>JAWNLD010000680.1:0-5000000 GCA_035041545.1 Drosophila colorata | reverse complement strand
AACATTGCTTATCGCAATCTCGCACTTGCCGCGTTCATAAGCAAACGGTCTTGGGCCAGCGGCAACTTCATAATGAAGAAATTACAATAAAGCAAAAAGCCATAATATCAGAGATAACAACTGATCAAAACCTTAAATGTAAATCACTGGCACACTCACTTTTATCTGGCAGGTGTAGCAGCGACAACAAAAACAGGCTGTACAACAACTGCATTGTTTTTAAAGCAATTCGCAAAATAAAAAATTAAATGAAATTAAAACCCGAATTAAGTTCAAAACAAATACGATGAGAGCTCGCGACAATTAAAAGCCACTTAAATTCAGCACGGTTCTCTAAAAGATCTCACAGCTAATTTTTCTGAGCGTTTTTAGCCGTCGCAACGGCAACACCTCCGACACGTTACAAGTTCTGAGCTAAAGTATTGCAAAATTCTAAACGGACGCTTGGTTAAATACTATGAAGCTTAGCTGAGGATCGCTTGGCAGCGATCGCATGTGGCGGACAAGGGCGCCAACAGGCCGGCCGGCGGACGGACTGCCCGGCAGGCAGCTCCAGCTCCAGCTCGGTCACTGTCATGACAAGCGCCCATTTAAGCTGCAAACTTGTTGAGTTCGAGTTGTCGTCTGCTGCCAGCAATTGCTGCCGCTGCTGCTGCTGCAACAGTAGCAACAATTGCAGATACAACTAAGTAAGTGCAAGCAAATACTCGAGCACTTGGCTATAAGCAGTGGGCTGTCATGTTCAATTAGCTGCCAAGTCGTCCCAGCCACTTCCGTTGCCAAGCACAACTAATTTTAGCCGGCAACTCATTCTGATGACTTCTGCTTTTTTTTTGTTTGGCGTTTTAATCTTTTACTTAACAGCTCGCAATGCAATGGGTCAATAGGCTTTCACTGCTACAGCCTAGGGGAAATGTTGGTTCATTAGCCTGGCTAACGTGTATTCATTTATGCGTTGAATAATTATATATATTAACATATGTATATTTATAGATACAGCTGACTTTTAAATATACTTATTCAGGTTTCTGGTTTTCTTCATTTTACAGTTATTAGCCTAAGACTTTCTTATGCAAGTTGTCAAATTATAATTGGCTAATTATCTAGTCATTTTCATTGTATTTATTGTGTGATAGGTGACTTAGATTGAGGAATTAGTTAAGCCTATCTATTTAATATAATCAAAGCTTGAAATTAGTTTGAAAATATAATTTGATTTGATTGCCATACTCTAGTTCGAGTTCTTATACAAAGTATATAATAGGTATAATTTTATTCAATTGCAACACTTGTGTTATGCAGCGTTCAAAATTGCTACAATTCATTAAATTCATTTGCAGCGACTATGCTTCGACTGTGAAAAATTTGTTGTTTACATTTTAACATACATACATATGAGTAAATGCATGCCAAAGTAAATACAACTGAAATCAAGCGCAAAAAAATACAAGAATACAAGCCAAGAAATAAAATGAAACAAATACGTTAATATTTATTATCTGTGACGATAAAAATAGTAATAATATCAATAATTCATTCATATCAATAATATTTTCCTATCAAGTTATTCGTTTTTTTATGAACCCTGAACTCATTGAAAATGGGTAAAAAGGGTATAATGGTTTTGTGCAACTGTGCAACGCGTAAAAAATATACAATAAATAAAGCATAAAGTATATATGTTCTTGATCAGGAAGACAAGCCGATATCTTGCTCCGCTTCATTATTATCGATAAAAATCGATTTTAAGACTTGGTTTTCTTGGCATATCTCGGAGACTATAAGAGCTAGAGCCATCAAATATAGTTTAATATGTGATTGTAAAGGATATGCAGATTATGTATATTTCGGATTTTGGATACCTCCCGCCATTCGCCCCCCATATCAAGAAAAAGCAAATCAAATACTACAGACTTGCGCTTTGGACTGTAAATAGATTTGGATGCTCTTATTAAGCGCGCATTAAGAACGCAACTTGCTGCGTGCGTTTGTGTGTGTGTGTGACTTTGTGAATGTGTGTATCAATGCAAAGAGCTTTAAATGTATATAACGACAGCTCGCCGCTGGGTTCAGTGTATCTCCCAGTCGGCGACAGCCGACTAGAGCCATCTTACTTGTTTTTTTTTGGCGAAGTTATTGTCAACAAAATTTGCATTCGAACACGATCAGTAGATAATAAATATCTGGACTACCAAAGCCATTTCAGTAGCTTTTTTAAAGTTTTTTTTTTTTAATTCGATCTATTATTAAAAGTTAGTTTGAATTTTACTTAGATTCTGTGTAGCACATTTGAAATTCTACCAAGTCGCATTGAATTTTGTTTTCTGTGTCATATTTTATACTCCAATTCCAACCGAAAACTAAGTAATTATGTATACAAAAACAGAGCGATAGACAAGTCGTTGATCTTTTGCCACAACATGCTACTAACTTTTGCCACTGGGTTGTTCCAAAAAACCATATTGTGAGTCTAGAGAAACGACGTGTACCACAAATGTCTGCGCAATATCATTCACGACATCTTTAACAAGTGTACTTACATGTATTTAGGACTCGGGTTCGGCAATAATTTCATATTTTTGTTTTCTAAACCATTTAGCGGGTCTTTCGTGTCGTAGCACAGAAGTGCGACTTGGTTTTACGACTGCGACTTTTGAACGTTTGACTTCAACGTTTGTAGCTCTTTCTCTGTGGTATTGTTGTTGTGGCTTGTTGTTATAAACGTTAAACATTTAACAGATCGTTCAACCCGTAAGTGCCAACACATGAATCGGTCGAGACTTATTACAAAGTTTATTGACAGGATTTACGTTTTAAATCAAATAATATGTGTTTATTATGCGAGATGAAACCCGAATAGCATTGATCATACTGTTTTGATAACCACACTTTTATAAACTGTTACAAAGGTATATTGAATATGTTGAAAAGGGGCTGGGTATATCAGTGCATGAGTGTCTAGAATAAACGTTACTCAAAGCTACAAGTCTTATCAATTAAAATCAATAAGACCTTGGGCCGTTAACAAGTGAATATTTAACGGGCCAAGTGTATTCGAACAGGGTATCTACTTGTCGATTAGAGGTATATCACAAGATTTTTTTACTTTCGCACATATTGTTATTTTGTCACGCTATTGTGCAAAGATCTGATGAAGAAGTTTTCGATTTCAGAAAGTAAATATATAAGGCAAAAAGTAAATTCAGCTTTGGCGATAAATGTACAGCTTTTTGCAGTTTTATTTTTCTATACATATGTTGTATTTTTATATATGTCGAACACGACCGGAATAAATCGCTAACGACAAAAGTAAATTAATTTATGCAAATGAATTGACGGAATTTAACAATTATTAGTCTCATTGCATTCTATAAAGTATGCCCTACTTTACCAAGTAATTTAAGTGAATAGCTTCTGTAAGAGTATTAAAATTTCGGCACGCCGACATTTTCTTACATTCTTCTCCGTTTATTCGATGCTTGCATATCCAATCTGATTTGAAATTTGTATATTTGTTGACGTACATAAATGGGTTTTGTGTAAAATTCGACTGATTATTTTTGAATGAAGCTTTTACCCTGCAATTTATTACCTATACAGTTTAAGCAAGTGCAGTGTAACCCACAATTATTGATTCAAATCAATTTAAAATTGTTAATACAGCACGCTTCACATTTTAAAAGAAACTTGCGGTAATCAAGGAAAACACTTCCTATTTAATGTTTATGTATTTACTGGTTTTTAGGCTGAGTTGTAGAAATTATAACTGCCAATTTTAATTCCATTGGCATAGTAATAAAATGTGATAGACCTGACAGACCAGTTGTACAATTGGTAAAAAGCGAGTCTAAATCAAATTAGAAAATTAATTTTTAAGATTGACTCAATGATGTGATAAACAAAATTATTTATACGCAGTTTGTTTATTTTGTTTGTTTTAATGGGGCTGTCAATTTGTTGTGTTGGAGAAACACTCTTATTAAGATTCTTTTACTGAGTTAGTCGGACTGAATAGGTCTAAATTGAATTATACTATCGGCTTTTATTTCTCGCTCATTACCAGTTTACAGAATTGTAATAGTTGGTTTAGTAAGTAATTATTTTTAATTAAAAATTTGCAATTTTTTTACTCTTTAATTGTAAACCTTATTATGAAAATACTCTAAGCATAAAGTATTTAGCACATTAGGAGAATATTTTTTTTAAGAATATTAACACATTTGATCTATTCATACATTGTTTTCACTTTCCATTTTTAAAGATTGAACTTTTTAGCTTGTTGTTTTTCTGTTTTCTGTTTTTAGTTTTTTCTACATTAATTTTGTATAATTGCTCATTAAAGTGAGGCCTTCTCTGCGATTCTCACCAGTCGAAAAGTGTTCCTATACTGCTAGGCATATGTGTATTCTCGTTACTTCTTAAACGTATCACTTACTGTAGGGCTCTGGCATGTGCTCGGTTCGTTGGTTGGCTGGTTAGCTGGTTTTTAATTTCCTGTTCTCATGCAACTGTGAATCCCTACTGCAAGCCGGTAGGTGACTACAAAAAAATTATCGTAATAAACTAACTTTTGACGTCACTTGTTGCAAGTCCACTTTTTTCTTCGGTTTTGTAGCTCTACTGCTATGACGCTGACAACTTTCACGGTCAAGTTCATCTCTGAAGCTCCCGCTTCCATTGTGGTATAGAATTCCGAGCTGTTGTTGTGTGTCTCTCAAAGTTGTCGTATCTGTTGTGTCTGTGTCTGTCGTGGTTGGTTTTGTAATGAGCTTGTCGAGTTGTGGGTCCAGCCTCTTGGTCTGATTATGTCTGGCGCTCAGTTGGTTTCTACAAATGGATAACGCTGCAGCAAAGCAGGGAAATTATTTCATCGACGCATCAACGTAGACGAAATGTGGCTGGACAAATCCGCCGTGTGCTTATCGACTGGCAATGCGAGTGCCAGATTTAACAGCTGGTTTGGCGACAGCAACAGCCACAGCGATTATTTGCTAAACATCTTCGTGCAGCTCTGCGGCCAGCGGAATGCGGCACACGATATTTGGCGTTTGCTTTTGCTAATCTACGGCCTGGCCAGCAGTCTGTGGCTCATCGGACGCAGCGCACGCAGTGTATGTACAATTCCGAAACCAATTCCAAATCCAAGTCCAAGTCCGAAACTGAGCCCAACCCAATCCGAGCGCAGCGCGACGCATGCGTCGTTGACTTTCACCAAAAAATGACGTTGCGTTTGTCGAGCTGCGCGACCCGCTGCAACCTGCAGACAACGCGACGATGGCAGACAGCAACAGCAACAACAACAACAACAACGAAAACAGCACAACAACCACATTTGTCCAATGCACATTAACATTTTTTCCATGCAAACATTTAAAGTGAAATTTCCCAGCGTTCGCTTTCATTAGAAATGAATCGCAGTTGCCGCTAGGGGCTGGGGGCAGCTTATAACTTGCATAATATATTGAAGCGGGTTCTGTCAACGGAATTAAGTGAATCCAGTAAAATAAGTTTTGAAATTGGCTCAACCAAAAAACACGAAAACTTCATTAGCGCTTTGACATGCAAGCGGCAGCTTCACCTTTGGGCAGCCAAGGGGCGCGGCCTTAATCAATTTACGCATTAATCTAAAACTGCAGATTGGCCCTTTAGGCTAACTCTATGTAAACTAGTTTGCCGTTAATTATGAAATAACAATAACCAGGAAGCTGCCTACATGGGGTTTTCTTCGACAGAGCTGCAACCAGGTGCTCCGCTCGGCCCTGCTGTAATTCAGTTAATTAGTTACAAGACGTGTTTCTCTTATTACCCAATTGGAAAATATGAGAGACTCTTGTTGTGGGACAAAATTGACGTTAAGCTGTGATTTTGGCCTTCGGAAGGTGTTCGTAATCTGATAAGTAAATGCGCCGGTTAATTTCAATTTGAATAATTAATAAATAACTCGAGTTCGAGTACAGAAACCAGAGTGCAATAAGGAAAAGACATCAAGTTCAATAAATCATCGACTTGATATCGAATATGGTTCAGATATTAAGATAAGCATTATTCATCACTTTGGTAATCGGCTATCGACACAGAATAGGGAGTGCGGCTCATCTACAAGATTTATTAATTATCAGTGCGCTGAGTTCCGACATTTGGAAAAAGGAAAGTGGAAGAATATGATAAAGATGAATATGTAATACTCGACAGATAATAAGTAAGACTAAACTAGGTTAAATAAAAATGGATATTAAATAGTTCTTAGAAGTTAAAAAAAATAAAAAGGTCAGGGTATATAGAGTTTTATCTATTGTATTGTATGGTAATAGGTATTTGAGTGCCCAAGTTTCTTCTTATCATAACTTCTTCTTCATAACATTAACCATATATTACAGAGGAAAACTAAAGAATTTACTCAGCATACGTAGTGATCTCTTGATTGGACAAAGTGGGCATTGTCAAGCGAAACTGAGCTAAAATTATATGAACCCTTAAACCAACTAAAAGATTTTACTGGATTTTTACAGAAAAGCACTCAAATCACCCATTCATTAAATGATTTCAAAAGTTATAAAAGTCCCATATAAGTTATATGCAGTGAAAGTTTTACTACCGGGCCGCTTCCTTGCCATTCAGCTCCTTCAGCTATTCATTTATTTGTATTTATTAGTTCCATTCTTTTCGTTACCCACCGTTGACCTTATAAAATACCCACCGTTGACGTGAGTGAACGCTCTTTTCACCGGACGCGAACACTTTTATATTAAACAAACAGTTTTTTCAAAAAATTTTTTTTAAAACAAAATAAATTGTTGACAACATTAAAAGGTGTGAAACATATGCATAGATATTTTCAGGGTTTGTCGTGTATTATTTAAAAAAAGTGTTGTCAATAGAAATCACTGTATTATACAAATTATTTTATATAATTTAGTTATGTACAGTTTACCTAATTAGGTGTATATATTTTCAAGACACCAAACCAGATCAACTTGATTTACCAAGAACTGTTTGTTTAACAAGAAAAGAGGTGCAACATTTAAGTATTTTTGGTGTTTGTTTAAAACCTTGCAGCTAGCACAATATATCCAACATATATCCATTTCTTGCCCTAGGGCAGTGCAATAACCTTTTAAACTGACCACAGTCAAAGCAGGTTCTATAGAACACGCACGTATATCAATATTTGTCATGAATGAACGCTGCATATTTCCATTGCTCTATGGCAGTTTAATGTGCTCTGAAGTCCAATTGCTGACAATGAAAAGTTCAAAAGAAAACATAAATGAGAAGAGCAACGAGCAAATGAGCTACCAATCATATTTTTTCACTTTTCTCTATACATAACTCTGGCGATAATGATGTTAAAGTAGACGATGATGACGATGACTGTGCTATTGTGGTAATGTCGCTAATGAGGCGAACCAACTATAAATCGAGCATATGACGACTGAAAACTGATTTGTTGGTGCTGGTAATTAGCATCGAACCAGCAGCTGCAACACGTTGCACAGAGCTATGATGTCTGGGGTTAGGCCCCCTCTCCACTCCCCTTTCGCTGCATGGTTAACCATGACCGCCGCCAATTACGGTAAGCCGCGACCATGTCCACAGCTCTGTTTGTTGATAAGCCACTTTCGAATGCACAGCGCACTTGGCCGACTGTTTTTGCTGCCGCTGTCGCCGCTGCTGCTGCTGCTGCTGTTGGTCGTTTGGTCTGTTGGCTGTTTGGTCTGTTTGGCTGCGTCTGGCCAGAAATTCAGTTGCGCCGTTGAGCTCAAAGAGAAAACAACACACGAATTACGCGCCAAGCGCCCAGCAGCTGTGAAAGTGTTGGCAGTGCTGGTGGTCAACTGGCCAAGCGCCGACTGCCGATCGAAAGGAAATTTCGCAACAACAAAACTCACATGCACTTTTACTTGTTGCCAGTCTTTACATCATCATCGCCGCCATAAATAATCATCATCATTATCATCATCGCCATCAAAATACCTAGCCCACAATAATTATTGTTGTCATGTACAAGCACACGGTCAAATCAAAGCTGTCCCAGGCACGCAGCACTCCGCCTGCGACAGCTGCCACGCCCCATAAGCAGACACATGCCCTCGGCGCTGGTAAGAAATTCTTCTCGCACATCCGTCACAAAATCGAGGATAATCTCACGCCCAAGCTGAGCGGCAAGCTCTACTACAAAGGCAGCAAGCACACGCGCTCCATGAGCGCCCTCAGTCTCGTCGACAGCGGCGGCTGCGTGGGCGGCAAGTACACGTCCAAGGCGACTGCATCAGCGGAGGGGCCACCCAGTGCAGCTGCCCTCAGCAGCAGGCCCATGTTGACGCTGAGCAGCAGCAGCGTTTGCAGCTACGTGGACAGCGATGAGGAGAGCCAGATGTGCCTGAGCCTGAATCTGACACAGCAATCGCTGGAGGATGAGATCTTTGCGGAGCTGGAGAAGGTCGCGCACGATGAGAGCAAACTGAACGAGGTGCTCCAAAGCTTCGATCAGATATTGCAGGAATATCCACCCGTGGAGGAGCTAGAGGAGCCATTGCCGATGGCATTAGAAATGGAGCAGACGTTGCCGCTGACGCTGCCACCGCCGCCTGCACAATTCAGCGATCGTCAGCTGCTGGCCAAGTCGCACAGCACGCTGAGCATGGGCTCGAGCAGGCGACAGATCTACCAGACGCCCGAATTGGCCAACTCGATGCTGTTGCGGCGCAGCGACTCCAGCGCGCAGCAGCGCTACAATTCGCTGTGCGACATCAGCCAGTTGAGCGGCAGTCGCATACCCATATCCAAGCACTCCAGTCTGCGCGGCCTGGACAAGACCAAAGCACAGCAACAACAACAACAACAGCAGCAGCAGCAGCAACCACAGCGGAAGCAGCAACGCACCAGATCCATGCTGACACTCAGCAGCAGCAGAACCAACGCAGCTGCCAAAGTGAAGACGCAACCGTCGTCGTCGCCGCCGCAAGTGTTCGCTGCGCCGCCCAAGCGGGCCAACTCCACGCTGGAGCGTCGCCAGCTGGCGACAAAGCCGCCAAGACGCGCTAATTCGACGCTGAAAGCGGCTGCCAGCCGTTCGCCAAATGCACACAGCGACGAGCTGCTGGTCAAGTGCCTGGCCAAGGGTCATGACCTGCTGCGTCAAGTGGAGAGCCTAAGTGCTGGCAAGCCGCGGCAAAGTCGCGGCGTCAGCAAGGAGCACACACAGCTGCTGCGGCACAAGAAGAAACAGCAGCTGCAAAAGCTGCACTATGCCAACGAGGAGAAAGTGGGCAAGCCCAGGCTAGAATCGTGCAAGATAATACCGCCCAAGCTGGGCGAGACCTCCGATAAAAATCACGAGCTGCTGGTCAAAGTCGTACAGCAGCCGCAGCCGCAGTCGCAGAAGCCAATAAAAAATGTTGAACATAACTCAAACTCGGATTCGGATGACTCGGGTCACATAAGCAACACGGTGCTGTCATCGGCATCCAACTCCACCAGCAACTCGACGGGCAGCCTGTGCGAGTCCGAGGGCGAGGTCGAGGTTGAGGGCGAAACGGAAGCGGCCAAAAGCTGCTGCAAGCCCAACAAAATTGCGCAGCTCTTGCAAAAGTTTGAGGCCAAATCGAAATGCCAAAACGACAGCCATTTGATTGCAGCGATGACGACGACGACGACGACGAAAGTGGCGCAGGTGCAGGCGGTGCGCTGCATACAAACACAGGTGGAGATATATCCCACCTACATGAAAGAGGTAACTATGCGGCTGCACTAGCCAGCGAGTCCCCAGCAAAAGGCCCTACCATATCTTAACTCTGGCTTTATCTATTAGTTGCAACTATTTCTTAAATATTAACTGGAATAAATATTGTATATCATAAAAAAACAAACCTCTTTGCTGCTTATCTTCTATTCTATATTCAACTTTAACACCTGGTTTTGGCTACCTTCTGGCATATTTTGTTGTTGTTGTAGTTATCTGGTTGCCCTGTTCCGCCCCACCTCAGTCGTAAAACCACACACACACACTCGCACTTACACACACGCACACCCATTTTCCCGGTTAGTCGCAATTTCACATTGGTTTACTTTCATTTTTGATCTACGTGCGCTGCATAATTAAAAAAAATTTCAAAATAGTTTCTCGAAAAACGTCGCAAATTCAGCGACAGACACAAACACACACACACACACACACATAGTTGACACACCTCGGCAAGGTGCGTCCAATCCAAATCCAAAGATATTCAAGCCAACTAATTTGTAGTCTTATTGGCGGTTTACGTTTGTGACTCGCTTGCATTTGTTTATGGAGAGTGCGGTTGCCCTAATGGAATTGCCGCTTTTGTTTATTTACAATTTTCTATGTCGTGGAGATTTTTGGTTTTGTTACTTTTCCACCTGTCTGCACAGGTGTGCAAATTGTTTTGCTCTGCTCTTGTGCCGCTGATTGTCTCTGCTGCTGTGTCAGCCACCTTGACCTTCACTTCCTTGAATTGATTACATTTTGTTTCTTGGTTTTGTTTACTGATCACAATCACAGCTGCACTCAAAGTTCACACACGATGTGGGCTATAAGGCATATGTTAGGGCTGAGAGCTTCACTTTATTTAAAAGGGGAATCAACAAAAATCTTTTTAATATATAAATGTTTTTTTCTTTGTTGTATTTTCTGTTCTGTGCACCTGGAATTAATATTTCGATTTCAGTTTTCTGCAAACAGCAGCTGCCAAAATCTAAACAAGAACAAAAAATGATTTTATTTTATCTAATGCCAAGTCGTTTACCAAGATCTTGCATTTCGTATTAATATCACGTTCTGCATACTTGTCAGCTGCTTATGTCAATGTTAGAAGACATCTGAATTTGAAAATAAGAACATTTATTTATACATATATGATTTTAGTTAAAATAAAATTTGAAAACTATTTAGTTTTCAGTTTATAGTTGTAGTGTGTTTGGATAGTATAATCTACTTTAAGACATATACACAATTGCATAAGTATTTGCAATGTTTGCGATTGGGATAAAAGTTCAAAACAAAATAATAAGATATAAAACTATATTTTTTTTAGATTTTCATTGAATAGTGGGTAATCCTACACCTGTTTCCTGTAGCCATCAAATGATAATTAAAGGGTTTTGTAAGTGTTGTTAATAGGCATAATGGCATCTTAAATTCTATGTTTTGTATGTGTATGATAAGTATATGTTCCCGATAATCATTTATTGAATATTGCACATAAAGGAGTCCCTTCACCAAATGTCGAATCAAGGTTTTCAAACACCAAATGGAGATAAACAGTTTTTAGACTTTGATATCTTCACTGATTCTTGATGAATAAAAATGTGTTTGATGATATTTGGCATTGATTTAAAAAGGAAATTTACCAGTCAAGCACATATGCTAACAGAATCCTTTCTTGTTAGGTTGATACATACTTTTAATTTCATATATGAATAATCTAAATAAATAAAGATTTTAGCTCGACATGTATGTCTATAATATATCTATAATATATGTATATGAAAATAAAGAAAAACGATGCTATTTAAAGATTGCATTAGAATCAAAATAAAAGAACATTTTTTCGAACATTACGAAGATATTATTATTATTATTAATTATCTTCAAAGAATTCAAATATGATAGGATATAAAAGTTTAATATCAATTAAATTCAATTGGAAGTCAATAATCCAACTAATAATTCGCAATATTTGAACCATCTTGCAGATACTCTTCCGCTCCGGCGTGCTCAATGAGCTGGAGGCCAAGCGCGATGTCCTGCTATCGGATCGAATTATACAGCTGCAGGCGTTTTGTCGTGGCTATTTGGCACGCAAAAAGATGTCGCAACGGCGAGTTCAGGTGAGAACCATCCTTCGGAGAATCCAGAAAAATTTTGGCTAACTTGCAGCGCACATTCTGGGAATTTCAGGAACTGGCTGTGCGTTGTATTCAGCGCAATGTGAAGGCCTTTTTGGCTGTGCGCGATTGGCCCTGGTGGCGTCTACTGGTTCGCGTCACGCCGCTGCTCAACGTTCACCGCACCGAGGAGCAGCTGAAGATCGCCAACGAAGAGTTGCTCATGCTGCGCGCCAAGCTGGAGAAGATCGAATACGATCGCAGCGAGGTGAAGAACGAGAATCAAAAATTGGAAGCCAAGGTAAGCGGATTTCCACCCATCTCGCAGACAAGACAGCTCTCTGCGTTAGTTTTTAATTAAAATTGCACAGCCACAGATGACATGACATGTGGCTGCTGCCCACGTTAGTTTAGATGACAAGTATCTGGGGCGCCAAGATCTGGGTAGACGTATGGTGCAAACATTTTGCAGAATGGTGCTTTATGTTATGCTCTCGGCTTCAATAAACGATGTGAATAGAAATGCAGATATTTGTATCTACTTTCGGTTGCTGCACAGTGGGACAAAATAAATAAAAACTTTAAAATGTTTCGTTTTAATTTAAGTATCTATAAATGCTCTGATAAACAGACCAAATGTTAGTCTTTATTAAATTAATTTGATGTTCTGGGCTTTTGTGCTTTTGTATCTTCTGATCTGATAGATCAGCAGTAGTGAAGTAGTTGTAGCTCTGACCAAAAGTAAAAGGGTTAAAATTTTAATTGACAACTGTTTTATCTGGAAAATAATGTAACATTAAATTGAGTTATCTCTAAGCTGTTTAAACCAAAAAGTTATAGTAAATGTAGCAAAAATAGCATATTCTTGAAACCATTTCATTCCCTGATAAATACGTATATATATTTATACAAGTGTCTTTATGTAGTTTAAGTGTGTGCCAAATCCAAATTGTACATAACAAACTGTCAGGATTTAAAACAATTAATCAACATTACAATCCAAATTTAAATTGAAATTGAAGTTAGACATTTTTTATAAAACATATTTATTTTATAGCAAATTTTTTTTTTTTTTTTAATTTTTGTATCGGTTTAAGAAGTTGACCAAAAAATCAAGAACATGTTTGCTTATGTTTGTTGCAAGGGACATATTAATTGTTTATATATAAATTACGACAAATCGAGGTCAATTTTTTTTTCTTTATAAATACAACGAATGGTTTTTGATTAAAATAAACCGGTTGCACAAAAGCAATTGCGTTTGAGCAGAACTCGTGGAGTCTAAAAAAGATATAACAATTCTTCATTATTTTAAAAAAAATAAGGCAATCTGTTAAAATGCAAAGTACAGTGTTTGCAAAAAGTTTGCATGTCTTAATGCCATTGAAAACTTCGTCTACAAAGTATTTGGCCAATAGCATTTTCGCAATGAGTGCATTTTGTGATAGATACGATTGAGCTAAGGCTGCGATCTGGCGATATTTCCGCCTCTTGTTTGGCTTATTGTAAAATATAAATAGCTTCTGGGCAATGCGTGAGTCCATTGAACACTGGCTGGGTATACATATTTATTTAGAAACTCGCCTGCTTATTCACATATATGTACAGTGGTGTGTCTCTGCACTTAAGAATAGCGAGTTGTATGTATTTTTAAATGCTCTAAAAGATCATTAATAATACTTTATTGCGCTACTCTATTCGCTGCCGGATTGTGTTGCAACTTCGGTTCACATGTTGGTCATTCATTTATATAAACGTCGAGCAAATCAACAGTTGTCTCCGCTTATTACATACATTTGTGTATATGGACGAGATTATGTCAATATCGAGGCTGCCCATGTTGCAATTCTTTTTACAAAAAATGCTCTCTATTTCTCTCTCTCACTCTTTCTCTCTCTCTCTGTCGCTCTCTCCTGAGTTGTTTGCCAAAAAGCAGCTGCCCGGCGAGCTTTTCTGGCCACGCATCGCAAGTGGCCGCCGTTCCCAAAAGAGATTCACTTAGTTGCTGAGCAAACGTCGCGACGCGAACGCCGGAGGCGCCCAACACCGTGCCGTGCCGCGAGATCCGTATCCGAATTCGTATGCAAATCTGAATCCGAATCCGATACGTTTGCGTGTGCGTGTGTGCGATAGAAAAACGGTGCCAAAAACAAAAATCAAAAGCCAAAAAAAAAGGCTACAAAAGAAAATTAAACGCTAGAACTCGCGACAGCATATTGGCAATTTGATGCTTAAGCCAAAATAAACGGCATTTTTGCGATAAATTTAAATTCGTAGCAAGCAAGCGATCTCAAGTTTTTGACAGCACGTAAAACCATATGCCCAGAGATATCTCCCCCCTCAACGAACCACAAAATCAACACAAAACGATTCAAAAACGAACTCAAAACGAAATTCACGAATTGGCTATAGAAAATTTTGCACACAACCAAAAAAAAAGCCCACTAACCCACTTATCAGTTTACTAGCCCCCAATTAACACGCATCACACCTGCAAGCTATCTCCTTCTTATCCCCAATGGCACCGCTGGCGCCTGCTGACAATGCAGTCCTTGCTGACATTGCAGCGCCGCCAGCTGCCAAAGATGAACTAGATTGTGAACCCGATCAGGATCAGGCCACATTTATGGCACGAGTATTGGCCGCCATGAATGGCATAACGAGAAACAATAACAACAGCAGCGGCAGTGGCAGCGGCAGTGGCTCCTCGCTGGGCACCCTCAAGCCGCCCAAGCCGCCCAGCAGCCAGGCACGCAAACAGCTGCGTCTGCTGCCCAAGCAGCGCGAGCAGAGTCCCGTCCACACGCTGACCAATGGGCACAGCAACAGCACACCAACAACACGCAACACACAGTACAGCAGCAACAACTACACGACACGCAACACTAACCACAGCAGCAGCAGCGTCAGCGGCAGCTCGCAGTTGCTTTCAACGTCCGGACTGGGTAAATGCCAACGCGAGGACACTGAAAGCCACTACGAGATCTCGCTGAAACTGCCTCTTTCGACAGGCTCGGGCGGAGGTGCAGCTGCAGCTGCATCTGCCTCGGATGATGCCATGGATCGACTGCGCCTGCTGACCCGTTCGCCCAGTCCTGCCTATTCGATGTCCTCGCGCTGCTCGACGCAGTCGAGCGTGTCGCGTACATCGCGTTTGGAGACGCCGCCGCGTCGCGTTTTTCCGCAAAGCTATACAAAGGGCAGCGGCCTGGATCCGTACGAGATGCGGCAGCTGGAAAGTTCGCCAGTGGTGTTCGATGCGAATCTGTCGTTTGTTCTGGGCTGCCAACGGCAGCCGGTGCATCAGACGCTGCGTCCGACGCCCTCGTTTGAGGATCCGCGCACCTCGTCCGCCTATCTCAGCGAGAAGATACAAAACTTTCTCAAGCGCACCGATCACGTGCAGGAGGAATGGACAGCCATGGGCCGGCGCTCGCGACGCCACAACAGCAGCGGCAGCACTGCCAGTGTGGGCACCAATGGTGTCGGGGGCGGGCACAGCAGCAGTCGCTGCAGCACGCCCAGCAGCAGCTCGGCGTATTACGATGATTACGATACCATCTCGCTGATTGAGCGACAGCGCGAACGCAACAGCATGGAACGCTGCGGCTCGGTGGGACGCACACGTTCCGCCCAGAACATATTGACCAAGGCGTTCCAGCTGTCCAAACAGCTGCCGCACACGCCAACGTCGCGTGGCAACTCCATGGCCAGGGAATCATCGGTGGCCACCACGGCGTCCAATGCGCTGAATGCAGATGATGACGACGATCGCACCATACGTGAGGAGGATGACAATGAGCTGGATGAGGTAGTTGGTGCTGCTAACCTTGAGCTTGTCGCTCTTTTGCTGTCTAATTTAATGCGCTGCGTGCTCGTGTGTTTGAGTGTGGGCAGTTGACATCATTTCGGATGATGGCTCTGATCTGTCCCTGTCTGGTCTACCTTAGGCACATCAATTTAAATGGTTCTTAACTAAACATATGGTTGAGAAATTCCAATTCCATGCAACAACATCAACGCCGCTGCTGACATTGACAGCGGCATCCTCCGGCGACGCGACGTCGAGATGTTGCTAAAGTTAGCGGTTCACTTCACATACTCAGGTCCATCTATTTTTGGATCACAACAAATAATGCGTGAATCACGCCGCATTAATTCTTTGCGTACTATAGGACTTGATGGGGGAATATTCCATAGATACATTTCTTGTTTATGGGGTTCAAACGAGATGATTGAATTAAATTTGATTGCTACTTAAATGGCTGAGATCTGAGTTTTAGAATATGACTTAAAATAGAAGGCACACAGTTATTTATGTTTAAAAAAGCAATTCCTATGTTGGAAAAAAGTGAAGAAATGTACTTTTGTATGGTGGTCTTTGAGAAATGATAAATGGTCTCTTGCCTTAAGTACTCATAAATAATATTAAACTTCACTAAAAATAGTCTCCATTAGCCCTTTTTTCAAAACTTCAGCTATTTCAATTTAAATTGTTTCTATTATATATTTTCCATATATAAGTAGCACCCGCATTTATATATTTTTGTTTTGTTGAAAATGTATATATTTAATAGAATATATATTTTTCAAAATATTGTTTTCATAAATAAATGTATCTATATTATATGCATATTATAAAACATCTGTTTGATAATATACATTTTGAAAATATTTTGGGACAAAATACATTTGTTTTAAATATGTATGTAATATTCAGTCAAAATATTGGACATTTTTTTCATCTCCTAAAAGTACATAGTAAAATTAATTAAATTAACAAATTCACAGTAAAGAAATCCATACAAATACAAATTTGAATTATATTGCAATTGGAATTTTACCATTCTTTCTGAATCATTTCTTATTTTAGATTCATAAATTTATCCTATCGGATAAATAAATTTTCCAGCTTCTTATTATTTACACTAAATTTCTTGAAATTATCCAAATGGTTCTTATTTTGTTTAGTCAGCGTATTTCACGTAACTTTACTTTAAGAACTTTAAAGTTTTTCCAAAAGCGAACGACTTTTGGGTTAAGGTCGTTTGCGCAACGCCCCAATAGCTAAACTTAGCATGCCGATAGTAAAAACAAGTATATATTTCAACTGTTTATAAATATGCCAAAGAAATGAGATCAATATTAAACAAGTAAAACAAAGATTTTTCACGCGAATTGTAGGATTTTTTGGCACGTCTGTAAGATTTTGCCAAATGATTGACTTTTCTCCATTTATCATAAATTTGCAGTTATCCGAGCTGACTGTGGATCTGGCAGAGGAGCGTTCCACGGCGCATATTGCCACCGAGCGACTAGAGGCGGAGACCGGAGAACGTCTAAAACTGGAGAAGGAGCTCGGCGAGCATCAGACCAAGGTGAAGAACCTACAGGAGATGAGCGAGAAGCTGGAAATGGAACTAATATGCGCCAAGTCCGATTTAAATGGCATCTCCGAGGATGAGGATGCCGAGCACGAAGAGGGCGGCGGTGGTGTTTACAAGCTGAAGTACGAGCGCGTGGCCAGGGAACTGGAGTTCACCAAGCGGCGACTGCAGACGCAGCATGAGCACGATCTGGAACAACTGGTCGGGCTCAAGAAGCAATTGGAGAAGAAGGTGCGTTGTCTATTGTAAACTCTGAGCAACTTGATCCAAGATGTTCCACAACACTTGCAGCTATCCGATGCCTACGAAGAAGTTGAGGAACAACGTCAGGTTGTGGGCCAATGGAAACGCAAGGCTCAAAAGATGACCAACGAAATGAATGATCTGCGCATGCTGCTCGAGGAGCAAAATGCACGCAACAATTTGCTGGAGAAGAAGCAGCGCAAATTCGATGCCGAGTGCCAGTCCCTGCAGGATGCATCGCGCCAGGAGCGCCAGGCCAAGGAGCGCTATGGACGCGAGAAGGATGTGCTACAAGCCGAGAAATTTACACTCGAACAAACGCTGGCGGTAAGTGAAACGCAACGTATATTAATATTAAAAAATATATAAAATTAAATGTGTGTGTGATATATATAAAGAGCAAGGCGAATCAAAAATTATAGCATTTTGATCATAAAGCTAATTTTTATCAGCAAAAAAATAAAGATTTCAAAACATTTTATGTCTAGAGGTTGCATCTTTCGAGCAACCAGTCTTCTTGTTCTATTAGTTGACTCACGTATGCGCAATAAATTTTGTGTTACTCAGCGGAATGGATCAACCAATTTTGAAATTGTATTTTTTTCAGTAAAACAACTTGTTAATTGCCGATTGTAGTATCGAAACATACGATACTTAAATGATATTTAAAGTAATTTGAATTGGTTTTCAAATTTGTATTTATTCATTGATTCATTTATAACAATTAGTGCATGAAAAGCATTCTGAATCAGAAGTTTTTTAAATGTCAAAAACTGCTTGTTCTTACGTACTCGCTTCCATCTCTAGTTTGGTTGGCAACATAAATGTTGCCAGCACATGTTGCTAAACATTTAGCAATGTTTCAGAGCGCTAAGCAAGCTTGTTGCCAAAGAAAGAAGCCAGAAAAGGCTATACAGGCTTGGTATGCAAGAGCAGGACAGCAAGAAAACGCAAGCAGGCAAGCAAACAAATCGGTTTTATAATCAGCTCTGGCAACAACAAGTGGCAGTGCCAGTTTCAGTGGCAGTGGCACATTCAACATTTTGCGGCAGATACAGATACTATATACAGTATCTGGAAGACCTGCCTCTTTGAAAACTCGTTCGGCTCGTTTACCAACGCCGCTGGCCAGCCTAACTGACTGACTGACTGACTGACAGACAGACAGACAGACCGTCTGCCTGCCCGACTGGGGACTACGTGCACACAATGGCAATTTTCAACTACCTGCCCACACCATATGCATGCGACATGCTCCACACACCATGCTGCATGCTCTTCCTCTTCCTCTTGCTCGTGTTTTCTTAGAAGGTTTTCCCGCAGTTGCGCTCAGTTGAGTGCGAGCTGAGTTCAGTTGAGCTGTTTTTCTGTGCCTCTTTTTATGCCCTGTACTCATTGAAATTGGCTAAAAATGGGTATACTGGTGTTGGCATAATGTTCTTGAACTAAATCGATTCGAGCAACTTTTTCTGATAGTCTTAATAATAATCGGATAATTGTAGAGTATTTTATCTATTTTTATTATTTATTATCAGCAGTTGACAAATCCAGTGTCAACAAGAGTAGATAAGAATTTTTAAAAAAATATATATATATATATTTAAAGCCTAAGAGCTTAAATGAATTTCAACATTTTTTTAATAATATCATCGACACGAAGGGGGTATTTTATTTGCTTGTTCGGCCAGATCTGTCCCTATTCACAGCTAATTATTGTTAGTGGCGTTTTTAATATTCTTAAATGTGAAACTATTCTAAATGATAGACAAAATATCCAGGAAGTTTAAAGGAATACATAAATTTAGATTTGTTTCTTCTCAATAACAGATATTTTCCTAAAGGCGATCAAAATAAATGATAGCAAAACAAATCAGAAATATTTCCCTTTTTAGATATCTTAATTTTTGTTAATTTATGATTACAACTGAATCTCATATTTAAGCCTAGAAAAATTCTAAACGATCTCGGATTAAAAACAAAAGTTTATTTAAGAATACATTTAGTGATTGCGTGTATGTAAATTTATATTGCTGATTGTTGGGCACGGGGTATCTGCTAGTCGGCCAACCTCGAGTCGAGAAATTTTACTTGTTTTTGGGCTCTCATGTTTTTATCGGCCTGTACTGAGGCAGTTTGCGCATTGCGTTCTGTGCGCTTGTTTGGTCACACGTTTCTGCCTCTGCGCTTTGCGGCTTTCTTCGACGATCGCTGGCGACGACTGCGACCGCGCCAGTGGCTGCCTGGAAGTCGACGCGCGATAACTGGAGTACTGATAGTTGTACAAGCAGACGCACATCCTCAAAAGCGACCAGTTCCACGAAAAAAGAAATTAAAAGCAACAACAGCAAGAATAGTAATAATAATCATAAGTAGAAATTTTGACTCCGCCCGCGTGATATCTGAGCTGTGACCCGTTTATCATCAGCATTTAGCACTTCCATTTGCACTTCCATATGCGCTTGTGAAATCACTCGCTCTCAAGTACAGCCATGAGTCTCAGCGCCACATGCGCAACGCGGCTGATTCAAGTACGTGAAGGGAGGAGCTGGGACACAATTGGCTTAACTCTTGCTCCTTGGTCCTAGCTCCTCGCTCCTCTGCTTGGCTAATTTGTAATAATGCATTTCTCTTGCGCAGGACACGCGTCTCGATCTGGAGCTGAAGGAGGAGAAGCTGGCGTCGCTGCAGCGCGAGCTGGAGGAAATGACCTTTGGTGGCAGCACCGAGGAGGAGTTTGCGCAGCTGCGCCGCTCCAAGAACGAAACGGAGCGGCGTGCCAAGGAACAGGAGGAGGAGCTGGACGAGATGGCTGGCCAAATACAGCTGCTGGAGCAGGCCAAGCTGCGTCTGGAGATGACGCTGGAGACGATGCGCAAGGAGGCGCGCCGCGAGTCCCAGCAGCGCGACGAGGAGCTGGAGGAGGTGCGCGGCAATGGCTACAAGAAGATCAAGGCGCTCGAGTGCCAGCTAGAAACGGAGCACGAGGAGCGCACGCTGCTGCTGCGCGAAAAGCACGAGCTGGAGCGTCGCCTCTCCTCCATGGAGGATCGCGATCGCGTGGACCGCGACGCCGAGGAGGCGTTGAACCAGAAGCTGCGACGCGACTTGCGCAAGTACAAGGCGCTGCTGAAGGATGCGCAAACGCAGCTGGAGCGCCTCAAGGCGGACACGCCGGGCAAGACGCTCATCCGACAGCTGCGCAACCAGCTGGAGGACGCGGAATCAGCGCGCACGCTGGCCATGAAGGCGCGACAGACGGCCGAGGCGGAGCTGGCCGAAGTCCAGGCCATGTTCGAGGAGTCGCATAGGGCGCGCAACGATGCCGAGGAGCGGGCCAATGCGGCGCATCGCGATCGCGCCGAACTGCAGGCGCAGATCGAGGAGAACGAGGAGGAGCTGGGCGAGCTCATGAAGAAGTACAGTGCCACGGTCAAACAGCTCAATGCGGAGCAAATCAACGTGTCTGAGTCCGAGTTCAAGCTCACCGAACTCGAAGCGGAGCGCAATAATCTCAAGGAGCAGGTGGCCGAGCTGCAGCACAGGCTCGACAACGTGGAGAGCCTAGGCGATCCCTCCATGGCAGTCATGTCCAAGCGGTTAGTACGATAAAAGTTGTCTGTCGAAAATAAAATGCCTAAAATTTGAATTTATTATTTGCAGTTTGGAGATGCGCACCAAGGAGCTGGAGTCGCGCCTGGAGCTGGAGCAGGCGACACGCGCCCGCCTCGAGGTGCAGGTGAGCCGGCACAAGGAAGCGCTGGAGAAGCTGCAGAACGAGGTAACCCAGTCGAAGATGCGCGAAATGCAGTCGCAGGATGTGCTCAAAAAGTCGCAGAAGAGTCTGCGGGACATGCGCGAGGAATATCACTCGCTGTCCAGCCGCGAACAGGAGTCGCTGACGCGTCGCAAGGATCTGGAAAAGAAAATGGAGGTCATGGAATCCGAGGGCACGGCGCTAAAGAACGATTTGCGCTTGGCGCTGCAACGCATTGCGGATCTGCAGCAGGCCATGGAGGAGGAGGGCGAGGAGGAGCTAAGCGAGAGGTAACCAAGAGTAAATGTACAGAAATAAAAAGGACAATCCAAACTGAACGCTAAATTTTTGCAGTGAGGAGAGCGT
This sequence comes from Drosophila colorata, assembly GCA_035041545.1. Taxonomy (NCBI): domain Eukaryota; kingdom Metazoa; phylum Arthropoda; class Insecta; order Diptera; family Drosophilidae; genus Drosophila; species Drosophila colorata. The sequence goes on along the minus strand of JAWNLD010000680.1, from coordinate 4,978,403 downwards.
CAGCTCGGTGGGCTCGATCAGCGATTTGGAGGAGCGCCTGCGGCCGGTGCATGTGAAGCGCAGCTCACAGCAATCGCTTAACGGCCCCACCATTGCGCCCAGCACCACACGCACCCTGGTCTGCGAAAAGGACGACAACAGCCCTAGGTACGCTGATAACGAAGTCAACTCAAACAGCAGGCAGCACAAGCACTAAGCACCGTAGTCGCATTAGCTCGATAATACTTATGCATATGTATAACTATCACTAGTTAGCTACTTAGCTTTTAAGGTCTGTTGCTATTGCCGGCTTATCTAATTAACATAATTACTTCATACATGCAAACTACAAACTACAAACCATGCCAACCACATCCAAAACTGACCCAAAAACAACAAATGCCGCCGCTTCCCGCCAACAACAACAACAACACACAAATTGAACCAAAACAAACTCATAAAAAAAAACACTAAAAAAAACCAACAAACCAAAATGCTTTGTAAATATGTTTATGCATATACACATATGCCAAAACTCATCCCGCCTTCCAAAACGCCCATCCAAAAAAATGCGCCCCCCTCTCTCTGGTGTGCGTGCGTATGTGTGTGCGTGTGCGTGTAAACCATTAGCTTTTTCTTATTATAGAATAACAGTGACGTCGCCATCGTCGCCACACATTCATAAACTGGCACTGGCGGCTAAAGCCATACCGGACCAAAAGCCGGACACAAAATCTGCACCAACAGCAGCAAAGAAAACAACAACAGCAATTACAACATCAGTCGCAGCAGCAGCAGCAGCAACAACAACAACAACAACAACAACCACCAAGGTCCTGCAAAATGGACCACAAAGCGCTGGCTAAATACCCTAGAAACATCCCTTAGGCCTAGGAGCTGCAGTTGTACGTGTTCTTCTTCTCTGTAATTATTAATTAGTTTTGTTTTTTTATTTTTATTTGATTACTGTTTAGTTCAATATGTTTAACTATTTATTATCGAAATATAGCTACATATATATATTTAATTAAAATAAACACGAATCGTATGCGCGTTCGTATATGTAATGCAGTTTCCATTTGAATGGAATCGTAGTTAATTTAATTTACGCGACAGTCCCTATAAACAACAACAAAAGTGATTAACATGTTTTATCCTTCTCAAAAAAGAAACACTAACGTTTGATATAAACACCTATAGCATATAATCCATTTTCCTATAGCCAACTTAAATGAAATTAGTTAAACGCGTTTCAAAATCATAGACAAGTATGCATAATATGCAACATAATAAACGTTTTACTAAACTAAATTCAATATTTATAAATACATATACACATATAAACATGCCTATGATAAATATTTTACATACAACTCTCATGATAAGTACATCCAATATCCAAAAAGAAAAACCGACATTAGCAACATTTTTCACATAACTCATAAAGGTTCAAGAATATTATATATTGGTATACAGAAATTTTGCAAACTTAAAATTATCAGAAAGCTCCAAATAAAAACTAAAAATAACTTTATAAAAAAAAAAAACCGAAAACGATAAAATAAATATATTGTTATAAAACCCAAGAGTTGTGTTTAAATGGGGTACGAAATAAATTGCTGGGCATAAAGAATTCCCACGTGAGATGCTTGGGTGAAACTTTTATTGTGTTATCAATCGAAACAGCAGCCAGAAAATTAATTAACTCGATTTTGTAGACTACGTAGACGGCAAAGCAGCAACCCCATTCAAATAGCGAATTTAATTTTTACATATTTATATGCAATCAAATTCTACGTCAAGTTTCAATTTTAAAACCTCAATAATTCTCTGTTCTGTAGTAATAAAGCAAACACATTTTAATATCTTGACAAAATTGGCTCTTTTGTTATAGTTGAAGTTGTTTTCTGTCAGCGAGATTTAAGAATGACAATTGAAAAATATTAATTTATTCCCTTGAGTTTTTAAAGTATTTTGCAGATACAACAAGTTACCGCAGGCTAAATACCCTATTATCAATAACAGATTTTCATACTTAAGCATACAACGCTGTTTTCATGCTGAAGCCCGCAATTGTCAAATATAGCTGGCGTTACCAAAATTGGTATGCATGTTCGTATAACTCGCGTCAAAAAACTACAAACTTTTGTCAACGCCCAATTTCTGCTCCGGCAACTCAGAAAGGTGTCTGTAAAGTCAACAGCTTAATATCTTTTGTCACGAAACTTGATATTTCACTAACTAAGGATAAATAATAAATAAGAACATCATTTTCGACGCAAACACTTTCCTACATGTCTTAAGCTGTTTTTGTCTACTGGAGACTTGAGGAATAGTAGTTCTTAATATATTTCTGCTAAACTTTCAGTTTAAGATTGCTCAAATTGAAGTTTTTATACAAATTGGCCTCTGCTAATAATCTGATTACACGTGCCAGGCACTCAATTCACAATTGCAATTGCAATTGCTTGACCCCAAAAATGAAATTGCTTTCGTCAAATGTCAGCACTATAAAAAGCACACGTTGGGCCTCTGAATTTGGCCTGATTGAGGCACTTGCACCAGCCATTGATTTATTCGTATAAACACGCACGCCTCTAGGTCGAGGTCAACGGTTGAAGACTTGAAGAAATCACAAGACATGCCCCTGCCCTACAGCCGGAGCCAAGATGGGGATGGGGATGGGAATGGGGATGGGGGCTAGAAAAGTCGCACCCACAAGCGAAGCCTAAATAAGTGGCAACCGCCAACGACTTTGAAAGTTGCCACAAGCCAACGCCTGGGAATGTAAGGCAAGCACGCAACTGTCGACGTCACGGCTGAAGAGACTGCCGAGCACTTGAAACACTTGTTGTAGAACGTCAAAAATAAAAACACGGCTAACATCAATCAGAATGAAGGCAGCTGCCAGCTTTAGATACGACCACTAATAATAGCAACAAAATAACAACAAATCGGAACGACTTTCCGATCAAAACAATGCACAAAACAGCACCGGGGCGCAACAGGTGTTGCCCGTGGCTACCTGGCGGGGTGGTAAGAAACTCGCTGGCGTGTCAGTTGAGCTGAACTCAAAACAACCCGTCAACTAGGCGACTGTCAAATGCGCCACATATCCGAAATCCGTAGTATCGATCAAACAGCCGCAGGCAGTATAATGTGAACTTTAAGCGACTTTCTGGGTCTCTGTTTGGCGCAGACATATATTGGATTTCAACCTCTTCGGAACGTCCTCAAAACGCAGCACGGAAAACTGCAACACAGCTAAGTGCAGATACTGTCCGAATCATGGATGACCGCACTATAGACTCAATATTCCTGGGCTCTCTGGAGGCCCTGCCGCCGGTTAGTTCGAAAATCGTGCGTATTTTTACCAGCTCCACGTTCACGGGTGCGTTCAGTTCTTCCTCACGTGTGAGCTCTTATGTAATCGCGTGTATTCCCATTGCCAATTAGATACTACGATGGAGAGGAACACCTTGATGGCCAAGTGCTATCCCCGAATCAAGGACTATTGTCGCGAGAAACATGGCCTCGAGTTCCAGGTGGTGGACATGCGTTGGGGAGTGCGAGATGAGGCCACGGACGATCATATGACCACAGAGCTCTGCATGCGTGAGATTAAAAATTGCCAGCGTCTGTCGATGGGACCCAATTTCATTGTGTTTCTGGGCCAAAAGTACGGCTATCGGCCCATACCCACATACATCGTGTCCTCGGAGCTGCAGCTAATTTGCGAGGAGCTGACGTCCATGGGCGTGGATCGTGCCCTGCTCGATCTGTGGTACAAAAAGGACAGCAATGCCGTGCCGCCCATTTCAGTGCTGCAGCCCATATCCTCAATATTGATTAATTTTAACAACAAGGTAAGCTCCGACACCGTTAGAAAAGCAGTCGCTGATTAACGCGCCAATCCTTCGCAGCGCGTGCCCAAGCTGCAGGCGGAGGATCAGGCTGTCTGGTGGGACACGCTCAACAAGATGCAGAAGCTGCTGCGCAAGGCGGCCGCCTCGCTGGGCGCCAGCAACAAAATGTCAAAGGACGACGTGCACAACTATTTCATGTCGGGTAAGTGGCGACGGCATAGGCCAAAGGTCAAGTGAAAAATGTCCTTTGTTGGTGTTTAGTAACGGAACGTGAGGTGATCAACGGCGTTCTGAATGTGAAGAACACCAAGAACCATTGTCTGGCCTATGTGCGCTATATAAACAACATAAACTTGCAAAACTTGAAGAAGGCCTCGCTCTTTGTGGACATTATCAATCGTAGCCTGGACACGGAGTCCGCCAAATTACTGGGCGATTTAAGGGACGCGCGCCTGCCCGCCAAGATCGAGTCGAGCAATGCACAAAAGTAAGTAAATAAAAAAGTAAGAATGCTCTAGTCGAGAGTGGTCGACTAATAGATACCCTGTACCCAGACTTAAAGCTAATATTTGTGATATTTAAATGTGCGCAAGTACAAGGAGTAAAATATATATTATGTATATGTATATAAAAATGTATATATGTATATGTATATAAAAATAAATTTTTTTTTGTATACGAGAACATTTGTTTTCGAATACATGAAAATAACATTTTCCTGTCTTAAAATGTTTTTAAGTTAAATACAAAATAGTTGACAAAAGTGCTTTCTTTAATCCCGAACTGATTTACATAGAGCATTTCTAAGTTTTAGGCGATATGGGAATTATTTAAAACAACGTGGGCTTGAAAGGTGCAAAACAGGACTATTTTCAAGATATTTTGGATTGCAATCAATCTGCCAAACTTGGTATACTTAATATCTGTATATTTATCTATATTTGTTCCTTATTTAGGAAAATAGGGAAAGTTTTTAAAAAAATATATATATAAGATTGTGTCAAGTTGAATATAGGAGAACCTATAATTTCTAATTCTAAGTAGCTAATAATCTCCGACATCTGTCTGTCCTATATAAATTTGCACAATTTCATAATCAATTTTCAATGGGTACAGGGTATAAACATAAATTTACTATAAACAATCAGAGTCTAATTACTTTCGTATTGCAGATACACTGTGGAGTGGATTGGTCGCGAGGGCCTGGACATTGAGACGCACGAGGAGTACTTGAATCATTTCATATCGCACTTCTATAAGAATGTTGTTAAGCTCGTGGATAGGGCCATGCGCAAAGAAGACTCCAGTGCACAGGGGCAGATAGTAACTGAGATCCTTCAGCATTTGCACGCTTGTAACAATTCGGTGAAAATCTTTTACGGCCGCGAAGAAAGTTGCGAACGTATCAAGCGCTACATGCTGGGGGATTCAGATAAGCCACTTGTCCTTTTCGGCGACGGAGGCTGTGGCAAGACTTCATTGCTGGCCAAAAGCGCATCTCTGGTAGCCAGCGAATGGTTTGCCGACAAGCGACCCATCAATATCATTCGGTTCCTAGGCACAACCCCAGACTCGAGTGCCTTGACGGCCACCCTAATATCAATATGCCAGCAGGTGATATCAATCCATTATTTACAAATACGTGACTTATACATATACTCTTATCCATCTACTCAAAATGTGTAAATGATCCATGCAGATATCGTACAACTATATGCTACCCTTTGAGAATATACCAGATGATCTTGTACCCCTAACAGCACATTTTAAGCAATTACTAACTTATGCTAGCCCCGCTCAGCCGCTAACCCTATACTTAGACTCTGTCGATCAATTGACGGGCACTCAAGATTCAAATAAGGTATCCTGGATACCAACACGTTTGCCAGCCCACTGTAAGGTGAGTGCGTGGACGAATTGCTGGACATACTGTTGCTCTCTGAGCTAAATACGTGCTTCCAATGCATGTTCCCATACATATTATAATGCATGCCCTCTTGTATATAAAAACTCTTAATAATATCCATCACAATATGTACACTGTTGAGAATCTTGGACTAAATTCGATTCGAAAAATATAGTGTACTATTTTTTTTATATTATAAGAAAACCCGGGCCTTAACAAACGTTTTCTTAACAACTTAAACTTACTAAAAATGTGAAAAAAATAATCTTTGTTTTAGTACAGTAAACGCTCTTTATGTTTTTAATGAACTATAATTGAAATATCATTTTCTTTGATCAAAATTTGGAATTTTGTCATTAGTGAAATATTTGTTTTATTTAAATTCATAATTTTGATATTTTTTTTTTCGCTTTAAAATGTTAAATGTTGAAAACGTTGATTAAATTTACTGTACAATTATTTTCTTAAATTATTTTTTTTTAAGGTTTAGCTTAAATCATATTTTTAGTCAAGGTACCATTATCCTTTTACATATAGTACAAACATATTTAAAATTTAGTCCAATATTTTCCAACGTGTGCCTATTAAAACTTTTGCATGCCCAAACTCACTTTGAATATATTAGCACAGACAATCTATACTATTTGAATTTAAATTACCTATCGATTTCAAAATCTGTAATAAGAAAGAAAAGGCTCCAAAATACCTGAATTCCACTCGTTTCTCTCCCTAGTTAGGCGATCCGTTTTAAGCACTGCATGAATATACATCAAACAAGTTATTTTTCGATTTCTTTCCGTTTTAAGTTTTCCCAAAATTGCATGCTGCCAACATCAGGTATCTTTCTGTACATACTATACCTCCATTTATATTTCCAATTGGTGTAAGTTTTTCCAATTGCTTGACATGTGCGTGCTAAACAATATCACTCGCATGAACAAAAAACACGCTGAAACCTACTTTTGGCACCCTCACCCAAAACGACCTTCGAAGCGCCGTTCTGCATGAGGCCAAACTGAAGTGTCATATGCTTCTACCCTATCTGCTATACCCTATACATCGTTTAAATGCCGTTGGGACTGCTTGCAGATCATCATTTCGTGTGCGAATGAACCGGCGAATCCGACTGTTTCCCACGAGTATCATGTGCTGTGCCAAATGATCGATGTGGAGGAGAACTTCATCGAGGTGACGGCGCTGGGGGAGGAGCTGGCCATGAACGTGATCAAAATGTGGATGAAGACCGCGTGCCGCGATCTCAACAACTACCAGTGGCGTCTGGTGGCCAATGCGATTAGCAAATGCTCACTGCCCATCTTTGTGAAGCTGGTTTTTGCCGAGATATGTCGATGGCGCAGTTATACACGTCCGCAGGAGACCCATCTGGCCAACTCGGTGATGGACTCAATCATGTTGCTCTTTGAGCGCGTGGAGAAGCAGCACGGTCGCATCCTCGTCTTTCACGCGCTGGCCTACATAACGGCCTCGAAATCGGGCCTATCCGAGAGCGAGCTCGAGGATTTGATCTCGCTAGACGACAAGGTCCTGGATGATGTCTACCAGTACCATATGCCGCCAGTGCGTCGAATCCCACCTCTGCTGTGGACGCGCATCCGAAATGATTTGCCAAACTACTTGAGTGAACGGGAAGCGGACGGCGTCAATGTCATGAACTGGTACTATTAGAGCAAACTTTCCTAGGTTCAATATTGATATTGATTGAAGAAGCGGGAATTCCCGAAAAATATTATCCGCATATTGAACTGTTTTTCTGACTGACAGACTTTACCTTTAACTGAAGCGTTCATTTGGATGACATTTTAGAGAGTTTCACCAAATAGAGTCAAAATCAAGTGAAAAACTCCTTTGTAAAACCTTTAGAATTTTTAATCTATGATTTAGAGAAATATTGAGGTATTCGGTGGAAAATTATAATTTATATATTAAACTCCTTGTTCTGTCTGACTCTTGGACGCTCTTTGACGGAAATTTTGGAAGTTTCATCTGCAAAGGTGAAAAATGAATGGAGTTAGGAAAAATTTCCGTTCTATTTATTATTATTATTATTATTATTATTATTATTATTATTATTATTATTATTATTATTATTATTATTATTATTATTATTATTATTATTATTATTATTATTACTATTATTATTATTATTATTATTATTATTATTATTATTATTATTATTATTATTATTATTATTATTATTATCATTATTATTACTATTATTATTATTATTATTATTGCTATTATTATTATTCTTATTATTATTATTATTATTATTATTATTATTATTATTATTATTATTATTATTATTATTATTATTATTATTATTATTATTATTATTATTATTATTATTATTATTATTATTATTATTATTATTATTATTATTATTATTATTATTATTATTATTATTATTATTATTATTATTATTATTATTATTATTATTATTATTATTATTATTATTATTATTATTATTATTATTATTATTATTATTATTATTATTATTATTATTATTATTATTATTATTATTATTATTATTATTATTATTATTATTATTATTATTATTATTATTATTATTATTATTATTATTATTATTATTATTATTATTATTATTATTATTATTATTATTATTATTATTATTATTATTATTATTATTATTATATTATTATTATTATTATTATTATTATTATTATTTATTATTATTATTATTATTATTATTATTATTATTATTATTATTATTATTATTATTATTATTATTATTATTATTATTATTATTATTACTATTATTATTATTATTATTATTATTATTATTATTATTATTATTATTATTATTATTATTATTATTATTATTATTATTATTATTATTATTATTATTATTATTATTATTATTATTATTATTATTATTATTATTATTATTATTATTACTATTACTATTATTATTATTATAATTATTTAAAGTATAGAATATACTTATAAACTAACAACCTAACGATTTTTCATTATCACTGTCTGCTAAGACCTCCGGCTAACACTATCCTGGGATTCGAACCCGTACCATACAATATTCTAGATCAGCATGGGCAGCTATGTTAGTCTGTTTTTTAAATGATAAGCTTTCTGAATTTAGACATTTAATATTTTACGAGCTAAGATATTTATAAAGGGGAAGATTAGGATGAGGTCAAAAAAATTTGTCAACGAATATATTTTTATTAATTGGCAAAAGAAGATAAATACTAACGGATTTGCAGCATTTCCGCATTTTCAATTCTGGCAAGATAAACTTCAATTAGTAGTTACCATTTAACCACATTTATCAAATAAATATTTCAACAAATAGTAAACCAATATCATGTTGCTCCACAGGTACCACAGACAGTTCAAGGACACCGCCAAGGAGCGATACTTTAAGAACATGAACATGGCCATTTATTTTCATTCCATGATTGCAGATTATTATTTGGGCATTTGGGGCGGCGGCATACCGAAGCCGTTCAAGTTTACGGAGATACAACGACATCGTTTCGGGCTGGCGGACAAGGAGGGCTCCGCGGATCGCAAGGTGCCCATACAGCCGCTGGTCTTCACCAGCAAGGACGGCCTTTCCAAGCGCTACAATTTGCGCAAGGTAGGTGTTAGAAGATAATTCTGAATGCAATTCTTGCTTAGCTCCGGTCAACTCCTTGCAGTTCGGGGAGCTGCCCTTTCACTTTGTGCGCTCGCGTCGCTTCAAGGATCTGTTCGAGCACGTGCTCTTCAACTACGAGTGGCTGCACGCCAAGCTCTCGAGCTGTCCCCTGCAGTCGGTGCTGGCCGACTTCGAGGATGCCTCCACCAACACAGAGGACAAGGAGTCCAGGCGTGAACTGATGCTGGTGGCGGATGCTCTGCGTCTGGGCGGTGCCATCCTGGCCATATATCCCAATATGCTGGCACCGCAGCTCATTGGACGGTTGCTGCCCGAAATTGGCGGCAATCCAAACATAAAGATGTTGCTCCGAGCCTGCGACCGCAGCGGACCCAAGGACTGTGCCTTGATTCCGGTTAACCATTGCCTGCACACACCTGGCGGACCACTAAAGGTGGGCTGGACGAGTTCCAACTGATGAGCGTCGCTTATTGAAGTCTTCTTTTTGCAGTATTCGTTGGAGGGTCATCAGTTCGCCGTATTCGCCTTCTGTCTGACCAGCGATATGCGTTACATGGTCTCCATATCGACGCACTTTATTACCTTTGACCTGTCCACGTCGGACTTGACGCGCGATGTCAATCCCGGCATTGAGGGCATTATGCAGCAGCTGGTGCTTAGCCCGGACAACAAGTGGGCAGCTGCCTACTCCAACAACAATCAGACGGTGCTGCTCAACATGCTATCCAGCGAATTTGTGGTCATCAACAGTCCCTTCGAGGAGAGCGACGGGCCCATTAGCGGCCTGTATCTGCTGAACCAGAAGTAGGTCGCCACAGGACTCGATTTAAGGATCGCGAACTAATCTCTTCTCAGTCTTTTTATAATTTGCAAGCTGCGCTGGGCTAAATTTGACATGCGCGGCAATTTGGTGAACATCTTCGAGGTGCCGGGCCAGAATACGGATTGGGAAGTATTGAGTGAGTACACAGAGAGAAATTAAAACCAAGCACGAAAAGTGCAAAAAATGTTAGGAAAGGATACAACTAACTAGAAAGTTGGAATATATGCTCGTATATACCCACGTTAAGAGTAAGGGCTTTGGCCACTTACACTGGGAGCGTGGAAATTTAATAAAATCGATTTATCTCCCTCAGTTTTAAGGCTAGATGCATACAATTTTTTCAGACAGATTCCAGACGTCCTTCTGTAAAGATCGCAAAAGTATTTTTTGAATACGCCAACTGGGGGCGTGGCAAATCGATGAAAATCTCTATATATTGCGTGCGGGTAAGCCGCAAAAACCAAATCTCTAAAATTTTAGAGCTAAATTTACGAGCTGAAAAATTTACAAATTATAAATTTCGATACTTCTCAAAAAAAAAAAAAAACCAATTATAATTAAGACCGTTTTCGACTGTTTTAAGCTGTTATTACTCTGTGAACAAGTATTGCGCAGCGGCTACACCCGACTGCAGCGTTCTACCATTTGTTTATTTTATTTTAATGTGTTTATTATATTTTATGGCATTTTACTCAGTTCTAGAGTTCCACGTTCCACGTTTTGTGTTGCAATAGTAGATCTACATTCCACTTTAAATTATAGAGCTTGAGTTCTCACATAAGTATCTCTGGTTCTCTTGCAGCCATGGAGTTCTTCAGCCCAACGGATTACAATGTCGTCTTTTGGTCGGGCTCCATTAATGAAATACGTTTGCGCCTGGACTCGTGCAGGACGAGCCACTCCTCCAATTCGGTGCACATGTTCAGCGCCTTGGTCATGAACAAAGGACGCACCCGGGCCTATGGCTGTGCCAGCAAGGATAACTTTGAGGTCTCCGTCTACGACTTTACTGAGAACGAGGAAACGGGTGAGATACTCTGGAGCTTCGTGGAGACTCTGGCCCGCTATGAGAACGATGACAAGGAAATGCTGCTGCAGCTGCGCCTGGATCAGCATCAGCACGATCGCATGCTGCTCGGCACCGCGGGCAAGGGCTTCGTCATCTGGGACTTTGGCAGGATCGAGAAGGACAGCGAGCGCGCACCCATAGCCGAGGGCGCAATGTATTTGGCTCTGCCACATGGCGTGAGGAACATCACCACTCGCATCATGCAGTCGAACTCAATTATGGTCAGCTCCAAGCTGGACTATGCGGTGGCCGGCGTGCGCAAGAACCTCTACGTTTGGTGCCTCCACACCGGGCAGCTGGCCAAGGTCTTGGATGCGCATTTCGGACGCATCATTCAGCTGGAACCGCTGACCATTGGCAATTGGAACAATCTGGTTACGTCCTCTATAGATCGCTCGGTGAAGGTCTGGAACATCAACAACATATTCGAAAAGGTTCACGTCATAGATCGTCACGAGCTGCAGATCGATGACATTAGTCTCTCCGAGGTGGACATCGCTGTGACGATTACACGCAGCTGCGTTGGCGTCTGGGAGACCCGCTCCGGCCGCCTGCTCGCCAAGCTAGCCGACAGTCCCTTGGGCGCCATTGTGACGCATGCGGAAATCACGCCGGACGGACGGTATATCATCTCTTCGGAAACGGGCAAGTTTCTGATCTGGAATCGCGTTTCCGAGCAGGTTGTGTTTCGCGACGATCAGCCGGGTATACAGCAGATAACACTCCTGGATTACGGCTATAAGGTGCTCACCGTATCGGTGCCCAACATCAATCAGCGCGACATCATTGCGGCAGCAGCGGCTGGCACCGACGAGGCAAATCGCTTAACGGCCATTACAACGGTTCGTTCGGTTCCAGGTAGGATTCAATCTCACCTTGGGCAATAACTGACCTATGAGTGTTGACAATTTCTTCATCTTTCACCTGGCAGAGGGCACCATTATATTCCGCTTTGAATTTCCCATACGCATGGTGACCGGCATGCCGTTCCGCCAATCGGTTATCACTGCTGATAACGCGTATATCGTGGTGGTTACTGTGGACAAATCCAGCAAGGATTGCCTGGGCGTTTACAGTGCCACGAATGGATCATTCGTGTCGAAAATACTGCTCAAGGGCTGTGCCATTAAGGTAGGTCAGATTTATTGGATTACATAGACAGCTCAGCTGATTAGATCTGGCATTCCAGGAGGTTTTCGCGCTGGTGCCCATGCCGCACAAGGCCAATCAGGTGGCTGTGATTAGCAGCGAGAAGGGCAGCATTATGGACATTAAGAGCAAGAAGCACGTGCGCTCCATAGCCAAGTGGGGTGGCAGCCTCACACGGGATGGCAAATGCGGGCTGTATGCCCCAACGAGGGGCGGCCTGGAGATGCTCGAGCTGCGCAAGGGCACCACGGTGAAGACCTTCATACCCAAGGTGGCCGAAGGAGTCTTCTCTGTCATCTGCATCTTCACGGAGAACGACGAATATGTGGCGTATTATCACAGCGGCAGGAAGACGATTCGCGTCTTTCGCACCGCCGACACGGAGATGATAGCCAACTATAGGCTGCAAGCCGAGCTGACGGCCATCAAGAGCAGCAAAGATGGGCGTGCAATTGTGCTGGGCACTGTGGATGGCTGCATGTCCGTGCTGGCCATCGTGGATCCCAAGAAGGAGGAAATGATCGAATACTTGAATGCGCTGCCGTCGCGCGACGAGAACTGGAAGGCCAAGCTGGCCAAGATGAAGGCACGTGTCGGCTTCAAGGCGGCCATTAGGGTGGCCACGATTTCCTCGCGTTATGGAAAGCCCAAGAATGGCGAGGGTGATGGTGAGGACGAGGAGCTAACTGAAATAACTGAAGACGTGGTGCCTGTGGCAGATTAGATGAAGTATAAATATAACATTTATTTTGTTGCATAAATAATGGGCATGTTACAAAAAATACGCGTGTGTGAATGTGTATGTGTGTATGTCTTGTGTTGTGTTGTGTTTGTGAAACTGGATGTGGCTTAAACTAAATAATTGTTAAAACAAAACGTAACTGCTATGTAGTAGTAATTGTTAGTTATCTAGTTACGCGCTTGTATGTATTGTAGTTTGTTTTTAATGTATAAATAATAGGTTTGTTTTGATCAAGCACTGAGCGCTGGCCCTTTGCCTGGCCTGGCTTGAAACAATTTCAGTTGGGTACAGCGACATAACAAGGTTTATACATATGTTTTGGGCGAAAAAAACCGTTCTTTTATTAATAGTACACAAATCTTTAACATGTTATTGCTTTAACTTTAAATTTAAACTCATTCGTAATAGAAAACTCTTCAAATGATAGTTAAAGAAGCAAATAACTAACTTAACAAACGGCAAATGGAACATGCTAAAAATTCTAATCTCAATTCAGCCAATCGAAATACGAAATACGACGCATACCAAATATAACTCAGTGCTAATACATAGATAATTTGCTTTTGCAGTACATTTGTTAGTAATAATTAATAATAGTAGGTATGTAGTATGCTGTTGTTATTATTGTTATTGTTGTTGTTGTTGTTAACCTGCCTATCAAGTTTTGCTTCGACTTGTTACTACATTATTATGATTATACCGAAAGTCTATAAGCATACGTAATTATGTTAAAATAATAAATTGTTTATGTGTTTAACGCTGCCGCCCTAAAAGCTAGAGAGCTTATCTCGTTGCCGATCAGCAATAATATGTAATATAAATATATATAATAATCCATAGCAGAACAGCTATACAGTGCTAACTAAATAGTAATACGGCTCGTCTACACTTATTGGGCGTGATTCTCCTTTTTAATCTGCGCCAGTTTGGCCTGTATGTGCTGCAGGCGATTGGGCGACAGTTCGGGTTTCTGGAGAAGAAAAAGAATGCATTTAAGCTTATTTGAATTGCATCGTTTAATGAACTTTGAATTAGCCCAATTCTATAATAACTTGAACTGCGCTGTTAAGAAGTTCCGATCGCACCCACCTCACGTCTGATGAGCGACACTTTCTGTGAGTTCATGGTATTTAAGCAGAGATTCTCGTCGGCCACCCTATTGTCCAGCATATTGATGCCATCGTCCGCGGAATGCCGCGTGGACATCATATTCTGCAAGCGGTCCATCCAATAGTCTGGATCGTGCACGGCATTTTGATAGTTGACATCTGTGAGATAAGAACGTGTAGCAGCTGCAGATTGGTCCAAATCATATACATGTTAGTAGAGAGGTGCGGGTGGTTAATATAAGGATTTCGTGTGGTAGTTGTGGACTCTGCTAACCTGTACGATTATCAGGCGCCTGCGTGGAGCCGGCATTCTGGTTGCGTTCGATTTCGGCGAGACCCTCCTCAATGTACTTGTGGAAAGTGACGCTGGCGCCTTGCAGAAAAGTGGTCAGATCTATGTCAGGATTTTGCTGCTACAGTTTTACATTATAAGTTAGTATTAAATTATCGCTATAGAGCACGGGAACTTGCCTTAAAGTCGTACAGTTTTTGCAGTCCTTGCTGTTTGGTGTCCTTGTCCGAGATCAGCTTGAAGATTTGCGATACTGAGTCATGTGTTTGATGCGATATACGCTTTCCGCCAATATCTTTAGCTGTAAATTGCTGGCGCTGCGGCGAAACGCCCGTGCCAGACACAGTGCCGTCCTTTTGGAAATTCTAAAAATAAAAAGATGTTACTTCGATTGGAATAGATGCGCTCGCTGCATACGCTTACCTTCAAGATGCGTATCAAATAGGTGTGCAGCTCCGAGTGTGTGGGTATCTGATTGAGGTGCTGTAATATGGCATTGCCCTTCACCTTGGCCATGTTGTGTATTATCGTTTTGACGGTGCGCAACGGCGTATCCGAGGGTCGATTCTGCCACCAAGTGCTGGGCAATGCCAGCATAAATTCATGCACCTCCAAGATGACCGCATCGTAGTTCAGCTCATTTGATCGCTCCGGCAGCATTTTAATATTGCGCCAAATGCATTTCATAAGCAAATCTGTGAATTTGGGCAGACCGGCGACCGGGCAGGTCTCTCGCAGCAATCGTATTAAGGCGCTGTAGGAGATTGGGGAATGCGCACAAGTTGTCTGATTATATGTTAGGCCCAGTGTACTGCGTTTTCTTACCAGTATATATTCGTAAAGTTGACCTTGTCCAGCACTTTGAGGCATATGCCATTTATGACCTTATTGTATTGGCTATCATCGCCACTAGTCAGCTTTTGATCGGCCAGCAGATGCAGCAGCGATGACATGAGATTCTTAATGCAGGCCACGCTCAGCGTTTTTCCCAGAATGTTGGCATTGAAAAATGTGTACAAAATGGACAGCAATGGCTGATACACAACCAGCGCCTGCGATATGGGCATCTGCGAGAGATTCTGCAAGACAAAAAAGTGAGAAACAAACATTAATTACCTTTCAGTAGTGATTCAAGTGTTTCTAGCGACTCACCTTCAACTGTGCCAGCACATTTTGTATAAATATTTCCTCGTAGTCGCGCAGCACAGCCTGTTTTTCGGGTGCCTCAATAATCTCGGTGAGCTCATTGATGGCTGCTCGCGCTTTAAGTGTGTCCGTGCTGCTGACTGCCTTGATGATCTTCACCAGCTGTGGATCATGCTTGGGCAGCACATCGGCCAGGCTGTAAAGTGCAGCGAATTAATACGAATTCTGATTGCGAATTCTTGTTCACTTACTTGTGCACATTGCTCTCCAAATGGGCTTGGTTTGCCAGCTGCTGCTGCTGCATTCGCATGGGACTGCGATAGGGTGAAATGCCGCTGGCCATGCTGGGATTTGCCTGCGGCGACGTGGTTAGATTCTGTTGTATGTAATGCGAGCGCGAAATGAGCCGATCGAACTTGTCCTGTGGATACTGGAAGCCGTCTCGTGTCGGTATAACCTTAATGGGCTCGTAGAGTAGCGAGATGTCCACTGTGGGCTGTTCCTGAAATACCATTTGGTCGACGCGTACCCAGTTCTTCTCGATCTCGGCCATCACCTGCGGATCCAGACCAAACGGGCCGCTTGTCCTTTGTTGCGCCGCCTGCTGCTGTTGCAACTGCAGTTGTTGCTGCAGTTGCAGCACCTGTGCGGACGGCGCCTGATCAAACGTGCTGAAGAAAGCGGATAAGAATTTAAATTTAGATTTAGTTATATATGAGTCACTTGTAGGCATTACTTCAACATGTACAATTGAAAGTATGAGAGCGACTGAAATACTTATTCTAAATAACGACACAATAAAGGCAAATACAAAGGTGACTGGGCAAAACATAGCAAGAAACAGAGCACAAGCCAAAATAGCAATAACAAATACAACAAATAAAGCAAACAAATTACGCAGTGAACAGAAATGTATATATATATATATATATATAAAAGAAAGGAACGCCACTTTACGCCTGTCGAGTCAGCGAGTGTAAGTTGCTTTCAACGCTTGTGGCATTCCGCTCCGCCAGCCTGTTTAGTTGGCCACGCACATTTAACTCTGGCTGCTGGCAGCTAAGTCGCAAAATTAATAGAAAAGAAAATAAACCAAATCATACAAAATAAAAGGAACTTATAATTGAAATTAAACAAAGAAAGCCAGGAATGGAAATAACTAAATATCCCACATTAAATCATTTGGCATTTGTCAATGGTGCTGCATTTTTAAATCAAGAAATTCCCCCTTTCACGTGTCTCATATTGAAATGATTAAAGTTCATTTTACAGATTATAGATATTTCTTGGTATCCAGCTAAATTCTATATAGAAATATTCAATCAAAGATTTGTGAGACCCACTTTTTCTATAATAGTATTCAATTGCATTTTGATTAAGACGTTTTTGGTTAGTATAAAATTAAGAACATTTTAAGCCCCTTTTATAATTTTATTTTTTATTTAGAAGTCAAAACAATTTCCAGGCCTGTTAAACTGATAAGAAATTAAGTTTACTAAATACCAATTAAGACCGGTTTCAGACCATAAATTTAAAGCTCAGACAAATCTTAACCCGAACCGAAGAACTTTATTTTTAAAAATAGTTTGACCTTATCTTTGTACTATTAATTTGGAAGTAATTTTTTTATTTTTAAATTCTTTCGCCACTCTAAATATATATAAAGACAAAGTAATTTCCATTCCTAAAAAGCTGTAAACGAGACTCAAGTTCTAGCTGAGTTTTTTTGATTGCCTAATCGAAATCTTCTTTTCCTGTTATAGCCTACACTTACCCCTCCTCATCGGGCGGCGGCAATTCGTCGCAACCATTGCCTACTGTATCCTCAATCTCAATGCTGTCCTGCTGCTGCACCGCCTGCGCTGGCGGCTTGAGACCAGGCGGCACCTCTGCAGGCGCGGCTGGTTTTCTTGTCTTTTTGGCCCGCTTGATGCGCTCGTCCAGCATGGAGAGATCCTTCTCGCTGAGCTGGCCAATCAGCTTGTATATCTTTTCACCGGCCAGGAAGTACCCCATCACAATGCAGTTGAGCGCCGCATTGCGCACAGAGTTGTCGCGATCGGAGATCTGACGTGCTATTTCCTTCAGTGCCACCTGCTGCGATGGCTGGCAAATGCCCAGTCCGTAGTTCTCAATGAGATAGGTCAACTCGTCCAAGCACTCGGTGCGCTGGCGTGCATTCTTCGATTTCAGGCCATCCATCACATACGAGAATACTTTGGTGAAGGGATACAAGAGATTTATTTGTCGTAGCACGCGACGTACGCCGTTTCGGACCGCATCCTTAGGATCCCCAATCTGCAAAGGAACACGCAAATATTAGTATTTTGATACCAAAGATGTATATATCTGCTTGCCTTTAACAACAGATGGGGTACAAAGCTGCTGCCCTCATTCTCAGCCATCATGTACTCCATTTCGACCAGCATCTGGAACACTTGACCTAGATACTCGAGACCCTTAATGAGCACAGAAGGGTTCGTATCGTAGAAGCGCAGTGTAAGCCACTTGAGTATTAAATCCAGATTACAAATCAGCGCCTTGCTATTGTTGGGCAAATCCTCGCTCAACTGTTCAATCACTTTCAAATGATAACTGCAATGAATAATAAGGGTTTACATTCTTTTAGGTTTTAAATACTAGGCCAATAATCTACAAATAATAATAAATTCCTGAATTTAAACGTTTCGATTTCCGAAACTGGTTTAGTTTGATGAAAGTTCTTATTTTTGGAAAGTATTTCTGCAATTTCAATTAAATATATCTTTTCTTTCGAAAAATTAATACTTAGAAAATTAAAATAAACAAAATGTTAAATGTAAATTCTAGATGTTTGGCATTCAAAATGTCGATTTCAAAAGTTGGTCAATTAAATATCCGGGTAAGCGAGCACAGCTTATATGTACAGTGTTACTATACTATAACCAGAAGCTGATTTTATTATAAATTCTCTCACATTTTATGATTTTACTTTCACCAATTTAAGCAAACTAAATGTTTTTAATTACTTTAACAATCAAATAAAATAAGAATCGTA
Organism: Drosophila colorata; assembly: GCA_035041545.1. Lineage (NCBI taxonomy): Eukaryota > Metazoa > Arthropoda > Insecta > Diptera > Drosophilidae > Drosophila > Drosophila colorata. The sequence continues at coordinate 4,959,624 of JAWNLD010000680.1, read as the reverse complement.
TCAAAAGTTGCAGTTGCAGTAAATAAATCACAAGCTCACAAGATTCTTCTAGTTTTTTTACTTTTGCCAGATGCTTTTATATTTTCATAGAGAGATAGAATATTGCAGAAAACACTCAGGCTTGATTATGGCTGAGAAACTAGGTACATTTAAAGTAAATGGTTTATTTGATATCGGTGATGATAAGAAAAGATATATTTAGGATATGTACAAAATGAAGAATGTGCTTGTATGTCAAGTGCAACGAGTATAACGTTAACAATTGTTCAAAACAGAACAGAGAGTTTCTGACTCCAAAAATGGAACTTACAATTTTTTTAATTTGCTTTTTAAATTTTACTCGTTGTAAATTTACTAAAGACAGAATTAACGTTAGAATAAAAACTCTAGCCACGTTCTTTTTTTGCTTTAGGGTCTTTCCTATTTTTTTATGGGCGTGCGCAGAGTTAACATACCGAAAGTCGTCGTGAAACATGTTGGCCATCATTGCCTTATTCACACTGGCTGTGGTCATCTGATCACGCAGCAGTTCCGTAAACTCTTCCCGCGGCGTCGTGAACGCCCACCTGAGTACGCGCATCTTTTGCTCATCGATGAGCCGCTGGTTTTTAATGCTGTTAACCGCCAGCAGCGGCGACGTGTCCACGTCCTCCTCCTTTTTGCGTGAAGCAGCGGTTGCCGCGGCTTTATCGCCGCCTGCTCCGGCTGCTTTGGCCGCGCCCTGTTTTTGTGCCGCTGCACCGCCGCCACTGCGCACCACTTTCTTGGCTTCTTCAGGTATGGGTGCTTGCTGTTTGCCTTTGGGCAGCGGCTTGACGGGCAAATTGGGACGCGCCTTCTCCAGGGCTGCCATGATGTCCTTCTTAGAGGCGGGCTTCTGTTTGTCCAATGCGCGCGACATCGCCTCGAAGCCCAGATGAATCATAATGGCCAGCACAGCTTCGTTGGCATTTTTACGGACATCCGCATTGCGATCGCAAATATTCGCATATAAATGCGGCACCAACGAGGTGAGGTCATCCTTGGATATCGATTTGGGCGGCAAGAGCGCCAATTTTTCGGCCAGCCACGCCCACAGCTCGGTTTTGAGAGCCGGCGAACCACTTTTCAATGCATCGGCAATCATTTCGCTCTCAAAGAACTCTTTGTAGCCACCCTGTTCGCCGAAGCTGTTGATGCAATTGAGAGCCGCGGCCCGCACGAAGCTCTTGCTGTCGCCCAGCGCGTGCAGAAAGCCGGGGAAGAGGACACGCACATGACTGCGACAGCCAGCGCCCATTGCCGTCGACAGCTGCTCGCATATGGAAAGCGCTGTCTGCGCTATTTTCGCATTGGAGTCGACAAGACGATGGGCCAATGCCGGCGCCAGGTCACCAATGCTCGACTTAATCAGCTTGGCTTCGTTGATGATGGCCTGGAGTTTAGTGAGTCCCTCATTTCGAGTCTTCCAATCCTTGTCGGACATCTCCTTCAGCAGTGATTCCGTAATTTGGCTTGAGATGTCAACTCGTGGTATCAGATCGGCTAAATTGATGGGTTCAGGCGTTGTCCGAGCAGCGGCTTCTTCTTCCTCATCATCGTCGCCGTTGGCACTACTGCGCAGCACACCTCGTGTGGGCTTGGGTGGTTTCTCGCCCAGATTCTTGTTGAACTCGGTTTGAATTTGAGATTTCAGTGCTGGTTTCTCGCCATCGAAGAAGATCATAACTGCATTGCCCATGTACATGGTCATGGTGCCCACTAGCTGGATGGCAGCGCCGCGCACTGTCGGATTCGTGCTTTGGACGCCCTTGCGCACATCCTCGATGAGCGTTTTGGGCTGCAGCTTAAAGCCAAATTCAATGATCGCCTTGCTGATCCAGTTAAAGGCCTCCGACTGCACCTTGGGCGACTTTTGCTCAAGGGCAAAGCCCAGCACTTTGCCAACCACGTGCTCCAATCTGGTAGCCTCTGCCAAAGCCGTGAGCACATCGGCGGCGGCTCCACCATTCTTGGCATCCGCCAGTTTCTCCGTTATCTCATTAGCCACATTGTCCACTGTGATGGCTGTGAGTGGGAAATTCTCGGCCACGCTTCGTATTGCGTCCAGCTTGAGCTTGAGCACTTGGAAGTTCATCTCCTTGAGGCCGGGCTTGCGTCCGCTAATAGTGCGCACCAGAACCTGAGACAAGCCGGCCTGTTTGGCATCGTAGCTGGGAATTTGCGCCAGCAGCTGTTCCATAGCCGCCAAGCGATTTTTCCAGTTGCTGTCGCTCAAACCGCTCAGAATATCGGCGGGCAGCAACTCATCCGCCTTATCGCTCACCTCCTCGGGCGTCAATTCGCGCTCTGTGGCCAGTGCTTTGCCGCTGGCTGCCTTAGACAATGCAGCGGGTGCTGCACTGGCTGTTGTGCCCGGTTTCTTGACCGTCTTGCGCGCACCTGTCGTCGCCGGACGCGTCACTGGCTTCGGCTCAGTGCTGCCGCCGCTAGACTTGGTTGCAGCTGCTGCTTTGGTGGTCGGCGCTGTGGCCGGACGTGTCTCTTTCTTGGGTGCGGCCACTTTGATTTTGATCTCGGCCTTGTCGTGGCACTCCTTGATTTTGCTCATCTTTAACGGATCCACATCGACCAGCAGCGGTGCCAGAGCCTTCTCGCTTATGAGCTTCATTAGGGTGCCCAATGCCTCGGCGCTGCTGTCGCGCACAGTGGGATCAGACTCGTTGAGTGTCTTGAGCAGAGATGTGGTGAGGAGCTTGACAAGCTTCTTGTTCAAGGCCGTTGGCTGTGTGCGACATAAGGCACGCGACAGGAACAACGCTGTCTCGGACTTGACACTGGGATTCTTGTTGGCCAGCGATTCCACGATATACTCATGTTGTGCCTCCAGCGATGTGGATGCATAAACCGCATCCATGGCCTCACGCAGCGCGCTCACCACATTGGGTTTCTTCTCCTTGAATTTCTCCAATAGCGCTGGCACACAAGCCTTTTATATAAACATGGTTAATAGATTAATTTTCAAGTCTTCTAATTTGCTTCACTTACCGAAGAATAGTTTGAGAAGCGCTTTGAGAGACCCTTGGCTAGCATGGCCAGACATTTGCCTGCCATGGCTACGAGCACTACGTTGGAGTCCTTGGTAATAACCTTTTTCAATGCGCTGACCAAAGCGCCGTATTCGCCGCCCTCCACCTTGGGATTGTCGGTGAGCAGCTTCTCCAGTGCCTCCAGCGACTCTTTGCGCAACGTCCATTTTTTCTCATCGAGTTTGTCGTAAAAATCTTTAGGCATCTTGGAGAGTATATCAACGGGGTCAATAAGATCCATAGGATCCACTTCCTCCGCGCCAGCTTCGACATCGTCATCTACAAAAGGTATGTAGTATATATATATAATAATAATATAATAGAAAGTCTACAAACTTTTTGAAACGCGCATATTATGAGCTTAACATATTTAATTTCTTATACTTTCTGAATAGATCGCCTCAAAAATGCTTGTTTTCTGTATAATCATTATCATCAAATATAATATATTTTCTATACAGTATACCCTTTTATATCTGACCTTATAAATTATACAGATTTAAGAAAGTTGCTAAAGCGGAAAAAGCCGAGTGATAACGTAAAGCTATTTTAAATTATTTATTTATAAAAAAAAATGTATTAATTCGCTGTTTTAAATACAAAAAAAAATTTTATTGTAGAAATTTCAATGTTTATTAAACTAACATATAAAAAACCTGATACAAAATCAAAGTCTAATTTTTCTTTATTTAACTTGGCTAAAATTATAATTTTATAAAAAAAAGTATATCGGCTGGAAGAAGTGAATAAGTTAAAATTTCTTAATTCATTTAGGTAGAATAGAAATAAATCAGAACTTGGTAGAAATAATTAGTTTTCTGTGCTCAGGAATTGATCATAATGTGTGTAATAGTAATTAAAGCGTTTTATCAGGAAACACAGACTATACCTAAGGGCGGGTATGAATACTTCGGAGAGCCAAAAAGGGCTTTTTCTTTAAGTGCTTGCTTACGATTTTTCTTGAGAGTTGTATTATTCGATTTTCGGCCTGAAAGGCTGCTATGTTCTGTTTGTAGGCTTATGTAGTAGATCAAAATAATAAAGTGGCTTAAACATCGTCTTTACCATTAAACGCATCCTCAGTTGCTGCCTCGTCCGCAATCTTTGCCTGTTTCTCCTGTTGTGATTTCAGATATCTGCACGGAAAGTTAGTTTAGCTGTGTTCTAGATCTTGTCCAGCGTGAGGCACTTACCTCGATGGCTCGGCGCGTTCGCCCTTTAGCTTATCAAATTCGTCCTCCAGCTCCTTAATTGTTACCTGTGGCAAGGTGGCAATATGCGTCTTCATGGCAGCGCCAATCCAGCGAAAGCTCTCTACGGCCAACTGTTTGGTCTCATCGCGCACGGCTTTGTCGCGATCGGACATGAGGGGCGCCAACTTTTTGATGAACGGCTTAACGCCGATTACCTTGGAGCCGAATTCGCGCATCGCTTGTGTTGTTGCTGCCACGCAGGCTGCTACAATTTTTGGATTCTTGTGTTCCATCCCCTTGACCAGCTCCTCCAAGACTGCGTCGTGCTTCTCGATCTCGACATACATGAGGGTCACCTGGACTGAGAGCTCCTTTGTCTTGGTCTTGGGCGCGGCAATGCATTTCTGGACAATGCCTGACATAACGTCGCCGACAGTGCGTCCAGCAAGGCCGCTGTTTTCCACAAAGATCAGCGCTGCCTCCAGACCCTTCTCCTGGGCGAGAGCGTTCGAGTCGACAACCATTTTCTTGATGAGACCTGCGTACTTCGACCACTCCGGCGACTTCTCGTCGTCCAGCTCGCGAAAGAGCTTGGCCGCCTCCTCGTAGCCATCGACACGCGCCTTCCACAGCTTGTGCACGCAGCGCTCCTCAACGGGCAGCTTCTTGTACTCGGTATCCTCGGCCATGCTGCGATCTGTCCCGATCTGTCTCGATCTGTCTCGGCTGCGAGTGAGAGTGTTTCAGTGTTTGGGCTTAACGAACGAAGACGCGACTATCTGAAGACGAAATTAACGATTGAATTAATAACTGTTGAAAGCGTTTTTATTGGAGAGTAGACGTTAAAAAGGTAGCAAAGTTTAAATAGTAAGAAAAAGCAAAAGCAACACTAACTCAATAGAGCAGAACTTGGAAGTCAATCAAGTTAATGTTTCAAAATTTAGCTTAATTGTGGATGAAATGTTTCTTGAGACCCAGGGAATGCAGCCGTCATGCTCGAGGTGCGCTACTTGGAGAGGCGACAAAATTAAATGGGTCGCAATGCCATATTTAGAATGGCATCAAATTTATTTTTAAAATTGGGCTTGCGAAATCATCTGATGACGAATGCAAGGATTGGGCACTGGGCACGCACCCATGATGAACTCATAGCCCGCGCATTTTGTGCGCACCAATCGGCGACAAGCCATAAATCAGGCATGTAAATAAGTTCCCCTACCCTTACAAATAAATTCACGCACCCTGCCAGGTAGCGTAGAGTATTTAACGGTCGTTAGTGTCAGCTACTCTTTGCTGCTTCGCTCTCCGCTCTCATTGAGAGAGCGCGCGTGAGAGTGACGCTCGCTCGCGGTTTCGAATTAACGGATCAATCATAACAGCAAATGCCTCTCAGAAAGCGTCGTGCGTCAACAAAATGCCGTCGCTTACCGTTTCTTGCCGCTGCTAATTAAATTTGTTGATATCAATTTAAAGTAGCTGCAAAAACTTAAGGCAAAACCACAATCAACGCCCACAACAACAAAGTGCGCTGTTATGCGCCTCAGCACATTCCCTTGCAGCACTCACCATTAACATGTAAACCGAAATCCCATAGGACAGGCAGCTGGCGCAGCGTAATGCAATAACTTCGATTTTTCACAGGCACACACACACACACTGGCACACACGGCTTTGTAGCGTTAAGCGAAATCGAAATGCCAAGCTGTTGCGTTAACAACAAATAATACGATATGGGCCGACTTGCCAACACTTTGCGCCACTATCTTACAAAATATTAAAGTGAATTTGGCGTCTTGTAAATAAATAATAAAACTGTGCAGCTTTTGAACAGCGACAGCGACATCGACGCTCGCTGTCTGTGAAATACTTGTCAACGTTGTCGTGTGAATGGTTGCAATGGCGCAGTTGCCATAAGCAGCGGCCTGTTAAGCGAGGAGCAGCTCTGTTAACGGCATAACAGTCGCGCGTATATGAAAATTTCAGATTTATTGAAAATGGGTAAAGAGGCTATAAAGGTTTTGTGCAGATGATCTGTGAACTATATAAGCTAGACTAGAGACGTCAAGTTTTCGAATACAGGTTCGTTCATAGCCCGCACAGATCAAGTTTATTTTAACTGATCTATAGCTCAAGCCATTCAACTAAAATCGATAAAAATCTACAACAAACTCCTATTTTGTAAGCCTATTTCGTAGATAATGAGAGCTAGAGACTCTAAATTTGGTCCACATAAGCATTCGAATATACTATAGCCCCTATATAATCTATTGCTAAATGCTTTATAAAGACAAGCGGGGAAACAAAGAAGTTATTAAAGAAAACGTGTCAGGGTATTTGAAAGTCGAGTTTTGTTTTTTTAAATTTATTATTTGTTACTCTACAAAGTCCCCGCCCACACGCTGCTCCTCGAGGAGCGTTATCTCCAGCAAATGTATCGTGTGCCCGCCCATGAACTCGAGCAGATCCACGCCGGACTGCTTCCCAATGTCATCCAAATTGATGCTCGACGCGTGCAGTTTCCATTTCTTGAGCAACGCCTCGATGGACCAGTCCGCGCTGCGCTCCTGGTAGGTGAATATGAATTTGGCGCCCCTATTGCGCTCCAACAGGAACGCCACCGTCACAATGATGTCCTCGAACACGCTCGGATCGTAGAAGCAATCGGCCGCCACGATGAGGTCCAGTGCGGGCAGACGGAACACGCTATTCAGCAGCAGGCCCCAGCTGAGGCCGACAATGTCGATGTCCACGCCCGGCTGCAGCTGGTTGGCCAGGCAGGATTTGCGTATGTGCGCCAAGGACTTAGGCAGTATGCAGTTGTCGCTGAGCACCACCTGAGCTCCGCACTTGGCGGCCAATATGCCGGGTAGCGCCGTTCCAGCGCCCAGCTCTAAGATGCGTTTGCAGACGAGCGTCTGGCGACGCTCCCACAGGAAGTAGGCGAGCACTGGGGCGCTGGGCCAGGTGTAGAACGAGTAGGCGCCCTGCAGAATCTGTGTTTAAAACGGAGATTGAGGTTAATGCTCCATCACTGTTAAGCATTTGCCAATTACCTCGGGTATTTTAATTTCTAGGCGATTTGCGGTTGCTTCGGCGCCGCCTCCAACGCTGCAGCTGAATACAAACTTGCGAATGTGCTCGGCGCTGGCTGTGGCAGCCACAATTTCGTTGTCATCGCTGCTGCCGTTCATGTGAAAACGCATTTTTATACAAACATGCGTATTCAAATGTCGCTTTTATTGATAAATAACGTTTTTTGTGCGATCAACACTTTTTGTTTACAACCTGTTTGCTAGCACTTTAGAGATGAGCAATATTCATGTGACTCAGTTGTGATGACACACACCGAATGCCAATCGCAAGTAACACTTACACAGCGGCAGTTCGCTTAAATCACATAAAATAATAAATAGATACAAATAGGTCGTCAAAAAACCTCTTAAGCATATTTATTATTAACTTACGAAGACACTCACACTGTCGACTGTTTATAATAAATAACTATGCGTACGTTGAATTTTTATAAGTAAACATAACATCGATTTTAATAATTTATTTTTAAAATTTGTTATGAGGGTTATATCAAATTGTGTGAATGGCTTAGTCGTATTGCCAAAGTAGCTGCCCATTGTCATACTTCAGTGGCGCAGTGTCGTCTCTAGTTGCAATCGATGACCGATAAACTGTCTGTTAGATATCCTAGTTCAGTACAAGACTATCGATTCAGACCTGTTGCAATTGGGCTACCGCTATTTATAATTTTGCCGGAGATTGCAATATTCGGAATTGGTTACCAATTAAATATTTTCGGCATGGCTGCCATATCGTTTCATGTGGGTGACTGGGAGCTAAAGGGAAATCTTGGTGCCGGCGGCTTTGGCGAAGTAAAGCATTGGAAAAATCGCTTAACGAACCAGGAAATAGGTATGCGAAGTCTGTGTACGTGCTTGCGTACAGAATTTTATAGTATATTTGTGTTTATATACATATATATATATATATGTGCATATACACAAGCCCTATACGAGCAAATGCACATACTGGTAAGTGGATTCCTAGAATTCGCTGATTCAGAAATTTGTTTGTTGTTTCTGTGTGTTTGTGCGGTTTTTCTCGTTGCCTCTGTGTGTGTTCCAACTGATAAGTTGGGTAGCCGGAAGCCAGCCGCTCACAAGTCCTACAATTCTATAAATGCAGCTGCGCTGAGTCAGCCGAGAATCTGCGTTTTATTTTGGGAAACACCGGACATGTGTTGAGTTATTAAACAATTTGTTTTACTTGACAGCCACCAAGCACATAAAGGATGCCAGTCGAATGGGCGCTGATCAGCAGGAGAAGCTGCAGCAGCGCTGGCTGCAGGAGTACAATTGGACACGCAAGATTCAGGAGACCTGCATTGTGGCCGGCATCAGTCTGGGCATCGAATCACAGGATTTTGTCAAGTATTTGAACAGTCATCACATTTGGGATCTGCCGGTGATTGTCCTCGAATATTGCAATGGAGGTGATGTACGCAAGCTTTTGCAGCGTCCGCAAAATGCCAACGGTGAGTCTCATCACAAGATCAACGTCCAACATTGAACTAATGTTTTATTTGTTTTAGGTCTGTCGGAATTCGAGGTACGCGAGATTTTGGGCGCTCTTCGCCAAGCTGTTCATTTCCTTCACACGGTCTGTCAAATCGTTCATCGCGATCTAAAGCCGGACAACATTGTGATACACCAATCCAAAGGCCGTAAAGTTTATAAGCTGACTGACTTTGGGCTGGCCCGCAATGCGCCAGACCAGACTATTCTGCAGAGCGTAGTGGGCACACGCCACTATTATGCTCCGGAAGTGGTGGATTCCGGTAAATACAATACCAAGGTCGATTACTGGTCGATGGGCGTCATTGTCTACGAGTTGACGACGGGTGTGCTGCCATTCATACCGCACCGGAATGCTTGCCATATACATGAAAATCTTCGCAATAAAAATCGCGATTGTATTGCTATAACAGAGGATCATTTGAATCCGGATCACTTTCACTATCACACGGAGATACCCGTCAGCCATCACCTGAGCCAGCCTTTTTTGGCGCAATTCACAAAGTGGCTGCCCTTGGCCCTTGATACCAACTATTCAAAGCGTGGCGTTCCAGCTGCAACTGATGAAGTACAAGATGCATCGGCAGGTCCCGCCATATTCACGGAGATCGATAGTCTGCTGAAGATGAGAGTGCTGACAATCTTCGTCGTCTGCAGCTCTAAGCTCCTGGAGTACGAGGTGACGCCTAGCATGACAATGCAGCAATTGGGAAAGCTAATCGAGAAAGACACAGCATTGCTCTCGACGAACAGTCTATTTGTGCTGCCCGCGGGTCATCCACACAAGCAGATCCGACCGGAGACCAGACCCATGGATCTCTATGTGGAGGAGTGGTGCGACACCAGCGAGTTGAGCAATCCACCAGTAATGGTTTTTATATTTGCCTTAGAGAAGAGCACATATACGGCACCAGTTCCAAGTTTGCCGCCTGTCCTTCAGTATTTCACCAACAAAGGAGATGTCAAATTGCAGAGCTGGTTGGTGGATCGCCTAGTCTTGGACATGCATCATGTGCTTACGACGGAGCAGGCACTCATAAAAATGCTTGTATGTGGATTTAAAGAGTACACGATGTCGCTGGAGCATCATATTCTTCAGCATCAGCAACAGGTCGAGGATTCGAATAATGAAATGCACAAATGCTGTGGCGCCATGGAGCAGTTTGGTGCACTGTGTGCAGCTGCAGAACAGAGATTTAATTTGGTAAATATCTTGAACGAATTTGAGTTTTGAATCATTTTTCACTTCATTTTCTGCTAGCACAACAATGAAGAGTGGCATTGCAATAAAGAGAGAGTGACTAGCAAACTAAAGGATATCGTAAATTCAATTAAGAAAATTACTGACCATTACAAATCTACTTTGCATAATGTGCGCACAAAGTTTATACCGGAAAGTCAGGAAATCTATGACACACATCTAAAAAGTGATATATACAAAATGTACATAAAGTCTCATTGTTATTAAGTTACATAGTTTGGTAAGAAATGTCTACTATACTTGCAGCAAGGATTTTCAGAGGAAATATCTGCGCGGTGGAGACTCCATGACGTGCTCAAAGCTGGCCAGTATTGCAATCGATTTTGCGAATGCACGTCATGGCTTTTTTAAAGATGAGAGTATCAAATATTTTCGTGAGAGCTTATGCCATACTTATTTTCGCTTCTATAAAATACGAAGTGCTCTGAACAATGCTCGTGAGAATCTCAGGGTTGTTCGTGAGGAACTCCTGCAATTGGAACTGCAAATGCTTTCGAGTGCTGTCCCCACACAACAGCCGTCCATGTTTCAGCTGAACGACGCGATGAGCCAACTGAGTGTCGTTACCGTCAATGGCAATCTGGCCGACAGTTTGGATGCCTTCGATAGTATAACTACCGAAAATATTGTCGCTCAGGCGTTGGCCCTCACTGAACTGTGCGTAAGCCGATCCTTGTCTATTGAATCCAATTGTTGATAACTAATTTGTTGAAATATTTTTTATTATCAGTTTGAAGAATGACATGGACATCGATTGAACTCAGCAGCCTTAAGAACAAAAAGTGCCTTCCACAATATGATATTAAGTGATGTTTGCATTACATTTTTTATTAAGCTCGTACATTTTAGTTTATTACGTTTTAAACCTGACGCTGACCGAGTTTTTTTAGCTTTAAACTGAACGCAATTTGTTATATTTTGTTCTTATTTTTGTGTTTGATTTTGTGAAGCAAGCTTTAATATTATATTTTGTTACGTATGCACAATACCTAAATTTTAATTCTAATATATATATATATATCCATACTTGTATGTGTGCAAATTGTTCACCACGCACATAAAATTTTATTTTTCATTATTTTTATAACAAATATATTCTTCCCAATCAGTTGTATTGTTTTGTTTTGTTTTTAATTTTGATTACATCCGGTTGCCTGTGAAACACAATATACTCGGACTAATTATACTTATTCACTTGGTTCACTTAAATTGCTAATAACTGGTAAACTGAAAGTCTGTTTTGATTTTTACATATCAGAAGTTTCCCCGAAAAGAATTGGCTTCTTAAAATGTTGTGGTGTGCGTGTGTGTGTTTGTGTTTGTGTGAGTGTGTGTGTGTGAGTTTATACATATTATGCTAAGACAAAAAGTTTTTAAATTTATTTTAAATATTAAATTAAGTAAAAATTGACAGCACTATAAAAACAACTATTTTAGTTAAAAGCTTCTTGACTCGTTTTTATTATATTATCATATAAATGTCAAAAGGTGTCTATGCAGTAGCTGGAAAACAATATATGTATAGCTGTATATATGTAGGTGTATATTTAAGTGAGCACCTCGGTTGGAAAACACTTGTGTTGGTGTGGCTTTGGAAATTTGCTGAGGACTGCAATGTCACGGAAAATTGCAAGTCTGGCAGAATTTAATGCGTCAGCTTCTGGCCAGATGTGGCCGACGCTTGCTATAAAAGCAATGCAACAGCCGCTGCAACTAGCAGAATACACCCGACACCAGTGAGAAGTAAAGCAAAATTCGCACAAAATCAGGCCAGGCAGCAAATGGATCGAAATCTGTTAATAACCATGTTGCTGGTGGGGCTAACGCTTCAGGCAGCCCAGACGTTGGCCAAGCCCAAAGGGAAGTCGAGCAAATTGCGTGAGTATCAGCCGTTTGTGGGTGTTTGGCCAGTGATTCAAGCCATCTGCAGCTGCCTTCCTTAAGGTTTGTCATCGCGACTCTCCGGACTTGAATGCGTGTGCTCGTGAGTCCTTCGAGTCCCTGGAGCCCCGTCTGATGGACGGCATACCGGAGCTGTACATACCGCCCATGGAGCCGTTGCGTGTGCCCGAAATCAAAATGGACCAGGACTCGGGCGCTATTTATCTGCATTCGGTGTATAAGAACGTTAAAATATCGGGCATTTCGAAGCACACGCTTAACGATTTGGCCATCGATCCAAGCCAATTGAAGTTCGTGCTCTCGATGACCTTTCCCGAACTGAAGCTGGAGTCGGAATATAGCATTAAGGGCAAGATCATGATGATGCCAATGCTCGGTGATGGCCACTGCAAAGTCGAGCTGAGTAAGTTGGAGCGAATGATTCGAATGTGAACTATTCCTTAATTGGTTGTCTTTCAATAGAGAATATAACGATGGCAACGGAGTTGTTTGGCGAGCAGTATATGAAGAATGGCGCCAACTATTTGAGGATCAAGGATATAAAGGTCAAATATGAGCTCGCCAATGTGCACATTCAATTGGACAATCTCTTCAATGGCGACAAGGCGCTGGGCGAGCGCATGAATGAGTTCCTCAACGAGAACTGGAAATCGCTCTCGGACGAAGTGCGTCCACTGATGACCAAGGCGTTGGTGGACATTCTGCGCGCCTCCATTGACAAACTGTTCGATGCGTTCAGCTACGACGATCTGCTGCCCAGATTGAAATACTGAGCAGTTTCAATAAAGTTAACATAAATCATAGATTTAATCATAAGTAGGTAGTATAAAATATTAAACTACAAGAGCAGCAACAAAAATAAACGCAAAATAAATTATAAATTATATATATAATAAAAAACCACACGAGCTGCTTGCGGCACGTGCTCTCAGAGCAGCCACAGCTTGGTTGGCATCTTGGAGAACACATTGTTCCACAGCCCGTGGAAAATGTCGGCCAGCCCCAGCTCCAAGTCGGGCCGCAGCTCGGCTATGACCTCGTTGCCGTTTTGGTTCAGGAACGCGTTAATGGACGTGGCCAAAATCTCGTTGCCATTGAACAGATTCTTCAAATGAATGCGCATGGCGCCCACCTGAAAGCTCACTTTCATCTCATCAATATGTATGATCTCATCCCCAGTTCTGGTCTCGTTGTGCAGCGAGATCTTCGTGTAAACGGCCGTGTGCACGTTCTTCAGCGCCATGGCCACATCCCCGCTGCCAACCAGGGGCAAGAGCAGTATGTTACCCCTCAGATTGTACTTGGCCCTGATGCGCAGCCGTGGCAGCTCCAGCTCAAAATTCAGCTGACGTCGCGCCAGATCCAAGCTAACGAAAATATATAGTCATTAGTTTAAACTGCTAATTTACTATCACTTTCCATTCACTTACTTCGCACGCCGAACTGTCGCATTTGAGGGTCCACGTATGACGAGATTCTGAAAGCCGCCGGAGAGCACCAAATTCCCGCTGCCCTTCGAAACAGATACCTGATCAATGTTCAGCGGCTCGAAGCTTTTAACTCCAATCTCGGGTATGCCAGCGGCCAGTGCAGGAAAGCAGCCCTCGAACAGTTGGCGAAAGCATTTGTTCTCATTGGGATTGGAACGCTTGCAGGTTTGCAACCATGGTGCTATGAAATAGAACATGGACATATTTGCAAATATTCTGTAAATACTTTTTCTTAAGTCATAAAACATGTTTCTTTTAGCTCTGTGCTATTTTCCAACAAATGACCGATTTTAAGCTGCATATATTTAGTTGCTTTTAACTTGCACCGTTCCTTAGGACAGCTGCTTAACAAATTACACGATAACACAAATATTTGTTGACTTATATACCCAGTGTGTTTACAACTTGGATACGAAAATCACTTTCAATTTTGTATATTAACAATTTTGGCAAACTTTTCATCATCGGTTTCAAGAATAGCTTATTCAAGGCAATTTACATAGTACAATTAGTTAGCATGGTTAGCTAGTAAGCAGCTAAACTTAACACTTAAATTAAAAGTTAATTTTATTATGCTTAAAAGAATGTTTTAACTTTAAAAAAATTAGAAATTGTTCAAAAATATTTTATTTTTCATTATTTTTTTATTTTTATAAAACAATTTGAAATTTATTACACGCTTCCTTGACGGACATTTGCTGATTGTTCGGTGTCTGTTTATCACTTTGTCAGTTTGTTTTATTGCTTCAAAGTTAGCTTTTTTGTTTGCCTGCTATTGTACAACTTTTACTATATAAAGCTTAAATACCAAAAATATATTTTCTTACTTATTTCCGCCCTGGCACGAAACAAACCTCAGCTACTTTTAACTCCAAATAAAATATTAAAGAGTCGATAGCTTCCATCTAATTTATATACCCTGAACCCATTGAAAATGGGAAAAAAGGGTATAATGGTTTTGTGCAAATGTATGTAACAGGCAGAAGGCAGCATCTCCGACCGCATAAAGTGTATATGTTCTTGATCAGCACGACGAACTGAGTTGAATTAGGCATGTCCATCTGTCCGTCTGTATGAACGCAGCGATCTCGGAAACTATAAAAGCTAGAAACCTAAACTAAACGACTCATGATTCATTCATGATTATCGATAAAAATCGATTTTAAGACTTGGTTTTCTTGGCATATCTCGGACACTATAAGAGCTAGAGCCATTTAGTTTAGTTTATTATATGCTCGTAAAGGATACGCAGATTATAAATATTTCGGATTTTGGATACCTCCCCCCATTCGCCCCCATATCAATGGATGCTTTTATTAAACACTGAAAGTTTCGTGCGTCTCTGTGTGTGTGTATGTGTGACTTTGTGAATGTGTGTATGAATGCAAAGAGCTTTAAACGTATGTAACGAGAGCTCGCCGCTGGGTTCAGGGTATCTCCTAGTCGGGGACGCCCGAGCCATTTTACTTGTTATTTATTTATTTTTGCAATTTACATTTTTTGTAATTATTTGATATTTTAATTATTTATATTTTTGTTTATAAAAAGCTTACGTCTCTCCTGCAGTGGCGGCTTATCATTCACAATTTCCCGTGTGTAGGCAGCTGCACTGGGTATTAGATAAATGAAACCGATAACACATAATTTCCAGTTTGTTGTGTGAGACATGATTAACCACAATAATATCCTTATTGAAACGGCTTCCTTTGTTTTTTAAGTCGCGTTTAAAAATAGGAATTTCAAAAACTTGTCCGTTATTAGCGTCCGTTGGCGACGACGTTTCAAACCGAATTGCTGCGGCAGCCATGTAAAATGTTGTACGAAACCATGACATTAGCTTCGTGTGTGTGTGTGGTGTGTTGTGCGTTGCTCGTAGTGTTGTGTGGCCAGCGCCGACCACTTTTCGTACACTTTTTGTTTGCATTTGCACTTGTACTAAAGATTCCGCAACCTGCGTCTGCAGCAGGTCGAACTCGAACTCGAACACCCGTTTACACCCGCTTTCCAACTGACCGCTGGAAACGCTAAGCGGTTGGGAGAAATGTCGCTAAATTTTTGTGGTACGCTACAGTTGTTCGGTTAGCTAGCATACTATATACGTCTTAAGATTTCGCCCGTATATAGTCAAAATATATTACCTAAATTTATCATATATCATCTAAATTGATATTTACAGATATATTTGTAGTAGGTTTTGTTGGGTTTATGTTAAATATACGAAGTATTTTAACATAAAATAATGAAAGAAACACGAAATAACAAATAAAATGTTTAGTAAAATATTCTTCAATTATTGGCCTTTTTGCAGATTTCAGTAGATGAGTTGTAAAAATGCTGCAGAAGTTCGGTCAACTAAATTATGCTATTGGGAATATACGAATTATGTCCTAATGAATAGATGCTTTTATATCTTGTTGTTATTCTATAATATTAATAACATTAATAAGAATAATAATAATAACAACAAAAATAATAACAAAAAAATAATAATAATAATAAAAATAAAAAAATTATTATAATCATAATAATAATCTAATCAAATCTAATCGATTGATCTGATTATTATGTTATTATTTTATCATTATTATGCTACTCTCTATATTTTATATTTTTTAATTTAAAACAGTCTTTGCTTTTAAAAATAGTTAAAAATTTATTAATTTATTCCACCAAATTTTCTTTAAACTTAAAGCTCGTATTTGAATATGTACATGTATGAACATAATACTGTCTCCCTATATAAGTCAGTTAGTCAGACTGTAGCGCACTCGTCTTTAGACTTAATCACATTCGGCTTTAATCACCCATTTGTTGTTATGATATTTGGATTTTTATTTTGTTTTGAATTGTACTTTCGTTCATTGCGTATACGCCACCAACTTGTTTTGTTTTTGTGTCCATTGCGCCACACGCGCCGGCCCGCTGCTGGGACCGTGCCCCTGTTCCGCTCCCCTGTGCCAACTTCACTGAAGTTGTTCACCTGTTGACCACTTCTGGTATTACGCAGACAGCTCCACGAAAAGACAGATAGAAAATGTGTGAGGGGGGAGGGCGGGGGCACACAGTCTACGTCATTGTGGTTGCCGCTTCACTGTCATGGGTGTTGCTCGGTTTAGTTTGGTTTGGTTTGCTGCGGTTGGGTTTTTGGCTTGTTTTGCTTTGTGCTTCATTGCCTCGGCGGGTGCCTCCGCATCTGGTTGCAAGTCTTTTGTTATGCAGTCACTTAAATTAACGTTGTGCCCGGTCATTTTGCTTTATCTTTGCCGATGCTAAAGATAAAATGTTGGCGTTTAAAAACACATTAATATGCATGGCCCATGCGTGTGGTATGTTTTTTTTCTTTTTCAGCCATTTCATTGTTGCATGTCCAGACCCAGACCAACTGGCAAGGTTGTTATTGCGACAATAGACAAGCAGCTTGATTTTTTTTTCTTTCCCAAACATTCACCATTATATCAGCATCTCTGCTCTGCTCTGCTCTTTAACTGCTTCGTCGCGTGCGGAAATTACCAAATTAGCCGACTGTTGTAACAATTTTTGTAATTTTCATTTCTTTTATTTTAATTTTGTGTCCAGCCTCCGCTGCTTTATCGTCGGTAGCGCTATTTGTCGCTTCCTTACCGACTGCCCCAGCAAAAACAGGCAGAAATAAAAATAAATAAAAAGTTCCTTCGGGGTGCCGAAGATTGAATACCCTTGTAATGTTTTTGTAAAAAAAAAACACTTTTTTTTAATATGTAGAATATTGATTCATAAGCATAGTTAAATACCGTATATGCTGATTTTGAGCAAGAAAGCTTTCATATAAGAGCATGATGTAGTAGTCCGACATTGGTAATTATTAAAATAATATTAAAACTAAAAATTGTCGAGTTTGGTCAAGATATCTTGAAAAATAAAATAAAATAAAATAAAATAAACAGTGAATATTGTGATTCTATTCAGCTTACACCTTCATATGTTCAGCCGGGAGCAAAAAGACGGACCAATGCCTAATTGCATGATGCTAGCTGCAAGACGGAAAGACTAGTTTACAAGGCAACAAACAAACAGACAGACGGACAGACAGACCCCCAAAGCTCTAACGACTCAGCTCGTATTCCTGATCTAGGATATATAATTAGATATACTTTCTCCCCAATGCGTTACACATATCGTGACAAATTATAATACCCTCCTCACGGATATATGAATATAAAGGTTGTTGGCGTAACTTTTATTTGTTAAATTGGTTATTGCAAACATTTTATTTATTGTTATCATTGTTTTTTTATAGCAATTTATTTGCTTCTCGTTTTTTAACTGGCACTTGATAGCTGAAAATATATATTTTCTGAAATCAATGACGTAACGAACCGACTTGGCCCCCTTTTTTCGCAATGGAAAACGAACCTACTCGTTTGAATATATATACCAATAACATTTTCAGTCAGCATCGAATACAGAGCCAAAACACATGTTTATTTTAAAAGGCCGTTGTGGGTTCAATAGCTTCTGTTGGGCCACTTTAATTAGTTATTTATATGCAGTGTATGTGACTTAAATGCACGCTGAGCTAACAGAGTTTAATCGTGGGTCTTTTTAAGCGACATTGACCGATTAAAGTGTCAGCCAATATTGTGAAAGGGCTATTAGTTCCTTTTTAGTTGGTAACTGTAATTTGTGGGAATTAAAAAAAAAACATTTGTAATAAAATGCTATAAGTGGTGTATTATATTTTGTAACTTCCAAAAGAATCGTTTTATCTGTTCGACTGACTGTGTGAATGATTCGTTAATGGAAACCGCCATAAAAATGTTCTTATAACACATTTGGTGTGTAGGTTTAATTTATCATCTCGATAAGGCAGACATGATATCCAGGACGTTGTATTTATGCAAGCTTTTTATACATCCTGTATTCCAATCCTATTATATAATAAACACAGGAATTATTCTAGACTTGGCCATAGAATATTTTCTACTTGATCATTGTAAATAAAAAACGGATTTATTATTTTAATAAAAATAAATTGTGTAATAAGAGGTAAAGAGACGGCTTCAAGTTTTTGGCTCGAATTTCAGAGCAGTTTATCTGTACTTTACATGCCAAGTCTTGTGACTCTAGCTCTTAAGCTGTGGATTAGTTAGATATAGTACGCGTTCCCACCTTAACACTTTGTCTAACGCGGGTATTATTCAAAAGTATATATTCCGAGCTTTGAGTCTCAAGCTTTGAGTTGCGTTTTGCGAAACAGATACTGCAGCTTTTGCTAACAAACAGATGGAGAAATATCGGATGATAAAATGAAAAATTGTGTTCTAGAAGAGCATTATAGAGTTTAGTAATTTCTAGAGTTTTTCTTTGTGAGCGTATAGATACGACAGACAGCACGCAGATTAATGAGGATATTATATACCTTAAATACAATTAATAACCTTTGCTTTAATACATCACCACACAATCATGCAAACATTACTATGATGCACGTATTCTCCACAGGGATTAATGCTGATAAGTTATTTATGGATGCACATTTAATATGATAATTAAAATATTGGATAAATTTAAAAAATCCCAAAAAAGGATCAAGCCAACGTTAATTGAAATATCAGTCGGTAAATCTGAACAACAATCCGCTACATTATGTAAAAAGTAGTCTTCCATATATGTTGTATTGCATACTTTTAAGATGAACAAACTGTTTTGTGGATTTCTTTTGAGCCTACCTTCAGGCGCCGACCAAAAATATATTTAATTGAAGAATAAAAAGTTTTGTATCTGAGTGTATGTTTTAAGTTAATATTTATTTAAATGGTAATATGCATGGACTTAAAAGTATTCTACTAAACATATGGCTAAATGATCTATGATTGGGTGCGCTTTGTATTATAAATGGATAATTTATGCTAGTTAGAGAAATAGGTTAATGCGAAAGTAATGTTAATGCGGGAGTTTTGTATTTTAAAATTGTTCGATGTGTGAGAATGAAGGAGACGGTACATCTGTTAAAATTATAAATGAAAATTAAAATTTTTAAAAATGGTTCGTATAGATCGAATACTTCCTCTCACACAACAACTTCTCTCTCACATTGCAAGACAAATAAAAAATCGAACAATTTTAATAAACAAAACCCCTTCTCTACACTACCTGCAAACGATTTACAATTGATAGATAAAACTAAATCTGAGACTAACAGGGAACTTACGCAAGTTATGGGAAATAGAACGAAGCGATAAGCAAATATTTGTACAAAACTTCCGTGCAGGTATTTACAGGCCGTTAAAAACACTAATTGCAACTTATGTAAAACTAATTCAAAAGTCTTTTCAATACCATTCCAACGAAGCTCCAACCGTGTGGAAGCCGTGTGTAGTACGCCGTGTGTGTTGTGGGGAAGAGATCACAGTGCCCGGCGCCGTCGCCGCTGCTCAGGATGTGGCCATCAGCTTGGCGGCCTGGATGACATTGTGCTGATGATGATATCCGGCGAGATCGCTGGTCGCCCCGCCCGCCATTGCCGATGTAGCTGCTCCGCCCAGTGCCCCAAACGACGCCCCAAAATAGCAGTTGTTCACATAGTCATAATTGGTGGCGCTCGCCTCCGTCTTGACGCCGTACGCAGCAGCTGCCGCCGCCGCGTGTATATGATGATGCGCCGCCGCTGCGTGGTGTCCGTGCGAGCTGCCCGCAGCGGCCGCGTGCAGATGATGGTGCTGATAGTGCGGCGAGGGCGTGCCGTTGCTCAGCGTGGGCGTGTCCGCGGCGTTGCTGCTGTGCGTCGTGTACGCGGAGGCGGCCGAGCTGCTGCTGGGCGTGTACAGCTGCGATCCGGCTCCATGCAGCTGCCTGGCACTCAGCTGCGATTGGTGGCTGTGCTGCTGATGCTGCGCCTGCTGCTGCTGCTGGAGCTGCTGCTGCTGATGCTGCTGCTGGGCGTAGTGTGGAAAGCATTGCTGATGTGACGGTGCCGGCTGTTGCTGCTGCTGCTGCTGCTGGGCATGGTGCTGCCCTATGAGGCTGCTGGCCACAGCTGCACTGCCGGCGAGCGAGCTCTTCAGATCCGTATGCAACTTGTTGAGACTGTGGCGTTCCAGGCTAAGCGTGGGCTTGAGATCTGAAGTGGTAAAAAAGCGACATGAGAAATGCAAAACTATTGTTTAAGCTGTTTAATGAATATCAAATAATGCCAATGCTAACAAATGGTTATCTAGTAAAGTGACATAATTTCAAAGTCGATCTTCTATCGATATAAGGAATACCTCATTACAGTTATCTTTGACAAAACTCTTAGCTCTCACTCAGGGTTAAGCGACCTATTAGTCCAAAACATTTTACAACACTTTTCCCTTGCAGTACGATTTTTTTTTGTTTTTAACTGAATGCATTAAAATAAAGTGCATACATTTTTTGATCAAATTTTATTTTTTTTTTGCAACTGGAAGTTTAAATAATAAAATTTCTAGTAAGTTTTCTATAAAGAATACTTTCTCAGCTACAATCTTGGTAATTTAGGCCGTCCTCTAGCAAAATAAAGTACTAAAATTTCGCTTTAACATCAATATAAATAAACTATTTGTAATAATTAAGGGCAGTTTTATCAAGACTAATTTTAGGCATTGACATCTTCGGAATGTCGACGTTAAAATACCCTTGCAAAGATATGAAAGATGTCCAATACATTTTTGTACTTAACCCACCCAACGGTGATTTTATAATTACAAATATTTAATTGCCGACCGATCTAGGAAACTATAGGATCTACGAAATGTATGGGTCCGATATTAAAATTCGATTTGCCCCATATGAAGCATAGTTACACTCGCAATTGCTGACTTTGGTTAAAGTATCTTAAAAAATCAAAAAGTTTTGACGACTCTTCCTATGGAAGCAATATGATATATTATAATAGTCCGATGTTTATGTGGGTCCGGAGCATAGTAAAATTTTTAAGTACAGTCAATATATTGTGTAATTAATAGTTTTTCATAGATCAAAAGTTCCTCAACAGATATAGTCACACTCCAAATCATATACTGCCTGCAAAAAAATGTTGGAATTGGACAAGTTTCATGAACATTACTTTAAAACTGAAATATTAGTTTTGCCTAGAATAGGACAGACGGACAAGCCTATATGAGGCTGTATCGTGACAATCTTTGAACACCCTATAACACCTGTAGTTAATGTTCTGCCTGCTTACCGTGCTCCTCCTTGCACTCCTTGATGGCCTCTGTGGTTGAGCTCGATCCAGATCCAGTTCCCGATGTGGAGCCGCTGCCTGTTTTCTTGGGCTTCCGCTTGCGCGTCTGGATGCCGTCCTTGCGCATGGCCAGCGGCCGGTTGACGCCGTGCAGCTTGAAGTAGAGGCCGCAGGCGTTGCACACGGGCTCGCCGTCGTTGTTGCGCCTCCAGAGTGTGGTGGTGCGTGTGCCGCAGTTGGTGCAGTTCAGGCCTTGCCGGCGCGTGGCAGTCTGCGGGAAAGAAGCTGTGGTTAGCATGGGCACAAAGCAGGAGCGGAGATGTGGCTACTCACTGCACTCACCAGTCGCTTGCTGGGCTTGATCAGCGGTCGGTTCATGCCGTTCATCTTGTGATACAGTCCGCAAGCGTTGCAGAGATAGTGGCCGGTGCCGTCGCGTCTCCACAGCGGCGTGGAGATGGCGCCGCAGTTGACGCACTCGCGCCCCTCGCCGAACTGAAAGTCCATGGCGCTCTCGTAGGGCGAGGAGCGCTGAAAGCCAGTTGGATCGTAGGCGCTGCGCCAGGGCGCCATCATAACGGCCGCATTTTGCGTGTAGAACTGCGCCGATCCAAAGCCATCCGTGGTCCAGGCATTCTGGGCCGCTGCAGCGCTGCCGAAATGCGCCGCCACGTGATTGTATTGGCGATTGGAGGGCACGTAGACGGGCGCATTGACCGCCTGCTGATGATGATAGCCCGAGACGCCGGCAGCGCCCCCGGCAGCGGCCAGATCCGTGTAGGCGGCCGCTGCAGCGGCGCTGCTGCTGTGATACATCTTGGAGCTGGCAGCGACGGCGGCGACCTGCAGCTGCACGTTGTGGTAGTCGCCGCTGAACTGGGGATAATCACGCGTGGACTGCTGATCCGAGGTCGACTGCAAAACAGAACAGACAAGAAAAGAACAACAAATTAGACGAAAGCCAAAGCAACTTTTATCCGCTATCCCGTCTCTCTCTCTCTCTCTCTCTCTCGCTCTGTGTCTCCTGCAGATAACTTGCTTTTTCTCTAACTCAGTGCCACTCCCTCGCTCTGTGGCTGTCTTTCTCTTTTGCGTCTCCCAGGTGCTGCCATTGGGCGACTTCCCGTTGCGCGTAGCCATTTTGGTTGCTGCCTCTTGCTGCACTTCTTTGGCTCTGCTCGGCTCCCTAACCACACACAACACCCTCCCTCTCTCCCTCTCTCTCTCTCCCTCTCTCTCTTTCTCTTTGTGAGCAGAACTCGTTTCTCAACGGCGCCCTTTTATTCCACACGAAATGAATGGCGCGCTGCATCTTTTGTGACTCCTCTCTCCCTGCATCTTTATGCTTGCATTTGAGTTTCTTATGGATGCCATGCGTAGGCTCCCCGTCGTTTCTATACAGCTCTTTACGTTTGTATCCATATGTATGGGTATATGTTTGCATTGTGTGGGCTTTGAAAGAAATTTCCTTAATGATGCTCATAAGTATTGTATGGGTTTGTTTTGCATTTTAAGCTCTATCATTATTATAAATCATAATTGTATAGGTAGACATAATAATCAACGTACGCCTTGATTTTATGAATTTATACTTTTAGAGAGCAGCGAAAAGACGATACAAACAAACAGATCAAATGTTTTATATTTATGTGCCTTTTATTACATATATGCATATACTTTTATTGTTTTTGTAATTATTATTCATTTTTGAATTTTTCTATTGTTAATAATTTTATTATTAGTATAATATTATTATTGTCAGTTTTATTATTATTATTATTAGTATTAATATTATTATTGTTATTATTATAATAATATAATATAAAATAGCAGCCTAACTTTTTAGATATCTAAGCTAAGACAACATTTTAGATAAACACTAGCCTAGGATTCTAACACGGCTCCTCGTTGATAAGCTTAGTAGACTTGATTTTAAATTATAAAATTAATTTACATTAATATACATAATATCCGAAAGAAGTCTGAAGACAATAAGTTGCAAGTTTCTTTTATTCTTTTATTCAAAGAGCTATTACTATTTGTAAAGCAGTCCAATACTTTTTTGTTTTTCTTGTTTTTCAAACTTAAAAGCAATACTCAACTTATTGAAATATATGTTCACTTTGAATCTGCTCAATCCGGAGATATTCTGCACCAAACGTTGCAATAATATCACATATATTTGGACTTGGCTGACATACCTGAAACAATTAGAGTTCAGCTGTATAAGCATGATGGAGTCTAAGGTATCTATATCTGTTTATGTATGCAAATTTATATATTATACTATTTATACCCTTTTGTTTTTTTTTGGTTAAGGGGCATACAAATGCTGTCAATTTAAATTCATTTCAACACATAAAAAACTTTATTACACAAATTAGAAATACGAAAACAAAACGTTTTATAAATTTTAAAATTTACATTTTAAAAGCAAATCTTCCTATTCAACTCTTCAGTTCGATTATGTTTCTTCACATTTATATGCTTCGATTTTTCGTCTACCATCAACAAATTGTTTATTCAACATTTTTGCACCACATGAAAAGTCTTCAAGTGCCGTTGGCTGATTTTCAATACGTTGTGCGAGTTGTTGTAGTTTCCTTACGAAAAGGTTCAATAACCAAAAGGCAACAAACATTGAAATCTGTGTTTCACATCAAAATCAATTAAGGCGCCAATTGCATATTTTTTATTTATTTCATTTAATCGCATATATTCAAATGTGTTTGTATTTCTGGCTGAGCTTGTGCTGCCAATAACAAAACACATTTGACGTCTTTATCTTATCCCAGAAATTTAATGCGATGATGTATGAACTTTTTAATTTCTGTTCGCCTTTTCAAACTCTGGTCATTTCTCTCGCAAACGTAAATATTCCACAATTAAGATACACAGATGGCTGAAGAACTGGGGATTGGGGAATTTAGAAACCATACTTTGGTGAATAAATGTTAAAAGACTGTTCGTGAAATAGCTAAATTTTGAGTGTGGGGCTTATTTGACATTTAAAGGAATGTGAAGCAATAGTTCTTGGGTAATATATGTTGATAAAAACAATAATTTCAGGACACGCTTTTAGCCGGCGGCAATTTTAATAAAATGTACTAATGAAACTTTAATGTAAATGTAAATGCAATAGCTTGACAAAATAAAATAAATTAAATAAATAAATAAATTAAAATTAATAAATTAAATTAAATGAATAAAAGAGATTCTGGATCATGCACTTGATTTGTAGCATAATCAATCTTTTCACATTTAAGATAAGTATTAATATAATAAAATATAAATATTAAAAAAGGCCCAACAATATTATGAAACTTGTGTTAATAGAGATCGATTCTTATTAAAAACACTAGGTGAAATTATTTAATTATTTGCATCTAACAAGTGAACTCAGATCTATCTCTATCTTTCAAAGATCTCTATTTAATTGCACATTGGTAAAGAGAGCCGCTTGCAACACATTCTTCTATTAGCAACAAGATCAATTGACGCACATTTTGACACAATTCTTGAAATGCCAAAGAAATGTGCAGCGTTCCACAAACGCATAAGAGGAAGGAGCGACAACGAACACGAAGAAGACAACAACATTTCAAGCCATCAAAGAGTTGACCACGCGTGTATAATGACGTCGCTCCCTTTAGAAGATCAGTCGATCAAAGAGAGCGCCGGCCATTGGCAGAGCACGGAGCGGTGCCGGATCAAAGAAGCGGCGACCACACGAAAAATTGTCAACATGTTGCAGCCTCAAGTATGGGAGCAGGGGAGTGCGATGGATGCGTTTGGCCCATGGGCAGGATCGAGGTCGGAGATCGGTATGGGATCAGTTTGGAATCGCAGGCACTTCGAAGTGACTGCAGAGGCGCTTCGGCGCTTATTAAAATGCGAACCCAAATAAAAAACAAAAAACAAATTATAATAAAATAAAGGGCTAACCAAAAACGAAAAGAAAAGGAGAGGAATTAAAATAAACAGCAATAAAAAATCAATTTTAAAAAAATGAGGCACATATCGTGGATTCAACTAGAGATCATCAGCAGGTCGGGATGCTGATGAGGACGATGAGTAGAACGTTAATAATTTGTCACTGCAAATGAAGGAATAAAAACAAACAGAGAAAACCACTTGAGCGGCGGGCAAGTGAAGGAATAAAAGGAAAAAAACAAACAAGGTAACAGAGAGGAGGGCAGCGAGAACACTTAGGATTAAAGCGGCGCTTTAAGTGGTTTTTTATAAGTCTCTCGACTAAGGCCGGCGAAACCGGGTGCGCTCACTCGGCCGGAGCCAGCGCCAGCTCTATGCCAAGAGGATCCTGTTTTCGGTACTCCTCTCATTCCCCCACTTGAGCTGCACACACTTGACTCATTCATGGATCTTGCGGCGGGAATTGCCATACAGTTTATAGCCCTAACAAGCGGATGTCAAGCTACGAATATAGAGTTTAGTTTTCTGTAAACGTTTGCTTGATGCAACTAGTTTTGGGTTATTTGCATGGAGACATTAGAAACGATGATAATAAGCAGAAGTGAAAGCCCAATTCAAGTATACTTAGCACTATTTATTCAACAGTAAAGAAAGTTAAATCAAAAAGAAACATGTTACAATTTAATAATAAAAAAAACTGGCTAATAAGTCCCAGAAAATTATATGATATAATAAATATTGATAAAATGTTGCATGCCTAACCTTAGATACAGCTGTAAGATATTCTATTGAATAATTGAAAATATAAACAAAATAAAAACAAATTTGTGTTTAAAATATTAGGTCCAAGCAAATACTCGCAGCCATTAATTTGGCTAAAAATGTTTCAAAATAAAAATAGAAAAACGATATATAAAAAAAAATTAGAAGTTTAACATTATCAGTTGAAATTAGAATAGCCAATGCCCATGTTCATGGATATGACAAACTAAGTTCATGAACCGCATCTAAAACTGGGAGATTGCAATGTCCAATGCATTGAATGGAATTTAAATTATACCAACGACATTTTCTTTTGGATTTAAACTCATAATTTCAATTATTTTAATTTAAATACTATTTTTAAGAATAAATTACAAATTATAAATTTTTGTATACTTTTTTAGATGTTACTTTCAACGTATTGCATTATGTCAGCAGAAGGAAATCATTATATTAACTAAATTAAATTGTTGTTTTATTTTTGATTGGTCCGAAGACTGAATCTGCTAGTTTAAATAATCAGAATAGCATTATTGTATTGTGGGTTCGTTATAAGCTTTTATTAATTGCAGTGAAAATGAAGCGTATTTCGGATTATGCAAATGATGTATAATAAAAGTTAAACTTACATCGCCATCACTCAGCAAAATTCCCATAATTTATTGTGTTGATTTTTTGCGCGGTTTTCTGTTTGGCAGCTTGTTTTAGGATTGATTTATGGGTATGCGGAATTCAAGTTAAAATTGTCACAACACAAAGTGTATCACAGAAATGCAAAAATACGAAATTAATTGCCAGAGACTTGGAACTGTTTAATTTGGTTGCATTTATTATTATTATTTATATAGCTCGATCGATTGGGTTGAGCATTTTTTATGGACTTTGTTGTAAGCCTTTTGATTAATGCGGCTAATAAAGCAATAAATTTTCGTATTAATCCAGTTGCGAGCACTTAACAGATTTGAGTTATTATTACTTTTGTTGTTGTTTTTGTTGTCATTATTGTTGTGGATCGCGAGCACAACGAACCGACTTCCTTGAGGCGTACAAACAAACTAAAAAACGCCTCAAAGTAAACAAAAACTTAATCCCAAAAATCCAGTTCCAGTTCGACACAGCCGACGCAGACGTCAGCGGCGGCTGCAGCAGCGGCGGCAGCAGCGGGCAGCGAGCGGCGAGCAGCGCCACGCAAAATCGAAAAGAAGTCAACGGCAACAACATAAAAAGTCAATTTCATCAATGGGCAGGCAACGCAATCCCGTCCCTCCGACCGCTCCCTCCGAGTGTCACTTGCAGGCGTCGCCTTCACACAAACTCCGCGTGCAAGCGAGATGGAGACGGCGCACAAGGCACCAGAGCGAGACGCCGATGGAGATGACTGAGTGACAGGTAAAAATTTGTAGGTGCATTTCAAATGCAGCTACGGCGACGCCGACTCCGCTGCAGCGGCGCTTCAACTCCGCAGCGATCGAAACACACGAAATTAGTCAATTTCATGTAAGTCTTGAAAACTAATGCCCCGCACTTGAAACCGAAACAGGTTCGACAGCCTCGGCGACATCCCTCGAGCTACTTGCTCCTAGAACGGTAGGCACTTGAGTGCTTAGGTCTGCGTGAAAGTAATCCGCTTGCCAAGATCGATTCCCGACCCGGCTTAGCAGCGCTGTCATCCATCCAGCCCATTGTGTCACCAGCTCATTAAACTGCAGCTCCGTGTAACTTGGGCGTGTGCAAGTGCCTAAACACTGTCCCTATAGGAGAGGGACCGTGACAAACTTCGAAGGATCACAGAGTAAGGTTTAATTAATTGACGCCTGCGTGTTTGGGTAGCGCATAATGAGGGTCTTTTTATTTGATGGCCCTAATTGCAAGGGAATAAGTGAAGTAAGGGGTAAATAAGAAAAACTACTTCTTGCTAAATTTCAGAAAAATGTCCCGTAAAATGATAAATGTTCAGTTAAAAGTCAACAGAAAGAAAGTAACAAGATGAAAATATTTGTTATATATACAGATAAATCTTGAAGTTAAGTGCATGAGACCGATTTAAATACATTTTAATATATGAGACCCAAATATTTATTTTCTACGATACCTTCACAATATTTTTGAGACTTTAAACCATTTAGAATATAATTCAGATCAATATCTATAGCTAAAATATTGAAATATATATAAATATATATTGAATTATAAATAAATTTTGAAACCTAACAACATAATACAATAAACTTTATTTATATTTAGAAAAAAAAAAGTTTGTTTTAATTATTTTACATACATTTGTAAAATATCTTTCAAATTTCTGAATAAGAAGGAAACGTTAAATTTTGAACTTAAACCTTGCTCTGCAGTTTGGAAATTTGGTCTAATATATGTACACCAAATGTACTGTGTTTTGGCAATATTTTAGTTTGTTGGAAAACAGTCATTTTTTGTCAGGGTGCTAAGGGAATAGGTCAGCTTGGGTTGGAAATATAGAACTCAACAACTTTTTCTGTTAAAGTATATCTTCTTTTAGGTAAAATACCATAAGCAGGGGGATAGGTATATTGCTGATACACAATAAAATTTGCCGATGATTTCAGTTTCATATCTTAAAGTAGTTAATTTAAGCCTACTGAACTTTATCTTTTAATCATGAAACTATCACATGCTTGTAAATTATTAAGCAGATAAAAAAAAGTACAATCTTCATATATAAAAGGTCTTTCAACAGAATAGTTTGATGCGCCCACTGTCATTATTAATTTGGGGATAGCTTTAATTTTGAATGAATAAAAACCCATTTAAATTTTGTCAGTGTATAATATTGAAATGCAAGTGGCTCATTTGAGGGGATTATTCATTGACACTCATATATCTAAGAGATAACCACAAGTAGACCAAATACCACTCACAGTATTTTCAAAACCCATGGTGTGGATCATTAATCAAACGATTTGCCTTAGTTTCTGGCCGTCGAAAACCACATAATTCACCCATCAAAAAAGGTTCGTTGGCTGTTGGCAACCTTCCGCCCTGGCTGGTTGCTGAACAAACTCTTTCCATTAAAATGCAAAAAGCGAGCATATCGAGTGAAAATCGGGCAGAGAGAGGGAGAGAAGTTGGCCAAGCAAAAGGTACGAAAGATGTCAAAACAAAAACCGCAAGCCCAGACAAGCGCATATTTCAATCGACGCTGACACATCCTGCTGCGCTAATGGACCTTAATTTGTGAACAGCTTTATATATCATGCGCCGGCCCGTTAATGTGATCATCCACACGATCTTGTTGACGCTCAGGCTGATGCACCACATAAAGCTGGAACTGTTGCGGTGATTAAGTTTTATGACGTTTATCAGGAGAATACGCTGAAGAAAAGGCCACGGTATGAACATATGTTTGTGAATACGGCATGGCACGCGCTTTCTTGGAAATGAAAATGGAGCGAGCGGACCTGGAAAACTGCCAAGTTTGGAAATTTGAATGAAAGTAAAGAAATGTAAATAGAAATAAGTTGGAAAATCATTGATATGCATATTGCTATGCTGATAACAGCCAGACAAATGATAATTGCATTGGCTCCACTAATCCTGTGTACCCTTTCAGCTGCCCTACCCAAAATTGAGGCAAACTGTCACCCGAAATTTCAAAGTGGCGTCACCGCCAACGCTATCCTAAGTATTCCAAATACCCACCCTCCACGACTTTCTTTAAACCTAAGCCCCTAAGCGCTCTAGTGCACTGCATTTGATTACAATGTCTATTGATCGCCTCATGATTGCCTCGCTCGCATTGTCGCTCGATCAACGTGCCATCTCGTTCGCACCAGCTGTTGCCATCTCGCGCGCTCCTTCGGCAAAGATGAAAGAAATCTTTATTGGTTTTTGTAGTGATTTTAAGTGGATTTGTGGTTCGATTCTTAATGGCAAAGTACGCCAGCCGGAGCTGCGACAGCGACTGCGCAAGCAGCAGCAGCAGCGACAGCAGCGGCGGCGGCAGCGGCACTCATCCACCTTCACCTCCACTCCGCTCTCAGACCCAAGTCTGCGGTTATATCGTTTTTATTCAAATTTGTATGTTTATTTCTTCTTATGTGTAATTATGAGAATCTTTTAGATGCAGACGTAGCTGTCTTGAGTGTTTTAGGCAGTTTGGACTTGTAATTATGGCGTTTTTATGTACCAAATGCATTCGAAGACTTTTGATTCGGAGTGTAGCAAGCGATTTGTGGGACTTACATGCAGTTTATTTGCCTATTGAGAGTTACACATGTACGCGAATGAAGTGTTAAACTAAATGTGTCTAAAAATCTTAGCTTTTTGATATGATTTTTGATATCCTAGTTTATTTGCTAAAAAAAAAAAATATAAAACAAATTAAAAATACCATATAAAAGCTTCAAGAAATATTAAGTTTTATATTATTTTGACTGAATTATGATTATGATATATTTATATTATATATACACATTCAAAACACATATATTCTATTAGTACTACAGCTAACTATTTCCGCTTGGAAATGTTAATGGAACATTCAACTAATTATTGGAGACAACCTTTTCATGACTCCCCCTTGCGGTAGGTGCCAGATAACAAAGTGTAACAGAAAATATTTTTGGATGAGACCTGAGTACAAATAAGTACTCTTGCTTATATAGTTTTGGATATCTGCATGGCTTATCGCAGTGCAATTAGGGCTTTTGCTTGAGTGCTTCAGTGCAGCTGAAGCAATTACTCATCGCTGTGACACATGACTGCACCGAAACTATCCAACACACACACACATGCGTGGGTACAAGTCGATTTGCTTCCCCAAGCACTTGACAACAACTAAAACGCAATTGAAATGCGGCTACTTACACATTCAGCAACAGCACTAAACACAAAACCCAATTTGAATATTTCAAGTGATAAGCAAAGAGCTTCCCCCTAACAACAACAACTAACGAGCGATATAAGCATGCTTGAGCATTTAACTGATTGTTCCAATCGGTGATTTTGTGAGAAGAACAGTGTCAGCATTTCATTGCTCATACTCGAATGTTTACTTTTCATTATATGGAGGCGCGCACTTGGCTTATCAATTGCTGAAATGATGGCGGAAATGGTGCGTTATTGTTTTCGTTGTTCTTGTTGTTCTTGTTGCTGTTGTTGTTGTTATTGTTGTTGTTGTTTAGCCATAGCTGATAATACTTTAATTTGTATACATTTTGTTTTGTAATTAATTGGAGTCGTGACAATGTCCAATTTTATGCTGGTACAAAGCGCACGCAGCGTGTGAAAGGCATGCAAAACAAAAGACTTAAGCAACGAACTTGTTTTGGCCAAGTGGTACGTACGCCAATGTCCTTTTTGGCCGGCCTATGAGCTTGCATAGATGGTGAACTCTCGAAAACTTGATTTGACCCTTTAGCTGGCGTCTATATTAAGCAACGCATTCGCTTGATCTTTGCCGGCAACACGATTGATCTCAGATCTCGTATACCGTGCTCTTTCTACTCTCCCTCTCTCTCTGCCTCTCTCGTGGTGCTCGACCACACCAGCAGCAGTGACAAGTTTTCGGCACGCGGGCAGACAAATTCCAATTCCATGCCTTCGCTGCAACAGGAATTCAAATGTGCCTCTACATATATGCATGTGTATTTGTATGCGTATGTCGGTCTGTCCATGCCCAAAGCTTTTAAGTGTCTTGGCGTCGGCGCGGCTTAAGTCGTCTCTCTATCTGCCACAGCCTCCGTCTCTCGGCATCGTTCCATTCGTGACATTTACATTTGTGAGAGCATTGCCGGAGACATTGCCAGACGCAGTGACAATTAATAGCTGTGGAAAAATCTACATTCGTTTATTTGATTGCTTGGCGCTGGCTGTGAAAAGATCTCGCCTAATTTCCCCTTGTCTTTAATTAATTAATTACAGGCGTAATATTCTACCAAAAATATAAACTAGGCGAAGAAAACTTTTGAAAGTTGTGGTCATAACTGTACGATTTAGATTTAATGACTTTTGGCGCCAGTATTCCGATACTGCAACCGGATTAAGCATGGGAAATACTGAGATAAATACGAGAATAAAAATACTGCCATTCTGAGCGGTTAACTTATCCAGCTTTATGAAACTTTAGCTTATCGCTGAACTTATAGGCCAGCTGCTTCCTTTATGGTAACGATAAATACGTTGATTTTGTTTTGTGCCATGGAAACCCACATGGAATTGTTTGTCCGATAAGTGAAATATAATGGAATCACTATGAATAACGCTTGGTTATCGTACTCGTTTATATTGGCAGAAATGCACGATAAGTTGTATATTATATGGGTTTATATATCGCAACGATTGCAAAAATTAAAACTGTTATAGAAGGAATTCAAAAAATGATTAAACAAAATTATAAGTTATAAGTTGTATACCAATATCAGAGTATAAATCACAAAAAGGAGTGACATAAGTTTTGCTCGCTTTTCTGCTATTTTTTCGTTGTTTTCGCAACAAGTTCGCAAGCTTCGAAAAGCAAAGCTGGATAGCAAAGTCTGCTGATGATAGAATCGGGAGGTTCTTGAAATAGCTATGCAGACAACCTGCTCACTTTTTGGTGCTTTACACATTACTGTTATTGTTGGTTCATTAAAACAACTGACATCAACTTCTAGAAAGGTCACAAAAACCACTTGCATTATATTAAAAATTAATATTTTAATATACAGATACCAAACACTGTCGGATAAACTTAAAACTGTATATGGGCGCATAGAATTTTTTAATTTACTTGCAACTCAGGGGTTTGGTAAGGCCATAATACACCAAATTTTTTTCTAATATAAATAATCTGCTTAACTTGCATATAATGCTATTATATATTGCTATTATGCAATATTTTTTCCTAGGAAATCAGTTTGACTCTCTAAAAATCCTGCACACAGCAAGTAGCTCAGACTTATGACGCCAACCAATTTCGATTACCTCAATGCTTGAGGCCCGTCTCCAGGTCGAGTTCCTGTTTACCAGCCCAGTACCTTTCTTGCGATTTCCAAAACGTCGCGTAACGCACGACATGACTCCTGTCTGCCCCTGCCCCTGTCCCTGCCCCTGGCTTTGGTCCTAGTTCTGGCTCTAGCACTTTGCGCCCTCATCGGGTCAATGGGTCTTGGCCTCGGTGGCCACTGGTTACGTTTGGTTGGGCTTCCTATTGGGTTGCCTGCCAGTCGTTGGCTACGTCATGTTCTTGCCCCGTTGACCTGCTTAGTGTGCAATTCGCACATACATATATCATTGCCTGTTACGTTCTGCTTGTTATTTTCGTATTGCGTGCTTCATATTTATTTATTTTATTTGTATTTTTTCGCTACCTGCATTTGTTGTGTGTAGGCTTGCAGCAGTTTGGAGCGAGTGTTAAGAGTTGCATAATTACGTTTGTTGCACTTTAGTGAGGGTTGAGCGGGACAGGGTTGCCAGGTGGCTTTCAAGCGACACCTGGCGCTTATGCAAGTTATAGGGCACGTATTTCCAAGC
Source organism: Drosophila colorata (assembly GCA_035041545.1). Taxonomy (NCBI): domain Eukaryota; kingdom Metazoa; phylum Arthropoda; class Insecta; order Diptera; family Drosophilidae; genus Drosophila; species Drosophila colorata. The sequence goes on along the minus strand of JAWNLD010000680.1, from coordinate 4,925,753 downwards.
ATTACTGCCTGGTAGTAGTTGTAATTTTCATATTTCAATTAATTAAAAATTAGAATAAAATTAGTTGTCCAAAATCATTATGAAAAGGATAAATTTAATTGAAATTTCCTATTATCATGTTTAAAATAAAATAATTCCTACTTAGAATATATAATGGAATAAGGTGAAACAACTTTTTAGAAAAGTTGGTAAAATTTGATTAACATTCGAGATTACATGCAGTCAAAAATATTTAAAAATGTTAACCAAAATATCAATAAAACATATAATGAACTATTTAACATCAACAACAATAAAATATTTATAGTGATTATATTATTGACATTTTATTAGTGACTTGTGTACAATCCAAAGTCAATTGTCAGCATTAACCTGACAACCCTGTGCACAACCCAATGACCTTTCCAGTTGCCTTGCTAAACGATTTTGGTCAAGATTTATGATGCAATTGCCCAAAAGGCAACTATTGGCGTGGCTGTTGGACTTGTTTTCCTTTTTGTCGAAAACCGATTTTAGCTTTATTGCCTTTTGGTCTCATAAAAGTGTCATAAATTAAAAGGCGCTTAAGCACGCACACACACGCACAAATAGCCATATATTTATATATGTATATACGACAACGGATACATCATGCAACCTGTGCCACTGGTCACACGCAGCGTTTTGGACTCTCTTTTGGCCTATGCTGGCACAGTTTCAGTTGCCTTTTGGTCCGTTTTTATGGTCAAAACACGGACGCACACTTGGCTCTCTACTCGAATACACAGCGAGCTAATGACTTTATTGGCCTTTTTGCAATGTACTTGAAGTGGAAACTGCTGTCATGTTGTGTCATTGTTGGCTTACGGCAATGTTCTGCCGTCTGACCCATTGAGCTGGCATTGTTGTTGGCTGTCTGTTGCTGTGCTTGGTGGCGCCAGCAGCTAATTGCCCTATGAAATGGCACTTGTCGCGCATATGCGGAGATTTGGCCCCGAGACAAGAGTGAAAGTGTAGCAAGAGTTAAGAGTTGCAGGCGTGCAATTGAGATGGGACTGGGTCTAGGACTGCAATTAGTACTAAATTCGAATAAAGCCAAGTTAGCACATGATGCAACTGATTAACTTCCAAGTAACGCAACAATTCTAGATTCTGCGTAATTAGCCTGCAGCGTTTCTAAATTATTTATGAAGCGCATTTAACAACAGTTCTGGCTTATCAGCAGCTTACACATTGCGCTAATTTATGTGCATATCATGAATGCCAATTCAATGTTTATGTTCAGACCAGTTGATGAATAATCATCATGTATTCATTCGCCTTTCTATGCTTTCTACTCGCCAGCAAGCGCAAGTTTTGCGCTTAAGTCTTTTGTTTGCTCTTGGCCTAGCTGACTGCTCGTTATCTAGTTAGTGAAATTGTGCGAATAAATACATATGCACATGTACGTAGCTCAACTTCTGTGTGTAATTTGCTGAATGTAATATGATGAAAGCCGCATGCTAACTTTCCGGTTTGACGCTGTTTCGTTCTTGCACTGAGTCCTCGCGTAATTGCTTATGAATAAGCGAATGTTATTTCAGTATTTTGTTATCTCTGCAGTACAGGTGATTCGAAACTCTTCGCTCCCCTCCTCAAACAATGGAGGCTAAATTCATATCGATACCCCTATATATGCCCGCATTCCAAATTTAGCTAAAAATTTACTGATAAATTTATGGCATTGCTTACAGACATTCATATGGGAATTTACTGTATTGTCTTATCCATAAAATACAAAAGCATACAACGCCAGGTGCATAAATTTGCGATTCAATTCAATAAAAACGTATTAAAAAGCGAAATTAATTTGTTGTACGATCAGTTGCGAAAGTCATAATTGAAATTGATTTAGCCGCAAATTTTTTGTTTGAGGCTCTCAATTTGTTTACTCTGTTCTCAACACAAATTTTGGTTTATTTATGGCTGCTTTTCATTGAGCTTTTTATTTATATTTCTAGAAACTCTCATTATACCCCTAGAGGAGGTATTCTTATTTTATCATCCAAGGCATAGCTATTTTAAATATGTACTGTTTCTATTATTTTATTTTTGTTTGTTTTCAGATGTCTAAGTGTTGTCAAAACTGATAATAATAATAATAACAATGTCTTTTGTTTATAAGTTGTAGATGAGTTGCCTAAGTGTTTATATGTATGTGTATATTGCAACCAAGCCATCTGGGCTAGAACCGATCCGATGAGGCAAGCATTTAATACAGCTACTGTTAGGGCCATTAACCGAAATCCATCTATTTGGATTTTTAAATTTATTTCAAACATATTTATAGAATGAAACCACTCTTCGCATATCCATTTGTTAAATATTGCGACGTTAAGTAGAAAATAAAGATGCAAATAAAAATGTATTTATTTTATTTAGCAAATTTGATAGCTTTCTACTGGTTGACAAGATTATCGTTAAGATTAGATTACGTTTTCACACACTAATAGCTATTAAATATACATGATATTTATTAATTGAATATCTTCGTAAAAGTTGTAAGTCGAAGCCGTTCCAAATATAGTGATTGTCTCTCGTTTACTTTATTTTATGGCAAATTTTTTTTCTTGGTTTCTTTCTCGAAGTCTTTGATCTGGCATATAAGCAGATGTATATGTACATACATACGTATTGTCTTAAGCGTAGGGAATTTCGTTAAAAGTAAACGTTTTGCTATTTGGTGTTTGTTAAAAGCCAATTTAACATCGAATTGTATGGCCTTTTGATTCAATGGCTTCTGTGTAATACAAATTGAGTTGAACTATAAACATTCAATTAATGCGTTGCCTATTTGAAAGTTGGCTAATTGAGCTTAATTGAAATTGCAGCGGTTAAATATCATTTACAGTTTTTTCGTCAGTAATTAAGTTACATACTTATGAATTTTAATCGTAAATTGGATTAAAGTGTGCAATAATTTAACTCAAATAACGTGATGTTTTTGTAAGTTCTTTAAACTGCTTACAGTTTTAGTTTTGGAGTATCATAAGCTCAAAAATTAAATCAAACAATTTCTGATCAAACCAACTGCAAAAGGTTGACAAAATCATAATCTGAGGACAACGTTCTTAATTCAAGGCTTTCTTTTAGTGCCTAATCTAAAATATGTTGCATTTTCATTAAAAATAATTTTCGTAATTGTATTTGTATTTAATGCAATTATCTTAAGTCAAGTACGAATTGAACATTAATTTTTAAAGTGGTATAAATTTCGGCCATATTAGAAATTGGAGCGTCGTTTTTTATTCCGAAGTTATGTACATAGTGAACACATGTTCGTTGCAGTATTTTCCGGGCATAGAATATAATATTTGTCAAACACTGTTGACGCAGGCAATCAGTCCCTTCTTATTGGGAAAATTTAGTTCGGGAAATGTTGAGCTGTAGCCCCCTTTATCTAATTGTTATAGTTGATGAAGATAGTTTTTATATCCATACTAAAGTCAATAGCGTGCTATTTTATAACATGCCAATCCCTAAAATTAACTCGCCTGGTTCCATCAATGCCAAATATAATGAACGCTTTAAGTGTCATAAAAGATCTATAAATAAATTGTCCACTTACTTTGCTTTATAATGCCGAATATTGCTCCAATTGATGGCGTTGATTTGTTATTATGATGTATGCAAATGAGCCACGGGTATCAAGTGGGTTATTATTCTTTATAGCCTTTGTTTTGTGTGTGTGGTTATACGAATTTTAATTGCTTTTAAAACGCATTTATTGTTCGACAGCAAACGTTTTGTTCGTTTGCTAAACTATGCGATTTAAATTGAAATGCGAGTGCACATAAATTTAAGCAGTTGTCGTTTTTCTAGTGCGTAGCACTGTGACATAAATGACACGACACTTACAGATACACAGATGGAGATACAGATACCGATGCAGATACGGATACAGATACAAGTATGTTTAGAGATATATTTGCATAACGTTGGCGAAAATTTGCAAAAAAAATAATAATTAGCATAACACACACAAGCACATTCAACACATGATTAACAATAGAAACTCAGATAAAACGACACGCAAATCGCGATGAATATTTAAAAAGTTTGTAAAACAGCCACTGAGCGGGCACCAAGCTAAGCAAATTGTTGTTGCTAATATTCAATTTGTCTGCCACTCTGCTAGGTTTTTTTATTTGTTGTATTATGATGTATTTGTATGATGAACAACGATTCACAATTGGCGACGGCTTTTCGACGTATTCACAATTTCACGCCGCACGCGGCATGTCTGCAATTTCGCGTATAAACGTACAAAAGTCAACTGAATACAAGACTCGGAATGCCAAAGTTTGGCACTGCAGCGCTGTTGTTGTTACATTAGTTGTTGTTGTTGTTTTCTGATTGGAATGGGGAAGCACACGGCGCAACAAGATGGAGCGAGCGAGCGAGCGAGCGAACGAACGAGGTCTTGTGTTGAGCTTCCGGTTGGACGTACGCTGTGAGCGCGACTGTCGCTGCCGTGGCTGCCAGTGGCTGCCGCAGTGGGCAAACAAACGAGTTTTCCTTTAACGTCAAACGCACACGCTATCGCGCTATGGAAGTGGGAGTTGCCTTTGCGGCGTTCGTTCGTTCGGTCTCTCTCACTAGCTCTCGCTCTCACTCGCTCGCTCTCGCTGGCGCTCGTAATCAAATTGTAGCCATATTAAAGTTTGCTTGATTTGCTGTTTAGATATTTGTGTACGTGTGTGTGAGAGCGTATTTGTGTGAGTGTGTTGGTGTGTGTGTGTGTGTGTGCACGTATCGCTCTCTTGGGACAGCCCACTTTGGCTCTCGTGGCGTATGCGCAACATTTTGAATTATGCCCGCTCGCCATAATTATAATCATTTATCACATAACACATTCGCGGTCTCACGAACGCACGCTCATAATCATTAATATTAAACAAATCTGTAAATTAACCATAATTCTTGCATAAAAAGAGGCGAATGACTTGGTTTTTTATGTGCACTTTAATTGGCATTTCATTTGCCAAGCACCAATTGCCGTTTATCGTCTCAATTGCGGCTTATGAAATACTCGTATAAGTGTAATTGATAATTCTCACACCTTCTTGTCAAGTATATATTGAAGTTAAGCTTTAATCAAATTGATTGCAAGCACAAATAATTTATTTAATTTGCAAAAGCTGCTGCTGCTATTATTTACACTTTAAAACACCTAGTCAGGTTAGAAACATTTTTAATCTAAATACTTGTCGCAGCTTAAGTAAACCAGATTGCTATCAATAGTAATTAAAATGAAACACGATTTTATTGACAGAATTAATGGGTTTAAATTAAACATTACTATTACCATAAAATATTTTAGAAAAACCATTTGATAGGCGCATAAAATACGTACACAGAAAAGTTACAAAAATTAAATATCAAGAATGCATGAATTAGATTTTTAGAGCTGAGATGTTTGATGCTGTTATTATAAATATATATTACTATTAAGTTGGTATTGATATTATTATGTTAATATAGGTTCAAGTAATACGGTTTGCTTATTATAAGCTAGCTATAATGGCCTTCTCCTGCTATACAACAGACGTACCTCAAATTTGTTCCCCAAATAAAACACTAAAAGTTACATAGTATAGTCCACATATTTAAAAGTATTAAATTTATAAACTTATTTGTATATATCAATATACTATTCGTACTCCTAGAGTCCTAAGTAGATGTGCTATCAAAATGGTCCAAAATTTTAAGTAAAGCGAGGCCCAGGTTTTAAGCGCACGCTTGTGAATAAATGTAGTATTATTTATTTTAGCCAAAGGCCAATGATATTTACAAATTTGGGCTTATACTTATTCTATACTACCAATAAATATAATATCCGTACTCCCATACACCCTACTGATATTGTTTCTATAGAATATTTGGCTACCGCTGTTTTAAATTTCATTACAAAAATATATCTGATATATCTGGAGGAAAGGAATTCATTTGGCCAGGAAGATGCATTTATTATATACTACATTTTTATGCTAACACTTAAATATATATATATATATTTATTTTTTTTTTTGGCAATATTGATTCAGATTTATTTTAATAAATTTGTTTCATAAATTTACACAACCTAAATTACTCAATTCACTTTTTGAATCCATGAAGTTATTATTCAATTTTTATAGGTACATTTAAAATTAAGCAAGTAAATTTATTTAAAGTATTCCACAGTCATTCTTGGAATGTTTAAAAAAATATTTTGACGTAGTTTTTTTTTTTTAAGATGTTAATGCTGGTACTCCTTAATTTTTTTCCTGTTCTGACAAGACTAACTTGTGATACCCAACAGAAAAGTGTTTGCGTTTTGATATAAAAATCCACATTTATATAATAAACAGGACTATAAAAAATAAAGCATCTTACACACCCTGGTTAAACAAATGACGCTTCCTGCATTATTAATAGCACTTTGGGTCTGAAAAATGTGCAATTAAATGTAGAATTTTATATACAACAGATTGATAAATGCGTGGCGGTGCGATAAAAAAAATCACTGGGCACAGTTGACAGTGTCTACAACAAGTTCAATTACCACAAATTAAATTTATTAAATGCAAAGAAACCGAGCGGCGATAAAACCCAATTATTTATAGGCGCAGCCGAAATGCGAGACGCGACAAATGTGGCTGAAAAAAGAAGCAAAAACAAAAGAAACGAAAAGAAGACCAACAACAACTTCATACAAAGAGACAAACGCCACACGACACCCAAAAGCGGCTACCTGTTTGAAAAGCAGCCCGTTCGTAGGCTAGCCAGCGTGTAGATATATATATATATAATTTTTATGGGAAAACTATATATAGGAAAACCTAACAAGTTCCAAATGAAATGGACGCGAAATGCGTGTGCGATACGCGGCCGGCCATAAAATGCCGCAAACATGCAACAAAATTTATGCGAAACTTTAATGAAACGCAGACGGACGGCAATGTTTTATACTAATGCAAACACACGCACATACACATACACATACACATAGTACGTGTGATTTCCACACATACACGTAAACATACTCTAAGCTAAGCTGGGCTGGCCAATGAACGCGTCGCGTTGCAAGACTCCACCTCAAAATGGGGACCAAACGGTTGCCCCGCACACGCAACGGGACGTGGTGCACGAAACGAGTTTTGTGTGGCAGGCGGACGAGGTCCCAGCGCCAGGTCCAGGGCCGCGGCGTCCTGCCTGATTGCCAGGCGCGATAAATGCCGCGAGCGCGTGTTACCAAACTTGTGCTCTGCTCCTGGCTCTTGCTCTGGCTCTGGCTCTGCAACTGGAAATGGAACTGGAACTGCGACTGGGACTGGGACTCGGCCTGGGGTGTGTGGCATGGCAGAAGTGGCAGACCCAAAAGTGGTAGAATTCGTAATGGTGGCCAGTGTGGCAAGCAAAAACAGAGCTCAATTGAAGAGCACTGGCGCCGCTTGAGAGGGGTTTGCAAATTATATGTATGCCATTATGGCAAAGGTTATTTTATCTTCAATTTACTACATTTTGTTAAACAAATATTATAAACTATATAGAGTTAATATAAAATTCAAGCAAACTCCTTTAGCAACGGCGTATGAGAACTAACACAACTATATTCATAAATTAAATGGCAGTATCTCAACTATTTTTGATAGACGGAAATATTAAATATTATATTTTATTCCATCATTTATTCAACCTTTTAAATTATGTGCGAGAATTGCATATTAATGTTTTGCTGTAATTGTACATAATTTTAAATTAAATTTAAAAAAAAAACACTTATTGAAATTATGATGATTTAAATAAGTTAAGTACAAATGAATTTAATTATTTAAAACTAAGTTTAAATTCAAGCTTTTAAGCTCGGAGTAAAAATATAATATTTGTTATTGGCTCGCAAAAAAACCTATTGCAGTTACTGTGTAGCTAAGTTTCAAGTTTTCAGGCAGCAAAGTGGAAACCCCTCACAAATCTATCCAGCTACGTCCTTGTCTTTTATACGAACATGCCTCCTGTGGTGCCAAGTCGCCTTTATGGCGCCCAAAAAACAAAAACAAAAAAAATAATGGGCAGTGCTGGGCTGGTCACCGACTGGTTCTCTTGGCTTACGCGGCAGCCCCCCGCCGAGGTTGTCGTTTCTTGACCCATAGGCCAGTGCTGCATGACAGTTTTTTAGGCTTTATCCATGGCACTGCCATTGCAATTAATTTTGGCATTTTGACATTTACGCTTTTTGTTTGGCGCTATCTCAAGCATACGCAAATACTTTTTTGTTCAGGTATGCTGACGCTTGATAAGGCATTTTGTGTATACAATTTGCATTGGAATTTTCTCACGTTAAGGGCTTTCGAAAGTTGCCCAATGCGGCGCCACATCTTTGCCGAAAGACCATTTAATTACAAGTGGACATGTCCTGCGGTCTTCCAATAACGTGCCTAACAACTTTGTCGAAGCGGCCCAGGGAACTGGCGTCATTTGAAAAATGTATGCTGTCGATAAACTAATGAAAAGCCCAACGAGATACTCTAGCACTTAATTGAAGAGGATTCAAGTTATAGATTTCTAAAATGGCTGCTCTCCCTGGCACTTTAATGGTGCCATATGAATTGAGCTGAGTTATCTAAAAAACATGAAGTGGGTGCCGTACAAAGTTACGATTTCAACGGAATGGCGCCTATGCACAACAACTTTGTAGCTTTAATTGTTGTCGACAAATTGTGGTTGTTAAATTTCTCAGCGGTGGTCACATAAAATTTATCAATAGTCGATTTAATGGTCGAAGCTAGTTGTAGAGTAATTAATGATTATGCACTTTGCTAAGCTAAGAGAATGCAAAAATAGAGGCAAATTAATCAAAATTATTGCTTTTAGCTTACATAGTCTCTGAGAGTGGATAAAGTCTAGTCACGACCATTCAAACAAGTTTGAGTATATATTAAAATGTTTTTAAGTATATTTCTTGTAACTTAACTTTATTAACCAGTTTATGAGTGAAGGCTATAAAACGCGTTAAGCCTTCTCAAATTGAGTATCTCATCAGCTAGAAAACACGACGTTACCATAAATTTTATTGAGCTTAATATTCTTTTTGTTTTTATTTTATTAACAATAGAATTTCATAGGTATTCACAAATTTTTCACTGTGTTTAAATAAATGGATTGTCCTTTTGGTTATGTGGCTTTAATGCACACTCTCTTCCGATATAGCTAAAAATTTAGAAAACTTGGATAGTAAAATAAAACTGAAGCAAAGAGTAGCTCTGTAAAGTCTTTTATATCGAAGCATTTATAGGGTCGAAAAAATAATATCCTCCATTTTACATGCATAAGCATAATAATGATATATTCTCTTTTATCGATATTTTTAGTTTACAGGTATACAAGTTAAATACAAAAAAAAATTAAAATACAAAGATACTATTTGTTATGTGGATTTTTTTCAGTAAAAGTAATTGAGGTCTAATTAAAAAAAAGTAACACAAAATCGTTTTATTTTTATTGTTGCATTTAAGTAGCTCCCATTAAAATTGCTCTGCGGTTTCGCAATATTTATTACTTAAATCTGATATTCAAATTCTGAAACTCTATAATCTAAATCATTTTAAATAAAAACGATTGTCGCTTAAAGTTCTGTTTTTTGAAGGTATGAATTAAATTAATTTTACTATTATTAATTTGCTGTTAATTGATAATTTCAAAATTTTAAATATACATTTCTAGTAAGTCCATGTCGGAAAGTTACTAAAAAGATCGTTTTGATTTACTATCATTGTAAGCGTGTAACAAGTTCATAAAACGATCATCAAATCATTTTCGATCATCAATATCAGTTTCATCAGGTTTTTAACTTATGTTCCATATTGTTGTTGAACCAATGCAAAATTCTTACAAATTAAGTATATCATTTTTTTAATGGATTCAATCCTGATATTTGTCATGGCAGGCAACATACACAAATCCTGACTGATACCGCTAATTATTCCAATTGAATACACAATCGTCTTGCATGTTCTGCCATCGGAGGCAACAAAATAAGACTTGCAGCTCACAAATGGCCTAGAGGCCTATCTGAAAGGCAACCGAGCCGAGCCGAGCCGTCCGCCCCTTTGCCCCTCTCCTGCACTTAATCTCATCCTCCAAGAGTTGTGGTGACATTTAAAAGCTGCAAGTGCATTAGTGTGAAACAAGGATCGAGGCGCCGTCTAAATTACAGAGCCACTCACACACACACACACGCATACACACACTCGCACAGATAGAAAGATACACACACTGGCATCGCGATCAATATCAAATACCATTTTCAACGCTTCCTTTGGCGCCACATTTCTGAGGTGGAAGTGGAACCCTTTCTCAGCGCCGTCAACGCCACGATCATTTTGCCCATGTGCATTTCGAGATGCAAACGCGGACTGAAAACAAAAAGTCCGCAGCTCTGACGATAAGCAGAGACACAGAAATATGCGCAGAGTGCTGGAGTCTCCCAATCCAGAGATCGGAGACCGAGTGCTATCCTGCAGCCAGCTGAACTCTTTTGGGTTCGTCTTTTTGCCTTTTGCCTCTCTTTTCCTCTTTCTTTTTTCTTGTTGTTGTTGTTGTTGTTGTTTGGTCTTGTGTTTCTGTTTCGATAAGCGCCGCATCTTCAATCTTCCTCTACGGCCATGGCAACGGCGGCGGCGTCTGCATTTCGTTGCCCAAAGAGCCCATCATCATCATCGGTGATATGCTTTACGCCGCAGAGTATCCATTAGTTGAGTCGCCGTCGCTGTCGTCGCCGTCGCCGTCGACGACGTCGTCGCGTATTGGGCAACACAGATAATGTGATTTTGGGCCCGACCCAAGATCGAGAAATGGAACGAGACGCGCGTGAGTTGTGATAAGCACCAGAGACAAGGGAATACCTTGCCGCCTGGTCCCCGCACCCTCCGTCCGTCTATCCCGCTTGTCTGACTGTCGCTCGGTCGAGGCAATCTCATTTTGTATTTCGTGTGAATTCTTGGAATTTCGATATTTTTTCCTAGAACTCGACGTTTGCGTGTGAGCTGCAGTTGACTGGCTTTTGTGACGTCACCTGGGCATAGAGGTTGCATTGATTTCGACTCTAAGCTTTTGGTACATCAGCAAAGTGGGCGTTATGATGCTTTAGAAAGCTGTGGTTGTGGTTAAAAGTATGATAAAGCTAAGGCTTGCATATAAATCGTTCAAAATTGAAATTGAAGAGGCGAGCAATTTTAAGATACTTTTGATATAATGCGTTTTATTTGAGCATTTTAGCTATCTATAACTGGAAAATTACAAGAAATAATATTTTGTGAAAAGCGAATAAAACAGTTTTAAATATATATGAATGTTCACTTAGTTGAGTTTTCTATCTTAATGCAGTGATAAATGCGTGATCTAAGTGATCGTTTCTGTATGGTCGCAGTGAGGTCCAAGCCGGAGGCATAGGAGCCAGTACTATTTAAAAATGTATGCTGATGGAAAGCAACTTTTAAACATAAAATAACACTAGCAATAATAACAATAGTTATAAAAAATAACAATAGTAATAATAATAATTATAGCATTAAAACACATGTGAAGCTAAAAGTTAACTTTAATTTTTCACTCACAAACATTGCATTTAAATAAAAATAGTTGTTCAACAATTTTGAATAAAACAAAAATATATATACATATATCTTAGTAATTAATTGATTACTGTTTGCTAAATAATTTAACATATTTTGCAAGTCATATTTGAAAACAGTTGAAGTCAAGTAAACATATTGTTATACAATTTAAAAATATTCAGAGGACATAACTTATAATATTTTGAAAATATTATTTTTAAAATCAAAAACAAAGTGAAGTACACATGTATGTATGTATATATGTAATAACAAAAATAATTCTTAACTTATTATATTCTACATGGTGGTGGATAAATTTCATAAACATATAAACATTTCTTGTTTTATATGTAATATGCTTACAGTAAAGTGATTAAATATATTGTAGTTCGATAGTAGTAGTATGTACAGTAAATATCCTTCTGGCTATAAAGGGTAAATTACAGAAGCGATTTCATTGGTGATATTCCTTCTACGTGGTATTTACTACTTTTGTAAATTGTTGCTATAAATCTAAGCTTTTGAACAATTTTTGTCTATAAATTTGACTGAAGCTTAAGAGCTGCAACTTTCCGCCATTCTTCCTCTCTCTCTCTCTCTCTCTCTCTCTCTCTCTCTCGTTTTCTATGGCTCTCTCCCTCTCTGAACAGGGATCATTTCTCGCTGGCGGCGGCGTCTGCCTATCTTCTTTTATCTATTTTAACTGCGCGTTGTTAAAGCGCATTTTCGTGTCGTTTGTCGATTTGTAATGCCGAGCAACGATGATGGTAAGTGGGATGGAGTTAAGATGCAGTTGCGCCACCACCAGCAACCACCAGTCGGCCGAAGCTCTGTCGCTGACTGGGTAGCGGCTCCGACGCTTTGAAGTTGGCTAAGTGGCGCCAGAAAAGCCCGCTTGGTGCGTGGCGGGTTCAAAAGGCCGCCTTGGCTGGTGGTCATCACATGGCTGACATGTATCACTGGCTAATTAAATGCAGCTCGCCGGCCAGCTTGGAACTTTATGTTGGCTTTTATGCCATGCCCCTCGATGCGGTATCTCGCCCAGGTCTATCTAAACAATAAACAAACGTTTGCTCTTAACTATTTATTATTATAATTGTTATTATTAAATTGTGTGTGTACATGAGCAAATGCCCGAATGCATTGCAATTAGCTTAATAGAAATTCAAATGCATGCAGTCACCAGAGATTAGCACCACACCCCCTCCGCCCCACTCACTCCGTCCCGCTCACTCTCTTGCTCCCTCTCTATTCCTCTGGCTCTCTGTCTAACAGTTGTACGTCTGTCATAATTTCCGCGATAGTGTCACAGGCACAAGTGCGCAATGTGCTCGGCATCTGACAAGCATGTGGTTTGCGTGGCGTTGGGCGCGGGGGGAGGTCTGTGAAAAATGGCGCCCCGCTTTCGTATCTTGTTGCTTGTCACATTGAATTATTATTTTATGGTCGGCTTGGTCGTTTTTGCCGTTCTAGAATCGCAATTGGCCAAGAAACGGAACAGGTTCACTGGGTGTTGCCTCCGCTGGCTACCAAGTAGCCGCATTACGAGCGCTCGCTAATGTTTTAATTTGCTGCAGCTGAGCAGCTTGGAACGGTTTGCGAATTGATGCAGCTAAACAGGTGTGGCTTCAATTTAAGACCATTCAATGGAAATGCTTGTCAAAATCGAAATAATATCAAATGAGATATTGGCTTCGCGGGGCAAGATTATTCAAAGTTGTCAATTTTAGGAAATAAAAGTTTTTACTTTAATATATGCACACATTGGAAGCACCATTTTTTATTTTAGTCAATTGTAATTATAAAAATTCCACCGACGAGAATGGAAAATAGGCGATATTCTAATTAACAGTTTCAATTACAATACTCCACCACTGGAAATAAATTAATTTATCTCGATGGAAAATGTATGTGCTTATGTTAATTTATTTTTCCGTGCAGCTTTAAATAAATTAAGTAAATTATTGTAAACCAAAGTTAGTACTTGTGTCACATATTTGGAAATACCACCCCCATTTTCCTCTTTACTCGCAGACTGCTGATAGTTAAACAGACAGTTAGAGTTATGAGTTAAACATTTACAACCGTCTAAGTTGGGTTCTACTTGTATTAGATAGTACAGTGTTTGCTACAAATTACTATTTTATTAAATAATAAAAATAAAGTGTGCCTAAAATCTATAACATTATATTTTGAGTAAGCGGATAAATTCCATTTGAATTTTGTTGAACAGCACAAGTGTATAAATTTATTCTTTATACAATTTTAACTCACAGTCCTAAATCGAGCGACAGCTGTATTGCATTAAATCAATAAAAATTCTGCGCACTCAAGGAAACGAAAGAAAATTAAAATATTATATATATATTTGAAATAGATTGAAAGAAAACCGTTTATTGATAAGCCTGCAACCCATCCAGCGACAGCTGCCTTATCTGACTGTCACAAGTCAGTTTGGCAAGTGATTGATTTGTTATTGCCGCCAAAAACACAACAACAGCATTAGTCGGTATTTCATGTGCTTATTTTTGCTTATCACATTTACATCTAAGATACACTTAAACGAATAAGAGATAGAGGATAGAGGCCGGGGCTGTTTTGGCAACATTGTTCGCTGCTCCCACTCAGTAGCAACAAATAGCCTCTTCGGCCATGTCCACCAATACCAATCCACGGGCACTTGCACGACCATACGGAGCGCATAATTTTTGCAAAACACATTCCAAAGCGGCCGCAGCCGCTGCCGCTACTGCTGGTTGCAGTCGCGACCGTCTCATTACTCATTCAAGCACTCGCATTCGCACCCAGCCGCAGCCGCAGCCGCAGCTCCTCAGAGTCGGGCCTGCAGATACTTGGAGCGCCGGCCAGCGAACGCTAATAAAAGCGGTCGTAAAACAAGTTTGCCTAATTGATCGAGCGTACGCCAAAAAAAAAAAAAAAATAAAAATAAAAATAAAAAAAATAAAATACAAAATGAAAATAAAGGAAAAGAGTGTAAGACGAAGAAGGCAACGAAGAAGCCACAGGCAAAATAAAATCAGACAAAGGCAACGACTGAAACTGGAACTGAGCCCAGTGGACACTTTGTGGTTAAGATATTTTATAAAGCAAATAGTTTTTTATATACAAAATTAGTACCTATATGCGCTATATAATTATACTACATATTAAAAGAAGCAAAACATTTATATACTCCATTTGAAAAATCAAATTTATAATGCACTTCTAACGTGTGTTTCTCCAATGAAAAAATGTTGGTCAAGCCGAAAATATAGTTGACTAAAAACCATAAAAAGGAAAAAAATAAAATAAATAAAAAACAAAAGTCCGATTATCCGATTACCAAAACCTTATATTAATTAAAATAATTTTATAAAATTAAATTCTGAAAAATCTGAAGCTGATTTTTGTACGAACAAACAAGTCAGAAGGGCCCACTGTGCGACGGTCCACGGTCCATGTTCACATCAAGGCGTTAATATTATACCAAGCTTGCGCCCGCTTCTCCTTCTGCTCGAGGCATCCGAGTCGGCCGAGGCATTTTTGCCATACCATCGACGACACATCAAAGGCAGCGCCTCGAGGCGGTGGCGTTACTCGGCGGCGGCGTTGTGCGTCGGACAGGCTTTTAAGCGATGACACCAAATCGCTATTTAGACACTGGTCCGGCTAAGCTGGGGATGAGCTCGAGCTCGAGCCCGAGCCCGAGCCCGAACCTATGGCCGAGCCAGGGCTCGTTGCGCTTGGGCTTTCTTTGGGGCCGTCGCCTTTTTACTTACTTGTTAAGATTTTACGGTCTCCCTTGCGCTGTGGTCTGTGCAGGTCATTAAAATTAATTTGGATCAATTTGGTTTGCTGCCAAATTGTTGACAATGAAATATAACAGGCTTGGCCCGCCAGGCGACAACGCGGACGACCCGCTCCGCTTTTAGCCGCCAGCACTTGGTAGAGTCGTCAAAGTCTTGAGTGTCTTGCGTTTACAACTTATTTATTTTTATAAAACGAACTTAAACTTACAAAATCGTAGGCTTCTTTAAGCTTTTTTCACTAAATTAACTCTAAAGTGGAAAAAATACGTATTCGTACACATACGAAATATATAAATATAGATATACAAATATATACTTGGCATATTATAGACGCTAAGTAATACGCACAAATCATTTCGAATAATTTGTAGCAAATAGTTGACTAAGGGGGGAAGACAAAAAACTAGCTGCATTTAAAATGGTGAGCTTATTCTGTTGAAAATGTTGTAGATACGCAAGTTCCGTTTTTGCACGTCAAAATACAAAACCAATCTCAAATTGCTCAAAGATATATAAATTTTATCAAATTGCAACGCCCCCTTGTGAATATACACGAGTATATATGTTCAATTATATGTTCAAGGCAGACGGACGGACAGCAAGATGGACATTGCACAAACCCAATATACCCTGTTCACTTCGTGAACGAGTATAAAAAGTTTTGATATTTTAATCATAAATGTTTATTGTGTTTTCACAGGTATTTGAACAAATTAACGAAACGCATTGAAAACGTTTAAGAAAAAAAATACTATTTTTTACATTTAGGAACTGGAACTAATTCCTTATTATATTTGCAACAAATGTGAGTTGAGCTTAAGAACAACTCGAACTAGCTCTCTGTTTCTCGAATCTCACCCACCATCTGCAACTTTATCTAACTGGTTTGTGGGCCTCTCTACACGTAAATAGCATAACTAAGCTTACATAAATAATTTGGCAATAGTGAAATTTTGGTTAAGTTTACTACAGTTAAAATAGTATAGTTTAATTATTCGAAGAACGTTCCGGCAGCCCCGTGCGCGTTATGACGCTCGGAGTCAGTTCACTGTTGGAACTGCGCCCACTTTCGATTGGAGGAACGCTGTGGAATGAAAATGGCTTGTAACAAAGGCTTCAAACTTGTGATCAATCAACTTACGACTGTGCAATCTGACGGTTCAACGTTGTCGAGTTGGGCAGA
Organism: Drosophila colorata; assembly: GCA_035041545.1. Taxonomy (NCBI): domain Eukaryota; kingdom Metazoa; phylum Arthropoda; class Insecta; order Diptera; family Drosophilidae; genus Drosophila; species Drosophila colorata. The sequence goes on along the minus strand of JAWNLD010000680.1, from coordinate 4,909,146 downwards.
TGCGGCGATTGACTCTGTGACGGAGGCTGTTGCTGCTGTTGTTGTTGTTGTTGTTGCTGCTGCTGCTGCTGCTGCTGCTGTTGCTGCTGTTGTTGCTGCTGTTGTTGCTGCTGTTGCTGCTGCTGCTGCTGTTGCTGCTGGCTGTAGGGCGAGTGGCTCTCGCTGGTCACATGATGACGCGACATGTTCAACGTGCCATCGGAAGTCGGCACGGTGGCACTGTGGCTCAGCGTGATAGCCAACAGTCGTGGACCGACAGCGGGGCCAGTTGTGGACATATCGTGCAGCTCGGAACTATCATTCGGTTGGCTGTTCATCAGTCCCGCTGGCACCTGCGATGGATACAACGTGCCGCTGTTTGCCATCAAATTGACACCCTGTGACATGCCTAGAAAATACAAAATTCAGAATTCCCAAATATTACTCTTTTTTCCCTTTTTGTAATGAGCCTTAATAGAATATATTGATTTTAAAATGTAAACCCAATTGTAATTGTGAAGAAAATTTTCTACGATCATGTTTATGATTTTCTCTACTTTGATTTACTCTTGAAAAATGTGTTAAATGCAATTTGATGCAGAACAAGTGCTTTATTTGAATTTGAAAAGGTTCCAATGGGCATATACATTGTATGTGAATGTATGTACTTGGGAACGAATTCATATAAAATATATAATATTTAAATTTATATATGGAGCGAAATAAGATAGTGTATAAAATTTATTTGCTCATAAATATAATTTAAGCAACTAGTAAACTGTCTACACAATTTTCATAAAAAAAACCACAATAAGTTCAGCTTTTTAATAACAATCAGAAAAGGGATTCTTACAGTGTCGACATATAGTCGAGTGCCAATTATATTTATATATAGTGGTGTCATTCTTATATTCCCAAAATAAAAAAAGGTTTAAATTTAGTAATAAAAATTAAGGAATGAAAATAATAGCTTCATTTATATATATGTATATGAACGTGCTCGACTAGGAGATACCGAGTAGCCAGCTCTTATAACAGCCATTCCACACATTCCAAAATATAATTTACTAGAAATTAGCTTGTTTTCTTTATTGTGGGGTGAGTTTTTAAATTTCCAACCGGTGTATAATATACGAGGTATGTAAAAAAATCTAAGACTGCATAAAACTATTTATCGACTTTTACTACTGCTACTATTAAACTTTGTGTCTTTATGTCTTAGAGAAAACAGTCGAAATTAACACGATTTAATTATTTGCGATTCTTGAAACACATACTTCATATACATAAGTTCGAATTACTGAGAACAAGCACAAGAAGTCTTAAACCAAGCACAACAAATTTTAATATAATACAAAAGAATCTTATACAAATTAATACTCTCGACTTACTAGAAATGAGTACGAATATTCTAAAGTTCGGAGCTCGGGCTCACCCTCTGCAAATTTTAAATTTTTTTAATTTTGTATTATTTTTTATGTTTAGCTGAGGTTTTTACAAATACTTGAAGTGAAAATTTATACTTATAATATATACTTTATATATTATAACTTTAAAATTTTGTTTAACGAGCAAAGCAAATACTGTCGAGTTTGTAAAATCTTAAATCAAGATTTTAAAAGGCTTAGATCAAGATATAATAATGTTTTATATCAAGTATGTTTTGAACTCACTTTTTAAGTTTAAAAATAAAAAATTACTGAAATACCTAAATTCTCGGACTTAAGAAATTGTACTTGATATAAGTTCCAACTCCTTGACTTCAGGGATTCTAATCTTAGCGAGAAATCAAGACTGAAATGTAGGCTTTTAACTTCGACATACTTGACTTTTTCTCTCTGTGTATTTAAGAGGGGCTTGAGATGCCTGGCTATGACCTATATTTCCTAAATTTGTGATCAATTTGGATCGGAAGAATACTCATAGACACTTACTTGGCAGTGCCCGGTGCTGTATGGGTCCGCCGTTGTTCTTGGGTTTGCGCTTGCGCTTCTGAATGCCGTCCTTCTTCATGGAGAGCGGGCGGTTCATGTTGTGCAACTTGAAGTAGAGGCCGCAGGCGTTGCAGACGGGATTGCCCTCGTTGTTGCGCCGCCAGAGCGTCGTCGAGGTCGTCTGGCAGTTGGCGCAGATGACCCCATTGCGGCGATTGTTGGGCGCAGCGGCTGCTTTTGGCTTCTGGCGCTGTGGCACCGCCGACCGTCCCGTCATCTGGCGCCCATAGGTGGTGCAATTTGGACAGCTGGGCCATTCCGTGCCCTTGCGGACATACGCCGTCTGACAGTTCTCGCACTTGAGCTCCTGCTGGCCATGGGTGGCGGGGGGCGTGGCATTGGCCGCTGCCAGGCCGGGATCGTAGTTGCCAATGCCGGGTGGCTGCCAGTGGCCGGTCATGTTGCCAGTGGGATAGTCATCGATCACCTGCGGATGATAGTTCGTCTGCAGGTTGGCCAGGGAGTTAAGCTGGAGTCCGAGCCTACTGCTAGGTGCGATACTTACAAAGGACAGGTTCGGATACTCGGCCGCGGCGTTCGTCCACAAGCTCGCTTCGGTGGCATTGCCGTCCAGATAGGATATCGTGGGATACGGGCCGCCTGCCACTTGCCTCAGCGGATTCAGGTTCGGATCCGATTTGGTTATGAACTGCGTCGTGGCCGGCACGCCGTAGTTGGGATTGGCCTGCTGCAGCGTGGCCGTCGCGTAGCTGTTGCTGCTGAATGCCGGGTTGGGCGCGTAGGTGAAGGCGGCGGTGCCCAGGTCCGCGTATGTTTTGGACTCGTTCGGATGCACGCTGGCATCCACAACGGACGCATCGTAGAACATATTGGGGCCGGGCGCCTCCCCATCAGCGCTGCCGGGCACAAAGCGCCCATCCTCCGTCACGAAGCGCAAGGGTTGGTTGTGGGCGACAACAGCTGCTGCTGCCGCGACTGCCGCCTGATGCTGCTGATGTTGCTGCTGCTGCTGCTGCTGCTGGTGATGGTGCTGCAGTGCAGCCTCGCTTACCACAATGGTATCGGCATACGGTCCGCCATTGGGCGTGGGGCATTGATGCTGCTGCTGTTGCTGGTGTGCGTGCTGCTGCTGCTGTTGCTGCTGCTGCTGCTGCTGCAGCTGCTGCTGAGCCTGCGCCTGGGCCTGTGCCTCGCCGGGCACCTCGCTCTTGTCGATCGTCTCAATTTTGATGGGCGCCCCGTCGTCGCTGCTGCAGAGCAGCTGGCCCGAGGCATACGCATAGATCGGGCCGGACGGAGCGTTGCCCACCTGCTCGGCCACCTCGGCCGCACTCCGCGGCGCCATCTGTATAAAGTGCGGCGAGTGGTGCGCGCTGCGCTGGTACTCAATGTGGGTCTCGGGCGCTGAGTTCGAGCTGGCGCTGCTGTTGTTGGTGCTGTGCTCGCCCTCGCGCGTCTCGTTCAGCTCGCTGCAGCGGTACAAACCGATAAGATTTACATATTTACGGGGTATATTAGAGTGCGTTCACTTACAGTGTGCCGGCCGTGGTCAGGATGCGGCGCTGCTGGGTGCGCGGCACTACGACATACTGGGTCTGCTGCTGCTGCTCGTCGGATTCGCTCGCCTGGCTGCTCGTCTGCACCAGAACGCCAACAGTTGTGGGCGGAGGCTGCTGCTGCTGCTGCTCCTGTTGCTCCTCCAGCACGCTGTTGGCCTGCGGATCGTTGCCGTTGCTTGTCTCGATTTTGATTTTGTCCAGCAATTGCAGCTGTTGCTTGCTTAGCACTTGTTGCTGTTGTTGCAGCTGTTGCTGTTGCTGCTGTTGCTGTTGTTGCTGCTGTTGTTGTTGCTGCTGCTGTTGCTGTTGCTGAGGCGTCGCTTGCGCTTCCATCTGCAATGGCCAAGGCACAAATGATGAATGGACGGCTTGTTGACAGCTTGTTGTCAAAAGTGTGGCTCCAGTTCCGGCCACACAGAACTGCAAACTTGGCTGGTTGCCTCTATTTCCGCCACAAAGTGTCAACAAGCGCAAAAACACAAAAACCCAAGACCCCTCAGACCCAGACTCAGACACGGACCCAAAGCCGGCAACGGCAATGTTCAAAGGTGCCGCCCAGCTCAGCTCAGCTCACAGCTCGCAACTCAATTTGTCGCCTACAAATCATAAAATACTACAAAATTCGAGTACAAGTTCGAGAGCCGCTCTGGCGGACTCGCACTCTTGCGGCCTGTGCCTGCAACCTCTCTGTTTGCTCTCTGCCTCCTCGTCGCAGACCGCACACGTTTCTCATTTTTCACTTTTCCCAATTACTATGCAACAAACTATGGCTCAGTTTTTCTTCTTATTTTTGGTTTTTTTTTTTTTTTGATTTTGTTTGCTCACAGAATTCGGTTTCGTTTTTGGTTTTTGGCCGGAAATCAAAATTTTAACAAATTTCGCGCCAGTTTGGGAAAACAAAAACAAGAATTACAACAAAAAAACTATAAAAAAAAACAAGTGAGAATGTTGTCAGTTGCACCGACTGCACAATACTCTGTTCACAGTACAATAAGAGCTTATAATAGGCGACAGCAGATATATCTATGGAGAAGATTATCGGTAGTCTGCTTGCCAAATTTTTATTTTCTTAAACGAATTTATATTCCAACAATACTGCAACAATGCTGATATACCCCTTTTTACTTTGTGAATAGAGTATGAAAAAAAACTTGCTGCTCTGGTCTTGTTAAGTACGTCAATTTCGCTGTTTTTGTCTTGCCTTATGACCTCATTTGGTGGGGGTGGCGCAGCCGAGTTGTGTCAATATCCGATCGTCATCGTCACCTGATTCATGACGGTGCTCGTGGCACTAACTGTGCTTTACTCTTTACGAGTGCCATAAAATTTCAAAGCTTTTAGGCGCGTTTTTATGCCACTACAGGGAAAGTCCCAAGTATAAGGAGCATTAATACCACAATATATCAATTTCAAGGCTGCCTGCACATGAAATTCGAATGCAAATAAAAAAACACTATGCAAATGTTTAAGCTGTTGTTAAATAGCAATTGGACTCTCATAAGTATAAAAACAAACTCAAAAACAATTAGTATTGCAGTTAATCAAAATAAAATCAAAATACCAGACCAGAGCTAAACTGACAGGGATAAATTCATACCTTTTCGCTCTTTACATTTCAAGTTCAATATTGACTTATTTATTAAATAAATGAAAATCATAGCTGATTTTTAAATTTCCCTGAGAATTCATAGTTAATTTTAGAATAGTAAGAAGAATTATCAATTCTTGATTTAAATATGAAATACCTAGTACTACTAAAATTTACTAAAATTTTAGATGTAGAAATCCATTTGTGTTTTGTCTTTGGAAATTTTAAGATTACAAGATTTTTTGAAACAAGAATTTTTAGATAATTGTGAATTGAATGTACGAACAAATTTCCTATTTTTTCTCTGAAAGCGTATTCCTTAAAATATCTGTGATATTTGTAAAACAATTATATTTTTTTTTTTACAAGTCAGGTTATTGTCTTTATAAGAGAAAAATGTTTGTTGAAATAAAAATACTTTTTTAAAAAAGTTCATCTATAAACATAGAAATAAAGTATCTTTTGAGTTTTCGAGTCATTTCTTTTCGTTCACTGTCAAATCCCACAAAATTTGATTAACGAGTTTTTTTCATGAATTTCCTCGAAATTACTTTTACTTTTAAATTATTTGACAGGAATGAGCAATTAGTAGAATTATAAATATGATTCATAAAAATTTATAAAAAGTTCCCATTTGAAATTAGAGTCCAAAATTCAATATAATTGAAAAAAGACATGCGTAATACAAAAATATAAGTATTTGTCATTAATCCAAACATAAATATAAAAACAACAAAATTATTTGAAAAGTAAAAAGCGATTCAAATTTATACTCAAGTAATTTTTTCTTCAAGAAAACTGGTTTTTGCCGATGCAACTATGAAATGCAAATACGTTTGAATAGATTGATAAAAGTAAAGTTAAACTTAAAACACTGTACGAGTGTATACACGAAATGCAAAGTTCAACGAATCTTATATGGAGATAATATAATGTAAACGTGATTTCTTATAATCTAGGATGTATGATATGATACTGAACGATATGCTATATGCACGTGCCAATGTTTGTGCTTATGTGGTAGGTGTGTGTTTATATGAAACAGAAAGTTTAGTTAAGATACTGCTACCAAACGACAATATCTTATCCGTTAACTGCTATCAGCATACACAATCAGCTGCTGCTGCTGCTGCTGGGTAGCTGGGAGGTCATGTTTGGCTTTCCCCCTGCCCCACCTTGATGGGCTACGTCATCAATAGACATGGACAGATAAATGCCAAGAAAATATTACAATACAATAAGTTTAGCCGCAGGCACTGCTCGCGTCATGTAAGCGGTATTCGAGTTACGAGTGTTTGCTCGGTTTAGTCAAGAGTTCGTCATTGGGTGCGGATACGTATTTATGAATGAAATCTGTGCAGTCACACCTACAATGCCCTCATGTCTTTATAAACAAAAGATATTGGCTCTATGCATAATCGCACCTCTTTTCGCTTTCGTTGAGAGAGGCGTGGCAAGAACTCATGACATTGTCATTTTCATTCGATTTGCTAGCAATCATATTAATTAAAAGCCGCCCTGCAATGGCTTCTCCAATTTAATAACAAAAAGAGGAACTGTTTTATATATATATATATATATATATATATATATATATATATATATATATTTAGAGCTGTTGATAAGATGCCCAGCGCCAGCTGCATTTACAACTCCATTAAAGGGCCATCAACTGAATGGCCTGAGCCGCTTTGACCCTTGAGCTTATCAGCGCCGTCAACGTCAACTGTCAACTGGCGACGCGTGTCTAATAAAACTATCTGAGCCCAAGTATCTAACCCTGCAATGGACTATCGCAATCAATTGCAGCCGCCGATGCCGCCATTGACCAACTGTTAACTGGGCCTCGATTGCGATTGGTTCGCGCAGGCAACTTCCGTCGCCGATTAGGGACAACCCCTCGCGTATCTAAGGGTTGGCAATTATTTCATTCATAAAGCGTTTCACTTCCCCATCTGATGCGCTCATCTCTTGCATGGCTCCGGGCCAAGAGCGAGGCGATAAGATTGACATAAATTTCACATTACCAGCGTAACGTTAGGTAAAAAAACAGTGGAAAATATTGACCTTTTTCATGAATGAAACAACTGCGCGTGCTGTGCCAGGACCCAAAGGCTCTCTCCTGCTCTCTATGTGTGTGCGTGTTTTTATTTAAAGGTATTTTAACGCCACCGCCGCAATTTCGCTTTGGACTCAATAAAGATAAAACATCTTTCCACATTTGACTTTTTTAAATGCCTTTTTCCCGTCTCAAAAACAACAAAAAACAATGTCGCATTTGTGTATCTGCGTGCAGACGGCTGATGAGTCATTCATTATAAATCAATTTGGCTTATCTCCTTGACAATTGTCTCTGTCTGGCCCTTTATAAAAAATCTGTTAATGCCGCTGGCGCTGCTGCCGTTTTTAACCTTATTTCAAGCCAAACAAAATGGTTAAAATCGAAAAAAGTCAACGCTCAGGTTATAATTATACATTAGCACTTTTCAATTAATATTCATGAAATATTTTGAGACTGTTAAATTGACATTTTATTATTGATTATTAATAAATAACATTTAAATTAATTATTTATTTTAAGATAAGGCTAAGATAATGTTCGACAAAAAATGGTGGAAATCGAAAAGAGTCAACGCTCAGGGGTAGACTTTTTCGTTATCATAGATTTTGAAAAGAACTCTCCTTCCTCAAATAAATCAAAAAATGTTTATCAATTGTGATCCACATTTAGGTATAATTGTGCCTTGAACCCATTGAAAAGGGGTAAAAAAAAGTAGCCTAACTTAGTTTAGAATTTGGTTTAGTTTTATTCGAGAATTTAGCTTTTATAGTGGGGGCCAATTGGGTTTAGGGTATCTTCTAGTCAGGCACTCTTACTTTCTAATATAATATTATTTATTTAAAAATAAAGTCAGTCGTTATTATTAGCCTGTAGTCTTAAGACATTAATAAACCAACCTCTGTGGCTCGTTTGCTCATTGTTCAGATGCCTGAATTTCTGGGTCAGTTAGATACCTCATCTACCAAGGACTGGTTGTGATCTCTGATCTACATATGCAGCAGCTACTTGAAAAACCAAGCTCATTAATGTTATGGTTAACACACAATTGAAAATATTTATGGCAATGCCATAAAATGTTTATAGTTTATGTTGTGGCTCATCTGTAGCTTGTCAATTAAATGAACCGGTGTGAGAACCAATGAAAGCTTTTTATGGCGCTTAAGTCTTTAGATGCCGCATTCTAATTGCTCACGCTGCCTTGTTAAAGCATCTTTGAATTTTAGATAAACTGATTTCAAATGGAACTCGATGTTCCTAATTTTTATTTAATTTAAGCAATAAAGTTTAAATTTACTCCTTTAAAGCCGTTGTTTCAGTAAAATCAAGATTTAAAAGCTGAAACTGAACATGCAATAAAATATTTACAATAAGCATTTTTATTAACTGTTTAACTATTTTAAACCAATTTTAGACCATTTATTTGATATGAACAAATAAAAATTGTATTAATAAAAATAAAAAAATTATTAATATTATTATTTTTTATTTGCTTATTGTATTTATTATTTATTTATTGCACTCATACGAACCTTCAGCTGCATCTTGATATCGACTATATCAATACTTTTGCAAACCATCAAATTTTCGTTGTTTTGGCTCTCGTCTATTGTTGTTTAGTTTTATCTAAGTTGCGTTTTTTATCACTTGTTTTTTTGTTTCTAGGAAATTATCACATACACTGGTACAGGTTTTTGTTGTATGCTATAGAAACACATATTTATCGGCCAGTTAACAAAAGCGCGCGCATTTGAAAATGTTTTTCAATCAAATCTAAATTCAGTTTGTGAAAAAGTTGATTTGGGCCAATTTAGTAGGGTGGGCTTTTGGCATCCGTCGAGCGTTTTCGTTGTTTCCCGCGCGGCATTTAATAATAATAATAAGTGCTATTTTTTCGAGACCAACTCGAGCCAAAGCTGATGGCGACGACAACACCGACAACGACACCGACAGCACCGATAACAACACTGACGTCGACGTCGCTGTGGCCGCAACGCAATGCGGTGCCTGCCGCGTTTAGCACCTTTTGCCTCAGCGCCCAATTATAAAAACCCACACAGACGCAGTTTTTCAGCGCTTCTTTTACAGGTAGAAGGCGGCTGCGGTTGGGCCGATTCACATGTGCGTGTGTGTGTGTGTGTGTGTGTGTGTGTATGAGTTATGATTTATTTCTATACTCGCGCAGCGCGCGTTGTTGTATGGTTGCTGCTCGTATTGGTTATCTTATCGCCAGAGATAAGCTTGCAACTGTGTGTGTGTATGTCTGAGGGTGTATGTCTGTATGTGAATAGCAAACAACAACAACAAGCAGCGACGCTGCTGCCAGCGATAAGTATCTTTTAGATACAAATTGCGCATGCGTGCTCAGCCACATTTTGTGGCGTCAACCAAAATCAAAAGCCAGCCCCAGGTACACATTTGTGTACTTTATGGACACGGCTCCAGCTCCAGCCGCAGCCACATCTAGTGCCCCCTTGGCACCCATTTCGATTCAATTGCAGGCCCTGAGTTAGCTAGTATTTGTCGATTGTGCAATTTAGCTTGGCGCATTTTCTAATTGCAGTCATAAAACATTTTTCTGGCAAACTAATAAACCGCGCCAAGTTAGTCAACACTTGGCTACAATGGGCCAGGCATTAGGCATTAGGCATTAGGCACCTGTGCGGGCCCGGGCACAAATTTATATGGGAAGCCAGCTCTGTTCCACTTCACAAATGTCTCAAGTGTTGTAACTAATGAAAATTGACAACAACAATCATTAGGTGTTGTGTTTCCGAGCACTTGCAGACACTGTTTGACACACTCAGACTCGTACTTTTAGCACCCGCAACAAACACACGTGGTCGAGGATCAGGTGTGTTTAAAAATATTGCGAAACTTACAGCTCAGACACCTGCTCAAAAGTGCGAGCTATGGATACATGGTTGCTTTTTAATAATAGGCTACATGGCTGCAAAATACGTTAAAATTAACAGCATATATATATTTTAATGGCTTATTTATAGTAAGATTCTGAAATGTCTGGTTTAAAGCTATTTGCAAATATCAAGTATCAAATATCGTATTGAAAATGTATAATTTTTTTTAATTTTTCTTCGAGTTTTTACATCAGTTACGTAAGGTTAATAAACAACTGTCTTGATATGATATAATTAAGTATACTCAATAGAATAGATCTTGTATATATATATTATTTGCTACTGCAATGAGCAAGGGGCACTAGTTATATAGACATACATGTTATTATAATAAAATGATTTAAAATATAACAAAAAATTCAAAAACCAACAACTGTTATATTTAATTATATATAGTTTAATGCTTTAATTCTGATCACACCATTGCTTTTGATTACACTGATTCCAAATGTGCATACTGCAATTCTTTATTTACAAATGTGAATATGAATATATATGAATAATATTAGATTTCTAGATATAGGTTTAAATAAAGAGCAATGGTAACAAAACAATTTTTTTTTTGCACAACTTTTTATTATTAATTGATATTATTTACCAAGCTGTGTACAATCGAATCTTATTTGATGTACTTCGCCTTCTATGCATCTATATTTCGTATTGTTTATACAATTTATTCAATACAATATATTCTTGACGACTTTAAACAATACATCCCAAGACCTTTCCTCTTATGATTAATAAAACATTCTTAAAATTAAATATGTATTCTCTAAAATATGTTCGCACTAAGCTAATAAACTACAAGACAGTCGTGACTTTTCAAAACATCTTAATTATATACTACCAACTGCAAGAACTAAGATCATATCCCAATATATTCATTCATATTCATATATTCAAAGATGTTTTTGTATAAATTCTTGACGACGCTTTCGTAAGTGTATTTAACAAAAACAGGTCTTGAAAATATCATAAATTGTTTATTGTTACAGCCATAAAGCAAACAGATATATGACGGTTATTAACATACACATTATAGAGCAGGGTAGCGCCGAGCTGAGCAGAGCAGAAGTCGGGCACACATAAATTATATTGGATGAAAAATTACCTGGCCGGGTTCGCTTCATATCGTTGCAATTACTCGCAGCTTTCTTTTTGCATATGAGCACGCACCCCGTATTTTTCCAATTTGTAGTATGAAGCAAAACTATCGTCTGAAATGGCATTGCTTGATAAATTTAATTGTTGGGACTTGTGGCAAACATAAATCATGGGGCAAATCTTAAAAGCACAGCCCAAAACAAAAGTATCTAATAGTTTGCCTGTTTAAAGTAGCCACACTCGAGGCACATTTGAGATATGTGCCTGAAACGTGTCACAAACTATCAACGCGGTGATTAATAACAAATGCAAAATGGAACTCAAAAAGCTGACGGAGCCGCCAACCCGCCAACCCGCCAACTCCGACAGCTCTGACGTGGTTACAAATGGCGCAACATGAATTCAACATTACGATTAACTCGGAGAACTGCAGACGAACGTCGCATGGCGCTATAAGTACCAGGTCTGAATCAGACTCTGGCCAGTCGAACTGTTGTTTATAGTTAAGCCGTGCAATTAATACCCCGGCGTTGATGACACAAGCCGCCTAGCTTAAAATATTGGAACCAAAATTTATGACCATAAGACGCAAGACTTATTGGCGGCACAAACCAAGGAATTTATGGCGCTCGAATCTTCAATGGGGTTTGTGACCAACAGCAATTTAAGTAGCTACACATGTACAGTTGTATATAGTTGTATATTGAGGTTGGTATCTTTCCAAGAATCACACTTTGATACCCTTCAACTTGTCCATGCAGTTTCAAGTGCTGCGCTCTGCGAAATGAAAACGAAACTCAGCTATCAGCACTTCTCCGACTTTTTGACAGTATCGTCGATCAGTTGAAGCAATGACTTTACGAAACTTAATTTATAAATTGTATATATATATATATATATGTGTACCATACTCAACAATTGTTGGTTCAATTTGGTTGACTTGTTTTTAATTTTTTTTCGTTTCGTTTTTTTGTTTTTTTATTTTTGTTTTTAGCGGCCGTCTGGGCGGCTGATAAAGAACTCCAAGAAAATTAAAGGCCAAAAAAAAAACACTGCAGTCGGGTGTAACCGACAGCGCAGTACTTGTTCACACTGTAATGACAACTAAACAATTTATCATAGCATTATCTTAACGCATAAAAACAATAAAGAAAATAAAAAATAATTGTCTCTGGGTGTATCGAACCGAAGACATATCGCAAACCTAAGCTGCGTTTTTAGTGGAGGTAATCAATAATCTGTCTGCCAAATTTGGTGACTCTAGTTTTAAAACTGAGGGAGATATATATATATATTCTCGATTTTCCACGCCCCCAGTAAGCGTAGCCAAAAAGTCTCCAGTTTCAATAACAGCGAAAAAAATGAGTAACTACAGACAGATGGACAGACGGTCTGGCGGACATTGCGCAAACCCAATATACTCGTTTCGATTCGTGAACGAGTATAAAAAATGCGAACAAAGGCGCGCCATAGTTTTTAATTACTTACTTATAACTGAAAATGGGAACAGCAACAAAATGTTTTGCCGCATTTCTATTTCCTCCTCTTCGTTTTTCATTAAATCCATGCTAGGCTGCGAGGGGGGTTGGGCAACAACAACCACCAAAGAATAAGCACAACCACCACCAATAATGGCCAAGGCATTATAGCGTGGCTCAATCAAATTAAAATGGAAATTTTGTAATGGCGTCATTGCTGTATTTGATATTTGTATTTGTTGCTGTTCGCTGCATTTGGTTCGGTGAAAGCAAATTGAGTTCAAGTAATTTCTATTAACCTGCTATGCTCTTTGGGCCATAAATCATCCATGGCACGCAATGAAAGCCACACGGCTACCAGCTACCAGCTACCAACTACCACAACCATTCACAGCTACCGTTGAGTAGGGGTCCCAGTTGGACTCTCTGAGTGGCATTTAACTTGAACATGCGGACGTCAAACATATTTACGAGTAGCTGTTCGAAAAGATGTCTCACTGTCCAGACAGAAAAAACTTCGGTTAAAGACTCTGCTATCCTAATGATGCGCAGTGTCTTTAATTTTGTACAGATTATGCATATTTTTTTATTCACCAACAGCTATTTAAATAATGAATTTATTAATGGCTTTACCAATATCAGCCAGTTGAAACGATATGATAGATAGATAGATAGGCTTCTGCACAAAAAGAGAAATCGAAGAATATGTCATATTTATGACCCCATAATTTCATTACGATCTGACAATAATGCCAGAAGTGATTTATTAACAAATAATATTTTGGAGCTAAGACAAGATGAAGCACATCAAGAAATAACAATAAATAATAATGGCTCTAGATGGCTCTTTGCATATACACACACATTCACATACATACACACATACATACACACAAACGCACGCAGAAAATGAATTCTTGAATAACTTGATAACTGAAATTTGCAGTGCTTAATAAGAGCATCCAAATCTATGTAAAAACCAAAGCGCAAGTCTGTAGTATTTGATTTACGTTTTCTTGATATGGGGGGTGTATATGGGGAAGTATCCAAAATATTCATAATCTGCGTATTTTCAAGCACATAAGAAACTTAATTTGATGGTTCTAGCTCTCATAGTCTCCGAGATATGCCAAGAAAACCAAGTCTTAAAATCGATTTTTATCGATAATAATGAAGCGGAGCAAGATATATTGAAAAAAATGATAAACTTGTACTGCGTATGGATTAGGAGAATCTATAGTCAGTTTAGGTTTTAGCTTTTGCAGTTTCCGAGATCGCTGCGTTCATACAGACAGACAGACGCACGGACGGACGGACTCAATTAAAACAATAAAATTGTCTTAATTAATAGCTTTTAACAGAAAATATGAAAATATACATTAAATAGTTCCTTTTTTTGTTTGTTGTTAGCTTTTTATGGGATGTATTATTATTATTTCAAGAATATAGTAGATATTTAAAGTAGATATAGTTATAAGCTATCAACCTAACTATTTTTCAATTGGCTGCGGTGGGCTTTGGCTAAGAAAAACACAACATCCATACACTAGCCTGGGATTCGAGCCCGTAACTTCTTTGTTCAGTTGCCTAACTACCTCAGCACTTAGACAACTCATCTAATGTGGTTAAAGTTTATGTACAAAATGTTTACAGCATTTGAACAATTACAATCTTTGTACTCTCATTATTATTGCTCCCCACTGTACAAACGCAATAAATATTACTCATACGCGCTGTAGGCTCTGCATATAAAGTGTAAAATTGTTTAATAAAGTCTTCTATAAGTACGAGAAGCTGTCAGTTTGTTAATTCTAAGAATAAATATTAGGCCTGCATTTAAAAAATCTTCGTATTATTCAATGAAAGGAAACTGAATAAAAAGATGTGGATCCAAATAGTTCGATCAAATAAATAGCGAAATTTTACTTTTCCCATGAAATAGGTTTCTAAGCTGCCCAACTAAATTTGTAAAATGATCTGCTTAAACTTCGACTTTAACAATATCATTTTTGTTATTGTGCTATTAGGATTACTGTAGCTGTATACATTATATATGACTGTGTACCCAATGACAACACCCAGTGGAAAGTGTTGTCTTTTTGCATTTGTTTCTCGCTTGGCAACGCGAAACGCCGTTGCCTTCTTTATACGCATACTTACCTTTGTTTACCTTTACGTGACTCATTATAATAACTGGCAATCCATAATAATCCGTTGACATTGTTGTTGTTGCTGTTGCTGTTGCTGTTGGCCTTTGTATTCGCTTGAACAGCGACGCCATTAACAATCATGGCTACTGGCCCTGGCGTTGGGGTTGAAAGGGGCTTCTGTTGCGGATTGGTTATTTTGGTAGCCAAACAAGCCGACACCGACAGACACTCAGATA
Organism: Drosophila colorata; assembly: GCA_035041545.1. Taxonomy (NCBI): domain Eukaryota; kingdom Metazoa; phylum Arthropoda; class Insecta; order Diptera; family Drosophilidae; genus Drosophila; species Drosophila colorata. Next base: position 4,894,120 of record JAWNLD010000680.1, on the reverse strand, counting down.
TGACGAACATTATTAATTACTTATGAACAACAAAAAAATACACCTCAAATCATAACATATAGATGTACGTATATACATATATATATATATATATATAGATATATCTTTGTTATTTGTAACCCGATGAAATTTATTGAATTGTTTATAAGTTGCTTCACTTGCACTTGATTGTGAATTGTTTTTTGGGCCGTTCCACTTCACTTGCCGATTATGCATTGACGTAAGCGCGAAGTGAAAACGATTTGTGATGGCAGTAAACTTCGCTAACTAGATGAAAAATCACCGTAGACGTTGCGTTAGGCCCGTGTCACATTTCCGCGTAACCTGAAGAAGTGTTAGACGAGTATGGTAACTTCGCTCGTTACCCCAATGGCACATTGTGCACAACTGATTGTTCCTATCAACAAAGTGATTTTTCCTATCGTCGTCGCATATAATACACGTATATGTTATATATATATATATAACATATATATATATAACAAACATATCGAATATCTGAGAATAGATAGTGGCCTTAGATAAGTTAACGTATCTTAACAGAGATTTCGAGCCACACACACACAAGCACACACACACACACTCACACAGAGCGACAGCGGCAGCAACAGGCCCCCAAAATGTATAAGACCCGGCCAGAGCCAGAGACAGCTGCTCCTTAACCTACTCCAATCGGAGTCAGTTCAGCGATAACTCGATGTCTCTCTTGTCCGTATCGGGTCGGGTCTGTGTCAACATCTAGGCCCTGCCGATGGGCCCCAGCAGGTACTACGTGTAGTAATCGGGCTTCATTTGCTTAACCGATTATGCGTGCCGTGTGTCGTGACGTTGCCAATTTCTTTCTGGTGACCTAGCTAGATAAAAGTATCTAATCTTGGCTTTTCAGCAATATAAATACCAGCACATGCACATAATATGCCTCTGTATTTATAAGATAATGAAGATTTGCTATCAATTTGTCGCAGTTGTTGTTGTTGTTTTTACTGCTGCTGGCCGTAGGATATCGGTATCAGTTTTGGGGTATCTGTTGGGTTACCCCAGCGCCTGGCCCTCTGATTGTTGGGTTTGGTCTGGTCTGGTTGTGCTTCTGGTTCTGTTTCTGTTTCTGGTTCGGTTTCGGTTTCTGTTTCTGTTTCTGGTGCTCTGGGCTCTGGGCTCTGTCGCCTGTTTCTCTGTATCAGTATATCAGTGTTTGAACTGATAATGTCCCAAGATAATAAGCGATAATAATTTGAATTTTTCAGTAATTCCTTAAGTTTGGACGCACAACGGCATGGAATCTAATCACAGTTGGTGAGTGTAACTGGGATTTTCAACATGGAAACATTGTTATTTTCGAATCGCGCTCGCCGCACATTTTGGATATTCAATATTCAAATAGTATCCAAAATATGTGAAATATTTACATTCTGAAGAAGTCCAATAAAAACGCCGATTCAAAGTGATTTGTTACTGCATTAAACTAATTTATATTATCCATAAATTCCCCAAAGTGCTAGCGGCAATATTCGTTTGGAAAAGTTTAATAAAAATTGACTGTGTTTTGTGCATGGATTTCGGAAGTGTCATAAATATGCCTTAAAAGTATTATTTGCATAATAATTTAAGCTTTTAAATGAATCACAATTCCAAACAGTTCTCTTTTAATTGAGTTACGTTTTTAAATGTGTTAAACGATCGAAGTTAAATCCGAATTTAATATTAATTAGTCGCTCATAACTTCCAATTGGCATTTAAAAGTTCGAATTGATCCCCAAACAAAAATGTATAACAAAAACAAAAAATAAATAAAATTCAAGTAGCACTTGAAAGGAAAAGTAGCCGTTAAAATAAATGAACGATTTTGGCATGCCGATAAGATAAGAACGCGCATTAATTAAAAACGATTTCCTAGAAGCATTAACTTGAACACCTATGTGCAGAAGGTTTAGTACAAAGTGCAGAGTATAAAATCTCTAATTATATTCCGTGTCGTGTAATCATATGCGTTGTGAGCTAAATGCGAAGATACACAGGATATATGATGGATACATGAATGCACGTAGATGGATGAATCTATAAATATCATTCTCATAGAGATAAGAAATAAATTAGCTTCTTCAATTTTACCTCAGCCAAAAGCTGCTTAACGAACTTGCGGAAATAAATTTCATAAAGTGTTATTTCATCTTTTTAAACTACTCGTTTTACTCTCTAACTAACTTTCTCTAACTTATTACCATTCCAAGAATTCTACTAATTTTTATTTTAAATTGACTTTATTATTCGCATTTAAATAAAGTTAAAATCTTTACTTAATCTTTAAAATTATAAAAAACGTTCTTGTGGTAAGAGTTTTATTCTTAAGTTAAGAAATTTTCCTCTTAGTCAGTAAAATAAATTTAAAATGATTATTTCTAGCTACATTATAAGACTGAAACAAGTATTCGCTTATATTGTTTTTAGCAAAAAACGAGATAAAAGACCAATTCACCCTTATTGTATTCAGTGCATGCGGAGTATTAAACCCAAAACATTATTGTTCATGTCGAAAGTCGCTCTTCAAAGTTCAAATTGGCCAGACGTTGTCTTGAAGGCGATGTTGACGACAAGCCCGTGTCTACATATTTTCATTTGTGTTGATGTGGTTCGTTGCTTGCCGCATGGGTTGCCGGCTGTGGCGCTTTGTCATGTTGCTGTCAGGTCGCAGTTCTGTCATTGCGTCGACAGTCGCTCGCTGCTGCTTCCTCTTCTTTATTATTTCATTATCTTAAGTACACAATTTGAAGTACAAACGTCAGTTGGCGATAAGGCCCACAAAACGTTGCGAGGCAAAGAAAGACATCAGCCAAAGAACTGACTGCAGGCAAGTCAGCGACACAACAACAAAGTAACAACAGCACCGCCACCAACAACAATCAGAGCAATGAAATGTTGCGCTGCTCCAAATGCAAACTGTTTGCATAACCAACCGGAGAACAACAACAACCACAAAGGTTCGCCTATGTGCGCTGCGTTTTCTACCAAGAATTCCAGCCAAAGTAAATCAAGTGGACGTCAACATTTAATTAGGGACACCGCAGACTGAAAACAGTTTGCTTCAGTGTGCCTGTATCTGTCAGATACTTTTCTATGCACTCGAGCTTACGTCCATTTGTTTATGTACACATACGCCAGGCGTTCTGCATGCTCATTTCATTTACTTTCTGCATATGGTAAATACCATTATCAAATCATATTATCTTATTTATAAGCATTATCGTGCCCGCAGATACAGATTGCCTATCTATGGCAATGGGCATGTAAAAAATAATATCTTACCGTGCGGTTATTTCGTTGCTCGCACAGTAAGTTTTGCACTTTCCATTTAAACACGCGCCGTCGTGGCGTCCGTCTCTCCTGTCTGACTATGTACTCCACCGAATAATTATATAAATAATAATTATTTTAATAATAAATACCCGTTTGTGAGCCACCACATCATAGAGTGACAGCACAACAACAAGTTTAAAGGAAAATACGGCGTTCTAATAAAAAAAAAATAAATAAACGTGGTGCCATAAAAGTTGAACGTCGAGCGAAAAAAAAAACTAACTCATCGTAAATAACCAACTGTGTGTGTTTGTACACATGTGCATTTGCATGTGTGGACTATTTATGAGTGAGCAAAAATAAACTTGGCTAACTGACAGCAGCAACTTGAAGCTTGAATGAAAAAGTAACAGAGTTTCCGCGCGCAAAGAAATGCAATTTATGGGGGCTATTTACTCTCCCATTACTTGGAAACATTTTTTTTTTATTACATACAAATGTTTATTTGAACACAAATTCGTGGCGGTGAGTTAACCAATTTGATCATAGTCTATAAATATATATTTTACATAATATATATTTATGGCAAAGTAAAAACTGTTAAGACCTTTATCTATGGCATTCAGTCAACGTATTCGTTTAATTTTTATTTGCTTTAAACGCTCCAAAGAGAAGCACAGCAGAATGTTAATTGTTTAACAAAGTTATATAAATAAAAGATGCAAAGCCGAGCTAAGATAACGACATATAAATTAAGTCAAATTAATTTTTTTTTAAATTTATTTTATTTGATTTGTTCAGCAAGGGTGCAGAATATCCTTCTATCTGTATCCTTCTTGCTAATTTTTGGCACCATTAACATATACAATAATTAAATTAACAAAAATTCTTAGTCTAATATGTTGTTGAAGTGCAGACGTTTTAGACCCCATATTCCGAAAATTAATTCTACAAAAACATAAACTAAAGCGCAAATGAAAAAATATATTATGAAATTATGTGTGATATAATAACATTTAATTTGCTAAAATGGTACTGAACTGTGTTGTTATTATATACATATGTTTGTTGAGTTTCTACCACAGGTCTCTAGTCTAAATATAAACAACAACAAAATTGTGTTATTATTGGTTAGAATTATATATCATCATTATAACAGCTATCAGACAATTAGTAATATTTTGTATATTGGTAGTTAAGTAAAATATCTCCATTTCAAATTTTACATAAATGCAAATTTAGTTTTATTTCTAGATTAAATACCCGAAATCTATGTTCCAAAACAAGAGCTTTCAAAACTTTAAAAAGTACATAACTTGCTGTAAGCTTTATTAATCAGAATTGTAATGCCCCTTGCTCCACTTTATAAAACAGCTATAGAAATCGCAAAGAAAAAATGTCTTAACACTCAGTGCATTGCACATACATAGCATATGTGTATATATATATATATGTATAGATGGTGCACACATATAATATATACATACTCACATGCATACACACAATCAACTTCTCATGTTAACATTGTGTACAACGCCCATTCGTATATATTTGTGCATGTTTGTTGTTGTTGCTGTTGCTGTTGTTATTGTTGGCTTGCGCGTGTGGTAACTTGTGCGCCATTTTGAAATCAAGATGGCGACAACGATAAAGCTTTTCAGCTTGTGCTTTGTACTGCTGTTGTTGTTGCTGTTGTTGTTGTTGGTGCTGTTGCCGTCGCTGTTTTTTGTTGCTTTGTTATGCCTCTCCTGTAAGTGGAGCTGCTGTCAACATCGCTTGAGAACATTTTCAAGTGTTGCCACATGCAGTGAAGGGCTGTTAATTACCGAAACCACGTACTTGGCTTGGCATTTGGACGGAGTTGCCAGACTCTCGAATGCACCAACTAACTGATCCCGTAGACAAACAGCTACTAAAGCCCATTCAGTGGGCGGCATTAACAATCGGCTTGCGAAAAATATCAAACAAAACGCAGAAATCAAAACAATGAAACTATATCTTATCACGCATATACATATGATATCATGTAAGACGCTTTCTTTCGCCGCTAGCACCGCATATGCAGCAAGTGTGGCCATTATCATCCCATTATCTGAGCCACACATTGATAGCAACCATGACCCAGCCCCAGTTCCAGTCCCAGACCCAGTTTATTTGCCAAACAAATTGCAATCTGTAGTTTTTAGCGAAAGTTTGTAGATTGAAATACCTCAGCAATGACCGATTAGAGTTCAATTATAATAGATAGATAGAATATGAACTCTAACTATACGAAATAGTCAATTAGTGCTTCGGCCAGCTGCAGGCTGAGCCCAGCAGTCAATATGTTTATCAATTTGGACTATTCCGATGTTTGCTTTATCTGTCGAAACTAATTCATTATAAATGGAACGCACTGGGCCCGTGGGCCAGGTGACTTTGCCGCTTGGTCGCTGCCTTATCACCTATCAATCAAACCGTGCACCGCCTGCAACACACACACAAACACACACATTCACAAGGGCCACACTTGAACATTGCACGAGCCGCCTGCTCCCCTCTATGGAGACTTAAGTACAGTCACGTAGTCAGCGTAACGGTTACCTTCGCCTTTATTCTCCCTCTCGCTTATGCAAACAGCGCCAACGGGCTAATAAACAAAAAACAGTTTTGCCACATAAAATGACTTTTTGATTTTGCTGTTGTTTTTGTAACGCGTGACTCTAATAAAAAATAAAACACACAAAGCAAATGTACAGAAAAAAAATAGAGCAAAAATCAAATATAAATAGAGAGCGAGAAAGAGAGAGGGTGAGAGAACACAGCAAAACCGGGAATGCGACCTTATCTTATCACACAAAAGAATTGTCGCTTTCGTAAATGGCGGCGTATAAAAAATTATTATTCGAGTACAGAAACTGAGTGTATTCATAACTGGAATGGCAACTGGGTACAAACCATTTGATATTTAACACTCTTTGCAACCCCAATATTTTGTATGCATTATAAAAATGTACATATTTGATTGGTAGTCATACTCAAATATACGTATGTATATGTATATATGTGTATATTTTTAACAAGCTTGCATTTATTTATTATTTCCTGACTCATTTGTTATTTAAATATGTTTGCTGATTAGCTTCCATCACTTTGCACATGCAGAAATATTCAAAACCTTCGATAAAAAAATTACTTTAAAGAACAGCATTTTTTAATAACATTACAAACCAAGGCTGCAAACTGATTTTGGACTGAACCGTTTTAAGCCCGAGATATGAATATGTTTTATATCAAAATCAAACCTTGGAGCAAACTAGTGGGCTAAAAATTCAGCAGAACCAAACAATTTTAATTTGTTAAATGCTTTAGTTTTATTAAAACCGAAAATATTAGTACCAAAAATTAATAATAATTATATAATATGTAATGTCGTTAACCAATGTTCGAACCAAAACCTGGGTTATAGTTTATGGTTCACGATTGAACCGAAACACCGAGAGCTTTTTTCGGATTTACAGACATATAAAAAACATTAAAATTGAAAAAAGATATATCTATAAAATGTTAAATATAAATTTATAAATGTTGAGATGTATTTCTTGCAAAGTATAATAAAATTAATTTATACCCATAAATGTTTAAACAAAATGTTTTTTAATTAAGTAACATCTTTGATACCCTTCCACAATAGCAGTTCTCTTGCAAAATAAAAAAAAGGGATTCTTTGAAATATTAAGATAATGAACTGGGCTTTTATCTGAATGCGCATCCGACGGTCTCTCTGTCAGCTGACATAAATTCAAAATTTGCATTTAGTTCAGTTTAAATGTTAAGTTAATAAGGCAGCAGTACAAACGTCGAAATAAAACAGATCAATATATCTTTAACTATCCATAGTTGCATTAAATGTTTGGCCTTAGTGCTTAAATTTCTACCTAATCATTCTGACAGATTTCATAGAAGTAAATAAGTTGATATTTTACAATTTTATTTAAGCTTAAGTTTTCTTTTTACACTCATTTCAAAATTCAAATTTAGAATAGTTCCTACAGTACAGAAATCAACATATTACATGCAATTTTACATAATAATAAATTTAGCATTCGGACTAAGGAGATTAAGGCATAAGTCCAATTAGCAAATGGTTTCTTCTAAGAAAATTACATTTTATGGACAGCCCAAAAGCATGCAACACAGTTTACTAAATCGGCTCTGCTTGACAACAGCCGTTTAACAGTGCGTTTACATTCTGTTAGCTGCATTTTGTGGAGGCTGGTCGATAACATGTATTTCGATCAATTAATTTTATCAATTTATAAATTGAACAGTCTAATCTAACGGCTGTAAAGCTGAAGAGCTCATTTAATCCGACAGTGATTAATTCTGAAATCTATACAAACAATTTAACAATTTAAGCGTACTAAAATAAAATACTTTTACGCAAATCCAATCAGTGTTGAAGCTTGTAAGCCTTGTGAGATACAGCTCTCATTTTAGCAAACTACTTCAATAGCCTTAATTATACACAATATTTAATGAAAAGAATTTTTACATTTTGGATGCTTGTCGTTTATTTGTTCAAAAATAATAATATTAATATTGCAAAATGAAGTAAAAAGTTGTACGAAACTAAAACTTAATTTGGCATTAAATATATATGTAGATATATAAATGTATATATATATTAAAAATGTATTATTTAATAACTAAATTGCATGAGATTATTGTTTTATTTGATATTTTCATTATTGCTGATAGTAAAAAATAACTTAAAAGACTACACATACGTGGAATATGATGATAAGAAATCTCAAGAATTAATTATATTCATAACAGAAAATAGTATTTGGTCGTAACAACAAAAATCCAACAACAAGTAAATTTTATGCTGCAGACATTTCGCTAAAAATTAAACTAAATTTTAAATTTTAAATAACAAAACTCGAGTAGTTAGGGGCCTTTCTAGAGAATAGCTTATGGAAATGTCACATCAATTTGCTTAAATGTATATACAAAACGAGTGTGTGTGTGTGTGCGTGTGTGACATGTTGTGGGGTGCTGTTGCAAGTTCTTAGAGAACTTTCGGCACACGCTTTTGATAATTGCCTATGCTATAAATGGATTAAAATGTCTTTCTTTGGAGCTGTGAGATTTATGTGTAACAACAATTTCTTTGGTCATGACAATGCGGATCTGCTCAGAATCGGCTGGCATTATTCCATTTTAACAATTGTCTCTCGCTCAACGCCATATTTGCGCCCAAACTCGTGCAGTTGCTGCTGTGCAGCTGCGTGTATCGCATAGCTGGCAATATGTTGCTCGTGTTGCTGCAGAACGTGTTGCTGTTGCTGCTGCTGCTGCTGCTGTTGCTGTTGCTGCTGTTGCTGTTGCTGCTGCTGCTGCTGCTGGCGATGATAGGCGGCCAGTTCGTAATGCTCATCGATGGACGTTGAGCGGCTGAGCAACAGCTCATCGTGTTGCTGCTGCTGTTGATGTTGTTGCTGCTGCTGTTGCTGCTGCTGCTGCTGCTGCTGATGCTGTTGGTGATCCAATTGCTCCAGTTTTATTATGGCTTGCTGCTCCTCCTCGGCCAAGTGGTTAATATAGTACGGCGACGAGGTGCGTCCGCTCAGCGCCGATTTACACAAGGGCATCTCCGTCGGACCAAGCCCCTGCTGCTGATAGGGATTTTGCAGGCTGATAATGTTGCTGCTGTTGTGGCTCAGCGAGGATAGAGTGTTCGATGCCGTGGTCGGTGTTGTTGCTGTTGTTGCTGTGGCAGACAATTGTTTGCTGCTGTTGTTGCTGCTGCTGCTGCTGCTGGTGGTGTTGGTGGATGCCTCCGATTTGATCGCCGTCCTGATTGCTGCCGCCGCCGCCGCCGCTGCTGCTGCAGCTGCTGCCGTAATGGAGCTCGGCATCAGGTGCATAAGTTGCTGCTGCGCCAATAAGTGTTGATCGCTGCTGCTGCTCAATTGTTGAGCTTGCAGATATTTCTGTATAATTTGTTTGTTATTCTCAATGCTATTGTTGTTGTTGTTGTTGTTATGATTAAACAATGTGATGTTGTTGTTGTTGTTATGGAGCTGCGTGGGCGATGGTGTGGAGTAAATGGAATGCGACATGACGGATGTGGGCGTGCTAGGTGAATGCTGCATGCTGCATGATTGCTGCTGCTGCTGCTGTTGCATGTTAATGGGCGACATTTGATAGGAGGATGTGGGCGACATGTCCAGGCCAGCACATAGCTGCTGCTGCTGCTGCTGTTGCTGCTGCTGCTGCTGTTGCTGCTGGGCTGCTGCATTGGGTGATAATGAGGAGGATGCCATGCTTTGCGGCGAGCTGGCCGCCGATGAATGTTGCTCAGTGTTTAGTTGTTGCTGCTGTAGCTGCTGCTGCGATGCGTATGACATATATGCGAGTGGTTTCATTTCTGACATCCACGAACACACACAACCACAGAGGAGTTAAGATTGGGGAGAGAGAGAAAGCAGACATCACAAATTAGGCATGCGTGCAACACAAAGTGTGTGAAGGAGAGCAGGAGCGACAGAGAGAGAGAGAGAGAGAGAGAGAGAGAGAGAGAGCGCGAATTCAAATCGCAATTCAAATAGTTTTACCCACCCTCATTGACATCCATTTGCTGGCCATGGCCGTCCAGCTGCATGCTCACATTGTGGCAGGCATTGGCATTGTTGGCCACCACGGCGGCCGCCTGCGAGGTTCTCATCTTCTTGGACTTCTCGCTCTTGGTGCCCTTGGGCTTGCGTTTGCGTTTCTATAGCAGATAAAGGTAAGAAGTTTAGCGTCCAGTTATAGTTGGCAACAACAGCGGCAACTCACCTGAATGGTGTCCTTCTTCATGGTCAGCGGACGCACCACGTTGTGCAGCTTGAAGTAGAGGCCGCAGGCATTGCAGACGGGCTCGCCGCCAGGATTGCGGCGCCACAGCGATGTGTAGCTCGTCTGGCAATTGGAACAGGACATGCCAGCACGTCGGGAGGCGCTCTGTGGATGTTGTTGAATAAATAGCAGCAGGTTAGTCGGTGTGTGTGTGTGTTATGTATCTCTGTGTTCTGTATGAGTTTTGTGGGTTTGGATCTTTTGCTTTTGATGTGGAACAATATTTCTTTCCTTTTTTTTTTTAACGGAAGGGGATTCTAGCTCAATTCGTACCAAAATAACTAAACCAAACACTTTACGTTTTTATAAAAGATTTTTGTTAGTTGTTAAAAAAAATATAATAATAAAACCATCTTAGCCAAGCTACATGCAACAGAACTAGAAGATTAGTTCGAAAAGAATAGCTTAATGATAATATTGGTTGTTATTTTAAAACCATCAATAAGATAGATTTAAAATAACAATTTGTAATGGAAAATATTTGCATGCTCTAAACAATTAAATAGAGGAAGTCAAAGAAAATTAACTTTACGTTCAAAATAAGTTCAAAGAAGTGAGAAAATAGGACTTGTGCTCTAATTTATTTACAAAAAAAAAAATTAATAAAAAAATAAAATAAGGTTCTATATGTAGAAAATAATAGTATTTTAAGTTAAGAGTAGTAGTAATAAGATTTCAATTTGGAATAAAAATTGCAAATAAATCATCATTTATTTACAACTTAATAAAAGCAAAGCTGTTTGCACTTTTGAATAATATCATTGCAATATATATTTAAATGTACAATATTTTATAGTTCTTGATTGTAATAAAAAAGATTTAAATAAAACTACAACAATTATTTATTTTTAATTTTAGAAAACTTTCAGCAGCGCAATAATTTCTGGTTGAGAAAAGAAATATTTTTTCAATAACTTTTTTAATACGATACTTCCTAAATCTAGTACTAATTTCAAAAATCAACGTTCCTGTATTGGAAGCGTATAAGGCTTATTTCAGCATGCAAATACTCGTAAGTATTTTATATAGTTAATTCATGCATTTTTCTGACTTTCGTTACAATCAAGCAAAAATTAAAATTAAACAATTCAGAACTTCATTATAAGAGTTAAAACTAAAACAGATCAATAAGCACATTTGAAAAGGAAAGGGATGTGGGTCTGATAATTGTTAGATTTAGCTTTATAGCCAACTATTGAATACAAATTGTAACTATTTGTATTAGCTACTCTCTACAGATTACTTGAAATAATTTGAAGAGGCAATTGGCAATATTCAAGTGGTTATTTTTGTGGGTGGCATTGGTTAGTTGCGGGTTTTAGTTGTATTGTTTGGCTTGCAGGTTGGTTTGGTTTGGCTTGGTTTGGTATTGGTTTTGGTTTGGTTGGTTTGATTTGGTTTGGTTTGGTTGTTTGGCTATTCGTAATTAATGGACGACCTACCATGCGTCTCGAATTGGCGCGACTAACGTGCTCGTCGAGCGCCGTTGAAGTCACTGACGACGTCGTCGCTGACGTTGAGCCTGCGCCGGAACCGGCAGCGCTGTTGGCATTTGTGGAGGCCTTACTGCGGCTACCGGCGGTCACGTTAAATGGGTAGGTCTTATAGAAATCCCCGCCTGATTCAGCGGCCACTGTAATAATGCAATTAGAATTTGTTGTAATGAAGAAAAGCGGTTGTTTGTTGTTTTAGATTTTAGTTTGGTTTTTTTTTTTTTTGGTATTTTGAGGTTTTTTTTTTTGTTTTGTTTAAGTTTTAAGTTTTTGTATGAATTTTTGCAGGCATACAAAACTAATTGGCGCTTGACTAATATAATAAATTCAATTAATTTTCTTTTTATGCATTTCTTGGTTCCATATTATGGTTCAGATTTTGTTCAATGATAGAAGCGAGAACGTTGCACGCAACTGCAGTCTGGCTGGCGGATTTCTATAAGTTCTTAAAGCCCATTATTTAAGATCTTGCTCATTCTCAATTTCTAATAGTAGTTGTTAGAAAAAAATTTTGTTCCACACAAAAGCAAATTTTCAGTTTTTCGGTTTTTTTGTGGTTTTTTTGTTTTGTTTTGTTTGTTAGTAATACTTGTAGTTGTTGTAGTTGTTGCTGTTGACATTTACCAATCTTCTAGGCTGTTTAATAAGTGGTCGATTCATGCCGTTCATTTTATGATACAAGCCGCATGCATTGCATAAATAGTGTCCCGTGTTATCGCGTCGCCATAATGGGGTTGAAATCGCACCACAATTGACACATTCTCGCCCCTCAGTGAAAAAATCGGCATCGAGTAATGCTTTGGAAATTCAAGTATAGAAAAATCGAAATTTGTATTGATATTTGTTTGATTTTTTGTTTTTGAGTGTTTTTTTTTAGACTTTTTGTTTAAACATGTAGTTATGTATTTTTTTTGTTGTATATATATGTGTGTGTGTGACAAACGTTTTGATTGCAGTTTTTATTGTTTAAAGAAATTATTATTTATTATTTTGTTTTTGATTTATACTGTTGGTTGTGTTGTTTGTTTGTTGTATTCTTTTTCAAGAGTTGATCAAAAATTAATTGAATTTATTATACGTTATACTTAGAGATAGAAATGTATGTATGTGTAAAAAAAATACTTAAGAAAATAAATATCAAATTTAAAATTAACCTGGGGATTTTTATAATCTTATGGAGTTTGGGCGTGGGCTTTGGCTATGGGTAAGTATTTTTAAATTATTTAAACAAGTCCTGGCCTAATTTATAAGTTATATATTATGCCAAAAATCTTATCTTTAGAAACATTTAAATTGTTCAAGGTCAGAAATTTGGAAATTGGAAATTTATATACTATACTAAAAAAGGACTTTGCAATAATAATAAACTTAAAATTACTTAAAAAATTTATTTTTATGCTAAAGCTGAACATATAGCCTATATATCATGACTAACCCAAAATGTTTTTTTTTTGTCAACAATAATAAATAAACATTTAAATTTGCTTTAAGTAATATTGAAAAAGAAAATGCTTACATATTTTTTAGAATTAAAAATAAGGAATTGAAATTGAAAAAATTGTAACCTGTGTACAAAAATTGAATTAAATTGATTTTATGAAAGTAATATCATACAACATTATGGAGATGCATACAAATATATAAATATCAAATTTTATCAATATTTAATATAAAAGCTTCAATATTTATATTACTGTAAAAATATATTAATGAACCTAGTTCTGCGTTAATTCCCAAAATTTCACTGGTTGCTGTTAATATTTTTTTATTGTAAATATATATACTGTATATATACATGTCTATATTTAAAAGAAACTAGCTATGTATATGTCTGCATATATGTATATTTATCTATATATATTAAATAAAAACTGGCCGCGACTGTAATTATTCTGTCTGTATTTCTGTTTGATCCTGCAGTTGCGGCCAGTTGGCAACAGTTTCCATACCCAAATTGGGTTTACACAGGCTACGCAAATAGATGGAAGTATACTTGGCAGCCTGAACAACTGTTTGAGTGTGAAATTCTACCTAAAAGCAGCTTGCACTTTTTGTGGCCAAACGGCAGACAAATGTGGCACATTCTGATGCTAAGCTAGACCTATGATGTATTTATATACATATACATAAACATATTTGGGCCACACTTACTTGCTGTTAACGATGCCGAGGCGGACAGATGAGCGGCATTGTTCAGGAAGCGCGTACGATCAACGGCATCGACGGGGGCTGCTGCAGCCGCAACTGCAGCAGTCACCGTGCGCCCGTTGCGTATCACATTGGTCGCCGCTGCGCTGCCGACGCTGTCGCCCAACTGGCCCTGGCCGGTGGCACTGGGCGCGTAGCTAATTGGTTCGAAATGACCACTCCAGGCGTCGCCCTGCAAGCAGAAAGTAGCCAGAGCCAAAGAATGAGAAGCTGTTGCTGTTGCTGCTGTTGCTGCTGCTGTTGCTGCTGCTGTTGACAACTTACGTGTGTGCGGTAATTGACCAGCGATGCGTAGCTAGCCCGTTCGGCGCCACTGCCAGCGCCATTGGCCACGCCGTTGCCGTAGCCAGCACCACCGCCGCTGGTCGGTGCAATGCGCTGGAAGGCGGGCAAGGTGCCACCGCCGCCGCCGTTGCCGCTGTGGCTGCTCTTGGGCGAGCCGTAGCCGTCGTCCAGCAGCGAGCTGTGTCCACCCGCCACGGCGCTGGCCGAGCCGCTCGTGTGGTGCAGACCCACGGGGCCAGGACTGCTGCTGGTCGAGTTGTGGTGCTGATGATGCTGTTGTTGCTGCTGCTGCTGCTGATGTTGCTGCTGCTGATGCTGGTGTTGGTGATGTTGCTGCTGCAGCTGGGCGTGCGTGTGGGTGGGCGAGGCAACTGTTGGCATGCCATACTGCATGCCATTGGCAGCCGAGGCGAGCAAAGGACTTGCATAGACAGAGCTGCAAACGAAATTAGAGAAACTTGATTTAAGTATTTAAAATCAAACTAATTTATGTTCTTTAAAATATTTAAAATAAATTTGTTTGTGATTTACCTATAGCAATAATTTTTCAAATACATATTATTGTAATTGGAGAAAAACATGTTGTGATTTTTGTATTTTATATTATTTAAAAAAAGTTTAAACTTTATACGTTTTGAGCGCGTTTAAAAACGCACGCTGTGAATTTTGCGCGGTTCTTAACAGCTGCTGCACTTTAAAGCGCTGTTAGAGCTATGCCAACTGTTGCTGTTACTGTTAAGACGCTTGGCGGCTTTTGTAAAATGAAACTGTTATTAACATTGCTTTGCATTGTTTACATTACAGAAGACGGACGTCGATGTTGCTCTTGTTGTTGTTGTTGTTGTTATTGCTAGACCACCAGCGTCCACTCTTGACATGTTTATAAGGAGCTGTATGTGTGTGCGTGTGTGAGTGTGTATGTTCCCATAAAAGTTTTAATTAAAAATAAAAGTGTTGCAGCTTTTGTTTATGCGACTCGAATTCCCCACAAAGCTGCTCCAACGGTAGCCTGTGCAAATATTTTCGCTACACTTGGCCGCATGAGCTGACGTTTTTATTCTTTTTCGTTTTTTTGGCTTATTGTGGCATAAACAAATCAACGAGGCAGGCAAAAAAAATAACTGCGAACTTGACAAATGTCCGTTGAGGCTGCAGGATCGGAAGTTCTTGTGGCAAAAGCGTGGCAGTTACATATATTGGGAGTTGAAGATGGAAAAAAAAAACTGACGAAAACTGAACGAAATCTTAAGCGAACACACACACACACAGCCACACACAATAGCCACAGTTGGTTTAAGTATTATGTTTATTTTGCACATAAAAACAATTGAAAATCAATAAATTATATTCTCTATTGTCTTTTACGGCCCTTTTCATTGACAACTCAAATACAATTATTATTTTCTGTGATTTGCCGCGTCTGGGCAAGGCGAGGGCACGCCAACAGGAACACGCAAAAAAAAATCGAACAACAAAAGTTTTTAGACATATACATATACACAAAACAATATATATATATATATATTTATTTATTATGTTGTTTTTTAGTGTGTCCAAGCCAAAAATACACTCAACTGGTCAGACGATACAACAACCGAAACGGGGCACGCGCGTTTGCATAATGACTTGAGTCGGGTTTAGTTTTATGCCAGTTGCAGTTGACGCTTTTGACGCTGCCAGCGTCGCTGCGTTGCGACGCCAGTTAACTGTTGTTGTTGTGGCTGTTGCTGTTGTTGTTGCTGCTGTCGCGGCGGCTTTAGCCAGCAAGTAGGGTTAGCAAAAAATCTAAGCAAGATGCGCTTTCAGGGGGTAAACATATACATACATTACACATGAACAGACACAGATATAATTTGTGTATATATGTATATGTATATGTATATGTATATATACTTCCTATTTATATAGAGGTACATGTTAATAAATGACATGACAAATGTCTAAAGTACAACAAAGACTAAAAGCTTTAACTGCGAATAAAACCCCCAATACCTGATAAATCACAAAAGATCCAAATGTATAAATAATAACAAAACTCTCAAATTCAAATTAATTACAAAATATTGTAGTTGAGTTTTTTATTTGGAAACTTTTATATTATAGAAAACGTTCATGAAGCAAGAATTTTAACTCGAAGTTGAGAAAGAGAAAAATTAAATTATTCATACTCAAATTTAGCAGAGTTGAAATAGAAATTTTAAGCCCAGCTCAGACAAAAAAAAATTGACAAACTTTTTTATGCGCAACTCACCCTTGTAGGCAAAATGAAGATGATTTTAAACAAAATGTAATTTAATTAAAAAGCCATAAAAAAAACAGTTTTAAGCATGTTTTGGATTTATATTAATATATTAACAAAATGTTTATATTTTTAAATTGCCAATTGATATCATTATATTTTTTAAATTAGTATTCGGTGGATCCGATTCGGATATCAAACTGCCGGGAGCAAAAAAAGGAGACATAATTCAAGATGAAGAGACGGACACGATTCTATCAATCAAGCTAATTATGCTGTTCCAGAATATTTTTATATACTTTAAGGTGCTTAATCAATATGGTATCAAAATGGTATCTATGTATATATTAGACCCATATTAATTTGCTGAATGAGAAAGTATCTTATCATATTCATAATTATATCTAATTCAAGTCGCTCTCAATTAATGCTAGATACACACGCGCACTGATTGCAACAACGACAACAGCAGCAGCAAATGCAACAACTAAAAAAGCATGACAAATCTTGGAAAATAACAATAACAATTGCCCATATACTACACATATAATATATACCCATATATATATACCGATTTTTATGTATAGGTGTAGCTCGAGATGTCGCACGCTGTTTGGCAACGTTCTCGGTACATAGGAAGTGCCAAGACAATAAAAATGCACGATATTATTTTATCGGAGCTCGGTTTATTGTTGTTGTTGCTGTTGTTGTTGTTGTTGCTGTGGCTGCTACTGTTGCTATTTATTGTTGCTGTTTGTTGCAGGTGAGTATTTCGCGAAGACTTCTTGTTTTCCATGTGGAATATGTGAGCTAGTTGCCGTATCTCGTATCTTCTTCTGGTTTCTGCCTAAGAAACCGACCAAAAGTCACATACACAACGCTCGACACCCAGCCGCACTCCGTCCGGTCTGTCCGTCCAGCGCAGAGCACTATGAACTAAGAGAATAGAGAGCAGATATGCAAATCTGGCTAAAGAGACTGGCAAAATAAGCTTTGTGGTGCAGTGGGTGACAGGCAGATCAGTTATTTTGGATGATAAATAATATTAAATCTTCCAGAAATTAGCATTTTCAAAGCCATACTTTTGAATATATAATATTAACAGCACAAATGTATTTGGACTAAATTAATAATTAATTTTCAATTAAATTCTAATCATATATTTTTCGCTTTTTGTATGATAAAAAATTTTCTTGAAATTAGAATCGGCATTAGAAATTCACACTTTTGAATATAGAATATTTAAAATAAAAATTCAATCAGACAATAGAATTTCATATATTTAAATTACATTATATTTAAATATTTTAATTGTTTAATGCTTTAATCTACTGCAAATTAGACACAAATTGTCTAAATTGCAAGCTAGCAAACATTTTGTAAAGAAATATAATTGTAATCTTAAAGAACTGAATGAGTCAGTTAAGAATTCTTTTCCAACAATATAGTAAACTAAGTTTTGCTTTAAAGTTGAACTAATTGAAATAAAATTTAAAAATAGCAAACTTTAAAACTGTTAATAATACGCTGAATAATCAATTATAATTTAAATAAAAATTATCAGAGAGAGAGAGAGAGAGCGAAAGATTTATTTTTTTAACTTAATTAAAATCAAGAATCTTGATTCAATTTATTTGTTTTGAAGAAACAATGCTCAATGTCTTTTAGCTTTGGCTTCAGCTTTAATGGGATTCTAGCATATATAAAAAAATATAGAGAAAATTCTACTGCCTAAGCTGCAGATCTCTAGAGAACTCTCAATGAATTTAATTTTCTCTAGCTGTACTGAAAATAACTTTAAAGTCCAATCAAAGCTCAAGTGTTCAAATTAAGAATAGTTAATTTACAATATTTATATTAGCTTAAGGGCCTAAATGGAGCTTTCGTTTGAATCAAGAAATAGTCAATTTATTTGTATAAACTTTCGAGCTTAAACTAGGCTTCAGCATTGAAAGCAGAAATTGGCAATTTTGTTATTGTATATAATGCCTTCTTAATAAGCCTATACATTTACTGTAAAACATAAGTCCAACTTTATTGACAATTAGTGTAAACTTTGATATATATACGAGCACTATATAGAGTAACCCATATATGCATTATACATATGTATGTATTGTACAATTATTGCCATGTACATTTTGTTATGGCTATTTTCATGTAATTGCAAGTATGCAAAACACGTTTTCCAATTAAGGCTTGTTAAAACAAAAGCTTAAATGCAAAAAGCAAATACTGCAAAGCCCAAACAAACAAAACAAAAGTAATAAAAGTAAAATTAAAAATAAAAATGCAAACACGAATAAAAACGGCCAAAAGGTAATCGTCGAACACATTGTGCGGGTCTATGGAGCGTTTTTGAAGCCGCCGAATGTTAGAGGCTCGTCGCCAGGGTAGCCAACAGCGCATAACGCTGACTCAGTAGTAAAGGGCAGCGACTACCCTGTAAAGTTGAGCCAACTGCTATATTTATTTTATTTTATTTTTTTTTTTCGCTTTGAAGCTGTGTCATTTTGTTACAAGTTTTCTATGTCACAAGGCGGCTTTAAATTACCCAGTCCAAGTCCAAGTGGCAGAGCCGAGCCCTAGGTGCTGCACTCAGGGCCCGGCGGTATCCTCGTCACACACACACACACACACGCACACATACAGAGAGAGTTTGCAACCAAATATGCAGAACAAGTTGGGAAAAATGCGCTTTCAATGCATATTTGTTGCATTTGTTGAGTTCAGGTTTTCGTTTGCGAGCTGATGTTTGTTGCCTTCTAATGCGGGTCATGCCCCCCTTTGGCATATGCCGCACATTTGTGGTGTGTGGCACGTGCGCGGCCCAAAAGTTGGACACGTGTTAGACGGTAGCAGCAACTTAGCCAGCATGACTACCACTTCTTATATTGGCCATTTTCTGCGGGGCCTTCGCGCCGGCTCAGTTAGTCAACTAGGCAAAAGTCCAACATGTGTGTTCTTCACCACCCCCAACTTATGATTCAGTCAACTAGACAGAGACGGAGTCATATGTATTAGATTGGGGAAAACAAGCATGCATGTGTGCGTGTGTGTGTGTATGTGTGTGTGCAACTTGGGGGCAGTCTCATGAGTCAGCACTGCTGCCCCAAAGTCACTAACACCCGCAATTAACACACACACTGCTTGTTATTTTCTGTTTTCTGTTTTTGTTTATGAAATCGGAGCGACCGTTTATAATATTTTGCTTGCGTTTGGGCTTTTATTTTATAGTCGGGAGGAAGCACTGAATGACTGGAGGAAAGGCGTGTCTCTGAAAGTCCACAATGCGAAATTGTAAACGAATTTGTAGAAAAAATGCTAAAATACAAATAAGGCCAAGTAACATTTGCTGTGAGCTTGTTTATTTTGATCGTTTCCAAGGTAGGTGATTCAAAAAGACAATCGCCCATGTAATCAAAGTTTAGCTCTCCTCTCTCCTACAATGCAAACATATAATATCGGAAATTATCTGAATTATTCAAGCAATTTTTACGGTATTTAGCGATGGTTTAGCATTAAAGTCTTGCGTATAACGCTGGTTAAGATCGGGAATGAGAAATAAGGAATATTAATTATTTGTTGATACATTTTATAAACAATATAAAAATATTTAATTCTGTTCATATTTTCATTTATTTTTTTTTAGAAATTTTAAAATCATTGTAATAACGTCATGGAGATTATTCAAATTTAATTAGAAAATAAATCAAAAATGTTCGATTACAAAAATGAAATAATTCTTTAATATTTTAAGCTTGTTTTTTAAAAATTTTTTTTTAATCTGGGCTTAGAAAAATATTTATTTAAACATGTTCAAAGCTGTCAAAGAACAAAATTCTCGGAAATTGGGTGCTCGTTTGAATCACCTATTTGGTTTTACAGTAACATACCCAATTATTTTAATCAATCAATATAAAAGGGAGGTTAATCGAAAATAGAACCTACTAGAAATGTATATCGGTTGAAATCAATAAAATATTAAATTCTTATTATCTAAAGTCTTGTTCAAATGCACTTTTAAAAAATTTTAAAATTTTGGTATTTAATTTATTTTTTTTTTTAAATAAATAGAAAAACCAAAAATTTTTAGGCCTATATTCAGTTTTAACCTGCCTCATTAACTGCGGAAAAGTATGTGTGTGTATGTTTGCATGTGTGTGTACGTATTCAGTTCAAGAGTTCTGCGTAGCAAAGCGAGAATGTGCATGACAAAAAACAAAAACAACTGTATAAAAACAAATGTAGAAAAACATTCCAAAGTCAGTTAAAGCAGGCAGGCAGGCAGTTGCCTGGTCGCGAGACGCCCCACAGAAAAAGATGCAACATGGAACAGATTTTTCGCCGGCCTAACGGAATGCACATTTATATTTATATATATACTATATACTTATGTACATATATATATAAATATACATAGAATGCAAACCACCTGAGAATGCCATAAGCGAATGTCGCCTATGGCTATATGCATATATATGTAATGGTATTGGTCTGGCCACAGTCGTGTAGGGGATCTGGAGCGAAGTCTATGGACAACAAGTGCAACAATTGTGACATTTGTGCCGTTGTTATTATTACCTATGAGTGTGACGATGAGTATAGAGAAACGTAACACAAAATCAAAGTCGGAAAGCAACAACAACAAAATACATAAAAACAAGAGTCAAATAGTCGGTAGTGCCCGACTAGGGCATACCCTGTACCCAGCTGTGAGCTGCCGTAAAATGCATTCGAAAAGAATTTTTCCAAGCTATCCAAAAAGTGAAGTATTCTTGATCTATATTTGCTTTACGAGAATATACTGAACAATTTTGTGGCATTAGCAATAGCTATAGAATATAATATATTCTCTGAGATATGCTAACAAAAGAAACAAGTCTTAAAATCTATATTTATCGATATTAATGAAATGGAATAAGATATCAAAAACCAAATGGAAGACTATATTCGATCTATAGCTATGATATATATCATATATATATATTATTAAAATCGGCCAATATAATATATTTTAGAAGACTCTATGCCTAATCTATCTATATCTATATTTATTGCTATTAAAGAAATGGGACAAGATATCGAGAAGAAAAATCTTAGCTTATTCTGGGTTTTTTTTTTTTAAAAATTTATTTAGCAATCAGAGTTCATATTTTTTAATCTGACGCTTTAATCTGACTTTATGCTAATAATTGACATCATTAATACTACATGTAAATATTAATTAAGCAAAATTTTGGAAAAATCTTAACCCGAAAATTTTAATTCAAATCCTGTAGCTCTTTAGAAAGACGGACGGACAGACGATTCGACTACTAGATGCTGACAAAGAATACTTTACGGGATTGGAGTTGTCTCCTTCTGCCTGTTACATGCTTTGGCACAAAACCGTTAAACCCTTAGGTACCTAGGGTATACAAAAATAGCATGAATCAGAAACCGACGACAGCAGCGGCAACAACAACAACGACAACGACAATTGTTGATCATGACTTTTGGCTGTGCGAATCGTCGAGGCGGCGCTGCGTTTTTCACCGAAAGGCACGTGCGAGTCGCCAGCTAATTATGAGCTAATTTCGGCTTGCGTTTAGCAACGGGCAAGGGGCCAGGGGGGAAAGTTGGACTCACCTGCTCTGCAGCACCGGGCTGAGCTGTGTGGAAAAGTAGCTGACGTGCTGCTCGGGCGAGAGGCTGCCGTAGCTGTCGCGATGCAGGCCGCTGCTGGGCGGCGCGCTCGTCAGCTGGGTGAAGCTGTGCAGGGTTGGCATCTCGCTGGCATGCGCGGCGAGCGTGTGCGAGGGGGAGGGCGAGTCGCCGCCCACCGAGCTGGCCGAATTGTTGTGAGGTTGCTGGTGAAGATGCTGGTGCGAATGCAGATGCTGCTGATGCTGCTGCTGCTGATGCTGATGGTGCAGATGCTGCTGCTGCTGCTGCTGTTGTAACAGCTGATCGTGCGTCAGGGCGTACATGGTCGCATTGGCCTCCTTCAGCACCTGCAGGTCGGAGACGGAGGTCAGCATGTGGTAGCTGGAGCTGTGGTTCTCGTCGAAGCACTCGTCCTTCAGCGTGTCCTGGATGACCTCGTCGATGTTGGGCGTCGTCATGTGCGTCGTGTGCGCGATCACCGAATTGGCAGCGGCCGTTGCTGCTGACACAGCGGCAACATGTTGGTGCAACTGCTGCAGCTCGTGTGCACTGGGGGCGACAGTGTTGCCGCCTCCTCCGCCCCCGCCATAAAGGCTATAAAGCGTAAAATTGTTGCGCATTATGGGATCCGTGCTGCTGCTGCTGTTGCTGCTGTTGGCGCTGTGCTGCTGCTGCTGTTGCTGTTGATGTTGCTGCTCGTACAAATGCGGCTGATGATAGGGAAAATGCGCCAGCAATTGCTGCGACGCAGCCAAAGAATAAAACTCGCTTTTATCCTGTTGTGTTGCTGCTGCGGCCGCTGCTGCTGCTGCTGCTGCTGCGCTGTTGCTGGTTAAATCGTAGGGACAATTGTTGTAGGCCAGCCAGCTGGCGTGTTGCTGCTGCTGCTGATGTTGCTCCTGTTGCTGCTGCTGCTGTTGGCTTAGCAGCTGTTGTTGCAGAAATTGCTGCTGCTCATAGATTTGCTGCTGCTCTGCTTGTTGCTGTTGCTGCTGCTGCTGCTGCTGCTGCTGCTGATGCGCATAGTTGGCTATTATCACCGAGTTGTTTAGGCCGCGATAATGCAGCGGCAATTCGGTTGCTGCTGCTGTTGTTTCTATTGCTGCTGCTGCAGTTTGTTCTTGCTCGCTTGTTTCACTTTTGATTTTGTTGTCAACACTTTCACTGGCGTCGCTTTGCTGATTGCTATTTATCACTGCAGCCGGCAAAGTTGCTGCTGCTATTGTTGTTGTTGTTGTTGTTGATGTGTTTTCATCACTTATCTCACTTTTGCACTTATCAACGATTTTGTAATATTTATCGCTCGTTGTTGCTGCCGCTGCTGCTGCTGCTGCTGTCTCTAGCTTCGCTTCGCTTTCTGTTTTGGGCTCGACTTTATCTTGACTGTCTGCGGCCAATTTGCTCGTGACGTCACAACTGCCGGGCTGCTGCCTTACAGAGCTCTCATCATAAACAAAGATCGTGGAGTTTGCAATTGTTGTTGCTGCCGATGTTGTTGCTGGTGCTCTTGGAGTTGTTGCTGCGCTGCTAACCGTTTGCTTCGCCGTTTCGCTGGCAACTGATGTCGGAGCCTTCGACTCGAGTGCCGACGATAAATTCGCTGTGGCAAGCGGCGACGGCGACGTCGACGTCGCTGCTTTCGCTTGCTGCTGCTCGCTGTCGTTTTCGCCGTTCTCCTTCGCCGCTGTTGCCGTCTCTTTCACGGCTTGACTAAATGCTGTGGCTGTGGCTGTTGCTGTCCCCGCATTTGATCCTGCTGCCTTGTCGCCTGGGGCGCTCTTTGGGCCTGCCGGGCACTTTTTGGCATTGGCCAGCGCTTTGGTGATCTTCATTTTGGCCGCATTCGTCAGCAGATTGTTTGGCGCACGCGGCATTGCACTGCTCTTGTCCTTGTCCTTGGCTTTGCTCGTCTTGGTCATGTTAGCCAGCGCACACTGTACACTGTACACACGGTCCGAGCTGAGCTGGGCTTGTTCACTTTTCTAGGCAAGAAGTTCTAAGTGATCCGCACTGATTAACGTACGTGTCCGAGTCCGGCGCGTTTTTCACACAAACTGAAGCTCGGCCCACGATTAATTTCCAAAACGAACAAAAATCATATAAAAAAGTGTTTTTAAAACGCCACTACACAAATTCAAATACATACGCACACATACACACTTGTACATGGTTGGAATAAGCACAAAAGCAAATCCCAACATCCCAAACTCTCTCGCTTTTGGCGCTCTCCTCATTGCCTCCATTCATACAATTACATTTTGTGCTTTGCACTTTTCCTTTGCTCTACATGCCGTTATATTATAATCATAATCATTATGCATGTTTCTGTTTGCTGTACAGCTTCTAACGCCTGCGCGGGACAGCAGCAGCAGCCGAAACGGCCACAACAACATACAGCAATCACAAACTACACTTGGCGCTCACTATGCCACTCTCACTCAGTCTCCCTCTCTTTCTCTCTGTTCTTGGAGCTCATTTTGGTGCTCGTTTTGCCGCTCTCGCACTCTCTTCGAATATCACTGTTGTTGTTGGCTTGCCTGTTGCTGTCGGCAGGCAACCGACCTTATCGCACATTCGTCGTACCGAAGGCCGCTTTGTCATTTGCTCTCACTCTGTCTCTCTCGCTCACACAACGGCACGTCAGTTTTAAGCAACGCCTCTCAAACTCTCAACACACAACGCACAGAGGGAGGCAGGCCAAAGCCGGGTCTGCTCAAGCAATGTTGTTATTGTGATGTTTAAGTGTAGCTCTATTGTTGTCGTTGTTGCTTGAAACGTTGTTGTGGTTGGCTGTTGCCAGCGTAAATTGCGGTTAGTATGTATGTATGTATATATGTACATATGTATGTATGTATGTATGTATGCACATCCGTATGTACATTTGTATGGAAGTGCATTCCATGCCACTAACATTTTATAAGAACAACATTTATATATTAATATACATTTACAAACCGATTTAAGAACTCAGTTTTCACAGCACATTGTCAATACTTTGACCGTTTTAGCTTTAATTGTTTCAAAATATGATATACTTAATCTCAATATCTTTAATTAAAATATGATTTCGAAAATGCGAAGTTTCACGTATTTGAATCTTTTTAAAGGATGATTTGAATAAGGCTTTTTTGCGAAAACTTTTGGTAGTAACAATTTGTAAATTGTTCGTTGAATTCCATTAGTATCTAATCTTGCTGTGCTAGTTCTCCGTTACTTTCGGGGATTTATTGTTTAAATCATATGTAAGTAAAAGGAGTACCTGATTTTTGTGTAAACGTTACAATTGATTTATTATTTAATCATATAAAAACTTATGGTAAACATAAATATAAAATATATGTACACACATAAAAAATTAACGATTGCTTTTTTGAATAAGTATGCATAGATAAACTAAATATTGCTAGTAACTAACACTCTATTTTTGAGAGTTAAGGTTTTCAATGA
The DNA here is from genome assembly GCA_035041545.1 of Drosophila colorata. Taxonomy (NCBI): domain Eukaryota; kingdom Metazoa; phylum Arthropoda; class Insecta; order Diptera; family Drosophilidae; genus Drosophila; species Drosophila colorata. The sequence continues at coordinate 4,868,623 of JAWNLD010000680.1, read as the reverse complement.
GGATAGTTTCCAGAAAAAAGATGTGGAAGATCACAGCAGTCTGAAAGAGGAAGCAACCGCCCCCAGAAGACTATGTGAACACGTTTCCTGGAAACGGTGTTAAAAAGATTCCAAATACAGATTACAACCGAAGCGTTAAATTTTCTTTTTTTTATTCATTAATTTGATTAAGCATAAGTCGAGCCTTTTCATTTCAGTTTAGATCTTCGCAATTTCAGTCAAAGAAAAATAAAAAATAAATAAATACATTAAATTTTACGTAAATGTATATATGTATATATCATACCTTCCTGAATTATTATTATTATTATTATTATTATTATTATTATTATTATTATTAGTGCTTGTTGTCAAAGATTCTTGCATACAATCACAATAAATGGCAAAAATAATTCGTAATGTCGTAATGTCGACTTCTACAGCTTTAAACATTCTGCCGATAGGTATTTTAGATAACTTAGAATTGGTTTGAAATACTTAAAAAATTATGAACATATCTTTAGTGTGTCCAAATGAAAGATATAACTGGATATATTTTCAGATATTTATCTATGACAATAATTATTGGAGTTATTATGCACTTGTGCTCAGAAGTAAAAAAAAAAAAATATATATATCCCATCAGCATTTTATCATTAATTTCGATTTGGTTAATAACATCGAAGCCTCTTCATGGCACCCCTTTTAAATTGTGCGTAAAATTATAATATGTGGAACAAGAGCGAGAATCGAAAATGAAATTTTTCAAAAATTTTAAACAGCATGCGTAATATAGAACATTTTCATGCCCATCAAGACAAAAACATAAAGTAGAGTTACGTACGAGACGCGTGTAGAATTTCATAAGCCGCGCAAAGGACATGCTTCGGCGCTGGAGCCAGGGCGAAAGGCGCCGTGAGAAAATAAAATTGTAGAAAAGCCGCACACTTCACGGGCAGAGAGTCTTTCACTTGTGCCGATACCTTTCGCCAATTCCCGAGACGACGCGCCAAAATGTTTTTAAAAGGTCGTAAAATATTTAATTTTTGTTGTTTTTGAATGTCGACAATGCGTCTATGTACTTGAGCACTGTTCTAATAGCTGATTAAAAAATTGTTATATTTGAACCAGGACGAGGCAAAGTCGTAAAAGATCTCGGAAGGCCCTGTAGATTTTAATAGCATTTTTATCGTTATTTGAATAGGCGGCACCAACGATCTGTTTGGACATTTCGACAACATTTTACGATGCCCAACTAAAAAGTAGGCGACTCTCAAGTGGGTCGACGGCTCATTGGGCACGACGTGTCTCTGATTTCAGTTAACCTCTGTGGCAATTTAAAAATCATACATATTTTAATAAAAATATAAAAATTACAAAAACAAAAAAAACCCAAAAAAAAATTATTTAAAATATTTTATACTGATAACGAACAGATCGCAAAGTTGGCAGGCGACGACATCTCGATGCCTCACACTAGTGCTGGGACACATGCCAAAGCCCGACATACGATTTTTGTTTACACTTGAAAATACTTAGCTCTGTATACGCTTCTATATACTTATTACATTTTATATATGCTTTCAATATACATGCTTGTATGTGTGTGTAACCTTAATTCCATGTGTATTTTTTCATATATGTACATATATTAATTTTTTCATCTTTGGTTACCACAACGTTCTGCCTCATTAACAAATTTTCAATTTATTAAAACACAAAATATGTACATTTGTATGTACTTATTTTCATTTTCAATACTGTGCTCGTATGCATGTGCCAGTGATTTATATGGAACTTTAACCTTAACCTTGCATGGACGTCACAAATTTCATAACACGCGATTCAAGCATGATTGTACCAAAAATCGGGAATATTTTCATAATTTAACAGTTAAATGTTTAAATGTCGAAAATGCATACACAGATCAAGCCTACAAAGTAGGTTGAGCCGAACAGGTTTAAGCCCGCTATTGCAATTTGTTCCTATGAACCGAACCTGGCATTGAATCAGTTTCCATTTAAATTTCCTATATTGCGCCAACGATGATCATGTGAAATTTACTAATTTTGATTAATTTGCAATTATAACAAACTGTATTATTTTATATGAAATACGATAATTTGTAAATAGAGTCCTAAGCTTTTGGATGTTCACGAACCGAATCTAAAAGCAAGACATGAGTTCGAATCGTAAGTAAAAACACCGATATTTCGTATATTTTTAAATTCGACATAGGCACAAGTTAATTACAAACGCAACGTTTTTTTTATATATAAGAAAAACCAACCTAAGTGCTTAAAACATCTGAAGTTTTATGACTAATTATATATATGAATATACATTTTAAATTTATAGCATTGCTCAGTTATTCTTCATGTAAATAATCATAACATTTTAACATGGCCTTTGAAAAGTGCTACCATATTTTCAAAACTTTTTAAAGCTGTCATATCCACTATTTTGTTTTTTTATTTTTTATTTTTTGAGTAAAAACTGCCTTAAAAAGATCCTAAAAATGTTATAAAAATAAGCGTGTTCTCTTTTTGAAAAGTATAACTTCGCCTTTTACCGGTTAATATTCTTGGTTTTAACTGTCAGCCCACAAGCGTAACCCACATGCCATGATCAAAGTTCTCACACTAGACACCAAGAACTTTTGCCCAACCCCACCCCCTTTTGGCAGACACCCCACACAGCACATCCAACTGGCGGCGTCATGGTTTGTTTGGCCCGATAAGCTGACGCTTACCGTTCTTTCTATTTTTCGTACATTGAACAGGCCTTATAACAAAATGCATTGGGTACAAATGCTAATAACGGTAAATGACCTCAAAAAAGAATAGGCTCTATGGTAATTGCAAGCAGAAGTCAGGGTAAGAAATTCAACAAGTGTGTGTGCTTGTGTGTTTGATATTCCTGAAATCTGTGTTGGTTGTGGCAAGCTTGAAAGGAGTGCGTGTCAACAAACAAATCTGGGCGAAGTAGTTTCCAAGCATTATGCATAAATCACCAATGAGCCGTGGAAAATGTCAGCCAGCATAAGTGCGAGATGCTAATGATGTGATTTATTACAGACCTCCGAGCTGTATCCCTAAAGGATAATACCAGAGTGTGCGTGTGTGTGTGTGTGTCCGTGTGTGTGTGTGGTTTGGTTGTAGGTGCTGCGCTTCACACTTGAATTGCAACTGGCAATGGGCCGTAGCGTAGAACAGTCCATCTTTAAAATATCAAATGCCCCATGTTTATGGCAAAAAAAAAATTGAAAACTGGAAAAATAATAAAAACCAAAATAACAAAAAAAAACTTGGAAACACACATATAATGAGTTTTTTTATAACCACAGCATATAAAACCTCGATGAGGTTCAAATTAAGCCAGCAATACATTGTGTACATATAGTACATTCGTATATTTATATATCCCACGAGACTCGGTACATGCATATATCCAGAAATATATTTGTATGCGTGGCGCACACTTAAGCCTTAGGGCTTAACATTATTTTGACATATTTATGGTGCCCGAAATGGGTTTGCCTGGGCTCTAACAAGTGTCAACTAGTCCGAACCAACAAAAACCAAAAAAAAAACGTATCTCACATATCATCGACGCTGATGTATTTATGCATTTTTAATATTCCGAGCATTACCCAGGCTCCTCATAAATATTATCCTTGCCTGGTAATCGAATATCCCAATACTATTTCGCACTTGAGCATGACTCGCTTGAAGCGCACCGATCTTTAGATGCACGACTATTATCAGCATCGTTATCTGGTAGGAATATGATGGCCATTAGTTCTACTGGTTTACTGCTTTTGATAATATCAATTAAAGCGCTCCAAGTCAAGTGCCTTGCGGTCTGGGCGGATGCTGTGCTGTGAGTGCACAATTGGCCTTTTATCTGGTCCACTTTACGACCCGTAACAACATGTCTTTAACACTCTTTTTAATTACAACTCTTTTTATTTTGTGTCGTGTTGTGATAAGAATATCTCCGCTGCATTTCTTTGGTAAACTATCTGTTCTCTAGTTTTTTTCTTCTTTCGCATATTTCTTAAAATAGCCATAAGTATATATAAATTGTAAATTTATAATGTATATTTAATCTAAATTATTATAATAATACCAATAATATTAATGAGAAAAATATTATATTTTCAAAAGTAATAAAAGTAATTTTAATTAGATTTATAAATTATAATAATAAAGCAAGTTTTTTCGAATTTATTGTATTATATTAATATTAATAATTCATCTAAAAATATTATATTTTGTGTTAATCTAATATGTTGTATATGAACATTTTATTTTTTGTAATTTTTTCATGATACTCAAAAATATATTGTATTAAAAAAAACTTTACAAATAATATAGAAACATATTTAAATAACTTTCAAAAAATAAAATATTATATTTATTTGTAATAATTATTAATAGCCTAAGTCATTGTTTCTTTTTTTTAATTTTCCTTCAGATCTCCCACCTCTGGTTCCCACATGGTTACCAAGCATTTCAGCAGCTATTGAAGATCAACTCAATACATCCGCTTAGAACCCAAATTTCTACAAATTACCCAATATATGTACTTAGCTAATTTTTAATACAAACAAGCCAAGTCCAAGTGAAACGCCACATGCGCCTGAGCTCATCTGCTCATCATCAAATCCAAATAAACATCTCTGCCCAAGACCCGAGTAACTTTATGCAATATTACTTGGACTGGACACACACGCATATTTGATGCACATTTTGAGTTGAAGAGTTTTTCCCACAGGTAAAGTAAACAGCACTTGAACCTATTTAAATAGACGTCTTATTAAAACTGTCGAAAAGCCACGATCAAACCAACTGATCAGCGTTAATCGAGCAACAGGCTGAGGCGGCCATTGCCAAGGATTGGCCCGATCAGTCGGAATCAGGTAGAATATTTTGGCCAGGTAAACGGGCTAGCGGGCAATTTGTTGAAAGGTAAACTGAAAATGGAAACACGCGCCGACACGATCAAAATTGATCATGACAAGAAAAGGACGTCACTGGCATATCGGCCAATTGTTGTTTGTTATTCGTGAGCGAGCGCACGAGCTGCGTTGGGTTCGGGCTGTGGCTCGAAGGTCTGGCTCTGGTCTGGGTCTAGGTGTAGGCACCCTCTCTGCTTCTCTTCCGTGCCAAAGCAAATAAACAAAATGGTCATAAATTTGTCTTCGCTGACAGCGTTGGGCAAAATAATTTTTCTTCCTTTGTTGGGTTATATAATTTTGAATACATATTTCCTTTGCATTCGGTGCCTGGCTCTGTCTAATTAGGGCGTCTACATTAAGCACTGGAAACGTTGGCTTTTTAGCCAAATGCCGGTTTAATGTTTATTTAACTGTTAAACAGTGGGGGATAACTGAAAATTTTGATAATAAATCTGTTTATACGGAGGGCTTATATGTTGAAGAACTTATTAAATAAAAAATATGTAAAAGTTATTCTAATAATTTTAAATTTATACTAATTAGGATAGCTAAGGATATTAAAATATACAAATCATAAAAAATTAAAAAAAAAACTTGTTTCAAAATAAATGAATAATAAGAATTATTTTATGATATCTTTGATTTGACTTAAAATTTTTGTTTGTTGTTTTTTAAAATAGCTTAACAAATTGGGTAACGAACTGAGTTTTTACATACGGAATTTATTGGTTTTTTAAGTTATGTTATAAAGGAAATCTCAACAGGACCTTTTATATAACTAAGCTTTCTTAGGAAGAATCAATCTATCTTGAGTTCCTATAAAATTACGTTATTTGATTTTTAACACTTCATAGGCAACCCTGCCAATTTCAAGCTAATTCCAAAATTGCTTCTAACATTTGAGCGAAATCTTATCAACATCAGACCACAATATCTTGTAGCTCCCAAAAGTATTGCGGTTGTTTTAATTATTTCATGTTTTTTTATTATTTAATTTTAAATATTTCAGAAAATGTGTCATTCAAAAAGCAATTTATAAATTATAAATAACATAAGCAAATGGGGCTTATAAAGCCCCATAACATTAGTTCTCAATTTCTGAGCATAGTAGTACCTAAGTCCATTTTGTACAATTTTGACACTGCCCGACAATTGTAATTAACATGAGCATAATGGAAGTATATGCTACGTTTCTTTGATTCAGTTTTTGCAGTAAGAATTTCGTGTCAAGCGAAGAAATGTTACTTTGGCTGAATTTTTACCAGCCAGCCTCAAAATCAAAATTATAGATTTTTTCTCTGTTAGTTAGAAAAATAAATAAAAATAGTTAATTTAAATTGCAAAATAGCTCAACTAGGCTTGGACGTGCATATATCATCTAAGTGTTGTTATACAAATTTACGCTATTTTTTAAACAATAGAACAAATAAAAATTAAAAAAAGGAATAATTTGCATGCAAATAAATCATTTTAAATAAAAATCTTTACTTAGAGATGCCTATCATAGGGAGTATTCATGTTCACCTTGTCGAAAAGGGCCACTCTTTGACCACGTGCCGCACATTTAAATGCATTACTTTTAGAAATTTCCACATTAAAAACCAATTAGTTAAGTGTAAGGGAACTAAAAACAATTCATTCATCCGCAGCCGGGAATTTCCCGAAACAATTTATGAATGAAAACCGAAAAAAAAAAAATAAGAGTAGTCCAAGAATGCAACTCAAGCTCATTAATTTTGATGCGGCAAACATGCGACTACCATTTGGCAGTGAAAGTAAGTAAGGTTGGGTAATTAAACTCGGTACACAATGGACGGTTGTCTGGCACCGGACCGGGGTCTGTGTCTTCGTCAGCGCGTCAACGTCTTGGTCATATCCTGTTAAACACATTACGGACAGGTAGAGTCCAACAGGTACTCAGAGCAAGACCAGAGACACGCGCTGTCGATGACAACGACGACGATCCCGGTGCCTCCAAATGGAGCAGGCCAGCGTAGTAGGTGCGGTCTGGGTATGGGTATGGCAATGGCAATGGGTCTGTGTCTAGTTTGCATGGATCCTAGATATTGGCTCGAATTGTGTATTAAGTGCTCTACGCTTGTGCTTGTGGCAATCAAGACAAATACACGCGGGCAGAAATGTATCTTTGTATCTTTGTATCTTGTCTCTGGCGTTGTTTGTTTGCTGTTTGTTTGTCTTTCGGGATTTCACAAAATTCCTTTAATACGTTACAATTTGGTTCCTTTAATGTTTAATTTAAGTGTGTACACGAACATGTGTCTCGGTTCCTGTGTGTACGTCATGTAAATTGTGTTTCCGTGATTTGGTTTTGGTTTCGGTTTTGGTTTTGGTTTTCTTTTTTGCGGTATTTGTTGTCGCGGTTTCTTCCATTGTTGTTAAGCAAACGTATTTCATGCGGCTCTTCTGTTTGCGATGCATTTTACAAGAATATGTCATCAGCGACCTGCACGTGTTGCTATTTACATAGAGTTCAAGTCTTGTCTGTTGCTCCGGGTTCGGGTCTCGAAATCAAAACAGGCCAACAGATATCAGGCGAAATTCATTTGGCTTTCTAGTTGTCAAACTAGCTAGACTCATTTTCTCTGGAAAATTACCGTTGAACAACAATTGCAACTATGTGTATTATTTACTTATAGTACATATCATATATGTATACTATAGTGCTTATTTGATTTTATATATGGCCGCCCACATCCTGAACTTTGACAGGAAGTCGAAAAACTATATGTATGTATACATATAGTTATTAACTCACATATAATATATGTATATATATTTCTTACATTTATAATGCTCGTGCATATATTTCTTTTGTTTTCAAATTCTTTTGAGGCGACGAAACGTCGTTTATTTTCTTATTTTTTTTTTCTGTTCATATAATGTACTGTTGGTGCTGTTACTGTAGGGGCCTATTGATAAGGCCGTCATTGCCCGTCGACCGCATACAAACAGCCCCACATACATATGTACACACATACATATACATTTTGTAATATATGTATGTACATACGTTCAAGTCGAGGGACCTCAGTTTTTTGCTATGGTCGCAGCTCTGCCCTGGGCACATTTGTATTTAATATATGTACTCTACATACATACATATATATGGAGCACTTGTTCAGTGACAGCGGCCGTGTACCCCCACCCTACCCCTACCCCTACCCCTACCCCCAAGCCCATACGCAATGCAGCCGCTACCCCCGTATCCGCCCCAGAGCAAACGCCTCCGCCTTTTGCCTCAGCCATAACAACGTTCCGAGCACTCCGAGCTGTGCTTTTGGGTTCGTCGTTCGTCATGCTGGTTTCATGTGATCGTCATAATTCTTTTTTTTTCAAATGTGCATGCATGTACCCATAGTTACTGAGTATATGCATAGAGTATATAAATACTTGCATAAATAAATGCTCTGCTCCAACAGGCAATTCTTGCCAAAGCAATTAACTACGAACCTGCGAAAAACTAATTTTTTGGAAGAGCTTCCAACTACAACCATAGCGAACTATTATCTACAAATTGTTTTAAACACTAATATATACATACATTTTGATGTATTATATAAAACAACCTAAACCAAACCACAACAACCAAAACAACCAATATGAAAGTTTGATCTGAGGTAAGCTGTAGAAATTATTTTTTCCAATAAATTTTCTATCATCTTTAAATATATTGAAAACTCAAAAACAGTTCTCAATCAAAATACATTCTATATCAATAAAAAATGCTTGAAGTTTATTTCAAGTTTGCAATTTTTATTTTATACTGAATTTAAGAAGACACGATCAATTATGGTAAAAATCAAGTATGATTCATACATAATTTGAGATTATTCAAAAAGAAAATGTTCTTAAAATTGTAAAATAAAATACATTTCAAAAATAAAATCAAAGTCGTTTCTCTCTGTGCAGAGGAGTTTGGCCATGGCTTAGATGGAGATCATAAGATACAATAATATTTACAAAGAGTATTAATAGATTACACCAAGAATCTATATGTTATAATACAAATAGTATTATTAACAACTAAAAAGAAAGTTAAACCATGTTGGTAAATGAAAAATGCGTTATTCTGACTTTCAATCGCTAACCCAATTAACTATTTATATATAAAAACAATTCCTGAAAATAGTTATTACGCAATACGTTTATCAAAGCTGAGAACCAAAAAGCCCACAAATGCTCAATATAGTATAAAACTTAACGTGCATTCGACTCCTTTGTACTCACACTGAGATGCAGCTAGCCAAACACGTGAGTCATTGAGACGCGTGCAAAGGCTATCCGGGAATAACTCGATCATTGGATAGTAATCCACGGGTAGGTTGCGATCCGTTGCGCTCATTATGAGGGGCGTTTGGCTAGACACATGTGGTCTATGGTGCGATGATGAGACCGGAGACGGGGCATCTGGCATTCACGCTCGCTGGCCGGCTCGAGTGTTAAGCAAGCGTTAAATTTGTAATTTGTTTGTGCGCTGCTTTGCTGATCGTTCGAGATTTCGTAGGCGTCAACCTTGTTTATGCGACCGCATAAATGTGTCACAGAGGCTGCCACGGCGGGTTGACAACTCTTTCGGGGATTCCGGGCGCCCCTTGGCTGTTGTTTAAACTCGTCACGTTTGTGGCTAAATATTTTTGCCAAAGGATTTTCCATGCGCCGGCGCAACAATTTTCCATATCGATTTTCGTTTTCGTGTTAAAAATTTTTACTTTGTTGCACGCCCACCAGAAATCGCAGTGATTATCACCCGGCACGGCCCACAGGAAACTGGACACGGGAGACGGTAAGCGGAAAGCGGAAAACGGAAAACGGAACACGGCACCCGCATCTGTCCGACCGATCCGAGCTGAAGCGATCCGAGCGGCGACTTACTACTACAACTTTTCAAATGCTACTCGTGAGACTGAGACCCCAGTTCCACCAAAGCAATACGAGTAAAATATTCTTGATTAAAACTTATCAGAGCACATTTCATATCACCTTTTCAAAAACGCAACACACAACAACAACAACAACAACACCAACAACAACAACAGGCAACAGTAAACAACACCCAATGAGTAACGCTCGTCAGCTCGGTAGCTACTTTATTATCGGAGAAACGGTCGAACTCGTTCCCCGTTCCCGTTCCCGTTCCCGTTCTTAGCCGGTGTATGTAGTTTGGCTGCCTCTCCGATTGGACGACCGGCGGCAAGATATGGCTATCTGAGCCGGCACAGTACCCACCCAGCTCCACTGACGCCACGGAAAACCAGAGAGAGAGAGAGAGAGAAAAGAGAGCAAGACCCAGAGAGAGAGAGAGTGAGGGCAAGGGGCCCGGAGACCAAAACCGATTTGATTAAGTTGCATCACGCGTCGGTCGCGCGACTATACTTATCGGACTAACTGTATGTCTCTCCGTATATAAGTAATTCACACACACACACACACACATTTATATGCGCGATTGTGCCCATATATCCTTATCAACATTTCAATACGTTTGGAAAGGTTTGGTTTTGGTGACGATGACAACGGAAACTCGGGAAACACCGCCAGCACTGATTACCACTATCAAAGATGTTCATGTAAAAAAAAAAAAAATCCAAAAGATTATAAGTATCCATTCCAATTTGAACAAGGGAAATAATAAAATAATAGTATCACTAACAATTTCTGATACTAATCAAACAATGAAAAGGGATCGCGTTTGACCTTTAATAATAATATAAATTTCCTAAATAACTTTTATAAGATCAACTTTATTTAAAGTTTGTCTTTTTATTTTCTTTAAATTTTTAAGATTGGCAACAATACATTTATATGAACATACATATGCATAAAAAATCTAATAAAATATACACAAACCACATACAAATACTGGCACAAAGCCGTAAAAATAGTATTTTATGTACACATACATATATTATACATATTGAATTGCACAAACAAGTATTACTCATTGCTGGTTTAAAAATATCTCTAATGGCGGTTTTTATTTCAACTAGATCCGGCTTATAAGCAGGGTATTTAAATATGATTTAAGGCAAATGATTATACAATAATCAAATCAAATAATAAATAAATAAAATACATTTAGATACTCATGAATTTACTCCATTTGGAAACATAATAGTCAATATTAATTTTAACGGGAAACATAGTTAGATGTTGAATTTGAATTTAATTCAAAATATGAATATGTATTAAAAAAAACCGTTACAAATGAGTATGTTGTTCGCTTCGCTTAGTGATATATCCCAAATAATCAGTGCCAAACTAATCAATTTTTATTTTTGTACAGAATGGGCTGAGTTTTGACCAACGGTCTCTAATCGATGTAATGTCTTTTGCATATGCACATCTTGTTATTATTAATATTATTATTATTGTTATTATTATTATTATTATTATTAATATCATTATTGTTATTATTAGTATTATTATTAATATTATTATTATTAGTATTAATATTATAATTAATATTACTATTGTATTTGGGATTGGATATAGTTACAAAATATTACCTTTATTTTAAACAATATGGCCTTTGGCGAGACAATATCATATCCACGCTCTACGCTGGGACTCTAAGCGGAGGATCCTGATTATCTAAATAAAAGAATCACAGCATAGATTTTAAAATCTCTAGAATATTAAATATTTAAAAATGACGATACGGAAACGGAAACAGTAGATTAAATACTTCAAATTTATAATGGCCAATAGAGGCGCATTTTTTGCTTATACTTATAAATGATAAAGTTAAAAATGAATGTAAATAAATAAATAAAAGAGTCAACCAGACTTTTGTCTGGTAGAGTGTCTGGAGAAATAAATAAGAATACAAAAAAAAAAAAAACAAAAACCAAATAAGATAACAGAATGAATAACACGATATGGGAAACGTGCAAGGAAACCTTCTATTGAAAACAAAACGCCGGGCGCCGTGACGTCACGGCAAGTGATAAAAAAAAAAAAATGAAAAGGAATAACAATGCACACAAGCAACATATTGCAAACTCTGATAAGAGACAACGAGTAGCCGAGACTGTCAAACAATGGCAGAAAAGTCAGATAAGAAGGTAAACAACCTGCATGCGGAAACTTTAGGCAGGCGCCGTCGTCGGCCAAAGAGAAAAAGGGCCCGGATCCTAAGCCGATAATAAAATGTGGGTGTGGCCGCCCTATCGAACCGAGCGGGCTCAGCGTCAGCTACTCCCTTGCAAAGCCCGGAAGAAGCAAAAGATAAAACCGCGAGCCAAACTCCACACTCCAGTCTCGAGTAGCGTAAAGATCATAAATACATATGTATGCAGATCTACCAGGCGGACACCACTGTGAGGCACATGAATACGGACCCAACGTGACTGCTCCCGGAGCAAACTCGGCGTCCGGGCTTATCAGCTTGGCTTGGCTTGGCTTTGCTTTTCTTTTGTTTTGGTTCGCATTGTTTTTGCTTTTAGTCGCCGCGCGTTGAACGTGCCAGCGATAATTTAATTTAAATATAAAATATTAATGACCATTTAAAAAGAATTAAAAGCAGATAAGCCGCACTCCAACAACAACAAGTCTGTTGGAAAATACAAAAGAAATTGAAAAATGCGCTCGGGCTGAGGCTGGCTTTAAGATCGGGTCGCATCGACGACATAAATAATCCAGCAATGGACGCATCCACACGCGAGTACATACTATATAGGCATGCATATACATGTACATACATACACACATTTATACATATATGAATGGTAAATAATAAAATGAATCTATGTTCGCACAATCTTTAGCCGCATCATCGTGACGGTGCCGCATGAGATAGGCATAGATTTCAGAAATAAAATCAAATATGCAACAGTATTGAAAATCAAACCCATACCTACTGAAAAAATATAGGAAAAAATTGAAAAATAAGTAAAAACACAAAATGCGTTCGCATGTTTGGTAAGGGGTCAATTGTGTTTACAAGCTGAGCTCCCAGGCCATAGTGCTCGACTGCTGATAAGACTTGGGCGCAAGCTCATTGAAGCGCATAAAGCATCTATTATGACTTGAGCTGGTTTTGAAGTGTCTCTACTGAAACAGTTAAATGTATTTTAAGTTCCGATTCTTTTGAAAAACAAAAACGGATATTTATCAATTTAAAAAATATAAGTTATCGATAAATGGTTTATAATTTTAAGCTTACAACAACCTACAAATAAATATATCTATCCCCAAAAATTAAAAAAAAAAAAAAAGCCGTTAATTATTTGTGAAATCTGTTGTGAATTGAACAGCAGCACTTCACTCTATCATAGTCCCTATCAACCAGTACTTGGGGACAATTTATGATTTTATATACAATTTCAAGACGTTGATCAATATTTTTTCTGTTACTTAGATAATTGTCATATTACAAAATTAACCGGTTTGAAGATTGCCCAAAAAATCAGCTTATTCTAAGAGCAAGCCCAGCTAAATTCTTTTGTAAATTGTTTCTTTTTTTTTAATTTGTTCAACCAAAAATAGCTTTGCACTAGGTCAGAAGCTGGGATAATGAAAATTTGCTAGAAGATTAATTTGTAAACAAAAACATACAATATTTTACTTTTATAAATAAACTCACCTTAAGCCAATCCATTGGTTTGAACCGGTAACCGAACCATCTTCCATTTTATTTGGGTTTGCGATGGTAAATATATTATTTATTTTGAATCTTGTTTTATACTCTTTTATTTAATAAATACCTAGAAATTGCAATTGAAATTGAATTAAATTACGAATTTTATATAATTGTGTATTTTGTAATTATAGGAATATTTATATGTTTTCATATAGTTATTTTCAAGCAATATTTACATCTATCCCTATTATTTGCAGCGCGTTGTATTCGATGGCTATATCTGGAACTAGTTCCACGAGCTGAAACAGTCGCAAGACGCGACAGCCCTATCTTCAATCATTCCAGTGTAAAACATAATCATATGATAGGCCGGCACCCTGAGGATTTTAGATAAGCAAACAAATACGAATATTGAAAGCTGATTAGTTTAAATTGAGCCACGTTACGAATCAGACACAAATTACAGCAAAATGTCGCAAACAGATCAATTTACGTTTCGACGAGCTGAAAAAGGGGATATAAAAGCAGTGCTAGAAATGATACAGGTAGGAGAGATCAACATACAGTATAAGCACTATTTAAACATCTTATATATTTTATTCATATAACTAAAATTAACATTATTAACAAAAGTGAACTTCTCCCAAGGAACTAGCTGACTTTGAGCGCATGAGCGAAGGTCCCCAACTGAGCGAGCAGGGTGAGTGTAGATCCAAAGCAAGTTCGTCACCTTGCTGATCGTTTCCCACACGCAGATCTGATACGCGATGCGGGCCTGGACGGCGGACCCGAATATTGTCAAATCTATGTGCTCGCAGACAATGCCACAAAGTAAATGGGACAAACAGTTGATAAGAGCGCAGAGCTCATTAGAAAGCTAGGCGTCAAATTTGAAGACATTGGGCAAATATTGGCTGGGCAAACAATTTCCGTGTCGGCCAAATAACAAATCTGTTTGGCAAACATTTGCGCTCGGCAGCTTATCAGGCATATTTCGAAAAGATTGGACGCTACAAATATCATTTCACATTTCTTTCCAACAGCTCCAGCATTGGCTATGCGATCTGCTTCAACTCGTACTCCACGTGGCAGGGACGTTCCCTGTTCCTCGAGGACGTCTATGTCCGTCCGGCCCATCGCAAACACGGCGCCGGTGCGCGCATCTTCCGTGAAGTGGCCGCCATTGCGGTTAAACTGGGCTGCCGGAGATTAGACTTCCATGTGCTCGGCTGGAATCCGGCGCGTGAGTTCTACGATCATCTGGGCGCAACGAGCTTAACTGAAACAGAAGACTGGCATTTCTACCGCGTGGAGCAACAGCAATTGGCCAAACTGGCCAGCGAACTGAAGTCCTGAGAGAGGCCCAAATTCAAGTGGAGTCTTTAGATCTGTCTATTTTGTTAGGCTAGTTAACAATTCAGTGCTTATTGGAATAAATAATACTTGGCTAAATAAATTTGGCTGTTCACTGTTCGCCGCTGACACTCGCTATGACATGGATCTGCATGCTCTTGGTCGAGTTGTAGACCTGGCCAGGCGGAAACGGATGCACCTTGGAGTGCGCGTCGGCCTTATTCCTGCCCCCAGCCGTGTACTTGGACAGGCGAATGCTGGGCATCGGCAGAAAGCCAGTACTGAGGGGCATAACGTCCAGTGATATCGAGTGACTGTCCACGTCCTTCATGGATACAACACCTGCAAGATCATCAAACATGATTCGTTAAAGTGCAAGCGTGATGCTAGTTCAAGAAAGATAAAAGCAGAAATTTATTGTGTTTTAAATAAGCCAATTAAAAGCCTAACTACTTGGAACGCGCCTCGGCAGACCGAAGTTCAAGTAAACTACTGTAGAGAACGTCTAGAAGCTTACGTAGTAATTATGATATGTATCCAATAAAATGAGGAGTTTTATAGGATATAATAAACTATCAACCAAACTTTTTTTGAATAGCTAAGACACTTACTAAAACTATACACTAGCCTGGGATTTGAACCCTGATCCTCGATGTTCAGTTGCCTAAAATGGCAAAAGAATTCCAATATTATTAAAGAAGCTATTCCCAACATTCAGTTTTTTCAACACTATAACCAGGACATGGGTGATCAGTATAACAAATAAATACAAATTTTAAACCCTATTCTCTTTCTAGGTGGGACAGTTAAATTCAAAATTTAAAACAAAATTACTTTTTTTTGTATATAATAAAAGTTAAGTTTAATTTTATCTGTAAACGTACATTCACCCAAGTTTTTTAAAAGAATCAGGTTTTCTTTAAGGTAACAAATTTACAGAATTGTGGAACGCTCATATAATATATATTTTATAATGAGCCTAACTATATATTTTCAAAAAATTTGGTGTTTAAAATAATACTTGGAAAGTTTGCAAATACTTAATTTTTACTTTTATGTAGTTAGGTAAAGTAATCAAATGGAATTTAACGATTTCGATTTTACAACTTGCACAAAACGGCCAATTTAGGCCCTAACATGTTTAATTCCGGCCTCAGAGGCATTGAAGAAAATCTGCTAAAAGATATTCTACGCTATAATTTAAAAGGTACAAATCATGAAGATATAATTTCAAGATTATATGAAGGTATATTTTCATGATTTTTTACGAATTATAAATGAAACTGTTTCAATAAAAATAGGAAAATGTGACGATCCAAGTTTCAAAGTCGCGTGTTCTTACATGAGAAAAAAAGGGCATTTTACTATGCAGAAATTATTTTCGAAAAATCTCTGCTGTTAATTATTTCCAAAAACAGAATTCACACTAATATTTTATACATATATGATCATCAACATTTGATTATTATATATAAAAATATATACTCCTTAAATAAGAGCTGTAGGATTCGACTGGATATTTACTGTAAGCTTGTAGACGTCTCTATCATTATTATAGGTTCAAGGTTAATGTGGCTCAACAGCCCCAAATTGGGTGCAACTACGTGTGTTCATAAACCAAAAACTTACCCATGTCTTAATATGCATTTAAAAAGTGTATATCATGTGTCAAGAAATTAGAATTAAATAATAAGCAAATGTGAAAATCAGGAGAAATGGACAGACGACGACTCACCAGCGGAACGACCACAGACGGCCCACAGATTCTGATCATTGAGCACCTCGTACATGAGATCCACATACGGATTCTCGTTGATCTTGGTGATCTTCAGATTCAAATTGCAAACGGTCCGCAGGCGGCAGAGCTCGTTCGGCTCCAGCTGTGCCTGCAGCTTGAAGAGCGTCGAGTAGTCGACCAGGTCGAAGGCACAGCCATAATTGCGCCAGACCTGCGGCTGTGACAGGGTCGCATATTTGACCACAAAATGCACCTTGACAATGGGCAGCTCGTGCTCCGTTTTCAGCGGCTCCACTTGAATCTCGTAGAGATAGGTGACCGTCAAGGATTTGTAAATTTCCTGCAAGTGGCATAATTATAGCTGAGATAAGTTTAATTTGCAGTCGGTCTTACAATTGGTTCGTCCGACTCGGGATTGAGATCCAGCAGACGCACGCCAGGCACATCGCACTTCACCTTGGCATGTTGCAGCAGCAGCCGCGCGTCCAGGCCCTTTATGATCACCTGCAGGAACTTCTGAGTGCCACACGTGTGCAGCCGGCAAGTGGCCTCCATGGCGGGCTGAAACTCAACCGGAATGGGCAGATCATTGCGCGACCAGGGACAGCTGAGCGTTATGTGATGCTTGGCTATTTTGCGACCCGGCATATCGGTCAGCACCTCCAGCGGCAGGGTACGCTCCTCGAAGGACTTAAAGTGCAGCAGCGGCACCTGCAGCACATTCTCAAAGCTGGCATCGTTGTTGCTGCCCGGCGCATTCGGCTCCAGTGCCAGCCGTATGCACAGATTCTTGGAGCAGCGCAACGTGATCTTGGCATCGGCCGGAAAGATGAAACTGCCGCCGGCCACATGCAAATTGATGGGCTGCGCAATGCCCGCGATGAGCGTCTTGAACTGCAGCGAGGCGCTCGCCGGCTTGGTGCATATCTCAAAGGTGGGCGGCTGCACGCCCAATGGCAGCTGCTCGGAGAGGAACTCCAGGCTGGACATGCTCAGGCACAGTTGCTTGAAATGCCAGCGTCCGACGCGCGTCGCCTTGCCCCTCAGCTCGACAAGATTGATGCCCGGCTGCAAGGCAACATTCTCGGTCTGGACCACGTTCGTGAAATCCGCCTGAACGCTGGGCGAGAGCTTCCGCTTGGTGCTGCTGGTGCGTCGCACCGGCTGCTTCGTCTTGGGCGTGTCGCAGACGACCGAGGCGCTGTTCAGCGTGCTGTCCTGCTTGTGGAACAGCTGCAACGAGACCTTCAGCCGCGAGGCACACTCCCGGTGGGGTGAGGCCGTCAGAGACACATCCTGCATGGCGCCCTCCAGTTCGAGCGCCACATGCAGCTCATAGCACAGCTTGATGGACTCGGCCACAATCTCGCGCGGATACAAGCTCTCCACCTTCAGCTGCACCAGCAAGCGATCGTCCTGTATGATGGGCTTCGTGTTGAGCACTTCGATGTCCAGGATGCGAAAGTGATCCTCCAGCACACAGTAGTTGGCGTTCTCAATGGACGGCTGTGCCGACAGCGTGGTCGTCAGTGTCTTCAGCGATTTGAGAAACTCGTCAAAGTAAAAGGTGCGCACGAGCGTCTCCAACTCAGCGCAGCAGGAGATGGAGCTGCAGGTTTTGGTGTAGGCCAGCGAGTCGCCCATTTTGCGATAGCAGTTGGCCAGCTCCAGCAGCGTCTGCGAGCTGAGCATGTGCCAGTTCTCGGCCTTCAGTTCGCGCAGCAGATCCGTGAAGAACCCCACAGCCTTGTGCGGCTCATCCAGAGCGCAATAGAATTTACCCAAGTCGAGTCCAACCAGGCGCGCCGAGCGCAAGCGCGTCACATGCTTGTACGTGCTGATGGCCAGCTCGGCCAGCTCCAGGTAGAGCTTCTGGAATGTCTGATTCGAGCCGAGCGCCTCTTTGAGCTGTTGCGCCGCCGACAATTTGGGTTTGCGATTGGGCGAACGGTCGCGTAGTTGGGGCATCGCATGCAGGAATTGCTGCTGCGGCGGCGCATCGCCAATGCCCGAGGAGAGCTGCACCACGATGTGCAGCTGCTCGGAACTGGGCGTGCAGCCCGGCAGCAGGCCGCACAGCTTGCCCAGCTCGTAGAGCTTATCCTTGGCCAGGTTCCAGATGGGCGCACAGTGCTGGAAGCAGGTCACCTCGTTCGGCTCCATGGCCTGTTCGCACAGTTGCAGCACCTCCAGGGCGCACACGAACTCCCAGCAGCACAGCGCGCCCTCCTGGCAGTCCAGCTTGATGTACTCCACCTCACGCAGCGTGGAAAACAGGAAGCCCAACAGCCGCTTGGCAATCTCCGGTATATCGTTGCTGGTCAGCAGCAGGTACGCCTGACGCTCGAACAAATAGTTGCGGAATTCCAGCAGCGAGACGCCCTCGTTGCGTATCTTCTGGCGCATCTCGAACTTGTCAACGCGGCTCAGGCAGATGCCGTGGAAGGCGCTGAGCGGACGCTTGAAGTACGCCAGCCACTGTTGCTTCTCGTTGAAGCCCGTGTGCGTGATGAACTGCGAGAACATGGCGTCCAGTTCGTCGTACTGTATCAGCGCCTCTGTGGGCAGCTCCAGTTTCTCGAATATCAGTGCCAGATCCTCCTGCATGAAGAAATACTGACGAAAGTCCCAGTCGTCCTGGTTGCGCCTCTCCCGCTTGGCACGTATCAGCTCCTCGTACTTGGCAATGTTCCGATTGTAGCTGGTGAGCATCAGAAAGCGAATGCGCTGCACCAAGCATCGAAAGGATTCCGTGGATTTCTGCTCGAATTTCGCCGGATTCAGCACGGAAATGCAGCGATCATCGTTCTTGCTGCCGAAATCTAAGCGGATCTTGTCCAGCACAGTGGTGCGAGGCAGCAAATTCTTCGTCTTGCGCATATCCAGCGTTTCCACCAGCAAAATCATCCAGTCGGAGATGCCATAGCTGGTCAACAGCTTCAGCCAGCCATCAATTTCCTCCCGTATCGTAGCCTTGTACGTGTCAATGTCCTAGAACACAAATTAAATGTTATAAACAGCCTTCAACGGATACTATCTCAAATATCACACTCACGTTGCACTCTGTGACAAATATGTGCAATATGGGATGTTCCAGAATACTCCAATCGCCCTGTTTATAGCGCTCCAGGGGTGCCACGCTGAACTGCTGCGTTTGGGCCTCCAGGCGAACATGTTTCGTGGGCCGTTGGAAGGTGCGTCGCCACTCGCAGGTGTCCAAGGGAATCGCATTGAGGATTTGCGATTCGAGCGATCGAAAAAGTGGAAATGAGCCAGAATCTGCAAATATCCATATTTTTAGTCTCGTTCCTGAAGTGAAAAGGGTATATTGGGTTTGCGTAATGTCCGTCTTGCTATCCGTCCGTCTGTCCGTATATACTCGCGTGTTACCACGTCAGATAAAGTGTTAAGATTGGTTGGTTACGTCCACTGGGGGTATGGCAATTCAATTTAATATATATATCTTCCTCAGTTTTAAAGCTGGACTTATAAAGATTTTCACCCAAATTACTGATGACCTTCTCTAAAGATCGGAGATCAAAATTTTTGGCTACGCCCACTGGGGGCGTGACAATTCGATTTAATCTTTATATTTCCCTCAGTTTTAAAGTTAGTAACATCAAATTTGTTCATTACTGAAGATCCCCTCTAAGGATAGCATAATATAATCAAATCTATACATCTTGGGGGCGTGAAAACCGCGAAAATCCATAGCTCCCACAATCTTAGAGCTAGAATCACAAAATTTGGCAGATAGTGTTCGGATGACATCCCCTAAAAATTGAGCCAACAAATTTCGGTCACGCCCATTTCCGCACCCACATATTACAAAAATCTATTCTTTCCAAAATAATAACTAAGACCGTTGTCGACTGTTTTAAGCTGTTATACTGTGAACGTGTACTACGCAGCGATTACACCCGACTACAACGTTCTTACTAGTTTTATTTAAACAAAGACGTAGCTTTCCAACCGCACTACTCACATGTTATTATGGGCTTAATCTGCATTCTAATTTCAGTTTTTTAATAGTTTATTGTCATTTGAGGCCAGCACAAAGCAAAAAGTCAACGCACAACACTCAATCAGCTGTTATCGCAACATATGTTAGCTGAACTGTTATTAACAGCGGACCGCAATTCAGCTTATTGCTCTAGCGATGTACGTGTGATATATCGATAATAAAGCAAATTCATCGAACAGCTGACAGCGAGCGAAAGCTGCGAAATACTTAGAAACAATGCAGTGGAAGTAAGGAAAAACAATTAAGTTTTACGTCGAAAACAATCAAATACGCCTATAGGTTTAGTTAATTTAATGTTCAAGTGCACGGCCAATTAGCTGCTGGCAAATATGGACATGGCCAGAAGCATATTCGGCCGCGACCATGAGGGTTACGTGGGCCGTGAAGAACATACGGTAACAATTGAATTCAGATGATAGATTGCTTATCAGACTAATTAAAATTGTTGATTTCGCACGCCACCAACGCAGCGCAAAATGCAGACGCTGAGCTCGGAAGACGATACGGTCGAATTACCGCCCATGATGGAGGAGCTGAGCGTGGCCGATGGCCTGCGCCCGAATCCGGGCGGACCGTTCTCAGCCTTAACGCCCTCGATGTGGCCACAGGAGATACTGGCCAAGCTGGGCGGCGAATCTGAGCTGGCGGCAGCCAACGGACCCAACGATCAACCCGACTACCGTTTCGATGAGTTCGGCTTTCGTGTCGAGGAGGAGGATGGACCCGAGCAGAGCTCGAATAAATTGCTCAGCATACCCTTCATGGAGGATGCACAGCAGCGCCTGCAGTGGATAGCACACCTGGAGTTTGCCCACAACAAGGAGGCCACTGAGCTGAGCTGGGACCATGTCGAGCTGCTGCTGCAGCGCACCGAGAAGCTGCGCAAAATGGTGCAAAACGGAATTCCACACAGCCTGCGCCCCCAGATGTGGATGCGTCTGTCCGGCGCGCTGTCCAAGAAGCAAAAGAGCGAGACCAGCTACCAGGACATCGTGAAGGGTGAGCATTGTCATTGAACTCTTCACAGAACAGCATTGAATATGTATTTAATTCAGCTTCCAGCAACGATCAGCTGATGACATCGAAACAAATTGAGAAGGATCTTCTCCGCATATTGCCAACAAACGCATGCTTCAGTCACCCAAACGGCACGGGCATACCACGATTGCGTCGCATTTTGCGCGGCATTGCGTGGCTGTTCCCGGACATTGGCTACTGCCAGGGAACCGGCGTCATTGTGGCCTGCCTGCTGCTGTTCATGGAGGAGGAGAATGCGTTTTGGATGATGGTCACCATTGTGGAGGATCTGCTGCCGGCCTCGTACTACAGCTCCACGTTACTGGGCATCCAGGCGGATCAGCGGGTAATGCAAACGCTGATAGCCAACTACTTGGCCAGCGTGGATGAATCGCTCAAGCGGCACGACATCGATCTGTCGCTGATCACGCTGCACTGGTTCCTCACCGTTTTCGCGAATGTGGTGCACATGAAGATACTGGTACGCATCTGGGACTGGTTCTTCTACGAGGGCTCCATCGTGCTGTTCCAGCTGACGCTGGGCATGCTCAAGGTAAAGGAACAGGATCTCAAGCACTTGGAGAACTCAGCACAAATCTTCAATTCGCTCTCTATGTGCTGCGAGGTGGACGACGTGGAAGTGCTCTTCCGCCAGGCGCTCGAAGTGGGCGGCTCGTTGAGCCAAACTGTCATCGACACGCATCGGCGTCGCCATCTGGCCTACCTGATGGCCGACCAGGGGCACCAAATTGGCAATCCGGAGGCGGCTGCCAATCTGCCCAAGCAGCAGCTGGCGCGACGCCAGGTCCGCAAAAGCAAATCGATACTGGAGGCATTTCTATTTCGCAGCGATCCCGAATCGGATCAGCTGAAAAACAAAAACATACGCCAGACCGAAATACTTGTGGATCTGCGCGAGGCCATACTGAAGGTGGGCCGACACTTCATCACCATCGAACCGAAACTGGCTGGGCACATTCAGCTGACGGCCAACTACAGCAGCGAATCCCATGCCAAGGACCACGAGAACTTCATCAACGTGGCACGCACCCGCAAGCGACGCGCCAAGGCGCTCCACGACTTTGAGCGGCACGACGACGACGAGCTGGGCTTCAGGCGCAACGATATCATAACCATCATTAGCCAGAAGGACGAGCACTGCTGGGTGGGCGAGCTGAACGGCTTGCGGGGCTGGTTTCCCGCCAAGTTTGTTCAGCTGCTGGATGAGCGCAGCAAGCTGTACACCTCGGCTGGCGACGATGCCATTTCGGAGACGGTTACGGATCTGGTGCGTGGCACTCTGGCGCCCGCAATTAAAGCATTCCTAGAGCATGGCATGAAGCGACCCACATTCCTGGGCGGACCCATCCACCCGTGGCTGTTCATCGAGGAGGTGTCCTCGTTGGAGGTGGAGAAGGACTTCAAATCTGTGTACAGCCGTTTGGTACTCTGCAAAACCTATCGCCTGGATGAGGATGGCAAGGTGTTGACGCCCGAGGAGCTGCTCTATCGCTGCGTCCAGGCGATCAACCAGACACACGACAATGCGCACGCCCAAATGGACGTTAAACTGCGCTCGCTCATCTGTCTGGGTCTCAACGAGCAGGTGCTGCATCTGTGGCTGGAGGTGCTGTGCGCCTGTCAGGAGGTGGTCCAGAAATGGTATCACACCTGGAGTTTTATCGATTCCCCCGGCTGGGTGCAAATCAAATGCGAACTGCGCATCCTCTCACAGTTTGCCTTCAATCTGAATCCGGACTGGGAGCTGCCGCCCAAGCGTGGCAAGGAATCGCAGCCACTTAAAGACGGCGTTCGCGACATGCTGGTCAAGCATCATTTATTCTCCTGGGACCTGTGAGTCCGCTAACGGCGGGTGCGGGCGTGCTCTGTGGGAATGCATCGAGAAAACATTCGACATTTTCTTTTCTTTTTGTATAAATTTGCCTCGAGCTATTCATCAAGTGTGTACAATCATGCATGTTGCCTAATCCGCCCCTAAATCCTAAGTATTTAATCTGAACAAAACTTACGCGCGAACTATGCTTTAATATCTCATGCTTTTATTACTTGTGCAATCTTTTCTAAGAAACTATAAACTTCGGCAAACCGAAGCTAAGATATCCTTGCGGCTGTTAAAAGCAACTTTTCCTAACGCAGCTGTTTGTTTAATTACAATCTGCAAGGATATCAATTTAGTTTGTTAAAAACATCTTTGTTGTTGTACGCTTATTCATAAGTGCTTAAGCCTTAAGCCCCATTTGCACCAATATATATATATATATATATATATATACATATATATATTATACATATAAATGTAGTACTTGCTATTTAATTACTTAATACATATATCCATCCATCCATATTTGTAGCTCCCACACAGCCCACACATAAAACAAGCACACAGAATTGTACTAAATTACAAACGTAACGTACCTTTGAATTTAAATCAAATCTTATAAAGTATTTATAATATATATACACCTAGATATTTAACGGTCTAAAATGCATTTCATTAAAGTTTAAAATATATATATATATATACATATATATATCAAACGTATATTAAGTTGAGTTGGCTTCTTGGTGTTATCTCTTAATTACAGACCAGACCCAGGTAATCATCCATCAGAGTTCCTATAGCAAACTGCAATAACAAGATGTGAAAATGTTTGTAATTTTTAAGACAGATCAGAATCACAAGCTACTTACAATGCCGGTGGCATCCACCCGCGTGCCGACAATCTTGAGACGTATTTTGTCCTCGCCCGAAATAACCACATCCTCGTCTTTGGATTTGTAACATGGCGGATTGCCGTTTGGACAGAATTGCATGTCCGCGGGAATAGACTGTGTAAAATAATCGTACATTGGTTATAAACAGCAACATGGCAAGCAAATAACAGACTCACATGATGCGATATGAAGCACGACAATGGCCCAATTTCGGCAAACATGCCCACTTTGTTGATCTGTTTGACGACGGCGTCCAGTACTTCGCCCTTAAATGGCCGGAACACGATGGCCTTATATTTGACTGGGTATACAACAAAGCCCTGGCCCGGCTGTATGACACCGGAGCCGATGAGATCTATCGTTGTGACAGCTATCACGAACCCGTATTTGCCCGTACACGTGCCCTCCACCTCCGAGTAGAGCTTCTGCTTCACCGTCTCCAGCAATTGTGGCCCAAAGTAGCGCGGATGCAGCAAAATTTCGTGTTCGAGTGAAATCTAAGTGGAATTCAATTTAATAAATGCTCCCACACGAACTTTACAATTTACTTACATGATAAAACATGTTTCCGGTGCTGCTCGTATTATTTACGGCAATAAATTAAGAAATTGCAAGGAAGTCACAAAAAACGCGCAAGCAACAAAACATAAACTGTTATCGTTATCGATATGTCGAATTGCCGGCAGGCTAACCGGCCAGTGTTAAAAAAGTGAACAAAAAAGGCGGCATTTTTAAAAAACATATTGCACATATATATTTAAGAAGTCTATGAATTACAGAGGAGCAAGTGCTATTTATAAATTAATGATATATAGTTTGAAACTATTTACTAAGCACTACTGGCATAATAGTAACAACAACTTTCACCCCATCACATTTAACAGAAAACACAATTTGTATACTAAGCTACTCTTCCTTAAGATTCAATTGAAACTCTTGTGCCTGACCTCCTGGCTGAAAGATGCGCACATATGCCGATTTGATTCCAAACTTCCAAATGGCTACAGTTGGCAAGTAGTACATAAAGAGATCAATAAGCCAGACTCGAAAATTGAAATACCAGCGCACAATGGCGTATTTGTGCAAAAAGGTAACGATAAACAAGCCATAGCTAACGATAAAGCGATCCCACAAATTTAGGTCATAGTAGTATGACTTCTGCTGTGGATCTGGTTTCTCGCCTGCTGCATAATCAAAGCTGTAATATTCATAGCCTTTGACATAGGCAAGACGCTTGGTAAAGTAAATATTTGCTCTGACCGATAGCATTGTATTGGCATGCCAAAGTCCATGAATAAGTGCCTCGGTCATGCGATAAAACTCCTCGTTCGTTTGCTCCAGCGCTGGCCTGTACACCCTGCGCATGACAATATCCAAGCGCTCTTTGGACTCGGCCCAGTCGCGGCCACAGACATTGTACTCATCTTTAATGCCCAGCAAATGACCCAATACACGCCACATATGCGACGTGGCCTCCAGGAAATCATCATCGTATAAGTGTATTCGGTGTGCTCCCAACGTTATAAACCCAATGAATCCGAACTGGGTCAGTGCCAAATCCTTCTGCGTTATCTGGCCCGCACCACGTCGCTGGCAAGCGTCGCTGGAGCGCGAGTGCGCCCGCCGCACAGCCGCAATGCTCGTCCAGAACTTGCTGCTCCGGTCATCGATGGACTGGAAATACCAGGCGTGCGTGTGGAAAATGGTGCGCAGATAGCGCCGATAGGCCGTTAAGGCATTCGACGATTGACGCGTGCAAACCAGCACACGCAGAATCGATGGAATGGCAAGAACGGCAATTAAACCAGCCAACATGCCCGAGGTCATCACAAAGCGATATTTGGTGAAATAGCTCTGGCCCCTGTGCATGGAGTACGATATATGTATATATAAATATGTATGCATTTGTTTACTTAAAATAATAACACCTACCGCTTGAATAGCTGTTCATTGTACCATGAGGGCAGCTCCAGCTCTGCCCCGCTGTCGCCCTCTTGACTGCCATTTACCAATAGATTCTCTAAATATTGTTCCGACCGTTCTTTATTAGCATTCGCCATGCCTTCGCTGCTGCGTACGTGCATCTTTCCACATGCCACTAATGAAAAGTTCAAATCAAAAATAAAGCAAACATGAATATTGAACATTATACAACAGCCAGCGGCCGCGGCCGTGTACACAAAAAAGAGAAAGTTTCTTTGGCTGGGCCACTCTTTTCACTTGCACTTACCGACACGTCGGTATCTCGGAGTATTTACAGCGAAGACGATGTTGCTTGAGCTGCTTACAAGTGTAAACAAGCGAGTTTGTGCACAATTTGCACAATCTGAAAATGGCAAATTAGCACAAATTTAATTTGGCCGCGAGTTGAGCAATTGAAGCGCGAGCAATTGAGCAATTGACGTGCGCGGGAAGCTGGCTTAAATTACACTACAAACACAAAAAAATTTTATATATACTATATCTCTAGTGGACGCGCGTTGTAGCTGCGGCGAGCGTTGCGCGCCAACTGTTCAAATTTTTAGCGATAAGCTAATCAAAAATGCAATTTATGTTAATAAAGTGCTATAGAGTTGTCACCCGTGAAAAAAAATTGTTTATAATTGCACACGACGAACCAGTACTTATCGTTATCGGAATTCCGATGACCACAAAAGTTGTAAATACAACATAATCGATTGCTGCGATTTGCAATTCAAGCAACACAATGGGTTAATGGTATTTTCTATTTTTTTTTTTCCTGTAAATATTACATTTTATAAAACAAAATATGCAAATTTGAAGCATATTGTTTAAATATGTGTATTATTGTAATAAATTTATATATATATTTAACATCCAAAGGATGTCGATTGGTTGGTCACAACGTGCGGCAGCCCTAAGGAATATATTAAAACTAAATAAGTTAAAACCTATTAAGGAATTCTTCAATTGGTGAGCTCCAAAAGGAAACTGGCAATAGATTATAAACGTGAAGAGTATTTTGCGTATACATTAGGACAAATTTTTTTTATAACTTGTTATTTCAAAATAAATATCAGCTTCAGCAAAGATTTGCACTAAGGAAACAGCACTAACTTTTTCTTGAAGAGTGAAGCCAGCCACTTTCTTAAGTAGCAAAAGCACAGTTTATTTTATCGATTAGTATCGCAGTATGCCAAAGGGGAATTGCTTAGGACTAATCGACTTTCTTACATCGCTACCGATGATATTTCCACACATCTCTGTCGCATCTAGCAGCCGACGCGCTTGCAAAAAAAAAAAAAAAAGAAATAATTTTCGCACTTTTTGCTAGCAGTATTGTTGCTAAAAGTGCAGGAGCACACTTAATTGGTGCACTAAGATTTTAAGTGTGTTTTTTAGTATTCAATTTCCGACAAAAGTGCCTGTTTGCACCGCCGATAAGCGTGTAAACTTTTGCCGACTCCGCACACGCTTTTGCCGCCGCCGCCGCTTTGTTGTTTTGGCGCCCGAATTTGCGACGCGCACAGAAAACTTGCGTGAAGTTCTAATTTGGCTGCGTGGTCGAAAATGGTGGATCGCAGCGATAATGGTAAATACCAAATGACTTGGTAAATGATCGTTTCAAATGCTCATTTGTCACATTCTATTTGCAAGCAGCGGAATCCTTTGACGATGCCGTCGAAGAGCGTGTAATCAACGAAGAGTACAAGATATGGAAGAAGAACACTCCGTTTCTGTACGATCTGGTGATGACGCACGCTCTAGAGTGGCCCTCGCTGACGGCGCAATGGCTGCCCGATGTGACTAAACAGGATGGCAAAGATTACTCCGTGCATCGCCTGATACTGGGCACACACACCTCTGATGAACAGAATCATTTGCTGATTGCCAGCGTTCAGTTGCCCAGCGAGGATGCCCAATTCGATGGCTCCCACTACGACAATGAGAAGGGCGAGTTTGGTGGCTTCGGTTCAGTGTGCGGCAAAATCGAAATTGAGATCAAAATCAACCACGAGGGAGAGGTGAACCGTGCTCGCTACATGCCGCAAAATGCGTGCGTTATTGCCACCAAAACACCATCAAGTGATGTGCTCGTTTTTGATTACACAAAGCATCCCAGCAAACCGGAACCGTCCGGCGAATGCCAGCCGGACCTGCGTCTGCGGGGACACCAAAAGGAGGGTTACGGTCTCTCGTGGAATCCCAATTTGAACGGTAAGCACTAATCTAGTTAAACAAGTTTTTGTTGTTTTATTTTTGCCTTTTTTATTTGGTAAAAGCATTTAAAAGTACAGTTTCTTTTGTAGTTCGATTTCCACTCATAAGTTTCAATTTTTTAGGCTATTTGCTCTCGGCCTCTGATGATCATACCATCTGTTTGTGGGATATCAATGCCACGCCCAAGGAGCATCGTGTCATCGATGCCAAGAACATATTCACTGGCCACACCGCTGTTGTCGAGGATGTGGCCTGGCATTTGCTGCACGAATCATTGTTTGGTTCGGTGGCCGATGATCAGAAGCTCATGATTTGGGATACACGCAACAACAACACCTCGAAACCGTCGCACACCGTCGATGCGCATACGGCCGAAGTCAATTGCTTGAGCTTTAATCCGTACTCGGAGTTTATATTGGCCACGGGCTCGGCGGACAAAACTGTCGCCTTGTGGGATCTACGTAATCTCAAGCTTAAACTACATTCCTTTGAGTCGCACAAGGATGAAATCTTTCAGGTGCAATGGTCGCCCCATAACGAGACCATTCTGGCCTCCTCGGGCACCGATCGACGCCTGCACGTTTGGGACTTGTCGAAAATTGGTGAAGAGCAGAGCTCTGAAGATGCCGAGGATGGTCCGCCGGAGCTGCTGTTCATACACGGCGGCCATACTGCCAAAATCAGCGACTTCTCTTGGAATCCCAACGAGCCGTGGATCATTTGCTCCGTGTCCGAGGACAATATCATGCAAGTGTGGCAAATGGCCGAGAACGTGTACAACGATGAGGAGCCCGAAATACCTGCCTCCGATCTGGAAACCAATACCGCTTAAAGCAACATCAGTTCATGTTTTTGGCATCTGTTTCCTCTATCCCCCTTTCCTCCCCATAATAAATATATATGTAAAATTGTTTTTGGCAAAATCAAAACACGTCGCCAGCTTACCTGGCAGCGTGTACTCATTTTAATTTATATATACATAATTTTAAAAAAGTTAATTAAGTTCACATTTTGTCTACAAAAAATCTTGCATTAAAACGATCTGAAGACCAACTAATCCACCGTGTACTTGTAGACCCTGCCAAAAGCCTCGATATCCACACGCAACGCACGCATATCGCCCTGGTGGCGTCGCGAGCTAATCTTGCCGCTTATCACCTGACCCTTTTGCACCGTTTGCGGCTGGTCAATGAAAAATATCGTTTGCTTCCAGTGTGTGGGCGTCTCGGCTGGCGAAGTGCTGAACGTGATTTGGTTATCCAGCTCGAAGAGGGTGTCAAAGTAGCCCACAAAGGCGGCCAATTTGCCCGTTTGCGTGCACTTTAAATGGAATTCGTGCGTAAAGTTCGAATAGTTCAGATCGACCGTCATCATGTCAAAGTTGGCTATTTGTTCGCTCTCTGTCAGTATGTGCTCGGGATCAACTACCTCCATTAGCGGCTCCTCAATGCTGCGCTTGCGCAGATCGCTCATATTCACGCCATAGACATCGTCCCAGAACTCAACGTGCAGCGCATGCAGCGCCTCATTTATGCCCAGCAAATGCAGGGTGCAGCGATTGGGCAGAATTTTACCATTGGGGTTGAGATGGTGTTCGCGTGCGTAGATAATTGTGTCCAACATTGCCTCGTACAGCAAAAAATAGCCCATCCATTCGGATATGATGACATCGTATTTGGCCTCTGGCAGTTCAGTGTCCTCCAGGCGCCCCTTCACCAGTTTCACATTTTTAACATTGTTTTTTCTGTCAAATATATAATTTATATAATTCGATTTTAAAGTAGTTCACAGTCAGAGTTCGGAAATATTAAAGTTATGAATATTAAGTCTAAAAGTACTTTATGGCTGGTTAAAAGGATATTTGAAATACAGTTTAAAAAATATAAATATTGATTAAATGAAAATTATACTTTTTATCAAAGTTGTTCCATTCGAAAATCTATCTTGAATGTGCTTATGATTTTATGCATATGACGACATTTTAATTTTTGATTTCCTTTATAACAATCTAGATCAATAATTTGTATTTATTACTCAGCTCTTAGTGCTTATCAAGATTATATATGTATTTACTTAATAATGATGGCAACGTCTACTTCAATCACATTTTTAGAAAAATTAGCTCTCCAACGGTATAAAGGACTTTCTGTGCAGGTACTGCAGTGAAAACTTACTGTGGCTAATCATTATTTAATCATATATATTTATGTACCTTTTACTTTAATTATGATTTTGATGAAAGTATATAAATTCAATTTGGTCAATAATTAATCAACATAAAAATGTAACTGCTGAATATAACATTTTTTAAAAGCTACCACAGTTAAATAAGGCAAGTATTTAAATCTAAAGTAACGTTTAAGAAAACTTTAAAAAAAATTTCAAAATAATGTAAGTTTTTAACATAGTTAAAAACCAGGCGAAAATTAATATGGAAATCAAATGGATCAATAGGGAATGGGTCGTTGCAAACCAATATAATAAACGAACTTTGCACAACTCATTTCGTGTCTTATGCCTAAGCAATTATATCCTTTACCACGTGTTCTCAGAGCCTCTCTTCTCTTATTAAAATCCTTAATTACAGGATACCTTCGGGAAATCACTGACCACCAGCAGACGGGACATATAACGGCCCTCCGCTCACGGATCACTGATTTTCCAACTCTAAATCTTTCCTTATTTCTCCGTATTAAATGGTAATTATTAGTTTTATTGTTTCTATCCCTCTTTTTGTATGTTTTGCTTCCATTTAGGAATAGTTTTACAGTTTATATTAACTACTAACGCCTTCCAATTTAACTATAGATTCCAATAACGTCACTGACAACAATTATCTGTGAATAGGGGTGGAAAGGAAAATAAAATAACTCTTTCGTGTCGATGATGTCATTACAAATTGTATTACTTTCTTTGGGCTTTTAATTATTTAGTTGTAATGTGATATTCACTTTTGTTGACAATCGCTATGTCAACTTTTTTTTAAAGTAAAATACAAAAAATATTCTAAAATAAAAGTTTGTGGTTGGAACTTAATATTTAAGTAATCTAAAAATTAAAAATACACTGAAAGAACACCTACCTGACTATGTCCATGGCAGTGTAGACAATTTCGGAGTTGTCAATGCCAACGACGCTTGCGGCGCCCGCTTGAGATGCAAATATGGAGAGTATGCCCGTGCCACAGCCCACATCTAGCACAGATTTGCCACGCAAATATTGCTGATTTGTCATCAGAGCCGCACGGTAGCTGCTCGTGCGCACCTAAATAGACAGATATATTACTAAAGTATGTAATATTTGAATACATATATATGCAACTACCTTATCACTGAGCATTTCGTGATGTATACCAAAGTGGGAATAGCTATTGAAGTATTCTTTATCCAGCGTTGGAGCGTTGCGCACAATGGACTTGTCGCTCGTTGACGTCTCCTTGCCGGCTTCGCTATGCACCTTTTGCAGGAGTGTTTTGTAGTCGTTGCGCATGCGTTCCATGTCCTCACTGGCCTGCTGCAGTAGCTGGCTCTGCTCAGCGATGCGCTGCATCAGCTCTGATACGCCGGCAGCCGCCTCGGGTCCGTCGGTCTTCAGAGCCTCGTAGTCGTAGCAGAGCCAAGGTTCGTACTCAATAGGTTTCAGATACTTTTCATCATTCCATTGTGGCTGTTCTGTGAGCAGCAGCTGCTCTGCACTAATCTGCCCGCCACGTATGTAATTTATTAGCTTTATGAAGGCATACTGATCCATTTGGAATTTCTGCTTGAGCTGAGACAAGTTCACTTTGTGCTGGCTGCTTAAATGCTCGATGGCTTCTTCGATAGTGGCGAAGACCTGCGTGCAAAACAAACACGCTGTTGGCTCTCCTTCGCCCTCGTCCATTTCCTCATCGTCCTCGATGTCATCGTATGCCTCCTCCTCATCCGAGCTGGGATCTGAAGACTCATTTGCTGTCGGGTCAAATTCTGTTTTCAGCGCGTTGTTTTTTGTTATTTGCACATGCTGCTCACTTACCTTTGTGATCTGTGTTCTCCATATTAGTTGGATATAAAAATCAGACGCTACAAATTAAAAAAGCGACAATGGGAAATTCTTAAACACAAAAAGTTCAAAAACGCTCCTATTGGCCAGCACGTGCAGAGACCAACAGTGTAACCACATCCCGGCGCGATTTAATTATATACAATATATATCGATAGTTTAGTACGGTTTAGTGTGCAGCCCTGCACTTGCATAACCCTGTTTTTGGCCGCAATAACAAAATGCTTCAGGTGCGTATTTGATTTTATTTCTCTTTATTACAGAAAACCACTTAAGTTTTCATTTATTATTATTTGTATTTCAGCTATTCAAGACATTGCGTCTGACGCAGCCGGTGCGTTTTGCCTCCGCCCTTAGCACGACAACGACAGCAACAACACCGTCGTCCGTTGCGGCGGGCGAGCCTGACAAACTTTACAGCAAACTAGAGATTGAACTGCGGGGCATTGATCCGGCGGTACTGAAGAGCTACACACGGTTTGCGACCACCGCTGCCGATCACCTGGGCATCGAGTTGGGCAAGTGGTAGGTGCCGCAATGAACTAGCTAAAAATACCTATTGAACACTCTATATTTGCTTCCCTTGCAGCTGGTCTCCACGCAAGGCGCACCACGAGCGCATGACCCTACTCAAGTCTGTGCACATCTACAAGAAGCATCGCGTCCAGTATGAGATACGCACACATTTCCGCTACATGCACTTCCACAAGCTGACCGGCTCCACGCTGGACACATTTCTCGAGTACATCGAGCGCAATCTGCCCGAGGGCGTGGCGCTTCAAGCGTCCAAAACGGAACTGCAGCAGATACCCGAGCACTTGCGACAGCCACCGGAACAAGTTTAACATTAGATTAGATATTAAATCCACTAGTTATAGGTGTTGCAACTGTTTAACTTGTATGTTCGATAATGCAGCCATCGAAACGCTTCAACAGTAGCGTTCAGATTATTCTTCAATGGTCAACAACAAATAAAGTGCTGTGTGTTAATCGAAAATATTAGCCCATTGATAACGGTTGGCTTGTTATAGGTTTCATCAGTTCAGGCCTCAACAGCGTTATAGTGATAAGCTTTGGTCTCAATATTAAAA
Organism: Drosophila colorata; assembly: GCA_035041545.1. Lineage (NCBI taxonomy): Eukaryota > Metazoa > Arthropoda > Insecta > Diptera > Drosophilidae > Drosophila > Drosophila colorata. The sequence continues at coordinate 4,834,897 of JAWNLD010000680.1, read as the reverse complement.
TAACAAAAGACAAGAACATTTTATACCCTAATCCTTTTTTTTTTTTTTGGTGTCAATAATATAAGTGAGCAAAAGAAATAGCAAAGAGAACAAAGATTAAATACCCTTTCAAACATGTGTATAATAGATATTTAAATAGTTTATATACTTAGCCAAACAGAGGATTTGCTCATATATTTCTAGCATAGTTAAGCTCCTAATTGCAGAGTTAAATTAAGATATATAAAAGTACAATCAAATTTCGCAAACAAAACTTAATTTTTGTCTGATTGTTCCTATGCTCCTGCTCCGATGTTGACGAGCTATGACAATGTTATGGGCATTATTATTGTTTAATAGTCTCGTGTACTACTACTTCCTGGGTATATATTATGGGAATATTCCTTAAAATATCGCGAAAAGCAAAAACGTTTTCCATACAAAACTCTGTTTTCGGCCGATAGAGGATAGAGGAACATGGTTAAATCGACTCGGCTCTTGAGAATGATCAAGAATACTAAAACATACATTCTCTTACAAAGTGTTAAACATGTCTTAACAAAAAGATCGTAGTACTCTCTGGATGGGTATAATCAACTGCACTCAAAGTCAATGATAACTGTGGCGGGCTTATCATTCTTTTTCGCTCTGCAAGGTTTTTGGCTAAATTAAGCACTGCGCACTGCATGGCATAGCTAGCACACCAAAAAGGCAAGGGTATATCATCAATTGGTTGTACTCGTATCTTGACATTCATAATGGGAACTGGAAATGGGCGTACTTGACAAAACGCCAACACTTTGGCTTAGGCACTTCAGTCGCGTGCTCCAGCTCCAGGCAAACGGATCTCCGAAAGTGGACAACATGCAGGCTGGTCACCTATTGCAGATGCTCCTGGCCACGGCCACGATTTACGGTTGCCTTACGCCCGTGATGTGCATCTATGAAGACAAAATTCTGGCATTTCTAGACGAGTTTCGTATGCGTATGTGCCATCCGATACCGAATTTGGGTTTGCCCGCATTGGATCCACTGGAGCTAGGTCCTGCCGAGACAGCTGTGAATAACAAATACCTTGTGGAGTGAGTACATATTTCCTGCCCATCTATTAGGATGTGATTATATAAATCGTTTTAGCTTTACCGGTTCGATTGAGGACTTCCAGCTGAAAGGACTCTCGGATTTCGTTGTAAACGCGCTAAAAATAAATGTAGTTAGTTTGCAACGCAGCACGATTAATATTACCTTCCCACTCACCTATTTAAAGTCCCTATATACCGCCAAGGGTTCCTTGGCCTATATTCTAAATTTAGCAGGTGACGGCAATGCAGAGTAAGTCAAATAAAAATGGATATTTGCGAATATAAACAGTAAGTAATTTACTATAATATACTTTAAGAGCGTCTGTTGAAGACTTTTCGCTCGCACTCTCATGGAGGGTAAAGATGTCGACGTCCATAGCCATCACAGGATTGCAAATTGATCTGATTTTGGGAGATTTGAAAATTAATTTTGATAATTTATTGGAGGATGAGCGTGTTAATGATTTTGTACATGCTCTGGTTAATGAAATGGGCGTGGAATTACTTGGCGATGTATGGGACTACGAACAGGAGAGAGCAGTCGACATAGTCGAAACGGTGGGTGACCTACGCAAACAGGAGATCTGTCAATACTAATCGTATTTTCCCTTTGCAGCTGATCAATAGCAAAATATCGGATCTTCTCAAAATAATTACTGGAGGTGGCGGCGGAGAGGGTGGCGAAAGTCCTCCAATTTTTGAGGGTGTCGAGCCAGATTGTAAACCTAATACTCGTAAATAAGTCTGATAAATACATTGTATATACTAAGCCTAAAAATACACATCAAGGATCTGAAATTATGCAGTTGATTATATTAATCGCTTATATAAACGCATACGTATTTGCGCATCGTTTCGATAAGTAGCGCCGTAAATATGTACCACTAATCTGTTGATAGAGTGCATGCATACCTATAAAAAACCAATTTCTATTCTAATCCAGTCAGTATCAGTAAAGGTATTGCTGATAACGAGTGCCATTAGCTACTTGACGCTTTTGGTGTGGGGTCTTGATACCGCTGTTATTGTGTTGGCGGTTTATTGATTTATGTCGGCAAAGTATCATAAAAAAGTTTAAATTCTTTTATGTTTGGCGCGCTTAATATCAGCATGGCAGCGCCACTTCAGCTGGCAGGGCTACAGAACATGATAATTTTCGATAAGTAACGAGCGTCAATAGAGCAACACTGTTTTGGACAGCCTTGCCACATCGCAAAATTAGGTATATTAGAATTTTCCAGAGCAGGGCAACGCGCTTATAAGTAAAGGTACCATCGTACGCCATCATTATTCCTATTACAAGTGCCAGTTTGATCGAACGTCTGAGTGTCGACTCGGCAGAAAGAAATTTAAGTGGGACAAAGAAGTGAAGTAGCAATTACACGGTTATCCATATATTTAGTACATTTTAACTAAACAACACACAAAGGTAAGTTTTATTTTTAGCTATCTTGATACAATGCATTTCTATTTGCTAAATTTGGCACGTGCTCATCATCCACCGCGTGCGTTTACCCAGAAAAAAAATTTCCACTAACTCACATGTGCTCATTTTTACGGCTTTAATCAATAATTACGCATTGAGTGCACTGTTGCAAGTATCTTCGGGTCAATGTTTCTGTAGCTTTCGAAATTTCGAACCGCATGGAAATTAATGACTGCAAATGCTTAGACTTTAGAATTTGTACTTTCGTGCATGTAAACGTATTTTTATACGTGTATTGCGTCATTCAAAATTTTTATTGCATTTGTGGCATCTAATAAATAATTAAAGCCTTGCATACATACATATTTAATGGTTCATGGTAATTTGCTATTTTAAGTGTGGTTGTGCTGGAATATTCCATTGGAAAAATATGCCGCATCACACACGCATATTCCATTTAGTAATCGTCTACCTACTCAATTCATGAGTCACGATGACGTTCAGCCACTGACGTCTGAATTTATATATTTATAACTTGCAAGCATTTTATTATAAACAAAATGTTTTATATGTTCAACATATTTAATTAGTTATCTATATTTGCTATAATTAAACATGCGTTGCTAACCGGCATTTCAATGTATGCGTGCACGCGTCGTTGGAATAAAACACATTCGAACTTACATATAACATTTTGCGCGCGCGTGCTTGTATACTCGTGTCGTCTCTTTCATACGCACAAACTAATCGGTCTGGCAACGGCGTGGTTTTGCGTACATATAGATACATACATATGCATATGTGTGTGTATGCGTGTGCATGTTTGGTGGTTTTAAGCATTCCAGAATTTTCGCCTTTGTGCCCATGCGATGTTTGCACCTTTTGATGAAAATTAGCAGCAGCTGCTACTGCTGCTCAAATGAAACTCCATTGTTATCTTGCCTGAGCTGTTGTGTGTAAATATACATAGGTATTTACGTGCATACGTAAAGATTGCAGATGTAGATGTGCACGTATGAACATACATACATCCATACGTGTCTCGGCCATATAGATTAGTCATTTGTTCACGTTCACCGTTATGGGTGTTGACTGTGACATTAGCAGCAACCAGTTTCCGTTGCATGATAAATTCAACGCAAATGGCATGACAAATTTTCGACGGCGAAAATGTTCTTACTACACTTTTTATTGCTGCTTTAATGGCCAGGGCTACAGCCTCAACCTTCAACTAAACAAACAGGGTTGCTTAGCTCGTTAACATATACTACTTACTACACGCTTGAAAATTTGTTTCGAATAATGTGTATTTAAGATTGATTATACAAACATCAGAATACTACAGCACATGTCGCTTGTGTCCGAAGTCTTCATTGAGCAAATGAAACACAATTGCTTTCCCATTTCCAATATTTGTATTCCACCAGGGATGCCAGATATCGAGAATATATTTCGTGAAAAGTTCGTTGACATCAAAAATATTTTAAATTAAAAAAATCTAAAAAAGACGACAAATAAATAAAAAAAAATTTCTCTTGTTCAATTCGTTACAGATGTCTAAAGCTCCAGCTGTTGGTATTGATTTGGGCACCACCTACTCGTGCGTGGGTGTGTTCCAGCATGGCAAGGTTGAGATCATTGCCAACGATCAGGGTAATCGTACCACCCCATCCTATGTTGCCTTCACGGAGACGGAGCGTTTGATTGGTGACGCCGCCAAGAACCAGGTGGCCATGAATCCAACCCAAACGATCTTCGATGCTAAGCGTCTGATTGGTCGCAAGTTCGATGATACGGCCGTGCAGTCCGACATGAAGCACTGGCCCTTCGAGGTTGTTAGCGTTGATGGCAAGCCCAAGATTGAGGTTACGTACAAGGACGAGAAGAAGACCTTCTTCCCCGAGGAGATCTCCTCCATGGTGTTGACCAAAATGAAGGAGACCGCCGAGGCGTACCTGGGCAAGACGGTCACCAATGCCGTCATCACTGTGCCTGCCTACTTCAACGACTCGCAGCGTCAGGCGACCAAGGATGCTGGTACCATCGCCGGTTTGAACGTGTTGCGTATCATCAACGAGCCAACTGCCGCGGCCATTGCCTATGGTCTCGACAAGAAGGCTGTTGGAGAGCGTAATGTGTTGATTTTCGATTTGGGCGGCGGTACTTTTGATGTCTCCATTCTGTCGATTGATGACGGCATCTTCGAGGTCAAATCCACGGCCGGTGACACCCATTTGGGTGGTGAGGACTTCGACAATCGTCTAGTCACTCACTTTGTGCAGGAGTTCAAGCGCAAGCACAAGAAGGATCTGACCACCAACAAGCGTGCTCTGCGTCGTCTGCGCACCGCCTGCGAGCGTGCAAAGCGTACGCTGTCATCTTCCACTCAGGCTAGCATTGAGATTGACTCGCTGTTCGAGGGTACCGATTTCTACACCTCGATCACGCGTGCCCGTTTCGAGGAGCTGAACGCTGATCTGTTCCGCAGCACCATGGATCCCGTGGAGAAGGCCCTGCGCGATGCCAAGCTGGACAAGTCGGCCATTCACGATATTGTGCTGGTCGGTGGCTCCACCCGTATCCCCAAGGTGCAGCGCCTGCTGCAGGATCTTTTCAACGGCAAGGAGCTGAACAAGTCCATCAATCCCGATGAGGCTGTTGCCTATGGCGCTGCCGTCCAGGCTGCCATCTTGCACGGTGACAAGTCGCAGGAGGTGCAGGATCTGCTGCTGCTCGATGTTACCCCACTGTCGCTGGGTATCGAGACTGCTGGTGGCGTGATGAGCGTGCTCATCAAGCGTAACACGACCATTCCCACTAAGCAGACTCAGACCTTCACCACCTACTCGGACAACCAGCCTGGTGTGCTGATCCAGGTGTACGAGGGTGAGCGCGCTATGACCAAGGACAACAATCTGTTGGGCAAATTCGAGCTGTCGGGCATCCCACCCGCACCCCGCGGAGTGCCCCAGATCGAGGTGACTTTCGACATTGATGCCAACGGTATTCTCAATGTGACCGCCCTGGAGCGTTCGACCAACAAGGAGAACAAGATCACCATCACCAATGACAAGGGTCGTCTGTCCAAGGAGGATATTGAGCGCATGGTCAACGAGGCCGAGAAGTACCGCAACGAGGACGAGAAGCAGAAGGAGACCATCTCTGCCAAGAACGGTCTGGAGTCGTACTGCTTCAACATGAAGGCCACCCTCGATGAGGACAATCTGAAGAGCAAGATTTCCGACTCGGACCGCACTACCATCATGGACAAGTGCAACGAGACCATCAAGTGGCTCGATGCCAATCAGCTGGCTGATAAGGAGGAATACGAGCACCGCCAGAAGGAACTGGAGGGCGTTTGCAGCCCGATCATCACCAAGCTCTACCAGAGCGCCGGTGGTGCACCTGGTGGCATGCCCGGTATGCCCGGTGGTATGCCTGGCGCAGCTGGTGCTCCAGGAGCTGCTGGTGCCGGCGGTGCTGGCCCTACCATTGAGGAGGTCGATTAAACAACTCACCCAACCACAAACCAACCACACAATAAATCAATTATACAATCTACATTTTACACAAAACATATTTAACTTGGATTCTAAATTAGAAAACACCAACAACAAGAACAAACGACAACTGCTCTTGAAAGTTATATTATAATAATACAACTGCAACATTAAAAACATTAAAAAAAAGAACAACCAAAACACTGCTCTTAAAATAAGATAATACATATATATTATATTATTATCATCACACATCGATCGATCATCCCAACAATATTTGCTTGTTCTTGAATAAAATACATCAATTTGAGAATTGCAAAAATACGCCTTTATTTTGTTAACGATTGTGCTTAGTTTGTGGCTTTGCTCTGCTTCACCTATTCATGACTTGCCTTAAAGTTGACTAGTTTTAGATTGATATAAATTAAAATGTGCCTAACTAAACGCATTTAAATTATGAAATGCTGCACTTGGCCTAGTTAATTTAAATGGTGCATAAGCTGGGGCTTAACCTTAAATCAGCGCACTTATGAAACCACGAATTTCATGGCATAAACATAGCAATATTATTGATTATCAACGTTTCCTGACGACATAAGTTTTGTCGATGAGTTTATTTCTCACTGCTCTTATCCAGTTATCACTCATTCTTTGTCACTTTCCCGTCATACTCTTTCCTTGCATGCTTTCGTTTTACTAACAATCGCTTTCTCCTTCTAACGCCTTTCTATGTGATTTTCATGTGCTTTTTAAAATCATAATTGATTAACAAAGTAATGAAATAAAATGCAAATTACAATAAATATAAAATATAAATCTTGGGTACATATACCAAGTAGCCCCCTCAACGATAAAATCGAATCGTTTTATTAGATGAAGCTAAATATAATGCACAATGGTATATTTAATTTATAAAAAGTTGCTGCACAGTATTAAAGGCTGGTCTACAACTAATTAGCTAAATCTATTGCCAAAGTAGTTGACTTAGGAACCATGTGATAAGCACAATAGATGTGCTAAAGAGTTTACACTGTAAACTTTAATAAACTGCGGATTCTGTTTACAAAAAAAAATTGGAGCTCTTTAGTCCACCCAGGCAAAGTTGCCATCTTTGTCCAGCTTGGTCACTTTGTTAATGATCGGCAGCTCAGTGTTGTTGGGCTTATAGGAGCCCTGATCCTGGTTCCAGTTGTCCTGTCGAATATGCACCGATCTCACCCTGCGCCCAAAGACGCTGCCCAGCTGCTGTTGCTCTTTGGCGGGTGTCTTCACATTGAGCGTAATGTCTGCTTCCAGCTGATGCTCTTCGAGTGTTTTCTTCGGTGTACCCCACTTCTTGCCTTTGCCACTCACTTGCTCCAGGTAGGATTGCCACTGCTGCAGCTTGTCCTCCGCGGCGCGCAGCTGCTCGATGCTGCGCTCATGACCCGGATTAATGCCAATGGGCTGAATGCCGATAATCTCATTCAGGTCGATCTTGATGGGTGCCAGCGCGGAAATTGCGCGGGACAGGCCGATTTGTGTGTGACGTATGCGATGCTCGGTGAGATCGGCGCCCAACAGCTCCTCGTGCGGGTCCATGCGTATGGGTATGATCTTATTAATCACGTAGAGCAGCAAGAACGTTGAGCAAATGCCCCAACAGGCCAGGCAGAAGGCAGACAGCGTTTGTATGCCCAACAGATACCAGCCGCCGCCCTTGAACAGTCCGCTGCGTCCCTTGGTCGTGTCCATGGGCAGAGGATTGTCGGCGAACAGGCCAACGGCGATGACACCCCAAATCCCGCAAACACCGTGCACAGAACTGGCGCCCACCGGATCATCCACGCCCATGCGATCAAACAGCGGCATGGCCACAACGCACAGCAACGAACCCAAGGCGCCGATGATCAGCGCCTCCCAGGCGCGGTACAGAAAGCAGCCTGCTGTAATGGAAACCAACGAGCCCAGAATGCCATTAATGAGATCCATGATGTCCATGCGACCATCATGTCGCCAAAACGAATAGCTGCAAGGGACCATGATGAATACAACAGGGCAAATCTTTTATTTTATTTCACACTCACAGCGAGCTGGCGAATCCGCCGCCAAAGGAGCCCATCATGGTCATGACAGCGGCTCGGGCCGCATACTGCCACTTGGCACCGCTGACGCCGTACGTGCTGCCCGAGTTGAAGGCCAGCCAGCCCCACCAGAGCACGAAGAGACCCATGCACGCATTCACCGGATTGCCCAGCGGCAGCGGATCAATGCCCTCGGCATAGCGACCCAAACGGGGTCCCAGCATGGCAGCCGAGGCGAAGGAGGCGGCGCCGCCTATCAAATGCACCGGACCGCTGCCGGCAATATCCACGGCGCCCAGATTGTTGAGGAAGCCATGCTCACCCCAGACCCAGCCAGCGGGTATGCAGTAGACAACCGTGTTGAGGAACGAGAACAAACAGTACGCTTTGAAATTGCAGCTGTGGAAAATAATGCAAACTTATCGATAATTAATGCTTGAGGAAGTATCGAAGAGCCGTGTCCGTTAAGTATCGAAGCGCAACTCCGAAAAATGCACTGAACACGCACTCATTATTCGGACATTTGTTTAATATGTTATGCAGACGATAATCATTTGAAGACTGGGTGAGTATCACAAGCAATATATCTGGATGGCATCTAATTATCTTTTAATTGTAATATACTTGTAAAGGTTACTACAAATTTGTTTACAAAATATATAACAATTAGAAGACTTTTACGATATAAAATATGAAAAACAATATGTGTGCATATTCTTGACCAGTTTTGTCAGTCCGTCTGCTCTTTTTAAACATTTTTTTTTCTAAATAGTCACCAACTTTTTAACTGTGTGAAGGAAAACTAGATGTACGTAATTCGGGAACTGTTTCTCTGGATTGATATTTTCTGTTTTCATTTATACTAAGCAAACTTGACAACTACGTTATTATTATTCATTATGCTGCTAATATTAAACAAACATATTTTTTCATAATTATAAAATAGCTTCCATAAAAGTACAGTACAAAATTGAGTTTTAAAAAATTAAGGCGTCGCTATGCTTTTAAATTATTGGCCAAAATATATTTACATCACATTATATCAACTCCAACTCTGTCAGAATAAATTGAGAAAAGCATGGCAAAACTGCTAAAAACTTGCAAAGATAGTTAATTTTCGGCAAACGATTTAAAATTGGTCAACAAGCAAAAGAAGGAAAGCACGAACAGCCAAGTCGATTTATATTTTTTTAAGAATATTTCGGTGATTATAAGAGCTATATAATTTTAGCACAGCATGCACAGATCAAGAGTACATCACTTTTTGGATACCTCCCCTTACTTATTTGCGACACACTTTTCACCTACCGTTCGGCCATGGCGCCGCTCACGATGGTTGTTGCTGTGGTCGCGAACGACAGTTGAAAGAGGAAGGCCGCGAAGATCTGGCCCATCAGCTCATCGCCAACGGGTGGGTCGAGCAGAAAGTCACCTATGGCCATGAACGGATTGGAGAGCGGCCCGCGCCCGAAGCTCATGCCGTAGCCGAATAGCCAATAGGTGAATCCACCGAGCACGATGTCAATGACGTTCTTCATCATGATGTTCACCTCGTTCTTGATGGAGACGCAGCCCGACTCCAGCATGCCGAAGCCCGTCTGCATGGTGAAGATGATAAAGGACGAGGTCAGCACCCAGTTGGTGTCCTCAATGGACAGATCGTAGAGCCCGGGTATGACATAGCTGCTGTTCCGCACCACGCCCTTCAGTGCCGTCACCTGCGAGGCTGTGGCATTTTCCAACTTTGAAGGCATCTTTTCTCTTTTTTTTTAAATTTTTTTTTTTTAATTTTTGGTTCCGGGGCACGTGCGTTGTTCAGCTGAGTTGCTCCACAAGTGAAGTGTGTGCAGCCGATTTTCGGAACAAATACGGAAAGTTGCAAATTACATGCATTCGATTTAAATGCCAGCTAATCGCAGCGCACGCCAGAAGCTAAATTATTTAGCCGCATTTTGTGTGCGTGTTGTTTACAGCGAAGTAGCTAATTATACCCTGTATTCAACTAGATGGGCTAAGAGGATATGATAACTCCAGCTGTTTATGTAACAGACGAAAGCAATATTTGATTACCCTCGATTGCAACCTCGGTGAATGGCAACTGAACAACGCGCATCCGGGTTCGAATTCCAGGCTAGTGTATGGCTGTAAATTAAAAATAGTTAGGTTAATAGCTTATACCTATATCATATACTTTATATTTAAAACAGAATAAAAATAATAATAATAATATTTATCCTTGATTAGTTTAGTTTTTCTACTTCGTTCACTGTGTAAAAATTGTTCCTACTCCATTTTCCTGGTTCTGTGCTCGATCTCCTTATACACAGGTTAAGTTTTGTATACTATGACAATCAATATTTATATACAGATAAATAATAAAGTGGTTAATTAACCGACTTTATGTTTTATTTTTGTTTTCATTTGTATGGTATCCTCTAGTCGCTTACTCCTAATACTTATTTGTATCATTGTTGCCATTGCTTAAACCTGCGAACTTGACATTGCGATTAGGCTACTGTTGTTGTCGTTGCTATTGTTTTTTTTTTTTTTTTGGCTTTTTGCTGTTGCATGCCTCGAACACTTTGCAAATTTAATGAACACAACTCATTTTGCATGAAATTCAATTACGAGATTTACCTATTTTAAACTTATTCTTACATTGCGACACTATAGAACAGTACAGTACAGTACATATACAGTGCAAGCTCTCTTAAGCGAGCCCCAATGATTTTACGTTTTTAATACAGATACATTTTTAAATATTTTTTATATGTTGTTGACAAAACAACCAAGAATTTTGAATTTTGTCAAAATTCAGACGGAATTTACATAGCTTTAGAGCAAAATTCTTATTTAAAGAATTCTTAAATTCCTAAACTCGAAATACAGCACTCAAATTCTCGTAATACGTAATTTGTACGAAATTCAAAAGAAAATCACGAATGATTTATACTTTATTTAAAAATATTAAGTTTCTAAATATTCTTTACTTTATAGAACAAAATTTGGTCTTAAAATGTAATTCTCAGAAAATAATATGTAAAATTCCAATTCTCGCTCATAGCGATACACCTTTTTAATTATCCTCTAGTGACAATTATTTTCTCGTAACAGTAAATGAGCCTGCTCCGAACACTTGTCAGCTGCATTCGCTTACGTTAAAGTCCTTTCTGACTTACGCCACTTCGCTGGCTTACGTCAACGCCCAACAATTTAACGTCACTCCGTTACGTTAAGCTTGGTATTTCAGTTTTGGTATTCTGGGAAATTTAAAAATTCACTTTGAGTATTTTGGTCTGACTGTAAACGGTCACACAGATCAATTTTTAGCACTAGTTGGTATTGCTCGAACGTTCGTTAAAACCGTTGAAAATATCAAATAAAACGTGTGTTACAAATAAGAACTAAAAGTTAATTGTGCAGTTCCAAGTGCATCTTAGCGCCAGCAAAATGTATTTTTTGGCAGTGCTTGCGTTTATTGGAAATGCCAAAGGTAAAAGGACATAGTGAAAACTGAAAAACTTTATACACACACACAGGCATAGAGCCATATCCTTGCTGTGCTAAAGAGAGCAGCCCAGTTAAAATGTATATATTTTCTAAATGATTTTAAGCCCTTTTGATGGCATATAAGAGGAATTTCTGCAAAAGATGTTTCCAATACGAGCTTCAAAGGACATTGCAATATTTTTTCTTTCCAAAATCAATTTCAATTGCTGTGTTCTCTTTTTCCACAATAACTGTAATATGGTCCATGGCCACAGCAGAGTTTCACAATTTATGGGACACGGGGCACACACACAGACGCATACATATGCACATATCCACACATACACTTGCGCTGCGCTCTTTTTCTCAGTCGGGCAGCAACTCCTGCGAAAAGGGGGGCTCAACGTTTTGCTACTGGCCGCTGCAAAGGAAGTGGCGTGCAAAATTCTGTGTTCTCTCTCTCTCTCTCTCTTTGTCTCTCCCTCACTCGCGCTTGCTCTCTGTATGTATGTATGCGGGTGGGTGGTTGTTTTGGGTGGTGTGCCGTGTGCTGTTTATTTTTGCATGTATGTATACCCAGCCATGTGTTTGCATGTGTGTGTGTGGGCTAAATTGGGTGTGTGTGTGTGTGTATCGCAAAAATTTCACTTGGAAACTCGCATGAAAGGCAGCAAATTTTTTTTCTCCCTTTTTTGTGCGGGGGCGTTGAGCACGCTGTTTGCCATTTTCGCTCGTGTGTGTTTCCGTTCGCACTCGTGTCATGTCGTGTCGTGTCATGTTCGTGTCGGCTGTGCCAGTGCATGTTATTGCAGCCCCCCTCCCGACCGCCCTGCCCTTCAGTAAGCTCTGCTGGGATATATTTGTTTTTAATTTGAATTTCCAGTTGCTGTTTAGCATTTAAATTATGTTGAAAATGTAATGCGTTTGCATTTAATTTCATTCAAGTGATAAATGTTATGGCCATCTATGTATATGTGAATATATAAATGTGTTTGTGAGTGTGTGTGTTTTGGTGGGAGGGGGGTACAGCACCTGCTGCATTTTGTGTCTGCCTGTGTGTGTGTGTGTGTGTGTGCTAATGTTGGCATTTGGGCGAAAAACGATAACGGTTAAATCAGCAGCAAAGCGAAACTTGGTCAAGTGTGTCAAAATAAAGAATCGCACAGTTGTTCGGAAACACACACACACATGCATACATATACACTCATACATATATTCATATGTAGGGAAGTATGTACATATTTATATTTTACATGTACTTTTTATGTTGCACGCCTTTTTAACTTTAATTAAATTTATGTATAAGTAAACTGAAGGTTTTTTTTTTACTTTTTAGCTTGTAATTTACAAGTTGGTCAAATAGAAAAGTTAATGAATAATGATATTACTAATAGTGATATGAAAAACGTAATATTTTATGCTGATTGACTCAATATTTGAATTGCTCGGATGTTGAAAACCTTGGGTATTGGAGCTATCCAGAACTTTAAATCAAATATTTTATTTTAACTAGCTTTTAACTTTTTTTTGAGAAATGTTTAAGAGCCATCGACAATAATGTCCAAAAAGCTTTTAATTGATGAACAGTATTTTGATTTGATTTTATTTACAAAGTATTTTAGTGCTCTTTTTGCAATTTATCTACTTATACTAAAGTGTAATATATGAAAAGTATACTTTATATTTTTTATTATATTATATATCCTTTATAAAAGAGAGTTTCAGAAACCATGCTTTACTTGCGAATAATAAGTTGATAGCAACGACTAAATTTTAAAGCCCAATTAAAATTTCCTATGCGACCTACACAAACAGATTTTTCGACCATTTTTACACAGGTTTCAGCTGTTTATTTATTTATCTGGCCAAGTTGCAACATGTCATACATAACAAATTTCATTAACATGCGAAGTTATTTGGTCTAATGTAATTTTAAACTGTTGAACATGGCTGAAAATCCCAAAAAAAAAACAATCGTCGATGGTTCGTTGCACGGCTCGAACTAATGTCTCCCCTGAAGGTTAGGCTCGTAAACCTAGTTATCCACATCAATAAACCCGGGTTTTCGTTCAAACCTTGGTTCATTACATTCTTTTAAGCTAAAATGGAAAATATTCTATTTATTATTTATAAAAAGACAAATATTTTCCCTTTTTTCAACTAAGACGTTTTCTTCTATCATCTAGCAAGTTCTCAAAAATACTGCATCTGAGTTTAAGCAAAATTTTGTGATTGAAAAATAACAAAAATTAAAATAACATAAAATGGAAATGTACGTATGTATGCATGTGTGCGTATGTACATGCTAACTTTTGTATGTACTTCCTAACAGATCTTGATAAAACTTTTTGCAATAAATTGCTTAAGAATAGTGTATATTCAAAAATTTGGTGTCTCTAGCTCTCATAATCCGCGAAACAACCTTAGAAAGTCTGAGATTGTAGTAGATTTTTATAGATTTTATGAGAGCAGAAGAAGTGAAATCTTATAGTTTTCGACATTGGCTGTCTTTTTTTTTGTGCAACTGGCTTCGGTCAAGGTTTGGTTCAGGCGGGAGTTGTGGGTTTGATCAGCCTTGCAGTGATTTTGCGATGAAATATGATTTGCACAGCAACCGGACAACAATTTTAAAATCACTTTTTACCGTTCTAAAAACCTATAAATTTAGAAAAACGGAAACTAGACATATGTATGTTTAGATATTCCTTCATTAAGTTAGTTTCCATTCTCTTTGCGAAGTCTATCGTGTTTTTAAAGTTTTAAACATAACTGAATTGCTATAATAATTTTATATATGTTTTTAAGGTTTAAATTAAAATTACCCCTGTAATAAATATATTGCTTTAAACTTTGAAATATATTTAAATAAAGTAAATCATTTTAAATTTACCCCTGCATTTTGTTCATTAGATAGCAACGCGGTGAGCTCCAGCCTCATCCAGGGCGGCCACTGCCGCGACTACAATGGCAAGCTGTATGAGACGGGCATGCACTACATGCCCGGGCCGGACTCGTGTCGCCTGTGCATCTGCGACAGCGGACTGCCCAAGGCGTGCAAAATGGTGTTGTGCGAGGCGTTCAGCAAGTGCAAGTCCTTTCAAACGGTGGGCAGCGGCAACAACTGCTGCGAGGTCATCTGCCTGGACGATCAGTTCAGCGATGGCAGCACCGACTTCGGCATTTGACTGGTGGCCAGTGGCATTACGGCCACGCTCTCCCTGTCCCTGCTCTTCTTCCTGGTCAATCGTCTGAGGCAGCGCAAGATGCGGGCACGCGAGAATCGCCAAAATGCGGAGGATCAGCGCAGCATTGTGGGCAGCATTGGGTAAGTGGCAAACTCAAGGCTTCCCTGGCATCCAAAAATTGAATTTGATTTGCGTTTCTAGTTATATTGCCGGCAACATGGGCTACATGGAGGGCAATCTAAGCGCGATGGATTACTCGTATGGTGGTGCAACAACACATTATCCGCTCTGGAAGCCACCAAGCGGCTATTTTCCGCGTGGCGAGGCGCCTCCGCCCTATGAGGAGGCCGTGGCCATATCCCAGGCGGAGGCGTTGAGCGCCCAGTGCACCGTCACGTTGCCCAGCCACGCCCAGCGCCAGACCGTGGCCAGCGTCAGCCAGCAACAGCAGCAGCAACAACAGCAGCAGCAGCAACAGCAGCAGCAACAGCAACAGCAACTGCAGCAGCAGCAGCAGCACTTGCAGCAACACACGCTGCAGCTGCACACACAGCCGCAGCAGCATCCGCATCCACATGCCTACACGCAGCAGCTGGTGCCCGTTGCCGCCTCGCACGCCCACGCACATCAATTGAACGCCGCTGCCGCTGCTGCTGCGGCTGCGGCTGCTGCACAGTCCAATCAGTACACGCAGAGCACCACAAATCTGATCAATATCAACATCAACAGCGGCGGCGTCACCACAATTGCCACCGGCGAGAATCACCAGCCGCCTTACAGCCTGCAGAGCGAGCACCAGCAGCAGCAGCAACATCAGCAGCAGCAACAACAGCTGCAACAGTTGCACAGCCTCGAGCAGCAGCAGCAACAGCAGCTGCAACAGCTGTCCGCGCCGGCGCCCAGCAACTCGATTTGTGTCCAGACGCTGCCCACGCCCAAGCCCAGTGTCAGCAGCGAGTGCAGCTACAAGAATTGCCATCTCAACATAAGCGCCAGCGTGTCGACAGCCGCGGCTGCTGCCGCAGGCAGCGCTTCCAGCTCGCTGGCCTATGCGGCGGCGCGTCGCACGCCGCGCGGCTCGCAGGAGTTGTTGCAGCAGCCGCAGCAGCAGCAGCAATATCTGACCGTGGCCGATGTGGAGATCAATGCGAGTGCCAGTGCCGCCAGCTATCATTCGCTGCCCGCCACGAGCGAGCTGCTGGCCACGCCCACGCACCACCTGACGCAGCAGCAGCATCAACAGCATCAGCATCAGCAGCACCAACAGTTGCTGGCAGCGGCGTTGTCCACGCCCGCCATGGACATGCTGCCGCCCATGGAAATAGCGACCATAACGACGGCGCCCACCTGCAGCAGTAGCAGCAGCAGCGGCGGCACCGCGGACTCGGTTACCCAAACACTGCCGTTGCCGCTGCATGCCGCTCTCAAGTCCCAGCAGCAGCAGCAGCAGCAGCAATCGCAGCACGGCAGCAAAACGCCCTCCAGTTCGCGGCGCTATCATCGCACCATTCCGCGCTACTTTGCCGTGGCCGATCCGCTGCAGGTGGTCAACGTGAAGCCCAAGTCCAGTCCCAGCCCCAGCGTCAGCACGAGCACCAGCTCCAGCTCGACGGACAAGGGCAGCAAGAAGCCCATGTGCCAGTGCCCCATTCAACACGTGCCCATGTCCTACATGGGCAGCAATGCCAATGCCAATGCCAATGCGTTCCTCAGCGGTGCCGGCAAGCTGTTCGCCTCAACCGGCAGCAGCGCCTGCGCCCTGTCGCCCAGCGCCAGCACTCGACACGCCGCCACGCTGGCCTACGGTCAGCGTGCCAAGTCCACGGCCAATCTGCAGCTGCAGCAGCAGCAGCAGCTGCAGCAGCACAGCCAGGAGCTGCTCCATGCCAGCGGCAGCGGTGCGCGTAATCCCTGTGCCCACGAGCCAAAGATTGCCACCATTTCGAAGCAGGTGGGCGATGAGCTGCAGCCACATCCCTCGCACGGATCGGGCAATGTGTCGGCTATAATTCCGCCGCCGCCGTTGCAGCATCACGAGGATGTCAGCGCGCCGCCCATTGTGCTCGGCCGTGTACAGAAGCGTTCCAGCAGCTCCAGCAGCGCTGTCGAACGCGCTCGCAGCACCAGCAGCAGCGGTGGCGGCGGCGGACGCAGTGCCTCCAGCAGTGCTGCATCCGCTTCTGCCCAGTCCGGCGTCGATGTGCTCTCCAGCGCCTATTTGAATCGAAAGGTGAGTTCGAAATGTAAGTAATCCCATTGCGAGTGCTTAACCTTTGCCAGTTCCACTAATTATACCATATGTACACATATGTATATGCTAAAAGAGCCATAAATATACAACAGTAATAGTTCTATATTTAAATAAAAAAACAAGTAAGATGGCTCTAGTCGGGTGCCCCCGACTAGGAGATACCCTGAACCCAGCGGCGAGCTGTTACATTCATTTAAACCTCTTGCCATTCATACGGCTGCACTTGGCCCCACTATGGAAAATGAATTCCTAAATAACTTGTAAACTAAGAGTATGATCGTTACATATGTTGATTGATATGGGGGGCAAATCGGGGCAGTTATCCAAAATCCGAAAGGTTTATAATTTGCGTATCACTTACGAGGACATATTAAACCAAATTTGATGGCTCTAGCTCTTATAGTCTCCGCGATATGACAAGAAAACCAAGTATACAAATCGATTTTTATCGAGAATAATGAAACGGAGCAAGAATCGAAAAAAAATGATAAATTTGTACTGCGTATGGATTAGGAGAATCTATAGTCGTTTCGTTTAGGCTTCTAGCTTTTGTGGTTTCCGCGATCGCTGCGTTCATACAGACGGACGGACGGACAGACGGGCATGGCTAAATCGACCCAGCTCGTCGTGCTGATCAAGAATATATATACTTTATGGGGTCGGAGAAGCTTTCTTCTGCCTGTTACATACATTTGCACAAAACCATTATACCCTCTTTACCCATTTTCAATGTGTTTAGGGTATAAAAACAATTCTTTAGATAATTTCTAAACTACATACATACACACATGTATGTACGTACATATTTGTCTCTAAACGGGGAATTGAAACCAAGCATTTATGTTGTTTGTCTTAATATTAAATATAGAAAATAAACATATATGAAATTTACTTTAAATTCTTTTAAACAAAATTTTATATTTTATAAACATATATTGAAAAGAAACAATTAATAACGTTGCAGATGATATATTATTATAATTAATTTATTATATATTATTGTTATTTTGGAAATCGCTTTTTGTAATTGATGGGGGCGGTAGTAGGCAACATTTTCGGCTCGATATTAAAAGGACATCATCACAAAATTGCCAACCAAATTTTGGAGATATAGGCATTTCTGCTTTTGTTTTGGGCGCTAGGGGCGTTTTAGTGGGCGTGCCCGGATCGCAATCTTTGGGAAAAGCAATCTACATTCCAAATTTGGTGACTCTTGCTTTAAAATTATTGGATGGAAAATTGTGGGATGTATTCACCATTTATCGATTTTCGATTTGTATCGACATGTTATCGATTTGCCAGCAGCCCATTGGGCGTGGCACAAAAACCTCAACTCTTTGTCTGAAGCAGATAACTAACTAAGATAACTAACTTCAAAAGCGCAGAAAAAAATTGCGTTTATCCGGACATACGGACGGATACCATGATGGATATTGCACAAACCCAATATACCCTTATAAAAATCAACAACAATATTTTGTTTTCAGGGTGCTGCGTTTAATCTTTGCAAGCATATTGAAGATGTACCTGTGTTATATACAAATAACGTAATAGTTTTCCGATTGTTCCTACAAAATGCTAAAATATCGAAGTTCGATGTTTGTAATATTTGGCTGATATCTTAGGAGCCGCCTATGCTCCTACACTCACAATTGCCCAGTTTGGTTAGGACATCTTTGAACACCCAAAAGGTTGTCATTCAATAACTCATTCTTTAACAAATTTTTTAATTCCTTAACTAACAGCATAGGGACAAATTTAACCGACTATGTATTAAATACAAAAAGTTTTTCATTTAACAATTTTTTATTTCTTAATCGATTGTTCCTATATTATGATATCGCAGTCCGATCCGGCAAAATCCGGCGTATGTACTGAAGCTTTAAAACTAAGAAAATAGTTTGCACAGCAACAGACAGACGGGCAACCGAACATGGACTCGGTTGTTGAAACTGTTCACAAATATGTACATATATGTAAACATATTTTATAAGGTCGGCTACGTCTCCTTTTATGCGTTACACATTTCATGACAAATTGTAAAATCCGTTTGCAGGGGTCTAAATATGTGTAAAAGAGCGCTAAGTTCGCGTACACATTAGAAGGCGTTTGTCCCAGAGGTTATTTGAAATTTACAAGAATTCGGATGAAAATAATAAATAAAATAAAATATTTATGTATATTTTGTAAAATTGTTTTGTATTCTAAGAAATTAAAAGAGTAGTTTTACAGCCAGATGTGTTAAATGTGCCGATGTTAGAATCTGGAAAATTCTTATTTCCTAATAGGCCTAAATTTCGATTGGGCACGCTATTGCTATTATTGTTTTAAATAAAAAAATTCAAAATAATACCCATTTTCAATGGGTTCAGTGCATAACAAACCCGTTAATTATCCTGCGGTTTCATGTTCCGTAATAAATATATTTATGTGTCTTTAACTTTTTGCTAATCTCGTTAGCGTTCTTTACAGGTTGATGCCTACTTGAGTTTGACGCAGAAACAGCAGCAACATTTTTATAACCAGCAAGAACAACAACAGCAGCAGCAGCAGCAGATGCAGATGCAGATGCAGCAGCACGGCAACGATCAAAGCAATCCAACTTTACCACCGAAACTCTACAAAAGCCTATCGAATTTAAAAACAGCCACAACAACTGCAACAACTGCCACCAGCAGCAACAGCAACAGCAACAACAACAGCGCCGTGGCCACAATTTATACGCTGAGCAAATCCGCCAACAGCAGCGTGCACCAGCGCAAGGAGCAAACGCCAACACTGACCCTGCCCCCGGCCAGCCCCTCGGCCAGCTGTGGCGAGAAGTCGAGCGGCAAAATCAACTCGAGCACTTTTTATCCGCTGGCCAACAACCATGTGACCTACACGCTGCCCAAGCACATCAGCGGCAAGATCTCGCTGAACAGCACCATCAACAGCGTGGTCAGCAAGGTGCCCTCGGTGATCAGCATACCGCCTGTGGAGAACAACAACGAGAAGGCAGCGGCGATCAGCAAGAGCACCACACTGCCAAAGATACTGCGCGTGAAGCGTGACAGCGACAAGAGCACATCAGCAGCAGCAGCAGCAGCAACTTCAGCAGCAGCAACAAGCAGCAGCATGGCCATTGCACACTGCCAGATGCCAAGCTATCCGCAGCTGGCGGCCAAGTTGCAGAGTGGGCGTGGTGGCACGCCCAGCAAGCAGCTGCCCGTGTGCACCACATCGAAGAACTGCCTGAATCCGAATGAGCATTTCTTGCCCAACGACACCAGCCTGGACGACGACTATCTCAGCGAGTGCGAGAACTGCAAGATCGCACAGAGTGCCAAATACTATCTGGACGCGGAGCTGAGCGGCGGCGGTGGCGTCCACAGCGCCTTAACGCCGCAGGAAACGATGACGCTGCAGCGCAAGTCCCTGGAGGAGACCAAAGAGGAGCCACACGACAGCTACTATCGCAGCTCGCACACGCTGCCCAGCAATGCCAAAAAGCATGGGTATGTATCACGCCGATCAGAGATATAGAACTTATTAATTCATATATATTTTTAATGATACCACAGCGTCAGCAAGAACAACAATCGGGAGGCGTGGCAATTCTCAACGATACCCGCGGCCAGCTCATCGGATGAGGATGTCAACGAATGAGATTTGAGCCATTTTCTTTAAGATGTCGCACCCAACCCCCAAATGCCAAAAGGGGCATCCTAAAGAAAACGCAGGCTTCTATTCAATTCCACACACACACACACAACCCAACTGGCATATATGGTAGAAATACATATATATAAATTAGATAAAACCTGATTATAAAAATTCGAAATATATTTGTAAAAAATTATGTGTTTAAATTAAGCATATTCTTATAATATATGTATGATTAACAAGTTGCTCAAAAATGAACATGATTGAAGTATAGTATATAGTAGTTATATGTAGTTATGATAAACAGCATTGGCATGTAAAATTTGCTTATTTCCGCACAAGTATATGTATATTTGTATCTATGTAAGTATTTCAAATTGTATTATAATCAACAAAGTTGCAAAAAGTATTGAAATCGTTAGAGAAAAGCTCAAAATTGTTAAAGATTATATGTTTAAAAAAAAAAGATAACTAAAAAGATATTAGGTAGACAGAATTTATATCAAACTGGATCTCGCCGTAGTTTGAATCTGTCGATTTTAATGGGTATATGGTATATGGTATATGTATGGGTAGCCAGTTGAAATCAAAAACAAAAAACTGAACAAAACTCCAATTTTGCCAAATGTTAACTGTCAATAAATTATGTATGTACGAATATATATATAAATATATGATAATCTTTTTTGTATGTACGTATGCTGACCAAGTTACAGAGTCGTTCCACCCGCTCAATCCGAAGCACAAAGCGATGAATATAGGCATTAACGAATACTGAATACACTCACTCACCCACACTAAATGTAAATGTTGATACCAAGTAAATGTACACTAAGAACTAAGAACTCAAGTAAATAGCTAAAGATAACGAATTAGTTGGAATGTATGTATTATATATTAAGTATACGCAAGGATAACCAACATCACTTTCAGGTGTTCAGTGTATGTAAGTAAATATATTATATAATTAGATTGATTTCTTGATAAAGAAATAATATAATGTACTTGTTATATGTATGTATAAAATAGTATTCTACTAATTGTGTTTTACGAAATTAATTGAATATTATTTATTAGGAATATCTATTGATAATACCACACAGACTTATGACAAATATTTAAAAAAAAAGCGAAAAAAAACAACAAAAAGAAACAATGTTGTACACGTAATGGACGCATTTTTCTTTAGTGAGTCCTGCATTTTTATCTTGTAAGAAACGCATACATATTCAAATGTAACCGATCTAGTTTCATACTGAAATATGGCAACTATATAATGCAAATAGCGAAGCGACGTTCCAAGCAACAGCTTAACTAGGTTCTCAACGGTTCTGAGCTGTCGCCTAAGTTGCTTTTGTTAAGTAAGAAATAGGTTTTTTTTTGTAACATTTGCGAATTATATAGATATTTAAACTGAACAGTTGCGAAATTAGACAAATAGAAAAGCACACAGAAAACCAAAGACAAAAATTCAAATATAAAATATCTTTTAATTATAATTTGACTTGTTTTTAAACTATTGCTTATTCTTTTAATGCACTTTTAGGCAGTTTTGTTAAAGTCCTTTTGTTGTAAACGAGCTTAGATCTATAAGTATTTTTTACTTACATAGGAATGTACAAAGGACGTACTGAGCGGAAAATCGTTAGTTAGTTTCCGTTCTGAAAACTGTGCATTCCGGAAAAGTCTGCTCATACTTAATTGTGTTCAAAAGTCGCTCAAATTGATATATATGAATTGTACAACATAAATACATTTAAATTTATTTAAAATGTGTTCAACGAAACTACAAGAAACATTCCCAGTTAAAAACATGCTCAAAGCGTATCGACCACAGCGCAAGAAGGGAAGCATTTGAAGAATAAAGTATTAAATGAATTAAAATTACTCAATCTCAATAGTATTAAATTAAACAACGTTTTCAGCAATTAAATACAAACACAACGTATGTATGTGAATCGCGACTAAGTACGAATTTTTATTAATTAAGCTAATTACTATTGAAATAATTTCAGTAAACCAGTAAACAAATTGAAATAAAACAAAAACACATACCATACATAGTAGTTTACAATTAAATTAGTGTGCGCTCGGTAAAAAATCAAGTGCAATACAAGAATTCAAAAAAAAGAATGTTTCAAAATATGTAATTTAACAAATAATAAATGATCATGTTTCAAAAATGATAGTGTGAAATTTGTAATAATAATGCTTAAACAAATAAAACGATCTATAATGAAAAGTTGATAATTTGTTGAGAGCTGCTTTATATCAGAACATATTTAAAGCTCCCGGAAGTCTTTCATTATTGCATTATTCTATCCACCCCACATATGAAAACAACCATATATTGTAGTTTTAATTGTAAAAATGCATACCATTTTATACTTTTGTTTTTGTATTTAAATCATAAAAACAATTTTACGATGTATCAGATTTGTTTGTTGTTTGTTTTTGTGTTTTGTTTTTATATAATATGTATGGTATAACCTATTAGTTTCTTGTAATGCTTGGATTTGCTATATTCGCATAACATTTCTCAGCAAAAATCGTTTATATACATACGAAATTTAAATAATTTAAAGTATGTATGCATCAATTTCAGTAGTTTTGTTTCTATTTCGTATTTTTTTGTTTGTTTGTTTGTTTGTTTGTTTTGCTATCAACGGACGTGAAGGAGGACGACGACGCGGGATTTATAGATGAGGAAACGGTGCAGCAAAGAAGAATTAAATCAGCAAATTGGCCAAACAACAGAATCGTTTCCGATCTTGTGTACACACACACACACTTTGAAACGCTTAAATTGAATATGAATTCGGAGCGGGTCTGGTAGCTGGTCGTGTTGGTCCCCTTACTTCTTCGCTGGTTGACTGTCCAATACGGGCGTAATTGTCTTGCCGCCAAAGATCTGACCCCAACCAATCAAACTGAAAGCAGACAAACAGAAATTGCATTTACAATATTGCATCCATTACCAATTTCGCCGGACTTACCGCCAATGGTTTTCCACACGTCTGCTAAGTGCAATCTTCTCGCCCTTCTCCGTGCACACGGGCGTTGTGAGCACGATCTTGGCCAGATCACCCTTGGTGGCCGAGATGCGACCGCCAGTGCTAAGCGATCCAATGTTGACCAGCAAGATCTCGTTACGCTGCAGCTTCTCCACGCGAGCGCCCTTCTTGTCGCCATCGGTGCGCACGCCGAGCAGTCGACGCAGCAGGTAGTATGAAATTTCCAGCTCGATGTAAATGTCTGGTAAATTGCCAACGGCGCCGAGCACCTGACCGACCAGTCGATCGGCACGGCACAGCGTGGGATCAATTTTGGTGCCCACACCGATCAGGCCACCGGGCACCGCATACTGCAGCTCATTTTGTTCGGCAAACAGTGAGACGATGCGCGAGAAAATGGGGCGGCAAGTGATGTTGCCATCGCTGTCCTTGGTCACAACACCGGGACGCACCTCGATCTCCTGGCCAACCTTGAGCACACCGCTCAATATAGAGCCGCCGGCAACGCCGCCCTTGAGATCCTGCACCTCACAGCCAGGTTTGTTCACATCAAAGGATCGTATAACGATCAGACGGGGCGGCGCATTGAAGTCACGCTGCGGCACAGGAATCTTGTTAACAATGTACTCGCAGAGCACGTCGATGTTGTACTTCAGCTGGGCCGAAATTGGAATTATCGGTGCGCCCTCGGCGACGGTGCCCTGCACAAACTTTGTGATCTCCTCGTACTGCTCCTTGGCCTGACTCTCCTTAACCAAATCGATTTTATTTTGCAATATCAAAATCTGTTTCAGTTTCATAATCTCAATGGCCGCCAAATGCTCAGAGGTTTGTGGCTGTGGACACGACTCGTTGCCTTTCGAAGAAAACGGAAATGGAGTGTGAGCAAATTAAATATTACTGGAGCACAAACATAACATAATCTTACCAGCAATCAGCAGCAGAGCAGCGTCCATCACAGCGGCACCGTTCAACATGGTGGCCATAAGAATGTCGTGACCAGGGCAATCGACAAAGCTCACATGACGCACCAGTCTGAAGCGGCCGGAGCAGGCGAGGCGCGCACATGGCATGCTGTCATCCTTGCTGGAGCCATCCGAGACAAAGCTGGCCGGGCGCGGGCACTTGGGATTGTCGCACTTGTAGATTTTTGCATTGGCATATCCTGCAAACAAAAGAAAATATTCAGAAACAACGTTTTTGATAAGCAATAGGTAAACACAAAAAAACGATTTATTAATATTCAATGGCAACATTAGTATTAATATTTTGTATTATAATTATTAGTCATAATTAACGTAATTTGTGAGTAACGAAGAAATGTGACACCAAATGCTTTCTCACTAAGGTTTCTAAACAAAATAAATATAGAAAAAAAAGTTCAGCAAGAAATAGGCGATCAACAATAAAACATTGTCTTTGATTGATCTTAGCAGGATATCAAGATACATTTAAATAACAATACATGTATTTGGCATTTAAAAACAACGCAAGAGCTCTTCAAATACTTTAAGAATGAAAATAAATTAAAAAAAAACATTGAATTAAGCATAGATTGTAAGTTGAGGAGGTTTGTCGTCTTCACGTAGTGCTAATTAACCCCAAATAATTACATTCCCTTTTGAAATGTCGTAATACTTTATAAATATTATAAATTGCCCATTTATTTTTGTAATATTTTATTTTTGAATTCGTCAACAGTTTGATAGTTGTACATACTTATTGAAAGGGTATAAATGTACGTAAAATAATTAAATGCATAAGAATAATATAAACTGTGTAAAACTGGTGAGTAATATTCCAGTGAGCAGTTTGCATGCCTAATTAACTTCAAGTAAAAAAAATTAACTTACAAATAATGAAACTATTTATACTTATGTCCAAATTTGAAAAACAATTATAAAACAAGTGAACCGTTACATGGTTTATCAATGGAAACAATAAATATTTTTAAATATGTAACTCAACAGATTGTTTTCAACGACAATTTGTGAATAGTTTTTCAAGTGGAGACGTCAATAAACTTAGGCGCTAACCATATATATATATATATTATAATATATATATATATATATATATGTGTGTATTTATAGATATATATTGTAATTATGGATAAGAGAAGTTTGTTCTATATTTTGCATGCATTTAGAAGAGGACTTTGCGGCAGTTGTCGGCGCCACAACGACACTCTACGCGCACAGCCGTCGATAGGTTCTCGTAGGGCACATCCTCATTGTCGGCGCGAATATAATCAAAGCTAAGCTCCTCGCCGGCCTTGATGTGGCGCAGCGTGAAGAATACTAAGCGCGGCAGTGCCACATTCAGGTGCTCGATCCAGCAGGGAAACACGGCCAAGTTGGGATCGCACGAGTGATTGATGAAGTGCGAGACATTGCCATAGTTGGCCGCGTCGATGGTGTATTCGCTCTCGGCCGCCGTATTGTAGTCCAGGTCAAAGAGATAGGTGCGTCCCTTGTCGTCATAGGCCTTGCCGCGCTCATTGGCCTCGTCGCTGGTGATAATCTCGCCCACATATTCGCACACGAACTCGCCCTTGCGCAGGCAATGCGGGGTGCGCACACCCCAGCCGCGTCCATTGCTCGTCTTGAACAGCTCCAGGGGATGCTTGCGTCCGTGCTGCACCAGGCGATTCGTGCAGCTGGCATCGCAGCTACAACGATTATTGCACTCGTATATGGCGGTGCCCTGCTGCAGGCGCAAACGCCGCGTGCTGCGCTCATAGGCGTATAGCTCCCCAGCGAGACGGGCACAACAGCGGCTGCTGGCGCTGCACTCGCTCATGCCCGGCTGATGCTTGCAGTCGCAGCCCAGGACCGAAGCCTCCGGCTGTGGCACTGAAGCGCCGAAGATGTTCTTCTGGGTGTACACGAAGCTCGCATCGATGGTGTCCAAGTCGACATCGTTCTGCACGCGGATGGGCGGCGCCGGCATCTCCACGCTGTTCATGTGGGCCTCGAACTCAGCCAGCGCCTGCAATTGATTGCGACGCGCGTAATGGCACCGCTGCAGCTGGAGGCGTCGCAGCGCACGCTCGCCAATGCGCTGGGGCTCGCGCTGGCTTCGACTGCCCGCCGCACGATACTGTGCTAGCAATATCAGGTCTAGGTGCAGGGGCAAGGGCTCGTATTTATCCACATCCTCCTTGATGCTAATACTGTTCAGGTCGAGTGGCGCCGCTGTGGTCAGCTGAGCCTCCAGTTCGCCTCTGACTTGGTCTACGTAGGTCCCGTATAAGTGCGTCTGACGCTCCACAAAGTGCTCGAGCTGAACGCAATCGCCGAGATTGGCATAGCTTTCCCAGGTATTTTTGCTGACGTCATAGCCGAGCCATTTTACATAGAAGACGGGCTCGTACTGCACCACCTCGACGCGCTCAATGCGATCCACAATGTACTCGCCCTTCGGCTTCTTTATTGGCGGTCCGTCGTTGTCCTTGGTGCGCTTCACAGCGGGCGACAGCCCGACAGCAGCTGGACTGATCCTTGAACTACTCCGTCGTCGCTTTAGAGCATTTGTGGCCAGAGTACGATGTGAACCGTCGGGCAGCTCTTCCTTTTCGTCACTGCCCAAAACGCTGCCGTAGCCGCTGCTGTGACTCGGACTCAGCGAGCTTTGGCTGATGCTGCGCCTGGGTCGCGTGAGTTGCGCGAACAAATTGCCCAAAGGCAACTCCAGCCGGCTGCCTCCTGCCCGTTGTCGCCGACGCTTGGCGCGCCGATTGAGCAATTGGCGTTGCTTCAGCTCGTATGCGTTGCGCTGCTGCTTTGAGTGCAAAAGTTTTTGGATTTTCGATTTGCTTAAGCGTTCTGCAAATGACAATTTGGGTTGGTTTGGTTTTTGGTTTTGGTTTAACGCGCGTCGTTGGGCAAACGAAAAACGAAAAAAGAAGAAAAAGATGGACTGAATTAATTAAATTGCTGGATTATCAAAATCAAAGAAATTAAGTTTTTTGCAAAAGCTCTAAGAAACTAACAAAGAATAACGTTTTTACAAAGTATAAAGAAAAAATAATAAGAAAAATCATTTAGCCAAGAGTTGACAGTTAATCAGCTAATCCAAACTACTAAGGCGACGACACAGTGCGTGTGTGTATTTGTTGGGGGACAAATCCAGCAATTTAAGTCATTATTAAAATCATACAGATCAATCATTTACAGAACGCTCAAAACATCGATCCAAAACGGTACGACACTTAAAACTAAAAGAATTTATGCGCGAAAAGTAAATCAAAAAGGTATATAAAGAGAAGAAAAACAAAAACAAAACTTAGAAAATATTATAATTAATTTTACAAGTTTTAATTCCCACATTCCACGGAATACGTTCGGGTTACAGAGCTTGAAAATTTAATATGTATAGTGTCTAAATGTTTACAAAATTTATTATTAACAGATTTAATTGGAATTAATTTAATAGCAGTTATATTTATTGTTGTACAAAAAGGATTTGTATAAAGATTTTAAACGCCAGAAATGTGTATGTTTAAAAATAATTAGTTTTTACATTAGCAAATTAAGTTTAATTCTTGCAAAAAAGAAAAAATTTTAAAAACACGAATTCACTTTCTCAATTTTCGTCGCGAAAATGAAAACTGGACTTGGTTTTGTTGTGCGCGTTGTGCCGTCGTCAGCATTTAGTTAGGTTTGTGTTTAGTATTGAGGTTTATAGCAAGGAAAATTTCCGTTTTAAAGATCATAAAACGATATTTTCTTTTCCTAAAGCTTCAAGCCTATATGTTAAAACTTATGAACTAACAATGGCAATAAAATGTATAAAAACTTGTCAGCAGTAATAACACCTCATTCTGCAGTGCAAACAAAAATATATATATATTTAAAAACCGGGTAAATTTTAAATTTGCCAAATTATGTATTTCTCAAGGTTGCCAAATTTTTAAGTTAATCATAATAAACCATGAAGTGTCATGCCAGCATAATTATTCCATATAAAGACAAAGAGAGCGAAAGAGAGTCGAACATGACTTACCGAGCTTAATTGTAATGTTCCGTTCCAATTCATTTTTAAAGCGCACAGTCTGCACACCGGAGATGGCTTTGACCACCGTGGATTTGCCGTGCGCCACATGACCGATTGTGCCGATGTTGATTGTGGCCTGGCGAGAGATCACCTCGGGCGACAGAGGTGTTAAATTGCTGATTTCCTGCAGAAAATTAAAAATAAATAAGGCGAATAATACGATTGATGCACAATCTTCAACTTTCTCGAAAACACGCCCTAAACCCCCTACTAACAAACATGCACACACACGCGTTCATGCATACATAGAAAACACACATACACACGTATTTATGTGACATGAGTGTGCGTACAAAAAGCCGTATATTTTGAGGTTAGATCCAACTCTGTATTGCATCAGCTATTGTAGCAACAGTTGAGCTGCACATCTCCACTGCATTTAATTGAGCTCGCAACACTGCCAAACATATTGCAAACATACGCAAAACGGCGCTTAGTGCGGAAAAACCCCGCACAATGCTGGCCAAACGTAGCAACTAACGCCACGTGCTGCATTCTTTTGAGGTCGCTTGCACACCCAAAGAGCACAGCAACAACAACGACATTTGCGTGTATATCTATTGTTTAGCTTTGCAAATTGTGTTGAATGCGTTTTGATGATGGCTTTCAAGCGATGAATACACTTTTTCATATAGAAATGGCCGCTTTGTGGCAGCTGCCCCGCTGTTTTAGGCTGCAGCGTCCAAACGGACTGCGAAGACGCGTACTTTGTCATCGATTCGGAGTTGGGCGATATTTTCGGCGCATTTTAGTGCACACTCACCAAATTGCTAAGGTCCTGCTTTTGCAAATTTGTGTTCACATTGACTTGAGCTTCAGCCGTGGCCATGTTTTTAATATTTTTAAAAACGCTTTCTATATAAAATTAAAAAATGAATGGACCAGCTCGTTTACACCTCGACATTAAATATTGTCCGCGCGTGTTGTAAAGGACCGAAAATGCCTTGTAATTTATGGAGTGTTGTTAATCGCCATACGCAAACACGAACTACTTTGGAACCGGAACTAGTCCAGCTCAAGATTCTCGTAATTAAATTTTAAGTTTTTCATTAAAGTCATAGTTGTTGACATTATAATCTAATATTAAAATCAATCTTCGCAAAATATCAAAAAAACCCTAATGAAAAGTAAAAAGTTTAAACAAATGCTTTCTAAGGGTCGATATTTGATAGCTAAACAATCAAGCTGCAACCCTGCTCCGCTGTATATATTTGCGATTGCAATATTCGGCCACACTCAGAGCAGAATTCGCAAACGCAGTGAGCGGCGCGCATAGAGTGTCTAATAAATCGGCTTCTGCTCAACTGTACTAGATAAACTAATTGCCATTTGCAATAATACCGTCAATCTAATTTTTCGTCTAAATCGCCGCATCATTCTAAAATAGAGCGCCAGCATCATGTCGAGCGTGCCAAAGCGACAAAAGTTGGATGCTGTCGCCGATGGAAATACATCTGCCGGCCCCAACGAGGAGGAGTCGGAGGCGCTGGAACAAATCGATGCTTGTCAAAACGAGATTGACGCGCTGAACGAAAAAGCCAGTGAGGAGATACTGAAAGTCGAGCAAAAATACAACAAACTACGCAAGCCGTGTTACGAGAAGCGCAGCGAGCTGGTCAAGCGGATTCCCAACTTCTGGGTGACTTCTGTGAGTACCCTACATGTGTACATATCTTTAGAAAACCGGAGGCAACTTTATCTGTAGGCATGATTTGCATGTTTAGCGTGTGTAAAATTTAAATCTCTTTGTAAAGCTGTGTTTCTTGTGGCAGCACTGCGTGCCCAGCATTGTAAAGCAAAAAAACACACATTAATTGATTTTGTGTCTCTACTACATGTGCAAGAAAAATTTCTCTATTCGAGGAACTTTTTCGTTTGTTCTTTTTCATCTCGGTCTTCTATGCATGCCGCCGCCACCGGTCGCACCGCTCTTTTTTGCCTGCGTGTGTGTGTGCACCCGTGTGCATGTAGTGCCAATGTATCGATAAATGTCTGCGCTTGAAGGCGCAAATTGCCTATGCTGTATACATTTAATTGATCGATGTGTTATTTTTTTTAAAGCTAATATATGATAAATTTGTTTTTTTAAGTGGATAACTGGTTAATTTGAGTTTATTGTGCACATGACATTGTGTGATATCGTTATCGATTAAACAAATGCATATCAGCCAAATTGAACAAAACTTACTTTGTACTCCCGGTTGCCTTCGATAATGTACAATGCTAATCTGAGTTTCATTTTGTAGTTCATCAACCACCCGCAAGTCTCTGGCATTCTGGACGAGGAGGAGGAAGAGTGTCTGCATGCGTTAAACAAACTGGAGGTTGAGGAATTCGAAGACATCAAATCCGGATACCGCATAAATTTCCACTTCGATGAAAATCCATACTTCGAAAACAAGATTCTCACCAAAGAGTTTCACTTGAATTCAGCGGGTAAGTGTTCGTGAGACACTAATAATAAAAATAATATATAATTTTAATCGTTTAGCTGCCTCGGAAAATGGCGATTGGCCCGCGTCCACTAGCACGCCCATTCAATGGAAGGAGGGCAAGAATCTACTTAAACAGTTGCTGACAAAGCCCTATGGCAACAAGAAGAAAAGGAATTCCGATTATAAGACATTCTTTGATTGGTTTTCGGACAATGCTGACCCCGTCAACGACGAGATTGCTGAGCTGATAAAGGATGATCTTTGGCCAAATCCGCTGCAGTATTATCTCGTACCTGATATTGAGGTGGAGCCGGAGGAAGAAGATGAAAATGAGGACAACGAAGAGGAAACATTTGAAGATGATGACGGTGAAGACGAGGGCGACGAAGACCTCGACGATGAAGGTGAGTTTGCTATCTCTCTGATTACTTAAGCATTGTCTAATAATAATTATCATTATTCTATTATTACAGATGACAAGTAAATCCTTCAAACAATAATATATGCGCAATTTGAATATTTCCAACTGATTTCCCAATGTGCTAACCACTTATAACTATTATTTTCCGTATGGTTATGTCGGGACGGGATTATAGAAATGTCAACATGATTTGTAATGTTGCGTCACAATTGCAAATACCATTTTTAGGCAGTTATACAGTTACGTTTTAAGTAAAATCAATACGTATTTCCGAAAAACCCATCTACAAAACATCAGTTTTTTAAAATACAAATAAAGACGTGAATCTAAAAGCGATTGTTTGAATTCTTTACAAAAAAAAGTGTTTAGTTATCGATATTGCAACGTTGTCACCCTGGTAGGAACATTGGTGTTGTGGCAACCCTACCATTGCTTAGTCGAATCAACCCTGTACGCCGCAGCTGCTTTTTTTTAGCTGAAAAATTCCGTGCAAAGCATAAGCAATGGCCTCCGTTAACAAATTAGCACTTTTGGTAGGTTTTAAACAAAAATTATAAAATCTGCTTTTTTAAGTTGTGCCGTAAAGATGAAATATACAGTATTTGTGTTTAGTGCTGGCACTGACATCAAAACCAAACAATTATCTAACGCGGATTTGTTGGTTATGTAATTTGCAATTTTAACCAACAAGCGAATTTTGTTTGCAATTTGAAGAATTCATGAATAGTAATGTTATCCGCCGTATCTACAGAGCCGCAGCCTCAGCTCCGCTGCTACGCAGATGGTCAAGCCACCAGTGCAGCTGTTCGGACTTGAGGGCCGTTATGCCACCGCTCTGTACTCGGCTGCCTCGAAAATGAACCAACTGGATCAGGTGGAAAAGGATCTGACTGCCCTGCAGTCGACCATTAAAGGCGATAAGAAGCTGCGCGAAAGCGTAACCAGCCCCATTATCAACAGGAGGGTCATGGCCGTCGCTCTGCAGGAGGCTGCCAACAAGCTGCGCTTCGCCCCAGCCACAGCCAACTTGTTGGGTCTTCTGGCCGACAACGGGCGCCTGAAGAAGCTGGATACGGTCATCAATGCCTTCAAGACCATAATGGCTGCACATCGCGGCGAGGTTGTCTGCGAAGTAATCACCGCCAAGCCCCTGGATGCTTCCCAAAACAAGCAATTGGAGGCCGCTCTCAAGGTAAAAACGAACTACAAATCATTATACTTGTTCACGAAGTGAAGAGTATATTGGGTTTGTGCAATGTCCGTCTAGCTGTCCGTCTGAAGCTAGAGACTTCCAACTAGGAATATACCTGATTACTGATGACCTCCTCAAACTATCGCACAAAGAATATGGGTACGACAACTGGGGCAGGGACAAATCGATAAAATTCTTATAGCTTGGTGAGGGTATGCCGCAAAAATCCGTATTTCCCACATTTCTGATCCGTCCACTTCCGCCTCCACAAATTACTAAAATCTATATTTTTCCAAAATAACAAGAATAATTGAGACCGTTTTCGTCTGTTTTAAGCTGTTATTATACGGTGAACGAGTATTGCGCAGTCGGATACACCCGATTGCAACGTTTTTTTTTCTTATTTTATGGTTGCCAAATTGAAAACACATTCTGTTTTTTTACAGTCTTTCCTTAAGGACAACCAATCGCTAAAGATCACCTCTCGCGTGGACCCCAGCATTATTGGTGGACTGATCGTGTCCATTGGCGACAAGTACGTTGACATGAGCATTGCCACCAAAGTGAAACTCTACACAGATGTCATCGAGACCGCTGCCTAAGCTGGATGATTACTGTTGATTTGCGTGGCGTGTAATAGCGAATAGTAATAGCTTGGCGAATAAACCGCTTCAAACGTTTCCCGCTAGTTTTCAGTTAGACATGTAAATTTAATAATTGTTTCAAATCAATCAAACTATTTGTGCTATGTACGATACAACTAGGTTCGAGAGCTTGTCACTTTGACGGTTCCGGCTGCATGGCTCTCTTTTTACTTCTCTTCGGCCTCTTTAAAGTAATGGTCTGTTCAGACACTCCATGTACTGGACACCGCTGGGCATACCACTGTGCGCTGTCGCTTGAGCCAACCGCTGTGACCCCCGAGCCACTGGACAACCGCTTCATGGGCGTTGAAGGTATTGATTTCGAATTCAAGACGCGTTCGTCTTCCCACTGCACCGATGAATTTCTCAGTTGTTCCTGCAGTGCGTTAAATGGACACAGATTGGCATTGCAGTTGACTTCCTCTTCTTGTTCCACACCACGAAATTGAGAATACAATTCATCCATTTTGCGCTGCAGCGTAAAATACCAATCGTTTTGGCGGCAGATCATGTTTTCCAGCTCGTAAATGCGTTGCTGCTGCTGTTTGATTATCCCGCCCAGCTCCTGACGTAGCTTACTGTCAAATTCGGAACCGCAACCGCTGGGCAGTTGGTCGTAGGTTGTCTGTGGCTCGGGGCAGCAAGGAGGATCGTCCGGGCTGACGTTTGTCTTGGAACACTGCTCGCATTTGCATGGACACTTATCGGTGGGATGATTCTGAGTTCGGCCCAGCAGTAAGACATCCGTGCAGTTGCGCATGCAGCCAACGTCGCCGCACTCCTTGTTGCTGGTCTGCAGCTTCTTCAGCTCGTCGTCGTTGAGCATGGGTGTTCGCAGCACTGTGACCTCGGTCTCATCAATGTCCGGAAAGGACACGCCACAATCTCGATAGTTAGATTCGCGCACACAGATCTCCTCATCCAAATAATCGTCCTTATGGGCGTTGGCCGCTTTGTCAGCAGTCTCCTTGGACTTGCCGCAATACGGTGGCAGCGTGGCGCCCGACAGGAGCAACACGTTGAGCGATGGCCGGCGCATCGAGGAAGGTCTCGCCGTCAGGGCCTTGCGCACCTTCTCCTCGTACTTGTCCTTGATGAGGGCCGCCTGCTGTTGGGTGCGCTCGACGAACTCCGGTATGTGCTCAATGCAGACACAACAGCATTTCCGTATACACTCGACGGACGTCTCAAAGGCGCCCATGCTCTGCTGCCAAATGCGGGCCTCCTTCTTGTTCTTGGGATAGTGGTAAGTGAAATCAGTGGCATTCTCAGCGGTCTCCTTGCCGCAGACGACACAGCGACGGCTCATTGGAACAGCTCAATTTTCACTTCAAATACGTCAAAAATAAATTGTTTTTCCTTTGTTTTGTGTAATTTTTTTGATGGCTTTGTGAGAGTTTCGATTGGGTATAAATTTGTGTATGTTTATTGTCAATGCGATAGATACACAGCTCGATTGGGGCCCCCACTCACTTCGTTTGGTAGCTGGCCATGGTCGGCAGTATTCGCAGTCCTGGGCCAAAGGGGCTGCGGGTGGGCGTGGTCGCCTTTGGCGATTTACCGGCAATGACGCGAGGCTTTTCGACGTTCATCAGCTCAGTGAGCTTGGCCTGAATGATCAGCTGCAGTTGCCGCTGTTGAGACAACAGCGACTCCAGCTCATCCAAGCGCGTCTTCTGCTCCTTTGCAAGCGGGATACCGTTCCCAGCTGCCTGCGGACTCGGCTTGACTTCAGGCTGAGGCACCTGCACAGCCGGATCTGTGCCACATGGACAGCTCTCGGCCTGTGCCAGGCCCAGCAGCAATACCTCCGTGGATTGCGCATTCTGAACGCCATTCTGTTCCTCGCCTGGCGGTCGACAGACTGTGTACTGGGGCTCATCGATGTCCGGGAAGACGGCTCTTTCCTGCGTGAAGTCCGCCTCTAGCACACAGATCTCTGTGAGAGACTGCACTGGATAATCCCTGGGATTCGCTGTGTTATAGTAGGTGGGCAGCATGGAACCACCCATGATGAGCACATTGACGGGCGGCGAACGCGCTGCGCGTCCGCATGCACTGCACAAACATTTGGATCTCTTGGATGCCGAAGCGGGATTTGCACGCTGAACTGGTTCATTAACTTTCGCTGTTGTTGGTTCATTGTTGCCGGTACTGCAATCTGTTAAGCTGCTGTTGATGAACTGAGTCGGATCTTGCACCTCCTGCTCGCCGCTGAGAATGCTCAGACTGCATTGGCATTCCTGGTTTTGTTGTGGTTGCTGCTGCTGTTGCTCCAGTTGCTGTTGTTGCTGTTGTTGCTGTTCCAGCTGCTGCTGCTGCCGCTGTAGACTCAGCCGCTGCTGTTGCTGCTGCTGCTGCCGCAGTTTGTTGGAGCACCTTAATGGGCAATACCTTTGGTAGGCTAGCTTTACAGGTTGTTGCGCAGAGAAATTTTTGTTGTCGCCCGTCCTGTTCGTGGCTGGGCATAAGGAGCCGCAGCTGCACGAAGGATCAGTGCCGCCGCTTGACGTAAAAGCGGTTTCTTGTAGGACGCTCTTCGGGAATCCACCATTTGTGGCTTATTCGCTCTAGCTTTCGCTGAGCCCTCGCAAGACGCGCCACACGTGCATTTGGGCAACTGGGCGGCAAATGCCTCGGTACCGGAGATGCGTCTTTTATCCAATGATCTCTGTGGGTAATTCTCCATATTTATCGAGCCGGAGGCGCCGCTTGGCACTCGGGTCAGCAGTTCCGAGCTGATGTCGAGGAGCGCAGCGTCAACATAGTTGTCCCGTTCAATGATTGCTGGCTCGGCTCTGCTAGATGGACATTTGGTGTTCTGCGCGCCATAGTAAAGAATGTCATCGGACTTGCCGAAGGTGACACCGCGCCGCTGCTCGCAGGGTTTGTCCTGCACATCGCCCGCAAAGCTATTGTCCCCGGTTTCCTTGGGCTCTCGGCCCTGCTGCGCGTGCGAGCGATTGATGTGGTTGTTGCAAACGCAACAGTGATCCTGCAAGGTCTCGACAGGCACAAAACAAGACAGCATAGCTTGCCATCTGATCGCTTCCTCCGTGTTGTGTGGATAGGTGAAACCAGATGTGGGCGATTGCCCACAGACCAGACAGCGACGTTCCATGACAATGGACAAGAAACGACGAAATTTGTGAGGGCGCCAAAAAATTGAAATTTGGATTTTATACTCCAGGACCACTTGATTTACAAACAGGGTCCAGTGTAGCATCGAAAGATTACGCAGAACGGAAACCTAGTCAAGATAAGATCGTAAACATTCGTTTATAAAATCTTCGCATCAGTTTTTAGCAGTCAAAATATATATAATATATCTGATTTTCTTTTTACACAATAGATACGTTCCCAAAATTCGTGTAAAAAAAGATATAATTATAAATTATATTCCAGACATAAATTCTTGTTAGAGTTAACTTGAGAATTTATTTTCCGTGCTTAAATATTTTAACTCATTAAATATATTTTAAAAAATGAAAAAATGAATGAAAAATTAAATGCATTTATATAAAAAAAAAAGTAAAACTACTTTAAACATAATATAATTTTATTCGTTTTCTGACAATAAACGCATACGTTTGCGTAAAACATCAATGTAACTACTATCGCTTGAATTATTTTCTTCATCATTTTGGAAATTATTTCTCTATTGTTATCTCTATTTCCCATTTTTGATGATTTCGTATAATGTATATATGCGAAGTTAAAATGTGTAATTTGTGACGGAGTAAAATAAAAGAAATTCATAGGACTTTAAAATATGTGCTCATTTTTTTATTTCATAGATTATTTAAAATCGTGTTAAATATTAACTTTTTAAAGCGTGTTATTTCAAATTCATGTAAAAAGAGAATTAATATACAAAAATTAAATATTCAATAAATTTCACAATTAAGCAGGTTAATTAAACAACGGAAAAGAGTTAATTTAAATTTAAAATTGCTACCATCTAGTCGCAATGCACAATTCAAATAAAATACACAGGCGTAACGGCTCCCAAGCAGGCAGAAAAACACTGCTTGCTGGCTGCGCTCACTGCAACTTGAATTCGATAGCCATGTATTATCGATAACGAATAAGGTGCACCATCAGCGATAGCATGGCAGAACAATAACATTCGTCATCGTGCCGTTCGGTTTTGTAGTCCGCTGAGCGTTCATGTATGCGGGTCGGTTGTTTAATTTTAAATATTCGCAACGCATTGGTAACGAACTCAAATCCATCGAGTCGTTCCAATTTTAGTGCAACACATTTTATTTACTTTTGATGACTGAGTGACACCAGACAAAATGAGTTTCGCAGCCGCCGATATGGCCACAAATAGCATCAACTGGCAGTCCGAGGATCGCGGCGATATGGAAAAGGTTTTGGCCATGCTAGTCCTAGGCCTGGGCAGCTTTTTGTCCGGCATGCTGCCTGCGATCATTTCCGAGCGCAATCGCCTCCGCTTTCCACTGACGACATCGCTGCTGCTGTGTTTCGGCGCTGGCATTTTGCTGGCCACAGCATTGGTGCACATTTTGCCAGAGGTAACACCTCATCGAGGTGAACAGCAAATGGGGCGCTGATTGTAATTTGATAACGCGCATTGTTTGTTTCCCTTTACTGTGCAGGTGCGCGAGCAAATGAACTCAAAGTTCGCGGAAGTTGCCATGTGCGGCGGCTTTTTCATCATTTATTTCATAGACGAATTCATACACTTCTTCTTTGGCGAGGCCATACAGCACACTCATGCACCCAGCTCCACTCCCGCAACGGGCACTGCAAGCCAGAGCCAGGCCTATGGAGCAGTCGACGAACGCGCGCCTTTAATAGGCGCTGATTCACAGATTCATCATCATCATCAGCACGAAAAGTAAATCAATTGTGTTTGCTGTTCAATTGCCTAAATATATTGATTGTCTCTGGTTGCAGCGGTCATGATCATAATAATTATGATCACAATTATGCCGCCGTTTCCGGCTGTGACGATGCCAGGGTTGAGGATGCAAATGCTCGAATTTGCCACACCAGCCACACGGAGCCGTGTGCCGAATCCATGACCGGTACCTTGGGGCTCTTTGTGGCGCTCTCCTTGCACTCGGCTATTGAGGGATTAGCGATCGGGGTCCAAAACTCGTCCACAAAGGTTTGCCTGCCTTGACATGGTTTAGTTTATGCTGCCAGATAATCATATTGAATTAGTTTGCCGCACAAGCTAAATATTTGTTTTGATAAGAGAATCGGTTGTAAATATTCTCCATTCCAGGTGCTCTTTCTGCTCGGCGCCGTTGCGTGTCACAAATTTGTGATGGGCTTCTGTCTGGGCCTCGAGTTTCGCTCAAATCCACGCGCGAGCATTCGTTCGCAATTCGTTGGCATTCTCGTGTTTGCTCTGGGTGCCGTGTGCGGCATTGGACTTGGCATGCTTATCGTTGATATACCCTCCGCCTGGTCTAAAACAACGCTGCCAATTATACAGGCGCTGGCCGGCGGCACTCTCTTCTATGTGACTGTTTGCGAGGTGATACCGCGCGAGAAGGCGCGCTGGCATAGAAATCCCAATCGTCGCTGGGCGGGATTTGCGCAGTTTGCAACAGTCATTGTTGGCTTTGCGACCATGTGCATAATTAACTATTATCTCGCTGGTACGTCATGCCCCGACAATCAGTATGTAGTTTTACGCATCTAATATTTCTATTTCAGATGACTGAGAGAATCTCCAAAGGCGCCGACCAGCTTTTGTTTTACTTGTATCTATAGCACAAATCTTCTAAATGTAATTGTAATTGTAATGTATTTATAAGTATTTTTTAAAAGTGCGATTTCTATAATAATATATATGTCTTAACATTCATGTCTGTGATTGTTTGATTAGCCGAAAATAAAAAACACATACACCTATTTTCTTTATATCTACATTTATATTTTGTTGCTTTCTCCAAAGTATCTATGTTTTGTTGTTAATCTTAAATTTAGTGGTAATCAAAAAAACGTTTTCAATTAGTTTTTTGATTCGTATTACTAGGTATATATCAATCATAAAACATCTTCATCCTAAGCGGTTCCATGTAATTGCATACAGAATTGCTTTTTATAATTTTGTTTTAAACCAATTAAAACAACAGCTATGTTGCTACATATTTATATATATAATATTTTCAATACATAGACATATTCTGTATATATATAAGTGTATACACTAAAAGTTGAATTGTTGGTGGTAAAACGCAGCAGAAAGAAAAATCCCGCACAAAACGCGTGGTATTCAATTGGTTGGTCTGATCTCGAGTCCGATATACGCACGTTTTAAATGGTTGTATTTTTATATATGCGACACGTGTGTTTCTACTATATATATATATATTTTGTGTATGTATTCTTATAAGTTGCGTCAATCCGGTGCAATTACATGCATGTTCCAAAATAAGTGTCATTGAAACAGTTTTTAATTTACAATCGAAACCGAAAAACTCTTTTGGGCTAAAAAATTGCCATAGCTATTCATTGGTTACATATATTTATGTATATAAATATGCATATACTACAATTCTCATGCTAGTTATGCCCTTTGACATTACCATCAGCTGCTCGTGCTGTAGAACTGGCAATCGAAAACGAACTTAAAACATAAATAAATCTAGTAATTAGAGTTGCTCCTTCGCCGCAGCACTAACCCCATTCTCGTCCTCATTGTCATCATCATCGTCCACCCATTCGCTCATGAGACTCTTTAATTTCTCCTGCGTTCCTGCCAGTGATTGTGCCTTTCCATCGACCGCAACCTCATCGCTGGTGTTTGGTTTCTCTTCGATTACATCGGATTCGGCTGTTATCGTCGTCGTCGATTCCTCTGCTTTTTCTTCATTATTATTCGCTGCTGATTCCTCAGTAGCCGCAACAGCTTCAGTTGCATCATCTTGCAACGCCCCTGATCCATCAACCTCTGGCAGCTGTGTGGGCGGCACTTCTTCTTCTGGCTGTTCGTTGGCCACTCCATCGGCATCCGCATCGGCATCGGGCGGCGCATCTGCTTCGGCAATTAACTCATCGATCAGCACTTTGCGAATATTTTCCGTTTCCAAGTTCACATCATCAACGCCGGTGGCGACGCCAGCTGCTACATTGACTTCGGCCGCATTATCATTGGTAATGTCGTCGGCTTCTGCTTCAGCTTCGATGGTCGTAGCTTGTGGTGCATCCTCTTTGATGAATTCCTCCTCCGGCTCGTCTTCTTTTTTGACAACTACGACTTCCTCTTTAATTGCTGGCTTAGCACTCGACTCCTGCAATTCATCCACATCCATTTTCACAACTGTTTCTGGCTCTTCTTGGACTATTTCAGCGGTGCTGGATGTGGCTACTGCGTCTACTGCTTCTTTGGCAGAGGCTTCCGCTTCGTCACCACCCTTATGCAGGCTTTCCAGCGCCAAGTCAATATCATCTTCCAGCTCAGGTTGTTCTTCGGTCGCTTCTTCTACTGCGTCCACAACTTCTGTTGGTTGCTTTTCAATGGCCGCGCCCGATTGTACGGTTGCTGCTAGTTCTGTGGTCGCGGGCTTGACATCCGTATCGTCATCATCTTCATTCTCATCCTCGGTCCAATCACCCGTCAGCTCTTTAAGCTTTTCGCTAATGATATCCCGACCCTTTTCCGGCTTTGGCTGCAATTTAAAAATATGGAAATAGAATTAGGATTAGGATTAGTGTGCCAATCGCCATCACTTACTTCTTTGCTGTTCTGCTCCGTTTCCAGGTCATGCTTCGAAATTAAATTTTCAGCCCATTCAAGATTATCAATGGACTCCTTGCTTTCGTCGGCCGCTTCGCTCTTTTTGCTGCTGCTCTCTACGGAGCCGGTGCCGCCAAGTTCGCTATAAATTTGACTGTCATCGTACTCTTCCTCTTCGGTGCCCGCTGAGGACTTGGCATCGCCTTCTTGCTTGACATCGCCGTCGGGCTCGCTGAGCACCATGACAACACCGCCGCTGGGTGCGCCGGCCTGTTGCTGATTCAGCTGTGACAATATCTCCTTGCGCTGTTCCTCAGTGAGCTCCACCTCGTTGCCATCGGCGCCAACAAACTTGACTTCCTGCTCCTGCGACTGCAGCAGTTGCTCTGCTTCCGCTTCTGCTTCGGCCTCGTCTTGCTCGTCGCGGGTCTGATGCTGTACAATGGCACTGGTCGCTGGCAAGCTGATGTCGGACAAAATGCGCACCTTCTCCTCCTGCATTGGCTCTTCGTCGCCCTCGTCCTCCTGGTCCTCGTCATCCAACTGGTCATCCTCATCCTGTGAGCCCAGGTATTCCTCGTCGGTCTCATCAATGATGCCATCCTCAAGCGCCTGTGCCTTGTGATAGCTCTTCATATGCCTGTACAGCTGGAGTTCCTGCGCGAACACCTTGTTACAATAAATGCACTGCTGCTTATTCTCGTCCGTGTGCGCCTCGTTGATGTGCTGCTCCAGGTGGCTCTTGGTCAAGAACGTCTCGTTGCACAGGACGCATTCAGCAAAGTTGTAGAGCAGCGATTTGATCTGATGCTCGGTGTACATGTGGAAATGTAGCTCGCGATTGTTGCCGGAACGCCAGCCACAATGCTCGCACAGGGCCGGATCTATCGTCTCCTTGTGGGTGTTGATCAAATGGCGACGGAACCCACGATACGATGGAATGCTTATTGGCCGTCCATTAACGCCGCAACGCAGACACAGCCAAGGACCTGCACAACAAAGGGAAGAGAAAAAGATAGAGATGTTTAGTAGGAATATCGGTAAATATTTACAGGTACAGATTTATAAGTTTGGTTCAATTCACTGATTTATATTTTCACTAATTATATGAACCGGAGTCTAAAATCAATCTTAACGAAATGTGGATGTCGATTAGGCTATGTTTTAGGTCTTAGAAGAGGTATGTTAGTGTTATAGATGATATAGTCATATCTTATTATGATAAGAGTTTAGTACTTATAATTACGGCTCAAAACCGATACTAGTAAGAATTAAATATGTGATTCCAAACTTGTTATAAAATTTTATAAAAGTTTTTGATATATTTGTAAAAAAGGGAATAATGGATTTGTTCAAATGTATGTAAAAGGCAGAAAAAGGCAACTCAAACCAAGAAGTATATATATACTTGGTTAGCATCAATTGCCGGGTCGATCTCAGAGACGATATGCAATGTCCGTCCTTTTGTCCGTCCGTCGGTATGAGCCAATTCATGTTTTCACATTTTTCGCTCCTACTTCCTACTCGTTTTTTTAATAAGCTATGTAAACTCTCTGATTTTAGTCCGTAAGGCCAGGTAAAATCAGTTCATATAAACATAATATAAATGTTTTAAAACCTTTGCAAAGCTGTTGAAACCTTAACAGTCTGATATTTTTGTGTACGCTTACCTGTGGTGTTCTCAGCGCCGAGGGCTATCAGCGAGTGCATCGTCTTGCTGTCAATGCGTCGCTTTTGCGCCGCAGCGGCCGTCGTGGCGGTCGCAGTTGTCGCTGCCTGAGCTGCCGCCTCGGCGGATGTTGTCTGTGCCACTTTCTGTACGGGTTTTTGCTGCTGCTGTGTGGTTATCATGGGTTTGTCCGGCTTGAATGAGACGTGCAGCTTTTTGTGTGGCGACGTGGCGCTGGCTGGCGACGCTGTGGATGCTGCGGCTGGTGCCGGGGAGGCGCGTTTGGCGGCGGTCGCTGCTTTTTCGACCGGACTGTTGGGCATT
Organism: Drosophila colorata; assembly: GCA_035041545.1. Classification (NCBI taxonomy): domain Eukaryota; kingdom Metazoa; phylum Arthropoda; class Insecta; order Diptera; family Drosophilidae; genus Drosophila; species Drosophila colorata. The sequence continues at coordinate 4,791,797 of JAWNLD010000680.1, read as the reverse complement.
ATTTTAAGCTTGATATTCTTGTGGCCCTTGACAATGTGTGGATATTGACGCAACACTTCGGCTATGATTTTAGTATGATTCAGCTTTGTGTTGGACGAATCCTTGACAATTATCGTGGGCGTTTGACTGGGCGAGTCCTGCTTGAGTATGATGGTTGTTGTGCCATGCTCCATTTGCGTCTGTGTGCCGGATTGTTGAACCTGTTGCTGCGTTTGCTGCTGTTGTTGTTGTTGTTGCTTCGATGTCGATGGCTGTGGCGGCACATCGTCATCGTCATCGTCGCCGGTGTGAACATCATCGTACAGCATCATATTGTCGTATTCCGGATCGCCATGGTCACCATATTCGGCGGCAATTTGTTTGCGCATGCGCTGCTGCTCAGCAAACTCTTTGACCTCCTCCAAACTGGGTTTCTTCGACGGCGGCGATAGCAGGCTGGTCTGTGCCGGCCTCTTGTTGTTGTTGTAGCCCTTGCGGAGCTGCTCAAAAGGCGATGTAGGCTCCTGCTTGGCAAACGTGGTCGTTGCCGCCGACTCCATATACTGTGTGCGATTGTTTACGCCGCCGGGGCGCAATATTGCGGGTGCACCCACGCCACGTGGTTGTTGCGCATTGGTTCGCACTGTGTTCGCGTTGCCGGGCACGGCTCCAATGCGGCTTTGTGGTGTGGATACGGACACACGCTGCTGGGCAGCCATTGCATTGGTTCCGGGCACCAGGGGACGACGTCGTATGCCCTTCGGACTGGGCGGCTATCAATAAAAGAGGAAAAGTTAGCTTCGGATTCAAGAAAAATGAGAGAAAAAAAATATTAGCAAACAAGTCTCACTCTTTGCTGTCGATTGACGTTCTCCATGGTGCGACGATGTGCCTCCAGCAGCTTCAGCAGGACCGTCATGTTCATCTCTTTGGCCGTGCGCAACAGTTTGCCGTACATTTTAAGCTCAAACTCAAGTGTGCCCGTGTACATGAAATTAACAATGGGTACAACGACATCCGCTTGAAATTCCGCCGGCATTATGAGTGCGTCGTCAATGATCTCGCAAGTCTGCTCCAGCACATTAAAATAGTCGGTGCAGGCGCTCAAGACCAGGCGATGTACCTTCAGCTGTGAATTATCCCGGAATTGCAGCGTTAAATCGCAGTAGTCCGTTTTGTTGAAGAAATTCTGGAGCTTCTGCAGAAAGAAGACGCCCCAGTTGTCCACCTTAACGGACTTAACTTCGCCCATTTTGTTAGATACGTTTTTTTGAAAAGTTTCCGTTTTTGTTCAAAACGCGGCCTCCCCGTCGCGATGTCTTCGACGTCGTCGGTTGTCGTTGTTTGGCTTTTCTAGCGTGCGGCTGGCGCAACTGTACTCCCGGTGGGGGCAGGAAATTTCAATTGAGGACACGATTGCGGCACAGCACAGCAGCGTGTACATAAAAGAGATAAAAAACGAAATCCAAATGAAGTAAAATCAATGTAGAGTTCAGTTTATTTTTTGCACGGCTAAAACGCGTCGATTGATTTTCAACAAACATTAACTGCCCGTGGCGCGGCAATGCAACTCCGATATATTTGTGCATGTGTGCGTGAATGCTAGTGATGGGCGCGATGAGAATTGGGCACGGCTCTCAAAATCAAAAAACTCTCGCATATTATATCTTACTATATACCGTTTAGGAAATTGAAATTTTACTATTCAAAACATTAATCAAAATAAATTATATACTATGAACAAGCTATATTTTGGATAAGAGAATTTTTTTTTCGAAAATTCTATTAATATTTATCGTGTATTCTTCACCCACCAAAGTCACGCTGTCAACTCTAGTATGTATGCCACATATATATGTGTGAAATGCAATGCTCAGCGCCTTCGCTCAAATTCAATAAACTTCTTTAATTACCTACACAATTTCTATGTTACACTTAAAGTCCTCAAATATTTTTATTTAACAAATTGGCGCTAGATTCGGTTGATTTTTACCACAGACACACAATGCGCTTATTTGCAGACAATCGTTATCGCTGGACTCAACTATGTCATTATGCAAATTGTTTTTAGTTTGCTTGCGCAAAGTTCGCGAATATTTATCAATTTTTGTTATATTCTAATTTACGCATAAAACATACATTTGTTTTTAATTCCACACTGTTTTTACCGGACAAATTTGTAATTTTTTCCGTGAAACAAAAAAGATGGCGTCAGAGTGACCTTATTGAAAATCCCTATTTGTCTTATCGCAACTACCACACTAACGATAATTTCATATAAATCGATAATTAATTGTTGCCTCGCAAATATTTCATGCGAACTTTGTTAACGTTTGCTTGAAGTCTTTCCGTTCTTATGTTTATAAATAAGCTATGGAAATTAATCAATGCTTACCAGTAATAAATTACATCAAAAATATTAATTGTGTTCTTTTTTAAACAGCTAGCAAGGCGCCAAAGCGTAGCCTGCGTCTTGCTTATCGAAATCGATAACACACTGCTGATGTCAAAGCAGCAAAAAAATATTAATTGATATATAAAAAATAAAAATCATTTAATTTATATTAATTGGGACCTGCCAAAATGAGTGCGAGACATCGGGGCAAATCCAAGCGTGGTGCGGGCGCTTCCTATCGGAACGTTAAATCCAATCACAACTGCGAACGCAGCTTCGCCCAACAGGCCAACGAACTGGCCACTTGCAATGCCACCGATAGCGACAGTTCCTCATCCGATGCGCCAAGGCACGGAGGTGCGGACGGACTTGGACATCCGCCGGATTTTGCAGTGGCCATGTGGGATCTCAATCACTGTGATCCGAAAAAGTGCTCGGGCAGGAAGTTGGCGCGTCTGGGACTTATTGCCAATTTGCGTTTGGGACAAAAGTTTCCGGGACTCGTCCTCTCACCGGTCGGCCAATTATGCGTTAGTCCACAGGATCGGGATATAGTCAGTGCATCAGGTGTGGCGGTCATAGACTGCTCCTGGGCGAAACTGGATGAGACGCCCTTCAACAGAATGCGCAGTCCACATCCCCGTCTATTGCCTTTCCTGGTGGCAGCCAATCCAATCAACTATGGCAAACCCTGCAAGCTCAGCTGCGTGGAGGCAATCGCAGCAACGCTTCACATATGCGGCTTCACGGAGGAGGCGCGTTGGTTTATGGGCAAATTCTCCTGGGGCCATGCATTCCTGGAGCTAAACGAGAAGCTGCTCAACGCATACGCGATGTGTAAGAGCAGCGATGAGATTCTCAAGGTGCAAAACGAATACCTGGAAGCGGAGCAGACGGAACGCAATAAGCCCAGGGACTTAAAAGAATTCTATCCCACAAGTAGCAGCAGCAGCGAGAGCGCCGATGAAGACGCAAAGCAGAGCTAGCATAACACACGTTTTTACAAGAGGCTGATTTATTTGTTTATACAAATTTGTTATAGATCATTTTTTATTTTACAAGCCAGTTGAAAAGCAACTCACAAATTAAAGTCTAGAAGAACGAGAGCATCTTGAGTTCTTCTTACTTATTATTGCTAAAGCTATTGCGCATTGCGCACGTACTCCGGATCGACATTAATAAAGTTTGCCATGCTAAAGTACATGGCGCTATTCTTCACCAGAAACTTGAGAAAATCGTGCAGATGCGCCAACAGCGTCTGCATAGCTGGTTGATCCAGCGCCGAGTAGCTCAGCATTGAGCCCAGTCGCACGAACAGGCGCAACAGATGAAACGAGCCGTACAGTTCGGACAACGGCGTATCCGGATGCTTCTGCATGATATCTGCATACTGGGTGCGCTCGAATTTGTAGAGCAGCTGCGAGCCAAGCATCACATTGAAATATTCGATGATGCCGTCGAGCACATCGTTAATGGCCACCTCTTTGTTGGCACTGGTCGACTTCACCGACTTCTTGTGCGCCAAATACTGATCAGCTATCTGCTGCACCGTCACCTTGGCCGGCAGCTCCAACAGCTTGTGTTCGCGCACCACCGCATACCAGTCGTCGGTTAGATAATGCTTCAGTTCGTCAGGTATTTTGATTTTCACCTCCAGCTTGGTCGTGTACGTTTCCTCGCTCTCCACACACGGCGCCACATCTGCGGCGGTAGTTGAAGCAGTTGTTGGTGCTGTTGTCGCTGCTGTTGGTGTAGGCAGGGACTGTGTCGTTGGTGTGCCTGCCTCTGGGCCATTACCGGTTAGGGATGCACGATGATCGCTGTTGCTATTGCTATTTTGTGAGCTCATCCGTTTGGCTTTAGGCGGCGCCGGAGTAGTGATCTCATCCTCTGTGTTGTCCGCAGCTGGTGCATCCTCTTTCTTGTCACCGCCCCCGGCACTGGGCGCACTGGGCGTGCCGGGACGTGCCGCTGCTGAGTTGCTTTGTGTGGATTTGCGATTACTTCGACTAGTTGTGGCCGCGTTGGCGCCGCCGCCGCTGCTGCCGCTGCTATTTGTTGTGGTGTTGCTGCTGTTGCTGCTCTCGTTTTTGGCCGTCGTTGGCGGAACGGCGGCAACGGGTGTGCTCGTGGTGCTGGCCCCGCTGGCGCCAGTTGGCGTCAGGGACGTGTTGCCATCTTTGGAGGGCGTCGACGCACGAGATTCGTTTCCAACCTGTTCCATTTTCTTGGCCTTTGCACTGCCTGGGGGGCACACTTCAAATATGAGCACACAGTAAAAGTGTTTTAAGGAAATCCAATACGAACCTTTCTTGTTGTCCTTCTTCGAGCGTTCGCCGTACTGTCGTGAGAGCTCCTTTTGCCGCTTAACGTTATCGTCATTGTATCTCAGCACACGACTCTCTGGCACCCATTCGTCCCAGCTACGTTTTAAAAATATAGTTAAGAAAAAGAGTGAAATAATTTACATAGCATATACGATTACTTTTTGCTCCAGCCCGCATAGTGTATGTAGTATTCAACCGGCGAACTTTCCGGTTTTGTTTTGAGCACTTTGGCTTCGTAGATAAGCGGCCCGTGGAAGCAGAGCACTCGTTCCCCTATAAAAGAGCTTTATAGTTAAACACTCCGTTGTCAATACGAGTTAAACGCTTACCATCAGCAAACAAAGTAGCGGCATCAGACGGAGTCCAGTTGTCCATTTTTACGGGTTTAACTTCTCCCATTTTTTGGTTGAAAATATTTGCCAAAGCGTTGCAGCTGATTTACGTAGGTTGGCAGCCCCAAAATGTACACACATATTCCGCCGATAATTCAGGGCTACAAATATAACTAGACCAACAGTCAAATGCAAGGGGATATATATAAAATTTTATTTACAACATTATATGAACGATAAGGCCTATATCACAAAATGTTTAACAATTAATGTTTTGCCGCTGACGTAGCCGCCAATTCCTCCTCTTCCCAAGGGCGCGGTCCGCGCTTGTTGGACCAATTGTCAATATCGATGCCCTTCACCTTATCATATTCCGTTTCGAGCGTTACTTCTTGACGTTTCTTCATGCTCACACCGTACTTCTTCATTTCTTCCGGTGAGACCGGTTGCTTTTTAGAGTACTGATATCTGCAGGCAATAAATACGTGAAGTGCATGTGAGTTCCATTTCGAATTTCTTTTGCTTACCTTAGATTAGAGAACTGTTGCAGTCCAAAAGATCCGGCTACCATCATAATTAGAAAGGGCACGCCATATTTAAATGACTTTCGTCTGGTGTAATAATTCAATTTTTGTGTAAATGACATTTTTATGTTATTGTTATGAAATGAAAACACACTGCCAACCCAGGGCTGACGACACGCGGCAGATTTGTGTGTGCATTCTTATCGATAAAAGTAAATCAGTATTAATGCGATAAGTTTGGCGGTCTTTTGATTTAAATTTAAATGCAAAAAATATCAAACCACCAGTAAAATTGATGTTCTGTAACAAATATACGCAGCTGTTGTTAGAATTTATATAAAAATAGGACTTTCATTCTTACGCCCTTGATGTCAATCAAATGAGTCGTGTGCTTTGCCAAATTCTTCAGCTCGATGCGAGAAATTTCGAATTCGCAATTGTTTTCCGGCTAACAATAAATGGCACGCTTTTTTATTTACATACGATTTGGCTTTAAGTTCAAGGTCTGCTACGCTAGTCTCTGCATACATAGATACGTATTTTGCAAATATGTAATTGACAGTGACGTTGTTTAAGAGCGCCAAAAAGTTTCTCACATGCGCAACGAGACATTTGATATGGAACAAACAGCGCTGTCTCTGGTTCACCTTGGCCGTTATGCAGCGGCCAGGCAAGGCAAGTGGCTCGTCGCAAAGATTTCCTTTTAGTACCAAAGCTCAACCAGTTCGAGCTCGAGTTCAAGTCATTCACAAGGAGCTACAACGACAACGACAACGACAACGTCAACGACGCGACACGGCGACAATTGAGTCATCAACTGCGCTGGCGCACAGCGGGACGTCGACACAAGCGCGCCACTGAGACTGGGTTGGTCCGGTCGATCGGCCACCCGCCCACTCCCGACCGCCCCTTCAGTCAGCAACTGCACAACCGATCTGAGATTATTTTTCATTTTCTGCTGCACCCTACAAGTAGCATCTAAGGTTACTTCGCTTGAATTTTCCCAGCAATATGTTGCAAGCGTTAGCTTCGAGTCGCCTAGGCTGAACTACGAAGTCTCTATACTTTTTTCCAATTTTCACCAAATATGGTTGCAGTTTTGTTAACAAGATTTTGCACTTGTTTGAGCCGCAGCAGAAAGACAAACTTGTACATACTACACGTATATTTTCGTATATTTTTCTAGAACATATTGGAATTATGAAAAATCCGTTGGATTTATACTCGTTACATATGTTATCCAATGGCCATGATTTTGTTTTTCATATTTAGCAAGTTGTTTGGGCATTTTGGCCATTACAATGCTAAAGCTCCAACACACACATAATGGCATTTGGTTTTGTTTTATGTTTTTTGGCCATTGCCAAAAATTTTTGAATGAAAACAATTACGTCATCATGTGGGTGTTGCTCGGGTTTAATTATAAATTTTCATGTGCCCTCATTCCTAAACAGAGTTTTCTCCAAAACGAAAAACCAGGCGCCACTGAATAAATGTGCATAAAATGCTTGCCATTTGAGTATACTAGATTTTCGTTTATGTTAAGGCAATTTATATAATATATATATATTTATATTCATATATGTAAGGAAAATAGTTTTTCGAAAGGCACCAAGTATTAAAGGTGGAATTGTAGTTTATATAATATTATATTAACTAAAGTAAGCAACAAAGCAGCATATAGTTAGTGAAAAGGTGTTTAAAAGAATCAAATTTCAATTGACCTTATGCTCTGCAGCATTTAATTTAAGATGAAGAATACGATTAAAAATTGTTAATATAATAATAATTGTAATAAAGGTCTCATGTTTTGTAAATAATAACAAGAAAATAAGGTAGAACGTTGCAGTCGGATGTAATCGACTGCGCAATACTCTGCTTACAGAGTTATAACAGCTTAAAGGGATTTGGGGAGGGCGGTAGTGGTCGTGCGTGGGCGTGGTCGCAATTAATTCGATCTTTAAAGGAGGTCTACTAGTTCATTTTAATTGCTCTATTTTAAAAATTGAAGTGTATATATATACATAGTTCCGCTGTTTGCTCGTATCCAAAATAGGCGTGGCAATTTTAACTCTCTGTTGACGGTTTAACGAAAATTATAAAATTTATGTTAAGCTTCAGGGTCGATCTGAACAACACGGCGGATATTGAACAAAACCAATATACTCAATTTATTTGTGAACAGCGTACAAAAATACAGCTGTTAATAAACGTTATGGCTGGGTTATTGTTAATTTTTTCAATTTAATTTGCTAAATGCACCAACAAAGAAACGAATTTTATAAATGTGGCAAATAAAACCTTTGAACAATCAAAGTTGAATTTAAGCTCTACAAAAACGTAAAAATTAACAAAGAAACTACATTTATACTTACTTAACGTGTGGGTATGTGATAAAAAGGTCCATAATGCAGTCTCTGAACTATATTGCAAAGACTTAAATATTTTTAAAATTAAACTCGTTCGTAAATGTTTTGAAAATCAGGTTCGGTAATTATTTTATTTTAATTTAAATTTTTGTAATATATATATATACTATTACTATTCGTATCAAGCAGAAACACATATTTGATTGCAAAACCAATACTTTATATCATATTATTATCAATATTATTGTTTTTATTATTATTATGAATATTTGCAAAAGTAAAACAATGAATTGGCTATAATAGTACAACTTTTGTCAATTAAAAAAAAATTATAATAAAACCAATTTATATATACATATTTAATTGCTTTAAATTAACTGGCTGCAATTTCGATAAACTTAAAGCCCATCCACATATGCTGTTAAATGTAAAAAGAATAAATAAAGTGAGAAATCATATCAATTATTGAAACCAGCATATCATACAATAGCAATATATCATAGTATAATCATATCCCCACATCATGTCAAGTGTGATTAGATCAACTTTTTGTTCTCGACTTCAATAATAAGACGTACGTGTTAAAAAGTTAATACTTGTATCTATAAGATAGTTTTTTTATCTGAAACTGCAGAAGAGTTATACTTCACGTTCCGCTCGAGATTGTGACTCATGTCTGAAACTTTCTCAATATAGGCTTCAAATGTTCTTTGTAAGTTTTGCATTCTTACTAAAAATACATGGGCATTTGTTCCATGCAAGCGAATAAAAAATATGTTATCCGTTTGTAGACATGACGTTGAGAAATCTATAAAAAATACGCACAGTTCAGCAAAAAGATATATACATATGTGAAAATGTGAAATAAGATTTTGTTTTTTGGCATATCAATAACTGAAATTTAAAAATAGATGGAAAATATCAAAAGAGAAAAACAAAAAAATTTAAATAAAATAAAGATACACCACAGACGCACACATTGACAAAACAAAAACGTTGTTGCGAAAATACTGGCACACAAAGCTTCCAAAATAGTGGGAAATTCTGAAATACTTTATTGAAATTCTTAGCGCCTAAAAACCAATACAAACGCAAATAAAGAAACAGGTGAAAGAACCAAAAGTCGAATAAAGAGAGCGACGCAGGCGCCAACAACATTTTGTTTTTGTATCTTCCACGTTGTTTTTGTAGTTGTTTTTGCTGGCTCTTATTCTTTTTGTGATTTGGGTTCTCGTGCTTATGCAGCTCGTAAATTGAGAGTGGCGGCAAAATGCAGTTTCAAAATAAAAATTTGAGCGGCCCGCGATTTGTGTTGAGCATGCAAAACGCATGGCAGCTGCTGAGCGAGGCGACGATGGGGCTACGGCCCAAAAGTATCTGTCAGATACTTGTGTGCGCTCTCTCATACACACACACATAGACGGCGACGTCGGCCGCGGCGCACACGCATACAAACACAAACAGCTTGAAATCGAAAAACAGCGAGCATCGAACGTCAGTATATTGAATAAATATTTTCAGTTGAACATCACAATCCGTTCAAGTCGCGGATAACTCCGAATAAAAGTTTTGTAAGTAAAAGGAATGCGTTTCGTCCATCAAAAGAAAATAAAATAAAATCAATTCAAACAAACCGCAACCAAAATTCCTAAGTAAATTATTTAACAAATATTTATTGTGCTGCTGCTAATTTAATATTTCTTTAAATGATAAAAAAGTGCCAAGAGTTTTCTACAAATAATTAAAAGGACATTTCCCAAAATATATACTTATTACATAATCAGAGAAATATATATACAAATAACGAATAATTCAACTAATCAAAGTGCTGTGCAGAGTTCACACAACAAACCGCAAATATTTTCAAAACCATTCCAAATATTTAGAACGTTTCGCTTCTAAAAACCAAATTGAGGTTAAGCAACTTTGGCAACAAGATTAAAATAATAAAAAAAAAACTTATGACAGTATAAAAGAAGCAAAGAAAAAAAATCAATGTCTTTGACCATATTCATAGTTTGCAGCATTAACCACAAGTTGACGTCTCGAATTTCAATTAAACGCATTGCATGAGATATATATAGAAGTAAATATTGTCAATAGGCTTTGCAGCGTTATATTTTCGCTGAGATAATAATTATAATGTGCATGGAAAGTGTCACCAGTTAGTTAATTGATAAATTGTTAGGGCAGTACCAGGATCATAAAATAAAATGTGTCATCATTTCTAGATAAAGAATCTTGATAAGCCCAGCTTTACAATAGCCAAGAAAAACTTTATAAAATTTCTAAAAGCTAAAATTATTTGATTTAATTGTTGCTTCATAAGGAAAAAAAAGCTAAGTGAAATTTTTGCGCTGCTGTGTAATACGATACAGAACCGCAGTTCTCAACGTTTAAATCTATCTGAGGCAAGCGGATGCGAAATGTTTAAAGATTTCTTTAAAAGCTTTTCACTTTTTATTAAGTAATATCCATTTGAGCAGCTATTAGGAAATATTCAACAGATGCCAGGCTAGGCTATTTTTAGTAGTGCTCACAGATAGAGAAATAGAGAGATCTGCGAAGCTTTCCAAAGCTTTCAGTGTTGCCAGGTTTCTTCAAATGTGTGAGATAGACAAAAATCTAATATATATACTTATATATGTGAATATACATACATATATATATATATTTATATGTAATTTAAAAATAGCCGAGCACGAAAATTTTATGTATAACTAAAACTTTTTTCTTGTCATGGATAATATGGAAATTTTTGTGCTAGAAAACAGGTTGAATTTTGAGTTCTTAGAACGCAGCCGATTAGAGGCCAGAGAAGGTGTGTAATATAGTATCTAAAAGATTTCTCAATTTTTTTAAACAATTTTCAATAGTATACACAAACAAATTTTAATTAAAATTCTAATTGGATGAACTAGTTTTAACGTTTTCTTAAAATATCTAATACCAGCGTTATATAGCTTAAAAATTAAATAAATGATTATAAAAGTAGAATTTTTGAGGGTTTTTAAAGCACATTTGAACCGGTGCACAAAAGTTCATTTGGACTACGTAAGAACTATTAGAACATTTTGGAAATTTTAGGGAAATTTGAGTTTGATTCTTGAAAATAAATGCAATAAATAATATAAAAAAGTTATAATTACAAAAAATTGGGTATTATATTACTTTGCTTGGCCAATCAGGCATAGTGAAAAAAACCATTGTAAAACAGTTCTTATTTCCAAAAGATCTTGATGATTGATACAAGAGTTTTTACCTGAAAAAATGTTGTATTTCAGATTGTGTATAGGCTCATTTGTATATGTATGTCATTGCCATTATTCATGTCGCCAAACTTATAAAATTCCAAGTGATTTTCTGCTGAATAAACAAACATAACTCATTGTGTCACCTCATTCGATATACGACATATACACAATATTTATATCACTTAACAAAAAAAAACCTTAAACTTCTGTCCGTCTGTATTGTCCGTATTCTGGCATACAAGTATATGCACACACCCTTATATGAAATTCTGCCTCGATTGCAGTTTTATTTAAAAAAAATATGTTGTTTTTGTTTGTTCTCCTAAAAGCCGGGAACCTGCCTTAGCCCCCCTCTACGCGCCCCATCAGCCCCGCCCAATCACTTTCAGGAGCTGGAATGTAAACAAAAGAGTTAAAAATAAACTCACATGTACGAAGTATTTTAATAAGAGCCCACAACAACATCGGCCGTAATGATGGGCGCAGACCCACCGAGCATCTGACTCAATTAGTTTGGCATTCCGGCCATGACAAATTCAAATGTTGGTCAAGTATAATTCGCAGGGCTGGCCCCAAGCCCTGTTCACAGTTTTCTCTCTGGCGGCCAGCAGCTGCGTCCACAGTTCTCTTGATGTGAGTCAGCCTGGCTAAAAAAAAAGCTGTCTTCTTCACCTTATCAACCAGACACTTATTCAAATTCCCCTCTGGTGTCGGGCCATTGAAGAGATTAAGAAAAGAGGACCTACTGAAAGAGAGCTCGTTGCTTTTAAAAAGGCAAAGAATTTTAACAATTTATAATTAATTGATTAATTTAAAAAAAAACAAAAAATTATTTTCTTTTTTGTAAAGATTCTCAATTTAAGACAGAAATATTTAAATAGTAATGGGAGTAAAACTTATGATTAAACTTTTAAGATAAAAAAGAGCATATATATTCTGCAAACGGAAAACATTAAAAAAAGTTATGGTATTCTAAGCAAGAGTGCTGGACTAGTCCCAAAAATAGTCCGTGGTTTGGCTTACGGATCGAACCAATAATTAACACTTAGGTTCAGATCCTAAAGCCCATTGTTTTTATCAAAAAATCGTATTTATCTTATTCGGTAAATTTCCTATCAATTGAAATATTGAATTAAAAATTGATAACATAATACTCCCTTTATTTGTTATTTATTTTAAGTTAAAAAATCATTATTATCAATGAATAATGAAAAATAATATTTGCAAATATACCACAAGGTTTTTTTCTAATTAATTTGAAATATTAAAAAATAATGGATCATTAGAAAAAATTTATAAAAAAGCTGTGCCTAACCCGATCAAGTTTAAACCCGATTGTAGCCTTGGTTTTTACACAAAGTAGTATTTTTTTAAAGAGGGGAGTAATAAATATGATCTCAAGCATCTTAATATCCCATTCAAATCCAATAGTCTCTTGTCACTCGACCTGTTTGTAGTTGAAATTTAAACAAAAAGCTGTAGCTGGAAAGAATCGATTGATCAACACAAATATTTAACGATATATAAAGCCTGATTCGACCAAATTCCAATATTTACAGTCCCATACAGAAATTGCATCGTGACTTCAAATGAATTGTGATGAATTCATTTCAGCAAACGTTTATTTGACCAATTTTACTTGATACACATATTTGAAGTCTCAATTGTTTTAACTCCTCCTAAAATATTTAATACAAACATAACTTTGCTGATCTTGGCATTGTCAGCTCAATAATTAATGCTCCTTTAAAGAACGGCTAATGTTTCGACTCAGATCCCATAACAGATCCATTCTCAGGTTATACCCCATTGTTTCAGCGCACAAGCCTGATTTTAATATTTAGCTGGCGTCTTTTATAACGCGTGTTGTTGTTGCTGCTGTTGTTGCTCAGTTTTCTGGTCAATCATCTCACAGTAAATCATTTAACGCAATAGTCAGTGGGGCATAGCGCACGTTTTTCAACGATTTGTTTGTCCCCAAAATGAGATTTTGTACAAAGCCGCGACCCGCACTCCCCACGAGAACTGATTGGGATGAGCCATACGAAGTGCCTCGCACTTAGTTATTCAGCGCACATCCGTCTTGGCGAAGCTGGGAGCATTTCTAAGTAGAGAGTTACCAAAAAATTGTGTCAAATTCTTGGAGGCATTTTTGTTTCGAAGATTAGGATTGGGTAAAGGCTAAAACAGTTAATATTTGCAATTTAGTTTTGAAAGTATACTGGCTTAATATATTTAGTAACAAGTTAAAATACTATAGTCAGGTGCACCCGAATAGGGATACTCTGTAGCCAGTTAAGATCTGCCTACTTGTCGAACTTTTTAGGGGAATCCGGAAAAGTTGTCCTAAAAATGATAGATTTTTGTGCAATGTATTCTGTACGAATAATCTTTAAAAAATGCCCAAAAAAAAATGGGGCGTCTAACCGATTTGAATCGATTTAGGAAAAATGTGTTGTTTACCGATTATATGAAACAAATTTGATCTGATATTTGGCAGCCTCTAGCACTTACTATGTTATACAGAAAAAATTAACTTTTTGAAATAACAATTAATCTAATTTGAAATTAATCTTTTATTAATTTCAAATTGTATTTGTATATTAAAACCTTTATAAATAATTTTAAAATTTACAATTCTTAGCCAAATTTTACCTTTATTAAGTCAAAGACAAGAAAAAAATTGATTTTCTTAAGGCGAACACGTCGTGTTGAGTCGTGCGTGTTCGTGTTACCATAAAAAACACGACACGCGCCCAACTATAATACAGGGTATATTAATTTTATAAGCATAAGAAATGCTAATCAAAAATGTTAGCTTTCCATCGGAAAAATGCCCATGTAGCGATGATTATCACATCAATTTGAATTACTTTATTGAAATGTCTTTATTGCGCAGTGTTACAATTGCAATAATTTCCATTGGGTAAATTGCATTTTCAGTTTCTTTCGAGTGTGTAGCAGTAAAACAAAAAGCCAGCCACCATGGATGCCATCAAGAAGAAGATGCAAGCGATGAAAGTCGACAAGGATGGAGCGTTGGAACGTGCTCTCGTCTGCGAACAGGAGGCACGCGATGCCAACACCCGCGCCGAGAAGGTAAGCACTCAACCGTGCAACATGTTGCACTGCCCCCTACAAGAAGAAAGAAAGAAGAAGAGAGCAAAACACGCACTACGCACTGAACTAAACATGGCTGAAAGGGAGAGTGCACAACAATTTGTTATTGCATTAAAAAAATAATAATAATTAACGACTGTTAAATTGTTAACACGTGCATTTTGCTTATTATGCATGTAACTGTAAAATACTCTAATTAAATTCTCTATTTCTGTATTTTGATTACCTGTAGGCCGAGGAGGAGGCTCGCCAGCTGCAAAAGAAGATCCAGACCGTTGAAAACGAACTGGATCAGACCCAGGAGGCGCTCACCCTTGTCACTGGCAAGCTGGAGGAGAAGAACAAGGCTCTGCAGAATGTGAGTACAAGTTGTTATTTCAATTCTACAAAAATTAGATTATTGTTAAGTGAGGTCTAAGCGGCAATAGAGCTTAAAAACTAAAGTAAATTCTTGAAAAAAAGTATTAAAAGAGTTGTAAACTAGCAAGTTCTTATTTATTTCAAATCTCAATTAGCCAAATTTAAGGCTAGTTTTGACCAGTTTTATAAAAGAAATATATACTTCAATAAAAACAGCTTCAATAAAAACATATTAAAATATTTAAAAATATATATAAATTACCAAAATTTGAAAATAAGAACTACAAATGTTTACAGATTTTTTTTTCTTCATTTTTTTTATAGTTTTTATATTTATTATTGAAAAGTCAATTGTCAAATTATCTTACTCAAGCTTTATTCAAACCCGAATTTATGGAAATAAAAACAATTAAATTCTTAAATATTTCAATATAATGAAATTTGAATTTGATTTGAAAAAGGGTTTTTAACTTGAGAAATATTTATGACAGCATATAAAAAAAAATTTAATACATAATTGATTATAATTTAATTAAATAACTAAAATTCTGAACAGTTTCAAGAGTTTTTAAAATGTTTTTGCTTGAGCTTATATTTTAAATTCCAAGCATTTAAAGTTGTTAAAAATGAAATTGCTTCAACTTGAGTTATATTTATGAGAGCATATTTATAAAAAAATTCATATATATAAATAGTGCCATGATTGTATTATAATACAATTAGGCAATTTAATTTAAAAACATTATTAAATGAAAAGTTTTTAGAATTTGTTTCAACTTGAGTTATATTTATGACAGCATATAAAAACGTATGCATTTAAAATATTCTCTAATCGCTCTAAGTAGGTCAAAAGATTCCATTAGAATACTTTTTAAGCATTTTTAAGAATTATACATATACTATATATATATATGTTTCTAATGACTATTGTCTATTAGTCAGTATCCAGACAAAGGCAAGAAATACACTTGAAATCAATACTAGAATAAGATTTTTATGAGTATATATATACGATGTATAAACGGTTTGGTGACAGCGAAATGGGGCCGGGTCCGGGAATGGAACCGGGAACGGGTCCATCTGGTTGCCGTCACCAATTTCACGCATATTTTACGGGCTGATGTTGATTTGTTGGCATAGCAAATGTTTGGGGAAATGCCTTTTGTATGTTTGTGCTTTTAGATTCCATAAAAACTACATAAAATTGAAATGAAAATGGAATTTCAAACAAAAGAAAAAACGCCACGAAATTACTTTTTTTCTGCTGTTGGCAACGCCTACGGTGAGCGCTATTTTTAAATTCGTATATGCAGCGCTTGAAAATAGCTTTGGGCTGGTGCGAAAGAGACGCACGGTGAGTGCTGCATGTGCGTGTGTGTGTGTGTGTGGTGAGATCAAATAACGCAAAAGCAAAGCCAAATGCGATTTGTTTTTTTCTTGTTTTGTTTTTGTACGCTTTGCCAAAATATTTGCTCGCTAAAGTTTTGTTGTTCGCTTTGGTACAACGAAAATTTAAATAGCCGCGCAGTATTTAGCACATATTTCTTAGCCTGTTCGGTTGCGTCTCCAAATGAAAAATTAAAGAACATTTCCCATTTCATTTGATTTGATGTTTGATTGGTACGTTCTGCCGTGCGAGAGCCGAAAGTATTTCAAGGACATTTTCTGTTTTATTTTATTTTTTATTGTTTTCTTGGCGTTGCCAATTGGCAGCGTTTCAAAAAATGTTTAGTGTCTACAGGTAACCTGCATATTATTATCTCCTTAAGTAAATAATCACTTATCGAACAACATAAATTCAAAGATTTTTGACAAATTGCTTTGGCTCGCCGCGTTTATTATTATCAATAAACTTTTGTTGTCACTCGCCTATATTAGCCCTGCCCCGAACACTTAAATAAATAATATAAAGATGATGAGATACACACAACTTCGCTGAGTAATATGCGCAAATATGATAAAAGAACGCGAGCACGGCAATTAAATCAAACAAAAATTTACAGGAAACATTCAACGAGCAGAACGGCCACTCTCTCAGTAAAGAGAGAGAGAGTGTGGGAGCTTGACTGTGAGTGGGCGTTGGGACTGACAGCGACTCTCTTTCTCTCTCTCTCTCTGCTTACCCTTGCGCAGCGATCGCACTGCATTACAAATACATGCACACATATGCTTGTACATAGCCGTACGCGTGCATAATGCTGACTTACTCGCGCACATGTGCCACTGCCGCCTGGTAGGGGGCGCAGCCATTAGAGAGAGCACGCGCCGCATGAGCCGCTGAGCGCATGGCCACAAATTTGATCGCCCAGCACACACACCACCACTCTCAAGTACAACGCCAAAGCAAGCAGCAAGCAGCAACTGCCGGAGGGGCCGAAGAACGAGCCGCCGCACGCCGCATAATTACAATAAATTAAATAATAATTACAATAAACTTAATCAATAATTGCAACAATTCAATTAAAATCAATATTTGCTAATTAAAAAGAACACTATTTTTATTTAATTAACTTTAAATAAAATTTTAGTGATTTTTCAATTACATAAATCAAATCAAGCCACATTACAACAACAGCAACAACAACAACAAATGACGTCTATGCAAAAACGTGAAGCGGAAATACAAAATACAAAATTTTCCTTTGCTCATTTCAACGCGCGACTGAAATCTGAAAAAAGCGAGAAAAAACTGTATTAAATCATCAATAAAAATAGAAAAGACTCAAACTAACGGTACTATGAGCACAGCTGTTTGAACAACAACAAAAACAACAAAACAACACGCACCAAATCACAAGCAACAACAACAACGGCCGCATTTTATAATTAATATGTACGAGAAAACATTAACAATAGGAACTGCAAAAGTTAATAATGCATATGAGTGGCAAAAAGTGAGTTACAGCAAAAATCAAGCGGCGGTCGTTTTGGCCACGGCCAAAAACAGCAACAACAATAGGCAAAGGCAACAAAAAAAGCAAACACTTCCAAACAGTGCGAAAAATGCAACAAAAACACAAATTGAACATTCAAAACCAGCAGCAACAACAAAAACAACTACAACATTAACGGCTTCTTTAAAGCCGGCAACGCAAACGCCGCTAATCAAAAAATACGTTGGCAACGCAGCACGTCGGCAATCGCTGGCGCACCAAATAAAGCGCGCACACCGCCATCTATTGACAAGCGGCGGCAACGATAAGCAGCCGCCAAAGCCACAGCGTAATAATAAACAAACAAGTACATTCCAACACGCGCACAATGTAGCATGTAAAGCATATGTTCTTATTTACATACTTTTCACATATGCATTACATGCTATATACAACAAAATGGCAAACAAGTGCACACGGCAAATGTAAATGAAATTTGCAAAATGTTAAGCGTTAAACAAGGCATTGCCTTGTGCACTTGTCTGGTCACACTCGAACGCTATTGATATCGATATATATGCAAATCAGCTGATTTGCACGCAAAAACATATCGATATCGATAAATAGTAATATCAACAATTCCATATAAAGCAGGTAGCAGCGCAGCTGCTGCAGGACAGCAGACAAAAACAACAAAACAGCTGCAGCATCAACGTAACAAACGCATAATAAATGCGAACAAACCGATCCAAAGCCACAAAAGTGACAGTCCAAAGCAAAAGCAGAAAAAGCAACAACAACAACAGCCGCAAGGTAAGCGTGGCAACGCCGACGCCAATAAATCGGAGCTCTCTTCCCGCTGGGGCTCCATCGAGGAGCAGCTGAACGTGCTCGACAATCTGCTGCACTACGATGAGCAGGCTGAGCTCCATTTAGCACAACTCTACGACAACTATCAGCAGCTGCAGCACAGCGATTCGGACTCGGACTGCAACTGGAGCTGGAGCGACTACGATCTGGACATGTCGCATAGAAACAGCGCCGACGACGATGCGCTGTCCAGCACCAGCGGTGCGGGCAGCCACAGCACCAACAATTCCCATCCATCGCCGCTGGTGCCGTCCGCGCTGAAGCGGCGCGGACACCAGCATCATCCGCGCTTCGCGGGCACACGGCGCCCCAACGTGCCCAACGTGCAGGAAATACTGGCTGCCCTCTATCGCGGCGACTCAAAGGGCGTGCTGTCCAATCTGCGTGGCGAGGTGCAGGTGGAGGAGGAGCAGCCTCCAAGCTCTGCGGTTAGCCGCAGCACACTCAGCCTGCCGCTGAGCGAATCCGTAACAAACTCTGTGGGCAGCAACAGTCCCACCCCGACCGACGAGAGCAGCATGCTGGACGAGACTGCGCCGCCAGCTGTCGCGGCAGAGGAGCAGCCTGCCAGTGGCAAAAAGAAGCGGGAAAAGAAGCGCGACAAGGGCGACAAGGAGAAGTCGGAACGCAAAAAGAAATCCTCAGCAGCAAAGGGCACCAAGCGCGAGCGCAGCAAGCGTCAAAGCGGCGTCATGGACGTCAGCAGCGACAGCCTTGCCACGGATCTCAGTGCGGGCGCCATTGACGAGGGCATTGTACTAAATGCGGAGGATGAGGACAGCCAGGCGCATGAGTGGGCCAAGCTGCGCTGCACCAGCGAAGCGGCCGAGATCGTCGCCGAGCGGGAGGCGCGCCGTAACAAGGGACGTTGCGCCGACTATCCGGGCTTGGCCTTCGGGCGCTCCATCTTCAGCTCCGACACGATGATGAAGTTCAACATCATCCGCAACGAGCTGCACAACATCATGAACACGCAGCTGAAGCGGGTAATTAGCGGTGCGGGGGGCCCAAATCGTATACACGCATACATATACATGTATTTGCACTAATCATATTTATGTTTCTTTCTCTTCAAGCCACCTTTGTTGTCGCCCGTCAGAAAGCGTTGAACAAACGAAAAGCAGAACACAAAAGTTTGGTTAGGTTCGAGACGAATTTTGTCTATGAATGCTCCAATTTGATATTTTTTTGTTGCCCTGTGCTCTATTTTCGCACAAACACACACATTTACGTTGCGTTTGTGTTTGTGTGCATTGCGCAGCGATTACGTCGTCGTCGTCTTCGTCTTTATTTGCTTTCTTTTCGCCGCTCGCAGAATTCTGTTTCTGCTTTAACCCTTTGGCCATTGCAATACTTTGCGACTTGCATGAAATCTTGACCCAAATGTCACATACATATGTATGTATGTATGTGTACGCTCAATCGCTCTACCTGTCGCGAAGGTTTTCTTTCTACGTGTTAAGCTTCGCACTGACTCACACACACAAACGCACATTGGCTTTCTTATTGCTCATTGCAAAAGTATTTCAACTGTTTATCCAGCTTAAGCAGAACAGCAAGTAAGAGTGCTCTAGTCGGGAGTGCCCGACTGGGGGATACCCTGCACCCAGCTCGGCTCGAACATCCTTCTATAAACACCCCACACTATATGGAATGCCAACTTGTAATTTCGTAAATACATTCCTCGTTAGATGACTTGTGTTCAGGCAACTGACCAACTAGGAGCTGGGTTCGAATCTCAGGCTAGTGTATGAATCTAGAGTTTGTCTTGCTGTAATAATAATTTGGTATAACTTCCATTGTTCATTGTCCGATTTTTATGAAACCTTCAAATGCTAAAAGTGGCAGCTAAATGTGTGCAAATACCCAAAAAAAAAAAATATATATATATATTCTTTATTTGTGTAGACTACACGTGAACTTACATACCAAATTTGGTGTCTTTCGCTCCTAGTCTCTGAGATATGCTTAAACTCCCAATCAAAAACGCAAATATTTTTAAATTTCGGATCTAAATTGCCTCCTTCTGGCCGTTACATACATTTGAACAAAACCATTATACCCCTTTCTATCCGGTTTCAATGGGTACAGGGTATGGCACAAACAACATGCATATTTACTTAATTGTAAGCAATTGTTTAATTAGTTACGCAATTGCGCGCTCTGCATTAGGCACATTGTTTGGCCGGTTAACGGTAACTCGTGAGCACCTGTTGCGCTCTCAGCGTGGGTGTCACGCCTCTCGCTCTCTCTCTCGCCCAAAAAGGCATCCGATAAAAAAACAGACTAAATATTACAACTGCCACAATTATCTTTGTTTTTTCTACACACCCCCGCCCGCGCACACACACACAGACACTAACACATTGGCACAAAATGGTTTTTAGCTATAGAACTCCATAAAAAGCAACAGTTGGTTTACAGCAGCAAAAAATTTTTTTTATATATATAATACGTTTTGTGCCCAAAAACGTATTTCTTTTTAAACTTGGCTCGCCAATTTGACGCGCACCATTCAATTAATATTTATATTAAATTAAATGCATGCTCGCTACACGTTCTCTACGTGTTCTCGCAGCCAATGACCTTCGTGCGGACGTGTGTGTGTGTGTATGGCACTGACGTTTACTTTTAATTTCTTTTCAATGCCGCACTGGCCAAAAATGGTAAGGCGTGCTTATTTTAATTGAAATTGACCATTGGCAATTGTCGTTTGTCGCTTGTATTATCAGCAATTATGTCATTTGCCAAATACAAATCGCCTCTCCACTTGTTGCGCGCGCGCGTTGCCTATCGCTATCGTTATCGATATCGAGCTTTGCACAATCGCCAACTGACACAGACGAGGACCAACGACAACAACAACACAACGACGACAACCTGCTGCAAACAGCGTCGCCGCGACGACTGATTAGTCATTTGTGCTGGCTCCTGGTTGCGTGTTGATAAGCCTGATAGAGCACCGGCATTATATGCTGTATTATACAATTATCTTGTTTGTTGGCAGGGGTAGATTGCTAGCGGCGCTGCTGGAGTGGGAGGAGGGTTAACACACATACAGACACACAGATATTTGGATGACAGGTCGCTTACTCACTTCCAATGGCATATGGGCAATTGGCCGGTTGTCGCTGTCGTTCGGAATTTTGCATAATATTATTTGCCTTGGAGAAATAAGGCAAAAATCTGAAATATTTCTTCACTAATTAATGCAAACAACAACAACAACAACAACAAACATGTAGACTGAATTTTTAGCGGCTTTAACAGGTTTTCCAGCGGGAAAGCCGCATATACAACACATGCTAGCGCACTCGCACTCACACACATAGAGACATATGAAACGACACGACACATAGGCGAGGCACTCTGGCAGACTGGAAAGTCTCTCACACAGGCAGACAGCAGTTGTCTCTCTCGCACATCGTATAAACCACCACCGCCGCTTTGTAGACATGAGCATGCAAAGTGTTTCAGCGGTTCATTTCCAGTTACGTACTCACAAATGCCAGTCGCAGACTCGCGTCGTTTTATCGTCTTCGTTTCTCGTTCGTCCGTGTGTGTGCGTGTGTGTTTATTATAGTTTTTGTGCAGTTTGCTGCTGTTAAATAAAAATATAAATCATTTTTAAATAAAATTATAATTGTGCGCCAGAATTTAATCGGCCATACACACAAAATCCAAAAGAAAGGAAATAAAAAAAACACGACGACAGCGAAGCAAACCAGTAAAAGAAGCAGAAAAAGCAGTAGAAGAGAAAGAAGAAAAAAACCGGTGGTTAGCGCATACTCTTGTCTGTGTCGTCGCTTCGTTCGGTCGTTCGTTCGTTCTACGTGCTGCGTGCGTGTGTTGGTGGTTCCGCAGTTTGTTAATTAAATATATTTGGTGCTGCCACAATACAAAAAGAAATTTGGTATTTCGATAAATACACCAAATAACGGGCAAAAGCCAGTACAAGTGTGCCGGTCAAAAAGAAATCAAACAAAAAGCGCATCTCATCTCCGCCTCTCGCAAAGTTCGAGTGTAAACACTTAGCAAACACCCACAAGCAAAAGCACAAAAATGACGACCAGCATTCCACAAGGTACTCTTCTGGATGTACTCAAGAAGAAAATGCGTCAGACCAAAGAAGAAATGGAAAAGTATAAAGATGAGTGCGAGGAATTTCACAAGCGCCTACAGCTTGAAGTTGTCCGCCGTGAAGAAGTAAGCAACAGGACATTTTTCAATTATTCAACGCTACTTTTGGTATTTCAAAATTCGTGGGACAAGTCGCGAGTTTAGTTTTTTTTTTTTGCAAAAAAACCATGGCCCAAGATTAGGCCAGCGCAAGCATTTCTTCGTTCTCGGCGGTGCCAACGTTTCCAATGCAAATACATATGCATGCGCACGTACACAGATACTGTGGGACATACAAATACAAGTACACTGACAGACTGTCACAGACAAACGTGCTCTCTCGCTCTCTCTCTTTCGGCACATTTATGTTGTTTTGTTCCTCGTTGGATTTCTGTCGTCTTTTTATTGGGCTATCTTTTGTTATTACGAATTTCAATTTGTTGTCTTTGGATATGTATGTGTGTGTGGAGCACAGGGTGCTTCTGTTTTATAATTTTTTTTTTTGTTTTTGTACGTACCAAACTCCTGTTATCTGTGTGACCAAATTCATTCACCTTTCAAAATGTATGCTCGTCTTATCGGAGACGGGGCCCAAACATTAGCATATCTTGTATGCCTTCCATATATAGAATTTACATAAGCTCACGCGAAAGCAACAAGAAGAAAACCAAAGAGGAAATATTCTATACAATGAAAAAACCCCAAACCGGCTTCTCTATTTAGTTCATAGCGGTGTTCTAAATTCGATTAATTATGATTTTTACGCCATGGCCAACAATAAATGGCTTCTTTATGTGTGTATGTGTGTGTGTGTTTGATCATTTTTGGCACAAGCCCCCCTCTATAAGCTTTTATATGCGCTTAATTCGATTCTAATTAGACAATTGCGCGAGCTTGGCAAGGGCTTGTATTTGCCCGTGTGCGTGTGTATGTGTGTGAGTGTGTGTGTGAAATCACAGTTGCGCCGCAATGACAGCATTGTTGACGTAATTGTTTGCTCTCTTTTTCGAGGAAGTTTCGAATTGGCCAAACATGCCTTGAACCTCTTTTAAATTGCACAGAAATATTTCACAAACAAAACCTTACAATATCCAAAGGGAGACAAAAATTATCGGCACACCTTGAGTTCAGATTCGAAATTCTGTTTCATTATTTGCTCCCATTTTATGCAGCTCATTTCGCCTGTCATCTATGCCCCGTTAGTTGTTGGTTTTTGCGTTCACTTTTTCACGCTTTTGTCAAGTGATTGACGTTTAGTTCAACCCCCTATTTCCAGTTGCACAAAAGCTAAAACAAAACATAATGTGCTTTATTGTTGTTTTTAGTTTTTTAGACAATGCTTTCAATGTCATTTGCGTTTATTCTCTTGCCGCCCCCCTCATACTCTTTTGCTGTTGTTGTCATGCATTGAAAACTGATAATTCCAATGCCTCATTGTGACAAATTGTTTTTGATTTGTTGCCTTTGACACACACTCCCTCTCTTTCTCCGCTATGAGTGTATTTCGTAATTTCGTGAGATTACAACACGCAGACACATGTGACAGTGGCTAACTGCTATGAAACTTTAGCATATTTTATGCTTGAGAGATCGCAGGTTATACGCTTTACAAGTTGGAAGTCGTCTGCTTAGTGTTTTATGGCCTATTTTTCGGTTATAATTAAAAATGCATCATATACATATATAACATTAAAACACACCCTACGCACTCGAACGTGGCCGTGCTCGTCTTTCTGTTATTGTTGTTTTTTCGTTGCCACGGCAATTCGACTCAAAAAAAAAAATACAAAAAAATTAAAAATTCAAGGTGTGTGTGACTAAGCCAGCAACAATTTTTTTTGTACAATTTCTCAGCCACGCAGCTTTTGCATATTCATCGTTTTTTTTATTATTGTATCTTTGTGCATTTTGCCGGCAATTTTTTATAAAACTTGTTCTGTTTAGCTTTGCTTTTCCTTTAAACTAGCGCTAAAAAAAAAACAAAAAAAGCGTTTAATCTTTAATACAGTTTTCTTAATGAGCGTTCAAAGCAAAGACCAAAAATTTGCCTAGCTCCATCTCTGTCCCACTCATTTCACGTACAGCGACTCCCGCTATTTTTAAACGAAACGAAACTCAAGCTGAGTATGTATTTTGTTTTTGTTTTTTTGGCATTTTTTCTGTGTTGCTTCATCAACGGGGTTTTGTTGTGTGACTTTCGTATGTGTGTTTTGGAAAGCTGCGCTGCTCCCCCTATACGAAATGCTTTTTATCGTTAAACTTACGCTTCATACATGTGCACGTGTGTGTGTGTGCTTTGTATGCTGCCTGTCTATCGACTGTTTGGACGATGACGTAAGCCAAAGCGGCGGCGCGGTTGGTTTTGGTTCCAATTCATAATCACACGATACTTTTACGAGGCGCGTTCTAAGCGTCGTACCACTCTATGTGTATGTGTATGTACTGCAATGCAATGCAAAATTGGCAATAAAGCCATCCCGCGTCGAGTGGACCCGACTGCCTTGTCCAATTGTTGCCGCATTTGGTCAAAGCCGTTTTTAGCCATTTTTGGGCGTATGCTGTGCTGCACAAACATTTAATTCATTTGCGCTTTGTCTCTCTCTCTCTTTTTATCTCTCATTCTCTGTAAAAGGCAATCGCATCTCGCGTCAATGTCAAATATTTTCCGTTCTTTAATGGGCATATGCTTTATACTTTGTTTTATTTTTTTGGAAAATTGTTGCTGGGAAAAACGTGCCGCTGAAATTGTTTTAATTTTTGGCAAGGTTACTTTTTAGAGCGTTGACGTCATGTCGCGGCTGATTGGCAGCTGTTGCCTATTTTTTGGGGCTGCTAACCTGACACGAGTGTAATCGATATATCCCCTCAATAATTGCCCAAAAACGTTGACAGGCTTCTCTTCGTGGTGTTTAACTGTTATCGATAGCGCACGCAAGCAAATATTTTGCGACCTTCAAAATTATCCTGCTAAAACGACGACTGACAAATGGCGCGACAAAGAGGTGGAAAAAAAAAGAAAATTCTAATTTCAGATGGAACACAAGCTGCGGTCGAAAATAGTTAGAGTTAAAAACTTTATAGATAGTCCAAAAGGCTAGGGCTAGGTTTATAAGAGAGCGCAAAAATCAGGGAGAAGTTACGTTCATTTTTGTTATACCAAAAGTAGCAAATTTATATAAATTGTATAATTCAAGTGTATTTCTTGCTCTAGCATCTAAGTTCTTAAGTTAATCTTTAACTAAGTATTTACTATAATTTAATTTGTAAGCATTTGTACGTTTGCTATATTGTCTTGTTCGTTCGAACATCGAATATTTTGTTTTATAGGCCGAATCCGAGGTTGCTGCATTGAACCGTCGCATTCAGTTGCTCGAAGAAGACTTGGAACGCTCTGAGGAGCGTTTGGGCTCCGCCACGACCAAGCTGTCGGAAGCTTCGCAGGCCGCCGATGAGAGCGAACGGTTAGTACAAAAAATTCCTAAAAATGATTATTTTTCATCAGATTGTCAAATTTATTACATAATTAATTTATAAGTCTACATAGGCCAACTTAAGTATCAAGTTCAAGCTCTACCTACTACCTACGGTATATCTATATTTAAATGCTCTTTTATAATTGCTTTCGAAATTTAGGATACGAAAAGCGCTTGAAAATCGCACCAATATGGAAGACGACAAAGTCGCTCTATTGGAGAACCAATTAGCGCAAGCAAAATTAATTGCAGAAGAAGCTGATAAGAAATATGAAGAGGTATAATTATCTTTTGCTTTCAACTCGAAAACTCTCTACGTTTTAGGGCATTAGGGTTAATAGGCTTTTCGTTCTTCTTCTACTCGTCGTTTTCTTTTCTATTCGTTTTATTTATATCTTTTGAGGTTAGGTGCGTCGAAATTACCGTTACTAATTAGGTTATGGGTTATATGCACTGCGCTCTCTTACAAACTCCAAACATTATAATATTTATAGGGTATATAATATAATATATTTAAGATCTGGTAACTATTTTTGTAAACAGCTTTTAGCTCTTAAGCTTAGTTCAACGTCGACCGCAGCCAACAACAACAACAACAGTGGATCATCGATTATTTTGTACAAATATAATAACTATTGTTAAATCAGTTTTTAACTACGTCGACACACACCTTGTGTTAAATTTAAATGGCATGTGTCGAGCTTATGGTAGTGTCTTAGTAACTTGCTGTTTAAATACTTATGTCTATAAAAATCATTTGTTTGTATGTGAAAAAAGCTAAAACATTGCCTTGTGTTTTTATCTGTGTAGATAATATAAAAATCAAATTTTACACTTTCCTTAAAATGCTTTTAAGCCATGTAGAAATGCTGAAAAAAAACTTCTATACTCTACACGATTTTATATTACAAATTAGATTATAAAACTTTACACAAGAGACTATCGAGTAATTCAGAACTCTACAATATTGTGTGTAAATATCTTTAAAATTTTTCTCATACGAAAACTCTACACAATACGTATGTGAGAAACATTACACACTAGCTTACACTGTTAACAACAAACTCTACAAAACTATTTAAAAAGTCTCAAAGTTTTTATTTTTTTTTTATTAAAAAAGCTCTACACAAAGCACTGTTTCAGCTATTCGTACCTTTGTACTATTTGTATTTTTTTAATATTGACTGAACTGTTAAACTCAACAAGCAACAACAAATTCTTGTTTCTTTTGCAAACATCTCTAAATCTTGATCTGTACTATGGAACGAACTAAAAAAAAAAAAAATCAATCAAAACATAATTCTTGTTTGAAACTGTCTCAACCTACCTATGTGTGTGTCCACTGCGAATCCATGTGTTGTCGTACTATCAACAACTACAACAACAACTCTACACTTTCTACACCGATGTGGATGCGATGACGTCGAATGATTCACTTTTTTGGGGCTGTACCGAATTACTCGAAATGACAAATCATCGATATAACAACTTGGTCACTGTCTTCTATGGGCATGGTCTCAACGTGGTCATCCTATAATATATATATATATATATGAAATATATACAAATGTATATAGTGCTCGCAAGATTCTTGAGAATCGCGCCCTTGCCGATGAAGAACGCATGGACGCTCTCGAGAATCAGCTGAAGGAAGCGCGTTTCCTTGCTGAGGAGGCTGACAAGAAATACGATGAGGTGCAGCTAAATACCAATTTAATAACTTTAAGCAATAATAACAACAACAGTAACAGTAAATCATGTCACTCAAACACAACAACAACAATAACCAACAACAACAATAACAATGCAACTAGTACTACTGCTGCTGCTGTTGGTGAAACTTCAACTTTATCCTCCACACCATCCACACACAGCGAACACAACAACAACGCCCACAAACCGAATGATACTTGATCTGTCTCTGATTTCTATGCCAAAAGAAAATGCATAAACAACAAGAAAAAAAGAACAAAATTTTGTTTAAACTTCGGTTTCTATTGAGCCCAGAAATGTATTTTGGCACGGAAATCAGCAGCAGTAAAAGGTGCTGATATTGTAAAACTTGTGCTAAAATCGTAGAGTGATGATGATGATATTGATGATGATTAAATGATGATGATAAATGTGCAGCTATAGCTATAGAAATGCTGGCATGCCGCTGCCTTAGCCGCCCGTTAAACGATATACTTATATATACATGATAAAAAAATATATTAACTGCTGTATTAGTCGATCCATTGTATTTATGTGTATATACATATTTATATATGCTGAATCTTGTATGAAATTATCTTGGAACGTCTGAACAAAGTCTAAAGCAACATGTGTGTCTTTTGTAAAAAACAACAATAATGAATTCGTAGCATTATGTAAAGTAAATGTTAAGCGATCCAACACAAAATGTTAATGTACTCAAAAAAAAAAAAAAAAAAAAAAAAAGAAGATATATATATGTAAACATATCCCAACTTATAAATACAAAAAGCAATTAATTTTTAATTGGACCAAAAAAAAAAAAAACAAAAAAAATTAACAATTCTATATATTTTTTCTATTATATTGTATATTTTATATGTCAAATTTGGTTGGGTTTATTTTCTCAAATTTTTTGTTAAAATTATTTAAATAAATGCAAATGTGTAAAGCGTAAGCAGATTCTAAAACAAGTCCACGAATATTGCGTATAAAGCCAATATGTAACACTTATTAAATAATTAAATTGAATTATAACATTTTTGCAATAAAGTTGATAACAATAAAAACCACTACATATATACTAAATATTTAATTATGAAACTTTGGAGTTGTGCAGTTGTTTGTTTTCCATTTGAAGTTGTTGTACATTATAAAGAGCGCAAATTCGAGATTAGGAATAAGTTTGGGGATGCTGGAATTGAGGAATATGTATATAACATTTAAATTTCGTTATAAATTTGGCAATACACTTCGTAACATTTTTTTTCACAATTCTAGTACAGGGAAAGAATTCATATTTTTGTTTTGTTATTTTATATTTTGGTTTCCTTTATTTATTATAATATGCATACTTGAAATGAACGTAAAATGTACTCCATGGAGGTACAAACATACCCTAGATTGAGTTTTTTTTTAATTGAAGCGAAAATTAGTATTACTTCAATTGATTATTTTAAATATATATATATATATATAACTAAAAATGTTGTATCAAAAATATTAATAAAATATTTATTTGATAAAACTAGCAGAGCGATATTCAGTAAATTATGTTTTAGAGGCTATAAAGCAAATCTTTTAAGATTGTTTGGTATACATTATAGTGAAATTTTTGATTAAAATCTAAAATATAAAAACAGATATGATGATTTAATAAAACGAGCAGGCAAATTGAGATACTTATCCGAATGAGAGTTTATATAAGGAAAACTTCCAAGATTGTTTAAAATTACCTGCGCTAAACATTTTTATATAAACAGAATTTGATATTTAATTTGATTTAAACAACACGATTTGTTTCAATCCGCTGCTGTAGCCACAACCTCAATTTATTGTGTTAGCACTTTTTCAACTTGTTGCTGACGTGTTTTTCATACGTCAATCAAATCGGCTATATAAAGGCTGTATTGATAAACTGCGAGAAACGATAAGCAAAGGCCTGCCTATCGCTATATACATATACATATGTACTTATATACTGTTTGTTCCGTAGAAACTGAGGCAAAAAGCAAAAGAAATCACGAAACATAAAATGCGAGTTGACTGATAAGCAGGGTGTGGATCTATCGGTGGTTCCCTTTCGACAGCGAAACGGGAGTTTGGCATCGATCGCTTAGCATGGCCCGTTAATTTGTATATTTAGCGCTTAGCGCAACAGTTTGCCTTCATGACATAAGCAGCTGAGTGAAAAACTGTTGCAAAAGTGTTCAATGATGAATCAAATAGTTATTTGACCCAGGCTAAAAACAACTACTCACTTACATATGAATTCGTATGACTACTATATAAGAGTATGTAATCGCCTCAAGGCCGCTGCTCTTCATGGCTATGACTCACGCTCACTTTGGCCATCCAAGGTATGCGTAAGAGTCTCTTTAGGGGGGTCTCAGCTTTTTCGATGCGTGTTGCACTTTTAATTTTTATTTTATTTTTTTGGCCTGAAACCTGAATTGTGCTGAATGTTATTTATGAAACCTTCGCAATGTTGCATTCGTTTTAAATATTTCATTCGGTGGCGTTTCACTGCTTTTTTTGCATATGACGTGAACAGGAAACTCAGTTTTTGGTTAGCGTGTAATTAAAATCTACAGAAGTAGCGCTGTTCGCATATCAAAATTCACAATGCCATGCTGCGATTCAAGCTACCAACTTGGCAAACTTAATTTCCTCAACTGGATCTATTTTAACCAAATTTAGTGAATTTGTTATCTACACATAATCTGGAGAAATATCGGCTCTGTAATCTAATTTTGCCAGTTAGTCACCGCTTAGTCAAACAACTTAAAATTTATTTTTCCGGCCAAAAAAATAAAAAAATACGAAAATATTTAAAGTATTCTTTGCTTCCGCGATTACTCGAAGGAATTTTACATTTTTGGAATGGTTTCCTGCAGCTCAAAGATTGCTAAATGTGTATGCCAAAACATTCTTAACCTTTTTGAATGTAAATAAAACAGTTTCCGTACAATAAACTTAATTTTCGTTAAAAAAGAAAAAAGAAAAAAAATATTTGGAAATAATACTAAAATCAAAATAAATATTAGTAAATGTATAATAATCAGTTTTTGAGGCTTAGAGAAAGTTATGTTTACAATAAATGTACTGCGCCATAATGTACAACTTACAGCAAAAGGAAAACATTAATTTATCAACACAATTCCACAAGTTTTTAACCGAGTGTATATGTTTTTGTTTTTAATAGTTTTAATTTTTAAATTGAGTACATTACCATGTGTTAGATCGTTTCATATTCCAAAGACACAAACTTAGCACAAGTTATCAGCCACCAGAATAAACAAAAACAACAAAAACACATAATACATAAAAAATACTAATTATACCACACAAATCCTATTGTTTACTACTAAAAAAAAGACCATTTTGAATTCTTAACCTGTAAATTTCATCATACCAATTGTTAACACTAATTTCTTGTATAAAACAAATTGACATAAATTTTAACGCATTTTCTATGTTCTTTGTGTATATTCAAAAACGACGACGAATGTAAAATTATGTACAATAATATCAACAAATGAAATCACATACATATATATAAAAATATAAATGAAAGGTTGCCCGTAAATTGGCCATGGTTGAAGCTGATTTGGAGCGTGCCGAAGAACGTGCCGAACAGGGTGAAAAGTACGTTAAAACGAAAAATTTTAATTTCAGTTAGTTCAATGTTGCGCCAAAGCTTTAAGAATTGTTGTGCCTAAAAAATGAAACAATGTGGCCATAGTTATGTAAGTTTGTTTTTTGCAGCGCTGTTAACTAACAGTTTGCCCCGATGTTAAAAACCAACGCAACCTAACCGAATTCTGTTTTAAATCGCATAATTTTCGTTGTTTTTAATTTTTTGATTTGTTTTCTTTAGCTAGCTAGCTTTGCATATATATATATATATTTTTTTATTTTAAATTGGTAAAAAATGTGAATATCTCCAAAAATTAAAAATGTGTGTTTAACGCGCATGTTTCCTAGTTTAGAAATAATCTTAAAAAATAAAATATAAAATAAAAAGAAACGCACATCATGCTCTTTCATATGCACAACATATTCACATTTTTTGCCAAGTGCAATTCCAATAAAAAAGAAACAATCATTACTTTATCTAATGAAAATACCCTTTCTTATGTGCTCCTAATGCCTAACCTAAAATGCGATTCCTGTTGCCATGTTTGTTGCTATGTGTTGCTGTGTTCTTTAATATCCCGCCTGCCTGTTAATGCCTAACGCCTCGTCTGAAGGTGGCCAGAAAATTAGTCCTCATGGAACAGGACCTGGAGCGTTCCGAGGAAAAAGTTGAGCTCAGCGAAAGGTTTGTTTTGCTTTATCTGTGATCTGTGTTCAAATACTAACTGCACTCGAGTTGAACTAAATGATTTACGCAATTTTAGCGCCAGGCCAAATTGACAATATGTTTATTTATAATTTGCATAGTTCCAAAAATATATGAAAAAACATTGTCCGCAGGCGATCAAAAGATTTCAACTGTTTATTAAATAATACCCAAAAAAAAAAGTGAAATCGTTTGCTGTTGTATCAGTGAAATTGTCCAACATGGTTCCAACAATTGCTGTTGTTATTATATTTTATTTATTTTTTTATTCAAAATATTTGCCAAACGTTGCTATGCAGACCTTCTTCTGGTTTGACCAGTCATGATTTAGTTTATTTTCTTTATTTTTTTCACTTGCCTGTTGCCTCCAGATCCAAAGATTTGAAAGTAAAGTGTCAACGATTTTTTTCGACATTGTCTCTTCATTGTTTTTTGGCGTTGGCGAAAAAATTGCTCACAAAATTTAATTCAACTACCGCATGAGACGCGCTTTTTGTTTTCCCATCAAATACAGCGAAAAAAGAAAAAATATATTTGTATAAATACCTAACTAATGTGTTTTTTTTTTGTGCATAGCAAAATTGTGGAGCTTGAGGAGGAGCTGCGCGTTGTTGGCAACAACTTGAAATCCCTGGAGGTCTCTGAGGAGAAGGTCAGTATGAAATGTTTCGATTCACTGATGATAGTTCATAATCATCATATAATTGAATCTATTTTTTCATCATTTAAATATATATATTTTGTATTATTTACTCTACATTACAACAAAATTATATATGTATTTCCCACAACCCCGTAACCATCGACAAATCCCATAAACAACAACAAACAACAACAACAATAAATAGGCCAACCAACGTGAGGAAGAGTACAAGAACCAAATCAAGACCCTGAACACTCGTCTAAAGGAGGTAGATACAAAAAAAAAACACAAAATTCTCAAGCAATTGCGAAAGGAGTTTCCCAGAGCTGTGGAAATGCAATCAAAACCAACCAGCGATATTTTCTGTTGCAATATCTGTTTTATATTGTTGTTGTTTATGTTAATTCTTTTCACATTGAGCGCACAGGACCGCTCAACGGCTTTTCAAAAGCCATTGTACAACACTGGCAACGCGTGCAAATTTATAAAATGTCTACCGACAGTGCAACTTGTACATGCCCTTTAATAATATGTTTATTATGATATGTTTACTAATTCTTACTTTATTTTCTATTTTATTTTCATATTTTGTTAATACGCTCCGCTTTATTGTTGCTGCCAAATGAATTATTTTTTGATTATATTACTGTGATATATAAAAATGAAATAATTTGCACACTGGATATTTATCAACACACCCAAATGGCTTAAACCTGCTCCTTTTTCCCCTGCCACGCCTTAAACTATGCATGCATCAACATTTTGCTAAACAATTTGCAATTTATGTTTTGCCTAACACAAAAATAAATAATTCCCACCAATTCAACCAACGACCACAAAAACAATCATTAGGCTACACAAAAAGAGGAAACCTTTGAAACGCAAATCAAGGTTTTGGATCATTCCTTGAAAGAGGTATATGCACAGTTAAATACTATACAAATCTATTTTTAAATATCTGTAAGCGGTTAATCAAGATTTGTGGTCTCTGGTGTTGGTAAATGCATTAATTTTAATACACTTAGCTTAGTTCCAAAACAAGACAAAACAAAAAAAAGAAAATATTAAATTGCACAAATCGTTATTCTCAATTTTAAATTAATTGTACATAGTCGTGAAGACAAATTCGTAACTCGTAATTCGACATTTGATATTTTCTTTTTAATAAAAAAATATACTAAACTAAAATACCAAAAAGAACGCAATTGCCCAAACGTCTTGGAAAAAATACAACAAATAAACAAACGAACAAAATCCAAAATGTATATCAATAGCGTGCATCATGGCAAGTATTTCCTTATGGGACGTGTGTGTGTACATTACTTGAAAATTGAAAACAACTTTTTGTGCATTGATTGCAAATGAACCAAACACTGACGTTTTGCAACACTGCTACGTTATGGATAACAGTACTCGTACCTGCTGCTTGGTAGTAGCAACTGTACCCAAAATATCAAACAAAATTAATTGTGATTGTGTAGCATTAAATTAAATGCAAAAGGACTTGAAAAATAACGAATTAATTGTAATATTCGGTAGATATTTTATAGTCAAAGCACATACACACATTACACACAAACACGCCCTCTGCACATTATAACGATGATAATGATGATAATAATGTCCTTAGCACTGTTATTGATATACCAAAAATTTGTTGTATATTTCTCGACGTCTAGGCACGCGAAAATCAAAAAATTGTTGAACAGGAGCTCATACAGTTCAAATTAAATGTAGAAACTGTAAGTTGCTGCAGCATAGAGTGTTTTTTTTTAGATTAAAATTTCGCTGATGTTTAAAAATAAAATTGAAACAATTTTAACAGCATTTTGAATTGGCTCCCATTTTCAATTTATTTATATTTTATCTTTTATGCAGTGACTGCGTAGCGTCGTACAGCAATAGTTGTAGCTAATAATATTATCTACACTCCCGTAATTTTAGTTAATTTGTCAAATTTAGGTTTTGTCTAAACAAAAACACCCTGAATAAATATCTATAAAAAAGTGTCTACAAGTTTGTAAGCATATTAATTAAGTGGTCAAATTTGTTTTTCTAATTGTTATGCTGTTTAATGAATGTTTTTTAAAGTTATTTATTGTATCACAAACCATAATTTAAAATATTTAATTTAAACTACATGGACTAATATTCATATTTCATACAAATTTAATACTTACTGCTGGTTTTGGTAGCAAATTTTGGGAAGCTTCTTTTTTGAGTATAATAATCTATAAATTTAAAATTCTATTGAAACGCAAAAGACGTACCACAACTTGGCTCGTCGTTTTACAACACTGGCGTTTCAACAGAATTTAAATATAACCAACATGAACAATGCTTGTGTTAACAGCCTGTGAAAGTTGTATTGTTCATATTGGTTATTTGTAGCCATATTTTTGTTGCTATATCTCAAATTTATATTCAACTATTTTACTAATATATTTATATATTTAACTTTCTCTTTACCAACACTTAAAGGCTGAGGCACGCGCTGAGTTCGCTGAACGTTCCGTTCAGAAATTGCAGAAGGAAGTCGACAGGCTCGAAGGTATGTCTGCTAAAGAATATTTTCTTATTTCCTTAAGACTTTAATGAAAAAGTAGAAAGCGATAGAAAAACAAATAGTAAACAAATTTATTATATTTATATTGTAGCAGTATTTTCAATGAAGTACAAATATAAAAGTTGTAGTTATTTGAGCATTTTTATTTTTGAGAATCATTTATATATGTATTTATAAGTAGGTGCAAAATTAAGTTCCTTATTCCAAACTGAAGCTCCTTTTGTTAGTTCAGACTTTATAGTTACTTTTTATTTGTATCCCAATTAATATATATATATTTTTATGTTTATTTTTCATATGATTTTGCTCGTTGTTGTGCTTAACCGAAAAAAAAACAAACAAACAAATTACAACTCGTGTGCTGCTTGTACGCTTCCTGCCAACCTCAACGCCTGCAACCCGCCAACGCCCTAATGTTCATTGTTTTTTTTATTTAATACGCTGCATGCCGCGCGTTGCTGTTTAATTTTGTTATTGTTTAAACAAAATCAATGATACACACACGCAGACGACTTGGTGAACGAACGCGCCAAGAACAAAATGCTGCAGGAGGAGATGGAAGCCACTTTACATGACATACAGAACATGTAAACAAATAATTTGCTTATGTAAATTAACTAAACTGCCTGCTTTGACGTCAATACAGAAAACTGGCGCTTTCCATATTATAATAATAGAACACAAACACACACACATACTGAGACACAGGACAACGCCAAGTGTCTTCCATGCAGAGAAAGAGTGTACGCCAATTTTGATAAACTCTAAATGAAAACGTTAATTTTTAAGCGATAAACTCAAAGAAAAGCAGACAAGAAAGAAAACAAAAACTATAACGATTAAAGAAAGGAAACAGAAACAGAAACAAAAACAAAAGACAAAAAACATTCTCTTGTAGCAAGCGCATTCCAAATTCACATATATTTATATGTACGTGTATACATTCATATTTTCAAGCAGTGCAAGCCGTTGACTGAGCGCTGTCATCGCCTTGTCCGCGTTGCACTGTGAATGGCACGCGCTTGGTCGCTGTCAGGTGTGATGGCCAAAATGGCGGCACTTTTAAAACTCGATGCTTTACAACATTGTTGCAATATTTTGTTTTAACTTTTTCTTTCTTTTTGCTTTTGCTACCTTTTTGTTTTGATATTGATTGAATTATAATTATTATAGATGACAAAAGACACAATTTTCAAATTAGTTTATGTGTAATTATTTATACATATGTATGTAAAGTAAAAATGAAAAGGAAAGATTCTATTTGTATTTTTGTCGCCAGCTTAACTACTGTATTAATTACGCTAATATTTACATTGTTTATACAATTTAAACAAATCGTGTTTGCAAAACGTTGTGTAATATTTGCTTACTTATAAGTTGCCACGCCTATTATTTAGACACAAGTTCAAAGCAAATACATAAACAAATAAAAAAAAAAAACAACTACAAAGAAACGACAAGGAAAAAACACCTAAAATGACACGCACACAGCGCACATCATTCCAATTTCAAGCATTTCATAATTAGACAGCTCTTAACAACCTTCTATATATGTATTTTAAATTAAAAACAAAAACCTATGAAAAAACTAATGATTTTCTCTTTGCTATCTGGCTGAAGAAATGTGTTTTCTTGCCCTTGAGAGCAAGCTAGAAACAAGACGAACGTAACATAAAATGGCATTAAAATGAAGTGAAAAAACAATTGATTTATTTACGATTTACATAAATTAATTATTTATATTTTTAATATATACATATATATTACATACTATACAAATACAATACCATGCTGATGCAATTGCACAAATAAAGTATTTTTCAAAAACATCAACATCAAACCATCTGAAAAACAAAAGTTGTCGTCGTCGTATTAACCCATGGGATTGAGTGTTTCAGCCAATTGTTGTCGTTGTTATTGTGTACATCCTGTACCCGCAATTGGCTTCTTGGATACCACTGTTAACTAGCCATAACAAGAGCTGCCAATATTTGCACTAATCCAATTTTTTACTTTTAATAACACTGACTAACCACTAAACCAACCAACCAACCGACAAACCACCAGACGAGATGATCAACGAGAAAGAGCATTATGCAATCATTAACGATAGCTTGGACTTTACGTTTGTCGAGCTAATGGGCATGCCGCCGTTCTATAACGACCGTTACCCCAAGCCGCCCACACCTGAGCTAACCGAAGAGGAGATCGCTGCCAGAGAGGCGGAGCGGCGGGCAGCGGCCGCAGCTGCCAAATTGGCCGCCGAAGGAGCGCCGCCAGCTGCCGAAGGCGAAGAGGGCGAGGCAATCGAGCCTGTCGCGATCGACAGTGTTGCCGTTGAAGCTGTTGCCATTGTTGCGGAGCCGGTCAAAGAACCCACACCACCACCGCCGCCACCATTCGATTATAATATTGATCTGCCACCCGAGGGCGCTGAAGTTCCATATGTAAAGAATTTCGAAGCAGGCGATACGCCTCCAACAGTGGAGGGTGAAACAGCCGCAGCTCCCGAGGGGGCCGCTGCTGAGGGAGCTCCTGCTGAGGCAGCTGCCCCTGCTGAGGGAGCTGCTCCTGCTGAGGGAGCTCCTGCTGCAGCAGCCGCTCCTGGGGCAGCTGCTCCAGCACCCGAGGCACCAGCTGCCGCAGCTCCCGCTGCTGAAGCACCGCCTGCTTAAATCGAATCGCAGATTGTTTCATTGATTGATAAACTAGAAATAGATCAGAAAGGATCTCTCATAAAGGATCTCGCTATGACTAAAACGAATGATGAATGTGTTTTCCTCGTCAAATTCACTAACATAAGTCCGGTTCACGAACACCCCAAAACCACCTCCGTCCTGCCGACTAAACAAATGCCTAGCAAAACATTTAATTTTTAGTTTTCTTAGTTGCGCTTTTGCTTCCTTTTCACGCTCTCTCTCTCCACGCCTCTCTCTATCTCTCTCTCGCTCGCTCGCTCCCGACTGCCTGTAATGCTTTCTCACTGCCACATTCGCATCGCGCTCGCATCCCAAACATCTCAGACGACCTAATCGTTGAAAAAGAA
This sequence comes from Drosophila colorata, assembly GCA_035041545.1. Taxonomy (NCBI): domain Eukaryota; kingdom Metazoa; phylum Arthropoda; class Insecta; order Diptera; family Drosophilidae; genus Drosophila; species Drosophila colorata. Next base: position 4,753,510 of record JAWNLD010000680.1, on the reverse strand, counting down.
CGCTACTGCCTCATCGGCGACAGCCTCGACGAGGCCTTCCTGGGCCTGATCAAGGGCCTGGAGCCGTTCTGGACGGCGCGCAACCCGAAGCCGCCCACGCCCAAGTTGCCGACACCAACGCCCGAAGAGCTGGCCGCCATGGAGGAGGCCAGAGCTGCAGCCGAGGCGGCCGCCGCTGCCGCTGCGGCTGCGGCTGAGGGTGCCGTGGAGGGCGCCGAAGGTGCCGTTGTTGTGACGGAGGCTGGAGTGCCGGTGCCGAAGGAGCCAACACCACCACCGAAGGAGCCAACTCCACCTCCGCCACCACCGCCGCCATTCGAGTACTCGATCGACTTGCCGCCAGAGGGCGCTGAAGTGCCGTACGTTAAGAACTATGAGCCACCACCACCCGGCTCGGAGCCCGAGCCAGCACCAGAGGGCGAAGCGGCCCCAGCACCAGCTGAAGGCGCTGCACCAGCGGCTGACGGAGCTGCCCCGCCAGCTGAGGGTGCTGCTCCACCGGCTGAGGCTGCTGCCGCACCGCCAGCTGAAGGTGCTGCTCCACCGGCTGAGGCTGCTGCTGCACCGCCAGCTGAAGGCGCAGCGCCCGCGGCCGATGCTGCTGCAGCACCAGCTGAAGCGGCAGCAGCACCAGCAGCCGAAGCTGCTGCGCCGCCCGCTGAAGCCGCTGCCCCAGCCGCTGAGGCCGAGGCGCCACCAGCCTAAATCAACGCATATCGATCATCGATGCTCGATATCGATACCCGTCCCCTACCCGAGTCCATCGTTCTGCTGCGCAAGACACACAACTGCTACAAAATGCTGCCCTGCTTTTATTTCTAATTTGACGCACGTTTTACGAAAGAAAGAAACAAATCAAATATTTTTTATTTAGATTTATTAAAACTACTCAACCGAAGCATTGCAAAAACAAACTACGCTGGTTTCGCTGCCTCTTTTTTGTTGTTTGCCTGTTGCGTTTTAATTTTGATTTTGAATTTAACAGCTGGCGGCGCACTGCATTACCGACCAAATACGCTGCTGCCGACAAGCAGTGCACCTGCTGTCATTTATTATTTATTTTTATTTATGAAGGTAAATATATTTTATTTTTATGATTTTCTATGTTTTTGTGCAGGTCTTTTTGTGTATAGGTTTTTAAATGTTCTGTGAGAAGTTTATTTATTTATCGATATGTATTATTGATTTCATTGTATTTTAATTTGTATTAATTTCAATTGTATTTTTCTTTACTCCTGTGTTCAATTATGATTTGGCAACGTTAAACAGACGACCTTGTGTTGGAGAAGGAGCGTTACAAGGATATTGGCGACGATCTCGATACCGCCTTTGTCGAGCTCATCCTCAAGGAATAAGCGCTGCACCATTTGCCCGCCCCAAAGAGCCCCAACAAATTCTACATCGACACATATCGCACAATTATCGTTATGTATTTACGTATTCCGTAGCATACCTGTAGGCGTCATGTAAACGTATTTTGCTTGCAATTTGATTCTTGTGTTTCGTAGCGTAATGTCAGTAGATTTTGTGTAAAGCTTTGATTAAATTATATGTGACACTATCGCATTGTGTTTTGTTTAACTCAACAATTTTTATTTATTATTTGTAACCAAACTATGCAATAAATTAAAAAGTATATAAAATGTTTGTGTCCTTTATTATTTGACTGCTGCATTCGTAGATGAGGTCAGCAAAGGTAAGGAGAAGTACAAAACTATTGCCCAGGAGTTGGAATACGCTGATCTCAACAACTATTAGGCTAACAACAACAACAACAAATGCGACAAATGCAGCCTGAGATTTACAAAATGGAGTCCAAAGCCTTTCGCGACATCCAGCTACAAAACACTCTACTTAAGCATTCCAAAATGATTCAATACATTTAAAAAAAAATTAAGCAAATTTTTAGCAATAAAATATATATACAAATATTTAAAATTGATGTACGTGTAAGAGAAAGCGCTGAATATTTTTGAAAAAAATAAAAATACTGCCGTAAAACATTAAAGGCACATCAACTTCAGCTTGTAGCACAGATCCTAAATACCAGGTCTTTTTTTCCAATTACAATATCTTTGAAGCCCACCAGTCAATATATTATAATAACTTAGAATTAGCTTCATGCACCGCCAGATCCACAGTTTTAGCAGCTCCAGAAAAAAACAGTCAATTTTTTGTGAATTATCGAATTATTTATTTATGCAATTTATTCTTGCAAGCTAGATGGAAAATGTATCTAAAATAATTTGAAAATTTCTATGGCCTTTGTACGAAAATGCAAAATAAAAAATAAAAGAAAACCAAATTAAAAAATTAATTAAATGTACACATTCATAGCTTTTGTAATTCTCAAAAACATACAACTTTTATATGTACAATTATGTATGAGTAAATACAATAATTTCTCAGTTATTAAGCGTTTATATTTTTATGACAAATAAATGGAAAAAATTCTTTCCCATATAAAATGCAATACAAATGAAATAGTGTTTTATTTATCGTTAAAGGACATTGGGTATTTTTAGAGGACCAAATTATTTAGAAAATAGCCATGAGAATAATGTAAGTTTTAATGTTTGTGATATAAAGATGCGAAGAATGATATTCACAGATGCGTTTCATAAAATCTATAAATATCTTTTTGCATTAATTTGCTTGTGTGAATAGATTGGCCTATTTTCAGAAATGTTTACAATATTGGGATAACTTGTTGAATTGAAAATATATTTATCGATTTGTCGATTTATCTAGAATTTGAGTTTTCAACCGAACATCTTGTCAAGGAATTTTTGTAAAAACAACTATAGAACACAAACAAAAGTAAATACACTTTATTAAATTAAATTTGCTTTGTTTTAAATAGACCACACTATTTAAAAGCTTCTAATGTAGCGGTAGAGAAGTGTTATAACTTGCCCTAAAAACACCTGCAGAAATATATCATATCGGTTGTCAAATATAACAAGTATTGTTCTTTTCCAAAAACAACCAACTTAAAACTTAATTATTAATTTCAAATATTCGATATGAAATTATTTTCAATTTTTTATTCTATTTAAAAAAGACTCCACTTCTTACATACAACCTTAATTAAGACTTAAATTTAAATTAAAGTTTGGTGTGATTTCGATTTAAAGATTTTCACTTTTGTGCATTACTACAAAAATATGAATTATATTGTATTATTATTATTAGCGTAGGATTTAGCAATGAGCTTTCAACAGATATTTTTAAAGATTTTCTGCAAACCCAAAAAAAACCATCAATGGTTCCCGATGCTATGAGCAGCGTTCCACCTTCCGCCCAACCGACCGAAGGGCGCAGTCGTAATATAACGTACGCACGAGTCGCGAAACGAAAACGAATAAAAACTATTTACAATCTACTTATTAAAAAGCTTTAATACGAGAAAGGGAAGACTTCAAACACATCACTCTGTAATGTTTATTAAAATCATCACAAAGGACGCGGAAGGGTTCATGCAGGGCACAATTAATTGGGCAATTGTTAAGTATTAAAAGTTTAAAATTACGTGTTAGTCTGGTTGGAACCGAGAAATTTAATTGGCTTATCAACTCGGATGAATCGATTTCGCCAGTAATTAAATTATGGAAAAAGATTACGCCACGCATAGGTCTTCGATTTGTCAAAGAAGGGAGATTTATCAATGAGAGATTACTTGGGCATGATGGCAATCGAGTATCAGGATCGCAATCTTTGTACCGACTCAATTAGGTTTTGATGTACTACGTATTGTGGGGACCATACGCATGGTCCAAACTCGAGAATGGGACGGACAAATTATATGAAAAGTGTCTTTGTTGTTGCTTATTTTTCATTAGGAGATCAACATCTTTTAGCGAATTCTCATTTATGCAGCTTCTGAGGTCAGGCTAGTTTGGAGTTCCGTATCCTCATCACTATGTCACTTAAATTAATTAAATTAAATACTATATTAAATATATGCAGTAATTAACTTTGGAGGGCTCATATAGGTGCCCTAAGTTTGGATACGCAAATTTATAAATTTCCTGAAAAATTGTCTTTTTTTCTTGTTTCACGTCACACATAAATACGTTGAAAAGCAGCTTCCACCGTGCGAAAAAGTGAAAGAAATTTCTCAATATTTATTTAATCAAAATAGATTCTCATCTTGTTAGCCGTGTCCGTCTCGGGCCTGTATCGTACATTTATGTGCTATTTTTAGGCGCACTTTGGATGGATACAGATACAGATACACAAGACCAATGAATAGAAAAAAAAACAACAAAACAAAAAATATATATATTTTCAATTAAGAAAAAAACGCATAATTTTCACGCCTGTCTGTGAGGCATATGACTAGAATGCAGTAAAAGAAAAACGGGAGCAATAGATATACGAATGGGTGAGAGAATCTCTAGAGAGCTAGTTTGTGTGTGTTCGTGAGATATTTAAATACACACGGATACAAATATCTATATTATTTGGGGAAATTTCGAGGGAAATTTCGATCAGCCCATGAAAAGTTGCGAAAGCGCTTTTCCGCTTATTTTTTTTAATGGGAAATTTTACGAAATGAAAAATTATTCAATACTGCGTTGGTGTGTGTGTGTGTGTGTGTGCGCGCGTATGCGTGTGCATCTGTGTGTGCGCCTTGCGTTATTTCTTGGGGTCGCTTTCTCGGCACCGCGACTTGGTCAGCATCAGTGTTCTCGGGGTTTCGACAGCGTATAGTGTGTTTGAAACGCTAAGGTTAGTTACGGCTGCTGCCAGGATTTTTGCATTGGAAAATAATACAAAATATTTTAATAAATTTATATTATTTTTATAACAAATCTGCGTAAAAATAAATATTTAATAAATTTTGCACGGCAGTTGCAATACGAAAAAACAGTTTTGGTAAAAAACACCTCAAGTGAAAAGTGCATGCGAAATGCATTTGGCAAATGCATATTTCAAATTGCTTTCTACATAACGAAACTTAAATATATATATAAAAATTCAATTATTAAATGTGCATATGTATGTGTCTATAAATAAAACTAAAAACGAATGTTTAGTATTGAAAAATAAAAAACCTAATGACCAAAGCCTAAAAATACCGTAAAAGTGTTAAAGAAAAATTCTTTATATTAAAAAAGTATCAGCAGAAAGGATTATAAAAACAAACTGTTCTTCTATATTTTGAAAATAAAAATCATTATGCAAAATATAACATAAAACATTTATGATTACTTATGGACGTTGTGAGAAATTCACTTATAAGGAATTTTGTAACTAAATCTGACAAAAATAGCCGTCCCTGTGTGTATGAGTGAAAATTTGCACACACACACACACACGAGCACGCTCACATTTGAAAAACACATACATATGCACATACGCACAATTTTCACACACACAACTCAAAAAGCTGCTGCTCAGCAGATTTCTATTATTCTATAAAATTAACTGCAGACAGACACCTGCCTGTCGCACCCAACTAAATATACAGATACAGATACAAGCGCACATGCAGACACAGATACAAAAACACATACTGAGCAGCAACTTTAAAGATTTTATTTTTAACTCTACTTGAAACTTAGACGAAAAAGCTTTCGCTCGCTCAGCTTTCGTGATCTCATGAACACGAACTTTTGCTATTGGTAATTTATCCTTGAGTTTGTTTTTGGCTGTATGTCAGAAATGCTCGAAAATGATTAGAGAGCAGACGTAGAGAATCAGCCATGTATATATTACGTATATATGTGCACATATAGATGAATGTATGTATATGAGATATTTGTATATATGTATATGCTATATAGTTGCTTGGGGGAAACCACCCACACAACTTTTGGCACGAACAAAAATAATAATTTTCCGTTTTTGCCATATACGAAAGCGTCTGAAGGCCAAAGGGGTATATAAAAAAAAAATTATTTATATAGCATATTGAAAATTAGTATAGAGTCAAAGTTAAAAAAAATTTTAATATATAAAATTCTAAAACTTTAAAAGGAACAATTGAATTATTTATTAGAAAATACTTCTTTATAAATACGCTTTCCACACTATTTGATTTCTTAAGCAAAATGGAAAAATATTTAATTTTCCAAGGATCTGTTTAATATTCTTATTGGAGCTAGTCTCAAGAAGTTTTAAGCCATGATCTCTCTCCCTCTCTCTCGCTCTCGGGCGCTAAAATTCTCAGACCCATTTGAAATTCAATAAAATTATACAGCTATTCAAAACTGAGATATTTACGACTCTTCAGACCCCCAAGCTATAGCCCACTACACAAATACAACATCAATGACTTTGCCCCACTTATAGAGCAACACACATAGAACAACCTTACGTATAGCCCGAACACCCACACGAATTCTGACCCAAAAAAGAAATGTGTATAGAACGAGCTGAAAATGTTCAAATTGCAATCATCGTGTATATATACACGCATATATATGTATGTATATGCGTGTGTTAATTTTGAAACACATGATGGGAACTCTAGAATTACAGGCCAGGCGAAAATGTCCAAAAAGCGCCAGCAGCACTTGTATATGTATGTGTTCTGGATATGCTCACATGCAAAAGCATATCAGGTTTATTTTTAAACTCTTTGAAATCTTTGAAAAGCGTACAACAAATAAATACATGTTCTGCAATGGAGAAAGAGATGGAAAAAGATGGAAAGAGAGAGAGAGAGAGAGAGAGAGAGAGAGAGAGAGGCAAAAAAGTGAAAGAGAAATTAGATTCGTCCAGTTTTCTTGCCCCAAAAAAAAAATTACGTTAGCTTTTAAAAATTTGATCGGCAAAGTCAAATTCTGTTTACATTTCGTGTATATGTGTATGTAGGTATATATGCCTATATATTAGGTACTTTATATCTCTTTGCATTGTCCAAAGTAAACATATTTTGTTTAAAGTGCATTTTTATGAGCTGCGATGAAACTTCTAAAAGCCAATTGAATTGTTGAGTGAAAAAGTGCAGAAAGTCCGATTATTTTCCAGTGCATTTGAAGAGATTTCTTCAGTAAATAAATTTAGAAAAAATAAGCATATACATATATATATATAATATAATTGATATAAAAAAAATGTATATAACATCATGAACAATTTAAGGACCTTATTAACTTATTTTTCTTTTTTGCTTCAATTTCCCTTTGCAGTGCCTTTTTCCAGTTTTCTTCCCTCCTAAGCGAAAAACAAAAACACAAACACCATGGACGCCATCAAGAAGAAGATGCAAGCGATGAAGCTTGAGAAGGATAATGCCATTGATAAGGCCGATACCTGCGAGAATCAAGCTAAGGATGCCAATTCCCGCGCCGACAAACTCAATGAGGAGGTGCGCGATTTGGAGAAGAAGTTCGTTCAGGTTGAGGTCGATTTGGTCACCGCCAAGGAGCAGCTGGAGAAGGCCAATACCGAATTGGAGGAGAAGGAGAAACTGTTGACCTCCACGGAGTCCGAGGTAGCCACCTTGAATCGCAAGGTCCAACAGATTGAGGAAGATTTGGAGAAATCTGAGGAGCGCTCAACCACCGCACAACAGAAGCTGTTGGAGGCCACACAATCGGCCGATGAGAACAACCGCATGTGCAAAGTATTGGAGAACCGTTCCCAGCAGGATGAGGAGCGTATGGATCAGTTGACCAACCAATTGAAGGAAGCCCGTATGCTGGCTGAGGACGCCGATACCAAGTCCGATGAAGTGTCCCGCAAGCTGGCCTTCGTTGAAGATGAGCTGGAAGTGGCTGAGGATCGTGTCCGCTCCGGTGAATCCAAGATCATGGAGCTGGAGGAAGAACTGAAGGTGCGACCATAACAACATGGAATATATTCAACAATATATAATAATTGCCACTTGACAGGTTGTCGGCAACTCGCTGAAATCTCTGGAAGTGTCCGAGGAGAAGGCCAACCAGCGCGTCGAGGAGTTCAAGCGCGAGATGAAGACCCTGTCCGTCAAGTTGAAGGAAGCCGAACAACGCGCCGAGCAGGCCGAGAAGCAAGTGAAGCGCCTGCAGAAGGAGGTCGACAGACTAGAAGGTATGTTCGTCTTTCATCTGATTAGACTCCCAGTCCCAGTACCGTATCTCTATATGATATGTAAATATCGCATTGAGCTCAACTTCTTAAACTCAATGCTGCTTCAACTAACTAAACTCTATATATGAAATATATATATATTAATATATATAATACAGACAGCGACATTGTACATATGTTGGTTGTTGATTTTCCACAATAATCATAAGCTGCTGCCCACACTGCTTTTATTAATTTGACATTTGTAATATAAATAAATAAACAACAAATGCTTTTTGCAGACCGTCTCTTCCATGAGAAAGAGAAGTACAAAGCAATCTGCGACGATTTGGACCAGACATTTGCTGAACTTACTGGATATTAAAAACAGAAACAGAACCAGAAACAGAAACAAAACCCAAATTCACCAATACAGACACACATACATACGCATACACGCACATACTCAGATGTGTTCCCACAGTTCCCTAGCAAAAATCCTGCACAGTTTATCATATTCAAATATTCCCGCCTCTGGACACTGTGTAGATTTGCCACAAATATTCAGTCACAATTTACACTGTAAATAAAATTTGTTTAGTCTTGCTTAAATGCCCAAAAAAAAAAAAAAAACTACACTGTAAAAATAAGTCCAGACCAAAAAGGTTCCACTATCAATATGAAAATGCCAGCTGTAGTTATTTATGCTTTCGAAACAACAGGTGATTTCAAATATGTTTTTTATATCGACAAATAATTTCTGTTTAGTGCGACGTTCTCTTTTCTTTGTTTTCCTTTAATTTTATGTGGCATGTTCAATAATTGTCTTGCCTACCCAGACACAAACAAGCCCAACTATTCTCGATTCTATCTGCCAGTTTCTCTGCCGCATTTTGCATTTACTTTGGTCATAACTCGTATATCATCGTATTCGTATCTCGTATTTAGATTGTAGTTCGGATGGCTTTTGCCAAGGCTCTATAAGATCTCGTTGACAGATGTTGAATATACACTATGTAGTTAAATTTTCGCTCATCATTGCTCATTATATATTTTAGATTTAGAAAGTCACGCTAAAAAAAGAAAATATCCCCTCCCCCAGCCCAGACACAAAACGCAATCGTTTATTGTATATTAAAAAGTACTAAATTAAAAATAAAATCAAACGCTTGCCAAAACAGCGCACAACTAATAAATATTTTAACGAGCAACACTTGTTTTCTTACAGTGTACTACAGCCACCTGCTGGTACCGTGGCTCAAGATTATATGTTTCATGTGTTCAAATAAATGTTGCATTGTGTTTTATTAACAAGCATTTCCAAGCCCACTATTAACGTGTAAATGTTATTCGATTCACAGACGAGCTGGGCATCAACAAGGACAGATACAAGTCTCTGGCCGACGAGATGGACTCCACATTCGCCGAGTTGGCTGGCTACTAAGCGGAGTCTCCGCACCGGACGAAAGAAGAGGAACTCAACTAACTGTACACGAATGTCATCTCAATACCATTTTGCAAATCAAAACCGAAATACCAAGAACAACATCCATTGTGTATATCTTTAAACAAAATCTATTTCTAAATAAATAAATAACAACAACAACAAGATCTACAACAGCAGCCACATCTTGAATGTATGTCAGATCGATATGGAAATGAGTTCCTGTAAAGTCTCAACAAAAACCAATTAAATTGTTTAACACTTTAATGCAACAAAATAAGTAGCTACAGATCATAAAAAAAAACAAAACAAATGAAAAACTGAATTCAACAGGAATTTTTGTATTTTTAAAGTCATGTTTAAAAATATTAAGAACTCGAGCAGAAGTAAAAACATTCAAGATACGCAAGCTTAGTAAAGCACGAGAGATAAAGATAGAGAGAGCGAGAGTTAAATATGTATCTATGCTGTTAAGAACGATGAATAGTTAAAACTTTGAAATTTTATAATATATTAAAAAAAAAACCACACAGAAAATACAAAAAAAAAAAGTATAAAAAATTTATAAAAAAATTTTCCAAAAAAAATTATATGTTGATGTTTGCTTTGATGAGAACGCACTACTTATTTTCTTTGCATGGTACCGAATTCTCAGTTGGTTTATTAAATTGCATTTAGCGGGCATAAACAGGATTAAGGACTTTGTTTTTAAAGAATTGCATATATTTTTTACGATATATTTGCTTTGTTTGCTTTAGGATTGCATTGTGCCCTATTTCGGAATGGTTGGTATGCAAATATTTATTAACTAAGTATGCTTAAGTCGAAAATTCCCCACTAGGAGATACCCTGCACATTCAGGGGTACCGAAAAATTTAGGCATTATCGCAAAAAAGGTTGAATATCGATATTTATCGATTTAAAACATCAAATTAAAGAAGTTTTAAAATATCCGTAAGAAACTTAAATTGCATATGGCACATATATCGACGAATAACACTAGTTCCAAGGTTTCAAAATCGATTTATCGATTATTCAGATAAACACACAGATTTCATACAAATTATAATTTCAAAATCCAATTTTGTGGGTTTCCTGTGCACAACTTGTGACTTTGACGATTGCTTGAAAATGCAAAGCACTCTTATTCAGCTTTTGGGAAAACCCCTCAAGAGCAAACCGAAAACCCAAAATTTACAAATGCGTCATCAAAGCGGACCACAAAAGCAAACAAATCAAAATAAAATAAACGATGACAGGAGACCTTCGTTGCAACATCGTTAAGTCGATGGCTAATAAGTAGTCAAAATAAGTCATAATGAAAGTCAAATTTTAAACGTGTTGAATACTTCACCAGAAATTGATTTTTTTTTATTTTTCGAGAGTACTTTAAGTCGTGTGGGCAGGGAGTGAAACACGTTCCATGACTTTTAGATGCTGGTTACTGTAATCTCGGACCGCCTGTCTTTAAAGCCATCAATGAGCGCCCAATCAATTCAGTGAAATGGATTTATTAATGAAGCTTTGATGTTATGCAAACTTGACTACCCTTTCTTTATAATATATACATATATAATTCATCTTTAAATAGTCAAACTAAACATATTTGCTGTTGAGTTGAGCTTATTCGTATTATAATATGTGCTTATAATTTAGTTTTTGTTTTTTTTTATTTTTATTTATATTATATTGGTCGACAAATATTATTATTAGGGAAAGTACAAAGTAGTATTGGAAAGAGTAGCTTTAATTTTAATCTTTTATTAATAGTAGCTAGATTTACAGTAGTGATTAAAAAGTCATCTTATTATTTTTAGGTATCTCTGGTATATTAATATATCTTGATCACCCCTACAACGTCCTAGCCCTTTCCAGAGTTATTTGCATATATAAATTTTAAACAAACTATGTAACCATGTTGTCCATGATGTAGTTGATCATGTAAGTCCCTGTTCGAATTCCAGGATAATGAATTAATATATATTTAATTTAATGATAATTATAATAATAACACAAATAATACTGATATTCATGATAGTACTAAATAATAATATCATATCATATTGTTACATTTTCTTCGGCTTTCAGCACTAAAATGGGTTTTTTTTGTTTGTCGTATATATTTTAAGCAATTTTCTTTATTTATTCAAGTATTTGCTCTTAGTAACATTTGTGTAAGGTCTGCAAATTTACGACCATATTAAATTTTAGAAATCTCTTAACATATAATGAACAAATAGAATATTAATAGCTATAAATATCAATTGAATATCATCAGAATAAAAAATTTCAAAAGCAAAACTTAATTAATTTTCCTAAAAACTATTTATTTTAGATTTCAAAAAAACAGTCTTCGGTAGATGTGGTGTTTGTCTTAACCAAAAGTAATTTTGCTATTTAAAAATGGTTAGGTTGATAGTTTATACATTTATCCCTTCATTTTAAATAATAATAATTAATAATTATAGTATTAATAATAAGAGTACAGATTTTATGCATTGGAAATATTGATTAGAATTTCTATAGATTCTAGATTCAAAATATTTAAATTTGTTTAAATTCTTATTAGTTGTTTAATTACCCTATATTTATTTTTTTAACGACTTCGTTGTTTTTTATTGAGTAATAATGTTGAATAACAATAATAATAAAAAATAAAAATAAAATAAAATCCAATTGTGATTATCGTTTCAATTTATCCAAATTAAACACTGTTGAGGCTTGATTAAAATAATGATCTCTGCGCCAGTAGCTGCTCTTTAAATTGTAACTTGCGTTAATGATATATAATAAATTTGTGTTCATCAATAAACGCAAGTAAGCAATAAACTCAGTCTCAATGAGTTTTAACAACAATCCAAAAAAGGCGCCGCCGGCAGACAAACCCAAACAACAACAAAAATACCCAATGACTTACATTTCGTGAAGAGCGTCGCGTCGGAGAAAGTGAAATTTAGCATTTCACGCAGGTAAAAAAAAAAAAAAAAAACAGCAACAGCAAGCTAGATGTGTGCAGAGGCATTGCCATGGCCGTGACAACAGCGCCCCAACCGCAGCTCCAGTCAAGCCGCGGTCTCAGTTCGAATCTCGGCGCCGAGGCGGCAACAAGAAGCGGACGCAGCTCGAAGAAACCGAAAGTGTTTTTGTCATTTAACTTGTGTTTGCTTTTGGGTTGTGAGTGGAATCGTTAAGTGGTGGACAGTGCAAACATTACATGTCGCCATGTCACCGGCCACGAAGAAAATAATAATGTGTCGTCATGTCTTTATGATGCTATCAAGTCTGGCCCTTGGCCCGGGCTTATGCAAGGCGGACAGTGAAACTATGCAAAAATACGCAAATGAATCGCTGGCGGCGATCGACGCAGACGCGCCAAATTGGTCGCAATTTCTCGAAGATTATGTTTTGAGGTGTGTGTAGGCTGTTCCCAAATGGATTTCTTTGTCTAATTTGTGCCACTTTGCAGCCAGAGCAGCGGTGGCGGCCAGCGCACGTCCAAGGATCTGAACTACATGGGCGGCGACATGAGCGGGCCCATCAACTACCACTCCTCGGCGTACAAGCGGCCCGGCAACAACATTTACATTACGCGCCGCATTGGCGAGGCCGTGGAGCTGGAGCCGCATCTGCGCGCGCCGCTGGAAAGCCAAGGCCCGGTTGTTAATCCCCAGTTCCGACCCATGACTAACCAAATGCTGCACCAGCAGCAGCAGCAACAACAACAGCAGCAGCAACAGCGCCAGCAACCCGGTTTCTTGCAGCAACTTTTCGGTTTTGGTGGCTCTGGCGGCGGCGGCAGCGGTAGCTCCAGCAATGCGCCATCGTCCCCACCTCAGGCGCACCTGCGACCACTGCCGCTGCAACAGCCGCCGCCACACTCGCAGCAGCAGCAGCAGCATTTGGCGCCACACGGCAGTCCACCCAACACATTCCGAGCCGTTTCCGAGAACGACTTGTACCTGCTGGGCGCGATTGAGAAGCTTGTCTATCGCGTTGGTAAGAAACTATATTATATATGAGAGGGAACCTAACTGATAACATATCTAAATTATTGATCAATGCGTCAAATTGAGTAGTTCATAGTCATAACCGATCTCTAAACGATCGAAGACAGTCCGAAGCTATTTGTAATTTATATTTACCTATTCGCGGAAAAAAAAAATAATAATTGACAATTAGTTCGATTTGCAGCAGATATGTACAGCTGCTAAGCGATTGAAATTCCTCTTCTATGCGATTTTCATGAACTCAAGTACAATTAGCATTTTAAAATTATTTTTAATATTATGCAAAATTGCCTGTTTTCTAGTTGGTGAACATTATTTTTTTTTTTTATTGATTGCTGGAATTGATTAGTGCCTTCTGATCATAAAGCGAATTAAAACTTAGGTCCGTGTAGTTACAATTAGGTAGCTTTAAAGGGCTTGTTGAGCATTTAACTTCCTCTCTCTGTTTGCATTCTTCTAACTTTTACTCACAAAAAATATGTATTTAAGAGAGGGAAAACAAGGAGAGGATGCAAAATTCATAGAAAGGAGGTTATTTAAGAGAGCGATTGAGTGTGAGAGACACTTAAATATCAGCTCTCTAGTTGAATTAATTTCTCTCTCGTTGTCTTCCACTCATAGAAATTACCATTCTATTCGACTTTCATTATTTTTAAAATCCTTTTTATAATAAAAGTAAAATATATTCGTTTTTGAATTGTGCAGATTACTTGGAAAGTCGCGTGCGTCGGACGGAGCAGTTAATCTATTATCTGATGGCCGGCAACAATCAGAAGGAAGTGCGAGATCCTTGCCCCACGAATTTCACGCGCATCAGCGACAATTGTTACTACATAAATAGCCAGCAGCAGGTGAACTGGAAGACAGCAAATACCGCCTGCAAGGGACTCTCTGCGCACCTCGCTGAATTCGAGAAGGTGTCCGAAAACGAGGAGATTATGGCCTATTTACTTAACCAGCCGGCGCATAGGGGACGCGACTATTGGCTGGGTGGTCTCAATCCGGGTCTACTGTGGATTTGGTCGAATTCCGCCAAGCCCGTCAATCCGAATACAAACCTCACATCTATAGCGATGTCACAAAAGGCTGAGAACTCAACGGCATCCAATCTGGTAGACAGCAGCGAGGAAACAACCGACGACAACGATGTGCTCAATAATACGGTGCAGATTGAGGGCAAAGGACGCTGCCTGCGCCTGAGCTACAATGCGGGCAAGCACAGCTACGTGTACTATGGACAGGAGTGCACATCCAGGCATTATTATATATGCGAGTACGAGGACAAGACGCTGGACAATAAGATACAGAAAATAGCACGCGACCTGAAGCTGTTCGACTAAAGCACAGTGGTATAAAATATAGAAATATTTATCTCTGCATATTTATCAAACAAAATAACCCTGTTTGGAATTTCAATACTATTTAAATATATATAAAATATATATGAATAGACACTCAGAACAGGTCAATTAGTTTTAGTTGAACTTTAGCCATAAACAGTTATTGTAAATTTTAAATGAATTTCTTGTTTTAAACATAAAATACTTTTAAATATTTATACATATAAATAAAATAATAATAATAAAGTAACACATCATTTCCAAAGGGCTACAGTTAGGTTACAATTTAAGGAAACTTGGGTTTTTTGTACAGCAAAGCTTTTAGGAATTAGGCAAATGAAAATGAAAAGTTTCGGCTGAGCCGGCTCGATCAACTTAATAATTAATCGTAGAAGATTTGTGCATGCTATAAGCAAAATTGTATACACAGAGGAGCTGGGAGATCTTAGCTAGCAGCGGATATGACTTAAAGTCGCATTTAGTCGGGATACAAGTAATCCTGCAATATGTTTTGGAAAGCTATTTTAATCTTGCCCCGATCACGTCCATTTAGCTTCTGTATGTCGGGCAAAAGGCTCATAAGGAACATTGCATCCGAATCGGTCTTGCAATCGCACAATTCTACGGTTCCCGCCGTTGCCCCTACCGCGGCTGACGCATTGTTCACCTCCAGTCGCTGTGACGGCGTAGCCTGGTGATGTGCGTGGCCGTGCGAGTGTTGCATGTGCACATGTCGCTGGCTCAGATAGGCGCTGCTGGGCGTAGGTGCTGCTGCCACGCTAGACGACGCCGGCAGCTCACCATCGGACGTGGATGCCGCAGCGATGCCGGCAACGGCTACACTCGCATGCGTTGTGGTGCTGACAATGTCGGGTTTGCTGCTGAAAGTGGGCCGCACGAACGAGATATTCGGGTGCGTCTGCACATTCGCCACGCTGACAGCGGCCGCCGTCGCAGCAGCAGCTGCAGCAGCGGCGGGACCTTGCAGCTCTTGTGAGCGGGGACGCAGACTACGTGCCTCATCGTGATAACTGCGCAGCTGCAGGCGATTCATGTGCTGCAGCCGGCTGCTGCTGCTGCTGGGGTGCTGTTGATAATAGCGCTTCGCCAGCGCTAACGTGGAGGGTGTGGACGTTGAACTAGATGCCGAGGCCGTTACTGCCGCATCGTATGCCAACGCGCGCATTTCATGCTCCTCTTGTTCATCCTCATCCATGTGTTGAAGCACCCGCTGTTCAGGCTCGGCTTCGGTTTCCGGTTCGTAATCATCAACTGGCTCCTCGCACTCGGATTTTATGTCGTTGTTGTCGAGCGTGTGACTTTGGAAACGTGCCCGGTGCTCCTCATCGATAATCTCGTCCAGTTCGGCATTGTTGTGATCGTGCTCATAGATGTAATCCAAGTAGTTTTCCAGAATTTGCTGCTGCGGCGATTGCTGGGCCGAGTGCACAGCAGCACTACTGGGATTCACCTGGGCCGTGCTGCTGCTGCTGGTGGCGGTGGTGCTGGCCCCTGGACAGTTGTTAATTGCACGCTCTCTCTCAATTCGATTGGAGAGATTGCTCAAATGCGCAATTGCAACTTTTACCTGGGTGTCCAGCGATTTGGACTGCTGCTGCTTTTTACGCAGGAACGGATGCAGGAAGAACATGCGATCAAAGTACGACCAGCAGGGCGGCACTTTCTCCTCCAAATAGTTGGTGTATTCGCGCCGGAACGAAATGCGCAGATTTGTCCATTTGGCCAAACTGGCGCCCGGATTCTTCTCCAGCTTCAAGTCCACATCTCGCCAAAAGTTCTCCACGTACGGCCGGCAGAAGTAGTATTTGTGGCGTGGATTGTAGATGGCCTCATCGCTTTGCACAATATCGATCAGCTTGAAGACCTCCTCGGTTAGCCAGCGGGAGGAGCTGGCTGCACTGGCTGCACAAGTGTTTGTGGACACAAATTGACTTGCGCTGAAGTCGCTTGCCATGTTCGAACCGTTCCAATGTGTGGGCGTGGTCCGTGTGAAGCTTACATTTAGTTTATTGCACTTTTCCTCCAGTTTTATTGCGGTTTTTTTCGCAAAACATTTTATTGTTTTTGCAGTCACACGTGAATGGTAAAACAGCTGCTCGCGATAGTTGTACAACTCTCAAATATCTTATCGAGAATATTTTCCTAGGTGCTTTCGATAGAAAGGAAAACTATCGACGTATATCGTGTAATTTGAATTTAATATTGTCAATACAAATGTTTCAATATGCATTTTTTTATTGAGCTGGTAAATCAATATATAGGTTCCAATATTAAGGGATTTTATTTGTTGATATACACACATTTACATATTTAAATATTTTTAGTGTGCATGTATATTTGAAAGAGTATAAGGGTAGCCAGATGAGTTATGTATGCGACCAGATTGCCGTTAATTAATTAATAACAATAAAAGCTTATTGATATATAAAAGAATTTGAGCATAACTGGCATCTTAATTTGCTGAATCAAATCGCAACTTGTGTTTAAATATGAATCATTCATTTATTCATTATATCGAATGCAAAAATATCGGTTAGAAGTTAGCTCTCCCTCAGCTCTACACCAGAGTTGTATTGCGTATTTACCTATGTTATTTACATATATCGATATCGATATTACCCAATGTGTATGTAGTGCGAGTGTTTTCGTTTTCTTTGCCCGTATTTGTTGTTAAATAAAAAGCTGGTAGTGTGGTGGGCCTCACACTCATCCTTGCAGTTTTGAGTGTACGATTGCAGAGTAGTAATCATACACATATTGGCACTCTTGCCGGGCACATGACACTTGGGGCTAAGGTGACACCAACACACACAGAACTCTGGCAGACACTCACACTGCGCCGCATCAGAGTCGAGCAGGCGAACTGCAAACTTTTGTTTATGTACGAAACTCATTGCAGAGCATTGATATAGCCGCTGTATACGTTTAATGCTACACTGTTGCCGGCGTCGTCGATATGGCAGTCAAGGTGCAGTTCGAAATTGGGCACACGTCAAAGCTGCGCAGCAAGAAACATCCGCAGGCCTTCACCCACGACTGGGAGATTTATGTGCAGGGCGTGAACAAGGCGGACATAAGTGCGTTCGTCGACAAGGTTGTCTTCATACTCCACGAGTCATTTCCCAAGCCAAAGCGAGGTATGAATCCATATTTGTGTGCTTTCAATTTGCGCGCCAAAAAATTAATCAATATACTTTCCTTGCAGTTATCAAAGAGCCACCTTATGCTATACAGGAGTCGGGCTATGCCGGCTTCATACTGCCCGTCGAGATATACTTTCGCAACAGGGACGAGCCCAAGCGCATCATGTACCAATACGACTTGGATCTACAGCAGACAGGCCCGCCTCGCCATCGCGTTGAAGTCAAAACTCATGTGTTTGAGGCGCCTTCGGAGGAGTTCCGGGTCAAGTTGATGCGCGGTGGCGGCGTGCCCGTTTTTGGTGCCAACATTGCCGCCGCCGGCAGCCTCAATCGGACGGTGTCTCCCAGCGTTGGAGCTGAGCTGCCCGGACCGGAGTTGAACCTAGTCAAGGCAAAGGGCGGTGGCGGCAGCATGGTGATCGAGTCCGGCTCCGGATCCAGCAAAAAGCACAAATCGCGCACCGATGACAGCGGTAAGGTGAAGACATTCTCCGCCCTCTTCGGCCCGCCCATCACCAAAGGCAGTGTGGCAGGTGCTATTATGCCGGCTGTAGCTGCATCCAAGCACTCGCCAGATGCGAAGGTGCAAGCCGGCTCTAGTAGCGCTAAGATCGGCTCACACGACGCCAAGGAGAAATCCAGCAAGGAGCGCGACAAATCCAACAGTTCGGACAAGCCGCGCGATAAGGACAAGAAGGATCGCCATGGGCGCGACAAGGAGCGCAAGTCTGCCAAATCTGGCGAGAGCAGCAGCAAGCATGACAAAGACAAGGAGAAGTCCAAAAAGGACAAGACGCGCGACAAGGAGCGCGAACGCGAACAAAGCAGCAGTGGGGCAGTCACACCAGCCGCCGGTGCATTGGTCAGGCGCACGGTCAGTCCCAAGGCGGGCGCCAGAAGCGGCTTGGCCGAGATGAGTCCCAAGAAGCAGGCGACAGACAGCGCCGCTGCCACGCCCAACGCCCGGTCCAAGGAGCGTGATGAGCACAAGTCAACTGGCGGCAAATCCGAGTCCAAGGACAAGGAGCGCAGTTCAAACAAAAAGTCGAAGAAAGAGAAAAAAGACAAGGAGCGTGAACGCGAGCGCGAAAAGCAGCGTGAGGAGCGCGACAAGGATAAGCGTGCGCTCAAGGATGATCGCGCACACGGCGACAGCCCAGCCACCGCCAGCAGCAGCAGCAGCAACCAAACACAACAAGCACAGCCGCAACAATCTCAGGCCAGCTACGATGCACTGAAGGCCACCGGCAAGGCCACACCCAATTCGCTGGGTAGCAGCGCGAGTGCCAGCAGCCTGGCCTCCAGCAGTGGCAAGCGTGCCCACGACAAGGATGAGTCAACTGCGTCCGCGCCACCATCAGCCACAGCGTCCACAAAGGCCGGCGAGAAAGGCGCCGAAATCAAAGGCGACAAGGCGACGAGCAGCAATGGCAACAGCAACGCCGACAAGAAGTCGCACAAGCACAAGAAGAAGGACAAGAGCAAAGACAAGGACAAGGAGAAGGACAAAGACAAGGAGCGCAGCGAACGCGACAAGGAGAAGGAAAAAGAGCGCGACAAGGACAAGCCCAAAGAGCGCGAAAAAGATAAGTCGCAACAGCAGCAGACGCAGCAGCAGCCAACGGCCACAGAAAAGCCAGCAGCAGCAACAGCAGCAGCAGCAGCTGAACCTTCTCCCAAAACAGAACTGAGTAGCCAGCAGGCTGAGGCAAGCACAGAGAAAACGGTGGCCGTTGTCAGCAAGAAAGAGAAGCACAAGAAATCCAAGGATAAAACAGTCAGCAAGGAGGAGAAACGACAGCGGGAAGCGGACAGCAAGCACAGCAATAAGCAGCAGGCGGCCACATCTGCACCAGCTGCTGGTGCGGCACAGGTCAAGGGGTCAAGCAATTTGGATTTGAGCGACATGGACTCGGCACAATCGGCGCCGGATTTGGCTGCCACCAATGCCCTGGCAGCGGCAACAGCTGCCACGCTGCAGCATTCGGACAGCTCCAACAGCAGTTTTCCCGATCTGCCGGCAAAGGGCAGCCAACAGAAGAGCTCACAGGCCGCCAAGAATGCACAGAACAGTGGGCATGCCAAGGATACCAAAGCGGGCGATATAGCTGGCAAGGAGCACAAAGCCAAGTCCAAGCCAGCCGAAAAGTTGGAAAAGCCAGAGAAGCTGGACAAGTCACCAGAGGCCAAGACAGAGAAGCTAGACAAGGCGGAGCTCAAGGAGGAGAAGAAACGCAATCGCCGCAACTCGCAGAACAGCAACAGCGGCAACAGCAACGCGGCCAGCACTTTCATTGAGCCGCCGCTGAAGCCCACGAAGAAGGAGCAGGCGGGCAAGGCGACGCGCGAGAAGTCCAAGTCGCCGTCGCTGCGACAGGGACCAGCTGCAGCGGCAGTGGGAGTGGGGGTGAGCAACAACAGCATTGGCTCCTCGCCGAGCAGCCACAACAACAACAACAACAATAGCTGCCCAGCAATAAACAACAATAATAGCAATAGCGGTCATTCGCCCGCAGAGCCACTCAACCAGCCACTGAGTGGGGGCGGCGGCGGCGGCAACAACACGCCTCTGCCCACAGAATACCTGAGCGAGCTGCAGGAGCTGCATCACAAGATAATGACGTTGCAGGACAACGAGGAGCTGCAGCAAGTTGTCGAAATGATCGCCGCCACCGGCTGCTATGAGATCACGCACAAAACTTTCGACTTTGATCTATGCAAGTTGGATCGGGGCACAGTGCAGCGACTGCAGGAGTTCCTGGCGACATCAGTGTCGTGACCCAATATGACAACGGGCACAGCGGCGGCAGCGGCTGCCTATAGCTAAGCGAGATGCACTCAACAACACACACACAAAACAAACAAAACAAAAAACTCTCATGCACATAACCAAATAATCATTACACTTACAATTAGATTAACATCGGAAATGCAATGGGGAATCCCCACATTAGATACACCCCAAGTTGTATTGGCACCGTGTATTGGTATTACGTTTTTGCACGGCCATTTATCTGGTTTAGTTTATAAGTTGTCTAAGAGCGGGTGTTTGACGAGCCTAAGCCGAAAAGTATGCGATACTTTTTAAGGCACACAGATACACACACACAGACACACAGTCAGACACACGCCCACTCAAGTGCAAGGCTATCTTTTAGATACTACATAACAATTATTTTACAAATCTTAATTATAATCTGTTTCGGTCCTAGCATACATTTTTAGTTTCCTATTTGTTTGTAACAACTGAAGCTATTTTCAATAAATATTTATTGATTTTTTTATATACTTATATCTACAAATAAAATATTAATTTTACTTGATAAGATTTTCTCTTATTGCATGCGAAAATTGTCA
The DNA here is from genome assembly GCA_035041545.1 of Drosophila colorata. Classification (NCBI taxonomy): domain Eukaryota; kingdom Metazoa; phylum Arthropoda; class Insecta; order Diptera; family Drosophilidae; genus Drosophila; species Drosophila colorata. Next base: position 4,732,194 of record JAWNLD010000680.1, on the reverse strand, counting down.
GTTTTTTAAAAGTGCAGTAACTATCATATATATTTATATATATATTCTTTTTTTTTATAATAATATTAGATATATTGAGAACCAAGCAAAAAAACTCAATCTTTAGCATTCAACCCAAAGTTAAGATCGTACTATGTGCGATATATTATAGTTACTTATATACAAATAAGTATATTAATAAAACATAACAGTTAAACATATACACATATATATAAATATATATTTATATACACACATAAAATAAGCACATTTTAGCAGACCAGAAGATTGTACGTGCCATTTGAAATATATATGGCTAAATTGAAACGGACAAGTGTTATAGCCCAGATTACTCAATAGCAGTTAAAATATGGTTAACATATGTTTTGTATTTGTTTGCCGAGCTATATATCTGCCTGTTAAAGATTTTAAGCCAAGCGAGTGCATTAACAAGTTACACACACATAATTTTGCTATGTGCTGTAGGTTATTTACAGAATGTCTGGCATGTTTAGTAATATAACGGACCCCTTTTATGTATATAGCAATACTATGCGATAACGAATTTATACAGGCAGTAATATTACAGCGATGAACATACACACATACACATTGATGCATCTGTAGTTAATGTATTATGAACATAAGTGTATAAGCAAAGTTTATGAGAATATTCAAATAAATATACACACAAATATATAAATAAACGAATACCTCCTTATAAATTTGAAATTTGAAATTTTTGCATTTGGGTATTTCTCAATCTGGCAAGGAAATTTGATGAAAGATTTTTAAAGGTATACTGAATATGGTATTCTATTCCGTACATTAATTAAGGAAACTTGTAAAAATGTTCTTGTTAGAGTCTAAATTATGTTTGTTAAATTATGGTAAATTTCTAATTTAAAACTTAACGCCACAATTTAGTCTATTTGGTTTTAATTTCAAAAATTGGTTTTTATTAATATTCGAGGTTCTTGTGCTAAGGAACGAGTACTTAGAGAGCTTTATAATTTCAACTTAAGAATGCGACAAGAGCCGAGTCTTTGGCACATGACTACATACTGTATTGAGGATTAAAATACATAATATATGTAAACAATATTAGGAAACAAATAAGTCTTTAAGATGATCTACGACAGTGTTTTACGTTATAATGCTAAGTCTAGTGCAGATTGTGCTTTGACATTGACTAGGTTCAATCGCGGCAGTAGCAAAACTTTCGCAACTCCGGATCGCGTTCATATATGCAATTGGCCTGCGTGCCGTACTGGTTGACACGCGAGATATCCGAGAGTTTCGTAGTGACATTAAAGGTGTGCAAATTGTGGGAAACGCTTGCCTCATAAAGCGCCTGACCCGGCTGGGTGACTACCTGCAGCTGATAGAACTCCTCGTGCACCAGCGTGTGGCCACTCATATCGGCCAGAAAGCCATCCTTATCGCTGTTGGTCTTAAACTGTAGCAGTTCCTTGTGCGGCTGCAAGCGCAGCGCCCAATTGACCTGCAACAGCTGAAGTGGTGCACAAAGCTGACGACGCTCAGCCGTTGCCCCGTTGATGGTGTCCACAATGCTGGCAGCCGCTTTGAGTATGATGCCCGCGTAGCGACTGTCGTTCAGCTGCAACGGCAGCCAGTTGAGGCAAGCGCACCAATGTGGCTCGATGTACGCATCGGCGCAGGATCGATTGCTGGGTATGCGCTCAAAGAGCGAGATGGCGCGTCCTCGCGCCTGCTCCGAGATGTGAATGTCTTTCGCCTGAATGGGTTCCGTTTTGATATCGTTGGTAAAAGTATCGTAGTTGTTCTCAGGCGTCAGCTCATTAAGACCAGATGTTTGTAGCTCTATGAAAGACACAAAAGTAAATTTCAATTCGGATGAAGCAATAATTCCCGAACTAAACTTACGGATTAGATGCTTGAGCGTGGCGTGTACATCAAAGGGCGTGGCTAGACGATGTTCGTTGGCCACGAAATTATTGTACTCCTGGGGAAAGCGTTTTTTAAAAGATTCGGGAAACGCAAAACTAAAGAAGGGCAGGCGCTCCTCCTGTTTGCCCTGCAGCGTGGCGCGCACCTGGGCAAAACGATTGCCGTGGTCGGCCATGAATATCAGTATAGTATCGTCGAGCAGCGACTTCTCCTTGAGCGCCACCAGCCAATCGTGCACATCGTCATCGGCTGCACCGACAAGATTAATGGAATCGTGCGAGAGACCACCGTGAAAGCTGAACACAAAGCGCGGTGAATCACGATATTTCAACATAAACTACAAATACAAATTAATCAAAGAAGTTCTTGAAGCTACAACTCATACTTGCATTCTTGGTGTAATCCAACATTATCAAGTGATCCGGCTGATTGCCAACGCAGTTGGGCGCACTGCCACTCAGCATGTTCGAGGCCTGCATGTAGAAGGTGCGTAAGTAATGATTCACGGGCTGGGCATCGAAACCGTTCATGCGATATGTGAACGTGCCCACATATGGCAAATCCTCGTTGAACGACGTCAAATAGCCGAGGCGGGCAAAGTCGCTCCAGATCATGGGATAGGCATCGACGCTGCCTGCGCCCGAAACGCGTTTCCTCGTCTCTGGCAGCTCCAATTCGGTGTGCCCGGTGAGCAACGGCACCAGTGCCTGAGGAGTGCCATCGCCCACAATATTGTAGCCCTGCAGCACAATGGCGCCCAGCTGCTCCGTTAAATAGGCGTAACTGCGCGGCAGCTTGCGTATGAAGGCATTCCGACTCAGCGAATCGAAGCCAAACATTAACACATTATAGAAGGGCAGATCTTGCAGATGTTGCTGTGCCTGCGCCACAACCTCCGGTGGCAGCACGGCCAAGTTGGGCGCCAAATTGGGCGCCAACGGCCGTTGCACAGTGTCGCGTATGCCGTACGCCATGCCAAACCATCTCTCCCCGCTGGCCGCGAGGCAAGCAACTCGGACAAAGTCGCTGTTCTGCAGCACATACGGCTCCTTGATCCTGACGGTGCGTCCGAATCGCGCTGTATAGTCCGACTTGCGTATGATATCGGTGTAGGAACATGTGATATCGCCGTGGGTAGCGGTTATCTCGGGCTTCACAAAGCATATCGATTTCTGCGAAACAAGTAAACAATTAAATTGATTTTTTTCAACAGTTATTTCAAAAGTTACAATCCATGTTAACAAGCTGGCACATCCGGTGCAAATACCCAGTTTGCAGCGCAGTTTGAATGCGAAGCAGTCAGTTTCCAGCTCTGCACACCATGTGTGCAAACAAAGGTGAAAAAAACCCACAATTAATTAGCATTTACCTCGCACATAACCCAATCCGGCTTGGAGCCGCAGTTGATTTTCTCAACCGGCGTGTAGAATTTCATTATGTCTGGATTGTCCAAGGGTAGGTGGGGCTGGCGGCACTCGCCTTGATTCATGACCGACCTTATCGATCGTTCAATTATTTCGCTGCAAGAGAGCGACAAGTTAAATAAACAAACAAAATTTGTATACACATATAGTATGTATTTTTGTTCTTTTGCTCTTTTGCATCGCAAACATGTGCGCAAACCTACATTTTGATGCTTTTATCCACATCTTCTGGCTCCGCGTTCAAAACATAGAGTGTAGCCAGCATCAGCAGCACACTGGTTATCAGTATTAGCTTTTGCACACTGCGTCGTGCGAAGCGCATTTTTAAATTGCAACTAACTTTTAGTTTAAACAAAAGTCCGATATGCCTTGGGTCGAAGCAAGCGTTTTTTATCTACATTCTGAGTGTGCTGACGCATTTACAGTTTCCCGATTGTTGCCTTTATAATTGCAGACGCGCCAAGATTACCACTAGAAACGATTTTAATGGTTTTTTTTAATGGTTGCATGGCTTTTATGGATTGCAAATTTGTTTAATAGCCGCGCTTAAATAAAAATCAGCTGTTACAGAGTACATAAAACAGTGAGACCATACCATAGCGTTAATTTTAAATTTTTTGGTATTCGTTAGTGCAATCCATTATTTTAATTGAAAAATCGTTCGTTTTTTATTGTTACTTCATTTATGAGCTCTATAATAACAAGCTATTTATTTTTATTAAATTGGTAATGTTTGAAGTTAAAGCTGATTTGCCAGTTGCGATAAATATATTTTATCGAAAAGGTTTATAATTTAAATGTACTCTTTTCTTTGGTCTGGCAGCATGGTTTTTTTAATTAACGGAATTTGAAAACAAAAACATGACTTACGACAATGACATCAAATTGTTATAATAAAATTGTATAAAAACATGAGACCAATTTAAATTAGTATGCGACTAATATAAATCAAAGTAAAAAGTGTGTGTCGGAAAATGGATCATTCCAAGATCATATAAGATTCTATAAGAATAAAGTAAGGCCAAATTATTAAATTTGTTGAATTACCATTTTTAAAGTTTTTAATAATTGACTTATAATTAACTAACTGACCGATATAATCTGCATACAAAATTAGCCAACTATTTTTATTACATAGTACGTTTCTCGTATTATTGTTTTCAGCCAAACGTCAAAGTACAAACACTTGATTAAATTTGTATTACAGGTTCTAGTGCTACTAATCAATTTTAAAAATATCTTCTATGTTTAGTTTACCCACTTCACTGGTTTTTATTATTGCTTTGAGCATGTCAATACATATTGTACGATTAGAGCTATAAAGTATACTGTGCCAATCACAATATAATAGAATGCGTAGACGGTAAACTGCTCAAAAGTGTTCAAATCAAGGCCCCCACTCTCAGAGACGACCACGAGAGTGAGGAATGTTTGTAAGACCAGTGCAATGAGTGTGTTAATGCCAAAGATCAAAGCAAAACTATCCTCTAACAGACTTCTGGCAAGTTCAGCGCTACAAAATAATATAATAGGGTTTGGAAAAGTGGTTCAAAAAGAGCGACATGTAGACTTACCTGGCTACTGTTATGGTAAAGCCGAATAGTGCTCCAAATAACACATATCCCAGATATGATAAATATATATTGGATGTCCAGGACGCCAATAATATGCAGCCACCCTCAAGAACTGATATAAGAGCTAAGGATAAAAGGCTGGCGCGTGTCTTTAATCGACCAGCATGCAGATAACCCGCCATTAGAGAGAAGAGAGCAGCCAGGGCAGTTAAGGCAGCATCGACGCCCCCATTCCACACAATCTAAGCGAGATTATGCTGATTACGCCAGTACAAGAAAGCTATGCTTTATACTCACTGTGGGTTCGTTGTCAAACGATTTCCAGACCACCTGCATGTAGGTTGTGACTTGCAGATAGCCGGCCAGACTGATGGCATACCACAAGCTCCATTGGATAACCAATGCATTTGTGTAGGCGCTGTGAAAATGCGACCACAGCAGCTGTAGCGGTGGAACACGATCCTTTTTGGCAGTGGACAGTTCGGGTGCATCCTTTGCCGGAGCAACATTATCAACGGGCGCATTCTCAAGGGAACTGCCATCGACTTGGTGATGGAAATACAAGCTTTTCTCAACTCTTGGAAGCCCAATGGCCCACAACAGGGCTAATACTTGCGCTATGTAGAAAAAACTGGATTAGTATTCAAGTCTGCAGGTCGCGTTCAACCGAACTGGTTTTATTCCACTACTTTAATTATCTGTTTGTTAAACCTGAATAATTTTTTTTTTTTTTTAATTGATTAGAAAATGTTATAATTGGACTTGAAACCAAAATCGCATTTTGTTTAGCTTCCTAAATGCCTAAACACTTAGACAACTCATCTACTGAGGACTTCTGTTTATGTAATAGTCGAATTGTTTCATTGCAAATTGGAAAAAAGTTCAAACCAGAATTTGAAGAAAAATCCAGTTTTTAAGGAGATAGAAAACAGGTCTCACGTGAACCGAAACATCAACAAACTTTGTCTGGACTTGCAGCCGTGTTCATAGTTCATACTTACAACCAGCAGAAATGTACAATAACTGCTTATAGTTCATCCAGTCTAGGCTAATTAGCAACTGGGCCGACAACCCAGCCACCAGCTTGCCCACAAACATGGCCGCTCGGGTGTGGGAGGTGACGCGGGGGTAATACTTTTTCTCGACCTTGGCATATATGTAGGAGTAGTATGCCACCTCAGTGGCCTGATAAAAGCCATAAAATACCTCGACAATTTGCAAGCCCAACAACGTTGTCGTCCATATCAGCACACTCCAAATAACAATGCCCGTGAGCGCATTGGCGATAATCATGGGTTTGTACCTGTGCGGGGTGTGCATAACAAATGTGAGTATGTCTATTGCCGAGTGTACGGATTATCTGATTACCTGAGAAAATCGGTGACCAGAAAAACAACCACCAATAGGGCCAGATAGGAGTAGGTGCCAATGGGATAGACGGCGCGATTCACCTGATCCTGCGTCACATTATACCACTCGCCCAGCAGTATCTCGGCGTGGTAGGGCTCCGAGGGACGCAGCTCGCGCAGGAAACCAAACACGCAGAGCAACCCGGAAATTTTTAGCCAAGACAATTCCATCGCTAACCCAACGCCGGCCGAACACTATCTAATCGACGGCTTGGAGTGACGGTGCTGGCGTGCTGGAGCTTGACTGCTCATGTATTGCATACAAATAATTAAAATAATTGCACATATTATGGGGTTATAAGTTGAACAATAAGTACATAGTCTTAATTTATTGTAATCAGCACCGCAGTCTAGAGATTAAAGTAGACGTACACACAGCAAGACTCTACAAAGTTTTCCCTAATCGTTGGCTAAGTGCACGATTTTTCGCATTCCACTTGCTAAAATTCACACAGTAAAAATCAATGCTATAGTTATAATTAAACAAAGCGCGTTTGCAACTGCCGTGCAAGCACTCATTAATCTTTCAAACGTCTAAAGGGATCTTGTGTAGCTGGTATAAAATGTAATACTAATAATAGTATGTCTGATTACTCTCGTATGCTAAGTAAATAATACTGTTGAATAGATCGTTAAAAATTTTATATGGGAGCTATGAAGATTTGCTTTACGGTTAATAAACAACCAATCTCTCTCTCTCTCTATAAATTGAGACGTGACTGTATAGAAAAATGCAAAAATTGCTTTAGTTTTCCCCCTTTTTTAATTTTTTCCACAATTGTAAACGAGTACTTGTCACAGCGATATCAGCGATGAAACTAATGTTGTTAATGACAGACAAATCAAAGATACAGATACGGATTAAAATTATCACATAATCCCAGCAGTTCAATTACAAAATGCACACATCTCGACAATGTTGTGGGATTTGATCTAATTGGGGGTGCACACAAATAAATTAAGAATATGTAATATAGTGTTGTAGTATAAAAAACCATTTGCTACTACCCGGCTTTGCGCGGACAAAGATTTGTTTAATGTTAGGCAACCCTGTGCAACCTTTGTATTGATGTCTGTTTCGAAATAGACATTTTGCCCTATTTCGCAGAGCTTTTAAAATTAAATTACAACATTTCAGATATTTTCCAATGGAGTACATTTTTAAAAATCTATGAAAAGAGACAAAAAACTAATAAAAATTGTGGATAAAGATTTTTAAACCAATTTTTTAACTCGTGCGCAAATTTCTGAATTAGAGATGCACTTACCGAAAATTTGTTGGATGATGTTCAAAAAAGTTTTAAGTTTCGCCCGAACATTCATATATGAATTACCTAAGGATATTTGACTTTTTTCGAAAAATTTTCATATACATGCCGAGTTTTAGTGCGCGCTTAAGAAACTGAAAACAACTTCAACAACAGCACATATCAAAGACAACAAATTATTATATTTTAAGTACTTTAGATATCAGTGTTTTTATAGGAACATTTTAATTCGTATATGTACATCTAATTGGTGCAGCTTAATTACGAGTACTATTAAGTACAAAATGCTTGGATTCAGTGGCGAACGCAGAAATTACTTAAAACTGACTCATTTACAAAATAACACATTTATCAGTAAAAACTATTTAAAAGATTCTTAACAAATTTGAATAACACTTCTGAGTATAAGATTTTAGTAAGAATATTAGGTATTGCATTATGTTATGATATTGTTGAGGCCTATATATTACGTCTATAAGATATACTGTCTAAGTCTTTCTATTTAACTAAACTTTAACTGTGGGAATGTGAGCAATTTGAATATATTTAAATTATAACATTTAAATAAAATATCTTAGCACCCAACATTACTCTTAAAAAATTCCTACATACGCCTCTGCAGGGATCTATTCTAAGTTTTCTGTTTTCGCCTGTACTTCCTCTGTTCCGCGATACCACAGATGCTCTATAATGACGGATATAAAGTATATGATGGCCACAGCTATGAAATAAAAAGCATAGACTGTGTATTGGCCCACAGGGTCGAGCTCGAAGCCCGTTTCGGAGACGACAATGATGGTGAGCAGCGACTGAAAGACCAAGGCTAGCAGGGTATTAATGCCAAAGACAAGGCCAAAGCTCTCCTCCTGCAGATTACGAGCCACCTCGGCGCTGTGAGAAAGATATAAACAATCTGAATTGCTGTAAGTTAACAAAGATAGAAAGCATCGCACTCACCTGGCCACGGTAATCGTAAATCCATAAAGTGCGCCAAAGATCACGAAGCCCACATAGGACCAATAGATATCGTGGGTCCAGCAGCAGATCAAAACGCTGCCTCCTTCAAGGGCTGATAGCACAGATAGCACAAGCAGACTGGCACGTGGCCTTAGCCGACCGCTGTGCAGATAGCCCGCGGCCAGAGCACTCAGAGCCGCCAAGGCGGTGAGCACGGCGTCCACGGCGCCATTCCATGCAATCTGTGGTTCCGGCTCGATAACCTTCCACAGCACCTGCATATAGTAGCTGACCTGCAGGTAGCCGGCCAGGCCAATAGCGTACCACAGGCTCCACTGCACCACCCGCGGATTTGTGTAGGCGTTGTAAAAGTGCTGCCACAGCAGTCGCATCGGGCTGTACGGAACCAGGCTGCTTGTCTGCTGGCTGGCCACGTCGGTCTCGCTGGATTCCAGCTGTAGCTGGTTTGGCGTCGGAGCTGGGGGCGTGGCCTCCCTTAGATAAGCTTCGCGATGAAAGTACAAGCTCTTGTCCACTTTGGGCAGGCCAAAGGCCCACAGCATGGCCAGAATCTGTGCTATTGAAGCATACAAGAGGATTAGCATAAGCATTCTGCCAAGTTTTCAAATAGTAAACCTACTGGTCAACGTTATGTAGTTGAGCTGCTTGTAGTCCATCAGCTCCAGATTGATCATCAGCTGCGATGTCACGCCCGAGATCAGCTTGCCCGCGAACATGGCTGCCCGCGTGTGGGACGTGACGCGTGGATAATACTTTTTGTCCACCTTGGCATAGATGTACGTATAGTAGGCCACCTCGGCGGCCATGTAAGTGCCATAGAAGAACTCCAGTATCTGCAATGACAGTAAGCTGGTTGTCCAAATGAGCATGCTCCATATGATCACGCCGGCGGCACCAATTGTAATTATAAGGGGCTTATATCTGTAAAAGACAATAATATATATATTAACTATTAATATAACGTATTTTTTACTTTTAACAAAACTAAGAGCTTGACTTTTATGTGAGCGCGCAAGAGAGTAAAATGGCTGTGTCAGTAATTTAACTGTGCGCCGCTAAAGTGCCGAAATTTGAGCTAAATAAATCATACTATATACAAATATCATACTATATACAATTCGTGTATTCATTTCACATATGGTTTTCTATTGAACTAATTGAGATTTGCCCCGCTTTATACCAAATATATTTTTGTAATGAAATGAGAAATCTATAGGAGACATCTCCGACTCCACTAGGTATATTCATAAATAAATTCATGATCGATGAGGATGACGAGCTAAGTCGATATAAATTCAATTATCTGCGCTTTTGTAAACAATTCTCTAAGTTACTAAGCTTGGCATAGTTCTGGTTCTTTATTTCGGGGTTAGCCGGATCGGAACTCTATATCATATTGCTGCCATAGTAGGGATCGATGAAAATTTCATCAACGTTAGAGTAGAACATCATATAACTTCAATATAAAGAAACAGTTTTCAGAAAATGAGAAATGTTTGCAAAGCATATTTTATTATTATCGGCACGATGATTAACTTTTTTGTATACCCTTGCGAAGGCTATTTATGGTTTTGCACAAAATACATTGATGAAGAAATCTGTGATCTACAATGTTTTCTTTTTTGGTCAGCAACAGTTGTTTAAAACTATCTTATCTGACTTATTCCTGGTATTGATCTATATTTTTGTTCATACATGTGTTTGATTCTACAATTCGTAACACTTATTTGATTGGAGCCAATAGGAAAAAAAAAGAAATCTATACAAGGACATTTAAGCTTGGCTAACTAAAAAAAAAAACCTTATTTGTTAACGATTTAAACAAAGATTTGGCATATTTGTTGTAAGACTTACCTCAGGAAGTCCGTTATGAGAAACACGAAAACCAATTGAACCAGGTGCGAGTAGGTGCCCACTGGATACACATCTTGGGTTAGCTTCAATTAACAAACGCATATAAAAATGCAGTTGACAACATGCTAAAATGAGAACTCACCTGTTGCTCGGTAATGTTGCGCCATGGACCTAAGAGGTATTCGGTGACGTACGGCTCGGAGGGTCGAATTTCGCGTACAAAGCCAAAAACGCACAGCAGGCACGAGACTTTTAGCCATTCCTTCATCTTGTAACAGTTTCACGTAACGTAACTTAGCGTAACGCAAGGCTAGAGGTCCTAGCGATGTTGTAACACTTACGTTGCGGCGATATGTTAAAGTTTTTGTTTTGTTTATTACCCGCTGTTCGCTGTGCTTGATTTGACCGGATTAGTAATATTTTGAATGCTTTTAACGCATTCGCGTGTTTAATTTTAGAAACTGGAACTGCGCTTCTTGGAAACGACCTGCAGACGAGCAGGCGTTTAATCTTATCGTCGAGTGGATTTATTGGATGGCTGTTTGGATGTCATTATCTCGCATAATGCCCAACACTGATTGCTCTTTATACGGTTGTTAGATAATTGAAAATTTATAAGTTACAAAACGCAGCGCACGTTGCGTTCACTTTGACGCTCGGCGACCAATTTGCCGGCTTGCGATATACGGCAAACAACATTTTGAATGTCAGAGACGCGCACACACACTCAGAAACACAAGAATATACGAATGTATGTATGTATTTTTGCAACAGTTGGTCAGACTAAATGTGTGATACCCTACACCGCCTAGAATTGTTCACAAATTGAGGAGCGCGCATGTTATCGGCGCCACTGTTGATTTAATTGATTTATTTTCCGCGACAGTGGCACCTGCAACAACAAAAACAACAACGCAATTGACTTCAATTTGATTGATTTACTGTTTGTCAGCACAGAGCGTTGTGAATGTATTTCAATTTCATGTTTTAGCCGCTTGTTACATCACAATTGCAGAGTGTATGCAACAGCTGTGCGCAGTTTGGTTGGCAACGCGATGCCAAAACAGCTGATTGCATCCCATCCGTGTTTGGCGCCCAACAAAAAACAAAAACAACAGCAAATTGTATGCAAATTGCGTTTTGTATATTGTAAAAAATACACGTTTATTAGCGCGCTCATTTTAAAATTATTTATGTGTGTGTGTGTGAGAGAGTGTTACAAAGAATTTATGTGTGTACGCATATGTATAACAAAGTAAAAGAGAACATTTAGCTATTTACACAAACAGACGGAATATGTTATTAATATAATTTTTTTTTTGTTGTTTTTGGTTTTTTTTTCATGTGAACAATTCGCTTGAACAGCTGCCCATTTGTCAAAAGATATCAATAGACTATGCTAAGAATTATTGGCCACATTTACGGAAAGTTAGAAAATACGTGTAAAAACTCTTAACAGCAACATTGAGGTTAGACTCTTTCGCACATGTTTCGTATTCGTTGATTGTTCCATCCCAGTCGTTCCTTTCCTCAGGCACCTCTCACTGCTGCGCAATAGGCGTGCCCTGGGGGCTTAAGGCTTGCGCTGATGTTGTCAGCGCCGTGGGCTCCGATTGGACAAACTCAATGGACGCCGAGTTGATGCAGTAGCGCTTGCGAGTGGGCTTGGGTCCATCCTCGAAAACGTGTCCCATGTGGGCATTGCAGCGGGCGCAGCGTACCTCGGTGCGTATGCGTTCTGGATGTGCAATTAGTAGTAAAATATTGCCCCCTTTTTAATTTGTATTTTGCAAATGTGAGATTAATTGGGTTCGTTCGTTTGTTGTTGTATTTTTTTTTGTTTTTGCATAGATAGGATTACGTTTTCATTGTTGTTTGTTTGTTTTTACAATCATTGATATTTGCATTTCATTGAAATTGTTCAGATTAAGATCGGTTTATATAATAAATTAAATAGTATAAGAAATAAATTGCAAAACAGGTGATGTGAAAAGCAGAGACAGGAGGTAATATGCAAGAGCGTACACATGACAAAAGAGAGTTGATTCAAGCGAGAATGGAAACAGAAAGAGTAACGGCAAAAATGTAGTTGTGCAAGAGACAGCGATACAAATGATGCCAGATGACAATGTATTGTAGAGCGAGTGCATCAAAGAGAGACGAATAGCGAAAGTAGGAGTAGAGCGAAAAATAACAGTGGACGGCGTCAGTTGAAAATGAAATGAGGCGTATAAAGAATAAAAAAATCAAAATAAAAATGTTTTATTTTTGTTTGCGAATGATTGAGTTTCGATGTACATTTTTATTTAATAATATTGTATAAATAGTGTTTATAAATTTGTTGTTAATAAGCCATTTAATGCGTCAGGTGTTGTGTATTACAGTTTAACAATGATTTTGAATGTTTTGAGTGAGTGTGTGTGTGTGTTTTTGTTAGCAAAACAAACCCCCAAAGAACGTTTATAGGCGGTACATTAATATTGGTATTGATTTTTTTGTTTGTTTTTCGAAGCGAGTTAAAAAAAGAGAAATAGAAAATATACGAAAAATACACATTATTCAGTTTGTTGGACAATATATGGATCGGCTACAATAGTATTGCAATGTATTACATCAAATATAAATATAATATGAATAAATAGCAACAAAAAATAAAATGAAAACAATCGTAAAGCCAAATAAGATTACCAATAAATATGTTAAAAATAAATCAAGAGAAACAAAGCAATGCGACCAGCTCTTTTAACCAGTTTTGGAACATAAATACATATAATATAAATATGTATATACATGTAGTAGATGACTTCTAGCGCAACATTTTGTATAATAAATAGTTATGATTTTTTGTGACAAATCAAATTAAGGGATGAGCTTGCGCGTGCTTTATGGAATTGATTTTGATGGAACTTTGAATACTCGAGTTATACAAATATTGAAACCGCAATTAAAATGTGAGGTGAAAGAAATTACGAACTAAAAGAAAATGTAGTATAGACGGCCTATTCCTTTAACATAGTTGGAATTTCCGTTACTTGGGGTCTTAATACTGTTCTTACGCCTCAAAAAAACACACTTTGAGTGTAATCGGCGCTATAAACATATCAACAATATATCATGAGTATTTTTGCATATGTAAATAAAGTCCTATAATATTTTCATATTCGTACTATATGTACTTTAACTTAACATAAAATTTGTCTTCTGTTTTGCTTTGTTTTTTGTATAGTTCTCTTTGTTCACAAATATGCATAGCCAAAATCATTATTTTTTGGACGATGTCGTCGTCGCTGTTGTACTTTTCACGAAATCGATCGATGCCGAGTTGATGCAGAAGCGCCGATGCTTCGGTGGGGGTCCATCATCGAACACATGACCCATGTGAGCCGAGCACTTGGAGCAGCGCACCTCGGTGCGAACCATCCCTAACGTTTTTGAAATGACTACTGTTGTTTTAATCATATAATTAGCAGTTAATGTTTTTGATATTTTGGTGTTGCAGCAGTTAACAAAATTTCATAAATTGTTTTGGGAAATTCGAGAAAGTTTTTGTTTTTCGGTATTTTGTTAGCAAAAAAGATGTGGATAAAAGAATTATACTCAATTAGGTAAGTTTTTCTGTTTAGAATTTGATATTTTGCACATTCACAAACAGGACGAACTCACAATTAACGGCACAAACAGTTTGCATTTAAGCGGCTCAACAACTACAGTGAACACACACGGCTCTAAAATGGTTATAGCACACGTTTATATATATGTATGTACGCAAATCGTACAGGTCTACGGTTTTTCTTTTCTTTTTTAATAACAGTAACAAAACGAAACAAACATAATAGGACAGTACAATAATGCCAGCATCCACTTCTTTTGGAAATACAAGTATTTTGAAGTTTCTTTTAAGAGCTTCAAGAATATGGTATTAGGCGTCTCTGCAACTGAACAAATTTCAACTAAAATCTATCCATATATTTGATTTATATATACATTTTAAAAAATCAATTTTGCAAAGCTGTTATTATTGCAAAGCGACAAACAAATAAAATCAAAACTGTACAAACTCAAAATCTCAAATGCAAAATTTTTGCAAAACATCTAAGAGTGCTGAACGTATCTAAGATATATATTAGATATGCACTACAGATACAGCGCACATACCTGGTATACTGGCGTCGCGATGCAACGTGACTTTGCCCTTATCGAGCACATCGTTGAACGCTGGCCAGCCGCAGCCCGCGTCGTATTTGGTGTCCGAGCTGAACAAATCCTGATGACAGACAATGCATTGGTAGACGCCCTTCTCGTAGTGCTTGTTGTAACAGCCTGCAAACAAATGTGGATGGGAGATGGGTTAGAGAACCTTTTTATAATTATGTTCGCCTTTTGCTTTCAAGTTTATTAAAGCGCACCTGTGAAGGGGCGCTCGGTGCCCGCTTCTTGTGTAACCTGATACTGCAGCGGCGTTAGACGTTTGCGCAGTTCCTCTTTGTTTACAGTAATCTTTTCGCTTTTATTCTCCATGCTGACTTTGGCTCCAGTGGAATTTGTCGTGTTGTCACCACTGCCCCGACGCGAATCTGCAATTTAAGTCGACTTTGTATACTTAAGCTTGTGGTTCTCTTCTTCTGTCATGTTTCGCCACAATTGAGCAATTGCTATCAGTTTACCATGTGTAATGCATGCAGTGTGTATTTATGGTGGGTGAATGTTTTTAAAGGTTACACAAAGAGATCTGTCAGCTAACCACTTAAATATATCCTCAACTATCCGAATACGTAGCGTATTTAAGAAGACAAATAACATAAGTCAACTAAGCTATAAAATCTTACTTTTTATACTCTGTTCGCAAAGGAAAAACGAATATATTCATATGTATATTTCATACTTAGTGCTAAAATCAAATACAGTTATTCAGGGTATTCCACACACTTTTCTGAAATTAATTTTTAAAATTCCTTTGAACTTTACACAAACAAAAATAAATTATCATCATCTATATTACTAAAAGTAGCATATTTTAACTTATCAACAATTTAATTTTTTAAATCTTGAAAACAATTGTTTAACTTATCAGTGAATTAGCCGCCCAAAACCTTAAACACTTAAGGTGGCCATAAATTATAAAATATGCAAGTTGTTCGCTAACAAATGATTAGACCGCGAACTGCCATTGTTATCAGCAATGAATTGCATTAGGTAATCGTGGTATAACAACATTAAAGTACAAAAGAAAAACACTGAGAAAAAAGCAACTGATCCACGCAATTTGTTTACAAAATATGTATTAACAAGGTACAAACAAAATGCCCACGACCATTAGAAGAAGTAGAAAATGGAAATGGAAGGTGTAAACAGATTTGTTAGATCTTTGGAAACTGCATAGCTACAAATTGAGTGAAGAAACGCATAGGTTAAAAATACATTTATGTGGCTGCACTTAAATGAAGTGGCGCCCAATATAAACAACAACTGAAACAACACGGCACGAAATGGGGGAAAATTGGGGCCGGCTTTATTGCTGTTGTTGTGTGTTTTGTACAAAAAAAAAAAAAAGGCGAACCACTGAAGTGTGTCGAGCACAATTAAAAACGATGAATTCATTTCAAACACGAATAAAATGAATCACTGTGCGCAGCTAAAAATAGCCACCAAATTGACAGCTATAAAGTGCGCAACGTATTAATGCCAACTATTTGAATTAGAAAACTGAACCGTAATTGGAAATTCGCCAATTACGGCGCATCTAAAAATCGATGTGAATTGTGCTGCCTCTGGTAGTAAATCACATTTATTGTATTCTGGCGAGAGCCCATTTCGAAAAGCCCAACTAATAAGGCCGTCCATAGTTGACCGATGGCCACGCCCACCCACCCACTCCCCACTCACCCGCAAAGGCGCGCACGTACGGCAAAGCAGAGACAGCTATAGCTCCCGTTTTCAATTGATTCAAGTTGCACCTGTGCCTGTTAGCAATAAGTGCGAAATTTCGTGCCCACAGTGCGTGGCGAGAAAGTGAAAACATTTTTGCGGGCGCCTTCAAACTGACAACGGAACGTGCAACGGCGCGACTGCAGCTTTGCACTTGGCACTTGGCACTGATGGGTTATTTAATCACTAGCGGAGAGGCGAACAGCAACTGCAGCGAAAAGTCAATGTTTTGCCTCTTTTCTCAACGCCCACGCTCGAACTAAAGCAATATTTATGCAACTTTGCTCACTTCCGTGTTTTTTGGCATTCTATTTCTACGTATGCATGAACTTGTGTGTGTGTGCACACAGAGACAGAGAGAAAGCGCATTGGAGAGAAAGCCAAAGCTAATGCAATTGCACACAAACAAAAAAAAATAGATCAAAAATACTCTCAAAATTGTCTGGCAAGTAGAATATTTAAGAAGCAATTTTCCAATAAAAATGCCAAAAAGGCAAGGCGCAAGGCAAAAAACAAGCACGCACACACACACACATGCAACCAAGTGTCCTTGAAGGGGGCGCTGCGGCTAGGCCAGAAAAACGCTCACCTGCAAATATATATAATTTGGTGCTGTTGCTTGTTATGTCGCTATTTTTGGCTTTTGTTTATAATTTTTAATTAGGCGTTTGTAAGCAGCGCACAAGTTGCGGATCGTTAACTGCCACTGTAATGTTTTCGCAGCGAAGGAAAATGAAAAACTAAAAGCTACAAAACAGCTGCCTGTGAAAAGTGACCAGTGTTGCCAGACTGCTTACCCAAGCAGCTGTTGCGTTTCGCGTTGCCAACGATGGCGATTTGGGAGTTGTTAATCTGGCAGCACGGCAAACACATTTGTTGTTTTGTTGGCTGCGGATAGCTGCCTGTAAATTTTGTGATTTTTTTTGTAAGAAACGAAAAAAGAATATAAGAAATGTGTGTTTAAATAAATGTGGATGGTCTTCCGTCAAGCTGAAAGGACGCGATGTGAAAATTGCGATTTGAAAAGCTAGCAGTACAGAGACCACACGCAAAGAGGGCGTCAACAAAGGGCGAGCGAGTGCAAAGAAGAAGAACCCAAAAGAACAGTTTAACTCAATTTATATCTGTCCAATTAGTTAGTAATACTAGTGAAGTCGATGAGTAACCACAGATACCATCACGGCGGCGGCAGCTACATGCACCCCCGAATGTCGTACCCACACCACTTTACATACGTGTCCAGCTGCGTGAAATACTTAATCTTTCTGCTGAACTTTCTGTTCTGGCTCTTTGGTGGGCTGCTCTTGGCCATTGGGGTGTACGCGTTTATGGATAAGCTGAAGGACGGCAATGGCTGGGTGCGACTGGAAACTATCTACGATGTAATCTTCAACATTTCGTTGGTCATGATCATCGCGGGCATTGTCATCTTTGTGGTCAGCTTCGCAGGCTGCCTGGGCGCCCTGCGCGAGAATACCTGCTTGCTGAAGTTCTACTCGATGTGCTTGCTGGTGTTCTTCCTCATGGAGATGGCTATAGGTGGGCGTGTATTCCGGCAATGACAGTTGGCATTTGACACTTGGCTAATTTTTGATTGCTTGCAGCGATAATTTGCTTTGTGTTCCCACAAAACATGAACTCCTTCCTGGAGTTTCAGTTTACCGACAAAATCATTCACTCCTATCGCGATGATTCCGATCTGCAGAACTTTATCGACTTTGCACAGCAAGAGTTCAAGTGCTGTGGCCTCAGCAATGCCGGTTATCAGGATTGGAGTCAGTAGAGATTAGGGATGCTATTGAAAAGCTTTCCACTTACATTCAATCTTTTCCAGGCAAGAACGAGTACTTCAATTGCTCGTCGCCGTCGGTGGAGAAGTGCGGTGTGCCCTACAGCTGTTGCATCAATGCCACGGACATCAGCTCGGGCCTAGTCAATATCATGTGCGGCTATGGGGTGCAGGAGCACTCGGTGGCTGCAGCCAGCAAGCGTATCTGGACCAGCGGCTGCATTGAAATCGTTCGCGTCTGGGCCGAGCGTAATCTGTATGTGATCGCAGGCGTTGCACTAGGCATCGCGTTCCTGCAGTTGTTTGTCATTTACCTGGCCAAGACTCTGGAGGGCCAAATCGATATGCAGAAGTCGCGCTGGTCGTGAGTGCCATAGCACCCGGTTTTTTACGGGTACCCCTTCGATGATTTCTACTACTACGACACACAAATGTAGACGAGCGATGGCGCAGCTGTCGGCCAGGCCGTGCTGTGGCGCCGTCGCCAACTACGACTTCGTCGCGTTTATCTGGTCCGTGCAGTGCTCAAATGTTTTTCACAATTTTATCTACAAGTATTACTCATAAGCTGTAACAAAGCCACAGTTGTTACTTGTGACTGTTTGTATTTCGAATTCTCTTGCCTTTCACTGCGAAATTCTGTGTTCCCAAAACCGTGCAAATGTTTCAATGCTCTTTGGATACTAGCTCTTAGATCTTATACGTATACCCATAACTATAGAAATTATTGTATTACTAAATGCCACTTTTATTATGAGCATTGCTATTTATTGCATGTTTGTAAAGTAAGTATTTTAAAGGCTTATTGAGCATAGACAAAATTGTGAGCGAATAAATAAATTTTATGTATTTATATGCAATATATCATTATGTTCTTTTTAGCATTAAACTATAAAAGACATAATGTACATAGGTGTTAAGAGAAGTGTAAGCATTTAAAGATTGTCAGTTTATTTTAAAGTCAAAACAATTCCAAATTGCATGCGCATTTATTGTAAAACCCGAATTATTAATTAGTAGTAATATTAATTAACCTTATTGTAGTAACCTTATTGTAGTACGTCACCAAAATATACTCTTCTCAAAATATCGAATAAATAAATATGTATGTATACAAATGATAGATTGTAATCTGAAGATTGAAGATCAGCTTAGGATCAAAGAAAACTCCAAGGTTTTAACTTACATTTTTCTTTGAACAATCATCAATTGTATAGCTGACTATATCCTGTCTCGATGTAATTGACCTAGGTAAAAGTCGTTGCAAAATACAAAACAGAAGAGGGGGAGGTAAACCACAACGCTCAAGTTTACTTGCCTAAACGATAAGTTTCATTGCAAGAACTCATTGCTGTCATTATTTAAAATATTTACAAAATTCCCAAGTGAGTTAACAATTCGTTATCTCGAATTAAAAACATTCGACGTAGTCGATCGTAAATTGAAAGTTCTCTTTTTTGCCAAGTCACTAAACTCAAATGATGTTTATTTGCTTATTAAACTATTTTTAAAAAGAGCGAGGAATTGTGTGCCATGGTTGAAAGCGCATCCACGCAATAACAATTTCACTTGAGTTGAGGAAAAGTCAACAGATAAGAGTTTCATTAAAGCATACTTTACAACCACAACCTTATCAGTACTTTGCTGGCGTGCACTGGACTAATCAGTTTATTGGTTTATTATTTATTATACGAATGCTTGGCATATATATAGACAATGCAGTAAAAAAGTCGAAAATATAAGGAATATTAGTACTTAATAATGCTGCGAATGCTCTCGCCATTGTGCATCAGATCGAAGGCTTCGTTTATTTTGGCCAGTGGCATCTCGTGCGTAATGAATTCATCGACGAGTAGGTCCTTCTTTAGGTAGGCCTCCACAAGTTTGGGCACATCCGAAACTGAACGCCAGCCACCGAATGCAGATCCCTTCCAGACACGGCCCACCACCAATTGGAAAGGGCGTGTGGAAATCTCCTGACCGGCACCCGCCACACCGATGACCACTGATGTGCCCCAGCCCTTGTGTGTGGCTTCCAGAGCAGCGCGCATTGTGTTAACATTGCCAATGCATTCAAAGGTATAATCGAAGCCGCCATCGGTCAGATCAATTAGGTAGTTCTGGATGGAACCCTTGTCGGCTACATCCTTGGGATTGACAAAATCGGTGAAACCGAATTTCCTGGCCAATTCGAACTTCGAGGGATTGATGTCAATGCCATATACCTTGCCAGCGCCAGCCTTTTTGCAGCCGAGGCCAACGGCCAAGCCAACCGCGCCCAGTCCCCAAACAGCGCAGGTGCTGCCCGGTTCCACCTATGTGCGGACAAATACTCAGTACGCGATTTGAATAATTAAATTTGGTATAGTTGTTTACCTTGGCCGTGTTTAGCGCAGCACCGTAGCCAGTCGAGATGCCGCAGCCCAGCAAGCACACCTTGTCCAGGGGCGCCGTCTCATTCACTTTGGTCAGTGATATATCTGCGACGACAGTATATTCCGCAAATGTGGAGGTGCCCATGAAATGGAACAATTGCTTGCCCTTGCACGTGAAGCGCGATGTGCCGTCGGGCATGACGCCAGCGCCCTGGGTGAGCCGAATCTTCTGGCAGAGATTGGTTTTGCCGCTGGCACAGAACTTGCACTCGTTGCACTGCGGAATGTACAGCGCTATGACATGATCCCCGACCTTGAAATTGGTGACGCCCGCGCCAACGCTCTCCACAATGCCGGCACCCTCGTGGCCCAGCACGGCGGGGAACAAACCCTCGGGATCGGCGCCGCTTAGCGTGAAAGCGTCCGTGTGGCACACACCTGTTGCTGTTATCTTGATGCGCACCTGCAGAAATGCATGTTCACATACAGACTGCATAACTGAACAAATCGGACTTTCGACTTACTTCGTGGGCATTTGGCGGGGCAACCTCGATATCTTCGATCACCAGCGGCTTTTTGGCTTCCCAGGCGACGGCAGCTTTGCAGTTGATTACCTAAGCGAAAGTGAACGTCAGACTTCTGTTTCAGTTAATTAACTTTTTTATGTACGCACTTTGCCTACGGTAGCGGACATCTTGTGCTTGCTATTTTCTTAATGGAAAAAAACCACAGCGACTGGATCTGGCAAAGTCAGAATAGCGAATGATAGAGATGTGCCGAGCCGGCTAATTTTTGCTGTTGCTTAGATGTCTGGTCCTCTCTTTCTTTTGTCGTCCATTGTGAACTTATTATACATGGACCACTCTGTGATAACAAGGGGCTGCAGTGAAATGTTTCCAACTAGATTCACACAAAAGTAATGCTAAGGCAATTTATTACAAACTCATTTCGATTAATCGATATTCGGCGCCATTTTTATATACAAGATAACTTTAAAATATTGTTCATTACTAAAATAACTTAAGTGTTTCTAAAACGTCTTTCAGTTTGAATTTTAAAATTAATATTTTTAAAAAGGCATTTTTCTCGAATTGTTGTTTAATAATCGTTTTAAGTGCGTATTTTTTTTGTAAAGCGTTTGGCAGCCCTCGATGGCGAAATCAGAAGTGCGGCGAATTACAAATATACCAAATACAAAAATACTGCTGTAGAAACGGTTTTGCTTGAATTCAAATTGTGAAATTTGTTAATGCTTTAAATATATAATCTATGATCTAAGTGATCTGCGGGTTATAGATTTAATAATGTGCATGCCAAACGGTTAGTAAATTGCATTGTTTTTCATCCAACAGCTGTTTGATTGCACTCTCAAACAAAGTTCTGCGCATGCGTTAGCTAGCCGTAAACATTATTCGCCCAACCCAAAAAAGGCGGCATCGCCAATGAACGCAAAATCAGCACAAGGACAACGAAATTCCACGAAAAATCAATAATTACATAGCTACCAAAACGAACAGCCGGAAGTGCATTTTTTGCGAATTAAATTTAGTGCAGCTCAGAAAACGCAACATTTACTGAAACTGTCGACGGGGAAAACATGTAGATTGGAGCACAAACGGAATACAGAAAGAGCACTAAGATGGTTGGCAAGGGCGCGATGAGCGCCGAGGTGACGACCAAGGAACGCCCTGTTTTCATACCGCCACGTAAACGTCAACAAAACAAAGCCGAGGCCAAGAAGCAAAACTATGTGGATCACATAGTCAATGTGCAGGTGAGTTGCACCTAAGAAAAAATCGATCGAGGCGGGTTCTATATGCTGTTATTTTTTTGGCAGCAAAATCGGGCCAAGCTCTCGCCCTCCAATCCGGGCCTCGAAGAGGAGCTGCTCAAATCGAAGCTGATTATCAAGAACAAACAGCCGCTGCCACAGCTGCCGGGGGAGCTGGGCTGTGCCCAGGACACCATTGCCAGCACCAACTCGGCCAGCTCCACGCAGCAAAGTAATAAGTCGACGCGCTCGGCCAGCAATCTGAACGAGCTGCAGAACTTCGAGTCGATTTCACAGGGCACCAAGTCGACGTCGCAGCGGCACGAGAGCAGCACGGTGACGCCCAGCAGCTGTTGCTACTCGGAGAGCAGTCTGGACGCGAAGCTGAGCAAGTCCCAGGATTGCCTCAGTCTCAGCAATCGGTCGTCGTCCAAGAAGCGCGTCAACATACGCACCTCCGACTTGCCGCACGTGCGCAACGGACGCGCCTCGCCGGACATAGCCAACTACGAGGATCTGGAGTCGGGCGAGACCAGTGTGCTGAACACCTACGATCAGAGTCTGGAGCGCTATCAGGCCCGCAAGGCGGTCGATGGCGGCAACTACTTGACCATGACAGGTGAGCTTCTATTTCTAACTGGGCTATATCTCTTTCTACATTAATTCTCCATCTGCGTTTAGGCACTATCAAAAGGGGTCGCAAGAAGGGTCAGTCGATCGACCTGCAGATCAACATCAGTCGCGAGGAGCTGGAGCAGCTGAATGCCCATGCCATGGCCACTGACACGCACAAGGGTCGCAATCTGTGCTGCACCTGCAGCTGTGGCGTCGGACTGCACATCTTCCTAATTTCGCTGCTCTGCTTGCCCTTCGTCTCGGTCATCTCGGCCATGTACTCCTTCTACATTGGCACGCTGACCTGGTACAACATGTTCAACTACTACTGCGAGGAGAAGTCCTATCTGCACAAGATCTTCGTCACGCCCATTCTCTTTCTAGCCTATCCGCTGGCCATAGTGCTCTGCACCTTCGGCCTGGGCCTGTACTCGGGCTTCCGGCAGCTGAGCCTGCAGTACAGCAGCTGGGTCAACGACATCACCGACATAGAGAAGGGCTTTTACGGCTGGCTCTGCGGCTTCCTGCACATGCCCGACTGCAGCCCATACGAGGTGGTCATCCTCACCGACATATGCGTCGCGCCACAGGATCCCCAGCGCTTGCACATAAACAAGCCCAGGCAGGAGCTGTCCATGTAAAAAGAGCGAAAGAGCAGCAAAAGTAATTGCAAGAAATTAATGAATTATTTAATTAGAAGCAAGCCGTCGAAGCCAGTTAAAGTGCTGGCTGCAGCCATAAATCAGTTAACTTATCTGCTTGTATTTATGATTTACCCATGAGTTTAATAAGCCCAAGCACTGCAGCCGCATCATATCGAACTCTTTTGTGACGGTTTCGATTTTCGACCATATGTGTGATAAACGTAATTAGTATCATAAATAGTCTTTGTACTGCGAGTACGGCAATAACTAAAGTTAAACGCGTTTAGTTTCCTGTCTGGCCAAATTTGTTCCTTTCAAGCTTTCTACAGCAAGTTAGCACCTACAAGAATATACTTATGTATACCTAGATATATACACTTATCTCTAACCAGTTCTATTGAGTCTAGGCATTAAGTTATAGTCATCTAAGCCCCTCGGACAGCGGCTATATACTCAAAAAGCCGTTATATTCAATGTCCGAAATTAGCCAGTTATTTATTTATTATTATTTTTGTTTTAAAATTTCTATATTTTTGAACTCAAGGCCAAATTTTAAGAGACAACAGCGGAGAACACATTTAAAAAATATATACTCCAGAGATTACGATTGCATTTAAAGTTTATGCATTTATATTGAAAAAAACAAAAAAACAAACAAACAAAAAACAAATCTGCGTAGTTGCTATAAAGGAAACTTTTTCTTAATTATAAGCAAACTTTTTTTAGTTTTAAGTACTAAAAATATAAAGAAAAACAGCTAACAGTAGGGGCTATAATATACACATAATATGCGACATAAGCAAATGTTTTTAAATAGAAATTCTACAAATTAAGAGGTATACTTGATAACAAGAAAGAACAGCTAAAGTTGGGGGCGCTGAATATAAGATACCCTGCCAGACATATTAATTAAATATCTCCCTTGAGTCGTGAACGATCTTGGATCCTTAAGTAAGTTAAGTTAAGTTTTTGAACAAATAGTTTATTTATACAAAAACTCAAAATATTTCAAGTGCAATGATTCGTGTATTTATTGAGTCTGTTTAAGATTAATGATTAACAAAACACAAACGTTTTTCCTAAGAACACTAACTTGGTTCTCGACTGATCGTTCCTACGACAGATATATATGTATATGGTATGGGAAACCGATCTAGGCGATCTTGCAATATGTACTGGTTGCAACAATAACAAAAAAAAAAGAAAAGATAACTGATCTGCACCAAGTTTCAGCCACAAAGCCTCAAAACTGAGAGAGAAACGAGGTGTTGATCATAAATATATTATATACGTACAAGTTTAAAGGGTAACTCCCCTCAATGTGTTGCATGCTAGGTGACCAAATCATAATACCCTCTGCAGGAGTTAAGCAAGCATGTATTAAATATTACTCTTAATAAAATGAATTAGTTCGATAAATAAAGCAAAAAAAATATATATATAATACGAAATATCAATTTAAAGGCTTTCCTCACTGATTAAACCTCATTTATTTGATGCACTTGACGGCTATTTGTTGCAATAAATCAAGCAACAATTGGACATTCAAGCAATATCAGGAGTGCAACTAAGATATACCCTGTACCCAACTCCGAACCAAACATTCAAATGTGTGTGTAAACCAAAGCGCAAGTCTATACCGCTTTAAATGGTTTTTTTTTGTTGTTTTTATTTAAATTTAGGACTAAGCAGGGGAAGTTTCAAAAAATAAAATAATTGAAATGTGATAGATGGTATACAGATAGAGAACACATATACCAAATTTGTATTCACTAGTCTCTAACATATTCTTAAAATATCGGCGCAATAATATATATCGATATTGATCGACCTTAAGACACCTTATCGATCATTTTAAATAATCTTTCGAATTTGAAGTCCCCAGGTCTTATAGGTTCTGAGGTCGAAGCGCTTGTATAAACGGCTGTAGAGGCTGGCCAAGAATATATATACTTTATGCTATCGGAGATGCCGATTTCTGCCTGTAACATGGATTTGCACTAAACCATTACACCCATGCTTATCTATTTTCAATGGCTATAAAAGGGTATACGATTTTATGTATATATGTAAGTATGTATGCATGTTAGAAAAAGTAAGATGGCAATAGAGAAGCCGGCAGTTTCCAGCACATACACAATAGAAATGTAAACAAGACAAGCAAGGCGAATTGGATGCACAAAACAGCTGATTTCAAGTGCGGCAAACGAAAAAATTAAAGCCAACAAAAGAAACTATTTATTTTGGTGTGCCACAATATACAATATATACATATATATTGATAATACACATATATTTATGTACATGCGAAAATGTATACATATATTTCGATTTTACGTTGGTGTTTGTGCATTTTTTCTCGTGTGTAGACACAAATTGTCCATGGAGAACATTGAGAACAGCGGCATTGGGCGTTTAGTATCAAATCAGCGTTCAAAACGTTCGGACTTCTTTCCGGAAATAAATACGTTCGTACTTAGCGCATCCATTAGCAGATCTATCGAAAGTTAACACTTAGCTAAATATGGCAAAAGATAATCTGACTGCAGTTTTACATGGCATTAATGACTTGCGATTGGTATGAAAAGTAATAACGACAATTTTGTTAGTTTTTAATGGCTCTCTAATTCTATATGCAGGAGCAACGTCCTATACCGGAAATATCCGATGAGGGTAAGCCTAAAACGAGTAGAAAGAAAAGAGAGTATATCGAAGTCATCGACAGCAAATACAATCGACTTATCGATAAGCAATTATACGTTAATTATTCAAAATTCTTATTCTCAGAGGTTCTGGTTGCCATGGATAGCGTCGGTATTTGCGGCTCAGATGTGCACTATTTGACAAAGGGTCGCATTGGCCACTTCGTGGTGACCAAGCCCATGGTAATTGGCCATGAGAGTGCGGGTGTGGTGGCCAAGGTGGGCAGCAATGTTAAGAATCTGGCTGTGGGCGATCGAGTGGCTATTGAGCCGGGCGTGCCTTGCTATAAATGCGATCACTGCAAGCAGGGCAGCTATAATCTGTGTCCCGAGATGGCGTTCTGTGCGACGCCACCCTACGACGGTAATCTGACCCGCTACTACAAACATGCGGCGGACTTCTGCTTCAAACTACCCGATCACGTCTCTATGGAGGAGGGTGCTCTGCTAGAGCCGCTGTCGGTGGGCGTGCATGCCTGCCGCCGAGCTGGCGTGGGCTTAGGCTCCAGGGTGCTTATTCTGGGCGCAGGACCAATCGGTTTGGTTACGCTATTAGTGAGTGATAAATTTAAGCTAATCCTTTCTTATATTCAGCCAACTAAATGTCAAGTGTTATATAGGTCGCACAATCGATGGGTGCTACGGAGATTTTGATTACGGACCTGGTGCAACAGCGTCTTGACGTCGCTAAAGAGCTCGGCGCTACACATACGCTGCTGCTTAATCGTGATGATACCGGTGAAGATGTCGCGGAGCGTGTGCGCAAAATAATGAGCGCGGAACCTGATAAGTCAATTGACTGCTGTGGAGCGGAGAGCAGCACACGTCTGGCGATCTTCGTAAGAGCTAAGTTGCGAATCCTATCGTTGTTTTACTTGATATATTTCGTTACGATAGGCTACGCGATCTGGAGGTGTTGTTGTTATCGTGGGCATGGGTCCGCCTGAAATGAAGCTGCCTCTGTTCAATGCCTTAGCTCGAGAAGTGGATATTCGCGGTGTATTCCGTTACTGTAATGAGTGAGTGCCAGCCTTGGACAAAAATTTTAATTTTTAATAACCAATTTCATTATTTTTGTAGCTATTCAGCCGCTCTGGCTCTGGTCGCCTCCGGTAGGGTGAATATAAAGCGTCTCGTCACGCATCATTTTGACATCACAGAGACTGCGAAGGCATTTGAAACAGCTCGCGATGGCCTAGATGGTGCTATTAAAGTTATGATTCATGTACAACCCAGAAATAATAACAATCCAGACAAATTTTAACTATATGTTATAGTTACCCTTGTATTATAGCTCACGAAATTTTCATATGTTGTGCGCAGACCAAACAATATAAAACAAAATTTAAATTTGTAACATTTCGTATTTTCATCTAAATTTATATTTGCTAAGTTTTGCTTTTTTATTGTGAATATCAATTATTCAAATGGCCAATATAAAAAGTTGGCGGCTTTCGCGGAGCCTTTATCATTTTTTACCCAGCAGATCTGGTGGCTGTGATCTGTGGTCTCAAATGATACGACATTTGCATGATGGAGGATCTGGCCTCGATGACATAATCAAGAAACGAATGCGCGAGCAACTGTTAAAAGCTAGCCAACTTTCAAAGCAATCGCCTGACAACTCTAAAAAGCTTGTAATGGCTTCTAAAAATACCAGCCTAAAGGACGGTAAAGCTCCCAGACGAGAAGCACACAGTGCTCATATGAGTAAGGCCAAAGAGCCGTTCATACTTACGTACCAAAAGGTATCCGTGATAGATTCCAAATCGTATAAGGCGCGTGGACTTATTTCAATAAAAAAAACGTGATTATATCAGGAAAAGTACAAAATCGAGGATAATCTATCCACTGTTGAACATGACTTGGATTTGAAAAGACAGAGAAGAGCTTGGCAAATTGAATTGGTGTTTATAAAATGAATTAAGTTTTTAAAATGGACTCACCTTTATTCTTTTGCAGAGTATATTATAAATATAAATATTATAAATAATATATTGTCTAGCTTTCATAGGAACGATCTGATGTTTCTGCTATATTAAGTATGTCTGCAAGGGATTTTTATTTTCGGCACCCCGAATATCACTTTTCTTTTCCCTGTGCAAATTCCTAATTTTAACAGAGGTTTTGCAGGAAATTAATAACTGGCACGTTGGCTTCGGACCCTATAAATGGAGAGTCGTGGGTGATCGAGTCAGTATTGAGCCAGCCAATCCTTGCCATAGATGTGATACTTGCTGGCAGGGCAGGGATCTAAGAAGGTTATCCTGGACGCACTATCAGTATATATATATACATATATTTAAAACTGATGCGTTCTTATACAAAGCTTACTTTTAAGGTACTTTTAGATATTGAAATGTATGGGTCCTACGAATATTTTAATTACGGATCTGGTTCAAGGGCGCCTGAATGTTGCTAGACATGGACGCTGAGCATTTACCGAAGATAGATCCCCACGATATCACAGCGTGGGTACGTAAGATAATAAGTGGGACCTCGATAAGACAGGCGAATTAATGGATGAGCTATGTGATAAGAATTTAATCTACAACAATTAATTACGTCTGGCAACGGCCAACATGGAAGGGTATCGGAAATTTGCCGTCATAATTATACTGTTGATGTTAAAGTTATCTTTATAGCTACATTCATTTTTCATTCACCTCAAAATTCGACCGATTTTCCAGTGACATAATGTTAATTGATAATAAATAAATTCAGATTAAACAAGTATAATGACTCCAGTCGGGTGTGCCCGAGATATGACAAGAAAACCAAGTATACAAATCGATTTTTATTGATAATAATGAAACGGAGCAACACATCGAAAAAAAATGATAAACTTGTACTGCGTATGGATTAGAAGAATCTATTGTCGTTTAGTTAAGGTTTCTAGCTTTTGTAGTTTCCGAGATCGCTGCGTTCATACAGACGGTCTGATCAAGAATATATATACTTTATGGGGTCGGAGATGCTTTCTTCTGCCTGTTACATACATTTGCACAAAACTATTATACCCTTTTTACCCATTTTCAATGGGTTCAGGGTATAAAAAGTAAAAGGGTATGGTAGAAGGGTATTTCTTTCTAAAGTGTATTTCAGAAGTGAATCTGTGTACTCCTAACTTGAATCGACACACAACTTTAATGTCTGAGGTTATTATAATCTTTAAGATATGCCGAAAACATCTGAAATTATTAACGATATTTTGGTAGAACATAATAATTAAGAATAATAAGCGCATCATTCTGCTCGTTATATACATTTCCAAAAGACAATATACCCCTTTCCACACCCAGATGCTATGATTACAAGGTATACAATGGAAAATTTGATGCAAAAAACTGATAAGCTTAGCGAACAGCTATTGTAGAAATTGTTGAATTAGTTGCAAATAAGTGCTCGAATCGTGCGGACTTCTTTCTGCTAACACACTTCATTAAAAAAAATATTTAAAAATGGCAAAGGACAACCTGACGGCTGTTTTACATGGGATTGAGGACTTGCGCTTGGTATGGCAAGCAAAAATGCAATCGAATAAAACCAACTTGTTATACTTTGTCCAAGTGAAAAACAGAATTTGGATTTTGTGCAGTGCCATTGGGTCGAAACTAAAACAATATTTTGATCCTGCACAAAATTTTTTTTCTTTAACATTAACCCTTCCCGATGATCATATTACGTCCCGCAAGACTTAAGAATTCCGAAATTTTCGTGAAACCAACTGAACAATTTCGTTCGGTTCGTCCTACGAGTCGTAAAGTTTTTCCTATATTACATTAAATGTTGTTCCATATTGAAAACTTTTTACTTTTACATTTTTATGTCCGTGAAATAATTTCGTCAAGAAACTAATTCATACCACCTTACGATACGAACCGTTGCAAACAGTGAAGAAACCTTTTTGAAAATTCTTTGGAATTTTTGACAACATTTTTTATATTTGTCAGCGGGGACCGTTTTCCGTGCCAATTTGAACTATAAATTTATAATATAAATATTTATATTTCCCACACTTGATCATTTTTAAAATTAAAAATCCATTCTGCCACTTCCCACTTCCAATCACTTCCAAAAATCTGTTTTTCACAAGGACCGCGTTCGATAGTCACTGCCCAAGTGTTACAGTTTTAGAATAGCCCCATAATGAAAAAAGCTCGTTTGCCTCTGTTATTCCACTGGGAACAGAGTGTTGGGCGGTCGGATGCACCTCACTGCAGATTCTTAATTGTTTTTAACATATCCTTATTCTATATGCAGGAACGACGTCCTATTCCGGAAATTTCCGCTGATGGTAAGTTAATTTCGGGATAGGAAAGTTCAAGATGGGCTGACGATTATAAACTGAAAAGTATTTTTTTTAAATAATGTTGCACAACACAATTCAATTCCTATCTACAGAGGTTTTGGTTGCCATGGATAGCGTCGGTATTTGCGGCTCAGATGTGCACTATTTGACAAAGGGTCGCATTGGCCACTTCGTGGTGACCAAGCCCATGGTAATTGGCCATGAGAGTGCGGGCGTGGTGGCCAAGGTGGGCAGCAATGTTAAGAATCTGGCTGTGGGCGATCGAGTGGCTATTGAGCCGGGCGTGCCTTGCTATAAATGCGATCACTGCAAGCAGGGCAGCTATAATCTGTGTCCCGAGATGGCATTCTGTGCGACGCCACCCTACGACGGTAATCTGACCCGCTACTACAAACATGCGGCGGACTTCTGCTTCAAACTACCCGATCACGTCTCTATGGAGGAGGGTGCTCTGCTAGAGCCGCTGTCGGTTGGCGTGCATGCCTGCCGCCGAGCTGGCGTGGGCTTAGGCTCCAGGGTGCTTATTCTGGGCGCAGGACCAATCGGTTTGGTTACGCTATTAGTGAGTGATAAATTTAAGCTAATCCTTCCTTATAATCAGCCTACTAAATAATAACTGTCACATAGGTCGCACAATCGATGGGTGCTACGGAGATTTTAATTACGGACCTGGTGCAACAACGTCTGGAAATTGCCAAGGAACTCGGCGCAAAACATACGCTGCTATTAAAGCGGGATGAGACCGCCGAACAAGTCGCGGACCGTGTGCGTCGAGTAATGGGCATAGAGCCCGACATGTCAATCGACTGTTGTGGAGCAGAGAGTAGCACACGACTGGCGATCTTTGTAAGAATCAAGCTGCGATAGATATCGCTATATTTATACTGATATATTTAAAAAAATTCGCTTTGAAGGCTACGCGACCTGGAGGTGTTGTTGTTATCGTGGGCATGGGTCCGCCTGAAATGACGTTGCCTCTGTTCAACGCCTTAGCTCGAGAAGTGGATATTCGCGGTGTATTCCGTTACTGTAATGAGTGAGTGCCAGCCTTGCATAAATATTGTGGTTTGTAATAACCAATTTCATTATTTTTGTAGCTATTCAGCCGCTCTGGCTCTGGTCGCCTCCGGTAGGGTGAATATAAAGCGCCTCGTCACGCATCATTTTGACATCACAGAGACTGCGAAGGCATTTGAAACAGCTCGCACAGGCGCAGGCGGAGCCATCAAAGTTATGATTCACGTACAACCCAGGAATACCAATAATCCGGTCAAGTTTTAAATATACGTTATAGCAGGCCCTGCGGTATAATTCAGAAAATGTATATAGTGCACAAACATTCAATACATTTTCTTGCTTACTACAAAATTTAAGTTATTTTCATGAAATTTTGAAAATTTCAGCAATATTTATATTTGCTTAGTTCCGGAGGTAGATTTAGTCTAAGAATAAACGTGACAACATGGCTAATATGCTCTATTGGCGGTCCTCACGTTCACTTTGCAGGAGTTTGTCCATTAAGTATGCTGGTTGTCGCCCATTGGCCCCAATGATGCGAAACTTTCATGATGATGACTCTGGCGCCAAAGACGACTTCAAGAATCAAATGAGGCAGCGATTGATAAAGAAGGAAACCCCATTAGCTGGCAATAACTCTGTGAATCCGGTGAATGCTAACAGTAAAACCGGCTCAAAGATAGCTGCCGCAGGTGTGTCCAAGTTGACTATAGATCAACAGATAAATTCGCTCAGCAACGTTGTCGCGAATAGTAAGGGCACAAAGAGTGTGGGAGGATCAACCCCCACGAACAAAAATTCGGAGTCTACTAAAGATGAGCAGCTCGATCCGAATTCAAAGGTTTTGGCAAACAGGGTTAAGGCATTTCTAGCTTCAGCTAAGAATAAGGAACTGGTTTCCAATCAGAAACATAAGAGACAGCAAGATAAAAAGGTTGCAGAAAATAGATCAACAAAAAGTACCCTTAATCCACAGAGTCCTGCAACACCAGTCGTTCAAGTTTCGACTAAATCCACTTCCGATCAAAAAAACGGTGGTGATCAAATTAAGGCTAAGGCAAGTGGTTCTGCCACAGCTATTAATGCAAATCAAAAATCCTCTCCAGCCTCCAAGACTCAATCGCAAAGGGATTCAAGTCGAGATGGTGTTAAACCTGTAATGTCTAAGACTACTTCCAATATTAAAACATTGGGTGATAAAATTAAGGATAAATTTAATCGTTCTGTCACAGCTATTAATTCAAATAAAAAATCCTCTCAAACCTCACAGACTCAATCACAAAGGGATTCAAGTCGAGATGGTGTTAAAACTGTAAAGTCTAAGATCACGTCCGATACTAAAACTTCGAGCGATCAAATTAAGGCTAAGGCAACTGGTTCTGCCACATCTGTTAATGCAAATAAAACATACTCTCAAGCCAAAAAGACTCCATCGCAAAAGGATTCAAGTCGAGATGGTGTTAAACCTGTAAAGTCTAAGATCACGTCCGATACTAAAACTTCGAGCGATCAAATTAAGGCTAAGGCAACTGGTTCTGCCACATCTGTTAATGCAAATAAAACATACTCTCAAGCCAAAAAGACTCCATCGCAAAAGGATTCAAGTCGAGATGGTGCTAAAACTGTAAAGTCTAAAACCACGTCCGATACTAAAACTTTGGGTGATCCAATTAAGGCTAAGGCAACTGGTTCTGCCACATCTGTTAGCGGAAATAAAACATCCTCTCAATCTACAAAGACTCCATCGCAAAAGGATTCAAGTCGAGATGGTGTTAAACCTGTAAAGTCTAAGACCACGTCCGATACTAAAACTTCGAGCGATCAAATTAAGGCTAAGGCAACTGGTTCTGCCACATCTGTTAATGCAAATAAAACATACTCTCAAGCCAAAAAGACTCCATCGCAAAAGGATTCAAGTCGAGATGGTGCTAAAACTGTAAAGTCTAAGACCACGTCCGATACTAAAACTTTGGGTGATCCAATTAAGGCTAAGGCAACTGGTTCTGCCACATCTGTTAGCGGAAATAAAACATCCTCTCAATCTACAAAGACTCCATCGCAAAAGGATTCAAGTCGAGATGGTGTTAAACCTGTAAAGTCTAAAACCACGTCCGATACTAAAACTTTGGTTGATCCAATTAAGGCTAAGGCAACTGGTTCTGCCACATCTGTTAGCGGAAATAAAACATCCTCTCAATCTACAAAGACTCCATCGCAAAAGGATTCAAGTCGAGATGGTGCTAAAACTGTAAAGTCTAAGACCACGTCCGATACTAAAACTTTGGGTGATCAAACTAAGGCTAAGGCAACTGGTTCTGCCACATCTGTTAATGCAAATAAAAAATCTTCTGAACCCTCCAAGACTCAATCGCAAAGGAAGTCAATTCCAGATGGTAATAAGCCTGTAAAGGTTGAGACCAAGTCCGATGTTAAGACTTTGGGTAGTAACATTAAGGATGAAGTAAATAGTTCCTCTACAGCTGTTAATGCAAATGAAAAATCCTCTCAAGCCACAAATACTCCATCGCAAGGGGAGTCAAGTCAAGATGGTATTAAGCCTGTAAAGCCTAAGTCCACGTCATCTAAATTTGGACCCCAAATGCCCTGGGATGAAATGTTTTCAGAACTATATAAATCTCGATCCAAAATGCCAAATAAAAAAGAAATAAACAAAACAAAGCCGAAAGACTACTTCGCGACTAAGTCTGACAAAAAAAACAAAGATGAAAGTAGCTTAAAGGAAAGGGCAACACAAGCGAAGACGAAACCAGAGTCTTCACAAAGTAAAATTGACTCCACAAGTCAAGCTAAGGTTTCTTCCAAATCTGAAACTTTGAGAAACCATAGCAAAACCAAAGCAGAAGCCAATCAATCTCCAAATAAAAAGGCGGGGAACAAGACCATAACGGTAAAGTATCACCCTCAAAGTAAAGCCAGGAGAAACCGTAACAAAAACAAAGCGAAACGTAATCGATCTCAAGCTAAAGCCTCGCGGAGCCATAGCAAAAGCAAATCGGGTACAGAAAGGACTGAAGTGCCTGTGGCAGGCATGGTGCATCCTAGCCGTTCTTCTATGAAAGTTCAGGAAAAGCTTTCGAGAGCTAAACCCATTCAAAACCAATCTGACAAAAAATCCTCAGCAGCCTCAAAAGACAAAAGCCATAGTACCTCAGCATCAAAAACTAATGAGGTCTCAGGAGACAAATCCAATGCCACAAATAAAGCTAAGCCTACGTCCCTTCATAACCAATCAGCCAACAAACCCTCGACAACCAAAGCTAAAAATGCCAAATCAAACAGCAATATTAAAGTAAAGGGATGTCTTTCCAATGATGAACTCTTTAAGAGCCAATCGAAAAAGAAACAATCGGCAACCAAAGTTAATGAAAACAAATCCAAGCCTAAGAATACTTCTGCTCCAGTTGTTAAAAATTCGTTCGAGTCTTTCAGGCCCGTCAAGTCTCCGCCCAGTTCCGATAAGAAAATCTCAGATGATACGATCAAGTCTAAAGGAATTGATTTAGTCTCAGCGGATTGTGTTACAAAATCAGAATCTTCTCAAGCCACCAGGGCTCAATCAAGAACAGATTTTAGTCCAGATGGTATCAACACAGATTTCAAATATCGCTCTAGTGTCCGAAACTCAGGCTCCCCTGATAGGAAAGTTGAAATAGATCGAATTGCTGGGCCACAGGTTGGGGCCAACAAACCGGCTTTTGGCGCAGGTCAAACATCAAGAAAGGGCTCAATTGCATCACTTTTACAATCTGATTCCGAGTTACCGTTAAAGAAACAAAAAAAGTTACCTAAGGGTCATAAAGAAAAGTCCAAGGAGTCCGACACTAAGCATGAAGGAAAAGGTGTCGAAAGCATAGCGGATCTCCTTGAAGCTCCAAGTAAAGATACCAAGTCTAATTCTGCGATCAAAGCCAGACCAGATAACGCAGCTAGCAAGGAGAAACCCACACCTTCAGCTCAATCTAAGAATAATTCTTCCAAAGCTCAAACGGAAACTACAGTCGCGAAATTCTCAGAAGAAAAGTCAATTGTTGGTGATACAATTGTAGCCAATATTGTACCAGATGAGCTGTGCCAAAAGTCCCCCCAATCTCTCGTTCAAAGTGATGCCGTAGTCGATTTCCACAAATCGCCCTCAGCGTCGAGTAGTACATACAAAGATTTTAGATCTTATGGAAAAACGGAGGTGGGGAGCACTGATAAGAGCCGAATTGATACCAAGCTTGCGAGGAACATAGATCAAATACTAGGAAATTCGAATAATGCTCAAAGTTCCCGTAAAGAACCTTTCGAAACCAGTACTAAAAATACTGATAAAGATACCAACGTGGTAGAAAAACAGAAAAACAAATCGACTGAGGATTTTCAAATCAAGGCAGAAGGTAATCTTACACCCAGTGAACTTTATAATTCCACTTCAGAGGGTGAGGATCGCAATGTAAATGATGAAGAACAAAAGGAATCACCCGAATTTAAGGGCGAAAAAGAAACAAAACTGTCGGATCCTTCAAGGGTTGAGGATCGCATTGAAAATGATAGTGAACAAAAAGAATCACCCGAATTTAAGGGGGAAAAAGAACCAAAATTGACGGATCCTGAAAAAGTTGAGGATCGCACCGTAAATGATCGAGAACAAAAGGAATCGTCCAGATTAAAGGCCGAAAAAGAAGCAAACCTGTCGGAGCAAGATAACAAATTAAATTTAAAAGAAGATGAATTAAGGCCCGACGTATCTCTCATGCCAAAGCCAAAAGTGACACTCTCTCAATATCTGTACGATATTCTTACGGGCAAACGGAACGACGACAGCGGTCGTAAAAATATCACCACCTATTCTGCTGCTTACGATCGAAACGAAAGAACCGACGGCTGGCGTGAAAATCGGGGCAGAGTCAAGAAATCGGTAAAACGAAAATCTAGTAGGAGAGCCGTGAAAGATGATACATATATTTCGCCAGATCTGGCAAAACGAGGTTTGGGTGCTGAGGCTATACGTAGGGAGCGCAGAAGCAAGATCCAAGATAATAGAAATCCAGAACGTAACAAGGGATCACATTGGCGTTTCGATTCTCTGGCGGAGGTGCCACGCTCAGAACAGCTTGTCATGCCACAGCCAATTTGCTTGCCAGAATTATCAGCTGCCAATCATAAAGTGACCACAACCCTAAACGATAATCTCATATTGGGTGCGGGAAGAGCAAAAACATATCAGAGTTTGGCTAATGTTGCTGTTGATGATAAAGACACTAAGATTCGTGGTGGCACATCTTCAAAATGCAAGGACAAAAGCCTGCGGGCACAGCTAAAAGCGAAAGAGGAAGACACCATCGAAATTCAGGGTGGGTCTGAAAAGTGCTCAGAGAAATTGAAAGATTTGGAGGGCTCTAAGAATGACGATGCATGTGGCAAGCGAAGCTTCAGCACCTTGGGGCGACATATGTGTCAGAATCTACGTGAGTATATGCACCAGAGTATGTAAATAAATCAGCCTAATAGTCATAATACCGAAGATCAAATACCATTGCAAGCAGATAGGAATTATTTTATACTATGCAGAAATTAAGTTTTAAATTGTTTGTGTTCCTATAGAAGCCATATTAATTAATGTGCAAAAAAAGAGACAGACTTATCTACCAAGCCCATCATCCTGCTCAACAATATTACACAGGTGATGACAGACTAATAACAAAATAACAGATCATTAAAGCGCCACCTGGCGCTTCCAATCAGAAAGCGATTAGTCTAATAACAGAGCACAGCATTATCAGCATTATTGTGTATTCAATGTCAAACCTAGGTGATTGTCAGCTACTTTATGTATATTTCTATACTACGTACATTTACGCAAAAGTTGCTACGTATATATATATATATGCCACTATTTGTTCCGCATGTCAGCAAACTTGTTAGGTTATTTGTAAGTCAATGCCAAACACAACATTACTAACAAATTGGGCCGTAGTATTATTTATTTCCAGAACTGATAAGTAAACCTAAGGGGCCACATCAATCTCGGCGACAACAAAATTCAATCGGTGCACAAGTTGAAATCAAGCCTGGAGAAAACCAAGATGCTAAGCAATATATAATTTTTTGAAATAAATTTTACGTTTATCAAATTTTAACTTATTTGTGCCAAAAAAAAAATAAAAGTGGATTTATTTCAGTACCCGTTTGAGTATAATTTTCATGCAATTTAAGGGAATTGGTTGATTGTCATACTTATACTTTTTTATAATTGCTAAGCTACTTGTGTAGATAAGAAACTATATTGAGGGTATTACTTAATCAATCCATAGTGGAATATTTCAAACATATTTATTTATTTTGATTTGTTTGATAACTTTTTGTATAATGTTGACAACAATTAAGTGAATACATGCATGTCTATAAATAACACGTACACAAAAAAGATTTTTATTATAATTTGCAATCAAGTATTATCAGTTGCCTACTGTAAGCTCGTAATCGCAATTACCCTGTTTATAAAGTTATGTCTACAAATAACGTATTAATAAACAAAATGAGTATTTTTACCTTCAATAATGATAATTTAATATAAAAAAATATATAAGCATAAACTTATTTTGCGGAATGAGATGTTTTTCTCAACGTTTAACGCTTCTAAAGCGTATACTTGGATCAATTATCTTAGCTCACCAATTTTGATGTAGCTTGAGAGCGTTTCCAGCCAAGACAGCTAAGGTGAGCTCATTTTCCATGCAAAGATCAATGGGAAAGTAGAATTGGCTGCGCAATTTAACAATTTAACATTTTCACCAAAGTTTTGTTTGGTTAAGGTGTGCGCAAAACAACGATCATAAATCAAAACAGCCCGATCAACTATTTTATGTTATGCCAGCGGCAATGTTAAAATTTGATAATGGAATATTATATATTATATGCAAATAAAGCGTGCATATAAACTTAGGCGCTTTTCACATCATGCCGACAACCTTGCAGGGTAGATCAATTTGTCGATAACAGAAATTTGATTTTCACGTCAAAAATTTAGTTAAATCCAGGTGATAACTTATAGGGCAGATCATCCACCCTATAAATGCTCAACACCGAGTTGACAAATATGGCAACCTGGTTCAGTTTTTATTGTTGCCCACTCGCTCAAGCTCTGCATATGGCAACGTAGTTGAACTCTTCTTTTGCCCCTCTTTCAATTCTTCCGGTACATTTATTTTCTCGATTCACCAAAAAATGCACAATTCACACCGGCAACATTTCCGACAAGTTTTGCGCATTTTCTATTCAAATTGGCAGCCTTTGGAATGTTTTAAATGTTATATTATGTTACAATTTAAGATGTGGGAATGAAAATACTTAAAGGCTGCTTTTAGAGTAAAGTGTCGACTTTGTCGGCAAGATGTGAAAACGGTCCCTAGTGTTTTATAAATAGTTTTTTAAACAAAAATACATGATAAAATTCCACAGAAATAAGCCTGTTTACTTTTTAGGCGAATAAATAAAGTGAGCTTGGCCATGATTGTCATTTCACAATTGTCATCTAAACGTTGTTCTGTTGTTAAATAAACATCATTCTTCGGTAGGATTTTTTCTGGGCCAGACCTCTAAATTTTCCGTATAAAAAAAAAAATAAAATAAAATAGCCCGGCCTTAAGATGTTTACACGGAATGTTTTAAGCTGCAACACACAAGCATATATTAGGGCCTGCAACTGCTGTATGCAACCGATGATATCATACAGTTATAGCACTTTGTTATATAATGGCTTGATACAAAGGGTTCACACACGAAATGTAAGCGGAACGAAAAATAGTGATTGGAAAAAAATAGTAAGTACTTGAAAACCAAAAGCACGTTTAAATTCTTTTTAAATCCAATCGTGTGCCAACGCAGACATGCATTTGCCGAAAACGAAGTTCATAATTCGGCGACACAATAAAGTTTCGTCAGACGAAAGTAATTGTCATCAAATCGCGAGAAACAAGCTCAGATCACAATTTAATATTTTGGCTAGAAAATTCAAAATCGCCTTTAAACGGTTAGTTGTGGAAGAAATTGCCAGCCAAAATTTAAATCAGTTGGGAAAAGGGACGATTACGAGGGAGAACAAGGGCTCGTCCGAAAATGAAAATTTCGATATGCTCGCCGAGCTTAACAATCTTAAAGTGCAATGCGAAAA
The DNA here is from genome assembly GCA_035041545.1 of Drosophila colorata. NCBI lineage: Eukaryota > Metazoa > Arthropoda > Insecta > Diptera > Drosophilidae > Drosophila > Drosophila colorata. The sequence continues at coordinate 4,692,450 of JAWNLD010000680.1, read as the reverse complement.
TTTGGCCAAACAGGAAAAGTGTAACAAATTGGCTGCGCTACAAAAACTGAAAAGTGATGAAAACGTACTACGAATGCTACACAATGAAATGCGCCAGAATATGGCTGAGCATGAACCAGATCGAGAAAATTGGCAAAGCGAAAAACTTCAAGGGCAATTTGAAGAACACGCACATGGGGAGGATGGGGATGAGTTGCCTAGCCAACAAAAACAAAAAAGGCAACAAAATATGCTAAAAACGCATTGCAAAACATCGGTCCGGAATGAAAAGTGCGAGAAAATGGCCAAGCTTGAAAAGCAAATACAAATATGCCAACAAATGGCCGATGAAGCAAAACGTAGTTTTATGCAATTCACACTTAATGCTTACCAAGAGAAAAAGCTTCTTGAAAAAATATACAAGGATTTGGCCCAGAAAAAAGATTCTAGTGGACTGCAAAGGAAACGTCAAAAACTTATACAAAAAGAAAAATACGTTAAATTTGCAAAGTTTAAAAAATTTAAGAGAGGAAAGGAGCAGCTCCAGCAGCAATCAAAGTACTAGCCAAGCTTGAAGAGCTGAGGACTCAACGCAGAAGCTTCGCTGATAATGCGAATTCCAAGTCCGGGAAAAAGAGCATTAAGGAGAAATGTGCGAAAATGGCCAAGAAAGCCAAGTGCGATAAATTGGCAAAGCAAGAAAAAGAAAAAAAGAAAAAGGAGGGACAGGAAAAGCAATGCAAAAAGCTCGCCGAAAAGAAAAGTGCGCTAAAATGGCTAAGAAAAAAAAGGAAAAAAGGAGAAGGAAGAAAAGGAAAAGCAGTGCAAGGAAATGGCCGAAAAAGAAAAGTGCGCTAAAATGGCCAAGGCAGGCAATGAAAAAAAGGAAAAGGAAGGAAAGGAAAATCAATGCAAGGAAATGGCCGAAAAAGAAAAGTGCGCTAAAATGGCCAAGGCAGAAAATGAAAAAAAGGAAAACGAAGAGCAGACAAAGAAATGTAAGGAAATGGCCGAAAAAGAAAAGTGCGCTAAAATGGCAAAGGCAGAAAATGAGAAAAAGGAAAAAGAGCAGGAAAAACAATGCAAGGAACTGGCCGAAAAAGAAAAGTGCGCTAAAATGGCCAAGGCAGAAAATGAGAAAAAGGAAAAAGAGCAGGAAAAACAATGCAAGGAACTGGCCGAAAAAGAAAAGTGCGCTAAAATTGCCAAGGCAGAAAAAGAAAAAAAGGAAAAAGAACAGCAGGAAAAACAATGCAAGGAACAGGCCGAAAAAGAAAAGTGCGCTAAAATGGCCAAGGCAGAAAATGAGAAAAAGGAAAAAGAGCAGGAAAAACAATGCAAGGAACTGGCCGAAAAAGAAAAGTGCGCTAAAATTGCCAAGGCAGAAAAAGAAAAAAAGGAAAAAGAACAGCAGGAAAAACAATGCAAGGAACAGGCTGAAAAAGAAAAGTGCGCTAAAATGGCCAAGGCTGAACAAGAAAAAAAGGAAAAAGAACAGCAGGAGGGACAATGCAAGGAACAGGCTGAAAAAGAAAAGTGCGCTAAAATGGCCAAGGCAGAAAATGAAGGAAAGGAAAAAGAACAGCAGGAAAAACAATGCAAGGAACAGGCCGAAAAAGAAAAGTGCGCTAAAGTGGCCAAGGCAGAAAAAGAAAAAAAGGAAAAAGAACAGCAGGAAAAACAATGCAAGGAACAGGCCGAAAAAGAAAAGTGCGCTAAAATGGCCAAGGCAGAAAATGAGAGAAAGGAAAAAGAACAGCAGGAAAAACAATGCAAGGAACAGGCCGAAAAAGAAAAGTGCGCTAAAATGGCCAAGGCAGAAAAAGAAAAAAAGGAAAAAGAACAGCAGGAAAAACAATGCAAGGAACAGGCCGAAAAGAAAAGTGCGCTAAAATGGCCAAGGAAGAAAAAGAAAAAAAGGAAATGGAAGAGCAGGCAAAGAAATGCAAGGAACAGGCTGAAAATGAAAAGTGCGCTAAATTGGAGAAGGCAGCAAAGGAAAAAAAGGAAAAGGAAGCACAGGAAAAGCAATGTAAGGAACAGGCGGAAAAAGAAAAGTGCGCTAAAATGGCGAAGGCAGAAGAAGAAAAGAAGGAAAAGGAAGCACAGGAAAAACAGTGCAATGAACAGGCCGAAAAAGAAAAGTGCGCTAAAATGGCAAAGGCAGAAAAAGAAAAAAAGGAAAAGGAAGAGCTGGAAAAGAAATGCAAGAAACTGGCCGAAAAGGAAAACTGCGCTAAAATGGCCAAAGCAAAAAGAAAAAAAAATAGGGGAAAGAAAGAACAGAAAAACCAATGCAAGGAACTAGCTCAAAAAGAAAAATGCGCTAAATTAGCTAAGAAAGAAAAGGAAAAAAAGCGAAGAAAGAGTGCAAAGTATTTGCTAAGCTTAGAAAACTGAAGAAACAGTGCAAGAAATTGGCAGAGAAAGCAAAGAACAAGTCAAAGAATGGAGAAAGCGGCAAAGATTCTTGTGAAACAGCGAATCTTAAGAAGCAATGCAAGGAAATGGCCCAAAAAGCAAAGTGCGATAAGTTAGCTAAGGAAGAAGGGCAGGACAAGCAGTGCAAAGAACTGGCCGAAAAAGAAAAGTGCGCTAAAATGGCTAAGGCAGAAAAAGAAAAGAAGGAAAAGGAAGCACAGGAACAACAGTGCAAGGAACAGGCAGAAAAAGAAAAGTGCGCTAATATGGCGAAGGCAGAAAAAGAAAAAAGGAAATGGAAGAGCAGGCAAAGAAATGCAAGGAACAGGCCGAAAATGAAAAGTGCGCTAAATTGGAGAAGGCAGAAAAGGAAAAAAAGGAAAAGGAAGCACAGGAAAAGCAGTGTAAGGAACAGGCGGAAAAAGAAAAGTGCGCTAAAATGGCGAAGGCAGAAGAAGAAAAGAAGGAAAAGGAAGCACAGGAAAAACAGTGCAAGGAACAGGCGGAAAAAGAAAAGTGCGCTAAAATGGCGAAGGCAGAAAAAGAAAAAAAGAAAAAGGAAAAGGAAGAGCTGGAAAAGAAATGCAAGGAACTGGCCCAAAAAGAAAAAATGCGCTAAATTAGCCAAGGCAGAAGAAGAACAAAAGCAAAAAGAAGAGCAACAAAAAGCAAATGAAGAGCAGGCAAAAAAATGTAAGGAATTGGCCCAAAAGGAACAGTGCGCTAAGTTAGCTAAAGAAGAACATGAAAAGAAAGCTAAGGAAGAGCAGGCAAAAAAATGTAGGGAATTAGCCCAAAAAGAACAATGCGCTAAATTAGATAAGGAAGGAAAAGATAAAAAGAGCAACGGCGATGAAGAAAGACTGAAAAAACAACAAGAAATTAAAAAGCTATGTGAGGAAATGGCCAAAAAAGCAGAATGTAAAATATTGGAAATGCAGAAAAAAATGCAAAATGAACAATTGGCCCAGAAAGAAAAAGGCGAAAAAAGGTTAACTTTAAAAAGCTTAAGGAAATGTGCAGGAATATGGTCAAGTGTAAGTCAGCAGAGAGTAATGACGCCGAGCGTGCCAGGCGTAAGCAAGCTGGTGCACAATTAAGAAAGGAATGCGAAAGAATAGCCAAATGTAAAAAAGACTGAAGTTTAAATTGAAGCAATTAAGTAAGATAAAAATAGGACAAAAAACATTTGATAGAAAGAAATAAGAAATATAGAATAATTAAAAAATATTTTTTTGCCAGGTAACAGAGCTGCAGCAAAAGAACCTCCGTTGTAACGTACTTAAATTACAATATGCAATAATTTTTTTTGTATAATATACAAAACCAAAAACTAATACATATTGACATAAATGTATGTATTTGAATTCCTGATCAAATCGAAATATCCATATACTTGTACACATATGTAAATACAATTAATTCAAGCTGCTCCACTCTGCACTACACATCACAACCACAGAACAGTTCCATGTATTTATTATCCGATTGTTACCAAATTTTTTAGGAAAAATATATGACTAGCCATAATAAAAATGTTCGTTTTCATTCATATTGCAGATGCAAAACATATTTAAAAAAATTTAAATTGCGTTTTGGTATTTAAGAAACGACATAAAAATCGACTGATTTGTATAACCTATCCTATTCAAATTTTGTGACAAATGTGTAGGCTTTCTGTTGTATCTACTTATACAAGCCAGTCTCTCAACCAATAATTGATTTAATCTTGCGTAGACTCCGCTTTCTGTTACGGTTATATCTGTATAAAATTAAAAGACCTCTACGCGAAGTAAAAATGTAGTGACGAAAGCATTTCAAGACCCAAAATTTCAAATACCAAGAATATTCAATTTAAGATATAAACAATTCCAAATTATAAAAATAGCTGGGCATTCCGCACTTTACTCAAAAAGCTTCAGCTTCTGTGTACCAAAAATAACTGCAAGGCGCCGAATGCCAAAATATTTTTATAATTTGGAATTGTTCATATCTTAAATTGAATATTCTTCGTCACAAAATTTGCTTTCGCCACTAGATATTTACCTCGCGAGTTATAAGGGAACACAGATATGTAAAATTATAAAATGATAGAAAAACAATAAATATTGCAAAATATTAAATTTGTATGTATGTTAAAATAAACAATTTTTATGTATCTTTACGTTTAGGGGCACAACCTCAAATCAAAAATAGCTGTTCGCGCCAAAGCTCAAATAAAACAGAAAAAAAAATCCATTCCGCCCACTGATTTGAATTTGCTTAAAGCTAATCAAAATCAGTTGACGCTATCCTTTAATACAGTCACGCACAAAGAAACCACCAATTTAAATTCATTTTGGAAACTATGGGAGTGTCAATTTTAGCTGATTTTAGTTTTCCCGCCAATTTTTCCAATTATCGTAAAAAAAAGTCTCTTCGTTCATAATAGGAAATAAGTCCGCAAAGTTTCAGATTTTTTTTTTCATTTTCGTAATGACATAAAATTTATTAAGAAACTTTTTGAACGAGTTATCGGATTGGAATGAATGAAGTACCAATAGACGCGTATTCAAAACACAAATTCATATATATCTGAACGAATTCCTAAACGCCCCCAACAGCCCCATCAGCTCCAAAATTTAAAATTTTTTTCCTTATCACTTACAGCTTCTTAACTCATAAACCAGATGAGCTATCAAATATGGTTTTAGTTTAAAAGATACCTTTCGATCGGTGAACTTAAAAAGTTCGCGTATATATTGCTAACCGCTTTTGCACAGTACCGTCCGCAGTGATTGTAGTAGTCGAGATCGGACTACTACGTTAAAGCAAAATATTCAATTAAATAAAATTTGTACACAGTTCATATTTTTGCAAACAATTCGTGATATCAAACAACTATGTAATAAAGCTACTATATGTTATATTCGGCAAGAGACGCATTTTGTTAAACTTAATTTTTTTTTTTTGAAAAATATATCTTAACCAAATTAACTCATAACTATTTTTACACATTTGACTACTGCAAAGCTATTATAGCAACAACCTCTGGCACTCCTTGCTCTCCTCTTTTATTTAATCCAATTTAAATGAATACAGAGCATTAATACAAAAATTATAATATTATTGGTGTGTATTTTTGATACAATTTTGTAAATTTTATCACGAGAATAGTAATTCTTAGTTTAGACATTCGCTCACGCAAACATAAATATACATACATATTTTGAGCGGCGTAATGGAGATTTCAAAATTATTAATTGAGATTTCAAAATTGACTAACATTGTGTTTTTGTGCTGTAGAATATACGTTTATGCTTTCTTTTGGACGGAAAGCTTACAAATAAATGCGAAAGAAAAATAAAAATTGCAATACAAAAACATTGAATAGTGAAGACAGATTAACAATTTGTAAGCACACTTGAATTATCGTGATTCCTGCATTGAATTAAGGGCTTATTGCTGGTGCTGTAGCGTTCTTGAACTGAAATGTTGGATAACGCGGAGCAAAAGTGTTGTCCCCGATAATTTGTGTGTGCTCCGAATCATCACGGCCGGTTATTATTGGTGCACGGTATTCCGTTTCCACAAACTGTGGTGGCGCTGTAAAAGAAATATAGGAATTAAATACTTAAATATAAGCAAAATCCTGGTCATTCAATTCGCACTCACGTATATTGGGGTAGAGTGCTCCGCCTGCACTATCCGCCACATTCCAGCCGAGGGCACCGCCCAAGCCACCATCGCCGGGTGGACTAACTGGACTCACCGGCTGTGTGGGCGCCAGAGAGGGATCCTCTGTCTGTGGCTTCAAAGCAGCGAGCGGTATTGTGCCGAGGGTGATGGGCACTTTGCCGGTGAGATTGCGGTGTGGTCCACTAACATCGCACTCCACATGCAGGTCATAGTCCAGAGCAATGATGCCGCAATTAAGTAAGTTTGTTGGGGGCAGTGCAGGTATTTCCATTTGTTGTGTAAACGTATGAGATTCTCCGCCGTTGACAGGCCCAATGCTCAGCTGCGCAATTACCACCTTGGACTCGCGCTTTTCACTGCGCGGCTGATTCGTATGGAACGTGACCAGCTTGCGCAGCTCAAACTTAACAGAAGTGAGATTTACATTGCTCATATTATCAACTTCGCAGGTTATGGGCAGCACTTGACCCGAAACGTAGCCAGTTTGCGGTATGCTCGTGATGACAGCCAGCGGACCAGAGCGACAGCAAAAGCAGCAGAAAGACTTCTCCAATTGCAGCTTGAACTGCTCCTTAACGCGCGGATTGAGATTCAAGTCAACTGGCGCGATGATAGTAAAGGCCATTTTCATATCCTGATCAAACTTCCAGGGTCTGTCCAGAGTTACTTTAATCGTATAGCGCACATGGCCGAATTCGCCCTCAAACGAGGACGGCAGAGTGGGCGGCAGGGCGCACGTAAACGGATACGTGTGAGTACCCGGCGGAAGCTCCGTTTCGGAGCCTGTTAAAAGAGGTGTTCGCTGAGCACTTATGAATCGTATGTTGAAGGTCACGATTGAGTGACCACTAGGTTAGGAAATGACTTCTGAACTCTTGAAATTGTGACGTCACAATATTGGAATTTTTTTGTAAAAAAATAACGACGATTCCAAGTAGTATAACTACTAGAATAAGCAATCCATCTTAATGAAACTTGGCACACATTTGTAAAATAAGTGTATACGGCACATCTATAAAAATTGTTCCGATCGGATCACTATAACACATTGCTCTCATTGGAATAATTGCATATAAACCCATCTTTTTTGTTTTTAAAGATGTTTTCATCTAGGGTTGTCTAAAAACTTTAAATCATCGAACCTTAGCTTTATGTGGATCATATACAAGATAATCTAAAGCGTTCCAAGTGTAACGCAATGTAAAAAAAGCTCCGATTTTGTGACGTCACTCTTAAATCGCGCTCTTTTGTTTCAGCGCCGAATAACTGAGCTGTTCATTGCGCAACCTCTAGATCTCTCAATTGTGGTTAAAGGTATATAGCTTACTGTTTTTGCCGCCGAGCAGATAGTATTGTATCTTGAAGTACTCCTCATGTCCCTTCAGGTGCGTGATCTCGTTCTCAGTCTTGCCCTCACTCGAGGTTACGTTACGCTCTTCGGTCCACTCCGTGTTTGCTTCGCCCAAGAACCGTATGATAATGCCTGTGTTCAAGAAGTAGTTTAGAATTTATCAACTTAAGCAATTTATTGTAGCGCCACGCCTCGCACACACTTCTGCCTATCTATAAATAACAGGCTACTGTGACTACCAAAGCGATGACATCATCGCCAGCAGCATCATTCCACTGTTGCGCAGCATTAGATTGACCCTAATTAAAATCTGAATGGGAATTGTGCTTGACTTTAGTTTAAAAAGTTTAACACATATAGTAATAAATGAATAATTCCATGATTTTAAGTTTAATCAGCCCGGGAATGTTATTTATTTCCATGATTGTGACCTCGACTCTAAGGAAACTCTTTGGGTCCACCCTAATGCACACACGTTCATACATATTTGATTAACGGGACCGGCTTTTGGCGAATGTTTTTGTAATGAGCAAAGTAGAAAAGCAGCTGCCCAACGCACCAAAAAGGCATTCGAGTGTCTAGTATATGAATTCAATAACAAGATGCCGTCACTTTAGTGAGTAATACGGGCTCAATGATATGTTACAATACATATACATATACATTTATATATACATATGTATATTTAAATTTAACTCTTACCTCGTACTTTTTTGGGCGAGTCAAAGGTGATTTTGACTTGGCCATTGACAGTTTGTCCAGCGTAGTATGTGTTCCATGGATTGTCCAATTGGATTTCGCAGCCTTTGAGACCCATTGTCTTTTGTTGTTGTTCTAGTGCACAAATAAATTCAACTACAAAGCCCTGCGACACTGAACAGCGGAGTGCCGAATCGTTCGAAATAGGTTCGATCGAACGACTGACTGAACTGAACCTACGAACTAAGTCTCTGAATTGTTCGTTCATGTAGTTCGTTATAAGTATAATTACTTTTTCGCTACTTTCACCGTTTGTTCATGGCATTTCAAAGTAATTATATTTCCGTTATTTTGTTAACAGCAAACATATTTTATTTTGCAAAAACATCTTTTACTTATAAAATATTTGTTTGTCAATATACTTTAGGAGTTATAATGAGATAAAATAATATAGCTGTTATTTGTAAAAGTAATGCCAGTTATAAAATGTTAAATAACATACCAATGTAGAAGGATTAGCCATCTAAATTTTCATAAGCAAAAAACAATCAACAGATATTATTGTTTTCAATTTTAATCAACGTCATTATTCACAGTAGTAACAGTTCGTAAGCTCTGTTAAGTGGGCGCCTGTGTATGTTCAGAGCAGTGTTCTGTTAAGCAGTGTAATAGTCTTTCCTGATAAGTTAAATTTCAATTCTGGCCTCCATTCGATAGGCTTCATCTTATCGAGTCGGTGATATCGACTAAAATAGTGAAGAAGAAAATTTTTTGCAAATACGTTTTGTGAGCTAAATTTGGCAAATAGTTTCTGTGAAATACTGTAATTTACGATTAGCACATTAAGCAAAAGTGCAACAAATGTCGCTTTTCCGCAAGCCAAAGAAAATACAGCGGCGGGTCTTCTCTAGCAATGCGGATGAAGACGACGACGCGTCGACGGCCATGGACATCGATGGGGACTTGGAAACGCCCCCACCCCCGCTGCCAATAATTTCCGCATCCGGCAAGCGTGACAAAGACAAGAGCAAAAAACCCGTTCGCCAATCCGATGACAGTGGAGCAGCAGCGGGCGCAGGCAGCGTCCTCCAGCACAAGCCCAAGGCACTGCTCAGTTTTGCCGATGATGGTGAGTAGGGTTCCATTCCAATAATGGATACTGATTGATTGATTGATTGACTGATTGATTGATTTGTGTATGCACGCAGAGGACGATGGGGAGGTGTTCCAAGTGCGCAAATCCTCGCACAGCAAGAAAGTAATGCGGATGATGGACAAAGAGCGACGCAAGAAGAAGCGCGAGGAGCGGGCGGAGCACACGGGAGCATACGGCGGACAGCCGGGTTACGAGAATGGTAGTACAACACAGCATTTAGAGTCGTCCAGTGCCACTGCTTCGGGTGCCGGCGCCGCCAATCCTAGTAGATATAAAAGTACCTCCCTAGCGAGCGACAATGCGAGCGTACAGAGTAAAAGTAAAAAGTGTGATAATGATATGATCCAAACCGAAATACGCACAGACGACTTTGTGGTAAGGTTATTATTATTCAATTTTCCTACAAAAAACAACAAACAATTTTTTACGATTTACGTACCAAACAAAAAATTCTGAATATATAAAAAAAAAAGAATATTTCCAATAGGATAAACAAAAAAAATATACAAATTATCTTGGATATGTCTTTGGCTTGATTGTTTTAAATACATAACAGCTTTGTGATTGGGCTATATTAATACGAGATTGCTCCAGAAACAATGCTAAGGCCATAAGATAGATCCTTGTCAGAATCGAAATAATATACATACATATATTGTAAATAAGTTGACGCTTAATCTTATTTAGATTGTCATTACCCAAAAAAACTATTGTTCTTAACAAATAATTACCCACGTAACTAACTAATGCACGTTTCCTTTCTAAAGCTAGTACGCAGTTCGAGATAAATGCGATTATTTTCTCAGAATTTGGAATTTAATTATAAAGAAGTATTTTATTTTTTCGCTTTGATTGTCTCGGACTGTGAACAATTTAATTATTTCAATGTCTTTGAACGCCCTGCAAATGCTTTCAATAATATTCGCTTTATTCTTGCTCCCAAAAACCAGCTGGTGGTCAAGAAGTCGGAGACTCCGGATCTTGTTTTAAATGGACGTGCCGCGCTTTGCGCTGGTCGCGATGATTTGAGCGACGAGGATCACACAGATGATAGGGATCCTGACAAGGCCCGGCATCGCTTCTCAAAGCCGGAACACTTGAAGCAGATGTTAGAAAGCGGTTCCATACCAGACGCGGCCATGATCCATGCGGCACGAAAACGCAGACAGCGAGCCAGGGAACAAGGTAAAGGCACAACCTTATATTCTGTTGGGCATTTCTAAAATTGCATATACTCCACAGGCGCTGGTGATTACATACCCATTGAGGAGCCCAAGGAGACGCCAAAGCTCAGCACGCGATTGCCGCGAGAAGATGTCGAGGGCGATCAGTCGGACGACGAGGAGCGCATGGACATGAACGACATAACGGGTCGGAAGGAGCGCGAAGAGCGTCGCGAACAATTCTATGCTGTAGAGAATGATTGTATGTAGTAGTCTGATAGCTATTACCATGTGTCCAAGACCAGACAGCGTCAATTCTGTAGTAATTGTGTTTGTTCGAAAATTTGTCTAATATTTGTTCAATCCACACTTTAGTAACCGAGGAAGACTCCGATCGCGAAATGCACGAGTGGGAGAACCAGCAGATACGCAAGGGCGTCACCGGCGCCCAATTGGTGCACGCCCAGCACGAGACGGTGCTATCACGTTTCATGATCAAGCCGGCGGCGCCCAGCGGTGATGGACCCCTGGAACTGGAGGACCTGGCGCGACACGTGCCGCCGTCGACTGCAACGTTGCTGGAGCAGGCCTATGCCAAGAGCGCCAGTGACAGAAGCAGCACCTTGACATCGGTGATGCGCGCGAGCTTCACCAAGCCGAAAAGGGAAAAGGCAAAGGCGGCCGCTTTGCGCACGCCACAGGAGATGCGCACGGCAATTTTGGCGCGGCTCACAGAGCTGCAGGAGCGAAATGATGACCACAGTGCCAGCATTGCTCGCATTGCGGCCGAGTTGAAATCCTTGAAGCTGCAACAGCTCGAGTGTCAACAGAATGCACCCACGGCGGCGGCAAAGTACAAGTTCTATCAAGAGGTTAAATGTTATGTCAATGACTTGGTCGACTGTTTGGCTGCCAAGTCGCCGCTCATAAATGAGCTGGAGAAACGCGCCCTGCAGCTGTACGGCAAGAATCAACGCCATCTGGTCAATCGGCGACGGCAAGATGTACGCGACCAGGCCAAGGAGATGGCTGAAGCATCAAGTAAGGCAGCACTAATTGATATATTTGTTGATTTTATCTCATGTTCGGCTTGAATTCGCAGAAACTGTCTCAGCGGTGGTACGTAAAACACCGGAGTACGAGGAACAAGTGCGTCGTGCGGCTGAGCGGGAAGGTCGGCGCACGCGTCGACGCTGTGAACGGGAACGCAACGATTTGTTAGCCTCCCATTTGGATGGCATGTCCAGCGACGATGAGATCGCCGACCAACAGCAGGAACAGTATCTGACTGCGATGGGGCTAATCGAAACGCAAGCAGCGGAGGCCTTCGAAGATGTTACCGATGATTTCTGCAAAATCGATCTGATTCTAGTCAAGTTTTACGCTTGGCGCAAAACTGATATGTCCTCGTACCAGGATGCGTTTGTCAGTCTCTGTCTGCCCAAATTGCTGGCGCCACTGGTGCGTCACGAGCTGATGTCATGGTCGCCGCTGCTGGAGGAGTACACAGATATTGAGACAATGCAATGGTACCAAGCCTGCATGTTGTACGCCTGCCAGTCGGATGAGACGGTTGAGCGTCTAAAGCAGGATCCCGATGTTAACCTAGTACCCTCGCTCATAGAAAAGATTGTGCTGCCCAAAGTGAACTGTAGGTCTAGCACACAAACACACAGACACCCTAAGCTCGTATAAAACATTGTTCCTCAATGCTCTTGGGTTTGTTTACTTTCAGCCCTAGTCACGGAATGCTGGGATCCACTGTCCACGACACAAACTCTACGTCTCGTAGGTTTCATTAACCGTCTGGGTCGCGAAAATCCCCTCAACAGCAGCAACAAGCAACTGAAAAAGCTTTTCGAGTCGATTCTGGAGCGCATGCGCCTCGCGCTTGAAAATGATGTGTTTATACCCATCTTTCCCAAACAGTAAGTGATAGTCCAAAGCTAAGTGAAATTTGATTTTATTTGAATTTCGATTTCAGGGTGCAGGAGGCGAAGGGCTCGTTCTTCCAGCGTCAGTTTTGCAGTGGCCTGAAGCTATTTCGGAACTTTCTCAGCTGGCAGGGTATTCTGGCGGACAAGCCTTTGCGCGAGCTGGCCATAGGAGCTCTGCTCAATCGCTATCTGCTGTTGGCCATGCGTGTGTGTACGCCAAATGATGCAATTAGCAAGGCCTATATTATTGTGAATACTCTGCCAACGGTTTGGCTGTTGCCCAACAGCGATACGTTGAAGAACCTGGAGCTATTCATCAGCTACATACGACAAACTCTGGAGAATTGCGATGCCAACAATCCACTATTTATGTATGTATTTAAATAATGCTTTAAATGTTAGAAACAAGGAAATTTTCTTGTGTATATTACTATATCCATTTAACCAATTATTGTATTTATTTCGATAGGCAAACCTGCGACAAGGCTAAGCAGATACTACAAAGACTTCATAGCTTATAGAGTGCAAACAACAAACATTAATACGAAACCACACTTATCACGATATAACTTAGCTCAATGATGGGTTTTTGCTTTTGAAAAGTCAACTAGAATCAAAATACGCCTTGATAAAAGCATAGCAATAACTAAATCGGGTGTTCCATAAAACCATGCTCAAAACTGTGGACCGCTATATTCGCGAATGTCTATAAATTATGTAAAACAAAAGAAAAACTGTACATACTTTGATAAGCATATGTTAATTTAAATATTTGAATTGTTTTATTTTTTTTGTTGAATGGTCAAAAGCTAAGACAACCAAATTTCAATAAGAAAAACGTAATTAGTATTTAAGCTAACCAGTCTCGATGGGGACAAAGCCTCCTGTTTCGATTGTCTTTCGTAGATAAATACTACATGGAATAACTAAAAAGTGATACAAATTCTCTGACACTCTTTTATAACTTTAATGATTGTATTTAGGAGACTTGCGTGCATAGCAATAATAAAACAATTTTTAAATTATGTACACCATACTTATCAATTCCGAAATATATTATTACTTCTAGTGCAGACCATAACCAATTAAAGGGAAATTTTGAATTTGAACTCTTTATCTCGACTTTTCAAATTCACAACTATAAGCAAATGCATTTTTTTGAAGAGTTTTTGGAAGCCCGAATCTTTTTGAGTGTAACTTAATCAGCCTTAGAGACGGAGGCGCGCGAATAGTTATTGGCGAGATCCACAACCTCCGCTTGCAGCAATTGCAGTTGTTCGTTAATGGACTTGGATTCGGCGCTGTCGGGCGTTGCCTGTTGCAGCACTTGCAGGACGAGATCTGCAAGAAGCGGGTGTGTTATTGCATATATAATAGGGTAAATAAATCCGAAAGCCATACCATGATAACGCAGCAAAAGCGCATTTTGTGGGGCATTTAGCGTGGGTCGAATGTGCTGTAAGATGGCCGAGACGAATTTGCCAGACGCGTGCAAAATGCAGCCGGTGATTGTGGTAAAGAGTACCAGCGCAGCCAGGTGGAGTAAAAGTGCTGGCTCCTGGCACTCCAACAGCTGTTGCAGTAGCTTCTCCTTGTGCCCGACAATCAGCAAGCGATCCTTTTTCTTGTCGGCCTTTTTGATGATCATGCTACACGTTTTGAGCACCGACTCCGTGACTAGTTCGAAATCCTCAATCGTTTTGTTCAAGGCCTTGTTTTGTTCCAGCAAAGCGTTGCGATACTGTGCATCTGTTTAAGGAACACAAAGAGAGATTAGAGCTGACCTGACTGGTTTGGGTTTTGTAATTTACCGCACTCTTGTATCAGTTTTATGCGTTGATCGACATTCAGGTTAGTGGACTTGACCGACAGGCTGCATTCGGCGGCCACGTAAAGCGTCAGCTCATTGCAAATATCGTTGCCCAGCGATTTGAGCAGATACTTGACCAGTTGCGTTTGCGTGTCGGCAGGGAACAGCTTCAGGCCCTTCTCGTAGAGGCGTATGTCCACGAGCAGCATGTTGACGCGTTCCTGTATGGCGGCATGGGTTTGGCGACGATTCGTTTGCGGTGTCGCCTCGTACAACTCCTGGGCCCTGGCCAGCGCGGTTTGGTTTAGTTGGCTAAAGTTTAAGGATACATAGGATGAGCTTAACTTGATATAATCTAAGACAATATTTAATTTACTTCAAGTAGAGCGCGGCAAGTGGCTTGGCCAAGTGCTCTAGACCCTCTTCCTCCAGCGTGACCTTGATAACCTTGATAATATCCAAGCTTTTCACCAGTTCCAGTGCTTTGATGGATTTGCGGTTGCTGCTGGCTGATGACTGCGTCGTCTCCTCTTCATCCTCGCTATCCTGATTGTGGGCAGCTGCTCGGCCGCGCTGATGCTTCTTGGTGGATTTGGTTTTTGTTTCGCGCCCCTGAGCACCGCCACCCGCCTTGCCGGAGGCGGCCTTCTTGCGACGCTCGTCGCGCTTGTCCACTTTGCCGTCGTCATCGGCATCGTTGACGCCACCGGGGGCGTTGACCTTCTGGGCCAACGTCTTGTCCACAATATATTGCTGATAGACGCCATTGTCGATGGCTGATTTGGCCAGTGCCTGGGCCATGTCATGGCACGGTTGCACCAATTGCGTCAGATATGCCTGCGAAAAGACTGCAGAAGGAATGTTAAGGGGATTCTTAATTTGCCGTGGCTGAAAATCGAAATTTACCGATGCTCTCCAGGTAGACGAAATGGCTGGGATTGCATTGCTTCTGGGCCATGACCGCATCGTAGGCCTCCTCAATGTCGTCCTCCGACAAATTGGACGGCAAAATGGTGGCCAAGTCCAGATATTGCTTGGTGGCACTGCACTCGTTCAGGGCGGCAACCACGGTGAGCTCGACGAGATGTGCGCCCAGCGCGACGCGCTTAAGAAACAGGAACTGCTCGTTGGGAAATTGCTTGCGTATGTATGTCTTAGCATCGGAGATGCCCAGCTTGTTGATCGCCTCGTACTCCAGGAAGCTGTTTTGCTTGTAGAACGAATTCACCCAGTCGGCCTGGGTCTTGGCGTATATGTGCGGCACATACTGGGCGTTGACCTGCTTGGAGGTGACCTGGCCGGCTGGTGCGATCTCGTCCAGCAGCGAGTGGAAGATCTTCTCCTGCACGTTGATCTGCTGCAGGATGACGGCCACGTTGGTGGGCTTGGTGATGGCCGCCAAGGCGCCGCGGATTTTCGCCTTGCAGCGCTGGATATAGGCTTGGGTAAAAAACACGCGCGGATTGGTGGCATCCTGGCGACCTTTGATGGTCCTCCCCAAATGCTTCTCCACCACATGTTGCTGCAGGAAGTCCGAGGGCAGATCGAACTGTGACGTCAGGTCCGAGATAGAAATTTCGCCACGTTGCGCCAACTTCTCGTTGATTTCCTGCGCGATGTGCGTAATGTACTCCTCGTCGATCAGCTGGCCGAGCATCAGGTGTATCTGCGGATTCTCCGTCGCAATCCGCTCCGCCAGCGACACAATGCGCGAGAGGTCAACGTTCAGCGTTTTGCTGACCTCCACCAGATTGGCGCGTCCGCCGTTGGCGTAGAGCTCGTCTTGGATTTCGCGCTCCAAATGGTCGGGCGTGATGTACTCCTTGCCATCGTTGGTGAAGACTACGTCCAGCAGCTGCTTCTCCAGCAGCAAAGTAACTATTTCAATGCAATTGCGCTCAGACAGCCTGCGGGCAGAGGTTAATCGGTGAGACAGCTGCTTATCTTTTTTGGTGGCAGTGACTTACTTTTGCAGCGTGGACGTTAACTGTGCCTTTTGGAAGTCGGCCGCCAAGCGTTTGATCTCATCCCAGTCGCTGCTCATCTTTGTTTTGCAATTTTTTGTAGAGAAACTGGGGCTCCAATCAGAAAAGTGACGCGTCAACAAGAGTATTTATCGATAGGTTCTAATCGGTCAGCTGCTTGGATTTGATGTAATTTTGGTATTTTTGCAACTCTCGACGTACGTTCACACCTCGTCCTCAGTTTATTATTTTTAAATCAAATTCAGATCGAATTGTCGAAATTGAAAATGTAAATGGACATGTATGTGTGTATGAAGCAAGCGATGTATTACAAACACTAACTGTGCCAAGATGTCGATATCAAAATTATTCGTGAAAGTTTTCAATGAAGACATTTTTGAGCACCTGGATCAGGATAACTACAACTCCGACTTGGAAGATGATTTGGATGGAGCCAATTGCTCCACTGTGCCGGATCCGCGATCGCCGAAGCTCGACGAGCTCTCCGTGACCAAGTGCGTTGCAACAGTTGTCAGACAAATAGACACCATTCACTCATCGTTCATCTTTCGCAGACAAATGACCATTGTGCGGAACTGGCTGGACGACAAGTTCCAGCAGATACAGACGGACAGCAACGAGGAGATACGCAGGCTCTACGTGGAGACGGAGGCGCGCGTTGGCCCCGAGCTGGCCATATTTGATGTGGACTACACGACCACGGTGCGCGTCTCCTCCGACAGGTTGGCCCTGCGCTCGCAGGGTAGCTTCAACACGGTCCGCGCGAATTGTTGCGTCTACGGAGGCCGCTGGATGTATGAGGTAATCATTGCTTAGCGTGTACATGTGGGTGGGGTGGTTGTTGCTTGGCCAACGGTCAATGACATTGAACTGGGGAGTGTGGGTTGCACGTGCGCGTTATCGACCATGTCTAATCGTCCTTGTTCGCCTCGCCAGATTCAGCTGCACACCAAGGGCGTCATGCAAATCGGCTGGGCGGGCGGCACTTGTGGATTCAACGAGAACAGCGGCGTGGGCGACACCAAGTTCAGCTACGGCTACGATGGCAGCAAGCAACAGGTCTGGCACATCTCCACCAAAAAGTGAGTAGCCAGTAAATCACCAAATTAGCAAATTACCAGTAATTTACTCATCCGAATCCGCACACAGGTACGGCGACAAGTGGCAAATCGGTGATATCATCGGTGTTACCATTGATGTGGATCGAGAAATTATTGAATACTTTCGCAATGGACGTTCCATGGGCATTGCCTTTGACAAGATTCAGCGCGGGCCGGGCGTCACATTCTTTCCGGCCATTTCGCTGGGCTACACTCAGGGCGTGCAGGCCAACTTTGGCAATCGCCCCTTTGTTTATCCAGTGGCAGGATATCAGCCACTAATGGCGCGTCCCATTCTGAAGCTGCGTCGCGCCAATTTACTCATGGACTATCTGCTCAATTTGGCGGCCATCTTCTCGCACTACAACGCACAGACCCGCACAAGCAAACAGTTGCCTGGCGAAATGCGCGTGTCCACCAAGAAGACGGTTTATTGCATCTTTGCAACGCTGCTCATTGAGCGCTTCACGAACGAGGTGTTCGATCCGTACATCATTGAGGATGTTCTGCTAGCACGGATCGAAAATATAGCAACCCTGTCGTCCGAGAAGGAGAATCCGAATAGCGTTCTCATGGGTCTGCTGTCCTTGTTCTGGAACTTTATGGAGGGCGACGAGATCAAGTTTGTGCTGCGCAAGCTGGTCAACGCTCTCTTGGCCACCTACACGCACACTATCCAGGGCCTGGACTACGAAAAGCATCGACAGACGCTGAGCATACTGCACAGCATCTGCTTGCACGAGCAAACGCGCAAGTACCTGCTCGAGGGCAAGCTCTTCAAAAAGCATTGGTAAGTTGAGAAGGTGCTCGGCAAATCTATATTCATTGTATTACTCTTTTTGTTGGCCTTCCAGCCTCGCTTTCTTTCTGTATATACATCCGCTAGAGTTTTATATATTGGAGGAATTGCTGCCTGACTACATGGCTTGGACGGAGGGCATTGATGGCCCCAAGGATAAATATCTAAATGTTGTGGAAAAGGTTCGCAAAATCACCGAGGGCTTGTATGCAGCTCAAAAGGACTTGCTTAACACGTTGATGATCAACTCGGATGGCAACGGAGAGTCTCCGTCCAGCCGCAAGCTGTTCCTGAGCAAAATGCGTCGCTATGTCATCGATCTGAGCATGGAGCAGCGCGTAAGTTATTGCTAGTTAGTTATGTTATTATTATTATTAAATCTTTTTCTTTTGCAGCCCTTTCACGCCTTCTTCTTCATGCAGTCCAGCATACAGCATCCGCTGGACCCGCCGGTGGCGCTCGCGTTTGTCTCCATACTAGTCGATCAGGTGCGATCGCTGTTTAAGGAGGAGCTGCCCAGTCATGTGATGGAAGTGAATTCCGATTACTTTGTGGATGGAACATTCGATTACATGCACTTCGATCGCGTTGGCGGCGTTTTATCGCATCTGCGCAAGGTTCACCGGACGGACATCGATACGCATTTGGGCACCGAGCGGACCCAGCAAATCTATGACGAAGACCGCAACGCTGTACGGGTCAATGAAGTTGGTATGTAAAATAATAAAACTGAATTGGTTTGTTCAACTTGATTATACGGCACGTTTTCAGATACTACGCTTTACCTGCTAGGCGAGAATATCAATAATGTGGCCGTAATTGGACACACGCAAGGCGCCAACAACTCCACTTTTACTCACTTTCTCAATCCGCGCATAGCGCAAAACCAAGACACGGCCCCAGGCAATTCGAGTGCGGAGTCCAGCATCTGTGAGCTGCTGGACATTTGCGTGCTCTTTTACTACTCAGCCGGACACAAGTATATAGTGAAAATAGCGGCGGTGCGCGATGAAATTGCCACGCTCAATGAGGTGCTCAAAGAGACTAAGTACTATCGCGAGGATATCGAACGCAAGCTGATGGCCCTGGAACAGCATGCGACCGTCTGCATGAATGAAAATCATCAGCATGTCATGTCCGAATTACGCGCCAAGTTCAGCCAGCGACAAAATGTGTTTGCGGTGGGCGAAAACTGTTTATATGCATAGCATTTGATTCGATGTGTTGTAACTAAATTTCCTTAACCACAGACACGTTCCATATCGCTGGCGAGGAAGCAAGTCTGGCTGCGTGCCGTAGCCCTGAACAACCACCGTCGCTCGTTGCTGATATGGCTCTTGGAGCGCATCCTGCGCTCACTAACTGTAAGAATTATAGTAAAATTTTAGACGAACAAGTAAGAACCTTGCAGTCGGGTGTAACCGACTGCGTAGTACTCGTTTACCGTATAATAACAGCGGAAAACAGACGAAAACGGTCTTAATTATTATTGTTATTTTGGAAAAATATCAATTTTTGTAATTTTCGGAAAACTGCCTATCAAATTTTGTGACTCTATGTTTAAAATTGTGGGAGATATGGATTTTCGCGGATTTTCCGATCCCAGAAATGAAGATTTTATTGAATTGCCACGCTCCCAGTGGCCGTAGCCCAAAAATACTAACACTTTATCTGACGCGGATATACACGAGAATATTTTCCAAATTCCAAGTTATAGTTTCAATAGCGGCGAAAAAAATTGCGTTCATGCGGACAGACGGACGGACGGGAGGACATACCACAAACCCACTTTTCACTTCGTGAACGAGTACAAAAATCACTTACTTATTTCATTTTATCTTGTTCACAGAGCGCATCGAACACGGGTCCGCTCTTTGCATTTGTGCCGGAGGTCTATATCAATACCTTGCCCATTTTGCTGGACAGTGTGATGGACTTTACTTATCACGATATGCGCGCCCAGTTTGATGTTGCGGATGCCGAGTGCGGCATTAATGCCGCAGCAGAGTTTCTCGCCATGCACTCGGCGGACTCGCGTATCGTGCTTGCCTCCTGCAAAGATTCGCTGCTGCAGGCGCTGGGTACGCTCACGTGCCACAAATCGGGCGTGCGTGCTCTGGAGCGCTGCTCGAAGCGTGCCCAGGTGGCTTTGGTGCGCGCCCTGCTGCGTCCATATGAGAATCGTGCCTGGGGCCAAAGCAATTGGTTGCTGCTGCGCTTCTGGCTGGGCGAGGGCTATGCTTTCAAGGATGCCCGCCAGCCCAGTGTGTGGCAGGGTGGCTCACAGCCGCTGCACCAGGGCCTGTGCCGCAGTCGCTCAAGAAATGAAACGCACACTGGACTCTTGCACAATGTGGCGCCAGCGAATCCGTCCAAGCACTTTCAGCGCTTGATTGGCACCAAGCTGTTCGAAGACGAGCCGTTCGCCACCACGTTTCTCAACTCTGTGCTCAGCCAGCTGAATTGGGCCTTCTCAGAGTTCATACTGCTGCTCCAGGAGGTGAGCTGTTGCCTCGGACTGAATGTGCGATCTTTAATGATGTCTTTCGCATGTCTTTTACAGATCCAAAACACGGCGCAGCGTCAGGAGAACACGCTCTTTGAGCCGAAGCAGCTGAAGATCTGCTCCATGTGCTTCGAGCTGACGGTGTCGCTGATGCGCTGCCTGGAGATGATCATCACCGTCGCGCCGGACATTGTCACCGATGATTCGCGTGCAAACAGCGATTTGCTGTTGAATCGCATTTGCCAGCTGATCAGTCAGGTGCTGTCGCGCGTCACCGTGCCTCCGGGCTGCTTTCAGTTTGTTGTGGACATGTGCTCCGCGGATCTGAACGCCGTCACGCATTTCCCCATTATCACTGCGGCACTGGGCATACTGATGGCATTGCTGCGCAGCGAAATGGACAACGATGTGACGCCGCAGAAGGTGACGCGCATATCGCGCGCATTTCTCACTGATCCCAGTTTTCAGTTTGCCACGCTCGAGTTTGCCCTGGGCGAGATACGCACGCCGCTGCTGGAGCAGAAAGAGATACCGCGTGGCAACTTTGATCCCTCGTCACGACCGCATATTGATCCGCTTACAAATGATGTGCGCCTGCCGCAACTGAATAATTCCAAGCGCATACGCGCAGATCCACCGATCATTAAGTTTGCGCTCTGCGATTGTGAGTTGTTGTTGGTTTCACAAAGAGTTCTCCATTTATTAGCTCGTTGTTCGTTTCACAGATCCGACGCATGTGTCCAATGGAGAAATCGAAGATGTGCGCCATCTAATTGAGAATCTGCGCATCAAACAGACTCTGCTCTCAGATATTACGCTGCCCTCGGAGGATTCCCTGTGTCCCATTTGCTGTGCCAAGCCGATCACTGCCGTTTTTACGCCCTGCAAGCATCAATCCTGCAGCGACTGCATTATGCAGCACATGATGAACTCGAAGGTGTGCTTCTACTGCAAGACCACAATTCAGACGATCGAAACGCTAGACGGCACGCTCATCTACTCCAATGATGAATCGGTGCAAGCTATCACCGAGAGTGCTTAAACTAACCCACCGCGAGAAAAACACCCAAAAACCCAACAAAAATCTAGTCACTTTTCAAAACCAAACAAGAAAAAATGTGCTACGCTTAACATGTGGTTTTAAACACATAAGTACATACATACTATATATATAGATATATATTTTAATTTTAGTTTTTTCTCTTTGTATATTTTGCTTGCAATTATTTCAGATGTGATATGCTAAAGTGCAATTTAGAAGCAACTCTATAAACAGAAAACATACCAACCAAATCAAATAGGTAGCACATTAATAGTATATATAATCTGTCATTTTATGATCTCTGCTTAATACAACTATTTTCATTCTTTATATGCATTTATGTTATGTTTAAGGAGAATAGCTATTTGTTTTAATTAGTTTGCATTTAAGGCATTTTAAAGAATAGGTTAAGATTGTTCAGCTATTGTAATTTTTTGATCATTATGCATGCTGTAAGAATCGGTTCTGATCTAGCAAAAAATGCGGAAAGCATCACATCTTTCGACACAAACTGAGATTATAAATGAATTCCAAAGTTTCTAGACTTTAAATATCTCGCAAATGCCTAAATTAAGTAACGAAACCAAATTTGGACAATTTCCCTACACGTTTGCCTCATTTTCAATGCACTATATTATATGTTTATTGAAGAGTACAATTTGTGGCTGCCCCAGGGTTTTAAACTTTAGCCACATACAATGCATTTCTAGAAAATACAACTCAATTTTTCTCCATATACTTGTGCCGACTTTTCATTCACATTTTAGAAAAAACATTAGGTATTTTGATATTTTAAAGCATTTACTACTAGAAATAGTTTACTGATATTATAATACAATTAAGTACATATGTATATATATATAAATATGTGGTATATAAGTAGTATATTTGAGCACATTTATGTCTACATATATGCATCAGGTGGTACCAGGATGTGTGAAGCCTTAATTTTAAAAACTTGCCTTTTGCTAACATTTTGTTTTTTTTTTTGGTATTGTCATTTTCGAGAGGTCAAGAAATTTGTAACTTGGTTAAACATTTATCTAGGTACATTTAAAAACATATATGTAGAAATAGAACTATTGTATTTTAACAGTTTATACAGTGTTTTTGTTTTAATAGACACGATCATTAAAGCCTCCCAACTAGCTACGGTTATACGTACACATTTATGTAGTACAACTAGGTACGCAAAGGTTCAACATACGTACATACATATATGAGAATCAACAACTAACTACAATTTAAAGATCTAATAATTGCTGACTTTAAGTACTCTAAGAAAAAGCGCGCGGGCACATTGAGATTTAGACGATATGACTTGGTTGGCATTGAGTTCAAAGAGTTCCACTGCCCATCTGCTCCATGTGCGAGTCCAGCTCTCTAGAGGACGTTGCAGGCATTCGAGTGCATGCGATGCGAGTGTCGCCCATTGCCGTGTCCAAAGCCACTGCAGCACTGATGTGTGATGGGGCCGGAGCTGCGCGTGTGCTGGAAACTCTGGCTATTGCTCATCTTGGGCTCTTGCAGCGAATGGTGGCAGCTGGGCGCATGGCTGTGACTGTGGATTAATGCCATTTAAGCTGGTCTCTGATGCTCGGCGAATGACTTCTTACCCATGATTGCAGATGCTCGAATCGGATATGGAACTGGGCATTGTGCGGCTGAGGGCCTGTGGTGGCGGTGGTGGCAGGAAGAGCGGACAACCACCTGCTGCCAGATCACCGCCACCACCATCATGCCCAAAAATGGCCAGACGCATATTGGCCGCCTTGACCGCCGACTGAGATTCCACTTCATGCGCTTCCTCAATCATCTTGTCCAGCTTCTCCATGGCTTTGGTTTGCTTGGCGGCCAGAAACGCTTTGCGCGCCGCCTTCGACATGGAATGGGGTCTGAAACAAACAAGTTTATGTTCCGAGCACTCAAATATGGATTCGACAAGTGCTCACCTGGCCGGCGCGGAGCTGGAACGATGCGGCGGCGGTGAATGCAATGAAATGGACGACATGGAATCCTTAGTTCCAGGTCGGCTATTGCTGCTGCTTGCCTGCACCGCTGCCGGTGCTGTGCCCAGCGAAGTCGGCGGCGACATAGTCCGGTGCATGGGACAAACTCCAGGAGTGGGAGCAGCAATAGCAGCGGAAGCAGTCGGCGCTGCGCGCGCCTCTTTGGACGTGCTGGCGATGACTGGGACCGGCGGAAGCGGTGGCGTGTTGACCGCCTCCAGGGTGGTGCTGGCGGAAAATGTGATTTTTCTAATTAGAGTGGAGGTGCTGGCATTGACTCAGTTTCTTCACTGCACTTACTTCAACTTGATGGCCTTGTCCCGCTCCAATGAGGCATTGGATGTCGACGGCTTCAGGCTGGCGCTGCTGCAGGTTGCCGATTCGCGCGGTGGCGCCGTTGACGGCGGCGTCAGTTGATCCATGGCGGCCAGCTCTTCGGGCGTAAACTTGTCGGGATTGCTCGGTCGCGGCTTATGCGGAGCGCTGCCAATGCGGAATGGTGGCGTTGGGCTGAAGCCGCAGGGCGATTGACAGTTGTTGTTGGCGCTGGCGCTGGCGCTGTTCGCCAGCGAGCCGCGCGAGAATTGTAAATCCTCGAGAAACTCCTCGGTGTCCAGTATCAGCGAGCCAAAGATGTCGCTGGGCGAGCGCATGAAAACGTGACCAGTGGAATTGGAGCGCGATTCGCGCCGCTTGTTCTGCTCTGGATAACAGCTGCTGCCAGCGCTGTTGCGCACCGGCGAATTGGCAATGCTTCTCCTCGCCACATCCTTGAAGGTAACCGGCGAGTAGATGCGACTGCTGCGCTCATCGAGTGCGCCCGCTGCTGCCGTGCTGCCGCTGGCGCATGATGGGCCAGTGCTGTGGCAGCAACCAGTGCACCACTCGCGCCCAGCACCACATTCGACAGAGCCGCCGGCGGTGGCTCAGCGGGCGGCGGTGCTGTGGGCGTTGCTGGCTTCGGTGCCGGCAAAATGGCCTTGGGCATGGGTGTCAGCGGCGGTGCTGCTGACAACTGTAGTCCAGCAGTCAGCTGCAGCGGCAGGCGATTCTCACGCTCCTCCAGCCAGTAGGTCTTCATTGTGCCCTTGCCCTTGACATCGATCTCGCCGCGCTCAAGAATCTTATAGCTCGGCCCAATCAGCACCTTGGTGGACTCCGATATGTGCACCTTCATGGCAATACTGGTCGACTCCATTCTGGAGGCGGTGTTAACGCTATCGCCAAAGAGACAATAACGCGGCATCTTCAAGCCCACAATACCGGCGACGACTGCGCCCGAGTGAACGCCCACACCTGCTCCAAGCATAAGTTGAATTAATGGGAAATACCATATAGAATATATGCATGTGTATATGCTATGAGAAAAATTTTAGGAAGAAATTGAATGTAGGATAGTCCATATATGGGCTACATTTTAGGTAACATATTGCCTGATAACACCAGCTAACAGTCAAATTGTATTTGTAATTACCAAACCTATTTTTTATGATACAAATGGGACCCCATCTGACGAAAAATCACTTTAAAAATAATGTTTATGGTAAAACTTATTTTTAACAATTATTTTAAAATCTGTTGTTTTTCTTAATGGTTTTTGAGAGGTGGGCTGGATATTTTTGATCATTGCTCGAGAATGCCATAATTGAATTATAAAAGATTTATGAATATATTTATAATTATTAATTAATTAAATAATTAATTATCTTTTGCTTTGCAACTATATAATTTTGAAATATGAAAAATATGATTTCTTGTGCATTATTTATTGCGACTTTTTGATAAGAAAATTGGAGAAAAACTGGAAAAAAAAAATTGGTATATTGTTCCATTCGTGTATTTTCATAATTTGATTAATTAGGCGTCGTTTAAGATATTAGTCATTGAAATCGATGAACAGAAATAGAATGGAATGGAATGTTTTACGAAATTTTGACTTTAAAGTCCCAGGAATGCCGCCCCGAATATTTTATTTAAGGCTATATGTTGGCAAATATCTAGATAGGATATTATTCCAAGGATATATGAGGCCATAAAACAGGTTATCTTCTATCTATCTTCTTCATGCCTGTATTTTTAGTTTAAATAAGCCAAAAAATTAGCCAGAATTTTCCTGTTGCAGCAATTAATTTTTCTGAGTGCCTTACGTATTCGCAAATGCTGTCCCGTGGAAGGATCCTTCAGATCGGTTATGGCATCGACCATATCCAGCGCCATATCACAGACTCTCTCGGCATGGTTCGCATCCTTGTCCGGTGCACCAGCCACCACCATGTAGGCATCCCCAATCGTTTCAACCTTGTAGACGGAATTGCGCTCGGTGAGCGTATCGAAAATTGAGTACATGGCGTTCAGCATCGATACCACCTCCATGGGCGTAATGCGACTGCAAATCTCCGTAAACGTGACTATGTCTGAAAAAAGTATGGACACACTGTCGAACATCTGTAAGGCAGAGTCAAATTTAGTGTTATTCAATATAAAATATGGCTCTATTCGAAACCCACCTCACAGGTATCTATGGGATTCTCGCCACGTCTCAGACGATCCGCCACCTGTTTGGGTATCATCTGATATAGGAGCTCATCGGTGCGACGCATCTCCTCGTCCAGTTTACGCATGGACTCCTCCAGTTTCTTGGACTTTTGTTGCTCTTGATCCAGCGCCAGCTTTAGCTCCACAGACTGCTGAGTGCCGGCCAACATTAGATCTCGACTGAAGTCGTGCATGGACAGATCGTTGATGTAGAGACCAGTGGTGATCAGTGAGGTCAGATCGGGCATCACGGGAGTACCCAGGAACATGATCATGCGCCAATTTTCCATATAGACCATTTGACCTGCAAATAGTTATTGACTAGATTAGAAGAAGCGCAGCAGGAAATATAATAAAATAAGAATATTTCAATTGTAATTCTGATTGGAATCATAGAGGGTTTGGGTTTGCTATTTGACCTCCTTCAAAGAATATATTTGTTTAAGGATGTTGCAGTTTTCCCATATATCCGTCCATTCCAGACGTATTTTGAGTCATTTTAAAAATTTCTGATTTTGTTGTAGCTTGATATATAAACATATAAATAGTTGTGAATATACCAATTTTTTTGTTCTATAAAGTCCTAAAAGCTGATTATTTATATGATGGATAACATAGACAGTAAGAGGAATAATATAAATATAAAATAAAAGGAATGATCCTTTTTATTTCTTTTACTTTGTAATTGCTATGTATGCATCAATGCATCAAATATATGTTACAGTAAAAATATGGACAAATATTTTAAATAATGAATGTCTATATGAAGACAGATTTGGGACAAAGAACGCGCTGTTTGTTTAAAATTAACAGAAATATCACTAAAGAACATTTTATAGCGTCGATCATAACAAGAACAAAATAAAATTAATTATAAAATAAAAGCGCAGGTGAAAATTTGAAATTTATTCTAAATTAATAATCATGAATCATATTAAAATTCATGAAATTATGCAGAAATAATCACATGTTAAATGGAACATGTATCAGTCCTTAGCAGTCACTGGGATTTGTCTACATTATTAGTCCGTAATTTCCGACAATGCCTACACTTTAATTCTCTAAATTATCGACTTATAGTGTACTTAAAAATCTGTCATTTTACCTTTTAACCTGAGGGACTTCTCCGGTTCGCTGCCATCGTCGTGCAGCAGCAGGTCCTCATTTTGTGCATCCAAACGCTCTGTAACCGGATCCACGGTAACCAGCTCGAATATGTTGTTGGTGCGATTGAGTATCTAATGGGCAGAGTTAATTAGGAAAACACGGATAAACGCTGGCCCAGAGCACATACGGTTTGGAACTTGAATGCAATAAGCGGGCGCACCAAGTCGAACCAGGCTGTAATCTTCTTGCCTAATAGCTCCGGCAATATGACCATCAAAGAGTTGCCAATGCTTCGCACAACCATGTCAGCGCTGCAAAAGCGAGTGAGGGGAGGGAGTGTTGTAACCAAAGCCCAAGGGGAGTTATTATGTGCACAAGTTTACCCAAACACGATGCAAAATGGAAATATCTCGAATAGGACGTGTGCGCTGATGGGCAAATGTTTCTCCTCACGCGTCATTGCCAAAGAGGCGAGGGTGAAAGCTCGATTGTCGAATGTCAGCTGAAAGGTCACGTGCACCGTATCGAATAGAATCTCCTCGCGCACCAGCTCAATGTGCATCTCCTTGTGGTAGAAATAACGTGCCACCTCGCGTATCTGCCCCATCGTGTAGTACACAAAGCCCCGCCTCTTGGATCGATAGTGCAGCGTGAGGCCCTGTTTGGTCTCGTTTTCGCATATGAAGCTCGGGGCGCGCATGCGCGGATACGAGAACTTCAGATACTCATGGAGATTGTCCAGGCCGTTGAGAAAGTCACGCATGTGCCGGCCCAGTACAGACAAGACGCGATCGTAGCCATACTGACCCACAAAGCCAACAAAATAGACGCCCAAACGATCCATAAATTCGCGCTCCGATACGCCCAGCACCTGCAAATATTATATAAGGTGTATATAGAAAGCTGATAGCACCGTTTTGTTCTTAAAAATTGAAGAACATTTCAGTTGTTAACATCCTCAAAATAAGTGTGAGTTATACTTGATTTGATAAATAAAAACAAAATGTTTAAATTACAAGAATTGTAATTTTTTTGTAATGTTTTTCTCTGAATGTGTGAGGGTATCTACATCTCCATGTACAAATATATATATTTTTCTGTGGCTAGTTCTCATACCGTTTGTGCCTTTTTAGCCAGTTTTTGCAGCAGATTCTCGGGATACACCTGATGCACGCTGAATGATGGCGAATCGATGCCCGCCTGCCGTCTTATGTCCTCCCATTTCTCCTCGCCGTACACGGACTTGATGTACTCGGATAGATTCTCCAACAGCAGCCCATACATTTTGCCAGCGACTCTGTTTTAGCGACAGTATGAAGATCTCTCCTTCAGTTAGTTGGAGCAATTTTGGCACATTGAATTGATTTTCACCTGTTGAATAAAGTCGAAATCAGTATTAGGTTTATTTAACATTTATTATATAATTTTAATTCAATAAATAAGATTAGATTTTTGGAAAAGTTTTAGTTATGTATAATCTGATATAGTTTATAGTAGTAGTATGGATTTAAGGTGCATCAGAGAGAGCTATGAAGTTATACAAAAAACTTGATCTGCATTTGGTATATGCTATATATACTTTTCTTCACATTTGTATCTTTTATTTTTTGTGTGCAGGGCAAAAATAATATTCGGTTACAACCTGTAGCTATATTAAGAGCAAACATTGCATCAAGCACTCCAAAATTTCCAACATTTTGTGTAATTTTAATTAGGTCAACATCTAAAGAAAATCGGACTTGATTTTAGAGCAAATGTTTTGAGCTTTATTTGTCCTTAAATAACTCAATTTGCGGTTTATTATATGCCCTAAAATGTATATAAATTCTTGTTAAATATTGAAAATAATTAGGTCCATCTATTCCAGTTATACCAGCTGGTTGTTTAGTCCACAAAATAAATTAAAAATATTGATATATTGATGAGTTGAGTTTGGTATATAAAAATCAAGCCCATTGTGGGCACCCACACGCCAAATGCCAGATTTCTATAGTTTTTTTCGTTGTTTTGCTGACTATTAAAGTAACATACATTTTTTTCACAGACAACTTAAATTATTTATGAAATGCTTGTGACTTATGAGTCTTCTTCGCAATAAGTATACGCCCCGTGATATTTCATATGTAAATTGTATTACAATATATGGTCAGCACCGTGTGGCTTTAGTTTTCATGGACAACTGTGCACATTTTGGCCGAATCCTCAAGCGAGAGCGACCTATGTTCACTTTTGTGCAATGCGCCAGACATTTGGCGCCTCATAATTTATGCCAGCCTCAGGCAAAATCAGTTCAAATCTTTTTTTTGTGTTGCCTTTGGGGAAATATGTCAATAGATTGGCTCGTCTTTTGATGCGTCGTTTTCATCAGTCCATCACCACTTTTGGTTTAAATCAACAATTGTGCGGCCAAGTGATATAAAATTTGTGATTATTTGGCCAAAAACTGTTGACATTTAATTTCGACTGGCACGTTTTTAATATGACTGCAGTGAGATATTTCAATAAATCTAGCAAGATGGAGGTATCTGCCCGTGTATACATCTGCATGACTGGTAGACATTAGGAATGGAGTTAAAAAATTGAGAGGACAATTTCTCATAGAGATACATTATGTTTCATTAGTTTAACATTGTTATAATCTCAATAAAATCTGTAATCTAAGATCGAGATGTAAATGAACTTTACTAAAAACTCGCGAAAAAATTAAAAAATTACTTTTTAAAATATAAAACATTCAGAATATAAAAATTATAAAATTAAATTTTGTAATTGATTAATTAATTATCAATTTTGCATTGTTAATATATAGAAGCAAGTCATATACTCGGTATGCTCTACTAAATTGTGTGAGGTATCAATCATTGAAATAAGTTATCGCTGATGCTTTGATTTTCTTTACAAGTTTGTTTTCATTGGAAAAATCGATGAAATTTATATTTTTTAAAATATTTTCTTTTACCAAACGAGTCTTAGAAACTCTACTGAATATTGTATTTATTACTCATAAATATCAACTTAATTTGCAAAGCTTTTATTTCTTCAATATTGAACCCAGTTCATCTGCCTTGCATAGCGCCTCCTCATCTCTGTGTATTTTCTCAAAAAGCAAATGCAATATTACGCATACGCCGCGGAGCATGGGTTACCAGCAAATTGAGTTGTCTATAAAAAGTAAATGAAATAATAACGTTGGTATGCAAGCAATGCAATTAAGTGCCCTGGGTGAGTCTGTCGACCAAACAAGTCGTGCGGGAATATGCAATTATAACGTATACGTAGAGTACGCCGAGATGCGTTTTGTGTCGCATGTCAGAACGACACGTGGCTAGCCACAAATGTTGGAATAGGTTTTATCAGCAAGCCATTTAAGCTAATTTGGGCGTAAGTCGGGCAGACGGTTAGTTCTCTGCTCCGCTTTCTATGCGATTTTTATTGCCTCAGTAAGTGGCAAGTCAATTTATCTGTACATAGCCAACAATTAAGTGTAAATGCGCAGGACAATTGCTATTTATATTTATACAATGGCAAGCACATTCGTTGCCAATCTGGGCAGCGCCTCGCCTGAAATCAACGCTAATTCAATTGCATTCAAAGGCACCTGCCGATGCAGCTAACTACATGCTCCGTGCACCCGAGTAATTGCCCCATATTCAAACCAGCAGCGCCTTGAGCATGCTCTTGTCAAACTGGCATAATAAACAGCTGTGGCAGCCACCGGGGCACCAGGGCACCAGGGCAGCAGGGCGACATATGTTATTACTGTTGCATTCGCATATGTTCGTGTCAATTGGAAGTCATATGTTAGCCATTAGAAGCTGTAAATTGAGTTATGCACTTGAGCAGACTGCGAGGCGGATAGATGAGACACCTCAAGGCTGCAGTTGCTTACAATCTGCTGTAAATTACGAGAGGGCTGCCAGTGCACAAATTGCGGCGCCTCGAAGTACGTCCTGACATAACAGATGAGGCTCAAGTTAAATTGAAAGTGTCACGCTGAAGGTAAATTTAGGAATAACATCAAATGAATGCCGCAGAGAATTAACCTTCCAGCACGCCACAAGCTGCACAGGAATTGCTGGCTTAAAAGAATATATTCAACACCAACTAGAGTTTACTTATATATCCTTAGAATTTGTAGTTACCAAACACATAGAATATGAATGAATGTGTTCTTAGCAACAGCTGCTATTGAACAGATTTTGAAGGCGACAAGCCACAAGTCATATCACAAATCTCAACAGCAAATTCTACCTAAACAAAAAACAAAAAAAAGCAAGAATATCCATTACTCTCACTTTGCATAGCTTTATTTACGCTTTATTGCCATTTGTTTTGTCATAAACATATTTCATTGTGTGCTTTATGGTTATCCGCACTCACACCACAATTTGTTCCCATTCATAAATTTATCTTTGGGGCAACGCATAAAAAATGCCGAATGTAAAGCTGAAAAAGAAAAAAACAAAAATAATGAATTTGTGGAAAATCTAGTATTTGCATTTTATTCGCGCGTTTTACTTCATTGCATTTCGGGCAAATTCGTTTGGGAATTGGGTTAAAAAACTGAAATTTATGATCAAATTGATTTGCTTTGAACTTTACTATATTGTGTATTCGTGCATTAATTGTGTACGTTGGATTGCTTTTTATAAGTTTAAATTAAATTTAATCCGTGATAAATTAAATTTCCCATTAGATATCATACAAACAATCCCTTGACGTCAGTTGTATTAGAAATATAAAAAGCTTTTTCCATTGATTTTTCTTTTTTTCCAAGCCATTTTATGTTGGCATTTTCCTGTTGGTGTTTTCTTAAATGTATTTTGCATACATTTAAAAAAAGCTGGCCTTAAGGCATACAAATCGTGAAGATATATAGATATGTGAACGAGCTATTTATAAAACACAATGATGTGCGAACTACATAAAATAGACAAAATATCAAAAACAAAAACAAAGCTGACAAAAATGCTTATTTAGACATGCTTCAAGCAAAAATTAAACAAAATTGTCAACACAACAATGTGTAGACGACAGAAAAAAACAGAAATTAAATAACAAACAATAACTACAACGAAAACTTTCATTTTCGGCAACAGCAGGGGCTCCGCCACCCACCATTTGGCATTGGGCAGCAGAAACAAACGACGAAAAACATTGAACACTAAACGCCCTCTAAACACTTGTGCCAAACAGATCAAAACATTGTCCAAAATGCTGTCATCTGTTTCAGTTCTACGGTATTGATATTATATGTATTTTTATTACATTTTTGTTGTCTCGTTTTTATCGGCCAATTACGTTGTGGCGTTTATTCATGAATGGAATACTCATCGGATACACAAACATATCTACAAATATGCCTATTTGTGTATTTATTTTTAAAAACATTTTGCGCGTTTAAATTGTCGAAATAATAAACAGGATGTGAGCGTGCTGCTTAGTGACGTCAGCGCCCTATTGATAGGATGCTGATATTAGTAGCTACCGCAGGAAGTGGTCACAGGTGAAAGGAAGCGCATTCAGCGTCATGTGGAGAACTCTTTGGTATTATTTAAAAATATTCAAATATAATTAAACTACGAGTGAAACTCACAAAAATCAATATTTTTAACTCAAACTTAACAGTAAGCTTCTTTAATAATAATAATAATACAAATTAAATAAAAAATCGAGTGTCTTTTTCATATAGCGAACATGAACAGTTTCAGTTCATCTGAGACTCTTCTATGAGATTTTCAAGAATTGAAGTAATGCTTACTGATTTGTAGTGCATGAGTAAGAGTAGGGGCAAGTGAGCAAAAAGAAAAAGTAAGAGAGAGGAGAGATGGAAGAGAGAGAGGTGCGAGAGAGAGAAGGAGAGGATGGGAGGAGAGGAGAGGAGAGAAGGGAGCGAGAGGTAGAAAGGGAGACAGAGTTAAAGATACAGGCGAAGAGAGATAGAAGGAGAGCAAAAGGAAAAACATAAATTCAAAGAGTAGCAGAATGAGAGATACAGAAAGAATAAGAAGGGGAGAAGAGCAAAGAAATGTATCAAAAAGACACAAAAGTAGGGAGGGGAGAGAGAGGGAAAGAAAAAAAATAGGGGGAGATGGAAAAATAATGAGGGAGAAAGAGAGAAAAGCAGCGAGATAAAAAAGTGGTGAAAGTAAGACAAAAGTAGTGGAAAGTCGTTCTCTCTCGCTAACTCCGATATGGATTAAAACCTTGGGTTTTCTAGCTCTTGTAGTTTCCTCGATCAGCTAGATCAAAGTAGCAGACAGACTCAGCTCACAGAACATTTATAATTAATGGAATTAAAGATGTAACCTTTCAACTATTACCTACACACCCACAACTTAATAATACAGTTTTAACCCGTTTTTATAATGAGTAATGCTGTAGGTATTGCACCAAGAAATAATATAAATAAGGCAATTTATTATTTAGTTAGACTCAATATTTTGAATAAAACTTACATTAAATTATAATAACATAAAAATGTTGAACAAAAATGCATAATAATGCATGCCCTGTCCTGTTCGTCTTATGATTTGTGTCTTATCGATATTAGCCATGGGCACGGCTAATACCATCTAATTAGGCTAAACAAACTGAAACTGTTAGCAGCAGTGTTTCAAAGTCAATAGTGTTTACTGACGACAAACGCAGAATATTTTCTAGCGAAATGGCTTTTTGAAAAGTAAATGCAAAGCGTGAAAAGAAATTTAAAAAATATAAACCGGTGATGTGAATTTGCAGCCAGATTTTCGCGACTTGTTATCATCAATCATGTCAAATTATGACTACATATTTCAAAAGGGGCGAGCAGCGAGTGCAATCTGCATACAAAGTTAGGTTCTAGAATTTTACGCTGCACCGTTGACCCCAATGTCCTTGACCATCGTGTAACGCTCTCGAGTGATGGGCAAATTTGTCATGCCCATTGACATTGAGTGATGAAGTGCTATAAGGTTGAAATTATTTTGTGGATTCTGACAGGTTTCAGTTTAGATAAAACGAGTCGAGTCTAACGAAGTGAACTCTGTGCAGGAAAGATTAAATTAGTTTCAGAATTGTATTTAATAGCCTGAAAAGGCTTAAAATATTTTAGTTTGAGGTGTTTGTCTCTACGTCTGTCTTTATATGGCAAACCGACATGTTTTCATTAAATTTTCCTGCCTCCAAAAACATCGACGAAAATTCACAACACATGCAAAATAAAAGCAAAAACATTCGCGACTGGCGTTAATTTTAATGAATTTATAAACAAATCGAAAAAACAAACGAAAAGTCGAAAAGGCAAATAAATTATTGAAGCCAACACCTACTGGCAATGGGCAAATATATTATATACCCCTACATAGGTAGCCTATGTACAGAGCTATAAATCCACGCATGAATGTAAGTAAGAGGCAAACAATTAACTTTCAAGTTCATTTGCGTGGGTAATGCCGAGAGCAACAATATAGCATATCCAATGCCCTGGATATAGATAGAGATACAGAGAGAGACACACACATGATCCGCGAGTCGAGTATATGTACATACATATGTATACGCATGCATATATTTATTTTTACACTTTTGAGAAAATGTATTTGAATATTTTTGCGCTTTGAAGGTGGCTGCTATATGTTAAGGTTAAATATACATATATAAGCGATGCTGTAGGAACGAGTATAGAATACAGGCTATAGAGTGCCGAGAGCTTTAACTTTATTTATTTTATTTTCTATATTCTTTTGCTCTTACTTAAATCGTCTTAGCAATATGGCCATAGGCAGGCAGTTGCATGCTGCCAAACATATGACTCAAAATTTGATTTGAATTTTTCTTTAATTTTTTTCTTGCTAGCTTGTTTTCTAGACAAGTTCACGTAATGTTGGAAATTGCTCATACGTCGCGTTGACATTGCGCGATTTTTATTTTCAGTTTCGTCTCGTTTCATTTCGCCTGACACTCGAATAAACAATTTTAGATAAATTTGGGGATTAATTAAAACCAAGTGCAACAAATTTATAACCATAAAAATGGAATTTGTAGTTTATTGCCTCAAATACAAATTACTGTGTGACTGCACTTGTATACACCTATATATGTAATTAAATAATTGCTGCATAATATATATGAATGCTGCTGTCTGTTTAGCTGCCAGTGTGGCATTTGCTTGATAGTTTATGGGAAATCAGTTGGCAACATCGAATCTATTTACATTTGTGAAATGCAGAAAGAGAGAAAGTAAGCGAGAAAGAGAGAGAAAGAGAACGTAAAGAATTATCCTAATAATTGACCTCATTTCTTAAGCGGGCAGCTTCGCACAAGTGCCTAATATATATAAATTATTTATGGTACATACTTTTACTCGGTCTGCCAACAATGATATACGGCATTGCGTAGAACTATTTGCTTGCAAATAATTGGGATTTTTATATACATATTCAGTTGTTTCATGTCTTAAGTTAAGCTTAGCCATGTCTAAAGGTAACAATTTCGCACTCAGTCCTACATCATTCATTTTGGCTAATGGCTTAAGAGTCACGTCTGCGAGTTGTGGGTAGAGCCACTTGGGAATTATAAGTGCAAGCTCGTGCTAAATACCTGTGGGATTCGCGGCTTGTTCTGCTCTCTCTCATTGAAACCAGTTGAATATATATGTGTTTGTATTATGTTTAAGGTTGTGTTGGCATAGTAATTAAACCTAAGCAATTAATTAACATTTCACGTCTTAATTCTAATAATAATTCTATGTATTTAGCATTTTTAAACACTTTTTTATGTTTAATTATTTTATTATTCAACGCACTTAATATTTAAATAAACTTCCAATTATTTTTTACTTTTTTAATTATTACTTAAAACTTGGTACGCAAAATGTCTCCCTTACAAATGGCTTAAATGGGTTTAAGGATCTGCATTTAAAGAAGAGCATTTAATTTTAGGTTCAAGTATGGCCCTCTCCATATAAGTGAGATCTATATTTATAGCTTGCCCCAAATTTCACATTTTATGTTTTAAAATGAAATTGTAAACTAAAACAATTTTTAATTTGTTTCTACATTAATATGGAGTAAGTAATATTTTATTTTGAACACCTTATATTTGAATATAAATTTATTGGGCACGACATTTTCCAGCCCTAGTCACAGAA
The DNA here is from genome assembly GCA_035041545.1 of Drosophila colorata. Classification (NCBI taxonomy): domain Eukaryota; kingdom Metazoa; phylum Arthropoda; class Insecta; order Diptera; family Drosophilidae; genus Drosophila; species Drosophila colorata. The sequence goes on along the minus strand of JAWNLD010000680.1, from coordinate 4,656,043 downwards.
TATTATAATGTATTTCTCAATATTTTTGTTGTTGTAATATTTAAATAAAAAGTATAGACAAAAAAATAAGTTTCTTTGAAACTGTTTAAATAATATTAAGCAAGAGTTTTGGTACATTTTTGTTACGTATGGCAACATTGAGGAGTCGCTTAAAGTGATTCCTTTTTGATAACTTTGCATTACACTTTCGACCATGAGCAATTTCATTAATTTTAACCTTGAGAGTCCTTGAGAACGTCTTTATACCCTTTCGCATGACCTGAGAGTTTCATATCTGAATGTTTTGAAAGTCAGAATGACACCGAGTCATACAAATTGTATAGGCAGAAATCATTCTCTTAAATATCTCTTTAAAAAATATCGAATTTGTATGTATGCCCATTTAAAGGCATATTCCCAGATCATTTGCACTTGGCAATCAAATGAACATCAAAGTAATTAAAGTACTTTTGGTTTAAATTCTTTGTTGCTTTCTTTTGGGTATGTAAGAAAAAACAAAACAAAATGGTTTCGCTTAGCCAATGTGAATGTGTGCCAGAAAGTAAAAGTTTAAACGATTTTTAATACAACACTTTTAGTAGGTGCATTTTACGTTTTGATTTGCCAAAAGAGATCTCTGCCAGGTATTTCCCAATAGTTCTTTTGTGATTTTACTTAGTTTTTTTTTGGTTTTGGCTTTTTGTTTTTGTGCATTTGCTTACACAAAGTCAAGTTCAAGTCCACCAATTTCGTTGGTCCAATTTGTATATAGTTTGTTTAAGGGCAAAACTGATTTTCCGTCTTATGTAAGGTAAACAAACAAAGTCAAATGAGCGCATCCGATGCAATTGCAACAGCCTTGAATGGTAAAAATGACGCAGAATGATTTTTGTTTGCTTTAACTCAAAATATTCAACATAAACGGAACACGGAATTTAGTTTATAAAATTTGTTGTACGAAAATAAACAATTGCCGCGATGTAAACTGAAAGGTCATATTGCCTGTGCGGAGCTCAGATAACAGTACTATAAATACTATAGTTAAGTATATTTCGTCTGGCACTCAACCCACAGCCCATGGATATAGCCAAGGTGATCGAGAAAGCTTTTGTTGCCTTTAGTTTACATGTTCCACCCACATTTGATTTTCTATGTAGGTTTTATGTTGTGCACATTTTGCGGAAACTCTTTTGTTTTCTTTAAATTGTTGACTTTTAGTTTACGCACGCGGCCAATTTTGTTTATTTATCGATTGGCCACATGGAGCTATTAGTTTGGCATTCCATTAGTCGGAACAGGTATAGTTTGGGCTTATAAACATGATGCACTCATGTAAAAATACCAGAAATGATTTTGTGTAAACTTAAATAAACGGGAAATTCTAATAAATAAGAGTCAATGTGAATGTCATGAGGTTGACCTTTGATGGTTCCGGTTTAAGGCTTGAATAAAAATAAAAAATGAAACTAAATGACCAAAATAATGTACTAATACTTATTCATTAAATATTTGTATTATTAAAGAAATTTAAATTAATCGAACTGACTTAAAAACTTTAGTATGACTTAAGTATCCCTTTTGTACCCAAATTTTAGTATGTTTTTCTTCCAGCACACTGCATATTATATTGCAATATTATCGCTTTTTATCTTTCATTAGGAGATACGAATAAGAGCTGCCTGGGGGCTGCGCTAATTCGAGACGTTTATTTTCGATTTGGCATAGTTTGCATATTGTTTTGTAGTCCTACATTAGCTTAGAAGGGTTACATAGAATATTGATTTAACTTGTTTCTGAAAATCCTCATAATATCCCTAAATTTATTCATAAAGTATTTCTATTTATTTATGTGATATCGCCACACAATCGTTCTTGGTATGGAAATGAGCAACAGCTTAAAATGTATGGAGATATATACTGCTACTTTAATACATACTTTATTTTAAATTAAAATTAAGAATGAGTTAAGGTCTCAGGAGGACTAAGTTCAATGCTCAGTTCAATACCACAATTGACGCATTTCATTCAGATAATGTGTGTTTTGCATGATTTAATAGCACCGAATGTAAAGCGACCAAAATATTATGAACAAATATGAATGGAACAAGGTTTGTAGAACAAAAATAAAGAAATGAAACCAGGAATATATACTCGCACAAAGAATAATGCCCAAGTTATTTCGATATATGATTATAATGGTATGGGTGTTGGTGAATTTCGGGCTATCTTTTTATGACCATCGCCGTCATCGCTTTCATTTAAATCCACAACAATGAGTGGGCGCAGGCAACAGCGCGATCCGTCAGATGCCGCCCTCGACTGCCCACAGATTTGCCGAAAGCTATAGCCGAACTCGCAGAGCTTTTTGGCCACGTACAGATATAGATATGTCGAGATCGGCTACCTACGCCGTAAAGGAATATCGTGCTTTTGTCGTGTGTGAAACAAATGGCAAATGCTGAAACGAGTAAAACTGGTGAGGAGAATTTCGAATGGTTTGCAGTTTGAAAAAATTCTTCGTTGAGGATAGATCGCTATTTTTTAGAAGTAAAGCAAATTGTAAGCCCAGCAAAAATTAGACTATGGACAACAAATACTTAAAAATAATATCAATTCAATTTGAATGGGACAATTAAATAATTAATCGAACAATGTGGTGCAGTTATTTGAACAATCACAAAGTGAACAAACATATTTTTAATAAAAAGAGAGTGTTCAGATCACTTTTGAAACTGCTTTTTCAAAATGGAATTATGACAATATATGATTGCGACTGGCTGATTATATAAGAGCCAAAGACATTTGACACCAAGTGAATATTGAATAAGTTTGATCAAAGTTGAGCAAAGCCATTGTGAAGTGTTGAATTTGATACGAATAATTGCAAAAGCAAATTTAAAATTGTTCTTAAAGTCAATTTCAAATATAATGATTGAACATTTTAATATTTAACGAACAATATATATACATTCCTTTGAAGCGGTTATTTGAAAAAGTCTACAAATAAAATAAAGAAAAAAGTTCGAATTAATTAAATTGAGAATTTTGGCGTCGTCTTTTTAGCCTGACGCCCGTCAGGAAAAATTCAACTCAAGGACATTTAAAAATAACGCAAATTTAGCTGCACCTCGCGCCAATCGTCGTCACACACAGACACACACACACACACACGGGTGCACAGTTTGTTCATACAAACAGCAGATAGACTTTATGTATATAGAATTTTGCAAGTTTTATATATATATGCACATATAGAGAGTGTGAAATATTCAGTGTGCCGTTTCATATAGATTTTGATATATATATATACCAGAAATATACGTATATAATTTATATGCGTATGCTGACGATATTATTTGAGAAATAAATTTATTTTTAGTGATTGATCTTGTTGTAGATATATATAAATATTTTTTTATATATACAAGTAGACAACTATTTTATACAATTTTTTTAAACTTTGCTCTGCTGTAAAGTGGCACACAGTCTGTTTATTTTCGAACTGAACAAAAGCGCCGAGTCAGCCAAGATTTGGACATCCACGTCCACATACACTTCGACATCTATAGCAAAACATCTCTGGCTGTGTACTGTCCCAATCTCGTGCGTGTTGACATTTGAACAATCGTATACAACTCACACCCAGAGCCAAAACGTGCGATAAAACTAAAGAGTCGTAGACTTTTGCGTTGACAGAAAACATTTCAAATTGGTGCAAAGTGCAAGCAAAAACGATTTTTTATAAAAAATAAAGCGAACAAAAGAAATGGAAATTGTTAATATAATTGGGAAATATTTTCGTATTGCAGCGAACGAGTTCAACGAGTATTTCTTGTGCTTGAAAGACACAAAACAAATCGATCAAAATGTTCAAGAACCATTTGGAAATGATTGGGCGCAATGAGAGCCCCAGCAAGAAGGCCAAATTTTGGCAATCCTACATCAGATCCCTGAAGGGTAAGCATAATTCACAGAACTCAATGTGTAAGCCATAAGAACTAGAATTCAAAATTCCATTTCAATAGATCTACTTTATAATGTAATCAGTTAATATGAGTATCTCTTAAAGTTGTTGTATTTTGAGAGCGCTATCAAATCAAAAGTATTCTAGACTTAGGAGCTACATAAATAGCACAGCAGCGTATAGAATTTTGGTCTATTTATTTTTTCTCATGGCAGGTGTCATTTTTAACGTAATCGCCAAAAAAGCTGCACAAAACACATAGTCATATAAATGTGAAAAGCTTTCTTTAAATTGATATATATATATATAAGTATGTTTTATATATGTATATTGAAAATATTTTAACTATGTGCTCATGAGCCAAACAAAGCGAAAAAATGTGGCTGCTGCGCCAAGGCAAAATAACTAGGCGCTCATATAGAAAATACAAAATTCAAAATACGAAACACGAAAATGAAATCAATTTTTTTGCTTTTGTGTGTTTTGGCAATGAGCCAAATAGCTAAAATAGCACAAAACCTAATGAACTAAAGCAATCGTGGTGTCTGTTATAATTCTTGATTCGTATGCTACTCCACAGGTTCCGAGGATATTCGCGCCCATGATGCGCCACGATCCTCTCGCCCATACAGCTCGTACCTGGATTCTCCCACATACAGGAGCATCTACGATGAGCCCGCCACGGCCAACGAGCGCGTTCAGTCATCTGGCTACAGATACTTGCCAGTGAGCCGCGACACCTACGGCTACTCGCCACGTGCTATCTACGATCATCATTACAGCCGAACAAGTAAGTTTGCCCAGTTGGTTCAACTGTTGTACTAAGTACTAAAACTTATCCTACAGCAACAGCAACCCGCACAATTATATTGCCTACGAGCTTTGATTGATTGCTTTTCTTTTGTTTTAATGGCTCTGTGGTGCCATCAATCAACCAATCAGTCAGTCAGTCAGCTCATTTCAATCATTGCACCTGCCAATCATGCATTTCGAATGCCTTGCAGCAGCACACCTTGAATTGCTAACGGGTTGCCAAATTAAGCTACATATTTCTCTATGATTTCATAATTATATAAATAATTAAAAAGCTGAACAAAAAAAAGAACAGCACAAAGCCAAAATAGAATTACGTCAATGATTTTCAGTATTTGTGCGCTCGGTGAATTGTTTTTGGCAAAGGCCCACCAAAGTTTTAGACAAAATATACACATGTTCATAAGCTTTGTGCTGGTAACACACACACACACACACACACATATATATATATATATATATGTATAAATACGAATAGCTATATAATATGTATATGGCAGGTACATAAGGCACGGGAGAACATTTTCAATTTGCTCATGCGTGCTTCGGATCAAATAACTGAGGCATACAATTTTAGATACTTTTTTTTTTTTATATTTTTCGTGATTGTTGATGATCGTCCATTCCCTGCGTGTCCCTGTAACAAAGCTTTCTTATGCTTATACGATAAAATCCCACACACGCACACACCCCTAACTGGTGCCCCACAGTCAAATGTACTTTTTGTTTTCGGAACTAACCAATTTTTTTTTCTTTCTTTTTTTCTCATAAATGTTTCAGAAAATACATAAATGTTTATCGACAAAAGAAAATTTTAAGAAAATATACTTAAAAAAATATATATATGCATATCTCAACGCAGCAAACTACAAAACTTTTCTCTCTAGGCAAAATCAACATTTTAGTTATATATTTAGTAAATACTAAGAGAAGAATCTGTAGCATTAACTTACCTATGTGTGTGTACTTAGCTGTGTTTAGAATGATAATCAGAATGATTTATAGCACTTTTCTTATGTAGTTCTGTTGGCTGAAATTGAATAAAAATTTTTTTTTTTAACAATTTCTCGTATTGTGGAAATCGTTGATTTTATTATGCAAATTCAAGTTCATGACATTCATAAGGTATTTTGTTTCGCATTTCAAATTGTAACCTCCACTGCATCTTCATATGATTTCATTTTTACTTTTATGCGCTTGATCTTTCCATACGCAAGGCTTAATTAGTTTAAATGCAATTTTTTACAAATATTATATTTTAATTCTTTCTCTTTCCTGCTGCATATTAATTGTAAAACCGCTTTTATTGGATAAATATCGTACGTATATCCAACTGCTTTTATTGACAAATGGGAATATAACGCATACGCTCTGAGCCCAAGTTTACCAGCGTCTTTTAAATTTATATTTTGCCTTCAAATGTAAGCATTTAAATTTTTGTTGAGTTATTACCTTCTTTTATTTTTGAATGCTTTTTTATATTTTTATAAAAATTTGTTTGAATTTCTGTATTAAATATATTATACCTTCTCTTCGCAGTTCCAGCTAATTACGATGCAGAGAAGGCCTGGAATGATCATTTGAAGCGCATGCAGGAAATTGAGCGCAGGTGTGTAAACTAACTATGTACACTATACCCTACAATCGTTTGTTGCACATAAGGTCCGCAGCTGACTGATATATTATTTGTGCATTTTTAGATATCCATCTCGCTATGGTCTCTACTTGAGAGACAAGCCACTCACACCAAACTCCTTGGTGCCTTTGGAATACGAGCCAGAGGATAAGCTGTTGGCTGAACTCAACAAGGGTAAGGGTATCAAAGACATTTACTAAATACGCCCAAAATAAAACACAAGAACAACAAAAAAAAGTAACCATTACAACAGCAACATTTAAATTAAAATCTACGAAATTTGGAATTTTATGATAATCGAATATAAAAATTTTAAATTACTTGTAAAAACGCCAAAAAATTACAAAATGTAAGCACGAAAAAGAATAGCAAAACAACATCAATACGAAAGAAAAACAACAACTCAACAGAATTTTTTCAAATTCAGTCACAACATTTACAGACAAAACAAAACAAGAAAGAAATTAAACACCAACTCGAAACTTGACGAGCAAATTTTTTAGCTCAAGAAATTTGCGTTGTTCAAGTTTCCATTTGACGATTTCTAAAAATGCATAAACGAACTATATCTTTAACACTGTATCGTATACTATATCTTGCAGCCATTAAGATTTGAAGCGCTGAGCGTTTACATTCGAAAAAAGCTAACTGGTTGAAAACTTTTGTTTTGGCTTAGCTTTAGTAAATTGTAAAATTCTACAGAAATTGTTAAACAACAAAACAACGAGTAATGATAACAATAATTTTAAATTAAATTGTCTGTAAAAAGAATCCAGCCCCCAATGTAGTAAATGGAAAACAAAACAAAACAATTTCGTTAAATGTTTCATTGTATGATATGATGCTTTACTTAATTTTTATTTTTAACTTATTTATACAACAAACAACAATATGAAAAAAACGAAAGTAATAAAACCAAACAAAACATATAAAATCTAATTTTAATTTAGACATACGCAGAAGATATCATAGAAAAACATCAATTAAAAATTATATATATTAAATTAAACATTTTAACTCCCCGTTTTCATACAAGTCATGCGCCAGCTCACCAACTCATTTTTCAGTCATTATAAAACCCACAAACAACCCAACAACCATCCCCCACCCAACTACTTTAAGCCTTATCCATTTTTTCTAACAGCTGTACCATAGAATTTTTCGTTTTTTGAATTTTGAGCGCAATCTATAGCTGACAGTCTGTATGATAAATAAATATCCCGCTCTTGAACTGAACTGGCTTTTCACAACTCTGAGAAACTCTTAGATTAATACAAAAGGAATTAATAAAAACTATTAAATACAAACAACTGTGTTTTGCATATACTTTTTCGAAAATTTAATCTAGTCTTATCCTGTGTCGTAATTGTTTCCTTATTATTTATTAATGTATATACCAAATTTTTATTTTATTTTACAAACACATTTGTTTTTTGTTTAACACCGTTCAATTTATTTGTATTTCAATTAATACTTTATATTGTCCCACGTCCTTTTGTGTGATTGTTTATCATCTCTTCGTCGCCCCCAGCTCACAACTACTAAAAAAGAACATAGATACATACACTGTGCGGTGCCTGTAAATAAACTGCCAATACTTAAAAAACTAAACCTTTAAGTCAAATGAAATATTTAACGAATATTATGTTCAATGTGTTTCACATTCAATTTATTTTATTTGTATTTTTTTTTGTAATTTCTTATGGCAGTATTTATTTGATAAATTCAAAAAACAAAAAAAAAACCTCCAATTGTTGTGTCAAATTTTCATAACTTGTTTCGTGCCCACAGTTTTGTAATTTTGTACTATGTATTTTGGTTAGTGTGTTGCTTAGAGATTCTATTGAATACCTAATAAACATCGTTGGGTTGTTGTATTTTTGGAAACTGCTTTGGTAAGTACTTACCTAATATTAAACCAAACGAAGAATAGAAATACCATTATATTCCGGCTCCTGAAAGAGCAAAAGACAGAAAAGCATTTGAATAAAGTCTCTACATAAAATATATCTCAAAGTAAATGTTAGTATTCAGCTCTATTTTAAGGACTCTCAAGGACATTATGGCTATTAAACTAAGTAGTCCTTTTGAAGCCCACACACAATTGATATGTCAAGCAGAACGTCTGTAACTGAATATTTTCTTATTACTTTCCAAAGAAAATTGTTATATAAACATAGTAATTACGTAGTTTGCCACATTGCATCATTAAAGAGATATGAGTAGCAACAATTTACTAGCTAGAAAATTCACAAAAAAATAAAAATGCACAAGCCATGGAAATTGTCAAAGAAATAACCATTAAAGCTTTGAAGATAGTCAGTACCTTATCAACTAGAGAACGATTTTTCACATATGTTTACCAAGTGTGCAAATACTTGGTACGTACGTACATTGCCAAGTATAAGTAAAGGAAGAGTGAAAGTCACATAAAGAGGAATGGAATAGATTTCTTAAAGACAAAACATCTTTAAACAAACAGCAATGAAAGAGATTTTTAAAATATAAAAATACAATAATACAAAATGTATTAAATGTATTAAAATTACTATCAATTTCTTTCGAAATTTGTTTGCGATGAACATGTGATTTTAAGGATGTGTTTTTAACACGAAAACATAAGAATATAACAGTAAATAGTTAAGGGCATATAATACAACCTTTAGTACGTGTATTACTACACTCAGAGATAAACGACTTTCTTAGCCTAAGTACGAGCGTTTTAATTCTAAAATTGCAAGAATAATTCGTTTTTAAATATTCTCAAATAAGAAATGAAATAAGAATAATATTTTTTTTTAGATAAAGTTCGGTGAACGACTGTTGTGGTTAGGAATTATCGCATTAAAGAAAAAGCTGCTAAGAGAAGAATTTTCTTCCCAAGTTAAGAAATTTGCAAGTTGGCCAGATTTTGACAACGCCAGTACTTGATTAAATTATAAAATTCTTTGAGCGTAGCTTAATACACGTAATATACTTGATCCTATTACAGAACGTCAGGCAGTACGTTATGTTATTTTTTAACAATTTTTGACGGAGCCATGTGCTATAGCATTGTCTTTGTATTTTATTCATTTTTGCAGCACGCCGCTCGGCCTCGCCGTTCCGTCCCAGCCGCAGCACCCGCGCTGGCAGCGAGCCCTATGTGCCACCACCGGTCTACTGGAATCGCGATGGCAGCGTGCCACGTGGCGGACCATCCGTGTTCGATCGCGCCACTAGCCTGGCTCCGTTCACGCGACCAAGCTTCCGCGCCAGCTCGCTGGAACCATTGGATGAACTCTTTGAAAGTAAGTTGCCCGCACTTGCGGAGGCTGGGGCAGCGGCAGTCGATGCAGCTGCTACTAGGCCAAGCATTTTTGAGCGCGCCGGCTCGCCAAGTCCCACTCCTGTCAAAGCCGGTCGCTGGGGACCTCGTCCCACCGAAGTCGCCTACGATGCTGAGGGTAAAAATCTAAATTCTTCTTATTCGTTTTTCTTTATGCAAGACAAGAAGAGACAAAATTTTCTCGTTGTTGTTTAATGGCTTCTCTTGCCCAATGCGACACAACATGATAATGGCGACAAGTACGACAATGATGATGATGACGAACGTGTTGAAAAATTGTTGCCATATTTTTCGCGATGCGTTCGTATCTATTTCAGTCTCTGTGTGTGTCGCTAAAATTTATCAAACTTTTACTGTTTTTTTTTTTTTTGTATACTTTGGCTTTTATCCAACAACATTTTTATTACGTTCTTTGTGTTGAATGTACTACCAACAGCATCAGCAAAAAAAAAAAAAAAACAAAAAACAATTGTTAGCCCAAAAGTAAGCGCCGTGCTTTAAGTCTTTAATCCTGAATTCACGTAAACGCTACTCCCCATCTCCATTGCTTTTTGAATTGCTTCCCGAAGCGCCTGGCATTTATCCTGTTCATATTATATACTTTCTGTCCTATCTTCATGTCTTTCCCTTCTTCTGCTTTTTGGTAATTTTTCCACTATGAAACCTCACATACGCATGGAAAGTATCAAAAAACTGTTGATGTTAAAGAGTTGTCTTTTCTTGTTTTTTTTTTTTTTATTTAATTTTTGTATTTTAGTCTAAAAGCAAAGCAAAAATATTTTTCTTTCTGCTCTTCTTGTATACATTGCAATACAACAAAACACAACAAAAATCTACAAATATAATTGTATACCCTACAAAACGCACGTCACACCATCAATATCAACATCAACAACAACTACAACATAATGATGATTTTGCTACTTGACAATAAACACCATACCAAATGCTATTGTCGAACCAAAATAGGACTTCCAATCTTCCATCCACGCAACCGCTTCAGGGATATGTTGAGCCCCAGCCCCAGGTTGCCAATCTCATCGATTGTGCGCGATCCCTTCTGGTGGGATGTGGATGATTTGGTGCCCTTCCGTGCCACCTCGGTGCCCCGTGCCTCGAGCCCCGTGGCTCGTGATTCGTACTTGTCGCCGGTGAAGAATCGCTATCTGTGGTCCAGGCACCCAGCCAGACCCTTGACACGTAAGTAGTCGCAGGACAATTTTAAAGTCTCGTTATTGTATATACGATGCACATGCACCCTGTATATATTTTCTGAAATTTTCTGGCAAATCTCCCACTATCTAAAAAAGTTTCTTGAAATCATGGAAATCATTTTTAATGCTCTAGAAAATAAAACTTTGTTTAAAGCATGAGAGAGACGCGTATTATTTAGACAACGATATAGAAAATCCTACATAATTAAAAAAACAGTTTAATATTTTTAATACTTCAAATTTCAATTCCAACGTCGTAATTTAGTATACAAAAATATGAATATTTTAACATTATTATTTTTATTTTATTTACATTTATTTGCCATACACAGCTGAGGCAGAGGATTATTTCTAAAACCAAAAAAATTAAAAAAAAAGAAAATCTATCAAAAAAAAAGCTAAATCACAACTCAAAATCGTAAGCTCTAATAACAAGCGATGCTATAACATATAGCACTTCTGTAATTTTTGTACTTTAATTTACATAAATTACATGTAACGAAATGCAATACAAATAAATTGGTAAGAATATTATATGGAAAAATACCCTCCCGCAGCATGTGAAAAATTTGTTCATGCAAACTACATTAGCTGACATGTAGTGTCGTATACCATATCCCTGTAGTACCCTAGAAGTACCTATTCGTAGTACATCCATTCAGTAACTATACAATAGTAGTAACCATTTGATTTAATTGGAAAACTATATAAACTGTAATTAACATTCTAAAAAATTCGTAGAAAATTGCACGCATTCTTTTCAAAACTTTTAATGCGTAATGTATTGTAGTTAATTATGTGTTTTTTCAAATCAAATGTTGCATTGTTATTAATATAAACATTATCATAATTTTTGGCAGCTCACCGCTCAATTTTGTAAACGAACGAAAACGAACTTTAAAACAACAACAACTACAACAACAACGAATGCATCAATGGGGTCCCCAAAACAACGACAAGCTTTGGTTTCCAATTGAAGAACCGGAAATCAAAGAAAGTAGCAAAACTTATCTGTAGTCTCAAAATCCTCTACAACGATTGAATTTTTTCAAAACTGCCAGCCCCAGAACATCCGGCGGCTGCCTCCAACTCAATATTGCCATCAAGTGCGTACTTCCCGTAGTAAAATAAAAAATAATAATAATAAAAAAAAGAAAACAAAACGGAAAACATTTTAAACAACAACAACTCTCAATAAAGTTTTTATTTTCAATTTATTATTTTTTTTAGCTCATGTCTTAGTTGTAAGTGCAAGAATATAAAAACAAAAATTCGATTTACATTTATTATAATAAAAACTAAATAACTTATGAGCTGCTCTTCAACAACTCGAGCGCCATAAATTGTTCCTTTTTTGTATATTTTAGACGCTATATTTATAATTATTTGTATTGATAAAAAAAAAATACTCGAATTTCAAGTATAAACCATTTGAATTTCTGAGATCACAATGAAATTAATGTTGTAAGGATACATGAACGTTTCACTGCATATGAGAAAATATATCTGCCATACTATATACTACGAAAGCAACAATATTGCGGCTAAGCATATTTTCAACTTGTAACAAAAACTTAAAAAAAAATTATATATACAAAATTCTGGAAAAAAAAATAAAAACTTCTAAAAGCCCAAAAAGTTGTGGAGTTGTGTTCATTTAGGCTGGAAATTAATTGCCTGCCAAATCTTTAACAAGATTGAAATTAAGGAATTGAGCACAGAAATGAGAATGCTCTAGTCGAGAGAGCTTAGTTCAGCTATACTCAAACTTCACATCTGTGTTTTAATAGAATCTTCAAAATTAAAGGTCGGTTAGAAAATATGAAATAAACTTGATTTACGTTTGGTAAACTAAAAGCTATATTTTATATCTTGCGTATCCGCTGTTTTTGTTTCTGAAAAAAAATACGAACTTTAATTCGTTCACGTGTTGCGATAATTTATCTTTGGTGACTACTTGTCAATGAGAGGATGTGATAGGTAAACATCATGTCAAATTCAACTTGCAGTCAAATAGCACAAACTTTGACACGAACATGAACTAATGTACATGAATAAGAAGTTCGGTTCTTATGCTGAGCTGGGCTTTTAGTGGGGCAAATTGAGTCCTTTATTATCGAGGTGGGTAGGGTGCATTATGTCAATGCTCTCAACCCTTAAAAGAACGTCAGCAAATATGAATAAAATAGTTTCGTACACGCAGCGTTTTTACTTCTGACCTTAATTAATTTAAAACATCTAGAGTTTAGTCAACTAATGGACGGTGCTGTAAACATCAAATGTCATAGAACTGTCCATAGTTCCATTTCTTTTGTGCCGATGTCATTTATCTTTCCATTTACGGATACATTTCTGCCATTTCTGTCTGTGTGTGTGTGTTTTTTTTTTTTTTCTAACAGTTTTTTGACTTTGACGTTTTTGGCGTTTAGCACGCAATTGTTTCGCACTTTTTGCTGCCTGCTGTTTGTCTATGGACTGTAGAGCATGTTGTTGTCGTGGCTGTTGCTGAGTCTGCAGCTAGTCCTTGAGGTCCTTTCGATATGCACACGCTCCATTGTGTTGAAGCGCCTTAATTTTCTTTTCTTTACTGTTTCTGGTCATTTGCTACTTTTTCTTATTTTTTATTTTTTTTATTTTGTCGTAGCACAATTCGAATTTGTTCATCTATTTAATTATTGATTCACACCATTTCTATGGGCAAAGGTCACTCAATGTCAATTATATTTGCTACTGTGGCTCCGCTCTTTGGAGATTTGATGTTCATGTTTTGTACAGCATTTCAATTGCTTTTTAACTGTTGTTTTGATGCGTCCCCCGATGATTTGCCAAGTGGTGTTTTGTGGTTTATTTCGTTGATCCTCTGTGCTCCCAAAACGTATGCCAAGTCATGTGGCCACCTTCATGCCAATGCGTGCCTAAAGCATTTAATTAAAAATTTAATCTCCTTGTCAAATTGCTGTCTCCTAACATTCATTGGCTGTGCAACAAAGTTGTAAAAGGAAACTGTGGCACGTTGTATTCTTACTTTCCTGTTCGCTTTTAAGCTTGAATCTTTGTAAGCTTCCGTAAATCCACACATTGTCTTCCCAATTAACGCTTTTTTGTTATTTTAAGTACTTCTAAATGAATAACTTTTAGGCTTAAAGCCTTTAATGGCAATAAAAATAAAGCTCTCCCAATTTAAATAATCAAAGGTTTAAATAAAAGGCTCTAGTACTCCTGACAAAATAGCTTTTTCGTTTAATTTTTTATATTCACTATTATGTTTATATACTTAGAAATAAGCTCATTTACGTTCAGAACTTTCTACCTAATTGGCTTATGATATATGTAAGTGTTAATTTGATACAATGTACAATTAAATTAATTATTATAATTGAGTTATTACCCTACTTTATGCACTTATGGGCTTGCAAACATATATATAATTAGCACTCAGAGCGAAAACAAAGAATTTTGCATATAGAACAAGTACAAGCGACGTCAAATTCGGCTAAAGTAAAAATCTTTTAACTTCATATAAGACCTGAACTTATTCTAAGAAACGCTGTATTCTCGATAACATAATCTTATGCTCATTTCAAGCACTTCAATTCTTGCAGGTAATGTGTTTTTGGTTTTTAATAAATTCAAGAATTTTGGTTTTTATTTATGCAAGAACAATTATAAAATCAAAACCGATATTCAAGAACTAAATGTTATAGAAATTTCAAGCATTTATAGCATATTTCTCTAAATGAGATAAAAACGGTGTTTGCTTAAACAGGAAACAATGCGTTGTTGAAATTGTATTGTGTATAAAAAATTGTTTGACTACGAATTGATCAAACACCTTTAAAGATTCCTTGATACGAAATTCATTTAATTCTTAAAGACTTTAATTGACAAAATGTCCATACACACGGTCAATTGAAAACTACATGTACCAAAGTCTTTAACTTTTGACTCTGTCCACTCCTAATCCTATTTCGATTATTTACTTTGCAATGTGTAGAGAATTTTCAAGAGCCTGACATTGACGTCTTCACATTTTTGTGGCAAGTTCAAGTTTGCAGTTTAAGTTCAGATATTGCCCGCAATTTGGCCAAGAGAATTGCGGTTTCTTAACTGTTCAAATGTCGTATAGGTTATAAACTGACTATATAAACATGGCCAAAAGGCTTGTAACATAGCATAATTATTCTGCTTAGGTTTCACGCCAATATTACCCTTGATACTTAAATCAAAATTCATACAATTCAAATATTTATTTAATGCTTAATCTTTTTGAAAACCATTTAACGTGTAATAAGTTGCAAAGTATTTATTATCTGGATAAGTCTGTAAGAGTATACAAAATTCACCATGACAATGATTTTCTCCTTGTGGTTTTTGTTTCTGTGTTTTTTTTTGTGCCTGTTGCTGACGGCATTCTGGACAGCTTAAGATTTATATTTCGGCCGAAAGTTTGGACCACGCCAACTTTGGCCATCAAATGCACGTGCTGGAGAGTCGTACAAAACTGACAGCTACTGTTCTGCTAATTGGTATGGGCGTATGGGCGTGTCAGCTGCTTGACATGCCCATCACATACGCCCGGCCAAAAACATTGCATGCTTTTAGGGGCGATCTCACGGCTTCCGCTTCAGTTCAAAGGGTTTAATTGCTTCACAATGTTAAAGTGGAAGCAATGCCAAGTCAAACTCAGTCATGCAGTGAATTTCGCGTGGGTCACTGAGTTTTGGGTCAATTGGCAAATTTAAATTAATTAGAGTACCAAAAAGAGCAGGGAGCCGAAATTATATAATTATTGGAGAAAATCTGCATATTCACAGAATGATTGATGTATGTCAAAGGGCAAAAGCCGAAATGTCTGGCAGACAAACCCTGTCTGACGGCCCTCAATTAAAAGTCCTTAATCGAAACAAAGACAAAATTGCTATTAAAGCAGCAGCTTAGACAGTATTTCAATTGGCGACGGCTATGGGGTGTTTCGATCTCCCCTTCAAATTGGATTGGGGAGACACTTGAACCGTCTGCAAAGGAACTTTTGTTTAAACGATGATTCCGCTTTAATTATTGCTTTGCGCTGGCAGTATTAACATTTCATTTATGCGGGGGGTTAAGTGCTTTATTGAAGGTTAAATTAAAGTTAATGATACAAAAACGATGCTGATAAACGGTTTCTCATGTAAGTGGGTTGAGGTCCTGAGCGACACATCTAAGGTTTCAGTTTGGGAATCTGTGTTCACAATAGACGTGAAATACCCTGCCGCGGGTTGTTTACTTTATCATTGAGTTGTTGTACCCCTGAAAGCTTTTTCTTTGTGATACCAAGTCAACACCTAGGGAACGGGCAACTTATAATTCTGTTTGCATATTTTTTCTTACTCGCATTTCAAATATTTATTGCTTTGGACTTTTTTAAAATGCCAAAAAATATCACTTATTGTCATAAACAATTAAAAATATTTAAGAATATCGATTGTATCAAATTTATTGAAAGCTTTGAATGGTGCCATAAATATTACTTTGCAGCACTATTAAATATTACAAAATTTTAAATATTTTATTTAACTATTTTGGCTAAAATTGTTGAACTTTAATTAAAACTTAACCCCGACAATAAATGTACAGATTTTAAATAAGAAAAAAATATTAGTGTATACCATCATAATAAAAATGTATACACAATTTATAAAATCAAGTAGTTGGATAATTAAAGCCAAAATGCGCAATGCGATTGTATAGAACCAAAAGATTACAATTTCATAAATCATGCTATGCTTATATATTAAAAATAAATGTATGAGTATATACATTTTATTGGATTTTTAAATTGTTATACTCGTTAAATAAAAAATCAAGTTGGCAATTCCTCTAATAAAGTTAACAAATTTTACAACAATTTGAGAAAAATGCCGTTCCAAATTTAAGAACTGGCACATTTCTTTCTATAATAATGTTAAATTAAAATTGACTTATATCCGTATTTATACTCGTCGGTTAATAAAAACGTATTTAAAGTAAGACTTGTTGTCAAGGTCGAAATTTACTCTTGGCTGGGTTCCGACAGTTCTTGAAAATGATTTAAATACAAATTTCTTGGATTTTCTTCTAAGTGTGCTTTGGGCTAAAGCCGACAAGCTGCAGTTTTGCATGAAAAATTAACTTAAACGTACTTATGTTCACTTAAGCTCAGATGCTGGGGTTTATAATCTGCACTAAGTGTCTTATTTCATTTAACTGTCTGTTGCGACTAGCTCTTTGCTAGCTACTTTGTTATTTAGTTCACTTATCTCCGCTACAGTTCATTTGAATTGCAACATTGCAGCAGCTGTATTTTCAAACAGTTACAAAACAGGGTTTTCTTGGCTGCAAAGCTCGGTGTTAGCCCCACATCCCGAACTTAGCAAACATTTTGAAGCAACCTAAGCTAATGGCGTACAAAAAACTCAGGGACTTAAAGGCACCACAGGAAACAGGAACAAGGGCAAACAGCACTGACATTACCCGTGGCGCACCTGTAGCTATCCGTAAGTCGTAAACTTCCATTAACTTCAATAAGTCTGTGAATGTTTCTAACTTGGTCCACATTGTTCTTATCTTGCAGCTAAGCCACGTCGTATTGTTGTTGCTCAGCTTGTTGAAAGTTTAACGTAGTTCTCCAATGTTATGTGGATGCCACAAGTAGCATAGCTTCGAATTGGCTCAAGCTTCTTTAGTTTTCCTTTGTTGCAGGGATTTTGTTTTATTTAGTTTCTTCCGGATTTAATTGATTTGCCAGAAGCTGATTAATGTGCTAATATTGTGAGTGATTATCAACAGTAGAACGAAGCTTAGTTTTGTTGAGTAAAACGTGCCGCTTTAAGCTGCCAATTGGGCAACTTTTTTTTGGCCATCTATCTTACGCACATTATATAACAATTGGCCAAGACATTAGTGGCAAATTTATGCGCCGGTCGAAAGGCAATTGGCGCTTTGCTTGTGGCTTTCAGTGTCACAGCTGCTAAATCTGCATGAAACGAAGGTCAACTTTGGTTGGTTTCTCAAAAATTTCGACAGTTTTGTGGGCCAAAGGCCAACCTGCAAAAAGGCTCACGGATGCGGAAGTGATTATTATCAGGACGCAATGACAAAGGCAATGGCAAAGGCACAATTTTGTTTGGAGCTTTGCGCCAAAAATCCCCTTTTTGCTTCGTCGATTATGAACGAGCTTCTCACATAAGCACAAAAGGTGTGTTTATTTCCCTGCCTTTCGGAGCGCATAGTTCTGTGTGTGGATTGTTAGTTGGCAAATATTTCTTTAATTCTGCAACCAGCCGACTTCTAGTAAAGAGAGTAATACGAACGGATATGGGAAATTGATGCTGCAACGTGTGAAAACTAGCAAAACTTGAAGTAGTTGGAAACAAAGTAGAACAAAGTTTTCAAGCATGTTCAATATTATTATGTGGTTTCCATCTTAAAAATCTGAGCTAACGACTTTAGTTCATAAGAAGAGCCTGTAAATCTTTGTTGATTCAATGGAAATACGTGCCAAATAAAAAATTCTCTTGTCTTCTCTAGTCATCCTGATCAAGAGTATAAACTTTACTAGGCTGATAATGTGTCCTTTTTCCTTTTACACACATTTTACTTATCTCTACATTGCAGTGCATTGCAATTGTAGTTGTCCGCAAATGTAGCGAATAATAAGCATAAAATATTTTAATTCCATGTTTATCGTTTTAATTAAATGAAAATTGATAATTGTTTACAAATGTACTAAATAACTGACTGTGGTAGTATCATGATTGCAAACTGTTATAAAAAATATATTTTTTTTCATTGGGTCATATTTAATGAAGTTTGTGTACCTCAATTTGTTTGCCAAATTTGAATCGCGCATTTTCACATTTGCAATTTGCACAAACTAAGGCCGCAGGCTGACAAAGTGGTAAAATGAGAATATTTTATGGTTATGTCGACAGAGGGAATTGTTAAAATTGTTGGATATAAACGAATTTTCGTGCAAGTTTGTTTCGTAACGGCTAATTTGAATATGTGAGCGACGGGAAATGCTTATTGCTATAAAATGAGAATTTTCATTTTATTTATTTAAATTTTCTGTACCCTTAAAATAATAGAAACTAAACGAGGTTCTATAAATAGACATGCTATGTTTTCTAAGGTTTTTATAACACCATTATGTTTTATTTATTTGAACAGCACAAATACTATGCTAAAGAATTACTAAAACATATGGTTGCTAGTGCTTATGGCTCTATCCCTTTTCGGCTTTCTGTCCCCCTTTATCGCATATAAGGAACACACAATGGCAGCCAATTTGCATGCGCCTTTCACAAACAAATACATAAATAAGAAAGAAACCAACGAAACTACGTTTGGGTGGCCGAAGCCCTAATACCCTTGCTAACACATTTTAAAATTACTTCTATAACATATATACATATACATGATACATATACATATACATGAGAGTACACTAAATTTGATTTTAAATAAGACCTTGTCCTTGTTATTATCAAATATAATATAAGTAACAATCATGTTTAATGTTTAATTCCTTCTATTTAATTCATATCTATATGATATAGTAATTTACATAAGATTTTGGCTTATCAACATTAAGTATCATATAACTCGAATCTGTTGAGTTTGGTATAAACACCTATGAGAGCCAGACAGTTAGAGATAAAGACAGAATATCTCATGTCTTAACAGTTCACGTATATAAAAGCTGTACAAAATGTAAGTTACATTTTCAATTTAATAGCCAAAACAAAATTAATTATAAAATAAATATACATAAATTAATAATATGTATATTCAACTTAGGAGATTTATTTGATTTTATATAATAAAAATTAAAAAAAAAGAAAATTAAGATAGTTTTACAATGGAGATTAAAGGACATAAGAAAGTCTATATTGACTCAATATTTCGTACCTATCCAAAATATATAGTCTGAAATGTTTACTTCATTGCGGTACGCATTTCGTGACCATATTATATTGTCCTCTTCCAGGGAAAATACATAAATGTACCTATAATTATATGCAAATTGTTTGCATATTTTTGTCAACTGACAGACACTTAAAAATTTCGTTGAATGTTTAAGTCCGTGGTGTTGTGACGAAATGTTGATGGCATCTATAAGACCATTCCCGTAGGCATTGAAAGCCAAAGAAGACATTTTAAGACGTGTGGCAAAAAAAAGTAGGGCCTCAGTTATTTTCAATATGCAAGCTCCAAGTAAATGCAATTTGTGCGCAAAAACATTTTGTTATTGTCAAAATGTGCTCCTCCTTCGACAAGTCGAATCTGTAATTTTCCCTGTTTCATGACGAATTTTCCGTTTAGGCGAGCGTAAAAATTGAAAATCAATTCAACGCCAGCCGCAGCATGTGGAATGTGCAAAAGATAGGCAAATGTGCACAATGCGCTGAACAGAGACAGAGGGCGTCAAAGGAGAGTGAGGAGCTGCGAACTACGAGAAATATAGAAGGCAGTTGTGTGTGTCACAAACACACTCATACTCAACACACACACACACACACACACAGACTTTGCAACGGATGCTTCTCCTTTCACTTTTAACGGCTATTTTCATAACCTCAAAATGTTGGCTGCGGTTTTTGCGGCTTTGCCCTTTTTGTTTAAGCACGAATAGATATGAAAATTGAAAAGAGAAAAAATAAGATTTATGTGGCAAAATGATTTATATGCCCTATGCGGGCAGTGTGCAATGTGCTGTTCAAACAGTTTACAGCTAAATGCATTAATTATGCAACTGATGCAATTACTTGGCTGAAGCAGAAATTTACATTCCATCAACTGACTGCCATAATTGATTTTGCATTTTAATTATTTGCTCATTAGTTAGGGGCCTTGTGGTAGTTACAAGGTTAAGCGCCAGCTCAAATAGCAAGGATTTACTTCCAGGGTGAGGTCTGAGCGAAATCCTCTCGAATACCTCTTTCGACATGAAATAAAACATGAACTATTACGATCCCTAACTGAAACTTATACAAAAGTGTAACATCAATTAAATTAATAGTTACTTTGGTAGTTTATCAATTATAACTTTAAACTTACATCATTTATGCATCAGTTAGCTTGATTTGTTTTATATAAAATTAGCAAGAATTAAATTAAATATATAAGCAGTTTATCTCCTCTTAAAAGGTTTTTTGCAAATGAGCTTGAAACGGATGGGATATTAAACAAAAAACTTCATAAGTTTTCGTATAGTGTTCGACCTTGCAAGAGGAACTTTCGAAAACCTCGTCCAATTGTTCAGTCTGTAAAAATGCACTTTTCAATATATTAAGATTTTATTATTCCTTTATTACAATAGGCTATATTACATTTTTAGCCCAACAAGACTCTTTTAATAAGTAAAAATATAAATTATAATCAGATTGTTGTTTCGTTTTTTCGCAAGAGTATTTAATCTTCGCCATACTAAAATCATATATTTCCTTTTTGCTTAGTTATATTTTTGTATTCATGAAAGGTTCATTATAGACATTATTTTGGTGCACGACATGACATTTTCTGAATTGTCTCAAGTGAACTTAGAGGTTTCCGCATAAGATCCAATTTGGATTCATACCATCTCTTATAATTGAGCTCATGCTGAGAGTCTGTCGCATTACTGTGTCTATTTTATTTCTCTTTAAAGTCGTTTTTGTTTGCTTGTGCCTTGCACTTAAAGCTTTTCATATCCTTAGGCGTCCCAATCTCGTAGCCAACTGTCAATGACTGCGTATGTGGGTCAACAGCAGCGAGAACGCGACCCTCCTACATGACACACACACTCACACACACGTGTGTGCCGAACACAATGTAAGTTTATTTATGCTACATTTAAGCGTATTTACTTGTATTGAGGCTACTATTGTATAGCACTCAGACTGCTATCTCTTCTCCGATGTCTGATGTCTGATATCCTTTGTTGTTGTGCTCATAGATTTGTTGACAGACAAGCCGTGG
This sequence comes from Drosophila colorata, assembly GCA_035041545.1. NCBI lineage: Eukaryota > Metazoa > Arthropoda > Insecta > Diptera > Drosophilidae > Drosophila > Drosophila colorata. Next base: position 4,634,129 of record JAWNLD010000680.1, on the reverse strand, counting down.
ATGGCAGCCGTCGTTCCTATGTTAATGAACAGTCAACCAGAAGAGCTAAAAGGGAACGAATCACTTCAAAGTCGGCTTTGAAAATGAGACAAATCATATTTTAGGAATACGCACCAATTGACAAAGTAAACAAATAACAGTCTCCCATTTGTTGACATGGCAATGGACAACAAACCAGCGGGTAGACAAATACTACAATTCTCTTGTTGGCGATTACCAGTTATTCTAGCGAGAGTTATGGGTCAGTCAGAGGCCTTTAGTACATTAAGAGATGTTCGAGAAATGCGAATAATGGGACAAAAGAAGTACACAAGTGTAAATATTGAAGGAGTTCGAGACAAACAGGTCTCAAATACCAAAAATCTATTCATTTTAAGAGCATTGTTTGTTAAGAGCCATTTTTAAGACTCGCAAGTTAAATAAAATGGTTTAAATCTTTAATTTTAAGTTAGGCTATCGAAGTTAACAGTCAGCCAGTTTCCTTTTTTTTATAAGTCAGCTGTCTCTATAATCGCTTTATAGCGACCTTGTTCAGGCGGCTTTCACGTTCGGGTTAAAACCAGATATGGAATCAGAAACAATATGCGCACTTTATTTTCTGCTGCAGACTAATAACAAATTCCTGAAGACCTTATATGCAGCTGAGTACCTAAAATACTTATCACTGAGAGAAAAAAATTTTACTAATATTTTATTTAGAATTTCAAGAATTAGGTTCTTACTTACTTATTTACAACTCATGAGGAATTTTCAAAACTATTTATATTTTTTTTTTTTAAATTTTTAAATTAATCGGTACGAATTCTACACCGCTCGATCTTGCATTTAAAACAGGGCTCTCAACAGCAGAAAGGCTTTCATATAAGCACCCTAAAGTCTCACGTTTGGATCTGACAGGAAAATCAATTCCTTTATAATCGAAATCAAGAACTCCCGCGGAACTCTCTCGCACACATCTGTTCTCTGCTCAAAAAGAAGCAGTTAGACTTGTACCCAACTCGTATATAGAGCTTTTCCAAACGCTGCAAAATTCAGCAAATCTGTACGCACTCAAACAGCTGCAAACTCTTTCAGAAACGTACACAAGAAGCTCATTTTGTACTTTCTGGAATCGGCTGTCTATTTACTTACGGTTTCTGCCCGATTAAACATATCAAACACACACGAAGACTTCGAACACACAATTTCATTGGAAAGTTTAGCCCCAAAAGTATGCAAAGCACAACGTCAACTTTTCGAAAAGCTATCAAATATTTGGCTGTCTTGTAGCCTGCGGCTGTTTTATTTTATTTATTTTTTTATTTGCGGGGGGAATATCAATAAAACTGTCAAAGTTGAGACAACCTGGCAACCGTTTCGATTGCGATGCTTGGGATTTCGATTCCTCGGCATTTGCTGTGGTAAACAGTTTGAAATTTTATTTCCCCCTGACAAGTGTGGTTCATTTGCAAAAGTGCGAAAGCACAATAAGAAAGGCGAGACTCGAATTAATATCCTTTTGGCAGTTTGTTCATTTTGTCTTTTTGTCGCCTTGCCTTGATAAGAAGTTCGTTGCTCATATCTGGCAAGGGGTTAAAAATTTGAGCAGCAAGTGCTTATTTACATAATTTCAAGAAATGCAGCAAAACAATGCCGCCGCCCTTGTTAACGGAAGCCCACTTAAAAATAACAAGTAAAACAAGTTAAAAAGTTTGTTAAAAGTGTTTAAACAGGAGGTACCCTGCATCCAGAGCGAAAACGAAACAAAACCATATTTATTTTAGATTTATTTAGATTTAACATTTTGACAGATCGATTTTTTATTACTGAGTTATAAAAATGTATACCACTATATCCTTCTTACCCAAGTTAAAATGGCTACAGGGTGCACTAATTTTAATTAAAACCAGCAGCAACAAAACTACTGACAAAAAATAAACGGAAAAACGCACAAATTTAAATTATCGCTTGACTGCAATTAAAATGAAAATTCCACGACGGCACGAAAATCTAATAAAATTGCTGCGAAATGTGTCAGACAATATAAGAATTCGCCAGCTAAATCCAGGATAAAGACGGTCTTTAAGCATGCCGCACAAGCTGTGTGTTTACTTTCGTTTCCTTGGGCCAGAAATATTTCTGGGCAAAAATAATTTCCCTTGTTGCCCAATTTAAAATTCAACTTTTGTGTGTGCTTTATATATATTTATTTTGCTTTTTATTTATTTTATTTTTTTATACAAGAATATTGCAGATTTGATTTGACTGCTGTTCAGTTTTTGAGCTAAACATTGAACCCCTAATTTGAAATATATTTTTCATATGTTTACACTGGTTTTATTTATTTATTTTGTAATTTCGAAAATTTATTTGGCAAGAGATGCGATAAATTTTCGTTACTTGTATTTGCATTATAGACGTAACAGGATTATGATGTGCTTTTCAGAGGTTGTCCCAGGCAACTTTTGTTAGAATATATATATAAAAAAAAATGTTCCAAGTAATAAACAAATCATCAAAAACCGACTCTCTACCATGCCCAAAAAAATATCCAGCTAAAAGCTTTTTGCCTTAAATTTTGTGGACTATACAATCTACCCAAATAAAGCGCTCGAGCTTAAATTTATCTGAGCCATCTTTTGAGTTGAATTGAAAATTATTTAATTATTGTCCTAATGGTCTGCTGTAATGCAAATTCCTGTCAACATCCGTAACTAAAGCGCTAAGTTAATAAGCACAATAATTTCGTTAGTTAACAGGACCAGTCCATTGAAATGTCACCTGCTTTCATCACGAACTTAACTCATGAATGTGCACTTTATTTTTATGATAAATTAAGTATAACAAGGCGCAGGCAACAAATTCTATGCAGCACACAGGACGTATGCGCAATGTCGCAGCAACGCATAAGCGGCTTTCCACCCTGTCTGTGTGGCGCATAAAAACACATCTTCATATGTGCAGATCCGCATTACTTTCGCGTTGACAGTTGGCATTAAAATGAACGCCATAAATATTATAAGCAGCTCCCAGCGTCTATTTTTGCCTGTTCCATGTGTCGTCTGTTTCTCACTCTGTGACAGACAGCAGCTTAGGGCGTATTTTTGTATACCCTATACACAGAGGCATAATAAAATTGTAAATATATTTCAGGGAGGAGGCAAGAATGTCTGGCCATCTAAGACTTTATCATGTTCAAAAGACAAGTCGATTCATCTATACAAAGAGAGGGTTCTTCGATACCTCAATGACTATCCGAGTATACACTAACAATTTTAGTCCATTTGATAATAAATACAATAGTAAGTTGTGTAGTTATTTAATCAATTTGTATACTATAGTATAGTAAGCATAGAATTATATACAGGGTATCTCAATTACGAGCAAACTTTATTATTAGTTCTTATTTTCGAGTTGCTGTGTTGTCATTTTTAAATATGTTGCCCCGGGCACTTGATATCATTTTGTTTGCTCACTTTTTTTGTTGGGGTTTGTTGTTAGCCTTTTTTTATTTAATTTTTTGTATATATTTTTTGCGGCTTTGAAGCATAACATATGTTATCTCATTATCCCTTTTTTCTGCCGTAGGCTTGGATTTGTTTTTAGGAAACTTTGATCCGGTCACTAATTTTCGTCGTGTTTATTGAACTTGAAAGATAACTTATCAACCAAAGAGATGAAACGAGAGTGTAATATTTAATCTTGGTAGTGGCATTTTTTGTAAATAATGGCTTATAAGAGGGAATCGTCATTATTATTATTATTAGTATAGTATTTATCATTAACACAACTTCTCATTAGCTACTTTAGCCATCGACTAAGAAAAATCGTATTAATTATTACAAATATATGAGAAAGCTATTTTAATTCAATTTAATTCAATTCAAATAAATATATATGTTTTGATTTAAAGCTTGGTTAATTCAATTTTCCCTATTACAATGAAACGAAATGTGTATTTAAAATTTTCAATAAAACATTTGTGTATGGTTTTGTTAATTTTTAATTAAAAGTATATTTTCTATAAGGTCCTTACCTAAACTGTTTCTAAAGTCAGACAATCTGAATACTTATATTGTTATATTGTACTTTATTTGTTTATTTGTACTTTTTTAACTAAACTTTTCTTTATATTTAAATTTAAAAAATAATTTAAAATTTAAATTTAGTTTGGTTCGGGCTTACGTTCCCATGTCCATATTGACTGGTCCAAAGTTTCATCAGCAGTTTTAAAGCAACTTACTCGATTGTTTAAAATTGTTTTAAATTTTTATCCACATTTCACTTGCCCACAGACATAAGAGCTAAGATTAGGCCAAGGCGTAAGGCCTCTGCAAGCAGCGCATCTTCATTAAATAAAAGCCCACACAAAAAATCCAAACCCAACCTAATTTAAACAGTTGCCCACAAACAAATTTATGACCTGCAATTTACTTAAATTTTAGTTAAAACAAATTTAGCCAAAGTGCCTGCTAGCCTCTCGTCACATTTTTTTGAGTTTTGTAGCTATATCTTTGTATACCCTGTGCTTTACAATTAATGTAAAAAGGGTATACGAAAGTTATGAAAGAAGTATCTGCAACTCTGTGTAGCATATATCGACTGGGTGGATAACACTATGTCTGAAAATTGTATACTTTAAATATTTGATTGTAAAAAATATGGTAATAGGCTAAGTAGCAATGCTGCCTCTGAAAGGTTTGTCACCTAGAGAGTGAAATAAGTGTCGCCTACAATCTTATAATTGTATTCTGATTAAAGAAATTCTATCGCCAAATTTTCGCTTTAAAATTACTAATTGTTATATCATAATTCTTAATTAAGGTAGAGATAAAATGTCAGTAAGTTGCATTGTGGGCAAAATTAGCTACAGGGTATTGCACAAGTCAAGTAACATCAACTAAAGCACTCTAACTCATTTATATTTGGTTTTAATTTTTTTTTTTAAATGCCTGAGAATTCAGTGAAAATAGAATTGTTGGAAACCGCATGGTTAAATTTTGACAAAAGCGTCAGTCACATGTGGCGCTGTTGGCTTTCCTGTGTGTTGTTGTAATTGTTTTGTTGGTTGTGTTCTTGCCTCTCCGACTGTGCATATATATTTCACTTAGCAAATCTGGGAGAGAGCCACAGTGAAACGTGAGAGCGCTTCTGTTTATAAATCTGTTTCTTTTATTTGCGCTTAGCCACATCAACTTAAATTAAAAGCAAAAACTAAACACGCAGCTGCTATAAAATGGTTTCCTTGTCTATGTGGTTGTGTATGCATGTGTGTGTGTGTGTGTGTGTCTCCCGCTCTATCATATAAAGCAGCCCCTTTTATGAGCTTCTATGCACACTGGGATATTGCTCAATGTGCTGTGTCCAGTTCGCAGTTCCCTTTGCGCCTTGTCTTTCATTCGTTTTACTGTCAACGGTGATTAGTTTGCATTAGTTTGTCTCTCCTCTGTGTGTGTTAGCTAGTGAGTGTATCTGTGTGCGCAACTAAAGCATTTTATTTGATAAAACAACCTAACACAGCAAATGAAAAATTTAAATCAAGTCAAGCCGCTTAAATGCCTTTGATGCACTTTTTGTTATTTTGGGTCGGGTTTACTGGGGATTTGGTTTATTATCTTTGTCCCGGACGTCGCTTCCAGCAGGGTTTTCCTTGAATGCTGATGTAAGTAAAAATAACTGATGGCACTTGGCAGCACTTTAATGTTGTGTTGAGTGAATTTTTTTTTTCGTTATTTAAAAGATAAACATCTAATTATACGGATGTGCCGAAAACAGAAATGTGCTTTCAGATTTCATAGCTTGAAAATGAAAGGGAAATTCATTATTCGCACCAAATACTCATAATTGAAATTATACAAATAATTAGCATTCGGAGTCGGGGTGTTTCGTAAAATGTTTAAAGTCTAAAGCTGCGTTAGTGTCAACGTTGATGATGATAAATTTAACAAGCGCTGGGTTAACTTTTCGGCTTAGCATTAATTATGGCCTACTTAACTGCGTGTGCGTATGTGTGTGAGCCCGGGCAGGCACGCATCTTCATTAAAAACATACACGCTGCAAATTAATGAGCGTTAAACGTGGCAAAAAGTCGAGTTCCGCCTCACAGCTGCTGTCTCTCACTCCCCCACAACACACATTTGCAATAAAAGGCGCGCAGACACGTGAGACAAATGCATATGAGTTTTGAGACTTTATTGCGTCTCGCAGTTGGGCACCTATTAACAAGACTAACGACAGACAGACAGGTAGACAGATAGTCAGTCAGACAAACAGTTAGTCAACTTGCTCTTGCACCAGACAGCAACACTGTTCAACATTTACTTAATATCTGTGAGCCACATGGCGTATGCGCAATATGTTGTATGTAAGGCCCGCCTTTAAAAATTATTAACATTGTGAAGCCCTGTCGCCATTTTGAACAACTTTTAAAAGCTATTCACGAGCACAAAGGGCTGACTGCCTGTGCAAAACTTTGTCCTCCAACTCTTTGCTTTCGCTGTTTTTCGCTATTTTGTCACTTGCTTAGACTGCCAACTAAAGTTTTAGCCACGATGGGACAAAAAGTTTTGGAGTGCTAACTTACTGAGTTTATAAGCCAAATAACTTTATGCAAGCTAATAGAATTCACTTTTTTTTTATTTTAACAAAATATTTGGTCGAAAATAAATAGAGTATTTATGGTGCCACCTGACTTGCTGATTTTGCTTAAATTCAATTTAAGAATGCAGCATTTTTTTTATATATGGGATGTATTGAATAAGTCGTCAGTAAATTAAAATAAATAACTGGAGAATTTTACCAATTTAAATTTTAAAAAAGGTAAGGTTTTTTATTATCTTGCTACACTAAAGTCGAATCTGAAAAGTCTGTTAAAAATTTGTTTAATATTATTCCACGTTGCGACTTGATCAACTTCTGTCTTTGATTAGAGATTATATTTAAATTTAATTTGACCGTTTTCTTGTTATCTTTGCTTAGGACTACGTTTGGGTCCTATAGTATTATTTAATTCTACAGTTTGTGCTTCAAATCAACAAGTTTTCCTAATTCGGCAAAGGTGAATCTTCAAATTATTTATAATCCTTGTGAAAGATGGCAAACAGTTTGCTTTAACAACACACAATCCGACAAGGGCCTCCTTTAGCTGGGGTCCTGTAGTTCAACTCATATGCTGTGCCGCATAACGCAAGGATTTCAGCGCCTTCATTTCCGTTTTCGATTAGGCCTGTTCCAACAGCCTTGGCAATTTCATTTCATGCCACTGATTGGCTTTCCTGGGTGGATGTGCGCCCGCCTGCAAGGATATGAGCAAGTAACAGGTGTGCTGTTGCCTAAGTAATAAACGTCAAAAGGAAATGGCCAAGATGGGAACACACAACACAGCAACAAGGTGAAAATGTTTGCATAGCGTGTAGAAAGTTTTGCCTTAGCACCTTGGTAACGGGAATCTGATGCTGCGGCTGATGCTGATACTAAAGCTGATGCCAAAGCTAAAGCTGCTTCTTTCCGCAATTGCCTTTTAATTATACGAAAGCTGATTATGCAAATGGGCAACTCGAATGCGTAAACATGTGAAATATGATATCGATTGGGTTGGGCCAACCAACTAATAGACTTGGTTAACTAAAACAAGCCACACTCACCAAACACTCACTCACACAAGTGCCTGCTGCAGGCATCCACATACATATTCGCATACTCACACACTCACAGACAGCTACCAAGAATGCCTGCTCGTAGGCAAGGCCTATGAAATGTTAATGCTATGAACTTGAAAAGCGCCAATGGCGTTGGTTAAACAATTTCCGGCAAGGACGTTGTACGCTAGGGAAAAGCGCAATTCGAGGAAAACTTAATGCGTTTGAGATAATATAAAACTGAAAAATAAAATCATTATTAATTTTTAAATATTACTTTTTACAATTTTTATAAAAATTAAAAGTTATATTATCAAAGCCTGCCAATACTTTATATATATATAGGAAATAAAAATATTGTAAGGTGGGTATTTTTTGAAATTTTGAATTCAAAAATATAGAAAACACAATGAGATACTTTACTTTTGCTATTTAGTAGTCAAAACTAAATTTGTATACAAAAAATATATTTTTGACTGAAAAAAACAATTTTTGGATAGTTTTTTTTTATACATAATATGGCATGATGGCAAATTTATGTATTAAATAGATTTGCAGGGACACATTGGCTTTCGATCAAATTGATGTCATTATTTGCTGAATATTTTGCACATATTTTGCTGAAACTTTCTTTCCTTATAATTCTGATTTAAATTTAAATTAAAGGAATTTAAATTAATTTTCAACATTTGATTTTTCTTAAATATTTCTTTGAATCCCATTATATTGAACCACTTATTGAACAGCCCTCGCATGCATGCATGTTCGTCGACGATGGGGGGAAAGGGAAGGCTTTCTCACTGTCACACGCTCACTTGCCATCCGATTAATACGCTAGCGTGATTTATGTTTATTTAATAATTCAGTCTTTTATCACACAGCAGCCAAACGCAGACAAAGTCGGTCAGTCAGTCAGTCAGTCATCCAATATGTCGGGCAGCCGGAAGTGGTAGATACCCTGCTGACTGAGCGTTAAATTCATTTCAGCTTGACTGCATGCGGCGCAGAGACGGACAGCTTGGAGCTTGGCATTTTGTCTAAAGCCACGCCCACTATAAACGGCAGTGCGAAAGGAACCTACAAATATCGCTTACAGACATAAAAATGCAAATTAGGTGGCCAGGCAGACATTCAGCTGGTCTTGAACGCCTTGGCCAGGACTTAGCATTGAGAGCAACAGCAGAAACTTTGACCACATTAGCAATAACATTTAGCCGGGCCAATTTCCGAGCATAAAATATTTGCTGGCCACTTGAGGGTCCGCATTCAAAATCAGATTATAATCTATTATTAGACCTATAAGGTCAACAATTGTGGCACAGACTGTTGTTCTAAGTGCGGTAATTACACGCCCCAATTCGATGGAGGCGCGAATCGAGGCGCATTTTCGGCACATGCCTTTGATTTATGCGAGGTCATTTGAATAATTAATTCAGTTTGATCCACACTCACATTACTGCATAAAATATCTTCTATCCACTCGCTGCCTGCGGCGTTGAGTGGCTAAGCACAAAAATTGGCTAATGATATGCAAGACAGTGCGAAATAACGCCCACAGGCACGTAAGTTAAAGTTTGTTATGGACACACACACACACCAAAACAGACACACACGCATTGGTACAACTTGTGTATGTGACTGGCATTACTTAGTTGTTAGTGGTAAAAACAGTTTGTGAAAAAACTTTGTCTATCCACTTAGATTTTTAGGGTACAAAAAAAAACAGCTTAAGATGCCTTGAACGTGCAGCCAAAGAAAATGTGAAGCTTGGGAGCCAACTATGTCCTTTTACCGCCTTGCAAGTTGTATTAATAACTATTACACTTATGTTTAATCGTTAAAAGCAATGTTTATTTTATTTCTTAACTTTCAGTAGACCATAAGGACGAGAGGTCGTTGAAATTGTTCGTGAAATCCTGGTCTCAAAATACGATATATATATTTATCATCGTTCCAACATTAAACATCGAAACTTGAACATATTGTTTAGAACTATATAGTCATATTCTGAATTTAAATTTTAAAGCTTAGTTTTTTGACAAACACGGACAACAATAGATTGAAATTAAAAATATGAACGAGTTTTGTTTAATTGAGGGCTCGTTACTATAAGTAATTAAACATTAAAATGGATATTTTTATTTCTGAAATACTATTCTGGAATTCACAGTAATTCCTTTCTAACTTTGTAAAAACAACCAATAATATTTATAAACATAATATGTTTATAATTTATATGTCTCAGTGATCAGACGAAGATTAAGGAAGATAAAAGGATTTTAACTTATTTAACTCAATAAACTCGTATTCCACTGACATGCTTTTGGAATATGTTTAGAATGTTCAGAATATTATGTTGCTATTCTGCAAGAGAATCAATTTAGTTATTATTTCTAAATGTGTGTTTAATTTTGGACTCACTAAATATTGTATTCTATTCATGGTCTATGTTCTATTGTGCCTGACAAATTAATTTGGTATTTATTTAAAATACCAAGTAGCTATTTATTCAAAAGAGGACAATCAAAAACATTCCAAAACAAAACTTAAGCAGACGCGTCAAGAAGCAAACTTTACCTAATCGCAATAAACACAGTGTCACCCAATAGCATTATTTGTAAGTCCACGTCGCGACGTTGCAAAACCTCGCTTAAGTTTAATGCTGCCATTAAGGTGTACACAATGTTGTAAGGCGAATCTTGGGCTGTTGCCCAGTCCAAGCGTTTACACAATTACCTGAAGGACGCGCTGTGCCAGCCCTAATATGGTATTTGCCCGCACACTGCCGCAATTCCAGGGACAGACAAAGCGCAGCTGAGCGAAACTTTAATCAACTGTCAATAATTGATGATAATCACAGCGCAGTTTAATATTGCTTATCAGCAGATACAACAGCAACAACAGCAGCAACAGTAACAAACACGGCAGCAAACGGCAGCAGCAGAAACATCCAACGAGTGATTAACTTAATAAACGGCGGAATGTGGGCGGGTTGCGGGTGGAACGAAAGAACAGGCAACCAAAACAAATCGAGAGACGAGCAAACATACAAACCGAACGACAAGTGGAAAACAAACACAAAGTGAAATTCGTAAAATAAACCTTGTTGCAAAAGAACGACTTTGATATACCTGATCCCAGAATTTAAATACTTTTATTGTGCATTCAAAAAAAAGGTAACTTCCCTTCAAGATATCAAACGGAAAAAACCAGATTTTGTAATCACATTTCTTCTTTATTCAAAAATTTTTTTAAATTTTTAAATCTATCAAAAAATACTTTGTACTTTAATTATGAGAATTCTTTTAATTATATATTTTGTACTTGTTTGAAATTAAAACAATAATAATAAAACAGAGTTTTTCTCTGAGTGTAGCAAATGACTTAAAGTGTTTGGGAATTATAAACACAAATTTTGCTTCGTTTATGTGTAAGACTGTACCCAACCCCTGTGTTAAATCTGAACATATCAAATAACGTTTGAATTCCACTCCACCTTCTATCGAAAAAAGAAACCCAATTGGGAGCGGGTATAACGGGAAACTAGATAATTGAACACAATTAATGCAACGGCATGCGGGCCAAGCGAGGGGTGAGCGAACCAGCTGGCCAGGCTAGTATTGGGTACTACATATAATTCGATCGCTTATCATGGGGGTCACGGATGCAGTCAGCGATAATTATCGTACGAGCCTTATCAATTGTTGTCTAAAAATAAACAGAAATCAACATAAAATTGTATATTTAGTTCCGTGCCGATGAGCTTTTTTCCCTTTTTTTAATTTTCGACTGCCGTTGGGTTAATAAACGAACGTAAAATGAGCTGGTTCCGACCGTAACCTTAGTTAGACGTGTAATGATGCTGCCTCTCAGCGACATGTCGAACATCCGAGCACGTGAGAACCCACTCCCAATGGACATGGGGGGTTCTCGAAAACGGCTTCAGTGTCAGCCCTTTTTGAGCTCTCGTGTAGATTATAATGATAAGCCCTAAACCACAGGCATGCAAATTGCTTGTAGGCGGCATTAAATTTAACAGCACACAAACACACGCGCACTTGAAAATCGTATGCAAAAGTTGAGCCAGGAAAATTCAATTTTCAAGCTGACTCCATCAAAATGTGTTTTTTTTCTTTTTTAGCTTTCTATGTTTATCAACTTTTGTAGTTCATGACATTGACACAATAGCCAACAGTTCTTCCACTGTGTATGGGTGTGTGTGTCTGTGTTTGTGTGCCACTTGATTGCTCGACGAGCCGTTAAGCAGCTGACATGGCCACGCTTTGGGCTTTTGGCAACAGGTGGCAAGTTTTATTTCTGTGCTGGTTTGGCCATTTGCTGCTGCCACTTGATAAAATGCCTATTGCTATTTTCTTATTGAAATGTTTTTCACTTTAGGCACAATTTTCCAATTTCGTCTTTGACACTTGCCAACTGTCACGGACCAAATTTGCAACAATCGTGCGAAATTGGCTAGAAAATTGTCAGCTTTAACTGAGATGATAAGCTACATATATATTGATATATGTATATATATATAAATAAATCTATTTATTTGTATTAATAAATCTCTTTAAATCAATAGAACGAATTGAGAAAATGTTCTCTTGTGTATCCCATTTAAAATTCTGCTGGAGCTCTTGCTTAAAACTGCAAACAATTAAAGATTTGTGAAATTTAAAGAGAACAAAATTTGTTTGTTTGTGCTTTAAAATCTTAAAAAATAAATTTAACATTAATACAGAAAATATTAATATAAACATTCCAATTTTAAACAAAGTTTTGAGCAAGGCTATTTTTTTTGAAAACTCGTTTTTTTTTTAATATATAAACAGTTTTTTTTATTGTTTTTTATTTTTATTTTATTTACAGTTGCGTTTACTTGCATCCGATTTGCTTTACTGACTTACACACTCAATTTTAATTGCATCATAATTGCGAACATATTGAATAAAACCAATCATATATTATTATATATTATACAACATTGAATAATTTGACGGATTTCTTCAAATGATCGGCATCTTTAAATAAATCTAAGCCAATAGATTCACAATTCAATTAAAATGATAAATATCTCAACAGGCCCAAAAATTAAATTTTTCAATTATGTCGCACATTGCTCATACGCAGCGTTGCCCGCGTTGAGCAGCTTCACAATTTTCTTCCTTTTTTGCGATAGGCGCATCGTTAGCTGAGCAATGACCGGAACTGTGATTTATCTGCCCGTCCATTGATTAATTTTGAATGTCACGGGTGTCGTTCTTTTTTCTGTTTTTGCTCTTGCTCCTAAATAAACCACTTTAACTTTTATGAGGCGTTTGGCCGAAGTTTTGCATGGCTCGGCACATAAAACAAAGTCTTGGACAGCTTAGGGCCGGCCATCTATTAACAATAAAAGTATCATAAGGAGGGGCTAGCCAAATGCAGCCGTTACTCGCATGTGAGCATAGACAATAAGTGTGCATGGCATTTCATAAATAGTTTTATGCAGGGCGTAAAATAATACCACATAAAAGCATAAAAGCATAAATCAAGCAACATATAAAAGCGCCAACATGCGAGCTTACAGATTTCTGCTCTTTAAAGAGCATTCCGAAAATAATATCAACAGTTTATATACACTTTTCTTGTACAACCGAAACGCACTCAAAGCTTTTGCTATATATGTTATGCAAATGAGGATCTGCCATGGAAGTCCTTTTATTTTTATTGTTTCTACCGCTGAAGGCGTTGAGGCTTTGGAATTCTGTAAAAGCCGCAGCAACAAAATAAAACAAATAACACCACACACACAAAAAATATAATAAAAAAAGCAACGAGAAACAAACAATAAAAATGCGTTGAAAGTTTTATATGATTTTTCTATAGAAATTTTTTGTGCGCCTTGGCAGGAATGTAAGTAGGCGTGACAAAGGACGAAAGGGTTCCTGTGGCAGGCTTGACTGAATTTCATATTTGAATGCTTACGCATAGAATTTAACCCTAATACCAATTCGGTTGCCAACCAAATAGGATCTCTAAATAATATATATGATGAGGTTCAAAAATCCACAGAACATATTGCAATTTGTTTAAGTAGAAAATAATGTGTGTAGAGAAAAACAAAGTCGAGTTAATGTTGAAGATAGGTTAGTACTAATAATTGTATTAAATAAGTCAGGAGAAAACATTTTTTTAGCCGTACAAAAGTTGTAAAATATATTTTGACACATATTTGTATAATCTGTTTCCATTGAACATTAACAATAGTTACTCATTTAAAAATGACCTGAAAACTTAACATAGATCTTTGCTTTTGTTGCTGACAATAGTACATAGATCGTAACTAGTCGGATCGAATTGCTTTATAATATTTTTCCGCAAGGGAGTTTATCTAAAATTTAATTTGAGTGGCTGAGATTATATTCATATATCGTATGTCTTTAAGAGTATTTAAGCTTTGGCGCCCCGAAGATACTCTTTTATATTTTTGCTTATTTAACTTAACACTGTTCCTAAAGAAAGACACCTGTGTCAGATTATTTGTGGAGATTCCGAACCGGCAACTTTAAAAAAATCTATATACAACATGCAATTTACATACAATTTGGTATGCCGACAGTGGAAAAACATCACATGAAAACCCTCTAAAAGGTGTCCAACATACTCACCAAAGTAAATTTGCACAAAAGGCTGACGAGGAGTAGCCCAGGCAGGCGACAAGTAACCGCACCGGAACACAGGCTGCTGCTGCTGTAGCGTTGGCTTTAAGGACTTTTAATATTTAATATGGCAGGCCTGTAAATTTGGATATCAGGCGCAGCTACTCGCACGGGTCACATGAAGATGCATATAATTGTATTTTATGTATATATATATATGTATATGGTTTTATTTATGGCGTTTAATTTTATTTTTATGTACTTTGATTTCCATTACGCACAGCAGATTTGCCGCCGTCTAAGACTGTTGGGGAATTAGGGGATTGGCCATAAACAATATATGTACAGGACTCGTCGTCGCAAATATAATTTTATTTCATTTGATTTTATTTCGTAACGTTTCGTTTTGGTTTTGCTCTTGGTTTTTATTCGCTTTGCGCAATTTGCACGTGTTCTTCGTTATAATTTTGTAGGCGTGACGCCCGAATTACTCAGCATAACGGATATAAAAAACAACAAAAAAAATCTCAGCAGTCGACGCTTCCTTCCCGGAAGATCTCAGGAGCTGTGCGCACAAATCATATAAAGAAATTTTGGTTTTTATTTGCTGTTTAATGCCGCTCAGCGTGGCTTAAATCAAAAATTCTCAAGCGCTCTTCAATTAAATTGCCTGAAAAATTGATGCGCTCAGGCGACTGTCCCGACCGCCGCCCCTAATCGGCTCCAGCCATGTCCTTTGCTATTTGCCTGTGGCTGCTGCCAGTTTGTAATGAATTTAAATGAGCCACCGTCGGCTGCTGAGGTATTTTCATTATTTTCGTTTTTTTTGCTATTTTATAAGTTTATCTGCTTGTGAGGTTTACAACGTTATATAATTATTTTAACTGGTTGGCAATTGCATTTTAATTGTGGTTCTTTGATGTATATAATTGATGTGCATATCTGAACCTTATTATACAATCATAATTATGCAAATTAATTAAAATCGAAATTGAAGTGAAATTAAATGCACAACGAAAATAATATATATTATATAATATATATATATAAGTAGAATAAAAACACATGCGTGCTAAATACTTACATCCCATAACGGCATGTACAAAATTGAAACGTTGAATTCTGTTTTTTGTCTCTTTAAAAATATATTTTTTCTATAATACAAATAATTTTATTGAATAAAGTATATTTAAATTATTTTCAGCTTATACTATATTTTTATTATTCCCTTAAGTAAAAACTTTAATTTTCTTCAATGTCTCGAAGAAAGGTAAAGGTTTTTAGTCTTTAATGCTTCACCTTTCTTATAAAATAGCTATTATTTTCGTTATAGGTTAAAAATTATTTCAATTGTGTCTTTTTAAATTATGTTGAATATTTTAATAATAATTATTGTTAATACTTGCGTTAGTATTTTCGAGGTGAAAGGGTTTTTAATCTTAAAAGTTCTTTTGTGGAATACCTACAATTTTCATTTATGTACTACAAATTGTTTCAATTGATCTTTATTTTAAATCTTTAAATCTTGTTGAATACTTAAATATACATTATAGTTTTTTTAAACCTGGTAGTTTCAACTGCTTTGTTCGTTGGTAATTGGATTTACGAAGTTATTTGTCAGGTCAATAAGAGAAACAATATTTTTAATGTTTAATTATATTTCTTCTTACTTTGTTATTTCAAATTAATGTGTTTATTGCTTTGATCAAATAATTTTGATTTAGAGTTAATTTACTTTGTGTTTGATATCACGTATTTTTTATTTTTTTTAATAGGGTTATTCAAATAAATTTATTTAGTGTATTTGAAAATGTTATTTAAAAACGGTTATATTGATGAATTTTTGTGTTATGTTTATATTTGTCCCTTTATAAATGACTATACATTGCTGAATATTTGTTTAATGTAAGTATAGAAATGTTTATTTAATAAAATATATATTGTATATTTTGTATTTTATTAGAACTCGAAAATGCGCGAAGACGACCGCACGCCGCGAACTGCGACTGGTAAATGACAACTCCGCCACTTGTCAGGACAACGGCTAGTGCATAGTTGGTTTTTCTTTTTCCTTTTTTTTAGTTATTCAAAAAACTAGCGGCGACGGCGCGACAACGAAGCGCACTTTGAATATTGGCGAGCGCGAGCCGACACGTAAAAGGGGCGAGAGGGGCGTGACAGCAGCAGCCCAGGAGCAGAAACGAAACCGCACGCGACGTGCAACAGCCGCCAACTGATGGGTTTATATCTGCCAAAAGCAGTTGCTGTAGCAGCAGCAGCAACAGCAGTGCGCACCCACACAGCCGCAAACACAACCGCACACACACACACGCACGAGCGCACGCACGCACACACACACATACATCGTTGCCTGTTTGTTGATAACAGTTTTCGAAATTCGAAATCGCCGTCAGCTGCTGCTGCTGCTGTGCTGAAGGCGGGCCGCACATTGTTATCCAAACACTGGCAGAAGCATCAACAAAAAGCGACAAGCTTCAGCATGTTGCATATGCCACACAGTCCCAGCCTCAGTCCTCGCCCCAGCAGCACGAGCTGACGCATGCGCCGATAAGTAGGCAACAATTCATAAAGACAACGGCGCTATCAACGACTCGCAAGTTGGCGCTTTTTTTCGGCACAGTGTTCACGTTTACTGTTTGCCTACCCTTTTACCTGTAAAGACGGAAGGGTATTTCATGTTACTAAAATTATATTTTTCTATTATTTATTTTATATATATTTACGTTATTAATGACAAAAAATAAATCAAGTTTCCTGCTAAGTTTGGATGGACTCGAAGACGCTCAAGGATTAAAAAAGTGTATATGGTCTACGGATAAAGTTCACTGACTACAGGGTATTTTGCTGTCGGCTTTTTAAACACCTGTCGAGATCTTCGCTGTTTCTTATGGCATTTTTTTTTCTTGCCACCACATTGGGTTATTATCTTTATTGTCGTGCCATATTCGGTTGCCTGTGAATGGAATTAGTCACTCGACCAGCACTTGACTTTGCCACCGTCTTCAAGTTCACGTGCCGCTGGGGCACTAATGAATTATGCCAAAGTTTTTAATGAAGCTCTTAATGGCGTGGCAAAGTCACAGGCCAATTTAACTGACCCAGTTGTGGAGTGGCTTCAAAAATAGCACAGCGATTAGATAAGCCTGAAATATGAACGGTGCCTTAGAAGCTATAAATAACAGAATTAGGCATAAATGTAGATGTATTCGGATATAGGGCAATATGAAACCACATCAAATATTAAATATGGCTCAGCTATTTTATGAAGCAATCGAGGCGAATTCGCTTTGCAGCACACCAATTGCATTGCCTACTTATGTGCGCAGCTTTCAACGGAATTGCGGTCAGAGATTGCTTTTTGGCAATGTTCGCCCTTGGCTGATTACTGCAATTCCTCGAAATATTCTTCAACTCAACTGCGCTTACATTCTTGCCCCAACCAAAAATAGAAGAGTGCAACTGACGTTTCTGTGAGCGTGTGTGTGTGTTTGTGTGTGTGAGTGTGTGGCTGTTTGAAGAGGGTCTTAATGTCTGCATAACGAGCATGGCAATAACCACGAACATTTCAGGGCAGCTGCCACAGTTTTCGGGTAATCTGAAAATTTCGAGCGCAATCAGCAAAAGCGGAAATTGAAAAACTAAACAAAAACTGAAACTAAAATAACGCATGTGTGCCGCATTCGTTTCCAGTTGATTCACAAACACAGCAGCAGCAGCCGCCCGCAGCCCTAAAGCGGGTTGAGCTCAGCTGAGTCTGTTATCAATTGCCTGGCAAGGACACAAGCACGACCCACACACACCCACACACAGACGCATACATTAAAAGCAGACACGGAAAAGCGCGGAAAAAATACATTGAAACTGTGCGTCTCTTGCGGGTGTGAAAAAGGAAATATAATAATAAAACATAAATGGCATTTGACCTTGTGTGCCGCCCAGAATGTCAATTGTGTTGTCTGTGAGGCTGGCGCTGGCGCCGGCCCGGCTTCGACCTGGTCGCAGGTTGGCAAGACGACAAAATGAGCGATGCCCTTTAATGATGACTGGGCGCAATTCCAAGTTTCTGTCATTCCAGCCACAGCTGACAAATCGTTTGTGCATATTGAGTTGGCAAGTTAATTGAATGTAGCTGCCATAATTCAAACGTGCCACAAAAAATCTAAATTTACAAAAATGTTATGATCTGAAGGAAATAAAATAATTGAACTGACCTAGTTGCCAACTGGCTTTTCAGACAGCCAAGTTGAAAATCAATTGATATGTTTTTCTCTTCTCGCAAAAGAAGAAGCAGAGCAACAGAGCTTAGCAAACACTGGAAATCGCGTGTTTATCCTGGACTTTAATTGAGGCTAAGCGAGCGAGCGCCACAAACTACATTAAATTGTTTATAGAGCAAGGACACTTTTGAATTATGAGTTTTTATGAGAAACTGCGCGGTTAAAAGTGACGCAATTAATAGAAATGAGAATCGTCTTAAAGCTGACAAGGTAACATTAAACTATGTCAGCTAAACAATTTTGGCTTGTATTATTTTTTTTTATTTTGCCAACTTCTTGTTTTGACATCTATGCATATAACCGCAAATAATTTTCAAAAAGGCCGCGCTTTTTGGTCTGTGTCTAAGGCTCACTGCTACGAGAGTATTGAAAACAGTTAGATGGCAACTCTACCAACCAGGGCTCCAATAGTAGTAAATCGCTTGGAGTTCATCAGGATAAAGCTTTTCAGCGACAATAGCAAAATCGACAAAACTAATATCAACGAAATCATTAAATTTGATAATATTTTATATTCGTTTATTGACAGCCACTTCTAACACCTGCTTGCATAAATGCTATCGTTATCGCTAGAGCTGCCACTCGTCGATAATTAAACGACTGAACAACACTGTCCGCCAGTTGTTTGTTTTGTTTGTGCCCGCTTACAACGACGACGGTTGCTGCAAGGTGAATGAGTTTTGCGTAAAATATTAAAAATTAACAGCTGCGCGCGTGCCAATTGTATATGCCACACACATGCATTCGAAAACAAATTCGTTATCGCTATCAGCGCATTTTACTTGGCGCCAATGCCGACGCCGGCGCTGCGAAAAAATCATATACATACTTATTTTGCACTAGCGCAAAAAGCGATAAAAGTAAAACATAAACAAAACGTTGATAAGACGCTGCGCTGCCGCTATTATCAATGCGCCGGTCGCCAGCTAAATTCCTTCGTGTGCGCGCAACAACAAAATTATCAAGTCAAACTTGTTGAACGAGTTAAACGGACAAGAAACTACCGCCAATGGTGAAAATACATTTAACACTCTCTGCCCGCACGGCGGCGGCAGCGACGCAGCCACTGACCTTTATTTGACTTTTACGCCGCCTGCGGTGTGCGCTCGGCATTACCCAAAGAAAAGAAAAGACATTGCCTGCCCCACACACAACGCAGACGACGTCGTGCCTGCAGCGCAGTTATTCCTATTTGTATTGTCGCTGTTGAAGTTTCTTGCAGCCGTCGGCGACGTCGACCGCAGTAGGCAAAGGCAAAGGCAAAGGCAGCGGCGCAACCAGAGTTCGAATATTAATGTATACATACACACACACTCACACATATACACATATATTCTAGTTGCGCGTGCAAGAGACGCTCATCAGCTGAAATTAAAATTAATTCAATAAAAGCATAAGAGAAAATTGAACAAGTGCCAAACGACGCGACGGCCAATCGAAATTGAATTTTTCATTGCCAAATGCTGCATGTGCCGAATCTCTTCCTCTTCCTAGAAATTGCCGCCACAAACTTTTACTTTCGTGCGGCAGAATTGTGCTAATTACCTTTTGTCACGTACCCTTATTTGTTATTAAACAATTTCTAAGTGCATATAGGTATGTAAATTATGTACATATATATGCATGTATTTATGTATGTGCATGTTGATCAACCCAGCTGGAAATATTCTTTTATAGGACAGGCGTGTGAAAGAAAAATGTAAAGAGTACTTTACCATCGAGTGAAAATTCCATGAATGAATTGCATAAATCAGCAGATAGGGGTTTTAAGAAGAACAATTGAATTATATTTCTATAAAACAAATACAACAAAAGGGTTTAGAGGAATTTACAGAGCATACGTAGAGAAAAGTAGCTTTTTTCAATTATAAAAATGATTTCTGAATTAGTAGATAATAAATTGAGCATACACTTTCAATAATAATAGTAATAATACTGAGAATAATTATAATAACTGAGGATACATTGGTTTTCTACAAATAAAATGTCATTTTATATAACCTGTGCAGCATTTTTGAAAGAAATTGTCAGTTGGTTTTTAAAATTTGTAATTATGATGTTAGAAAATGCAAATATTAAAATTTTTCGTATACCTGATTTGGAAATAATTAAAATTGAAATTGCAAACTACTACTACCAAGCAGTAAATGTGCTGTAATAAGACATTTTATTTTATTTTATTTGTAGACCCTGAACCTATTGAAAATGGCTAAACAGGGTATAATGGTTTTGTGCAAATGTATGTAACAGGCAGAAGGAAGCATCTCCGACCCCATAAAGAATATATATTCTTGATCAGCACGACGAACTGAGTTGAATTAGCCATGAGTTGTCCGCCCCTCCGTCCGTCTGTGTGTCCGTCTGTCCGTCTGTATAAACGCAGCGATCTCGGAAACTACAAAAGCTAGAAACCTAAGCTAAACGACTATAGATTCTCCAAATCCATACGCAGTACAAGTTTATCATTTTTTTGCGATATCTTGCTTCTTTTCATTGTTATCGATAAAAATCGATTTTAAGACTTGGTTTTCTTGGCATATCTCGGAGACTATAAGAGCTAGAGCCATTTAATTTAGTTTATTATGTGCTCGTAAAGGATACGCAGACTATAAATATTTTATGGAGTCGGATATGTTCCCTTCTGCCTGTTACATACATTTGCACAAAACCATTATACCCATTTTCAATGGGTTCAGGGTATACAAATTAAATCTTCCATACCCCGTGTCACAACAGCAATTACGTCACTCAAACGAAAATTTTATGAGCGCAAGAGTTAAAAAAATAATTTCTTTAAAACTTGTGAGCAATAATATCAATATAAACGTCATTGAAACATATGTAAGCAGATAGCTATTGAAAGTTTACATAAGAAAGTTGAACCACAGTTGTAAAAAATATTTGTTCAATTTGCCACCCTACCATAAAGAATACTATACAAATATACCATAAATATTATTGCCATGGGTCGTTGGAACCGTTTTTTAAATAATAGAAAAAATATTTCTCCAAGCAGCTATCGGTAGAAAGTTCGAATCCTATGTTCCGGGTTCGAATCCTAAGCCAATTTATCGATTTGTCTTAGCCATATTCTATAACTATATATATACTATAATAATACTAATAGTCCTTCAAAATCTCCTAGGTAGATGGGTGTTCGGCATCACATCGGAGGTTGGGGCGTGTTTGTTGTTAAGTTTATACACCATACTGTTGTAGTATTTATTTAGCTAGGTTCATAGTTTTAACTACAGCTTAACTGTATAAGATTAAAAGCAATAATAATAATTCTCATAATTCTACTAAACAAAAACTGTAACTGAAACTGTAATCTGCAGAACTATTTACTTGGATTCTTAATAATATAGGAATATTTTCCATTATTGAAAATCCCATATTTCTTATAGAAGTTACATAATGCTTAGTTTTTCAGACTTGTCTGGAAACATAAATATATATACAAATATATGTGTACCTGTATGTATTTTTCATTGGCAACAAAATACTTGCTGCCATAAATTTCGCAGTACAAACAAATATACTAGGAAATTGGCAGAGCTTGCAATTTTTTTTTCGCTCATTTCCTAATCGACTAAATATATCAGAACCCAAATCGTGGACGACAAATGCACGGCGACGAGTGTGAGGGCCATTGCCATGCGACGAGCTGCGAGCGTTGTTATCAATTGTCAACTATCAGTTCAGAGCTCGAATGGGGCGCACCTCCAGCTTGCTACGTGCTGGCTTCTGATGTTGGTGTTGACTATGATGATGATGATGCAACGCGAGCAGCCGGCGCTGATGAGGACGGTCTGGTAGCGCCAGTTTACAGTTTACAGCTTACGCTTGTAATCTGGGTCAGCCGGTAGCTAAATTTAGTCGCGATTATCAGTACGTTTCGATTGCCTGGACAAGGAGGTTGTCCGCTTGACCAGTGTTCAGTTTCACTGCCAGCAACAGCTTAACGATGATGCGGCGCCAAATGTCCTATCGCTTTGAAGATCAAGATGCGTCGTCCATGGTCTCACGAGTTGATTTGCAGCACTTGAATCAATCTGGTTCGCCATGCTAAACGATTCTTTTCGCTCTTTTTCTGCAGATGAATCGTCGATTTTCACGCGTGGAGTCCGGCGCGGACCTGAAGGATTACTTCGATCGCGGCGATATTGCATCGCGCGAGAATCGCTGGAACTTTGAGGTCGCCTGGGAGGTGGCCAACAAGGTTGGCGGCATTTATACGGTGATACGCTCCAAGGCGTATGTCTCCACCGAGGAAATGGGCGAGCAACTGTGCATGATGGGCCCCTACAAGGAGAACTGTGCACGCACCGAAATGGAGGAAATTGAATTTCCACGCGGCAACCCGCTGCTGGAAGCGGTCAACACGATGCGCTCGAGGGGCTACAAAATTCACACCGGTCGCTGGCTCGTCGATGGCAATCCGCAGCTGATACTGTTTGACATCGGCTCCGCCGCCTGGAAGATGGATCAGTTCAAGTCGGAGATGTGGGAGAAGTGCAACATTGGGATACCCCATTTAGATATTGAGACGAATGATGCTATTATTCTGGGCTTCATGATTGCGGAGTTCCTGGAAGAGTTCCGGAATTGTGCGATTGCGTATTCCCAGAACAATGGTCTCAGTGCGCCTCGTATTGTTGCACACTTCCACGAGTGGCAGGCGGGCGTGGGTCTCATAGTGCTGCGCACTCGGCTCGTTGAGATTGCCACCGTCTTCACCACTCATGCCACGCTCCTGGGTCGCTACCTGTGCGCCGGCAACACCGATTTCTACAACAATCTCGACAAGTTTGCGGTGGACGAGGAGGCCGGCAAGCGTCAGATCTATCATCGCTATTGCCTGGAGCGTGGCGCCACGCACTTGGCGCATGTCTTCACCACTGTCTCCGAGATCACGGGCTACGAGGCGGAGCATCTGCTGAAGCGCAAGCCGGACATCATAACGCCCAATGGCCTGAATGTGAAGAAGTTCTCGGCCATCCATGAGTTCCAGAACTTGCATGCCGTTGCCAAGGAGAAGATCAATGAGTTTGTTCGCGGTCATTTCTATGGGTAAGTTCTGTCCCACCTCTAATCCATCTAACCCTCATTCTCCCTTGCAGCCACATGGACTTTGATCTGGACAAGACGCTGTACTTCTTCATTGCTGGCCGTTACGAGTTCGGCAACAAGGGCGCCGATATATTCATCGAGGCACTCGCTCGCCTCAACGCGATGCTGAAGCACGAGCGCCCCGACACCACTGTGGTGGCCTTCCTCATCTTTCCCACCAAGACGAATAACTTCAACGTGGACTCGCTGCGTGGCCATGCGGTCATCAAGCAGCTGCGCGACACCATCAACAACGTGCAGCAGGCGGTGGGCAAGCGCATGTTCGATACGTGCCTGAAGGGTCACATACCCGGCCCCGACGAGCTGCTGCACAAGGATGATCTGGTGAAGATCAAGCGCTGTATGTTTGCCATGCAACGTGATTCGATGCCGCCGGTAACCACGCACAACGTGGCCGATGATTGGAACGATCCGGTCCTAGCTTCGATTCGACGCTGCCATTTGTTCAATTCGGTGCATGATCGCGTCAAAATGGTCTTCCATCCGGAGTTTTTGACTTCAACGAATCCCCTTTTTGGCATCGATTACGAGGAGTTTGTGCGTGGCTGCCATTTGGGCGTGTTCCCATCTTACTACGAGCCCTGGGGCTATACACCAGCCGAGTGCACCGTCATGGGCATACCAAGTGTGACCACAAATCTGTCGGGCTTCGGTTGCTTTATGCAGGAGCACATTAGCGATCCCAAATCCTATGGCATCTACATTGTTGACCGTCGCTATATTGGCTTGGAGAACAGCGTGCAACAGCTGTCCAGCTTCATGATGGAGTTCTCGCGCCTCAATCGACGACAGCGCATCATCCAGCGCAACCGCACGGAGCGCCTCAGCGACCTGCTCGACTGGCGTACGCTGGGCATTGTAAGTGTAGCTAAAGGAGATCTTGGCTTGGACAGCTATTCATCTGTGCTCCCTCTCCCTCTCTCTCTGTTTCTATTCCAATTGTGCAGTACTACAGACAGGCTAGGGTGAAGGCTCTGCAGGCCGTCTATCCGGACTATGTGGACGAGACCACCTTGTACGGTTCGCGCAGTAATCTGATGTTCTCACGTCCGCACAGCGAGCCGCCCAGTCCCACATCGTCTCGTAAGTTTGAGTAGTGCAATTAACAGCTTAAATAAACGTAAATTTGCTGCGGTGTTTTTATCTGTTTCAACTTCTGATTTTAATCTCCGCACCTTCTATATATAGTTGTTCATTGTAGCCGTGCCTTTTAAATATCATTGACACTTATCACATAATGCGACTTGTCAACTGCAAATCAGCAATAGTTATGAGCATAAACTTGCATTGTATAGTTTATGAATCATAATAAAAATATGCTTTACGTAATACGCTTAATTGACAGCCACTTGACATTCATAAATCATTGAACTATAAAGATTTTAAGAGATTAAATACTAGCCCATTAAATCAAGCAAATATTCATTAGTTTTTGATAGAGATATTTTCATAAATTATTCCCTCTTCTTTTCGCCCAGGACACACCACCCCAGCGCCCTCGTTGCACGGCTCAGACGATGAGGACTCTGTCGATGAGGAAACTGAGCTTAAGGAACTGGGTATTAAGTAAACCAAACCAGCCCATCGTCAGCAATGGCTTTAAGAACAATTCATACAGCGCAATATTACCATAAGTTTAGTAATTTTGTTTCACATGTTCAAAGGGTGTGCAGTTAAACAGACTACCACGCTCACAAAAGGAAACTATCTACCTAATGCCTCAACTGTCTTCTAAAACCAATTCATACGCTCATACGCAACAGTTAGAACAATTTGTGAATTTTTGCAAAATGGGAGAATTCTATTTAATGTTGTTTAGTCTATAAGCAGAGCAGAGTCCCTCAACAAATGCGAATGTTATTAAAACAAATTAAATTATTATCTACTATGGTACATACACACACAAACAAACACAAATTGGCCACACTAATTGACCTTATCAAATTTATCTTACCCAAATTGCAACGTTATATAATTACAATGTTGTTCCAGTTTTGCCCCACCCTATACGCAATGCCAAGTACATGGCTTATAATATTGCCAATCGGGCCAATTGAAAAGTTATACGCACTATGTTAAAATTAGCCAAAATATATATATGACAAATGACATATTGAATTATAAAATGAAAAATTTGAAAAACCCTTCAATTGTGTAGCAAGTCCTCAAATATATTGTACTGCCTCATATTGATTAACCCACAACTGGCTATATTGTTCTATGGAGGAGTTTACCAAGCATAAATTTTACACCAAGCGATAATAAAGTTCTGTAAATAAATATTGCATGCAGAAGGTCAGCTATATGGAAATCTGGACTGAGTCTATAGCTTTGCTCTTGAGGATCTTATAAGAGAGATTATATATTTATATGTTCTCTCCTAGCTCTAAGCAGTTCATTAAATTTTTTACAGCATATAATCGATATTAATCGGTTTTTATCCCACTTTTATACACTTGTGGACTGTAATATAATTTTGTAGACCTCATACGACGAGCTGTCTGTTTTGTTTTTCAAAACATTCTAACCAGACGCTCCCAATATATAAGCACAGTTTTATCAACATCGGCCGGTTGTAACATATATGTACTTATACGGTTGGTATGGGTTCGATTGCCCGAAAATTAAGTTTATGTACAAGAACAAAACTGGGTAACTTTAATTTTGAAAATGTTTTTGATCTGCGGCACACCGAATTTTAATGCTTTTTCTTGTTGAAATAGATCTCTCTAAATTATAAAAGCAGGGCGCCACTATATTTGGTAAGTACGGTATGTATATTCTTATATAAATGTCAGCGTGACAAGTGACTACTGTTTGAAGCCCTAAAATCAAAAATTAAAAAAATAATGCATTCTTACATACACAGCTTCCTTATGCCCTTATAAGGAATAGAGGTCATTACGTTTGGTTTTAAGCTTTAAGAAAATATCGTTCTTGAATTTTCTTAAAGTATAAATCATTCTTCATTTCACAATAATTCTTGTTGCACAATATCTAATGAAACTCTTCAGTTAGAACTTTCTCTTATCAATCGATTAACAATTTGATAACTTAAAAAATTATAAGTAACCGACTTGTAATTTGATAAGTAACGTGGATAAATTTAGAAATTTATTTTAAAGCTTAATACCTGTAAAGTAGAAACACGATTCGAAAATTACGTTAGCCCCAAAAATAAAATTTTAAACAATGTTTTTCTTTTTCATGGATGGAAGTTTTGAGTAGAGGTTCTATTGATTTTGAATATTTTTTGATTTAGACTGGACGGCTGCCTAACTAGAAAACCTTGCGCTGCTCTCGATGCACTTGCTCAGTTCTCAGAGCGACGACTGTATATAGATCGCACAAATTTGCTGCTATTTTGACGACGGCGACGTCTTTGGGCGGGCACATTATAATAGTCGTCAATATCATTGCCGTCATTGCCCTGCTCCAAATCCGCTGGCGGTGAAGGTTTCTGGCCAAGTGCGCCATCGCCACTGCTATCGCCACAATCCTCCAACTTTCCACTGGGGCTATAACAATTTTCAGTCTGTAGTTCCCAGCCGTCCTCGCTATCGATGTCTTGGTCGTTGCTGTTGCCGCTGTCAACGTTTATTTCGTGTTTCTGTTCCTGATCCTGTTCCACAGACTGATCCTGGTCCATTAGCGGCGGGCGACTGTTATAGCCAAAGCTTGGCAGTCCATAAGGCGCATACAGAACTGGCATGGGCAGCATTGGAGCTACATTGAATGCCCTAAGGCAACTGGAGCACTCTGGTGGCATGCCGTTTTGGAGGATGTAGCCATAGGGTATTTTCATACATTGTTGGCAGCCGGCGCGCCGAATTCGCGAGCTACGCTGATCCTGTTCACAGTAAACATACGGCCAATCGTTTGTGTAGCTACAGCGTGGTGTCGGGATGTGGGTTTGCTTCCTCGCCTTCGACTTGCGACGGCGAGCCGGTTCATACTCCACAGTCTCGTGACACTCATCGGGCTGGTCCTTCTCGCAAACGATGACGCGCTTCGCGTGCATCACGCGCGCCTGGCAACGTTCGCCGCAGACCCGGTGCCGTGAGGTCTCCACGCAGTGCTCCTTGTGCTCGCACTCGCGGTCCCTGCGCACCACATGACAGCAGGAGCCGTGCTCATTGTAGCCGAGGCCAAAGCGACCGCCCACGTGGGAAACGTTCTGGTGGACCTTGACATTCACCTCGTTGCGGCTCTGCACGTCGGTCTTGATGATGTTGTTGATCTCGTTGGTCACCCGAATTACGTTGGTGGTGTTCACCGCCGGCGCAGGCGGCGGCACGTAGCTGGTATCATTGATGCCCTGCACCAGCAGCGGCTCATCCGTCAGCTCCGGGCAAACTGGGCATTCCAATTCGCACTTCTCGCGGTAAGCGCAGGTATCGATGCAGATCCGCCGATTCTCCTGGCATTCCTCGTAGTCCCGCAGCGATGGCCGGTCATAGCTCTGCACCGCCGTGTGAATCACGATCTTATCTTTATTTTCATCGTTGCCTTCGCCACTGACTAATGGCCCCAAAGCCAGCAGCAGTCCACAAACGGCAGCAGTTAGCTAAAAAAATTAAAAATCAGCCCTCACATGAGTAACCAATTATATAAACAACAAGAAATATTTCTAAAACTCACCTGCATTTCCGGTGGTGTGACTAGGGTAACTTCTACGAAATTCTTTAGAAAATGTTTTTCTTCCGGCCAGAAGGACGTTTATGTCCAACACAAATCTTGTTCTGCGACCACCGCTCGGAAATTGTTTCCCTACACTGCCTTTTTCATACCTATTAAAGTATTTATTATTAGGTTATTGATTAGATAGCCCTATCGTACAACAAAAACAAACTTATCGGTTTTGAAAGAGCGCGGGAAAAAGAGCGAAAAGAGTATAATGATCAATATGTCAATTTTTGTGGAACGCATATTTTTTATTCGTATGCTTTTTATACCTTACTCACAGAATGAACAAAAGTATTTTATTGGCTTTTAGCAATGTCGGTCTTCTCATCCGTACACCCAGAGTCAAATATGAAAGTAGCACGAATCTTTATTGCTTTTATAATTGACCCATAATATTGCTTTCATAAGAGCAAAAACATCCATAATTATAGAAATTACGATATACTCTATACTTTATACTCTTTGACGAAGTGAAAAGAGTATATGAGGTTTGTGCAATGTTCGTCTTGCAATCCGTCCGTCTGTCCGTATGAACACAATTTTTTCGCCGCTTTTGATGCAAGAGACTTAAAATTTGAATATATACTTCGATAAAGTCGACATATCTCCCTCAGTTTTAAACCTAGGTACATAAAGTTTTTTCAAACAGATTACTGATGATCTCTTCTAAAGATCGCACAACAAATCTTTTGTTTCCACTGTTTATATCCTGAACCCATTGAAAATGGGTAAAAAGGGTATAATGGTTTTGTGCAAATGTATGTAACAGGCAGAAGGAAGCATCTCCGACCCCATAAAGTATATATATTCTTGATCAGACCGTCTGTATGAACGCAGCGATCTCGGAAACTACAAAAGCTAAAAACCTAAACTAATCAACTATAGAGTCTCCTAATCCAAAAGCAATACAATTTTATCATTTTTTTCGATATCATGCTCCGTTTCATTATTATCGATCAAAATCGATTTTAAGACTTGGTTTTCTTGGCATCTCTCGGAGACTATAAGAGCTAGAGCCATCAAATTAAGTTTAATATGTGCTCGCCCCCCATATAAAAAAAAACGCAAATCAAATACTACAGACTTCCGGTTTGTACATAGATTTGGATGCTCCTATTTATGAAAATTTCATAACGATCATACTCTTAGTTTAGAAGTTATTCAAAAATTCATTTTGCATAGTGGGGCCAAGCGCAGCCGATGTGTAAAGTGCGCACTTACTGCGTGCGTTTGTGTGTGTGTGACTTTATGAATGTGTGTATGAATGGAAAGAGGTTTAAATGTATTTATTTAACGTGGGCACCCGACGATGCTCTCTAATGTTCTAATGTGCTCAAGCTAAGAAATATCCGCCTTATCACTTGAACATGATTTAAATACAAGTTCCTTCTTTCTTTTTTTGAGTGAATGTTTCTTTGTACTAAATAATAATAATAATAACAATAATAATAATAATAATAATAATAATAACAATAATAATAATAATAATAACAATAATAATAATACCAACAATAATAATAATAACAATAATAATAATAATAATAATAATAATAATAATAATAATAATAATAATTATAATAAAAACAATAACAATAATAATAATAATTATAATAATAACAATAATAATAATAATAACAATAATAATAATAATAATAATTATAATAATAACAATAATAATAATAACAATAATAATAATAATAATAATAATAACAATAATAATAACAATAATAATAACAATAATAATAATAACAATAATAATAATACCAATAATAATAATAATAATAGTAATAACAATAATAATAATAATAATAACAATAATAATAATACCAATAATAATAATAATAACAGTAATAATAATAATAATAGTAATAACAATAATAATAATAATAATAATAACAATAATAATAATACCAATAATAATAATAATAACAATAATAATAATAATAATAATAATAATAATAATAATAATAATAACAATAATAATAATAATAATAATAATAATAATAATAATAATAATAATAATAATAATAACAATAATAATAACAATAATAATAATAATAATAATAATAATAATAATAATAATAAAAATAATAATAATAATACCAATAACAATAATAATAATAATAATAATAATAATAATAATTATAATAATAACAATAATAATAATAATAACAATAATAATAATAATAACAATAATAATAATAATAATAATAATACCAATAACAATAATAATAATAATAATAATAATAATAATAATAATAATAATAATAATAATAATAATAATAATAATAATAATAATAATAATAATAATAATAATAATAATAATAATAATAATAATAATTATAATAATAATAATTATAATAATAATAATAATTATAATAATTATAATAATAATAATAGTAATAACAATAATTGTTTCCTTCACTTTTCCTAAACTTTTTGTATTTCATTTAGAGTAGTGGTACATTTAAGAAGATATTTTTAGTACTAACGCCACGTCGTCCCATTTATTTGTAGATCCTAATAACATCATTGTCAATAATTAGCTGTGACCGGAAAGGCACCTCAGATACTTAATTTTGGATTTTATTTTTGCTGTTGGTCTTACATATGTGGGAGTCGACTGGATCGGACCACTCTATTATACAGCATTAATAAATAAACAAGTAAAATGGCTCTAGTCGGGCGTCCCCGACTAGGAGATACCCTGAACCCAGCGGCGAACTGCTGTTACATACGTTTAAAGCTCTTTGCATTAATACACACATTCACAAAGTCATGCGGTTGGCCCCACTATGGAAAATGAAACTTTCAGTGTTTCAGCATATAAATCTATGTACAAACCAAAGCGCAAGTCTGTAGTACTTGATTTTCGTTTTTTTGATGTGGGGGGCGAATGGGGGAGGTATCCAAAATCCGAAATATTTATAATCTGCGTAATAACGTATAGAGCGTTAAATGGCTCTAGCTCTTTAGTCTCCGAGATATGCCAAGAAAACCAAGTCTTAAAATCGTAAAAAAAATTTATAAATTTGTACTGCGTATGGATTAGGATCGTTTAGCTTAGGTTTCTAGCTTTTGTAGTTTCCGAGATCGCTGCGTACATACAGACGGACGGGCGGACATCGCTGATCAAGAATATATATACTTTATGGGGTCGGAGATGCTTCCTTCTGCCTGTTACATACATTTGCACAACACCATTATACCCTTTTTACCCATTTTCAATGGGTTCAGGGTATACAAAATCCGCATAAAAAACGTTTGGAAAAAACCGCATAGGCTCGAAATCGCATAAAAAGAGAATTGAGTGCATGTATATACATACATATATATTACCCGTTATCATTGGTAACGGGATATGAGCTTTACGTCTGGAAATTATTTAAGGGATTATAAATCGAATGATAAAAAGCATATGAACTTTATTATTTTTAAAAATAGTTTTAGAATTGACAATAAAAGAAATGGTAAATTGGTTCAATTAAAATATTATTTTTTCATTGAATTTAGAAAAAACGGTCGACAACGCTGTTTAATTAACTGGCCCGACTAACTCGGTCGGATGACAGATGACAGACGGACAGGTGTGGATAGAACCTAGCGTCGCCAGCCATCCTGCGAACGACAGCCCGTGTAGCCGGCGGATTGGGGCGAATCGCAAAATTGTTCTTGATCGTAGTAGGCACATCTGGGGCTGTTGCAGGGATAGTTGTAGCAGTACCTGGAGCAGGAGGACAGCGCGCCTGAGGCACAGCCGCTGCAGTCATATCTCTCTGCAAAGTAAAAATCAGTCGGCATTATGTACCGATCTATGGAGCCATGGCTCGCCAGGTTAATTCCAGTCACCTGCTGTTTGGGCGCAGCCGCCCTGCCTTTGGCACGGGGCGTTCCAGTTGGATGGCATGGTGAGCATTTGGACATTGTTGTCGTACCAGGTGTTTACGTTGGGTGGCCTCAGCACCATCTTGGGGGCGCTACAGAAATCGCCGCATAGCTGCTGCTTCTGGTTGTAGCATTGCCAGCGATTGCTTGGCGCCGAAGAACGGCAGGTGCGTGGGGCAACCACAGTGCAGCACTTGGGAGCTGGGACGGGCTTTGGCCTGACCTCCTCTTGCTTTACCACTTCCTCCTCCTCATCCTCTTCCTCCTCGTAGTCCCTATAATCGGTTGGCAACGTCAGCGAGGCATTAACCACCAAGTTCTGCACACCATTCAGCACCAAGTCCGGCATATTCTTCGGTTTATCGTTGATGATCGTGCGCTCGATATGAATTGGGGCCAGCTGAATGGGCTCGGGATGGGCGCACTTGTTACCCATCCAGTAGGTGCCTTGCGGGCATCGCGGCTCCACACAACGGCCGTCCTTGAGCACTCTTGAGCTGCAATACACCAGACGACAGTTGCCATTGATGAGCACTGTGCCACGGGGGCAACTAATGATAGGAGCAGGTGCCGGCGTCGTTGTCGTTGTCGGCCTTCTGGTTGTCGTTCTCTGTGGTGTGCTAGTGGTAGCAGGCGGTTGGTAGGGTCTAGGTGTGTACTCAGGCTGAACTGGTGGATACGGAGTTGCAACTTGGATCGGAAGAGGCTGGGGTTGAACTGCACAAGGAGCAGGCTGCGGTTGAACTAGTGGACAAGGAGCAGGCTGCTGTTGAACTAATGGAGCAGGAGCAGGCTGAGGTTGAACTGGACAAGGAGTAGGCTGGGGTTGAACTAGTGGACAAGGAGCAGGTTGAGGTTGAACTGGACAAGGAGTAGGCTGCGGTTGAACTAGTGGAGCAGGAGCAGGTTGAGCTTGAACTGCTGTACAAGGAGCAGACTGGAGTTGAACTAGTGGAGCAAGGAGCAGGCTGAGGTTGAACTGGACAAGGAGTAGGCTGGGGTTGAATTAGTGGACAAGGAGCAGGCTGCTGTTGAACTGGACAAGGAGTAGGCTGAGGTTGAACTGGACAAGGAGTAGGCTGGGGTTGAATTAGTGGACAAGGAGCAGGCTGCTGTTGAACTAGTGGAGCAGGAGCAGGTTGAGGTTGAACTGGACAAGGAGTAGGCTGCGGTTGAATTAGTGGACAAGGAGCAGGCTGCTGTTGAACTAGTGGAGCAGGAGCAGGCTGAGGTTGAACTGGACAAGGAGTAGGCTGGGGTTGAATTAGTGGACAAGGAGCAGGCTGCTGTTGAACTAGTGGAGCAGGAGCAGGCTGAGGTTGAACTGGACAAGGAGTAGGCTGCGGTTGAACTAGTGGAGCAGGAGCAGGTTGAGCTTGAACTGCTGTACAAGGAGCAGACTGGAGTTGAACTAGTGGACAAGGAGCAGGTTGAGGTTGAACTGGACAAGGAGTAGGCTGGGGTTGAATTAGTGGACAAGGAGCAGGCTGCTGTTGAACTAGTGGAGCAGGAGCAGGCTGAGGTTGAACTGGACAAGGAGTAGGCTGGGGTTGAACTAGTGGAGCAGGAGCAGGTTGAGCTTGAACTGCTGTACAAGGAGCAGACTGGAGTTGAACTAGTGGACAAGGAGCAGACTGGAGTTGAACTAGTACACAAGGAGCAGGCTGTAATTGAACTGCTACACAAGGAGCAGCTTGGAGTTGAACCAATGGAGCAGGAGCAGGCTGAGGTTGAACTAGACAAGGAGTAGGCTGAGGATTAACTGGACAAGGAGCAGGCTGGGGTTGAGCTGGTGGACAAGGAGGAGGCTGAGGTTGAACGGGCGAGCAGGGTTGAGTCTGGCAAGGTGAGTTTCCTAATTGTGGGAACGAGAAAAATAGCTCTTACATTATGCGATAATAGTT
Source organism: Drosophila colorata (assembly GCA_035041545.1). NCBI lineage: Eukaryota > Metazoa > Arthropoda > Insecta > Diptera > Drosophilidae > Drosophila > Drosophila colorata. The sequence continues at coordinate 4,599,963 of JAWNLD010000680.1, read as the reverse complement.
AATGTTCACTCACCGTTTGCAGCTATCGCAGATTGTGGCAACACACAAGCCCCATTCTGCCAAACAAAGGGCGCATTACAGAAGAAAGCTTCACCCTGCGACCATTGAGCTGCGACAAGTTGGACGGCCAGCAGAAGGCAAGGTAGTATAAGCACTTGATAGGCGAACATGCCGATTAGAAATGATCTGTAGGTGCTGCTGGTGGCTTAGGCAAACGTCGAAAATAGCACAATTCCTTATAGAAGATCATAATCTTCACGTGCAGTCTTTGGACAAAGGTTATCAGAGCGGGGCAATTATGTTTTTTCCGACATGCTGAGATTTCCAAGCGCCGTTTCCAGTTAGTTGGCGTTCGAGCTTAGTTGGTAAAACATCACTTCAGATCATAACGGATCTCAAGCCCCGAGCTACGCACAAAATGTCGACTTCGTACTGGGCGATTGTGTCTATACTATGCGCAATAAGCGTGCGCGTTTCGGAAGGTTATCACGATGCCTACGGCAAGGTAATCACATTTAAATTAAACTATTAGGGAAATACTGACCCTAATTTGCATAGTGGATGGAATGCCCGCAAGGTTATGCGTTCATCAACAACCTGTGCTACAGAAGAAACGTGTGCCAGGATGGTAAGTTGCAGCCACATTCGATCGTAAAGCCTTTGGAATGACAGCAGTTTGGTTTAGGATCCTATTTGCACACGGATGGCTTCTGCTATTCAACAAAACAGGAACCCTGCCCCTACGCAATGAAAACCTGTTCCAACGCTATCATCATACCGACGTCCACCTACACCACCACCACCACCACCCAAGAGCCGGAAACTACTACCGAGGAAGAAACAACCACCACCGAAGAACCCGAAAATTCCGCCGAAGAATTCACCTATCCGCCAGAGCCTATCCCTCCACTCGATGAACAAGTTCGCTGTCCACCCGGCTCGGTATTCTATTTGGAGCAATGCCGCAAGATCATCTGCACCCAGGGCGAATACTATGCAGGTCGCTGTCTTTCGCCCGCCTGTCCCATAGGCACCGTGTGGCGGGAGAAGCGTTGCCAGCAACCGGCCTATATTACAACCATACTGGAGATCGATAATGTTATCAAGAATAAGCATGAGTATCGAGCGGTTACTGAGAATGTTCATCATGTGTCGTATGAGACTGATAAGGCCTACAATCCAACTGCGGATATCAGCTATACCACGACGACGCCGCCAGCGAAAATAGTTGCTCCAGCCCCGCCACGAGATAATTCGTCCCAGCAGCTATCTACGGGCTGTTGCACGGTCAAGAGTCCCCGTATTTGTCGGCCCTATGCACCCACTTGGATATGCTTCAATCGCAGTAAGAAAGTATGCGATCCGAGGATTTGTACCAGTCCTGTGGTCTACCTAAAGCCGCCACAAACGGTCCAGCTAAGTGATCCGCAAATACTTGTGATGCCGCCCAATCCGCCATTGTCGGCTTGCAAGAATTCCGATTGCCAAGAAAGCGGTGAGTTCTGCCCGTCATAGCAGTCCATCAGCTCAGATGCACGCTAATGTTGGCTATTCAATCAATCGTTTTCAGAGAGGCTCAATTGCACGGGCTGCGCAGAGGGTAAACGGGAGAGCTGCTCCGCGGGCTGCTACAATTACTTCTGTCCCGAAAATAGCTGCGAGTACAAGAACTCTGAAGACTTTTGTACTCTATATCCTAGCGGTTTTGGGTGTACACGCAACGATGGCTGCATCTGGAAGTGGTGCGATTAATGTTGTCACTGGCGCTGGCGTATTAAAAAAATTATATATATCGTAATCTGAGCCATCTTTTATTTTTACCAATTCTTAAAGGAACTATATATTTCTCTTACACTGCTTGTTCTGTAATTCTTTCTCTCTTATATAATATAAAATACAAGTTTCGCTTTTCAATATAATACTCACAAAAACATGCCATCATTGTTTACATATGCCGACAGCAGTTGTTAAATAAATCACCGATTTAATTTGAAATTTACGCGCCTAACTGTTTGCTGCAGCTGTTCATGTAAGTGGTTGCCACCTGGCCGAAAACGCGTCTTCCAAGTGTTGAATAACGATCTAAATATGACAGCAGTTCAATTGCTGGTCTACACTCTTTGCACTGAAATCAAAACGTTTGTATATGTAGTAAAGCATGCCATCATTGTTGACAAAGGTCGACAGCAGTTGTTAAATAAATCACCGATTTAATTTGAAATTTACGCGCCTAACTGTTTGCTGCAGCTGTTCATGTACGTGGCTGCCACCTGGCTGAAAGCGCGTATTCCATTCAAATGCTGAATAACGAACTAAATATGACAGCAGTTCAATTGATGGGGTCACTCTTTGCGCTGAAATCCATATGCTTGGCAGCACTGTTCGGTAAATCAGCTGGCGCTCGGCCGCCCGTTTCAACGGTGCTTTTGCTCATTTCGATTTCAGTCGTTACACGAGAGAGCAGGCATCCACTTGCATTTGTTTGGCTCGCGCGCGCCCTTTTTGTGTACAAAGTGTTAAAACACACAAAATTCGTTTGTGATTCAAGCTAAGTGTGTGTGTGCAAATACAAAAAAAATCAAAACAAAAAAAAGTAAAACAAAGTAACGGTCGTTGTGCTCGTCTGCTGTCTCGTCGGGGAGCGGCGGCAAACAGCAAAAGTTCAAAACACAAGCCACAGTCGCCGCAGTTGCACTTTTGTTGCCGCTCTCAACGTTGCCGTTCGGCCGTCGCTTGTTGTCGGCGTTTTCCGTCGTTGTTGTTTTCATCGCTGGAGTAAGCGGAGGAGGCGTCGGAGGTGCCAACACCGAGAGGTAGATTTCTGTTTACATATGTGTGCGAGTGTGTGTGTGTGTGTGTGATTTGCAGTTTTGTTGTGGCCCCGTGTCGTATGTGCTATTAGCGTGTTTGCCACGGCAATCATAAAAACAACAAAAGTGACAGCGACAACAGCAGCAACAACAACAATAACAACAACGACAAGCAACAGCATATGCAATAATATTTAATAAACGAAGCCAAATTCCCGTCTGTTGTATAAGCATTGTTTATGCCGTCACAACAACAACAACAAATATAAATAGCAATTGCGCAAATATACAACTGAATATCTATTTGCCAGTGTGTGTGTGCATGTGTGTGTACATACATATGCACATTATGATGGGCACAAATGCAGCAAATAAGTTCTCGACTTGCCTTCTCGCCCTGTCGCTCAGCTATCTCGCTTGCACGCATGCCGCGAGTGTTAATTGAAAAAAACTACAAACTTCCTGTTTTCGGGGAAGGGGTTGCTTTAGCTAGCCCAAGCACCGCTATCCCCCCAGCCACTGCCAGCATTTAACCAATCAGCTTGTCACGTATGCATGTGTGTACGTATGTATGTGTGTGTGTGTTTGTGTGTGTGTGCATACATGTATAACTGTTGCCGCTGCCGCAGACAACATGAGCTTTATTGCGGCAGCCTAACTGAGCACCCCACCCCTCCCCCTAAGCACCACCCCAACCACCAAAGGGCTCTTTCAGTGAGTGGGTGTGCGTGTGTGCGAGTGTGTGTGAGTGTGTGTATGTGTGTGTGTGGAGCCATATAGAAGTTTTGTGCTTTCTGCTGTGTTGGTATTTGCCAGAATGCGGGCGTTGAAGTTTTTAGTGCAACATTTTTTCTATGTTTTGACTATTTTTGTTGTTGTTTTTTGCTGTTCCAGCGGGAGCTTTTATATTGTATGTGTGTGCTATTATTAAAATGCCAAACGCACACACACACACACACACGGAAAGAAACACAGACACAGCAAAAAGAAAAACTATTCTCCTTATGTGTGTGTGTGTGTGTGCGCCTACGAGGCGTTGGCGTTTTGACTAGAAGAAGCAGAATGGAGAAAGAGATTGGGAGAGAGAGAGAGAGAGAGAGTGCCTGGGCTAAAAGGGGCAGCCGCAAGTGCGAGGAGCGAACTTAATAAATAAATCAAATAAAAACATAAAAATGTAAATCAAGGCAACAACAATAAGACGCAAGAATTCCTCAATAAGAATTTTAATGAAGCTGCGCCCACCTCCCCCCTCTCCGCCCACTGAAGCTGAAGCCCCGCACTTGTCAAACGTAAACGCGGCCGCACATTTGCCATATGTGCCCCGCTATTGTTGTTGTTGTTGGGATCGTAATAAAGCGTTTTACGGCCCTCCTGAATGCCGCCGCTTGTTGTTTTTATGACAGTTAAGCTATTTTGCGTATGACATGTTTGACAGATGCCCGCGTCGCCGTCGTCGTCCTCGTCGTCGCGGCTGTCAACGCCGCTGTTAAATGCAGCCTCTGCTAGCGCCCACACACACCCCACTCCCCTCACACCCCTACACACCCCTACACACCCCTACACACACGCACACACATACACAGCTGGCTATCTCACTCGCTCACTCCCTCACTCACCCTTTTCTGCTTTTGGCCGCAAAGTTTTGTTTGTGTTTGTTGGCGTTTTAATTTCTACGTCTATTAGCCACACACACACACGCACGCCCACAAATATACACACATTCGCCTTGCAACAACTTTAGCTGGCTTTGGAGCAGCGAGAAAGAGGGTCGGGCAACGGGGAGGCGGGCAGGCGGGGTTCCGTTAGCAGCTACTTTTACGCATGTTTTCGCACAGCGCCAAAGATGTCGGCTTGACATAAATTGTGTCTGCCAAATGTGGCAAACTACAACAACACCAAAACTGGGCCACGCCTACAAAAAAAAAACCATAAGAAACCAACAGCCTCTTGGCTTGTCGCATGTAATTGCTTGCCACAATGTAAATGACAATAGCATCTTGCACAGTGGTGCGTGTGTTATTGTATTGTTTATAAAATATTTTAAGATCTATTTTCAGTTTTACCATCTGAACAGATAAAATAGTTAAGGCCTTAATGGTTTGCTCTTTATCGAATCGACGCAAAGTCTGTTGAGATTTGATTAAGGGCTGTATTTGATTTTTAATTCGAAACCATTTACATGAAGCGAAATACATTAAGCAAATAATATTTATAAATATAAGTTATAGTATTTGCACTTGATAGAAAAAGTGCGTGGAAAATACACATTTTTGATCCATATTACTTTAAAAAAATAAAATAAATAACAACTAAAAATAAGAAAAAAAAAATGTAAACTGCATTTTATAAACATAGTATTGACAGCTTAACATACACTTTGAAATGCCAGCACACTCTGCTTAGTTTTCTCGTCTTCAGGCCAGCTTAAACTGATGAAAAATGTATGCATATATGTATTAAACATACAATATAAGTTTCCACATACATATGTAAATATATATTGAATTTAAGGCAACTCTAGCACAACATTCTACACAAGTGCACAATATTTTTGCAATGAATATAAATAGATTAAATCACTATAAGTATATTTATCCCAGTAGCTGTCGAGAACGTTGCCAAGAATATTAGAAAATGGCAATTGCGACCCACTGTGCCTAAACAAGTTGGCGGCCTGTAACTAAAAACCGCAAAAGCTTGACAACCCGCTGCTCGCTCTCACGCCAATCTCGCTGCCCATGGTTTCTCCGCTCTTCGCTCGCCGCTCGTCGCTCTCTCACTCTCGGCTTTGAAAGCTGTTGCTTCCGCTCCCGCGGCCAGAGTGTAAAAGTATCTTTTTGTTTTGTTTTTGTTATAGTTGTTGTTGTTGCTGTTGCTTGGTGGTACGTGGGCGGCAACAGAAACCTTAGGCCAAGTTTGAAGCTTGAAATGCTTTGGCGATGACGTCGTCATCAGCGTCGTCAGCGTCGCCTTCGTCGCCGTCAATCAAATTCTGCGCTTTCAGCGGCGTTCGCCGCGTCGCATTTCGTTGCATGTGGCTTTGGTTTTTGGTTTTGGCTGTGGCTGTGGCTGCGGCTTTCGGTTTGCGTTTTGCGTGCGGCTTTTTGCGTACACCGCACTCGCACTCGCACCCAAACGTTGCCACCGCCTCCCGCCTGCTCCAGCTCGCACTCAAACTAGCACTAACACACTCATTCGCACATTCGCAATGCAAATTGATAGCGCAAACAAACAAACAAACATGCAAACATTTTGTGGTATTTACGTATCGAATACCGCTTGGATTTGCCGTACGTTTATTTATATTTTTATACACTGCTTTGAAAAGTTAGAAAGGCTATATTATGTTGATAGAACTTTCGGTCATTGCGAGATAAAGTGTTATGATTCCTAAGTCACGGCCACCCCTCTTAAAAGATATGTTTACGAAGGTAAGATATGTTTGAAATAAACAGGAACTTACGAAATCTATTCCCTTGTGGTTTAAAAATTCGCGATTTGTCGACTAGTTTAAAAACTCTTGTTACCATTTTATTTCATAGTCCAATTTTACATTTTTATTTTCGTTTTATTTCTTTTATACAATAAAGATGGATTTTATATAAAAAAAAAGGGCATTTGTTTAACAAAAATTTGGGAAACGCAAAAAATACGCCGAACTTTGCCCGCCCAAAGCTGTACTTTAACAGAGCTTTTAGTATATCTCCCACAGTTTTAGGGCTAGATTCAGCAAACTGTCCTTAAAATACGCCAACTTCCGCAAGTCGCAAATAACGCAAATAACAAATACCCTTGTCTACTTTCTATAATCCCATATATCACACGATTTCCGTTTAGTCAACTAGATACAGAGAATCGTCCAGTGGTTCATTTCGACTGCAGCGTTCTTTACTTGTTTTCTTCTTCTTCTACGGTTTTTTCGTCGTCATTTGGACATTTAATATTCATTTATTCAAGCAAGCTTATTTATTTTATTTTTATTTTTTTTTATTTTATGTATTTGTAGCTGTTGTTGGTATTGGCATGTGTATTTGCTGTGTGGCCGAAAGCCGTAATCGTGAAATCGCATGTGAGCCATGGCCATGATTTTGAATTTGATTTCGTATTTGAATTCGAGTTTGAATTTGAATTTGAATTTAAGTAGCACCAGCACCAAAACAAAATACTCGTAAAAGGTACTTGGCACCTATTCCGATACCCTTATACGTCAGCTAACAGCATTTCCTTTAGGCTTGATATTGATATAATGGAGACTGAGGCTCTGTTGCGTATTAAATGCAAAGATGGTATTGCAAATATTTTTAAGTAGTCCAAAGTTTGTGTTTCTATCAGATTTATACATGACGAATTGTTTATGCACTGCTTTGTGTGCTTTTTTGTATCTATTGATTTTCCACCAATGTTCCGACTGTGCAGGTCTGTCTTAAATTAAAGTTTTTCTATTCATTATATGTATGTATATATTTTATAGTTTCGACATTTCTTTCAAAGAGATTCAAACAACGTTTTATATGTTGTCCAAAAAGCACAAGAAATTGTATTTCTAAATTATTATTAAAGTTAGCTAATAGTAACAATATTTATGCTATTTTGCTGAATGCTATTTTCAGAAACTTCAAATAACCGAGAATACATTAAAAGTTTTTTTTGTAAAGCTTAAACTTTGTTATTTACAAATTAAATGAATTTAAACTTTCGAAATTTTTAACTTCCTACAGAACGTGCTTTATGAATCGGGGCTTCGGTAAATTTTTTACTAACAAAACAATTAAATTCATTAAATATACAGTTCACATATGTGTACTGAGAATGTTTTATTAAAATGGTTCTGCAAGTGTAATGAAGCTTTCATATCTTGTTTTTATATTGCAGAGGGTATTATAATTTGATCACGATACGATATATGTACATAAATTCTTGAATTACACATATATTATTTCAAGCTATGTTAATTAAACTTTGTTAAGTTTGTTACTTGCGTCTAAATTTATTACTACAATAACATATAATTATATATAGGATCAGTCGAAAATTAAATTTTTGTATTGATTTTTATCCAAGTCTTTGACAGAACCAGCTCGAACCTCCAATATTTTTAAAATCAAGTGCCAAAGCAGACTTAATTTCAATTGAACGGAAAATTTGATCTAAACAAATCTATAATGCCTGGCTTCAGAGGCTGCATAAATAAGGATTCGAGAGAAGACCTTTTGTTAAACAAATTATAATGTGGAAAACAGCGTTACGCGAACCGAATATACAGACGTGGCATTGGGTCAAAGCGTGAACCGAACCAACGACAATTTTTTTTTTTTTGGGCGTGCAGCCTTTTATAAAACTATATCTGAAAGTCTGTTTATTTGATTAGTTATTTGTATAAATTTCTATATGCTTCGCAGGGTATTTAAACTTCGGCACTCCGAAGCTAACTGCTCTTTCTAGTTTTAGTAGCTGGCTTTGCCTGAAAGCCAATTAATTGAGACCTTGCATGGGCCATAGACCGTACTGCCCAGAATCACATAAACAGCCAGCGACAGCCGCAGCAGCAACTGGTTTATCAGCTGATTTAAATATTCGAAATAACGACTCTCAGCAATGCTCATTATGGACTTTTAAATATTTAGAGACTAGCTGTGGCATAAACGATGCCAATGGGACACATAAAAGATACGCGGCTCAGTTTAGAACGATACGACAAATAATGTGTGTGCAGTCCACCCCCCAGGCCCCTCCTTCACCAGCCTGCCATTGACTATTGAAAAGTTTTCATAAATTCTTTTGTTTGCCCGCAACGCTCTTGTTTTGCTTTAATTTTCTGTGTGCGGCCAGCAGCGGCAGCATGAAAACAAAAGAGAGTGAAAAAAAGTGAAAATGCAGTGGGAAAATTGTCGTTTGTTGCGGCTGCGATTACAGCACCAACAACAGCCGCAGCAGCAGCACCGACAGCAGCAGCCTGAAAACTAATTAGTTGCAGTTGCATTGGAGCTGAATTTTACATTTAACGTGCTGCCTGCAGATTGAGCCGGTAGATTGAGTAAGACTTTCCATCTGGCTTTAGGCCACTCGCTCTCTATTGGGCCCGGGCGATTGTGCAACAAACGGTAGACAAATTCAGTTAACTGTTACACACAGTCACTGACTGACTTAATTCCCTACATTTTTTCCCCCAGATGCTTTGTAAGCCATTTCCCCAACCCAAAGGGGGTTATGTGTATCTGTATCTCTGTCTGCATCGGTATCTGTATTTGTATCTGTATCTGTGTCTGTGTCTGTATCTGTGCCTGCGTGTTTCTGCCAGCTTGAGTAGATTGGTTTTTCATTTTCATGGCGTGTCCGTTTTGTTGTTTCCATTTCTTTGATGTTGACAATTTCTTTGACGCGTGTGTAGCTCACATGTGTGTGTGGGTCTTTGGGAAACTTACTATTAAAATGATTGTGACCTGAACTTGCCAATCGAGCGCAAGCCCAGACAGGTGCAATTCAAGCGTGCTGATAAGCTGATAGAGCTGATTGCTTTGATGATATAACTATACTAGGTATTATATTCTTGTTGTATAAACCCAACTGACATTTGCTAATGTCACAAGTCGCAAAAGCTGTGAGATGGGTATTCATGACATCATTGAACCCTGTTAATTCATTCTTGTTATATCATAATATTAGCCCTTATCTTATTATGGTTAAAAAAAAAGAAGAAGATTAGCTCTGGGACCATGGAAATTTACTTTTGTGTCTATTGATTGCTATAAGCTGCTATCCCACAGCTTAACATACCTTTTGGGGCCCGTGCTAATAGGGTGGAGGCCATTATATAACCAAGCCCGACGCCAGTCCAGTCGTATACAGAGGCATCTGATGATTTGCACATGTAATGCATTCTATTGCATTACATGCACAACTTATCAGATTTTACTTTTTATACTTATTAATAGCGCAATCTTTATTTAACAAATTTCTAATCTAGTCATAAATGAAACAATAAGATTAAATAAACGACAAAAATATATAACAAAATTAAAAAAAAAAACTCCATCGTAAAAAATATCACGCAAATTGATTTGTAGTCGTTCCTCGAAAATTCAAAAACTATACCAGATATTAGAATCAACTATCAGATACTTTAAATCTAAATATTTCAAAACATATTTAATTTCCCTGAAAACACTAAACTTTTTGTTAGCTTGAGTTATTCAAATTTTCAATTCACTTTAAATTTTATACAAGGTAATACAGGAATTCACAAATTGGTAATTATTCCCATTTGCGATCGACTACTGTACTAGGATGCTTTTGACAGCTTCCAGCTTTTTCTCTAAGTTTAGTGCTACCGAAACTAGCGCAATAAAATGTTTTCGTGTTAAAAATTTAATTTCATACATATTCGTACGTGTTTACGTTTGAGCACTTTAATACGACAACACGACATAGCACAGAAACACAACTAAACAAAAATTAAGCCAAATAAATGTTAATATGTTTAAAAACATTGGGAAAAAAGTAGGACAAACATTATTTCTTATAATTTTTAAACGTACGCCGAAGAACATTATAAATCGTTAATTTCTATCTCGTTTTATTTTGTTTTAGTACAAATTATGAAAAATATTTATATATACATTTACCTAAAGTCATTGCCTATTCGAAAAAAAAAGTGTGGCTGCTAGCTTACAGCTACAACCACAAAAACTACAAATAATAATAAAAGTTCATGTTAAAAAGTCGGAAAAGCGCTCTCTACCGCGATATAATCTCTAAATAATTACACCATAAATTCTGGGTAAATCTATAATAAATTGATATTTGAAAGCTGAAGAGGCAACATCAAATTGTTATTAATTTTTTATGTTTCGCTGCGTACTTGCATCACCTGTCCCAATTGTACGCTCCCAAAGTTATATTTCTCATGCATATTCGTAGTTCGCCTTGAACTGCTTTTCATAACGCATTCGCCAATGAAATGGTTAAATTTGATCAATTTATGTTTTTAGTTAATGTCTTCCAGCTGTGAGTTATGAACTGCATTTGATGTGCCATAAATAACTGAAGTAGTTAAGTATTGATAAATATGTCGACAGACCATTTTCTGGGCTAGTTTGTGTCACTGTGCAGCAGCATGTTGGCTTTTGTTGTAGTTGCCATTGTCGTAGCTGTTGTTGTTGTTCATGCGGTAATCTCCACCATGGCAACGCTGCAGACACAGTTGCTACCATCTTATTGGGATTACGTTGCTGGCTGCAATCTAGAGAAATAAAAGCGAATCGCGTAATAAAAAAACATCAATTGGCGCTTGTCTTAATGAATAAACGAATGGGGCGAACGCAGCTTCGGACTAAGCCGCACTGCCTGCTGTCTTAACTGACAGTTGCCCAGAAGCTGTGGGCGCTTCTGTGCCTCTTCCCTCCCGCCCCCACTCGCCCCCTCCATAGTCATTGTTGCTGTTTATGTTGTTGCGCTTCGCTGCGCGTTAAATTTGCGCGCGCGCTACACAATTTTGTTGATAAATTTCCATACGAAAAAGCAAGCATGAAAATGACAATGCTGAGATGTTTTTCCTTTATTTGGAGTTTTGGGTTTGGCTTTGCCTGAGAGCGAGAGAATATATGCAAATCAAGTAATTTGGGTCGCCCGCCAGAGCGCCAGAGACACATCCAACGCAGATGAGGCAGCCACTTCCGGTGTCAATTTTTATTTTTTCCATCGTTGCTTTCAGTTTTCTTTTTTTCTTGTTGATGATGTTGTTTTTGGCGTGATGCGTCTTTGTAACTTGCAAGTCGGTTGTGGGGATGATTTTAAAAATAAATTATAGAAAATAAAAAAGAGAATGTTTCCATACTGGACAATACTTAGCTAGTAGCTACCCTGTATTACATTTTAATTCGCAAATATCACAAAATTTGTACTCTTTTCCAAACGATGCTGTATTTAACATACATAATTAGGTGTAAAGCTTGGGCAATTATATCTAGATACACAGATTATATTTTTAACTATACTCAACAAAACTCATCTAGAGACTGTTCTGTTTTTAATATATATATATAGCTTTTAGTTGGTATATATTACAGAAACCTCAGTATTCATAATTTCTATGATTTAAAATTCCCAGTACTTTTGCAATTATAAAACACAATTTATTCTACACTAAATATTTGCTTATTCCTTAATTAACTTAAATTAAATACCCCTACCAAATTTTCCTGAGAACAGTATCATGCTAATATTCTTATATACAAATATAAATTTAATTTTTACCACAATTCTATTGACTCTTGTACACCCTGTTTATATGTAGTTTAGAAATTTATTTTAAAATGTTTTCTCTGCCTTAAATATTATCCATGGTGATGATATTGCCGTATATATTCCACTTAAAGTACTCATCACATATCCATTCTCTCAATATATGGTATATATGCATGTAGTATATATATATATATATATATTTTTTTTTGTGGATAAAAAAAGGGAGTGCGGATCGCCGTTTGTTGTTGGGATGATGGGAAGACGCCTCGTCGTGCGCTTTTTTATGCAGGTGGAAGCTGTCGCTGTCGTTGGCGTTTGTGTTGCGAAAGAGTTTCATCTTTGACTGTGGCCTCGTCATGTCTGGGGTCTGCTCCTCGCTGGCCCCTGCTCATTTCAAAGCCATTAACAAACGGCAAGAAGCAGCAGCAGCAGCCGCACCAGCAGCAGCAGCAGCAACAGACGTCGGCGATGGCATTATTATTTTTTCTATATAAAAATAGCTAAAATATGCTTAATTTAGTTGCGCGTTGTGTGTGCTGTGTGTATCCCACATAATTATTTCTGTTAAGTAAGCCCGACAGACTGACTGACTGCCGCGTGGTCGTCACAATAGATATATAAAGCAACTATAGCCAAAATAGCAACCATTTCGGACGCCCACCGTGACGCCAAGACGCCCACCAGACGTTGAAGAGCGGAACTGAAGACCACTTACAAATGCGCCAAAGAATTATTGCTAGTGCTGTAGTTTTATTTAATAAAGTGAATTTATGCTTCAGTACAATGCGCCTTAAGCTCATCTACACTGTGAGAAATTCCCAGCGAACAGGCCATTACATTCTGCACGCTGTTTCATTGCTGGCCGGTACTGCGGCCCATAAAAGCCGCTGAGAAAAGTAAATTAGTTCATTTATATGTAACGCTCTTCATTTTATTTTTATTTTTTTGACTTGGTCAAGTTTTATGGCATTGCAACAATAGAATTACGGGGGCCAAGGGTAAGAATAATTTCAGAGAGTCATTAAATGGAACTTGAATACCCATGGGTATTCAAAGAAGTTGTGAGAGGTGTGAGCTCAAGCTGCACACACAGATTAAACACTTGTGATAAGACACTATGAAATTTTTAACAACTAACAGCCATTAGATAAAGTAATCAAATATAAAAACTATACATACTATAAACTTAAAAACGTAAGTGCGACAATTTAAACATTTTAAATTCGTATAGAGAAAATTTATAAAGTAATTAAGTTAAGAAAAGATTCACATAGTCAGTTAGACAGCAACTCTCAAGTAACTTATGCTATTTATATTGGCTAATTTGACATTTGGCTCAGTCAACACAATATTGATTTGAACCAGGAAATTCGTTTTTCACATTCTTTTATGACTCATTCTTTCAATTAGTTTAAGTTTGTCGATGTCTGGCGCTTCATGTTATTTGAAAGTAAATAACCTTTTATCTACATTTTCTATATATAATTATTTAAGTTCTGTTCAATCTCAAGGCTTTACGCAATGTTTTCGTAAGCCAAAAACAAAAAAATTTGTGATATGACATCCCATGGAAAAAATAACATTGAACACAACAAGATCACTTGTCTTTAGGGGCCGCAGCTGAAAGAGCCAAAAAGAAAAAACCGCGATGCCAGCATCTTGAAGACCCCTTAAGACCCTACACGCCCACTAAAACTAGCCAAAGATAAAGGCGACGTCCGGAATATGAGTGACTGTGTAGTGACAGAGCCCCGTCGTCGAGATATAGCATAAAGCACATAACATAACTCTTAGTTCATTTGACGATACCCAAGAAGAAACGGCCAACGAACGGAAAAGAGATCGGGGCAAAAGCAAACACAAATAAAAAGAAGAAGAAAATACCAAAGCGTGCTATCAAGATCGAGCCGATTTCATGAGAATTCCGTTTAGTGCACCCAGCGAGCGCTGCGGGCAAAGCAAATAAGACACAAACAACCACACAAACAGAAAACAAGTCCAATCCGAATGTAAAGACAAATTTAACTGTTGTTTGAAATAAGGTATAAAAAACTCGTAAGATTCAATGTTTAAGACCAGGGCCTTTGTATGCCCTGGCGCTGGACCAAAGGCGTTTATTAGAATTTTGTCTCGTCTCTTATCAATATTTGTACAGGCACAATAAAGACACAATCTATTGTGTAAGGTCATTACAAGATGGCTAAATGATGATGATAATGCTCTTGATGTCCACAGGGAATGTCAAGTAAATGAGATGAAGTCAGGGCGTGAGTGGAGGACATTGAGGTGTTGTTCAAGACACTGAGCTGCTGTGATGGTGGAAGCAGGTATATTGAATGCTCAGAATCATTAGAAGGGAATACAATTATTAGAAGAAAAACATGTCAAAACTTATTGAATAAAAGTAAGAAAATTCTAAAATATTATAAGAGCTGTAAAAAATAATTATTGTCAAGGTGCCATTTACTATCCTAGTAAACATATCTCAGATGAATAACATAGTAGACTGATTAAAAAAAAAATTGTTAAATTAAAATTATTTTTTCTTTATTTTAAAAATCAGTTGTGCTGCTTGGGAAAAGACAAAATTATTTAGGCGCCTATTCACAATCAATAAACAAAATACACTAAACTTAAAAGAATCGATCTAATACGAAAATTACCGTCAAACTTAGATTTTTGAAAATTGATAAAGTTTGGTTTCTTACTGAATACAATTTTGCAGCTTTCTTAAGGCGATTAAATATTTTTTTTGCGTGTACCGTGTGCTCTAACAAGCAGGCACTCTTTACTTGGAGTACAATTTTTTTCTAAGACCTTTTTTATAAGACCTTGTCAGTCTGGCAAATTTCCGCGTGGAGAACCTGTCTTCGCTCACTCTTTAATTCCACTGAAGGGTTGCAAAGGCGCATAACGTCGAAATTGACTACTTGCCGAGGCAGGCACCACAGGGCACCACAATCGCCCAATATCCCCAGAGCAGCCTCTTGGCCTACACTCTAAAAGAGTAATTAGCGAGCAAGAAAGAAAATATGTTTTTAAAAAAAAAGGAAACCCAAGTCTTTCTCTTTAAACTGCCTTGACCATAGAGTTCCAAAAGCCTAAACAAAAGATTGTACAAAATATTTATATGTATATTTATAAAAAGAAACTTTAATTTTCTTTAAATGTCTCATCCTTTCAAGCTTCACTGGTGGCTTCTTCATTTAGTTTTTTGCAATAACCTTAAAACAGAGAGAGAAAAAATCATAAAAGCAATCTTTGGACGTTATTTTTGTTTGCCCGTTTTACGAGTATTGTAGCCATAATCATAAAGGCGTAGTAACATTTATGTTTTTTTATGTT
Source organism: Drosophila colorata (assembly GCA_035041545.1). NCBI lineage: Eukaryota > Metazoa > Arthropoda > Insecta > Diptera > Drosophilidae > Drosophila > Drosophila colorata. The sequence goes on along the minus strand of JAWNLD010000680.1, from coordinate 4,584,565 downwards.
CTTTCAATTTGCTGCCGTTGATATTTTGATGATTGCTCTCAAATGCGTGTTATTCTTTATTATAACGAACATTGTGATTTTAATGCCAGCATCGATTTTTCTACTATCTACGAGTTGGTCTACTGTCCAGACAATGGCTTAAACCATAAATGGGCGAACAAGATTGGCACGTGCTGTACGGCAGATGTTGCCTTAATGCTAGATATATGCACATTATACGTATATGTATGTTAGTATATATATTTTTACGTACGAATTTATTGAAAAAATTATACATTTGGCTGTTGACTGCAAAAGTTATGGACGGCTGCTGTCCGAGTGCGTAAAAAGAATGTTGTAGAAAATCACATTGAAAAATGTGTAATAAAATAGAAATAATATTTATAGCTGAGACGTCGAAGGGTCTAAAAATACAGCGCACACACGCAGCCACACAGACACGCTCACACACACACATACACACACATACGCACGAGCCAGCAGAGAAGCAACAGCGTCAACATCAACGTCAACGTCAACGGGTTCCCAGTTTTTCCCAGCGCAGCCCAATCCCATTGGCTGTCGCCGTGGCTGTTGGCCATGTGCGCGCTTTCCCATTCATGCAGCGCCGCGACCTGCCTCAGAGACACCAATGACCCAACTCCACATGCCACATGGCAGAAATCCACTTGGCAGCGAATCGCTGGAGCATTTTGATTTAAATCGATCGATTTTGTGGCTGAGCTCATTTGGCGTAAAATAAACTTGCGTCGAGTCAATAATCCCTTTGGTGCCACCGCACCGCCCACCTATTGAACCAAGCAATTCACTGCGGAGTGTTGTGGCCATTGTTTGTGGTATTTTGAAATACACGCAGCCACACACGCATAAATATATAAATGGATGCTCACACATGCATATATCGCACTAATTTCCCAATTTAACTGGATGGTTTTTCTCTTCTCGCACTTGTTAACAAATCGCTTCGTGTAAACAAAAATTACTTCAGACAGCATATCGAATGCGTGGCATAAACAGCCAACAAATATGTGCACAATTCACACCCCCTCTCTATCACTCTTTTTTGCTATGTCCATGTCCTGCAGCACCCACTTATTGATTGCATTGCGCCGCCTACGCATTTCCCATTCCGGGGGTTGGGCAGGCACCTCCAAGTGTGTTTGTTGTCTGTCTGCTTTCACAGTTGGCAGTTGCGCACTTTTCTTTTTGCGACTGAACGTGACTTTTAAGTCAAACTCAACGTACGTCATTCACTCACTCATTCATTCATTCAATCATTCGTTCCATCAGTCAATCAGTCGCCTGTTTTTTGTTGTTGTTTTTTTTGCTTTGTGTGTTATCTGACGAGGAGCTGGCAGCAAACCGGAAGTTGTAATTAATGTGCGCCTCGGGGGCGTTTACTCCTGCCAAGTCCTGCGAGTCCTAGCTGCATATGTATGTGCTCGTGTGTATTTGTGCGCGTGTGTTTGTATTAATAGCCATGGCAGCGCTTTGTCAGGCAAACGAGTGGCACTGACGGTACCTGAACAACGTGTGCACTGATAATGAATCAATAGGGCAAACTTGACTGCCTAAGGATACCTCACCTCGCTTGAGCGTGATAAAGATGCGAGCTGTGTCTGTTTGTGTGCGTGAGTGTGTGTGTGTGTGTGTGTGTGTGTGTGCAGTTGTGTGTTACTCGTATTACAACATCAAGAGCTGCTGCACGTCTCTTAGACATTAAAACATTTCCTTTGTATTGTTTGTGTTACTTTGCAAAAATAATTTGTAGTTTTACAAAGAGCTTTTAAAAAATATAGATAAAATACCAAAACCAGTCACATTTTTATTATCTAATACCGAATAAAATATTTTTTTTTTAGCATAAAAACAAAAAACCTTGATGCTTTTCTATTTAATTACACTTGTTTAAAATTTCGCTTTCGTCATTATTACAAACCAAATACTTGGTACTATTAGAGGTTTCACTCAAAGTTTTCCCCCATATTTCAGCTACTATTAGTCCCAATTAAATTGTTGTTTACATTCGTAGGACTACTAAATAATTTTTCTCTTTCCACTTTGACTTTTTGTTTATTTTTTCATAAAATGAAAATTCGAAAACTTCATTATGGCTGCAGTTAACACTAGAGACAATTAGGAAATTTACTTAGATGTGTTGCAATTCAGCTCTTGTCTGAAATAAAAGTTTTTAATTTTGTAATTTATCATCACACCCAATTTTTAAACAAGATTTACCCGCTTTTACTACACTATTCGGTGCTACCATTCCTAATACATATAGATAATATATATAATATTCGCTATCAAACTTTATGTTATTTGCCTTCGCAAACCATCATTATAGCCCTCCATGGTCACATTACTCCAACTCTGATTGCACTCGAGTTGTGCTACTAAATTCAGCTCTATATAATCACTCATTCGCACGTGATTGTGCATTGGGAAAGAAAGTCGACCCAAGACGTTCCGTGCAGTTTAATCACATTAAGTATTCCTTGCAGTGGATTGCACTGAGTTTGCTCATTTTTTTATGCTTGATTGGAATTTGTAACTCTTATTGTGCTTATGAGTATAGCTTGTACTTAAGCTTGTACTTAAGTACAACTTAATTTAAAAATAAAAGATAAATGTAATAAAACATAATATATAAAATATTTTTCAGTTTGGGGTTGGGAATTTCAGTCTTAAGTCGCTTTGCACCCTTGATTAACAAATTATAATAAGCCCTTAAGTTTTTAACGTGTTTACTAAAATTCCCTTATTCAGCTTTTGATGGAAAATACTTTTGCTTTATCCCTTAGAAATTGCTTTCGAATTGACTTGCAGACTCAATTCACAAATAGGTTATTGCTTGTGGAAAAGCCGCAGACACCGAAGCGCTTTATACTCCTTTACACTGATATCAACTTCCCTTATACCGATAACTTAAATTTATTTTTCTCGTCCTTTGCCCTGCACAACTTTTGCAAAATATTTGTCAAGTTGTCTGCATTGGAATCTGAGAGCGCTGTGCAATAAGTTCAAAGTTATGCCACGAAGTTGACTTCACGATGCGATTATGCGAGTTGTATTCAGTATTTTTGCCGGGCTCTGCTCTAAGCCGTGCGCCAGGACGAGTCACGAAAGGGGCGGAGGGAGGGCGATATAATGTGGGAGAGGGTATTGGCATTGGTAACGTCAACGTTGTTGCTCTGATAACAGGCAGACGGGGTAGAGGTCAAATGGTTCCTCATTGATAGCCTAAGCCGGTCACTTGCTGCGTCTTATTGTTAGTGCCGCCTGACTGGCAACGCCCCCACAACTGTTCCCGGCTTAGCCCCGTGACCGCAGAGCGAAATTGCCTCTGAAACGCCCCTCAATGTATGCAGTAAATTGCTTGCTTGCTTTCAGCATATACACTCCCAACCACATACACACACATATACACACACACAAAAGTAAGCACACCTTGAAGCTCGCGTTCGTCTTGTTGTGTAGCATAAGCGGCTAATTCACAAAACACAGTAGCAAACAGAAAAAAATGTTAGCATACGGCTGGGCTTAATAATACCCTGTAAACATTAGTTAATCATACATATTATACATCATTGAATGTAAGTCTTATAAAATACGAAATTTGTATTAGAAATTAATTCTTAGAACTCAACTGCCTTATATTCTCTAAACAGCAGTTTAATATATAGGTAAAAATAAATAATTTGTTGAAAATTGAGGCCATTTTTAACCAACTTGCTAAATCTATAATCTTAAAGACTTTTCAAAGAAGACTGCTCTGCTAAATAATGTCCTTAAAATTATGATAAATATGCTAAAGTTGGTTTTTGTTAATAATAAATAAAAACTTTGACGCAACTTTTAAAAGCTTTTTTAGATATAGTCCACAAATTAATGGAATAAAATTATGAAATAAAGTTGAACAACAGATGTAAATTGGAAATGGCTAATGATGTCAACTCATGCAATGTGTTTGACCCGGCGTATACGTAATATACCCATTTCAACATTTCGCAACGGGAGTGTAACAGAAATTTTGCGGGCGGGCAGCGAACGATTTGTCGAAGGCCGATTTGTAAGGGGACCAAATCGAAATGACATTATGGTTAAGTGAAAAGGCCGTTGCCAAAGGCAAAACAAATGGCGCACAATTGACTTGGCCAATAAACCATAAAACCGTTAAATTCACAAAATCAATAACTTGGCCTCCGTTTGGCTAAGTTACAGCCGTTTGGCAGCCGACAGCCAATTGCTGCCGCAAGTCGCCAATAGCATTGGTAACTTGCCGCATGCCGCATACCGCGTGCCGCATGCCACTTGCCAGTTTCCTTGTGTGTCCGTCCTACACCCCCGAAAATAAAGGACGACAAATTGCTGTGAGGTCTCGGTCCGCACATTAAACAACTTTGCAATTTGTGTCCATTATTTTGAGCTGGCTTCAAGTCAGTCTTCGTCGAGTGGGTGTAAGTGCGGGTGTGGGGAAGGCGCGTACAAAATTGTTGTCACCTGCTTTGGCATTGAAATGTTTCACAAGTTGCTTTTGAGTTTCCTTCCCCCTCACTCATTGTATCTTTGTGTGTGTATCTGTGTGTGTGCACGTCCCTAATTGTGTCAAGGAGTTCATTCATAGACATTAGCGACAGCAGCGCGTAAAATTGTTGTCCTTACGTGTGATTGTGTAAGTGTGATTTCATTGCACTATGGCACAAACTGGCAACTTGTTGTCTCTAGTCAAAAGATAGTTCCAAGCAAATTACATTTATACTATATTAAAAAAAAAAACAAAAATTAAGAAACTAAGCACTCACACTTGAAGCAGTCTTCTGTAATAAGTTTTATGTGCCGGAAGTTGAGATTTCAACATTTACATTTTTAAACTATATAGGATATAATATAGGAATATAAGTTATTAATTGAACTTTCCTTAAATCAAAATTATCGGTCAATTAGGAACAAATTTTAAACAAATTTATTTTTATACCAAGTACAAGCTAAAGACATAAGATAGATTTTTGTTTTGAAGAACTGCTTAACAGATAACATGATAACAGATAACACAAATACATTTTTTTTAAACATAAATAGCAGTAATTGTAGTTGTAGACAAAAAAATGTGTCTATTTTTTCCACAGTGTCTAAACTGAAGTCTTGAGTCTCATCGTTGCCGCCACTCGCATGTGTCATGTGAACAGCTGCTAATGATACAGCAGCGTCTTTTATGCTCAGGTCTTACTTTGGCCTTGTACTCTGTACTCTGTTCTTGTTCTTCTTGGCTGTTTCTCGCTGCCATTTTGACAGCCATTTTGTTGTTTGAAGTGCTAGTGGGCCATTTTAGGCAAATGTCGCACTTTAAAAACAAATTGCCAACTGTTAAATGCGTTTGGGGGGATTTGTTTAAGACATAAAAGCGTCATTTAGTGCAAACAGTTCTTAACTTGTTGTTAAAGCCCAATTTGACCAACTGCAAGTGTTGTTGTTTAATTTATTTGGCCCAGTTCAGTAAATATTTGGATAGACATGTGAACATTGCATTGACTGGCAAAACGGTTTTGCTTTTAGCGCCTAATTAACATATCGACAAACAAAATGGCAAAATGCTCGATTTATCACGTGCTGTTGAAGCATTTGAAATGCGTTACGCATACGTCACGTTGTGCCAACATTAAATGCAATATTTATATGAAAACAATTACAATGTCGAACTTTAAAAGGATTAACTGCAATTCAATGGGCTTTTAATGCAACTGGAATTATTTATAAATTCAATATATTTGCATAAGTCGAGCTGTTGTTGAAATGCTATCAATATTTATCACGAAAGTTACAATTAAGTCTAGCATATTTTAAGTAGAATCGGCTTCACTGTTGCTTTTTTTTGTTTTAAATATTTTCACCTTATTTAATGCGGGGTTGTTTTGTAATTTTGATATATAGTATTTTTTTCCAAACAAAATCTCGAGCAATTAATTTTTTTACTCAAATTGACAAAGTTTTCTTCAAAATATTTTATTTATACAAATTTACGATTATATTGTTAGTGCCAAACTTAACCTTATATTAATCCCTAACATTTTTCAATGAGCATGAAAACATTTTATAAAATAATAATAATAAATTCCCAATGATCAGCAATTATTATTATGGAAACATATTAATTTCTTGAGCGAACATTCTTATAAAAACATTCTCTAAATAAATTAAAGCTAATACGAGTTGATATAAATGAAGAAAGCATATGCTGAGATCGTTGAGGCGTATTTGGGTTAGTGTTAAGCCGCAGCTCCTTGGCCGTATGGAGGCCAGAAGATGCAAAATACTGGCAGACCAACGTATGTGCTGGCAGCAACCAACCTAAACATTCGGCTTTGTGCTAGTGCCATGTCCTGTACAGAGCTACTGCCAGTAAATCTCCACATTGCAATTCCGTGCACCAAAGCAAGCCACAAAACCAGCATAGCCAGACTTATACTATTACGGCTATGTGGTTGAGAAGCCAATCCAGCTTTGTTACTTTCCGACAGGTACTTCAGCTTGTTTGTGCCATCGACATGACTTGGCCCCCACACCCACTCTGAAATAGCGAAACTTACTTCTCGTCAACATGTTATGTACGATTAACAACAATATTCCAACGGTTTGCCTTAGGAGGAGGAGAAACCGTTTAGAATCCCTTTTGTGAGTCTGTTGACAAAAGCTGTGTCATCCGCATTGTAAATTGTAAAGAGATTATAAAATTACGTATAATAAACATGCTTTAACATAGAATAAATAAATACTTCTGCATATGCATAAATAAATTGCTCCAACTTTGTTTAAATTCAGATAATCTGATTTAATAGACTTTAAATTCGCCCATAACAATCCATCGCAAATTTAAACGAGCTATCAAAATTAGCCTATCGCATAAAAGCTTTTAAATCCGGATTAAAGGCGTCATAAACATGGCCTGGGATAAGGCCAATTGAAGAGTTGGCTCTCAACTTGCCTCGACAAGAGCTGGCTGTTAACACTTTACTTGCCACCAAAGTCACAGACCTCCGAAAAGAAGCCGCTTTAAGCCTAAGAGAGGTCGCCCCAATAAGCCTCTTAGGCTTTGTGGGTAACTCGGTTCGTGACACCAGAAAAACGATTCCACACATTTGGCTCTGCACGTGCATCGAAGAAAGCCAGCGCCAAAACATAACGCTCATATATGGGACTGGGATTGTGAATGGGTCTTGGGTTTTGGGCTGGGGTTGCGCGTTGCGCGTTGATAAATACGTTGAAATCAATCAAGGTAGCCAAAAAGCCAACCTCCGCGCCGGGCCCATGAGTTGTGACTTGTGTACGTGAAAATTGCATTTCATTGCTCAGGTGCGGGCGGCGGCGGCTTGTCCAAAACCGGAATGAGAGTTAAGCATTGCGGAACGTCATGTCACGTCACGTCACGTCAGGTGGCGGCGTCGGCGGCTTCGTCATCGCTGAAACTCCGTGAGGCTGTTGCATGTGACAGTTGTGTTATGTTTATTAAAAAGTTTTGTCAATACAGCTTGACATCGTGTGTCACTTACCGACTCAGTCACACACTCACTCTTTCACTCACTCTCGGTAGTCAATCATCGACGGCTTGAAGTAAAATTTGCAGCGGAGTCGATGTGTGATTAGGTTTGTTGCAAACTTGTTAAAATGTCATTACTAGGTCAAGTTTGGCTTGAATTTTGATGTCATCTACTCCCAGGCATGTGAGTGACTGTGTGTGTGTGTATCTTGGTCATTGTTGTGCACGTTTATCAATTAAAAGTTTTACCCAGCCAGATGAGTGGAGCGGCACAGCGTCTGCCAACCCCAAAACAAGTTGTTTTGTGTTTTGTAGTATGTGGCGGGCTACGGGGCGTATTAAATGTGTCTGCTAATGGGCCAGACTAAAACTCTGCCCAAAGGAAGTTGTAACATTGAATTGCTCTTTGAGTTACTTATTGTGTTTTTTTGTTGTTTCGCAGATTTTTTTCACTTTTTGTAAAAAGACATGGGCCAAGAGGGAAAACAGCATGTATCTATTTAATACACTTTGCTTGCCTCTAAATGTGGTTCGTTTCTTTTAGTTTCCTTATGTAGCGAAGTGCTTCCGTTGAGCTAGAGCTCAATGAATTTCATTATTTTAAAGATTTTATTATTTTATTTAACTGGTTCTATATCTTAAGCGTTATTGCGTTTATTACTCTTGACGTTGTTCTGTTCTTTACTAGTTCTATTGGTATGCGAGTTTTCTTTGATAACCCTCTTAAACGACACCGAACTATGGATCCATGAATGATTGCCTATTGCCATTATTCACTAAATGGGTTATTCTAGCTTTGAAATATAATTTAAACAAAGTATCTTCTGGTTTTCCAAAAACTAGGAAGAGACCCTAGCCTTACAGGTATCGTAACAAATATTGAGTTATTTTGAATGTATAGACGGATATTCCACAAACCCAATATATTGCCCTAATTTTCCGAACGGAGTATTAAAACAAATATATTGTTTTTACTGATTTTAAAAAAGTAACTTTGCAAAATTCAGGTCTTATAATTGTTAACGGCAAACTATATTGGCAATTTTTGGTATACCCCTAAATTCTTTGCTTTAAATGTCACAAAAATTTGTCCTTCCAATTTGTTTCTTTTTTTTTTCAACTGAAGATACGTTAATAAAAATTACAATGGGTGATGGGTAAGTGATATGAAATATAAATCAATTAGTGAGAAGACAGTATTGAATCATTCCTGATCAGCTTATGTTAGATAAGATCAGCAGAAATTTGTATGTTGAAACTCATTGTCTGAATACTTAGTTCTTAACATTTCTACAGTACAGATGAAACAGTTGAGGAACCCTTATCGTAAGTTCATTGATCATGATTATCAGCCCGAGCTCACTGGCTTGGAGACCCTTAGCTCTTTTGAGGCCTATATCTTGGTAATGAAATGTGTACTCGGATTTGGAACCTTAGCCATGCCAATAGCCTTTTGCTGCGTTGGCTTCACTTGTGGTATTTTGTTCTCAATTATATGCTCCATAGTACTTGTCTATGGCGTACACCTCCTGGTGAGCTGTGCACTATATAATATTCCACACCCCTAAACTTAACTGATTTCCTTGCAGATGAAATGCATAGGTGAGGCGAGTCGTCGCAACAATGCTGACATCATGACATTGCCTGAGGCAATGACCTTTGCCTTCAAGGAGGGTTCAAGCTGCCTTGCTCCTTTCTCGAGAATAGTTGGAGTTCTGGTGGATGTACTGCTAGTTCTCACCCATTATGGTCTGAATGTAGTGTATATTATTTTTATAGCTGAAAATTGTATGTCAGTTGCAAGCTATTATTGGGATACACTCGGTTTGAGGATTAATGTACTATTCGTGGGGATATCTACCTTGCCCATTATCTTTATACGCAATATTCAGCAGCTGTTATCAATTAGCCTTATCGCAAATGTTCTTATACATATGTCCTTGTTGTGCATAATTGTAGAAGTTGTGCAGATTTCTGTTCATCCAAAATATCACCTTTTTCAAGAAGATTTCTCGTTTATACCCATGTTTATTGGGTTTACTATGTTCAGTTTTACATCGGTGGGCGTGGTAAGTAAACAAAACAAAAATATGGCATATTTATATCTGTAACACATTTTGAAACTCTTCCAATTCTCGCAGATGGTAACAGTTGGATCAAAAATGTCTCAACCTGTAAAATTGTCGTGTGTTTTGATTAGTTGCGCTGTTCCTATAGTCTTCATAAATATTATAATGGGTACTATTGGTTATTTATGTCTCGGCGAGGATATGCTCGTCCGTTTTCTTGAAAATATACCGTCCATGATAACGTAAGTATGCCCATACGCCCTTTGACCTCCCTATTCCTAATGTGTGCCTGGGCGATAGCCAGGTGCAGGGTGCCAAGATTGCGATGGCTGTGTCCATCTATTTTACCATTCCTCTCAACGGCTACGTCCCCATTGACATCATATTGAACCATTTTGTTGTGAAGGATGGCAAACAACAAAATGCAAACAAAATTGAAATTATTGTGCGCATTGTCTTCGTTTTAATCAGCACAATCAATGCCGCGGCCTTTCCTGTGATGCTGCCCTTTGTGAAGTTCGTCGGTGCTTTTACCACATCTTTTGTGAATCTAATATTTCCAGCCTGTATGGAATTATGTCTGCTGTATAATGCAGCCAATGGCAAGCCAAAATTGATGCTCCTCAAGGACATTTGTATCATCATTATGGGAATTATTTTTTTTCTATGTGGACTGTATAGTGCAATCTTTGATATAGTAGTCGAATATAGCGATACGCCAATTAAAGGCAACATGTGGTCAAAATTAAATGAATATGATGAATAGTAAAGAATTTTAGAAAATCCGCGCTTCAAGGCGGTTTTGATAACTAAAGATTTTCGTTTAGAAACATTAAACATGATGGTTGTGTATTGTCGGTTACCGACTTTTATTATATATCTTTAATGTGTGTTTTTTTTCCACAATTTGAACTTAAAATAAACTTTACTGGGCAGCATATATTTTCATTTTTTTTTTAAGCGTACAAAACAAGAACACTGCAAGTTAAGCTAATTTAATTTAAAAATTCGCTTCTCCAAGTGTATAAAAATCTTGTTCTGATACTCAGATTTTTCGTTGCTGCTTTACATAATTTAATAGGGGTAAATTCGGTATTAAATATAATCACCATGTTGCTGCTGTTCTCATCTGAAACTTTCTATCGTTGGCTTTTGCGTTTTATCAAGACAGTCAAGTTTGCTGAATGAGTTTGTTATCATCGCTTCAAGCGAAGCGCATTTCATTATGAATTTTCCTGGTTCCCCGCTTGTTCGCCAAGCGGTTGGAAATTTATTTATTTATTTTTGTTGCCGCTGCCAGCTTTGCTGTCGCCGTGTGCGTGACATTTTTAAAATCACGTTCAACCGCAAGACGAACAAGCCAGCCCCACGATATATCGATGACTATAATGGAGTTACGGGCGGCTATATGAATGAATGGGTATGTAGGTATGTGCGAGTATTTATAACGATCTGGCTAAAATGGCGTGCACACGGCTATTACGACTGGATGTCAACTTTGAGATTCCAAACGAAATGTCTCTGAAATATTCGGCTTTCATTTTGGCCAGCGATATGGGCGAGGGTCGAGCGGCCAGGCTAAGTAAATATGCACGGCAACATTTTCCACTTTTACTTTAAGCTAAATGTAATCAAACTGAGAGACAGACAACAATGACAATGACAACCAAATAATGTACGGTGAGCAATTTGAATGCACATTTTAATACCCTTAACAAGAGTATTATAACTTGATAATAAAGTCTGCTTATTGAAAGATTTCTTAAATTGTAAAATACCTTGCTTTATGGAAAATATAACAAAAAGGATCTGAAATAGTGTTCTTTTTGTATTACATTTATATATATAAGAAATAAGAGAAAACATGTAAACAAAATGAAAATACTTTCAAAAATTGTTGAATTTGTGAGAAGCTTACAATAAATTATATAAACACTTTTAATACGTGACAAAATATGAAAGATTCGTAAGTGCCTGAAAATGTATCTTATTTGTTGTTGCAAACAAATTTTAAAATATGAGTTTACTTGGTTCTTGCTAATTAAATTATTCTTCAAACACGGTTCTCATTATTTGATTTCTATTACAGTTAGTGTATACAGAATGCGCTATTATGCAGGTACATAACTTTCATTTCTGTATATTATTTTATCATTTTGTGATTACTGGCATTGTAATTTCTTTTCAATTAACAATACGAACAAAACGAAATCGGTAAAAGCAAAAGTAACGAGTCAGACAGAGCTCGAGGTTCCATAATGCCGCCATATCCATAGTATTACTCGCGTACTGGTAATGGGAAATGGCAGCTTGGCAAATTGCTACCTGTATTTAATAAGTACAAATAATAATAAAAAAGCGCCAGAGACACAAATTGTGTTTAATTTCTTTAGCTCCAAAGATTTTGCTTGACAATGGTGTGAGGGGGGACGCGGTCCACTTACAGGTTGCCTTTTGTGCGCTGCTGTTGGAACTGGGACAATTTGTGCTTTTCAATATATTTGCCAGCCGGCTGGGGCTTGAAGTTTTTCTGGTTTTTTTTTCTTTTTTTGCTGGTGCTTTTGCTCTTTTTATCGCCACATCATGAGGTGTCGACGACATCTTTTCATTTCTTTTCATTGCTCGCACAATTTCCGCAACGCCATTTTACAATTGTCCATGCCACTGGGCCAGGCCATAGCTGGGTTTTATATGACGCTGCTTGATTCTTGGTCATTTACTACTGATCCTCCCTCTCTCTCTTACTCTCCCATTCTAGCTATCTATCTCAGCACAGTCACACATTTTTCAGCTGGCTCTGCTGTTGACACAAATCATTCGCTCGAAGTGCTTCCCCTACCCCTCTACCTCTTGCTCCTCTTCTCGTTCGTGCTGAGCTCCGTGACCAAATGTATCTTGTTCTCGTATCACTTACACTGAGGCCCAGCACAAAGGCATTTACAACAGCCAAATGCCAAAATGTTGGTACAGATTCGACTCTGATTACAATGCCTTGCCAAGTTCAGACCTCTCAAATTGTGTTGCCCATCAACTGTTACACATATCGGAACAAGGCATTATCAAGTTTGAGTGTTTCCTGACATTGATACATTTATATTTAGCTGCTGAATCTATATAAACGCTGTTATTTGTATTAGAGTGTGCTTAGTTATAAAGGTCAATAGGTGCGTAGATACTTTTTGCCTTTTCCTAAAGCATAATATTTTGTGTGCTACAAATTTCAATCTCTGGAAATGGGAAATGTCTTGAAATTTAATCTTTTGTAATATAAATAATCTAAATGTTATATAAATTTTGGTCGGTTTTTAAATGTTTTTTCAAATTGAATCTTTCGAATAACCCTTGAAATTCTTCTACATATAGTAATCAGAATGTTTTTCTGATAATAAAAATAATGTGTTCTAATTTTGAGAATGTCCATGTTTATACTGACTTTTTAAACCTTTCCTATTACATAAATACATATATATAATTTGGGTTTGCTTTTGTTTTTCCCATTCTTTAAGTTTAAATTATTCTTGATTTTAAATAAAGTATATCTTCTATTATTAATTTTTGTTTTTAATTTTTTTTTTATTTATAACAAAATACAATCATTTTTTAATTTAAAAGTTCTCGTATACTTTTAATTTGTATTGAAACAGTATTTAAAGTTTAAGAGTAGCAGATTCACCCTTTGTTTAATTGAATATCTAATATCTGATATTAAAAATTCTTCAAAACTAAATGGCATATTTTACAGCAAACGAAATAAAAACCAAAATCCTAATATATTTATTTTTCATAACTTTTCAACTTGAGCAATTCAATGACTTAGAAAAATACATTTTGTAAATTCCCGAATGCCATTCCAATAGAAGGGATAAGGCGCAACTCAACCCAAATTATGTTGCAAACATTTCAAATATGCTCGAGCAACATAACCTACAAAACTTTATCAACATTTTCGCACTTGCCTCGTCCCACTCCAAGCAAAGACAAATTTAAAAGCACTGGGCAAAAATGTAATTCAAAACATTTTTCAAGTGCTCCAGTTTGCCGGGTGTGTGTACGAGTGTGTGTGTGTGTGTGTGTTAGCTGTAAGTGCATGTGTGTTAAGTTGTTTATTAAACTTTTACACCGCAAATGAAGAAAAAAAAGTAGACGAAGCAGCTGAGGGAACTTGACCATGTCGTTGCCAGTTGGCAGTTGCCGTTGTTTGCCAAGCCGTTACTTAGCAGCGCCTCCTGCCTCGTCATCGTCATCGGCATCGTCATCATCGCCATCATCATCGTCGTCATCATCATCGCTGTCATCGTCGCAGCTACTGCTCCTTTCCATCGCCGTCGCGCGCCTAATGGACATCTCCCTGTTTGCGCTGTGCTTGGCTCGCTCTGTCGTATCTCGTTTATTGATGCCACATCTTTGCCACTTCACTCTCCATCCCGCACTCGCCACACTCAACTCCAGCGGCAGCTACAGCTCCAGCTCCAGATCCTACTCGGAGTCCGCCAGCCAGAATGAAATTGCGCAAGCAAACAGACAAACAGCCACATTCATTTTGTTCTAGTTGTCGTTGTTGTTGTTTTCGCTCGTTGTCGTCGCTCTTTGGCTCTTTGTTTGGACTCATCCACAATTCACAGCATCCGCACTATCGGGCGTTGCCATGTCCAAATTTGGCGCATATAGCCAAACATATCTCGTCTCGTATCTATGCAAGCCGCAAATGCAAAACTCGTTACAGAAATGCAGCCAGCATTTTTCTGGACCAATCGCAGGCTAGACAGGATTAGGAAGTATAAACAGAATGCAAAACCCATTTGAAATTACTGAAATTGTTGCCAAAGGTTAACAGTTTAAGACTTGTGCTGCTCCCACAAAATGGTAGGGTATTTTTTCTGCATCAAAAGCTAAACAATGCTTCTTCCGCTAAGATTTGGTTGGATTAATCCGTAATCCTCTTTGCCTCACCACTTAACAACCTTTGGCGGCTTTACTGAATTAATTCTCAATGCTTACAGTTCTTAAATATTTGTTAAGAGTGTTAAGCGATTCTTAGATATCATAACTGAAGCAACTTGGCCAAGTTGATTAGCAAATTTTTGGTCATTTAAAGCTAATTTAAGGCTGATTATCGCTTAAAAGCTTGGGATAAGCTGTCTTAAGCAGCTTTTGCAATACTGATAACATTTTTTTTGTTCTTAAATTCTATGAGGATGAAATAAAATAAAATTCTTGCACAAGCGAACCAATTTAGCTTAGTTGATTACCAATATAATGTTTATTTCTGAGTAAGCTAAATCTGCAAATAACCTAAAAACGTTTTGCAGCACTGATGCTTGATCCTATACATTTTCGAAGTTGGCAGCACTTAAGTCAAAAACAAATCTTAGTTTATCCAAGCTTATTACGCGTTGCTTACTATCTTTGAAGAGATTTTGATGGATTACTTAAAGTCGCTTTGCAACACTTAAACTCGTTTGAAGATTCTTCAAAGTTGACAGTATAAAAGTAGTATACAAAAATGTGGCTTAAATTAATAAAAGTTAAGTTAATTAACTTCTTTTAAACGCTTTTAAACCCTGAAAATTAATTTATATATTTTTCAAAGTTGGCAGCCCTCATCCAAATTTTAAATTTAACTTTAATTCGTTCAGGTTTTCTGTATGATTTCCATAATATGAATAGAGATAATCAAAATTAGCTACTTACAAATGTCATAACCGATAAGACAGGAATCCAGCTCTTTGTCCTTGATCTACTGAACCACTTCGCACATGAATTGAAACCAATTCGTTTGGCTTTCGAACTGGTTTCCGCAAACTAACTGTAAACATCAGTCGGTTTGATCTGCAATGCTGCCTACTCTGATTAATAACCATTGGTTTTTGCTGAACTAGTTTCGCTGCCATCCTGCTCAGACTTGTGCAATCTCTGGCGAACTCCGAAATTGTGTCATAACATTACAAACCAGCTGCTCAACTTGGCCTGAGCAGCTTTGCTGAACCTGAACCTATCCCACCATGTGGCGGCCTGTGATCTCAGTCTGGGATTTGAGGGGCGCAGAGACCTGTTTTGCAACAGCATTGACGCGAATGGCAATGCCAATGCAGATGCAGCCGAGATGTTGACTTATGGGCCAGCCAGGCACGGCACAGCCTGGCTGGGCATATCCAGACGAGCCTGTTTGCCAAAGTGGGTCGACGTCGTGGAATGTGATTTGTGGCCAGCTCTTACGGGAGTACAATGTGCGAATATGGCCTGACAATGACTCAACTTAACGCCCATTTCTCTTCTGTCTATGTGCCTTTGCAGCGAATGTGTTTCAATGATGTTACTGCCTTCGGGGCGTTCGAATAGTGATGTCTATCCGCTGCAGAATGCCAGCACAACAGCGTCCAGCGTGGGCGGATCCAAGCCCCTGTTACTGACAAGAACATCATCACCACAGTTGACGACGCTGCCAACGTTAAATGGCGGCGCCAACGCCTACACAACGCTCCGCACCGCCTCCTCAGCGGCCTCCTCCGTCACAGTAGCAGCAGCACAAGAAACGGCCGGAAGTCTGTCGGAGACCGGAACACAGGCGGCAACAACGACGTCAACGACGTCAACGACGTCACCGACAACGACGACGACAACCGCAGCAACAACAACGGCAACAGCAACAACAATTGCGAACGCTGTCAACTCTGGCAGTGGGGTTGGCGGCTTCTATGGCCCAATTCTGGGACCGAGCCATGCGGGCAGCCTTGCCATCGGAAATTGGGGCGAAATTGATCGACACTTGGAGGCAGTCCAGGAGAAACTCAAAGCTGGCTGGACAGTGCACGGAGGCACTGACGGCCGACTCTATTACTGCAAGTGAGTATATAGATATACACATGCATATAAATAGCTACATACATATATATAAGTGCAGTGGGCGCTTGAAGTTAGAACTGTCCCTTAATTAGACCCAGCGTAACAGTAAAATCAGATCTCAAACTTGTATTTACATATATATTTTTAATACAATATATTGAGGATATATATAACTTTCATAATTCATTAATATACATGAGAGTTTCTTGTTTTCTTAGTTCTGGGTAGAGAACAAATAAAATACTCAGGTAATCAAAACGTTTTAATAATTTTGTATCAAGTAGTTTAAATTATTGAGCGACCACTGTGCTCATATATCATAACCACATCATTTTGGGTCTTGTCGGGCCCACTTTGGATTTGACAAGGTTCTTCTTTGTTGTGCTAGTATAGTAGGATGACCTCAACACCTACTATCGATCTGTTTAAGTTTTGTTTTTAAATCGCAAAATATTTCTTCATAATTCACTTAAGAGATTAAACAATGCCTTAACAAGAAGTTTTTGCGTAAAGCTTTTTGTTTAAGTGCATTGTTTTTGAGCATATTTATGAATATATACGTATAAATATATATAGGTTAATTATGGCTGCCATTGTTGCTTAACTTAATTACAATAGGCTTTTCGTCTTTATATGTATGCTCTAGCCAAGGGCAGTGTCTGTGTAATGGCTGAAAGTAAAATTCTCTATAAAATAAGGTATATATATTCATGAAAAGCAGTTCCCGATATTTGCCAACTTTTCTGTTGTCTAGGGATCCAGTTATTTAGGCATCTATACATTGAGCATCCGAATTCAAATCCCAGGCTAGTGTATGAAAGTATTATTGTCTAAGGCGGAGTCTAAATTCAGTGATATTTCTTTTATTTCTGGTTGAGATTTTAAAACTGTACTGTTATTCAAAAATCAATAGTAAAAAAAGTTTATATTTAAAAATTACAAAAAGTTTACTCAACATAGCTATGCAAATTTTAATATATTTTATTATTATTATTATTATTATATAAAACTAAATTTTATAATTACAAAAGTTTCTTGCATTATTTTGTATAATGTACGTTTATATAAACGTTTTACATGTTGACTTAACTAACTTAACTCAATCATAACATAGTTTTCACGTGATGCATTTAATTAGTTAGAAGCTGTCGAATCAGACTACGACTTTTTATATTATTTATCCTGATTGAAGATATTGAAATAATTTACCATTATTATTTTAATTATATTTATATATACATATATAGTTGTATATAAAATTATATCATAATTGACATTTAAAAAAAAATTATTTTGATTGCATTTTGAGTAGTTTTATTAAAGCTAAAAAAAGCTCCTGATAAAAGAATCGTTTAAAAGGTGACAGTATTAAACTTAGAAAATGCTAAAGAAAAAACCTTCTTTTTATCTATATTAATATAAAAAAAGTCTAATCCAATTAATATGTTTTGTAACCTTTTTAGGGCAACTAAATACATGATGATAAATAATATTTAAAAACTATCGCTAGACACGTGAAATAAAATAATTCATATTTTCTAAAATATATATGTACATATAACTGCACTCGTATTGTTAGCAGAGTATTATTAAGTCAAACAGCCTCGATTGTGGCTTTTGTTTCAGCCGAGTGTGTCCTTTACAAAAGGGTCGGGTCGAGGCGGACTGTGTGGACGGACTGACTGCCTCTATGAATGCCTGGCTGCTGCACATAAATTGATTATGCACGAAATTCTATTAAATAATTTTACACTTTGTTGCACATCAAACTGAAAGCGTACAAAATGCCATAAGAGCTCAGGGCGTGGCTGAGCATGGGGCAGCAGGGCTTGGGGCTGACAGGGGGAACTGGGGGACAGCTGACTGCCTGGCTGAGTGAATGAGCATTGGTTGGGCTTGGCTCCGGTTTTACTCACACTGGGGGACACTGGGGTGCCCATGCGCCACATGCTCTCAGCTCGCAGCTCACAGCTCTCTTCTCTCGGGCCAAGTGCAAAACTAATTATCACAATTGTGTGCAGCCAGGAAATGAAGAAAGACAGCAACGGAAGCCACCAAGGTGGGTTGCGTTCTGCCATGGATTGGGGATTGGCCTGTCCTGTCCTGGGTTGGCCCGATTATGGCTGCACTTCATTGCATAGCCGAGCAAATAACCCAATTAGCGTTGATTAATCTCAATTGGAATGCATTTTGTCAGGCTGTACATAAAATAGGCCACGGACCGATATGAAGGCAAGGGGTTTCGCCACAAGTTCAGGGTCAAGAATTCCTAAGTTGACTTTGAAACTCGTTATCTTTAAGGTAACTTATTTGAAGAGATATACCCAAATTTTCAAAAGGAATTAGTTTATCCTTTCTATATATATTTTCCTGCCAAATCGAAAAACGTAAAAGCTAAGCATATTTTTAACTGATACTGGATTTAGAAGAAAATTAAATGCAGCCTTTTCTTTCATCTGATCGACCTACAACCAATTTTCAAAAACTTAATATTAAAAAAAATTCTAAAAAAAAAAATAAGTGTTTTTCTGATTTTTTAAAATCCAAGTTGGAAAATGAACAAAAATATTTGTTTTTGTATGACAATTTTAATCTTGTTTTCAAAGATTTTTGAAAATTGAGGTTGCAGAAATTGGTAAAAAATTAATTCTATAATTTTAAGAATAACAAATGGCCCGTGCAAATTGACCCTTATAATACAGACCAGATTAGCTTTTCAGTTTATTTACTAATATTTTAAACTTAGACCTAAGAATCGCTTTTAAAATATGAATAATATTATACCAACACCTCTTTTCTGCAGCCATTTGACGCAATCATCTGGTTGGCTGCCCGCCTGCGAGGATTGGAGCAAGCATGAGGAGCTCTCCTATGGCTGGGAGCGTGCCATAGATTCCAAGGGTCGTTCCTACTATATCAAGTAAGTACAAAGAGAGAGAGAGAGAGTAGATACACCAGATACACCAAAAGTCTATATAAACTCCTACACCCATTTTCCATCACAGTCATCTGAACAAGACGACCACATATGAGGTGCCCGAGTGCATACGCTGGGACGAGCATCCGCCGGAGCCGCGCCTGGTGCTGCTGCAGCGCAGCGCGAGCCTGGGCTTTGGTTTTGTGGCGGGCAGCGAGCGTCCGGTGATTGTGCGCTTTGTTACCGAGGGCGGGCCCAGCATTGGCAAACTGCAGCCGGGCGACCAGATACTGGCGGTCAATGGCGAGGACGTGAAGGACGCGCCACGCGACCATGTCATTCAGCTGGTGCGCGCATGTGAGGCGCAGGTCTCGCTGCTCGTCTGCCAGCCCATGGCGCACTGTGTGATGCCCGGCCGGAAATCCACGCTGCTCTCCGCCGGCAAGCGGGCCAAGCTGCGCTCGCGTCCCAGTCGCGTGCGATTCGCGGAGAGCGTCTGCGTCAATGGAGCGCCACTGTTTCCGGTAAGTCTGCTGAGTGGAGCTCTGCCACGGATTGTATCTAATTGCCTCTTTCTGCCGCTGAGCACAGCCCTCAGCTTTCTCGCTGGGCGACATTTGTGTGCCGCCCATGGCGAATGTGCTCAAGGTGTTTCTGGAGAACGGCCAGACCAAGTCGTTCAAGTACGACGCCACCACAACTGTGCAGGACGTGGTTAGCTCGCTGCTGGACAAGCTCTGCCTGTGCTGCGGCGAACTCTTCAGCCTGGTGCTGGAGCACGTGAAGAGCCTCAAGCGCAACAAGCTCACACTCCTCGATCCGCAGGAGTCGCTGGCACGAGTAAGTCAACTAGGCCAATCCATGTCCCAAATCCTCATTGTTGCCTTTGCAGATTGCCGCTCGTCCGGGCGCTCACAAGCTGCGCTGCCTGTTCCGCATCACCTTCGTGCCCATTTCGGCCGCTGAACTGGCACAGAGGGATCTGCACGCCCTGGACTATCTGTACATGCAGTGCTGCAACGATGTCAACCAGGAGCGCTTCGCGCCGGAACTGCAGCCGGAGCTGGCGCTGCGTCTGGCCGCGCTGCACATGCATCAGCACGCGCTGGCCAATAACTTTGCGCCCGCCAAGCTCACCGTCAAGCTGGTCGAGTGAGTAGCCCGTTGACAGCTCGTCTCAACTTTGTTTTGCAACTTTCCACTTTCCACTCTTTGTTCTAGACGTGAGTTTGGCTTGGAGCGCTTTGTGCCTGTCAGTCTGTTCGAGGGCATGAAACGCAAGGAGCTGCGCCGGCTCATTTCACATTTCTTGAAGCTCAACGCGGAGATGACGGGCTCGTCCAGCAAGGTTCTGACCCAGCTGCAGGTGAGCAAAGATCAAAACAAATAGAGACAGAGACAGGTACCTTGAGCCCACTTCAACCACACTATAAAAGTAAGATTTGGGGAAATATCGAACTATCAAAAATAGACACTAGTATTTATCAGAATCGTAGAAGCGAGATGGAGAGAATGAGGGAGATAATCCTCATTACTCACTTGCTGTCCATTCATTTTCGAATTTGCCTTTCTATGCGATTTTCATAAATTTCAAGTAATGATTTTGACGTTTATTTTAGCACCGGAAAGGGCAAATGAAGACTGAATGTGAATGAGATATTTAGTAATATAGAGCGCGAACGATAGTCAGGAAATTTATATAAATAATAACGAAAGAGCGATAAAAAATCTATATATATTGTACATATATCAAAATGTTTGTTTAACATTAGGTTTGTGAATCTTAATGAAGAGAGCTTCCCAAGAATAATTGGAATAATCAATTTCCAAAATCATATAATTAATACATATATCAAAAGAAATTGCAGTTTTCATATACTTCGCCATACCAAAGAAAATATAAATATTTATACAATTAAATGTTTTTTAAGGGCTCAAACCAAATTATTTATATTTTATGGAATTCACTATAAGTGTTTTTCTTTAAATGGAATATATAATTTTTAATGGGCTTAAGAATTAAAAAATATAATTTTATTATTTTATAAAGTATAGGAGATAGTTATAAGCTATCGACTGTTTTTTAGTAGAACTGACTTATATACACTGCCCCGGAATCGAACACGGATCCTTGTTGTGTAGTTGCCTAGCTGCCTTAAACACCTTTGTTTTCCTTGCAGGCCAAACTCCATTATCTAGATATAATCGCTAGTTTACCAAGCTACGGAGCCAAATGTTTCAGCACAAACCAAAGAGAGGGCATGGAACGCGTTCTACTCGTGAGTCCACGCTTCGGTCTAAGTCAGATATCCAGTGCCCGCAATTCGGTGGTGAGTCGCTGCCCCAACTCCAACTTGGCCAAATCTAAGTTTAACCTTTCCCTTCCACGACAGCCACAGCCCATTTCGGCCATAGAGGACTTTACGCATGTGGTGGTTAATCGGGAGGACGACATCGCCTGCAGCGTGTCAATTTATATGCTGGGCGACCGCGCCGTCAAGTTCATCATGGAGGATCGCGATGCCTGCGAGTTCAGCCTGGTGCTCAGCGGCTACTATCGCCTGCTCACAGGTAAGAAGCTGCCTCAGCTCCGAAATGCTGACCACTTAATGTTGACTCACTTGTAGGGAACATGCTGAACGTGCTGCGTGAGCGAGAGCCGCACGAGGAGGACGACGCGCCCGCCTTCCTGTCACAGCACACCGTGCTGCCCGCCGGCTGGAGCTACTTGCTGCCCTTCCACACGCGCGCGCACAGCGTCAACTTTCTGATGACGCCGCCATATCATCCGATGCCGCACAAGGCGGTGCTGTCGCAGCCGCAGCCGGCTCAGCAGCTGGCCACGCAGCCGCAGGCGCTGCCGTATGCCACGGACCTGGATCTGCACAGCGTGATGGCCACGGAGCTGCTGGAGGAGGCGGCCAAGGACTCCGGCCTGAGCGACAGCAGCGGCAGCAACTACTGCAGCGAGGGACGCAGCCAGCTGGCCGTCGAGGCCAAGAACGAGCAGGTGCTGCGGCGCGTCCAGGAGCTGCAGCAGCTCGTCCAGTGCTCCGAGCAGTATCTGAACGAGCAGGAGCAGGAGCTGCACCAGATCCACATGCAGCAGCAGCACCAGCAACAGCAGCTGGGCCACGGCGTGGCCATGCTGGAGTTCGACAGCGACTGCGACAGCCTGAACAGCAGCAAGGTGTCCTCCACGGAGGACACGAACACCAATCACACCATCGGCGGCCCGGGCCTGGCCACGTCCGCGCTGAAGCACAGCGACTCGCTGACCCTGCTGGCGGAGACCATCAGCCACGAGCTGACCGGCATTACGCAGGGCCTCAATGCCATACCGGAGCCGGTCTCTGCATCGGCGCCGCCCACGCCCGCCACGCCCAAGCGCAAGCCGAGCCTGTGCAGCACCTCCAGTCCGCGGCCGCAGCGCAAGCTCAACGGCTTCAGCCAGCTGCTCAGCGACCTGCAGGCGCTGGGCACCGATTTCTCGCAGAGCGAGAGCGATTCCGAGTCGGTGGCCTCGCCGGCGCAGTCGCCGACAACGCGTCGGCCGCAACAGCTGCTGCAGGCGGGCGTCAAGCAGCAGCTGGCGCAGCGCAGCAGCTTCGGGCTGCACAGTCCCGATGGCAGCCACTTTGGCGCCGAGACGAAGGACTACAATTTGCGCGAGTATCTGCAGCAGCTCAAGGAGATCAGCAATGTGCCCGCCGCGGACACAGATGTGGCCGCGCGCCAGCTGTCGGAGATCTACGGGTTCGAGGTGCGCGAGGATACGTTCATTGAGACGGACACGGATTTGATTGATTTGCGTGCCATACCGCCGCCCCAGACGCCCGACGAGCTGGACTCGCTGTCGCTGCTCAACGCGGCCCCACCCAAGGGCTTTGAGGGCAGGGCCGAGGAGCTGGACAGCTTTCTGCAGCAGATGCTGGTGGCGCCGCCCACACAGAAAGCCACGCCCGCCAAGGAACTAACGCCCGAGGAGATTATGTCCTTCATAATACCGCCGCCACCAAATCTGGAAACGCATCCGGAGCCGGAGTGCCTGTACAGCAACTCGGTGCAGGCCAAACGTGAGTTTTTCCAGGCCGTGGCCAATGGCAACAGCAGCAACAGCAGCAACCACAACAGCAACAACAACAGCAGCAACAACAACAGCAACAGCAAGGATCTGACAGCGCGTGTCATTGAGTATCCCACCGTGGAGCGCAGGAGTAAGTTCAGCTGCTGTCCCACATCCAAGAAGGAGGATGCAGCGCCGCTCGAGGAGTCGTTGCAGCCGCCGCCGCGCACAGCCACCACGGAGCAACTGACGCCGCCGCCGGCGCGTCCACCCAAAAGCGCCGAGCTGCTGCAGCGCTACTCGCCCAAAAAGCAGGTGCGGATCATGGGACCGGTCAGCGTGCCACTGCGTGAGCTGTGCCCGCCACAGCTGCCGCCGCGCAGCAGTCCGACAGCCAGCTCGGAGCCGGCCACGCCGCAGACACCGATTCCATCTGCACTGGCAGCCACATCAGCGGTGAGTGCGCCCAAGAAACCCCCGCTGCCGCCCATTGCCAGTCGCCCACGTCCCGTCAATGGCACGACCTTCCCCGCCAGCACAACAACTCCGCCTATACCGGCCACAGCCCGCCTACCCAACGCGCATTCCAACGGCCAGCCGGCGCTGCCGAAGAAGCCCCAGCAGCTGCACGGTGAGAAGCTGTTCATCAAGAACGGCCACCTCATCGACGGCGAGGCGCTGCTGGCCAAAACGGATGTGGCCATGGCCGGCCTGCTCATCAAGCTGGATCAGGTGGCCGCCCAATGCTCGGCCGCACAGTCAGCCGGCGGTGGCACCAGCATCGACGAGGACAAATTCCAGCGTGCACGCAACGAGCTAACCGAGCAGACACTCGCCCTGGTCACGGCCAGCAAGTTTTTGGTGGCCTCCATGTCGGACATGACGCTGATCACGCTGCCCGATCACCTGACCTCCTGCCTGACGGCCATCCGGCGCATCACGGAGCTGGCCCAGGACATGACGCGCCACACATCGGCGCCGCTGCAGACACGCAACATTGTGCTTAAAGTGCACGACGTGGCGAGCAGCTTCCGGGAGCTGGTGGGCGTGCAGATCGGACCCATTGGCGCCGGCCAGCTGGCCCTGCAGGCGGAATGCCTGGCGAATGTGCTGGCCACGCTGCTGCGCAGTCTGCGCGTCTTCTCGCCCTAGGAGCAAATGTCACCCGATCCTATCCCCGAGCACGAGCACCACGAACACGAACACGACCACGACCACGACATATCGCTCGCCCGTATATCTACTCAACTATCAAACCAATAAATATATAGCTAAATACCCTATAAAACATAAATAAACAACATCTGCAACTATTTTACAGGTAAAAGGCAACGTCAGAGAGTCGTTGGTCTGAACTTAGGCTAGCTATTGATACGTAAACAACTCTAGCGGAAACTCGAACATAACCAAATCTATATAGTATATACACGCATGCATACATATACATATATCGTGTTCAGATGCTTCAGATATATGCAGCCAAAGCCAACTATTTAGTTTTCTTAGTTGAATCCTATAAGCTACTTAGGAGGTGTCATATTTTATATTGTAAATTATTAACTATTAGCTTTTGATAATCTTATTCATAAGTTTATTAAAAGATAAGATATTTAATTGTTCTGTGGAATGCTCAATTTGAAGTTATATTCAATGCTAAAAGTTGGACAACTTTGTATATCACATAGTCTACGTCTGAGCACGATCGTAACAAATAAAAATTAAATAAATCAAGTTATATTTAACCCTCACATCTAACTGCATGCAACTGACTCGAATTTCTGTGTAATCTCTTACAAAACAATAATTTCAAAAAACAAAATTATAATAATAAAAAAAACTTTAACTTTTTACATATGTATGTATCTTTTTTATTGTTAGTACCGATAAACCAATTTAAGTAACATCATGACTTGAGTGTAGACCAATTTATACCATATGTATATGTAACAAAACATACAAGAAATTGCTATAAAATATTTTAAAAATATGTTTATTAATAACTTACTGCATTAGTATATTTTCTTATGTACATATATATATATATATGTAATACGTAAATGCATACATACAATTTACATACATTTCATATACATACTTAAACATCAAACAAACAAAAAAGGAAAAAACAAAAAATTGACCAAACAGTAATCAAAATTTTAACTTGTGATATAAAAAAATGAATTAGTGAAAATCCAATGCTTTGTATTTCGTTAAACCATTTTTTTCTTTTACAATAATACTTTGTTAATACTACTTCATAATATTTTGTTATTGTTTATGCCACTTTTGTTGTAGTCTTTGAATTGAAGTACAAGAATGCGCACTAAGTTGTAGCTTTAACTAATATATAATCGTCTATTGTTTATTATTAATGCAATAATATTATTATTAATCAACTAGAAGAAAATATCAAAACATTTAGTAGTGCTAATCCAAACTAAAAAGGGGGTTTGTTTCAAATTTGTTTTCAATTTTGTTAAACATATAGTAAACTTAACCATTTGCATAAGAAATACGTACACATATACAAATATAACTACAAGTAATAATACATATTAAGTATACATATTGAAAAATGTACAATGTAAAACATGTAACTGTTTATGTATATCATACAAAAGTAAAACATATAAAATAAATTCAATAAATATACCAAAGGCACAATACCGCTATTACTAGAAAGCCCCAAAAAAACAAACCACAACCACGAGCTCGCAACAGACCCAAGAAGATTGTTTACAGCTTCAATTTCAAATGTAGTTGTAGTTGACAAACTTATTTCCGCAAGCGATTAGACAACTCCAAGGACTTTTATTCATTCCAACACTGCAATGTGAGTGCTGCCAAGTCACACGCAAACGGCTTAGGAGTGCTGTAAGCTTCCAAAAACTTGTTGTTAAATATCGATAGCTAATTGATCATCGCTAGGTCGCTACAGACCAGACAGTTTGACGGCAGGCGGAACTTTCGCGCGGTTATTGATATATACATACGTGAAATTCGCACAGTAGACAGCTTGGCGCCCGCGGGTTTTTTTCGGCACCGAACGGCAAATAGTTGTGATTTTTGGCGCAAAAATTAATTAAGTGATTTAAAATGAATTCAAATGCAGCAGACCCTGAAGATCAGCAGCTATTCAACAACCTGCAGCTACTGAATACGGAGCTATGCTCCTTGATTGATGACAAAGATTCGCACTACGTACGGTACTCCTGCTGCAACCGAAGCGGTGTTGGCGGCGTCTTGCAGGAGCTGAATCACAGGGTCCGCGATTTGACATTAGACTCGAATGCGCCGCAATTCGAGTTCCACGGTTTTGGCTGCATTCAGACGTTGGGCATGCCCAAGCGTCTGCTCAGCTTGCACGACGGCAGCGCCAAAAAGAAGCCACGATCGAGTACGGGCAGCAACGGTCCGGATAATTTGGTTTCGCGCCAAAAACAAAAACAATTGCAGAAGGAGAACATGTGGAATCGGGATGAATGTGACGGTTTCACCATGGAGCAAATGCGCTCCATTGAGCTGTTCGGCGACTGGTAAGCTGTGGAAATTCTGTGTTTGCCCGATAGTTTAGACATCATCAATGTTTTTAATCCCTTCAGCATCGAACGCAATATTGTGCTGCGTTTGATGGAATTATTCAAGTCGCTGCACGAGCATATTACTGCAGAGCTGCCCAGTCCTCAGCTGAACTCGGTGCCATCGGATTATGAATTCGACATGCCCAAAAAGCGCTCAATCCCCAAAGGATACAATGTGCGCCACCATGTGCAGGTGCTGTGCACCAAGCTGGAACGCTTTATTCTACGCCAGCGTCGCATCCTGGAGACCAATCGTCACTTTGACTACACGAAGTACACCCAATGCGACGGACTGCTCAATCAGGCCTCATACGGCCTGCGGGATCTGAAGCAGTTCACAAATATGGAGCTGCGCCAGCGCTCTTTGCAGTTTGTAAGCCACGTTGCAATTGGTGAGTTCTGCTGCAGTCATCAAATTCTGGTCTTCACTTACATTTGTGAATGTCTGTAGGCAATGCTGGGCGGCTCGAAACGCTGCTGATTGATCTGCGTGAGCGTATTAAATCTGCTCATATTTACGTTAATGTTTTCAACTGGGAAATGGATCTGGAGCATCGCTATTCGGGGGCCATGACAGCGCGCCTCGAGGACACCAACAAGCGAGCCTTGGCACTGGCTGCTGCCGATTTTCAGGCAGCTCAGCCACGTGACTTTTGCTTTGAGGAACAGCTGATAGCTGAGCACTATCAGTTGGGCAATGTTGTCAGCTGTGCCAAGGAGCACGAGGACTTTCTGACAGCTTTGCTGCAATCGCCAGAGAATTATTTTCCACCGGAGATCATTGCCTTGAGCAAACCGCCGAAGAATACCAACAAGCTGCCACCTATCCCACCAGGCTCTGCCGATGAGGTCGCGGATAGCTTTGAGCATTTAATCTTTGGTGGCGATATTGTGGAAATGGGGCCATCATCGCCACCAAGAATCGGCGGTCGTCGCTCTCATATTCCCAAGTGCAACAGATCTTAGAGATTTGAGGAATCACAGAAAGACGGATGAAAGTTATATACTTATATATATAGTAAACAAAACAAATTGGTTGAAATTATAAGCTTAATGAATTGCATCTCATATATTATATTCAGTTTTCAATTTAACATACAACATATTGTCAAATTTAAAAAATTGCGATATGTAAATGAATTATTTAAATGAAGAAAATATGTTGAGGTGAAGGAACTCTGTAAATTTTAACAGAGAAGAGAGCATATACAACGTTTCATTTTGAATGTATTAATTATTTTAGATAGAAGCTGTATAATTGTTATACGTTATGCTTATATTTTTATTGCATAAGGTTCATTTATAATCATTATTTTAAGAAGTTGTGTGAACATGTTTATTCTAATCTGATTTTGCGAACAAAAAATGTAATTTGTTGAAATGCTGCATTCAGCTAAATCTTTGTAATCTGTTATACCATCTTAAAAGCAACTATAAGTCAGGCAATCCAGTTTTTATGGGAATAGAACTTGTTCCTTTCATTGTTTTTATTAAAATAAACTAACTTAAGCTCAACAAACAACTGCTTATTACTGGCTACACTTGAAGGTCTGAGAAGAGCAGCTCCAGCGGCTGCTTGCTTAGAGTTTTGTTCAACACAGACTTGATGATCAGACCCATGGCGCCGGATATGTCAGCCTTAAGCTCATTGAACACCTCTCGCCAGTTCTCATTGATCAGAAGGTGCAGGTTGTCGCTCAGCGCCTTCTGGCCACTGAACAAGCCCTCCAAACGGTAGGACACCCGCGATGGCTCCAATTTCAGCTTAACTTCGATCACCTTTATATAGGTCTGGTGCGGACCCTTCGGAACGGGTGCCATTTTCACGACAGAATGCACCAGACAATTTTCTGGGATTCTCACAAGATTAGTCTTAAATATTATAGAGATATAATGTTTTGCATACCTAGCTCAATTTGTGCAGTGCCCTTTCCGACAATGGGCAATATCAGCACCTTGCCCTCAACGCTATACGGGCCTTTGAGCGTTAGTTTTGGAAAAGTTATGTCAAAAACAAGGGGACGACTAAGGTTGTGTGTGAAGGCGCTGGGGATACGAAAAACAATCGCAATCGCAATAAAATCTGTATATGTAGCTATATACTCCACTTACGATACTCGCTTGACTTGCGCATCACCGAGTCCGATGAGATCTGCATTTTCAAAGCGCAGATCGATGCTAACCGGGCTGTTTGGGTTTTTTCCAAGGCTAAACTTTTTGATATGCAATGGGTCCAATTGAACTAGGCCCAGCTCCTTGATGCCTGTCCTGGCATGATTCCTGATCACGTAGTTCATGCCATCCAGCAGGCACTTCTCATCCTTGATCTGGCATTTTTGTATGCCAGCAGCTGGGATAAACAACAATAATCAAATTTGTTGTATTGAAAAATCAATTGCTTAACTACGACGTACGCAGATCGAATGCCTCTCCATTCGAGGATATACACAAACAGCCTAGCAACAACAGCGAAATAATTAACGCATCCATTTTATAGGTGTGATGTTTTATTTCTTTGATATACAAGCTGAGACGACTTCGAGCACTGACTGATGAACTTCTCACCATACAAGGCCACTTATATAGGCCTGGTTGCTCTAGTGCACGCTTTGATATATATGCTCAACTGAAATGTTTAAATTCTATCTGTACTCATTGTTCTACTGTAGTTAAACACAAATTACTTTTCGTCTCGTTTGGCATTGACTTTTCGTGCTTCTGAGTCAGGTGCACTTAGGCAAATTATGGGAACATATATACCTTTTTTATATACCCTATACGAAATAAAAGAGTGAAAGGGGTAAGATTAATATATATCAACATTAAAAATATATATCTTCGGGTTAAAAACCCTTGCATGAATAAAACAGATTTACGCTATATTTTACTGTGTCTACTATATATCGAACATTAATTGTGGTACGATGTTGTTGATATAATACTAGTAGAAGTAGATTGAATAAGGAGGTCGGATTCGGCCAACTCTGACATAAGCACTGCCTGCAGCAATAAGGCGGACCTCTCAAAGTATATGAACTAGAATAGTTTTTAATTCTGAATCAAAGCATATTTTCATACTCGTTCACAAGGCAAAAAGAGTATATTGGGTTTCTGCAACGGCATTCTTGCTGTTCATCTGTCCGTATAACGAAAATTTTTTCGCTGCTATTAAAGCTGGAAACTTGTAGCTTGCAATATATACGCCCCCTGGGGGCGTGCCAGTTCAATTGAATCTATATATCTCCCTACACACATCAAATTTAATTTGATTTTCAGGCACTTTACGCCTATACAATACTCTCTATGCCCACTAACTAAACAAATTACAAAAATTGATATCGATTGAATTGTCGGTTACATCCGATTGCAACGTTCTAATAAGTTTTTTATTATTAATATTAGGTAATTATTGATATGCAAAACGTGCTGCTTCTTTATAGTAGTATGCATATTTGAATTCAGTCAATTATATCTGTTAATTTTAATTAGTTGTTAACGTTTTATAATTTTAATTAAAAGTTGGCTTAAAACTGGCTTCAGATAACAAATATGAAAGATATTGTATTATTCTTATTTTAAACGCAATTTTATTGGACATATTTGATAGATTATTAAGCTCGTTCAAATTGATCCGTTTGTATTACTCACAATTAAGTTTTAACTAATTTTTACAATTCATAATTATTGACATTAATAATTAAATTTATAAATATTAGTAGAATTTGTATTAATAATATTTTTTTAAATAATTATTACAATTGTTAGTATTAGTTATTTGTGACTATCTATACTTTTATATTAATATTAAATTAAAGTAATAATAATAAAAAAATAGAGAACAAAAATAAATTATTGCTTTTAGTTATTATTATTATGAGGGTAACATTTTGTCAATTTATGACTCTCCTAAATAATAATAAATATAATACAAATTCATTGCTTCAAGAGCGAAATTAATCAAAATTAAGTGTATTTGCTTTTCGGCAACCTGTGCATTTTTATCACAATACTGTTCTGGAATTCTCGCCACCTTTGACCTATGTGAGAAGCTCTTAATGGAATGGAGCTTGTAAACTGTAAACTGCCCTAGTTTTATCGCTGAATTTGCATGTTTCAAGATTACGCAGCGTTGTCGCATCTTGGCTTAAAGCTAGATTCTGAAATAAATTACTGACATGTTCTATCGTTTTTAGAGTATTTTTATAATGAGTGCGTCACCGCGCTGATATCGGTCTGCCTGTATAACCACGACGCTATAAGCCTTATAACTAGGCATGTCATGTTCAAAATTTAAGGTCCCTTTTATATTTGAATAATGATATTAGATTTATCAATCAATATATATCAGTTTAATAACCACCTACCAAAACAAAATTTGTATTTATTAAAACCGTTAAGACCAAAATTGAAAAATGTACAGCATCTTTTGGGGAATAATTTAATCTTACAACAATTAAATTAGGCAGCACAGAAATAGGCTTCAGTTTTCAAAATAATTGCTTCAGAAGAATTAAATGGGAAAAGTATGCAATACTTTTATAATTTACAGACTGTAAACGCTTTATAAATAAATATTTTTAATTTTTCGTACTTTACGATAATTAAATAGATCCCAAATATAACCCTCTATTCCCTTAACTTATTTTTCTTATTATAATCTTTAATATAATATCATATATTTATTTAATATATATAATATTAAATTCTGCATATTTATTATTTAACTTGTACAATACCTAGATGAAACATCAGGTGATGGTGATTATATTGAATACTAATTTTTTTATATAATATGTTGATATTATTAGTATACTTCAATTACAATGAAAACTTTGTTTAATGTGTATTATAGCATAGCACAATGTTTTGATCCCATTTGATCAGGCAAAGGTTTTTATTGCTATAATAAAAAAATAATAAATATAATAGCAGAGCAAAGTTTGCCAACGGAACTAAACTTAAATTTTAACAAAAAAAATAAAAATAATAAAAAGGCAACTGTTTCTTTTAAGTGTTATGTCTTATATATATTCTAGTAAAGAATACAAATTATATACAATTTTGATTTGCGATCAATCAGTATTTTCTTCAAAAAACTTGGCATAGGGATATTTTGTGAAAACCTTTGCTATAATGCCCCGAAATATTTCGCCCACTCCGACTTGCAGGGGCGGCTTCACCTCCTGGAAAATGGTTTCCCATTTGTCATTGAGGAGTGTATTCAGATTGTCGCTCAGGACCTTATCGCCTTTGAAAAGATTGTCAAAGTGATAAAATACACGCTTGGGCTTGGCATCAATATTCATATTGGTCGGTTCCATGTAGGTCTCGCCATCTCTTAAGACAGGCTTGCCAGTGAAGCTCATTATGAGCTCAGGATCGACTGGAAGAATTACATATTAATAGTAAATACTTAAGAAATAATAAGAGAAAATTAATTTAGAGGTATTACCCAAAGTCATGTTGCTCTTTCCTTGGCCCTCGAGAGGCAGTACTACAACTTTTCCGCTCATCGTATAAAGCCCAACCAGTGATATTACACCCAAATCAATTCGCAGTTCGTGTTTTTTAGCCAGGTCTTTTCCGAAGCCTCTATAGAGAGCAGACCCTTGTTTACTAAAGAAATTCCCAGTTAATCCTCATGTCAAAACTTGCCTGACACTTTTAGCTCGAGCTGTCTTAAGGCCATGGATTTGATTATTTATAAATGTCAGATCAATGTTAACGGGACCGTCGCTGCCCCGCTTGATGTGTAGCTTTTCGACCAAAAACGGATCCAACTTGACCAGATTTATGTTGAAATCACCATCCTCGGCCTTTTCGCTCACAAAGCGATTGATAATATTCACGATGCATTGAGAGTCTCCATATTTACAAGGCTTAGGATCATCAGCTGTAAATTCTTTGGATTAAACTAGATGCTGGGCTGATTTATCTATCACTTTCTTCTTACGAAAAATTCCTTGTACTGTCACAGCCAGACAGAATGCAATAAAGTAGACAATTCCCGACATATTAATATAACCTCTTCAAATAACTTTTCTGGAGCGACTAAAGACTGTGATCAGGAACTGTTTTTCTTTTATACTTAAATGCTTTTTATAATATATGCTTAGTAAAAGATTATTATTCAATATCAAGAGAATGCAACATTGCAGTATATATATAAGTGTTGCGAATTTAGCTTTTTCCTGTAAAATCTGGCTTTTTTTTATGGTAAGGAAAAGTTGGCCACTATAAAGATTGATTTTTTTGAATGTCTTTGACCATAGTTTGCTTGAAAAAATTATCTTTATTTTTATGAGTAAATTATAACACAATGATATTGAAATTATGTATTTCAAAATATTTCATTATTAAATTGGAATCTGCGCCATTTACATTTTTTCTTTCCATAGTAATATTATTAGTATTACAGTCGAATCTCGAATCGAATAAATCGAAAACCTCTTTAATTGGTAAGAAACTGCTGGTCCATTGAAATACCTTTGTTAATTCATCAAATTTAACCAATAACTTTTGTAGATAATTTTGTCGCATTCACGCTAGACTTTTTTGTTCTATTCTGAATTAGTATTTTTTTAAGATTTGTTATGTAAAGACGTCAACCCTAATAAATTTTTCAAAAACAAAACATATTTGCAGCAATTGATAATGGAGCAAATATAATTATTAATGGGAGCGATGAGGATAATATCGCCGATGAAGAAAAACTTATAACGAATAAGCCAGCGAAATCGGTCATTCAACAACTATGGTATTCTGTTTGAAATCACGATGTCCACAAAACTTTTATTTATATTTTAATAAGTTTGAAAAAATCAATTAAAGAGATTGGGGAAAAGAACCTCGAGCAATCAAAAATAACAAACTTTTTTAAAGCTTGTCCTTTTCTTAATATTATTTTAAGTTTCTGTTTTTATTTTCCTAATAAATTAAGAGTACGTAACTAGTATGTAATAAAGTTAAACAATATGTGAAAATTAATGTTATTATTATTATTATTATTTAAAGTATAGGCTATAGTTATAAACTTTTAATCTAACTATTTTTAAATAGCACTGGCTGCTGTGGCCTTCGTCTTAGACAAACACTGCCTGAGCACTTAGACAACTCATCTATCGAGGACTGCATGAAAATTAATTTAAATGAAAAAGCTCCATTATTTCGTTTTCTTTTTCTTTTTTAAACTTTTGTAGATCAAAATCTCGATAGCTCGAAAACCCCTGCAATTCGTAAAAAATGCAATGCAAATGCAAAACGTAATTTAAAAGAATGAGTTGACCAAAAATATCCTGAATACTTATATCTAAAATAAAAAACTTGCTAAGACATTTTCAAATAATATGAATGTCAGAAAAGCAGGTGTTTAAATCAAATCTAAATGCGAGACTTTGGTTTGACCCATTCGGTTCACAGTTGACCGACTATTGTTAATGCTTAGGTTTAAAATAAAACAACGAAATATCATTTATTTTTTCAGCTTTTTAAATAATAAAATTAAGCTTTTTCCATCCAAAACTAGTTATGATTGTCCGTCAAAAGTGGGCAGCACTGGAAATAACCGGTAATACAGCAGTTCATTTAATGAGTCGGTTTATTTACTCAATAGCCATAATTCAAAAGGTGATAAATGGTAATTGTAATTAATTAATTGTAGAATCGCTACAGCTAGGTCAACAATAATCTTCGACCATTTAGTTATCGGATTATTATATATTAGGTATGAGAAATTGTTTGAACTGATCGTTTGTCCAGGTTGCATAGTGATTAGAAAAAACCGTGTTTATCAATTAAAAATTCTATGAACCCATATTTTATTGAGTTAATAAAACTAAACTACACAGCAAACATATTAAAGCTCATTCACTCTTCAAAAAACTTTGCATACGGATACTTTGAGAATACATTTGTGATAATCGCTTGGAATATTTCAGCGAACGCCAATTCCATTGATTTTTTCACCTCCAAAAATATGGCTTCCCAGTTGTCGTTGAGGAACGCATTCATATTGTCACCCAAAGCCTTATCGCCATTGAACAGATTACTGAAGTAGTAAAACAAGCGCGCGGGTTTGGCTGAAAGTTTCAGATTGGTTGCCTCCATATAGGTCTCGCCATCCTTTTCGTAGGGTTTGCCCGTAAAGCTTATCAGCAGATCACAGTTGACTAAGGGGGTCACATGTTATAATAAGTTAATGGCATTATTCTTTTTATTAAGAAACTCACCCAAAGTCATGTTGCTTTTGCCAGTGCCGCTAATAGGCAGGATAAGCACTTTGCCCTTGATGTTGTAGGGACCCACCAGGGATAATTTACCCGCATTTAAATACAGCTCGTGCTTTTTGGCAATATTCTTACCGAAACCCCTGCAATGGAATTACCAGACTAGAAGATAAAAACCAATAACAACGTTGCAGTCGGGGGTAACCGACTGCGCAATTTTCGTTGCCAGTATAATAACAGCATAAAATAGTCTAAAGCGGTATTATTTTGGAAACAATTTCAATTTTTATAATTTGTGGGGCGGGACTGGGCGCGGTCAACATTTTTCGGCTCGATCTTTAGAAGATATCATAGGAAAACTGGTGAGTCTAACTCTAATAATTGTGGGAGATATGGATTTATGGCTTAACCGCCTGCAAAATATATAGATTTTATCGATTTTTCAAGTCCCCTGTGGGCTAATCCAAAAACATTTTAATGTCATCTTTAGAGGAGGACAGTAATCTGTCTGCAAAATTGTACACATCTAACTTTATAACTAAGAATAATATATAGATTAAGTCGGGTTGCAACGCCGATAGTGGGCGTAGCCAATTATTAATACTTTATCTAACGTTGGTATGCACGATTATTTATTCCATTGCATTTATACTGAAAGATGGTCGGACAGAAAGACGGACATTAAAATTATAGAAAAACAGCGATAAGCTCGGGTCGGAATTTCGGAATTCGGAATTTTTAATTTTAAGAACTTTCTTATAATTTAAAAATTTCTTAAAATGTAAAATATCTAAATACAGTAACAAATCTCAAACTGGTTTCAGATTATTCAAGAACACTATGATCTTGAAATTTCAAGAAGAAAAAGGTACGACTTCTATTCCACTTGTACTTTGGTTTATAATTTCGTTTTTCTCTGGCTGTAGCCTCTTGTATTTCCTAATCAACTTACTTGACTTTGCTGAACTTCATCGTGCTAATGCCGTGTACGTTGTTATCCTTAAAAGTTAGATCAATGTTGACAGGACTATCAGCGCCCTGATTTATGTTCATCTTGGCCACTGGCAACGGATCGAGTTTCACCAGATTTAGATCACGATCGCCCTGCGTTGCCTTCTCGGTGATCAAAGAGTTGATCATCTTAATAATGCATTCGGAATCACCATATTTACACGGCTTGGGATCATCGGCTATAGATTTAGTGAGATTAACTAGGTATAGCCAGGAAAGAATATTGATCCTTGCTTACGAAACTTGGCTTGCACGGCGAGAACTGTGCAAAAGACGACAATGAAAATTATTCGCGACATTTTTCACAAGGCAATAAAACTGGAAAACTTATTCAAATGAATTCGTTGGAGCAACTAACTTATTTCTCGAGTTTTGTTTGGCTTTTATAGTAGATTACCCAAGTCAATTGTAGCACAATAACAAAAATATATACCTATATATAACTTATTATAAAGTGATGTGCTTTAAGCATCTGATGTTCCGCCAGTTAATTTGTCCTCGTAAACAAATAT
Source organism: Drosophila colorata (assembly GCA_035041545.1). Taxonomy (NCBI): domain Eukaryota; kingdom Metazoa; phylum Arthropoda; class Insecta; order Diptera; family Drosophilidae; genus Drosophila; species Drosophila colorata. The sequence continues at coordinate 4,547,807 of JAWNLD010000680.1, read as the reverse complement.
AACCTGTTTGAATCATAAAATATATATATATAAAATATATACATAGCATATACTCGTATTTGGTGCCGGTATGAGTGATCTATGGATTAATTTACTAGCACTAAGTTATATTGACATCCACATCGTAGAAGCAGCAATTTGCTTTAATGGGATCGTTTAAGGTTTTTAATAATAATTAAGTTAATTCGATAGTGATTCGTGATTAAAAAATATAGTTTTAACACCAGGTAGTCTGAGAGTCTCAAATATGGTGTTGGTAATAATCATGCGAATAATATTTTATGTAATTTAACAACTAAGCTAAACTCTCATGTGATATTTTCACATTTTTCATTTTGTGAACATAGTGTAGAAAAGGGAAAATTGGCATTATCCGCTGTGTTATATTGTAAATGAAAATGTAAAAACAAAAAAAGCAGATAAAGATTTATCTTATTTCTCCTTGTGTGTCATGTATATTACCTTTCTGTTTACATATATATTTAATGTAAGTATAAAGCTATGTGCCAATTATAGTTGAGCTATGACCAGATGAGTTTGTACTATTTATACACTGAACCCATTGAAAGTGGGTAAAAAGGGTATAATGGTTTTGTGCAAATGTATGTAACAGGCAGAAGCAGGCATCTCCGACCCCATAAAGTATATATATTCTTGATCAGGATCAACAGCCGAGTCGAGCTATGTCGATCCATGTCCGTCTGTCTGTCCGTCTGTCCGTCCGTCTGTATGAACTCGTCGATCTCGCAATCTATCGGTTAAGAAACACAGAAGTTATTAAAGAAAATGTGTGGTAAAATTTGACCAATTTGGCAATCCAATTGGCAGCAAGTGCTGCAATAAGAGCTAGGGATTAAAGTTTAGTTTTTTAAGTTTGTGTATACCAAATGCAGATTAAGGCTATTTAAAATTATCGATAACACGGGCCGTTTTCTTACTATCGATATTTATCGGTTTTTTTTTTATCAGGTTTATTGAGCATATCTCAGAAACTATTAGAGCTAGAACTACCAAATTTTAATATGTTTAATAGTTTAATATGTGCTTGTGCTTGTGAATGTGTGTATGAATGCAAAGAGCTTTAAATGTATGTAACGACAGCTCGCCGCTGGGTTCAGGGTATCTTCTAGTTGGGGACACCCGACTAGAGCCATCTTACTTGTTTTTAAATGTATTTACGTTTTAATGTCTCTAAAATTAAAAACCAGAACTATTTAAACATAAAATAATTATTGTACACTAACACTACTTCTACTAGTACTACTTAACACATACATATAAATCCATAATTTGGTACCAGTTTTATGTTTCAGTGCATTAATGTACACTAATGCTTTAATACTTTAATTGCAACTAATTGATTTGTCAAAAGCGCATGCTTGTCAATTCTTTTGCTGACTTTTGCTTTGTTGCCTAGAAATACCTCAAAATAATACGAATAATACCCACTGCGATTTGCAGGGGCGGTTGCACCTCCTGAAAAATTAGGTCCTATTTGTCATTGAGAAGTGTATTCAGATTGTCGCTCAGGGCTTCATCGCCTTTGAAAATTTTGCCAAAGTGATGGATACAGCTTGACCAGATTTATATTGAATTCACCCTCCTCTGCATATCTCCATATTTGCAAGGCTTGCGATATAGGACTGTGCATTCACTGGATTAAACCAGACGTTGAGCTGATTAATCTATCACTTTCTACTTACAGACAGTCAGAATGCAATTATTATATGCATATTATATGCAAATTATATCAGTGTTGCCAATTCAGCTTTTTTGTATGACAAATTTGACTTTTTGATAGTGTGCTAAGGAATATATTGAAAATTAGCTTTTTAATGTGTTTCGCTTAAGTGCTAAGCATTAAGACTTAATTTGTTTTTGAGAGTCATCTATATTTTTCTAAAAATATTTATTTAATAAATTTGAATCTGTCAAATTTACATTAATAAAAAATAAACATACATAAACATATCCTTATCCTTATATCCTCGACACTTAAACTTAACACTGATTTTTAAAAACCTGGAAACTGCCGGTAATAGAGCAGTTAATTTAATTGGCCGATTTGTTTACTCAAGATCCATAATTCATGATAAATGGTAATTGTAATAAATTTTTTATTAAACAACATTGATTTTTCTCTTTCTATACACAGATAAGTCAAGAATATTATTATTATTAGTATTATAAATTATTCTGCTTGATCGTTTGTCCAGATATTGAACAATGTTTACAAAAAAACGAGTGTTTATCAATCAAAAATACTATTAATCTATATTTTATTGAGTTAATAAACCTAAAGAGCAAACATATTTACTATAGCAATAAAATTCAATCACTCTTCAAAAAACTTGGCATACGGGTACTTAGAGAAGACATTATTGATAATCGTTTGGAATATTCCGGCGAATAATAACTCCACTGACTTCTGCACCTCCACATATATCGCTTCCCAGTTCTCGTTGAGGAACGCATTCATATTATCACCCAAAGCCTTGTCGCCATTGAACAGATTACTGAAGTCGAAATAAACTCGCGAGGCTGTGGCCTTAAGTTTCAGATTGGTTGCCTCCATATAGGTCTCGCCATCCTTTTCGTAGGGCTTGCCCGTAAATCTAACGAACAGATCACAGTTGACTAATGGGGTTTATGTAAATTTTATTAATTATCTTACTATTATAGGCATTACTCTATTTATTATGAAACTCACCCAAAGTCAAGTTGCCTTCTCCAGTGCCTACAACGGGCAGTATAAGGATTTTGCCCTTCACGTTGTAGGGACCCACCAGGGATAATTTAGTTGCATTTAGCTGCAGCTCGTGTTTTCTGGCAATATTCTTGCCGAAACCCCTGCAACAGAATTATCAGAATAGTAGTACACTTTTTACACTCAGAGATAAAAACAAGAGTTTTGTATTTAAAATAAGAACAACAATTTTTAAATTCTGGTCAGCTCATGTCAAAGCCAATTTCTCACTTGAAGAACTTTCTTATAATTCAAAAATTTCTAATTGTGTAAAAGACCCAAATACAGTTCAAAATCTACGAAATGTGGAAACTTCACTAAAGCCACTTTAAGCTTACTTAAAGCACGAAAATTCTATTAACGAGTATTTTGTACACAATTTATATAAAGCCATATTTCCATCGATTATGATATTAAAAATTATTCAAACCTGACTTTAGATTATTCAATAATACCATATTCATGAATACTTTGGTTAAGAACGTCGTTTTTCTCTGGGTGTAGGCTCTTTGATTTCATATTTAACTTACTTGACTTTGCTGAACTTCATGGTGCTAATACCGGAGGCTTTGCTATCCGTAAAGGTTAAATCAACGTTAACCGGACTATCGGAGCCCTGACTTATGGTCATCTTGGCCACTGGCAACGGATCGAGTTTCACCAGATTTAGATCACGATCTCCCTGCGTTGCCTTCTCGGTGATCAAATAGTTGATCATCTTAATAATGCATTCGGAATCACCATATTTACACGGCTTGGGATCGTCGGCTATAGATTTAGTGAGATTAACTAGGTATAGCCAGGAAAGAATATTGATCCTTGCTTACGAAACTTGGCTTGCACGGCGAGAACTGTGCAAAAGACGACAATGAAAATTATTCGCGACATTTTTCACAAGGCAATCTGGAAAACTGGACACCAACTAACTTAGTTCTCGAGTTTTGTTTGGTTTTTATATTAAATTTTCCAAGTCAATTGCAGCACATTAACAACAAGTAAGATGGTCGGGTGTCCCCGACTAGGAGATACCCTGAACCCGCGGCGAGCTGTCGTTATAAACATTTAAAGCTCTTTGCATTCATACACACATTCACAAAGTCACACATACACATACACACACACACACAAACGCACGCAGCAATGTGCGCACTTTGCACATCGGCTGCGCTTGGCCCCACTATGGAAAATGAATTCTTGAATAACTTCTAAACTAAGAGTATGATCGTTATGAAATTTTCCGTGCTTAATAAGAGCATCCAAATCTATGTACAAATCAAAGCGCAAGTCTGCGGTATTTGATTTGTTTTTCTTGATATAGGGGGCGAGAGGGGGGAGGTATCCGAAATCAGAAATATTCATAATCTGCGCATCCTTTACGGGCACATATTAAACTTAATATGATGGGGTAGCCCTTATAGTCTCCGAGATAAGAAATCCAAGTCTTAAAATCTATTTTTATCGATAACAATGAAACGGAGCAAGATATCGAGAAAAAATGATAAACTTGTACTGCGTATGGATGAGGAGAACCTATAGTCCTTTAGTTTAGGTTTCTAGCTTTTGTAGTTTCCGAGATCACTGCGTATATACAGACGGACAGACGGAAAGACGGACGGGCGGACGGACGGGCGGACGGACGGACGGACAGACGGACATGGCTAAATAGACTCGGCTCGCCGTCCTGATCATGAGTATATATACTTTATGGTGTCGGAGATGCTTCCTTCTGCCTGTTACATTTGCACAAAACCATTATACCCTTTTTACCCATTTTCAATGGGTTCAGAGTATACAAATATATACCGTAACTTATTATAAAGTGAAATGCTCTAAGCATCTCGTATTCCGCCAGGTATTCTGTCCTCGTAAACAAATATAACCTGTTTAAATCACATACTTTATATATAGTATATACTCATATTTGGTAAGGTAAGGGTCATCTATGGACTAATTAACGAGTACCAAGTTCTACTGACATCCATATTGTAGAAGCAGCAATTTACTTTAATGGGATCGTTTCAGTTTTTTGTCTAAGACACACTCAGAGAATAAACTAAGTTATTTCGATGGTGATCTGTAAATAAGAGAGTCTCAGTTGTGGAGTTGGTAATAAGTGGATCATGATTATAATAAGAGGATCATAATAATATTTTAAGCATTATACCAATCACGCTAACAATTAAACTCTCATGAGATACTCTAAAATGCGAATCGTATTACATCAAGCAAATATGGGTTATCAATATAAATGAGTTTAATTAATCTAATATACTTCACAAGATTTAATGTAAACAACCCACACTCAAACCAAACCACTTCGCGAGCTTAAGGCCCTAGCAGCAACTGCTTGCCTTCATAATTGTTAGTTTTAAGATATTAATCTTAAGCTTGCATTATATAAATAAATAATAAATAATTTAATTCAATGCCTCAAGTAGACTTAAAACCTTATGCCTATAAGCCATGTCCGTCTGTCCGTCCGTCCGTCTGTCCGTCTGTATGAACGCAGCGATCTCGGAAATTACAAAAGCTAGAAACCTAAACTAAACGACTATAGATTCTCCTAATCCATTCGCAGTACATGTTTATACTTTTTTGTACAATATCTTGCTCCGTTTCATTGGTATCGATAAAAATCGATTTTAAGACTTGGTTTTCTTAGCATATTTCGGAAACTATAAGAGCCTGACCCCTCAAATTAAGTTTAATATGAGCTCGTAAAGGATGCGCAGATTATGAATATTTCGGATTTCGGATACCTCCCCCCTCTCGCCCCCTATATCAAGAAAAACAAATCAAATACCGCAGACTTGCGCTTTGATTTGTACATAGATTTGGATGCTCTTATTAAGCACGGAAAATTTCATAACGATCATTCTCTTAGTTTGGAAGTTATTCAAGAATTCATTTTCCATAGTGGGGCCAAGCGCAGCCGATGTGCAAAGTGCGCACCTTGCTACGTGCGTTTGTGTGTGTGTCTGTGTGTGTGTGTCTGTGTGTGTGTGTCTGTGTGTATGTGTGATTTTGTGAATGTGTGTATGAATGCAAAGAGCTTTAAATGTATATAACGACAGCTCGCCGCTGGGTTCAGGGTATGTACTAGTCGACGACACCCGACTAGAGCCATCTTACTTGTTTTGCAATGTATTTAAATTTTAAAAGTCCTAAAGTTCAAATGTAGTATAAACAAGTGATACTTAAACATTAAAGAATAATTGTATAGTATATTCAGGGCATTAAAGTCTAGTCTACCCTAATGCTTTAATAATTTAATCACAACTAATTGATTTGTTTACAGCGTGTGCTTGTCAATTATTAAAGAAGTACATATTACATCACATTGATGTTAGTCGTCGAATAGAAGCCGACATCGAAGGTTCTCAAAGTGAGGCGATCGGCAACAACATATATTCCAGTAACATTTTTAAAGCTCATCAAAAATTGTGTGTTACATTTTGCACCTACATACAGTGGCTCACAGTTTGTTTTATGCAGTGCATACTTTTTCTTTCAAATCCCTCGAACTTCTAAACTGATAGAATGCTGAAATTGAAATGTAGATTTGTAGTTGCATGTTCATCGAATTTATACAAGCATTTTAATCTGGTTTCCCTTCTTGGAGTGTCCAGTCGCGTATATAATTAAAATGTGTTTTCAAACAACAATTAAACAAAAAGAATTGGATATAAAGCAATTTTAAACCGGTCACTTCCAACAAAAAAAAGTTGCAGAAATGGTCAACATTAATTCCTCTACGGTACAAACAATCATTGAGCGCATTATTAACGAGAATCGGGTGCATAATCAAGACAGGAAGGCCCCGATCTCAATTTTCAACAAGACTGGCAATCCGTATAATGTACGGAAAATAAGGGCAATGCCCCGACCCTTAACTCAAACCTGCATCCGAAGTTGAAGAAAGCCTTAGCAAACAGTATAGAGTATAAGTTATCCGGTGGGAACTACACGAACATGATTATTATGCCCAAGTAGCTCATAAAAACCTTTCATCAGTGCAAAGAACAGACATTGTAGACTAAACTTAGAGTATTGCAGATATAACAATTTCTTATCTCAATGCATGTCCTACGTTCGGCAAAAACCGAATACTGAATTAAAAAAAAAAACACTTGAAGGCCACAGAAAAGTTTGGCGTTAGTAGCGTCATTGCTTGGGCCTGCATGTCGACTTCTGGTAGGGGAATGTTAGCTTTTATTGAGAGTACGATGGACAAACACAATTATCTTCAGATTTTAAAAGAAAATTTGCTGCAAAGTGCCGAAAATCTGGCCGTGCGGTCGAATATTTGATTTTAGCAGGATAACGACCCATACACAACGTGGGAATAGTTCAGGCCTGGTTGATTTATAACTGTCCCCACTTGATGACTCCGCTAGCCCAGTCACCAGACCTTAATGTGATTGAAAATGTATGGTCGATAATAACATTCGAAAACACAATATTTCCAATGAAAACACCTCAAAAAATGCGTTGCTCACTGATTGACAGAATATTACACCATTTGTAACTCAAAAGCAGGTGGCATCGATGCAGAATCGATAAGCTGTGAGCCACTGTATATAAAAGCCTGGGACTTAAGCCGGCGTGATTAGAAGGCAATCTGAGGTAATATACGTATATATGAGATAATATTTCGTATTACCCTGACTTTTAACTGTGTATGTGTGGATTAGTTAGAATCGCCGTAGTTCTTATGAAATAATTGTTAATTGTATTTGCAAAAGTCTAACAATTGCGTCTCATTTGCTGCAAAGGTGAACAGAGCAATGTTCTCTTCAAAGGCTGAGTGTAAATTGGGAGAAATGAAAACGAAAACAAGCAAGTAGAAAGCTGAGTCCCGACAAGAACTTAGCTCGAAATTTGAAGTACAAGACAAACACTTCGCATGATATATATGCATGTACATACATATAACTGAATTTATCTTCCAGACATAAAGCTAAAAACGAGTTTCGTCTTAATTGGCCCAACAGCATGATGAAGCAGCTTTTTTGAGGGGGGAATATCCCCTTGTGAATGGTAGTGAACATACATTTTTATTATTATATGTACAGACATGAGAACATGTGTATTCAGCCAGAAGCAGAGCTAAATATAACACAGCAATACCCCACTCGAACCAGCCTCCTGATCAACACACAACAACAACAAGCTGCTCAACTTGATCATAGTGCACAATTACTAGTATATGCCCATGTGCACACCCATCGAACAGTTGACTGACTCGTCCGGCTAACATGGCAGATTTCGCGCATAGGCCCAAGGTTAACTGGCTATCAGTTGCCTCAACGTTGGCTTTACCGTTGCCTACACTTGAACTTGGCAACGGTTTTGAAATCTCTTTCAACTGCGCCTATACTTCTATAGCTAGCTGACAGATCAGTTGCCGCGCGTCGAGCCTGCACTGAGAAAAAAGTGCGCAGTGTTTACGTCAAAGGGGTTTTTGAATTTACATTTTGATGTGCTTGTCGTTATTGTCATTCAAATTTGGGCAATCACGTGAATTGGGCAAATTTAAGCGACAGCTTTGCGGAAATGTTTGGCCGTAACAAAAACAAAACAGGTAAATTAGACAAAAACCAGTGAAAACTTTGTTTTGGAAAGAAATGACAGGAAGACGAATGGAAGAATGTCAGAGATCACAATAAAACTAGATTCTAGTCTCTGAGCTGACAGCTATAGAAAATGGGTATTTATATAAAAATTTAAGTTCGATTGAAGCCCTTTCTCAGCACATTTCAGTTATTGAAGTTTCTATACATTTATTAATTAATTGTTAAGCTAAACCTTGACTTAATTATTTAAGCGTTGCCTGAGCAGCAAACAGTCCATCGAATTTTATGCTTGTGAAGAAAAATACTCGTACACGTACACGTAAACAGCTAAAGACTTATAGCTACGACTATATAGACGACATCCAGAGAGCGCCGCTTCAGTCCTCCAAGAACAGATCCTCGTAGGCGAATCGCTTGAACAGTGGCGCCAAGACGCTCTTCATGATATCGGCAATGGCCACATGCACCGAGGGCTGCAGTTCGCTCCAGACATCGGACCAGTTCTCGTTCAGGAACTGGTTCAAGTTGTTGCCCAGCGCCCGATCGCCATTGAAGAGATTGGTCAGCTTGATGTTCATTCTAGCACAGGGAACACAATTTGTATTTATCGAATAGCTGTAGGCTCCTCTCCCGACTTACTTCTGTGGCTCCACCAGCACCTTGAGCTTGTCCACGCTGAGGTAGGTGCGTCCGTTGCGCGATTGGGTGCCCGGCTTGAACTTGACCGAGAACTTGGGATTGTGCAGGGTAATGTCAGCGTCGCCATCGCCGCGTATGGGCAGGATCAGAATGCGTCCATCGGCGGAGTACTTGCCGCGCAGCGCAATCTTGGGAAAGGAGCCGTACATCTCAAACTTGCTGGTGGCCGGATTGGCGCCAAAGCCCCTACAACAGTTAACACGAACACAAATAACTACATATAACTAAGAACTTGGGCAGCTGGCTACTTACACGGCTCTGTCGAACTTCACGCCGGACAGGCCCTCCACGTTGACATCGCGAAAGTTGAGCTTCAGACTCAGCGAGCCGCTGCGTCCGTCCGAGATGTCAAAGCGCTTGACCAGGAACGGCTCCACCTGCGGAAAGGCCGCGGCCGCATAGCCCGTGCGCGCATATTTACCCACCAGCGTGTGGGACACACTGATGATGCAGCCGGTGTCGCCGTGGTGACAACGCGGCAGCTCAGCGGCTGAAAATACCCAGAAAAGAAACCAATCATGTTGTGGCTTGAACTACGGAGAAGACTGCGGCGGGCTTTGGACTCACGGAAATTGGAGGCACCGCTGGCACCCAGCGCCAGGGCGAGCAGCAAAGCGGAGCACGGCGAAAGGAGCATATTTTTTGTTTTTATAAAAAGTAACCAAAAGTAACGTCAACTGAAGGCAGGAATTGAATATTTGGCGGCTACGACGCGGCGCGCTGCTTTTCGCGAACTCCCGACCAAGTTCAATGCTAAACTGTAAATTGGCTCTGGACAAACGCAGCCATTTATAGACTTTTTCAGAGCTCGCTCCAAAGCGGCCACTGGCCAGATTCAGCCAATACATTAAATAGTTTATTCATTCTTAACTTGTCTCGCTTCGCTTTGCGCTGCTTTTTTGCTGTTCTTGTTGTTGTTTTGTGTTTTGGCCTCTCATCATAGAGAATTCGCAGTTCGACGCGCCAGCGGCAACAACAGCAACAACAACAGCAACAACAACAACAGCAACGATGACAAGAATATTAATAATTAATATTATTAACAGGTCCCACAGTGTCATAGGAACGACAAAATCAAAAGTGATTTTATATGTACATTTTGTTGACCGTTTCCAGCTAGTTTTTAACGTCTTCAAAGCCAAATCCTATTAAATATCGAACTTTTAATACCCTGCTTTTCAGCAAGTCTAGAGCTTGGCATTTGCGCAGAGCTTGGCATTTTATGACGGATAAGCAAAAATAGGAATTCTCGCTTTGAAATTGGTCATCAATCAACATTGTATGAATACATTTGTGAGTAAATATTTATTTAAACAGCAATCGTTTCTAATTAGATATATTAGGTTTTTAAATTACTATATTTATAAATTTATAAAAGCAAATATTTTCAAAAATACACATTTTTCTTGTAAATATTAAATGATGTTTATTTTTTTTCATAGGCAAAATATTTGTTTATATGATTTAATCATAACACAAGCTCTTTCGTTTTGTTTATAGCGTTAAATTGGCTACAGCTGAAAACATTAAATATAACTGCTGAAAAATATTATAGGAAATATTTACTTTACGTTTTTCGAAAATTGATATGCATTGTTTGTTATCAAAAACACAAGTTGCACTAATATAAAAAAAATATTGTAAAATTAATTTAAAAAACGTTTTCCCCTATAATATTATTGTTAATTTATTGATAATAAAAAAATTAACAACTGCTTTTTGAACTCGCAATTAATCAAATGTGTATGCTATAATAAATATGATATATATTTTATAGTTTCCAATTATAGGCACATGATCGCTAAGATGTACATAAGAATAGCTGGCTTTTTAATAGGATATCTTATGATCGAACCTTGCTCAGCCTAAAGCTAGATTCCTTTCTGTGATATCGATTCCTATTTATTGCGCTTTTTATGTGAAGTTCTATAAATGTCAATTTTATTGTCTGCCATTTGCTTTGTTCCAGCGAATGGCGACAGCGAGACACAAATAAACCACGCAATATAGTATAATAAAAATACAAAACACATACATTTTATATACGTATATATTCAATATTTGCGTTGACATCAGCCATGCATTTGGGCAAGGGATTCGATTAGAGACTCATTAAGAGGTTTTCGCGCGAAGTTGCGCAAGTGTTAAATGATCTGGCATGGATGTTAAATGCTTCTTTCCACAGCTAATAGAGCTGAGATCATGCAAAGTGCTTAAACACTTTTTTGAAGTTTATTCCAGTTACGGTAAGTCATTAGATGACACCAACTGAAGACTCTATTCGTTATTTATCAGCTAATCATCCAATCATCTGCAAAGCTAGCCATGCAGAAAACGAACAAAGCATGTGCTCGTAACAGCTCAAGGTGATTAACTATTTAACAATGGCCAACTCGCCGACAAGTTGAGGAATTTCCGTTTCGAGTGATGTCCACATCATTAAAGAGTAGATCTATTTAGAAGTCCGCTCACCCCGCCGACAGAAGCAATTAGAAATAGCTTTAATCATAAACGATAGCGGGTGAGAAGACTGGTTTGTCAATTTGGCAAAAAAAAAAATAAAAATGCAAATAAAATAAAAAGTGGTCGCTCAACTTGTCAAATTTATGGCCTCACTTTCAAACTTCTGGCATGCGAAGAGTAAACATTGAAAACCCCTCGAACACACACGTTGGCAAATATGGCCAAAGTCTTGGGCCATTCGTCATCGTTATTTAGCATATTGTACACCTGTAGCCAGTAAATAGCATAAAATCTGAGAATATCAGTCTACAATTTGTTTATTTACACCTCCAATTGGCGCCACAGCCATATGACTTCATAAATACATGAATATAGACAGATATACATATATATGTATGTATAAATGAATCGAGTTTTTTGGCATTTGTTTTGTTTGTCAAGCAAATTCCGAGACGCTTTCGTAGTTTACATTTTATCGATTACAACTAATAGCCATCAAAACAAACCAAAATTTGCCAAATCATTTATGTAAAGTCGCGCGTGTTTTATTGATATTGGCGTTCGACATGTGAATACATTTGCATATATTTATAAAAGTAGAGATATGCTAGTGACGTACAGAATCATTTGATTTAATTGCATGTGCTAACGAAAACCAGTTTAAGCACATTGGGAACAGTTTTAAGTGATTGCGAGGCAATTATTGTAATCATGTGTGCTTTTTACAAGCTGTCAAGACCACGACTAGAATATTAATTAAAACTGTGCTCACATGTGAATAGTAAAACAAAGCTGTCAAATAAAAAAGAGAAGTCAAATAATAGAAATTCAAATAAAAACGGAAAAGAAATTTGGCATGGCCAGACTGTTAAGTAAAATACAAAGCATGGCCAGATGGTCAAAGAAATGTCACACTGACACATCGATAACACTGCTATCGATAAAGCAGTTTCAAGCAGCTCACTTCACAGCACTGGCGGATTGTCAACGTTTTACAAAAGCCGGAAGAACCGCAGCATAGAGAATCGGGATTACAGCTAGGAATAGAGTAAATATATAGAAAGCCATGAGGATAAAGGTATCCATTGTATACACAACGATAGCCGCTGTCTTGGCGCTCGGTTGTCTGCCAGTTTCAGCAACGGAGCGTGCAAACAAAACCGCCGAATTCGTTGCCACTGAGGAATGGCAAGTGGTGGCTGAAGGTTCTTACTACGTGTACCAATCATTTACGAGACTTGTCATTAATACAAATCACCTTTCAGGTCAGGCCATACCAAAGGGCCTCCACGTGCGTATCAATTTGCAGACGGGCGTCAAGGAAGCCAAGTTGCTGGATGAAAGCGAACGTGGCACCGCGCTGCAGAAACCAGAATCCGGTGACAATTCGGAGTCGGGATCGGCGAATGAGCCGCTGTCGTTGGAGCACAAGGCGGATATCATTGAGGAGTCTGTACGCAAGGTGAAGGAGCATCGCAGCTACGCCGAACTGCGCAAAGTCTATAAGGACTTTCAAAAGAACTTTCGCACCGATGCCGAGCTGATCGTGCAACTGCTGGAACAATATCGCAACTTTAGCAAGGCGCCGCTCGAGTCGGAGCTAACTCCCAAGCTAAATGCACTGGAGAACCTGGAATATCTGCTGCATCAGATTGACAACGCACTCGTTTTCATTGACAGCGGCGGCCTGGACGACGTCCTCCTCCCAATTGTCGTCAACGATACGAACACGGCGCTGCGCGTTTCCGCCATGCGCATGCTGGGCGCCCTGGCTGGCAACAATCCCAAGGCACAAATTAAAGTCTTCGAACGCAATTTCGGCTCACATCTGGCACAAATCCTTATGACCTCGACTAGCAGCGCAGAGATCTCCGCGGCACTGCATGCCTTTGGTGCGCTGTTGCGCAAGTTCCCCTTGGCCCAACAACGCATTCTGTCCACCTCAGGCACACAGGCGCTCATTGGCGTCCTGCGCAGCACTGAGGTGGAGCTGCGCAACAAGGCCAAAGTGGTCACGTTGATTAGTGATCTGGTGCTGGAGAAGCGATATGTGCTCGATGCGAGCAGAGACTCCTCGGATACCGCCACAACTGTGGCGCAATATGTACTACTAGAGTTTGAGTCCTGGCTGCAAGCACACAGCTATTGTGCTGCGCTAGAGGCAGTGCTCAGCAAGGACTATGTGCACCTGCTGGATCAACCTGAGGTCGTGGAGCAGTTCACAGTTGCGCTGGACAGCACCCACAGTATGTGCCAGCCACTCTGGTCCCAAAGCGCGGCCCTGCGCCATGCGCTGCTCACCGTGCGCAACAGATTCGCACACAGCCAGGACGAGTATCGGCTGGAAGTGTCGCAGGCGCTGGCCAAGCTCTGCGAGCAATTCTATGACAAGCACAACCACACAGAGCTGTAGAGCTGCATTTGAGATTTAGCCAAATTAATTTAATTAAGTACATGTTTTAAAGTATTGAACTGATTGTTATGCATAAGTTGAATCGAGTACCAATTTAAGCCAAATCCTTATAAAACAGAGCCCTCAAACCAGTGCCAAGGCACTTTAAATACATATATATATATATTGTAATAGTAAGTATGCAACAATTATACAGTCTTCAGTCGTAACATAAGTGCCGAAATTCACCCCTTAATGCCACCACAAATACTCTATTTAAAGCTCAATAAAGCGGACAATTATCGAGCACCAGGTCATAAAGTAAGTCAAAAGTGTTGCCTGTCACAGCTGAGGGAAAGCAAAAAGCGCTGAGAACAATCGAATGAAAGCATGGCCCAAAAACTACTTAAAAGTATGCAAAGGAAAACACGAAACTGTACAGGAAAACGCTCGTCCGACCAAAGAAACGCAAAAAGAAACAACTTGAAGGGGAGCACTCAGCCAATGCAATTATGTGTGCAGTGTGTATGTAGTGAACGGCCCGAACCCGGATCCGGGAGCGACGTCGCCAACGTCCAGTTCAAATTACAGCAATTAACGGCATGCAAATGCAATGTCACTGAGTCATGGCACATGAACATAAAGGAGCAGCAAAAACCCGGCTCGGCAACTGCCAGGACGCCTTGGTTGCCAAGGCGAGAAATGGCAATGTAAACAGAGAGCCAGGCGGAGAGCCCTCTCCCTTCCAGCATAGGGGTTCAGCTTGCCGGCTCAGTCAAGCGAAACGCAGCGGTTTATTTGCCTGGATGGCACAGGTGTAGCCAGCACTAAGGGTTAGCCGACAGCTAAGTAAACATGTGCCTATATGTGTGTGTGTGGCTCAAAAGAAGCCAACACACAGCGGGAGCAGAAGCGTGCCTTCTATAGAGGCAGCAAGCTTCTAGCCAACTGACTGCGGACTGGCCCGTTGAGCGTCGCAATTTGAGCATGGGCGCGTGCGCGTAGTCGCCATGGTAGTCATTGTATCTGCTTTCAACCACTGCTAGCCAGCATTGGTTGTTGTTGTTGTTGTTGTCTTCTTTTTTCGTTACGTTTTTTATGAAGAGCTTAAATGGAAACGCTTGACGAGTGATGTGGAAACATTTTCAACACAGCAGCAGCAGCAACAGCCAAAACGAGTAAAAGCAACAGCAATAACAACAAGTAAGAGCACTCTAGTGGAGAGTGTCCCGACTAGAAGATATCCTGTACGCAGATCTGAGCTGCGTTCATTTTGAATAATATCTTTTTTATATTTTTTAATATTCATCTTATTCGAATAGTACTGCTAATTAGGTTGATTCCTGAAATTTTCGGAAATGTCGGATGAGAATCCACGTTCATTTTAACTTTGCTCAATAAATAACATTAATATGCATTTTTTAATTTTTTAAAATTATAACTAAAAGTTATCGTTGTTCAGTTACTTAGACTTAGACAACTCATCTACCGAGGACTACTTTATTAATTTTATTCTATATAGATATACAACAGATATGTATAAAATGATAGATGTATGAACAAAGCACAATATTAAATATGATCTCTGGTAACTACACAGAGAGAAAAGAGTCGGACTATAACTAAGTGCAAATTAACAATAATTAAGTATTCGTCCCATAAGACGTTCGACTCCACAAAACTCCAATTTGTATGTAAGATCTTACAAGTCGAAGCAACATTTTTGTTCAATATCTATTATGGCTAAAGTTAGGATTTTAATAGGTAAAATATTTTAAAGAAATTCGTAGATGACAATCATTGAAGAATTGCAGCTAAAGTAACAGGCAGGTGGATGGGATATGGTCAGATGGTGTGCATCCGATTTGAGAGCCTCATTCGAAGTCGTATCCCTATAACAATGGGACAAAATTGGATCCAAATATATATATATACTTCCCAAATTGGCTTTTATTTTTATCATTTTAGGCGAGGTATCCGAAAAGATACATATCATTTGTCTGTGTATACTCTACGTAAACCCAAAAGCAAATTTTAGTGCTTTAAGCTCATATAACTTTTGAGATCATAATTTTCGACAATATGAAATGAGAAAAGCTATTGAAATTTGAAATAAACTTGAAAAACCCTTGACTTAAGATAGATATTTATTGATGATACGGAAATGAGTAAAGGTATAAACAAATTTAAAAAAGGGAATCTTTAGTTCAGACAGTCGGACATGACTAGATTGAGTCGGCTATTTGTGTTGGCCAAGAATATGTTTATTGGGTCGAAGAAGCCTTCTTCTGCCTGTTACACACACTTGAAAGGAATATACCCAGCTTCATTGAATACAGGGCATAAACATACAACCCAGACCCAGAGAGTCTTCAGACGCAACTGCCGCTCATATGTATATACTTTGATGAGTATACCAAAGCATATGACCAACTACCAACAACAACAACAAAAACTGAGTAACTGAGGCAAACGCACCGGCATTACAGGCTGTTGCTGCTGTGGTTGTTGTTGTTGCTGTTGTTGTTGCTGACTGTTGTATGTTGGCTCTGCCCGTTGTTAGGGGGCATTCCCTGCTTTGGCAACATTATGGAAAATCAGTTTGTGTTTGGAGCGTGGTCTGGCCGCATGCATAGTTCGAGTAGCTGAACGCATTAAAGTGAATAACATAAATGCAATACCCCTTGTTTGTGAATGAATCAAATAAATGAAGTGAATTGAAAACTAAATGGAAGTGCAAATGAATGAAACCTAAAGGATTGCAGCGTATATTGAAGTAATATAATAAAAATCATATAATAAATTACTAAACAAACAAAGGATGTTTAATACCTTATGAATATTTTGAGTAAATCATGAGTGCAATTAAATCTGCCTTTGTTCTATAACAAAAAGTTATTCAAATTGCTCTAAAAGTTTCAAGCATAATTGATCTAATTTAGTAAACAAAATAAATGTTTTTAGTTACAGATACTCGTTGATTGTAAACTCGTTTCTTTTAAAAATATTGAAAGCAAAAATCTTGCAGATCATGATTATTTTTTGAAATTCCCTCGGAAATTCGAAAACCCGCTGCACATATTGGAAAATGCAAAATAGGTTTTTACACGGGTGAATGACTTTTTCAGTGCGCTTCCACGACTTCCGGTCAAAAGCGTTTTCATTTTCGCCAAACGGCCAATGGCCAGCGTCGTGTTTTTTGAAGCCAATGTTTGTGTGGCGCCTCCTGGCATGCCATAAATCTGGCTGAGATAGCTGCCGTACGACGGGGTGGCATAGGAAGCGCTCCTGTTGGGTGCAAAAGTGGCGGTAAAATGTTTGTAGCATACCTTCGAAAAATGCGGGCATGCCGGAACCAAGGAAACAGCAACAAATACCAGACAATAAGTGACTGTTGGCCAAAATGCCGCCAATTGCGACTTCGGGCAACTAAGCCAATGTGGTGGCAACCGAACAAGAGAGACACCAAGAAGTGGCAACTACAACAGCAACAGCAACAACAACAGCCGCAACACGGTTGACATGTGTGCGACATTTGTGGCACAAGACGAGCAGAACTGTGGGCTGGTTGGGAGGTCGGCTAATGTTCCAGTTGCTTTGGTTTCTGTGCTGAAATGTTTTGTCTGGCTAATAATCTTGTAATAATCTAGACGTTTCTCTGTCTCTCTCTCTCTCTCTGTCTCTCCCTTTAGCAGAGTGACAAACACATTCTGACAGCCGTTTAGCGTAAACCCTCCCACACTTTGTAGGTCGTATCGCGTATCGCATTTCAGACCCAATTTAAATGTATTTACTTGTCTTGGTAATCACAGCAGGTGAAAGAAAAAGAACTGTGCATAAATTCCATATGTAAAACGTTTATAGCACATCACTGATATGGCATTTTATAGCAGTCGGGGACTGAAAAAAACAAAAGAAATAAACAACGCTGAAAGGTTCGTGTGAATAAGTGAAAAATTGCATGCGATAAACCAAAAAATGTACGCAAATCAAAGCAAATAAGCAAATTGCGCAGCAAATACAAAATACAAATAACAAAAATAATTTAAAGCAACCAGTAAAAGTGTAAAGTTCATAACGAACAAAAACAATTATAAAAAGAATAAAAACAATTGCCTGAATTATGCTCAATTATAAGCTGAGCAAATTTAAAGAAAGACCCATATGAGCCCTGCAGTTCGGTTATGTTGCTTTAAGATATTCCAAATAAATACAGTACGACTTTAAATTTCAATACGCAACCAGGCACAAAATGTGGATAAAACTTTATTGCATATGCTATGCAATTTGTGGAATTTTTTGGATGGCAAATGGTAAGTTGAAGACTTGTTAAACAATATTTATTCAAATTGGTTTCATTTTAAAAATGTATTTGTCGTTGAAAAACTTTCAAACATTTCTGAAGTTGATGGCTGGAATTTGTGCGTTACTCTGGTTTGCTTGACGTCTTAACTGATTGTCAAAACAAACAAAGTAATTAGCCGCATGTAACCTTAAAAGTAAAAACTAACTAACTGAAAAATAGTGAAATTCCAAAACGACGACTTGATAAATTTTAACCAGAGAAAAGCTGCAGAAGAAAAAAAAACCAAAGTGGAAATATAAAGACTCCAAAACACGTCAACGGCGTTCTGGTCCAACGATTTATGACGAATAAAAGTATTTACGTGACTTACGGACAAGCGAAACGTAACCAGAGCTCCATCCATCTTCAATGGGGGGTCTGCCGGCTCATACCACTATGCAAATGGCGTTTTCCTTTTCTGGAACAGCGCTCGACTTCAACACGATTTCGGGCAGCAGACCGGGCTTGAGTAGTTCTCAAAGTTATTTACCAACTGCTCCAGTTTTCAGTTCTATTTAGTGCATTAATTTCGGTTCATTACATTGTCACACATCACTGATTGCGTAGAACTGTAGAATCTCGGCCAGAATCTACAAATTCTGCTCGTAACTTTAACTTTAATGGCATTGTCACCGTTCCTTACCGGTTCGTCGGCTTGACCTGTGCCACAAATTGATTGCGAAATTTGCGCGATCTTTACGATGTTTAACCGTACAGAACTTATGGCCCTTTAGAGAGCTCAAAGAGCTCCGTCAACATGGGCAGAGACAGCCAAAAGATAACGATTACGGCAATTTCCAACCACAGTAACCGCGTAGCTCATTCAAATCCAAAGTCAGTTTCGAATATACGTCGAGCGAAACATTTCATTTTTCGTGAAAATCATCCAGCTGAACGAAAATTTATCAAAGAAAAACAAAACAAACCCGATTGCATACAAGTACACAGTGAACAAATTTGTTTTTTGAACTTTGTTTTATTTTTGTTTTTTTGTTGTTGTTGTTGCAGAAACTTTGAAACTTTTCCCTGCCCATCTAGCCAAGTGTGTCTCTTTCTCTAGTACTAAAACTTTTCTACCCCTCTCTCTCTCTCTTTGCCTTCATGCGCATAGTAATTCATAATATTTGTTGTAGGCGACTTTTCACATACTTGGCCAAATTTGTTTGTTTTATTTATTTTGTAGTCACTTTCATTAATTTACTTTATTTTACGCCATCTATTTGCGAAAAAAAAATATGAAATTTATGTAATAGCTTTTCGAGCTTCGGAAAATGCTCATGTGTTTTTCTTTCGTCTCGATTTTATATCATCCAACTGCTTTCGCGGATTTACGCTTGAGATATTTGAACTTTATGGTGGAGTTTGTGATGTTTTTGTGGTGACTCCAATTAGCTTTGCTTTGTACAAAATGTTTAACTAATTAGTGGGTCCAACTTGCAGTTATGCAATTCTTACGAGATACTAATTAAAAATTTAACTCTTAGGTGCATTTCTATATATGTAAGTATATAATTTAGGCAAGCATGAGAAGAAAGATGTTTTATTAAGATTTGCTGCACTCTAAGGAATTCGAAATGCCTTTCTCTCAATTACACATTTTGTGACAAAACAATAATACGATTGTATATATCCTACATATGCGAAATCTATAAACTTCACTTTCCATTTTCTTTGGAAAGCGAATTAAGTCAACGTGACTTATCAGCATATCTTTAAACTGTAAATCCACGAAATATAATTCTGCAAATAAAAATTCAACTGGCAATTACACTGATTTTGAAAACATTTAACTGTCAAAGAAAGTCTACATACGATTTTATCATACATATGCGATGCTCAATGTCATAACAATTAACCTACAATAAAGATCTCGGAGCTGAGACGAGACAAAAACAAGCTAGAAGATTTCACCACAGCTGTCAGTATATCATCCGCCATCGCTCAGATGTGTCCACAGCTTTGGCATAAAGAGAAATTCTCGCCAGGGTCACATGGTGAACCTTTGCATTTTGCTCTTGAAATCACTTACCAGAACGTTTTTGTTCAAAAACATAACACATGTTTGCTTGCCAAGGCAGCAGAACAAGTTTTTAAGGAAGGTGTCCAACAAATAACCGGAACAATTTATGGGAAACAACTGCACAGCTCTGTTATTTTTCTTTAAATTAATTTTCGTACGTTTGGAATTACGAAAAGGTGTTATGTCATGTTCACATACATACAAAGTAAATGGCGTTTCATAAGGGTAGGAGAAGTATACACAACAAACAAACAAACAAACAAATGATGCAAGTGGGGTTCACAAAAACACATGAAATGTAGTATAAATTAATACTTTTTAGCAATTAAAGTCTAATTAAAACAATCATCTCAAGTTTACATCATGGCTTATAAACACTTTTAACATTTTTCCTAATAAGAAAAGCCTTTCTAATTTTTTGTTTGCTTAACCAGACATTTTAAATTTTTGCGTTGCTTAGTATTTGCAGTGTTGCCAAATATTGTTTGTAAGCAAAACTGAATTCGTAATTTACAGTTACATTTGAACTTGACAATTTCTTGAGGCGGGCTGCCAACTTGCTTAAGTGGCGCAGACACAACTTAACACAAATGAATTATTTCGTTAAGAACGGTATACAAATTGACTTCGACAGAAGCAATTTTCATGCGCAATTAAAAATGTAATATGACAATAGCCAAAAGCACTCAATGCACAGTAACACAATTAAATTGTGGAGCTTGTCCGGAAACGCAAATCGGCTGCAGTGCAAAAGCAAAGCCAAAGCCGAAGACAAAGGCAAAGCAAGCGAATCCCCAATGCATGATTCATGCAAGTCCAAGTCTGCACATTTGTTGCCGTATATCTACTTGGACTGGCAGGTGGCGGTCTTCAAAACAAACCAAACAACTCGGACTTGGCAGACAGCCGCCACATCCAAATTGCAGCGAACCGTTCGCCAGAGAGTGAGAGATTAACGGAAGCTTAGTAGAGCGCATCGAAAGCACGAGCAAACATGTCCGCCGTTGGACAGTGTAACACACTGGACCGGGTCTGCTGCGATTTTGTACCAATTTACTTTTAGCTCGTAAATTGCTTGCGGCTCAACAGAAAAACATATATGGAGTAAAGCTGAAAGGGAGAGAGTAGAATGCGATTTGCACATTTTCACTTTGGTTCTGTTTTTCGTTTTCGTTGCAGCCGCAAACGGAGCGATACTCGACTCGCGATGTTATTTGGAGGGCGGCGGTTCGGCGGAGAGTTTCCTGGCCACCGAAGACCTGGCGGTGGGTTCCATCATTGGCAAATTGCGCATAAATGGCGATCCCAACGCGGACACCGGTGACATTAATCTCTCGCTGAGGGAGAAGAATGCGCCCGTCGCGATTGTGGCGGGTACCAAGGACTTGGCCTTGTCGGTGGAGCTAGACAAAGAGGGTTTACGAGGACCTTCGTCCATCTACGTGAATGTCATATGCATACGCAGACGTTCAACGGATCCGGTAAGTTGAAGTAACAGTAGTTACCCACAATATGGTATGAGATCAGAGAATTTAAGGACAGTAGACGGTTGAAAATTAATAATTCCAAAAATTATAACTGTTCAGATATTAGAATTGTAATTTTTAATGTATTAAAGGCATAGTAAACTGCTTTTAAGAGGTCTTTTTCTAACTTAAAACAATTTAGAAATTAAAAAAAAATTATAAAAAAAATTTTTGTTGTTCTGTAAACAATCAAATAAATAAAATGATTGTGCACTTTCTTTATTCAATTTCCACTCTTGTATGTAATCAACAAACTTCCAAAAATGCAACTCTTATATTATTTTTTTAATAGAGTTTGCCTTTGGAATTCATCTGTATGTATTAATAAAGAATTTTTTTTTAAATTGAACTTAAAAAAAATTAAATTATAATAAATAGAATGCATTTAATTAATTAAGTTTGCACTTTTGTATGTAATTAATGAATCTGTTAAAAACAAAATTTTAAATTATGAAATTCACTTTTGTACGTCATTAAGAAACTTTCAGAAATGAAAAGTTTTCCCAAAAAAAGTGTAAAATTTGCAATCTTTATATTATGCGACTACTGTGTTTAGAATGCTACAGATGATTGTTATCTATTTGACTAAAATGACGTATTAATCCTTTTTTAATCAAAAAATTGACGTTTTTTAATTTTAAGGTAAAAAAGTTATGTTTCAATTCTCAAAACTTGTTTAAATATTTTAAATTTGAATATCTGCCATACAGTTGTAAGTCCACAAACTGTCCCATAAATGCCCATAAAAGTTAGAAATCCACCAATTAGCGTAAGGTTCAATCCATCAGACCCAGTGACCATTTTAATTAACCCCAACGTGAGGTTGACTTGGAGGGTTTCCCGGCTTTTCTTGGAATCAACTTCTTAGCCGCTTTCAGCACTTGCAGTACCTTCGTTCGTGTGAAGCACTCGTCCAATTCGTAATGGGCAACCAATTAACCTATATCGAAGCCGGCTCCACATTTTTTCCCTCTGGACGTTGGATGTGCGTGCTGAGCCTGCCGCACAGGGGGCGTAATCTCGAGGTACAAGTACGAGTGAGGTTGTTAAATGGAATTGGGTAAACACGATTCGGAATGTTCACACTCGCACGGAGAGTTGCCCCGTCGAGACGGAGGGGGGAGGGCTGTTGGGGTCTGTGGGGGACGGGCAGAAGTTGCGGCTATTTTTTGTACTCTATAAACAATTGAAAAGTTTTTAGACAACGACGCCTATTTCAATTTTAGAATCAACAAAACAGAAACTAACTTAACTTTTACTTGCACTTCGTGCTGACGAGGACGTGGACGAGGACGACGGCCTGCGGTTGGGCCGCTTAGACGTTTGGGGCCCGGGCGGTGGCCATAAATTAGCCATTAGTACTTCCGGAGTTCTTTGGGGGTTGCTTCAGGAGCACTAAGAACATGCAAATATATGCAGTGTTTTATAGGTGGGTGGCGTGGCGCGAATCCTGAGTCCTTAGCTATTGGCGCTTTGAACTCGCTTTGAGGTCAGTGACCAGCACTTGGCCATTGTTTGCCCGGCACTTGGCCCGGCTCCGAAGGTGTTTATCTTTGCCTGGCCCCAACTCAATCAATTTGTTGCCTTTGCCTCCTCGTTGCAGAGCTTCGTCGTTCCCGTCAATGTTCGCGTCACGGACGTCAATGATAATGCGCCCCAATGGATTGGCACACCCTACACGCTGACCCTGTCCGAGGTGACGGTGCCGGGCACACGCATACTGCAGGGCGCCCGGGCCGAGGATGCCGATCAGCCGGGACCCTTCTCCACGGTGGAGTATCAGGTGCTGCCCGGCCCCTATGCGGAGCTGGTGCAGTTCCTCAATCCGCTGGAGGGCACTCTGGTGCTGAAAAAGGCGCTGGACTACGAGCAGCTACAGAATTTTACGGTTAAGCTGCGTGCCCAGGATCAGGGCACACCGGCCCGACACTCGGACACGCTGCTGCGCGTGGTCATCACCGATGCGGACGATCAGAATCCCAAGTTTCAGCGCGAATCCTACAGCGCCGAGCTGCCCGCCGATGGTCGCGCCGGCGAGCTGCGCATGCGCCCCGAGCCCCTTAAAGCTGTCGACCAGGACGAGGGCATCTGTGCGCCCATTCAGTACAACATTGTCCAGTCGCAGGACGCGAAATACTTTCGCGTGCATCCGCACAACGGCGTCATCACGCTCCTGGCGCCCATTGGCTATGCGGATCTGACGCACGGCGCCACCCTCGTGGTGAAGGCCACGCAGATCGACAATCCGGACCGTTACGCTCTGACCACGGTGCAGCTGACCCGGCCCGGCACACACAGCGATCTGAGCTCACTCGCCTTTGTCCAGAAGCGTTTCGTGATGCGCATCCGCGAGGACACGGCCGTGGGCAATCGCATCCTGGCGCTGCCCACCAACAAGCCCGGCAAGCACTTGAAGTACACCATTGCGGATCCGATCAATTCGCAGTTCTTCAGCGTGGGATCGCTGGGTGAACTGGTGCTGGCCAAGCCGCTGGACTACGAGAAGATGACGAAGCACGAGTTCCAGGTGGTGGCCAGCGATGGCCTGACCAACAGCACCTCGGCCGAGGTCACGCTGGAGGTGATTGATGTCAACGACTGGGAGCCGCGCTTCAGGGAGACACACTACGAGTTCATGGTGCCCAAGAGCGTAAGTCCGAGATCTTGAGATGGAGTCCTCTTAACAGCCATTCAATTTCCAATTCCGATTCCAGCAGTCGCTGCAGTCGCGCACCGACTCCTTTGAGGGCGTGCTCATAGGCAAAGTGGAGGCGGCGGATGGGGATCGCAATGACAAGCTGGAGCTGTCGCTGCGTGGCCAGCATGCGGGTCTCTTCGAGATCGATGCGACGGGCAACATTTATATGCGGCCCGAGCAGCTGCAGAGCCTCAACGAGTCCACGGTGCATCTGATTGCCATTGCCACGGACTCGGGCGTGCCGCCGCGCAGCACCTCGGTGCCGGTCAGCGTCACCATGGAGGGTCTGACGCTCGCCCAGTCCGCCTGGAACCACAGCATGCTGGGCATGTTCGGCATGATCGTGGGCCTGTTTCTGCTGATCATCATGGCGCTCAGCTGCTACATTGTGCGCTCCAAGAAGCAGCGCAAGAGCAGCCCCGGCGGCCTCAGCCTGGGACGCAATCGTGTGCACAGTCAAGCGCACAGCAGCGTCTCCTCCGCGAACCTGGTGACGCACGAAAAGCTGGCGGGCAACGGCAATGGCACCAGCGTCACCAGCGGCGGCGTCTCCGTGCTGCACATGAAGCATCCCAGCAGCCAGATGACCATGCCGAATCCAATCAACAATGGACTGCATCATGTGGCCAGCGGCGCCAGCAGCAGCATGGCCTTGAGCAACGCCAGCAGCCTGCTGGAGCGGGAACGCGAACGGGAGCGAGAGCGCCAGCGCGAAAGCTATGCGGCAACGGTGCGCAGTAAGTAAAACTGAAGTCCCCCGTTATCCCCAGCAGCCCAGAGCATTCACTATAAATAGTCTTCTTGCCAGGCATCGTATCGCGCGCCTCTGCCAACGGGCAGCTCTACGAGGAGGACGAGATCGAGCACGACTCCCTCTCGCAGCAGGGCCAACAGCAGCAGCAGCAGCAGCAGCAACAGCAGCAGCTGCAGCAACAGACCACGCCGGAGAACAATAATCGCAAAACGGTGGCCGCTGCGGCGGGCGGAGTGACAACCATCACGACGACGGGCAATGGCAGTGCGCCCGGTGCTGGCTCCAATCTGCTGGCCGCCTCGGATGCGATGGGCTCCTCCGAAAACAATCTGACCGTCTACTTCTAGGACAGCCGGGCGCCAGGCACAACTTGTATATATCGCTGGGCCCAGCAGCTAAACATTAATCTACTAGGTCTAAGTCTGAGTCGCGTTTAGGTTTTAGGCCCACTGTAAATGTAGTAGACCAAATATAGCATTGTAAACATCCAGCACTTGTAGTCTAAGCAAGCGAATTCCATTGTACAATTTGGCTTCCCACTTTTTAACGATAATTTGACGACAAGCTTAAGAATAAACTCTATTGAATTAATCGGTAAGTGGGAGAATTATTTTATTTGTGTTCATTTAAAATGGAGGCTGCAAATGGATTTCAAACTAAATCAATTTGAGATTGGAAGATTTTGAATATAAATTTATTTATGGACCACGGTTTGAATTTGGCATTTCAAATTATTTTTCAATAATTGTCAACCAAACCATTTGCTTAAAAACAGCCAAGCCTAAGTTCGTCTAATCTCTACTTAATCCGAAAAATTTTTAGCTCCTCAAAGCAGAACTATATGTAAATAATATAGTAAAAATATGCTACTTCTTTAACAATAAACCAAGCATATAAATATAATATAAGCAAGCATTATAATATAATATAAATTTTTTTTAATATATATCTTAAGTTTCTATTTAGCTTCATTTAAAATTTTGAAGAATTTAACGGTCCAAGGTTTAAAAGAAAACCAGAATTTATGTATTTTAAAAACCAAGTTGACGAAATGAAATTAATCGTAAAACGAACCAACAATTATATTTTGATATGTGTTAACTTATAATCGATGTTGTGACTGACTCCTGACTCCTTTAGTGTCCTAAGATTATATATTTACTCTAACTTCTTTATTAAACCCGTCGTTCAAAGGACTATTACCAAACGCTTGGATTAAGTATTCAAGCATTCTAGAATGAAGCTGCCAAAAAATAAGCTGCCTTAAATAGTTAAGCTAGATTCTTCTTTGCCTCTGAAACCTTTGGAGAAGTATTTAAAACAGTCAGATGTTTAAATTAAGTTAACTTGGTTGATCACCAAAAGGGCACCCCGATCAGGAAGGCATAATATGGAAAATTTGATCTATACAGATATATTAAAAAATATTTAAGAAAATGTGGAAGTGCTTTCACTTTTGTTGGTTGCAGACCCTTAAATGTTATTCAAATTAATATTTCTTATAACGGTTTTCTGTCGATAATTAGAGAAAACATTTTAAAATATTTCAAAACTCGACAACACCAACATTTGTTTGGTGAAGACTTTAAAATATTTATCGTTTTCATGACTAGTCATTGAAAAACTGTATCATAGCTTTAAAATTAACTCTTTAAAATCCACAACTTAAGAATCTCATTGCTTTTATTTTCGTTGCTTAAACTCTAATTCGATTCAGCATAATGTTTACAGCTTTGGCTTGATTTAAATTAAGAAAAACGCAAAATGGGCAAATTTAGTTAAACAATTCGGTGGTGAACTTACAAACTAAAATCAGGTAATTTTTAAACACTTTTTCACTTGCATCAAATACAAAAATAGGAAAGGAACACAACCAAAAATCATTTGGGCATAATAAATTAAATTGACAGCTGCATGAAAATATGCTTTGGATTGCATGGCCATGGATGGAACTCATGTCGCTGCGTCTCCTAGCTGCCATTGCGTGTCTTTTTGCGCTTAAGTAAATTGAAATCGCCGTATTTTATGTGATTGTCGGTGAGGAATGGCACATAGAAGGCGCGCAGCACCTTGTGCGACTTTTCCGGTATGAGGAATGGCAACGTCTTCATGATGGACCAATCCTTGGTGCGTCTGGAGTAGCTCGGCTCCAGTGTTGTATATTTGCCCTCATCAAAGTCCAGCAGAAAATGACAGTGATCGTAATCAAAGTACATGTGCTCGTCCTCCAAGTTCTGATCGTTGAAATATGGATGCACCACCTGGGTGGCATTCGGGCCGTCCGTGTAGTAGGCGGGCAACATGCCACGGAACTCGGATTTGAGAAAACGCAACCGGAAATTGCGAGCCGGGAAAAAGAAGCTGCCCGGGTAACGGTACCAATCCTTGCCCACGCACACATTATAGATCTCATCCGGACGATATTGTGGCGTTGCCCTGAACTGGTTGAGCTCCAGCATCAGATCCATCGGCGCATGATAGTTGCGATAGAGAGCGAAGACGCGCGAGAGGCCCAGCAGAGTGCTGGCCACCATTACAATAATGGCAATGAACATGCTGTGATCCAAGTAGTGAATGCCGGCCTTGATCTTAAAGACGAGCGACTTGAAGCGAAAGAAGATGCGCTGATAGACGTCCACAGTAATGGCGCCGCACAGAGAGATCAACGGATACACCGGAAACAGAAAGCGCTCCTCCTTATGCGGCTGGGCGAAGAACACCAACAGCCAAAGATACAGCGGCGCCAGCGATATGTAGCGCGGAAAGTTCAGCGTCGACTTGAACTTGGCGGGCACAATCAGATAGTCCATGACCAGCATAATGGGCAGCTGCAGTGCCAAAAGCTGAGAATACAAAAGTGATTAGAGATTGATTATGGCGTAAGCACATCGTATGGCATACCCAAATGATATTGAAGTTGAGGAAACCGTTGATGATGTAGTAGCTCAGGGGTTCGGTGCCAAAGATGTTGGGCCCGTGGCTAGTGAACACATTGTACCAGACAATGTTGAGCGGCGCAAAAGTCAGCTTGCCAAAGTAGCTGGTATCGATGGCAATCATGGGCAGTGCAATTGTCGCACCGGAGATTAACGTCCACTGCACAAAGGTACGCCAATCGCGCTGGCGCAGCAGCAGCTCCAGCACCAGCGGCACACCAATAAGCGCCGCAAACGGCCAGCCCAGCAGCGCCGATATGGCCGTAAAGAATATTGCCAGGCTGTAGCGCTGCTGCCACCAGGCGGCCAGGGCCGAGCAGCCAAAGTACATGGAGAACGAGGAGGGCAACAGCGCAGTGCTGGACACAAACATGCCCACGCTGAACAGCTGGAATATTAGCCACAGGCGTCCGACGTGTATGCCAAACTCCTGGCAAATAGATCTGCAAAAACAAGCGATTTAGTGACTCCATAAAGAACATGGCCAACTGTACTCACTTGTACATAAAACGCTCCATGACCGCACAGCCGAAGCCCAGCATGCAGCGCACCATATAAAAGATGAGTATGGGACTCGGATTGAACAGCTTCTGATAGATCCAACCAGGCACACCCTGCAGCAGCAGATACGTGTAGGAGCGCAGGCCGAACTGCGGGCTGTACTCCCAGGTCTGCAGGCCGTGTCCATTGATGATGTAGTGCAGCGGCTCCCAGTAGTTGAAGGTCTCATCGCAGTCGGCGATGTACGCCCAGATGGCGCTGCACAGGCGCGCGCTCACAAACGTCTTGAAGGCGGTGTGCACGCTGGGCGTGATAGGATTCGGGCTGGACTGCGTCTTGTCCGCAACGCTGGCAGCGGACGATGATTGTTTGCTGCAGAAAAATCAACATGAATAGTTAATGTTTCCAATACTTTTCATATGATTGTGTGTACTTCTTCTTCTTCTCCTTTTTATTGCCGGCTGCGACGACATCGCCGGTCGTGTCTTTCTTGTCACTTAGACGTTTTGGCGGTTTCTTGGTGAGTATCTGGTTGTCCGCCTTGTTGGCATTGTAGCGCGCCCTTGCCGCTGGCGGTGCCATTTCCAAGTCCGGCGTATTCGACCTGCTTTTTTCTACTTAATTTCCCGCAGCAAAAAGCCAGCGTGTGAAACCTGCACCAGCTGACGCAGCGCTGCAGAATAAAGCGAGTTGGCAGCACGACTGCTTGAGGCAATCAAATAAAGAGGTGGACACCATTATTGAGAGAACCACATGTTTTGCACGATTGAAAGATTTCAAGGTTGCCCAAACAACAGTCCCGTTATTTGGCGCTGAAAGAAAAGAGCGCGATTTAAGAGAACGTGACCTCACAATATATAGAATCCAAATTAAGTTAAAGACCGATGATTTTAAATTTTTAGAGAACACTGCTAGATCAAACCATCTTTAAAAAAAAGGGAGTTTTTATCCGATTATTTCAATGAGAGCCCCCCGTAGGAATGATCGGATATTAACTAAATGTTTTTTAATGATATTTTTCTATAATTAAAAATTATATAGGTACTAAACAAGTTAAAAATATAACGCACAAACCGATAAAGTGCCGCCTCACTTTCTAAAATCGCGATCTTCCTCACAGAACTATTTTTACGCAACCTTTAGACCTCTCAATCGAGCTATGACGTCACGTATTCCGCTCTCCTAAAAACGCGAATTATCCCATAATCATTGCAGCATTCTCACTTTGTACCGCGGTGGCAACTCTATCGGCTCAGCTGTGCAGTCTACATTTAGCAATTGCATTTTTTACGTGCGGTTGCATTAGGAAAACCCTTAAGCCAAAACATGTCTAAAGATGACAAGGACAAAGTGCAAATCATCGACAAGGACCTGGATCTGTCCAATGCCGGACGCGGCGTTTGGCTAGTCAAAGTGCCCAAATACATTGCCCAGAAGTGGGAGAAGGCGCCCTCGAATATGGACGTTGGCAAGCTGCGCATCAGTAAGACGCCCGGCCAGAAGGCACAAGTCTCGCTTTCACTCACCGCCGCTGTGCTCGCACTGGATCCCGACGAGAAGATACCCACAGAGCACGTGCTTGACGTGTCACAGGTGACGAAGCAGACGCTTGGCGTTTTCTCCCACATGGCACCTACGGAGGCGGCGGCAGCGGCGGCAGCGGCGGCTGCTGCTGCCAACAATGGCAAAGAAAACGGCACCAGCACAGCCTCAGCGACGCCAGACAGCGAGAAGCTGTATATGGAGGGTCGCATTGTCCAGAAGCTCGAGTGCCGTCCCATTGCCGACACTTGCTACATGAAGCTGAAGCTAGAGTCCATACGCAAGGCGTCAGAGCCGCAGCGTCGGGTGCAGCCCATAGACAAGATCGTACAGAACTACAAGCCAGTCAAAGATCATGCACACAACGTAAGACCAACTGCTCTTGTCACCATTATCTGTGCTACATCTCTCGTATTTTAGATCGAGTATCGTGAACGTAAGAAGGCGGAGGGCAAGAAGGCACGCGACGACAAGAATGCTGTGATGGATATGCTTTTCCATGCCTTCGAGAAGCATCAGTACTATAATATTAAGGATCTGGTCAAGATAACCAATCAGCCCATTAGCTACCTGAAGGAAATACTTAAGGATGTCTGCGACTATAATATGAAAAATCCGCACAAAAACATGTGGGAGCTCAAAAAAGAATATCGCCACTATAAGACTGACGAACAAAAGGACGAGGATAAGGCCAAAACAGACGGCAGCGACTCTGAATAGTCCGAGCATTTTGATTTTAACACCAGCACATACATATTGCACAACTTTCAATTGTAATTACGTACCCAGCCAAGCGAAAAAGTAAATCCAGCAGCATTCCTGCACCATTTTTATCACAACTCTCGAATCATTAAAAAAAAAAACACTACCCAATTTTTCACACATATTAAACAAATATTATTAGTTTCTTTGACTTTTTTCATTGCACGTTTATGCTTTCTTAGATGACTAAAAAAAAATTGATTTGTGTTGCACATTCATATGTAAATAGATAATTTCTGCATCAGGTATATCAAATTTATAGTATATGACAATCGTCTAAAAGTTTGAAAAAAAAATTTTTACATACTAGGAGATCAGGTACTTGATTTTTTTTAGTACTACTAGCTCAATATGATTTCCAAAATATGTGTCTTGATTTCATTTTTCTTTTAGTTTCGCATTTCTGAAAGTTTTAAATGGGGAAAAATTAATAAATGGCAAAAATAAGAATAGATGTGAATAAATGTTTGAAAAATGATAAAAGAAAAGTATACGAAAAAAATAAAAAGATGTAGAAAATAAAAACAAAAGAATAATTTGAAATTGGAAAAAAAAAAATTATAAAAAGTAAGAAAAAAATGTGTAAATTAAAGTAAAATAATAAAGTAATGAGAAAATGATAAGAAAAAAATAAATTTGTAAAAGTTGTTCAAGCATAAGGAAATCGAGCGTAAATAATACTGGTTCAATTTTGGATTACAGAGAGAACATAAATAACTAAAGACTGGCAGTTTGCATAACTGAATAAAACTAAAAATTGCATCTCACATTAAAAACCTCTTATAACTAGATTTTGTACATTTGTCAAGACAACAAAAAAAAAAGATATATATATATATATATATATATATATCGTGCACGAATGCATTTGTCAGTTGCGCAGCAATCGCAGCCTCTTAATTTTGATGTATGCCTGCGGAAAGGGGAGGCCCCGGCGCAATAGCTTCGGCTGCAAGGAATAAATCGCGTTAGGTAAATTTAAAATTCGCATAACACGTGAAAAATCTACGTCTACTGGACGAGAATCGAATTGTATACATAGTTGTTTCTCTACGAACGTCAATCCCGCGCCAACTACTAACTATAACTAAACTAAACACAGAGGCACACAGACGCACATTTAAATAACACACGGCAGCAGCAACTGCTGCGGCCTCCGCTACGCGCGATTCGACCACGCAGACGCTAAGGAGACCGGCAGCGACGATATGCCAGAGTCAGCATCCTCTGGCCGTGCGCTTGCCCTGGGCACAGGTTTTATAAGGCGCACGGTTTTTACATTAACTGGTTGAAAGGCGTGTTGTTGCTCTGGCATCTGGCGACGCACTGCTTTAGCCATTTCAGGTGTTTTCTTTGGTGCTGCTGCCGTGCTACTTCGCTGTTTAGCAATGTTCATGTTTCCAATGTCATCCTCGGGATTCAATTGTTTCCTCTCGGTACTGATCAACTTCATCTTGAACAGATTCATCTCAATTGGATTGCTTTTATCCCCTTTATCAAGTTGAAGCTTCACATTCCCCTGGTTTGTCTGCCAAGCAAAATTATGGCAATTATTATGGAGATTTGGATAATATCTATGTGGCACCTACCAGCAGCAATGAGGACAGCATATAGCAACATACTTTGGTTGGATCTCTGTCCTCCACAACATCGGCTAGTGTTGCCTCTCCGCCTTTTTCCTGGCATTTTGCTATAATCTCTTCGTTTAAGTCCTGTATGCTAAAGTTTTGTCGAGCGTGCGCAGCTTCCAATGTGGGCGCCAGCCGACGATGCCAGTCAATAATCTGCAATGCATAAACAAATTTATTTAAAATTGTTAAGTGGAATTTGTAAAAAGTGGTCAAACATGTTTTAACAATAAAGAAATATGTACGCTAGTCGCTACAACTGAAACTTTTGCCTCTTAAATAATTGATCGTTCTAAACACATAGATGTTTTTGAGCCTAATGAAATTGTGACAGTTTTATGAAAATATTTAAACCTTTAAACAAATGATATATTCCGGAATCAACTTGCTTATGCAAACCAACAGACAGCTAATGATTTATTATCTCTATATTAAGCATGTTCGTCAGTTTATGTTCTTTTTAATACATGCATTTATAATTCTCTACCCTATCCTAGCTGCGTTTGCTTATCACAGTTTAAACTCAATCAGACTTTAAACTCTCTTAAAATCTGTTTCTACACTCTAAGAACGTTTTAGCTTTCATTCCCCACCTTGGCATCAGTTTCTTCATCTATGCCATCGTAGTTTTCTTGAATATTCAAGTTGCTCTCGTCTTCATCCCAGTCTGGGTCCAGTTCTACATCGTTTGTTGCCAAATTCATAGATGTTTCATTAAAGCCGCTGTCCCGTTGCATGGCCGACAGCGCTGTTACGTTCTCTGCTAAAGACTCCTGGGCTGATATGTCCTGTGCTCTTTTATATTGTTCATCATTCGCTTCTGTTTCATTCAAGGTGGTTTTGTCCAACTCTGTTGCGCTCAGTGAGATTTCAGGTAAAGTCAAGTCCTTCTCTGTTGTCTCTAAACTTCTAGGTTGTTGTATTTCATCTAACTGCGGCTTATCGTCCAGTGCGCTGAAGTCTGGCACATCTGTGCCCACATCAACCATAATTCCGTCATCCGCTGGTGAATTGGCCATTCGCATCTCCTCCTGGTCAATGCCAGAATCGTAAGTGGGACGCCTAAAGCCGCGAAAGTCTGTAAAATAAAAAGAACTAAGTGTAAGACAACTGCATGAACCGCTCAGAATTATCCGCACATACTCTGCTCTGAATCAAATTCCATTTCATCCAAGGGCAAGGCCGCAATATTATCAAGTAATGAGACGGACGGCGTGGGCGACACGACAGGCACTGGTCTGGGCACAGCCGAGGCCTTGTGTTCAGTCTGTCGCTTGGCCGGAATGCGCTATAATAAAAATTGATATATTTGTATATTGTTTGTTAGTAGGAAAGTATTTGTGGCCGGGCATGCTCACCGCTTGTTTAAACAAATCAAATTCTTTGGTCAGCCTGAAGAGGCAAACTTTGCGCA
The DNA here is from genome assembly GCA_035041545.1 of Drosophila colorata. Lineage (NCBI taxonomy): Eukaryota > Metazoa > Arthropoda > Insecta > Diptera > Drosophilidae > Drosophila > Drosophila colorata. The sequence goes on along the minus strand of JAWNLD010000680.1, from coordinate 4,513,805 downwards.
GCCTTTTAACTGGTAGCTGCAGCAAATTTCGCTCGATGGTATAGTGCACGTCGCGCTGCACATGCACAATCTCCTCAAGCGTTTCAGTGATGCCGCTCAGGGCCAGCATTTCGGCGTCGATACGCACGGTTAGGTTGGTTTTGTCGAGCACACCGGGCAGGATGTCGTGTACCATTACCTTGGGCGATAGCAACAGCAGACGTTCCTGGTCTAAAATATCTGTAAGAACAACACCCTCGTCATCAAAAGATTGAGCTGCACAATATTTGGATGCAGGCAGCAGCACAGCAAACGAAATACATACGTAAATAAATAAAAAAGTAAACATACAATGTGAGTCAAATCTGTCTACAAAGAAAGGATTAACAAAATAACTTAGCCTGATCTAATGATCTGATCTACAACAAAGAAAACCGCATGCATTTTAGTTTACCTGTCGGCAGCGTATCGCACATTTCATCCATGCCAATGCCCGAATCGATTTGCAATAGCTGATTGCTAATATCGCCATCCTTGCCGGCTGACAGTTCCAGGCGCGAATCCAAGCTCGTGCTGTTCAAGCAGCTGGCGTCATTCATGGCCAGAGTGCTGCTTAAGGCGGGTGCGTCCAGCTGGCTATCATTGAGCTGTACTTCAGATGTGTTTGCCAGCGTAAGGGTCCTAAGCGAATCGCCCAGTGCCGAGTCAATAGAGATTTGCGCTAGCAGCGCTTCTTTTCTGTCGATTTCCATTTTCGCATCGCCATTTTCGTCCTCCTCATCACTGAGCCGTATGCGCTTGGACGTCTCGTCGGTGCGTTCCAAAAACCGTTTCTGCAGGTTCTCCAATTCCAGACGCAAACGCTTGGCCTGTATCTCCTCATCTGCGTTTGTCGGTCGTTTTAGCAAAGCTCTATCGCCGTGGCGTGAGGCGAGCATTTGATTCTCCAGTGCTATGTACTCATCCAGATACTCCTTGTTGCTCATGTCACGGCTCAGCGTGTCCGAAACATCCACGTGGTTTGTGTGCACATATTCCTTGATAAGGTTGAGTCGGTCAAACTGAATGTCCGGCAACAGTGTGTTGTATCTGGGCTCTGGGTGATATGTGAACAGCTTGTAGTTCTTTTTCTCATCCTGTTCGTAGGGATTAAGAGGGTCCACGATCGGAGCATACTTCCACAGATGGGCCGGCGTATGATCCTGATACATGTGCTCAATTGTACGATTTCGGTTTTTATTCGTCTCAAAGCCGACGCGACTAAAGCGCTTTTCATCGGACATGACTTTGAACTTTTTTGGCTCCATCTTATACGAAAACGGATCGAATTCCTTTTGGGTGAGCTTCTTGGTGCGGCGCTTGCGTGGCTCATCCGGCTTACTAGCATCTTTCAAGCTAAAATTTAAAAATTATTAAATATGATAATCAAATAATTAATATAAAATGTACAGTTTATAATGTATATTTTATAATACCAAAAAATGATTTCGAGATTTTGTAATGCTTTGCTTATCTTTTTTTATTACTTGGAAAACAATATTTTTTATTAAGTGCTTTCGAGATTTGTTTATGGCTCTGCTTATCGTTTTTTTTTACGACTAAAGTTTGTGATAAAACGCATTTATTTCATGAACCGAAAATAATGCAACAAATTTGTTTTTATAATTTCATTTAAATGGTTGTTAAAAATAATATTCGACTTATCTATTACTCTTGACTTTTTAATAAATAACTTACTTTAACTTTTATATTTTGAGTTGTTTTTTTAACAATTTAAAAGTACGAGTTTTTTCACTTTTCAATAATAAAAATTTAGTTATTGCCCTACAACTTTTAAATATAAGTTGAAATAGTAGAAATATTCTATACCAAAAATATAAAATGTTGAAAATAGTTCTTAAAATGCAATTTTGATTTTAAAACTTGTAGCAGTTAAAGTCCCTGATTCTTTTAAATAAAAAACTATTTTATATTTACAATGAAATATCATATACACCTCGCATTACGGCCGTCTCTATTAACGGCATCTTTGCTTAACGGCATCTGCTTATTTTAAAAACACTTTTGTAACTTACAATTTTTTTTTTTATTTATGTAAATATAAACTAAAATCTGTTTCCTATTGTTAACTTCTAATTAAGTTTTGAAACGAATATGTAAAAAAAATGTTATCGACTTTTCTGTTTCGATTTACGTCAATTCGTACTACTTCCAACATTATTGGAGCAAGTTAAGGCCGTAAAGGTAAAAAGAAAATATAAATTGCTAAAGATATACCGAAATAGGAAACGTTTTCTTACTTTTACTTTTTTACTTTACTTTTAAACCAAAATCCAATTAAATATTGATATTTAAATGAAATATCATTAGCATTTTATCTAGAGCATTGGAGCATGCAGATGGCTCAGTCGAAAGAAAGTAAAAAGGAAGTAGAACCGGCGAATGCGAAGAGAATGACAGAAGCGCCGATAAGCGGCTGTGCGATAAGAAACCAAAGCAGACAGCATGGCGACGCAACGGAAGATCAAATCGCATGGCGTACCAAGCACATGCCAACAACAATGCTGCAATTGAACTCACCCATTGATGGCGTTGGTGTTGTTCTCATCATTTTTGGGGTCTGCTATGAGCAGGGCCTCAATCTGGTGCTCCACGACCTGGTACATGAGCTCCACCCGGTCACCATAGATTTTGCTGCAATATTGCAGCACGCTGCCGGCGGCGGCAATCACCGAACGGCGTGGCACCCTCGAACCGGATACTTGCCGCAAAAACTCATCCATGTACTAAGAGAAATATGGGTTTTTATGGGATTAGGGCTAGTTGTGAATGAATAGAATGGATAGATTGTTCGGCACTTACGTAGGTGAGCGACAAGCGCATATCGGTCGAGAAGTCTGTGTTCTTCGACACCTCCTCCAAAAGCAGCAGTAGCGTGGAGAGGCCTGGCGACCCGTAGTACGACAAAATTGCCTTGGCCACATTGGTGCCGGGCCTGCTGTTGGCAATTTCCAGCAGATTTCGTATAACATCGCTGCTGCTGCTGGCACAATCTGCAAGCATTAATCAATATTTTGGTTATTGTTGCTGGGTATTTGGGTGTTCATTGTTTTCTAGCGAGCTGTGCTTGAATTAAAATTAAAATAGCGCTGACTTAATCACCGTTAAATGTGTCCCCGACTTCGCTTAGCCGCCGGCGATGAGAGCTGTTCATGGCGAGAGCAAACAGACAACTGACCAAGAGCAGAAACCCAAAGCGATCATACACACGATTGAGACAGCCACAGGTTATGCAAAGAATTGTGAGCTATTTTGACGTCACAAATTTGGAATTTTAAGTGCGCGCAAGTAAAGTGGACTAGGAATAATCAAATAAAATCTGAACTTTTTTTTTTATTTTTTAATCTGATTTAAATTTTTGGGCAATATAAGGCCCCCAGTGTTGTCAAAAAACGTTAAATCATCTGACTAAAGCTCTATATGGATTAGAGGTGGGCATGGCTCGTGTCGGGCTTCGTGGCCCATGGGCCTTTATGCTAGATTGTCGGGCTCGTGCCTAAAACTCTGATTTCGAGCCGGACCGGATAAAAACAAAATCACAAATGAATCTTATACCCTTTAGATTTGCATACAATGTTCGCAATTTTAGAGTTATTATTAATATGCAAAATTCTTTATTATTTTTAAACAAAAACATAAACAAATAATGAATAAAACACAACTTTTTTGACCGATGCCGGTCGTCACAAAAAATTCTGTTTTTTTTTAATTGTAAATTACAAGCTCGGACCGTGCCGGGCCTCAAATATAAGGCCCGCGCACACCTCTAACATTCTATGCAAGCTAAAAATCCCAATGCAATGCAATGTAAACAAACCAAAAACCATGTTGTGATGTCAAACTCTCTTAAACCTTCTCTTCTGTTTTAGCGCCGAATAACAGAACCGTTCTTTGCGCAACCTTTAGATCTCTCAATCGTGATCATACATAACGCACCAACACGTGTAGACACACACACACACAAACGCTTACGAACACAAACAAACACACACGAGCATCTAGAAATCTCTGAGGCCTACACCAATATACGCATGTACATATGTAACGCGTAGATGGCGCCACCCACATAATTCGCTAGGCAACACTTACCATCTTCTGTATCTGCATCCATTTTATTGTTTCTTAAGCGACGTTATGTGAATCTAAAGACAAACAATTAGAGTTTGTGTATATTTTCCGAACTGTGTGCATGCTCCACGGAACACAAACGTACATGCACACACACATATACACATGAAAATTAGGCACGCCAAGCACCGCAACAACAAAAATGGTGGCGCAAAGATTGTTTGCCTACAGTAGAACACGAAAATTAACATTAACTGAGCGGAATTCCATTTACAACTTTTATTTGGGCATTAAGAAATGGCGCGAACCGTGTTTTCTTCCCAATTAGCTGTTTATGCATCTATGTACTTACGATTTTGTTTTGCTCTCTCAATTTTAGACGCAGAAATTTCTCACTCAGGGCTGAAATGGTGTGTATCTCAAGCTGCACGAAAACGAAATGAACTAGTGCAGTACGCGATAGATTGATACGGCGACGGTATTTTTTACAGCGCTGGTCACACTTAATTACTCCATATTAAGTTGGTACGAAAATTTGGAAAATAAAATTGTGAAAATTGAAGACACGATTAGACTTCATACATAAACGTAGTATTAACTTATTTTGATACCATCTGCGCGCTTAGAATTAAATTTTGCAGAGTTTAAAAGAATATTTATTTTGTTGTATGGTAACTTTATCTTAAAACTTAAAAACTTTATTTGACGGTGCTGACATGGATGACAATTCTCCAATTTTGTTTACCATTTAAAAGTATTTACCAAGGAAAATAATTACTAACAAATTTGTCACAATGTATTGACCAGTTTTCAAAATGTACGCTTAATAATATTTGTTAAAAACAGTTTTAAAGTTTTCAATTAAATTAAATTGAATTTTAAAGCTTTTAGGTAAAATGCGAAACCACGTCAGATAAACCGAAAGGCTTATGACTTTCAAGGATGTTTAGTAAGATAGTTTGTAAAGTCAGTTTTTTTGCATTAACTTTTTTGCACTGATTGGCAATGTTGATGAAGTTGTATCTGAATTATTTGCGTTGTTTAAATTATTCAATATGTAAAATTCTAAGCAGCCCCAAAGTCTTATTTTCTTTGCTTCAAAAATCACACGATATGCAACAGGTTAGACGCACAAAAAGAACAGAAACTATATTAACAAAACTATAACTCTGCGGATTTGTTGACATTAAAGTTGTGCTGACATTTCGTTTCCATATCGTGAATAGCAAAACTTATCGATATGCGCGCGTTAACATCGAAACCGTTTTTATTTGCAATGACAACCGATTGCACAGCTCCAAATCAACGCTGGCCAAAGCGACTGTGTAGACATTTTACTCAACTTGGTGTTCCACAAGTCTCCACTTTCTTTTCGGTATCAAAAACTAAGCGCTCAACATGGGTCGCATGCACGCTCCAGGGTAAAATGCATTTTCGATAGTTCAATGCGCAAGAATTCGCGTCAAATGTGCCTGCCTCATATACGAAAACGCCCGCAATATTAATTGTATACTTGGCACTAAAGTAATGTGCTGAATGAAGGCCGTGAAGGCAAGCACATGTTGTCGTTCTTGTTGTTTTGTTGAAAGCGACTCAAAATATGTTCAATTATTTGCAGCAAGGGTATATCCCAGTCGGCTCTGCCATACAGACGCACAGTGCCATCGTGGCTGAAGCTTAACGCCGAGGACGTCAAAGACCAGATTAAGAAACTGGGCAAGAAGGGTCTGACACCCTCCAAAATTGGTATTTTTGTTTGTGTTTACGCTTTGAGGTTATGTTAATTTTTGTTCATTATTTCAGGCATCATTTTGCGCGATTCTCATGGCGTGGCCCAAGTGCGCTTTGTCAACGGTAACAAAATCCTGCGCATCATGAAATCGGTGGGTCTGAAGCCCGACATTCCCGAGGATCTGTACCACATGATCAAGAAGGCTGTGGCCATCCGCAAGCATTTGGAGCGCAGTCGCAAGGACAAGGACGGCAAGTTCCGCTTGATTCTGGTTGAGTCCAGAATCCACCGCCTGGCGCGCTACTACAAGACCAGGAGCGTCCTGCCACCGAATTGGAAGTACGAGTCCAGCACGGCGTCTGCTCTGGTTGCTTAATTTGGATACGCATTTTTTTAACGCAATCTAAATAAATCACAAAACAACAATTGATGTTTTTATTCAAGTGAATTAATTTGGAATTAATTTAATATTTCTGTGCTTTTCAAATTAAGTTGTTTTGTGCTCCGTAAAAATATTTTCTCGCCTATCGTTGAGGTCACTTAGAAAATGTACAATTTGATGTCTAAATTTTTATAAAAATAATTTACTGAAATCTTGAAGAGAATAGAATAGAAGTGGATAGTTAATGAATGGGGTTGATAAATTAAGAGAATAAAAATAATATATATATATATATATCTGCTTGTAAAAGTTCAAAATGTATGATAAAAAACCAGTGTGACCGATCAGTATTTTCAAGGTATTTTTTACAGCAGCTAATTAAATGAATTTTACAATTGATTTTAAATGAGAATCGATTCGGAAGATATGGCGCCATACACATGGAACCAATTGAAGGTATTTTAACCATAAAAGCTGCAATTTAATTTTTCGCGTTTCTAGTTTAGGGAGAAATATTTATATGCATCTGTACAAATATATTCCTGGCAACATTTTCGTTTGTTATAAAATCCAAGTGTGACCGATCGGTATTTTGAAAGGTATATTTTAGTACCATACTTTGCTTATGTTTACAGCAACTAATGAAATGAATTTTGCAATTGGTTTTATATGAGAATGGAATCGGAAGATATAGCCGCCATACACGTGGAAGCAATTGAAGTTATTCTAAACCACTTACTATACGTGCGCGGCGTTTATCCACCCCAAATCTTCAAGAAGCGACGCATCTACAACACTCCAGTTTTTATAGTCGCGTTTCCCGCCTTAAACTCCTACCTGGCCAATGTGCTGAGGACGGTGCGGCAGTTGCTGCAGAGTCCGGCGCAGCAATTGAAGCTGGAAGTAATTATTTCCGGCAATGAGCCGGAACACTTGGAAAGCTATATGCTTGAAGTGCAGCTGGTTCAGGTGGACCAGGCACAGGATCAGTATTTAATAGAATACGAACAGCAACTGAGCGCTGCGCTCTACAAATTGGCGGAGCGGGTAAAACAGTTGCCGAAACTGGGCCAAAACGCGCAGTTCAAGGTGCACATACACACAACACAGACGGCCTTCACGCAACTGAGTCATGAGGCACAGTACCAGGAGTTTCCCTGGCTGCAGGCCAGCGGGAAAGCCCCGCAGATGGAGCCGAGGAAATTCCCGCTGCTGCCGTTGGCAACAGTAGACAAAGTGGGCCTGAAAATGGAGGCGCATATTCGTAGCTAGTTTTAAGATTGTATATTAAGCATTAAATGATTACAGGAGACGTATTAAAAGTACACTTTAGAGCAGTCCTTGGCGCTTCAAGTCCTCGAATGTCTTGCGATTGACAACGTTGCCCAGCGAGTCCTCGAACTCCTCCTCTTGGTCGGCGATCCAGCGTTCGCTCTGCTTCTGCGACTTGAGTTTCTCCCACAGCGTAATGGCGTCCTCGATCTGCGTGACGTTCGCAAAGTGAGCCGTATTCGGTATGCCAAGGCAGCGCATTCCGTGGGCGTGTCGCCATTCGGCAAAGTGACGCTGGAACGCCTTGGGTCCTTTGTAAGTGAAATTGCCGCAGATCTCGCAGTTGTAGCTGATGTTCAGGCCGTGCAGCTTGTACAACCAGTAGGGTATGGGCTTGCCGTCCCAGCCCAGCGGCAGATTCTTGGGATTGAACGGAACATCGTCGGCATCGGGGTCATCGTCGTTATCCGATTCGCTGGCCTCCACATCGCTATCGTCGCGCTCGCCCCCGGTGCGCGCCTGCTTGCGCTGGACGTTCTCCTTGGTGGCTGCCCGCTGCTCGGACAGCAGCTCGGCATACTTATAGAGCAGCGCCTCCAGCTGGGCAATGTCCTTGTTACGCTCGTTCTCGCGCGTCTGTGCATTGGCGCTCTTGGCTGTCGGCTTCTTGGCCATCAGCGCCGGGTCCAGGGTGCTCTTGCCCTTTGTGGTGAACAGGCGTTGCGCTCGCTCCTCCAAGGTGCCGCCACACTTGAGACCCAGGGCGACCAACCCGGACTTTAGACGATCCAGGCCCAACGAGGCCAACTCCTCCCAGCTTGAGAAGGCAGACAGATCCAAATGCGCGCCCGTATTGGCCAGGGCCGATTCGGTCTCCTTCAGTGACCAGCCGGGGAACGAGCCCTGCAGCCACTGGCGCTGGAAATCGAGCTCCACTTTGACCAGCTCGCTGTCGAGGTCGAGCAGCGGCTGGATGCGCAGAATGAAGCTGTGTAGATAATGGTTAAGCGTCTCGATGTACTTGCGGTACTCGCGGTTCTTACGCTCACGTGCTATGTCGAAGACATGGTCGAAGGACATGAGGTACGTGATGTAGTCCAGCTTTTCGACGCCGCGCAAATTCAAATAGAGCTCGTAGCACTCGTTCAGGTCCAGGTACCGGCCGCCGCCCTCCTCGTCGGTGAACTCGACGAGGGCGCTCATCTCGTCCGGGTTGTTGTACACCTTGATCATGTCCTCAAACTCCACGGAGAGCGGCACGCTGACTTCGGCCGGATGCGACTTGTAGAACTGTTTGATCTGCTTGAGGCGGGCGTAGAACTCGTTGAACTCATTGGGACCCGACAATGCCGCGATCTCGGCCTTGCGCTCGTTGTCCTTGTCCTCGTACAGGTCGCGCAGCTGGTTGGTGGCGTGGTGGTGCAGCTCCATCAGATACTTTAGCCGGTGCTCACTGTGGATGCGCTCCTTTTCGCCGGGCTTCTTCGTTGCGTGCTCGTCGACCATCAGCTTGACGAGGCGCTCGCGCTCCTCGTGGTAGCGACGCTGCTGTTCCAGGAGCGTCTCCATTATGCTAAATAATTGCACAAAATTCGTTTATTTGCGAGTGAAAAACAAATTTTCACAAAATAGCGTGTGTACATACGTACATTAGCATCGATAATAGCGATGGTAGTTAAACGCGCACTATCGATAGCAGAATTATCGAAGCTCTCGTGTTGCTTAAAATAAACTATTTTATATATTTTTTTATATATTTTCGTATATATAGAACAGATATTATAAATTTATTGCACATTCTTTAAAATACTAATCAAATAAGAATTATATCGAGTGAGAATACATTCGATTGTTTTGCAGCTGATAGTATCGTCTACAGTTTACTGCGCCTTTCAGTGCCCTACAACACTGAACATCATGAAGTAAAAATCATATGATCGATTAGTGGTAGTGAAAATTTCAGACGACGGGCAGAAGGCACACACACTGCAAGTATATTTTCGGTTCCGTTTTGTCTCGTGTTGAATATCATTTTTTCGTACCTTTTCTTGCGTGTTGTATAATTGAGAAATTTGTTATAAAGTTAAAACCATTTCAGGCACGGTAGTACGTGAATTCCTTCGGAACTATTGAATTTCTATTTCGATTTTGTGGCAAGTGAGAAAAAGCAGTCAAGATGGCTTTGAGCGATGCTGATGTACAAAAACAGGTAAATAACATGATAGCAAATAACATAATCACTTGATACAAGAGCATCTGGCAAAGTTTGAGATATAAAACACAACGGTTATTCCAATTGGACATAATTTTAAGTCCAACTCGGGCAACAAGAAAGATGGCGAAGTCATGGGATTCTTGCCGAAGTCATGTGAATTGTACGCCCAACATTTTTTTGTCACTTCATGTTAATATCTAATCTGCATTGTCGTAGAATGTATTATGTTTTTAAAGAGCAGAGTCTGATATGTTTCTTCGGTTTTTACTGCTGCTGTGGGTGGTAAAAAAGAAAAGAGTGTTCCAACTTCTACGCAAAAAGCTAAAATGCTTACTGGTCATGTGACACGCACTACACTTGAGCAATGTGCGAAAGCGAGACGACAAGCGCAGCCAAGACACTATTGTCTACACTGTCACACGACCGGGCTGTAAATGCACTAGCCCCGTGCCTTATCAATGCCATTCAATATTTTTAACTGAAAGTAAAAACATAAATTAAAATGTATATTTGCCTTTGGTCAACGTAACGTAACGAATTTTCGACGAGCTGCAAAAGTGCCAGCTGTAAATGCTGAAATACGAGTAACACAATCATGTGATTGACGTTGGGTTAGTTCTTACACGCTGTTTTATCCATTCCTTACACACTTCCGTTCTCCCGCAGATCAAACATATGATGGCATTCATTGAGCAGGAGGCCAATGAGAAAGCCGAGGAGATCGACGCAAAAGCCGAGGAGGAGTTCAATATCGAGAAGGGACGTCTCGTCCAGCAGCAGCGTCTCAAGATCATGGAGTACTACGAGAAGAAGGAGAAGCAGGTTGAGCTGCAGAAGAAAATCCAATCCTCCAACATGCTCAATCAGGCCCGCTTGAAGGTGTGCTCCTATAAGCACATTTCCGAGAAAGATTCTAATTTGATTTACCATGTCACATTCAGGTGCTCAAAGTGCGCGAGGATCACGTGAGCAGTGTGCTCGAGGATGCACGCAAACGACTCGGCGAAGTCACCCAGAACGAGGGCGAGTACATGACCGTGCTGAACAAGCTGATTGTGCAGGGCCTGTACCAGGTGATGGAGCCGAAGGTGACCCTACGCTGCCGTCAAGTCGATGTGCCCCTCGTCCGGGAAGTCCTCCAAAAGTCGGCCGAGCAATACAAAGCCTCAATGAAACAGGATGTTGACATGTTTATTGACGAGAAAGAGTTTCTGGCCGCCGACACCTGTGGTGGTGTTGAATTGTTGGCTTTGAACGGACGCATCAAGGTGCGTAGAAAAAGGGATATTTCTCCAACTGCCAGTTTCCTAATGATCTCTATGTTCTTTCCTTTAGGTGCCAAATACCCTGGAGTCCAGATTAGAATTGATTTCACAGCAACTTGTGCCAGAAATCCGTAACGCACTGTTTGGCCGCAATGTTAATCGCAAATTCACCGATTAAAATTTTCTTTAAGTGCAAAAAACAAAACAAAGAACATCAATACCAACAACAACGTTCAAGCTTATAACAACAACAACACACAACCACTAAGTAATGAAAGAAGAAGAAAACTCATACTCTTGAACTCACTTAACAAAATTGTGTCTATTAATTATAATTATTATTGCCGTTGTCTTTTTATAGTGAAACTGAGAAAAATTTAATAACATTTGGTAGATATGTAGGCTACAATTATGTGTTATAAGTACTTACATATTTGCCAGTAATTACAATATATACATATATATATTTTAGAGAATATTTCAACAGATAAACCAAGTTCTAAGTGCATTCAAATCCGTAAAAAGAGTTTGTTAAAGTTTGTTTTTATGAACTAACCGGCGTAAACAATATAAGCTAATCATAATAACATTCCTCAACATTTTTGCGATCCGTTTTTAGTTATGTCGATGCGAATGCGTTCACTTTTTCTTTGTAATATTCTTTTTGTTTTGCCTTTGTAATTTTTGTTGTATATTTTTATTTACTTACTGTTTATTTTTGTTATCCACTTCTCTTTAGACATGTTATTCAATTATTTAATTTGCAATGTGCCTCGCAGCGGCAACAATATTCAATATCCACAAAACATGTGCCACTTGCAGGCTGCACGGCGCGCACACTCAGCATTATTGCCCCCAGGCCACCGAAATAAATCTAATCAACCATTTCGCTGGCACGTGGGCAATGTGCGCCTGCGCACCTGCAACTGGCACATTGTAGAGGCCATAAATAAGCATCAATGTCTGTTGTTGATCGAAAAAGAATACACAGTTACGTGACGCACGCTCAGTTAACGAAGTATTGCCAAGTGGCCAAGTAGCTAAATTTGTTAAACATGAATAAAAGCCCTAATGTTTTACCTGCTTCCAATTCCAAATCATATAAAACGTATATATATAAACTTAAAATTAACAAAAAAAAAAAACTAAAAATGGAAATTATAAGTCTCAATTTATGTGGCTGCCGCTGAAGTTGCACATCTGCTTTACAAAACGCACGTTCATATCTGGCTTTAAACAGACACATGATTGTATTTAAATGTTTGCGTGTTCACGAAAAATAACTACAAATTTAGCATACAACAAATACAATAAAAGAAAAAACAAACAAACCAATAGCATATGCATTATTATATAACATCGAGTAAAATGAAATACAAAATGCAACAAAATTACTTTTAAACTTAAACAAAATTTATGTTGAATAAAAACAGTATTTCCAAAAACAAAAACAATCAACAAATTTAGCACTTTCAATAATTTGACTATAATTAATCACTTGGCACTGCATTTTGAAAGCTACTTACATATGTAAAAAGCCAATTTGCGCTGAAAATGAACCAAAGGCTAAATTCGGAAGGGTGCGAGTATATTCATATGGCAAAAATCATGAATATTCATGCATCAACATCGTACGGAAAAACGATATTTACTGTGCCAACGACCTTATACGTCCTACAATCAAATTTACAGACACATTTTATACAATTAGTTAGGTCCTAACTTAGCTAGACACAAAGTAAAGAATTTCAAATAAAATATAATTTCAATTGGTAAGTTTTGTGAAGTTACCTGTTTAAATAAACTCCACTGAACGCTCGAAAAACGCTGGAAATTAGTAACGTCATTTTTAATGCACCTTGAATTTAAAGTTTTAAATTTTAAGGTAATTTTTTTTTTAAATGTCTTATTTAAACCATTTTTTAATATTGAAGTTGAAAAATTCCTTTCAATCATCCAATTTCATCCTGGTCAATAGGAATCGTAAGATATAAAATATTGTGAACTATTTTCAATATTTTACACATGTTTACCTCAAACTAACAAAATTTGAACAAAGTCTTAACAGTTTCAAAATACAGTATAGAAAAGTTCGTTGTTCAGTTCCTTTTGACCTGATCAAAAATATCGCACACATATAGTTAATGTGGAAATGAGTATATCGCTATGGCATTACGAATTTTAAAAATGTGTCTTTTCTCGCTTGCAAATTAGATTGTCCAGAAATGATAATTTTCATTTTCGATGTCTGAAACAAAATTGAAGTTTAGAATTTTCTCCTAATAAAATAAATGTACGACTATTGATTGTACTAATGAAAACTTTTCTAATGGCCAACTCAAGTCACATTTTGCATTATATTTTGATATCTCCCGACTGAAGTAAATCCAATAGCACAAGTTCTCTCGTGAAATTGAAAACTTGGTTAAATAGATTCGCCTTTCTCAAAACACACTAATTTGAAGTATTAAAAATCGAATTTGAATTGTTTTTAAAGCATGGAGAATCAGTTAGCTTTCAATTAACACAATACCAAAATACACCTTTAGAATGAAAAATATTAGCTCAAAATTCGAAAAATCCAACCAAAAAAACAAAAACGTTTTGTTGTTTTACATTTGTTTATTTTACTTGTATATATTTATGTATGTATATTTTTTTTCTCATGCAATTGCCTTTTTAATTCATTTTCCCCCCATTTCAGTTGAGATGTGTAATTTCCCAAGACATGTATGTTATGTTTTTCATCTGTTTCTAGATGGTCCGCCGATTTTGCTTGTCTTTGTTTATCATTCAAATATACATAAATTGTGTGTCGATGTCTAACTGCATAAATTGCATTTACTATTTTTCCTAAAAGTCCTGACCAGTTTTTATCTAAAATCATTTCTTGCTGATTTTAAAATAAGAGTACATTGAATGTGATTTGTTTTTGTTTTGTTTTCAGATGCAACTGAAGTATAACAAGAGTTGTCGGGTCTCCCTTTTGCATATACAAACAATTTGTTCAGTTTTGTGATTTTGTTTCCTTCATTTTTTCTTTCTTGTGTAATTCACTTAAATATTGCTCAAAATGAATAAATTTAACAAATTTAAGTGCACATTTTTGAAGTGGAGAAAGCAATTTTTAAGTAAAATATTCAACTGTGTACAGTAAATTTTGAATTTTGCGGCTTGGCTCTCTCTTTCTCTCTCTCTTCACGTTGCAGAGTCCATGGGTCTTGTTATCATCTAGGAAATGTTTCCAAAGGGGAGTGTAGTTCGGTTGGCTGTTGTTAATGCGAAATATATAATGATGATGGTGGTTCCGTATAGTTGCAGTTGTTGTTATGCCGAGATAATGGACAGCGCGCTTAACATATTTGTTAGTCGCCTAACTTTTGCTCATCTTCCGATCCCGATTCTAAAAGTAATTAGATAAAAAGACATTAGTTTGAATGTTACCAAATCTAACATTGTGAATCACCTTATTAATATTTATTTTTTATTATTGGCTAAATGTCATAATGAAGTACACTATTTAAAAAAAAATGTTTTTAAACATGGCAAAAGATCTGAGTTTAAATAAGGTTTGTCTGAACGATTATTGGCCAAATCTAACTATATCAAGTTATATGGACACCCAATCATACTTTTGCTCTAGCATATTTTACATTGTCTTTTTAAGGCTTTAAACAAACTTAAAAAGTTGGTAAGTAAACAACATGCATCAATGATATCGATATGTCCAGGTTTTCATTGGCCTTCAGTGCTTATGGCTATCAAAACAACGAGGCAAGCAAAAAACCCAAATGCTCTTGCAATTTAACACTGAAAGTGCCCAAGAGACAGGCAAAACCATTCTCAAAAACTGCCACCATTAAAAATCACTCTTTTTAAAAATATAGGATACTGACCTTCCTCGGCAGTATTTGCTCGAGGAAATGCAACTTAATTTTCACCCAATCTCTCTTTTGCTCTGGCATACCTTATAGAAAAAGTGTTACCCATTTGGAGTACACTATTTAAACAAAATATTTTTAAAGTCTGCACAACTGTTGCCAAAAGAGCTGAGCTTTTATAAGGCTTGTCTGAACGATTATTGGCCAAATCTAACTATATCAAGTTATATGGACACCCAATCATACTTTTGCTCTAGCATATTTTACATTGTCTTTTTAAGGCTTTAAACAAACTTAAAAAGTTGGTAAGTAAACAACATGCATCAATGATATCGATATGTCCAGGTTTTCATTGGCCTTCAGTGCTTATGGCTATCAAAACAACGAGGCAAGCAAAAAACCCAAATGCTCTTGCAATTTTAAACACTGAAAGTGCCCAAGAGACAGGCAAAACCATTCTCAAAAACTGCCACCATTAAAAATCACTCTTTTTAAAAATATAGGATACTGACCTTCCTCGGCAGTATTTGCTCGAGGAAATGCAACTTAATTTTCACCCAATCTCTCTTTTGCTCTGGCATACCTTATAGAAAAAGTGTTACCCATTTGGAGTACACTATTTAAACAAAATATTTTTAAAGTCTGCACAACTGTTGCCAAAAGAGCTGAGCTTTTATAAGGCTTGTCTGAACGATTATTGGCCAAATCTAACTATATCAAGTTGTATGGACACCCAATCATTCTTTTACTCTAGCACATTTTACATTGTCTTTTTAAGGCTTTAAACAAACTTAAAAAGTTAGTAAGTAAATAACATGCATCAATGATATCGATATGTCCAGGTTTTCATTGGCCTTCAGTGCTTATGGCTTTCAAAACAACGAGGCAAGCAAAAAACCCAAAATGCTCTTGCAATTTTAAACACTGAAAGTGCCCAAGAGACAGGCAAAACCATTCTCAAAAACTGCCACCATTAAAAATCACTCTTTTTAAAATATAGGATACTGACCTTCCTCGGCAGTATTTGCTCGAGGAAATGCAACTTAATTTTCACCCAATCTCTCTTTTGCTCTGGCATACCTTATAGAAAAAGTGTTACCCATTTGGAGTACACTATTTAAACAAAATATTTTTAAAGAGTATGCACAACTGCTGGCAAAAGATCTGGGTTTAAATAAAGCTTGTCTGAACGATTATTGGCCAAATCTAACTATATCAAGTTATATGGACACCCAATCATTCTTTTGCTCTAGCATATTTTACGTGGTCTTTTTAAGGCTTTAAACAAACTTAAAAAGTTAGTAAGTAAACATGCACCAATTAATATCGATATGTCCAGGTTTTCATTGGCCTACAGTGCTTATGGCTTTCAAAACAACGAGGCAAGCAAAAAACCCAAATACTTTTGCAATTTTGTACACTGAGAGTGCCCAAGAAACAGGCACAACCATTCTCAAAAACTGCCAGCATTAAAAAAAAAAAAAAAATCACTTCTTTTAAACATATTAGATTAGATACTGACCTTCCTCGGCAGATTGGAGCCATTCGGCAAATTTGCGCATTTGCTCGAGGAAATGCATCTTGCCCTTGTTAGAATGTCCATCCTTATACCAGCGCAAGATAATCTCCTCGGACAATACCTCGGTCTTATAGAACAACAATATGATCTTCTGGAACGCTTTCATGAAATTCATATTTTCATAGCAGAACTCCTGCACTTTCAATATCAATGCCAATTCTGAACGATCCGTTGAGGCGAAGGCCTGCAACAGAGTACAGTATGTCTTCAAATGACGCACCGCTTGATCGGTGACAAGCTCTTCCTTCTTGTTCCATTCTCCCAACGACATGATTGTGGACCAAATCTAACAAATCAGTTTGAAATTGAATAGATGACAATGTGATGTTTTGCCGGACACTTACAATAACAATTATCTCATGATCAGGAATGTTGGTACGTAGTGCAAACTCTTTGATGTCTGCAGTTATTTCATTATGCGCCTTCTCGTCGTTAATATCATCGATGAGGGTCTGCTGCAGTTCACGTTTGGCCTCTTGGCTGGCCTGCGCCTTATGCAATTTAATGATCTCATTGAGTTCTTTGTCAAGAAAAACTTGTTTAAAATATTCCTCAGTACGTTTGTTTGGTGGGAAAAAGTCCATAAGTCTGCAACAAAAATCAAATTCGTTACAGTTCTATATGATACACATAGCACTTAATTCGATGCGGTTTGCTAATGTGCGAAATAAAATGGGCACCCAAATAAAGCAAATGTTTATTTGCGACATGCATAAAATTCCGTGTAGATGTTTACTCTAGGAATGTTAATTAAAGATGAACAAGATATGCATGTAGATCTTCCTGAAAACACTCCGAATGACATTCATAAATGTTATGGGCAACCACTTACTTGCTTTCCAGTCCACCCTTTTTAAGCGCCTGAATCAGATATGCAATGCCCTTCTCTTGCTTGAATGTCAAAAACAGCTCCAATAAAAACTCAAGTGCAATGCCATCTTTAATCAGATGCTCATTGTTTAGTACCAGCAATACATTTGGCGGTACAGAGCCATTAACTGTAAAGAACATAGAAGAAAACCTTTTAGAAACAGTATAAAATAAACCTACAAAGATTGCCAGGCATGGCTATAATGTCCTTGGGCTCGTGGCTTTTGCATTTGAGTTATATTTTTGCATGCAAGAGTCAGTATACCAAGAGTAAATTTAATATTAGCCAACTGTAGAACGAGCGAATGATATTTTCACATCAAACTCATATAATATAACAGATGACTATACAATAATATAATTAAATTGTATTTATATGTTATTAATATATTTAAATATGCTTACCTAACCAGAGCGCAGTCATGCGCGCAAGCTTAATGCGTTCACTTGGCGTAAAGCCCTTTACGAATAACAAAACTTTACCCATCTCCTCTTCGAACATTTTCTCAAGGTACTTGTACCGTCTAATGAGTTTAACAAACACCTGGAAAGTACATTATTCAATTAGAACTATAATTATAATTATTATGTTATAGTAGGATGTATCTAAAGATGTTAAAAATTTACTGTCGCAACATTAGAAATCTTTAAAGATCGAGTTTTGCGAAAAATTAAAGACAAGTAAAATGTGGCGTTTGATTTTGCATATTTTGACACCGATTATATTACAAAAAATTCAATAACCGGTTCTAATAATATGCAGCAGTTGCTTACAATAACACCTTTAAATAGACATATGTATGTATGACTGGTTTGTCGCAACATTAGAAAACTTTAGATTGTTCGAGTTGAATGTTTTTCATTACAAAATAAAGGCAAGTAAAATGAGGCGATTCATTTGGCATATATTGACACCGATTATCTGCATAGCGCAATAACCGGTTCTAATTATATGCAACATTAATACAATGTCAAGTGACTTATGAACGTTACTAACCTGTTCATGGTTGCGCATTGACTCCATATCCTCGGGTGCATCGAATATGCAGTAATTTGTACGTGGCTTTTCGCCATCCTGACATATAGAACCGCCAGGCACTGAAAGGATGTGTTTACTATTAACTGAAGCTATAAACATTTCAGTTGAACTCACCTAATAGACCACCCGCAATCAATATATCAAACAACACTTCACCGTAACGACGATAATCGAGCTTGTTGCCCGCGATGTCTAGATATTTTGAGATTTGATCCAGGTCGCCTTCAGTTTTTTCGAGACCAGCAATGACCGCATCACGGAATCCCGTTGGGTCATATTTTTCTCTTTCATCTAAGTCACAAATGAACAAATTCTACATATTTTCATTTTAACCCGTTTTACTGAAAACTTACCTCTTTTTCTGGTCTTGATGCGTTGACCCGATAGCACTGGTCTTTCAATTTTTTGACTCATACAATAAATTGCTGCAGATATGGAGTAGAGAAACAGTTTTTTATTTTTAATATTTGTATTTTTTTTTTAATGTACATACAGTTATATATTTTTGACGTGATATACAAGCTTACTAAGTTCTGTGTGTGTGACAGAGTTTACACGTTGAATCAAATCGAGTGCCAATGCTATCTAACCTAAAAAAATTGCTTGCTCGCCTGATCGTGTGTGTGCCCCCCCATACACACACACACACACATACACACACACACACACGTGAATAATCTTTACAGTTTGATAATGCAGAAGAGCGAATGAAAGGCAAATCGCGAGAACTCGCCTACAGAAGAAGCGAGCAAAGAAACATCAGAATAAAGTGAAATTTACGAAAAATATGTACAGAAGCGCGTTGACTTTGTTACTGCCAGCGCGCTTGGAAACGAGGTCAATGTATATACCTTTCATGTATGTGCACACACAAAGGCTTTGTTGTCAACGTTTCAGTTATTAATGCAACAAATTGAACTTACACTTTCACTTAACGGAAATAGGTTTGGCAAAGATCTTGCTTCCGCGTGCACACCTCAGGAACACACTTGTATGTGAACGAACGCGCGTCCGTTTGTGTTTCTATGAGGTTAGATGTATGTATGAATTTTTTATATGCGTGTGTAAAACAAATAAGTTTGTATGATTCTCGCACAGAAACTTGAAATCTTAACCTCGGACTTTTAGCGAGCAGACGATAGGCGCAGTAAAATCAATCAGTAATTTTTTTTTGTTTTTTTTTTTTTTTCATCCAAATATTCCGTCTTATGATTTTACTGTAAAATTGACACGCACGCACACACAGACACTCAACAGTTGAGAGAGGGAGAGAGAGAAAACCGCAGAATTTTCTGCTGATTGTGTTTTTCTGTTTTAATAATAACTTTAACAATTTTGTTCCTTTTGAATTCAGTGTATGTCAAAAGTTCTATTTTTAATAAATATCACAATCGACTACTATATATACATACATGTGTATTCTTTGCTGTTAAAGTGTTTTGGACGTTCGAGCGCCTCTCCTGCTGCGCACACCACTTTGTTAAACGAAATTCAGAAAGCAAATGACACACAATTCGTCGAATGCCGACGATAACGACACGACGACGACATGTGGTCGGCGCCATTTTGTGAGAATACACCATTCAAACAGCACACACACACACAAACATGCCTTTCCATGTGTTTTGTCTGTGTGCACATAAATTTTGAGGTTCTTTTTGTCTGGGTTTTGCAAGCGTAATTATTAAGTTGCTTTTTTTGTTGAATACTTTTGGATTACACGTTTCCATTCACATTGTAG
Organism: Drosophila colorata; assembly: GCA_035041545.1. Classification (NCBI taxonomy): domain Eukaryota; kingdom Metazoa; phylum Arthropoda; class Insecta; order Diptera; family Drosophilidae; genus Drosophila; species Drosophila colorata. Next base: position 4,493,722 of record JAWNLD010000680.1, on the reverse strand, counting down.
GCTTTCTCTTTCGCCATTTAAAAATTATGACGAAGATTTCGTGGCTCTTATTTAATTATAAGGGTACAGTCGCACTAGCGTGTTCAGAAAATGACGAAAACGCAATTTACCAATTTTATTGATTATGAATCACAATAGCATAAAATTTGCTTACTATTCATACTAATCTACTCACATACACAAAAAAGTTCAAATAATATGTATTTCTAACCTTTCTTAAAATTATATGTACAGACAATACGTATGTATGCATGCACCAATACACACACAATTGACTAAGCCATAAGGACGTATTTTATTGGACTGCGCATTTTATCAGTTATCACTTGGGATTAGTGAAAATGCTTGCTAAACGCAGGTATTTATATGTATATTTTCACTAAATTGTATTGTGTACTTACGGTTAAAACAAAAAAAGCTGTTTTGCTGAAAAAATCGAGCGTTCGTCCGTGTGCGAGCGTGCAAAAGTCACTAATGCAGTGCTGCAACCAGAGCAGTATCAACGTTGGCTAAGTATATATCGATATATCTGTCAAGTGGTCGGTACTATCGATAAGTTCAGAGATGCTAACAGACAGCTGTTATGTTCTGCTGCGTTTATGAAAGTTGTAAACATGGATTCAAATATTAGGAATTTTAAATATATGCAATTGCACGATGTACTGGTCAAATTGCGTTCACTTGATCAGCACTACAATAACAGTGGTTTAAAAACTACATTGGAAACACATGAAGATGTGCAGAAGGTACAGTTGATTTCGTGTTTATTAACGTAAGCATATTTTTAAACGCCATTCTGCCAATTCAGCTCAGTGGAGACTTTTTGAAGGCCCTTAAAAAGGATTTGAGTCTGGAGGAGATAACGTCCTTATATACTGCTGCGATCATGTTGCTCCTGCTGGGTGATCCAGAAATACAAAATCAGCGCCTCGAACTCCTGAACGACTGCTTCAACTATTCGGATATGCTGAAGCCAACAATGATTGATTACGCCACCCGGGAATTACTGGATAACTTCAAATTCGCTGCCAGCCTGATTGACAATCACACGGAATACGAGTATATGCTCTATTTATTGTGGGCAATGCCGCATATAATCACAGCAAGCGAAACCGGAAAAATGATATCGCTGGGACTGCTGCGCGCCTTTATAGCCGAGTTGGCAAAAGCGACCCCAATTGTTATGCACATATATCGTAATGTGAGTTAAACTAAATCGAATATTCGTCTTAACTTCTGTTGAACAGATTTCAGAAGTCTGGCAAATGATAAAAACAGTGAATGTGGACTCAATTCTAGACGAATGGTCGTTGCAAAAAATATACACATTTGTTAAGAGTTTTAGCCTGATATTGGCAACAGCTGCGCTTAACGGTAACAATACGGCCCTAAAACAAGCTGGTTACCGGGGCTTTGAGCTGCCCCAAGCAGAGACTGAGGGTGAAATATCGGAGTGGTTCAAAAACCTCAGAAACAAGCTGGATGAGAAGCACAAGGCAGACAAATCGAAAACAGGCCTAATGGTATTAGGTTTTATCTAGTTAACAATTGAATTTTGATTTAAATCATTACATTTTATAGCTGGTGCGCTTTATTGACTTCAATATACTAAGCTTTTTAACAGAAACTGGCAATGAGTTGGCTTCAGAGGCTGGAAACGAAGCTGCAGCATAACAATTACAAATAAGTTTTTAGTTCGTACAATATTGTATATTTATTAATAAAATAAATCAATAAAAGCGTTGACTATACATAAGATCAGTGTTTAAGCTCAATTAACAAGCTAGGCTAGACCAATCTGAATATTGTACAAGATGGCACTTGCAGACTCTGCCAAAGCTCTTGCCAAAGCACATTTTAAAGGACTGTTCAGCGACAGAGATATCTTTACGTATGCATTGTAGTCGCCTTTCTGCAATTCCACTAACAAATCATGAAAAATCCGCTGTTTCGTTTTTTTGCAATCCACTGTCGTACCCATTTCCTTCTTTTTTTCTTGTTTATTTGACAATTATTTCAAATTGTGAAAAATCAAATCAATGCAAGCTTTAGATTCAACTCTACTTATCTCTACAGTAGAGAAGAAAAACTGGACAGTGTACGTCTGTAGAGCAAATGGAAACTACTGAAGCTCTACGTAGAGCGGTAGAGTTGCTCTGCAACCTAAACGCAATTGGTAGTGTAGATAGACAGCCAATCTGGCCCGACTTCAATTTTGGGTTAATATTAGCGGCTTGTGTTGAATCACGATTTAATTGAATGTGAAATATTCTAGTGAAAACACAGCTTTAAGCCAAGGGAGAATCGTGGGACTCCTGAAAAAGATAGCTCAGAATAAAGAAGCAAAAAAGACACAGGAGAGACTTTAAAGAAAAAATAATAAAATAAAGTATCCAACACAAATTGTATTTATTTATTGTATTTATTATTATATATTTATTTATTTATACTTTTTACCGCTTTTCCGCTGAGGTAAATCCACCGCCACCACAGCAATGTTGTAATACTTGGAGGAGATTCGATTTACAAAATACAAGCCCACCAAGGAGAATAGAATACTAAAATAAGAAGAGAGAATAACAAATTGGGAATTATGCGGGGGCGTTGGCATTTTTTTTTACCTAGTTGTTGCACAGACGCGATGAACGACGCCGGCAGCAGTCGCTGTTAGAGTTAGGCACAAGATGATCTCCGGCACAAGTTTGGCCTGAAAGTCGGGCCCGAATATCATCATCTCGGCATTGGACAGGCAGGTGAGGCTGAATATGAACAGCCAGGAGAACAGGTAGCCGCCAAGCAAAATATTCAGTTGGGAATCATTGAACCAGTGGGCATAAAAACGCAGCGTTGCAAAAAGCACCAAGCTCAGTATGCCAGAGATAATTGTAGAGATCAGAGTGCTCTTGGTCGTAACCGAAGCGGCTGCAAGACAGATTATTTATTGCACATTTTTGGTAATTTTTCACGCAAATAACAACGTACACATTTTTAAGCTGGGAATTCAATCGTTTTCTGCATTAAAAGCGAAGAACTATCGATACCGGCACAAAAATTAAACATCGATAAGTATAAATAAGTACCGATAAGAAGTAAAAGACTAAAAGCATCGTAAATAGCAGAATTTGCGTTCGTAAATTAACTTATTAATGAAAATATGGCTACATTATTGAAAGCTGCCACCAGCACGTTACGCGGCACGTTTTGGCATACGCGCAGCATTGCAACAAGCACCCCATTGCAGATAAAAGAAAGTGAGCACAATTCCACAATTGGGTGTTTCATAACCTTTTTGGGTTTGTTTTGAATACCAATTTTCTGCATATTTCAAGTACACGAGAAGCTGGAGAACAACGCCATTGTCTATGAAGGCGTCAACGTAGTGTCCCCGCGTTCAGAGAAAATGCTGAAACCAGCTTGTAACACCACCTTCTGTCCGGAGTGCACACTGGGCTTGGACATTAAGCACACGGATGTGCTAATTTTGTCGCAATACGTCCGATCTGATGGCTGCATGCTGCCCAGGCGTATAACCGGATTGTGCCACCGGCAGCAAAAGAAAATGGGCACGCTGGTTACAATGGCTCAAAAGGCCGGCCTAATGCCGAACCTTGGACCGTCCTGGAGCAAAAAGGATCCAAAGCAACGATATGGATGGCGCAAGTTTAACAAGTACTTCTTGGAGTCAACAATTAAATACTAACGCTAGTGATAATACCAAAATAAATGTAAATGTTTTCCATTTTATATGCTGAAGTTTTGCCCGGCGTTTTTGCACAAGTATCGATTGTTATCGTTTGCCATTTATTTTGCCAACGCCAGAGTTCGGTCACATTGGTATTGGCATTGGCATTCTTTAAATTTTATTTTATTTCGGCGCGTTTCTTAAAACAAATGAATTTTTTAAGTAGCAGCAATACGGTGCACGTCGAAGTGCGTTTACAGCGCAACGAGAAGTGAGTAAAGGGTTTTCACAATACAATAAAGTTTGCTGACTTAGATTTTTGCTCACAGGCGTATACAGACGCTTCGAGCGGCAATCGAGCCACAATTAGACGCCTATTTAAGATGCTTGAAATCGTTGCGCTGGAATGTCGCATTCGCTCCGGACTCGCAAATTCCGTCCGTTGAGAGTATTCTACTGGAGAAAGACAACGGCGCAAATGGTGTCGCACAGCCGGATCACAATAGATTGAAATTCTGTTATCATTTCTACATGACGCAGCGTCCGGAGATGCGCTCTGGGACGGGCCTGTTTGACGCCGAAGTCGATGCTAATGCCGATGGCCTGGACAGTGTGATAGCCGCTAATCACGTCTTGCTGCCAGCCAAGGAGCTTATTGGGCTCTGGGATAATTTGATTTACGAGGACGGACTGAAGGAAAAGGTAAACCATTAAAATCAATAGTAAATATTCTATTCATATTATATTTGGCGATAAATATTCCTTGTTTCCTTTAGAAAGTCTTACCCCTTATTCCTGTATAAATGCACGACAGACTACTTTTTGCACAATTCTTTTCTTTTCTATAGCACGTGTTTCCATCAGAACTTTCTGTTTCCCTAATAAAATCATTGCTTTCAGGATACCTTCGGAAAATCACTGACCACCCTCAGCTGTGGGCAGGGGCAGGGCTTGTCGACCGATCTAGAGAACTCCTCCATTAGTGATTTTCTATATTTGTCTCTTTTCTTATATCTATCTATCAAATACTAATTAGTATTATTAATATTGTTTCTTTCAGCTCCTCAAGTTTGCGCTTTCCGCCCTGAGCTTCTCGCAACATAGTGTGAACACCAATGTGATTGCCTGCAACCGACTGCTGCTGCTGCATGGTCCACCCGGCACTGGCAAGACCAGTCTGTGCAAGGCGCTCGCCCAGAAGCTGGCCATAAGGACGCAGAACAGCTTTGCCTACACTCATCTCGTGGAGATAAACAGCCACAGTCTGTTCTCGAAGTGGTTTTCAGAGAGCGGTAAATTGGTCGCCCGCCTCTTTGGCAAAATCGGGGAGCTTGTGGCGGATAAAAACAACTTGGTTTGCGTGCTCATCGACGAGGTGGAATCTCTGGCGTATCAGCGCAGTGCCATGGGCAGCAATGAGCCGCGAGATGCGATGCGTGTGGTGAATGCGGTGCTCACCCAGCTGGATGAAATCAAAGCCTGCCCAAACGTGCTCATTTTGGCCACTTCGAACTTGGCGCAAAGCATCGATCTGGCCTTCTTGGATCGTGCAGATATACGTCAGTTCATTGGTCTGCCGGCTGTCCCAGCCATCAGCACCATTTACAAGTCAATGCTGGGCGAATTGATGGCCAGAGGCATTGTGAGAACAGAAGACTTGGAGGGCAATCGTGAGGACTCTGAGGATCTGCTGACGAATCTGGCGGAGCGCAGTGTCGGTCTAAGTGGCCGCACCCTGCGCAAGTTGCCGCTGCTGGCGCACGCCCATCACACGAGCCTGGATCTGTTTGAGCTGAACCAAAAGATAGCCCTATCCGATTTTCTGGACGCAATGCTTCTGGCCTTAGAGCAGCTACTGGCCGAGCAGCGACACTTAAAGCTCGACATGAATGCCTGATGTGCACGATGTTATGCAGAGAAAGCAGCCTCACAACCAGCCTTTATTTTCCATTAAATGCGATACTTTGTAAGCTTTAATTTGCTGCTATGAACAACAACAACAACTGTAGACTCGAGGTGTCTATGCTTTTGCTATTTCAATTTTATGTATGTGAAAACATGCGTAAAATCTTGTTATTTGATTGCAATCAACTTGAAGCTCACACTTTTTGCTGTTTTGTGTCGCCATAACAAGTCTATTCCATGGGCTAATAAAATTACTCATTTAACTCGATTGTCTACAATTTGATTATGATTCATTTATTTAAGATAGGGTGTCTTTTCGCATAACTGTTCGATTAATTCATCAATTTCTGTATTCTTCGCCGGATAGTTGAGCTTCTGCGACTCCTTACAATCCTTGGCCGCCTGGACTGGATTCCACAGCGTGAACGAAAACTGATTGATGCAACTGTTTAGCCTCATGCTGAATTGTGACTTGCGGTACATCATCATATTGGTCTCGAATTGCCGTCGCTCCGCCGCCCGTCGCGCAAAATCGTCCTGCAGTTGCGTACTGTTCGTCACGGACTCTTTTGGCGAAGCAGTATCCCACATTTGGTCTGCTTGCGATTTGGTAAAAGGCTTGATGAGTGCATTATCTTTCGATGCACTGCTGGATGCCATGGACGTATCGCTGAACGTGGGGTGGTTCAGCTGATTGTTGTACTTGCAGATGAGATCGTTGTAGATGCGCAGCTTCTCGGGTTGGCTGCCCAGCCGGTAGAGCTGGTTGGTGTAGATAACAGTAGGTTCTTCCTTACAGTGGGTGGGCTGCGGTGTATTACTGCCACCAATTAGTCGCATTGGCGAGGATTCATCTGCTTTCACAGCATTCTCAGTGGGCTCGGTAACCTCACATATGGGGAGCTCTTCGAAATCACGTTCCAAATGCTCCACGCGCTCGCTTAGTTGCAGGAATTGTTGCTCCATGTTCTTTAGGGCCAAGCTGAACTTTTGGCTGTGCTCCTCCAGGGCGGCCAAGCTGTGGCCAACAACATTGCGCGACATGAGCTTGCTGACAATATCCTTCAGATCGTCCACCTTCACGTACTCGGTGTCCGGGTCTAGCTTAACGGGCGAACTTAGCAGCATCAGCTCTTGGGCCATTTCGCGCTTAAAGTTGGGTGCCGTCAAAAGGGCCGCCACCTCCTGTCGGATGAGCTCACTCAGGGTTTGCTTGAGATTTGGCAGCACCTCCGGGACGTGCCTGGGATTGTCCCCATCCGGTATACCCAATGCCGACTCGATGGCATTGATGGTGTGTGTTTCTTTTACGCTCATTTTGTTTGCAATTTAATCTAACATTCAATTTTGGATGGTTCGATGGTTATTTGCTAGTCGTATAACGTTTGTAAAATACTTATTTGTAAAATATCTATGAAAAAGCTAAAAAATATACTTATACCATGTGCTGTATAAACAATATTCAAAGCCTTCTAAATGAAAAGTAGAAAACATTTCCCAGCTAAGTTTTTTTCTTGTATGGAAATACCAGATAGTTTCCAAGGCGCAGTTGCTTGACTTATCTCCGTACTCAGTTGGAACTGCCCAATTGATGCTGCCCAAGAATATATATATTTGTCCTTTGTGGGGTCGGAAATGTAAACTTTTGACTTTTACATAGATTTTCCCTTAACCCATTTTTAAAGTGAACAGGATATTATTAAAAGAATAGAACAAAAGGAATTGTCGAGAGTACAAGAATACTAAATATTTTTCGGTTCCGAATCCCAGGCTAGTAAATTAATTTGCCAGTGTTATTTAAAATCTGTATTTATTTAACTGTATCATATACTAATAATAATATTTATAACTATATTATATTTAAAAAAATTAAAAATATGAATAATAATTAGAGTTGATTTATTAATTTATTTCATTGCCATGCCAATGATTTTACACTCAAATATGTTAATAATTTAAAATTAAAAAAGCCTAATTATTAGAAAGAAATATCAAAATAAAATATGTTAAAGAATTTGTTCCTAGAAAAATATTAGGTTTACTGGAGAACGATAGCAAACAAAGGTTGACTGTCTAATTTAAGTCACGTAAGGATTCGATCTTGGGTGTTTTTATACTGCGGATACTGATGTATGAGCAATATACCTAGATGAAACGTACTGGCGAAATGTAAAGAGCTTTCCTAGTGCAGGGATGATTAAAATCGTTTATCCAGCGTTTCATAATGAAAATAACACTGTTGGCGTTATTAATAAGATTGAAGGACAGTTTATTGTCAAAATAGCAGTCTAAATGATGACTAGTACTATTAAAGTTATAGAAATACACTGTGAACAATTAAGAATATACAATTCATACCGTCTTGTAGAAGGGAATGATATAAAAGATCCGTGTACGATAGTTCTGCATACATGAGGTTGTTAGGGAGGCGAGGTCACTAATGAAAAGTGTAAGGAATAAAGGACCAGAAGGTCCGATCTACGTTTCAAATTGAAGGAAATTGATTTCAGAAAGTTTGAATTATCAGTAAACCCGAAGTAATGCGCCACAGTGACCCACACACTGCGCAAGGTCTCCTGCCCAACTGGAGCAGACGAGCGAGTTCACATACCTGGGAGTTCCGCTTGACAGAAGGCTCACTTTTAAAAAGCACGACAACAAGGTAACCAAAGCTATCAGAAGCAAGGTCGGACGAATGAGCTAGCTCTTAAACCCCAATAACAAACTCTCCCTCCGCAACAAGTTCCTCATCTACAAGGTAATCCTTGACCCTACAATAAAAAAAATATTATTTAATATAATTTATGTACAATAAAAATAATTAAAAAAGGCTTAAAGATTATATTTAAATTAATATCAACAGGCCATAATTGACTAGAATGAGTTAGCTAAACTGCCACACTTAAAACATTTATTATCTGAATGGATACAAGTAGGTCCGACTTGTGCATAGAAGTCTTCAAGTAGTCCTTTTAAGCCCATTGACAAATGACTGTTGATTTGTCCATATGTATGTATTTGTATCTCGCTCGAGGTCTCGCTTAGTGTTTGATGCAACGAGTATTATTATTGATTTGATTGTTTACGATTGTGTACACTCGATTTTTACGTACCGTAACGTATTTGTAAATATTTTATTGCCTGGCCGAGTGTCCATCCAAAGTAGCCAGTACAACGTTGCGTATGGGCAATATAAGAGGGAGCTGGCCAGAATCCTTTGGATAAATTGCAAAATAAATGTGCCGTTCGCTCCGATGCAAAACAGTTGAGAATTGAACAACAACTATTGATGGTTACGTTTATTTATGTTTTGTTCAATGTCTGTGTGTGAGTGTGTGTGCATATTTGAGATGTGGTTTGTGTGTGTGTGTGTGTGTGTGTGTGTGTGTGTGTGTACTGGTGAAGCCTGTAAGCAGCGTTTTGCGATTGCATTTTAGCAATATGGAACTGCAAACTCGCATTGTTATTCTTGCAGCAATTGTTGCTGCTGCTAAAGCATTTAAAGTGTGTGCATTTCTGCGTGTATGCGTGTGTGTTTGTGCTCCTACGAGCAATTCGGTAATGTAATTGTTTCATGTTTATTGTTTGGATTTGTAATACAGCATTGCCAAATGTTCCAATCCTAAATGCGGACCAGCTTCAATATATTTTGTGCAAGTGGAAGCCTAGAAATAACTGAAAGTAATGAAGTTTCAAAAGATTTGACCAGCCAACATTTTAAATTCTCATTCTTGGCAAAAAGCTTACAAATACTTGTATATATAAAACTGTGCATCAAAAATTCGTAAAGTATTTACGATCTTTTTGAGTTGGTAAAAGCATTGTATGACAAGGTACTGAATAAGCATACAAAGGAACTATTTAAGAATGAAAATTGATTTTAAATTAAGTAAAGGACATTTCTGTAATAAGCATCATAGCTGCATACAATAAAAAATGTCGGTTTACGAATTGGTTGGTGAACTCGGCTTACAACATCCTTATGTTCAGATTTTGGCTTGTAATATTCTTCACAAATTAAAATAACATTATATTTTATGTAATATATAATGCAATTCAATTTATAACTTATTTTGTCAGTTTATTTTTAATGAAGAAATAAGAAATCCTTTTACAAATTATTATTTTTGCTCCTCAAAAGTGAGACAAGAACCAATTTAAGAGATGAACCTGCGTGCTTTATTTTTACCTTTCGTATTGTAATAAATTGAAAAACATTTTCTTTTTAATCAAACATTACGTAAAAACGAAAGTAACGTTGGTTTGGCTCAAAGTTAGGTTTACATTGAAATAATTTTTCCAAACCGGTTCGATCCAAAATCAATTTGCAGCCTTGTTAAAGTCTACCTTTTACCATATTTTATCAAATATTTATATGTTAAGTAAAATAGATGATATTTAAGTTAACATGAATACGAAATTTATTTTGACAACATTTTGAAGCTGTTTTATTATTGATTTGCTAAAACTTTTCATGGATAAGCTTACACGTTAAAATCAATGGCAAAGCAAATGTTAGAGGATATACATTTTGTTTTTTGTTTAATACCGTTTGACAGAATTAAAGCATTTCAATGTACATTTCGACGTATAAATCAAAGTACATAAGTCAAAACATAAGTACGTGCAATTCAATTAAAAAAACATTTTGCATTATAAATATTTTATTATATTTCTCTATTTATTATTTACTTATGAAATCTCTAGATAGAATGCAAAGTTTTGTGTATATATATTTAGTTTTAGTTGGTTTGCATAGTTGCTTGAGTGTGTTATATATTCTTTGGCTATTTTTATGAAAAAAGGAAGACAACAAAACGGAAATAAAATATTAATAAATAAAGAAAATGGGCACTTTCTTTAAAATATAGGTAGAACCCACATATCTGCATATATGTTTCTTTAACTCAGCGCCCTTCAGCGCTATTTAATACAGCCAACATGATTTCCTTTACAAAGGCGTAATACAATTTTAGTTTATGCTGTTGTAAAACTTTTATTTTGACTCAACACCGCGAAACGCTTTTAGTTAAAATTTAATTTAATTTAAATTCCTGCGGCGGCTTTCGCGAATTTTGTTTATTCTGCGGTTATTATAAATTTCTTGCGGATGGGCCTCAAATTGTTTAGTTTTTATATCATGAACAAAAATTGTGGCATTGGTATATATTGAATGAAAACAATTTTTGGAAGTTATCTGACTAAATAAAAATCAACAGCGTTACAAGAAGCCACAGTGGAAGACGTGCAAAGTTTGTTATGAATTTAATCGAACCTAATAAAGTTCGAATTTAATTTCTATTGTGTGCATTAAACACATGTCTTGTGTTCGATTTTCATAGAAAAAATGATTGTTTGTCAATTTTTAATCTTTTTTGCACAACCACATATATTTGTTAACATTCCCGCAAAGTTTCAGCAAATAATTTTAAGTATTTACAACATTACGGGGATATGGAAATTCAAGCATAGAAAATTTAATGCGATTTCAGGTGAAGGGAATAAAATTGTCTACTGCTTATTTAGAATTTATTTGTTAAACATTAAACAATATGAAGTTATTTTTGAGAATTTATTATAACATCAAAGAATAATTAAATATGATGCAATAATATGTAAGCTGTGAAAATCTTGACAAAAAGCTAATAAACTCTAGATTTGATCAACTTTACAAAATAATTCTTATTCGCCTAAATGTCAATAGGTCTGGTACCAAAAGCTTAAATGTCAAATGCAAATGAGAAAATATATTGATGAAAAGATGTGATTTAAAAATACAAATACTATATATATACAAACCGGCTTAGCAAGAAAATACATTTTTTACGAAACATTTGTAATATTATTTTTTATAAAATATTTTTGCTTTTTAGGTATGACAAAAATATAATTTTTGAACAGTGCTTTATAGATTTAATCCTCTTAAAACTAAATCTTTGCAGCTAGTGTGATATTATTGTATTTATAAAAACTCGTCTGTCATGTTTATCTCACATTTCACGTCAGTTGCCTTTTGGATGATAAATAACTGCAATTTTGAAATCCTCATTGTAACGGTATGTTGGCATTTTGTTCAAATATGGCAAAGATTAGCTATGAGCTGGCAGTCTGTAAATTAAAAATGGATGCCTGTTAGCCAACATTGTTAAGGGTGTCCACATAACCAAAATGCATTGCAAGGTGTCAACTCTGGAATTTATTCGTATGACAAATATTTACAATAGATGCTTTGTAGTGCTTTGTAACTTTTGCCAAGCAAATTTAGCTTATTTCAGAGGGAAAGAACTAATTCCGACGGACGACTAGAGCTCTGCATACTTTGTTGACAATAGAAATGAAAAACCGCACAAAATATACATTTTAAACAATTATAAATAAATACTTATCAAAGTTGCGCAACAAACTTTTATGATTTAACTAAAATCAGCTTTGATCAAACTTTTTTGTGCACAGGGATTTGTAATATGACTTTACAATTTAAGCTGACTTATTCAACTCAAAGAAATATGCACAACATACACATGCAGTCGGGTGTGTGAGTGTGTGTGTGTGTGTGTGTGAGTGTTATTTATGCTAAGAACGTGACTGGAAATATGAAATGCAGTAAATGTGTTTACTCAAATGAAGTAAGTGAGAATTGACAAATGCAGTCCTTGCGGAAGGGGCGTCGGGGTACGAAGAGGGGCTGGTTGTGAGCTGGTACTTGCCCGGAAGTCGTCTTAGTAGTGGGTCAAGCGACGAGCTTAAGGCACATGAAAAATGCTCAAAAAATTGGGATTGGCTCTAATCCGTTGGTCGTCGCATACATAAACAAACCTACATATATATATACACATACATATACATATATTTATATATGTCCATATGTATGTGCTCTCATGTCAAATTCAATAAGCATGTGACAAAGTGACGTGCAGCTAGGACGGCGCCAAGGAGTCAACTCGACAATGCATTGGCCCACTAGGCCAACTGGCTGAAATCCACAAGACGTTCACTTCGCTGACCTTATAAAAATGTGCGATTTTTCTTCATTTGATGAAACGAAATACAATTTCTCAACGAGCGAGTAAAAAGTTGGTTGCCATCGCAATTTTCTTGGCTCACAATGCGTTGCTTGGTTATTGACGTTCTTATAAGTCAATATATATCCTTGGCTTGCAACTGCAACAGCGCATCCTGCAGCCAGTGGTCACAGTTTCGAGGCACAAAAACTTTGGCCATACATATTTAAACTTTGTATTCCGAATTAATTTATTCGTCCAATAGTTACGTCTATATACATAAATATCATGAAAGTTTGCTGTTTTCACAGAGCATTGTTTGCTTTTCTGTGGCATCAAATTAAATGTTGATTGCCTTTTTCAGTCTCTCCTTGCTGGTAGAGAAAGCATTTTGTCTGTTTGCTTAAACACGATACAAACACGATCACGGAAATTCTTAAACTTTGGAAGACATAGAATCTTACTCTTTACATATTCCAAGTTTCAAGTCTCTAGCTCCAATAGGGGCGAAAATTTGCGTTTATATGGACTGATGGACGAACATGGCTCAAAATCAATATACTCTCTTCACTTTGTGAACAGAGTATAATTAAAATTACTCACTGAGCTGTATAAATAAAAATATAAAAAAATTTGCGAAACAAATTTCTACTTTAACACACTCGTTCAAAGTATAATAACAGCTTAATACTATCAAAAATGGACTAATTAATTATTGTAATTTTGAAAAATGTCGGTGTTTAGAAATTTGTGGGGTTTTTGGGTGTGGTCCGTGGTGGGCGGATCAATATTATCTTTGGGGCAATAGTTTTTATTAACGTGTCAGTTGTACAGGTAGTTTAATGACCACTAAAAAATATAATAAGCCATGTGCTTGTGTTGGCTCAGATATTTAGGAAAAACAAAATGTTTTCTTCAGTGTCAAAGATTAAATAACCTTCTAGACATATACTTATGTACATATAAATATACTTTTAAACAAAACTTAGTTTCCATTTTCGACCAATAGTTCCTATATTAAAAATGAAATGCCTACAATTTCTTATATTGTCTGTATGCATTTAAAACAAATTGGATTTATAAGTTACAATACGATGTTTTTCTTTCTCTTGCATTTATAGCGATAGAAGCGAAACTAATCAATTTATACATATGAATGTATTTATATGAATTGTAAATGTCCATATACTAGGCTGTAAAATTAAGCAGTAACTGCTTGTTAGTTTTTTAATGTTTGTTAACGAATATTATAAATACTGGCATTTGCCAAAATATATATTTTATTAATATAAATAATAATACAAATTTCATAAATATAATTAGAATTATAATAATATAATATAAATATTATATACAAGTGGGTATTTTCATATTATAAAGCTATCTATAAATCATGAGCTTAACAGGATAGCCAAGATAAACACAAGATTCGAATTTTAAATACACTTGCCGCGAAAAGTGGCACGTTGCGCGCTCAACGCCACTTGCAACGTCCGACAATACGTTGTTAAGGGCTTAAAACTAAAGGCCAAGTTAAAGGCACACCTGGGCAACTGCTGCTGCCACTTGCCGCGTGCAATTACTTTGATTAATAGCAGTTTGGCATCCAATGGAAATACGCCTGTGGTTCGCCTACAATCGGTCGGGCGCGAGTGGGCTCGTAGGGAGTGGGGCGGGATGGGTTGGGGTTTGGCCAGTGGCAAAAGTTTTTACAACTTTGCAAATGAAAACTGCAAATACGAATGAAATTAGTCGAAACTATTTGGCCATACGCCATGGTGAACATTGGGGACTCGTTGAAGTCAAGTTCGTGACGCGCGTATTTCTAATTAGATTAGGTCAGCCTACCAGCCAGCCACGCCCACTTGTCGAGTTGTTCGTGGTGTTGTGATTGCCATTTGGACGTGCGAGCGTGCTGCTTTCTTGTTGTTGTAGGTGTGTTTTTTTTTTAAATTTTTTTTTACTAATTTTAATTGAAAAAATTCTTCAATTTTGCCATCTATCTGACGGGCTGGGCCACCCAGACCCCAGACCTCGACAGCCGTAGAAATGTAATTAGCCACGTTCAGAGACTTGACTGTTTTTTGCATGCTCTTTCCCTTTTCAACTTGGGCTCAATGTGAGTGTTATGTCAACTTTTCAATTTTACAGTCATAAAAATGCAATTTGCCAGCCAATTTTGCAATTAATTTTAAGTGTTGCATAAGCTCAGGCGTCGCGCCTAAATGCCAATTGCCTGACGTCTCTGGGTGTGTGAGTGTATGTGTGTGTGTGTGAGTGTGAGTGTTACAGCGACAACTTTAATTAAAATGACGGCGAATCGTGGCAAACGCTTAATGAAGGACTGTGCAAATGATGCGCTGACCAAGGCTACGGCCACGCTGCGCTAATTTTAGACCAACACCAATGATTTGTCTTGCATTTCACGCGCGTTTTGTGCAAACGAAATGGCGATAATTAATCATAGCCTTTGTGGTTACTTAGCCACGTTCAGCGCCAGCACCAGCAACACGCCGCTCCATCTCATTCATCTGACACTGTACGGTGGGGCAAATTGTCCTTTTTGTGAATGTGTTATCATTTTGTTTAGACGTCATATATGCATCAATCGGTGTCTTGAAGTGTGTAACGCATAGACGACGTTATGAAGCATATATATGCTTGATCAGAGTCAACAGCCGAGTCGATATGTTCTCTGTCCGTCTACCTGTCAGTTTCTATACATTTCTTTTGTTCCAAGATATCCTCACCAATTATGAACTATGCTCTTAATACATATATATCCAAATTATCATTAACACCAACTTCTATATAATACAGCCTCAATTACGAAAAATTTAGTTTTAGGGTATTTAATCTTGGCACTACGAAAATGATTGCCTTTTCTTGTGTTATATTCAAAATCTTGACATAAGCAGATGTTGTTAGGAAAAGAGCTGGCTAGGAATATTGCTTGAATTTATATATATATTTTTTACTATACTCTGTACTTTCAAATGTGTAAACAAATTTCGTAAAAAGTACTACAGAAAGCGACTGAAAGAAAGGTTTTCCGAATTAATCTAGCTCTGTTCGCTTGTCTGCCACGATGAATGAGGAGATTATAATAGCTAGAGAAAATTTTTAATTAACCATTTCGTATGCTATTACAGATCATATATTTTCATATTTGTATTTTAAATTATTTGTATTTTATTATATTAAATATATTAATTTGATAGAATTTTTCAATTTTTAAAATCTATATTTGATTTTTATAGAAAAATGTTTAATATTCGTTATATTTTTTGTTGCTGCTGGTTTTTATTATTATATTTAATAAATTGCACAACTTTTTTTTGGGGTAAAACTTTTTCAAATTGATTTTGAAAATATAAGAATTTTGTGTTCGAACTTCATTATAACTATTTATCAAGTAGACTTTTGTCAACTGTTTTCAGCAACTGCAACCATTTTATCTGATCAAAAATGAAAATGTAACTACCAAAAATGATGATATGCTGCCCACAGTTCAGCAATGCCGCGGTTTTGAAGCCAACGCGAAATCAGCGTGGATTTTCACTACTCATTATGACCAATGGACGCAGTTCTCTATTTCTTTTGCTCTTTATAATCGATACCCTTTGCGAACTGCGCTTGGGGGCGATGCCATCGAGCTGGTTGGTTAATTTAATTAGAAGCCGCAACTGTTGTGGAGTTGGCGTAAATGATTGCCTGGCCATGATTTGGCCATTTCCGATTCCGTATTCGCGTACATTTTGTCATTTGCACATGCTGCCTGCTACCCACACTCGCACACACACACAATGAGCGATGTACATTCACTCTACTTGGCATACATGGTGCGTAGCAGGGCGAAAAACTTGTAGGACAACTGCAGCAGCTGCAAGGGAGACAAGGAATAAAGGCAGCTGCATGGATCTCGGATGAGATCAACTTACATCCGTCACGGTAACCAGGGATACGTTCAGAAAACTGGTCGCCTTTAGGTAACTGGGACGTTGGGCCCGCTGAATGATCACCAGCATCAGCTTGCGATAGCGCAGATCGCCCCGGTACCAGTCGTGATTATAAACCGCCTGGCCAACTAGTTCGCTCTGCGGAAAATTGGAAGTTAAGCCTCTCCTAGTCTGATGGTCAGCCAACCTGGAGTTGTACTCACCGCAATGAGCAAGCGCTGCGCATAGGTGCCAATCATGAAGACCTGGACCATGGCGCAGAAGAGGAAGAGCACCAGCATGACCAGATTATCGATGTTGCCGCCAAGGGTTATCTGAAAGATGACGAAGCAGATGATGAACGACGAGCTGGCGAAATTGCAAAGCAGCGAAACGCCAAAGATCTCGTTAATGTCCTGGCACAGCCGCAGCAGTTGCTGATGGTAAACAATGCCGGCCTGCAGAAAATTCAGATCTTGCCTGGCCGGCAACACGCCAGCCACATGCTGCTCCAGCTGTGCGCCCAGACGCTTGAAGTGCATGATGAGCAGCGTGACCAGCACACACATGAACAAGTCCGCCGCCAGCTGGCCGGAGAGGCACGCCTGGCCGGCAATGTTCTGGGAAATGTACATAACATAGTAGGTCCAGTTGCTCTTCCAGTCCCACGGCGTCCAGCAGTAGTAGGGCAACATGCGCTTAAAGCGCCGTATGCCCAGCCAGAAATCACAGATCACATAGTAGACGGCCCAGTACAGATTGTAGGTCCAAATGAGAATCAGATGCATGCCAAAATAGAAGATGCTAACGCGCCTGTAGCCGGTCAGGTACTCATCCATCTTGTACTCTATTTGCTGCTCGACGCTCAGCGGATGCAGCTTATGCAGACGCCGGACAACCCGCGTGATAAGCTCTCGCCTGCTCCAGATATGCCGAATCTTCAGATTGCCCACGATAACAAACCCAATAAAGGACAGATTCATGGTGGCTTCCAGGAAATTGTTGCCGCTGCTAAAAGCCAGAAATACATAAATCAGTTCCGAGATCAGCGTCAGATTGAGATTTAGCATCTGGAAAACAAAAAAGCAGCGTAATATAATCCTACGCCAATTGCGGTTGCCGTTTAGATTGGAATCGTCGGAGTCGCTGTCGTAGGCCTCCATTCCGATGGACAAGTAAAAAATGTCCACGTAACGGAAAAAGCTATTTAACGGTATAGTCTCCTTGATTTTCGTGGTCGTCCGCTTCTCGATTTTCCAGACCATTGCTGCAGCGCACTTTGGTGATTCCTCCTTGGGTCTCACGCAGATTGAGGCGCTTTTATAGCTCCAGCGTGGAATTGATAATTGGCGGTTAGACCAATGCCACGCCCACTTGATTGCACAGAAATCTCTCAATTAGCATGGTCCTGTGAACAGTAACAGTTGTCTTGAGCCTGGTGGGCGTATCTAATTGTGCCTAAGTCGAAATAAATTAGCCCCAGCAAATCGATGACATCCTCAATTAGTTAAGTGGGCGGCAATTGTCGCGGTCACAAATGTCAGCGATTAATCGGAGCTAATAACGTGGTCAGCGAACGATAACTTGGCTAAAATTCTACCCTCACCTGGTAGAGGGTACAATAATTTTGTTACGAGACGGGAGCTTCTATTTAAAAATATGTATTCTTGATCATATTAATGTGAATCGATATTTATATATACATCTACATATTTATCTTTATTTATATATATATATCTATATCTGTATCTATATCTATATCTATATTTATATCTATATCTATATCTATATCTATATCTATATCTATATCTACATCTATATCTATATCTACATCTATATCTACATCTACATCTACATCTACATCTATATCTATATTGGTATAGATATAGATATATAGATATATATAGATCTATATATCTATATCTATACCAATATCTATATCTATAAAAACTCTAAAATTTTCTTACTTTTCTTCAACTCAAATTTATTTACAACTGACTCTTTATTAGGTCAACTATGTCAAGATAAGACATGCTGCGCACTTGATAAGACCTTTTCTTGTTTCTTTTTTTTCATTTAAGGAGCTGAGCAGCAAGAAATACTTAGAGCAACAGCATTGTCCTGTCAGTTATTTGAGTATCTGTTTGTGCAGTTGCTGTGTGACAGCATTAAATTTGACTTGCCTTGGCACACAATTGTATCTCACAGATACATTCAACTGTGCGCCTTCGTTTGCTTCTCACCAAAGCCAAATACAAAGCCTGTTACTGCCAGCCGGGTTTTTACTCAACTACAACTATCCATATTTGTTTCAGGGTAAGTGACAGTCATATGAGCTGGCTGCTGTTTGGTGCATGTACAAGTCACTTGCTTTGACACTTTTTTTATACCCGGCATCCATTAGATGGGTAAATGGCAGAAGAAAATGTTTTGAGCCTTAAAAGTGCATATTTTTCATTTCGTTGTGTGAATCCCTCTACTTAAGAGAGCATAAAAGCTTTAAATTACGTTCTCCTAAGCAAGGTGAGAATTTGTTTATCTTTTTGTATTCCAGAAAATAAAAAATTATTAGAGGAGATTAATAGAAATTATTATTTAACTACAGCCTTTCCTTAAGTTAAATATTTAATACTATAAGCAAAAAGTACTTATTTTTTTGTACTTAACATTTTTTTTTTACCTTATTGCCCTTCTCTTTGTAATTTAATAACTGTACTTGAAAGGATGGAAAAAACCCCATTTAAGCAAATATCCCTGCGACTGGCCTGAAGTGAGCTCATTTTTGTGGGTTTTGGTTAATTCGCAATATAATTGTGCATGTCTATTTTAAATGCTTATTTTAATGCCTGTGTGTGTATTTGTGAGTGCGAAATGCACATTTATTAGAGCGCCGTTAATGAAGTGCATTTGTATTTATATTACCACATTGTCATTTGAGATATATTTTCATATGCAATTAGCATTTTTAATTCATTTCAGGACGTGCCACTTATGCGTCTGCGTTGTGCATTAAATGGGTTTGTCATATCAAACCAAGGTTAATTAATCAGAATGTCGGTCCCACTCTGAACTTACCTAGATAATTATTGCAAGCTCGGCAATTTATATCGCTTAAAGGTGTTTTTAATGGACAAGCATTTGTCTTGAACAAACCTGCAATCATATATAAAGATAATATGAAAAGCATGTTTATGGCTGATTATCAAATTTAAATTAATATGTAAATTATATAATAATATTGCAATTGTATCTAGTGCTATACAAGTATTAAGTTAATAATTGCTTTATGTTTTATTTTAGAATAAACTATGAAAATTATAAATGTTTAAATTTTTTTGATAATAATCAATTATTATAATAAGACTTATTCAGAATGACAACTTCTACATAGAGATATAGGGTAAGTACAGTCACACCTTAAATGATATGCTTATGTTGCCATGAATTAAATGCATGTTCGCTGTTGCATATGTTCAAGTATAAGTGGTATGCACTGTATATACCAATTTAATAAAAGTGTTAGCTGTATTATATTGATATATTCTATTATTATTTTTAATGTCGGTAATATTTACGTTATTAATATTTTATAAACATAATAATTAATAATTAATAAAAATGTAATAAAAAAAGATCATGTTTATGGTTGAATATAATTTTTAAATAAATATTAAAATATAAAATAATATTGTAATTGTATAATAAACAAGTGAGAATTTCAGGGATTTGGAAACCTTGGATGGGTATTTTTTTTCGTTGTAGGAAGTGCAGAGCAGAAAGAATTGAATGCTCCCAAGATATTAAAAAAATCGGATAAAATTTTGATCACTATTTTAGATCGATTGAAAAATAAACGAAAATTTTCTTTAATTACAAAGATGTTATAAGTAAACTTGAAAATTGTTAGCGGCTTTATGCATCTATCATTTAAGTAAAGCAATCGGTCAAATACTGAGTTTCTTTATTAAAATACAGTTAATAAAATATAAAGAGCGCACATCTTTTATATTTCTGCAAGGTTATTTAAATTCGGTACCCCAAACATAACTGTTCTAGTTCAAATGGACAGTCAAATAAATATATGTATGTGTTTTTAGTTTGTTGGTTCATTGCACCTGCACTTTCTAAATAATATCATTTGAACGAATTTTTGTGTTTCTAGCTGTAAAACATTTTAGGAAAACGGTAACAGTTATCGATCATTTGAAATAAACTTGATTTGCGTATGGTATACACAAACTTAAAAAGTCCAAGTTCAGCTCTCTAGCTCTCGTAGTCTCTGCAATCGACGCGTTCATCAGAAAGACTAACGGATGGACAGACGGGCATGGCTAGATCGACTGGCTATTGCTCCTGACTAGGAATATATATACTTTATGGGGACGAAGATGCCGCCTTCTGCCTGTTACATACATTTGCACAAAACCATTATACCCTATAAACCCATTTTCAATGGGTTCAGGGTATAAAAATGTGCAGGTTTCTATAGAGAGAGCGAAGAAAAAGAGAGATAGAGAGAGAAAGAGAGAGAGAGACAGATGGAGAGAGAGAGAGAGAGAGAGAGAGAAAGCGAGAGAGAAGAGAGAGAGAGAGAGAGAGAGAGAGAGATGGGGTGAAAGAGGTAGAGAGAGAGCGATGGCAAGAGAGAGAGGGAAGAGAGAGAGGGAAGAGAGAGAGAGAGAGAGAGAGAGAAGAGAGAGAAAGAGAGAGATGGGGAGAGAGAGAGATGAAGAGAGAGAGGAGATGGGGAGAGAGATGGGGAGGGAGAGAGATGGGGAGAGAGAGAGATGGGGAGAGGGAGAGGGAGAGAGAGAGAAAGAGAGAGATAGGGTGAGAGAGAGAGAGAGAGAGAGAGAGAGAGAGAGATGGCAACAGAGAGAGGAAGAGAGAGAGAGAGAGAGTGATGGCAGAGAGAGAGAGAGAGGGAAGAGAGAGAGAGAGAGAGAGAGAGATGGCAACAGAGAGAGGAAAGAGATAGAGAGAGTGATGGCAAGAGGGAGAGAGAGGGAAGAGAGAGGGAGAGATAGAGAGAGAGAGAGAGAGAGAAAGAGAGAGAGAACGAGAGATGGGGATAGACAGAGATGATTAGAGAGAGATGGGGAGAGAGAGAGGGAGAGAGAGAGAGAGAGGGGGTAAGAGAGGAGAGAGATTGGGGAGTGACAGAGATTGAGGAGAGAGTGGAAAAGTCTGTCAATAAAAGCCAATGCAAAAAAAAAAAATTTATAGAGAGATAATGCACTATATAACACACTAAACACTTAACAAAAAATAATGCTAAAACATATAAACCTTACCTGAACTCTTGAAAATCGAATGGAAGGGCGTTTTTGCAATTGACCAGACTCTGAAACATCAAGTACGACGGCTCTAGTCGAGAGGGCCCTGCGGCGATCTGTCGTTACATATATTTCAATCCCCTTGCCTTTTTACATACATACACAAAATCACACACATACACACACACACACACACACGTACGACACACACATACTCACACACGCAGCGAGCTGCGCACTTTATAATTTATAATCCTTATAAACTAAGAGTATGATCGTTCTGATCATTTCAGCAAATAACAAGAGCATTCAAATATATATATAAACTATAGCGCAAGTCTGTATTGGGCGAATGGGGGAGGTATCCAACATATCCATATATTTGGTGGTTCTAGCCCTTGTAGTTTTTGAGAATCGACTCGGCTAGTGATGCTGACCAAGAATATATATACTTTATGGGATAGGAGATGCTTCCTTCTCTTTGTTTCATACATTTGCACAAAACCATTATACCCTTTTTACCCATTTTCAATGGGTTCAGGGTATAAAAATACAGAAGAATTTTTATATAACACTCTCCTGAAGGTTTAAAAAATATTATAAAAAAGAAAAGTGCCTAAAACCGCAGTGCTTGCCAGCTCTTGGTCAAGATATGCATGAGGAAATCTACCAGCGCCACACTATTTTCATCTTGGTGCACAAAAACAAAGCAATTACCTTTAAGCCTTAATTTTTTCAGAAACCCACAAAAAAAAAAACAACACACACACACACACAGTTAGATACATATATGTATACGTGTAGACAAGAATGTGAGCATGTGACTTGTTTCATAGTATTATCAAAAACATTTCCACAAACTTATGACAGGAGGCGGCAGAGAAAGAGGGCAGGAGGGCAGGGTGAAGGGGTACGGAAATATGCTTGTTTTGGCTGCTGGCAATTTTGAATGTATGCCAAATGTTGTTGGCTTTGCTGTAATTGTTACACCAAACAGTGAAATGTGCTATGATAACGCCGCAGTGTCTGTGCTTGTTCCACATTTTCGGCAATAGTCCATATGCATAGTAATAAATGCACGAGTATTGGTGTTGGTGATGGTGATGGTGCTGGTGTTGGGGCGTTACGTATCTGAGCCACGCCAGAACCAGCTGGCATTGGGCCATTTTTGTGGCTGTTGCTCACACTGTCTTTAAGCTGACTCTGCGGACTTTAATTAACTAGACTAAATATGGCCTGTTTGAAATTCTAGCTTTGATTTCAATGTCCATGTTGTCCAAGTCCTTTTTTTTGTGCCATGCATTAAACATTTTGACATTAAAAAAAATTATAAATAAGTGGGATTCCAGCGTTTTTTAGAGTTATGCTAAAATTTAAAAAAACAACCCATCTATCTTTTCCTTTTTTTATATTTAAAATTATTAGAAAATTAAATGTCAACCTGGCGGGAAAAAAGAAAATAAAACGTTGTGCACGACAACAGCGACCTTAAAGCCAATTGAACAAATACATAAGGAAAAATTTGTAGTTGTAATTAACGTGTAAATATTAAAAAGATGACAACAAAGAAAGTAAATTTAATTTAATTCTTTGTAGTTAGCGCCTAGAAGAACGCTCTCTTGCCTGCCTAAATTTATGTTAGAATGTATTTTAGCAAAACTCAGCACTTATAGAGATAATCGATAACATTCTCAATAAACGGTATTTAAGATTTTGCCTCACTTAATAATACAATTTAGAAAAAATAAACTTTACAATAATTTTAAAGGTATAATCATAAATATTACAATTTTGTTAATTTTAAATTTAAATTCAAATCAAAATTTTGTTTTCCTTTGTTTTATTTGTTACAGCATTCCAATTGCTTAGATAAATTTGCTTTGCTGATGAAGTGCGACCTATTATATCAATTGTGAAAATGTGTAGAAAACCTTTATATATATTATTAAAAAATCATGCTTTCTCTGAAGTAGAGTGTGTAGTGAGAATTCCAACGTAAAACTGCCAAAGTCAAGTCGAAAGAGTAAAAACGAAATATTTTCTGTCGGAATTCGGCACACTAACTGAAAAGCTAAAAAGGAATTTATTTGTTTCAACTATTTAAAAAGCATGCGAAATCCGGAACAGACATGATTTACTAACTGAACGGTGGCAGCAGAAAACTGTTGCATAGCTCGGGGCGCAGACAAGACAGTTGTTACTCAGTTGATTTGCTACGTTTATTGCATAATTACAATTGAAAACATAGTTTTGTTGCATGCAGGCAACTTTTGCAATACACACACACACTCACGTATACACACATCTGCACAGAACAGACCTATAATTGCTGCAGTACTTTTTTTTTGCATAGGAGCTCGCAACACCTGCATAAAGTCTGATTTAACAGTTTGTACACGAACACGAACCCCATTTGCAAGTTTTGCCAGCTTTGGGGCGGGGCAGCTTTTAGCAGCGCGAAAAGAGCACAAGCCAAAGTTTCGCATTCGCATTTTATTGGCATTTTACGTGGTCTCTAAAGAATAGGGGGGAAATAACCGGGCCCTACGCTATTTGTTTGCACCCAATTTTAAATGCATTTTTCTGGTATTTTACTAATTTCGTTAATATTTGCAATATGTTTGGGCTGCGTGACGCAGGGTCCGGCGGCTGAAGGGGTTCCATGTTTGATTTGTTGAATATGCTGCGTGTAGGGCTTAAGGTGCTGCCCCACCTTCCTGCTGTTGGCTACCTTAGCAGCCAAAAAAAGGGGCTATTATGCTTACAAATGTTTTTGAGCAAAGTTAAACGCACACTGAGTGGGCCCGCAGTCGTCTCGCCGTTATTTCTGGCATATTCAGGCTGCAATAAAGGGTGATGTTCTTTGTCTGCATGACCTAATTCCCGTCTGCGTCGGCTCTCTTTGAACTGGCCTAACAGTTTTTAAGCAAAGTTATCTTTATACAATTAATTTAGTCGAACTTTAGGCCCTATTAGATGTGTTGGCATTACAGTAAATCAGCTCAAACAGGCACAGCTTGAACTGAAGCCTAAGAATACCCCAATACACTCATAATAGTCAAATGCATTCAATTGATTAGCCCAAATGTAAATCATAGTATGTCATCCCGATTGGCACATGGGCATTCGTGCATTTGACACGAGCTCTCTGTTGAAAGGATGTCTGTCAAGTCAGTATGGGCAGATGTTTAGCTTGCAACTGTAGACGTCAAGTGGTGCCAATATGAATGTAAACTGAGTTTCCATAAATTGAACCGCAATTGCTTGGTTAGATATCAAGCGGAGGTCATCAGTAGTCCGTTAGCCAATTTGCTGACTCTAGCTTTTAAACTGTGGGAGATAGACACTTCCAAAATTTGTCAGGTTTCCAACAAATTTTAATACTGTATCCGACACTTACACCTGTATATATTTCATACGGACAAACGAATAGAAATGTTGTAAAGTTTCTTCTTATTTCCTTGAAGAAAACCAGTGCTAAAATTCTATGCTTATTAAGTTTATGCTATGCTATATGAACATGGGCATAAATACAACTTTGAATAAAAATAAGTTTTATTTCTTCGATTTATCTTTGGATGATAATATTTGTATATATTGTTGATGTAGGTATTGATTTAACCACATACACATTTTTCTTGTTCTCAGTTCTAACTAAATTTGTTAATTATATAGTATCATTGTGCACCAAAGACAACATTTCTCTTTTGTGCCCTATATTTATAATTGAGAATCAACAACCGGCAGAATTAAGTATAACAAATTGTTCTACGCACTTAGATGTGTGCACATAAGTAAATCAATACAGAAAACCGAGTACTGAGAGGTAAGCAAAGAGAGAACAGACACTGAACAGAAAACGACTGATTAAATATTAAACAAGTCTAAGCAACAATAGCAGTAAGAAGGAAATACTTCACAGCTCATTTGTAGAGCGGCGTCAAGTATTGTGCAGTCCAAGCAAATTTGCATAAATTAACTACGAAGTATGTTTTCAATGAGTGTTCGACGGGAAGATACCTTTAAAATAAAATAAATAAATCATTTGACTACTGACAATAATCTGTTAAATAAAATATGTTTTTTATTGTTTTTTTTTATTAAACTTGTACTAAAAAACAAATTCAAAATTCTCTCAATTGGTGATATTTTTTTTTAAATCTATATAAAATTTTGTCAGTTTGTTTTTGAAACTATTTTATGAATAATATATATAAATATATATATTAACAAAAACGGATGTTTTTCCAGCCAAAAAAATATTTTTCTTGTATATACATAGATGAAGAAAATTGCCCAAAATACTGATTTCGATGTATAGTTACAAAGTATTTTTAGGTCTACAACAATGATTAAATTATTTTAAGACTTTTTAAAGATACTACCAGCAGAAGGCTACTGTAGCCAGCCATGACTGTATTTTCTCTGCAGCTTTAGTTTATAATTTTTAAATAAAAAAATTCATAAATTTCTTTTTTTATATAGATTGGTACTGAAATTGTAAGAGCCTTAATGTACTTTTTGAATACGGGGTATAGCATATAGTAGCATATAAGAAAACACTCACATAAACTTAATTGACATTGTATGCGTATGTGTTAGTGTGTGTGTGTGTGTGTTGCAGGGTGTTTGGCAACTTCATTATGCGCGCATGCATTTGTGATTATTGCGATTCGTATTATGCCAATGACTTTGGCTCACATAAAATAAATAAATAACTGCACACAAGCAATTTCTTGTGGCAATTCAGGCCAAACAATTGCAATTTAAATGCAATTGATAGAAATTTATATTCAGCTGTTTAAATATAACTATACGCAAGCAGCATGGCAAATAAAGATATTTTACACTGAGATACGAACAATAATATCATTACTTATGACTATTTAAGTGTGCTTGAGTTAAGTGCCGTACAAGTAATAGAGAATTACGCATTAAATTAAATGAGTATGCAATAACAATAAAAATCTTCTATCTATAAAATTTACTATTTGGACAACTTTTAATCAATAGAAATATAGAAAAAAATCAATAATATTTTGATATGATTCCTATAATATTATATTGAAAATTTGAACTAATATTAAATTCTGGTCTATGATGAAATAATAATAAAAAAAAAAAAATAATAATACAAATAAAAGCAATAATATAACATAATTCATAACAATTGAACATTGCAAATTCGACATATATATAGAATAAATACAATATACTTTCTCTCAGTGTATACGTCTGCAGTTGAAAATTGGATACAAGCCTTGCTTAAACGAGTGTGTGTTAAATTTATTGAAATTAATAATTGTTTCAATCGTCATTATCACTCTGCGGGTCTTTGGTTAGGCCTGAAGCCGGTTCCGGAATTAGTCGGCTTGGCCAAGCAACAATAACAATATACCCAAGGACACTAACGCTTTGTATATATATAAATCCAAATTCATGAATGTATGTGTGTGTGTGTGTGTGTAGTAACGTGCTTTTACTTACTGATGCATAAAGCGATACCGCAAGGACTTGTCTGAACTGTTGGCTTGTGAAATGACTGGCTCGTAGGATTATTCGCCATGCGAGTGGGCTTTTGTAAATGTTTTATTGGCATTTTGGTGTGCGGTGTAATTATAACTGAGGTCAAAAGTTAATGAATTGCAATGGGCTGGATTGATTGGTTGAAGCATGTCATGGCATTATTAATACATAGTATAAGTTAAGATATTCTGTAGAATTAATTTATTTAAAGTTCGGGCATCAAGTGTATATTTAATGTCAATGCCAAATTTCATGATTAATGAAGATGCCGACTAAGTTTAAAATTACAGCAAAAAATTTGTACTTTATTGATGGTTCTTGACTTGGGAAAATCATATGAGAAATCAATTGAGTGCAAGTGCCTAATGTTTTTGTACTTATACATATGTTAGATAAAGTTTAAGACATATGAAGAGAATTTGTTTTAACGGTTTTAACTCTTTATTACATGTCATGAATCGAAAAATTATTTTTTTTTTTATAAGCATTTTTGTAATTTACATTTGTCAAGTCAAATATTATAATTTATTCGAACAATTCTAAAACATTTTACTGCTTAAACTATTTTCTAGCATTTCATAACTTACCAATAGTTTGCATTAAAATACATTTTTAACTCTTAAATATATTAAAGTACTTTAATATTTTTTATATATTTGGTTGCTTATAATATTTACTAAGACTATACATTGTATAATTTATTTAGATCTTCCATTATCGAATTAATTGATAAAGTACTCCCAAGGTTTCAAGAAAACAAATCAAAACATTGAATTATATTGTTTTTATGCATATTTTAGACTGTCAAATATATTTATTTATTTTGAAATTTCTAATACATTTTAAACTTTCAATATTTATCAACACAGTTTATTTGTGTCTTGAAATTGAAATGAAATGCTATAGGAATTCTTTGTAAAATCAAGAGCTTGACTATGAAACGTTTAATTACTGGAATTTTGAAAACCCATATACAATTTGAAGGGCTCTTTGACTGCATAGGAAATTTACCTACATCCCACATTCGGAATTCATTTGCTTCTAGCAATAATTGTCAAAATACAACAAATACACACTATTAACAATTGGAATATGAGGTGCAGCTATTTGGGTAGCCTGCATTTCCCCAACACAATCCCTCTCCTACTCCCTTTGTGTGTTGTGTTTGTTTGGGAAGCACTGTTACGGCTGCTATTTGAAGTAGAGGGACGCTGATATCGTTGTCATTAGTATTAGTGTCACACGGGCACACCTGTGCACCTGTCGATAAGCTCAAACGGCTCAAACCAGTAAAGTTACATAGTTCCGCCCACTGCTACGCCCATGTGCATGTCCTTTGTGCTGATAAGGTTATGCATTTCAACTCAATTGAATGCATTTCTCATAATTGGAGAGAGCGAGTGTGCGTTTGTGTGTAGATGCGTGTGCATTGATTATATCAGCAGGTGCAAGTGTTACCTGAACAGCGCACACACACACACACACACACATACACACCGACTAATCGCCTCAGTTTCCTATCGCTTACATTCCAGAGCTTGAATGCATTAAAGTTACATTTGGCACAAGGCAAGTCCCTTACCCCACGATCCCATCTCCCCGGCGCCCTTAGCTGTTTTCGATCTACGGCTGCTTTTGTCACGTACTTGACTTGTTCTTCAATTTTGCGCATTTGCACCGAATGCTGTCGTCATATGGTCTACACGGTGTGGGGTATGTGCGTCAGCCTGACTGACTGTGTATGTGTGTTGTGTGTGTATTTGTGCGTGTGTCTGAAGGGTCGCAGCCGCTGTGTTTGTCATCGGCAGACCACATTTTTAATATGCGCATAAATTGGCTGACATTGATGGATCCTAATAGAGTTGCTGTTGCCTTAACGTCATCAGCAGCAATAGCATCGCTCACTGGCATCGCGGGTGGTCCTAGCTCAGCCTTAGACGTATCCTGGCCACACCCACACTCAGAGAAAAATGTCGCTCTAAGTCCAAGTACGAGCAAAATTAATACTTCTTAACTATTCCTAAATTATATACTATATATGAACCAATGCAAGAATTTTCGTATTTATAACAAGCGCTTAACATTTTTAAACTATGAACAACGTATCTTGTATTAAGTACTTTTATAAGTCTTATATTATTTTTGAATTCAATATCATTATTAATATAAGATTTCTTTTAAGTCAAACAAATTTTTATCTTGCTCAGATTTAAACAACGCTAGTATTTGATTTACGATTAAAAGTTACTTGGTCTTTTCTCTGAGTGCACCACTTGATGCTGCTTGGGTCTGCTGCTATTGTTGTTGCAGCCGTAATGTGCAATGAATTCGTAAGCAACTCATGAATATCGGGCACGTGTGACGGCAACGTGGGTCCTACGCACTAAATACATGCGTCAGAACTTGTCAAAATTCGTAATGATACATGTTATATACAACTTGATGTCGTTAGTATTATAAACATCGTATTTGTTTTTGTTTGTTTTGCGCATTATCCGTTGTTCATTATGATATCTTGCCTGCAAATATTATTCAAAGTATATTTAAATCCCATTAACAAAGGCGTCGTTACATTATCTCTGAGTTTATTGCATTTTGGACTAGACTTTAAGCTTATATTTTTGACACTGTTTTATTTTCGTGCTTTTGAAATTAAGACACACATTTTAAAATGGTCTTATATTGGACTTATCAAAAAATAAAAGCAACTTTGTCTAGAAAATCTTTTTGAAACAAATTCAGAAATTTCAGATTGGATTCGGGAATTAAAAGGATAATAAAATACATGCTCGAGGAGGAATTGGATAAAGTATATATAATTCAACATTTCGAAAACTTGTTTAAGAAACATAAATGCAACAAGTAAATAATAAATATTATTGGAATTTAATATAAAAGGGAAAAATGTGCAAAACAAAAAAAAATTTAATTTAATTTAATTGTATCTTTGCGTACGTATATCGAATACATATATGTATCTATTTCATATACCAAGCACATATATTAATTATACGTAGAAAATAAATACATCGTTTACTTAAAATGATGTTAACAGTCTAAGGACTATAAGAATATTTTAATTTAGAGAAATTTCTCTTAAATTTTTTTGAAATTTGTATAGAATAGCTTTAAACTTACTGCAGGATTCAGATATATTAGGGATATATGCTCAATTGCAAAGATACATTTAAAACTCGAATGTGCGAGCCTCTGTATATTTCAATTAATAGTATTGTCTGCTTGATTTATGTACTCTGAAAGGTAAGTATTCACAATATTTTTATTGCGTTCTTTACCATTAGCATAATAAAAACATATTGATGTTATTTACGCCAGTAGTACCGAATAAAATTATAATTGAGCGCTGAGACACATGTCAGAAAATTTCGCGAATTCTTGGCAATTCTTAAGAAATGTCACCTTAAATTGTAATAAGCATAAGAGACTCTGGGTATAAATGAGGATTTACGCGCACGTAGCATAAATCGGGTAAACATTGGTAGCAGTTATTAGGTATAAGAGCCGCACAGCTGCCGCATGGTACTTAATTTTTTACAATGCGGTACACTTAACGTTAACAGCTATCTTTTATGGCATACTTGTGGGCGCCGGCACTTAAAGCTTTTGGCCTAAGCGGCTTAGACACAGGTTCATGCCCGGACGACACCTATCGTGCCCACCAAACTTTGGCTACACATGTTTAAAGAGATCCCTTCCTTTTTTTTTTTTGAGGCCTTGAAATCGGGGCTTAGATAATGTCGAGGCGTGACATTTTGAGTGTGAATTGTAAACTTTTGATTGGATTGTGCGCTCACACACGCGGCGTATACGCAACGTGTGTTAAATTATTGGGAAAACAGCTGCCGACGGGACGCGTCACTGCCTCAGGGCCCTGCCACAACTCATTAAAAAGTTTTCATTTTTTAAACTGTTTTGATTTGCTTTTTGCCGCCGGCTGCCGCTCATGAGTGTTACAACAATATTTTTTTTGTTTCAATGGCTGCTTTAATTAAGCAATCGCCGCTGTGAATTTATCTAAAACAAGTCATAGTTGGAAGCTTGCCCCTGCTGTCAGCTGCGGCAAATGCGAAATCAATCAACATCAACGAGAAAAACTCTTTGTGCCCCCATGAAAACGCATTTTCATTACCAACTTTTGCCTCGCTGTTAGCCCCTTGGCCATGTCATGTTGCGGCTAGCTCGTAATATTCCATTGCTTTGTCTCGCTTGTACTCTTACAGTGGGTGCTATAACTATGACACAAATCGTGTGGCTTCTTGAAAATGGCTAAATTTTATTAGAGCTTATATAATATCTTAATAAAGTAGATTTAATAGAGTCTGAATAACACAGACTATGTTAGTGAACAGAATTCGGAGTAAAGTGAATTCTTTTATGTTCCTGTAAATACAATATGTTATTTTATTTATATTATATATGTAATTTTTTTTATAAATATTTAAAATATTTAAATTGCTCCTTGTGATGTAATTTACTCAATTAGTATACATTTTATATCACATCAATGTAATGTAACAACAGTTGTTAAATAAAAAATCAAATAGTTTTGTGTTATATTGGCACGGCAAGGAGACTGCACATTTACTATTCGTTAAGTTAGGAAATTGTTTAAGAATAAAAACTCTTAATAAACATTAAATCTAATCCTTTCTTGCTATATTTAGCGAATATTAAAATACGTAATTGTGTCAATTATTGTATTATTATTTTTTAATTAACTTTATTTCTTAAATGTTCGTCAACTAATTTTGCCTTTCATTACGCTTTTTTGTGATGTTTTTCATAAGCTTTATTGGGTTGTCAGATCTGGATGTTTAATAGTTTTTATTGTTGGTCACCTTAAACAGAAGCTTGAAAAACGGCTACAAATTTAATAAATTTTTTTTTTGGTGTTATTAACATTTTTTTTAATTAGGGTTAAGTCAACTTTTTATCAAATAAGCAAGTGTATTGAACTTTCAGCTTGCTAAAGAAAGAACATACTTATTATTTTTATTTTTGGTACAATTTAGATAACATTTCTTGGGAAAAGAACTTGTGGTCCCCATCGGTTGAGGCGTCCTCCTTGTCATTGTTTTTGCTGCTTATCGGAAATTGATTTAATCTTTTCGTAGTCTGACGGCGTGCTGTGGCATGAGTTTCTGCATTGCACAGACGATTCCTATTTTGGCTTATCAAAAATCAATTTGCACAACATTGAGTTGAAATAGTGGAAGAAAAATAATATTTTTACCCCAAATGTGCAGCACAATAGAAGCACAGTAAAGCGATCAACAGTCGACAAATTTATGCATGAAAATAAATGCAAAACACACAACAACTTTAACCTTTTTTTGACATTATTTTTCATTTAGCTAACGGATGCTATACTAATTGTGTGACAGGAAGTTTAATTTGGAATATATGCGAGAATTCGTTTGCGTTGCTTTTTATGTACAAATGCGACAACAACAACATAAACTGAAAAAGCAACAACAAGAGTGAAAAACAAACACATTGAAACGAAAGCTTCAAAGCCACACCAAAATGATTTTCTAATTTCCACATGACATAAAAAACAACTGCATAAAAATTGAAAATGCAGCAGCAGCAAAATTCTCGGACATGACAACAATCGAACAGAGAAGAGTGCGAAAGGGGCTGCGACGGGGCAAGTGGAAAATGAAAATCATCAGTTGTAATTTACAAGCAAACACAAACACTTACTAATACACACGCAAATATACACAAAGGGTCAGCGGCTGCAAAAAATAGGAGTAAATGCCATCAGTTATTTTCGGCGCACAAAAGTATGCTATAAAAAAGCAAAACAGGCTCCGAACGATTGAGCACACAAACTCGTATGCATATTGTAGAATGTGTATGGTAGTTGGTGGTTAGTTTTTTTTTTGTTATCTACACCCTGCTTTCAAAATTAGAAGGGTATATTACATATATATATATAGCTCTACATTTGATATACACTCAGCGAAATTCAACAATAGGCGCCCATTATTTTCGCATCTGCTTAAAAGGGCAAATAATTATCTCTCAAACCACACATTTAAAATTTCCAAAGCTTAGTTATTATAAATATTGTGTAATTTATCTAAAAAAAATGTATCGCACTTTCGGCGACCAAAATCTGTAAATTTCGTTGTTTTTATTCACCCAAAAACCACTTTCCCCAAATTTATATATTTTATAATAAATTTGAAATGGAAGATGAATATATTTTACTGAATTTCAAAATTTTTTAAGTTAAATTGTGTACCTTTGTTTCTATTTGAAAGATCGGATCAATGGTTTATTTGTCATGTCAATTACTATTAATAACTTTTGCAAAGCTTGAAACATCAGTTTATATAAATTTCGTTATTTTCCCCTATACATATGTTGTGCTTATTTTTCGTTTTAATAATTTAAATCGCATAATTTTAATTTATCTGTATTAATTACCTATATTCGACTTGGCTCGATTTTATCCTTATGATACATATAACTTTTAAACAATGTTAATAAAATATTAAACCTCGCCCACAGATGCCAACTGAAAAGTGTAAATTGAAATTAAATTGAAATTATGAATATGCTAATGTTCTATAAAGCTGAGCTAAAAATATCTGCTATATTACCTTTATAATCAATAAGACTATTTTATATTATTTAAATTTAAAAAGAGTATCGCGCATTCGTAGCCTGCCATCTCAAATGTCGTTTTTATTTTAGCTTTTGGAACAGCATCTATAAACTATGGCCCAGCAATGGTATTTTGAAGCGCGGCGACTATTTTTTTTATTTTTTTGGTTTTCTAGTTTTGCCTCGATTTCAGTTGCTTTTCTGGCTGCAGTCACGTGCTCGTGATCATAATAAAATGGAACCTGACAACAGCCATAAAAAGCAGCCGACACAGCGACAACGGGACGGCAATGGCACTACAATTCCGGTAAATCGATGACCCTAAAATCGTATTGCTGCAGTAGCGGCAGCAATTGGCATTAGCATCAATGCGCGTAAACAACAAATTGCAGAAATCGCTGGCACCTCCGCTGGCCAGGATGTGCACAGTGAAACAGTGTGTGTGTGTGTGTGTGTTGTGTGTACACAAGCATTATTCCGCCGGATGTTGTGTGTGTGTGTTGAGTGTGTCATGCTGCTCAATTGTAAATTGAGTGGACATGCAACTGTAAAGTTTGCAATTGATAAGCACTTGAACCAGTTAAAGCTAATTTGCATGCAGGTCCCTAAGAATCGGGCCCTACAATTGGCCCTATTAAAGGGTTACAGCTGAAGCCTAAATGTCTGCAAAAAATGTCTGCATGGCCGAAACAGTGCCACGTTGCAACAATATTGACAGAGACAATGCCATAATGCATGCACTGTGGCATGCATGTAGGTGGGTGTGTGTGTGTGTGTGTGTATGTGAATGCAAACAATTGCAACAACAGGCATAACATGCGGAAAAGTGTCACTGTTTTCTTGGCAACAGGCGGCAACAGTCAGCACACACACACACACACACACAGAAGCTAGCCTAGTTACATAAACACTTATAGAGCCATTTCACCACAGTCATCTAAAAGCAGAACCATTCATCCCACACTCACACACACACACTCTCGAACACACACTCGCACACTCAAGAGCCGCTTGCTCATACGTTATAGTCGCTAATGTATCTGTTTTGTGTGTCCTAACAGGGACGAAAGCAAGGACGAGGCATTCACGAGTGCAGTGTCCCAGCACTTGGAGCGTTTACGACTGTATTGCTGGGCCTTTTCAGCAGCTAGCATTTTCCCACTGGGTGGTTTTTTAACCCACTTTGACAAGAGCAAAAACTACTAAGTCGAACGAATAATTTTGAATATCTGAATATAGAACACGCTTACTGATTGGTACAAAGCAAAAAATATTCGGTGAGTGCTTCAATCCTTGTGGGGATACAAGACATAAAAATGTGGTATAGTTCTTAAATATTTTGAATTGAATTTTAAAATATTTATAGTTTTAAGCAGGTTTTTTTTTTTAGAAAAAGTATTATATTAATCTTTTTAAATATCTATTAAAAAATGTTTTTCATTAAAAAGATTTTTTTTATAATTTTAACATTGACATTCACCGTTTGCATCGTACTGTAAGAAGGAGAAGAACAATCTTTGAACAACTTAAGCCTTGAGGTCTGAGTGATTACTAAATTATTAATAATCAATACAAATTATAGGTTGCATTCTCATATCTCTATCTGAATATATAAAAAAACTAAATAATTGATAATTGATTATAAGCCATTAATACTAGGATACTAGGATAGGAATAGATAGTATAATTAATTAAATCGTAGAGCTACTTAATTTCTGACTGCCACTTAAAAATACTTTAAAATGTTGAAGCTTTGATAACATTTTCTACATGCACAATTTCATACAATAAGTGAATTCGCAATTCATAATTTTTTTATAATCTTTGTTAAATAATGCGACAGGTTTCAGACTATATTTTAATTACAATAAAAGCAAAATAAATTTAACTTTTTTATTAACATTACTGACAGCCGTTTTTTTTAAAGCGTTACATACTTGGTAACAAAATGGATAAAACCCTGTAAACAGTGTGTTATCCCTATGCACTTTTTTTAAGCAGCTTCCACGTTATTTTCAAATTGCAGCAGAGGCTGCATTGGCAGCATTGATAATCTCCGGCATTCAGGCCAATAATTGAGGGAACGTTGAATGGCCCTGAAAGTGCTTTAGCCATTTGCAGACACCTGTTGGCCAATTGTTGTGGCAATTAAGTAGGTGAATGGCTGGCCTGAATAGCCTGACATAAAAGTGAAAAGCTATAGAGCTGTTGCATGCTTCTTCTAAGGCAATCTGATCGGACGACTGCTCGACTGCCTGATAGAAAGCCAGAGACATGGGCACATTCTTCCTGTTAATACAACTGGCATATTGCTGTTGTTGCAGTTGTTGTTGTGGTAGTTGTTGTTTGTTGTTGGCCTAACGTGCACACAGATACAAGAAATATTTCGCATAACTTTGTTGGCTGCTGCTGCTGTGTTATCATTTAATTAAGTTTTCTTTAATTAAGTCGACATGTGAGAAACCGCAATGGCAGCCAAAGTGAAGCGCTTGTCAGCGGGTTGGTGGCCACACAAAAGCGCGCTGCATGTTGCAGCAACATGCAGCAGCAACAAAAATAGCTAAATTACTTGTGTGTGTGTGTGTCAGTGTGTGTGGCATCTATGCTTAATTATTGAGCGCGTGCCTGCAAAACAAATGCATACAACACTTGTATACGCACACACTCTCGCACACACAGCTGTCGTGTGCGTGTAAATGGCAGCTATAAGAATTTTCGCGCATTTTCCTGCACCCAAGACTGGCTGAAAACAGAAGTGTGAAATATTTGCAAATCATTTGCTGCATTTTGGCACTTGGCTACAAAACATTTTCTCAAGTGTCAACTCCAAATTGCTTAAAGTGTGATTAACGTTTCCTGCCAAATACTGTCATCCACAGGATTTGGGTTGTAGCACTAGAATTTCAGTATATATGAAGAAAATGTAGCCGATGTAACTGTAAAAATCCTAAAAGATATAAACAATTTTTTTTTTTAATATTATATAATTATTTTATATCCTTGGATAGGGTATTTAATTTTTATGACATTACTTTTAACGCATAGAGGAAGGCATCTTCAATCACATAAAGAATAAACATATATTCTTGATCAGCATCAACAGCCCAGCTGATAAAGCCTTGTTTTCTGACTATTCGACTATCTGTCTATCCATCTGTAAGTTACTTTCTAAGCAGACTAAACTTTTAGTAACGAAAGTATATTGCTGAAACTTGGCATAGAGCTGCCTTTTTGCCATAGCAACTATTTGTACATATATATTTATTTTTTGTTCAATAACTTAATAACGACATACCACATTTATGTATATTACATTTTAGCTTAAGCTTGTGAACATCGGAGTACTTTATAGAATAATGCTCCTATAGATATTATCGGATGAAAACTGAGATATTGTATGCGATATATTTATGTGCCTCAAAAAGTATAATAAAAATAATACGCTCGTAAATTGTTAATAAATTCTTATCAACATCGGAGTTTTATAAAAATTAGTTTATATACAAACAATTAATCGAAAATTTAGATTTTGCCTGAATATTTTATTAATTTCAATTGATATTCTGCAGCATAATCATATCTGTTTGCTATGTTTCTACCTTGTACCCATTTATAATGGGTGTACAAGCAGAATGTTGCATCTCCGATACCATAAGGCATATATATTTTTGGTCAACATCAATAGCTAAGTCAATTTTAGCCATGCTTGACTGTCTGTCTGACCGTCCGTACCTTCGTTTGTCCGTGTGTATAAATTGGGTCGATATCAGAGACTTTAGGTGCTGGAGACTTGGAATATATGCAGATCAGGTTTCTTTTTTCCTATTGGTAACCTACGTCGTTTTCTTGAAATCGAATTTTTCGTCCGTTTTTTTAAGTAAAAGAGCTAGATTCTCGTTTAGTGCATTTTAAGAGGTATAGACTTGTGCCTTGGTTTTTATATACATTTGAGTGCCAAATTTAATGCCAAATTTAATGCCAAATTTAGTGCTTGATTTTCAGTCGTTATTGGCTAATCTCCGCTTCTGACTATAATATTTTTGCTTGTTTAGATTTACAACTTTTGAATAGTAAACTTTTTATTAAATATTGTGTCATCAAAAAAACGTGCTTTAAACTACATGTTAAATAGTAAATTATGCATAAGTTCCGCTCTTTGACACCCTCGAAAGACTTTAATTTGCTTTGACTCTTAGCCATAATCCCAGCGCCCGCCCCCGCCCCCGCACTCTGCCTCGTCTTCTTTTGTCTCTATTAGCCCTGTGCCAGTGACCCACAAAATGTGTGTCACAATTGTTGCTGTATTTGTGGTCAATAATATCACGCTCATGAACGAGTGTGTGTTTGAGTGTGTGTGCCTGTTTTCGTTGTTCATGTTGATGAGTCCCAAGGTGACTGTTTCATTTTCGTTCGTTCGTTCGTTCGTTTGCCCATGTGTTGACAGTTCACGCACACAATGCCCATTTACATATTGAACTTTTGCACACACACACACACGCACACGTGCACTTGGCCTGGCATACTGTCACGTCATGTGGCTGCTGCATAATAATTGCAACATTTGCCGTTGTCGCACAGTCTCACAGCTGCGCCAGCTGTTGCAGGTAGCGGGGCAACAACAATGGAGTTGCAGCTGCCACTGCAACAGCAACTGCAACTGCAACGGGACGAACATGTCCCCCAAGCATTGCAGCAGCATCCTGTACTCTCGTCCCCACCCACTGTCAATTGTCAAGGCGACGCGCAGCCGGATGCTGTCAATTGGCCCAGTTTGCGCCTTTTAAAGCCGATCGATGCTTTTTGTTACTGCAATTCTGCTCTGGCGAGTTTATGGCGAACTCTGGACTTGCGTGGGATCAGCCTTGGCTAACGCCGGACTTAGCTTGGCTCTTAGAGGCTTCGCTGCTTTCGTTTCTTTTCTTAATTACGCGTTGCGCGTGTTGCAGCAAAGTGTTGCCGGGATTTGAATGCGGCAGCTGCTCGTTGGCTGATTGCATGCAGTACGCTAATTATGAAGAGCCAAGCACTTTGTGTAATTAAACACAAGTTCGCGGGCGGAGTGCAACGCATTTGTGGCATTTTGAATAATTCGCTGCTTGTTTGCGTTCTGTGGCAGCTTTAAAGAAGTTTTCGTTTTCGTTTTCTATTTTTTTTTTATTTGGCTAAAACGCAACTATTCGAAAACCATTTGAAAAAATTGAGCTGCAAACACAAACGAATTATAGAACATGCCGCAACATAAAATATTTATGATATTGCGGCTGGCATTGGTTTGCGGCAACTTGGCCAGCCAAAAAGTTGCAACAAAAACAAGCAAGGGTGTCTAAATCGGGATGGCGCGACTGGAAGATAGCCTGTAGACAGGCCTTAACTGACGTTTAGTCAAATGAAAACAAAAGAAAAAAGTTACATTTACTTTTTTTTTGCTTTGTTTATTAAAAGGTGCTCTATAAAAATCTGAAACAAACTTGTTTTTGCGTTTTATATATAAAGACCAATGCTTAAAATGTATTATGAGGTCTATATTATACACACAAGCTGGTTTTATTCTAATATGCCAAGAGTTTTTCTTTAAATTAATAAAAACAAAAATATATATTGGTTTATGTAGTAAGACTTTTCTATCCGTTTTGCAAATGCAACTACTGAGAAAAATCCATATTTTATATGATTGACTATCAGTCAAATAGTTAGTCAATCAGTCTGTCAATCAATCAGTCAGTTAATCAGTCAGCCAATCAATTAATCAATCAGTCAGTCAAAGAGTCAGGTAATCAGTCAGTCAATCAGTCAGTCATTTAGTTGGCCAATCAATAAATCAGTTAGTTAATCAGTCAGCCAATAAGTCAGTCGATTAGACAGTTACTCAACTTTTCAGTCGATCAGTCGGATAAACAATAAGTCAATCAGTTACACAGTCAACTTTTCAGTCAATCACTCGGATAAACAATAAGTCAATCAGTCAACCAGTCAATCCATTACCGTAAATGCATATACGTGATTTATGTGCTTTACCCTTTGAAAATTGTTGGAGGAAAAAACAGATTTCAACATTGGGAAAAACTAAATAAGCCTGATGACAGCCTTAAATTGCAGAATTTTTATAATACCATTAATTACACATTTTCATGGGGTACAGGGTATATTAAAAAGTTTCGAGCTACTACAAAGGACGAACCATAAACTATTTTCGCGCAAATGTAACAAATGTAGCATTTGCTAAAAGCGTGCCACAAATGCTGTTAAACATCATGTTTAATGTTGTGGGCCGTGCCGCAACAGCGACCAATTGTTTTTTCTTGTTTTTCTATATTTTATTTATGGAGCAAGCAATCACTGCATCAATGTATAGGTATTCCGTTTAGTTGGTCTCTCTACTTTTGTCACCTGCGGCTGGCCAAAGCTGCTTTTACATTTGATGCCAAGCACTTTGAAGTGTGTGTGTGTGTGTGTGCGTGTTTGCGAGCGTCTGTGTGTGTTGCCAAGTTGGCTTTTGGTGGTCAGCACTTCGCTTAGGTTTCTTTAGAAGTTGCCAGTTGACGCAGAATATGGCAAAGTTTGTGCTTTGTAGCCTGGCAGATATTTGCACAATTTGATTATCTATTTGTTGCTGGAATCCTTGTGTGTGTGTGTGAGTGTGTGTGTGTGCACGTGGCTAAAAAACGTTTATTTGATATGAGTTGAATTAAAATTTTGTTGCCCGCCTGAAATCATGCAACAAAGTTGTCCAACAACGACTTGTACAGTGTCTATTTGCACAGGCAACCGAAATATAAATTTCAACAATTTAAATAAAATGTTTAATATTTATGTTTACACTAGGTAACCTAATACCCTTCTTTATGCAGGTCCCAAAACTATCTAAAGAGAAACAAAGTGCGTGTGGCATGCAATTGCAGCAATTGCCTTGTCCCCAGGCACGCAGACAACTGGACACCCAGCTTACAGTTTCGACGCAAACAGGTGCAAGTTTGTCTGGGCACCCAAAACACACACACACACACACATATTATGTATATAGATATAGTCGCATAAACATATAAGCGAGTGTGTGAGCTGTTCTCTGTGGTCGTGTGGCTTGCTAACTTTGCTTTTGGACAGGGGTAAAAGGCAGAGTCAGGAGCTTAAATGCACTTCCCAGTGAAAGAAAAGGTTTTTGAAATATATATATGTAGGTATACCTGTATATGTATATGTGTCTATAGATATTTATTTATAATACATATCCTAGTGCAGATGTTTCAAATGTATAGCAAAACTTCTACTATGGGCCACATTTACATTTACATTACATACATTTTTTCTGCCCTAGGCTGAAAAGTAAAAATATAAATAAATATCAAATTGTATTTATTTTGTAGATCTTCTTTTTAATAATTAACAATTTATAGATAAATGCTTAATAATTACTATTTTAATTCATAAAATGTCACTAAGATGTGTTAACTCACTTTAAATAAACAAAATTTATTTAAAAAACCTATTTTAAAAAAGTATAAAAATGTCGATTATAAATTTTAGCTACTTTAAGCTTTAAATAATCAGCATAAGGGATTATAAATAGTAGTACAAAAGTTAAGTGAAGTTTTTAACTTGATAAATTAAAAGCACAAGTAACCCGCTTTAATTCTTAGTACAAGTATCACATTGCATCATAAATGCTTTTCCAAAAGTTTCGCCTTCAGGTTTCAGGCACGTGCTTTGTTTTTTTTTTTTTTTTTTACAGCTGTTAACATAACAGATCCCGGCAATGTTAAGTAAATGGAAACTTACATTAGGTAAACATCTCTCATACTACAAATCGAACAAGAATTGCATAGTGATAATATATTTACTTACTATAAGAATTTAATATTTAATCTTAACCTCTTAACTTCGTGAATATATATATATATATATATATTTATTTCATGACTTAATCGGCTCATAAAAAATTTAAAAAAAAAATTATTTTTAGTTACAATACGTGGCTATTAAGCCCACAGTAGCACAGAGCTTCGAGAGGGATGGTCAACTTTGAGACAACTGTCTGGACTAAAGTCCATTTTCAGCAAACAAGTTTTTCACCTTTTGCACTTAAGCATTAATATTAGCAAAGTGCGTTGGTCTGCAGGCAGAAAGCAGCTTTTGTTTAAAAACCTCAAACAAGGAAAAAAAAGACTTTTAAAAAAAAGACACGAAGAAAAATAAACAATGAAATGTTGCATGACTAAAGTATAAGTTTTCGTATTTACCCACACATAAACATGCACATACATTGACATAGACCAGAACGTACGTACACAAATGTATGTCAGAAGCAACAGCTTAGAACAAATATTAGGATAAACAAACAGTTGTGTGTGTCTCACAGGCATGTGAGAGCAGCTTTAAGCCAAACCAAACTAAACTCAACCAAACCAAACCGACTCAGGCTGCAGCCGCAACAACACAACTGACAGCTGACAGTTAAAACAAAGGCGTGCAACAAGACAAGCAACAAGACGCGACGCGATGCGATGCGTTGCGAGGGCAGCGACAATATAACTTTTTTGTAGCTCGTTTTTTCTTATACTCTTGCAGGAGGTTTAATAAATCTGTCACGAATTGTGTAACGAACTGTGGAAAAGGCAATTTCGATTTTAAAAAGTATATCTATGTATATATTCCTGTTTCGATTGTAGTGTAAAACTCTCATTCTTAAAGCTGTCTCAAATTTGGGAGAGATCTTTCATTTTAAAAGCAGACAGTAAATATTTATATTTATATTATATACTTATATATTTAGCTACATTAGTCACAGTAGCTTTTCAATATTTACCACATAAAAAAATATTAATTTATTTATTTTTATTCTTGTCAAATTGCAATCGAACACTATATAAGCTCCTTTTAAAATATTCGGTAGATCAGTAATCTCTTATTCAAACTGAATTTTTTTCTATACAATTTTTAATAAACTTTCCAAAAAAATAATGTTTATTATGTTTTTATACGTTATTTTTATATTTATGATTCCATAAATTTGTAACCAATAAAATTTTCTAAAAACTGAATAATATTTTCTTAGAAATTATTTCTATTTTTATTGCAGTAGCCAAAATCAATTTATCTTTGACTCACTTGGACTGTTACAGCTCCATTTGTATACCGCATAATTCACCTTCCATTCTTCCCTGACCGCAAATGACTTGAGAATAGAGAACCTTGATCCAAATCGAGACATGGAGGAAATCTGATATGTGTCTGTATTTAGGTCTGTATGTCGGTCTTTTCTTAAAGAGATCAGACAGGTC
Source organism: Drosophila colorata (assembly GCA_035041545.1). Lineage (NCBI taxonomy): Eukaryota > Metazoa > Arthropoda > Insecta > Diptera > Drosophilidae > Drosophila > Drosophila colorata. Next base: position 4,450,480 of record JAWNLD010000680.1, on the reverse strand, counting down.
AGAAAAGTACTTACTTTAAAACTACGTTGCACTTTACAGTTGGTGTCCTATAACTATAATATGAACATGTTTACTATATAGAATGATCGGGCATGAAATGAGATTTTATATATAACAAAAAACTGAATTGGTAAGCTGAAACCTCGATTTTATATATAACAAAAAACTGAATTCGTAAGCTGAAACCTCAATTATATATATTGAATTCAAACTGCCGATTGAACGGTAGAAAGTCAGAACATCGACAAAATCGAGCTTTTCGATTGGAGGACATTTTATTGCTTATTCGTTTTATAATTTTGTTTACTACTTCCAATATATCTAAAGTACCTAAAATAAAAATCTTTCTCGACAGAAGTAAACTTCTTCTATACCATTTTATGGCAAAAGTATTTTAAATTTCCAATTTCATATCGCTCCCATGAAAGCAGTTGGTTGTAAATTGAATTCTTGTATGAAAGGCATTGTTGTATATTTAAAATCAGAATAATATATTATAGTTCTACATACATCTACGAGGGCATATAGCCTGCGATTACTTAAATCTAACTATACTTTCTTGTTCTTCTTCTTTGTCATTGTGTTTTTGGCGCGCCCGACAGCGGCAACAATTGTAACTGTCTGCGCATTGGCTTTGGCTTTGGCTTTGGCGTTGTCTCTTTAACTTTGCTCAGTTGTTGGCAGCTGTACCCGGCACAAGTCCGCATAAAATAATGAATTTATATTTCTTGAATGTGAATGATGCACATTCAGCGTCAGATTTCAATGTGCCATCAACAAAGTTGCGCTAATCAGGCAATGCTGTAGCATGCAATCAGTGGCTGATTCAACGACAACATGTCCAGCTATGCATGACACATGCCTGGTAATTAAATACTGTGTGTGCGTGTGTGAAGTCCAATACACGCACACGCACACAAACAGACGCACACATTTAGCTTTAGTCGGGCAACACCAGCTTGCGCCGTCATCTTTCTTAATATTGCAAATGTGATGTTGGCTTTAATGCTCGCTACCTTGGCTGTGTGATAAAATGCATGCAATTACACATCATGCTTTTATTGCAATTTGTGTTGCAATATTTAATTTAACTCATCAAGTGAACACATACACACACGTGTGCTCGTTAAATGTAGGTGTGTGTGTAGGTGTGCGATGTTAAGTAAACGCAGCGTGTGTAAACCCTCTATAAAGCAGCACAAAATTAAAGCTTAACTGCCACCGTATCCTTGAATGCGTGTGTGTGAACGTTGTGTAAAATTATTTGTTTTTAATGCTGATGATTGTGTGCGATGTGTGTGCGTCTGTGTCTTTCCTGCTAATGTGCGGCAGTGCATTGTGCTGGTGTCATGCGGCGTATACGCAACATTGGATTACTCATACGCCGCGTCCGCGTGCAAATCTTGTGGCATTCGTATACAATATTATGACAGCTTAATTTGTCATGCCAAGCAGCATGCAGCAGCAGCGGCACCAGTCCATCAATCAATCAATCTTTATCAAGTCATTGCCACTTGCCAACTGGTTGGAATATCCACTTGCCAGCTAAGCGCGTTAATAAAATCCAAAGTATATTTCAGGCAGGCAGTCATTACTTATTTTTGCTCAGCGTTGCAAGAACAATAAACGCTTTTAATGGCAACTTGTCAATGCTGCGCGCTTTACTCACTCCGCTTATGGCACCTGTCATTTGTCAGCTACCTGCATTGCCAGCTATATAAAATTCATATTAGAATTTAATCGCGTGTTAAGCCGTAAGCAGTAAGTAAAAAGTGCTCGCTGTTAAAATTTTGTAGCGCTCGGCATTGTTTTTCGTATCAATAAATGCTTTGATGAGCACACCAAATGCCAACCCAGCAAACAGGGAAAAGCCAACAGCACTGCTCGGCTAATGGCAACTATAGACACCTTCACTTGACACACTTGTCGTGCGCATCCTCCCTCCTGCCCAGTGAAATGTTTATGGCGACGCCTCTTTGGAGTCAAGCTGATAAATTGATTTAAAACATTTTGTGCACGCTTACTGAGCCGTCACACAGTGGGCAAAGTAATCGATCTAGGGGTATTTAATTAAAATCACAATATATCAAATTGAGCCAATTTTTCTTGAAAATAAATATTTCTTTAAGGTTTTTACCTGCATCAAATTTAAATTAAATATAATGGCTTTATTAGCTATTCAAATTTAAGGCTAATAAAGAAAACAAAAATGAATTGGTAATAAGAGAAGCAAATTGTAGTAGAAATAACCATTAGTTAAGATTAGTTAATTATTAAGAAAATAATAAGAAAAATTAATGTTATAAAATCGATTATCATTGATTATTTTCTTGATCAGGACGATCAGCGATCTCGGAAACTACAAAAGCTAGAGACCTAAACTTTTTGACTCTAGATTCTCCTATACCATACGATGAATAAGTTTTTAATTTTTTTTCGATATCTTGCTCGGTTTCATTGTTATCGATAAAAATTCATTTTAAGACTTGGTTTTCATACGTCGGAGACTATAAGAGCTAGATGTAACGACAGCTTGAGCTGGGTTCAGGGTAAAAATTAAACAAAATAAAATTATTAATTAAAATTATTAAAAATTAAATTTTGTTTATTTACTAAGCCACACATTGCAAATATTTACATATAATAATACATACAAAATAAACTTAAAAAACACAACATGTTAGGAGTCAAGAGAAACTTGTTATTACTTAGTTTGGCTTAGATAACTTATTTTTCATACTCAAACTTTGACTTCGACCGATAGTTTCGATATCATGAAGTATGAAGTATAAAGCAGTAAAACAAAAGGTAAAAGCGTACAAGGTGCCCTTAATAACGACGAACTTTTTAAAAAGAAACATCCAGACAGACCTTAAAGGTTGATTTTTTGAATGGTATGCAAAAATGGCTTTTTACTTTAAGCACAAGTTTTGCCCACAGTAAATCGCCTGGCACTCGACGGTATTTTATTTATTGGCATTGCAATAGGCAAGGAGTCAAGCAGGACTAGCGGCAGTCGGCAGTCATCCCTCGTTGTGTTGCCTTTCAATCTAAAATTGTTTACCTGTGCTGCGCTGTGTCGTAGCTGGCAGGCTCATTGGATGCCATTTAGATGGGCATTTTGGCTATTATTGGCGCCTATTTGGTTACAGGCAGATCTCCGTCCAAGTTTCGGATAGTTGTGATTAATGACCAGCCCGGACCACCCGCTGCGGTATTGATGGTGCCCCACGCAGCGCTATATAAAATAGTGTTATGCGGCGTATACTTAATTTATTTGTACTGCATTTCAAAAATGCTTAAAGATAATAATTGTGTATATGTGTGTGTGTGTGTGCGTGTGTGGCAGCAACAAGTGTTAAAAGACTTTAAGCTGGCAATGGATATGCACTTAAATGTAACACAAATGGAAAACCCTCCCATTCAGTCACAAAGTTCGTTGGCATTGGCCTTTGTGGAAAGTTGTGTTTTCAGCACTTATGAAATCATTTCGAAAATCTGTTGCCATACTACGTGACTTTGAATTGCCATAATTGCCGGCAGCAGCGGGAGCAATGGCAGCTGAAGGTCTTCAGTCTGGCCCTATGATGTGCTGATGGTGTCCCACATTTGGTGTTGATGTGCCTCCCAAGGAGACACGCTCTGCGCCTGCTGAGCACATGGCGTGCCAATAACTCAAGCTTTTGGCCAATATGAAGTCATAAGTTTGCCCCTTGGGCAGCTTCACATTCATTAACTGCTTCGTTCTGACACTTCGCAAGTAAATCAGCCATTTTATATGTGGGTATTATGCACTTGTTTCTGGACACAATTAAATAATTTCCTATTTTCATGCCAACTAAGCCGCATCAAATGAAGTCAACGTCAGAGTCCCTTCCGGTTTGTTTGGCTTTCAACTGGGACTGAGGACCTCAGGCGAGGACACGTTGAAAACTTTGTTGGTATAAAATCAGTTTTATGCCCTTTGAAAAAGTTGATGTACAGGGTATAATAATTCCCTAGGAATATATGTGTAAAACACAGAAGGAGTTATTTTCGCATCTAAACGGAGTATATATTCCTATTCCCATAATTCGTAAAAAGGTATAAATGGTTTTATTTTATATTACTTTATTTTTTTTTAATTTGTAGACGTAGTTTGTTTTCTGTTTGGTTGTATGTATTTTTACTTCCAAGAAAATCGAATTTTACTTTTATTTTAAACACATAATCTTTATTAATAATATTAATAATATATTCTTTTTTTAGCTATTTTTTAATCCTTACTGGAAATAGCCTAAAGGTTGGATTATAAATTGTATGTATAAGTATATTTATAGTGCCCAAACTACGTTTATGTAAATAGAGTTAAATCTCCAAATCTGGCAAGCTGCATAACTTTCTCCTGGACAGTTAGTTTACCATATTTACTTGCGACTTGAGACTGTGGGAGAAAATGTTTTCTAGACTTTATCAGGATACATTTTCAGGAAATGCGCTGCTCATAGTATATATTTAAATAAAATCTAACTAAAAACCATATATTATTTTGATAAACAAAAATATTGCCTGGTTTGCCGGTTGCGCCTCTTAATAATTAAATAATAAATTAATTATTTTCTTCACATTCTATATTTTATATATATGTGTGTGTTTATTAATTAATAATAGACTAAGGACTAAGGGAGACTTCCAAGTCTATAACTCTCCTTAGAAGTATTTCTACTGTCTAGCATTGTGTGGCTCCCACTGAGTCTACAACAAATTAAAGGCGCATCCGCAAACGCATCCTGTCAACAATTTCCTAGTTGTTTCTTTTGTTGTTTCTTTTCATTAGAACAATCGAGTTGTAGGTTTACGATGCAAAAGTTTTTCGAAAAGTCCTTTTTATTGCCAGTCGGTGCATTTCAGCAGACACTTAATGGTCGCTGCCGCCGCACAGATTTGCCACTGAATGAGGCTCATCATGTTATAATGCCACACTCGTACCTTCAGTGGGGAAAATTACTGTGCTCCAACCGCAGCAGTTCGCTCATCAGACTTGATTGCTGGCTGCTCGGTTGGCCCGTTGGACAGCTGGTTAGCTGGCCAGTTGGTCAGCTAGGTCATGTAATTGTCTGCCAGACACACTCACACACGCACACTCGAAGTCGCATGTGCGTCTATGTGGATGTTGATGAGACCGGCGCCGGATGCTGGTACAGAACATCATTGAGACAACGACAAGGCTGAGTGTCGCACAACTGCAGTGCAACTGGAGCCTGGTTGCATGCAGCTCCTGCTCCTGCTCCTGTTGCTGCCGCTACTGCAGTTGTTTTTACCAATGCTGTCGGCCCGGTTGCCAAGTCCAATGCAGGTGGCCCCATGCGTTGGGCAGTCAATCTTTTCGGAAACAATTAGAGAACATTGATTGTTGTCGTTTATCCCTTTGGTCTGCTATTGTGGATTGCGGCTGGGGCGACCACTGTTGCCAACTGCTTAAGAGCTAAAATAAAGCTAGTCTTACGCTGGCAATAATGTTAGGTAAACTACGTTGTTTTTGCTAAAAGTATTTAGAAATAATTATTTACACATTTGCATTTTTTTTTCTTATTTTTCAACTGTTTTAAGTCATTTATTTAAAATGTATAACTAAAAATTAAACATTTATTGAAATTGATGATTGAATGTTAAAAAACACAAAAATAATGCGCTTGGTAAGGGCACAGCAAATATTTTAATTTTAATATTTTTTCTAATACTTATTTATTTATGATAACTAATTAATTTATTTGTTTACTATTTAAGATAGTGTTATTCCAAATCATTGACCTGAAAACAACATAATTAAATATCAATAATACTTTTTTATAATATTGGTTGTCAAGAAGGTAAGCAGCAAATTAAATATTTATTTATTAAATATTTTTCAAATAAATATTTTTTACTGTATTTCTTAGCTTGTCTTTTGTGGATGCTTTTGCCCTATATGCTGTTTATTATTTGGTTTATTGGTTATTTTTGACTGGCTAATTTAATTAGGAACATTATGTATGTAAAGAATATTGTATATTGGAGCTCTTGCTCTCCAAAGAAAAGTCGAAGTCTAATGACTGTGTAATACTCGGTTCCCCAATATAAATAGTTTAAATAGCTAAAAATTTGACGAACGTTTAAATTTGACTCTAAATCGATAATCAGTAATTTATAAATTTTATAAATGTAAAAATGTGACAAATAGAGAAAAAATTCACCATTATTTATTTTACGCAAGTATAGTTTCAACAGCTTGGAAAAAAATTAACGGATTGATGGATACTCTTTCTCTACATGCTCTATTTTCTTTTGTCACTAGCGTATAAAAAGCTCGTGCTTAATAATTCAACTTTACTTGAATACACTTAAGTTAACTTAACTGCCAATACTGTCGCTGCAATAGCAGCAGCCGCAACAGCCGCAGCAGCAGCAATGTGTTTTAGCCGCACTTACTTGCACTAACTTGGCTTTAAAACAAACAGATGAAGATTAGATCGCTGGCTTACGCAACGCAACGATTTCAATTAAACGCGAAATCCACTTAATTTTGATGACAATTAGTAATGATTGCAGTCGCACAGTAATTTCCCTGTGTGTATAAGTGTGTGCATAGGGGCAAAAAAAAAACCGTTATAATCACTAAATGACAAAATCAGCAACAAATCACGACAACCAACAACCCAGCAACAACGACAACAACAACAACAACAACAATAGATATGTCAACAACAAATCAGACAAATTGCATTAAAAATGCTGTGGCACTCGAATGTCTGTTGACGGACAGTTCCATCTAGACGGCTGGGGCGATTGGGGGGCGGGTGCTGTAGGTCTGGTTGCTCGATTGGGGCCGTCAACTAACTGAGCGATTAGTGTCACACCAACAACTGCTGCTCGCCCGACTGTCCATTAACCAGCAATCGCAACAGCAGCAGCAGCAACGTCGACATCAACAACAAATCAAATCAAATGTACTTTAACACGCTCGAGCCCAGAGTATTTAACCGATAGCTAAAAAAAAAAATAGGAAAAAGGAAATCCAAAACAGCTAGGGTAGACGCAAAGAAACAGACAGAGAAGCGGAACGGATAGATGGCAAGTGGTAAATGGTAAATGGGAATTGGCGCTGGGCAAACAACAGTTGCGCCTGAGCCTGACAATGAGTGCTCACCGCTTCCGCTTCCGCTTTAAGTGCTCTGAAATTGAGTGCGGCCAGGAGGGTTGTCGCCTCAACATATATATCTATATAAAGCAATCGGTCCAAGGCAAATCGACGTACTTCATCAAGTGGCAACATGGCAGCGCCTCGACTTCAACCAGAGCTACGTTCGTTAGCTTGCAACTTGGATCGGTGCCTCGTGATGCCACGTTTAAGTGATAAGAGCAGTTCAAATGTTTGGTCAAGTGTGAGACAATTTGAATTTTTACAGATTTACAATTGTTTTTTTGTTTTTTAAAATACCCCGTTAAAATATATACTTGGGTTAAATAAGGTATTATTCAGTTGTGGATGGAACTGAAAGAATAATACACGTTAGGAATGTATGAATCAATGTATGAAAACAATTTTATTGTGAATTTTGGATTTTAGTTTTCTGACCTAAAAACACTCAGAACAGAAAGTAAAAACGGCCTAGAATTTATACCATTTTGTATCTTAATTTTCTGAAGATAAGAAATTTTCACTTTTGCCGAATTTCGATAGATTCCTTGTTTTTCCTCTCTTATATGGTAAAATACTAGAAAACCATGCTGTTGTTTTTATACTATTATTGTTTAACCTCAATAGAAAATATTTTTACATTTTTTTTCAAAAACAATTTTAACATTTTTTCATGGCAATAATTGGCAATACTCATCTTAAAGCTCATCAGCTAAAAACATATCAATAAAAGCGCTGTTTATTCTTGTGACTTTAAAACTGATCATTTAAATTGCATTTTCTATTGCTTTTCTTCTGAGTCGATATATAAGTTAGTTTTTAAAATACACAAACCCAATTTACAATTACAATGCTAATGAAAGTAATAAAAAAACTCAATAGGTATATACACAAAAAAAGTAGTATAAGCTATTGTTTTTCGCGATTCGACCACTCTATGGTGAGCAGATGTCTGTAGTTTTAAAGTCTTTAGCTTACTTGGACAGACAAATTCAACAAAAATACTCGTAATTACATTGTGTACATACTATTGTGTATGCATTTTTAACACGGTGATATTCGCATCTTATAAACTTGTTCAAGCTGATTTTTTTGTTAGAATAAACACACCTCCATTACATTTTTTTAAAGATTTATTTTTATTTATTTATCAATTATTTCGAAAGTTAATTCAGTGAACTTTCGTGGTCTTTATAATTGCCTTGCTAATATAGATCTTAAGTCTAGGAATTAATATTATTATATCAAAATAATACTAATAATATTAACATAAATAATCCTTAATATTTAATTAAAATAATATTCCAAATATTCTTAATATAAATATATGCAATATTCATTAAAGCATTTCGGCTACTTTATGGCTTGGTAGGGGGTATCTACAATTCTATCAAATTTCATCAGAGTCATTTCTCTTGTTTTTTATGTCGCAATTAACAGTTGGGGACAATCGCAAGCATAGACAGTCGTAGCCATAGGGAAGGCTTATAGCCAACGTTAACCCATTGGGGCCATAAAACTGTCTGGCATCCTTTCTTTCAGTAGCACTTGACGAAATAGTACACTTAATTAAGACTAAAAAACAGTTGAGTGAATGGTGTAAATTTGAACAAGCAACTAGTTAATACTAGCAAAAAATAACGTGTTCGCCACGTTTGAATTAAAACTCGTATGATAATTGCTAAGTGAAACCTAAAGCTCTGCAGAGATAATGCCAAGTCAGGCACAAATTGAGTTCGTTTCGGTGGCCGACAAAATAATCAGCGCAACACACAGACCCATACACACACACACAAACACACACACACATCATATTGGGGCGCTGACAGCGTGAATGCGAAATGGCTTTGCCAAATGGCAGCAGCTATGCGAGTTGCGTCCGATCAGGCGTGCGTGCGGTATGTATAGAGGGAGGGGCCGTTGAGTTAGGTCAGCGGCTGGAGGCTTGTTTAATGGTCGCTGCGTAATCTAATAGCCAGTGGATGGCCATTTGGGCAGCGTACAGCAGGCCCATGACCGTGGCCGCCACTGCCATGTTGAGACCAGCTGCAGCGTCGCCTGCTAATGCAGCATCGCATTTGTTGCCGCCAGCTTCTAGGCATAATTTGTGCTTGCAGCTAGCTTTTTTTGCGCTTCTATTTTTTTTATTTATGGCCACGCCCACTGGCGAATTAGCAGCAGCAGCACCGGCAGCAAATTTATGTGGCTCGCTTAGCGTTGACTGCAACTTTGTCAACGTCGATGCGAGCGCTGACCATGTCGAGGGCCGAAAAAAGCGTATAAGAAAAAATTAGGCAACATTTTGCTGTCGGGCTGTCATTTATCGTTGCTGCTACCTGGCATGTGTTTACACATGCCAGCCGGCAATTTATGGCCCAACAGCTGCCAAGTGCAGAGCCTTCTAATAACTTTAATAATTGGCTGCCGCATGTTGCAAGCGAAGCAGCAGCAAAAAAATATGCTGTGCAATTAATGTACGCTTTTGGCCACATTTTGTACTGCCAATTGTCGAGGCAGCGCTGGCACTGCGCATTAAGTATGCGCCTAGTTGACCAAGTTGCCAGCTGCTTAGCCATATGCTAGCGCCGAAATTATTGGCGCAGCTGCCACTGCAACGGCTGCGGCAGGCATGTTGCAAGCTATTAAATTTGCAGCGCAGCGAGTATTTCGTTCGGGCTGCTTCATTTATTTCGAATTGAATTTAAAGGCAAATGTCGAGCTGCTGCTTTTTGGGGACAGCTTTTGGCCACGTCGCTGCATCTATTTCAATTGGGTGTGGCTCAATGCCAAGTTGGTGCCGCCGCCGCCGTCGCTGCCACAGATGTGTCCTTTGTCCTTTCCAGCTCTGGATCAACATTTCGCTTTGTCTGCTTGCCAGAGATTTCAACAGTTTTCATCGCATATTTTGCTGCTGCTGCTGCTGCTGCTGCTACTACTTAATCCGTTCTCCATTTCATTTGCCATGCCCCATTTGTGTTGCATATCGAGACGTGGCAAGCGGCAGCCATGTGCTTTAGCCCAATTGCAAGTGTAAAGCCGATTAATTTTTTTCTTCTTCTTGCAATGTGTTTAAGAAGCTGCCACAGACCGCAATTGCAAACACGGCCAAAATCGATACACGCTTCCGCTGACCTGTAAGACAGTCAAGCCCGGTTTGGGCTGCACCCAATGCCCCGCTGCCAAGGTTGCCAGGAGCGACAGGGTATTAAGGAATGCCCAAATGAATTTGGAGCAATTTTCAATTATTGCACAGTTGAAGCGTAAATAAGTTGTAAATCATCAATTACCCAAAAAGTAGACACCTACACAGCACACACAGTAACACTAGCAACGAGCCCAGCCAACAACAGCAACAACATCAACAACACCAACAACAACAGCAGCTGGATTTGTAGCAAAAAAATAACAACTGCAATTGCTGAAAAATCGCCAAAGCGGATACGTGTGCTATCGCGCCGAATAGGAGAAATATAAAAGAAATGAAAAAAAATTCAAGAAAAAATATTTATTTTTACAGTGCCGATGCTTAAATGCCCTTGCAGGCAAGTAACAAATATATAATATAAATATACTTCAATACTCCAACACGCCTGCAGATACAGAGTCAAATGTATTTTTAAATAGTTGTTTGACAAAAAAAAAAAAATTGCGCCCATACAATATATTTTGTTCAATTTTCAATTTAATATATTTATACTTTTATATAAGATCATTTATATGTTAACCAACATCTATTTAAAAAAAATGTATGTATATAATTATATAAAAAATATGAATTAATAAACCTCTTAATACAGTGGTCGATCTTGCAGTTTTCGGGTATTATAGCTGTCCAGAAATAAATAATTGTTATATTTAGGCACATTCAATGCAGCATGAAATAAATAATTTAGCAATTTTATATAATGCTTACATATTTTTTTTATTTAATTTTTTTCTTTAAAAATTGTTTAGTGGAAGTTATAAATATTACAAAACCGCATTTACACGAGAGCCATAATTTAAAATTTCAAAATTTTCTTTGAAAGTTTCTTAATGTCTTTATCACATTTACACGAGGACTGTACGTCTAAGATTATTGATCCCTCGTTTAAATGGAGTCTTTTTAGTCGGATATTCATAAGTTTTATCTAACAATTAAAATGCCAATATTACTCAGCTTGAGTAATATTTAAATAAAAACCGAAAAAAATTTATCATATAAAAAAAAGGAGATATAAAAATTCAATATTATTTGTATAGATTTATTCAAAGAGGATCATATGATATAGTAAACTAAAACGTTGGGTCTTGACCGTTATATTGCCGGCAAACGGATAATTTTGGATAAATAATGCCAATAATAATTAAAGGTCTTGATAGGTCTATATGAACTGAGCTCTTGATGCTGATCGAGAAAATATATAAGCTTGTCATTGCCGAATATGCAAGGGTATAAGAAATACAAAACATACTCAGGGAAAAAGAAGAGGGAGAGAGAGAGAGTGTGAGTGAGAGAGAGAGAGAGCATGCCAAGTAGACAATGAAAATTCTATGATATGAAAAAGAAAATGGGCAATCGTAAAAATAGCAACTAACAGCCAAAAAGTAGTGTTGTTATTGTACATTCAGATGGTGGGCAGGGCAAATAGGTGGTAGAGTGTATAGGACACAATCGGCAAGTACAACTAGAAGGCACTGCTAGTAAGTACAATACTACTACGACAAAGGCAGCAGCAAGAACAAGAGTAACAACAACTGCGGCTGCAGATAAGGCAAAGGCGATGGCAAAGGAAGTGCTCGGAGCACTGCGAGAGGCTAAGTAGATAGATAGAAATGTCTTTGCCATGGCTTTGGCTAGTGCCAGAGCACGTGATTTATGTGGTAAATAAAAGCAGACACAAATGAGAATCAAAGCGCGCAGATACGGGCACAAATGCAGCAGTTGCAGCGACAGCAGTTGCAGCAGCAGCAGTTGTAGTTGCAGCTGCATCAGCAGCAGCAGCGGCAGCGGCGGCTGTCGACAAAGTGCGGTTAAAGCATACATTTAGGCGTAAAGAGAGGCGGGTAGATTGAGGGGGCGAGAGAGAGAGAGAGAGAGCGAAGCGGCAAAGACAAAGCAAACTGCCTGAAGGAGGCGGCAGGGCAAAAGAACTTGTGCTGGTAGACAAAAGCAAGCGAGAGAACATGAAATCCGGTGCGGCTGAACGGATAGAGAGACAGACAGGCAGACAGACAGACAGACAGACTGTCAGACGGCATCGAGTTGAGTAAAAGTTTTTAATATTATTTCAAGTCTGAAATGAGGGCAATCAGCGGCGCAATTGTCGAGCGGCAAGCATAACAAAGAAATGCTCTTGGCACAAACCAGAAGTAACTGCCATGTGGCGGCTAGGGGCAGGTAGGCAGCAGTGGGTAAATGTGGGGGTAAACACACGGCAAGTTGCGCGGCGCAGCGTTTAACCAGCCGCCGACATTGCCAATAACTGGGCAACTGTCAACGGTGGCAGCAGCAGCAGCAGCAGTTGATGCATTCGAGCAGGAAGGAAAAGATAACTTGCAACGCCAGGATGCTGCAGGAAAACAAACAAAAGTATTTCAAAAGGCAACGACAAAGGCAAAGACAAAGCGAGGCGAAACGAAACCAGACCAAACCAAGGCGCAGCCAGACAGACAGTCGGGTAAATGATCCAGATGGGAGCAGATGTAGATAGCATCATTTACAAATTGGTAAACATTGTTGCAGCAATTAGGCTTACGGCGCTGTGCACGGGCCGCACAGGCATACAAAGCTAAACTAACAAATTTCACTGGATATAGCATAGCTATAACATAAGTTATCCAGATTATATATCAGTTGAATTAACTGTATTCAGCGACTTCAGTCAAGAATTTTTACGCGCTACTTAAGTGTACGAACGTTGTTCAAATGGGCTAGCACTGAATTAATCTACAAACATATTTCAATTATTTTTATTTTTTTTTAAACCTGAAATATTATTTGGCTTAAAAGTAGTAAATGCATTTCATTAGTTAAAATAATAAATTAAAATAATTTGGGTGCAAATTCTTGTATTAACTATTTTGAGCAAAGGATGTTTTTTTTTTAATTTCCCAAATTTAACTTTTAAATTGTTTACTTAATTGCATTACTTTGGATTCAAAGGGTTTTTCATTTGTTTGATGTATTTGAGTAGTTATACTTGTTGTTCTTAATCTAAGCATGTTTTTTTGGAATGGTAAAATTCCTAAACACAAGTATATCTTTTAAACATGGTTCTCAATCCAAACGGAATTGCATTTCGATTATACAAGCTCTTATAGTAAGTATTTTGTATTAATACTAGCGTGTTTTTTTTTAAATTTTGTGTTTCTGTTTTTCCCAAATACAGCACTCAAATACAATAACTAATTAAAGAAAAATCATTTTTTTTATTGCTTATTCTGCCTATTGAAATTCTTGTTATTATTTTATTATTAATTCAAACAAAGTTTTTTGTTCTCAATTCAACTATTGTGTTTTTATAATTTTTAGAATATAAACGAACCATTTTGAAACCAATTATAATTTATATTTAATTTAAAAATAGTCAAAAACGAAATTTACTTGAAACTCGAAGAACGTATTTGTATAAAATCTAAACCGGTCAGACCAGAATTGGGACATTTGTTTTTGCTAAGCTTATATAGATGTACTTATATAGATAACTGTTTAGTCTAATTGAAAACTTTGACATGCCTCTACGACTCGGACAACCCGTTTCGATGGGACCCACAGCTGCTGAATTTAGTGGAGTATTGCTGTCGAGCCGTTGTATGCCCAGCGGTATTTCATGGGCCACTCAGAGCGTCAAGTGAAGGACATCGGCGTTTTATCCTGTTTCAGTTTCACCCGTGCCACAGTGGAAGCGAAACACATGCGCTGCGCCAAAGAGTATACTGAACTTGTACCACTAACCCAGTTAGAGTTGCGTTGAATCCACAGGATGCGTACCGTAGTGCACGCCTAGCTGCAGTTGCGAATGCATGCGAGTCCTGTAACGAAAAGAACATCGGCAAAATAGCCGATGCTTGTGCCCGAACGTTGTCCTGTAAACGCTTTGGCAATGGACTGGCGCCAGGTTCGAGCGTGTTTGAGAAAGCTTTGAGTTGTGTTTGCGCCAGTTGCGCCACAATGTTGCCGCCTCAACATGTAAATGTGTCTATACATGTTGCTATCGCTGTTGCCAAACTGCGGTCATAGTTCTACTCTCTTATCGCATGGTTTTATCAGTTTTGATAAGCGTGCGCAGTATTCCCAATTTTGAATTATAGGCGAGTCTTTAGCAGCAATTAGTCAACCGCTTAGCCAACTTGAAAAGATTTGAATATTGCTTATATAGCGCAAATTAAAGGCTATTTCTTTACAATTCAACTTTATGAATACCTTTTCTGATATTTTTATTTGAGCTGTATAACCTAGTCACCCCATATATTTGCCAGATTTGCTACTGATTGGGTTAGTTTTGGATTTAGTTCGAGTGCCTTACTCGTAGATAGTACGTAGAACACGTGATTCAGCTTAAGTGCTTACGGTTTATATTTCGGTCTAGGGGCACCTTATCAGACCACGGTCAACCTTTGCTCAAAAGCTTCCCCCAGCAAACACTTTGAAATGTTGTGAGGTACTAATTTGGTAAGGCATTGACAAAAATACAATTGTGTTTGCCTAAACAAATAGTGCCAAAAGCAAAAGTGAACTAATTTTAATCTTATGTCGTATTCTTAACTATCTCAAAATCGCCCAGACGACATGTATTTTTATTTCCAAAGCGAAAGCCTTTTATTTCATTACCATCATGAAACGCTTTTCTTTGCCTCAGGCAAAACAATTTTTTTTCGCTAAACTGAGCTACTTTTCCCTGATGGCGATAAAAAAGCGATTTGTCCCAACATACATATACTTAAAAAAAGCATATTGACTGTTTTTTTAATGAGAAACGCGTGCCAAGTTTTTTTTATTTTACTTTGAATTTACGTTTTCAGCGTAACAAGTCTAAAAAAATTAAAATCATTTATCCTTATCACTTTACGATAAACGAAAATATCAGCTTTGGATTTGATATAATATAAACAAAAACAATCCCAGTCTGTCTATAGATTATTGTATTTTTAGATATGACAGGTGAATCACGTTTACTATGGTTATATCTTAACAAAAGCTTAGAAAAACTATGATATCCTATTTAGTTTAAAATGTATGTTATCTAATTTTATTTTGTAGCCCAATTTTGTATTTTGATTGCTGTTGCTTCATTCTATTTCATTTCAACTTTCTTATCACATGGAAAAATCTAAATGTCTGAAAAAGAGTGACCAAGAAATTTTAATTAAAAAATACTCAACGCCAAGCATTTGAACGGCCAAAAAAACGAAAATGTCATTTATATCAGCTTTCGTACTACACAAGGACATTCTATCCCTCGACCCGCTTCCCCTCGCTTTCCCTCCATAACCAGCACTCTCTGCCACTCCGGCCAACCATCGTCAGATGCCTTCGCCTTCGTTTCACTTAGTGCTTATCTTGCGTTGACATACCTTGTCATTTGGGCTGTCTTCGTAAAAATATCAAATGTAATTTAGTGCAACAGGAAAGTCCACAAAAATCAAGCAAAAGGACCTGCATACGTCGGTGCAGCCGATGCATCAGCCCTAGTTGTTGTTATTTACTTTTATGGTTTTTCTATTTTTCTTTAATGGACAGCAGGAACTTCATTTGCATGAGAGTTCATTTTAGATTGTTATTAAATGTGCAATTTAAGTTTTACATATACTCGTGTTAAATAAATGTATTCCCCCTGTTGAAATAGACAAACCCTTCATACGGTGGCATAAAATAGCAATCGGCGAAACTTTAAAAATTATACTTGGAGAGAAAAACCAAGAATTTTCCATTTAATTTGAGCACAAAACTCTTTTTGCAAGAACGGTTTTTATAGCAACAAAATTTAAGACTCATATTTAGTAATAAATATAAAAACTTTTTGCTTCAATTAAGTATGTTTTTTTTCATTTGAAGTTTATTTTAAGTACTAAATTCTTTATAGTGTATAATTTGTATTTGATTTCAAAATGTAGTTTTTATCTATGTACAATTTAAGTTTGATTATAAAAGGAAACATGCTTCATGGGCACTTAAAAAATATTCAAGAATGTTGTTGAAATTTTCCAAATAAAACGCAACGAGTTCTATTCGGCTCGTACATGAATTTAAAAGGACATTTTTCCCTGAGTGTAGAGCAACAACAGTCTAGTGTGTAGATATTTATGTATAAATTTCAGATTAAGTTTATTTAAAACTTTGGTTATTTCCCCTCTCACACCTATAAAGTTTTTGAAATAAAATATAGCAAATATGCTTTTAGGGGTATGCTGTTTGCGTAAAACAGGACTTCGTGAACACAATTTTTTTAGTTTTATTGATGATGGTCTTGAGAACCATTTATTTCATTTGGTTTTTTTTAATTTAGTCTTAAATTGACCAAATGTTGTTCTAATTTCATATTTCAATCGATGGAAAAAGGATAGAATTTGAATGTTTGGTTATATTCGATTGGAGTTTAGTGCTCTAGTTAGAAACGGGACTTCAGCCCTGTCAAAGATGGAATGTTCGTGGCTGCTGGGGTAAAGGTAAATTATTTAAGTAAGAAATATTATAAGCTCCAATGTCATTATTTCAGCATTGAATCTGCCGTTTATTTATGAGTGTAAAAATTTTTAATACTTGATCAGGGCAATATCAATACATTGTTTGTTTAGAAATTGTAAAGATACCACAATCGACATGAACCGAAATAAATTTATTTTTGCCAAGAAACTAGTTATTCACCTTGCTTTGCTTATTTCTTGAAACAACATTAATTATAGCTATGAAAATAACCACATAAAATTTACTGAAAGAAATCATGAAATTTATATAATTTTACCAAATATCTCAATTTCAAAAGAAAAATGTCACTTTTCGAATATTATAATTTTTCTTTTGGAAGCTTATCGCTCTAATTTATGAACTGTTCTCTCAAAACATAGTAAATTGTGGAGTTCGTAAATAGTAAAAAAAAATTAAATTAATATGTTAAAGTTAAGTCCACTTTTAATAAATTATACCGAATACATAAATCAGTTTTCAAGAATTCAATTGCATTATTATTTATTTTAGTTGTTCAGCAGATTTTGCTTGCATGACGAAGTGAATAATTTATTGATTGCTTGATATCAAATTCACTTACTGTTTTGTTTGGTGTTATTATGAAACTAATATTGTATAATTTAAAGTAAACAAAGTAAACATATGAGCCATATTCTTAAGAAGAATTTCATAAATATTAACAATAAATAAATATCTTCTACACAATAGAAAAGTATTTGTTAATTCAACATACACGCAAGCATTACTGTTGATAGTTGTTTTTAATTGTTTACTCAAACCACTTATATATTGTTTACTAGTACATTAAAACCGCTAGCCATAATTTTTTCATGGGCTTCCGCATGCTGCATGCAGGCGAACTGTGGGCAACTAGGGCGAGCTAATTTATTTGCATAATTTTCTTGTTTACAATTTGGGTCGAGAGCAAGAAGGGCTAGCACGACGAGTATTGTGATTGACATAAATGAAGTTACGACTTTGCAACAAGACGAGGCAGCAGACTAAACGCAGCGCTAAGTAAGTGGAACGAGCAACAGAAGTTGGAATGAGACAATTTATAATATTCAATTTATATGCATTTTTTCAAGGCGTCAGAGACGACAGCAACGCGAACAACAACAATTGCAGCTGTTAAGCTGATAATTCCACACCAACACACCCACACACACAGAGACAACTCAGTGGAAAATTTTCATCTTTCTTTCATTGCAAAATAAAATCTTCGTTGTGATTAATGAGATTTGTCACTTGGTTCATTTGTATTTTCCATGCCGTTGGCTTGGCTCCATGTTGCGCCTGTTCGCACCGAAGTCAACCGAACTGGCACGCATATAAATTTCATAAATGCTAAAGGCTGCAAGTGCAGGCTCTGAAAAGTATGCTACACTTTCCAGCAGATTGCAAATTGTTAGCCGTTTGCCGGCAACAGCGACCAATTTGCATTTTCATTATTTTCAGCTCAATTCAAAACGAGCAACAGCAAAACAAGTTAGAGATGTTCAATGGATAGCCGATAGCCGATAGCCGACTAGGATATATCCTCTAGCAGGCTTAAAGTTGCCTTTGTAAGCATTCCGTTGTGCTTTCTTGACCTTAGCCATGGCCTATGGGAAGTAGCTTTTCGAAAAAGAAAATAATGGCGAAATAAATTGGTATATAAATATATGAGAATATACAAAAACAAACATCGAAATTGGGAGTTTCCAGTTTAAGAAACTTTCAAAATTAAGGGGTTATAAATCGATGTTTATCGATTTTTGTAAACTGAGAATGGATATCAATTTCTGGAAAATCAATTTGCTCGTGCTATTAGAGAACCTACATATCTAGCTTTCAAAGGCATCATAAATTTATCTATCAATAGGAAAGCAATTAATTGATCGATTTCTAAGATAAGGGTAGAGCTATCGATAATTTAAGCAACAACTTGATTTGCGCGTGGTATAGGAAAACTAAAATTCACTATCTCTGTGTAGTCGGGAGAGCTATACATTTCCAGCAAGTAAACTTCATGTTGCAGATTTGGAATGCTGGAAAAGTTATCGATTTCTGGGCAACTATAACTCATAACTATATCTAAGCGAAAATTGTATAAGTTTCTGAGATGCGGGAGAGCTAAAATTATTAACTTGGAAAATTTTCATTTACATTTATTTACAGGTTTCTGGTAAGCAAAAAAGTGATCGAACATTTAAAGTAAGTTGATCTGCGCTTGTTAAAGAAAAGCATATAATCGCTTCCTATAATCGCTTCCCCTTCAATTCTTTGTAATGGAATATATACATTTATATAATATATGCGTTTCATGTGGGTCAGAGTTGCCAGCTTCCCATTTTATATGCGTACCGGATATAGCAAGGCCATTACTGTTAGGGCTGCCTCATTTGACGACAACGTAGAGTTGCCACATTTCACTACAATACCCAGACTCTTGTTTATGTGGGCTACCCGGAGACATAACGAAGTGGCGCATTAAATTTGACCCGGCCAATAATTCATTTGTTAAGCCCCGGCACGCACCCAGCCAAGATAATCATGGGCCAAGGACAGCGCTGCGTTATTTTATTTTATTTTTATGTTATTTACATTTTCATTTTCATTTTTTATTTTTAGTAAATTTTAAACGCTGCACTTTCGGCTAGCCGAGTGAGTTATGGCGGGCAATAAATTTCTATGACATATAAATGTAAATAATTGAGTAGCCCGGCTAGGCCGCCACGTCTAGAGCACCGCTGGTGCTGGTGCTGGTGCTCCGCTTGCCTTTGTCTCCCATTACCATTTGCATTTTGGCAGGAAGACGCCGAGGATGAGGATTGTCGACGTCCGTCGCTTACCATGTGATGGATGTTCGCCCCACTTCCGTCCCACTTTATGGCCACTTTGGGCATGCACAAACATTTAATTTCAAACTTTTTGTTACATTTTATTTGCGACGACATCGCTTCCTGCTCTCCAATTATATTTATGTATTTAAATATGTGTAAATATTTATTGACTAAGATTATCCAGCTACCATTTCAGGCCAAACATAAAACTAAATTCGTTAGCATTTACTCTTAGACGGTCAGCGGCATAGTGGGCAACGGAGAACGCATGTCTATTTTGAGCCTCTTGATGACGTCTTTGGCCTGTGCCTGACTTCTCAGTCCAAAGGACTCGAAGGAGCGCAGATCAAAGCGACTTATTCTGTGGAAAGTTAGAAAAAAATACATAAATGTTTTAACTACATCAGTTTGTAGAACCCACCTGTTTCCGGAGACATTCATGAGGAACTTGTAGTAGCTGCTGCGTATCGAGTTCGCCTCCAGAATGGCGGTGTGGAAGAGCAGAGCTGTGAAGCCCGAGTATAATATCATATTGAACTGCGGTATTTCGGCCAGTACGCCCTCCCTGCAGCCCCAATTGTAGAGCATCTGCAGCGTCTTCCACATCAAGTACAGCGCCACTGTGACGTTGGGGAACTGCAGCAGCCCAATGGAGCCCAGCAGGCCGGCGGGTATTGCAAAGCAGGCGCTGTCGTGGCCACAGACATTGCGCAGCCCACAGGAAACAGCCTGGGGAGTGTTGGCAAATGTCAGCGGAAAGTAAATTACAAGTTAGGCATTCTGATCACCTTGAAGATCAGTGAGAAGCTGCCCAGTGCCAGGCCCAGCTGCAGGGAGTCCCTGTTGAAGATCTGTTTGCGCCAGTCCATCTTCAGTTTGACGATCTTGGTTATGTTGAGCACCAGCTTGAGGCCCACCTGCAGGCCCACGCCGCCGACGAAGGGCTTCAGCCCGCCTAGCAGCGCATAGGTGCCGCAGCCCTGCCGATGCGGACAACTGGGATGCTTGGCGTTGCGCATGCGCTCGTACACCTGAACGTAGGCGGAGATGCTGCGAAAGTCGAGCGGCTGGCGGCAGGTGCTTTGCGTGGTGGTCACCGCGGGCGTTTTCTGCGGACCCTCCTCCTCCTTGCCCATGAGTATGGTCAGCGCCTTGAATGTGACATCCTTGACCTTAGACTTGTGCACGCCCAGGCGGTACATGTACAGCAGAGCGGTCAGGCTGCAGCCCAGTATGAGAACCTGCCCGTTCGGTATGGAGCGTACGATGCCCCGTGCCTCCAGCATATTCCACAGTGCCTCGATACCCTCATTGGCCACGTACAGCGCCAGTGGAGTACGTCGCTCGGGCCGCTCGATGAACAGCGCCACATAGCTGCCAATGAAGGTGGGTATGAAGGCGACCGTGCTGAAGTAGAAGCGGCCCAGGAGGCGACGGCACATGCACACGCACAGCGTGAACAGGTAGGCGTTGGTCGAGAGGAAGGCGGACGACTTCAGGATGCCGATAATCGTGTGCTTGAGGTCCAACAGTCTGGGAACGCGCATTTTCATGATTAGCGCAAGCTGTCAACACGTCGAGTTAGTGTATGTTCGATAGGGTATACTTTGATCACGACTACTTGCCAGATAGACTACGCTGTAGGTGCGCATGGAGGCGGGTATGCAGGACAACAGAATGCCGGCTGCACCGCAGAAACAGCTCGCTGTCCAGGGATGCACATACTCATGGCAGCTGCAGTTGATGGCGGCGTCCAAAAGTTTGCTTTGCACAGTCATGGATATATATATATATATATATATATATATGTATATATATGTATATATAAATATATCGGCCTATGTAGCGGTGCTCCGATTAAGCTTTAAGTGTAACTGCCAAGATTATCGCCCTTGAATGATAAGATTATCGATGGAACGCGTGCACGCACCAAAGCCGCGTACAAAGTGCAAATGTGCACCCAAAACAAAAATCGGAGAAAATCTTGCCCGCAGTATAATTGTCTAAATTTCACGTTTCACAACCAGCTTAACCTTCGATATCTAGAGTAATCTAGACAGCTGCACGCCTCAAATCCGACTGGCTACGCTGCGGGCAAGTGTTGAACTATTGAACGCTTTTTATTTGGCTGAGAATTCCATTTGACGCTTATCGAAACAAAGAGCGTAACGCTTATCGACCCCAACATTGTGCATTTTATCAGTATTTTGATACCCTTGCAGAGGGTATTGTAATTTTATCACGAAATGTGTAACACAAAGATGTCTTCAATACCAAAAAGTATATATATTCTTGATCAGCATTATTATAATTTAATTATTTTAATTTTATCACGAAATGTGTAACGCATAGACGTCTCCAATCCCAAATAGTATATATATTCTTGATCAGCCTTTTTTTTAAATTTAATTATTATAATTTTATCACGAAATGTGTAACGCAAAGATGTCTCCAATCCCAAAAAGTATATATATTCTTGATCAGCATCAGCTGCCAAGTCGTTATATCCAAACTCTGTCGTTTTAAAGCTATTTATGGTAAATATGTCGCAGCTGTCATAGAACCGATCGGTCGAAAAATATGTATTTGTATTTAAATTTGTCTTATTTTTAAGATAAGCTGACAAAACTTGGCAATTGATAGTGTTCATATTTTTTCTAACATATCGGCAAAATCTTATCAACATCAAACCACCATACAATATAGCTGCCATAGTAACAATCGGTCGAATAATTAGTTTTTTAACAAAATTATTCCTTTTCTTTTTGAGATAACCTGTTTGGTCAGGCAATTGATAATGTCACTATACTACCAACATATCGGCCAAATCTTATCAACATCGGACAAATTCACCATATAGCTGCCATAGCAACAATCGGTTGAAAAATCTGTTTTTTTCTGAACAACTTCTTTCTTTTGAAAGATATAAAAATCAAACCTAGCAATTGAGGGCGTTCCTATGTTCCCAACATAGGTGAAAAACATATCAGATAAATCGAATGTCTATAAAATAAAACCGTTTTTAAAAACAATAAAGATATTGTATGCAAATACAGTTAACAATTCCATACATCGGCAAGCGTATTTAATCGTCGGCACCCCGAAGATAACTTTTTGTTTTCTTAAAAAAACAGAGTTAAAGTTTAATAGCTTTTCTCGGTTTTATTAAAGGCTGGTAGCAAAAAAAAAAAACAGTCAATTAATTGTCAATACACCCCATACTAACTAGTTTGTTTAATTTCTAGCCCCGGCGCCACTACATAAACACGCCCCGAGAGAGAGCGCGGCATATAGTGCGACTTCTTAGATACTTACATATACAGAACTATATATATTTGTATATACATGCACACACAATATTTAATATGGTTTATGAGTGGCGTGTCGAACGCTGAATATGCGCACTTGAAGTGCTGAGACTTATTGTGATTAACACTGCCGTAGGTAGATCAGTTCTACTGCAACCGTGCTTGGCTCAGGAGGCAAACGAAAATGCTGGCAGCGTCGCCTTGTCGATGATTTTTAAACTCTTCAACATGTCGTTAGTCTGCTGCTGAGTATTAAGGCCAAAAATGTCAAAGGCGCTCAAGTTGAACTTGTTGAGTCTGTAAAAAATAACCATTTAGAGTTAACAACTGCTTTTGTGTGTGCTACCAATATAAAAAAAAAAAACTTGCCTCTCGCCCGAAATGGCCTGCAAAAACTTATAGTAGTTGGGTCGCAGCGACTGCGCCTCCATTATGCCCGCATGGAAGAGGACCGCTGTGAAGAATGCATATGCGTAGAGCATAAAGTTGGGAATGCGTGGAAGAATGCCGCGTTCTTGGGCCATGCTGCCGAATATCTGCAAAGATGGGTTTATTAAAGAGTAAGCATGTTGAGCTTTGCCCTGGCACGAGCAACTCACCTGTATGGCCTTCCACATGACGTACAAGGCGACTGTATTGTCCGGATACTGGGTAAATGCAATGGAGGCCACCAGACCCGCGGGTATTGCAAATACAGCCCGATCCCCATTGCAGCTGTGGCGCAGCAGGCAGGACATGGACTGGAAACAACGGCACCAGGAATACATTAGACGCCAGGTAATAAAGCTAATATATAGTTCTAGCGACCCACCTTGTATAGAAACGAGAAGCTGCCCATGAAGACGCCGAGCTGTAAAGTGCTGCGGTTGAAGATATGCTTGCGCCATTGCATGCCGCCCCGGAAGACGGTTTTCATGTTCATCGCCAGCTTCAAGGCCACTTGCAGGGCGACGCCGCCCGCGAAGGGACGAAGCCCACCCAAAATGGCATAGCTGCTGCAGCTTCGCTTGTGGCGACAGCTGGCGTGCTTGGCGCGGATGAGATTGCTGTAGACGCGCACCCAATCGGAGGTGGTGGCGAAACTGACGCTGGGTCGCCGTTGCGAGGGCGCCGGCTGTTCGCCGGGCACCAACGGCTCGGGCTTCACCACCGGACCGGCCTCCTCCTTGCCCACAAAGATGCGCAGTATGTTGAAGATGGAGTCGTCCGGCGCGCTCAAGCGGTACAGGTACAAAAGTGCCGACATGCTGAGCGCAAATATGAACGTTTGGCCGTGCGGAATGGAGCGCACCCAGTTGCGCGTCTCAGCCATTTTCCAGAGTGCCTCGGTGGCCACATTGGCAACATAGAGCGTCAGCAGTGGACGGCGCGCCGGCCGTTCCACCAGAATGGCCGTCAGCGAGGACAGAAACGAGGGCACAAAGGCCACGGTGCCGAAGTAGTAGCGCCCCAGCATGTTGCGCAGCAGGCAATTGTACAGGATGAAGGTGTAGGCGTTGGTCACCAGAAAGGCCGTGGACTGCATAATGCCCAGCAGCGTGCGCTTCAGGTCCTCCAGCGTGGGCACGCGATGGCGCATGAGCAGCGAGAAGGCGTACACGATCGTGTAGACGCGCAGGCAGTAGGGCGTGGCCGAGAGCAAGATGCCCGCCGTGGCATTCACGCATTTATTGGTCCACGGATGCTGGAACTCCTGGCAGGTAACGCACAGCGGATCGAGCAGCTTGCTTTGAACGCCCATTGTCGGTTGGACACGACTGCAAGCGATTCAGCAAAAGTGCATTAGTTATGTAGAAAGCCCAATGGGGCCAGGGCCAAGGCCACTCGCGCCCGTTTTAATCATTAATCGTATCTAATGAACGCGCTTTGTTGTTGTGTCGATAACGGCTATCGGATTTTGCACTTTTGATTTTATTCGAAACAAGGCCACAAACTATTTACAGATTGCTCAGCTGGAATAGAGCAAAAATAGCTGGCAGTTTATCTATGCATTTAATTTAATTTAACAATCGCCCTATGTAGTTGTGGGTCAAGCACTTTGCACGCAGCTGATAAAGGCAGCGTTCGCTGACTTTCCACTTGATGCTCTCGAACTGTGAACTGCTCGATGATACTTACGCTTAATTACTATAAAATCCGTTGTTGCTTAATGGAAGCGCGCGTTTAATTGTTTATGATTCTACCCGGAAAACGTTCACGACTCTAGACTCAAACGGAAAAAATAAATGACAGTTTATTATCTGTCAAATGCACTGTTAGGGGCTGAAACTGCTACTGCGTTCCATTAAAATGTAAACAAAACAATTAAAACAGCTGTGCGCAGTGTGACCGTTGCATTTTATTGGGCTTAAGCCACAAATGTGCATGGAAAAAATCAACCTTTGAACTTTGACGACGCTAAGTTTAATTGCACTTGATTTATGCCAAATCACAGTAGAGTTTGATCTGTGTGTAGCAATTTAGGTTTTTCTGTTTTATTCCACAGCATTTTATTGTTGCGCATGTGTGTTTTCAAACGAAATGCAGCTCGCGATAGCTCATGCTGCTGGCGAACACCAAATGCCTGGGCGTACTCTACAAGTCCAGTGCATGTTACGACGTTGCTAAGAATGCAACATGTCAATAAAATTGAATTGTGAACTCATTTTAATAATGAAATCAAAAATAAAAATATAAAAAAAATAATAGTATTAATCATACAATTATAATGTAATTGGTGACTTTACCATAAATATATTTACTGCTGAATGACCGAAATTATTAAATAATATTTTAAATCATAGACGATTTCTTTTTGAGAGGTTAAAGTTGTACATATAAGCTGTAAGCTAAATCGATTAATCTACCTGCACTTCATATACCTATTTTTTAATTTAACAATATACAATTATATCTATATAAATAAACATTAACTAAACGCTCTAATTTATTATAAGAAAT
Organism: Drosophila colorata; assembly: GCA_035041545.1. Classification (NCBI taxonomy): domain Eukaryota; kingdom Metazoa; phylum Arthropoda; class Insecta; order Diptera; family Drosophilidae; genus Drosophila; species Drosophila colorata. The sequence goes on along the minus strand of JAWNLD010000680.1, from coordinate 4,424,584 downwards.
ACAAATAATGGAAATAAAGTGCAGTTCGTTGGGCTCTCATATGTTGAGTAGCAGGCGAGCGTGTTTAATTTTCGGTGCGTTTATGCAGAACGCCTCCCATTTAAATATCGATAGGTTGGTATTGGTTACGATAGTTATTATGGTATCGTGTGTGAGTGATGTAGCATTTAGCTTTGTACAGTTAACTGAGTTGCTAGAGCGTGTGATGGCGCCAATTGCATTTAATATACTTTTGTGTGTTTTAAAGTGTTCATTTACCATTAATGTTAATTGATTAAATTAAATCGGATTATCGCTGATTTTATTCCAAGTGCTGAAGATTCAACATGTGAATTGCATTTGCTGTTGTTTTTATGCACAACAGAGGAACACATGGTACGTTTGAAACTTTTTACGTATAATACGAGTATTTTGTTTTTATATGTGTATTATTTGGGTATCATTAAATCACACCCAAGATCTGAGATCAATTTGTTGCAGTCGTGGCGTAAAGTGCTTTAAGGTATACCGGCCACGTTACCACGGATTTGACTCGACGTGCTTGACATTTGCGCTGGGGATAACAAAATATTTCATTATTGCTGGCTGTTGCTGACGAAGGGCTGTGAGGGCTAAGGGGATGGGGATTTGGAAGGAGACGCGTCGAGGGGGGGGGGGGAGCTTGACACTTGTGCGGCGCCAACATTACCGTTGCCTGAGCCTTCACCTGTAGCTTGGCTTATTTCGCAAAGCTAGCGTGCTTAAGTAGTTCCATTCAAGGAATATCAACGAGTAGATGCTCTCGATGATGCTCTCCGTGCGTAGCGTTTGCTATTCCTGTTTTTGTTTAGCTGCTTAGGAAAATTGCGGTTGCTTTTGTGTGATTTCCGCTTTTGGGGGGCTTAGGCGGACGGTTGCCATGGCCGACAGGCAGCGTCTATTCGAGGATTCATTTCATTCATACCTTCATTGCGTGGCAGCTACTTACCTAATTTACCCGAGGTGCTGCTGTTCTGTGTGAATAAATCTTTGCGTTTGACATGCCACTTGACGCTAAATACGCACTTCAAGTTAATAGCAATGGAGCTGGCTGAGGATTGGGTTGGGGGCGTACGCCACTGCCGAGGTTAGAGAAACTTTCAGCTTGAAGCAAATTGACATTGCCTACGGGCATGTGCAGGCTCAATTGGCCAACAGTTGAATCCCAGACGGATCGGGAGGGCATGAAAGGATGTTAATTTGTTCAGCGAAGCGCGCGTGTAATATGCATCTTACCGACATGCACCAGCCCAACAACAGGGAAAGCTGCTTTGAGCGGATAATTGTTACACTCGTTCACGAAGTGAAAAGAGTATATTGGTGTGTGCAATGTCTGTCGGTCTATCCGGATGAACGATACGGTATTGAAGCTAGAGACTTGAAACTTGAAATATATACTGTAGCTTCAGACAAAGTGTTACGCTTTTGTGCCACGCCCACTGGTAGGCTGGTAAAACGATAACATGTCGAACCTCAAATAGCAAATCGATAAAAGGTAAATATTTCCCACAATTTTAAAGCTGGAGTCACCAAATTTGGTATGTAGACAAATCGACTTGGAAGATAGATTACTGGTCATCCCCTTTGAGAATCGGTAAAAAAAAGATTTTCCGGCCACGCCCACTACGGCAATTCGATTAAGTCTATTTATCTACCTTCCTGCCTGCCTCTCTTATCTCCCTTAAAGCTAGATGCATAAAAGACAAACAGATTTCTGATGAGCTTCTCTAGAGATCTCTTTAAAAATTGTTTTTGTCTATGCCAACTGGGGGCGTGGCATTTCGATAAAATCAATAAATATTCCTCAGTTTAGAAGCTAAATACATACATTTTTTTAGATAGACTTCAGAATACCTGCTCTAAAGATCGCACAAAAATGTTTTGGATACGCCATTGGGGTCGTGGCAAATCGATAAAACCCTATATCTTGGGGCGGGATTGCAACGTTTCGGTCAAGTACATGCAAGCTTCCGGTCATTTTAGTGTTATTTAGTGGAGCTTTCACTGTACAAGGTACAATTATACGGCAGGTCGTCTGCTCTCTCAACAGAACTAGTGTTTATTAAATTGTTTACCTCTAATTGTCCCATTTTCTCGGCTGTGCTTGGTCCGCCCACCATATGTTGCAGCAGCAATTGCTCTTGTGGCTGGATTGTCATTGATTTTACAGACATGTCTTTGACTTAGGCTAAGGCGACTCATCTATCCTGTCGTCCGGAGCTTTGCCTTCTGTTTTAGCTGCTGGTTCGGCCCATTTGTTTAGCCATGTCCAAGTGCGTGTCTATGTGTGTGGGCTTCTGTTTCCTTCTAAATGTGTTTAATTAAGCGGTTATAAATTGTTCATTTGCCCATTGGTGCGCATGGCCAACAACAACAACAACAGCAACAATATCGGGGAAGGGCATCCGGTGCAACTAGTATGGAACAGCAGGCGACATTGTCCACGATGTAATATTTTACTGTAGGCTTTAGGCCAGCATTTTGGGCCGATAAGCACAATATGTGTGTGCGTCGACAATGTACATTGATGCATATCCTGCCATTAACAAGCCTGGCCATAATATACAATTAATTATACGCAAAAGTTGTTATTTTATTAATTGCAGCATTTATTTTCGGTTTTATTTCGCTTCATCCGTCCGATTGGTAACAAATACAACTTGGCTAACCAAAATGTTGGCTGCCAAAACAAAAGGCCAAAGTCATCAATAGCCAAGAATTTGATGGCCGCAAGGGTGAAACGCTGGCATGTAAAAGCAAAAAGTCAACACACAGTAAGAGTTTAAAGAGCCCGTGCCGTCCGGACAGTGCTCAGCATTTTGGCCATAACCAAAAATTGTGGCCAAGACCGCAGAGACTTCACATCAAATAGAAATTTGCGGCTGCTGCTAACAAACGAGCTTCAACACACACGCACTCACACACACCCACACTCTCTCTGTACATGCTGTCCACATTTCCGCAGCAAATGTGTCAAATGTCACACACTCGCACACATACTGACACCTCTAGATAGAAACACACCCACACACACACTTACATTTGGCAAGTGCATTACAACTACTTTTCGGCTTGGGCCAACAACTGATTCTGACCCTGGCTCGGCACGGCACAGTGGGCAGTTTGAACTGTTTTTCAGTCATTAACTGTAAGATTCATCAAAGTTTTTGGATATAGTCAATCGGTGTATTTTCCTGAAATTTTTAAAGAAAACGTCTACAACCACAAATTAAATAAAAATTTCATATTAATTAAATTAAAATTTAATAGGGATCGGATAAAAATACACAATGTATTTTTATTTTTTATGTGTATATGGCTAAATATTTGAAATAAATTTGCCTATCGAACAATTAAAAACAAAAGTTTTTCCTTCTCGTCTCATTATTTGGCAATACACTGTAAAAAGCATTTGAATTTGTAGAATTAAGATTGTCTGTTTGTATGTATTTTTAATTTTTAATGTTACTTCATGTAAAGATGAAGACTTTCACGAAAACTGTCTTTAAGTGAAGTTTGACTCACAAGGATTGAATCATGTTCAATTTTAAAATCTAAGCACTTAAAAAATTGTGTACAAACAACTAATATAAAATAAATCAAATTTTGAGTTTAAAGCATTTGTAAAGATAAAGATATTTTTAACCGAAAAACGAGTTAAGGTCCCCATAGTGCACTGGTGCTGCACGACTTGCCTTGTCAGGCGGAAGCTGTTACCAAATGTAAAATTAACAATGGATTATGTGCTAGTTGCGCTTGTGTGTGTGTTTCATTTTTTTAATACCCTGTTTCCATTAAACTTGGCTAAAAAGGGTATCATAGAGTTGTGCAAGTGCATTCACAAATTGGAAGAAGGCGTTTTTGACTCCATATATATTTTTGAGCAGTTCGAAGAGTTGAGTCGATTTGGCTGTCAGTCTGTCTGATCTCTGATACTATGTGATTAAGCAAATTATATATCTTCTGTATATTCTCGTTTATCATACGCAAATCAAGTCTTTTACGATAACAAAACACGTTAAATATAAATATAAAAAACGGCACATGTTTAGGGAATATTTTGGATATTATTAGTGTAACGGTCAACAAACTTGGTAGCTTTATAAACTTAGCTTATTAATATTAAATCAAATACATAAAATTATATTATATATTCAAACATATTTCGTTTATATTTTTTTTTTATATTTTTTTTAAGAGGTATCTTCTAGCGAATTGCAGGCTCTGAGATCAGGCAAAAAAAAATTCTTTTGACGTTGAAATTTTCCATTCTACTGAAACCAATAGTATATGCTGTATTTCAATGCTATATTTATAAACTAAAAATATTTTAGCAATCGGACAATTAGTGCAAAAGTTATTCAAAAACAATTATTCATCGTGCAGTGCTGAAGGATAAAAATAAAAACGAATGTACGCTACAGTATCTCGAAGCTAAGTGTAGGGTATCTTTTAAAGGGATACTTTAACTATTGCACTCTAACTTGCATTATTTTGTTGTACGTCTAACGAATTGACGCCTAAATGTGCCCCAAATGTCACGAGAACTTTGAGCTTTATATTGAAATCGAAGCTTGGGCCAAGTCGAGGCACTTGTCTATTGTCTGCCGCTGGACACTGTCTAACTCAAATTGCCTTAATGAAGTGTAATAGGATTCTAAATTGCACGGCAGACGTTGCTGCAACATGCATTACCAATTCATTTGAAAGGAGGCTCAAGCAGCAGGTGAGGGGCCCAAAGTGCAATGCGTTGAACTTTGCTCTGCTTTTGACCAGTTTTCCGGTTTTGTTTTTTTTTTTTGGTGGCATGCAAATTTTCGGCTTGGTGCACATGTTGAAACGAAAAATTTCAAATCAATTCCCGCAATGGGGCAGCACAGTCTCTGGCGCAATATCCAAAGCAAAACATGGTGCTAGCTCGCACGAAATTAGTTCGCTGCTCATAAAAGTTTCGGCAAAGTTTTGCGTCGCCTTCCTCTGTCGTATCTTGTATGTGTGTGCCCCTGGTACACGCCCCAGTAACTTGCCTTCTTGGCACTGATTTGTGCAACAAAACAATTTCATGCTGCGGGGACCATCACTTGAGAAACTTTCGTCCCAATGGTTTAATTGTATTTTCAGTTGCAAGCTTTGGCTAGCGAAAAAAAAAAGAAAAGAAAAGGTATCTTTGTGGAATTCTGCGGAAAATACGCTCCCACAATGCATTTTCATGCGTGATAAGTGCGGGGAATTCTGGCATCTCTGTGCTTCGATTAGAACTGTGGTTTTTTCCTTTTTTTCACATTCGCAGCGGATTCACTTGATATCCGCGCATCGCGGTTGTCTTTCAATTTGGCCCAGTCCCAACTGACCGTTGGAGTCCTGGCCGCGTTTTTGTGCCTATGCCCATGTGGCAGCTCTTTGTTTTGCTATTCCTTGCGTAGCATACCTTGCCACGTAGGTCTATCATCACCCGACGTTACCATATTAAAGAACAAGCGTGCAGTCCAGAGGTGAATGTATGCACACTGAGATAAATAAACGAGTGCATACAAATAAATGACCTTATAGCAAGTGAGGACGGTAAAAGCTGTAATATGAGAGAGAATGTTTTTTACTATAAGTAGAACGGTTGAATCTTACTAAGTTAATACTGCAAAGCGAAAGATCGAATCTTTTTTTTTAATTTTTAATAATTTGTAATACCAAGAAAGCTTCCAAATTATATTATTGCGGGTCTAGGTTTAATTTTAACTAAGACAGATTTTTCTTATAGTTTGTAAAATAAAAATAAACAGTTTATGATAAAGAAAACTTGACTACAAAAAAAACAATAAGAATTTTGTATAATTATATATTCAAAAGTTTTGTTAAAGACAAAATAATAAAAAACTGTTTTTAAAAAATATTATTTAACCAAGGCGACCAATGCTTTAAATATATAGATTATAATTTTTGTTGGATTGCTTACTTTTACTCCTTTTTCTATTATTATTGTTATTAATATTATTATTTTTATTATAAATTTTTTTTCATTATTAAGGCAGAAAAAATGCCGTTTTTTTTTTAATTTAGATATTTTGAATTTTTTTTGGAAACTTTTCTTTGAAGTTTTCGCTTAATATTGAATGTATACTGTGCAAACATATACTTACATATGTACTTCTTACAAAATCTTTAAATGATTGCAACGCATACATAGTCTGTAAACTCTAAAGAAATCTTAGCATTTATTATAAAGTTACGTAATTATATGAAGTAAAGAAGTTAATACAAATCGGATATTTTAAATAAAATTATAGAATAATCTTTATGTATTGTAATAAATAAAATGTCTTTATGTATACATGCTTCGAAATCAAAGAGTATAAAAGGTAAGAAAATTAATAATAATTAAAATATATTTAAAAAATGTCAAGTATTTTTGTCCGCAAATTTTCTCGCGGTGTACGGTGCATACTTGTAATTGGGCTAGCGTGTTTTATGCGAGCAATTCGGTACGCTGGGATACGCTGGCTTGTCGAGGAACTTGAAGATTTAATTTATTTGAAGTGCGCTTCAGTTCGTGGCGACTTGGGGGTAGCCATTTTGCAATCCAATTTCGATTCGTTTTTCCGCTTACCCATTTTGAATCCATCTATCGATTGGTGAAAAATGACTTCGTTTTGGTTTGATGCGCTGATTCGTTTTCCATTGCATTTATTTAAACGTTTCAATTGCTCGATTTCTGTTTTGTTTGGCTTCCAACGTCGTTGCCATTACTCTTCCCTTCTTTACTTTTATGTTTTCGCTGTGTGTGTGTGTGTTTGTGTGTGTGCGTCTGTTTTTCGATGTTGATGTCGATTTTATCTTGAAGTGATCTATTATGCAGTCGCTGGCGTGGGCGTGGTTGTGCCCCCAGCAATTGTTAATTCCCAAACGAACTCAAACGAATGTAAATAATAATTATATCCAACGTGTGCGTATCGCAGCTAATAATTTGGCATATGGGAGTCTATAACCGATTTCTCCCACGCGCCGCAACTGTCATCAATTAACTCAGTGAACAGTGAAACTGTAAACTATAATTTAAATGCATAATAAATCAGGATCACGATTTGTACCGAGTATAAAAGTGCGTGCGTTTTGGGCACTCAGTTCATATTTGAAAGTTCCAGTTGCAAGTTTAGTGACATCTTTTAGCCATGCCGCTGGCCCAAATGGATAATTTCTTGAAGTATGCCAACTTCTTCTACAACTGCGTCGGCATTGAGCCCTATAAGAAAAACACGCGTCCGAGTAATGCCAGCATTTGGGTTCGCTTTGTCTTCTGGGCCAACATCATAAACCTCAGCTTGGCGCTGCTCGGCGAGATTGGTTATGTGGTGCTAGCCTTTGTCACCGGTGAGCATATGGTGGAGGCCATTATGGTAATGTCCTACATCGGCTTCGTTCTGGTGGGCATGAGCAAAATGACCTTTGTGTGGCTGAACAAACCGGCGCTCAACCACATCATGTCCGAGCTGGAGGAACTGTTTCCGCGCGGCAAAGCGGCTCAGTCCGCCTACCAGTTGGATGGATATTTGCGTTCTTGTTCGCGCATCAGCTTTACCTTCGCGATGCTCTACTCCGTGCTCATCTGGACGTACAATCTGTTCAATCTCATGCAGTATTTAATCTATGATCTGTGGCTGCAGACGCGCGTCGTGGAGGAGACGCTACCCTATAACATGTACATACCCTGGAAGTGGGAGGACAATTGGACCTACTATGTGTTGCTCATCATGGATAACTTTGCGGGCTACACCTCGGCAGCGGGTCAGGTGTCCACGGATCTGCTGCTCTGCGCTGTGGCCACCCTGATCATCATGCACTTTGACTATCTGTCCAGGATGGTTGAGCATCACAAGCTGAGCGGCAACTGGTCAGAGGACTCGCGCTTCCTGGTCGATGTTGTGCGCTATCACGACCGCCTGCTGCGTCTCTCCGAGCAGCTCAACCAGATCTTCGGCGTGCCGTTCATACTTAACTTTCTGATTTCCTCCTTTGTGCTCTGCTTTGTGAGCTTTCAAATGACCGTGGGCGTGGAGCCCTTTGAGATGGTCAAATTGTTGTTGTTTCTAGTCTCGTCGCTGGGCCAGGCTTACTTGATTTGCCATCATGGACAACTGATTGCCGATTCGGTGAGTGGGCTTTAATCTCTCGAGTAGTTCATGATATTTTTTTAACACTTGTAGAGCTCGAGCATTTCCATGTCGGCCTATAAACAGGACTGGATCTGTACGGATCTGCGCTATCGAAGAGCTCTCGCTTTTATCATATTGCGCTCTCAGAAGCCCAGCTATCTGAAGGCAACTATTTTTCTGCAGATCACCAGAGGCACTATGACGGACGTAAGCATTATTTCTAAGTTAATCACGATAAAAACAACCGCATTCAATCCTTTTTTTTTTTTTTTTTGGTATTTTGCGGTTGCTCTCAAGCAACTCATTTTTACAGGGTATAAATGCGTGTAATTGCGTCGTGGTTGTCCGTGTATAAAGTATATGCATAAAGTATATTCATTCTTGATCAGCATCAATAATCGAGTCGATTTAGTTATTTCCGTCTGTCTGTTTCAGTTATAACGATTTTTTCATTCAACTTTGCATTGGTACCACTCCAAAAAAGTAGAGTATTGCACAATTTGTTGCAGCGGATACGAACTTTATTTTTTCTTTTCCATAAATTTTAATATTACCTGCTTTGTTTTAAAATATTTTACTTTCATGTTGTTGGTCTCCAGTTATTAGGCGTTTTTCTATTAAGCCCTTTTGCCAAAATTATCTTATCAAAATCACATCTTATTCGCCATTTGGCCCCAAATATAAAACATATTTTAATTGTTTCGTTATTTTTTTTAGTTTTATATTTTTCAACTATGTTTTGTCATGTGATATATACTGATAAAACTAATTTCTGCAATTTAATTGTTATGACCGGAAATAGGCTTAATTTGATACGTTTGGAATGTCAACCTGCACTGTTTTTTTTCTTGCTATTTTTTTTAACGACCATTAACTGATATCCTTTTTTTTTTTACAGCTGTTGCAATTGTCGTACAAGTTTTTTGCGCTGCTGCGGACCTTGTATGTCACATAGAATGTTCAGCAAATATATTTATATATAAAATGCCCGAAATCCCCTACACATATCGTATGCTTTTAAAGGATCAAGCGCGTCCATGGTACTGGGTCTTCATTATGCAAACGCATGTTCGCAGCCTTCTGCATTAGCTGGAATCTCGAAAAAAAAGAGAAACTGGACAAAAAAAGAAGAAAATTACGAAAAAAGAAAATGAAAACGTTGCCTAGTTTGCGGGCGTGTTTGCTCAATATTCTGTGTAGGGAATATTCGACGGTTGCCAAGTACTATATTTGACGCTTTTGGCTCGGAAAAAGTTGAGCTTTATGAGTTTTTCAGTTGTATTTTGTTTGTTATTCTTGTTTTTGTTGCTGTTGTCGTTTCTATATGTTACTTCTGCTTGGAGCACAGAATGCGGAGCAATAGACATTTTTCAGCAAAACTGTTTGATTGCATGTAATGCACTTTCTATAAAGTAAGTGGGTGTTTCAGTGTGTGTATGTGTGTGCGTGTGTGTGTTGACTACGCACTCAGCAATATTAGCAATTTATGCGCTGAAGTGTACGAACTGCTACAAAACGACGGCGACAATACGATCCGAGCCACCGTGGTGCCATATATATATTTTTTTCGTGGCTCTGTGGTTCAGAATGGCCAAGCGACTGGGACTTGGTTATATTATTGGCAGAGTGCTACTCACTCTTGGCTGCCAGCGGGCTTACAATAAAGCCAACATGCATTGCGCATTTTGACGAATTTATAAATCACCTGCAACTGCCATTCGCACAACTTGCGCTTCAGTTCACCGGCCGCTCATAAAACATATTAAAATATACCTCTCATTGCTGCTACAATTTCCACCCTTCTTATATATATATATATATATATATATATATATATATATATTATGTAATAGCGCCCGTATTTATTTTTGTTGTTGTTGTAAATGTGTGCGATTTCATTTTGGTTGGGTCTTTTCAGGGGATTTATTTTTCATTTTTATGAAATTTTTATAAAGCTTCATCTGTGCTTCAACATTTAATTTCTGGTCACGTCTTGTGTGATTTTCAAATGCCAACAGCAACAACCATGAGAATTTTCAATATCTGCTAGCCACTTTGTTTGTGTGCCAATTTGTTTGCTATAACATGGAGCATATTTCATAATATACTCGTAGAGCGCAAAATGGTTGCAGGGTCAAACTGCGTCAAGCCAATTGGTCTATAGTTGAATAGTTTAATAATATTTAATGCAACACTGAATCTAAACATTTGTATTCTAATATTACACATAATAAAAAATTAATAAATAAATCTCTTGATCGGTAAATGCATTTTTTTTCAATCAATTGATTTGTTGATTTGTTTTCGTAAACTGATTCGTTAGGAAAAAAATAGTTTCCTTGGTTCAAATCCGATAACTAGCCCTACTCAATGATTGAATGAAAAAACAAACTATTGGAAATACAAGAAACAGATTGCTAAGAAATATAGAAATTATAAATTTTTCCGCAAAATTATTGCCTTTAAATTAATTAGTTTTAAAATAAAAAACATATTTTATTTTAATTTTTATTTTATTTCATTTTTATTTTGAAAGGCTATCAATATGACACACATACATCAATTTAAGAGTTGAAAATTGTAGTACAATTTTATGATTTTTTTTTGTTGTTTATTGAAAAGTGTAATAAAAGTGTAATAAATACACACAAATACATACCGACCAAATAAATAATTAAACAGAATATTTTGTTCAAAACTAAATAATTAAACAATTGCAAACTACTCAATAAGTTCAATATTTTTTTCAATAACCAGTTGAAAAGAACTAATTCTAAACGGAACACAACTTTTGTGTAATTTATGAGAAATTCATATATATTTTAAGTCACTTTTCACTTGCATATCAGAGATAAAACTGAATAAATTTCAAAAAAGTTGAGTTAAAGAAAAATTTTTATTTCATTTGATCAATAATATTTGTTTATTTCTAACAGTATATATTCTGTTTATACCTTTTGGAGAAATAAATTTATGAAATACTATGAATTTTTTTTTGTATCCGGAAAACTCAATAAATTTTAGTTTTAATAAAAACAGTTATCCTTTTCTACTCCAAAGATTAAGGTATGGTTTTACACGCTGAGTAATATATGTTATTTTAAATAGAAATTCGTAAAATGTGATTTAAAGGAATAATTCACTGAGATTATACATATATCGTTTTTCGCTGTATAGAAGAACTTTCATTAAAAAATTCGATAGCTTTTTTATCCACTGTCCTGAGGTGTATAAAAAATAAAAATTGATTTTACTTTTTGCATTTTGTGCTTGCTGCTGATTGTTAAATCCACTTATCAAAACGTGCAAATAACTCAACACCCGGGATAGACACACACAGCTGACACACACAGCTGCCACACTCACACATACACGCACACATGCTCACATGCATATGCATATGGCTCACATGACCCAGTGAGCCGTGTCCATTGACCAGTACACAAAAAATTTGTGGAATTTTTGACAAAATGAGTAATAAAAAAGGGAAATTTTTTGTTTGAAAGAACTTGGCTGGCAGATATCCTTTAAGTGGATATAAGTTACCCTTAAGCAAACCCTTCTATTGATATTGACTTTCAGAAATATACGATAATCATATTTTTTATAGTATTTTTTTTAATTTATGTGAATTCTATTTATTTTTAACTTTTTTTAACAGGTTTATGCAGTATTACTTTGTATCCTTCCTATGTTTTAAAATAGTAATGATATATATAATATAATATAATATAATATGTTTATGTTTAATTTAATTTGTAGCTTACACAGAAAAGTTTTTAATTTTATTTTTATATTTTTTTAAATTAAATATATAAAAATCTTTAAACTTTTCTTTTTTGCGATGCTAGAATCAAAATTTGTATTGCTGCTGATGATGTTTTCTGCTACTGTGCTCTATTTTTCCACGGTATACAAATGTGAGCCCGTCGCTCAACAAACACTGATGTATTATTGTTGCCGCAATTTGGGCTCAGTTCGCTATTTTTTCAATTAGCTGCCATTAAATTGAATTCAAATATTGAAACAATATGTGATTTCCACCTCACCGCCCCGCCCTGCCAGTGCCCGGCCAAAGGGGTTCGCTGATTGTAGTTTTCAGTTCAGCTTAGTTGAGTTCTTTGGGTGTCACCATATGATTTATTGATTTCGAGTTTGCAGTTTTTCTTGTCGAAAGTTGACTGCGGCAAGTGCGAGTGTTGGTCGCTCGGGTGCCCACGGAGAATGTTTATCGAAATGGCTTTCGAATATCATAAAACTGTTGCAACTACCATTTGGCTTTTAGGATGGTCGTCAGACAAAATTTTTGCTGTGTATTGTATGTGTGAAATGCTTCCGAGTACTTTAATGTACGCAGCAATGATAAATCGTAGAGTTAATTGAATATTTTGTGTGCGAATGGTCGTAATGGTCAACTGGCTAAAAGGTTTACATCAAATACAGACTAAAAGACCGTAAATTTGACAGTTAGTACAAATCAGCCAATAAATTGCTTCTTTGCATTGCTTATCGCTTTTATGGAAAATGGTTTGATTGGTGAACATTGGTAAACGATTGCCATGCATAAGAAATATTTTGTATTAGTTGTTTTAGATTTCGGGTAACATTTAAGTATATCATTTACATAAACCTTCACCAACTGCAGTTGCTACATTTGCTTAGGCAAATTGTTTCAACAGCTTGTCGTACGATTTACTGTCTATTTTGGCTGAATATTTGTTAAATCTGCCTAAATTCAGGTTATTTAAGGGCCTACAAATAGAGTCTTTTTTTTCTTCTCTCATTTAAATGGAAATACTAGTACATTGAGGTTGTTCGTAATCTGTCTGCTCATATGAACGCAGTTTTTGCAATACAATTGACGCTTATAGAAAAAAGATTGGTATGTATGTTTACGTCAGATCAAATTCCTGCCACGCCCACCTCCGCCCCGGAAAACACAAATGCTCAATATCTATTTCAATTTAAAGCTAAATGGACAAAATTTAATTTATTATACTGGTGCCGTAAAACTCCTAACTGTGATTCACTCAATAGCTTTAATAGTCGATATCGGCTTACATTGACACTAACGAGAGTTTGAAATATTTTCGTTGCAATATTCAAAATATATTTTTTGACTTGTTCAACGAGTTCCTATTATTAATTATTTATATTTTTGTTTTGTTATTCATTATAATTTCATTTTGAAGGTTACTTTTGAGTATAATTTCAATTTGAATTGGTATCTTAGTAGTTTTAGCGACTCCTAATAGCATAAGACGAATTATTTAATTGGCTGGCTCAAGTTCAATGCTTTTTTATACTATATATTTAACAAAATATATAAAACACCTTAAAAATCATTTGAAACTTATAAAATGAGATGATAAGAGATTATAATTTGATCAGTCTATCAGTCTCAGATAATATCAAATAAAGAACCTCTACACGAGGTAACAATCGAGTGACGAAGAGTATATTCGAGCCTCAAATTTCATATATTTAATTTGTGATTATAAAATTGTTAGGCTTATGCAAGTTTTTATGCAAAAAGCTCCAGCTTCTTTGTACATAAAAAAACTTTTTTTGGGATGTGCCGAATGTCATTTTTGTTGTAAGTTTTTACATACGTACTTTAATAAAAATCTAAGCCCAATAGTTTTTCAGCGGATGTTAACTTTGTCCTGCTAAGCTAGCGGTTTTTTTTTCGAAGTCGTAGAACAAGCGTTTCTCGGCTCATGAAGTTTCAGAAAGCTATATCAACTCTTTCATACAAACAATTCCATAAAAAAGATTTTCATCTCATTTTGGGGAAGCCACTAAAAACGTGTCATCCAATTATCGGATTGGAATGAATGATTTACCATTCGACGCATATTTGAGACACAAATTATAACCTGCAAGAGGAAATTCCTGAAAGGCACCAACAGCCCCATCAGCTCCTATCATTATCAATTATATAAGAATTTGTATTAGTATGTACATTTTAAGTTAAAACAATATCTTTTTAATTTTGAATTCTTTGTGTGTATATTGCTAGACGTCTTTTTCACAGTGCTGGCCACAGTGCTATATTTTTTAATGAAAATAACAGCACTATTGAAAACTATCGATATATTAAACAAACTCAGCTCAAAAACGATACGACCCATATCTCCATCAATATTATTGACATCGACATATTTTTTTAATCGTGCTGATAAATTTGCTTGCACTATTAATACACTCATAGGAATATATGGAAGACCTAACAAAATATATATATGTATTAAGCATTTATAAACTGTTTTTTGCTTTTATAGCACTGGCAATAGAGTAATGCACAGTCGTAAAATGCCAATAAAAGTGCTTTAGTACTTGCTTGAAATCGATTTTGATAGGTGCTATTAATGAGCGTTTCCCTTTGTTCTACTATATATATGCATATATATATATATATATATATATATATATATATTTATACATATATATATAGTATATAGATAGTTAGCACGTGTAAGGATTGGGACATTAACTTGGGTCACTACTCAAAATGCAAATGCAATTAACTTTGTGCGACAACGCGTTGAGGTATAACAAGAGTATTCCAAAGAGAAACAGGGAGGTAATGAGAGAAAAAGAATGAGAGCTCTTGAAGTGGGCTATAATACAAGTTGTGTGCACTGTTGTAAGTAGGGGGTAGAGGAAGATATGAAGACTTAATGTGCTGCTGAGACACACAAAGCGGCCGCAAAGAGGCGCTGCTTGTATGCACAAAGATAAGCAGCCGGATTTCATTTGCTCATTACTCAACGGCTTAAACGGCAACGAGGCGGGGCTCTGGCGGATGTGCTGAGTGGGAGTGAAAGGCGCGTGGGGGAATAGTATAGCCTCTCTTTCGCAAGAAATGCATGTGCACATAATTCATTTTTTACTCTAGATTACAACAAAATGCTGGCGACAGCAGCGCAGCAGCGGCAGCGACTGTGGCAGTAGCATGTCGCTTAAGTAGCTACGAGAAGCACCTACACACACATACACACATCCGCAGATATCCACACACTCATGCACTGCATATCCAACGCACACTTGCAAAAAACTTCTTAGAAGAAAATTAAGTTGAAACAGACTACGTTAGAGAGCCGACATCGTTGGCGGAGGCAGCGGAAACGGATGCGCCAACCAAGTTTATGTTAAAGTTTGATGCATGACATACACCCACAAACCAGCTACAACACGCACACACACACACACGCCCACGCATACACTCGCACACATAACTGAGTAGCAATATTTGCTGGCAAAGTTATATTCCCAGCGAACTGATGCCGTTGACTTTTATGCCTGTGTTGCGACTTGCGGTGGTGTCCGTTGCAATGTGTGTGTGCCTGTGTGTGTGTTGCAGGTGTAACGGAAATTAAATCAGCTTCATGTGCAGTGCACATCATTAGTATGTAAAGAAGTAGCTCCCATATAAGTATGCAACAGTTTTATTATTAATCCAGCAAATTGAGTTTACGCAAAAGTGGCAAAATGTCTTGATTAGTTGCTGCATGGTAAATCGAACTTGCAACACGACAGCATATATAGTGAATACAACAACTAACGAAAGCTCCTTTAGCGGGACCGGGCCAATCTTTTTTCATACTTTTTCCAATGATAGTAGCCTTCGCTGGGCGGACGCGATTGTCTGACCCGACGCGGATACTATTTTTTTTCTTCATAAACATTTTTTTCTTTTTGTACAAAAACTTTCCCTAAAGCGGATAAATAACCTGTTTCAAAAAAGGATACGAAAATGGCAAACAATTTTATTGGAAAATTGTAAGATTTTGTTGTACAAAAACAGATAAGTTTTTAAGAATGACGGTTTTTATTTTTCACAAGGAAATCAGTTAAATAATTTGTTTTTTGCTGCAAGTGGTTTTTTCTTTTTCTTTGGTATATCTATCAAATTGATACTTTCCTTGGCAGCAAAAAATCTTGAATCAATCGAAAAATGTGTTTTAATTTTAACTAAAAATAAAAAATAAATGATTAGAAATATGTTAAAAAATGTATATTAATTTCCTGTGTTTCTTCTATTTTTTCGACACATGTTTGAAGCAAACTTCTTTAAAAAAAAAACATGTAAAACCATGGCTGTCCGCTCAGGCGAGCTTTCGCCTATACTAGATACTATTTTTGGCTTTTATCGTCTTAACCATAGCCAGCTCTTTCTTTATCATATTGCTGTCTCAGCTGACCAAACAGCAAATGCCATTGCAAAAGTATCTCCAAGTCGTGATTCTTGTTTTGCTTGCCTGTTTGTTTGTCTCTCAGCTCAAAGGCCAGCTGCTGCTGCTGCAGCCTTTCGAGTGGCAGCAGGAGTCCTCGCACTCTTATTTGCACGGTGACGCATTTGTCGCTTAAGCTGCTCTTTATGACATTTATTTTTATTGACTGCACAACGATGGAAAAACACAGCCATCAAATGCCTTTTCAAAACTCTAAACTGTTTGTGCTCGGGCTCTGGCTGCTAGCGTAAGCTGGTTGCAAAAGATTTAAAGCGCATTTCAAGTCGTTTTGCAGCTCACAAAAGATGGGCGTGGCGGGTGTGGGCGCATGGTTGCATCAGTCATTATATTATGACAGTAACGGTATCAGTGCTATCAGTTTTTCATACTTATATGCACATATATGTGTAAATTATGCAGAAATAGCAATAAATAAAAAAGGAATTTTCTTAAACGTACTGAAAAATTGTGTTTGACTTTCAGGTATTTGGTAAACTTATGGTAGTTCTATATAGTTTATTTGTAACAGAGCAGCTCCTTTTAAAGGTAGTTAGTATTACTCGATTTTTCCCGGGAAAGTAATTTTAATAAAACTAAAGACTTAGTCTTGCATTCATTTTTCATTATTAAGTGGATTCCAAAAAAAAAAAAAAAAACAATAAATAATAAAAATAGGTATTCAATAATTATTTTTAAAACTTGAAACAAGTTTTTTATTTGACGAAAATGTACATTTTGTTCATACACTCTTGGTAGCCAATTTTCTTTCCAGGTGTTACATAAAATCGTTTTCACCAGTGTACCACTCTCAAAGATCTTCTGTAGGAAAGATATCTGTTATCTCAAGTTTCATTTAAACTGCAGATCAAGAAAATTTATATTAATGAGTTCAGACATATTTTCTTCAATAATATTTATATTTTACCTAAGGATATTAATATTCAATATTCAATGCTGGCGGTTGCGGTAGACAATGTGTACACGAGGCGTACACACACACACATGCAATTTCAAATTGTTTACCATTATTTATGCATTCGACTCGTTGAAGTTGCAATTTGCTGCTGCATATGTGGCATGTGGCATCTGCATGCTAGGTATAAAATACCTTCTTGCTGCTTAATTAGAAAAGTACTTTGTGCCGAGTCCTCAAATGCGACAATGGCTTTAACGACAATTTCATTATTGTTGACAAACTTGCGGCTGTTGTGGCATGCCACAGAATGCCACTTGAAGCAGTTTATTGGTCGCTGTTGTTGCTGCTGCTGCTGCAAAACTGTCAACTATCAATGCCAATGCAGGCAGCACGGACAAACAGCAGAAAAGGCGTGGCACGCCCTATTTTCTCTCTAGCTGCAGTTGTTGTTGCTGTTGTTGCTGCTGCTTCGGTTTTAATATCATTTTCGTTCCACTCCAGTTAGCATTTTAATTTAAGTTTCATTTTCAATTTAAGACTTTGACTTGCCTGCAAACGCAATGTCCACTCCCCTTTCCCTTGCTATCCCTCTTCGAATGCTTCGTCGAATCCTTTTGCATCCGTTGTTTTGTATTTTCGCGCTTTTACGCTTTTGTATGTGCTGCCCCGTTGCCATTTCGTGGCTATTTTAAATTTATTATTTGTATTTTGTATAGGGCAAGCTTTGTTGCGGCTCTCCACACAGCCCTTTACCCCCGCACCGCCCTGTCCCACCCTGTCCCGCCCCTTAGCGACCAGCGGCCAGAGACTTGGCCGAGTGCAGCTGAAGGCGCGTTTGCATTTTCAATTAGAAAAACTTTGCAACGCAGACAACGCCTGACAAGAAGTGCGCAACGGCTGCATGCGGGCGTGGGGCATGCAGCAGGCTAAGGCTGTGGCAGCAACTTGGCTTCTTGTTGTCTATGCTAATGCCTTGCATAATCAGTTAATGAGAAATATTTGTTGTAATGAATTTTCTTTTGAGTTGCGGTTGCTTATTATTATTATCATTGTTGCTCCTGCTGCTGTTGCGGCTGCTTTGGCAGCGTCTTTGTTCGCGTGACAAATAATTTATTGGCAGATTTTTAATTAAAAACTTTGCCACTCCACTTCAAGCCCTGCCCCGCTTGCATTTGTTGTTGATAACGAAATTCGATATTAGAGTAATAAATTTTGTATTTCACCAAAACAATTATAATACTCTGTGCTCAGAGGTAAATGGCGTATATTGGGATTGAACAATGCCTGCAAGAGTAATTAACTATAAAAGCTACTCCAAATTTGGAAAGGGTGGTTAAACTTGGACTAGATTTTGTGTTTCATACTGTCAGACAATGCACAACTTGCATATTCTCTTTTTGAACAAATGATAAAAAGATAACAAGATTAATTTTTTGTTTTGCCTGGTTATTGGTATAATATATTTAAATTTTTTTGAAGTTGATGTTGAAAAATTTTGAATTTAATGAAATGTGCAAATTGTGCATTATAATATGTTAAATATATGAATAATAATAAGTGTTAATTTAACCATGACTGTTAAATTACGTAAACAGAAAAATAGGGTATATATATTATAAATGGCCAACCTATGTCAAATTTCAGCATCACAAATCAAGTCTCAGATGGACAAACTTGGCATCTTGGCATTATTCTGAAATGTAGACTATGGGGCAAATGGCATTATTAAGGGGAGGGGGAGGCGGAGGAAGCTGGATGTGACTTAAATGCCAGCTAAGGCACAAGCTTTACCAGATGATCATATGGTCTGCTACAGAGTACGGCATTGCATATCTGGGTGCTTCCTTTTAGAGAGGATCGCAGAGCAATACAAATGATGTTAAAGAGCAAACTAAAGAGCATTTCAAATTTTCAACGACGAATTTAAAATTAAATATAAATTAGAGTGCAAATAGCAGTTATGGTAAGAGAATTTATAATGAGTTTTGTAACTTCACAAATTAAATAATTATCGCTTTTGATATACATTTTAACCTTTTTTTTTTACATATGTATGACTAAAGTAAGACATAAAAAAACTTATAAGAAAATACGGTTTTCTAAGTTGAGCACTTTTACCTAAATTATATTATATTATTCACGTGACAAAAAAGAGTGAACCGAGTTCAAAGGTTAGCTGCGCCTAATTGAACCATCCATTTGTTAAGTGGGTAAAATTACAACAACAAAAAAAGAAAGAAAAAGGGAATGTCAGCTGGCGCCGTCTGCCTGTCCAACTATGCCCATGTGTCACCCGGCAGCACTCCCAGGATCTATAATTTATGGCCATCAGGTGTGTGGGCTGGCTAAATGCAAAATCTTTAAGTCCCAAATAGACAGTTAGCTACCGTGCTCTACCTTTTGCCAACCTTTTTTAATAAACTCCGTTTCTGTGTCCGTGTCGGTGTCCCCGTCTGTTTCTGTTTTGGCCTGTCGTCAGCAGCTTTTGGCAGTTCGCTGTAAAATCGAGCAGCTGCATTTAAATCAAATCAAATCCCTTTTAAAGAAGTGGAAATAAGTTTGCAAACCGTTTAGGCGGGTGTTGCCTGATCTATTGCCCAAACTGAGTGACAGTTGGGAAAGAACCTTGTTGGAAGAACAAGTATTGCCAGCTGGATGTGGCTGTAAGGTTGAGTTCTTGCTGGTAATTTGCATTGCAATTTTATTTTATGCAAAGTGCCTGGCAAAATTGTTCGACCATCAACAATGCATCAGCGGCGATTGCTGTCTTTTGCCTTATGCCACTTGGCGCAACAACTAAACGAACATATCAAATACGCAAATGCCACAGCAAAAGCAACAACAACAACAACAGCAACAGGCCACATGCAACTAACAACAATAACAACAACCACAACAACAACAAGAGAC
The DNA here is from genome assembly GCA_035041545.1 of Drosophila colorata. Lineage (NCBI taxonomy): Eukaryota > Metazoa > Arthropoda > Insecta > Diptera > Drosophilidae > Drosophila > Drosophila colorata. Next base: position 4,404,359 of record JAWNLD010000680.1, on the reverse strand, counting down.
AGCAGAAGGATGAAGCATTTGGCGAAAAATGCAACTGCTACAAATTATGTGAATTATGCGTTCGACTGGCGCATGCGTTTGCATAAATTTTGCAGCTGCCAACATCACCGACAGCAATGCAGGGACAGGGTATAGGGGTAGGGCGGAGGCAAACAAGGAGAGCGAGGTGGCATTGTGGCACATTTGCAGCGCGCTTGCCACATATCTTGTCTAACAAATTGCATTCGAGTGTTTAACATGCGCCCAACAGCCGTTGATGTTGATGTGCGAAGGATGCGAAGGACTTTTCCATGTTATACGCAAGTTTTACAGTTGCCACATGTTGTGTGTGCGCCTGTGTGTATATGTGTGTGTGTCCCGGATTGTCATAATTTAGTTGAAGTGGCATTAATGGTCGCCCAGATGCCCGCTGGCAAGCAGCTAACACCCAAAAAAAAAAAAAAAAAAAAGGGAGCGAAAATAAAACGTGTCCGCTGCAAAATTTGGATAGCCGCAAATGAAATCAAATGAAAAACGCAATGTTCTATACAGGGGCAGCACCGAAACACCGCACAAACAAACTCACATTCACACAGACAGTGGCACATGCACTTGGCCACAATCGCTTGCATAATTGCATAAAATGGCCAAAATTTGATTTGAAAATGTTGCATACTTTTTGGGGAGGCGGTCGATGTGGCGCTCAGCTGCTGCACACATTGAAAAGTCACACGGCGCCCGGCCTCAAAAGCATCAAACGGACCAAATTGTGCAAATTTAATATGCAATAACACACACATGTACACATCACACACACTCGCACACATCAGCACTTATTTGCATTTAATTAAAATTCACAGTTATTGTCCAAAAGTATTGAACGTTTTTTTCGCCTGCTGCTGGTCAATTTTATGGTATTTGTAATTAAATTAGGCTTACAACACGCGCCAACACACATATACACACACACACACGCACGCACACACGCACAAAATTTAAAATAGGGCGATTTAATTGCAAATTGATATTTGATTCTACAACAATTTACAAACAAAATGTTTAATAAATAATTTGTTTTACGTTAAAAAACTTAAAAACTAAGGCACGTTATTGCAAATTAAAATATCAAGAAAAAACTATACAAGTGTTGATATAGATTAAATAGCCTTGCTGACAAACTAATTGCTCTGCAGCTCTGATGACATCTATATAATAGTTTTAATGTCAAAAGACAGTCAGAGAAATCAAATCAAAATTTTGTTAAAACTATAGTAACATTAACATGATTTCAATTAAATTTAATTTTATTCAAATTTGCTTGTTTTTTTTTAACATAAATTGGTCCGGTTTCATTACTTGCTGGTTTTTTATTTGTCCTATTCAGTTTTCTTATTATTTTTATCAATTTAAAGCTAATTACAGTATTTCTCAATATTTTTATTGGGTATTCCAACAATTAAAGTTGTCTTAGAAATTTTTGTTAAGCTAAGCTGAAAATTGTGAACTGCAATCTGAGTCAAATAATTTATATAGAAGGCATATTGATTTTATTTGACGAACTCAATTGTTTACTACACTCAAAGAATAAACATCATCTCTTTTTCTTATTTACGACCCAAAATTAAAAAAAATTTCGTTCTTGAATATTCTAAAATGAAGTATTAATCATTCTTCATTTAATAAGCAAACGATCTTGCATAATGAAAAAACAGCCTTTATTAAATGAAAATTGATTTCGTGTTCCTCTTGACAAATCGATGCTTTGGAGTTATTGAAAACATAATACAATTTTCTTGAAGTTTAATCACGCTAAACATTACTGGCAGGCCATAGGGCAGTATAAATTTACAAAGCATCAAAGAGTGAGCGGGTTGTCTGTATTGCTATTTTAGGAATTTTTAATTTTTTTCTTCCCTTTTGAAACTATCTGATTTCGCAGAGAATTAATTTTAAAGTGTGTGTGTGAGTAAGTTTCAAATCAACAATATTGTTCCATTTATTAAGTTAATATGGATTGTTTCTAAGAGAGAATAATGAATAATGACAGGAATAATGGCATAAATAATTCAGTTAAAAATGGTCCCAAGTTTTATGAACGCATACTTAAGATTTTCATTAATGTTATGATTTAATAAGGCTATTGACTTAGCTGTTAAAGCTGACCAAGCTTTCATAAAATATTTTATAAGGTCGAAAATGTCTCTTTTACGATTGGAGGCAATCTCGAAATACTATGTGCAAGGCTTACAAAAAATAAAAATAAACGCATCATAATAATAGCAGTAAAGATAATTTCATACTACTATTGTTGACGGACAAAAATGCCAGAATATTAATATCTTCCAGCTAATTGCTTGCGTTTATAATTGAAAAATATTTGGCAATTGAACTTTACGTATAAATGAATTTATCAATAAATACACATATAATCTTCAACCAAAATTTACAGATTTAAATTGGCAGTTACTTGATAATTGATAAAACTGAAATAAATGTGCGGCAAAAAGTTGATTGCAGTTAAAGGCTAATGAGTTTTAGGCCTTACTATTTCTCAAATTGAATTAATTATTTGCGGTCTATCGAATTTTCGTACTTAAAATACAGAATACAGATATACCAAAGATAGTCGTATTGGGGTATGGGCGCACAAACTGTGTCAGTATTTACATACATTTGCTACGGCCCAGTGCTTGCGAAATATTAATGAAGCTGTGCGACCCACATTTCAGTATACAATGAATCACACTCATACACATATAAACACACACACACGGACACAGGCACAACCCTGCCGCCATTATGTTTGGCATTTGCGTAAATATTTACAATGGATTAGAATAGTTTAGCTATTAGCGCTTAGAGCTGAGCACATGTAAATAATGATAAGCCGAAAATCGCACAAATATGATGACAACAATTGATTGCCACGCCCACACACACACATCAGTGTAAATAATAGGCATCGATAATGGTAACGAGTTTTTCATTTCAATTTGCCAATTGCATAGCACATTTATTTGCTTATACTTTGTGGAGGAACAAGTTGAATAACGGCCAGCGAGCGATTGATAAGTGTTTATAAATACTACTCATATGTAATTATTATATAGAAAGTGTTGAAGTAGCATATACCCTGTATACCCTCTATATTTACTAAAAGACTATGTTAAATCAAAGTTTGCTTGCTAACACTTGGGTGCCAATTTTGTTTACACTAATGAAATAAAGTTAAATTGTCACAAATCTTCCACTTAAGTAGACATTTGTCTAATTACAAAACGTATAAAAAGTAATAAACTAAGATTGGGTATCATTTCTGGTAGAAGGTATAAACATTAAATATGCTTTTTCCATAACCCATTTGATTTCATTTAGTCAACACATAAGAAAGTGATTAATGCGCGATTCGGTAATATTTTCATGTAGTTTTGGACTTTTTTTTTGTTGCAAAAGTTGTAAATATTTGTTGCTTGTTGTTGAAAAATATGACCAAAATTGACACTAAGCCAGAATAGCTTAAAATTTATATGATTTAGACTACGTCCACAGTCCTATCCCCTAAATTCGATTATGAGCAGTATAGAATTCGTATCATTTTGATATTCATTCTTTATTTAATGAAAGACCTGACAAAAAATTCTTTTTTAAACAAAAAGGTTCATCTTTAATATAGTCAGAATAAGTTTCTAATGAAAGCACGACATTTCTGAGATTAAACATTGCATTTAAGTTGTCTATTTACTAATTTAGGAGCTTACAAAATTTTTTATGAAATAACAATTCTGGTTTTCACATTAAGAAACTTTCATTTTGCTCGCATTTGGAAAAGGCTTGTACTTAATTTAAGAACAAATATCTTGGGTTTTTTCTATGAATGTATGATAAATTTCCGCTTCAAATTTCATGTCCATAGAATTTAAGCGCTCCAAGTTGCAAATTGTTTCATTCAAACAGATATGATATGAATGTTTGGCTGTAGAAGGACATGTCTTCTTTGACACACATAATGCTGCTATTACGCAACACAATTTGAACAATTTTAATGGGTACAGCGTATGGGAATAAAAAAATAAAATAAAAAATAGCGACAACAATGAACAAATCAAAATGGAATTGCGCGCATGAACAGCTGTTAATGCTGCAATTATGTTGAACGTTTGTTTGCTATTCAAATATTTGCGTTTTAAAAACATTATTATTAAGTATATGTGGTCGACGCCACGCCCACACAATTGTTGCGACAGTTTGCATTTTAATGGGTTTTTATATGGTATTTGGTTAGGTGTTGAACATGCGCGCTATTTGAGTTGTGCGGTACACACGCACACACGCACACACACACACACACACACACTACACACACACATTAACACAAACATGGCTTAAAAGCGAGTGCCTAAATCTCCAAGAGAAACAGTGTGTGCAAAAAAAATGTTGACAAATTTTAATTACTTTTTTAGCGTTGCCTCGCATTGGGGCTATAATCAAGTGTGGTATGTTTCATTATTTATGTTTGGCTAAAACACACATACACGCGAAAGAGAGAGAAAGAGAGAAAAAGGGAGAGTGGGAGCAGGGCAAAGCGAGAGGCCTTCACTGCGGCTTGCAGTTGTTTTGTATCCCATTAGCTGCCGACAGCTGGCAGCACGCATACGCCATGTGGCCCGTCACTTGCTGTCATGTAAGGGCGTTGCTTGTACTGCAAGTTGCCTACATACACACACATACACACACACACACAAACACACACAAACACACACACACACACACGCACGCACACAGTAAGAGCAGCTGCAAGTGTGTGTTTTCCATTTCATTTCCACTTACGAGTAGATACAATTTGTGCACAAACAATTAATTTGAAACTGAACAGCCAGTTGGCCAACTTATTGCGTCTTTTTGTATGTGGTCATTTCTCAAGCCTGACAAATCGGTTGGACGGCCAAGCCAATGCAGTTGGCTTGGAGTTGGGCGGGAATGCAAGGGGCCCAGGCCAAGGACACGATAGATTGTTCAGTTCGCAGTCATTGCGAAAAGCTGTTTGTCTTGCGTTTCAAGTGCGGCTGCGAGCTGTGACAATTGTCAGCCTGTCACTTGGCTTTAGCAAGCGCCACGCAGCTCGAACTAGGACCGGCAGAGACTAGTGCCTGGGCTTAATGCGCTATCAAACCCAAACACAATGCAACCGCATAATGAGCAACCGCAGAAATTTTTTAATTAAAATATTGCAAAAAGTGCTGCACAGGAACCGGAACAGCGTAAGCCCCTCCCCTACAGCACGCCCCCTCGGACAATGCCCCATTGCTGGTCGAGCGGCCTTGTGGCAAATGCAATGCTGTCTGGCTAATGAAAATGTCACGAAGGCTTTGCCTCGCTTCGTTTTAGCAGGCAAATAAACAGTGTTAATTTTTCTTTTTATATCGATTTTTATGGGAATTTATGAAAATTGACATTTTTATGAGCCATCACGATTGTAATTATGTGCTTCAATTGCCCACTTCTTGCGCCTTGCTGAAGCAGCTGCTGTTCTGCTCTGCCCATTGTCTTACCCGAACTGGCCAACAAGCACTTGCTTTCGTTTGTATACCCTGTAGCCTAGCCATTGCAAATTTTGTAAACAAAATATGGTTATTCGGCAAATTTTGCAAATATTGACATTTACATAAAGTGCATTTGCTCTGCGCCGGGAAAAAGAGGTCAATTATATTTGTCCGTCTGTTTGTCCGACTGACAGGCCGAAATCCGTAAAGGCTAGAGGCAAAATATTTTAAATACACGTGTTTCTCTATGTTAAAACATTATGATAAAACTCTCATTTAGCCGATATCGATAAAAGTAGATTTGTAGCCTTTGATTTTCGACCATATTTCGAAGAATATCAGACCAGAGCTAAACCAAATTGTAGTTTGATTCTAATAAAGTATGTACACAACAAGATAGTTTTTATTTTTGTGTAAATTCCTCCGGCTACACATTTCGCAGTGTCGTCAGATGTAAAGCTATAATTTTAATTTTTAAATTTTAAATTGCAAATTTCATAGCGTTTGGACTATAAACAAAAATGTCATTAAAGAAATTTTTTGTATACTGTGGTGCTGGAAAGAAGAAGAAGCACAGTAACTGCCTTAAGTATATTCATTTGCAAAAATATTTAGAAATGTTAATACGTTGCAGCATCGGGTACAGGGTATCGCTAAGCCAGTACTTTCGACTAGAGCGCTCTACTTGTTTTCGCTTTTGTTTGTAGTGTCTCCCTGATGCGGGTTATTTTAGGCTCCAGCACCTTGCCGAGTGGCAGCTGTATTTACGTCGCGGTCGCTGACAACGTCAGCTGCAACGTCACGTAACGTTGTCAGTCGGCAATGCCAATGGCAGCCGGTCCGTCGTCCCAGAGCCGTAGCCACAGCCTGACTCGAGTGTCTGAGCCTGAAAGGACACCACTCTAATGGCCTTGTAGCTGGCACAACGAGCGTATTCCTTTCACACACACACACGCACAGGGCGCTCTGCACTTGTAAGTTGAGCGATGAGAGTGTTTCCTGAAACTCCGAAACAGACGCAACTAAAAAATTTAAATTTTGAAAATTTAAATCAATTTTAAATTTATACTTTGCTACTGTCGATGCATAACATGCAACTCCTTACGCAATAATGTAATTTCTTACTAACTTGTTCTGCAATGTCACAGATATTCCAATACCGTATATCCTTTGCGCACCTAAATGGAAGTTTCTTGAATACGAGCCCTCATTGTTGTGGTGCAGCGTAATTCATTGTTGTCTGATTATATATAATTAAGAATTGACCATTCAACAAATCTGAAATATTTTTGAAGATATTTTTTGCATTCTTTCGAAGACGAGATACATTGTGTTTGTTTTGTATCGAATATTTGTATATGTACGTATTTAAGATGCATAATCGAGGTTTGTTTAGGTTTTTTAAATTCTACACAACTACAAAATCACTCTTAAAATTTCAAAAACATTTCGTTCTTGAATAATTAAGAAATAAACTCATTTCAAGAATTTTCATACCTTATAGAAGCGTTTAAGTTTGTTAGCCCTTTGTTTTCTCTCTCTCACAATTGGCATAGTACGAACGAGACGTATCGTTATTTTTTCAATATAACAAAATAACGTTATTTGTCTGGGGAACAGGAAATACAACATTTCACAGATTAAGTTCTATATTTAAGGCTTTTTTCTAGGAATTTTGGGATAATGAAAAACGTATTTAAAAATAAGAAACTTGTTCTCAAGTTAAGAAATGTTTACCTTGGCTGATGTATGTCAAAAATTCTTGGTATTTTCTATTAGTGATTATATAGTTAGAAGATAACGAAAGAAATATATTGGTATACCATTTACCACCATCTTCGTAAACATCAGCTTCAACATCTATAATTGAATTTTATTTTATTTGTATATTTTTTTGACGGGGTACGATTTTTAAAAAATATTTTAAATAAAATAAAAACAAGCTGAGTAATCTTGAGGATGGATATAAAAGATTTTGATCCTGCACACGGGTTAAATGATGAAGTTGAATTATTTGTCGTTTTGAATTATTCTACGTTTCATCTCTTACCTTTGTACTTGTGCCAGGGACATGCAATAAGCATTTTGAGCGCTAAAAGCTCTTTCCGTAGTCACATCGAATTAACGTATGGTAGAGCCTGCAGCCTGAGCTTCAGCATCAGCAGCATCAGCAGCAGCATCAACAGATGCAAAAGCAGCAGCAAGTCGAAAAAGGGCAGCCGGGCAAACGGCGGTTTGCCAACAAAGGCCAACAAACCGCAACAAAAGCCACACAACATGGCCAATCTGTGGAGTTCATAAAAGTGTCAACAACTTGCCCTCGGCGAAGGCAGCCTTTACGTTGCGGCCGTTGCGGATGCTGCGTTGACCGCTGATAACGCAGCGCAAAATGGCCGACAAGCCACGCCCACTGTGCGAAAGTGCTGGACAAAGTATCGTTGGCTAACTATTGCGTATTCGTTTAGGTCAAAGTTAAGTGGCAGTCATCCCGCTGAAAGTCTCGCTGCCAACTGCTTTGTTTCTGATGCCGGCCTGAACGCCAACGCGGCAATCAACCTGCGGCCTGGTCCTCGCTTGACCCCGCGCTGTCTTATCAGGCGCCGATTCACATGCCAGCCAGCTCGCTGGCTATCTATTTGTTGTGCACCTGTGTATGTGCATGTGTGTGTGTGTGTGTGTGTGTGTGTGTGTGTGTGTGTGTGTGTGTGTGTGTGTGTGTGTGTGTGTGTGTGTGTGTGTGTGTGTGTGTGTGTGTGTGTGTGTGTGTGTGTGTGTGTGTGTGTGGGTGCCAGTTCAGGCGCTGACCATAAAACTAAACATCGCCGCCACCGTTGCCTTTATGATCCCATACTCTATTGTCTTCTGCGTTTTGCGTTGTGCTTCGCGACATGTCCAGTTTCTGCTGCTGCCTCTTCTATGTGGTTGATGCAGCGTGCAACTGTTGCCATGCACCCGGATGTTGTACAGATTTTTGTTCTTGTTATTTTTTTGTGTCCCTCCGTGTGTGGCTCTCTGCTATCAGGAATTGTATATCCTTTCGTATGCCAGCGCAACATGTATCCAGTTTCCTGATTTATGCAATTTCATGCATGTGCCACATTTCTGCAAAACATGCCGCACAAGGCTTGCCAACTGTCCCAGTGGCAAAACCACAAAATCTGCCACACTGCCACAACTGTAACATGTGGCCATGACTTATGCGAGTTCTATGACAACTCTACGAATCTCTCCTCTCTCTCTCATTCAATTTCCAAGAGCTTTAGGTGCAAGACAATTTTAGATAAGCGTGAACTGAGTCTGCCACTCATTAAGTTGCATGGCCCGAAACAACTGTTTGGGGATTGCCGTTGGGTAGGCCCTCGTTAGATGCCTTTTGTTGAGCTTCAGATACTGTAATAAAAACATAAACTCTTAATTAGAAAGCACTGAGGGCAGCTGTCAATTAAATTTTCATTGAAAGCGAGGAAAAGGCCATGAAGTATAAAGAAATGCTCGAAAAATAAAGTTGGGGTATTTAGAGTGTGTTTTATTTGAAGATATCCTGTGCACCGGTTAAAAGTAAATTTAAATTAGTTTTCTTTTCTTAAATACGTGTATTTTATCTGGAACAATACGTCGTCCAATAACTATTCGGTTTTCAATATATTTAAATATAATTTCGATATATTATATTTGTTATTTGGTGTTTACGTAATTCCTATAGACATAGAAATTGCCGCATCCAAGCAGACATTCACTCAATATATATACGCCAAGAAAATAATTCAAGCAATTTGGTAAAAAAAAAACGTTCTGCAAATTCGACTACGGTTGATCAGTGTATACAATAAAATTTTTTTAATTGTTATTATTTTTTTATTTGTTCAAGAACGTGTTTTAATATATCAAAATATTTAATTTAAAAAATTTACATTAAAAACGATTTATGACCTTGACATGTAAAAATTACTCTATTAAATTCTTTCATGCTCAATTCAGGAACTTTTTCTTGTTGATGGAACATTAGCGATTGTTTACAAAATCAAAAATGCTTCATACATAGATAAATAATATTCAAGATAATAGATTAATAATTTTCAAGAATATTCTCTTTTTCTTTAAGTGCATTTAATGTGGGCCAAAACGTCTCATTTAGCTTGTAACAAACATTTGCTTAACTTTACGAGCCATTTTTTTTTACATTCTTCCTTTGTAAACAGGGTATAGGAGAAAAGTGAAAGTGTCTTTTAACTCTGTGAAAATGCAGTACATTATAGTTTAAAAAGCCAAATCAACATCTGCTGCGGCTGCTTTAAGGTGGACAAATGTTGGTCGAACATGTCGCTTTATGTGCCAGTTGCCTGCTAGCCAGCAGCTGTGCGAAAATTGTCATATGTAGATTTATAGTGTAAGATAAGAATAATATTTACAACGCCCAGGGGTAACACACACACCCAAACCCACACACAAACACACACAGATATAGTTATAGCGACAAAGTTGACTTTATGTGTTGGTAAATGCTTTGCTGCCCCGCAGCCAAAGCGAAGCGACATCCAAAGCTGATGGAACATTATACCACATGACGCCCCTCAAATTACGTATACGCAATGTATGTATATACAGCTGGCAGCCGTAGAGTCTTTGGCCATGGGCAACGGCTATTCGCCGCCCAAACACTTGGCTAGTTTCACATTTAATGTTGAACTTAATATCAAAACTGGACACTTTGATCGTAGCTGGCGATTAGATTTTCTGCTTGTTTATGTTTCCAGAGTTGCCAAAGGGGGTGTGAATGTGTGTGTGTGTGTTATCATAGTATATGCAGGCAGATATTGTCTATACGAGTCGGTAGTTATATTGCAAAGTGCTGTGCAAGTTGAAGATATTGGTTTTTAATATTGAATTACGGCCCTAACTATTGGCTAAGACTGGGAAGGGGGCTGGGCAGTCGGATAATGTTGCCTAAGCAGGCCATAGCCGCTCTTCAACTCTTCAGCTCGCTGTTAATTATCGGCTGCAGCAGGCAACGGCCACCAATCATCACGCGAAAATGGATTGTGTTTACTCGCAATAATCGCTTTGGCTGACTCAGTTCAGATTACCGAATAAAGTCCCTCGCCCCAGCACACAGTGTGCCCAGCTATTTTAAAACAACAAACGACACCAGCTCAGGCACTGGCTGGCCAGGAGGTGCATAGGGGAGGGGGGCACAGCGTCGCCGGGAGCCGTCCAATTGGCGCCATTTATTTACTTGTTTGTTTCAACTTCCGTTCATTGCCACGCCGCAAAAAGTGTAAGCTGGTACCTACTGAACCTTCCGGCGGCATCGCCTGCCCCTTGTCCGTGTCACTCTCCCTGCCGTCCCGCCCCGTCGCAGCTCGCCTCATCCCGCTCGCATTTCCGCTGCCATTAGCCGACAAACTTCATTTGTCATCTCATTTTTCTGCACGCTCGACAGTTTTCCTTTGCTGCGCAGCGAAATTTATGTAAACGGACATTCGCTGGCTCGTTGGCCAGTCCGCAGGATGACCGGCGACTGCCCAGGACATGGACACAGCCAGCGCCTTGTTATAGTCGTTGCGGTTATGATGACATAAAAGCCGCCACTGATAAAACCCAAAAGGGCAAAACAAGCCAATCGCTGCTGAAGCAGCAGCAGCGAGTGTAAGAAAAAAAAAAAAACAGAAAAAAAAAACAATTCGCAATGGCGATTGGGATTGGGATCTCTGCGCGCGGGCGACATAATCGTCCTTAGCGTGTTGTCCTCGCCAGTCGCACAGCCGGAAACGGAACGTTAAATGCGCCGCACCGGCACAGCGTTGGCAATCCCCTTCGTCCTTCACCCCCTAAAGGACTCGCTTTGTAGGGGCGCGTGCAGCGGAAATAACATGCTGTGATTTAAGACTTCATTTTGTCGGCGCCTGGTCGCTGCTCTTTTCAACTGCAAGGGGTGAGGGGTGAGGGGTGAAGGGCTTGAAGGGCTGACTGCACAATTTATAAGCTATATCAAGCTTTTCTCTTCAGCAGGCACTTAACAAACTCGATTGTTTTTCTCTTTTCGCGCAGTAATTAAAAGTTCGCATTGAACGCGCATCAGTTGAGAATTCTTTGCCTGGTGTCGCTGCTGATTTGCCTCTTGCCTAATTGAATTGTTTAATGCCGCGAAATTGTAATTGTAACTGTAACTGTAACTGTAACTGTAGCTGTTCCTCTTTCTGTAGCGCAACGGAAACGGATACGGCAGTTGAACTTCTGCTGCTGTTGTTGTTGCTGCTACTCTCTGTTTGTCCTTATTTGTGAATTCATTTAATTAGAAAGCTGCTGAAACCAACTGTTAATTTTCGCACTTGTAAGTTTATCGCTGGCCAAGAGTCCGTTTACTACTTTAATGACTTGAATAGACGTAGTCAGTCATATCAACACAATAGGCAAGGTAAATAAAATATTAGCTATTACAACTTTTGTCCACATATAAAATTTATAAAATTAAAAATTTATAAAACAATACAATTTTTAAAATGTCGAATTTAGTTTTAACACTGTTTTTTTTGCTTTATGTTAATTGACGGTTTTTTTTTATTTTTTTCTTAAAGTATTATATTTTTATTGGTGGTTGTTTGGGAATTGTGCTCATATTTTTTAAATTATTGTCTAACTCGAGGTAAGGCATTTAAAAACTAAGATATATATTTTTTTTCTTCAGACCTTAACTCGACTTTAATCCAGCCACTTATTCAGCTGGTATGATAGTTTTATTTGAGCAAAATAAAGTTGAAAAAGAAAATATTTAAAAACGTTACATTTTGTTTAATTTTTTAAATTTACTTATACCTTTAAATGATACTGTTGCGCTGATTAAAAGTGTAAAAAATTAGTAAATAAAAAAGAGGTTAATGAAACACTTGTTTTTTTCGCCCGTTGTAGATGTAAACTTGTTAACAAAGGCTAGAATGGGAAAATTTACTGACACCGTGTTTCACTGATTGCATTTGTTCCAATATTCCCTGAGTTGAAAATTGGGTGTTCACTGTTGGGTGTAGTTTTCATTTTCAGCAGCTCGACATCAGCCATTTCCGTTCATCTGAATAAAACAGTTATCAATATATGCATAACAGTTAAAAAAAAAAATTCACATCGACGCAAAAAAGTCTGAAAAATAGCCCTGGCAGGTCAGCGTATTAATAGATGGAATTAAATTGGGATGTTGAAGATATATATCACTGCCTCTCAAATAGTGTTTGTTGCAACATCGATATATTTATGTTATGTTACTCCATATGCTTATTTTGGCATGGTCCTGAATTTTATTCATTTTTTTTAAGTCGTCTGAAGTCGTGTTGAGTCGAGGTGCCCTTCTCATGACGGCCACGCACAAGATCAATATATCTACATGAACATTTCCTGTTGTTCTATGAAAAAAAAATTAGAGCAAATCTTGCAGCTGCAACAAGAATCACGTGCGCGCATTTAAATTAAGTGTTGCATGTGCTTTTCATTGGAGCTGCCCCCCTATCTGCGGAGCCGGGTTGGTCAATGGCACTCGCGGAATTAAACTATTTTGTTGCTGGTCAGCATAAAGGCAATAAAAGCGTCAGTTACCCAAGTGGTGCGTGCAGTGCAGCAAAGTGGTGCAAATACTAACTGGATATATGGTTATGAAATGGATGTAAGCAAAGTAAGCGTCTGGCATTCAACCCACATTGCGGGTTGGTAAATCAAATTACCCCGCTGCTGGCATCAAAATCCAATTAAATTTTATAAGCCATGCTTCCGCCTGCTTTCTTAGCAATTGCATACTTGGCTGACAAGTTCAAGCGCAGCCATTGCATGCCCCCGGGAGCAGTTAAAACTTTAAGCAGAACCTTCAGCCTGCGCTGCGAACTCAGAGATCTACAGTTCGTATTATATCTGGCATAGAACTTGGCAGTTGCAGCCATTCTTAACTACTTTTCGGGTTCAAATTTCGCAGTTGCCGCTTTGACAAACCGCCGACAATAACGACGGCGACGACGACGCTATCGAACAACAACAATGCCGTTAATTATTCATGAATAGAAAAGCCGTAGAAAAAGCCAAGTGTAAAAGCGTGGATGCAAAACTTAGGCCAAACGCAAAAGTTTTTACGCCCAAACCTATAAAACTTTTTCTCATGGATTTATTTAACTATACAAAGCCCTGTCTGGTGTGTTTGAGTGTGTGTGTGTATCTCTAAGCCCAAAGGTCGTGAGAGGCCTGCCTGATAATAATGAAATGCTCGCCCTTAAGTATTCATCATACGCCACGTTGTACAACTTGCATATGCTGTAAATACTTTGGGTTCAAGTCCAGCCACAGCTGAAAAGTTGGCCTCTACTCTACCGACAGAAGGATGGGATGGGAGGATTGTAGGGGAAAACGGCTCCTTGATTGATTGATGTTTGACTTGAGGGCAGTTCGATTTTGCCAGGAGTTGTAAAAAGGATAAGAAACTTGCAATATGTTTTTCAACTTTTCTCGTTTTCATGCCTCTTGGTTGTTTGCCAAACTTATTTCATATTTATTTATAACAATTTAATAACTGAGCACCCAGCTCGCCCCACACCCGCAACACTCGCAACAACCCATTGGCCTAATGAAAGCTATTGAATTCTTTTTCCTTTTGCCCCTAGGGGCCCCAGAAGGGTTTTCAATTAAATTCTCTTAAATTAGCAGTAAAAATGCGAAACTAAATGCAATCATTTCTGGCGTCGAAATAATTTTTGAAATTTGCATTTGTTGTTGGTTCTTTTTTTTTTGTTTTTATTGTTGGTTGTTTTCTTTTTTATTTTGTTGTTTGTTGCTTTTGTTGGTTTCTCGCACACAAATCAATGCAATTTAGAAAATTGCATTAAAAGTCGAAATGCATTTTAAATTAAAATCGAATTGCAAAAAAACTATTCAACATCGAAATGTGACATTTGTTTGAAGTTTGATTGCGTTTGATATTTAAACTGGAATCATGCATGTATACCAGCATGGACACCAGCACATACATAAACACGGACAAATATGGGTTGGTTTGGGCCACAGTTTATTGAATGATCTATGTGCGTTTCCAATGCATAATAATGCGTAAATTAGCGCAAATTGTGTTGCTTGTAAAAGTAAACAATTTTTATTTAGACAAAATTTGAATATACGATAATTTACATTTGCATATTTACATTTTGTTATTTGACAGTGGAAACAACAGAGAATGCATGAATTTTAAGCGTGCATTAAAGTTATAAAATTGAAAGTTCTAGTAAAGTTTGCTATGGAACTCTAAAACCAATCGAAACAAATATGAAGTATAGTCAAATTGAATGTATTGCCTTCTAAGACTACATTTTCGCTTTTGGTCCAATCTATAAATAAGATTATAACTACGTATTTATTATTATTATTATTATTTATGGTATAGGATACAGTTATAAATTGCTGTTGTGGGCTTCGGCTACAAACTCGAACCCGGATCCTCGTTGTTCAGTTGCCTAAACGCCTGAGCACTCAGACAACTATTCTGCGGAGGATTGCCACTACGTTTTAAAAAAATTTTAAATTTGCATTGAGATTAAAATGTGACTAGTTTGAAAGTTATAAATTTTTGAAGTTATGAATTCAAAATTAAAAATTAGTTTTTGTTTGAAAAACTTGTTTGCTTCGAAAGATATATGATTAACCAAACTTGGCAATTGTTATCCTCGCCTTCCTCCTACATATTAACAAATTATCAACATCGTCGAACTATGACATAATTAAATATTATTATATAATATGAAAAAAAAAAAATTAAATATAATATAATATAATAAACCCAAAGATAAGTGTTGCTCTTTGTTAGTTTTTTTTATATTTTTTTTTAAGTTCTTTTAAAAGTTTAATAAATTGGTTTTTACGGTTGCTATTGTTACGATATTGGTATAGTGGTTATAGCTTCCAATAGAGTCACAGAAAATCAAGAAACTACTATTTCTAGGCACTGCGCACGCAAAAAGCCGATCAAGAGCTTAAGGAAAAGGCGAAGAAACAAACGGTTGCCTACTTTTCGTCGTCGGGTAGCCAGCAAACAAATGATGATAAATTATCTAAAATCCCGCAAGAATCTTAACACAACAGCAAACACTTAGCAAAAAATAAAATAGAGGAAGAAAATACATAAAATAAAAGACACATTTTACGTTCTTGCAGAGCAAGTGTTAAGTGTCGCCGTTGTTGTCCTCGTCGTCGTCAAGGACATAACATGTGTACATGCAATCTCGCTGTGGGCTGTGGCTAACAAGACATTTACAGCCGGCCGGAGTCAGTGGACCAAGTCAAGTGGTTGAACCCGCAAATGTCCTAAGTAGCCGTTTCACAGAAATTTGTCGTCGTGTCACGCCAAAAGTCCCAAACTAAACGGAGACTAAGGACCAAGGACGAAAACGTCTCAATGCCCAGCGGTTGTGCGCTTAATAATTTATTCATAAGGAAAAATTTATGTCGCCTTGAGGCTGGGCAAATTTGTTTAGTTGCCGTTTTGGCTTTAACAGGTGCGCACGAGACGCAAGCCTTTTCTTTGCCCCCTTGACGCCCCCTACCCCTCTTCTCGAAGGAGCAAGCATCTTTTTAATGTTGTCACCGTACCTCGGGCTGTTGATTTTTGTTGTGCAGCTGGGGCGTCAATTGAAATGCGCCCTTTGAAGCGTTTATCATAAATAATTTATAATATTTACGAATTTTGAAAGCCATTCATTTTGTTGTTATTTAATTTGGCATCAAATTGACCAACCTGAAAATATCTCAAGCTGTGTTTTTCACAGCTCAGCAAGTGACTCGAAACACTCCAAACATTTTTTATGACAGAGTTATAAACGCGATTTATGCAGTAGGTTGCGCATATTACAGATTATATCAGATTATTTATCAGTTTCATATCTAGCATTGGAAAGGATATGCTCACATTGCACATGGATATATGGGACATAAGGAAAGGAAAAAGTGCCGTCTGGGTGAAAGGAAAATATTACGAGTAAGAAATACGATTAGGTAAGGATTTTATATCCTGAACCCATTAAAAATGGGTAAAAGGGGTAACAAAACAAAGCAGAAAGAGGCATCCTCATATAGTATATATATTCTTGATAAGGGTGACTACTGATAGTACCATCTGTCCGTTTGTATGCGGGCAGTAGTTTTGGAAACTATAAGAGCTAGGGACAAGTAATTTAAAATTCATATATTTGTTTACCATATGCAGAGGTATCATTTCGATATCTTGCCTTATTTCCTTAATATCGACAATTATCGATTTTAAGACCAAGGGTTTTTTCTGAGCATATCTTTAGATTATAAAAGCTATCAAAATTGGCTTAGTATGTTTTCACAAACCATGAATATTTCACACCTTGGATAGCTTTGCCCACTCGCCCCGAATGGAATAAAGTAAGAGGCACAGAATTTGGAAGCGCTCTTCAAGTCAATAAAATTTCATAAAGATAGGAAGCTTAGATGTTATTTAATAATGAATTTTCTATAGTGGAGACTGGGGAAGAAGAAAAAGTTTTGTGTGAATGCAAGATTGGTCGAATGCATGTATATAACGTATACTCCAGAATAGAGCACACTTAATTATTGTTATTCGTGAAAAGAGCATTGCGAGGTCGCATTTAAGCTTGTTTTTGTTCATTGCCATTCAATAGGCAAAAATGGTTTTATTGCTTATATTTACAAATTAATTGTGTGATCTTGCTGAGTAAATGCGTTGCTGTCGCCAAGTTCTGGCTAGAGATAGATGAAACACTTCGTATTGCTTGCAGTGTATGTGCGTATGTGTGTGCGTGTATGTGTTAGCCAGAACTCATTAAATTGCAGCGCTGCTGCTGCGGCAACTTGTGGTCATCATGTTGGGGTTTCATTTTACTAATTCCCATGATGCCAAATATAAACACACACACACAAACACACGAGTGCACACACAATTGGACTTGCACAACCAAATGTTAATTTTAATTTATGTGGCCGCTGCGCACATTTGTCGCATTAGTTTGGGGCACTTTAATGAGTGATTTATTGGTTAGGCCGCAGTGGCAAATCAATTGGAAAAAAAATGGAAAAATAAAACATTTCGTATTGAATTATTTATTTATGGTCGATGGTCGTTTGTCGTTTGAATTTCCAAATGTGTACAATAAAAAGCGCATTGCTGGCAAATTTGGCAGGGTGTGAAAAAAGTAGGCCTCCAGAACCCCCAACTGCCCCCTTCCTCAGCCCTGTGGTTGACCAGGAGGCCGGGAGGCGTGGCAATCGGCTGTTAAAGTAATTAGAGCATTTCGAAAGTGTGGTCGAGCTTAATACTTATTTGTGGAAACAGTTGTGCACGGATTGATTAGAGGCGTGGCCTCGCCCATTCTGCGGCACCCAATGCGCCTTTTGCCCGATTTAGCAGACCGACTGCAGCTGCCACAAGTCACAAATACGAGTGGCAGCAGTTTGCAGTTTAAAAGTTGCTTCACAGTTGAGCGTCGGCAGTTAGCACTTAATGCACTGCCGTGACTCAATAGCCACGCGTCCTACCCACTCCTTTCACCGACGCAGAACACACACCCCTCGCATATGCCCCTTAAAGCACGAGAACTTTTGGTATGCGAGCTCGTCAGCGAATTTCAAACACTCGATATAAAGTCCACTTCAGAATTTCGTTTGCGTATTTCAATTTCGGATTTTGATTTCGCATTTGATTGCCAAAGCGATTTTAGTGTTTTCATCATGCATCACAGACATACACACTCAACTGATATTTTATATCCTCTAGCATAAAAATGATGAAAAGGGTATAAAGTGGTTGAAAGCATGCTCGATTCTTTAAGGTATATAAATGTGTTGTTGTTGAAATAAGAGAGCTGCAAAGCTATTGTCATTTAAAATAATATGAAATGAAAATGCTGTTTATACAATTTTTTTCGCTTACCTTATTTTATTAGATTTAAGCAATATACATTTCCAGCATTGAATCTATCTTCACATACTGTCTCCTCTAAAATTTTCTTGCTACATCCGTTTCTTTGAAAAACGTTCTATTATCTCATACTATTAAAAACTTGTTCAGTTTAATATATGGAGTTTAATAAAACCTGATGGATATTTTATGGTATTCTCACTAATTTCTATCATAATTGAATACTATTTTTAGTATTTTTTGACGTACTATTTTTTCATATTACTGTCTAATACATGAATCTATTTGGTTAAAATTAAAGAATTCAAACTTCACAGCATCATCTATCGTTTTAATTGAAACAATGAAATTAAAGATGTCTCAAACTTTTAGAATCACCCAACATTTTAAAGTTTTTCAGTTTTTCTATAATTAATACTTTCTTAATTTTAAAAATATTTGATTCTTTAAGTTTTGTAAGGCTATTTTATTTTCGATTTTAATAGTCCATAAGTCAGGGATATTTAATCGAATCATTCACTTTTACTTTGGAGTATATACTTACATTTGAATTAAAAAATCGTTATTTTATGTCAAGAATGTTGATATGTATTGGCAAATGGAAGCAGATATGGAATTTTCTTTGACTAACTTTAACAGATATTTAAAGAAAAAACTTTTGTTTGTATTTCATTATCTCAATATTCTTAAGTATTAGACTGATTGATCCTTTAAAGAAACATTGTATTTCCATTCAAAATATTAACAGCCTTTTTTAACTACCAAAATGTTGGACATCATATTTTTATTTCTAATAATATTTAAGATCGAAATATTTTTGAAATTTATGAGTGATTTTTTTAAGGTAGGGTGTGAAAACATACATGTTCAAATTAAACAAAA
This sequence comes from Drosophila colorata, assembly GCA_035041545.1. NCBI lineage: Eukaryota > Metazoa > Arthropoda > Insecta > Diptera > Drosophilidae > Drosophila > Drosophila colorata. Next base: position 4,385,042 of record JAWNLD010000680.1, on the reverse strand, counting down.
TAAATAACAATATATGTGTCTGCTTTTGTGTATTTTACTTTTTACAGGGTGTATTTGCATGTTGAGCAATCTTAACAAGATAACTTTCTGTTTGTTTAATGCTAGGAATCCAAATGGCGCTGGAAGTGAACGCTGAAAAAAGAGCGAGCGGTATCGAGAGAGCGAAAAAGGGAGCTAGCGAATGGGAGAGTTGACTGTTGACTGCTTGACCTCGCTGCGGTCGTGGCCTCTCGCGTGGCTCACACCGAACTATTAATTTGATTAAAAGTGCGCATTTTTATTTGCCACCGACACACGCGCAAAGTTAACGGCAGCGGCTGCTGGGGCTGTGGACTGCTGGTGTGTGTGGGTGTGTGCGTGCGATTTTTTCGGTTTGTTTTCAAAGCGCATTAAAATGTCGTTAAAGCTGCTGCAAATCAAACGTACGAATTTTTCCCTGGCAAATTTATTGCGCGTTGCAAACGGCAACAACAATTCGCAGCGCGTGGCGGCATTTTAACGCCTGTTTGTGGTTTGGTGGCGCCACCTTGCAAATTGCACCTCTGCTCCTGCTGTTGTTGTTGCTGCTTAGCTGCTTGTTCAGTGGCTGACTTGTGGCTTTGTTTTGCGGCAGCCGCAGCTGCCGCAGCTGCCACAACTGCCACGACTGCCACTTGCCAGCCACGGCTGCGCCCACCACGCGCTCATTTGCATGCAATTCATTTTCTTAAGTGCAATTTCCATTGTTTTGCCCGAGTTGATTTCCTTGCATTGCATTTTGGGCTCTTCGCGCTGTCGACGGCTGCCCTTATTGCTGTCGCGGTTATTTTGAGGCTCGCAGCGTCCCCTGCCACGCCCTCGTATGCCTGTGGCGCTTGTAAAACCTTTTGTCGCAAATTACATTGTTATTGTGGGTGTGTCGGAGCTCCGTTGCTCCACTATGCACAGTGCACCGCGTTACCAAAGCTCCCTCCAGCACCCCACTTCTTTTGGTGGCAAATGAAATATTCATTGCAATTTTCTACTAATCTTCGCATAAGTTCGCTCTCAGAGCTGACAACTACAACTTAAACAGTTACTGCGCTTAAAAATTTAAGAGACCCAATAAATAAGTAAAAATTTTAGCGATAGATATTGCCCGACTGCGCCTTACTCTTTTTTTTTTTTGTGAACGAAAGCTGAAAGTAATTAAAAAGAGCATTCTTTATTTTGAGAAGGTTAAGTGGAAATGGCAAAAATGCTTTTGGCCACATCCTTACTGAAGTTGCCACTGATAATACATATTTAATAAAAATATTAAAACTGTGATTTGTTACTGTGACTTAAACTATTACTTTTAAATTGTAACTTTCCATCTTTGACTTTTCAATTCTGGTTAATCTGTGAATAGAACAATGGCTATATAACTGCAACTGTAGTTTTACAAATGCGACTCCAAAACTTGACTTTATTTACAAGTTACACAATTTAACTGTGATTCCACATTAGCAATTAATGTCTCTTCAACTGTTACCTGCCAATTTGTTTTGTAAAAAATTTGTCGAATATTTTATTTAAATTTTTGTATATTTATTAAGTTTGTTTTCCAATTGGTTTCTACATATAGAATCGCCTGGTTTTAAGCATTGTCGATTTGCAAACTATAAATTTTAAAGTGTGACATTTGACTTTGACTTTAGCACAGACACTTAAACTTTTACTTTAAAAAGTTTGTGACCTTTAAACCTCAAATTGTGATTTTTGAAGTGTCACTTTAAATCTGTGATTTTAAAGTTCTTACTCTACAGCTGTCACTAAAAAACTGTGAACTAAAGTTTGATTTTAAGGACCCTATCTTTAAATCCGATCATTATCCCAACAAATACAATTTTTGCGGCTCATATATGGCAACAAAGTAGATTTATGAGAACAAGTATGGGCATGCCAAAATAATCTTAGGAGTTTTTATTTATTGGTTTACAAAATAAGTGTACAGCTTAGAGAGTAAAAGTTAAGTTTCTAAAAAATCGATATGTGGACAGACAGCCAGATGGTCATTGCACAAAATTAATATGCTCCCATTGAGACGGAAACAGAGTATAAAAAGTTTCAGAGACTCCACATCTCTATGGGGTATGTTATAGCCAAGAGACAAGAGTCTGCGCTGCTCTGTTGAGAAATTCATTTAACTTGGACTTTGGCGACTTTGAAGCACGCGCCGGAAAATTATTTGTACTCTTCTTACATTTTTGTTTAATTAATTTTACAAAACGCCAGAGCAAATGACGCTCCTTCGCACAGGATGGAGGGTTGGGGGAAAATGGATAAAGAGGGGAGTACGGAGGCGACTGTCACAGCGAGTTTGCTGCTGTTGTCAAAGTTTATGACACTTCTGTTTGGGATTTCATGTTGACAACATTGACAAAAATGTCAATGCTACTGTGAATGTTGGCGGGGCGGAGCAGTGCTGGCGCCGCATAATTAGCCCCATTGTAGCCCAGTTTTTGGGGTACATTTGCATGAATTAATTAGCCAAAAGTTGTGGCACAGTCGTTCGAGTAGTGCGAATACTTTGTCTAATTGAAATTGTTGTTATGTTGCGCTTAAGATGAAAAAATTCAATCAATCTCAAGGCAAACTCAAAATTTGTGCTTCGCTTTGCTTTGCTCTTGTCTTCACTTAAATTTTTTATTTTTTTAGCTGCTGCGGCGCTGCATTTTAATTAAAAGTACAAACTGCCGCATGCATATTTATGAAAGTAATGCAACGGGGGCTCCAGTAACACCAACAACAACAACAACAACAACAGCAATAACCGCGACACCCAATACCAACAGCGAGACCAATGCATGGAGCACCTGCGCTCGCACCTGCTGGCCGCACGCCTAGTCAAAATTAAATATGCGCATATTTTATGCATTTTGCGGCGTTGCTCACTTTTCTATTTTTTTCTTCTCTTTCGGTTTTTTTTTACTCTCACTTCGGCGACGCTTTCGTCCTATGCCAAAAACGCAAAATCGCTTTGCAGCCTGAAAGTATGCACCAAAGCGTAAAGCACGCAGAGGGCGGATACCGATTGCTACTCCAAACTAGAGTTAGCCACGATCCGTGCATTCCTTCGTGTCACAATTGGCACGGAATCAGGGTCCAGTCCAAAAAGTATTCTAATTCGAGCTGCGGCTCACATGAAATCAGAGAAACAGTCACGAGCAAAGCCGACCATAAATATTAGGTTACCAAAAATGATGCTCGAAAGTTAAGCAGAAAAGTTAAACTTTGGTGCATATATTTTAATTTATTGGCGCTTATCGATTTATATATATATATATATATATATATATATATATATATATTTTTGTATCGATTTGTTGATGTTTTTAACAGTTAACACATCTTATGAATTTTAGGCACATCCAATATCCAATTTTTGTTACATTCATGTATATCGATAAAATCATTTTTTTTTATAATTTCATCAATTTTTCAATGTTCATCTCTTTAAATTAGTTATATGTTATGCAAAAATTCATACAATTTCTAAAAATATAACAATATGTATGTACATTTTTCTACAGTTTCTTGAAATATATCAAGATATTGCTGTCGTATGTTAATTGTTATGTTTGAGTTTTATTTATATATTTGTTGATTTATGGCGATAATATTAAACAGTTGTACTTTCAAGCATAAAATTATTTAAATTATATTTATTGATAAATAGCGTCAATCGATAATAATCAAAATTAATAATTGTTGAACGATCACACTTAATCATACTTAATTCACGCGAAATCTAAATCGAAATTCAGTCAAAAGTAGAAATGGGGCGGATCAGAAAATACTCGTATATAAACATCTACTATACTAAATAGTATTTATTTATGTATAGATACAAATTAATATGATCAATCTGTCCTTGGCATCTCTAAATTAAAGCTATATTCGCATAACTTAAAAAGAGCGAATCAACAAATAAGCAAATTGTGGAAATGGAAAATCAAAATGATTGAAAATTAAATTGTGCGTAGTCGACAATAAGAGTGCGTTGATTTCACAGCTTTAATTGCAAAATGATTGTGGTGTATTCCCGCAAATATGTGTATAATAAAAATCACCCACGAACTGAATAACAACACGCACCAATTTGCAAAAAAGTGGTAAATAAATAATTGTAGATTTATTATTTAAAAATGCAATTAAAAAAAATGCATAGAATTTGTTTATATTAATACAAAAAAATAAATAGAAATCTAATGGCTTATAGTTAAATTTCAAGTGTTAATTAACAACTAATTGACAAACCAACATTTATGTTTTATAATCCAAATAAATGAATCCAGTATATTAAAAAGAAAACCAGTCCTCTAAAAATATACAAAAAATCCACAAACAAAAAGACTCGACACACTGCGGAAACGTCCGCAGGTCAATATTGTTTAGATTCAAAGGTGTATCTGTGTATAATTCTTATAAAAACGCTAATAATTAAAAATATGTAAAGTCTACTTTTATTAGACTTTAGACTGCTTCGAAATCAGTTGAAAATCGGAAATTAAAATCCGAGGGCACCAATTGATATTGTATTTGTTTCACAACTTTTACAACTAGAAGCTAATTTTGGCAGCTTTTAATTATATTTGTTATAGTTTAAGCATATTATGCATGCAAGCCATCGATAACTTTTGAACATATCGTTCAATGTAAATATTCCAAGGCAAACTTTAATTAATATTGAGGGTATTCCTTAACTCATAACTAAGTATCAAAGCTCCTGCACGGCCCGCAGTCATCTCTATTACAAAACACCAATGTGCTTATGCCCCCACAACCGCTCAGTAAGTTAAGAGGACTGAGTGTGTGTGTGTGTGTGCGTGTGTTTGTGTTTGTTTGTATGTTTGGTTGTTTGTGCACTCGAGATGAAAAAGTTAAATTTGTTTCGTGTCAAAGCGTCGCCAACGGCGCCGGACTAAGGCTAAGCGCGTTCGACATTTTTGGTCAGAATTGAAAAAGCGTATTGCCAACATAGATGCCAACACGCAACTCCACCTGTGCCCATCCGGGCCGCACTCCCCTTTAGCCTGCCCTATTGTGTGACAGCATTCAAGCTCCTGCGCACATGTACATATTGCGCATACGTCACGTTGACCAGCAGCGGGACAGTTTTGTGTTTTACTTTAAATTGCATAAATATGAGTGTGTGTGCGTCTGTGTGTGTGTTTGCGTGCATATTTGTGTGTGTGTATTCGCTTGTGCTCTTGTATATTTTAGCCACAAAAGTGTGGCCTTTGCCGGCGTCATCGCCCTGACAGTTGCCCGTCGCTTTGGATGTCACCTGCAATGTTCGCATTTTATTACATTTTATGTGTGCAGTGTGCGTGTGTGTGTGTGTGTGTGTGTATGTGTGTGTGCTGTTGTTGTGCGACTCTGTCAGTTGGTAAACGCATTGGAGCGCATAAACAAATGATATTCAATTTATTGTATTTATATTATTGCGCTCAGGCATTGTTTTCACATTTCGCCCGGCTCCAAATATTTTCATACCCTCACAGATAGTGTATCCTTTGACATGGTTGTTGTTGCTGCTCAAATTCCTGGCCAAGGCATGCGAACAGAGCCAGAAAGATAGGCGAACCAAGTGGCGTGAAATGAACCAGCGTCAGGGCCCAGCTGACTGTCACTCAAAACTCATTTAGAGGATTAATTTGACTAAGCGCTGAGCAGCGGAAATCTTCACTTAAATCACCCTGGCCCCGAGGATCTGAGGCGCCCAGCCGATGCTAAGGCGATTTAACGGGCCAGCGCTCGGCGCTCGGCCAAAGTGTTAACAAGACAATAGAACCAAGTGTCGTTGGTGAGGCTGCGGCTGAGTCACGCCCTCTTTGGAATAATTAGCAGCTGGCAATGCAATCGCCTTTGCAATCCGACACTGACACATTCGGCTAGGTGCGAGTCGTGATTTATATACGAAAATATTCGGTTAAAAGCCAAAATCAGATGCTACTGCCTGCAACACGATGAACAAAAGCTGTCAAAGTTTTCGCTTTGTTCAAAGTTTTGCGCCACAAGTTTTGCCAGCGCAGACAACGTCTAACGGTTCCTGCGGTCGCCCTTGCCACCCACGCCCCCCCTCTCCACCTCGTGAACTATCGCATTGCTGTTTTCTTCTTGTTGGAGCGCAACATCTTGCGCCGGCACAGCAGCGCATATGATATCCACCATGACATTCAATCTGTGCTGGAAATTGACTTTATTGACCAAGCCAGGACAACGACTGGGCGGAGGCTGCCACTGCCACTGCCACTGCCGCCCGACGCTGCTCCGGCTCTGCTTGGTGCTCTGCGCCAGCTCCAGTGACACAAAAACTTGTAGCAATTTATTGAAGTACATTGAACTTTGTTGTAGTCGCTTTTATAGAGTGGCCCATGTTTGAATGTAGCTTAATGTTTTTCCCTGCTGCCCTATGGTAATGGCAATGCAATCAGATGGAAGTTAAACTCAATGCCTCTCTACCTGCCAGTACAATTGTTTCATAAATCTCTATGAAAATGGCTACTAAATTGGGGATGTCTATTAGACATAGACATTGTCTATTATCGACGATACGAATTTGCGTTTGAAAGTAGGCAACAAATTGTACAGCCAATTTTAGACAAAGCTGAAAATAACAACAACTGTAACTAAGGATTTATTCTGAAAGTGCTGAAAATGTGATACTCTTGCATGCGTATTGAAAAGTTTGTTAGCTACATAAAAGGAAAATCTTGTGTTGATCAACTGTGTTAGCTGGTCGAGGAATGCTAAGAAGATTATCTTTATTTATATCTAAATTTAAAAAATAAAAAATTTATGTTACATTTTCGGAAATGAAGATTCACTACAAAACTTAATGCCAATAGCTTATAGGCTTATTGGCCAATAGAACTGGGGTAACTAAGTCTACAGTACGACATCATCATGCAGTTCTCTGAATTGCGAAAGGCAACATTCATTCAAAGAGTCAAATCAATATTCCATAAAAGACTCCATATAGCTTTATGAAACATTCCAAAAGGAGTGCACCATGACCCAAGCATTTCGAAACCCAAAGTAGACCATATTAAATAATAAACTAAACCATAACTATAATAAACATCCTGACTGAAAATATTCTATATTCAACACATTTAACAGTGACAAAAAATATTCTTTTAAATTAAAAAATATGTCAATATACCCAACAATATATACAAAAAAAACAATAAATTTTACTAATAATATAGTTAGTTATTGTAATCTTTTTTATTCTTTCTCATATAAAAAACAAAAATATAATCAATGCTCTAATTAGGAATTTTACAAGAAATTATACTCATGAATTCATAGATGGCACGTAACAATGTTTGTCAACATGTTTATCAAATTTTAAAAAATATAGATATCTGATGTATCTTTTTATTTACATGTTTTGTGATAGTACTGTACATCTGAAAATGTAATGATAAGTAAATCAATCAATATTCTTAAATTATTTTTAAATTTGTTGCACTACGGGTTTTTTAAATGGGAATCTAGCTAAAATAAAATTATTAGATATAGAAAAAATATTATTATTGGTATTATTTTCCGTATAGGATGTATTTCTAAATTATCCACTGATTTAAATGTTATATCAGTTATATCACTTAAAAAACTCATCTGCCGAGAAGTGTTGAAATGTTAAACTAAATCAATAAAATCCGAATATTTAAAGGGGTAACAAATTATTATTGTTTTGCTTTGGTGACTGAACTGAATAACCCGCTTGTGTAAGGATATGAGAATAACGAAAATGGATGCACATATCACAGTAAATGCAAATAGACTGACATTGGGCCAACAGGCAGAGGGCATTGGGCTAAAAATAGAGCTTTGGAATGGGGCGTGGATCTCGGCAACTGGCGTTGAAGTCTACAGCAAACCTTGTGCCGGCGGATGTGGCCGCTGTGTGTACAGGCACTTAGTAAGCATATCCGTTTTGGTTTTATTTCCGCTCCACACACACACACTCACGGAATTCACCTAAACGGAGTTGTGTTTGCTGTTGTTGTTGCAACACATATATGCATAGAAGTGCAACGGCAATTGCAATTTGATGCACAAACAAATCCAACTGGCCGGCCAATCCGACTCGAATAAACACCCCCATACACACACACACACACACACAAGCACACACACACACTTACAGCAGCAGCTCGTGTTGTGGGTGTGAGTGTGCGTTGCCCTTTGTTAATGCTTTGGTCGTTTGCACTCAAATTGAGTTGCCAGTTTGGCGAACCAACTCGCAAAATGACGCCCGTGAGCCATTTTTAAATGCGTTTTCGTTGCATACTTTTTGGCGCGTGCGGCAAACCTAATTGCCTGCTGTGGCTGCCGCAACGCAACTGCGCTTAGGCTGTCACGTTTGACGTGCGCAAAAGCTCATTTCCGTTGCCACAATTAAAATGTTAATCATGGCGCTCGGACGTCAAGACGTGAAGAGCTCAAGACATCACGTACATCTGGGCGTTATATAAAATATATACACATACATTTGCACATATATATTTGCTGAAGTCACACAAATTTGCTGCAAAAGCGAATCAAATTTGACAAATTTAAAATGGAAATTCTCAAGATGTGCAGCTTCTTGCTATTCCTTTGACGACCTCAGCGCACTTGACGGCTGCAATTTTAATTTAGCCCGCAAAATGAGGCAAGCGGCGCCAAGGGCGGCGCATCGGCCGGGCAAACAAAGCGCCGCAGAATTGTTTCGCGCATTTATTTCGCGACGCGGGCGCTTGCCTAATGTACAGCTAAGTGCAGCTGCTACCACAAAAGGCAGAGCGGCTGGCGCTGTGGCTGCCTCAAGACTGTGCGGCAGGCTGGACGGGGCGTATGCGCAATCTTCATAAGTTGCTGCTGCTGCTGATGCTGCTGTTGCTGTTGTTGTTGTTGTTGTTGCTGCTGCATTTCGCCTAAAAATGTCAAGTCACAAGTGTTGAATTCACACTTGACAAAGCAGTAGCAACTGGGCTCTCTGAGTGTTGGGCGTGGCACGAGTTGCCATCAACACACACACACACACACACACACGCACACACATAAACTCATTGCAACTGACAGTTTTCATTAAAATGTTATCAAAAACGCAAGTTCCGCTCGGGTACCGCAAATGTGCCTGGCAGCAGCAGCAGCAGCGGCGCCAACTTAAATGACAGCGAAACACTAATAACGGCACAGTTGCAGCTAGCAGTCAGCGCACAGATACGCGCACAGCAGCAGCAACATCGTCAGCAGCAGCAGCAGCAACTCTTGCAGCTGCCACTAATCTCTGCCAGCTCAAAGTGAGTTGCAGTCGCCACGCCCCACGCAGCCATAAGGCGTATTTATTAATTACGCTTAAGCTTTGTTGCAAATGTAACGCGTCACGACCATTTGTCGCCGTGCAGCATGTGGCACTCACTTTCTGTTCTTATACGCTGTTCCCAAGGGAGGTAGAGAGTATATTGGCTTTATCCACAGAGATTTCAAGGTAGCTTGTGTAAATCAGCGGCATTTAAATTGTTAATTTCCTTCAAGGCAACAAAAAAATATATTTTTTGGTTATTCCCCATATTCTTAGGAATTTTATGTTTTATACAGATTGAAGAGATATATTCACAGTTGTAAATACTGTTGTAGTTTTATTCAGAAACTTAGAGTCATACTATTATATTCACAGTTGTACAGTCACAGTTGTATAGTGACTTCTTCCGAGTTACAGTTGTAGAGTCACAGTTGGGTCAATCGTAGTGTGTAGAGTACAAGAAAAAGTCATAGTTATAAAATCACTATTTCTAGAGTAGCCCAGTTTTAGAGTCACACTTTTAATATTACATTTGTAGTCGACCCAATCAATTACAAACTTAAAATTGTATATTCACAGTTGTAGTTACATTTTTACAGTCACTCTTGAATATTTGTAGCTTAATAATCACAGTTAAGTTAGTTAATCACAGAGACACAATTGAAACAGTTGTAGAGTCACTTTACAAGAGTCACAACTCTAAAGTCGCATTTAAAATGTTGCCGTCCAAGTGTCAGATTTGAGATGCACGAGAATGAGTTATACCTTAAGTGCATTAGCTTTAGGAGTACACTTTTAAATAAACTAGAAACAGAGTATTGCACTGTCGGGAAATCTAAGCTGCAACATTCTGACATATTCTGAGTGGCAGGAGCGATGGGCCCAAAAATTTCTTGGCATAAATCAATCCAAATTACCGCTAAACTTCAAACTGCAAGACTCAGGTGCTCTTCAGTTCAGTTGCAACAGCCCGCACGCTCGCCACCCATTAATCAAGTCAAACTTGGCAACTCTTACTAGACTCACATACACACACGCATACACACTTGCTGCTTAGATAATAATTTATTTAGCGTAAAATTAAAATGAATGCAAATTTTTGTAGCGTTGCAAAAAGTTTTTGATTAAAGTGAAAACGAAGCTGCTAAGTTTGCCAGCGGCAGTAGTGTGTGTGTGTGTGCGTGTGTGTGTGTGTTCGCTCATGTTATCGCAGGTGCAGTATGGCATAGTTTTGGCTACCTCTGCTGCATTCTCTGCCGTTGCTGCTGTCAATTGCTGTTGCTGCTGTTGCCGGCAACATGAAGTTTATTGTGCTGGAATTTTAGGTTCTTTCGTACAAATTTGTTGGATTTGTTGCTGGGCATGTTTTGTGTTTTGCCATTTTGTGCATTGTAAGGCAAAAACTTTCATTGACTTGGTATTATGGCCCACTGTGGCTGCTGCTGTTGCTCATTAGCTAAAGTTGGGCCAGCAGCAGCAGCAGCAGCCAGTTGCAAATCAAAAATGGCGCAGCTGCAAAAGCTAAGGCACAGATTGGATAGTCAGTGACTGAAGCAATTACGCAGCATTAAATGTGGCAACGCAGGGGGAGGAGGGGCTTTCGTACACTCAACTTTTCTAATTGGCATTTTTCCGCAATGATTGCAGTTCAACACGCTGCGATAAAAGCTAATCGAATTATGCTTCTGGCTATTGCCAAATAGCTCAGCAAAAGCAAAAAACTAACAAACAATTGTTGTGAACAGCGTCAGGGGGCGGGCAAGGGTTGATGGTGACGGGGGCGGGGTCGGGGGCGCGGGAGTGCCGGCCATGCTGCAAGTTGCGAAGTCATGTCAATGGCCCAAGCTGGCTGCAAAAATTTGGCTTCCGGCAAAAAGTTGAAGCTCGCAAACGAAGCAGCGCCAAAAGGATTTGTGTATGGAAAAAATTTTACAAGCCATTAACAAAAATGTTGCGCCTTGCCATATGCCACATAAAATTTGCTCGGCAACAACAACAATGGCCGCAGTCAGAGCCGGAGTAAGAGAATCTGAGCCAAAATGTGCATTGGCTGTGATCTTGGCGCCGCTGTGTCCTTTGGTTGGGGGCGCCTGCCGGAAGCAGGAAAAACAAACAAGCGAATTTTACAGATGGCGAAAGCGAACACACTCACACACACACACACTGAAAAAGTATATATACGGGGTAAAAAGGAAAACAAAACGACGTTACGGAAAGGCATGTAGGAAACGGCAACAATAACAACAGCAGCAACATCAACAACAGCAACAACACCGACAACAATTGCAGGGGCGCTCGCGCCTGTCGTCTAAAATGATAAATTTAAACGCAGTGACATGACAAATCGCTGCTCATTTGTATTAATCAGGCGAACAGAAAGAAACAGAACTTGCCACCCCATCCCCCATTAAAAGAGTTGCCAGCTATGCTAGTAGAAGTAACCCGACCCCTGGGCCAAGTCCAAACGCAGCTGCTTGTTGTTGATGTTGCAATTATTGTTTTATGGTTCGCTGTTAGCTGCAGCCAAGGCGCTCGCCCACTTAAGTGATTCGACTGGGCGTGGCACTGTGCAGCGTTAAGCGCACGTTGTTGCTGTTGCAGTTGTATTTGCTCTTGGCATTTGCATGGCCCCAGCATAATAATTTGGGTAAAGTTAATTTTGCGAAAAATTAAAATTTCTCTTTGTGCAGCAACTGCAACTGAAATTGAAACCCCCATCCCCCCGTTATGGAGCTGGGGGGTATAGCGTGAGGGTTTCTTCATTATGGCAAAAGTATGTGCTGCATGTGACTTGGCTTTGAGTGATTTATTTTGGCTCACACGCTTGGCAACTGACATGGAAGAAACTGGCAGAAACTATGGGAGCTCCAGAAGCCAAGCCTTGGCTGCTGCTGACCAGCTCCAGATGAACTGCTGCCTGCAACGGGGCCTCCACCGGCCGTCGTTATCTGCTTGTTGTCAGCATGTGTCAATTTAATAAATATACAAACACAAACAATGATGAAGTGCCACAACACAAAAGCCATGCGACTGAACGTGCAGAGTGCGAAAAGCTGAGAGATGAACTGATGAGAAGAGGCGACTTCAAAAAAAAAATAATAATAAGAAAAAAATGAAATGAAATAATTCCAAAAACATGAACTGAAAACATAATCGAGTGAGTGTCAAGAAAAGGAACCACGTGCTCCAACAATAGCAGCGCCATTGGACAGAATGTCCATTGGCACCCACCCCGAACATCTCCTCTCTGCACTATGGGATAGGTTGTACACTTTTATTTATGCTACAAATTACGAACTTATGATTGGTGAACCGTTTTGGTTCCAGTCTCGTATATTGTTAAAAATCAAATATTCTGTGAAGTAGATAAAAGAGGATACTACTTAAGTAAATTATTATGAATTAATAGATTAATGACACCGCTGTATTTGTTTAACTGCGTAAAATCATTTGTAAATAATTTACATTTTGTATAAAAGTAATAAAAGTAATGTAATCAAGTGAGCAAAGCAAATAACTCAAAAAAGTGCAAATTAAGTAATATCTCCGAACTGTTACCAAATTTATTTAAAACATTGCCTTAGAATTTTTAATGAATAATAAAATGGTTTTTTTTTTTTTTTAATAAAACGCGCAGATTTAATATTTAAATATATTTTTAACTTTCCTTTACAACTTTTTAAAACTGATAAAATCGAGTTTGATAAATATATGGCGCAGATTTATTATTATTTTTTATATTAAATCTCGAAAAGTAATTTTTTTTGAAAGTTGGTAGCAGTTGTAAAACTTAGCAGTAACTGTTGGACATTTTGAAAAAGAATGCAATATAATTATTATTATTATTGTTATTCAAAGTATAGAACAGATATGAACAAGCAACCTAACTATTTTTAAACAGCACTGGCTGCTATGACTTTCGAACCCGAGTCCTCGAACACAATAATTACTTTTAAGTTTTGTTTAGATGTATCCAATAATTTGACTTTTAAAATTACCCACTGTGAGTTGGTCGGAATTCTTCCTCTCCAAACTTTGCCAGCATATTGACTGCCGGCGCTGACACATAAATAGACTTGTGAGTATTTTGAACAACAACACAGGGAGACACACACACACACACACACATGCACAGCAACATGCGCTACAAAAAGTAATATTTGTGATTAATTTGGTTTGCCATTTCGGTCGGTTGGACAACGCGAGCGCATACGCCAAAATATTACGCACCCACAGCTGCCTGCAACAACAACAGTCGCACACACACACAGACACACCAGCACTCAGCCATAGCAACAGTAACAGCAACAGCATCGGGAGCAACATCATCTATTGGACAACGCGAACGTGAGCTGTCAACAACTTTTCTGCGACTGTTGTTGTTCTTTGGGCAGTGCTTTTTCTCTGCTTCTTGCCCATTGTTTACTTTCGCTTCAGCGACGAAATTAAATCGATTTCATACAGCTCCAACTTTTTCTGTGGACAATGGCACTGACGCTCTGTCCAGCAATAACGCTTAAAGCTGTTAAAGCGAGCAAAAGTCACTGAGATCTGAGACTTTATTCATTGCAGAACTCTCGACTACCCAAAAAAAGAATGAAGAAGATTTCCAAGGCAGCAGTTGAAATCCGGCTTGGCCAAGTTATGATAAATTTGCAAACATAGCCAACTTAATGAATAGTTTTTAGTTATTTCTCCAGCTGGCTGCCAGTTGGTGACAACCGCTCTGCAGACCACAGACCAAGATACATAGCAACAAAAAGGATACAGAAAGGGGTTTCAGTCGAAATCTGAATACCCTTTGTGCTACGAAAGCTACTACAGGATAAATGTTGTCCTAAGCACTGAGCGTGAAGAAAGTCAAAACATGACAAAACCCATAGTATTCAGTGCTGTTAAAAAACTTGGCTTTATAGATAATAAATACAAGTATATAATATGGTATATAATTATGTGATGCAGTCCTCGGTAGATGAGCTGTCTAAGTGCTCACGCATTTAGGCAACTGAACAACGGGGATCCGGGCTCGAATCTCAGGCTAGTGTATGGATGTAGTGTTTGTCTTAGCCGAAGGCCATAGCAACCGGTGCTATTTAAAATAGTTAGGTTGATAGTTTATAACTATAATAATAATAATAATTATATGAAATAGCTGCTCATTTGCTGTTAAATCAGGATTAAAAGTATATTGTAAATTGGTTGGGGTATATATTTAAAATAATTTTTTTAAAATTTACTTTTGTAAATAGATAAATTTCATATCATATATAAGATATATCTGTTATTAAGCATATAGTTATTTTTAGTCATCAGTATTCATATTCAAATAAGTGTACAAAGAAAACTTTCAAAAACTTATAAAAGCTGAAAAGTGCAAATCATTGTTGTACCACAACTCAAGGTTCAATAGACATACTTTATGGAGGTAATGTAATTCAATGATACAACAAAGCAAGTTCTGATAAAAGAAAATTATATAATTTAACCATAATAAACTATCTTTCTTCTTAAGCTCTGCATCCAAACGAATCTAAATTCTTATCAACGTCTTGAGATCTTTCGAAATATATATCGCTAATTTTTGACTAAGTCTTGAATTACTGCAACACTAAGCATTTTCCTTTTCTACTCCTTACATATTGGGTGACAAAAGTAAACTACTCTATAGTTAGGGTATAACAAGTAAAAGTCAACAGTTGTAAGTAGCGACAAGAAGTACGCAGCTTAACAAGGAACTAAAACAGCAAATCAGCGCACAATGTGAAAAGAGTTGGAAAAACTGAATCAAGGGCCAGTGCCGAGGCGAAGTGAAAAACGCAGCTTAAGCTAAAAGGATTTTGCAACTAGAATATTCTTATATACATATACTATATAAACCGACAACTGGCGACAGACTGCATCTAGTGCCTGTGGCAATATCACAGTCGCAGTCGCCCAATATAACTCCGCTTTAATTCACCAAGAAAAGGGACCTAAGACAAAATGGCATCCTAATTGCTGGCATTCAGTTTTATCGCCACTTCATATTGAAGGCAGCGCTAATGCTGCTTGGCAGCAGATTCGCATCTCAAGACTCATTTGAAAATTGAAATTGAAACTGAAACAGCGATTAAGTGTCGATAAAGATACATTTAGAAAAAATGAACTATTCAGAAGGCATTGCAAGGTTGTCATTGCATAAAAAACGTGTTGAGAGACAGAGAGAGAGAGAGGGAGAGAGAGAGACAGAGACAGAGAGAAAGAGAGAGAGAGAGGGAGAGAGAGAGAAATAGAGATGCCGTTAAGAGCAATAAGATAAATACAAGTATCTCTTTACAGAGCTCATTCAACTTGAGTAGTCTAGGCTTTTTATGTTCGCATGCTGGAAGATAAATAATGATAAACATACACTGAACTGAAGGTGTAGAATCGCCTATTACTTAGATAAAATTAAATTGTTGACTCATTGCATTTAACACTGCCTCTTTTTAGCAGATATGTTCAAATCAGATGTGTTACCAAACTCTTTATAGCTTTTAAAATTTTAAATTTTAAAATTTATATTTTTCAGAGTTTTCAATAATGTTTAGTTATATAACTTTATTTTACAAAAACAGTTTTGCTGTCATAACTAAAAGTCGTTTATTTTAGTCGGAGTCTTTGTTTTTCTCCCTTTTTCTCTTTCTCTCGCTGCTCCTATTTTTTCCTCAAGTCAAAAATTCAATACTTGTAGTTTATGATAATCGTATAGGAAGAATATATTTAAACCAAAAACAGATTCTCTCTCTCTAGTTCATTTACTCACTCTCTATAATACAGCTTTTCTACGCGGTTTTCATGAATCCAAATCAAGGTACGGGCCATCTGCTAGTTGAGCACTCGCAACTAGAACACTAAGTTTTTCATTGTCTATCGTTGAGAAAGAAAAATATATCGGAGTTGAACAAAGTTTAGCTAGGACAACTTCGCACTTCATTAGGTGCTCTGATATTGTTTTTCAAATTGCCATCAGTTAGACGCACAGTGGTAAAATACATTTGTTTATCGAATTGAAAGCAGCTGGATGTTATCATAACAAAGAGTATATAAAATTGAACAGTTCTTTAAACAAAAGACAGCCCGCATTTTATGCAAAACTTTTGCCGGGGGCAGATGGGGCGGAATGGGTGCTGCACATGCCGAATATGTGGCATATAAGTACACATACATATATATCATGTTTATTTAATCAGCGACCGTAAGCTACAAAGATAAACAAATTTCTTTGATGCTCATTTGACAAGCGGTTGCCCTCAGCAATTTGTTTAATCAATTCACAGATAACCCAGTGGTGCAGTCCCCTCAACCAACCCCCGCTTTGACTACTCTTCCCTTATTTTTTTCTGCTGCCATATCACACATTTTGGTGGCGCTGGGCACAAAAATATTTAATTTTAATTAAAGTGACGTCTTGGTCGTCGTCATTCTTCTCATTCTCTTCCTCGTCCTTGTCGTAATGCCACCCACAGCCGGCTGCTTGTCAAGCGCTGCCTGCGGCATTTGCGCGGCTGCATTGCAACAAAAAATAATTTGCATATTTTTATATTAAAGTATTGAAGCGCGCCACACAGTGGGACAAAGCGACAAAGTGCAACGTCGCAGAAGTGTGTGTGTGCGTGTGTGTGTTGCTGCTGGAGTTGGGTGTCAGTGACTCCGTGTCAAACCCCAGCGACCACTTGTGCGCGCACCTAAGCGGCAGGCCAGAACTTGCAGCAGCGGCAGCAACCGCCATTTAAAATGTTGGCGAGGCACAAAAAAAAAAATAAAAATAAATAAAAAATAAAAAATGAAAATAAGGAAGAGGAAGAGTTGCAAATGCTTTGCACCACACGTGGACACTTGTCAGGTACTGTGTGCCAGTGGAAGGTTGCATCATTTGAATAGTCTCGAGTGCGACGACTTCTCCGATTCGCCTGTCGTTGCATGCAACAACATTTCAACACGTTTAACTCCGAGCTGGCAGGGACCTTGGGGGGACAGTAAAAGTTGATTTAATTTATCAGCCAACAGCCTAATTCGGCAGACAGGTGCCAGCAGCATGGGGCCAACGACTTCAACGCACTTAGCCAAATGAGAAAGGCCAACAAATGAGCAAACGGCCAAAATGGGGCAAGGGGCGAGGGGCAAAGGGCTCGCGCTTGCTGTTGTGTGTGACACGTGTGTGGTATGGCGGGTTCTTGTCTGCCCGCCAGGTGGAAAGCACTTAACAGCAGTCATTCCAACAGCCGCGCCCCATCCTCCCATCTAAGCTGCCCGCAAAGCAGAGATGCAAAAAATGCAAGCACGGCTGCAGGTTAAACAGCCGTTGCCAGCAGTTACTGGCGCAAAGTGGCGCATTGAGGGTTGCCCAGCAAGGATGCTCGCAATGTCCTTTCCCACTCGCTGTTAGCTGTTTCCTGCTGTTGCCGCTATTGTTTGTCCCCGTTGTAGTTGTTGTTGCTGTTGATTATAACGCATAATAAACTGAAATGCCACTCAGCGACTGCATAGACAAGCATCCCTTTGTGAAAATTACTGTTGTGTTTTTCCTTCTTTTTAAGTTTTCCCATTGGGATATCCAAGCTTCAGCCTCTGATCTGGTTGGCCTTTAAACATTGTGCCAACTATCGTCAATTGGTTTAGCAACTCGACTGAAACACACAAAATACAGACAATAAAAAATACACAAATAAAAAACATTCCCATGCACATTAAAAAGAGAGAAAAATAAACACAAAAATAACAACTACCAGAGACTGTCCAACCCCTCGCGCCAACCCTGAGTCGGAACCCCGATCCAAGCAGTTGAGAATTTTGCGGTTGCCGTGTGCTTTATGGGCCTCTGCTCGCAGTTGTTGTTTAAAAGTAAACAAAAACGCCCCCTCGTCACCGCAGTCGCAGTCGAAGTCGCAGTCGCGATGCAGTCGGGCGTAACGGCAAGTCAAAATTTGTCGGCGTCGGTTTGTCCATCTACTTCCTATACCCAAATCTATACCCATACCCATACCCATAGCCAGAGCTATCCGCATACCGTCCCCTTGGCTGCTCCGTGTCCAGAATGACGGCGACAACGTTGTGTACAAGGGGAGGTCGAGTACAGGAGCGGTACACGACATCGACCAGAAGATCATTCTACAGTTGATAATAATTATATGACACCGTTGGCAGTTGTCATTTCATTTAATTTGCTTAGTTAAAAAATAACAGATCCGATTAAAAAAGTATCCCACCAGATTATTAAACAAGTTTTTGATTACGCAACCTTTGCATTTGTCTATTAAAAAGTACAAATAATTTCTATACAACATATACGAAGTTTGTAATTCATATACTTATAGTACATACCTCTTATATCGATCACCGCTTATATGTAATTATTATATAAATTATATGTCCGGTGTATTTTAGAGGAAATTACCTGAGATCGCAGTAATGAAAATAAGACTAATATGCTATGATTTCAATGCGTTTTCGCTTTTGCTTATAAGCGTTAATCAGTCTAATTTTAAATTCGTATAATTTCTTTGCTATATCCATACAAATACATTTTCTACAACTTTAATACAAAGTTCTTCAATGTTAATTGATTAAATTGTTGTATAAAAACTGGACATGTTCTAAACATTTTCATAACAATAAATAAAATAATGCGATTCTCTTTCCTACAATTACATACTATACTTGAGAAAATATTGTGTTCAAATTTGACACTTTTTGTTAATTAGTATATTCTCTTATTTGAACATAAATTTTTTAAACAATCAAATTTATAATTCTGAAGAATTTGATTGTATTGTAGAATCGTCAAAACCTTTTCTTAAAATATCTTTAAAAATCATCATCAACATTTTTTTTAACATTAAATGACTTTATATAAAAGTTTATCTGATCTTGAGAGGGTAATTTTGTATGTACCTAGTGGGTGAAAATTTTACAATATTCTAGTCTACAAAGATTTGATAAAACAAAAATTTAAAAAATTAAATTTTTATGATCAAAATTACATGCATTCAAGTATACGACAAGTTTGCAGATCAAGCTGTAGTAGCTCATCATTAAAATGTTGTCAACTTATGAAAAAAAAGCTAAATTTTTGAAAATAATTTATATTTTATATGAAACCTTAAAAACAACACACATCCTATCTGAAGCGTTACGCAGCCAAATAATCGAATTACATTTAATATATACCCCAATTTGAAATGTTTTTCGAAGTTTAATTTTTAATAGAGCGTAAGAAATAAAGTCGTGTTAACTTCCTATATATTTGGTAAATTTCCATGTTCGATCTCCAAACATATCAGATCATATTAGAAATAAGCTTAAATATATTAAAACACAAGTATTTTCTCACAGTATAGATCTGTTTAGGGCGCGTGACCCTCTGTGCTGGTGTATTCCGCTCCTGAATAGGGGCGCAGCGAGGCGTAAACGGCGTCGGTGCTGGCGTCGCAGTCGGCATTAGCGACGCTGCTTGGGATTTGTTTTGCAAGGTTTACTTAACGCACAGTTCGTCGGCTCGTCTAGTAAGTTACCTTTGCGATTGCTCTATGTGGGTTCATTTTGGGAGTCAGCGAGAGAGGGGGAGAGGGAGAGAGATTGAGAGGGGGGAGTGCAAGATTCTCGGATACATATTCAATTTTATGCTTGGCATGTGCCGCGAAGGTTGGCGTCACAAAGTTCCAAGCCAAGTCGAGGCAGATCTCTGGCTCAGTTAGCAGGCAAAGTTGGCTGCTGATTACTTGACATATGTTGGATCCGTTTGCTTTGTGCGGCGGCGTGTAAAACGGTTTCGCGTTTTCTCGGTTAGCCGGGCTTAATTTCGGCAGTCAAGCTTACCTGGCCTTAACCTGGCTAAAAATGGCAAACTGGAGACCTGGCAAGAGGCAGCTGCCGTGCCCAGCATACCTTGACAGCTATGTGATAAATGAAGCGCATGAATAGCGCAAAATGTAACAGCAACAGCAGCAATAACAACAAGTAAGAGTGCTCGACCAGGAGGTACCCTGTACCGGTAGCTGAAGGTATACAAATTACGTTCTAAATCCAAGTACGAAGGGTATTGAAATTCAAAAGTAGCTGTTTTTACGAATTGAATAAAATATTGCATTTATGAATCATTCTTAAGTGACCGTTAATGTTGCATAGATAATAACCAAGTTCTTGAATTAAAAAAATTTGTACTCGACTAAGTAAAGCCTTCCAGTTTAATATTCAACATGTTTGGAATTATAAAAAAGTTATCAAAAACCAAATTTTGTTCTCAAGTAAAGCATTTTCCACAATTGCCGGATTTTGAGAACGCTTCTAATTGAATTCGTGCACCATTTTGTAGGATTCTTCTCTGAGTGTACAATTAAAAAGAAACACGCCACAAGCAACAGACGTAAGCTTCCTCCCTCCTCGGCCACGCTTCTTGAACAATTGTTTTCTTCAATAACTTCCAACTTTCTTTCTGTTTGAGGGTTATGATTGTTATATTATTGGGGTCTAAAGTACGTATTCAAATGTGTGCACAGTGCACAAGAGCTCCTCCACAAACATTTTCTAAAGCCAATTAATTTCGTCTCAATCTATATTGCTTTTTCTTCGACATATTTTTGGAGTGAACATCTTCCTAGATATTCTAAGAAAACTTCCATTATAAATTTAAAGTTTATAAATTTATCGATGTGATTAGGGTTTATCAAAAAAATAGCAAACTTGTGCGCATAAGAATAATAATAGGAGAAGCTCTACATTTAATTTGATGTCACTTAAGTCATCTACTCAGCTCGTTGTTCTTATCAAGGATATATACTTTACGGGCTTGTAGAAGTTTCCATTTGCTTATTTAGACAAAATTATCAAACCCTTTTTCGTCTGTTTCCAATGGGTATACAGGGTATACAACAGGCAGAGCCAACAAAACACAGTGACCTATGCCGTGAGAACGTCGGGCTGGTCAGCTGCCTCAACTTGCCCCAGTTGCCCCCGCGTCGCAAGTTGCCAACAAGTTTGTAACAAAATTTACTAATTTAATTTTTGCAATTTTGTTCAGTTTTTTGGCGCTGCCAGACAAAGTTGTTGCTGTTGCTGCTGCTGCTGCGCTGTGTCCTTTAAGGACGAGTTTTGCATAGATGCAACACCCACCGGGCGCAGCGCGACGTGCTGCTAAAGCAGTTGCCACACTGCCACTTGCAATGTTTTCGAAGGGGGCGCACGTTGCACGTTGCATGCTGTGCAAAGTACCTGCAGCATCATCCTTGTCGTCTCTGCGCCCCCTGCCCCTGCTGCACTCTTGCAGTCCTCGTTGCCGAAACTAATGTGGCATTATTAAGTTTTGAACTTTGTCACCAGCAACGCGCATCCGCCAAACAGCAGCCGCATCGCATCCTTCGCTTCATTGCATGTTGTTTGTTGTGTTTACGGTGTGTGTGTGTGTGTGTCTGTGTGTTTGTGTGTCTACACCTTGTTAGATCATTAAGAGTCCATTAGTCATTAGCTACGTGTTGTCAGTGTCACATGCTTCCTGCTACGCTGCTGCTGCTGTCGCCTCGTCTTAGCTTCGAGCTCCCATTGAGTGGTCTCTCTAGCCCTGCCACCTGCTCCCCCGTCCCCCTCCCCCTCTCGCCACCTGCCAGCACCCTCTGCAGTGTCGCGTCGCGCATTGAAATATCTGAAATTCCTTTTGATTTTAATGGGAATTTCGCGGGGTAAACGGGCGCGTCGCTTGCTGTCAAATTTTCTTGAGTTCATAGGCACTTTTTTACTGCTTGTTTTTCAACATTCAAGAACCGTAAGACGCGATAAATCGAATGCATATATATATCTATATACAGCTAATTATCTTTTTAGTCGATTGATAACTTTAAAAAAAAAAAATGCATGAAAAAAAGATATTGACGAAATGCAAAAATTGTAAATTCATTTCAGACCTAAAAAAGCAACTTCAAAGTAAAATAAATAATAATTTTAAATAATTCTTGACAGAGTTCACTTGAGAATTCATTTTCCATTTTTATTAAATAAATTTTAATTTAAAAAATGTAAAACTAATATAAACATACAAAAATGTTATTCATTGTCACATTCTGCTCTCATCAGAATTATTTTCTTCGTCATTTGGAAATTTATTTCTCTATTATTATCTCTATTTTTTATTGTTGATAGTTCAGTATATAATCTAATAATGCGAAGCCAAAATTTACAATTTGTGAAAATTCATAGAACATAAAAAAATAAATTTAAAAAAAGAATCGAATATTTTAAAGCTCTGATAAAAAAGAACAATTCATGTAAAAAGAGAATAGTTTCAACTTTTTAGCGCGTGGTATTTTAAAAACGTGTAGAAAATTTCGGAAAAAGTGATTAGATGTATGTCTACATATGTATATTTATGCTCGATAGTTTGCCAGTTAGCTTTTTAACGTTTTCCACGTTTTTCTTGTAAGATCTCGCAATGACCTCGCATGTGTGGCCAAAAATGGTTAATTAAATGATGATGCCTTAACCCCCACCCCCCGTGGGTGTGGCACGTCTTGAGGGAGCACTCGGGCGTAAAATGTTAGCCGTAGACCGCAGGCAGACACAGAACAGCAAACGAGTCACAAAGTCAACGATGCGTTTTATGCTTTACCTTAGGCCCATAATTTGTGCGACATAATCAGGGCATATATATTCGTAAATAGACAAGTCTGCGAGTATGCGAGTGAGTATATGAGTACTTAAAAGCCGTTACAGCGACCCGGCCATTCAAGCGGTAAACTGAACTCGATAAGTGCGAGTGTTTATGTATGTACATACGTATGTGTGTATGTATATGTATGTATGTGTTTACAAATTACAGCAAATCATATTAAACTTTCAAATATCATCTTCCTAACAGAGTTGAATAATAAGTAGCCAACTGCTGGCCTTCTTTAAGAAGCCATACCACTCTTAATAAAATGATGTACATTCGACTGTAGAAAATATTCATAGAAACCTTAAGAATAAATTTATCTAATTTGCCCCCAATAAACTTTGCTTATTAACATAGTTCGAAATATTTTCACGAAATAATTAAATATGGCTGCATTATCCAAAAAATGTTGTACAACTGAAATTATGTTGTTTACTATTTGTTAGAAAATTTCAAGAATTTTATTAACTGTTACGCAAAGCTATGCTAAAATGTTTATATGAAATTGCAATGCTTTCGCGTACGAACCAGATTCTTCGTTGCTCAGTAGACTGAAAAGCCGAGTCACTTAGACAACTCGTCCATTAAGCACAATTCGGTGCGAAGTTAGTTAGTCCTTTACATCGATTATAGGACAAGGCTTATTTGACATATTTTGGATATTATATGTGAGTCAACAAATTTGGTAATATTTTTGTCTTTTTTGTGTTTGTATGAATAAATGGAAGGACGAATATTGGTTGCGGCAACTCGCAGCTGGTTACAGGGTGTCTATTAGTCAAATATTTTTAATCAAACTATAATCCACATTAACATATATTATATTTATATATGCGGTCTGTACTTTTTGATGCACAATGGCAAAGTTTGTAGGCAACATATAATATAATTAACACAGTAGAACCTTGCCCAAAAGTATATTTCATGTTTTGGAAGTCGAGGGTGTTTACGGTGAAAATGGCAATGAATTTCTGTGAACCAAAAATGCTTGTGGGTTTCGTGCAATTAAATAAATTATGTTCAAATAACGCAGCTGTTAAAAAAAGATAAACGTGTAAATAAATGAAATATTTGAGAAAATAACTAACTGATGTATAAATACTACGGTTGCTGTAAATATAAATTACACGCATATTAATGGACTAAATTATATTATTTGTCAATTAATTTAGAATTTATTAGAAAGCGCCAGTGTTCCATGTTCTACACTCAGAGGAAATCTACGAGCGACAAACGTATTGAAGTACCAAATTATTATTATTTTTCTCTCAGTGCATGCCGTTGTACTAACATTTCTAGCTTTTATTTGTATCCACCATTTCTTGGAAAAGTTTGTCTTAAGCTCGAAGTATAGAAAAATGTCTAAAGAAGTGTATGGTATTTAAAGTAAAATAAAAATTTTAAGTAACATACATTTTTTATTGTGAATGAATGTAATAAAGCCCACATTAGTTTTCGAATATTAACATACTCTAAAATGTTAATTTCGTCTACATAAAATGAAGCACAGCATTGTTGTTCCAATATGTTGCAGCAACATGCGCATGGCAACATGCTCAAACCGGTCTTCTGTGGCAAAAAACGTAAACACAACATGTTGCATGTGCTTGGCAATCTACAGCATGTTTGAGCGCATTGTCATAGGTCGCTCGTTCCGCAGCACCCGCAATTCCATGCGTTTCTCTCAGAGAGAGCGCGAGCGCGTCCCTATTACTGTTAACGGTCGGCAAGTCGAGCTTCAGCAGGCGACGCGACGTTACGTTCCACTTACGTTCACGCCGACGTTCAGTTCACATTGGGATTTCGTGCGGGATAGTTCGGAGCTGCGGCGTACGCGAGTGTCGCGCCAACAGTTAACAGTACCTAGTGAAAACAGAGCAACCTACCCCAACGCGAACACCGACTCGGGCCAGCCCCACCGAAACTCGCGTTATATCCCATACAGCATCGAAATAACAAAAACGAAAAAGTAAGCTCATAAATCACAGCGTTAATGTAAAAAAAGAAAAAAATAGCGAATACAAAAAGTAAAGCTGAAGCAGTAAAAATTAAAAACCACAAACAAAATAAATAAAGTCACGTGTGTCGCACAATATTTAGTTTTTTTGTGGCAAAGCGCGCCCCGAAACTATGCAACGGCGAGCGGTTCACTAGCTGCGATTTGTGGTTAGTACAAATAGTTGTAGTTGTATCTGTAACTGGCTTTTGTATCTGTATCTTCACATGTAACTGCATCCGTATCTGTGTATCTGTGTATTTGTGTTTGTTGTGCTTAGTTGTCAGACAAGTGTATTAGTCGCGGCAAATACTTTGACACACTTTTACTTCAAGTTCGTGCTGAATTCTCAACTCACGGTCAAAGTGTGCTGACAAAAAAGAAGAAATATATATGTAAAGAAAAAGTAATAAATGCTGCAACAAAAGCGAAAATCTCAAAGGACAACGTTTACACTTGGCTCATCAATAAAAATGCTCGTTTCCCTTTCACGAGCCGAGCACTTGCTGGCTTACTCCTTTCTCCGGCTGCTTTCTCTGTTGTTGTAACTGCAGGCCAATACTGACTGCCAATATATGTATATATATATATATATATATATATATATTAAATGCGACAACGGATTAAGCGCTCGGCTGCCCTTTTTATGTGCACTTTTATTTATGGACAATTATTTCAAAAATTGCCAAGGACTGCTCGAGCTGCTGCCTTGTCCAGATTGTTGCCAATTCCTATCGCCAAAAATTTGAAGGACTCTGCATATTTTATGAGCTGAATTCTGTGAATTTTGACTACGTTTTATCAGCTGTCATTTTGAAGTTCCGACAGCCACTGTCACAGTTTTCAATCAGGCAGCACGCTTTAATTGCGCATAAATTTGACAGGCTAAATAGAATTTCGGGCTGCTGGTCACACAATAAAATTTAATTAAGCTGGCATTTTATTGTTTATAAATTCATGTTAATGATATTTTGACGGCAGACGGGGGCCAAATGTCTAACCCAAAAATATCTGCAATTAACTGAAATCGGGAGGCGCATTTAAGAAATTTTCCGCTAATTGTTTTGTGCCAACACCATGCCAAAAGCGACAAGAGGGCGCTGTGGCAGGCACAGGAGCTGTGGCAGCAACAATTTTTATTTCCATTGGCGGCGCCATCTGTGCACCAGTTCGACGCTTCGCTGTGGGTAGGAATTCATTTTGTTTTGATATGCAAATGGTCTTAAATTCCGCGCTCCACTTGAAAATGAAATTGCCTAAAAGTTTTTGTTTTCCCGAAAAGTTAGACGTGGCCAGGGCGAGGGGGCGCAGCGCTGGGGTGGCGGCCCGTGCGATGGAGTCATTTAATTTTAAATGCCTGCCATTTTTATTAATGGTTATTGCCGTGAGTGTAAACTGAAAGCTCCTTCAGAACGACGCACGTAATAATCGGAAATTGTTTTGCCATGCCCGAAAGAAGTCTTAGCCGACAAGAAAAAAAAAGAGGAAAAAAATATTTGTCGACCAATTGTGAGTGTTTTGCTTTATGGAGCAAATGAAATTTAGTGAGCCAAAACTTTAGAGTTAGCCGCGGGCTATAAAAGGCTGTGCATGGTGTAAACAAATTGTTTTCGAAAATTTACTTGAAACTTTCTGGCGCCTGGCTTTAACTCTCAGTGCGTGCATTTTAAATTGAACGTAAACTTTTTATATCGAATCACATTTTGATATCATAAAAGAGTCATCTATTCAAATAACTGCGAGCGCTGACGACACTTTTCCCAGCCATTTCTACAAATTTGCGCACATTTCACATAATTCTATCTATTTGCGTAGGGGTAGGGTACACACACACCCACACACACACACACATAACGCCAGCTTGTCTGTTTGCACAAACATTTATATCAATTTCTTTATTCCTTTCGGTTTCCAAAGACTTCGACGTGCATTCATATATTTCCCAGCTCCTCACTCTCCCAAAAAAAAAACTCCTGCTATTTTGGTTTTGGCTCCAAGAAAATTTATGTATGCGTTTTATGGCTACGTGGCTCGTAAATAAGAAAAATGTTGCAGCGCCGTTAGAAAATCGGTCTTATCTCTCTCATGTATATAGAGGAAGGGAGAAGGTGGTGGGGCCAGGCATAAGCGTTAAAATTGGCAACGCTGGGCTAAAAGCAAGGATAGGTAGCTGCGCTCTGAGTCCTCCTGCGTATCTACTTTGCATTTGTTTGCATCGTTATCATTATACAGTTTATAAAGCTGCTGCTCTTTGCAACGGTTCTTAAGTTTTGTTCTATTTTTTATTACTTCTACATCTTAATTTACTTATCTGCAGATATCTGTGTAAGCTTAAAGTCAATTAGGAGGTGTGTGCGAGAATTTTATTTGCTTGTGCTTTTTCAATTAAATAAAGTGAAAAAGAATTTGTGAGATGATATCTCAGAATTTTGGTAAATTTTGTTTATACAGATATATCCCTAGCACGATTTGAATTTTGGCAAATTGTTTAAATGATTCCCTTTGGTGAACTTTTAAGCCTCATATGTTATGAAGATTTTTACTTTTAGTTACCATCGTCAGGAAAATAGTGAGGCAACAATTTACAATATATGCGCTAAACAAACTACACAATAAACAAAGGACTTTAATATCGCATTTCGGACAGAAAACTAATACATTTTTAGTTTAATTTATGTCGCATTTTCTTATCTACTATGCGAAACTTTTATTGCAAATAAGTTTCCGATGTAGAAAAACGATAGAATAGTTGTAAAAAGCGATATGACAAACCAACCGAAAACTGAAAACCAAATTAAAATCTTATAAAAAGAACTGGACTCCAAATATTTTATTTATTGCCAAACACTGGCCACATAAATTGAAAACGATTTTGTGAATATACACTTAGAGAATAATATAGATAGAATTCGTATCGTTTTGTTCTTGAAGTTAAACACAAATATCGTTCTTAAATAATTACTTGAATAAAATATGAATCATTGTTAATTGTTTGAGCAACCGTTGGTATAACATTGCTAACAGCAAATTTCTTAAATTGTGTACAAAATACGTTTCGCAATAAATTGCATAATTGAAATATGCGTAAAAAAGAAACGGTTTTAACGGAAGAACGATCTCTTTTATAGTCTTAATTTAAAATATTGCAATAATACAAAGTTCAAGCAATTTTTTCTTAGCCTTTTTATTGATACTGTGGGTAAAATTAAAATTTCATCATATAGTGCTGAGGAAAAAAAAAAAGTTGTGTAAAAGAATTAAAATCTTGAAGACCTCTTCTATTTAACGTAACTTATTTGCAATTTGGCAAAACTAGCTTTCATATTTAATTAGTTGTGTCCACATGGGCTCATTAACATTTTTTTGTATAGAATACTTTGTATTTCCAGTGTTGATAACGCCTTTATTCTGCAAACTTTTTACATTTCAACTACTTTACGTCAAGTTTTTACCAGCGCCCTAACACTTAAATTTAAGTGAAAGTTTATTTTCCAAACGTATTTGATACTTCAATATTCAAACAAGGACTCTGAGCAGCATTCGAAATGGCGAGAATTGTAATTAAGTCACAGTAGCTTCATTAGGCAGGTGTTGGCAGCTGGTTGCACAAGTCGCACGTGTCGAAAGGGAGCCAAGAGTGCAAATTTATAATTGAATTAAAAATTCTTGTGCAAAACAAATGCGATGTTTGGCAAAAATTTCAATTTAAATATTGTTGTTTTTTGCTATTTGATTATTGTTTTGTTGTTCTTTGTTGATGTCTTCAGTTGAAAAACAAAAAACAAAAAACCAAACAATGCAAAATTGTTGTGCAGAGAAGCATGCAAAAAGCGAATGGAGATCGCCAAATTGGTTTGTGCCATTGCGAGGCGGCTTGAAAGCAAAAAAAGTAATGAAAAAAGCCCAAACGCAGTTCGTTAAACTCGGCCGTTTATGAATTTATACAACACGTTGCTTGTTGTTCTCGCTGTTTGTTGTTGTTTGTTGGTGTTGTTGTTGTTGTTGTTGCCGCCGCCGAGGTAAGCCAAGCAGAACGTTGGCAGCGGCATTGCGTTTCGCTTTCGGCCTGTACTATTTGGCAGGTTTATAAAACAGAATTTGTATTTTGTTACCCAACCCCTCAAAACACACACACACACACCCACACACACGTAGACACTTGCCACATCCCCCTCCTTTGCCTGATGAGGCAAACGGCAACAAATAACAACGCGCACCAACAACTTGTTTGTTGCAGCAACACCCCAGCGCGCAGCTAGCTGGAGGAATAATATTACCACAGGGCTGGAGTACAGTGCAGTCCAACCCTCCGTAGAAATTTCCATGCATGTGGAAATGTAAAATAATTTGAATATTAAACTAGAATTGGCAAAGTGAGGCATAGCGCACCGAAATGCTGCCGTTGCAGTTGCAATCGGCCCCCGCACTCCTGCTCGAAAAAAAACCCCGCTTGTGCCGTTGTCAAAGCCGGAAACGGAAATGCACATGGGACACACCCACAATGCAAGCGCTTTGTAGACACAAGGAGGGGACGCGGCTTGACGTTCTCAATTAACTAGAATAATTCATGCAGCTGTGTGAGCGTGTGCGTGTGTGTGTGTGTGTGTGTGTGTGTGGGCAGTTGCACTCAAGTCCTTGAAGCACTTGGCGCCCTATATCGCTCACAGCCAATTAGATGCCCCTTACCTGTGTGTGGCAGGCGCTTTCTGCGAAATCAATTCAATCAATTGGCTTAGTTTACTTTCCTCTGAATGCGTTTAAAAACATTTTCCGTGAATCGCCTTCATTCAGCATTCACAAACACACATTCACACACACTCACGCAGCGCTCGCCGTCGTTGCAGTCGACTTTTCTTTGGCTTCGCCTCGATGTTTTTCGTGGAAAACGCTGCAATTACATGTCATTAAGGTGTTTGGCCCACTGCTCGAATGTCAATCAATAACTCCATTTGCATAAATAGTAAATAGCAAATCAGCAAAACAGCAAATCAAAACAACAATTTTCATTTAAAGTGTTAATCAGCGTCGAGTGCGTCGGGAAAGTCGCGTCTATTTGCGTTTTCGGTCTGGCGAATCCACTTCGCCAAATGAACTCGTAATGCGCTGATGCTAAAATCGAATAATTGTAAAAATCTTAATCAGAAATTGCCACTTAAACGGGGAGAGAGAGAGAGAGGAAGAGAAAAATGCAGAATATTATTTTCGTCTTGATGAAAATAATCTAAATAAAAGCAATCAGAATTGTTTAGATTTAGCTAACATTGTCATTGACTAGAACATGCCCTACACTGCAATTCTTATTTACATAAAAATATTCCGAAATTCAAATGAAATAGCGAATGTTTATTTTACCGGAATTTTAGTTAAGCACATGTCAAAGTAACTTCATATGAGGTAAGTTGTTTTATCAACTGTTTAACTAAAATTCCGCATACGTCAACGAGCAATTTATAAAAAAAAATTCAATAAAAATGACATGAGCATAATAAAAAATATATCATATTTTTAAAATTTAAAATAAATAACTTTAACTAATCAAAAGCAAAACAAAAAAACCAAAAAAAAAAAAAACAAACAAAAAAAATCATACAGTAGATTTCACATATTTTGCTTTTTAGTTTTTACATGTTTTTCAAAGCACATTATTTTAATTAAGGTTTCTTAAGAGATAAATACACTGTCACTCTCTCTTTTAAAAATTGTAATTTCTAATAGACTTATGCCTGTTGGTGGAAAACATTTTAAAAATATTTTTGTTGGGTAATTGCCAACATATATACATACACCAAAATGATTGCCTTTGGCTCTTCGAATCTCCAAGTTCGCCTCGGACAATATTGGCTACGATGATTATGACTGCTATCATATAAATATTTTTTTTAATTAGCTAGCTATTATATTCATGTTTGCAGTTTAATAATATATTATAAATGATATAAAAATATATTTATCGATACCTTTTTTCTAGAGTAGCCCCTGGTATATTTCATTACGTTTTAGTTCTTCACATTATCTACAATCTAATATACCCTTGTTTATATATTGGCATGCGTATAGGGTATAATTTTCTATAGCCTTGGCAGTCTGGCAGTCCGACTGTTATATTTCCATTATGGCTGATTTGTATATCTGTATATATGTTCGAAATTGATGAAATAGCTTCACATATCATTTTTCATAGGCACTCTCGTAATTTGGTCGAATGCACTCGACTGCAAAGCAAACTCCCGTTTTCCCCCTGCCCATTTGGCTGCATTCAGATAAGCGCATAATTTTACGAGTGGCAACATTAGCTGCTGTTATTGCCACAAATGTGTGCACAGCGGCAGCAGCAGTTGCAGTTGCAGTTGTGGTAGCTGCAATTAGGCGACATTAGCTGAGGCCGCACTTGAAATGCACTAATAGAAATCGAGTACCGTTAATCACTCAGCGGGCGGGGCAATGAACCTGCCGGGTAAAAAGCCAAATCCACTTAAGATTAAGTCATATAAGTTTTCCGTTTCGCTTTTGCGTCTCTCCGTCCAGCGGAGTGGGGGTGCCGCAATCAAATACGAGTCAAATGTCTTATGAATTTGTACTCAAAAATTCATTAGCCGCAAATTGAATACCCATATCAAAAGGCAGCCAACAATAAGCCAATGGTAAAAAAGCCAAATAAAAATTTACTTACAATGCCAGCAATAAAAGCCACAAAGCTAAGCCAAATAGCTTGGCTGCCTTGGCTTGCAGCACAGTTTGCGCCTCAAACTTGCTGCCACACTAATTTGCACTAATTGATTTCTTTTTGGGCCGGCGGCCGATGCCCCCTCCCTGCCCCCGCCCAGCGTGGCTCATTTGGCGGCTTTAATTGAGCGTCTGTCTGTCTGCATCGCCTGTCAAATGTATCTTTCATTTGACATGCGTTGACAGTTTGTCGGCACGGCAGGGCAAGGGGCATAGTTTTTCTTCTTCTTTTGCTTTTGTTATTTGTGTGAGTGTGTGTGTGTGAGTGTGTGTGGCAGCCAAATCGAAAACTAAACAGCCATCAGCCGGGGACGACGAGGCGCAGTCGGCTCTGTTGGTCGCAGTCAAAGTCTCATTAGCTGATGGCTCAGATACTAAAACGAGTGCCACGCCCCGTCACTCTGATTGGGTTTTAATGCGTTTCGGCCCTCACGAGTTGAAGGTTGCGCTCGAAGCTCGCAGCTGGTTTTGGTTACTTCGGACTCACATTGAAGTTGCCCCAATCGGTGTCGTCTTCACCCATTAACCAAAACGATCAACGCAATGACAAACACTTTCTCTTTAGCTCTTTGTTGCAATTAGGTATTACGCACAACGAAATCGGTGTGTACAAACAATTGTTGTGGCCATGATAATGACAGAAATTAGATAGATACGTATTAGTTGTATGTATATTTATAGGCACGTGCATTTCCAAAGTAAGGTAAACCGTGAACAATAACTGTAGATAATATTTAATTTTATGATAAAGAACTTCATATAGTGTCTATATAAATAATATATTAATAATAATATAAATAAACAGAAACATATTGTATATGTGAGTTTTAATAGCAAGTGACAGTTGTACCTATTTAATATAAAAAGAAACGTAGACAATTTTATAATGTTTTTCGTTATAAAATTTATGAATAGCATTTTTAGCGACATATTTATTGAAAGCATGACTCTGAGATTCGCAAGTAAATTGGAATATAGCAAATACGACTGATTTAAAGTTTAAAAGAAACTTAAAAAAGAAATATCAGTTGTCTTTCGGGCAAGCAGAAGTAAACTATATTTCTAACCATAACTGTATTTCATACAAAAACTAAATTTTTAAACGTTTGCTCCTGTCTTAGCTATTCTATATAGTAGTCCGTTGTTGCAGATATTTTTCTAGCACATATGTAAGAAAAAAATCTCATTTTCGACCGATTGCTTTTATGGGAGCTATTGGCTATAGAGGCCCAAGTTTTTCATAACAAATCTAATATTCGAAGTATTGTTATGTGATATACTGGTTCGATTCGGCAACTTCGATATATATATTGCTGCTAACAGGCAAAAGACAAATATACCAAAGAAAATATAACTGCTGTTTATATTTTCTTAGGAGCTACGTACAGTTTCTAGCATGTGGCAATAGCTATAAAAGTGAGCGAACGGACTGGCAAACTGATGGACGGATAGAAAGACAATGATATATCGAGTCAGCTCATCTTTCTCAACAACATCATATATGCTTACTTTATGGGTCAGAAATGTCTCCTTAAAGCGTGACACATTTAGTTACAAGATAATAGTTCATTTTTCAAGAACATAAACAAATTTTAAAAAGCACATGCAACTTATTTAAATATGATTTTAAATTATATTTTTAGTTATATAGTCAAAGAGCTTTTTTATATAAAACTCCTACCATGATAGGTAAAATAAGATGCCTTACGTGACATTTTATGTGTTTATTTAAGTTCTTTATTTATTTTTTTGTCGCCAAATAATTTACTATTGACACATGAAAAAATACACAAAAGATAATTTTTATTTTTATTCAAAGTATGGTTCATCAATTGATGCATCTAAGACTTTATGTAGAATAGAGAAGAACATTAAAAATTAACTGGTAATCAATTGTTGTTGTATGTCATTGTTGTTGTATGTGTAATTTTAGGATAGTACTTAGTGCATTTACTATGTTCACACTGTTCAATATTTGAGAGACAAATTCTTAAATCAATACTTTGAAAAGCCTTCGAGTAAATACTATATTTTGTTGTCGGTAGTAGAAGTACGAACCATTTTTTTACAGGGTTTTTGGTCGCTATGGTTTTGTTTTCCGGTCATGCCTTCACGTATATTTATAACTATGCTAAAAGGACTCATTTGGCAGGGGGGGCGTTTAAATTGGTGTCAATGAGGTCTAAACCTCGCAACATGAACGGCGGGTAAATGAAGATGCAGCGATTGAAGGCGAATGTGCAGATTCGCTTGGCTGCCTCGTGGAGCTGTACAGGTGTACACACACAACACACACACACACACACATACACATGGCTTGCATGGGCAATTTAGTGGCTCACGCCCACCTGCAAATCACTGGCATGAAGAAGAGGCAGCCGGCAGCTTTCAGCTGAAGTTGGCCCGGCACGATTTCAGGGCCCTTCCTCTGCATCGTTCGCTGTAAATTGGCCTGGCCGTGTAAATTATACAACAACAACAACAACAACAAGAACAACAGCAGAAGCTGAAGCAGAAGCAGCGCGAAGAAGCGGGCCAAAAACAATAATCGCAACGCCAGCAGCAATTGGCGCAGACGAAGTTCGGTGCTTGGCGTCGGCATTTCAACGCTCCAGTTCCAGTTCACAGACATTGACACAGTTAGCCAGCTACGTAGTATCTGCGCGGCTACTACCACGTTTAAGAGCAACTCATCTTGAGAGCTGTTGCTGCACGTTGCACATTGCAAGTTGCACGTTGCACGTTGCACGTTGCATGTGAGTGGGTGCCCACAACTACACGATGCTGTCGAGCTGCGAGCAGCCAGCAAGTCAGCATCTCTGGCTGCAATCTAATTAGTCATATTTGTTGTTCTTCTTGTTGCAAATGCATAGCTCGTGCAACGTGCAGCATGCAGCGTGCAGCGTGCGGCGTGCAACGTGCAGCTTGTAATGAGTCCGCAACACAACTTCGTGCAGCTCATCGACAAAAAATAATTGTTTGTTTGTTTGTTGTTTTGCTTTTGGTGGCCGTAAATCTTCAATTGTCATTACTTGTTGTTGTCCGTTATTTAACGTTATTATTATTGCCGCATGCCACCCTTTCCCCCACCGCGGATGCCACTTGCCCCGCTCTGGCCCCGCACTTGGCCTCCTAAGCCGCTTACGTTTGCCTTTCCTTTCGTTTCGTTTCGATTCGATTCGTTTGTATAATGCGAAACTTTACAATTGGCTCTCCACAGCAATCCACATGAATACTCAGCGGTTGCTTCTGCTGTCTCTGTCTATTCCTGCTTCAGCTCTCTCTTTCTTCAGCAAAGGTGCTAACGAGCTTCGACTGTCGATGAATGCCACGCAAATGGTACGTCACGAAGGTGCTGCTGCCGCGGCTGCTGCTGTAGTTGTTGCTGTTGTTGGCCCTGGTTGCTAAAAGCCGCTTAAGCACACATTGACCATTCGGTAAGGGTAATGCGACTGATTCACATGCTGCGCCCAAGCGAAAGATTTGTCATTCGTATTGGAATTCGTTGTCGGCAGCTGGGCAATGGGAAAGTTTTCTGTTTGCTGCTCATCCGAAATTCGAGTGCTCAGAGATCACAAATCTGTGCCAATTATGTTAATTTGATTTCGTTTTTATTTTCGGCGACTTTGGCATTTTATGGCCAAATCAAATTTGTTGCGGCAATTGCATTAAGTAGTCCGCAAAAAAAAGAAAAAAAAAACAAATTCGAATATAACAGCACAAATATTGCGGCTGCTCGCAGGAGATGGAACGCATCTCCACCAAGCACCATAAATATTAGCCCCTCTGCCCGCCCGGCCCTCCAGCCCTCGATAGAAACAAGAAAAAATTGTTATGACAAAACAAATGAAAATAAATGAGCCCACAAATGCGCTGCCAGTAGAAAAAATCAGCGGCAGGACAGCGCGTCCTGGTCACATTTTGTTGTTGTTTTTCTGTGATTTTTTTTTTTTTCGGAAAATAAGCGTGCGGCGACACAAAGCGTTGCAAAATTGTATACAAATGGTCAACTTAACTAAAACAATGGGACCAGAGGGGAAAGTCCTGGAAAGGGCAGCACCAAAAAGAGCAGAGTCCGTAAAGGAAAAGCAACAACGATAACAACAACAGCCAAAACAAAAGCCGACAAAGAACGCAAGCAGGCTGTGGCGCCAGTAGTTTGAGGCAGAGTTTCCCTGGAGGGGGGCCTTGACCCGCGGGAGAGGGGTGGCTGAGCTGTGAAACAAAAGGCAAACGTTGCGCTGTCGCCTATGAAAGCCAACGAGCTGCAAATGTAAAATTAATAAGAAATCAATTCGTAAAAATATCAGCGACGAACCAAACGTAACGAAACGAACGCAAAAAAACTCATAAATAACAAATGAGAATGCCCCAGTTAAGCATGCTGGACTATTCGATGCCCTGCAAAAACAGACTTATGTATTTCAAGAGTAGCGGTATGTGGGTTAAATACGTGGGTGTATTTGCGCACATTGCATGAATAATTTCAGACTTTCATACACATTTCAATGTTTGCATGTAAAAAGTACTGTATTTAAATTAATTTTTTTTGCTTAGCTCAATTAACTCTTCATTGAAATAATATTTATTTACATTTTGCAATATTGTTATTAATTATTAATTATAAAACAACATACTATTCAAAATAAATACGTTTTTGTGAGCTTAAAATATTTTGCGGGTTTTTTTTAGTTTAGCAGTGAAGACACATTAAAATAAATTTATCATTTAGTTCGGTGTATACAAAAACAAACCAGTTTTACTATAGTTTTAACAAATGTTTAATGCTTACGATAATCTTTCATAATTTTTAGCGTTTGTTTCATTTTACCTATTGATATTTTTGCTTGCATTGGAAGTTGGGAAAGCGAGAAATGTGAAGGCGTGTAATATCTACTGAAAAAATAGTATTCTTTACGAGATATATTTGCTGGGATATTATCAAGGTATACCCGAGGAAACATGCATATATATTAACGTTAACATAAACTCTCACTTATACAACATAAATATAAATATAACATAAACTCTCACTTATACAGATGGCTCTCTTACATACCATCTCATAACTTCATGTTACATGCCAATCTTTCGTTTTGCCAATAGTTATGTGTGTACAGGGTATAAAGAATTGAATGTAACGAATTTTATTGTGTATTGCCTTTTGTCATTTCGCGGTTATCAATTCAGGCGGACGCGCACAGCTGGCCAACGCATGGCTCTGGCATTAGGCAATAACTAAAATTTGGCCCGCTTGCCCCGCTGATTGGCCCTCCCCTCGCCGACCGTGCAGCTCCTAAACCAGTCTAGTCAATGTTTGCCGATGTTGCCATATGCGCGCAGCTCAAAGCGCTCCCACGCTCCACTGCACAGCGACGAAGACGTTGCTGGCGCATCAATTTGCGATTATGAAAGGCTGCCTGGCCGGCAGCGGCAGCAGCAGCGGCAGCAGCAGCGGCAGCAGCAGCAACAACAGTCGCTGCAACAATTTTCAATCTGCCGCTGGCCAGAGACGCGCTCTAACAATGGGCAACTCTTTATTCCATTCAATTTTATGTGCATAGCCAAGAAATCTGTGCATTAAATGCGCTGCCGTCGCGTCGTTAGCATCCAGTGACCCAGCGGCCACTTTGTTGCCACTGCCACAGCTGCCTCACAGCAGCAGCAGCCGCAGCAGCAGCGCTTTGGCTCTGGCTCTTTGGCCTTCACATTTAGCGATTGGCTTTTGGTGTTTGGTGTTGCGACTGCGCATTTATGAGTTTGTGTCCTCAGCGTTTGTGCTGTTAAATGCTGTACCCATTAAAAGTGAATAGCAAGGGCATAATTAAGTTGTGCTAGTGAATTCAAAAGGAAAAGAATGAGTCTTCTGCTGTATAGCTTCTTAATCAGAACAAAAACCTGAGACAACAAAGACTCGGAAAGTGCAATATTTCGATAACTGTCAATATTTCTCTAAAGTCTTTAATTTAATTGTTTTGTTTTTTATATTATATCATAAAGATTGCGAAACTTTGTGTATTAGTTTTCCATTAGCATGCACAGATTTTAAACTAAATAGAGTTGGCAACTTTACTATTTTTAGAAGATTTTGAATGTAACAAGAGTACTATTTTGGCTACTAAGGTCTCTTATACCATACGCAAGTCAAGTATTTATGAATATCCCTCCGTTCTATCCAAATTTAAAATTATATACAGTTTAATTTAATATAAACCGAAAAATTTCGGCCTCCTTAGACATCTCATGAGAATTAGACAGCTTTGGCAGAAGTTATACAAAAAACCATTTTTTATTGCACTCAAGCAAAAGGTTAAGATTAAGAAATCTCTCTAAAGATACCAACATTTTGCGTTAAAAATGTTTAAATCTTAATTACTTTTTCAAGTATGCATTTTTAAAATATAGAAAAATATTTCTTTATTTTTCTAAATAATTGCATTAATTATTAATTGCATTTAAGCATTTTCTTAGATCATTTTTATTGTTAATAGTGTAGATGTTTTTTCTGTCGGAACTAGGTACAGGGTATCTTCAAGCCGTGCACTATCGTGCTTTTTGATTGCCTGTCACACAAAGAGCTGGTTGCAAGCTGCTTCGCTTGTTTTTTTTTTTTTTCGATTCGTTTTGTTTTGTTTTGTTTCGTCTCGTTTCGTTCTGCTGCACTGAAGCGCATCACCGGCTGGCTGATCTTCCTCTTCCCCTTCCTCTTCTGGTTGCTGCCGCGTGCTCATTCGTATTTATGCCTCAGCACGCAGCGATCGGCGTCGTCTCTGGTTGCAACTACGCTTAGTTGTGATTAAATGGGTGTTCGTGCCACGGAACAGGCCTCGTCTCCGACTCATATTTTATGGATATTTCGTGTTTTATTGACTAAATGCCAAGAGCTATGCGATATTGAGAATTGTTTGGGAATTTGAGAATTTCACGAGCTTCTTCTGCTTGTTCTTGCTGTTGTTGTTAATTTAACGCTAAATGAAGTGCGAAATTACAAAAAAGCCCCGCTCGCTGTCCCTTTGGTTGCCCTCGCTTCGTTTGTGTAAACACAAATGGATTTCGGTCAGGTCCGACTTTGGGTTTTGACTCATTTCCTGCTTTGTCATAAGCAAAACAAAGACTCAGCGGTGTGCTGTAAGATGAGAGCTATGGTACTATGGTGCTGTGGGGCTGTGCGGCTGTGGAGCTGCTGCAGATGGACCCCGGCCAGTGGTGCTGATGCTGGCAATGTGGTTTATTAGTTTTGTTTGTTGTTGAATGAATGCCTTTAATTGTTGGCCCTCTGGGAACGCTGCGACTCGTTTCGCATTTATATCTAAAGCACAGCGGTTGCGGCTGTGGCTGTGGCTGCGGGTGCGGGTGGTTGCTGTGTCAGCAGTAAAGTGATTCGCCGTGTGTGTGAGTGTGCCTGTATGTGTCTGTTTGTATAAAATAACATTCCAACAGGTTCCATATCTGGCCAGGGCACAGATGAAACTATCAGAGTCCAATATGCGAGGGCAGCGTTTGCTCTTTTGGATTTTACGCCTCTCTGCACACACGTGCATCGGAAATGAGTAGCAACAACAAGAACAACCACTGCAGGAACAACACGGCCAGCGAAGCACAACAATGACAATATGCGCGATAAGGCAGTCCAGTTCTGATTACGCACGAGGCAACAGGCCAGGCAGCAGCCAGACGTTGCATGCCACAGACAGGCGCGACGCCTAATGCACCTTTAATGCACGCACCGCAATAAAATCAGGTGCAGGCACAGGTAGACGAGCGCATGTGACTCACCTCCGGCTGTCTTCGGCTGTCTCCTGTTGCCTAACAGCTTGTAATTGGCTGGCTAATAAACCGTTAACAAAATGTTTATATTCATAGGCCCCGCGTTGCCAGTTCTGCTCTATAAATAATTAATGATCTGGCGGGGCAGAATGAGACGAGGCTCGCGCCAATAATTGCCAATTCTCAATTCAGCACTCAGCTTTAAGTGGAAAACAGGCTACTTTGCTGGCACACAACTTCTCCTCCTCCTCCGCCGCCTTCTCCCCCTATCCATCTTCCCTTTCCCCAGTTGAAACTATCCCAGGCGACGCATGAATATCGATGATGCAGCCAAGCTGCGGGTGGGAACTGTCAGCCGACCTTGTATTTTGCCTGCGTCTCGTCCGCCTGCCCCTCCGCCCGTCCTTTCGCCGCCTGCTGAGTGGCTGCCGCGGGCTATTCGTGAAATTGGCTTGTTGGTTTTTTGTGGCCATAATGAGAACCTGATGCAGCCTGCTGGCGCATTGTTGCATTTTCAAGGCCAATCAATGTGATTTATCGCAATCAGTTCTCTGGCTGTGCCTCGTATTACACCCGCAGCTGCAGGCAACATATTTTCATAATTTAAAGCTTAAATAAATTCCTGCAACAGCTTCATATAATATTTTCGTATAAGGTTAAGGCTGGCTCTCATAATCAAGAGCTCGGACATATTGCAAAGGATTGTCTTACAAATTCGTTTTGTTTATTGTTTTCCTTAATTTGATATTTAATTATTTCATTTATTCAATACTCTGTTTTAATTTTGATTAAAATGTAGTTATTTTCACAAATTCATGCATTCTTTTGTACAGTATAAAACTAAGAAAATTAGCTGAATAGATATTTCACATGTTCTGCGTGGATAAAACGAGTATCAAAGTATTTATTATAAAATAAATTGTACTCGAAATATGTATTTATTTATTTATTGCAGCTATATTAGTTACACGCGTAAGTTGTTTGGTTTGTGTATGTATACTCCTAATATAGTATATATGACCAATAATATAAACACAACTATTTGTGTATAGCTTAACAAAGAAATTAAAGATATAATCAACTTAAGTATAGTTAATGTATTTTTCTATTGCATTTGTATTGTATTGGCTTTGTGCAATGTCCGTCTAGCTGTCTGTGCTAACGCAATGTTGTTGTGTCGTACAGAAAAGAAAGATAGACTCAAAGCATTATATATGTATTTTTGTGTATACCCGCGTTATTTTTGCTATCGCCACGCCAGCATTTTAAAGAACTAGCCTCTGCAAATTTGACTAGCAGATTTCTGATGGTCTTCTTCAAAGATAAAGGTTAAGATCTGCCAGCACTGCCAAATCTCGCCTTCGCAAAAATCTATATCTATCTATATCTATATCTTATAGTCTTAAAATCACAGTTTGAAAGTTGTTTCAAGCTTATTTATTTTTATTATTATTTTAGTGCGAACAAATTGTGCAAATCTATGAAATTTGTCCTTAAATCAAGTACAAACGTTTATAAAGAATATAAATAAACCGGTCAAGTTGTAAAAAGTTTTTCTGAATGCCCTAATTTATTCATTAATTAATTTTTAATTTCCCTACTTAACACACTTATTTCAAGTGTGAAAATTTCTGTAATGAGTGTTATATGTCTAGTTTAAGAATTTTGGTCTTATGTCTGCATCATTAACGGTCGATAATAACATCAAGAACGATACATTATTTAATAAACCATATTCAATAATGAAATATTTTGGTAATTAAATGAATAAGACGGTACGAATAATATGCTATTCCAGACGTTCTTCGATTTAGTTTAAGAGTATGGCAACAAAAGCATCTCCAGCAATCTTGTGTTAAGTGTGGAAATAGTGCTTGAAATGTGGTTTTATTCCAACGGATGAATATTTCAAGTAATAAACCATTTTTTAATCCCACACAAACTTTGTCAGCCCTTAAGCTGCACTCGAATTAACAAATTCAATTTAAAATTTGCGATTCTCATTAAATTTATGTTTAAGCCAAATTAAGCTTAGGCTTTTTACCAAAGTTGCAGCAGGTACAGAAAATGTGACTTCTTTCTGCCTCAGCTTTTGCCAGCGCAACGAGTTTGCATTAAATTTTGCGCGATTGTCGTCATGGCTGGCTAACAGTTTTCGCCATTGTTCCCACTTGGCTCTCTAACTGATTCGCTCTCTCCCTCTCTCTCTCTCTCTCGCTCCCTGTTTCTCTTTTGTGGCTGCGTTTATGGTCTACGGCCACGTAATTCACCTGCTTTGTCTGGATTTATGTATTTGTATTTAGATTTGCGGTAGAATTGTTGCTGTTGTCGAAAAGTTCATTAGAAAGTGTTTCGTTGTTGTCGTTGCTGGTGTTGCTGTTGTTGTTGTAGTTGTTGTAGTTGTTGTTGTTGTTGTTGGTGCTGTTGATACGGGCGCTGCACAGACAATAGCCCAGCACTGTGCACCATGTGTCACGGTCATGGCTACTTGCAGCCAAAGCAGCTGAAAGTTTCTTTTTCTCTTCTTTTTTGTGGAAAGCCAGTTTAGGCCAAGGATTTGATTGTCAACCGATTCAGTTGCTGGCTGTAATGCTAATGAAGCCTACCGCCTGCAGGCGTTCAGCTAATTGGCTGGCACTGGACACACACACACACACATACTCACACCCACACACACACTGGCCACTAGCCAGGTGTTAATCACACCACAAAGGCCATCGAGTGTTGGCCAACTAGTTGGCCCCAAAACGGCCTATCTCAAGAGTTGCCCTAAAGTGTTTTTTCAGTCGAGTGTTTGTTTTGGCCGCTGTTGTCAATGGTCCTCAATTAGAAGGCGGCCTGGGTGTGTGATTCTAGTGGGCGTGGCGCGTGTAATTAATATTCAATATGTGCGCCAGCTAATTAATTGTGCTGCCAGGCTCAGGCAGTCCACTGTCAAGTAACATTGTTATAGTTGAGCCCCACACACAAGCACACACACGCACACCCACACACACACACACCCACACACACACATATGCACACGCGCGTTTGATGTGCGGCAACACGCGAACAAAAACCGCAGCGACCACAGACTACAAACCAATTCAAAACTGAACACCGAACGGAGCTGAGCCGAACTTATCGGCCTGGCACGAAGCGTAGCAACATTATTATCGAAATTACGCAAATATTTACCAAAATAATTTGTCAACTTAACACGAAAACTTAACCGCAGGCCGCTGAGCCACACACATGCTCCCCTCCCCCTCCCCCTAAACCCATCCCTACACCCTTGCACAGACGATTTAAATGTTTGCTCGCATTTTGATTGAGCGTTCAATTTGACTCGCTTGGTTGTGCCTATGGGTGTGTGTGTGTGTGTGTGTGCTGGTCGATGCGAATGCCAATTGCTGTATGCCCCCATGGGCTTAACTCGATTCATAAATTCTCAGCCCATTGGCAAAGCAGCTGTCAGTGAAGCGCGCATAATTCTTTGTGAAATTTTGTTTTCGGCTCTCTGGTTAAGCTTTTTTTCTGGCTTTCAGCAATGGGCGCTTTGGCACCTGGCCATAAAATTAAAATTTCTTTACAAGCATTAAACGCCAAATGAACCTGAAAATAACACACAAATCGCCAGCGAGACAGAAAAAATAAGTAAGAGTGCTACAGTGGTAGACTGGAAGATACCCTACAGACTGGTAAATCCATAGAATTCAATCATTTTTAAAATTTGAGTTCAGTTCTTTAGACTGTTGTAAGGAATTTCGGAATGAAAAAGGGTAATAATATAAAAAGGAAATTGTTATCAAGTAAACATAATTTACAAAGTGCCGATTTTAACAGCGTTTATATATTTGCGTATAACAAAAACACAAACGTAACATATACCTGATATGAGTGTTGCCAACTTTTAAATCTTAATTTTTAAGATTTTCGATTTTCAAAAAAATGAAATAAACTTATTGTAAAAACGTAGCTAACCAATTAATGATCCGATTTGTATAATTTTCAAGATTTTCCCCACAAAGTGATGTTAGAAATCGTTATTAACTGAGTTGGAGCAAACAAACGTGTAGTTGTCGGAAATTCTACATATTAAATGAAAAGTCTCTAGTTCTAGTTGTCTCTGAGATTGAGTTGTTTGCACAGACCGACAACTCGACTGTCTAGACAAACTCAACTTGTGAACCTGCGCCATGTCTTTTGTGATTCGAGATGTCTCTTTCTTGCCGTTACAGCAATATTATATCCCACTTTACATTTTTAATCGGTAGAGGGTATAAAGAGACAAAATGAATAACAAACTGAGCAGCCATAAAGCGCGCCAATACCTTAACAAAGGTTGTCGTATAGATTGGGGTTGGGGCGGCGGGGGGTGTGACGTGGGCAAAGCAGTTGACATTGACATTGTAGAGGGTATGGGGCACACACACGGGTCGACTGGTTCTGACTGCTTGACGCATTGAACGAGCGATTGAATCTGCACCTGAATCTGAGTTTCAATCTGGCAGGGTGTTTAACGCCTCACAGAACAGCTGCGAGTGTGCGAGTGCGTGTGTGTGTGTGTTGGCAGGTGTATGTCAAATTATGACAGTCGCTAGATTTTTACGCTTCGGGCCCCCTGTGCGGCCCACACCCGCCTGCCCTTGAGGCTGCAACGAGCTGGCGCCGGCGCCATCTTATCGTTGGTCAACCTTTTTGTGCGGCATACTTTTAGGCGCGCAAATTGCCACTGCAGGGGCTAAAGGGTTGCCCATGCTCCTGCCAGCTGGCTCAGGGCTTACACAGAAGACTTGCCACGGCTGCCGTGCGTGCTTACATATGAGAGTGTGTGTGTGTATGTGTGTGTGTCAAGCCAAAAATGTTGGTTTATTTTTGTAAACCTAAAGCGCGGGGACCCATAATTTTGAAGCTCCTCGCAGGCTCTGCCTCTGTGTGGGTGTATTCCTGTGTGCTTTGCTTATGAATATAGATTTTTTCACTCGGTGCGTTGTTGTTGTGCGTTTTGGCCTACCTAAAAGCCCTCTTAAAAGAAAAAAGAAGAACGAACGCAAAAAAATATGCTACTGCCTAAAAGCAAAGACACGCGCCGAAA
This sequence comes from Drosophila colorata, assembly GCA_035041545.1. Lineage (NCBI taxonomy): Eukaryota > Metazoa > Arthropoda > Insecta > Diptera > Drosophilidae > Drosophila > Drosophila colorata. The sequence continues at coordinate 4,340,515 of JAWNLD010000680.1, read as the reverse complement.
ACGCAAATCACATGCATATGTAAATGTGTGTGTGCGTATGTGTGTGCACAATTTTAGTGGAGTGGAAGATTAGTGGGCGTGGCGCAGCGCACATTCAGAAAAAAGGTGTTGACACATTGCGTGCATATAGACATACATATACAAATTTATATAGATAGGCATATATATTATTGCTGCTAAGCTGATTTTTATGCCCTTTACCTGCCTCCTGTGTGGCCTTGAGGACAGGTAATCAATTCCAATTTGGTTACCGGATGCGTGAGTACAAACCCTCCAGAGAAATTTTTTAAAATTCTGCCAGATCTTCAGCGTAGTTAATGATAATACTTACACACTCTAGAGAATTTTATTAATATATTTGTATCTTTATCTAAATTCTGCTTTTACTTGCAGGTAAGCATATGTTATACAACACTTATTTCTGGTTTATCGGTGCAGTTGGCCCCATCGGTAAGTTACCGCCTAGTTGACTGGCTGTCTGCTTGACAGCGACTGGTAAAGTTGTTGACTTTGACAATAAGTTGCGCACTCTAACGTAAATTCTGCCAGCTCGTCAGGCGTTCCACCTCTTTGCCAGCCGCTGCAAATAGAAATAAGTGGCAAAAAAAAGAAAAAAATTGTGGCACGTCAGCGACAACTAATGGCTAAAAGCCTCAACGGCAAATTGCAAATGTATGTGTGGGTGTGTGTGTCACATAAATTGTTTGACAAGCAGAGCAGTGAGTCTAGTCGTCGCTGGGGTGTTGCTTGGGGTAGGCGATTCGGTCGGTTATGTTTAAAGAAGACTCAAACATTTAGCTGAATGTGCGAGCAATCGCAATTCAAGATCGAAAACAAGAGTTTTGGTCTGTTGCATTGCGAATGAGTTCCTATAAAATTCGCATTTGAAGCGCTGCCAACGGAGCGTCCATAATTATTCAAATGTAATTGTGCTGAAAGAAAGATTAATGTCATTTAGTTTTGATTGTGCCCTGTAGTCATATGATTTATCAAGTTGTGATTATCGAGTTACTGGCAGAAGCAGCTCTGATTCCTAAACAAAATCTAAAAATAACTAATATTCTATAAAAGTAACTGTTAAAATTATTATAATCGTATAATTTGGGTTAGATCTTTTGCTAAAAATTAAATTTCAACTTTTGGCTTTTATTAGGTTTTTTATTTTAGCATATCACTTGTGCTTTTTAAAAAGCCTATTTCGATAAAGGTAAATATTTTCTGTATTGATTTTAAGAAATTCCTAACAACATCGCCTGAAATATATTTGGCGATACGAAGCCAGAATTCGTAAATGTATCTCTAGGCGATATTTGTTCTCTTCACTCAGCCATACAAATTATTTAATTATTATTTTTTATAGAAGAAAGAAGAGCTAGAATGGAACTTTTATCTTTCGCTATAATTAATATTTGATAGATATATGTTTGAGTTCTGGGTTTCTCCTAAGTATCTCCTATTCACACACTGCCCTCTTAATGATTCTTGGTTATTTCTTATTATTGTTTAGCTCAATAGGTTCGTGTGAAACTAAGCGCATTCTCGGCCACCTCCGCTTAAAACTCCAGCGTCAGCTCCGTTCACAAACTCCGCCTCAGTCTCTGTGTGGATATTTAGCAATTACTTTGAAGTGGCGCACTAGCCAACTGTGTGCTCCATGGGCGCCCTTAAATTTGGCACACTTCATTGGCTCGCACAAAAATAATAATTTATTATTTAATTTGGGGCCGTTCGCCCTGTGGCGCGAGACAGGTCGCGGGAGGGGTAGTGAAAAGCGCGGCGGGCTAAGTTTAAAGTAATTAATTTCAGGAAGTGTCAAAGTTGCCATGCGGCTATACAAAATGTTTTATCCCCTACCCCGCCCATCTGAGCCTTAACGTGACCTCGTTTCAGGCACTGGATATGGCTCGGCGAGGCTAATCATAATATTGCTGAAATTTAGATACAGTTAAAGCTGCGATTTCACAGAGGAATAGGCCCCATGGGCTCTATAGTAGTGCCCTGGAGGCGGCTACAGCTTCCGCTTGTGGACATTGGCGAATGAATTAAAAATTTAAATTAATTTTTAATATGCAATATTTCAACGTTTGCCATCAACAAATCCCGCGTCGTTGCAATTCATCATCTTCAAAGGCAGGCTACACACAATTAGCGTTTAATTTGTGTGTGTGTGTTAAAGACAAGCAAATTTAATGCCTACGGTACGCGGACTGGGATGGCAGTGAATACTTTTGTGGTACGCACGCCGACTCGATGTCCGTCATAAATTAAAGGCGCGTCCTTTTTTTTTTTGCTTTTATCTTAATGCCACTTTTTTTTAATTCCGCTGTATATTGCACAATAATTTAAATGCTCAAATTTCATTAGGGATCCTAATTACAATTTTATTGCATACTTAGAGGCGCCGGCGAAGCATAAATAAAGCGCTCTCAAGGTGCGCATTAAATGTCAGGCGATTATTCAAAATCGCATTTTAGCCGGGCAACCGTTTAATTCGCGCAAATTACATGAGAGCTTTATTTAGGCTAAAAGGTGGCCTGGCACTTACCCTAACCAATAATCAAAATCGTAATCGTAATCGAAATCGATAAGCACAACCCGAGCTGACAATACGCAGCAGCTAAAAACCGCAAAGTAAGGCAAGAAAAGCGAAAACAAAAAAGCAAAAAATAGAGAAAAAAAATGAACTTCAGCGCTGCAAAACAAATAAACATTGGGCGACCCACTTGACCCACTGTGGCGGTGGCCGACGTCTCACCACAACGCTGAATTGGCAAACAAAGAGAAATGTGCCAAATGAATAGCCAAAGTTGAGCCTGAAAGTGAGCAGGCGAAAACATTTTAAATGCAAATGAAGTGCCGCACTTAGGTAGCCAGCGATGTGAGATCCGGAGTTGGCCAAGAGCACAAAACTGGAAGAATTGGCAAATGGCAAATAGGAAATGGGAAATGGGCCAAGGGGTTGAAAACATCGAGCAATGCTGATAAATTAGTTAAACAGCAAGCAGAAACATGGTCGCTGCACTTTGCTTGAAAATTTCCCATTTCTAAATTTTAATGAACCTCGACGGTTACTTAAAATAAACATAAAAACGCCCAAGCACATTTTATTTTCACTTCTCACGGTGCTTCACCCTCTGCTCAGCTCACACATCAGTGAATGAGCTGGCAAAAATTGCAAAGTTGTTGAAATGTAATTTTTTATGATAAATTTAAAAACAATTCTCAAGTGTCTCTCGCCCCGACAAACGTCCAATGCGCTTACGGCTTTTGTTCCTTAACAAACTTCGCGAGTGGCAAAACTGAAAATTCGAAAACGTACTCGTAAATAATAATCAGAACTCTGGAAATGTACAATTCTTATTTATACACTTAGCTTTGAGTGGTTACTAAAATTATAAAACGAAATGTGCAACTCATTGGGGAAAACAACTCCATGCTCTTAATGTTTTACATTTAAGATAACCAAATATTTATAGTATATGCATGTGTTTATATAAAGGTAGATATTATATAAGGGTAAACAGTCCGAATTGAATTATTGAACAATAAAGAAGTTAACTGAAGATTAAGCTTTCGATTTGATTTGGGTGTGTGATTGATATTTTCAAAAATATTCTAAGAACTTTAACTTTAATTTCAAATATTTTGAAAGTATATCAAAAATATAACTCTTTAACTTTTTTATATAAATTTCGAAATAAATTTATTTTTTTCAATTTAAAATAATGTGACGAACCATGGTTCGAACCAAAACTTGGTTCACGAACCGAACCTAAGGGCGTGGTTTATTAGATTTGTTGCAATTATTTTTTTTAAATAAAACCCTAATCATATCCTTTAAAATACATCTTTCGTTCTTATAAACATTTATAATTATAATTTAAGCAATTGCCAAAAAAGATTGCCTGAAAGAGCATTTAGAATTCGGGTACTCAAAGCTGACAGTTTTGTTTTCTTCATATTTTTTTTTTTGTATATTTCGCTGTGGGGCGTCCAAGTTGTAAGTCCTGATTGACGGGCATTAGGAATGGGCACTTATTTCGTTGATCTCGCTGATTTATTTGCTGCATAATTTGGTACGCAATAATGGCGTCCCGGGGTGGAGGCTTGACCACAATTGGCCAGCCCCTGCTTCGGTGCTGGCCGCTCGACTAGCTTCCGGGCATAAGTTTCAAATAAATTGAAAAGCATAAAGTTTGTCAGGCGGGTTCAAAGTTTCCCCCAGCTGCCGTAAGTAATTCTGCTGAGTGGAGCAACAGGGAAAAAGGAAAAAAAAACTGCTTGCATACTTTTTGGTGTGCTTATAATTGTTTTTCATCTTTAGTGGAAGCTCCGTTGCTTCCGCGCGATCTCAGAATTACCGCTACATAACTCATTAGGCAAACTTTAATGCACAAACTGGCGGACGGAATGTGATGCGACGCGATGGGATGCGATGCGATGCGACGCGGCTGCATGTTGAGATTTACTTTAACTACTTTTGCGCCTGCAACTATGCAATAAATTTTGTGGAAATTTGTGTCCTCCGCGTACAGCCATGACCCAAATACACACACACGCACACTGAGAAAAGCAAACAAGCTGCAAGTTATATAATAAGCAGCATTAGCTACACATGCTCGCAACCAGGTGTGGGCAAAGGGAACGCACTGGGGAATCGCGGAGCGGGGCGGGGCATTGTCCGCCGGGCATCGGGCTTTATTCAGTCCGGGAGCCAAATCGCAGTTGCCATTGTTGCGAGTTACTTAGCTGCAAGTGCGGCCAAGTCAAACTGAGTGGCTGTAACTAGTACCAGTGGCAGTACGCGACGCAGCGCAGGGGAGGGGCAGGGGGAGGGGCTGCTGGTCCAAGTGGACTGTCGAAACTTTTCCAATCTACGTTAAATAAAAAAGAAAAGTCCTTCGTGTCTATCATGTCAGTAGGTATTTTATTATTTTTAACCTCCGCAGCAGAGCACACAGCTGCCTGAATGTGGAAGTTGGTTAAACCAACTGACGCACCCCTAACCCAGCCCCGCCTGGAGGGGAACGCATGGTGGAGGGGGAGGGAGAGGGGATTGGGTGGCAACCAGCAAGACACGACACTGCGCTGTTGTCTTCTGCAACTAATTTGTCAATGTCAAGTGTTATGCTTTATATATACATTTTCTTTCTTGTCTTTTTTTGCTGTTTTCGGTGCGTCTGCAAAACTTTTGCGCACGCATCACCCGCCCCGCCCCCGCCCCCCGCACGCTGTCGTTGCGGCACGCACGCTGCGGTTGCACGTATTCTATATCAATGCTGTGTACTTTTAGGCGCTCGTGCATGTGGCCCCAAGCCTCAAGCGAAAAAATGCCAGATACTCAGCCTCAGTCTCAGCTTCAGCTTCAGCAGCGAGCGGTAGCTGAGAGCCGGAAGTGTTCGCGCGACAAACGGCAAATAACAAACAGCTGCCGCTTCCGTTTGACACCCAGCGAAATTTCAATTAGACAACAGCTTTAAATTGTGCCACGCGGGGCATGCAACGCACTTTAAGACGCTGCCACAAACGGCAAACGTTGCCGAAAAACTTTTGCTTATCACAACAGGCGGCAACTGTCGCATCATTGCGAGACGCAACACACTTTCCGACAGTTTATAAAAATATCCTACACCGCTTCCCTCTCCCCTCCCCCAGCCTGCAGCTGCTCGCAATAGTTGCTGCTGCCGGCGTCATTTTGCTGTCATCTCCGGGGGCAGGTGGGCGGAGCGCTGGCCGTTTCTGCGCTGCCTGCTGCCTAATTGTAGCTCCCCAGCTGCCCCCGCTGACTCTGCTCTGATTTGTCTGAAATTCGCTAAATAGATTTTCGTGAAAGACGTTTTTAGTGACAGTGGCAGCAACAGCAAAGAGAACAGCAGCAGCAGCAGCAGCATTCGTAAGCGCTACAGTTGACACTTTGTGTCAAAGTTCATTGCTGCAACAGTCGCTCTCGGTCACTGTCAACGTCAGCAGCCACGCCAGCGGCAGCGGCAGCGTTAGCCACGATGCCACCCACAGTTGCCTTGTCGCGTGCTCGGCACGAATATATTTCACTTGACTGCTTCGGATTTTTGTGCGGCTAATTAATTAGAGGAGAACAACGTGTCAGTCGGTTCTTAAGGTATGTGAGTGTGTGTGTGGGTGTGTGTGTGTGTGTTGCCCTGCGATCTCTGTTAAGCTTGTTTTCAAATTAACAAGTGGGAACGCTCTTGATAAGAACACTCCACTCGGAATTACCCTGCAGCTAGAACTCAATTGGCATAACACACATCTACGCTCATCAAATAATAAAATAATAATAATAAGAATAATAATAATAATAAAAACAAACTATGCCATATTAGAGAATATGTAATAGTTATGGCAAAGCCGTTTTATCTAAGAGATTTGCTATAGTTCATAAATATTTTATATTTACAATATTTAAATAGAAAACGATTCTGCAAGTCAAAAAATATCAGCTTTTTGGTCTAGTGGAAAAAATGTCAAATTCCTGCTCCTTAGCAGGTATTGTAAGTATTTTTGTAATTTCTGAACTTTTAACTAGAGTATTATTTAATTGTTAGCAATACTTTATAACTCAAAAATGCTAGAGAAGGAACAAGAATTAATGGACGGTCTGTTTAAACTGATTGCTTTTTGGGCCATAAGTATCTGCACAATATATGGCAGGGTATAAAAACGTTTGTGCTTATTGGGTGAAAGAGCAGCTTGCAGTACTAAGTACTTTTAAGCCCTATTACAAAGAGATGCGAAAAACATTTCCATAGAAAATCCATAATTATATGGCACTCAGCCATAATGAGCTGCCTTTTATGCCCGCATCCATCGACGACAATGGCGCTGAAGATGACGACGGCGGCGGCGACACCGTGAAGAGGCAAGTAGAGGAGGGATCGTTGCATAAGCCGAGTCGCCGCACCGCACAACAATTGATTAGAATGAAGAAGGCGGCAACATGACGGGGCATGTGAGCACCGCCACATGTGTTTGCGTAATCACATGCCCCACTGAATTTATTGAATGCCAGAGTAAAAATACTTAATAATCTATGTAACATTTTGTCCTGGCTATGGCACAGGGGAATGGGGACTGGGAGTTGAGGCGAAGGCGAAGGCCATGAATGTCTATTAGGCGCAACAATTGCTTTTTTTCTGACAGTGTAAAGCAAAGCAGGGAAACGACATAAATGTCAAGGCAAAAACGCCGTAAGAATATCCGGTCCCAGTGCCAGTCCCAGTTGAAATCCCATTTCTGTTAGCGCTTCCCCTCTCTCTCTCTCTCTCTCGCTCTCTCTTATTCACCAACATTCTCAATTTCCATTATGATGACGAGCACAAGCAGCTGCTGGATGTTGACGCGCGTTTATAACAATGTTTAACACCCAGCCAAGTAGCAACAACAACAACAACAGCAACAGCGGCAGCAACAGCAGCCTTGAGTATGCGATTTAATAATAAGGACGCACATATGGCCAAAATGAGTGGGGTGCAGAGAGTTCAGGACCTGCCTTGGCTGAAATGGTTTTAAAAATTTAAATGAAAGCCAGTCGCAGGTCGCAAAATTGCCTCGCAAGTTTATAAAAATTAAGCTGCAAATATTGTTACCGAAAATTACAGCCAAACGCTTCATGTACTTGCTTGCTACCTGCTGTATGTATCCAGTTCCGTTGCCCGCCCTTTGCCACAACATGGCTTAGTCCAATAATGGACGGGGCCATGACCGAGGAGCTGCCTTGCGCTTTGCGCTAAATTAGATTTTCCTTTTTTTACACTCATCACGGTTGTCGCTTCATTTTGTCAACTGCTCGCTCTTGTTAGCGCGCTGGAGCGACGAGCAAATGACCAAAACGATGCTCCGGACCGCAGCACACAATGGCCTCAAGCCTGGCCAAGAACAGGGCGGCGGCTTGGGCCATAGGTTCATTGTGCTCGGTGTTTGGCATTGTGACATCCGCTGAATGGCTCGCTAAGTAGATTAGGGCCAATGGCAGTCTATGCTAGTGTGTGTGCGGGTGTTAGTGTGTGTGTATGTGTGTGTGTGTGTGTGTGTGTGCGACGCCACGCCTTAAGGAGCTGCCGCATTGCTGCTGCAAATATTTAATTGTATGAATTTCATTTATGACTTTGTCAGCTGCCTCGTGAGCTGCCTCTTAATGTGCCGAAAAGGCAAATTGGGTTTGACTGAATAAGTAAATTCAGACGCGCACATGCAGAGGCCAACACACGCACATACACCGTGTCAAGGCAGTGTCAATGCAATGAACTGCAATCGTTAACCGCACCACGAAGCACGTGTGTAATGTGGGCTGCTGTAATATGAATGCCAAGGCAAACACCCATGAGCACAAATACACAAGCAACTGGCGTGGAATGCTGTCTATGTTATACAGTGTTGCCAATTTAGCACTATTTCCCGCCAAATAAAACTTTTTAGAATGTATTTTTAGGTAAATTTTTAAAAATTGCAAGGTAGCGGTTTTTTTTACCTTAAGTGTGTTGTTTAATTTTTTAATTAAAATTGATATACTCTTAATCTGTTTAAAAAGTAGAACAAAAAAAGACGGCATCACTTTTAGTCGTATAATCGATATTTATTTATTTAGTATTAGCTACAGTTAATTTGAATATTAAACAAATTTGAGTAGATTTGTCATTAGTAAAATTAATAACCAAATATTTTTCAGAAGTTAATTATCAGATATAAAATATCTGTCAATCTTAACGTTTATTTCCGATTGATTTTTTCAAACGCCCGGATTATTAGCCGGGTCAATATTGTAAGAAATTTGAGCAAAATTAATCAAGAATATTAATACATATGCATATGATGTGTCGTAATTTCAAATATTATTTATGAAACATGCAGATAAATACATTGTTGGTTCTGCTTTGAATTTTCAACACAGTATGCTTATATAAATGAGCAGTTGGAGACACGATAAGAAGAAGAATATTTTTAATATGTGCATATGTATGTGGAATATAGTTACAATTAGTCCACATTTTTGAGTTATTTTTTTAACTGCCAACTATGGTCTTCTAATAAGATATTAACACATCAATACGCTTGCCCGGGATCGGAATCAGAATCCTCCCGATCCAACCTATTTAGTACAAAAGTAATTACTTAAATAACAAACAAGGGAAAATATAATTTTATATTAAGTTTCGAAAGCAAAATGTAGCTCTTAAGACTTTATTTCCTCTGAAAACAAGCTAGATTTGCTCGTGAAAAGTTGCCAGCACCGATGCAATTGTTAAAATAGCCGCACACGGCGAATTGCGGTGCCGGAAGCGAGCGCACAAAAGTAGGCAACCTGCCAGCAACAAAATCACACACATGCACACACGCACATACACACACGCTGCCACGCTCGCATGGAGAACCAACAAAACGCAATTATTCATAATTCAATTTTCTAACGCTAGATGGCGCATGACAATTTCAAAACCAGCAGCGCCACACGGCACAATTGCAAATGCTGCCTGACTGTGCCTGTGTGTGTGTGCTTGTTTGCCTGTGTGTCTCCGTGTTTGTGTACGTGTGTGCGGTGCAGTTAATATGCTTTTTGGCATGCATACCGGGCTATGCAATATTAAGCATACGCATTCGCATTCACAGTCGCAGTCGCAGTCGCCGTGTTTGTCAGCCAGTCGCAGCGGTAGGTTAAGCAAATGTCACAGCACCGAAATTCACATCTCGCACAAATATGTGTGTGTGCGTGTGTATGTTGCGCCCCGACAGCAGTTGCAGCAGCAATTGCAGCATCAACAACCACATTAACATGGCGTACACGCAACACCCCCGCTGCCCGCACAGCCCAGCACTCGTATTTATTTAGTTGTCATGTACTATGTGCATCGGTTTGCATTTGTCAGGCATTATATATTGGTGTTGGCTCGGCTGCGGCTCAACTAATTGTGCATGGCCCTTGCAGTGGCTTCTACCCCACCAGCCCTCCCTCTTATACAGATATCATATGGCATTGAAGCTGTGTGTTGTTTGTTTGTTTGCTGTGCCATAAATTCTCATCAACTCTTGTGCAAGCACTTATTCCGGCAACTGCTTTGGAACAGCTGCACTGCGATAATATGCAATTAACTCCTTCGACTTTGGACAACCGAGCAATTTATTGGCCAAAAATGTATAAATTTTCTGTCTAATTATTACGATATGTTGAAGCCGTATTTCTGACAAATATGCCGTTGAGTCGGGCAGCAGCCTTGTCAGCTGGCACCACTTAGCGTCGGCCATTTGTAATTTTATGCGACATATCCGCTTGCCGGGCATTTAGGTTACATTTAAGTAACGCAACTCCCGCTGCAGCAGCCCCTTCCCCCGCCTTTCGCTGCCACCTGCTGCAAAGCAACTAGCAACTTGCGTCTGGAGCAGCTGCACCTTCCGAGCCCGCGGCCTGCACTTGAGGCACGATTAAAGGCTGCCACTCCTCGCCGTTGCGGCACCCACCCGCCGCTGCACTTCACAACGGATATCCGGCAAACGTTGAGCACGTTCCAGCGGCATTTTTCTTCAGTCCCAGCCTCAGCCTCAGCTCGAGTCCAGCTGCAGCGTTAGTAGATTGCAGATTTTCGTCCTCAGACATTGTAAGCACCGCACGCGCTGTGCGAAACAGAAGCTGCGACAGCAAGGACAACGAGGACACCGACGCTGAAATGAGAAACGTACCCCAAAACGAAGGCAACGAAAACGAAAACGACAACGACACCAGCTTCAAATAGAAACGCTCCGGCAACAAAGGCCGTAAAAAAGGAAACATTTTCGCTCTTTAATTTATTTTTCGGCGCCTGAGAAAAATGCGAAACAAAATGATCTTAATAGCTGTGAGTTGACTCGCACTCGTTCTTTTTTTAACATTGCAACACTTGAAACGGTAACGAGTCAAGTTGAAGTTCGAAAAAGAAATAAGAAATCTCACACTTACAGGCATTCTACAAAGTAGTCAGAAATAAGAATAAACAGAAATATACGAACAGAAATAGTATACAATTTTATTGTAAATTAGCCTGTAAATTAGCCTATGGCAGATTTTAAAAAAATCACTATGATTATAATTATAAGATATTAGTCATTAACAGAGTTTTTGGATCTAGAGTTTAATTTAATCTTTACATAATAAAAGGAATTTAAAAAAAAACATTTTAAAATATATGCATAAACCAATGAGCTTCAGCTCTTAAATTCAGTTTATTCCAGTTTTGGAGCAAGTGGCGAATATATCTAAAAAGTGAACTACTCTTAGGTGTTTGCAGTTCTAGAGTAAACTCACCAAACTGGGAGCTCAATCTTTTATAGTCTTCAAGATAAACTAAAAAAATCATGTTTTGAAAACAGACAGACTTGTTCTGCGTATGGTTCTGAAAACTGTATATTTAAAATTTCAAGACTGTAGCTCTTGTAGTTCTCGAGACTTTTACAGGCCGATAAACAGAAGAACCGGTATATGAACAGACGGAGCTCTGATCAAAAATATATATACTTTGTAGTTTCGGAGATGCTTCTTTTTGCACGTTACGTACACTTGAACAAAACCAATGTACCATTGTCACAAATTTTCACGCGTACAGGGTATAAAATGGGAATTTTATGGAACCTAAAGTAAGACTTTGAAACACAATCTAATATTTTCCCCCACAGCTCACATCGCTCGAGCTAACAGCCAAACATTTGGAAGCGTAATTATAGTTTCCATGCAAAGGTATGATAGTTTTCTAATAATACAGGCCAATTCCTTTGCTACAATTACATACAGTTAATACATTATGATAATGTTAGACTTCTCTGCCGACCTGCAAAGCCCGCGAGTCACCAGATTAGGTTTTGTACAACTTTTCGAAATTCAATATTTTATCCTTATGGTATTTAGACTCTTTGGCCTGCTGCTGATGGGTTGACTATCGCGTGTCAAGCTGATATAATGTCGACCTGCTATGCAATTTGAATAAATGTTGTCGTTGTCGTTTGGCTGTGGCAGTGGCAGGGGCAGGGGCAGGCGGCGCAGCGCGTGACCTCGTGCCACACACAGGGCTAGACCACCCGCGGCGCGCTGAGAGCCACAAATGGCCTTGTTGTAACCCGTTGCGAGAGTCGCAACATTTTCGCGAATGAGTGTTGTCGTTTTTGCTGTTGTTGTGCACAGGCAATTTGTTGCTATTATTTTGGTAACACTTTAATTTTTGCCGGCGGAGCTGTCCTGTTGCCCTGGCCGGGTAGCCGAGTGGCGCCACGCCCAGCGTGAGCTAGTCAAACGTGCTGTTTGCCGGCAATAAGGATATGCGTTATCCTTTTACCAGCTATTTAGCATTTAAATGTTAAGCGCTTACGCGTTTAGCCTTTTTTTTTGCTAGCTCCAACGCATTTTTAGAAAACAAACCAGCGGGTTGTCCTGCGGCTGGTGTTGCCGCACGCTAATTTATGCGGCCGCACAACGAGAAGCCAATTTTCGGTGAGTTTTATCAGCTCATATCGGGATTGCGCGTGATTTCTCAGCCAGACATTCAAGTAGTTTCACGCGCCTTCTCAAATGCTAATGAAAGCGATTGTCCTGATTGCGGCTTGAGGCAGGCGACGGTCCTTTGCCATTGCCTAGGTTCACTTTTGCTTTATTACGCATACGCCGTGTATGTCGCATGTTGTACAGTAAACAGTCGGTATCCCAGACACAGTCGCAGCCACTATTATAATTATTGTTATACAGATTCAGCTACATGCGCCAGCAATGAAACTTTTTTCCGAGATTAGCTTCAACATTATTATGTTTATGCCTTGTATATCGCATGTTGTTCAACGGCTGCTGTTACTGTTACATCCACAATCACAGTTACATTCTCTAAAATATATATATAAGTATATTTACAGTCATGATATCAGCCGATCCCGATCACAGTCGCAGGCCAAATAATTTAAACTTTGACTTGAGTGAATTTCGTTTATCTTTATTTGTCACAAATATAGTCGCACTTAAGTTCACAGTCTTAATCCCATATCCAGTTACAATAATAGTCATAATAGCAGTCGTATTCCAGTTACAGTACAGCTCTTGCAGTAACAGTTCCAGTCACAGTTGTATTTTAGATGTATTTAGATTCAGTTTTAGTCAAACAAACAGTTCGAGTCAGTGTAATTAAAGACACAGTCACAGCTATAGATATAGTTACATCAAAAGTCACAGTCTAGAGTCTAACGAAGTTAAAGTTGCTGTCACATTAACGGTAACAATCTTAGTAACAATTAAAGGCACAGTTACAATCACATTTGCTCTCATAGGTACAATTACCTTCAAGGAACAGCTGCTGGTGCAGTCTAATTACAGTCACAGTAGTTACAGTCACAATTGGAGTTCCAGTCACAGTCAATATTACTGTCGCAGTCGCAGTCGCAGTCGTACTTCATTTATCAATTTCACACACTTCATCAGCGCCAGGCAGCTGCTAAGCTGGTCTGACAGTGTGTGCCTAAGTAAGTGTTCAAATATCAGAGAGTGCAAACAGACAGTGAGAGAGAGAGAGATAGAGTTGGAAAGAGAGAGGGAGAAAGCGCGATTCGTTTATACACACGGTCTGAGCAGGCAACTCCACCTACTAGCTCCGAGCTAGTAGCTACTGCGAAATGTTTATGCTATTTATTTAAATTCCCATTGTGTTGCGAGCTATACACACGCACACACACGCACGCACACGCACTCGTTCACAAAACACAACATAAGAAGATTTTCGCTTGTGATTTTCAATGTGCGACAAAGTCGAGATGCGCGCAGGGAGAGATCAATTTTATACACAACCACACGGCAATCGCGGGCCACACTACTTATAACAGATTCTTCGTTCCATGCCACGCCCTCTCCTCCCGCCCTTCGTCTCCTTCCATTTCGCCCTAAAGTAATAAGCAATAACCGTTACCAGTGGGCGGGGTCGTTGAAGCGGTTGCGGTTTGTCGAGGCGCGAAACTGGATATGGCGCAAGTTTATTTAATAACTGAAAGCGAAATGCAGGCAACGCGTCGTATGCGTAATGTGCCGGGGCTTGAGCCTGTTTTAGCCTGTTGGCCAAATTGCCTGGCGTGTCAACACTAAATAGGAGACAAGTCGCAGCAACAACAGTTGGCGCCTCACAGTTGAAAAACTTCATGCGGTTTGGGCATTCAAAAATATATTTCAAGTATAAAATTTAGTCAGTTCTGCCAGCAGCCTTTTTGGCTGTTTATGTGGCGTAAGCACACACATGCACACCGCACATGAGTTTATTTTCATATGTACAAGCAGCCAAAATTTGGTGGCCTCAGACGCTCCTGTTGTTGTTTTTGTTGTTGTTGCCGCTGTTGTTTAAACGAGAAAGCAAAAGCAAAGCAGCTTAACTTATGTCAACCCGATAGCATCTTGGGCCATAAATGTCTATGGCTAACATGCCCCAACCACCCTCTATTTCCCAGTCTATTACCAAACCAGAGAAATCGTTGAGACGTTGCGAAATCAGTGGAAAGCTTTTCAGAAACTTTTTGTCAAACATTTGTGTGGCACTTGTAAATTTGTTGTGATTTCTTGATAGCTCCTTATGGCTGCTGTGTGTGTGTGTGCATGGTGTGTGTCTGTGTGAGTGAGGGTGTGTCTTCTCCCACTCCCTCTCTTTCTGGCTCTCGACACGTTGTAGGCAGCATTGGCAGCTGACTTTTATGAATTCGCATGTGCTTTCGGGCGTTCGGGCAGCGCCAAAGCGAATGCGAACGTGTGAAAAAATTCCCGCAGACAATTCCTTAAATTTCTTTGTGTGTCTGCGCACAAAGGAATTCTCTTTCATGCTTGAATCACTTTATTGTATAGATGTACAAATACACTTTTCACGCTGATTTATTAAAAGTCTATCAGTGCAAACAAAATTAGCTAAGCTGAAGCAACACTTTGGATATCCATAACAAAAGTGAAAAATTTCACAATGTTGAGTTGGGATCGTGTTGATTTTTTTTTTTTGCGTGACACAAACACAAGACTCAAAATAAAATGTTCCTGTTGAAAAAAAAAAAAATTTAAATGAGTTCGTGTTGGAAAAAGCCACATAAAATTACCATAAACTAAGAAAAAGGGAGTAAGTTTATAAAATTCAAGTAAATCACGGGTTAGCACGACTTAAAAACGACATAGCCTAAAGCTAGGCCCAACACGTTGTAAAACGACTTAAATGAAATTTTAATACGACTCAGTACAACGTACAGCAATATAACTTTAACACAACTTAATTCGGCTTGGCATGATTACAAAAGACACACATTGATTCATTTAACGTCATCTTGAATTAGCTCAGGGATTAACACGAATTAGTTAAAAGGGACGATCACATTAAATTTATATTTTCATATTCAAAACCTACATATTAATTTTATATAAGAATATTTTCGTTATTCAACTAAATTTAGTATTGAAAAAGTTGTGTTATATTATATTATACTAAGTGTGTTAAATATATATTAAATACGCACGACTTAACAAGGATTAGCACAAATAAACTCGACTTCACAAAAACTGTTGGAATTCTTCTTTAGGCTCCTGTTTGTATATCCTATGGGAATATTTTTAAAATAATTTAATTTAATGTAAAAAAAAAAAACTAAACTTTACACGACCTTACAGACTTGAACACAACTTCAGACGATGTTCATTTTAGTCATATTTTAAAAATACAAGTATTTTTTAAATTATTTAAAGAATATACCAATCTAAGAAAAGATCCTCTTTGTCTAATTTATTGCCCTGCGTGTTTGCATTTGCTGGTTTATTTTCGTATCGTATTTCAATATTCCGGCACGCACCCATCTCAGCTTTGAACTATTGTGAAATTTAAAAAAAAGTTTCTGATTAAGTGCAGTAGTGCGAAAGAAAAACGCAAATTCTTATCGCAGCGCGGTCAGTACACTGCTGCTGCAGCAGTAAAAACAAAATCAATTTTCCACGATACTAAAGCCAGCTATCGCCAGGAGCCACCCCCAGCTACCCACAGCTGGCGGTCAGTTTGACATTTTGTTTTTTTTTTCAGCAGCAGCAAAACTGCAAGGAGAAACTGCTAGAAAAATTCCTCGTGCCACTTTGGCACTCTATAAAAAGCAAGCAGCCGAGGGAAATTGTTGGCCCAAACTGCTGGCCACGTCTTGCATTGCGGGCGCCACGCCCAGCTATTGACGTGGCCCGGGCAGTGCACTTCATCATCATTTTGCCAGGCCATCAAAATGAAATGTCAAACTAAATGGCAACAATTTTGATTGAATTTTTTTTCACATCTTTTTTATTATTCCTTTTTTTTTTTGAGGCTAAATATTGCGTTTTGTGGTTGAGCTTAAGATTGAGATTGTGGTTGCAGGCGTCGGCGGGTATTTATGCTGACCGGAAAGAAGTGGCGGGCGCGTTCTGTGGCATGCAGGCAAATAGCAACACGTACCGTCTGGTGGTGCTGGTTGGTGGACATAGGTGGTGCGACTGGCTACTTAACTATTTAAAGCCGGAGACGTGCCGCCCAGGCGACCACATGACAAAATGCCAACAATAAAGTGCAATTCATTCTTTAAACTGACTCCACGTCCGCGAAGCCAGCACCACGACGGCACCAGAGGCAAGTGGCACAAGTGGAGTTGCGGCTGCGGAATCACAGTCATGTGCATTTTTTGTGCAAATGTGTATGAGTGCGTGTGTGTCGGAGTATGGGGCTGTGGGTGTGGCATTTTATGACAATGCCAATCTAAGCGAAAGCGAAGAAGACGTTGACATATTTTACTGTAGGAAACGTGCGGTGCATTGCCTTCACAGCCGCTGACAAAATGTGCCCGTTACGGCAATCCAATGATGAAAACTACAAGAGGGAAGTGGCTGCTAAGGGTAGCTAAGCCAGAGCTAAGGCTCAGCTGTATGTGTGTGGCCATGTGTGTGTGTGTGTATGTGTGTGTGTGTGTGTGTATGTATGTGTGTGTGTGTGGCGCTGACATCAATCTGGGCTAGCTCTGCTGGTGCTCGAGCAGAGAACACAAATACTACATTAACCCAAATGAAAAGCCGTGCCAAGAGCCTGTCAAGTGAATGCCCATGAGACGTGTGTGTGCTTGAGTGTGTGTGTGTCGCCGCATCTGACGAGCGGAATTGATGCAGCATGGAGTCAGTAGCAAGCTGCACGTTGCAAGCTGCCGGTTGCCACCGTTCACTTAGAGCTGGGCTTAAAGTGGTCCACAAATCTTGGACTGGATTCCAGCGAAATTTTCTAGTATTTTTTAGCATATGCTTGGTCTTAATTCGGATAGTGTATACAAATTAAGCTCCGTTTTTAGTATCGCTGAGGTAGTGTAGGGATTTAGAGGGGTTTCAGTCACTGGAATGACAGTTTTTATTTACTTTCTGCCATCGGGTATTTATTTAGTTTGCCCTTGTTGGGCTTGATGTTTCCTGGTTAAGGTAATAATTGGGTAAGCCCAACAAATTTAAGACTTCTATTGCTAAAAGTAGGGCTAGTATAGTAGATCCTCAACTAAATTTTAATTTATCCATCTTAACTTCTGAAAAGTTTTTATTTAAGATATTAAAATATTATAAAATTAAAAAAATGTAGTTTGAAAAAAAAAACAAAAAAATATTAACCAAAAATTTAGATAAGACCAAAAATACATGACTTAACAATGCAAATTTATAAAATAAACCTCACATTTTAAGCCAAAACTTTAATGAAGTAGAGGCTAAAAAGTTACTTAAAAGTCAAATCCAATTCTTTATTTAAAATGTATTAATGTGATTTCTAATAGAAATATTTTTAATTTGTATTAAAAATACGAATATTTACAAAATAAAGTACTTAAAATGAGACTATGAATATTATATGCAAGCCATCACCAATTAAAATTATAATTTTTTTTGAAAAATTAATTTTATGGTCAAAACTTTTAAGACATGTAAATACACAAGTATAAAATGCAGTTTGCTACCCGAAGTTTGACACATTTACTTATAGCCCCAAATGATGCAACCGAACTTCGCTTAACGTGGTGTCAACAAGGGAAGAGGAGCGGAAGGAATAGGGAGCATATCAGCCCCTATCTGAACTTGATCTCGTTTTTTGTTTTGTTTTGTTTTTTTTGTGTCTGCTTGAGGCCTACTTTTGCAGCGCATTTCATTTGCATTGAGTTTTAAATAATTTTAAGTGGGGGCGCATTCAAACAAGAGCGACAACAGCAGCTGCTGATGGCAGTAGGTCGAGCGGTTTTGCTTGGAGAGATGCCAAACGAACGCGTTGTCCTTCGTCCTGGCGCTTTATGACAGACCAACCAAATATGAAATGGCCAACGAAAAAGGCAAAGGCAAAGGCAAAGGCAGCGCCGCAAACAACAACCAAGAAAAAAAGGTCAAAAACACTTGGCAGTACATTATCTGGGCCACTGGCTGACCAACTCACCCACTGGCCGGCGGATGGATGGACGGATGGCCAAATGACGAACGGACGAATGGTCGGGCGGAGGTTGGACGAATTGCCGCTTGGTCTGACATTTTTGTTATTATTCTTATTCGTGCATGATGTCAGTTGTTGTTGCTGTTATTGCTGTAGCTATAGCTGATGCTGATGCTGCTGCTGTTATTGTTGGCTCAATTTCCTAGCCATTTCCGGCTTTTCTGTGAAATTACGTAAAACATAGAAAAACAGAAGTTACAACAGCAACAACTGAGTGCAAAACAGAACACAAAACATAAACACACACACACACACACACACAGCAGATTAGAGAGAAAGCATGAGAGAGCGGGAGAGGGAACGAGAGACCTTGCGGGTCATTCCACTTGATTTCCGAAAAGGATACTGGCCACACACACAGACAAAAACTGGCCACTGGCTGAGATCGAAGATGTACTGTCGACGTGGAGGGCCAAGAGACGACCGCAAGTACAAAAGAAATGAGCTCTGGGCGGGGCACAGTTGGCTTTGGCACCGCTGCTGCCGCTGCCTCCGCTGCCTCCGCTGCTGCTCAGTCAATGGTCCATAAATCGGTTGTCAACTATTCAAATGCAGACAATTGATTACGGCGATAAAGCTGAAGAGCCTTTTTAGCTGCCTGCCTCTCTGTTTGTGAGTGAGTAAATGCCTCGTGGGTGGTTGTGGGGGAGGGAGGGAGGACGGAGGATTGTGTTTGGCAATTGCCTGCCTACGGGCCCCGAGCAGCACTCGACTTTAATGAGAACGCAGCTGCGTCACGCAGAGACACATTCATTGAGGTAGATAAAGTCCAAGTGGGAACTGTGCCTTCGTCGAGAGTATCGAAAGTTGGCCATGAAATGTGTAACGCATGGAGGGAGAGACAGCTCTAATGCAATATAAGTAAAGCCTTTTATTTTGACTGACTGATTGACTGTGTTGATCAACACAAAGCCCATTCCGTAGAAGCCGAAGCTGAATTTTTATTGCATTTATCGTGTGTGCCGTTTAGTATATAAAGCGGTGTTTTTAGCAACTTCCGTTCGGAAATGATGAATTCTGTTTTGAATCCGATAAGGTAATTTTCAAAGATCTTTGTAAAAACTCATTGATGACGTACTTAAATCTCACCATTTTTGGAAAATAAAAGCTTAAGATTCTGTTGACGACATAAACGTTTTTATCAGCTTTAAAAGTTTTTTTTTTGGTCTACATGAAAAATCAAATTTAAATTTATTTTCAATAACTAACTTGTTAGGTCGGTAAATCCAAAAATTAACTTTAATGAAAAATACGTTTCACGTGCCGAGTAAAACACTTTAATCAAGTTTATATATTCTTCGAATGTCGGAATTGTTATGTCCATTTGTATTTTATACAATTAGTCTTATTGAATTTAAGCTCAAAATAGATTAATTCAATAGGATGACACTTGGCTTAGATCAGCTAGATCTTGTAGGAACTCTTGGTGATACTTACAATGAGTATTTTGATTTACAAAAATCCATATCTATCATTATATTTATACTCACATATTGACCTAACTCTTCAGGTAGATGTGTTATTTCAAATATTTTGGGAAATTAAAATAATAAAATTATTTTTATATACTTAATCAATTTGTGATATATCCGAAAGGGTATTTCAACTTCGTCGTCTCGTAGTTGACTGTTCTTTTTTCTTAATGGCCACCACACTCAATGGACAGATGCGTGGAATTGTGAGATGTGGCTGCTGACTTGCCTAAGCCCAAATATATATTAAACTCAGCGAGTCAATAGCCTGTAAGTCCATTAAAGCCATGCTCGGAATTGGGTTAGACTCACTTTTACTCACACTAACGCACACACACTAACATAATTACAGACCAGTGCAAACTGCAAAGTCAACACAGTCAAGTTTCAAGTGTCTATCGATTCGTCTTCACATGGTTACGATTATTTGTAGCGGGGTAGGGAAAAGGGGTGTTGGGTGGATTTGTATCAAACCGCTTAGCTTTGAGACGCCGCGCTCGCGTCTGAGGTACTTCAAGTTGATGCCTGGTAAAAATATTTATTCACAGCTCAATAAATAAACACACTGTGCGGGCTGCTCATGAGAGTGTAGAGTGTAGAGTGTAGAGTATAGACTATAGCTATATAGCTGAACGTTCGTTTTAAATAAGAAATGAATGCAACGCCTTTGTTGAGCGCTGAGTTTAGTTTTAATATGCGTGCGATATATATATATATATATATGTGTGTGTGTATGTTTAAGTATATATTTGCTTAGCTGCGGCGTTGTGGGTGGCGCTTTGAACGCGCCCAGTTCTATGCCCTAAGCCCCAAGCATTTAACACTTTGTATTTTCTGAGCTCCCCACAGCAGCAGCAGTAGCAGTAGAAGTAACGGGAATAGCTGCTACAACAAAGGCTTAAACACATTTACCATTACAAGGCTATAAGCCAAGAGCCATGAGTAAAGTAATGCAAGCATTAAATGGAGTAGGGAACAGACAAGGGTCGGGGCTGTCTTCAACTTACGACAATAACGTTGAAGACAATGCTGTGGGTTGGAGAGGTGGAGAGTGGGGCTGCCATATCGTTGATTGGGTTTCCACAAAGCGCAGTGTGGCATTAGCAAGTGCGGCCACGTAAAGACATGGCCAAGAGACGGGCTGTCGGCTGTTGTCCAGCTTTATATGCAACACGCAGCAAAATAGGCAACACAAATTGTTATGGCCAAGTGTGGAGACAGTCGAGATCGGTCTAGTTTTCTTCCTTGATAAGAGCCCCGCTGCCAACAAATTGAAAGCTAAAGCATGGCGTGACGTGACATGCAGCCGAATAAAGAAAGCCCTGCCAAGTGCCAGTGTTGGTTAATGCAAAGCTGGCGTTCTGTGTAGGCGTGGCGTGACAGGACTAATTGGCAAAAGTTGTATGCCAACTGTCAATTGTCAAATGGCAGCAGTTCGCTGCAGACTCGAAAATCCGTTTGAACTTTCACAAAACATAATTCGTTTAGCCCCTCCCTCCCCCTACCCCACCCACAAAAATAAAAAAATAAAAACCTGCCAAAGTTCACCAGTCGAGGCAGTGGAGCCCGTCCGTGCCAGTCCGGTCATGCAGTTTATAGCCTTAGCCAATAATTTAAGAAGTTCACGCTACACAAAGTTCAACTGAAGTATGCCTGCCCTGCCCTGAATGATGGCAAACGGAAATTTACTGCAGGCACGAACAACGCACAGGCAAACCAAAAGGGTTGAGCACACACACACACACACCGGCGCAGACACACGTCTGTGTTTGTGAAGTTTCTAAGGAAAAGAGGAGGCTTGAGCAAAATATGCACATTTCCACACTTAATAACAAAATATGTTAAACAAAATCATTTGATGTTTGGCGTAAATTCGCTTTCCCCAACAACAACAACGCAAATGTGACTGTCTGCGTGTGTGTGTGTGTTGTTGCCAGGAGGCACGTAAATAAGCACATGTTTACATGCAAATTACATAAAGCAAACGGCAACAACAACAGCGGCAACAACAATACCAGCAACAACAACAACAATGGCAACGGCTACGGCAAACAAAACGCAAATTACATGCTGCATACTTTTAGGCTCAGGCAACGTACCGTATCAAGTTGCAAAAAGAAAAAAAAAAACCAAAAAAAAGCCCAAAAAAATTGTTTGTCTTTGGGCTGCCGACAATTTAATACCCTATCTGAAATAAGATTCAAATATCTTGAAAATCAAAAATGTTTTGAGCTTATTTTAATAATTCTTTAATTAACGATCAGTAGTTCCCATAGTAGCTGTTTAATGAATATTATTATAAACATTAATATAATAACAATTTCTTATACGTTAACTCAAGTATCCTTCTTGGCACCTATAATATAATATAAAAAATAAATGCATATTTAAAATAACAATAACAAAAGTTATGTTAATGGCTCACATTACACTAAAATATAATAATTATAATATTATGATACTTAAAACCACAAAAATACATTTATATTATTATTATATAATATATATATTATTATTATATAAGCGTTAGAATACCTGCAACAAAATGGCAGATGAATACTAAGTTCTATCAAGATATTAGGAGATATATTTGCAGGTGCGAAATTGTCACCGTTAATTAATCGTTACGAATATCCTGAAAAAATTACAATAACCAATGCAAGGGTATACATAAAAGTGGAAAACTGTGTGGGGATTTTCCTTACATTCATTTCCGCAGAAAAACGAACAGGCGCCGCCACAGCGTCCAGACAATGTACCGCTGCCACCGCACATTACCCCGTCGCGACCCAATCCGTATCCCTTCACACTTTGCATACATTTAAAGTGTGTTTTTTATTTGCGTTTTGTTTTGCCACGCCTCAGCGCAACAGCAGCGGCAGCGGTAGCTGAGACATGTAAACAAACTCATTTAACTGATTTTCATGAAAGAAATAAGAAATGTGGCTCCTGGGCAACGGATGATGGCCCAGGGCCGGAGTACGCCAAATTATCATCATGTCGACTGCGTTTTTCCATTTCTCTTCTTATTCATTTTTTCCTTATTATTTTTTTGCGACCAACTCTTTCCTGCCGCCGCAGCAAAACAAAATGGCGCACATCCTGGGGCAAGATTTACATGTCACTCGACAAACTTTGAGCCTGAACTGACCTCAGCTCTGGTCCAGAGCAACTTGACTGCCCTTCTTGGCGGCTGTTGGCTGTTCGCTGTAGTCAAGGATCTGTCTCAAGTTCTGCACACAATCTTTGCATAATTTCCCGCAGCCAAACCCCCACCCCTGCTCCCGCCGAGCAAGTGCTAAGCGGAAAAACGGCAAATGTCAGCAGAAAAAAACTAGCAACAACTTTTTTGTTTCGTGCCTCGTGCCTAGCAAAAGTAAACCCCAAAAAAAGACGACAGCGACTGCTTAAGCAGAGCTGCCTAACAAATTGCCTGTAGCTCAATGATGACTATCTGAAATTAGTGCAAGGGGGGCTGGGCTGCGAGGGTCTAGCCACTAAATTAGCACACGCATTAGGCTTACATAATCGAGTATGAAAATGGCGGACTTATGTATATAATCAGCGGTTGCCAAGCAGCCCCTGCATACCAAGTGGAAAACTAATGCCGATACTTAGGCAAATATCCAAATTGGCAGAACAAATGCTATTTTTATATAGCTAACTTATTCGGGATTTGCAACAATAAGAAAAATATTTGAACAGCTGGGATACAATACATAAATTATGAGAAAATATCTTAAATTGTAAAAAATGTAGATATTATTAAATAAAGTATAATAAATATGTTAAACTAATTTAGACAGCACATATTTTTTTTTGGTACATTTATTTTTTTATTTTTCCTTGTTATTTAATTAGACAATATGTACCCCATTGTCTTCAGTCCTGCCTTACAAATAATATGCAGCAAGACTGCTTACATAGACTATGTCCCTAATTAAAACAAACATTTTTCACTTATTTTTCTTTGTGACTGTTTATTAATTGTAGAAATACCCATTAGCATTCATATTAAAGCCTTAAAAATTGTTAAATTCTTGAATGAAATACAAGATTCTCACAAAGAGAATGAATGCAAACAGTATTATAATTGAGTTTTAAGCTTGCAAATTTTTGGATTCTCAAAGACATTGTTGATAGCACAATTTTTTCCAATGAAGAATTTTAGATTTTTTTTGCTCGATTATTGCATTGTCGCCAAATAAATAATTTCAAATCATGTCATACCATACTTTTAAAACATCTTTTAATACGAAGTACAACACGTGGTATATAAGTATAGACAAAGGCAGGCTATTTATGATATTGTGATATGATATTTCACAGCTCGCTGTTTTGTTTTAAATAAGTAATAAAAAGATTCAAGGCCAGATGCAAAAGTTTTCCGCTTCATTCCTCCAAAAATGCTAAGTAATTTATTATTGTGGAAATTCGAGAAAAACGAGAAATGCTTCCCACTTCCCATTTCCCGCTCCAAAACAAAACAATTCGTTGCCAAACCATATCAATGTTTTGCTGTGGTATCAGACTTCAAGGTTGTCAAAAGTTTACTTTGAAATTAGAGCAACAGAAGCTCAAACTTTGCCCAGCTATTGGCGGGGCAGGGGCACGGGGCAGGGGCAAGGGCTGTGGCAGGGGTAGCGGATCGCGACAGCGAAATGGCGTGCGAGTGCGCAAAATTCAAAAGGATAATTGAGACATGTAAACAATATCCTTAAGTGCAAAGGTAAAAAATTGCGCACATCAAAGGTCGCCTCATGCCAGCCGCCCAGTTGGAAAGCAATTAACACGACTGGGAATAAGCAGGCGGCCGGGGTAGGCGCAACATTAAAATATTAAATACCTACTCATAAAAGGATTGCAGCAACAAGGGTGGTGCTGGTGGCGGCACAGAAGTGCCTGCCACACACGCACGACAAAGCAGAATAATAAATTTCAATTCAGACGACGACGACGACATCATGACGTCTCTGCCGCACGTTGACGTCAACTTCCACGTTGATAAGAAGGTGCCACAGCACTCAGAGCCGCCGCCATGCATGCAGATGCCGGCTCGTACCTTGCCACACGGCTAGCTAAAAATGTGTGAGCTGCACAGCAACAACGCAAAAAGAAAAAAAAACGAAAAAAAAAAAACAGAATGCTTTATGCGAATGCACACAAAAAGCCAGTGGGGAGCAAGTCTTGCATAAACGGGCAAAGGGCGTGGGTGGGGTGAAGCAGGGGCGGTGCCGTGTACACTGGCTGCATAAAGGAAATGCGCAACGCAGCCCAAAGGTGTCAAGCGGAAAATAAAGCATAATAGCCGTCGCTGTTTTGCACTTTAGCTGGAGCAAAGCAGCTCATAGCTGGCGCTGCCGCTGCCGCTACCTGCCACTGCAACAGCAGCTGCTGCAAAGACAAGTGGAAAAGCCTAGACAGCCATCAGTCAGCCAGCAGTCGCTGCGACCTTCGGCGGTGCGTAGACGTTGGCAACTGCCTGACGCATTTCCCGGCCAGCGCTGCTGCGGCCTATACAAAACTCCTGCATATACGTGTGAGTACGTATGTGGCGGCTGCATGCACTTCCTGTTGAGGTGTAGTGGGAGCAGAGCAAACTCAGCTCTGTTGGCGAAAAAATGAGAAATATCAAACGAAAAGTTCAGAAATTAAAGCGTCAAAGAAAAGTAAAGTAAAGCTGGCTTATACATTATGAAAATGTGAGAGCTGCTTCAAAGGAAATTTTAAATTAGGCAAAGCTTCAGCTCAAGCTCAAGTACATGCATAAGTTGTATATAATTGTTTAAATACAAGTATATATATTTATATACATATATACTCATGCAGATCACAAATGCACTGTGTTTAATCAACAAATCTTAATTTTATAAGTCTCTGTTAAATGCAATGATATACGGTTTTGAAATTAAATAGGCAACACGCTATTGGTTTAAGAAATGATTCTGAATTTATAGTAAACTCTGATTTCTCAATATCAAATATCATTGTACTTGTGTTACATTTTGCTTTTCGGAGTCGGTAATTACTGCGTTTAGCAATTAAAATCATATTTCACTTGTTTGGCATGATTAATGCAGAAATCACAAATACGGTATACCAACTGATATAAAAGTAAAGGGGATAACAGCACCAAATTTTTTTCTAGGAAGGAACTACTACTCAACCCTTGGGCTGGTGAATGTCTTTAGTGAAATATGCTTTGTTCCAGCAATACCCTTCATCATGTATCTCGCTAATCGACCCAATGACTTGTTTTGTCCTCTTAAAGGGAAATATCGGAAGTAAAAAGATTTTCCATTGCGAAGCGGAACTATATCACATTACAAGAAAACAATCGCATTTAAATGAAAAGAGCCTTTGCCGGGAATACCACCGTTATGAAGGTTTTGAGGGGAAGCCAATAGCAGAACATTTTCAGCAGAAGTAGAACTAGGTCGCATTAATGTGGCATCCAACTGCACTGCGATTCAATAGAAGCATATATCCCACATAATTTGTAAAGCCAACAATCCGGTACATAATACATAAATGCATTTTGTAGCGCATTAGGCAATAATATTAAGATATGAATTTTAAGCTTGCCGAATGTAAAGTAAATACTTATTATAAAACTTATAGAAATATGCAAAGATAATAATAATAATAATAATAATAATACTATTAATAATAATAATAATAATAATAATAATAATAATAATAATAATAATAATAATAATAATAATAATAATAATAATAATAATAATAATATATTATTATTATTATTATTGTTATTATTATTATAATAATAAATTTAATATTATTAACAACAATAAAATTAATAATAATAGTATTACGACATTAGTAGTAACACAATAAATTCTTTATTTAGTTTCGGGGTAATTTAATTTTGTTTCCTTTATTTTATTTGCAGGCAGATTGAATTTGGAATAATGTAAAAAATGCACAAGGCGTGGCCGCATACCGAAAGTGGAGCTGCAAATCGAAGCTGTGCATGTGCAACATCTTGTGGCAGGCATGCTGAGCCATGTCCAATGCACAACGACGACAACTTGATGACGTCGACGCAAGCAGCCAGAACTGCCAACTGATTTGAAGAAATGAACATGACATGCAACAACAACAACAACAAAATACAGCAACAATAACAATACAAACAATAACGACAAAAGTAATTTGAATTTGTGCGAGCAACAGGAAACAAAACAAAGCAGAGAGACCAGAAAGGGACAGGACGAGACAGAACAAGAGACATAGAGAGGGAGAGAGAGAGAGCGAGATATAGATATAGAGAAACAACGCAATGCAAATTGTTTGCATATTTTGCTTGCATCTGTCTGCCTGTCTGTGTGTGTGAGTGTTTGTTGTGGGTGTGAGCGTGTCCGTGTAAATAAATGCTATATAAAACGGGGCAAGAAGAGCAGCATCAGCAAAAGAAACAACGAGACGTAACGGCAAAAAGTGCAGTTAAGCGTGGAAATTGCATTAAAAATTGAAAAAAAAAAAAAAAACAAACGAAAGGAAAGTGCAAAAAAAAGAAGAATCGTAGCTAACGAGCGCTAAAAAGCACCAGACAGAGAGAGAAAGAGAGGGAGGAAAGAAAAGTAGAATAACGCTTACAAAAATAGCAACAGCAGAAAGAGAGTAAAAAGTTTTGATTGAAAATTTTCATTGTGCTTTCATTTGGCTGCGCGCTGCAGTTGCAAACACAAATACAACAAGTGCAACAACAAGCAGCAGCAACAATAGCAGCGCCGCCAATTTGTTTGCCGCCGACGCGCGATGCGGTGACTGTGTAAATTTCTGATTAAAAACGGCAACAGAAACACACAAACAAATACGCAAAAAATAGAAAATAAATAAATTTAAAAAAAAGAAAACAACAACAACACAAATTGCGCACAGTGAAATTGTAGCATGCGGCAACAGCAGAACAAACGATTGAACAAAAAATACAAATAATTGCAAACGGAGGCACAGGCTGCATATCCGTTACATGCAAATCCCTTCGTATGCCCCAAATTTGGATTCATAACTTGCAACGCCGAGCGAAAAGTGTCAATTGAAAAATAAAATTCAATTCAAGAAAAAAAAACAACCTTTGGAATACTGTTGAAATTGTTGATTGACTCGTCCGTTAATTGTTAACTTTGTGATGAACGTTTGGGTGTGCGTGAGTGTTATTTATTTTTTATTGCTTTTAGACAAGAAGAACAAGCAGAACGCCTGTTGCTGCACCAGCCACAAAAAACATATGTAAAGCCATCGAATTGGCCACGCTAAAAAATATTCGGCAACCAAATTCGCGAGGCACCCAAACCCAAACCCGAACCAAAGGTGGCGCCACAGTGAGCTGTAACAAGCGAGCATAGTGTAATACTAACGGTAAACTGTGTGCCGCGCAATAAAAGCCAAGTGCGTGGCACTTAACAACCACTCGAGAGGCAGGGATAGAGACAAGGGGAGCGAGCGAGTGAGTCGCATTGTGTCATTGACAAAGTAACGCATTGCACGATAAGGGACAACCAGAAGCACCCAACGACGCTCGATAAACGACGTACAAAATGAGCAGCCAGCAGAGAAGCAGCAGCATCAGCGGCAGGAGGAGCGGCGGCAGCAGCAGCACCGGGAGCATCAAAGAGCTGATAGCGCAACTATTGCTTCTTATCAGCATCACATCAGGCTTGCCGGGTAAGTGCCAGGCGAATGAAATGTGCGCCCTGTCCCTCTCCCTTTCCCTGTTTCCTGTATTCTCTTCTTCTTGTTATACTCTGCCAACAGTAAAATAGGGCATATTAAGCTTGTGCCACGTCCGATTGAAGTTGGAGCAGCCAAAATTAGACCAACATTACACTTTAAGCTTTAATTAATTATTTGAATTAGGTAAGCTCGCCCACTTCAGCCCTCCCATGACACAAAAAGCTCCTTTCCTCCCATTATTTTAAAGCTATAGCCGTTAACTTTAAATTGTCTCTTCTATTATCACAAACTAATATTACTCTTATTTATTTATTAAAATTAATTTTAAAGCCACAGGCTTTTTACATTATTTTCGTGCTTAGCTTAGGCCATGTATTTCACGTAGCAAATAAATATTTATCACTCGCTCATGTAATCTTGTATCATAATTTCCCAGCTATTGATACATTTTCAGAATTCAGTTTAAACCGCCTCAATCAATTTATATATTCTTGCAACTAAATTGTATTCCTTTTTGACACTCATCGTGTGAATAAAATTTTTGGAAAATCTCGTCTGCTGATAATCTTTTTGCATAGGTGAAATGAAAAAAATATTTTACGCGCTCGATTGCGTCCACTTTGTTAGCCATTTCATTTGAAGCTCTCACCACACTGAAAGAAGAGTATCTACCCGTCGAAAACAAAAGACTGCAAGTTCCATACTTGTTTTTTCCTGGCTGACTTATCGTAGCCCAAAATTAATGCAAATATTTAACGTGTTTTTTTTTTATGGATTTGTCGTTGTCATGCTTCTAGCTGGTAGCCAGAGCTGGTTGCCTTTGCCGTGGTCTTTGCCTGTGCCTGGGCCACTGCCTTTGCCTACGTTTAGGCGTTGTCATCATTGACATCTACTGTCGTCATAAAGATGACAGTCAGACAGGCAGGCGGGCAGGCAGGGAGCCCAAGTAGGCAGGCAGGAAGCTGATGAGGCTCGGTCCTCCACTTGACATGACTTATAAATGGCTTTCGATTAAGTTGTCACATTAGCATTAATCTCGACATAGCTCTGCTCCACGCTCCCTCCACCCCCCTCCCGCCGTCAACATATCCAGGCAGGCGCAGGCCATTGAAGTTCAATCAAGTTGTCTGCGTTGGCTGCTGTGCGGGAAGCGTGTTAATGAGCCGTGAGCCGCCCCCATGAGTTGCTTTCGATTATGACGTTGACGAGTCCTTCGACCGGTTTATGGGGACGAGTCGAGTGCGCCGGCATTCAATGCAAAGCATTTGCATGCTTGAGGTGCATTTGGAGGCTTGAGCCGAACTAGGTCAAGTCGCTGCTGACCAAGTGGCATGCGCGTTATCCCACTGTAATTAGTTTGATAACCTCTTAGCTGGTCCATTAAAGTGCATTGCATAATTGAAAATTAATTACCCACCGCACATACCTGACGGCATTTTACAAATTGATTACTTTTTATATTAAAGTCCAATGAATTATTAATACCAACAACAATCTGACAAAAAAAATCGAGTGTTCAATGAATACCCGCGTGTTATAAATCTGCCCTTTAAATTAATATCATCATCTCTGTCAGCCGGACAGCCGCACAGCGTGCATAATCTGCGGTTAACTCTCAGGTCAGTCGCCTGCATGGGCTTATATAGAATTAAGTATAACAATAATGGGGCATTCAACATGAAGGCAAAGGCCAGGCCAATATACGTTTAATTTCGTTTTAATTTTAAGCATTTTACAATTCGACCCAGACCCATAATCAATTATTGCCAAGTTCGCAAGCTCAAATTGCGTATTGCGTATTACGTATACGTATTGCGTATACGTAATGCGACATGTGTTTTGACAGGTAGTGAGGGGGTAGCTCTGGCTGTGTGACACACCTACTATTAATGACATTGGCATGTTTTTCAAGCAGTTCACTCCACATTTTTGTGCTTCAATGATTTGAAAACATTTTCGCATTTCCTGTCAACCGACAGAAATTTCAGTTCTCGCGTACACCCTCCTTCAAGCCCACGCTTTTGTTGTTGTGCAATAATAGCAAACAGCTAAATAAGCGATCCAATTCGTCGATAAATACGAATGCGAAAAAAAATAAGCCCAAATCAAAAGCTGGCCTGCTGCTTTGTCTCAGTGGGTCGCACGGGTCCAGAGTTCAGCTGCGTTTCATTTACAATATTTTTTGTGCTTGTTTAATTTGCAAAAAAATGTTTGCATTGTTTCAATTTGTGTGCATTTTGAGCGTATTTTATGCTTTGTTCAATCATTTTCTATATTTTGTAGTTATTCAATTTACATGACTTTTGTGACACTGACATGTCGATGATTGACGTTTCTTGCATTCCAATAGTTTTGATGAAAATAATTGAAAATGGTTCATCCATGGGCATTTGAGTGTGCACAACACATACCTGTCCTTAATCAAAAAAACTACACCAAATGAATGGAATTTGTGAATTAGAATTTGCAATTTTTCCAATAATTCAGGAATGTCTGCAAATGAAATTTGTGTTTGTGTGTCTTGATATTTATGTATTCTTCTATAACTTGTATTTCCGCTTAAAAATTGTGTAAAACATTAATTTTCATATTTTTACAAGTATTTGTGGTTTCAATTAACATCTGTTACGCGACATGAGTCAAGTTTATTTTTATCAATTTACCTTTGAAGAGAGCTTTCTGTTTCTGAGAAGGCAAACAATATATTTTTTTTGCTCCAATTGTTTTTTTTTTTAATCCGCCAAACTATTAACTTTCGTCAATATAAAAAAAACTATAAACCTCCCACTTGTCTTGGCAATTAAAATATTTCAATAATAAGAAATAATATCCCATAAAAAGTGTATTTTGCACATTCGGAAATATTTTCGAATTCATTTTCTTCACCTTTCATTTCGAGACTTGTTTATAAAAGAATTAAAAGAATTATTTGTCGCTTGAACAAACGCAGTTAAAAAGAAATTAAAAAACAAACTTACAACTCCAACTTTACTAGGATGTAGTGCCAAACGAGTTGGGCCATAAGAAGAAATCTTTACAAATCGTAGGGCACATAAATAAAACATTCGATTTTTATTGTAAACGCGAATATATCGGAAAGGGCGAGGGAAAAGTTTTTTGCCCTGCTGCGTTCCATTTGACGTTTTATGGCTGTGCCAAAAATTGGGCTCAATAAAAATTTACGTTTCATAAAATTTATTATGTATGCAACACAATGGCAATAACAACAATCGATGCGAGGGCCAAAAGTTAAGATCGTGGCGCCTGGCAAAGCGGCAAAACTTACACAGCATACAAAATGACGACCGAGTCCCTGTGAAAATCAAAGCCGAAAGAACAAGGAAATGAACAACTTTATATGCAGGATAATGGTCAAGCCATTATTAAGACTCGTATCCTGCGTATGTGTCTATACTGGTGTGTATGTGTTTGAGTGTGTGTAATGTGTTTGCATTAGTAAGTTCTAAATAGTGGGCGCATTTGCTTGCGTACGGAATTTATGATGTGTGTGTGCGACCCACAACACTTAAATCGTGAGCTAAGTTCAAGTGTGAAGCAGCTTTTGAGAATGTCCTAGGCGCCCTTTAAAGAACGACTACCCTACTTCCATGAATGATCGAATAGTTGAAAGGGTTACTATATTTTGAAAAAACGTGTGCAACAGGCCCATCAAAACAATATTCAAATCGAAGCCAACATATACTTGTATTAGCGTCAGGAGTGTAAATATACGGCTTTTCTTTTTTGTATACCATTTGCAGGTGCAAACGCCAAATTAAAATTAACTTTAAATATATTTTTTAAAAACTATTTTAGAAGGATTGCCGAATATTTATAGGGCATAGTGGGATTGAAAAGCTTCCAACAACTTAGATCTGGCTATAACCGAGTGTTATCCACTGCGGGTTAGATATATCATTTTTTTAAATTGTTGAACAATCTAAAATGTCTACAAATTGTCAACTGTTTTAAAATAAAAGTTGATTATGGCTAAAATTATTAAAATTATTATTAATATGGCCTTTATATGACAGCACTTGTGCTTAAGTTACAAAATGAATATTTTAATAGGCTATACATAGTTAGGAAGCACTAAAGTTTAAATATATTTTTTAAATTACGTGTAGCGACAAAAACGACTCTTTATCAGATATCAACAAAAATAACATAACGCTTAAAGTCGCCTTAAAATAATAGATAATATCGCTTATAAAAATTGTCTAGTTTGGTACTTCGCTATAGTCTTTCTAGCACTGTGAAAGATTGGACAATTGTTTTATGCAATGTGTTCGTATCGAACACAGATTTTAACATTCCCAACTTGGTTACAGAGTACGTCTCTATTCGAGTT
This sequence comes from Drosophila colorata, assembly GCA_035041545.1. NCBI lineage: Eukaryota > Metazoa > Arthropoda > Insecta > Diptera > Drosophilidae > Drosophila > Drosophila colorata. The sequence continues at coordinate 4,307,507 of JAWNLD010000680.1, read as the reverse complement.
GGTTTGATACTCCAGCTAGTGTTAGTGTGTATATGTGTGTTTGTATATGTATACATATGTGCATTTAATTGGTGCTGTTTGGTATTGGCTATTGCTGTTCCTTGCCGTCTTTTTGCTTAGCTCACATGACATGGATTAAATCCTTTGCCAGATTTGCAAGTAATCGAAGCAAAAAGTTAGCTATCGCAGCTTTTGGGGACTGCAGCTGATAAAAGCTTTTGCCTAATGGCTGCTGACAGGCAAAACGACTGACAGACAGTCAGACTGAACGACAGAGACAGAGCGAGAGAAAGAGAGACAAACACGCAAATGGACGAATTGTTGGGCAAACTTGAGTATTAAAAGTCAAATTTATGTAAAACATTATGTAAACTGTGTGGGCGATATGCAAATACCAGAAAATTGGGAGGGGTGAGTAGGAGGCTATGGTAAGCTCTACAGCATGACTTTTCAATTTCAAATGTGTTTAATGGGCTTTTATGGCGTCGAAGAATCGCTCGACCCCATCGGGCTGGCATTTATCAAGTGTGAACCATTGGAAAAGCTGGCTGCATTTCCCAGCCAGAAACCCGCATCTCTGCACCTAACATGTGTGATTGTGTGTTGTGGTTAATGAAAATTTAACATTTTGGCATTTTGGCGCCCCTGCGAGAGGGGCGCTCTTGGGGAATTGTTTAATATTTGACCTGACACCGGGAGTAATGTCGGACAAAAAAGTTTCCCCTGATTGGGCAGCAGGGCAGCAGGCGGTAGCTGTTGCCAAGGGCAACTTTTAATTACACTAAAATAATTATAAACCAGAAGCTTAATCAATGCATTGCGCGCCCAATCAATATCATGGTACACACACACACATACACAGAGTTGCTGCCACGCGAGCAACAATTAAGCGCAACTCCAGCAAAAATGTGTAAAGGGAAAACAAGGATGAAGCCAAATGGGTTGGCAGTGTAAAATATGAAAAATGTGAAAAATTGTCGCCGCGGAAAATGTTTGCTCTATGAAACCGGCAGGGGTCCGAAGGTGGGGCGACAGCTTCCCGTTTGAGGAGGGGTGGCACGTAATGAAAATGTTGCTCATATGTAAATACCAGATACGAGTGTGTGTACGTGCATGGGTGTGCGTGTGAGTGTGTGTGTGTGAGTGTGTTTGCATATTTTTGTGGATCAACAGGGACATATTGTGTGCGAGTGTGTGTGTGTGCATGCGGCACACACAGCGGCTGATTGCGTTGGGCTTTACGAGCTGCGTCGAGCGGCATGCGCCTAATTAAATTAGAAATTAGAAAACGGAAATTTGAGCACGAAATCTTATTGCGAGCGGAGAGAGTGGATGTGGGGGCAATAGACCGAGCCGTATACGGCTTCTGTTTGGTTTGGTAAAGTCAAGAGCTGCTGCACTGGGTCGAGTGTGTTGTATTTGCCATTGATTTTGTTTCCCTCGTTGCCAACACAGACAAAAGCTTACTTTTTAGCATAGCATAGCATCTAGCGCAAACAAAGTCGGACAAATATGTGCACACATGCCCGCAAAGAGCTTGAGTGTGCGTGTGTATGGGTGTAGACGTTGCAAGTACTCTCCTAATGCAAAACAAGTCCGTCGCTAGTCGAGAGTGCCTGCTTGGAGATACTCTATATTATTTTAACTCTCAAAGAATTTACAAATTTTGTGTCTCTGATTTTTATGAAATAAAGGCAAGAAATCTATATCGATTTCGATAATTTTGAATTAAAATTATTTTATTTTGCCAATACAGAAATTGAAATTCTAAACTTACCTTGACCAACACATCAGACACCTTGAAGCCCATTTCTAATGGCTGCAGGGTATAACAAGCAAAACAAGGCAGGATCTAAAATCGGTTGCAGCATCCACAACATAGCAGAAACTGCTGTTGCTGCTGCTGTTGCTGCTGCTGCATTTGCACGCTGTTTAAAGCAGAATTCGCACAGATTAAGGACTTTTGCCAGTCAAGGCGAGTCGTGGCGAGTCGAGCTGAGTGGCCTAGTTGATGGTTGTGTGTCCCCTTTTCTATTTTTCTTTTATATTTCCTTTCCTTTTTTGGCTTTTTGTCTCTCTCTGTTTCGTTCGCCTCAAGCATCAGTTGCTGCGGGCCGTGGCCTTGTTGTGGTTTACTGAAAGTCTTTGCTTGCAAACACATTCATTATGCATGCATTTTAAATTGTAAATTTCACTGCTCGTCACAGCATTACGCCCTGTCCCGCCCCGCCCCGCCCCACTCCTCTCAGTTTCCCACTGCGGATTTGCCGCCAGCTTTGGGCCTTGGCTAAGACCTGCTGATGCGCCTGATGAGCTTAGCCATATTGTTTGAATTTTTATGGACTCACTGCTAGGTGCCCCCACACCCTCCTGCCACACACACACCTGGCTCGCCGCTGCCCTGTAGGCAGGGAGCGGCTTTTCGGCATTTTCGTGTTATTATCCTTAGTGTTGAGAGCCTCTGTGCATTGCCATGGCACCCCCTCTCTCTTGCCCGCTCCTTCGGCATGCTCTCTGACTGCTGCCAAATAATAAATTTAATTGCCTGGCAATTGTTCAGCTCTGGCAGCTTCCTTGAGTTCGGAGACGAGTTAAAATACTGGACAGCCTGAGCTGCAATTAATCTTGGCAGTCAGAAAGTGCAAGTAATTTATAGCACAGTCTATATACCCTAGATATATGTATGTGTATGCAGTGTAACTAGATACTCTGTAATCGAAACGCTTGCAAAAAGTTTAGATTTTGGCATTTCGCCGCTTGACCAAATTAGCTATAACGATTGAAGTTTTGTTTCGTCAATTTGCGGCCACTTAAGTTGGCCAAAACTTCAAGACGCTTAGTCCGAGTATTATGAGCGGCAAACAAATTGAATATCTCCTTTCAAATTGCCATGCCAACTGAGCGGGCAACAGACAACTGAGTGGCACACAACAGCTACTGGTGAGGAATTTGCGGCGCCTGCAAAACTTTTTCTCTGTGGCATTGATCGAAAACGCAAAAGGGGTTATAGCACTAAACTGTCGTCTTGTTGCCTTCAGCGTCTCCAGCTCTTTGCCTCGCATCCTTCAACGATGATCAAGATAACGGCAATTCAGGCAAATAGGCAGACCTATTGCCAGGGCCATGTTGCTATTGTTGCCAAGTGCCAACAAAGTCAAGCAAACAAAAACCCACAGACATTTGTTTGCCATGTGCACCAATACACACACTCGCACACACTCACACTCTTTTGCCTTTACTTTTTTCACTCGTTCTCTGACCAAATCCGTTCGGGTCAGAAACTTTTAAAATTCCTAATCCCCATGCATGTGAGGCAGCATCTGAGCAGCTTTAAGCGCACAGTTGCGATAGTGATATGCCGCTGCTCCCAACCCAATGATATGGGGGTGTGGGGATGAGGAAGTGGGGCGAGGGGGACGAGAGGGAGAGGCGCATAAACTCTGCAGAGGCTTATGAATTTGGCACGGGTTACGAGTCGAGCGCTCGCTCGGTTGCCTTGTGCCCTGCCAAGCATGAATATACTTAATCTTTTTCATACACTTGCAAGGGGTATTAAAATTTTGTCGCGATGGTGTTACCCATTTAGAAGGGTATTCCCAAGCATATTTTTCTTGACTAGTAAAGCGAGCAGAGTTATAGTGTTTCCGCTTTAACGCTACATTCATAAAATTTGGCACAGATTTAAGAATCAGTCGGAACCGTGTAGGAGTTAGTTTTTAAGTATGTTAGTATTTTAAGTTTATAGTCTGTGACTTACACTTAATTAGTTGACCTTTTCTAGGAGCAAAATTTCGAAAGCTGATTTTGTAAGTGGAAAACTTTATTGGCTGCTTGGTTGTTAACAGATCTTTGCATCGTTATTTCTATATACAATATAATGAATATAATAACAATTTGTATACTGCGAAAATGAATTATAAACTCGCAAAGCTACCTACAAGTAGATGGGTTGCCTAAGTGCTCTGACATTTTGGCAACTGAATAACGAGTATCCGGATTCGAATCCCAGGACATAGCAGCCAGTACTATTTAAAAATAATTATGTTGATAGCTTGTAACTATCTCACATACATAAAATAAAAATAAATATTTTATCCTATCATTTTCATAGTGTACTACCGGCATTAATTTTTTTCACAATTTGTGTATATAGTATTCGATATTTTGTCGCTACCTGGCAACACAACATTGTATATTTAAATTTTCTGCCAAATTTATAAGTTTTAATGCTAGATTCAAGCTTTATTTGTTGCTGCAGAGCAAGTTAGTAGCACATAAATTTTGTATCTTTACGTCAAATTATTTGCAATTCACATAAAGTGTCTTTCCATTTTTAACAATGAGAGTAAACAATAAAAAGAAAATCAAACGGCTCTCGATTTGATAAGATTTTGATATGGATCAAATTAAGATATTTATTGAGATCATCTTATTTTTCCACAAATCTGACATTCAGCTGTTTATTTATAATTTCTGCAAGGGCAATCAATATTCGGCAGCCCCCAATAAGCTTATGAAACCTGGTCTTTTCTTGCTATTTTCGTTTAGATCTTGATGTGCTCGCCAGACTTTGAAGGGTTTGTCATAACTGAGGTTGTCATGTGAAGCATTTAAGTCGATTCTAAGGAGCCGCACACAATCTGGCAAATGTTAGGTGACTTGGAGAAGCGACTTACAACGAAAATTCTATTAATAGCAAATTGGTTGAACTCTCTCTCTCTCTCTCTCACACACACACACACTCACACACAGACGTAGCAGCCATGAATTGAGTTTGACAGTAAATCCTTAAAGAGTATCTCATCGCGAAGCAGTTATGACAGGCGACAAGCGCTCCACTCCTTGAGTGTCCATATTTTCCAGTTCAAAATGGGGCAAACCCCGCTACCCCGCGAGTTGCATCTGAGCTAAGAGCGCTAAGTGAAAATTCATGTTGTTGCCTGTTGTGAAGTTGTGTTTGATGTTGCTGGCCAACTGATTTAAACTTTTCAGTTTTTATGAGGCGCGCGGACAGGCAAACATGTCTAAACTTTGTGATGCCGAAGTTTTGGCCACAGTTACGTAATTGAAAAAGATTTACTTGTCTTGGCCCTAAATGAGCCGTGCTCATTTGCATAGTAGCGGCAAGTGTCAGGGAGATTTGCAGCCGTGACAAAGGAAATCAATTTCAGCTAAAACGAGCCCAAATTGTTGCAGAAGAGTTGGCAGCTACCGCTAGCTAGGTTGGTAAGCCACATAAAAGTGAACTAGATAATTGAAACAGGCATTGGCCAAATAGCATCTGCACATATATATATATATAGGAGCTGGCTGGCTTGCCATTGTGGCTGCTCGTTTAGCGTTTGGAATCAGACAGTAAAAATTAACGATACCATTTCGCCATTTGGCCAAAGTTTGCGTTGCGGCCGGCAGCCGCAGATAAAGCCAAAACAACAAACTGGCTTCATGCGCGTATCGCTGCGGCGCAAGCTGCCCAAAATCGATAAGAGGGACTAGCCGGGGGGGCCGACGAGTCCCGTCAAAGCAAAAGCATATAAATCACAAAATCTTGCAGCAGCGGACAGGTCCTAGCCAAGTCAGCGGCCGCTTGAGGTGAGTCCTTGACCACCAACGAGCACACAACCGCAGAGGGCATCGATGTATTGGGTGTGCGTGCGTGTGTGTACCAATGTGTGTGTGTGTGCGATGTGTGTGTGTGTGTGTGCGTTGTCGTATCGAAGGCAGCGTCAAGTTATCAAATGATTTATTTACGAGCCCGCTGGGCAAACAAACAAGCCGCAATGGCGGGGAAGCGTACTGGGGCCACGACAATTTGCAGCAGCGACAAACGCTTGCCAAATAGTAGTCCAGCTATGGCCAGAAGAGGGCAGGGGGAGAGGGGCCTACGGGGTAGCTGCGACATGTACAAGTTCAAAATTGTTGAACCCAAGGAACCTCTCCAGGCGTGGGTCTACCCGAGACACATTTGCACAAGCGGCCAGCGACAGTGACAAGTAACAAGAATTATTGCCAAAAGGCGTACGCCTAGCTAATGGGCGTGGCAGCCCAAAATAGCCTCAACTTGGCTTTAAGCATATCGTATTGGGGCGGCTTTAAAGTGACTTACGCCCACAATCAATGTTATTAGAAGAGCTGTCAATAAAGGACATCGAGTCGCAGTCAATGTAAAAGTAATATCCTTGCTGTGAGCAGGCAGCTGCTGCCAGTTTTGAAATATTTATGAAATGAAATTTAATCATTTTAAAAGCCTATTCAAAATTGACACAGCACAAACACAATTGTTGCTCAACTCCTGGCACACACACACACATACACAGCAACAGAGGACTTCTGTCACGGCTTGTCCTGCATTCTCAGATTTACGAGTCCCTTGGCCTCAGCCGTTCCGGTTTGCTGTAAGTTAGACAGCTTCGGCTGAAAGACAATGTTGTCAACACTTGCCCCAAATATGCTATGATCTTTGGCGTACTTAAAAATGACATAGGACAAGTGAGAGAGGACTCTAAGCGAGCCTGTCGGATTCGGAGATAAATCGGAGATTTTTAAAAATATTATAAGCAATGCAGATAAATAGATGGACCTGCACCTGCTTCATAAAGTTGCAGGAATTTATGAGACCCCCTTTATGCATTTTATAGGGGCACTGTGTAGAAAAAATCAACTCCCGCTTGTTTATGAATACAAATTGAGCTTCTTAGAAGTTTGTTCAGTTTCGCCAGCTACCTGAGACGCACCACATTAATTCATTTAGCTGCCGAGCTGTTGTGGCCTCAAGAGCCTCAAATTGAAAAAGTAATTCAAAGCTCGACAACGTTTTAAGCCACAAGCAAACGCGCGCGAGGCCACAGCCACAGTCAGCTCCATATGCCACCCACGAGATGGGGGAGGGGCAGGTACCGCAATTTTGAGCAGAAACCACAGAAATTTATGTTTTTAGTGCGCTGACAGAGGTGGGAGGTGTCGGAGCTGCGAGTTGAGTGCGCGCACATACAATAATTTTCAATTTAAAGGTAATTTTAACCCAACACACACACGCGCGCGCACACACACACACACATACACACACCGAGACTGTGCACAGATACTCGCATGTGTACAGGACAAAACAGCCAGCAGGCCAAGAGCCAGCAGCATTTTGGCCATAATTTAACTTACAACAACTTTCAATAAGGCAACGCAGGCACTGTACGTAGGCAGAGGCAGGCAGCAGATATTACAAAACACACACACACACACAGACTTACACGCACACACACATCATTTCTTGCTCGCAGCTAAAGTGGATTTAGCCATAAAATGGCTATGTGCCACACCGCGACGCAAACACGGGCCAAAACATAACAACAAAGTTAAATGCAGTTGATGCTTTAGTTGTTACCTTTTAGTACAAGTGTGTGCGTGTGTGTGTGTGTGTGTGCTTTGAAGTAGCCAACAGCTCGACATTTACTGGCCAACCCAACCAAGGGGGTTAGCCTGTTTGGCTTGTGGCTTGGCTTGGCTTGGCTTAGCTTGTTGTTGGCGTTGGCGTTGGCCACTTGCTGCGGAGATTTCCAGTAACCGCAATTCATATTTCACATTGCTTTTGGCCATAAAAGGCGGCGGCCGGGAGACTAAATGGCAAGAATAGCGTAAGAATATTACGTAACGGCATGGCTGACAGGCAGCGGAGTGGAGTTAAGGGCAGTGCAGTGGAGTGGAGTGAGTGGATGGAGGGTTGCTGACTTCACTTGACTTTAGCAGCCTTTGCCATTACGTATACGCCATGCTCGCCACGCGACTTGCTGCCTGGCTGCTTTGCCGCTGGCAAAGGTGGCGCAAAGTGTTTGCAAAGTAATTTCCGTTTCCTGCTTAGCTGCGAGTGGCAGCCGCAGCGTTGCTGCCACAAGCAAATGCAACGTGTCGATGTTGGCGATGTTGGTTGAGCCAACGGGTGACGCTTGTTAGACCTGCGGCGCTCATTAAGCTGCCACACGATTGCGAGAGAGCGAGCGAGGGAGGAAATGCAAAACAAAACCAACAGTAAAACAGTTTCCAGAATTCGCTTAGCTGGCGCCTCCGACCCAGCACTGTGACTTTCAGCGTGACGCAGCTGGCCCAAAAGTGGACATTGCCCCAGCTGGCTACGTGCAGGCGGCGCAAGCAATTCCCATAACTGCTGCCGGCGTTGCCGTCGCTGCCACATGCTGCATGTGCAGCGCATCTCAATCAATGGGCCAACAACGAGCAGCGCACAAGATAAACACCAAGCAGAAGCATTTAAATTGCAGTTGAAATGAGAAAAATGCACACACACCCCGCTGCCACACCACTCAACCTTGCCCATCCCCCACCTAGCTGCTTGCAACAGCAAGGCGCGTCCGCAAGACCGAAGAAAAGCAAATACTTCGACGCTCAGATAACTTTGGTCTGCTGCCGAAACTCCGAAGGGAAATGGAGCGATTCACATAACGAATTATTTTTTATGCGCTACCCGTTGAGAAGCACACATCAAATTGGCAAAGTGCAGTCGGGCTTAAAGCAGATGGCGGACGGTGGGGGATGGAGAGGGGTTACTGTGAGCGACGACTCGAACAGGCACTACGCAAATATGTACACGAATATAATTTCTGCCTTTCAGCAAAGTCGATAAATCGTTTGGTGTTGCACCGATTCAAGCACCCAACGGAGCCAAAGATGGCTGGCTAAAAGGAGCTGGCAGTGTGTGTGGGTGGCAGTATCGGAGGGTCTGAAGCAGCTGGCACTGCATCGATTAAAGAACTTTTAATACCCTTGCAGAGCGGCTTTAAGCTTTCTCTCGGAATATGTTACGCTTCGAATAATCGATCCCCGAGCGCAGTAAGCTTACGCACTTCGAGTTTTAATCAACCGAAATACACATGTTTATATGTCTCTACAGTTTTGACACTATCTTGAAGAAGCATGTCTTTTTACTGCCGACAGAACGGCGTTGGGTTAGAAAGGCAAATCTTGTAAGAGATCTTGATTGTCGCCAGTCAAAAGTTTTTGAATATCAATCTCTTTTGCTTTAAGATATTAAATATACAAAAACAGTTATAATGCTCTTAACATTTTGAAATAATCTTAGCAGCATCGTCTTTCTATATAATATTTATGGGCTATGAAGAATCGAACAAAAAAAATACCTTTATTATAAAACATTTTTAACAAAATTTATCGAACACAAAACTTAAATTTTAAATTTGAGAAAATTGGTCTAAGTTCAGACTTGGAATAATCAGGAGTGAAAAGTTTAGAAATCTGTTGTAATGCGGAATGTTTTATCGTATATTTTATCGTATCGTGAAAGGGTATGCAATTTTCGGCCTCAAAGGCACCAAATGTGCCTTCTTGTTTCCTGTAGTTTCGCCATGTTTATGTGCAACTGCTGTACGAGTATTTGCTTTGCGATGTGTCTGCAGCTATTGACAGAGCAGCTAATCAAAACTTAATCAGCAACATCAAAAGGTCGTTTGCTGAAAGTTGGCGCCGAACGACCGTTGGGCCACCTGCCACAGAGCCAAACCCTCGTCAGTGCTGCGCACAATGGTCAAGTATTGTGGGCGGCGGGTTCGCGTTTCAAACGAAACAAAAAGAGAGCATTGTCGATGTCAGGCGCAGTGAAAAAAGGTAACAGGAGAGTGTATATAGAGCGCATACAGTTAATTTGATTATGCTATGCCGGAACAGAAGTAATCATAATAATCTGAAAATAATAATGAAAACGGAAAACAACAAACAACAAACAACATGAAGGCAAACAAAAAAACCATTAACTCATAACTATTAACAACTACAGCTACAACAACGTTATAGTAGTAGCGGGCGCCACAACAACAACAACAGCAACAACAACTGCAGCAACAATAAGGGGCTACAACTCGTAAACAACAACGAAACTTATAATGGACACATGTACAAGGCACACACACACAGAAACCACCCACGCACACAGACGCACTTGCTACTACAAAACCGCATTACAGACACAACCACACAGACACACACACACACATTCTCACGCACAGCCACAGGCTCATTATCCTTTTTAATAAAGCTTATCAATGACAGAACATGCGAGCTGCCAGCAGCAGGAGCAGCTGAGTTGAGGCTGAAGCAGCTGCCGGGCATTCAGTTATCCTGCGAGCCGGACAGGAGCCCTCTGCCCCGACACTATAGTGACAAGAACAACGAACACAACTACAACGACAACGACAACGACAACGATGACAGCAACTGCGATAAAAACAACAACAACGACAACCACGATGAGAACGACAAACAGTAAATTCAAAGGTAATTTATTACACCGACACCTATAATTACCATGAGCCATAAAATAATACCCACAGCAACACACACACACACACACACACGTATGTTCGCTATTTGCCTCGCATACATATTCAATTATTTATACGGCTTTTACATATGTACATAATATATTCAGAATAGCCTGTTGTTGTTGTTGTTCGGATAAGTTATTCGCTCGGTCGGATTCCCCATGGTACCAGCTGCCATCTATTGGCACATAGTTGTGTGAGGGCGGGGGAGGAGGAAACCTGTGACATAGTCGGAGATTTGGACAGCTTTGTTGCACCTTTTTCAACTTAATCAGTCATATCTCAAGCAATGACATCGACATGAATAATTGATATGGCTTGAGACCAGCGAAATCAACCGTGGAATACTCAGTCAATTTTTTAAAAACTCTGCAATGATTAATCAGCAATTTTGAAGAAGAAGATTTTATAAAATTAAAAATACTTGTTTGATATATTAAATTGAATGACATTCTATTTGGCAGTTGGTGTAGATTAAATCAAGTGTAATACCCAACCAACAATAAAATATGTAGAAGGTCCATGGCTAGTGTAAAATACAAGTATATTTAATAATCGTAAGACAATGGTTTTTAAGGTCAGTTTGGCTATCTATAAATCAATCATTCATTCATTTAAATAAATAGTTCTTTTAAGGAATTACATATAATATATTTTTCAATGCTTTTGTCTAACCCTGGAATTTTTTTTTATTTATTTCCACAATTTAATATACCTAAGTTATTGGCCCGCTTACCAATGTCTCCTTTACACAATTTGCACAGCAATATTGGAGACAAAAAACTCATTTATCCATGCGATTTGACATTTTAAAATAAAAACTCTTCGCAATGCAACTAAAAATATGTTCTTGACAATAAACTAGATTTTAATAAACCATAAACAAATATAATAAAAAATTTGTTATTCCATTGATTGATTGAAAAATGTAATCAAATATGTTGTCAAAATGTCTTTCAAAGTGAAGCAAAAAATGTATGTTTGTATAAAATAAATATTAAAAGTAATTTCACACACATTTTTTTTATTTTCACAAAAAAAATGGGTGTAAGGCAAATTTAGGTCTTTAAAACTGACTGTCTTTTATTACTTTTAAAAATTTTAAATTGCACTGTGGATTTCACTATATGAATTTAAGAATAAGCACCTTTTAAGTTTTAAAAGTCGAAGATTTTTAATTTTTGTCTGTATAATGGAGTGGCTTAACTAACAGAAGTATTTTTGGAAAGAAAAATGTTTTAATTAAAACTAATACTTGGACGATCCTAAAAGTATGCTATAAATATATTTTTAAGGTATATAAAAAATAGCTATAGCTTTGATTTTATAGTTCAAATCTAATTGATCTTTACATTAAAAATTATAAAAAAACAATAAATAAATAAATAAATAAAAACAGATATAGATATATGTATAGATGTAGATGTATTTTATATATCAATGATAGAATCGGGGCACTCTAGTAGAAACACGGCCAATTAAGTTTTAGTACTTTTACCAACTTTTATAGCACAGTTAGAAAGGTTACAAAAAAAAAACAGTTCAAATGAAATTGCCGTCTTTAATTGTTTCGGCCAACAATGTGGGTTAGCGTTTTTTAGCTGTTTTCTAGCTGAACTGCCGGACAACACATCAACGGACAAACACATAAAGTTATACGAGGATTTTTTTGCCCCGACAGCACTTTTAATCTTGTTGGGTTACACACACACAGACACTCACAGACGTGCTAACACAAGTGTCGCTTACATATTTTATATTTATGCTCATGTAGTTGTTCGTCCGTTTCGCTAACTGACTGTAGTTTCACCCCGCCCCTCGCCGGCCTGTTCGTGTCGGGTAGGTATTTTGTGGTCGCTTGACGCGGCATGAAACTACGACAAACAACTACAGCAGCAGCAATAACAACAACAACAGCAACAACAACGACCACTATAGCAACTATAACTGCTGTTGTTGCAGCTAAACACACACAACATTTTCTTCACACAATACGCTTATCCTTGCACCGTGGCGTCGCCTTTGCTTTGCCGTGTATCCTTCCCCAATCCCCAGCGTTGATTGATGTGCTTTTGTTGTTCCTTTTACTTGTGCTTGGCGCGGTTTCTAGTTTTATTGCTCGTTGCTTTTTGTTTCATTCTCGTTTTCGTTTTCGTTTTACGCTCCTCGCTTTGCCTTTGTCTTTTGCGTGGCTTTGTTTATGGTTTAGTTGATGAGTCCTCGCACTCGCAGGAATCGTCCTGCGTGCTGTCGTACGTGTTGTTCTTTCAGCTGACGCATTTGTTGTTGTCGTCCTGCGCCCCTTTTCCCCTCTCCGCCATTGTAATCGCATACGTCAAAATTATGCTCTTTCACTTTGAAATGACAAGGCACAGGATGTGTTCGTGTCACGCTGACATGGCAGGTCCTGCGCGTCCTGCGGCAAAAGAGACAACGAGAGAAGAAAAGAAGGTGAGCTGGCAGCTAAGCTGGGACACCTGTGAAATCTCTTAAATTTTGAATTGATATTCAAATTTAAGGCAAGTGGCACAGATTTAGCTGCAAAATGTGTGGCACACTTCACATTCCCATTGCACTGGGATCTACGGCTGTCTGGGACACAGATCCTAGTTATATACATGCATGCATATCTTTTTAATTACACTAAAACGTGTCGCTGCCCACTGAGCCTTAGACGGAGCCGGAATCCAAATGGAGGTCACTTGGGCTAACGAACGGGGTACGCCACAGAGCCATCCGTCACACACACGCACACAGCCACACTCACGCAAACACACACTCTCACGTAGGAACGTCGGTAAAATCTACTGACACACTAATCCGATTAGTTTGGCTGACATTTTCTGCTGGCAAAGTGCAGCGCTCGACAACGCAAAGGAGTTGAGCGCCGACCCTTGCCCCGCTGCAGCTCCTGCTGCACCACGTACTCATTCATTTTATTCAAATGTGACAAGCCGAAAAAACGACAGCAACAACAACACCGTGGCCCACGGCAGACACAACAAAAATGCAATAATTAAAAACAGAAAAAATGTAAGACAGCAAAAGAGGCAGCGAGGCATAGAAAATTTACCAGACTCAAGTACAAATTTGGCCATTCGACGCCAGACGAACCAGTCGAGGGCCAAACATGTCAAAAACAGAAACTCGCGAGTACTCCACTAGAAAATACCCTGCCTAATGACTCACTTCAATAAATTTTAGGTAATGGTGTTTGAAATTAAAATTGCCTCTAACATAACTAACTATTATATAATACCTGTCTACTGAAAAAAATTGTGTTGTCAATCGATTTTTATATTTATATAGTATCTCTATTCTCTTTATACCACATTATTTATATTTATTGATGCAAAAAAACACGGGAAATGTTATTGAAAACAAACTTTTAGGTTTTTGATCTGTGCATAGTATACAAGAACTTTCATAAACATTTTTTTATGTAGCTCGTATATTTAAGTATATCAAACACATTCTATAAAAATAATCAACATTTAGCTACACAAAATGAGGATTTGGGTTTGTTATAGCTTTAACCGAAAGATTAAAGAAATGAGTGTTCATATCATTTTCTCAAACCTTTCTTGATTAAAAATAGATTTGAAATCCAATTTACTAAATTCTATACGAAATATGCCTAGCGCTTGGGTAACTCTTGATTGCTCTATCTTTAACATTTTTTCTAAAATCGTAGCGATTGTTAACAGGAAAACAAAAAATGTATTTATTTTATTTACTTTCTAAGGCATTACTCTGTCTGTTAATTAGACTTTCCATATATCCTGCCTTTTGTTTTACCAATTAAAATGGCTAAGGGATATACAAAAAAAAAAAAACCCTTTACGGTCTCTGCGTCAGTTGTTTTCTGTCCGTTTCCACTAATTTGCGCCACTTGGTTTATTTTTAAACCAATTTTCACAGCTCTTGACTGCCAAAACCGAATGACAACTACCAAAAGGACGAGTCGAGAGTGGAGTACTTGAAACTGCAATTGCTTGCCACGCATGGCGCAATGTCCTTAAAATGCATGCAATTGGAAACAGAGTCCTTGCTGGTGCGCTGTCGCTCACTTCGCGCATGCCTCGAATGTCATTTTTATTAGCGCATTTAAAATGTGATTCCCGCCGTCGGGTGGGCGTCCTTGGCTGAGGCGTTTGACTTTGGGCGCAGTTTCGGCATTTTTATCACATAATATTTTATTTTAACGGCAATAAACCGTAATTTAATGAGCCCATAAAAGGAAAATACATTAAGGACAAGGGCGTACCTGACTGACTGCCTGCCTACAAGCACCAAACACATAGCTGCCCAGCCATCTGTCAGCGTAGCTCATTCTGTTGCCAAATTAAATGTTCTGAGGCTGTGAGCCGAGATTTGCTGCGGCTGCTGCTGCTTTCGTCTTTTTCTACTACTGCTGCTGCTGCCTGCTATTGTGGCAGGCTTAGCGCTTGTGGCATTTATTAAGCGCATCAACTTTCGCTGCGTCTGGTATCCTTGCTTCGTTGCGCATATTACACATACGCCCCATATTTCTTTGGGCCATGTTTGGTGCCAGCTACTTCGCCTTGCCTTGTCGACTCGCTGGCGTCTTGTCCTGCTTCTTTTTCTCCTCTCTGTCTGCTTCACTGCCTGCCTCTGCTATTTATTCGCTGTCTTTTCTACATAACATGACATTGACTTTTATTTAAATGATTTCCACTGCGAATGCCTTTACTTGCCTGAACTGGGTGCTCGGGCTGGCGAATCCTTGAATAGCAATAGACTGCCATATGCCGTTGTTCTACTTCCTTCTTCTTCTTTTGCTTTTGCTATTGCTTTTGTTGCCCGCCACGAATTACGGCGGCCCTTGCCACTGACTTCAGCTCCAGCTGCAGCCGTTGCCTTTGCAGCTGCTTGTTTTCGCCTGGCAGCAGACATTCTCGTTGTTGTTGTTGTCGTTGTTGTTGCCTGTTGTTGCTTTGTTGAATGCAACTTGTAATAAATATTGCAGTCGCTCCATGGTTCGCGTCGAATGCTATAAATATTTGTTAGCCGTTTATTCTGCCATTGCCGATTTGTGATATTTGTTGGAAAATATTATCATAGAGCGCAAGCGAATTTGCATTTGTCAATGCTTATATAAACAAACATATATGTGTATGTGTGTGTGTGTGTATATACATACTGGTTGTAGGATATGTCTTGAAGTTCCTTATCTGTGTGTGGACGCTCTGTCGCCGGCGCAAATTGATTGCCTGAATATGACCATGTCCTGCTTGGCAGCCCTCAAGTATGCAACACATTTGTAATGAATTCATATTAATTACGGCCGATAAGAGCCATTGATACACACACACATGCCCAGGCATGACGGCAATTTCAATATACAGTAATATATTTGACCAAATGCAAAATCGATGCCAATTGCAACATTTGCCACACATCGCAGCGCGGGGAACTGCAACACGGCTTTGGCCATTAGGCATATGTAATGAGCGCACAAGCGTTTAAATGTATATACTACATTATATACACATACATGTATGGCTGAGTGCGTGTGTGTGTGCTGTTTACACAGGCTGGCGCCAGACTGATTCGCACGCCCCAAAGCCCCAAATAAGTTTTTAATTAACCTAAATTTAGAAAACTAATAAAATGGCATAAATGGACAGCAACAACAACAACAAGTTCAACACTTATGCAATGGAGCCTAAATAATTTAAAAACAATACCAAATAAAACAAATTAGTGTGCTCCTGTGGAGAGTGCTCGACTAGGCGATACCTTACAACATATACAAAAAATTATTTATTTATTTATTTTATTTAATAAAGCTTACTTGGAAATTAAATTAAAAGAGTTTACTTTAGAGTAAGACAGCTAGATTTACGTTTTAATAAATTAAAGTTTAAAAAACCAATTAAGATGTCTCAAGCCAAGTCTTGGAGCTCAAAGCATTCACTATATTTATATATCTATGTTAGTATATATATATATAGTCAACGCCTTGCTTTGGCTGGAAGTCTTCCGTCTGCTGCATTTAAACGACTTCAGTATACAATTCTAATAAGTACAGAGTACATAAATTGGGCAACAGCTGTTGTGCGTACGTGTGTGTGTTTGTGGCACGGTCTTTGTTTGTTCAACGCACACACAGCACCATTTGCAGCCGCCGGGCTACAGCAGCAACATTGTTATTATGCAATTACAACGTTGTTGCAACGACAGTGGCAGCCAAAAGTTAATGCACTGCATGATTATTAATATATTTGCGAAATTTGCGACCTGGACACACCGAACAACAAGCGTGCACACACCCATTTTTCCTGTTTACATTTCGTATAACAAATCATGTGCAAACAGTGTCTCGAACCACTGTGCGCTCAGCTGGAAGCACAAACCGCAACACTGCGCCCCGAGTCCAGCGCTGTGTTGAAAGTTAAGCAAACAAATATTTGCACATGGGCTTGGCCAAGGGAGGGGGAGGCACATTCGATCAGCTGTTGAGCAACTTTTACAAATTGGTGCAAAACCGCTTAGCTTAAAATTGGGCAACACAAAGGCCCCAAGCAAATCAACGCAATGCGCATCAATCAGCAATTCAGCAATTTGGCCATTCGGCAATTCTCTCAACAATTAACTAAAAACCACACGCACACACACACACACACGCACGCACACGCAAACATCTACTTGTTAAACAAAAGTGCGTGATATTCTATTAGCCAAGTGGGGACTGTGGCAGCCATTTAGACAATAGTCATAGCCAGTGGGTATAGGCTTAGGGGGCTTGGGGTGTTGTGGTAATACTAAGCAGATTGCCTATTGTTGTCTTAATCTAGTGGTTGCCCTTTGGCGCCCTTTCGAAAGTCATAAACAATTTAAAATGTCATATATTGCGTATACGCGACGTAAATTAAAACGGAGGTGGAAATTATTTCAGCACGAAGGAGTCGTGAGTCAAACAACCGAAAAACGCCCAAAAGCCAAACCAAACCAAACCAACCGAGCGAGCAACCAAACCGGCAAACGGCAGCAACAGCAACAGCAACTGTAAAAACAACAGCAACAAGAATATGAAACGGAAGTAAAGGCACACAAAACGCAAAGCTCAAAAGAAACAAGCCATAAAGAAGGCAGCTCACACACACTCACACATACACATATACACAAGTTTACGAGCGCGGCGCATACGTAACGTTGTTTTAACGGCACCCACGACTCGGTTTACCCCGCTGCCTCCTTTTCCCCGCGCGGAAGCAGCAGAATGTATAAATGACATGTGGCTGAATGTGCTGCAAGGGGTGTTGTGTGTGGCGGAAGTGCGAGAGGGAGGGTGTCAGTGGCCAAGTAATTAAGCAAAGTACAATTTGGTACCATTAAGTAATTTCACTTCATTCATTGACTCCATGACTTTGACTACGAATGCGACTCCGTCTCCGTCTTCGTCTCCAACGCCGACTCTGACGGGTCGCTGTCTGTTGGCTCTTGGAGTTGTTGTTGCTGGTTATTTATCGCCGGCGTCCAAGTGGACTTGCTGGCCAGTCAATGCTGTACTAACTAACTAACGTGGCTTGCTAGCTGCCGCTCGCCGCCTGAAGTTCCTGTGGCCGACCACGCTGCGTATGTGTGATGTGTGCATATAAAACACAGCTATTTAAAAAGGATTTCAATGTACGCCTTTCTGCCTTTTGCTGCTTTACCTCTGCATATGCGAGTTCATTTTAGCATATGTTCCCTTCGCCCAGCCCACCTGACTGCCGCCACGCCTCCTACTGTTGGCTTGCAATTACTTACGTTGAATAGAGGACCTGGCCCCTAGCCCGTTTGGAGCAGAGTTGCCAAATGGTAGAAAGTAAAGTGTGCTAGTTTATCTAAAAGCCGGATCTCACTCGCCCTTTACCGAAGTTGTGTCTTTTTTTGTTGTTGCCTTTGTTTCGCTTAGCCCAGTAAGTAAATTTTAATGTCATTTCGGTTAGTTTAGCTTGAGATCATTAATGCCTGCCAAAAGGTAGCTCTGAATTGAGAGACAAGTGATGCTCGAAGCGAATCCCTACAGGCCAATTGCATTTTCATTGTGATACCCTTGCAGAGTGCATTGTGATTTTATCACCTGTGCATACGACTGGCTTGTTTCTCTGAAATTTTGAAGCATCTTTTATAAATCTGTGCCTAGACTCAGCTAATTGGTACAGATCGGAACGAATCATTATATTTGTAGCTAGACTAAATAGATTGCCTCTCGATTAAAATACATGTATTTTCGATACAAAAAATAAAGTACAAATCCGAAAAACCATTCACAGAAAAAGGTATTTTTATTTAAAGGATGGAATATAGCTAAAAACTGTCAAGCTAACATTCATACACTAGCCTGGGATTATTCGTTAGATTAAAATATTTATATATTTCCGAATGGTCATAAAATGTAGCTGCAAGAATAATTGTACAAAAGTATATTTTTATAATTAAAGGAATATTTTTTATAGGTCGAATAAGTTTTGCTTTGAAAACAGAAATGTGTACTTAATCTTACTATAAAAGAGAAAAGCTCTGACTCGGACAAGGGTGGAATATATATTTATTTTGTTCAATATTTCATTGATTGCTCTGTAGATATAAGCAACAACTTTATAACTTAAAGAAAGCTATATCATAAATATCTCACTGAAACGATCTGTCAAAAATAGATTTTTAACAAAACATCGGCCAGTCTTCGGCTCCAGTTAAATATCTCGTGTAACTGCTCTACAACAGCGAAGGTATTTAATATTCGGCACTAAGCAGAGGACAGTTCGTTCCTGCTGTGATTTCGCATGCTTGTCCCATGCAGAACTTTTCCAAAAGAGTGGCACAAAAGAACAAGTGAAATCAAAACAATAAGTGCAGCAACAAATGCGACACTCGGCTAAAACCAAAGAGCAAACAAACTGAAATGAAGTTCGTTTGGCTTTTCCTGATTCTTGGCATAGCCAGTTGACCCCTGAGCCCCCGTTGGGCACTGGCAGAAACCAAATCACACATACACACACAGCTGAAACCAGTGCCGTAGCCACAGCCACAGCAACAGCAATAGCAAGAGCCACAACACAGACAGTTGGGCAAAAAGCAGGCAAGTTTGCAAAAATTTCTGCCAAGTCCTTGGAGAACTTGCACGGGAGACAAAACGTAGAATGCGCATTGTTGCTTTTGGATGCAAGAGCATGTTGATCAGTGTTTGATTGCGCCTACAATTCGCTTGCAATTGCAAATAAACTCCAGATTATAATGGAAATTTATGAGCAGCTGTGGCATAAAATAATAATTCATGAATATAATCAAAGGCATAAATTACTCGAGAATGTCAACACATGAGTTGGCAGCTGCCAAAATGCTAGAAATGCAAAAATTAATTTCATTAAAATCGTACAGCTGCACCAATGTCAAAGGTCAGCAGAATAATGCAACCACATATCAAATCAAATGAAATAAAGAGATATCCAAAGCTGCAAGCACACACAATTTTAAATGGAAATATCGTATAAATATATATCGCATATATATCGCACATATTTTGTGGCTGCAACAGACAACACGCCTGTCCAATAGGGGTCCAAAAGGAGGGTCGCGTGGGTGTCTACTGGGGCAAAGCTGATGAATAATGTCGCCTGATTTCATGTTGCAACTTTCTGCCTGACGCTGTGTGAACTCAAGGACCAGGTCACAGCAATTTCAAACTGCCAACTAGAAGAGGCGGGGGAGGGACAAGCAACAACAAGAGTCGTGATTATAGCAACAAAAAGCTACTGCTACTGCAATACATTTAAAATGTTTTTCAATAAAAGTTTTTCGTACTGCAATTGTTTTTCGCTGACGGCTACAGGACCTCGCATATGTGCACCAAATGCCTGTGTGTGAATCCTGGCAGCCGGGCTAACGCTGCCTGTTAAGACGTGGCATGTACGAACATGTGTGTGTGTATGTGTGCATGCAGTGGCTTAGACAAAAATTGTTGTGAAGGGGCTAATACTCAACTATTATTTGACTATAGTTTGGCTGGATTTCTATACTTAAATTTTGAGAAATAGCTCTATATACAGAAAAAAAACCTAAGGCCAAAAATGTGCTTAATCCAGTTCCAGAAATTGTAATACCTGTAAATCAGAGTTTTTCCTGAAATTAGTGAACCAGTTTTAGTATTTTTTCTATACCACATAATCATTTGTGAATAATTTCTTAACAACATTTAAGTAAATATGACAACAAAAAAAACCAACTTAACATATTAAAAAGATTATTTAAAAAAATGAAGTGTTTTATGTTAATTGAAATAAATAAATTAAAGATAGAGCACATTTATTAATGCATTTGTTTTAAATATTAGGCAACATTCAGGTTTTATATAATTTACAATTATACCTTAAATACAAATATTTCATTCCAGTAACTATAGAAGCAATAATGTTGTGTTTTCACTATTTTTTTTTTAAATGAATATTTCCTGCTTAAATTGCATAACTTTAGCAATAGTTCACCGTTTCATTTTGTATTAATCACAATTTGTTCGATATTTCAAAGTTTGCAGAATTTTAATCGGATGAAAACCATTTATAATATAGTACGTGGAATGTCAACTTTTCAAGTCCCCGTCTCCCTGCGCCACTGTCTGTATGTGTGACACCTTGCAAGATGCTCAAGTGTGCATGTGTGTGCGAGAGTGTGTTTGGGTGTTGTGTCTGTCTGTTCAATTGTTTTTTGAGTTGAGGGGCAATTTATCACAGCTTACAACGCGGCTGCTTACAATGCATTTCCTGTAGCCCAAGTAGAACACGAGTGCATAATCCTTTTAAATACAGCACAACATCATGTCCTCCCGTGCTGAACAACGTTGCCAAGTCATGTCGAGTGCCACTAGATGCGACTCAACTGCTGTTTTTTGTGCTTGTAGAGAAGTCTCTTGCTGCTGCCCAGGCCAACAACTAGTTGGCTTTAAGGCGCATCAGTATATTAAGCTTATCTGGCGGCAATTACAGTGCAACTAAATTGAGGTAATCAATTGAAATTAACATTTAATTAGTGAAATAAATATGTGGGAGTTCTCGCATGGGAACAGCGGCTGCCATTAAAAACATTCAACGCCAGGGACATAAATATTTTTATGACAAAATTGGAAAGAGGCAACAAGGCGGAACTAACGGAACGCAGCAGGCACATAAAACAACAAACGCGCCAATGCCTCAAGGAGCAATGATAAATGTGCAAAAGGAGATGGCGGCGGGTGCGGCTCTATACTTGGCTCTAGGTCTTGAGGCGGGGTCTAATAAAAAGCATTTAAGTGTCAAAAGCGAAACAAAACTGCGCACATTTAAAAATTGACAATGGCTGTCCGAGCGATAAGTAATTAAAATGGTGGCAAACAGGAGGCAGCACGCTGCAGGGATCAGGCAGGAAGCGGGAGGTAACAGGACATCGCCTGCTAACAAGCAGCCAATAAGCGACCATTTGAGCGGCAAATGAAAACTCATAAAATATGAACGAGGACACAGCCAAGCCACAAAGTTGTAAAGGATGAAGTCGCAGCGCTGCCAGGATACCATATAAAATGCAGACTTGAAAGCAGCCTCAAGGACTGTCGGCTAAGGACTTGCCTGCCAGCGAACTGCTGCTAAATAAAACATAAAAACTATGTGACAAAATGACACACACGCACGCAGAGAGAGAGGCACGGAAAGCGACAGAGAGAGACAGAGATAGAGACAGAGACAGGAAAAGAGACAGCACCTAAGACAGTCCACTAAAAATGTCACGAAAATAAAAATAATACAAATAAAAATAACGACAACAACTAGATGTGACACAAAAATGCATATAAAAATTGTACTAAACGAGCCACGGCAGCAGCAACAACAACACCAACAACCACATCAAATGCTGGGAAAAGCCAAATGAAAGGCGCGCAAATGAAAGCTGAAAAGAAAAAGTCTCAACGCGGAGAACCGTTGTAGTTTCCCCCCAAGGCAAGTTTTCAACAGACCACCAAAGCAAACAGGGAAAGGCTACAAAGTAGGGGCGGGGAGTGGGAGAGAAGAGTCAGAGAGTTAGGTGGTAAACTAGGTGAAAGCCGCACATAACAACAAGAACAAGAAATTTACAGGAGAAAAAAAAAACGTTTTGCCAAAAAGTATAGACGTGTTCTTATGTGCGCTTGTGTGTGTATATTCGTGTTTATGGACTGCCTTTTATGTGCGATGCGGCCATTTGTAGTTTGCAGTTAGAGCGTTGATGCGCCTCTTATCATAGACAGTCTATAAGAGCAGAAGCCATAAAAAATATTTTTATGATCCGCAGTTGCACCTCAGCAAAAGGGCATAAAGATTTAAAATTCCTTGCCTTCATATGCCCGATATATGTGCAATATTATCAATCAATTTTGTGTATATATTAGTATATATGCTTTGAAGGAAGTTCAATTTCGACTCAATACAATTTCTACATTACTACTTTTACTTGAGAAACGCCCGGCAGCTATAATAATCCCCTAAAGCCATAAAACTCACTAAAGGATGTTGACCATGTATATTATATTTATGTATATACTAAAAAGTTTGTCAGTTTTTTTTAATTTTTTTTTATTTTTATTTTACTTAGTCTCTTTGCTGCAGATATATGCATATGTCGAAGTTAAAGAAATCAGATCATAATACCATATAGTTATGAAAACATTTATGATGAAAACATCGATTATTTGTAGAGTATTTGATATATATAGCTTAATCAATCTCTTAAATTATGAGTTTAAAGATTTAATGCTCATATATAATAGTGTTACAATATAATAAATTGGTTGATAATGTGGCTGATTTTAAAACAACGGTCTGTGGCTAAGATCTGAATATTAAATCGTACATTATCTGGAAGGGTATTATGTTTTCATTATTCCATAGGTTCATCTTTAATGTTCATTTTTTAGAATTTAGAATCAAATTTTTTTATTGTTTTCTTTTTTCAAAAATAAGTTTGAAATTCGGGTCTTTGCATGAAAAGCTTTATTATTTAGTAATTTTCATTAGCCACATACGGAATAGTTTTATTATTCACCGGGCAAATTTATAATAATATATATGTAGTTACGAAGATAAGGATGGGATATTGTATATCTACTTTACACTTGGAAGCGTATTTAATTTTCATCACTTCTTGGCCCGTTCTTCCTTATTGTTCATTTACTTGCTGGAGATGTGAGCACATTTGCGCTAGGTGCAAACACGCAGCTGTAAAGAGCACTCTGTCAACTCCCCAACCCTCTTGCTCACTCTTCCATTCTCTTTCTCACTTTTTCTCTACCCCCTCCGCTTCCCGCCCCGCCTGCCACACACTTGAAGGTATACAAGTGCTATTACAATTTCTATTTTGTTGCTCTTGTTTGCCATTTTCATTTGCTGCTCCGGCTGTGCTCCGTAAATATTTGCATGGGCAAAGTCGTGCACTTCGTTTGCTGTCGCCGTCCTATCCCAGTGCCAACCCCCACTGCAGTCCCACTGCTAACGCAGCACAAGCCAGTCGCAGCCCACAAACTTTAATGCGTTCGCCCAGTGACCCATTTCAGAGTTTACAACTTCATTTGGCATTTGCCTTTACGCAAACAGTCGCGACAGGAACATCAACAGCGACAACACTGCGTATGGGTAATATTTCTTGAATTTGTCTTGTGTGGTCAGTTAAGAACTGAGTGTTGGCTATAACACCCTGGATTATACCTTCCAATATATAGACTATATTTGATTATCACATTTCTCTCTTCCTTTTGCTGATATTCCCAATGATTTTTGCAAACCAATAAAATGTGCATAAAATTCCATTATTTTCGCACAACCAACACGAAAACATGAAACACACACACCCGCACACACATAAGAGGTGACCGACCCGCAACTAACAATGGCATAAACTCAACAAAAGGGGGATGGGAGCTGCTAAAAGGGCTACAAACAATTTTTTTTGTGTGTGCAAAATAAATAAAAGCGAGTTGAAACGAAAACATTTTGCAACAATATAAAAATTGTAAACGAAAGGAACAAAAAAAAAGTCGCGCAGTTGGGGCAAGAACTGAAGGTGGTTGCGGCAGCGGACACAAGAGCTTCAGTTGGTGCCACGACCTTTGCTGGGACACGGCTTGGCTGGCGTTTATTGGCAACAGTGTTGCTATTTGTGTAAACGACTCGTAAAATTTTATATTGCAGCTTTTCTCTCATTTTTTGCCCGGCGACACATTTTGTGTTCCTACAGAAAGGGGCGAGGAGGTGGCAAACAGAAGCTAAATTGAGTTGCATGTCAACAATGTTGAAATGCAGGCAGCTTTTGCCACGCACCTTGCATCTTATCTCGTTGGCAAGTAATTTGGAGCTAAGCGCCGCTTGCCACACGCTCTGTGCCACGTGTAGCAAGACACGCCTTCAAGCTGCATTAACTTATCAATTTGTGTTGTTATCAATTCACACAAAATTGACAACTCCTTTTGAGCATTTGCAACTGCATCATTTCAAACTCACATTTGACATGAGAATTCGGGGGCAAGCGGGCGTGCCCCGAGGCAACATCAAATAAAAGTTGCGTATTGATTACATTTCACTTGCAGCCAGCTTGTCAATATCAATTGGTTGTCCGAGCAGCACTTCAGGGCCACACCAAATGCATTATGGGCGATTATGCTTGTTGTTGTAGTTGCCTTGCAAATGGCTTTTCAGCTTTTCAGGATTTTCGCATGTATAACAAGTGTCGAACCAACGGAAAATTTATCAGTCGCCATTTAAAAACGACGCACTTGCATTTCCGACAAATACTAAATTCTGTAAATTTAATGTACTTTTTCCTTTTTTGTATACCTTGCAAAATATATATGTTTTTAAATGGGTATAATAAGCATGTGCAATCTGTGCTTAAACACAACCAAGGCGTAGAGTGGATATTTCCGACCTTGTTTATTTAAATTTTCTTTTATTTCAATTATTTAAATATAAGACGGCGATCTTCTTATACGAAGTCTCATAAATTTTTTATTTACCTTTATTTTTTGTTAAATACAATTTATTACATTTTATACATGTTTTTCTTACCTTAAAGCTTATTGAAGCGTATCTCCCAGTTGAACCTTTCAATTGTCTCATTTTTATTTTATTTATTTATTTTTTTGTTTGTTCGTTATTTTTTATGAGTGATGAAGTGCAGTTGACATGTGAAAATGCACAGCTTTCTTTTATGGGTAATTGTAGAGGGGTACGTAATAGGGACGGGAGTGTTTTTGTAATTATGAGTGACGGGGTGTCGCAGCGTTTGAAATGGAAAATGCGCAACTGTCAGAAAAATCAACTGAAACATTAAAAAATAATGCAAAACATGAATGAAAAGTACGTTTTACTGTTTGGCAAATTTATAAAATTCATTTGATTCTATTTCTATCCGAAATGAATTTTGTTTGCCGATGTCCTCATTAAAATTAACAAGCTTTTGAGCTGTAAACTTGGCTAATTGCCAAGCATTTTAAAGAATCAATTTGCACATAGAGTTTGTTTACCGTTAGTAGTAGTTGTTTTTGTTGCAGTTGCAACTGCTAGTCAAATAATCAAATGTTGCCTCTGCTGCTGCTGCTGGCAAATATTCACCAATGCCAAATAAAGGAGCTCCGAGCAGTCCGAGCTGATGCCACAGAGAGCAGAAAGTATGCCCCTTTTGGCGACATGTGCTGCCTGTTGGCCTAAATTGTGCGCCTGCTGCCACACGTGCGACAGTTGGAGGCATGTCCAGCTGCAAATTAGAAACAAATTTGTTTAATTCAATAAAAACGTTGATTGAATGCAACGGAAAAGCTCGATCGAAAACGATAGAGAGAGAAGCTGTGAGGGGGGTTAGCTAATATAAACAAAGTAACTAAAATATTTGGTATTCGTAGTGCTCTCTATTTGCTGCTCTGGTATGCGGCAGCTGCCTCGCACTGGCGAATGTGTTGCACGCTTTTCGGGGCGCCCATGCAAAATTAATTACTTAAAATATCATGCATTTTTCGCTCGATATTATTTTAATTTCAAAGTTCTTAAAACATAGCAGAGCGCGCTCGCTATCTCGCTCTCCTTCTATCTACTCCCTAAACATTGTGCCTGCTTTTTGGGGGCCCAAGTGAAACATCACGAAATGCAACCAAAACAAATGCTAAAACTTTTTATTGTTTTTGTTGTTGTTGCTGCTGCTGCGGCTGTTGCTGACTGTTTATGGCTGCATTTAATTTTTTATTTCTTTTTGTGCTCTGCTATTGAAGAGCAGTTTTTGTGTACGTGTGTGTTATGTGGTGTGTGTCAAGATTATCATTGCGGCTGTTCGGGGTGGGAGCCCGAGATACAGACATACGATTTGCCAGAAATGTTGTCAAAGGTACAAGCTACAGCCACGCACACTCACACACACATACAGCCACGTACATGCAGAACGCAACAGAGTAGCCAATTTAGGGTCGAAAGTAAATGGCGAACTGGTTCACGTACGCTGGCTCAAAAGGCGCGTAATTAAAATTTAATTAGAGTCGAAAATTAGACTATGAAATTCCAATAACGCGGCAACAGCAAGCAAGCTGCGGGCAGCGCTACGGAGGGAGGCGTGTATACAAGCATCAGCAGAATTAAATAAAGGCAAAGTAAATTAGTTAAATTTAATGTGAAAATCCTTTGATTAAAACCAGCCAAGTATGTATATTAGCGAGCGCTCAAAGAAACAGAAAATAAGAAGGCGAAGACCAAGAGGAAGAAAATGCTTGCTGAGAAATTGAGCGTTTGCCTCTGAGAAGACTAAAGCACTGTGGTGGCCGCGCTTAAATACATTGAATACATAACAAGCTCGCACGCGTACTCTCAGCTAAGAAAACAAACACAAGACAAACAGGACGACACATGCCAACTCTTCCCCACCCCCTCCGCTTTTTCCCATTCCAACTCTACTGTATCCCTGCCGTACGCCCAAGGACATGCGAGCTTTCCCGGTGGAGCGCCTTTGGCAGCATGGCATAAATTGTCAAAACGAAGACAACGGATTACGTAGCGGGTATTTGTTGTGTGTGTGTGGATGTATGTGTGAGTGCTTGTGTGTGCTTTGCGTGTGTTGGAGATGATTCAACATTGATATGACTATCGATGTTAACGATAGTTTCGATCTAACACCTTTTAATATGTGTTGTAATTAAGGTTTACGGTTATTAAAGGGCAAAGGTTGAGCTGAATTTATTGGAAATAACTCGGGAAAACGACTAAGGATTGCGAGGTACTCGAATATCAAAGTAAGCTGCCTTAAAAAATGCTAGTAACTTACATTTGAAAATGGGTTAAATGGCTGAGTTATGATGAATTATATTATATATTATTAATATATTATAAATTGAACGCTTTAAATTTTGAACATTTAAAATACAAGGCATCAAGGTATCAGCAAAAAAAAGTTAAATTCTAACGCTGTTTGGTAATTCCATAGAATAATCTATAAGCACATTTAAAAAATAGCAAATAAGACGTCTATAGTCGGGAATTCCCGAATAACAGATACCCTGAACACAGCTGCGAGCTTGTTTTTCAATTCGACTATTGATGCTGACCAAGAACATATATACTTTATGGGGTCGGAGATGCCTTCATCTGTCTGTCAATATATTTGCTAAGAAGTAAGAGTGGAATTTTAAATAAATTTTAAATTCAACATCATAATTCAATTACTTCAGCATTAGACTAAGGCTTGCGTTTTTCCAAAACCAATATTTGAAAATTTAAAATAATAATATTTTTATTATTGTTTTTGCAACTATATCACTAATATATTTTTTGTTTTTTATTTCTTCTTAATATTTTAAATATTATTACAGTACAATGTACAAGTATATCAAAAGTCTTACATATTATTTTAAAAACTTCCGATGGCTGTCGATAGTTATATTCCAGCCCTAAACCTGACCTTGATTGCACGCCAAATAGAACAGTTAACACAGCAGCTGCCAAGTGGCGCTAAAACTAAACCTTTTGCGAGCTTTTCGACTCTGCTCGGCTGCCAGTGGCCACTGTAGTAGTGCACTGTGCCGCCCACCTGCGGCAGGGAGCTCAATTTATTTATACGCATTTAAAACTGATTTATGTGCGGCAGAAGGCGACAGCTCTGCACACGCCACGCTCAGCGCTGCCCGGTGGCAGCAGCGTGAGATGCATCTTTAATTTAGTTGCGCCCCCACACGCTGGCCCAACGCACGCCTCGGCGTTTACCGCAAATGCGTCTTCAATGAATTTCTCACTTCCTCAGCGCTACAGGAGTACTCGGAGCACTCGCAACACTCGGGGGCAACGCATCAGCTGGCTAAGGCACGATTAATGTGGCAAGCAGAAAATGAATCTCTTTAAATGCGAATGCCACTAGCCAGCGGCAGCAACAGCAGCAGCAACAGCAGCAGTAGTTGCAGCACACGCCTCAAACTTAATGAATTCTCCCCAAATGGGGAAAATTGCCGAAAAAGTAAAACACTTCGAAGGCTTACAGCGCACTTAAATCAGTTTGGGCGCAAGCAAATTTATTTTCCAGGAGATGTTTCTACTCTCTTTCTTTCCTTCCATATGGCTGCCTAGTTACTTTACAAACACACACACATTCTCTGTGGCAATCTGTTATCGCATTAACAATTTCCTACTAATTTCGGCAACACACTCTCACACACTCACACACACACACTCACACACACACACTCACACACACACACACATACGCACACAACTTGTTCGCCATGAAGTAGGAAATATAATTAAATTGCGTGCCTCAGCGACGTCGCAGAGAAGCCAGCGTCACCGTTGGTTGCCAAATACGTACAAGCTCTTGGGCAGACGTTGAAGTAAACTATACGTAATAACAAATAATTTCATTAAAAAGGAGCCACGCCCACGCTAGCAGCAGCAAGAATGCCGCCTGCATGAGCAGCAGCAGCAATAAACCACGCAACGAGGCATAAAAATCCAACTGAAGGCGAATAATTCCCACTTGTATTTAAGTAATTATGCTGGCAAATCCCTAAGTTGCACAAAAAAATAGCAGCCACAACAACAACAACTAATACATGCCAATGTATCATAGTGTGTGTGTGTGTGTAAGTGTGTGCTGTGTCTCCAGCTGTGTGGCAAATAGCAAAAAGTAAGCTCCACGCAGCGCAATCAAATGTGCGTTATATTTATGCCACAAATACTCTGAGGAGTTTGGGAGTTAAAGAACGCGATATCTTCATAGCACATTTCTAAATATATATCTGTTGCTGATGTATTTCTCATGTAGGGTATTACCGCGGGGCCTAAGCCGCTTTAAAAGCGTGCACTTGTGCACGCCTTAGGGCAGGTAGTGGTGGGGAGGGAAGGCCCACTCGAACTGTTTACGCATATATAAAGTCCATTGAGATTTTTCTTTTGGCAAAAATTAGTGCAAATGTTGTGTTTGCTTTGATGGGTAAGAATCAGGAGATTTGGAAGGCAGATTGTGCAGTTAAAGATACACAATTTATTAACAGTTTAACAGGTTTTGTACAGTC
Source organism: Drosophila colorata (assembly GCA_035041545.1). Taxonomy (NCBI): domain Eukaryota; kingdom Metazoa; phylum Arthropoda; class Insecta; order Diptera; family Drosophilidae; genus Drosophila; species Drosophila colorata. The sequence goes on along the minus strand of JAWNLD010000680.1, from coordinate 4,277,624 downwards.
TTCACTAACTACAGCAGCTGCCTGACTATCGATAGGGACAGTCAGTTTAAAAGTCCATCTGCTTATTGAAACCATTAATAAGTTTAGGAGTTTTTATATAAGTATATTAAATATTACAATAAAAATAATAAAATTGTAGTTAAAAAAAATGTCTTTTCCAATGAAAGCTTTTGATAATAACAAAAGCTATCGATGATTATTATTATTTTATTTATATTTCTTATTTATTTATTTATTTATATCTAGTATCTAATAACTAGCGACTCAAATTAATTCATGTATTAGTATTAGGCATTTTTTTTTTATTTTAGTATAAAACTCGAAAAGCTGAAAAAAAGCTAAAAGAAATCCACCACAATGAAATATAAATACTTACTTAAATTGATGCGCTATATTTAGATTTCCATGGCATAAATGTAATTTGTGTGGCCATTTCAACGTATTGCGACGATAGTCAATTGACAGTTCAACTGTGTCAAAAGGCCATTGCTTAACGTGTGTACTCCATCAACATAAATCACTCATACGTCACGTTAAACACGCTCAAAGTCCAAAATGACGGCGCATTTACCAGGAAAGGGAAGGGAGGGGAAGGGTCGCACGCTGGTAGACATGGCCATAAATTAATTAAAGCTGCCACATAAAGGAGGCAAGTTGAGAATTGGGATCGTGTAAGCTGCAATTAAACTGTAAACGCGAAAAGCGAACAACGGCAGCGGCAACAGCAAATTACAACCATTTACAATTAATTTGAACAACACTTGCCATGCAAATTGCGTGCCATGGCTCATAATTTCGACCGGTCACACACCAACACAACCAGACAAACACCCTAACACACACACATACACAGAGAGGAAAGAAGTCAACGCTGGCATTTAAAAAGGGGGCAACGTGCAAACACTCAATTAGCATATCAATAAATCAAGAAAAAGTGTTGCCTGGGCAAAAATCAACCTAACTGCCGCACCCCCGAGCAACGCCCCCGCCCGTAGCACGCCCCCTGCTGGTAATCAAAATTTAGTTAACAACGCCAAACAATTTATTAACTTGGCTCGCAGGCCACTTGCCAGCCCGTTGGCTGACTCTGACCTTGTGTTCTTGGAGGCCAGCGCTGCGTATACGTGATGTTTGCGTGCCAACAATATTAATCAAGACCATGGACGGCGTCATCGATGTCCTGCCGCTGGCCTTGAGCTGCACTTGTACCTATCTGACCTGGCCAAGTGTTTGTTTGATTGAAGCGCCCATAAATTAGAAGGCGTCCTTTTGTGAATAGTTCAATTTATTTATGTTCCCTTCTGCTGCTGCTGCTGCTGCCAATTACAATGTTTGCCAAATGTCAGCCAGAGCGTTAGGTACGTCCGCCTGTCCGTCTGCTGGGCAGTCAAATGTAAATGCCATGCACGCTAATTGGGCACTTTGATGATTTAATTTATTTTAATTGGCAAAAGTAATGCAAAGTGCGCGCGCAGCGTCCATAAAATGTTCGCCATTTGATGCCACATCCGGAATCATTCAATTAAACGCTGATAAATTTCAGATGTGGTGACAGTCGCTGTTTCTATCTGACAATGCTGGCAACACTCCACAAAACGCTTCTCCTAACGCTCGTGAGTAGCTCATATTGGAAAATATTCCATGGCGCCAAAAGTAGGACTGAACTATATAGAGTAATAGGCTTTTGTCAGCTTTGCCGAAATATTTTGATTTTCGGCTATATTACAGTACCGCACTGTATTAATCTAAATTCTATTTCAAAAATAAATATCTTTGATTTTAAAAATAAAATGTTGTGGTGGGAAACGGGCTAGCTCAGTGAAAAAATTCTTAGTGTTTGAATTTTCCAGCTACACTGAAAATGTTGCCCGCTTAGTTATCTGACTGGCCAATTAGGAAAAATATTTATTCATGGTGTTAAATATATCATTATGCTACATAAATAATACTGATAAATCACTTGCATGTTGACTCGTGTATTTGTGCTATGTGAAAACATCAATTTAAAAATACTTATTTCAGCTGTTTATTTTTTATTAAGTCATACAAAATTAATTTTAAATACATAATAATATTATAAATTATAATTATTAATTATTATGCCATCTTATTATAAAAAGCCTGGGCAAAATATCATTATAAAGACAAAATTGTATCATAAAATAATATTAATTAAAGTTTTAGTATAGGGCACAAATTTAAATTCTTTTTTTTTTTTTTTTTTTAAAAATTAAATTCTCAACGGTAAAAAAGGAAATTCAATTCAGTCATTTACTTCAACACTACATGGATAGATCTTAAATCCGAACTCAACAATTTCAGCTGTTGCTCTGTGTAATGGTTTATGCCGAGCCGAGTTGCAACGAGATGCGAGCGAATGCCACAGTAAGTGACAGTCACGCTCTGAGGCAGTTTTTTAAAGCCTCCAATCCTTGACAGCGCCTCTCAGCCAGTTGTTGTCAGCTGACGCGTCCAAGTTTGGACAGCGGCTATGCGGATTGCCGTGACACTCTGAAGTTGCCCAAAAATCATCGCTTCACCTTTGCCGAGTTGTATACCATCAACATGGTAAGCTGCAGCGACGCAACAGAGAAACCTGCTTAAATCAATGCCAATCCTTAAATTTGAAACAGTGCCTGGAGGAGTGCAACTATATAGGCTCTGGCTATATTGACGTGGATCCGCCCTTTCGCCTGGACATGGGCCGGGTGAGGCACAACTTGGAGCACATTTTGCCGCAGCCGCAAGCCACAACCGTAGCCTTTATGTTCGATGCCTATGCCAAGTGCGAAGCTTTCCGTGAGTCGCCGCACCGGTAACTGGGGCAGGAGATGTGATTGTTAAAAAGCGTTGCCTATTTGCAGGCGCACAGCACGCAGCGCGTTTCGCGCTGCATCTGCCGGATATTGAATTCATCGAGGAGAAGTGCAACCCCTTCTCGCTGCACGTGACCATCTGTGTGCGCATCCATGCGATGCAGAAGTGCCCCAAGGAGTTCTACACGAAGAGCGCCCAGTGCCACATGGCCCAAAACTACTTCACAAAGTGCGTGGACGACATTGAAACGAATCTATCGTAGGAGTAAAGACACACACGAACACATTCCAGTTACACCTCTGACGCGGAAAGCAGCCAAAAGGCGATACGTGTAAATGAAATGTATAAAAGTTCATAAAGTTCTGCATGCATATAAATTCGTATTGCACTGGTGCAAAGAAAAAAGCGCTTCAAAATAAAAGAAAAAGTCATAAAAGTCATAGATGAAATATGGCAATTTGACTTTGCTCCCAGTGTGGGTTAGTTTTTCCAAGCGAGTATGTGTGTGTGTGTGTGTGTGTGTGTGTGTGTGTGTGTGCGTGCTGGACTCGCATTCTGCAGTGTCAAAACTGCAAATTGAATCACCCTTTTTACACACACACACTCGCTCATTCGCACACACACACATGCACGTGCACATGTGCTCGCATGTCAATGTCCGCTGCTGCTGACTTTGCATAACTTCGTCTGCTCCTTCAAACTTCCAAGCATTTTGGCACTTGGTTTTTAAATACTCTAATTTTACAGTTAAAGAGGATGTATTGGTTTCCTGCTTAAACTTTAATGTATTCATGCTTAAACTTAAATAAATTCAACATCTTTTGATTAAGAAAATATTGGTATTGTTCTGAGTCTTTATAGTTTTTATTACCCGATCTTGGAGGCAGCCTTAAATATAATTTGATAATGTTGTAACTTTAATTTAAAAATAAAATTGTTCTTGGGAATCCGAAACCTGTCTTCATTCATAGCTGCATAAAAATATATTGGCTAATTGCAGTTTAGCATCCTTAAAAAAAAGAGGTTCTTTGCCATATGTTTTCGTTTTTAACTACTCTAACTCTATTGACATTAGAGTATTGTTTAGTCGGGAAATTTCCACTGCGATTTTTTCGTTGTTTTTCTTGGTTTAATTTTTTTGCACATCTCTGGAGCCGAGTCAGCAGTAAAAGTTGACTGGTGCTGCTGTCGGTGTGTGTGTTCTCGTGAATGTGTGTGTGTCACAGGATGTGTTATGCAACTGAAACAAAGGCAAATTTATGTGTTAGTCCAGTGCCTTTCAGCGCCTGCCAACAGTCAGCTTGAACCATCTTGCAGGCCCTGCGGCGTCAGGTTAAATGGAATTTCACTCGCATCGTCCTTTAAGGCGTTGCTGATACTGGGGCTTGAGCCTTAAAACAATTACCACATTACTGGATTTCTCTCTTTTTATCTTTCGTTATGTCTTTTCTACGTCGCTTGCTTTGCGTTTGCATTGCTGTGATTTGCATTTCTAACTCATCCCCTCCTATAGCCATCGCCATTGGCTGACAATCTAAGAGCTTTTGCATTTTTCTTTAATTACGCCCTCGAGTCAAATTAAAAGCAAATGATAGTCCTGATACACACTCACACACACACAGATAAAGACTGGTAGCAATTTTGTAGCCTTTTCCATTTGCGGCTTTGCCTAGTTTTACAGTTTTACAGTTTACTTAGCCAAATCAAAGCGCACGTTTGGCCAGCTTTCAAGAAAATTATTTTCACAGACAAAGTCTGGCCAGGACGTCCCAAAGTCTGGCCAAGACAAGCAACGACTGGCAACGCCTGGCAAATGAGTTGTAAGAATTCACCAGATACTCGGCCCTTTGGCGAGCAGCACTCGAGTACCTAATGACCACTAGAGGTATTGGCCATTTGTGTGCCAGCTAATTAGTTCAGCTCGGCGCTTCGCTGTGCCACACCCAAGTTTGCTCGCTGCTGCCGCTGAGTCAAATAAAAGGCGTCGAGTGCTCGTAATTAAAATAAAAATCCACTAAAAAATAATACAAAGAAAAATAATAATCTTGCCTCAGGCATGTTGCACGTGTGTCTGGCCGGGCTGTGCAGTCAGCTACCCCCAGGATGGGACTTTGGGGCATGGAAGCTGCATAATTCATGCAACCACTGCCAACAATAACAAGCTGCCTGCTGACTTGGGGCAGTGGCGGGTGGAGGGAGGCATGCAATCAAAATTATTATAATTGCGACGCGTTCGCCATTGTGCGACAACAATGACTTCCGCTTCCGTGCTGAAATTTGCTTGTCTCCACTGTCGCGCGTCCTGTTCGTCCTGCTCGTTACTCGTTGTTATTGTGCCCGCGCCCGCGCGTCTTGTTGTTGTGCTCTGCTTGTTGTTGTTGCATGTGCGACGCCTGCATCTGCATTGTTTTTAGGCAACTCGTACAACAATACCGCTGAAGGGTGGGCGGTGGGGGTGCGACACATTAAGTGCCTGCAAAAGACGCGCGACAAAGTGAGCAACGCCCTCAGGGGAACCTGGACGGGGATGGGGATGGGGACTAACGAGCGAGACAGCGGCTAACGTGCTCAAGTGCTGAAAAGCTATAGAAGATGTTGCACGGCGTGTGTGTGTGTATGTGTGTGTGTGTGCTAACTGTAAAGCTGTAATTTGACTTTGAGCAAAGGCACACAAAAAGCAAAAACACACTCAAATGTGGCTGGCTCTTTGACTGACTGCCGGTGCAATTAAAAGCAGCCAAACAGAACTCTGATTAGCTGAACTTTGACATCAGTCAATGCCACTTGAATGACATAACCTTTTGAGCAACCAGACAAGAAATAAGCCGCTCAACACACACACACACACACACACACACACACACACACACACACACACACACACACACACACACACACACACACACAGACACACGCATCAATCAAACTGTTCAAGTCAAATGCAAAGCGCAAGAGAGTAAAGTCCAGAACTTTGTCCTTTTGGCGGGCAAATAATGACATAATTCGATTTGTATTGCGAGAAATATTTGCCTTGAGTACTTGGTATTATTTTGATTATCACCATCATAACTTTGCCTAAGTGCATTAATTTAAGCAAAGTGTTGGCATCCAGGCCAGCCCACACCCCGCCCCATCCCCTGCTTTTACCATCCGTCGGTATTCAATGCCAATTTGCTTGTCTGTACTTCGAACGTATAATGAAGTACAATTTAATTAGTTTAATTAATAAGCAAGAAAGTTTCTAGTTGCTAACCAAAACACACACATGCACACGCACACACCCACAGCAGGCATCAAATTGACTGTTTGTTTTTGCATGAATGAAACTCTGAATTGAAATGCTGATTATTGCAATGGAGCGTGACATGGCATCAGTGCTGGAGTTGTATTATATATTATGGCTTCCTATTCATTTCTGAGTTGATACCCTGTAAGCCTTTCAAGATACATAGAAGGGTCATAATGATGTTGTGCATTTGTATATATGAATTCTTTAAGGTAGAAGAAGACAGAAACTCAAGATACTCCATTGAGTATATATACTTATGCTTGTATACTTTTAGCAGAAAATTAAATTTCTCCACCTGAGTACATAATTGTTATTTTAAGAAAATGAATTTCTGATTTATGTATTTAAAGTTAATTTTGAAATCAATGATGATATGTACTTTATTTGCGAGAAACTTTAAAAATGTAAAACAGTGTTTTTATCGGAGTGTAAAGTGCTATTTTTAAATTCTTTTTATACTCTTGGAACATATATTTAATTTAAGAAGAAAAACATCCCTTGCACCATGCAGCTGGGATGTCTAATATCTAATACTTATGTGTCTTCAAAGGTATTTTATTTTCGGCACCATATAGATAACTGTACTTTCCTGTTGTACATGCCACACTTTAATTGCTTTATTTGTCCCCACAAATCTGTACTTGCCACTCATACGCATTTCAGCTGAAAAGTCTGGGGGTAATTGTTGCATCAGATATCAGACGTTTATGGCCACGAAAGCGGCAGATTTCAGATATATTTTAATTAATTGTTATTACGCTTATCTGTCACACAGCGTAGCGCACCTATCCCAACTCCGCTCCCTTTTGTTTGGCATTTTAGCTATGCTCCGTGTTGTTGGCTTTTTTAATTGTTACGCATACGCCAGGTGGACCGGCCCGTGACAAAACCCCCTTTGCATATTAATGTCGACACTGAATGGGTGTGTTTTTAGCCGTAGCTGTGTGTGTGTGTGTGTGTGTGCACACTTTCTAGCTATTTGCCTGTGCTTTGCGTGCCTTTGACACTGGTTTTCCGGCCCCACAGAAACCCCGTCGCCATCCAATTTCATTCGGTGTCGGATTTTCACTGATTAAATATGCGCGCCCATATTTCATATTTTCTGGGGCATTGCCTGCTGCATGTTGCTCGCTTTTTCACGGCTTAAAGCCCAGAGTGCACTCTTTGTTGGTGGCTGCTAATCGATGTACTCGAATGGGCCATATAAAAGGAAATAAAAATGATGGTCAAGTGGCGCCCAACGCAACGGGTGAAGGTGTTGCCGCTGCCTGTGAAATATAATACAGAAATAACATATAAACCAGAGCCATAGCATTAATCCAAAGTGGCCACTTGACAAGCATATGAATACAAGGCACACACACACGCACACACGCATAAACTGAGCTGTTTGGAGTGCGACACTCAGGCAGAAATATTACAATACGAGAGCACAATACAATAAATCAACGAGCCATGTTCACAGCTACAAATAAATGCATAAATTCAGAGTGCCAAACAGCAACAACAACAAGAACGAAAGAAACAACAACAACAGTAATAATAATAATAATGGGAACTGTGCGAACGAGCGCGTCACAGCCCATTTCGCGCGCCAGTCAATGAGCTATGAAAATATTAAAAACCAACTCAGAACCATGAAAAGACGCAATCTTTAGACTGCTTAATACCCTTTTCCTTTAAGGGTTATAGCAGCTGAAAAAAGTTAAAGAAAAACAACAATATATGAGTTAAATGTTTGACAATTATGCAATAAACTAAAATGTTGTCTGTTAGGACGAAGTGATTTTCAAACTTCATAAGATTACAAATTAAATTTACCAATTTTTGGTAACGAATAAAACTCTTTCTAGTTAAGCTATATTTTATGTGCACTTAAACACCATACAAATATAATATAATTAATACGAACAGACAGCAAGTCAAACATTGCCGAAACCCATATGCCTCTTTTTTCTTCGAAAACAGAGTATACAAATCAAAAACAATCACAGCGACAGCTGACAATGTATAAGAGGGTCAACAGCTCTTGTGTCTGTTTCAATTTACAAATCACTTTTCAGAAAATGGAATATTTTGTCGCACGTATTCTCTGCACGGAAACACGCTCCTAAAACAAATTTATACGTATAAGAGTATGTACTTTTAACAATATGTGGTCTGATCGCTGGCAACTCTGGCTTTGTGCAGAGTGGCCTTAAGTTTCGCAGCTGAGGGGGATGGAACTTTATAATAAATCTGGTAAAGGCATATTACGTATACGCACTATTGACGCAAACACTTCAGATTCTCGGGCGAACAACTTAATGTGTGCGCACAATGGCCACTCAAAGCAAGCGTGCGAAGCGGAGCTTATGAAATAGCAACAGCAACAACAACAACAACAACAACTGAAACATACATTGAGCTGGATCAGAGAAATGAAGTCCTGTGATTGGTAAGGGGTGCGGAGGGGGTTTGCTGCATGCAAAGCAAAGCGTAGAAATCTGTTGAATATCAAATAACAATCACTTGGCAAGCTAAATATATCATTATGCTTAAGTAGGTGGCCGTATAACTGGCTTCAAGGCAACGACACACAGCCACAAGGATAACGCAAGGATACCATTTTAGCTTAACACACACCCACCCATACACACACACACACACACACACACACACATACACGCACATGCGTTTATCTGAGGGACCGCATTGGGATTCTAAACGTTTTGCGCGTTTGCTTTGCTGATGTTCCGTGTTGCTGTCGCAGTTGTTGTTGTCGTTGTTGTCGTTGCTGATGATGTTGTTGCCGTTTCTTTTGTTGCTCTGGGCGTGTCTGGCTCGCCTTTTTTGTGTAGAGCAAACGAGTATTCCCTGTCATAATCCCCATAGCTTGCATGTTTGCTTAGCACCTGCTCAGCGTGTGTGGCTTGGGATGGGGTGGCGACGCCGGTGGGTTGTGGGTGTCTGCTGGGAGGATGCGCGGGATGAAGGGAATTTGTTTCGCTTTTTTCTATGTTATAAATTTTAAAAATTTACAAAATCATCGTCCATATTTGATTTGCATACAGTTTTTTATCGTACCTTCCTAGCTGCCAATACCTCTCGAACCTTTGTCTGTGTATGGGTGTGTGTGTGTGTGGGTGGGTGGGTGGGTATATGCGTGTTGTGCCTGCGGATTGAGCTCGTTTGTATTTCAGAGAATTGCACAAGAGATTCACAAATTGCTTTCATTGATTGGCGCCGACAAAGCCATGAGAAAGGTGATTTCAAACGGCGCCAGGTAGACTCTGGGAATGGCTGAAGGCGAGGAGGGGGGATTGGGCTGTAGTTTGGGAAATGGCCTTAAATTTTATCGGGTCATAAGGGAGGAAGAGAGAGTGAGAGATAGCCGGCACATCTGTTAGCTGGCCCGAAGCACACTCGGCGTATGAGTAACGTAGTTCAACAAACACTTTGGCAGCTGTTTTATAGCCATAGCCATAGCCACAGTCGCAGCATAGCGAGCGCTGACCAGCTGCAGCTAAGAGGCACATGCTGCGCCCAGTTGACCCGTTTACAGCAGCCGCAGCCATTTGTGTGCCGCGGACGTCTACGTGAAATTATTACGCTGCAATGCATCATCCAAAGTAAACAGCAGCGCAGGCAGCAGCAGCAGGCTCCAGATGAATCTGCCGCTGACATGTTAAAGAGCAGCAGCTGGACGAGGAGGAGAAGGTGAAGCAGCAGCACGCGCGTCGCTCGCAGCGCAAAAATGTATTTAAAGGGGGCCCGTGCAAAGCATTTAAGCTCTAAACAATTGAAAATAAATACAACGAAATGAAAAACGAAGAAAAATGCGAAATGCGAAAACCGAAAAGCGTACGGCGGACAGTTGAGCCACAATTGACGGACACGCTACTAGAGTAATTGTTATCCTTGTTGCCTGTGCGCAGGCACGTCGCGCACTCGAAACGTGGAACGTCGAACGGAGCGCGGACTTAGCGCACGAGACGAGAGCACACTACACAAAGCACAAACGCCACTTGAGCGTGGCACGCGCGCGCGGGCGGAGGCAGCGGCAGAGGCGGCAGCAACAGCAACAGCAACAAAAAGCTGTAAGCAGCACTCAGCGGCACGCACTTGAGGGCTTTTGCAACAGGGCGAGGCAGCTAAAACTGCAATCGCATCTGATGCTGGGCATTGGAGTTTCAGCTGGGTGTTGGTAGCTGTAGCCACGCCCATGCCCTTTCCCTCTTGCCCACTTTTTATCTTTTCTCTTCCTCCAACCCTGTCGTCTCTGTGCTTTTTAAATACTCTAACAGCTACTCTGTGAAATATAGTTGGAAACATTTTCGATCCCATATCTTATATATATTCTTGACCTTCATCAAGTGGCATGTCAATATTGCAGTCTATTCTTTTTTGCAGAATTTTATTCTTATACACAACTATTCTTGCATTCTAAAACTTAATGTCGAGTACTATATAGTACAATATATTATCTCACAGTAGCTGTCTGCAGCTTATAACGCATAAACACAAGTTGATTCTCTGCTAGAGTATTAAATATTCGACAGCTCTAAGATGGTTGCGCTTTCTGTTTATTTATTTATTTTTTTCTTGTAGGAGGGGGGCCTTGCTTGCCTTTGTCCCTCTGTAGAGTTTCTGTAAGTTTATATTTTGCTGGGTACTTATTTGCTTTTAATATTTATATTTGCCCCAAGCAAATAGGCGCCCGCTGTCTTTGTTGTTGGCATTGTTTTTATTTATTTGTCTGCGGCTTTTACATTTACTTGGCAAATCTTTGCGCAACAATGCCTTTCAATTAAGTAAGGGCCATGTCTTGGCAGGAATCTCAATTTCCTGCACCAAGTGGAAGCAACAACTGCGCCCGCCCGGTGGTACATCATTGTTGCAGCTCGCAGTTGTGGCATAAATCAAATGTCAGCAGCATTGGCAGCAACATGTCAACAGCAAAGTTGCCACGCATGCCAAATGAGCCAATATGAGCGCGAAAATGCAGCCAATTCGAAATACGTTGCAACAATGGCCAATGGCCAATGGCCAATGGGTCAATGGATAGGCGATAGGGGATCGGGATGTTGCATGTTGCATGCCCCACAATGGAGGCCGCAATCGTAATTGAAATACAAAGCCAATTTATATACGAAAAGCGATAAAACGCAAACAGAGCGAATGGCTGGCAATAACAGCAAAAGGTTCAACAATCGCAACAGGGGTAAGGGGCAGCCGTAGTGGCTGTGCCTGAGGTGGGAGGCAGGGGCTATGGCAGGCACTGGGGCGACAGCAACATTGATGGGTACAAAAACGGTTACAACAACGGAAAGATGAAATAAAGCATCAAAGTGGCAATCACGCCAATCACGCGTAATAAATCATTGCGTGAGTGTATGCGCGCATACTTATGCGAGTGTGCATGCGTGTGCGTGTGCGTGTGTGTGAGTACGGGTGTGCGTGCCTGCGTGTGTAACCATGTCAAAAATGACGGGAACTCAGCAGCTAACGGCGGTCACGTGTTGTCAGCACACACGAAACGACGCCGGCTTATAGTAACACAGTCACACACACACGCACACACATAATCGCACACACAATCGCAAACACACACAGACGCATGCGAATGTCTGTTTATGCTTGTTTATTGGTGGCCATATGTAAGCGTAAGCCAGGTAACTTGGCCAAGGAAATCAGAGCGCATAAAACAAAACCAAGAACAGCAGACACAAAATGAGGGAAACGGGTGGTGTTGTGGTTGCTTATTATGCAAATAGTCGTTAAAAAACCAAAAGACTTTGATTAACTCTTGACAGTTGCGCCAACTCACCAAGCCAACTGCAAAAGCCATACTAGCCCCAACTCCAGCTCCAGCTCCAGCTCCAGTCCCAGCTACTGCCTCAGCTGGCCGTTTCGCTGGCATCTCTCAGTTTCCGAGTCATTAAGATCTGGCTCACCTCACGTGGCAGCTTCGGCTTTAGCGTCAGCTTCAGCACCTGGCTTTATCGTTCGCAAGCAGCGCGTGTAATTTCCACCTGTAATTGGTGTAATTGAGTGCAAGAGCGAAGAAAATATTCAACATGCCAGCAATTAACATAAATTCACTGCCAGCGCAAGTAGAGTAGCAGGAATTACTGTTTTGAAACGCCGAAGATTAAATGCACTGCAGAACTCAAGTATTTTAAAGCTGTCTGCTCTGGTTACTAACTAGGGCTTAGCTAGAATAAAGTTAGGTAAGCTTTAATAATGTAATGTAAGTTATAAAGTAAAAAATAAATATATAAAATAGTTTGTGCAGTATAAAGTTGATTATCTTTTAAAATTGTTGAAAGCTCCAAGAATATATTCTTTTTTCTAGAGCTCGGGCCGGGGAAGGAATTCTAGCACTATAGCCTTATAATAGTTCCGTTCGCTGTTACCTAATTAAACGTTATGATATTTTGTTCTTTTTGATTAATTTTTTATCGTATTGTCTACAAATTCTCTTATGATATTTATCGTAAATTTATATGCTTACTATACGTTTTTATTTTATTTTTTTTTAAATAATTAAATTTCTTGCAGTATTAGTACACTTAAATAACAATAATAATTATAGCACAATTTTATAAAGAATAATAATAGAAAAAGTTGACATTGATATAATATTATTATACAAATTACTAATTTAATAATATTATAATATACTTTACTTATATTATAATTATAATTATAACATTAATAATTTCGTTAAATATATATAATTATAATAAACGTAATACCAGTTTAAAAGTTTTAATGTACTATAAATATTGAACTTCAGATCACAAGAGCTATTGCTGGTATATAATATATATTTAACAATTCCTTTATTGCTGAAGAATAAACAAAAGGTTAAAAATTTAATTTTGGTCAAGATTTTGTGCCAAATTCCGATGCCCCGATGCCAGTAGACGCAACGAACTGGATACACTGCCCGGCGTCTTAGCTCGTGGCCCTAATTAAGGAAATGTATTCTATGAATACACAATCTACATAAGTTAAAGCCGATTGCGTTATAAATAACATAGAAGAACTAAAAACTAAGAGAACACGCTGTAAGTGTATGGAAAAACAGCGCAGCCAAATGATAATGAAACGCCCTTGTGGGGCGTGGCATGTTCAAAGATAAGCAAATGGCTGCCGCAGTGCGCTTGCCGCGGCGAGTGCCGTTGATAATTACCCGCGTGCGTGACAAATGCAGGACGCAGCGAGCGATATTAAAAAATATAGCATACTTACATGCGCGACAAGTAGGCTGGATGGCTAGGCGGGGTGGGTCGACGGGGTGACGGGCTGTGCTGCTTATTTATGATCCTGTGCAGAAATGTCAACGCGTTGCCGTATTAACAATGCGCTCGAGCTGTAACGCAGATAAGTGTTAAGCGTAGACCTAAGTGGGAGTTGAGAGTATCAGTGAAGACTCTGAAGTTATTGTACAATAAACAGCTCGGTCCATTCGGGCACATTCGTTATTGCCACGTGACATTTCTCGATGCTCATTTCGTGTATTTTTCTTGTTTTTCCAGGAATCGAGTGTATTCAACGATTCTCCGAGCAGCCCAAATACACGGAGGTGAATCCACGCGAGGATGCGTTGCTCACATGCAAAGTAATCGATAAGCGCGGCTCGTGCTCCTGGCAAAAGGATAACAAGGTAATCAGGCGATATATATCTGTACATATATATATCAGCCCCAGACATATCGATGATGTTCTTTCATCCCATATCGCTATGTATGTGTGGAATCTAGTGTTTGCTTGCAGTTTATAAATATCCTTAGTTCACGAACACACACATACACACACACACGCAGGCACAACATAACTGAAAGTCATTTCATATGCGTGGCGCGTCCTGTGGTTCAATTAAGTGTTGTTTTGGCAGCCAGCCCAGGCACATGTGCTGAAACTGCCTGCCAAAAGTAATTTACGCCCGTTGGCAGGGCGAGCCAATAACGCGAGCTGCTGCGCTGATGGCAAATACTGTGACCTTTGCCCTCGCCAAGCGATATGCCTTTGGACAGCTTTTCTTTGCCGCCAGGACTGCGCTTTGATGAGCCCATGTGGCTGGCCAAAGTTTTAATCGAAAATGCGTGACAGCTCGCACCTAAGCCTCAGGCCAGTTACACACACAAAATCCACACACACTCCATACACACCAACATATGAACTCAATTAGATTCGTTGCCGCGCTACATGGAAAGGCTATTATGGCCAGCAGCTGCTACATAACAGTACATTCAGGTACTATGCCCCGAAATTCAACCAGAGATTTGCATTATTTTTACTTGTATTCGAAATGAGGCAAACTTTTACCTGCTATAGAAAAACAAAAATCAAAAAAATTCTCATTTATTCGTTTGCATGAGAGCACTATGCAATTTCCATTTAATGCACCTGCGACAGGCTCAAGCTATCCAATTAACTTTGGTCTTTTGCTCTTTGCCAGCTCGATGACTGTTCAGAAATATCTTTAAAGAAACAAATTCTAAACTACCCTGGAGTATAAAATATAAGCCTCAATGTGGGCGTGATCAATTTCTGCAAACTATTCAAGTTAAGTCTGTTCGTCTGTCCGTCTAAAACAAACATCTTCAATTTCCTTTGCAGATCCGAAAACGGATATAATTGCACATTATTTCAGAATTCTTATGAAAATTATTTCAAGCTAAGAATTAAGCCAGAATCCAAAATGTTTTGCAAACTTAACTTTAAATCTGTCCATATGTTTTTTTTTAAGGGCCCCATACTTGAAACTTAATATTGAGGTGGACAGCTTTCGATGGCTTTTAAAGAATTTTCACAAATTTAAACTACTCACCTAATGAATTTAAGTGCACATCGATATATTTACCTACAGACAGGATATCTGCCAGTCAAGCACTTTCTTTGTGTCTATTCTTACTAGTTTCAGCCGACCTACCTGAGCTGTCGCCCTGGTAAGTCGTCCGGCAAGATGTCCTGCTTGTTGTTCTGGTCCACTTTGGTCAGGCTCGATATTGCTTTTGGATGCGAGGCCAAAAGATATTCGTGTTAATTTGCATGGCAGTTGAAAATGGTCAGCAGGATTCCATATATGCAGCCAAAGATGGACTCATTATGGACTGGCCCAAGTCGAAGGCATATGGCAAGTTCAGTTTGCCTTAGCTCAGAGATGATTTTGCTGCTTGCTATTCATGGCATTTGTGTGCGTTTGTAGCATAACTTTTATTTGCTTCTTTATCGTCGACCCGTAGCCTCCCTGCTCCTCTCCAAAGCTGCTGCTGTTGTTGTTGTTGTTGTCTGCCTTGTGGCTCATGCAGTTGCTTATGCAAAATAATATGCACGACGACTTTTGTGGGGCAGGGTGTTTGTGAAGGGGGCTACTTGCATGACAAAAATCACAAAGCATTTCAAATGCACTTTTTCATATGCTGCACATCGCAACGGATCGTATCGCATCACATTGCATCGCATCGCATCGCATTGGCCCGATTTGCAGCATATACTTAAATGTTTACATGGTTTGTGTCTCCAGGACACTAAGGAGCCACTATGGAGCAAAACACATGGATGGGCATGGACAAGCAGAGCATTTGCATGCATCGAGTGTCCTTTTCATGTGCGAGAGCAACCCTTACACACACACACACACACACACACACACACAGACGGTCATACTGTGTCTGTTGTGTTTGGCTTTCATTTAAAATTCAACTTATTTTTGCATATTTATAGCGATTGTTGTTGTTATTGTAGGTGTTTGCCTTTCAAACTAACTTGCCCATTTTGCATAGCATTTGTGTAGTATTCCATATAATATTTTTCGCATGGTTATCATAAGTAGACAACTTTCATGTGTGTACGTGCCCCTAACTATAAAGCCTGCACTTCAATTCGGGTCGAGCACAGTCGCCTATGGCCAGGCTCAATCCGTAAATACTTGTGCGAAATGTCTATTAAGAGACACATTCGAGAGTTCTTTGAGAGCCCACCTCGGCCACAAACTTGCTCCAAGCCGAGCATAAGGGTAGGACAGGGGTGGGGTAGTGACAAAGAGATGCTGATTGAGAAGAGAATAAAAAGAACAGAATGTGCTTAACTGTCTCTGAGCTATGAAGCTATTCGCATGAACATAATTTGTGCATAGCAATTTTATGACAAACATAAATACAAACAAGTAAGGAGGCTTTCCTAGGGATGATCGACATGAGGATGTCCTGTATTTAGATAAACAGTTCTATATTCTAAAAATGGAAATAAACTATTATTTCTCTTTTTTACAAATGCGACTTTAGAATATAAAATGTATTCCAAGTTTATGTCTTCTATAGTATAAATACTGCTGTCAACTGGGAGTCATTCTGCCAGTCACACAAATATACAGGGTATAATCAGTTGAAGACCTGGCAACGAACACAGAGCAGTGCCATGTGCAGTAGTTGTGGGAGGTATGGCAAATAATGTCGATTGGAAACGATTTAGTTCACTTTGATGGTGCTTACCACAAGCGAACCACACACATCTACACACACATGCACCACATCCACACACACAAACACACCAACTCGGAGACAACAAAATATTGCTGGCTTTCAAAATTGTTATTTTGACAATTGGCAGAGCTGGTCGCCAGTATTGGACATCATCCGCTTTGTGTTTTGGGCAACATAGAGACGGTCATACACACACCCACACACCCACACAAACTCACACACGCACACAGATTTCGAGGGGGAGTCGTTTGACCCCGGGTTGCCGGCAAACGTAACTGCAGCTGACCAGACGATGGTTGGCCAAGATAGCACACATAAAAATGTCGAAACGAAAATGAAATAATAATTTAAATAACTCTCAAATGGAGATGCCTTTGGCCGTAGCTAATGTCGAATGCAAATGAATACATTTGCATACAACTACGAATGCTGAATACGAATATGCGAATATTACGCGTGCCAGTTGACCAAATATTAGGGACTGAAATGCCATGTGATATTTAAGCCCTCTGTCCGTCTACTGAAATTTGGCCCAAAATACAATGTTACAAATGTTCCATAAAAATAAAGTTAAATAATAATAAATTGTGAATTTAAGTGCACATCTTATTACAAATGATGTTTGATAATACAATCCTTTTGCGGCGACTGCAGCGTTACAAATAATTTAACCCATTATAGGAGCAGACAACTTAATGGTTAAGGGACTAAACGAACTGGCAGGCAGACAACGAAAACGCAATTAGGCAGCTATGGAAACGTCGCCAGCTGGAGACAGCCGGACATGCGGGGGCGTTGCATAGGGCATAAATACTTAAATGCGAACGATGCCACGCTCAAAGATCACTAATTGTAATTTAATTTCCAATTAGCAAACAAACTAATGCCAATTTAGAAACGGCAACAACAGCAACAAGCTCCAGAGGACGATGATGACGCCGAGGACGACTCCTGTAAGTGGAGTTAAACGACACGTAGTTGAAAACGGCAGCAGACAGGCAGCGGGCGTTGGTGGGCCGGGGTAGGTCAGTGGGCTGGTATCAGTGGTATCATTCAATAGCCAACCTGCTGGCTACACTCGGTCTGTATCTGTATTTCTGTGTGTGTGTGTGTGTGTGCGTGCGGCAAATCGTAGACGAAATTATACGCCTGACTACATCGAAAAGTTAAACATGCTAAACATGTCGTTTGTCCAGTACCCCGCCCACTCCATTACAACCTCACCCTCATCATCATCATCATCGTTGTCGTCGTCGTCATCGTCCTTCCACTCCATTGTTTCAGCAGCTTTGGTAATGCAAGCTTCTTCATCTCTCTCACACTCTGTCTCTCTCTCTCTCCCTCTCTCAACTCATCCACAGCCAGTGGGCATCTATCCGAAGAAATACGAATGGGCCGCACGTCCACTGAGCGGCAGTGGCGTCTTACATCGGGATCTACATCCGCCGCCGCCCATGCAAACCGGCGGCGACTGCTCCCTGTGGATACGCTCGGCCACACTGGACTTCGACGACGGCCTGTGGGAGTGCCAAGTGACGGCCAGTGATTTTACGGCACAGGATGCGCTGACCAGTCAACCGGTGCGATTGGTAGTACGTGGTGAGTGTTAATCCAGCAGCTGAAATCAATGTCGAGCAGCGCGGCGTATGATTAATATTTGGTTGGCACCCCCAACTGCAGCCGGTGGCATTTTAATTATATGACACCCTTGCAAAGGGTATTTTTAATTCATATGAAGTTAAAGAAGACATGCCCGATCTCATCATCTATATAGATATATATTCTTGAGCAAGTATAGTGAATAAGTAGCTGAATATAGTCAGTTATGTAGATGAAACTTGGTTTATATAGGTCTTATCGCTGCTGTTGACATAAAGAGTACTATCTTACGAACATTGGGCAATTATTTTATATAGCTTCAATAGAAAACTGTTTGAGTTTCTCGACATATTTAAAACAAAAACTTGGCAATTTCGGGCTTTACCTCTCTTTTAATATGTCGCTAAAATCAAAGGATAATGGAATATCTATGTATATCATATAGGTTTAAAAGAACAATCACGTTAATTTTTATTTTTTGCTGAAAACAATTTTTGTTCAACTTTCTAACGAAAAAAGGACAAAATGTCGGTGAAAATTAAAAGTTATATTTGAAAAACATTAATGTTTTCAACTGTTTTTAGATTTAACTTGCCAAATATTAAATTTGCTTATTATTAAATAAATTTCGCATTATGGTGAAATCATAGCAACTCCTCATAAAAACAATCAACTGCCAATGTAAATATGAAAATATAAGAAATACATTTAAGAATTGCTAAATGTCTGCCAAGGTATTTAATTTTCGGCACCCCAAAAAAAAACATCGCCTCTGTTTTAGATCTGAGATTGAAGGGGTGTCAGGTATTTGATCTAATGCATGTTAAATAAAGCGAGTGGTGCCCCAAGAGTTGCGCCCGCTGCGCTAGTTCGTTGGGGATTTAATTAAATTTGCTTTCGAACTGCTCGCTGCTCGCACTGCTGACATTTATTGCCGACCGCAAGAGCCGTATAACTAATCTGGGTATGCCATTTCTGTCCTCTTTTGCCACACATCGTGCACACTCGACACATTTAGTGGCGCCACAACGTCCTCGTCTGGAGTTTGAGAGCGCACCACTGCCGCCGGGACACAACATAACGGTGGACGCCGGCGCCGTGGCGACTGTGAAATGCGCCTCACATTATGGTAATCCGCCTGCAACGCTCAAATGGTATTTGGGTAAGTGCCGGGATTCTTTAGTACGGGGTTCGGGGAAGCGGAAGGGGACGGGGGCTGGTGCAGTTGTTATCCTTTGATTGCAGTTGTTATCCTGGCTGCCAGTGACATTGTCGTGTTAATTAATTTCAACGATTTGCTCTCGACAGGCGACCAGGAAATCTCGCCCATACACCCGCAACTGAATGCCACCGAACCGGATAATACACGCACCTGGTCAGCCACCTCGGTGGTGCAGGTGTCGGCCATGCGGGAGCGCCACGGCGACATGCTGCGCTGCGTGGCCTTCCACGAGAACTACGAGGCCAAATCGGTGCCAGTGGAGGCGCGCCTCGATGTCAAATGTAAGTCCACAAGCAGAACGGCGCACAAATACGAAGGAGCTCGCTTAGAGTCCGGTCTGGCTAGACGAAGGATATGGTCCTTAGCTTGGGCTGGCAGGCTGATTGCATTAGATTGCATTTGGCTTAAAGTCAAAAACTGCAAAGACATCGCAAACAGCTGTAACAATTCAATTAGCCACAATTTGCAGCAATTTCCTGTTTTGTTAAGCAATTCAAGATTTTGAACGAGGAACGAGGACGAAGACGAGAACGTGGACGTGAACGAAAACGAGAAGGACAACTTCGACGTTAGCTGCTTGTTGACTTGTTCCTTGTGCTTGTTTTGCTTAGTCAACTTATGCCCAACTTCCCTCTCCCCCTCGCTTATCTCTCTCTCTCTCTCTTCCTGCTTGTGCTTTTGCAGATGCGCCAACCATTCGTCTAATTGGCTCACCGGAAATCGACTTGGAAGAGGATAAGGATGCGCTTGTGCTGCGCTGCGTGGCCGATGCCAATCCGCCGGCCAGCATCGTTTGGCGACGTGCCGGACGCTCCGAGATAGCCAGCTTGCAGGTAAGCCAACCCCAGCCCGGACAGCCGGACAACCTGGCACTCTGGCATCCTTGCAGCCAGGCTCCATTCCAGCTTGTTGTTTATGTTGCTACGAAATTTCGCCGTCACTCGCCGTATTTATCTTAAGTGTAGCAGAAATTTGTAATTGTATTAAATTGCCTTCTCTCTCTGTCTCTGCCTCTGTCTCTGTCTCTCTTCGAACATCTCCCTCTAGGAAACGCTGCAGTTGCGTCCTGTTGGACGTCGCGACGCCGGATTGTACACCTGCCAGGCACAGAACTCGGTGGGCACCTCGGAGCAGCTGTCTGTGCAGTTGGACGTGAAATGTGAGTCCCGTTTAGTATTTATCTTGGCCGCGTTTCTTGTTCTTGCTCTTGCTCTTGCCCAGGTTCTTGTTGTTGTTGCAGCATTTGCTTGGCTAACTTTTGCTTAATTTTGTATTGACGGCCGCTTCTCTGTTTATTTTGCAATAGATCCACCGAAAATTATTTCAGCCGGCCCGGACCGTCTCACCACAGCGCCGCTCTTCAGTCCCGCCGCCTTCGAGTGTGTCGCCGACGGCAATCCCATGCCGGCCTACAAATGGGTCCAGAGGTGAGTCCAAGCCCCCAGCTCGACCCCAAGTGCGGCCAGACGTGCAATGCACAGAATGAAGGCTGAACAGATTCTTGTGTTGCATACTTTTGTCGAGTCTACCAGCACCAAGGATTCGCACCTTCGTCTTACTGCCTGTGGCGTTAATTAAATTATACTCACGCTGCGTATACTCAATATATTCACTTCATTAAAAGCCTTTAATATGCTACGGCAATAATATTCCGTGGCTTGTTGATGCTCGGTTAACGTATGCGGAAAGCAAAGGCAGGCGCTGCCTGCGACTCTCATATGTATATTTAAATTAATTTATTTGACAAACCAGCAAAATCTTTATATTCTTATGAGTTTTTGCTTGGTTTACAAACCCGCAAAAAATAGTTAGCTTGTTAATACAAAAAATCTATTCTGTATATTACACATCATACAAATACAATCACAGAACTTATGAAAACAATTTATCAAACAATTGACAGAGAAGTTAAATACAGTGAAATTCCCCATTGCGGACAGTCCTTATAACCGGACAGCTCCAATAGCCGGAAAAATTTCGTGGACACGGCTATTTCATTAATTTTTCCATAGAAATAGCATTCCAATAACCGGACGGAAATAGCATTCTAACAACGGGACGCGGATACAATATTTCAAACCATTTTTATAAAAAAAATCCCTCATAATCGGACAAAATTAAAAAAAATACCAAACAAGCTTTTTACAAATGAAATTGGCAAAATTAGCGCAGCGAGCATCTCCCATAACCGGACAAAAACATTGCGCCGGAATTTCACTGTACAACTTTAAAAGGACAGCAAGCACCTTAAAAAAAGTCGGACCATCGATTTGAATACATGATGAATGCAACGAATAAAAAAATCAACAAATATAATAATCCCCACATTCTTTACAAAAAGCCTTGTTGGAGAAACAAAATTTAACATTGCAGCCATACGCAAATTTCCAACACAAGATAGGTAAACCGACTTACCGGATGATTAATATCTGATAAGCATCACAAAAATAAGGTATACCAAAAAATTAAAAATAAAAATAAGGCAAGGCGCATTGAACTCTTGTAGAAAAGCATCAACATAAATAATGTAAGCCAGACAGTTTATTAGTACAATAAAAACAAAATGAATTATTAGGCTTCACTATTCCCATTACCTTCAGTCTTACAAAAATGTATTAAAATCCGGCAAAAAATTTAAAATAATTGTCTAGAATTCCAATATATTAGAAGTACAGCTTATTTAAGAATGTCCTGGAACTAGTCTTGATTCGAGATGCTCAGGAGTTTTATTAAAATCTGCATAATCGGTAGAGAACATAATATAATATATATCAGAAATTATTAAGTTATAATTACGTTAATTACAGAGAAATTATGGAAAAATATCAATCTGAAACCTCTTTATTCCTAAAGATATGGTATGAAGCGCAAATCACGAGCTACAACTTTTTCATAGTGCTAATTTTCTAGTATAAAGTACGAAGCTGCAGTTAAAATATTCTTAGTTTTTATGCTCCCTTTTACAGCGCGGATATTAAAGTAGAAGATAAAGTATATAGTAAATATGCCAGTTATAACGTACTCAGAAGCTACTTAAGCTCCATAAAAATGTATACAGCGTTAGTTTGGTAAAAATATGATAATAAAGTAGAATTGAAATTGAAATTTCCTGTATGCGGGTGAGCTTCCTGTTGCGCGTGTGGCACTGCGCAACCAGACAGCAGCAGCAGCAGCAGCAGCAGTTGCAGTTGCACAGCTGCTATGGAGCTGTATGCTTTTGTGGCCACGCCCACCATCTATTACACTTGATGTTTGCGTCATTTTAATTAGCTGCAGAGCGGAAATTGTGCACAAAAAGAGCACGAGAGAGGGGGAGAAGGAGAGAGAGAGAGAGAGGAAGCGGGGAGTGGCTTGGGCAGCCACATTCTGCTGTGGGCTATGGCTACAGTAAGCGTCAGCCTTTTGGCTGCAGCTTCTTCCTGCAACTCTTTGGGGCATTAATATGCAAAGCAGTGCCACATTCATCCGTCCGTTCGCTCGTTCCTGCGTTTGTCCATTCAACAGGCAGCAGCTCGTCATGTTGGAAAATCGAAACACTCTACAGCACGTGCCCCAACTTCTCCCCCTCCCCCCACGCGCTGTTGCAAGCCACCAAGTCAAACTCGGCGCCAGATCAGACAGTGGCCCCGCCGACAAGCAGCCTGTACGTGATTTGTGATTTCATTTGTTTGCACTTACCCTCCCGCCCTCCTCCACCTCCACTAGATATTCATGGGAGCTACATATGAATGTGAATGTGTGTGTTTGTGTGTTTATGTGTGGGGGAGTGGGGGTGTTTGTGGATGCTTCTTGAGCTGATTCGCTGGCGCGTCAAATTCCAATAACAAATGCCACATGCAACGCGCTGGCGTGTTGACTTAATGAAGCGTGCCCGCGCGTGTTTATCAGAAATTAAATGTCAATTGTTGAAAACTAATTTCCACGCGTGCCCCGACTACGGCTCACCCCTCGCCCACACCCAAGACGCAATAAATGGCGCGTGCCAAGCAAAACCAACATTCGCAGACTGGTGTGTGTGTGTGTTGGTAATAAATCAATGGTGTGCGCCGTTGACAGGCTACCTATGCCGAGTTGGCTTGCATGCCAAAGGCGCTTAGGCCAACTGGCTAACAGTGTCCTTTTGCTGAGCCCCACCCCGCACCACCACCGCGCAGTGCAAATGTGAATGCAACCACACGTCTGGCCGCCACTTGGTTTGCAAATGTATTTGCTAAGAGGAAAGTCCCGGCGAGGCATAGGAAAAGGCATGTCACTTTGATTTACGTGAAAATTTCGATGGAACCAACACAAAGCCCGCGCTGAATGGAGAAGTTGCCAAGCGCTTTGTGGTTGGTTTTACTTTTGGCGAATTTTTGCGATTTCAGTTCTGTGTGGTGCAGGATTTGCATTTAAATGGCTTTCTAATTTATTGCTTTTAATTGCGTTGAATGTGCCCTCCGACTCCCTATCAGCCGAAAGCCCGCTTTAATTGGCGCTTTAAGCCGGTGACACAGTCTATGCAAAAAGTATCGAGCCGGGCACAACAACTATGTGCGCATATCAAAGGAATTTGTCTGGGCGCCCACACACACACAACCCAAAACTGAGCCGAAATGGGGCTGTGTGGATGGGTGTGTGGGTGTGTGGTTGTGCCTTGTTGAGCTGAAAGCATTTCGCAACATAAAAGGCATTTCTCATATTAAAAAATGTATCAAATATTTTTTGCTTGCAACGAACAGCTACGAAACATATCTCGCCCACAAACGCAATTTTCAATATTGCTGAGCAAAACTTGCAGCAGCAGTAGCATCTGCCCCCCTATGCCACCCCCTCTCCGCCCCCCTTGCTCAAAGTTGCAATGTGGCTGCTGCATTTTTGCCAATCGGTTCGCAGTTCAAAAAGCTGACATCCAAAAAGAAACAACATATATAAAAAAGCGTAGGAGAGCAAGTGGAATCGCTCCAAAGTATGCTACGTCTTTGCTTTATCGCAACCTCTATTGATGAACTTTTTGACGCGGAATTCTCATTCATGTTTTCACTTGCAGAATCTCGCACGGCTCGAAGTACATGGAGCGCGGCAACGAGCCACGCCTGGTCATCGATAATGTCACCTATGAGTACCAGGGCGAGTACGAGTGCCGTGCCACCAGCTACATCAATGGTCAGGAGCGGGTGGCCATATCCGATCCCGTGTCGCTGCAAGTTGTGGGTAAGTGCGGGTCACACATATCTTCCGCATATATATATTTATTTTACATGTGCATGTTGCTGTGGGGCAGCCGCAAAAGCCGCAGCACCGCAAAATATGACTACAGACACAACTGTCGCCAGAGCTAAAAAAATGTGTACAAATATGAAATTTACTGAAAACTGAGTTACGACATGCCAGGCGAGCCGACAAACAATGTGAGCAACTGTTAGCCAAGCTGATGACCAGCAACAACGGCAGTCAGCAGCACCAGCAATAAAGAACCGTTATCTGCGGCAGCAGACGCTCGAATACCCTAGTTTCTCAAGCGACTGTTCCTATGGGAGCTATGTAATAGCATATTATGACGATTTTGTAGGATTTTATTTATATAGTAGGAACAGAGTAAACCGCATAATGGTTGAGTTTGGTTAGGATATTTATTTATATTTGTCAGGAATATAATAGAGCTCATAATTAATTGGCTTAACTAAAAAATATAAAATATATTTAAAAATAATACAATTTAATCTAAGCTATATGATATAGTATTTCGATGTTGATAGAATTAGCTTTTATGCTAGAAATGCAGTAAAAGAAGTTGTAATCAAGCTTGGTCAAAAAAATTAAAAACACAAAATAAAATTTCTAACATGATTGTTGACCTATAATTCCTACACAGTACAGTTAATAAATATAATGTAATAATGTGAACCAATCCATCCGATTCTAGCATATGTACTGCATGCCATCTTAGGAAAGTTCCAACAGCTTCAAATGTTTATCCATTTAGAAATTTAAAGAAATCGAAGAGACAAATGTTCAGATATTACACCATTGATGCGGCTTTTGTTATTTACAGGAAATGTATGTGCTTTAGCATGTCGATTAAATTTTGTAGAGTCTCATGCACTACGACCTTATGTGTGTAGTGCGCTTCTCACTGATAAACCAATTATATTACTAGGATCATTTATGGATTTAAAGCCTATATATTATTCATTACATACTGCGTCACATAATTCGAATACCCTCTGTCGGGCTACAGCAATAACAGGGTACAGCACAAAACTGATGACCACTTGCAAATTTACAGTCACGTTCAAAGAAACAACTCAACGTGTCCCCATATGAGCCAAGCTAGTAACATGGCCTGTTACTTATGGCCCTCTCTTTCTCTCTTTCTGTATTACTCTTTCTCTCACTTACGGTTAAGTCGCTGGCTCTCTCGCTCCCGGTGCAACTAATGCTCACTTAAAATAACACAAAACTCCATTAAAAACTGCAACCGGAAAACGCGTCGAAAACATTTTAAGCGCCTGCGATTTTCCTACTCCACTCTCCCCATCCCCTTACCCTTCCCCTGCCCCCTCGCCACTCCGCACGTCCCACTCCCCACATGCCACTTGTCTCGGCGCTCCCCGCACAATTTGGCGGCTGCAGGCGCCGCTGGTCGCAGTGCAAATTTAGCGAGCGGCAACTGGCGCTGGCAACAGACTAAACCAAAATGTAACACAAAATCAAAATGAACTTATGACCACAGCAAAAAAAAACACACACACACTCACAAAAAATGCAAGCACAAAACAAAAAAAAGAGAAAGAAAATGAAAGAGAATAGAACAAATGCCATGGCCAGCATAGCCGCAGGGAAGCAGTGAAAAAGAGAGCGAGAAAAGAAAAGGAAAAAAACATATATATTTAAATTTAGTGCTGAATACCACAGCACGTACATAATTTATGACCAACCAAGGACACGAGCAATTTAGCAGAGCCAGCCGGGAAAAAAGCGCTATATCCTATACATATATACACTATATGCATTGGCAAAAAACTGTGTTCACGCTATCTATGCATATATAAATATGTTTCATGCATGTGTGTGTGTGTTTAAAGTAACTAACGAACTAGTTAACTAGCAACAGCAACAACAGCCACAAAAAAAAAAAATGAAAAAAATACATAGCTCATTATGTGCAGCGACTTTAAAATACCCTACAGGCAAAAAAGTTTGTCAACAATTTCGGTACGGTTTTAAACTGAACACGACTTTTTAAACTCGTTTAGCCGTGTTGGATTCAGGTCCCGACAGACACGCCTAAATAGCTAACTAAATGTTTTGCTCAACCAGCTGGGTGCTAAGAAAATATTTGTTGACAACTTTGCAGCTCAAAAATACGTTTGCCTTTGTTTTAGTATTTGCTGATAAGGCCAACAGACTGTATTAGGTTTGTGAAATGTCCTTCTGTATGTCTATAAAGCTATATTCGAAAATTCGAATATATACACCATACCTTGCTTTAAGACAGCCTCTATTACCGGCATCTTTGCTTAGCAGCCTATGGTTTTACAATATCAAAGTTCAATTAGCGGCATATTTTCTCGATTACGGGAAACATTTTTGTAACTTAAAAATTTAATTTTTTTATTAATTATACAATTTTCTATTGTAGATTTTTGATTAGGTTTTGTAGATTTATAAATTTTTTAATGTAACTGAATTGTATTAACTTTTTTGTTGCAATTTTGTGCATTTTAGGTTTGCTTAAGTTTAAGATGTTAAGATTTTGTTTTGTTAGGCGAATCAATCACAAAATAAAATATGACATTTTGTACAGCTTAAGATCTAGAGGCACCAAAAAGAACTAGATTAATTATGACCTCACCATCACTCACAAAAATCTTTTTTTAAAAAATTTACCATTTTATAGCCAGTGTCTTCGGGTTACAGACTTACAGCCACTATTTCCATAATTAATATGGCTCTGATCATATGTTTTTAAGAGAGTTGCGCCCAATGCGCCTGCTTGCAATATTCTCCGCTAATGCTTAATGAAAGTCATTTAAACATTTACCTTTTACCTTTTAAAACATAAGCTAAAACTGAGTTGGACACTAAGAAGAAACTCCGACTTTGTTTTACTCGGTTGAATAATTGGTTAAAACGTTTATACACATATTTTTTGTCCCCCTCATTACAACGGCCTTAAGCTCATTTCAAAAAATCTGTTTGATCAATTTTGGAAAGTCCGCACACCTGATTTAAACATGTGTAAAACCATCTCCGTTGGACAATTGAATTTCTTTTTACAAAATATGCTATCATGATTCCATTTTTATTAAGTAAATCAAAATTTAGCAATTGCATTTCCAACTATATGGGTATGGATTGAATGTTTGTCTGCACCTCCTGGGTGCCCCATCAGCACAAATCACTTCCTTTGAAGCTGCTGACATCAAAAGAGTTGCAAATATTGCGAAAGTAAGATAATATTCCAAACGCATGTTGAATTGATTCTAAACTTGAAAGGCAAAATATTTATTCATATGTCAATATGGTTCAAATTCGATTGTTATGCATATTTAAAATACAAAGTGCCCGTCACCCGTATAAAATAGAGGAAAATTAAATTAGTTTTGGAACATTTAAAGTGAATTCTTAATAACCTTATTTGTTATTCATTTTGCTCTTAAGATGTTTGATTTTAAAATAATATCACTGTGAAATCTGTGGATTAGGTCCAACACGTGAAATCTCTTTAGCCTCTGCCAAGTATGTCTAATTTTCCAAAATGAAATGAGAAATTAAATGAATAGGATTTTTCCACTAGATTGTTACCTCGTGTGTAGATGTTTTTATTTGATATAAAATTCAGATAAATGCAATATTACATACACATCCCTGCACATTGTTATAGATGTATGAACATGTGTTATATCGTCCTTTAAAGATCAAGTCAAGAATATTGAGGCCACACTAACTACCACATATTATATTAACATAGATATGGCGCATGAGTAAATTTTACCAGCACTTGCTCGTAATTAAACTGTTAAATTGTAAATTTGTATGTGTTTTGTAATTTTTCCAGGTGCTCCGCAAGTGTTACGTCTGCATCCCTCCATGCACACCGTGTCCGTGAAGCGCGGTGAACCGGCCAGCCTCACGATGGTCGTCTGCGCCGATCCGCGTCCGCAGCGCGTGGCCTGGGAGTGGGGTTCGCTGCGCCTGGAGGCCGGCTCGGGCATAGGTGCGTATACTTGACGCCGCCTCGTGCGCTTCATTGGGCAGCTAATGAAAATGCAATTGGATGCTTAGTTGTAGTTTTTCTTTTTCAATAAGCCCCAACTCAATTAACATTGCGAAAGCGGCGGCGCATCAAACGCATTGCACGTCACGCACAGCGGCCGCGGGAGGGGGGTGGACGACGGGGTGCGGATTCTGTCCGTGTGTGTTGGCTGCCCGCTGCACGCTTGAGCGCTCATTAACAAACCTTCTCCGCAAATTTGACATTGAACAAACGTTGAGCGTGCTACGTGTGGCTAAACAGGAGACAGCGGAACAGAGGGACAATGGTGCAGCGGGACAGAAGGAGAGCGGGACGAGCGCGACGAGCCGCATGCCGCACAAATCAAGACAAATTACATGTCCAGAGACGGCAGCTTCGATGCGAAAATCAGACGAATGCCAGCATCATGTTGGTCTAGCGTGGCATTAGCATTGGCAGCTGGGGGCTGGCGTTGCCCCGTTCACCGCTGACGCTCGAGCAGACTTCCCACGCTTGTCAGTTGCCGGTAATCCTGGTTACAACAGACAGCTTGCGCTGCTGCAGAACCAGTTGCCATATGTAGCTCGTTTTTCACTTTAAACTGCATTGCGCAGCGTCTTTTGTGGACCAGCTCCAGCTCCGGTTCCAGCTGCAGCGGCAGCGGGAGATCCATCTCCATCTCCAGCTTCAGCTTCAACTGGCAACAAATCTCGCGCATTACTCTTCATTTTCAGCTTGTCTGCGTGCGCATCCGGCTGCCTGCCTGCCCAGCTGTCCATCTGCTCGTCTGTCTCGCCGTGCGTGTAATCCGGCGTACTTGCCACTGACAGGAATCAAGCGAAGCGCATTGCAGGCCAAGCCACATATTGTGGGTCTGCCCTGCAACTGCTTCTTGTTGCGCATACGCCACGTTGTCGCGGCTTTCAATTATTAATATATTGTATTATTTTTCACACCCATTGATTAATGTACGCATTTGTCAAAATTAACCCGACTGTAATTTGTTTGTTATTTTAGTCCAATTAACTCTTGCGACATTCCGCGAGTGTGAAACACAAATCTATAATTAATAGCCATATAAATATCTCTCTCCCTCTCTCTGAAGATCGCTTTCGAGCCGACGACATGCTGACCGATGCACGCGAGGATTGTTACCTGTCCACGTTGCACATACACCACACGGATGAACACGACTCACGACCCTACTATCTTGTGGTGGAGAACGAGCGGGGCACCGATCGTCATGCCATTCATTTGATTGTGGAGGGTACGTTTGCAGGTGCATAGTGTTTTCTTTATTTTACCCTACCTATTTACACCTTAGTTCATACACACATAAAAATATAAAAATAAATTGCCTGCCTGCCAACATATATATTGTGGAAGATAGGATAAGAAAGGGCGAACATTGGTTATTACAGATAATACAGATACATTTACGAGAGTGCCTAAACACACATAAGCAGAAAAAACAGTTACTGTCTATCCGTAATTCCCATGTTTTTGCTTAAAAGTTTTCAATGTAATTTCTTCTTTTATCTTTATCGCCAATCTGTCTTCCTTACATATGACAAAAAAAGAAAAACTGAAATATGTTTGCAGGCAAGGGTATGTGCCAATGGGTATGCGCAAGTGCCTACTACCCTTTGTTCTACCCGTTGGCAGTCATTAATTAAATTTAATTGCACAATGCATGCAAAGTTACATAGCTCTTTAAATATTTTTCAAACGTTGGCCATCATAATTATTTCAATTAAAATCGAACCGTATATGCAATTTACAAATTCCTTTTACGCTTGCATAATTAACGCCATCGCATATCAACAACAACAATTGACTGACGGGAACAATTGCTGCTTTTGGCAACGTGCAGAACCTTTGGAGATGAGCTACCTGCTCGGCGTCGCCGGCGGCTGCATGGCCGCCATTTTGATCCTGATCTGTCTCTGCATCTACGCCGTCAAGAGCAAAAAATGCTGCTTCAAGGGTAAGTGGAGGTGTTAGGGGTGATGGGTTTGTGCGTCCAGCGCGAGAAAACTGCTCATTAAAAACAAATATTCAATTCGCCTCAGTCACAACCATAACAATGGCCACAACAATTGCAACTGTGGCAACGCTGGGCAAACAGTTGCCAGCTTGAACAGGCCGCATATTAATTACAAGCGAACACTCCTCAAAGCGAACGCGCGTCGCAGCAATTAAAGCATTTTCTTCATTATGCCGTCAGATGGCGTTGAACTTGCCGCATGCCACATTTCGCTGTCATACTAATTGCAAAAACACAAAAACTTGCAGCAAAAGCCAAAACATAGAAAAGAGAAGTACAAAAATAGAAAAAAACAAAAACAGAAGAGCCGCGCCTTTTATTTTCTTTTCTTCTTTTTTCTTTGAAACTCAAATAAATCTCATAAAATATTCATTAGCGCGTTTCGCGCCGCCAACGCCTGCGGTCAGTTGGCCAACACAAAAGGGTTAAGACCCTCGAAGGACGGCTTTTAGTACAGACATACAAGTTTTTTTATTTATTTTTTTGCTGGTCTTTGGAGCATTTGCAGATTTAAATGCGTCTGCTTAAAGTCGTTAGACTTTTGGGGCAAGGCGAACTTGGGCACGGGGATTTGGCTAATTAGAAATCAAAATCGCGCCGCAAAACTTTTGCTCAACGCACAATTAAAATGCACATTTGTAAAAAACAATTTACAAAACAGCAAAAGAAAAACAATTTGCCAAAAAATAAATAAAAACAACAAAAGGGAAACTTTCCCAAAAACTTGCTCAAGGACATTCGCTGGAAAGTTTTGAGGCTGGCTCGAAAAAGAATTTACGCTCCGGGATTTGCACTGGCCAGTTGCCTGGCTAAAATACAACTCTAAACTGTAAACTTGAGTCGTAAATAAGGCAGAATCCTTGGAATAGCCCGGCGTGCGCAATTTCTCAGTTGTCAATCAAAACGTCAATTTCCACACAGCGGCGGGAAAACGTGAAAACTTGAGCAGCTAGCAGCAAGGGCGCAGCTGCCGCCAATTGCCAAGTTATCAAATGGCAATTGACAGATCTTCAATTGCCTCGGCTACCCCTTTTGCACCCCCTACTCGTACACACACTCATACACACACGCACACGTGCGCGCAATTTCATCTAGTCGAAATCCATCAAAATTACCCCGCTTTTTTGGCCGGCTTTAGGCAACTTTACACCTTTTGGCTATCAATAAGTTTACGGCTCATTTGTCAAAACAGAGCTACAGATACAAATGTATCTGCATATGTATCTGTACGTGCGTCTAGCCATCTGTCTATGTCTCTTGTCTGTCCGTCTGTCTACAAGCGTGGGGGTTACTAATTTTTAGTGGGTATATTTTAGAATAGCGCGCAAATCCACTCTAATATAAATATATAAAATAAAAGTATATATATATATATATGTATATATACAAAAAAATATGTAAGAAAGACGAAAGAGTTCTCATATATATTATTTCTGCTCGCCTTTGCAGGTTCCACCGGCTATAAATCATCGGATAAGGACAGGTAAGTTGAAGCGAAACACACACCAACACTCACACACACACACACACACACACTCTTGTAACAGCACTCACACAACAAATGGCCGGTTATGATACATTTTCATGAAAGGCGCTCGCAACGCATCGAACAGCCAACAGGTGGCGCTGGCGTGCCAATTTATGAGTCCCGAATGGCCACACACACACACTTACGCGCTACCCATGAATAATGCGTCCTGTATGTGTGTTTGTGCAGTGTATGAAATATTCTGCGTTTTTTTCATATATTCAATATTGCAAAGTCGGCTTTTGAAAAATATTTCACTGTTTTGCCGCGCAACGTCAAGCAAATGCACACACACACACACACACACACTCACGCCACACACATACGCACCCATATAAACATAACAATCGCTCATTGCCGCCCCTCACTTTTGTCCTGACATGAGTTATGAGGCTGTGGCGGTTATTTGGCTCACCGCTTCGCCCCGGCTCCTCGTTGTGTCTTGTTGCCCCATTTAAAAATTACCATATTTCGTTTATGGAACACAGACTCGGACAACACACACACACACACACACACACGCGCGCAAACACGCATGCATGACCAAAAATGCATAGAATAGTTTTTGGGGCGCACCATCATGGCAGCACATTTTAGTGTGTTTTTGTGTGTTTGTGTGTGTGTGTGTGTGTGTGTGTTGGTAGAGCGGAAATGGATTTTGAATTTCCGTTATAAGTATAGTTGGCAACACAGCAGCCACAGCCACATTTCCAGCGGCATTCATTATTTATGCAACCAGCCTAAAAACTAGCCTCCAAAGCTAACAGCCAAATTCACAAAATTGTTGTATCAATCAGAACGTAACGAAAGATTTTGCTTAACGAAAGCTCCCCCTAGAGGCATCTCGGTGGGATTTAATATCCTAAGCCCGCCTCCGTTTCAAGTCACCAATTGCCGACGGGCAGATGAAATAGCTGCATATTTAGATATGCGATTGCCATGAAATTTGCCAATCAAAACGGTCGCAAATTAGAACAAGATGGAATTTTCTGCATGCCTCAGATAAAATACTCTAGCAGACACAGTTTGGATTTGCTGTTTTCTTAACGAGCTTGAAGTTCTTCCAACATTTTCCTTGGATGCTGTATGCTTTATAGTTATCCGATTTTAATCAAAATGGTTTTTAAATGTTTAAAGCATTGCAAAATATATATCTAAAAAAAAACTAAAAAAAATGTCTTACAAAAAATAAGCAAACTTCATTCAAAAAAGGAAAATAATTATTTGCATTGAAATTTGAATTTGAATTTTATCAAGAACCGACATACATGGCCTTAAATATTTTTTTCCAAAAAACGTTACGAATGCGATGACAACCGTCTATTAACCACAGAAAGGACATGCGAATCTACTGCCTCCTCTAACACCTCCACACCCCCCACACACAATTGTCACCAGACCTTATCACAAAAAATTTCGATAACAAATTCTCGTTTTGTCTTGTTTGGTTTCTGCCCGCAGCGAAAAGGCTGATTTGAAATCACGCTCGGATAGCACAAGTGGCCCCCAAGGTGATTCAATTTACACAACGCCCGCCGGCTTCCATCATCACCAGCAACAACAGCAACAACAGCAGCAACAACAGCAGCAGCAG
The DNA here is from genome assembly GCA_035041545.1 of Drosophila colorata. Classification (NCBI taxonomy): domain Eukaryota; kingdom Metazoa; phylum Arthropoda; class Insecta; order Diptera; family Drosophilidae; genus Drosophila; species Drosophila colorata. Next base: position 4,243,836 of record JAWNLD010000680.1, on the reverse strand, counting down.
CAGCAACAGCAGCAACAACAACAACAGCAGCAGGCAGCAGTTGCGGCGGCAGCAGCGTTGCACGCGGCCTCGCAGCATCCACAGCAACAGTATCCGGGACATGGATCGCCGGAGGCAATGAAGGTACGCATGGCTGCAATGATATTACAACCGCCCACTAGGGTCTAGCAGGCAGTTGATAACGAAAGCAACGAGCTTCAGTATCAACAACAGCCAGCCCAACAACAACAACAACATGAACATGAACATGAACATGAACATGAACATGATAATAGTAATGCCAACACCAACACAAACAATAACAACAACAATAATAATAATATTAATAGCACAACAGCAACAACGACTGCGACTGCAACACTGACCAATAGTAGTAATAACAATACAATAGAGTTAGCCAAAGCAACGCCTGCTGGCAACAGCAACAGCAACAGCAGCAGCAGCAACAGCAACAGCAGCAACATGTTGGCTGAGGCGCTCGGCCGCAGCAACATTTCCCATAGCCTAAGTCTAGCTAGTACGCTAAATAGTAGCAGCAACAGTAGCAGAAATAGCAGCAGCAAAACTAGCAACAACAAGCAGCAGCAGCAGCAGCAACAGTTGCTCACTGGCGGCGAGCTGGAAAACAACATGAACTGTGAGCTGAAGCCGCCGGCCAGCGGCAAGCTGCTCAACTTGAATGTGACCAGCGAGGAGTCAGCGGGCGGGCAGGCAGGGGGTGTAGACAGCGGGCCGGCAGCCGGCCAGCTGAGCGCCGAGGAGACGCAGCTGCTGCTGCAGAAGCTGAGCATCAACAATCCGTTCTACCGCTTCCGCAAGCAGAGCAACTCCCTGCGCGAGCTGCGACGTCTGCGGCGACGCGCGCGTCGCCAGCTGCGACGGCACAGATCCGAGGCGGATCTGCAGCAGACACAGCAGCACACACACCCTCAGCAACACCAACACCAACACCCTCAGCAACACCCACACCCACACACACACCAGCACAATGAAGCCAAAGTTGTAGTTGTATTAGACAGTAAGCAGCATTTAGCCTTAAGTAATCCTAGACACGGCACGAGTAGCATTAAGACTAGATCCGTAAGCAGCCTCTCGCCGGACAACTCCACGGTGATCACGAACCCCTTCTCCATCTTCCACGACGACGAGATTCTCACGCTGGGCGTCAATCCTCGCCTGCGCAGCGCGAACAGCGCCGCGACCGCCATACGCACAGCGCGGCCTTCGCGCAGCGGCAAGGGACTGCGCCGGCTGTTCGACAGGCAGACGAATGCCGCCGGCGCGGGCGCCACGCCGACCGGCCATCATTACCTGCACGGCGTGCCCGTGCGCCGCTTCGAGCGGCAGGACTTCGGCCAGGAGGCGGGCACGACGGGCACGACGGGCACGATGGGTACGATGGGCAAGCCGAAGCGCGCCAGGGCGCTGTTCAAGCAGCTCTCGCTGCGCAAGTTGCACAGGCCGGAGGAGCCGCCGGTGTTGCCCAAGCTCAAGCTGAGCTACCGCTATCCGAACCGCACGCAGAGCATTCAGAGCATGCGCGCCGCGGGCAGCGGCGGCTACGACATCCAGCACACGGCCTACAGGCCGCGACTGGTGTCCACGACGCCCAAGTCCAACTACTTCGAGCGGCTGCAGGCGAAGACCAGGCTGGGCATTCAGAAGATACGCGACAAGTGCCGCAACTTCAAGGCGAGCAGCAGCGACGCGAGCAGCAGCTGCGGCGCCGGCAGCGAGTTCAGCGGCTTCCACACGCTCGCCAAGGACGAGAGCTTCCGGTTCATCAGCGATCGGGCGCACATCTCCAGCTACGAGTCGCGCTGCGCGGCTGCCCACGCCTCCGGCAAGCAGGCGACCATCTACAAGAGCTACAAGTCGGAGATCGATCTGAGCAAGAACCTGCACTACCTGGAGCACTACCTGGAGCAGAACTTCGAGCAACAGCTGGGCAGGAGCCGGCAGTCGGCGCACTCCGTGGGCCGCATCAGCGGCGACCAGCGCAGAGCGCTGGCCACACAGCGCATCAGGGAGACGGAGACGGAAACGGAAGCGGAAGCGGAGACAGCGGACAGAACCGGAACGGGGCCGGGCACGCCGCGGCGACGCCACAAGCGCAGCCAGTCGCAGGCGAACAACCAGACAGCCGGCGGCAGCAGCAGCTGCGGCCCGGCGGCCAACTACGAGAACCTGGGCACACTGCCAATATCCGCGCGTGCAGCGGCTCGCCACACGACAACCTTTCACTCGGACTCGCTGAGCAGCTCGGACTACGCCTCCGTGTTCAGCGGCCCGACGGCGGCGAAGCGGGAGATGGCACCACAGGCCGAGGCGCGGCTGGCGCAGGAGGAGCGCGTGGAGCGCGAGGAGCAGCCGGACTCGGTGCTCAAATTGCGCTACGAGCATCCGGACAAAATGTGTGAATACTACTTTGATAATCTGACCAGCTATGCGCTGGCGCTGGAGGAGAGCGAGGACCTGCTGCTGGCCGAAAGCGCCAAATCAGCGCGTTTCTTCTACGACGACGAGAATGCAGCGAACAACGATGATGATGATGATGACACTGATGATGATGATGATGATGATGATGAGGATGATGACGATGGTGTGGTTGATGACGTTGTCGCCTTGGCCACTAACGAGCCGGATTACATAGCACGCGACATTCGCATTCGCGTCAATGTCAACGAGTGCGAGGACGCAGATTGGTACCAACGCCAGCAGCAGCAGCAGCAGCAGCCGTCGACGTCGTATAATGAGAATTTGGCCGAGAGCACATTCTATCAATCGCTCAATCAGCACTTGCAGCGACAGGCGACCGCAGCTGACGACAGGCACAAGTCAGCAGCGACATCTTTATCGGCTGCGGAGTCGGTGGCGCCACCGGGCGGCGAGAGCTACTTGGCGCACTTCCAACGCAGCCGCAGCGACTTCGAGCGGGTCGAGCGCGGCAGCCTGCTGCGCCCAAACGAGGACACGGAGCAGCTGCACGCCCGCGGCGAGTACTACGGCTTCGGCGGCGAGGGCGCGGGCGCGGGCGCGGGCGCGGGCGCGGGCGTGGGCGCGGGCGTGGGCGAGGCGGAGGTCGTGTACGCGACCAGGCAGCGACGCGCCGACCTCATGGAAGCGCACTACTCGCGCAGCTACCCCACTGCAGCTGCAGCAACGCTGCTCGCCGAGGCAGATGGCGGCTACAAGCGCAGTCGAGCACTGCGAACAGCAGCAACGGGGGCGGGAGCAACAGCAGCAGCAGCAGCTGCTGGGACAGCAGCAACAGGGGCAACCGCAATGTCAGCAACTGGCGATGTGGGGCTTACTGTGATTCGGCCAACCGCAGATGCGCTCTACGCCACCAGCAGCAAGCAGCAGTTGCAGCAGCAGTTGCAGCATGCAAAGAAACCAGAGCCAGCGATGGCATCGGGACAAGCAGCAGCAGCGACAGCGGCGCCCGCGGCTGCCCTGTCGGCGGGCAGTGCCAACACCAACACGAGCGCAAATAATCGTTACATGCTGGAGAATTTGCGCAAATACTACGCAAATCAGCAGCAGCATCCGCCCGCACATTCGGTCAACTCGTCCTCGCTGTCCAACTCGTCATCCTCGAACTCGTCCATGTCGCAGCAGCAGAAGCTGCAGCTACCCACCGCACATCCGCACATCTCTAAACAGCAGCAGCAGCAGTTGCAGTTGCAGCAGCAGCAGCAGTTGCAGCAGCAGCAGCAACTACTGCATTTGGGGCCGCCGCGTCGCAATTCGAGCACGTCGAATGCCTCCTCGACTGCGGACAATTTTGACACGTTTATAGCGCTGCGCAATGCCACGCCCACGTCCTCCGCAGCGGACTACAATCCCAAACAGCAAATGCAGCCGCAACGTCGCAGTCAGCATCAGGGCGCGGCGGCCAATGCGCCGCTCATCTCGGCGCTCAACTATTACGGCAGCGGCAGCAGCAGCGGCGGCGGCAGTGGCAGCGGCAGCGGGGGCAGCGTCCTCACATACAACGGTAAATTATCGGCCACCGCAATGTTGTCACAAGCAAATTTGGCTAGAACTTCCGCGCTGCATCAGCAACATGCCGCGACACCAGCAACAGCAGCAGCACCACCAGCAGCAGCATCCGCATCCGCATCCGAGAGCTTCATACTGGAATATGAGTGTTAGCGCACGATTAAATTACTATCGATTCGTGGGTGGCAGCTCCATCCCCTCCATCCCCTCCTCCTCCTGCTCCTCCGGTTGGCTCGCCTGTCGACAGCAAATTGCGAATTATTTCGCCTGCTGTCCGTCCGTCGGTCAGTTTGTGCTGTTGTCTATGCGCTCCATCCTGTTGGGTGTGTTTCGGGTTTACGTTTGCCAGAATTACAATTACAAATTGTTAACGCATCTGATTGGATTAACGCCCCCGCCCCGCAGCCCAAATGGACCAGCTTAAATGTGTACATAGGTCTGTCTGAAGCGAACCTTAAATGAAACGGAAGCTCCTGATACCTCCCAGTCACATCCGAACTAAGAAACTAAGGCTAACTGAATATATCTATCCCGTGCTGTAAGTGTAAGCTATTTGTAAGGAATCGTACTTGCGTATTCATATATACAAGTCCATATTTATTGCCGTTGATTAGTGTGAAAGTACTTGAACTACATGGTATATACTCGTGTGTATAGTTAGGTATACATTATCGTAAACTACTGACAATAATACAATTCAATTACCGATTACATTTATTAGCCAAGTTAATAGCAAATACGAAAATTGTATTCGAAATTGAAAGAAATGCATAAATCAAATTTATAGTTGTATCGCAAAAATAAGAGCATATTCATAATCCCCGTACTCGTACTCGTACTCCTACTACTACGCAATGTAAATCAAATTTATCCTATATTAAACAGATATCGAATTTTGAAGAACTCAACTCCAAGCTAATCGTTACAACTTTTGATATATACTATATAAGATGCGAGTATTCGATTGTTCTCAGCGCCGTTAAGTTTTTCAGTTTAGCCAAAAAGATAATCCCAACTTAAATGTTACTAAATATCCAACAAAGAACTGCAGTGAGTACCAAGAGTACGTTTGAGCGTTTGAGTACAGCGTACATTTGCGTACTTTTGAGTCTGCTTTCAAGTACTTACGCATAATTGATCGACTTCAATTTGACATTTCACTTCGCTTTTGAAAGATTTGACTACATTAAACTCATACTCATTTCCACGAGAATACAAATTGTTAGGAAGACTCAAAATGATGCTGACGAAAAGCGAGCCTCTCAAATTTAAATAAATACTAATGAGTATAATTAAGACTACTGTTGAGTAGCACCGAAAAAAAGGTCTCATTGCAGTTCTTTGATATCTTAGGCACCAATTACATACGTATAGAAAAACAAATAAAATAAATGGGACGCTTCTCCAAATGCAAAGCAATTACGTTTAATTAATTTAAAAACTTTAAAAATAAAAAACAAAAACAAAAACATAAATAAATCGTAATGAAAACCGCGAAAACAACAATTTGAGCTTCCACGTTGACATAAAGGAAATTAAAACCGCTCACTGCATTAAAGGACAGCAACTAAACTTACAACAACAACATCAACAATGAGTGGCAAATGTAATGACAAAGCGCATAAAATATGAAAATCTGTAATTACGCTGAAAGCAAATAAAAAAGGAGAGAAGAAGCCCTCGCCAACAACATATTAAATTTATTTATTTATGCGGCAAAAGCGTATTACGCAAAAGGATGTTTTGCGGCTCAGCTGGCGCCACTTTTATTTTTATATGTATAAACCTCTATATATATTTATATATATGTATCTGTATATTTACTTACTATATGTGACTTCTATAGAGTGTTTAACTTTTAAGCGCAACTGTAAATACAACTACAACTAATTGTAATGCAACGAAAGGCGGGCGACTCACTCATTAATTTCTCATTTATACACGCTGTCATGCGCTGCGTATGTGCAATATTTTCAATCATAACCTCAAAAAAAAAATTACAAATAAAAAACCCAGGCATAAATATTTTCATGTTACGAAAAAAAAAGAAATAGTAAAAATCGCTTCTTACTTTTTGAATTTACGCAGTTACATATTAAAATTATTGCGCATGTGGCATGTGCTCGTATTTTCAACCCCCCCTTAACCCCTCCTCCATGCATTGCCACCTCGCCCATGCAATTATCTGTGTGCGCGCAATTTATCTCATTTGCGGCTGAGTTATTTCCAACTGCAGCAAATAGCACTGCCAGACGGGCCAAGCCCCTGCTTGCCGCAGTGCCCCCAGTTTGTATTTGTGTGCCACATTCTGGTTTTTTCCCTCTTTTTGCTGTTATTGTTGGGCAGCCAACACACTTTTCCGCTTAATTTACTGGCTGGCAGCTGCCTTCGCGCTGGCCCCGAAAGAAGATGCCACTGTGCAACAGCGCTGACCGGTTGACAACAGCAATTGCTGCATAATGCATATGCCCAGGCGCAGTTTGGACCATGTTGATCCTGGCTGGAACCTCAACGCGTCGCTGTTGTTGCTGCCGGTGCCTGCTGCCAGCCGTTTCAATTGCTGTTTGCTTTCGTACAACAGCAGCAACAACAGCAACAATAATAATTCATGGCCTGCTTTATAGCTGACCATCAAGTTATCGGCAGTTGTTGCCAACCCTGTTTGACCTCTGCTCCCCCTTCCATTCACCATCAACAGCCAGCAAATAAATTAATGAAAGTCAAATTAAAATTTCTTTGATGTGGCAAATGGAGCTGGTTCAGTTTGTCTCCCTTTTATCGCAAGTGCAACAGTCGCTTGTGGCGTAAACCTATTAAAAACCTATCAGTTGCACTGCGAAACCAACAACAACAACTAAATCAGTGACAACAAATTTGATTAAGAAAACGCGTGAAGTCTTGTGTTAAAGAGTTTTAAGTTAATTATGCGTTTGATTAAACAGTCAACAGTTTATATAATTGAATTATTTAGCTTGGATGGGTAACAAGAATAGGAAGAAGAAGAGGAAGACTGCTGCATTTTAAGGAAGCTAAAGACATCACTTGAGGTACTTAATAGAACAGAGCTGACAGCTGCACAGATACAAACACACTATACTCTATACCAGAGAAGAACAATACGAACTGTTATTTAAAAACGAAAAACTCAAGACTCAAAACGGAAACTGCCGCCATGTGCGCTATTATTAACTCAACTACAGATACTATATTCCATATATATATATATACTTTTTCCCCTCCCACTTTCTATGCCTAAGCCCATGTTCGTGTTTACCATTTGTTTTAAGTATTGCAACAATAACAATAACAACAACAACAACAGCAACAGGCAACCAAAAAGCGCAGCCTCAGCTGCACCATTTACCATTTATAATTGTATAATTAAGTAATCGTATGATATTTAGTATTTTTACCTAGGACATCTTGCTGCATTCGTCTCTTCTAAAAATATTATTTGAAATGTGCTAATGTTCATTTAGTTTATGTTAATTTTCCATTAGTTCTTTATTATCTATACTTAAATTTATTCAATGAGATTCACAATGGGTTGTGATAACAAACACACACTTTCACATATACACCAACACACACACACACACATCTACATATGTAATAATTTCACACACAAAATTGCCAACGGAATGTGTACCCTCAGAAAAAAAGAAAGAAAAACCCAAAAATAATTATACCGATATGTAAAACTACAAAAATCAAAGCAAGTAACCAGTAATATCTGCATATGCTCTATATAATAATTATCCGTAAACCGTAACAATGTATGTGCTCCATGCATTTTGTGCATTCTCTTTGGTAACTCTCAAACTCGATTCGTATGTTATTCGTGTTATTTTCCAGTTTTGCGATCTACAATTTTCCGTTTCCGTTTTGTTTTGTGTTCGACTTTTGTTTGTTGTCACCTTTCTTTTGTTTGCCAGTTGTGCCACATTTCGTATAACATTTGTACTGTGTCTAATTAGCAATCACGGCAATCACTGTGGCATCACGCCCTCTCCCACCCACTCACCCCTAACCCAAAGCCCCAAGCCTAACCCTTTTCCTAACCCAGTTCCATTTCGAATAAAGTTTTTGCCTGTTTTGCACGCGACTTTTGCGCGTGTCGCGTTTTTAACAGCTATCATTTTGTTAAACATTCAACATGCAACATGCAACATTTTTTGTCGTTTGATTAACAACCTTCAACTTGCTAATAACCTCTTTTATTTGTTTTTCTCTTTCTGTTCAATATATTTTGTTGAATTTGTCACGTGTGCAACTGAGAGTTGAGGCATGTTTTATGAGCCAGGTCTGAACCGCAACAAAACAACCAAAAAAAAAAAAACAACTAACAGAATGTAACTGTAAACAAGTTGATGCAACTGCAAATGTGTAACTGTAAACATATATATTTTTTAATATCGATAGTCAACTTTTACTTTTGCTCCTACACAGAATTCAAATGTTGTTGTGAGTTTGTATTCTGCGTTCGGTTTTGTTGCACTTTATAAACAAAACACATACACACTTACCTTCCTAAATGTGTTTGCCTAGTGCCTACCCCAATACCTACCCAATTTCCATTTTTATTGCGATTCTGCCAACTGTTAACATCATCGTAAAAGTTAAAGTCGTCTTTTGCCTTGTTTTACTACTTGTTTACTATGCTTACAAAATGTACATATATTTCTGCTATATTTATTTTTCATATACATATGCATACATACATTTATCTGCTCATGCGGCATGTCTGTCTGCTTGTGTGTGTGTGTATTTTAAATTGCATAATTTTATTTTACGAGATATCAAATTTCACTCAATTGTTGGCCCGGTGAATCCGATTTAGCTGCATTTAATTAACCCCGTCAATGAATTGTAATTAATCCTTCACAGGATAACTTACACTTGCTTTTCCTCTCTCTCTCTATCTCTTTGTTTGCTTGCGCAAAATATTTACATTAAAACATAAAAAAATACCCCAACAACTCATAAATAAATGCCAGCAGACGCAGACACGCACCACAAAACTTGGTCAGTACATAAATCAAAACTTCAAGCTCTGGCCAGTCGACCACGCCCTCCCGCCTCTGCCTAACCAGCAGTCGAAAAGCTTTTGGGCCAACATGTAAAACTTTATTGTCGCTCTTCTGCCTTCTTCTTCAGCCAGCGCCATCAGTTACCATTTCGAGCACTTTGTTAAAGGCTGAAATCAACACAAGCATTTTATTGCCTCATTACACAATTTGGTGCAAGCGAAGCGTTGCATGCCACTCCGAGACCCAAAATCTGACCTCTTTGCCGCATGCCACATTCCATGCACAAATTTAAGGCGACTCTCGGCATTCGGCAAAAGTTGTTGCAGCAGCTGTTGACGCAGAATTCGTGCCCCGCCCGCTGAGGCACCTTGAGACGGCGCGACGCTTAGTTTTGTCTGCTAATAACATAATCCAATTAACTGTTGCAGCCAACAAAAGACTAAAAACAATGCACAAGTTTGGCAACTCAGCTTTTGGCAGTGTGTTGTTTGTGTGTGTTGCATGTTGCATATTATGCCAACTTGAGGCGATAACTCGACAAGCTCAACATATATATATATAACAACATGTATATAAGGCCAACTTCAGGCGGCAGGTATTTTATGCATATTATGGCCAGCACATATGCGCACTCACAAACACACACAGCTCGCACACACACACACACAAGCAGCATGCCCCACCCACAACCACTTGGCACACACACCCTACCACACACTTGCAAACTGTTAAGCGCACTTTTAAGCCCTCTCGCTAGCTCTTGGCGCTCCATATAAAGTTTGTTAACAACTTCGGTCCGAATTATATATATTTTGACATGTTTCTACTATTCCATGCAATGAGTAATTGCCATATGCAATGCATTAAAAACTCATTTCACGCGCTGTCAACTCGATAACAGTGCATTTATGCATTAAATGTGCATTAACTCTTAATTACAGCCAATTAAAGCCGAGAGCAGATAGCATTTAAGAGCAAAAGTAAAAATTCTGCTGCATAGCAATGAAGACCCAAGCCGAACCAAAACCCGAACCCAAACCACTCCAAAATCCACTCAAACCACAAAACGAGAGCGCAAACAAATCAAATGCAGCGCAATGCAAACAATAACAAAAACAAACAGCAACGACAACAATATCAACAACAACAGCATCAAACAATAAATATATATATAAAGCGCAATTATTATAATTTAATTTTGCTGTCAGTCATAAAAATTGGTTTCCTTTTCACATAAAGCATATATATATTTATTTATTTTTATTTTTCAATTATTAAAGTGATAAATATTTTCGTGCAATTGTGTTTTCACTGTACTCGAAGAGTCAAAAGGTTACATCAAAAAAAATCTATCAAATTTACAAATATTAGCGCTATAAATAAAGCGCACAAAAAACACAGAGAATCGAGCCTGATGCATAATGAAATTACAAAAGTTCCTCACGGCACGTTTATTATAATTACTTTGTTTTAATATTTCTATATTAAATGTGGTTGATTATTTAGTAATTTCTGCGCGAAAAAAGTTACAACAATATGAAATGCATATAGTAAACAAATTTTTGCTACTAATTTAAAGAATTGAACAATTTTAGTTACCAATTTGGTTATTTTTTGACGCGCTCTGCTTGGTTATTTGTTTTGATTTACATGTGTTTATTATAATCTATATATATACATATACCTACTTATTAGATCGCCCATTTTTTATATGCTACCTATCTATACTTGATCAATGTTTTTAATTTTAATGATTGAGCTACATTTATGCCTTTTAGTTTAAAGTAAAGATATACGAAACAGCGTGTTTGCAGAAGCCAATTAAAATTGAAATTACGAAGCCCGGCGGTCTAAATGGCCCTGCCCAGAATCATGATGATGGTGGTATTAATGATGATGATAAAGATGAAAATCACGTTTGAATCTCAAGTGAAATGCAATGTAAATGTGTGCACCTTGTATTTAATTTTTAATTATTAAGTGTATAAAATAAAATTATTCATATGCCTATTTATTTGCAACTGAATCGCCTAAAGCAACCGAAGTTGATTTTAATAAAACTTATTTTCTGCATATTTCTTTTTGTTTTCTCGATTTGAAATTGCGGATAAGCCAACAGCAAAGTATATAGAAAGAGCACTAATTTCTAATGTACATTTTTAGAACGAGTCCTGAACTAAACATCTTAGCAGTTGTTCCATCACCTAGTTCAAAAACCAATCCAAGTTTTCAGCTCAGTTAGTCAAAACCCAATGCTTAAATATTTATATATATATATATATATTTGTTTCGATATGTCAGCTATTAACTGCATAGAGAAGAACAATATTTTGAATACTTTGTAGCGTGATAAACAGTTTAAATATTTATAGTTTATTAATTATTTTCATTCCGCTCATGTGTTAGTTGCAATTTATAACAATTTGTACTTTGTGTAGAGAAATATTCATGAATTGTTTTAAAAGCAGTTCAACCAAAAGAAGAAAAAAAATTAAAAACAATAAATATAAATAAATAAGTTATACAAACATTTATATGATAATTATGGATAATGCAGAGCAACTAATTTATAACAAAAGTGAATTGAAAAAAATAAGAAGATAAAACTGAGTACCGCATTAAATGATGAACAAATTTATAACAAGACAAAAAAAGCAAGAAGGAAAATTATAAAAATAAAAAACAATACAATTTAATTGCGTATGCGTGTGTGTGTTAATATTTATTCATTTGTGTGTGCCTTAATACTTTTCAGTTGAGTTTTCATTAATACTGCATCGGGCATTATTATTATTAATAATTATTGATTTTGTTCGTTGCATTCGTGTATTCCACCTTGCCGCTGTATGTGTGTGTGCGTGTGTGCCTTGTGCAAGCGTTTGGATAATTTTCTTTCTCTTTCACTTACACACACACACACATTCTCTCTTTCTCTTTCTCTCTTGTGTATGGATGGAACAATAAAAGTTTTGAGTTCTGATTTATTCATGAGTCGAGCGCTGCGCTCGCCCCGTTTGTTATGAATTTTAAAGCTCTGCGTGCTTACTGTTAGTTGATTGAAAAATATAAATATATATTCATACATATATATATTTCTTTTATAAATTAAAACAAACAATGAAAAATACTTGATACCAGTAACACCAGCCGCCGATAGCTAAAATTACTAGTAATTGAGATTGTTGCCAATCAACAAATGCATTTGGTGAACTGATTCTGATATGAAGTCAGATTCGTTCAGTAAATGCTCCATATTAATTCCTTAGCCCATCCGCACACCCACATCGACACAGCACTCACAAACACATACAACACCCACACACACACACACACACACACACACACACGCAGACACTTACACAATAACACCTTGGCAAATGTCTTAACTTGCATATAGAATTTACTTTATTCAACTCAAAACTATAATTATTTTGTATAATTTCTGCGTTGCCCCTTTTTATAATAGTGTAACCACGCAACCCACCAACCACCCAGCATAACCCACCCATAAAGTAAGATTTAATTTCACCCATGTAGCTGTAGGGATATGTGCTTATAAAGTTCCAGCAGGCAATTATCAAGTTAATTAACCGAAACGACAGAATTTCACAACAACAACAATAACATAGTCTTTGGTGGCACCAAATGTTCCGATCCACAAAGAAAATAGCGAGAAGTATGTTTTTTCCTTTTGTTATTTTTATGAATTCCAAGAAACAGGAAATGGGTCTTACATAATATTTAATTTAAATGTATTTCTATTTTTATTTGCTTTACGTGGACTTGGTGAGCGCCCCACCCCGTATTCTTCCTCTCTTATCTCTTGTCTCTTGCCTCTCTCTCTCTCTCTCAAAATATTTATATATACGCATACATGTAAATTGTTTAATTGATATGGATTGATGAATTGACCTTAACTAACTAACTATATATATACACAAAGCATATATATAAATTATATATATATACCATATATCTAAAATAATAATGAATATATTTATGTATATGATTATTTTTCTTACTTTTGATGACCTTTGATGATGTAATAATAAGAGAATGAACTGAATTGATTGACTTTTTACTTTGATATATACATTGAATTGACATTTATATCTACATATACATATACATATATATCTATATCCATATATATATTTAAATACATACTCGTACATACCGCATACCGTAAAGAACGCCGGAAATTGCTGAAATTCCAACGTTCCTCCGTTCCTTCGTTCGTTCCTTCGTTCGTTCCTTCGCTCGTTCGCTCGCTCGTTCGTTCGTTCTGCTGATGATCGTGATTTGCGCATCAAATTTAACACTTACAACAATAACCAGTTAATAAGCATAAATACATAAATATACATAATACAACTGCTACTACTACTAATTGTACTTGTACTCGTACCAAGCTAATTTGATGACCTGATATGATATGATCATGATTTGTTATGTGGTGCAACCCCGGAGTATATACGAACGTTTTTTGGATTTTTTCAACTACATTATTTTAATACTTATACTTGTACTTGTATACAATATACATATATATATATTTATATTGCCTATTAACCTATACGACAATTAATATACGACCTAGTCATACATATAGTGTACGCATCATTCAATGCATATTGTAATTTTTAACTGAATGTTCTGTGATAACCAGCGAAGCGCAAAAAGAGATCCTCAAAACAAAAACCAAAAGTTTTATAAATACAAACACTCACACACAAAGCCCACACAGCCACAGCCACGATTTTCACAAAACCACCAAAACTCAAAAAAAGACACGCAGCAAACCCACACAAGGGGCAAAGAAGTCAACACACACTCACACACACAAGTACTTAGCGCGCACCATGTACAGTTTTATTTGTTGTGCCTTGCCACACACAACACACACACACACACACTCATCAGCACGTATGTTTTTACGTTTCTTGTCACGATCATATATCGCACCACATTGCGTATACTTAATGCGGCGATCTGCCCTTGCACCAAACCGTTTCTGGTTGATGGCTTGTGGTTTATGGCTTATGGCATGGCACAGCTGCCAGGCCAAACTCATTATAAATTAATTAAGCCAGCAATTAATAATTTCACGTTCCATTTAAGTTTGTTAATGAATTAATATGCTCCACAGAGACTGCAACAACAAAAACAATATACCACACAACCACACGGCCTACAACGGCAACAGAAAGAACAATATTCTATATTAGCACACCGCAAACCACCCACCAAGCACCACCGAACCACCTCGCACAGTTTTCGTGTCTCATTTGCGTTGTTCGCTCTTTCCGTTATTTTTTTTCATTCTTTTTTTTTTGTGTCTCGTTCTTTGCATCGTAGCCTTTCAGACAACATAACTACCCGTGAAATTTAACACCCTTAGCGTTTCTAATGTGCACCCTTAACTAATTTGCATACAACAAAGTTTGCATTTCGTTTGGTTTCGGTGTTCTTTTTTTTTTAAGCCAATATTTTTTTTCACTTTTAGTTTTGTGTATGTTAAACTAGCGACCACAGTTTGATAACTTTTTAAATATAATTTAAGTTTTTTACTGCAATTTGAGTGTAAAAATAAAAATGAGAAAAAACATCAACTAGCAGACTATTTAATTAAGCTTTTCACCTGCAGCATCAGATACAAATTTTAAATTATTTTATTCACTCTTTTCGTTTGTATACCTTTTTAGTGCTAAGTGCACTAATTATGATTATTATTATAGTTTTCACAATGCCTTCCACTACAGCACTTCTCCATTCCCCGTGCACCAGCTGAATCGCTTGCCGCCTGCCTTGAACTCGAAAGCTGCCTGCCCGCAAGCAATGTCCCGCCCCCCGCATCCCTAAACTTTGTTATTGCACTTATAAGCTCGAAGCACTCACAATTTTTACCGCTTGCCCCGATCCGAAATACTTTTACGAACTTGGAGAATATCTAAATGTATTTATCACATTTATCGCTCGTTTCAAGGAATGCAATCCTAAAGCATGTCGAATTCGTTGTATAAAGTTAAATTCAGAGGTGCGAACATAACTGGTGTTCGTTTGCATTGTCTATATGGGATTCTGGTTGATGATTCAGCATAATCTTATTTTCTAACTTTTTTTAGAAACATTTAATTGAAAGAGTATATCTTGGGCAAATGAAAGAAAATTATAAGCCGATATATAATAAGCTAAAATCAAGAAAGCAATCGAAATTCTAAAATTATAATATATATTTTAATAGCAAACACAATAGATAGCAGTATAATTTAAGGCTATTTAGAATTAGAATTTCAATCTTGAAATTTTAATTTATAGTTCATACAAAAATTATTTTCGTTTCGAATTATGACATGTAATTTAAATAGTTCTCTAACCCATGTTCTTTAAACTTTTCGAATTCAATAGCTTTTAACAAAGTTTGATGATACACATTTTAATAATATAATATAAAATTTATAAATTTAATTTAATTGAAAAGTTTATTCAAAAGCCAGGAAAAATTTTGTTTTCATGTAAAATAAACCTGAGAAAACTTGCAAATGACAGTTAAAAGCTAATTTCTTATAAATTGATTCCGCCTTCATTCACCCGAGATATACTTTATTAAAGTTTCTAACATCAGTTATCTAAACTTTGGGTTTACAGCGCACAAAAGTATGCACTAAAAAGTAAGTACATGAAGTATATATATTAACCTTTAATATAATTGCTCATACGCCACTTGATCTATGTGCATTCCTCTTAAAGAGAACTTTAATTTCCATTGGCAGAATTCCATAAAAAAAAATTTGGAAAAAAAGCCGTAATCTTCGTACATAATACTTAAAATAAAATTTAAATACTGCTCATATGCCAGGTGAATCCTATGCATATGCATTAAGAACCCTGGCAGTCCTATTAAGATGTAAAGCTCAAAGATTCACGATTTGAATAGGCGTAGATACTTCTATTGTCTTTATATCAATTTGATTCAAAATACTTATTGATAAGCCTCCGTCTGCCCAGGCGCAATATTTTCGCTGTGATTCCTCATGGCTTGTCTTAACACAATCCTCGTGTCATTGCTTTCTTATGGCTCCATTCATTTGCTACGCCTTTCAGCGCCATTTTAATGCCCCATTGCACACACACACACACACACACATACACACAATTGTCCGCATAAATATGCATATGGAGGCATATATAAAATATAATGCCCTGGCATTAATTTTATTGCATCTTTGTTGGGGTCTTTTCTTACATCATTTGCTGGCCCGTGGGCAGGAAATGCAAAATTGTTCTACGTTAATAAATTTTATTATTGTTATGAGTGTGTGTGCTCTTTGTTTTTGCTTCCTTTCCTTTGTGTGTGTGTGTGTCTGTGTGTGTGTGTGAGTGTGTGAGTATCGTTCTTGGATGGCGCATCTTCGTTGCACTGCAGCTGCATACTGAACATTTTATTGTATTTCATTTTAAGTTCAACGCACCATAAATTTCCGTAAGGATTTATGTTGCCCATCGTATCCTTTGGACCACCTTACCCCGCTCCGAAACCGTTTCGTGTGTCGCTTCATTCGGCACGGCTATAATTTATTGCGTTCGCATTTCCGCATTGAGTTCATTGAGCTGGATGGCCAAGCGACTCGCATTTCAATGCCCTTCCGTCCGCCTTTTGTGTCTTTAAGAGCGCCAGTTATAATCATTTTTGCATTTCCCTTTAATTTGCAGCTCCTCAGCTGCTATTTAAAGTAAATCACGGCCTGCATCAAAAGCATTTTCTGTGCATAGAACTTTTGCGCAAATGAACTTACGAACAAAAGTTTGTTTTTTGCCAGCAAAACTAAGCCGAGCAAAAGCAACCCGAATGCAACTTGAGCACATAAATTATCGCAGCTGCTGCTGCTGCTGCTACTGCTGTCGAACTGCAATGCTAAACTAATGACAACTCCCACGCAAAATGAAGAAACAATACGCGCATAAATTACAACGAAATTGCATAGCAATGGCTAAGCGAGAACGAAACGCCGAAGCCCGAGATAAAGCAACAACAACAGCTACCAAAATCTCAGCTGACATTAAAGTGTTGTCGGGGACAATGAAAAACGCATGCGGCAAACAATAGCGCATCAAATTACACCCAACAACAAACGACAAGAAGCGGAGGCCAGAGGCAGTAGAAGACAGCGGAGGCAGATCCAGAAGCAGGAGCAGGAGCTGGAGAATACTCCCACTATTTAGCTACCAAAAAAGAGGCAAAGAAAAGAAATCCCTACCAGCAGTGGGCATCTATCGCACAATTTCGCATTGTCGTGGCTTTTGTTTCAAAGTGCCACGGCGTATACGCAATTTGTTTGCAAACACAAACACACACACAGGCAGATAACGCACATGTGTGTTTGCGTGGGACTGCCTATTGTAATTTGGCGCTATTATTAAAAATCCTTTATGATGCCAGCGACAACAACAGCAACAGCTACGGCGACAGCAGCAGCCGCAGCTCAGCTTTCAGCAAACGCATTTTGTGTGCTCTAATTGCACCATTAAAAGATGACAAACGAAAGCCGTAGTCGCTTAGTCCTGAGCAGTCCTGGGCCAGACGCTCGCATAGATGCCAAAAACAATAGCGCTAAGAGTAAGGCATTTAATATGGTTTTTATGCGTTGCCGTTTCCACATACCCTATGCAAAAAAGGGTACTCTATATTTTTCTAATTGCTACCTGATACCTGTTATGTATATAAGTATATATATATATATATATTTACAAGTAATTAGTTAGACGAGCTGGGTTGTCTGGCTGAGAGTTTAAAGATATTTGTGTAGGTATTCTGAACAATAGTTCATCAAAACCTGAGCTTCTAAAATTAAACAAAGTTTGAACTTTATGCAAATTTGATATAGTTATAATTGTAATAAATATTTAAATTTGTTTAAAGGAATTTATATTTATTTATAAAATAGAAAACACTCCTTAGGTAATATCAATGTTGGTAATTAGGTTGGCTAGGGACAGATTGTCCTTCTTCTAATTAGTACCTGACATAAAGGCAACTTCACGACAGTTCTGAAAAGAGTATTTAGCCGTCAGCCAGCCAAAGATAACAGCTCAGCTTTTTTTGTTTGCCATTGTTTTTCAGCTTTTTCAGATTTTTGTCTGCTTCTTTTCGGTGCACGGATGTCATAAATGGCATGCTTCAGAAGAAGGGGCTTAAGTATGTGCCCCACTGCTAGTGTATGTGTGTGTGCGTGTGTATATGGGTTGGTGTGCGCCTCACTAAAGTTTTCGCCAAAGCCACTATAAATGTAATTTATTTTCGCATATTTGTGCAGCGGGTATCACCAACTGCAGGTGTTTTTTTATTTTTTAATATGCTTAAACACAAGCGAAAAGCGCAAAACTCAAATTTGCATTTTATTGCCCCACGCTTAAGCGCGAGAAAAGCTGCAATAGAGAGAGGAAGCCCACAATAAAAGCCACTAATCCCAAATTAAATAGAATGAAGTGGAACAGATATTGCTGTGGCAACGGCAACAACAATTAAACTATACTCTGTCTAAATAGGGCAGCTTAATGATTTTTGTGTTAGTTCAACGGCAACGCTTAAACAAGCAATGACTTATTAGCGCACTAGTTTAATTACTTTATTTGGGCCTTTTAATGATTTGTTAAAGATGGGTATTAATGAGACTCCCTGTCTTTTTTTTCATTATACATAGGGATATTTTCTTACTGCCTTACTATGACTATGATAAAGCTATTTTCTATAGACCTTCCCAAGACATTCGTTAATCGAGTTACTCTGAAAATCGGGAAGGACACAGAAAGACAGTGTATCTTTACGGCCATAATCTCAGATCTTCCGGGCAAACTTCCAAAGCCCTCATTGATATTCGAACAGAATCAGTTAACAGAACTTGGCACTGCCAAGCGCGTTAAGGAATGCATTTTCCCGACTTGACTTCTCTTCTTTTTGCATTTTTTTGTCGACTCCAGACGCAGAGCAACTGTTAAAATCAATTAGAATACCTCCCAAAGAAAACCACTTACTAACTTGGTTCGAAGGACCTTCGAGTGATCTCGCTGGTTGTCCCTCCGATCCATTCAGTCGTTTGTCTCATTAAGTAAAAAGGTTTTCGTAAATAGTTCGCTGAGTACAATTGAAGTCTCCAAGCGCCTATCTATGTATCTGACCTATTCCCATTGAACTCTTAGCCTATAAAAGCTAATCAAATAAAAGTTGAGTGTGTAGCTTAACAGTTATTAAACGGGTCCTATGTTTAGTTTTGTAGTCAGCCCCGTTTGTTTATTCCTTTGCCACAATCGATAAAAACGAATTACACCCACATTTATGAAGATACCTTGATGAATATTTGTATTAAACAAAAGTGGAATATAACAGTTATTCGGCAAATCGATGGTGGGTACAGACGCGTTGCATTTAAGGGCGGGGCCGCCGTAAGCCGAGTTATTCTTGGCATGCCCTCCCTCCTTCCCCCCAACTAATTGGCCTAAAACCGCAGAACGCTCGCTTTGCGCCTTTTTGGGGCTTTTGCCTTATTGAAAAATTTAACTTGTAATAAAATTTAATGACTTTGCGCTTTTTAATAAAAATGCGCCAAAGCACCGCCGAGCCCCCTTTCCTTTTGCAATGCTCACACCCTCAACTTTTGGCCACAATTTAAGCGCAAATTTGTGTTCATAATCACAATTTTCGTACCTTTTCTTCTCGTTTTTTCTGGTGGTTCGTAATGACTACACAGAATTACTACACAGAAGCCCGCATCGCCCGCCGCCCCCTGCCCTGCCACCCACTCATCGGTCTGTGCGTGCAATAAAAAGTAACGAGGCTGTTAGCATTAAGGCAAACGTTTGGCCCGCCGCGGCGGTCAAGAAGTCAGCGGAGAGGTTGAAACAAAAACCCACAGACTCATTGCCGTTAAGTCGGCGTTAATATTTAAATTTATATTGCGGCCGACAGACGCCGCCGCTGCCACGCTGCCCTCTCCCTGGCCCTCACCTTGTTTGGCCATCAATTCTTCTTTTAATGCCTGCGCAAATATTTGCGCAATCAGCAAACAAAACAAGCGACGTCGCCGTCGCCGTCGCCGATGGAACGTTCTCTGTTTGAGTAAAGCAATTGACCGTCGCTCTGGACACGGCAATTTACGTGCTAAAATCAACAACAAGGAAAACCAACAACAAACAGCCGCAACAACTACACCGCCGCAAACTGTACTTCCGTTTCCGCTTGTCCTTGAACCGCCAAAGCGTGAAGCGTGCCTCACGTCGTGTTGACCGCGTTATTTGTGCAACACACAAAAACTTACGCAGGTGTGCGCCCACACACACACACGCACACATACACACACTCCCCATTCCCTTCCCTCCACCCACAACCCACTAGACAGAAACTAGCGGTATTTGTTCTTGACCAGCTGGCCGACTTATTTTGGCTCAGGGCGCGTGCCGTAAATAACCTTGTTAATCATTTAATTTAAGCACGAACACATGATAGCCCCAGCCTCTCCCCTTCACACACACACACAAATTCAAATATATGTACGCTGCTGTCGCCTTCAGGGCCAAAAAGCCTTTCGGCCCTCTTAATTTATTGTGATTTGCTTGCTGCTGATTGCTGCCAAGCCACATAAATGCTGCGGGCAATCTACAACCAAAACCAATAGCCAATTTTTATACTCTGCACTCCTCGAGGTAGAAGAGCGTATTGCTTTATCCATCTGGCTGTATGCCCATCCGTCCATCAGTTTCTATTGAAGCTAGAGACTTCCATTAATGGATATGTGGAGATTTCATTAGAAATCAAGGCAAAAATATGAAAACCTGTTTCGTCAATTGCAAAAATCTGCATAGCTTTAAAATCACTCAGATCAAGAGCTAAGCTCCCAATTAATTTAGTTTAGTTTTTGATATATTTTAATTTATTATTCAATTCAAATGTAAAGTCAAACATATTTTGGACAGACCCTTCTTTACACCTGGAAATCGAGTTACTCCATGGTTTTAAAGTCACTTTTTTGTGGCCTAATTTACGCTTCAGAACTTAAGACATACGGTATTATGTTTCATATTCAACAGATTTTTTTATTTAACTGATTATATCTCGTGTACAAACTATAGCAAAACTATGTTTGCAACGGCCGTTACTCGCTTAAAATCGATTTATTTTAAATTCACCAAACTTGAACAGTTTGATTGTTGAGGACAGAATAACCAAAATCTGGTTTCCACTTTTCTATAATCAGTAAGACGCTTAAAAATCAAAGATAGAGTATTGCGCAGTCGGGCTATGACAACTGCACTATTTTTACCACAGTTTTTGTTGGTATTTTGTTAATTGCATTTGGACTTGGCTGTAATGCTTAAATGGCTGCGGGCCACGGGACGTATGAGCAACATTTGGGGGCACAGGTGCACGGCATGTTGCATACTTTTGCGCGCGCATTTAAATAAGAGCGAGAGCGAGACAGTTGCTGTCGCACGCTGGTCGCACGGTGCACGTTGCACAAATGCAACTATTTACTATTTATTTACAACTTACATAAGTACGTGCTGCCTGCCCCGCCCCGCCCTGCCCGCCCCCCTTCCGCACACTCACCGCTCGCGCTGCGACTTGGCGCATTTTATGCGCTAAAAGTCGCACACACAAAAATGCAAAAGTATAAACATTCTTGCGCTGGCAGCTGTAAAAGTTTTCGGTAAACGCATTTCAAACACTCGCTGAGATAGTTATTACAATTGTACACAAAAGTAGCAGCAACAACAACTACAACGACGGGGGCAAGTTGGAAAAACTTGCAGCATTTTCTTCAAATGAAATGCAAAACGCGCAACGCATCAGCCAGCGGCCAGGGGCGGGGTCGGCGGCTGTGCGGGGCCAACAGCGAAATATTTACAAAGCAGTTTTCTTCTTTTTGTGGCGTGTTGCAAGATAGAAGCCATTGCTGAAGTGCAGTTAGCTTTGATCGGCATATGGGCGTGACGCTGCCAGGCGGATGTCG
Organism: Drosophila colorata; assembly: GCA_035041545.1. Classification (NCBI taxonomy): domain Eukaryota; kingdom Metazoa; phylum Arthropoda; class Insecta; order Diptera; family Drosophilidae; genus Drosophila; species Drosophila colorata. Next base: position 4,221,797 of record JAWNLD010000680.1, on the reverse strand, counting down.
ACGAGCACGCCGGAAGCAAAGGGGACGACGACGAGGACGGCGAAGAGGACGACGACTGAGCCAAACATCCGCTGGACAATTGATGAAAGCTTTGTTGTTGTATGCAGAGCAAAGCAGAACAGAGTACTCATGCCCCCTTGCCACTGTTGCCTCCTTGCCCCAGCCATGTGAGTGCAGTAAGTTTTTGGGGCAAGTAGCAAGTGCAACAAGCATTTGCCGTGTGCAAAACTTTTGTGCAGCTGCTGACAAGCGAAGGCCGGGATGAGCCTCGGTTCCGCTAGCTGGCAAATATACGAACATATACTTATATATATAGACACATACACATACACACATATATATCGTATTCTTCTTTTTATGTGTTGCCGTCGCAAGAGGTCCTGCGCATCGTCGCCTGATGGTTTTTCGTTTCGTCTCGTTTCGTTTGCTTCGCACCAGCAGCAAAGTGCACAGCGCAAAGTTTTGTTTACAAAGTTTCTCAAATTTTTGTGGCACCCAGTTGAACTTCCTGCTGCCTTGATGCCTGTTGGCTGTTGGTTGCTGGCTGCTGCCTGCCACGTTAAGCGACACTCACTTCCGGCTGTTGATGATGTTGCTGGCAAACCAGTGACCCCCCCTTCCCCCTCTCTTTGCCACTGATAATCTAACGATATTTGCGGCGGCTGCTGCTGTCTTCAATGAAGTGCACCTTTTGGAATGTTGCTCTCTCCCTCGCGTGCCCCACTTCTCTGCAGCTGCTGCCACATTGTCGCTGCCATTTGGCTGGCCAGCGGCTCAAGTGGCAGCAGTTGGGGCAGCTGTTAACCACCAATAATCCGTCATTAGCAGCGAGGCACAAATGCAGGCCGCAATTACGTGGCAAGTCTATTGCATTTGCCAGTTTAGTAAATGATGCAGAAAATGCCGCACTCTGTGTGACTGCGGCACTTGAAGATGGCGCATCCTGCGGCTTCTCCAGCTTGTCATTGCGTGTAAAATTATGTCAACGCTTGTCAACTTTTATGTTGAGCTGAAGAAGTTCAGCCAAGTGCCAACCACCCCCACCCTCCCCCTTTGCCCGCTCCCACCTAAGTGCCTTTGAGTGTGCATTGAGCGAATGAATGCAAGTTCCTTTTGCCGTGCATCTTTACTTACCGAGTGTGTGTGTGCGTGCGTGTGTGCGTGAGTGTGTGCGTGAGTGTGTGTCGCCGCCATTTGTTATTGACTATGCATAAAGAGTGCAGTTGCCGTGGCTGTGCCACTGGCTGTGGCAGCTGCACAAAGTGTCTGCAAACTTTTTAAATTTAAATGTGAAATTTACGAAGCTGGCCCCAAATACCCCCACACACACACACAAACACACTCGCGCATTCGCACACCCGCACACTCACAGCACCCGCCCTTCGCTTGCAACTTTAATGTGGCAACTTTTGCTAACCCTACAAGTTCAGCCACGCCCACTCGCTTTGGCATCAGCGTGCATCAGCGTGTCCCAGCTCGCTTTCTTATTAAAACTTATGCTCACTTTTTGCCAAATTGTCCCGGCTAATTAGCTTTCTCGGCAGTCTGTACTTTTTCCAGCTTTACATTATTTTTTTACCTTTTATGCTTGCTTAATTTACGGCGTGTGCTGGCTGCCACGCCCCCGCTGCCTGCCCCTTGCCTGAATTACCGCGAGCTTTACACGCCACTTTCTGTGGCAGCAGCCGCATCGATGCATGAAATTTCGCTTGGCCACGCTTGGAATTTATCTTGCATCTGAATAGTTTGGCCCAACGGAAGTTAGCCTTTCAAGTAGTTCACAAACCGTAATCGTAATCGTAATCGTAATCGTAATCGTAACCGTAATCGTATATCTAAATATCGTTTGTACTATATGTTGCTTAAATGTATGTAAATAAGTAGAGCTAAACTAACACCTTTTCCCTTTTTGTTTTTGTTCTAATTAGTTTTATAATTGTTTTTCTTTGAAGCACCGTAACTGATTGTTCAGTTAGTTAACTGCATATAGAAAACAAGTATATATTTATTAATGCCACGCCCGCAGACATAAAACAAGCAAACGGGCGTTCACACCCCCAATAACTGACGCACCACGTTGTTAAGCAGAAGAAGACACCCACACACACACACACACACACACACACACAGACACACCTACACTCTACATATAAGCAATATATATATATCTCATACACAACTTATATGATAAGTGTCTACTCTTTTCCTTTTTTTCGTCTCTTTTTACGCTCTGAAATTTCATTTTCCGATAACAACCACAACCAAAATGCGCCCAACAACAAACAACCAACCATACACGCACACCACCAACCACCAACAAACACCACCAATTGCAAACCTTGACACAACAACAACACCCACAACAACCACAACAATTGCTATGTGTTAACCACCTGCAACACCACCAACACCACAATCAGAGCGTGCCCGTGCTGCGCACGTTTGGCGGGCATCACATCGCGTAGCGGGAACTTAACGTGGCCAGCACCACCAACATCAACATGAACAACACAGCGACGGCAACGACAACCACGACGTGCTCATCGTCGGCAACCACCATAACCACGCCCACAGGCACACCACCGTTGCCGCCGCTGCCCAACACGTTTGTGGCCATCAAAACGAAGAGCGACAGCAGCAGCAACAGCAACAGCAACAACAGCAGCAACAGCCTCACGCTGCAAAGCGGCAACAACAGTTTCAAGTCGAACGGCAACAACACAAACAGGCGATCGCCAATTGCACAGCAGCAACATCAGCAGCAGCAACCACCGCCGTTGCCGCTGAAGAACGGTTCCAAGCAGCAGCAGCAGCAGCTGCAGCAGCAACAGCACGACTCGCACTACCAACATCTCGGCTACAACATGACACACCTGCAACACTTTGGCGCACGGCCCAACAACACGCTCGATCGCAAGTACCCGCAACACCCACACGGGGCAGGTGAGGCTGGCGGTGACTACTGCACGCAGATCAACCCGCACTACCTGCAGACCTTCGACAGCCTGGACCACGACCACTACAGCGTGGCCAACCTGCACGGCCATCCGCATCGCAGCCAGTCCAAGTCGCAGATCTACAGCTACGGCAGCAGCGGCACCGCCAGCGACACCTCCAACCAGCAGCAGCATCCACACTACCACAGCAGCAGCAACATAGCGCACATTGAGCACCACTACCAGCAACACAGCCACCCACAGGCGCAGCAGCTGCAGCAGCAGCAACTGCAGCAACAGCAGCAGCAACACCAACAACAACAACAACAATTGACACACCACCACCAACACCACAGTCTAAAGCACACGAAACACGGCAAAGGCCACAAGAGCAAGCACAGTTCGAAGAACAGCAAATCTCAGGATGACTTTAAAGCCATGCACAAGCAGCAGCAGCAGCAGCAGCAGCAGCAGCAGCAAAAGTGCAACAGCAGCAGCAGCAGCAACAAGCAGCTGAACAAACGCTCCAACAACAATCAGCTGTTGCCACAGCAACCGCAAAAGCAACACTACTCCAGCTCCAGTGATAGTTTACCATTTGATAATAACTATTATTAAAAGTGCACACACACACACACACACACACACTCGCTGCTGTCTCAGTTGTAAAGTATTGTCGTTGCCCAAGCCCACAAATGTCATATATGTCTAAAGCGCACACCTAAAACCAGCTCTATGTTTCAGCGCACTTACACACACACACACACACACGCGCACACACACGATCTACACACCACTTTTAAATAGTTTTTGATTTGGTTTGTCGCAGTCCAAAGCAATTTACAACATTGCGTATACGCAACATGCCAACAACGTTGCATACTTTTGTGCGCTGCAAAAACGAACACACACACACGCACATACAACCTCACACACACGTTTAAAATCGATGCTGCTCTGCTAATGGCAGCTGTTTGTGTTGTTGTTTTATTGAATTAAACGCAAAAAGCCGCAAAATATTCAAATGGATTTAGCATAAATTAATTACAATTTAAATAGTTTATAAACTAATTTAGACAGTAGTTGAAATACCAAAAATATTGCAGAAATATTTCTAAGCCATAAGATCGAATACCTAAGTAACAAAAAAAAAAAAACAACAAAGCAAAACAAAACAAAACCAAACACAGAATTAACGCTATCTGCATTCAAATGTTGTAGGTTTTCTAAGCCAAAAGTAATTTACTGTTAAATGTGGTCAATATGTGTGTATATAGCAATTAATAAGATAATGCCTAGCTATGTACTTAAGCTATGTTTCGGAGTTAAGTCACCCACTTGGTCCTCGCCCCAGCCCCTCGAGCTCACCAAACAGCCACTTGTCCGGCCTCGTCGGTCGGTCAACCCCCCACCCCCCTCTCTTTCTCTCTCGCTCTCTCTCTCTCGCAGCCTTAGCTAATCAGATGTTTATTTATTTATTTCATTAACAATTTGCTTGAATTAACTGCCAACAAATCGTACACAACAACACCACATACAACAACAACAACAACAACCCCTCCCACCACACACACAGTCTTCAAGTTTGGCCAGCGCCAGCGCCCACGACGAGCTCGGCAACCTGCTCTGGCAGCAGGAGGCCGCCGAATTCATTGAGCAATTCCCCTGTGCCGCTGCCCACTGCCCCGTGCCGCCTATACGCCATTGCCACGCCCACGGTCATGGCCACGCGCTGAGCCAACGGGCAAGCGGCGTCGGGGGCGCGGTGGGCGCTGTGGGCGGCGGCGGCGGCGGCGAGTTGTTGTCCACGCAGCAGCGACATCAGCGCGACATGTTCAGCGGCGACCTGGGCATACCGGAGATCAGCACACACGTGGGCAGTGTTGTGCACACCTTCGAGACGCTGGCGCTGCAGCGGCGCCTGGCCGAGGCCGAGCAGGAGCGGGACAGGGACAGGGACAGGGATAGGGAGCTGAGTAAGTATGAGCTGCGCACGAGCAGCAACAACAACAACCACAGCAACAGCAACAGCATCAGCCAAAGCAAGTACAACCAGGTGAAGCGCAAGTCGCAGGAGCTGCGCCAGCGCCTGCAGCACATGCACCGCCAGAAGCAGAGGCTGCAGGCACAGGCACAGGCACAGGCACTGGCACTGGCGCACTCGCATCCTCGGCATGGCCACTGCACGCTAGGCGCACCCGCACCCGGCAAGCTCGTCAACAGCAGCAGCACCCAGAGCCTGGCCAGCCAGTTGGCCGCGCTGCCGCGCCTCGCGCCCAGCGGCGCACACTCCACGGAGCAGCTGCGTCAGCCGTACGGCGGCATTGCGGACGACTATCGCAAGAATCTGTTCGGCACTCTGGTGTCCAGCGAGGAGGAGCTGCAGGACGAGTCGTACATCGTGAATGCGGCCTTCGATGAGATATTTGCGCGCTACGACGACGACGACGAGGAGCTGGAGGAGCAGCAGGACACCTACACTAACACCAACACCAACACCAACACGGACGACCTCTTCGACGACGAGCACATGCTGGTGAGCCTCAGCGAGCTGGACGACGACGTCTTCGCCAGCCGCGCTCAGACGGCATCGACGACGCCCACCACGGCTGGCGCTGGCCGGACGCCCAAGCACAGTCATCCACTGGCGAAGTATCCGGCGCCGGCACCGCCGCTGCAGCAGCGCTCCAGCACGCTGACCAATCTCTTCGAGCGCCTCAAGGGCAACTCCGGCACGGCGGCGGCAATTGCCAGGCGGCCGCTCAACAAGACGCACTCCGAGCAGCAGCTGCAGCCCGCGGCCGCGCCCTCGCCGCTGCTCAAGTACGCCGCGCAGCCGCAGCTCAACGCGGAGCCGGACTTCAATCGCGGCTCCACGCTCAGCCAGTCCTTTGTGCGCCAGCTGCGACGCGTCTCCCACAAGCAGAAGCGAGCACCGCCCGCACCGCCGCCCAAGCCGCGCTCGAACGTGGCGCATGTGACGCCGCTGCGCAACGCCCTGATCTTCCCCAAGCGCTCCAAGTCCTCCAACGAGCTGCTGCTCGACGATCTCAACGTGCAGGCGCGTAAGTATTTCCGCCGCTCGGAGCACAGCGCAGCGGTCTGAGAGGAGTGCCTGACTGCCACCGGAGTGCACCGTTTATCACCTCAGTTTGCTCACCCCACCCCACCCCACCCCACTGAACTGATTCCCAAGCAGATCGAATTATAATAAATTTTCCCATTGATTCAATTCTTGGCAGAGGCGACGCTTTTGTAGACTAATTGTCCCGATAAATCCCGTTAACGAGCCCCGCTAATGTCCCCGACACCGATACCGATACCGATACCGATACCGATACTGATAACAACCCCGATACCGATTACCGATTACCGTTACAATCTAGCGATACGTAACCAGAAGCAGCCGAGGATTGAGCGTAGTTAACCCGCCGCCGCAAACAAAAGGAAAATACTTTTCTCCAACGGGAAAACGAGCCCAAAGAGATTCGCGCCATAATAGGATTGAATTTGCCAGCACTCGCAAAACCAGCTTGTTGAGTAAACTACAATAGCAATAAGCACTAACGATATACCCATCATTACGTTCATGCGAAGCTCGTTAAATTGAAGCTGAAACTTGCACTCATAAGTCACCAGCTTGAAGGTATATAGCTAAGTATATATGCATATATAGTACTCGTATGATACGTATACGTATGGGAGACATACATATGTTTAAGCTGCATGCATCAAATAATAATTAGTCACTAAAACAAAAGGAAATCCCCACAAAGGTCATTAACAATATGTGTATTCAATGTACAAAATGGAAATTTTTGAAATCAAATAAGAATTTGTGCCCTCTAATCTAATGCATGTTATTTGTGTCATTTTTTCAAAGCAAAAATCAAATAAATATATATATACATATATAAAGTTCGCATATATAATATACACCACCCCGTACATAAATACTTACTAATGTGGCCAATTGTAAGGCGCATAACAAGCATTTATGTATTTACGTAATCTGTTGTAACTTGTAGGCTAAAAAGAAAAGATGGGCAAATGTAAGCCCATTGCGAGAAGGAAAAAAACGTAAACATAATTAACCTTTATGTGCATGCAATAAAAAACATCAAAATCAAGCTATTGTGTTTTTTATTAACCAAAACGTGGCATCAAGTGCAAAGTTGCATATTTGGCTTACAATTTAAAGGCTTTGAAAGGTGGGTAATAAAAGAAAACTTTCTCTTAGCTAGTTTTCTACAATGTTTACTGCAAACCTAATTTATACTACTTATGTCTGTTTTCAATCTCGATTTTCTTATCTAAATAATAAATAAATAATAAATAAATAAGTTAGTTTGCTAAGCCATAAAGGAACACCTTTTTTGACCGAAGAGTATATGTACAGACATATACAAATGCTATATGATATATTGGTCGTATTGCGATAAGATTTCGTGCATATTTAGGAACTTAGTAAAACTGGCAATTGCGAAGTTATACTTACAAATTTTTTTTATATATTTATTTTTTTTTGAGAACATTTCTTTTGACGGATTGTTTAAAAAGCTTTAAGAACTAATATTACTTTGTTGACACGATTTTGTCCATATGCAAGAAGTCATGTACTGCTCGCAACTACTGAATTTGGTAAAATATTGAAAAAAAAACCAAAAAGTTGTTCATATTAAAACTCAGTTGCAACCGATTGTCCCAATGGGAGATATATGCTATATTGCTCCCATAATTGAAATGGACTTTGCTTATATTTTATGCAGCGACGTTTGTAGTTGCTAACTTTGAATTAAATTGTTTTAAATACAAAACGGTTTTATACAAAAACTCAATTTTTGACCCATGGTTCCTATGGAAGCTAAGAATATATGGGAATCTTGATAGGATTTAGGTCATATGTTAGGAGCATTGTGCCGCTTATAATTCGAATTCGTATTTAGTGTTAGATTTCTTAAAAGGCAAACATTTTTAATACAAACATTTGGTATTTGATGGATGCATTCAATGGCAGCTGTATAATATAGTGATCAAATTTGGCCGACTCCGTCACAAACTACAAGTTAGCTTAGAAACAGATAATGGTTTGTTCATAAATTCTTCTTTATTTTGCTGTTAGAGAAAAGTTAGTTTTGCTTTTGAACAAGCTGAACAAATTTAGACTTAACACAAGCTTTGTTTCGGACTCCTCAAACTCCGTTTTTATTCGTACAATTGAAGTTCTAATCTTTATTTTACTGACATCAATTTACATCGTAAGTTTATGACAGTCTTCAATGATGCAATGCAGATAACACGCAATACAAATTATCCGCTTGGGAAAGTCATCCAATTTTCAGCTGTCAAGGGCCTGAAAGCCTGGGCCCTATTAAGCTGCAGTCGAAGACCTTAATGCCAACAACTGACAACTGACCCTGCATTCTGGGCTGGTTAGGTGCTGGCCACGCATTCAGATATCAACCTGTAGCGGAACGTTTGAATGCGAAAAGCTAGGACACCGCATCCTGCGCTGACTGTGTCTCCACTGGCAGGAAGCACTTGAGACCGTGCATTTGCAGCTGGACCGGCCGGCTGAAGGTCTTCTGGCAGATGCCGCAGCGATGTCGCCGCTCGCCCGTGTGGATGCGCTCGTGGGTGCGCAACACGCTCAACTGCGCAAAGCTGCGGTCGCAGAGCGAACAGGCATAGGGACGCTCGCCCGTGTGGGTGCGTTTGTGCAGCTCAAGCAAATAGACGCGGGCGAAGCTGCGCTGGCAGATGGTGCACGTGTGCGGTCGTTCCGAGGTGTGCAGAGAGGCAATGTGTCGCCGCAGGTTGCTCGACTCCAAGAAGCCCTTGCCGCAGTACTCGCACTCAAACTCCACCAGTTTGAGGTGTCTCTTCTGGTGGGTAACAAGTCCGCTGTTGGTCCTAAAGGTCTTCGGGCACACATCGCAGACAAAGGGCCGTTCGCCATTGTGCAGGCGCAGATGCATGACCAGGCTGGAGGCCGACTGCAAGCACTTGCCGCAGAAGATGCAACGATGTCGCGCCCGCGCCGCCCGCACTTCCTCGCCAAGCGCATCTGCTGCGCTGCAGCGATGCTTCTGCAAATTGTTGGGCTGCGTGAAACTGTGGCCACAATGAGTGCAGCTGTGGGTCTCTGCAGCGGGATGCGCCTTGGCAAGGTGCCGCTGCAGCGTGGCCGCCTGCCGGAAGACGGCGCCACAGTCATCGCAGTTGTAATTGGCATTGGATGGAACGCTTTCGGGTGCCTGTTCCACAGTTGGAGCTGCATTGGCAGCTGGCTCGTCCGTCTCGCATTCCTCGTACAGTTCGACATGCTCACTCGGATCGAATTCGATAATGTCGTCCGCATCCACCGGGTCTCCTTCATTGTCGTCCACCACCAGCTCCTCGCCGGCCAGGACACTGATGGCCGAAGCCGCCGCCTCGTCCTCCAGGCGTTGCAGAGTTCTGTATTTCAGCGCCTTTTTCGTTGCCGCACATTTGTCGCGAAACTTGGCTGCGATCAGCAGCTCCTTTGTGCACTCCTGGCACAAATACTTTGGATACGCATCCGACTTCTCAACCTAAAATACAAATAACGTAGAAAATCCTAAAAGCCAATTCAAAAACTCACTTTGATGTCGCCGAAGCGCTCGAGCAGAGTGCACAGATTCGTTTGTTGCTCTTCCACTTGCTCGTAGATGTCCACCATCAGCTCGTCCTCCTTCAGGCAAGCGCGGCAGAGCAGTTCACTTTGCGCTGGAGTCATCTCCTCATCGCAGTCTGTTAATTCACGATTGCAAATTTTAATTCTTTAGATGCACATGCCAGAGTAAAGCCAGGTACAACGCGTTGGGGCATATTTAGCACATTATGAGCAACAGCTGTGTGCATATTTGTTATCGATATTAGTGATGACAAAATCCCTTGTGCTGCTACCAAATTAATCTGCAAGAAAGGCACAGCAGAGAAAGACATATTTCGTTCACATTTTGTTAACTTTAAATTCTTGCTACTCATCGCTAGCTAGGTTTAGTGTAAATAGCACTTTTGGTATTTTTTTCCTTGTCATCTAATGAATTTTTTTGTCAAAAAGGTCACACTTGAACAAACTATTCCTCGAGAAGAGGAAAGCGCGAAAATATTTAAAAAACTTATAAAAACAATATGTCAAGTTTTCAAAAGAAATTAAATTATATTATTTATTTCATTTATTAAAACTTAGGAACAAAATGTCGTTTGTCATTTTAAAACATGCAAAATTGGATTGCACCTAAAACAATATATAAGTGTATATGTACACACAAACATATATTTATTCCAATTTCTTTACTACTCCTCCAGATCCTCAAAGTAGCCTAGGTGCAAGTAGCGTTTCAGATTGAATCTAACATCCTCAATATAAACTTCATTACAGTATAAAGTTGACCTCAGATCTCGATTTTCAATCATTTCAGAGATCTCAAATTTTCCACTCTTGATCGCATGCATCATAGGCGCAAATGTTGTAAGCAGAAAGAATTCTATAGAAAAACGCAATTATATTAAATAACAAATAAAACATCAATATGTTTAAAGCTTACCGAAATACTTATGTTGATAAAGCTGCCTCCGAAACTCAAATAAAGTGGGCAGCTCGCCTTGATAATTTATTTTCTTCAATGTCTCCGTAAAAGTAGAGAAGTAAAAGTAGATAAGCTCATCGCGTTGATTTCGTCGCTGATCTGGAGACAGCATTTGATAGATTGAGTAAATGATATCATTGGGCATGGGGCCCACATTGCTCATCTGAAAGTCCAGGAGCATACAATCCTCGAATGCTCCGCCAGTCTTACTGTACTTGAACATCAAATTCCTGACGTGAAAGTCCCCGTGGCATAGTACATAATAGGCGTTTTCATGAGGATTTTGCCGATGTTCAACAAAGGATTCTCTGCAGCGTCTCATTAAGAGGGGTCCTATTTTCTCGAAGTACGGCTTATATACCGTTAGATCTTCAACGGAATCCAACATATTGATGAAATAATTCATCCCACTTGTCAGGAAATCATTCTCTTCGATTTTGGGCAGCTCAAACAAACTGTGTTTGTATTTCTCCAGCAATGCGGGCTCCTCTTTGTACAATTTATAGCTCACAGCGTGCCATTTGGCCAGCTTTGAATATGCACTACGAATCTCCCCATCAGTTGGCTCCCGACCCCGTTGCACGATGTAGCCCTGGGGCAATAGATCTTCAAAGATAATGACCTGTCGCGGCTTCAGGCTGTGGTAGATGCAGGGCACGTGCAGAGACGTGTCATCCCCTGCCTGTCGGAGTATTTCCTCCAACTTGGGCATTATTTCCGAGTACATGGCTATCTCAGTCTCGAAGATATGCGATTCTCCCAGCACATCCTTCTTGAGCCCCTCCTTCTCGGGCATTGTCTTGATGATCAGCGACTTGGATTTGGATGTGCCCTTGCTGCTCCGATACTCCACAGCAGCTCGGAACATGATGCTTGCGTAGTGATCGCCCTTGCCGGTGGCGGGCGAGATTTGCACATCAATTATCTCCACCTGCTCATCATCTCCATGGGCACTCAGCACCTCCTTAAAGTATTGCCAGTTCAGCCAAGAGGGCGCTTCCAGCTCATCCTGATTGTAAGATTCACTGTTCGGCGGCATTTCGTACAGACAACTGCGTATGAAGATTCTCAAGCAGCGCTCTTTAGTAGGCACCTCGCAATCTGCAGCGGGGCTTTTATATTCCGTTGTCAGGGCATATCTTTATAGCCCCTGTTAGATAAAAAATAAAATATCTTAAAAGAAGACAATCTCTTCTACGTATGTCTTGCTTTGTGCCTTGTCATTGCATACAATTTTGATGAGTACTACAATGTCTCATTAACAACAAGTACCCTCTGGACTTCGATGGATGGCATATTAAAAAATATATTTACCCTAGAAAAAACAAGTGTATCTTCGATCCAAAAGCTTATCATAAATCAAAAATACATATAAGCTACAGTAAATAGAATAGATCTGATATATAAATATAATTTATAAAAGTATATATATATTCAACATTAATTTGTTTGTATCTACATATCATACTTAAGTTTGTCGGGTTGTTTTATTCTTTTATTTATTTTATTTTATTTTTTATTAATATAATATATATTTTTTCTTCTATTTGTATACCCTATTTAATGAGCAAACATATTAATACTATTCGTTCGCATTGTTAATTAGCTTTTAGTTAATTGTATCTAAGAGTAAGTGTAACTGTAAATATGTGATGTTGTAAAGGAAAATAGTCTCCGACGTCTGCGAGATCTTATAACACGCGCGAGCGGATTGTGATATTATAACCTTGTTAGGAGACGTTAGGAGAAGGAGACGTCCCCAAACTAATAAGGTATATAAATATATATATTCTTAATCAGTACCAACAGACGAGCCGTTACAGCCACATGTATCTGTACCACAAACTTTGCTTAGGTTCGTCTTTATGTTGATAGCAGTATATATGTATTGCATTATTAAAAAAACTCAAAAATTTGGAATGTCGCTATGCTCGTAACATATGACAAAATCTTACCCATAAATAATATAATTCTAAAATATAATATAAAATTTTAAAGGAACCCTTAGTTAGTTAGTTTTTTATATTTCAATGACATGGATTTTTTTAAAAATACAATTTTATTTTAATTTTAAATGAAAGATAAGCTCTACCAAGTTGGGATTCTCTCCCTAGAAACCAAGTTTTAATAATGTCTGCACAAAGTTATCAAATTAGTGACAGAGGAGTTCAATCTTTCGTCTGTAAAGTATATCATTAGCAATAGATACCATTAGGACAACTGAAAATCCAGAAACATTCAGTCGTTGCCCTTAAACATCATATTACGCAGATGAAAATCCCCGTGGCATGGAACATAGTAGGAGTTTTCTTGTCGATTCTCTCGATATTCTCGAATTATATCTTCCCAGCGCTTTCACGCATTGGCTCAAAGTATTGGCGATATTCCTTTAAACTCTCCACCTGGCTAATCATGTCTATAAAGATGGGCAGGGCAATGGTAAAAAAATCTTGTTAAATATTTCCTTTGCTCTTTTATCAATTTCTAACTGACCGCATGCCACTTTGCCAGTTTTCTCAGCACGGAATTGTAAGCAAACTAAATGATAATCGAATACGACCTATCAACTCTTATGAGCTTTTAAAGCTTTTTTAATTTTGTGAAGTAGTGTGTAACGTATACATATTTATGTATGCAAAGTTTTTCTTAAGTTAACCTTATGTGAAAATCGGCAATAATCAATCACAAACACAAGGCAATGCGACCTTTCAAAGCAATATAACAAAAATAAAAATTAAATTGAAAAAAATATATATGTATATATATATATATATATATATATATATATATATATATATAAATATATATATATATTTATATATGTATGGGAAAATCTTCGAAAACAAAATATATATATGTATACGTATATACATATATTAGTATAATATTTATTTTTTTGTTAAATATCAACCATCCAGGTTATATAGAAATGTCCGCCTGTCTGATTCTATTCAAATCACGCTCGCAGCTTCAAAGTATCTTTATAAACCTTTACATAGGCCCGAATTCGGTCAGATCGGCACACTGCCATTCAGTACTGTCGATCGAAAACAACGTTTGGTATTTAAAAATATCTTGAATAAAGCATTTACGAGCGTCATTCTGCACGGTACAAATATACAAAATCATATCAACATCAACAAATGAGTTTATGTTTTAAATACAGTAAAGTGTACAGTATTATTAAAAAGGAAGGCGACGTTTTTTTAAATATTAGGGACTAATAAAACCTGTTATGCAGTGAAATTTTAACTTAACAAATTATGAAAATTGTATGACAGAATAATGGATTACACTAAAGTTATTATTTTGGCCATACCTTTTTCAAAAGTCGTAATCTCGTAATCAATTATATCCGACCTCTGATGTGAATAGCCCAGTTGCCCATTGAACAGTATTTAATGCAAACTCATCGCACAGTGGGTCATTGATATCAGTCACGTCTATGATAACAGTAGTGATATTTGCGTAAGTATTGGCATTGTCTTGGCAATTGAAAATAATCGTTAAGATTATTTTACAAGTATCTTATATTAAACTAAACATTCGTATATTCACTGCTCCTCAAAGAAATATTGATTAATTGCGTACATCTTTCGATCCGTTCAACTACTATAAAGACTAACCGAGAACACACAATTTGTTGTGTAGGCTCTTGAATGACGTTCACAGATAAAGCTCAGTTTCAATATCGGTTCGTTTCGATGCTGATTAAAAGTTGATATATTATATATTGTTAGGGTTTCATCCACATTCTCAAAAGTATATCATGCCCAATTTAAATTATTTTACAGGTCCTCATAACGTCATAATGAATACCAATTCAAGTACTCTTGTTTTAATCAAATAACCGCATTGTTTATTGGTTTGTTATTATACTTGTAGATAAGCCCTCGAAATTCGATCAACAAAACACATGCAAGTTGTGTAAATAATTTTGAAATTGATGAATTTTAATATTAACTATTGTTCTGGCAGCTCAAAGTAGCCGAGATGCAGCATTCGAGGCAGTAGATTCTCCAGTTCCTTTTGGTAACCCTTATCAGAATACAATTCCACCCGACGTTTCTCGTTTTCTACAAATTCGGCAGGATCCTTGCCCTGACGCATGCTATACGAGACCGGTAAAAATATGCTGAGCAGCATATAATCTATAAAAGAAATGGTAAAATTATTATTATAAATTAGTGAGACATTCATTACAGTCTTAGCTTCTTAAAGCCGAAATTATAAATAAAGAAAGCAATCAATTATTAAGTATAGAAGAAATGGCGACCTACCGGTATATCTTCTTTCAAACATCTGTCTGCGAAACTCTACCAAGTTGGGCTTATCTCCCACGAACCCAATTTTAGATAACGTTTTCTCAAAGCTTTTAAAGAAGTAATGGATAAGTTCATCACATTCATACCGACGTTCCTCAGCACCAAAGAGCATGTATTTCGCATAAAGCAGATCATTGGCCATTGATCCTACATTGGACATTTGGAAATCCAGCAGCATACAGTCGTTGCCCTTAAACATCATATTACGCAGATGAAAGTCTCCGTGGCATAGAACATAGTAGGAATTTTCTTGTCGATTCTCTCGATATTCTCGTATTATATCTGCCCAACGCTTGAATAAATTTTGACGCATTGGCTCAAAGTATTGGCGATATTCCTTTAAACTCTCCACCTGGCTAATCATGTCTATAAAGTTGCGCAGCGCGCTGGTCATAAAATCATGTTCTAAAAAGTTTGGCAGGGTAGTCAAATCATATTTAAGCCCATCAAATATTTCCGGTTGCTCCTTTATCAATTTGTAACTGACCGCATGCCATTTCGCCAGTTTTCCCAGCACGGATTGCAGTTCGTCTAAGGTGGCATCTCTGTTGCGTACCACTTGGTAGCCCCGAGGCAGCAGATCCTCAAAGATCATCACCTGCCGCGGCTCCAAGCTGTGGTAGACGCAGGTCGCACAGAACGTTGTCTCTTCGCCGGCTTTCCGCAGTATCTCCACGAACTTGGGCAGCACCTCCGTGTACATGGCAATTTCTGTCTGGAAAATGTGAGATTCGCCGAGGAGCTCCTTTTTGTGTCCTTCCACCTCGGGCATTGTCTTAATGATCAGCGACTTCGAAAAATTTCTCTTCTGTGTCGAGTACTCAACGCAGGCCCGAAACATGACACTTGCGTAGTGATCGCCCTTGGCACTGGCTGGGGACATCTTCACATCAGTCACCTTCAGAGTGGGCTCCTTGAAGTGCTGCATCAGCACCTCCTCGAAGAACTTATGGTTCAACCAGGCGGGCGCTTCCAACTCATCCGAGTTGTATGAATCATTATTTGAGGACATATTTAATAAGAGACACGAAGTGGAAAATGAAGAGCGTCTGCTTTGTTGCGAGTTTGATAATGAACTGAATTGGAATCTAGTAACAATCCGTTATTTATTCAAGTTTGCTGCTATCATGAGCTTTTGCAGCTCTTCAAACTTCAACAAAATGTTGCGAAATAGTACGTTATAACGAGTCGCTGATAGCGTTAAAGAAAAAGGTAAAAGTAAGTAATAAAGAAGTAAAATTAAAAAAATTAATAAATAATAGCGTAATGTAAATTCATATGTTGTGGGTACATTCAAAGACAATATAATATATAATAAATATAATATAATATATACTTATATTGTCTGTGGTACAGGGTATACGAATTTAATTTTTAATAACATGTATGTTCAAAATTGATATATTATTTAAAAAGTACATACAAGTATATAAATATAACATTTGGATGTGAGAGTGAAACACGTGTAAGTCTGAGTGTGTATTCACACACATGTATCTTCACGAATACAATTACAACAGCAAAAACTTGTTTTTAATTTAATTTCTGCTATACAAATCTTCAAAATAGCCCAAGCTATGCATACGCTCCAACAAATACTCCACTTCCAGCTGGTAATCCTGATCCTTGTACATGCTCGTGCGTCGTCGAAACGGATCAATGGCGTTTTTGCGGGCAGCTATTTGCATGGGCAAAAAAGTCGTGAGCAGCAGGAACTCTAAAAAGCGCGAAAGTGCCCATTAAATGAAAACAAACAATAATTCATTTAAATATCTATTAAGTGTACTCACCATTGTACCTCTTATCGATGAGCTGACGCTGAAAATCTTCCAGGCTAGGCACACTTCCTTGGTAACCCAACTTGTTTAATGTATCGGCAAATATTTGTAAATAATAATTGATCAGCTCAACAAGGTGCTTTCCTCGATCTTCAGCAGAAAACAACATATACATGGCATAGAGGAAATCATTGATCATTGGCCCCACGTGGGATAGCTGAAAATCCAGCAGCATGCAGCTGTTGTTCTTAAACATCAAGTTCCTGATGTGGAAGTCCCCATGGCATAGAACATAATTGGAACTTTCTTGGGGATTCGTGCGGTACTCGTCAAGTGTATTCGCCCATTGTTGAATTAAATGCCCACGCATGGGCTCAAAGTACTTTTTGTACTTTTTCAGGCTCTCCACTTCGTTCAGCATATATATAAAATTAGGCAGGGCATTCGTTAGGAAACTCTGATTCAGAAAGTTTGGAAGTGTGGACATATTGTATTGCAACTTTTCAAAGAGTTCTGGCTGTTCCTTTAACAACTTATGGCTAACTGCATGCCATTTGGCTAGCTTTTCAAGCGCGGATCGCAGTTCGTCTACGGTGGCATCTCTGTTCCGTATCACTTGGTAGCCTTGCGGCACCAGATCCTCAAAGATCATCACTTGTCGCGGCTCCAAGCTGTGGTATATGCAAGGCACATAAAACGCAGTCTCTTCGCCCGCCTCGCGTAATACTGCCTTAAACTTGGGCAGCACTTTCGTATACATCGCTATCTCAGTCTGGAATATGTGTGAATCATCCACCATGGCTTTCTTGCGACCTCGCTCGGGCATTGTCTTCAGTATGAGGGACTTGCTGCAGTTTCCTTTTGGCGAAGAATACTCCACGGAGGCGCGAAACATGACACTTGCATAGTGATCTCCCTGCGCGCTCGCTGGCGACAGTTTGAGATCGTTTAACTTTAAGTCTGGTGCATTCTCAAATTGACTCAATATCTCTGTGAAGAATTGCCTATTTAGCCATTCCAGGGCCTCCAACTCATCCGGATTGTAGTTTTGATTTGTTGTCATTATTTACTTTACAACTAATATCGACTTAACATGTTTTTATTCAGTTCCGCTTGAAAACAAACTAAAAGTTCTCACCAAAAATGATATATTTTATTATTGTTTTTATGTCCATTATGAGCTTTTCAAAGCTCGCAAAGAGAGCAACGCCACAGTAAACAGTTGAACAGAGATGCGCAACTAGTAGATACCCTTTTGCTAGTTATCTGTTGTCTGTTGTCTCATGTTGTCTTTTACACACAATATACCCATTTTATAGGGTATGATAGTTGCTTAAGAGCGAGTGAGTAATAAAATGCTCTTGCATTTAGAAACTTTTTATTTGTCTGTTAAGTGCTCACAACAAGTCTATTATCAGCCATCCACTTCCATAAAAGGCAGTCCTACAGGTAAAGTGCCGTTATTATCAGCATTGAAAAGCCCATACAAATGTTAAGAGAAATTAAGTAAAAAAGAGAAGTTATGCTTTCGTTTTCTGTTCTGCTTAGATACATTGTAAAATAAAATCGTATTATAATCGAATGTTAAAATGTTATTGAAAAATAGCTTGCTTTTTAGACTTGAAGTCTAAAGTTGGGTGATAAATGTGACTATTTGCTTAGGATTCAGTACCAAAAAAGCCATCAATAGCAAAATAGTTATGAAGTAAAAAGCTTAACTGCAAAATAGTTGACTATATATTAATTTAATTATTCATTATTATTTATTAAGAATATACTGGTTAGGCATATATTTAACAGGTAAGTAATGTAATACACTCATCATCTTATGTTTTAGTAGTAATAAAGATACAATTTCAAATTTGTTGTAGTAGTAGTTATTTATTTTAAAACAGAATAGATTTTATGGATTTGAGCGAGTTCAGAATATATGTATAAAAAATGTGCATATATTTCTGTTTTTAATCTCTTACTAACAACATATTTATATTGTTTTCTAAATAAATATGTATACGATATATATATATTGATTTAATTAGTTTGTAATAGCAAATATATCAATTTGAGTACACCAATTTAACTAACTTAAAATCATCATCATCATTTAATCAGCCCAAGTACATAAGTTTTTGATTTGTAATACATATTTTAATAGTATTAAAAGTCATTTACATTTTACTATATATGTGTATACTTTCAGTAAAATAATATAAGGGAAATTAAATAATTAGTTTTAAGCTATATATATACATATATAAAAAAATACACATTTCTATAAATATTATTTAAAGTATAGGATATAGTTAAATACTTAAAAAGCATTAAAAAGCATAAATACTTTCTGCTGTGGCTTTCGGCTAAGATAAACAACATATCCATACACTAGCCTGGGATTCGAACTCGGATCCTCGTTGTTCAGTTGCCTAAACGCCCAAGCCCTTCGATTAGTAGGTAGTTATTGTTGATCCGCATCGAGCAACCCCTCCCGATCAAATACAGGTAATAATAGCCGTAGAACCTTGTGAGCTGCTGGATTTCTATAGCAGCCATTCTTAAAGTTAATCGCCCGCTGATTGGTCTCCATTAAAGCATTAAAGTCCGCATCCTCTGTTTCCACATTCCGCTGAATGGGGAAGATGTTAATGCTGGTGTGCATGGCTGAGGTGTTAAAGAGAGCAAAAAAAAGATAAGTTGCTATAAATGCAAAGAGAAAAAGAGTTTCAGACTTACCATAAAAAGACTTTTTCTTAAGCTGCAAGTGGAAATTGTGAAGGCTGGGAATATGCGCTTTGTAGCGCAGTTTTTTAAGCGTATTCGAAAAGATCTCAAAGTAGTGCTGGATGAGCTGCTCCTGGTGATGTAAATGGAAGTCCAGCTGCAGCGAAGAGTTCAAAAAGTAAAACAGATCAATGGCTGGCGAGCCCCAGGCAGCGTACTGGAAATCAATAATAATGACATCCTCCGGCTCCCCAGTGGATTTGTTGTACTTGACGAGGACGTTGTTGGTCCACAGATCGCCATGGGCCAGCACGTTAATGCCCGGGCTAACGTCGAAGACCCGCTTGCCCAGCTCCATGTAGACGGGCACGAGAGCATCCAGTTTCTCGGCGTATTGCTCGTAGCCGGGCCATTGGGAGACGCGCCTGCTGGCCGCCTGAATCATGCCCAGGAAGCAGGGCGCATAGTTATCGGTGTGCCGGTTGAACATGCCTCGATCGTAGGTCTCCAGGGCGCCGCACTCGCGCTCGTTCAGCACCGCCGAAGTGGCATGCATCTTGGCCAGCTTGCGCAGCACAAGGCGGGCCAGCTTCAGATCTAAGCCCACCAGGCGATCGGGCATGACGAAGCCACGCACGTTGAGATCCTCGAAGATCAGCGCTGAGCGATCGTAGTCGACGGCCATTGTTTCTGCAAAGAGCTGCTCCTCGTCCTCCACTTCCAGCAGCAGGGCATTGAGCTTGGGCAGGATCTGTTCATAGATGGACATTTCGCGATTGAATATATCGTAGGGCTCCATAGTCTTCCGCGCGTACTCATCGCTCTCGAACGAGGTCTTGATTATATAGTGTCCGATCTGTGAGCGGCCATCGCTCCTGATAAACTCCGCCTTGATGCGAGTCAGCACTCCCCCATAGTTTTCGCCACGTCCCAGTGCCGGACGACCGTCTAGCGCGATGATCTTCAATTTGGGATCGCGGTAAAACCTGCGCATGGCATCCTGTAAATAGTTTTCTGTTAGCCAAACGGGTGCATCCATAAAAATGGAATTGGCATCGGGGGTAGGTGTTGAAAGCTTGGGAATAGCATCCAATGCACTGATCAAATCTGGCACTGACATTCTGATCAACTACTCTAACTGATCTATCACAATAAACTTTCTCAAGGCTGTCCCCAAAGAATTGTGTTCGAATTTTTGAGCCGCACGGCTTTTTATACAACACCTCGTAGCAGGTGTCAGCGACGTGTTCCTGTCACAATTGTGATTTATCTCTGCACGATAAAAAGATACAGATTAAATATTTGCACATGTGTAAATGAAGGCGAACGCGTCTACAGATTCTAAGTAGCTTTTATTAATTGCGCGGCCTCAGCTCATTCAAGTTGCCTCACACGCTGTTGCTACTGCCCACTTCTGATAATCGGGGCTTGTTTGTACACATATATAGACTTTAATTGGTCTTGACTAGACGTAGGGTAGTCAGGGTTGGGCACAAGAGCCATTTGAATCGCCAAAATGCACTGAGTAGGAGACGAAGCTGCCTTAAATATATAAATTCGATTACAGAAAATACTCATCAGATAACACTTTAGGGTTTTTTATTATCTCTACTTATCTACAATATGTAAAACAACTATGTTCACTATTTTAGCTCAGCTCTTCTCCTAGAAAATATATGTATTATATATGTATATGTATAATGGTATATTTCTACAATATATGTTAGCCTTTTTTTAGGGCCGTAGAAAAAGTTTTTAAAAAATACACATACATAATTACTTTTTACGCTATAAATACGTTTCCAAAAATACGTGTAAAATAAGATATTGACTAAATGGAAAAATAGTATATAGTATATAAAAGTACATTAAACAATATTACAAAATTCTTGTTAGAGTTCATTTGAAAATTTATTTCCGTGGTAACACATTTTAGTTCATTAAATATATTATAAAAAATAAATTATGCTTTGGAAAATAAAATAATGTGAGAAATGCATTAATATAATAAAGGAAAATTAAATTTTATTTATTTTCCCAGGAATTATTTTGTTTATCATTTAAAAAAAAAGGTTTATTATCACTATTTTTATCACTATTCTCCATTGTTAATTATTTTGGAGGGGTTAGAAGAAAAGAAATTCATAGCATATCAATAAATAAATATAAATAAAATTCATACAAAATTGAAAATCGTGTTAAAACAAAATATACGTATAAAGGGAAAGAATGTAACTTTCAAACGCTCGTTTTTTTTTAAACCGTGTAAAAAATTCGTGTAAACAGGGAATTATATGTATATAAAACACTTGTTCATTTGATGCGATTTGCATGTTCCAAGTTATAATACAAATTTACTGTTGTATCTCTGTCTATATTTACAGTTACTAACAGCGTCTGGACAAATAATAATAATTCTAGTTTCTAACTGAAACTTTTTTGTATGTTTTATTTGGTTATACAAAATCATATGCAACTCTAAAAAATATTTGGCCATGCATATCCGTAATGATTTAAAAACTGTCATTATATAGTTTATATACTTGTATAATATATGATCATCGACGTGTAACTAAAAGCTTTGTAAGAAACTAGTCGAAAATAAAATTTGCGAATACTCTATTTAGGTTCAAGATCAATAAAACAAAAACAAAAATTAAGTTTAACAATCCAAAAAAATTATGATTATTATTGTTAAATGACAAAAAAAATATGATTAATTTTATTATTACAAGCATTATTATATTTTAATGCAGAGAAATAAAATGCATGTTAACACAAAAAAGTTCGAAATAATAATTTGAATTTACTTATAAAATGTATAATATTTTAAGTATAGTATAATATACAAATTATTTACAGATATATTCATAGAAAAATTAATGTATTATTTAAATACTTAATGCATACACAAATAAATATTACTTAGTTTTCTTATTGTTTTTCATTAATACTATACTAAAGCATATCTGTTAAATTTCTTAATTGGAACCTACTTTATAAATCGAAGAATCTAACTTTCATATAGGGGTTAGGCAATTTAAGGTATATTAACATTTCTGGTGTGCACTCAACTTGAATAATGATGTTCCCAGCCGTATATCATTTAAGATAACACACTGACTTAGATAATTTTCCATGCGCCTGTAACTAGCAATTCGGCTGGCACACGTCATTCGGCTCGAGCTCGGGACCTGTTGCCACACTGTTGCGCTAAGCTCTGAAACAAATATCATATAAAGGTTTGTGTGTGGATATATAGTACTCACAGCAAACGTAGGCTCAGTTATAAAAGTAAGGCGCGCAGGGTCAATTATAAAAACACTCGGAGAAAAATTACTAGAATTTTGTACTTAAAGCAAGCATTGTCGAAACCCGATAAAGGTAAAAATTTCTAAATTTAAAAAGAAAGAAATTTGTATATGATTAAAAAATTACTTAATATAAGCCTAGAATACTTTAATTTAACTTAGAAACGTCTTTCTTCGATTAAAAACTTTTATTTTATAACAAAAATTATTATCTTGAATATTTTATACCTCTTAAAGATTTTTTTCATTAAATGCAAGTGTTTTTTTTCATGTTTACATTTTTTTCATATTTTCATTAACAGTCGATTTTGAATTAAAAAATTTGTATACTAAATTTAAGAATAGAATAGAATAGAATGTGCGGTACGAATTCTATCCACCTAGTAACTATAGTTAATACTGCATTTTTCTCCGAGTGTAGACGAGCTGCCTAAAACACGTAAAATCTATTGTATGAATTTCACCTTCACCAAAGGCAGCTACTTAAGTAGAACTGTCTCCCTCGTATATAAGTCAGTGAACTCGCTCGGAATGCACCACAAGCGCCGACATCTCAGTTGGAGCAAGACATAATGGCAGCGGCACCTGAATGGCTGACACACGACTACATCGAGCATGCGCTGAGAACCCATTACAAGGATGTCGGATTGCAGATTTTGCAGCTGGAACTGAATCCGGCTCTGGGGCCGGGCGAGAACTACGGCGGGGTCTTGACCAGGGTGCGTGTGCGCTTCACACTCTCGCAGCAAGCCAAAGAGGGGGAGCTGCTGCAGAACCTGATCGTGAAGACCTCCATCGATGACGATGAGTTGACCAAGGAGCTAATGGCGCCCTACGACATATACAACCGCGAAATGACCATCTATGAGGAGGTGCTGCCCAAGTTGAATGAACTCTTGAAGGAAATTGACGAGTTTGAGCCGTTGTTTCCCACTGCCATCTTTGTGGATCGCGAACGCATGGCCATTATCTTTGAGGATCTGGCCGTGGCCAACTACGTGATGGCTGATCGCGTTAAGCGCCTGGACAAGGAGCATGCCCACTTGATTCTCCGCAAACTGGCCAAGATGCATGCCACCTCTGCGGTGCTGAATGAGCGCAGTGCGGGCCAGCTGGAGAAGTATGATAGAGGTTTCTTTAATCAGTACACAAACGCCTACAGCGGGTACTTTGTGGGCGGCCTGCTGGCCGCAGCGCGCTGGATGAGCCAGGAGCCGGAGTGCGCACGTTACGCGCAGAAGCTCATGGAACTGGCTCCGCACTACATGGACATTGGTCGCGAGTGCTTCGCTCCGCTGCGTGAGTCGGTGAATGTCCTGGCGCACGGTGATGTCTGGACCAACAATGTTATGGTCAAATACGATGCGGTTACGGGTCGACCAGTCGACATTCTGCTCATTGACTTTCAATATTCCTTCTGGGGCTCGCCCACAATCGATCTGCATCACTTCTTCAACACCTCGCTGAGGGAGTCGCTGCGGCGGGAGGAGCAGGGCGCTCTCTTTGAGTTCTATCACGGTGTTTTCGAGAATATACTCACCAAACTGAACTACCGACAGAATCCCATTCCCAGTTTGCACCAGTTTCAGTTGCAGGCCGAACAGAAGCGATTCTTTGGTAAGTTCACTTACAGACAGAATTATTTGGGCTTGCTTAGGGCTAACTGAGTTTTCGTTTTACAGCCATGCACTCGGCGGTTGTTGTGCAGCCCGTCATGATCAGCGAGGATCCAACGGACGCCTGTTTCAATGCGCTCATGAACGATGATGAACGTGGCACTCGCTTCAAGAATCGCCTCTACAACAATCCCATTGTTCAGCAGAATCTCAAGGCCCTGATGCCGGTTTTCGACAGAAAGGGGCTCCTCGAGGTTAATCAATGCTGTTAGTACAATTAGATGTTAGTTTATGAATATATTAACCCCTACAAGTTCACAATAACTATCCATATATAGTTTGTTAAATTTACTTAAATAAATCTACATTTCTTATGTATGTATGTAATATATGGTTACGTATTGTACACAGCACGAATGGGAAAATTAAGATAAATAAATAAGAAATTATTTCTTAAATGATTGGACCCTATATTTTTTTTCCGTTACCCATAATAAAATAGGTAAGAATTGTTGTTGTTCAATTGATACACACACTTAAATAATTCTTAAAAATAATTGTCAAATATGTTAGCTGAGTTTTAATAATATTTAAATGCCCATTCGAATATTAAGTAAATGTACAATATATAAAAAAGAGTATAAGAATAATCTATTCTTAAAAATCACAGGGTTAATAGCAGGCCAACAGAAATCGTCAGGAGGTCGACAAAAAAATGTAATGTGTAAATGTATATTGCCTACTTTCAGGGTAAAAAGATTGCAAGGTTCCAAGTATTAAAAGAATCGTCTGGAGGTTACAAAAAATAAAATAAAAATTATATTGCATACTTTCAAGGGATGGCAATGGCTTTAATGCAAACTTTTTTTTCAACATAACAGACCCAAAAGAAAAGTGGAAGAGGGGACAGACAGCTGAACTAGCCTGACCATATTCTTGCGCATTTTACAAAGATTCACCTGAACGAGGGTCATCTAGGAACCAATGGTTCATTTACTGTACGATTTGAAAGTTTCTTGTCCAATTAACAGTTCTTGCCATTTTCATACTCTGAACCCATTGAAAATGGGTAAAAAGGGTATAATGGTTTTGGGCAAATGTATGTAACAGGCAGAAGGAAGCATCTCCGAGTATAGTATATATATACTTGATCAGCACGACGAACTGAGTTTAATTAGCTATGTCCATCTGTCTGTTCGTCCGTCTGTCCGTCTGTATGAACGCAGCGATCCCGGAAACTACAAAAGCTAGAAACCTAAACTGAACGACTCTAGATTCTCCTAATCCATACGCAGTACAAGTTTATCGTTTTTTGTTCGATATCTTGCTCCGTTTCATTATTATCGATAAAAATCGATTTTAAGACCTGGTTTTCTTGGCATATCTCAGAGACTATATGAGCTAAAGCTATTTAATTTAGTTTATTATGTGCTCGTAAAGGATACGCAGATTATAACTATTTCGGATTTTGGATACCCCCATTCGCCCTCCATATCAAAAAAATCAAATACTACAGACTTGCGCTTTGGCTTGAACATAGATTTGGATGCTCTTATTAAATACAGACAGTTTCATAACGATCATACTCTTAGCTTAGAAGTTATTCAAGAATTTATTTTCCATAGTGGGGCCAAGCGCATCCGATGTGTAAAGTGTGTGTGTGTGTGTGTATGTGTGACTTTGTGAATGTGTGTATGAATTCAAAGAGCTTTAAGCGTATGTAACGGTTCAGGATATCTCCTAGTCGGCGACGCCCGAATAGAGCCATCTTACTTGTTTAATGTCTGTAACTGAAATAAATTAAGTCAGATCTTCAAAAAGAATTCCTTTCTAGATCGAATGAATTCAAGAAAGTTTGATTTCAGAATCGAACCAACTTTAGCAAATATTGTGATGTCAAAATTTAGAGCTGATTGCTAATCGATAATCCCGATCCGTACGAGTCTTAAAAGGAATATCATTCGAACATATGTCCTTATTTGGTTTTAATTCTGAAAAAACATTTTTAATTACTATATCTGCGCCAGATGTTGTCCAATCTAGCAAAGCTATATTTTTTTTATTCGAATAAGTCTATATAACCGATCGCCAGTATTTAAATTTATTATTTCAGAATATATATATATGTCGGATCAAGCATATATATATAAATATATATCCTTAAATAATAGTAACAGCTGAGATAATTTAACAGCATATGTCAGTCTTTATGAACACACCGATCTCGTAGACTTTAAAACCTAATTCACCAAATCAAGTATTATTTAATTGATTGATAACTTTCCCTGTTTTCCTGATTTTCTTTTTGCGTACATATATTAGGGAGAAATTCTAGAAACCAAAAAAAAACACAAAATAGATTCATAAGTAGGATATGGAATTTGGATTTTTTCCCAATCGACAGTACCGATCCGTACGAGTCTTAAAAGTTATTTCATTCGAAGATATGACCTTATTTGATGTAACAATTATATTTAAGATAATTATCAATTCTAAAAGAGCATACAAAATGTAATGTAGACATAAGAACACAAATTTGAATTCAGTAATTTTCCTCAGATTGCACAGCTTCGGCAAACAACGCGAGAGCTTGTTTGCAATCCATTATAAAATCCTAAACGTCTGGTTTTTATACTCACTATAAAGAATTATGTGTTAAATCAAAATGAAAGATGGACGTTAGTTCCAACTATTCTCTTATCGTAGACTCGGGCGCCGTATAAAAGTAGATCAGCTCTACGGCTGCAGCTCACAAGTGTTTGATAGCTGTGGCCGCCAGCCGACAATCATGCCCGAGAAAACAATTCATGAGTTTCGTGCCGCGCCCACTTGGCTCACCCGCGAATACGTCGAGCAGAAGCTGCGAGATTATCTGAAAGATGCGAAACTGCAGCTGCAGCAGCTTCACATCAAACCCGCCACGGCCAATGGGGAGAACTACGCCAGCGTGATGACACGCATCATTGTGAACTACACGGACAAGAGTCTTCTCCCGCACAGGGACACCTTTCTCATAAAGACCACGTTCGCCGACAAGGACCCGGCGGCGCATGTGCTGGGGCAATATGGCATCTATGTCCGCGAAATGGATATGTACGAGGAGGTGCTGCCCAAGCTGGCGAGGATCATCCAGCAACAGCTGGACGACCACAGGAAAATGTTCGCAGGCACTGTGAACGTGGACCGACAACGCGACTCGATCATGTTTGAGGACATGTCTCTGGACAAGTACGTGGTGGCGGATCGTATAAAGCAGTTGGATCTGGACCACGCCCACCTCGTGCTAGAGAAGCTGGCCCAGTTTCATGCTGCTGGGGCCGCGCTCGACGAGAAGCAGCCTGGCATTTTCACCAAGAAGTACGATCGATGCTTCTTCAATAGACACACAAGAGCCTACAAGCCCATCATGCAGAACATGCTGAGGGCCCTCATCACATCCATTGAGGATGATCGGCAACTCCATCAGCGCTACGCAGCCAAGCTGAATGGCGTCGTCGAGCATATTATGGAATACAGCGAGCGAACGATGGAACTGAACGAAGGCGACTTCGCAACTCTGTGCCACGGCGATCTGTGGACAACGAACATTATGTTCAATTACCAAGATCAGGGCAAGCCCAGCAATACGATCTTCATTGATTTTCAGTTTAGTGTGTGGAGCTCACCGGCCACCGACCTGCACTACTTTTTCAGCACCTCGGTGCAGGACGATCTCCGCCAGCATCGCCAAACCGAGCTGGTCCAATTCTACTACCAGAAGCTTGTGGCGGCCCTGAACAAACTCAAGTTTGGCGGTCATGTGCCCAGCTTATTCGAGTTCCAGCTACAGTTCGAAGCGCGTGCTTTCTACGGTGCGTAACTGATCTTTCATTTAAATTTAATATCTAAAATATATATTTTACAGCAATTTTCTGCTCACTGGTTTTCCTGCCCGCCATGCTGCACTCGGGCTCGGAGGAGTTCTCCATTGAGAAATGTCTGTCCCCGTCCGAAAGCGATGTTGCTCTGCGAGTTTCTATCTACAAAAACGAGACGTTCCAAAAGAAACTAAAGAGCATATTGCCCTACTTTGACCACAAAGGATTGCTTGATGAAATGTAAATGTAAATTCATTTGTATATGCAACATTTTCCGTACTAGAATTATTTAATAAAATGCTTTTAAAAATAAAAAAACTTTATAAAATATTATTGAATATGCGAGTAAATAAATTATATATACCTATATACCTAGATATGGTTAAATAGACTGGGCGGGTAAGCATAAAGAATATTTGTCTTTATATTTTACATAGCACTACATTGATTGTATGATACAAAATATTTACTGCTCACTGCATCGAAATTTTGATAATCTTGAAATATATTTATTCAAATACAATAGTAATTATATTTCTCGATGTTATCACGAAACTAGACAAATTGTTGACCTTGGCCATGGTGAACCGGAAATTAAAATACATGCCAATGATTATCTAAGCTAAAGGTAAGTGGATTCTAGTGTAATAATACACAATTAGATAGAGCAGAGCTGAAGATCCCAGTGAATTAACATATTACTAGTTTCATATATATAATTTAGGAGGCAGTAATCCAGGATCCGGGCTCCAATAGCAAGCTTTTTTAGTTTATAAGCAGGTTTCTAACTATATTCTATAATTAAAATATTTTTAAAAACAATACTCATTTAGTTAATCAATTAAAAAGAAACAAGTGCAATACGCATTCCCAGTATAATCAGTAATCAACCAAACAAATTGTTTGTGCAATCTGTACTGGAGATTATCGGTAAACAGTCTGCAAACATATTTTGTATCTAACATTAAAACTGATCTCAAATCTATTTTACACGCCTCCAGTAGGTGTAGCCAAAAAAATGTTTGGGCGATCTTTAGGATGTCATCAGTAATCTAACTGCAAAAATTTGATTTATCTAGCTTAAAGCTGAAGGTTATATATAGAATAAATCGAATTGGATTCCTTTCGACTGTTTTAATTGCAATTGCACTGTGAACAGGGTATTGTTAAGTCGGCTGCACAGTTTTATTTTGTGATTCTTTTATTTACTTCAAGATAGACAGGCTCTATTATTATGTCGTCATGATGACTAAGGAATAATAAAGATGTAAGGATTTTCTACGTCGGAAAGGTCTTTCGAGAAGCTGGTAAATTAAAAATAAAAATAAAATTAAGACAATGTCATAAATGATATGCAACACAACTTGAATGCGTGTCTCGTTTTTGAACAACAATTAGCTAATAAAGCGAAAAACGACGTCACGAAATGTTTAATCACATATAAAGTGAATAACGTGTGCGATCAATTCCGGAGCGTGCAAAGATCTCAGTAGTAGCCCAGCCCATTGATAAGGTGGGAAAACTGCTCAGCTCACAAGTGGGTCTATTTAACTAAGTATATGTATTTTGGCTTTATTATGCAAATAGTTCGCGTAGGTTTATGAGTTGGCGAGCACTTGAAACGGTCGCACTTACTATATGCCATGTGCCCGTTACTATATACGGCTATAATTCCCCGTCAGCCGTAACTGCTATCTAATGTATCTCGAATAGTAGTCCTATTTGTGCTCGGATGACTGTGCAGAATGTGCAGCTAGTAGCTTAAGATTAGTGTATATGCACTAATCTTATGTAAGTATATAGATGAATGTCTGGGTTCCACCGGCAACAGACGTTATATCAGCGGCACATAAGCAATACAATTGTGTATGTCGACTTGGTTTACGACCGCCGTAACGCCAGATGGATTATACGTGTATATAATAAGTAAAAGTTCGGAATCTTTGGGGCTGCTGGACTATAAATTGCGGCCGCTGCTCGAGTCGCGGCGAGAGAATCAACTGAACATGGTAGAAATTCAGAACGGCAATGGCAGCGACAGCCAAGACGCGGATAACTTCCATCCGGCTCCGCAGTGGCTAACTGCATCCTATGTGGAAGCCATTCTGCGTCGCTACAAACAGGATGCGGAGCTCAGCATTGGCGACCTGAAAATCCAGCCCGCAACGGCCAAGGGCGACAATTATGCCAGCATCATGACCCGAATCAAAGTGGATTTTGTGCGGGGCGGCGCCAAGCAGCCGGAGACGGAGACAGAGACGGAGTTCCTCATTGTGAAGACCACGTACGAGAACGATCCCTTCGTGTCCAACATCTTTGCGGGCTACGAGGCGAGCCACACGGAGATGGTTATGTACGACAAGATTCTGCCGCACCTTAGTGGCCTGCTGGAGGGGACGGAGCTGGCGGAGAAGCTGTTCGCCAAGACGATCCACGTGGACTACGAGCACTCGGCCATTATATTCGAGGACCTGGCTGTGTCCAACTACGTGCTGGGCGATCGCCTGACTGGCTTCGACCTGGAGCACACCAAGCTGGCGCTGCGGAAGCTGGCCAAGATGCACGCCACCGCCGTGGTCTTCAATGAGAGCCAGCCGGGCCTGCTGACCAAGCTGGACCATGGCATCTTCAATCGCTACACGCGCGCCTTCTCGCCCATGTTCGAGAGCCTGATGGGCGTGGCCGCGCAGTTTGCCGGCCAGTGTCCGGAGCTGGGCAGCGTCTACGAGGAGAAGCTGCGGCGCCTGCAGAGCCGCGTGATGGAGTACACCGAAAAGGTATACGATCCGCAGGCGGATGAGTTCAATACGCTGACCCACGGCGACCTGTGGACAAATAATATAATGCTGAGGAACAAGTCCGACCAGAGCGAGCTGGACATGCTGCTGATCGACTTTCAGTTCTCGGCCTGGGCCTCGCCCGCCGTGGATCTCTATTACTTCTGCAGCACCTCGCTGCAGCCGCAGGTGCACAAAGAGCACCTGAGCGCCCTGATTCAGTACTATCATGCCGTGCTGGTCGCTACCCTGCGTGCACTCAACTATGGCGGCTATATACCCACGCTCAGGCAGTTGGTCATGCAGCTGGAGAAGGGCAAGTTCATGGGTGAGTGAGCAACTGTGAGAATCGGAAGTAACGGCACTTAATTCACATTCTTTTACAGCCGTGACCGCTGCTCTGACCTGCCAGGCTATCATGCTCAACGAAGACACCGAAGATGCGGACTTCAATGGCCTCGTGCTGGACGATGAGCGGGGTCGCAACTTTAGGCGGCGCACGTACAACAACAAAAGACTTCAGGAAAATGTCAAAAAATGGCTACCCGAATTCGATCGATGCGGTCTACTCGACTTGATAGATTAAGATCACAATACTCTATATACTTAAATTATGAATAAAAATAATAAATAACGCATAAATGCATACAATACATGTTTTTACTTAAAGTTAAATAGCTTTTAGCTGCCAGTTACCCTGCACTTTTTTCCTCGTCAGATATTCAAATATCTGAAAACTTGCTCTCTTGCACCAATTGCAAAATATAAAGCAGCTCATTTGTAATATAGGTTGAATATCCTTAATATTACACAAGTAAAATTTAAATATCTGAGGTTTATTTTTTATCAAGATCAATTTTTTTTTATTAGAAGTATATATGCATTAATTTCCATTCCTATGTATGGATCAAAAATAAACGTTAAATACTTTAATAAAAGAGTTTCATTTTAAAAGGGAATTGGAAGCAATCAAGGACGAAGCAGTTTTGTAATCTTCCCTTGGTCTAGCAACTAACCAGTATCCGCAAAACCAAAATATTTGAATTGTCTTTGAAATAGTTTATAATTTTATTTATTAACAAAGTTTAAAGATCATATATCTAGAAGTTAATTTTATTTTAGGATTGTTTATAATTTATTACATCTTTTTTAAAAACATATGCGAAAACTGCTATGCATTTAAATATTTTAATTAATTTACTCCTACATAGTTTAAAAAATATTAAGGAGGAATAAGGATCATTAAGATAAAAGTTATTCTCCTATCTCTGAATTGCTTAGCCTTCACCAGCAAAAGTATAATACTTTTCTTGTATCAATAAACATAACTTTTCTTTTATTTCGTACTGCTCTAAGATCGTATATTTTATCTAATCTAGATCGTAAACTGATTTCATCACAATACGAAAGATAATTTATTTAGACACATATACTTTAGTATGTATGTGCATACAGGAAGATTCTATCTGCATTACTCAGCGTTTTTACTGCAACGAAACTTTACAATTCGCAAATCCAAAACCAGTTAAACATGTGCATACCCCGTACAAACAAATTTTTAACACAAAGCCATTTAATTTGTGACGCTTTAAACTGTATTTAAAAAACTTGGCGTATAAAAATTAGGCTCATGTTTATTATTCAAATTTATGATTATTATTATTATTATTTATTTGATGCGGGTCATTACGCTGCTGTTGTTGTAGCTGTAGATTGGAATCTTTAAGATACGAACGAACCTGAGAACAATTATATGTGTGTTACCTTTTACAATTCAAGATTCAATTTAACATTATTCAAAAATACATGCTATATATATTATATTCAAAATAATAGATTTACATAGTGGGTTATACTTGTATATACACTGGTTTTAGTTAAATCTAAAAATCCCAGCCGGCGT
Organism: Drosophila colorata; assembly: GCA_035041545.1. Classification (NCBI taxonomy): domain Eukaryota; kingdom Metazoa; phylum Arthropoda; class Insecta; order Diptera; family Drosophilidae; genus Drosophila; species Drosophila colorata. Next base: position 4,188,960 of record JAWNLD010000680.1, on the reverse strand, counting down.
ACTCCTTGACCACATCCTTGTTTTCCTTACGATGACGATGTACGGCGCTCGCCTCTCCCTTGGCCACACAACGCTTGCGCTGCTCCCGCTTCTCCTTGATATCCAAGTTGCGACGTATGCGATCCGTGACCACTGAAGGTGCTATCGTACTGGCTGTGGTCGAGTAGGAGCGCTGGCTGCGCGCATCGTTGAGCAGCTGTTCGACCATCTTCAGGCGGTACATGCGCGAATTGGGATCCAGGCCGGCCAGCTCCGGCATGTTATCCGTTTCCAAGTCATTGGAGCTGATCGAGTGCGCATCTTCGGCTGCTTGAGTAGCTTCTATTGCAATGGAGGAAGCTGGTGCAGTCTTTTCCACAGCTGCGCTAGCTTCCTGGACAGGAATAGACGCCACCCGCTCGGCATCCAGGATTTTTGGTGTGTCCGCCAATGGCTGATCGGGCACCTCTGGGCCAACGCTCAGATTACCCAAGTATTGCGTGCAGGATTCAATGTACCGCCTGATGGCGTCGTCCGACTTCTGTGCAGGCTTTGTCTCGCTGTAGGTCACCTCGTTCTCCAGTTGCCTGCGGCACTCGTCAATCTCGGCGGCTGCAGCCGGCACTAAAGTGGGCGGCTCATCATCAGCTAGCTGTTCCCGGTCCTCTTCCTCTTCGTCGTCCTCGTCCACCTCCTCGATCATGCCGTACTCCTGCAGCAAGTCCTGCTCCATTTCCCTGGTGAATCCATAGCCAGTGCAGTGCACCTCGGCGTCCAAATCATCTTCACGCACCAAATCGCTGAACTTGGGATAATCCTCGCTCTCGTAGCCAAACTTGCGACGGAACATCTCGCGCACGCACGTCACGTCGCGCTCAAAAAAGCTGTCCAGGAGTGGAAAATCATTAAACGGGGATCAAGAAAGAGTGCTAGCAACAATTACAATTGGGCGTTCTCATGCGAGGTGGACATCATTTGGGGAAAATCGATCAGCGTGGGCTTGCCGGCATCGGTGACCATTAGATTGAACTCGTTGAAGTCTCCGTGAATGACGCCCGCGTTGCCCAGGCGCACGATGAGGTTCATGAGATCGTCGTAGACCTGCGGCGCATCCAGCAGCTCGTGCACCTGTGTCCTGCGGGTAGATGCAAATTAAAAAGCAACTCCAACTACGGAGTCCGCCACTTACATGGGCCAACCGTTGACCAGCTCCATGAGCACGCAGTGACGGTTGAAGTCGATGGGCCGGGGCACGGGAAAGCCGCGATCGTGCAGCGCCGACATGTAGGCGAACTCGCGCGTCGCCGAGATGCGTGACAGATAGAGCCAGGAGGCCTTGTGCCGGCGTCCATGGTAGTCCCGCTTCGACTTAATGTTGCGGAAGCAGGTGCGGCCCAGGCGATGAAGCTTCAGGCATATGGGCGTGCCATCCTCGTCGGCCACCACATAGATGTTGGACTCCTTACCCACTCCAATCTGGTTGCCAAAGGAGCTGACAGAGCCGCGCAGCGTCAAGGACTTGAGTGCGAGGTAATCGTAGCCCGTGTTCGTCAAGCGATAGCCGTCATCTGCAAGAGCCAGCACCAACTGTCAGGCATGGATATCATGAACATCAGTTCCTACTTACACTTTTTGCCCCGCTCGTAGGCCAGCAGCTTGTGCTTGCAGAGCTCCTTAAGCAGTTTGTGGACGCCCCCAGTTTTGAGGTTGGCGATTGCAGCGGCGAGGGGGCCGGGCACCAGTTCGTGGTTCTTCATGCCCATCTCGATGGCCGTCAGCACGCGAAAGTCCTCCTTGTTGAGATATCGTAGCACCGTTACGTTTAGTTTTCCCATAATTACGTTATTTTGTCTTCAGCAATTTGCGAACATTTATTTTGTTTTGCGTTCTACACGTGCAGGCTGTGCGATAACGCGGAACGATGTATCGATAACAGCGGCATCGATATGTACTCACACAGCCGTAAAAGTATCGTTGTGTTGTACGTCATTTTATCGTTGGCACAGCTCGGTCACACTTCTTCTGGTCATCGTGTACAAAAATCAATTACTATTACTGCTGAAACAGAATACGAAAAGCGTTTCCGCGAGTAAACAAAACGGCAGTCCAACACAATTAGCAATAGAAGTTGTACGTGTCTGTTGCAAAATTTGACGCAAGCAGCCTTCGCTTGTGTGTGTGTGTGCGTGCGTGAGCGTGTGCGAGGGTGTATGTGAGAGCGGGCGTGTGCATGTGTGCGTGTGTGTATGACTCGTGCTTTTTGCCGACATACAACAAAAAAGAAGAAACTGCTTAAAAGTGGGCAGTTAAAGGCCGTCTTTGCTGTTGCACGCCAAGTCACAAAGCAAGAGAAAAGTGTGTTAACTAATGCAAAGCCAATTTTTCCATTGTCACTGAAAAAAAGCGCAGAAAAAAAAAGCATCCTCGTCCGAGATCGCGTGCGTGCGTGTATGTGTGTGTGAAGGTTGCCTTCAAGTGCAACACATTCAATTTCAAAAAAAATCTAAATCAAAATTTCCCCTCTCTCTCCGTTTCTCTCACGCTCTGTTGTGCTCCCATTCACTGACCTGACGAGCAGTAAATCAACGGAGCAATACAATTGGAAATCAAAACAAAAATGCAGATCAAAGAATTGTAAGTAATATACATTTATATTTTTTTGTGGCAAAAACGTGCACAAGCCGCTGTTTGTGACAAATCGATTTTACGCTCATTTGTGCTCAGCTGCGCTGTCTTTACCACTCTCTCTCCTCGTTGCTGCGCTCTCGTTCGTTACTTGAGTCGCGTTGCCAACCGCTAGTCAATTGCTTCACTTTTTAATAACTTTCTACTTTAATTTAGCGGACTTCCTCTTTTTTGTGCTACAAATGCAGCCTTATCAGCGCACACTTTACTTTTTAAACACATACTATTTTCGCCGTTGCTTTTCGTTGTTGTTTACCTGACTTCGCCGATGACGTAATGATTGGCAACGCCAACTTCGACTACTTTTGATTTTTAACTTAGATATAATGCAAAGCTATTTAAGTTTTCTGCATTGCGTCTAATTCATTTTACAACTGCAAGTCCCGTTAACGTGAGACGTAAGATTGTTGTTTTTGCCACGTTACCAATTGTTGTTGCTCTTGACGTGAGTGTTGTAGTCGCTTATTCGTGACTCATTTATTTATGGTAACTCGTCCGTACTCGCACTCTTTCGCTTGTCTTCTTCGTTTTCCCTTTTGTGCAACTTTTCGCGCCGGTTTTCCAGCTGCGTTATCAGCAGCGACGAAAGCAGCGTTTTAATCAAACAAGTTGGCAACATTGATAACGTCGTCGCATGTTCCAATAAGATATTTCCATGTGTGTGTGCATTTTACTGTCTCTCTCACACTTGTGCTCGTGTCAATTGCGCTTTTAATTGCCCAAAGGGCTATTTCAGGCGTTACTTATACGATTTGAATGTTCAATTACGTTGCTGATTTTACTATATATGTTTATATATATATATGTGCCAACCTATTTGTATATATGCTTATAGATATTTGTGGCATTGTACGCACTCAGACGCGTAATCTTACAAACGGATATAACTAGTTGCTGATTAGGAATATTTAATACATACATATTTAATGTCTGTGGAAAGCGTACGAAATTATATATACATACATACAACCGGTAGTGCCCGACTAGGATATCCCCTAAACATTCGAAATTCTTGGCTTTCCCTGAGCCCTCACTTTAAGGAATTCATTCCTGAATAACTTCTAAGTTTATTGATCGATCCTTATGAAATTCCCACAACTTAAAATTAGCGTCGAAATGGCTATACAAACCAAAATACATGGCTGTACTATTTGAATTGGTGTTTTTTCTCAATTTTGGAGCTAGTGTGGGGAGGTATCCAAAATGTTAAATGTTCTTTATAAGTGAATGCTATTCGAAAACATCCGTTTGAAATTAAGTATGCAAAAAAAAAGTATTTCTTAAAATATCGAATGAAGAAAAAATGATAAAATGACGGATACAGGCGGGCATGGCTAAATCGACTCGGCTAGTTATCCTGATCGTCCTTCTGCCTGTTACATGCATTTGCACAAAGTCATTGTACCCTTTTTACAAATTTTTAATGGGAACAGGTTATCAATGTGCTTATGTACATATGTATGTGTTTATCTTTCTCTGCCCTTAACTTATGTCATTGCTTCAGAAATAATCTAAAAGCTCTTAGTACGGGACGTGTTTATTATAATTTAAATTAAATCACAATACAGTGGACACTCGCTAATAAAAAAAAAAACTTTGTTTGTCGGGCAGTGAACCTTATCATATTATATTGATTAACACCAATCTTATAATAATTCAATAATTATTGAACGTGTTAATTATTTATTTAATAATTTATTTTGTTGTGGTTGAGCAACACAAATGCAGAAATTCATTTATTCTTTAGCTTTGAATTCCAGACGTGACTTTAGATCGCTTAATGTAGATTTTCTGGCGCTTATTAATAGTTGCTTCTCATATCGAGCGACCACTGTATATCCGTTGGGTTGACGCATCATTCATGCTGAGTGCAGTTTGCTTTGCAAGTCTCCGGCCATCTGGTCATCTCCCTGCCTCCCGTACCCCGGGACCATTTCATTTACGAGCGGAAATTGCCAAAAATAAAACTTTGAATATTTTATTAATTTTTTAATCGATTTGACTTTGTACGACAATTGGCGGGTAAAAATATTTAAAGCTTGTATAAGATAGGATAGCGTATATAATATAAACATATTAATATAAATATATAGAAAGTCTAATAATTATTATAATATATAATAATTATATTCAACCCGGTTTTGAACTGAACCTGTTCGAACCCGAAATTCCAACAGTTTCGTCTTTTTATTTCGTCTTTTATCTCTTTACTTTCTCAGCTTAACTTTAAATTTTTTTTATATTTTTCATAAATTGTTGTCACTATGCTGCAAATGTGTTAAATGCTTAATTGGGTATATTGGTATAAATAATTTAAATATGTTGCGTTTCTTCGATAACTTTTTTTAATTGTTATATATACAAGTTGTTAAAAACAAAAATATTAAAAATTCTTTGAGTAACTATGTAAGTGAATTTAAAATTCATGGCTAGCCTCCGGTGGTTTACACGTTTCATGACAAATTTGTGATACCCTCTGCAAGTGTATGTACAATAACAACTAAATTAATGAACCTTGAAGGACATTGTTTTTTTCTCGCTCAAAGCACAAATCAGTTGTTGAACTTAAAAGCACTTTGAACTGTTATACAACACTCTTATATCTATTATATAAATTTTTGCATGTGTTATTAAATTTTCTGTGTGGCAAAATGTAATTTTATTTACAAAATCGACATTCCAACTGATGCAATGCTTTTATTTATTTTAATTATTTCATGATATTAAATTAAATTTAAACACAAACTTAATTTGAAAGCACTTCACAGGTCAAAAAACCTTTTTGCTAAATAAACATTTGTGTAGAGGTGGAAAAGGTAAATACAAAATACTAAAACCTAAACAAATTTGGAGAACCACAAAACCGCCGTCAACAATAAATAGCTGTCGTTAATGAAATTCTGTGGCATACGGACGGAGGGCGGGGGCAGGTGTCTGTTTGCACAGTAAGCTTTATATTGTTTGTCATTCTCTGTTTTTATTCGATATCACGATGTGAATGAAAAACTGTCAACAGCATTGAAAGCGACACGGTTGGAGTAAAACTCGTCAACAATTTTTAACCGCACATCAGTAATTAATTTCGACCGCTAGCCAGCGGAGAGAACGATAACTCTCACTTAAATTAAACAGTAATGAATATAGTTTTGTATTATTTGTTATACCCTATACATTTTAAAATTGGATATTGAAATTGTGCTTATGTATGCAACGGGCAGTTGAAGATATCTTAGGCTATATATTTTCTTGATCAGAATGATTGGTCCTTTCCGACTCATGTCTGTTCTAAAGCATATAATAATCAAATATCTCAAAGGACATTGAAGCTTTCGTATGCCACACACAAATCAAGTTTGTTCTGAACTACCCAGCAATAAGCCCAATTTTTTTAAGTCATTTAGTTTTTACGGTCAGGCATATAAAATTTATGATTTTAAAGCGAAACGATTATACCCTTTTTACCCCCTTTTAATGCGTTCAGGGCTTACAAACATATGGTTCACTTCGGATTTAGGTCCGGTTGATTTTTTTGTGCAACTGGTTCCTCATTTCCGAATTATTGAAATTCAATATTGGTTTTCAGCTCTGATTATGATAGATAGATAGGTATAGACTTAATGTTTTGAAAATTTTTATTTAATTAAATATAATAATCACAAAACACATTTAATACCAATTGTGTAGGACAGTGGTAAGAACAAACGCAATCGCTATCTGCGCTCAAGAAGTGCACAGCAATTTGGAGCTAATTACAGGGTATCATCTAGTAGACAACTTTCGACTTTCCCATTGCCAATGGGAATTAAAAAATTTATGTGATTTCGTACAGTGGCACACTTTTTGCTTCATTTGTCCAACGCGTTGAAATTTTTATTTTACAAAATCAATGAAACATAAACAATAATTGCAAAGTAGCCGAAAGAAAAACAGGATTCGATCTACAGAAAAGAACGTGTACACTCACAATCATACATACACATAGTTTTTCAATGCTATCCATTCGATTCTGTAAACATTCATTTTTATTGCGAAGTGTGCGACCATTTGGTCTTAATTTTATTTGTTTTGAATAGGCTTTATGTGATTTATTTGGGATCTGTAATTGTTACGATAACTTTGGTCACGTGAACAAAATATATAACTGTTTTACTGTTTAACGGTTTGATTCGATATGCTAAATTATCGAGAAAGTTGGCACGCTTCGTTTCCAGACGTCATTTTAATTCATGCATATTTCTATACAAAACGATTGTAATATTAAAATCTGAATTCATAAATTGCAAAAAAATAAAAATAAATAGTACAAAAACATTTTAGATTAAATCTTTATGAAATTTGTGACAATTCGAACCTGAGAACAATTTCATTTTCCAGCGACCACTTAATAAATACAGTAAACTATCTCTTGAGCAGACACCTCTTAATAGATGTCTTCAATATATACATTCATTAAGACTTTTTCACAGACTTTTATGAATGTTAATGAAGAAAATAAGTTAACGTTTGAAAACTTTTTATTTTAATTAATTATATTAAAATTTTCGATTGCTGCCATTTTATGTTTATGTCCCATTTTCGTATAATTTCTTACGTAATACAAGTTGTATGTTTGCTTCAGGCATAGTTCTTGCACGAAAATTAGAGTCCGAAAGAGTAAAATAATAAATCGAGATTATAAAAATATAACGTCGAAATCAACTGTCCATTAGAAGAGATTTTATTTTAAGATAATAATTGAGTTGCACAAAAAAAAAACAACGCGTGACTTAATGGAATACAATATAATGTACAAACGTCATATAATATGCCCCATATATCATATTGCTTGTTATCTAAATACCATTTTCAGATCTCAATGGGCCATTAGCTGTCAAAACTCTGCTTATCTAAAAGTTTCCCAATTAGATTTAAACTAAAACTTTTCCGTTAAACAATAACTTTAGACCTTGATGAATGATTACACAAATATTTTATATCTGGCTCGCTTATAATATCCCAATTTGCAATGTTTGTACTTTTACACACATGAGTTAAACTGCATGTTAAAGCTTTGCCAATATCGCATATTGTATTTTTGTATTTATAACTCGCGTGACTTTACGACTTTAATAATTGCTCCGTTTTGTTGCAGTTCGTATCTTGTGTCGGTGTCCCCCCCTTCTGCCCCTGCCTCTCCCCTCGTTTCCACGTTGAGGTCAATTGGCAAAGGCACACGCGCTCATTTAACCACAATTCGTAATGTGGTAGTTTAGTTGGTTGGTTTCCATTGGTGTATTTCTGTGTATTTTACTGGTCCCACAGATTAGATAACAAACCAGACCGTTTACAGTCCTCCCCCCTTAAATGGAGCAAATTACGCTTCGAAAACTATATACCAAAATGCTGTAATTTTATGGTGGGGTATTTTATTTGTCTGAACCCAGAGCAGAGAGTAAATGTGAATTACCAAGTTTTTTATGCTAATGGCAGCACTAAAGTTGGGCAATCGGTTTGAACTATTAAACTAAACTTTTGCTTGAAGCTAGGTTTAAAGTTTTAGTGCTTTTATGCTTAAAAAATAATTATTCGGAGAGAACAGAACCAATATTAAATTATGATCAGTACATTAGAGTTGTCTATCATATAAAAAATTACATATTTAGGATATAAGAAGACTGATCGAAGGAGTTAACTTATTTTAGATTTGAGTAGATTAAACGTAGTTCCCGTTTAAAATGATAAAATTACAATGTACATGATTGTATTTTTTTATTATTATTCTTGTTTTTAAACTTATTTACTTCACTTATTCAACTTATTTACTTCAATAATGTTTTGTCTTTTTATGTGACTGACATTCCATGTCAAATGTTCCTACCAAAATATATATTTTTTTTTGTTTTCCTTTTGAAAGTATACTATTATTAATTTTAGGAAATTTAAAAAGTTTCTTTTAAAAGTTTATGTTGTTTTTTTACACAATTAAGTGCTTCTAAAAATTTGTAAGTTTATTTTTCAACCCTAGTAAGGTTAGCTAAGGTTTCTTAATCATGACCTTTAAATACAAATCGTTAACCTTATAGAACTTAGAATAATACTTTAAGTATGCTTCCATTTAAAATACTTTAAGTGACAGTAAATTTTAAAATGCCAACAAAATTTCATATGTTTTTATCCGTTAAATGCATATGTGCAAAATGTATTCTCCGTACAACCTTTCCCATTTTTTTCCCTTTGGGTACTTCTCATTAGCCTTCAATTAAGAAATAAGCCAATCTTTAGGGTCCATTCAAGTGGAATCCAGGCCCACAAGCATACCGCACAGCAGCAGAGCCTTGGCCAACAGTATGTCTCATCTGGCCAGCAGCCACACACTCTCCCACACAAACAGCCACACTCACACACTTCCCGATACACACACACACAGCCGCGCATTCACTTTTCATTTTCAATTATAGCAACAAAGGCAAAACAATGCCCCTTGTGTTTTGGACCTCGCCTCAATGGGCTGCCCTTGCCTCAGCCCCTATCCCCACTCGCATAACCAGCCAACGATATTGTGTGTGTGGACTCTTGGTCAAGTCTCATTAAGAGGTCTTCAATATTTTTTGTATTATTTTTCGTGACTCTCTTGGCTTTGATTGCCTCTTGCTCCCTTTTGCCCCCGCTAGGCACTCGTGACTGCTCAAGCGAAACGCGGCAACTTCCAAGATGCCTCCCACTTGTTTGTGTCTCTTTTTATATAACAACCTTCTGACTCTTTCATATGTTAACTTTTTACATGTTTGCCATATAAAATACTTAAGTACGGTACCTCGCAGATTCGAGTTATTCTCTTTCTTTGTGCATAATTCTTTTTCATAGCTTTCTATACTATTATTCTTCTTCTTTTGCCCTTTCTTTCTGTCGATTGTCGTTTCGCTTTGCTTCACAATTTTTGTACACATTTTGCTTTGATCTCCCACCATTTGAATTTTGACCCAGTTTTATTGAACCCTCCTCCTGAAACTTATTTACTTATCTTATTGGCACCAATTTTGCCGCAGTCATTTCTCTGCTGCTATTGTTGTTGTTTTTTCGTTATTGATATTGTTTGTTACTGTGAGGCAAGTTCTTGTTGTGCAGAAACTTTGAGCTAACGGACGGACGACGACTCTTTATGAGCAACATTACTTTATCTGAAACTTTTCCAATTTGAATTGATTTAACGGCAACTGATTAAACTGACAAGCGAAACGGAAAATGTACGATTTTGTTGTAATTTGTTTAAATAGGCGGAAAGTTTTCAAGTAATTGCTGGAATGGAAATTTTGAAATTTACATCCATACAGGCTTATTTAGGTATTTGGTTCACTTTTCTTTTATGCCTTTATTAAAGTATGTCGAAACAAAGTCTTTAGACTATTTGATAATAGACATTTTACTTTAAAAAAAAATATAAATAATAATATTTACTTATTACTATTTGTATACCCTGAACCCATTGGAAATGGTTAAAAAGGGTATAATGGTTTTGTGCAAATCACTGCGAACGGTAGTCAGCGCTAGGGGCAAAGCACGACGTTGTGTGCAAAAGAGGCTGGCAATATATACGCGAACCTTTAAAGTTTTGCTACGATAGTCCGATCAGATCGAGTGATATACCGATCAAAAGGTATCGTTAAGAAACATGGCGCAACATGTGATAGCTCATCTGGTTCATGAATAATATAGCTGTAAACGATTCGGAAAAATTATAAATTTTTGGAGCTGATTGGGCTTTCAGAAATTTGTTCAAGCATCTAAAAATTTGCCAAAAGATGAAATCAAATAAAAATTTTATCAAAATTAGTTGACGGAATTATAAATTAATTCTTAGTGAAAAATACATGTTATAGCACGCGCCTTACCTTATCAATCTGTAATTGAGAATTGCGTCTTCTCAAATAAATTGCTTGTCGATATAAAATGTGAATGTCGATACTTCTCTTCATTCCCTTATACCTGTTCCAAGTACCATCCTCAAAATATTTGAACGATAGTTTTCGGAAAAATGTATGGACTGTGTGCTCTGGGTATGTTATTAGCCAAGTAATATGGGATCGACTCTTGATCATGGTAATGGGGTATATTAATAAATACCAAAACTAAATATCTTTTGACTAAGTAAAACTGTCAAAAGTAATCGAAAAATGTCTGATCGTTATCCTGTAACAGGCAGGAGGCATCTCTGACCCCACAAAGTAAATATATTCCTTGTCAGCATCACTAGATGAGTCGATTTAGCCGTGTCTGTCTGTCCGTCCATTTATATGAACGCGTCAATCTCAGCCACTACAAGAGATAGAGAGCTGAACTTTGAATTTTTAAATTCGTGTATTCCATACGCAGATCAATTTCAGTTGATTCAAATGATCGATAACTCGCCCGGTGTTATTATTATCAGTATTTTTCGGCTGTTGAGCATACCTCAGAAACTATAAGAGCTAAAGCCACAAAATTTGGTTTAATATGTTCTCGTTAAGGATGCGCAGATAAAGCATTTTTTTTTTTTTTTTTATACCCCCCATTCGCCCCACACAAAAATAAACGCAAATCAAATACTACACACTTAACTCATTTATAACATCCATAAGTTTACAATATCCAAAAACCCAATTTTATTTGTTTGTACAATATTTTGTATATATATTATTCGTCTTTTATTATTGTTTTTATTTTATCAGAACTATCTTAAATTTGTCTGTATTTTATTTACTTTATAAAAAAAAATATAAAATGATCAATACTTTCCAAGTTTAAACACCTTAATCACCTTTAAATTCAATACCGAACAAAAACATAAAAATAAACCTGGCAATTTTCGTTGACCATCTTGCCTCATCGGCGACCTTAAATCTGCTTCTAATCCACAACGCAACGTTCGGCTTATCCTCAGCTTAAAGACAAGCGTTTTGCACACCAAATTAAGTGTAAATAAGTCAATTTGCACGACGCACAGTTTGTGAATAAATTGTCCAGACACGCCCACTCAGGCAATGGGGCGACGAATTGCCTGCGAGCGCCTCTAGTTGTCAAGTTGGGTGAACTTTAACCTTTATTAAGTTGCAGCCGAGTCAACTGTTGGCCCGTACTCAGCACCTGGCACTCGGGTTAAGTGACTCGCAAGAGTCCAATAAGACAGGGCAACGCCTGCCCGGCCCGATGTGGCCCGATTAGGCAGGCAATTAGCAACACATCATTACACGTATCAACAACAACAAAAGGTTAATTGCTACTGGAAGTCGTCTCTAAAACAGCAGCGCCCCAGCAACAACCGAATAGGAATTCCTTTTATACCCAATTCTCAATTCTCACATTGTTGCCCAGCTCGACTTGACAATGACAAAAAGAAAAAAAACAAAAATAGGTGACTACGCGTCGCGACGGCAACGGCTCATAAAACGTGGCTTAATGAGAAACTTGACTGCGTCAGTTTTATGGGCCAAGTTTTACACCTTGGCCGGCTTAACGGCTGCATCAAAAGCTTACGTCACGCCGGCAGAGAAGCAAAGCTTTCTTAGCGTTTTCACTTTTATTTCCTAGTTAAATGCCTTGGCCTTTAGACAAGTCCAACATCTATTTAAACAAGTTTGTAACGAAAAATACATCTTAATAAATACATCAACTAAAAATTATATATATAAATTATATTATATATTTTAAATTGGGAAAACGCATTAGTAAATAAATAAATATTATTATAAAATACTTCGTACAGAAATTTAAAAAAAAGTTTTTTTTAATTTGTACAATTTTTATTGAGAAATCGACGATTAAAATTTCAGTTTTATTAAGCTTGCTTTAAGGATTTATATATTTAAATTTATACATCTTTAAAAAACCTTTTCGCTGATTGGCTGACAAATTGGTGGGCAAACAAATGGGCTTATCAAATTCATTTTTTGCGCACAATGCAAAAATTCAATTGTGTACTTTTTAACGGATTTCGGGAAATCAAACCTTTTGAAAAATGCCTGGATACCAAATAGCCAACATTTAAAGATATACGGACAAGTTTAGACACGTTAATTATTTGCAATTTAAAGTTTCATCTAATTATGTTACCCATAAAAGCCACAGGCCGTTTAATGTTAAATTTTTCAGGCAATTCTCTATACTAATTTCCTAAGCAACATACTACTTTCAGGGTATACATACTTCGACTTGGCGAATAAACTTCTTAACTTCGGATTTACGCTAGTAAATTTTTTCAATTTAGGTTATCCCACAAAAAGCCGCAACAAAGTGAAGCCAATGCGAACAAGTTTCAAGGCCGCCGCAATTATGTTTTGAATAAACCCATTGCAAGACCCCGCTCCCCCTATTTTCCACTCACACTCTTGCTGCATGTGTTGTGTGTGTGAGGCGTCGCCTCTTTGAACTTAAAGTGCGGCATACTTTTAGGTCGGTGCTGGAAATACATTTTCCAGCACGACGAAACTTAACAGCCACGCGCTCGCTGGGCCTACATTTAATTAAAAATAAATTACATATTAAATTTAATTAATTAAAAATACCTTGTTTCATTTATTTAACACACGCTTTAACTCGTTCTCCCTCTTCTTTTCTCTCCTTGCAGCCGCGTGACTTTGCCATTAACCGTGGAAGAGGTAAGCTAAGGAATTATTTTGCCCCCATGCTATTTATGATACAACATTCTTTTCCACTTTGCTCCACAGTATCAAGTAGCACAATTATTCTCCGTGGCAGAGGCGTCAAAGGAAAACACGGGCGGCGGTGAGGGCATTGAGGTATTAAAAAACGAACCCTTCGACAATTTCCCATTGTTGGGTAAGCAGCTTGCCATTTACCGAATGTCATTTTCGAGCTTTATTTATACTTATCCTTTCTGTTCCCTCTCTGTCTCTCTCTTTCTCTCTGTCTCTCTCTCTCTCTCCCGTTTTATAGGCGGCAAGTACAATTCCGGTCAGTATACATATAAGATCTACCATCTGCAATCAAAAGTTCCAGCATACATAAGACTATTGGCGCCTAAAGGCTCTTTGGAGATACACGAGGAAGCATGGAATGCTTATCCTTATTGTCGAACGATTATTACGGTAAATATATTCAATGCGAAAACTTTTCGTCTATGCGAAAACTCTGTACATTTTCCCAATTTGCATTGCCTTTAAAATCCCTTTGATAGCTGAATTGCAATTGTTTGTTTAAAAACGGCAATCCCAAGTAAAGAAGGGCTTAAGATAGCATAGTTAATTAGTGTCAGCAATTTAAATACTTTTTATTGATAGTAGAATAGTATAGAAATGTTTCACATGTTAGATATTGCTAAATAGATTAAATTTGTACCGTATATTAAAAGCTTTAAAATTCGAATAGTTTATCATTTAAAAATCCTAAGAAAGCGGTGTCTTCGATTATGAGACTTGATTAAGCTTTTACCTGTACTTGTAGTATATGTATATCACAGGCAAGATTTAGTAATTTATAAACAAACAAAAGATTCATTTTAACATTAATTTATATCTTATTAATATTTTGAAAATATTAAATATATATAATTCTGACAAAAATGTACCAAGTATCATGTGTAAAGTATTATAGAATTATTATATATTATATAATTATTATAGCTACGGTTATGTAAAAAATGTAGACTCTTATGTATCTCTAAATGATAATCAAAATATTCAGACTTAATATTTATTATGATTTATATCATTTAATTAAACTTAAAAAAAGTTAATGTAGTAATAATTAAAAATGTTGTAGTAAGGTTGTTGAAGATACAAATTAGGTAAAAATATGTTCAACATTGTCAAACTTGTCGGGAAATTCTTATATAATGTAATGCGTAACTAAATTTTTAAATGCGCCATATTCTAGAATCCCAAATTCATGAAAGATGCATTCAAAATAATCATCGACACGTTGCACGTCGGCGATGCGGGAGACTCAGAGAATGTAAGTGAAATTTAAATACAGTATTTAACTAACTTGTGTTTTCCTTTCTTTTTCTTCCATTACGTTCATAACTAATAATAATATCGCATAAATACTAACATCTGTCAAAAAAATTTAAAACCGTCTTATCATTTTACATTGTGAAAATTGTTTCTGATTATGGAAATTAAATTCGAAATTCATTGGGTTCGTTTTTTTTTTTTTTGAGAATTTTGCTTATAATTTCGCTATTAATTGTTAGAATCCCGGCTATATGAATAACAACTTTCATATAAATATTGATTCGCTACATTTTTCCGAAGATAGTGGCGAATTTGATAATGTGAGTGCTTTGGGTATTATCTTTCATATATTTTACCTTTGCATATCTCTTTTACTTTTATTATTTTGTCCTCACGCTTAATGGCCGTATTGTGATAAACGCTAGCTACTAACCTTATACTGTAATTTTCTTCGCTTTGCATGTGCTGCTTATGAACTTTGCCTTATGATATTGAGCATTAAATAGCCGATTTTGTGATCCTTGTGTGTTGCAGGTGCATGAACTGACGCCCGATAAGCTGAAAGTGCGCGAAGTGGTGCACATTGACATTGCTAATGATCCGATCCTGCCTGCGGACTACAAGCCCGAAGAGGATCCAACTACGTAAGTTTCATCTGGAGAGAGCTTAACATAACAACTAAACTTCAAAACTTATCTTATTTGTTATATCCCGAACTCCCTGAAAATGGTTTATATAAGGAAAATGATATTGGCTCCAACCACAGCTATTGTTGTATTACGAACAATTAACTAACTTAATATCTTTATCTTTTGTGCAGGTACCAGTCAAAGAAAACTGGGCGGGGTCCTCTGTTGGGCCCGGACTGGAAAAAGCGCGTAGATCCCGTCATGACCTGCTACAAGTTGGTCACGTGCGAGTTTAAATGGTTTGGCCTGCAGACAAGAGTAGAGAATTTTATACAAAAGTCCGAGCGACGTCTCTTCACAAACTTCCATCGGTAAGAATTCAAATCAAAATGTCCCATTTAATAAAAATCGATAATAAATATTGATTATCTCCATTACAGTCAAGTTTTCTGTTCAACTGATCGCTGGTACGGTCTAACAATGGATGACATTCGCGCCATTGAGGAGCAGGTTAAGGACGAGCTGGACAAGGCGCGCCAGACGGGCGAGGTGCGGGGCATGCGTGCCGATAATGATTAAATCTATTAGAAAATTTATAAAAATGTACATGTAAAAACACAACACAAAAACTATGATAAAAAGAAAAACACAAGTAACTGAATGAAATAAAAAGGAATGCATAAATAAATTTACAAAATAACTTAAAAAGGAAAAAAATTAAAGACAAACAACAACAAAAGCAAACACCAAGTGTATAACAACAAAAACAACAGCAAAGCTTAGCTCTAGTTTAGCGCCCACACAAGCCCCAGCAACAACAACAAACACCAAGCAACAAGTTTTATGTTTTATTTTGTACATTAAATGTAACCAGGAGAGTTTGCAAAAAAAAGTCACACTTTAGCATTAATTATACAAAACCATGTAAACGAATAATTAAAAGTTATTTCCTCGACCTCAATTTGTATTATTGGAATAAATCGTTTAAGTTGCAACAGTAAATGAAAACAACTAAATGACAGCCAATGTAAAAAGTTTAACAACAACTGCATAAAGAACTTGCATTAAAAACATAAAATAAAATGAAATGAATAAAAAGTGAGTCGAAGCCAAGCAAAACCAACAAACAAAGGTCGAAATCAATTTAACCCTTTTGCAATAACTAGAGAAATACACACACACACACACACACATGAAAAATAGGACAACTTCGGAGCATATTGTCGTACCAGCATATGTAAATTGTGCAACGGAGTCGTCAGATTTCTTCATAGCTATATATATATATGTATTGATATTTACATTGAAAACGTATCTGGATGTGGCTTGCATTCGATTTGCATTTGAATATGAAGATGTCGTTTGCTACGCCAAGGAAATTGCTGAATCTAATTCGGAGTTTGAGTTCATGAAATATTCAAAACTAACCAGATGTACAAAGAAATCCAAAACAAAAAAGGATTGTCGTTGCTTTTCCGGTATTATATACATGCAATACCAATATCAACAACAAATGCTGAAACAAAGTACTTTCCACGTCTCTTTGAATTTGAGCTGATCTCCTGCGGAGACTTGTGGAGTAACTTACCTGGTTGATAATTCCAACTGAATATGTTGGACTTTCTTTAAGTAGTGTTTATAACACACGAACTCCATTGCAGACTACCACGTCTAGTTTTAGAGTTTTCAACGAATTTTTTTTTAGAACAAAAATACAATATATACTGCCAGAATTGTATGTAATGTTAAAACTCGAATTAAAGCACACACAAAATAATACCACACACACATTTAGGGCACCTCTTAAAACTCCGAATTCCGCTCTAGGCACACCGAATACTTCAAGTACTTGCCGCTATTTTCTGCTCAAAGTATAAACTTTATCTATCTATATAAAAAGACGTCCATTTTAAAGTAAACCTACAAAGGGCTTTTAAGAGAACTCTTTAAAAAAAAACACACAATATAAAACAAATTAGTGACACTCTATTTTAATGAACTCAATAGAAGCCCCCTATGAACGAGTATATATAGTAACTACAAAACATGATGTAAACTTTATTTAAACAATGAAAGAAACAAAACAGACACACAAAAGTGAAATTAATGGAACCTCATAAGCTTAAAGCGTGTATTGCAGAGTTAAAAAAAGAGCAGACAAAAAATTTACATAATGCTGGAAGTATTGCATATTTAATGGGGCGACTGCGTTTGTTTTCGTAGGCAAAAGTGAGACGGGGTTTTTGTTGGAACCTAAAACACACACACTCACACCTATACACAGGTACACACATACAAATATGTAAACAATGCATAGACAGAGTGTAGATACGTGTGTATGTCTGTCAGCATGTATGTGTGTATGTACATTATACACACGCACTGTCACACACACTAGTGCAAGCAAGGATACTTGCAAATATGTTACAATAAAATGCGTTATGAGATGATATTCAAAAAAATATATATATGTATAAAGAGAAAATTGTTATTTGCTGTGTGAGTTGCCGTTCAATTTCGTTGGTTCGTTGGTTGGATTATTTATTCAGCAATACCGTATACTACTATATGTGACATTTACATTTACGTGATGTATAAATACACACACATACTTTTTCAAAAATTCGCTCTAAATGTTTATTCGAATTTATTTGTATTTCAATCTGAAATCTGAAAATTAAAAACTGTACGAGGACATTTATACTAGTATATAGTAAATTCGTTTTTGTATTCAATTCTTTGCAACGGGTCCAAAAACATTTATACTTATATAAATTATGTCTAGTTTTTTTATTATTAACTGAGTGACTCTTTGTGAAGAATTTACAAGCTTCGGCATTGTCGGAGTTAGCTATTCTCTTTTTTGATTTGTAGCAACTGTCGAGGGACTCAAGTTTCAACAATAAATCCTTTTAGGTCCCATTATCAAATCCATAAGCTAATCTCATGATATTGGCCTTGGTAACCAAAAATTATTGCACACATTCTACAACAAAATGCAAAAATTAGATTCGAAATACAATTTTAGGCATTAAAATAAAATATACACGACGAATCTAGAAAATTAAAAAATAAATATAAAGAAAATTACATTTTCATAATTACGAGTAAAGCCAATAACAATGAAAATTTATAAATAAATTTAAAACATTTTTAAAATAACTCGCGTTAAAATTTTCTTAAATAAAAAACAAAATAACTTCATTTAATTCAATTGCCGTTAATTGCATATAATTTGAAAATGTAATACAAATGATAATAATAATTATATATACATAAAAGAAAAAAAAAACAATATATATACATATATATACATTATAAATCACTTTAAATTAAGTTAAAATAAAATATGTACGAGTAACAAGTTATAAGCTGTTAAAAACATTGAGAAATACAAATTGTATTGTAGCAAATATTTTAATTAAAAAATTAAAAAACGAAATAAAGCATTATTAATGATATATAAACCACAATTTTATTATACAGACACATACATTAATAAGGATAATATGGATATATTGGTACGATATTTAAACACAGATACAGTTGGAATAACAATTGGCCCTTGGTTAATTTAGTTGGAAAGCCAAAAGAACTGACGCACCTCCTCCTCATTGGAGGGCCTGCAATGCGGCGGCGGCTCAATCAGCGAATTACGCAGCGTCTTCATGGCCAGCGTGTTCTGCTTGGAGGCCACCGTGAGATCAATGATGCGCTCCGGATAATGCACCCCAATGAGGCATTCGTAGCGCTCCTGTTGTTCGGCAGACATACGCCAAGGCTCATGGCTGAAAAGGAGAGAAACGTAAAAGATAAAAGAGTCAGAGTTGGGATTAGTTGGAAATATCATATACAAGCCTAAGAGTTAAGAATAGAGTTGATTTGTTTTTTGATTTGTTGTCATGTAAAAAATTTAGTCAAGATCGAGGTACCCATATTAAGAATATTCTTCCTAAGTAAAAAGCTCTTGCTAGCCTGTAATTTCAATAAATTATTACAAATTAAACATTTGTGAGACAGCCTATACATAATGTGACAATGGCTGATATTTTGAAACCAGTCTAATAATTTATAATTATTTTAATAACAATAGATTTAATTTAAAGTGTTTTGCTATCGGGATAAATTCATAAGGTGACAATTGGGGATATTTTTAAAGTTGTCAACAAATTTACATATTCACTGCAAGCTTATCCATATAACTTAAGATCTCAACAAAGTCGACATACATGAACTCCTTGGGCACATGCTGAAGCTCCGGCACGTACTGCTTGATATACATGCCATTGGGATCGAGGCGTTTGGCCAGCGCCACCGGGCAGGTGACCAGCGAGGAGTCGAGGACGCGCTCAAACGCCGAGCTGGAGACCCACATCCAATTTCCGGCACACACCGACCAGTCCGCGTCCAGCAGATACTTCAGGAAATGCTGCAGGCCGAACTCCCAGTTCTGCCAGAGTCCGCCGCGCGTGAGGAACGTGGCCACCGTGTTGCGCAGCGTATGATGCAGCCAGCCCTCGGCGAGCAGCTGCCGCATGGCGCTGTCGATCAGCGGGAAGCCCGTCTGGCCCAGGCGCCAGCGCTGCAGTTGATCGGCATTCGGCTTGGCCCAGGGTATGCTCAGGCAGATCTCGTTGCCCTCCATGCGATCGTACTGCGGATTGTTGACCGACATCGTGTAGAAATACTCGCGCCAGATCAGCTGCCCGGTGATGTGGGCGCCGCCCGATATTTGGACGCCTCTGACGCAGGCGCGCAGCTGCACATTCTTGAACAGGTCGTGGACGCTCCAATAGAATCGCCGCACCGACAGGCAGCCGAAGCGCAGGTGAGCGCTCATCGACTTGGGCGTCTCCAAAATGTTGGGCATGGCCTGGTTGGGCAGGTAAGAGCCCCGCTCGAAAGCGTGCTGCTCGACCTTGAGGCGCTCGCCCAGCAGCAGCAGCGCCTGCGTCTCGCCGCCAACCCAGTTGATCTTGGACAGGTAGCCCATGTTGTCGCTGTATATGTTAAACTGATCCGGCAACGGCGTCTGCTCAAAGCAGCCGATATCCTTGCGCAGCTCCACCGACAGCTGCACAAAGGTCACGTCTCCAAAGTGCGGATCGGGCACAGGCCGCGGCGGCAGGCCAATTATTTGCACCGTGTGCTGTGGCAGGCGTTGGATGAGTAACCGGTTAAGATGACAGCAGCAACACTTACCAGGAACATTTGATATGTCAGCGGCGCAATGCCGCCGTTGGTGTCGATGACCGTGCGCGGATCCCACAGCGTGTGCGACACCTTCTCCACATACTCGATGCCTAGCTCGCGACACACCCTCTTCGTTGCCTCGTCCCGCTCGTTCCAGATGGGCTCACAGTCCTGCTCCACACAGATCTTGTGCAGACGCACCTGCTCGTGCAGTCGGCGAAAGATTTGCGTCGGCTGTCCCTGGCAAATCAGCAGACCGCCGCGACCGTCGGTGGCCTCCTTCAGCTGCTTGTCGATGTCCTGCAGCGAGTCCAGCAGGAAGCGCATGCGATTGTAGCCAACGCTCTTGGTGCCTGAAAGGGAATGATAATTGGCGCACTCCTCGTCTCAGAAATACTAATGTGCATGCACATTGATAGGCCAATGCGGCGTATGGGTAATATTTCAAACTAAGAATTGCTTATGCCTCGGGCAAGCGCTTCGAAATGTGCAGAAAAATATATCAAGGAATAACTAATTAGTCCCAACATTTTTCCAAACTTATTTTAACACAGTTAAATCCGTTGGGCGGATGCTCTTTTAACAGAAGTTAACAGAATGCAGAAACTATTATTTGTATAAAAACTATACCTGGAGCGGAAAATCAACTTTTTGAACGTGAAAAATTCTACAAAAATGAGACTGAAAAATCATATGGCAATCATAAGAAGTATCTACATTCATTAATCATAAATATTCACATGGTTTATCTCTTCGACTTATGTTTAAACCGACATTTCTCACATATGCAAAATTTGCCTGAGATTAAATATGTAGCCTAGATTGCATTTGAATTAGATTTAACTTCGAAGCTAGCTTAGTGTAACAACGCAATAAATTGTTAGAGAACTATTAAATAAACATTTGTACACATATAATATAAAACCTCAAGTTCTTCTCTAATAATAGACCATTTTCTGAATTAATTTTTCATTTTTCAACTTTTAGAGCACCAACCTAAAAAACTAATACTTTATCTTATAAAAAACAATATTTATGTCATATTTTGGGAAATCTGCGTTTAGAGCATCATCTTACCAAATTAAATATCTGCTAATTTAAAATTTCAATTAATATCATACGATTATATTTTTAATAGTTCTTAAAATGTTGTTGATCATTGTAGTTTTCAACGTAATTAGCAAATAATTAAAAAAGAGTCGGGCAGAAAAAATAATAAATAAACTAAAATGTAGGTACGATTAATAATTATTATTATTACTCTTTTTTTGGAATTACTTAGCCAGTCTGACAGTCACCAATGTACGTATTTAAGTATATAGCATTTTTATAGCCAATTTACATGTATTAACCGGCACAGTGAAATACAAATATATATGAAGATATTTATTTTCTATATGTGAACATATGTATAAACATTTATTCGTGCACAAATGCATATGTATCTTATCAGGCAGACTCTCTGAGAAAGAAATTGCATTCGATTCTGTTGGGTCTCGCCACTATCTCCCTCTCGCTGAGTCTCTCGCTCTCCCTGTCCCTTTCGCGCGCACACAAATTGCATTAGAACGCATAGTTTGTTTGTCTAAACAAGCAGAGTTGATTGTACCTAAGCACGATTATGGGTGCTCGCAGCTGGCGCGGAACCGCCGCAGCCAGCCCCTGCCCCTGGCCATGGAAACTGCTGTGTTTGCATGCACGAGAGGTATATTTGGTAACAAAAAAGACGCTGAATTGCGCTGTTAGCTCATAGTTGAGCCCGCAAACGTAATCGACAAACGCTGGTGGTATATAAAGCTATAAGCTGGTCGCTTACCCGCGCTCTCGCCATCGAAAATAAAGATGGGTATCAATGCAACGCCATGATCTCTGTCGGACAGTGCATCCAATAAGGCGGGATTATCATGTAATCGCAAGCCATGTCGAAACCAAATCACGTTCGCCCCACGCGATGCCATGGTGAAGATCTACCTTGTTGCAAACAGAACTTGTCTATTGAATTTCAATTTTCAATCTTCAGTTTTCGTTTTCGTTTTCCGATTTGCAGCTTTTCAGTTCAGCTTTTGGGTTGCCAATTTACCAATTGGTTTTCTTGTTCCGTGCACGCGAAGCGCTCGCGCCAACGTCCAATTTGCGAATGGGGCAACTGCGACGACGTGGACAGCGACTACGACTGCGACTGCAGCTCACTGGGGCTTTGGCTTTGACGTGTTCTCATCGCCGTCGAGTGCGTCAATACAAAGCTGAGCGCGTGTGCCCGTCTCTCTTAAGTGTGCAAGCGTGTGTGTGTGCGTGTGTGAGTGCCAATGGCAGCGGGAAGCACTTAACACACGGCTCGTTGCATTTTGAGTACTGCACTGCGCTCAGCTAACCAGAGTCGCCCCCGCACCCGCCACAGCCAGCGTCAGTCGACTACAACCCTAGAGCTCAGACCGGCAGCCACAACTGTTGCTGCTTATTACGTCGAATTCATTTTGATGACCTCGACGGGGGTACCGTGGCTATGTCATTAGGTTTGCAATCTGCACTTCAAAAATATATATATATCTATATATCTAAAGAGGACACAGATAACTAATATACATTTTTCATAAAAATGATGATTTTATATTTAATTAAATTAATTTTTACGAATCGAAGTAAAAAAGTATTTTTATCAGAATTTAACTAACTTTTTAAAATAAAAATAAATTTGAGCTACAATATGTCACATGATGAATCAGGTGTCTAATATATGATATAACTTATAACTTATTACGAGAATTTATTATTATACTATATTAAATATTTATGTTTTTTTTCTTATAATTAGTATTATAATTTTACGATTATTATTATTATTTGTATTATTATTAAATTATTTATTAAACAAAAGAAAAACTACCTAATGCAAAAAGATTTCGAAGAAATAACATTAACGTAGCATACTTTTAAGTAATTTTCATCGAAATTTTATCAGTCTAGATATATTAAAATACATCCATACCCCTCTTTACGGACCTCTCTATTATTTGTATGTATATATATATATTTTTTTAAATAAGTATAAACAGAAGTATGTTTTCTGTTGTTAACTTTAGATTACATTTTGAAATAAATATGTAAAAGAACAATTTATTTTTATATTTTTTTAAAGTAAAAAATTGTTGTTTCATTGCCAAAATTTTTAGATCAAGTTAATGCCGTAAAGCGAAGTATCTGTATTATAGAGTATATTTCAGACAAGCACTTTTCAATGAGAGAAAAAGCCAGAGAGAGATGAGTTTTATTAGTTATACCTTGTAGCAATAAAACTGGATTAAAAGGGTATATACAGTTATTGGAATGCATATAGGGTCAGTTAGGGTCATATCTGACCGGTAATAAATATTCATCGTATATATCTACATCAAAAGAATGTTGTTAAATGATTCAACAACCTGTTGTAATTTATAAAAAAAATTAAACTTAAACTGTGGACATTTGATTTTGTACTTAATTGGGCTCCCATATTTTTATTTCGTAAATAAAGCATACATCACAATCCATACTAACTAACTATGTGATAATACATGTGCTCTAGGTTACCATAAATATTGGCAGGGTTTTTTACATTCGACCCCACGTGACTCTAATATTCTTGCTTATTTTACAATTGTGGTTGTGGAATTGATAGTTCAATGGTATGTCAATTCTAAACCTAAGCCGTCAGCTGGCTTACTATACCCTGCCACATTTCCCACCCCACCCTTACGGATATTGTTTGTGTATTTGCTTCTGTGTGTGTCTCTGTGCACACAGCTTTGCATGTCGCCCAGATAAAAGCGTTTGTCGTACCGGGAACAGGGCAATATTGGTAACTATAAACTGCCACTGCCACAGCCAGTGGCACTGGCACTGGCAAAGCCCACCGACGCACGTGGCACACGTGTCCAACTCGAAAGTTCCACCTACCACAACAACAACAACAACAACAACAGGAACGAAAACAACAACAGCAGCAGCAACTAGTAACAAAGCTTTGCAATTTCAAATTAATGAAGATGCAGGGTAAAATAAAAGGGGGATGTGCCACAGCGAACCTGATAAGAAATGAAAAGCTGCACTATGGAGAAGGAAACCACCTGAGACAGGAATGTGCTCAACCTCTTGAATTCTATAGAGCTAATTTGCAGGTACAAATTGACGTAATGATGATGACAAAAAGGTGGGGACTGTGCAAAAGGGAATTTCTCTGAAAAGAAACTGAGAGAAATATAAAGTTTATGAATAGAAAACATTATAAATTAAAAAATATATATGTATACATCTCTATAAAAATGTTAAAATGTAAAGAAACAAATTTGTGAGTGTTTCGCAGCTACAATTAAGATGCAAAATTAAGTAAAAAATTAATTTGATTTTAGTTTTTTATTTATCGAATATGATATTAAGCCCCCATAAATGTACTCTATGGTGGGAGTATCTGATTTCTGGCAACATACATTTTACGTTGTAGCTTTTAAAGATGTTTGGCACATTTTTGACTCCTTTATGGGTCTCTGCCGCCCACTGTGCTTATGTAACGTTGACTGCTCAGGTGCGCTGCTTTGAGTCCTATGCGCTGCTTGTGTCCTGCCAGTTGCTTGTTTCATTCTTTCGCTCAACACGTCACTAAGGAGTTGATGGGCTTCGTTCCTTTGTGCAATCAGTACATACACAAACACACACACACAGTGGAATACAGATGTACTCACCCACACATTGGGGACAATGGGACGTTGCCTTATATGGCATCTTCTGCCTGCAGTTGCCACTGTTTGTGCTGATGCCTCGCTGCCTTATATCATGGCGAGTCCACGTTCGTGACATTGAAGTGAATGGTGAATTGCAGCTTGTTGCAGAGCTGATTGTTAAATAAATTTTATATAATTTCGAGCTGTGCGTTGTGCACATTGTCTATTGTAAATGCTCAGTTATGTGTGCACCAACTGCCATTAGATAACTTTGTTCAAAGCCGTAAATATGAAATATGTATCGGTATAATCGCTTCTGCTCAGCTCGACAGCAATTCTGAAACAATCCTTCACAGATTTACTCATGCATAAACAACGCATAGTAAAATGCGCAGACAATCAATCAAAATTGTTGTGCAGAGCTCAGTGGAAATAAGCACTTACACACGAATTGAAATTTGATTGCTTTAAGGTGTGTTCCTGACAGAGATGTGAAAAACTTTATGTGTTTTCGTCTTTCATTTTATGTCAGGGAAATTCAACCTTTTATTGACGTCATTTGGTGATGACACAACAAAGAGTTCAGGCTTTAAATAAATATATATGCGCGAAAATAGAAAATCAGAGGTTTGGAAAATTTCACGTGTATTTTACGTTCCTGCCGAGCAAATTGCACTTTCCATTGACGTCAATAAATGACGTCTCAATTAAGAATGGAGGCTTAAAAGGAAATGTGCTTACAAAAATAGATTTGCACATGTCCGTGACATTAGCCTGCATTACATAAAAATCGCATTAAAAGACTAATTTTTCCTCTGTTTTCTTTCAATTTGATATTAATCATGATATTAACTAATCTTTTAAAGAATAAGTTATTGTCCTCTTACAGCTTAATAAAGTTAAAGTGTATTTTTCGTATCAATATTTATTTTCCAACGAATTTTTGGAATTTTTATATATTTGCTTGTCTATCACGAGCTCGAAACTGATTGAAGTCCTTATAATAACCGAATTCCTTCTTTCTTATGAAATTGTACTAATGGCAAATATTTGCCTAATAGTGCTGCCATGCAACATAAAGCGATTATAACGTAGGCATGATAGCAATAACAATTTCCCAAAGAATCAGAGCAATCAAAATAAGCCACTGAACTGCACAAGTGGCAAACTCTTTGACTTAATCACCTCAGAGCTTATATGGTTCACTAAAAGCACTTCTGGATATTCATTTGTGCACGCAGCTCCTGCACGTATGCATGTTTTCCTTTCAAAATGTCTTTCTAAAGAAGAGACCTTAGAGCTGTGTGCTTTGTATTTTTGTTGCCCCTTCGTTCATCGACTCTCTAGACCGTTGTTGAATTAACTAATACAAGTTAAATACTTAATATGTGTACATACCTACACATATCAATCATACGCACAGTTGACCATACACATTCACATTTGTATATCAGTATCAAATGTTGCTGTGCTCTGTTAGGGCTCGTAGTCCTGTTCGCTTGAAATGGGCATAACAACTTCATTATGCGGCTGAAATCAATTCACTTACTCATTAACATCACTCTGATGAATCAATCTGCCAAAAAGCACTTGTAATATACGAATGTCCATTATCTGCACTCAATTGCAGAATTGACTCGCATTATAACATTCTGCGCCTGCATTTAATTATGAATTTTAATTATAATTTTCAGTTCTGCAGTGAGTATTTTAATTTCGAAATATATTGCAGGCACATCTGACTAAACAGTAAACTACGATTTACAAACATAAACAAATTCTTCATTAAATAGAGAAACATGAATTTTTATATCTGCGTGATTGAAAGACCTAAGTATATATATATACCAATCTAACTAAATACTTCTTTTGCACTGCCTAATATAATTTGACTATAATTATATTGCATATATGCTTCCAAAAAATATAAGCAGACCATTCGGATATCCTTAAGACAAAATTAAGGAAGTGGGAAATTTTGGAATAGACCCTTAGACCAATATATTATTATAAAAGGTATTATAAATTATAAAAATAATAATAAAAATAAATAAATTGTTAGTTTGGGATGAAACAAATTTGTCTGAAAGTTTGACATTTCGCTGTTCAACTTTCCGATGCAACGAGACATAGATTTTATCTATCGTATTCCGCCCTGTGATAAATGCGTACATATATAGGATGGCAGTTAAACTGTCTGCCTTAATATACTCTGTTCACGAAATGAAAAAGCTTAAAATATGTATGTAAAGTGTTATAATTGCTAAACCAAGCCAACTAAGGGGCTAGCAAATCGCTACGCAACAGTCTTTTAGTTATAGTCTAAGTATATGTCTGAAATGCTTCGCAAAATATATTCTAGCTATATTTAATTAAGTCAAATTTTAAATGAGTTGGAAAGCCACCAATCCGACACTGAAGCAGAATTTCATTTGGACGTGTGCTTAGCTGTAATTACACTGAAAGCAGAGTATGGCGCAGTCGGTTATACCCCAGTGCAATATTCTTCTACATGGTTTTGTATGCAGCTTACCTAAATTAGATTTAATTAAAAGTATTATCGTATTATTATATAGCTAACAGTTGTTTGTATTGTAAAAAATATTCATTAATATTTTATGAAGTTACCTTAATTAATATTTTTGAATTTTTATTGTACGCATTAAATTCAATTTTAATTACCATTTTTGCAACGCTGCCAATAGCAACAGCTGCCAAAAAGTCGGGTTGAGCTGTGACCCACATAGAATATGCAAAATGTTTGACTATTTGTTGTTGTGTAAACAGTTTTCAAATAATATTTGCTATCGTTTGGCTTTCGAGCCGAACAAATTGCTTTAGAGATTTATTGAAGGCTACCAATCAATGCACGCCACAACCTTTGGGGTATTTAGATTTCATCTTATCTATTGTCCGGGCTGCATTTGTTATTTTAGAACCCATGTTATTCTTTGCTGCTGACTATTGTTTATTTTAAGTCAAATGCCAGACTCATAATCAGCCACGCACAGCCATTCAACCGTAATTGACAGCAGTGTATGTGTGAGTGTGGGAGTTTGGGTGTGTTTCTGTGTGGCTGTCAGCAACAGACTCCACAGGACTCTATATCTGCTCGCATATGGACGCAGCATGTCTAGGAGCAGACTTACGACAATCATCCATTGTCCGTTGCCTTCAAGTCCCTCGAGTTCCTTATTCCTCAGCTCGCCTGGGTACAGTGATGACTGCTCGCATCGACCGCAAATTAAGCCAATCGTATTAACTCGTAGTTCGTTCTCAAATTGTAAATATTGTTTTATGTCTGATTGATCGCACAGTCCACTCCCAACTCTCTTTCTTATCCTTAGGCTTGCATGCCGACAAATTAACTTTCATAAATATTTATGTAAAGCAGCTGCGGAGTCCTTTAAAGTCCTTTCGCATGGAACTGGACATAGCCCAAGCCTCAGTCTCTCTACCCGGCTGCGCAATCAGCAGGTAATACGGTGAGCTCTGAAAGTAGGTCACCAGAAGGAGTGTGGGACAGTGTGGCAACTGCGAACGTGGAATATTATTGAATTGCTGCAGTACGAGCTGTAAGCCAATTAGACTGTGATTGAATGCGGCAGCTGAAAGTCAATGAGCGCTGAGTTACGGTAGGAGTATGTGTTACTTGGTTAATTGCTCGGGGACTGCGCGAAAATCAAATGAATGAAAGGAGCGATTTTTCTTTGATATAGCTATAAATATATTAATTAAAATGAACATTGAAATTAAACTTAACGAAAAATATCAGTAAGTTTTTAAGGTAATCTGTAAGTCATTCTAACTTAGTTTTATTGGCTGAATGTTTACATACGCACAAAGAAGAAGACAAAATTGGTCTTGGCGGAGAAAGTAGTAAAGTAGTGTACTAAAGCACATATAAGTATTTTTTGAGTACTTCCCAATTCAAAGCTGAAGACCAACAAAATTGTTTCGAGCCAGGCAAGCTCAATAACACTCATTTGATAAGCATACTCATGCTCAACGATACTCAAAACACTTTTGGAAGATTCTCAGATACGCGGTATTCGTCAGCATAATTTGAAGTTCAACGTCATTGCAATTATTATACTCTATGCTATTTATGCAATAAATGCAAGTCATATATACAAAAATAATATTGCTTGCCTTGTGAGTTGCGAGGAGAGGAAACGTGACAAGTACGATATGGGCCAAATTCTATTTGATTTCATAAAAGCCTGAGCCTGTACACACGTTATGTGTGGGTGTGTGTGTGTGTGTGTGTGAGTGTGTGTATGTTTTTGCGTGTGACTCTCACAAGCGGGAACAAACGCGATATTTCCTGAATTATTCCGCCTTAATAGGGGCACTCTTATACGTTTTTGGTTGTTGTGACATTATTTAATTTTTTTTTTTCCTTTTTTGCCCAATTTTGGTAATAGCTTTGATGTCATGTGCGGAGGCAAATACACATGCGTATTTGTTTGTATTTAGGCAGTCAACTGGAAATGAGAGCGGAAGGGAAAGTAAAATAGAAGACATTATAGCCAAGGCCAACAAATTATGGATTTTGGGCAAAATACAAAATCCGAAGTACTTTATGTTCTTATGGAATTTCGTGAAAACAAGGCTCTATTTATGTGTTTGGCCGTCATAATTGGAATTCTCCAGAAAGGTTTGCAACATAAAAAAAGCAAATTCGTAAATGCCAGCCAAAAAGCACGTGAGTATGATATAAATAAAATTCACAACCCAATTCCATAACAAGGGACGGGACTGTTAAAAGCTTGCCAAAGCAAAGGCTTCACCTTTTCCAAAGGCTTACTTTTGGAGAGAGGTTATTGTAACTTTGCCATGAAAGTTGTAAAGCATTTAAGCAGACCCTTAAATATAATCATAATACATAATGTACTGTTGAAAAAGTTTAACTTTAAGTTTTCTATATATTATTTGTCAGAAAGTTTTTGGATGACCAAGGGATTTAAGTAAAATGCAACTAAAGAAAGTTTGAGCATAAGACAAAATAATAAAGTATAGAATTACAAAGTGAACGACTGTTTTGTTACTATCATAACTATTCCGTAATTGACAAAATTAGTACTTACTAGTTTGTTTTCTCCCTTTTAGAGCATTTAATTTTCGTCTTGGATCGCTTGACTTTCTGCTTCTGTTTGCCATTTCGGGAGTTCGTCGCATTGTGTAAAACATTTTATGCCCCGTCAAATAATTTGTGCAGTCGCTTACGGTTTTTGGACAAACATTTGGCTTTCTTTTAATATTTGATCGGCTTATTTTGGATGTGTGTTCAGCTTAATTTGGATGTTTGCGGTCAGGCTCAAGGGCTCAAGCCCTTTTCGTTGAACAGGCGCAGAGTTAGTTTTCTGCATGTATTAGCCACATAAATCGTTGGCTTGAAGTTGACGACAGTTATGATGGCCAACACATAGCAAAAGCATTTCCTGACAGCGTTTTATGAGTGTACCTGAAAAGCTGAAACGGAAAATGTCAACTTTCGGCAACTCATCAGGCATCAACCCAACTTAAGTAGTAAACGCGGAAATTAATCATTTTCCATAATGAGATAAAAGTGCTGGAACAGATTTAAGCGCCAGGCCATCGCATTGGTGGCCATTTTAATAAATGTGCCTGTGTCTGTCTCTGTGTCTGGGGAAACAGCAGCAAAAGGAATAAACAAATATTAATCACTCTTAATGAATTTTATGTCAAGCACAAATATTATCAACAACAACTTTTCGCTATGAGCGCTGACAGATAGCCCAGGTATTTGGCTGATTAAAAATTCTTCCAGACAAACGCACAAAATTATATACATCCACATATAAATGTATCTCTAAATCGGGCTAAGAGACATCTGTTGTTCCCTGGGCATTCATAAAAGTAATTTATGTGAGCAAAAGTTTTTTTGCGCCAGACTGAATAAGAACAAGTTTAATGTTCGTTTTCATTTCCATCAAATTGGAGACTCATTTCCGTTGCCCTTCAGTGCACCAGCTCTTGGCTTCAATGCTAAGTTCATATAATTGTTTTGAACACAAACTGAACTAATTTTCTTTGGCTAACAAAATTTAACTTTTTGCCATTTTCTTGGCATTCACAAAATCTTTGTATTCGTAGTTTATGCAGCACTTTTTACCTGTCCAAATGACAGGCAAAATTGTCTGCCCCAAATTTGAACAGATAGCAAAGCATTTGCTCTTAGGAAAATGAAATCGATAGTTGGAAAATGCTAAAGGTAGCTAAAGAAGAAAGTAAATCAAATTGGATAGACTTGGAGAGGCAGCTTAACAACAAAAGCTTTAATATGTTTTTTTTTTAATTTATATTATTCCGAAGATTTGACACACCAAGTTAAATTTCCTGGAATACTATTTTGAAATTAGAAAAAAAGTATACCTTAAATTATTTCTTATTTCTATTAATTCCTGAAGCTACTCTGAATATTTTTATGTGTGCTACCATTTTATTGATTATTTAAATTTTAAATTGTAAAGATATATTTATTAATATATTTTATATTAGTTATAAATACATACGTTATATATTTATAATTATAAATATCATTAAAAGTTTTTAAAAAGCATTACAAATTACGAACTAAAAACATATTCTTTCATTAACACTGAGTATTTTGAGCCTCCGCTAAGTGAAGAGAACTGTCATCCCCCAGCCCGAAATTCAAACTGAGACACTTATTGTCCTATAAGTACAACCCATTCATCATGTACGTCCTACCATATTAAAACATGCCATTTAATAAAAACTCATTGAAAATTTCTATGAAGCAGCCTTTTAAAAATTCTCTTAGGAATAAATTATATATATTATGTATAAGCATGTGCTTTAGCTTTTTTGACAGCTCCTTGCCAGCTCCATTGTGCAGAAGAAATTGGTGGCAAGGCGCCAAAAAGCTGCAATCCCGGCTTCGGGCGACTTAAAGACAACTTAATCTTAATGCTCGGATCTGGATTGAAAAATGGCTTGATGCGGCGTTAAAAAGATTTGGTCGCATTAAATGCTGTCGTTTATCTCGCAGCTCGTAGCCAACGCACAAACATACTTGAAATCCTTGCATCCCCTCTCTGCCCTATCTTTATCTGAGTGTTTGGGGGCACACACACGTGTGTTGCATGTGGCTACAAAGGGCGCTGTTGTTGCCTGCGGCGCTGTTTGCTTAATACGCTTCAACTTCTTTGCCCATAAGCCAAAACGCAGACGCACCGATACAAACACACGCACACCAATATAGAAGCCATGTCGGCATGTCAAAGGCACGTGCAGTGCAGTATAAACAATTTCAGACATACACACACACACACGCACATACAGCTGCTTTATGTATGGATTCTGGACTAACCGGCGGCGTTTCATTTTCCGCACACATTTCTTTGCCCATTGGCCCTGCTGCTAGAACACAATATTTTGTTGTTTTACCGTCTTTTTTTCCACAAAAGCCGTCGTAAGTGGCACTACTGACACACACACACGCGCCACATGCGGCGTATACACAATGTCAAAAAACTATCGATGGCAAATTTACGCCTTGTTGTTGGTACTGTAGTTATTGTTGTTGTCGCTCTTGTTGCTTTTGTTGTCGCGTTAGTTCTTGCATTCACACCCAGGCTTATTGGATGTTAATATACCCTGTAGGGTACATTTTCTGCTCGGCGTATATACACATACGTTTCAAAGTAATCCCAGATGTAAATGGGTTTTATTACATGTGCTTCACACCCTACCACGGGAATTCTTTTGTTTGCCTCTTGCGCTAAAATAGTTGAAATTAAAGATAGTTGCAGAACAGACATCACAAAAGTCCACCAATAGCTTCGTGTTGCATAGCATTAATTGTTTAAAAAAATATAATACAAAAAAAATCAAATGGGCTCTTCCCAAAAAGTCCCCACAGTTTACTCCTAAATTATTAGTATTTTATTGTGGGATTTGTACTGCTTTATAATGACAATAGATTTAACAAAAATGATAATAGGCGACCCAGAGAGAAGAACAGGACTAAATTTTATATCACAGACCAGTCGCTACATGCATACATGTTTTATTCAGATTGACCTTTTAAAATGACAACATATATTTTTAACTGAATTCAGGCTACACTTATATGTTAACATGTGGTTACCATAGAAATTAGTCATGCCACTTAGATGTAGGGTAAATTTGAGGTCGCGTATATGTAGCATATTTGTGCTCCCATATTTTTTCGTTCGCCGTTCTATCGCATATTTCACTACATTTTCATTTTAGCGCGTACTAAATACATATATACACACACACACACACACACACACACTTACATGCATTCACAAGCACGCACACAATGGCGCATTTCCTGTTTCCGCTTGTAGCAGAGTCGCCATCGCCAACATCCCTGGGTCAGGGGCAGTTCGCAGAAATTTGCATAAATTTTACGTACTTTTCGCACAGAAGGCAAATTGCATTTTCAGCACAACACGTACTCCATTCAACTTACCCACACATACACCCACTCACACACACCTCGCGCACACACCCGCACACATAATCGTAGTTTTTGCTACTCCATGCAAAGGTAGGCCGCGTGTCCGTGCCTGCTTCCCTCTTGATGCTTCCGTGACTCGTTCGTCCTGCCTAACGGTGTGTGTGTGTATATGAGTGTGTGCGTGTTGGTTCAAGGCATGCAAATGTTATGAAAATTGCTTTTTACTTTCCATGTATGTGAATGAGTTAACCCACACACACTCCAGTCCCCACACACCCACACACATACTTATCCGCAAAGTTCGAGTAGTGCCCCCTGTAGCTCAGATCGAGGACGAGGACCTGGACAGAAGCACACACGCAGACACTCACAAAGTTAGTTAAGTGTTTGCCTTCAAGTTGTTACTACCAAATTACCTTTTATTGTCATTCTGGTGCCGGTCGCCATACAATGGCAACCAACGTGATAAAAAGAAATCAAAAATAAAATAAATAATAAAAATTATCGGCTTTGGGAACCCTGCCAAAATCAACAGCAAAATGTTCACATTATTCATGGCTATCTGCCGATTACAACATGTTTTTTGTGCCCCAATTTTCAATTGGGATTTGTTATTTTTTCATTCGTTCGCAAAAAGTTGGCGAAAACAACCAAATATGCGGGGAATATTCAGCAATCAATGAAAATCCAATTAAACAATGGTATTTAACTTTTAGGAATTCAGTGAAAATTAAAATAAAGAGTTGCATTTTACTCGTTCAAAAATGTAATTGTTAGGTACTCGTAATATGATACATTTGGAAAAAAAATTAATTAAAGTTGTTATATGAATACGACGTTTAAATGTTTTGTTTTTAATATATTTTTCTGTTATTAGTTTTTCTAGTGTCTTACTTAAATAAGATGTGAAATTATTTCACTAAGAAGAAATAAATGAAACATATTATTGAAAAAGAAATAAAAATGATGAATTAAGTGCGATATAATTATATTATACTTATAGTATTTATATTGTCTTTGGTACTACCCACAAACACCTTCGGAATGAATAAATTTTAGAAAAAGATTAACTGAATGAATACACTTTTTTCAGATTTGCAATTAAATCTTTTTTTAATAAAAATATAATAAATATATATACATATATATATATTTTTTTTTTGAGATTATATATAATATATATATATATTTATATATATATATATATATATATATCTAAGATCAATGTAAATCCATATGGAAAAAAAACCTACAATTTCGAAATTTTGAATTAAAGAAAGTAATATAATTAAATAATGATCATTTTGGTTAACTATCGCTGGTTAACAAATTTAATTCACTATAATATTTGTAACAATTATGAAATTTTTTTATATCTTCAACCTTTTCGTAATGTCCTTGTTATCATAATGTAAATCACAAATATTTGATTTTTTAGCCACTGTACCTAATCTTACCTTGGCTTATCTTTCACCCCGCTGCTTGATGTTCTGGCAGCCAGTTAAATGATGTGTTGTTAGCCAATTTACAGAAAATCCTTTTTTGTCCGACTTGTGTAACAAAACGAATTTAAAATGATTTATTTTATTACAACTTTAAAGCATTTAATTACTCCGAAACAGCTCCCTGGCCTGAGACAACAGAGCTTAGCCAACTGCTGGCGGTTTACATTTGAGTGTTTTTGGTTTTCGGTCTGTGTCCTGGTTGGCTTTTCAGTTATGCATGCAAAATGCTAAATGCAATGTCAGGCGCCAAAAACGTGCTCAAATAATATTCTGCATACCAAATAAAACACAGTGCTCTAATGGCTGAATTTTAAAATGCATGAGCCTTACTACCCTTACAGTTCATCCTTCCTTCTATCCGACTATTTGTGTGTGTGTGTGTGTGTGTGTGTGTGTAAGTGTGTATTTGTATTTTAGCCAGTACATTTATATTTGTGTTTTGTTTTGTTTTCGTTTCTGTGTTGTGAACTGTTGAAGTTTGCTTTCTGAGATTTTAATATGTATGAGTTGAAGATGAAGCATTTATGGCACACACACTCACACACAATACTCTCCAAGGCACACAGATGGTAGCACTTGTGTATGTGTCTAGCATATTTATGCAGGTTCTCAGTTTTTGGCTTTCAGACTTGGTTTTCTCCTATTTATATTTTTTTTGGCCACAGTTCTTCAATAATTTCCCGACTTACCGCTTTGGACTTGGGGTTCCTGTCACTTTTCAAAGCACTTGGCATGCTCTGCAAATTTCCACTGCCAAAACCCAGTTTGACTAATGTAACTTACGTGTAGAACATACTCTTCTTCCAGGCTCTTCGACGCGTCCTCATTCTCGTCCTCGTTCTGCTGTTGGCTTCGCCTATGTCCTAATAATGCAAAACATTTGTATGGCAAAAATGTACGAGTACCAGACAGGGACTTCATTTTATATCGCACACACACACTCTCCCTTACACACAATCAAGGGCTGGTCTTGGCTTCATGTATCAAATGTAGCATCTTTTTTGCGGCTCGTTAAGTCAGCCCGATGCCCATTTGTTTTCTGTTACTAACTCAATTTATGAATACCCCTATCCACATGCAAGCTTGTGGGTGGATGTTATGAGTAACCAGAAACTGTTTAAGTCAGATATGATGCAAAGTACAGGGCTCTGCTCGCCATTCGGGCCTCTTCCGAGTCTTAATTGCATTTCAGTTTTAATTTAATTTCACACATTATAAAACAGTTTCCCGCTTTCAAGTTGTGTCACTTTAGTTTTGAGCTGGCAGATACCAAATTAAGCAATCTCAAACTACATATTTAATATTTTGAAGGATTTAACAATTTAAATATAATTTAAATGGATTAAACTTTTAAAAATGCAAACTAATGTTATACAAGCACATTTTGTAATTACTTAAAAATTATAACTATAAGAGCACCCTTACCTAATTACAGGTAAATTGTGGTAATAAACTTTAAAATCGGTTAAAGTGACCTAGTCTGTAGCCGAAGGGCAAAGTAGCCAGTGCAGTTGGGTTGATAGTTTCTAACTTTATCCTTTGCTTATAATAATAACAATATAACCCATTTAGACTACATAATTTTAACGGACGGTCTAGGTCAAATGCCATAGCAGCCAGTACAATTTACTTATTGTTGGTAGATCGTTTATAACTATATCCTATATTTAAATAATAATAATAATAATACTGACATCAGTGACGTAAAATTTAAAAAAATCAATTTTAATTCCTGTCCCATTTATAAGCACGCTTGGGAGTTGTTAAATTGAAATACTCGGTCGATTTATTATAGATTATAGATTAATTATAGATTAATTAAATATACAAGTATAGTTATGTTAATTTTGTTCTGTAATGGCAATCAGTCTTGTACAATTATTTTAGTATAAAACAATATGTGAATAAAATAAATTACATTTTCCTTTTGCATCTCACCAAGCTATTACCTTTTTTGTATGTTTTACGATTACCTATTCTGTTAATAAATAATATGAATAATTTTTTAAAATTAACAAATCTTACAATTAACGTAAAAATATAAATGAGCTCACGTGTTTTTAAATTTGTTAATAATATTCCAGATATGTTCAATAATTTTTGATGTACCATATATATAATCATGAAAAGGAATGAATACAACTGCAAATTTCACAGGTACAACCTTCGTAATATGTATATAATTACAAATTATATAATTGAATGAAAATTTATTTTACGGGAGATACTTGAAATACAGATGGTTATTTTTGTAATTTTGAAATCACAATTACTAATTATCATTAATAATTTTGTATATTGTCAAGCCTTCGAGGTCAAGGGTATCACCGTCGCTTATTCCAATAATAATCTAATTGCGGCTCTTAACAATACTCGCACACATATAGCTTGAAACTGGCTAATTAATATTTCCTGATGCTTAAATGGAACTGAACAATGCCAACCCATTTGATATGCTGTCTGTCCTTAGTGCCGACACGCAGTTGACACCACAGTTGACGGCATCCGCATCGATTGAGCATTACCAAGCGGAATTTGAAAATATTGCCATTGTGTTCTAATTCGACTATTTATTTGGGCCGCCTAAGCCGCAAACGGGTTGACGACTGTGCAGCTAAACTCTGAACTGACTATAAAACCAGCGAGTTGATTGCCAAACAGCATCAGACGCTGACAAGTCAACAAATAAAACGAAACTCAACCAAACCAAACTAAACCAAATCAAATCAATATGAAATTCCTCGTATGTTTGGCTCTGTGCATTGCCACCGCCCAGGCTGGTTTATTGACAGCACCTGTTACCAGCTATGCGGCAGTGGCACCCGTTGCCACCTACTCGGCAGTGGCTCCAGTTGCCACCTACTCGGCCGTGGCACCCGTCAGGTACTCCACCTATGCAGCCGTCGCTCCTGCGCCTGTCTACAGGACACCTGTGACCACTTATGCCGCTGCGCCTGCAGCAGTCTACGCGGCGCCCGTTACCAGCTATGCCGCAGCGGCTGTTGCCAGTCCGTTCTGGAAAAGGTAGTAAACGTTAACGGTAATATACGCGACCTGATATTTGGAACACTTGAGAAATAAAATACATCAATACAAATGTGCACTAAAAACCGAGTCTTAGTAATCTCTTAAGTATTTCGGTTTGCGTGTTTCTGCCGCCTCTTAACTCAATTGATATTAGCCTCTTTTTCTTTATGGCTAAACGTTTCTCTTGCCGTTTCCGTTTCCGTACACAAATAAACATGGCTGTGTACACACGCACACGTCCCTAATAACCGTTAGTACGACTGTCTGGCATATCCTGTCCTTGCTGTTCCTTGCGTTTTACGTGCTCATTAGCTGAGCTTCCGAATAATTAGATTCAATTACCCACTCGCCTGTCTTCCATACTGTCAGCAGCCGTTTACAATAATTTCTGCTTCCAACCGCGCCCGTTATTCCCCGTTTTGTCTGCTTTGTTGTTGGCATTAAAATATGCTCGCTTTTCCACAATTTCATGCACACAAGACACGTATCCTGCGGTAGCTGCCTTATACACTAATCTATCAATTTATTTGGCATCTCTTTAAAATCATTTCTCGAGCTGCAGGTAAATATAAGCAAATGAGGGGGAGCGGCAGATTAAAGAGGTATTAACACCCATCAGTAAGTCAATTGCCTGTTAAATTCTCAAGGATATTCGTCAGGCTTTGGCAGGCTTTTAGCTCTCACGTTGCCATGGATATTGAGCCTTGGAGAGGTTTGCTCCGTCATTTCGTTGGCCTCTCGTTCGAGTGCCACTTATTTATCATTTGTGTCCTCTTATTTATCTTGCTGCACGCCAGCAAAAGCAACAACAACAACAACAACTTGAACATGGGATTATGTTTAATGATGCCGATTTGTCTGTTTAGTGGAAAGACGGAATAAGTTAAGCAGCTTAAAGACGTTGCAAAATTAATTTCTTACATGTTCAGCGCAGGGAATCAAATGGACTCAAATACTCAAGTCTAATTAAAATTTACATTATCTAAAAATTCGTTTTGTGTTGTTAGCAGTTTTTAAGTCCGCAATTCATATCCTGTACCAATAAAATTACTTTCAAATAGTATTATAGGGTTGTACAAAAGTATAAAACTGACAAGGAAGACTTCTTTGACCCTAAAAAGATTTTATATATTTTGATTCTCAGTGGACTACTTATATTTTACATGTTTCAAAGAAAAAAAGCTGGCGACTCAACTTGATATGTAGGCCATTAAATAAAAAATAATAATTAAAAGCTTTGTTCTTTATCAAAAAGATCGATAGCCATTGTAAGCCCCTTTTAAGAGGTCTTGCACGAAACTTTCAGCTGTAATAGAGACTGGGAATTTGGTAACTATTATCCCCTTTACTAATTATCCCCTAAAATTTTAATTTCCTTTTTATCCCTAAAGTTTTATAATCATCCAGGGTTCTTACCTTTTTATCATATGCAACTTCTCAAAGTCATAATAAAAAGTTGATTTGTATATAATTTCCATAAAATTACGTATATATTTATTTTGTATATTTTGGAGTATTCGGTTTCAATTTGCTTTGCATTCTTAAGTAAAATTGTTATTTAAAATCACACATCAAATGAATTGCCTCTTGCTCTTAAGGATTACGTAGTACAAAGTTCTAACAAAATTTATCCTATTATAATATATGTATATGTATGTGTAGCAATGCGTGTATTATGTCATCTAGTGTATTATCAAACATTATGTGCAACAACTTACAAATTAATATCACTATAAATGCACAAAGATTATATAGTTTTTTTTTATATAGCCTTATAGACAGACATCGTGAGCTGGGATCGTGTGAGATTGAAGTGGGGGACGGTTGCACGAAGTGAAAATGTGTGAAAAAAGTATATTTAAAATTCGGTGTGAAAACTGTTAGCCGTATCGATCATCTTTGATTGCAAAAATATCTCAGCATTGTCAGTCATCTGTAAATAAAAAAAGGTCAATAGTTTATGCGATTTCAAGAAAATAGTTTTGGCTCTTCCGTTTGGCAGCTCACCTCCTTAATTGTAAGCAGCTCGTCCTTGTTCTCATCACACAAACTGAACAACGTCGCCGCCTCCTGGAGGGCATAGCGCGGCGTCTTCGGATTCACATAGTTCAGAAGCTCGCCACGATCGGCCTTGCCATCGTGATTCTTATCGATAATACGCTTAAACTCCTCGCGACGCTCCACCAGTGTTTTAGAGATTAGCGACTTGCGCAGCAGGTCCTCATCGTCATCCACATTCAGATCGGAGAACTCCTCCAGCGTCAGCTGATCGTCGCCATCCTGATCGAACTGGCGCAACAGATCATCCACCAGCTCCAGCAAATTGGAGACACTCGATTCCGGATGCCTAAAGCTCAAGTACTCATCAATCGTGAGCGTGAAAAGATCCGTTCGCGCCGCCTCCGACCAGCGTGCCTTATCCCGCATCATGTCCTCGCGCGCCTTGCGATTCAGCGTGGTGTGTCTGATCTCGTCATGCTCATCGATGTCGGCCTCTGTCATGCCGTGCTCGCGCAGAAAGAACCGATGGTATTCATCCCAAGTGATCAGTCCATCGGCTGGTGCAATGTCTACGCGTCGAAACTCCCTCGCATTGTTCATAATGGCAATGTCTATATGTTCCACAATCCGTTTGTTTATGTACTGTCCCAGCTCTTGAATGGACAGACGTCCGTCGTGATTACGATCGGCTCTGCAAGTGGAGCAAATGAAAAAAAGCTAAATTATTTATCATAAATAATATATGAATACCTGTGCAGAGAATATTATAATTTTATAAAAACATGTATGCTACATATTGAAACAGATATTGGTAAGTCAATCTAGTTTATGGAAGCTTATCTATTTAATTTGTTGCCTCATTTCAATGAAACTTGGCAAAGAACTCCTTTTGTTCAATATAAAGCATATCTAGATAAATCTAATTTAAATGTAAAATGTAGAATATGGTTTATTATTATATAATCCGGAGAGAGTTTACAAATTACTACGAAATTCAACGTTGATTCTGCGGCGGTTCTTTTACAGTCCTTTTTCTGCGACAGTAGTTATTCAGTAAGAGTTAATTATAAGCCAAACAACTCAGGCGTACAGAATATCATGTAACTGATTTATGAAGGGTCTTGTCACCTAGACATTAAACTCCAATTAAACTGACCGAAAAATGTTGTGATAATTGCGTGGATGATATTAATAGCTATCATTTGTGGCTTTTGCATTTAAATTTCATTTTAATAATGTGGTGGAGCCGGCCTCCCGGGAACGGGGTCCTGCAATAGGCGAGTGCCATTTTGGGGGCAATTAAATTGTAGCTGCAACTGCCCTGACAACAAGCGACGTGCGGACGGAATGTCGTTATAAATTTTAATTGTGCGCCTCTTTTGGTCGTCTGGCGCTGACAATTTGGTCACCCACACCGAGGCGCTGTTGTTATCAACACACGCGGCTCGTTAATGTCCTGCCCGAGCATTCCAATTAGGCCACAGCTGGCATCACCCCTGCCTTGCCACATGCCATGGCCTGTACATTGATTTAGCACTGCGCAAAAAAGCCGCACTTCCGCTGCGTCTGGCCCTCCAAAGAATGCCACAAACTAGCGCGCAAGTTGCATGCAACACGCAGCAAAAACTTCGCTCGCACTCGCAAGTTTAACAGAATGGAAAACTTATACGACTAAATAACTTGCAAGCGGGGCAGACGCCTGATAGCTTTGAAAACAACGGGGGGTAACTATATTCTTGGACGCGAGATGACTTTTGATACTTGCGAAATGTTGATTTATCTTATAGTGAAAGAAATGGTTTATTGGGCTCACGTTTCAGCATCACCATGAACATCCTATTCCTTTTTCCCTGTTTGGAGAGAGAAGCAAAGTGTTCCTTGCCTTTAATTTTTCTTTATCTAACTCCTTTTCTTTCCCTCTAATGAAAGCTGGGCTTTCAATTCTTCTTCGCACAACGTCCTTAAGCGTTTTTGAACTCTGTAAAACTGACTTTGCTGTTTTACTCTCATCCAACTATGTTTCTCGTTTGTTCTTTTACTCTCCTACTTTTTCGATTTGTATCTCTGATCTCTCTCAAGCTTTGTTTTCCTATTCTCTTATATACGACAATCCTTGAGCGTTTTAAATCTCGAGTGGTTTTACTATTCTCTATGTAATATTAATTATGTTTATTTATTATTTAAATTTAAATTTACATCTAACTAATATCATATCGATTTTAAGTAACTATTTGAATATAAATTGCGTAGATATTTTCTTTTTTCAGTTGTTAGCCGCTTGTAGCAAGATTTTATTGCACATCTAATACAATTGCAAGGAATTTTGTGCTGGCACAACTTTGACACAATCCTATCCTAAGCGAACACGAGCCAAAGATCCCATTTCGCAAAATCTTTGCTGTCGCATAAAAACTATCCAACACTAGCAATTGGCAAAGGAAAAACCGCAGGCTTATGCAAAATGCATTTTCGCCAAGTAACTAATCCCACGTCCTGGTGCTCGTCAGAAGGGCATTCTGGGTCTCAGTTTACTTACAATAAAC
Organism: Drosophila colorata; assembly: GCA_035041545.1. NCBI lineage: Eukaryota > Metazoa > Arthropoda > Insecta > Diptera > Drosophilidae > Drosophila > Drosophila colorata. The sequence goes on along the minus strand of JAWNLD010000680.1, from coordinate 4,146,298 downwards.
AAAAACCCACTTTGTAAGCTGTAGTGAAAGTAATTTGGAGATACCCTGCACACATCTAAAATAATGGTCCTTCCAGATTAAATTAAGTTCATATTGTTTGATCCCTATGCAATATTGTTAGCGTACAGCAACGATATGGAAGAACATATTCGGAGTCAAGAATGTATTCCCTATCTAAGAAATGTTTAATGTTTAATATCAAAGAGTTTATACAGGCTGCAGAGAAGATCGACCAAAAAAAATATATAATTTAAACTATATCAAAAGTATCCATCTGTCTGATATACAACTCTAGTTAGTCATTTCATGGGTACAGGGTATGCAAACAAAAATGCAAAAATGTGAGAAACGCAGTCGAAATGAAAAAGTTTCCTTGCAAAGTATGCGTAGAAGATGCGAAAGAGCGCAAAGCAAAAAAGTTTATTTTTTCTATATATTCGGCTTGTTTGTTTTTTATTTCTCGAGGATTTGTGCGCTTTGGGCCCCCTGGGTCACCGAAACTCAAACTCCAAACTGGCAAAGACCGCAACGCACATACATTACGAAGTGGAAGAGGCGCTCGAGGGGTGGCAGGCGCAGGACGAACAACAAAAGTTTTGCGGAAGGAAACTAACTTGAAATCGCTTTAGTTGCCGGTTTATTTATTTAAGTTCTAATGCCCCAGCTATATGCTAATGAAACCACTGTGCGGTACAGCCACCGCATCCGCATTTACATCCCCATCCGCATCCCCAAGCGCATCAAGACAAACACAAACAACAACTACAAACGAAATAATCCCTCGGATACGCAATGACACTCCCATTGCAGCCACTTGGTGATTATTTTGACGGCTTGTTAGAGTCAAGTGTGGGCGCAACCCCGCCCTAATAACTTACACCTGTTTGGGCAATCACATTCCTGACATCAGCTGGAAATGCAGACCGCATCCCAGCCACAAGCAGAGAGTGAATGCTTTAGCCAAAGAGGTTCATATAAGTCAGGCATTCAAACACCTCAGCACCTTTATAAGTCGCTTTTCTTGGAAAACAGTCGTTATGCGCTGGGAAACGGTAATGTAAGTTGCCTAAAGGGCTTTTATGCTGTGCGAAGTGTAAAGTACTTAAATGTGTGGAATTTACAGAATTGTTATGTAGAAAATAAACTTCACTGACGCAGCGTATTCATAGCATGTGCTTTCAAAGCCAATTAATGAAAAGATATTTTAGTGTTGGTATATTCAAAGTATATTCTAAAAACAAATTCAATTAGGTTCTTGAGGGGCTGGAAGTTAAAGAAATCTTTACCTTTACTAAGTCCAAAGAATATAATTTATACTTTGTATAAAGAGTAAGTTTCTTGACTATGTTTTATGCTTCAGTACTTGAACTAAATGAGTAACTATGTAACCATTTTGAGAAAATGGACTGCAGATTCAAATTGAAATACATCTGTTGAGGGTTCAGAAAGTCGTTGCAATTTAATCAAATTAATTAAGCACAATCGACAAATGATTTTTCTTTACAACACATTAACTTCTGATGCAACATTCTCATAAAAGGAAGCGAAAAACCCCACTGAACTCCCACAAAACACTATTCCATCACAAAAAAAATAAAAATAAACATATTAAGTATCATATAATTGGGCATGATTAGATCGCTCTTCAGGCTATATCAATAAATATTCACCGCATTAAGACATTAGCTAGAGACTGTTGTTAAACGAAGAGCATGATTTAAGGAGCTGCTACTCTGTATTTATTTGCCTGAATGCGCTTAATTGCTCCCAAGTGAGCGGCAGTTATCGTTATAAGAATTACTTGTAATTACTTTACTTATTATACAAATGGTTTGTTGCAGCAGCAATTGGGCAATTAGTCGCCAAGTATGGGGTCATGCTGAGGTTTTATATATATATGTACATATATATATTCATTTAAGCTGAAAAGTTCAAATCATGCGACTTAAATTGCAATTTCATAGCTGCTGTGCAATTGACCGAATGAACGCTAGAAATTCCGAACATGAGACAAACTTTAAGCGCGGCAAGTAATTTGCGAGTTGCTTAGTTGGAGACAGCAATCAAAATCGAGAGAAATCGCAAAAAGAAAGAGGACAAATAGAAAAGAAAAAGTTTACCAGCAGCTGGGAAATCTGAATTGCAATGCAATCTCAAATTTATTTTCTCGCTTTTGCAAAAAACTTTTGCCTTTGCCCGAAACTAGAAGGGGCTGCTCCAAAAAAAATGTGGAAGCTATGAAAATATTTTGATATAAGCTCATTTCTATTCAATAAATATTAAAATCGAATTTTCGTATTGCTGTACTCGAGTCCATGAATCTGATTGCAGCTGCGTCTCAATGAGGCCATCAATATGGCATTTATATTGAATGCCCTCGGTGACAATTCTCAGCGAATATGCATAGGCATGGCATTGACCTAATCAAAATTAATGATAGTTCAATCCGATTAAATGCTAAATATAACATGAATATGGATGGCACCCAGTTGTTATTTGTGCATGTGTGTGTGTTTATCCGCTTCGCCTGTTGCCTGTTTTAATATTTGATTGAGGATTAAATATAAAATACACATTGTACACATGGGAGGCCTCTGGCACGCCCATAAAGCTTGGCATCTGCTCTGGGTATTATGTTGTTGTTTGGAATTGTTGTTGTGATTAAAAAATTAAAAATAACTGCATTGCAAATTTATTGAATTTTCAGCATATTTCTCAGAGTAGCTCTTAAGCAATTAAGTTTAAATGTTATCCATAAAATCGATTGAAACTTAAATTGATACCAGCTCAAACAATGATAATGCTCTTAAATAAAAGACTTCCGAGTTTTGTATATTTATGAACATAGAAAAAGCAACACAATTGTCATAAATACGTGGTGTTTGCCAAATTCATGTGTGCACACGCTTAGTCTCTGATCCTTTAATAGTCGCTTTATAGCCTACACCCACAAAAAACAATTGACTTGGCCAGGTGGTAGTTGGCAATTTATATACATATCTGTTTAATTTTAATACCACATCGCCACAATCAAAGGATTAAATTCTCGGTATAACTTGAGCTCAATAAAAAATATATTTCGTGTTGGCGTATTTTTCTTTTTTTCTTTTGTTAGACAAGGGTAGGACCACACAAATAATCCCATGCTACCTACGGCTACATAAATCCTTAAAAAAAAAGAAAAAATATAATAACAAAGTTTTAAGGGCTGTTACTCATACGCCATGTTATCAAAAAGCTGTAAGAATTGTGTGGTTTTATGTTCACCTCCTTAAAATTATGAATACGTTTTTTTTTACGTTTGAACTTTGGATGCTGTCGCTGGAGATTTGGGGCTATTTTTAGAGAGAAAAAATGACGTAATAATGGACTCAAAGGTCGAATGTCAACAATACCAATATTGAAAAGTCTAAAAGTATAATTTTATTAGCTGGACGGTCGTACTCCTTTTGTCACTTAACAAATGCTTTTTAGGTGTTTATATTTTGTTTATCCAACAAAGTTTGTGTTCGGGGTTGAAGTAAAATTTAAATTGATTTTAAATCTGGCCAAGACTTTCAATGGTTGTAAATGAAGCTTAAGCGATGTTGCAGGGGAAATAAAGTATATAATATCTCATCAAAAGGCCTATTTAACTTTATAAACATAAGCCTTAACAACTTTTAAACTATTTAAAAACAACTTTAAAGTGGGGTTTGATGGTGTTTCCAATCCGCATTGAGCTCATTTGCTTTTGTTATTGAATAAAATGTTAAAACTGAGATAAAGTGGGCTTAAGTAAAAAATACATTAACTAGCATATTTACAGCGTAGTAAATCATTATTGAGATTGTATTAAAATAGGGTCCAATAAAATTATTGACTAGCGTTATGCATTTTATTTTTAAAATATCTCTATAGTAAGTTGTAGTTAAAGCAAGGAAGATATGCCCTAATATATTCGTCATAATAAAATACATGCAGCTAGTTCAATCAGTAAGCTTTTTCATTTCAAACACACTCAAATATTAGTTTAGCCCCAAGCGCAATAATAACTAACCTAAAACGTCGTTAATCATACGCCATGTTGGCCAAATCGCTTGTTATTAACTGCCTCCATAATTCTTGTGGTTCATCTGGCAATAAATTAGCTGCTTACTGAAATGATATATTCCAAAAACTAAGGATACTTGAAAAGCTACATGCGAAGCTTTTGACTGATTTCGGGAGCAAACTTTAAGGGCTAAAAATATTAAAAAGATAAGAGCTGCTTGGCTTTAAACTGTACGCTTTCAAAATTATGTCTGCTCCAATTTCGTAATGTCATCACGTTCTGCACAGATTCTGCTGTAATCAATAATTATTATTGCCATTCTTTGGCCCGCCTGGCCTTAATACGGCCTGTAATCCGATTATCCAGCGTCCAATCAAAATCATTCAAAATAACAAATCGTATTTGGGATCCCCAAAGCACCTTTGCACCATGTCCTGAACAAAACATCTATCAACTGCTGCTGGCGGTCCTAACCCATGGCTCATGCGCTTGTTGCCATAAATTTCACAATTTGTCGTACACACAATTATGGCACGCACTGTGCTGGCGCCCATTTGCGGCATGCCCACAATGTCTACTCACTCTCTACTCTATCTATTTTCTCTCCACCTCCCCAGGTCGCCCCCTCCTCCCTTAACGGCCAACCGCGCAGCGTGAACAATAGCCGCCGGCAACAGCGTTGTGCGTGAACAATGAAGGAGCCGCCAAACTAGCACCAAATTATCAACCAAACACCCAGCGGAACCCGACCATGCCCACTCGGGACGTAAGGCGTAACTTACCGCTTGAAAGCTTTCGCGAGTATTTGCTTCTCGTTCACATTGCTAGCCGTTAATATAACTGTTTCGGGCTGTGGCTGGGACGATTTGCTGGCTACGATGCCACCGCCCCCACCTCCTCCAGCACCTCCTCCATTAGCAGCTATCGGCTGCACTTTGCGTCGCTGCTGCTGCTGCTGCGGCTCCTTCGCCTGGGCATTACCCAAAACTAAATTGTTCGTCGTTAGCTGCGACTGCGACTTCAGCTTTTGCTTTTCCTCTTGTTGCTGCTGTGGCTGCTGCTGCTGTTGTTGTTGTTGTTGTTGATGTTGTTGATGTTGTTGGCGCTGTTTTTGTTGGTGCTTGGGCTGCTCCAGTTCCTCTGGCTGCTGCTGCTGCTGCTGCTGCTGGTCGCGACTATTACGGCCCTCATTGGGCACTGACTTGGCCTGAGCCTGGCCCTGGGTCTGGTCTACAGAGCTCTGCTGCTCCCGCTGCTGCTGCAGCTTGTGGCTGGTGCTGTGCAATATGAGGCCAATGAAAAACATATAAAACAAAATGGCGCACAATGTCGAGCAGCGCAGCCAGCGGAAGCTTTTGCTCAGCTTGTTAACGAAAGTCATTTTGTGGCCGCCACCGGACGTTGGATTCGGTATTGGGCTGGCAATGGTGCTGCCAAAGCCACCCTCGAGTCCCTCAACCGCGCCCACTTCAAGCCCAACCTGGAACGCAGCCTCAGCTCACGTTGCGTGTAATTTGCAGAAATTTTTGTTGCCAGCCGCTTCCGTTGCTTATCCAGCGGGGGCGAGCTGCGAGATGGAAGCTGCTTCCTCTGCTTTTGCTTCGGCTGTTGCTTCTGCTTCTGTTGCTTGTCGCCACGTTCGCTGATTCAGAGGCGATTGTTGTAATTGTTGTTGCAGTTGCACATTAATTGACTTTTATGTTGCACTGGCAGCGACGCGGCTGCAGTCGACGTTGCCAACGTTGCCTTCCTCAGCTTGGCCACGCCCATACGCCCAAGGTTCACTTGTTTCGAACTGTTGCCGCCTCCTGCTGCAGCTGCTTGTTAACCTCTAATACCAATTTGATGTTCCTTGTTCCTTGTTCCTTGCTCCTTGCCGCACGCTCCATTTCCATCCATTTCCGTTTAACGCAATTTTACATGATTGTTACAGGCGTTTTCATAATGTATTTTACGTTACATTCCAACTGCAGTAAAAAAAGAAACTACAGTTAAAGTAATTTCATGAAGCTATTATAGTAATTTGAATAGATCAAGAAATCTGTGTGCGAATAACAGCTACTTAAAGTTTAGTACTAAAAAGGAACATAGAAAAGCTAAACAAATATAAGTAAATGTTTAAAATTTGTGTTTCCACTTTATTTTTCAACGACCAGCACCTTGCTAAGATTACCTGAACTTTAATGAGCTTTTAAGCTTTACTGCAACTTTAAAATCTAAGCATTGATTAATTAAACCCAAAATGCACCACGATTTGGTTTTCGATAACATATCTATTAGCTTTCCTGTTATTAAAGGTCGTTATATATATATATATATATATATATATGTAAACAAAGTTTTTAATGCACTTTCTAAGCATTTCTATTTGCTAATTCTTTTAATTATCCACTAAACTTTAATAAGTTTTTGGTTTTAATCCGAGCATGGTTGTAAAAATTTTATCTTTTAAGCTTTAATTTAACTTTCCAAGCAATTAATTCATCAAAGTCATTAATTTATTAAGCAACTTCCAACTTTTATTATCCCTTAGAGCTTTCAATTACTTTTGTTGCATTAACCTACTAATTGGCCCCTACTGTTTAGCTCATTGTGTTTTTTCTGGGCTCATCCATTAGGAGCCCAAGAAGCGAATTATAAAAGCTCATAAATTTACTGTAGATTTGTTTGGCGAAATGAATGAGCCATGGGACAGTCATTAAACAGGGCCACAATAATGACTGACATTACGATGAGTACTAAAAATCAGTCGTAAAACAGATAAGATGCGATGCCTTGTTGGTGTTCTTAATTCTTAAGGGTAAGCCATCAAATGCCTTGCATAAAAGGGCACCTTTGGTTCCGGGGCTGCATAAATAATCAACCTTTCTTACGAGCTGTACTTACATTCAAATCTAAGTATATATGTATGAACACATTTGTGCCTTTTAATAGGAGTTGGTAAAAAAAAAATAAATATTTTGTTGCCAAATAACAGCAAACTTTTTACGTATTACGACTCGATGTCATCAACAAACAGCAATAATTTCGTCAGTTTTTTAAGTCTTTTAGAACCTATAGCTTTGAGAGTTTTGCAGTTTAGACTTATTATTGATTTTCAGTTCAGGTTTGTTTTAATCTTTGTTGAAAACTTTTTAAAATTATTGTATATATGAAATAATATAATAATAATGAATCCATAACACTTTTCTCAAAAAGAGATATAAAATATTTATGGCTAAATTGTACATTTGTTTCACACATTATTTGAATTTCATCTTTTTTAAGCGTAAATATCGTAAGTATCTCTTCACTTCATATTACTTATACTTACTTACTTACTTATACTAAATTTATATCTGAAAAATATGGTATATAAGTGTAAGTAGTTAAGGTGCTATTTTTATTCCATCTGATTTACTTCTGCCTTTTTTATTGCCTGCTTCACTTGTGCATTTTTTAATTTAACACATTTTTCTGGATGTAAACAATTGTAATCTTTTTTCGCACTGTCTCTTATTCATGTGGGCCATTTTTGTAGGTAGTTGTAGAAATGTGCTCTGAGAGTACAAATAAGTAGCCCCATTCAAACCCATTCTAAATCACTCGTGAAATATTTAATTTTAATTTGTGTAAGCGAAAGGAATTATAGCCTTATTCGCACATGCCCCAATTCACAGGCGCAATATTAAATTTTTATTTATACACACATTGTTTCTGTATGAATATTTGCTCTGTTTTATCATGCAATAGTTGCTGACTAGTTAATTGTGTGTATTTCTTTTAGTGTAATATACCGAACTATTGATATATCTCTCAGTGTAGGAAACTGTAATTTATTAGCTTTCGCCTTGAATTATTTGACCATTACATATTTGTTTGATCGTTTGGTCTAAGAAATTAATAAATTCTTATTCGGACTCGCTCTGACCAACGTGTCCAAAAGTTACTTCGTTAAAATCGATCCCTGGCACACATTTATATTTACAATTTTTTCATTTTCTTCAATCTTTTTCTCAGAGTGTATAAATCACTCGCTCTTATTCACTTATGCAATATTTATTGGCAAGCAGTCGCAATAAATGTACCCACTTCCGACCACCCGATTTCATTAGCGCTACCGAAAAACGCAATCAACGCACACGTTTTGACTCAATTTTGAGTTGACTTATTGACTCAATTTATGTATTCGAATGTGTGTTTGGCGTTTTATGATGCCATCGCTTGCTATTTGCAGTTATTGCCATGTCTTTGTAACTGTTGTTGTACTTGCTGCTGTTGTGGTTGTTGTTGTTATTGTTGTTGCTGTTGTTGTTGTCGTGCTCTTTTAACGCTTTTGTTGCGCGCGGTTTACTTTTGTTTTCATTTCGTTTGGCTTCGTTGGTTGTCGTCGCCTTTGTTGTTGTTTTTTATTGGCTCACGAAACCAGTTGAACATCTTTTCACTCATATTTACGCACACAAATACGCTTAAGAGCGCGCGCACACACACACGCACACTCCAAGCAACACAGAGTCGCAGCTGTTTGCCATTTGCTGCTGTCGCTGTTATTGCGTTCATATTTTTTTCTGCCTTTTATTAACTGTTCCTTTTCCTTTTCCCTTTGCCTTTGTTTTATGTCTTTGTGAACTCTCGTTGCTTATTAGTAGAAAGGCAGCAGTTGGGTGCGAACAGCACAAAAGCGGGTGCGAAGCGGTCCAGGCAAAAAGTTCGCAATAAATTTTTAATAAAAATTTTAGCTTGGCTGCTAAGGCACGTAAAAAAAGCGAAAGCGACAAAAAAAATAGAGGGAAAAAATTTGTTTAATGAATTTACTTCATATCGCAAAATCTAATCCAATTAGCAAATTTATAAGCGCTCGTCCTGCAAACGTTGTTGGAGGAGCAGCCCCGCCGCCCACTTTTTTGCCTGCTCGAGTTGCTGCTCATTAAAAGTGTCCCTGACAAAATGTTACAGTGATTCATTTCGCGGCGGCCCCGCCCGCCGCCCACGCCCACTTTGTCGTCCAGATAGTGTCAATTTCAATAAAAATTGATGATGAAGCAAAGTGCATGAAGCAAAAAATGCGTTAAACTTTATTGCGCAGCCAAGGGACAGCACAAGAGGGCAGGGGTGGAATGAGGGGAAATGGGGGAGGGGGTGTTGAAGGAGTGCAAAGCGAAAAGGAAACACTTGCAGAGCCTGCAGCAGCGTCGATAAGCACGCAGCTGGCAGCGCAAGTTTAAAGATTTGATTTGCAAAGCTCTCTTCTCTCGTCTATGTATCTTGATGTGGCTGGACTTGAGTGGATAAAGTTACCACTAGTTAAACCAGCTATATATCCAATCGATGGCGCTGATGATGGAATGTTTGCTTTGCTGTTGATACATCTATTGATGCAGCAGCCACTGAGCAAAGAATTCAAGAATAACTGTTGAGTAGATAGCCGATTGTTGGGATGATGATTGTTTTGACAGTGGCTGCAAATGTTTGTGTTCAACCTTGGCAAGCGAAAGAAATGAATCGCGTTTTGTTAGCGATACTGTTTATTTGCAGTATATATAATATTACTGCCTCAGTTTTGCGATAATTATGGTGAATAGGATAACGTTGCGCCTAACAGATAATAGGGAATATATTTTAGGAATCGCTTCCCCTAAAAGGTAGAAAACAAGAGTCTCCTAGTATTGTACAAAAATCTCACATTAAAATGGGAAAAAATGAGATACACTTTCAACTCTTAAGATTTATTATTTTCGTTTAAAGGAACGCTGTTTTTTGCTCATGGTAAATAAAAAGAAATATATTTTATATCTTGGTCTTAGAACTCTTGTCAAAAATACAACCATACTACCACATTGGGGATAAAATAGTATACAGAATGTTTACAGCGAAAATTCAGAAAAATACAGCCTCTTCAAAAATGATTAATATATATAGAAAACCTTTATCCCACTTATCCATACATTTTCAATCAAATCAATATAATATTAAAATGATAAATACAATTTTTGCCTTTACTTTAACTGTTTTTAAAGCCTTAAAAGTGCCTATAAAATTAGCTAAATAATTTATGTTATTAAAATTCAATAAGTTTACCTATTTTAAGTACATATGTAAGAGCAATTTTAACTATTAATATATATTAAATTTATAAAGTTCAAAATTAATGTGTACTTTTGGCCAAGGGATTTTCTGTCCAAAATCCGGCGGCCATCAGCCCAAAAACATGCATCAAAATTTAATTAAAATTGCCAAGTAAAATATGAAATTTCATTACAATTTTACATTTTCCAACAATTTGGCAACATTCTGACATTCCGGCCAGAAATTCCCAAGAGTTTGATTGTGATAGGCTTATGATGAGGATGCGCATGCTGCTGATGGTGATAATGATGATGATGATGATGAAGCATACGTTGCTGATAATTTTAATTTAACTTTTTAATTGACTTGAAGTGGCTCAGCCAGAACTTTTACAAAGCGCCTCAAAAAAGTATCCAAAAAATAATTTCAATTAAACAAAACTCGCCTTTCCTAAAAATTATATCAAGGCACTTTCGATAAAAGCAATTTTCGTTCAATTAAATATATGTGTGTGTGTGTGTAGATGATCCGGAGTGGAATTCGCATGCTAATCGTATAGAGCATTTATTTTGCTTTGCAAAGCGCAAAATGGAAAACGTAATTGAATTTCACTTGATGTGAATATCTTTCAGCTTTTTGCGTTTCGGACTCGTTGTAATCCTTTTGCCAATTTATAATCAACTTTTGAGCTGACCGCTTACAGCCAGCGGGTCGCACGCCATGTGTGCAAACTGCACTCAATCAGTGAGTTCAGATGGGCAAAGCAAATAACCAACCCAACCTACAAGGACAACCACCAAAGAGCTGGCCAAACACCAAAAAGGGCGCCGAGAATGAGCCTCGACCACATGCTGCTCACAAAAATAAAAATGCAGGCAAATAAGTTGATTTGTGTGCTGTTTGTATAGAATGAAAATCCCGAAAAGCGCAATGCAAATGCAAATGCAAAGTGTGTGCTATGAAGAGCGGGAGAGGGAGAGGGAGAAAGAGGTAAACATAATTGACAGGAAGATCCCAACACATACAAACAAGTTGCAGCTGACCCTGACTGCGAGCTGCCAGCGAGAATCAACAGCACATTTAAAAAACAAAGCTTGTTTGTCTAACGCTGCTCACATGTCGTATACGCAACGCAACGCGACGCATCGCAATGCTGCTGAAACGCAAGCGAAATTACCATGGCAGCAGCAGGTGGGTGAACCCCAACCTGGGGGTAGAAATGACATAGCACATTGCACACTTACACACACACAGACACATCCGTGCACTCGCACACGCTCGCAGTGAGAGAAAGCCACATGAAACGGTCCTTAAAATAGAAGCGTGGCAAATGCACAACAAAACTTTGCATGCACTTCAAATGCAAAGCGTCATCAACACAAACAGACGCACACTCTACACACACAAACACAACACACACAGCAAGAGTGCCCTGCAGTGTGGACATGTTATCAGGCATTGGTTAGACGTTAAGATACCTTATTTAAAATCAGAACTCAAAAGCGTACAGAATGGACTGATATGGAAAATATTGGAGTTAATAACACTATATTTTTTTATAATATGTAAAAAAAAAGCTCTTCAAAGAATACGAAATCAAATGGATCATAAGGCAACGTATCCTTGGAAATAATAATTATACTTTTATTGATATAAGGATTGTAAATAGCCGACTTAAGTGAATGCGAAATTTCATAAAAGAAAGGCTTTGATACCTTGTACAGTTTTTATTTTACCGCCCGTCCAAATTCGCTCATATTCACAGCAAAAGAATTCAAGTGCATTAAAGGACTCTATAACTATGTATATAGAAAAGTGTTTGTAGACAAAATGAAACTTCAAATGAAATTATTAATTTTTAAAGTGAGAACGAAAGACAGAAAATAAAGGTGAAAATACAAACAGAAAAATAACGAGAGAGAAAAAAAGGAAGAAAAATATATTACGTTTTAATAAAAAGAAAATAAAGAAAGGAAAAGGAAATGTAGCAAATATAAAGCCTTATTATTACCTGTTAAACATTATTTTTATAAGAATAGATTTTCCTATCTTTTATGAAAACATGAACTGAATTAATTGGATTTCGCATCAAATATCTGATAATCTATTTAGAAGTTGCAATTCATTCATTAAAATTATTTCTACTGCAATTTATTTCCTAATTAATTAGTTTATTGTTGCCTTAATTGTTGACTACTTAACCTTTCAATTTTAGAGAATTGCTCGATTTGCACAGCTTTATAAAAAAATGTGGGTCCCAACTTCTTCTACTCAGATCGGTACCAAAAGTGAGCCTTACAAACTTTTAATGTAAGAGTTCTTTTAATGTAACAGTTCAACTCCACAAAACTCCCCTTCTACACTAAAAGTGCAGGGTATCGACAAACACCCTCGCAGTTGAGCTGACATGTAAATGCATTTGAGTGCAAGGAATGCTGTAGGTTAGACATTTTCACTTGTCACCCCCTTTATTGTTGTTGCCGCTGACGCTGCTGCTGTCAGTGCAACGTGGCAGCAACATCAGGTTGCCTGCGCCCTGTCTACTTACTTACTAAAACCCCACCCCCGCCCCGTTGTGCTGTTCTGCCATTTTTTATATCATTTACACGTTGAATGTCGTGTACGTTGCAGTCGACACATTTCAATGTACAGCTACATACGCAGGCAGCTGCAGGTGCAGGGGCAGGTGCGGGGGCAGGTGCAGGGGCAGGGCCAGGGCAAAGGGTAGTTTATGCCAAGCAACGTTTAGTGTCAACTTTGAGTGTTGTAAAAAGTAACCAACATGCGAATTGAAATGTGGAGCATTTTTTATTTAATATTGATTGTCATTCTTTGCAAATCAAAAAATACAGAAACTATTATTATTAGATGTGTAGATTATTGTAACAAACTATTAAACCGAGATTTGCTTAATAAGCCGTGGTTATGTTTTCACTAGCCTAGAATTCGAGCTGGTATCCTTATTGTGAGTCATCTGAATGAATGAACTCGCAGGGAAATTTTAAACTAATTTCTTATGCAATCATTAAAATTGTTTAATTTTTTTTTCATCTCCTAATCTAATAAATTCAATGTTTCCATTTTTTGATTCATAATTGTAGTCTTATATAATTATTTATTAATTTTTTAAACTAAAATTAGAAAATAAAAATTGTTTAATAACGACTTCTACATAAAATAATTTATACTGAAAAAACTCAATAAATGAAAGAAGAAAATATTTTAATATTCCATAATTGTTACACAGTACTCCTCAACTGTTATATATTATAAAAAAAAAACAGGCGTTGATCAAAAATAAATAAATACAAAGTAAAATAAATAAATAACATATTCCACTAGTTTAAAAACTGGAATACATTATTTAATAAATTAACTGCAGATTATCTAGCTTGCCTTTAATCCACTAAGAAACAGAGTATCTGCAACGTTCTATGTTGTACGGGTTTTTCAACACTGAAGTTTACTTTCTTTATTGAATCATATATTTATGACTGATTTATTTATGAAACAATGTTTGCTAAAACATCAGTTCACATAATTTGCTATGAACATCTTAACCGAAAACTGTATTAGCCATCCATCAAGCCAGGCAAAACCGAGCAAGTTAGCAGCTGCTATTGGCCAAATTCTGGCCTGTTTTCTCAAGCACAAATCAATCATTTTGACACGTGCTCAGGTCGGCCACAAGTTGTAGCTACCACTATATGCGAATCAAAGTGCTTAAGATTAATTAGGCGTTCATTTATACTGCTGCTAAAATAATTCAGATGAATTCTGTTTCACTTTTACCCAATTTTACATTAACTTTGTGTATAAGCTCGATTGAATTTACGTGAGAATTGACTGCAAAATAATTGAACTAAAGTAATTAGTGAATATATTTGTTTGTATCTGTTGATTGCTATGTTAAATGCTGGGCACGCGGCGTATGCGTAACATGCTGGTCAAATGATTGAACAATTAGGCGTATGATTAATATTGATCGGTGAGGTTTTTCGGTGCGGCATTGTGGCCAAAAGCTAGTGGCAATCAGAAACACATTTTCATGCGCCTGCAGATAAAGCGATTAATTGACGTGTGTTGCAATTGTAATTTGTCCGCCGCAGCCGCTGTCACCGCTGCCCCCTCGTGACCCCCGCAGCTGCAGTTTACAGTATGATTATGTTACTTGACCAAATGTACAATGCGGCCACAAAAGGCCACACGACAACCGGTTCTCTCGCCCGCTCAATCTGTCTCTCTCTCTGATTCTCTTCGTGCCATCTCTCTCTGTTGCAATCATGGCAATTGAATCATTTGGCTTGAACAGCGTATACATGATTTACGGCCAAAACAACAACAACAACAACAACAACAGCTACTGTGACTGGGACTTAAAAACTAAAAACCTGGTCATGATTGTCGTTTTGCCAGTTTTTGTTTTTCGCAACGGCAGAGAGAAAAAGTGAAAGTGCACACTTGGGGCTAACACAACAAACAGCTCTTACACACACACACATACACACATATTTGCATATGTTTGTTGGTATATCTCCGAATGTGTGTGTGTGTGTGTGTGACTGGACCGGCATTTAAACGTAACAGATACTTGAGCTCTGACAGCCACCATGGAAATGTCAGCCCGCATGGGCAAGTCAAGCCTCCTGTTATGCAGGGCACGGCAGCGGCAGACCTTCATGAATGAATAAATGTAACTACACATACATATATACTACGTAATTGTATGTGTATGTGTGTGCTTTGGTCTAACAATGGAGCGTGCAGAAGTGCAACAAAATGCATGAATAAACAACAACTCAATTTGAATAAAGCAACAACAGCACATCGCGCAGAAGTCAGTGCGGTATTTCATCAGGCATCTGCAGCAGTTTCACACAAATCTACAAATCTACCACCACTATGTACTATACGTTAACCCAAGCCAAAAACAAGTTAAGAATTTTGCATCAATTTCAAATTACGGCAAATGTATGTACGAAGCAGAAAACATTTATTTTTACAGCCCGAACCCATAGAAATGAAAAGTTGTTGGGAAAAACAGAGGGTGGCATCTGCATCATGTGAGGTACAAATACATAAATATATTAGATCATATACTAAAAATGGTTATAGATGAACGCATATGTCCAAGGTAGGCTACCATTTAATATTGGAGTTTTTAAGAGCTATGCTAAATTTCTTTTTTAGATTTTTCGACTTATTTTAAATTACAGAAACAGATAAGAAGCACATAAATTAAACGTTTCAATAAATATATATTAATATATTTTTTTTATTTTAATTTATTAATATTACATTATTGCTAACAATAATAATATTCATTATTCCAAACATAATATTAATACATAGTAATAATTAAAATTATATAGTGAAGTATTACAAAGTTGGCTAAGAAAAAAAATAGTACTAATAATAAAAAATAAAATAATGGTAAGCATCGTATGGTTAATATTAATTCTGACAATACTTTTACATTTGCACATCTCAAATTTGCGCAGCTCTCAATTAAGATTTGTCAATTCAAATACTCTGATTTGGCTATTTTTAATTTATAGCAATAACTTTTTATACCCCATTTCAAAGTTCCAATTTCATATTCTTTTTACACCACATTGAACATGCGCGATTTCTCATAGTCATAATTTAGAAATTGGCGGACGTGACTATAAAAGCAATTGACCCGAATCGAATTGCATTCTGTAAAAATGTTGGCGACTATTCAAAGTAAGATTCGAGTACTTAAAAATAATGTTATTGCTATGACACTGTAAAGATATCATTATAAAATATAGCATAATGAACTATATAAAAGAGGTTATTAAAATGAATTGTTTTATTCACACGACAAAACAAAAAAAGCATGCGCTTTTGTCTTACGTTGATACACATTTTTTTCTTTTTGTATATTTGTTAATGAAGACTTTAAAAAATATTAAAATTAATATTTAAAATAGGCCGACGGAAAAAAACAGCTGTGTCAGTGACCAAGCCATTAATGTATATAACTGACCAATAAAGCTTCGGGTAAATGCCAGACTTTAATATAGATATAGATATAACATAGATTATATAGCCGACAGTCCAAGTAGCTTAGTCTGACATATGCGTTTGTAACTAAATTTTTTCCATACTTTTTGCCAAACCAGTTTTCGATAACATTTTTCAAAACAAACTTTTGCGCCATGACGAAAAATAATTTACTTGTTTATTTTAAATAGTAAGACCGACTTACGAAACTTGGTCAGTAATTGGTTCTTTTGGTAGCAGATTATATTTAAGAATTAAAAAGACAAATGGAACCTGTTTTATAGCCCGCCTTTATTATCTATCTCCCAAGATACTGATGCACAAAAATAACTTTAGGCAAAACCAGTTTTATAGAAACTTTACTCTTACGCAAAGTCTTCTTAAATATTTAAGTGCAAAAGTGTATTAAACTTTGATGACATAAACTTATGGAGATACATAAGACACATTTTTAATTTTTTTTATAGGTTTTTTTACACAACATACTGCGATTATTTATTTAAAGGTATATAAATTTGTCAGCATGTAAAAATGAGAGTGTTCGAAAATCCAATGATACAAAATTTTACGTTTTTTTTTTTAAATTTTATATTTAAATTCAGGCTAAAACTAACTGGGCTAACTGTTATATTAGAAATCTGAGGATGTCCTAGACTTACAAAACTTTAAAGTTTAATCCTCTCAAATTTTATAATATTATAAAAAAGAGTCTTAAAACTTCGGTGTTTACTATTCTATATATATGTATATATATTTTTTTCGCTCTCTTTATGGACTATAAAATTGATTTTCACTATGAACCGCGTATTTGCACAACAGACAAATGCAAATGAAATTGTGAAAGCACTTAGAAAGCAGGCTGTGGGAAAGGGGGCAGAATGGCGGCACAACAAGAACAATAAGTATATAGTTAGTAGTTAAACAAACTCCAAATTGACAAACACAAAGACACTTCACACACACACACACACACACACGCAAGCAGAAAGAGTTTGCGTTTGTCGAGGGGCGGGGAGGGGATGGGAGGGGTGGCAGCCACCTGGCGATGAGGGGCGTGGACTGCAACAGAAATGACAAACGTACTTTTGATAGACTTGTTGACGACAAGCTCTGGCACTTGGCAGCTGTCAGTTACAGCCAAAGCGAAATATGTCTGGCCTAGAGTGTGTAATGTGTGTGTGTGTGGGTGTGTGTTTGTGTGCGTGTTGGCGCCTGCTGGTTAGCATGGCTATGCGACTGGGTGTTCGTGTGCTTGTGCTTGTGTTTGAGTATTACATGTGCTCGTAACGGACCAACGAACCAAAACATGGACTGGGCCACATTTTTGTTACAATTTTTTCAATTTTTTTGTATTTTCCTTTTTTTTTTTTGCATTAATATGTAATGTATAAAAATCAATACGCATGATTTCTGGCCAATTGCCGCAAATATTTAATGCACAACAGTCGTATATTTCGTGGTTCAATCTTGGTAATTGCAATTACATGTTTATTGCACTTCATTTGTTATGATTATTATGCCCAATGCAAAAGTAACAACAACAATAAGCCAAACAACAACAACAGCTACAACTATAAAATAAACAACAACACAGCCTGACCGTTATTGCACTCACTTTGGTTTGTTTTGTTTGCTTTCTTTACGCGCGCGTAGGAGGGAGACGAAATGACGAATTTTTGAACGTGTTTTTCTGTGCGCAGCTATTTCGACAACACGTCCAACTCGCAGTGGCAACGCTTACGTACTAACTTAACGTATGCGCTTACGTTCCGTGCGTTTGGCCAACTGCAGCCGAAGCGAGTTGAGCCGAGCCGAGTAGAGCCGAGCTGAGCAAAGCCGAGTTCCACACGGCATTGAAAGCGAAACTATAGCGTAACATGTAATTTAGGCAACGTGAGAGAGAGAGAGAAAATAAAGTTGGGGCCTTAGGCCAACAAAGCTGTATCAAAGCATACATTGTTTAAAAGCACAACAAAACTAGTTTGCTGTTTATTTTTTTTAATTAATGCGCGAAAACAACGATTGCCACAGGGCTGCAACGCTAGTAAATGCAAAAACAAAGCAAGCACACTACTGGATTATATCCCATATGTTAATCGAAACATTTTGTATATGCCTGAACTTGGAAAACACAATTTCAAAATCAAATGGATTTAAAAACGGGTACGTTACATTTTACGTTCATTAGTGTTGGTCAACGCTGAATTAATGAGCGATTGAACCAGTGCGTTTTGGTACTATTGCGCGCTATCGATAACAGCTAGTATTTTTTGGTATTAACTGGTGTAATTTGATAATTTCTTGCTCATCTGTTTGTTGTATATTTCGTTTTTTGCTGTAAAAATCGTCAAGTTCTTTTAAAACTAAGAATATGATTTTCGGCACATCGTCCTGACTAAAATTATGCCTGTGTAATGCTAGAAAACATTTCTCTGTGTGTCATCAAAATCGAAATCGATTCGGAAGCGAGCGCAGGTAAATGAACCCAAGCCCAATTCTGAACCAGACAAAGAAATTTCTGTGTGTGCCCATTTACGCAGAACAGGAAGGCGCCGTCTCCGCTGAACACCCCACCAATCCGCGCGTGCAAAGGGAGCGCGAACGGGACCGCGGACTGCGTCAGTCGCGCGACATCGTCATCGAGACATACACGAACCAGCGTTGGGCACACGAACTGGGCGACGAGAGCGAGGCCAGCGGGAAGATGAACTGGGCTGCCGCACTGCAGCAGCATGCGAACAGTCCGACGGCGGGCAGCTCCCGCGAGACGACTCCGCGCGGCGGCGACGACGCCCAGGTGGCGGGCGTGCAGGCCGCCTCCAACTTTCCGCAGGAGATCGGCTACTTCTCGGGCAATCCCATTGTCGAGGTGACCAAGGGCATCATACATCTCTACAAGAAAAAGTGAGTACTTAGAAATTCACACACAATACTCTACCATCTCAAGTCCCGCAGCGAGCGCAAGGCCATCAAGGAGGCGCCCTCCAACCAGCTGTGCCTGCTGGCCGTGCCGGCCACCCTCAACTGCCACGATCTGCTCAACTTTATCGCGCCGTGTCACGCCGAAATCCGGCACGTGCGCATCGTGCGTGACGGCAGTCCCAATCAGTTTATGGTGCTGCTGGAGTAAGCCCAAGATCCGACAAGGATTCACATGCATGCTAAATCAATTGTCTTCCGCCGCAGATTTCGCTCGAATGAATCCGCGCTGGAGTTCTACAAGTCGTACAATGGCATTGCCTACAACTCGCTGGAGCCGGACTCGCTCTGCCACGCCGTCTGGGTGTCCGAGGTGGAGCGGGGCGAGCACGATTTGCCGCCGCTGGGCCACACGGAGCTACCCACCTGTCCCGTGTGCCTGGAGCGCATGGACGAGAGCGTCGACGGCGTCCTGACCATTCTGTGCAATCACGCCTTCCACGCCAGCTGCCTAATGAAGTGGGGCGACTCCACCTGCCCGGTGTGCCGTCATGTGCAGACGCCCGAGCTGGTCGAGGATTCGGTGTGCATGGAGTGCGAGGGCACCGATTCGCTGTGGATTTGCCTGATCTGCGGCCACGTGGGCTGCGGCCGGTACCAAGGCGGACACGCGGCGGCCCACTATCGGGCCACCAATCACACCTTTGCCATGCAGCTGGGCACCTCGAGCGTGTGGGACTATGCCGGCGACAATTTCGTGCATCGCCTGTTCCAGAACAAGTCTGATGGCAAGCTGGTTGCCTCGCACACGGAGAAGGATGAGCGCGAGGAGAAGATCGACTCGATGCAGATGGAGTTCACCTATCTGCTGACCTCACAGCTGGACACGCAGCGCAAGTACTACGAGGAGCGCATGGAACGCCTGGAGCAGGAGTGGCAGAACTTCAAGCTCAATGCCAACGAGGCCAAGTCCGAGATAAGCGAGCTGCAGCAGCTGCACCAGAGCATGCTGAAGGAAAAACAGAATCTGGAGCGCAAACTGGCGCACCATGCAACCAAGTAAGTGATTCATTTGTTAGACCATTCTTAGAGCTCCTACTACGACTATTTTTCTTCGCTTCCACTTCAGGCTCAAGGACGTGCAGAAGCAGCTGACCGAGGAGCGCGAGCTCTCCAATGCCTTTCAAAACAATCAGACGTCCTGGCATCACAAATACAAGACTCTGGAGCTGCAGTACAACGAGTTCAAGCACAACCACGACAAGGAGGTGACCGAGCTCAAGGAGCAGCTGCGCGATGTCATGTTCTTTCTGGACACACAGCAGAAAATGGCCGACACCGAGCTGTCGGGCGCCTCCATCACCGGCGTCAGCGACAAGGGGCCGTCGAGCAGTTCGCGCCGCGCCAATCGCCGCAAGAAGTAGACGAAGTTACGGTCCCAAGTTAAGTTATAAGCGCGTTGGCTCGTAAATATCACAATAAGTAGACGTAAAAACGACCTTAAGTTAAGATTCAAGCGGATTGGCTCGAAAATATCACAATAAATTGGCTCCAGCATTTGAGTACACATCTAAATGTATACGAATTTGAGTTGCAACGTTTGTAAATCCGATTCCAATCGCAAACTGAGTTAACCTGTCGCCTAGTTATGATCTGAGAATGCAACAACAACTCTAAATGTGATTTCCTTTGTGAAGCAAAATGCTAAAGCATAAATATTAATAGCTATAGGATTAACGGCTAACTATAATATCTCTAACCATATTATCTCTATGTGTGAATTTGTATTAATTAACAATAAATCATGAAATTAAAGGTCTGTGTTAAAGTATTAGGCATAAAATAACACGGATTATGTCAAACATAAAGCACACAACGCTAATGACAAAAGCAACAGGCCATTGTTTAGGAACCGTTTCACATTTAAGTTCGCTGGACAGGACCACTATTGTATATAGTTACCAGATATTTTCTGAGACTATTCTTTTTGTTATTAAAGATATCTTGAACAAACTCTTCACGATTTTTGGATATTTGATTCCAGCAAATAAGCTAAATCTTGTCAGCATAGGCTTTCAATATCATATAGCAACAGATGGTTTCCACCAACAAATGAATTTCTATGAAAATATTAAAAGTTTTTTAATTAAAATTTGCTTTTTGCATTTCTGAAATATGTCTGCAAGGTTCTATATCTATTGCACCCTTAAAATACCGAAATTGGTACCTTTTCCAAATGTACAAGGAGATGTTTTTGGACAAAAAACTTTTTTGGTTTTCAGGACAGCCTAATCAGAACTAAGTAAAAAAAATAGGGTATTTGTAAGGGTATTTAATAAGCTGCAAATATATTAGTCAAATCTTCTCTACATTTAATTGTAATATTATATACAATAGTTCTCGTCATCTTGGCCAATTGAGTATGATTAAGACTTTTGGGTCTTCACAAAATCTAAAAATAAGGCCTTTATTTTTATAGAACTCCAACAAAAACAATTAATCGAAAGATAAGTTCCTGTACGAAAACTTTTCTATGCTCTCAACAAATTTATATAATATACTAGTAATATATAATACATATTATATTATATAAATATAACTGCCGCATTTAATCTGCGAGACTTTGCCGATAGCTCTTTAGTTCTCTGTCATATCATAGAGTAATATTATAAATACATTCACGTGTTTTCCAATAGCCTAAGATTGATGAAATTCGGTTGAGTACAATCCAGAATATGTATTTCGGATTTGAACAAGCTAATTTTAATTGAAATTGCAATAATTATTCATTTTTGGGACACTCGTTGTCACAGTGATATGTTGGATCCGGCAGCTCCTTGACCTCGGCTTCGTCATGATCCTGAAATAGATCCAGCTTGTCCTTAACCTCCTGCTCGTTGCGTTCCACATTCATGAGGTAGCCGGCAATGAAGCCGTACATATCCTGCGGCATATGAAGGTGCAGCTGGGCGAAGGCACCCACCAAAGTCTTGCCCATCTTATCCTTCATCTCTTGGGTGATGGCATCGACGGCTTCCATATTCTTGCCCCGCGGAATCCATTCGTAGTCCTTCAGGCAACAGCACTCGCAGTAGGCCTTCGGATCGGACTCCTTCAACAGCTTGAAGAAAGGCTGCAGCTGGCTCTCGCACTGCTTCAGGTTGGCCACCTCCTTGACGAATCTCTTGTGCATCTCGCAAATGTCGTGCTCGCAGCGTTTAATGACCGCCTGATCCTGGGACAAGGTGGCCGTGCGCTTAATGTAGTCCGTGGTGTTCTCATGGAAGGCCTTGAACTTGCACTTCTCCTCGTTGTAGGCCTGCAGGCACTGCCTGCCATAGACGATGATGCTGTCGCGCCGTTTGCGTATGTCCTCACAGCGCTTGGTATAGAAATGCTTCACATCGTCCAGGTCGATGATCTTCTTGGTTAGCACGGTAAGGTCCTCGTCTGGATCACACAAACGATGTTTTCCCTTTGGCTTCTCAGTGCCGCATTTCTCATTGGCCTTCTCAATTTTGCGCAGCTCCTCCTTCAGCTCCAACTGCAGATTCCTCAGTTCTGTATTCAAGCGCTTCACATCCTGATCGTTGCAGATCAGCGTGTTGAGCATCTCCCGCAGGCAATTCTTGTGCGGATTGGGCAGCTCATCTGGACACCCGGTTAGCATTGTGATTTACAAATGTTGAATAAACAAAAGACGAGCAGTTGGTTCGATTTACGTGAAGTTAATATATGAAATAAATTTTTGAAGTGATGGGAATAGAATTTGGCTCAAAATATGGGAGACGTTTGAATATATATATATACAGTTGTTATATAAGAAAGGGAAATTATAAAGAAAGTAGGCCTGTTGAACAGAAAACTCAAGACAATTGGCATAACATGAATTTTCCAAGAATCCTAAGTTCTTTGTCATATATATTTCATTTTCTTTCGCAAATCTTTTTAAACTTTTAACTAGATATATAATCTTCAGTTAACTTGTATATGTTGGCGAATATATCTAAAGCTCAAGTAGAACTCTCTAACAATATTGTTAATAGCTGCGGTTGCAGCCCCCCCCCCCCCCTCAGTTCCCTTCACCTTCTACTAAACTGCCATTAACGGGCAATCAATCAATCATTTCTTTTACCTTATTATTTTTTTCTTTTTAATTTGAATACGCTTGCCAGCAATTTTACCTGTCGATTGTTCATTTTGTTTACAAGCGCAACTTTAAACGCGCTGATTTTTTCAATCTATTAAAGCGCCTCTTTCCCCCCCCGTCCATTTCCACAATTTTTTGATTTTTTTCACAAATGAACCTGTCAAAAATTAATTTTGGCACAAGTTAACCAGTTTGGTGTGAGGCCAGTCAGCTGTGGCCAAGTCGCCGGGTCGCCAGGTTGCTTCATCTTGGGCCTGTAATTAAGTAAATTAATTAATTTTAATAACAAAAAATACAGCTTTTTGATTTGAAAATTCGCCTCTCTCTGCATACTTATTAAATTGTATTGGCTGGTATTTTTGCCAATTTTTAGCGACTGTATAATTTTTGCATAAATTATTTTTCGTTTGCTAATTAATTTTATAGCGTTTGATGGATTTTTATATTGTTATCTCGCGATGTCACATAGTTTGATTGATTTTGCTCGACGACTTCGGAATGTTTTGCACACGAACAGCGCCAGGTAATCATACGAAAACGTTTGAAAATCCGTTAAAAATTTCTAAAAACAAAAAATATATTCATTTCGTTTTTTAATTAATAATACTAAAGCAATCTTGTTAATCGCACTGTAAACAATTTGACAACGGTTAATCAATTAAAGTCTTTTGGTCAAAAAGCTGTGCATATATGTAGCACAGATCAAGAAGAAGACGTATTTGTAGAACATTTCATGTGCAACTAGCTGTGGCATGCTTCCTAATACAGACCTCTTACACATTTTTGCAATATACCAATATCAACAAATAAACATTTTATTAACCTAGATTAATTAACACGAGCAAATCTTGTATTTCACTTATTATATTTAAACATATAACAATAATTGATTTTCAGTTTAAATATTTAGAAATATCGTTGGTAAATTTTATTACTGAAATTTTGTAAATTTTTATTTATTATTTTTCTTATTTATATTTGTTTATTTATTATATATTTTTGGTTTTGAACTATTTTTTAATTGTACCTATATATTGAGTTATATTTTTATATATATTATATATTAAAACAACTCATATTGTGGCAATATTACTTTATGCCCTGCATTCGCCAAGAATATTTTTAAACATATTTTAAATTATATTACATTTATAATTTATAATTTGTATATTCATACAATTTTTGTATTGCTTTATATTTATGTTTTTGATATTAAGCTAATATTTTTAACTCTTTGTATATAAGTCCTGCATTTTTTAAGGATTCTTAACGCCGTTTCACCAAGCGCAGCTGCTTTTAGTTTCATTCACTGTCATTAGAGCCGGAAATAAATTATAATAATTAGAAATATTGAACATGACTAATGAACAAATATTGATTTAAAACTTTCACAATGCGCACAAAACGCCGCAAAGGCCGAAAATGTAAAATAGATAAACAAATAGCAACCCAAGACGTTATCAAAGGGAAGACGCCAGCCGCGCATCTCAAAGTCCCTTCATGCTCCAGGGTAGGTATGTCCGCGGCCTGTGGCTGAGTCCTTGCTTTGATTTGCATAGATTGTCTACCTACAAAGCAAAGGGGAACTGGGCAGATGACCCAGTCAGGCCACGGGCAAACACCAGGCCGTATTTATTCAACTTAAAGGATTCGATTTAGTATATTAAAGCAGACTTCTGATTGGGGCTAATATTAATTAAAGCATGCGAAGGATGTGACTGTGACTCGCAGGACATGTTTTATGGGCTGCGCATTAAGAAAATATTTGAATAATTTGCGTATTTTTCTATTTGAAAGAGCATTTTTTTTTATTTTAGGAGAATGAAAAATGATGCTGACCCTGGCGCACCCTTGACAAAAGGACTTGATCAAATATGCAAATGGGCGAGCCGAGCAGAGGATGAGCGAGCGCGCGAGCGGGATGCACAGATATCCTGTGCGAGGATCGCGCTTTCAACCCTTTTCTCCAGCCACGTCCGATCCGCGAACGTGTCGTGCATAAATTAAGCGCTTTTTATCCTTTTGTGTATTCACCCTTTGCTGAGCCGCTTCTTAAGCATTTCCTAGCGCGTCCGCATGGAAATGAGGCAAAAAAATCCGGATTTTTTTTCTAGCTGTCTTCCTTATGTGTGTGTGTGAGTCCTTCTTCTATTATCCTTGGTCGTCACCCAGGCCTGTGGGTAGTCTTAGCCCTGAGCCTTGAAAGTAAAAAAAGCAGAAAAAAAAACGTGAGAAAATTTCCAGCGCCAAATATTCAAATGAGCTTCCAAAGGCTGCCCGTTGCATACTTTTTTGGGTTGTTGTTTTGTTTTTTTTTGCTTACCTCGCATAAAAAAAATCATCAGGCTGCGAGCGCATCCTTGCTGCATGCCCGCCTTTTATTCAGCTCGTCAATTTTTTTAACCCATTTTTTTAAGGCTGCATTTTTTATGCTTGACTACAGAAAAAAGTCGTTTATAATTGGGTCTCGTTTTTTAGCGCGCGTTTTTTTTTCCACAGGAGACCTTTTGTACATATGTTAAAATGCTGTGTGACAAGTTTTTTTTTTAAAGGACTTTGAATGAGTATTGTTAATTCGTTACTGTAATTTTGAAGCTTGCCGCGCATTTATTTATTTACTTTTTTTTTTTGAATTTCTAAACCTTTTTACAATTGAAATCATTTTAACGTTTTTTTATATTTTTTTCTTTTTTCCCTCTTTTTTTTTGCTTGAAGTTTAGCGTGAAAATGTTAATTAAATTTATGTTAGTGCGTAATTTTTGGTTGCTTTCAAACAGGATAACAAACTACGCAGTTCAACTTTGAATTAGTGAAACACGTGCGTTAAATTCAGTTTTTTTGCCGGTACTTTGAAGGGATTAAAATTGTTGGGTATAAAATGGTTTGTTAAATTTTTTATACTCATGTAAATATTAGTCTGGTTGATGGAAAAATAAAAAAATTTAAAATTTAGAGTAAATAACTTGAAAATCTCTTTAAAAAAAGAAAAATAAAATAAGACCCTCGACTACGCCATTCGCTATTTTTATTAGCATTACGGCTGAAAATAAGTAATAAGGAGAATTTTTGTCTATGAATGTGGGAGTGGCCTTCTTATAGCAAAAAATATTTAAAATGTGAACGTCACTTATATGTACGTATTTATATTTATTTTTGATTGTTTATGTTTAATATTTAAAAGATACTTAACAGGTATGAGTTGAGTTTGCATAGCTATTTCTGCTTAATTAATCATATTTGAAATACATCATTTTTAAAGTCAACAACTTTGCTTTCAATAACAACTAGATGGAAAAAATTTTCAAAAAATCGATGAATAATATTATTTTGGCAATTATAATTGCCTCTTCCATTAAACTAGTGTAAATTGGAATCTTCTTGATTTTCGAAAAAAATTTGGCTGTTCCTTAAAGAAGTTGCCGATTTCTTTAGTGTTGCTTTGAAAACACATTTTGAAAAAGCAGAATTTTAGACAGCATTCGATTTGTTTTTTTATTATTTTAAAGTATACTCGTTAGTTCTTATAACATTTTTATAAAATCGAATGCAGAATCAGAAATTTAATTTTTTGATAAGTTCTTTAAACACATTTATTGTTTTGCTTAGATGTCAAAACCTTATGTTCAAATAGTCGAATAATAAAAATTTATTGTTAAATTTGTAACCGCGCTACAATTGGATTAAAGGAATTATTTGCTCACAAGCATTACCACTAATTTAAATGAGATTTGACTGAATTTAAATGAATGGGGTAGTTCTCGATAGATGAGTTATCTAAATTAATTAATTATTCTGGGAATATGAACTTAATGCCAGACTAGCCTATGCTTAATCCACATTATCTCTGTCGAAGGCCAACAAGTTAGGTTGATAACCTTTAAGTATATCCTAGTAAATTTAATAAAAATTAAGAAATAGAATTGGATTTAACAGATCACGTTTAAACTTATTTAAAAATAAATGTAAATATACATTATGTGTTAAATTTAAAGTTATTATTAGTCATTAACAACTAAGTAAGATACGAAAATGCAGTAATATTTGAAAGTAGACCAGAACTTTTAAATTTAACTGCATTTTCGTATCTAACTGTTTTTAAATAATAAAAAATATTTTATTCACTTAGGCACATCTAAACAAATGTTTTCCTTGCCTTCAAGCTGTTAATCTGTTAGTCAATGTTAATCTCGACATATATGTATATATTTCCAAGAAGTCCGACGAATAGTAGTAGTCTCAACCTCATATTTGAAATTTCTAAATAATTATTTTTCATATTTCATTGTAAATTAGAAGTTTTACGTCAGATCCATTGGGATATCGTCACTCAGCGATCGGCGTCAATAAATTGCTAATCAATGCAAATTCACATGAAGCCAATAATTAAAGTCCACATATTTCGCAATATGCCAAAATACAGAAAGGCATCAATAACATATCAATCGAATTGATAATCATTTGGGCCACATAATATGAAAATATAAGAGCCAAATTTCTATGCAAACAATGCCACAAAAACCTCAGCAATTAAACCCATTGTATAAGGTGCATTCGAGAACGGAGGGCCCACAAAAGTGTGCAAAAATGGGAAGCCAAGGGGTAGGGTGCAAAATATAATAATAGACAAAAATCGCATCAAATTTCACAATATCGCACCTTATTAGAATCGAACAAAGAGCTGAATGGCAAAGATACAAATAGAGATGCGGTGAACAAAGACTTTGGAGAAACCAATATGCAAAAATGGCATAAGAATGGAATGGAATATCGCTGAATACCGCCAGTTGGTAGAACAACAAAAAGGCGCACACAGCCAACAAGAAGTTATGGGAAAAACATACACACCTCTTCTCCTTTGGCTGTCTGAACCGAGCCGAGCTAATCGGAGCACCCCACTCGATATATTGTACGCATTGTGTAATAATTTCATAAATAGTTTATCCATAAGAATCGCTGAATGCCGACTAAATGATTTTGCGAACAGGCAGAGCCAAATGCACGGGTTACATTTACCCGCACCCCGCAGTCACAAACGGCTTCACACGCAAGGGATTCGAACCCGAGCCCTTTTCTTATGCTAAACTCAATTGCGGGGTGCTGGTCTGGGGCTAACATCTGAGGGTTGTGTGCAACCCCTGAGCACTCGGGGCATAACCACTCCGATCCTCCGCTCAAGCAATTTTGTGTGTTTTGATTATGTCTGGAGTTTAGAAACCATAAATCTATTGATGGCATTGATGCCGCCTTTCTGCAGCATCAAA
Organism: Drosophila colorata; assembly: GCA_035041545.1. Lineage (NCBI taxonomy): Eukaryota > Metazoa > Arthropoda > Insecta > Diptera > Drosophilidae > Drosophila > Drosophila colorata. The sequence goes on along the minus strand of JAWNLD010000680.1, from coordinate 4,117,860 downwards.
TTATCTTTTGGCATTGAAATCACACACACACACAATATTCAAAGTAATTTTCATTTGCATAATGCTGCGGGACACAGGGATGCACTGGAAACTATGTTTGTCACCAAAAGATGGAGTTTTCTTTAAATAAAACTAAAAATGAATCCCAAAAAGGGAGATTTTAAAAAATGTTTATAAATCTGTACTTTGAAATTTTTATGAAAAACATTTTTTTTTATTTAATTATTGAATTATTAAATATTTACTTTATTTCAAAATTTTCAACACTGCACATTCAATATATAATTTAACACTAATAAATAATTATGGGAAATAAATAATTTATTTACAAATTAGATATGATAAATATATTGTTTTGTTTTTAATTTCAAAAGTCATTCAATATATTAATTATACTTTAATTGTTTACTTTTTATATCTGAAAATTTAATATTAAGCTTAAGAATATATATATAATGCATTTATTGATGATATTTAATGATGTATTTTAAATAAATATTAATGTTATATTTTTTGACAACTATTTTTATGTAAATGAATACTGCTTTAAAATATATACAAAATAATTTTTTTTTTATAACAAACTCAATTTTAGTTCAATTATTTTACTTCGTTTTACCTTACTTTAATCTCTTAATTCTTTGAACACTTTTTCAACTCATTTTTTTACAGTGCAATGTCTCAGCTCCTTAGCAGATGCCACTCATTTTTTTTACCAACTCACTTTCTCTTGGTGACCTCAGGCATTGCATTCTAATTATCATATCGATCATGCCAGCCAGACAAGAAAAAGTGACAGTGAGCGCAAGAATCTTGTATCAGGATAGATCCTTAGTTCGTTTTTTTTTTCTCATAGTTAACATAACAAAGGCTGATGATGCACAGAAGGAGGAAGACAAGAGGAACAGCTTCGTGATGATTTCAGCACCCAATGACAAGACAGCCCATATGCGGATGAGAGCCACCCCAGAAACGGTGAGATCAGGTAAACAAAGCACATTGCCGAGATAACGGAGATAAATATATACAGCGCAGACAATCCCATGATCATTAGTGCATTTATAATAATGTATATTGATATGCTAATCAATGACTAGGCATACGCATGGGGCCCAAGTCGAATGGTCCGCTGCGTTTATGATCGATGCGATCGCGAGGTAGCAAAAATCAAATCATTTATCAATTAAATTATTGGCAAACATTGCGTAGCGCCCTCGATATAAAGAGATCTCACTTCAGCAAGAGAGGGTTGCACAAACAATTGGCAAATTTCGCTTTCTTCTCTTCAGCATTCGCACAATGCCAAAAACAAAAAAAGAAAAACTGCCAAATGATCGATTATAGATCGGTGTATTTTGCCATTGTCTGGCGATCTTTGTTTCGGTTTCTGAGCTCTGCTCTGCGGTGTGTTGCCAATTCTGCCCATTCGCTCTTTTGTGTGCCGATCTTTGACGGGTTTAGCGATGATTTGTTGGTTTATTGCCAGCAATCCTTAAAGTAGGGGTGCCTTTTCTGCAAAAAAAAAAAATTTAAGAAAAACATAAAGGATGCTAAGGATCGCACTCGTGCCCAAAATGCCGCACAAATATCTCTAAAATTTCTTTGTTTTCTGCTCAACTTTGTTGACAAACAGACAATTGTGCAACCCTTTTGCGTCCTTTTACAATTTTAAACTGTGCGTTTCATTGACTTCTCGTGGGTGCGTTTTTCTTCTTTCTATTCATTCAATTGTTGGGGAAGTTTTGGCATTTATCGGATTTTAACGAGCCCATCAAAGGAACTTACTTTTATGAGCCCTATAAAAATATCGTAAATTTCGTTGTTTCGCTTGTTTTATTGCTTGTTTGTTTTTATTTACCCATGTTTTTTTCATGTATATTTAACACAATTTGCTTTTATTAATAATGGCATTCAAACACTCGCTTCGGACGATTGTGCAAAACACCTGTTAAGAACTGGAACTGGTTTCTGATGTCTTCACGGCTTTTAGTTTTATGAGTAGAGGGATTTGGGTTTTTGTTTTTGCTTAGTAATTTGGCATGAAATTAATTTGATGTGTGTTTTGTGGTTTCTTTTATGCATAGTAAATAGTATGTACACCTAGAGGTATTTAAACAAGAAATTAAGAATAGAATTTATAATCGATTTGTAGTTTCTAAATATTACAAGATTTTAATATTTACATTTTATGGCTATACCTTATATTTAATTTATATTCCTATACTTCCATATTTTTCATGTATCCACTCTCAAATTACAGATATTAACTTATCTAATTTACTCCCATTCTATTTTTCTATTAACTCCAGCCACGCTCATCGCAAACAATCTTAAAATCTTTAAGCCTCGTTAGAGAACCTTTGATGCACTCGTTTCTCAAGTGGACACTTCTAGCCATAAGTTGAAATTCGTGATGTGCTTAGTAGACTTTATAAGCAGCTTGCTGTTGCTATGAAGTGAAAAAACAAAAACCCCCAAATGAAAGAAATGAATAGAGAAATGTTATCTTTGGGGGTGCCGAATAGAAAATACTCTCACAAACTTATTAATTACATCTATTTAGTAGAATCTTTACTATAATGTAATCAGTTTTTAACCCAAATCAGTAAATATATAACCCAAATCACTGATATATAGTCTAAATTTCTGTTTTTCGAAACTTTTATAGAAGTTAGTATTTTTATTATATATAAAATTTGCCTTTACAAGTTATAAATCATTAATATGATTTTTACATTTTTAAATCTTTAAATATTATCATATATATATATAAATATTCTACACACCGTCATACCGTCACATATTTCATGACATCATTATAACACCTCCCGCAAGGGAATAAAAAGAACAATAAATCTGAGCAATTTCTATGCATTGTTTTTAGTATTTCTCACATCCGTTTCAAAGTACGAGTAAATTAAAAGTATATTGTAATATCTAAATTTAACTTGATTCAACTGAACAGAAGTTCATATCCAAATTTTGCTTGGCTCTCAGGCAAATCCATCATTAATCTTCAGACTGCGACGTCAATCGCGGCAACGGCAGCTGTTGCCAATTAAATTCTGTCTTGGATATTTCCACACACATCTAGGAACATAAATCTCTTGTGTCGAACTGTGAGCATATTGTTTACGAAGGACGATTCGTTTCCTGTGCGCTTCCTTTTTGACCAACTTAAGCGGATTACGTGCATTTTTCTACACCGTTGCATCTTTTGATCGTTGAGCGCTGATAAATCTAAGTCCTGCGGTTGCCTGAGCCCATTTCGAAATTTGAATACAAAAAATATTTTCAACAACGGAATTGAATAAAACCTGGTTGCAATTGTTAACTTGATTAAGAATCCATAATATAGTTCTTTATAAATATTGTTCAATTTTTATTCATTGTTTTTTTTTACATGGTTTGCTTTAAATAAAGTTTTGCTGCCAACTTTGCTTACGAGTTGCATAAATATATAAAATATTCTTAGCATATTGGTAGTCGTTAGATTGGATTATAGTTACAAATTGATGATTGTATTAACTACGTTGATACGTTGACTTGTACAGCACATAATATCATGTATGTGCACCGTATGTACAAATTGTGTAGACATAACTATCGCAGTACTTTGTACGGCACCTATGATACTCTATATTATAGGTTGTTGTACAGGCTTAAGATCTACCATAACTCACACAAAAAAACTGTAAACCACTCGAAATATTTAACAGAATTCGAAAAGTTTCGAGCTGAATAGAGTTTTATGCGTTTATGTTTTGCTTTGTAAATATTGCTTATAAGTTAGAGAAGTTCTGTGTGTTTTAAAAGCTAGTTGAAAAACCTGAGTTTGCTTGGAAAGACGATGTCCAAACGGGCGCTGTGCTGGATAAGCTGCTAGTGCCCGGCTTCGTTTGGGTTTCAATATATATATATATATATATTTTTTTGAGGCAGTGTAGAGTGTTACGGAATACGCTTCGATGTAGCACAACAGGGCCGAACTAGCCACAAAGTGTTTTGGCATAAGAACTTTACAAACTAGTTGGGTATACTTCAGGTAACACACACTTTGCGATTCCGGCCTGAAGTGCCACATCAAAGATGGGAGAAAGAAACCTGGCATTAACAGCCCGCCCGCAGCAGCGAAGACCGAAACTAAACCTATCTTAGACGTAACTTAAGCTATTGTTGTCATCGTAGCTGTTGCTCTTTTAGCTGCCTTTTGTGGCCCGGCGCCCGATACTATTGGGCCTTCTCCTTGGCCACGGCGCTGAGACCCAGTGCCAAATGGTCGCTGGGTATAAGGCCAGCGCCGGGCTGATGTGCATAGTTGCGTATCTGATGCAGCGAGATCAGCTGCGTGGGAAAGGCGGCCGCAGCAGCGGCAGCGGCGTTCTGCTGATATAGATAGGCGGCGGTGGCCGAAGGCGGTGCCCGGTGCTGCTGCAGATGCGAGGGCGGCGGCGCAACGGAGGCGCTCAGCGGCGTAAAGGCGGACGAGCCCGGTCCGGGTGAATGCGAGTGCGCCGCCTGCTGTTGCTGCTGCTGCTGATGCTGCTGCTGCTGTTGTTGCTGCTGCTGCTGCTGTGCCAGATGATGCTGTGGCGTGCTCTGGCGCAGCACCAGATCCTCGCCAGCCTCGTCGTGCGGACTGTGCGAATGGCCGGGCGTTTCGCCGCCGCCATTGGCCAAGCGCTGATGATGCTGCTGCAGCAGTTCCTGCTGCTGTTGCTGCTGCTGCTGTTGGTGCTGTTGGAGGGTCGCAAAGTTCGCATAGGAGCTGCCATTGGCCTGCGGCAGCTGCTGCTGTATGGCCTCGGCCAGCGTTGCGGCGGCACTGTCGGCGCCCATTTTAGCCCAGTACGCGGCGTTGGCATCGTTCATCGCCTGGCGCTGCAGATTCAGTCCAATGCCGCCGGCGGGCACGTGCTGCTGCAGATTGCTGACCGGCGCCGGGTGGCGCTGCTGCTGCTTCTCGGCCTTCTCGGCGTGCTTCTGCAGATGCTTCTGCAGGTAGGTCTCCTGCGTGTAGGACTTGCCGCAAAGCTGGCAGATGTGCGTCTTCAGGTGCTTCGAGTCCTTGTGCTTGGGTATGTGCTCCAGCAGCGTCACCTCGTCGCCAAAGCACTTGTAGCACGAGTTACATTTGAAGGGCTTGTCCGTCTGATGGCAGCGCGAATGCGACTGCAGATTGGACAGCTGCGAGAAGGCCTTGGGGCAGCCGGCGTGCCGGCATTTGTACGGCTTGTCGCCCGTGTGGGTGCGTATGTGCTGCTGCAGGTGCGACAGCTGCGTGAACTTGCGCTGGCAGATCTCGCAGCGGTACGGCTTGATGCCCAGATGGATGCGCGTGTGCTGCGACAGATACGACGAGTTGGCAAACGATTTACTGCACGATCCGCACTTGTACGGCTTTGTCTGCTCGCCACCCTGGCGCTGATCCTCCGGCGAAGAGCCGTTGCTGCCATTGCTGCCCTGCTGCCGGGAAGGTGAACGGCTCGGATCATACTAAAATGGATCAGAAATTGAAGAAAAGCAGAGAAAAGGGCAGTGAGTATAATGATACATATTTTTAACTTAGATGCTGTTTGAAATTCAAATTATATTTTTAATTTATAAAGTAATAATTTTGGATTTGTAAAATCGCTTTTGAGTTAAACATAGATACGAAAATTTATGCTCATTGTTATCTTATAAAATATATATGTATAATTTATATATATTATATAAAAAGTGGAAGAAAACAATAATTGTAAACTATTTTGTTTTTGGATCAATGATTTATATAAAGTAATTTAAAAAGCAATAAAAGAAGCACAAATAAAAATTGTTTATTGTGTCAACTTTATGCATTTAATAATAATTTTAATTTTAGTAAACATCAAATTTTCAAACAATTGTTGTATTCATATTCGTCCACTTTCTTGTCATAAATACAGTGCTCAGTCGAAAATAGCAACTTAAGTTGTACTTAAAAGATAGTCTTTTCAACTTTGATCTACGATACCATAGTTAAAAGTATGAAAATAAGAAAATGTATTAAAATACCTCTTAGGATTATGAAAGGTACCATTACTTATGGTTATCTCAGTAATATATAAAATCATCCACAATGCCTATAATGAACGCATATAACGACTCCCAATTCTTTCAAAACTTGGTTAAGTCTCGGCGTATATATAGCTATATATTATATAGCTCTATAGTCTATATCTTGAATCTTACTTGGGGTTCAGTTTTGAGCTTGCTTATATTTATTCTAGAGTTTTCGCTTTATATTTTTTTTCTTTGTGAGCCAGCTTAAAACTTATATATTATTTGTTATTTGAACAGGTGTATCTTAAATATTCTTTACTTATTGTTTGAGGTTAATATCGTATATCTTTCATTGTGTAATGCCTAATATTAAACTTTATTTGGTGGTAATCAAAATAAACAAAAATTACAATTGTGTAGAAATGCTCAACATTTAATGTATACAAATGCTCAATTGTTTGAAGTAAAAATCTTGAAAACAAAAGTATCCTCTTTATACTCTTTCAGGAAGTGAAAAGATTCGTATAATTTCGGCCATCCCCACATATTAGAAAAAATAGATATTTTACCAAAATAAGAATAATAATTAAGACCATGTTCGACTGTTTAAAGCTGTTATACTGGGAAAGAGTATTGCGCAGTCGGTTACACCCGACTAAAAGGTTCTTACATGTTCACTTTATGACAGAGTACTCCTATCCAATATATTACACTTTCCCCAGAAAATAATAATGAGCTGTATTCATAGATTGAGTACTCCTTAGTCCAGACTCACCTTCTGCTCCTGCTGCTCGCTGAGCTGTGTGGGCGTTGGCGGCGAGCTGGGCGCGCTGTAGTTGCCCTTTAGCTGCGGCTGATGATGCAACTGCTGCTGCTGCTGCTGCTGCGGCTGCCGCTGGTCGGGCTCGTGCTGATGTTGCTGCTGATGTTGCTGCTGCTGCTGCTGCTGCTGTTGCTGCTGTTGTTGTTGTTGCTGCTGCTCGACAAGAATTTGCTGCTGCTGCACCAGGCCGTTCTTCAACGAGTAGTCCAAACGCTCAACGTTCTGGCGGAACTCGCTGATGTTGAAGGGCTTGTAGTCGTGGACCAGCTGCGCGGTGCGCAGATCCGCCTGCGTCAGGTGGCTCAGCGTGCGCAGCTGGTCGATGGAGCGGTGCAGGTAGTCGCCACCAGCACCGAGGGCAGCGCCGTTTGGCGTCGTCGACGGCAGCTCGGCCATAAGCGGCTGCCCGCCCAGGTTCAGCGGTCGATAGGCGATGGTGCGTGCGTCCAGATTGGGGCCTTGCAGCTGTGCTGGCTACGCGATTGGCAGAGTACGGGCAGAGCGGGCGGCGGCGGCACTGAGCCGGGCGACGATCGTGGCTAAAATGAATTCGACACTTGGCCCCGCAGCTGCAACTTACACAACGGCCGCTTCTTCTTCTTCTCTTTCACTTGGCGTTTTGTGCTGAAAGTACAGAAATATTGTAATTATTATTTAGGCTTCCATCGCTTCGGGCGCAAATTTCTGTAGAGTCGACAGAACTGTTAAACTACTTTTTCCATTGGGCTTTCAATTTTTTCGTTCGTTTTTTGTGTCTTTCTGTACATAAATTTCTGCACTTTAACATAAATATGCATGAATTAATTAATTGTTTATGAATTAAACGTGCAATAATTGAAACAAAATGTCTCTTTGCAAGCAAAGCAGCCCCAAAAAAAAATAAAACCCCAAGAATTGCACTAAAAAACAATGCCAAAAAACACCAGATAAACAAAAAAGGCGCTTGTGCCAAGCAAAAAAGTCGATGTGACAACACAACATTTAAATTAAATTTATAAAAATGCTCTTCTTCTTTTCTTTTTGCATTTTGTACACAATTCATCAAGCGAAAAGCGAAACTTTAAGCGAGGCGGGGCAAGTGGGGAGCGGGAGCGGCAGCGCGGCCAGCGCTGGGAGGCCAGCAGAGAGTCAGGGGCGCCACCGGAACGTGTCAATCACCTCGAACCGAAGAACAAAACTACACGAAAATGGGACAACTTGCTAATCTGTCACAAGATGAACCCCTCCCGAAAGATGCTAAATAAAGAAATATATACGGGTTACTTATCTGATTGGGAATACATTGGAGAACTACAGAAAGCACAATACTTGACAGAAAACTGTGTTTTTTACATATAAGACAATGACTGATCAATATCGTACGATATAAACGATTCTCCGAATATATATATATAAAATTTAGCGTGAATGAAAAATATATTTAAATTCTTCAGAAGCACATTAGGTTATATATTTGCTATTGTTTAAAATAGGAGATAATGTGTTATAATAGATGTACCTATGTGTATTACTGCCTTGAGCTTATGATGTGTACACTCATGGTCAAAATAAGTAGTACACGTCTTTAACTTTTCTTTCCTCTCTTTAAATATCTTATATTTTTTAATATTAATAATGAAAATTATTTTGTGCTTTCATTGTGTGTTGATATTATATGAGTCACATTTTCAATAAAATGCACAGAGGTAGAAATGGAATTGCTGTGTATACATTATTTAGCCAATGAGTTTATTTTATAGAAAAAATTTAACCGAATTGGATTATAGTTTCAGTTTTTACGTTCTAACTTATAAACAATATAAGCCACATTCAACCATTAATATATAATTGAATTTTTTTTAGTTCTAATGGGAATGTCTTTAAAGCGAAGAAAACATTCTTTTCCGTTCTTAATTTTTAGATAATAAAAGATAAGCTTAGATAAATATCTAATCTACTTTCGTTGGATGGAAAACATGTATTTCTAGTAGTTAATAATATTTGATATTGGCCAGTAATATAAGCAAATTAAAATGAAGCTAAAAGTCTATGTTTATGACTTAAAATTTGTAACAAGAGCTACTGATCATTTCGTCTTCTCTATAGAGATACTATTCCCAATTTTATTTAGATTTAATGTACTTATTGAAATGTCCCCCATTACAACAATTTTATCATTTCCATTTAAATTGTTGGCAACTAATCTAAATCTTAATCTAATAAAACAAGTTTTTCAAACTCAGCTACTTTAAAAACTCTTAAAATAAAAAAATAAAAACCACTTCCAAAAAAACATTTTTTTTTGTACCGTTCGTTAATATCGTATCCAACTAAATTTACGACAGCTTCCATCGTTAACTTAATAAAAAAAAAACTGTCCCTAAATACCTATTGAAAAATAAATAATTGAAAAAAAAAAATATGCTCTCCTCCTTTAAAGACATACATTTAAATGAAAAATAAACGTTTTACAGTCAGTAATTAAGTTTATAAACACAGTTAAGAAATCAGTTTAGTTTACGGAAAAGCGTGTGATATATGATAAGGGCGCCTTATCTAAATGTATGTTTTAATGTTTAAAATACGGCAGTAGAAATCACTAAAATGTTATCCAAGCACATACATATTCACAGTTAAATATGTATATATGGCAAGGTACAAACATGCAATCAAAATAATTATTTTTTATCAATATTAATTTAAAGGCTTATCATTTGGCGTAATTCACACACGCATATTTTATACAAATATATTTTACGCGTAATTCCCAACACTAAAGAGTAAAATAAAAGCACAAATAAGTGTGTTTGCGTGAATTCTCACGGTGCAGCTCTTTAATCCTTTAAAACACACTGCTGACCCACAAACCACAAAATGAGTGAGAATTTGTAAACAGAAACCTGTCACAGGTGTCTGCCGTATTTTACGTGTGTTTTCATTACCAGGTTTTCCACGCTTGTTATTTATGTTTCTTTTTTTAATAAAAATCAATAAAAAAGAAATTCAATCAGAATTGGCGCGCGCCGCGTAGCATCGAAATAAAACAAATTGAGTTATTAGCTCGCCAACAGAGACAGAGAGCGAGAGAGTGCCACAGCTGAGTGGGAGAGTGAATGAGCGACACACACGCACACAGTGACACACGGACGCATTGCGTAGCTATATTGTTGTTGCTGCTGCTGCGCAGTTGACGTCAGAAGCGGATTTTTTTGTTTGCTTTTGTTTTTTTCTTTTTAAAACATTTTTATAGCTGGCTGGTCAAAAGAACCGGTTGTTGTTGTTGTTGCTACTGACGTCGGTCCATCAGTCAAACAGTAGGCCGCAGAGAAGGGGCAGGGCAGACACAGGACGCTCATCTGGCCGCTTGTTGATCACTGGAGGGGGAGGGGGGAGCGGGGAGCCAGTGGCTTATAAATATTCCCTTCAAAGTTGTTCTGTCCGCGACGCAAATGTAAAACGCAAAAGAAACTGTCATTTGAAGTTTATTTTCGTGTTTATTGAAAGTGGCGTCAAACAAATAAACATACGCACATGCAAACAAACATACATATTTACATACACATACACTCACACAAATCGTCGGCCGGCCCCAAAAAAAAAACGCCAACGCCAACGTTGCGGTTCAGAAGCATATAAAAAAAAATGGTATACACAAAAAAATTCACCGAGCTCACTCACACACACACATGCAAAGACACTCACTCACACGCACACAAAACGTACAAAAAACGAATCAACGAAAATTAATTGAGCGCAAGCAGCGACCGCAGCTGAACAGCATAAGAGAGGGAGAGAGCGCGAGCGAGCGAGCGAGTGAGCAACATAAACAAATGAAGAGCCGGACAGAAGCAAGCTGCAAAAAACAACGGAATAAAAGCTTGTAGTGCAAGGCAAATAAACGAAAAAGGCTGCTTTGCTGCTGGCGGGGGCGACATGTGCGAAAAAAAAAATGAAAAAAATGCTGCGCGCGCGAGGGCAAAAAACAGTGGAGATAAAAAGACGGCACACAAACCGCCACCGAATGAATGGCACATAAAGAAGTCAAACAATGACCAGGGCGGGCGGCAAATATTGGCAACCGTCGCTGTACAGTGTCACAATTTTGATTTGATTTGCAAAATTTATAGATTATTTGTTTTTGAAGCTGCTTTAAATCATTATTAAATCTTAAACTAAATTATTATTTATTTCAGCTATAAAACAAATTTGACTTGTTTTTAAAAAACATCAAAACGAAACATGTTGAATATACTTCTGAAAACATTTATTTATGAACAAAACATATTTAAATCAAAAATTGATTTATTTAGATTTGGCTAGACACGCTTCAGTTATAAGACAACATAGACTTGTTTTAAAGTATCGCAAGACCAATAAATGCAGAAAAGTAATAAAAATGTTCCTAAAGATCAATACCAAAATATTTTAATTTACTAGCTTTTAAATTGAAAAGCGCCGATTCCAAAGCTGATTAAATTCTATAGGTTTCATAATGAAAATTAAATTAATAATATGCATTACTAGATGCCATCAATACAGACACTCGTGTTGGCAATTTATTATCATTTCCATTTTATTAGATATGTATATATTTTAATTTGTTTTTTGCCCTTCACATTCATCAACCTATTATTATTATATATATTTATTAAATAAGCAAGTGGTTTATTTTATTTATTATTATTTATTTATATTATATTATATACACATGTATTTTAATTTGTTTTGCTTTAATTGCCTTTCACATTTAACATTCATACTTGCCCACTGTGCCAAAAAAAAACAAAAAAAATAACTATTTGCCCAATGAAGTAAAAATAAAACATTTTGAAGTACAAACCAATTGGAAATAGCTCTTGTTATTGTTGTTCCTTTTTTGCCTGTTTGCGCGGCTCTGTTGATATTTACGTAGTAAAAAGCACGTGTTCTGCGTGACCTATTGGGCTGGTGGGTGGCTGGCGGGAAGATCTTCGTTGTGCCTCCTGCTATCCTCTCTCAACTTTTTTTGTGATTTTATGTTATTGCTTTTCGTAGGGGGCAAGAATTTCGTGGCTTAGGGATTTATGTAGATATTTACGTTTATTTACACTCAGCGTTTAACACAGATTTTTGCCAATCTAGGTAAAAAACTCACTTTTTTCTTACGTTAAATTTGGTGTGTTTGTGCTTTTTACGATTTCTCCTCTTACAAATTTCGAGTACACTAAGCACACACACAAACGGCGACTTGAGAGCTAAGGAAAAAAATGGCCGCGCACGCCAAAAATATACACACACACCAACGCATGAACTCGTGTTCGTGTGTGTGTTTTTTTTTTTTTTTGCACTTGTGCTGCCCTCTTTTTTATGCAGAATTTGGCGCGACTTAATTTTGGCGCCTCGGTTAATTTAAAATAGTGGGTGTGGGGAGGTCGCGCGATTTACAGCACGCTAGTTTCGTGTTTGGTTTGAGCTTCGTCTCGCCCCGCGTTGTTTACATGCTGTGTGCGTGCGCGAACAACAAATCACAACGAGAACGGCAAAAAGACGGGGTGTGAAGAAGAGGAACCGTTCGGTTCGGTGGCAAAAACTCGACTGAAAAAAACCACTCAACTTTTTTCATGCCACAGCGAACGACAAGCAGCTGTGAGAGTAAGTACCTGGGTGTGTGTTTGTGTGTGTGTCTGCTCTCGCTCGCTCTCACTCACTCTTGCGAACGCGGTGAAAAAATGCTTGTTTATGTTTTTTATGTGTGTGTTTTTTGCCTACCACTATTGCGCTCTCTGTCACGCTCTTGCTCTCTCTGAGACTCTCGGTGCTTGATTCCGGTTTTCCTTTGATTGGTTGTAATATTGTTTGTGGCCCTTCTTGTACCCTGTGTTATTATTTCTTTTTCTATGTATTTAATTGTATAAAGTATATATTATATTTAATTGTATAAAATATGTTATTTTATTATTATAATAAGCTTTATAAAGATTTAGATAAGCACACTTACTAGCCAATTTCTTATTTTATTTGTTAATTTGATTTATTTTTAATTTGTTAATTCACTGGTAGTCAACATATTATACTATTTAATTTGCTGGAAGTTTTTTTTTTTAAATTCAAATTTAAATCTAAGCGCCAGTGAGCTCTTTCAATATATATCGATATTTTGTAGGTACGATTGTATCGTTGCTTGGCAATCAGTGCACTAAAACGCATTCAGTAGTGTTGTAAATCACGTAATTGCTCAGCTGTGATGCGCGTGCAATGTTTTTGTTTTGGCGCTAAAACTTATTAATTTTCACTCGCAAATTGTTGCACTAAGCATGTCTGCTCAATACCAAAGATTTCTCAAAGTACTCGAGAAGTGGCCAGCAGAAAAAACAAAAGTCGGCAGGTGAGCAATTCCAAAATCACCCAACACACTGTTCGTTCAGCGGCTTCTTTCGTTTCTGATTATCTAACAATTGCATTTGGGAATAGTATATCTTTTACACCCCGTCCAAGTATTTTGCTGTGTTTTTTAGGCCAAAATGGGCAAGACTAGACGTGGCTGCACATTGCATGTTATAGCTTTTGGCGAGCTGTGTTTTGCCACAGGTTCCACAACGCATTGTGGATTGTGGATCGTGTACAGGCCAATATCTTCGTGGCCTCTATTTCGCTGGCAGCTTTCAGTTCGTTAGTTTGAGCTGATTCTTAAGCTTGTGTGCATTAAGTCTGTTTGTATTTCACGATGTCTTCCAAGTACGCCTATCAGTTGATACCGGAGTCATATATTCTTGGCGGAGACGATGAGGCTGTGTAAGTGTGGCTAAGAGGATTTTAGCTTGGAGTTACAATGGAAATTGACAAATTATCTGTTGGATGGACTTACCTCGTTTTATTAAAGAAATTCCAGCAGGAAGGCTTTTTTAAAATTTAATTTATCGCTAATGAAAGATTAATAGTGATCAATGTTAGTTTCTGCTTTTTCTAGCTCTTGATTTCCTAAGCAACCCAAGGCAGAAGGAGGCATCTCCGATCCCAGAAAGTATATGTATTCTTGGTCAGGATCAACAGCCGAGTTATTCTAGCCATGACTGTCTGTCTGTCTATCCGTCCTACGGACACCGTATGTCACTGCGTGTGCGCAGTCGACTCGTAGACAAATAGTGTCCCACAAAATATGAGAGTTTGGTGTAGTTTCCACCGGGAACTCGGGAAATGTGAATGTCTGTCCAGTAGCTACTTTGACCGGCGAAGGCCCACCAATCCTTAATTGGTAGACGCACCCCAAAAGGGGGTACAAAGATCTACCCATTCCATACTGTTCTTGGAATCATGAGTTTAAGCCATCCAGACAAGAGCTTACGTACAAACAAAACAAAAGACTTTCTGACTGTCCGTTCGTCTATATAATAATATCTGTCTCGGAATCCATAAGAGCTAGAGAATATAGGTTCGTCCATGGCACTCGCAGCTCAAGTTTACTTCAAATGATCGATAACCCACCCCGTTTTCCTAAGATCGATAATAGTCTACAACAATTACAAAGTTTTTAAGCCTATTTCGTATTTTATAAGAGCTATAGACACCAAATTTGGTTCAAATGAATATTTGAATGTTCTATAGAACCGATGTAAATAATATATTTCAAAATTTGACGAATTTGACAAGCCAATTGGCAGCAAGTGCAATTAATTTTTGTAGGCATGTGCACACATACATATTTATGTATGTATATAGCATTTTATTGCGCTGTTTTCGATTGTGTAGAGTGCAGTTAGCTTCTAAGTTATGCAAGAAATAATTTTCTATAGGGGGGCTAGTTGCAGCTGCTAAGTAAAGTGCGCAGCTTATGGCGGGTGTTTGTGTGATGTTGTGTTTGTATGTACATATGTATGTATGAATGTTGAAATGAATGAAACGAAAAAAGCTCGCAGCTGGGTTCAGGGTATCTCTCAGTAGGGCACTCCCGACAAGAGCACTCTCGCTTGTTTTTTTTTGCTATTCTAAGATCGACGACGTATAACGCAGATATTTAAAAAAATCCTAACTAGTGTTCTCAATTTTCAGGCTCAGTTTCTCAGTTTATTAAACAAACTTGATAATGAATAATATTTGAACGATATTTAAAATACTCTATTCTCAATTTTGTGGCTTCATTTCATATTATTATATTTATTTACTTATCTTCGGTGTTCATAAATATTTATTTTTGGATTAAATAAATCCAAAGATTAACTTTACTTGATATATTTGATAACTTATACCTTTAAAGTTAGCTAATTCGTGTTGCTTTTTTATACTCTGAAACCATTAAAAATAGGTGAAAGGGGTATTTTGGTTTTGTTGTTTTCTTGGCCCCAAGTTTGGTATGTAAGTTAACATATATAATATACATATCAAGAGTATTTCACTTATGTAAAGAATGCTGGGAGATGTGCGACTTGCAGCTGGCTACAGGGTATCTCAAAGTCGGGCAGCTTTCGCTTTATTCTGGCCCAGTAACATATGCCGCTGAACAGACAACAAAATATGCAATAGATGACAATTCAGCTATTTTTGAATTTATTTGAATATTTGGAATTCAAGATTAGCTCGTATTATCAATTGAGGTGAGCTTTATTTAATTTGCAATAAATATTTGACAGATTTGATTCGTTAGATGCTTTAAACGTTAAGCTAAGCTTATTTGTGTTTCATTTATGTAGGAATAGTATATTTCGAAATAAATACATAAAACCGAAATAGATCTAAATAGGAAATTTTGTGACTTTTTAAAAAAAATAGGTAAATACATTTTTCCATCAAGTTCAGATGTATCTAAATTGTTAATAGCTTAAAATAAGAATGGGATATAATAATCTGCATACAAGATTATAGATTGTTGAGTTGAGTACCAAATTTCGTAAACATTCATAGGTCTTAATAAATTCAAGATTGTCGTACTTATACAGAAGAACAGACAGACACATCCATATCATCTGGGCTTTTCCTGCTTTTCCATGTTATTGGCATACGCTTTTCTCGCTTTATTGTGCATCTGATACATTTCCATTGTGTAGACAGTTTCACCCTTTTGTGGTTTGCTCAAGTTTTACCCGTAAATGCAGCACATTGAACTGATCGGTTTTCTGTTACTTTACTATGGAAACGAAATTAAATCAGGTTTCCAAAGAGGTTCCAAGTAATACCAGGCACATGACGCTTCGTCGGTTCTTGATCAAACTGGACTGATTTGCCTTATAATTGTTTTCGATTTTTTTGGATTTGTGAAATCAGATCTTATTTCTATCATAAGCAGACTTTGCCATCGACTTGAACTCGTTGAGAATTCTAATGAGTGCCAATCGGTCTTAATTCAAGCTGAGTCAAAATTAAACTTTAAGTTATTGGCGATTTTAAAGGTTGCAAATTTGGAGGCAAATCGCCCACTGTGCACAGTGGTGAACATTGTAAAGAACACGTACGTTTCATATAGAGCTTTGAAAATGAGTTTCTAGCTGATTGCGTTTTTCTCCATTTTGTGAGCTTGGTGATCGAATTTTCTAAAGGCCCGTCTTGGTACTCACTGACGCCCTAAGACGAAGCTACTGTGAGAATTGCAACGTTCTAGCAAACAGATTTATATATGCATATAGATTCCTAGCATCGTTTCTTTTCGTCTTTTTGTCCACTTCCATGGCTTTGCGCTGTAACGAACATCAGAGCAAGAACACAAACACGAATGTGCCTTTGAAAATCGCAAATAAACTTTCTCTCCCACCCAAGGGATCTGGGCGAGCAAATCCGCAAGCAAGTCACCAAGCTGACCGACGTCAGCGCATCGACTGCGCAGCTGAACAAGCAAATTGACGCCTTGGAGCGGATCTCGAACAACGTCTACGCCAAGAAGTATCTGCGTCGCTACGAGTCGACGGCCACGGGCCTCACGGCCGCCCAGTGCAGCCAGGTGCTCAGCTCCGAGTTTCTGCAGTACCTGAACGATGGCGGCGGCAAACGCAAGTAGAGCAGCGCACGCAATCCAAATGACGAGCCAATTCCTGACTAGACTAAGACCAACGACCACACAACAAATAAGACTCTGTACGGCCCCACCAACTGCGGCGCCTCACGTGCCCGTGCTCTGCCAGACGGCCATTGACTATCTGCAGCCGGTGGCAAGGGGCAAGTACATCGATATGACCTTTGGCGCCGGTGGACACACGCGTCGCCTGCTGGACAGCTGCCCGGAGGCCACAGTCTATGCCCTGGACCGCGATCCGCTTGCCCATGAGCTGGCCCAGCGCCTGAGCCAGGAGCCGGAGTACGTGGGGCGCCTGGTGCCGCTGCTGGGCAAGTTCTCGGAGCTGCCGCAGCTGCTCCAAACGCTGGACGTGCCGCGGCACAGTTTCGATGGCATGCTCTTCGACTTCGGCTGCAGTTCCATGCAGTTCGATGAGGCCGCCCGCGGCTTCTCCATAGCGCACAACGGGCCGCTCGACATGCGCATGGACTGCGGACGCAGCGGCAGTGTCAGCGCCGCCGATGTGCTCGCCCGCGCCGAGGAGGTGGACCTGGCGCGCATCCTGCGCATCTACGGCGAGGAGAAGGCGGCCAAGAAGATCGCGCGCGCCATTGTGGAGGCACGCGGCGCACTTCAGCGCATCGAGACGACGCGACAGCTGGCCGAGCTGGTGGGCGCCGTGCTGGGCGATGGCCAGCGGCTGGACAGGCTGCAGCGGCCGGCGCACGCGGCCACCAAAACGTTCCAGGCGCTGCGCATCTTCGTCAACAACGAGCTGAACGAGATCAACTACGGCATGCTGCTGGCCCAGGAGTTCTTGCGCGCCCAGGGCCGCCTGGTGGCCATCACGTTTCACTCGCTGGAGGACACCATTGTCAAGCGCCACATCAACGGCAATGTCATCGAGGGCGTCGCCAATCCCGTGCCGCTCAAGTATTGCGGCCACGACCTCACCCTCGATCCGGCGCTGCTTGAGTCCTTCGTGCAATCCAAGTGGCGTCAGCTGCACCGTCACGTCATTCTGCCCGACGCCGCCGAGATCGCTCGCAATAGCCGCAGTCGCTCGGCCAAGCTGCGTGCCGCAATTAAGATTAAGTAAAGATTACACCACACATTTATAAAACTTGGTCAGGAATAAAGAAAAAAACGCTACCCATTATTGGCTCTGCACGTGCTCTCCACCAGACCAATGTTCGTTTTTGTTGCTAATTGATGTGTCTACCTGTTCTGCATGTTATCTGCTTACCAATTGGCACCTTTCGACCAGCCACGTTTATCTGTTTTGCTCCTGTTGTTGCTGCTGTTCTTGTTTTTGTTGATCTTATTATTGTTTGTGCTTTGTTTTCTCGTTCAATTTGTTTGTTTCGCACCAAATTCAGGTATTTAGTAGATTACGAAATCAGAGTTAGCAACAGGTAGAATTCGACCAGGCGCACAATGGTCAAAAATTCGCTTAAAACTATTGGCTATATTTGATTTATAGTAATTTTTTTGAAAATTCAACTCGAATATATTTTGTACTCTTCTTCCAAAATTTTTTTGCATTCAATTTTATTGTGCTATAAATCTTAAATTTTCATGTAATTTTATATTTTTTTCAGTTTTTTGAATTCCTGAAAGAATTGTTTATTTATAGAATATATAAATAAATTATCTACGTAGCTTTTTAAATTGTTCTTTAAAAAAAATTTGAAGAGATTTAAATTTGGCTAACTGTTTAACTTAAATTCAATACAATTTAAGAACTGTTTCCAATAATATATTTTCGTTCCTCAACATGAATAAGTATTGCACTTTTAATTAAAAATTAAACAAAAATAATCTGCCCGTAATTAGAATTTTCCCCAAACTAAAACTAATTCCAAAAAGCGTAACACTGCAGACTTTCAGCTCTTTGATGGATAATTTATCAAAAATCATTTATTTTATTTAATTTTATTTCAAATTCTTGACCATCTTCAACAGTAGCAACTGTTGTCCCATTTAACGATATTATTTAATAGATCATTTTTAATTAGATTTGGGATGGGCTTCACTATTTATGTCTCTTTCCCACTCGTTTGAAGCTTTATACCACGCAGCCATTCATTTGCGTCATTTTTCATGTCATTTTGCGGTCACAGCTCCCATGGTTGGGGAGAGAGCTCTCATTTTAGCTGCTAGAGGGATCTGGGCTGCTTTACATAGTCGCGAGTACGCGTATTTGTTTACGGGGTGTTAAGCTGTGACCCATGAGAAACCCGAAACCCAATAATCTGAAATGCGTTCGCGGGGCAACTGATAAGCGAGCGGTCGACGGGCGCGGCATTAGCAGGCGATATGCGCACACCTATGGCTATGGCTCTGGCTCTGGCTCTGGCTAAGGCCATATGGGTATAGATAGGCCCGGCACGGCCGGTTGGCAATCAGTTGCATTGCGCAAGCGCTGGCGTTGCTATCGAGACGCGTCCATATTCCGACCATAGCGCGGAGACTTCAACACTTTGTGGGTTTTTTCAGCGAGTGGAGCAGCGATTCGACCAGAAAGATGACCGTGGAGTCGAACATCATATCCGGCACGGCGGTGGCCAAGTGAGTGATACACCCATACATATACGTACGCGCATATACTAAGTTGCATATATATAACCATGTCAGGACCATACGCGAGGAGCTGCGCAAGGAGGTGAGCGGGCTGCGCGTCTCGGGCGCCCAGTTTGTGCCCGGACTGCGCATCGTGCAGGTGGGCGGCCGCGAGGACTCCAACGTTTACATACGCATGAAGATCAAGGCCGCCACGGAGATCGGCATCAATGCCGTCCACGTTCAGCTGCCCCGATCCATAACCGAATCGGAGCTCCTCGAAAAGGTGAGTGTTAGGCGCCGCGCGTGCAAATAAAAGTCAATCGACTGTTATGCAATAGCTAACAAAATAGTGGAAAATAGTAGAGTAATCTGTGGATTAGAGATTAGACATTTAGACATTAGATTAGACAATTAAATAAATGAAGCATGAAATTGAAAAAACATGAATAAATCGTCGAAACCAAACCAAAGTTTGGCAATACGAACTTGTCGATCTCTGCGTAGCTTTACAAAAAAAAATAAAATAATAATAGTATTTGAAAATTGATAAATTGGTTCACTAAGTTTTTTTCAAATTAAAAGCGAAAATATTGTATAATACCCTAAACCCATTGAAAATGGGTAAAAAGGGTATATTGGTTTTGTGCAAATGTATGTAGCAAGCAGGAGGAGGCATCTCCGACCCCATAAAGTACATATGTTCTTCATCAGCAACACTAGCCAAGTTGATTAAGCCCTGTCCATCTGTCTGTGCGTCTGTCCGTCCATCCGTCTGTCTGTCCGTCCGTCCGTCCGTCTGTTTGTATGAACGCGTCGATTTCAGAGACTACAAGGGCTAGAGAGCTGAACTTGGACTTTTCAGATTCGTATATACCATACGCAGATCAAGTTTATTTCAAATGATCGATAACTTGCCCCGTTTTCTTATAATCAGTGTTTATCGATTTACAATAAGAACGCATTAAATCAAATTTCATTCAAATCGGTTAAGAAACAGAAGTTTTTAAAGAAAGGGTATTTGTATATTGGCAACCCACTGCATACGTGTTCACACATACATACAAACATCTGTATATGCACCTTCTTTTTCGAATTCTCAAGCGATTGGTTGAACGTGTGTGCCTAATCTCAGATTTTGACAAAGATAATTGACGTGGAACTGTGGCTCGGTGGTAGAGATGTTGCCTGGCGCGCAATCAGATGGAGTTTTTTTACTGTTTATTTAAATTTGTATTTTATTTCTAAACTTAACACACTTATTGGTCCAAGTGTAACTTATTGTTGGGACATCGGATATATTCTGTAACAACAAAATGGGGCAAAATTGGAATTTGGCATGCACACTCAAAAAGGTTTCGCAGATCAACTGCAACAAATATTTGAAAGATATAGTTTCCTACTTTGTAAAAATTTTGCGAGTAGTTTCACAATTATGGCATACTAAAATGTGCCTGCATTAATTTCTATTATTTATTTTTTTGTTTTGTTTTATTTAACTAAGTGCGACTGTGGTGTCGAGAGTGTGAATGCAGAGGGGTTTGATCAAATGCATGTAACGACAGCTCGCCGCTGGGATCAAGGTATCTCCTAGTCCGGCACTCCCGACTAGAACCATCTTACTTGTTATTTATAAGAAAACATATTTTCTGTTTTGTATTTTCAATTGAGAAGTAAAATACTTTCTAGCAAACTCTGCAGACATATTTAGTCTTGAAATTTTCAGTATTGCTAAGATTTTTTAAGTGTCTGTTGGGCTGATTTTAGCTTCTGTTCATCATTTTTGGATTTGGTATATTTTGGAATTTCGGGTTCGAACCGATTCAAAACTGGTTTGCAGTTTATAATCTTTTTTTTTTTCAATATACAGGCCCATTGTTCCTATAGCTATAGCCACGTTGGTTGCCAATATACAAATACCTTTTCTTTAATAACTTCTGTGTTTCTTAACCGATTTGGATGAAATTTGTTTTAATGCATTCTTATTGTAATTTGGTGGTCGTGGCTCTTATAGTTTCCTTAGAATAGGATCTTCATGAAAGCGCATGTCTGTAGTACTTGATTTGCGGATTTTATGTTTTTTTTTTATATGGGTGGCGAATGGGGGAGGTATCCAAAATCCGAAATATTTATAATTTGCGTACCATTCAGGGGAACATATTTAATTTTGGTGGCTCTAGCTCTTATAACTTTTGAGATATGCTCAAAAAACCGTGTCAAAAAATCGATAAACACTGATTATAGGAAAACGGGGCAAGTTATCGATCATTTGAAATAAACTTGATCTTCGTATTCAGATCTTGACAAACTTTTTGCTGAAAATAAAGCTATGATATGATATTAGCTATCTGCACTATGATGGATCTGCAGCTAATTAAACTGCCTCAAGATAACTCAGCGACTAGTTTGCATTGAAATAGAGGGAGGGACGAACATGTCTATGTCAACTCTATCTCTGATAAAAAATATACATTCATAAATCGTATCTTCTTGCATGTATTACGCATTTCGTGATGAAATTATGATACCCTCTGCAAGAGTAGCTTCGTCGAGTAGCTATAAAAGGAAATGAACACACTTAATTAAAAACTATTCCTAATCATTTTCACGGCTCTCGCGACGACAGCTGGACGAGCTGAATGCTGATCCCCTGGTGCACGGCATCATCGTGCAGATGCCCCTCGACTGCGACACGCCCATCGATGCGCACCGAGTCACGGACGCCGTGTCGCCGAGCAAGGATGTGGACGGCCTGCACACGATGAACGAGGGTCGCCTGGCGATTGGCGATCTGAACGGGTTTCTGCCCTGCACGCCTTGGGGCTGCCTGGAGCTGATACGGCGCACAGGCGTCGAGATTGCCGGCGCCAGAGCCGTCGTCCTGGGTCGCAGCAAGATCGTGGGCACACCAGCCGCCGAGCTGCTCAAGTGGGCAAATGCCACGGTCACCGTCTGCCACTCGAAGACGCGCAATCTGGAGGAGATCACGCGCAGCGCCGACATCCTGCTCGTGGGCATCGGCGTGCCCGAGCTGGTCAAGGGTTCCTGGATAAAGCCCGGCGCCGTGGTCATCGATTGCGGCATCAACCTGAAGCCAGGTGAGTGGACAGCAATGGCCAGCAACGAGCTCGTTTTGTGCTCCGCTCGCGCTTCCCTCGCAATCCCAGTTGTATACCCCGGCTTATCGGCTTATCGCCTTATCGCGCTTGACCCCTGCCGCGAGCCCGATAAGCCGGGATCCCAGCTGCTTTGCGTGCTGTTTGACGCTTAGAAATTATTATTCGAAATTATTTTGAGCGGAGCACACGACGAACTATTGGCACATCTGAGCACTCGACTCGAATTCATCCACGCTTTGGTTCCTTGCAGACGCGACCAAGGCGACGGGCAGTCGTTTGGTGGGCGACGTCGACTTCGAGCAGGCTAAGCTGGTGGCGGGCCATCTGACCCCGGTGCCCGGCGGCGTGGGACCCATGACGGTGGCCATGCTGATGAAGAACACGGTGGTCTCGGCGGCGCGGGCGGCGCTCCGTCTCAACTGCCGCAAATGGCCGCTGCAGCTGCTGCCCCTGCGCCCGGCCAGGCCCGTGCCGAGCGACATCGAGATCGCGCGTGCCCAGCGGCCCAAGAACATCGGCCAGCTGGCCGAGGAGATTGGCCTGCTGGCGAACGAGGTCTCGCTGTACGGCAGCAAGAAGGCCAAGATCTCGCTGGACGTGCTGCAGCGCCTGCAGGCGCAGCAGTCGGGCAGCTATGTGGTCGTGGCGGGCATAACGCCCACGCCCCTCGGCGAGGGCAAGACCACCACGCTGATGGGCCTGGTGCAGGCGCTGGGCGCGCACAAGCAGCGCAATGTGATCGCCGCCCTGCGTCAGCCCTCGCAGGGACCCACGTTCGGCATCAAGGGCGGCGCTGCCGGCGGCGGCTACGCCCAGGTGATACCCATGGAGGAGTTCAATCTGCATCTGACGGGCGACATACACGCGGTGTCGGCGGCCAATAACCTGCTGGCGGCACAGCTGGACACGCGCATCTTCCACGAGGCCACGCAGACGGACACGGCGCTCTACAATCGGCTGGTGCCGCGCCTCAAGGGCCAGCGCAAGTTCAGTCCCATCCAGTTGCGCCGCCTCGAGCGCTTGGGCATCCATGAGACGGATCCCGACGCGCTGACCGAGTCGGAGGCGGCCGCCTTTGCGCGCCTCAACGTCGATCCGGCGACGATTATGTGGGAGCGGGTGGTGGACATCAACGACAGGCACCTGCGCGAGATCACCATTGGCGAGTCGCCCAGCGAGAAGGGCCTGAGCCGCAAGACGCGCTTCTCCATTGCGGTGGCCAGTGAGATTATGGCCGTGCTGGCGCTCTCCAACAGCCTGGCGGACATGAAATCCCGCCTGGGCCAAATGGTGGTGGCCTTCGACAAGAGCGGCCAGCCGGTGACGGCCGACGATCTGGGCGTCACTGGTGCGCTGGCTGTGCTGCTGAAGGACGCGCTGGAACCGAATCTGATGCAGTCGCTCGAAGGCACGCCGGTGCTGGTGCACGCGGGTCCGTTTGCCAACATTGCGCACGGCTGCAACTCCATCATCGCCGACGAGATCGGCCTCAAGCTGGTGGGCGGCGACGGTTACGTGTGCACCGAGGCGGGCTTCGGCTCCGACATTGGCATGGAGAAGTTCTGCAACATCAAGTGCCGCAACTCGGGCCGCCGGCCCGACGCCATGGTCCTGGTGACAACGGTCCGCGCCATCAAGATGCACGGCGGCGGTGCTCCGGTCACGCCGGGCGCACCACTCAACAAACAGTATACGGAAGAGAATCTCCAGCTGCTCGAGCAGGGCCTGCCCAATCTCCTGCAGCACATCTCCAACGGGCGCGCCTTCGGCATGCCCGTCGTTGTCTCCATCAATGCGCACGTGGCCGACACTGCGGCCGAGCACGAGCTGCTGAAGGCGGCCGCCCTAAAGGCGGGCGCCTTTGCCGCCGTGGTCTCCACCCACTGGTCGGATGGCGGTGCAGGCGCTGTGCCCCTCGCCGATGCCGTCATCGCTGCCTGCAAGCTGGAGAACAAGTTCAAGCTGCTCTACGAGCTGGATCTGCCGCTGCTGGACAAGATGAACAAGATCGCGCAGACCATGTACGGGGCGGGCAAAGTGGAACTCACCCCGGAAGCCGTCGAGCAGGTCAACCGCTTGACCGAGGCGGTAAGTTGATGAACTTCCTCCAACCGGATATGCTTGAAATATTTTCTCGTTCCTCTTTGCTCCTTCAGGGCTTTGGCAAGCTGCCCATCTGCATGTCCAAGACCTCCGGCTCCGTCACTGGCGACGCCAACATCAAGGGCGCACCCAAGGGCTTCACGCTCACCGTCCAGAGTGTTTACGTCTCAGCTGGCGCTGGCTTCGTGGTGGCCATGTGTGGCGACATCACCAAGATGCCCGGACTCGCCACTCGTCCCGCCATCTACGACATTGACCTGAACACCGAAACTGGACAAATCGAGGGACTTTTCTGATGCTTTTACCTCTGCATGGACACTACATGGGATGGACAATTGTCAGCATAATTGTTTCCAATTTTATTTTTCATTAGCTGCTGATGATAAATATGTTATGTATAAATGTAAAAAAACATTGAATAAAGGTGTTTTCCTATAATATACAAATTTAATCATATACTGTAATATAATCTGACGAAAAAATAAATTAAATGCAATGCAATTTTCTAATTTTATAACATTTGAAAAATTTTACAGTTCGAATTTGGATGATTTAGTAAGGTTATGCAGACTACTCCACCCGGAGGTTTCGATTCTCTATAAATTATTATTTTTTTTTTTTGAGTTCATTTTACTAGGGAATATACCAGCTTAATATATTAATTTAGACAGACTTGACATGCCATTTAATACATGTGTAAAAATACACTTTTTATGAACTTTTACATTTTGGGAAAAGATATCCAAAAAGTGATATTTCTGTCCTGAATGGTGCTACTCTCGACTATGCATAGAAATCAAGACATCTCAATCCTCATAATCCTCGACACATTTTTAAAAAAAGTTATGTACTATCAACTTAATATAATTAAAAAAAAAACATTGCATCCATACACTAGCCTCGGATTCGAACCCGCGTACTCTTTGTTCGGAAAAATACAATTATTAATTTTGGTTGTACAAAGAAATTCAAAGATAAATAAAAATAAACTTTATTTTCACTCGAAATGCCATTTTGGAGGCTGTAGCTCTGACAGTTTCCGAGCTCAAAGATTAAGATGGGTGGACATAGCTATATATATCTAAATATCCTTCATTTGTTAGTTGTCAGTATGAAAACATTGTAGAATCCGAGATGCTGTCTTTTGCCAGTTAAATACTAATAGACCCTGTTCTAACCATTCTTAATGGATTCAGGGTATACAAAAATGCCTTAAACAACTCCAGTTTATAACATTTGCTTCTTTATGAGCTATTTGATATAGTAATACAATTTTTAATAATTATAATAAAATAAAACAAAATTTACATATTTTAATCGGTTCATATATCTGAGTAAAAAAAAATTTGTAAATAAAAAATTTAGTTTTGGGATTTTAATTCAATTTGGGATTTTACAAAATTAATTTAGAGAGCATTAAACTGCCCGGGAGGTCACATCTCGTGTTGATTAAGAATATTTACTTTTAATCAGTATTTTAGGACACAATTCAAATATCCTCTAAAGCCAAGGACCAATTGTCCTATGTTTAAGCTGGGATTCCATAGATGATGGCTTTGACAAAAACATAGGAATATATTATAATTACAAGCCATCAAATAAAAAAACATTGCCTATTTCGACCTTTCATCCAAGAAGCGGCAGCCTGGGATTTGATCGCAGAGCCTCGTTGCTTAGCTGCCATGATTCGACGTAGGATTTGATGCCGCTCGATATGTTTATTTAAGCACTCGACGTCGTTTTAGCTATATCAAATGTTATTGTCATTTGGAAGGAAGAGTTGAGCAACTGTTTCAGCATGTTCCGAGTGCGTGTGCGCAACATTGCCCATCCCGGCATACGGCAGTTCATCTTGCGCACCGCCGTGCTCAATTACTTGGGCAAGTGTTTGCAGCTACAGTGGGACGACTGGCAGAATCAGCGCATGCATTTGCGTACGCTGCAGCATGAGGGGGCAAAGGCGACCGAGTCGGCGGGTGCTGACGCAGTCACTGCGGAGGCCGTAGTGGAAGCCGCACGCGAGAATCTGTCCCAGGCTATTGACGAACTGTGCAAGAAGGTCGCCGGCACACACAAGCTGCTGCAACGGGAGTACAACGAGCTGTTCGTATACATGATGGATAAGCGGGATCTATGGGATAGCCCGGAGTACTTTAAGGCCAAAACGGCGCTGGGCACGGCCAATCACAATCTGAAAATGTACATGACCGCAGAAAAGTAAGCAGAAAGCAGTTGCCAACAACCAACGTATCCATTCTATAAATAAATTTTTAGCAACAGGACAACCAAGTAAAAACAGTGTTCATTATTTGTAAAAAGGTATCTCGACACGGCCCGATTTGGTGTTGACCGTCTCCCAGCAGGTGCACGAGAACGTGGACCGGTCCATGTGATCTGTGTACAGCTTGCCCTCCAAGTGGTCCATTTCGTGCTGGGCAATACGTGCATTCCAGCCGCTCAGCTCCAGCTCGGAGTGTGTGCCCTGTCTGTCCAGACCGGACAGCTTGACGCCCTCGCAGCGCTCTACTTCCGCGGAGAAGCCGCGCACGCTCATGCAGCCTTCGGGATGCTTGTGCTTTGTATAATTGGTGACGGTCAGCTGCGGATTGATGAGCACCTGTTAAGAGATTGGAGATGCTTTAGTAGATGCCAATAGAACATGTTTTTCGTTGGTTACAGTCAATGGCAGCTCGGACATGAGGCGCGCTTTGTATGTGGCGTCGGACAGGTCCTTTTTGATGCTGCGCCTAAACTCCATGGCGATGATTCGCAAGGATACGCCAATTTGCGGAGCCGCAATGCCCACACAGTCGTATTTGCGCAGCACACGCACCATCTGCTCCACAATGGCCTGGACTTCCTTGCTGTCTACACACTCCGCCGGCACCTCCGCTGCCCGGTCGCGCAGCACGGGGTCTCCTATCTGTGTGAAGTGGCCGTAAGGCGGCAGATTCGTGCGCTCGGTTGTCCAGAGCTGCTGGTACCACTTTCTGAATGATTGCGACGCCGCTGGGCTAGTGCTGAGGTATCGCTCGTGTCGCGCACACAATTTGTGCAGTTTAAGTAGCATTTTAGGCCTTTAATATAACGGAAAGTGTAATGCGGCGTAACCGTAACAGCAGTACAAAAAATATATATAAATGGTCAACTTTTGAGATACCCTCCAATTTAATATTGTATCATAAAAATGCTTAAAACTGAATATGGTATCAAAAGAAACAAATTTAAAATACAAATCTATTAAATAACTATAACTAAAATATGTCTATTTGCAGCTATAAAGATGTATTTAATAATTTTGAATTCAACATAAAACTCTAGGCTAGTGCTTTCAGCACGTAATCAATATGCCCGTTTACCTAAAACAGGGCTGGCCAACAAACTTATCGATAGTCACACGATGTTTACGATAGTTGTTGTTGAATTAGCTCCAAACGTATACATGAACCAGCTGCTGATAGGAAATATATTTGAATTTTATATACTTTAATAATCACTTGTAAATTATTATTATTGCTATTCATTTATCAAATGCTATCACTGCGCGTCCTCCACATGCATTAATCTGTGCCCAAGTGATGCAAGTGAAGCTGGAAACGTCCATGCGGTCAATGTAAACGATGCCGTTCAAATGATCCATTTCATGTTGCGCAATGCGCGCGCTCCATCCCACAAGTTCCAGTTCCGAAGGTGTTCCCAGCATTCCGATGCCGGTGACTCGGACCCGATCGTAGCGGGCTACCTGAGCAGAGAAACCGCGCACGCTCATGCAGCCCTCGGGATGCGTGTGCTGAGCCTCGTCCATTATCTCAATCTTCGGATTGATAAAGACCTTAATTATGTGTGGAATAAGATAACAATTAGAAGCAAAAGTCGGTGGAAACGTTCAAATACAATTAAGAGCTGTAACTCACACTAAGCGGCAGATGCGACATTTTGCGCTGCTCGTAAACTTCGGACGGGAACTGCTCTCGTTTGCCCTCGCGAAACTCCATTGCAATGATGCGCAGTGCCACGCCCAGCTGAGGCGCTGCCACACCCACGCAGTCATAGTGCCGCAGCACCTTCACCATTTGATCCACAATGCCATTGATCTCCTGGCTGTCTATGCGTTCCAGCGGAACTTCTGCAGATCGGCTGCGCAGCACAGCGTCCCCAATTTGCGTAAAGTGATTATACGGCGGAGCCGTGCGAGGTGCGAGTTCCGTAGACATTGATATTAACTACGAGAATGAGCAAACGCTTATGCGAGTGAATTCTCCTATCAGCTGATTTTTTTTTTATACAACAGTCGCTGCTAGCAGATAGTGTTCCAAGAGCCACGAATAATTAATAAGAGTTTAGCTAGGTTTTTGTGTATGCTCGTTTATTTATGGTACTGTTTATATGTACATGTCCAATGTTTGATCAAATCAATCTACCGAAAATGGAAGCTTTGCTTCCCATTCCCATTCAAATTCGATTTTATTCTTCGAAGAAATAATCATCACCTACTTTCGGCTTCTTGCGATCTCTAGGCGTACCCAACTGGAGAGTACCCTTGCTAGACCGATCATCGGGCGCACCAATGTTCGCGTTCTTGCGCAGCCTGGACACGACTTTGAAGTATTTGGCAATAATGTGCTCCACAGTTGAACCATATCTCTTGCTGGTCAGATCCTTGTTGCAACGCACGTAGATGTCCTGCAAGACGCCACCACTGCGATAGAAGTTGAGCACCTTGTCGCGGCGGCACCACTTGGAGAGCATCTGTGGGGTACACGGCTCGTAGATGCGGAACACCTTGAAGAACTGATCGTAGTGCTTGGATATTTTGCGAATCTTGTTCTCGTCAATGTTGGGTATTTGCAGATGCGGCTGTCGCACGATGTGATAGGGATCGTAGTCACCGGAGTAGTTGGCGAAGCGCACCGCTGGCCAGTCCAGGTTGAGGATCGTGTCGTACAAAATCTTTGGATGCCCTAGAATGCCGTGGGCCACATCAATCATAAACAGCTGCGGGCCCGGAACGATATACTCCAGCTCGATCTGGACGATGCGAGTGTCGGTGCCCCGATACTTGCGCTCGCCTATCCACAGAATGGGCAGATCCTCCTCGGCTATATGCTCCAGCTCCTGAATCAACGGCGAGACTTGTGTGCGATAGTTGACAATCTTGTTATTGCGCCCATACAGCAAGCTGCGCTCCAACGGTGTAAACTTCAGATACTCCGGGCGCTGGCACACAAAGTGCTCGGAGCGGAACAGTCGATTCATCTCCATCTCGATCACGTTGTAGGCGCGCCTGTGCATGGTGATCCACACGATCTGCGTGGCGACGGCCAGAAACTGCTCGTGAAAGTACTTGTCCTTGATGGTGGCCGAAATATGGACCACCTCCTTCATGTGATAGAACGCCGCCATGTCGCCTTCGCCCTTGAGGATGACGCTGTAGTTTCGGGCCACCAGCATGCGATATTGGCTCAAGTAGATCGAGAATATGCGCTTCATTTCATTTGTCTGCTCGCTCTGTATCTGGGCCATGTCGCCGTGGAGCTCATCACGGCGGATCAGCACGAACTCCACCAGGCGAAGAAAGTACTCGAAGTAGATGATAAGAGCATGGAGCAACCTGTGCACCGCAGGCTTGTGCATGAACTCCAGAAATTTCATTGTCAGAAATTCCTTGGGCATCAAAAATAGCACCAGATCGCGCACATCGTTGATCACCACGGTGTCCGTGTCAAAGGTGGTTTCAGCACGGACAAACTCCTGCCGGAAGATCAGCTCCTCCTCTTGATTGATTGTGCGTAGGAATTGGTATCCGTTTGTCTCTATAAAGCGCTCCTTTGCGTCTGCCAAATCGTTGTGTGGCTCAAAGTGCAGACCGTCATTTTTCTTGTCCCAGGACCACTTGCCACTGTGGTACTTGGGCACATAGGTGTCGGCGTAAATACGCTTCATGTTTGGCGCTACTTTTTCTTTTTTTTTTAAGTGTAAATATTTGTTTTATATGTAGGTGTGTATTGTATGTGTGTGTGTTTTATATGAACTGTCTGAACTGAAAGAGTAAACAATAACACAAATGTGAAAGCTCAAGGAAAAGTAGCTTAGATAATAATGTAAACAAAATGTATGGGACCGTAAACGAATCAAGTATATATGGCTTACTAGTATAAACAATAATTCGTAATGGTATTATACCCTGACCCTATCAATGGGTTCAGGCAAAGACAATATAAATATAAATATTTGTAAATATAAATATTTTTGTTGTCTTTGTAAATATAAATATTTGTATTGTCTTTGTAAATATAAATATTTGTATTGTCTTTGTAAATATAAATATTTTTATTGTCTTTGTAAATATAAATATTTATATTGTCTTTGCCTGAACCCATTGAAAAATGCTAAATAGGGTATAATGATTTTGTGCAAATGCATATTATAGGCAGAAGGAAACATATCAGACACCATTAATTTATATATTATTAATCAGTACGACTAGCTGTCCGATGTAGCTATGTCCATCCGTCCGTCAGCATCTACAAAAGCTAAAGACTTAGACCTTTCGCCTATACCATAGGCAGTACAATTTATATTTGTTTCACGATAATATCCGTTTAATTAATATCGATACAAATCGATTTAAAGACTTGATTTTCTTGGCATGCCTCGGAAACTGTGAGATCTCGATCCACCATATTTAGTTTGTTATGTCCTCGTCAATCACACGCAGATCAGGAATATTTTGGGTTTTGGATACCTCCCCCACTCACCAAAAAATATTCAAGCAGTATAGCCTTGCGCTTTGATTTGTACACAGTTTTGAATGCTCTTCTTAAGTTCTGTAAATCTCACAACGATCATAAGCTTACTTTTGAAGTTATTCTAGAATTTAGTTTTTAGTTTTTTTTAGTTTTTAGTGTGATTTTGCGTATGTATTGCAACGGGGTTGAAATGTATTTAACGACAGCTCCCGGCTGGCAGAGTATCTACTAGTCGGGCACTTGAGGGCATGATTAAAATATCATATTTGCAAAATAAACGTTATTAGGGAGAGAGACCCAGTCTCATAGCATAAATAACTTTTGCATTTGCTTTACCGTATTTGATGGAGTATTTTCAGTAGCAATTTTTAAAATATTTA
The DNA here is from genome assembly GCA_035041545.1 of Drosophila colorata. Classification (NCBI taxonomy): domain Eukaryota; kingdom Metazoa; phylum Arthropoda; class Insecta; order Diptera; family Drosophilidae; genus Drosophila; species Drosophila colorata. Next base: position 4,086,163 of record JAWNLD010000680.1, on the reverse strand, counting down.
AAACTCTTATATGTACATTTATTATCGGAATCTGTACACATTCAGACATATATATATTTTACAGGATACGACGATGTTCTTCTTTCAAATGTGAAGTGACACGTTGATATATGAATTTATACTTCAAATGGGACATATCAATTCGTCACTTCACTCATTGAAGAAGTGTTTCTCACCAGTTTCTTCCAATTTATGTTGAATAAAACTGGATTTCAGGTCCATGCTTATATTATCATCCACAACAGAGGTCGCCTTCTTTCGAAGCTTAGAAACGACTTTTAAGTATTTCATGATAATCTGATTCACTTGAGGGCCATATGAGGTTCTCTCCAGCTCCTGTTGACAGCGATTAAAAATGTTCAAGTTGATTTCTGCAACGCCGGAGCGGAGGATGCTTTCGCGGCGCAGCCACTTGGCGAGCATTTTCGGACTGCTGGGCTCGTAGATGTGGTATAGCTCTAGGAAGTGCTCGTACTTCTTGGCCATTTTGCGCATCTCTGTGTCGTTAATGTTCGGTATTTGAAGTTTGGGCTGCCGCAAAATATGGTAGGGATCATTGTCAAGGGAATATTGCTCCTTGCGCAGCGCATGCCAGTCGAGCTGCAGGAGGGTGTCGTAAAAGCGCTTCGGATGTCCCAAAATGCCTCGGGGCACGTCTATCAAATGCAGCTGGGCACCGGGAATAATGTACTCAAGCTCAAGTGTGGCAATGCGAGTGTCGGTTCCACGATATTTTCGGTCGCCTATCCATAAGATGGGCAGATCCTCCTCGGGCACATTTTGTAGCTCCTGAACTAAGGGCGAGGTCTGGCAGCGATAGTTAACGATCTTATTCCTGCGCCCATATAGAAAACTTTTCTCCGCGGGCGTAAACTTTAGATATCCCGGGCGACTAGTCATAAAATGTTCGGAGCGGAACAGTCGATTCATCTCCATCTCGATCACATTGTAGGCGCGCCTGTGCATGGCGATCCACACGATCTGCGTGGCGACGGCCAGAAACTGTTCGTGAAACAGCTTATCTTTGATCGAGGCCGATATCTGGCTCCTTTCGTTCATGTGGTAAAACTTGGCCATGCTACCTTCGCCTTTGAGGATTATGCTATAGTTTCGGGCCACCAGCATGCGATATTGGCTCAAGTAGATCGAGAATACGCGCTTCATTCCATTTGTCTGTTCGCTCTGTATCTGGGCCATGTCGCCGTGGAGCTCATCACGGCGGATCAGCACGAACTCGACCAAACGGAGAAAGTACTCAAAGTATATGTTTAGGGTATGAAACAATCTGTAAACTACAGGCTGGTGCAGAAATGTGAGGAATTTCTTAGTCAGAAACTCTTTGGGCATTAGAAAGATCACCAAATCACGCACATCACTGGTCATCACCGAATCCGAATCGAATGTGTGCTCCGCACGCATAAACTTCTCACGAAAGATCACCTCCTCCTCTGGACTAATTGTTCGCAGAAATTTGAATCCGTTCGTATCAATGTAGCGCTCCGCCGAGTCCGCCAAGTCGGTGTGTGGCTCAAACTGCAGACTGTCGGTCTTGTTGTCCCAGGACCACTTGCCACTGTGGTACTTGGGTGCTCTGGTGCCGCCGTAAATCCGATTCATTTTGGGGGTGAACAAGAGGTGTTTACTAAATTAATGACTATTATTAATTTTGATGGATAGCTGGTATTATTAATGCAAAAAAGAAAAATATAACAATAAGCAACGAAACTAATCAACAATATAAAAGTCGTAAGTTTGAATGAAATCAAAACTAAAAATAATGAAATTAAAGAAAAGATATCCATAACTATGTATCAGTATACATGATATATTTGTATGTATTCATTTATATTTATTATTTTTGTTATTGCTGTTTTTTACTAAATTAATGATTATTATTAATTTTGATGGATAGCTGGTATTATTAATGCAAAAAAGAAAAATATAATAATAAGCAAAAAAAAACTAATCAACAATATAAAAGTCGTAAGTTTGAATGAAATCAAAACTAAAAATAATGAAATTAAAAGAAAAGATATCCATAACTATGTATCTGTATACATATTTGTATGTATTCATTTATATTTATTTGTTTGTTATTCCTATTTTTGGCGTTATTTAAATATGTGGTCTTATCAATTATGGCATTGAATTTAAAACTTATTTTTTGTCAACTTAAGAATACAATAAAATATATTTAAATGAATTCGAGTTTTCCAGCTAAATTGTGTATTGAGTAAAATACATAAGAACTAAACACATTATATTTAATATAAACTTGCTCGTATAGTACACACAGATGAAGAATACTTCGTTTTTCGAATACCTTTTCAAAGGCTCTTTAATAGTATTCTTATCTCTCACGGGGTATTTTATTATTCAGTATTTTGCCTAAAACATAGACAGAAGTATTGCCTGTGTGTGTACCAAATGCTTTTTAAATTTTTAAATTTTAAAATATTTTCCACACATTTTCAATCAGAGAGACTGCATATTAAAAAATATGGTGTAAAACATGTTTATTAATTAGTCAATTTGGAACATTTGTACACATTATTCCATGGATACAGGGTATAATTACTGTTACACAGCCAGGGCAACGCAGTATTTATCTGATCTGTTGGCTTTGTTGTTCCCTTCCATCAACGAAGTGCTTGTAATTTAATAAAAATTTATGTAGATTTACCAGCTGCAAGGCAAATGAACAAGTACACACCATAATCTTGCGGCCATTATTCTGGCACACATTTACTGGGTTACTTATCTCATTATGAATTTATGCCCTGGCCGCGTTAACGTTTGCCACTCATAATGCCAAACGGCCAAAATTTATGAGCACCTTGCAGCAAATTTATGGGATAGCCAAACACGAAAAACAACAACAGCAACAGCAACAAAAACCAAAAAAAGTGAATAAAACTCGGCCTTAAATTTACTCAACTGTCAGCTATTAACGGAGATCCCCGCTGGCCACACACTGTCTCCACTTGGGCATTTTAATATATTTACCAGTATATTAGGGTGGTGCAATGTGGTGCTTGTTTCCTCAATTTGCGCCCTACCGTGGGGATGGGTTGTATTTTTATGTGTGTTCTTATTCTTGCATGTAAATGAAGCTTTTGTTTCTGTTTCCCTTGTTGTTGTTTGCTGTTATTTCCCCCTTTTTTTAATCTCCAGTCGAGATGTATAGTCAGTGACATTTTTTGTTTATTATTGTTAAAGCGGTATGTTAAAGGGAGAATTGGGGGAGGAGGGGGTTTGATATATCCACCTGTGATACATATCTATAATATAGACAGCTAAACTGAAGATATTCCACACTATAAAGTTAAAAGGTTCCATGTAATTGGATACAAGGGATTACACCAGGATAAAGCAGAGGTTAACCAGCTGTCGATTCTTGGAAATTGAAAACTCAACAGATTTAGGAAAATTATGCCAGTGGATTGAATCAGTAAATACTGTGCGCTGGCTGTAAGGTAAGAATTTACCATTGCAAACTAGGAATTGGCAGTTGTGAAATTTTGCAATGTGGAATGAAGTCCACATAGCATGTTCATGAATCAAGGGGCTTAGCTCCTCTTAATAAAAGATACGGGAATGCGTACCAAATTGAAAAATGAACAGCATTGGGCTATAAAAAAGGGATTTAATGCATCAAAGATCTCGTAGCATAGAGCTTATTAATAATCTTAATTTTGCAATTGAATAAGAGAATTTATTTACTAGTAAGAAAAACATTCAAGAAATTGTGATAAATAGATTTACTCAACCGTTAGATAAAAAAAATGCAAACGGTTTGCAGAGACAGTTTTAAATAAATATATTATCGATATCAGCTTCAAATTGTTATTGCCAACTGCAAAAAAAGTTTATATAAAGTTACAGCTAAGTCTTGTACCAAGCAATTTAATTAGGCTAAATTATTAAAATTGTTTCCCAAACATAAATAAAATAAAAAAAATTGTACAAGAAATTTTTTTAAAATTTGCAATTCTGTCAGCCTTTATGAAGTTTGTTTTGTTCATTCAAGTATTATTATAACACATCGCGCACAATTCAATATAAATTACACGTTCTATTTTTTGCTTCTTATATGAAACTTATCTTGTTGAAATTCTAAGCAATTGCTCATATTAATGAAAAATAATGTTTATTTTTAGGTACTCGTCGCAAGTTCCATTACGTTGTACGAAGTGTAAGCTTCTTGCTGTCCAATGGAAAAAATCTATTTCACCCTAACATCCTACAGAAATCAAGCCAAACGTGTGCATGAATGAAAACAATCCAAGTTGTGGGCGGAATAAATATGAGTTTCTATACCTTGCAACAAATAGTTCAAGAGGGGTATAATATGGTTGTGCCCATGTTTGTTACAAGTGGGTGTTCAACAAAAATTATATATATATATAAAATTATATATATTATAAAATAATATGTGTAAGGTACTAATTACTATTAGATATCATTTTGATAGTGAATAATAATTTTATTTCGATCAGATCAAATACTTAGAGATTTTGCAAGAGATTTCCTGAATGATATCCCAGAAGTAGTGTAAGGTCCTCAAAACTCGACAGCGATATAACTGCAACTGTTGTAAACGGAAGTATGGAGAGAAGTTAGGCGGAAAAAAGAGAAAAATGTGGCAATAACCAACTGGGGTCCAACTGGTTGTCTGGTTGTTTTATTGTATTCTTTGACATCTTGTCAACATAGACCAGCAGTTGTACCATTTTTTAGCTCTGCTGAGCACACCATGTTGAAGATGATTTCCAGCGAACAATATAGAAAGAATGTAGAGCATAGAGCAAAGGGAAGGTAAAAAAAAACAGTTGAGTTTTCTCCCTTAACATTTTCTCGTTGCGACCTACGTCATCTGCACCTATCGGCTGTGGTTTCGCATATTTATCATCAGTTTGTCGCTATTGTTTTTCGGTGACCAGCATAACATGATATTTTATGCGAAGGACTATACTGAAACCCCTTTGTGTAGAGGCCAAGTTGCGGTTGCTCCTTGGAAATGCAGTGGCGTGCGAAATGCTTTGCCTGTCTACGGCCCCGCAAGTTGTTAAGTACAATTAAGAAACGCACGTTAGAAAAAACAAAAGCTCAATGCGAATAAAAGAAAAAAAAGGAACACTGTGTGTCGGCCTGAAAGGAATTAAAAATGATTTTTTAAATTACTTTTAAATTTCAAAAGTGCCTGAAGTGCATAATTTTTCAAGCGGGAATTTATAATTTTATGATAATAAGCTTATTAGGCGTAATTCTGATTTTTTCTAATAAATATAATTTAAAAAAATGAAAACTATTATACTTTAACAACAATAAAAGTCTCTTATTACTATACCTTTGCAAAAAGAATATATTAAATACATAATAGATATTAAATATTTTCTAGTATTTTCTAATAAATTTGATTTTTTGTTCATTAAGAAAGACGTTGCTATAACAAATAATAGCTCTAATAGCATAAATATGTAACAAGCAGCTAAAAAATAATAATAAGTTTATTTTTTGTTCCATTATTTTGTATAGACTTATTCTTGTGAATTTCAATTTCCAAACGTTAAAAGATTTAAATAATTTCTACGATTTGTGTGTATTTGCAACTTGTAAAAAAAAGAAAATTCTTTATTCAAATGACTAAAAAATTGGTCTTCATTTCATTTTATAGCAAATACGAATATTCTGCACTCATCATATTTTCAAATTTACATACATCAATATGTATATATACATACTTATTTCTGGTAATAATTAAATAATAACTATATGGCGTAAATATGAAGTCAGCGATGTGTGCTAAATGCACTTTATATCATTAAGCACACAAGTATTTCTGAGAAATATTGGATATATATAGTGGTTATTATTAATATTAAAGATAAATATATATGTGGTGTTATTAATATTAAAACATTAATACATTAATTGAGACCTTCATAATTTTACATTAAAAATTAACCAAAAGTAAATGCAAATTTAAATTGATTTAAAAATGTTAATGTTTCTATTTCGGCGTATTTTGTGTCATTTTACTATGCTATTAGTATTTTTGTAAATTACATTTACAATGCATATACACAAAAATTTAAATTTAAACATTAAAATGTAGCTTTTGGTTTGACATATTTATAATTAAATTGCAAATGTGTCTTCCGCATAAATTTAAATTAATGATGGATGCTAGTGGAGAACGGAAGAACAGGTGCTGGATATGGCCTTAATAATAAAATTAAAAAATAAAAGAGCTGATAGCGGCGCGCAATATAAACCCCCACAGTTTTGTCCCTACTTTGAAGAGCGGAAAAAATCACGCACATACCCCGAAAAAACACTTATACGCCGCATGTTGCGGCAGGATTCAATTGAAAGACAGGAAGTGGCGCAAATACTCATGTGTGCGTGTATTTGGGCAACATGAAGTTCCCCACCTCTGCCTCCTGTCCACAGCTTCAGTCAGCTCCTTTTGGCTGCCAGTTCACTTTCGCCTTCTTAACGGTTCGGTGGCATTTACATGTATACGAGAATTGCTCGCGTTTTAGACTGCTTCGGAGGCGCTGCTTAAAATGTATTAGCACACTGATTTATTTGTTCAATTGCGTGTCACGAGACAGCAGAGGCGAGGATGATGCGGTTAACGCTGCTCATACGTGATGTGAAACATTTCCAGCTGAGCCTTTTCAGCAACCAAAATTTAATTCTGCAGCCCCAGGTCAAGGCATTAGAACCGTTAAGGCGAGTTATTTTTAGCCATCTGTTAACTCTCATGACCTTTTATAGCCTTTCCCGAAATATAATATGAAATATATTTATACTTAGAAACGTACTTATCCACAAATAGGCAGCTTTTGGGACGTGCCAACCGTATCAAGTACTATTCATATAGGCATAATTTATTAACTGACTTGATTGACAAATTGCTTCAACTCTCCTCAAATTTGTCATTGAATATGTCTTATGATTATGAATTGGAGCATCTTTTGTACAAACAAAAAAAAAAACAAAGAAATTGAGGTATTAGAGATAAGTGTATAGTAAATAGTTTTTCGGACCACACAAAATACATGTTTATAGCGTATTCTTAACTAGAATGCCCAGAGCCAATTATGAAACTTGGTAGATATACGTTTCAATGGAGTAGGCAGTACAAATTTCGGATCGGACAAAAAAAAATACTAAACATGTTTTTAGTGTTCACAACAAATAAATAGATAAGCATGAGAGTATACCTTAGTCGATGAATATTAATTGGTAATCCCTTTTGTCTAACGAGAAAAATTTGACAGAGTAAAGACTTGGTGAATGAATACAAGTGAAAATGCACATGTCGGCTTGTCATTTTCAATTGTTTGTTCACAAAAATATTTACATCAATGATAACTACATGCAATTTGTATATTTTGTTTTACCAAATTTTATTTAAACCAGATACTCAGTGGTACTGTGCTAAAACCGATTAAATTTATTGCTTGTAAGGAAGTTCAGGCCTTGGCAACACAAAGACATCTTCTCTATCTTGTTAACATGCTAACCTGATATTATGGATACATGGAATCATTCAAATAATCTAGAGAAAAGGTGGGTGGACACTAGTTCGCAATTAAAATCAAATGTGTAATTGAAGCTATTCATATATATCATTTTGCCTTTCATGAGAACTTCAACAATAAATAAATTTAATAAAACCACAAGCAACTAGTTTTGGCTGATTATATTTATTTATTGAATTGTGTAAATGATAAGGTAAAGTTAGAAGCAATTAATTAATTACATGTTTGAAATTAATTTGAGAAGGAAATTAAATACTCTTTGGCTAAACTGAATAGTTTATTGCAAAGTATCGGCTTTAATATTAATGAGTAAAAACAATTCAATTCAACTAATGTGCAGCTTTTAAATTATATTCGCTTATTGGTTGCATCATACTTTGCTTTTATGTATTTACAAAATTTTTATATCATAATCTGTCTGCTTAGCTTGTGAACATTTTCATTGAACTGTTGCCTCTGCGCAAATCTCCTAGAGCCTTGTTATTGCTGTCAATGGGCCTTGTTATTGTAAATTGAGAAATTGTGAACGTCAGCCTCATGATTGATGGGCATTTAAAGAGCTTTGAGTGCAAAGCTTATTATGACACTAATCTTGAAAAAACATTAACCAATAATATTAGCCATTGTACTAGAAATGCTCTCAAATCCTCAAGGGTTAGTTAAGCTGGTATTGTGATTTAAACTAACTCGAGCTCAGGAGCTGAGTAATTTAAATAAAATATGGGTTTTCATTTATGTTTGTTCAACTCTAAATGCAGTTCATCAATTTTAACGCATTAATTATTGTTGCGATTCAAAGGCGGGCTTGAAAATAGACATAAGGAACTTAATTTTGATTTAATTTGAGGCCATAAGGATTTTTATATAAATCAAAACGATCTTGCGGTGTATTCTGTGTTTGTAAAGTTCTAAGTTTCTTTAACATATTGTTAAAAGAAAATTTTATTGAATAATAAAGCAGATGGTTTTACCTTCTGTCAATTATTTGGAAAGACAAAATTAAAGTGTTGCAATTTTTTGGCAACAGAAAAAACTTTTTAATAACAGTTAAAAATTAATTTCAGCATTTCCGTAAACTGCGCTGCCAACGTGAAGTCCTGCCCACTTATTAACTTTACCCAACCACAAAGGTTCACACTTTTCCCATTTCAAGAGAATATTTTGTATACAAAATTCAAAAACCCATTAAAAGGTAACTCATCATTTTAACAATTTGTAGAACAGAATTTTAGATAAAGATATATATGTAAATAGAAGTTGATTCGTTAGCCGTTGTAATTTATTTTTATCCTCAGTGGCAACAGCACACCCAATTTACTCATTTCGATTCAATTGAAAAGTTCCCTGACTGTCCATTTTGACGCTATCATTTGTGACAATGTGCCATTTGTTGGCTCATGTTTATTTAATTTAATTTTTAACTTTTAACTTAGGGGCGTAATGCTTTTTCTTAGCTTTGTGACATTTTGCGGTGTTTGTTGACGTTGACAACATGTGTTTGCTTTACCGCTAAAAGCCAATTAAAATTCAGGCCAGCTGTCGCGTCTCGTCGCTAGTAGGCTAAAACTGTCACAAAGCACGGCGAAGGTCAAAGGGCATATGCAAACATACCCCAGTGTCAGGTGAGAGCACATTGCAAGAGGCCCAACACGTGGCCTTGAATAACGTGAACATTTCAACAGCTGCACCGTGTGAAAAAGGATATTAGGCGATAAAATAGCTAACTGTTTGAAAGTTTTATTTAGCTTATAGTTTTAAGCACTTGAAAATGATGTCAAAAATATCGAGATTTGTAATAACTTTAAAGTGGGCTTGAAAAGAAGCGAGAATGCAAAACACATCGGAGAACATGAACGATGAGGAGGCGGCACTTGTGGCCACCAAGAAAGCGATTCGGTTGGAAAAGATCTACCTAGCGGCTGGTCTGTTTATGCTGATTGGCTTGGCTCAAATGGTACTTATCAGGATAGCGAACTTCGACTTGGGCACCACTGCGCCAGTGCCGGGCTTCATGTGGCTGGTGATTGCGCTGATCTGCCTGATCCTGTTGGTCTATACAGAGCTATTCAACAAGTTTCCCATCAATTGGACGCTCGGCAGTGTCACTGTGGAGTGCACGACGATGTGCGTTATATGCTACGATTGGACCCATGTGAAGATGAATCATGCCGCCATTATTGTCCTGTCCGTTTTTGTGGCCAACTTCTTTTTGTACCTGTTGGGCGCATTTCTGCCTGTTGCCTTTCTACCTGGCTATAGGTTCATGCTGGTGACAACAATAGTCTTTATCATTTGCTATATATTATTTATTGTAGTCGTGCATTCTATCAAAATTCTAAGCTTTCTGGTCCTCGTCGACTCATGGAGCCTTATGTATTCGATACCCCTGACGTTTTATGGAAGCACCCTAATACACCACCGTCGCGAGGAAAATATGCTCTCCGACGAGTATGTACTATCTGCCACAATCATTGCAACATTCTTTTTTCTTATGACCCATCTAGTCACCTCTGTTGTGACCTATGGCTTTATTTTAAAAAACGCGTATGCGTAAAATTTGCACCTATTACAATAATACAAGCAAACGTCGTCAAATGTTGCAAGGAATAAATTAATAAATTCAGTAGTTGCTGAGAACAATAAATGCGAAATTATTTCATAAAAAAAAGTATCTTCCCATTGGAGATTGTTTTATTTACTAGTAATTCGACGTTGGTGAAATTTAACTGCCATTTTACGAACAGAGCGGCATTCTTTTTTGCTAAATTTGGGTGGGATATCTTAAAAACAAAAGTTTTTCTATCAACATCTTTGAGAGTATCGTAACTAAGGATCTAAGTAAATATAATGACAGTTTTGTTAAAAGGCCGAATCAATGTTTGGGAAGAAACTGGGAAATTAACACCATTAACACTTGATGATTCACTATACCATTGAAAATGGATCAAAAGAGTGTAATGGTTTTTTACATATGTATGTAATAGACATATATTCTTGATCAAGATCAACGTTTATTCTTAACCAACATCAACAGACGAGTCGATCCAACCATGTCCGTCCGTCGGAAACTATATGTGCTAAAGACTTTTCAACTTTTCGAATATAGACTCGTCCATGGCACGCGCAGATCAAGTTTATTTAAAATGATCGATGACTAACACAGTTTTCCTAAATTGATAAAAATCCAACAGCCTCATATTTTCACATGAACATTTCAATATTCTATAGCACTTAAAGAATCTATCTACGGCTAAGAAACAGAAGTTATTAAAGCAGACGTGGACGTAGAAGTTATTCCAGAAAATAGTTTCCATAGTGGTGACCAAGGGGGTTGAAATGTATACAACAACAGCTTGTAGGGTATCTGCTAGTCGGGTACTCCCGATTAGAGGAATCCTTCTTGTTTTATTATATTCTTTATTAGTGCTGTCAACTGGTCCATAAAAGGATGCATATTGTTGGGTTGCCATTGTGGCTCACAACTCTGACATTCCGTTGACAAGAGAATGAGCCAAGCGAAACGTTGATGGGACATCAACTTTGACCGAAAAATAAAAGCTGGGAAATAAATTAGCCCTTATAAATATTCTATGAGAATTTCTACAATATTCTTTACTAGCACCTAGTATGGAATATAAATATAACTTGATTCTTAGGGCTTTTTTAAAATCAATTTCAAACACCATAATCAGCATTATAGAAACATCAAGTTAAAGCCATAAAATACATGACGTAAATACATAGATTTGTACTCGTTCAATTCCAGTTTTAAGCTGCTCTTTAAATGTATGTATGTACATTGAAATATGCTCACTTAAAAAGGAATCCTTTCTAAGAGAATTATAAACAATTCACAAATAGAATTTATGAAATTAGCATAACTTGAGGCATAAATACACAACTTGAATGTTGCTTCAAGTAGAAGCAGTGAATTGAGCAACAGTAAAATAACCTGAAATATTTTGGTAAAAGGATAACCAAAATGGACAATACCAGAAAATTCGACACTTTATATATATATGTGTGTTTTAGCTGTGGGGTCCATTTGTGTGTATTGTGTATTCAGGCAGAAATGAGTTGATAAAAAACTCGAACACCAAAAAGGCACACAAACTTGTCCCCCGAAATAGCCGCATAATCTAGGCAAATAAAATGTGTGCCACGGAAACGGAAATGAAACTTCTGGCCAAAAAGTTGCGACTCGTACAAATCAGCATGCGTCAGCGGGAGTTTTGTTTCGGGCAATAGAAAACCTAAAATGTGGTGTGACATGGGGAAATAACGGTACAAACCAAAGCAATTTCAAGTGGAATGGAAGGAATGTATTTTTTAAACATATTTGATAAACGTGTATTATTTAGCAAACAGAAAACTAAAACAAGTGAAAACGTTGCAGTCGGGTCTAACCGATAGCACAATACTCGTTTACAGTGTGATAATAACTTAAATATGTACATAGGTCTATTATTATTAATAATATACGCGTATAAAAAGCCAAAAATAATGTTTTCCCCTGCGCGGTCACAATTGTCACCAAAAGTGCGTGTTGGACACCATCGACACCAAGCCTTTCGTTTTTGAAAAACATTCACGTTGAGTTATCTCCTAACCTAACCTATCCAATAAGAATCAACGCAAATTCCCATTAAAACCAACATAGGTTTATGGCTTGGATGGCTGTGTCTAAATTAGCGCTAGCGACGAAAAGTGAATTGCCACGCCCCAATGCGCAGGAATACTCGGGTATATACGGACAGCAAGACGGACATTGCACAAACCCAATATATTAGTTTCACTTCGTGAATGAGTATAAACAAATACTGTTCCTATGACTGGTTCATATATATTTACTATGTATCGGTATATTCATTATCAAATCAATATTTTAAGTATGCCGACGGCTTAATAGGTACTGTGGTAAGGAAATTAAGGAAAACCACAACTTTTTGGCAAGAAGTTTGGCTGCTTGAATCGGTAATCGGCTGTTTGTTTTATGTTCCTTTTCAATAATTTTAGTTTTAATTTCAGTTGCGAAAATGAACCAATTAAAAGCCAAGAAAATAAATAAATAAACTACCGAAGGAAAGAACTATTTTATTTTCATTTTGCAACTTCAGGTAAACAATAAAAATGTATTAATATTATATAAAAAGCTGTTAATACGTTGTTAATTCATTCCATTGTCAATTCGTTATAATATTTTAAACTTCAGCGATATTTTATCGTTAAGCCCATCATACTGATCAGTCAGATATGACAATCGACGATAATTCCAACAGTAAAAAGATTTTACATGAGTTGTTTTTATTATTATTTACAATGTGGCAGTGCGTGATGCCAAGTGCCGTCGACCTGGCACACGTTCCATTCAAAGCCGATGAGATTTGTCGAACGTGGACATGTAAAATGCACTGGGTTATTGGGCCAGACATATTTGTTGCCGCGGTATAATTGATATTTCGTATCGTTGTCAAATTTCGGTGGAAACTTTCCTGCCTGTGGCTCGCTGCAATTGCGGTATGGCGTTGGCTTATAGTTTTTAATATCCTCACACACGTTAAGCAGCTCGTCAGCACCATCCAGACAATCGGGCTTGTTGTCACACAGCTGATCATATGAAATGCATAATCCATAGCCGCACTGAAATTGATTTTCTTCACATTCCTCAAAACACAGCTCTAAGGTCTCATCCCGGCCATTAGTGCAGTCGATTTGGTGGTTGCACAGCGAAGTCAAGGGAATACATTCACCTGGCAGGCATTCCATTTCCGAATGGCTGCAATTATAAAAGGCCACATATTTGGGCAACTGATATTTCAACAAATTCCAGGCTGTAATTTCCTGAAACACGAAATGCTATCAGATTAAATTCTGTTTATACCCTTGTAGAAGCTATTATAGTTCGATCACGAAATGTGTAACATGTAAAGTATGTGTACATATATATTCTACATCAGTTCACCCTCCGTGTCAAAATCGCCAAGCCTGTCTGCCAGTTTCGATTCAAATTAGTCTCTAAGTTTTAAGCTGTTTGTTGTTGCCAGTGTAGCCACATATCGGAGTCGGCCGGATCGTACAACTGTACCATATACCTCCGATTCAAACGATTGTTTAGTTTTTGTATTAAAAAGTGTTATGTTTTTCAAGATATCCTGACCGACTCAGTTTTTGTAACAGTCGAAAACGGTATAAATTATTATTGTTATTTACAAAAAATACAAATTTTTATAATGTGTGCGGGCGGTCATCCGAACACTGTCTGGTGACACTAGCTCTAAAATTGGATTTTTGCGGTATCCCCGACCTCAAGATATACGGATTTTTATCGATTTGCAACGCCCCAAGTATGCGTATCAAAAAAAATTCTATGTGATCATTAGAGGTGGTCATCAGTACTCTGTCTGAAAAAATTGTATGTATCTAGCTTTAAACTGAGGGAGATAAGCAGATTTAATCAAATAGTTACGCCCCAATGGACTTAGCAAAAACACAATTACACTTTATCTTACGCGGATATACACGAGTACATTTTCCAATGTTCATATTTCGTTATCTCTAGCTTCAATAGCGGTGAATAAATTTAGTTAATACGGCCAGATGGACAGACGGACGGTCGGACAGAAAGCAAGACGGGCATTACAGAAACACCATATACTTTTCCTATAAAAATTGCGTTTTTTAAGAAAAGCATAAATGTATATCTTTTGTACGTCTGCAAAGGTATTTTAGCTTCAGTACCCCGTGGTTGTTTAAGTTCTTACATTAGTTTAGTTCAATTAAAGATTTCTACTTACCTGCAATTGCCACTTAGATTTGGGTTGACTGAATCATCATCACAATTAAGCTCATCAGATTTGTCCCAACAGTCCGGTTGACCGTTGCAAATGTTATTACCTATGATCGCCGCTCCGCTGGCACAATAGAAGACGTAGAGACGCTCCATAGACGGATGTAGTTTGCAACCCATAATTGTCTCGTCGCTGCCGTCGGCACAATCCCTGGTACCGTCACACTGTTTGCTCAATCTTACCCAGCCTTCGTTCACTTCTGCCTCGCAATCCAAAGGCCTTGTGGTGTCCGTGCATTGAAACCATTGGTATTCACAACCATCTGGACATGAATAGACAATTTGCTAATTTAGTTTAAAATTAAATTTAACTTTTATATAATTTTATAATAGAATATCACCTTCACCAAGTACTTGGGGTGCTATCAGCAAGCAAAGAAACAAATAGCGAAACATTTCTGCAACAATTCGAGAGAGCTCAACGAACTGAATCACAACCCGAGCTCAATACAACTGTTTTTTCGAGTGCACGACAACAATTTTTAAACTCATTTAAACTGTAAAAGTTGCTCATATTTATACAAAACAAAAATAATGGCAATAATATAGCAAAAGCAATTAATCAGATGCGTATCGTTGGACTTTTATAAAAAATCAAGTAAAAACGTTGCAGTCGGCGATAACCGGCTGCGCAATACTCGTTCACAGTGTAATAACAACCGAAACCATGTACCCTAGCATTACATAGAGAAAAAAAAAACGAACCTAGGTGTCAGACAGCAGCACCACTTACCCCTTAATTTCTGAGTGACGAAGTTCGTTTGTCCGCCTGTCCGTCCGTCCGTCTGTCCGTCCGTCCGTCCGTCCGTCTGTCCGTCTGTATGAACGCAGCGATCTCGGAAACTACAAATGCTAGAAACCTAAACTAAATGACTACCGATTCTCCTAATCCATACGCAGAACACGCTTATCATTTTTTTCGATATCTTGCTCCGTTTCATTATTATCGATAAAAATCGATTTTTACTTGGTTTTCTTGGTTTATCTCGGAGACTATAAGACCTAGCGCCATCATTATTTACTATGTGCTCGTAAGTAATTCGCAGTTAATGAATATTTCGAATTTTGGAGACATCCCCCCCCTTTCCCCCCATATCAAAATAACCCAAATCAAATACTACAGACTTGCGCTTTGGTTTTTACATCGATTTAGATGCTCTTATTAAGAATTGAAAATATTATAATAAAATCATACTCTTAGTTTAGAAGTTATTCATGAATTCATTTTCCATAGTGGGGCCAAGCGCAGCCCATGTGTAAAGTGCGCAGATTAGTTCGTGCGTTTGTGTGTGTGTATGTGTGATTTTGTGAATGTATGTATGAATGTATGTATATTAATTTTGTTGGAAAGATAACAGACATCGTATATACTCGACATACTCGTGTAGTTTGCTGACAAACAATTGATATATTACAAATGTTTCTCTGATATTTTTAAATTCCCTATTTCTTAATACTTAGAATGGACATAGAATGGACATAGACAGAAGGTGTTGTAGGTTCCTCTTTAAATATTCAATTCAACTGGTAAATATAGAAACTCACAGCCCAAGAAAAACTTGTGCATTCATGTAGTTGCAGTATCTTTGTAATATGGAGTATCTTTTATCTTTCAGCATCCGTTATGTTTCTTCGTCCGCAGATTTGTTGTGAATTTCAATTAATCGTTTGACGGCATCGTCTACTTTTTATATTTCCTTATATTCATATCCAGTAATCGTGAGTGGCAAACGGTATAATAAAGTTAAGTTTGTATAATTGACTGTGATCAAAAATATCGTTATCAGAGAACTAAAATTAAAAAAAAAACAAAAAGTCTTTATTAAATTTTTGTGTATTTTTTTGTATAAACTCTGTACCATTTCTAAGCGATAAGGACTGAACACAACCGCATTTGCAAAAGGTTATCTTTATGTTTCTTGTTTAGCTTAAATTCCCTACGCGATCGTTAAATAAGTGAAAACTTTGATTTTGTTTGAACGATACAGGGTATTATTTATTTCCCTCTCGTACTTCTCACTTACTTATATTAATTTTTGAGCTCTGAAAATCAGACAGACAGGTCAATGAAAGCATTTTATGTATTAAATTTTGTCATGCGAATAAAGTGCTTGACAGGCAGGCAGAAGGCGTGTATGTGTGCATTTAAAAGTTGACTAGGTCGAGAAATTAAATTAAATTCGACTGAATTTGATGACATGTAAAGTAGAAAAGGAAAAAATAAAGAAAAGACTGATTGTAAAAATCGCCAACAAATTGTACGACAAACGCTCAGATTAATCATTCAAAGTTTGTCTGGCCTGTCAACGCTACAAATTTGTTACAAGCCAAGAGCCAAGTGAGAGACGACTTGCCACAAATCCCCAGAGACAGCATCCGTTAAAAAAGCAGCTTGTTCTTACAGTTAGTTGTTTGGCGCTTTGCTACAGGTCGGAATGCAGAAGGTTGCCAACTATTTGATAAATGTGAAAGTGAATTCCGTATGACTGCCAAAGAGACAGTCGTAAAAGTTGCACGCTCCTTATTCTTTTGGGCCTGCAACTAACACGCGTTCGTCGCGAGTGCGACCACTTAGGTAGTTGAGTAAAGGATACAGTGTGTTATATATTTGTACATGAAATGGGAGTCTGTGAAATTTAGTGAAATGCTGTTACTGTCTGCATGGGTGTGTTTCTCGGTTGCGCTTCTCAAGAGGGGTTGACGAGGATATACCCAAGAGGAAGAGAATACTTTAAAAGTTCATAAGATTTTTAGCTTATAAATCAATTCAATTTAAGTTCTCGTAATATCACGAAAATCGCAAAATTCTGTAGACAAAAGGTGAGGGTAACAATTAGAGGAAGAGTCACTTTAATATGCTACAAGTACGCATAAATAGAAATATAACACATTATTAAAAAAACGCAAGCAATGCCATGAGATTTCAATAGAGAGACATATAAATGGTAATATGGTAATTCAAACAGATATTAGTTTAGTTATCTAAAATTGTATAATATGTATATAAAAATAATAAATAATGTATGTCCATGCCATTAAAAAATACAAATTTTTTTTTGCCTATTTTAAAAATTTGAAACATTTGACTTCTTTGATATTTGATAGAATCGAGTTCTCTTGTCATGCAGCAAAACAATTTGAACATTTGGGCAATGCAATTAAAACTTTAATGATTATGTGTTAGCTTTTTAAATTGATGTGCGAAAACTTTTCAAAATTTTAAATTTGTTTTAAATCCCCCAACCGCTCCCTATTTTGTGCCAGTGTCTTTCACAATAAGTGAATCGCTGACGGCTGAGTTCGAATTGTAAACATCAATATAAATATTGACTGCAATTGCGGAGATTGGCACCCAATATAGAGGTAGACAGCCCTCAGCTGTTTGGAAGAAGGGGGAGCAAATGACGGGGAGCAACTGACTGCTTAAAGCCGCAACTTAATACAATGACAGCTTGTAAGTCATTTTTGATAAATGAGCTTAATCAGCTGTTGTCAAGGATGAGCAGTATTCAGCAGGCTCCAGGTGAGAGTTGAACCAGAGCCGCTGACAAATGAAAATTTTGCCTGTCGTGCGGCTTAAAGTGACTTGTGTGTATTTTGTTTCCATGCCTCTCGTCTAGCTGTAGTTACATAAATAACAACGCTCTCGGCGCAATTTTTCACTTTCGTTATTGACTTGGGCGCCGCAGTCGCTGCGGTAGAGTCAACTAAGCCTTTGGGCTTCAACGAATTGGGCGTGTCTCTTTTGGATGGGTCATATATAGCGTGAATGCTCCGAATAGCACCACCGACTTTTCAGTGTTTTAGTATAACTCATGATGGGCTTTTGGTGACGGCTTTTGCAAATCCCCTTGCTTGTAATTGTATCTTCTACGAGGTATTGTAGAACAAAACTCAATCAGTCGTGTATTCGTGGGATATTCTAAGAAAATCTATTTTTAGTTTTACACAATACCCGTTACCAAATGATTTGCTTTTTTTTACATAATTGAATAAGGTACTTATGTACAATTTTTCAAATTTTATTTGTTCTTTATATGTTATTAATTCATACATATAGGTATATAGATTTTGAAAGAAGAAATTTATATATATTCACATTATTACCTTGAAATCATGTAATTTTTTTGTAAAGTCACGAAAATTAAAAGGGGATAAAATGAGTTAAATTCCATACAAAAACATATACAATACTTATAAATAAACTTTTATCTTCTAATGAATTTTTAAATTTAAAGGAAGTAAAGTCATAATTTTTTTTTTTTTTAAATAAAATAATATAATATATTTTATTTGAAAAAAAAATTAAAAATTGTGTTATCTATTTATAAAGACCTAATAGTTTATTGTGCTTTACACATTTTTTACAAACAACTTTAAAGATAATACTTGCTTTTAAAATTTAATTTTGGAAAAAAAATGTAAGCTTACAATTCATATAATTCTTGAAGTTTTAAGTTTTGGTCAAAAGTGGAACTCACTTAAATATGTACTCGTAATGTACATAAGTATTATTTTGGGGCAAAAGTTGTCAGCCACAACTGCTAAGCTCCCGTCTGATTATAAATCCATGCAACAAGTTTTTGCAGAAAGTTAAGTGAGCTCAGCTTAACATCTATATATAATACATTCTCCATGCGACTAGCAATATGTAAGCACAAACTATTTGCTGGCCATTTTATGGAGGACCCCAGAGGATTTCTCTCTAGCAGCTTGCCAAAAATAGCTCGTACTGGCTGGTGCTATTATGCCCAAGGAAATTATTTTCGTCCTGGCCACAAACTTGTGCAGGACCCAGTGTTAAACATTAATTTGACAGCCGCTCAGAGAGCGAAAGTGAAATAAACTTGTTTTTGGGGATTTAATTAAGCATTGCTGGATAGAGATTGTAGTGAAGACAAGCTCAGCAGTCAGTGGACCCTTTCCATTGTGTGTGTATGCATGTATGTGTGTGTAGTCGATGCTTTGCCTAATGACCTTGTTGACATTTGAATGCCTTTGGTCGACGCTTAATGAATGTCCAGACAAGTGTCCAGTGCTTATCAAGACATTGTTCTGACTCTGCTGCTGGTTTAGCTGCTGGTTGAAAGTCGCCTGAAGGTCGGAACGGACTTTCTATACCATTAAAAAATATTCGCTAGTCATTGCAAATATCCAAAATTTTATACTATTAACTTCACAGCGGCAGCTGCCTTTATTTGTAATATTCTTAATAAGGAGGCGGCCAATGTGCTTGGGGTAACGAGTGTCCTGCGGGTGGTCGCACACACATATTTTGTTTATTGAGGCTACGGGTACGGGCGAAAAGTGTTGGTAATTGCCTCAATTTGGGGCCCATAATAGGCAATAATATACGAGTTAATTTGCTGAGCGCCCGCCTGTGTTGTTTATGGTCTTTACAATCATATATGTTCCAGCAATCATTTTCACATTATTTTCGTGTATGTGTTTAACAAACATTATATATAAACGCAAAATGTGTTACCACAGCCTTTATAGCTTCCATGTAAGATACCAGAGATCTCTCAACATTTATTTGACAGGAATAAACATCGCTTGCTTAAACAAACACCACAACAAGCTTCGTTTTATGGTTGTTAAAATAAATTATTTTCATACACTTTCATAGATTAATTCCTACTGCTAGATCTCAAAAAATTGATCACGCATAGGGAAATTAAAAAAAGAGTTAATTTAATGAAATGTCGTCTATCCTATACATTAGATAATAATAATAATAGTATGAATGATAGTAATAACAATTGTAATAATCAAAATAATATTAATAACAATAAAAAGTAAAAAATTGACACAATGTTGTGAAATTAAAAAAATAACAATCACGCCTTAAGGGAATTTTTATATGATGCATTTTCATTTCCCAATAAATTTATACAAATATCTAGGATCATAAATTAAAACGGCAAATTGTCCACAACTGCTTTTTCCCAAAAGTTCATACATTGAAAAATACAGGTGAAAAATTTAGCTTGCAAGCTCTCATGACTGGTTTATGAACACTCATATGTATATATGAATGTGTAAATATATATAAAATATACAGAAGCATATGAAATTGCGAATATAAAAAAGTTACACAAATATAGACTGCGACTCATATATATAAAAATATTACTTGTCGAAGTTGTCATTCCTTACGCACAATACAAAATTGAATGGAACTGTGTTAAAGACATTTCTATTAAATACGTTTTCAGTTATTGACAAGTGACAAGTGAAACTAATGCAACATTGATAAACCTCAGATTAGCGCAGCTGCCAATGAAAACCACGTCTTTGAATCAGCTGAGTAGATTAGTCGAAGGCAGGTAAGAAGGATATATTTGATTTATCAATGTCTGCTGTGCCGTGGACACATCTCAAATACTGGTTAATGGTGTGGTTTTCTTTCAAAGTGCTCATAAGAATGTCGCAGCATATGCATTAGCCCATATTAAAATGCGCATTGCCGTTGTCTTTACGTACCACATGACGTATGCGCAATGCGTATTTTGCCCTTGTGCAGTGGCTCGTTTAATGTAGGGCCTGAACCTTATCCTGGCACCAGGGGATATTCACAACGCTGTTGACAGCTGTCAGCGGCATTTGAAAATTTTTATGTTTCATCAAATGCTGCCACATGCTGTCGCATGAGGCTTGCCCGCAAAAGATTATCAACTTGTCAGACTCAGTTGTGCACTCGTATTATCATTATCCGAGTTAACCAAATGACTGCTGTTGCTTCTATTTCAGCTTTTGCTGCTGCTGTTGCTGTGAACAACCTACAGCTGGGCTTAAATTTAATTAAATATTTGAAAAAAGCATGAGGTTAAAAGAACTGAAATAAATCAGCTAAGTAAGGCTAGAAGACGGTCCCAAAGCAAACTCAGAAATTATTTGTTCTCCTTTTTTTATCTCTGGCTCTTTGCTTGTGCACATTTTGCGCTTGTTTAACCAGTTTACGCGCTTGGCTGCAACTTGCCCGACGACCACTGCAATGTCCTTTGTAGTGTCCCGATTGCGACTTGATAAGAGCCACGGGCAGCGAATAAATTTTAGCTAGCCCTCTTGCTCTTGCTCTTGTTCTTGCTTTTGCCTTTTGCTGGGCTTCTCGTTTCAAGTGACGCATTCTGATTAATTGGTTCGAACCCTGACAACAGACAGTGCGTTAAATCTTTTCTACTTTAAAACCTTTTGCCTTTTCAGTGCATAAAATCACGAAAGTAACAACAGCAGCACCAGGTTAGTTTCAGACCTCAGCTGAGTGGATTCCCCTTCCCTAATTTTGAAGACAAACAAAACGTGCAAAATTCAGCAAATTTTGTGTTACTTGGCACCGACTGCACCCTTCCCCCCTCACTCCACAAAGTGAGTATCAGTTGCATGCGCTGCTTTCGATGATGCGCACACACAACGAACGTTGAAAGGAAAATATGTATGAGTGTATAAGTGTATAGAGGGCTCAACTAGGATATACTTTGTAATCAACTCGGTAGGAGGTGAGAGTAGTGAATATATAAAATACAAAAACAATTTAAATTTTATAGTTGCAGTGCATAACCTTCGCATCTTTATGTCAGAGTATAACTTTCGGATACGTTACGACTAAACACTGCAGGCAATGAAAACATTTAGAAATAAACCAAATTTGTACAAATAGGTAGACAAAAATGAAAATAGGTCCATGGCTATATCGACTCGCCTAACAGATGGAATGATTATTAATCTATTGTGTACCTATTAAAGTAGAAATACCCACAAAGGTTTTTTTGTCTATATAAATATGTACTATTTAATAAATTGCTTAACTTGAATATATGCTACATACAGACACGCGGAACGCGGATTGGTTTACTTTGTTTGCTGTTTACATTTGCACAAACCCAGAATAACCCTTTTACCCAATTTTAATGGGCACAGGGTATACACGCGAAAATCTGTTGGCTACACATCATGTTAACTTTGACTGGACAGCACATAAAGAAATGTGTATACCATATGTAAATCATTTCTATGCAAGCCATAACGCAAGTTGAGTGTTTATTTTTAACCGTTTAATTTAAACGTATAGCCAACTAAATATTGAAGGGCTGCACTTACTTTAGTTAAAGCTATGCAAATCACAAAAGGTAAGTTTTTTCTTTCAAATTTTTTTTTAAATGGACCAAAATATAAACAATCGATAAAAATATTGATCCAGCTGGGAAATAAAATTACACTTTAAATCACTGTGTGGTCCAGTTGAATGGAATTTTAAAATGTAAACTCATATTTAATGGAATAGAAAAAATTAATATAAAACAAATATAGCAATATAACAATGGAATTTCCATGACAAAATCGAAATTGTGCAGCTTGCTAAATAAACTTGACGAGTGTAAATACACGTGACCAGGTGGGGAAACACCTAATGGGCACGTATTGTTGCATAGCTCAAATGCCAGATGGGAGGAAGGATAAAGGGGCAGACAGGTAGTAGAGGTCAGGAGAGGCAGAAAATATTACACAAATCAAGTAAATAAACAATCTTAACCAATGTCCAAACATTGCACAGTCGGCTTACCACTGTCGACCTCATTTTTACAGTCAATTTGTTTTTAAGAGCGGTCTCCCAGCACATTATTTATTTATGAGCAGTCGGTCATGGCATTGCCCCATTTGAGGTGAGCAAGTTAAAATCCACTTGGACTTTAATCATGATGAAATTTCAATGTAATACATTTTAGTTTAAAATATAATAGTTTCAAGCAAGAGTTGAGAAAATACTTCTAATACTAAACTACTTCTACTACTTCCATACATTAGGTAGTTCTACTTATATCTTTAGTCCGGCCTTGTTTTGGCTTCCGTTGCCATTATGTAGCTCCATTAGTTTCTGGCCGTTTCACACATGTGGGTCACAGAAAGGATGCATGGCAATTGCTCGAAAGACAATCGTGCGAAAATATACTTTTGCAATGGCCCTCTCGCGGGCACCATTTATCATGCCAAGCGTATGATTTACTGTGCGTATGACGTATACGCACTGATGTCCCTCAGCAGGGCTGCAAAAAATGCCAAAATGCTCTTTTGATTTAAATAGCTTTAAAATCCTTTGATTTAATAAGATATCCGTTTTACGAATTACAAATAATTTTAAGTTTTTTTTGTTAATTTTAAAGTCAAGTCTAAAAAAATTTCTAATTTAAAGGAAGAAGTTGAATTAAAGTACCCATATTTTTAACTGTGAATTTTTATTTAAATTTGTATAATTTTTATTAAAAAATTATTTTTACTTATATTTAAATATGTATTTTTAATAGTACCTATTTGTATACCCATTGAAAAAATAGTTTTGTGCAAATGTATATTAAAGGCAGACGGAAGCATCTTCGACAACTTAAAGTATAAATATTTCTGATCAGGACAACGAGCTAAGTCGATTTAGCCATGTCCGTCTGTCCGACCGAAAGCAGCGATCTCAGAAACCATACGCAGAACAAGTTTGTCATTAATCTTCGATATCTTCCCCGTTTCATTAATATCTATAAAGATAGATTTTAGGACGTGGTTTTCTTAGCATCCTATCATTTCAAAGACTATAGGAGGTAGAGCCACCAAATTTAGTTGGTTACGTTCTTGTAAAGCAAATCGGATTCGGATACCTCTTCTGAAAACCATTCAAGTACTACAGCTTTGCGGTTTGGTTTGTACATAGATTTGAATGCTCTTCTAAAGTTCAGACAATTTCATAAAGGTCGTACTTTTAGTTTATAAGCGCTCCTGCTGAGAGTAAAATGGAGGCGTGCGTTTGTGTGTGTGTGTATGTGTGATTTTTTGTATGTTTGAATGAATGCAAAGGGGTTTAAATATATGTAACGACAGCTCGCAGCTCGGTTCACGGTATCTCCTAGTCGGGCACTACCGACTAGAGCATTCTTACTTGTGAATCGTAAGTCGGGTTATGACGTATACGCACCGATGTCCCTTAGCTAAAAGACCTGAAAAACGAATTAAATTGAGCAAATTGGATTGAATTGAAAACAAAATATTTTTAATAACTTTTTCTTTTTAATTTTGTTTTGTAGTTTGTTTGTTCTTGTTCTAAATTCCCCATACATTTTCCATGGCTTAAGCTTAAATACTGTGTGTCTTGCAACACATTCAGGACACATTTAACTCTTTCTTCTGGCATTCGTGAATGCTTATTCTTCACATTAAACGTTTTCTTGACTTGCGCCTTTTGGTGGTGTAGTTGGAATTCGCGTTGGCACCTGCTAGACAACATTTTAGGCTTTGATTTAGGCAACGAAGCGTTGGCGGGACGTTGTTGGACGTCGTTTGTTAAATGCTGCCTTGATGCGCAATTGCGAACATGCGCCAGGCCAAGAAGCATGCCGCAAAACTGGTTGGATGGAGTTGATTTGAGAGTGGATGGGGACTAGCAAACGAAACGTGTAGAATTTTCTATTCTATTTGCAATCGCGACGTGCGGGCCATAAAAGCGACAGGGCAAGAGGCGTGACTGGCTCTGGTTAGCTGTTAAATCGACGTGCAGCATCAAATAAATAGGAATTATTTAGCATCCTTACTACCCGCAACAACTCATCTATGCTTGTTTAACTAACTGTGCAAATGCTGAAAGCTTCTATAGAATCTCAATTAGGAATACTCGTTCAACACGTAGCTCCATTGTGTTGTTTGGGCAATTTTCACTCTTTTACATTTTTCCTAATTAAATCATACTTCCTAGCCCCAGCGGCGACGCCAGTGCCAAAAACATAAAAGTAAATTGATTAGAATGCATAAATGTTTGACAAGATTTTTTCTTACTTTACATTAACTTATGCAAATTGCTTCTCTTTCCGCAAATATAACCGAGTAATTTAGCAAAAATAACGGGGAATGATGTGGCATTTATTAGTGTAGTTACTAAAACAATTGAATTATAATAAAATATAATTTTAAATTATGATTTGATTTTAATACAAATTTAATTAGGTTGAAAAATATTGTGTACTTATGTAAGTGGCTTTAACGGTAAGTAGGTAGGTAGGTGTTTCACTCTACCTCGTTAATAATTCGCAGCTTACATTTCGTAAGTGAATCGATATGTAACTTGGCTTAAATACATATACGAGTCTTCAGTTCACTGTCAAACATTTCAGACTTCGTTAAGAGGATCTAAAAATACATCAAAGCGGCTCTAAACATGCTTATAATTTAATTTTAAATATTGCTCTTGACGTCAATCGCAGATTATTTGTATACATTTTTTATATCCTGAACCCATTGAAAATGGGTAAGAAGGGTATAATGGTTTTGTGCAAATGTATGTAACAGGCAGAAGGAAGCATCTCCGACCCCATAAAGTATATATATATTCTTCATCGGCACGACGAACTGAGTTGAATTAGCCATGTCCGTGTGTCCGTCCGTCCGTCTGTATGAAACTGTATAAACTAAACGACTATAGATTCTCCTAATCCATGCGCAGTACAAGCTTATCATTTGTTCGATAACTTTCTCCGTTTCATTATTATCGATAATTATCGATTTTATCGATAATTATCGATTTTATCGATAATTATCGATTTTAAGACTTGGTTTGTACATAGATTTGGTTTGTACATAGATTTGAATGATCTTATTAAATACTGAAAGTTTCATAGCGATCATACTCTTAGTTTAGAAGTTATTCAAGAATTTATTTTCCATAGTGGGGCCAAGCGCAGGTTAGTTCGTGCGTTTGTGTGTGTGTGTATGTGTGACTCTGTGAATGTGTGTATTTTGCAAAGAGCTTTAAACCTATGTAACGACAGCTCGCCGCTGGGTTCAGGTATCTCCTAGTCGGGACGCCCGACTAGAGCCATCTTACTTGTTGTATGTTGCAGTTCTGGTTGTTGTATAAATAAAGAGATAACGAAGCCAATCTACTGATGTTTTTGTGCCGTCAGAAGGTACCAAATATTATTTGAATGTCAGCAATCGTTAAACATTACGAGAGACTTTCTATATCCTGTACAAATGGAGCTATTAAAAGAAACATTGCATTGTTAAGTGTATGAATACGCAGTTTATGAATTTTATTCCTTTAATACATATTATTAACTAGCAAATAAATTCGACCTGTCTGCCAGCAAGCAGATTTTGATAGTCGAAGATATGTTAAATATAAGTGCATTAACTATATTTATCTTTTTCTACTTTATTCCTAATAATATGATCACAATTTAAATATATTCATATAAAAACGCACAATTTGGTCCACAGTGTAATTCAATTCGAGATCTCTCACTTATAACACATTTTCTTGTTATATTTAGTATCATAATTATCTAACAATATGCCATTTCATTCATATTTTAGATATATTTTGCCTTTTCTGTTTCTGTTATTGCCACATCAAATTATGCCCTAGTGTTTTAAGACCTACGCACCAGAGAAGAGTTTGCTTTTTAATTTAATTTTTTAGCATAAAGCCTTCTGTTTTCCCTTACCTGTTTCCAAGTAAAATGTCAACGTTAAAAGAATATTCATGCTTTTGACAAACTGAAGCCTTAATTAACTGTCGTTCCGGTTATATGAGCCCTGACGTGGCCCTGTGGTTTTTGGCCAACTGTCGTTAGCAGTACATACTTGCTGCAAAACTTGGCCGACTTAAGTACATCCCCCACAGTATGAAAGTGCGGCTGCACGGTCATTTATCTTTTGTTTATGCTTTGCAGAACATTACCTTCGTGTCAATAAATGTTTAGCATTGCAAGTTGAAGTGAAAGAAAGGACCAAATGCCACTTTTGGCCCATTTGGCAGTCCATTTAGCTGTTTCATCAATTTATGTGAGCTCACGATATCGATCAGGCATTTTCTTGAAAGTGTTATTGGACTTGGCGCGTAGTTACGCCAAAAGTCTATCAGTTAAGCGCACCAATGGTTCGGTTACAGCCGAAATAAGTCTGTGGATATCCTTTTTTTGTTAGCTCGAATAACTGTTAGTTTTTAAGTATGGTACTACAACTACAGTAAGACTTACAGTGTTCGAAATAAATTTCAAATAATTTTGCAAATATATTATTACTATTAAACATATAAAATATAAATGTAAATCTAATATTATTGGCGTAATTAAATTATTAAGTGATTTTTATAATAGTTATAAGTAAATCATTTTAAAAAAACTTAAGGTATTTAGCTTTCCGAACCTAAAACTACGTAAAAAAAATTTAAGCTAACTATAAATTGTTGCCTATAAACGAGTTATAAAATTAAAGCAGTTAATTTCAATAAATTTAGCACAGGTTGTACTCATCAGACCAGATTATAATAGCCAACTATAATATGATAAACAAGAATATAAAGAAAATTTCATTTATACATTTAATTTAAATACTTTGCTTAAAAAAACGTAGCTATATATAACTTCATCTAATATCCAAATTTATATTATTACAGTTTAGATGCTATAAATAGCTTTTTCTATAATAATAAAATAATAGAAAAAATTAAGTACTTTACTAGTTTTTTTTTTTTTTTTTTTTTGGGGCATTCTTGTAGTGTTCACTGTGGAATTTTTGCCTTTGACTAATTAAAATTGAAAGGTTTTCGTTTTGGCAACAATATCCTTTTATTTGGTAGGCCAGCAATTTGGCAAAAATAGCAGTTGTCCTTTGTTATTTTTAGCCTTTTGACTTTACTAATTAGACTAGCAAAATGCAGCTTGTTATTTGTGCAAAGAAAAATAGCTTAGTGTGTACTTTACAAAGTAAGATTGTGTTTGGTGTTTAACCTGACGCGAGGGTGAAAATGTATATACCAAATTAGCTAAGTTGAGTTTACAGTTTAAAAAATGTTCACGAAGCTAACTAGACCGTTTTTAATTAACACTCATTGACAAATCAATTAAATGCCATATTTCTGATAGGGTATTGAATTTTCCGCACGCCGTTTCTCATTGGTGCCAAAGCTATACAACAGCTCGTCTTCGAGTTAACTTCTTTAATCAACTTGAGCGTTAAATACGCGATTTGATGCTGCGGAACCAAGTGCGAAAATAAACAAAGCTCCTGGCAATTTAATACTTTCATGCTTCGTTTTTTCTTGACTGTTTTTAATGCCTCATTTCGCTTGACTTGTGCGAAGGGTAAAAGTGTTTACTGTGGGTGCAAAAATGGTATGCAATTTGTTTCACTTCATACTAATGAAAAGTGTAAGGCGGGTAATATTTTTGAATGATGCCTGTAAATTTACTTGGTATAATCGCATCAATTAAGATACGTATAAAAAAAGGCTTCCTGTTTAACAGCGGAAATTATGAAAATGAGGAAAATGTTAATATAAAGGCACGTCAAAGCAGCCAATTAATAATAAATTTTTATTTTATTTATTTATTAATTTAATTGAATATTTCATATATATTGGAGTCAGCCATTATAACCAAGAATTGTACGTGTAATTCAAAATAGAATATTAAAATATTTTCAAAATGATTTCCTAGAAATTTCTGTAGACAAAAGCACATATCCTATTTATATCCTCAAATAGCGTGTGTATTTTAAGATATAATTTTGCTTTAAATTTATCTCTTTTTATAATCAATGAGTGACCTCACCCCAGGGGAGACATTCCACGTGCGTGATAAATATTTATCAGTACACAAATATCTTGGCACGTTCCCAGTGCCAACTGCGGTTGCTTGTGTTTTGCCCAGGGACTCTTTTATAATTGTATATCCTGTAAAAAACAGTACTTCCGAATGTTCATGTAGTTCTTTTGGCGTCTTTGTAATCTCTGCTACTTAAAATAATAAAGTTAATCTCTTAAAATGATGAATTATTCATCATTAACAACGAATTTCAAGTCAAATCTTAAGGATATCTTTTTGGTATATATTTAGCCTGAGTATTTGACAATTTATCTAATCAAACAGGTATTCAGGCATATGTACCGTAACTCCTATTCGAGCACTCTTGATTACAAGCCTGTTGCCTGTTTATTTTAGCACTTCTGCAAACCGCAATCAACTGAACTGCTTGGCTTGCAATTCATATTGCTGCTCCGACGTTGACAACAGACGAATATTCAATTAATGTAGACTTGCAAATTTAACTTCACAAACTTGACAACGATACCCACACTGTAAAATGATTGTGCCAGACATGTCAGCAGAGGAGGACATGTGAGACTCTTCTCTGGATTGGTTTTTTATGTGATGAACGACACTCGATTCCGATTCATATCGGTTTTTTTACGAGTCGCCCATCAAAAGGCACGCAATTAAGCCGCTTATGTAGCAGCGAAATAAAAGCAAAGGCCGACATCAGGGCTGGCAGGCAGACTCTCAAAACGTGTCTGGTTGCATTAACGTATGATTATATCCATACTTACGAAAGAAAAGGGTATATCAAGCTTTAAAATTGTGCACCTATGTAAATTTTGATTCTGCCTAATATATAATTTATTTAATTCTCAATGGTTTCCTCATAAACAATTTTGCTTTTAACTTTTTCTTATAACAAAATATTCAAAATTTTAGTTAAATGTTATCCTTGTTTTACATTTGAAAATTTGGTTGCTAACAGGATATATCAAAGTCGACCTATCTATGGGCTTTTTGCTCAGCTTTTGATGCGGCTTATAGCCAGCGCTTGTTCCCACTTGATTCGGATGGAACTCCAGAGCAGCTAAGCTAGCAATTTGTCAAATGAAGTTTACGACTGCGTTGGCTGAAGCATTTAAATTTTTCTGGCCTTTTGTCGTTGAAGTCAACTTGTAGAAGTTGAGGTGAAAGTTCACCCGTTTCATTGTGAAGCAGTTTAAATGCTTAATTTATGTTAAAAGGCGTCAAAATATGTATAGCTCGACGAATATGTTTGCAAGCAGGCAGCACAAATTAAATTATTTCGACTTTACAAGCGATTTGGTGGTCTTTGTGAGCACTCGACTGGACCAATGCACGGGGCAACTCCGGGGCTTCTGCTGTCACACACACACACACCCACACACATATATATATAGACAAACTTCGGTGTACTTTTGTATGTACTTATTATTTTTTTAATAATTTCAAGGCTGTGGTCTTTATTGGTAGGGCTGCTTTTGTGCAGACTGCCAGCAGGGACAGCAATTTGAGGTAAAGTTGTAAACTTTGTGCATTTATTAAAATTGATATTGAGCGGAAAGCGTGGCCAATATGATGATGGCATTGAAGCCAAGATGGCACTTTTACCACTGTTGTAAGGTGATAGTAAAGAGAGGAACTAGAACGGAAGAGCTAGTTCAAATATACCAAGTAGCGGCAGCAAATAAAGATCTACTTTAAAATCAGTGGTCGTGAAGTTGAGAATTAATCTGCGTATGAAATGCAGGCACTAATATTCCAAATATTAACTCTAGTTGTGGACATGGTTAAAGCAACTTAACTGTTAATACTGATCAAAAATATATATACTTTATGAATTCAATTTGCGTGTTATATACCCTTTTTACCAATTTTCCAAGTGTTCAGGATATAAAAAAAGTTTTAGAAGCAGACTCGCACCACATTTTATATTCTCTTATAAAGATAAATTTTATGTAGGAAAACTTAGTCCATTGGATGATTAGCTTAAGTCATAAATTACTGCTTTAAATTATGCGAAATGTTTTTATCTTCCTGTTGCAAAATTTTAATTGAACTTCTTTCACATTGATGTGTGCTTAGAGAAAGTAGGTTAATGACTTGCTTAAGGTAGATATTTCAATATGTATATTTGTAAATACAAACTAAAACACTTGAAAACTTAAGGAAACTATATCACTTAACTTGAACTAAAATTTACGCAAGCATTTTGTTTGGCTAATAATTTGCTCAAGTTTGTCACTTGAAAATAACATTATTTTATTATTAGCCAGTTGGACTCCTCGTTAAACTGTTTGCTCTGTTAGCCACATATAATTTTATAAAACGTGACTCAATCTCGCTTGCAAAATAAGTAACCTTGTTAATACAGGCACGCGTGTAAGTGTCGTGTCACGTCCCTGACATAAATTTGCATAGAGTCTGGCATATTTACCACCTATCTGCGTCAAGTGCCACAGCTGCGCGTTATATTGCAACTCTCGGCTGTCTGCGTAGATGTAAAGACTTCAAATGGCGTCTCGGCTGCTTTCCTTACGATCCCCAACGCAGGCACATTTTGGCCTAATTGCCATTTGCGCCAACTGACTGAGGAAAAGTTAAGGTGTCGCAGATGAGGCAGACGCTAAAAGAGCATTGGTAATGTGTTTATAAAAAATATATACATATATAACTATGTGTAAGTTGAAAAACCACAGCGTTTCCACGAAGTAAACATTAACATTATCCCAACTCTCGTCATTTGCTTTTGGAGCCACTAACTTTTTAGCAATGTTTGCCTAGCCAAATCCCCAAGCGTTACAAATGGAACATGTTTTCGGAGTAGCAACTCCCAAAAAACAAAGAAAACAAAAAAATGACTGCATACCAAACTTTTGCGATAAAAAGTACAATTTTACAGCAGCACAAAGTGAAAATTTGTTAGCCATCGCCATTTTGAGCTGTGTTTGCGACCAGCGACCAGTTTGCGGCTACTTAACTGTTTGTCCGCTGGTTGGCTTCATTTAAAATAAATAAATGCTCTACTAAATCCCTAGAGACCCGAGAAACCAGCTGATTTAAACTTAGCTTTAAATATTTGCATTTTGAGATAGTTTAAAATCCCCTGGCTTGTGCTCACAATTGCTGCGCAAATCTACGGGACTAAAGGCACTCGAAATAGCGTTGGATTGTAAGTGGTAGTATATTGCATTTCGATTACCATTGCAATTCTGTGGAAATTATATTTTTTCAATTTCAGCTGCTGTTGAACATCAGTGAATCATACACGAGGCCAATGCGAAGGACCTGAAAAAAATTGAAGATACAATATTTTTGAGTCGTGTTTACAACATACTTGTGTGTGTAATTCACTTGTCTAACATAAATTGTTATTAAACATGGCAAAAAATTGGGCCAATTAGAGTTTCCCCTGGAGGTTTTTATTTAATGTGGCTTTTGTTTAACGTTTGCTCCCAATGAAATAATTAAACTCTTACCAAGAGTTTTATTGTTAAAAGAATAAAATTTTAATCTCTTTAAGGATTCAATTTTTTTCTGAAAAACTTTCGATAGTGAACGTATTAATAGTCATACACTGGAATATTATTAATTTTATTATCCTTATACTTTGTGGTAACAAAAACAATTTAAGCTTGATTAATGTTTGTGTGGTCTTTATGGTTTTTCGGCTAAGATATCATTACGTTCAGACACATGCCTGAGATTCGAATTCTTTTATTTGGATTTTTGTAACAACTCAAACAGTAAACTCGGAAAAACAAAGAATAATGATTTTTGGCCAGCTAAAAGACCGGTCCATTTCTGTTTGGGGAATGAAATCTGATGGCTGTGACATCAAAAGGCCTTAATATTATGTGAACGCTATGTAAATACGCTCAGATATAATCTTTAGTGGAATTCGATGTATTTTTCTTAAATTCTACATCATCCTCGTTATTCCAGCTTGTATCTTTTGCCATCTAAATCTGCATCGTTTCCCGGGTCATTAACTGCGCACCATAAACTTGAGAAATAGACCAATGCAGACGGGCCTAAGAAAATGCACCAGAGAATAGTTGCGAAATCAAAAGCTCAGTTCAGCTCACACTTAAACCTCGTCCTTTCAATTAATGTGCTTTCAACTTTATGCCCCAGTTTCAAAGAACAAATGTCTGCGTAAGCGCCATAAAAACTTGTAAGCCGAAAATAAAAATTCAGTTTTGCCGCCAAATCCCTGGGCAGATATAAAATATATTAACTAAATAAGTAAACTTAATTTCTAAGTATATATAGTATGTATACATTTCGTCCTACAGATCTTAAATAAGACGGACATTTCACTGTGGCAATTGTTGTAATAAATATTAAATCAACATTAAATGCGGCTCATAAATTTCTTGCCCGACAGCGAGGAACATAAAATAAAGTGACAGAAAATTAACCGTAAAACGAATCTCGAAACTTTTTTTATACTCGGTGACCAAGTAAAAAAAGAGTATATTGAGTTTGTGCAATGTCCGTCTGTCCGTATTGAAGCTAGAGACTTATAACTCGGAATATATACTCCTGTGTATCCGCGTCAAATAAAGTGTTAAGATCTTGGGATCACTGGGGGCTTGGCAAATCCATTAATCCAATAATATATCTCAATAAATGTCTTCACTTAGCGGCCTTATTTAGAAACAACTCTAGCGCTGTAATTAGGCAGACTTCTCTTTTGGTTTTTTATACTCGTATATTAATATTATTATTACACATTTTAGTTATTATTACACTGTGAACGAGTATTGCAATGTCGGTTAGACCCGACTGCAACGTTCGCACTTGTTTTTTGTTATTTCATTTCGGTTATTTGTTTGTTCCTTTCTGGTTTTTTGGCTTTTACATATTTACGTATTTGTGCATGTGCAAATATGTCAACTCTGTTTTAATAACCTTTTCTTAAACATTTATGCAGGACCCACTTCTTTACAGACCCCCCCCCCCCCCCCTGTGCCACATACACGTGGCACATGAAAAATAATAAAAATACGCTGTCAACTGGCCACGCAGAAGCATTCAGAGTGCAGGCCCATGTTGGTTGAACCAACAAGTAAATAATAAATATTGGACACAGTCGGCACTGTGAAATGTGCTGCAGTCCGGCACGGCCCTAATTAAAACTTTTTATAGTTCACACAAACGAGAGACTTACAAAGAAACGGAACACATAAATCCAATATTGTTTGCCTGCTTCGAGCTCATCCTGGTCCTATTCAAATTTAGGTCGAACGCAGCCAGAGGGGATTGCCTCGTTATATGTAGATACGAGTATGCATGCCAATTATCCTCTCTATGCCTCTAATCAGCTGTTTCAGTGTTTGCTCTATTGATTTTTGAATTGTTCACAAAGTGCAGCAAACAAATTTTATTGACTTGGTCTGTCCAATATAGGCATACGAATTGCCTTACATGGGCTATATAAAATTGTTATATGTAATAGACCGCAGCACACTTTCGCCTTTATATATCTAGAGCCATCTTACTTGTTTTCAATTTTTTGGTAGTACGAATTCAAATAGACGGATGGTTGTTGATGCTTCAAACGACCTTATAGGGTAAAAGACGTCTTCTTCTGCTCTTACATATATGTGCACGAATCTATTATAGCTATTTGAAATGTAATATTTTCCGAATTTTTTATTTTAAAATTTCACAATGAGCTTACAGCAAACAAAATAAAAATTTGTTATTAAAATCTGCTACACATAGACATACGTAATTTATTTGCAAAAGCAAATTTGCACATTTTCCTAAAACTACTGACATTCAAAAATATTTCTTTAATAAAATAAATATGTTCGAATTTCGAATTTTAAAGATTTGATAAAATAACAAAAATATAAAATAGATTTCATTTCAGGCTAATAATATGACGCAAAGGGGCTTAAGTAGCTGTAATGTGTGTAATTTATTCTTATTTTGAAAACTTTAATGCGATTTTGCCACTTATAAATTTCAATAACCAAAAATCTAGCCAGCGCCTAGAAAAGTTTGTAAAAAATATATATATACATATATATATGCATTCCATATTAATTTATGTGGACGCTAAGCCTCATAAATATTTATGAGTCGGAATCAGGGAGGGCCTTTGGACATTGTTGACTGATTTTTTATGTGCCTATCATATTACATTATTGTTTGTTATCTTGTTTATTATAATATTAAAAATTTGTTTTACGCTGCTTCATTATTTACATTTCAAATTTATGCATAAGGCGCCCCAGTTCTTTGTGCGTCTTATTATTGTTATTATTGTTTGCAGCAAAATATCGAATACAAGACAAGTGCGAGTACGAGTACGAGTCCCTCTATGCATTTCCCTTGTTTCTTTTTTCAGATTCAATGAAGTGTAAGCGAATGCGGCTTCCATATGGAAATGTATGCGGGTGTGGCACAGACGTAGATAAAAGACATAGACATAAAGCCAGCCTAGTCCTTGAAATTTTATATTTTTGTTTATTTTTGTACATGCAAATTGGAAAACAAATGCTCTTATTCTTTTGAATAAACTTTTTGACACTGAAATTGTTGTTCTTTTGCATTTCTGATTTTTATTCTCGGATGGCTTTTAATAATGTTATAAATATATTTATAAGCTCGCATATTAAAAACAAAAATAATTAGGAAACTCATAAGTAAATCAATTTATCAAGTTAAAATTCATAAAAATTTGTCAATTTAAAATGTGTATAAAAAGTGATGAGCTGTGCTATACAAATTCACCAGCAGAGACATTCCTTCCCACAGGAGTAACCAACTTTCGCAACCTAACATAATACTTGATTGACTTTCTTATTTATTTTAAATGTGTGGCCAGAAATAATCGCACTAGTATATTAGTTTTACCTTCAAATCTTCCGATAAGTTATCTTATATTACAGTGTATGCTAGCATATTTACAATATTTATTTATTTACATAATACAAATAAATTGTACAAAATCGGGGAATTATTTTACATTTATTTATTTATTATTATTACTATTATTTATGTTATTAATATTAATATTCTTATTATTATTACCCAAATCCCACATCCCACAAATCACTCAACGGCAAAAAATTCATTTTAATCTTTTTGATTAATTAATTTTTCGTACCTACTAACTAATCTTTGTCTTTACGTTATTGTTTGTGCTATAAATAAATTTCATCCATAAATCCTCTAGTGTTATTATCGCTCTGTGCCAACTGCAGCAGTTAATTGAATTGCGGGGTTAGTGCAATAACTTCATTCCAGCCCTTGACCCAAGGAGTTCACTGGCAGTTTCAGCTTTTGTTGGATGAGGCAATGTGGCGATGGCAGGCAACTTGTCAGCGACAGGGACGGACAAAGTGAAATAAAACCTCAGGAACGTGCCAGGAGATAGCTCACATGCCATTAATCTTCACCTTCCTTCCGCCTGTACTTGTTAGCCTTATGCATGCTCTGGGCCGAGGCCACTTGGCCTGAGGTGCGCCACCGCGGACATTCGAGGCGCATCGAAAACCAATTTCAATTTTCTGTTTGTTTGCTTTAATATCTACCTGGTTAAGTCAAATTATGCCAGACAGTTGGTTCGCCCAAACAGAAAACAGACAATTAGATATTATTCCGGTTATCATCATGCTCAAGTGTTTGACGAACTGTGTGACTCAAAGACTCTAAGTTGGTCAATTGATGTCCCCATCGCAGGCTTCAAAATCAACTAGAAAAACCTTTTTTGCAGCTGTCGCACAACTATGAGAACTTTGGGGCAAATATGTAAGTTCTGGGTGGGCTCTATGACGCAAATCCTTTGACGACATACCCAGCATGCAAACAATTTCAGACTCGACTCCTGACTCATTCCTTCCGCATGAGGAGTGCGCAACCAGCAGAAGCCGTCAAAATAGAATGCAGAAAACATTCGAGTTTTCTTGACTACGAAATGCCCTGTTACCTGTGAAATACTTTAACAAACTTTTGTACCAAAAGTATCTGTAAAAAATCAAAAGTGTTTCTTGATTTGCACAAAAAAAACCATCGAAATTTGTTTTATTTTTATTCCCTGAACACATTGAAAATGGGTAAAAAGGGTATAATGTATGCCTGTATGTAACAGGCAGAAGGAAGCATCTCCGACCCCATAAAGTATATATATTCTTGATCAGCTCGACAAGCTGAGATTTAGCCATGTCAGTCTGTTCGTCCATCCGTCTGTATGAACGTAGTGATCTCGGAAACTACAAAAGCTAGAAACCTAAACTTAACGACTATAGATTCTCCTAATCCATACGCAGTAGAAGTTTATCATTTTTTTCTCGATATCTTGCTCCGTTTCATTATTATCGATAAAAATCGATTTTAAGACTCGGTTTTCTTGGCATATCTAGACTATAAGAACTAGGGCCATCAAATTTAGTTTATTATGTGCTCGTAAGTAATACGCAGATTATGAATATTTCGGATTTTGGATGCGTAACGTTTCGTAGCAGCTCGCCGCTGGGCTCAGGTTATCTCCTAGTCGGGCACACCCGACTAGAGCCATCTTACTTGTTGTTTTTGTGTTTTGTCAGTTAAGAAGTATCCACTAGCGAATTCGTATTATTGTTTACGCTTTGGTCAGACAATAAATAGTTTTGTTCGCTATACTAAAATTGAACCAAGCTACTAAAAGGAAATTGTAGTTAGGTTCGGTCTTTGCTTCTGCTGATTTTTTAGGCAACCGGTTAGCTTGAGGATTTAATTAGTGTACAAAAGCGGATTAAATTATTTGCAACTATCGTAAATGTATAAGCAAAGAGACGCTTATTCTTATCTACCAGGCAAAAGTCTTTCTTGTATTTTCCAAGCAAAATTTGTTCTTAACTGCACTTTAAAAACTTTCTTTTAATAGGCCACTTTCTCCCAATGGAAGAAAAAAGTGCAAAATGAGCATACTTAGGGTAAGTCAATGTCGTCGATCCTGGTCCAGAATATATACCTTTACATATATTACACACATATGTATATACGTACATATGCCAATTTATGGCTTTAAGCTGCAGTTGCCGTTCTAAGCAACTCCTTGGGTACAGGGTATTTAAAAAAGATGGGTACGCACACACACAATTAAACACCCCCACACACTCACATTCACCCAAAGTAGAAGAGGCAGAAATAAGTCGACAAGCGCATTTCATTTTCAAAACTTTGCAGACTGCCCCACATTGCAGCTGTTGTACTCCTTTGTTGTTGTTATAGTTGTTGTTGTTGTTATTGTTGGTGTTTTTGTTGTGTTGTGTTGTGTTGTGTTGTGATGAGGTTGCTGGTTTTCATATACTTTTTACTTGGCATAGTTGAAATTAAAGTCATAAAACTTGGTTTGCAGTAATCTGTGTTTTATGAAGACCAAGTGGCTATGTGGACTTAAGATTGGGGCACAACAAGAGTGCTCTAGTCGGCAGCGCCCGACTATGTGATACCCTGAACCCAATTGGGATCTGTTGTTACACAAGGCTGTAGTACTTGAATTGTACTGTTATCAAAAATCCGAAATACTAACTATATGCGTAAGCTTTACAAGAACACATTAAACCAAATTTGGTGGATCTAGCTATTATAGTCTCTGAGATATGCTCAAAAAACATGGTTCAAAAAAATCGATAGATATCGATAGTAAGAAAACTGGGCGGGCTATCGATAATTCGAAATTAACTTGATCTGCGTATGACATACACGAACTTAAAAAAGAAAACTTCAACTCTCTAGCTCATAGCTTATTAAGTGCTTGCTGTCAAAAGAAGTCTCAAGTTTTCTTTAATAACTTCTGTGTTTCTTATCCGATCTTGTTAAAACTGTTTGCAACAGATTCTCTTAGTGCTATAGTAAATTAAAATATTCATGTCAACCAAATCTAGTGTCTCTAGCTCTAAAAATACGCGAAATAGCTTAGGCTTAAAAAATTTAAAGGTGTGTTAGATTTTTATCAATATAATGAAATAGGCGTGGGTTATCGATCAGTTAAAATAAACTTTACCTGCGCGAACTTAAAAAACAAAACTTCAACTCTCTAGCTCTTATTAAGAGCTTATTATCTATCTCTTATCTCTATTATCTAGCTCTTATTATTCAATAGAATTCCTAGATTTGTAAAATTTTACCTCACGTTTTCTTTTATAACTTCTTTAATAACAAGAAAGATGGAGATACTCTGAACCCAGCGGCGAGCTGTCGTTATATACATTGAAAGCACTTTGCATTCATACACACATTCACAAAGTCACACACTATGGAAAATGAAAGAGTATGATCGTTATGAAACTTTCAGTGCTTAATAAATCTATGCAAATCTATGTACAAACCAAAGCGCAAGTCTGTAGTATTTGATTTGCGATTTGATGGCTGTAGCTCTTATAGTCTTCGAGATATGCCAAGAAAACCAAGACTTAAAATCGACCTTTAAGATATATCGAAAAAAAATTATAAACTTGTACTGCGTATGGATTAGGAGAATCTAGAGTCGTTTAGTTTAGGTTTCTAGCTTTTGTAGTTTCCGAGATCGCTGCGTTCATACAGACTGACAGACGGACGGACGGACAGACGGGCATGGCTAAATCGACTCGGCTCGTCGTCCTGATCAAGAATATATATACTTTATGGGGTCGGAGATGCTTTCTTCTGACAGTTACATACATTTGCGCAAAACCATTATACACTGTTTACCCAATTTCAATGGGTTCAGGGTATAATTCCACAAAGTACAGAATGTAAACAAAATGAACTTGATGCCTTAAGCAAGTAATACAAATTTTTGTATATACTTATATACATTAAACTTCTTTAAAGCTTTAAGTACTTGCAGTCTTTTGCGAAACATTATTAAAAAATTGTGTTTGTTATGAAATTGATTTCTTGAAAGTTTAGATCTTATCAACCTTTAATATCTTCGGCTCTATTAAAAGGAAAACTTTCGTCTTAAGTTGCTTTATGAAAATAAATAAATATTTCAAGAATTCAATGTCAGTTTTAAGTTTTGCTTTGGAGCTCGAAGAAAATTCTCTAACGGGTCTAAAGCATACAAATGTTGATTATTATTTTACATTCGTAAGCCCTTTACTACTTATGCTTGATTACCAAATATAAATTGAATTCTAAATATTTCTTAGCAAATTTAGGTTACAACCGCATTTATTTCAATTATGGCAAGTAAAACACGCTTTAAGCTTTGATAAGCTTTAAGGTATATCATATCAAATCTTCAACATACCATTTTATTTTTAAGCAGAAAATGTAATAAAATATTTTATAAAATATTATTTAAGGCCCGAATATCAACGTTCAATTGCACCTTTCACACGCATTTTACCTATAGTAATGTACACTCTGCCTTTTCCTTCGAGTTATTGCAGTTCATTTCTATACATTTTCCATTGGGTCGCACAACAGTAGACGAGCCAAGGAAAAATTACGAGTTTTCTGTAGTTTCACTGACTTTTCACTTCTGAACGCAAACATAAAAATGTAATTGAAAACAGCTGAGGGTACAAATTGTGGAACGTGCGAAAAACTAAAAAAAGATGAAATAAAACTTGACACACACAAACCACTACACATAGGCACAGGCACGCACACACACTTGTATACACAGCACCCAGAGAGACACTCGTATATCCGCAGTTGGGAAATAAATGTCTGTGCAGGGTAAAATGTGTTGGGAGTTCTGTAACTTGCATCGTCGAAAGCTAAAAAAAAACAACAAATAAATACGAATGCCTACGCCGGGAATTCTCGCTTGACGGATACCCTATACCGAACGATGAGCGTAGCTAGGGCAAAGTTTTTTATTTAGAGTCAGGTTTGGAATTGTGTTTTAAAATTGGTGGATTGCAAGATATCAACAAAAATACCAGAATATTTCAGATTCTGAAATCTAGTCTAATCTAAATTTAATCAAGAGCTTTTATAACACTTGGTAGAAACTCAGTTGACTCCTGGTTTTTACATACGTTCAAACAAATTTAAAATACCCTTCTGTACTTGCTTCATTGCATTAGGACTTAGAGTATACTCAATGGTACAGGGTACACAAATATGTGCCGCGTAAGTGTAAAAGAGCAAACTATTTTTTGTACAGCCGCCATTGTTACTGTTTACTACATTTCCTTTTTAATACACTTACAAAGAGATTTTCATCTTGTGACGAATAATGTAAGGAGTTTGATCATTTTGAACCGCTTAGATAAGTATACATACATACACATACATGAATATTTCTGTTGACAAACTAAGTCTTCTGCCCTTGCTGCAGGCAGTACCTATATGAAAGAAACCGGATGT
Source organism: Drosophila colorata (assembly GCA_035041545.1). NCBI lineage: Eukaryota > Metazoa > Arthropoda > Insecta > Diptera > Drosophilidae > Drosophila > Drosophila colorata. The sequence goes on along the minus strand of JAWNLD010000680.1, from coordinate 4,044,860 downwards.
TATTATTATTGATATTACTATAATACATTATACCAACCATATAAAATATGAAGAGGATAAAAGTTAAGATTTTACACAAAACAGTATTTATTTATTTATTTTTTTAATTTTTACAAATCTTAAAAGTTATTAACTAGCTAATTTGAGGAAAATGGGTCAAATATTAAGTTTCTTTTTCTATATGGAAATTAAATTTAATAACGCCTTCTATTCAGTAAAGAGTATTAAGAGTTCAGCACGCCGAAGATAGACATTTTTTCTTGTTGTTTATTCAAGTAAAAATGTGTTATGCTCTGGGACCAGGCGACCTGAAAAATTTAAATTTGGCCAAAATTGTTTGTATTGTTTTATTTTGTGAGGTATGTTGATGCAATCTTAAATTAATTTGCTGCGAATTCAACCAACATGCATAGTTATGTGCGTTATACTTACAATAAAAACAATAAAAACTGTGCCAAAAAAAATCAGATAAAATGTAATGATTTCTTTCCTGAGAAATTATTAATTAAGCTGTTGAAAAGCAGAAGTTTAATGCAATAAAAAATATATTTGGTTTTGGCTTCCCTTTATTATGAAAAGAACCGACGTAAAACTTTTACGCTGCGTGGTATTTATTCAGCACTCAGCTGCCAGGCCAATTCGCATTTTGACTCTCGTTAATGACCATATCAACGTTAACAAAGTTAAATGACCAGGACAGGAGAAATAGTATAACGTCAGAAGTCTAATTAATATATATACAATATGTACGTATATACATAATGTAAATGTATTATGAATGCTGACAGCCGGATGCGGCTGGGGTTGCTGCTGTCGCTTTGACATTGCTAGATTAATGTCAGCGTTGGCGCTGTCGGGACAACGAGGATATCAAATAATTTTTCATTAACTTAGATAATTTTTTTTGGCAGCGTTGAATCTTTTTGTGCACATTCTAACGGAACTCTGTTGTTGCCTGTTCTCTGTTGCTTGTAGTTCAATTTGGAAATTAGTCTGACAACAAAGCGGTGCTGAGACCGACGCCTCCGACGCATCCTTGACGCAGTCGGCGCCATCTCCCCCCAATCGCACGCGCGTCGTTTGCTATCTCGTAATTGCAGGACAATGGGGCGGACAAGCGGCGCATTATGTAATTACATTGACGTGCATTTTGTTGTCTGCGCCACAGCACGGACAGCGAGTGAATTCCAACAAATAAATAATCCCGACTATATATACTTCACTGTACAGTTTAATTCCATTGGCAGCCCTTTGGCAAACGTGTGCAGAAAACCGTAAAAATGTTGTGAAAGCTGGGAATGTAGAATGTGGAAAAACTCTCTCGAGCTAATCTGGATTTGTTCCCAAAAAAGAACACAAATCAAAGGTCCGGGCGTTGAAATCTAAGCAAAAGGCATTCCAAAATTCTTGACCCAACTTTTTACAGATTAACGACCTTTCCGTAGCCATGGCTCAGACAAATGTGGCCCTTGTCGAAGTGCCGTGAGATGTGTCAACTTGGTGCTTGGGGCTAATACTCGGAGCGTGTTTCTATAATGGCCAACACGACGGCATCGCATTGCCTTGGCCAAGACCCATGACAAACACGACGAAACTTTGCATAAATACAGTTTAAAACACACTTTACAGCAGGCGTGGCAAGGGGAGGGGGAGGGGGGGGGGAGGGACGTGCAAGCCAACAGAAAGCAAAGGTCACTTAGTTCCAGTCAATACCCGCACCGTCTTGGCCAGCAATATAGAAACTGCGGTATGTGCTGCTAATGACAAATGTATTGTGTGGTGGGGTCGACGTGGCGCCAAATTGTGCACACAACCAGAGTCAGGATATCAACCGGATAGGGTTGGACACCAGCTACACCAGCTAAACCCTCGACTCTCCGCCATTCTCTGGCTCTAGCTCAGCAACTCCCAAGCGAGCGGTTTATTTGCCTGTCGAGAACGAAACATATTTATGCGACCGGAAAGCCACTGGCAGCCATTTTGTATGTGAGCAGTCAATCCCAAACAAATCAAGAACAGACCCCTGACCACAATGGACCGGGCGTAGACAATGCAAATATCTTGCTAATTCTGACACTCGGACTGTGTGCAAAATCAGCTTTTAATTGTTTTGCCATTGCGATTGAATTGAACCTGCCAGCCGGAAATACAACCAAGCAGTCTCGACATGGCTCAGGAAAATGTGCTAATTTCGGGAAATTAATGAGAAACATTATTGGATCAGAGCAGGCAATAAGTCAATAATAGCAATGGTACGTCCAACATTATAATTAAAGACATTCATTTCAAACTTTGCTGATACTTTTAAAACAACTGCAAAAGTATGTGCTCGCAAGTTGGAGTATTGCCATTTTCTCATTTCTCATTTGCTCAGCCACAACGCGAAGAAAAACACCAATTATCACGGAAAAACTTTTTACAAATTTTATACATTTGCGAAGAGTATTGCAATTTCATCACGAAATGTGCTACGAAATAAATGAGATGTCCTTGCCTTGAATAGGTAGTTCATTTTAAAATTATTTTGATAAGCTGTGCATAGATTCGCCCTTGACAGAATATATTTCAAAGTCAGCCGGAATAACCCCGTATAAAAAGTAGCTGCCATAGAAACGATCGGTCTGAAATCAAGCTCTTGCAAGAAAAACCTTGTTGTTTTTTATAAAAATATTCTAAATATCCTCAGCCAACAAATATCACTTGCCACTCCCAGTGTGGGTATGAAGTATTTCCTAGCAGGGCATGTTTAACTAAAGTATTGTTTCTTAGTTTTATATCCCAATTAAATCGTTGTTTGCTTCTGATAAACACAAATTTTTTTTTAAATTTTCATTCTGTAAAATGCGCTGAAAAGTATGCTACGTATTTAATCAAAATAACATTTTAAAGAAAAATTCTTTTAAGAGAGTTGATCTTAATAAAAGATTAGAATTCAGTTTTTTTCCAATTTTTTAATGGTTTAACTTAAATCTGGAAACAACAAATAGAAATTTGGCATTTTTGAGTTGGCAATTGCTGTGGCTCATTCGACACTGCCGTCGTCAGCAACTAGTCCAGTCATTAAATTATCGGTCATACTTGGTAGTCTCTGAGCATTCATATTGTAGTTATTCAACTTGTATACGAGTAAAGAAAACACCTCCACTGGCAATGTGGACTGCAGAACGCTGAGTAATTTGCCAGGCTTATTGCACACAACAATTGCATTCATCAAATGGTCAGCGCCGCGCTCAAAGTTACCCTCGGTGATCAGGAGCTCGCCCTTGTGGATTTCCTGCATGAAATAGCGTTCAATGGAACGCTGATCAGTTAGAATCGGCAAGCCCTCATGCTCATCGGATTTCCGATTGCGGCGACGGCGCTCGTAGAGATTCTTCTTGAATTCGGGATGGCCGCGCCTTTTACTATCGAAATAGAGGCAATAACCAACAAACGCGGCACTGGCCAAGCCTGCCATAACGCCAAGAGATGTTTTATTTACAAGTATTCCAATCATTTTGAAATAAATTTATTTAGTTTTTACGAAATATATATGTTGGGAGCAGATAAGATCCTTGACTGAACGATACTTGCTTTAAAAATTGTGTTGTAATAACTGACACTATTGTAAATGCTTTTTTGACTACTTTGATTCCAGTTCATGGCCCACGATTCCTTCAACATATTTACTTTTAGCAGAAAAGCTAAAAACAAATATCGCTTAAGAGAATAAACTAAAAACTCTACACTACCCTAGGCTACCCTTACTTGGTTAGGCTTAGTCACGACTATAAAACAAAACAAGTAACATTAAAATTCCATCCCGAAAGGTCAGGGGTCAACGGTATGATGTGGGCTATATCGTTGTAGTATTAAAATTTTAGTTATCTACCAAAGAGGTTAATTTTAACTATAACTCTTTAGTAGGTAACAAAACAGAAAAGTTCGATTAATGCCTGCTGCCAATTAATTCAAAATAGAAAATTGTCACAAAGTTTGGCAAATCATTTATCGTACCTTGTAAGCTTTAAAACGTATACGTTTGCCTCTCTAGGTATCTCTCAACTTGCCTATCTGTGCGAATCTTAGACGAAAATAAAATGTATTTTTAATATAATTGGGTGAAGCGTGATAATTGATGCTTGTATCCCTTAGTGCATTTTGCATTATATTATATACACATAATATAAAAGAATAATAAATTCCTTATGTAGATGGTTAAAGCGTATTTATTGGCTATACCATCTCGTCTACGGCATTCTTACTTGCTAATTAGCTTTTGTTTATTCATTATACAGTTTAAAATAACTGCAAATATATTCGAATCCATGTTCGATGACTGTCAATTCGTTACATATGTATATGTACATGTGTATTCCAATCTGAATCGCAGGCCAACCCAACTACAACTACACTCCCATGTCAAGCTGTCCATTTGCTAGCGATGCTCTCTGCTGTGCGTATTTGGCTTTTTTTTTTGTGTGGGATTGACTCTATATATTCGATTTAGATTTCCTGTGCATCAGTCTATATAACAACAAGTGGGGGTGCTCCAGTCGAGAGTGGTCGACTAGCAGATATCCTGTAACCAGCACCGAATTATTATTTTGCCCACATGGGCAAAAATTAGTTTTGAAATAAATTGTTTTATTTGCATATTCAACCCCATATTTGTTCATTGCCAACAAATTAGGCTTCAATATAAAAATAAACAAAATAAAGAAGTGGCAATATATATAAAATATAAGAATTTATTGATAATAAACACCATTTTTTTTTTCATTTGCAAGAAGCAAGGATAGAACCAACACCTCGGCTTCCACCAAATTTACGAACCGAACCTATAAGGCAAGATAATGGTTCAAACAGTGAACCGAACCATCTATTCAACATTTTTAACTCTTTAAACCTATGCCAGGCAGATAAACATTGCTAAATCGGTATTATCACCTAATAATATCCTTTTTAACAGGGTATAAATATCTGCAATCAAAATGCGAATGCGTATTTGATATAAGAATTTCATACGAAAAAACACAATTTAGGATTACTTTTGCATTTGACAGTGACATGACATTTGTATTGGTATACGAGCCAAGCGAAAATAATTTCGCTCGGAAATCTATAGAATTACATATACATATTTTATTACACGCACGACCTATGTCAAACTGATTGCTCCACCTACCAAAATGTGATGTAAAATTAACGCGCTGTTTAAATATTAAAAGTACGGGCGGTATGCAAAATATGTATTTTAATTTTATCTGAGAGCTTCGTGCAGGTTGCATAGCCAATAAACCCTTTTGTTAAATAAGTTTGTAAGTCTCTTTTTGAGTCTATTCAAAAGAAGAATTGTTGCTTTATTTTCAATATTTTCAATGTCAATGTGTCCCTTCAGAAGATATGACCAAATGTCAGAAAATGTGAAACATAAAATAAAATATTCGAAAACTTGTTCACAGTAGCCGATTCTTTATTTTATTGTATTTTCAATATGCTTGTCAATGTGTCCTTTTAGAAAGCGAGAAACATAAAAAGAAATGTTCGAAAAATTGTTGACCTTATTAGGCGTTTCTTTATTTTGTTGTTATTAGCACTTGAACAAGCCCCTCAGATTTTATGTCACTTTATTTTTACAGCACTTTCTGTACAAATAACCTACCTAATTTTACACAAAATTTAAAGCCTTTAAGGCAGGCTCCATTTTCAATAAGCTTAATTTCGGTCATACAAACATTTAACGTCTCGACATTTTAACTTGGCAAATTATTTGTCTGGCAGTTCGTCGGTCCTTCAAACTGAAGTGTGGGTTGGCCTACTGGTACTTAAACGGGACATAAGCCGAAGAGTCCTTAGTGGCTTTTATCTTCTACAGTTGCTTCTATTTATTGCAGACAGTTCATATGTGTTTTTCAATCAATCAGATGACATATGCCAGAAAAAGTTTACGTAAAATAATTTGCAGACTTTGTATAGTCTTATAGTTGTTATACTCGTTCAGGAAGTGAAACTAGTATATTGGGTTTGTGCGATGTCCGTCATGGTGTCCGTCCGTCTGTCCGTATGAACGCAATTTTTTTCGTCGCTATTGAAGCTAGAGACTTGCAAATATATTCTCCATATACTACATACGCGCCCACGGTGGACGTGGCAATTCGATTAAATCAATAGGTCTCCCTCACTTTTAAAGCTAGATGCATAACGCCCACTACCGCTACAATGTCCAAAGCTCGATATGTGCACAACATAAATTAAGCCAGTGCAACATATCAAGCGCCATCTATTGCATACTTTTTGGTACCTATTATTTGGTTTCATTAGAATAGTGTTGAATAACTGTTTAATTAGTTTGTCACATGGGAATTTAAGTGGTCAGTAACCACTGGTCGGTAGATAGCGCCCAGATGACTTAGACTTTTTCGTATTCTTAGAATTTGTGTGCGGCTGTTTGCGATTGTGCACTTGTCTTGATTCTTCTAATAATTGAAACTTTTTTCAGCTCATAACAATTTCTTAAATTTATATTCTTTTTGCTTTCTGCTAGAATTTTTCATATAATTCTTATTAAATACTTTAACTTGAATTTCGCTACACTTCAGGTTGAATGGTTGGTGGCGTTGGTGTTTAACGAGGGGTCTGCGTATTAATTTTTTTTGTTTTTTATACTCGTTTATTATTTTTTTTGTGCACCCATAATGCTACATGTTACATGTTTTCGCTGTTATTACACCGTGAACGAGTATTCCGCCGTCGGTTACACCCGACTGCAACATTCTTACTTGTTTTTTTTATTAATATTCTGTTGCATTCAAACTACCCTCTCAACTATTAATAAATAATACAACAAATTAGGTTGCTTTGTCAACAATGGTTTTGTTTCTATATTATTGTATTGGTTTTTACTCTCTGGTCACAAAATGAGAAAGATAAAATTCGTTTTATCCAAAGTTTGTCTCTCTGATATCTAAACAAATCTTAATCTGCTGTATTAAACTCGGCCTAATCTTATTAGAACCCTAATTTTCTCTATTACTCATATACATGGTAGCTCGCACAAAGAAAACTTTTCCATGTATTTGACATCTTAATTAATTATTGATATTTCGTCTTTAATTCGATTTCCTTATCACGCAGCTGCCAGTGTAGCAGTTATGTAAATTATTATTAGTTTGACTATGGGTATAAATTACCCGAAAAGCAAACATTTCTTGCCAGCCAAAAATTTCCATTGATGTGTAATAATTCATAAGCCGAGTATTCGCCAGTTGTTGTCTTTGAATGCGCAGTATATCAGATAAGTTCTTGAATAACATCATCATTTCTATAGACTTGCCAATTAGGTAGCCAACTTGTTGCGTGTTCACTGAAATTGCAGATTTATTTTTTTTATAGACTTCTTACGAACATATGTTGTGCATACCATTGAGGGAATTGATTGCTATTTAATGTGACTACAAGCGGCTACAGCTTGGTAGGCGCAAATGGCCCCTTATCCCACACACACACACACACACTCAGTTGTCGACTGTCGGTTGTTGAATGTGGATGTCTGTTGCTTTGGCAACGTGGCTGGGAAGAACAAGCATGTAATATCTGTCAATAAAGGGATTCGTTTCAACTGAATTTGAAGGCCTTTGCTGTCATGACAATGATCTAAAATGAGTGCAAAAAACCCGATACGATGACAGCGCATTGAAAAACCGCTAACCGAAAATCATCTTATTATGCAAATTGTTATTTTATGCTTTCATATAATTTAAATGGAATATTTTCCATGTGGTGTTTGTACTCTCTTCCACCACTCCATTACTCTCTCGCTCCCTCTTACTCTCTTTATCCTTCTCTGTTTGGCCATAAAACCCATCAAATCCTATTACGCTAAATGTGTTGTAGGCTACAAAACAATAAACAGCGCATATATAGCCGTAAATAGGGTTTATCGCCAAGTTATCACAAGCAATTTGCGCGTCTTAATGTTGCCGAGACAAGAAAATTGTTGAAAAGTCAGTGGGAAGTGCATTTTACAAGTTTACAAATAGCTTAGAACATATACACATAGTTCATACTGTGATTAAATTTGATTATTAATATATGACCTTATGGCTTAAAGGATTTATGACTTTTGCGCAGCTGGGCGCAAGTGGAAAATTCGGTAACCGTTCCGACCAGATTCCTTTGAAAAGCATTCATCTTTATTCCTAGAAATTATTTTACAAATTCTGTTCAAGTCATTTAGCACAGCCCACACATTCTGGTCCAGCACCACCACTGGTCCAGCACATCAACCACTACTCAACTTCAGGAACCACAAAGGGTTGATCTTGACCCTGGTCGAGTTGCCTGAATAACCTAACTGAAAGAAATATTTCTCGGAAACTGAATACCATATTTCGTGGACATAGACAAAATGTTATCCCTTTTTATTATTTTTATAAAGCACATTTTTTTATAACAGTTTTCAAAACATTTGCTTTAATACAAGTTTACAAATTTACGGAAAAATAATATTATGTTATAGTAATGATAAATTGTTTTGTCATACATGGAAATTATTTCCACAATTTTTAAACATGCATACAAAGCCTATGCAAACTTTTCTATAATGAAAATACACATATTCCTCTGAACATTGGAATATTTAAAATGTTTATATTAATTACAATGTTATTTCCAAAGCACAACATTTTTCAAACTTAAATAAACCATGTATATAGTTTAATGGACCATACGAAAAGCTTCTTACTGTCAACAGTTTCTTTTATTAATAGAAATCTAATTTATTTAATTTATTCTCTTTCATATAAATGATGTTTTTTTTCTTTTCTGAATGTGTAATCATTTTTTGTTCACCTTTACACATATTTAAATTTAGATTTTCATTTAATTTAATGTGACCCTTTTGAGGGATCTTTTTAATACGCAAGCTTTAACCGTATTTTGTATTGTAAAAGTCTTTTAATAATGTTTGTATACATTTGCAATCCACTCCAAATGCCAAAGTATCCACTCTGAATAGTTGAACGAATGACAGCTTAGCGGCAAATTTATTTGCATTCATTGAGTCCAAAAAGTAGACCCTTGGCACAGGGAAGATTCCCATTGAGTGTGCGGCAAATGCATTCAATTGAGTTCTATGGATACCTGCATAACATTTGGGTGCGTTTTTGTATTATCCATTGAATTGTCCATTTTCCAAATATATACAAAGGCTTTCCACAAATTATTTAAAAATATTATAATGAATTGTCAAATTCATACAGACTACTGTCAGCTTCTTTACTATTTAATCAAGCATTAAAACTAGCCAAGCGAATTAATGTGAATTATTGCTCTGAAGCGAAAAAGCCTTTTTGCAAAAATATCACAGAATACATTTTTGCAAACATTAAGAGTAGTTTGCTCCTTAAAATATGTTAGAAGCCTGTGTGATTCTGGTTCGAGAAACTACTTAAGTACATAATTTTGGTATATTTAAGTAGGCTTAGGAAATTATCGTTTCGTACAGTGAGCTTTTATCTCAAAAGTAACAACAAATTTTTTCTTTCTTGTTTGGTAATTTGTAATTAATTTTTTAAGTCTCAGAGTGCTAACTTCTAAAAATAAAATTTTTAATACAATTAGAAATCGAAAAGTATCCAGGATAATTTAAATGCCAAAACCTATACACTCTAATAGTTAAAAAGAAAACAAACAACAACAATACACAAAAAACTAAATAAATAATTGAAGAAAAATGATGTTATAAATTATACAATCAAGCATATTTCATAATAATAAGAATATATTTTAAATGATTCCATTAGATTGTATTAATTACTTTCTTTTTTAACAATATTTTATTCAAGAAACTCGTGTTGTCCCAATTTAGAGATATGTTATTTATGTAGCTCTGTTAATAGAAATAAAGAAAAAAGAAAAACATCTCAACAACTAACCTGCTATGTTAAAAGTTTACCTTCCAGATAAATAGTCAAATGCACCCCAAGCAACAGAGAATATGTGCCAGTGCGTGAGGTTGGTCTGAGTAATTCATTTTATCGTCTGTTGTACTTAGTTATTTAAGTAAAAAAGGTCAGATGGCTGCATAATTGAACAGGTGAAATCCAACGTTCCATTTTTAAAATTGTATGAGTCGAAGGTTAGAAACTTACCTTTTAGAATCATTAAATGATGTAATTCAAATCAATTTTATGTTGCATTCTTTAAACGCTTTCCTAACTAACAAAACCAACAGGAAAAATTCAATAGCTGTTTAAAATTTCACAACGTTTTACAATTTATTTACAACTTACACACATACACAAAATATGTTTTCATATATATTAGATAAATAAAAATATGTCAGTGTCATGGACAGAATATATTTTATATATCTACCAGCAATAGTGTTTAAATTTCGCAATGCGTTGCTCATTTTTTGCCGGTCAAGAGTGAACAAAAATGTAAAAATAAATCAAATAAATCAAAATACAACGATTTTGTGTTTTACAGACAAGTTATTTAACAATTATCAGATTTTAATAACATTTAAATTAAATTGAGGTTGTAATTAGCTTAGTTGAGAATGTGAATAGTACAACAAGCATTTGGAAATACATAAATATTCGGGTTGCCACTGTAAATATATAATGTAAATTGTAGTGTATATTTATACAACAGTTAAAACTTATAGCTCTTCGATGATATTATCTAATACATGTTGCACATACGTAAGTACAATTAGAATGTATAAGAAAGTATTTGACTTAACTCTAAAATGCGTATAATTTCGTACTTATTTTTCTTTTGGGTTTTTTTTTAGCTGCCGACAACCAGAAATTCGTGTTTCGTATTTACAATGAAATTCTTTTAATTTTGATTGGCTCTTTTGTAAACGAAACCGTTTAAGAATTTTCCCATCACAGTTGTTGAATCGCCGTCGCCGTCTGGCTATGACTGTGCCCGTGGCTGTGGGCGTGACCATGACTGTGACTGTGACCGTGACTGTGACCGTGACTGCTGCTGTGCTCGGAGCCTTCCTCGATGGGATTGTTGTCCTCGTCGCATGAAATGTATTTAATTCGTACGCGCTGTCGCTCACCAACGCCGTTGTTAATGGACAGGCAAATGAGCGAGCTATTGTCATCCATTGGTCGCTCAATGATGCACTCGGTGGCCGTGTGGTTCACTCCCTGCACGCCCACCTGCCGCTCGCGTGACGCTGTGGTGGGCACCTGCTGGATTTGGGTTTCCATTGTGCTCCGCTTCCACTGGCTTTTGGTCTCGGCTGCACATTTCGATTGGGAAATTCACATGATAGATATACTTACACTGCCTCTGCGTACGTACCTCTTGTATTTCGATTGGAGCTGTTCTTGTTCGCCAGCCTGCTCTTCGGCGAGTCGAATCTGTAGCGAGTCAGGCCCAGGCAACAGCAAAATATTATCCGTTGAAAGTACATGCGAAATCTATGGGGAAGACGAAAGAAAAACAAATGAAATCAAAAACAATAAAGTTCATTTGCATTATTTCTTCAAGCGTCATTATTGCTTCTTGATAAGCCCTGCACCCATTGGAAATGGGTAAGAGGGGGTATAATGGTTATGTACAAATGTATGTATCAGAGAGAAGGAAGCATCTCCTAACCCATAAAATCGATAATTGTGGTATATTCCCAAACCAATATTTTTGTTTTTAAAAATGTTTTTATCGTATGTTGTACACAGATTTAAAATATTTAAAACATTGGATGCCTCCCTCTTAAGAGTTAATTCCATATTTATTCCTTAGCAAGTTATTAAAGATCGAAAGATAATCGGTGAAGTTATTCAGGCTCGCATTTCTCTTACTGTCGGGCTGGGTAAAGAAAAAGCACAGGTGTTTGAATCTGTGCATAGAGAAGGATATTCGGTTTGGAGCTAAGTGCAGGTTATCTCCTTGTCGGACACTCCCGAACAGGTCACCCTTATTTTTCTTTGCCTTAGTTTCTTTTATATATTATTTATTTTTCTCTTCATGCTGGCATTTCTAATAATATTGCCAATTTAAGTTTCTCTTACATTTATTTGTGTTTTTGTATCTCTCTTCTTTTCACTTTTAGCATACTTTTCACAATTTATGAATTCACAGCAGCTTTAATAAATTCCATATACACTTTGCCTTACCTCTTGTTCATCCAGTAGTAGATGATGGGATTCACCATTGCATTGGACATGGCCAACCAGTAGAAGCCCAGATACATGTGCTGCACGTACTTGGTGGATGCCACCTGATTGTTGTGATAGGCATAGATGAAGAACAGATGATAGGGAAGCCAGCAGATGGCGAATATCGAGACAATCGCTATAAACATGCGAACGACCTTTCTCTTCGATTTCATCGATTCAATCTGGCGATCTGTGTTCTCGCCAATGGAGCGACTGCCCCAGAGAACTCGACCCATCAGGGAGTAGCATATGAGCATTACAATCATCGGTATGCCATACGTCAACACCAATATGGTCACATTATAGCTGAAAATAGTTAACACCTCAGGTTAGTTCGCTTCAAATATTTCAAATACTTACACATAGTCGGTCATGGATGTGGGATAGCGTCCGTCGGGCCACATCATGAAGCAAACTGTTCGTGATTTTCCGTTGTAATAACTGTCATGTAATTATAAATCATCTTCCGTTATCTTAGCTGACGGTAATTGCTTTAAATTTTATGGTAAACAAAACTTTAGCAGTGCCTAACTGATATTTATATTATGCATAAAGGTGTTGGCGTTTCTGGCCCGCCCAACACTTTCATCATCATTTAATTACTGAAAGTGAACCTAACCCAAAGTGCCCTTAAATATTATCACGCCCCAAAGTTAAACAAGAAGATTGTCCAAACGGAAAAGTAACACGTTAAAGGGGTTCTGTGCAGCATTGGAATTAATGCATGCCCGTTTTGACGGAAAATTGAAAACCTAATTTGGAAAAGTATCGCGAATTTTATGCGTCGGGCGCGAGCACTTAAAAGAGATGTCTCCACCGGCGACAATTTGTTAGCAACCAATCCGGGACCCATTAACAATGCAACTGACAGACAGGTAATGAGTTTGGCGAATTGTCGAGCAACTCGAGCGAAAATTTAAATTACTATTTTGAAAATTTAACAACCATGCCAAACACATAAATTACTACAATTTAAAAGGAGTTGGCTTGTTTGGAACTCCAAAAATTTTTGCAATCGATTTAATAATATTAAACAAGAAAATAGGAAATTATAGCTAAATTTTAAAGATAATGAAAAATGTTATAAATTAATTTTAGAGGAATATGAAACAAGAAAGTAGGAAATGATAGCTACATTTTAAAGATAATGAAAAATGCTATATGTTAAATCAAAACTAAATATTTTTAAATTTAAATTTGCCTTAACAAAAGTTTAAGCACTAAAGTATAATAACGAAAATGCGTAAAAGGTATTAAAAGGTATATTATAAAATTAAATAGCCAAATTGCAAAAATTTTCGAAGAAAAAAACTTTTATGATAAAGCTTAAAAAAAAGAAGGCAACATTTTCTTGCACTTTCTAAATGGTAAAACTTGTTTAATATTTAATATACTTTTTGTTTTGCGTGGATTGTTTAAAATTTCAAGCATTTTTTAAGTGTACTAGTTTTTAGTGCAAAGTCCGAACAGCTATTAAATTTTGTTTTTATTTTGAATGTTAAGTGTGTCTTGCTTTAAAAAAATATGATTACGTCGATGCTCTAAAGAAAGTGATATAATGTTTACACATAGCATAACAAAGTTTCCAAATTAATTATGATCCTTACAATTATATAGAACTGAGTGCTGCTACTTTATTGTAAGTCTTGTTCGTTTTCTTTAAATCAAATTATCATATTCAAGCAAAATTTGTCTATTTAAAAAATATTTTATGTTGGTGCTTCTTCATGCATATTTTCCACATTTGCCTTTATTTTAATTAATTTAATAGCAGTGTCCTGTTTTTTTCCTGTGCTCCCTTGAAAATTAAAAATATATTATAGCTCGCTGTTCTTAACATTTTCATGTCTGTATTTTCCATAAATTCTGTTCTATTGTCTACTTCAATTTTTCTAATAAACAAAAAGAAAAATGTTGAATAAAGTACAAAAATAGTAAGCGCTCTTGACGAAAGTAGAACATTTCTTGGAATGAGTCTTAAATTTGTGCTAAGAACTTTGTTCCAGAGTTGAATTATTTCAAACTTGGCCAAATTTCATAAACACTTGTAAGTATTTGATTTGAATGAGAAATTCTTATTCTTTCTCTGAGTGTACTTGTGCAAATAACAGCTCTTATTTGTTCACTCGAAAATTCGTAAGCAATTTACTATTTTTATCCATGATTTTCACCTTTGCCCTTTGGTTCAAACACACAAAACTTACTATAAATCCTAGCCCTAATCGTCTTCACAACTCATCTTGTGAAAGTAAATGCCTTACCTAGAATATTTGCACCTTTTGACCATTTGCTATTCAATGCTTGAACTTTGCCCTGTTAGCTTTTATCTCGACTTGTGTACAGATTAGCCCCCATGTGTATATATTTCGATATGAGAACCTTTATTTATTAGGCCCATGGTCTATTACCCTTGGCAACGTTTTATGTCAAGAGCGTTTGCATCTAGTCAGCAGTCAGTCAGCCGGGCTAAATAAAAAATGCTTGAATTATATTTGGTGAATGTGCCATTTGGTTCATTGAAGTGGGAAAATTTGCGTAAAATTCAAATGAAGTTGAAGTTAGCCGGCCTGTTTAGGCTGAGGTGCCTGGATCGACGCCCTCGCAAAGTGTTGCCTAATATGAATGGCTGATGGGGCCTTACAACATGTTGGGGCATCAACGAATCGATTTAGATACGTGTAGAGTCCACAGCGGGCGGCTGCGCTGCAGGCGGTGCTCGTGTGAAAAAGTATCTACGCGAAAAGTATCTTGAGCTTCGTCTTACAAAGTTCTTTATGTTTATTACTGGTTGGTAGGTAGGAAAAAGTGCCACATATTTTGGCGGCTGTTGCCGTGGCCGCTGTTGCTGCTGTTGCTGACTTTGTAAAGCCGGCAAGGTCATAGATATTGTGGAAGCACTTCACTTACTGCTTTGTCATGATGCTGGAGTAGAGCAGGCAGGGCGCGGAGAGGACACAGCTCAGTGCCCAGATCAGGACCAGAATGAATCGAACTTTGCGGCGCGACGTGCGCCGCTTTAAAGGATGTACAATAGCAATATATCTGCAAAGATACAAAACGGATGCACCAACGGATGCGGATATGAATGCCGATGCGGACGCCGATGCGGATGCGGATATAGATGCAATGACGATTATGACAAAACACTCAGCACTTACCTGTCAAAAGAGATGGCGACGAGGGTGAAGACCGATGTTGAAACCGTTACGTTGGCCACAAAATTGTTGATTGTGCAATAAATCGAGCCAAATGGCCAGTCCGAATTCACCATGAATATAAAGTTGAAGACACAATTCAAGGAGGACATTAGCAGGTCAGCAATGCTGAGGTTCAGCAGGAAATAATTTGTGACCGTGCGCATGCTGCGATGTCCTGCGAATGAAACGAAACGGGAAAACACGGCCAAAACGTGAGACGTGACAGCAAAGACAAAGCCAACGGATATTAGTTTCCTTGTCCTTGGAAGCAATGCCAACAATCGATGCAGCCAAGCGGCCATGCGGATATGCGGCCATGCGGCTTATTCCCGATGATGTTGGCACACATGTTCACACGGCGCAAATGCGCTTTAAAACGACGCTCTAACTCTTCCATTTGACAGCTATAGCTGCAACTTTAAGCCGTTTAACTATTAAAAGCTTACCAGTTACAATCCAGAGAACGATTCCATTGCCTGCAATGGCCACAAACATCATGAGGCCAAATACAATGGCCCAAATCGTTTTCTGTTCCCACGGCAACTCATATGGACGCGTTGGCGATGGGAACAGGCATTCAGTGAGAAAGTCCCTGCAAATAGAGAGATAGTGAGAGACAGAGAGAGAGAGAGAGAGAGGAAAAGAGAATTTAATATATGTATGTGTATATATAAAGAATCAAAAAAAAACTGTCTTTCAATATGCACAGCAGTCGCAAATAGAAGTTCGCACAAATCCTTTGAAAGCGATTGCATTTGTTTGTGTGTGTGTGTTTGCATATATGCATGCATGTATGTATGTGCTCTTCAAAATACAATTTACGCAACAGTGGGTTCAATAAAACTGCATACCAAGCACATGCATGCACATGTCTAAAATCAGTATTCAAAAAATTTCCGATTCAACAAGAGTTAAGTGTTGTTGATCTTGTTGTTGTTGCTTCCGTAGTTGTTTTTATTTTTGTTGGATTTGCGGTGTGTCTTGTGCTCACCTGCTTCAAATCGGTTGATTAATTTTAAATTGTTTGATTAGAGATTTAAAATTGCACACAGAGCTTCGATAAGGTAGCAAAGTAATCATATATAAACTTCTTAACTATTTAGCAGTTTTAATCGGAAATCAAGGACATATGATTGAAGCATACGTACACATGTATAAAGCAGCTGCGGGGAATAATTTAATTTTTGGCACACAAAATCATGTTTGATTTTTGTATATTTTTCTTTTTCTTTAGACGCAATAAACTTTTCGTCTTTTCTACGTGGACAAAGAAGCTGTAAAATAACAATGGAAAATCAATGAAGCTCAGGATGAGCAAAATTGAAAGCGAAAATAAAAAGGAGGAAACTGCTGATGAAGTAGAATCACAATAACGCCGCAAATCGAATCTGTAGTTTTAAGTGATTTCATTTCAACTGCATCCGCTTGCCAGCGGAAATGAGCAACAATCCTTGGAAAACTACTCCAGTTTAAACATAGAAACATTTCAAACTGATAGGCTCAAAAGTGCGACAGAGGCAACTCGTGATTTCGCTAATTAGTGGGTGGTTGGAGCTGACTCAAAGTGCTCTCCAACTAGTTGCTTGACTGACATGCTGATTAGTGGCAAATTGAAGTTCGGGCTCGTTAATTAAGTAAATCGCTCGAAAGCCATAGCTCTACAAACTGCTACTTGACTTATGACGGTGTGCAACATGACGTATGAGCAATCAATAGTGCGTAATATGTTTGCCTTTCAGTTGGCATGCAATGTGTTTCAAGCAGGTGAAAATGGTCTAAAGTGCTTGATTAGTAGACACCATGTACACTAGTTGAAAAGAAATCTTAAATTATTACACGTGCAACGTGTCGTATGAGCAATTAATTGTGCGTAATAGATCATCTTTTCAGTTGGCACACACATAGTTCCAGACCAGGTAAAAATTGTCTATAGGTGACTCAGACAGTTATCTTTTACAGGCCGAAAAGTAACATAAGTCTATTACATTCGTACAGGCTAATTGGATAGTTATTAGAAAATACTTGACTAGAGAATATTATTGATCTGGCATAAAAACACAATTAATTAAATGAACTACCCCTAATATTATATATAATAAAATATAGTTAACAAGTGTTGCTCGTTTATTTTATCCAATATATTTATGGGACTGCTGTTTATTTTATGCATAAATTTAAATATTTTGTACACATTAGACAGACATATTTAAAAAAAACTATAAAATCAATAATACTTGATGAAAGTACGTTCATCTGCTTAAAGTTTCTAGGCTGCACAATTAAAGAAATAAACCTTCATATCAAAATGATGGATTGTGGCGAATTTTGAACAGTTTCATAATACATATGTATACTCTAGGGTTCTCACACACAAACCTAGGTGTAGTCATAAACACCCGCCCCCCATGCACACTCCCACGCACTTTGCACAATATTATGTTTTCGTTTTAACCCCATTTTGTAGAGGCACGAGTCGAAAATTGATTTGGGGAATTGTTCGGTGCACTTAGCTCCCTTGCCAATAAATCTACTTTTGTTATTCTATTTCACTGCGCGTTCATCAATCAAATGAAACCACGCAACTTTGTATATTTATGATATTTTTGTTGTTTGGCTTTTGTGTGGTTAACAGGCGTCATAATTAATTTCAAATTAATTAGCTAATTGGGCTTACCATGGACCAATTAAATTATGGTTAACCTTTACACTTATAATTATTTTTAATAAAATGCAAATGCCTCTCAGCAATTTGCTTTTATCATTTTGGTTTTATTTACTGTACATATAATTTTAATTATAATTCATTTAAGTTCTTGTGACATTCATCATTTGAAATAAACTATGCTAAGCTTAGAACAAAAACTCAGAGCGTGGTATTTTTTATTCATTTCGTCCAGTTTCTAAGCCTTTTTATTGATAATGATTTAATAAGATTTATAAGTTATTCATAATTAAAATCAAATTGTGGTGGTCTACGATAAAAAACAAAAAAAAACCCATGTGCATTTAAGTTTTTAACCTAGGTTTTTTGACTGAAGGAAAGAGATACAATGAGATAAGAAAAGATAAAAAGTCATGCCAACCAAATAGAGGGTTTTCTTCTTCTTGATGACTTTTTCTTTGTTTTTTGTATTGTAAATTGCAGCTAAAATAATTGGTAACATTAAAGTTTTAAGCCGAATGTCGTTTACAAAAACTACTACGAAATTTCAAAGATCCAGAAACTTTAAAGAATTTAAATAAAAAAGGATATAATGTACTCAAGTAAATGCGGTCTTAAAATAATATTGACTTTTGTAACCTTATGCCCTTCAATGTTTATTTTAGCCATAAGCGCTCGAGCTGTATTCCTAAGAATTTAAAAGGAAAGAAAATGTGAATTTCACAGGTCAACAGGCAGAGAGTGTATTCTTTTAAATCTGTAACATTCGGATTTAGTAATTTTATTTCATTTAAAAGAAAATTGCCAAAATGTTCTTAGAAGCTCTTCACAAATTTGGAAGCAGCTTTAATTCAGGTTTATCGAAATTGCTACAAATAAACCTGATTATATTTTCGTAGAAATCTTTTCGACTTCTTGCCGTAATGTCTGCTTCTTTGAACTAATTCATTTGCGCTTGAACTACATATTAATTTCGCATTTAATTATATATTTACCAATCCACACATACTCGTAATTTACTCAATTAGTTGAAGCAAATACAATATCGATTTGATTATCGCGAAGGACGTGGTCGAGTCCAGTTTAGGTTGATGCTGCCTCGCTGGTAACAATGGCAGACAATTAACGTAACTCAGATACGTCTACGACTATTACAAGGATAACACAGCTAGGATAGTATTTTGTGGTGCGGTCACAGGACAAACAGTTTGTGTGATTGTTGTTGTTGTCGTTGTCAGTACCCCTTGGCCAACTCGAGTCCAAAACAAACGGCCCAAAATTGTCCAATTCTGCCATTCGTTAAACTAATACTTAAAGCACTCTCAAAATTAAATTCGTCTGTTGCATTTCTTTCGCTCTGCTGATATCCTGTGAATTCAGTCAATTTGGTAAACAGCCTGATTATCATATTGTTTTAATTTTGAATGTGCGTGCGTAATAAATATGTGCGTGTATTGTAAATTGAAAATATCTGCTTTTAATTTGCATAATTGCATTTCTGCGGCAACTGCCAAGCGGCGCTAAACTCCACCCTTCTTCAGATCCCCACCCTTAACTTGGTTAGCTGTCGGTGGAAAAATTCTTTGGGAAATGGGAAATGGAAACAGAAGCGCTTCATTATTGTCTGCTTATGAGTGGCATGCAATTTGTGTTGCCTACCAATTGTGGCAGCGCAACAAAATAAAAGCCGAAACCTCAACCAGAGTAGAGCGCGTGTCGTGCATTACTTTCATGATAGTGCTATTATATATAGCTTGCTCACGATAATAGAGAACTTAATATTATTAAAATATTAAATTATTATTATTAAAATAAATTAAACATATTTTAATTTATATATATGTATGTATATCCTTAGCTAGACGACAGTACGAGTTCACGATCGAACAACTATCAAAATATGAATATATATTGTCAACATACATTTTAATATAAATATATAAAATAATTATTTTTAATTATTGAAAAATGAATACATATACAATTTAGATTAAACTTAAATATGTAAGTCATTTACTTTGAAATATACATCAATTTATTTTATTTTTTATCTTTTGCTTTTTGGAAATCAAGCAATTCTCAATTATTCTCAATCAATTCTCAATACTATTAAAAATATATAATAATTGATTGTAAAAAACAAACAAAGACCATACCGAAAAAGTTTGCAAGTTTTTACCAATGCTTTAAATATGCACCAATACAGAGCCTAATAAAAAACCACCCAGAATTTTTTTTTAAATCAGCTATAATTGTTTGTCTTCGACACAATATAATCGACTGTACTTTTATAAATTTGTCAAACGCAACGTTAGAGCGGAATAGAAACTGGTTAAAAACCTGTTAAATGAAACTCTTTATTAATTATTATTCTGCTTACAAATTATCAATAAAGATCTGTTCAAAAATTTATTTGGGACGTGCTTTATTAATTTGAAAAATTAGATAGAGATCCCTAAATAAATAAAAACAAACATAATTAATAAAAACTTATATACTGGAAAACTCTAATAATGTGTATGCAGATATAACAAACCTGCATACAACAGTTTAAAAAATTCAAAAGGTGTTTGGTAATCCTGGCAATCGATTTTCAAGTCTGACGTGTCGTGTTGCACAAATTCGAGCTGCGCCCAGCTCTGAGACCAGCGCACAACAGACACAACTTTGGCTCGCTTGCAATTATGATAATTGCTGTTTGTTATGACTGTCGCGAAAAAAAACAAATAAAAAACTTTAAAGCCATAAATTTTGAACAAAAATGCGTGTGTCTTTTCACTGCAGCTGACAGCCAGACATATAAAGTAATCCTCTTTGTTGCTATCGTGGCAGGCAGGTTTAAATTAATTGCAGCCTGAATAAAGCCAAAATTTAAGTTGATTATTCTAATTCCCGTGTTTTGTAAAAGCCCAATTAACTTTGGCTTTATTATAAATCCCTGCTGGGTATTTCAATTTTATAACAAAATAAATAATTGCAGTAATAAAAATAATATGCTTGTATAAGTGGTTGCCCGGAAGTCCATGCCGGGACTACCAATTATTTCCATTTGGCCGACACGTTTTGTTTTCGTTTTGTACCATAATTTATAGATAATGACAGCGTCGTTTCCATTATTATTATTTTTATTTTTTAAAGTTTTTTTGCATTCCATCACGGATATTTGGCAGACAAAGGAAAGCGCGGAAGTACTCAGAAATTCTTGAACTAAAGTAAATTTGGCATCGACAGCTTTTAACTTGGCACGCAATCAATTTTGCTGTTTATGCAAATTTTAGCAGCAACTGTGAAAAAACTATTGTGGAGCAGATGTGGCAAAGCAAAAGAAATGCTTTTGACATTTTAGAAAGTTTCAAATACAAATCTGCACTGATTACGAAGCAGTTGCATTTTTTTAGATATAAAAATTGTTTGCCAGCAACAGACTTGAATAAATTTAAATATTTCAATGACTCTGTACAGACTTTAAAATAATTAAATTATATTTGGAGCAAGTAAGTTCTGTACTTAACTGTTGAATATATATTCATAAACAAATAAAGCAGCACTAAGGATGAAGTTTATTATTTAAGATATGTAAGCCCGGCGAATAAAGCAAATTAAACTGTATAAGGGCAGCGGAAAACAACACAACTGTTTTTAAAAATTATGTTTTTATTATTATAAAATATATTTCATTTATATAAAATAATTTTTGATAAGAGTAACTTGCAAAAATAAAACACAAAAAAAAAGATTGCAGGCAATTTAAAGCAAATTTGGTCAGTAGTAATTTAATGCAAGTTAGTAGCCAACTCTCAAAGAACATTCAAAGCGCTCAAGTTGTTTTTATATGGAAATCGATAGCAATGGCAATCATACATATAATAGTCTCAAAATGGCGCAATTATCGCTCACTTAAAATAATGTTGCCTACATTTGAGCGCTTAATGTAAATTGCGGCCATAAGGAAATTAACATCAATCATAGTTCACCCCACGATAATTTGCCCCACAACTTTGTCTGACAAGTTATTATATATATATTATACACGATTATAGTAAAGGTAAGCACGAGTGCCACCGACAACAAATTGCCGTCATTAAATGGCACAAATTATTCAATTAAATAGTTTCTCCGCAGCGGCAAAACTGACGCGCTGTAGGCGTCATTAATAAAGCTGTAACATAGCTGTCGGCCTTCAGATTTAGGTAGGGATAGCCACAAATGGGGGTTGGCTTTAATATATTTCATATTAAACATGACAGCCAAAAAATGTTGGTAATTTGCTGGCGCATTTTGTATGAACTTCAGTTGCAGTGCGTGACTGTTGGGGCTGCTGCCATTTAGTATTTTAGTCTGCATATTTCATGAATGTTGAACAAACCAGCGATGCAGACCATATTGAGAGGTTTGTGGTTTGTTGCCTTTGTCGCAGTCACATTGGCAGTCACTGCGGTCGCAACCGCAGCTCCATTTACCGCCCAAGGTGCGACAGTGTTGCAACAGAGGTGCATGCGGAAAGTTGCAAATGGCAACTGGGAAAGTTGGTGGCTGTTGCTAAGTAAAGTCGACAACTTATGCTGCCCAAGTAGTGCGCACGAAACTAGCTGAATAAAAGTTAGGCATCACGTTCTTAAAAACTTCATTAGTCAGCGCAAAATTTAAGTACGATCTAGGTTCTTGAGCCGCTATCTGAAATCAATTCAACTTTTTAAGAGCGGTCACAAAACTCCAATGGTGCTACACAAAAAATTAATATAATATTTTCTTCGCATTTAAGTACCCTTAAGTACCCAATAATCGTCAAGCATAAAAGTTTCTTAATTAACTTTATGCATTTATAGTTGCAGACATTATAAAATGAAATCATATTAACATGAGTTTCGGTTGCGATTAATGTTTCAATATTTACCCAGCGTAATGACAATATTTGGAAAGAAGGCAATCAATTTTTTAAATCCATTTCGCTAAAATCCCTCGAACGTTATCGCAATCCTTTAATGCCCACCGATGCTTGACAAATGGCAAAGGCGGGTTCCGTTGTCAAAATCATGGCCACTCAATCGTATCATCTACCTCATTATTATCGACAGCCAGCCCCAAAAACAATGACCCTTAACACACATGCGTATGCGTATCCGTATGCAGTGTGTTTGCTGGGTCCACACAAATTTTTCGAGGCACGTTCGCAGTCCCCCAACCGATGCAATGCAAATGTGGCCCATTTCAATTTGGATTTATAGGTTCAGATTGTCGTAGTTCATTGTTTTTGCGTCTCCCATTTTCAGTCCCTATTTAGGGAACGCTATCGGAAGTGTCGAGCAGCAACGGAACAATGCTGATGAAAATTACCGAGCTCTGAATATTGTTCCCATTAAGTGGTCACTAATGTTTTAAGCCCTATGTAATCAATGAATTTATTCAATTTAAATTTAAATTTAAAAGGCATTAGATACTGCGTCGCAGAGAAATTTCTTTAATACCATATTTTAATAGCCTGGATTTTAAAGCAGAAACTGCGTGGTAAGAAATCAAGCTTTAGGGCTCTTCCAATTTAAAGTGTAAACTTTTTCATTAAAGAATATTAAAAAATATACTATTTTTTTAAGTACAAACAAAATTTAAAATAATTTTTAAATTTACTTATAATAAAATAACTAATTATTAAAAAATAAATTTATAAAAAATGAATTATAATAAAGCTACTTCTCTAACACTTTTGACTAACTTTTGTCAATGGATAAAAACAATATTTTATATACATATACAGTTGGTTGCCATACATACATGAACTCTTTTTTTTTTTTGTTCATCGATCTGTAGAAAAAATGTTTCTTATCCTTACAGCTTATCTTATACATGGCTCCTCCAACCAAAAAATATAAAAATATAAATAAAAAGTCTAATATGACATAGAAAAAGTTTTTTTTAACAAGTTTTATGCATGAATACCATAGTCGCATATTTATAATCTGGATGCCAATACATATCATACCTTTTTTGAAAATTGTTTTTGGAAATATGAGAAAACTTGTTCTTAGTTTATCTCATCATTAGCCCTTACCAACATTTATTTGCATATGTATTAGAACAAGGTCAGCTTTTCTCTTTTATTAAACAAGTCGAAACAGAATTATAGTTAATTTTTTTGTTTTATCTACACTTTTTTATTAAAATAAATTTTAAACTAGTTCCTTTGGAACGTGGTATTGAAACACTTTTAAATTTAATGCTGCAGATCAATTATAAATAATTCGATGATGGTTCAGAAAAGTAAATGAATATATGCCATAGCCCCATCTGACAATATCTAAACATAAATGTTTAAACATGTGTTCTATAAACAACGCTAAGCATCACTTATTTAGCTTTTTTTAATTCAAATTTTCTCAGATTTTCTTTTAGAAAGTAAGGCTGTTTTGCTTAAAAACAGTCTCTTGCATAGAGTATACAACAGTCGTGCATACGCACCAGCTAATAGCCCACTTATTTGTATCACGTTCTATTCTTAATCAGTATCCTGTTCGCCTGTTTTTCCCTTTTTCTACACCCACCGCAGCAACGTCCTTGCAGCAATAATTGGTGCCACCCGTTCAACACGGGCCCCATAAAAACGAAAACATTTTTGGCCAATGTGCAACCGGAAAAAAATTCTTAATTGAAAAATTTGTCATATGCAAATTTTGCGAAGGGCCTAGCGGACGGACGGAAACTTTGTCAGCCTTGAAGTGGGTAACACGAAGGAGGGCAAAATAATTGCGAGTATTTTTCAAGCCACATCCAAGGGAGCTAGCTTTTCATTTCCCTGAGAGCGAATACACATAAAAACCATTTGGCCAAACGAGTTATCCTTTGTCTTCTCTTTTGTCAGAGCGTTTTGTTATTGTCCGCGACGGGTCTAAGCCAAACAGTTGCGTTTGCCTTTTGCGACCAATGTTCTGCTTGAAGTACTTTAAAATTATTTTTATGCGCACATATAAATTGTGATTGGATTTGAGACCCGACCATAAAAATACCAAATACCAAAGCCGCCCAATGGCCAAAATGGAATGTGTGTGCCAACTCGTCCTTCTCATTCGATGCACATCAAAATCAATAAGCGTATGAAAAGTCATAAACATAAAAATACCAAAGAAAATGTTGTTTTTTGTTTTTTTTTTCCTTGCCAGCTTTAAAGCCAAGACTCTCACATAATGTGCACTTAAGGCCTGGTCTGCTTCCTGCCGAACCGTGGGCGGCACTTAAGCGAGACGCCTCTCACAAAGTAGCTTCAGACATCCAAATAAAAACGGAGTTATCGGTGCTAGACACTTGCGGGCGACGGAGGGCAACTCGAGTTGCAAATGCGGCCATTTGTAGGTCCAGGTATTTGCGTTGATTGCGTCTAAGCCGCATGCCACAGGCCTCATAATGAGCTTAGCTCGGACACAGTCAAGGGCAGAGCAGGGGGAATTAGGGGCACGTACACCACACACTCTCAACCACACAAAACTGACCAGTCTACATAAAGAACGCCAATTCGCTTCGCACACAGCCAAACGCAAAGCCAGCCTAAATAAATCCTTAAGATATTTTTTTGTTTACTACCTGTTCATATTTTGCGAAAGTTTTCCCCTTAACATTTTCTAGTTGATGCTGTTAACTGGTCTGTTTGTCAAAGTTTTTCTGGGGATTTGTCGGATAGATTTTCGCTCTGAATTTAATTATTTGTCGTTGCGCGCTTTTGTGCAGCTGGGTGACATCTGAAAAGCAATTTGCAAATTTCCGCATTCCGGAAAGCCGTGGCTTATATTTATTCCTAGTTGCGTGTTCATTTGTTGGTGACACTCCCAATGGTGTTAGATACCCCACATAGTTTGGTAAAAGGACCACCGACCAAAATAAACATCTATGCATATATAGGAGAGTTTGACCTGAATGATAATTAGTAATCAATGGGCTGAATAACGGAATGAAACATTTTCGGAAAAGTTTTGTACACTAGTTTATTTTTACTTTTGAACCAATCACCTTTTAAGTTATTTTTATAATCAAAATATTATGGTGACATATTTCCATTTTTTTCTAAAAAAAAAAAACAGTCCCATATTTGGAAATATTTTATTGAGTGGTTGACTAATATTAAAACACTTTTTGATTTTCAAGCCAGTGTTTATTCAGATTAATTTTCGAAAAAATTTAAAAAAAATCACATCAACGAGAATGTCGAACCGCCGTTTCCCCTCGCTTTTCCACGTTGTATTAATTTTCATGCAATCATGCAAATCAGCTCATTTCATGCAAACAAAATAATTCTTTGCACAGGCAGTAATGAGTTTCTTGCTTAGCGTATATTTAATACCAGTTCGCCGAACAAGGTAATAAAAGGACAATGACGCCATGGTATGTGTTGACACTTGATGTGGGGCGCCAAGCTCGGTGCTCATGTCTTGGAGCGGTAAAATACATTCGATTTGTTTTTACTATTGCTTTTCTTTGTGATGCGTGGCGCCAACTTTTGGTCGTTACATTAAAACTAATTAGAATTATCAAAAAGGCCGGGCAATGCCGGGTAAATTTAGGGTGTATTTTTGTCAATAGGTAATATGGATACGTTGACTGGAGCTGCTGAAAATAAATTTGATAAATGCCACCAATAAAGTATATATTTTTTGCCACCTCTATCTGTCCTTGATAGAAACGCATTTACAGTCAGTTATAAAATTTAATTTTCATATTAACTATTTAAAATTTATCTTAAACTGATTGCTAAATTCAGCTAGCTTTAAAAATTGGCTCGCCTTATTGCTGATGTAAAATCCAACGCTAAATCCGAGATGAAATCAGATTAAGTCGAACATACAATACTTTTTTATTTAAAAAATTGGTTTTGCTTTAATTCAATTATCTCAAACTTGAAATTGATTTTAAAATGTTAAATGGTTATTGAATTACTCTTTAAGTGCATTTTACTATCACAATTTGCATCAATTGCTGCTAAATTAGATTATTTCACTTATTTTACACTAAAGACCATTTAAAAATTTGTATACCCTGTGCACATAAAATGTTTAACCAGGGTGTATTGAATTTATGCGAATGCATATTTTTATCTGTATAATATTATTATACAATTTCATATTTATATAAATGAATACTCATTATTTCCTGCTTGGTCTATTAAATTCTTCTTCGGTATTCTCTTGTTGGCTGTTTTGAGAACACAGGGTATAAAACAATCAATGGCCAACATATTTTTTGGTGCAAAGGATTTGCGGTATATTAAATCTGACTGGCACCACAGCACCACTCAAAAATTCGCTGTAAAATTGGAAACCAATTAGAAACGATGTTATTTTCAAAATTTAAAAGAGTTCGAGCATTTGATCGCTGCTGACTGTTCGCAGCGTGAAAATTAACAATTAAAACACATATTGATATACGAGAAGTTGAGGGTGTTAAAATTTGTTGAACAAATTTTCAAGGTATTTTGTTGTAGTCGGATGTAACCGACTGCCCAATACTCGTTCAAATTATAATAACCGGTTAAAACAGTCGAAAACGGTCTTACTTATTATTGTTGGTTTAGAAAAATATAGTCTCGACCTTTAAAGGAGGAGATCAGAAAACTGTCTACCATATTGGATTTACGCGGATTACTCGCCCCAAGTGAGCGTTCCAAATAAATATTTTCTGGATTTTTAGAGGAGGTCATCAGTATCCTGTCTGCAAAATATGCTGTATCTGACTTTAAAACTGAGGGAAATATGTAGATTTTATTGATTTTTAAAGATTTATGTACTATCCTTAGAAGATTATTAGTAATCTGACTGAAAAATTTGATGAATCTAGTTTAAAAACTGAGGCCACGACCTCAGTGAGCTTACCCAACAATTTTTTACACATTATCTGACGCGGATATACACGAGGATATGTTTCGAGTTTGAAGACTCTAGCTTCAGTAGCGATAAAATGCGGGCAGACGAACGGACAGTAAGACGGACATTGCACAAACCCAATATACTCATTTGCCTTCGTGAACGAGTATAAAAACAAAATGTATAAAGCTAATAAGTTAGCAGCAGTATGGAGGACTAAACCAAGTTTAATTCTGGTAAGCCAAACTTTGTCTGACTTTTGGTCTGTTCACAGGATATCTGCTAGTCCTAGCACTCACAAAGGTAACATTCTCTTCTGTTAATTTAGTTGTTCGCCAACACAATACAGAGAACATAATCGAAAAAGTTTTACAAAACGTGGTATGATAGCTTGTATTGAGACGTTGAAAAGTGTTAAATTGCTGAAAAGTAAAAGTAAATGGTAAAGTTATTTTGTCAGTTGCGCTTTGAAACGATTATATGTGGCAAATATAACGCGTTACAAATTGCTTTTATATACACTGGGAAATTCTATGGCCAACGTAAAATACTCGACAATGTTATTTAATAGCAGAGATATTATTATTAGAGCAAAAAATCATTTTTAGGATTGAATCACAACAATTTGCTTTCAAATCAAGTTTAAGTTTATTATATGTTAATTAAATAGCAATTTAATCAACGCTTTTTAAAGAGTATTTAATCTTAGTAAAGTTAAAAATAACATTTTAATTCAGACAATATTCCTGCCTTTCATTATTTGCACATGTGCTTTATTTGCTTTTCCTCTGCTTCACATGAAGAGCTCTCTATTGTCACTTTATTTGTGCTTTTGGAAAGTGTTTTAACATGTTTGCTTATGTGAAAGACGTTCCAGTTTCTCCACTGTCTGTCCATGCCCACCCAATACACATATATACATTATAAAAGCCATTTAAGAAAATTAAAAAAAAGGGACTTAAGAAGATTTTCCATTTACAACCTATTCCCAAAACATTAACAGTCATATTAATTATTAATTCTACATTTTAATATATATATTTAATGCATTGCTCTTTGCATTAAGGTCTAAATTGATTGATTGTTTCATTGTATATATAATAATAATAAACTCTCATTTAATAAATGTTAGACATTGAATTTAATTTAAACCCGACTGCCGTTTTACCTGCTATTGATGTTCTGGGGGAATTGGAATACAAATGAAGGTACACAGCGGGGCAGAACCAAAAACTTTCCCCGAACCCAGAAAGCAATTACTTATTCTCGAAACTTAATATGCAACCACAAATATGTAGAAGAATGTGGCTTTACCGTTAAGTACGGTCAGTTTTCAAGAGCTTAGTCCTTAATGCAAGTAGTTAGCATAATGAAAACTTTAACTTCTTTGTCAATTTAGCGCTTTAATGTGTCACATTAATTTCTGTTTGCGTATAGGCCAGACCGCATATTAAAAATGTATTTATAAGTATTTTAAATGTCAGCTGACCAGAAATTAAATACCAAAGATAAAAAGTATTTAGCAACGGTCAATCACACGAAATATGCCACAAATGACGGCACTCTCCAATGATGGAAGATTCGAGTTGTTGGCACTATTTACCAGGTGACAATTAAATTTAATGAATATTCTGGCATATGTAATTAAACTCAATATTTCAACTAGATCAAATATATTAATTATACGCTATACTTGTTCGCAGTGTAATAATAACTCAAATGTATACCCTACCACTAATATATGTAATTATTATAATAATATACGAGTATAAAAAAATCAACAAAAAAATGTTTGCCGCGGCGCGGTCCCAATTGTCACCTAACTGCGTGTTAGACCTCATCAACACCAACCATTTAGCTTTGACGAAATTCAAATTAAGTTTTCTATTAACCTAACCTATCCAATAAGAATCCCGTTAATATTCCACATAAAACCACCAAAGGTTTGTGGCTTGGGTGGATGTTTCTAAATTCGGCCACTAATCGCAAACAGCCACATAAAAATCCAAAGAATTCGAAAAAGTCTGGCCAGTCAGCGCCGCCTAAAACCAGTTAATTTTTTTTTTATTGTGCGCCACCTATTAAGCAATATAAACAACAAGAAATAATAATTCTTGTAAATATTGTAATTACAAAATAAAAAACCACTTGCATATAATATGTTGTATTTGGTGCGATTTTTATCTATCTACAAACGTTTAATGTTTGAACATAGGTCGTACCGCATACATAAACAGCAGGTTAGTGCCACTAGCCACTTAATTTTCCATGTGACAAAATTTAACTTCAGTTATACAAAAATAATTATAAGCAATCGTTTAAAACTGCAAACACATTCGGATGAAATCAAAAAAAAAAATGTTTGCTACCTTTATTAATTAACCCATCTATTAACTAACTTAAGCAAAAAGAAATAGTTTCTTGTAGTTTGCATAAGCGCCACCAATTAGTCAACTTAAACAAAAAGATTTATATAAGATGTTGCAGTTGCATCATTGATGTTGTGCAAATATATAATTTTGGACATTGTGGGCGTAGCTAAAAAAGTTTTTTGCGATCTTTTGAGAAGGTCAGCAGTCATCTATTTACAAAATTTAATGAATCTAGCTTTAAAACTGAGGGAGATATATAGATGAAATCGAGATGATACGACCCCAGTGGGAGTGGTCGAAAGATCTCAAAATTTTACCTAACGCGGGTATATGTCCCGCTTTGACTTGTACATAGATTTAAACGCTCTTGTTAAGTTCTGAAAATTTCATAAAGACCATGCGCTTAGTTTAGAAGTTATTCAAGAATTCGTATTCCATAGCGGGGCCAAGTGCAGCGGCTGAAAGTAAAATGCGCATCAAGCGGCGTTCGTTTGTGTGTGTATGTGTATGTGTGTGTTTGTGTGTGTGTGATTTTGTGTATGTATGAATACAACGGGGCAACAGCTCGCAGCTGGGTTCAGGGTATCTCCTAGTCGGGCACTCCCTGCTAGAGCAATCTTACTTGTTGTAATTTGTGGCGTCAAAATTGACCTTGCCAAAATTGTACGGCTCAATCCTAAAAACACTGAACACAATCATCCGAACACTGTCTGCTAAATTTACTGACTCTAGCTCTAAGACGGACATTGCCCGAACATAATGTTAATATTAATTATCAGTATTCAAAATTATGAATAAACAAAATTATACGCAGACCCAATTGAATCATAATTTGCAGCATATCTACAAAAGTGCCTCGTATCGAACATAATTTACGCAACTTATTTGCTAGCTACGCATGAAATTCTTTCTATAATGCATTCCATAATTTGATTTTTATTCAAATTTCAATAAATTAAAGGTGTACTCTCTCAATATGATTAGCTCTATTAATAATACTTTTCCCGCTTCCAGAACAATTTCATACTTAAAGACAATTATCCTTGCAATGATCTGCGGCTGTTATTGAAAGCACGTCGAGCGGCATTACCGGAAATTAAGTCCAACCGAGGATGACAGAATTTGCATAACTTGGGACTCATTTCCCTCCCCCTAATCAACTGCAGTGTACAACTCCACAGCAAATTTTCTGCAAAATTTTCGCAAATTAAAGACGGCAATGGTGGGGAAATTCGAATGAAAAATAAGATTTTGACAAAAGAGCGATTGAAATTTTGAATAGATGTGGCTGACTTGGGTGATGCAGCGATGAATTGTGGCTCCACCGAACTTTTCAAACTCACTTTGCCGCATTGATGCTGTCCAGATTATCTCGATTCTCGATAATTCCGGACAACAGGCTGACCACCTCGGTGCGGTTGAGGCTATTCAATAGCGTCGTGTTGACAATGGTGTTCAGCTCGAAGCGACGCACGGCGAGGATTGTGCAGTTCACCAGCAGTTCCGTATCCACAATTTCCGACATTATATTTTCCTATATGTGGGGATGCGATACGCAATTCGATGCGTGCCAGGGGCGGGGTACGTGGTAGCGTTAATCGCACGTTGCGTAATAATCGCGCGCGGTTGCCGGCAACTTATCTCACAATCATTCCATAGAATTCTTTGTGGCTGACCAGGCTGCCAGGGGGGAGAACGTGAAGCCTGTTGAGCAACAGCAGGAGATGCAGCAGCTGCTGGAGATGCACATGCCAATTTGCGGACTTTAATAACCCGCTTGCGTCTTGACTCTTTCGCTTGTAGCTTAAGGATTAACCGAGTTCGTTGCGGGGGCAAGTTGAGTCGTCTTTATGAATATTCAAGCAAGCCCTGTGCGTGGGCGTGGCAAACAACAAGTTATTGGGGATGCACCGAAAAAAATACTACAACCAGTGCGATGCATTGCGCTGGCTGTCACTTTTTTCGCGAAATTTATTAATTATAAATATTGCGTATACGCCGCGTTTGCTTTTATTTTATTTTTGTTAATTTCTCAATTGGTACATTGGAGTTGAGCTGGAGATTCTGTGTAGCATTAGGCGAAAACACATTTTTTAATAATCTTGTCTTTTGGGCATTAATAAATTATTTAAGTTCAATTTAATTGAATTTTATTTAATTAATTTCAGTGGTTCATTATACACAAGACGAGCTAGATTTCGTTAAATTATGACTCAATTTTTATATATTTTAAAATTAAATAAAGTAATCTTTATTTTATGCACGCAGAACTTTTAATCCTGTTAACAGTTTATCACATTTATTTATTTAATTTCATATGTTTATTATATAAATAAGTAAGGGTTACAAATTCTACATTCACGTAAATTAATAAAATTTTTACTTTACGCATATATTTGAAATGTTTTGCATTTGCTCAGCATTATTTTTGAAACACATAACAGACACAGTTTAAAATACACTGTATTTAATTTATTTATTTGATCAAATTTGGATTATGAAATTAAAAACATTCTTTATTTAATTTCCTTGCTTAAATCTTTGGTTTCGTATTGCTTTGATTTTTGCAATGATTTAGGGCTTAGAGCTTAGGACACCAAAACCAACGCACTCTCCTTAAAACCCAATAGTAGGACTTTATACCGTTCGTTGAGCTCGTGTTTTCGCGTGAACTTGGGTGCTACGAGTGCTGCCGACAACTGTCCGCTTTACATTGTGACTACAAAATGTCTGCCGCGAATGCCAAGGCGGCATAGCCATGAGCAAGGCAACATCAACATCGGACACACAGAAGCACCGACACCCACACACACTGTTGCAGGCATAGCAACATTTACACAACCTGTTGAGAGAAGTCAGTAATAAATGCTGTCCGCATGTTGCTAAGCTTTGCCTTGGCAACATTTTATAGCAGCCATAGAGAGCTAGATAGAGAGAGAGAGAGAGAGAGTGAGAGTGAGAAAGAGAGGATAGAAGCGCGTCTGCTAGTGCTCTCTAATTTGCTGGCAGCATTGTTATTGCTGTTTGCACTTATTGCCTTCGGTTTGTGTTTAGGCTGCGGCTGCGGCAAATAAATTTCTCGCATCGTGTTGATATGATGAATGACCTGTAAATCATTATAGAGGACATGGACAAGGACAGTGGGCCCCGACTGTGTAAATGTGTGGGACGTGTGTCTGTTTGTTTGTTTGTGTGTTTGTTTGTTTGCCTGCCTGTGTATTGCTTTTGTGTTTGTGTTGGCTCAAGTCTGCAAATTCTTGAGTGGGTTTCCCTGTCTGCCTATCTAACGCTTTATGTATGTGTGTGTGCGTGCTCATGTATTTGCACATTTCAGATTATGACTGCCCATTTGGACATTTATACAGGACTCAGCACCAAGCTAACTCCTACACACACGTCTCCTGCACACACACACACACACCTCGTGTATTCAGCTCCCCTCCTAATACGCACGCATATGCATTCTCGTTTTGTTGGTGTTTTTATGATGCTGTTGTTGCGTTTAGTTTATGGCTTACATTTGCTATGACCTGCCCATAACCACGCCCCACACGCCTTAACACACACTAAGACCAACAACAAAATGCACAAATACATTCATCAACGCCCGCCCCCAACATATTTGCACATTTTCGGGGGAGCGCCTCTCTTGTTTATATTCATCCCGATTCCAACATGTTTATTATGTTAAATTTATGCGCGTTTGTTGTATTTTGGTTTTATAGAACGCAGTCTAAAGGACACACTTAATGATGCACTAACACACACACATACACACCTCTCACTATCTCACTCTCTATACAGACCTGATATTAGGTATGCATATCCAAAAAAAAAGTATCTAAATTTAGCATAATTTTTTCAATTATTTAGTATGCAGGATTAAAGCATTAACTCTACGATTTTGGCTAGTGGTGGTAAAGTGGTCTTAATGAACCAGTCCTAGGGATTGTAATTATTAATAATATTATTATTCTTATAACGATTATTGTATAACCATTTATTTTGGGGAATCTTTTAGAGGAATTTATATCAAAAGGTTTTCCTCCATTTTAAAAGGAATCTGTCCAATATTTGGCAACTAAAATTATTAAAAAAATATATATATTTTCTTTTATATTTATAAAAATATATATTTATATTTATATATACATATATATATATATATATGTATACATATATTTATATTTCTCTTTGTATTTCGTACCTCTTGTACCTCTCACTATCTCACTCTCTATATTAGGTATTCATATTAGGTATTCATATCCATAAAAAGATATCTAAATTTAGCATAATTTTCTCAATCATTTAGTATGCAGGATTAAAGCATTAACTGTACGATTTTGGCTAGTGGTGGTGAAGTGGTCTTAATGAACCAGTCCTAGGCATTGTAATTATTATTAATATTATTATTCTTATAACGATTATTGTATAACCATTTATTTTAAGTATTATATTGGGGAATCTTTTAGAGGAATTTATATTAAAAGGTTTTTCCTTCATTTTAAAAGGAATCTGTCTAATATTTGGCAACTAAAAATAATACAAAAAAAAATATATATGTTTTTATATTTATAAAAATATATATTTATATTTGTATATATGTATATATATATATATATATATATTTATATTTCTCATTGTATTTCGTGCGGAAACTCTATAACATCTCATATGAAGCGCCCCTGCACTCGCTTCAATAACAATTAAATTTTGTAACAAACCCTATTTCATCCAGACATATCACTCGACCTTATATAAACGGCAATACTAATAACCCTCTATTCTTGCTCTATTATTCTCCTTTATTAAGCAGTAATAATAAGCGGGAATTAAATTCTATGAAGCACATGTCACGCCCAATTTCAGGTCTTGGTTACACAACAGCCCGAAATTCCTAGGAAACTCATTCGTGAAGCAGTGATTTTGTCACGGCCAGGCCACATCAGTTCAATTAACATTGAAATTCCATTGAAATTCCATTTGTTGCAACGAGATGGAAACACAGCATGTGTGGTACTCGACATGAGGAAAGCAGGGAGACAAAGAAAGGGTTGCTTTAATATGTTAATAAGAACAGAGAGCCCTATTCAACCTTATTAGTAATAAGACCAGAGCATCAAGAGTGCATAGCATCAACAATGAGCAAACCTGTAATACATCAAAAAGTTTATTATATAGAACAATTTTAGATTTTATATTTTAATTGATACTTAAAGGAATGTACACCTATTAGTTTTTTAAAAGCCTAACTAAACAAGACAAGCTCTTTAGAAAAACTTTTAGTTGGTTGGATACTAGAGAGAAAGTTTCGAAGTTATTTTTGTCAAAGGCTCTAAGTTGAACAATTAATTAACTCAAATGTGAATCCGAAATTGATTGGCCCAGTGCTGGATATCAACGCCACACACTATTAATTTAGATTTCATATCATGCCAAGCAGGAAGCAGCAAAGACAGAACACTTCTACAAGTCAACATGTGTCAATTACCACTTGACTTTGTTTTGACAGCATGAGAAATGGGTTGCAAGTGACATGGCAAACAGTGAATGGCGCTGGCTGAGATGGCAGTACCAATAATAAGGTTATTTTTCCTGAAAGATACACATTCTTGTATATATATTTATATATATAAATATGTTATCCTGCGTTTGTCTTGTCTTCAGCAGAGAATCAGGCAACAAACTAGCGACAGCAGTTGCCTCAACTGCTTGGCCACTTTGCTTGATTTATGCGCAACAATTTTGTGGCAACAAAACAAAAGTGTCTTTTCCCATTCCCGAAATAGCATTTACTTATTTGATATTTGCTGTGTAAAACCACTTTGGCAGCCATTCAAGCGCATGCTGAATTCTCATTTGCATTGGCTAATTAATTGATGACCACAAAAAAATACAAAAAGATACTTAGCAGCTGCAACAACATTTAATTTGTCGTCGTGATTAAAATCGAATTAGCTTGAATTAACCGCAGCACACTCGACTGACTTGATTAATATACAAATACCATTGTGTCTGTTTCGGTCATTAAGTTTTCAAAAACTTACAAACACTCTTTATATGTTCCATTAAGCGTAGACACAATTAAAGTAAAGTTAGGAGAATGTATTTAACAGTTAAAGATCTATCTCCTTATATCTTAGTATCTTATATACATTCTGAGAACAACTAATAGTTTTGTAACTAAATCAAGTCTAAATGTTGTGAAATTTAAAAAATAAAAGTTACAGAATAACTATTTAACGTTTATTGAAAAGGTTGAAAATAACTGCTATGCTTTAAGTGTTTTGGCAAAAAATAAAAATAAGAGGTATTTCATAATTTAAAAAAATTAATTTAAATATTTTATTTTTTTTACTTTCAAACAAAAGTAAAATCATTAGAGCTTAAGCCAATTTGTAATAATAAAAAAATATATCTATATTTTTATATAAACAAGTTTATTGCGTTTTGAAAAAGCTGTACTTAAAATAGAAACAAGGTACTTAAAATAGAAACATCCTTGTTTCTGTAACAATCTTTCTTCATACAGATTTTTAAGTTAAAGTTATATTTTATAACAGTTATTTTCAGTCTTAGTTCAAATTAAATAAATAATTTAATTTACTATAAGTAATAAATATAATATTTTCCTTTTAAATTTTAAATTTTGTGACAAACCAAGGTTTCAAATATAATCATACGTTTTTATGTGGAAAACCAGGTTCACAAACCGAACCTAAAGGCGAGGCATTGGTTCACACCGTGTCATCGGAAAACTTTAAATTACATTTATACAATTGAATATTAACAAGTAAGAGTACTCTAGTCGGAAGCACCCGACTTGTAGATACCCGGAACACAGCTGCGAGCTGTCGTTACATATATTTAAGCCCCTTTGCATTTCTACATACATACACAAAATCAGACATACACACACACACACACAAACGCACGCCGCTTGCTGCGCATTTTACTCTCACACTTCACTACACTATTGAAAATTAATTCTTGAATAACTTCTAAACTATGTTCAAGCCAAAGCGCATGTCTGTAGTACTTGATATTTGGGGCGAACAGGGGATTTATCTAAAATCCAAAATATTCTCCACCAAATTTAATGGATCTAGCTAAAAACTCCGAAAAACCGAGTCAGAAAGTCTTTTAAAACTGATAGTAAAAAAAACGGTGCAAATTATCAATCATTTGAAATAAATTTGATCAGCGTATGGTACACACAAAGTCCAAGTTCAGCTTTGTAGCTTTTGTAATCTCTGAGATCGACGCGTTCAGACGGACGGACGGTTTTATGCCTGTTACATACATTTGCACAAAACCAATATTCCATTTTTGACCATTTCATTGGGTTCAGGGCATAAAAGCAATATATGCTGTACGATCTTAGATAAAAAAAAGACCTAAGGATATAATTTAGAATAACGTATAGCACACACAGATCAAGTTAAGAACGAATACATGCATGTTTGGCCTGACTCTATTACTTAAACTGTAGGAGGTAAACACACATCAAAGAATAAATTTAAAATAAAAAATTAAATTATATAATGTGAAGTTTTGTTGTTGCCATAAAATTGCCCGAAAATTGAATCTTTTATGAATGTACGTGTGTGTGTTTATATAGGAATATGTAGAGACGTTGATTTAGCCGTGAGTGGGCATTGATCAGACTGCAAATTAAAGTTGAATAGAAGAATGAAATGAAGAACACAAAGAGCCGCAAAAGCTGTGCCCTTATTTAATAAACATTTGCAAAAATTCAGATGCCTAACATTTAAATAAATATTTATATGCAAGTCAGTTTTGATAATGGCAATAAACAAAAGTTTTATTTTTTTTTAAATGTTTTTATTTATATTCTCGTAACCATACCAATAAATAAATTAGTTAAGTGACTGTTGTACATCCACTTTCAAAAATAATGAGAAGATAAATGCAACTGTTAAAAGTTAAAGAATACATATATAGCCTGTACAATGTATTATATGCAGATTGCATTTTACTTACTCGACATTAAAATCGCGAGCCAAAGAAAAGGCGCCCAGCAGCTGATTTGTATGAAGAAGGGCAGTAAAATATTTCCAGTCACCGAACCCAAGCGTCCGAATGTCATAATTAGCAATAGAACCATTGTTCTACAGTGAAACAGAATGTATAGCTGCTGCTGTTAGTTATTAGTTAATTAAACAACAGCTATACCTCATCGCCGTGGGAAACACCACCACACACATGCCGATAACTGTTGAAGCACAGATGCCCATTACCGTCAAATAGACCGCGGCCAAAATCAACGTGGCTGTTGTCGTGCTGGCGAAGTACAGGCCACCCACCAGGAAGGTGCATATAAAGAGGCTGACCTCTGTTTAGGAAAATAAAAATGTCATGCCAGCAAACATATTAATATTAATCAAAAACTCACTCAGTATGTGATTGGCGACGCCGCGAATACTCAGCAGGGGAAAAATGAGCAGAAATCCAACGAGGCCAATGCTGGCCACGATTATGTTGTCTCTATATGTGTCCGGTTGCTGATGCTATACGTTTGGGTTTAATTACTTTAATGTTTGAAACTCCGGTCAATGGACCCCCTACCTACTATGTCGCATTCCTCCTTCGTTGCGGTCTCACCGTTGCGCCGCTTCGAATTGTTCTCTAGCACCGAGCACATGCTCCTATCATGGATGCCCTGCACCTCAAACGTGTGCATTGTCGCGAAGATCTGTGGTAGCCACAGACGCACGGAGTTAACGCTGTCAAAAGACAGGTGGCTAAGCAACTGTATATCATAAGGATGTAAGGATGTATAAGAGATGGGCGTGTGACATACAGACAGAGTATAGGCAAAAGTCCAGGAACTTTCATGATCATAAAAAGTTTCTCAATATTCGTAAATATTACCTAATAAATGAATATAAAACGTTACCTAAATCATCATCTTAATAGGTATCCCTTTTGTCCTTATCTTATTATTTTCATTTATATAAGTATCTAGAAAATATATCAGAACAATTTTTAATTAAAATCAAAGAGAAATCGCTATTGAAAATATTCTTTAAAACTTAAAAACATTTAACAGAAAACAATCCATATTAGAAATACAAATATTCCTTTGGAAAATTTCAACCCCAAAAATTTATGCTGCCTTAGATCAGAGGCAGCATTATTGAGAATTTAAAAAATAAAATAAAATAAAATAAATCATAAAAGAATGTGACGCACCAAGGTTTGAACCAAAACTAGGGTTCATTAATGTGTAAAATCATGTTCAATCCGTGAACCGAACCTTCGGCATTTTTGTTATGAATTTGCAGCTCAGAGAAAATCATAATCACTAAACTACAAATTTAAAAATATTTAAATCTACATTAAATTAATAATTCAGAACAAATTATAATAATCATATAGATATTATTTGTGCTCCTATTTTTGTGAAACAAACTTGATCTGAGATCAATGGGTAAAGAGTTTAACAAATCTTATGATGATCTTGTGATTGGACGAGTATAAATTAAACTTTTCAGAATTGAACATCACGCGCCCATTTCTAAAGTCTATTTACCACATGATTTGGCAAAAGTGCAGGCAATACACGCGCACGGATAGACCCAGTAAGGGGCTGCTGAACATGGGCTTCAGCTGCTTTATGCCGTTGACAAATTTGCGTTTGGCTTTGCTAAAACGCTGCCCCACCGTGAGCCGTTTGTTCGGATCTTGCAACTCGACGGCTCTTTCCGGGGTGCCATCCGTTAGAGTTGTGAACTGCCAGGAGACGGCAGATGTCAGGCTCTCAAGGCGGATTCATAGGCCTTGGCTAACTTACCGGATAAGAGTCACGGCTCTTTCGCTTGTTCATGGCGTACATGCGCTGCAAGGTGACGAGGGCCTCGCTGTAGTTGCCCTGGGCCATGAGGAACTTGGGACTCTCGGGCAGAAAGATGTGCAGAAATCCACTGATAATGCTGGGCACTGCGGTCAGCGCCAGAAAGATCTGCCAGGTGTGAACTGCAAATGAGGCTTGATCAATTCACACAGCTTGGTTTTTATCATCAAATATCAACCTACAATGCATTTTGCCAACATTGAAGTAAATGTGTACCGGCAGCAAAAAATAGGCCATCAGCGGCAATGTGACAGCGCCAAGAGAAATGCTCAACCCGACAAAGAGCATAATATAGTGCCTGTGCGTCTTGCCGTGGAACTCGGCCAGATAGCTGACGACCACAGCGAAGGGACCGCAGATGCTGCAGACAAAACAGAGAAAGGCATTTCGACGGGCACAAAATGGGCTCAAATGACTCGATACCCACATTAGTCCGTCAAAGAACTTGAAGATCATCAGCTGCGAGGAGTTCTGACTGAGAGCCGAGCACAGCACGAAGATGCCATCAATCCAGCCTCCAGTGATCAGGACCAAGCGACGTCCCATCGTATCCGCCACAAAGCCCCACGGTATGGCTGAGATAATCATGCCTGGAGTGCTGAATTAGAAGTCGTCCTTGATGTATTCTATAGCTCTCACCTGCATAGGTTACAGCATTCAGTAGGCCCTTGTCCTCCACCGTCAGCTTTAGCTCGCACTCAGATGTGGGCATCACGTAGGACATGGACGAGGCGGAGAAGACCATGGCCGAGAGACACGGCATAGCACTGAGCATAATGAATACATTGAATAAACCGAAACCGCATTCAGCAATCGCCGTCTCGAAATCTGCAGTTTTACCCTCTGGGTTAGCTGCCTGAGCCATCTGAACGGTAAGTATATAATCGGCGACTTTGCTTAAATCTGTTCCAAATAAAAGTTACTTAATTAATTTTGAAAATAAACTGAAGGCTTTCTAAGTTTACAGAGTAAGCGACGTTGTTGTACCCTGTGCACATTGAAAGTGGGTATAAAAAGGGTATGGATCAAGTTGGGCAAATGTTTGCAACAAAAACACGACCCAAATTCACACTTTTGCCATCTGTTGTGCTTCTTGTTCTTCCTTTTAACTGGCCCTATAATAAAAGAATTTTATTTTCAAATAACTTTTGTGTTTATTATATGATTGTTAAAGTGAAATTCTCTGTGGCTAAATATATAAAATGTACCTCTTAAAATGTTTCGAATTTGGAGTAAGTTAGGAAAAGTATTCAAAAAGTGTAAAAATTTTGAGCTGTTTATACTAAAAGTATACATCTAAGCCAAATTTACGTAGCAAATAAATATTTATCGATGCAAGGCATTAAACAATAATATTTAAAATATTTATAAATAATATTATTTACAAAAATAGCTAGAGCTGTATTCGAAGTTTGTGTAAAAGGGAACAATTACAGAACTGCTTTCAACACTTTTACGCTATAAAGCTTTGAAGCTATTTAAAAACATTTACTATTCATTAAAACAATTTAAAATAAACTGCAATCTGGTCAATGCAAACGTCACAGATCAATTAAGACTCAATTAACAATATCAGCAACAATTCCATCGATAAAGCGCTATTTGCTGTTATACAAAAAAACTGAGCTTGCGATACATCGCTTAAATTACATTGGCTGTGCAACTCTGCACATATTTTCGATATCATTATCGATAGCCCGCTGCTCTGCCGCTTACTCATTGCGGAAAACGTGAAAGAAAATCATATTGCCGCCTGTCTGCTACCAAAATTGACTGTTTTAGCTAATATTAAAGTAAAACGGCAAACACCATCACTTAAATATGGTTAGTAAAGGTGTAAATAATTGCTTGAAACGCAAATGCAAAGCAAATAGTATATAAATTGAATAAATTGCATTTAAGTAATTGTGTGCCATGTGCGCCGCGTGATAAAATTAATTTATTGTAGCTTTTAATTGAAGTGCGAGTAAATTTAAAGCGCGTGCAACATGGTATTATTGCATTTCATTTGCATGCAGCTGTGCATCATGCGGCACACGCGAGACATAACCTGCAAAGAAGCTTCTCGCAAAACTGGCAATACCCCAGCTCCCCTGCTCCCCCGCGCAGCAGTAAACGCGTAAAAGCGGCTGACTAATTGTTTGGTGTTTTCGCATTGCAGCAGCCGCAAATTGTGCTCCTGAAGGAAGGCACCGACACGTCGCAGGGTAAGCCGCAACTGGTATCGAATATCAATGCCTGCCAATCGATTGTGGACGCTGTGCGCACCACTTTGGGACCGCGCGGCATGGACAAGCTGATCGTGGACGCACAGGGCAAGGCGACCATTTCGAACGATGGCGCCACCATCATGAAACTGCTCGAGATTGTGCATCCCGCTGCCAAAACATTGGTGGACATTGCCAAGTCACAGGACGCCGAGGTAAGTCCTGAAATTTCCGCTTTAAAAAAAAGCCGATCATGTGACTCAATCAACAGGTGGGCGATGGCACCACGTCGGTTGTGCTGCTGGCTGGCGAGTTCCTTAAGCAGGTCAAGCCCTTCGTTGAGGAGGGTGTGCATCCGCGCATCATCATCAAGGCCATTCG
Organism: Drosophila colorata; assembly: GCA_035041545.1. Taxonomy (NCBI): domain Eukaryota; kingdom Metazoa; phylum Arthropoda; class Insecta; order Diptera; family Drosophilidae; genus Drosophila; species Drosophila colorata. The sequence continues at coordinate 4,002,158 of JAWNLD010000680.1, read as the reverse complement.
CAAGGCGCTGCAGCTGTGCATGGAGAAGATCAATGAGATGGCCGTGCGCATCGAGAATCAGTCGAAGGATGACCAGCGTGCCTTGCTTGAGAAGTGCGCCGCGACGGCCATGTCCTCAAAGCTAATACATCAGCAAAAGGATTTCTTTGCCAAAATTGTAGTGGACGCTGTTCTCTCGCTGGATGAGCTGCTGCCGCTGAATATGATTGGCATCAAGAAGGTTGCGGGCGGCTCCCTGGAAGAGTCCAAGCTCGTTTCGGGCGTTGCCTTCAAGAAGACCTTCTCCTATGCCGGCTTCGAGATGGCGCCCAAATCTTATGAAAATTGCAAAATTGCTTTGCTCAACATCGAGCTGGAGCTGAAGGCCGAGCGTGACAATGCCGAGATCCGCGTAGACAATGTGAAAGAGTACCAGAAGATCGTTGATGCCGAATGGCAGATATTGTACAATAAATTGGCCAAAATCCATGAATCCGGCGCCAATGTCGTGCTCTCCAAGCTGCCCATCGGCGATGTGGCCACACAGTATTTCGCCGATCGCGACATATTCTGCGCCGGCCGCGTCCCCGATGAGGATCTCAAGCGAACGATGAAGGCCTGCGGCGGTGCCGTCATGACCACAGCGAATGACATCAAGCCCAATGTGCTCGGTCTATGCGAGCGTTTCGAGGAATGTCAAGTGGGCGGAGATCGCTTCAATCTATTCCAAGGTGCGCACTCATCCCTATATACATATAAACTAGGCATTATCTAAATCTAATCTTATTCCAACTGCAGGCTGTCCCAATGCCAAGACCAGCACACTGATTCTGCGCGGCGGCGCCGAACAGTTCCTGGAAGAGACCGAGCGCTCTCTGCACGACGCCATTATGATTGTGCGTCGCACCATTCAACACGATTCGGTTGTTGCCGGCGGCGGCGCCATCGAAATGGAATTGTCCAAGGTGCTGCGCGACTACTCGCGCACCATTGCCGGCAAGGAGCAGCTGCTGATTGCTGCCATTGCAAAGGGCTTGGAGATCATACCGCGCCAGCTGTGCGACAATGCCGGCTTCGATGCGACCAACATTCTCAACAAGCTGCGCCAGAAACATGCCCAAGGTGAGTGAAATCTGTGGGTCCGACCACAACTATATCCACTCACAAATGAGGAATATTGCTTAAAACACAAAATTAAATCCCCCAAATCGAAAATAGGACTCTAAAGCGTATAGTCGAACATATAAATGAAATTCAATCGATCAGCCACAAACTTATTTTTAAATGCTCTCTATAAACATTTATAGCTGATTATGAGAATTCCAGCCGGAATATGGCTTATCCATTAATATAAACATTTTTGGCATAGCTTTAAAATATCTAAACAATGTTAATTGCTGTGGCTATTTATACATAAATTATATATTTATTTTGTCACGAAAGCTGTAACACATAGAAGAAGACATTTCCGTCCCTGTGAAGTTCAGATATTCTTGATCAGTATCTACAGCCGAGTCGATATAGCATATAGTCCAGATAGTCTCTCAGTTTTAACTTGACATATGTCCTTATTTTTTCTTACAGGGCATAAGGTTTATAAGATTTTATTTGAAAAACTTTGTTTTTTAAGATATCAAAGATATCAAACTTGGCCATTGAGAATGTCCCCTTGCTCCAATAGGCAATAGCTTTCAAAGGAACAGCCGGTCAAAAAATTAGTTTTTGTATGAACAACTTTTTTGCATTCAAAGATATCATCGCCAATCGTGGCAATTGTGAGCGTCTTTTACATATAAGCACAGTATCACCAATTTCGAACTAATTCATATATAGTAATTTATATATAACCTTATACAGCAACAATCTGTCGAAAATCAAGTATTTGTCTGAAAACAATTAACTGTCGAATATATTGGACATATTCCATTTGCCTGCAAGAATTATTAATTTTCGACACCCTTGAATAGAGCCTTGAATACATTCTCTAAAGTACCTCCTTTTTTATCTATGTTTTCTTTAAGACATGTTTTGTTTACATTTTTAAAAACATTTCGTAAAAAGCACGGAGGGGAACATTTAGGAATAACTTTTAAGAAATCAATTTTTTGTGCCTTACCCTTTGTCTTTTTTTGCTTCAAAAGTTACTCTACCCCGCAAATAACTTCAATGACCTTATATGAGTAAAACATTTTATTTCTTGTCAATTATATAACATCGCATAGGTTATTATAATATTTTATCATACAGTATTCTAATATTTTGCAGACATTTTGAAATTCTAAAGAATTTCTTGACCAATGTTTGAATGTAATTACATTTATTTAACTTTCGGCATTTCGAAAAAAAACTTGTACTTTTCCTTTGTATTTGAAGCATGTTTTTGCGCTTTAAGCTGTCTTTCCACCTTAAGTTCTGAAATATAATAGTCGTCGACATGAACGGTAACTGAGCTCCAAATTTTTTGTATCTTTCTGCTTATATATGCATATATCCTTTCATATCAAATAGTTACAATAACTCACAACTTATCTACACTATTTATGGTATCCACATCATATATCCTTTCACATAAAATAGTTACTCTTAACTCCTCTAAAATATTTATGAGAGACATATCATTTACCCTTTCACACCTTACAGTTACAATTCCTTTTCAATTCCTCAACATAATATATGATATACATATCATATATCCTTTAACACAGCATACAGTTACAATTCCTTTCAACTCCTCTACGTTATTTATGATATTATATCATATATATCCTTCTACATGGAACAGTTACAATTATTTAAAATTTGCTTCACTTTTATTTGCTCTCAATTTAAGTTGAATTTGAAAGTTTTGAGCTCTGCTGTTGCAGCAGCTCGTGCCACAGGCGAAAGCAGGGACTCAGACAGAGGCCCGGCGCATCCGGGCAGCTGCTGCACCTGAACTTGGTGAACTGCAACATGCCGCCCTTGTGGCAATGTCGGCAATTCTTGCGCGCCGATTTCCCATTCTTCTGTATGGGCACCAGCTCGTGTTTGTGTTCCGCGACCTCTGCTTGTGCCACGGGTAAACTCGACGTGAAACGCTTGGCTGCAGGCTCCGGTCGCTTGCTGTTGGCTGCAGCAGCTGCAGCTGCGGCAGCGGCAGCAGGTGATGTTTCTGCTATGGGCGCTACAGCGGCCGTCTCCTCACGGAGCAGCGATTTGATTATGGCCACACGAAACTCCGCATAGGTTTTCAATTTGGTGGCTTCGCTGCCGATGATATAGCCGCGCGTGGGCTGCGCATTGGCCACGTAGAGCAGATGCGCGTTGAAGACGAGCATGTTGAGCAAAAAGATGGCCAACTGTTGCTGTCGCTCCAGGCCCGCACAGTTGGGCTGATGGCCAATAAGGTGCTGGCGCGTGGACTGTGGAGGTCGCAGCTGAAAGTCCATCTCCTGTATGAGCTTCGGCCGGGCGTTGATCTTCTGCATGGACATCTCCTTGGCATAGATGGCCAGGCAGTCCGAGCTGTAGAAATACACGCACTTCTCGCGGCGCCGCCACTTGGCCATCATCAGGGGCGTGGCATATCTGGTCGCGATGCTATTCGGGGTCAGCTGCTGGTAAACCAAAGCCTTGCTATTGCCATACCGATTCCTGTCCAGCATTCCGCTGCAGTAGGTGCCCACCTTCGCCAGCTCGTGCGCCAGTCCATAGCTGCCATAATATTTGCACACATAGAGACTGTGCCCGCGATGCTGGTGCTCCTGCAGCAGCTGCAGCGCCAGCTCGCAACGCTGCGTCACCAGCTGCCGTGAATTGCGCGCCAACTGTTGCGTCACCAGCTCCGGCAATATGCGTATTATCAGCCCACTGTGCTCGCTCAGCAGATGCAGCATCAGCGCATTGTGGCGCTGCTTGGCGGGCAGTTCGTGGTGATAGCTAAACTTGCCCTTCCACTGGACGAGGGGCTCTTTGAGCACCAGCTGCTGCCCGCACGCATATAGCTCCGACATGCGCGCATTGTAAAAGTTGAGCAGATGGCCTGCATCGCCCGCAGCTTTGCATGCTCCGGCAGCACCTTCTGCTCCTCCTGGCAGCCTCTCAAAGCTGAACGTTTGCAGCAGCTCCAGGAAACGCGCATGCCTCATTTTCGACCCAAAGCCCACAAATCCTGGATAAATCTGGTCGCTCCAATAGTCGTCCAGTTGCGGCAGCTTCATATCGCTCATCAGCAGGCAGAGACCCACAAATGTTTCCAGCTCCTCGGTTCTGGTTTTTAGTCTGGCGCTGCGTCCATTGCAGCCAGCTGCGAGATGTGCAAAGAACTCGACGCGATTCCCGAGCAGCTGATTGAAGTAGTACAGCGGGCAGAGCAGCTTGCGCAGCGCCTTGAGACCCGTCTGACCCGGCGGCGTATTGAATTTAAATATCAGGCGGGGCGTTATCTGCTGCGCTGTCCACTCCGGATCATACTCATCGGCTTCATCTAAAGCAAGGGAAGCTTGTTTAAAAAACACTTCGATTCATATATATATATAAAACTATTTCTTTCCTGATTGACTGGCTGACTGATGATCAATTCACAGCTCAAACCGCAAAAGCTAGGCAACTGCATGTTTTACCGTACTTTCCTTACTGATTTTGATGAATTCAACGCGCAAGTTTGAAAAATTGGTGGAAAACTTATGCTTGATTCTAGATTTCTAGAATGTTCTAGATGTACTTCACACTTTTTAGAAAATACTACAATTGCCTCCTTCTCCACTTACCCCACCCCTCTGCGTTCTTGCATATATCTATGTAGGTGTCCAAGGTTGAACGTATAAATATTAGCTAAACTATCTTCCAGACGTTTTCAAACATATTATCAAAACTATAACAGAAAAATTGAAAAAAGAATCCACCCGCGTGCGAATTAGGTACTGAAGACTGTAGCATAAACATTTTTTGCTTTTTCACTAAATGACTTAAGACTCAATTTAATTTCGACCTCGAGCGAAAAATGCTTTAAAAAAGACCCGGGCAAAGCCAGTTAATACGATGCCCGCTTGTACTTCAGCTACATGTTCAGGCTTACCCTCGCAAAACACATCGGGCGCGGCACTGAAATTGATCTCGGAATAGCCATCATCATCCGAATCGCTTTGCTGCTCCAGCTCCGGTTTTAGGTCCTCCGGCGATGTTGCCGTTGCCGATGCCGTAGCCGATGCCGTTGCCATTGCTGGCATCGTCGCATCGTTTGGCGTGGCCATCGCCAGCTGCAGCTGGAGTTCGGTCAGGTCGGGTTTAATGTCGACACAGTCGTAGTCGGCCAGCGGGTAGCTGCTGGCCAGCAAAGGTTCCGTTTTAACATCCAAACTTTGACGCTTTACCGGCGAACGGTGCACATCCTGGCGCGGCTTCAGCTGCTGCTTGCGTTTGCGTCCCGATGTGGACATGATTCATATATGTGTTTAAATTTCGATTTTTATTTTGTAATTTTTATTTTATCTGTTGAGAATTTTCTGCCCAACAAATGAAGTTTCTTTCGGCCAGCGCGTGTTTGTCTTGGCAGCTCTTTCGTTCGGCACCGCGTGTGTATCGTGTGTGCTCTTTCGCACCAATGGCAAGCGTCTGCATATCTGTTGCTTTGTCTTGCGCGCGGGCATTTTTTCGACAGAGTTGCCAACGCGGCGCAACTTGTAAACCACGCTAGAGATGTGCGAGATAGGCGCGACTGCGCGCAACTATTTGAATGTTTCATTTATGCGATATATTTTTATATCATTCAAATATAGGCAAAGGTATATTTATTAATTATTTTATTCGTATTTTTTCCAGGTGGCCAATGGTTTGGCGTTGACATCACCAAGGAGGATATTTCCGACAACTTTGAGCAGTGCGTGTGGGAGCCATCGGTGATCAAGATAAATGCGCTCAGCGCTGCCGCGGAGGCCGCTTGCATGATTCTGTCCGTCGATGAGACAATAAAGAGCCCCAAGGCCGGTGAGCCGCCCATGGCTGGCGGCATGGGCATGGGCCGTGGTATGGGCAGACCCATGTAAAATACAACAAAAAAGAAAAATAAAAATACACTTAAAAAAGCAAACAGTTACAAACAAAAAACACAACACTAAACATCAACAACAAAAAAAACACAAACACACACTCAATGCGTTTCGCAAACATTCACTTGCATTTCTCTCTTAACTTAACACACTTTTCACTTGTATTACTGGTCATAAATCGCTGGCTTTTTTGTTGTTGCACCTATTGAAAAATCTATATAATAACTGACCTATGCCTAATGTTTAATAAACGAAAATGAAACATTATTTTTCATAACACAAGCGAGTGCGTTTTGATTTTGATTATCTGGCAACTCTAGCAACAAAGCATTTTTCTAAGATGAAGTACTTTTAATTTTATTTAAAAATGAAAAGGGAATCCTATTGCCTTTGCAATATATTTTATTGATATGCATCGAAAGTTGCTGTGTAAGTGGAAATACAAATGACATTTCCCGGCGCAGAAAGTTGAATTAAAATATAAATAAAATTTAAAGTATAATGAAATATATAAATTTAATTTTGGTATGTATACATATATAGCGTTCTTAGTGATCAATTTTGGTAATGACTGAAATGTGTCTAATTTAAATATATATATATATTTTTGCACACGTCTTTATTTCAACAATCTGGCAACTCTGTGAGCGAGTGCTGTGCGCTTTGCTAGCGTTTTTCGTACGCGTCTCGTTTCAGTTCTGAGCTGTTTTAGTGGTCAGCACGTTGTTTGCGCGCGCGTTTTTACACGCACACACACATACATGTAAACAACAACAAGCAGGTGCCGCATGAACACAAACAACATTTAATTGCGATGGGCAATCACAAAATGTTGAAAACCGCTGGCATTAATGTCAGATATTCCATGTACGATTTCATTGACGCAGTCAAAAAACACGGCATCATTTGGGATCGGGAGCACGAGAATTTCCACAATCGCGAGCTGCGCGATCAGGCCTGGCAGCAGATTGGCCAAGAGCTGTGCGAGAATTTCGAGGCAGCCAGTGCCTCGGAAAAGCAGGAAATCGGTAAGTAACCCATTGCAGTGCTGTGTAACAGCGCAAAAAGAAACCAATTTATTTGTTTACATTTTGCGCTTGTTTCTCGCAGCGAAAACGCTGCTAAAACGCTGGAAAAACACGCGTGACAGCTATTTGCGCGTGCATCGCTTGCGTCAAAGCGGCGAGGAGATCTCGCGCGCCTCCTACATATACGAAAAGGAGCTGTGTTTTCTACTGGATGTCAAGGCAGAAGACGAGCAGCCGCCGAAGGAGGAGCCGGAGCAGCCAAAGGCGGCGGCGAAACGTAAACAATTGCGACTGCCGCGCACGCCAGCCAAGCGGCGACGCGACTCGGCGAAGTACGGTACATCGCCGGATTCCGAGGCTACGCGTGACGGTGCGAGCGAATTAGCCGAGGATGGGCTGGATACCCTAACCTACACAACAGATGCCTCAATGTTGGCTGCTGCTTCCTCTAAAAGCGCAGCGGCCAGCGAACTGAATAGCGCAAACAACCTGACGGCACCTGCTGTGGCGGCCACAATGGCTGCTGATCCTGATCCTGATCAGGCGTTCTTCGATAGCATTAAGCCGCACATGCAGCGGATGAGCAGCGATCAGAAACTGGACTTTCAAATCGAAGTGCTAAAAATACTGCGACATTTCAAGCCAAATTGAAAAAAGAACAAACCCAATTTAATTACGCAACTATAGCTTCAAAGTTAGTTAATAATACAAAAAATTAAGCAATTGCTTAAGGATTACAAATGTGACCAGGTTGTTGAAAATGTAAAATGGCAGCATGATTTGAATACGAATGAGGCCCTGGTATTGCAGAAAAGAGTTCTATAGTTTTTTTATGGTTTATAAATATAATATTAGGCAAACTTGTTATATATTATTTTATTTATCTTTACGTTTAGCTTGCACCGCAATTTATCGGTAAGATGTAATTACCGATACACACATGGTAGCCCTGGCAATGACATTTTAAATACAGTGGTTACAAATACTTTAATAGAAGTTTTATAAAACTTGTATTTGTAACTAAGCTAAATCAAGCCAATGTTGGGAAAACAAAATTGAGCGGCAAATATTCTTTGTTTTTTGGGCAGTTGTTTTTTTCTTTAGCAAAAAGTTACAAATCAAAAGACTTTCCTATAAACAAATTAAAATTACAAATGTGCCAACATAATAAAAAAATACGAATATCGAATGTAGGTGCCCGCGAAATTTGAACTAACCTTTTTTGAATCTTACAAACATGTGTACCAAGGTGTAAAACACCTATTGCAATCGATAGGTACAAATTTCGTACTTTTTTATTCACTTGAACACTGGATTAATTTTGCTCATTGTAGGAAGTTGTACTATTTTCCTCTACATTTTTTTTTATTTAAATCATCTGCATATATTTTCTTTTTTAATTTTTAGTTTTAAATTTCTCATCGTTAACCCTTGAAAAATGATTGCCCCCAATGGAAATGTATATTTACGTATGTACCTACTACGGGTACCTACTCCTAAGCATACAGAAACCTATGCACATCCTTATTTTGCCCAAATTTTATGTTTTAATTGGAAATTTTAAAAATTGCAAATTGAATATACACTTAAAATGTTTAAAACAATTGTACCTCTTATTTTTAAGTGCGAGTGCTTCGCAATTGGTAGTAGATCTTATTAACAGCATAATTGAGCGTTAATGCGAACCGTGAACATACGAGTACACAAAATAAGTGATTGAGTATCACATATTTAAGATAAGAGTCCCTCTGTGAGTGGATATGTGTGGGTACCTACCCGCATAGCAGCATATGTATATCAAACAGTGTTGGCAGTTCCGTTAAATCTGGCTATTTTAAAAGCCAAATTATTCACCTTTTAGGGCGTATTTTACTTTTTCCGAATTTTGAGTCAATCAACGGCCTAAGGAGTTGGAACAATGATATTAATATGGTTATATATATTGATAATCTTTTGTTGGTTTGTTTATTTTGTATCTGTCTTTTAACTTTTATGAATATTATAATGTAATATTATTAATAAGAATAGGGAAATTTAAAAAATAGGTACACATTTTTCAGCTTTCTAAAAAATAAAATACAGCATTTTTCACTTGATATGCTAGTAAAAGTAGCTCTTTTTGTTGGAAACAACTGCCAAAGAAATTAGCATGGGAAAATATATTATGGCTAAGAAATGTATCTTAAAATAACATACAGATTCAGTTGAAAAGAAACCGATTTATACTTTTACTTAAATATGCCACCAAAAACGAGCTGCTTTTATTTCTTTTATAAAATAGAAAGTTAGCAAAATAACAATATTATGAAAATAAAAACAGATTTCTTAAAAAAATACAGCCATTAACGTCTTACATGTAAATTTTGTTTTATTAAAAAAAAAGACATATTTAGCCTTTAACCTGATATGCCCTTAAATACTAGCTTGTTTTGATGGCAGCACCGAAATCCAGTTATCCAGATGAGTGTCTGTATGTATTTTATACGTTATCGTGGTGGTTTCACGTTTCGAGCATTTCAGGACTGCGCAGAGGGGTGGGTAGCGGAGGACTCTATTGCGCCGTCTGCTATCGTCGTTGGTGCACATTAGCAACGGCTCTGGTTCTGGCTCTGGCTCTGGCAGCTGTTGCGGGGCACTTTCTGCGTCGTTGCCTTTGTCTGGCGACTACCTGAATGCTCCTCGCATAACGTATTCCCAGCGTGTGTAACGTATTTTCCCAACCAAACACCGACAGGGACCGGCCCAGGGGAGATTTGGGTCAGATGAATGCCACACTCAACTCGTGGTACCTGTAGCAATGCCGAGCATCGCAGTGGAACACCAAAATCGCACCAACAGGAAGTCCTTTCGGGGCATTTTTTCTTTTTTAATTTTTAGAATAAGAGCCGCCTTTTGTTCGGGCCCGCTCTATGGGACAGATTCTATGCATTTGTACACAGCAGGTCTTAAGTACGAGTTTATACAAATGTTAAGCTAAATCTTAGTTTTTAATACCCCTGCAGTGGGTATTATAATTTTGAACGATGAAAGGAATATATCTTATACCACACAAAGCCATTTGGCCATGTCCGTCTGTCTGTTTCTTTGCAAACTAGTCTTAGTTTTCAATCTACAGTTATCTAATGTATCAAACGTCTATGTCATATAGCTGAAATAGGAGCGATCGATTTCAAGATATCAGAATCAATATATCTGAATCTATCTGCAAAATATAATTATTATCGGACAACTATATCTTATAGCTGACATAGGAACAAACAGTCGAAAAATTATTTGTTATGTGACGAATCTTTTTGTTTTCAAAGATATTCGAACCAAACTTGCGAATTGTGCTCACAACATACCTGAAAAGTATTATTAACATCAGACCACGTATATCTGCCATATGAACTATTAGCTTTTTGCTAATTGCTCCACTGTGCTCTTCCTATATAAACCACATCGTTTAAGCAAAGGACTACTATAACATAAAGCACTTATTGGAACCATCTGTAAGAAATGTAGATTTGATCGATTCAAGCCAAACCGGTTCGAAGCGAAGAAAATCCAATATTTTTCAAAAATAAACCGAAAACTTAAAAAAATATCAGTGTCCCAAAAGTTTAGCAAGCCCTTAACACCAATCTATTTTTTTTTATTTTTTGCTCTTTTTAAATGACTTTGTTTAATTTCAGCGAACGAAATATTTTAACATTTAATTTATGTTGCCTGACAACATTATTGAGAATTCGCTTGAATTATTCTTAATTAAATAAAAAGAGTAGTTCTTGAAAAAAAATACTTTTCTATAAATAATAAATCTAATATTTTTCTGTTCAATTTTAATTAATGTGACTAACCAAGGCCGAGCCCAAAGGTTAGGCATTGGTTCGAACCGTTAACAAAATCATTGACCATTTTTTTCGGCTTACATCCATGTTCTTAACTATATTTGGCAATTTGCAAGCTTGACAATGCTACCAAAACACTCGGATAACTATATCTTATAGCTGCCATATAAAAAAGCAGTCAAAATGGCTATTAAGTATTAAAAAATATCTTACACCTGCTTAATATAGGCTTATCTGTCCTCTGCTAGGGTACTTAAGCTTCGGCAGCCCCTTCCCCCTGAAGTTCACTGGACTCAGCTCTCGGCCACGACGACCTGTGTGCTCTTGTATCTCGACCAAGCCGCATCCGCCAGCTGGAGGTAGGCGCCCACCTCCACTTGCTGGGCCAACAACTGATGCTTCTCAAGGCCAGCTTGAGGCGTGCGGCCAAATCGTTGCTGGTCCCACCAGGGGGGCTAGCTCCACATTGAACTGTTGCACCACCCGCCTCGTGTCAACAAATGCTGCACTGCAGCCTTACTGAATTTGTCCTGCTCGGACCAGGGCGTCGTCGGCGACGGCTCATAGGCCTCCAGGGACACCCGATTGTTCTCCACCAAGATGGTCGCGTTGAGAGGTTCGCTGGCATTTTCGGGCTCTTTCACATGGAAATCGAGGGAGAATTGGAAGACAACATTTGCCTACAATTGGAATGTTATTATATTCATTAGTACTTTATGGAGTTGGGTTTGTTTAAACTTGCCTGGCACAGTTCAAGGCCCAGGAGCAGCCAAGCGGCGATTGCGATGGCTTGACACATCTTGCAACGTAGCTGGAAACAGTCGAACTGAGCCCAAGTTCGATCACACCATCTAATACTAGGCCCGCTGTCTTATCGGCAACCCACGGCGAGTTCAGTTCAACTGATAAGAGCGCTTTTTACTACTGAATGAATGTCAGGCGGCAGGCAGCAGGCGGCTGTCGGCAGGGGTCAATTTTTCTATGACCTCCAGATCAGGCAATTCACAAGTCACGTGGATTGCACTCTATACGAATTTCCAAAATACTATGTAATTTTCTCGCCACTTATCGCCATGGGAATCTACAAAAACTTGAGCAAAAATAAAAATATAAAACTAAAACTATGTACAAAACTATTTATGGCAGTCCTCGGAAGACGACCTGGGTTCGAATCCCAGGCTATACTGAATGAATTTCGTTTTCTAAGCCTATACTATCAAAAAATAGGTTAGATTGATAGTTTACTTTATTAGTATAGGATAGTTGTAAGCTTATCTAACTTCAAGTAATTAATAATATATATTTTTAATAATTAATAATAACAACAATAATAAAATAAAACTATATACCATATTCTTAACAGTTTCATATGTACATACATATACTGGGGAAATACATATATTTTAAGCATATATACATATATCATTAGTAGAACAAAAGGATTAAAACAAAACTGCATCACAGTACTCATTTACATAGTAAAATAAGATAATAAATAATTACAAAACTATTTACAAAAATTATTAAATTTACCATATTATTAACAGTTGCAATTTTTATGAAGGAACAACATTTTTGTATTCAAGACATGTGTTATTGATAAAAATGTTATTAATAAAAATACATATTTACTATTTAAACTGTATTCATTTGCATTCTTGTTGTGGGTGTACGTATACTTATGTCATCCACTGTAAATATTAGCAATTAACAGACCTTATGCACATGTCCCACAGTGTACTTGTTAATATGATACAAGTTAAATATTCATGCGAGCACACATACATATGGACATTTAGTTTTGTTTGTGTGTGTGTGCGTAAAGCTTTTGTTTTGAATATAAGAAGCACGCAACACGTGAGTATATACGTAAAAACACCTAATAACAGTTTGAGCATGTGTGAATATGTTAGTATATATACGGACACAAACATACATATATGTATATACATTCATTTGGTGTAGCATACATATGTATGTGCACACGTAAATTAAGGCTGCATGACTTGAACAATTGTATCCTTAAGTGCGAGCGGTCACACTCATATCACAACTATGCAGGCATCTACATGCCTGTAGATGTACATATTTACATGTGGTGTTTTTCAATACAATTATGGTGTTGTGTTTGAACTTGTCGTAAGTCACGTAGGCCAGCTGAAGTACTTAATATTCTTTATAAAACCATATTAAACCATGGCCCCAAAATAAAAATATGTATTTATGTACATGTATGTATTGTTATTTATATACATACATACATATGTACATGCATATATATATATATATATATATATATATATATATAAATACTTTTGTATGTTTTGTCTGAATATATTTGTGTTTAGTTTTTTAAATAATTTTATTTTTAGTTTCAATCATTTTTTCTCAGTGTATTTGCATCTGCTTGGGTTTATTAGTTTGCGTTTTGATTAGTTTGCCAATTTGAGTAAGTGTGCTGATTGCTACAGAATGTACATTATACAAATTCATATGTACGCATGTATGTCTGACTGTAGTGATAACGTTTGAACGCAAACGAGCAAAGCTTTCTATACCACACCATATAAACGAATATACACACAGATACACACACACGCGCGCATGCATTTGCATCAAGCAGTCTGCCGACTGCGGCGGCAACAGCGCAGCGGCAGCAATTTGACGCAAAAAGTAAAAAAGCGAGAAAAAAATAAAATAGTAACGCGAAACAAACAAAAACAGCAACGGGCAAATCAATAGTAGAAATTGCGCAGCAAAAATAAATTATTCCACAGCTTGAAAAAAGCCGTTGGCATACGTGCCCACGTACATATATACATCCAAGCACACATACACACACCCATCTACATACATATTTACGCATAAACAAAAACACAAACAGACATTGTATTCAAAATTATTTTTATATTTTTCAGCATTTACGTGTGACGCACACATACGTAGATAGATCTGTATGTGTGTGTGTGTATGTATCATCGTCAGAGAGCAACGCACAAAGCTTGTAAAAATGAGTGAGGTCCGTGTTAACGTATGTGTGTGTGTATCTGCGCGTGTGGGGTATATTAATGCGTACCTGTGTGCGCATTTACGCACTTACAAAAATACGCATGTACATTTCAGTATGTAGTTTTGTAAGTGTGTATGCCTTTATGTATCTTACAGATACAAATTGCGTAGACAACTACGGAGCACCGCGTGCAAACGCTACGCTTAGCGCCCATCTTGTTGTTTTCAGTTTTCGTTTTTTCTTGATTTTCGGCTCGTTTTTAATTTTTGTGTATGCCCTGTACCCGTTGGAAATGTTTAAGCAAGAGTATACTGGTGCTGTGCAAATGGATGTAACAGTTAGAAGAAAGCTACTTCGGGATGACTAGCTTAGTCCTGAGAGTGTGTGAATATGTGACTATATATAGTACACTTATGTGTACATATGTACATATATAATATATACAAATATACAATCGAATTATATTTAAAAATTTATAAAACTAATATTATTTTACATGTTCATTTTAATACTTGATCAAAAATTAACAATAGAAACCCGAGTTTAGATTACAGTAAACAAATAATTTTTAAATTACAAAAATGTTCGCCTGTGATCGAAAAAGTAGCCATGTGTAAAATAAGCAGAAGCTGCTAAGCAAAGATGCCGTTAATAGAGACGGCCGTAAAGCGAGGTATGAGTATTTATTTGACATGCGGCAGCTAACAACGGAGTAGAGAGTATCTCCCAGTCGAGCACTCCCGACTAGAGCACTCTTGTTTTATTGTGTTGTTTTTTTTTTAAACTAACATGAACTCGGATTCGCTATCGCGCCGTCCGTGGGCAGCAGGCGGCCAATGGGGGGAGGGGAGCTCACGTTAGTTGGAAAGAGTGCGCACGAGAAACGCAAACATTTGCGAACCAACGTCAACGTCGAACTGTCTATGTTTTACTACACATACATATGTACAATACATAAGGTACCTGTATGTGTGTGTGTGCGCTCCCTTGCTCCACTGTTTGTCTGCACAGTTGCTCGTTGATTGCAATTATCGCAAGCACAGCGCCATAAAAGAAGAATAGCAGTAGCAGCAGAAAAGAAAAACAAAACAAATAAGAATTGTTTACGCGTTTGCTTTGAAATAGCTAACATACATATATTTATTTACACACTATCTCTATTTTTTAGGAATGAGCATACAGTGGCTCACGACTTATTTAACCCAGCCCACACTAAATTGTTTAAATAATTATAACTATTAAACGAAAAGAGATATATACAAATTAAAACAATAGCAATTATGACATAAAAAAATTAATTCAATCAACGAAAACCCGTTTACATTGTGTTATAAATACTAAAGCAGGTCACACGAAATACCAAATCTTAATATTAATAAACTTTTAATATTAATGGTTGGTATGAAAAAAATGTAATATTTTGTTTAAAGACCTTCTTGACACTAGTCACTAGTCCTTTGTTTTTTGTGCAATTAAGCTGCTGGTTTTTGTAGTATTCCCTTCTAAGATTTATTCATTCACTCAATTAAAAAGTAGTTTTTTGTTATTAAGTTGAAAAAATTAATTTTTTTCTCAATGTGTATACTCATCCTTGACACATTGTCTGTATATTGATGAACTTTAAATAAAAATGAAGAACATTTTATACGTTTTAAATATTATGATGAGCCCCTTTTTGTCCATAACTGCTGCAATAAACTGTGAGCCACTGTGTATGAGTATATCACATACATACACACATACGAATTCATTTACATATGAACATAAATATGTATATGACATACATACATACATTTATAATTGCTGGCCTGCACACGAATTCAAAACTGCAGATCAGCATAAAAGAAAGCTTTTAAGGCGAGTTTAGAGCCCACGCATGCATGCGTATGTGTGTAGATACACACTTACTACCTACATATGTGTGTGCAAATCAGCAGATTGCGCTTACCAACAACAAATTCATACATGTAAACAAAAATATGCATACATAAATATTTACATATTTATTTATGTACATAATATGTGTGGATATCGAAGCTTGTTTAGTACCCGCAACCAGCCGACATATTTACATATGTATGTATGAATGCTTATGTACTTGTATTAATAAATAAATATGTACAAACATATGTACCTATCGAATACATATCGATTTTGCCCATTTATGTCTGTATGTATTGCCACAGAGTACGAAATTCGTTATTTCTTTTCGCGTGAAGCGATTTTGCAAGTTGAAATAAATTTAAAATACACACATACATACGTACATTTACACGTGTGTACATGTTTATGTTTGTATGTATGTGTGCTTTAAAGCACATTTCATTCGTGTGCGTAAATCCAGTTTTTTTTTTTGGTTTTTGCGACAACGTTTAATACAACTTTGCAACGATCGTTTCTTCCTCTTCTTTGTGGTAGATTGTGCTTTTATTTGCAGCTTCATGGTGCGAAGAGCCGAAGGTGATGCGAGGCACTTTTACAGTTGTTTGTTGCTTTGTTTGTTTTGCCTTTGGTGTGTCTTTGTCACAAATGTATGTACATATTATATACGTATAACTATGCCAGCTAATACTAGTTTAAAGAAACCGTGTGAAATGACTCATGATCAGACATATTTATATATGTACATATGTATGTATGTTATTTTAGTAGAGCGTAGTAGACCAGTTGTAGGTGAATTTGTTATACATATGTATAAACATACATATAACATATGTATAACAAACATACTTATGTATGAATGTACATATCTCTTGTTGCCATTGGTTTGACACTGAGTTTCAGGGGGTATTACCCACTTACCTCTTAGTCAAAATTCAATGATGTTTGCATAACCTCCGCCGTGCCACAGCGCGCATCCGTATACGTTCAGGTTGTTGTTGGTTTTTGTTTGAAAATTTCTCAATCTCTTTGTTTCATAGTTTGGGGGGAAGAGGGGAAGGAACGGGAAACCGCGGGAATAGCCGAAGGACTGTGCTTGGTGGGTGCTCTTTAATTTTTTTAATAAAACTAATACAGAGTATTCCTTAAATACAAATCATTTTCTATGCATAAGTCACAAACTGCGGATCATGGTGATTGTGCAGGTTTTGGGCTATGTTTAAACACATAAAAATGGCATACTTAAACCCTTGCAGAAAGAAAATGTTTACGGAATTGATAGCCAATTGTGGCCCTATTACTATAAACATATATGTATGTATGTATATAGCTATAGAAACACTGCGTTGTTCATCTCTGCAAGGGTATTTACAGTTTCATCAAGACAAAAATAAATCGTAAGCGCATATTGTTAGCATAGATTGTTTTTTTATAGCTCTCTCAAAAAATATGGCGTCGTTGCATGTGGATCATGTGTAAACCATTTGTGGATCTTCGGTGCTAAACATAATTTTTTTGATATATTGCATTAATTGATTGAGAGAGCCGCAGGCCATGCAGAGAATTCTGCGCTCGTAGCATTGTGACGTCACAGACTTTGAATGAAAATAACGATTTCTCTCTTAAAATATTATTACTGTTACCCTATTGGAACTTGGCATAGATCTGTATTTTTTGTGCATTCAGCACATATACCGAATTCGGCCGTATCGGACTATTTGTCGTATAGCTCCCATAGCAATAATTGCATACAACTCAATTTTTTTTGTTATTCAATATTTTTTTGATCAACCCTAACCATTTTCACCTTAAGCATGCCTCCAGTCTTGTCCACAAAATGTGAGCATCGAGCTATAGCTTTATATGGATTATATACAAGCTAGTAATTCAAAACAGTGCACAAACGGAAGTTCTGACGACACACTCTCTTAAAGAGCGCTTTATCGTTTCTGGACTGAATAACGAAACTGCACTTTGCGTAACCTCTAGATCTCTCAATTGTGGGCGCTACCCTATTAAAAACTGTGCTCCAAGTCAGAGCCAGAAACAGGGGCGCTAAAAATGTTGATAAAAGCAAATAAAAACACAAATATCGGAATTTTTTTTGGTTAATTATACAAAGCTTCAATAAATTACTTTACGAAAGCCGTGTACAATTTTTTATTTTTTTTTTTCTATTGTTTTGTTGGTTGGGTTGTTCTCTTTGTATCTTTCTTTTCGTTTTTTGTTTTTTCAGTTTTTTCAGTTTTTTCTCAAATTTTACAAGTTGACCTGATTTTAACACAATTCCAATATTGCTTTTACAGAGTTTCTTTACATTTCTTTTGTATGGTCCATTTGTGGTAATTGTGTGTTGGGGGTTTTTGTTATTGTTTTCTTCTTTTTCATTCACATATTTTTCAGTTTTTTAATTTTATTTTGTAAATATATATATATAATCCGGATTTAAAATTATATAGCAAAGTATCACAAAAAATTGCAAATTAAATTGTAAATTAGATCAATGGAGAAATTATAAAATATATATTTGTGTATATATATTTAAGACCGACAAATTATCTGCTTAAAAATTGTAAAAATAATATTCGAACTTCAATACAATATTTTGTTGTTGTTATTCAAAACGTCATTAAATAAAATTAAAAAAATTAATTGAATTATTTTAAAAAGGTTTTTTCGTAATTTATTTTTCATTTTTTAATTAAGTTCGAATCGTGCGCTTAACTCTGCTCTGGGGCTGGTTCTTATTGGCCCCGAACTTTAAAATGGAAATTAATTTGTACTGATTGGTGTATTTTTTATTTGTATTTTTTTTAAAAAGTTATCAAAGTTGGCGCGCAGGACTCGAAGGTAAGTAAAAAACTAAAATAAACTATTTTGGTTTGGGTTGAGTTTCTTTTTTTAAGTATTGGGTTTTTATTATTTTGATGGTTGTTGTTTTTTCTTTTGGTTTTCATATGTTTATCAAATGTACGTTTTGCTTAAATTGACGTCCAGTAACAAATGTTTTTTATATTTTTTTTATTAGCTTACACTCTTAAAAAAATGCAAAATTCTGCGCGACAAGTTCTCTGCTTCTTCCTCTACCTCATTCTGTATGTATGTATGTTCGTGTTGGGGTGGGAGAGAGGGAAGTGGAAAGGGGGAAATTTACTTTTAGTTTGTTGGCTAGTGTTCGAGCACTGCTCGATACGCTTTGCTTCATAAAATACTCTTAGTAGTATAGTGTACATATGTATATGTATGTGTATGTATGGTACATATATGTGTATGTGTGTGTGTATAGTAACTTGAAGGATACAAGCTTTAAAGCTACCAATATATATGACAACTTGCTCTCAAGTAAACCTAAACAATAGTGCATGACTTTTTTGGCTTTTCTTTTCAACATTAAAAACTAACATATCATCTTTCATTTCGTAATGTTTTTCTTTTTTCCGTTTTTCTTTTTTGTATAATTTAGCTGTAGCGAAAAGTTAAACAATAAACTTTTTGTATTGTATTTTAAAAAAAACTTAAATTGTGCTTGGCTTTTTCATTTTGTTTATCTCTTTCTTTTGGCTTATCACGCAAGAGACCAATTCAAATGGCAAAAAAGAGAAAAAAAGAAAAATTGAAAAAAGAATTTTTGGACAACAAAACTCACGCTGCTTTCCTTTTGTTGTTTTTTTTCTTCTCATACGCAAAATACAAATAACTTTGGTTATTTTTAGGGGGGTTTTAGTTTGGGGAACTTTTGCTTAAATAATTTACATACATATTAATTATTAACAATTAATATTAAATGCTAATAATGAAAATAAGGTACTGGGTTCAAGTGTTTTTTTTTTATAAATGTTATTTTCAATATATGAGCATCAACGAATAGTTTTACATAAAAAGTAGTAGTGTTTTTTTTCTCTTCACCCTCCTCTCTAACTCTTAGCATATTATAATCTTACGTAAAGCATATTTTTCTGGGGGGATTGCAACAAAGTTTCACAATTATTTTTATAAATTATTTTTATTTCTTGTTGGGGCGCAAAGACAAATTATTTGAATTTAAAATAAAAATGTTTGCGCCTCCTACAAAACAAATATAACATTTTGAAAAATTTATTTTTAATATATATAAATATATATGTTTTTTATACAGTTTATATTATGTACAATTCAAGAATGTTTAAATTAGAATTTAAAGCCATTTCGTTTTGTGTTTGTTTACAATTATAATGTTTTCTTGTAGTGTATTCGTTTTAAAAACTAAAATTAATGGAAGTTTTATGCTATCAAATTAGGCGTACAAAATACGTGAGGCTGGCGCTTGTGTGGGTGTGTGCGTGAGAGAGTGTGTGTATGTTTTATATGATATCTTAAGGTAGAGAGGCCGTTGAGTTTTTTTTTATATTTTAGTTGTATTTTATTAAGGTTCCTTTTGTTTCTTTTTAATAAAGTTTTAGGCAAGTTGAATGCATTTTGCGCTGCTGCTGCAGCGTTGAGTTTGTCGTTGAGTTTTTCTTCTTTACTTTTTCTTTCTTTCTTTTTTTTTGTTGAATAAGTCTTTTGTGATTTGGTGGGTGGTATTATTATCTTTATTATTTTATATTATTATCATCATTATCATTATTAATGTTATGCAAGTATTTTGTTTTTTTTTATTGTTTTTCTTTTAATTAAATTTTCCATACTCTTTCTGTGTTTTTTGTGTGTGCTCATCTCAACAGTTTTCTTTACGTCTTCTGCTTCATCTTCTCTTTCGCTTTAAGGTACGTTGCACATGTTGTCCGCTTGGGGAATATATAAGTAAACATAAGCTGTACTTATGTATGCGCTTCTAGCGTCGTTTGTTTGTTTTTAATTACTCATAAATACATCATACATATTTTATATAATTTATAATTTTACTTATTAATTACATTATCTTTTTCAAGTCTATTTGCGTATCACGTTTATTAAAAAACAATGTTCAGTTGTGAAGTTGTATCCGTTATACATACATATAGAGAGCCGTCTCATTTTCGCTGTTTCTTCCAGAAACTTCTTATTAGCCAAGCGTCCAAAATTTTTGTTTTTTTTTAAAGGTTTCTTTTTGTTTTTTAATAATTTGTCGATTGGCCTTTCAAAGTTTGCATATTGAAGTTTAGGGCTGAATTTTATACATATATTTTTTGCTGTGTATTTTTGTTGTTGCCAACGTTGAATTTTGCATCTTTTTTGTTGTGTATCTGTTGTTGTTGTCGTTGTTGTTGTTTGAGGACAGTTGTTGTTTTCCATTTGTTTACTTTCTTCCTTTTTAATTTTGCATTTTTTTTTCGTTTTTGTTTTTCGTTTTTTTAGCTTCTCAATTTTGTTGCTGTTTTATGATACATTTGAGATCACAAACATTACTCCTTTTTTTTAAATAATTTTTTTTTGTTTCTTTAAAAAAGTTCAAATTTTCAGTTTAAATGATTTGTAGTTTTTTTTTTTTTTTTTGGTTTTTTTTTTGTGTAGTTTTTTACAATTTTTATATATTTTTGATTTTTGTATATTTTTTGCATTTTTCCATTCTCTCTTTTAAGTCATTGACGGGTTCATTTTGGGTCCTCCATGTTCAGTTTGTGGTTGTTGTAGTTGCTGCTTCTGCGTTACGACTGCACGTTCAGCAACAGTTTCAGATTGTGCGTATCAAAGTCATCCAGCAGATTGCGCTTGGACGACTTCACCAAGTGGCCGCCACCACCCAGCTGCAGTTTGGACGCACTGCATCGGTCGCCGCGCAACAGGCTCTGCAGTGCGGGACCAGCGCTGCTGGCCACCAGCTTCTCCTCGCTCTTGGACAGCGTCCAGTGCTGCGGCGGCTTGGGCAGCGCCGTCGGGGCCGGTGCATCGAAGCACTTGCTGCCCGCAAAATGCGTCAGTGCGGTGGGGATCAGTGCCTGCTGTGGCGATATCTTACCGCCCACGCCAAAACAACTGCTAGTTGTTGTCGGACTGCGTCGATGCTTGCGCGTCGAGCCAAATGTGCCGGCTGCAGCGGCGGAGGGTGAGAAGCCACCGCCCAAAATGGTAGCCGGCGATTGGCGCACCGTCATCATCATTGTTGTTGCCGTTGGCGATGTTGTTATTGCCTGTGGCGAGCGTCCACCGCCGCCGCCGCCATTGCGCCGGCTATTATTTGCAAAAAAGATGCCTCCGCCGCCGCCGTTCATCTGCTGCGGCGATTGACGCTGCTGGCGACTGCGCTGATTAGCGCCAGCGGATTGGGATTGCAGACGCTGCTGCTGCTGCATGCGATTGTTGGGCGTGGTGGGCGTGCAGTGTGTGGGCGAGGTGCTCAAAGCTGGCTGATGGAAGTGCTGATTGTTGCTGTTGTTGTTGTTCAAGTTTGTACTGCTGGCAATACTGTTGGAATGTGCAGTTACCAAAGGTGTTGTTGTTGTTGTTTCTATTGCTGTTGGTGTTGTTGCAGTTGTGGGTTGGGTTGTTGCTGTTGTTGTTGTTGTTGATGCTGGTGGGGGGGTTGTTGCGCCCTTTTTCAAGCGTATGGACTTTGTTGCTGATGCTGTTGTCATTTTAATGTTGTTTCTAACGCTATTGTGCGAGTATGTCATAGTAATTTTTGTTTTTCTCCGCTTTCTCTGCCGAAAAGCTTTACAACACTGATGTTGTTGCTGCTTCTTCAAATTTAAACTGAGCTCTACCCAAAAGCGCGCGCTCTCCTCTCTCTCTCTCTCGCTCTTTCTGCTTGTTAAAATTTCTGCTTTTTGCCTTTTTTGTTTTTGTTTTTGGTTATTCGCTAAATTAATGCTTAACGTTAAATATCACACGCACTTAAAATCAATTTTTGTTGTTTTTATTATGTATTATTTATCGATAACAAACGCAAACCTCTGCTAACGTCGCTGCCTGCGCTTTCGCTTTCCGCCGTCTCCGTTGTCCTCGTCTCTTTGGCTTTCAATTTGACGATGCTGCTGCCACTCTGCTCTTCTTCAACTCCTTCTCCTAGCGGCAAACGGGCGGCTTTTTCCTCTTCCTTTTCTTATTGTTGTTGTTGTAGCTGCGTTTGGTTTGCGTCTCGTTTTTTATTTACAACTTTAGTTATATACTTTATATAGTTTAACTTTATGTATTGTTTATCAGTCTGTTGATTTATCTCTTTTTGTTAGGCTATCCTCCTTAGCACTAATTTTACTCAAACTCTCTCTTGCCTTGCTTCGCTGCGTCTCTTCTCTTCTCTCTTGCCTAAACGTCGTAGTAGCTGTCATCCAAGCCGGGCCCGGGTCCTGTTCGGTTCGTTTTGGTGGAGATAGGTGAAAATAGAAAGAAAAACAAACGAAAAAACATGGTTGAGCAAAAAACAATAGGTGACAAAAAGTAACGCGAGTACACACAAATGCATAAATATAACACACACACATGCACACAGAAATGCATGAAAGCTGTGCGACCCGCATTTCATGCACATGTTTGTATGAGTATACCGTGTGTGCGTTCTATTTACGTTCATGGTTGTCACTTGGAAGAATAAATACAAGACAAATAAAAAAAATACAGTTGGTAAATTTCAACCATTTTTAATTGTGTTAAGCCATTTTTCACAATTTGCGGCAACCTCATTTGCGTCAACAATCAGCTTTAATTTTAGCTCTAGAAGCACGTACATTGTTTTTTATGATGCGCTGTTGCGGTTTTTTTTTTATTTATAACTTTATAAAAACGTTTGTGACGACGTCAAAACGTGTATACCTGAATTAATGAATCAACATACATATATACAAATTACTAATACAATTGCGACTTACTTTGAGTTGTAAACCTTTTCACAGAAATGTTGTCGCTGCTGCTATTGCTGCAGTCTCTAGCTCGCTCACACACTCGCTGATTTCAGAGTAGCGGTATGAGAGTGAAGAAGACGACTGTATGTGTGTCGCAGTTATTGATTGCTTTGCAGCTGCGGGGGGTTTTTCTTTGCCACTTTTTGTTATACTGATTATTACAAATTATTTGCATTTATATTTAAGAGTTGCCTTGTTTTCACTGTTGCCAGCTTAATTACAATTTTGCGATAGTTATTCTATAGAGGGAAATTGGATTGTTTTTTGTTGTTGTTGATTTTATTTTGATGTTTGGTTATGTACGTATATATTTATATTTGTATGTATGTAAAATCACTTTCAAAATGGCGACGGGATGTTTGCTTAAAGGGATTCCGCTTAAAGCTTTCTCCTCTCACTTACAGACAAAGGCTCAAAAAAATCACACTATTAACTGATTCTGATTCGGTTTTGTTTAACGTTGTTTTCTTTAAATTTTAATTTAAATTTGTTTTATTCTCGCAAAGTACACGACGACTACAGGCATTCGCAATCTGGTTGTTGTGCCACACACAAGAAAAGTTTTGCTTTTGCTTTTTTTTTTAATTTGTAGTTGGTGCTTTTGCTTCTTGTTTTTCTTTGTGTGCGATTAGCTTCACTCGTTGTACTTTGACGCGTATTAAAATATTAAAGGTTACACAAATATTTGATTTATATCACTTAAATTAAAGACATTTACAATATATAATTACATATATATATTTTTTTTGCAGAAATTTTAATCAATATTCAACTTTTTTCTTCTTAGCTTATTCTTGCGCATAGGTACGCTCTCCTCGAATTTTCCACCATGACTAACGGACCGTCAAACAGTGTGACCGGTTTATGACATGCTGAAAATACAGGAATTAGAGATGGTCGCAAGTCGGACAACCCTTCAATAAAAAACATCGCTTGTGGTTCGAAACATTAAGCAATTAGCAGCCATAACAAGTTAATTCTTGTTATCTACTTCGTATATATAGATACAAGAAAAATATACTTAATCCACAAAGCAAATAATTTGTATATTTGCTTGGTGTTGTCAACCACATAACAGGCTACAGGCATATACTCAAATGAGCTGTTCGCTTACTGTTATTCTCTAAAAACAGTGTGATTATTATTATCATCGATAAATGTACCGCTGGCTAAGCGCTCGATTTTAAAACGAACTGCTTGTGAAAAATATTCTATTTAATTCAAAGGAAAACTTTTTTTTTTTAAAAAACATAGGCTTTCAGAAGTTTAACATTATAAAGCTTTAACTTAATTAATAACAATCGGAAACCATATTATCATCACGTTTTATCGCATTTAGAATGTCATCCAGCAGACAAACCAGATTATCGTTGCAATCAAACCATTCCTCCTGCTGCTTGACCAATTTATCCAAATCAAATTTACTAATTTCCTCCTTCCACTCGCGCACAGAAACGGCAAACTGTTTGTAGTAGAACTCGTCAATATGCCGCTTCCCTGTATCTTCATTATCAATTTGCATTTGCGACCGGAATGTATTTTCCAATAGCTGCACATCCTGAGCATTCAATATAGATTCGATAACATCATCGGCCTGATCCGCATTCACTGGGGCAACATTTTCGTCGGCCTCCACGGACATTGGTTCCTCCGGCGTAAAGGGAAAGTTCGCATTGGCGCTATTCACGGGCGGCGACAGCGTTTCAATATCGTTCAATATGATCTCAAAGTCATATTCGTTCAGTTTATCATTCATCGTCTTGATGCCGGTCACAATCAGCTTTAGCACCTCCTTGGCATACTCCTCGCGCAGACACTTTAGTATAATCCCGTAGTAGCCATATTGTTGCACCTCCGCCAAGACTTTGGCCACGCGCAGCTTGATCTCACGTCTGGTGAGCGTTACAATCTTTTTGTGCTCCTTGGAGAAGGTGACGGTGGGAAAGGCCCCATCGATCATACCCTGATTGTTCAGCTGGCGATTAAACTCCATGCGCCAAAAGCACAGAGCATTCACCTTCACCTCCCAATGATGGTCGCCGACGACGCAATAGTTGAGCGTTGAGAATAATGTATTCTTGTATTTGCTGGGTATCTTGCGATGATCATAGATCTTCGACAGCGTCAATATGGCCTCGGCGCGCACAATATCATCGTTCTCGCGATACAGAACATACAGCAGGTGATCCTGTAATGCATTTATATAAGATTAATATATTTATTATTTATTGAATCGCTGCAGTTTTACCACCAGTTCCAATTGGCTGAGACTGTTCTCCCACAGCAAATTGATCGGCACCATCTTGGACAGGCATTTGTAGGCGGAGGCGCGCACATAGGGCTCGCCATCGTGCTTAGCCATTTCATAGACAATCGGCGCAATTTTGCCATCGATCAGGAATTGTTGGAATGCGGGAAATTCTGCAAAGTATATAAGCAAATACATTAAGTTATACTGGAAAATACTAGCATCATACACCATTAGCTTTAAAAAACATTGTACTTTAAAGGGGTAATAAAACAACATTAAAAATAACAATTAAAAACGTTGAGACGTATAATAACAGCTTAAGACAAACAAAAACGTTCTAAATAATTATTTTTTGGTGACTCTAGCTCTAAAATTGTTGGAGATATCGATTTTCGTGGCTTTTTCGTCTCAAGCTATAAAGATTTTTATCGATTTGCTACTGAGGCAGATATACCGATTTGCCACGCCCTCAGTGGACGTAACGAAAAAAACTTAACATTTTATCTGACGCGGATATACAAATTTCAAGTCCAGCTTCAGTAGCGTAAAAAGATTGCGTTCGTACGGACAGACGGACGGACAGCAAGACGGACATTGTACCCAATATACTCTTTTCACTTCGAGACCGAGTATAAAAAAAATATATATATATGCAAATATTAATTGGCAATTGGGACTACGTCACAGACACCTACTGATGCGAGAGATGCAGGCGATGGATGTGGTCAGCTCCAGAGCAGAGTCGCGCACTTCCCACGCGGTGTCGTGCATGCGCTTCACAATGATGGGTCCTAGGCAAACCAGAGCCGAGCCCTGCAGATTGTCCACCAACAGGGCCATGTTGGGCGACAGGAAATGCTCTACGGCTAGTTGGACCAACTTCAGGGCCTGCACCGTGCACTGTAAATGGAGTATATACATTAAAATGGTGTTTGGGCCTATTTTGTCTCTACCCACTGTAGGATCCATGTTGCAGTTCTCGAGCACAAAGGCCAGGCAGTTGACCAGACCAATCGTCTCCACAGACTCTTTCCACGTGATCTTGAAACGCTCGATCAGCGTGCGCAGACCAACCATAACCGAATGCAAGACCTTGGGATCTTTGATGATGGCCTCAGCGCCGCGTGGATATATGTCCGAATAACTGTTGGATGTACTAGCGCCGTGGCAATCCTCCGGCTCCATGTGCTTGCTGGAATGATTGAGTGCGACCACCTCGCGCAGCGCATAGAGCAGCGCCTGGCACACGGTAACCGCCTGTTCGCGGTCCAGCACGTGCTCAAGCGAGAGAATGCTGTGTACGCACTTTCGGGCCAGCTCTGGCGTAAACAAACAGTTGTTGGTGTGGCCCTCGGGTGTGATGAAGGTGTCACGAAGGCTATAACACAAACGTAAGGTTTGCTCGCACGACATTTCCAGGAGCTTCATGATGTACGTATCGAAGAGTTCGCTCTTAGACTCATCAGCCATTTTCTTGGCGAACTTCATGGAGAAGAGCAGTGGCATCATGTGAAAGCAAATCAATTGATTCTCAAATGTGACACGCTCATTCTGGATGATGATTTCCTTGGGCGCCCTTGTGCCCAGCTTCTTCCACAGTATGTGATGCAGTTCGGCCATTTTGACGAAGTTGACGCCATCGCAGCGTTGTATGCAGAACTTCATGAGATTAAAGAAGGACAGTCCGAACTCGGTGAACTGCTCCGGCGGCTCGACACAATCGGGATTTAGGATTTTCTCATGTACCAGCGTTGCGAAATGATAGCTGCAGAGCGCGCCGAGCATCTTCTCCGTAAAGTACGTGTTGTGCGTCATTTCGACCAGCTTCCAAATATTTATCTCCAGATTGTGATGGTCTCGCAGTAGGGCAACCAGTCTGGTGCGCTCGTCGCTGACCAGCGTCTGTTGCAGTATATAGCTGAGTAGGTCCACCGATGAGGAGATCTTGTGCAGCATCTCATTGTCATCGACGCTGACATGGATGCGCTCCTCCTCCCCCTCCTTGGGGCTTTCGTTGATATGATCGATGTAGACATTGTCGCGTATGGGTTTCATGATCTCCGCCAATATCTCCAGGGTGACAGCCTCGTCGTGCATTTTGTCGCAGAACTTGTACAGCATTTCGTAGAGCAGCTGACGCGCCTCTCGGACCACGTACAGGGTGTGCTCGTTGTTGCTGTAGTGGATGAGCAGTGTCCAGGAGCGCTGCATGCGCAGAAAGGCCAGGCCCATGCTGTATTTGGTGACGGCCTTCATGACGCGTATCCCGCTCAGCTTAATCGACGGACTGAAGTTGCGCTCCTGCGCCTGCATAAAGAAGACAACCCTAAGGAAATGAACAATGATGTCAACTATGATATGGAATTGTGAGTTACCCTCACCCACCTGTGCATAATGTCCAGCTCGCGCAGACGGAGCACCATCCACTCGTTGGACGTCATGAAGCTGATCAGATTGAGCATGAAGGATATCACCTTGGGATGCACCCTGTGGAAATCCTCGCTGATCAGCGTCAGGCATTTGTCCACCCAATCCGTGACAAACGGCACCTGCAGCACAAAGGCATTTTCTGCGGGGGAACGTTAACATTATAAATGCCGCTTGTTGAGTACACACACACACACACAGCCACATACCCTTAGCCTGCAAATGCGATATGAGCTTTTCAAAGTAAACACTGTCGGTTGTTGAGAAGTTGTCGCGCAAAAAGAGGTCGAAGATCTTCTTGAGGCGCGTGGTGATCTCCTCTTGTTTTTGCATGTTGGCTGACACTATTGCGTGTGCTGGTCCGCTTGGCGCATAGTTTGGTACGCAATATTACAAGGAATAATGAAATTTGTCGCCTTATCACACCAAATAATACTCGTTTTAATTGCAGTGTGACCGAACGCCAAAAATTGCGTAAATAAATACCTACCTGCTACTTGTTCACGGTTGATCACAATTGTGACAAGGCAGTGACACAATCAAAAGAACTTTAAAACTTTCAAAATGTTAGTATTAATATATTATTTTATATTTGATAATCTATTTTTTTATAGTTTCATATTCACCAATTTTGTTTGTAAATTTATTTATTGTTATTGTTTTTATGGCACGATGGATTTACCAAAATAAATAACAAAAGAAATCAGCATTTTTTTTGTAAAGAAAAATGATCTCTTTTAATGCATTAATTGATAATAAATTATGTAATATGTGTAATTTAACTGTAACTTAGTAAACAACTAAACTTGCTCTTTATATTAAACTTCTGGCAGCTGCAGTGTTACCAGTCGACCCCAGCAATTTGCGGTAAACACAGCATTTTTGTGCTTTCAAACTGCTGGCCACACTGTTACAGATGCAATGACGCTGACACTGACATCGTACTTCGATATTTATTATGGACAATAATGTAGGGCAAACTGGAGAAAAATCAAAAATTGCACCGACAACAGCCAACCCAAGCGAACTAATTGCGGCCACACATAGCGCGGCAACGGGACCAAGGCCAGCAGTGAGCATTTTATCGAATTCAACTTCGTTCTGGAAAAATAGCGGCCGCGCAGTGCCCGGACGGCCCAGTCCGAAACGCGACTTTCACGACAACTCCGACGGCAGGTCGACCGCCGGCGCTGCGCTGCAGCGGGATCGTGGCAACGGTGTCGGGATGGTCTCCACCTTCCGCGACTATCAGCAGTCGGTGAGCGATGCCTGGGACACGGGTGACGACGAATTCTGCATCATCAGCAGCACCGAAGCGGCAGCTGCTGCGGAAGTCGGGGGTAAACAAGAGAACTTCAAAGGGAATCTCAGCCTGGCAGTTGACATTGACATTGTACGTTACTTTTGCAGATGGCGCACGCATATCGCGGCAGGTGTCACAAACGGTGGCGCTGAATGTCATCGAGACGCATTCGCGCAGCAATCAAAACCACGTCACACACAACGAGGCTAGCGACGCCCACGTGAGCAATGCGGATCTGATGGCAGCCGGCGCTGGCTATGCGGAATACAGCAAAGAGGAGCGCAGAGCGTCGCACGACAGCAACGAAAACAGGTGCGGCGAATGTAGTCATTGACCTTTCGCCGGCTGTGTAAACAGCGGCAACAATTTCTGTTTTGAATTCAATGCCAAAACCAACAATTTGCAGATCTCGATTGCGCAACTATCCGGGCAGGCCGCAGCTGCAGAAAATTAGCTCCAACTCGCAGGATGGTGAATACGAGACGAAGATTGATAAATTTCAATTGCTGCTCGATTCGCCGCAACTCGATTTGGTGGCGCTTAAGAAGCTCAGCTGGTCGGGTGTGCCGCGCAAGGTAAGCGCCAAAAATTGGGCAATAAATCAACATTCCATATAACTTTTAACTCCTGGCAGATGCGCGCTGTTAGCTGGCGTTTGTTGTCCAAATATTTGCCACCCTCGGGAGAACGGCGGAACGCGGTGCTGGAAAGCAAACGGCAGGGATATCAGGATCTGCGACACAATTACTTTAGAGTCGACAGCCAGGATGAGACGCAGCAGGACACCTATCGCCAGATACATATCGACGTACCTCGCATGAATCCACAAATACCGCTCTTCCAGCAGCAGCTCGTGCAGGAAATGTTCGAGCGCGTGCTCTTCATTTGGGCCATACGACATCCCGCCTCTGGCTATGTGCAGGGCATCAATGATCTGGTCACGCCCTTCTTTATCGTCTTTCTGCAGGAGGCGCTCTCACCAGACACTGATCTAGAGAAATACGATATGTCCCGGCTGCCGGAGGAGACACGCAATATTATTGAAGCAGACTCATTTTGGTGTCTATCCAAGTTTCTCGACTGCATACAGGATAATTATATATTTGCACAGCTGGGCATACAGGAGAAGGTGAATCAACTCAAGGATCTTATACAACGTATTGACGGTAAGTACTGTTTTCACATAAGAAAGAACAGTCTTCAGTTGACCTAAATGCCCTGCAAAACCTAATGATTCCTATGTGAACTATAGTAGGCATACATATTTAGCTTATAATTGCCAAGATTATTATGTTAGGAGCACAATGACATTTTTAATTTCAAAAGTTGTTCATACAAAACTCATTTTGCTTCCGATTTTTGGCAGCTATTTGATACTGTGGTCTGATCTAGCCGACTCCGACATATACACATAAAAAAGACAGCCTATGCAAAGTTTTATGACGAAAACTTAAAATAAATAATACCATCTGCAAGATAAAAAAAAAGTATTTCATACAAGTGCGACATTTTCGACAGATAATTGTCTTGGTACCTATTTGATATAGCGATCCGATCAAGCCGTCGCCAACAAGTGTACTTATCTGCAGCAAAAAGACGGATCTATGTCAACATTATTTTCAAGATATCTTTAAGTGATAGGCCAGTTTACATAGAAGCAGACACTAATAGGCATATATATTGTATAACTTATGGATTGGGGGTTTTCTTTTTCAACATTCTGTATTATAATGGGCAATCATTTCAGTTATTTGCCTGCGTGCAATGAATGCAAATTTAATATACATATAAGGCATGGATTTTGCCGATTTTTATATTGCAATCGCTTCATTCTGCTTGAAAGCTAATTACCTCTTTGTTAACTACAAACAATATTATATAATTATGTATTGTGTTTCAGTCAATCTGCATCGTCATCTACAGACTCATGGCGTTGACTATTTACAATTCTCATTTCGTTGGATGAACAATTTACTGACACGCGAACTGCCCCTGCACTGCACAATCCGCTTGTGGGACACATATCTGGCTGAATCCGACGGATTTGCGCTCTTTCATTTGTATGTGTGTGCGGCATTTCTGCTGCACTGGAAGGAGCAGCTAATGCAACAGAATGATTTTCAGGTAAACCATTCAAAATCGATTTGTATCTGAGATTATTCATTCATTTTTATTTTCGGTAGGGTCTCATGTTGCTGCTACAAAATCTGCCAACGCATAATTGGTCCGACCGCCAAATAAATGTGCTGCTCGCTGAGGCGTTCCGCTTGAAATTCACATACGCGGACGCGCCCAAGCATCTGGAGACGAAAAGTTGACAAAAGCAATCCGGAATGATGCATATACGATACGTAACATAGAAATTAGTTTACTAGATTTGCTGGAATATATCCACTCACACACACATACACACACACGTAAACCTACATATATATTATATATACAAATTTGTTATTAGCTCTTTCTTTCGTTTTTTTATGTTTGTGTGTTTGTTTTTTTCTCTCTTTTAAATTTTGTAGCTGAACGTTAATACGCTTTTTCTGTACATACATATATGAAATTCAAAATTCCACATTTTTACATCATTTGAGGGAAACAATCATATTAAAAGCTACAAAAACTTCCACAAAGCAAACGGGAAATAACTTCGATCATAAAGTTCTTGAAACAATGAAATAACAAGCAAGCCCAAATGAAATAGTTGCAATAAATGTGCTTCAATTTGATATAAATAGCAATAAATACCATAAAGATAATGTAGATTTGCGTATTGAACAAGAATATAAATATAGTGTGTATATATTCTTGATTTGAAAAAATATTTAAAATAAATATTTAAAAACTTGAAACTCTGGTCGAAACCTTATTGCATTTTTTAAGTTTAAAAGTACATATTTTTCTATAAACCTCCTTTTAATGTTTTTGGATAATCTTCCATTTTCCTTTCAACTTATTTCAGTTTGGCTGTTATTTCATTTTTAGGAGCTTTATCAGTTCTTGATTATTTCGCGCTGCTCTTAAATAAGCATAAGAACAAAATAAAAGCTACTCAACTAAGCCAAATTTATGCTATACTGCCTAGGAATATCCTATTATATAGGCATATCCTAACTCTGCCGCTCGGCTATGTGCTTGAGCTGTTTGAGAACCGTTTCCAATAGTTTTTTCTTGTCATTTTTGCGCACCAGCGAGAATATTGGCTTCTTGTCCGCCTCGCGTATTTTCTCCAGTATAACTATGATGGACTGCGGCTGTACTAGATGGTAACGATTCTCCTGCTTGCCATAGTCATGGAAGTACGTGCTCCACTCCTCCAATATTAGCAAATCGAGCAGCTGACGATTGCGCTGAAAGTATTTGCTCAGCTCGCCCTCGTGCAGGCCCGGCACCGGCTCCGAGGCTGCAAAGAACTCGCACTGCATCAGATCCAAATTGATTTGGGTGAGTGCGCCCGTTGAGATCTGTTTGACCTCCTCGTCGTACAGTATGGAATAGATCTTCTCGGCAATGTGCTCACATGTGCGCCTGCAGGCGGCTTGGGCAATGTGGGGCAGCTTGTACGAGAAGTTATCGAAGGTGCTCTTCAAATAGGAGATCATGTCCGTAATAAAAGCGGACGCAATGCCAGGGGGCTCCACCAGCAGCCAGTCATAGGCGCTTAGCTCGAAAAATTCGTCGATTTTAAAGCAGATGCGCACTGCAACCTGCTTTTCGGCGTCCTGGCGTGCCACATGGAACATGGCCGACGGCGTCTGCGAAATACTTCGTTCCGTGTTGGTCATGTGGCACACGAACTCATCGAGAAAAGGTCCCGCCTTGTCCAAATACTGGGTATCGATGATGATCTGGATGAGCTGAATCAGCGTTATGCTCGGCTGCCGGAAGACCACCGAAAGGCAGCCGCTAAAGCTGCGCGTGAGCAGCAAATTGGCCGCCTTGCGCACCATGGCGGCCACCTCGTTGGGCGAGAGTGTCAGCTCCTCGGCGAACTTCATGCAGGCGTACATAAATTCCTTGGCCTGATGATACACCTCCGGCACCATGCGTGAGAAGGGAAAGTGTTTGGGAAACGGAGCATTCTCCAGGTGCTCGGAGTGAAAGGGAAAGCGCTCGATGATGCACTCATACTCCTCCACATTCTCCACCACCATGGGCACAAACTGTTCTTTGTCCAGAATCTCACGGAAGACATGAACCCAACGTTGTAACAGCACCTGTCAAGCATTTGGAATAGAATTTAGATAGCCTTAGACGGGATCTTCCTGTGGACTCACCTCGTTGTAATGATCGCGCATGTCGTGCAGCAGCTCCCAGAGAATTTGCACCGTGTAACCGTAGCACTTAAAAGTGTTAATCGATAGCATAATGAGGTTCTTGATGCGCAACAGTATATTCGGATCGGTGCAGGAGGAGGAGCTCATGCTGATCTCATTGACGAACTTGGTCAGCGACGTTGACCACAGCTCCTCGAGGTAGCTGCTGGTCACGACATCGCCAGCGGTGTTCTTCACATGATCCTCGACCACAAAAAAGCCAACAATTGCACAAATGTACGTCTTGTACGCCTCCAGATTATCGTGCATATTCGGCGGCGGCTGCAGCACCAGCTTGGACTGATCGCGTCGCTGCTGGCGGTAGTCCTTCTCGAAGTACTCCCGCTGGCCCAGCACCATATAGATGTGCAGGCAGCGATAAATGGGCGAGAAGTCAATCAAGTCCTGTGCGCTCACATTGCCGCCATCATCTTCAGAGGCGCCGCCTCCACCGTTGTTGCCCTGCTGATTGTGCTCCTGTATGATGGCATTGATGTCGCGCTTCTGCAGCTGTTTTGTGTGCGTGATGGCCAGCTCGCCGATGCGTGGCGAGAATTTCCGTATGTTCTCGAGGAACTCACGAAAATCGGCCGCCGCCGAACGGCGTATATTCTCCTTGATGATGGGTATCTGTGTCTGCATTTGGCTAGCGAAGCGATAGTTGTGCCGCTGCAGACGCGACAGATGCTCCGTTTCCAGCGTCTCCAGCGTGCGCAGTGCCTGATAATATTGCTTGTTCTTCGCCTGTTGCGTGAACTTCATGTAGCACTCCAAGGCGGGCAGGCAGGACTTAAGCGCCTCAATCGCACTGGCCACATTCGACTCGATCTGGCGTGCTCGGACCAGCTCATTGCCCTGCTGGATTAAGGAAGCGCTTATCGTGCGCAGCGACGTGTCCAGCGAGTGGACTTCGTCATGGAGCTGCTTGGCCTGCGTGCGCACCTGCAGCAGCTCCTGTATGGAGTCGATGAAGCCCTGATAGTACAGATTGCATATTCGCTCGATCTCCTTGTCGTGGCTGCGAACACGCTGGTCCAGTTGCTCACTAATTGCTTTGCTATTGTTGCCTGCGGGTGGATTGAGGTGGGCGTTAATCAAGCGAAATGATGACAAAGTTTTGGTTGGTTGAGAAGTAAACATACCTTCGAGTATAGAGCGGAACGTCGGTCCCCAATAATCGTCCACGGCCTCTATGTCTTGTACCGTCACCTTAGACATGATTTACAATTGTCTTCCCTTCTTTATTATTCTTTTTCAATATTTTGGCAAGTTTTTTTATTTGCGGCAGTTTGCTTGGGTGTTGATCAATGCGCTTGGCATTAGAGCTGTATCAAATCGTTCAGAGCTAGTTCGAACGAACTACTCACTTAACTGACCAAACGAACAAGGTTCCAGATTATAGCTAATAGTTTAGGTTGAGGTTTTAATTACAAATTCGCAAAAAAATTATTTGAAAAACAAAATTGTGTAAAAAAGATATGGGCTGTATGGGAAAATAGTAGATTGGGTCCAGACCAAAAATAGCAACTTAAAGGTACAATAAACAATATTCAAAAATTATTGTTAAATTTACCTTGAGAATTTAGTTCACGTGCTTAAGTATTTTAACTCATTATAAATAAATAGAAATGCATTTATTTACAAAAAAATAAAACTGATATAAACATAACAAACGTTGGAAAGTTATATCTCTATTTAAAATGTATAATTTGTGATGGGTGATAATAAAAAAGATTTATAGATCATACAAAAAAGTGCATGAAAATAATTCATAGAATATTTAAACTCGTGTAAAAAGAGAAAATGTTCATCTTTTTAAAGCGTGTTATTTCAAATTCGTGTAAAAAGAGAACTAGGTGGAATTGCAAAAAAAAAAAAAAACACCGAATCCTTTAATTGCACCACAATTCTCATTTTTACATACACATATGACATATATTTTTTTGGACTGAGAACCGTGAACAAGTTCAATTGGAACGCTAGTTTATTGAGCTGGTTCGATAAAAACTACGCAGTATGCCGTGTATTCGCTTTCGACCCTTCTCGTGTTGTTATTTCACAACAATTCTATTTACAATCGGTTGATTTGCGGCAAGTGAAATTTTAATTAAATATTATTAAATATGTCTTTGATCCAAAAGTCGACACGTCTGCTGCAAGCTCAGCTGCGCCGAGTGCAGAGCGTGCCAGTGGCACTGTACCATGAAAATGTGAGTTTCACTTTAATAATTTGGCCGCATCGAAAGTTCTTTCGTAATCTCTTTATATACTATATATTTAGATGCAACGCCGTTTGTTTTTATTTTGTACTGTACCACGTTGGCACACTCAAATACAACAAATACGTGTTAATAACTTGATTGTCGATTAATTTGCTTTTATAGGTGGTCGAGCACTACGAGAACCCTCGCAACGTGGGCTCCTTAGACAAGAAGGATGTGACCGTCGGCACTGGGTTGGTTGGAGCGCCCGCCTGCGGCGATGTGATGAAATTGCAAATCAAGGTTGACGAGCATGGCAAAATTGTCGATGCCAAGTTCAAGACATTTGGCTGCGGCTCGGCGATTGCCAGCAGCTCCCTGGCCACGGAGTGGGTGAAGGGCAAGTCCATCGACGAGGCTGGTAAGTTGAAGAACACGGACATTGCCAAAGAGCTGCGTCTGCCGCCCGTCAAGCTGCATTGCTCCATGCTCGCCGAGGATGCCATCAAAGCCGCTTTGGCCGACTACAAAGTCAAGCAGCAGAAGAAGGAGGCGATTTAAAGTGCCCCAGGCACATAAAAATATATATATTCATGTTACATAGAAACAACAGCTTTAGGCAATCTATATTAGAGAAAAACAACAACAATATACGAGCATACAAATATTATTTTGCATTGGATTTTAGTATGTTAATGTGTAAGTAGTAGTGTAAGTTGTAGACCTCATTTTACTTGAACATTGTCTATTTTCACAGATTGCCCGTGTGATTTCTGACCAGTGCAGAGAGAATTTTCTGGAACTGAACCTATCTAAGCGATGTGTGAGTGTGCGTGTGTTGAGCAGAGTGTGCGTGTTGTGGGTTTCGAGGAGAGCTAGCTAATTGTCTGCTTACAAGTAATGTGAGAAAGGCACTTGAAATTTTCAGTTTTAAAAATTTTAGCTTTTAGAATATATGCATATGTGTGAATAATAAATAAACTGTTTATCTGAATATAAAAGCGCTTTATTAGTTGTGCCATAAGAATGTAAAATTATAAATTTCTCCTGCTTCAAGGTGCCCTGCTAAGAAGGTTTTTACGATAGACGCACGCTGACGCCGCCTCCGCACTCGCCCTTTGACTTGACCTCGAATGCTGCAAATAGAAGACTAAATTAGATTCCCGTTAAAATTGGATTGCACAACTTCTTACGATCGTCAGCGTGCTGGCAGTTGTAGTTGGCCATAACGCATGGGCTGCCGAACGTGAGCAGGCGCTCCTTGCTGCTGCTCTTGCTGGCCTTGGCACAGACGGGCTCGTAGTCCTCGCCGCAGGAGCGCACACAGCTGTTGACCTGCTTCTTGGAGTCCTTGGCCGGGCTAGCGAGGACGAATGCCATCAGGCACAGAGCTAAGCACATAAATTACAAATAAATTATAAATATATACGTATAAAGTGTAACTTTATCGATTTTTAAAATGCCATTGTCTTAGTATAGATGTTGGCTAAATATGTGTTGCAATTTTTAAATACATATATTCCTACTGCTATTTAAATTCCCGGTTGACGCGCTATATAAACATATGTTCACACATCTGTGCCTAATCTTGAAAGTTGTTGGAAAGGTCAGTTTGCTGTGAACTGCGATGTGCATGAGCTTAATACGAGCATTTAGAAATTGTATTTACTGAGGGATTTGGCTATTATAATAGCAAAAAAGCACGAACGTTGCAGTCGGGTGTTACCGACTGCGTAATACGCTCACATTGTAACAGTCGAAAACACTTCAGATGATTATTGTAATCTCTATGCTATCACATTTAAACTGCAATTTTTGAAAATTGTTTAATTTTGTCTTTATTTTTAGAGGAGGTTATTAGTAATCTTTCTGCAAATTTTGTTGACATTAGCCTTGAAACTGAGGGACGCGTAATTACATATTTGTCAAGTTGTGTGCGTAGCTAAAAAATCTTAAAATTTTTGTTGACCTGAGTACACAGGAGTATATATTCCAAGTCCTTTTTTCGCGTGAATCCCGATGCAAGTCTCTTGCTTCAATAGCCGCGAAAAATTGCGACATTGCAAAAATCCAATATGCTCTTTTCACTTCGTGAACAATTATAAAAATGGAGGTCATCGTTTGATGAGTATTCTAAGTGTCCCAATCATTTAAGCAACTGAACAAGGATCCGGGCTTAAATTCAAGGCTAGCTTATGAACGTGGTGTTCTCAGATAGTAATGACAATAATTATAATAATAATAAAGGAAATGTCTGTGCACATATAATACATGCACATCCCAGTACACGCAGGCCTTATATAGCACTTACAAATTGCATTTAGATAGTATCTTCTAGATACAATACAAAGACACCCAAAATTATTGGCACAGCATGCATTTTTGACTTTGCTGCGACGTTATTCTGATCATCTAATACATTTTCCCTACATACCCTATATATGCATATATATAAGTTATATATATATATATATATAACACTTTAGAACTTTTTGTTTGTGTAGTGACAATTTTCATTGAAATAGAAGCTCACGTCACACTCAGAGCTATTACAATGCGAAACTCGTTGTTTTTGATTTTTTCTCTTTTTCTTATCTAACATTATAATATTGGTATATACTATGTAAATAGTTAATTACCAAGAATGGTAAACAGAGCGAAACGCATTTTAAATTTCCAATATTCCAAAAAGTCTCGAGCAACAAACGAAATTTCACGCAAACCGGCTTTGAGTCGAGTTAGAATTGAACTGAATTCCAGACTGCGAGATTTATCACCTTTATATACATGGCAAGCTCGCAACGGAGCCGATGAACAATAGCCGGTGGCACACAGATACAAATAATATAAATACATATATATCAAATAAAAACACCTCTACACGAGGCAAAAATCTAGTGGCGAAAGCATATTCAAACCCCAAAATGTCTGATATTAAATATTGTGACGAAGGATATTCAATTTAATATATGAACAATTCCAAATTGTAAAATAGTTGGGCATGGTTTGGAAGCTGTCAGCTGGTTTGGAAACTTGTCAGCTTTAGCGGATTTGACCGTTTTCCCGCCAAACTAGCGGTTTTTTCCAAAAGTTTATTGGTGATAGGGAATAAGTTCACAAAGTTTCAGAAAGCTATCTCAACGTGAAAAAGTGGACACAAAATAAAAATATTTGGATCTCATAGATACAACAAATTGGAATTCATATTGTATTAAAACTTCAAAAGTTCGCTTTTGCACGCTTCGTGGTGCTTCGCCACTAGCGCGAAGTGCCGTCCGCATATACGTACGATTTAGACTATATTGTGCCGATGGGAATCACTCATCCCACACTTAAATTAATGTGTTTTAAAAAGTAGACAAGCTTGAAGTGCATTTAGTTGTATTGGTAGGTTAAAATGGCAACGAGGGGTACAGCGACAGATGCCTCTCATTGGCACTGGGGGGCTACTGGGTCCCGGGACCAAATGGGTCTGAGAGACACGCGTCGGATTGTGTCATTTAGTTTGAGGCGGTTACAGTGACATTTATCCCCTCTCTGGGGGTTGCTGGGAAAGAAATTCTTATATAAAATGTGGGCGGCTTAAATACTTATGATCGAATTAGCGACTTTAGCAGAAAGTGTAAAGGCGTTTTATTAAATTGACGTTAACTTTTCGTGTCAAGTTTCATAAGAATATACAAAAAATTATTTTGTTAGCTCAGTTTGCGAATGTTGTTAACTTTTGTGACCACTTTTGTTTTAATTTAACTTGACACTGTGTGACAGTTTTATATGCAGGGTAGCGCCTAAATACAAATCTCAATTTCCTCAAAGCGTAACGGCTCTAGATCAAACCAATTTACAGACATTTGCATGCTGATCGTGTTTACTGAACGGGAATATGCCCCTCCAATCCAGTTCACGTGACATTATTTACGCACTGCGGGCAGCTCTCTGCCTTTCCTTCGCCACTGTTTAATGGATTTGTTTATCACACAAAACTGTGATTGCCATTAAAATCAGTTTGAATTGAGTGATGTCATGGCAGTCATTAAACTCTACGTGAACAGTGAGAGCGAAATCATAATTCTTCAAATTTTAAGTGCACAACTTCCTTGTTTTGTTTATATCTGTGTATATAAACCTATATGCAAAATATATGTCCAGTTCACTTACAGTCTCTCTGAACTCTCTGAATATAATCGCATTGTATATAAGTATTGTATTTCTTCTTGTTATTCGACTTTTGACTAGTTTATTCAATGAGTTTGATGCTAAAAGAAATTAGTAAAAGTATTGAAATACTAGCTTATTGTTTTCAGTTAAAAGGAACGAATCACTTAGAAAACTTTTTTAATGATAATTGCTAACTCAGTGACTTTCAAACGGTTATTTTGTTATTATATAGTTTCAAGTCTGTATCTCTAATAGTGGCAAATCAAAATATACTCTTTTT
Organism: Drosophila colorata; assembly: GCA_035041545.1. Lineage (NCBI taxonomy): Eukaryota > Metazoa > Arthropoda > Insecta > Diptera > Drosophilidae > Drosophila > Drosophila colorata. The sequence continues at coordinate 3,961,675 of JAWNLD010000680.1, read as the reverse complement.
TTTATTTATTAATGCGTCTCATATTAACTATCTAAATTTATTTAATGTGTCCCATGGGGGCTCTCTAGAAATTGTTTCATAATTTTAAACTCCTTTGCCAAGCATCAGTTTTTTTATAAATAAATAAATAAATAATAAAACTTATTTTTTGTCTAAATTAATACTATATTCAGTATATTCAGGTCATAGCGGCACATATCCAAAAGTAATATATCTTTCGTTTGTATAATACGGTACCAACATGAGATTGTTTTGTTCATTAGAGAGACAACTGAGTATATTCCTGCGTATCAGAATGAAATAGGCTATTCCTATAACGTTAGCAGCGTTGTAAACTTGGGTGGTCGGAAAATATTTTGCATATCCTATGTATAAATGTGCATATTCTGAGGCATCTTCTTCTTCATATTCTTTCACTAAGTGAACGAATATTATTTTATCAAACCAAAAGGAAACAGTTTTAAAAAACAAGTGGAAAAGGTACGATAAATATCTGAAACAGGCGCATCGAATTTAAATGAATGGGGCAATCGATTGAAAGCAACCGATAAATGGCGTCCTCGCACCGAGCTATCGAGTCGGAGTATCGACATAAATATGTCACGTCTATCGACTTGGCGATGTTTGCTTACATCGCTAGTTTTCGCAAAACACGATGCGTCATTTCTTGCCTTAAACGTTTGCAATTTCACAATAGAGAGGAAAGTTTTGTTCAATAATACTTTCATTTGTAGTCTCAATTTTAAAATATATACAAAAGGTAACGTACAAGTCAAGGGTCTATCGAGAAACAGAGCACATAATTGTAAACATTTTACCTGCTTGCAAAACTAAACAAAATGGAGGGATTTATGAAATTGGTCGCTCAATACCAATGCAAAGCGAATGTTGACGCAAGCAGCTCCGAGAGCGACAGCGACTCCAACATTTCCACGGAACTAGCGGCGCATCGAAAAGGAAAGGCGTCGGCGTCGAAATGCGCTAAGATTGTCGCCGAGGGGGAGGGAGGGAAGCGCAAAAGCGGCGCAGTTCGGCTGCCGACGAGGCGACCGGATCCCAACGTGTACAACAGAAATGCGCTGCTTGCGCGTGAGAATCGCCGTAAGAAGAAGGCGTACATGGAGGCGGTCGAGAAGGAGCTCGACGAGACGCGCAGTACCAACAGATCCCTGCTGAAAGCTCTGAAGAAGCAGTTTAAATTGACGCAGAAGCTTGAGAAGGAGTGCCAGTGTCTGAAGGACATGTTGGGCAATCACAAGGATGCCAAAAATGTGCGTTTAAATGCGGGCATTGCCTGCGCGGAGAATCGGGCTGTTTCGCCCGACGGATCCCTGATATCAAGCTATTCAAGCAGCAGCTACGAGCAGCCCATGGAGACAGGCGCCATGTCCGGATTGCTTCACGTTGAGAATGGTAGTGTAGCCGCAGACCCCTTTATAAACCAGCCGGCGACAAGTTCATGGAATGATTTTATCGATGATTTATTAACAGATTATCAGCCCACGCCAGCGTACGAGGATGAGAGCTCCAGCCGTTTTCTGGAAGAACACAGCTTTGGGCTGCAGGAATGCCAGCCGCCACTGAAGCCACTGGCAATTATTGACGAGCACAGCTATTTCAATAAGTTCGCGGAGAACTGTTTTAACCCGGGCTGCGAATGGAGCCCGAGCCGCACTCCGCCCACGCAGCTGCTGCAGGATGAGGAGTTTCTGATCAGCACAGACAGCGGATGTATTGCAAGTCTATAGATTTATGAGTTTTATTAAGTATTTTGTTAAGGAGTTTTAAGCATTCTAAGTTTAAGGTACTCGGACGTACGCGTTCTTTATTTTGTGAATCGATATAATTCTTTCCATTATGACAATTTTAAAATTTGATCAGTTTAGCCCGTGGAGTTTATGATAGAACGCCAGCCCACTGAAGCAGCCCTTTGGCTTTGATGTTTAAGTTTTGTTTCATAATTCCAGGCCTGCGTGGAGGCGCGTTGGATAATTTTTCATCCAGCACGCAGATATTAAATTGAAAGGTGGGTTACTTCACTGGATCCAAGGTGCAAAAGTTCCAAATGAGACTATGATCATCTTTTTGTGCCACTTTTTCAGTTGCGGCCAGAATTAAGACGAATCTAGAAATCTTACGGATTTCCAATATATAGTGTCTTATGGCAGAGCCCTAATGGAATGGAGATGAGTTGCAGACGTCGCGTGTATTTAATACAAACTGGCGTTGATTTTTTGTTTTTTTTTTTTATATTATTGAAAAAACTTAAACGCATACTAATTTATTTGGATTCTGACATGTTTCAGATGTTTAAATCACACAGTCGATGTGCAATTACATTGATTTAGTGGACAGTGCGGCTTGAAACACCGGTACGTACTTCTATCATAACTCCTTAAAGGCATCTCGTATACCTTAAATTGTTTTTTGTTGTTTTTGGAAAGAATAATCGATACAATTTCATAAATATGCATTTGTTATTGAACCCTAATAAAACTATGACCTACACAGTATTTGTGATTAAATGATATTGTTTTAATATTATGATCGTTATCGATCTTTCTGACAAAGCAAAGCTATAAATAGCCTCTCGATGATGGGGTCAGCCAGGGGCCTGGCGAACGCGTTGAATTGTTCCAGAAGCCAGGTATGATGACAATACCGGTTGCTAAAAAAGTTGATTTGGTCTCCAACCTTCGTGAGGCAGAGGGCAGAGGGCTCAGTTGATGTGCTGAAGCTGTACTCCAAACTTGAACAGCGTGTGGGCGTTTTTATTGTCTATTGAATTTAGCAACTAGTCGAAGCTTTTAAGCATATGGCTCTTACAGCCGAGATGTGAGCTAGTCGGATGAGCCTGCGATCGAAGTGAACGCCCATGTCGCAGTGAGAGCATGCGAACTCAATGTCAAAGACGAGGTAAGCAAAGAGAACGCAGGCGGATCTAGTGCAGTTAATGGTCACTTTCCAGTCCAAGTTTCAAATGAGGTAAGTCAGTTTTCAACGGCATCAGTAGTAGTCTGGAGATGTGATGTTGTATTGAGTTTTTAGTTAGCCTCATTTTAGTTATTGCTGGGGATAGATACATTATTTTAGATCAGGCTGAAGAGTTTTGTGAAGAGAGAACTTAGAATTCAATTATTAGACATTGTTAAACTTTTAGAACTTGTAATTGATGTAGTTTAGCCAATCGATGTCTAAGCAGATATGTATATACAGATTTTATTCGTGAATATAATTTTTGACAAAAAACGTTGAACGACATATTTCGGTTATTATTTAGGCCTTCAGCAACTTGGCATGATACTCAATATGCTCGGCTACGAAGGTGGCTATATAGAAATAACCGTGGTCGTATCCCTCCCGTTGCTTGAATATGGTCTGAATGTGATCGTTGGGAGCAGCTGCAGCCAGCAGTTTTTCTGGCAGCAGTTGCTTGCTGATCAGGAAGCTATCAGCCGATCCTTGGTCGATGAACAGCTCCTGGGGTGTGCCGGCATATTTTGAGACTAGGCTGGTGGCGTCCCACTCCGCCCAGTCCTCAGTTTTGGCGCCCAGGTAGCCGGCAAAAGCCTTCTTTCCCCATGGGCATTCCGATGGATTCGCTATTGGTGCGAATGCGGAGACCGATTGATACAGGCCGGGATTCTTTAGGGCGCAAATCAAAGCGCCATGTCCGCCCATGCTGTGGCCGAAAATGCCTTTTTTGGAAGGCAGTGCAGGAAAGTTGGCATTGATTACTTCGGGCAACTCCTTCGTTACATAGCTGTACATCTTGTAGTGCTTCGACCAAGGTGCTTCGGTGGCGTCCACATAAAAACCGGCACCACTGCCAAAATCATAAGCATCGTCCTGGCCGGGCAGCTCGACTCCACGTGGCGAGGTGTCCGGATTCACCACGATGAGTCCGTTTTTGGCTGCAGTTTTTTGGAAACCACTCTTCTGCACAAAGTTCTCGTGCGTGCACGTCAAGCCGCTCAAAAAGTAAAGCACTGGGCATTGGGTCTTATCCTCAACGGCCGCGGGTGGCAAAAAGACGCCAAAGGTCATATCGCAGTCCAATATGCTGGAGCTGTGCTTGTAGACACGCTGCTCGCCTTCGAAGCATTTTGTGCTGGACACCAGTTCGAGCTTCATGTTCTATAATCAAAACAATAGTAAAATATCTTCAATGGGTAAAACAAAATATTTACTTAAGCAGGTATTTTAAAAGTCAACTCTGTTCGCGATAAGAAGCAGAATAAAGTGACTTAATAAGTGTTGTTGCTAAACCGGTACCAGGGATCCATTTAATCGAAATAAGGAGCAACTGGTTCCAGCAAGATTGAGATTTAAAGGTTGCGCAATGAACAGTTCCGTAATTCAGCGCTGAAAGGAAAGAGCGCGATTTATGAGTGTGACGTCTTAATATCGGTTTGAGCTTTGTTGTGCGTTGCAATTGGCACTCGTTAGTTTTTTAGCTTGTATAGTAGAACCTGTGGTTCTCTATCGTCTGGTTCCAGATAAACGTGCAGCCCTGGCATTATTTTGTGCCTCAGATCTGTGTTGCAAAATGCGCCATTTAGTGTGTGCAACACTAAATTGTAGTTGGCTGCAATACGTAAATAAGCCGGCATCAAGGTTTTTGTTTATTGCGAATTAGTTTCATTTACTGCAACACAATGTCCGAGGAGGCACCTAGTACGTCCACATTTGGCTTTAAGAAGCGCAATATTAACAGAGGTGCCGGCATGCGGCGGAAAAAAGTCAGTAGCAGCAGCAACGATTCGGGTAAGCACAATGCGCAAAAATTGGCGCAAAAAAGACATAAAAACCAAAGGTCTAACGAGTAACCTTCACCACAGCAAAGAGCAGCGATGAGGAGCCGCAAAGTAAAACCAGTGCCTTAGTTCGCGCCGAAAATCGGCGGAAGCGTACCAATCCCAATTTCCAAAGCACTAAATCATTGGCCAAGCGCAGGCCAGAAGCCGGCACTGTGGGCCTCGATTCGTCAGCTAGTGATGCGGACACGGCGGGCGACAGTAAAACGGTGGGCGTAGCATATAAATCGAAGCGCGAGGCGATTGCCAGCGGGCCGCAAGATCAGGGCGCCACAGCTGTCAATGAAATAGACACAGAACTGGATCGGGATGCGCAGGCGATACACGCGCGCTCGGTCAAAATCAATGAGGAGCTGGAGGGCAAGGAAGACGATAAGATCTATAGGGGGCTGAATAACTATGCGCAGTACTACAAGAAGAAAGACACGGTGGTAGGCAATGCCAGCTCGGGCATGGTGCGGAATGGGCCCATGCGGGCGCCGGCGCATCTGCGTGCTACCGTACGCTGGGACTATCAGCCGGACATTTGCAAGGATTACAAGGAGACGGGCTATTGCGGCTTCGGTGACAGCTGCAAGTTTTTGCACGACCGCAGCGACTACAAGGCCGGCTGGCAGCTGGAAATGGATCACGAGGCGCAACGTCGCGGCGATTGTGACTCGGATGGTGATGATAAATACGAGATTCATTCGGACGAGGAGTCCTTGCCATTCAGGTGCTACATATGTCGACAGAGCTTTCTTAATCCTGTCGTGACCAAGTAAGTGAACTCGAAATGCAGTTCTTTAATTAAAATAACCAAACAAACCATTTCAGGTGCAAACATTACTTCTGCGAGAAATGTGCGCTGGCTCAGTACAAGAAGTCGCAGCGCTGCATAATTTGCTCACAGCAAACGAATGGAATATTCAATCCCGCCAAGGACCTGATAGCACGCCTGAAAACAGCACCCACTGAAGAGTTAGACGATGATGACGATGAAAATGACAATAACAATCAGGACAAAAATAAAGAGGAGGAGGCCCAGGAGATTTCCTCCAATAGCGATAGTGATTAGTAAACCATGTTACAGTTAGCAACTGCTCTTATATAAATGTGTTCTTCAACGTCGTAATATTAAATGAACAAATTTTTAAATTATGTAAACTAGTGTAAAAAGGGAATAAGGAAAGAGGGTTATCGCTTAAAAGAGTAGCTTTCACAAACAGTAATATTTTAGAAGGATCTGTTGAGACAAAGCTGTTATTTATACCCTTTTTATTAAATATTAAAATGCTAGAGTAATAGATGGGGCGGGCCATTTCCAATAAGTAAACATGTTAATTTCAAAACGTTGATTTTTTTTAACAAATTTGTATTGGCAACTCACCAGTGTTTCTTATTCACCTAAATTTCAAAAGAAAGAGAAACATCCAGGATTTCTATGATTAGAGTAAAATATTTAACCATTTCAACTCCAAATTCCGACTGGAGTGTGAGTAAAATTCGTATATATTGTATGTTAAAAATAAAGATGCCATGTACAATTCGAATAAATACCTTACCGCAAATGTATTGTACTTTAATATATAATTTATAAATATATAAATAAATGCATTTTATTTCTTTTCTTATGACTTACCTATTTTTTGAGTTTTCCATTAATACATAGGACTTTAGGGTTTTGTGATAAACAACTACTTTTATGGAACTCAAAAATAATCTTGCATACAACTCTTTATATATACTGGCATTATCTTTGCGTGGTAGCGCTAACAATTTAAACAACAGTATAATCAGTAATTAGATAGCGTGTAAATACTTGTAAATCTAAATCTAAGTTGATCATTTTACATCCATGTGTATAATAATTTTGTCATGTCGAATATTAATAAGTTATTACCGCTCTATACTCTATACTTTTTACGAGAGGTTGGTTCACGTGAATTGTTATCCGCTGTGATAAGAAACAAATAAAAAACTGTTTTTAATATAGAAACATACGCGATCTAACTCGGATGGAAGGATGCATCTGGAATTCCATTGAAGTTTATTTAATCCGAATTTTCTATTATTTATTTATATTTCTATGACAAGAAGTTTATTTTAAATCTATGTTGCCAAATAAGGTTTAATATATTTCCATCCGATAATTTATAAATAATGAAACATTTGTAAAATAATAATAACTTTTGGGGTGTGTGTAAAACCTGAAGTACACCCGAATAAAATTGGAAGTTGTAATATTTTTATCTAAGCTAAAATTTATTATTTATATTGATAGTTAGATAAAGTTGACAAGTGCTCTTAATTTCAGTAGATATTTTTTGGAAATGGTATATAAACTTGCCACTGATCTAGCCTCGACTGTGGCTTTACAAACTCATCTTAATTTGACGAGGTCTGTGTAATGTTTCATAAGGTCCAGCTTCCAGTCGCTTTCTCGTGGATATTATGGATACTTCAAATGGATAGCTGTGTCAGCAAGGTAAGTCAGTTAGAGGAATTATTGAATTCATGCTACTTATATACATTCTAATTACTAAAGCGCAACTGGGACTACGAGATAGTGTCTGTGGCCAGCTACAGCTCGAACGAGAACGATCTAAATATAAGTATTAGCTTAGTCCGCAAATCACGTGAGGAAATAAGTTTGTCGGGTGTGATCGACTGGAAATTCGATGCTGATGAGACTATGATGGTAAGACCGAGGTGCTTTGTGACAGATGCAAATAATTGTATTTTTTATTCGGCAGATTGAGGTCTTAAGTTTTAGCTGCTTCAGCGGCAACCAACGCGATTACAAACAATTACCCTATCGAGTCCATAAGATGCGGTTGTTTGACTTTTTCAATACCTTTTATGACATTATTTACCAGAATGTTGCCCAGTGCTCAAATCTTCCTGATTTTACGAATGGATTTAAGCCACCCTTATCACAGAATGCATATACATTAGAACGGTGTTTGTTTACCGGCGATGGTCTTCCAGAAATTTTACTTATGGGCTACTACAAAATTGTATTTTTATATAGCGGCCAGGTGGATGCGACTATGAGCTTAGTTTTCAAGGTTTCGCCCGAAAATTTGTTGAATATTTAAACAATATAGAAATTCTTGAATTCCTTCCATACAAATTAACTACATTAATTATTCTCAAGCTAAGCTGAAGTACTCCTATGTTGGAAACAGAATACATTAAAAAAATCGTATTTTAAAAATTATATTCCTGATTTTAGGACTTTGGCTAGAAGATTGTAGTTTGCATAAAACGAATGGACACCGTATATATTGACTTAGCACTGTGATATAAAATAGGTACAAGGAAAAAATAAGTAAAAGCTATATTTCCTTTATAGGTTTGGAAACAAAAGTAAAAATAAATCATTCAACATGAAATTTGATTTTTAAATCAGCTAGGAAGTATTATGTTAAACTAAAATAATATGTGGGTATTCAGACACTATTCCGTGCTACGTCTCATAGTAAAAAGTTTTTTAATTATTCCATTCGTTCCTGTAATAGCAATACAAATTTTATAGTCTGATTAAAAAATAATTATTGAAATGGTTAAACCGTTTGTAAAAATAATTGTTTTGTTTTTTTTTTAGTTAATTGTATATGTTAATAACACCGACTGACATTCGTAACTATTTCGCTTGGATAATATATTTTTTTAAACAAGTAAATATGTCACGCAATAATTGACTTTTTCACTAATTGTGGAAAAATGTAAGTTTACAAAAATCATGTAATTCCTAATAATGCAAAATAGCTATTTAACAGTAATAAATATTAAATAATAAATTAAATAATAATACATTTTTATTAGATTATTATTCATTTATTTATTTTTATTTATTTTGTTATTTATTAGATAAAAATGTTTAAATTATTGTGTATAAAGTATTATCGATAAAAATGTTCATCTGCATGCAGCCAATCTCTTACAATATTTCTGTTGAAAAAGACAAGATTCGCTATTATTTTAAATTCCATAAAATCTAAATATCATAACGAAATTTTCCTGTGCAACTTATTTTAGAGCTCGATATTAGAGCTTTAAAAGTAACTATTTTCATTAGGACTCCAGGGTAGGCATTTTATATTTTTTAATATTTGGACACGCCAATCTAATGATTAAGAAAAATATTTAAATAAAATATAATTAAATAATTAATAATAATTGAATGGCGTCAACTGGTATCTGGTCTGACTTGAACACATTGAAAGTGTCAAAGAACAAGTTAAAGCGTAATTTAATGTTTCAATCGGCAAAAGTTTTATTTCCGGTTTTGTGCGCATCGACACACCGATTCTATTGGGAATCGGTGCTGTTGGCTCTCTGATTGCGTATTTGACCGTCGAGCGGCTTAGAAAGAACAACGAACACTTGTGGGCTGAAAGAATTCCTTTGCTAGTAGGACGGTCTTGTAAACTTGTTTGCCTTTCACTGTTCGACGCATAAAGCCAAAATATTGGCAATATTCATTGCTTGGCGGGCTGTGGCTAAGCCGCAAATTCTGGCTGCTCCACGTATGCAACATATGAGCCCATAAGTCTCAAAAACAAAGCCTGCAAGAGCAAACCCAAACTTGGACCTCGTTCCATGCACACAAATCACTGGCGGCTGCCCCAAATGCAGGCATCAACGTCAAGCTGGGAGCTCGTTCCGACGATTGTTCGATGAATTTGCAACAAAGTTTGTGGAAATTTTTGCATTTTGGTGAATAGTTAATTGCCAAGTCGTGTGGAAGCTCTGAATCAGAAGCAATCAAAATGAGAAAAGAATGCGCAAGACTTTGTAATACCTAACATCCAGAAAGAAAGGCAAGAATTTCACACTTCAATCAAATTTTCTGTCAAAGAGAGATTTTGAAAACAAAATTCCATTTTAAGGAAGTTTTTTTATAATCCTAACATTTTCAAACAAAATACTCATAATAAAATAAAGGGACCGATTTTATGCTGCTTTTTCTTGGATTTAGATACTTTAAGTGAATGAATATCTCTAATGCAATTACTAATAAAATGAAGTGCCATAAGATTAAAGTTCGCTGCGTTTTTTGGATGGGTAATTGATAACTAGACAACAAGAAAGACAGTAGCTTGGACCCAACTAAGTATGATATTTAAAATATGAACAATCTAACATTTTACATACATATAACTAATATATATAATATATATATATAATAACTAAATGTTTAATAACATTTTTAAAATCATCCCAGTACTTATAAAAAAATAGTTAAACGTGTACCAAATCTACACCAATAAATTACACTTTTAATTCCGTGTCATATTACACTCCCGCTAAGTAGTCCATGCTGCATATCTACAACTAAAACAGGTACTTGCTTTTCTGACTTACTTTTATCGCAACTCCTGTGCTTAAATACAAGATATTGAAAATTTGAGTACTTCAATTTGAGATGACAGCAAAAGCCACAAAGCCTGCAAGTCACGTACTCACATTTCCAGTCGTTCTGCTGGCAGTACGTATCCCATAATTGAATGACAGAGTCGTGCATGACAGACGAAAGTAAATTGAGCGGCGACAGATTCCTAAACGTTGACTGCTCAATATAATTTACGGCAAATCAGTTTTAATTATTTTAATAAACTCCAATGCAATGCACACGTGTCGCCTGCCATTTTATATAGTTAATATAGCTGTCGCATATCGAATTTGATATCATTAAACGTCTCGTACACGTAGGCGAATGCAAAAACAGCAGCCGCACTTGCTTCTTTGATTAACAGAGCGCGTTGAGGGGCAGTTAAATTAACACGCTGCAAAACGCTGTCCAATTAGCAAGTGGAAGTTTGTGGGTACTCCTTGCCCCCCTCTCCCCACATCTTCGGTTCCCTTCTCAAGTAATTAAGCGTTAAATGTGTTTGACGCCTATTTTAAACGTCAGTTCACAAGGGTGGCAGCTCGGCGGGCAACGAGCCTATTTTCGCTTTGATTTGTGTGCTATAAAATCAAAACTTTCATAGTATTTTGGGATCCTTTGTGTTGTACTTACAAATTAGCTTATAGAATAGAAACCATAAATCGAATAAATTCCTTTAACTTTGATTGATGCACAATGAATTAATGAATCTGTTTAAAATTAAGTTTTTAAAATATGTACATATATTAAAAAGCTGTCAAAGAGTATAATAATGACTTATTGCTTGTTATTTTATCATATGCTTCAAAATTAATTTTTTATGATATTCAAAATAAAAAAAATAAAACTTAGTATAGTTGGTTTTTGAATAAACTAACCAACTTTGACCTCAACCCTTTTAATTTAACACTAAAAGAAGTCTTTAAAATCCACTTGTCAAATTTATTTTCATATTTTAACTTACTATTTTTTTAAACTTTAAAATTTGTTTTAGAATTATATATAACATAAATACATGTTTTTTTTTTTGGGAAAAGAGCAATATTATTTTGTATATGAATTTATCTCCATTGCTTTATAAGAGTCTTTAAAAATTAATTTCTTATATTTTGTTTTTATCATCGACCATTGCAATAGTATTTAATGTATGCTTAATATCATAAAAGCGACCCTCGTGTATTTATTTGTACGAGCAACTACATTTGTGTTTATGTTGCGCATACGCCGCGTTGCCTGCACGTTTGGAATGCTGTTTGTGTTCGTTCTCTTATTTATTGGCTTCTAATGTCACTGGCTATTATCTCATGGCCAATGGCCAATGCTGGCGTTCCCAGCGAGAGAAGCAAAGCAGCTCAGCAGCTCAACTTGTCGTTTATTCTGTCAATTATCGTTAATTTCGAAATGCTCCTGTCTTCACCAAGGTTGTCGCACCTTTAGCACGCCCCCAGCTTAGAGGCACGTACGCTGCAGTTAAAATGTCTCCAGCCATATAAATTGTTATTGCTTGTGCGTATAATTTGCCTGTCTGTTTGGACAATGTCTTAAAGCATCACATTTGTTGGTAGTTTGCGAGGCGTGTCTAGTTGTATCTATTGAAGGACTTTCGTGATTTATTTTCATTGAGTTTTAATGAACGTTTCTTTCTTTGTTTGGTCTTTCGTGAAGGGCATATCTGGCTTTATGCTAGTGAAATATTTATTCAATTAACAATAAAATCAAATTAAAAGGCTAATAACGATGATATATAGAAAAATACCAGGTTTTTTGATAAAAAGCGCTGAGAGTGTTAGCCAAAAATTGTGGTATGTATCTTTAATCATTATGCTGATCAATAATATATATATACTTTTTATTGGTACATGCCATTATATGCAACATATATAGCATGTAATAGCACGATAACTCTTTCTATTTTAAAGAGTCCTATATGTTCTTACGATTTTAATCTTCTATAGGGCTTGGCAGCAAACATAATGCAGGGCTGGACCAAATAGATGAAAGTGGGGCGAAGAAATACAAGCACAAAGCCGAACTGACAAAAGTTTGTGCTGAAATCATAAAGTGCACAAAAACTTTGCGAGAACGATCCAAAAAGGCAACTCGTAAAGTGGCAAGTCAAAAATCAGAGCAAAGAGGAACTGAAATCGACCAACATCAATACCAAAATGGTGTTAAAGTAGCAGTAATTTTTTATTTTCTCAACTAGTATCTACTTTTTTTGTCCACTTTTATCTTTATTTGCATTGTAGCTAACCAGCGACATGAATTTTTGCGGTTTGTTTTGAAGAAAACTTGGAAAGTTTTTTACTTTATATGGTTTTGTTGGTATTGTGAGTGCAGTGAGTTTTATTCTTCTTCTTCTTCTTCTTCTTTTTCTTGTCTTGTTCCTGTTGGCCGAATGCCAAAATAATGGCCGGAGTGCAAGTGTCAGAGATTCGGCAGCCTTTTGGCGCAGCAAAGCGAATGTTGTTATAAATTAAACTCCGAATCCAAACTAGAAGCTGTGGCCTGGGCTGTTGGGAACTCTTATCAAACGAATTGTTATACGCAACTTTTCGCCTAACTTTTGACTTCTCCCAAAAGCACAGAGCTCTCTTTTATCGCGCACCACCTCGGCGCTGGCGGATCATACTTATTGGTAAATATTTTCCCTGGGGGAGCTCCTTTGCTCGTTTGTCACGCAAAATAATTTATAATTTAATTTGAGTTTTTATTTTTATTCCGCTCTTTAATTTTAGTTTTAATTGGCAACATATATGTTTGAGCACGCATGATTATGTATATGCGTAATTGTTTGGGACTATTAAGTAGAAGATTAATGCTTTTCGATTGTGGCGGATTAATATTGTTGCTTTTTATGTACGCATAGTTGACCATTTGGGTTAATTTATAAAATAATTATACAATTATGTGGTTAAAGCCAGGCAATAAATTGAAATATAATTGGTAGGTCAATGCAAGCACAGTGCGCATTAAATAGATCATCAGAACAAGGAGTTTTAATTTTCAGGCTTTTCCATGTCGTGTAGTAGCTCAAAATGACAATAACTTCGAATGTATGGATATAGAAGTGTATATGCTATTATTATTTATGAAATGAAAGGTTTTTTCGTAACGCTCTTAAAGAATTTCTTTATTGCAATCCACGCTAACCACTTCATGGCAAAAAACTTATTAGTTATATTTCTTTTAAGAATAGTGTATGTCAAATTATACTGATCTAATTAGAAGTGGCTTTTATTTACACCGAACTTTGAAACACAGGTTCTTAGCACTAAATTACACAGAGATGTGCAGAATATAGAATATACAGATAAGCAAAATTGATTTAGATAGAAGAAACATTAATATTGAATTTATAAGTGAAAATGAACTAAAATGAATTTTAATATACCTTTGAGCGAAATGATATATATATTAAAGTAGGGATTACTCACTGTCTTCTAAGGGCTTTGGATTTTTAGTGTTGTACAGATCTTTACATGAATGTATGAGTCGTAGTAGAGTCTTATAAATTAATCTTAAATGAATAATTTTCATATTTAATATTATTTATATCTTTATATGTTTGACTGTCAGGGAAAGATACTGTAAAGCTTCGATCGAGGTAATGTTGATAAATAAGCTCTGTTATTTATATAATAAGACTAATTTAAAAAATTCAACATATTTTCTTTTGACAAATTTAATTCAAACAATAAACTTTAACAATAATAACAAAATAAACTATTTGCCTTTCAGTTGAATGGCATCTATTAAAACCTCCATAATGCCTAGACAACAAAATATACGCAAATGTCACAGCATGTTCAGCTATGGTGGGGCAGGTGTGGGAGAGGGGTACGTTTACATGCGGCGTTTCTGGGGACATAACAACTTCCGGTCAAGCACACAAATGAGCTACAAACACACCAACACACCCACACATTCACAGCCTGGATACTGTTGAGGGTGAACAAAAAGCACAGAGAATGCAATAAACAGACAACAAAAACAAAGTGGGCGTGTTTCTTTTTATTGTTAGCCGCTGTGCCAAGCAAATGGGGCCATTTGTCGGCACACTTCAGAGACGGAAAGGCCCGACACGAGTCTGAAAGTTTCAATAAGGAAATATGTGAAAATAAAATAAATGAAAAGTGCGGAAAATTTTATTTTAATAAGCTCAAAAGTGTAGAAAACAACAAGATATAGAGAAACACGCACACACACAGGAGACTTCAAGAAAGCGTGTATGTGTACTTGTTTGTGTGTGCATGTGAGCGGTTGTCAATGTGTGTTTAGGGCTTTGTAGTTCTGGATACAGCGCTGTGCAACAACATGTTGGCTTTGCTATTTTCCCTTCATGTCAGAACTAAGTTGAAAATATTTTCATTATAAACTTTACGACAGGTTTTGTGTGTGCGGTACTGAACGCAACGGAAACGGAAATGCGCCATTAACTGGCAAGTCAAGCTTATTAGCTGCAATAAAAAATAATAAGCTGCAAAGTTATGTTGCAATTGTGGTATATTTCTCGGCTGCTCAACCGCCCAACGAGCCAAGCGAATCACGAACAGGACACAACGGGACTTCAAGAATGCCTGACTGAGTGTTTGTGTGTGTGTGTGTGTGTGTGTGTGTGGATGTATATGTGTGTGTGTGTCTGCCTGGGTTGGCACTTTAACTATCTTCGACTGTGTCAACTGTGTATGTGTGGCAAAATCTTTACTTCATACTCAACTTTTAGCTAGGAACTTTTTCTTCTGCCTCGCCTGCCTTGCATTGTCTGCCGTGTATCTGTGTGTGTATGTGTGTGCTCTAGCTGACATTCAAGGACGCTAGGACACCAGGCCAAAGTTCTCTTCATGCGTCGAGAATTTCTAGTTAATTTTATTTTAAAAATTGTGCAACAATATGTTCTCGGTTGTCGAAATGACCAAGATTTTAGCTGAGGGTTGACTTGGTGTGGTACTTAAGAGGGCGAGCTGTGCATGACACTGAGCACTTGACAAATTGACAATGTCTCAACGCCAGCAATAGAAACTGGCTTATTCTGGCTTATATCATATCATCATACTGCATCATATAAAGGAGAATATACTTTTTTATGTAGTTCTCAGAGTTATTGAATTATGTAAATTACACATGAATTTATTTATTTGAAATGTAATTTTTTTTATAATAATGCCCCTTCACATGCTTAGTTATGAATACTATTAAAGTATGTTCTCAATTATTTGTTCCTAAATTATTATCAGTAAGAGGTAATTTTAAATTTTAAAGAACACTCACTTTTACATTGGCTCATCGCAACAGACTGTATCGCGTGTCATAAGTCGAAAAGACGATTTGAAATGTAAATATCACTCCGCAAAAAAATAATAATTTATATAAGTATAATAATGATGTATGCTTATTCAGCCTATTTTGCTTAAATGTATGAAAACTATGCGAGCAGTACAAAATTCAAATGCAAAAAGAATTTACAGTGGCTTCAGCTCTGTTCTTCTTTTTTTAATACCAATTTTGGTTTATATTAAAAATTTAATTTAAATTTAATTCCAATTCTCAACTTCGGTTTAAAAGAAAAAGAACAACTTAATTTTTCACTCAAAGAGTTTTAATTCCAATTTGGTTTGAAATTAATTCCTTGTGTAGATGCTCTATGTAAACATTAAAATATTTTTAACTTTAAACTTGTTACAGTGTGTATTAATTTAATTTAATATTTGTTAACCAATAATTTATTGTCTATAAATATTGTATTATAGTATGTACCTTATGCAAATTTGTCATGTACGATTAATTTCCGTTTCAAACGGCAACACTTAAACCAAGCTAATCAAAACTTGTGCAAAGAATTATTGAAAGCTGTTGCTAAACACATTTAAAGCGGAAATTTAAGCACCTGCTTGCCGTTCGGTGGTCAATGGCCCAGTGATAACAAACAAATGGAGGGGGAGTGAGGCATAAATAACTGTAATAATGTGCTGCTAATACCAACAACAGCATCAGCAGCAGCAGAGGCAGCAATAACAATAACTGCCACCACATTGCTGATAAGCAGGACCTATCCTGCGGTCAAAACATTTGCTTACCGCAGCTCGACGATGGTAAGGAGGCGTGGGCGAGGGGCGGATCTGTCCATCAAGGCAAAGACTTGCCATTAGCCTTAGACGTTTCATCGGGCAGGCAGAGCAAAGCTCCCATTACGTTTACGAGCCTTATGCGAGTTAATGGTCGAGTCGTGGTCTAAACGTAAAAATAACGTTACGTATTAAAAAAGTTTAATTTGATGAGGGGAACGGAGGGTCGCGGGGGTCACTGGCATCCAACAGGTGGTACTCAGTGTTCACTCGGGGGACAAAGAAAATCACCGCCGAATTTAAATTTGGTTTTGTTTTTTTTACAGTTCAGCACGAGTCTCGACAGGGAATTAAGATGGCAAGCAAAGTCTTTAAGGAAGTAACGCAAACTTAAAACTTCCGCAACGAAAGGTTTTTCCTTGGGGTTACCCGTTTCGCGGGCAAAATATGCGGTTCGACAACTTTGCTCGATATGTTTTCTCTGCGCTATTTTTGGCAGGGCAAACTCTTCGCCAGAAAGTTGTTTTCTCGATGAAAGTGTTTTCACTTTTCTGCAGAGCAGCTGTTGTCCCTATAAGCTGTTTTTATTCCAGTTAAGTCAATTTTGCATATTTCTTATTATTATTAAAATAAACTTTGCTTTCTCTGCTGACTAATTGATAATGGTTCACTTAATATTAAAACTGTATTGAAAAACACAAAGTAAGCAAATGCATGTGTACTATTAATAGCATAGGTAAAACAAGTAAGAACGTTGCAGTTGGGTGTAACCGACAGCGGAATACTCGTTCACGGTATAATAACAACGAAAATACGTAACCTAGCATTATGGGTGCACAAAAAATAATAAACGAGTATAAAAAACAACATTTTCCTCCGCGCGGCCTCGAACCCAGGCACAATTAACACGCAGGCCCTTCGTTAGACACCAACGCCACCAACCATTCAGCCTTAATCGTGGCGAAATTCAATTTAAAGTATTTATGTGAAATTATGTGAAAAATCCTAACAGAAAGTAAAAAGAATATAATTTTAAGAAATTGTTATGAACTGGAAGTTTGAATTATTAGAAGAATCAAGACCAGCTTTTGCATCAAGAGCGGGAATTGAACCCGAGCACCATCGATCACTTGTTTTTGGTTTGACAAAATTCAATATAAATGCTAAGAAATTAGCTTTTTCTGAAATTTCTTAGGTAACATTTGTTTGATAAAAAAGAAAATAGTTAAATTTTATTCCTATAATCATCTGTCATATTACTTGGTCCAAGAGTGTTTACAGATATAATAGAATTATTAATTAGATATAATAATTTTAGCTGCATTTTATACTAGCATCTAAGCTCCACCTACCGACCAGTGGTCACTGCCCACTTCATTTCCCATGTGCCAAACTAATTGAACAGTTATCCAGCACTATTCTAATGAAAAAATATTATAATAAGTACCAAAAAGTATGCAATAGATAGCGTTTGATATGTTGCACTGGCTTAATTTATGTTGTGCACATATCGAGTTTTGGACATTGTGGGCGTAGCCAAAAAAGTTTGGATGCGATCATTAGAAGAGGTCATCAGCAATCTGTCAGTGTACATTTTATGCATCTAACTGTCAAAGTGAGGGAGATATATTGATTTAATCGAATTGCCACGCCCACCGTGGGCGCAACCCGAAAGCCTTAACACTTTATCTGACGACAGGGTACACACGAGTATATATTTAAAATTTCAAGTCTCTAGCATTCAATACCGGCGAAAAAATTGCGTTTATAAGGACAGACGGACGTACAGCATGACGGACATTGTACAAACCCAATATACCAGTTTCACTTCGTGAACGAGTTTAAAAATATGTAACGATTTAATACTTTGAAAACTTTTATAACACTTGTAACAAATGTCATCTGGCAGCTCTTAGCCAAGGGATATAAAAAGGCTGAAATGGCGAGCATTTTTTTTAAATTTACGTCGAAATTTTCAGAATATAAACTTCAAGTTAAATTTGCATTTAATCGTTTAGCTGAATTTTGATATATCGATGTTTCAATTTGTTTTTACATCACTGCTATCGGGCATTTTACATTAAACTCATTCAACGGTGGACAAAAGTATTTTAATAGTAGTAAAATGACATTTGTTTGATTAATTCTTATGTATACTTGTTAAATTAATATATCTAATAAAAATTTCTAAGATAAGAGTATTTTAAATATTAGGTTTGAGAAAATATGAACGATACTTCGTTGTTGTTGGAATATTGGAAGCAAAATTAATAAAAAAGATTAAAATAAAGGTAAAGCAAACGCACAGGAACCGATTTTACCACATTTTTAGTAGATGCCAATGAAATATCCTTTCAAAATCTGGAGGATATTTTAAAAGAATTTTAATTACTTCACCTTTTTAACTTTCCGTTTCTTAACCTCGACCAAGAATTAATCCGATTCAGATCATTATTTGCGCTTTCAACTCTTAGTCAACAGATTCAAAATATATTTTGTTGAAAGAAAGGGAAAATGACTGGGAAAAGATAGCACGCGATTAATTCGAAAACGGGAAACCGCGATAGGTTATTGAGAGTAAAGAAGAGAAGTGACCGTTGAATTCATTAAAGATAAAAGCACGTCCAACTTTAAACAGAAGATGTGATACATCCCAGGGAAACGGCGGAGTCCAACAAGGGGGAAGAGGGCCGGGGCTCAATATGCTACTATATGCAGTGAGGCCATAATTTCAAACTGTGGTTTTTATGCGGAATGTGCATTTTACGACTTTTTAAGTGTCAGGACAAACAAAACTTTTGCCCCAAGTTGTTGGAGTCGTGCTACTGGCGACGGGCAGCGGGCAACTGGCAACTGGCAACACAGCTGCACTGCATAAGTTTTGTGTTGTTGTTGTTGTTGTTGTGGGTGTTGCTGCTGTTGCACCTAAACAAAAGTCAAAGCTTATGACGACGGCAACCATATTTTCATTCAACAAAATAAACTTAGCTTTTGAAAAATTTTGTGTTAAGAAAGAAAACTTAATTTTATTTTTAAAGTAATCGCATACACACATACACACACACACAGGCACACTCACTTACAGACAGTTGCTAACACGCACACAAAGAGCGAACACCTACATGGGGTATTTCCGTTTCCGCCCTGGGCCGCTCTGTGCGCTTTACAACTCCGCTTCTCTCTTAAGCAGCGCACAGTAAGTTATCGTCTTTATTGTTTGTCACATACATGACCTCACAATTGTGTTCCGTTTCTTGGCATCGCCCATTGTGGGGCTATGGCTGCAGCCACTGCGTTGCAGCTCAGGTCGTCGGAAGCGGAAATGGCATAAGTTGTTGTCGCCTAGTAGTTCACACGTAAGTCCGTTCAATGAACAATAAAATGGCGTAGCTATGAGTACGACTGCCACTGCCACTGCCACTGCCACTGCGATTGCTACTGCGACTGCCGCAGCGATAACTGCATGGAGTGTTCCACAATAAAAACCCATAAAAGAATACTAAGCCAAAGATATTGCGAGAAACAGAGCTAGCTACTTAAAGTAGTTCGCATTCTTTAACATTGCTGCAAGTTCTGTGTATTGAAAAGTACGATTTAGTAAAATATCTCACAAATTATGTATATAAATAATAAATCGAATAATTTTTTTTCCTACTGCTGAAGGAATTTGCGGCCATCAAAATATGAAATTACTTACTCGGCATCAAAAATGTAATCAAATTTGCGCAATTTGGCTATTCGTCGGTTCATCAGTCCGTTTATACTAATACATCAATATCAGAAACTTTAAAATCTTCAGATATTAGACTGGTATTAAATTGTTATATAAAATACTTTTTAAACATAATATTATTTTAATTTGTTTAAATTAAAATGTAAAATGTCTTCCCGAGCAAATTTATAAATTTAAATTAATAATGTTAAACCTTAATATTAAAGTATAAATATTTGTTCATGGAACTATTTATATATGTATATCCGAACGGTAGAACAATTGTAAAATATACGAATGTATGTTGGGGCATTTCAGGTGAGTTTAAGTATTAAATTTCATTTTTATTTTCTGTTATATTACCAACAAAAATGTTTGGTTTTTAAATAAAATATGTTAATCATTATAAATAAAAAGAGTAATATCAACAAATAAAAATCTGTTTTGTAATAAAACAATAATAAATTGAAGTCTCATTAACGATAATACACAAACGATAAGGACCCCTATTGGGATGCCATTAGCAAAGTTGACTGGCCTTTGGGAAATGCTCGCGCACAACACGGCGTATGCGTTATGGTTGTTGAATTAGCCCGGTGTTCGCAGACGCTGGCTCAGCCAGTGGCATAAATGCTTCTAACTTCGAAAATGGGGCCGAGCCATAAACCCAAGTTGAATGGAAAATTGCAGCTGCAAGGTTTCGCCCGCAGAGCGTTGCACGTTCTTTTTATTCAAAGTTATTGTGCGCCTGTCAGAAAGTTTTTTGCCATCACCTTCAGCAATGTCCAGTGGCAATGGCAGTGCCACTGCAGCAAGCCAAAATCCAATAATGGCTCTCCGCACTGTTCTGCCCTTGCGCCAGATTTACGCAGATTCACACACACACACATTCTCGCACACTAGCTGCATTGCTTTCAAATACTAATCTACGCGCCATAATTGAAAAACTAACGGTTTCTGTAACGAGTTTTTCGTGCTTTTACTGCAAGTGTTCGTGTTATTCGGTACGTCTTCAGATGCATGTGTGCGTGCGGGTGTATGTGGGAGCGTGCCTTTGTGTGTGTGCGCGTCGTACTTTCTCTTTTACACGCAACTACTGGGAATTCTGGGCATCTTTTTTCAGTTTGTCCCTCCCTCTTGGCTAAAGCTGAACTGGCCCATAAAGTGCAACAAGCATTTTTTCCTCAACAAACACGCGTTCATATTTCTGCTGACTTTTCAGCGAGCTGCAGGAAAGCCATCAGAACACTCTACGTCATTTTCATTGGGGCATATCAAGTACTATTCTAAAAGTTGCTTGAAAACTATATGACGAAAACTATTTTATATTTGCCTTTACGTAACTCGCGTATTCTTACCTTAAGTAAATCCTACTATATTTATAGTAACAATATCAGTTATCCTGCTAATTTCCAGAAGATCATACAATCCCAGACCAGACTGAACCAAAATGAAAAAACCGCCTTCATTTGCACATATTTCAATGCAAGCAAAAAACAAACAAAATATCAGCATGAAATTGAAAAAATATGATGACACCTTCATTGCAAGTGAAACAATAACAATGGCAGTTTGAAACCATGGACTGAACCGAAGTGGACGGCAACTGGGCATTTGACTAGGACGGGACAGGAACGGGCATTGCGGGCAATGGGCGTGGGCGTGGCAATCAAAGTGTTGGCTTTTGTGTGCACGCAGACTTTAACAATTTTGCTGGGCACTTTTTGGGCAGATTTCTCGGTGTGGAAGCATAAAAACGATAATTTCGAAATTCGTTTGAAAACCCCTCGTCTTCGCGTGCTACGTAGGGAGATTTTTATACCCTTACCTTTATATTAAAAAGGCTATATTCGGTTTGTATAACGATTACAAAATATAAGATTTATACTGAAATTTAAAAATAATATAACAATACTATGAAAGGTCTTTTTGTAAAAATTTTCAGCTGCTTTAAGCAGGGTTTTATTGAGTAGATGAAATAACTTTTAAAGCTCAAAAAAAGACTCAATGTAATATTCAAATACATTCGCAGTTTTTACAAAGGTAATTCAAATAGTATTAAATAATTTCTTATAACTGAGTAGGGGTATACTATAGTTAGGCTTAAAAAAATTAATAAATGCTCTTTTTATATTGCGGAAAAAATGGCCACACGCTGGTTGGACACACGCACTCACATAGACACCCATACATACACGTGGTCTGGGGATTTTGGCTTTTTTGTCACGATCTAAGCCGCGGTTTTTGTTGATTGCTTGCATTGTGCCCAGCATGTATATTGGCATTCTTGCCTTTTCGATTGCAATATAGGGGCTTTTTTTGGGTCCATATTGGCGCATAGATGAACCGAAGCGACTTTTCTGCGAGTGTAGCGAGTGCTCATAGCTCAAATTACCTGCCCAAGTGGTGGGCATTAAATTAAATACCTTTTGTCTGTGGCCATTAAATGAAACGACTGTGTTGGGCGAGAAAAAGGGAAAAAACCGACTCTGTCCGTTTTTGGGGGCCGGTTGCCAGAAAAAATGACAAACACAGCGGCTTCTTCCGGTCGAAACAAAATGGCGTCAGAAGAAATTCAATCAATTCGCACGTGACATGATTATTTATGCTGTTATTTATTTATTGTGTATGCATTTTATTATTTTGTTTTTACTTTTTTCCACCGCTCTTTAAAAGGGCTCACGTCGTAACGTGCCGCCAGTGGAATGTCCGTGATCAATCTGGGAGTTGTTCAAGTCCGAGTGCGTGGGACTAAGTGTTTTGACTATAGAAATCATAGCCGACATCTATAATGAGCTATAGGGAAATGAGATTGCAAAATGAATCGTTACTAGAAAGACAAATTGAAGTAAATTTTATCTTTAGATGTCTGTTAAAAAAGGGCCAGACAATTAGTTTCAGTTATATTTATTATATTTTGCTCTTAGAACTACACTATCAAAGTA
This sequence comes from Drosophila colorata, assembly GCA_035041545.1. Taxonomy (NCBI): domain Eukaryota; kingdom Metazoa; phylum Arthropoda; class Insecta; order Diptera; family Drosophilidae; genus Drosophila; species Drosophila colorata. Next base: position 3,938,759 of record JAWNLD010000680.1, on the reverse strand, counting down.
AAGTATCATAAAATAATTTATATAAAAACTGGAACATTGTTATAATGAGTCCAAAGGTCAACCATTTTATGTAAAATATATATTTTTGAATTGTTAAATTTAACAGCGTTTTGCCAAACCTTAACGAAGTAATATAAAAGCTCCTCTAAACTAACTCTGTCAATGTTTTAACGATGCAGACCCAATTTTTCAATTGAAATTCGATAACCCAATAAACTCAATTTAAATTCGTAAATTTAAGAAAGTAAAAATCTGTTTTTAAATGCTCATGTTTGCCACTTGACAAACGCCAACCCAAGCAATATGTCCAGGCGATCTTTTGGGTGCGACATTCAGCGTCGAGGGAAAAGAAAACAAACAATAAGGACGCCCAAAATAACCGATAGCAGCGGCGTCAGGACATTGGAAACTTGTTAGTTACACTTAACGAGCCAAAAACCGTATTTAAGTCAAATGGAGGCCTGGGCTGAGCCCAACTCATGGCCCAGGACGCGTGACCGACGCGTCGTTTGTGGATGTTGGTGTCAAAGTAAATACAATCAATTTGATTGCGCTGCCTTTTTGGCCCTGACCCTACGTCCGTAGATTGATAATTTAATTCAATAGCTGTTGTCATTAAAATTGGCTATTAGGGACACAACGGGCCCGGGCACTGCGCCCCTTGTGTGGCTGACAACAAAATGTTAATTTGAAATAATGCAAACGAACAGGCACGTCTTTGATTCTGCCTTTGAATCCCTCAAAGTTAATCAACCGACATATGCATCTCATCGAAGTTTCAGTGTTTTTGTTTACATCACAAAAATAAATGTAGTTTTCTCTGATGGATAGCGGAACATGTCGTATACATAATTTTTTCGGCAACGACAAAATTGTCGCTAAGTTATTTTCCTTGGCTTTTACGCAGTTTCAGAAATATTATATTTTGGCACGTTTTCACACATGAAATTATATTCGTTTGCTGTCTTTTCTCCCCAAATCTCTTATCTAAATTGCAACTTTGACATACGCATGTACTACATACATGTTCTTATACTTTCTACTTACTTACTTTGGGTAGTTCTAGTTGCCATTTTGAGTCTAAGTAATAATAATTGCTGACTGCATATCAAATTATAAACTGCATAATATTATATAATTGTTTAATGAAAAAATTTCCTAATTTTACTTTTACCATGTATATGTGAAATTTCCCATTACGGACAGTCCTTATAACCTGACAGCTCCAATAGCCGGACAAATTTCGGGGACACAGCTATTTAATTAATTTTTCCATAGAAATATCATTCCAATAACCGGACGCTCTAATAAGCGGACGCGGGCACTATATTTCAAACAATTTTGATAAAAAAATCCTTCATAAACGGAAAAAATTAAAAAAAAATCCCAAACAGCAAAATTCTATGCGTATGCAAGGCGACTCAAAAATAACTTACTTCAACATTCTTCCATTTCTTTTCACATACCATAATCTATATGAAAATGTAATGTAATTTAAATGTAAATTCGTACAAAATATTAAATAAAAGGCAATTTCTGAACACTTGGATGTAATTCAAATATAATTTTTGTGACCCCACCCCTATAAGCGGACATCTCCCATAACCAGGCAAAAACATTGCGACGGCGAGTGTCCGGTTATGAGGAATTTCACTGTATATATATATGTGGGTTGGTATTTCAAGGAACATGCCATTTCCCATTTTCGAGTCAATAATATCAGCAGCAACAAGATCCCTAGACAACAACCAGCAAAGATAGTAGCAACATTTGAGGCGAAGGCGAATTCGCATGTCTGCAAATCCGCCAAAGTGAGAGACGACGACAAACAGGGGAGAAAAACGAGAAGCGTGCAGAAGACGACGAACAGGGAGTTGCAGTTCGGCCTTTGACGAAAGAGGTTGTGAGAGCTGTTTCCCAAACGAGATCTTAAGATAAAATCACTTGTAACTTGAAACATTTCAATAATTATTTGTTACACATATTAACTTTAATAAAATCCCACATATATGTAATGTATATATATATATAATTTATATTTTGCTTGAAGCTCACAAAAAAATTAAAATGTATTAATATCTTTATAAAGCTAAATGAATCGCGCCACAGAACACACTGTTATATACAAAATTCACAAAATTAAATTGATATTACCTTTTTTTAACAATTAAAGCCTAAAGTACTAATTGTCGTTTTGAATATAACAGCTGTGAACAAAGCAAAGCCTTGCAATTAAATCTTTGTTTTTGCTATAGAAGATAATTTTAATATTATAACACAATAACAGAAGTTTACTTATACTGTTTAAGTTTTTTTTAATTTTTGTATCTTTGATATATTGAAAAACCCAATGACTAACTGTAGTAATTTATTTGTATCGTGAAAATCAGTGCAAAGCTAAACAATAGAAAGTTGGCCTTCAGTTGCATTAGCGTATCTTACCCTGTCTTGTACAATGCATTTTATATGTCCTTGGTTTTTTAATGTTTATCCTCCTTGTGGCTCTTAAAGAAGTATTTTGAATTCCAAACTGGTCATTAGGGTCGTAATTTTGAAAATCTCGGTGTTCAGATAAGCAATTGCACGGACTTGGTTTAAAGTTGTAAAACGCGTTGTTTGAGGTAACAAATGCTACACTTAGAAAGAGGAGTTAGACTGGGCAGCGAATGGATTCAATTTGCATGAGATACATAAGCAATAAATTTAACCTCTTTACCGCACAAAATGCCTGCTTCGAATAAGAAGCCAAGCCCAAACTGTGTACTGACTAACCGAGGACCTAGAACTAGGCACGTTCGCATCCGTGTGATTTGCATTCGGTTGTTGCGGCTACGGCTGCTGCTGTTGCCAGAGAACGCTTCGATTGCTATCTTCCCGTCCTTTTTTGCGGCCGGATTGACAGGCGTGTGGCCGGAGCGGAAGCTGCGTCTTCTTTGGCGGCAACATTCGCCGATGTGTCGTACCCATGACTGCTTCTCGCTCCTGTGGCGTGTTTTTGTTATCTCCAGACATGTTGCATTGCTGCGGGGATTTCTGTTTGCGTCTCAACTTGTCCGCTTGTCTGCTCGTGCCTTTGTCAAATGGCTTTATCATTTCAATGACAGCAGATCCGTTTCCAGGACTTACCGCTTGACTCATGGCCAGGCCAAAGCCGCGCTCAAGTGCCGCGTGGCTTAACTAACGATTCTAACTGATTAATTATTGAAATAATTTAAGTACGCTCTAAACCTACATGAGGCCACAAAACCCCGATCTTAGCGACCGTCTGGTTCAATTCCGAGCACATCATGGCGTTTGCCTTTTGTTATGAATGGTACAGTGGTTATTCGATAATGAAATACAAGCACAATTCTAATTTTAAACGAGACTGAGTCAGTAGACTTTTTTATCTCTCATGATCAAATATGTTTCCTATTATTTTTTTATATTCAGCTTAGATCTCTTGTAAATTTATCATTAACAACTCTATCGCAAATTTAATTACCAATCGATTAAATAACAATTAAATAGTTAATAGCGTCAAAAAACCCGAATATATAGAAGGTATACTACAAATTATATCCGTTTTTCATTTTATTTATTTTCCAATCGCTTATACTTCTATGATATATTACTTCGATCTTTATATTGTAAATATATTTTAGACATTCCGTGCAAATATATGCTATAAAGGCAAAATATTAAAGATTAAAGATGCTAATACTGCGTCTCAAGTGCAGTGAGGTCTCGGTAATGATAGCTCTTTCTTCTATAATATGGCTTTCATCTTATTTTGAATTTTCGTCGTTTTTATAATTTGCTCAATCAATCAAATAAAAATTTTGTACATTTGCTAAATTAGCTACCAAATGTTAAAATATAAAATACCTTAAATTACTTTTTCTTAAGTTGTGTTTTTTTAAAAAACATTTTAAAAACTATTTGATTTATTTTGAAGCATGGATTTGATTGAAAGTTTAGTAACTTTTAATATATTTTCGTTCGGTAAATTGAATTTCAGTCATAAAATTGCCATCGTTGCCACATGACTTGAGGACTCGTTGACAGCAGCAACATCCGCATCAGCATCAGAATCAGAGGCGTCGCATCAGTTGTCAGAGACGCGTCGCCATCGCGGCTGCAACTGACTCTGGCTCTGACTCCACTTGCCGGCAATACTTTTTCAGTAACCAGAATCCAAAGCAGAAGCAAAAGCAGAAATAGGACTCGGTTCTGTCAGTCTGCCAGTTTGTCACTTTGCCAGTTTGTCAGTTTGCCCGCCCGCAGATTTCCTTCGACTGGTCGGGATGTATGCAAATTTTAATTTTAAACATAGACACATAAAAATAAATTGTTTTTGCTTGACGTTAGCAACACTTGCCAGCATATGCAGTATGTGTGGCACATCCATATGTGCACTTAGAGAAAAAACACAGTTATAAATCAAGGTTGTCTTTTATTTATTAATGTTAATCAGCAAATCAACATGTAAAAAAATATATATATATATAAATAAAAGAATAAAGCACAAATTAATGGAGGTTTCTTGCGTTGAGATTATTATTTGAGCCTTATATACAAATTTATTTATTTATAAAATAAAAATTATTATAAAATTAATTTAAGTACACAATTCATGCATTTTTCCTCTGAGTGTGTGCATAATGTGCGTGTGTGTGAGATGCAGGCATTGTATCTGCAGTCTCTGAATTTTCAGAGTTTTCAGCTTTGCCCTGTCGCTTATCGTCTTAGTGCAGAAATTACGCCAGCTTTCATGCAATGCAGCATATTGATTTTTGATTTTGCATTTTCTCTTTCTTTGTTTTTGCATTTTTACAGATTATGGCAAAATGTTCACAGATTCACAGAATTCTATTGATTGTTTCCCTTTGCGTTACCATGTCCAAATATTTGCATTGCTCACAAGCGATGGGAGGTTAGTAATAGGTAAAAACAATTTTGAAAATATGTGAATTCTGCAACCAAACGATTTGTTGCCAGGGGTGATGAATTGAGTCTTTATCCTTGTTGTCAATGCGTTTCTTAACAGCTTAGCGTATTGATAGAAATACTATCAAGTTGCAAATGTTTACCTGAATTGCATATAGTATTTTTGTACAAATTTAACAAGTGCATACAATTTCTAAAAAATTTACTTTTGAATCAAATAAATATTAAATGTTTAAATGTTTTGATAACAATTTTCTTTAGTAATTCGAAACATTTCTGGAATTATAAAATTATCATTATGAATTCTCAAAATCTTAATATCACGTTTCATATAAATATCACGTATTTTTTTAAGAATACAAATTAGGGTTTTAAAAAGTATGCTAAAGAAAAATCAAAACAAATATGGGTGCGTGTCACATGTTTTTAACACAATACAAATATAATAAAATGTTTTTAATTATAATTTTGTTAAAAAGTATTTATTTTGTAATTTTTATAACTGAACAATTCTAATTTCAAATTTACCAAATTTGTCTTTTTTTTTTGTTTTAGCTAAATTGTTCTTTGGTAACTTTGAACATTTTTTTGTTTCATCGTCTTAAGTCGTATGGTCATGTTACTGTGCTTAACGAGGATACGCAGGAACACGCATGAAATTGCATTTTATGCACGGATAGTCGTGCGTGTTCACGTCAGGAAAGAAAACACAACACGCTACCAACTCTTTATCAAAGTAAAGTTGAATTTAAAAAAAGGAGTGTTAAGCAAAATATGTATACATGTTGATTCTTTATACTAAAAAATTTTTTTTCTATCCATTTATCAAAAATATGTAGTCTATTTTTTGCCAGGCTTAATTGATTTGAATTTGCAAATTTTTTCATTGGGGATTAGCATATAGCTAATGTTTTAGGCCCCGCTCAGAGCTTAAATTGCGCTTAATGCGTTATATGATGCATACAAAACGTTTTCGGCTGTACGTGGCGCTGACTGATTGCCTCTTTAGGCATATATCGCTCATACGCCACGTTGTATTTATTTGTTTGTAGCCTTTTCCATGGCTGCGCAACTGCAAGTGCAACTCGTTAGCGATGGTCGTAAAAATCAAATGGCCCAACCGGTTACCACTCCACCATAGCCTCTGCAACCCGCACCCCCAATCGACCAGCCAGCCTGCTCGCCGCAAAAGGAGAGCATGCCTTGGCTGACGTTGTTAAAAGTTGTCCTTGGGCGGCAGTTTTACGAGCTCAAGTTGTAGCAGTAGCTGCCATTTGCCGCTTGTTAGCAGTTAGCAGTTAGCAGTTGTTAGAGTTTCAGTTGACAACGTTGGCAGCTGCATTAGGCAAACATCAAGGCTTGTAAGTTGTTACAGTCGGTCGCTTGAGGAGGAAGTTTTGCATGCGGCTGCAGCTCGAACGAGGCTTTGATTTCATTCGTGTCATATGCGACATGAATCATTTCCATTTCCATTTCGATTTTGATTTCAATTTCGATTTCAAGTTCAACTTGTTAAAGTATTTTAAGCTTAGAGCTTCACAAAGTTTTATTGCTTTTTTTTAGCTGATTTGTTTTTGCTTGTTTGGAAATTGGCCCAAAGGACTTTTCAATTTTCTGTACGTTACAATTTGAAAATTTTCTTTTTATATAATTTAAGCGTCTTGTTATAGTTTGCACTCAAATCCGTACCGCAAAAAGTTATGTTCTGGCGAGCTTATTGGGGAGTTTGCCTTATGTTGGAAGAAACCCTGCGAAACAAATATAAGTAATGTATATATTTATATATATAGAGAAAAAGGCTAATAGGAAATTGATTTGTTATGCCAAAAACTTGCCGCAAGCGGCTTACTAACAAAAACGAGAAAAGCTTTTGTCTTCAATCTGTCAATAAATTCATGAATATTTTCAGTATCATTGGCTTAAGGGGTTTGCCTTCAAAATATGAACATAAGTGTATAAAGCTGTACAAATAAAGTTACTAAGATAGGATTTTGGTCCTTGTTTAACATAGTTTTGTTCGAATATTAATTTAAACCAAGCTTGTTTAATTATTATTAGATCAAAAGCTACATATATATAAATAAATATATTTTTTCAATGCTGCGAGTGATTGAGGTAATATATAAAACTACTGATACCAAAAGTTTTAAATAAAGTTGTTTTGAAATTTTGGTTATTTTAGTATATTTAGGATATTGAAATTGTAGATATATTTTATTAATCTGGAAGTAAACCAAAGCGTTCTAATTTGTAATTTATTTGTTTTTGAATATGTCCTGTATTATGATACTGGATGTATTCAAAATTACATATACTATTTTTGAGTATGTTGATTACCTAAACATTGCATTTAATTTAAAATTTGGGAACACTCTATTTAAATACTCTCTATAAAATAACTTTTACATTGTAAATTGTAGAGCCTATTCCGAATAGAAAATATTGGGATATAATATTTATAAATACAGCGATGCCTTACAGCAATTGCTCTGTTGCATCTGTTCAATTTCCCGGTTTTTACCTCTCAATATAGCACCATCAAACTTGTTCAACATTTTATCCACCAAACCCACCTACATATTCACTCATACGTACATCAATAGATACATTTCAAAACTTATTTCTATATGCAAACTTTAAGTTGCCTGAAATATTTTTATCATTTAAAATGGATTTAAAAATAAAAGTTTTATTCATATTAAAAATACACACTCCTGACAACAAATAGTAAACTAAATTATTTGCATAAGTTAACAGCATTTAAATATTTTCTGCTAAATTATATCTAAATATCTAACGCTAAAAGTTTTGCTCAAGTATGTACTATATTTAAATTAAATTTATTAAATAATCCTATGCAGGTAAAATCAGGTTAGAGCAAAAATTAGTTTTGAATTAATTTAATTTAAATTTAGAAAGTTGACCAAAGTTCGGGCAAATTTGATTTAACACAACAGAGAAATGTGCTTTAATATATAGGGTAATAAACTTAAATATTTGATGTTATTATGCTCGGCACTTGACAGGGTTGCCACTGTTGCCGAGGCGACTTTAAAGTCAAATTTACTTAGTTGCCCTTTTCTATTTGACTTAGCTGGCAAGCCAAGCAAAATGGATGTGTTTATGTGCAGGGCCGTGCAATTGTTGGCTGCCAGCCAAGTGACTGCCTTAGACAGGACAACACTTTGGCCTATTGTTTTGTTGACACACAGAAACAAAAACAAAAACAGAAACGAACAACAAATACAAATTCTCGAACAAATAGTTTTTGACGCGCCCGAACCGCAATGCAGTTGGTGTCACTTCGAGCCGAAATCAGCAGGCCAGGCCAGTAGGAGGTCGTGTCCTGGAAAACTTTGATGCAATTATTTGCATGCGGGCGATCCATTCACGAGCTTTCAAAATACTTACATAATCGACTTCAAACTGTGAGTAGACCACAAGAAAATAATTCTAACATTCTTTAATTCCATTAGCACTATAATATGCCCTCAAGTCTACAAAAAACAGTCTTTGGAATTAACCTTCTTATTATTAGGTTACAAGTGCATTGGGCCTAAAATATTTTGTGGCGCCACTATTGTTGTGAAGTTAAATTAATTGGCAATTTGTGGCCGATATGCGTGCATGTATTTGGATAGTCCTTCGAATTAATACCTAAGGACTGCAATAGGTGTTGTATAGCCATTCAACCTAAATATACCAGGCATGAAAAGTAAAATAGATCTTCAGAAATTTAAGTATTTGGCAAAATGACGTGTGCATCCGAGCTATCCTATATCGTACATATCCATAAAATATACATTTGAAATACTTTAAAATTAGAATAAATAGAATAAATAAATTAGAATTCTTGTTGTTGTCTAAAGAAGAGAAAATATTTTTAAATAATTTTAAATAAAATAAATGCAAAAAAAGTAATAAAAAGAAGAAATTACAAAGTTATTCCATCTTCCCCCCTCCTTTTTATTTAAAGTTGGTTCTGGGTGTGACCTTGAAAGATCTTAATAAGGCTCATGGAAAAGTTGAATAGGGCAGTACAAAAGTTTTGACATATTTTTAAGTACAACAATCCGAAAAGCATTCATGATTTTTTAATAGATGAACATAAGTTGATTATGGCTGAAAATCTTTTTATTTTAGGTAGTCGGCAATATTTATTATAGCCGGCTTTTCTTTGCCTAAGTACCAAAAATGCTTTTAATACTTAACTTAAACTTAGTTTTTAAATTAAATTCAGAAAAACTAAAGATATATTTAGTCTCATTCAATTAATATGACCTCTGAAAGTAATTGCATTGGAGTTTAATCCAATTACTTTTTAAAATTAATTTGATTTATTTCTAAAGCATATTGCATGTCGCTGATGTTTATTAAAATTCAAAGCAGCTGCATTTTTGATAGCTCATAAAAAATTCGGTGAAATTAGTTATAAATCAATGGAGCGGTACCAAGAGCTATATATATATACAGAAAGATAGGACGTGGCTGAGGCTGGCTCAGCTGGCACAACTTTGTGAGCCAAAATGAAGCCATAAATTATACGAACTAATAATTATATGCCATCAAATTGTTGTAAGCCAAAGCCAAGCCAAGCAGAGCCAAGCAGGCAGCGAGTTTAACGGCCAACATAAATTATAGACATTTAAAAAGGGGCAAGTAACGTGGGGCAAGCAACGTTGCGTAGAATATGCGATTTTTATCACAGTTTATGCACTGCACACAAAGTTAACATAATAAGGTCAACACGCACAGAATGGAGCTGAGGAAGGTGTTGGGGGTGTGTGGATCTGCAGCTTGCTGGATGGTGCGTGGTACGTGGCGCTTGGCGCTTGGTGGGCGTCGCTTTAATTAAACGGCAAACAGCGCCCAACATCTCGCATCCGCGTCAGAGAGCAAAGTTCGAGGCCAGCCATGAGGCATGGGCCGGGCCGTGGCACAAAACGGCAATTTCCTTGCTCTTTTTTACAGTCGAGCAATTTGCAACAAAATTAGCCAAAAACGTTGCTCGACCCTGGCCATGCTCATTGAGAATTAGCCAGCGAACGGGCAACGTGGCAGCATAAACAAAAGATTGGGTTAAGCCTCTGTCTCGGCTATGTGTGTGTGTGTGTGTGTGCGTGTGTGTGTTGTCGTTGGCGTTGGTGTGTGTGTGTGACTGTGACATAAAATGACATACGTCAGAGTGTCTATAGCATTTAAAGTGACTTGTCAGTGCCTGTGGTCGCTATGACAAATGCCCCGCTGCTGCTGCCGCCTCCTGTGGCTGCTGCTGGTCGTAAAGTATGAGGACCCAACGCACTTAGCAACAGAAAAAAATAAAAAAAAAGCGTTTAAATTTTGTAATTTAAATGCAAATTGACAAGCAAATGACAAACATTGCAATTAACGAGGGACTAGCGGGCGTATACGCAATACTCGTATACTCGACGCCTGGCTCTGGCACAGGACTGGGCAGAGCCAAAACATTGGCACAGAACCTCATAAAACGACTAGACCGATGATTGCTATGCAGGACATTATTCAAGTCCTGCAACATGGGCTTTGTGGTAATCGAAAAAAGTAGGAGAGAGCAGTAGAAAGACAGAGAAAATTTACAAGAATCATGCAAATCGCAATTAGTCACAAAAATTCAAGCCCGCTTGACAAGATTTCAATTGCAACAAATATTCAGAATTTTATGATTTACATAAAAATAAAAATTATCATGACTAAAATAAAATTTATAGAGTGAATTCTACAGAAATATTAGTTTTGTATTGCTATTAATTTTTTTTATTTCAAAACCATTTTACCATATTTTTCAATTTTAAAGCTTTAAAATCTCGAATCCATTAAAAATGGGTAATATATTGGTTTTGTGCAAATGTATGTAACAGCCCTCTGCCTGTGCGACCTCATAAAGTATATATATTCTTGGTCGATTGCCATGTCCGTCTGTCCGTCTGTCTGTATGAAAGCGCCACCTTGCAGTTTCTTTTTTAAAGGTTTAAATCTATTTTTAACTGTTGATGAGCCGCAATGTTTTCTAAAAATCGATAAAAATCGATAACCCGCGTTTTTGAGCGTATGTGAAAGACTATAAGTCCTAGAGACACCATTTGGTATGTAAGTTCATGTTCATGGAAGATCAAGAGAATTTCACTTTTTGAATGTCTCCTGCCAGCCTAACAAAAATTTCAATTTTAAATTTTAATTTTTAAAGCCTTCCAAGTAACAACAGCGGTGGGGCGACAAAAACCTTGTTAAGTATGAATTTGTTGAAACAATGCTTAAAAACAATTTGTAAATATGTTAAATTTTTTCAGAATATTTTTTATGTGTATAAAATAGACACATGGACACAAACTTAAGAGCTATTATTACAATTATATATATATTATTATAGCACACAAAAATCGGTGCGCTTGCAACATTGTTGTTGGGAAAATATCGATTTTTGTAAATTGTTATTTTTCCAAAATAACTTTAGTTATCGACGGTTTAAGGTATTATATTGCAAACGAGTATTTATGCATAGGTTTAGGTTGTTGAAAAATTCGATTTTTTTGTTTGCCTTTTTGAATACTTTTAAATAATGAATTTTCACAAAACGCAAGCTAATCATATTTGAATATTTAATTACATATCCAATTAATTATAAAATATTCGATCAATCAAAGAACTTATTTGTTAACACAAAAACTGACTATATTTTGAGGCTTTATTTGTATATATTCTGGATACACTGTGCATATTCCTTGTTGGCGATATATTTTCATTTATATGGGAAACTGGCTGCTGTGTGGCCCACTGCTGTTTGTGGTCTTTCATGCTGGCTAATACAAGTGTAGTACATAAATAAGTCAACTGTTGTAAGGGGCTGAAATACCACACGCAAGCCGAAAACTGAGCCGCAAGTGCTTGAGCTTCTGCGAGTAGGGTTGTGTGTGTGTGTGTGTGTAAGTATGTGTGGCTTGTGCCCAATCAGACCTAAGAACAACGAACCGTGAGGTAAAGCCACTCATTAAAGGCTTCAAGTGCCCACGCAAGCAGTTCAAAATTGCAGTCCACGGCCAGGACTATTACAAGCACCGTTCGTCGAGCTTCGAACTGTCACTTAATGCGCGACGTCGACGTCGACTGCGACTGTGACTGTGACTGCGACGTCGTCCTTCATGCGGCTGGGGTTCCGTTTGTTGGGTGCCATTTGGCAGGTTGAACTCTGAAGGCGTCGAAAAGGCCTAATTATCTTAATTAATGAGTGCGAAAGTGAAATTCGTGGAAGACAAATGTGCCGGCGCTGCTTGTCGGTCCTTGGTCGGTCGGTCCTCGGTCGTCGGTCCTGGCGGCAGTCGCTCAGTTGGCGTGCACCGCAAGGACGTTTGCGGCTGCCATTTTAATTGTCTCGCTTTGTGTTCTTGTGTGTGTGTGTGTGTATGTGTGCGAGAGTGTTCGTGTGTGTGTTGGTGATTTTCATTAATTTTGCTTCGTTTTTGCTTTTGCCACCGTCGGTGGCTGCGGACGATTTTGGTTTATGGCCTGCGCCACACGCCACTCGCATCTCGTGTTGCTGCTGCTGCTGCTGCTGCCGCTGCTGCTGCTGATGTCTGTGTGCGGTTTTGGGTTTGCCGCAAAGCGGAGCAGGAAAAGGCGCTGGCAATAGCTGCTAGCCGCCAGGCCAGATAGAAAATAAAGACAAACACAAGCTGAAACTGGGGAGAATAACAACAATAATAATGAGGCGCCATACAGACAAACAGACGACGCAACACTTTGGCGAACTCATCAGCAAAAAAAAAAAAAAGTATAAAAAAGAATTGTTAAAACGGACAGCCTGTAGGCCATGTGGAAGCTGTGCGTAGCATTAAAGTAGCACCAAAATACGTGCGTACTTATGCATAAATAAATGCAAGTGTATAAGTAATATGGATTGTTTGTGGGCCTTAAGTGAAGCGCATGATTTACGGCTTAAGAGAAACATTTGCTATGTGGAGCGCATGTGGATGCTAACCAAAAGTTCAGATTTTGTTGTGACTCTATGCATTAAATATGCCACCGGCTGATATCAGTCTGTGGATGCCATGTTCTGCCTATGAAATGCCTTCCACAAGCTGCAGCTGCTCGAATACCAAGCCTCCGTACTCAATCTACGTTCCACTGTTTCAATGCCAAAGTGTTTCGTATCGAATGCGCACTCGCATTCCAGTCGAGAGCGAGCTTTGCTGTCTGTGGATTGCGTTGTGGATTGCATGTGGCATTGTTGCGTTCTGCAGAAACTAGCACAACATTTTTGGCATTCACGCATCGCAATTCAGTTGCTGCTTTTGTTTTGTTTTCTACTCGCTTTCACGAAGTGAAAAGAGTATATTGGGTTTATGCAATGCCCGTCCGTCCCTCCGTATGAACGCAATTTTTTGCGGTTCTTGAAGTCAGAGACTTTAAACTTGGAATATATACTCGTGTATACCCACGTCAGAAGTGTTAAGATTTTTGGCTACAACAAAGGGGGCGTGGCAACTCCATAAAATCGATTTATATATTAAATGCGCAAACCTTTTTTCAGACAGATTACTGATGACCTTCTCTAAATATGGCGCAAAAAAGTATTTGGCAAAGCCCATTTCCGCCCCCACAACTTACAAAAGTAAATTATGCAAGCCAGCAATTTTTTTAAAGCGTGTGTATTATTTTTATTTTTTTATTGTTGTTTATTTTGCACTGAGCAGCCTATATAGTTAATTTTAGTTTTCGCCATTATTAGCATTTATTTGAAGTTCTTTTATTATTTTTTGTCTGATAACTTAAGTTTAATTTCATCACTGTTTACCGCACATTTTAGACGCGGCTAGTCCTATTTTCGATACCCACTCCAAACACAAGGTGTTCCTTGTTTTTCTTGAAATTGTTTACAGTTCTTAACGATTTATTATAATTCTTGTTGGATGGCCCAACGGTCGGTGGCAATGCTGTTTAACAGACGGTTTTTGCTCTTGCAGTAAGTCGTGAGTTCGACTCCAGGTCTAGACCAAGACGTAGTAATTTTTTAAAAATATTGTTTTTTTTTTGTGACGGTGTCTTGTGGGTCCAAAAAAACGGCCCAGATGCAAAATTGTTTTCTTTCTTATTTTTATTAATTTGTATGTGTACAAATAATGCTAGGGTACACGTTTTGCTTGTAATCACACCGTGAACGAGTATTGCGCTGTCGTTTACACTCGACTGCAATGTGTTTACTTGCTTATATTTGTTTTGGCAAGTGGTTAAAACAGGTTGTTTCTTGCTCATTGCTTGCATTTATTAGCTATTTATTTAAAGAGAATGCTACAAATCATAATTGGAAGATAAAACATTACTGTTAGCACGTTTCTTTTGTTTGAGTTCTTGTTATAACATTTTCCTGGCATTTTGTATTACGAGTTTAGTTGCGTTAAGTTCGGTTCCATTTTCAAATACATAGAGAGTTTCAGAGTTTGATTTTCTAAGGCGTCTACGCGGCTGTCGTTTGTTGCTGCTCCTGCGTGGTCGTCGTGGAGGCCACCGAGGTGGACTCGGGGTTCTTCTCGCTGATGGCGAGCCAGGGGCAGCGCTTCTGCAGCTCCATGCGGTATCTGGGATGGCTGATGGCGTACACAAAGGGATCGATGCAGGCCACCATCTTGCACGTGCAGGCCGGGATCATTGTTGCGCCCGGCGTCAGCAGGCTCTTGTCCCCGAAGGCACCGATCAGCGACATGACGCCGTAGGGTGTCCAGGACACGAAGAATAGGAAGCAAATGGTGATGGCCGCCTTGGCGATGCGTATCTCCGCCGTCTCCTTGGTCTTGTCCACGTTGGAGCGCAGCGATTCGACGTTCATCTTCTTGGCCTGGTCGCGCAGCGCCTTCTCGTGACTGAAGACGTGGCCCACGATCTGGCTGTAGTAGTACAGGATCATCGTGGTGGGGCAGACGAAGCTGAAGAAGAAGATGGTCGCCACGAACATGCGCGTGTCAAAGTTGTCCGTCAGGTAGTCGAATGTGCAGGAGGTCAGGTAGCCCTCGGGCACAAAGCGACCCCACGTCTCCGTGTAGCAGGCCACCACAAAGGGCGTGGCATACATATAGATGAAGATGATCATGGCTATCGCCTTGCCGTGCGTCATTTTGCCCTCCATGGGCCGCGTGATCACGTTGTAGCGATCGTAGGCGATGAAGGCGTTCGTCGCCCCCGCACCGATGCCCGTGTATGAGCCAATAATGCCGTAGATCTGGCAGCCCAGGTTGCCCAGCGCGAAGCCCTGGTTGAAGCTGTTGTAGATAAAGATGGGCGTCTTGCTCATCATCAGGAAGTCGCAGATGGCCAGATTGATGACCAGTATGTTCGAGGGCGTGCGAAGCGACTTGGCAGCCGTGAAGACCCAAATGACCAGGCCGTTGCCAATCAGCGACATCAGCGAGAAGAATATGTAGAGGGTGCCCAGCAGATAGTTCATCGACTCCGGCGGCTCCGGGTACGTCAGCCAGTGCTCGGGTATGTGACGCAGCTCATCCGGCGGCACATTCCAGCCAAGCAGCCTGGCCTCCGCCGCGAGTCGCGCCTCCGGTCGCAGCACAGTTGATACATTCCCGATGCCACTTATATTGTACTCCATGGCACACTTGGCCAACTTTGCTGGCCCCGTCGTTGTCCAAGACAAAATCAGAGCTCGCTCTGCCCGGGCTTTATATGGTCGCTAGCCCGGCAACCGGAATTGGATTAGTCGCTTATCTGCATCAGCATTTGTGGATTACAACTTGGATTCGACTAATCCCCCAGCCAAATACGCTGAATTAACAGTTTTGCATTGATTTTCTATCGCTCGCTTAGGCCTGGGAGGTCATCCATCGATTGAGGCGGTTCAATCTGTAATCTGTTTCTGTCTCCTTGCTTTGTATTTAATTTATTTTATTTCTCCTAAGAAAAACGTTCCGCTTGTCCTATGGTTAATTGATTTTTCTTTCCTACTCTGTTACTGCCAGTTTCAGCTTAGTTTACACCAGTTGACAATTAACTGCGAACAAAGATTGAAAAAAATGGTGATTTAAATTGGAAACAATTTGATGTTTATATATAAATATTTAATCAGATTCAAGATTAATTATTTTTAAATATTAGGCATTTTTGTATGGCTATTATTATATCCTAGTTGGAAATACTAAAAAAATGGTCAGTGGTTGGTTCACTGTTCAAGCCAATGCTTTGCCTCAAGATTTGGTTCAGAAACCTCGTATTCTATATTATTATTTTTTGCTGTTTATTTTTATTTAAAAGGTAGAATATGGTTTATTTATATAAAATCTCCGTAAATAGTACTGGCTTTGAACAGAGATATTGTTATATTTTACTTCAAACTCTTCTTCTTAAATTAAGACCAAACAGAGAGAAAATAGAGAGAGAGAGAGAGAGAGAAAGAAAGAGAAAGAGAGAGAGAGAGAGGGAGAGAGAGAGAGAGAGAGAGAGAGAGAGAGAGAGAGAGAGAGAGAGAGAGAGGGAGAGAGAGAGAGACAGAGAAAGAGGGGGCCCAATACTGAAATTCTCATTGCAGATATTTCAATTCCAATTTCGATAGAGCTTTTAAATCAAATAGTTCCACAAATGTTACGTTAAAGTGTACAACATTTAATTGTATTCAAAAAATGGTTTATTTAAATTTAAAAAAATTAAATAACAAACTTGATTCGTAGTTTTCTATGAAAAATGTTAAAAATATTTTTACCGTCCAGTTTTCACATATATAACTATTAGCTCGAAAATAAAATACACAATATGCACGATGAGTGCGACAAATACGAAAATAATGAAAATGAAATGAAATGAAAAACCAATAAATTTGGTCAACAAAAGCAAAAATGTATCCGGAAAAATAAATGTGAACGCCCATTTAAATCCGTTATTTGTTTTGAATTGAACGCAAATAAAAAATTCCTTGCTGCGTCTAAAATTATTCAAGTTCTGTTAAAACCTTGTTGGATGCGTAAAAATGTCTGGTATTAAATAAATTTTAAAACCAATTTCGATTCCGATGGAATGTGAAGCTTAATGTTAAAGAAGCAATGGAATATCGCACAAGAACTCGAAGCAAAGAGCTTTTTTTGGAGGACACAATATAAAATTTAATTAAATATTTATAGACTTAAAGTTCGTACAAAACAAATTAAGGTGTAGATTTAATGGGAAAACAATAAAACAATAGAGTACAAAAAACACACGCACTTGGTGCCGTAGATATGTAGTTATCATCATTGCAGGCGAAGGTGTAGCAATTGTGATGTCTGCCATGCCCCCTTATTAACCTATAAAACAAAAGTGTAGCATACTTTGGTGCGCTCCCAAGGCGCAAGCATATGCGGAGATATGCTTCTGTGTGTGTACGTGTGTGTAAGTAATTATGTGACGCTGGCGTGTACACCTACAATTTAGGTCATAAATCATATGGAAAAAGTCCACAAAAGCAGGCAAATATTCCCCGATAGCGCCAGGCCACACACCACACAACACAGTTTACACTCAAGCTCATAATTCCGATGGCAACACATCTGTATGTCTGAGTGTGTGTGCGTGTATATATATATATATAGATGTATATGCCTACCAATATGCTAAAAGTACATACAAAGATTGATTTCCCTTTGTTTGCCTTTTAGCGCTGGGATGTGTATACCTAAGTTCCCAGCGACTAGGCGACGCCTTCTTTCAAGCGTCAAGCGCCAACCCCACCCCCCGCCTAACACGTTGCGTTGGCCCGTAAACTACACAACAGCAGATGGAAACCACGGGTGGTAATATTAAATGAACGAGTATATTGTGAACGTGCGCCTGCTGAAATAATATCTACGAGTATGTTAAGCGAGTATTCACTTGCTCGATTCGATTCCCGCGTTGCGTTTTTTGGCGGCAAGGTGAATGACTCCAATGGGACTAAAGTTCCAATTCGTAGTGGGGGCGGGTGCATTTCCAAGTAATTAAATACAGCTGCTTGCGGCATGTGATGCCCCCGTGGTGTCCACATGGTGCAAGTTGATTATAGATGGCATAAATTGAACATGTGGCGAGCGCCAAGTTCCACTCCTTTTTCACTTTCTCTCTCTATCTTTCTTTTTCTCTTTCTCTAGAATTTAACACTGATTAAGGGGAGTGTTCATACGATTGCGGAAATAGTGGCTGCTAATTGATAGCACCGGAAATTGTCGTCGGAATTTAACACTGATTAAGGTGAGTCTTCATACGATTGCGGAAATAGTGGCTGCTAATTTGTATTGCTTAATTTTTAAATGTTTAATTCGAACTTTCTAAAGAGCATAAATTCGAATTATTCCAACAAACTTGCAAATTTTACTTCCGACTGGTACAAAAATAATAGTCAACAAAATGTATATATTGATTGTTTATATCTTCGATAAACAATCTGTGTTTCCAACAAAAGGCTTCTTTTATATGTGGTCAAGCAGTCCCATCTAAAGCATTTTTGTTGTAAGCTGTTTACAAGGTAAAAAAAAATCTTATTGATTTTGTGCAATTTCCATCTTGCTTTCCAACTGCAAAAAAATGTTGTTTTTAGGTCTGTTAAATCTGACTGCTTTCAATATGCTCGTAAATAGGGTTAAAGTTTTTATTCCATGTCTACTTCCTCTCCCCTACAACTTGCAAAACTAGATCTTTTTAAGTATTATAGGTTTCAGAAAATTAAGCTAATAATGCTTTCTGATGGCAAAAAAAAATGGTTTTCGCCCATGTGGTTATGTAAGAAATCAATGGTTTCTTTTATCTGAGCTATACTTATAACAAATTTATTATTACTTACTAAGATAAGTCATGACAAAGCCAACAAACATTTAACAATACTTATTTGTTCATCAAAGTAAAATATTTATCAGCTTTATTTATATTTACTCATAACTTCTACTTATAACTAATTTATTATTACTTATAAAGATAAGTGATGACAAAGCCAGCAAAAAGAATACCGTCAAAGCAGAATATTTATCAGCTTTATTTTTATCGCATTTATTTGATTTGTATCTTGGACCGTAAATTATCCATTTAAAATAAACATTTAATATTTCCAAGTGAAAATGTTAGAATAGAGTGGTTGGAGTGTGAAAAGCTCTATTAAATTAAAAACTAATTAAAACAATAAATAACTATAACCATAGTCGTTGAAATTATTAATATTAATTTCAATTATTTGAAGGAATAAGTAGGAATAACTGAAACTAGGAATATGACTTAATTAAATATTATAATTATTATTGCACGATGGGTGTTTATCTGTATCTACACACAACCTAATTGCACAACCAGGTGAAAGCCAATCTGGCCAACGGTAATTGTTTGTTATTGCTGCTGCTGTTGTTGTTGTTTTTGTTGTCAGCTACTGCCAGATGCTATTCGTTGGTGTTGCTTGCACTTATGTATTTGCATTCATTAACATTATTGTTGCTATTGTTGTGATTGCTGCTGCAGCAAAAGCAAAAGCAACAGCAACAGCAACAGCAAGAGCCACAGTTATGTTAGCTGCAACTTCACTTCAATGCATTTTATGCATTGAAACAACAGCAACAGCGGCAGCAAAGGCAAGCGCAACATAACAAAGAGCAACAACAGCGGCAACAACGACAACAACAACAGCAACAACAAAGGGCAGCTACAAGCAGCCCCTAAGGTATAATTTCAATTTCAACACTTTACAAACACGCCACAGTTGCGTCATTAACTGTAAAGTTTGCATGCGAAACGCGTCTGCAACTGCAAAGTTGTATTGGTGTCTATGTTGCAGTAAGGAAAGGATCCCTCCATCTGTGTGCGATTGCGTTTCTGTGTGTGTGTTTTTGGGTGGCACTTAGTGCGCTCGCTGACGGAAATGGCCGGCAGCAACGACGGAGATGAGTTCAACGCAACGTCAGGTGCAGCAGCAGCAGCAGGCACCAGAAACTACACGCAACAAGAACAACACCAACAACAACAGCAACAGCAACTGCAACAATAGCAACTAGCGACTGGCAACTGGCAACATTGCAAGGAGACTAGTTACCCTTTCTGTTTGTTGTTTCATAAAACTTTATTGTTACATGTTTGCTGTTTGTGCCAAGCTCGTAGCTGCTGCAACGCTCCGAGCTAAGCATAAAATTATTTCCTTGCCTCCCCGCACTGCCCAGCTTCGGATAACAATCAACAAACAGCAGTGACTGATACTGACGTTTAACAGCAACAACAACAAGAGCAACAACAACAACAAGAACGACACAATTGCAACAAGTACGTAAGTACATATTCACTGGACTGCTTATGTATGTGTTATGCCCCGCTGCTTGCGTCACTGGCGTCGACTGGCGAATCCTCACCTTCTGTGCCTTTGGACATTGTTCTCAGAGCAAGCGCACTCTGGAATTAGTATCTACATCATTTTCATTATTAACTTTAAAGAAATCAATTTTCTGTTCACATCAGAGTCAAAAGTTGACTAGCTTACAAAGATTTACAAGAGTTCCAAAATAATAATAAAAAAATAAGGATTTTGTTGCTTTCAAATCTGTGTATGTTTAATGAGAGTTTCTATCGATATCCACATGCGCATGCTCTTATTAATGTTTTAATTAATATTGACTTTAAGCAACCACAGCGAAAGCAACGGCATGTTAAAATATATGTTAAATTTGCAATGAACACGAAAAAATTCTGTTTAATCAAAACGTGGATTTCTTAACAAAATTAAATATTTCAAAAGCTTTTAAACGAATGAATGAAAAAAAATTTAAAAAATTTGGTCATTGTAATAAGTTTAATTATTTCTTTGTTGAACAAAATTAAATTCTTTTCTTATAAAAATGGCTAGAAGAGGTATCACTATTGTATTTAAATTAGACATAATAAAATAATTCAATTCGAGTATTTACGTGCTTAAACTAAAGCTTGAAATTATATTGAAGCCAAACCGGTTTGAGTCTGCGCTCGGAGCAGAAAACATAAATTCTCCCTTTTTGTATCCCTTTGAAATATAAAGCTAAAGTTTTCCTTTTATAACTCATATTTTAAATTTTTTGCATTTAATTAATTTTACATACTAATAGCCATTGCGGCGCATATTGTTTGCTATAAAAATATCATGTTATTAGCATACATAAACAATGTTAAATCAAATCAAACAAGTGCCTCGCAGCCGCACCTGTTATCAGCATACCTTTGCAACTCCGTCCTCGAGAGAATAAAGAAGAATTTCAAATAATCGTCTAGTTCATAAAACTAAAATAAAACAAATTAATGCCGAACATTATCCTGAACTGAAGCAAATTTTTAACAAAAATATGCTTGATTTAATTTAAGTACCATGGAAAAATAAAATTATTATGCCTTATCCTTAAGGCGGCATTAAATAAAATAAAAAGCAATTTCCTTATGAGAATCCATAATAGGAATGTTTTTAAATTAAAATTGAGAAGAACTTCATATAACTAAAACCTATATTTATAAATGTCGAAAACAACGTTCTCAAACCGAACATAGAAGGGAATTTATTTATTTTGTGAAGCGAACCGCAGCTGTTTTTTTTTTGCTGTTACTAACCATGTTTATAACAATTCATTACAAACTAAACAAATTCTAATGAAAGGAGAAATCAAATTCACTTGGTGCTCTTTTTATAATGCAGTCTAACATTTTACATATGTAAAATTCAAGTTTATTCTGCGGCAGAATCAAGAAAAAGAAATTCGCTTATTTTTTGTTCGCAGTAATCATGTGTGGCACTTTATTGAATTCTAAGGCAGCAGGATTCATGTATGCTATGTGTTTGTGTTTTTGTGAGCGTGTGTGTGTGTGTGTGCAGGTGCAGGTGCTGCCACTTCTTAGCTGCACTCCGTGTTGCGCTATTATTCTTTCCGCCCGCACACTGAGGTACATCCTTGCGCAGGGTTCGTGATGTTTGCATTGCGCTGCCAAAAAACAGAAAACGAAAGAAAAATGCAGAAAGCGTTGCATACTTTGGGGGCAAAGTCAGCAGCCGCAAAGTGGATTCCTTTATCAACAGACGCCATCTTCCGTTTGGGGCAATCTCGATGCGGATATATTAAACTTATTTTTACGGCAACTCTCCGGCGATGGCGATGCTCACTCGGTCGCCTTTCAGCCGCTCATTACTTCATATACTTGTATTACTTTCAGCTGCGCTTTGCTCCGCCGTACTTCCTTGGCTTTGGCAGCACTTCCGGCCCGTGCCGCAGATTTAGTGAGCGCGATAAACTTGCCACCCCGGGGCGCTTTTCAACACTGCCAGGCAGACAGTGAGACAGAAAGGCCAACAGACAGAGAGAAGAACAGTGTGCGGTCTGGAATGGATGTAAGCTTAATATTTCTCAACTTGAGGCGCTTGCCACTTCCGCACATGCTCTATAAGAAAATACACATACACACACACACACACACACATACACACAACCGCGCACACACACAGAAATTTAAGTTTTTCGTTTTATTGCTCAGCATTTTATTGCACAAATTTTAATATTTATTTTAGCTGTTGGTTTATTTTTCACTCTGCCCTCTGGCAATGCCAAACACGACCTACTCTGTGTGTTGTTGTTTGTGCGTGTGCTTGCGTATATGTACGTCTGTGTGCATTTGTGTATTAGTAAAGAAACGCGCACACATACACATATTTTTTCTGGCCGTCTGTGCCCGTTTAGTTGGCTTTTTCCAACAGCAGCTATATTTTAATGTTTAACAAACTTGAATGGCGCTGTTTAAGGCACCCAAACAAACAGAAGTAGTGAAGAACACACAAACGCATACAAACGTATATGCATTCGCATCCTTTTGTTTTCCTTTCTTTTCTATATTCTGTGGAAAAACTTTGTGGAAATTATTTTAAATTGTTAAAGGGGTTTCCATGTGTGCCCGCATCTATAGTGCTGATGTGCAAAGCGTTTGTTTTTATCTCGTTTACCATGAAAATGGTATTATTCTTGGATTTATGTTGCACTGAGACTTCTTTTAGCACTTTTGTTTCTCCAATTGAAATACCTAGCTTTATTTTGAAGTGGACTTATATAAACTACTGTGTGTGCACTGTGTTTTATAATTCAATTAAGTTTAAATTGCAATTGCCTGTTTCTTTTATTTACCAATTAAAGTAGTTGAAAGCTGTTGTTGAGACATTTATGTACTTTCTATTTATTTTCATACTATTTTTTTTATCCAAAACTCAAATATTTAATAACGAAATAGTTTATTACATTACGTGGTGGCAATATTGTGATTTAATTTTAATTCTTAACTCATGGACAAACTGAACAAAGAAAATCAAAAACAGAATAATTCGACGTAGTGGTTAAATTTTACATAAGTAAATAGGCACAATACATACATACAGAATGCACAATACCATAAGATAATTTACATATTGATGGTTCGTGATTTTACTTCAAAATTAATTAGTTACTCATTTTATCATATAATTTTTTTATATTTGAGTTTTATATGTAAAATTCAAAATATAACAAAAGTATATTTACAGAAAATTTTACCACGACCCAGGCCTAAAAAATAGTTTTTTCTAATATCTAAAAGGAATATATATTTTTTATGATTTTATTTTAACGTATTGAAATCTTAAATAAATGTTCAATGTCGAATATATAACAGCAACCATATTTGAGTGCAAAAAAATTTCAAAAAAGCAAGCTGTAAGATCAGGTAATGTTTATTTAAACACGAAATGTTGACAGTAATGTAAATCAATAATTGTCAAGTAAAGCATTAGTTAATTGATTTTACCAGAAAATGCGTTGTAAGCAACCAAAAATTAACAACAATGCAATGTTTGTGATATATTGGTGAATGGGGTCTTAAAGTCGTAAAATCGATTTTTATCGATAATAATAAAACAGAGGAACACATAAAAAAAAAAAAAAATTATAGAAGAATATATAGTCGAAAAGTTTATGTCTCTAGCTTTTGTAGTTTCCGAGATCGCTGCGTTCATACAGACGGACAGACAGATGGACGGACTGACGGACAGACGGACGGACAGACGGACATGGCTAAATCGACTCAGCTCGGCATCTTGATTAAGAATATATAAATACTTTATGGGGTCGGAGATGCTTCCTTCTGCCTGTTATATACAGTTATGCAAAACCATTATACCCTTTTTAGCCATATTAATAGGTTCAGGGTAAAAAAAATGTTTTTACAAATTGTAAAAAAATGAAATGCTTAATGTTGAAAAAACCCATCCAAATTTGCTTTATTGTTTATTTTTTTTCGACTGCTTTGGGCGCGGCCCTACAGCATTCTTTTGATAGCCAATTTTTTAACTTTCCAACTCATCGGCTTATCAATATATTCATATTATTTGCGAAATTTTAATTTGCAATTTTCAGCTTTTACTCAGTTTGATGTCATTGCAACCTCATTATGACCGACTCATTTAATTACCCTGTTCTTATAAAATTGCTTGAAATGGGTGTGTAATAATAAGGGAAGGTATATGTTTAAGGGCTTAGTACACGCACACATACGTATTTATATAAACATAACGCAACTAGAGAAACATCAAATTTAGTAGACATATTTCTGGAAATTTAACGCAGATAACAAATACAGCTAAATATTTCCAAATGCATTGTGTTTGAATTTTAACTATAATTTCATTTTATATCAATGTATCTTTCCAATCACAAAAGTTACTTAAAACCCCTTTATGTAGTGTAGTTCATGGTTAATAAAAGAACCTCAGATCTGGCCAGAGAGTATCTCTTAGTCGATCACTCTCAAACGAAACCATTTTACTAGTTAATATGCAATAATTTGCGAGCTTACATGCGCATTTTTTTCGCACTTAGCGTATGTTGAATTTATGAATAAATCATTCGCCCAGGCACGAAGGCACCTTTGCCGTAAAATGACAAAATTCATTTCAGATGCGGAAATTCGATGCACAGGTGCCGATTGACAGCGACTGTTGCTGTTGAGTTTTAATTAATCGAGAGCTCATAAAAGTATTAAGTATAAAAAAAAGTATTGTAACAGAGATCTGACGAAAGGAAAGCGAATGCAGTCGCATACATACAGAAGAAGTCTCTATTGGAGAATGCTAAACTAACAATACCCTTTGTTTTAGGTTCCAAATACTCTTGTTATATTTTATTCGCATGGAGTAAAATATTGAAATTCGGAAAGTCATGTTATAAAAACATATAAATATGCATAAAGTGTGTGAAAAAGCGTTACCCGAAGGACTTTATAGCCGAATTGTTTTCATCTATTTTTTTTACGTCAGAACATGCAAGGTTTGGTAAATGTGAATACAGAGAATCCTGTGAAAATGTAGTCAACTGTCAGTTGTTAAATTAATTTCGAATTTAATTACGTTTATTATTTCGTTCTTTTAAGCGAACCATGAACATTTGTGTGTTTTTCAACTGCAGCCAAAGTTTTTTGTACGATTTCCGTTGTAAGGTATCTACTTTATACTTATTATGAGTTCAGGTAAGTTAAATAATAATGAATGTGTACAAAAGTACAATTTGATGCCAGGTCTGAGTTTTGATGCAATAACAAACTATTTATAAACTATTTAGGGCAAACTTTTCCTTACCTACAAATTTAAAGTTATGTTTTACATGAGGTGGTTTAATTTGTTCATTAAAAATTCACGTCATGCGAATATTTCAGGAGCTTACTATTTTTTTTGCACGAAAAGAAATTGGTAAACATGTTTCATATAATCTTTTGTTTATTAGTGATAATTTAATCATCTCGTAAATATTTATTTTTCTGATCAAATTTATCTTTCATTTACTTTCAATATAGTTGTTCCGGGTGAATTTTTGGCAAAACACACGGATTTTCCAACCTATTAGATGAAGGGTTTAAGTTATTTTTATTTAAAACGATTATTTATTAAGAGTGTGAGTATTATTTTTTTAGTTTTAGTTTATGGATGTCACAGCTAATATGGGTACTTTAAATGTACATATAAAGTAAATATTCAGGCTTCTATGTTCTCTTAAAATGTATAGAAAGTAATTCTCAGGTGTCAACTTAACTTTTTTTTTTAAATTAAATTCATTGAAATGGCTTACAAGACACTTTTTGCCCTGTGATCCATTTTTTTCAGTTCTATTACATATCACCGGGTTTTTAATAGTAGGTTACAATGCCTTCATATATGCAGCGTCACATCCCATACATATCTTTTCGTATAGCACACAGTAAAGGCTGCAAGAATTCTTGCAATTACCTTTAAGTCATTTTTAAAGTACATGTGTCCAATCATGTATCCAATCACAGCTTATTTATTTTTATTATAATCATTTTAAATTGTTAATAAGAAGCTTTAAAGCTTTTATATTTTCTATATTTTACACAATTCGGCGCGATTTAAAAACATAAAACATAAAATAATTTACATGCATTTGTATTTTAAGCACGCAACATTTATTTAGTTGAAACAAACTATATCTTGTAGTTTCCTGCACTTTCCTATTTCCTCTTACTCAATGATAATAATTTGTAATTTACAATACACATAATTTCCATTTACAAATTATAAATGCGTGTTATTGCATGAGTCCCGTTATATCGCATTCCCTAGGACGCGAGCACGAAACGCGACAGGTGGCAACGGTCCATTGATAGCCTTTGTGAGATTTCGGAGTGCTTTTGACATTTTACAAGTTCCGCTTTCCAATGCAACACTGCTTTCGAAGACGAAGCAGTAGAGACTGTAATGATTATAGAGCCTTTTACTTTTCAGCACGGCAGTTTACGAGTGAACGTGAAATAAATGAAATAGGTTATATACTATAATTTAATAAGAAGTAATAATAAATATGTCTCTAAATCAAAGTCTGGCAAAGGGTACGAGCTGATAAATTAATGTGTTTATGGTTTTAACTATTTTCTAACTTAGATTCGGCTGGAAGGAAAAAAAGGACAGTTTGAGGCCTACTGAAAATGGGTATGTAATAAATAATAAACTTTTATTAGTTTAATCTTTAACATAATAATTATATTTTGATTTAATTTTCATTTATGAAAGAGTTCAAGTTCGTGAAAGTCGTGCTCGCTTTCGCACTTTTCCGTTAAAAAGCGATTCTCGTGCTTCCACGTTCAATAGGAATCTGATTAGCTCCTTGCCAAAAGATTCACTGAAATGGCCAAGGGAACAAAGAACCTCCAGCAGCAGCAGTGGCAGCAGCAGTAGAAGCAGCAGCATCAGCAGCGGTAGCGGTGGCAGCCTCATCAGTGTCTCTACCACGGAGTTGTCCGTCTCTCCAGAGAAAGTGCAAAATTCCTGTGGAATTTCTAATGCCAACGACAGTGTCTTGGCACAGTCGGAAAGTGCCGAGCCGGAGGATCTGGAGGCAAAACTAGACAAGGTAGTCGATCAAGTCGAAAAGTATTGCAAAGATAAGTATCAGGACAGGCTGGCCGCCGAGTTCAAGACCGAGCTGCCGCCAATTGATAATAATTTTGTTGATGGTCTTGAGAGGTTTTTGCGGATGCCGCATTTTATGCCCGTCGAGCCTGAGGCCTACGAGGCTCACACATTTCAGAACGCTCTTCGCCCGGAAGATCTCAAAGACCGGGAATCCCGCGATGCGTTTATTACCAAGCTGAAGACCACCGTGCGCTGGCGCGAGTGCCAGGATAAGTCAACGGGGGCGCTTTACAAGGAGTCCAATGCACGCATCGTCCGCTGGTCCGATGGCTCGGAAACCTTTCATGTGGGCGCCGAGGCCTTTGATGTGGTGAAGCACCCCATGCCCTTGGGCCAGAATCAGTTGTATGTGCGCCAGGGCAGCTACTACCATGTCCAGGGGTCTATCAAGGATAAGATGACGCTGCGTCCCAAACTGGAGTCGAACTTTGGTCAGAGCCATGTGCAGGGATTGCGTAAGCGTGCCTTTTATAAGCCGATAAATAGCTGCGTGAAGGTGCTCATGGATCTTAGCACCAATCCTGTGCTTGACCGCGAGCGCAAAGTCAAAGAAAAGCAGGCTCAGGAGCGAAAGGAGAAGTCGGAAAAGCGCCGCGAACAGAAAAACCAACGCAAGCCCCGCGTGAAGCCGATGCGACATTGCACGGCCGATGACACTGACGTGGAGATGCCAATGCAGCCGACTGAACCCGAACACGAACGCCATCTCGATGACCAGGATCAGAATCGTAATATCCATCCTGTGGCATTTCCTGAAGTTAAACGAGCTCCAGGCATACGCACCAATCGCAATACGGATATCAAGCCAATGAAGTACGAGGAGGAGAGTGACGAAGAAGAGGAAGAGGATGACGCTTTCATTCCCATCAACAAAGGCAATTTTGGAGAACCACCGAAAGCCAAGCCCGAGCATGACATGAAATCGCAGTCAATGCAAAAGAAGCCCAAATACAAACGCAAACAAGTAATCTTTAGTGATTCCGAATAAACTAACCACAAATCCACAAAATACAAATGCGGGTTCTGTAATTACAACAAGGCTCTCGAAGTTTCTTGTGACGAGGAGCTCTGCAGGAGTTTTGAAGCAATTCGTGGCTGACTCTCAATTTGCTGCTAATTAATTAACCTCAGCTGCACTCGCTGCAAACGTGCTCTGCATTTGTCACCTTTGCTTTAATTAGTGGTTCGCTTCCGGCCTTACGCTCAATGCAGTAGCTGCATCGGAATTGCGTCAGGTCTCAAAATCAATGGGCGCCAATATTCTGTTCTATGCAGCTACGCTATATAGGTTGATGGCGTCTGCGAGTTCCATTGCCCGAGACAGGTACTCAAATATGCAAGATTACTTCACCCCAAAGCTATTATTGAGCTCCACAGCGCAGCCGTGGGAGGTATCAAGAGCTGGCGGGAATGCATGTTTGGGAATGGTCAATGGGACTTTAGCCTCCTAAATATTAAAGCATTTCGTTTGGTAGATACATTTACATTTAAGGTGACTATTAAATTATCGTATTTAACTTTGAAACTCTAAACCCATTCAAAATGTGTTAAAAGAGTATAATGTTCCAAACAGGAGGAAGGGGAAATCTGCGATTCCATAGAGCATAGCCATGTCTTGTCTTTCTCAGTTTGGTTTTTAAGTTTAGGTCAAGTTTATCTTATACTGTTGATATCTCATACCGTTTTTCTAAAATCGATAAATATCGATTTATTGAAACGGCTTTTTGAGCATATCTCAGAGACTAAAAGAGCTAGTGACACCAACTTTGGTATGCAAGTTCAAGTATCACGGAACCATCTTGGAAATGCTTACATTCAAATGGATAAAACCTTACAAACAGGCGTTGTAGATGTTAATTCTAATATGGAACTATCTTGGTTACAACAATCTTGGTTAGTACAAGCGGAGTATTGAATATAGACTGATTTTTATTTCATAATTAGACTGAACTAGAATAAACTTAAAAACGTCAATTTAATTTTACAAGCTGCAAGTTTTTAAAATTTTGTACAACTTTTTGTGGAAAAATGCCAATTTGGTTTTCCCCATTAATACAAATTGTGTGCTTCCGTAGACGTTTTTCAAACCATTTCAAGAATGTTTGAGCTAAGTTTTTGCTATTTATTTTCGATTCAAAATATAATTTTTTCAATTTTTCGTTCAACTTATTTTCTTGATTTTATTTCGAAATAAATATTCTGATATAGTGTTTTATTATAATAATTATATAATTATTATATAATTATTATATTATATAATTATTATAATATAATAATATATAATTATTATATAATTATTATATTATATAATTATTATATAATTATCAGCATCTAAGGCAATCGTTAAAATTTTAAATGAAATAAAAAGTATTTGGATGCATGAAATGAAATGCCGCATAAACTTTTTCGATCAAAATAAAATGGAAAGTTTTCCAGCTGGAGAGATTTTCAAAACTGAGCATCACTTAAGTCGATTATATATGAATTATTATTTAAATCTACAGCCCAAGCTGAATCTTTTGTCTAACATTTTCGAAATCGTTATATTAATTGGTATTTTCATATAGACTCGAAATATTGCTTTCAATTAATTTAATGCTGTTGGAATATAGTTGCCCCATTTATTTGACTACCTATAAGTACATGAGCTTAAAACAAAAGCACGGCTGATGTTATTGTTATTGTGGTTGCTTTGTTGTCGTTGTTTCATTTGTTGTCGTTGTTGCATTTGTTGTGGTCGTGCATTCAAATGTACAGCTACAAAACAGATACGCCTTAGCTTGTTACGGGCTATAAACTAAACTGTCACCTATTTGGGTTGCTTTTAGCACGGGCTTAGAGGGGAGACACGTATTTGTGTCTCTCGACAAGTTTGTAAACTGTGCGTTGTGCTGGCGGGAGCGGATGTGGGTGTGTGGGTGTTGGTGTGAGTATGGATTGTATAGGTTGGCCGTCCTTTGTACTAATGCAATTTAGTGTCCCTGCAGCAAATGAACCTTGATTATGTGTTTATTAGACACCAATTTACGCCTATGCAACAACTGGCCAGCAATGTTGCCATGTTGCCATTGTTGTGGTATTGTACCTGTTCATACGATTATTTGAGTTCGTGTCGCATAAAGCAATGTTTCATATCATTTTTGCCCTCCTGCTTGACTGTCGCCTGCATTTTGCATTGTTTGGCAAATAATGGCAGAGCAATTAGCCTTCAAGATAAGCCCTCCCGTTGGCAAAGCGCTGGGAACTACGCCAAATGAGTCCTGCTTGCGCTCATTAATGTGTTTATTGATTATGGCCAAGGCCCTGGGTGTTAGGACTCGCTTAATGTAAATGTGTTGGATTAATTTAGAGATCACAACTGCATTGGTAAATTGGTAATTGATGAATGTTGTGTGGAGAGCTCGAACAAATAGATAATAATTTGACTACTCAAAGAGATAGAATTACTAAGTTTACTTTTTTAAATATATACTTATAATAATAAAGCAAATATTATTTAATTTTATTTTTTTCCTTGTTTATGAAACTAACCTTCAACATTTTTCAGATAACACGATAGCACGTATTGTAAATATGTGAAGCCTAATGCTCAATGTAGAAAAATACTAGTTAGGAATGTGTTAATTTTGTATTTGTTCATAACATTATTAGTCGGTATAAAATTTATAAATTTATATTTTCATTTAGGTGAGCTTGTTTTTTATTGCTTAGTGAGCGCACCATCTTTTAAATAAGCCCGAATGGTCCTATTCTTCTGCGGTGTTGTCTTTGTCGCACTGTAAAACTGGTCTTGGCTTTCAAATTCTGATTCTAGTTTTGATTTTGTCTTTTCAATCTAATCATCAATGAAAGTGTAAGTGTAACTCACCTAATTCTAAAGATTGACAGCTGCCTTCTACACGGGTCTAATTAAAAAAAAACTTTCCCAGGTATCATTAAATTGGTATAACACGTACAAGCAATAAAATGAAGTGTTAGAAAGTTATTGCTCTGTTTGCCTATAAGTACATTGAGAGCTTTATATTAACGGACAGCTCCCTTGGGCGTACACATTTTTAAGTCACCCTTTTTTATTTTTATAAATATTTCCTTCAAATATCTTTTAAGTGGGCACCTTTCTTTATCGAATATTTATTCTTATAAAAATGTTGAAGTTAAATATTTTAGGTAAATTATTATTGATTTTGATTTATTTATCGTTAAGAAAAATATAAAAATGTTATAATTTATAATTAGTGATCCCAAATTGAAATTATGTTGGTTATAAAGAACTTATTTTGTCACAAACACCTTCATAAATAACTTTCAATTTAATTAATTGCGTAGATCGGTTATCCATATTATTTGACTTGCATTTTCGAATTATTTGAGTCTAGATAAAAATGAACTCTCAGCTATTTTGATTTGCATAATTTCTTAAAAGTTGTAAGTTTTTGTTACTTTGGGGTTATTGCGCTTCTTGAAATGTCAACTTAGCATATTCTCTAGCTGAACATAAAAATGTTAAGTATATTATAAAAAGGGTTTAATTATATCTTTATGATTATGATTATGTTCAAGGGTCATCAAAGATCCTTAAATATGTTCATTTTGCAAGTTCGGCAACTTTTAAAGAACTTTAACAATATCAATTAAAGTATAAGTTTATGGAACTACTAAAAGCTACAAAATGGTCCTCAGAATGCTCTTAGCTAGCTAACTATTTTTTGATAGGGCTATTTGCATCGTAATTGGCTAGCTTACTGACCTTAGGGGTCACATGGTGCAAATTAGTTGCACTCATTAATCCAACACACACACACAAACCCTCAAATGATATTATGCGATATTAAATGCTAACTGAATACTTGTAAACTTAAGCAAACACAATTACACTTAGGCCCACTCAAATTTATTTACAGGCCATAAACTAAACACCCATTTTCACAGACAAACATAGAAGTGAGACCAGTCCATGTATTTATATATATAACATAAGTATATGTAAAGCTTATATATATAGTATAAGTTGGTCTTTCATTCGTTTACTCACAGTTTACATACCTTGCAGGCATTAATTATTTATGAACAGAGAAGCCTGTAATAAAATTACAGGCAACTGCCACAGGCACGAACGGTTTTGAAATGCGAGCAACTAAAATGGCAAAATTACATTAAATTTGCAGGCCGGCCAACTGGCCAAGTAATTAAGGGCTATAATCAAGCTAACCTTACACAAATGAGTCGCAGTATATATGCACAAGTATGTGATGTTAAGATGCCGCAATGACACGAAAGTCCGTGTGGCAAACCACGTGTCAGTTGTCAACGCTGCAATTTGACACAAACACAGGCAAGCTACCAAAAGAAAGAACCGCAAAGCGAACCAATTCATGTCCACGTGCCCTATATATATGTTTATGTGCGATATATATATACATGCGATATATATTTATATATATATATATATATATAAATGCTTGACTTGTCTTTAGCACTTTGGCTTTGTAGCGTTTTATGTCTTGCGGCGGGCATTATAAAATTAGTGACATGACAGTTACAAAATCGTCTAATTGTCTTACTATCCTTGGGGGTACGGCTGTCCCCACCCCTCTCTGTTTCTCTCTCATTTGTTCGTTAAAAAATCTACTTTGAGTGGGCTGTATTTCTGTCTTTATTTGGCTCTTCTTCTGCTTATGACAGTTGCCAAATTTTCACTGCTTTCCACTAACAATTTATATGTTGAGAAAAGTCCTGCCATTTTCTGAGAATGTGTGCATGTATTTAGCTAATATTTGCTTAAATCAATTACGCTTAACTTGCATTTTTCTGGTCAAATTTGTATTATATCCTATACATGCGTATATGACCTAAAATGTTTTAACCGCTTTCGTCAAAAAAACCGAAAAAGGATACTCTACAAAAGGCCATTTGGTATTTTTCCAGTAGTTACTCAGAAGAAAAACCCAAGAGTTTCGAAAGTTTTATTCCAATCGTATTAAGATTTAGAGACTCATATAACCAACGCTGAGTAACTATCTGGACCACCATTCCGCCAGCTTTAAGCCACTCATTTTTCTTTTGGGTGGTGTTGACGTTTAAGCAATGTCGTCCCACAAATTTATTTTGCACATCGAACCATTGAATCTTAAATACTCTTAAATTAAATTACGCTAACTTGAAAATCTTATTGATTTGAAATCATAATCGTTGAAATTGATAGCAAACTGTTTGCTGCCTGGGATATTTTCACGAATTCATACTTACTTATAAATGTATAGATGATTGCTTAGGTGCCATAATAATTCAGAGTAATTGTGGCTGCCAAATTTACTTACAGCACTTAAGATTAGCATACAAAAACGATAAACATTAATTTTTAGATAAAGATTGGTATTTAATTCGTCTGCTTAAAACTCTTATTTATATTTCGATTGTATTGAGATAAGCATCTTAAAGAGAAATAAATATTTGGCAGTAAGACATCATCTATATTTTTTTATTAATTTATTTTCAATAACTTTCTTGTGTAAATAATTATCTTGCATATATAAACGTGAATTATCCATTGCCAATAGTAACGTAGCAAAAATAAAATATTTAATTTCGTAACAGTCGCACCCAATAAATAAATAATGCAAGTGATATTTTTATAAACTTTTCTAGTTGATACAAGTAAGGTAGATGCTGTATAATTATAAATTCGCTAAAACATATTATATTCCTCCTAATTATATTTAAAGATCAAGAAATTAAAAGAAAACGAACAATTTTCTTATAATTACGACGAGTAAAGATTCGAACCTAACAACTTATTTAGGGTTTTTTGCAGCCATTAAGTCACGTATTAATACCCATAAACGTTTATATCCTAAAGGCATAATGCCTTAAGGCATAAAATGGACTGATTTGCAGATACAATTTTGAAGTCACTGTTATATAATCAGAAAGTGCTTTTACCTACTTGTATTAAGGTTATTATTAAAGTTTGAACAGAGTATTGTACAGTCAGAAACGATCCTAATTGCTTTTTGTTTTTTTTATAAACAATAACAAAAAGAATTATAAAATAATTGAAAAGACTTAGGCAGACGTTTCAGCTTCTTTACTTGCTTAGGTTATGATAGACGTTTAAAAACATTGTTTGGTTATTTCAAAGGATTTGAGAGCGGCGAAAAATAACTAAATGAGTTTGTTGAAACGTACCAAAGGAAGCAAGTTAGATGTCACCGTAAAAACCGTTGTTATATTTTGTACATGCCTCACTTATTTTAAATTGAGTGTAATTAAAGTTTAATTTATGTACGAATGGAAGTTTGAAACCCTGCAAATAGTTTTAGCCCTGGTAACTAAGGACAAAAGATCAAAAGAACTAGTCCAGAGAGCGAAAAAGAACAAAAGAGCTTGAGTATATCGAAGAGTAGAGTTTGAGTCGTGGAAGCGTTCAGTTGTGTGCTCCTCAGTAAAGAAAGTAAATTAAAAAGGGAATGTGAATTAAAGAAACTAACAATATTAATCTTTATTTCGAATAAAAGCTAGGCATGTTATATTTAATCGACATAAACGGGTTTGAAATGAAATACTATTGGCATCTGCGACGCAACATCTACTACATTTATTAAATTGAACTTTGCCTTAACTGTTTATTGATCACAGTCTTTGACAAAGTGCATCTCTGTGGCGCGCATTCTCACCCTTTAAGCTTACCGTACAAATCAGGACAACATCAAACTTAAACGTAAGCACACACATATCAGCACACACACACACGATTGTCCTGCACACCGAAAATTGTCCCGCAGTAATGGCTATAAGCTTGTTCGCTTTAGGCGAATGTATTTAACTTGCTAGCCAGCAATTGTTCAGTTTCTGTTGCAGTTGCATTTGCACATTTTGTTGTTGACTTTTTCGCATGCACTGCGGGAAATTAAAGGAAACGCAGCAACAAAACAAGCAACAGAACAGGCAGCTCACAAGTTGCTGATAATGATGGTCAGCTGTTGAGTGTTGCACTGTGTGTATTCGTGGCTTTTTGTGTGTGTGTGTGTGTGTGTGTGTGCAATGCCCACTGTACATACGTGTGCAACTATTCGGACTGTTTGCTTAGCGCCAGCATAAACAGTTGTAACAGTTGGCACTACAAGTACAGAGAACTGGCCTTATGCCTCTTCCGGTCCCCATTCCCCGATCGTCACCACAAACAGCAACGGTAATTACATAACAAAAGTACACACAAACAAATGCGGAAAAGCTGGCTGAAAGACAGCCGGACTAACAGAAAACAGACTGACAGACAGCCAAATGAGTTATACAAATAATTATGCTCTGATTATTCTGCCAGCCACGTCCATTGCGCTCATGGGATATGTGGATAGTAAGTAGTTGGTTGATTATCAAAGAAAGAATCGGCAAAATCAGTTACAATGTTGCTCTCAAAGCAATTTGTAGTTCTTTATTTGATGAGCTGATTAATGGGTTGGTCAATGCAATGGCAAGAAAGCCACATGATGAGTAAAAGCAGCGGAAGCAGAGCAAATAAAAAATTTCACTTGCAATGAGTATATTTCTGTGAGTATCTTATTACTTTTAAGAATTGAGTAGAAATCAAACAAATAAGCAGAGCACTTAGACTCAAGCATAAATTAGACTCATATTTATACTATTTAGGCCCGTTTTACATCTTGCCGACAATCTTACAGGGGGGATAAATTTGACGATAAGAGACATTTGATTTTCACATGAAAAATTTAGTTAAATCCAGGTGATAACTTATCGGGCAGATCGTCCACCTTATAAGTCCTTAACACCGAGTTGACAAATATGGCAACCTGGTTCAGTTGTCCGTGTTGCAACTTTGTTGAACTTCTGTTTTTGCACCTCTTCCAATTCTTCCGAGACATTATTTAATTTGCTCGATTCACCAAAAAATGCACAATTCACACTCAAATGTCAAACAACTTTTTTGAACGGAACTACTCAAATTGGCACCCTTTGCTAGAGTTTGACCCAATGAGGGGTCCCGAGATGAGTGCGCTTTTGAATGTTGCTTCCTGCTTAGAGAAATCTCTTATTTTCTCCTTTAAATCATGCAATTTTTATAAGCCCGTTGATTCTTGTTGATGCTTCAGTTTGCAGAAAATTTGAAAAATATATTTAATTTAATCTAGAAGAACAATTCTAGAAACAAATTTGAAGGAAAATACAAAAGAAAAAAAAGATTTTTTTTTTAAATAGAGACGATTTAATATGTTTATACTAAGTTGTTGTTGATTTTTTCAATAACCTTCAGTTACTAGAGGTAAATAATATAAATAACATTATTTAATTATTACAATGACTATTGTTATTAATGTGCATTTTACCATTGTAAATCTGTCCATTAATGTAAATCTGTTCATTTTAATTTTTTATTATAAAGTCGCATAACGGGGATATTTTAGCTAGCAGTTTGTAGTCTAGCAACATTTACTTTTTTGTGTATATATACTAAAAAACAACATTACATAAATAAACTGTTTGGTTACCGCCATAAATTATATTAATCTAAGTATAATCCAAGTTATCACAGAAAATGACACATTCGCCCTGTGGTCGCAGCACAAAACCGCAATGCCATGTCAATAAATATGTATTGCAATTTGTTACAGCTTACACACACACGCACACACATTTAGATAAAGCCACCAGCACATACGAACACGAATATCGTTCCCCTGACTGGAAGGGGTCTTAGCCATGGGTAAAAGCGTGTGATTTATAACTAATTGATGAACACAATCTCATGCAATGCCAGGCAGCCGTTGAGTGCTGATGAGTGGGCGTGGCACGCAGTAAAAACTCTCCGCAGGCTACACTTCGAGTCGAGTACAGTTCCGCACAAGGTCACCGCGAGTTGCGCGTCATCGAAGCCATCGCTGACGCCGGCGGCGCTGCTGTCAAATTGATTCATTCAAGCGTTTCCCTTGAATAATTTGCGCCATAACCGAATTTATTATGCTTGCTTGTGGGAAGGTCGTGGAGAAGGGTCGTGGTATAACTTTAACTTGCGTGGCTTACTGCGCACAATGCAGTAGGGAAAGGGTAGAGGTTGAGGAATGGGGGTTAGGGACGTTCATGCCGCTTCAATGGCCCTCACGCATTTCCGTTTCCGCTCGTAATCAATTTAAGTTCAATTTTTATATAGCTTTGCTGTTGTTTAGCCTTTGTTTTTAATTGATGAATAAATTTAATTGAACTTAATGGATTTTGTTGCACTGTGTGGGTGTAAAAGCCATTAGGCTGCACACAAACACACACACCCAAACGCCCGTACGTTTAACCCTTGTCCCTAAAACGCAACCTCTTTGAATTTGTATTTGTGAGCTTTCCACAACAAAAACAACAACAACCCGGTGCCAACTGGCAACGCATTTTAATTGAATTTCAATTGATTGCAAAAATGTTCCATTTGATACCACAGCCAAATTTCATTTTAATTAATTAAAATTGATAACAATAATGGTCTTGTTTGAATAATAGATGTTTTAATGGCTTTTGCGTTTGTTCAGAGGGGCACCAAATTATTTTGCTGTGGTGTGCCAGATTTCAAGTCCCAAAGAATTATTATTAATAATTCAGAAAATATTTGCGAATTCACAACAACAAAAAAGAGTCGTATTAAATGAAAAGATCTTTTGCTTTTGGGACAGGTGCAATTTTATTGTGATCTATAAAAAATTATTTCATTAAATATGAATGTATAAGAAGTGGCAAACTTAAGTAGTAGAGTTTTACTGAGCTATGAGCTAACTAAATATACAACAAAGATTTTTTTTATGAAATGATATATTTTTTAACACTAAAAAAAAGTCCGAAATTATATCAGCTATATTGCCAATTATTTATCTGATTTTTAGGAGTTATATATATATATAATTGAATTTATTTATTTACATAATGCTAGCTTAAAATTAAAATCTGAAATGGTGATATGAGGGTTGTATTGTGGGGAAGGGCGATCTGTGAAGTTGTAGAGCTGGGCCTGAGAATAAAATGAATGATTGATGTGTTGTTCCAGTTTGCAGGAATATATACTTTACGCATATTCTTTATTCAAATAAAAGGTTAAGATGCTAGCACAATAAACCTCTATCAAGAAAGTGATTAAAACCTAAAAACATAGGAAACAAAAATCTGGCGAGGAACCACAATAAAATATGTAGAGAAAATGCAATCAAAGCGACATAACACAAATTTTACAGATTTTTGCACATTAAAAATATGCTTCTTTCTTTTCCATGCTGCCACACCCCTATAGGAGCTAACGGCTTGCCAAAAAATGCAGGGCCAAAGTTTTGGCAACTAGAAAAACAAAAAAAAAATTCCGCATAGAGTTCAGCAGGAGCAGAACGCTCTGTATGTTAGAATAAGTGTATATATGTGTGTGTGTGTTTGTGTAAGGCAGGACATGCAGAATGGCTTTGTGGCAAACGCTGCGGTGCTTTGCAAAATGGCGGCGCCGGCAAATGCAACGCTGAATTTGATAATCAATTACCGTGCTGGGAACGGAGTCCACAAGCAGGAGAGGGATGAGCAGGATGAGCGGGATGAGCAGGATGAGCAGGAGCGGGCAGGAGAACTTGTGTCTGGGCCACATATGGACCACATTTACTGCAGGCAACTGCATAAAAAGCAATGGCAATGGCCACATGGTAAACACTTGAACACACACCCAGACACTCACAGACACACACGGATACACATGGGGGCAATCACATTGACACTCTACTGGCAAATGCAAATAGAATGCGGCAAAAGAATACACTTGACTTTCCACAATGTGTGTGTGGGCAGGTAGCAATGCATATAAATATCAAATGCCCTTACATTTGTTGACATTTTTTATAACAGATTGCAAATTGGTTGTCTGC
Source organism: Drosophila colorata (assembly GCA_035041545.1). Classification (NCBI taxonomy): domain Eukaryota; kingdom Metazoa; phylum Arthropoda; class Insecta; order Diptera; family Drosophilidae; genus Drosophila; species Drosophila colorata. The sequence goes on along the minus strand of JAWNLD010000680.1, from coordinate 3,899,501 downwards.
CTTGTGCAGCTGCTGCTGCTGTTTGCCATTTACATATGCACAATCGTGCATCTGTATCTCTTTCTGTACTTATCCGTATCTATATCTCGGTGTTTCTCAAGCCAATTAATAAATTGCATGCCACAAATGCTTAGCTACAAAGCCAACAAATTATATTTATGCGCACGTGTGGCCAATACGTGGCTGAAAAGGGAATCTAGATTTATAGCTATCTGGCGGAAATTTTAGGGCTGGCAGATTCAGTTATGTATAACATTTGAAGATATTTTTGGCTGTTTTGCTAAAATGATAAAGTTGCAAAATGATATTTTACATCATGGGCTTTGTTTTCCACTCTAATGTTGGGGTCCAAAATGGTAAGGTCAAACGAATAAGTCAATCTGCTTTAAATTTAAATACAAAGTTATATACTCAACAGCTACAACGTGATTAACAGACACTTAAAGATTCCTCCAATTCATTTAAAAATATTTATTCACAAAATCATTGCCACGTGCCTCACAAAATTTGAGAAAATAAACACGCTTAGTATGAACCATAAAGTCCGTAAAAATATTTGAAGGTATTCTAAATTGAGTTAAGTGTCATTTGATCTAAGAAAACATTTGAGATTTTCCTTTACTAGCAGAAAAATAAATGTAACATTTTTTGCCAGGACGGGGATTAAATTTATGCCGTTTTGTTCATCAATTTTAGAAACATTTCGCTCTTAAATATTCTTAAAATATGAATATATAAATCATTCTTAAATTTAAAATGTAACGTGTAAGTGCCAGGGAGGAAAGGGCATTGTTGCTGACCATTTTGAATACCGTTATCTTCACCCTATCCAGCCTGTGACCTTCATGTGATACATTCTGATACATTAGTTTTATTAATATTTTGGTAATGGCTGGGTAAGGTGGATCATATATTTTCTGGTGATTTTACATGCTATTACAAACAATTTTTCTATCTGAACTGAATTGTAATTTAAATTATTTTCATCAATTAAATACAGTATTAAAGTTTTCTTTTAAAGCATTTTAGGATTCAAAATTCTTATAAGAAGAATTTAGTTCTTAAGCTAGTATCGACGTTGTATCGACGTTGCCTGAAATTTGACAACGTTTGTACTTGATTGGAGTAAAAAAAGCATTCGAAAAACACTGACTTACTGACTTAAAAAGGCCACTTCGAATTTCTTTAAAGCATGCAAAAAGAATAAAGTTTCAACATGTAATTGATTTCAACGAATGCACATTGGCCGTTGGCTTTTATTAAGCATTTTTCGACTATCCGCGTAAAGCACAGAATTTAAGTACAATAAAACCGATTTACAAACGCTTCAGTAACGCCCCAACCATCCGGCTTAGTTCCATTTCCTGGGTCAATAAACTAAAATTAAATAAAATAAAATAAAATACCAACACAGGGAAACAAATTCAGTCGAATTTTTTACGCGCTTGCAGAGTGTTTTTGGAATGGTTTGTGTTGTTGTTTTAGGAGAAAGTTAGGAAAAACGGAATCAAAACTTAGCTTTTTAATTTCAAATATATTTATATTCATATGCCTAAAATTATTTTAATCATAATATGTCTTCCATGTCGTATTAGTTTTATGAAGCTTCTCTCTCTCTTTTACATCGTTGACGTGTTATTTGCCTATTTGTTTATAGATGGATGCCACCTTTCAAATATTTGCAAGAGTATTTAAACTTCGACACGCCAAATATAACTGTTCTATCTGGTTTTTTATAGGCAAGTGTCCGCAGATGATGACCAACCACATCATTATCAACGGCAGCGGAAACGTTAGCATTGCTGATGAGCCGCAGCCGGAAAGACAATGGCGGATGGACCTACTCAGAGTTAATCAAATTAAGTTTCGGTTACCATTGTGAAAGAAACTGTGCAAACAAAGGGCCACAAGGACAGCCAGGACGAAGACGAATGGACAAATGGGTGCGTAAATTAATCATCTTTTCTTTTTATTGGTTTTTTGTTGAGTTGGGTTTGCTTCAGTTGAGGTCGAGTGAAGCTGTGGCTTTCTGCTTTTTATGGGCCTGTAACCGTTGTTGGAACTTTATATGTTTTTTTTTAGTTTGCGAAATTTTTTACATGCCGCTCCAGTTTTCCTAGGTGACACATTTTTAATTAAAAGTAAAACTAAAATTTAATAATCATATATTTTAGACATTTTTCCAGCGAAACTCAATCTTAAATTTTAACAAATGAGAACGTTGCAGTCGGGTGTAATGGACTGCCCAATAGTTATACACAGTGTAATAACAGTTTTAAGCGGTCCTAATGATGATGATTATTTTTGATTATTGTAACTTTCAAACTACAAATGAGAAAACAACATGATAAAAACATATTTTCCCGATAATTATTATAATTACAATACATATCCTTCGGTTTACAAATAGGAGACAAATAGGAGCTAAAAAATTTGACTGAACATTTACTTTAGCAATTGAAAGTTGTGTTTCAGAAAAAATCAATAAAGAGGTTTTGAGGCACCAAAGTAATTAAACTAAACGTGTGATAAAATGTAACATAAAAAATTGCAAGCAGTTTTTATATCCAATGTTCGTGGTCTTTTCGTAGACTTTTTTGTAGACTTTATGCTTAGTGTTTATAGTTAAGCTAATTTTTGTAAAAAAAAAAAAATCAAAAATTAACTGAAGTGTTGCACTGCAGTATGGGATGGCTGTAAAAATTTCAGTAGGACCCAAGCTGGAATTTCCCAAACGCGAGGTGTTGCACCTTGCCATATTTATGATTGTATGGCTCTTATATATACACATAATAGGGTGTTTAGACCGGGGTCACTACCGCAACTGCAGTGGGATTTCGCAATTGCCCCTTTTGCCCCATAAGAAATACACAGGTTTGTGTGAGTGTCAAGCGGGCCGATAGTCCACTGTGGCCGCTGCTGATTTTAGCTGTTAACAGTAGTTCTAGTATATAGGTATTTTTATATGCTTTTTATTGGTTTGAAATGTGCAACGGATGAGTGTTGATAGGGCGCGAAATGGACACTCGAAGATCGAAGCGATGGTGATGGAGCGATTGGAGACATTGGGAGTGGAGGTGCTGCCAATAGAGGTAAAAGTAAAGATCGACTTGTTAGTTGTTTTATTATTTATAAATAATAAATAATATTTATAAATTTGCATTTAATATAATTATATTTAAATTGCAGACGGATGCAGTTCGTATGTGGATAAAGACATGGCTGACGATCTACTGTCACCAGACATAGAAGCAAACTGCTCCTCTGCCCAACCGGCAAAACGGAAAACAAAACAATTACAAAGAGGATCTCCTCTTGTATATGTATTTATATGTATATATATACTGCATACTGAAGCAATCGAAGCATTCCCGTCCATTCAAAAGGTATCTACTCCCTGACCAAAGCGTTCCTTCAAATATACGTGTTATTATGGTTACCTAAGTATGTTGTTTTATTTACTCACATATTGTTACACCTCTTTAGCACCAGCCAACGACGACGCAATAATAGTGTTTGACATTGATGCACCTGAGAGAGATGCATCATAACAGCAAGTGCCTCCTTATCCTTGATGTCGGACGGCAGAGAGCAGGTCCACGAATTGATTTTTCACTTTAATAATACTCATAAAATCAATCGGCAATTGTATACAATTTTAATTTACGCAGACACGCAGCGTTAATTTTTCAGATGTTTACTGACTGCAACTGCGGTAGCGGCTGGTGTAAACAAGTTTTAATACAGGGTATTGCCCATATTCTATAGTAATGCGTAGTCGGTTACACCCGACTGCAATGTTCTCATTTGTTTTGCTTACTGGTTCATAATAATGGTAAATTAACTCGCCAGTCAGCTGCATTTTCTCTTCCTCTTTGCCCAGGTAACTCAGAAACTTTCCTAAGTTCGTTCTTCCAGTTTATTTTTAATTTTTTTTTATTGTACTGAGATTACTGTTTTTTATAACTGTTTCTTGTGTTATTTATGCTCTTGCGGTTTTTTTTATCCTTGGTCATCTTTTGGCTTCGTAAAACTTATTACGGAACTTATTAACAAAGTCAACACGCTTTTGGCCGCTGCCCTGGGCGCAAGAAGTTTATTATGCCAAACAGCGTTTTCCATTAGAAGTCCCCCTCCGACGATAACCCCTTTACGCCTCCTTTCACACTGCTCTTTCCTGTTCTTGTTGTTGTTGCTGTTTCTATTGTTGTCGTGGCTCTGGTCACATTGAAATGGTCGTTGCCACTTTTCGGCAGTTTGACGGAAATGCTGTGCATTATGGGAAACTTGCTCAGATTTCCGTCGCTTCCGGTGTGACATTTATTCATTATGATTTGCTCATTTTGGTGAACTTTTTCTCTCTTTTTTTTTGCTTCACTCTTCTTCAGTGGCTTTGTGGGGCGACTGCTTTGTGGGAGCAGCGTTAATTGGAGGACTTTTGGATGCTTTTATTTGCAAATAATTAAAAACTCTCAGCAGGTTGGGCCGCTTGATAAACGCGAGTTGTTAATTTATTTATTGACCCTTCTCACACTTTTCGCATAATTTCATTTCAGTAAATAGAAAGTTTTGCGGCTTTTCCTTACTCCCATTTACACTGTCTGTATGCCAGTATGTGTGTGTGTATGTGTGTTCGTTTCGAATTGGGCACCCTTCCATAATCATTTGACTGACCCGCATCGGGCTTTCTTTTACCCCAAATTGTCTTGACTCAGCAATTTCGGTTGCTGATTTGGGTGCCTTGGAATTTTGTGTTACGCTTGGTCAATTAAGCGGGACTCAAGAATCTTATAAATAGAATGGGTTGGGCCGATTTCGACCACATTATCCAATTCATGAACTCTCCTTTTACATAAACTTAAGTATACTAGAAATAGTATAATTTATTGCTTCATTAAAAAAGTCCTTCAATACTATCAAATTTCTGCAAAGCCATAAAGAGAACCATTTTTTTCCTATTCGCATGTCGCATTATAGAAAAATGGAGATTTTAAATTAATTAATATTTAAATCATTAAATAGTATTACTTATATTTATTTTGAGCCACATAAGCTAGGGAATTGGTAATAAATTTCCGAAGAAGTGCACTTAAATTTAAGTGATTTGGCCACACTGGCAGCTGTCGATTAAGCGTTCTCCGTCGATATTAACTTTCTTGCACTCCTCCGGTTCCCCCTCAACAAACTTATTTGCTGTCACGCTAACAATTTGCCCAAATATTCTGAGGCAAAAAAAAAACCTAACAAATATATAATAAATATTTATGGCAAAAAAATAATAGCCAAAGCCATAAAATTGTTTGCTCTGTCGACGCGTCGTGACGTACATATGCACGCACACACAAACAATTCGTGTATGGTATAATTGCATACAATCTCATAAATGTGTTGTAGTTGTATGTGTGTGAGTTGTGAGTGTATATCTAAAGGGTCCAATTGTATAAAGCCCACTCATTTTTAGTAGAAGTCCACAATTGCGTGTATGTGTGTGTTAGTATATATATATATATATATATTTAGATATAACATCTATATAAATGTAAAAGAGCTGCACAACTTAAATTTTTCGTTTTAGTTTTTCATCCTAACGGCTTAGGCTAATTTTATTTGCTGGCTTTCTTATAATTTTGGGCAATTGTTGCTCAACTTTTAAATATTTTAAAAGCCTTATTAATGTCATATTAGGACGCTCTTTAATACAGAAAAAAAGAACTAGAAAACAAAAGGGGTGCCGAAGACAAAATACCCTTGCAGACAATATATATATAGTTAACTGTATTTACACACATGCATTTGATTTTTTACCCATATATAGAGGTATGTTATATAGTAACATTAGTGATATTTTGATATATTGATATATTTTAAAACTATTTTATATACCGTAAAAGTTTTTCATATAAAAACTCCCTTTTCGAATGAATTGATACTACTGATACTGATCAAGAATGTATATACTTAATAGGGTAGGAGACGTCTTCTTTTTTACACCCTCTGCAAGGGTATAAAATACGTTTTTTTAAACCAGTTAATTTAAAGCATTTGATAAAACAAATTAAATGTTTATATAAAAATATAGTACACCATAAAATATTATTTGTGCTCAGTTAATATTAAAAGAGTTTACAAATTATATACATATATAAAAATATTCGTTTAATTGAAATTTCACTTATTTTTCGTTAACAGCAAATGTAGTATAGGAGATGCAAAAAATATACACAGCTTGTACAAAACAAAATCACTTAAAAATTCATGGCATGCTATGCGACTCCAGTCATGAAGGGGAGGAACACTTAAGAGTAGGCCCGGCACGTTGTATAAGTGCGAGTATCTTGTGTTTTGGCCATAAATTAGCACTACGCGGCACTCTCGACAAAGGCTTTTGGATTAAACCTCGGCCTTTTATTTATGTGGAACCGGGTCTCAAGACTGCCACATGAGTGTGGAAATGTCTCTGTTTGTGTGTGCAATAAACGAGGCCAGTCAGCCAACAACTTGTAAATGTGTTTCTGCTGCTGCCAGGGCCACATCCACATCCAGATCCACAACCACTTCCGGCTTGTGGTTTGGCTCGATTCATTTTCTTTTCTTGCTTTCTGTGTTGTTGCGCTTTTACGGCCTGAGCGTTTCTTACAGCTTCACTTTATGCTCCAATTATAAGCAGACAGCGCTCGAGCGTATCCTGTTCAAACAAGTACCGGAGTACAGGCAACTCGGCTGGTTCGCCGATTGGGTTCGCCAGCTTTCTGCGCCCTGTTCTGGTTTGGCCCCACCCCTTTTGTTTGCGGTTAACTGTTACTTTGTTGATTTTGTTTGTTTATTTCCGCTAAATTAATGGCGTCCACTGCTGACACTTCCGCTTCACACACTCACGCACATACACACACACACATACGCACACAGGCTTCAGCAGCGGCAACTGGCTGCGTTTAATAAAGTTGTGGTTGGTTGATGTGGCTCCCAACTCCGCACCATCCACTGGCTCCACTAGTAGTTACTATACGTGCATGGGGCAGCTGTTTCCGTCCACCTACCCCTCGCCTCTGCTTGCCACACGTCTGCTTGTACTCATTCAGCCCTGTTGTTAATCAGCATTTTGCCATTATCCTTTTACACGCGCCTCTGATTATGAACATCATTAGTTACTGCTCGCTGATTCTGTGCTGCCGCATCCAAGATTTATGGCTCTGCAACAGTGCCGTCTCCTCTTCCCTTCACTGCCTCGGTCCTTGGCACGCTCTTGTTCCAGCCACTTATTCTATTACAAGCTGTAGTTACAGTTAATTTGACATGCATAATTGTGGGTGTGGCCACTACTTAGTGTGTCCTCTTACCAAACTTGTTATTGTATCTTCCAGATTACTTACAGTTCTCGCCGTAATATATGGCCGAGGACACACGTGGCAACAGGTTGCAATGACAACGAAATTAGACCGTAAAATATGGGCGCTGTCTTGTCATGACAAGCGTTATAATCTCCAATTAGTTTTAAAATATAATGAGAAATAGCTTAAATTTGACATTGTTTTGCTTGTCTACTAATTATTTGTTATTCCAATACCAGAATATCTTTACTAAAAACTCTACTTTGAGCCCACAAATATTCTGCAGCCAAAGGTACTGTAGAAATTTAATTAGGGTTGTAATTTAAAGCATGCAGTTTATTTTCTTTCTTTTTCTTTAACAATATAATTTTTATTTCATTTCCGGAACAGTATGAAGTTAATTTTAACTTTGAATTTTATTTTGTACTTCTAAGCTATAATCAACTATATGTTTAGCTGTGAATAATCTGTGCATGTAAAACTGTAAAACAAGTTAATTACAATTTTTTTTACGGGCGGAAAATGTGTGTAGAATCAAAGTTGAATAAAAAAGCTTGATCTGGGCAAGGCTTTGTAACACCTGCTATCTGTATGATAATATAATAACATTAAACATAGACATTCATTTACCAAGATGTCCTGCGATTGCCATTCTTATGTCTTTAAATTCTATTCAGATTAAAGAAGAAGCTATTTAAGAGTCTACATACCAAAGCATATAGAAATGTATAATGATAAAAATACATACATTGTTTCTAGCAAAAATTTATATTTCATATTTATTTAATTTAGCTAAAGAAAGCATCGTTGGAGACATACATTTCTTAAAAAATAGCTTCAACCTTTTTTTTTTAACTTCTAAATTATTTAAAATTATTGTACACATTAATCCAAATTGAAATTCTTGATACCGCTTAGGGTAATAGTAGCTGTAGTGACTTTGCTCGGAAGCTTTCGGAATTCAACTTGTGAAAAATAAATTGCGAAATGTACCCACACACACACATACAATGTGTACACAGATATTGCTCATTCTCCAAGTGAGCAACAACAACGACGGGCAGCAATTTGTGCAGCAATAACTTTATATCGTTTTATATCCTTGAGGCCTATTCTAGACGATTGCCAGTTGTTATTGTGCTCAAACATAAGTGCCAAGAGTTCAGTTGACCTCATTGCCAGGGCATTCCCCTGATCCCGCCCCCGCCCCGCCCCCTTACCTTTTTCGTTCAGTCAATTGACGCCAACTGTGCATGGGTACGCAACGTGTCGCTTAATTGATAACGACGTCAACAAAATTGACGCCATGGACGCAATTCGAACCAATACAACAGCAGCAGCAGCAACAACAACCGGGCCAAGACCAACAACCAGAGGGACACTCAAAAGGACAACAACAACAAAAACAACCATATCAGCTACAGCGAACAAACGAAAAAAATAATTGTTTTCAAGTAGAGGCTACTTGACATCAAAAACATGCACATGCCCAAAACAATATGGCGGCCAACATGCACACATATGCCTAAGAGTGCCATGTGTGTGGGTGCGTGTGTCTGTGTGCGTGCATGGTCCAGTTCAACGAATGGTTGGTGAAACCGGAAGTGGCAAACATGAAAGCGCACACGATTCTCAGCAAGGCGGTTATGTCTCCCATGAGAGCGTGCGGATGTATTTTTAAGAGCCACAATTTTCCAAACAATTATTGCCATTTGTATGGCCAATGCCTCGATTTACAGAAGAGCTCTTCCTTTTATTAATCTGTGTGTGCGTGTGAGTATTTGTGAGTCTTCATATGGTCAGTTGTGTGGGTCCATGCAATAGCTCTGTAATTGGCGAACTAGTCAAAGGTTAACTGTTAACTCTTGATTGCCACAATTTTCGGAACATTTTCTCTTTGGTATTGGCTTACATCGAAAGTGGCGTTGATTTCAACGCAGCTTAAAACATTTGAAGTGGTCTTGCATTTGAACAAGATCAAATAGCAACATTTTCTCTGATTGGCGAATTATTTAAGTCAATTTAACGTAGTTTGAAGAGTTGCCATTTTCAGGGCTTTACTTTGATTTAAGCATTTATTTGTTCACTGAAAAATATAAAACATATTTCGTTTCAAGTCGTGTGAGATATAATACATTTTTAAGCCTCGTACAAAATATTTAAGTAAAGTAATTACTCGAATTTCTAATGTTCGACTCACCTTAAGTTCTATAACAGATTTAAGAAAGAAAACGTATCAATATTTTAATACATCATTGCTGAAGTTTTAAGTACAACATACCTTATTTTTTCATATAATTTTTGTATGACATACAAAACTCGCAATTTTACCAATCAAACTATATATATCATCTGCAAAAAAAATGAAAAAAATGTATGTGCATCAATCCTTATATGTATATATATGTACATTTCAGGATTGGAAAACATACGAGTCTACAAAGAATATGAATACTTTTACTTTATGGGATCGGATTGCATCAATGTTACAAATTTAGTAAAAAATTTAATTGCTTGAAGATAAATTGTACCCTATTCTTTAGCTTTGCGAATACTTTTAACAGGTACGAGTTTTAAAAATATAATTTAGGATTCTTATATTAGTAAGCAAAAACACGAAATATGTCAAAATGCTCGTTATCAAATGGAATATCTCAAATCATACTGTCCGTGTGAAAAACTTGTTTATTGCTCAAATCACTTAACAAATTCAATTTCATTTGAAACCTAAGTTTGGTATTTTATGACAGGTTCTCAGTAGTTTAAATAAATGGGAAGTGCATGTGTGCTTCAACCAAAGAAAATATTGATATGAATTCATGAAAATTCCAATTTCAAATTCGGTTGCCTTTGTAAGCCTCCAACCACATCACTATCAATATCTTGAATATTCGGTATATTTTATGGTGTATGCTATATTTTGTTGTATACCCTGTACCTATAAAAACAAGCAATAGGGTGTAAGTATGTGAAACAAGTGTAATGCCAAAATTCTTATCTTTCAGATATGGCAAATAGATTGTATCTTTGATATTGCATCAAAACAATTTTCTGTATCGAGTCGATTTTATCATTTATCTGCGAGCTGGCTATCTCCTAGTCGATGCAACCAAACATGGGCATTACTTTCTTTATTTACTATTTTGTACTTTTACGCGTTCTCGCGTGAAATTTTTATGAGTTCCCAAAATTTATTCTATGTGAAGCTGCAAAGCAAACATTCATGGTGCCTGATATGGATTGCTCAATGCACATATGTATGTACATGTACATATAAGTATATCATATTTACGAAGACTTGTTGATGTTTTTGAACGATATTTTATCACAGGCCCTGAAAATTTATGATTTTAATTGGTTTGGTCAAGCGGAAAGTTCAAAAGCGCTCTTAATACTATTGTTGGTCGTGGCTCTTTGGGCTTTTGTAATATACCCTCGATTTCTTTTATGTTCTTTAGAATTTTCAATATTGGGTTTTATTTGCGATTTAATAATTCATCATGGCATGCAATTTTATTGATTGATTTATTCAAGTGGAAAAATATTACGAATGCAAACAAATGCCCTTTTAAACAATTTATTAAAATTTGTATTGAAAATTATCAATAACAAATTTTTTAAGAAATATTTATCTGTATTAAATAACACGTGTGCATTGCCTGACAATCAATTTATTTGGAGGCTCAATCATTTTTATGGCTGTTCACGAAGTGAAACCTGTATTGAGTGTGTGCAATGTCCGCCTTGCTGACCTGAACTTTATTACAATTTTAATTTTGCGTACTCGATTTTCATTGATCGGATTTTGAGAAAATTATTAACTGACTTAGTAGAAATGAAAAAACCTTTTACGCTTTAAATTTGTTGCCGCTTTTGAAGCTAAGGACTTTGAATATACTCGTGAATACTCGCACCGCTCTTGCTGGTGGTGTAGCTATAGTCGCCAAATTTTGTAGACGGAATACTGATGACCTCCACTAAAGATTGAGCCACACCCACTCGAAAAATACAAAATTACAAAGTGGAGACCACTGCTTTGAGGTAACAATAATCCTTAAAGCCGTTTTCGACTCTTTTACACTGCATTTTAATAGAACGTGACGTTTTTTCGAGGAGATGTGTCATAATATAATATTTTAATTCTAATCTACTTAGCTCTTCTCCTCTTTCATGAAATTAATAAATATCGACATTTAGTATATAGGAAATATCTAGAACCTAGCATATAGTATTTATAGATATAGAGATATAAAATTTGATATTTATGGGAAATATTAATATAAATTTGATTACCCAATGATAACCCAATAAGAGCCGGTACAAACACTTATTCTCAAGCCCACATATACACACATACATACATTATTTGCCAAGTCATTGCTGCACATTACGTATACGCCGCATGCGTTAATGCCTTTTCATGAATCTTATTCTGCACTTTTGGTTTTTATTACAAAAGTGCGCGCCGTTCCCAATGACTATGAAAAGTGTTATTCGAGATGCACGTCTGTGTGTGTATGTGTGTGTTGCTGTGTTGTTAACGTTTGTTTGGGCGAGAATACAAAGCTGTAAAACAACAATGACGAAGACAAAGGAGCAGCACGGACCCATAAAAGCGTGATGACAAAGGCATAAACTGTTACAAAAATACAAAATATGAAAATACCCACACATGTGTGTACATACTTGTATATGAGTGTAAAATCGATGAGCAAACCAAACAAAGGCAAAAACATTGCCTGCACATTAGTAATCTCGCATTTACGGCTGCATTTTGCCAAGATTCAAATTTAAAAGCTAAAAGCATGTCGAGCCTGAACATTAAATTTAAAAAATTCAATTTTTTTAAAAAAGTTTTTTACTCAAAGGCAGTTGATTCATGAGGAAAAAGCTTAAAACTCTTTAATATGTGGCTAAAAGCTATACATTAAACTCATACAGTATTATTTATTTCATTGAAAACATGTGTTACGTTTTGTTATTCTAATATTTTTCTTCGTATGTTTATTGGAAATAAAATAGATTTTTCTTTTGCTGCTGCTTCTTTTGTGCTAAATTGAAAATATTGTTTTAATCCCTTTTGCATTCATGTATTTTTGTTGTCCATGTGTTGTTTCTCGACCTTTTGTATGCGCCTATTTCTCGGCGATTGTCCAGTGGACATGCAGCAATTGGCAAATTTAACGGTTGCCAAGAAACAAAATACACAAAAAACAACAACAGCAACAGCAATAAAAGTCCAGCCGTGCTAAAGAGCGTTTCCAAAAACCAACAGCACATTAAGGCTTATACATACTTACATATATATAAATGATTATACATACAAACGAATGAAGGCGATAGAGCCGACCATGGCCTTTGATTTTTCAAGCATTTTCCGGCCATTTTTTGGGGCGATAAAGTTTATATATATATATATTTATAGCCTTGCGTGGGTGCGAGTGTGTGTGACTTCAAAAGCACTTTGACTTTTTAGCGCCCACGGTTCACTAGAAGTTTCAACACCCCTTCCTATGTGTTGTCTCAGTCAGCGTCAAAAGCATTTGGTCCTTACTGCGTGGCAGTTCAAAATAAAATTGTAAATTTAATTTATCCTCTCAAACAGAAAAAAACAAGTAAGAAATTTGCAGTCGATTGAAGCGGACTATGCAATACTCTGGTCACTGTTCCATAAAACATAAACCAGGTGAATTCGTTGAGTGAATCAGAGAATGTGAAATATAATTATTTGTTTCTTTTCTTTTTTGGTATAGTTTTGTAAGGCCTCGATTTAAAAATCTCACTCTAGCTCTAAAACTGTGGCAGATATGGATTTTCGCGGTTCACTCGCCCGAAAAAAGTACATTTCTTCTTGAACTTTAGGAAAGGTAATCAGCAATATGTCCAAAAAAATTTTTTGTGCGATCTTTTGAGGAGGTCATCTGCCTGTCATCTGTCTGAGATATAAAGATTAAACCCAATATACTCTTTTCACTTCGTGAACGAGTGTAAATAGATAACACTTCTTCTTTCGGCAGTCCATTTTCTTGTATCGCGGCAATCGAACAGCGAACCGTTAGGGAAAAGGATGAATGAGGCACCAACCAAGTTGCAGGACATTCGAAAATCGGAAGGAATTGGTTACTGGAACGGAATAGTTCAATGGAATCTTAAACCTCTTTATACTTCCAATTGAGTTTGTTGGCTGTTTTCGGCGCAGTTTAATAAAAGTGTTTCTCACAACACACAGTTCAGTAGGATGGAACTCTTTATTGATACAATATTGTGAAATGAAAATACTAAAATGGATACTAAACAAAAACAATAAAATAAAAAACAAATTTATAATCACCATAAAAAGGTTTGTTTTTTTTCTTTATAATAATAATAATTTGGTTTTTATATAAATGTATTTTTTTTTAAATAAATTAAATTAAAAAAATAAAATTTTTGTTAAATAGTTTTAAATGTATGTATATGCTTTAAAATACAATAGAATGCATGATTTCTAGCTGCATATTTAAGCTTAAGTTAAATGTAACTTCACATTATGTATTTACATTGACAGAACGTGGTAATTACAGTCATTTGCCTAATATGATTGACGTTCTTCGTGGTACCACCTTCCGCCAAACAGCTCATTGTATTTCGACTCCATTATTGAACGCAATTAATCAAAGGAGTTGGTTGTGTGCTATTCCCCTGTGTGCATTGTTGGAGTGGCTTTCGCTTTTGGTGCCCTGTTTCCATGACAGTGCCTTCAACTACATGTCACGGGCTTTTCGGAAGGCTTTCATGATTTCGCTGACAGCGCTTTGATGATAGTAATTTTCAAGCTGATGAGTTTTAACGCGCTATCAAGAAAAGGGAATTAGATGAGGAGCTTTTATTGTACTGCGCCTTTAGTAATTGTGAGCTTATTACATTTCATTGGTTCCGAACACACATGAGAATATAATACATTTTTCATGTATTATGCCATCTTCTTATTGGCAATGATTTTTAACAAGTTATATTGTGGATGATAAATATTTGTTATACTGTTTCCATTAATACCCTTGAATAATTTGTTGTCAATTTGACAACATGTTTCCATTAAATCATATCATAAAAACAAAATGAACACATTCGAGACTTTTCGTTGTCAGACTGTTAAATAAACAAAAAGAAACAATTAATACCAAAATGAAATACTCTACTTTTTTGACGGTTTTACAACACGAGATGGTTATCTAAGCTGGACTAGAATTTGTCGCATTGTTATAATAATCTGACTTTAATTATGTTTTAAAGTATTACAAAATAAATATCCCTTGTTTTATTCTTAATAATTCATTTGCTTGCTTTTAAAATATAAAGGTCTTTGTAAATCACAACAAATATAAGAAATATATTTCACGGTTATTTACAAAAAAATTTTTGTATAATAAAATTCAGCTTAGAAATTTATTTTCGTTGCCAGACGCGCTGAATCATTAATTGCATTCAAAACAAATCGTGAGCGGAGCTGACAAATGAATCAGCGGTGTGGCAGGAATGTGTGCACTATATGGCAAGAGTATCGCCCATGAAAGTGGCAGTCATCGTGGCTTAACGATGTGCGTAAATGCAACGCTATCGGTGTCGCTGTTGACGTCGAAGTCGACGTCGCTGTCGCTGTCGACTTCGATGGCGATGTCAGCAGTTGCCATGGGGAGCCCGCACGCCATTTGCCAATAGAGGACTGATTGATGGTATAGCAGCGACTCATATATCAAATCAACATGTAAATGCGCAAACGGTCGGACGGAGATAGCGGGAGAGGAGGTGGGTGGGAGAGAAAGTGAGACAGCGAGACAGAAGGCCAGACTGCCAGACAGTTTGGCCACACGCGAGCAATTTAAAAAGCCATTTGTCTGCATAATGCGCCAAGATCTGAGGCAGGGCATAACCCTCGTTTTTGTTTTCGGTCATGCCCTTCATATGGCCCAACGAGATTACGCCCAAGATAGTGGAAAATTTGCAGCGCCACGCTGTTTCCAAATAAAACATGGCCTACGACACGCCACATAACAAGATGGCCAACACTCTGCCAGATCCGATCCCCTCCATGCTTGTGAAATAAGTCCATTTCCGTTCGGACCACCCTGGATACTGGACGCAGGACGCAGGACTCTGTTCGCATGCGTGTAACTATGCATGTGTGTGGGCTGCTGCTCAACTGGGCGTTAAAAATTCAATTTACACAATTTTTAACGCAATTAAATTGGAGCTGTTGCCCCTGGCCCGCTCCCTCCCTCCATGTGTAGTTCAAGGCGCACGCAACTTGCTGCTAGTTTTTTATGCGCCCACAACTTCAGGGCTCGATGCGTGGGCTGGTCGCAACTTTTATGTTCATATTTTATGCATTAAGTACTCTATTAAATTTTTTGTTGCTTTCCCTTGGCTAAGCCATTTTGGCATGAGTTATTTGAGCATTCTCTTACGTACTCGTAGTACATATTACTCACATGCACATACATATACCAGCTCTGGATGACCCTCAGCGTTTCTGCTGGCTAAGCTTGTTTATTGTGCGGTTTCTTCTCGAATTTATGGGGTACTTGACACGCGGCTTTTATCGCCCAGGCGGCGTATACGCGATATTTATTTGCTTTTGATGAGATCGGGCATAGAGAGTGACCTAGGCAAGAAGTGACCAAAATTTGGTACAAACTGTGGAGTATTTGACATTTTACATTCATCAAATGAAAACAAGCTTGTTCTGACTTGATTCGATAGTAAAAAGTCGGCAATATACTAGATTTACTTTGATCTAGATTTAAGTTTTTGATAGAATCTAAAATTACGACAGGAACTCGGGCTCGATCCTCCTCAAACGTGATGTGGTTTATTTTATTTTTTGTATCTGTAGGAAAGCTATAGTCTGTTAGTCCTACTTGCTTTAGTTTTTATCACACTGTGCACGAGTATTGCAGACCCCTGGAGAATAGTAGTACATTATAGAGAATATAAATCTGTGGGTCAAAATAATTTATTATTTAATTAAAACTTGCAATACTTTAAGTTTATAGTTTCATTTTGGAAAGTTTTCTATCTTTTCTGCCAAATGTAGAGACTCTTCAGAGTAGAGTATACACATTTTCAAGGCTTTAACATTTAAATACTTTCATCTGCTGTTGCTTTTGATTGCCTGATGACCGCAATGTCTTGTGATGACCTCAGACGACACTCGAAATGGCATGGCAATGTAACGGAAATCGGCTTAAAATTTACTCTGCATACATACACCGACAAAGCGTGCGTGATTTATGGTCTCCCTGCCCTGGGTGCCTGTTCTCGCGGCAAACACTTTCTGAAGTCGGCCAAACCAGAGCTATGGCTTGCGCCGACTTATGCAACTAATGCAACTGAACGTCGTGGCCCAAGTGGAAAAAAGTTATTTACGGCCAACTTGTGAAGGCGCCAAGGCAGGTGGTGAGGAAGGGTGGGGAAGTGAGGTGCATTGTTGGTTTGAAGCCTACCTGGCGCAGTTTTTAAATCATTTTTGGTATATTTCTATTCATATTTTTTATATTTTTCGTGCAGCGCAACTTGGCTTAAGTTGGCAACCATTTTGCATTGTGAAATACTGAAGAATCGGGAGTGGAGGGTGCGGAGTAACGAAGCGTTATTCGCAAATTATGTTACTTTAGGCAACTCGAATAAATCTTGGGGAAAGTGCGCTCTGCTGCTGTTGCCTACACACAAATCAGAGGCAAATTAGTTACACCCTCGCGCTGCCCTATCAGCCCTGGAAAACTTGTTGAGCTGCAAGTTTGCAGCTCTTATGTACGCCTATGGGGGTCTTAGAGCATGGCCAAAACTTGCCGCTAATGAGTAAATGTGGCAAAAGTTTAAATTAATTTTTGAAATGTGTTGCTAGCATGCCAGGGACATGGCCAAGAATTTATTTTCCTTTATGGCCCCAGCTCTTTAATTATATTTTCGACACTGCCGACCTCTGACACCCTCCGTCTGTGGCCGAAGCCTTTAGTATTTGTGTTGCCACATCTATTTCGCCACAGACAAAGTCATGTGTTTATCAACCTTGCACCTCACTCAGTTGCAGGTCAAAGCTGACTGATGGATGCTATTCGAATACCAAAGTTCTGGCCGGAAGGCCATTGAGTATGCTTGATAACACACAGGATCACACCGGGTAAGGATGCTATCCCATTCTGTGTCATAAAAAAGGAACATTTAAAATGGTTTGCAGCAATCTGTAAAATGGTATATAAAAACCTCACAAAGCGCCCATAATAAATGCTATCTGCTTTCCTCTGGTCTGCTTTTTATTTTTATTTCTTTGACAATTCCATTCATTTGAAAGCAAATCAGATAAATAGGTCATAACTTTTAATGTCTCACATTGATGGAAAAGTTATAAAGCTACAACTGATAAAATATGTATATGTGCAAAAAGTTAATTTTGTAGTCAGCGCATTCCCAAGAAAATATTAATGAATAAATCAGGACTATTGCAATAATGCAACTACACTAATACATACTCTCCAAAATTTTTTTGATTGTGTCAGGTAATATCGGAGTCAGCCGGATCGGGTCACAGTGTTAAATACTTTTGTAATTTCCTTCGGATATTCAACGCAGCTCAAAAAGTTTTATAAATTTATGTTTTTAAATTTTGTCGAAGACATTTGTTTGTTGACATACTGATAGATAAATAAATAACACAAAGTTTCATGTCATTCCCTCTTTCCATCATTTTAGTTTTTATTTTCGGCATCAAAATAAGTTAAGTATGATGCGTTTTTATTTGTAACGAAATTATCCTTAATGTTTAGTCTGAACTTTTATACAATTTGTATGCTTTTTTTGTGATTCCGTTTACCAAATTTGGCATTTTGCATTTTGCTGTCTTCTTTCTAGATATCGTCCGACCCTTCATTGACATTTGCCAGTTTCAAAATGATACTTAAGTAAAAGTAAATATGGAATTAAGCTTTAAAATTGTGACTATAATTGACTGTATTTCTTCATTATCCAATGGACTTATTTTTTTTTTATAGCTGCTTCCTGCTTCTTATCGAATATTCAACTACAGTAAATACCAGCAACACACACAACTGTCAAACTCATATTAAAATTTCCTAATCAACGCCAATCAATTCGTTCGCAATTTGCAATGAACAAATATCTTTTTACAGGGGTCAACTAGCGGATATTATGGCAAAGCTGTATTAAATCAATGTTCATTAAGCACAGTGAAAGCAATGCATGGGTGATAATGAGTTGGGTGCTCGAGGCGATTCCATTTTGTATGTGCAGGTGTGCCTAAAATATGGCGTAATGCGCATAGAGTTCGTATAGCTGGAACTGATTAACCCAATAAGCACATGGAGTAATATCGATTGATTTGTAGCGGCTGCTGAACACTCTTCTGCCTGAAATGGTTGACAGCAAAATGTTGATAAACTTATTTCAGCATAATTGAATATTAATTTGAACGCTTCGATTGCCTTTACGATATACTGAACAATTGAGTTTCCTTGTCCAAATAAGGGATCTGCCTATGTGTGTGTGTGTAGCTTTTGACAGGAGCCTTGGGCTTTTCGGTTTACATAGCAAAATATATATTTGAGCGTGTGTGCGTATGCGTGTGTCGCCATTTTGTTTATGTTGCGTATTTCCGGCACAGCGTGTGTTCAGGGCGCTTCATGCATCGCTGCGTCGTCTTAGCTGTCAATCACAACTGCTTGACAAATTGCTTTTGGACTCGACTGACGTGTTGACAGAGACCGCGTAAATGTCCAGTCCTGGTTCGAGTTCCTATCCCTCTTCCAGTCCCTGTTGCCGATTCGCCCTGCTAGCTGACACTTTTTCAAGTGAAAACATTTAAGAAATGCATTTAAACTGAGAACCGAGCTTAAAACGTTTTCAGCTTTGATGACCTGACATTAGCAGTGTTGCAAACCGCTGCTGCTCAACACTGCTGCGAACATTTTGCGTCCTGGTTGATTCTCTGTCTTGAAAAACTTCAAACGAACGCTGGTGGGACACATTTTGAGTTTTCCAGCTGAGAAAACTCAGACAAACACTCAGTCAAGGTGCAAAAACATTTTACGTAAACTTTAATGCCACACGAAGCCAAGTGAAAGTTGCATTTGGGGTTTGCTCAATATGAGCAAAAAAGAAGAAAAAATATAGAAATGAAAAGGAGCGAGCGACAAGAGACATAGTTAGAAAATTACTTTTACTTACTGTCATTGACGGTTCCCTTAGGATATTTCTAAGTTTTAACTACGACGTTTGTTTCCTCACCTGCTTCCAGTGTGCAGGTTAGTTTGCCTTTTGTTTCGCTCAGCAAGGAAAAAACAGAGATCGAGGACTAGCTGCTGCGGGAATCAAATATTCACAAATGTGGGAAAACTTTTTTTAGGAACCTATAAAAAATTGTCAATAACTGCCCATTAGATATTAGGAAAGGGTTAGCTAGAAAGTTTATGACATCTGATAGTATATAGTTGGTTGACAGTCAATGCATATTCAAAGTAAATAATGGTAAGAGCGGTAGCCAAAACTTTTAAAATTATTTTTTATTTACCTAACACAATTTGTTTGTTTAGCCAAATCAAAAATTTGTGCGAGCTTCAAATTTTTGCTTTTGAAATAAACAATAAAAAACCGTTGTCTTCGGGGTGCCGATAAATAAGTTTGAAGTAGTAAAAAGAAATATATATATTTTTTTTATCCAACATTAAGCAAAGCATGTCACTCCGAAAATATAAATAAATAATTAGCTTATGGATGGCTTAGTATCAAAAGGTTGGAATTTCCTTAAATTCGTCAGCTTTGGTCCCCTTAATAGACTGTTCGTAAGGCGCTCTAATATGATTATGTGTCGCTGGCAATGCCTTCATAAAATGTGGGCTAGGTACCTGTCATATATCACATGACGTCATTATTTCATTTTTATGCATACATCAGCTGACAATTCGAGTCGGGCCAAAACCCGTCGAGCTTAGGTCAGAGCCCAGGATTCAGGCCCATCAGACTGTCGCCAGGCCGTCTGGCAACGAGTGTGACATAATGTGATAAATGATGATTTTATAATCGTTTGCATGACATGTAGTATGTATATTTGTGTATCTAGGGCAACTCCCGCCTTAGCTAGAAAGCAGCCTCCTGATGCGGTCAGTGGCCAACTTTGCTTTTGGCCATGCCCTGCAGGCGTGCTTCATCCAGGCAGCTGCAAAGACAAGCCTTGGGCTGAGCCGTTTGCATGTTTCAGCTTTTTTCGGGCTTAGCGTTGTCCAGGACTCTGCTGCTCTGCCCAACAATCCTTTTGCCCATTTTCAATTCAAAAATGGTCCCGCCTCCTTTTCCGTATGTGTAGGTGTGGCTGGGTAATTGTGTTTGCTTGGCTCCGTGCGTATGTATATGTGCATGTATTTAGATACCTATATGTATATGTATATGAACATGAACATGATAAATTATCGTTTGTCTACTTTTTGATGCAATATGATGTTCTTGTCGTCTTCGTCGGCTGTGTGCGATGCTAACGGACGGTGGTCCATGCCACAACCCCTGTCTCTGTCCCTGCCTCATTCTCTGACTCTGCCTCTGTCTCTGTCTCCGCCGCGCCTCGTCCCATTTTTTGATTAATTGAATTTCACGTTGAGACAAATATAAATTTTCATTTCGGTCTGGCGTGCAGACAACCGTTTGTTGTGACAGTTTTGGGTATATTTTCCAAATTGAATTATTGCCAAGCAAATGTGAATTTAATTTAATTTACACTAAATTGTTAAAGGCCTTGAATTATATAAACACGAGAGAAAAAGTAGCAGTTTAAAATAAACCATTTTAAAAACATGCAAGTCAATATGCAAATTTAATTACATTATAACATAGTTTTTTTTCTTAAAATAATTTTGTTATAATTTTAAAAGTTAAAAGTTTTATATTTGTTTGTTGTTATTATTGTCCATTAAAAAACATATAATAAGCGAAAAACCATATATATGTAAGTTGGCATATTACGAAAGAGTTGGGCCCATAATAATTACGTCTTAGCTAAATTATCCTTTTACCGAACTCGGAATTCTTTCAACAAGGACTAAGAAATCGGTTTGGTAATAATTTTACATAAAACCCATTATAGAGGAAAATTGAAATCAAGACCTTAACTGCACATAATGTCAATCAATGTCCATGACCATATCGGCATCAGCATCATCATCAGCATCAACATGAACATCAGCATCTACAACAACGTCAACTTCAGCATCAACATCAACGTATTCATTCTGCACGTCGTCAACGTCAATGTCATTAAAGTGCATTTTAAAATAGAGTAATAAATATTTACTTAGCTGTGTGAAATGGCAGGCACCGCCATTGGGGGCTACGTTAGGGGGCGCGCCCACTTGATTGCCAGGGCATATCGTAATTGCAGATAAACTTTATGCCATTAACCTTAGCGCTGTCTAGTTGCCCGTCTGCGTCTGCACTCGGGCAGGCAAACTGCAAAGTGCTTTTGAAACATTTCATGATAAGCATTTGCCAACGTGCCCCATTCCTGTCAATACCCTGTCCCTTTTTGTTGCCTGTGTGTGCTGAGCTTCCTGCAGAATCCTGCGTGCAGTGGGTTGTGCTTTTTGTGCCTTCAACAGCTTTACATTTGTGGCACATGTGGACTGAGCTGAGCTAACCAAGAAATATGCAGAATATCGAGCACCCCACCCCGTCTCAACCCACCGACCTCCTTTTGCAAGCGTCACTTAGGGGACCTCATGCGTTTGCCTTCATTAAACTTATGCGTAAGCATCAGCAAAATGCATTAAACTTGGCAAATATCGTAAAAATTAATGACAATTTTGTCTGAGGACGAGTCGAACCCTCGCTCTCTGCCTGATTGGAGCTATTTGTGTGATTCTGCCGGACTAAATTGGAGCTGTACATTTTTGACAACTTGAAAGAGTTGTCAGTTGGGTGGGTTTGGATTTGCTGCATCGAAACCAATTTGAGAATTTCCTTGGTGTGATTAAGAATAACATTTTAGTTCGATTTAAAACTTCATGTAATACTAATAAGTTCAAAGTACTTACACCAACAAGTTAAAAAATAATTAATTTTAGTATTTATTAGCTAAAATAGCCTCCTTTTGAAGAATATGTTTAGACTCATATACATTGTGTATATGGGTCTGGTGTACTCTTAGTAATGTTTAGTTCAAATGTTTATTGTCTTTCATAGTCTTTAATTTCAAATTTTGTAATTTATAATAAAAAATATTTTATAATTATTTCTTTTTAATTAAGTTTTAGCACAATGTGTTCAGCTTTTGTAATCCGTAAAAATTACTCATTCATGTGAGATGTTTTTATTTCTATTGTTGAAAGGTTTTCATTTGATATTGTAGTCTTGTGTTTTTATGTCAATAAATGTATGTAAGGTTTCCATAACACGTTTTTGACCAAAGTGTTACTTTGCAAGAAAATTTTCAAATTGGGTTTTTAATTATCATACAATATATATTGGTTAAACATTTTATGTTGCTGAGTTAGTTGGTTTCTATGTTGATTTTTTCATGAGATTCGTTATGTAAAATTCTGTTGATTTGCAGTAGGTGTGAAAAGTAAATAATGGCATACAAAATCATTGTACATAAGTTGTAATTGTATAATTGCTGGATAACCAATTTAATACCTCACATTTAAGAAAATTAAAGAAATTCGTAATAAGAAGATGCTGCTTCTAATAAATTACATGACTTACTTACGAATGGGTTGCGTTGTAAGCCCATAATTAGTTTATTTTAATTCGCAGTAATAAGGCGTAATGCAAGATGCGCATTTGTTTTGCGTAGCTACTGAGTCAAACTTGTAACCTGTAAACCTAATAACTGTAATTAGCTCACAGCCACAGTTTTATGACAGGCCGTACGTAACGTGTTACGTTACGTTATGTAATGAATTGCGCCGATGCGTTGGGCCATTGCTCATTTTAATGGGTGCGTCTGTCGAAATGAACTTTCGCCACGTGATTTGGCAACATTCACGCAGGAGCCACATCAATAACTAATTTTTCATAATTAATGTGTCGGTCTGTGCGGATGCCTCCTTTGGCCAACACGCTTGCTTTATTTATAATATATATGTATATACATAATATATAAACTGGTCTTTGTGTGTGTGTGAGTGCGTATAGATTCTTGTGTAATGCACTGTGTACGCATCGCATGAATCCCACCGCACGTTTTATGTTCATTAGTGCAGACGGCGCCAGAAGACACAGGACGGTCAGCATGGTGGATGCCGCATAACCTTTCATTGTTTTTCATTATGCCCATTACTTATTGTGCTTGACTATGGGGTGCGAATCCCTGCAAGGATATTAACCGTTTCAGGTTTGCTGAGCTTGTTGCACGTTTTCAACTCCTTCCGGTCTACCAGCAGCTACAGCACCGGAAATATATAAATATTCGCTGCTAAATCATAATCATAGCTCCGACTATCCTAATAATACTTGTTATAGTTCAGACCCAGCACCTAAATGATTTCAGCTTAACGACTGAAAAGGGTTTGTCCGGAAAACGTAACTTTGACAGCAAGTGGAATATTCAAAAGCTTTGTGAGATTCAGCACCCTTTTTGAGATTTGACATAACTGTATAGAAACTTTATTATATCGAATAAGATATTACTACAAAGGATTATCAATTTCGTGTGACAGTAAACAAGTAGAAATTAGAGCACTTTGATTGAAGGATTAGACCTGCAGTAAAAAATTAAATTTGTATTATTTTTTAAAAATATGTAGTTTTCCTAGAATTCATATTAATATTTAACTAATTAATTTTTGTTATACGAGCTCTTGAATTTTTTTTTAAACTTATTAAAAGTCACAAAGAAATTAGAAAATTTTTAAAAACCACAGTATTTTAAATCCAAGGAATTGAAATTGGAGAACATTAATTCAGGAATTTAAGGACAAGTATCTGAACGTTACAATTTTCGAGCATGCCAAATCTTCGTTCCATTTTGATTGCAGTGTGCATTGAATTCGGCTACTTCAACTATTCATAAATATATTTGACAACTAACGGACAGGAGCAGGGCTTAGTCAAAGTTAAAAAGTTAAGTCTATTTTTCCCCAAAACTCTTTTCAATCATCAGAAATTAAGCTCTGTTGTAAGCCTCTTAGTTGGTTGGGTTAGCTTTTGAACTGCATGAAGCGTATGTTAGGTTTGCTATGCTCAGGAGGTCTACACAAAATCCCCTTTTTGGCATAAGGCAATACAGCAAATAGAAGCTTATTAAATATAACTTTGATCCCATTTGCGTTAGCTCAATTTACGAAAGTATTTTGCATTAATTAAGCCAATTTAGTTGCCATACACAAAGCTCTAAGCTGCAGTCGGAGCCGAAAAAAAATACAAAACTGTGCAGGACATCCCCTTACAGCCAGATAATCTGTGTTCGGCTCGTTCAGACTATTTGTTGACTCAGTAACGTTAAGTTATGAAAATGTCGCATGTTTCATTAAACAGATTTCGGACGCTTTAACAAAATACTTAAGCCAAAAAATTTAATTGAAATTTTCCTCATGTTTTCAATGCTCACTTTGTCTCCTCTGTCCTTGTCCGTGCCAGTTTCCTTTTGAGGTGACAATTTAAGCACGCTCAATGCCATCAGATAATGACGTTGATTGTGGTGCTCCGCATTCCGCTCTCCACCGATTTGCCATCCATCAATCCCAGGCAGGCTGCTTGGCTACATAACAATAGCAAAAACAAAGACAATGCCACATCATGTTGAGATGTTGCTTTTGTTCTTCCCCCTCTATTTGTGACCCATCCGCTCCCGTTGTGGCTCCCGCACCTCTGCTCCTTTTCGTCCTGGCTGCTGTCGGTTGCTCGGCCTCATAGTGGCTCCCGTTGCACTTTGCTCTGACATTTTGAGTTTATGGCATATTTGCATTATGACTCTTGTGCTTGTGCGTTGAGAGCGAGACGTGCTGTGCTGCGGGGCGGTGCGGGGCATTGTGGGTTGTGGCTTGCCGCCGGTGCTGGCTCAATCCTTTTAACTGGCCGTCGTCCTCTGCTGCACCCCGGGCCCACATTGTGTGTCCTTTGCATGCTGTACTTGAACAAAGATGTTGAGGTTGCCATGAATGCAAAAGGCAGAGTCAGGGTCTGGGCCAGATCCGCGTTCTGGCGTTGAGATTGAAATTGCATTAGAAGCTGGCTGAGCTGGCAAATAACAATTCATACTAACATAAAAATTATGCACAGCTTAACAAATAAAATCTATTTCATATGTGGGCTCTCAATTAGAGACTGTCTCTAATTGTAAAATTTTCATGACCTATTTGACCAAGAAATACTCAATTTCCTACACCACAGTAGATTCTCCATTGTGTCTGTAGGTATTACGATAATCAAGATCAACATCAAAAGATAACAGATAAAAAATCCGTCAATTTCAGGAAAACATTTTTCTAAGTGAAATTGTTTTAAGTACATAAAAATTAAGAGTGCTCCAGTCGAATAGCACCCTATAGATGGAGAATTATTTATGTGCTATGTATTACTAACATAAATAATTAATATACTTCAAATATCGCGCAATTCTTTAACATTTTTTTTAGCAAAATGTAGGACATTGTTTTTTACATATTTTGATTGTCTTTTTATATGTATTATATTATAAGATTGCTGTTTTATATGTTTGTGTTTGCTGTTTTATATGCTAACAATTTAACAATTTCAACAAATAAGAAATCGCGAAAAAGGGCGATATAGTTCTATTAGGAGAGAATGGGAGAAAGATAAATAGAGGGAGAACAAATAAATAATTATATATTAATACATTTACATATTTATTGCATTTCACGGATTGAGCACAGAAGAATTTGTTATTGACGAAGTTGTGGAAGCAGATAAATGTGCAATAACATTGAGGTAACATTTTAAAAGTCTTAATCTCTAAAAATATGTTGAGGTGTACATAAATTTTATAAATCTTGATGGAACAGAGAAATAAACCAGACATGCTAGTGATCCAATAAATAAACTGTATTACATTTAGTGTGTCTGGCTCTCCGGCTGCAAACAAAAGCAGCGATAATCACATACAAATATGTTGATAATAATTAATGTGGGGATTTATTAATATCAGGGTTACATATGTCTTTGATTGACTTTAGATTTAACAAACTTATTCAACGTTCAATGTTCAATGTTTTTCTGGTGCGACCGTCTTTGTGTGTCCCTACAGATTCGTCGTTGTCGTCGTTACTCAAGGTGCAGCAGCCGTCTTGCTACTTGCGCGTCTTCCTTAACTCTTTCTGTACAGCGTCTCGATAGATCCAGCTCGCTGTTGACTTTCGTTGTTCATTATCGTTGTTGTTCATCGCTGTTGGTTATCGTTGTTGTCCAGGGATGCTTAATTATAAGTATTCACTCCCACATTAATATGTTATTTATGGGTTCGGATATTTATAAATTTAACAATTTTACCTAATTTAGCTATGTGCAGAGTTGGCATAATATTGTTTAGCCGATGATGCCAATCATCTTTCCATCACACATACAGAATTACATTACATAATTCGACTTATCCAATTAGCCGAAATTAGCATATTAGGAGATGCCATGGCGCACAAAAGATCGACTAAGAATTGTGGTTCACTTGCCAGTTAGTCGAAATTGCAATTTGCAGTTCACTTCAGGTCCAAAGCCACCAGCTTTGGTCTAGGCTCAGTCTGGCAACGAGCATGTATCGTATGTTGTTGGAGCATGTGGGTAGGAGGTGTGTTTGGGGTGGGCGTGGATGCCTTTGTCATGGTCCCAGCTGCGATGGTAAATCTGGACACGCAATTGGTGACGCGTGTCCTGTGCTTGTTGACATGGCGATGGCCAGGCAGCCACATGGGCCATAACCTGCTGGTGTCCCGTCTGGCGATTGCTCGCAGTCACTGGCATTTGAGTCTGATAACATAATTTAGGAGGCAGTAGAGAGACGTGGGCGCTCGTTGATTTTCGCATTTCATAAGCCGACGCCCAAATCATTATGCATGTCTTTGATGGCCGTCGCCGGGGGCTGGTATCAAAAAATAATGCTCATTAATTTGGTCAGCGGAGGTCGGATGCCAGATGCGAGGTGGGTAGTTTGGTAGTTGGGTGTTCAACGGGACACTTGAATTAATTTATCTTATCGCTAGCTGCATTTGGTGCCCTCATGCGTTGTTGACGTCCAAGTTCCACTTATCAACATCAACAGCATAACGACAACAACGGCTACAACTGCTGTACCCTGCCCATGTCTGGGTATCAACATAATCTCATCAGCATCATGACCATCATGTTCATTATGACCATCATGAGCTTCATTTAAGCGCATTCATTTTTATGCCATGCGCTTTTCGCGCAACCCGTTTTTTCACCCCATTTGCCGCTCAAGTGGGCGGTGGCTGCTGTTCTGTCGGCCGGCAAAAAGTGATGCATACTTAAGTGGGCTAAAATTCAATTTAGTATTGCGCCTTTAAGTTGGCTCTTGTTGAATTCCGCTTGCCTCGCATGCCACACAGTGTGGTAAGTCAATTATTTTCTTGTTTAGCAAATTGTTACACATTCAGGTTAAGTGTAGACATTTGGCCCGCTGTTGCTGTTGTTACTGTTGCCTGGTCTAAGTTTGTTTTGCTCTCCGATTTTCCACACACTTACAATTACGCCTTCGCATACTCAGTTCCATCACCATCATCGTTATCATCGTTGTGGATTTGGTGAAAGTTTTCTTGCTTCTTTCGCCGCTCTAGATATCACTTTGGGGTTAACATTATTGGGCACAAGTTGCATTGCTTTTGTTATTTGTCCGACCTATGACATGCAACAGAGTACTCGCGAGTGCAGTTAAATGCGAGCGGTTTCTGTTATAAATACATGTGGAAAATAATGTCTCAATATCTACGTATTTCATTTATGTCTTGTTTTAATACCCTGCGTCCAGTAAATAAGGAAAAGTTATTGAACATCCCGCACATATTGCACAAATTTCAATATTGATATTTGATCAGTTATGGGTCATTTCACACTTTGAGTATTTTCTTAATATAAAATGACTGCAACTGCCATAAGTACACTCAGAAAAGCAGCAAAGCATTTTTATCTTTTTTATATAAAAATACAATTCTTATTTGAATAAATTTTTCATAGTCCCTAAATTTCCGAAATGAAGGTCTCAAATACATAACTGAAACTAAGAAATGTGGAGCAACCAAATTACGCAGTACTTATGCAATCAGGATTAATTCATATTTAATTTAAGAATATTCAAGAACGAAATTCACGCACTTTTTAGAATTTAAAAAAGCTATTTGTCTGAGTGATTTTCAATCGGTGCTTTAAGCGCTTTCAGTGAACCTACCAAACCTTTGACTTAATCAAAACGAGCGTGTAACATGTTTCCACATTTTCGCGGGAACGGTCAGCAACTACAAGTTCCAGAGACCAAACATCTACAAGGTCCATTCTCTCCGACACACATAGACCACATACACACACCCACACATACGTTGCGCCAACAAACATGGGGCCACCGCAGTAGCAACATGGAAAGAGCTCGACCCAAATATCATTTAACACGCGTGTAAACAAAATCGCTTAAGTACATGCGCCTGAACAGAACCGAAATCCAAGCACCGAGAACCGAGCACCAAGCACCGAGAACGCCGTAAACAAACAGAAAAGTTGGCCGCAGGGGCGGTGGCAGAAAAGGTGTGGCCCGGATTGAAAGTGAAATGTGAAAGTAAGGCAGTTGCTGAGTGAGTGGCCTTCCCAGAGTGTGTGATGGCCAACAAATGCAGCCAAAAGCGCAGGTTGGGCGGGAGAAGAGGAAGAAGGCCCTGCTAGCTGCAAAGGCTGCTTGCTTATTAGTTACTGATGACTGCGCTTGCTCATCATAATAATCGGTAACTATTAACCCTGTACGTCGCTAGTAAATGCACAAATCCCCAATTTCTAAACAAATCCAAATGAATAATTAAGGTTGAAGCGAATTTTCCAGCTGCTGTGTGCCAAACGGAAATTAATTTCATCTAAGGGCAACTGTGAAGGCTTAAGGCTCAAGTGTGAGGGGTTTAGTTGTAGTTGCCTGTATAAGTGAGGGTATACCATATATCATATATATTTTCCCTGAATATGCTAATAATTATCAATCGATTCGTTGAATTGCGAGTTCGATTTTCTTCAGCCCAAAATCCGAACTTGTATAATGGGTAGTGTGGCCTCTGAAATTGCAGATGTTATTCAGAAATGGGCAAGTACAAAGCTCTTGTCAATTGATTCTCTTCTGGCACTAACTGAACTTTAAACCAAAATTGGAATTGCCTGCCAAGCACTCGATACATGGCCTGAATTGCAAAACGAATGCGCCAAACAATGAATTCTGAATTTGAACCAGAATGCGAATTGGGAAAAAGAAAAACAACACAAAACAACACAAAACTACACAATACAATAAAACAGCAGAAATGTTCGATTATCCCATGGCTCCGGCAGTCAGTCAGCTCGTCATGCAAACTGAAATCCATGGAATATGCAGAGGCTCAGCTAGAAAACCCCAACTCTCAGGCCAATGGTCAAGAGGAGGCTGGCCACTCCCCTGAATGCTGCCTACGTTTTCGTTTTGTCGACGCACTTAACCCCATTTATTTATTTTTCTCTCTTATTTTCGTTTTTGGTTTTTTTTTGGTAATATTCCTTTAGCAGAAAATAAATATTAGTATTCCCAGCGATTGCTGCTGAATGCTAGAGCCCATTGGGTCATTGTTTTGGCTGGTGCCGCTGCTGCTTGTTGTTATTGCTGTTAATAATTAAATGCAGTTTATGCCGCGTTCAACTAACTCGAAATTTCTGTAAATTCCATTTGAAAGTATAATCAAAATGCTAACAGGCGAGCGGGCGCCTAGGGAAAAAAATTAAAATTATTTCTCTCGAGCACTCGCCCAGAAGCCGCTGGTTGCTGTGCTTTCATTTTCATGTGCAAAACAAGAGCAACAACAGCAACAACAGGAATCCGCATGTCCGTTTTTGCTCCGCTATGGAAATCTCGTCCTTCGCTCTGGCTGTCCATCCTCTTCTCTGTCTATCTGTCTGTCTGTCCGCATCCTTGTCTTTTTGCATGAAACGTTTCGATGCTAATGTTCGTGGCAGCGGCCCTTGCCAGAGTCGGAGCCATAGCTGTAGCCACGGCAGAGCTGTTTCCTCCAGCCATTTTATAAGTACTTCGCCTGGTCCTGCGACTGCTCCTGCCACTCGAATACTTTGCACTTTGCACATGGCCTGCATAATGAATGGATCGTCCGGGCTCACAGCCCTGTGTCAGTTGCTTTTCAATTGAGTTTTCCTTAGTTTTTAAGAGTTTTCATTTGCAATTACGATGCACAATAAAAGCACAATTTGTGGCCATTTTGGGTGCTGGCAATTTTCAAATAATAATCAGGGACAATGGGAATGCTTTGCAGAGCTAAGCGAAAATAAATGTAGAATCTATGCATATAAGAGAAATCAACTAACTTTTATCAGTGCATTACATGAATTTTTTATCGCGATATCTTTAATAGTATTAAGAGGGTAACACGACAAAACTAACTATTTTAAAGAAAACATTTTAGAGCGTAGTTTAAAATAGTATTTAAAATAGGATTAGAAATCTAATCAATTTTTTTTAATTGTACTATTTACTGCCATTATAAACGTTATATTTAGTTTGTCCTTATGTTGTAATTCCGTAGGATAATATTAAATAAGTATAATGTTGTAGTATATTCACCTTTATATATTTTGGTCTTGCAACTGTTCAAAGTAACCGCGAAACTAAGTAGCAAAAAGGAGAACGAAGCAGTAAGTTTTTCAGTGAATACTGTAAAGTTGCATAAAAGTATCAAACTAAATGCAAAACGTAGAATTTTGAATGCAGAAAGTGTAATTGGAATTTGGGTGAACTGAACTGAACTTGTAAAATGTATGTAAGATGTAAATGTCAAATATTATATAAAACAATAATTTTATAATTTAACTAATAAGTTTATTTAAAATATTATCAACAACTTGGCTGATGGGTTGTCTTTGCCATTGTAACACCTCTGTAAAGTAATTTGAATGTAAAAAAAAGATGCATTCCTTGCTCTTAAGCTTTTGTATACATACATAAGTAGTTAAGAGATATTAAGGATCTTTATACAGTTATTAAGAATGCTCTATGCTTTTTCTTTTTTAAAAAATATTGAATAAATTTGTCAATCTATACACATTTTAATTTATAGTTGTACTGTAATTGTAATGACTTTTCAGAATGTGTATCTTAGTATTTAATAGCTTAAGCTTTTTCTAACTGGTCAAAAATTGCTGTGTTTATCTCCATTGTTGCTTTCTCACAGCTGTTCACAATGGCAAACAGACAATTTCCGACAAGCGGCAACAACGGAAACGTGAGATAAAGGCTACTTGCGGTAGGCATTGTTCATTTCTATGGAATGCAACAGCATGGTGTCCTCTGCATTGTGCAATATGTTGGTCACAGTACACTATTAGTCCACGTCGCAGAACTCAATTCACGTTGAGCAACATCAACGTGCTATAAGTTTGTGGATAATGTTTTAAAATTGTGACACTAACAGTGGGTTGAAGAAGACGAAGGATTATTATTATTATGTTTGCAGTTTATTTAATGTATTTTTATATTTTTTTTATAGGAAACCTAAAGAGAGGCACAGAGCCTTGCAATTAAGCTAGCGATGCTCTGTATTGCACAAGGTTAACAGAGCCAAGTCAAGGCTTGTTGGGAAGCTTCACAGATATTTTGTGACAGTTTCAAAAACAAACATTGACTGCACAAGCCGGCAGCTGTGTCTAGTAAACGGATGCGTGGTTCGAGGCTATTTGCCATTTGTTTGTCAATTTGCTGCCACAGCCCTAGGCCCGGAACTGATGCATAGCAATGCTATTTTTCGACGTTTGATCTACTCTGAATGCGGCACACAGTCACTGTTGCACCCTATCTGCTGCTGCAGTACGTAGTCCTTCGGTTGGGTTCCTTTGTAAATGGTTAGATGAGTTCGCACCGCGAGTCTGCCATTTGGCAGCGGATTGTCATTTGCCATCTGTCAACCAGCCAACATATCTTATTATGATAAGGCAAGTAATATTTAGTGGTAATGGCAGTTACAGTTTAGTTACTAATACTTGCAGGTATTTATTTTTTCTCATTTGTGTTAATATAGTGTTGTTTATATTATTCATAAAGAAATAACATTAAAGCAATAACAGTTTTCTTTTCGACCCTAGGTAATAATTACACAAATTGTAAAAAAACGTTTATAACCAGGCGAATATTAATCACGAAATTATAATTGGATCACAAGGCAATGTGTTCTAAGAAATCAATTTAATAAGCAAGTTTTAAAAAGAGTCTTGCAACACTACTTGTCAAGACTAGACGTACAAATTTATCTGTATCTGTTCGCAGCAAAAATTTAAAAACATAGAAATTATAAAAACCAATGGACAAGACCACCCGTAGGTGGCAAAGTTTTGTTACTCGCGGGTGCGACCTACCCCTTTCATATAAAAAAACCTAATATTGTGACTAATATATCATTGTAAACATGCCAAAAGCTAATGCAAACTCTTGCGAGAATCGCTTAAATCAAGCCTGTTTGTCCACCCCATATTCAACGAACGTGGTAACAACAACAACATACACAACATCCCAACTAACCGCTCCCATTTCCAGCATATATGCCTCTACAGCCAACTCAGGAGCTGCACTATTCAATAACATCGAAAAAGCTCAATGCTACTCACTGGACACCCGCACCGACATTGTAAACAGTGCCACCCTGTTACTCCATACGCTTCCCAATAACGACAATGCCAGCACCAACTGTTTCGAGCACACTCCACAGCAAGCTCCTCGCAACTCTGACATACTTGCAAACTGCACTGACAAAGCTCCCATAAACAACATCATCGGTGACTGCAGTAATCAAGGAAGCCTCAACTTTGATCCGCTCAAGATCCAAACGCAACTGCAGGCACGCAAACGCAAAGTTGCAAAGCCGCAATCGTCCCCTGCTCTACCCAAGCGCAGGAGCAAAGCAAACAACAAAAATACAGCTCGCTCGACTGTTCTGCCACGTGCGGGTAGTGGCAACAGATTCCACCCTCTGAGCAGCGACTCAGACGACGATGCAGACAAGGAGGACTCTGAAGATATGGAATCGGAAACCATGACCGTCGCATACGCAGACTCCCTCTCAAATCTCCTGGACGAATTCAAGGAACGTACCCGTAAACACAAAATGGCACCGAAAGTCGCCAACGCTCTGAACCTGGGGTCCACTGCTCGCTCGGACACTCGCACAGACGCTAATAACAACTCTGGGGGGCCCACACACGCTGTGCATCCCAGAGCAACTGCACCTCCTGGCCACTCTGCCCAAAATAATGTCCAGCCAACTCAACCCGGAGGAAAGCCCAAGCCTCCACCAATATCTCTTCCGAGAATCAGCAATCTCCCCCTCCTTCAGGAATTGCTGCAAAATCGCAATATCGACCTAAGCAAAGTTGAGTCTAGAACCTCAGTAGGAGGATTGACCCGACTATATGCTCACGATGCCGACACGTTTAGATCCATTCAGAAACTTCTCGAAGACGCGAAAATCGAATTCTACACCTACCAACTCAAAGAAGAAAGGCCACACAAGATAGTCATAAAGGGCCTACACGACTCAACATCTCATGACAAGATTCGCGAGGATTTTAAAGCTTTGGGTCACGACGCTCTGCATATCCACTGCCCTGACAACACAAAGAGAATGGATAAGCCAATCCATCTATTCTTTGTAAACCTGGCTCCCGGTAGCAACAAACGCCAGGTTAAAAACATCCGTTACCTCGCAGGTCAAAGATGCTACATCGAAGATGCCCGAAAACAACAAGATCTCACACAATGCAGCCGCTGTCAACAATTTGGGCATTGGGCACACGGCCAATTATTGCCGCCAAAAACACATCTGTGTCAAATGTGGAGATCAACACAAATCAATCGAGTGTACACGGCCAGACTCAGTCTGTGCAACCTGCGCCAATTGCGATTTAGACCATCCAGCCAATTACAAGGGCTGCAAGGCATATCAAAATTTTGCAAGGCGAAACCAGCGCAAGCAAAATGAGCAATCTAACAGTATCTTAGGTAGGGAACCAACCGGATCCCACTCCCAATATCCACAAGCAGCAGTACGCTTTCCGGCCACAGCTTCCAACGTCGCAAAAGGTCTTTCATACGCTCAAGTGGCTGGCATGAACAACCACACACAAAGTGTACCAACTCCGCACACGCGTCAGCATCAGCCGAACCTCACCCAGGAGCAGCACTCACTCCAAAACCATGTTCCGCGTAAACGACGTGGAATTCAAGAACATCCCCAATGTCTCAACCCACAGGCCTCGCCCATTAATTGCGCCGACAGTTGCTCCTCCTTGGACCGGACCGTGTTCTCGCAGCAATCCAATCTCTCAACGCTTCGATGCAGAGCTTTTTCAAGATGCAAGAGGAGAACATGCGGATGCAGAGTCGCATGTTCGAACTCCTTAGCGCGCAGCTCTCAAAATGAGCGCCCTTAAGGTTCTGTGCTGGAACGCGGGCGGCGTCTCAGCCAAAACCCACGAGCTGCAGCTATACATGCAGCTCCACAAAGTGGATATCGCACTCCTGAGCGAGACCCACATGAAAAATTCGGAGTCACCCCGCATCCCAGGCTACAACTCCTATCCTGCCAATCACCCCTCTCCTCGACGCTGGGGAGGTGCTGCCATCCTCGTTCGGAGCGGAATCTCTCACTTCCCTACCGCCCCCATCTGCAGAACTGACTTGCAGCTGGCTACAGCTATTGTCTCAACGGCCTTCGGGGACGTCGAATTTGGGGCAGTCTACTGCCAGCCCGGCCTCAGATGGACAGCCAGTGAACTGCGCCAGCGATTCTGCACGCTGGAATGAATCAAAGTGCCTAGTGGGTGGCGACTGGAACGCCCACCACCAACTCTGGGGTTCGAGCCGTAGCAGTGCCAGAGGTCGAGAGCTGTCGCAGTTCATGCACGATGCGCGTCTTGAGTGTCTAGCCACGGGCAGCCCCACAAGGTTCCCGCCCCAGTCAGGCCCCAGACCCTCATGCCTTGACTTTGCGATCTACAAAGGCTTCCCGCACTGGACAATCAACATTGAATCACGCCCGGACCTGACCTCAGACCACCTGCCTCTACTCATCTCAATCAACACCACCCTCATGTTCTATCCGAGACCTGAAAGGATCATTGATAGGCACACCAACATCGAAGTATTTGGCCGAAAGCTAAGCGACATGCTCCACCCGGAAATGGACATAAACTCCGCAGAGGATATTGATGACGCCTTGGAGGGATTTAACCACAAAGTGTGGGCCGCAGCTGCTGAAGCCAAATGCTCCCAACCCTCCCAAAGTAGGCACAGAGACGGTATTTACAGCAGGCTCTCTCCTGATCTACTTAACCTACTAAGGGAAAAAAGAAGACTGCGAAGGGTATGGTCAAGCACTCGACATCCCGCCGACAAGGCTAACTGGCGTAGAGTTGCAGACGAGCTGCATCGAGAGCTACAAATTCAACGGTCAAGCTACTTTGATAATATGCTGACGAACATGTCAACCCAACACGACGCCGAGTTCTCCCTCTGGAAAGCGACACGCGGTGCAAAACGCCAACCCTTGAGGCAGGCTCCCCTGCGAAAAAGAAACGGAGGCTGGTGTCGTTCTGACGCAGAGCAGGCAGCTACATTTGCTTCCCATCTCGAGGAACGATTTACGCCTTTCAGCATCGCCACAGACGGAGAGGTCTCAGAAACCAGAGCTACTGTGTCCACGATATCAGTACCCGACACGCCCATAGTCCCGTTTACCAAAGAGGAAGTCGCAGACGTTATCAAGCGCCTAAAGCCAAATAAGGCCCCAGGACACGACTTGGTTTGCAACAGAAAACACTCAAAGCCCTCCCACTGAATGCTGTTCTATTCGTGGCACTCATATTTAACGCCATAATGAGAGTCCAATACTTCCCGGAATCGTGGAAAAAATCCATCGTTACGATGATCCACAAGCCTGGCAAACCTGAGGATGACCCCGAGTCATACCGGCCGATTAGCCTGCTGCCCGCCTTATCTAAGGTTTGGGAAAGACTGGTCGCAGTCAGACTCGCGCACATTGCCGAATCCCGCTGCCTCATCCCTGCCCACCAATTTGGTTTCCGCTCTGGACATGGAACGATTGAGCAGCTTCACAGGGTAGTGAATCATATCCTGGAATCCTTTGACAAAAAAGAGTACTGCGTGGCTGCCTTCATCGATGTCAGGCAAGCATTCGACCGTATATGGCACACGGGCCTGCTCGCTAAAATAAAACTTGGACTGCCTTCGCCTTACTTTACCCTGATCGAATCCTACTTGGAGGGTCGTTCATTCAGGGTCAAAGTAAGAGCGGAGCTGTCCTGTCATCCACCCACAACATTCAGGCTGGAGTCCCGCAAGGCAGTGTGCTAGGACCTTTCCTCTTTTCTATCTTTTCCGCAGATATGCCTACTCCGGTACCTCAACCCCCAGGAATCTCACCGCACTCGCTACTTATGGCTTCATACGCCGATGACGTCTGCGCCATGTTCAGCGACAGCTCTCCAACTGCTGCTGCAGACGCAGCTCAGGACTATCTGGACCTGCTCAGCAACTGGGCTAGACGCTGGAACGTGGAACTAAACCCGTCTAAGAGTGCTACAATATGTTTCACACTAAGACATGGTGAACCTGCAGCTCTGAGGATCAACGGAACGACTCTAAAGCAGGAGACAGAGACGCGTTACCTGGGTGTCACATTGGACAAGCGATTAACTTTCCTTAGCCACATCAAAGGAACTGTTCAACGCTGCCGCAACAGAATCGCGAAACTAAATTGGTTGCTCAACCACCGCAGCAAACTTTCACTGGCTTGCAAGCGGACAATACTATCTTCTGTGTGTGGCCCCTATCTGGAGATACGCAATCCAAATCTGGGGACTGGCCGCACCCTCAAACCGAAAGAAGCTGCAATGCCTTCAAAGCTTGACACTACGCAAGATGACAGGAGCTCCATTTTACGTGCGCAACAGTGTCCTCCATAGAGACCTTAAAATTCCTTGGATAGAAGACCAAATTCTGACCCACAGCGTCAATTACAATCGGCGCCTAACGTCTCACGCCAACAGGCTCGCCAGAGCGCTCCAAACGGCTCGACCAATCAGGCGTTTAAAGAAAAGGTCTTTTAACCATCTACTTCCCCCATAATATTGATACATAATAACATAGTTTCCTCAATCCTGAGTGAAACCTGGCGAATTAATAACCTATTGTTCATAAGGCATTGTGACCTTGAAAAACAATAAATAATTATAATTTAAAAAAAAAAAAAAAAAAAAAAAAAAAGTTTTAAAAACTTATTTTAAAAGATATGTATATTTCCAAAGATTGTGAAACAATTGTTTTTATATTAATTTTAAAATTCTAAAAACTGTCTTGCTAGTCATAAAAAGTAGTTGGTTAAAAGTTAACGGTTTCAACAATTGTTGCGTGCGAAGTACAGATAAATCACTCATACGCCCCGTTTGCCATAACAAAGCAATTGGCAAATCGCATATTCAGTCGAGCAACGCACGTTTATGGCCTCAAATTTCCGCAGTTCAGTTGACAGTACTCGTTATGCAAATTGCATGTGGCACATGTAGTTCAAATGCCCGACTTTTAGGCCAACTTTAAAGTGGCCTTAAAGTGCGCGGTTAAACCAGTGGCAGATGCACATCTCAGATTTGGCAGATGTAAATTTGAGTAAATTATGAGCATCGCGAGGCCATCTGCATGTCAAACAGTAGACCCTTTTTAGTCCCTTTGTCCGTCCGTTCGGTTATCAGTCACAGCGCTGCTCAGCACTAAATTACAGGCAAATGAGCGTTTGCCGTTTTTTCTGCTTTCCTCTGCGCTGTGTTGTGTTTTGCTTTTCTTATCAACATAATAAACGTTTGTGCATGCCCAACTAAAGGCCAAGTTCATTGTGCTATGTCATTTCGTGTGCGTGTGTCTGTGTGTGTGTGTGTGTGTGTCAAGGGCATCCGCCGACTGGCAGCTGCCCTGGTCACATCCGCAGACGTGTGTGCCCAACGACTGACCCAACTAATTTTATGCCCATTTGCAGTGCGGTGCAAACTTCTTTTTACATTTTCGGCAGAGGCAGCCTCTAAAGAAATGTGTTAACTTTATCTAAATTGTTAAAACATTTACCAAATGACCTCACGTACCGAAATTTCAGCTTCCTGACCGCATCCTTTTGCCCGTTCACCATTTTGTGTCCCAAGCCCGAACCTGAACCTGAACCTGAGCCTCGAGCAAGATGAACGTGTGTGATGTCTATCGCTCGATCGACAGGCGAAAAGTCTTGTGTCGTGGTGTCTTTGTCGCTGTCCCCGACGCTGTTGTTGTTGCTGTTTATTTCGTGTGTGCATGTCATTCTGAGACGTGACCCCCTTCGGACGCGACAGAGTCTGTGTGTTCTACCGCTGGGGCGGCTGCAGTTCATTTAGTTGTCGGTTTCCCTCGTTTCCTCGTTTCACTGTTGTCTACGCTTTATTGGCTCGCCAACATGTTCTTTATGGCATTTTGATGCACGTTGCAAGAAAGGCAACCCTTCTTATTTTTTTCTAATTTTTTTTGGCACTCTGACGTTTATTATGCTTGTTTTGTCGAGCAGCACGTCCTCTGCGTATTAAGCACACGCGCCCTTTGACGTCGGCTGTCAGTCAAATTGCCAACGCTCTAACAAATTTAAATGGTTCAACGTAAAAGGGCTTAAATGACTTTTACGTTTAAAGCTGCCACCAGGATGCCAAGAAACATGGACTGGAGGATAACCACTACAAGCATAAATGCATATAAATTTGTATTTTTTAATTAGAATTCCCCAAAGTAAGTAATCAAATATGAAAACTTGAACGCTGTAGATATAAAATATATTTATTACCTTTTCCTTTCCCTTTTGGGTCTATTTTAATATTCATGCCTATACTTTTATAAAATTGAAATCAAATTGTACTAACGAAAATAAAAATATAACAACCGACCAGAATTTAAATAATTTTTTGCAAATAAAAATTTTTGTATGTTGAACGAAAACCAAAATTCAAAGCAGAAAAGTAATTATTTTGTTCTGGTTTTGCAGTTGTTTTTAAAACGTACTTACTTACCTACGAACCTCATTGTAATTGAAGTGCCCGTATTAACACATAATTCAAACTTCAGAAGGAATTTTCTGTATATGATATTAAAGACACCCTTTTTTAATTTTTCGATAAAAATTGAAAAGGTAACAATGCGTAAATTGGGAATATTAATAACTTTTTTAGATACACAAAAATGAAAAAAGGTGTGTGTGCTTTTGTGTTTGTGTGTATATAACTAAGTACGAATGTAACTAACGAATCTGGGTACAGGGGTATGTCCCAGTTGGTCACTCGCGATTGTGGCACTCATACTTGTTTGGTTTGGGTGGAAATGCACAAAAACATATTAATCGAATTTTCTAAAATGGAATATCTTCATTTATTGTTTAAGTTAAATATAAGATAAAAACTTTCTAAAGGCTTCCAGTTTCCAGTGGCTGTATTTTAACAGGTTGGTTTTTTGCGTGCATTTGCATGGAAAGCTAGGAAAATAAGGTCTTTTACTAACTGTAGTTTTTTTTTTTGCTTGTGAGCCGACATACACCCATTTATCTACACACGCATTAATTTTTGCTTTGTTGAACAAAGCTATTCAGGGCTGGGTGTGTCTGAAGTCCAAATCGAATTTGTTTGTGGGCTAAGTGGGTGTATGTGAGTGTGGCCTAAAAAATTGTGGTTTGTACGCTTTCAAGCTAACTTAATGAATGCGCAGCCCGCCCCTGGCATCAAAGAGAGGTTCTCCAGAAAGAGAAGAGTTGAAATTGTTAAAATTTTATTCGTGTTGGCTTTCATGTTATTGCTAATGCCACTATATAATTTGTTTTTTTTTTTGTTATTCTTGCGTGGGCTCGAATAGAGTCCGAGTTAGGGTGCATGCTTGTGTGTTTGAGTGTGTATTTGCTACTCTTTTGCACAGCATATACAAAATGCGCCGCAAAGTATGTTATAAAAATATTTTATGACATGTAAAAGCATCAATAAAAAGGTTTTTACTTCCCCAACTGCCCATTCTTTATCGGGTTTGATGATGTTGTTGTTGCTGTTGTTGCTGATGGTGTTGTTGATGTTGTCTGGCACTGTTTATTGCTGCTGCTGTTGCTGCTGCGGTCGCGCTTTATCCTTTGCCAGGCTCATTATTCATTTCGTTTTTGGGATATGTATCATGCTATTTTTTATTTTTGTTGCCCTTTCGGTTTGCTGTTTTACGGGAAATTACATTTAAGCATGTGTTAGAAGTGACGCTGTAACAGGTTGTAAATAAAATTGTATTATATTTGACTTTCCTTGAACATGAACACATTTAAATTTATGTGTCCTGCATGGCTTGACTGGCCACGTTGTACAAACAGCATTGGTAAAAAAATTAATTCTACTTTTTAATCATTTCTATGAATAAAAACAGAATATTTAGAAAGCGTTGTATCTTT
This sequence comes from Drosophila colorata, assembly GCA_035041545.1. Taxonomy (NCBI): domain Eukaryota; kingdom Metazoa; phylum Arthropoda; class Insecta; order Diptera; family Drosophilidae; genus Drosophila; species Drosophila colorata. The sequence continues at coordinate 3,858,457 of JAWNLD010000680.1, read as the reverse complement.
TGTGGTCGATTTCCTAATGCTTGTGAACACATCTTATGATATTTGAAGTTTATAAAGCACTTCAGTCTTGAGCTTATTTGTTTGTGAGTACGACAAAGCCGCATACTCAAAATCTCAAGATAAAATCATAACATTTGTATTCATACCACACCTCACGAATTTCGAGTATAATCTTTTAAGTATAATATAATCTTATATGAGGGCCATATGCAAGACTTACTACTTAATTAAGCTGCAGTGATTGACATTAATCTGAAATATTTTGGATAAGCATGATTCTCACTTAACCGCGCAATCAATGATTTAGTAAAAGAATTGCTTAGTTGCGGATTCGTTATAATCAGACTTTGTTTCCGGTTAATGGCTTTTCCTCCATAAGTGGCTCACATTATGATATCGTGACGTTGACATCCGATAAAAAGGAGAGCAAACTCCAATCTATCAATTATGCATATTAAACCGAAGTTCAGGCAGTTAGATCCGGCAACAAACCCGATTATTTACACTCGCCCGGCATCAAAGTTGCGAGTAAGCCAGCAGAAAAGTCTGCCGCACATGTAATTAATCCTATTTTTCATTGGACTGCAGCGCAAATGCAAAGCGAAGCTCGTTAAAAGTTTGAAAATAAATTTCATATACTCGAACGCACAGCTTATATGATGAAATGGGCGTGAGTTGCCCAAAAAGAAGAAAAGGCGACAAAAACGCATTTTGATAAGCGGCTTACGAGGCGGTCCGCTGGCTTGGGGCAACTCGCTTTGCGGGAGGACGAGACAAGACGACTCTTTTTACAAATGGCAACATTTGCGACCATTTTTCGGGGCAACTTTTATGGCCACGAAGATTTTTATTTTATGTTTTCCCTTCGTTTGCTAATTGTCAGTGCAAAGCCGCAAGCGACACGAAACTTTTTCGTTTTTAGACGTTTGAAATGCTGTTGTTGTTGTTCTTTTTTTCTTTTTTTTTTTTTGCAAGTGTAAAGTAGAAATTAATTTCACTGTAAATGCACATAATCAAGTGTGTGGGTCGAGCTGGGACCCAGGAGAATGCAAAATGATAAAGCGATGCGCAACTGCAGCAAACCCAAAGACGGACCGGATGGCATAGACAGCCCAAGCGCACTCGGAACACTCCATCAGCGCCAAGCAAAAAGTTTTACAGAAAACGGACAAAAAGATAAAGTACTTGAGCACAGACTTGCCGAGGATGAGCCTCCGAGTCTTCATGAAAAGGCAATCTCGTCTGCGTGCCTTAGACATTTGGCGTATGACGTCGCCATCACTCGAAGCCAAAAGCGAATTGAGAAATGGCTAATTGAAAAATAAAGTTATAAAACTGCATGTAGATTGCATTAATGTAATGGAATGCAAAAGATTCTTTAATACTGGAGCTGGAGATGTTCCCAAAGATGACAAAGCAAGCCAACAAATTTCAATAATACTTTTACTCAATGGGAGATAAGGTGACAATTAGGCATGCGTCAAAATGTATAGAAATGAAAATAGTTGAACAATGGTTTTGTCCAAATGAATACAGAGAAAAAACGGTGCTTTGGGTATTCTTGAATTAAGAATTCTTCGTTATTAATTATAAAATTCCTATAGCTTTCTTTTTAATGCATACCATATTCTAAATCAAGCCAAGGTCCTCAGACTTATTACTGGAGCAACTAAGGCTCCTGTAATAGGAGACATTATTCAACAGCAGAGTCCAGTTGCAATAATTAAACATAACAAATATCTTAGCTTTTAAACGTCATCAAGTTTGTTGTTTTTTAAAGTTTTTCTAAAATCTTTACTTAGTTCTTCACTTAAGTTTACATTGCAGAGAACCTTTTCTATGCTTAACTCGACTTTATCAAGCCAATAAACTTAGCTTGAAACATATCTGCAAGAACAATAACAAGCTCTTAATCATTGTAAGCAATTGGTTTTTCCTGCCGCAGGAAAATTCACTGGCACTGGAACCTGACACGACCCCTTATAATCTATGCTAATTTTCGCTGCCTTTATGCCCACTGAATTATCGGGCAGTTTTAACTTCTTTCGGCATACAAAATAAAAGAAAAACGGAGATGAACTGGAATTAAAATTAATGAGGTTGAGAAAGCCACAAACATCTTCACGAGCACCAAACGCCCAGAAATGCAAAGTACAAAAAAAGGAGAAGAAAATCTTAATCGTCATCTTATTACGGGCGTTAATTACGAAATACAACAATAAAAACCAGAACAGGAAAACATAAAAAACAACAAAGCTCAGGAAAATGTAAGCGAAATTCGAAGAGTCCACAAGCTTCAGCGTCAGCTCTGCTTTATGGTGCAGCCTGGAAAATTAAGTTGTCCACTTGTGCCAGATATTCAGAGGAAAAGAAGAAAGGAAGAACGAGAGCAAAAAATAAAACCAACTAGCGCGATGGTGAAATTAAGAAAATAGACTGCGCATAGATAAGCAACTGCAATGTGCCGCATTTTGTGGGAATTTTCTCCAGTTGTTATGGTCGTTGTTGTTGTTAAAGCTGCACAAGTTTTATGACCTGCCTTGCAACATTGTTGCAACAGGCCATTTTTCATTAGAACAAAGCAAAGGATCGCATTTTACATGAGTTCGAGTGAGATGAAGAATAACATTGAGGGCAACATACTTACAACAAGCGAGTTCGTTTAATCAAAAGCTCAGCAGTAAATAAATGTAAAAAAAATGTTGTCTTATAGAGAATTGTTCGGCTTAATAAGACAAATTTGTATAATCTTATTTGCTTTAAAGATTCAATATACGAATATATAGACTTTCGTTTTTATACTCTATACCAAATAAAAATGGGTAAAAAATTTTAATGGATTATTGAAATCAGACGGCTAGATACCATTAAGTATAAATTCCCTGAGCATTAAAAGCCAAGTCGTTTGAACTATAAAATCCAGAGACTACCAGGCGGATAAAGTTTTTATTTCAAGGCTCCGTTGTTTTAAAAGCAATAAATATAGATTTTCTTTTCCCTAAAAGAAAGATTTTTGATCAGCAACGATCTAAGACGAGTAGTCCGTATGTCCGAAGGTTTCTATTTAAAGTATCCTCTCAGTTTTAAAAACTCTCGTAATCAAACTTGGTCTTTTTGGAGCGCACTTGCACAACTTTTTGTCATATAGATCCCAGTAACAAAATTGATGAAAAAATAATTTTTGTAATTTGTATTTTGTTTTTAAGACACCGAATTTTATAATGCTTATATGCTATATCACTTTATTTTGTAACGGAAACGGCTTATTAATATTTTACACTCTTTAGATAACTGTTCATTCTTGTTGTTATTTTATTTCTCTTTTGATCTTTATACACTTTTGTTTTAATTTTAAACTGATTGACATTAGAAACGAGATATTAAAGAAACTACTGAATTGGTCTACTAATTCGATAAAATTAAAATAAACAATGGAACCATAGACATGTTTTAATTTGCAAAAGCTATCGAAACTGATGTAAAAGTAGCTATATTAATTACTTTAAAATATAGTACACCAAACTCTAAAGCAAGCTCCGAAGCAGGTTTGGGCACTTTATAAGTACTTTTCTTTTTTTTTATCATGGCACTCAGTATTTTTTACATTCTTCCCCCGTTACGCTCTGGACTAGTTTCCAAAGCGCTCAAAATAATAGACAATATAATTTATGAGCCAAATATGATAGCTTACTTTTGGACTGGCTCATTAATTAAAGCCCGTTATGCAACTTGATTTAGACTGAAAGCTGACAGGCAACTGGCACGAAATATTGTCGGAGAGGAAAGCCAAAAATAAGAGTAGAGTAGAAAAAGACTGCACTGGCAACAAGCAACTACAAAAGACAACTCGAATAAAAAAACAATAAAAAAAAATTCCGAAAAGGAAATGAGTGCTAGGTAAAACAATTGACTGGGTGTGTTGCATTGGTCAAAATCCGAATAAGCCGCTGACCTGGGATTACACACATAAGCGGCTTGCATTTGCGTTTGCCGCCACCAACAATAAAACAACGACAAAAACTGCAAACAGATCCATTCAAAAGCGGAGCTAAGCTTTGTTGGCATTAAGGTCGCAACATTTTCAAATATTTATATTCCCAGTTGCTGGAGCAGAAAACATGCATTTTAAAGACCAAATAAGTCACGGACAGAGGGCCGACAGAGGGAAGGCTGCCGTTCAATATCCTACACGGGACAAAATTATAAATCAGAGGCTGCTGTTTCAGTCCCTGCTCGGCTGCGCTTGGCCACACTCAAATAACTTAACGCCAAGTTGATACGTTCAACGCAAGACTTAAGGCCAAACAGACTTTGAAAAGCCATCATCAATGCATGTAACCCAGCAGGACAACTGCGGCGATATATATCGGCCTCGACACTGAACGACAAGTATAAATGCTGGCTCATCAATAGCAGAGTGCAGCAAAGTGAAATTGGCGACACATACACATATACAGACACACGCACACTATCTGTGCTGCCGTATATACAGCAACAGGATAAATGACTGTTAAATGCGCTGACGGGAAGCGAAGGAGTAGCTAGAGAAAGGGCTGGCCAGAGCTGGATGCGATGACGTGTATCACAAGCGCATCTAATGTTTGTGGCTGTGTTGAGGTGAGGTTGTGCTGCAGGAACAGGGCAGCAACATCGACGACAAGGGGAAACATAGATGCTGCGGTCAGTTCTAACTCGGCCACATCCCCCACTCATTTCCGGCACTGGTCAGTGCCAAACTTTGTTTGGCCCTTACTTGTATCATGGAATTCAATTAGCATTTGCTTTATGCATGAGACACGTAAAAAACCCACACAACCAGCATGTCCGCCGACCAACCTGTCCAACCTATCTACGTTTCTTCTATAATTGCCAGCACATTTGATGTTAAAAACTTTCCTATTTGTATTTATCTTTGCCAACTTTCAGCTATGCTCGAATACAAATACACGTGAAGCATGCAAAACGCAAAACACACATACACACACATCCCCACAAAGCGGTGCTCAGAGGGCCGTGCGTGCCAGCTGCTTGTGATTGCACGATGGGGCGTATGCGTAATTTTTCTTTTACTTGCCAATGCAAATAAAATATTCTCGTTGTGTGTAGGTTTTACTTTTCATTCTGCTTTTACATCTCGGCCCAACCCGAAACAAGGGCGTTGCAACTTTGTTGACTGGCAGTTTGAAACACATCGAAACTGGCTACACGAGTTTCCCTACTTTGTGTGGGGTAAAATCCGTAAGATATGTGTATGAGCGAAAGTGTGGAAAAGTTTAGTAATTATAAGTACGGCTTTTAACGGTTTGTCGGTTTGATAATTTATTTGAATTGCGAATCGAGTTGGCGTTAAATTAAATTAAATTTTATTAATTTCATAGCGTACGCACACTGGTTTTATTTAAAAGAAATTTTTTTAAATTACAAGGATTCTAATTGAAAGACTGAGAAAAGCTTATACAAAAATGTAGGGCTGTTTTTTATTCGATAGAAAAATAATTTGAACAATAATGGAGTCTTTGTCTCACTATTTTGACCCCTTAATATAATAAATCTAATGGAATGAAATCCAGACGAGCTTCTGTTGTAAGAAAGTCTACTTTTTGGATAAATAATAATTATCTCTTTAAGTTTAATTTTTGATACATTCTCATCGCATGAATGTAGTTCGATAATTTAACGCTTAGATTAAGATTGGAGACTGCTTTTATTTAAAAATAAGTGTTGAACTGCAAAACAAACAAAATCAACTAAATAAAATTTAACATTAACTTACAAATAAATTGGTTCCCTTGGTGCTATATTGAAAATTCGTTTTCATAACAGTAACTTTGAATCCACAGTTCATTGTTTGCAACTCAAATGCAATCAAAGTAGCGCCAGAAATATGAAAAAGCGTCATGTTGATAAAGAGAAAATAGAGAATAAAGCGAAACAAAAAATTGAAAAGAAAAAGAATATATATTTATGCGCATATTAATGCGCTAGAAAAAAAGAGTGACTTTATATCTGTACATTTCCCAGTTGCTAGCAATGAAATAGAACAGCACATAAAACAAAGCAAAAAAAGGAAAGCTTTAAAAAAGTGCAAAAACATAATCAGGAATTTGCGTCTGGTGTCGCTTCTACCCTCTCCAATGTCCTACTGTTAAATTGATGAATGCGTTGCCATCGCTGGTACAAAAATACCAAAATCGGAAATAACAGCACACCCAGCAACAACAATAAAAAAGAACAACAACTGGCATTCATTTTACAATCAAAGATGGAGGCGCAAATAATGTGAACCTGCTGCGGACAGGAAGCGTCGCTTATCCTGGCAATAAAAACAAACCCACACACGGTCCCTGCTCTCCATGTGTGTGCGCTTAGCGTTTTAAGTATTAGTGTGTGTGTTGGTGTAACTGGCAATTGTGATGCATGTAAACAATGAAATGAACAAATCAACATTTTGTGAAATATCGACAAGTGATATCAATCATTGTCGTTGTCGCTGGCTCCCCATTGACCAGTGGCTATTGGCAAATGCTGTTTGGTGTGAATTGATGCGGATAGATTTTCAGATTTTTTTTATGTTTAGCTGCTGTTTTATTAGTCGTAAAGTTGTTTATGCCCTTAGCAAAAATAAACATACATACACACATGTACATAAGATTCTACCTGTATTTTTGTTGATTTTGTGCGTTAAAACTTTAAAGCTCACGTAAGCTCATAAATAGTAAAAAAGGTTTTTACATAAAAACGTTAATGAGATGTTATCACTGATATATAATACATTAGTAGAACAATTCACTCAGTCAGTCGGATATCTTATTGACAACCCTACACAAAACTAATTACACAATTTGCCATGGTATGCAACGTAAAAAATGTAGACAAATAGACACTTTTTTATTTGATTTATATCAATATTTGTCACGTTTATTTATAAAACAAGCAAACATTGATAAAAAAATCGTGTTCAAAAAGCGAAATCATTGAAATAAGTTTAGTTTATTTTTATATTTTATCAATTTTGTATTTAATTTTTTGATTAATTAAAAAGCAGCGTATAGCCAATTCAAATGGATAAGAACACATCATTAATTCTTAAAATTTCATGATTTTTATTTCTATTAGCCCAAAGTGAATTTGCAAAATTTGCGTTATATCTTTGCTTTTTAATAGGTTAGTACATAAATTCAATCAAATTAAAATGCATTTAAAAATGATTCTCAAAATAATTGCAAACGTTATTTGGCACGTGACAAATTTTCTGCAATGCCGCGCAAATCGAAATTAAAATTCTCTGTGCGTGTATCTTAATAAAATTCAACGCTTTGCGGGCAGAAAATTTCGCAACCGTTGTTCGTAGATATATTCATGTATATATTTTCATATTGTGCTATTTGCAGCATTTTTCCAGTGATTGGACAATATTTTGCTAATTATAATTGTGGTTAAATAATTTTTTGTTAATTAAGTTCCCCTGCAGCTGGCAACAAAATATCTATTTTGGCAAGTGTTTCATTTTAATTGCAAATGCATTGCTAAAATTCTCAACGTTATTAAATTGTGTTTTTATTTACATGTTCAAACATGTTAGAGAGAGACCGGCTATTTAACTTACTCTTTAAAACATTAATTACACTGCCAATAGGTGGGACTGGTATTTTATATAGTTTCGTTTTATTGCAATGTAATATTTGTAAACCACACTCGGAAATTTCGCCCCATTTTATATGCGGTATTAGTTATCTACACCATGTTCTAATTCAGCAAGGTGTAAAATATGTGCAACTGTTTAGCAAAGGAAAATAGTTAACAATTACACAGCTAAATTTCCTATATCAAATTAAGTTATTTAGGGGCTCTCCCAAAGCGTATAAGTATTACGAGTATTATGTCCCTCGATATTGTTTGCGTTTAAAACGATATTTTACAAATATTGCGCAAACTTCTGTCACTTTGTTGGTGTTTGCATTCATGTTGCGCATTTGCACAGCTCACAAACGACAGTACACACACACATATACAATAGTAAGCACACACGCATACACGCAAATCAATTACTTCCGCCTGTGCTTTGCTTCCGTTCCGCAGACGTTGCGCAAACATCGAATTGCAAGGCGACTCTCTCCCCGAATATTGCCGTACCCTGCACCCCGCATTTTAGCCAACTTTGCATACCCTTCGCCGCCAGCCTGTCAGTCGCCCTCCACCCACGTAACGCATTCGCAACTCTGTCGCTTTGTTTAATTTTATTTGTTTTGGCCGACGGCGCGTATACGAAACGCACTGCAATATTGAAAAATTCCTTTGTTGTCATTTGCGTTACTCGTTGACGTTGGCCTCGCTTTCGCTCTGTTTATATGCGAATTTCCCTTCCTCTACCTACTATCCCTCTCCATGCCCTTGCTCACTTTTCTGTTTCGCGTGTATATGTGCCTGCTTGTGTGTTGCTGTATGTGTTTGATTTCCTGTGTACGGTTGTTTTCATTCTAGAATTTTTTGTGTCAATTGCAATAAAGCCATTTGGTAACCGGCACACATTTGTATTTGTATTTGTCAAAGTTGGTCTGTGTCTGTCCGTTGAGCGCGCGCGCGTGTGTGTGAGTGTGTGTGTGTTGTGAGTTCGGGTACATGGGCGCCTGGTATCGAACTTTGTTTGCCCCCGGCAAATGCTCATTCTATTAGGCACAAGTTGTTTAAGTTTTGGTCTATTTTAAAACACATTACTCATTTTGTGAATACTAAATAAAATAGATACGATTTTCAATTGATTTTTGCATAATAAACAATGGCATACAAAATGTAAAAATAAATATTAGTGCTTGGAAAATAATGGAAAATCTAGAGTTAAAAATAATAATTTAAATGATAATAAAATGGATTAAAGCCTTGGTGAATTTATGACTGTTACAACAACAATTAATTACAAAAGTGTGATATTAAAAATTATATTTATGTTATAAGTGAAAAGAAGTGGGCATGGCAAAAAATTGTATGGCTGGATCCAACATTCTTAAAATTAATTTTTATATTCATAATCTCATAATTTACAAATTTGAACGTCTGAAAATTGGGTAATTAGTTTTCAACAATTAAACAATTTTAAAATCAAAAATTATATAAATTATTTGTTTCAAAATAATAGTGTATCATATCAAAAGTAATTCTTTAATGTTAAATCAGTTAAGCTTTGACAAATGCCATTCCCTATTGCAATTAATCTCATTAACTTTTTAGGTGTCCAGGCCAAGTACTTAGCAAGCTTTCAGTTCGGTATCGCAAATTAAGCATTTGTATGCCTCAAACACATTAAGCCAATTATGGTCACCTACTTAGCACTCACAAGTCGAATAATGAGTGGGAATACATTAAAATTTATGCAGACGACTTTGAGCTGTAAATTTGTAATTTAAAATATTTATTGGAACTTTTGCAAACTTCATATAAATTCACATAGCGAAGTTCAAGATGACGGGGACCACGCTGCGGGCCGGCCTATTTACAATCATTAATCATGGGGACCTGTAATTTATCTTCCGACTGGAGTTTTCTTCCTGTCGCCTATTCGAAGGGGAAGAGGAGGGTGGCTTTGCTGCAGTGCCTTGAAAAATGTTCGCCCCAACGATGGCTGCTTCGAAATACTTTCTAAATACTTTTTTAATAGCTTAAGCGCATTTCCTGTTTTTATTAAACACGAATAAAAACGAAAATAATAAAGAAAACTGCGGCGCTACGGGCCCCAAACATATGCCCAACATTTTTTTTGTAAGCGCAAAACTTTGTCACTGCCATTGTAAAGTTTCGTGGGCATCCCGCCCCACCCGCTCCACCTCGTCGTCAGCCAGCCCGTCACCACATAATACATAATGACATCGTCTCTGATGCTGACTTGCACCTGCAGCCGCTGTGATGCCCTGCGTTGCTCCGCGAGACCCCATCGGCAGGGCGGGGACCTTTATGTAAATCTGCTAAATTAAGTGCCAAGCGTTTTTTGCCCCAATGTATTTGGAGCCACATGCTCCTCCAGGTGAGTGTCAGCTGCTGCCGTATCTTTCTCTCACCCTTGTAGCTTTGCCTTTTGACCAATCGACGTGTTTCTTCTTTTTTATTAATTTCCAAGTTGCTGCTTGTCGCACAAAAATTTAAATGAAATACTTTGCTGGGCTCTCAGATAAATCGCCGTGCATAGCACCTAAGGAATACCATATTCAAATTATTTAACATGACGGAGACTTTTGTTTCTGGAATTTTTAGCTGGGCTTTTTTAAGGAATTTGTGCAAATAGAATTTTATTATGAAATATTATACTTAAGTTTGGTTTTGGTTTTCTTAATCCAAAAAAGCCTAACAACACTCTATTTTATGTCATTAATAAAACAAAAAGTAATTTTTTCCTTACTATTAAAATCCGTCGACCAATCTTTGTTGACCACCAACTTAGATTCAAATTTATAAATTCAAAATGTAGCCTACTGATGATCCTACTTAAATCCGTCTGTCTGTATGAACTTTGGCTTTTTATTATTATTATTATGATTATTTAAAGTATAGGATATAGTTATAAAACTATCAACCTAACTATTTAGCCTTCGGCCAAGACAAACACTACATCCATACACTAGCCTGGGATTCGAGCCCGGATCCCCGCTTGTTCAGTTGCCTAAATGCATGAACACTTAGACAATTCATCTACCGAGGACAGCTTCGGTTTTTTAAGTTCGTGTATAACATAGGCAAACCAAGTTTATTTCAAATTATCGATAACCCGCCCGTTTTCTTACTATCGACGTTTATCGGTTTTAACCAGTTTTTGGTTTTATAAAATTGGTTTAATATGTTGATTCCACCCCCCATTGGCCACAAATATCAAAACATCAATTAATATTCAAAGACTTGCGCCTTGGTTTGTATGCGCATATATTTGAATGCTCTTGTTAAGTTTCTCACGACAGCTCACAGCTGGGTTCAGGGAATCCCCCAGATCCTCCCGACTAGTCAACTCTTACTCGCTTTAGTATAACGGTAATAATAATTAAATAAACAGTACACGACGAAAATCAGTGTATAGAAGATAGCTCAATCTTTCGCATTTTTTGTTATTTTTGGAAGAAATTCTTTCAATACAATATTCACAATATTCAATTTAAAATTTGTTTCTCAGCATGTATGTATATAATTTACTTTAAATGCACCTGAACAATTTAGTTACTTAATCATTTATTTAAAGCAAAACAAGTAAAAATGATGCCGTCTGGAGTAACCGACTGCGCAATACTCGCAATACTACCTACCTTATATAAACAGATTAAAATAGACAAAATTTATTGGCTCGATATTTACCAAATTTGGTGATTCCAGCTCTAAATTTGTGCGAGATATGGATTTTTGCGGTTTAGCCGTCCCACGATATAAGCATTTTAGCCAAAAAACTTTTTGTCATTAGACAGATTCTGAATGCTAAATTCTCAATTTGCGGACAATTTTTAAACTATCTATCAAGGTCGCAATCTCTGGGGAAGGTCGCCAGCAATCTACATATCAAATGTGGTGACTCTAGCTATAAAATAGTGGGAAATATTCACCTTTTATCTATTTTCGATTTAAGGGGTATCGACATCTTATCGATTTCTCAGGCTACCAGTGGGCGTGGCACAAAAATCCTAACACTTGGTCTGACGCAGATATTTGCAAGTATATATTCGAAGTTTCACGTTTCTAGGTTAAATAGCTCCGAAAAAAGTTGCGTTCAGCCGGACAGACGGACGGACAGCATGACGGACGTAGCACAAACCCAATATAGTCTGTTCACTTCTTGAACGAGTATAAATATGTAAATAAGCAAATAATTTCATTTTAGTATGTATTATCATTAGAGATGTATTGAAGCCAATTTTCAGCCAAGCTCATCCAAGTGAATTTTAATCCATGTAAAATGCCTACTTTATCTAAGTCCCAATATATCTAGAAGGCTTTGAAGCTAAGATCCTACAGCTCAAATCCGTTAACAAATTGTTAGCTGAATTTTAAATACCTTACGCCGTGGGTCTAATGACTGAGCCAGGCAGAGCGGATATGCAACAAATAAATACCAAAGGCAACATAATGCGCTACACAGCAAAAGCAACAACGAAACGCAAATAAAGTCACAGGACCCACATTCAATGGGCCCCGACCAGGCCCTTCTGCAGGCTCAGGCCCAAGCCGGACTACGGACACAGCCGGGGGCTAGCCACACGCTCATTTACTTTGTCGCTTGCCAAATGCAGCTCCGGCTCTGGCTCCGGCTCCGGCTCCAGTTAAAAGTAAAACAAAATGCCCATTCAGAATATGGAGCAGGGGGCTGGCGGGTAGCGGGACCAACAGGCGTTGCGCGTCATTAGGGCAACATGCACGACTGAGCTGCAGGCGGCTCCAGTTCCATTGGACGTGGACAACATGAAATTGTTGGTAAAGTGAAAAATTTATTTCACAATTCCTTGTTAAGGGATTTCTATTTCCGCTTTGGGCCGCAGACAGAGCCCCCAAAAATAGGAAAGCCAAATGTAACGCAATAAAACTATAAGCACACAGTCCCATTCAGACACATAGAAGCCCAATGGGGAGAGAGAAATAAATAATATATATATCGTTCTATATATTGGTATGGTGTTGTGTGTGGTGTATGGTATGGTGTCGCCGGCATTTTAATAGTTTTGTTAGCCTTTTTGCCGGCTTTTCCTGCCGCCAGGCGACAGGAAGTAACTTTTATGCGCGCCCTTAAAAGGGAATTTCGGGTGAGAAGTTTGGAAATGCTCGCGACTGAAAGGCGTTGCCACTGGCTGTGTCTGAATGAATTTTGTGGCTCTTTTTATATGGCACCCAGCTAAGCCCCTTCCAAATGCTGTTGGCTCTTTAATGTAAGCGCGGCGGCTTCTTTTTTTTCCATTGCCACTTCACTCGCTCGGACTGAGCGTCCGCCGTCTGGGCGATAATGGAACGTAATGTCATTTGCCACTGAGCCCCTTGCCGAGTGCCAATTCCACTTCCAGTGGCAGCGCCATTGGCCCTGCCAAGAAAAACACCAAAACCAAAGTCATGCCGAGTCCTGGTTTTTGCACATACTTTGGACTGTTCGGTGTTTTTGTGTGTTGCTCTGTAGGGTAATTGTTAAGGGCAAACGAGTGTGTCGAAAATTGAAATGTCTGGCCAGTCCGCTTAGGTCTGGGCTTACTATTAACTTTTTGTTGCTCTCCAATCAGCTAAGCTTCGGGGAATGTAAAACAGATGGTTAAATATATAAGGAAATCGAAATGCAAATAATTTTTTAATGTCCTTTCAGTCGTTGTTAAGTTTAAGGCGATGTGTATCAATTTTAGATCAGGACAAAGAGGTAGCTGGACCTTCATATACAAGCTGTTATCGATGAATTTAACTGAATATATATAAGCAAGTTTGTTGTGAGACCTTAGAGGAGGTCATCTGCAATCTGTCTGCAAAAATGTTATGTATCTGGCTTTAAAACTGGGGGAAATATATTGATTAAATCGTCTTGTGGCGCGTAGCCAAAAAATCTGAACACTTTTTCTGATGCGGGTATACACGAGTATATATTCCAAGGTTCAAGTGCTGACGGACAGCAAGACGGACATTGCACAAACGTACGAGTAATAAAATACTCTTGTTTTGCGTATGGCTTAGAAAAATATATATGGCAAATATGAAGTCTCTAAATCTTAAAGTTACCGATATGACGAAATGGACTAAAATAGTCGTCCTGATAAGGAATAGTACATACACTTTGTAGGGTTTCGTCTTTTTCACAAAACGATTATAGCCTTGTTTTCCCATTTTCAATGGGTATACGGTACAATAAATCACAACAGCAAAACGTGCAAAGACACAACATTTAAAAACCTAAGGAAAATAGAAAGCAACTCGAGTGCTTGCATGCGTATGTTAAGTATATGTGTGATGTATATGTGTACATCTGTATGTGTGTTGGTATTATTTCTCAGTCAGCTCTCTCTTGTAACCCTCTAGACAGCAATTGAAATGACAGATAAAACTTTTTCTCTTGAACTGGTCTGAGTTGACATTTTAAATGCGACTAGCATGAGAAATAAGCCCAAGAAGCCCAAAGAAGCCCCAATGTAACAGACAGAAGCAGGGCGTCTTTTGCAATTTTTGGTTTGCAGGCAGGAAAGTCACACAGGAATAATTTGCTTATCTGAGGAACCGAACGGAAGGTATGAGTATCTGGGACTTGAATTAGTTTCGACATGTTGCAGACGCTACGCGAGGATCCATTTAAAATGCACGGGATTTTGAGGCACTTGAAAGTTTTGAGTGCGAGGCGAGGTTTTTGACTCGGCAGGGCGACAGTTTTCTAAGCGGATTTTAATTAACAGGCATCAAGTGCAAGGATTTCAAGGATTTTTCAAGAAGCTACACACATGGCCGAACGCAAACAGGGACAGACACAAAGACTGGGACTGGGAGTGGGAGTGGGAGGTAGTCTGGTACAGGGGCAGCGATGCGCCTGGGGTTGACTGACGCCATATTGAAATTCATTAAGATGGCGTCGCTGTTGCCGCTGCCCCAGTCGCCAGCATCGCATTAATATGGCAAGTAAAATATTTATAGCATAATTCTAGGAGCTGCTACATCACAGCGCATTGTGCCACTCATTGTTGTGGTGCTCGAGCGCGCGTTAAAGAAATTAATTAATATTCTGCTCCACGCTTTGTTCCTCCACACTCGCCGCACTTACGCGCACACACGCACGTACACATACACACACACGCATGCACACATAAGGGTATGGATGGGTTTAATAATGGCGCATGTGTGACGCGTTTTTTGTTGCGGCTTATACAAAGCCGTTGCCAAGATACCACCCTCACCCTTCCTTATCTCGACACCATCACATAAATTACTTTTTATACCCTGCACTCAAAGAATACAACTTTCGTAATTATATTACTATTTACAAGATATAGATATAGCACAAAAAGGATATATAAAAACTATTTTTAATAATCTCAAATATATTAGATGTGTACATTTATAGCAGATTAAATAGATACATTGGTGACACATTTAGTGAAGGGTATGTCATTGCCCATCACATTGTAAGATTACATGTTGTCTCCTTTACTTTTGGGTTACTTGCCAATTTTCGTCATAGCGCCTCGAGTCTTGTGCATTGTTTTCGACACTAGTGAATATACTGTATCACTTAAGTATGTTTGTAAATGTTAACGCCACTCTAAATACAAAATACAAAAGAATGTGTTGTTCTTGACAATTTGACATTTTTGATCCTTAAGCGTGCATGCTAACTATCAACAAAATAATACGCAATTTGTAAGTGAACATAAATACGTATTGTGTTGGTGTCAAATTAAATTAATTACAAACGCACCTAAGCTTGGGTGCAGGATATTTCCGCGTCAAATATTTTCGACAATGAGAATCTTACTTCTTTATACCAACATATAATATATTTATTGCGTCTGATTTCTGCTTATTCAGTAAGAAATTAACGATTACTTGGTCTTTGGTAAAAGGACTGTGGGAAGAGCTACAAAAATCCCAGGAGAACAAAACAATATATTATGTTTAGTAAGCTTAAGTGCAAAAGGCGCTAAGAAATTGAGATCATTTAAGATAAAATGTATTTCAAATTAAAATTTAATTTAAAATATATTGTAAACAGGGGTATACTGGCTTTTGCAGATGTATGTAACAGCAAGAATGAGGCATCTCCAACCATGTTTTCTTTAAATCGATAAATATCAGTTTTTTTACCTTTGTTTTTTTCACATGACTCAGAAGCTACAAGAGCTAGAGAGGCTAAAATTGTAATATAAGTACATAAAGTATCCACAGATCAAAAATAATTCACTTTTTGGAAATTTCTTATTTAGGTTTGTACTTCCCATAGTGTGGGACAGAGTGTATTTGTGATTTTCTGTATGCATGCATGAATGCAAAGGGGTATCTCCAAGGCGAGTATCCTAGACGAGAGCAATCTTACTCGTTTATTTTTCTTCACATTTATTTTTAAGTACTTATCGCAATTAGAATCCCAAAAACGTTTTGCATTGTTTTTGCTTACTAAAAAGTAAACCCAATGCCAAGTAGCAACAAATACTCCCAAGTACAGGGGCAACTTTAAACATAAGAGATTCCAGCTAGACGCTTCTTTATTCAGCCTAGGGTGCCAGTTGTAAGGCTTCTATGCCGACATTATCCCGCTTCACACCTGGCTCCTGCACAACAATGCTCACCTGGCAGCGCATATTTGTGATAGGGGCTAAATGTAAATGCTGCTGCCGGGGGCAGGCATAAAGGCTAACCCCTTGGATGCTGGAACGCGATGCTCGCCGCTCGTCAGGCAGTTTAACTTAATTACAGGCTCTGTTAACTGACGTCGGGTCGGAGGCTCGACTCGCCGCCGTCGTCGTCGTCGTCGTCGCGTCGTCACATCAGGCGTAAATGAACGGAAATGAATTCATAAAATGCGAGGCGCAAATGCGTTGCAAACTCAACGTGCCGCAACGTTGCGCGTTCAAAAGTGTAAATAATATGTGTGCTTAGTTTGTCAAGTACAGAGTAGAGAGCGACCGTGTGGCTGGGAGTATATGTGTGTCTGTGTTTGTGTATGTGTGAGTGTGTGGTTGCATTTGTAGCTCTGCCCTTTGAAGCTTGGGAGTTGGCAGCCTAAAAACCCATCAGCGCCAGTCATCGCTGCTATGAAGGCAATAACAAAATGCCTCACAAACGCTACACACAAAAGTAAGGTAGACCAGGGAAAGCGAGTAAGGGTGAGGACTGGCAGTGTCACCAAATTAAACAAATAAACTCCCTGCGGCAGCGGATGCTGCACTCAAAAACGTTGACATTTAATTCCTGCAGTGCAGTGTAAATAAGTTAGCCCACGAGAATTTTTGCACATCCCCTTTGGGGATTAAAGTATTCCATAACAAGAAATCAAAAACTGCTAATTTAAAACAAATTTGTTAAGTTATTTGAAAGGTGATTATGTATTTATGTTCATAGATTATTCTGATTATTTTTACAAAGCTTCCAGGACCTTATCAATTGGTTAAGGAAATTATTATATTTACATTTAGCTGTCAATTGCATTTTTTTGCTTTCCATTACGATTTTGATTTCATTCTGACATATTTTTGATTTATTTTAGGAGTCTTAAAATTGTTTGTTTCTTAACCTCGTTCTACTTATCTGGTAATAACTATAATTTATCGGATTATTAATACTTTTTTTTACGTGCTAGTATGTAAAAAGTATAATAACCTTTACAAGTGAATAGAATTTACTTAATATTAAAATCTCTCCTAAATACTTAGAAGTAGTACGCTTTCTTTATTGTCTTTGAAATATTTTGAAGATACTATGATATAATAGGAAAACACAGTTTCCAAATTTCTCATTACATCCAGGAATGGAATCTGAACAACACTTGTTCGTCTTATCTCTGTTCGGGTTATTTATCAAAACTTTAGCTAAAGTCGAGGCAAAAGGAAAACTTGCAGTTTTCTTATCTTTCGCTTGTTGCCATTGCCTGTATACGTGCTGGGTTGTCAGTCTGGATTAGGCACATATCCTTGAATTCTCGTTGGCAGTTGTTTTGCTGCCTTTGTTTAATGCTGAGGCATCGAAGGAACTTTGGCCCAAAGTTACCTTTTGACACACATGAGAAGGCGACGACGCGTGTAAAAGTTTCTGTTGTTGCATAAAATGAGGAGCGGCAACACAAAGCCGAGGAGCGGACTCAGCTGCTTTAATCGGCGGCGTGAGCTCGTTTAACGCAAATTAAATTGCGCTGTGTAAGAAAACTCTCTCTCAACTCTACTCATGATTAACGCATTTTGCTTTTAATTTGCCCCCAACACACACACATACACCAAAACAGAGACTTCTGTTTTTGTTGATAAGATTTTAACACGCCGCGTGTGCTTTTCGCAACAAGCCCAAAACTTTTGGGCGGATGCCGCCGGCGCTTGTGCCAGCTCTCCCAATAGCGCAACATGCCAGGGCGCATTAAACCTGGAAGGGCGTCGAAGGTAAGTGGACGGCCTGATGACGACGACGAGGACGGCGAGGATGACGCCGAAGCCCCAAAGCAGCAAAGAGCCTTAGGCGCACTTTGCAACCCGTAGTCGTATGCCGTAGAAAAAGCAAGTCACACGCCTCCTTTGCTTATAGTATGCCCTAACTATAATAGTTTTGTCAGCTTAGAGCAGTTTTAAACGAAAAATGGAAACATATGATTTTATTTTCAATACATTATTTGTATGGGCGGACATATTTTATTTTGTAAAAAAAAGACTTGAATAATAAATTTAAAATTTTATGCTGAAATTTATTATTTATTGCATGCTATTTAAATTTTACATAAGTATTTAATATGCTGCATTATATTTGCTGGCTATATTCTTTTCTTTTTTGTAAGAGCACTAAATTGTAAAAACTTACAAATATTCTATCAAAAAGAAGTTGTTTCTAAGACACTTTTCTAGTGAATCAATTTACTGACTTAGGGTATTTTAAGTTCGCTATGTGACTTTCTTTAGCTTCTTTTTCTGCTACCCATCTTGTTTTTTCCGTTTTTTGTTTTCCACATTGGGTGGAAAAAATCTTTAAGCTGTCTTAAAATTTCTTTAGAAAAGTTGAGTGCCAAAAAGAAAAAGTCTTGGCTTCTTCCCTACCCAGTTGGCCCAGGCCTGTCACATGAGCAGATCAACAGATTAAATAAAAGTTTTGTTGTTTTGTTGTACCTAATTCCCCATCCGCAGCTTCTGCAAGCACCTGTCGCATAAAGAATCGCACACTGTTTGTCATTTCGCACAGAATACGCGCTGATTGCGGTTAATGATGACACTGTAGATAACCCTAAACATTGTAACCTGCGGCATCTATGCAAAAGAGTCCTAAGGTAAATTTGGAACTGAGTGGGTAGCTATGTTAAGTCTCATCTGTCAGTCGGGGATATTCACATGTTGCTATTTAAATTTAAGTTAAGAAATACAATTAAGATCCCGCGAATGGCATTTAGACACATAAAAGTCATCGTCTATGATATTTATATCAAGCTTATCTATTGGCCAATTTATTTAAGACTAGCATTTCTCGGGGTGCTTCGCCCCTGACTGTTGCTAATTCTGCTGCATTAGAATTTCTATACCCTGATCCCGTTGAAAAGGGTATAATGGTTTTCTGCAAATGTATGTAACAAGCAGTTTTTTGAGCATATCTCTGTTCTTGTAAAGAATACGCAAAATCCGAATTATATTCTATTCCTGAATCATAATGCACACTTAAATAATTAGAAACATAGCGTGACAAAATACTCATTGACAATTGTAACCGGGGGTATAATAGATTTGTGCAGATTTTGTAACAAGCCCAAGGAGGCGACCCCATAATGGGCTCAATAAATAAAATAATAAGCCCATTCTGAAAATCACAAATCAATTGCGAGCAAGCTTTACTATGCATATTTATAACATTTTTACTATAATAATGTTTTGGATTCTAACACTGTCCCACCAAAAACGACTTGACAAGTGCTCTCATAGTTTCGACTAGGTATGCATATGCATATTTTGGAAAAACTCCGAGCTTAGTGCATCAGCTGTCTAAACGAGAGCTGCTAATATAGCCATAATACAGCAACAGGAGCAACTTCAGGCAAAGGCCGACACATGACAAGTGCACTTAATGTTTACATGTATCTGTGTGTAACATGTACATTTGTCTGTGAGTGTGCGTGTGTTCACTGTGAGCTGCGCTTAGTGAACTGACAGCTGCGTGAACGAGTGAGGCTGAAGTACGCCCATGGCCGGTGCCAATGCAAATGGCAGAACAGGAGCTGCTGCCATTGTTGAGTCGGTATGAGAGATGTCTGTTCTTGACATTCATTTGAATAGCACGTAATAGGAATAAGTCCGGCTACAAACACTTGCATAAATAGCTCAACGAGCAACATTAATGTCATTATTATCTTTCCTCAAGGACACAATCAATGGGGGAAATGCACAAAAAATCATATAATTAAGGGCTCATTTGACACCCAAATCTCCGAAGCCGACCGCAAGCACCACACAATCAATCTTGGGTTTCCGCATGGAATTTTCCCCTCGTAAAGTAGATTTATCACAAAAGTGTTGTGCCAGCAAAGAAATAAAGAGCCCTTAGCTGATTTTGAGAGCACGCAATAATATACAAGTATACAAGTATATTCATATACGTACTCAATAAACAGCTGTTGCCAGTTGTGATGTAAGCAAAAATTACGCATACGCCGCATGAGACCATTAAGAACACAAGACGCCGTTCGGTAATTGAAACTATTTTCTTTTTGGCATTTTCATTAACGTCAATTTCCGTGAAATTTAACGCACTTCCTGACAAATGTTGCCAACGTCTGAAATTGGCATCGCCGTCATTTCAATACTGCTTGCCACAGGGGGAGAGGGCGTAGGGGGCTCTAAAAAGACGTTAAGGGGCAACAGCCGTTGGCCAAATGAGCGTCGACTTGAAAAGTGCTAATTACTCGAAAATCAATTGTCGCAATTCATTTAGAGCCCGTGTATTCGAGTGAGTGAATGTATGTTTGTGTGTGTAAGTGCGTTCAGAAAATTAAGTATGTTAATTTAAATTTAACGTTCCAATGATTTTCACTCAGCTTCCTCTGAGGCCGCCAACAGCCCAACTTGAGTATTCCTTCAGACGCGTGAATTAACTCCCTTTGTCTCCTCTTTTTGCTAGCAATGGTTTCTGCAAATGCCCTTAATAAAAGACAGCAGGCGCCGCTCTCCTTGTCGTCCCATCGTCCTGCAATCAACGCCAACGAAGCTGCGACCATCAAATAAGCAAATGACGTTAAATTAGTGAGCAGAAAAAAGGATTTGTGGCTAGGTGAACGAGATTCAGCATGTCCTTCTGATTCTCATTAAATGGAGCTGTAATTTGTAAATAATTTTATGCGGGAATCTACGCCACGGACAATTAATAAAATGTGATATTTCGCCTCTACCCAACAAATCCTTGATTTACCGCAGAATAGACAAAAATAGCTTGAAAACGGGGAGTAACAGATATCAATAGACAATCAGTTATTCATGCCCGTTCAACTTTATTGGCTTTGGTATCATTTTCAAAAAATCCTTATACCTTAAGGGTAAGTATGCGCGTGCTGTTCCTAATAAATAGGATTATCGAGGAGCAAAGGGGAACAGACAATGACTCACAGAATTACAATGGTCAAACGGTAAGGGACGAAAGCATAACAAACAGAACCTGATGGACGATCCAAAAGAATCGCAAAACAAACTCAAATATAAGAAGTTTAAATGTAATTTAATGACCAACAAAGGAATACTTGCAACCCCTTAAAAATGAAGAGAAATCGCAACAAAAGCTGCTTCCATAGCATCCCTCACCTTCACCTTGCACAAAATTGCATTTCCACTTTTGCAAACCGAAACGAGGAAAACGTACAAAGTTTTCTTTGGCAATTTGTTTGTTTGCTTCTTGCTTCGTTCATTTTGTAAACAGCATGGAAAATTGCGAAGAACTTTGGCAGCAAAACAAAAGTTAAAGGTGCCCCATGTATTGAATAAATCAGACTGCAGTCCACTCTCCCTTCCCCTTCCGTTTGGGTCCAGCGTAAACAGCTGGCATTGCTGTGGCTGCTGGATGATTGACTGATGGACTGTATGACGGAAAGGTCCACGCAGCAGTCAATCAGTCGAGCATTGGGTTCCCTATTTCTATTAGACCGGGCAATAACTAAGCTGCGATTTTTATTATTCGTACCAGAGGCCTTTATTGATCAGCATTATTTGCTTTGTATAACATGAAATTACACCAGCTTTAATTTAGCTATCGCGTAGAGCCAACAAACGAGTTTTCAATATGATAATAGTGCCAATGCCAACCACATTTGAAAAGATCAACTTGAGGTGCTTACTTGGCCTCATTTTAGAATACAAAATGTGCTCCACAATTTAAAATAATATGTATATGATGAAATAAAAGTATACATTTGACATCTTTGATAAAGCCCACATGAAAACCGATGATAACTAATAACACAGGCTGAAAGTTCCCAGTGCAATTGCAGTAAACTAGAATATAATATGAATTACTTATATATATAAATGTGAGTGTGCATATTCTGCACAAGTGCCTACATTCAATGCTTTCGTATGCAAAGCTTTCTTAACAACTATTATTTTCAGAACTGTCGATATCCTTGGATATGACATTAGAAGAGGGTTAGATTAAAAGATAACGTGATTTCTATTATGAAGAGGGATGTGCTGCCAGATTGTCAAATATTGGACTTAGGTTTTTAATGTAAAAATTACTCAATGAAATACAATTTAATAAATTATAAATATTATTGTTACTTTTTATTGATAGTTGCATAATGAATAAAAATAATATTTAAGGCTCTCTAAAATCATAAATACGAACTAACAATTATTGCATTTATTTAATTTAAAAATTCTTTAAACTTGTTATTGACTTAGTTCTTTTAGTTTTTTTTTATTTAAAAAATATATATGGGAAGGAGCTGTGCGATTTGTTTGCTCTTTGGTATTTCCCAAGTGCCTTCATTTATTATTTCTCGCTACTTCAATAGGAACAATAAAAATACATAGACATCATTCATATTTTCCATCTAAATGACCTACTGTTGTCTGCATATTTTTTTATTGGTTCGACTTCCATTTTACGAAGCACTTAGTCCTTCCATCATCACGCGATTCAAATGCATTTCCCTCTTATTGAGCGTTGGAAAAAGCTTTCATTAAAATTTTTGCACATTTACAATGAGTTACAATCGCACCGGAACCGCAGGCACTCACATTAAGATGTCGCAGGTGTAGTGCCTATGTTGCGAGGGGAGTGCGGAGTGGCACTTAAGCCTTTGCAGTAAGCCTGCTTATTACACGATCGTCCCAATGGGACAGGACCAGCGAAAAGAGAGCACAAACGTTTATTTAATTTACGTTTCTCGGCATTCTCGGCTCTCGACGCGCCTACATTGGACTGTAATCATTTCTGGCACATAAGAAAATTCACCTTAAACACGCAATTATTTAAAAGAAAAATTTCCATTTAACGCTATCAAGCTGATAAGAAATAAAAATTTACACATCTGCCAGCGGGCAAACAACAGAAAGAGCAGAGTGCGGAGAGGTGCGTGGGGGCGGGGCAGGTGGATGTCAGTCTTTATTGCAAACAACAATGGGTCGACTAAGAGGCAGCGGCAGATGGCCCGAAAATGAAAAATCCCTCAATATGCAATTTACCATAAATTTATAATTTACTGGCAAATTATTTTCATAAGCCATTTGCATTTATATGGCCCACCTTCACGCACATGAGTCTGCACTCCAGAATGTGGCAGCCAGGTCGTTGCAAGCGAAAAAAGCCCAAAAACCTAACAACACGACCATTAGATATCCCGCAAGAGAACGAAACATATGAACACACCAATATAATAAATTTGATAAAAATGTTTATTTTTTATTAAAGCTTAAAAAATATTAACAATGTCAAGAATGTTTGCTTTATTTGTACTTGTACTTGTATATACATCCTATATACAGAAACGATTCTTATATAGACTTTTTCTTGTGTTGTATTTTTTTTTGCTCCAGTAACTTTTAAAGTACTCCGACCTCCAAGTGCAGGGTATAAATACACATCCGCAGACAACATACAATCCCCGTCTCAGCTTCCCTTTTGCAGGTATCAAGCCGCTAAACAGTTAACAAAGCGTTCGCTTACACTTGGCCGTCAGTTTAATTTTTTGTTACATTTTATGTGCGAAAAATTTGCCAAAGGAAAGTTGACACATAAAATATAAAATTGATTTTCACGCGAATCATTAACTTCTTAAAGTGTCGTGTGTGGATGTTGTTGTGTGTGGGCGCTTCATTTTGAAAAACTTACCCCGCTGTCTGCATTATTAGTGCCTACTCGGAAATGTGACGACCAAACATTTTTGCAATCAGCTTAATTTGAAGAAAATTTAAAACAGTGCACGTTGAGACAACTGCAATGAAAAACTTAAATGAAAAATGTATATGGAAACGAGTAAAAATTTTGGAGTTTTTCTAAGCTATCAAATAAAGCGGTTGAATATATATAAAAAATTAATTGATTTTCTTTTCTTTTCTTAAATTTTAAATCTTTTATACAACTATGGAATATTATTATAATAATTCCAGTGGGTAATATAATATTAACATAAAGCTCGCAGTCCTCGGTGGATTTGATTTGTCTAAGTGCTCCAGCGTTTAGATAACTGCACAACGAAGGCAGAAGAAGGCAGTAGACGCCAGCACCTTTTTAAAGCTATGTAGGAATTCGAAAATACCATAAGTAATATCTAAGTATTTATCGATTAATGCAAGATGGTGGCAGCATCGATTTAGTATAGAGTCTTTGAAATCAGTGGCAACATGAGAGGACTGGAAACTCAACTGCTGAGGAGAGAAGTTGTGTGTGCTCGCAAAAGTGTTTTATGTTCAGCTACGATTAAGACAAAATATAAAGTATAAACTATTGAATAAAACTATTATTATGTTCCATACGGAAGAGAGTGTTGTTAATCAACGTGAGAAGCAGTCCTTAGCAGTCAAGTTTACCTCAGTTAGGTTGATAGTTTTTATCCAATACAAACAAATTTAATAATAATAATTTACACAAATACTGTTACAAATTACACAAAAAGTTTAATTCAAAATTCTTATTGATTTCCCCAAGGACGGACGCAGAATACAAAAATCAAATGCAAATTGTTTAAAAATGTGAAATTTAAATTTCAAATATGCAGAAAAAACTTTTATTTAATTATAAAAATTGAATTAGGTTTGTTAATAATTTCGAAAAAATTGCAAGTTTTTAGCTATACCCTAGGACATCTTGTAAAACAAAAATTGCTATCACATTTAACACCGAAGCTTAATCTTAGACAAAACATTTATATAATGAAATTATTTTATATGTACATAAATTAATCGAAATTTAAAGCGCTTACAGAGGAACTTTTTCCTAAAGCATGAGAGTATCACTCCTTGTTTGAAAGGACACTTCGGACTCGTTGAGTTAATGGCATGCAATGCCGGAAAACGCATTTGCACATATGTGCAGTATTTTGTGACCACATCTGGTAGACATAAGGCAGATTAAAGTTTTAAAAATCGTTCTCGTATTTCGCACATCAATAAATCGCTGAATCGAATATTTTCTATACGCTTGCTTTACTGCAGTCGTTGCTGCTGCTGTTGCTTCCAGTCTGCGCCGCATGCATTTCCGGTTGCATTGCGTCAATGTCGACTATCTATTTCTATTTTACTATCCTTTCTCTTTTTTGACAAGCTGTCTTTTCATGGGAAATGCATTTGGTGTCCGGTTGAAATATGTACTTTATATATTTAACTAATGTCGAATTGGCATACTTGCAACTCAAAAGATTTTTCAAGTTTGGAATGTATTATTGTAGATATTATTATTTGTAATATTATTTAATATTAATCATCATATTAATATATGAATATACTATTGAACTTAAATTGAAAAATGTTTCATCAAAATTGGTTAAAAAACACAGAAGATATTAAAGAAATCGGCTGGTAAAACTTGATAAACTTCGCCAATTGGCAGCAAGCGCAAGCAATTTTGAATGCATGTGCACGCATTCATACATGTGTACATACATATGTACATATGTACATTTGCGTGCTGTAGACTTTTTCTTAGAATTTTTGTGCTGTTTGCTATTATGTAATATGCAGTCAGTTTAGGACATTCAAGAATGTGTGTATGTGTGCTTCTGTCTGTGTGTATATGTGTGATTTTGTGTATTAGTGTATGAATGCAAAGGGCTTGAAATGTATGTAACGACAGCTCGCTCGAGTCGGGCTCTCCCGTCTTCAGCAATCTTACTGGCTTAAACACTTAGACAACGTAGCTGCCAATAACTGCTTGTATATTATAAATATATAACTAATATATACAAATTTAAAGAAATATTTTTCTGGTTACAGTTATGTCAGTAAGCTTAAAACAGGACATAAAATATACTTAAATTTTAAAAAAATTTTTGAGATTGAGGATTTGTTTTCCGTTTTCAGGGTTTCTATTAAACCAGTTCCAGTTTTCTATAAAAGAATATCTGTAGTTCAAATTGCTTTAATATCAAAAAACGTTGTTGCCCTTTTGTCTTTTGTGCATCATATCCTAGCATTCTTTTCTTAATTAAATGAAAGCTCAACTTTATGTTAAAAAAAAGATACAAATTACAACTAACAAATCTCCATGGTTCTCTCCGATTCTTTTTTGCTGCTAAGCTGCCAACATTTTTATATGTGCAGAGGCAAAGAGAGCAGGAAAGAGGAGGAACTTCAGGAAGAACTGGCAACGGTGTGCAGATTGAAGCACCATGGAAAATTAATCAGCAGCGTTTAGTTACATCTACGAAATGTATTTAAGGGCTAAATGAGCGTGCATAAGTGATAGCCGTGGGGAAACGGGGGTAAACAAACACAGCCACACTCAGCTAGACTGTCATTAAAGTTGGGCCGGAGGCAAGGCAAAATTGCGTATACGCCGCGTGCACGAAAAACACTTGAAAGCGCGCAGTTAAAACGGGGAGTATTTTGCAACACTACTTGTCAAGACTAGACGTACAAATTTATCTGTTCGCAGCAAAAATTTAAAAACATAGAAATTATAAAAACCAATGGACAAGACCACCCGTAGGTGGCAAAGTTTTGTTACTCGCGGGTGCGACCTACCCCTTTCATATAAAAAAAACCTAATATTGTGACTAATATATCATTGTAAACATGCCAAAAGCTAATGCAAACTCTTGCGAGAATCGCTTAAATCAAGCCTGTTTGTCCACCCCATATTCAACGAACGTGGTAACAACAACAACATACACAACATCCCAACTAACCGCTCCCATTTCCAGCATATATGCCTCAACAGCCAACTCAGGAGCTGCACTATTCAATAACATCGAAAAAGCTCAATGCTACTCACTGGATACCCGCACCGACATTGTAAACAGTGCCACCCTGTTACTCCATACGCTTCCCAATAACGACAATGCCAGCACCAACTGCTTCGAGCACACTCCACAGCAAGCTCCTCGCAACTCTGACATACTTGCAAACTGCACTGACAAAGCTCCCATAAACATCATCGGTGACTGCAGTAATCAAGGAAGCCTCAACTTTGATCCGCTCAAGATCCAAACGCAACTGCAGGCACGCAAACGCAAAGTTGCAAAGCCGCAATCGTCCCCTGCTCTACCCAAGCGCAGGAGCAAAGCAAACAACAAAAATACAGCTCGCTCGACTGCTCTGCCACGTGCGGGTAGTGGCAACAGATTCCACCCTCTGAGCAGCGACTCAGACGACGATGCAGACAAGGAGGACTCTGAAGATATGGAATCGGAAACCATGACCGTCGCATACGCAGACTCCCTCTCAAATCTCCTGGACGAATTCAAGGAACGTACCCGTAAACACAAAATGGCACCGAAAGTCGCCAACGCTCTGAACCTGGGGTCCACTGCTCGCTCGGACACTCGCACAGACGCTAATAACAACTCTGGAGGGCCCACACACGCTGTGCATCCCAGAGCAACTGCACCTCCTGGCCACTCTGCCCAAAATAATGTCCAGCCAACTCAACCCGGAAAGCCCAAGCCTCCACCAATATCTCTTCCGAGAATCAGCAATCTCCCCCTCCTTCAGGAATTGCTGCAAAATCGCAATATCGACCTAAGCAAAGTTGAGTCTAGAACCTCAGTAGGAGGATTGACCCGACTATATGCTCACGATGCCGACACGTTTAGATCCATTCAGAAACTTCTCGAAGACGCGAAAATCGAATTCTACACCTACCAACTCAAAGAAGAAAGGCCACACAAGATAGTCATAAAGGGCCTACACGTCTCAACATCTCATGACAAGATTCGCGAGGATTTTAAAGCTTTGGGTCACGACGCTCTGCATATCCACTGCCCTGACAACACAAAGAGAATGGATAAGCCAATCCATCTATTCTTTGTAAACCTGGCTCCCGGTAGCAACAAACGCCAGGTTAAAAACATCCGTTACCTCGCAGGTCAAAGATGCTACATCGAAGATGCCCGGAAACAACAAGATCTCACACAATGCAGCCGCTGTCAACAATTTGGGCACACGGCCAATTATTGCCGCCAAAAACACATCTGTGTCAAATGTGGAGATCAACACAAATCAATCGAGTGTACACGGCCAGACTCAGTCTGTGCAACCTGCGCCAATTGCGATTTAGACCATCCAGCCAATTACAAGGGCTGCAAGGCATATCAAAATTTTGCAAGGCGAAACCAGCGCAAGCAAAATGAGCAATCTAACCGTATCTTAGGTAGGGAACCAACCGGATCCCACTCCCAATATCCACAAGCAGCAGTACGCTTTCCGGCCACAGCTTCCAACGTCGCAAAAGGTCTTTCATACGCTCAAGTGGCTGGCATGAACAACCACACACAAAGTGTACCACCTCCGCATACGCGTCAGCATCAGCCGAACCTCACCCAGGAGCAGCACTCACTCCAAAACCATGCTCCGCGTAAACGACGTGGAATTCAAGAACATCCCCAATGTCTCAACCCACAGGCCTCGCCCATAAATTGCGCCGACAGTTGCTCCTCCTTGGACCGTGTTCTCGCAGCAATCCAATCTCTCAACGCTTCGATGCAGAGCTTTTTCAAGATGCAAGAGGAGAACATGCGGATGCAGAGTCGCATGTTCGAACTCCTTAGCGCGCAGCTCTCAAAATGAGCGCCCTTAAGGTTCTGTGCTGGAACGCGGGCGGCGTCTCAGCCAAAACCCACGAGCTGCAGCTATACATGCAGCTCCACAAAGTGGATATCGCACTCCTGAGCGAGACCCACATGAAAAACTCGGAGTCACCCCGCATCCCAGGCTACAACTCCTATCCTGCCAATCACCCCTCTCCTCGACGCTGGGGAGGTGCTGCCATCCTCGTTCGGAGCGGAATCTCTCACTTCCCTACCGCCCCCGTTTGCAGAACTGACTTGCAGCTGGCTACAGCTATTGTCTCAACGGCCCTCGGGGACGTCGAATTTGGGGCAGTCTACTGCCAGCCCGGCCTCAGATGGACAGCCAGTGAACTGCGCCAGCGATTCTGCACGCTGGAATCAAAGTGCCTAGTGGGTGGCGACTGGAACGCCCACCACCAACTCTGGGGTTCGAGCCGCAGCAATGCCAGAGGTCGAGAGCTGTCGCAGTTCATGCACGATGCGCGTCTTGAGTGCCTAGCCACGGGCAGCCCCACAAGGTTCCCGCCCCAGTCAGGCCCCAGACCCTCATGCCTTGACTTTGCGATCTACAAAGGCTTCCCGCACTGGACAATCAACATTGAATCACGCCCGGACCTGACCTCAGACCACCTGCCTCTACTCATCTCAATCAACACCACCCTCATGTTCTATCCGAGACCTGAAAGGATCATTGATAGGCACACCAACATCGAAGTATTTGGCCGAAAGCTAAGCGACATGCTCCACCCGGAAATGGACATAAACTCCGCAGAGGATATTGATGACGCCTTGGAGGGATTTAACCACAAAGTGTGGGCCGCAGCTGCTGAAGCCAAATGCTCCCAACCCTCCCAAAGTAGGCACAGAGACGGTATTTACAGGCTCTCTCCTGATCTACTTAACCTACTAAGGGAAAAAAGAAGACTGCGAAGGGTATGGTCAAGCACTCGACATCCCGCCGACAAGGCTAACTGGCGTAGAGTTGCAGACGAGCTGCATCGAGAGCTACAAATTCAACGGTCAAGCTACTTTGATAATATGCTGACGAACATGTCAACCCAACACGACGCCGAGTTCTCCCTCTGGAAAGCGACACGCGGTGCAAAACGCCAACCCTTGAGGCAGGCTCCCCTGCGAAAAAGAAACGGAGGCTGGTGTCGTTCTGACGCAGAGCAGGCAGCTACATTTGCTTCCCATCTCGAGGAACGATTTACGCCTTTCAGCATCGCCACAGACGGAGAGGTCTCAGAAACCAGAGCTACTGTGTCCACGATATCAGTACCCGACACGCCCATAGTCCCGTTTACCAAAGAGGAAGTCGCAGACGTTATCAAGCGCCTAAAGCCAAATAAGGCCCCAGGACACGACTTGGTTTGCAACAGAACACTCAAAGCCCTCCCACTGAATGCTGTTCTATTCCTGGCACTCATATTTAACGCCATAATGAGAGTCCAATACTTCCCGGAATCGTGGAAAAAATCCATCGTTACGATGATCCACAAGCCTGGCAAACCTGAGGATGACCCCGAGTCATACCGGCCGATCAGCCTGCTGCCCGCCTTATCTAAGGTTTGGGAAAGACTGGTCGCAGTCAGACTCGCGCACATTGCCGAATCCCGCTGCCTCATCCCTGCCCACCAATTTGGTTTCCGCTCTGGACATGGAACGATTGAGCAGCTTCACAGGGTAGTGAATCATATCCTGGAATCCTTTGACAAAAAAGAGTACTGCGTGGCTGCCTTCATCGATGTCAGGCAAGCATTCGACCGTATATGGCACACGGGCCTGCTCGCTAAAATAAAACTTGGACTGCCTTCGCCTTACTTTACCCTGATCGAATCCTACTTGGAGGGTCGTTCATTCAGGGTCAAAGTAAGAGCGGAGCTGTCATCCACCCACAACATTCAGGCTGGAGTCCCGCAAGGCAGTGTGCTAGGACCTTTCCTCTTTTCTATCTTTTCCGCAGATATGCCTACTCCGGTACCTCAACCCCCAGGAATCTCACCGCACTCGCTACTTATGGCTTCATACGCCGATGACGTCTGCGCCATGTTCAGCGACAGCTCTCCAACTGCTGCTGCAGACGCAGCTCAGGACTATCTGGACCTACTCAGCAACTGGGCTAGACGCTGGAACGTGGAACTAAACCCGTCTAAGAGTGCTACAATATGTTTCACACTAAGACATGGTGAACCTGCAGCTCTGAGGATCAACGGAACGACTCTAAAGCAGGAGACAGAGACGCGTTACCTGGGTGTCACATTGGACAAGCGATTAACTTTCCTTAGCCACATCAAAGGAACTGTTCAACGCTGCCGCAACAGAATCGCGAAACTAAATTGGTTGCTCAACCACCGCAGCAAACTTTCACTGGCTTGCAAGCGGACAATCTATCTTCTGTGTGTGGCCCCTATCTGGAGATACGCAATCCAAATCTGGGGACTGGCCGCACCCTCAAACCGAAAGAAGCTGCAATGCCTTCAAAGCTTGACACTACGCAAGATGACAGGAGCTCCATTTTACGTGCGCAACAGTGTCCTCCATAGAGACCTTAAAATTCCTTGGATAGAAGACCAAATTCTGACCCACAGCGTCAATTACAATCGGCGCCTAACGTCTCACGCCAACAGGCTCGCCAGAGCGCTCCAAACGGCTCGACCAATCAGGCGTTTAAAGAAAAGGTCTTTTAACCATCTACTTCCCCCATAATATTGATACATAATAACATAGTTTCCTCAATCCTGAGTGAAACCTGGCGAATTAATAACCTATTGTTCATAAGGCATTGTGACCTTGAAAAACAATAAATAATTATAATCAAAAAAAAAAAAAAGTTAAAACGGAAATTGTATGGTTCTTTCGCTCTCTTTCTCTTTCTTTTCTCTTAGCTTCTCTCTTTTACTACCACCATCCCCGAGTGTAAATTGCCAAAAGGATACAATTTAAAGCGTCTTCAAGATAAAGGCAACGCAGCTGGGCAACGCGAATACCAACAAAAACAAATGCGCATCCTAAAATATTTTCAGAATGCTGCTGACACACACACGTACACACTCACACTCGGTAACCAAGGCTGAATCGTGGCAAACGCATTTCAAAACTTTAAGCTTTCAGACCGTTTGTTGTATACCTGACTTCGCATGCGACTGTTGTAAATGTCTTAGAAAACGCTCTACATAGAGAAAAGAAAAATTAGAGACAGGGAAGTTCAATCCAAAATTCTCTTCTTCGAACTTCATCCTTTCAGTAACTATAACTATTTGCAGCACTTCCACTTTATAATAATAAAATTTTTTTTTATGTGGTATGGTGTTCAATTAAATTCAAAATAACCAGTGATTTATTTAATTTGGTTATTAGGTTTTTTTTAGCAAACTTTTTAATAACATTTTTTAATCGAATATATACACAATTATAAAATATATACAAATTTTAAATATACGTTTTTTATACACTGCACCTGAAACGCTGAATATTGAAAATGGCTAAATAGGGTATAATGGCTTTTTGCAATTGTAAGTCACAAGCAGAATAAAGCATCTCCAACCCCTTAAAGTATATATATTCTCGGTCAGGACGACGAGCTAAGTCGATTCTGCCATGTCTGTCTATTCGTCCGTCCGTCCGTCCGTGTGTTCGTATGCACGCGGCGATCTAGGAAACTATAAAAGCTAGACTAAACTTTTCGACCATAGATTCTCCTAAGCCATACGTAGAACAAGTTTATAATTTTTATTTTCAATATCTGCTCTGTTTCATTATTATCGATAAAAATCGATTTGAAGAGTTGGTTTTCCTAGCATGAGCTAAAGTCATACAATTTATTTTATTATGTTATCTAACGCAGATCAAGAATGTTTCGGATTTTGGATACCTTCTGCATTCGCCCCATATATCAAAAAAACGAAATTCAGGTACTACAGACTTGCGTTTTGGTTTGTACGTAGATTTGAATTCTCTTGTTAAGCTCTGAGAATTTCGTAACCCAACAATATTTGTGACCATTAAATAATTAACTTTAGGGCACTGCTTCAAAAACGTATCTGTCTAAATTTAGAATAGTCCAGTCCAAGGCTGATATACGCATCAGTGACCTCCCATGGTATGTTGAGAATACCGTAAACGTGAGGGATATGGAACTCACGAAGATATGTGATCACATTAAACGAAACATAAGTCGTCGCCCAAAACGCAGGTGCAAGGCAGTTCTAACAACCTCCACTCATCAATCGTCTAAAAAGATTCAAAACAACTGATCTGCCGAATAAAAAGATAAATGAAATCAATAAATAAACCTTAAGTTGAACTCTACTGATACAAAATATAAAAACAAAGTTAAATTAAATTAATTGTAAGCTACGAATTTGCATTTAACCACAATCCGATAACCTTAAAATGAAATTTATTATCATTGATAATTGCAGTCAAGATGTTTTTATTGAAATTCCAATCATTTAAATTTCTTCGAAATTGTACATCAATACTTTTACAGCTCTAATTTACTTTATAATAAAGACTTCCACAAGTCTGCCACTTCATGTTTTCCGTAATGAATTCACATAACGATTTATCGATAGGCGCTGAGATGTATAAATGTATTTTGCCATTGGCACATCACCTTGCAAAATCAACTTTCGCAAGTAATGTTTATTATTTTCCTTGTGCAATTTCTGGTAATGAAAAACGTAAAGCGGAAGACTTGGGCGACACGTTTTATTACAGTTTACAGTTTACAAGAGCAGCGAAAAACAAACACCCCAAAGAAAAAGCAAGCCACAAAAAGGCGAAAACCAGAGAAGTCTCAAATGAAAATCCACGACGATGCCTATTTGACTTTTTTTTAATGTATTTCTAGGTCCCGCTCTTTTTATTATTATTATTATTGTATATCCGTTTACGTGGCGTATGATGAACACGTTTATTGGCTGTGTGTCATTTTTTGCATCCCTATGTTGTTTACCTAACGCTTATTGGATCTTGATATGTTAAGCATATACACACATATTTCTATACACACTGACACAGGCAGAGCTTGTTTTTTTTGCTATTTCAAAGTGACATTAAAGACACACAAATCAATTGCCAGCACTCATATTTAGGTCGCTTTGGTAACCAGCTGAGTTTGATTTCATGTACGTCCGTTATCCCACATTTCTTGCAACGTACGTATTCTACAAGTTTTTGCCATAAAGTAGGAGTACTCAATTGCAAAACATTCTTGTTCATTACAGGTTATTTGTATTTCATTACTTCGTATTACATGTAAGATAAGAAAAAAAACAAAGAATTTATTGAATATGTGAGGTGAATTTGTTATTGAATATTTTGATTGATAATCTACAGTCTAAGTCAAAATTAGATACATGCTTTATTTAGTTTCATTCGCTATCAGTTCTTGGGTATAACTTACGATATCATTTTTTAAGCCCACGAAAGCATTTGACATAATCTACTTCAATATTTTGTGGATACCGAAAGGTAAATTGTTTGGGGCCGAGATTTAATTTAAAATTAATTATAACTTTATTTTATTCAGCTCACAAGTGGAATAGAAATATTTTTTTTCAGGATTAATTATAAAGTAACATAAGTTAAACACCTTATCAAGCAAACAAGTAAACAATATGAAAACAATTGTAAATAAAATAAATAAATGTATATATATAAATGTAAAATAAAAATGGCCCTTTAAGAACGTTCTCTTTTAACATTTGTGGCTGGTTTTCTACTGAAATATTTTTATTTAAGCATTCCCCTCGGCACCCGTTACACTTGGCTTATAGAAAAATGGGGGTCACATGGACGTTGAAGATCAAGCGATAAGTAGAAGACTCAATAATTTCGAGGAAGCTAGGCAAACATTACATTAACGACACGACGATAACTTCAATATTTCATTTTGGTGATTACATGAGCATCCCCTCGCACGCAGTTCCGTCATTTCCGATTCCGGTTGTCGCTGCGTCGCTCACATACACAGATAGGAGATGCCTTTAGCCTTAGTTGGCTCCCCTCTAGTTGGTTCTGACACTTGACAATTGCAACACGTGCTCAAGATTTTGGATTTTTAGTCGTTCTTATTGCGGCGCACGTTTTAGGCGCAGCTCAGGTGACACTTTCTTCTTTCCCATTGGCGTCTTAAATCTTATACACGCCACTCACATGTATATTATATATATACAATGGGACACACACATGCATGGGTAGGGCGCCTAAGTTGCGACCGTAAAATATTCAAATTAAAAGGACTTATGTAGGCACTCAATGTTACCGCCATTATGCTACATTGTTGTCTGTTGCCAGGGCGCGGGCTGTGGAAGGTGGAATGGAAAGGGCAGAGCAGGCCCTCGACCTCGGCTTGCCAGTGTGGCTGCTTCCGGTGCTTTCAACGCTCAAGCTGCCATTTTTTTACACTTTAGTTGACAGCGGCAGCCATTTGTGGCAACAGCAACGCCCCCGCGCCGCAACCCTGTTCCTGCTAGTTGTCCTTGTAGCTGATGCGATGTGCTCGCCCCTTCTTGTTGTAGTTGTTGTGCTGCTACTTCTGCTGCTGCTGTTGTGGTTGTTGTTCCTGTATATGTCGCATTTTCCGGGTAATTTACATTCTCATCACAGCACAAACACACACACATACAGAGGGAACAAGAGACAGTTACCTGTGCAACAACAAAAATCATGCAGATAACAACAACGATATCAGCTGTCATTCCCTTTACTCTTCTTTTCTTTCTCCTCCTCTCTCTCTCTTACTACGTTTGAGACAATTTTAAAATAATAAAAAATAATCGTTTCTTATATCGTTGGACCGTTATTTCGTTCTTTGTTTTAGTTGCCGCAGTTTAGCATTCTGTCACTTTTATTATATTTCCCGTAGCTGTTGTGCATTTTATTACCGGTAAATTAAGCGCATAAATTTTGACTCACACATTTTTGACAAGGCCCTACGAATTTCGTCACGAAACTTTCGTGCGATTATTGAAATGCATTGCATTATTTATTTCATTTTTACTAAATGAACAGATTCTTTTTAATATTCTAAGAATTTCAAGTTGCGCATTTTGTCAAAACTAACTAATATATTGTTGTATGAGAAATACTTGTTGGTCCCAATAGATTACTGAAGCTACCTAGTTTTCGTTTTATGTAAAGATTTCCGTTATTTATTTAATTATAAGGTCGCCAAACATTCTAGACATATTTGGAAAATATCTAACTTATATTGATATTAAACAATCTCCAAATTCTTTTCTCATAATTTGTTAACTCTAACTCGGATTTCATTAGATATACAATACTTAATAAATAAATAAATTAAAAAATTGATAAAAAAAAAAATATATATTTTCGAACAACATTTTTCAGTCGCCATTAAATATTTTTTGGCTTCATCTCGCATGCTGGGCTATGAGTAATAATAATAATAAGTAATAATAAAAAAAATTTAAAATTAAACTATAAGAAAAAAATAAAAAAAAACCATTGGAATATAAGATAAAAGTTATTAAATTTATACAACCAATTTAATTCTATTTATTAATTCAGGAAATTTTTATTTGAGTCACAGTTTGGCTGTCGATAAACAAGAGTCGGGACTTTTATACGCAAGTGCATATGTTCCATTAGCTAGGGAAGTGGAAAATCACCAGATCATATTCATTATAAATATAATTTCATTCCGCGTAGTTGTCAGGAAGTGAAGGTAAACAAGTGAATTCAGTTCGGAAACCCAAGAACCATCGAGTGTCCTTTGCCGGGCGTATGCTTTCGCCATGCTCTTTCCTTTCTTTTCACTTTGTGTTATTTTGGTTGGCGGCGATGCTGAAGCGCACTCAAAAATTTATTGTCTGCAACTCGAAGTTCGACATGAATTTTATTTATTTGCATGTAAATCGGATTTGTGTGACCCCAAAGACGTTCGAGCGTGAAATATACGAGCAACATCCCAGCCGGAGTCGCAGTCGCAGTTGCTGCTTCAACTTGACCGCCGCGGAGTGGGCAGACATTGCATCCTGGCGAGGGCCACGTGGTCAGCCGGAAGGTAAAAGACGTAAAACTTGATGCCCGAATAAACACAAAAAGCAGCCGTGAGCATAATTTTTTGTTAGGTTCCCTTTTTTTGTTCAAGTTGAATGTCAAGGCTCAGTTTTGGGTTTCAGATTTTGCATTGTTTTCCCGTTTTCTGTTTTTATTTTCAAGTCGAGTCATTTCATTGTTAGGCGTGCAACCTTTTGTGGCATTCCTTTATCATTTGAAATGAAGTCGGACCCGGAGATGCCGCTGCTGTTATGCTGTTATGCTTGCATGATTACCAGGTCTGCTGGCCACTTTTCTGTGTGTGTTTTATTAGCTATTAAGGCTGAAATATAGCTTACGTCTCGTTTATTGTTATTTATAATGATTCATTTTGCACGTTTTTATGGCTGCAGAACACCGCAGAATTTTAAGATATTAAAGGTATTGGCCTAACCAAAAAAGTTGTTGGAAATAATTAATTTTTCGTTGGTTCACCAAAGTAATTTAAGCTGAGTGTAAATCGAAAATGAATAAATGGGCGAATAAATTAGAGATAGTAAAATAATGTTGTAAAAGGTTAGCGAGCACTGCGACACAAAATTATAAAAACCAATACATTTTTGCAACATATTTATATCAATACCGACCGAAAATGGCAAGCGCTTGGAAGTATGTATTTCCAATGTATGTATTTACTTGCATACTTGAACATACTCTTCCAATTTTTGCAGTGCTATAATTAAAATTTTGAAAATACAGGTATTTCCGCTTAAATATTGGTAATTTAACCAATTGAGAATATACAACAATATTGCAGAGACATTTTTAGCAACAGTCTTTAGCTGCAAATTTACAGCACTTCATAGTATTAGCCACTGCTGCCGAACTGCTGCCGTTCCCCACTGTAAGCGTTTCGTTAGTTTTCTCAACATACTATACATCATGGCTTATGTTTTGAATAATTTAGAGGGGAGTTTTTTGCATTTTAAAAACGATTTTGCCAATGTAAAACGTGAAATGCAAAAATGCCTGCACCATACCCCAACCGGGTCCAGTCCCCGCATCAGCAACACGAGAGTCACTTACATATTGCAGCTGCTGTTGCCCGGCGGTGGAGCGAGGGTGGGGGTGGGGGAGAGAGCGGGCGTGAGCTGGTGAAATAGTTGCATAATGATGTCTACGATAAATTTTACAAATCCTCGAGCAACTTTATACTCCTTGTCTTGTCTTGCCTTGTCCTGTCCTGCTCTGCCTTGTCGTTGGCCTTAGTTTTATTTCATTTCGGCAGATACTGGAGCTGAGAACCGAGAGCGACGTGGCTGTGGCAACCTTTAAAATATTTTTGCAATTTATTTACAGAGTACACTGTCATACACACTCACACGCTCATCTGCTCGCACAAGCTTATACACTTAACTGCGTTCACATATGCAAAATAAAGTGATTACAAAGATGCCACACACATAGGCAATGCGACACACACACACACATATTGGCTCAGTCGCTATTGCCTAGCCTGAGATGGAGATGGAGCCCACCTTAAAGAAGGGTCCGTTGCAAGGGCTGCACGAAAGGAGGAAGGTAAAGCAGAAAAGAGCTCTAGCATATTTATGTTTAAATGCACTTGCTTTCGTGAATACAAGGAAATTTCATTTATAAACAAACATGTGTTTCATTGTGTTTGTGTGCGTGCGGAGCAATATACTATTTGCTTGAATGCTCTCGTGTCTGTATATTTTTCAAATATTTTAAACTGGTTTCATTAATTTTTTCCCAGTCTGTGCATTTTCCTTTTTGTTTTATATACCATTTACCCATTATAATGAGTGAAATTAGAGTATAATGGCGTTGAGCAAATATGTGCAATTGTACATATGGCTTATTGCTGACTGTCGAAAGTTTTCATTACAGTTGCATTGTTTGATGTAAAACTGTTGAAGATAATTTTGTTGCTTATTATTAAGTTGTCTTGTTCTGCAAACTAGTTTTCAAACCAGCTTTAATTTGCTTTATTTGCGAAAAATTCAACTCCATAAATGTATTTTGCTTGCCCTCAGAGACTGCATTAATGAGAATTTGCATAAACCTCTTTATTCAAAATTAATAACAACGAAATATGAAGATAAAGATATATATTCCTATAAATAAGCAGTAAGGAGCTCTGTCGGGAGCGCCTAACTAGGAAATACCCGGAATCCAGCTATGAGCTGTCGTTATATACATTTCAAGCCCCTCCATACATACATACATACACAAACTCACAAATACACTCATGCACTTGAATTGGGTTTTTATATTTGGGGCCGGTGGAAGATGGTTTCCAAAATTGGAAATATTCCAGATCTGCGTGTGATTTAGATAGATAGAACATAATTAACTTAATTTGGTGGCTCAACCTTTTGTAGTCTCCAAGATATGCTAAGAACACCAAGTCTTAAAATCGATTTTTCGACGATAATATTGAAATGAAGCAATATGTCGAAAAAAAATGATAAACTTATTTTGCGTATTGTTTAGGAGAATAAATGTTCGAAAAGTATATGTATTTATATTTTGTAGTTTCCGAGATCGACGCGTTCATACAGACGGACAGACGGACATGGCTAAGTCAACTTAGCTCATCATCTTGATATTAACTTTATGGGGTTGGAGATGTTTCCTTTCTGCTGTACATATATGTGGGTTGGTGTATAGCTGTGTACACAAATCCAAATGCATAAGCTACAGCATAATGGTTAGACAACGACGAGCAACGATGATCCCTAGACAACGACGAGCAACAATGATGCAAAGATGAGGACGGCGAATTCGCAAGGCGGCCGACGGTGACGGCATTAAGTCGTGATCACTCGAGAAGGAAGGCAGCTTGACGTTCGGCCTAGTGTGGTTGTGAGAGCAACGAGCTTTGTCTTCTATTGTTACGTCGCCGAGTTGAGAAATTAAAACTTATTGTGAACTAACATTTCTTAAATATTATATATTAAACATTATAATAAATAAAAACCCCACATATATTTAGACAAATAATTAAAATATATCCCAAAACCGGAGTTCATTGATGTGAAATGCCATGTTCACATATCGAACCTGTTTAATCGATCCAACACAGGAATCTGTGTATCTTGTTGTATCTTTTTTTTATAAATGACTTCACGTTCATTATCAAATAACTAAACCAATAATAAATAAAACTTATGAACCGCTTCACACAGTAGGTGTCAGAAATGTTAATAGAAAATCACAAAATAGACGCAACAAAAAACATGTGGGATATGCTGCGCAAAAATTAGCAACATAGTAAATATGCGCACAGCATAACAAAAAAATATATGTATTTATTGTATATGTATATGTATGTGTATGTGTTTTAAATAGGGTAAAATTTTATTTATTGAACCCGAAGCCAATGGCCAACATATGGCAGCTGCCGTGAAATTTGTGTCAGAGTATAAAAAAGAACTCTGTGTGGGCAGGCAGCGGCAACGGTTGGGAAATTCTGAAAATAAATACAGCAAAATGTTTACTAATAGACAAAACATGATACAACAAATTGTTTACACGATGCAGTTGCATGAAATGGGAAAGCAAAAGGCGGTCCAAATTTACAATGCAAATGGTGTGACTTATTAGAAAATGGCCTGGGGTAAAATATAAAATGGCATAGCAGCAGAACTTGTAGGTACCCCTAAAATTTTCGCCTCAAGCTGCCTAGAAAACACCAATATATGCAAATACATGTATATGTATTTATATATTCATATTACGCATATGCATGTACACTTAACGAAAAATCCAAGCGTTTTCGAAATCCGACCAGGTTTGATAACAAAATTTTTATGTGGTTTTGAATCCCAAAACATGTAAATATAATACTTTAATACACTACTTAATCTAAGTTACGCTGTACTTCTATTAAAAACGTTTAAAACTGTTTATTGCACAAAGTATCTTGTAATAAGTATTTTTCACTCAATTTAAAAATTGCTACATTACCGGGCGGTTATAGAAACATGGATGATATTCATATTTGTA
Source organism: Drosophila colorata (assembly GCA_035041545.1). Taxonomy (NCBI): domain Eukaryota; kingdom Metazoa; phylum Arthropoda; class Insecta; order Diptera; family Drosophilidae; genus Drosophila; species Drosophila colorata. The sequence goes on along the minus strand of JAWNLD010000680.1, from coordinate 3,817,551 downwards.
GTATTTTCTCTAAGTGTATTTGTCATGTATTTATGTATTTATATCGCAAATTGTTTGCGAGTTGCCTGCAGCTTGCATATTTTGCAGTTATCTTTTTTACTTTTTAATATTTATTTAACTATTTCACTGGACTTGCAGCTAACAAAAAAAAAACTAAAGCGAGCAAGCGGACAAACTAAAACCCAAAAAGCGCGTTGAAGATATGCTCGCGAAATTATTTAAATTGAAATTTGTCTGTCTTGCAGTTGTTGGCGCCGGCCAGAGATAAACATTCGCAGCCAAGCAGCCAGGGGAATTACTTAGTGGCAGCTCGAAAGAAAAGACCACACTGCATAAGTCAGCAGTAGATAGCAGCTCCAGGACCAAGTGCTATGGGGTTGATTTGAATAGCAATGCGCATCTTAATGCTAAATATTGGGCAGGATATGGTAGGGCACAGCAGGGCAGGGCAGGACCATAGTTCTTTCTTTCTTGCCATTGCTTTTTGCAGTGGAACAGTTCGTATTTTGTGGTAGTTACTCGAATTTATGTGGGAACATGATAGTTGATAGTTCGACATTTTAACAATTCTGTTCATTTTAATACAAATATATTTTTAATACATATACTTCAGTCCGTATTTGATTTCAGTGTTTAGCGTAAATTAAGTTTAAAATGAATGTAAATGCTGTGAATTAAAATTAAAACTAACTCTCCCCACTTAAGCTCACATTGAGAAACTTCCTTACGTAATTATTTAGTAAAAAATTACCACGTTTATTTTTATATATTCGGAATTTACAAATATTAAACTTGTTATTATTATATGAAACTTATTAGACAGCTATTTTTTCACACAGATTATGTATAACTAACATTTTTGTTTTTACTTTGCTAATTAATATAGAATAAATTAACGTGCTTTAATTCAATAGCATTAAGTACTTTCAAACATTTAAAACTATTTTTTTTTTGATATATGATTTAGCATATTTTTAAATTTATTATTTTAGTCTAAGAAAATAGTTTTATTTTATCTATTATTGTATGCGAAAAATTAAATCGAATCTGTTCGACTCGGAGCAGATGATGAAGCCGATACAAATTTGTGGATGGTGATGGCCATGTACAACTGACCTCGATTCAAGTGCAGTTTTCTTTGAACATTATTATCGACAAACATTTTGCGGATATGGAGGCAGACACGATAAAAACAACTTAGTTTTCGTATCTTGTTTTAAAGGCCAATTTTGATTATTTATGAGCAACAGTTGGTATTAGCCAGAGACAAAAAAAACAGGTGCTTAGTTATTTGGATACTCTTCTCTGAAAAAGTATTATTATTTATTTTTTCGATCAAACAAATAGTCAATTCAAATGAAAATATGGCATTAGCTTTTCTATGCTCATAAATGCAGAGTGTTATATATAATAAAGAAATTTAATCCATTAAATTACTCCTGATTTACGTTTTAAAAAGTTAATTTTAAAGTCAATTTTACATTTTTTATTTTTCATAAAGTTTTTATATTAAGTAAATTTTATGAATATTCATTCTATAAATTTCATTATAAAGGGAATTGAAGTTTCTTTCTAATAAAGGAATAAATAAGAAATATATGTAGACACATATACTCTATTATGTTTTCATAAATCTGATGCTATTTACACAAATGTTTTTGATGGCTTTCTGTCTCTTGCAAAACAAATATACAGGCGGACCACCACTTGTCAGAGCAGAATGTTTTTTTGTAGGTCGAATTATGGACACCCACACAAACGCCTTCTTTTTGACACATACTAACACATCATAGCAATATATGCATACATATTCGTATATATATTTACACTCATACATGTAAGCTGGCACTGAGCTCTGGGTCGCTCAATTAATTTTGATTGCATCCTTGGCAGCTGTTTGCTTTAAAAATTCTATGAAAATTCTGTTACGTAGGTGTTGTCACATTTTTATACTCCTTCACAAAGCGAAAGAGTATATTGGTTTTATGCAATGTCCGGTCCACTGTCCGTAATAATGAAATTGTTTCGCCGTTTTTAAAGCTAGTCAAATACAAAATTGAGAATTTTTGACGACTTCCTTTAAAGATTCTGCAAAAAAATTATTCCACTTCTGCCCCTTTGCAAATAACAAACAAGTAAGAATGTTGCAGTCGGGTGTCACCGACTGCGCAATACTCGTTTACGTAACTGCTTAAAACAGATGGGGTACCCCTCGGTGTGTATCAATATTTGAATTTAATGATTTGCCACGCCTCCAGTGGGCGTTTACAAAAATGTTTGCGCTCTTTAGAGGAGTTCATCTAGAAGAGATGTATACATTTTATAGAATTGGTCACGCCCCCAGCGGACGTAGCCGAAAACACCTTATCTGACGCGGGGATACACATATTCAAAATTTCAAAAGTAATAGATGGAAGGTCATTGCTTTGATATTACCTTGTAAACGATTATTTGACCGTTTTGCACTTTCATTGCAGTTTGTAAGGCTGAATCAAAATAATTATGTTGAATTAATCACATTTCATCTTATGTTAATTTGTCTACACATATATATCGATATATTCAAATGCGTTGAATATGAAAAATACCTTCAAACTTATCTACCCTAGAAAAGAGTATTTTAATTTTTTCGAAATGTGCAAAATCTATAAACTTTTGATTAGGCCGACGATCTAAATCGATATAGATTTTTCTGTCTATCACTTGTTCTATACATATATATCGATATATTCAAATGAGTTGAATATGAAAAATACCTTCAAACTTATCTACCCTAGAAAAGAGTATTTTAATTTTTTCGAAATGTGCAAAATCTATAAACTTTTGATTAGGCCGACGATCTAAATCGATATAGATTTTTCTGTCTATCACTTGTTTCTATGTCAACTAGCAAATGCTTTATTTATAGCTCACATAAGAACAGGCGGGTTAAAACATAATTTTTGCATTAAAAAAACCAGTTTAAGTATAGAAGTATAGTTTTTAATTTATTAATTTGGTGTAATAATTTAAAAATTATTTATTACAGTATTTAATATTGGGCACCCAGCAGATTAGCGTTTCTTCGTGTTTAATGACGTTTGCAGTAATTAGAAGTATGCAATATTAACAAAATAGTCAATATCTTTAACATTTTTGTACAAATTAACAACACAAGAACCCTTATAGAATACATATTACAGGTCGTAGTCATATCATTTCGGCCAGACTATGGTTTCCACGAAACTATTGTTGCATATATGAACCACATTAATGTAACCTTTGCAAATTTAAGAAATCTACATGACTCCAAACGGTATACTAGAACACACATTAATTTAAATTTTTTTTTTTTCTAATATAATTTCTGTGTATATTAATTAAAATTCTATATTCCATGAAAATTAATTATTTTCCTTGTCTACCATCTCATATCTCTGACCCGCAAGACCATCAACAAAGAAATAGTTGGATATATTACATGCCCGAAATAAACGGCAGATGTATGAAAATTTATTAGCCTCAGGTGTGAAACGAAACAAACACGCCCATCAAATGCTTTGTTTATATTTATTGGTGGAAGTATCTTAAAATTCGTTCAATGGCATCACACTTCAACTTGAACTTGATCAAAATGTTTTGGTAGATAATTTAATTAGTTTTAAATAAACAAATGGAATGACAAACTTTCCAGCACGTTGTGCCTTCTTGTCGATTGTGGTGGGGCCAGCAGTGAAATATTTTTGCTTTTAGTGAAATTGTTTGCATTTTTGAATGCTAAAAAACTTTTAATTGAATTTACAATTACATTTTACGTGACCTTCATGTGGCGCGTCAATTTGGTTGAAATGAAGCGTGAACAGAAAAGAAATTTGCCATACGCTAAAAACAAATTAGCGCATTTTTTGGCAAACGACATCGAAGAAATAATAAAAACAAATAAAAAATGTGAATCCAAATTCAAAGTCAACGTCGTCTCTGAAATTAGCTGCAAGTGTAGAAGAATCGCGAAAATTATTCAAAAATGTGCAATTAGTTATAAGCTAAAAAATATTATACACCTGAAATTGACATCTAAAAGCGCCTACTCACAAATGGTATATGTGTGCTCTGTATATATTTTATGTACATATATAAATTTGCATCGTATCCAAATGAGCACTTAGGACCTTAAAATATTGCTGGCAAATTGCTTTAAGTGTATGCGGTCGAAAAGCGAAAGGGAAATAGTGTTCGTTTACTGGCACACTTCTGCGTAAGATTCAATTAATTTTCATATATTTGTAATAGTTTGAAAAATCTTTTTGTTGTTATTGTTGCCGTTATGACGTCATGAAGAGCTTCCGCTGCTCATATCTAAATTTGTTTGTCCGTCGCCTCCTACATTGGCTTTATTTCTGGCGATTTTGGCATTCAAAAAAGCAGCCGAGTATGCGTCCAATGACCAACGCCGCGTTGGCGTTAGCGTTGCTGTCGCTGTCGACGCCGAAGCCGATGCCGACGCTGGCAGTGGCATTAGGCTAACCTAAAATACTTTCAGCATTTTCGTAAATTATCTATGGGCTCTTAGGATAAATGGAAAACTGTTTCAGCAACTTGCGTCAGTCGAAAATTATATCTTGCTCGCCAAAGTCGCGCACAGCTCATCAAATTTGTTTCCATTTTTCATTTTAAACATACAATGGCTGTAAGTGATAAACAATTAAATAAATTTAAAAAAGAGCGGTTTAAAAAATTTAAGATTTAAATAAAATAAAGCAAAAATAGTTAAATATTTAAATTTTGTGAAATTAAAATTTTGGTGCTCACTTGACAATTTTTGCTTGATATTAGCAAAATATGCAAAACTGTTTTTGAATTTGCTATTGATAAGCTGAAAAAATTCTTGATAAAAATTAAGATTTTAACTTCATTCAGTGGCTGGAAAATGTATACATTTTTCTATAACTTTGGTTCATATTTACCAAACATATTTGTATTTGTATGAGTGTATTTTATTATAAATAAACATTGAACCATTGAAAAATCGGTTGGTAATAAAGGTTAAATATGGAAATATTTGTATACTCTGGATAGCGAATCTTATTATTCTGAACACTTCAATCTGAACAAAATGACTAAATATACAGAATTAATCAAAACTGGCAAATAAAATAATAGGCTTTAAATTTATCTAATTATAGAAAGTTTTACAGACTTTTAATTCTTCAAGGGTTAAGTTTACTGAACAAGCTGCCATTGAAAAAATGCATATGGCTGTTTATAAGGTTTACATTTAATGCATTTATGAAATATTCAGAACAAATGAAAAGATTGTAAGAATAATTAAACTTTTAATTGTGGAAATACCATTAAAGTCACGTACTCACGAAAATCTACAAGTGATTTGAAATTCTCTGTACACTCAACAGTGAATGCAATACAATCGTGCAATTGGGCAGAGCTGAATGTTGCTAGACCTAGAGATACCTCTTGATTCCAAAAATCATTAGTATATATTTTTATCTTTTAAAAGTTTGAATCTTAGAAAAACATAAAATACGTGAGGAAATTTGGTTCAAATACAATCTACATACTCTTTTTTCATTTGCGGCATTACAATTGATTAAATAGCATCTGAGTGTGTATGCAACTGACCTAGATTTCAGGGATCTTGAATTGAATTGAGTTTCCAAACAAATTTGGACTGAACTGAAATTTTGGAGCAACTTATCGCTATACATATATTATGTCTTTGTTAACCTCTTATTAAGGTACAGGTGCGGGAGTAATGAAATGCCACAGTTTTTTGTGCAGACTCACGAACTAAAATAAGAAGCATATTTTTATGCACAATCACATATTATAATAATAATAATAACGCAAATGTCAATTGCAACGCTTTATTACACATGATCCAATTTGTTGTTCGATTCGAATGAGCAATTAAAACAAAAAAACATATATTTGCAAAGTACCCAATGTTTACCGATTTCATTAATATTTAATTCTTTATTGATTATGTATTTAAATAAAAAGGAGGCAATCTTCTGTATTGCATAGATACAGTACGTATATACGATTTATATATGATATAAATACACATATATATTCATTTTACGCCTCGCGCACAATTCTGGCACATTTCAAGCATTTTTTACACCCACCATGGGCAGCTGGTGTGCCCATAATTCATTCTCGCATATCATATTTGCGATTCTTTGCTTTTTCTGTAAATTAAAATAAAAAATCACTTTGTTGACATTTTCGCCATGGGCTGGGGCCTTAAATCCCCCCAAGGCCTGTTACACCTACCAGTCACATGTCATAAATTATGTGCTGTCAGTCGATGGATCGATGAGAATGGGTGTGCAGTCCCGCATATCACTCAGCTCTGCTACAGTTAAGAATGTTATATATAAATTTAACTTTTTCCATTTTATATTTCACTATTTCATGAAGCTATGAACTATTTCGCGCTGTAAATTAAATTCATATAGTATTAATTCAACAATTGTAATCCTTTTTTTTTGTGTTCTCAAGCGGCTTCTCTGCTCAAAAAAAAATAATAATAATATGCACAATACAAATTTTGCGAATATTTTTCAATATTTTTATCAAATTGTCAATACGCTAGTGATCCCTGAATAATTGGAGCTTCTTAGTTTGAAAGGCAGTTTAAATATTAAATTATTGTAAAAACTGTCAAGTTATTTATTTGTTTATTTATTTAAACATCACATTATTGCAAAAAGCATTTTTTTAAAATTTTTATTATAAGTACTCACACTAAAAGACTTGTCTTTAATTATTTGTTTTACAACTGTAAGATTTATATATAATCACTCAGTGGGAAACTAGTTTAGTACTGGGAATTCACACTTTTCTTAAGCATCTTTGAAACAAGTTTTTGCAGTTGCTAATTAAATTGCAGTTTTAATGAAAGTGTGTATGTGTCTTGTCACCATGACATCATTATTATAAACTTGGACTGCTATACAGTTTTTGTTTGGCTAGCATCTTTTGTTTATAGTTTTCAAACAAACTGTTGCACAGCGAGACGACCCTGGGAAATTATTGACCGGCGTCTGCCATTTTCTTGGCAACAATACAAAAACCATAAAAGCGCACACAAAAATACAAAATTTAATTCGTATAATTTAATTTCGTATGACTCCCAGATTCCTTTGGTCTGCCCTCCCAACCAAGTTAACTGTTTAATATCCATGACAATGTTGCAAACCAGAAATATTCAGTTTCTGCGTTTGTTTGTAATGTTGGGAACTGTACGTGCCTTTAATCACAAACTTATTCAATATCTTGAAATCACATTTAGGCTAATCTAGTGAATCCTTTCTACATTTAACCTAAGACATTACAGTAGGAACAAGAAATAAAAATTGTCATTCCCAGTCCCCCGCCGTTGAATGGTCTGTTTAGTCGTGTGGGCGCCGCATGCAAATTTTTATTTCCTTTGCTGGTTAATGTTGAGCGTCGGCCGCCAATTGGCAGTGGTCCAAATGACAAATTGAAATAATAACAACAAAAACAACAACAACAATTACAAAGTCAGCAGCAACAACAGCAAAACACACAAACGTCAACGCTTTTTGGCGCTCAACAAAAAAAGCGCAGAAATGAACGTTTATCTTTATGTTCAAATGAAAATTTTTATTTATGCGCGCGGCCGAAAAAAGGCGAACAGCTGAAAAACTGAAAACTGTAAAGTGAAAACGGGTCGCCGCTAGCACAAATTGGGGGTTATTTGAAGGTCATGGCTGTCCATGTAGTCAACATTATGACGGTGGCAGGAAGGCCACCGCACGGGGCGTGTCAAGTGCACAAAAAGTATTGCGGAATTCATATTTTAATACAATCGCATTTACAAGGGAATATGATCTGATGAAATTTTAAAATGGTGGAAATATTCATAATTTATGGGCATACATTTGTTGAAGCCTTATAAAAATACATATTCTAGAAACTCGCTAGAAGCCAAATTAATTAAGGCTTATTTACTTTATCAGAACAAGTGCTGATACTTAATACTTGATAACTTAAAAATTCTTAATTATTATGTTAATAACAAGTAAAAACCAAACTAAGTGGCTTGTAAATATAAAGCTTACATAATTATAATATAAATTACACGTTAATGCTCAACATATCAATGACCCAGCTTATTGCCTTCTCATTGCCATCACTTTTCGAATTATCAACTATGAAGATAGTTATCTCTGGCAACATTTTTGAAAACAAACTATTAATATAAGCTATAAACGAAAACCAACTATCAGGCGGGTAACCAGATATATCAATTAATAACATGAGATCCTATCGCTGGGCGAGAACAGTTGCAGCAACTGCAAGGACAACAACTGATTTTTTTATTTGTGTATTCAATTAAAAATTAAAAGCAAAAAGGGCAAACTGCATTCACAGTAGCGGAGGGGGCACTGGCATTCGATTCATGAAATTAAAATCCAAGCCATTGCGAATGCAAATTGATGTGCAATTCATTAAAATGCCTTCGCTTCATTGGCTGCCATTTAAGCGTGGCTCGGTTCAAGTTAAAATGTCGACCAAACAAGACCATAAATAAATAAATATATACATATACATATATATGTATATATATATAAAAAAAAATAATAAAGAGGTATTCTTAAACAATAGTCGACCGTGAAGTATCGAAGTGCAGTCGGCAACTCCATAAATATTCGCACAGGTGCAAACACATTGAAATGCGAGGATGCCGTACAAAATAAAAAAGAATTAAAAACAAAATTATAAAAAAATATAAATTCTGTTAAATGTGCATATACATTATATATATTATATTATTATGCACATACATATATTTATGCTACGATCCAATGAACAATCACTTATAATAATATTTAATGGGCCTATTTTCAAATTTTTACATTTCGCGGACAGGTTGGTTTTGGCAGCCTGGTTTTCCAAAATTTATTCTATTTGCACACTTGGCCACAAATCCAATGACAGCTTAAAATATATGTACAAACAAAAGCCGCAGCGCCAAATATAAAGCACAATAAATTCGCATAAATATGCAAAATATTAATGAATAGTGCTCCCATGCGATTTCAATTAAAATATTGCACATTGTTCAATGATTCAATTGTTGCGTATACGCCACGATATTCCACAATCCAAACATAAATATTGCAAGAACCACACTGGTTTTAATTAGTAAAACTAGTCGGGTTAATTCGGTTTCCTTTTGGGTATAAATTACCAGACAATTAACAAAGAATACCGCCCATTAAATTTGCTTGAACAAAGTATTTTTTAATAGTAGTAAATTATAGTAAGAGTTGAATTTCGTAATTTTGCTGCATTTTTAAAATTTATTTAAGAAAAAACATCAAGGCTAGATTTTGATTACTTTTTATAAAATTTTATTTTATTTAGTTTGCAAAACTATTTATTTGATTTTATCATCGCAAACAATTAAATTTAAATTAATGTTACTTGCTGTAACTAGTATATTTAGCGATTTTAGACATTTATATTGATATTAAAAACAATTTATTCCTTTCAAAAATTTTTCTAAGCTATATGATTTGATAATCAGGAGGTATATTTAATAAAAAGTTGACTTTTTGCTTGCAAAAATTAAATACCAATATTACCTAAATTTATTGAAGCCGTGTTAGTTTGGACGGCAATTCGCCTGTGCGATTGTATTAACCAGCAACTGGTTATTACGGTCCTTACAATAAATATTTATCTAAACATTTAAACATCAGACAAATATTTGTAGCAGCCACTTTTTTATGCGAAATAAATTAAGTGTATTTCACGTTCTGGGTGGACCGCAAATGTGTTATATTTGCTATGCTCGAAATAGACCTAAATTGACCCAAAATCAGGAGCAGCTTTGTCAGCCGGGCTCAAAGTAAATTTCAATTAAACAGTTAGTGGCTTTCACTGTCAGCACAAACTGTCACATGAACTGCGGCGCCTGTCGAGGCGGGTGACGGTTCCGGTGACCACGGCTTCAGTTGAGCTTTTCACGTGCCGCGCCATTAAAATCGAAATTAATTAATTGGAAAATGAATGTACTTTAATTCGTTTCATTTTTGTTTTTGCAGTTGGTTTTGGTTGCTTTTTTCTGTTTCATTTTGTTATTGTCGGGGGCATATGCCTGTCATTGGAAGTGGGTTCCGAGCTTAAGCGCAATTTACCCGTGGGCTAAAGCCTCGGTCGGGGCCTAAGGTCCGGCAGTTGGTCGAGCGCTGCCTAGTCGCAATTTGGGTTGAGCTTAGTGCACATTTGCCAAGTGAAAAAATAAACACAAATTTAGTCTCTATTCCGTTGGCTTTCGTCCAAAAGCGGGCAATCTGTGAGATTTGCTTGTTTAATTTTAGACAAAAGAGCTCATTTTTTGTACGTGGTTAGGAAAACCGAAGTGTTTACCGAATTGTATACAATTACAGCAAATTGATTTGTTGGGCACTTAGTTCATGGTATCGTTTTACTTTGTTGCAGCCACGCAACAAGGAACAGGAACAGGAGGTGCTTAACTGGGTCTTCGCGGTGATCGGCGAGGAGGTGCCCAGCGGCCAGTACGAAGATATCCTCAAGGATGGCATCTGGCTATGCAAGCTGGCAAACAAACTGGCCCCTGGCTCCGTTAAGAAGATCCAGGAGCGCGGCACCAACTTCCAGCTGATGGAGAACATCCAGCGCTTCCAGGCGGCAGTCAAGAAGTACGGCGTACCCGAGGAAGAGATATTCCAAACTGCCGATCTCTTCGAACGTCGCAATATTCCACAAGTCACCCTATCGCTGTATGCCCTGGGTCGCATCGTAAGTTTCTGCCTTTGGGTACTGTCAAATACACACATAATATTTCTTCGATAGACGCAAAAGCATCCCGAGTTCACCGGCCCCACTCTGGGCCCCAAGATGGCCGACAAAAACGAGCGTAGCTTCACCGAGGAGCAGCTGCGCGCTCACGAGGGTGAGCTGAACCTGCAGATGGGCTTCAACAAGGGCGCCTCCCAGGCGGGCCATGGTGGCTTCAGCAATACGCGCCACATGTAAAGCGACAATCAACACCCTCAGATATACACGCACACACACACATACGCACACAGATAAAGCAAAGTTGATTTGTATGTTTATATTTTTTTTGGCGGTTTTTATGATTTAAGCACTGCAAAGCGCAGCGCAGGCCACTCTAAATGTAATTTATATATTATGAAATAAATAAATTAATTATTTTTAATATAAACATCAAGTTGTTTCTTTCACGCAACATGTTTTTTGCCCTTCACATTGGATTATCATTATTTTTCTGTTAATTAGGAAAAAACACGCTAAAGCCGCAGACGCAGCTGCTACGCGGATTAAGTTATTTTTGCACACCCCCAATGCTCTAACAAATAGAGTCGTACTCTAACACACACACACACACACAGACACACACACACACACACGTATGGAGAAGCACACCTTTACTTCTTTGTCTTAACTTCGTCTGCTCGTTGCCCGCCCGAGATTACACAAATTACAATTTCAACGCCTGCACTGACAGCGATAAGCATAAGAAATGTCAAGGCCATTTCTCTCTTAGGGTGTGTGTGTATGGGTATTTATGTTTATATATATATTTATATGTGTTTGTGTGTGCAGATACACATTTCTGCCTTGTGTAAGACAAACTCATTGCATACACTGCAAGAAATTTGAGAATGCTTGGAACATCATTAAAATAACACCAGATTATTGGGAAACATCTAAGTGATCGCAACCACAAAAGGAAAATTATCTTTTGTAAAAAATGTATATACTAGTTTTAACTGTTTAAGATGACGAACATGTTTTACAAGTTTATCTCTTGAGATATATCACTGTTTCTAAGTACTCTTGAAACGTTTTATATATTTAGATATTTTGCTTTTCTCAACAGTGTAGACTACACCCTTATCAACAGTCTGGCTAGCTTTCTTTTGAAAGGACTGCACCAAACGGGAAAACCGCAAACTACAAGCTAAATAAAGGTGACACAACAAACATGCGAATTTCGTCAGACGGACAAATGGAAATGGCAAATGCCACATTGTAGAGTGTTGGGTCCTCGCAGGAACAATTCTGTGCGTCCCAATGCGTGACCATTTCAATAATCCACCAAATCAGAAGAGGACGAAAGAGCGAGAGCGAGGGATGCCCAGAGCCATGACGAAACCACGACCCAGTCAATTGTGTGTGCGTGTGAAGATTGTGTTTAATTTCCATTTGTCGAGGGTAAAAACAAGCAAGCGATGCGTTTGTATTAAATGAAATGGTCACTTTGACAGCCACTGACAGGTACTTTGTGTGTGTTACAGTGTGTGTGTGTGTGTCCTGACTGTGTGTGCTGACTGTCAGTTGGGTCCCCTCTCCGACTACGCCAGCAAACTAACATTTAATTTTATTTATGGGGACAATTGTTGTAACAAATACGCACGCAATGCATGCACATAGCCAAACACACATTCGCAGAGTGTGGTATACGTACACACACACACACACACACACGTGGAGCCAGAGAAATGCTGATTACGAATAGTTTTTCACACATTCTCCCACAAAAGCATGCCCTAATAATATAATTTATTGGCAGCCAAAGTTGACAATGACAATTATGGACTTTCCCCAATCGTAGGTGCTCCGGTTTCACCCTGCTGGATCAGTGGGCGTGGCATATGCTAGCGTTTTCGCTGATGCTCCATTGCATTTGTTTTATTAAAACATATTTATATTTATTGTATTCACAATGATTATTTATTGTTATTTGTATTTATAGCAATAGCATTCCATTCAAGTTCTTTGTTTTACATCTTCTTTTTTTGTCTGCATAAATATGTACTAAAGGCCTTGTAATTATTTATTTCATTCAATTGATTTCATTCTTTTACATTGTTCACTAATTTGTGTAATTACCCTCACCTTAAAAAAACGTGTAAATAAATCATTGCTATTCATATTCTATTTGTTTAGGAATTTATTGTTTGCATCGAGTGTTTTTTTTTATTCTCCATATTGACTTGTTGACTTTTTACCACTATAAGATTTATTGGGATTGTCTACAGCAATTTAATTGTCTATTGTTTTCGTCCATATATCAAATTAAGTTGAATAATATTGCTGCACTGTACAACACAGGAACAAATATTGTCTGACATAAATATAAAAAGGTATTATAAAATGGCTTTGAACAGCCAAAATATTAAAATGAATAAGTGTTGAAACAATTCCCATGGACTCATATTCAAGGAGCAAGATTCATTCACTATACGTAAAGTCATGCTTTTAACATACATACAAACAATATATATATAAGAAAAATCTACTCGAGAGTTCGTGACTAGGTTAACACTGTATCCATCTACCGAGAACAGCATGATTTGTTGTATTTGCTTTCAGTATTGCAATTTTGCTTTAAATTAGTTTAGCCAACTCCTCCTCCCTTGTACATGGTATATTTGTTTATCCTTAGGCTTATCTGTGTAGTTTTACTTTCACTTCCTTTGGCAGTGCTTTTAACATTTTGTCTGCCCGCCTCGTTGCTTCTAGCAAAATGCTGTAGCTTTATTTGTTGACCATAATTTCTAACAAATTCCCAAAGAAATGAAAGCAACAGAAGCAAAATAAAAAGCCCACAAACAGAAAAATCGAGCAAACTAAGCACGAGAGGAGTGTGTGGCAGGGGTTTTATCAGGCCACTGTAAATGGCAGCAACAAATACAACGGCAAATACAGCTGTTTCCTTTATTATTATTTGGCTTAAACATGCAAGGGTATTTATTTTGTTGCCGGCCACATTGCTGTTGTTTTCGGTGATGCGGTTTATAGCAAAACGCAGAGCGCACAACTTGCACAACATATTTTTCTGCCTAATTGCTGAAACTTTGTAACAATTTATAGCTGCAATGCAGTGGTTGAAGTTAGACTACAAACGATTCCGATACACATCCCCAGCCCGAACTCGTGCCACACCTTGACTTAAAAGTAAATGAAACGGTTCATATCGGGCAGAAAGTTGGCAGACGGTGTTACTCGAGCTCAAGCATCCGAGGTGTGCATAGTTCTTAAGCGGATTGTGCACCCCTGTCATTCGCCGTCCCAGTGTTTGTGATCTGGACAAAGCACGACACGAAACCGAATTTTGGCCAGGACCTGGGACCGTGCTCAAGCACTTCCAACATATTTCATGCTCAACTGCACCACGACTATGGACTGTAAACAAAGCAACGTGGCAAATGGCACTAAACCAAGCGCATTAAACGACGTTCTCTCTCGTTCTATCTCTCTCCATCTCTCCCGCCGTGACGCCACTAGCAACCCGAGCAATAATTGCCAGCCAACTGCTAGCTGCAATCATAAACCTAGCTGAAGTCCCGAGCCAAAACCACAACCAAAAACCGGAACCGACGTCGAAGTCGAACTCGTATTCTTTCTTGTTGTTGTTGCTGGTGTTGCTTTTGGCCTAACACCAAGTACACCAAATGCCAGTTGAAAAGCGTAGCAACAAACCCAAAACCGGGCAACAGACGAAGGCGTGTAACAAGTGACCGTGCTGCTGTTGATCGACTACGAGATGCCCTCAAATTGCAATTGCAATGAGTACAAAAATCCATTTAAAATGTTCTTCAGTGCAGCAATCAAAACTTACGGGATTCAAACAGAACCGAAAAATAATAATTAAAAAATTTTGAAATAGAAAGATGTAAAAAATTAATTACGAATTTTATTTCAATTAGTTACAACTTTGTTTGCACTATTGCAACTTCTAGCACATACACTGTAGCCTAAATGTCGTAATATTTGCACCTATCCTTACACACACAAACCTGCACGCAACAAGCAATTCAAAGCAGTGAACGCAGCTGTTCTGCTTCTTCCCCTTACCCCACACTATGGAATATGTATTCCTCTTAAAGGCCTCAAAGCCTTAAGATTGTATTCAAATACAAAATATCGACATATAGCAAAATATTGGGATATATACCTTTAAGAAGAATTTTACAGAAATCTGCGCTAAGTTTTGTTTTCCAAAAAATTCAATATTTTTAAAAGTCTTAACAAAATTGGACTTTTGATAATTATCAAATTTAAAATTATAATTTAATAAATTCCGTCTATTAACATTTCAAAGAGACTAAAGCTACTGGTATAATTGGTGTATACCTTTCGAATTTTGAAAGTACATGGTGTCTTAGATTGTGAATTCGCTACTGGGTGCAGCTGTTCAATTGTCTCGCTTCAAAAAGGAACACACACCCACACACACAAGAAACACGTGGAGTTCTGCATGTAGCTGCTTTTTGGCCAGGACATTCATTAAAATGCGCGCAATTCTTCTGCGACCAACGTTCAGCAAACGAAAATGATTTGTGCTTGCATAAACTGCATGAATTTGCACTACAAATTGACTTGTTACTCACATACAAACACACACACACACACTCAAACACACCTGTGTGCATGATTATAATCTCTTGTGGCATTTGCCAGGATACTGTTTGAGCGCCGCTGGCTCTGCCAATCGTCTTTCCTAGCAGTGGGGCTTTCCAGAGTTGGGGTTTGCGCATTTGGCGTTTGTCTAATGCCAATAAATCATAAAATACTTTTTCTGAGCATATTAATAATCCAAAGACAGCTTATGGCTTGATTTATGAGTTGGATTTTTTCAATAACCTACAATTCTGCGTTTTGGCTTTAAGGTAAGACTTGTGGGGTTTTTATAAAGCCAATTTTGTCAATTTTCTGGGCGAGTATTTTCTTCGTTTCGATTCATTAATATAGATTTACAGAATAATTGAAGCGCTCGCAGAGTGAAACAGGAAAGAACAGTTATCTTTTTAATGCAGATGTCTAAATAACGTTGTTGACATTATATAATTAAATTGTTACTATGGCACCTGTGTCATATGGCTATTTGAATTTTATTTGTACAGCTCAGAATAACATGCACAATAATCAAATTTGGTGTATAGCAGTAAAGATATCTATTTGACAAGCAATCATGGTATTTTTAAGTCAGTTGGCTATCTTAAAATGAGTATAATATATGAAATTTATGTGACCAATTTGGTTAACTACGCGTATTGAAAAGCATTTCAAACACATGTACATACAGATATATTTTATGTACATGTGCCAAACGGTCGTTTAAATGGAAAACAAACATACCTTTCAGTACAATAATTGCAGCTCAGCTCATCATATATCTTCAAAAATAATTCAAAATATTTGCATGCAACAATGCAGTTTGTAAACAAAACGGAACAAATAATAAATATAACAAGTCATATGGCTCTAGTCGGGAGTTCCCGACTAGGAGATACCCCGAACCCAGAGGCGAGCTGTTAAATACACTTAAACCTCTTTCCATTCATATACACATTCACAAAGTCACACACACACATACACAGACGCACGCAGCAAGCTGGGCACTTTACACATCGGCCGCGCTTGGCCCCACTATGGAAAATGAATTCTTGAATAACTTTTAAACTAAGAGTATGATCTTTATGAAATTTTCAGTGCTTAATGAGAACATCCAAATCTATGTACAAGCCCGAGCGTAAGTCTGTAGTATTTAATTTTTTTTTTTATATGGGGGCCGTATGGTGGGAGGTATCTAAAACCCGAAATATTCATGATCGGCGTAAGTATATGTATTTAGCTTTCGTAGTTTCCGAAATCGACGCGTTCATACAGACGGACAGACGGACGGACAGACGGACGGACGGACAGACTGACATGACTAAATCGACCCAGCTCGTCGTTATGATTAAGAATATATATACTTTATGGCGTGGGAGATGGTTCCTTCTGCCTGTTACATACATTTTCACAAAACCATTATACCCTTTTTACCCATTTTCAATGGGTTCAGGGTATAAAAATATCAAACCGCATTAACTACATACTACAACCCAAATCCACCCCGTTTTCTGTAATATAACTATATTGAGACCACCGTAAATACAAAGCTGCTTTCGGCACAGAGCTCACCAACGGACTGTCAACTATCAAATCGTGCGAACTTGCGCAACGTGGAGTATCCGTAATATGCATTTTGCAATGCATTAAATACTATCGATTTAATGCGTGTTAAAATTGTGCTGCAACATAATCTAAATATGATTAAGTGTAGAAAATTGTGCTTAAAACTGGTGGTACACAGCGAAATATTGATTTATCAGTTTAATTCGTTCGAACAGGTTCAACACAAATTCGAAAGTTAACTGCCTAACAACATTAGGACATGTATAGGAATTTTCAGCACACCAGAGAAAATGTGAGAGAGACAGGGTACGAATAAGAGAGTGTAAGAAACGGAATAATTGAGACCGAGTGGAGAGCTTAATAAGAGGTCTTCAGAAAAACATCAAAATCTACAGTTGGGAGCATGGAATTGGCATATAACAGCGATGTTTAGTAGAGATAAAGAGCGTGAGTGGCAACGTGAGCATAAGTAAAAACGTTAAAGTGCGAAAGATTGAAAATGCGAGGAAATAAAGAAAAGAAAGAAAGGAAAGAGTAATGAGAGCAGATGCAATTATGAAGTTTCCCTATACCCAGGTCCGAATTGGCATAAAGTACATTCGTATTTTATTTTATTCACAACTATGAGATTTTTGCAGCATCTTATTCTTGTAGACAAATTAAACAGTATTTATTGTCCGATCGTTAAATTCTTTTCAGGACATAAAAATGGCATTTAAATTTTTTTTGTTTTGCTTAGTAAAATAAATATAATCGAAGAAAAGGCCATATATCATATTAA
The DNA here is from genome assembly GCA_035041545.1 of Drosophila colorata. Taxonomy (NCBI): domain Eukaryota; kingdom Metazoa; phylum Arthropoda; class Insecta; order Diptera; family Drosophilidae; genus Drosophila; species Drosophila colorata. The sequence continues at coordinate 3,799,781 of JAWNLD010000680.1, read as the reverse complement.
TATATATTATTGTTTTGCACAAGCCGGATAATAAAAACTATTACTTTAATAAATATTTACTATCAACAATTTAACACGATTATTTTGAGTCCTCCAATTATTGCACTTATTTTATGGTATTTTAAGCGATGAGACAGGGCATTCTCCTAGTCTACCTGGTATTATTATTGTTGTTACTATTTTACTCACATGCGGTTTCTGAAACAATTTTAATTAATTCCATTTGGTGCACTGGCTGGCATTGTTATTGTTATTGCGCGTAATTACAATTGACTACGCACTCTCGAGGTTTCAGTGGAGCTTGGGGTCCTTAATTGCATTCAGTGGCTCAGTTATTTCTGCATATGCTTAACCGTTACCATAAGAACTGCAGTTGATGCAGTGCATCAAGCGTCAGCTGCACACGCAATACTTACGGAATTCTTAAGGTATTTGCGAGTACTTTCAACAAGCTGTCCAAAATGGGCAGAGATCGGGTATTGCAAAATATGTGTTTATTATGAAAATGAATACCAGTTCGATCTTAAATTAAAAAAAAAAAATATTTCAAGGAATTTTACAAATATTAACACTTATTTACTTACTTACTTATTGGCATTCGCGCAGAATAACAACATCTACTGTCTGATTATCAATTCGAATAGCAATGGTCATTTGTGGAAGCCGCCAAAACGATTTATTCTAAGCTTTAGCGTAAAATAGAGTAATCAATGCCACAATCCGATTAAATTCAAAGTCGAATACAGATAGTTACATCATGTGCAATAATTCCCCTTCCTGCTGACTGCATCAGTTTAATTCAACTTGAAGTAACGTTGACATTTATTGCAGTCAATAAATTTGCAATTAGCGCACTGCGATTGCTGCCAGCCTCGGCGTTGGAGTTTTGGTGGTGGGCGTTCCCACGCCTTTATGCGCCCCTATATTTTAATTGTAATTGCGCTGGCGAAAAGGATTTCCATTGAATATCAACGCGCAAACGGGCCACGCAAGTTGTCAACAGCTTCCCAAGAGCCAAGGTGCAGCTGTGGGGGTGTGTGAGTTGGTGTGGCTATGAGTGTGTGTGTGGGGATGCATTTCAAATATATTGGCAGTGCTTTAGCTAATGAATAGTTAAGTATCATTTGCATTTAGCGCTGATGGTATTTCCATGCTAAGAGTTGTGATAGACGCGACGACAAACGGGGTGAGGGCGCCTGAGAGCAGATTTGCTAAATTTAAAATGAGCTTTTCCGCACTGCAACTGCCAATGGATCCTTTTTGTAATGCAGTTTGCATGCTTAGTATTTCATTTTCTGTAGGCAGAAACTCAATGAGCTACATAACTTAATTATTTTCCTGGAATTAGTATAACTAAGTTGTTTCAGAAACCAACATTTTTTTTCAAAAACTCATTTTTGAAATATTTAGGAAAACTGTTTTTATTTTCCACATATACGACAGATAGACGGATATGGCTAAATCAACTCAGCTCGTCGTGGTCAAGGATATATTTACTTGATTGGGTCGGAGATGCCTCCTTTTGCCTGTTACATACATTTGCACAAAACCATAATACCACTTTTACCCATTTTAAATGCGTTCAGGGTATAAAAATACGGAAAAATTGTTGTTGGAAAAACAAAATGTAAATTTATATGAATCCTTAAATGTGTCTAAAAAACTCATTTTAGTCAAGGGACATTTTTGGTGTAAGATAGTGTTATTATTTAAACAATTTGTTTTGAAAATAAGCGCTATGAAGTGCGTAGCCTTTTACCGTTCTGAATCTCAATCTAAAAAAAAAAAATACCAATATTTACCAATGTTTTCGCTTTTCGAAACTATTTTTGGGCTCTAGCCCTACGCTTGACTGCACAAAACTCACCCTTGACTGCGCCTTGAAGTATGCAAAGCTTGTTGATATTGAACTAAATGAAAGCACCGCGTAGGGACAAATCCTTCCAGCTGGAAAACTATTTGAAAATGCGAAACGCATAAAGAAAAGGGCGATAATGATTCCATTAAAGATATTTGCAAGGCTAAGTTGCTGAGGTCTGTGAACCACGACAATCTGTGGAAGATTGTGTAAGGCTGTGTGTGCGCTATATGTCCTTGTGTGTGTGTGAGTGTGTGTGCCCATTGCATCGCAGGGGTCAACACTTTTACAGGTGCAAGCGCGCAAAATCAGCAAAAAGTATTCGCAAAGAGCAAATGAAATGAGTTCGCGCAGACCCAAAAGAATTGCAGGTGCGGCAGTGTCGGGGTGAGGAGAGTGTGCCAAAGGGGTGCTGTGACTGCGTTTGCGGAAGTTTCGTACATTATGCGGTCTTTAGTCGAACATTTTTCCCGCTTGACTCATAGCTGCGATAGAGTCGTGCATTTCATGGTGATTATTATGCGGATGATGTAGCTGAGTTAGAAGCTTGTCTCTGGCCAACGCTCCTTGTTCACAGGAACTGGGACGTGCATATTAATTCAGTGCTGCACATTGATAACTTGACAGCTTGATGGCTAGCAATAATGCTGACGATGTGGCAGCAATGCTGACGAAACTCAAACGGACCAAAAGTGAAGTCAACACTTACTGTCATTGCAGCTTCTTTTGCTGTTGAATGTACGGTAATAGGCGAATCCAAAATTCTGTTTAAAATTGCCATATTCCATGAATAAGAAGTGGAAAAATTGCTTGCAATACAGATAAATTTAAAAAAGAAAATAAGCAGTTATAAGAAACAATCAAATTGCAATAAAAATTAATATATCCGATCAAACATTCAAATTTTAGCAACTTATTTGTGAGCTCAAAATGACATCTGATTTTAAGCTCATTTTATTGTTCTAAATTAAATATGTGAAAAATCTTATTTTTATATCTTGTATTTATTTTTTTTTATATATATTTTTTTTTTTTTGTTACATTATATATTTTTATGTATTAATATTGTTTCAACACAAACTCTGGTTAACATACAGCTTTAAAGAATTAACTGGATTACGTATTCCCTTAGTATTTATTATAATTTATATAAATTGTTTACAATTGATTTGTTTTTAAGTTATATGTTTACCAATATTTCTTAAAAAAAAACATATATTATTTTGTTTTGGCCAAATCAGCAATCGAATAGACATATAATTCTTTATTGATGAGGGTCAGGGAAGCAAAAGTAGACTATAATTAAATGAAACTCATATATTCGCATTGTAAACAACGCACTGCTTCTCTACGTGCCTGCTGGAATAAATTATATTCGAATTAAGCTTAAATATTTTCAAGGATATTCCGCAACTAGAGGACTCCAATGTACATCGCACACATTCTATTCAAATGCCACTAAAACTTATAATACTCGTTTCAACAATTTCAGCAACGCTCTCTGTCTCTCTTTCTTATCAGAAGACCGCACACATAAAGACGTTGGGAAGTTCAACGGGCGCCTTGGCCAACGTGGGGGCTTAAATGAATTGTCGGTGTCTCGAGACAACACAGCAAACACAACAAACAGTGGGACGGCTCGCTATGCAGACGTCTAGCAAAATGACAGCTGTCAAAATCGCTCGATGCAAGTCGTTTGGCATGCCAAAAATTTTCTACCTCTGCTTATGTGCGTCTGTCAGGTTTTGGCATCTAGCTAACTGCATATGTAAGTGGCCGTTTTCATATGCGAGGGTTGCCATACAAGTTTTCGCAGCAAAGCGGTCATAAAAGACAGTAGACGACAACATTATTTGGTACTACAATAATATTATAAGAAAAATAAGTTCACTGATATTTTGAGATGTCCTTAAGAAGAATATCGCTGTTGGATGACCCGGACTAGAAGATACCCTGCTCCGAGCTATCGGGTCGAAAATGAAATTTAGCGATTATGTGAAAACAGAGTATGTTACCGAATATTTAACAAATAAACTTGCACAGGAACTTAAAAAAAATTACTGCTGGCTTATAGTCTCTAAATCTATATTGAGTCTGAAATAGAGGCGAAAGGCAGATGGTCAGAACAATTGAACAAAATTAATGCACAATTATATTTACAAAGAATTATAATATATAATATTTATATTGATGAAGTGGAGTTTAATATGTTCCTGATAATAAAACACTTTTAACTCAATTCTCAATTCAATAAATACCATATGATACGCTAAATTAAATGCATTAAATATTTGTGTTATGATACATTTTTGTTAGATAAATATAAACAAGTAAGATGGCTCTCGTCGGGAGTAACCGACTAGGAGATACCCTGAACCAAGCGGCGAGCTGTCTTTACATGCATTTAATTAAACCCCACTGCATTCATACTCACGACACCACAGCCGCACTTAGTAAAATAAAAAAATAAAAATAAATAATAAAAATTTATGCTCGCGCTCTCTTTTAATATTTGTAGGCACATTTTAGTATGCCGTAGTTGTGAAATTTCTCGTAAAATTTTCACAAAATAAGAAACTACAAGTATATCTTTGAAATGTTGGTTGCAGTTGATCTGCGAAAGCTTTTTGAGAGGGTGCATGCCAAATACCAAATTTTCCCAATCTGTTGCTCCATAATATATCAAATCGCCGCATTAAGTTACACTTGAACCAATAAGTGTGTTAAATAAAATAAAAATTAAAAAAAAAAGTGAAAGAACTCCGTTGACTCAAGCCAGATTCGAGCCCGCGTCTGATAAGCAACATCTCTATCACCGAGCCACAGTTGCATTTCAATTGCGTCCATCAAATTGTAAGATTAGACACAACACACGTACAACCAATCGCTTGAGAATTCGAAAAAGAATGTGCATATACATATGTATGTATGTACACGCATGCAGAAAACGTCTGCGCTTGGCGGTTGCCACCACGTGGTTTCCCAATATATAAATACATTTTCTTTAATAACTTCTGTGTTTCTTAACCGATTTGGATGACATTCGTTTTAATGTATTCTTATTGTACTATAGAACATTATGTAGTCGCCTGAATCAAATTTGGTGGCTCTGGCTCTTATAGTTTCTGAGATATGCTCAAGCAGCTGCGCGTGGCCCCCAATTTAGAAAGTTAATTCCTAAATAACTTTTAAACTAAGAATAGGATCGTTATGACATTGTCAGGACGTAACAAGAGCATTGAAATCTGTGTACAAACCAAAGCACAAGTCTGTAGAACTTTATTTGCGATTTTGTTGGTTTTTGATATGGGGGGCGAATGGGTCAAAAAACCGCTAAACAATGATTATAAGAAAACGGAGCAAGTTATTGATCATTTGAAATAAACTTGATCTGCGTATGGTATATACGAATCTAAAAAGTCCAAGCTCAGATCTCTAGCCCTTGTAGTCTCTGAAATCGACGCGTTCATACAGACGGACGGACAGACGGACGGACAGACAGACGGACAGGGCTTAATCGACTAGGCTAGTGATGCTGATCAAGAATATTTATACTTTGTGGGGTTGGAGATGCTTCCTGCCTGTAACATACATTTGCACAAAACCATTATACCCTTATTACCCCTTTTCAATGGGAATAAAAAAAAGTTTGCCTTTCAGATGAAAGCAGTGAGAAACCCTCGCAAAAGTTCAAGCTTCTGGCTTATGCGTGGATTGTCTCTAGTTTCATATTCACATTCATCCAATTTGCATTTGACGGCGTAACGAGTTTTGTTGAAAATGTGTGAAAGCGCAACTCATGGGAATGACGTTGATTTTTGATTGTTGTGGGAATGAAGCTGAGACCGTAAAAGTTAGAGGCACATACAACACAAGTTTTAATGCTGAGAGAGGCATCATTGTTTATATTATTCTCTGTCCTACCCATGTTTAAAAAGGTAAGAAAATGATTGGCAAGAACAAAACCAATCTGATCAATAAATAAAATCTGGCCATCAGCTGCATGCAAAACCATTTGCAATTACTTAAAATATGCAAAATATTTTAAAATTGCATTCCTACATCAAAATAGTCAGACCTGGCAGTATAAGAATAGCAACACACACATACACACGCACACGGATTGAGAGTCCCACACAAATACTACACGTATTTCGTGCATGTCCTGCCTGCATGTCCAGCTTGCGTGCCAATGTCCCATCAGTCGGTTGCGGACGAGGATGGAAGTCCATGAAGAGATGCTGAGATGTCACGATGCAGTCGTGGAATGTCGGCAACCACCAGTTTAAGCAGCGAAGTACATGCAATTTCACCAAAGTTGCACATTTTCCTGAAATGGGATAAGCTTAAGCACGAAGCTGGTTTAAAGCGAATTTAAGGTCAGGCATATCGAATTAGTATAGAAAAGTTATCTTAGTTGAAGATTTATTATCCTCCAAGCAAAATATCTCTTTTTAATGTTTTAGTAAACTTTGTTAATACTAAGAGCAGTGATTAGCTGTAATTACGTTGAATGTAACTGATTTTATCTGGTATCATTAAATGAACTGCTCCCACCGACTCTGATATACCTAAATAGTAATGCAGCTAAGACGCAACGCTGGAAAATTGCATCGAACGCGGCTAAATATATATGTTTAAATCAAATATTACCAGTTGCCCAAGTGGAAACGGCGAGTATCTGCGTTCGAGTCCTGATGTAGTGTTGTCTTAGCCCAGTTTCATAGTATAAGGTTTGCTGATAGTCAGTAATAATAATCATAAATTATATAACAATATATGTTAGGAATAAAATTAGTGCATTGTTGAAAAACAATTCTTTTTTAATTGTATTTTCATCTCGTGTTTTTATTGACAATATATTTAAAATTGTATTTTCGCTCGCATTTGTATTTGATTGATTTTTCCCAGTATATAACTGCATGGACTTGTGACAGGTGACTCGGGGCACATTGGCATCTGCTGCAGCCTAGCCTGCCATTTTCCTATGCAAATCGGCAAATATTTAAATATTCTTTAAAACGCATTTTTCCACGGCGCACAAACAAAATGCAAATTGAACGGATGCCATTGCCGGGGCTGCTTTTAAAATGGCTCTGCGTGACCTGCGCGCAGTCTTTAAGATTGCGCTATGCGGCAGACTGGGTGCAGCGGATACTGAAGGACTGGATGGCACTTTAAGCGCGAAACAAATTACGCTGCACATAGGCAACATTTATATAAATTGAAGTGTAAGGAGATGAGAGGCAAGAAAAATTGGCATCAAATATTTCAGGCTAGCATTTTCATTTTTCCCACATGTCACTTTCAATAGAACACGCATTGCAAGGCGGAGGGATGGGTGGATGGCGGTCGGAAATACACCTAGGCAACGGAACATTTATCTTAATTTAGAATCCCTTGCAATCGACCAGCCAACCGGTTGACGATCCTTATAACCAAAGCTACTAATGGCGCTTTGCACACTTTCCAGACTCCTGCGGCGGTATAAATGAATCTGAATCCTTCACGTGGCCTTGGCACGCCTCTGATGCGACGCCTGCTGCTGAGGTAATGGCTTTTTCGGCAGTCAGGAAGTCAGGTAGTCGGGCAGTCGTGCAGTCGGCCCGCCAGGCAACTGGAGTGTGTTTACCTGAAATTTGTCTCATGTGTGTATTTTACACACACAAATACGCATACATACAGGTTCACATAGCTGTATTCGTATGTACTTTCAGGATCTCTCCTGCATTTATAATGGGGCATGGCAAACTGAAGGCTAACACGCAGTCAACGCCGAAGTTCGTTGCCTTGTCCGCCGCAGGGTGGCGCCGACGTTGCTTGCCAGGACCCCCAAATGAGCTGCAGTATGTGGAAATTGTATACGGCAACCATGATTGGCAGTGCAGTGCAGAGGAGGAGGCGGAATGTGGGAAGTGGGAGGGGGTGGGGTGGACGTGAACAACTCGCAGGTTCCCGGCTTCTGACATCGCACGGTTGGCCGGGCAGCTGCCAGGTCCCGTGCCGCGCCGAGGTGTGGCACAATTTTATTGATTGCATTGATTTTAGCGCTCGATTTGTTGTTGCTGTATCTAAAATGTTGCGGCACGTTGCACGACCCACATTCTAGAAACTTTGTGTCGGGACCTGATTATGCGCTTCAGCGAGCGTCGCTTAGCGGCGTCTGCAACAGAAGTGCGGAAAAGTAAGCAAAAACAAAGTTGGAATGTTATGTGCCCGATTACCAAAATGTTGACTCTGAGTAGGTCTATACAAGAGATATGCATATTACCACTCTTAATTATTTAAGGCTACATTTCGAGTAAATTAGTTATTTAAAGGAAAAATGCCGTTTTTGTTGCATTTATGAAAAACCTCTAATTTAAACTTCTGATATTGTTTTAGGAAAATACGCCTATTTAATCTTATATTGTCAATCGACTATCTATCATCTACTTATGCTGCGCTCAGCTTTACTTGACTGCGATATTTTGAACAGTTATTATTTGAAATTTTAGATAAAGTTTATATTATAAGACAACTTCAAAGTACAAATTACAAAAACTTACTATTACTTTTTAAAGAAATCCTAATTGTTACCAGATGAAAAAAATACCCGTTGTCAAAAACATTTTTCTTTATTGTAAGTTTATTAACTTAAATATTTGTAGTTGCTTTGGAATATTCGCCAGACGAAGATTTGTGTCAGCCGAATAGTCTACATATGCATGTTTGCTTCATTGTTTGAAACCTATTCCTTCGTTTATTAGGCAATGCTCAGGCCTATCCAAATTCTGTTATCAACTGAAATCTTATATCTGGCCGGCAGATAAAATAATGCATGCAGTGATTTCTCAATTATTTAATTTGAACTTATACTCTATTTTCTCTAACCAAAGATCCCTCATTGACTACACGTCTCTTAATTTCAGCCACTTCGTGATGCCAAATTTCACAAAATTTACTCATTTATTTTACTTATTTCAGTTTTATAAAAATTAATTTCCATCAATTTAAAATACGCTTCATTATTTTAATTAAAGTTAAAATCCACATTTGCAATTAATTAAAAAGATTTTTTTTTTATCTCCTGAGCTCGGTAAATATATTTAATTAACTTTAACAAGTTGCGGAAAAAATAATTCTATGATTCAAAGTCAAATTAAGCCAAAGGCAAAAAGTTCCTGTTTCTGTCAAAGTTTCTTTTTAACTTAACATAGAAAAGGTGTTGCTACCAATTGATGGGCGGAAAATTAATTGACTGGCAGTTTGGGCAAAACACAGAGAAAAAATAAAAAATAAACAACAACAAACAAGAGCGCAATTATATAGGCTTGTATACCCTGCGGAATACAATGTTTGTTTATGCAGGAACAATAACATAAACAAATACTGGACACATTAAAGGCACCCGTCTGCAATTTTATTTGAAATTTTTTTTTATTTAAATAAGAATTTAAAAAAGAAACATATGAAAACTTTTTGGTTTAAGTTTTACAGGGTTATACCAAAGTCGAGTAATCAGCTTTTGGCTGATGTAAATTAAAATAATTTGTGTTTAGAACTTTTGTGTGTATATTTGCCTTAAAAGTTGAGTGCCAACTTTTTCTCCTTTTTTTCCGCCTGCTTCGTTATAATTAACTTTATCGATAAATATTTTGTTTTTGCATCGTGGATGTCCACGAAGCCACTAACGAGCGGGGTGTCTATGTTTAACAAAATATAAAATTATAAAATTGGTGCACGAAGAAGTTTTATCATTCAATTTTTGTCAGTTTGAAAGATTGCACAACTGCTTCCCAACTGATGGCTTCAACAGGAGGGGTGGGGGCACAGGAAGCAGGGACATTTTGGTGGTTTCGTTTGTGAAATTTGTTAACAATTGTTTAACAAGCGTCTGATGTTGCCACGCTTTCAGCTGTCAGTGTTGGCAGGGAAACGCAACGCACTGCAATTTGCAGCCCGCAGCTGCAGACCCAAACCCCAACTATATCCCTGCTGGTTGCAAAGTTGCCTCCACAGCAAACAGGACGCGCACCAGCGCAGCGAGGAAGCAAGCGGCTGATGCGGAGCAAAGGCGGCAGTAAATACTCTGGCGTTTGTTGTATAATCCCCTGGCAGCTAACAAATGTGCGCACATCCGTATTCCGACCGCTGCAACCCCTGCGCAGAGCTACCCGTTCCCGTTCCCATTCCCATTCACAACCCGGAGCAAACAACAAGAGTTGCCTCCAGTGAACCCTCCGTCCAACACGCAAATCGCAAACATACGCATTGCAGTTGGGCGAATGTGTTAAGCACACAGAGTTTCTGGTCCATTGCCGTCACCTGGCTATAACTCTATCTGCTATCTGTGCCATCTACGACTAGGTTAGGCCAGGCCCACCTGTCCTGCTCATGCTGGCGCCGCGTGCAAATTGCTTAGTGAAAGCAAACAAATTAATCAAAATCAACTCGAAGCTGTGCAGCCGAGTGGGCATCAAACAATGTTCCATGTTCCCTGCTCTCCCAGTGGCAATCTCTAACTAACTGCAGTTGGTTTTGCAAATCGTGTCGCACCTCACCGCACCGCGCCTGTGTCTTTGTTTCGACCCTCGGTTCAACAATCAACCTGTCTTGGTGTTTGGGTTAGGACAGCCCCTGGGATTGGATCTCGATGGAGCTGACGCAGCGATTGGCTTCGTTGGGATAAAGCTACCCAAAAGTGAGGTTAGCTTAGGTCGGGCTGCCCTGGACTGGGATTAGCCGAGCGTAGCTGGTTAACCAGAAAAGAGCACAGCTTTCCCTATCCATGCCATATTAGTTTTCATTCCTTACTGTTTGTTGTTGCCAGCAGCTAAAATTATGAGCGAAATAGACTTTACATTGTGTGTTATTTACCAAAGCAGTAGCAACAACTGGCAGATGGGCGAATGAGCCAATACTTATTGAAGTTACCACAGTTAGCATCGATAGATAAGGTTCTTATCGATTAGTTTACCCACAATTGATAGCGCCTAATCTTACCATTGCCAAGCTCGCTTTAACAATTTGTGTTAGCCACATACATAGCTGAGAAGCTAACTAAGAAGATCGTTATAATAATTTTAAAAAAACAGCATTAATATGAACGTAATGTTTTGCTTTGAATTGCATACTTTAAGCTTCAATAATAAATAAAACTTAAGCTTTTGCATAAAGAATCAATAAATCGCATGTTAGCCTATATATTTTGATATACATCGGATACATAGTTAATCATGCAGCCTACCAAAAATTAAATTCAATCAAAAATATTCACAAATTTGCTAATATGTCTCATGAACTCCAATTTACAACATTCATTTTCATGTATTTCCATGTGCCTCAGCAAAAAGCGAAGGCAATCAACGTTTTCGGCGCCCTTTCAACTGGTCCGATTTCACGTAATAATTGTGAATTTGCCGCACCTGGCGTTGGCTCTCCCTAACCGAACGTTGTAGTTATGGCGAATACTAGGCAATCAGCTCACCTTCCCCATCCTCGATCCGTATATAATTGGTTACCGCTGGCTTACATTACCCACCCTCCTGCCGCCTGCCTCTCACGTGGCACACAGCTTTTGCACTCAGTTGCGGCTGAGCTGCTCAATGAGTAGGGAATGATGCTTCAGGCTGCCCCTTTGACCTCCTCCGCGCATCCCGCTCCTGCCACAACATAAGCACCGACAATTATACCAGGCTGGGTCTGCGGGATTATGCAACAATTGAGCACAGCGAACCGAACACCCAAAGGGTTGCATTGACTTGAGCTGGGGCAGGATTGTCAGCGTGGCAGACGCAATGGCAGGTCAGGCCCTCGCTCCGGTTGACATAACCCCTTTGCGAAAGCTAAAGTGGGCTGCGTGTGGGCCGCCTCTACGGCCGATAATGCCTTTGGCAACTTTTTGCATTTGCCGACATGTCACCAGCCACTATTTCGATTGTTGTGCGATTGCCCTGTGGGCGTTGCAGGCCGCACGCTAATTGCCTTATATGGTAAAGTTTTTGTGCTGCCTGCCCTTTGGCGTCACAGCATGCAAGCGACCTGCGGCTGACTGCACAGTTACCATGGATTGAAATGTGGGTACACTTCTTGCGCTGTCTGCCTCTGGGATAAGCGTGTAGGTTCCGCCGATTGTTAAGCGTCCATTGATGTACGCTGCTAGGAATGGGTGCCACGTGTAAAATGCAACCAAGTAAGTCTTTTCCATTTGAAGATTAAAAAGGAAACAAGTGTGAGCCTTGCAGTCGGGTCTAACCAACAGCGCTATACTCGCTCACAGTGTAATAATAGCAAAAATATGTACCCTAGCACTAAAAAAAAAATATTTTTCCCCTGCGCGATTAGAATTGTCACCTATACTACTTTTTAGATATCATTGAAACCAAACATTAATTTAATAACCTAACATCTCTAATTAGAATTGCCGAAAAAGGTTTGTGGCTTGGGTGGTTGTTTCTAAATTAGGCCGCTATGTGGAGAAAAGCGCCACTTATTGATTATCTTAAGAAATATTATTATTATGCATTTATAGTTTCCAAATTTGACGGACGAACAGCCAGAGGGACATTGCACAAATCCAATATACTCTTTTCACTACGTGAACGAGTATAACAAGCTCCCCAATGTTATTTTTGAGTTGCGGCAAAGAAAAAAAATAACAGCCAATAATTATAAAATAATTTCCACTCCCGTTCATAAGTGGAAATATTGAAGCAGAACATAATAATAATATAATATTTGCATGATGTTTTAATAGATTTGCGATTGCACTCAGAAAATTGCCGGTTTTGGAGTTTTCTAGTTGAAGTACTTCTAATAAATACAAACACATAGTATATTTGTCTTGTCTTCAATGAATATAGAAAACTCTCTCCACTAAAAGACAAATATTTTAAGCATTTTTTTGTCGTACTGACACACAGAGATGCGCATAAGTTTTCTATAAGAACTCGATACACGAAATTTAGAACAATAGTGAGAGAATATTAAATAAATCGAACTGAACGCCATATAGGGTATATAAATTGTACATATAAATATAAGTGTTGACTGTTCAATAACGTTGGTGCTATTATGTAAATGTACTATTACTTATATTGTTTGAAAACTTCATAATAAATAAGAAATATATATCAAAAATTATCTTGAAAATCTATGTTATCTCATATGCCTATATACTATACACTCCAACTTTCGCAAAGGTAATACTATTACTACCACAACTTGGATAATGTGGTGTGGTGTGTCGCACAACTCACTGCTCCTTATGTGACCCCTTAACCTCCAAGTTGGACACACAAATGCCAACTGGGGGTATCATTAAATATGCACAGGTTCGAGGTGACAACGCATCTTCAATGGGATGCATGTGTGCATAATTTGCGAGAGGCCTACACATATCGCCTAATTAGTCAATTTAATAGTTTGTGATGTTGTTTATGAGAGCCACGCACATGACGAAGATGTCAAGAATGCCGTACGAAGAGTGAGGGACGGGGCGTATGCGGGTTTGATAGCCCGCTATAGTCTGTGGCACGTAGGAAAACACTTCGAAGAAGCGTGGGGATTTGAGCTACCCACGTGGAATTCTAATTAAGCGACAAATACATAAAAGCGCGCCGCCGATTACTTATTATTTATTATTTGCCGTTGCGACTACATTCAAGCGGGCGTAGGGATGGATGGGGGCTGTTTGGATATACAAATTACTAATTAGAAAAATGCAAGCAAAAACGAATATACAAGCGACCCAAAATGTTTTCTAATTAAAAGGAACACAATACAAAACATGTTAAAAAAAAATTAAAAGACGCCTAATTCATACAAAATGAAAAGTTCAGGAAAACGCCACAACAAGAAGTCAAAACACAATGCAAAACGAAAAACCAAAGAGCACAAAACACAAAATGAACCGAAATAAAAGCAACAAATCATGGAATCAAGATTTTTTAGGCCGATAAATATTCTCGTTATGTGACTGCCGCCTGGGGCGCGCCTGCCTTCAACTCAAGTCAATTTGCTGGCATCAGGACGTGGGAGGAATTGAACGAAATGGGGGGCGTAGCCACGATCCTTAAACACCCACACACAAAAGTGGTCAAAACTTTCAAAATTAATTTTGAACTTTATTTTGTTACACGCAAATAAGAAAAAGCCAAGAGGAAAGAGAAGCATAAAAATTTTATAATAAACAAGTCAGCAATCAAAAACACACACACATATTCCCAACACCCCTCTCCCGGAGCGTATGGTGACAAACTACTTATAAACGAGAACACGCGTGTGTGTGTGCGTGTGTGTGTGTCGGTGTGTGTGTCTGTGTAAAGGGCCATATCAATTAAAATGGCTGCTCGACTTGAAAACTGCTTCTAAGCAGGCGATGTTGTTGCGCTTGTTTCTGCTCGTATTGCTGTTGTTGTTGTTGTTGTTGCTGCTGCTGTTGATATTGGCTCAACAACCGCACAAGACGGAACTTTGGTGGCTGCTGCATGGCAAGTGTCTCAAATAAAGTTTGGACAACTAACGCACACACACACCAATACATAATAGCATCAAGTCTAAAGTTTTTGCTGCTGCAGACAGTTTTGATAGTTGGCAGACAAATTGCATGGTATATGGCTAAAGTGCAGCAGCGCGATGCTGAAGCCCATTTGAGTATGCCAAGACTAGATAACAAGACTTCAAAACGTACGACGAAACACACGACACACTCCTGAGAGTGACTGCCACACATGTCGTATGCGCAACACAGCAGGCAGTTAAGTTAATTAATCATACGCAACGTCTTCCGAAAACAGCAATTAAATGGCTAGCATAGCAAAAATCAATTGTTATTGAAAGGCAATAAGAATATTTCATTCTAGGAAACATAATTTTTATGAACAGTAAAAGAGGCAAAAGGTAACAGCTTTCTTTGACCACAACAAAAAATGTTTTTTGCTGATTTATTTATTTATTTAGCTTTGTCTCATAATTTACCCTGAACCCATTGGAAATGTGTAAACAGGGTATGATGGGTTTTTTGAAATGTATGTAACAGTCAGAAGGAAGCATGTCCGACGCATAAACTATACTTTGACTATTTTTTGGTCAGGATCAATTGGCGGTTCTATCAATAAGAGTTAGGACTTAGTTTTTACGCATTTCAAATTTTCAAATTGCTGATAGCCCAACCTGTTGAAATTGAACAATAAAAACCGATATTATTCTGGTTTTCGCTTCCCATAGTAGAAGCATATAAGCACAGCCGCTTAGTAAAGTGCGCAGCTTGCGTCATGTGTTTGTGTATGGGTACATGTGTAGAGAAAAAGCTGTGTTCAGGGTATATCCTACTCGGGTCCTCCTCTTACTTGCTTTTTATTTGTCTGTTATAATTATTCAATTACATTTTTTCCCAAAACTAGTTTGTGCTCTCATAAAACTTCTAACTGTGCGGGAGTCGATTCGACCAACACTTTTTGTGACGCGGGAATACAAGAGTATATATTCCAAATTTTAAACTTGCGTTCATGCTGGCAGACGGACGAACAGCAAGACGGTCATTGCACAAACCCTATATATGTATGTACTCTAATCACTTCGTGAATAGTATAAAATTAATTTTTTCACGAAGTGAAAAAAAAAGTTTTCACGAAGTGAAAAAAATGTATTTGTAAGATTTATGCTACTTGAAGCCAAAGAATATTAACACTTTATCTAACGCGGGTAAACGAAGTTTCAAGCTTCTAGCTTCAATTGCGGCGACAAAAATGGCGTTCATACGGACAGATGAACAGACGAACAGACAAACGGACGAATAGCACAGCGGACAATACACAAAACCGTTCTAATCTTTAATATCAAGAAAACTGTAGAATTCATTGGAAAATGCAAATAAAAAACAAAAACATTTATAAAAATGTTAACATTGCTAAAACCTTTAATGAGTTTATATGAGGAACTTTGAAAATGAATGAACTGCTTAAGCAGTGCGTAGTAGTGCGAATGTATTAAGATCTGCGTTCTTTGGCATTTATTTTAAACAGCACATTGCTGCTTGGTTAAATTCAAATTTTCCTTTTAGTAAATTGAATTGGATTTCTGTTTTTCGAATATAACAAAAGTTCAACACATTTCACACTCTTGATTGGCTCTCACGTCAACAGTCAAAGCGGGTATATATGACAGTTGCCGTTTTTTGCATATATATAATCCATTAATGTTGAATTTTTTATACCCTGCACTCTAACCAAGAAATGTTTTTTTACAGATAAAAGGAGATATCTAAAACGCCTTTCATCGCCTTATATCTTCCCATATAACAGCTCTTACAGCACTGCAACAAGGAAGTAAGTAACTTACCAACTAGTGAGCTCCGGACGACTCCATAGACGCAGGGCGATCGACCAAATTTAACTTAATATTTGAATCACTATAATATTACCCCAAATAGTATCTTAACCCCACCATATAATTCTCATTCCTTGTAATTAATTATGTTATCCGTTCCCTTCAAACTAAGTTTGTGTGGCATTGTTCATCTACAATTCAAAACAAATATATGAAAATTGGCTTTAACAAATTATATTATATTAAAATATTATAGCTCTTGGTATATGTCATAGTCTGAATGTAGTTTCAAGGTTTTTGTCATTGATCCTTTTGTTAAGTTTTTCATTATTGAATGTATCCCAGAACAGTTTAGGATAGCACAGGGTATCTCCGGGTCTAGCACACTTAACTAGATCAGTTTTATATTTGCTGTAGTTGTTTGCGAACATCGTGATTCGCTCCATACAAATTGTGTGCAACAGCAGCAGTGGCCTCTGGAACACCGGGAACGCAAGGCGGCAACAGTTAAATGAATCAAATCCATTTCAAGCTATTCATCATATGACAGCGGGTGCGCTGGCGAATCGCGCACCAAACGTAAGCCGCGCCCAGCAATAGCAACAGCAACAACAACAGCAACACTAGCAACAACATTAACAACACCAACAACCTAGCCAAAATGTTGGCTGAATGTGGTAGATTTAGGATTGAAATAGGTTGGTGGTTCTGGGTTCTGAGAAGAGTGCTCGGACGCGGTGCAGGAAGCAGGGTAAACTGGTTTTATAATTGAATTGATTCCATTATGTAGATGGAAACGGTTTTACGTTTCGTTTAGTTTCGTCCCGTTTTCCACAGCACAAAATGGCGGACAGTGTCGGGCCGTGCAACTTCCGGTGGCGCAACGAGCCAAGTTGCAGCTGCCTGCCCGCCGACCTACCTGCCTGCCTGCCAGCAGCATAAACAGTAAATGGAAGGCGGCTACTCTAAGAGCAAATGGCAGCTGCTGCTGTTGCTGTTGATGTTGCTGTTATTGTTGCTGCTGTTGTTGTTGTTGCCATTGCTGTTGTTTTCGTTGCCCTTGCCTTTTGCCTTGCTACAGTTTGAACTAAATAAATTGAATTTAGCGCTTATGCCCTGTCCTGACATTCGCTTTTAATTTCATTCGGTCTCAAGCCAAGCCAAAGCAAGCAGGCGAGCACTACCCACGGCCATGTGGATGGATTCAAATCCACTTTCTGCGTTTAATTTGCCACAGTTGCAGCTGGCTAAGTTTCTGCAGTAGTTGTTGTTGTTGTTGCTACGCGGTTAGTTTGTTTGATTGCCTGGTTGTGAATGCATTTATACTGTCAGCCCAGTCCACCTGCACACCAGCACAATTTCTTAGTGCGGGGGCGAATCAACTTTGCGTTTCTTGGACTTTTTTCTGCAAATCAAAGACTATTTAATCGAAGCACTTGGCTTGTAATATCGTTATCGCAAGCGGGTTATGTTTTCTTATTTGAATTAACAGTTACATGTGCAGCTAAAATTGGTTGCCAATCAAAGACAGCAGGAAATGTGGGTTATAAAAGCGAAGTTGGAAGTAAATTGATAATTCAATAAACCAACAATAATTATATATATCCTCATTAAAATATATTAAATATAGATTTCAAGAATGTATACGACAAACCATTGTTAACTTTTTATACCATATATTCACTGAAAAGAGGCGTTTAGTAACAAACATGTGGCACATTCGACCCTATAAAGTATTTACTTCTCAGTGACTATTGCAGCTAGAGACTTGAAGTTTGGTTTTTAAAGTTTCGATAAACAACGGTTTTTTGGATATCGAAAAAAAAATACTAACAATTATAAATGGTTCTGCGTTTGGTTTAAATATTATATATTTAAATATTATATATAATAGACAAATTTACTAAGTTTAGTCATTTTCATTGGGAATGTGGTAAAAAAGCTACAGAAAATGATAAAAGATTTAGTTTATGTACATTTATTTGTCGTTTTATTCCTTAACATGACCCGTATGTACGTACTAGTGCAATTTGTACAAAATCGCATATTACTGTGGATACGAAGGTCACTGCATCTGTGACTATTTCACTTTCTGCGCGCTCATATGCTATTAATAAGCCTAGCAGAGCAATTTTTTGATTTGTTTGAATAACATAATTAATGTTTTTGTTTTCTGTTGAAGAAGATGTACCCATTTAGTCTATTTCAGAATGGTATGGTAATAAAAAGCAGGCAAAAGCGTTTTCAATCCCTGAATAAAAAGAATGATTTTTTTTCAGAGCTCGTAACTTTCACATAGAATTCAATATGCAACACGATTTGAGCAGCATTGAAAAGGTTGCAGGTTTACGCGAATAAAAAGCTTGCAGCTGTCTAGAGTTACACCTCAAAGGCTTCTGCAGTATGTGTCACGTATTGGGGCAACTGTCCGCATAAAACGCAAACCTACGGCGATAAATTTACATACATATAAAATAAACTCTCTGTATCTGTGCTTGGGTGTACAGTGTACACACACACACGTGTTCAGACAATGCAAAAAGTTGTGTGTGAGTGTGTATTTGTAGATTTCAACAATGTGGCACATTGGAGAAATGCATAAATCATCATCTGTATACGCGGCAGAAGGCATAAATGTTTAAGCTTGTTGTGTTTGGTTAGGTTTTCGTTGTGTTCTATTCTGTTGAATTCTGTTGTGTTTTGTTTATTTGTATGCTTGCCCGAGAATACATAATAAAAGAATTTCATAAACGGATGCACAATGTATGCACATCCATACATACATATAGATACATATATGTATACATATAGTGGCAGTTAAATTTATTCGCAACTTAACACAATATACAAAGCCTCCGGGCTAAATTGTTGCTTTAACTTTAAATGGAATCTGAACAGCTATTGTGTATTATAGAAATCAATAAACGGGCCCAAGCTATCAATTGGGCTGCAACCTTTTTGCGGCTTACACAACTCCATGGAGCATGTGCTGATATGGTCTGGTCACGCCTTCCATGCGACACGGCACGCCCAGGTTGTCTCCCAGCTTGGCTAACGAAGGGACATCATTTAGCAGCTGCATCCGCAAAGTCTTCCGATGAGGTATTTTGATGTAATACAAGTGTTTGTGAGCTCATTGGTATGCTGCAGGGCAGCAAAACAGCAGCACAGCAGAACTGCCATTGCAAACTTGCTGCAGCATAAGCTTTAGCATCAACTATCTACAGGGACGTTTCAGCCCTTAAGCTGCGGCCAATAAACATATTCCTTTTTATATTTTTTTTATTTATTTATTTCGCAATCAGGGCGCAGAATACCCTTCATCTCTTAATTATAAGAATATTATATATTAATTAAACGAACTTTTTATAAATCTAAAAATTACCTCTTCAAGAATAGAAGTAGTAGGAACATTTTTTTTTACGAAAATTTGTATAGTAATAAAATAACAATTATATATTTTTTTCAAACATCTTTTTCTATTCGAATAACATGTTAATATTTGTTTAAAAAGGATACAATTCGAAAATATGCTTACCAGAGGGAAAAAGGATGTTGAAATCGAGTGAAGCCGGCTGCAAAATACTTAACTTCACAGTGCGGTAACACCTAAACAAATTCCAAAATACCTTTAAAGAAAAATTAAACAATTAATTGAAATACAATTGGGATTTTTAGCTTATCAGTTTTAGCAGCAATTTAAAATTGAACTGAAACTAAACCATGGCCAACAAAATATACTATATTTTTTAAAGGTTATAAATTAAATAGTTTTAGCCTACATCTTATACAAAATTCCTTGAAGTAACTACGGTAATATTACTGAGGTAATAAATAATTTCCCCTAATACTTGTTTAAAGAGTTATGCTGCTATGCTAAGTGCCTATGAGACCTAGCTAAGCGGTGATGTATCTGATGAATTGAACTCATTTTTAAACTATATTTAATAGAAGATGTTTACCAACATAGAACTAAAATTTTATTTGTAGCCCCTTTTAAATTGGCGCCCAGGGACAAAGTGCTTTGTCAACCACTGCTATCCGATCTGTTGCCATGCCTTGACATCAGCTTCATTTGTCTTTGGTCAAACAAACACAAGTTGGGTCGAACACACAGACACATACACACCCACACAGACATATAAATGTACAATAGAACACTTGGGCTTGCAGGTCGGCACGCGTTTTAAGCATAAATTATCTATGGCATATGTCGTGAGCTATGCTGCTATCTGCAGCTCCATAAAAGTTGCCACACCTGGGCCCTCCCCCTTACCCTTACCCATCCTTCAGCCCATTGGCCAATACCTTTGTCGATCCATCGTCGCATGTCAGCAGCTGCTGTGTTTAATTTACGCCCCAACTCAAACACAGGTAAATCCCATAAAGCGCCCACAATGCAACCAACGTCCACACTGCATGCTGCATCAGGATAAATGGCACTCACAAACACAGGCACAAACACATATACACACATGGGGCACTCTATGGTACGTTATATGCATCAAATATCAACGCCATTATTTGCGCTTTGCCATAGATTCATTTTATTTTTGTTGTTGCGGTGATGATGTTGATGTTGTTATTGTTATTGTTATTGTATTGTTGTAGTTCAAATGTCCGTGTCCGTGTCCGCATCGAGGTCCCTGGGCTGTATTACTGAATAAGCGGATAACAGTACCCGTAACTGGGTTAATATATACATATGTATGTCTGAATGGGCTCCACTGTTTATGGAAGGCACAACAAAAACTCTTCTTTTATAGATTTAGTTGTGTTTTTGCCAGGGATCAGGATGGGTTAAAGTGCATGTTATTTATAGTGCGTCGACATAAGTTGTTGCTTGTTTTTATTTCTTGTTCACAGGCATTTTACTATTTTCTTATATACTCTGTTCGAATAATGTCGAGGTTAAAGAATTATTCAGAAATTGTAAACTACAAAATAAGTACATTAGCATCTAGTTCCAGATTCTCAGTAGTACGATATTGAACTTGAACCCTCTTAAATAGAATGGAAAGCTGTTTAGTTCGTTGAAGCATTTTACTTGCCATGCATTGTCCTTTTATAATATTCTAATATTCTTCTTGAATAATCCAACAAAATCCCGAAATACCCCTTTCTTAAATAACCAAGTAAGAGTGTAAGTTACACAATAAATATACTATATCTAGTCAACAATGCCTCCTTCTGCTTTTTACAGACATTTGCACAAAAGTTTTGAGCAATCTTAGAAAAAAAAACAACTTGCATATTGTAAAAAACTATCTTCGGGGTGCTGAAAATTAAATACTCTTACAAGCTTACTGCAAATGTGCAGTGTTCTTTACTAAAAATGTTTCATGTTATTGATAATTTACTTTTATGTTAGCAACATGGCTCAAATGCCTATAACTTGGATATGAACAAAATAAAAATTGTTTAACAAATGCACAAAAAAAGCAAAGTTTTTTCAACTTAAATTTGCATTACCTAGTGTAGCTATACAACAAATGTATTTGCCTGTGAGGTTCGTACTAGAGAAAAACCAACATTGTTTTATATTTCCAGATTGTAATCTTTAAAAAAAAAAATTCTATTCGATTGCCATATTAAATAGTTTCCTTGTCCTTGTATTTCAATAATACATTCCATCTGTAAACAAATTACAATCTGGGACCTATGTTAAGACCAACAATTGTTTTTAAGCGATGAATTCAGACTCTGACACTGGCATCCATTTGGGCCAAGTTGAAATAACAAACAAATGCAGCTGAAACTTAAGCAATGCAAAGAGATAGATATATAAATAGATAGAGAGCGAGAGTGAGAGAGGCAACTGTCAAGTTCTGTAAAATGCATAGCGTGGCCAACTGACTGCCCTACTGAGTGACTGACAAAGGACAAAGCAGACAGCTTCGCACAGGACACTGAACTGGACTGACTCGACAGACTTTACAAACGAAGAAAATGTCAAGTTAGCTAGGGAGAATTGTGTGCATTTAGAAGGCTCTTCCAGTGCCAGTGTCACGCCAGGAGAGGGCAATTTTCTTGGGGCCAGACAGACAAAGACAGACTTAGGGATGGAAACGGACATCTTGTCACATTTAGTACTGTTCTAGGTAGGATAGCCAAGACGCTGAAGACGGCAGAAGACGCGACACAAATTGAAAAAGAAATGTCTCTCAAGCAACAGAAAGCAAATTAAATGCAGCGTTTATCTGGGATTTTTTCATTTTTTGTATGTATAAATATTTAAACGGCTTAAAGTGCAGCTTGGCTTAAGTGTGTTTAGGTGTCTGTTTCTGACTTGGCAATTTAAACCTTATATCCCTGTGCCATGCGCACTCTGATGCGAGGTATGCCCATTGGGTTCATTAATTATATGCAGAACCTTTTCCACATCCTCCATCCATTGTCAGTCTCAATACTACTCCACAGTCAGACTTCATTTCAGCTTTTAGTAATGGCAATCAAATTAAAGCGTTCAATGCACTCCAGTTCAAGCTCCAGCTACCAAGGCTATGTGTGGTTCATTGGATTTAGCTCTCCTTTTCGTTCTGCACTTAACCGTTTTTTAGCCCACAATATATTCGACTGCGTCTGTCTCGAAATAAGATCGATGTGGTAACTGTATCAGGCGCATTTCACATTTCAATTTCATTCGAATTGCCGTTCATTTCTGTTGAGCACATTCAAGACAAATGAGAACTGAAAGCTTGCAAATCGTACGTTTGTCAATTTAATATTTGAATTTTCAGATATTTTCAAGAAATCGAATGCGTGTTTAAGCAATAAATGTACTTATAACACATAAAACTACAAACAAACAATATCAAAATAAGAAGTTATTAGGTACAATATAATGGTTTAATTTCTCGTAATATAGCCAATCGGTCGTCAAAGTACTTTCTGAGGTTATTCTGTGGTTTTAGCATATCTATAAATACAACTATAAAATTTAAACATTCTTAAAACTCTCTAAATATCGGCAAAGTTTAAGATAAAACCACCTCTACCTCTCTCTCACCAAAGTAACGATCTAGGAGCGAAAGCATATTGATTTCTGATATCAATTTTGTGACGAAGGATATTCAATTTAATATATTGCAAACACCTTTCAAACAATATATAGAACATAAATGTATCTTCTATGGTTTGAAAACTTTGGAGTGTACATTTTAGCGGATTTTAGAGCATTCCCGCCAAACTAGCGGGTTTCAGCGGGTACAGCACGTGTTTCGGGTCTTCATTTGCGTTTGGGCCAGTTTGACATTCTTACTAAACTTGTGCAGGAACTGAATCCTGATATGACTCGGCTGGCTGGCTGTAGGGCGCCGTCATCTTTTTTTTAGGTCAACACTCTTGGCTACTGCTGTCGCCCATACAGGCGCTGCATACAGCAGAATGGAAGCAACTACGCTAGCCATGAGTAGTCGTCTTCCGGCTTTGGGTCCTCCGATGTTCGGTAGCATCTGCGAGAGGGCTCCCTGCATCCTGGACGCCTTTTTGCTAACATAGTCCACGTGCTAGCGTAAACTCAGCCTGTTGTCTATCATGACACCTAGGTATTTTATGGACTCCTTCGATGTGATTTCGGTTCCCATCTGCAGACTTATGTTTTCCACCTTTTTCCTGCCTGTGATGAGCACTGCCTCTGTTTTGTGGCCCGCCAAGTCCAGGCCAGCATTCTCCATCCACACTTCTATATTTTTTATTGCGGTGTTTGTAGCCGCCTCTATTTCCCAAATTTCTTTTGCTACTACTATCAGTGCCAAGTCGTCGGCAAATCCAATAAGGCTGCATCCATTTGGCAGCTGCGTTCTGAGGACATCATCATACATAATGTTCCACAGAAGCGGTCCTAGAACCGATCCTTGTGGTACTCCAGCTGATACCTTATTCCTCATTGGTCCCTCTTCCGTCTCGTACTCAAGCACTCTATCCGACAGATAGCTGGATATAATAGACAGTAGGTATGTTGGTATTCCTATCTGAGAAAGAGCTCCTCGGATGCGCATCCAGCTCGCCGAGTTAAACGCATTGCGGATGTCCAGGGTCACAACAGCGCAGTACTCCTTCGTTCGCCCTCGATTGCATTGAATGCAATATCGACCACTGCTTTAATGGCGTCCACCGTAGAGCGAGCCCTGCGGAATCCATACTGGGATTCCGAAAGAGCATTTTTCTCTTATACTACTGCCAGAAATCGGTTGTAGAGTATGCTCTCCGGCACCTTGCCAACTGTTTTCCAGGAGGCATATTGGGCGGTATCCTGACGGCTCCTCTATTGGCTTATTTCCTTTGGGCAGGAGAATAAACCTCTGCAGCTTCCATCTTTTAGGGAAGGCTTCCTCCTTGAGACAGTAAATGTACACGTCTACGAAAACGCCAGGTCTGGATACTAACGCGAGCTTAAGGACCTTATTTGGGATCCCGTACGGTCCTGAGCCTTTTCTATCTCCTATTTGTCTGCATGCTGCCATCACTTCCTCCCTAGTTGTTTCGTGCCCTACCTCTAGTTCAAATGTGGAGCTGGTCTCCTCCATTTGTGCATGCTGGGGAAACAACGCTTCAACAATCCTGCGGAGCAGGATGGGGCGAGTTACTCTCAGCGTTTCTTGGGACCTTAACTTCTTAGTGACGACCTTGTAAGCCGTCCCCCAGGAGTTGATGTCTGCCACCTCGCATATGCGTCTGAAGCAGTAGGACTTACTCCTACTGGCCTTATGCCTAGTTACAGCTCTTGCTTGGCCAGCCGGAAATCGTCGAGCCTTTGACATCGTCTTCTCGCTCGTAGGCAGGCCTTTCTCAGGTTGCCTATCTCCTCGGTCCACCAGTAGCAGGGTGTTCCGCGTCTGTTCGGCTTGCTTCTGGGCATGGATGAGTCGCACGCATTTATCAGGCTCTGTGAGAGCTGCTGTGCGATATCTTTGGCTGAGGCTTGTGCTGGATTCCACTCGGAATGGCGCAGGAAGTCCGAAAAGGTTTCTTCATCGAACTGGCTGTCCTTCCATCTGGGACCGATTGTCTTGGCTCGCTGGTGTAAGCGCCTTCCTCCACCGATGTCGATGTGAATCGCCTGGTGGTAGCTGAAAGTAAATTCGTCGCTGACTTTATATGTGGAGCTCCTACACAGTGAGCTGCTCATAAAGGTGAGGTCAATAATAGATCCTCGACCAGCCTTTCAGTACGTTGGCTTCTTTCCGTCGTTTGCTAACCCGTCGTCCATCGATGAGAACTGTTCCAGCAAGGAGGTTCCTCTGGCGTTTGTCTCTTTGCTGCCCCAATCTACGGCCCAGGCATTAAAATCGCCCGCTATTATTAGTGGGGCTCTGCCTCGCGAGTCCTCCCTGATGTTCACCAATTTCCTTTGGAAACGTTCTAGTTCCCAGCTCGGTGGAGCGTAGCAGCTGTAGAAGGTGACACCTCTAAGCTTCGCTCGGACAAACCCTTCATAGGACGCGTTTACATCCTTTGGGGGAGTTTTTAACGCCCAAATGGCTGCCTTCTTGCACCTGCTAGTCACCCAACCGCTTCCTGCAATCGGTTTATGTGGCTCGCAAATGAGGACGACGTCCGTACTCCTCTCTCTCACAGCTTGCCTCAGAAAGGACTGTGCCGCCTCGCAGTGGTTAAGATTCAACTGCGTACACTTGATTTTGAGCGTTTTGCGAGAGCTCTCCTGAACAGTAGGCACCTGCCACTGCCGGCAACGTGCTGCCAGTCTTCGCTCTTGCCCTTGCAGGTTGCAGTCCTTAGCTACGTGGTTCTCCTTACCACATCTCCGACACAGCTTAGACCTGTCAATCTCACTCCTGCACTGCCTTGCTATATGTTTATCCTTTCCCGTAGTCGACACCTGACCCAGTCTACCTTCAGTGCTCCAATTGAAAGAGCCTTCCGAGCGCTTTCCACAGGCAGCCTAATGGTAGCAGTTTGAGTCTGTCTATAGGCTTTCCGCAGGTTGATGTCCTCCGGTACGACCTCTGCTAGCTCACACTGGCTTTTAAGCGCTTCGCAGATATCTTCCCTCGTCGGGATCTCGTCCAAGTCCTTACAGTCGACCGTGATCCGATGGGTAAGTGTGCGTACCTCCGCTTGCTCTCCAAGGGATTTGCCAACCATCCTCTTAAATGCAGCTGTCTCTTCACCTGATCTATTCAGCTGCATTAGGAGTTCCCTCTTCTGATCTCTCCTTTTTTTTCCTACGGCCTCTCCGAGCCCGTTCAGCTTCTCGTCGTGCTTCACCTTTCGAAGTATCTCGGAGTAGCTGGCTTCACCCTTTGACGCGATGACTATGGCGTCGGGCCACGTCTTCTCCGTGAGAACTCCTTTTTTCTTCCGTGCCTTTTTGGAGGTGGCTGTTTTCCACTGTTGTGTGACCGTCGCGATTGGCGTCGCCTGTGTGTCCTCGCCGCCTTGTACATGTCGTTTGGGTCATGTCTGTGCGCTTGCCAACCGGTGACCTAACCTGCTACTCTTAGCAAATGCATTCTGTTGTCCAGTTCTCCAGTTATCTAGAAAGGAATCGGCCTGGCCCTTATCAAATTAATAGCAACCAGATCCTTTCCCCCTCTAAGGGGCACCTCGCCTTGCAGAACATCCCCGTGTCATTTCAGTCGCCTTTTACGACAAGCAATAACTTGCTGTGGTAGTTTTCTACTGACCGCTTACCACACGGTGAGTGTGTGTGTGTGTGTGTGTGTGTGTGTGTGTGTGTGTGTGTGTGTGTGTATGTGTGGGTTTGTGTATGTGTGTGTGTGACTTTGTGAATGTGTGTATGAATACAGAGGGGCCTAATTAAATGCATATCTCCTGGTCGGGAGCACCCGACTAGAGCCATCTTACTTGTTTTTTAAGGAATCTAGCTTCCTTCCTACAAAGTAGTCCGGCTTTTTGTGTAAGGAGCGTTGTTAACGCCACTATTGCTCACATCGGATCTTCGGAAAACTACAAATTATTGAATGGGATATTTTGAGATATAAAGTTTTGCATACAAAAACCCAATTTAAGATTGATAGTTCCTATGGCACGAATGATAGTTATTTTGTCAAGCTTTTAAAAGAAATATTTTATTTTCAGAGATGAAATTGAGTGTATGCCAGGCGAATGTATTTCAAAGGACGTAATGTGCAATGGAACGATCGAGTGTACTAACGGACGGGACGAGTCTGTGGAGCTATGTATGGTCCATTGTGGCAGTGATTACTTTCAATGCGGAAATGGCCCATGCATAAGTATGCAGCTTACTTGCGACAACAAATTCGATTGCGCCGATGGTACCGACGAGTTGCCGTCCATTTGTGAGGACAATGAGAATTGGACTGGAAGCAAACCAAAAAAGTGTGTGGAACCAATAGAGAGGGGCCTGCGATTTGCAGGAGACATCTCATATCGTAAGAACAACATAAGCCGATATGTATACCCCAATGATGCGGTTCGCTTTGAGTGCTACGATCGCAGCGCCAATATGACTGGCAGTCAATGGGATGTATGCCTAAATACGGGTGAATGGCGGCTCAATGACACGCAATGCCGATCAAAGCCTAGGAACATGGATCCGAACACAAACGGAACTCACGGATGCCGAATAGATACATATGACAAGAATCTACTGCTGATATACGAGTGCAAGCAGGGCATTTGTGAGAACGCTGTGGAACCGCCCCTAAATAATGTGAAAGTTCAGTTTAAGTGCAAGAAAGGCTACACCATGATACCATTTGAATATGATCAACACAAGTTCAGATGCAAGGACAAGAAATGGAGCTCAAATGTGGTCGAATATACGGATCCAGTCTGTGTCAGTAAGTACGAAAAACATGATAATTTAATGGGAATTTGGAATAATGGTATGGTTTTCATATTCACGCAGAGCTATGTAAGCGGGAGGAATTATTTTGCAGCTATTCAATGCGTCCGGTGTGCACTTATGGGAACAAAACGAGTCTTACATGCGAAACCAAGGAATCGCTACTGCCAGGTGCCAGAGCGACGTTCTACTGCAATGCTGGATTTGGAAACAAAGAAATGAAGCAATTAAAGTCGGAGTGTTTGGCAGATGGAAGTTGGACAAATAGACTAGACATGGATCAGTTCTGTCAACTCAATTGCGGCACTCCGGGAAATCTGAAAGAAGCACTAACAAAAAATGCCTACACAGTAAGGCCCTATAACACACCTTGGGCTGTTGCCATTTATGTGTGGACTGAGTCCGGCTTCGACTATTCATGCAGTGGGGTACGGATTCAGGTCGACTTAGTGCTGACTGCTGCACATTGCGTAACAAAAAATTACACCATAGAGCTCATCCCAAATGAGATGTTGCGCGTGGGAAGTGCACTCAGTGATAGTTTGCAAGTCAATGGAAATTATGGATGGGAAGTGGAGGCCGTAATAGTTAATCCGTAAGTACTTTCAAAATTGGGTTAAAACCTAATCGAAATCGATCCCATTTAGCTAATAAGTTCGTTTCCATTTTATATATAGGGCCTATAACTATAAAGAAATTGTTAGCGATACCGCTATTTTGAAATTAAATATACCAAAAGATTCGAAAGACCTGCCCAGAGTAATTTGTCTGCCTTGGCTCTACGATGACACGCCAAACTTACCGTCCAATGTAAAATTCGAGGTGACCTCGTGGGCTACATTTAAGGAGAACGAATTGATAAATCTAACAACCGCTGCGGCCGAGTTATTAGAGAAGAGCAACACCGGTGATGTCTTTCATATTAAAATGATATATAATGCTACAGTCTGCAAAGGTGACAGTGGCGGCGGCTTTGCCACCAGTTGCTATAATCAGTATAATCGCAAGATTAGCCAGACCTGCTTGTATGGCGTGGTGAGTTATTCAAATAAAGGCGAGGATAAGGATATCTGCGCGAATAGTGTTGCTGTCTTAGATATACGTCACGCCAATAATATGGATTTTATTAAGGAAAACATCGAAATCTGGTCCAAAAAATGTAAAGGTAATTAAATTAAAAAATTCAGCGTTCGTCAATTTCGAATTTACCTAAATACTAAATATACAAATATGATTACATTAAATAAGCTGTAAAGCAATTTTTAAATTTTGTAATCCAAAAATTCTAAATAAAGCGATGTGGAACAATTTTTCTATTGCGGAACTTTAAATGTAACAACATTATTTGCAACAATAATCGCATCGTAAATCAATAATATTACAAATAAATTACACTTAAATATTCTATAATGCAGTATGCATTTGTATGCTCTATCCGTATGAACGCAAATTTTTAAGCCAGAGATTTTTGAAGCTAGAGACTTCGGTTATGTACAAAAATCACTATTAGTTTTAGAACCAAATGCACCAAATGTATGACCTCTAAAGGTTGTGTCAAACTGTTCGGAAATATTTTCCCATAGTTTCACTTTGAAGGTCACTGCTGTGAGGTTACAAATACCTTTCAGTCACCTTTCGACTGTATTTAGTTGTTATTGCATTGTGAAGAACGTAGTCCTGATTTCAATTGATCCACACACACTCGGTGTCTTCTTGCAGTTGTTAATCCCTTCTGCAACTGGAGCTGCTACTCAATGAGGGATCCTATTCCATAATAGATTAAAGTAATCTTCACAGCTCTAATCATTATTGAAATCCAGTTCAAACATTTGCTACAGCTTCCAATACAATCACTGAATACTTTCACAATATATTTTTATAGGCCGGTATGCGCAGGGTTCTTAATTTTCTAGATACACTACGAAAAGTGCGGTCCAAGCCTAGCGTTGAAACCGTTGCCACCGCCAACTCACAGAGTGAGGAGGAGAGTTCAGCTGTGGGGCGGCATTTAAAGGACTTGGAAGGTAATGTACTAAAACCTACCAAGTGCGGGACGGCCGGGCCAAAATCGTCAGCGCACGGCACCGAGCTGCACTGGCAGAATCTGAAGCGTGTGCTACTGACGTGCGCAGGACAGCAGGAGCCCCCAGCCAGCACGTCCGCGGCGGACATCGAGGCAGGGGTCCTGGTGGACGTGCTGGAGGCGCAGCGCTTTGTGAGCGATGTGTTCGCGGCTATGGACGTGCCTGACGAGGCAGCCAGCGAAATGGCTGATGCTCTGATTGCCGCCGACTACATGGGCCAGCGCAGCTTGGGCATCCATCGCCTGCCCGCCATTGTGGCCGACTTGCTCAACTTCACGGTCGACGCTCGCATGCAGCCAAAGGTGATGAGCGAGCGCGAGGCGCTGGCGCTGGTGGACGGTCAGAATGCGCCCGGACCCTTGGTGGCCAACTTCTGCATGGATCTGGCCATGCGCAAGGCGCGAAGTCAGGGCATAGGCTATGTGGCAGCACGTCGCTCCAACGCTATTGGAATTGCATCCTGGTACGCGTGTCAGGCGCTGGCGCAGCGCATGATTGGTATCTGTATGTCGAATGGTCCGCCCATTCTGGTGCCCAGTGGCGGAATTGAACCGCTGCTGGGTGGGAATTCGATTGCCTGTGCGGCGGGCAGCACGCAAGAGCAGTTCCTTATGAACCTGGGCATGTCTGCCTACCCCATTGAGCAGCTGGAGCTGGAGTACTGCAACGGGTACTTGCGGCAGCTGCCCGACACTCTGGCATTGGATTGCAGCGGTAGGCCTACGAACTGTGCCGCAGAGGCGCTGCGCGCCCAGAGACTGCGCCCCTTTACGCCCGAGTACAAAGGCTTCGGACTTGCCGCCATGGTGGACATACTCTGTGGGGTGATGACGGGCGCCCGCTATGCAACGCACCTGCGCCGTCGCGGCCTTTTCAATTCGGACGACGAGAGTGCCGATCTGGGCCAGGTCTACATAGCCATTGATCCCATGCGCTTTTGCGTGTCCTTTGAGGAGCGGCTCACCGACTTTCATCAGCTGCTACGCAACGTTATTCCCTGCGAGGCAACGCAGCCTCCATTGATCCCTGGGGACAGGGAGCTGCAGCATATGCAAATGGTTGACGATCAAGGCGGATTGGTCCTGTCTCCTTGTACGCTCAGCGTGCTACGGGAGCTTGGCGAGCGTTTCAACATAGATCCGCTCAGGACTAACAAGCCATCAAAGTAATTTCCATATGAGAGCTGAGAGCCAAGCAAATGGCAATGCAGCACACACTTGCAATAAATATAAATCCCAGCTGCAAGCGAACAACCAATCCTGGGTACTCGAAGAGATAATTATAATAATTTCATATGTTGTATATTCCAGCTTTACTTGCGGCATTCAACTATTAAATAAATCGAGCAATAGCAGCACACAAAAAGTTGACCTGTAATTTATTGGTTCTCAATAAACAATATAAATATCACTGAACTGTGCGTAATAAAATTAAATTATTTTATCGCTTCGTTCAGCCGATGGCCAAATTTCAGGGAGTATCTTTAAAAATACATGACACAAATCTGTGTTTATACACTGAATCCATTGAAAATGGGTAAAAAGGGTATAATGGTTTTGTGCAAATGTATGTAACAGACAGAAGGAAGCATCTCCGACCCCATTAACTATATATATTCTTGT
Source organism: Drosophila colorata (assembly GCA_035041545.1). Classification (NCBI taxonomy): domain Eukaryota; kingdom Metazoa; phylum Arthropoda; class Insecta; order Diptera; family Drosophilidae; genus Drosophila; species Drosophila colorata. The sequence goes on along the minus strand of JAWNLD010000680.1, from coordinate 3,768,113 downwards.
ATAGCGTCACTAGCCGTCTGTATGACCGTCTTTCCGTCCGTCCATCCGTCTGTCTGTATGAACGCGTCGATTTCAGAGACTACAGGGGCTAGAGAGCTGAACTTGGACTTTTTAGGTTTAGGTTCGTTTAAACTATACGCAGATCAAGTTTTTTTCAAATGATCAATAACTTGCCGCGTTTTCTTAAAATCACTGTTTATCGATTTTTGGACCGGGTTTTTTTTAGCACGTGGTGGTAAGAGTACATATGTATATGCACATCTATATGCGTGAGCTCTTTTTCGAATTCCAAAGCGACTGTTTGTGCCTGTGTATTTCTAAGCTCCGATTTTGACAAATTAAAATGCTCCTGAAGCTCGGTGGTAGAATTCGAATCTCGCTGTGTAAGTGGAAATATCCTATTTTACTAAGTGCAGCTGTGGTGTTGTGTGTATGAATGTAAAAGAGTTTAATTAAATGCATGTAACGACAGCTCGCCGCTGCGTTCAGAGTATCTCCTAGACGGGCACTCCCGACTAGAGCCATCTCACTTATTTTATTTTTTTTTATTTTATTTTACTAAGTGCGGCTGTGGAGTTGTGTGTATGAATACACAATTAATATGTTGACTTGGCTCCTTGCCAGGCGTATATGTTATAAGTTTTCTAGGTTGAACGCTTCTTATCTTGTGCATATGCGTGGGAATGACAAGAATAGGGTGCTTTAGGAATTGAACTTAAAAACAATAGTTAAATAAGCTCTTAATTATTTACAAACGATAGCTAGAAATCACACAGCTCACTTTACTCAGTGTCAGGTTTTGCGCCTTCCCCACAATAAAAAGTTCATTCTTGATGAACTTCAGAGTTCATTGTGCGTGAATACCAAAGCGCAAGGCCGTATCTCTTAAATGTGTTTAGGGTCGAGTGAAGAAAGGTATCCCGAAAATTTAACACCTGTGTACATACCAAATTAGTGACTCCAAGCACTTAGGCATAGCTTCTAAATTGAGTGAGATATGGGCGTTAAAGTTGGGTAGAAGCGAAAGTGGCAGTAGTCTACCGGTCAAACTTAATAAATTTAGTCTCAAGGCTAGGATGTGTGTTTACGGATTTGGAATGTTTAATTCTAAGTTACTTCGTTATTACACAAGTGCATTTAAAAGTACTCAGAGCTTTTTCATTAGCTCAAACTACAGCTGTTAAGGCCATTTGAACTCTTTACAGACTCTCCTCTTGCACCGAAAAACAAGTTGAAGTGCAAAACATTTTCTGCGCCTGGGAAGCAATGCCTGCATATGAATCAGTATGTTTATGAGCTAGCTTTGGCTTTCGGCTTCCTGTGTGCGAATGTGTGAGTGTTCACACGCAATGCTGGTCTAACATTTTGACTGCCATAAATTTGCAGGCATAAACACGCCCAGAAAATTAAGCGGCGAAAACTAACGAGCAGCGCAGGCAGTAGGCAATAACGAAGCGGCAGAGCAGTCGACACGAATGCGAAACGATGAAACTGAATGAATGAAAATGATTCGACAAACAAATTTCTAAAGCAGTCTAAACAATAAGGCTAAACAATAATTTCCGGTGCGCTTTGAAACTTCCGTTTCCTGACAAGCGCTGGCGTTGGCAACAAAAACAACAGCAGCGACAACAACAACAACTGCTAAAAGGCCAACAGGCTCCTTAAGACAAAACAAAGGACATGTGTGTGTTTTGTGGGTGTGTGCTTTTGACATTGTTTGTGTGTCATTTTTTCTTGACACCCCAAACAAAACCTCTGCCTGTTAATGCAAAGTGCATGAATGTGTGTGTAGAGTGTGTGAGTAGAAAGAAAATGAGGAAAGGAGAGAGCCTAGAGCAGACCATAGCAAAGGGGAAGGGCGACTGCAGCAGATTGCATTTGGGTCTTTTGGTGTTTGATAATTTATCGCACTTATCTGGCAGCTCTGCTCATAATTTATGCATAAGCTTTTGTTGGCTGCCCCAAACACACTAGAGGCGTCGCTGCACGAATTGCCCTGTGGGTGTGGCCCGAGCATCCGCAGGGCGCATGCTAATTGTATTCAGCAAGCGGCCGGAAGCGGAAATATGTTCAAGTTGTGACTCGTGAATTGTCGCGGTGACTGCGGCACTAATCTTGGCAAACGAAACGAGTCCAAGCCCGATTCAGATATATGAGCATATAGAATGCCAAACTGGCACAGAACCAGCTTCAGACCCCTGACCAGGCGGAAGTTGCAAACTCTGCCAGTTATGCTTCTACTTCTCAAAACTTTTGAACAACATTCGACTATCGACAACTTGTTAAATGAATTCTCATTCGGCAGATATGTGAATAGACTATAGCGATAAAATTAGCCGCTTAATTAGTTCATTGAAGTTTCTCTACAAATGATTGGCAATTTATAGAAATTGTAACCTCGCATGTTTTTTTTGCCTGTATATTGCCTAAATAATATTTTAAAAAAATTCGAAATTTATAAAAATATTTTTAATAGTTCTGCTAGCTATCAAACATCTAGAAATGCATCAAGGAGCAAGTAGTTGTAAAGTTATCCGAAATGGCTTATGACCTATGTAGACAGGTTGTTTAATCATAAATGTTTGAAATGGTGGCCTATAATAAAATTATTTAATAACAACAATAAACATTATAGTCAGATCATTCCAAAGTCGCAAATGTGTGTTAGTCTGTTCAAAGTGTAATAAGAGCTAAAAAGTGGTGAAAGGAAATTAATTTAAACCTTTTTAAGCATAGCTTGGGAGAATCCTCAGCTCTAATCCCCAAGAAGTGAATCATAAACTGGTATTTTAAAGGCATGAAAAATCGATGTAAATACACGAGATAGAAATATCGACGAATAATTTTAGAATTTTTCAAAAACCCTCACCGAGTTTAAAAGTTTAATTATTATTATTTATTATTTTAGATTACCCAACACTAAAAATCAATAAAATAAAAAAAAATGTATTTTACTTTATTCAGAATTTATGAACTTAATCAAAAATATGTTTCCACATTATTTTATGTTTATTTTGGTCCGTGTTCAGTTTGATACCGAGTTTATTTGCAATTTAGTCTCGGGTGTAAGCGAACGTTTTATATTCAAAAGTTAAAGTTAATTGGCAATTTTGTTTAATTAAGAGTCAGAAAAGTTAATTGGCCCCAATCAATTGTAGATAATAATGTAATGAATTCATAAGAAACAAAACAAAAAATGCCTCATTAACAATAAAAATTATGTGACATAACAGAAATGCCGCACGATATGCAAAGCTTTCAAGGTAATTAAACTTGGGTCCTGCTCGTAAGGTAAAGACAGGGGGAAAGCAAACGAGAAGGGAAGGTTCCCCACATTGAGATTATGCTAACGCATATATGCAGGGAAATTGTCAACATTTTTAATGCGTTTAAAGGACAAACACTTCCCGCCGACAGTCGGAAGCAGGTAAGTTATGCAAAGATTATGAGCTCAAATACACAACACACAGAAAAAAGGAAAGATTTGTTTACAAAAAGCCTATTAAAATAAATTGCAGTGCATTTTTTACATAAAAATTAAGAGCAACAGCAACACGAATTTGAAAAAGAAGAGCGAGCAGAAGCTGGGAAAGAGGGGGCAACTGTTGACGGCCAAGCGACGCCGCAAAGACAAAAGAAATTGCAGGGATCAGGGACTACGCATTGAATAATTCATGAGTGTCGCCTCGCCAACGCCATCGCCAGCCGAGACGAAAATGAAAGCGAAGGCGTTCTATGTTAGTGTTATATTTAATAAGCTATGGAATGGGTCGGCGATGGGCAGTGAAAGAAATCAGACACAAGGGCAAGGCTATCAAAAATTCAAAAGTCTCTGTACAGCGTGTGTGAGTGCGCGCGGCAATGCGTCGTATACGCAACGCGCCAAAGCAAATTTTGACAAATATCTACTTCTACTTTCAGGCTGCCGCCTTTCGACTGCCGCTTTAGCTTAATCATTTAATAAAACTTTTATGCTGACGACGCAGCGGCAACGGCCTTAGCTTCGACTCCCGATTACCGTTATGCGCCCCGCCTCATTCGCAATTACTTTTGTTGCCATTCGCTTTTTTTCCGTTTCACCATCTGGTGGCAGGCGAGAGACATTTATTAGCCCGGTTCAGTCCTGTCGCGACATTGTGCTGCCTATTTGGCATCATCCGCCGATTCGGCTGCTCTTTGCTGCTCTTCTACATTTTAAATTATGTCAATTTCCGCTGAGTATTCAGCGCATTGTTGTATATAGTTCGGGGGCTGGATTCTTTGGGTAGGCATGGCGACGACTCGCCGCTTAACTTAATAGTCTGTTAATCGCGGTTATCCTAATGAGCAGCATTGTTGACTGACCGAAGTGAAATAAGAAGTTGACATGGGCTATTCAATTCGCACAGCTATAATAAATATGCCACTAAATATTATTGTCAATCAAATCGGCAAACCAATAGCCAGTTTTGCTTATGTGAATTGAGGATTGATTTATTTAATTTTATTCATTCATTTTGAAAGAGAGGACTCTTTCATTATGTTGTTTGTGGCAAATACAAATATTTAGATGCCATCGTTCTGTCCTGAAAATAATTCTGTTGTCGGACAATTAACAAGAGTGAATTTTCCATATTATATTATATTATGAAAACAACTGACAAAAGTGCGGAGCTTGTGGCGTAAACGTCTGTATGCGTGTATAGTATGCGTGTGTTTGTGTTTTTGTTCTTCTTTGTGGTTTTATGTATGTACATATATTTGGTAAACAGTAAATGCAAATATTTGTATCGCAGGGCATCTCCAAGACGAGCTTTCGCGACTTAACATTTTAATGCATAAAATATACATTTGGTTCAATCCTCCAATTCCTTTGGTTTCCTTTGACTATCATATTACGCCTATATCAAATCCACAGTGAGGTGTATTTAATCTGACGAGCAGTGCGGTATTCCTTTTCTCAAAAGTTAGTTCCGAATGCTGGACGGTTTAAGAAAAAGTGCTAAACAAATGTGTACCAGGCTTTTGGTCTTAATTTGATAAAAATAAAGTTTTGAAACTATAATCTGTTTGCTTAATTCTATTGAGATCCTAAAGTCAAACTATGTGCCTTAAAAATATCATCGTAGTTATTTATATAAGAACTAAAGTTCTCTGTGGTATAAACCATTTCAATGCTGTGCATATCTTAGATTTTCGTATTCTGAGATAGTTGTAACCAAAATATGCAAATGTTGATTATGAGATGCAGATGTGAATGCAGGTAGAATTCCAACATGCCTCAACTGGCTGCACGTCCACGACCACGTCTAAAAATCACTCAACGACAGTCACAAATTTGTTGGTTTCATGTGTCCCATAAACAAAACAACCTAAATTCAGCCGCGGCGGTGCAGAATGTGCCTACGGACAGGATAAACTGTATGATGCCAAGGATTGCACGTGGAGAGCGAAAAGAAGTTGGCAATGCAAACGAATGGCAGGAATTGACTGAAAACGCCTTTGGCAGCAAATAGTTGGCATAGCGCATAACGCATACGCACCGTGGTACTCCAAGCAAATATATGAAAATTATTCAATTGAAATTTGCTTACAAATGCCATGCATATGCCGCCAAGGCGCATAGTATGTATGCGTATATATGTGTGTGTATGAGTGTGCACGTAATCTTTCTGTTGCAATTTCCGGCTAATATAACAGGAAGTGAAGCTGCTCGAAAATTCATGCGACCGTAAAAGAAGCAAAGTGCGCCAATAAGCAAAGGCAAGTCGAATGCTCCAGCGGAAATCCAGCCAGTCCACATTGGGGCTAGAATTCGCTGCCCTTTTCGGTCACAACTCTTTGCATATTTTACGCACCCTGTCGCCCCACCCTACTTTCCCCCTTTTTCCCCCTGTTTGTCGCTAGTCGCCTTCGACTCGCCTCCATTTGGTGTCTCTGAGAATATTACACATGTCGGTATATCTATGTGAGCAGAAGAAAATATTGAAATATATATACATATATCTTTGCATATACATATTTGTAAATATATCTGGTGTAGCCATTGCAGTATCGTATGGCTTGGACGCCAAGACTGCCGGCGTTCCGTGCTGGCATCTCATAAATCATATATGTTTTATTTTTTATTTTTTTTGATTTATTGCACCATTTAATAGTTCGGAAATGGTTGTCGATAAATTTTTATATTATCATGCATTAGTTGCATTTGATCTCTAAATTCAGTTATTTTTTCTAAAATCTTGCGATGGCTAAGGCATTTGTCATATTAATTCATTGTGCATTGTTAATATTATAAACAACAAGTACAGTTACAACACAAACTGGAAAACAAATAAAGAAAGTTAGCAAAAATTTGTATAGTGCGATTTATTTTTTTCGTAATTCAATAAATTTGATTTTTTATCATTCCAGTAAAAAATAATAATAATAATAACAAATAAGATATCTAAAAACCGAAATATTCTTGTTCTGCTTATCGAGAACATTTTTAACCAAGTTTTGTGGATCTAGCTCTTATAGTACAGAGATATGCTCAAAAACCGGATCAAAATCCGAAAAATATCGATTATAGGAAAATGTGGAGGAATATCGATAGTTCGAAATAAACTTGGTGTACGCTTGCCATAGACGAGTCTGTATTCGAAAAGTTGAACTTTCTAGCTCTTAAAGTTTCCGAGATCGACGCGTTCATACATACGGACGGAGGGACGGACGGACAGACGAACATGGGTAAATCGACTTTTCTGTTGATCCTGACTTTATGGAGTCGGAGATGCTTCCGTCTGCCTATTTAATACCTTTGCACAAAACAGTTATACCCTTTTTACCCATTTTTAATGAGTCTAAAAATGTAAGAAGGCTATTTTGATATGGCATAAGTTCTTAAGAAACGAATAACATAATTTTAAAATATAATTGAGATTATTATTACTAACAATATCAAATAATACTTTTTAAATTAAATTGTCAACATTTAAATTTTAATTTACTTTGGGGTTCCTTGCAGCCCATAAGATCTGAGAGACTGGCCCACATGGCTAGCCTTAGTGGAATTTTTGTTTAATCTTTGAACATCGAAAAGGCTATAAAAAATTTGGTAACTGCTCGTGCAATGTAATATTGAGCAAAAATACCAAAATATAAAAGCAAACAGTTTTAAAAATTTTAGGCCAAGAGATAGTTAAAATAGTAATTGGAAAAATAGTGCCTGCCGGCGCAGATTTATGATGCGAATCTTTATCCGAGCGTATTGCGGTGCCCCTCCTGGTCGAGTGCCTTTCGGGCTTTCGGCCGGATGCCTATCAAATGCAGCTGTTTCACTTGTCATATAAAATAAAATGAATTCGCCTTTAATTCATTAAAAAACAATTAAATTTGCGACACGCGCATTTAATTACACTTTTATGTGGGGCACTGAAAAATGCGTCTGATCCGCCATGATGGCCAACATCTCGGCCATGTCTGTACTTGCCCCGCATACCCTCGCCTGACGCCTCTGCGGTCTGCGCGTGCTATGAAAAATTCCTCAAGTTGAATATTTTATGGGGCTGCAATACCAATTGTATAATCAACAATTAAAGTGCGGCTCGTGATTTGAGCCGTGGCTATGCATTAAGTACGAAGTGCGTATTGTCTGCCGCCGCAAAAAATGGCAGTGAACATTTTCCAATTTGTAGCAAATTGCAAAGTTTCGTTTTGCGGGCCTGTAGGCCAGATACAATTTGCGGCTGTAAACTTCAATTGCGCGTTAAATTTTCCATGTCGACATTTTGTGGCCGCGGTTTCTGTAAGAGCCCTTCTCCCTTCACACTGTTGCTTTCTGCCTGCTTTGGGTTGTTCTTATTAATGGCATTAATTAAAAATTTAATTTGTAACAAACCCGTTTGGCTGTTAAATTCGCGTTCTGCTTTTCCTTACACTGATTTCTGTCTCGTTACGGGCTGTCGAGCCAACAAATTTTTGCGACATAAATCAACCGCTTGAGTGGGTCGGGCTCAATGTCTGCGCTTCGTGGATGTGGCAAAAACATTTATCATAATAATTTTTCTGCTCTTAGAGTGACCTTCAAAGCTTGGTGAAATGAAAAAAACTCGACATAAGGCATTGAAAAATCACAAATAATATTATAAAATATATATATTTGTTCAATATATAACAATTTTATATAGTTCTCTTGTCTTTATTTAAACTTTTCATGAATGTCAGTCTGTTTATTTTCATTATTACTATTATTAAATGAATTATATCATATTAGGTAAAATAAAAAAATTCGACATTCACCTCCATTTTTCTTCTAATAAACATACAGAAAGTTTTAAATTAATTTTATTTATAACGCACTGACTTCCATGAATTTGTTTATACTTGTATTATGAATATTATTTTAAATAAGGCCATTTTTATGATTTTTGCAAGTTGCATCCCATAAAAAAAAATATTTTGAGAAATCAACTAAAGAAAATGAACGAATATGGATAAAAATCATATGAGGGTTGTGATGAGGCTTATAGATATTTTACTTCTCAATTTTGAATATAAAATATACAATAAAATATACAAAAACAACAGCCACTAAATAGATCGCACAGCTTAGCGCACAGTGTGCCTGTGTGTATATCTAGGATGAAAGGATGTTTGAATCTATTGTACCGTAACTCGTAGCTGGGTACAGTGTATCTCCCAGTCTGGCATTTCCGACTTGAGCGCTCTTACTTGTGCTCAAAGAATAAATATACCCATTAAGTTATCCAAGAGTTTAGACCGGCGGAATCGGGTGTTTTTAATCCCCAGTATTTTGAAATGCCCATAAACTAAAGAAAGGCACACATACTAACGCACATGGTACACATATTCTTACAGCCCACTTAATATATATGTATGTTTGTATAACATCTTCAAATTTCTCTCCTTATGTGGCCGTTACACCATTTGTGGGCTTAACACAGCCTCATGGCTTCTGGCTTTTCAAAGCGCTGGAAACCCCTAAATTAAATGGAAAATAATTTGATTTATGCCTGTGTATTAGTTACACGCTTATCTATTCAACTAAAGTAGCACTCTAAATACTAACACACGCACACACAACCACATTTCCCTATACCCATACTTTTACATACATATATATATGTATGTAAATTTATAATATATAAATATATCTATTCGTATGTATAAGCGGCCTTCTGCGTGCATTGAATTGTCGGTTTAGTAATGAAATACGCCTTAAAACATTTACAAACAGAAATATCTGCATTATATTCGAACATACGCACTTTGAACGCGAACAGCACGGCGTATGCGTTATATTTATAATTTAAGCAGATGCTGTCATAATTTGCTTTGATGACTTTTCATGGTTTTTATAAACAGCTTCACCAGCATTAGATTTATTTATTGTTCATTTATCATTAAATTACAGTAATAAGTCGGGCCGCTTGATATATGTCATACGATTATTTTGCCCTCTTTCTATGCCGTATATATTTAACTTTACTCTACTTATTTATTTACTTTGTTTTTTTTTTTTTTGTGCTTTTACTTTTAGCTTTCAATTATGTGCTGGCCTTGGCAGCCCGCACAGATTTTCGTTGGTTTTTTGTCTTCTCGCTATCTGCTTCATCTTTGACAGGATTTTTAATGCCCGAACAGAGAATGTGGTCAAATCACACGCACGTTTAGCGGCCAACACATTCGCACAGTTGATTTGTCGCCATTCACTTAATCTGCTGGCTGTGGGGCACTCGGATTCTGAAGGACATCCAAGTCCAGTCTGATTTGTATTGGAGTGGTTATTGGACTGTGATTCGTGCCCAGAAATAATTTGCGGTATTGGTGCGTAACTTCGAATTATTAGCCTAGGGTAAGGTAATGTAATATTGTATAACAAAAGTTAACTTAATATAAAATAAAACAATATAATTTAATATAATGTACATATTAAATGTTACATACATTTCAACCTCCTTACATTCATAAATGGATACACAAAATCACACACACTTTACTTAACGGCTGCACTTGGCCCCTTGTTGAATAACTTTTTAATTAACTGCATACTACATAATCGCAAAGAGTACAAACAAATTCTAAAAAATTTCTGGGTTCTCAATCATTTGAAATAAACTTGATTTGCGTGTGCCATGGACGAGTCTATATTCGATTGACTCGGCTGTTAATGCTTATCAAAAATATATATACTTTATTACACACATTTACATACATTTTCACAAAACAGCCAATAATTAAATATACAAATTTCGCTAGCTGCTACATATATTTGTATATGAGAGAAAAGATCATGAATAATGAGTCCACGCGCATATTTGTGCAGATATTATGGCCATAAAGTGGAGTACACATAAATGTAAGAGGTTAACCAACCAATGTTGATTTAAATTTGCCTACTTATTTTTTTATGTAAGGATTCGTTTATCTAACCTTACCCAACGATTAAAGGTTTTATTCGAAGGATTCAAACAGAGCATTGTGAGTGCAAGAGTGTAACCATTACCTGCCCCAATGGCAACCATCTCACAGCCGCCATGTGAATAACAGAAAGAAATATCCGACAGAAGCACATCAAGGAAAAATGGAAAGATACGGAATGAAATCTACTTCTTCTTTAAGTGTGGAGTGTAAGAGCGAAAACTCGTTATTCCGAATACATTCCACTTCCAGGCCTCTCTCTTGCTCTTACTACGTCGCTCGTCTTTTCTCTCTCCGTGGCTCTCTCTCTCTTTTCTCTCCGAAAGCAAAGCTTAACCCACATAGCAGCAGCTGCTGTCTGGCAGCCAAGAGCCTCGCGTGCGACGAAAGTTAACTTCAGTCGTTGGAATTCATTCGTGCGTCGTGGACACAAGTGAAACGCTGCAGCGCCTCTGTGCACGTGGCCAGTATCTGTGAGTGACACACTGTGTGCGTGTGCGTGTGTGTGTGTGTGTGATTGGCTTACGGCTACCAAGCGGCCAACAGCAACAAATGAAAAAGGGGGCCAGCACCACTCCTAAAGCGGGCCATTGAAAATTGTTGAGGCGAAATGCCTTCATGCAAATCGAAGAAAAGTGTTGTCGAGTCCTAGGCGCGTCTGCTTGCGCGTGTGGACCACGGCTTAGCCAGGCGTTACCGTTGAAAAGCCGCGTCGCAAGCATCTTTGTAGCTGTCGCTCTTTCCAGCAAACTCGCGTTGTCTTCATGCTGTGCGTAGCAGTGGCGCCTAAAAGTATGCAGCCCGATTTTACACTCGTTCACACACTCGCACACCCCACTTAACGGTCATTGACGTTTGCGGGTAACTAAAGCAATTGCACACCCTTCCGTGTGTGTTTATACCTTGCATGCAATTACGCCGCTGTAAATTTAATCGCTGCTCTTAGAATAACTCTGCACGCCAAAAGGCACTGGGAAAACACAAATGAATCCCACATAATGCTAACAACATGATTTGATTTTATTAAACTATAAAGGCATACAGACTAAGTCTAATCAATCAAACAACCAAAAAAAAAATATTATAAAATTACAAAATTATTCTGTATCATTTTTTTTATGTTCTTATATTTTAAAGCTTCTGAAAATTTAACTAAAGTCTGTGTAACGTTCTAAACATTCTCAAAGTCAAATGTATGGAAACCTGGAACATAAGAGAATTTAATACAACTATAAAGTACTATTTTAATCATTGTAAAATTAAATACATTTTTTTGCCATTTTGTTTACATTACAATTAATTTAAATGTTATTTTGTTTGTTTTAACCAACCAAAAACAACAAAGTGTAATACGCCGATTGAAAATATTAAAAAAAAAAATTGGGACAAATTCCATTTCCATACAAACATCACATACATAGTGCAGGGAAAAAGAAAACCTCAACGTTTAACTTTCAATAAAATTCACACCTTTTATGCATGAATAAATAACATATATCAATTTTTTATGTTTTCTGCTTTTAAGCAAATATGTGAAAAAAATGTGCGCAAAATCAGCTGAAGAGAAAAAATTTATAAAGAACGAAATCAAAATTATTCAGATATAAATGTTTATACGTTTATTAATACTAATAGAAAAAAAATTAATTGCACACCAACTCTAATAAAAAAATTTAACGTAAAAAGAACTCCCCAAAGTGCCACTACTATATTTGGACGAAATGCAACGCAATAAAATATAAAGTCGAGAGAAAGAAAATAAAATTCTTGTTTGTTATATCGTATATATTAATCAGCAGAAAGATCAACAAAAAACGGTTTCCCAATACGTGTGACAGTGAGTTAATGTGTGTGTAGGAGAACACCTAAACAGCAGAACGAAAAATAAATAATAAAAAACAACGAAAAAGAAAACAAGCATAAGGGATACGCGCGTTTAAGAGAAAAGGATTTTTACTGCTGCTTTTGCTGGACCCCGACGAGGCCACGGACGGACATTGATAAAATCAACAACAGCAGCCAGTCGGAACACTGTGGATTATTGTAAAGAAGGACAACAGCAACAACAACATCAACCATAACAGCAACTGGCAGCGGTCATAAAAGAAAAGCGCCGGCGTCAGCAATGCCCATCAGGAGCAAGAGTGAGAGCCTTACTAACGCGCTCATGTAGAGAATTCTCAAAAGGTAAATCAAGCAGAAAGAACAACATAACAAAGCAAAATGAGCTTAAGTTGTCAATTGAAGAGCAAAGAACTGCCCAAAGCATATCGTTACGGATTGTTTTTGCTCTTTTACCCTTTCTTTTTGGTCATCGCATAATTTTTTTTTTAATACAATATAAGATTCCAACAGGCGAGGGTGCACAATATTAACCATGTTTTTATTCACAAAATATAGAATATGTTTTTTACATAAAATTATTATTTTAGAAGTATTTATCAAAAGCAAGTAATACACTGTCCAAATGGACTCTAAGACCTTGATTTTAAAGCATAACTTTACAATTTAAACATTAGGAAATAAGGATTTGTAGATGATCAAAAAGTTAAATGTCAAATTTTATATACTTCAACGATTGCATATGGGCCTGGGCCTATGGCTCAACATGGCCACCAAGAAGGAAGAGTAAAAGTGAAGGAAAACCATATACTAAGAGACCAAGAAATAGAAAAACCTGTAAGAATCCGGGAGTCGAGGGTACTCAATAAGCAGATACCCTGAACATTATCATAATGTGCACAGTTAAAAGATTTACAAACATAACGTGGCAAAAACAAAATACTGTCGCGGTGTGGATTAAAGCTTGGACATACAGAGGTGTGTCCAGAAAATAAAAACCAATCAAGTAAAAACGATGCATTTGGGTGTAACCGACTCGTTCACAGTGTAACAAAAGCTTAAAACAGTCGGAAACGGACTTATTGACTATTGTAACTTCAAACTGTAATTTTGAAAAAGTATTGTGTTATTGTTTATTAATTAACATTTAATAATTAAATCATATAATACATATTGGCGAAAAAACTTGCGTTCATTCGGATAGATGGACAGACGAACAGCAAGAAGAACATTGCATAAACGCAATATACTCTTTTCACTTAGTGATCGAGTATAAAAGTACTTTTATAGCTTGGAATATATGTAATATGCGTTTCTTCAAAATTTGTTATGTTAAAAAAAATCGATGTATCGATGTCAAGAGCAGCGACTTTTTGCAATTGTAAATCGATAATCATTTTTACGATATTCCGATGCACCTCGATCGATTATTATAAATATGTTGCCCCTTTTCGAATCTTTAAACTAAAACTGAAACCGACTAAAAGAAAGCGAACTTTTCGTTAGTAATGTTAAAACAATATCGAAACGATAATCTTTTTTCAATGCATCGATGATTATCAACACGATGCTCAAATCCGATTTAAATAATCGATGTTCATTTCGGACTAACATCACGCAAAAACATAATTAAATATACAAAAGTTGATAATTAATGAGTTGATTAATAAATGAAGAACATAACTTTATTATTTTGTTTATTAATTCGTTATTGTTTGTAAATTGAAAAGTAATTCATAAATAGGTATGAAGACTTGTGGTTTACTTAAACAATTCTTAACAATTATAATTAGTTCATACACTTAAACTCCTTTGCATTCAAAATCAAACATGCGCACACACAAAAATGGAAGCTCATTTCAATCTAATTTGCGTATGGTATACACGAACTTGAAAAGTAAAAGCTATTTTAGTCTCTAAGATCGACGTGTTCATACAGACGGACAAACAGACATGACTTTAATTTAATTAATTTTTTGTATTATTAGAAAATTGTTACAAATACTCAAGCTAAAGGGTGAGAGCTCCACAAATTGTTGCATTTACTATTAAAGATACATAACTTAGTAGCAAGAAGATAAAAAGAGTACTTCGATATAGCAAATGTCTAAAATATAGTATAGTAGTAACAAGCAGAATGAGTCATATAATCTTGGCCATCATCACTAGCGTGTCGATTAAGCCATGTCCGTCTGTCTTTCCGTTCGTCCGTCTGTCTGACCATCTGTCCGTTTGTATGAACGCGTCTATTTCTGAGACTAAAATATCTAGAGACTAAAGACTTGAAATTTGATTTTTCAAGTTTCTGCAGCCTCGCTTTCCAAAGATAATCCTTTAAGTTCACGTATGGCATACACAGATCAAGAATATTTTACTTTTTCGATACCACTCCCCGTTTCCCTCAAAACCTAACGCATGTTTGCGTGTTGCGGTTTGGTTCGTATACTATACGCATACTATTTTGAATTTGTTATTAATCTAAAGCACTCTTACTTGTGTAATATATAGCCCGAGCTTCAGACATGAATATCCAAATTTACTTTCCAAAGTATATTCAATACCAAATTTGTGAGTTAAAGACATATTTCGGAATAAGGCACATGGCCTTAAGTCATTTAACGTTGAGCTGTCAACTACACGCAATAATCAGTACTTGACCATATCAATCAAATGATTCTTTACGTTAGACACCGTCAAAGGACAAAAATCAATTCAATGAAGATAAATGAGTTAAAAGTGAGTGCCCAGGCGCCAATATTGCGCGGTCGCGACGCGAATTGTCTGTTATCTCCGCAAAGCGACTTTCACTTGTCATTGCCACAAATAATAAGCGATTACAATGCCGTAAATCTAGACAAGAACAACAACAATCTAAGCAATATGAGTAGTCCAAATACCGCCTTGGCAGACGACTTAGTCACGTGCGCAGCCTCAGCTGTAGGGGATGTTGGGACGCGGCTGGCGGCCGCGGGGAACAGCATTGCTAGGCAGCATTTGCTGGGACTATCGATGACGCACATAATATAAACTGTCATGGAGAAAGGTGCCATAATTTACCACGGCACCGGGACACCTTGGCGGCTGACATAAAAAGTTTACGCTTATTACTCATACGCGCTGTCGGCCGGGGGCTGATGAGCTGCGCTTGTGTCGAAATCAAATTAATCATTCTGCCAATGACTTAGATTTTTTCTCTCTTCTTTCTCTTTATCGATTCGGCCCATTTCGTTTCCCCACTTGTTACCGCTAGCACACACACACACAAATTCATAAATATCGAGCATTTTGCTATACTTAGTTCACGCAGGTGTTTTCTTTCACGCGCCTTTACTCGAAGCAGCTGGCATAAAGCCCCACACAGTTTCACATCGGGTCGTGCTTTATTACACGCGAAACTCGTAAAAGTAGACGGCCAAACTTCTAAAATGTTTAAGACATGGCATTTGCAATAAGCGAATTTTCTTCTTTATATTTGAGCTTTTGGAAAATTTACTCGAAATATATTCACATTTCTCGTTTCACGTGCTCCTACTCCTACTATTAACCAATTTGTTTCTCTGAGCTCTATGACCTTTACATTTTTTTCTTATACAAAGTATTAAACAATGCTTATAAGTATATATGTTGAACTAAGTTATTAATAGTATGATGGATCTTTTATATGGGGTCCCCAATACAAGGTGCATCAAGATAGAATTTAATCTGTACAAGAACAATTTCTGATTTTTGACCACCTGGGCTATAACTGGAATCCTAATACTTGCATGCCTTTTTACCCTTGTGGGTAATCTTCTTACACAAACTAATTAATGCGGAAATTAATTCTTTTGCAGAAGTACTAGCAACTGTTTATCGCTTTCTCTTCAGATCTGTAATACTAACTATGCTATCCATAAAACATTCAGGACCTTATGTTTTAATGATAATAATCTTAACCACATGACAAATAACGCTACTTCTATTCCTACTCTTAAAACTTTATCCCTATTTCATATGTCTATTTGCTCCTAATTGCTATCCCAAGCACTATTTGTAAATATTTTGACTAATTTAAGATAAATTTAGAAACAAGTTAATCTATTGAACTGAGTTGTCTCAAGTACCCAGTTGTTTAAAGATTCGGTGTCAAATACGAAACCAGTTGACGGAATAAGTATTTTCTTAGGTAAAGGCAAAAGAAGGCAATTTAAAATTTAGCTAGCTCTAGCTAGTTTACGATATATACCAATCAAAGCAGGATAGAGGGCTCTTACCGAGAATGCCCAACTAGTAGATGCACTGTAACTATATTTTAAACATAAAGACACTTCTGTTTTCTTTCAGCCCAAAAAAATGAGCAAGTAAACAGGGCAATGAATTTTTGATTTATTTTGACGTATACAGTACGAACTTTAAACAATTTCAATGTTGTACATATATTGTACAAATATTTGTATACGCCAAGAATGGAATCCAAAAAGTAAAATATAGGTTATTCATGTATACTTATAACAAAGATTTTGAGAACATTAAAGAAAAAACAGGGACTCTAATCCGATATTTATTAATTCAGGTAACTTCTGCGGGTGTAGGTGGCCCTATATTCAAAATTAAAAGATACAAGAGAAAAACGCAGATTTGTTGCATATATTTTCAAATATACTCCCAGAGCATTAGGCCATCGGCTGAACAAAAAGATCAAATAATTTAATTTTATCACGCACAGTTCAGTGATATTTATATTGTTTATTGAGAACCAATAAATTACAGGTCAACTTTTTGTGTGCTGCTATTGCTTGATTTATTTAACAGTTGAATGCCGCAAGTAAAGCTGGCATATACAACATATGAAATTATTATAATTATCTCTTCGAGTACCCAGGATTGGTTGTTCGCTTGCAGCTGGGATTTATATTTATTGCAAGTGTGTGCTGCATTGCCATTTGCTTGGCTCTCAGCTCTCATATGGAAATTACTTTGATGGCTTGTTAGTCTTGAGCGGATCTATGTTGAAACGCTCGCCAAGCTCCCGTAGCACGCTGAGCGTACAAGGAGACAGGACCAATCCGCCTTGATCGTCAACCATTTGCATATGCTGCAGCTCCCTGTCCCCAGGGATCAATGGAGGCTGCGTTGCCTCGCAGGGAATAACGTTGCGTAGCAGCTGATGAAAGTCGGTGAGCCGCTCTTCAAAGGACACGCAAAAGCGCATGGGATCAATGGCTATGTAGACCTGGCCCAGATCGGCACTCTCGTCGTCCGAATTGAAAAGGCCGCGACGGCGCAGGTGCGTTGCATAGCGGGCGCCCGTCATCACCCCACAGAGTATGTCCACCATGGCGGCAAGTCCGAAGCCTTTGTGCTCGGGCGTAAAGGGGCGCAGTCTCTGGGCGCGCAGCGCCTCTGCGGCACAGTTCGTAGGCCTACCGCTGCAATCCAATGCCAGATTGTCGGGCAGCTGCCGCAAGTACCCGTTGCAGTACTCCAGCTCCAGCTGCTCAATGGGGTAGGCAGACATGCCCAGGTTCATAAGGAACTGCTCTTGCGTGCTGCCCGCCGCACAGGCAATCGAATTCCCGCCCAGCAGCGGTTCAATTCCGCCACTGGGCACCAGAATGGGCGGACCATTCGACATACAGATACCAATCATGCGCTGCGCCAGCGCCTGACACGCGTACCAGGATGCAATTCCAATAGCGTTGGAGCGACGTGCTGCCACATAGCCTATGCCCTGACTTCGCGCCTTGCGCATGGCCAGATCCATGCAGAAGTTGGCCACCAAGGGTCCGGGCGCATTCTGACCGTCCACCAGCGCCAGCGCCTCGCGCTCGCTCATCACCTTTGGCTGCATGCGAGCGTCGACCGTGAAGTTGAGCAAGTCGGCCACAATGGCGGGCAGGCGATGGATGCCCAAGCTGCGCTGGCCCATGTAGTCGGCGGCAATCAGAGCATCAGCCATTTCGCTGGCTGCCTCGTCAGGCACGTCCATAGCCGCGAACACATCGCTCACAAAGCGCTGCGCCTCCAGCACGTCCACCAGGACCCCTGCGTCGATGTCCGCCGCGGACGTGCTGGCTGGGGGCTCCTGCTGTCCTGCGCACGTCAGTAGCACACGCTTCAGATTCTGCCAGTGCAGCTCGGTGCCGTGCGCTGACGATTTTGGCCCGGCCGTCCCGCACTTGGTAGGTTTTAGTACATTACCTTCCAAGTCCTTTAAATGCCGCCCCACAGCTGAACTCTCCTCCTCACTCTGTGAGTTGGCGGTGGCAACGGTTTCAACGCTAGGCTTGGACCGCACTTTTCGTAGTGTATCTAGAAAATTAAGAACCCTGCGCATACCGGCCTATAAAAATATATTGTGAAAGTATTCAGTGATTGTATTGGAAGCTGTAGCAAATGTTTGAACTGGATTTCAATAATGATTAGAGCTGTGAAGATTACTTTAATCTATTATGGAATAGGATCCCTCATTGAGTAGCAGCTCCAGTTGCAGAAGGGATTAACAACTGCAAGAAGACACCGAGTGTGTGTGGATCAATTGAAATCAGGACTACGTTCTTCACAATGCAATAACAACTAAATACAGTCGAAAGGTGACTGAAAGGTATTTGTAACCTCACAGCAGTGACCTTCAAAGTGAAACTATGGGAAAATATTTCTGAACAGTTTGACACAACCTTTAGAGGTCATACATTTGGTGCATTTGGTTCTAAAACTAATAGTGATTTTTGTACATAACCGAAGTCTCTAGCTTCAAAAATCTCTGGCTTGAAAAGCGACAAAAAAAAAATAAAAATTGCGTTCATACGGAGCATACAAATGACAACTTTTCAAAAAATAAAAACTTTAACTTATTGAATATTAAAACAAAAACTATGAAAATACTGCATTGAAGAATATTTAAGTGTAATTTATATGTAATATTATTGATTGCAAATAATGTTGTTACATTTAAAGTTCCGCAATAGAAAAATTGTTCCACATCGCTTTATTTAGAATTTTTTGATTACAAAATTTGAAATCGCTTTACAGCTTATTTAATGTAATCATATTTGTTTATTTAGTATTTAGGTAAATTCAAAATTGACGAACGCTGAATTTTTTAATTTAATTACCTTTACATTTTTTAGACCAGATTTCGATGTTTTCCTTAATAAAATCCATATTATTGGCGTGACGTATATCTGAGACAGCAACACTATTCGCGCAGATATCCTTATCCTCGCCTTTATTTGAATAACTCACCACGCCATACAAGCAGGTCTGGCTAGTCTTGCGATTATACTGATTATAGCAACTGGTGGCAAAGCCGCCGCCACTGTCACCTTTGCAGACTGTAGCATTATATATCATTTTAATATGAAAGACATCACCGGTGTTGCTCTTCTCTAATAACTCGGCCGCAGCGGTTGTTAGATTTATCAATTCGTTCTCCTTAAATGTAGCCCACGAGGTCACCTCGAATTTTACATTGGACGGTAAGTTTGGCGTGTCATCGTAGAGCCAAGGCAGACAAATTACTCTGGGCAGGTCTTTCGAATCTTTTGGTATATTTAATTTCAAAATAGCGGTATCGCTAACAATTTCTTTATAGTTATAGGCCCTATATATAAAATGGAAACGAACTTATTAGCTAAATGGGATCGATTTCGATTAGGTTTTAACCCAATTTTGAAAGTACTTACGGATTAACTATTACGGCCTCCACTTCCCATCCATAATTTCCATTGACTTGCAAACTATCACTGAGTGCACTTCCCACGCGCAACATCTCATTTGGGATGAGCTCTATGGTGTAATTTTTTGTTACGCAATGTGCAGCAGTCAG
Source organism: Drosophila colorata (assembly GCA_035041545.1). Lineage (NCBI taxonomy): Eukaryota > Metazoa > Arthropoda > Insecta > Diptera > Drosophilidae > Drosophila > Drosophila colorata. Next base: position 3,748,057 of record JAWNLD010000680.1, on the reverse strand, counting down.
CACTAAGTCGACCTGAATCCGTACCCCACTGCATGAATAGTCGAAGCCGGACTCAGTCCACACATAAATGGCAACAGCCCAAGGTGTGTTATAGGGCCTTACTGTGTAGGCATTTTTTGTTAGTGCTTCTTTCAGATTTCCCGGAGTGCCGCAATTGAGTTGACAGAACTGATCCATGTCTAGTCTATTTGTCCAACTTCCATCTGCCAAACACTCCGACTTTAATTGCTTCATTTCTTTGTTTCCAAATCCAGCATTGCAGTAGAACGTCGCTCTGGCACCTGGCAGTAGCGATTCCTTGGTTTCGCATGTAAGACTCGTTTTGTTCCCATAAGTGCACACCGGACGCATTGAATAGCTGCAAAATAATTCCTCCCGCTTACATAGCTCTGCGTGAATATGAAAACCATACCATTATTCCAAATTCCCATTAAATTATCATGTTTTTCGTACTTACTGACACAGACTGGATCCGTATATTCGACCACATTTGAGCTCCATTTCTTGTCCTTGCATCTGAACTTGTGTTGATCATATTCAAATGGTATCATGGTGTAGCCTTTCTTGCACTTAAACTGAACTTTCACATTATTTAGGGGCGGTTCCACAGCGTTTTCACAAATGCCCTGCTTGCACTCGTATATCAGCAGTAGATTCTTGTCATATGTATCTATTCGGCATCCGTGAGTTCCGTTTGTGTTCGGATCCATGTTCCTAGGCTTTGATCGGCATTGCGTGTCATTGAGCCGCCATTCACCCGTATTTAGGCATACATCCCATTGACTGCCAGTCATATTGGCGCTGCGATCGTAGCACTCAAAGCGAACCGCATCATTGGGGTATACATATCGGCTTATGTTGTTCTTACGATATGAGATGTCTCCTGCAAATCGCAGGCCCCTCTCTATTGGTTCCACACACTTTTTTGGTTTGCTTCCAGTCCAATTCTCATTGTCCTCACAAATGGACGGCAACTCGTCGGTACCATCGGCGCAATCGAATTTGTTGTCGCAAGTAAGCTGCATACTTATGCATGGGCCATTTCCGCATTGAAAGTAATCACTGCCACAATGGACCATACATAGCTCCACAGACTCGTCCCGTCCGTTAGTACACTCGATCGTTCCATTGCACATTACGTACTTTGAAATGCATTCGCCTAGCATACACTCAATTTCATCTCTGAAAATAAAATGTTTCTTTTAAAAGCTTGACAAAATAACTATCATTCGTGCCATAGGAACTATCAATCATAAATTGGGTTTTTGTATGCAAAACTTTATATCTCAAAATATCCCATTCAATAATTTGTAGTTTTCCGAAGATCCGATGTGAGCAATAGTGGCGTTAACAACGCTCCTTACACAAAAAGCCTGACTACTTTGTAAAAAAAAAACAAGTAAGATGGCTCTGGTCGGGTGCTCCCGACTAGGAGATACCCTGAACCCAGCGGCGAGCTATCGTTACATGCATTTAATTAGGCCCCTCTGTATTCATACACATGACACAACAGCCGCACTTAATAAATACAAATTAATGATTGCTCTTCGAGCTCGCTTTTAATAGTTGCAGGCAAATTTTAGTATGCCGTAGATGTGAAATTTCTCGCAAAACTTTCACAAAATGGGAAACTATATCTTTCAAATGTTGGTTGCAGTTGATCTGCGAAAGCTTTTTGAAAGTGTGCATGCCAAATACAAATTTATCCTTACTTTATTGCATCAGCATTAAGTTGCACTTAGACCAATAAGTGTGTTAATTGAAAAACATAATTAAAATAAACAGAAGGAAATAATATCCGTCGACACTGCGAGTCGAGCCCGCGTCTGATAACTCGCCAAATCTGAGCTTAGAAACACATAGCACAAACAATTGATTTAGAATTCATTCATGCATTCTTATTGAACTATAGTACATTTACATATTGACCAGCAGCCTATAAAACCAAATTTGGTGGCTTTGGCTCTTGAAGTCTCTGAGATATGCTCAAAAAAAACCCGGTCCAAAAACTGATAAACTCTGATTATTAGAAAACGGGGCATGTTATCGATCATTTGAAATAAACTTGATCTGGATGGTATATACGAATCTAAAAAGTCTTAGTTCAGCTCTCTACTCTGAAATCAACGGGTTCATATAGACAGACGGACAGCCAGTCGGACATGGCTAGATCGACTCGGCTAGTGATTCTGATCAAGAATATATTGTTGTTTTTGTATGAAAACAGAGAATTTTCTCTGTTTATAGCTATTTTGTGAAAATCTATTTTATGTCTGCATACGGATAGGCAGTCGAACAACAAGGCGGCCAATGCACAAAGTCAATATGTTCTTTTTCAAAAAGTTACAAAAAATTGTATTCAACTTTACTAATACATTTGCACACAGTTTTTACTTCACATTATCGTATATTGATTTATTTTTGTTGGTATTAAATGAGAAATGCGTGAACAATTTTATGAGAACTAGTCTCGCGCCCATCTATCTGTAAAGCATGCATGAGAGATGACGACAAAAGCGCGCTTCTAGATATCGGAGTACATATGTCGACATAAACACATGATTCGCTCAAAACTCTATATCGTTATCTTTGTATTCACCAAGTCTTAAATACTTTTAAGTACACCCAGAAATTCATATTGTTTGCTATGCTTAAGCAAACACACTTAAAATTATATGTGTTAATATAATTTATTATTCATAAATATAATTCGGTATTTTCGCCCCCATCTGACACTATTAATCAATCAATATAATCAAAATCTTATCAACAGCCAGCTACTATATTACAAGGCTCCCCCCTATGGGAGCAATCGGTCGAAAAATTAGTTTTGTTTAAAAACTGAGAAACATTTTGCAAATTTTATGTTGGTTAGGGTATTCAATCTTTATCAAACTATTCATTCCGGCAGGTCTTTATATCCCCATCAAATATATTTCAGTCGCCTTTTACGACAAGCAATGACTTGCTGTGGTAGTATTCTAATGACCGCTTACCACACGGTGTGCGTGTGTGTGTGTGTATGTGAACTTGTAAATGTGCGTGTAAATGCAAAGAAAATGTATGTAACGACAGCTCGCCGCTGGGTTCAGGGCATCTCCTAGTCGGGCACACCCGACTATAACCATCTTACTTGGAATTAATAATATATTTAATTGAATATCGTTCGTCACAAAATCTCATATTATAAATTTTGGGGCTGGAATGTGGATTCGCCCCTAGATTGTTACCTCGTGTAGAGGTGTTTTTGTTTGATCAAATATTACTTAAAAACTTAGCATATTGTATTTAATTTGGTATATGTGTTTCTCACGTACTCTTGACAATGGCCACGAATTTTATCATAAAATTTATCTTCGTCCAAGCACAGTCTGGGGGATTCATCCGATTTATCGGCACAATCTACCACTTTATCGCACATATTGGTGAAGGCAGTTTGGGCTCCGCTGGCACAAAAGAATGCTGTTGAACTTTCCCAAGTAGTTTCTTTGCACTGCATGGGGGTCTCATCGCTGCCATGTGGACAATTATTTTTGCCGTCACAGACCAAATGGTTCTTCAAGCATTCTCCATTTTCCTCGCATCTATATAAGCAATTCGTATTGTATGAGATTGCTTCGCACACTAGAAATATCACGATCCAAGCTGAGCGACCGAACATTATAACAATCAAATCGTACGACCACCAGAATTCAACTGATTGGATTTCGTTTTTGAATGGGGTATTTTATATGTTTTAATAATGTATGGATATATATAATAATATAAGCTTATTTTGATAAGACCCCATAAGCAGTTACTCTTAATTTTTGCCCTTTGCTAATCTCCAAATATGAGCTCATGCTTACAAACTGTTTTCGTGAGTCGGCTGCTTTTAGATTGGTAGTATATTTTTATTGGTATTTTTAAAGGAAAGGCATTTTGTTATTGTTTTGGAGATTTTTTTTATACTCGTTTACGAAGTGGAAAAAGTATATTAGGATTATGCAATTGTGCGTCTTGCTGTCCGTCCGCCCGTCCGTATGAACGCAATTTCGCCGCTGTTGAAGCCAGATAAAATGTAAAGTTTTTTTGATACGCCTACTGTAGGCGTGACAAATCGATAAAACGCATCCCTTAGTGTTAAAGCTAAATACACAAAATATTTATGACCTCCTCTAAAGATCGCGCAATAAAAATATAAGGCATGCCCACTTGGGGACGGGTTAACCGCGAGTATCCATATCTCACACAATTTTAGAGTTATAGTCACCAAAATTTGGCGGAAAGTTTTTCTGACGACCTCTTCTAAAGATCGATCCACGACCACTACTGAGCATAATTAAGACCGTTTTCGAAAAGAACTGAGTATTGCGCAGTCGATTGCACCCGACTCCAATGTTTTTACTTGTTTATACCCTGCACCCATTGAAAATGGGTAACAAAAAAGGGAAAATTGGTTTAAATTTAACAGTTGGAACAAAGCATCTCCGACCCCATCAAGTATATAGATTCTTGGGCAGCATCAATAGCTGCAAAGAGTTTATTTTAAGTGATCGATAACCCGCCCCGTTTGCCTACAGTCGATGAAAATCGACAACCAAATCAGATTTGCAAAAAGTTTATTCAATAACGATTAACAAACACAGAAATTATTAAAGAAATCATAAATTTTGACGATATTCGATAAGCCGCTAATTGGCTTATCGAGCCAGAGCAGGAATTTTTTGTGTTTGTAATATTCATACTTGTTCACGAAGTGAAACTAGTATATTGGGTTTGTGCAATGTCCGTCATGCTGTCCGTCCGTCTGTCCGTCCATTTATCTATCCGTCTGAACGCAATTTTTTTCGCCGCTATTGAAGCTAGAGCCTTGAAATTAAAATAAAAAAAATGAATTAAATTAAATTAAATATATACTCTTGTATACCCTCGTCAGATAAAGTGTTAAGGGTTCCGGTTTGCGCCCACGGTGGGAGTGGCAATTCGATTAAAGCAATATATCTCCCTCACTTTTAAAGTTAGATGCATTAAATAAATGCCGACAAATTGATGATGACTTCCACTAAAGATCCAAACTTTTTTGGCTACGCCCACTACCGCGCCCACAATGTCTAAAACTCGATATGGGCACAACATCAATAATGCCAGTGCAACATATGAAGCGCCATCTATTGCATACTTTGGTGATTATTATTTGGTTTCTTTAGAATAGTGTTGGATAACTGTTCAATTAGGTTGTCACATTAAGTGGTCACTGATCACTGGTCGGTAGATGGCGTTTAGTTGCCAGACTTTTTCGTATTGTTAGAATTTGTGTGCGGCTGTTTGCGATTGTGCACTTGTCATATAACTTAAGTGGAGTTTTGTCACTACTTGTAGTATAAAATGCATCTAAAATTATTATTTCTAATTAATTATTCTATTATATCTGTAAAACCTCTTGGACAAAGTAATATGACAGATGATTATAGGAATAAAATTTAACTATTTTCTTTTTTATCAAACAAATGATTACCTAAGAAATTTCAGAAAAAAACGAATTTCTTAGCATTTATATTGAATTTCGTCACACCAAAAACCAAGTGATCGATGGTGCTCGGGCTCAATTCCCGCTCTTGATGCAAAGGCTTATTTATCTAATAATTCAAACTTTTTTCAGTTCACAGCAATATCTTAACATTATATTCTTTTTGCTTTCTGTTAGAACTTGTCATATAATTCTTGTACTCGTTTATTCTTTTTTTTGGGCACCGTGAACGAGTATTCGGTTACACCCGACTGCAACGTTCTTACTTGTTACCTTATGGGGTCGGAGCTGCTTTCTTCTGCCTGTTTCATACATTTGCAGAGTATAAATATCTCGTCAATAAAATAATTTGGATTTATTTTCGGTTCCTATTATCAACAAATAGAATTTTTTTTCAAGAGCTCAGACATTTAGGCAACTGAACAACGAGCATCCGGGTTCGAATTCCAGGCTAGTGTATGGATGCAGTGATTATCTAAGCGGACGGCTACAGCAGCCAGGGATATTTAAAAATCGTTAGGTTGATAGTTTATAACTAGATCCTACACTTTAAATAAATAAATAAAAATAAAAAAATTTTTTTTTGTACATTTTTAGCTACTTATTTAATACGAATTATACAATTTTCAGGCCGAGAAAAACTACAGTAAGATGAATAGTATGCATTTGGCAGCTGACTATCAAGGCCAAGCCAGTACAACAATTGATTACAGATAGTGTACTCCGTGTAACTGTGCTTCCACGCAACAGCGATTGAAACTTAAAGGCCGTTGAACGTGTTGAGCATGTGGCGTTCCCCACAGCTACTGCAGCAACTGCGGCTGATGCTGCTGCTATCGGCTGCACTTGTCGGCCTGCTTGGGTACGCCTCTGCCTCCACGCACGACGTCTACAACGGTGCCCGGCCAGGACATCGCATAGTGCAAACTCGCTATGGGCGTTTACATGGCATGATTCTGCCCCTGGACAACTTTCGCTTTCTGCGATCGGTGGAGGTGTTCCTTGGTGTGCCCTATGCCACTCCACCAACCAAGCAAAACCGGTACGTGCTATTTCTAACGAATGCTTCCAATTGTCCATTCGCCCCAACATATTCTACACCCTTACTTTATCCGTATTTCAGTTTCAGTCCAACGCGTGCACCGGCGCCGTGGGACGGGATACGCATCTCGGATAAATACAGTCCTGTGTGCCCGCAACGATTGCCCAATATCCAGAATGAAACCGCTGCATTGGAGAAGATGCCCAAAGGTCGTTTGGAGTACTTAAAAAGATTGTTGCCATTTTTAGAAAATCAATCCGAAGATTGTTTATACCTCAATATATTTTCACCTGTAAATGGTAAGATATATATCTTTTAAAATGAATTCTAGTTCTACTGTATTTTTACTAGCAGAAATCAACCGTCTTTACCCGGAAACCAGTATGTTATATGAGTTGAATGCCGATTAGATGGAAAACAAAAAGTTCCTATCAACAACTTTCGCCCGTAGGTCGCTGAAAAAATCACTTAAAGCGAGATTGAACCCGATCGCATGAATAACAAAAATAGCTGTTTTCCGCTCATTATCCAAATGTGGGTTCAATTTTTCAAAAACAATGTAGCCAACAACGCAATGCAAATAAACACATTTATTTGTACGTTGTACCACTAAGCACTAAGCATACAATACATTGTATTGTATTGTATGCTTAGTGGTTGTACACATAGTTAATTAGTTATTAACTTTTCTGGCACTACATACCCTGAAACCATTAAAAATGGGTAAAAGGGTATGGTTTTGTGCAAATATATATAACCGGCAGAAGGAAGAATTTTGGATCACAAGAAATATATATATTTTTTGTCAGCTTCAATTGCAGAGTCGATCTAGCTATGTCTGTATGTTTGTCCGTCCGTCCGATCGTCTGAAACCAAAGGAGCTAAAAACTTTAAATTTTCGAATATTGGCTTAAAATTATCAATAGCCCCCAACTTATTTTTATACCTTGATCCCATTGAAATTGGATAAAAGCGGTATAATGGTTTTGTGCAAATGTATGTAACACACAGACGGACTGTCTGTATGAACGCAGCAATCTCTGGAGCTAGAGACCTTAATTTTTCGACTATAGATTTTCCTAATCTATACGCAGTACAAGTTGGATTTTTTTTTTTTTGATAAATTGCTTTCAATATTATCAATAAAAATCGATTTTTAGATTGGGTTTTCTTGGCATATCTCGCAGACTATAAGAGCTAGAGCTAACAATCTTGGGTTTATATGTGCTCGTAAGTAATACGCAGGTTATGAATATTTCGGATTTTGGATACCTACCCCATTCGCCCCCATATAACAATCAAGTACAACAGACTTGCGCTTTTGCTTGTACATAGATTTGGATGCTCTTATTAAGCACTGAAAATTTCATAACGACCATACTCTTAGTTTAGAAGTTATTCAAGAATTCATTTTCCATAGTGGGGCCAAGCGCGGCCGATGTGTAAAGTGCCCAGCTTGCTGCGTGCGTTTGTGTGTGTGTATGTGTGACATTGTGAATGTGTGTATGAATGCAAAGAGGTTTAAATGTATGTAACAGCTTGCCGCTGGGTTCAGGGTATCTTCTAGCTGCGCACATCCGACTAGAGCCATCTTACTTGTTTAAGCTAGTATAATAGATTATGAGAGTTAGATACACCAAATTTGTTAACATGAAAATACCCAATAGCACATAAGTAATCGAATGTTTCGTCAAGATCGGTAAAGAAACACAGAAATTATTAAAGAAAACATGTGACAATTTAGTTAAATAAACGCAGCTATATTTGAATCCCCTCGGGAGTCATTTGACTGATTAGCTGACAGGAATATTTTTTACGAAAAAAGCTCTATAACAGCAAATAAAGACATCTACTTAAGTAGATTACTCGCACTCTACTCGGATGACCTCAGCGTCACAGATTAGATTTCATAAATGATTCATTTTAATAACAAGTAGATATCCTGAACCCAGATTTGATTCGAGCCTCGTTCTATACATACGTACACACACGTACAAAATGCGTTACATTTTGGGCAAACAGGGAGTAAAAAATGTGAAATTGGTGTCTCTTGCTATTATAGTCTCTGAGATATGCTCAACAATCAGGAGAGAATGCGGGAAATCAGGAGTCAGGAACTTCAAAAATTAAACAGTAAGTCTCCGAAATCGATGTGTTCACACAGTTGGACAGGTAGATGGACTGATAGACAGGCGTGCTGACCACGAATAAATATTCTTTATGAGGTTGGAGATGCCTCCTTATGCCTGTTACTTACATTTGCTCTTTTTAAGTGGTGAAAATTTCAAAAGATCTGATTTGGTCACTTTCATTCCAATATAGTCTTTTCGTGAATGAGAATAAAATATGGCATTTTGGCCATCTGGTTTTAAATCCACCACAACAGCTGTGCGTAGAAATAATAGAATATTATCGATATCTCCCACGGTTTTAACGCTAGGGTCATCAAATTTGACAGATAAACTATTGATGACCTCCTCTAAAGATTGTGCCATATAAAATAGAGTGGTCAGATTAATGGATTTTTGCTTGAAAATAACCAAATTTATCTTATAGAAACTTTTTTTCTTACGACAGAATACCATGTGTAATCTTACATAAAAAAAATGATGCTTCATTTTGAAAATTTAATAATGAATATATTTTCATATATTTTGTTGTGTGTATTGCTGTTCTGCAACTCTGTTTTTTATACTCGATCATGAAGTGTAAGTTATTTTCGTACATACATGCGTCAGATAAACTGTTAGGATTATTTGCGATGCCCATTGAGAGGCGGGTCAATTCGATAAAATCGATATATCTCCCTCAGTTTTAAAGCTAGATACATACGTTTTTTCAGATAGATTACTAGATTACCTCCTCTAAAAATGGCATAAAATAAGTTTTTGATTCGCCCATTGGAGGCATGGCAAATCGACCAATTCATATATTTTGGGGGTGTGTAACCCGGGAAAACCTATATCACCCACAATATTAGAGCCAGAGTCACCAAACTTGACAGACAGCTTTCTGATGACGTCCTCTAAATATTCAATCTAAAAGTTCTCCCACGCCCACTCCCTCCGCCACAAATGAATAAAATCTATATTTTTCCAAAATAACAATAATAATTAAGACTGTTATTATACGGTGAACGAGTATTGCGCAGTCGGCAACACCCAACTGCAACGTTCTTACTTGTTTTTGTTTCAACAGCTGGCGCTAATGAGAAGAAGCTGCCTGTCATCGTCTTCATACACGGCGAGTCCTTTGAGTGGAGCAGCGGCAATCCCTACGATGGGAGTGTGCTGGCAAGCTATGGTGAAGTGGTCGTTGTGACGCTTAATTACCGACTGGGCATATTGGGTAAGAAAGTTGCAAGTGTTTTATGGCCCGAATACATAATTAAGCGGCACTTCTCTGCCCCATTCCCTCTTCTATCTGACAGGCTTCCTCAATGCGAATCCCAGTCCGCATGCCCACGCACGTGTCGCTAATTATGGCCTGATGGATCAGATGGCGGCGCTGCATTGGATACAACAGAATATACAAAAGTTTGGCGGCGATCCAAATGTGGTTACCCTGGCGGGTCATGGCACGGGCGCGGCCTGCATCAATTATCTGATGACTTCGCCCACAATGGTGCGTGGGCTCTTCCATCGGGCCATTCTCATGTCGGGATCTGCGTATTCGTCCTGGGCACTGGTGGAGGATCCCGTGCTGTTTGCCATCAAGCTGGCCAAAGAGGTTAATTGCACCATACCCGAAGATTTGAACAGACATCATGAGCAGATTGTGGACTGCCTAAGGGATGTGCCATTAGAGGATTTATATGGCGCCGACATTCAGGCGCCAAATTTTCTGACCTCTTTTGGGCCATCGGTAAGTTGCCACCGAAATTATAAACAATCTTTCTTTAAATTATTTTTTTTATAACTTCCGCTGAACGGTTCAGTTTCGATTAGTATCCTACTCTTCTTTTCAAAGCACGAGAAGCCCTTAACTGTCCATGCAATAAAAAGATATTAGGTCTGTCAATTAAATTAAAAATTCAAAATTAATTAATTGCTTTGTACGGTCCCAGTACAAGTAAAATTGAGAATACAACTTTATTTTTTATTAAAACCGGAAAATTCAATTTCCTAAAATAGTAGGTAATTTTACCCCAATAAATAATAAAGCCAAGGCAAGCTACTAAGTCGATTTGTAACCATGGATGCCATATTTGTTCATAAAAAGTGCATTGCTGCTAACATTTGAAGTAGAATGAGGTCTAAAATAAAATTGTAAGCAATTTATTACCTAAAAATGAGACGATTTATATTTCAGGCTGTATGAAAGTTCTGTTTCAATAAATTTACATTATATATTTCAAAGACTATATTGATACACCTGTATCTGTACCTGTACCTGTAACAATATTTAAATAGTTTTAGAACATATGGCATCATCTGTTGAGTTATTCAAGTACTTAAATAGAACAAAGTGTACTACAGTAAGTTTTGTAGTAGTTGAGTAAAAATTTATAAAAACAAAATGCCTAGCATTTACAATATATATTTTAAATTAGATTGCAAGTTTTTAAAGTTTATTTTAAAAAAATTCTACAAATTCTATAACCTATTATGAAATGACCGTAATTCTTGGGTCAGTGAACTGTGCTAAATCTGTGCTAAAAAATACTAATAAGTAGCAAAAAAAAAAAGAAATAAGCTCAAATTGGAAAGTTTACAAAAGAACTGAGCCAAAATCATTTTCGCTTATCCCCATGCCAAAAACTGTCTTTCCTTGTGAGAACTCTTACATCAATTGCTCGAGTAATGGTGTTGTTTCTAGTTTCTTATTTAGTGTTGGCCTATTGTGTTTTTTTTATGTTTTAAATTGACATTTTTTCACGCCGATTTTCGTTTGTCCATCTTTTTGGTTCATCAACTCGCTTGGCTTACGCCCTGACGGGCTTTATTACTTACTTCACTTGCTTTGTACCGCACTTTAAATGTGTATTTCAAGTACAACGACAATTGAATGCTTTACTTTTTGTTCACTTTTTCCACCCGGCTCTCAATTTCAATTTAGGTTGATGGCGTTGTCATACGACCCGGACATTCCAATCTCGATATCGATGATTTAATGACGCGCAACTCGAAACGTTCATCGGCCGACGCTGGCGCCCAGGCAGCCGGCGGCAATAGCGGTGGATCCGGCGCTGGCTCTGCTTTTAGCGGTGGCACTGGCTACTTTGGAGGCGCCGCTGCCACGGCCAACATTGTCGGACATTATGACGTACTCTTCGGCGTTGTCACTGGCGAATCCATTTGGCGCTTCAGCGCCCACGACATACAAAATGGCTTCGAGGGCGAGAGACGCGATAAAATAATACGCACTTATGTGCGGAACGCTTACAGCTACCACCTCAATGAGATATTCTATACGGTGAGTACGTCCTGCCTATAAATACCCTCCTCCAATTTCACAATTTGCCATGCCAAAAATGCCAGACCAGATCCGGCTGTGTTTTCGGCCACCCCTGTGTAAGGGTAATTCTAAGGCTGCGGTTTGCAGTCCGCCACATAAATCTTCTAATCAGATTGCAGCTTCTTTGCGCTGCGCTTGTGGTCCCAGATGGGCTGACAGGCACTTTTTGGCATCAGTTAGTGCGTTGCCTTATCTCATGTCTACTATTTTACTTTGTTGTCCAGCTCTTTATAGTTTGTGTACAACTTTTCTTTTTAATTTGGAGTGTTAATTCCTTTTGCGGCGAAAACTTTGCAGACCTTAGAATTCAACTACTTAAATGTCTGAAAGTGCAATACCCCAGCATAAGACCTAGGCTTGTATATACGAAGTCTAAAGTTTTAATAAACAATCTTCAAGATTAGTACAAAGAAATATTATTATTAGCACAGAGATATATTAATGCATCGGCTGTTTCAGGAACTAACTTATTTTGTAAAACAAACAAAACAAATCACATAGAAAAGGTTTGCCTTACAATTCGCTGGAAATGTTAATGCTTCGTTTGTCAGTGATTAGATATAAGTCTGTAAATCTAATTAAATCTATTTATTTTATATTAAAATATTTTCTTTAAGAATTTATTGGATTTTAAGCTGAGTATTTTAAAAATAATGAAAGTGTTCAATTATTCAAGATTACCGAAAACTTTTAAAGTGAATGCCAAAAATGTGTTAAATGTAACAGCAAAATTAGGAAACCTATGAAAAAAATTTTAACTTTTATATCTGTTACGTGATGTCAATTTGAATTGGATTGCATTGCATTGCATTTTAAACCTTAAACCAGATCTTACATATAAGTGTAACGGGTATACACGAGTATTTATTACAAATTTCAAGACTCTAGCATCAATAGCGGCGAAAAAATAGCGTCCATACGGACAGCAAGACGGACTTTACACACACCGAATATAGTCTTTTCACTTTGTAAATGAACATCAAAATTAATATCCCTGTTAGTCATTTTGGCTACTTTTTTTTAAATCTTTACAAATTTGTGAATAATTTTTTATATTTTAAAAGATTGATTTAATTGTTTTCATTCGAATCTGAAACATTGTTTGCTTTTACCATTTACTATTTAGCCTTTTATTCAACCAAATGTATTATTTTTATGGAACACCTTGAAAAGTACACGGGAAAACTTAAAACAAAAACATTTTACATGAAAAGCAGAGGCACACAGAGCAGGAGAAAAAAGTCAATTAAAAAATTTGCACGCGCGGCGCTGGGCAAGTGTAACTGTAATTATAAGTGCCCGTACGTAACACGTTGCGTATGAGTTACATTCGCAACTACAAATAGGCACAAACGAAGGCTGAATTTCAGTTTGTGTACATGCGCTGCAGCCTTTCAACATTTTATTCTATTTTGCGTGGATGTTCCTGTTGTTGTTGTTGCTTTTGTTGATTCGCATTTTTCATTTGTATTTATTTTATGCGCGTTGGTTTTGTTTTTATTTTTGTAATGCGCAAGCGAGCGAAATGGAAGGCAGTTAACACGCCATTGCAGCCAAAACATTAACACGCTTTATTTGGCAAATGTGTAAGGCTGTTATAAATGTTTGTGTGGTATGGTGGTGTATGTGTGTATACGGTTAGTATGTATATGTGCATTGGCAAGGACACTGAGACTTTTACTCCTATATAGGTATATATCCGTATGTAGTTATGTATGTGCCACACACACCTACTTAAAAACGTACAGGCCACACTTAACCCAAATCACAGTAGCAACAGCAGCATCCAACGACAACAGTCGTCCCCATTCTCAGCCTGAGACACATCGTCATCGCCAGTCGACGTTGTCACCATTTGCCATATTAAAACCAAGTGCACGTCTGTATCTGTGTGTGCATTAAGTGCGCACAGATACACACAAGCACACAACAAGGAGCCGTAAATTGCCAACGCATATATCACGATTATAGCACATACATTCGTACTTATTTTACTTCATTATACTCATGCGCTGCCAACGGCAAATGTCAAGCTCGCTGCAATTTCGCGATGAGGTTTATACTGCATTCAGTAATGGCATATATTGTGTCCACATGTGTACCACATATATCAAGCACATCTCTCGAAAGCTTAAGAAATGAATCTGCTGAAATGATATACTTGTATGAATATGCGAGCATATTAACAGCATTAACAGAATGCTGTATTCGGTTCGGTAAGAAAAATTGTGCGAATGTGAATTAAACCTCTAAAATTTGATAGGGCTGAAATTTGAATTATCTGATATGGTAAAATTAAATTGAAACATTTTTTACAGTTCTTTTTTATTTATTCTTTTTTGAGAGCTTCTCGGAAAATGTTATTTAAATTGCTATACCTTCTACGCTATTTGCTTTTTTCATTTGTCAGATAAATTGTTAGGATTTTGTAGCTACTTCCTTCTCAGATTAAGAACTACAGTGATCTAAATTTGAAGATCGATTTCTGCTGACTTCCAAATGTCAATATTTGGCCAAAACTAAGTTTTAATGTCACTGCTTAGAAGTGACAATAATGGTAGAACCCCTTTTCTGCTGTTTTAAGTTTTTTTTACAGTATGAATGAGTATTGCCTTTTTGTATTAATTTTTTGAATAAAACTGTTCTCAGACGAAAAATGTGTCATAGATTTATTTGTATATTGTAAAATAGTCGGGTTAAATTGTGTTGCGCCCTTTTGGGTTTTAAATTATGCATGACATCGATTTTACAGATGCATTTTGTGGTCCTTTTAAAAGCCCACACTCATGATGGCAAAAATAATAATAACCACAGCAAACAGCAGCAGCATCATAAATCCGCCTGTAATCCTGCCAGGATTTGACTTGGTGTATATGGAAACATACATATGTATGTATGTGTAAAGCCAGCACTGTTTGTAGCTCTCCCTCTCTTATAAGGATGTGTATGTGAATAAGCGGGTGTAGTATTTTAGAGTTTGCAGCTGATAGCTTTGGTCGATTTAGGTCTAAATACAAAGAAATGCGTTGTAAATGCTGAATGACAAATTCAAATTTTTAGGATTGTTTAACCCGGAATATATTTTCAAACGCAATGTATTGTGCGGAGAAAGTTCAAATAATACTACAGAACAAGTTCTCGGTAAATATATTTGATATGTAAAACCAACACCATCTTGATAGATAATTCCAAAAATGTGGAATTCTACATTGAAATATTTTTTCTGGTATTCCATCAGCAGGCAAATTGTGAATCAAGTTCGATTTTTCTAATTCTAATTAAGACTTACTTTTTTTAAATTGTGAATCACATCTTTTCGCACAGATTGTCAACGAGTACACGGACTGGGATCGCACCTCACAGCATCCGATTAACACACGCGATACGGCCGTGGCAGCGCTATCCGATGCTCAGTTCGTGGCGCCCATAGTGCGCACTGGGGACATTCTGGCAGCCAATTCGCCACCGCCCGTTAGCTCGGCGACGCCCAGCGGGGCTGGCAATGCGGCCGCGTCGACTTCGGCCGCATCGACGCAGCCGGCGGGTCGCTGCTATTTCTATGTGTTCGATTACCAGACCAAAGACGGCGACTATCCGCAGCGTATGGGCACGGTGCACGGTGAGGACTTGCCGTACATATTTGGTGCGCCGCTGGTCGATGGCTTCAGCCACTTTCCGCAGAACTACACCAAGTCGGAGACGGCACTGTCAGAGGCTGTGATGATTTTCTGGACAAATTTCGCGCGCACCGGGTAAGCTGAGTTATTTCACTTACGCGTCCCCCCAGACCCAGCTACGTCTGTCAAAGACCTACTCAACGCTTAACCACTTACCGTAATATGTCATCTAAGCGACATAGCTGCCGCTATTCTAAACACTTGTTTCGTGTGCAACACTTAGCGCTGATTGTCTGTGCGAAGAAAGTGGTTCCATGAACAGCTGCAACGCTTTTTAACAACAGTTTTACAATACAGGAAGCAGGTGTTGCTATGAAAAAAATTACCTGCTTTTAAGGATTTTCTTTCTGTGCGCGCTGCCGTCTAAAAAAGCAAAAAAAAATAAATATATACATATATATATATGTCCAACAACAGCAGATGCACTGACAATAAAAAGCCCTGGACACTCAACTAAACCGTCTTGCATACTATCTTCCTCTTTTTATCTCCCTCTTTCAGCAATCCGAATGAACATCATCGCCAGGACTCAGTGTTGCCGGTTTCAAAGGAGCGCAATCGTTTTCGCAGTATCACATGGGAGAATTATGATCCATTGCATCAAAAGTACTTGGAAATAGGTGAGACAGCTGAAGCTAAATTTTCTTTTTTATACATTTAAGTTCCTGGGCTTATTACTATGGAAATTAGTATGACAGATAGATTAAACAAATTATTGATACTTAAGAATCAGAAAGTATTCAAGCCGGGGTCAAATGGAAAACAAATGACATAAATTCTTAAATGTCATGGATGTAAGCTAAAATTTATTTAGATTTTTAACTACGCTTGGCAAACAACATTTTTTTTAACAATTTATCCATTGGAAATAAGTTATAAAGGAGCATCTTTGACTCAATGGAGTAAATCTGTCACGTCGGTATAGCCATGTTTATTTATTCGTCTGCAGGATCGTCCCGTTACACATACAGATATAAGAGCAAGATAGATATTTATAATATATAAGCCAACCTACGAAACAGTATGTCGATGCTAATCAGAAATCATCATTATAAATATATTGGAGGTGTATCATTTTACTTACAACACACACTCGCGCAACTTCAATGTTATTTATTATTCCTTTGTTATGGGTACAGGGTAGAAAATTTACGCAAATAACACGCGTAAAAAATTGTTTAAAGCAATTTCAACATACACAGTAAAAAAAAAAAAAGAATTCGCGGAATGGCCAGATAAAAGCAACAAATTTGAGGATGCTTTAAAATGTGAGCAACGCAAAAAGAAATCAAATTTAATTTAAATTTTAAAAAAGGCAGAAAAAAACGAAAAAAAAAAATAAATAAACAGCGCGTGCATGCAAACAAACTGCGGGGGACGTGGCAAAAGGAAAGTGGTATGAAGTGTGGAAAAATCGACATTAAAACTGGAAAAGAGAGGGGGAAAGAGTACGGCTAAACATGGCTATACCCGAGTGGCAATTCTGGGTTGCTTACCAGTAATAACACAAAATGGGAAAGCGCTATTAAATCCAGACGACAGCAAATAATATTGCGGAAGGTTAAGGAATTCAACGAACTGGAGTTACCCTGCATTAAATATAAATTGATAAAAATATTAGTTTAAAACATTTTAATAATTTTGTAAGCAACAAATTTCTGAAAATACCCCTGCAATGTGTAAAAAATATCATCAAAGGTAAAAGCATCTCGCTATTCCTTTAAATATAAAGAAAATGTAAAATAATATCGTTTGAGCAATCGTATAGAAATATTCCTTTCAGTTTTTGGTGTAGGGTGTCAAAAGAGAGCCAGACAACGACGAGCACATAAAGCTTTATGTGTGCTCAAAAACGATGCCCGTTTCGTCATGTCAAATGTGCACGAATGTTATTAGGTTCAAATTTTTCACACCTTTTGTGCCTAGCGCCACTGAAAACACGACAACAATTTATATTTTAGAAAATTGTACCGGAACTGTAATGAAATATGAATGCCCTTACAGCAGCTGGCATTAATACAATTATATTTTATATGTATATGCATACACATTTTAAATATGTATATACAAGTCAGTTACAAATAATTATTTTCCACGAAACTTGTTATGCATACATTTTTTTATTTAAGTTTAAAGATATGTTTCTACTCAAGTAAGAGTTAAGAGTTAAATTTTAGTGCTATTTTTGCAAGGAAAAAAAGTCAAAATGCCTTTTTTCATAGAACATATAAACATCGCCTTACATGACAGCCAGTTATAAGAACAGACACGCGAAAGCCGTGTAAGCTTTGGTGGGGCCAATGGATATTGTAGCGCCGTGTGCGTGAATGTACCTGTTTGCATACATTTTAAGCGAATCAAAGCCGTTCGTAAGGGAGTAGCTGGAAGGGATACGCATCCACACGCACTTCACGCATTTGTTAGTATTGAAGTACGATACATATCAGGAGTTGGACTGGTATGTAACGTGCTCGTTGTTTGATTTTAATTGAAAGGACACGCCGAGAGCGGCATCTGACGCACTCGCCCTTATTCTTATGTTTGGCCCGTGCCACGCCCCAAGGGCGTTCTTGAACTGTGTCTGAGTGATCTCAGACATTGACATGCAATACGCTCAAAGTATGTAGTTGCAAAAGATTTGCTAACGCTTGCGCATGATTGTGAATTTTGATTTGATATGCTAAAAAACTGAAATTGAAATCGAAATCGAATCGTATTTTGTGAATGCGCAATGCACAGCTACTCCCATAATGGCTCCAACACAAAGGCACATTCCTTGCAAATTGAAAGAGCACACATCCCGAGCACACAAATTCTCAAAATGCTCCTAAGGATGACTTATGTATGCTATTGAAGTCAAAGTTGAAAGGTCTGTTGCGTAAATTATGCAACGCCCAAGTGCGTGCAGCATTTATTCACTTATTCGTACTAACTCTTGTTGACGCCATTTCAATTGCAGTGGAGTGCGTGAGTTTTCGAGATTTTCGTGCTGAAATAATCTATATATTGAGAGATCAAAGAGACGAGAATATTTAATCGATTACATTTCTCTTCCTTCAATCGATAAGTTGCAAGAAAATTACAGACTCTTGAAAGATGACTTATATCCTTGTGAATATTAAATGCAACCAAAAAACAATTTATCAGCAAAACGGGCTTTACAAAAAACCAATATACTCGTTTCAGGTTGAGAACGTGTATGAAAAGTAGAAAAATTTATCTGATTTAATATTATTTCACACTTTATATTTTTATAATTTTTCAAAAGTGTAAGCAGCATTAGGCAGTTTCCATCCTTATGGATCATTTCCTTTTAAGCTAAATAGATTTCCAAGACGATAAATATAGTAAGTAGGCAACATCAAATAGTTATTTATATCAAATGCTTTGATTGCTCAATCAACAAACTGACACGGAAGCCCCTGTTTAGCCCCAAGGTAATAAACAAAAAGTGAAAGGCGAAACACAGCCCTAAACAAACCCCACCCTACGACCCAGCTCAGGGCATCAAAAATTAAGCAGCTCAGTCAGTTAAATAAACAAAGCATCAAGCTAGGCGAGCAGGTGAATGTGGAGGTGTCCTCAATTCCTAGATGTCTCACCTTTCTGGCATGCAAATGTCTTGAAAGTGCCCGAGCAAAAACAACAGCAACAACAAAAACAGCAACAGTTAGCAACTAAAATAGTTGCCACTAGGGTGGGATTTGCATGCATGAATACCGCCCGTCTCATTGAAATAAAGATGTTTATATTAACGCTTTTGTTTTCGCATCTTGTTTTTTTTTTCTTTCTCTAAAACGTCAACACACATATCGACTATCTAAAAGGCATGAAGCCCCGCATTAAGAATCACTTTCGGGCTCACCAACTCTCGATTTGGCTGCGTCTGATACCGGAGCTACATCGCGCTGGAATGGAGGATGTGATAGCCAGGCACAATCTGTTTCGCAATCACGACGATATGGAATTGTACGAGGGACCCGTTAAGCCAGATCCATTCGGGCTCTCAACAGGCACAACAACATCGTCCTCCTCCTCGTCGCGCCTGCTGCTTGTCGATGAGCAATTGATGATGAAGAAAGGACGCGGCCTGAATGCCTCTGCCTATTTAAATGGCATATTGGGTGGTAAGTACCACGAACCCTGTGCATTACAAATAACCATGCCATCTGCTGTGAAACTTCAGCCTTTTGTAATTGGCAGTAGCAAGTGAAAGGCCAACAATCAGCTAGGTTATCTCTCCAGCTTCTGGCAAACAGACAGAAAGCCAGACAGTCTCAAACAGAGCACTGTGTTTGACAAACGCTTAAATGCCTAAATATAACAAATAATCTGAAAGGAAATCCAAGGCAAGTTGAAACCAAAGTGGCCCAAGGCGCAATCAGTTTTTCTGTAAAGTCTGGCAGATATATCGTAATTCACAGCACCAGCTGTGTCTGCCCAAATGTATATGTATGTATATGCACATGCTAATTTTTATCAAAGTATACCGACTTTAAAAGGCAAAATCGAGATTTGGTTAGCTTAAAAAAAATAAATAAGAAAAACAACAACATATAATGGGATCATTTAAAAAGTACTTCTAATCAATGATACTCCCTGTTAAACGCAATGATATAACTTTTCATTAAATGTTAGATCAAATTGTATTGCAACATCAAATTTTGGATGTTGAATTCAGAAAACTAAGTATTTAGGATTTAGTAATTAAAATAAACATTGGTAAACAATCTCTCAATCGCCCAATAATTAAACAATATTTATTATGCCTTTTGTAAACAGTTTTGACTCTTGCGATTGACAAACTTTCCATCTGAATCTGTTTATTATTTTTATTATTTTAAAAATATATTTTTTTTAATTATTATTAGGAGTACTATATTATAACATTTTTGTTCAATGTTCTTAAAAACTTAAGAACAAAATCTGCCAATAGAGTTTAACATGTTTTCCTCTACTAACCCAGACAGCTTTGTTCCATCTGTTATTTAATAAGAAAATTTGATAAAGGTATATCAAGACTGCCTTTTCCAGCATCCCAGACATTTTAATACACATTTAGACATTTGTTAGCTTCCGAGAGCCGTAAACCGTTTTTCTTGCCTAAAGGGCTGTCCAGACTATTTAATTGTTCATCTTGCTCGAAGTGGCAAATAAAATCAGTTTACAATTTTCGGTATCAAAAGTATTGTCACCTAAAAAACAAATTAAAGCAAATTATTGGGACTGCTTAAATAAATTGTCGTGAATCAAGTTGGGCTTGCTTTTGCGGCTTAGTGCAATTTATTTTCTCAACTAGAGTTACCTTAATAGAGCATAAATTGGAGATTTAATCTGTTTGTTGATAAATGACTTTGTTGATTTAGCCAATGTAATTGAAATTTTTGTGGATTGGATCTTTTAAATATGCAAAGCTATAAATAATTTATACAGAAAAATACAAAATTTAATGAAAAGACAGCAGAGTTATTGCTGTACCTTAGCAAAAATACTTCCATTTATAAAGTTAAAACTTAATTAAAGTTCTAAGCATGCCTAACTAGAGTTGGGATAAGTTAAAAAAGCAGATTTATTAAGTATTTGATCGCAACTAGCCAATTATGTCTGTTAGGCACTAGTTCAAAAATATAGTTTTACCACTGTATTCAACTTTATAGAAAAAAGCAAACAAAAATTCCAATAAAGTCATCTATTACTTGGCAGGTTTTTATTTTATATTATTGGGACATGTTTCCTTTATCTTTTTGATATTGGGGTTTGATTTTCCAATATTTTGTCAAATGTTTTTCCTATATTTTTCAATATCAATTTCAAGTTTCTATTTTACGAAAATATTTTTTAATCGTCACGTTTATGGATTCCAAGTTAATATTTTGAGGCTACTGTGGAAGAGTTGATTAAAAATTATTGTTTAATAAAAATCGTTTATGTTCATAATTAAAGACAAGACGGCTTAGAAAAGTTTATGAATTGCAAAAGAAATATCGGACTATCAATCAGCCGAATTTATGGAATTAAAATCGATTTTAATCATTTTACATCTTGCAAGTAAAAATTAAAAAAGTTCTGGCTATTTTGTACTCAGGTTTTTTTTTCAGAATATACTTAAGAATATTTAATTTATATTTCCTACTTTATAGATACTTCGATAGCAAATAACCCAAAAATTTCACTCACACCTCTGAAATGATAAGCTTGAGTTATGATGTTAGGGCTTGGCAACTGGTTTTGCTTACGCTTTCAATTTGTTTTATAAGCATCACGTGTGGAAGTACTCTGCTTAATCTACAGTCTTTTCGTAAATCAAAAGCCGTTGCAAATATGCGCACATGTGACAGCTGAATAACTTGGGAGGGAAACAAATCGAATATTACGCATACGCCATGTGCGGCCTGGCGAAGGGTTGGGCAAGTCACATAAATGCGAATTCAAAGGGAAAATTGCTGCCAAGATTTTTGCTATTTTCTTATTCGGGTATTTACTATGCCTTCAGTACAAAGAGTAAGTTCAAAATCAACACTTTAGCCTTTTGGGGGCGCAGGGATTTGTTTACTTGGCAGAGGCTGGAACCTAGTCTGGCAGTGTTTACTTCAGCTTGTGGTTTCTCAAGTTAAATTGCAAATTGCAAAGTTGGCATTTCGTATGTGTGCCTAAGCCATGACGTTTCCATTTGTGTGACCAACTGACCCAACTCTCGACCCCCAGCTGCGCCAATGCTTATTGAAATTGCGTCGGGACGGGCGGCTTTTGGCTTTTGAATTTATATTGTGTCGAGTGCTGACTTTTGGAAATGCACTCAACTGTAATCTGTTTTAAGTATATGAAGACTTGCTATCACAGACTTTATCCTTGTATCCTTTTATATACCTCTTCTTCTTTTTTTGTTTGTTCCTAATACGCATATGGTCTATTGTGCAACTTGCACTCAACAATGGCGCAAAAATGGCTCGCTAACTTAACTTTTGTAGATGTCAATGCCTTTGGCTTTGGTCTGATCTTAAGACGCGCTGTGGTCTGCCACAAACGCAAACTATGCATAATTTTTATACACTTGCCGCCCAAGCAGAAAAACTCATTAAGCCAGTTTATGTAAAGCTCGTTGTGGAACTTTTTTAACACTTACCCTAAATTAACAGCAAACTTTGATGACGGTCTTTGCTTTTTTCATGCAAACATACACTAAGGCTCCCCACAGCCGCCAACTGCAACGCGAGCAGCTGTGTTGCTTAGAGACGCGGCGACGAACGACAACGTCTGCAACGTCGAATGCAACTCAAACAAGCATCCCATGCTTGTAGGGGGGCGTGGCAAGTAACCGGCCAACGGCTCTAGCCCCGTCTACGTCCCCGATCCCGTCGCTCAACTGAAAGTCAAAAGTAAGACAGTCAGTTTCGCACTCAGCGCACAGCAATTTGAGTTGGCCAATGCAATATGCATTAGCTGACGGCAACGTCAGTGTGGGCGTGGCAGCCAGGAGGGTTTGCCCTGGGGCGCGCCTGCCATCAAAGTTGTGTAAATTAAAAGTTATCGGAATGTTGGCTTAACTGCAGTCGAAATTACTTGTGTGTACCTTGGGACAGTACTGCTGTCATCGCATTCTGTAAGCAGCAAAAG
Source organism: Drosophila colorata (assembly GCA_035041545.1). Taxonomy (NCBI): domain Eukaryota; kingdom Metazoa; phylum Arthropoda; class Insecta; order Diptera; family Drosophilidae; genus Drosophila; species Drosophila colorata. The sequence goes on along the minus strand of JAWNLD010000680.1, from coordinate 3,724,758 downwards.
CACTTTGACAGTGCCCGCATGCAAAAGATGAACGTAACCCTTCCATAGAGTTATTCCACGGCGAAACTGTAAGTTAGTAGTTGAAGATTTATTTAAACCAGAGTATCTTTTCAATTATGTTTATATCTTTCAAATAAGAGCCGCAAGACGTTCTAGGTCTATGTTTTCTGCACGAGATATCACCTACAATAAGAGAATCTAGATTGCAGCTATATTTTATGGTCTCTACGATCGGTTTTTGATACTAATCAAGAATAAATCTATATGTGGGGATTTGTTAAAAGCAAAGTAATACAAACAATAATTGTAACGTTAAAAGTTACATATACATAAATGTATGTGCATACATACATACTATACACTTAATAGGATCGAAGATGTCCTCTTCTGCCTGTTACATACTCAAAACAACTTTTTATACAACATTCTAGTCACTTCGACCGACTCAGGGCAAGGATACAATTTTACGACTCAAGGCATTTTTCGCATTGAAAATGTCGAACATTTTTTGAAAGTTCATATTCCAAACGACCATTAAATAAGACATGATGATTTACAAATTTAGCTATGAATATCAAGCTTCTACTTTATGAACGAATATATATATTTAGCTTTGGCTGGATACGAATGTCTGAAAGCAGACAAATAATCACTAAAGCAGCGCTCACAAAGCGAATGAAAAGTAGAAATCCAACGCAGAACAAATAGCTAAAACGCACTCGAATGACTTGTGGTTGCCGACAGACTTGGGTAGGTTGGGATACAGTGGGTGGGCTGATTCACCAGTCAGAATACACAAAATGTTCGTTTCAATTAGTGCAAGAGGAAGAATGCTGCAAAACTTAATCCGCCCCATCAAGACAAAATCGCCGACAAGCACTGAGAGGGTTGAGAAAAACTCTTTGCAAGCGCAGTGGTAGAAGATGATAAAATGCCCGAAATGCGACAAACAGCTGTCAGCTTGACAGTCGAGGACACAGCGCCTGGTAGCCAGGCCAGGCCAGGCCACAAAACACGGCAGCACCAACAACAACACCAATGCCCCCTGAGCGACTAGCCTTTTCTCACGACGAGGGAAGAGAGAAAGAGAAAGCAACAGCGACAGTGTCCCAATGTCATATGAACTCGACATACTTTGATATGCTTTTCATTTGCGCTGATTTTGCCAACTGTGCGCCTTGGGTTCTCGCTGTCGTTTTCGTTGTCGTTGTTGTTGTCGTTGTTGTCACCTCAGCCTCGTGACTTTGGCCCAGAGACACACGCGAACAAGCCAAAGTAGGAACGAAAAACGGAGTGAAAAAAGGACGCACAGCAGTGTGCAACTAAAAACCAAAAAATCCGCAAAGAAAAGTCTCCGTAAACAAAGCGAACCACAAAAATCGAAAAACCTGCAGTTCCGAGTAACAAAACCCATCCAACGGTTAAAGTTGAAAACAGATGAAAAATGTGTTCAAGGATCAGGTTGTGTTTTTTCTCTTACTCTCTCCTACTTTTCACTTTGAAGTGTTGTTATACTTGTTCACAAACTAAAAAGAGTATATTGGGTTTGTGTAATGTCCGTCTTGCTGTCCGTCCGTCTGACCATCTATCGGTATGAACTAAATTTTTTCTCCGCTATTGAAGCTATTGAAATTTATCAGATAATGTGTTAAGATACTAGTATTTTGGCTACACTCAATTTATCTCCTTTAGTTTTAAAACTAGATGGATCAAATTTGTTCAGGCAAATTACTGATTACTCTAAGAATCAAATTTATATTTTCGTCACCATTCGAATTTGTGTGCAGTTCTTGACGCTTTTTTAATTCTTTTTAGATAACTTAAGATAAGAATTTCGAAAATGGTTGCGATACGTCCCGCGTTCGAGTCCCGAGTTCGAATCACAGGCAGACCAGTCGCAAAGGAATTTATTTATTTATATTATTTTAAAGATTGCATATATTTCATGTTGCATAACTTAATTGAATTTTGTCACACCGGAAAGCAAGACGTCGGTGGCGCTGCTGTCTTAAGTACTGTAGGTGCGGGTGAGTCTTAGGTTCAATTCCCACTCCTGACGCAAAGGTTTTTCTTGTTATTATCTAATAATTCTACTATTTATAACGAATAACGATTTCTTATAATTATTGTTAGATAAGCTCTGTTTAATTTCGTCACATGATAAATTAAGCGGGCGGTGGCTCTGCTGCCCAACGCGCTGTTTATGTTTGCGGTTGGAATTATAACTTTTCAGTTTTTAACGATTTCGTATTAAAAGGGTTGGTCGGTCGGTTGCTCGCTCGCAACAGTCTTACATCCGGTTTTAATAACAATATAATTATTTTCTAGTCCAATGCTCCTACTCTCGGCAGGGACAATCAATGATTTCCCGAAGCTATCCTGAAATCAAAGATTTTATTAGTCGGAAAGACATGTTATAAAGTGGGCATAGAACTAAAAATTAAAATTTGTTGGTAATATTTTCACACACATATAAATGCTTTCATATAAGCTTTATATTTAGAAAAGTCTTCGATTATTTCTCATCTATAATTTAATTTAAGTTTTAATTCCTGAGGGGTTTTCTTTAAAACCAATTATCACTATTCAGAGCATATATGTATATAAATACATTCCATATTAGAGGCCGTTTTGGATACATTATATTTTCGTCTGAAGTTTGTACAGTGAATGCTGTACCCATATTTACTGCACACTTTTCTCTTTACAATCGGTACACTAAAAGCGTTAATAATAACTGTACAACGTTTTGTTTAAGCCGGCCGCAGCAATTTTCGGTTATTCGTAGAAGGGTTCTCACACAGAGCGTAAGTATGTACGAATGTACATATATGTATAAAGTGTGCCGCTGGGACAATCTTTTCGCAAAATTATGCATATGTATGTATGTATATGTAAATATGTATGTATATGTACATATGCAAATATGCCTGTGTGCGATATATGTGTGTAATATTAACACATTCTAAGTTCCAATAACAAATGTGCGTTGTACATATCACACATTATGCATATTATTTTTGCATATTAATTTTAATTTAATTTTTTATTTTTATAATCTTAGTGCAATTTAACTATAATATTTCAATATGAATTACACACAAACAGAATATTTTTTATATAAATTTCCTAGTTTTAATTTCATCTAAAAAATGCTAAACATTAATTATCTAATTTCCTGTAGTCAATAAATCATATATATATATATATATATATATATATATATATATATATATATGTTTGAATATTATTTACTTCATTTTAATTAGTTTATTATAATCAGAAATACGTACATGCAATAAGTATGCATAAGCGCCCAAGCGTTTTTATTCACTGTACACATTGGTTACTGTACAGCAAACGCTATACTCATAATGTTACTGTACACTTAACAGCGGCCACCCAATAACATGTGTACACCAGCAAATGTGAATGAGTACACCATTCTCTAATACAGAGACATCTACAGTATGCACTCACATTCACTTAACAGAGTGCAGCAAAACTTGCATGTATTTTTACCGTGAATATCTCATATGCTGTTTTGGATGCATTCATGCAGCTCTCTATTCCATTATGTATAAAGATCGCAGTATCCCCTAATCCTAAGCATGCCTAAATATTAAAAGCTATTTACGTATTCCCTTGAAGGAAAAAGACGAAGTGGAAGCTATAACTCTGTGCTTCTTAGTGTGAGCTTAATGCCGAGAGAAATGAAAATATAGCACAAGGTAAAAAGCATCTGTGCAGCTATTTTCAGAGCGAAAGCCGCCCACAGACAGCACAACTTATAGACCGCAACAAAACGCAGAAGGGGAAACATGCTTTAAGCCTAAATGCCGCCAGTTGTTAGCTATGAATTTGCATAGAGGCTAAGATATTGGTTGGTTAAATTTAAGCGGGGTCCGGTGACGAAATGTCAAACTATAAGCCGCAGTTAGACGGCGCAAATTGAAATACGCCCTCGGGGCTGGCTGCCCGCGTCTCTAGGTAATCACTTCTTAAATGCCTGGATATTGAATGTGCCCCCTCCCCGACCATATTTCCAGGGTAGGCAGCGGTTAGCATCAGCTGCCGTCGCTGATATCTAATTTATGCAAGGTCATTTAATTGAGGCTACGCAGCATTGCAAACATTTTGCATGCCAAGCATGCCACTTGACAAAGAGGGGGAGGTAGAAGTGGGGGCGAACGAAGGGGCACTTGCAACCTAAGTTGATTTTATGGTTGGTTTTTTGTCATTCCACTAATTAAAGGCACATTAAGCATTAGGCAGTGGGTGCCTCTCCACCAGGCCAAGGCAATCTCTTTGGGCTTGGGCTTGGGCTTTTGGTTATCTGACTCAAGCTGCTCCTGCCATGTGTCCTCGTACATAATTATCTAGGGTCCTTGAGAGCGCAGGGCAGCGGTTATTGGTCTGCGTACGACTTTAATTCAAGCACTCGGTCCTTGCCATAAAATGAAAGCGAAAATTAAAATAAAAATTAAAAGGAATTAAAATAGACAATTTTCCAAGGCAGAAAAAGCGGTTTTCAACTTGAAAATAAATGCAAAATGGAGCGTTTTGATAAAAAGCTTAGTTAAGGACCATTTAAAATTGCTCGACTAAGTTATGTCAGGTCGGGTCCGCTGTGAGTGAATTTGCCAGGGGTCGTAACTTATCTGGTAAGGCCATTTAGCAATAGGGCTGCCAGCCAGCACATGAAGGGGACGAAAGTGTTTGCTCCTTAAGTCCGTCAAGTGTCAGGTTGAGTGTTTCTAACTTGGTATTGGCGCTCCGAATAGACCAGTTAGGGTTAGAAATACATAGGAAAAACAACAAGCACTCATATTCAGATTGGCTGAGAGTGTGCAGTTATCTGTTAGTATAGCATACGAGGGTTGCTATTAAGTATCTGGCCTAGTAAAGAAACAACGATTATTTAGGGTCGGAAATGTCTTTATTGTTTTCTCCGTAAAATGGAGTCAATTTTCGAAACATTTTTCCACACTGAATAAAACACCTCCAAAGCGTACCAATTCTTAACGGTGATTAAGGATGATTCTTGGACACCATAAAGAAAATTAAGCTCATTGACGCATGTGAGCATATGAACAATTTTCGCACGAAAATGATCACGGTTCAATACAAAAATTGTCGGTTAACAGTTCAAACCAATTGCACTCCGTTTTATAAAATAAAAATTTTGAAAACGAGCACAGCATAGTCGCCAGTAATAAATCACGCAAAAATGCAATTTGATAACTTATTCGTTTGAGGCCACAATCCGATTATTTGATATTTCCACACCACATTCAAATGTAAATTGAAAAGTTCTCAGACGCCACTTGGCACCTGCGAAGATTCACACGAAATATTGAAGAAGAGAACAGATATCTGACAATGCTCAGGTGCTTATTATGGCACTTTGGATTATTGTCTAAATATTTATGCAAATACGTGCACAAGTCTTTAATATTGTGCACAACTTTGCCGAATTGTTTGATATGCAGAAAATTGAAAAGCAAAACTTTTCAGACAGACGACATTGACACTCACACACACACTTGAGAGTAAGTGTAGACTTAAAACAATGCCAAGAGTATGAGCACTTGAGGCACATCAAGTAGACAGTTGGAGACAAAGCAGAAACAAAACAACAAAGCGACAACAATAACACAAATAATACTCAGACACTCAAGCACATTGACAAATACATTTTCAAGGAAGTGAACTTCAAAAGCACTGATGCACATCTGTTTTCGCAGACGTTTGCATTCGAGTTTTGTTTTTACCTGCAAGTCATAAAATAAATACAATGGAGTCAACAAACGCATATCCAAAGCTTGTCCAGCATACAGCTCTTTACAAGCAAATATTTTTTACTTTATATTTTAAAGCAATAAATACACTTTTAGTTGAGCCAAGAAGATAATGCTTTTATAGAAGGCAAATATATATATTCTTTTCATGTATATGTGAAAGCAAATCGTATATTCAATTCATGACATTCTCATCTTTTGAATTTCAATATTCTTGATCTGCGTGTGCTTTACGAGACATGCTAAACAAAATTTGGTGCCTGTAACGCTGAAGATATATTAATAAAAAAACATAAATCGATCAATATCCTTAATCGATATTTATCGATATCAATGAATTAGGGTTAGATATCGAAAAAATGATTAACTAGTACTCTGGCTTTTATAGTTCCGAGGTCGGTGCGTTTACAGACGCACAGGCGGACATGTCTAAAGCGACTCAGCTAGTGTTCCTGGCGAAGAATATTTATTTATACTTGATGCATACACTATCACAAACAAATTATTCTACCCTTTTTATCTATTTTACACTTCATATAATAAAATAAATATTATTATTGCGATGGGTTGATTAATGCTTTGCATAAGATGCAAATATGTTGAGATTTGCATTCTGAATGCAATTTGGGTCACATTTGATACAAACAAGCCCACGCGTCGTATGATTAATATTTCAAGGGAACTATATTTGTCATGCAATGCGAGCAGCCCTACTGAATTTTAATTGCCTGGCTGCCCAAATCTTATCGCAACCATGCAACAAACAAGAAGCATAAGCCACATATTAATATTCCACAGTGTCCCGCACCCAATCATGCCTCCCTCTCTCTCTCTCTCTCGTTTTCGCACACTCACACTATCTCTTTTTCTCCGTATGCTGCAGTTACCACCGTGGAGCCGAACAACATGTATACAACGTGTATACCAATTGGCGGCAACTACACAGGCAGCGGAGGCGGAGGAGTATTTGCACCGACGACACTGGCGAACGCCTCGACGGATACGCTGGCATCCGGATTCGAGGCGGCCGGGTATGCGGCATATTCAACGGCGCTGAGCGTGACGATTGCCATCGGTTGCAGCCTGCTCATATTGAATGTGCTGATATTTGCGGGCGTCTACTATCAGCGGGACAAGACGCGGCTGGAGGTGAAGACGCTGCAGAAGCAGTATCAGCAGCGCAGCATGCATCAGCAGGTGCCGTATCCGCCGGAGCCCATAAAGCACGCGCATTATCACATCGGCCACTCGCAGAGCGCCAATGTGATTGTGGACGTGGAAAGCCATGGCCAGGACCAGACGGGCCAGGCGGCCATGCTGCTGCAGGCGGCTGCCGCTGCCGCCGCAGCAGCCAACGAAGCTTCGAAACCGCCACCGCCGCATATATGCGCCAACACGGGTATGCAATTGGCCAGCCAACAGCAACAGCAACAGCAGCAGCAGCAGCCGCAAGCGCAGCCAGGGGGCGGCAGTGGAGGTGTGCTCAATAATGCAGCCATGGATGGCACAAAAGCTGCAGATAACTTGGCCAATGTGACCTATAGCAATACCAGCAAACAGCAGCAGCAGCAACAGCAACAACAACAGCATCAACATCAACAGCAGCAGCAGCGCGATCATATGCAAATCAAGGGCATGGGGGGCGGAGGCACACAGACCTTTGGACGTGGCAACGGCGGAGGTGCTGGTGGTGGTAGCGGCAACAGCAGCGTGCCGGGCAGTGCAGTGGGCGTCGGAGGAGCGTCAGTTGTTGTGTCGGGCAGCAGCCTTCGCTACAATCCCGGCCTAATGACTTTGCCCAAGGCAAGCCAATTGCATCATGCTGCGACACTGAATTATGCGCGCAACACGGCCGCCTTGAATCTGGCGGGCGGCGGCACCGCCCTCGTGGACAGTCGTGGCAATGTGCTGCTCACCAGTTCGCCCGGCGGCAACGGCGATTGCATGACACTGCCACGCAATCTCAATCTGGCCTCGGCAACGCGCCACAATCCAACGACAGGTGAGTTAGCCCAACTAATGCTTTAAAGCTTGCCTCAGATTTAAGCCATGAGTTGCTGCCACAAATCCAATTGAACGAATTGCTTTTTGATGTAGCCAAGGCGGAAGATAAAAGTCTTTTTTCGGTGTTTGTTGCGTTCCCGCGTGCTACGTGCCGCATTCATCCAAGAAATGCAAACAGCTACAGGAATACACTAGCAGCAAGCTGACTGTAGCGTGTGGCAAGCCTGGCTAGGAAGCAAACAATATTGCGGGAAAGCAGCAATCAGTGTGATATAAGAAGATTTCATTTCATTATCAAGTGCTTTTCATTTTCATTCAATTTTTTTTGCGCTCCTGTTTCCTGCTAGTGGGTTAAAAACGCACAACTTGCATTTTATATTCGATTAAAAAATCATGTCCATAAATCCACAAGCTTCAATTGAGTGAACGCCCAAAAAATGTTCCAATACTCAGAGGTGCCGTCTGTGCTTGCAACATGTGTGATTGGGATAACGTACTTATATATTCTCTACATGATTGAATGTATTTATGATCTTGTTGCAGACGGGAGGCCACACGTATTCAAATTCTTTTAAATGTGGTCAAAATGAATTAGAATAAGAAAATAAATATAAATGAACGAACTTCTGAAAATATAAACATTATTATTATTTATTCCGTTGTCACTTAGTTATTGACAAACTGAAAGGTGTATATTAAAAAACATTTTTTTTTAAATAAACTTGCTGTTTGACGTTACGATTAAAATTAAATTTGCTGATAAAATGATTTGTTAATTTTTTGATTCATGCTCGTCTTAACATATTTACACTATCATACGATTTTTGTAAGTTTTTCGTCTTGCCAAAAAGAACGCAGGTGCTGTATTAAAAGCTCAAGACAAATTTAAAAGGAACGTTTAAATCTGAATCGACAAGCTTAAAACGCACTGTTCGATCCCCTGGAAAAGGCAGGGTGAGCATTCAATCTAAGGCTCTAAGAAATGACTCGCATAATAAGTATGAAAGTATGTATACATAATACATAAATACATAAGTATACTCGTACATATAAATATGCGATTGGAAGCACAGCTGGTAGTCTGGCTGCTTGTTAGGTTGCCAAACCGGAAAAAAAAAACAAAAAGAAATATTTGAAAAATGAATGACGGGGCAACATTGTAAAGGAGCGCCAGCTACACATAAATTTCCTGCAAAATCACCCCAAGCAAACAAAAATATTGCTCAATCAAACCGAATGACCTTAGAGCTGCGTCTGACAAGACCGAAAACTGAACCCCCGGCTACGCTCAAATATGTCCGCGTGAAAATTGAAATTGTACTAATCAGCCACAGACCCCGCTCGGCAAACGCAATGGTCCGAGGATGAATCCTTATGTTGTCCATGGGAAGCAATATATTCGGAGAGCCAAAAACCAAAACTACAGGCTAAAAGAAAAAGAGAAAAAACAAGGCAGAGAAAACATTTACGCTTCGCTGAAGTTCAACGCACTTTTTGACTTTTGACCACAGTTTTGCCGTCTGACAGCAAACGAACCGCCCCGTCCGAGCACATCCCGCCCCAAGCCCTGGTACCGGCAAGGTTTTAGCTCCGCATCCGTTGCTTCAGTTCAACCCGTAACCCTCGCTGGTGGCGCCTGCTTAGTTGATGGGCACGACGGAAATTGTTGTACAAATTATGCTCCACTGATTGCCACGGCCTTAACAGATTTTATACTCTGTAGAGCTAACAACAAAAATAAGCGGTTGTATCATTTAATTGAAGCAAAGTTGATTTTTATATATTTTTTTTCTTGATTTAAAATCTATCTTGACTACAAACTACTGACATATTTAAAGTTTTTCCTACAAATAGCAACACGAAAAACCATTAAATTTAATTCTTTAAAAATCATTTTTTTTAAACCGTTTGTGAATTAAATGAGACAAATCAGAACTTTGATTCTTAATTTTTTGATATGCGTGCTTTAGGGAATTTTTCGAATTTGCTGGAAACATAAAATACAACAAACACACAAACACAACGAAAAAAAATTATAGAATCAAACTATATAAACATTTTTTTATGAGGTATCGGTATTTATTGTTATTTAAATGTGGGAAATATTGTTTTCAATAAGTAGCACATGGCACAGGTTAAAGGTTAGCCCGCAGTCGGTACAAAGTTATTTTGAAGACTCGTTCTCGATTTGCTTTTGTTTGATGAGCTGTTAAATGGAGAATGTGAGTTGCAGTTGTGGCAACTTATTGACAGTTTTTCTCAGGCAGCACGCTATGTGGTCGTAATGGCACTTCAAAAAATATGCCCGCAACAATAAATTTCCAGTTGAGCTACCGTGACATCTGATAAATTTGATTGTGCCGATAAATACGTCAGGCTGCATTCCGCTACCAAGTCACGACATGATTTACTGTTAGGATTTTCAATTTCAATTGAGAGCCAATTTAATGATAAGACTTCACTTGTCATAAACTATATATATTATATACTATATAGTTTTCCAGCCTAGATACTAAGTTTTGCGGTGCTCATAAAACGTTTACATTTCAAGTTATTACCTTGCCGCATAAAAACAAAGAAAAACGACATAAAACAGTTGGCCCTTGCATAATAAAACAAAACATGAACTAAAGCCTCGGCCCTGAGGTAGCAGCGGGGTCAACTGTGCAGCGAATTATGTTATTTTTATTATGGCACCCGCTCAGGACCGGGCTGCTACGAGGGTCGGGCATCTGCCGTTGACATTTTTGGTCATAAATAAAATGTCAGCCATCGATAACAACAAACAACAAATACATACGTAGCACAGGTGAGGGCCGAGCAGCCAATTTGCAATTTTTTTCATTGGCTGTTTATGAAATTGCCGCGCGATAAGCAAAACAACTGTTTTTTTACAGCGGGTGAATTTGCAGTTCTCACAAATGCACTTGTTGTTGTTGTGAATGTTTGTTTTGTTTCTCTGTAATCAAATTACTGCTAACAGGGTCGGGATTCTGTGCACTGTTGCAGAAAATGTTATTAAATCTGTACAGAGATTGAAACGTTGTTGAAAATAAAAACGAAAAAAAGCCAACCAAAAAGATTCATGATACTGAAATTGTGGGCTCAATTTGAGTATAAAACAAATTTGGAAGCCTTACTATAACTTCTGTGGTATAATTTAATAAAGTAATTTAAAACTTGTTAAAACGCTTTTTGCTTAGCCAAAATATAGCTTATTTTAAACAAAATTAATATGAGAAAAGCAATTTTTTGACTTTAAGCCCATGTTATTTTGGGTGCTTACATGCAACACAAACTTTAATAAACTCTTGTGGTCTAAATAAAAAAAAAACTAATAATAAAAAATAATTCAAGAGATCTCATCTCAAATAAACAGGGTAAAATATATCAAAGAAGACCAAGATAAGAAGAGATTAGGCTTGTATATTATTAGCTTAATAAAGGTCGCTTAATAAGTTGTTGCGAAAAACAACGATTTTTTTTATATAAGAACTGACTTAGTTTCCCATTAAATATATTTACTAAAGACCTCAAACGGATAAATACTCGTGTTTATATCTATATCTCTCTAAGTTTGCCATACGAGTTATGCAATTAAATTACTTGTGAAATAGAAAAATACTTTCAGTATATATTTAGAAATGAAAACGCAATTTTTCAAATCGTAGCAAAATAAAATGTAAGTGTAAAAAACTTAAAGCACAGTTCTGGTGCGTCCATTAACTGCCTAATCCATTCCGAGAGAGAGAGGGTGATCGGAGACAATTCCATTTTATAACACAGATGTAAGTCTCAGTGTGACGGTGCCCTGATAAGCTTTATTAATTTTTTTTGCTTTTTGCTTTCTTGATTTCCTGATTCTATCACCGACTGAAGCACTCGAGTGCCCTCACCTGAATGCCATGCCCAATCGAGTTATAATTGCAGAAAATTCTCTGTTGCTTCTAAAAGCAAGGCCTGTGAATTTGTCGCATTTCAGCTACTTGAGCAGGTTTTTGCACTTGGTTCGTCAGCTCTAATTGCTGTTCAATAACGGCTGCAAAAGGAAAATTGTAAAAGCCAAAACAACATTTTCCTATAAAATATAATCAGCATGTTTTCCACTTGTGCTCAGTTGTTGTTGCCGCTGTCATAGCTGATTTCATTTTACGCATCTCTGGCGACGTTCGTGGCGCCTTAACGGAACCGGAAACTTTTTAGTGGCTAAGTGGGTGGCACTGCTTTATGGATGGTACTACGGGTGGGATACAGCTCGCCACTCGCCGTCGCCGTCTTCAGCATCAGGTGCTGGCGATGTCGGAAGTGGCGAGTGCTGCTTTCCGCGTTAGCATTTTCAGCGCTCTCTGCATTATTTATAATTATTGCGAATTTTCATATAATTATGCGTGGGCGCATGCCTCGAAGAGCCCGCCAGCTGGTTGCCAGCGACGCAGCTCGGCATTTCATTCAGTTATTTATTTAAGCAGCACATTTTTCTTCCTCGCGGAGACCATAAATATTAAAGTCAACTACAGTTTGTGTCTGTGCGAAAATCCTTACGTAATTAATGCTTGTCCTCAGATTTTTGGGCTTTTTTTTCTTCTTCTTTTCTTTTTTAACTCTGTGCACTCAGAAGTGCCACATTAATATTTGTTGTCGTTGTTGCTGTCTAAAGCCCTTGGATTATATAAAACGCTTACGTTGTTTAACGGCAGTTTAATGCCTCATTAGGTTTAGTGGGTTGACTTGAACTAGCAAGATTCGAGCCAGTGCGTCCTTTGAGTGTTATGGCCTTTAAGCGATTGCATTTATTTTATTTATAATTTTTGTCAAGTAAGCATTTTTGATTATATCGTATTTAAAGCATTCTATTAAAATGTTTATTAAAATCATAAGATCTTTTCTATTGTGTTATGTCATAAAATTTTTTGGAGTTTTATATGGCATTCGTTGAATTATTACTTTAAAATTCACCAAAATATTCGCTACAATCTTTAATTTGACAATGCCGACACAAACAGATACGCATTCGCCTGTCGTCGTTTCTTTTGTCATTTGTTATTAAAATTACGGCTATCGATTGATTTTCCTCACATACACGTACACTGTATATGTATATGTAAGTTTTGCTACACAATTTATAAATGATTTGATTCCCCTATGTCTTTTGCTAGCATGAATTTGTTGTTTTAAAATAAGTATTTGCTGCTTTTATTGAATGGGTTAAAATTAAGATTTTCTAAATATTTACTTAAACGAAAATTGGTTAACGGAAAGGGTCTAGGAAATATACTCTACCCAGGTCAACGGACTTAAATCTTTATTATCCAATTGTTATGCAATTCAATTTAAAGCATTATTCAAAAAATTAAATATTCCTTATTTGTGTATAATATACAGAACGTGCGTGCCAAAAAGGGTTCCGTAGGAATTACTAAAGACCTAAAGGGATGAAATCGTATACCTTCTGGACTTGACTCCATCATTCTGTTCACTCTTGTCTAATTTGTTGAGCACAGGGCGCTAACTAGACTATTTTTTACTACACATACTTACACATACACTTACGCTTTTGATAGTGAGCGCTTGACTCGTAAAAATTTCAAATTATTGGAATATAGACTGCCAACACTTTTGTAGGCCCAATTGGTATTTAAGCAAAAATTTGATTAAAGACTTAAAACTAAGCCATAAAGTTGACTGCAGTAGCTTTTTGTAGTGCAAATCGATGAAATGCTGGATTCGGCCTTTTGGGCCATAATCATTTCGACCAAGTTAAGAACTTAAAACGAGGTTTTCCATTTATGTTTTTTGCGCCTATTTTCAATTTATTTCTGGAGAACGTGGCAGGCAAAAGGCAAACTTTTCATACTCTTCGCAATAAATTCAAAAACAGCCGTCAAGCGAGAGCCCGCAAAAAATAAGCCGCCAGCAAAAATCAACCAAATTGAGTAAAACAATGAAGCGTAAACGATTTTTGCTGACATATGCGGGTCTGTATGTGTGAGTGGGCGGGGGGTTAGTAGAGGGCGATGAGGGGTGAATGAATATAATAAAAATAAAGCAGCAAACAAAAGGCAAACGCGACTTGCCTGTTAAGCCCAGCACGAGTAAGTACAAGCTAGTACACAAGCAGGCGAAATAGGGAGCGAAGGAGTGTGTGATAGAGAGGGAGGGGAAGACTCCGATGTGACGTGATTGTCATCCACATTGTCAACGTCAGGCAGCCAAAACACCACCACCACCAACAGCACCAGGACACTAGCACGAGGACATAAACAGCTTCATACAAATGTTATTATTGAAATTTCAACAGTGACACACACACACGCACACGCACGGAACGCATTTATCACACATACGCCGTGTGCGATGCAGAAAAAACAAAAAAAAGTGATGAAAAATCTATTTGCAAGACATCCCATAGACTGTTCCCATCTCCCACAGCCTAAGCCCATACCCGGCCACATTTATGCCACCGCCGTCAACATATGTTTGCCTTCTGTCCCAAACCGACACAAAAAATATGCCCACCTAGTCGACCCATGGCCCAACCAGGCCCAGCGCATTATTCGATCTCCCCGCCGCATTGTGGCTTCTGATTCCCCAGTTTTGCGTTTTTGCTTCGCTTTTCTCAGTTTTATTATTTGGTCTCCGCTTTGATGATTTTGGCAAAACGACAGACGGAACTGCGGGCATACAAATGTCGTTTTATGTATACGCTAGATGTAGTTGTGGTTCTTACTTGGCTGAGGGATGATAGTTTTGTTCTGGGACGCGCACTTACCCCCACCAAGCCCCTCGCCCTCCCCCTTGCCCAATTCTTCATTTGTCCCTTTGTCCATTTGTCGCTTTGTTGCTGTGCCTTGCGCAGCTAGTTAGATAAAACAATATTATTTTATTGCCTTCGCCCGACAACTGCTCACAGTACTGTGCGGCTTCCTTGCTGGTCAGTTGTGGTGCTGGTGGTTAGTACATTGTGGCCCAGTAAGCCAGACAATTTGGCGTAATAAAGGGTCGACTTCAAGGATGAGCCTAGTTGGTCAGACAACTTGTGCGCTTCGAATGTTTCGATTTCATTTTCATTCACAAGTTTACTGCTCCCATTTACTAGAAAAACACTAAAGATTTTTTACTGCTGTCAAGCGAAGGAATTACAAATTGACTTTACTTAAATTAGGAGACTTTACTTAAATTTGGATTAAAGCAAATGAAACGAAATGAAAATGATTTCTTAATATTGAATATTCTTTTTTAAAATGTATTTTGTTCTCTTTTAAAGAGAAAATATGGCTTATATATAAGAGGATACAACTTTTGGTATTTTTGAAGCCCATTTAAATAAACTATCAAAAGGGGTTTTATTTTTACCCAGTCCCATATGGAAAATATGGAAAAGGAAAGATACTCATATTTGCTGACAGGCTATTTCTTTTGAATTGGGGCTTTTCAAAAGTACTGTTAGACAATAGTTAGTTAAAAAGTTGTTCAGCCTTTGTCGTATCAGGTATTCCATAAAGCACAAACTGCTACACAACTTAAAGAACTTTAACATAAGTGGAATAACGTAGCCCATCCAGCTAATCCAGCAAATATATTTTTCAATTCGCTGTCAGTTCGGACACTCAGGCAACATACATAAATCTACATGGTGGCACTCATAAATATTTCATTGATGCGCTTCGCTGCTCAGTTCGCTGTTTTTGTTGTCGCTGCCGCTGCCGCTGCTTATAAGTGAAATATGTCCAGTTGGGCGTGCAGACTTCCATTTCCTTGGCACTTCCTTGCAGAAATGCTCTCGAATATTACTTTTCCTTTTATATTTAATATGCTCATTCAATTTGCTCTGTATCTGCTGCGCTGCTGCTGCTCTTGTCCTGTTCATCTGGTGCTCGCTCGCCGTGTCGTTTATTGATGACATGACAAACAAGGTACGATTTCCGTGCACTCAAAAAGTTCGACAACCATTTTTCTTATATTTGCGCCCAGTTCGCAGAGTTCGCTGCCAGTTCTTTCGGTTCTTTGGCTATTGTTTTTGTATGCACATTAACTTCATTTTGCAATCACGCGCACCATAAATCCAATTTAATTGTGCTGCCCTCCCATACACAAACACACACACACACACACTATATATATATATATATATATATATATATATATATATATATATATATACACATACACAAATCAGATCCATGCGCTTGCTTTGGCACAGTTCACACTGCGTATACTTAATATTTGTTCGCTCGTGCGCTCAATACCCGGCTCAAAGCTGAATAGACGCACATAAATTTCCCTCGATTTCCGTTTGATTTCTTCGCATTGCATTTTGAAAAATAGACTTTTTATACTGTTGCTTCAGTCGGTACACCAATACCCCCTGCCATTCTACCAATGCCCCTTCGGCGTACCTTATCTGGCTGATTTACTACGCACAATTTTCTGCGAACTTCCACAAACTTCTTCCAAGCGTATGTTGTGCTGTGTTGTTGTACCCATTCGGCCAGGTCAGTCGTTTGTTGTGATTTATGTTTGATTGAAAAGCTTTAAATTGTATGCTAATCAGGTCTGGCACAGAGTCATTTGTACAGCTGCCGCTCCAATTGAATTTAAATGGTCCGCTCATTTGGCACTTTGACTGAACGATTGATAATTTGAATGCCATTAGCCGGTTATGGGGTGGAGATAACTGGACATGATTTATCAATAACCAAGTCAATCAGTGAAACTATTAACTCCTCAATGGTAGTAGTTAATATAAATACTTTTACTACTTGCCAACGTTTTATTTTAACTTATCCTTTGGTTGGGTTCAAGCTTTTTATTTGTAAGAGGAAATGTGTCAAATAAATACGTACAGCACATAGTTTAGGCAGGGCCTAATGCCTGTCAAACTTTTGACATATTTGAAGAGCCTATTTTGATTAAGTGGGAGCTACTAGTTAAGAAAACCTTTCCATGGAATCTTAGACATTCTTGGAAATCATTCAATATTCATGGCATACTAATGCACTCCTCCATTAACGTTTTTGGGTAAAGTGTCTGTGCCGTTCAACCATGCTTAGCTTTTTCCACCTAAAATTTGCTTCGCGTATGCTAAACTTCTTAAATTTGTTTACAAATATCAATAAAAAAAAGAAAAGTTTTAGTGTGTATAAGTCGAGCCTCTTACTTTGATTACATTATTCGTAATCCTAATCAATTTTGATGTTTCTATTTATATACTCAAAAAGTACACATCTGCTCATAGAATTTATACATTGAAATAGAAATTTTGTAACAAAATATAAAATATAATTTTTTTATTTATACAATTAAAACCAGATTTATTATCTTGTGTTTAATTTTTATAACTAAAGAAAACGTTTTTAAAATTTGCAAATAGGTAATATTTTTGATAATTGGGTGAATAATAATAGTTTATGGAGTTTATGGAGCACTGTTTTATGTCTTATGTTTTATATCTGAATATAAACAAAAACAGAAAGACTTTTAATACACCGTAAAAATAAAAAGTTAGGATTAAAGTAATTTTCAAAATCTTCGAATTGATTAAATAAGGAAAATTAACTTATATTATTTTAATTTTCTGCTGAGCAGATAATTTCTTTATATAATGTTTTATAATACTTGTTTTTTTTCTTGATTCAGGTTACATTAAAATATACATTTTGTGGGTTTCATGAGAATAGACACTAAACATTTTTTAGAAAGTCTTTGAAAATTTGGTAACAAACTTTTAGTTTTATGACTTAAAGGATTTTTACTATGCAGGCTTTTTTCGCTCTATATGAACCCTCTATGTACTTAGTCGACACCGAACTAGAACGCATGCAATTCTGTCGCTCATTAAGCGCAGCTGTTCCGGGAACCACTTTACTATCACTTGACCATAAATTGCAAGCCTTGACCAAATGGGCCGAGAAAATTGAATCCGCTGACGCCCCCTTCGATGTAGTCCAATCAGAGCGCATCGCTAAGCAACGCTTGTTATTTTTTGATAAGTCCAACAACTGTCAACTGAGAGCTAAAATGGCAAAAGGCACAAAAAAGATCAGCAAATTTAAGCAATAAATTCGCGCTCAACTGGGGACAGCTCATTAATGCACAACGCACATTCGCATGCACACACACGCGCACACATGTCCCTATGAGGACACACAATTCACAATTGGCTGCACTTGTGCCGGGCCACTTAGTTGTGGACAGAACTGGAATGCCGCAATGCCGCATCCACTGGTCTCGGCTCCACGTCCCTCTGCTGTGGTCAACTGAGCTCTGGGTCCCATGTTGAAGCTGCGCCACGTTGAGGGGATGCCTGCCCATTTTTTGTCGAGCTATGTATGCGGCATTTCCGGCCTTGTCATTTTATACTAATCAACATCCGTTGAACGTTTTTATTGCCAAAATTTGAGTACATAATTTAAGGGTGCGGCTGCGTGACTCTTAGATTCAGATTTGCGGGGGCCACCGAAAGCGTAATATTTTCTCTTTCTATAATAATAGGCATTTGTTACAGCATTTGCATTGTAATTGCATGCGGGTCGTATTTGTGCATTTGTACAACATTGCGTATAAGTGACGTGCATATAAATTAGATTTGTTTCGCTGTAAATCGCATTTTGAGCAACAAAAAATAACAAAATTCATGGAAATTGAAAATTTATTGCATACCACATACAGACACACACACATGCACACACACATACATGTTAAACCGCTCGCTTTCATTGCGCATTACGCATACGCACCGTTGTTAATTTCATATTCAGAACTGAGGGCAACACTCGCCGAGCCCCAAAGTGTAATTGCACATGAACTCGCACTCTTACTAGTACTTCCTTTGACCATCTACTTTATTATGCATTTTGGGAAGCACGTGTATTTGCTTTAGTATGATTGTGTGTGTGATGTGGGTGTGTATTTTGGCAAATGGCCCCTACTTAATGTAAGTCCCAACCTGCTTTGATCTTTCTGGTAGTCAGCATGGGTCCCTTTTCTAGCCTAGTCATAAGCATTCGGCATTCATTGACTTTTACTTTGACTGCTCTCTGAGGTGCGTCTATTAAGGCTTTTTCCCCATTGAGTGGCTCGATGCGCAATGAAATTATGAAGGTAAACAACGTGCTTGGATGTCAACAAAGTAAATGCCAAGTGGATTTTAGCATAATTGTGCCACTTGATATTGCTTTAACTAACTGTTGATTTATAAAGCAGTAACTTTTAATTACTTCACTCACTCAATAACCATTTACTACATAAACTGCCTTATAAAAGTACTTGCCTCATTACAGTTCAGCCTGGCAGTTGCTTAAATTGTGCTTTTAGTTGGGCTGTTGCTTAAGACACATATCAGCATATCAGCATGTTTTTGCACTTTAATTTTATCATTGTTCTTTGTTAGTTATTGCCATTGAATAATTAAAAATCTATCGATTCTATATCTATATCGTCACTGGATACCTCTGAGTATGGGTAATTATAATTTTAATTTGATTTATGGTTTTCCATAATAATTAATATTTACTGTTACATATTAATTTTATTAATTCATTTAAAAAACAATTTAATTGTAAAATTGAAAAGATGTACAGCAATTTAGTCAACATGATTTTTAACGGGGCTTTATTTAGTATGATTGAAAACTACTGATGATACTGATACTATATTACAAAATTTTATTATATCCTGAGAAAAAGACAGTAGGCAGTAGACAGTTAAGGCTGCTCGAATTATATTACAAAAAATTTCAAATTTATTGGCTGTTGTTTTCTCATTAACATGAGTTTCCAAGCACTTCATGTTTATCTGATTGGTGCAGCTATCTTCTATATCTTATAGGAATAAAACACTATCTGTATCAAATGAGCTTTGAAAATGAGACATTTTAAAATTCTTGCCTTGCCAGACGAATGAAACACGTGTCCTCGGTAACTTGGATAACTCAGCGAAAATTTCTTAAACTCACATACTATTTTAAAGAAAAGAGCATTATTATGCGTCACTCTGCACTTTACCACCACCAGTTGTCCAACAACCGATTATTGCAGTTTACTTAAACATCCGCAGTTTAATGAAGCTACAGAGTGTCTTTCGCTTACGGTTATTACCCGACAGGAAGTGTCATATTGCTTGACATTTTCGCAAGCTCACCAATAAAACTGCATTCTATTTGCAGTGCAGGCAAACAAATTAACTAACACAAAGGCAAACATACACACACACACACACACACAAAGACCGCTTTTATTTATGAGTATAGAATGGGGGTAGAGGTTAGTGTCACATTATTTGACATGCGGTCGCAGGGCAAGAGAAAACATCGAAATATTAGCAACGTCAATAACTGCACACATTGGCACTTTTGAACGATGAACGATGGGTTGAACGACGTGGAGCGGGAGCTGGAGGGGCTGGAGTGGGCTCAGGGCTTGGTAACTGGTTGGCAATTGAATAGCACAAAAAGCGCAGCAGCACCGATGATGTCGTCGATGACAATGACGATGACAGTGATGATGAAAATGATGATGATGACGATAACAATGACGATGTGTGTTTAATGTTTAACGTTGTTGTTTACAAATTGACTTTTGTTGTGGGGCTGTTGCTGGCGCTGTTGTTGCTGCTGCCTCGGCCGCTCGTCTATAAACGTTTGCTTGATAATATGCCGACATATGCATAACGATATAAGTAGCTTACATGCTCCCCACTCTATCTCCCTTTTTCCAGAACTACAACAATACCAACAGCAACAGCAACAACAGCAGCAGCAACATCAGCAGCAGGTTAGCAAACATCAGGCAAATGGGACTCTGCTAACGGGCATGCAGGCGCATCATATACGCGGCCCACGCCCACCGCTGCGCACCGCCTCTTCGTCGACGACGACCACCACCAGTAGCAGCATCAACTCGGGCATGGGTGCAAACGGACCCGGTGGCAATATGCTGCTCGACCAGACGCCATCGGGCGGCAGCAGCAGCAGCGGCGTCAGCAGCGCACCCAGCTCCTCCAAGGGTCACATACACGCCCACTCCCACGGCCACATGACGCACGCCCACGGCGAGAGTCTCGGCATGAGCTCCACAACGGGCGCGTCGCAGCAGCAGCAGCAGCAAGTGCCCCAGGCAGCGATTGACGAGATGCGCGTCTGATAGGTGTCGGTCTTTGAGTTGGACTTATAGTCATCAGCGGGGTAAGTTGACATCCAGGCACGTTTTTAGCAGTGCTCTAGCTAAGGCAACTGACACTGAGAAAACAGCTTGTCGAAGTTCAGAACATTCTTAAAAAAGGTTTAAGTCATTCTTGATTTCATAATCGATTGTTAACGATGCATTGATAAAAACAAAGTTCATAAATTAAATTCAAAATGCTTATGACGAGAAATTATGTGTTTTAAGTACGTGATTTCTCAGGAATTCTACATAGGGGATTGTAAAGAAACGTTTTTAATGTAAAATATTGTTTTCTAGTTAAAAATGTCCATTGGACAGCGCTTTAAACACCAAAATTTATAATTTTCTTCTGTGCTTTTAACAACACAGATATTTCATATTTTAAATTTTCACTACTTCTCATACTCACCAGTACTCAATTCTTAAATAGAAGCAATATCAAATATTTCAAGTGAAAACTTGACTTAACTATTAATATCATTTTAATAATTTTATTTAACATTTCTTTTAATTTTCCTTAAAAAATGTCTTTGGTTACTAAGGATTTAAAGTATCAGTGTCCGTAATCGATTAATTTGCAATTTTCAAATTTTCAGCCATCCAAAAAATAATCTATATATATTCATATGATCATCAACATTCATTCAGTTCTCCTCCTTTTGTTTTGAATAGGAGAGTCGTCTTCCTCGTGCCTTCTTTTCATTGGAAATTTCAATTTTCGGCTTTGTGTTTGATTTCGGGAGTCTATTGCATCTATGTTGAAAATATTATCGATCCTGTTTATAATATCTTTGATTTGAAATGTATTTGCCTCTATATTATCTTTCATTTCAAGTGCTTTAGGCTTGATATTTTCTTGTATTTCAATTGAATTTGTCTCTATTTTGTCTGTGATTCGATTAGTATTCATCTTCATATAACATTTGCCTGGTTGAATTTCATCTTCCTCAGATTCATTTAACACAAATTCATGTAAATCAAAGATGTTTACCGTAAATTTATATACGATTTCACCCGTCGAACTGAGACTGGCATACTCATATAGAAAATATTTGTCATCTTCCTCACCTATTATGCCAAAACGAATCCCAACTTTAAGAGCTTTGCGCAGTTGTTTTCTGTAATATTTGCGTATCCTTATGGATTGCAAGCTGTGTTGAGCTCTTGCAACAATGTCACGCCAATAACTGGGTTTATTGAGTTCTCTCATGGCTTCGGTAAGATAATAGGCAAATGTGTAATAAGGCATTTTTAGATATTCTATTATAAGAATTTACAAAAAAATGTATACTTTAGCTATAGACAGAAAAAACGTTTGTACCTATTTCAACTTTACTTATAGCTTATGATTTTTTGAGCAAATGATTATTATACATAGTCAACTATGTCTTTACTAATATTGTCGGGCCCGTGCCTAAAAATTGCATTTCGGGCCGGGCCGGACTCGAGCCTAACACACCTAATATTAACGAATTAAAATCATAAATGAAACTTAGACTCTTTAGATTTTTCATTCAACGCTCGCCATTTTATTTAAATATGCAAAATTCTCAAATTTGGTCTACCTAATTCGGTCAGAAATATTTGGCATATTTTGTTTCAACATCTGGAAACATTCTTAAGGATAGACAAACTAGATTATTAAGCTCTAATATCGACAATATTTTATTTTTAAATGAAAATATGAACTAATATTGAATAAAACATACATTTTTGCGTATGTGCTCGTCTTTTTTATAAAACGTAAAAAAAAGATATGCAGAGCCAGGTAGTTTCATATGAAAGCTGTCAATTTCAAGATTCAATTGCGTTTTTTGTACAATGTTTTCTTAATTAACGTTGGGTATTATAAAAAAGTTTCCGCATTATTCATAAATATATAAATAAAAAACCTAATTGCAATAGCAAAAAGTTCGGCTCAGCGGAAAAAACAAAAACCGCTTTCAAAATTTTGTACAAGTATTTTTCAAAGCTCTAAAAGTGGTGTATCATTAATTGTTCATTGAAATCATCTCGAGGTTAATTTAAATGTATTTTAAGCTTCATTTGCCATGTATGTATATGTATGTATTTACCGTTGACAGCCGCATCTTGAACATGCCAACATACGCCTGCAAGTATGACAACAATTTTAGCCCTTAATGGGTAGGGAAAAAGACACGGTCGACGTCAAGGTAAAATAAAATATGAGAAAAAAGGGCTGATCAAAAAAACAAATGGCATGCCGACATGCGGCTGCATAAAATATTTGCCCCTTATTTGATAAAAATAAAATAAAATAAAAAAATTTCAGAGAAAGTCACAACACAACAACAACGACGACAAATACTTAAGTCATGCAAATACAAACCAACAAGGTTGGCAGCGAGCGATTTAAAGTGTCCACTAGAGTAACCAATCTGTATATAGTTTGACGTACATATGTACCCTTACCAAGCCATGAAAAAAGCTTAAAATCCAAGTCTTATTTAGTAGATTACTTTCAAGCAATCTTTAACCTGAAGTGAAAACTGCATTTCCCATTATATAAACCCTCAATGCTGAATTTTTTTGTGTAATTTGTATTATTTTTTTATTATTTAATATTAAACTAGAGCTAAAACAAATATCTCTGTAACTTTTTAAATTTATTCGATTCAAATCCAAAAAGCTCCCAAAAAATTACTATTCTAAGCAACAAATTAAGCCTTTAAAAGGCAAAGAGTTTATAAAGTTTACAGACATTCTGTTGTCTAAGGCATGTGGCAAATACCCTATTCCCAAAGGAACTGCATGCCGTGCTGTCCACTTGCAGCCACTGTAGTTTCCCATAGTCCGGAAAATAGGTATTGTACTGTGTGTTGTTGGGTTCGCAAATGCGCAAGTGTGAGAGCAGCCCATTAATTCAGCTGGCATACAATTAAATTTGCATTTTCTTAATTTTTTTTCATTTTTCGCTCACACCTGGCAAAGTTCCACTAGAGTAGCCAACGTGCCGTCCCAGACCTGAGCTGGTCCGCGCAGCATCACCTTCATGACTTTTAGCTGATTAACATTTGCGCTCTTCTCTTTTGCTCTTGTGCTGGGGGAAATGCAATTTTCCAACCAAAGTAAAAAGTAACAGCAGCAAGTGGCAACCTTTATGTAAATTTACACCCACCATATATGGCGGGTATACAAATATATATACCGTTGAGCATACTTATAAGTATACGGTACTGCCAGCCAGCGCTTGGTTGGAGCAGGTCCGCCGAAGTGTATATGTGCTAAAAGCACAATAAACATTAATTTTCCCTACTTCTTACATTTTGTTTCAGCTTTTTCTGTTGCCATCTGTGCATATTTTGGCACTTGGTTAAATTATGATCAAAGTCTTGGTGGACCCCAGATAATCAAAAATATAAATAAATAAATAAACTCAAAAAATGAAAACAAAAGTAAACTAGTTGATATTTTATTTTAACCTCAAGTAGAGATTTTAAACGTGAAAAATCTGTAAGAGTAAAATAGAGAATAGAGAAAATGAAATCAAGTTAAAATGTTTGTTGTTCATTCAAATGGCCTCTCAAAACAAAAGTGCTGCAGACTAAATTGGTTTCATAAAAAATTCCCCTAAACTTTGTACAAAGCTTTAATTATTATTATTATTTATTTTTTTTTTGCCGGTGGAGCGTGATGTGTGGGAGTGAGGGTTGTTAGGGCTGTTGATTCATTGAAAAATCTTAAAATTAAAAGAATTTCTGTTTACCAATTGTATATGACAACCGACCAAACTTAACGAATTTTCTAACTTTTATAGTAGACTTTGAAATTGATGCGTTAATAAAGAACATTGAAATTTATTAATGTAGTATGGGCTATACAGTTTAAAGTTTAATAATAATCAATTGTATAAAATTCAATAAGCTCGGTTCTGCATCAGTCGCTCATATAATATAGTCAGATTGTTGCGATAACATAATAATAATGTTAAATAGTTAATTCATTTATCTACGCTTTATTTTTGAAGAGAAAAATCTTGTCTATATTAAGCCAATGTTATGTGCAAATTTAAAGTTTTGACAAGTTTAACATTAAACTTTCATAATTAAATAATTTTTCAAAATTAACAATGTTAATTGAGTATGTACTAGCATATATATGTGCGTACATATGTAAGGAATAATTAATAAATCACATCACGTATTTACGGTTTTTTGCAATTTAATATAAGTATATTCATTGCCTTTAAATTCCTAATTGGTTGATTACATTCGCACAATATCAATGTCAATATGTATTGTGAAATGCATTAAGAGAATTCATATCTTCGTGCCTATGTTAAATAATCGGTTTTACTTTAAATAACCTGCAACCACATTTCCTGCTGGATTTGACTTGAATGCGAGCTAAATGCAAAAGTTGATACGTTTCGTGCAGAAATGTGGTGAAAACTTTATGTAATTTAGTTAAAATTATATTTATATGCACATATATATAAATGGGGAAACTGCCATAGACTCACACACTTGTGTAATAAACGTGTTGTGTAATTAGTGCAAAAGTTTATAAAGCATTAGCCAACACGCAAGGTATTAAAGGGATA
Organism: Drosophila colorata; assembly: GCA_035041545.1. NCBI lineage: Eukaryota > Metazoa > Arthropoda > Insecta > Diptera > Drosophilidae > Drosophila > Drosophila colorata. The sequence goes on along the minus strand of JAWNLD010000680.1, from coordinate 3,699,229 downwards.
AGCGAAACTGGTTGGGCATTATGCCTGGACTTGCCTGATTTAACTGCTGTTATGCGCATAAGAATGCGTAAGTAAGTTTTGTATTTCCGAAGCTGTTAGGGACTAAGAACTTAAAATGGTTTTGCATAGCACATAATATGCATATAACGGTTTATGATTACCATAAGATAGTAATATATACGTTGGTATGAATTTTCCAAATTGCTTTTTAAAAGATTAAACGTTTTAAAGCCACTTAAAATTGGATTGGACTTATTTTTTTTCGACCATCAATCACTATGTAAATAGTGTCAGTCAAATAGTATCAGATTCTATTAAGCCTTTCAATTTTTGTTATCTTATGTTCTAAGCCGTCAAATAGATAGCCTGAATTCTCTTAAATACAATCTGCTCATATTCATTATTTGTAAATATATTCAAATTTCTTTACGGCCAAGTTTAAGCATTGGTTAGTAGCAATGCTTCTAGTATCCATAATGCTTACTGGAAAAATGGGCCAGACGGATTAAAAGCAAAGCACATTAAGCTTAGTCTAAGTAATTTTGAGTGCATTCAAACTCAGTTTCTCGACGTTTTCTTATGTTGTCCTTGTGTCTGTCGGGGCACTGCCCGGAATAACTTTGGCCAATGTTTATTATTTCTTTGAAAGTAGCTTAAATCTGAGCGCATTTGTGCTGGCTTTTTTCTTGTTTTTTTTTTTTCAACAAGATATGCAAAGTGGCTGCACAAACACGCGTGTAATACGTTAATGATGGCCTGCACACGCACACTCAGCCACACACACACACATACACACAGGGGGACACACTTTCTCCTTTCCCATCCCCCAACAATGCACACATTGTAGCTACGATTTGCATTACGGGCATTGCTCAGTTTTGCAGCTTTTAGTTTTCGCAGCTATCTGAAGTCAACTCAGAGCACACCGACTACCGCCTACATAGTTCTACGCCATGCAAAGCCACACAACCCCCCCCCCCCCTCCTCCTCCATGCTCCCCTTCCTTCCATTAGCTCCCCTGCTGGCAATCTGCGCCAAATTGTGCGCTCAACTGAACGCCACGCGGCTAGCGAGCCACACCCCAGGGGAACTAGGGGATGAGGAGGCAACTAGAAAAACTTTAGGAAGCGAAGGATGCGAGTAGCAGCCGTAGGAGCCGGAGATGCCATCCTGACAGCAGCAGCGGGCGGACAAAACAAAAGGCAGCCGCGCATTCTGCAGCTGCACTTTAGTTTGCACTTTTCGCTTTCTTTGCATAAATTCTCGCGACCAGGCACAAACTGAGTTTACTGTAGTGCAAAAATGAGCACGCACAAAAAAAAATATGACGGCAAGAGCGGGCAGTGGGGCTCGAGCGGGCGAACTAGATATATAAGCAATGCTGTACAAGATTTCCCGTTGAATTTAAAACCAAACACAAAAGCATAATGGAAAACGCCAACAGAGCGCAATGAAGTATGCGATGCAAAACGGCAAAAGCAATGGCAACGCCAAATGGACTAGTTGGCAGACACAGATACAGATACAACTACACACGCACACACACTTAGCTACAGATGCACATACACATACACAGATACAATAACAAATACAAGTTGTTTCAGGGCCAGGCCCAAAGTACAGAGTGATGTGGGCCAGTGACTGTGACTATGACTATGACTGTGACTGCGACTGCGACTGTGGTTGAACATACACGTGGGCGTGAGTGTGTGCGTGGGCGTGGCAGCTCTCAAGACAACTTGTTCATAAACATGGATCGTAAACTTTGATGGGCAGGCAACAGCAACAGCAACAACAACAACATCACGGCTAATGTCGATGCACACAGTTGAGTCTGCAGCTAAAAACAGTCAAGAGGTCATCGGAGTTAGCTATGCGAGTATTGCGCTAATTTAGTAGCTCTTTGAGTTACTTGCACTAGTCCAAAGCTCAGTGGCTTCAGCGTATCATAACTCGCAAATTTCTAATTTCGAAATAAAAGTTTATTATGCGCAGGGAATTCGCTTTCAAAGTTCTTGGACCCCAACTACTTTCGAAAGCAAAATGAGTATGTTTATTGTAATACACAATTGTTCAAGCTAGATACCGCTGGAGAAAAAAATCACAATTTCTAGTTATAATTCCATTTTCCTTCTAAAATGTTAAAAACTATTTATGTTGCACAAAATAATTTTAATAAATTCTTGAATTGAGAGCAAAACATCTATTACAATAATTTTCGTACTTTAAATAAACGTAAAACATTGTTAATCACAGTTCAACCGTTATTAGTTTAAAAACCTTATCTTATGCTTAGTAGCTTTGCATTTAAGCTGAAGTTAGTACTGAGTGTAAGTAAAACAATTTTAAGTTTTTTCTTTAAGTCTTAAGCCTATTCAAAACGGTTTCAGAATTTTTAAACACCAATCTTTTGTTATTTTTCTATACTGACATATTTGACAGTATTCATTACGACAACATTTTTATCAAAAATATTTTTTCTATTATCGGGGCTCTTAGTTTCGACAAAGGTCTTGCCATTCGACTTCAGCCTGAACTTATTGAGAAATCTAATGAATGCCAATCGTTGAGAAACTCTAATGAGTGCCAATGGTTTGTAGCTTGAACTTGTTGAGAATTGTAAAGAGATATTAATCACAAAACAGATGTATATTTTGTCCGGGTTCGAATCCCAGGCCAGGCTAGTATGGATGAAGTATTTCTGTTTTGTTTTCAAGATTATAATTTTTAAAATGACGTTACTAATATTTTCTTATGTAAACCTTTAAAAATGAGTTTAAAGCTAATCGGGCGAAAATTTCAATTTAACCCTCATCAAATTTCATGCAAGGTGTATTTTCAAAAAAAGGGAAAACCTTTTTTCTTTTAATTTACATAATTATCTTCAAAAATGATTTTAAATCCAATCGAATGGAAAAAAGGTGTTTTTTGCATAAGTTTCCAAAATTGTAACATCAAGTTGCTAATGTTTCATTATGTGAAGCTTTGAAAATGAGTTTGAAGCTAATCACACGAAGATAATACTTTCACTCATACAACCTTGACCACTCAGTAAATTTTCCAAAAAATTGGCATGCAGCCATTCCTGAATTTTCATATAGATCTTTCAAATTGAGTTAGAATACGATCGGATGGAAAACTCAAAAGTTGCATATAAAGGTTTTTCACCATTTTCCCTAACTACTATGAAAATTTCAGCTTTCTAACTCTTATGGTTTAGGCCCTGCGTTCAATGCCAATCACCATCACAAACAAATTTATATATATAGATAGATTATAATAATAAAAAAATTGCATTACAAAGATCTGGCCAAAGATGTACTCTTTAACAGCATAGTCAATAAGACCACCACTGTGCTTTATATCTTTATATCTCTTGTCCGTCCCATTTGCCTTTCGTGTATTAAACTGGAACCCTGGTGTCCGATTGCCATGATACTCAACAGGACTTTTATTAATAAATCCTTCCTTCCTTCTTTAACAAACCGGAGAACTATGCTTGGCGGTATTTCTCATTCACATATTAATAGCACGCAAAATCTTTGTGTTGGTTGGCCAACCAGTTATATTTTTAATGGGTTCAGGGTATAAAAAATTCATTCATTGTGACATATGATCGAAAAATATACAATTTAAGCGTGAATTGTTTTAAAATTTGTTAAATTATTTGATCACAGAAGAGACGAATTGAAAATGGGTAGAAAAGGGTATATTTTTTGCTTAATACAGAAAGTAAATAAAAAATTGGAAAGCCCAATGAAATCAGCGTAATTTAATTAACTTATGGCAAACGCTTAATGAATAAAAACAAAAAAGGTAACAAAAAGTTCAATGTATCATATTTAATTTATAGACATATTAATTTATTGATGTACATAAATATGTCTTTATATGTGTTTATGTAGTTTTCATTAAAAAACAAAATTAATTAGGTTCAGCTTTGATGTTAATGCAAAGGGTTATCGAAATTCTTTTGCTCGCGCAGCAATCAAAATTATTTTATTTATTTAATTAGGCCATAAAAAACTTTGGAAGAGGGAAAAACAAATTGTCGAGAGCTGTAAAAGAGTTTGCAATTTGACTTTTTGTAAGGAAGTGGACTAAGGTCTGTTCATATTTTTACTATACTTATATCATTAATTTCTTTTGTTTCTGCCATTTTCAGGTCCATAGAGACGTTGCGTGCCGAAACGCCCGAGGAATTCTACGCCCTCAAAGAGGTACAAAAACCAGACGGCCCTGATGACAGCCAGCTCAATGCAGTAAACGAATCAACAGCAACTATAACTTGTGGTGGAGCCGGCACAGGCGGTGGTGCAGTGGTTGGCATTGGACATAAGCTGCAACTGAAGAAACTCAAATTCAAACGGGAGACGCACGCACTGGCGCTCGAGGGGGGCGACGTGACTCGTGGCTACTGCTCCTGCGACGAACAGTGGACCAACTCGTCCTCGCCCACATCCACAACCACATCAGCGACTGCGTCGCCTACGTTGACGACCGGATGTGCCAACGCTAAAGCCGGCGGCGACAGTGGCAGCGTCAACGGAAACGCAAACGGGATTGTGAAAATGGCGGCATTGAAACAGCGCAGCTCTGCCGCCAGCGCTGCCGGCGTTCGCCTAAAGCAGCAGCATCATGTGCGCTTCTCCGACGAGAAGAACTTCTCGGATTAAGCCGAAAGTACTCGTAAACTACTAGACTGCACCTAATCTCTGTTTAGTTTTAAGGGAAATTTTCATAGGTTAAGCAACTGGTTGAGAATTAAGAAATAAGAATTACGAAAAAAAAATATGAAAGTATAAAAATCTGAAAATATTGAAGCGTTGTTAAGCGAATCGTAAGATTAGAATGAAACGTGTAGTTAAAATTTGTAGATCTTAAGCTCCTGTAAATATAATCAAATAAAACAAAATGTTAGTCAATGTCAGTGTTTAGTTACTAATTAGATCTGTTGTGAACTATATGCATATATATTTAATAATATAGTGTAACTGTAAGCTACATTACAAGATATATACATATATATAAATATACATAATTTTGTAGTTACGTGTAGCACACATTTTTTTCTACCATTTAGCAAAAGTAATTAGTTAATATTTAAACAAAGAAAAACGAATGATAATTTATCTTTCTAAATAAATGTGTCAATAAATTAACGAAATCAATTTGGAAAATAAATTGGCACTCAACAATGTAAATAAATCGAGTTTAAAGCGAAACCCCAAAACCTATAGATGAAAAAAATAACAATCCAAACTAAGTAAATCAATGAAAAAAAAAAAAAAAATTTTAACTAAAACAATGTGGTATTATTTACTTCAAGTAAAAAAAAATAATATTCAAGATGCATACAATTCATGTATAAAACAATGGCTCAACAAAAATTGCATTAAACATAAACAATAAGACAATTAAAATAATTCAAAGAAAATTAATGGTTTATTAAAAATGGATTCGACCGCCAATAAAATAATTTTAATTGTAAATTTAATTTTTATTATTACTACAATTCAATTGATTCATTTTTTCACTTATATTGAATTATGTATGTGTTTCTATAAATTAAAACAAAAACATGCAAATGTTAAAAAAAAAATCATTAATTCAAACAATTTAAATGGCTAACTAAGCACAAGAATAAAAATAAAAGAATGGACATTTTATAATTGAAAAAACTAGAGTTAAATTAATTGATTGCATTTACACAAAACCTACTGTATAGTACGTATAATAAATTTTAAATGGATTTTTGTAAATAAATCAAAAAAAATTAATTTATATTAAGCAGGAAAAATATATAAATTATTTTGAGTCGAGCTTAATTCTACCCTAGTCTAATAATAAATAAAAATTACTTGAGTTGTTTTTTTTTCATTTAATTAAATTATATTTTTTGATGACGGTCAAATATTAGATGACAAGGAAAACTATAAAATGTATTTATTGCAAATTTATAATCGTCTAGTTACAAATAAAAAAATAATAAAATTAAGTCATAATAATAAAAACAAAACCAAAAGAAACCAAGTGAATAAAATAAACAAATACAACCGAAATAAACAAAAGTATTAAATGATATTTTAGAATATTTTCTTTTTTGGGTGTTTTAAATTTAAACAATATAAGGGCGTAAGTAGTTTTATCTTTGTATTCCCATTAAATTCACATTAAAAATTATTATTGAATTATAGAATTATTGTTTTATAATTTATGTATATAACAGGAGGCACTTCCGACTGTGTAATGTGTATATATTCTTGATCAACATCAATAGCCATGTCGTGTCCGCCTGTGTGTCCATTCGTCTGAAGAAACTTCAAATTTGAAATGTAGGTTCGTGAAATCCACATCAACCTCTGTTTTTTAAGCATATCTCGTAATTTATAAGCCAAATTTGGAGCACTTACAAAGTATATTGCAAACATTTACTGTTTACCTATTCGATAACGTGTTATTAATAAGGACGTTAAAGAACTCATAAATTTATGAAGAATCGCTTTTAGGACAAACTAAAATCGGACAGATAAAAGAAGATCGAAAAAAAATGATTAAAACAACAAAACTAGCATTTTTAATTAACACGTGGAGCTAATGTTTTGAATTCAAATTTATTTACAGACCACTTTAAGCATCAACTAAATCGTCACGTCTCAAGAGAAAAAAAAACTGACAGTAAGTCATTTTGGGCCAAGTTTGAATCATTTGTTAAAAAGGGACTTCCACGAAATTAAGCGTCATAATCTTCTGTGGCATACTTATTTATAAAGGCGATAAAAACAAATTAATTAAATTAACATTTTTATATACAGTGGCATCTTTTTATAGAACATATAAACTTTTGTCTTTACTAAGAAATAATAAACAACAGATCAATCAGAACAAGTATAAAACAATGATTTTAGTTTAAAGCAAATCTATAAATGATTAGCTAAAAAATTAGAACAATAAAAAAAATGCATTAATCAAAGCCTTGGCGTCATTTGCTTTGCTATTTTGCTTTGCGATGTCTTCATTGACACATGAAAGTCGACAACGAGGGGGAACCATGGACAAGCGCTACTAACAGCCAATAAAGGCCGTGTGACCATAAGCCCCGCCCACTGCGCGCCTTCAAAGGGCTCAGGCATGATTTTATTTTAAATGCTTTCGTTTATTCATTTTTACTTTCTTTTTCTTCTTTTTCTTTGTCTTTTGCAATTTTAATGGCTGCTTTTTATGGTCGCGTCGCAGCCTGTTCCCAGCATGCAGCGGTTATTAAATAAAGTTTTATGTGCCCAATAAAACACCATGAACTCTGCGCGAATGCTTTTGGGGGCTAAATGGTGGTGGGGTGTAGGGGTACTTGTATGCTTTTTAAGCCATTCTCCCATTTCAAGGTTGCCAAGGGCATTGAAATTATACTTGAGCTCGGTTCAGCTTGAAAATGCAAACATTCCTCAAACTCAACCCTCAGCTTTGGCCCCCGCCGGCCAGCGGTGCCGTGCATATGCTTTTACATGTATTTACTAGAATCCCCGTCCCCACCGGTTGCTTCTTTTTGGCCACATTCGAGCTGGTCCTGCAGCTTGTTCATGTTTGGCCAAAACTATTCCAATTAAATTGCCAGCAAATAAAAAATATAAAACACTAAAAATGCCCTCTGGCTATTTTGATGTTGTTAGCCTGTGCTGTTTTTGTCGTTTTAGTTGCTGTCTCTTTGCCCTGAAGCCCCGCCCTCCCCACTAAACCCTTCCACTTGTTATGCTGTTTAATTTGCTGTTGCTTGCGACGCGGCCAAAGGGACGGCGAACACTTTTGTTGTAACGCTCTTTTTATACCCTGTAACGAATAGGAATAAATATGAGGGGATATAATGAATTGTGCAATTATATGCAACAGACGAAAGTTGACATTCCTGATCAATGCCCATTTCCACCAGTCTATTGGTCTGAGCCTAATCTGAGAGATAAGAAGAGACTCCAAACTGAACTGAATGTTGTCCACATACAAATCATATTTAATTCAACACCTTTCAAAACGAAAACAACATACTTACAGATGAAGCTTCAGCCCTAAAATCGAAATCTAATAATCTTATATCTAAAGCTGCGGTAAAAATATATGACATTTAACCTTTAGTGAATAAGGAAACCATTTTCTGTATTTATGATTTAACTTTAGCAGAACTCAAGGCAACAGCAGCATTTTTGTATACTATAAGTTACGTTTTTGTTTTTGTTGTATATTCAAGCAAACATATTTTATCGCGAAAAATAAGAATATTTCTCCTATTCCGTTTAGTGTATCGTAAGCTATATCTCATTTTGTATCACTTATCTGTTTACGGGGTTTTTTGGGAATGTAAAATAATATCAGGTAATATTAACGATGTTTGAATTTTTTTTCCTAAATTAGTAATGAATAACCTGCCCAAAAAAATTAGCCGAACCTAATTCCAACTAAACCACATTTGGAACAAACATAGTTGTGTTTGATTTCAATTTGAGCTCATTTCATTTGATTATTTAAATGATCTTGGCATTAATGAGAATTCGGATAAAGATAGCCTACTTTTTAATTATAGGGAAACAACAACAACATATTATTTACTGAGAAAACCGGGTTTAAGCCTAACCGATTCAAACGCGGAATTCCAATATTTTTAAAAAGTTACGCCGAACCCTTAGCCGAACCAGTTGTCTAAGATTTCAGCGGAACCTAAATTTCAGTAGAATGGATAATGAAGGGAAAACCACACACCTGACCTCAGAGGCTGTATTAATAAAAATAAATTCTTTTTCTAAATCATTGCGGACGGTAGTCTGCGCTAGTGGCGAAGCACAACGCGATGTGCAAAAGCGAACGCGAACTTTTTAAATTTTGCTACAATAGTCCTATGAGGAAAGGTATCGTTTAAACTGTATTCCAATTCCAAATTTTAAAAAATAGTTGGGCATTCGGCACTTTCCGCAAAGAGCTCCAGCTTCTGTGTACCTAAAAATAAATTTTTGCGAGGTGCTGAATACCGAACTATTTTTATAATTTGGAATTGTTCATATATTAAATTGAAATCCTTCGTCACATAATGTTATATCAGCAGTTTTAGAGCTTGACCGTGCTTTCGCCACTAGATTATTACCTCGTGTAGAGGTGCTTCTGTTTGATTAAATATAAACAATAAAATAAGGCAACAAAATGATTTCCAATAAATATTAAATGTAATATTTTCCTTTTCGATTTAAAACAATGTGATTAACCTAAGTTCGAACCAAAAACATATCTAGGTTCGTTGATGTACACAATTAGGTATGCGAACTGAATCTAAAGGCAAGGCATTAGTTCAAGCAGTGAACCAAACCATCTAAAATTTTTTAATTGTTTTACTTTATATTTATAAATACTGCCTTTGCTTTTTATTTAGCTCAGCTGAGATCTTAAGATTTGTAGAGTCTTCAAACCTAATGAGTAAGATGAAGTAAAGGAGCTTAACTAGAGTTTAACTTAAGCTCAAGTTTTTATTATTATTTTAATTATTATTATTTATTATTATTATTATTTATTATTATTTATTATTATTATTATTATTAAGTTTTCACATATTTGAGACGACTGATGGATGCTTGTTTCGTATAAAATTAGCAAGATTGTGAAGAGCCAAAACATGGCCAAGAATTAGTTCGTCACGGCGATATACACAAAGTAGTAAAATTATAATTATTTTGATTAGCTACAAATACGATATAGTATACTCTTTCGTTGGCATTCGATTATAAAAAACGATTTTATGCTTGCAGTGCTATACAAAATGTGATGCATTTTATTTGATCTTAAGTATCCCCTTACTGTCAGCCTAAAAATAGACCAGATCAGAGCACAGAGTAGCCGCTAGTCGAACAAATACGAGTGCACCACTTGTTTTTTGGTGCAATTCTTTTTTTTTTTTTTGGCAAAGTTAAGCTTTACTAAGGCGAAAGTTTTATGCGCAAATTTCATTACATATTAAAAATGTGTCGACGTAAAAGAGTGCGGTTCACACAAACACACACACATACACACACACACTCGCACATACATATAGACGCTTGCAGGCATAATTAATTTTAAATTAAACACACTTGAAATATGTTAAGCCATTTTAATGTGTGCGTCGCATCTAAAATGAAGTTGCAATTATTTTACAAACATTTTGTTGTTGCCGATGTTTCTGTTGTTGTCGTCAACATCATTAAAAATTTGTTTTTGTCATTCGAAGGTATTCATTAGTGCAATTACATATATGCAAAAAAATAAACGGAAAAAGTTTTTCCTGGCATAAAGTTAATTTAATTAAAATCAAATAAGAATTTTTTATCTCAAATTTATCATTTTTTATCTATTTTCGGTGACATTCTGTTTTTAGTTGTTCGTCTACATTTTTTAATATATTCAGAAGTAAATTTATATACGAGTAGGAATAATATTGTAAATGCGCACAATAAGGATAAGTTTCGAAATTAATTGGACACATCAACAAAATAAGAATAAGAAAGTTGTTTTAAAAGTTGCTTTTCAAAACGAACAGTAATAATTAGATTATATCTATTTAAATAAAGCTTTCCCCAAACTGAAAACTTTATGTGATTTGCAAATTCATATGTCTCCTTCTGAATTGCCAAGGAATCCCTTCGAGATTTGGTTTTTGTGGTTAGGTTGGCTCGTTAGTTTTTAATATGCGCTTTTTATGACAAACTAAATGCGAAAACTGTGTTAGGACAAGGCGTTCGCAGAGGTTGGAGAGGGGAATTAGCTCACAAGGTGACATTCGTGCCCTTTTGTTTTAAATGTTTTATTGTTGAAAATTTTACAAATTACTTTTTATGTGAATTATGCAAAAACATTGTCGTTGCCGCTGTAAACGACACACATAAAAATTTGATGACAGGTGTAGCAAATTATGATTATTATTTTAAATACCAAGTCACACCACGCACCCCATCACACGCACACGCACACACACACACAGTCACCTGCCAAAACATCAAATTTACTTTTGCGAGCTTTTTATGTTTCTGTTCCCTCCATTTTGCACTCACGAGCCAAGCCCGGGGAATTTTCTGAAAATAATCCAATAGTTTTCTACTGGTTTATTGTTGTCTTAATTGCACTGCGGCTTTATACTTTTTATTTGTAATTCAATCCTGAACAAAGTAGGAATTTAGAATGCCAAGAAAATCACTAAACAATAAAAAGGAACGTCCATGCATGAATAAAACTTGAAGTATTGTAGTTAAAAGTAATACAAATAAATAGACACACAGACTGACGATCCCGTTCAAGAATAAAAACATATATTTTAAAAAGTATACAAGAATTAAATGCACCATCAGAGATTGCCAATTAATTTATTAACTAACGCGCATTCGTTTCGTGAAGAATAAAATAATAAAAAGTCTCGAAAAACAACTTCTTTGCCTGCTCGTTTTAGCACTTTAGCCAAAAATTAATTGCACTTCACGTACTCTGCAACGACTTCTTGCGTTCAATTTGCTCTTAGCGACTCATTTAACTTCAGGTCTAAGTTCCAATGGGTTCGCTTTGAATGGGGCAGCACTTTTTTACTTTGACTTTGCCATCATAAAAGTCAAAAGTTGGAGCCCAACAACAACCACAACAAAAAACAGCAACAGAAGCGACAACAACACCAACACACAGAGGGTGTAAAATTGTTTATTCTCGCCCGGTTTACATGACGTATGCGTAATTTATGTCGTAGGTGTTTCTACCGAGTCGAAATAAATGCGACGGCAGCAGCTGCGTCGGTCACATAAGCGGTTTAATATTTCCAAACTTTTGCGTAAATTTGATGAATGCCTCGGTATTCCCTTTCATGGCTCTCGATATTATTATGCGAGCCGTGAGTGGGACTACGGCGGATTTGAAGGAAAAGAAGCAGAACAGATTAAAAACAGCGAACAATTTAGCATAAGCAAACATAAATCCAATTCCCAATATGTACACAAAGCTTCGTTAACTTGCTAAAATTAAACTCTATCAGATGTGATTCAGATATATTTACAAATATTTGGGTCAGTTGCTATCGTGTTTCTCAAATTCCGCGAGACTTCATTTTTTGGACGTTGCTTCAAAGCAACCGAAACAAAACAACTGACGGAAAAACAAAGTCGTGAATTTGATTAAATGATTTAAAGCTGCTTGAAAATGGGTAAAAAGGGTATAATGGTCGATGTCCGTCAGATAACTTTCTAAGATTTTTTGGTCAAGTGGGGGCGTGGCAGTTCGATAAAATTGATATATCTCCCTCAGTTTTAAAGCTAGATACATTAAAATTTATTCAGACAGATTACTGATGATAAAAATTTATTTGACACGCCAACTTTGGGGCGAGTTAGCCGCGAAAATCCTCAAAATCTCTCATAATTGTATAGCTATCTAGCCCAAACAGACAGTTTACTGATAACCTTCTCTAAAGATCGGGCTAAAAAATTTCGGCCACACCCGCTCCCACAAATTACGAAAAACGATATTTTTCTAAAATAAAAATAATATTTAAGACCATTTTAGCCTGCTGAAAGCTGTAAATATACTGTGAACGAGTATAGCACAGTCGGTTACAGCCGAATGCAACGCTCTTGTTTAATTCAAATGTTGTACACTAAATATTATCTCGTAATGTGTAATAGAAGGAGAGTCTCCAAAGACATAAAGCATTATATTAGCGAAAAAGAAACTCATTATTTTTGGTAAGGCAACTTTAGAATGTTGTAATTCGCAAATTATTGGTCTCACTGGTTCAAGATTGGCCTTATGGGAAAAGTGGAATTTTCCTCTAACAAAAAGACCAAACATATAAGCAAAATATCGTCAATATCGAACTACTATATAATAAAGACTCATATAGAAACAATTGGTCAAAAATCATTTAATATATTTTCTCTTCTGAATTAGTCATTCATAATATTCTGCTTAACGAGATTTTTTTAAGTGTCGCTAGTCTAATCGCATTGCAGCAGCGAAAAAAGAATTCATCAGAGAAAAATGATAATCAGTTCTATTTAAATATCTTTGTTGTGCCAATTCTGGACAACGCAGCAAATAAGGCGTTAAGGCATTTTGTGTATATACATATTTATAAAAAGGAATTTTTTTAAATATAATAAAAAACTCAATTTTAGGAGTTTTTACATTTAAACAAAGAAAGATTGTCAAACGTTAGGAAAATATTACAAAAATATTATTTAAATCCTTTTTATGAGTATGAGTAAATTGTTCTTCCTTAATGCAATATATAAATTCTGTTATAAATTCTATTCAACTTGTATGTATCATGCGCAAACATTGCATATACATTTAAATTTGCCGCTCATTAAATGTGAAATAAATTTTAGCTTACAGCAAACGGTCACTCAGTATGCAATTGATTAGGGTGGCCATATCTATGCTTCTAAATCTCTTCAAAGTCCTTATATGGAAAATAAAACCAAAAATAAATAGAGGTAAATAAAATGATAATATTTAGTCAAGTTTAATAAACTTGAAACTGTTACTAATAAACACAAACGTGGCAGTAAATTAACACTTATATTAAAAAATTCAAACTTACCGCCATTTGTCTTTGCATGACGGCGTTGCCACACGTAAAAATCACTTTTAGGATTAGTTTCATATTAAAGTACAATGTTAGCTTGTAGTGTAGAAAATTCAAAGCAATCAATTTAATAATAAATATTTCGTTTAAATTTTTGTGTTTATTAAAAATAAAAATTAATACTTTGACAATTTAATACTTGCCAGGGCTACAGTGTGAAATTCCAAGTTAGTATATTTTTACGCGTTTTTGGTATTTTGCAGGTCTTGTGTTGGACAAGAGGACGGCTTAGAGTTGCCACTACGATTTAGTTTGCAAGAGACGTTCGTGGTGTGAACATACGTTCGTAGGTGGAAGTTAGCAACAATTGAATTCTGTGCTAACACTTGGCAACTCAAAATACATATGCACATGCATATATAGAAACATATGCAGATGCAGTGCATATAAGCAATCAGATCAAGCGCAAAAAGAAGCAAATAGAAAAAACAAATTAATGAAAAATGTAGCAACAAGAAAATGTAATTTGCGGTGGTGCATCCAATTTGTGTGTGAGTGGGGCAAAAACGGTCAGCTTCAAGTTGTTCAATGCAGTGGTTAATTTCTGAATATTGAATTAATAAGCATTTTAAACAATAATAATAACAACAATAAGAAAATCGAAGCAAGCAGCAAAAACGAAATGCGCGTGTAAGAGAGCGAGAGAGAGCAAAGAAATTCAAGCGAACGACAAACGCACACGCACACACACACACGCATAGCGACATACTCATCGCACACACACGTGCCGCTGCCAACGTCGACGCGCGGTCTGTTGTGTGACCAGAGTTGCGTTGAGATTCTCGCACTCACTCAATGCGTGCGTGAGTGTGAGTGTGGGGGCGCAACCAGACGACAAATAACGTGATTGTATGTGTGTGTTTACACTAAGCTTTTAATACGAATTGCATGTTAAATGCTCGCCTCGTTTTGGGAGCATTTTTGTTGAACGCTGCTGAGTTGGCAACATTGTTAGGGAGAGCAGCAGCACACACGCACAGAAACAAACACTGTCGTCGTTTCTCGCTCACTCGCTCTTTCGCTTGTTCATTCGTTCGTTCGTTCGCTCATTTCAATTTTCCTCAATGAATGAAAATTTTTCACGGTAAAGTGGTCGTCGCTGCGTTAGTCGCAGTCGCAGTCGCAGTCGTGTTCCGCAGCGCGGCGCAGTCAAACAAATAAAAATAAATTAAAAGTAAAAATGTCTGAAATGTTTTAGCTGCCACTAATTGTAAAACACACACACAAATAAACACACAGTAATATATTGTACAAAAGCAGTGTTAAATAATTTTAAAATGTGTTTGTGTTGAGGGCGCTGATAAAAAAAAGAAGAAAAAAATATTCTATGCCATTTTGCATAACAAAAACCACAACGCAAGCAGCCCCTGGGCAAAAATAATAACACGAGTGACAAAAAATACACACAAACACACTCACACAGACTTACCAAAGCATACGCAGCCAGCAGAAGCAGCAGCAGACGGACGCCTACGTCAATAAGCAAAACGGTAAGCGCAAATTCTCACTCACAACGCTCTCTCGCTCGCGCTCACTCTCTGACTCTTGTTGTGTATTTGCCAATTGGAAAATTTCATGATTCTTTGTTTTACACATACACACTCATGCATAGGAACTTACACTTGCTCTTACGCCAGGCAGCGGCAGCGGCTGCAGCTGCGACGCTCGCTTCATTCATTTCTACGGTGCGACACACACACACACAGCAACATAAAGGCACGCGTAAATAGTGATACTCTCGTGCTCTCTCGCGCTCGCCTGTTCACTCATGCTGGCTAAAATAGAGTGACCATAGTGCATCTGCTTTGTGTTGTAGCTGGTCAGGCCAGAGAGAGAATCGAAAAAGTTTCCAATTATTGTTGTTGTTGTTACTCACTACTATATTGGCATACAAATTATACCGACAATACTAATTTTTTGTTCTTTTGTTGTTGTCTCTCCCATTATAATTTTTTCTTTTTACAATTTTCGCATAATATTATGCACAGAAAACAAAAGCTTGTCAGCCTGGCAATAAACAAAAAGAAACGTTCAAAATAAGCTAAACAATGTACAGATTATCTACATCTAAATCTACATATATATACATATATATGCTAAAATTAAAGCGCTGAATTGTAGATTAACGTTTGACATCAGCTACCGAAATGAAAAGCGTATAAAACACAATTTTAATTCGTTTATTTTTTTATTTTATTTTTGATATTTTGCATAATTTCAGTGCCATTAAACTGCCAATAAATAATAGTAAGCTTCGTATAAATTGGCGAAACAAATGCAATTAGAGGCCTTGCTGTCAGTGTGCGATCATCAATGTCCGCCAGCCTACGCACCACTGTGCAGTTGCACTCACTCACTCGCTCGGGCTCGCTCACATGCACTCACTTCTTGCACACGTGTGCAAGTGTTTGTATAATTAGCACTCACTCACTGCAGCCCTCTATCTCTCTCCCTCGCTGGCTTCTAATTTACATTTGATTGTGCGTGAGTGATAATTGCCAGCAAATTACCAAACGCACTTAGCAACAACAAAAACAATGACAACGAGTCGTTGATGATTTACCGTATATGCAGCAACTACAACAACAACGAGAGAGAAACGCGTGCTCAATTGACATTTATTATTTGAGTTTTTGTTCTCGCTCGCTAACTATCCGATTGGATTTTGTTGCTGTAATTACTTTGATTGACTCTCTTTTATGAGTATTTGTGTATGTGTGCGCGCTTTTGTTTGGCAATGCTAAAATTCTGAAAAAATACTACATGAAAAATACAAAATCAAAAACAATACCCACACTTTGCCACTGCTGCATTGAAATTGTTTGTAATTAGAGAACATTCGGAGTGGTCGAGTTTCTAGGAATTTTAATGAAGCCCGCAAAAAACTGTTTGTTTCACATAAACACAATTGGCACACACACACAAACACATGCCGATTACATTTAAAACAATTGCCAGACACGACAGCGACACTCGGTGCAATCGCCGATGTCGTTGCACATAAAACAATACATTAAAAATAACAATAAAGGCAAGAACGTTGCAGTTTATAGTTTGCGACTGCAAGTTACCCTGTTAAAAGACAGAATCGCAATGGCTTAACGTAAAGATGTAAAATCAAGATTAAATGTAATTAAATCAAAGCTGCAAACCCATAAATAACAGTTAACAGTTCGAACCGGCGTATCGCCTTTAGCGAACCTGGTTTTTAAATAAATAAATTAATCCTGATTTTGATTTGATTCTTCACATTCTTTTAAGTTTAAAAGGAAAATGCAATATTTATTGATTATAAATAAAATGAAATACTTTTATTATTTTTTTTATTTTTTTTTTTATTTAATAATCAATAATGTCTTCTAACAAATTCTCTATATTTCTCTAAACAAAAAATTCCAAATCACGAACACTAAACCGTTTTTCAGCTTAGGAAAATTTTTGTTTATTTTTTGGTAACGTTTTGTTAATGATTTGAAAAATATTGGAATTCCCGGTTAAACCCGGTTCGGTTCCAAACCGATTTGCAGCCTTGACTAACATTACAAATTTGTAAAACTTTTAGAATATATAAACGCAATTTTCACTGTTTTTATAAAAATTATGAAAAATGCAATATTTAATTTAATTTAAAAAAAAATATATATATATTTACATTGAGTAACATTAACAAAAAATAATAGTAATACAATAGTAAAATGGACACTACCAGCCCCAAATACTCTTTCTTTACCCTTAAAGATGCGGAAAATCTTATTTCCAAATACTCGAACGTTGTTTGTTTATAAATGTATTTATGTGTATATATTACTTTTTTTCTTTACTCTTTTTTCTTTAACAAATTGATTTCATAGTTTCCATTAGCTTTATTATACAGCGCACGTTTGTCTAGTTTTTTCTTCTTCTTTTAGTCTTGGAGGTAGAGGGGTCTTTTATGGCAGGACAAGCGCGTTTCTTATGGTCAGCTGCAAGTTTTTTTTAACTACACAGTAAACATTTTTGAAGCAAAAGTTTTACTTCATATTTGCAAAGTTTAAAAGCTTTATTTAAAAAGTTGAATTTAGTTTTAAAAATGATTTGTTTTTAGTTTTTAGGTTTCCCAATAATTTTCTTATACATATCATTGTGTTACCTAATTTGTGACACACATTAACTATATACTTGATGAGCCTGAAAAAAACCTTATGAAGAAAAAAAAAATCCTATTAATCAGACGACATTAAATTATAAAAAAAGGCACAAAGAAAATAATCTCAACAAAAAATAAATTAAATAAGTAAGATTAAAAAAAAATATAAAAAACAGTTTTAATATTTAATTTAAAGGACCATTTCCGCATTTTAGTTACTTTCTTAATTATTTATGTTCAAATTATTTAATTTACGCAATGCAAGCAGAATTCAGTTTTAATATTACCAACTTAAAGCGTAAGCCTTAATCTGGTTGAAGGCCTGAGGCTGTCTTCTTAGACTTTTAAACATATGTACCTATTTCCAAATGTCTCACATAATCCTCTGCATCAGATTTTTGTTTACACGAGATCATTAAAGTTTAAAAGCCGCAACGACTACAAACACACACACACGCATACATACACATAGTTATGCTTAACTTCAATATCAATCCATCACAATAAAAAATAAGCAGCAAAAAACAGCTCGAAACTGCCTAAATCCGAGGCAAAACAAGATCATGTAGAGCCCAGACAGACAAAAAGAAGAAGACATAAAAAAAAAACAGCGCTGCCAAGATCCGAAATATAAACACAAAATGAAAAGAAAAGCATTTGTAATAGTCTTATGTATATGAGCTGTGTTGTAGCGACTACACAAAAACTCCACGTTCGTGTCCAAATGCCCATGGCATCATATGGCCAACAGCAGCAGCAGCAGCAACAACAAAAACAGTGCAAGAGATTGATGCGAAGAAGACGCAAGAGAACCGACGGCAACGGCAGACAGTAGTAAATCAACTAAATGATGCATTCTTAAAGAGTTGAAGGGGAATGAGGTATGGTAAACATAGCAACAAGTTTGTAACATGATCTTCTGCGAATATCTAGACCGACAAACTCGAGATGGGATGACAATCTATAGTTTTAACTGTTACCCCAAATGTTAGTTAATTGTAATATAACTTTTAAATTTTCATAAATATATATAAATATGATTTGAGTTGACTGAAATATCGAACTTTTGATTGCTTCTATAAATTCTTGACATGCATTTTTTAAGAAAATATTAATATTTATTAATTATGCATTACAAATGGCGAATCGAATAACATTTCTAAAGTATCTTAGGAAAATAAAATTTCTGAGTGGTTGTAGGCTTATTTTTATAATCTAAATTAATTTGATTGTTAATTAATTTATAATTACATAGTTTTATTAAACTTAGACTGAAATAGGATATTTTAAGCGTCGGTGTCAGCCAAATGCCAGTTTTTTGTTGTGGATTTCTTTGAGTTGAATATCATTTGTAATGTCTGTGCTAAGGGCAGCTAAAGATTTCTTGGCATCGCCGCGTGGCTGGCACTTGGGGGCCGAAAGTAGTCTGCAGATCTCATCAACAATCAGCACAAGATCCGAGCACTCTTGAGCATTAGCTGCATTATGAAGCGGATAGCAACAACAGCAGCAGCAACAACAACGGCAACGGCAGCAAAAGCAGCAACAGTCGAAAAAAAAGAGTCGATAAGCAGCAACGCGTCGCGTATACGCACTGTTGTCAGCGCTTGCCTGTGGGCATGTGTTTGTATGTACGTGTGTGTGTGTGTAAGTGTATTTGTGTGCCATTGTGTTTGCTGTTGTTGCTGTTTTACTACATACTACAGTATAGTATGTACTATGTACGTTTAACACCAGTAGCTGTCTGACAGCTTGGCTGCCGACAACGTCGCGACGTTGTTGTTGCTTTTGTTGTTGATTTTTTTTTATATTTATTTTATGCTGGCTTTTTGATCGATTTTTTTCATATTTTGTTGTATTTTTTGAAGTTCAAGAATATGAAAAGCAAAACGCGTAAAATAAACTAAACGAAAAAAAAGGTAGCCGATTATATGATGTTGCCAACGCATGCTCTCTGTGTACTTTAGTGTTTATATACACACAGACACACGTGTGTACCTGTGTTTGTGGCGATTACATACATACATACTTGGTAAACGTTGCTGCTGCCTCTCGCACTTCTTTTTCTTGGTGCTTTTCTTCTTCGTGCTGTTGCTGCGTTGTCTCATCTTCTTGTTGGCTTTTGGTCATTTTGTTTGGATTTGTGAGCTGCATACACGCTCACAAACTCACACACATACACATATGTTTGTGTAAGTTTGAACCGGTTCCACATTGCGTTAGTTGCCGTTTTCTGTAGCTCCTGTCATTCTTGTTGTTTTTATAGTACGTGTAACTTGTCGATACGTTTATTTGTTATTGTTGTTGTTGCTGCTGGTGTTGTTTTTTTTGTGGTTCATTCGTTTGTTCGTTCAGACTCGCCACAGCATTCTACAAATACTACAGCAACCAGTTGTATTACAACTTCTTATACCACACATCTCGACCATTGGTATCTGTATATAAAGTGTTTTTTTTTCTTCACTGAATTTGTGTTTGTGTGTTCAGAGTTGGTTTAGTGCACTGGAATAACTCATTTGTGTGATTTTATAAGGCTCTAGAAGTTATAACAAATTCATCAATAAATTAATAAGACAGAAACTTATAATTTGAAAATGAAATTTCGACTTTGTGTTTTTTTTTTTAATTTCAAAAAAGTTAAATGAAAATGATTAATGTACAAAGAATAGGTAAACGAGAAGTTGCTCGAAAAGGTAATTTACAAAAAGTTCTCTATTATTTGTATAACAAAAACTACTTTATTATAAAACATATTCATATGTACTCTACTTTTCCTTTCCAGTCCCTTTCTTTAAAAATTATCTTAATATAGCTAAAACTCAACTTAAGCTTAAAATACTTTTTAAAAAAATTACGATGAAAATTTTGAAGGAATTTAAATTTAATTTTAAATTTTAGTGTTACAATCTCATAGAGAACAATAACATAACATAACACAGTTTAAATAATTTTTAATAAAAATACAATATTTTTATAAATATATCAACAGTCTTGCCAAGTCATGCCTATATAATATAGTTGTTTTTATCAACGTTCTTTTGAAATGCTTAAACAGTATTATTATTTCGCTGCCTTACATTGATTAATCAACATTCTTTGCAACCTCCATAGTTTCAAATTTCTGATTCAAGTTTTATTTCTGATTCAGTTAACCGCATTGCGAATGCATTTTTTGGTTTATTCCATTCATTGGCCTCGTTTCAGGTCTAACCGATTCTAGCGCTTAGTTTCTTAATCAATTGAGTGTAATTCCTTGAATTATTTTACACATTACAATTGTGTACCACACATTTACATTTAATTAGAAATGAAAATTATATTTATATATCGAAAAGGGATATTCCGGATTTAATTTCCGCTCAGTATTTATTTATTTTTACTAGAATTTAAAATCGCAAAGGAAAAAAGTCAAACCCGGAACAGATCTAAAATGTATATTTAATTTGATGGGAGTTTCACCAATATTTTTAATATGTATTATTGATCGAAATTATCTGGCCAATTCACATGTTAATGTTATAGGCACTCATTAGCATTTAAAGTGCAGTTGAAATAATAAAACCCTAATTCAATGCAACATTTGTTTTTGCCTTTTGCGTGTATTTCTTTTTGTTTGAATCCTCAACTGTTTTCAAACTCAATCACACAATTTATGGTTGCTCCTCAGTCTCCGTCATGCTGAGTGACCCTAATCCGCACCTGTGTTTCGTTTGGTCTGGTTTAAAAATAACAGATCCACTCAGCATAAACCGAAACATGCGTTCCATGGTCTCCGGCAATCTCAGTCGGCGCTGCTGTCAGCGTTTTCGGGATCATTAATTACGTCTGCCTCTGTCGCACCGAGGCAGAGAGACCCTCTCTCGCTCTAGCTCGCTCTCACAGCCGGACAGAACCGGAATATCGCAGAAGGAAACAAGAAGTTGGCACTCACTAACTGAGAGGACAGGCCTGAGGCCTGTTACGCGCGCTCCCGCTCGCTACCAACTTTGTCTCGGTCTTTTCTAAGCGAGCGATCGGCTCGATGCTCGTATTAGAATTTCGTTGTGTGTTTGCACAAAGGCCGCTCTTTGTCTGCTGCTCGAACTGGAACTCGAGCCAAAGCCCCGAACTCAAACTCAAGCTCGCGACTGGTCGCAGTTCCCCAGTTTCATCTCTGTCTGTGACTTTTATACCCTGTTTCCATTCCAAATGGATACAAGAAAAGACCATCTGACCATATCAAATAAAATGTAAATAATAAAATAAAATTCTATCTGAGACTTTAGTTCTGGCAGCCTATAAGACCTAGAGACACAAAATCATATTTATTTGAGATTTTATAACAGCCCATCCGTTGCCCCCAAACAGTTATATTCAGTATAATTTGACATGATATTAATACAATCTGTAATCCCACAACGATTGATTAATGTTAAAACTTGTAATTGGTGTTTTTGTTTTTTTTTTTATGCAAATTAACTAATATTATAAATAAATAATGGTAATAAATGTGTCTACCTAAATTACCATAGTTTATATAGTACGAACTATTTTATTTCACAATTTTATATTTGAAATACTTTAAAACTGAATAAAGAATAGAAATTAAATCTTTTACATGTTAATGACATAACAATGGGCGAATACAAGCTGAACTTTTTCAAGAAGATCTACATATGTAATTCGATGATGACAATTTGGGTTGTAGACAGAGGGTATCTCCTAGTGAAGCATAATTTTTACTTGTTTTTATCTACAAACATTTCAAGCCACTTCCATTGCTGCTGCTGCTGCTGCTTTTGTGGCGTATATCGTACGCATACATATTTGAAGCATGCGTTATGCCTATTTTTACTCTCCTTTTATTGGGTGCTGACCTGCCTCCCCCGCCCCCTCCGCCTCTCTGCCCTGCGCAGCGATGAGTAAGCGCGCGCCCTCATTAGCATTGGAGCATTATTCACAACTCTCAAAGGCCCCTACAATATTTTTATTTTATGACGATAAGCCAGCGGGGACTTGTTTCAGACGAGAGTATCATACGGCAGTATTTGGAGAGACCCTTCTTTGAGTTTCAATTTGAGTTTGCAGCACATTTCCTAGAATATCCCAAAAAAGAGCAAAACTTGTTCCAAATGCCGGCTCCAAAAAAACGTTCAATGTTTGCCAGCACAATATCATAAATTATGGAATTTGGTACTCAAAATTAAAAACCGGTCTGCGGCTAATACGCTGTAATAAAAAATCCACAAACATTCAGGAAATCAGTCGGATCAGTAGCCCAATGCGAACAACGCCAAAATGTTACCTTTAAATTTGTGAATTGGTCGTCTAGTGGCTTTCTGGTTATGTACTGGATTTTTATAAATGCTTGCGGATTTCAAATAGTTGCCTGACAACTGCAACAGGTAATTAATAAATATTGCTTAGAAATAAACCCAATACCCAATTAATATGTCTTAAACTGTCCGGTATTAACCGGATTGAGCTAAGTGTTGTCCTTGAAATTCTGTCGTGACAATATTCCAACGATTTCCAGTGCTTATAGGCATACCTATACCTATACCTAACGCAAAATCGGTGAAACCAAATATATAGTTTTTTAAATATAATTTATTTAAAAATATTTTTGAAATCAATTAAAAGTAAATTAAGTCATGCCTCAAATGAATATTACTGGCTTGAAACCTTAAGTAATAAATGATTTTCCAAAAATTGTAAAGCCTGAGATCCAGCCAATTCCAAACCCAGTTCCTTCGGAAGTAGTTTCACTAAGCTAACAATATGTTATGGTGCCCAAACAGAAGCCGCAGGAAATTAAGATCCTATCCAAATAAATACTCAGACTTAGCTAGAACCAAACAGATGTTATTTTTTGCTCTACCACGCTGTTTTTGTTTCTGCTTTTACTTTTCCTTTATTTATTTATTTTGCTTCTACATACATACATACATACATGCATGTATTTATATATAAATATGCATATAATTTATACCCTTTTCTGTTTGTATTTAAATATACCTATGTATGTAGGATTTTGAAAGGGAACCTAAGTGTTGGGTAAATATTTTTGTGATAATGAAAACACAAAATTATTGGCTTATATTGAATGCGAATTTCCGAAGCGCCATTAAGAACAAACATAAATGATAAGGCAACAGTTAAAATAATATCGATATATTTACATATGCTTCGCATTCTGACATATAGCACATGTACATGTGTATTACCTAAATATATCGGCTTTTTACTCGTTTCAAGATTTGCAATGATGAACGCTTTTTAATTCTTTGTTGGCAAAGAAAAAAGAGTATTGGCAATGTTGGTTTTGGTGTCGGAAAACGCAATTCTATTTTTATTGAATATAGCTCAAACTTTGGATATTTCCTAATGCTTGCATGTTTATCCCCTTGTCCCATAACCTTCCAAACGGAAGAATATAGTTCAAATTTTTCACGTGGATAACTAAAGATCCTGTATTTAAATCAAACTTACTCCCCTTGTATTGCATATTGGTTCTACTTTCTGTGACAGCAACAAATTTCGGATTTGTCTTGTCTTACCTGTTGTCAGTATTAATCAGCTTTAATTTTAAATATAATATTGTCAAGTTAGGAGATACGAGCTACAACGCTCTTACTTGTTCTTGAATTGCATCATATTTAAATTTTAATACGATGACCAGTATATAAAATACTAGCTTTTGAATATGTATGAATACATAGCGTTTTTCTACAGAAATCCTTACATTCTTTTTTCTTACAAAATTAGAAATCAATTTTAAAAGCCGTAAAATTGTAAAACGTAAGTAAAATGGCCTGAAAAGCCAAAAAGAAGTTCAATGGTTTGAATCTCGGTTCAAACCAAGGTTCTTTTTTTTTTACTAAAATATGTTTTATTTTTTGTAAAATGTACTACAATAAAAATGTAACAGTTTTACGCTATATTCATGTCGATTAGAAAATTTTGATTCTAAAACAAACAATTTTTATACAATAAAATTATTGTTCCTTATTTATCACAGCAGGTGGATTATTTTATTCCCGTATTGAAACAGTGCATCCGATATGATAATTAATTTTTGGTATACCCGCTGTACCATGCACATTAAACACTGCTCCGTCCAAATATCAATAATAAAAAAAACCTGGACGCAACTGGCTAAAGTTGAATAAATAATTTATTAACACTGAAACGAAATAATCAAATATTGGTCTAATTAAAATTTAGTTCAATTAAAGTCGAGTTATAATCTTTTGAAATAAATCTCTGCTAGATAAGAAACGTTAAATATCAAACGGGAGCTACGTGTGTTGAAAATTAAAAATCTTTCTAAAGGTATCATCAAATCTCAATAGGCTAAGAACGCTATTGGCTATAGGAAACACTTTTACAGATTAGCAGATCCTATTGTAAGATTGCAAAGTTTCCGTCTGGAGTAAAAGACTTACAAAATAAATTGTTTAAGCTTCAGAGAAGGCAGCGAAACTGTTGACGAGGTAAACACGGCACAAAATATTTGTATGTACATATACATATGTGTTCCTATATTCTGTGAATAAAGAATGAAAAAGAAGAGGTGAAAGAAGCGGGCGCAAAAATATAAAAAAATGCGAAATATATAGAGGCCACAATAGCAACAATCGAAAGAAAACACGCTGATAAGTCAAATGTAATTTAAATTTGTATTTAATAATGATAAGCCGGTACACAAATACTTTCAAGAGGTGTATTGGTGTATAGGGTATAGGTATAGGGTGTATACATACATATGTATTTACGTACTCGTATATATGTTTTGCGACGCGTGTTGTGCTTATATACAACGACTTTTATTGATTTCGGTACTCGTTAGGCACAAACTGAAAATCAAGTTAATGCTGTCAAATTGTCTGTTTGTCACTCTGTCAGTCAGTCGAGTTGTGCTATCAGTTTGTCGGGCTTTAATACTTTTATATTGTTGAGCTTTTTTTTTTGTCACTTCATTGGACAGGTCTATAGGGTTATAAGCCTTTGGCAGCTCAGATGCAACTGCAGATACAATAGATGTAGATTCAAATTCGTATCTGATTTGAACAGCTCGTGTGTGATTGTTCCGTCTACAAATGATAGTGGTTTGGGTATGTCTGTATGTCTGACTGATTTTTAGAACGATAAATATAATTCCAACACATAGCAACTTCATATGGCCAGTCGAAGACTTATTTAACTGTGTATCTAAGTATCTATATATACGTATGTATGTATCTGTGTGTATAGAAGTGCAAATAAACCTATGCACATAAACACACATGCGATGAATTCATTCTTAATGAAAAGCACATCATTCACTCACTCACACACGCACGCATTTAACTGTTTGCTTGTATACATATTTATTTTTATAAAGTTTTATCTGCTTTGTAGCGGAATGAATGAAAGGCGCTTGGGTCATAAAATTTATTGTTTTCAGTAGTTTTTCAACTCTGAACACAGACAGCAAATTACATGCGTTTTCAAGTATTTGGCAAGGCATATATGTATATGTAGATAAATGTTTATTAAAACCAATAAATATCTGTTTATATTTATATAACATCTAATAAGCTATTGGCCAATAGCGTCACAAACTCAAACAATTCATTGTGCCCATTAAATAACCTACAAATTAGAAATCATGTGTTCTCAATCATGTGTAAACATGTTAAAACAAAACGATTTATTAATTAAATCACTAGGTTTTTATAGAAAATCAAATCAATGTGTGCTTAAATTAAATTAAACTATAATTGAAAATTAATCAATTTTAGAAATTGTTTTTTATTTGAAAGTGGATAGTTTTTATCCTTAAAAAAAAAGAATTAAAATGAATATCAAACCTTTAAAAATAGTATAATAATAATTATTAATAATAATAATAATAATAATAATAAGTAACGAGGCTTAGACCGAAGGCAAGTATAATTTTACATAGCTCCGATGCTGTTGTATCTTATATTTTTAAGTAAATAGTCAATATATACCATAACCAAAGATATACGCATTACATGAATATGGAATTTCAGCTCCATATACGATTTATGAATCGACATTTCACTTTGGTGGCTCTCATTATTAAAATTGCACAGTTATACGTGTATATTTAATGTTATGATTGATGCCGTCTTTAATATGTTCCATATCAAATTGCTAAGTTATACGTATAAATTTAATTTTATAATTATACATTTTATGTTATAATTGATTGGATATTTAATGTTCCATATTTAAATATGTTGTTCACTTTTATGTTTGCAATACTTGAAAGTATATTTTTCACTTACTCACAATTGTTTTCTGATGATTAAATGAATAGAGTGTGGGTTTTTTTTTATTTCGATACATGTGTCAACTTGTATTTTAATTTAATATTTGTCCAAATTGCAATCAAAAGTCAAATAAAATTTGATGCATTTTAAATACCAATTGAATTAATTATGACCGAATGTCATAAATGGAATTGAAATTCTAAAACACCTGCAAACATTAACCATGCAAAGACCTTAAATGAAGCGATACAACCGTAACCTCAATGATTGTGATGGTTACTCTAGTCATACTCGTTTAGTGACTGATCATCAGTTCTGTGCATACAAATGCCCAGGTATAAAAATATATATATATACAAATAAAAATATATTATTTAAAAAAGCGCTTAAGCAATTTCCTTGACTATTTTGGCGTCTCGGCCGAGTTGTGCGTGCTTTAAAGCGCCACAGTGCTAAAAGATTGTATACGGGTTTCTACACGTTTTATACAGGTATATATTTATATATATGTATATATGAGCATATCTATAGTTATTACTCACGGCACGTCACAACAAATATAAATAAAATATTAAAATACTCGCAGAGACATACTTAAACATATACGAACACGAAAACGAAACGAAAACTAAATACAAACGAAGTCAACGTTAACTCGAAATTAAGATATGCTTAAAAAGCAAAAGAAACTCGCACATGGTTATGGGTTATTATGGGGCTCGTTGGCTGATTGGGCGGGGGAGGTGGCTAATTCAGTAGAGACTCTGGCGGTTGCCTCGTAAACTTGTTGACAACAACTTTGCTCGATTATCGTTGTGTGATTGTGTGTGCGAGTTGGCGAGTGTGCTTGGTTGTGTATGAATGTTGCTGTATGTCTGTGTGTGTTTTTTGTTGGGTGCTGTTGAGAATCGGCTGTTACTTTATCTATAAAAGTGCGGTTTAATATGTGCGAGTGTGTGTGCTATGATACGTTGCACGTGTGTGTGTTCAGAGCGGTGCGTTTTGTTCTACAGATGGGTGGATCGCTAAGTCTTGAATCAAATGCTTGAGATATATATATATATATAGCTATACTTATTTTTAACTCTTTTTTAATACTTGATAGCAAGTTTATTTTTTTTTTTTATAGATTTTTCACAAATTGTTATAGCTTCTTTTTCTGTTTTTAATCTTACTCTTATTCACGTGTATCTTTCCGTGTTTCTTTCAGTATTAACAATATTCTTCTTGTGCTCATATTTAATTCGAAATATATAGATCAAATTTCAATACTATTTTTTAATTGGATGTTACATTACAAGCCTGACATCATTTAGAGTATTTTTTAAAACTCCAAACGAAATTTAAAAAATTCTAGATAAATATTTGACAAATTCTTTGCAATCTTATCTTATACAACAGATAACATGTTAGTTGATTTTACTAATTTATTTTTTATATATCGGATTTACTGTTCTGTTATTGATTCGATAAGAATACGCCTCACTTAGTTTTCAGCTCGATTAGATCAGTTAATTAATAGCTGTTATAATCATAACATGTTAAACAGCCCTCGCCAGTGTATAATTTGTAGTCAGCAATACTCTTTGCTGATATGGCATTTAAACCATTATTGTTGCTTTTGTTGCCTTGCCATATCATAGTATTATAAATACATATATGGCGTGGGGGCCTGATTAGTCTTAACTCGTCCGTCTGTCGCTTGGCGAGTCGTTGCGTTTGTCTGATTGGACGTTCAGTCAGTCAGTCAGTCAGTTGGTCGCTCATTTGTACGCAGCGGTGTCATTCATTTGCCATTTCAAGTGCTATGCACACTCATGATATACATATATATATTTTGTATATAAGAGTGCGAGCTGTTGTACGTATAAATAAATAAATATATAAATAAAAAAGTCATTATAGTGCCGGCAATAGTTGTACATTTTGCTCGGTAATAAGCTTTAAACTGTAGCTGTAGTCGAGTTGAGCAGCCAGTTATTCATTAATAAGTTGTTTAGATGTCAATTGTCATACAGTGAGTGCATAAAGTACATACATGTGCGGTATAAATATATAAGTACAAGTGTGCATATATTATAACGACTTCTTAAGCTATCAACACGACCGATTTATATTATGAACATTTCTTACGCAGTGACTAAACTATTATAAATTCACTTATGCAAATTGTACATCATTATTGCAATAGTATCTGTGTGTGCGTATGTGAGTGTATAAGTAAATAAATATATGTGTATATAAATACACATATTACTTATTGGTGCAAAGTTGTCAGCTTGTGGATCTGTGCTATGAGCTCTGGGTTATTTTTCCCACTTCGTGTCATGCTAAAGTTTATAGTATCTCCATATATGATGGCAATAAATGCATTTAACGGCAATTTGTATTGACAACTTTTTCAAGTTTACCCAGGCTACATATTAATTTTATTGATTTCCGTTCCAATATCGCAATCTACATAAATCAGATGTGGTTTTAGTTCTAAAAATATTTATAGCCAAATTGGTACTAGAATAATTAAATGCATATTCAACGCGTGTTTTATCACATTTTTCGCATTTATTTCTCTTTTTTTTTAAACTTTATTTTAATATACAATAAATGTCTCTGAATGACGCATATTTTTATAAATTAATGCAATACCGTTTGCCCGACCGTTTAATGTAAATCTGTATTAAGTTGAATTCTATTTTAAGCTATGTTTTTAGTAATACACTGAACTCAATTTTGTATTAGTTTTCCCAGAATTTTCATCTGAATGCAGCATTTTTAACATTAGTTTTCAAGATGCTTCTCTACAACTTCCGTTGAATTGAATAACGTACTTAAACCCGATATCTTTAAATATTTATATAAACGGGTTGCAATAAATTTTTCATAAGGTTTAGGAATAAGATGAAAACATTGATTTCTTGCTGCACTTACATACATTGAAATCAATAACAAAAAGTTCAATGAACTTTTTTTCTGTTATTTAATTATTAATAAACTTATCAATGAGTATATCATTTATTCCTTTATTGACATCCTCAATCAGAAATGCAAATTATTATTATTTTTTTTAATATTTAAATATTAAACAGCTTTAAGGCAATAATAACAATGTTCAAAGTCGTATTACACCCCTTGAATAACTGTTTCAAAGCGAAGTTAAATTCTATAAACTTTCATTTTTTTTAAATTGAGTTTAGTGCATAAAAATAAAAAAAAAAATTGCAATAATAAAAATTGTTTTTAGTTTGTATTTGTATATAACAAATATGGACATCATAAAATTCTACAAATATTTAATTACCATCAACATTATTATTCAGTATTGATGTCAAAGCTTTATTTTATTTTTTTGTCCTTTTTTAATTTGAATGTTGTTTTCACCTTGTTTTTTCTTAATTAAAACCTACATTTTTATTTTATTTTCATTTTGATGTTTACAAATATGTAGCCACACCATTTATATTATAAAGCAAATAAAAAGGGCATTTACTCTTTGGCCTGCTGATGTTTCTCTGATTTTCTCCTACTAGACATCCATTACATACTATTATACGATCAGCACATTTGTTCACTATTCCTCATCGCTCGGTTTTCGCTTGCTGATTTTAACTAATCTTTCAATATTAATCACTGGCGATATTTACTATGTAGGGGACTATGTAGTATGTATGTGCTGGTGCTTGGCTATTGCCCTGTAGGCTCCCGAGTCGTATAGAGGAACGTATGAGGCGAACAATAAAATTATCGTGCAATCAACTCGAAACGACTTCATCAATCAAGTAGCCAATAAATCATATAATAAATTACTTTCTATCAAGACAAAGTGGTGTCAACCCTAGCCTAAACACCAATACCAACAAGAATAATAGACACGTTTCTGCTATAGGTTTTTGGGTTACAATAATATCAATGGAATAGCTAGACACTCGAGAACAGCAAACGTAGTTTCTGTAGATAGTTCTTTTGTACTGAAATCACACTAGGTTATCTTGTCTTGGGTATAGGGGGAAGAGCAAGTCAATGATTACTTGAAAAGTTTAGGTAATAAAGTGAAGTGTGAAGTGTAGCTTTTTAAATTTTTATATATGGGGAGATTAAAAAGTTTCCATAATTTGGTACGTAAAATGAAAAATACCTCAAAAGTTCATGAAAATTTCGTGTATTTCACATACAAGATAATAGCTAAAACTCGCTTTAAATTTTTTTTTCGTATTTTTATTATTTTTTATCCAGCTGACCAAATGTTGGTGCCTAATTTTATTTAGAGCACTTAGAGCCTCATACAATTGTCTGCACATTCCATCTGGCTATCCATATGCTCTACTGCAGCCGACGGCTGTGAGGTTTAGACATCTAATTAGGGTATGGACTCAAGTTCCTTAGCATGAACCCGTTAGTTGGAGATTTGGGGAGGGACGCGCACAATTTACTGCTTCGGGCTACCTGTTAAATCGTAAAGTAAACAATGAGCATGAGGCACACTTAAGAGAATACAACCAAATAACGTACACACGCTATAACCCCACCGCCGCCTCCACCTGCTGTTCCACTCGAAAAGCAAATAAAACCAAGTGCCTGTCAGCCTCCCACTCCATTTGAAATGCAACCGTGTGTAGTTTTGCTCGAAACGGTAGCAGTAACAAACTACCCTGCCCCGCTCTGCCACCACACAGCGCCCATAATCGTAGTTGGACTTTAACTTTCGGTTTTATGTAATGGACACAAAATTCACTTAAATGCGGCAGTAAATAGCTAAAGTATCTACTCAAGAACGAGTGCAGCATTTGTAGATACTTTTTTTTAAACTTACACGAAAATCCTACAACTCTTCTTGTTCTTGCTCTTCTTTTCCTTCTTCTTGACTGCTGTTGTTGTTATTTGCTTCTTCATTATTTATTTTGGTATTATTTAAGCTTATTGGCAACGAGATATAGATACAGGTACAAATACAAACACAGATACAAATACAGATACAGATACAAATACATATACATATACAGACGTGTATACAGTAGCCAGCGCATCGAAAACTTTAGTCATTTGTGTATATAACACTGGCCATGTGTATAAAGTGTGTGTGTATGTTGGTTTCTGTTTGTTGTATATCTATAGTAAACAAATGCGCGTAAAAAATACACACGGCCAGCAAAAATTGGTTGCCTGGAAAGAAAGAAGCCAACGAACAACAACAAAAAAGGGGAAAATATTAATGAAACAACAACAAGAAGAAGGCATCGTTAGTATGTTGTGGACTCGAGCGACCCGTCGTTGGCTGTTGCAATACCCTATAATCAGTGTCAAGTATAGGCTATGGGTATTTAGGTGTATTCAAAAGTGTAAAATTAAGTTTTGTTTGTCTGTTGTAAGGACCAAACGTCCTTGAGTTTTGTGCAAGAAATTTATATGAAGGATAAGATTTAAGGAATACAATAGATCTTATAGTATTTAAGAATCTTTTAAACAAC
This sequence comes from Drosophila colorata, assembly GCA_035041545.1. Taxonomy (NCBI): domain Eukaryota; kingdom Metazoa; phylum Arthropoda; class Insecta; order Diptera; family Drosophilidae; genus Drosophila; species Drosophila colorata. The sequence goes on along the minus strand of JAWNLD010000680.1, from coordinate 3,666,748 downwards.
CGTTTAATTTTATAAAATAATAAAATGCACATTACCAATAAATTAAATACCACTACATTTTTTATTTAAATCAATTACAAAAAAACGAAAGAATCTTGAACGAAAACATTTTCTTTATCGCCAAATTCTTAAGTGTGACCTATTACTAATAATAATTAAAAAGGTTTACGCTTGTAAAATGTGGTAAATTCTTGTAATAATTTCTTTTATACTTAATTGAAGAATTATATTCTTATTTATTTATCAATACCTATCGATTAAAAATGGTGAATTATTCATACCTATTAAAAAAAATTCTAAATCGAAAAAATTTTTAAATGTTACTTGGATTTAGAACTCTTGTTCTTTGATTAACTTTATGCAATTAACTACTGCCATTGTTGAATAGTAAATTTCATTCATATTTAATGGGATATTTTAGTCATAAGCACTGGCTTCTTATGGTGTTTCTCGTTCGCAAGCCTGGTGCTCCAATCCAAATCGTCGTTGTTCAGATACCTAAATATCGACTCATCTCAACATTATCATTTTCATTTTGTTATAGTATTTATATTCATGATTGTACAGGGTAACTGATAGTCGAGTTCTATGAACGACAGCAACATTTTCGACTTGTTGTTTTCGCGGTTGTTTTTGTGGCACGCTGCCCTGTCTGCTTATCTAGATACATGCGCGTCGCGACGCATCGCCATCGCCTCATTTTGGCCCGGGGGCGTGGTGGCAATGTGGAGAAGCTCCACGGCTCTGGACTGGCACTGGGATCTGTTGTTGCCATCATCAACATCATCATCATCATCATCATCGTAGTCGCCGTCGTATGCGTAAAAATTCTTTTAGAAGCGCGCGCGTAAAAACGTAAAAACAAACCTGAAAAGCACATAGCATAGCAACGAGTTGTGTGTGCGCTGTGTAAGAGGAAAGAGTGTACACACTCGGACACTTTGTATACCCTATGTATGTAACAGGCAGAAGGAAGCATCTCCGAACCCATAAATTATATATATTCTTGATCAGGACGACAAGCTGAATCGATTTAGCCATGTCCGTTTGTCAGTCCGTCCATACCCTGTACAAGCTTATCATTTATTTTAAGACTTGGTTTTCTTGGCATATCTCGGAGATTATAAGAGCTAGAGCCATCAAATGTAGTTATTTATGTGCTCGTAAAGGATACGCAGATTATGAATAAAAAAAATGTAAATCAAATACTACATACTTGCGCTTTGGTTTTACATATATTTGGATGCTTTTATTAAGCACTTCATAACGATCATACTCTTAGTTTAGAAGTTATTCAAGAATTCATTTTCCATAGTGGGGGAAAGCGCAGCCGATGTGTAAAGTGCGCAGCTTACTGCGTGCGTTAGAGTGTGTGTGTGTGTGTGAATTTGTGAATGTGTGTATGAATGCAAAGAGTTTTAAATATATGTAACGACAGCACGCCGCTGGGTTCAGGGTATCTCCTTGTCGGGGGCACCCGACCAGAGCCATCTTACTTGTTTCTTAATGCTTATAAAAAAATGTTTGTTAGTGTTAACAATTGTGCAGTCAGTCCGCACAGAGACCATCAGAAACATCGTCATCCGGCAAATCTAACACATGCTATGGGCATTGGTTTTTCGCCGTGTACTTTTAGTCCAAGACGCGTTTTCTTTTTATTTATTTTAAAAAAATTATCAGTTTCCGGCGGAAAATCGTTTTTCGTATGTGCTTAAAACCGATTAGAACTTTGTGTATAATTTTTTTAATCGAATTCATTATTCATTAATTTGGGGCTCTCAGTGTAACTATTCTTCGACATCAATGCAATTATTGTCGATCAGCATGACGGACCGAAGTTCTTGTCAAGGTACTACAAAGCGCCAGTCAATTTCACGTCAGGCAATTAGCTGAATGGAGAATAAGGTTCTACAATCTTTTAATGTGGGTAAACTTGTTCTAAAATTTGGAAAGGTTTTAAAACTTTAAATATATTTAACTTTATGGATGAAAATTTTATAAATTGAATTATAACCCACGCACGCTAATTATTACTACTTTAAATAACATTTTCAATTTAATACGAATTCATTATTTACAACATTCAAATGTGATATTCTTTATTTGGTCACTATCCATAACAATCATTTACATCATATCCAATTCCAAACACCTAATTGAAATGGAAGTTATAAGCTCTTAAAAACCTTTTACAAGACCAACAATAAGACTTCTACAGGAAATAGTGTTTAACAACCTATTTTTTTCCTGAAATAATAATAATTTTTATTTTTCTGCAATTAGTGTAATTGAATAATACAATTACTTTTTAAACAAATTAAATTACCGAAAAAAATATTTAATCTGTGTTGTACAGAAATAAGAAATATATAAATAGAAGAAAGCTTCAAAGCCTTCGATTAAAAAAATACGTTTTAGTAAAATCTTGACTAAATGTCCATATTTTGTCTATGTGAATAATCTGATGATATGGTGCTATTTTTTAGCTCGTTATTAACCTTATCAATTTAAAAATTAATTAAAAAGTATTTATCAGTATTATTTAAATTTGTTTTTAATTTATAAATTTAACTTCAAAGAGCTTTCAAATTAGTTTAAAAAAAATAGCATAGCATTAAAACGAACGACTTTAAACATATGAAAGCAAATAATAAACAACATAAATAATAAATATTCTCAACATTGAATATCGTCGACCTACGAAAGAAGAGCGTACGTGCAAATATAATTATATAAATTAAAAAATTATATATATATATACACTTATATATAGCACCAACGTACAACACGTTTCGTTCATTTTTAATTCATGAAACTTATTTCGAGCTACCAGACTGCTGAGACAAAAATAAAATAGCAGATGAAAAAAAAACAAAACAAAAAAAAAACTTTAACAAATATACAAAAAGATACATACTTATATAAGTCTATATAAAAACAAAACGTGTACATACATATTAAAAAGCGTTGTGTTTTGTCAGTCGTTTGCGCGTATAGTCGCCATATAAGTATGTTTATAAGTATATTTGTTTTGGGATAGCCAACACACACTCAATGACTATATGTATCTACGCCAACCGGCCAGCCGTATGTCTATCTATAAATTTGCCAAATAAAATAACAAGCAAATGCATTTTATCTACAATAATTCTCGATTCTTTTTCAACGCACACCCAACTGAGATATGCCTATATATTCAAATATATGTATCGTAAATTCATTTTATTTTCACGCCAACCAAATAATCATTGAATGTATAAAACAAATAATTAAAAAGAAGAAAAACAAAAGCAAAATACAAATATAAAATACCTATTCGATAAGGCTGCATAACAGAACCGAAACCGAAATACTCGGTACGAGCAATGGTCGTGTGATTTTTCATTCATGCGCTAATCGTTGGATGCAACATTTCAATATCTTTTCACATATACACATATAAATGCTTATATATGTATATTAAAAAAATAAAATATATATATATATATATATATAAATATATATATATATAGATATATTCGCACAAACAGGCGATACTCTTGTGTATACGTACTTATGTGCTTTTTATATATAAGAGTGTTTACACACTTTGCCTTCTTTTGACGTCTGCTTCTGGTACGCTCCACACGCGTCAACACTCACGGGCTGGCCCCAAGCCCCCAGCTAAACCAAACGCCCACCTGGCGGCCACATATTTTTCAAAATGTTTAATACATTTTAATGCTGCGTAAATAAGGCGAAACAATTGCCGCCACCGCGTGCTATTGCAAATTAAGACAAAACGATAAAAGAAAATAAATAAATAAATTAATACATAAATATTTTCATTCTTTTTCTGCAGAATTCTGTTCTTTTTTGCTTTTTGGTATGAGAACAAATACTTTCACATACCGGAAAAATGCCTTTATGCGAGTATTTGTTGTGTGTTTTACAAATTTTATTTTATGTTATAGCTAAAATGATAAGCGTGACAGCTTAACAAAAAAAATAAATAAATAAATAAATTAGAAAATATGTATGCCAATGTTATTGTATAAATGTGTAAAAGCATTTGGTTCGGTTGAAAAAAAAGTTTGATTGTCAGCACAGTAAGATTTATGAAACTAAAACCTCTTTGATGTTATACAAAAATATTTTTCGCAATTGATATGATGTGATTTATAATGATTTATAATCACTACGAATCACAAAGTTTTTATGTCCGAGTAAGTGTTAATCACTAGGTCTTTACATAAATAATATAATATATAATCAAAATAAAAGAAAGAAAATGCAGTTAATAATATGTTAATTGTTCCATTTTTGTCTTGCAAATATATTCTGCCCAAATTTGTTCAGGCAATGTGTATTAAAGAACTTTTCTGTTTACCTTTTTGAAACCACTCGTCATACGTCTCAGAACCTCTTTCATTAAATTTGCTCACGCGTGTTACGAATAAATAACAATGTTTATATAAACTTTAACATTTATAAATAATAAAATATATTTATTACATATCAATTTTATGAAATTTTTAATATAAAAGTACATTTTTCAATATAATCATTTACAAACGTAGCTATTCTTATTTATTTTTATCGTGTTTTAATTTTTACACAAGCAAACACAATAACAGACAGAAGGAGGCAACACGACCCTATAAAGTATATATATTCATGGGGTAGCCATGTCTGTATGCTTCCCGCAATATGGGGTTAGGTGAAGAAGAAAAATCACAGACGCTGAGTAAAGTGCGCAGCTCGCGGCATGTGATAGCCTGTGTGTGTGTTGTGTGTATACTTGTGCTGAGGGTATCCCCTAGGCGTGCATTCCTGACTAGATCACTCTTAATTTTTTTTGTTATTTATTAATGCACTTGTTTTGGCATTTTATTCCCTGCTATTGTTCTTCTTGCACACGTTATACAAAGTTAATGTTTTGTTTGCATTTCATTTGCGTGTTGATTCGATTTTCATTTCAATTTTTCACTTGAGGAGCTTACAACAAAATTTGCACATATAATAAAATATAGTCTTAATGGAGAGAGGGGTTCGGGTAATAATTTGTTCCCCTCATTGTTGGCGCCACTCAATTAGGCAGCAACAACAACGAGTGAAACTACAACTACAACAAATGTGAGAAGGCGTCGTTTTGTCGCCATCAGTCAAAGTTCATGTTTGATTTACATGTTTATCAGTGACTGTAAATGCGAATGTGTGTGCATAAATTATACACAGACCAAGTATATGTATCGGCATAAATATCTACACACAGATTGTTGTTGTTGTTTTTGCTGTTGTACCCGTTGAATGTCTTTTATCCAAATTGACTTGTGTTAAGTTTCACACAGCTGCCACTGCTATCTTATTTTATTATAAGTATGCAAAAATCTACAAAATAACACAAAAAATATCCGAATTAAAATCAACACAGCCTGTAATTATAAGCCGCAAAAGTTATTTGGCAAATTTCTTGGAAATCATACAACAAAAAAATGCCTTAAAAGGTATTTTGTGGTTTGTTTTGATGGCCTGCTTAAGAAAAAAAAAACTTGCCGCCAGACTGTCACCAATAAAAACAATTTGGCTTGTGGGTTTCTTACTCGTGAATAATATTTAACAATGCGGTTGAAAGGAAGGGTAAAGGCTTAACTGAGTCTACTATTCCAATATTTACTACTTATTTAGGATTATTTTCTCAACCATTCTTGTTTATTTACTATTGCAAAATTGCTAATAAATTTGTATATCTTTTATTTTTTAGGTATGTTTTACGGTGGATTAAATATTTATCTGTATAAATTGAAAACGCTTTTTATATCACGAGAAGAGAAGAGGTTTGTGTAAATTTGAATTTATATTGTCCTATTAAAAGTGATTTCTCCAAATGCAGATGAAATATAATATAAGTTGTTGATACCATTCGGAATTCATTTTTGTATTTTAATTAATTTTATTTTAGACCAAGGGTGTAATTAATTCCAATTATAATTTATAAATGTAACCTAACAATTAGTTCAAAGAATTTGAGATGTTTTCTTTAGAGTAGGGAACTAATCTTGATGTGTATATGTTTGTGTGTGTTTCTTCCATGTATGAACGTACTATCTAGGCACGTGTATTTCATAAATTGATCTGTATAATTATGTAAACAGTAGCGCTACCTAATTACTTATCCTATCAATCAATGCCAATAGTATCAATTGTGCTCTGCCAGGGGGACACTACCGAATTTTTTAGTTCTAGTAAGTTTTTCAAAAAGCACTATATATGTTTGAAGGGATTTAATTCAATTTAAAAGTCTGTTGGAAAAAATAACTTACTTGTTTGTGTGACAGCAATAAATATACACATTTATTTAAACGCAGAACAACATAAATGGTAACATGGTATTAATACTACTTATTTTAATTTTAATTAATTTTTAATTTACATTCAAAGTAAATTTGTTCGAAACGTTGTATTCAATTTAGCTTGCCAAATAAGAAGTTCCACAATCATTTCGAATTTAAGAGATTTAAAAAAAAAACCTTGATCCTAAAATATTTGATTATTGTAACCAAGTTTTAATATTACGACACGTTTCGAGTTAATATTTATTAAAAGTATTTTTCCCACAAATCTAGAAGCTTAACATATAAACCTGTCTTTAAGATATTAAAGTGTTTAAAGTATTCATATCTTACAAACAAGTCAAAACAATTACGACAATGTATTTTATGTAACGTTGTTTGCAGCCAAGCAAACGAGAGCCACAACAACAGTTTTAATTGTAGCAACGCGGATTAATCGATTTTTAAAAAGTCATGCATATTTTCAGATGCTCAGTCGCAGTGCTGTTTGCTGATGATTAAACTTTTTCGATTAAAGAAAACATGCAAAAAAGTAAAAAAAAAAAAAATAAAAAAAAATTAAAAAAACGAAGGCAAACGCTTACTAATCAATTATTTGTCTAGAATATAGACCTAAGTTCATTTATATAAGCAGAACTGAGTACTTACATATATTTAATACATATCAACGAGCATACAGGAATGCTCAATGGAGAGTTCTCGACTGAAGTATAATCTTAATCTAATCGAAATGTATTTGTATGGTTTAAAGTTCTACAAACACTTAAATTTCCTCTGTGCAGACGATTTAGATTTACTTAATGGGAAACATATTTCCGTTTAGAAACCAGTTGTAAAAAAATCAGTAACGGTAATGTTAAAATGTATTGAAGATATTATAGATAAAACTATTTTCTCAGATTATGATATACATATATTTTTTAGAAGCAGATTTTATATACGTTTATAATTCTAAAATATGTGAACTTCGGGGCATTACATGGGCACGTTCCTTATGTGGCTCAAGTGTAACCTTGATTTTCCATGCGCATTTTGTTGACTCTTTTTTCTGCTTTTTGCTTTTCGGTCATATTTTTTTTTTTTGTATTTTTCACATGCATCAACAATATTTTGTGTTCTTTTTTTTTTGTTTTATTTTCGCATGCACATTTTTTACACAGCTAATCAGTTACTATAGCATTGCCAGCGGCGCACTTGGGTTTCGTGATTGCACTTTTAATTTACTACGTTTGTAGTATGTGGCCACATGCACAAGCTCTCGAGTATATGCGAGTAGAAATACATATATATATATATATATATATACATATATATATTTATAGAGGTGTATATGAACCGGCCGGCCCACGCATGCACATGAACCGGTACCGGGCCAGACCCAGACCCAGAGCTAGACCCAAACCCAATCCCCAAACTGAGCCCAGACCAAACCAACTCAAGTCAATCCAAGCCAAACCGAAGTTGAGGCGCGCCAAGCAACCTACACACAATGTTGTTACTTTGACACGACTCGCCTGCCACAGTGGGGTATATATGTATGTGTATATAGTTAGTGGGGATGAGGGGAGTAGTCATCTATGATATTAACACAATGCCATGAGAGCCCAAGAAATTAAATTGAATGAAATTAATTAATGCTTTGTTGGGTTTTAAGCGTAGGCTTCAAGCAAGTGTCTCCATGAGATCTGAGAGCAGCAGCAGTAGCCGTTTTATTTATTTATATATTATTTTGGCATGCGTAAGTGTGTGTGAGTGTACGTGTGTGTTGGTGTGCATTTATGAAGGTGTATATGTGGGTGTTATTTTGGGTTTTACGTTTTATTGTTTTAGGTTAACGGATTGAAGAAGGCCGACAATCATTCGGAAGCTTTTTTGAAGCTTAAAGCGATTGGAATCTGCAAAGTCCTTAGCTAGTTCCCGGAAATTTATTAAGGAAACTTGGTTTTCAGTGGAAAGATAATGAAGACATTTTTTAATACCCTTAGAGAGAGTATTTTAATTTGTTATTATATTTTTATTTAATATCAAGAAATCCACATGAAACTTGTCAATTGTCGATTTACTATATACTATAGAACTATAAAGACAAAGGCAGTTAACTATAGATATATAGCACACATCTTTCAGATGTCTGAAAGGGTATTTAATCTTCGGCACCCCGCAGATTACCGTTCTTTTCACATTTTCAATAAACCAAGCTCTCAAAATGACAATTTATTTACTTTTTTGGAACAACCAAATGTTTGTTATGTAAATATTTCATATACAAATTAAAGAAAATTGCTTAAAATATACCTTGTTTATAATTCCTTGTTTTACCCAGGCCATATTTATCATATTTCCACCCATTTTTCGCCAATGCTAGCGGATTTTCGAAAATCAATTTTTTAGAGAAGTTTCAAGTTTGGATGCAAGACTTCAGACGAAGGACATAGATTTTCCAAAATTGTTGAAAAATGTTTTAGTAAGTTTGAGGAAATCTGAAGCCCATCGGATAAAATTAAATTATTAGAGCCATATATTAATAATGACTTCCTTTATAGAAAATAACGTCAGTGGAAAATCCAGCATCCTTGCCCTCAGGGTTTTCTTGCTCAGCAAAAACAATTTTTTTTGTTTGAAAAGTGTTTATTATTATTTCTTTAATCACCTCCAAACGCTGTGTTTTTTCATCTGTATCATCCGCGATTGCTTAAGCTTAGAAACTTTATCGCATGCTAAGCCTATGCGCAATCAGTAAATCAATTTCAACATCTTTATCGAATCGCAGCCCACTCGATTTAAACAGCCTCTAAATTTCCACAGATTGTGAAATGGAAACGGGGTTTCGATGTCTGGGGACTTATCCAATAGTTGACCGAAAGACTAACTGACTCACCTACGTGTGTGGAACAAGTTTTCATCTCATGCGAGATGTCACAAAGGTCTTTTGAATAATCGAAACTTGGGGTGACTCAAGTCAAACTCAGCAATGGATAATTATAATGTCTGGAGTGTTTTTTTTCTGCGAGTGTCCAAATCTGCGTATACCCTGTGCATATACCATATATTGCCAGTTATTTGGACAAACCTTTGACCTTTTTGCGCCCCTTACTGGTTTAGTTATGTGTGCCTTTGACATTATCCTGCTTACTCGCACTTTCTGTTTAGACAAACGACTCCCTTAAGCCCTAAAAAGAGCAAGCCCCACAAAATGTTGCCTACATGGAATATGTGTGGCATATTTATCCTCATATTTCCCTTTTTGGCTCGCTTATTTGTTTAGGCCTTTTTCAGGGGTCAAACAAAAGGTTCTTCGTGGAACTAAAAATAAACTGGCCCTGCTTAAATACAACATTTTTGACATACACATTTTAGACATATCTCTACACAATCAGAGTAAATGGTAGGGGTGAGTAGAAACTGCCAAAAAAAATAAAGGTTTTTGCATTATTTTAAAGACTTTTAGTGAAATTTGAACAATTTTATTCGTTGTCCTGAAAATAAAGTATTCATGGATGTATGTTAGTAGCAATTGTTTTATAAGTCAACATTTTTAATATTATTATTCGCCTGCAGATGGTAATTTAATTTTTCACGAAATAGTAACGCATAGTATATATATGCATGATAAGTTCGACGGCCGAGTCAATATTACCATGTCCATATATAGAAACTTTACATAGGACCGTCGTTTGCAGGAATCGGACGCATATTAACTTCTATAGTAACGGTCGGTTGAAAAAATGAGTATTTTTTTTATAACAACTTTTTTTTTCAAGAATTTTGAATCAATCTTCGCAATTGAGAGGTTAATATACTTTTACCATAGAAGCAAAATATCACAAACTATTTATAAATTTAGCGTTTTATTATTAAAAACAATCTGTAAATCAAATCAAGTTTTTGTGTGCAACCACAGTTAACTGTATATATAAAGCGCCCATATTTCTCATTTCTGCAAAGGTATTTAATATTCAGTACCCCGAGAATATTGTCATTTGTCATTTTATTAATATAAAACGTGGGTTTTCTGGTTTAAAATAATAGTAAATAATTAATTATAAGCTTCATAAACTTTAATATATGTTGCAATTTTTTTATTAATTTACTTGTAATAGTAATTTAAAGGGCTCTGCTAGCAATGCTATTATTATTTAAAGTATAGGATATAGTTATAAACTATCAACGTAACTATTTTCAAATAGCTCTGGCCGCTAAGGTCGTCGGCTAAAACAAGCACTTCATCCATAAACTAGCCTGGGATCCGAACTCGGATTCTCGTTATTCAGTTACATAAATACCTGAGCACTTAGACAACTCATCTACCGGGGACTGCTCTATAAGATCTAATAGGCTTAATGTCTAGTGAAATATTAATTTTTAATTAAAATACATTTTAATTACATTAAATCGAAAATAAAATAAAAAGTAACGCACTTATTTTCAAATCATTTTCATCGCAATTTCTACTACAGATTTAAATAAGGATAACTTCTTCAAAAATATTCTAAATTTGTTTATATATTACTCTATAGGATCTAATAGGCTTAAAGTCTAGTGAAATATGAATTTTTAATTAAAATACATTTTAATTGCATTAAGTCGAAAATGATATAAAAAGTAACGCACTTATTTTCAAAACATTTTCACCGCAATTTCTACTAAAGATTTAAATAAGGAACTTCTTTAAAAATATCCTAAATTTGTTTGTTTATAAATTGTTTTGTTGCTCTTGTTTAGTTTATCAATACCGCAATTGATTCAAAGTAGGGTTTTTACATATGATAAGTTTATGTATACTATGTTTATCACATCGGGTGCTTAAACTTTGTTTTCGCGAAAAAAAAAAATAAGTAAAATAAATTCTTTGTTATTTTTGCTGTCCCCGCCCATTTGCCTTATTTATTATTTTCTAGCTCACCTCTTTTCATTTTATTCATCTCATCAACCCAACAAAATCAACAGCAGCAAACACTTTTTTTAGTGTCTCGTGCTTCGATCTGAAATTCGAGATAAGCCACAATCAATTAGTGACTATATAAACAGCAACAACACGAAGCAGGGGCACTTTGGCAGGAGAGGGGTCCCATTGCCCAGCTCTTCATCTCACTCCATTGTGGTCAAATAAATAGACTGACAAGCCCCAGCGCAACTGTTCCTCCTAATTCAAACTAGCTGACAGAGTTGGATCAACAACACGGACACAACACACACACACACACACACGTTTGCATTTACTTGTCTATATGTTTTCCTTGTCGTTTGGCGCAGCTTTACGAATATCTTCAATAGATCTACCACAAAAAAAGAGAGAAAAAACAGACAAAAACAAGATGAACAAAGTGCGCACACGCATTTGCTAAGTGGTGTCAAATATTTACATGATATTATATTTCGATTTTCTATTTACCTTTACACACTTTGACTTTTGAGCGTCGTTTTTATTTTCATGTAGCTTTCCAGCTGCCTTTGCATAAAGTACTCGTTCAGTTCACACTCTCATATCGCTCGGCATATCTGAATGTGACCGTTCAGAGAGACCCCTGATAAATGGCTATACAATTATTAAGTACATGACACTTTTTTTCTAGTTTGGTTAAAAGACGGAAATGTAATAAATGTCAATTTGTACCTAAAAAAAAAAAAATAAAAAATAAATTGTGTGCCATTTTTTACTACCTAAAAGAGAAAACATAAAAAGGTACATAAATATCGGAAGTTTAAATGTTAATATGGGGTATTACATGCGTTTTTATATTTTCACCACTATTATTATTATTTTGTATTATTTATAAAACATTTGTGTTAAAAATATCAGTATAAAGTGCAAGCTAAATTTATAACATACATTATTTGCAATATTTCTTTTTCGATTTATAACACATACTTACGCACTTCTTGCCTCCTCTGATTAAGTTCTTCCGCCAATCATTGTACATAATTGTGTATTATTTTTATACGAAGCATTTAAATAAAGCTCATTAAATATCTAGACCCAACGCGTGCGGTATTTTTAGCTAATTGCAAATGGCGCTTTGGAAGTTCTCTACGGCAATTATTGCGGTAACTTAGTTACCACACACTTACCTTTAGTGCCCACTTACCCGAGCTGGGCCACGCTCAAATATCCGGCCCAGAGACAAGCACAAGGCTCCAATAAGAGAATGGCCCTTGAACTGCTCGTTCCACTGGGTTGCAGCAGCAGCTGACGCAAATTAAACACGAACACATACACACAGATGAGGCTAGGAAGGCTTCCTGGACAGGACCATTTCGTCGTTTCCAACACAACTGAAATGTTCATCCGACCTATAAATACTGGCATTGCAATTTTTAAACCACAGCCCTTATGCTGAGGGAATCTTGATATTGTTACAAATATGTAACGCCTAGAAGGAGATATTCCCATAAACTATATATATTCTTGATCAATATCAACAGCAGAATCAATATTGACACACCCGAAGAGAAATCTAATAATTGTTTAGTTAATTCAAGTACAAGCCGCAGCAAGCAAGTACATTCAAATTAAATTATTATTAACTTGAAAAGAAAAGTCTTATTAACAGATTACGATAATTCCAAAATATGCACAGTGCTTTTTTTAAGAAACGTCTATTTCAAATAAAATAAGTGCGAACATTGAGTAGCGTCAACCGCTGAAATAATAAATTTAAAAATTATCATTAACGAAATGTTCCCTCAATTTTAAGAACAATAATTACGAATTTTTTTTTTTCTCTGAATGCATTAACCCTTTAATAAATTGCTCCATTTATCTTCTTTTTTTGTGCCAAGATGTATCTACCCTGTAAATGAACTTACTCAAATATACATTGTAACATTTAAAGGCATAAACTAACAACAATTTCCAACTGCTTTATTTAGGGACATAAAGCATAATTATTTTTCCAGTGATCCTAAAAGGTCTGTGAATATATAAAAGCGTAATGTATAAAATAGTATAACATTTATGGTTTTTAGATGATTTAAATTATGGCTGGTGAACATCTCGTAGTCGTGTCCTCCTCTGTCATATAATCCATCCCTTTACCCCTTACACACTGCAATACCTGTATCATATTTTCTTCTATAAAAAGATGGTCTATGTAAATCAATTGGGGGATCCGTAATGCTAACAGAGTACAAAGTAGTTCACAGTTCATTCCCCCAGTGCGAGGGCTGCCTTTGCCACTTGTGGTCATAATAGTTTGTTCAGCGCCTCGGCAGCTATGGCAATGGGAACCCTAATTATTGCGAATGAAACTCTTATCCAAGTTTGCTGCACCCTTCATCCCCCATCTCGCCAGTTACTCGCCCCTTGGCCTACTGCTGTGTAAGCGTTTTATGCGGTTACTCAAGAAAGAATTCTAAAGATACCTTTTTTCTTCTTCCCCCTCAGTTCGTGTGGTTTAGTTGTTCTTGCCGATTGAAATGCTTTTTTTTTTCTTTTTACTTTTTTTTTGCATTTCAAAGCTACCCCAACAACAATTTTGTTATGTACATATAAAGTTTGACATTTTTCTACATATCTATATATATATAAATATATAAATATATATAGGCCTCATAAAATATTATGTCGCATGATTTTTGAGTGTGTGAGAGAATTGTATATGCAGAGCGCGTGTGTGTGTGTGTGTGGGTGTGTGCGTGTGGGTTGTTTGATGTTGCGGCAAGTTCTTGGAGGGTTTCACGCTGTTTAGCTGGTTCGGTTGTTGGTTGAAGGGTTTTGATTTATATTTAAGGTTATTGCGCATTTATATTTGTCAACGGCAAATCGTTAAAAGCCGTGCCTTAATACCTGTTAAATTGGTATGTGTACGGCTCGTATGGAAAATATAATTTTTTATTAGTTAGTCATTTATTAGAACGTACAGCATCAACATATTTTAAGCACTTTTAACTTTTTAAATTTTTATTTGTCCTAGTAAGATTATGTGCGTCTAACTTAAATAGATATAATACAAAATGCATGTTCCAATTTTGTTTTCTTTTTATTTCTGTTAGTTTGAAGTATGTGACTATTTTTTTGATAACGTATCGAAAGAATATATTGCTCTGGCACTTCATAATATTTTTAGTAGGGTTAAGTAATAGTTCAATATAAATGAAATGTGACAGAATCAATAAAATTTAATAAAAACAAGCAAGAGTGCTCTCGTCGGGAGCACCCGACTGGGGGATACCCTAAACCCAGATGCGAGCTGTCATTACAGACATTTTAAGCCCCTTGCATTCTAACATACATGCGCGCAAGTCTATAAAACTTGAATTTCGTATTTTTTTATATTTGGGGCGGGTGGGGGGATGTGTCTTAATCCTTAATACTCTTTAGGTAAAAATAATTATCTGAATAAGGTGGCTCTGGCTCTTATAGTCTCCGAGATATGCTTAGAAAAGCTAATATTAAAAACGATTTTTATCGATAATAATGAAAAGTAGCAGAGAATCTATAGTCGAAAAGTTTATAATAGCTTTTGTAGTTTCCGAGATCGCTGCATTCACACAGACAGACGCACAGAATATAGATACTTTATGCATATACTTCCTTCTACCTGATACATACATTAACACAGAACCATTTTTTTGTGTCCATTTTCAATTGGATTAGGTTATAATAATTAGTTTTACTTTGCTTTCATTTAAGATTTACAGATTTATGAAAAAGCTCTTTTAAAATAACAGTTTATGTGTTTCTAAATATATTTTTTTAAGTTTTAATATGTGTACATATCGCATCACATGAATTTCATGCACAACCAGCTGAAATCCTGTACAGATTAAAAATTATAAAACTATGCTTGACTATGTTCATTTAAGGTTTCTATTGATATCGGCACACTATCCCATAAAATATTTTCAAAGCACTAACTTTTCATCATTTTACAAGCTTTTTGGCCAACTTCCACACACACCCACACACACCCAGCTGCACACAACACTACGGCTCCGATAATTTGAAAGTTTTCGAGGCAACTTTTACATAAGGCCTCATTAGCATTGTTAGTCAAAGTTGATAATAAAGTTTAGCCATGACTCAATGCGGGGGCGTGTTGGCGGCGACTGTTACTGGGCTTGTGCCCGATTTGCTGTAGGGCTTATTGATTTTTTATTGAGCGTAAATTGAAACATATGCATCCATAAACTGATCGGTGGGCGGCTGAGAAAAGTTTATAGGCTGTTGAGCATGTCGTTCCTCAATTTAATAAGTCAATCCAATTATACGATATTTCAATGGGGCTCAAAACTACGCAATAGACAGCAGCCAATGCAAAAGCTCTTAAGCCAGACAGCTGTCAACTTACCCATCCCGCCCTCCACCAACCTCAATGTTGACACGCCCCGAGGGAGCATTGGTCCAGAACCATCCTGTTTGCAATTTGTTTGTCTAATTTGCTAACAAAAAATCAATTTTATGCAAATGCTTTTGGACATCTGGGATGTGGCCGAAAGCCAAAAACAACTTAGCATCGTGCAAGTATTTAAAGAGTGGAGACAACAAGATATTCATAGAGTATAACGAGCACTGGCGAAACTTATTTACTTAAGGAATACATCAAAATGAATTAGTATTTATCTTGTACGTAGATTATTATGTTTTAATTTCACTTATTTACTACAATTTAAATGTAAACAATTTTATAAATAAGTATAAAACCTCAATATTTATTTGTATTTTCTTAAAATCTTAAAAAATATATAAATACTATGGATGAGATGTCGCAATCTATGTCTATGGATGTAGTATTTGTCTTAGCTTTAATAGCCAGTGCTTTTAAAAGGATTGGTTGATAAGCAACCACATACTTAGTATATACTTTTTATCTACTTGTATATAAAAACAATCATTATGTGATTGTAAATTATTTCGAGAAAATGTTGGTGCTTTGGTGATTTTATATATGTGTAATATGTATATCTATTTTATATATGTATATGTAGACATATATAGTTGAGTATCCGACGAGGGTTTTTTTGTATCTCTCGGGTTCTATTTCTTTCGCTCTTAGTGCCATAATACTGACATTATTTGCACTTTGCATTTCAATTGCGCTTTTAGTTTTCAATCAATTTGCACAATTAACACACCGAGTATGCTCGTACGTTTAGTCATCCATATGGCATCATCTATTCGTCCATCTGTCCGTCCGTATGTCTGTTCATGCAACCACACCGATATGGCGTGGCCCATTTCAAAACTGCCACATTCTATACACTCGAAAATATTATAGAGGAAATAAAGAACAAAAACAAACACAAACAGCAACAAAAAAAATTTTAAAAAAGGAGAAATAAAAAATAAATAAATGCCCGCATGCTGCTGCTGCACATTCATTTAAACCGCACGCGTTTATAACAATGAAATCAAAACACAGCAGCGCAAGAAATTTGCATTTAGAGCTCAGCCAAATGCAATTTGCATGTCGTAAAAAAAAGCAAGAATAAAAGAAAAACAAAAATGTACGAAACGCATTTTTTAAACTAAGTTCAGCGAATGTGGTTTGTTTTTTGCTCTGTATTTCATAAATATTTAATGGTTTTGCCGTTGCATAAGTACTGTGAAAATGCAACGCTGCATGCGTGCAGGGTTGCCATCAGCCAATATTAGTTTTATTATTGTTTCGCAATTTGTTGATCACTTTACCACATTTAAATACTTTGTAACTTGCCACTTTTCGCACCCACGGCGCGTGGGAGCCAACGGACATAGCCACATTTGTCCGTTATAGCCATCGATTTCAAATTACCCCAATCACACACATACATATATTACTGAGCAAGTATTTAGCTCTATTGGCCCTCTACATTTTCCCAAACTAACTTATTCAGTATGGCTGGGAAAATTCTTAAGTGTCAGCACGTTGCGAAATCGTTTTGTCGTTGTATCGTGGTTACAGACAATTTTAATTTTAAATGCATTTGTTTGCTTTGTAATTAAGCTATTAAAAATTCCTGAACATGCCTTTAGAACAACTTAACTATGGGACATTGATAATTGGCAATGTGACACCAGCTACCAGAAACCCTGAGCATCAATTTCCCTAATTCAAGATAATTCATCGCAATTTTCAAAGTATCTAGGGGTTGCACCTTCCAAAATCGGTGATGAAATGTCGATGTTCACAATGTCGATTTAAAAACAGTTTGAAACAGATCACATTGAAAACAAATCAATAATTTATCACTCTTATGGAATTTTCAAAACCCCTGTCTTAATGTTCAAACAGCTTATGGAATTGGCATTGGTATTGGTTATATAATATATATATAGATCTTTATGCAATTGTTATGGCTAATAAATTATTTAACGAACGTTTAAATTTTTACTTTTGCACTTTAATGTTTGTTCAATACTACTTATAAGAATGTACTGTGCATGTTAAATTTTAGATGAGTGCATCTCAATATTTTCTGAATTGAGGCCAACAATTACAATGCTTAAATTATTTAGTCATTTCTTAAAGCATAATTGAACTTAAAGGATTCCTATGAGGCTCTCAAAGAGTTCTCGAATTTTATGTGCATTATTTTTACCCCATATATCAAAATGTATATTTATGCATAATTTTTCTTTTTATTGTTACCAAATTTCTGGAGGATATAGCAATACTTAAGACCAGGCCTGGTTAACAGATTTGCGTCTCATCAGTTACCAAAAAAATTAGCTACAATGCGAACTAAACCGTATTTAAAAATTATTTTTGTTTTATTTTCGACAATTTGAATACTAAAAAATAACAATGCCTAAGCTTAGAGACAGCATAAATGAGAATTTGCTTAAAGATGTGTGTATTTTTTTTTATATTTTCTTGAAAAGAAACATGAAAAATATAATTGTTTTATATATTTTATAAATGATAAATATAATATTTTCCTTTAAACTTTTAAGAATGCGTCGAACTAAGGTTCGAACCAAAACCAAGTTCGCGAACCAAACCTAAAGACGAAACGAATTTTAAATAGTCTTAGATAAATTGTGCATCTTATTTGTATCTGAAGTTCTTTTGCAGCGAACATTTTCAATATCAATAAAATTAACCTATCTAATTCTTTGTGTATTTAAATTAATATCGATAATAACTTATATACATAGATGTTATCAATAAAGTTTTGTATCTTCAAGGAACTGCAACCAACTAATCATTTGAATTAAGTTATGATTTGAAGATTAACACAACTGCAAACAAGGACACGTTTGCTCTCTATCTATCTCTCTCGCTCTCTCTCTCTCTTAGCAAGATTATGACTGCGAACAGGTGCATTGTCGGTGGACTTTCGGCTATAATATTAATATTACTTTTTTGTTTGCTGTCTCTTGGGGCAATGGAAAAGTAATCCGAGTTGTGTCCTATTTCAAATCAATTTCATCAGCAGAAAAGTAACAAAGTAGCGACAACAACAACCTCTGCTCGCAACTTGGACGTTTGCTGCATTTCTTTTCTTTGTTGTTGCTGTTTCTGCTGTCGCCTACAAATAATTTTATTTTTTCCACTCACACTTTTTAGTTTTGTTCTCCATGTGCTTCAACTTAAGCTCAGCTCCAGTTGTGCTTTGTGGGCTCAGCTATTGACAACGTCAACGTCGCGTCGCGTCCACGCCCGCGGTGGCAGAGACGCGGACGCGCGGTAAGCAACGCCGCTACGGCAGCATCCAGAACAGTAGCCCAACGTCAACAGCAGCAGTCAAAGCGAAAGCAAAAGCAAAGCAAAGCAGAGGCAAAGGCCCAACTCTGTTTATTCTTGTCGAGCGCATTTTGTTTTGTTTATTTTTATACTTTTTCGCTTAACTCTTTCGCATTCGCTCTTCCCCTTTTAGCTCATCGTCGTACTGGGCATATTGCATTGAAATTTGCAACACATTCCACTTTGTTGGGCTCTTTAGCTTTGGCTACCGTTTGACGTTTCTGTTTGGAGCAAATGAAATGATTTAATGCAAATTTTATGCGCCATATTTTTTCCTTTTTTTTTGTGCAAAGTTCTTTGTTGTTGCTTGCCTGTCTTTACTCTATGTGTACATATGTATGTGTGATTGTATGTGTGTGTACATACAAACGCACATACATGCATACAAATGTACATAGATATATCCTCATCTGCGGCTTCTGATATTCTTTTAGTGTCCGCCTTTCAAATCGTCAGCGATTTTGACATTTTAATAAATTTTGCATATTTTGAAGGCTTTTGTTTATGTAATAAAGGTTTTTATACGGCTCATGATGCCACTGAGCTTATTTTGACTTTGCTTACAGCCAACATTTATTGACCAAGATCAATACTTGACAAACACCATAAAATTACAGAAAATTGTTGCAGAAAAAATAGGGTATGCTTAAGGAAAGTTTTTTTTATAAGCAAACAAAAATATATATTGTTTTTGTTAATATGTTTTTATATCATATTTTTTAATTATTTTACATTGTAATAGTTCCAATCAACACTTAATTTTTATCATTTTTACTAATTGCAAACTTCATAACGAGACACACGTATTGTTTTTTTTTTTTTTCTTTCGTGCATTTAACTAACTACATAACTGGAAAAAAAAATTGTGGTTTGGATCATCAAAACGATTCTCGCCTTTAGGTTCTGTTTGTGAATCTGGTTTTCTACACCAATGATCCCTTGTTTTGGATTTTTAGCCAGTACCTGCAGAAAGAATATTGTTTTTAATGGTTTTAGCATTAACTTTCTAGAGTTTTTAAAATGAAAAGTTTCTGAACTATTGAATACAAAATCAGGAATCTTATGTGCGCTAGCACTCATGCTATATCCTTAGATTAAGACAACATTAGCCTGGGATTCGAACCCGGCCATCGTTGATCAGATTTGCTTAAATTGAGGACTGCAATTAAAATTAATTTAATAAAATTAGATTCCGCATATACTTTAAAGGTTTTTAAAATATTCAGACACTATAAAACGACATAGACTCCATATGCATGTATGCACATACATACATATGTATTGCATGTTTGAATTTTAAGTAATTTTTATGTGCGTTGTAATAAACAATACAATACAATACTTATATTATTAAAAATATCCAAAAATAACAATAAAGTTGAAATTATGTGTGTTTTTCATTTTGCAAACAATTTTTTGACAAACTGTATATTTATGATTAAATACGAGACTTTTCAGAAATAACGCACAAATGCTGTCTCAAAACCGTTACACACACATACACTCATACTCTTGATTGCATTGCAAACATATTTATACATCTAAAATGGGCTCCAACAGTAACTATTAAAAAGTTCTCTGATCCATAGCCGAGTTGCAGCCATTCAAGTGTGATACTTCAAGTGCTGTTTGAGTTTTTATGTACCAAATGGCAACTGCCTGCAATTAGCTGGAAATGACAAAGAGTGGAGAGAGGAAGTTTTCGCTTCTTTTAGCGCTAGGACAAAAATGTTAATTAGTGTGTGCGCCTCAAGTTGAGCAACATCAGCGCAAATTAATCGAAATGCATTAAAGCCAATTAGAAAAACGAATGACAGCAGCAAAAGAAACAGCAACAATGCGAACAACAGTCCAGGCGCAGCTTCTAGCAGAAGCAGGCGCCACAGCAACGCGATGCCAAAGGCTGCCTATTGTTGTTGTCCGCTTAGCTGTAATTGTAATCAAGATGCGCCGATTATGTGAGTCGACGGCGACGTCGCTACCGTTAAAGTTCCCCTAGTCGCAGAATTGCGAAATAAAATCAGGGTATAAAAAGATGCGCAGTCAGCCCTCAATGTTACTAATATAATACCCTGTTTAAAAAAATTAAAATCAGTTAAATCGTAGGCTACAGATCACAAATTGTATTTTGTTGTTGTACAAACTCCATTTATTTAAAAATAAACACCTTTATAAATTCTAATTTTTGTCATCATTAAACAAGATTTATGTTACAGGGTAATTTTGCAGTCTGTTATGTCCTGACAACTGCATGCTTGTTTTGTCATTCCTTTTGCATTTTTCGCTTTGTCATCTCATCTTTGGCCATTGCAATCAGAAAACGCGCGCAGCACACCTAACACCATCGCCAGCAGCCGCCCTCTTGCCTTGTCCCTACACAACCCTCGGCTGGCTCCACGATTCGTATTTCTCGTACGTTTTCATACAAACGTATTCCTTGTCGACGATTTTTGCTTAACATTTTCTCGCGCTTTTCGTTGCCAGGCAGGCAACAAAAACCAACACACAGACATACATACATATACACACGCACACTCACTCAGTTGCTTAGTGCACTCGTCTTTACAACTCAAAAGCATCGCAGCACGACAGACGCTGCACTGCGACCCCCAATCTGCTCCCCTAATGCGCGCCCCCGTCCTCGTCAGCAGCCTTCATTCTTCTATATTGGGTTGTTGTTTCGTCTTTTTTTCGCTAGTGCGCCACGCGCTTGGCAACAACAACTACAACATAAGCTCAGACACAGCGCACACGAATAATTTACGCCATGCAAAGGCAAAAAGCTAAAAATGAGTAAAGGCTGCTGCACCCGCAGCAGCAACAACAACCAGCAAACTGCATATTCACAGGCAACGAGTTGACCTACACTGATGGGCATTAAAATAAGTACACATATTTGTAATAGAATAGTCGTAACAAAGGCTGGTACAAATTGAAAGCAAACTATTTTAGTGTTTTGAATAATATTTTGTGTTTACACAACGTCGGCTCATAAATATACTGTAAGCCTTATGGCCAACGGAGTTGTACTCAGTTTCTGACCGCCACTGTGTGTAACTCTGCTATTACACACGCCAATGTAACTTCTTTCTCTCTCTCTCGCTTGCCTCTCTCTGTTTCTGCCGCGAATTGCATTCATGCGTGTGCGTGTGTGTGTGTGTGTGTGTAACACTCTCGTATGGGACGAACAACGCACGACTTGTTTGCATTTACTCTACGCAAATGAGCGGCGTCGCTGTTGTCGCTGTTCTGTTTTCAAGGGTGGGGTGATGCGATGCGATGCGCTGCGCTGTGATGCTGTGGGGTGTGGGTCGGCACCAGCAGAAGATGTCTCCTGTCCGCTCACTCTCACTTGATGCTGCGCTGCAGTTTTTCCATTTTGCTATGCTTTGAATGACTAAGAGTTTTGTTGTTGCGGTTATTGTTGTTGTTGTTGTAATGGAGAATGGGAGGACTTCTGACGAGTTGGCAACAACATAAAAATCACAGCACACAAATTCGCATGCTAACTGAGCGTTCGCTTTCTTGCTCCCACTTCTGGCACTGCTCCTGCTCTTGCTATTGTCTGACCCACTCTGGCGCTCTCGGCTAGTGCTGCTGCTCCCGCTGCCATTGTTATTGTTGTATTTGTTTTTGCTGCCGCTGTCAACGAGTGGGGTTACTGACTTTGCAGCAGCCAAGCACAGCCAGACTGCTACCGTTGCTTTGCATGCACGTACGTCCATATGCATATGTATGTGTATGTGTGCATATCAATGTAAGTGCGTGCGAATGCAATATGTAAGAGGATGGACGCAAGGAACGACAACGACAACAGCGGGTGGCTGCGGCGTACGCTCGTCGTACGTCTGCATTAAGTTTTCTTCCATTGCATTTTTGGCTCCTCTCTTCGTTTTGCCTTGCGCAGCCTCTGCGTCTGTGCTGAGTGCATTTTACACTTTTGCTTCTTTGATTCGCTTTCGTTTTGATTTGGCGCCAAAACACGATGTGAAACCAACTACCGTTAAGGTTCAAAGAACTCTCTAGTCTAATTACGACGCATACGGTCATATCATAACAAATTTATATGACATACAATATGTTTGTGTGCATGTATGTATGCATGTGTGTACATGTACATACATACATATGTTTCTCTTGTGGATGCTTTGCTTAGAATTTATCATGACTGCATTGAGATCAATTGCACATTTGTAACGGGCGTGAGTGAATTTAAGCATCATAAAACTAAATATGCCAATAGACAACAACAACGCAGAAAACGGCAGTGGGAAGCATGCCACATGCAGCTGGGAATCACATTATAACTGCCAAGAGCAATAACAAGAAAAGCTTTGGTCGAGTTTGACTGATTGGAAGACACCCTGTAATATAATATTATCTATGTACAATATGGGCCAACTCTTTTATACATATGTTTAGCTTACAATAAAGTGCACGCTTTGTTTATTTAGCTCTTATCGCTTTAATCGACCTTAAGTAACTCTATGTGGCCAATTTTATGGGTACAGAGTATAAAAATTGCATTGCAGATGGAAACAACGATTGAAATTGAAACATAACTGACAAGCCCAGGTTTTTAGTATGGCGTTGACTACAATAAACAGATAACTGTAATACTGCACACACACCTAACCACTTTTTGGTCTGTAGTCCAAACATGAAATGAATACCGCACTGTAAACGACCCACAACCACAAACAGATACAGTAGTGGCTAAATGAATGGACGTACATAAGTAACTATTTTTTTAATATACTATTTCTTTAATTCATACTCGAAATTGATTTTTCCACTATCCATAGAGAAACGATAGTAAAACTTGAAATTAAAGATTTTTATTTTTTAAAAACCAACACGAAAAAGCTTAATTATGTGCGTTAAGATTAAAGAATAGTTTTCATTTCGAAAAACTTGTTTTCCTCATTAAAAATATGTAAATATATTTCTTATTAAAAATGTTGAGAGTACATGTTTTGCAAATTTCTGGAGGCGAGTGTGGGAAATAAATCTAAATAATTTTATAAACAGCGAAACACACCTCTTTTTGGTTGCTTTAGCTTAAATTTAAATGAAATGTATATTTTGTCTTCTTAAGTTTAAGTTGTCTTCTTTTTTCGGACGCCACTATATCTAAAGCTGTGTGAACGCAAAGGAGCAAATCACAGATTGATTGACGGACGAGCGGCTGCAGTTAAGATGGGCGGATAGGGAAAGGTAGTGGAGTGTGGTTGTGGGGGTCAGAGCAAATAGCCAGCCGGGCGAACGGTAGATACTTAAGCACGCATCGGTAGCAGTGTAAAGCACTGCAAACGTATCAGCCCCACCCCTCTCTCCAGCACCTTATGTCGACTATTATAGCATACACACTCACACAGGCTTGGGCATAAAAAATAATAAAGAAGACATTGCTGTTCTTAAAAAAAATTCTGAATAAATATGCGCGCAAAATCATTTCAATGCATTGGACCAATAAATCAGAGAGTCATCTTTATAGCGAAAACAATAGCAAAGAGAGAAATGCAAGCAGTTGCAGATTGATAAACTCTCTCACAAACACACACACACACATACACAAAAGCGAGGCGATTGAGCCTAGCAACTAAGGCAAATGCACTGCCACAGTAATGAAAAGAAAAGTTGTAAAAAAGCAAAGAGAGAAATAAAATAAAAATAAAGCAATCATTGCACTTGTCCCGCACACAGCAGCAACAACAACGAGAGAGCGAGACTTTATTCCTGTTGCTATGTTAAAAATGCTCCCTTTATTTTTTCTATTTTTCAAAACTTTTTTTGCCGAGCTGTTGTCGTTGTTGTTGTTGTTGTCGCACCGTGTGGCCCACAATGGGCGTGGCAGTCATTTCCCGCAATTACGCCTACACATAACGAGGCGACACAGCACAGAAAGAAGAAAAGAGAGGAAGCGTGAGAGTGAGAGTGAGAAAGAGCGAGCGAATGAAATGATGTTTTGTGGGAAATGAATGATAAGCCGAATTGCAGTGGTTTGAAGAAACATGGCAACGCCGCAGAGCACACGCATACACACACACGCGCACAACGAGATATATGTGGCCAGCCTGGGAGTATGCTACAATTTGTTCATCAGTCAAATCCCTATTCCGGACTCTGATTGAATTGTGTGTGAGTGTGTCTGTATGTGTGTGTGTGTATGAAGCACCTGTCTGTTTTCGGTGCGTAATAGTGCGTTCAAAGAGTGCTTGTGATAAAGTTTGCATTGCTAAAATAACATTCTTATAATCAGTTCACATTCCAAAAAGACTATCTTGCAGTCGGCCACTTCCATCTACAACGTTCTTGTTCATCCTAATTATGTGCGTAGCTCGCAGAAAAATCAACAAATCACGACAAATTAATCAATTAGTTCCGCCGCTGTCTCTTTGCCATTCACAAATAATGATTTTCTTATCAGCAGCGTCTCTTAGTACAAACGTAGTCTTTCTACATATTTATCTAAAATCTCATTTAAACAGAATTGCCATCCAATAAGCACGACCAAACCATATTCGTAGCGTAGCGACCCCTTAGTAACTTAATACGACGATTCGTGTTTTTGTGTGCAGCCGAATATCTAAATATAAGACGGTTGACGTACAGCAGGTGGGTGGGTGGGTTGCTGTTTCTGTCCAGGGTCTGACGCGCAAGTTCGTCAAAGTCGAGGCTGCAGCAGTGATGCACAATGGGGTTTTTAAACGAAACACTGGGCATACTTAAAAAAATGATATTTATTAATATAACAGATAAAGTATTGAAACTGAACAAAAAAATGGCATTTCGTTTAGTTACCTAGACTTAAACTAAACTTTAGTTAACTAAACTTATGTGAACATTGCTTAGTTATGGTATTGAAATCTTCGATGAATATTAATTGATCAATATATAAATTAGGAGTCGTATCAAAAAGGACAATTTTTTAATGACTTATATTTTCTATTTTAGGAGCATATATTTAAAAATTTTAATTTAATTGTACTAATTTTCAAGTTTGCAAAGCCTCTTGAATAATTGGTTGGGATTATTCGCCATGTTTAACTTAAGATAAAGAAAAACTTTGCAAGTTCGAAACTTGAACTGAGCAAAAAATCATTCCCATTTTATAGTGTTTCTTTACATTCCATTCGTTATTTGAAAATATTCAATTATCTTATTTTTATTATTTGCTTCTATATTTTATAACTATAAATATTTATTTATATAACTAAATGGTGATTAAAAGTAATTAAAAATAATCAGAAATTGTCCACTGTACTTAGCGTCGCCTTCGACGTCTGTGTGTCTGGGATGTTGGCATATCGGGCTGTTGGCTCTTTGCCTTTTTCTGTGTAGGGTTGCCAGATGAATTGGACTTTGTATGCAACTGTACTGAGCTGTTGTGCAAATGTGTGCGTGTGTGTGTGTGTGTGTGTGTGTGTGTGTGTGTGTGTGTGTGTGTGTGTGTGGGTGTGGGTGTGTTGGTGTGCATTGGTGTGCGGCTTTGGCATAAAATGTTTCAAGTATCATTTATACGAGTATTTTATTTTTACTCTCTGCAAAAAACGCCTCCTACGCCAGGACCCCAGAGCAGAGGGCCCAGAGCCCCGACCACGCCTCGACGGCTGTGTAAATTAAAATGTTTCCGTTGTCGTCGTCGCACACAGACAAGCATAGCAAGTTATATATGTATATATATAGATATATATATATATATATGTGTGCGTGCATTTAGTAGTGCAATGTATTTTTGGGCCGAGATTGAATTTTATTGCCCGGCGACTGGCGCCATTGGCCGAAGTCGCAGCGTCAGGATGTCAGAATTGTCAGGATTGCGCTAATTATGAAATGGCATTTTGGCCATTGCGCGGCGATTTTAAATGGTTTTCTCTTGTCAACTTGATTAATGCAAATTTGTGTTTTCCATTTGCAGGCGGCGATGCCAATGATGTTGCTGAAGCTGCGGGCGACATTGTTGCACAACAACAACAGCAGCAGCAATTGCAATTGCAATTACAATTATATTAGCAATAGCAGTAAGCCGACCTACACTAGCCAACATTAAGAACAACAGCAGGAGCAGCGAGGGCCACAATAAGCCATACACATGTTGCTGCTACAACCGGAACGACCACAACGAGGAGAGCAACAGCAACTAAGATGCTCAGCGCTGCCAATGGAACAGCAACAGCAGCAACAGCAACTCACACTGGAGCAGCAGTTGCCGCAATTGCCGCTGGCGAAACTTATGTCATAACAAATAAACATCTCCATCAGCAGCAGCAGCAACAACATTTTGTTGTTGCGGCCAACACAATGGTTATACCAGCGACAGCAGCCGCCGGTATACCAACAGCAAAAACAACAACAACAGCAACAACTACAGCAGCAGCAGCATCAGTTGAGACAGCACAGCAGCAACAGCAACAGCAGCAACCTGTGTTGTTTCAGCCCCAATTTCAGTTACAAACAGCAGCAGCAACACCTCAGCAGCCAACGCAGCCGCGCCAGCATCCCAAGAAGCGCAAATTTGATCCAGCTGAGCTGGACAAAGCCGAGCAACAGCAGCAACAGCCGCAGCAGCAACAGCACACGTTGTACAAGCAACAGAAACCCGCCGAGACGAATGGCAACAGCGATGCACTGTCTAATGGCAATAATGCTGCCGTGCAGCAAAATACGTTAGCGTTGCGCAGCATGATTGTGAGTCCACCGTCAGCAATGAATTGTGCAGGTGCAGGCGCCGGCAACAGCAACGAAATCAGGCAGCAGCAGCAACAACAGCAGCAGCAACAGCAACGTATTATAATCGCATCGCCGCTGCAACATGCGACCAGTACTTACAAGCAACATGTTGCCAGCAGCAACATCAACAATAGCAACATCAACAGCCACGCAGCAATCAATCATTCGCGCACGCACACGCCCGTCTACTACCAGCAGCAGCAGCAACAACCACGTTTTAGCTTTAACTCACACAATCAGCAACATGTACAGGAACAACAGCAGCAGCAGCAACAACAACAACAACACGAGCCTGTTGCTCTACTCGATCTCAGCGAATGGACTAATACGCGTGTCCTGGCCAAAGTTGGCAAGTGCTATGCGCCCGGCAAGATACAGCAAGTGCAAGAGGCAGCGACCACGCCCACGTCAACGGCCAATACGCCCCCATCAATACTCGTGAAATTT
The DNA here is from genome assembly GCA_035041545.1 of Drosophila colorata. Lineage (NCBI taxonomy): Eukaryota > Metazoa > Arthropoda > Insecta > Diptera > Drosophilidae > Drosophila > Drosophila colorata. The sequence continues at coordinate 3,638,568 of JAWNLD010000680.1, read as the reverse complement.
GATGCCGCCGAATTCGGGCAGCAACTGTATCAGGACGTGCTGCAGCAGGGACGCTACAATGTGATACTGGATGCCAGTCCACCTATGGCTGATGTAAGCACCGCCCACAGCAACATCTAAAAGCGAGCTGCTTTTCCTAACATCTCTCGATTTCCTCTTGCAGATCACGCTGGACGCACGCGTTTGTGTTCGCCAAAGTCTCGAAGGACGCACCGTTGACTGCGTCTACGTGGAGGGCATCATTATGGATATCAACCAGGGAACCAAGCAATATACCGTGCAATTAGTCAGCGACGAATTGGTAAGTAAATCGCGGTTTGTGCGCAATTAAAGAGCAAAATATTTTTATACATTAAATTTAGCATAAGCTAAAACAAACAAACATTAAGCTAATCAAAATTTACATTTGTCTTCAAATTGAAAGTCAAAACTCATAGACTCTAAATTAAGAAAACTATTTGTTAGCTAAATTTAAAATTATTTTAATTATGGTTTTTTTAAAGTTATATTTAAAATAGTATATTTCGATAAACGTTAAATACTAGCAATATATCTTTCCCATAGATTTCTATTAAAAATCTAAAATATTTTAAATATTTTTATTCATTTATCTGTATTTGGTATACTATTTATTTTAAATCCTTTTATCTGAAATGTAGAAAGTTTTGTATTATTAAAGTAAAATACACAAAATTTCATTACATTACATTGGATACAAATAATGACAACAAAAATAATTTTATTAGACTTAAATTTGTTTATAGTCACAAGCTGACAACCTAACAAGAAATATGATTTGGTATAAAGTTTTCCTTTGTTGGTTTTCCTTTCTTGTATAAGATTTTTTTTATTATTTCTAATTTTCAATTCTAATTTTTTTCGAGGCACGTTAAATTAAAGCATACTTTTGTGCGCCGTTACGCAACATAATAAATACATATAAAAGAGTTTTAAAAATTAAAACGATCTCAGGTGTAATTTTAATTTTCAAAAATATCCAAATCTCTTTAATAGAAAAAACAGTATATTTGTTCTGATTGTAAAATACTATTTACAATACTGAACTATAAATTAAAGAAAAGAGTTTTTAAATTATGACATTTGATTTGAGCATCGATTATATTGAAAAAAATATTTGGGAACAATTTAAAAACGTATTTGAAAAAACTTATTCTTTAAATAAAACCTGCAAACCGGTTTTGAACCGAACCGTTTCGAAGACGTAGTTCCAATATTTATAAACCTTGAGCCGGATCAGTTGTCAAAAAAACCGAATCATTTTCTCTTTTAAAATGATTTGGCTTAATTTCAGTGAAACTGAAAATTTTTAACACAAATATTTATGTATGTTGCATAACCTGAAAGAAACAGAATTGGCAAAAAATATTCTTCCTCCCAATTAAAAATAAACAACAAGGAAGAAAATTAAATATTTTTTCCATTAATAATAAATATAAATTTAAAATAATTAGAAGAACCAAGTTTTGAACTGAACCTTAAGGCAAGTTAAGGGTTTGCAGCCATTGTTTAAATACCTATAATTTGTTAATAGGAACATTGGCCATTTAGAATTTGTAATGTAGGAACTCAATACCAATATGTACATTTTTAACTCTTTTTTGTTTTGTATTTAATGCTTAATTTCATGTGCCTATTTTATTTTCTATTGCAGCCGAATACAAAAGTTGTGCGCCGTGCAGATTTGCGCCTGCTGCTGCCGCCCTGGTGGGATGAACTGAACGAGCTGGCGCCAACGGCGGCAACGCCAGTCGCAGGCGGCAAGCGCAAGCCGGAGCCGGCATCCGGCGGCAGCGGTGGCGTTTATTCGAAGGCGTTTGTGGCCACGCGATACGACGGGAAGCTGCCCACGAGCACGCCCCCAGCTGGGCAGCAACAGCTGCAAAAACATGAGTATTATCGAGCGGCTGCCACGTCGCCGTTCCAGGGCGGCGTGGTGCCACCGCCGCCGCCGTTGGCGCATGTGGAGCACCAGCAGCCGCAGCACCAGCAGGCCAACGGCCTCCCGGAAATTGTGATCTCGCCGGGCAGCAACGGCCAGCAGCAGCACCACCACCCACTGAAAATGCACGTGCCATCGCCAGCGCAGCAGCAGCAACAACAGCAGCAGCGCGGCTACGACGACTACGACTCCGACGATGAGCTGAAGCGCGTGGGCATCGACTACTCGCCGGCTGCTGGTGACGTGGATGCCGAGAAGATGAGCGCCTGCAGCAAGCGCAGCAGCATGCAGAGCCGCGGCAGCACGTCCAGCTTACTCGACCAGAGGCTGACACCACGATCTCATCCAGCAACTCCAAGGTACGATACCTAATCCAAAGAGATCTCTCACAATTTATTCATCAATGCACTCAGAGAAAAGCGCCATTTTTAATTCAAAGACAAGCGGAAGAAACTGCCCGCAGTGTTGTATTAATATTTAAGCATCATACTTGATTTCATTATCAACCGGTTCACTTTTATAAATAACATCAAAATTCTTCAATTAGATTAAACATTTCTGTGATTTATAAATGTATTTGAGCATTATATTTTTGAGTATTGTATGCAGTAAGAGTTTTTGTTATACTTGACACAAAGCGGGACGTAATTAGAAACGCCATTTGAAGAAAAAAACACTTAAATGCTGTTTATAGTTCACAATAATTTTTCGAATCATTATTTAAGGAATTTATTTAAATTACGTTCCTGAATCTATAAATTGAGTTCACAACGCGAAATGATTTTGCTTAGAGGTAGAGAGGGTAGCTATATTGTCTGTCATATCCGATATCCATCAATAGAATCGCATTCAACTTAACCGGTTGCAGCAAAAATTTCAGAGACCTAAGCTCTGCTCATCATTTGAGACGGCACTGTTAACAATATGTCAGCTAAAATCAAGTCAACAAATTTATATTTATAGACAATTAATAAAATAATAATTTTTGTCATGACGCGACCAGGCATAATTTATTTAAGTGCTTTTTCGTTCAATTCGCGTTTCTATAAACTTGCCACGCTTTGTAGCAAGTATAACAAAAACTCATACAAACTGCATTTATATCCATATACTGGCGCCTTATTAAATCCCGTTACATTTTAGCTTTAGGGCTCTCGCTCTCTTTTTAATTTGTTATTACGCAAACTACAAAAGCTTCAGTTGCCGTCGGCGCAGACTGCGCTGCCCGCGGTCCTAGCCCCATAGCTCAAGTATTTTGAGCATTACTTAAACTCAATCCATTAATTATAATCAAGTGTATATGTATGTGTATGTGTGTATATACATATGTGTGTGTGCGTATGTGTATTAAGCAAAGCATTTTCGTTGACAGATCTCAGGCAACGACGCCGCATCGCTTCAAGAAGGGCGACATTGTGGAATCGGAGTCCGGAGTGCGCAAGAAGTACAATGGCAAGCAATGGCGACGTCTCTGCATGCTGTGCATGAAAGAATCTCAGCGGCGCGGCTTTTGTTCCAGGCATTTGAATCAGAAGGGCAACAATGCGCTGCCCTCATCAACGGGGCCGGGCCGCTTATTCAGGTGCCTATAAACCTAAATGACTCTGCGGTGCTAGCTGATGTTCTAACGCTCTCTCCCCTTCTCCCTCTCCCTCACTCTCCCTTTATCTCCTTATCGATGCTCTTTCAGTGATAGCCGCTCGAGCAGCAAAACACAAAACGATGAGGACACCTCACGCGATTCGGAAACATCGCCCAACCATCGTGTCACGGGTCGCTACGATCAGGAAGAGACCGATGTGGCCGCCATGTTAGGTACGTGCAACTCACACCTCTTGACTTTTTATGACACCGCATCGCTGTTGCTGTTGCTGTCGCTGTCGGCGTCGCAGTCGCCGTCAATCCTCATTCCAATCATAAAAGCAACAAATTTTGTTTGAAATTTATTCATAGTTTGTACGCATTCATTTTCAAGGCTGGCTTTCCCAACTCGGCGTTCTCAATGCCCAAATGAGCGCCAGCTTTAGCTGTTAATCTGTCTTTGTTCACGCAATTACCCACACAGTTGCAAAAGGCCAAGAGCAGAGCGCACCGCAGCCTCTCGACTGAAACTGGGCTGGTTCTAGCCTGTTTTCCACGGCGCTTCAAGAAAACTGTGTTTTGTTCGGATATATGTGACTGTTGAATGCGCTCCATTGAAAATGGGTAAAAAGGGTATAATGGTTTTGTGCAAATGTATGTAACAGGCAGAAGGAAGCAGCTCCGACCCCATAAAGTATATATATTCCTGATCAGCACGGCTAGCTGAGTCGATTTAGCCATGTCCGTCCGTCCGTCTGTATGAACGCTGCGATCTGTGAAACTACAAAAGCTAGAAACCTAAACTAAACGACTATAGATTCTCCTAATCCATATGCAGTACAAGTTTATCATTTTTTTCGATATCTTGCTCCGTTTCATTATTATCGATAAAAATCAATTTTAAGACTTGGTTTTTTTGGCATATCTCGGAGACTATACGAGCTAGAGCCATCAAATTTAGTTTATTATGTGATAAATATCGGAATATCGGATTTTGGATACCTCCCCTCACTCGCCCCCCATATCAAAAAAAACGCAAATGTATGAATGCAAAGAGCTTTAAATCTTTGTAACGACAGCTCGCTGCTGGGTTCAGGGTATCTCCTAGTCGGGGGCACCCGACTTGAGCCATCTTACTTATTTTATCAAGAAAATATTAATAGAAAAACAAAAATCATTCTAAATTCAAACCATAATAAAAAACAAACAAACTTAATTCAAAACTAATTTAAAATGAATATTTTTCATTCATTTCAAACCACTCAATATTATAAAAAAAAAAAACTTAGAATACAAAAATAACATAGTGCATACAAAATCCGTGAATTAAATATTAACAAAATAAAGTTAATTTCATCTAGTGTTGCGAGCAAGAACTAAACTAAACGGGATAGGAACATCTTTAATTTTTCTTTTATTTCTTGAATTTGTGAAATCAAATTACATATTGATAATATGTAATAAAATATCGATAAAAAATGCAGAGAGCTTGCTTGTAGTATATCCTAGCGATTGCTTTTCAATAGAACAAAACCAATTATGTGTAGCCCATTTAAACGATCGGTATAGCTTAGACTTTCATCTGGGTTCGAATGTATTTTGAATTCTTAATAAAAATGCCTATCATAAAGTTTTATTGTGGCAACTGCGCTGCTGACCATTTCATACACACAAACCCACACACCCAAACACACACACACAAAATCCTCTATGGACAAAGGTCGTCAGTTTTGTTAAGGTGTTCTCGGGGCCGTAGCCGCTGAGGGGTGCTATTGTTTGACGTGTGCGTGCAGCAGCAGCAGCAGCAACAATAATAACAACAACGTTAGCTAGCCACTTGAAAGTGTGACCGCAGCGTGATTTACATGCAAAAGCAGACGCAGCGACGTCGACGTCGGCAGTGACGCGCACGCATTCCAATGCACCTGCAAACGATCGATGCGACGTCGACGTCGACGCCGCCACTTGAAACGAACAATGCAGCGCAGCCGAAACAAAACCGCGCTGCGTGCGAAGCGCAACAGATTCTTCTTTTCTTGTTATTTGCCCTGCCTTTGATTCGTTTTTACCTAAACAAAAATGCACTTGAGAGAGCGCGCTCACACGCACGCACACACAGATAAACACGAGCAGACACACTCTCGCAGACAAGCAGCAGCACCCACACAGCCAAGCAGTTACAGACACAACAGGTAAACAAACATGGACGTCGAGAGCGAGCGAGCGAGCGAGCGGGCGAGCGCAAGAGAGCAACTGATGATTGTGAGAGCGGCGCTCAGTTTATGCTGTCGCTGGCCGCTCAGTTGAATTGCTGGCCGTTCTTTTGACGTCGTCGTCGCATTTTATGTTGGAAACTGTCAAAGGCAAGGCAAGAAGACCGAACAGAACGCGGCGCAAAAGCAAAAAAAAAAAGAAAATAATACAAAAAAGTGAATACCGATGCGAATGCAGCAGACAAAACGAATGTGACAACGACGACAAAAAGTTTTCAAGCAAATTAAATACGAAAATATGTGCCGAAAGTGATGCCAATCAAAGTGCTTCTTCTTAGCTGAGGAGGGGGCAGCCGAGCAGTAGGCAGCAGCAGCAGCGGCAGCGACAGCGACATGAACGCGTTCCAGGACTTTGAGCTGGGCGCTAAATTGTATTTACAGTGCTTATGTAATAAAACTGAAATGAAAACATATGTGATTGCAACAAATATCTAACAGTTATCATCCCTCCCTCTCTCTCTCTCTCTTCCTCTCTTTCACTCTGCAGTGTCACTGAGCAGCTCGCGCTCTGCAACGCCATCGTATACATCACCCGTGAATCACGCCGGCGCCTCGCCGCTGATCGCCATCACCCACTCCCCGGTCAATGTGTCCAATCACAGGCAGAATTTCTTTACGCCCATTGCGAATCAGGCGCAGCAGCAACAGCAGCAGCAACAACATGTGACTGCTGTTGCTGCAGTGCCGCCAACACCCAGTCCAGTGTTGTACAACACAAACAGTAGCAACAACAATGGCTGGGAGAGCAGTCAAGCTGTGCAGCAGCAGCAACGGCAGCAGCCGCCGCCTCCACCACAAACGGCGGCTGTTTCGCTGGTGATGCATGCACCGCCGCCACAACAGCAGCAACAACAACAACCACCTGCCGCTCATCTCAATGCGCTGCCAGCGCCACCTGCGCCGCCCAGCAGCAGTCTCGGCCATGCGACCAGCGTCATACGCATCTCCAGCAGCCAACAGCAACATCAGCAACAACAACAACAACAGCAACAACTGCAACAGTCAGCGCCAACTCAGCAGCAGCAGCAACAACAACATGTCGTTGTATCCACGGCCGCGCACCAAACCTTTCATCCCGTCATCGTAAATGCTGCCCAACAGTCGCAGATTCATTCGCAGAATTCATTGCCTGTTTCCGTTGGCCAACAGCAGCAGCAGCAACCGCCGCCGCCGCCACCGCCCACATCGGTTTCGTTTCATCCGCATCCGCCAACCACGCCCACATCCGTAACAGTGGCCATGCCAACGGCACAGGACAAGTCATTGCCAAAAAACGGTAAGTGCCCCACAAGTTGTTGACTAAAATTTTCAGAGTCATTTTAATGAATGCAGAAGCCATTCGGATGCAAATGAATCATTATCGAATTGCCTTTTAATCGATACGACAAGTTATCGATCGTATTCAACTCAAGTTAAATCGTTAAAACAAATGCTTACATTCGTAAGCTTAAAGAAAATGAAATTAAAGCCCACTTTACAAATATTGGTAAAATATCGAAAATAAATAAATTACTAAGGTATCGGGTTGTATACGAATGTGAACGATACTTTTAAAAATAAACCAAAAAGAGTAAACACAACACACAGTTTGCAAAAGTATTAACAACATATTACTGTAAGTTAGGTCGATCAGGTTGCTTTAGGTATTTATTGTTTACCAGATAAGCTACTTTACATTTTGTTTTTGCTTATCCAAATAGTTTTTCAAATTCCGTCGGAATTCGTCAGCAAGTCAAAACTACTTTAACACATCTTGCAAATTTGCTCATATATCAATTTATATTGCATATATATAATGCGAAATAAAAAAATGTATAATTCATTAATTTTGAAAAAGCCTGTTAGGGATATAAAAAAGCGAAAGATTTATCTCTGCTTTACAGATTTTTAACAGATAAAATGATATTTTTTTTAATTTTAAGACACATACATATTTTTTTCTATATTTTTTATAAGAGTTATAACACTTTTTTGGTAATATGATAACAAAATGAAACTGGCAATGGGAGAATTTGCTTCACACATGGAGTAAATTTTAGATCATTATATTAGTGATCTGAACCTGCAATGTAAAGACAGATATATCAAAATATCCAAAGCCTAAAACTCCATTAAAAATAGCATTGCACTAGAGAATTGAAAACAATTAGGTTATTGAATTCTCTTTCAAGTTTATTAAAAAACATTTTATAAAAGTGTTTAAAAAAATCAAATTTCTACATTTCTTGAAGGTTCTTAAAATAATCCACTTTTTTGTAGTCACATGAATAGACGCCGTAAAGATTATCAATGTTTTATTTATTTCGGTTAAATATTAGTTTAATAAGGAAATTAAGTAATTTGTAGTAATTAGTGCTGCCTCCTTTGTTGCTTATAACCTCGAAAATACGATTTTCAAATTTTCTTTTCTTACACGAATTAGTTTGTTTAAAAACGATTTTACATTTTCTATGAATTTTTGTTTAACGTTTGTTTTGTGTTTTAATTATATTTATTTGTTACTCACAATTGAGCTTCGTGTTATACATTACTAAGTTAACAACAAATATAGATAATAATAGAGAAATATTTTTCCAAAAAGTATTGCATTATGCAGGTGTGCGTATAACTGTCAGAAAGTGATAACGAATAAAATTTTGTTTGTTTGTACTGGTTTTCCGTTTTTATATTAATGTATTTCTGCTAAAATTTTATTTTTTGCAAATCATAAAAAAAAATGTTAATACATAAGCTTTACATTTTTATATTAATGAATTTTTTATTATAAACAAAGGAAGCATCTCCGACCCCATAAAGTATATATATTCTTGATCAGGATCAAGAGCGGATCTAGCCACCTCCGTCTGTCTGTCCGTCTGTCTGTCCGTCTGACCGTCCGTCCATCCGTCTGTATGAACGCGTCGATCTCGGAAACTATAAGAGCTAGAAACTTTTCGTCTATAGCACGCGCAGATCAAGTTTATTTCAAATGATCGATAACCCACACCGTTTTCCTAAAATCGCTAAAAATCTACAACAACCTCTTATTGTTGAAGCTTATTTCGTAGATTATGAGACCTAGAGACACTAAATTTGGTTCGAATGAATGTTTATGTATACTATAGCACTTGCAGAATCTATTGCATTAAGATTCATAATAATCGGTAAAGAAACCCAGAAGTTATTAAAGAAAACTTGTAGTAAAATTTGACCAATTTGACAATCCAATTGGCATTCTTGAGAATTAAAAAGAGAATTCGGTGTATAATATTATTAAATATATATTTATATATTTGTGCATATATTATTTATATTATATGTTATTTATATTATATGTAATAATATGATATTTAAAAATGTTCTTATAAACCAATCAGCTGTTTTTGCTCCGTTTTACAGGCTACAATGCGGCTAGCTATTCTTGGCAAACGCTACTGCCGCAAATGCCGGCCATGACCAAAGCACCGCCAGCGACGGCGGTGACAACGACAACCACAAACAGCAGCTACAGCGTGGCCATGCTGCACCATCAGCAGCAGCATTCGCACCAGCAGCACCAACAGCAGCAAACGCCACCATTACCGCCGACAACACCTGCGGCGCAGCAGCAGCAGCAGCAACAACAGCAGCCGGCGCTCAATCACAACAACAACCATTTGATTGTGCCCGCGCCGCTGGCATCGCCCGGCAAGCCGCTCAACTGCTCCATGAACGATGCAAAAGCAGCTGCAGCGGCGGCGGCGGCAGCAGCAGCGGCAGCTTCGACAAGTGCGGTGGATGAGGCAGAGGAGCCCGATGAGCAGTTCGACGACGATGTGTTCGAAACCACGACCTGCGCACCGGCCATGTCGAACGGCAAGAAGACAGCGACGGCCACCATGCGGCTGCCCCCGTACAATAGCAACATACGCAAGCTGGACGAGTGCCACGACGCCAGCGATGGTGCTGCCGGTGCGCCGGCGACCTCAGCGGCCAAGCGACGCAGCCAATCGCTCAGCGCGCTGCAGCAGCAGCAGCAGCAGCAGCAACAACAGCAGCAGCAGCAGCAACAGCAGCCGGCGGCGGCCGCTGCTGGCAAGAAGGTGCGACGACCCATGAACGCTTTTATGATCTTCTCGAAGAAGCATCGCAAGGTGGTGCACAAGAAGCATCCCAACCAGGACAATCGCACGGTCAGCAAAATACTGGGCGAGTGGTGGTACGCACTGCAGCCGGAGCAGAAGGCCCAGTACCATGAGCTGGCCAAATCGGTGAAGGATGCGCATTTCCAGCAGTATCCGGACTGGAAATGGTGCTCCAAGGATCGCCGCAAATCCTCCACATCGGGCAAGGGAGGTGCTGCAGCAGCTGGCAATGCCGCCAGCGATGGCAAACAGCGTCTGGTCTCTGTGGATGGCTCCGATTCGCTGGAGGACGACATGTGCCCCTCCACACCCGGCGGCAGTGGCAGCGGTAGTGCGCAGGCCGCCGATCTACAGGGCGACATCATCCCACTGACCATTGACACCTACAACATTACGTGCGACGAGACGCCCACGACCATTGCCAACCAAACGCCGGGCAACTGCAAGGCCAAGCAGCTCAAGAACGAGCTGCAGTCCGACGAGGATGAGCAAATGCTCGTCGTGGAGGATGAGCAGCCGACCAAAAAACTGGATCTGCAGTGCCGCGAACGCGTCAACGACTTGGACATGGACGAAGCGCCCTACGATTATCGCAAGCAACAGCAGCAGCAACTCCAGCCGGAGGCGGATCAGGTGAGGCCAAGACCAAAAGGTTTTTAGTAACCAGAAATTCGTAAACAGCCTGACAATGGGCTACCGAACGGATAAAATCCTGCAGAACCTTCTTTATAATTTAGACAAAGCGAGTGCCATCGAAAGTAAATAAGACAATGCAATAAAATAATAAAAGCTGAAAGCCTAAAAGAATTATAAAAATTTCTAATAACGTCACCGACACGGTGAGAGTATTTTATTTGCCTCTCCGGCCAGCTATGTCCCTATTCGCAGCTAATTGTTGTCAGTGATATTATTTGAAACTACAGCTAAATAAGAAGGCGTTCATAGCAGCAATATATTCTTAAAAAATGTAAAATTCTATTCTAAATGGTATAAAAAGTATTCAGGAAAAGAGAGAGAATCAATAATAATAATAAGTCATTTATAGATAGAAAAGGAATGAGATTGAGGTGGAAAGGATGGAAAATTGTTGACCTGGAGAGGGGAGTTTTTAGCCCGTCCAGTAAATTATGCCCCTACTTACAGCTGGGGCTGGTTAGTGATTTCCCGTTAGTAGCGTTAGGTATTAAGAGTAAAAATATGTACATAAATGTAAATCTATTCTAAATGGTATACAAAATATTCAGAAAGAGTGATAGAAACAATAATAATAGGTTTTATAATTATTTACTAGATAGAATATGGATGAGATTGAGATGCAGCAGATGAACAATTACTGACTCGTTGAGGGGGAGTTTTTAACCCGTCTGGCAAGCTATGCACCTACTCAAAGCTGAGGGTGGTCGTGATTTCCCGAAGGACCTGGGCAAAATCAGTTCCCTCAAGGTTGCAAACTGTAAAGTAGCATAAAAATAATTTCGTGTTCGAGTTGGCTATACAAAAAAGATAAATACGTACGGCATTACAACAGCCTAGGTATATCGATATACCTAGCGACAGCATTCCAACCTTATCACTACTAACTAAATTTGCGATAACAACTATCGAGGATTTGTTTACTATCACAGTCTAACCTAAATACTACTTTCGATGTTGATTACACTATAAATTTCCGCCCAGCTTATCGATTTATCGATTCAAAATTCTGATATGTCGATATTTATCGATACATATACAAGCAGTTGACGCGTAAAGTTTTGAGTTTATTGTACTATATTATTTTAATTTTCTTTACCTCTTAAAGCGTACCCAGGAAGACCACCCGGGTGTCTGCAATGGGCAGGCCATGTCCGCTCCAACGTCTAGTGCAGAGCGCGAGATAACATTGAAGCCGAAGGCCATCAAGGCTCATTCGGGGCTGGAGAGCAACATGCTGCCGTATCCGCAGATGCCGATGTACACGCACTACACTAGTCCCAAGAATCCAATCGGTGTAACACCATTCCAACCCACAGGCGAGCAAGCACAAACCCCACTGTCTTGACCAAACAGCAGTTGCTTATTGTTGTCCTTGTTTTTGTTTGTCTCTCTTTTATACTCACAGGCGGCGCCTTCAAGTCGATGCCCATCAGTCCCAAGGGCAGCAGCTCCTCCGGTTGCAAATCGGATGAGCAGCAGCTGCAGGCGCATATCAAGCAGGAGGACATCAAACAGGAGCCGCCATCGCCATATAAACTGAATGGCGGCGGAGCTGCAGCGCCCACTGGAGGCGTGATAAGCGCCCCGCCGCCCACCAGTGCGGTTGGCGCCATCTTCAATTTCAATGTGCCAATTGCCACGGCCCTCAGCCAGAAGCAATATCACTATCCGATGCCACATACCCTATGCAGTCCGCCAGACGTGAGAGGTGAGTCAGCACAGAGAAGAAGACGAGCAAGAAATACAAAACTATTTATATGTATATATATTTATTTATTTATCTTTTTGAGTTGAACCTTAATTTACTTTAATTTGTGAATTGTTTAAGTCCTTCTGTTGTTGTTTTTGTTTTTATATTACCAAAAAGTATTGGCTTTATTTATTACTATGATTTTTTGAGTATACTCGTATGTATTTCTCTATATTTTGTATACCAAAGACAAAATTGAACCCAACCGCCCCTCGCCTCGCCCCCATTTGCATCTGACGTTTGTAACTGACGCTCATCTAAATAGTTTTTTTTTTTAGTTTTTAACGAAAGCTTTATGCATAACATCTTTCTCTCTATTTCTCCAAACGCTCGCATAACCCACACACACTCTCTCACCATTCACACACACACATGCAATCGCTCAACTCACGCCCTCGCTTTTACCTCGTCCATTGCTATCTCTCTTACACATTTCACCAACCCAACCCAACTCGAAAAGCCAACGAGCTCGAACCCAAACAACAACAAGACAAAGACAAAGTCAAAGTCAAAGTCAAGCCCAGCACTGATCTAGCAACGGACGAGGACGAGGACGACGACGGATGCGTAGGCGATGAAGACGTCGATGACGTCGACGACGACGACGAAGAGGACGACGACGACGACGATGACGATGACGACGAGCAGTTTATGGCAGAGCTGGCCAGTGTGACCACAGATTTCGATAACATTGCACAGTACACGATCGCGAAGCCTGCGACGCCGCTGCCCACGGCCGTGCCCCAAAATGCGCCCCCGACCAAGCGCAAGCAATTCACCATAGTGCGCTCTCTGACGCCGCTGCAGCCGGCAAACTCACCACACCAGCAGCTGAAGCATCTGCATCAGCGACGCGTCGAAACGCCGCCAACTGTCATAACACGTGTACCAACGCCGACGCCGACACCGACGTCGACGTCAACATCAACGATAATTGCGACGGCCGCGTCGCTGCCGCGCAATCATTTCACTATCATACGCACACAACAACCAAGAACAATAACACCACAACACAACACACCGCCGCCATTGTTTTTCAAAAGCTCCAAAGCTCAGACATTAACCACATCATCAACGACAACAACGACAACAAAAGCAATAACAACCACCACCACCACAACAACAACAACCAGTCACAGTAACGAGCAACTTAATCAATTTTCCAATAATTTCAATACTGCTGCAACATCAACATCAACAACAACAACAACAAACAATACTAACACCAATCCAACTCCGACAACAACAACAACAACGTCGATAATTCGCAAATTGTTGACACTGCAAGATGCCAGCAAGGCCACAGGACGCGCTGCCATTTTGTACGACGCTTTAGTGCTGGACACGCTGCACGGCAACGACGATGACGACGACAACAACAACGACCACAACGCGGCCCATTCGAGTGAACAGCAAATGAACGAAACATCGGCAACAACAACAACCGCAGCAACAGCAGCAGCTGTGCAGCAGCCAGCAACAATGTTGCTCATCACCGATGTCAACAGCTACAATCAGCAACATGTTGCGGCCTCATCATCGGGAGCAACGTTGCGTCCCCTGTCCTTCATCAGCATCAACGCTTGCAACAAGATCACGCTGCCGGCCAATACGCGCATTCTGACCACAACGGCCACAACGACCACGCCCACGCTGACCGTACTAACCAAGGCGGTGGCGCCGGCCACAAATCATAGTACTAATAAAGCCAATGAACTAACCATAACAGCCACTGTCGACAGTGGCAACATTAACCACAACAACAACAACAACAACCATAACAAAAACAACAACAACAAGGGCATTAACAACGATGCCACCACCATTCTTATGATCAACTCCAACTCATCCGCAGCCCATCAGGCCTGTGTGCCCAACTCGCCGGCAGCGGTCAGCCTGGGGCATGCAGCGAGCATTGCCACGCCGCCATCCTCGGCGCCAGCACAGATTCTCGGATCAGCGGGTCCAGCGCCACCTCAGAAAATGTTCTTTGCCATGGGTCATCCGGTAAGTGCAGCAAAATCCCAAAAAAAAATCAACTTCGAAATATTATATAAGTTAAATTAAATAACAAACAATACAAATATTAATGTACAATTCAAATGCCCTGCATCTAAATTTAAAGTACCAGCGATAGATGTTGCGAACTGTTCTTGGTTTATTATTTTTATATTATTTTAGAAGAACAACAACATTAACTAACTTGAGGTAATATTTAGCTTTAGTGGAAACAATACTGATTTATTCGCAGGTGTAAAATATTTGTGGGAAACGATTGCATTCAAATTTTGTAATTTTATAAACGATCGGTTTCACATTTACTTTGAAGGATATTTTTTAAAATAAATAAATCCACCTTAGCTGCGGTAAATGGGGAAAAATGTTATTAAAATTACATTTTAGATTGAAAGGTGTTTCATAAATTGTTTGCAAATCAGATCCATGAGATCGAAAAAGTGAGTTCTGCACTGCAATATTGTTTAGGAACTTAATGAATCACAATTACACCCATGTGGATGGTATTCCACTTATCTTTTTTTTCATCCAATGCATCTCTTCCCTAAAAGTGGTAATATCAATTCTGGGCCCGCACACAAAATCAATTAGTTTTCGTATACTTGAAGCTTTTGCTGCCTATAGTTAAACATATACAAATACTTGTTTCTAAATCGCTTTTGTATATTTCCAATTGCAATAATTCGTATTTTTCGTTTTTTAGTACCCGCTGCTGCCACCGCCTCATCAGCAGAGCACGCCCGGCCTAGAGCACCTGCAGCTGGAGGCGTTCGGGCCAGGCTACCTCTTCAAGAAGCACAATGGTGGCCTTGGGGTGCAGGGGCCACCGCCGCCGCCACTGCCGCCGGTTGGCGCCCAGACGACGATGCGCCTGCATGGCTATGCGGCCAGCGGTCACGGCCAGGAGTCACAGCCGCCGACCAGTTCGCCCTCGTACAAGTCGATGCCCTCGACGCCCAAATCGGCCACATATCATCTGAGTGCACCGCCCGACTCGGCGGGCAAGCGCAGCTGCGAAGCCGCCGAGGACGCCGACGTGGACGTCGATGTGGACACTGATGGTCAGCAGTTCGTGCTGGCGCCGACGCCAGCGCAACTGGGACGAGCACCGCTGCAGCGGCGCAAGAACTTATGTGAGTAGAGTGGAGCCGAGAGTTCTCAAGAGAATTGCTTATTCGAATCGAATTTTGTGTCTGAAATGCAGCTCAAAGCAAATCGGACAACTCGAGCGGCTACGGGGCCAGCAATGGGCAGCACATAGGCCGCAAGCTGCATTCGCCAACGCAGATGGAGGTGGCCACGTCCTCGCCCATCATTGGCCACGTGAACAGCAGCAGTCTCAGCTCGGCGCTGCCCACGCCCACCTCATCGACCACGACGCCGAACAGCGATGAGCAGCAGCCGCTGACGCCGACGGCCGTCGGCAACAACCCGAGCTGCCAGGCCGCCAAGTCGCCGCTGCGGATCGTGCCCGCCTCAGCTCCAGCGGTGGTCTCACACAAGAAGAAGAACGATGAAATCAACAAGTGAGTTTCCCGTTACGCCCTGTTCCATCTGTACGCTAAATGCCGGCTTCCTTTGCAGCGTGCTCAAGCAAGTGGACTTCGAGAAGAAGTACAAGGCGCTGCCCCAGTTCAAGCCAGAGGATTGCCAGTCGCCCAGCGCCATTGCCGTGCCTTCGCCGCCGCGCGTCTACGGCACCAACTATCGCAAGAAGAATGCAGTGCAGGCGCCGGTGCAGAAGCTGAGTACGTATTGTATATATGCTCCCATCGTAATAAGTTCCATGCTAATCACAAACACCTCCTCAGTGGGCGGGGAGGATTCGATTGATGAGCCCGCCTCGGCGCCGCCAACCACCACGCAGCGCTTCTTTGGCGCCGACTTCAACAATGATCTGAGAGGTAAAGCAAATAGTCCACATATTTGGCAAAACGCTTCGGAAACTAATCTTCAATTCGCTGCAGAACTTGAGACCGCGGATCAGACGGGCCGCTCGCCGCGCACACCCAAAACGCCGTTGCAGAGCGCGCGCTCCGATGCCAGCGAAAAGGGACATCGCAAAGTCCTGGAAGAGCGTCGCAATTTGGTCATGCGGCTGTTCACTGAGCACGGCGTGTTCCCTTCCTCTCAGGCCACCATTGCCTTCCAGGTGCGTATTTGCATATAATCCAAGCGAATATATATGTAAAACACGGGATAAAGAATACTAAATCTGAATCGCACTCGTTTGTTTTCTGCCACAGGCCAAACACATTGATGTCTTTCCACGCAAACAAGATCTACAGCTGAAGATACGCGAGGTGCGCCAGAAAGCCATGGGCCATCCGCCCTTCACACCCCACTCGGCTGGTCCCAACACGCCTTCCGACTCCAACCCCTCATCGGCCAGTCTGAATGCCCAAACAGCCGCTGGAGCTGCCTCAGGTAATTTGGGTCCTCAAGCTACGCTGAGATTAGAAATAATGAGTAGTTGTCAATGTTCAGGAGATCATCGATTTATTTCACTTTGAATAACTGCTCATCCTGTCTCCCTGTCATCCCAACATGTTTACACTCGCAAATACTCCTCTTGGCTCCCAGAGTTGAATAGCATAAATCCCAAATGCATATCCATCCAACTATCTATATATTTGTATATGGACATTTTCCTTATGCCGGTTTTCCACCATTGATATTAAAACAGAACTTATAAATGAATCGAAAAAGCTTTCAACAATATGCGATAATATCATTCACATTTTTAAGGCACATTTCGTCAGTTTGACAACACTCAATGCCTTCATAATAATGCTTACAACACTGCCCAGTAAATCTAGCTTGTAATATAATTTTTTATTTTTTTGTTTTTAAATTAGAATTATTTATTGTTTTTCAAGGTCACAATGCCTTATGAACAATAGGTTATTAATTCGCCAGGTTCACTCAGGATTGAGGAAACTATGTCGTAATATAATTGAAGTTATTTTTTATAAAGCAAGGCTTTTAACTTAAATTTAAAAACAAAGCGAAAACAAGTTAATGATAGATCAACCCAAACAACAAGAAGCAAATATTACATAAATTTTTTCTTTGAGAAATATGTTTTTTTAATTAAAAGTCAGCCACTATCCCTGCACTTCTTCCTGTCTCTATCATTTCCCTTCACCCATTTTCGTTGTCGACTTTTAATTTGATTTCCTTTCTCTATTGTGAAAACATTGTAAAGATGTTTTTCCGTATTACTATATGACAGGCATGCATCAGCAACATCAACATCAACAGCACCAGCACCAGCAGCAGCAGCAGCAACAACAGCAACACGCAGAGCAACAACAACAATGTCTGCAACAGGTGAATCATCTAAGCAAACCAAACGAAAACGACGCCAAGTACAAGTGAGGTAGGGGAGACTGGTGCTTGGGAGGAGGACAGGATCAGGACACAAATGAATTGGCTTAGCTGCGAGTGACAAATTACTTAAAATTAGTAAACGAAATAAGGATAGCAAAAATAATTGCAGCAACGCACACACAAACAATACACACACACATATATAGATACGGCGCATGTATGAAATGCGTGTGGAAAACAACAGAAATAGTTTATATATTGAAACAAAGAAGAAAACAATCGAAGAGATGCAAGAGAAAACAAAAAAAAATTAAAATTTTTAATTGCAATAGGCACATATACTACAAGCGTTACAGAGACAGGTGGAAAGAGTGTAAGAGAGGGTAGAAATGAATTTATTAAGCAGCTTAATAAATCCAGAATTGAAGGAGTTACCAGTTGGAAGATAGAACTTTTTGAAGCATATATGAAGTATATACATTATGGAGGCATTATTGTATAATGGCTTAGTTATTAATTTACAGGCAAACCAACAACTACAGCAACAACAAAAACAACAACAGCAACAATAAGCAAGCAAACACAATGAATACCATAAAAAGAAATACTAATTTTAAGATCTAAACTTAACTCAAATTGCACATTAATTTTGAAGTGTATTTAGCACAAGCAAAAAACAAAGAATTGTAAAAAAAAAACAACCAACAGAAATCGATAGCGATAACGATAACACACAATTTGTAAGCTGTTTGAAAAATTGTGGTTGTATTGTATCATACATATATATATATATATATTCATATATATATATATATATATATATATATATATATATAAACTTAGTCATAAAGGCTTTCGAAAGAAACAAAACCGCACGTAAAAATGCTTTTAAATTGTCTGCTTTTTTTTTTTCTTTTTTGGAACATTGATCGAAAAGAGAAAACATTTTTTAAATTGTATGTACATTACTCTACTATTATTTTGGCCTTTTTTTATACTGTTGTCTATTAATTTTGAATAAACAAATTTAATTTATATAATTAATTAGTTAAGTTTATATCGTTGTTTCTTTCTTCTTCTTTATTAAATTTGACTTTAAACTTGTATACAGCAAAGAAATATTGAAGAACAACCACAACAATAACAAAATCGAAAAGAATTGCAATTGAAACAGAACGAAAATTGATAAACACAAAACTGTCTTCCACTGTTGCTGCAATATATGAATTATGAATGTTTTAATTGTTTTATTATTATTATTATAATTCTAATTATTTTAACACATAATTACAAGCAAACATATGTTTAAATTAGTTCTCTGTGTAGTTTCGCTTATTTTATTTTATTTTATAAATAGAGTGTCTGACTGCGTTTAATTTTAAATATTCTTTTGGCTTTCAACAATAATATTAATAATACATATAGTTTGTAAAAGTAGTTCTTAAACAAGCTTTAAACAAATTACAATTCAAATGGCCCAATTTGGAGAGAAGAAGAAAATGCCAGAAACTTTGTATTATCATGTGTGTTAAACTTAAAGTGCTGTGTCTGTTACTGTCACAATAATTTCCATCATTTTATTTTGCAATCTAATATTTGCTCAGTTTCTTTTAGTTCAGTTGGCCATAGTTACAGTTAATATTCGATGGAGCACGACAAGAATAATAAATAATTAAATTGCAAAAATATTCAATATCGTTCAATATGAAAGCCCTCTTTTATTCCATGAGTTGTTTTAAATGACAGCACACACACACACACACACACTTTTTATTTGTGTAATAGTTAGTTATTAAAAAAGAAATTGATTACAACTTTTTAAAGCCGCACTTACTTATAATTTACAAACTAGTTTCGTTTAGCTTTTATGTTTTTTATGAATATAGTTGAAAACACAATTTTATATAATAAAACGAAAGTACATTTTAGCGTGTTAATGTTTATAAAAAGAAATAAAACAAAGTTTATAAGCAAAACAAACGTGTGAAATTATTGTAGTGATACATATTGATAAAAACAACTTACAAACAGTTGTGATCACAAAGAAATGTTCGTAACTTTTCGTTAAATGGGCCAAAATCAGCTTATTCGAATCAATCTTCTTTGCGTGTTTGGTTAAACTTTAAAAGAGAAACCATAAGCTAATACATAAGCAACTGCTAGACAGGAACTCAGATAGCGAATTTGTGCCAATGATAAATAAAGAAAAAACAACAAAAAACTACTTTAAACGTAATACGTAAAATACAAGCTAGAGTAATATACCCAATCCACAAAGTAACACCAACTAACGGATAATCCAATCAATATCCTTCCAGAACTCTGTCGGCATTGAAATTAGTCAATTAAGATAAGTGCAAGCCGCAAATATTTTGGCAAATCGCAAAAAAACAAAAAGAAATACGAAAATAATAATTCACCCCAGACAAACTTTTGACACACTAGTTTATAACGAATCTTGCGAACTTATACAATACAAAGCATATAGTATACAAAGACGAGACAAAAATCTTTTGGCAACAAACAATTTCGACCTAACAAAATTTTTTAAAATGAAGAAACTTTTCCAGAACAAAAGCGAAAAGAAACAAACTTGAAGAAGACTCTTACGAACACACACACACACACACTTAAACAAAAAAAAGGCGTTTCGGATACAAAATTCTAAAATTCAGGTATTAAAAACAGATAGTGTTGTATAATGTTACATTTTTTGAAAACAAGATGAAATATTTAGCTATTTATAAAAAATGAAAAAATCTTGAAAAAAATGAATAAAACCAAGAAACAAGTGAGTAAACTTTACAGAAGCTTGTGCAAAATTTACAACGTGCTTTTACAAATTATTGTAGAAACCACATTTGGATATGTATAAACCATATGTATGTACTATATTTTTTCAAAAACAAAATCTATATTTTAAAATGCTTTTAAAAATACTCGTAACGAAATTAAAAGAAACTACAATTCAGTTGTGAACAATTCGCACAGTTTCAAACAAACAAAAAATAAGAAGTAAAATAATGAAGGGAGCCAAGGTGTTTTTATAGTTTTTAATCTGGAAATGTATGTACTTAAGTAGTTTGGGGTTAAAAGAGTTTTAAATGAGAATAAATAAATCTACATAGAGCTAACAAAAAACAAACAAACAATTTGATGAAATTTCTAGTGGCAATCCTTTAAATAAATACAAATAATAATAGTAAATAAACCCAAAAACGTTACACAATGTTGTTTGCGACTTGTTTGGTTAATTGTTAAACAAATATACTTAACTACATGGATACATACACGCATGCATATATAGTATGAGTATATGTATTGAAATGTGCTTATATTAAGTAAATGATTGCACAATTCTATAGTTAAGACATTTGAGTTCAATGCAAAAGTAGTGAAATTACCAAATGAATTAATGGATTACAATTCTTTGATTTGCCAACGACCTGAACGCTTTGTAAAAATTAATATAAACACTTATTTGTGAACCTAATTACTAAGCAGTTATTGTGAACGTATTTTTAAGTGAACAAACAAATTACAAATATTGCATACATACATATACATATACATACATATATATACATATATATAAATAAATATATATATTATATATACATACACATTTACATATACATATACCTTTATACATTAGCATACATACAAATATTTAATATTGAATATTTAATACAGAGACGTGTGCTGACCGTTGCATATTTTTCAGAAAGAGGCTTTCAAAACGCATTCACAAATGTTTATGTATAACTCAATTCGGTGCACGATATTCGCATTTTACGGATCCGGCTCCAGTCATTAGATGCACGGGGTAGCCACCAAAATGATATAAATTAACGGCTCACACAAACCTGCAGTACGCCTCAGCTCTGAATTAGAGGTGAAAACAGGCCGTTTATTAGAAGAACCAGAACTGAAACTGCAGCTTTCCGTACATGCGTTTTAACCATTAGTTAGATTCAGTACACACTGAGTTTAAATCGAATTTATGTCTGATTTCAAGTTCATAAAAATTGGCTGAATTCATAGGTGATCTGTAACAAAATTTTTGCAAGAAATTCATAGGTGAATTCATATGTAGGTGATTTCGATTTCCATTTAATTCATAAATTTCTGTCTTAAATCTTACATATATATTTAAGCTAATCTGAATTATATATATTTAATAACTTAGACATGCAATGAATTCAGTCCTCTTTCATTAATCATACATGAACTCGATTTAAATTCAGGTGGAATTCAGTACTGCTTTTTAATGGCTAAAGTAAGCGAACGTCATGAAAATCGTAGGACTTGCTTGTGTTAAATTTATGGGTAAAACGCATGTACGGGAAGCTGCAGTTGCATTTCTGGTCTTTCTAATAAATGGCCTGTTTTCAGTACTGATTCAAAGCTGAGCCAAAGTCCAGGGTACAGTAGACGGGAAGCCACAGACACACACACTCACACACACACACACATCCACACACATACATAAATCACAGGAACAGTTTATACATACATACAAACACAGGCATATATAAATTATAAAAAATTTATTGAATAAAATGAAACATGCATTCGTAACAAAAGCTTATATGCGACTCTATTACACGTTCCACAAATCTTGAGATTTATATTTGTTCGTTAGTCATTGACCTGAAATGTATCTGCATCTAAACAGCCGGCTCTTGGGCAGCTTCTTCCACTAGCACAGGCACCTCAGCCTGCACTGAACTCTCGATTAGGCCACGAGCCGAACTCAAAATGCTGATATCAGCGCAATTTACGAAATTCTCCTGGGCGCCACAGCCCATGGCTCCGCTGCCATCTTCACACACGCCCCAGTTGTTGCCTGAAAATGGTTATTTGAATTAAATATTCAATTAATTTGTTAGAAATCCGTCCAAAATTCATTATTTTTATACTCGTTCACCAGATTTGGTGTTTTCTTCCTCTAAAGATCGAGCTAAAAATGTTCGGCCACGCCCACTCCCGCCAGCAAAAATAAAAAAAAATCGATTGCCAAAAAAAAAGCACTCATAATTAAGAACCGTTGTCTACTGCACCTGGGACTCCCTTTTCCAAACAGGGAACTTTTCGAAAATTATGAGCACGTCGCGAATGAATTTTGTCGTGTTTGAAAGTAAGTTGTAAGCGATACAAAAAAACCTAAAAGTTGGATTTGGCGGTGATCACCAATCAGTCAGTCAGGAATATGTATATGTATCGGGGTTCGGATAGTAGGTCTTACCCGCCGTGTAGGTCCAACGGAGAACACAATGCTTGCAGGAGACGCCGCTGGGCAGTTGCACGGACACGTCGTAGCTGCCGGTCTGGGAGCTAATGTAGTACTTGAGGCTGCCATCGGCGAACTTCAGAGGGTACTTGTCGAAACACTTCTCCGACTCGCTGCCGAACTCATCCAGGTTGCACAGACGAAAGCTGAAGTGGCCCATATGATTGGCCGTTATCAGCACATTTATGTTAATCGAGCTGGCGGCGATGTAGCTCTTGACTATAACTCCCGCGCCATATTTGCCACCGATCTCGTTGGGTCGCGGCGTACTCAGACTGTAGTCATCGCCGCACAGGCCGCACTGGCCGTTGTTTTCAGTTTGTTTCTGCAAAACGCGAGGGTATGAAAAACAATTGTTGCAATTAAACTTTCAACAGGAAAATACCCAAAAGCCACCGCAGTAAAGAGCGTTGTCTTCGTAGTTAGTGGGCGCTGAGGAATCGTAGCGCCAGCGTGAGGATCGACCCACTGGACTCAACATCATGCCATGGGCATCGGTCTGCCCCATCAGGCAAAGCAGCACCAGCAGTGATCCCAGCGTGGTAATACTGATCATATTGAGGTATTTCATTTTTCTTAGAACTTTCTCTTTCACTGGACTCCGAGTGCCACTTTCTGAGCCTTATATACCTCGACATTGTTGGTCTTATCGGTTTACAGTATTCTAATCGTATAATTATTTTTTGCCCCTATCAGTGTCTTCTATCGGGTATATGATGGTTTTACTATTGCCGAAATTTCGGAGAATCGTAATATCACTCTTGGATATTGCACCATTCTTTATTAGCCAAAACAACGGTAACACATAAAAAGAATCAAACTATTTGCGGTGTTTTCTAGGTTTTTGACTCATTTAAAGTATAGTAGTCGCTCAGGAATGGAAACTCTGCAATTTAATAATCTCCCAAAGTTGAGGTTAAATTTTGTAAGCCTCATCCTTGAATATAGTGCTGTGATATTTGAAATTTTCAATTTTTTTATTTTCAGAGTAAGTTTAAATATTTGATTAGGTGAAATTTACAAAAACTACATATTGTTTTACCTCCAATATTTTGAAATACTAAAATACTTATGTTGCCAATTACATGTTTCATAATTAGTAATTAATTAATTAGTTAGTTATATATTTCGGTTGAGTACTGTAGAATTTACTGATAAAAATCAATAAATCTCTAAATCAGACGTAGTTTATTTCGCCACCTTGGATACAATTTTGCCTTTACTACATTGTCAAAAAGTAAAGTAAACAAATAAAGTGAGAAAGTAAACAATATATTTGGTACAAGGCTGCAACGAGAGTTCAAGTGGTAAAGATTATCATAAGATAAGAGCCTACGGAAAGAGGTTTTATTGCTGCTTTGCAATAACAACAATTGGCGGCAATTTCAAATACATCGTGATTTAGAAGTATATGAAATCAAGCGTCTATTCTATTCTATTCTATTCTATTCTATTCTATTCTATTCTATTCTATTCAAAGACATAACTGACCTTTATAAATATATATTTTTAAATGTGGTAAAAAAACTTAAGCGATTTTAATTTAATAAATTTACAGCTAATGTAAATTTTTATGAAGGAATAAGTATCATTGCTATACCCTATTCTCATTGAAAATGGGTGACAAAGGGTATATGTATATAACAAGCAGAATATTCCATCTTCACCCCATAAAGTATATTTATTCTTGGGCAGGACAACTAACTGAGTCGATTAAGCTATGTCCGTGTTTGGATTTGGAGCTTTAAGTTCCTTTATACCGTACGCCCGTTTATTTGAAATCGTCAATAACTACCTTTTTTTAATTTTAAATGGGTATTTGACCCCTCTTATGGCATATATTAGAGACTATATGTCAGCTAGAGACACAAACTTGTCCTAATAATTTGTTGTAGCTAACAGACAAGCAATATCTGCTCTCATGTTAAGAAAAAAGTATTTAAAAAATTGGAAAGCATTAGATTGGTAACAGACTTTATGTATATTGTGTCTTGTAAAAAGACCAAAGAAGGCATTAAAAAAGCAATATTAAATTTAAATTAAAAAAATAATTTCATTTTGCATAAAATTCTATTGAATTAGGAAATTTTACTACTTCCTAAGACTTGTGATTTTTAAGATAATTGCAGATGAAGAACATTATATATATTGCCTTCATATGACGTGACACTATTGTTTGTTAATATTGACAGCTTAATTTTGACAGCTTACATATTTTATAGTGCTACAAAAGTATTTAACAAAACACCAGTTTAAATTTAAAATATTAAATGTTGATATGAGTAAATGTTAAGAAAGTAAACAGGAAAAATGTCGAAATATTAATCCTTAATGCAGTTCAGGTTAGTTTCTTAGGTAAGAGCAGAAAACAGTTCAATAAAGCAGTTTAGCATTGTTAATACAAAGGCCTAAGTCACAAATTAAAGCAGTTCTACGCTGCAAACAGAAGGGTTAGAAACACAAAAAAAAACATTTTGAATATGAATTATTATGAAAACAGCAAAGAGGAAAAAGGTCGAAATATCAATCGTTAATGCAGTTCAGGTTAGTGTCTTGGGTAAGTATTGAAAGCAGTTCAACACAAGCAGTCCAAAATTGCCTACACTAAGGCATATAATACACCAATACAAGCAGTTCAACAATACAAACATAAAGGTATAAAAACCCAGAAATAAATAGGAAATAAATTGTGAACACTCGGAATTAAAAACGTTTACATTTGAAAGTTTACTTTCACACGAAATGTTTTAGTTTAATTAATTATTTGGCTTCGATTCAGTACAAAATGTTCAGTGATTTGCTATCACTTAAGCCCCGGCGGAGTGAACCTCCTCGACGGAGTCAACCTCCTGCGGCACAGGGGGACCGGCAGCGGCGCCTGCCATTTCCTTGAGGATGTTGCGGCCCCAGAAGATGCTCACATCGGCGCAGTTCTTGAAGGTCTCCTGGGGACCACAGCCCAGGGCTCCAGTACCATTGTCACAGATGCCCCAGTTGTTGGCTGTGCAATTTGTTGTAATCAGTGTAAGTGTAAAATGTGGAGACAGGAGCACACTTACATCCCACATAGGTCCAGCGCAGGACGCAGTGCTGGCAGGTGAGACCCTCTGGCAGCAGCACGGTCACGTCGAACTCGTCTCTCTTGGTGCCAATCTGCAGCTTGTCGCTGCCGTCGGGAAAACGCAGCCGGTTCTGATTGAAGCAATCCTCGGACTCGCCACCAAAGACATCCAAGTTGCACAGGTTGAACTCAAAGTGGCCCAGGTGGTTGGTGGTGATCTTGACGCCCACGGTAATCGCATTTGCGGCCGCATAACTTTTGGTAATGACCCCACTGCCGCCAATCTGGCCACCGATCTCGTTGGAACGGGGCTGGGGCGCCGAAAAGTTGTCGCCGCACAAGCCGCACCGTCCGCCATTATTGGACTGGGTCTGCAAAGGTGAAATAATCAATGGTCAGTGAACGGAGCAAAGTTCTCCTCGATGCCAAGCACTGACATATAGGCCACCGCAGAAGAGCTCGTTGTCGTTCCAGTTATTCGGGGCTGAGCCATCGAAGCGCCAGCGCGAAGAGCGACTCGGCGGATTCAACATCATGCCATGGCCATCGATTTGGTGCAGGCCCACGGCCAGAAGGAGCGCAACGCTGAGCAGGTACTTCATGTTTTTGGCAATTTCACTTTCACTATGGCTACCACTGAGCGGGCACAGGCCTTATATTTCGCAGGCCCCCGCATTATCAGGGGCCTGATTATCGCCACAAGAGTTTTACGACGGCTCTTCAGCTGCCACCGCATGTTATCAACTTGAGGGCAATACGCAGCATATACAAATATAAACAAAAACATTAATTTGCCTATTTGCTGAAGTATTGCGAGGAGTCTATGCAAGTCAAATCGGCACCGAACCCGGATAAGCATCTCTAATTGGAGCCATAAAAGTGTCAACCGAATGCAAAGAATTTGAACTACTTTTGTTTATAGATAAAAAGGAATCGTAAAGAACTTGGCAGGGGTTCTTTAGATGTACCCATTGACTTATCGCCAGTGTTTAATATAATAATATAATATATGTATATGCTTATCAGCTATATCACTTATCTGATTTTAAGCACTTCCCGTATAGGTAGATTCTTGTTTTCCACATAGCACTAGGCCGTTATTATTGGGAATGCACTCATCGGATCAGTTCATAACATTGGTAATCTATAATCAACAACAAACTCTTAACTTCTCTAGAATTGATTTTTATTACGAGCTAAATGTTATTGTTAAATAAACAAATATGAAGAACATTTTCAATGCATACATCAAAGCTTTTTATGATCGGAAATGTTTCCGTCTGTTTACTCTGTCCATTTTGTTCAATGTACGTTTTGCTGTCTGTCCATCTGTTTGTATAAAAGCAATTTTTATACTCGTGTACGAAGTGAAAAGAGTATATTGGGGTTTGGCAATGAACCCGATGAACCTCCCACAAATCACAAAATCTATATTTTTCGAAGCTTATTGCTACAATAATCTTTAGGACTGCTTTCAACTGTTTTAAGCCTTTTATATGCTGTGAACGAGTACTGAGCAGTCGGTAACACCCGACTGCAACGCTCTTACTTGTTGTTTATATCCTGAACCCATTAAAAATGGGTAAAAAGGGTATAATGGTTTTGTGGATTTGAATATAACAGACAGAAGGAATCATTTCTGACCCCATAAAGCATATATATTCTTGATCGGGCTTAACAGCCGAGTCGATCTAGGCATGTCCGTCCGTATGTATGAGCGCGTCGATCTAGGAAACTGTCTTTTTTATATTACAATAATTTTAATATCATGCTGCTGCAAATCATTTATTATTTATGCGGTTGTCAACGTTGTAGAATTCGCAGTAAAAATACAATTTGTATTCCATTTGTATTTTCATTCCATATAAATATACAAATGGACAGTCTAGAGTCACAGAAATGTGTGTGGGGGAACCCCTAAATATTTTTTATCGGCTCACACAAAGCTGTTAAGCTCGCACTGTTTATGATTGAACAGTCGTGGGCCTATTTTGTTCGCTTTTCGCTTTTGTGTGTTTCTGGCGTTGTTCGAGTAAGGTTATTATTCCCAGCAAGAAAACTTAAACATGTTGAATCTGGAACAACATCTCCAGTTAACGAGCTCAAAATTTATAAATATAAATGCGAACCGAAAATCTTACACAAACCACTATGGAAAGTTGCGTGATACGCTCTACTCCACATTAAAGGAGGAAAGCCCGCTAGGAAAATGGTTATGCGGACATAAATTAGCAGGCAAGTGGACATGGCAATCAGAAACTGTTGCATTGCTAAATATACATATAACCATCTGGGATATATGACTCAAGTACAAATATACATTATATATGGGGATGCACAACGTAAAGTATGTCTGCACATGTCATAACTGAACCAAGATTCTTTTAAACTCGGCTTTTTCTTTAAGTTCGGTAACGCCCTTCTATGCGATTTTCATTTCATTAAATAACTACTTGATTTCATATCTTTGTATAATTAGGAAGTTATGCGGATAAACTGAAAGTTAGCAAGCCCGATGAGTTTGATTTGGTGATACATTTGAAATTTCCAGAGAATGACAGGATTATTGTAAGAAAAGATCACACAAAGCCTGGTAATGTGACCTTAGACATGACGGAGCTGTTAAATGTTCTGCACAATCAGAATCATAATAAAGTGACATTCACGAATCTGAAAAAAATTGTTACTGCCGGGAATTTGCTTCAAGAGGATAAACTGCAGGATTTGATAAATGGCGCTGTGACACGAGCACTAAACAAAATGGGAAACAAAATCGAGGTCGATGGAAAAATCGCGCGACTTTTTTATAGGAGATGTGGACCAGCACACACGATATTAATAACGAAAGCGATATGAAATACTCTGTGGATTTTGTGCCAGCCATCAGACTGAATGTGAAGCAAAATGTGTTGGTTCGACAACAACACAAGTATTTCAAGAGTATTTCCCATTGGAGTGCGATTCCGAAACCCTTGAAGCCATTCGAGCCAAACAATGTGTCGTTCAGAGCATCGTACTATGAAGCTGAATATGCGATGATGAAGGATAAATACAAGCTTAAGGACGTTATTAAATTTATGAAGAAGTTTCGCGATTCAAAACAAAATATCAGCACGCTGAAAAGCTATGACATTAAAACCCTTTTACTATGGCAAATAGATGCCAGGCCCGAAACCTATTGGAAAACCAAACAACTGAACGAGATATTGATCGACGTAAGTGTACGTTTTAAATGCTTGAATTTATTTTCTAATGTCATTTTCTGGCCAGATGTTCAAAGTGTTGGTGGATTGCCTAACAACGTCCCGGAAGAATGGTAAGCTTGTATGTTTCTGGGATACGAATCTCGATTTATTTGCAGCGCTCACACAAAATCAACGCAGCGATATGCTGAAATGTGTAACTGCTGAGATTTATAAGCTCCAACTAGCAGCTGCGAATTTAACGGATGAGATCAGTCAAGATATAACATGCTCATTTTGTATGTAATATAAATGTAAACATAAATTGATACTTTAAATACTTTAATTGTAATTTTCGTTTAGGTAATCGACAGGAACGGGCCATGAAGAGCGGACAGCAGAGTGAGCAAGCAACCAAATCATATCTTAAACCACAACTGATGAAGAAATTATCGAATCAAGATAAATCGTGTCAAATTAAGGAGAGGCCTGATGCTTATTTGCCTTGTCCAGCTAGCTTTAATTGAGACTTTATCTGCCCGCTTGTAAGCTGCTTACAACTTATGAACAATTTTTTTGAATCGGATATACATATGTACATAAAGTTATAACTGTCCAATTCCAACCAATATAAACTCTTCAAATCAACAGAAATGACTGCCAATATACATATGTACAGTTTGACAAACAATTGTTAATGTCATATTTTGTATGAAAATATATACTTTTCATACGTTTTTTTTTTTAATTTATTAATTTATTTTTGTTTTTGTCCGGTTATGGCAGATGTCCGCTTATGGAGGGTGGGGTCACAAAAATTATATTTGAATTGCATGCAAGTGTTCCGAAATTGCCTTTTATTTCATATTTTGTACGAATTTACATTTTCATTACATTACATTTTCATATAGATTTAGTACAAATGCAAGGTGGTATATGAAGGGAAATAGAAGAATGTTGAAGTTAGTTGTTTCTGAGTCTCCTTGCATACGCATCGAAATTCGCTTCGCTAATTTCGCCAATTTCATTTTTAATAACACATAATTATACGAATGGAATTTTTAATGGGATTTTAAAAAGCTTGTTTGGGATTTTTTTTAAATTTTGTCCGTTAATGACGGATTTATTTATCAAAATGGTTTTAAATATAGTGTCCGCGTCCGATAATTAGAGCGTGTCTCGAAATTTGTCCGGCTATTGGAGCTGTCCAGTTGTAAGGACTGTCCGTAATGCGGAATTTCACTGTATACCGAAATGGCTGAGCTGACTTACAATCACCTCACACCGATGCATCCGACCATTGTCGAGTTCTTTAGGGTATGGAGAAAATTTTTAAAAAATCCATTGCGTTATTAGCCAAAATCTATAAAAACAAATACTGGTTCATCATTCGCGATAGCAAAAATTTAATTTTATTGAATAGTGATATTAAAGAGAAAATGTTTTGAAAAATTACCAAAAACTGCATATGTATATGAACCTTTGTAGTCGGTTTGCCCATAATGGTAAATAAATCCAAGTGTTAATCGCTTGAATCAATAAAATTTAAATATTTTTCTTAGATAATATCAAAAAATAATGTTTTTTATTAACTTTAATATTTATTTTAATGTTGGACATTTCTATAGAATTGCCCATTTTCAGTAAATGTTTGTTAAACATAAATAAATAAGTTTATATTTTAGAGAAAACAAGTAAACTGTTCAATATGAACAAATTTTACCAACACATCTATATTTTATTATCGAGCATAATTTGAAGGCAACAAATTTACCAGTATGTTTTTTTTATTGTGGGGAAATTCCCATTTAATATCAACGCAGAGATACCACACCTGCAAATTGGTTTTCTGCTTTAAGAACAATTTTTAAAATAGTTTTTCCTTCATTTTTATTTTTTTTATTATTTTTTGGGTTTATATATATAATAGTTATATTATTTTGTCTGGAGTAAATTAATGTATGCTCTCTCGTTTCGCATTTATGCCATTTAATCAGCGAGCCCTGGTAACGATACTTTTTAGCTAAATTGAAATGGGCTATACCGATATTTGGACTATCGATAATTCACTGTATGATATACGGCCACACTGTGCCGCATATGCACGTGTAAATAAGTGAATTGTTCACTTTGCTCAAATTCCAGTGCAATGGTTGGTACACATCTATATCACACATCTAATGAATAGTTAAATAACTAACGTTTAATCGTCCTTGACTTGCAGCGTAAGAAACAGCAGGACGAAATACCCGGTTTTCCATCGTTGGAACAAACTGGCGCCAGCAGCGGCAACGATGACATTCTTAAAAGCAAACCGAAGTCGAAGAAAAGCGGTGGCTTTCAATCGTTGGGTCTGGGATTTGAACTGCTGAAGGGCATAACTAAGCGTGGCTATAAAGTACCCACGCCCATTCAGCGGAAGACCATTCCACTGATTTTGGAGGGACGCGACGTTGTGGCCATGGCCAAAACCGGCTCCGGCAAAACCGCCTGTTTCCTGATCCCCCTTTTCGAGAAGCTGCAGCGCCGTGAACCCACCAAAGGGGCACGTGCCCTAATTCTGTCGCCAACGCGTGAGCTGGCAGTGCAAACATATAAGTTCATCAAGGAGCTGGGCCGTTTCATGGAGCTGAAGACGATTTTAGTGCTGGGCGGCGATTCCATGGACTCGCAGTTCTCGGCCATTCACACTTGTCCGGATATTATTGTGGCTACGCCGGGCCGCTTTCTGCACTTGTGTGTGGAAATGGACTTGAAACTGAACTCAATAGGCAAAGAAGAGACTCAAATTGTTTTCAACTGATTCTCATTGCAATTTTCCTATTGCAGAGTATGTGGTATTCGACGAAGCCGACAGGCTCTTCGAAATGGGATTTGGCGAGCAACTGAACGAAACGTTGCATCGCTTGCCTTCCTCCCGCCAGATGGTCATGTTCTCGGCAACACTGCCGAAGCTTCTGGTTGAATTTGCACGGGCGGGACTCAGTGATCCGGTGCTCATTCGCTTGGATGTCGAGTCCAAGCTGCCAGAGACCCTGGTTCTCAAATTTCTATACTGTCGGCCAGATGATCGCTACACGGCTTTGGTGGTCCTTCTGAAATATGTAATACCAAAAGATGCGCAGACAGTCGTCTTTGCGGGTACACAACATCACGTGGAGCTCATTTCGTTTGTAAGTTTACCGTAATTGAGTTTTTGCAACAACTATTAAAAATATTTTACTTTCAGATCCTTACCCAGGCGGGCATATCAAACACTTCCGTGTATTCCAGCTTGGACGCGTCTGCACGTAAAATCAACACCGCGAAATTCGCCAGCAAAAAGGTTTCGGTCTTGATTGTTACAGATGTGGCCGCTCGTGGCATTGACATACCCAGCCTGGATTATGTAGTTAACCTGCATTTTCCGGGCATACCGAAGCTCTTTGTGCATCGTGTAGGCCGTTGCGCTCGTGCAGGACGTACTGGCACCGCCTACTCCATATTCTCCACAGATGACACAGCGCACTTGCTGGACTTGCACTTGTTTCTCAATCGACCGTTTAATATCAATGACAGCTCCTCTATTGGCACCATACCACAGGACCTTCTGGAAGAGGAGTATCTGGGCGTGACCGAGATCAAGAAAAGTCATCATATCGTAAGCAATTGCATTTTGGCATCTGAATCGTGGTGTATCCTAATGTTTCTTCATTGTCAAATAGGCGGGCGTGTTACGCACCAGCGAGAATGCGTACAAGAAGTACTTGAGCTCCCGTCCCACAGCGTCCACTGATGCCAATGCGCGTGCCAAGAAAATTAAATTCTTTGCCTTAAAATCCCTTGAAGATTTCTTTAACGCTGCGCCCGTGCTCGAGCAAGCCGCCAAAATTTCTGGCCAAAAACTCGATGCCAATACGAAGGCTGACGTAGCGGAATCTGAGCGTAAATTGGAAAGCGAAAAACATGACATATTAGTCAAGATGCGGAACTTTCGACCAAGTGGTGTAAGTTGCCCTTAAAACTAATCAAAAGTGTTCTTTTAAAGCGAATTCTTTTCACTGTTTTTTTTAGACAATTTTTGAGCTGAATACCACACAAAAATCGGTGCCTTTTGTTGTTATGAAGGAGAAACGAACACATCACACCGAAGTGATAGAAAAGTTTCGCCAACAACGCGCCAAGGAGGATGTTGATGAGGAGCAAAAGGGCGTGGAGGCCCTGAAGTCAAAGACCATATCATCTGCTGATGACGAGTCGATTAACAATACGTTCAAAAAGGTCGTTGCGCCCAAAAAACGACAGAACATGGACGCTCTGTATACAGGGAAACCAAAAAAGAAGAAACGCAAGGCACAAACCAAGGATGAGGAGAACTATGTGCCTTATCAGTCAGCGGACAAACACACCGAGGACGGCCTCGCCATCAACTCATTTGAGCGACAAGCACGGAATGCCGAGTTCTCTGTGGTCGATCGAAACACCGCACAGGACACGAAGCACAAGCCAGGACTTAAGAAATGGGATCGCATAAAAAAAAAAATGGTATCAGTACAGGATCCACGCGCGAACAAAATACGCACGGAATCTGGCGCTTGGATACCCGCTTCATTCAAGACGGGTCGCTACAACGAGTGGAAGGAGAAGTCCAAGATTGAGGAGCAGTTGCAAAGAGAGCACGCTGGCAGCGATGACGAAGACTTTAAGCCGTTATCCCATGTGCAACGCTACCCAGTGGGTCGACATGCTCGTCACAATGCGAAGTTAGAGCTGAAGAAACGCATCAGCGGCAATGACGAAATGCGCAAGCCGGAACAGATCGTCAAATCTCGAATGCGTCTTGAGTCTATTAAGAGGCGCCAAGAGGAAAATGCCACGAAAAAGTCCGAGAATCGCAAACGGAGTATGCGAAAAAGTCAAAGACCAAAAGCAACTGCTCAGAAAAAAACGGGGGGAACAAAAAAACGTAAATAGACCGGATAAATAAACCTACAAATCCATACAAAATATAATATAACTAACTTTTTATATACATGTGCTAGCGATCTTTGTTACTGTAAAAATGATTGCGCTTTTCAGTTTTGACATTAAAAGGAAATATGTAAAAAACATATTTTACGAGCTGGTTTTGAGATTTATTTTTAGCCTTCAACTATTTTTATTCCTATATCCGTCTGCATTGCATCTCAAAGACTTGAAGTGCTTTGACTGAGCCTTTGTCTGTCAAGCCAAACAATTAGCGGGTGTTGGAGAACATTTTCCGGAATCAACAGTGCTGGATTGGAAAAATTAAAATAGAACGTGTGAAATGACTGGCTTTGTTGCCACAACAATTTACGCAGTGTCTGGCAAAACAAAAACGACAACGAAACCCAGATAAGGGATGCAACTAAAACTCAAAAGCCTGCACGTGCACACGCCCATATCTTCTGTGGGAATTTATAAACTGAAAATACTGAAAAACAGGAAGCGGAGAAAAACCAAAAATATAAGTTCCCCCCAAGCATTTCCCTTTTTTGCCACTTATATAATTCTGTTGGCCCATCTGACTCATCAACATATAAGCGAATGCCAACGGAATAGCCTAGCACAACTTCCTTAAGAGGTGTTGGCTCACAATTATATGGCATTTTATAGAATTCCTTTTTATACTCGTTCTCAAATTGAAAAGAGGGTTTGTGCAATGTCCGTTTTGCCGTCCGTCCGTCTGTCCGTATGAGCCTAATTTTTTTGCCGCTGTTGAAGCAAGAGACATGAAACTTGAATATGTACTCATGTATACCCGCATCAAATGGTGTCAAGATTTTTTCGATACACTCATTGGGAGCGTGGAAAAAATTGATTTAATCTGCATATATCTGACAGTTTTCTGATGACCACGCCCACTCCCGCGCATACAAATTACAAAATTGGTATTTTTCCAAAAATAATAATTTCGACGCTTTTCGACTGTTTTAAGTTGGTACAGTTTATAATGAGTATGGCGTAGTTGGTTACACCCGACTATAACGTTATATACGTTTATTCAAAGATTAGGTAAAAATGTATTTTACAAATAAAATTTACAGATTTCGAAAAATTCATTCTTATGGTAAAAAACTTATTAAAAAAATACGATATGCAACTTTCCATTTTGCATTCAAACAAGTTGAAAAATATTTTTAGTCAATTCAATTAGTCAATATGCGTTAGCCGATTTTAAATTTTCCAGCCAAACGTGCGGTAAATGGGCTTGTAAAGTAATTGCTAAAAATTGAAGGAAAATCTTGGTCCGTGCAAAGCCGGGTAATTTGTAGCTACTAATATGCAAAGCTTGAAATAATTTGAATGTCTTTTGGTAATCTGGCCAACACACACAATTGACTCAAAGGTCTGCCCTAACGTGAGGTTAAATAAGTGACAAGCCCGTTGTCTCCCCGCCCGGAACATGACCTAAATGGGCACTGAGAAAAAGGGCCGGTGCGTGTGTGACAAAGGATTTGCTGTTGGTGCGTGGTGGTGCACGAATACGAATACAGCGCATTCTAACCATTCCAGGAAAGCCGATGTTAGGGCGCGTTTGGTCCGGCCACACCTAGACTCAAACACCAAACCCGGAACGTGGGCCAAACGACACGCACAGTCAGTTCGAGGACTAGGGCAATTGCAGACGTGTGCGTGTGCGCATCCCGACAAAATTTGTTTGTAATTACTTTTGTTTATATGTAGCTCGTTTCTGTACCATAGGAAATGCACCATGCCGCCGTCACAGAAGGCCTCTGCGCCGTTGAGTAGATAATTCATCTTATTCCCCAAATAGATCATTGACTGGAAAGAATTCCGCCCGCATAACCAGAACCAGATGGCACTTCTGGTGTTAAAGTCACGCGAGGCAGGGCGCAAGCCATAATTCGACTTTAAAACCACAAATTCAATGAACCCACTGTTGCTCTGCCACCCCTGGGCACATGCATGACTGTACTGACTACTCCAGTAAGGGTGTTTGTCGTGCCGACTCATGACAGCCAGTTAATGGCCGTCAGGGTCACATGCTGGCAACGAGTGCGCTCAACAAACAACAACAAGCAGCAACCTCCTGACACACTTTGCGACGGACACTCTTCACATACTCATATTTCATCCTTATTGATTCTGCAGATTCGTTCATTCTACCCACTGTGTGGCATACTGTTAACAGCTCTACAATGAAAGCTGCTCTTTAATTGCTTTGAAATGTGTACTTCAGTTTAAAGAGTTGAGACAATGAATATTATGATTTCCTATGCGAGCTGATCCCTTGGGTATGAAATCACAAAGGTTCTTCTTCACTCTTTGCTACAGATGTTTATTTTCAAATCAAACGATTTTGAGGAAAATATAATAAGGATCGATGTAAAAAGTTTACTGAAGAAGAAAAACTGAGAATTTCGTAGTATAATTAAATCCGTTCATATCGAAATTTTTTATAATTTATATTATAAAAGGTTGTGTTGACATTGAACGCCTTTTTCAAGTATGCAACTTTTTGTATCCACATAAATTCCGTTGGCACTATTGAACTAAGACACTTGAAACTCTGGGTATACTCGTATATACCCGTGTCAGATCCGGAGCTAATTAATTTTTTTTTTTAATTTTTGTGCTCACTGCTTTTTGGGGTTATAATAATGATGAAGAATAAATAACAATGCTACCCAATAGTATTAAGAAATTAGCTCATGAAATAAATTATAAATACTAAAAAAAAGTTTAAAAAAAAAGAAAATAGTTTTTGACTTAAGCTGTTATTACACATAGTAGGTTACACCCGATTGCAACGATCTTACTTATTTTTGTAACATTACTGATATATTTTGATAACTAAGATGATTCAGACATGATTTAAAAGCAAAGCGTTATGCGATCTATTCTAACACTAGAATTTAGAAGGGTTTTTTTTCTGAGTGTAGTACAAATTTATGTACTTTCTCGCTGCAATTTCGCAACGCTTCCAGCAAAGCTCTTGTGGAATGCAGACATTGTGTGCCTTTAAAATCGATTCAAAATATAGCTTCAAAAACAAGCCCGCCGATGATTGTGGAACCGTAGGGCGCACCCAGAGGGGTCGTGAATGTGTTGATATACATAAATACCTGGCGAATGCGAGAAATTTATGTGGGGAAATGATTACTGTCTCTTTTTAATGCGTGCATATAGAGATGTACATAAATACATACACACATATGCTTATATATGAAACGACTTAAATGCGCCCTGCCTTCCATAAACATATTTTCAGAACTTAAAGTGGAACACAAAGAAGTTCAAACTGGCCGTAACGCGAAGAACACAAGAGGCAGCCGAATGTCGCCCCTGTTAAGTTCAATTTGAAGCATAATTCTCCCCACGCCACAACGTTTAGTTGGGGGACTTTAGCGCCTAAAAATAAACAAGATGGCACATTGGGGGGATGCCCAGCTAACGGGCATGAAATTGCTGCTGTGCACAAGTGCATTGCCGTTAGCCTTTATCACGCTGCTCACAAACAGTTCTGGGGCAACGGGATGCAGATCTTATTTTATGCGCGCATCTACTTCAGCGTTTTCCCCTTCATTGGGGTGCTGTCTGTTCGTACTACCCAACATTTGTCACAGCTTATTGGAACAGCGATTAAATGGTCCCAAACAATTGGCAAGGCTTTACACCCAGGGGCCACTTAAAACAAGACGGAAAAGCTATCTTCGGACAGCCGAAGATTAGATACGTTGGGTTTGTGGAATGTGCGAGTCTCTCAGCAGCTTCTCCGATGCACAAGCTCTATCAACACACTCATAGCAGACTGAACAATAAATGCGTTCTCACCACAAAATGCTACAAATGAAGATGGCCAACTGTCTGCTGGCCAACAGAATCTGGCGCCTAGCCGACATTAATGAATTAGTCAAAAAGCTTCACATTCTTCTCGAAATAAAAAATGCAAGACCAAAGGCCAATTATAAAAACAATGAAAACGTTTGTACGCAATTTGATTTCGTTGTGTCTCCCTTGTTCTCTCTGTCTCAATCTCGCATATATATCTCTTTCTCTGAGGTATAACAGATGGAAAGGCAATTCTTTTCAATTTTGAAGGCGCTTCAAGTGCCTGTCCGAGTAATTCTCAAGCTGACACTCATATGCTACTTGGAATGTCATTTTGTCCACATGTTTACAATCAGAAATCTATTTTCCCAGAAAGAAATATGCAAACTAGACTTGAGCACATTGGATTGATACGAACGTGTTCGAGTTACTTATAAATAGAACCCCTTAATAATTATTATATTTAATAAAATTATATGATTAAGCTTATAACCATATCCTAATGCAGGGTATACACTCAGCGAACATGCCAAGTATCAGCGGGATGGAATTCGTTAATTTCGTTCCAGCATGTTCCTTAAGTCCATTAATGATGAATAAATAGGAGACCAATTATTGAATTAGGTGTTTTATTATTATTTTATTTAAAAATTTAGGTAATTAGGCATTTTATTGTCTCTTAATCTTAACTAAACAGAAGGCTTCTTTCCAGAATATCTTCCAACTCGTGCCAAATCGTAGAACGTCCCCGTCTGTTCTCGACGTGGTTTCCGGCCCGACAGCAATTTAATATTGATATCTTTCTCTGTCAACGTTCATTAATATTAAGTATTTTAAAATGTTGGGATTATAAAATATGTTCTCGAAATAAGCTAAGAAGTTTTTAAGTATAAAATTATTGTTTTCTCTTTGTAGAGTACACTTGTGCTCTATTCTATAAAATATTAAGTTGTTAAGTTTTCAAAACATTTACAGTTAAGTCAAATAGTGTCTTTTTTGATTTTTTAAATTAAATAAAATAATATAACGTGTATTTTAAATATGTGTCTCCATAATTTACTAGTAAATTAGTCAGGCTATATAGGAAAAATATTTGTGATAAATTTATTATCACTATAACGTCGCAAAAAACAGCAGTCAATAATACATGCTGTGCCAATACTTTTGTATGTATCTGTACATGTTTGCACACTGATAAAAGGGCGCAGTGCACAATTTTCCAAACCATCTTTTGGCTGGTCATAAGATTGGACAAGAATGTGACCCCCCACCAACCCCTCCTCTTGTTCGTGTGTGCTGAATTCCTATATTCAATTAATAATTTGTGGTGGTTTGAAGAATTTCGCATTGAAGGGCTCCTTTCCAGCATATATTGGGACCCCTCATAAATGTGTTTACCACAGGAAACGCCGATGCTACCAGACGATGGTATCGCCGCCAACGCAACCTCCGCCTAGATTGGACTATAAAAACCGTAAACTAAGCTACTTAGTCGAAGAATGTTTCACGCTCGTTAGCAAATGGGGTCCAGCGCTTGGCAGCTGAATGTAATATGTCCGGATAGCGGCTATTCGTCCTCCCTCTCACACTCTCTCTTTATCCCTCTCTCTCTCCCTCTCTCTCTCTCTATTTACAGATTGTTGAACTGTCGCCATGGGCACTCATTGGCAGCTGGACCATTTGAGGGGTCTAATCTGAGCCAGAACATCTTATCTCGTTTTTTATTTCGCTGTATGTGCACATATGTATTTGTAAATTAGTGTGTGCGACTGCAATGCTTCTGACACACTTGGAGTTCATGTCTAATTTGGGCTGTCTTAATCCCGCATAGTTGACGGCCACTTTGACAATTGCACAATTTACTGAAGAATGCTTCTAAGCGTCACTTAAAAACGCATTATTCAATTCATGGAAATTGCTGAGATGCAAACCAGTAGATTGCAACGAGTATTACATATACATACATAAAGTATGTGGAAGTAGCTGCAAATGACCCTTAAATACTCGCAATGTTTATTTTCCGCAGAAATTATGAATAGAATCTCCTTGAACATTTATAGCTCGTGGCTGCAAAAGGACCTCCGTTCAAAGAGTCGAAAGTCCGCTTGGCTTTTCGCGATGGGTGATGACTCATTGTCTCTTTTAGTGGCAATTCGCTGTTTGGGTGTTTGGGTGGTTCCTGTAGTTGTTGTTTTTGCTTTGGCAAGCTATTTTTATCAATGAAGGGCATTGCGAAGATAAATGTTCCGCAAATCTCATCAATGCGACAGTCAGCGCTTTCTCTGAGAGACATACAAACAAATTATAAATAACCCGACTTATTCACTGTTCTACATATGCACGTACGTACATGTCAGGGGTTGGTTGCACCCTAAAGCGAACCGTTAGAAATGATTTAATTATTTAAACATTTCACTTAACAGGGTCCACTGTCTGCTGAATACACATGTAGTTAGTTTATATTATAAACATATTTGTAAATATTTCTTATGGCACCTTATAATTAGTTATTATCAAATTCAATAATAAATAATTGAAAATAATTCAAATTTTGTCGAATACTTGTCATCACGCACTTATCGATAGCACAAGCGATAGTGTGACATCACTAGCGTTAAATATCGAAAGTGGCGTAAAGTATCATCCCTATTCGTTCAGTAGCAACAAAATAATTGAACGATTTGGGTGTGCGCGTCGGTGCCTGGCTGGTTCACGTAATTAGATCGTGTAGTGAAAAACCAAAGCAATAGCAAAGCACAAGTTTTTAATGCGCTACTTAACAATAATATCCGCTACGACAAATATAGTGCATTGTTGACGTATGCAATCTAGTTTTAAGTACACTCACAGAGGTGTACGTGCGCGTCTCAATTTTGTATGAGTATGTATTTATGTGTGTGCGTTTAACTTGCATAGTAAACAAAAAGAACCAAAAATTGCGCGAGACCATTTAAACAAATATTTGAAAGCAATCAAAATGAAGCATTGATAATAATAGTGTTTTAAGTATTGAAACAAGTGTTGTCTCTCCTGTGTTTTTTATTTTCAAATTGCGACTTGTGTAGATTTTCGCACACTCTGATAGGCCGATACACACACAACGAAAGCCAAAACGAGATTTTTGCGAGCCACAGTTTGCGTCGATGTGTGCGTAGTTTTGTACTCGTTGTTGTCGTTGTTGCTTGTGTTTGTTTTGCAACAACAGCAAGCAACAACAACGGCAGCCAGCGACTTTACAGTGAGCAATATTTCTACGCATTTGGCACTTTAAATAAGCAAATAAATATTTAGTGTGACCGCATAAAATTCACCTGCAGTTTGCGTTCTCTCCCTCTCTCTCTCTTTCTGCAAGTGTTGCATGTGTGGGTGTGGGTATAAGAGCGAAACACAAAAAAAATTGAAATATTTTCGCCCGTTGTTTGTGATTTCTAATAACAATACACCCAACATCAAGTGAAAGTGTAAAAGTTACAACAAACATCAACTGATGTACAAATAGCAACAACCAATTAAGTCTGCAACTGCAAACGAATAAGCAAAGAAAGGAAAAGAAAAACAGCCTGCAACAACAAATGCATACATTGCACATTTATTTTGGATTAACACTGCACAACCAGGAATTGATACACGATACTTGCAACTGTTGCGAACAAGGTAATAACGACACATCTGAATACACTTACACGCACACTTACATATACGTATATACTAAGGTACATATGCATATGCAGCTACTTGTTTACGGCTCTTTTTTCGCACCAGTTGGCCGGCTGTCCTTTTGTATTTTGTTAAAATTGCAAATTCGATTTCTACATACATGTATGTATGTATGTATGTATCGTCGACATCCCAATATTCCTGTTATTTTATATTTTTATTTGCATTGTTTGTTCGTTCTTGGATCCCAAGGAAAGAGCAAACGCGGGACAGACAGTTGGTTAAAAGTTCAAATAGCAAGAAGGGTTGGGTGCGTGTCGTGACTATGTCTTTCGTGACACCCAACGCACAGCTTAAAAGGGCGTGTTCGTGTTAATAAATCTAGTTTTCTGAGTCTCCGAAATATGGATTAAAATTCAACCCAGTAACTAAAGTACAATTTGAAATAATTAAATAAATTAAATTTAAAATGGTAATATTTCTTTTCTTATTATTTTGAAATTAAAAATTAATTAAATTCTTATTATTTATTAGTTTTAATGCGAACGCTAAACAAGCTACTAACTGAAAATCTCGATATGCACTCGTGGTCAAAATAATAAGTTAATAGGTCTCTGACCTATGCTGATTTAAATATGCAACTATTTTAAGCAGGTTAACAGGACTAAGCATATTAAGACAATATTTTAAATGTTAAAGCATGGAATTAGAAACCAAGTTTTGTAAAATATTAGCCTTATTTAATAAGGTACTTTTATTTTTTCCAATTTTTTAATTTTAGATTGAAATTTAATGTTACGTTTTAGTTTTT
The DNA here is from genome assembly GCA_035041545.1 of Drosophila colorata. NCBI lineage: Eukaryota > Metazoa > Arthropoda > Insecta > Diptera > Drosophilidae > Drosophila > Drosophila colorata. Next base: position 3,596,056 of record JAWNLD010000680.1, on the reverse strand, counting down.
ACTATTATTTCTGTACTTTGCATTGTAAGAAGAATTTGCATTACTATTTTCAAGCAAATTTTTAATTTATTTAATTTTATTTGTGTCCGTGCGTGTTGCAATAATTCGACACGCGCTCATCATTAAAAGTGCACATACATAAATCTGTGTGCATGCAAATATATTTAAATATGTATGGTGCCAGGTGCCGATAGACGCACACATACACAAATACATACGCATCCACTGAAATGTGACATTTAAGCAATTATTGTCTGGGCAGGCGAACTGCGCGTTTCCTGATTTAATTGCCGGCTATTGACCGCTTATCGATGCTTGGCTGCTGCCTGTTAGCTTGCCCTATTGCCAGCTGCCAGCTGCATTCGCCCCCCTTTCTATCTCTCTCTCTCTCTCTCTCTCTCTCTCTTCCTTCACGCTACCCACATTTTGATCGCATGCATTAAACAGTTGTTCCCGTTAATTTCAATTTATTGAAGATTTACCGTCTTCCTCTTTCTCTCTCTCTTCCAATCTGCATTGTTATTTAAAAGCTTGACGAAAGTGAAAATATGTTTCTTGTTTATTTTTGTTTTACGCAAGTTTTGTGTGTAATGCAAATTTCAACGACGACCTTAGCGCTGCGCATATGTCGTTGAACTCTTTCAAGCACAACAATAACAGCATAACAAAGTGCGCGTACGAAAACACCGAAAAGAGGTGCCAAACAAAAAATTTAACTGGTACATAACACTCTTTACCGTTGTCTCGCAACACTTGTTCGTTCGTACACTCGTACTTTACTGTAAGCTAAAGCTCGGCTATCCAAAGCGTTGCAAGGCGTCGGGCCAAAGCTTCTCTTTTCTTGTTTTGGTTTTCGGACTGTTTCAATTGTTATTTCATTCGTTTCGGCCAAATTTTCTGCTTTTTTAGTCGAAACTTCTCTTTTTAGAATTTGTTCGTACTTGTTTTCTTGAGTGAACAATTTACTTTGTTATTATAAAGTATGGCGCTAAATTTTCGATTGCGTTGAGGTGCAGAGCTCTGCGAGAAAAGCGAAGCTGACGATTGATGCAGATACAGTTAGATTGATGAACATTTACAAATGAGAAAGTGACATAAGCGCTGAAATCGTCTTAAAATACTCTTAAGTTCAAATTGGGCAACATTTTGAACAAACTGTTGCTTAACTTTACGCGCTGACAAAAGAGTGAGCAAATTTAGTTTGTTGTCCACTTTATACAATAGCAAAACGAACCTGTTTGGAATTTCAACTAATGATTTCCTCTGACGACAGTGAGAGTGTTTTTTTTTAGTTAAAGCTGCCGCTCTCGGTTTTAACCTGGTTTACTCAGCTTAATACCAATTATATTTTCTCTAGTGGCTACTTTAGTACCTCAATTTGAAGAAATTAACAAAAGAGAGAGCAGCTATTTGTATTAGGGGTGTCGTAGTATAAATACAACGGCGGCAAATTCTAATATTTTGTAAATTTTTAGACCAAACCAGTGTCACAAAAAGTCCACGGAACCTAGACACGAACCGAACCATTTTCTCTTTTAAATTGGATTCGTTTATTTGCTGTAGAACTGAAATAATAAGAAAATAATATTCTTCTTTATTAAAAATAAAGAAAACATATTTAAAATGTAAACAAACCTTTTAAATTCAAAAGGATTGACGAATTCATTGAAGTAAAAACAAGGGTCACTAACAAGATCTAAAGACGAGCCGATCTAGGTTTGAGCCGTGAATAGAACAACGTAATTTTTTGTCTTGCAGGCACAATAAATAATCTTTCGAATATATGGCGGTAGTATGATTAAATTATTGGATTATAAGAAACATAGATACATATCTTTAGGGAAATAATTAGAGTGTCAACTAAATAAGTTTTCGTTTTTTTGTTGTATAGCGGATATAAAAAGCATGAATGATAGAAACTGTCAAACTAGTTAACTAGGTGCATTTGTTAAAATTAGCGCTTCCCCTTCGCTTAACTTGTTTCTGACTGACAGTTGCTGGAATAGCAATAGATACAACAACAACAGCAACAATAAAAATAATAATAAGACTTGCAATACTGCAATGAAAATGTATGCAGTTAATGCTTCCATTTATGAAATCGCGTGTCGCATGTTTCCATATTATGAATTACTAGTAATTGAGTTTCAATACAAATTAAAATACACAGCAGCAAAAAAAAGTTGATTTAAATTGAAAACCATTTTGGTGTTGCTAAAAAAAACAACGCTGTTGCTATATTTGTGAAAGACAAAAAGTAAGTTAATAATAAAGTAGGTGATATTTTATTATCTGATAAATTGGAAATGCAATGCAGCATTGAGCAAACTTTGATCTAGGAAAAATGAGACTGAAATTGAACTGGAGATTTTTCATTTGCCATTCGAAATTCTTCAGTGCTATGAAGAGAGGGCACAATAAAGATTAAGATTTATTCGAAATTGATTGAAGACGCCATTGGTCACACAAAAACACCAAAATTTTCCCGTTCCCTATTCAAGGAACCCGCACTGTACCAGCTGTGCCGTGTTGAATGTGCCTCGCCAGTAATTTGTACTTCTGCTGCAATGGAAGCCTGAGAGCTGTCCCTTCCAGTCGCATTCTTGCTTGATTACGCAGCCACTGCATTTACTGCCGCGGTGTTGTTGTTGTTGTTGATGTTGCTTTCCATTGTGCTCCAAGTAGTCAGTCAGGCAGAGAAAAGATTGTTTATGAGGCGATAAAATGAGCATCGAGGTTGGGGGATCAAATTCCTATGTTGAGGATTTCTGTGGCGCACATGTGCGGGCAGGCAGCAGAAAACAAAACAAACAAACAGCGACAGTCATTGTTTTGACCAGAACAGAAAAATTTCACTTCACTGGACATTTCGATTTGTTTATAAAATTAACAACATTTTAATAGCAAATTAAAAAACGCCTAAATTTGTGCAAGTGTGTGTAACAGGTGGAAGGCCTGAATCAATCACCCAGTTGATCTAGCTCGTAAACTATACAAGAAGAAACACAAAATTTAATGCTAAGAATATATTTTTTTTAGATCTCTCCAAATCAATCAAATGCACCTCATTTCTCACATGTCAGAAATGCTGTCTTATATGACAATATTGCCCGTAATACTCCAAATGAGTAAAAGTATTTGTTTATTTGTTGGTACTATAATTATTTATAAAAAAAGTAAGTTGCAGTCGAATGTAACCGACTGGGCAAAACTCGTTCAGAGAAAAGTAACAGCTTAAAACAATCGAAATCGGGTTTAATAAATATTTTGGAAAATATAGACTTTTGTAATTTGTGGGCTCGGGAAATGTTGGCTTGATCTTTAGATTAGGTCATTAGAAAACTGTCTGCCAAATTTGGAGATCTAAAAATAATTCAAAACTGTGGGAGCTATGGATTTTCGCTCTTTACCCGCCAACAATATACAATGGGCGCATTTAAAATGCGATCGTTAGAGGAGGTCATCAGTAATCGGCCTTCAAAATTGGATATACATATATATCTAGCTTTGAAACTTACGCCCTCATTAGGCATAGCAAAAATATCATAAGTTTATCTGACGCGGATATACACGAGTAGTATTATTCACTTCGTGAACGAAAACGCTCTATAAAATTCCTGAGATTGTTGCTTTTCTGACCGAAATTATCTCGAAATTGACAAAAAACGTTGACAATCATTTGCATTTGCACCGTCCAAACTTAAAGTAATATTATGGGGCATATCATAGCCAAACAAGTAAAGAGTATTTTACCAGAGTGTACAGCCAGGTTGACATTTGGGCAAACTGAAGTTGCTTTTCTCTTTTATTTTCTCTTCCTCGTGCTGCTGTAAACAGCCCACAACAAACGGGCGAAGAGACGCATGAAGCATGCAAAAGTGAAAGTCATCGGCAGGTGTTTGCATATCGCATTTGGCATTTGGCTAAAATGCAGACCCATGTCTGTATTATCTTCTGTTCCGCTTACGCAGCCGCCAGTCGAGCGGAACCAATCCTGCACTTCTGGTCTATTTGATTGATGTTGAAGCGAAGCGCTATAGCTAATCAGAACCGGAAAATGTCATTATATTAGTATTATTACTTTTAATGCTAGCCTCATAACTTTGAACTACAACTAAAATTCGAAAGAAAGCTGAACAAAATATCTCGACATTCGCATATTTGCTAAATACCGATAGCTGTTTTTAATACTTTTTTTTATGCAAATTTGGAATTTGTTCAGTTTTTTGGACATGAAAAACCTATTTGAGCACACGCAGTATTTAATTTTGCTGCATTTTGTTCTTTGGCCGGCCGCGCTTGCGTTTTCGCGACGTCTTTGGTCGTCTATCATAGATGAGACGTCGTACCGGATAGTTCCGCCGGGCGGGCGCCCTGTTGCGCTTCAGAACGCGGTGCAGTCGAGCGCGGGAACATCGCGCAATTCTCGCCAGGATGCGCTAAGAAAAGACGCAGTTAGGGCACAGCTGATAACTAGAGAAAAGCGAAAATAAGCCTTCGGCATTCGCTTACCTGCTTCTGGAACAGGTTTTTCTGTCCTTTGGTAAGGGCATCCCATTGGGGGGGCGCCTCCTGCAGCAGACGGCGCAGCCCATAACGTGGATGTTGGCGCTTCAAGTAACGTAGGAAGTTGAGATAGGGTAGAGGAGCTACCAAGGCGGGACTGTCCAAAATGTCGCTAGCCTTGGGGATGTGACTCATCTTTGACCTATGCACCGAGTGCAGCAATAACTAAAACAATTTAATCGCCGGCTGATACAAAATATATATTAGAAATGTGATCTGTATTCAGCTTGGCCTCAATACAGGGTATGACAAGATACAGAGCTGCCTGCTGGGAATATGTTGCTGAGAAATGTTCATCAAATGTCAGCAACGACTGCTACCCAAATACATTCATGTCTGTATGCGGGCAAGCATGCATGTAAATAGAAACATGTCGCATAAACTTATGAAGTATTTTATATGCCCTGCTCCCAGTGAAACAAGAGTAAACGAGGGTGCAATGGCTTTGTGCAAATGTATGTACCAGGCGGAATGATACTGCTCCGACCCCATATTCTTTATTAGGGCGACTGCCTGAGTCGATTTAGGCATATCCGTCAGTCTGTCCGTCTGTCTCTATGAACGCAGCTATTTCGGAAACAAAAAAGAGCTATAGGCTTGAATGTTTTGAATATATATTCTCCTCTAATATCGAGGAATATCGGTCTTAACTTTGGTACGTATGTTTTTATATGGCATAAACAGATGAGGAATATTTCACTTCTTGGAACACAATTGGAAACAGAGTATCTCCTATTCGGGCACAGCCGTCAAGAGCACTCTTACTTGTTTCTCTTTTGTAGGTCATAAAAATTCCACGCATATCTGCACCAAATCTTTTGCATACCCACACACAAAGCAGTAGACAAGAGAGTTGGCATCATTTTTATTTTCTAGCTCAAGTATAGAGTATTCGAGTGTTTAATATTTGCATATAAGAATTTATAATTCACGCCAAATTAAAACCTCAATTCGCTGAAGCAACAGCTGTGCATTAGTTATGCAAAGTATTATTTATTATAAATAAAAATATATATTAATGTACATATGTATATACTATATATAGTCTGTGACTTTTGCTCATTTGTCTCCCAGCTGCTGATAAGGCATTCTATTCTATTTTATTCCGTATTCTCATCTATTCAATTCATTTCAATTCCATTTTCGTCATCTGCTCCGCTCGTGCAAAGTCCATTCTAAGACGCAGATCATTTTCAATTGCCGTGCCCGATTGGGGCATCGCCGACAGCCCACACCCTGTGGCATGCACCCTGCACTTGGCACCCTTGAGTGTCTGTCTGCCTGCTGTGTATATAATTCATAATGAAAGTTTATCGTGTATCCGCATAGCCTACTTACTATATAGAAATATGTATATGTGTATGCACTTACAGAAGTAAACGATAAGTTTTGCTGAGTTTATTTCCTGTTGCATAGTATTTGACTGAGTTGAATGAAGCATCGCCAGTTGCCGCCATCCGGCTTACAAAATACACACACACACACATGCATGCATAAGTCCGAGTATATATGTCTATATATATTGTAATTATTATGTTTTGGGGCGTACAGTAATTCTCTTTTATATTATTATTGTTGTGGACTGTGACGCCATAGTGAACACTCATTGAATATATATTTAATATATACATATGTGTTTATACTATACTTCCATGGAATGTATGTGAATAGAAAATTATAAATATGCACGGAATCTACATTGGCATTTTAATTTTTTCTGATACTGTGCAAAGGCGAGGCATTTGCTTTTATTTATTTTTAACTGTTCTCAAATGCCTTTGGAAAATAATGTAGCCTTATCTTTTTATTATGGATAATAATGGAATTGGATAAGAAATTCATCGAAATGTGTAACTCGGATATATGTATGCACAATTATATATAAAGATATTGGCATTTTTAGAAAAATGTCCACCATGAGTAAAATCTAAATTCAAATTTATCTTTTTTATCATCAAAGGAAAATCTCCATTCTAAGTATTGATAGTTAATCTACATTTTCAATATAAACTTTTTTTTATCATTATTGTTTTTGCTGTTGCAAAGATATGAAGCCGATGGATCGGTAAATAGATATGTACATAAAATGCACAATTATATAAAACAAATCTCGAGTAAATTATAAGGGAAAAATACATCACGTAATAAGAGTCACCTTTCGTTACTCTTATAAAAGAAAACGCTAAAGAATAAATATACAACAATATACAATTTTATGCAGTATATAATTTATTCATATAATATATAAAAAATTACATTAATTACATTCGAAAATAAAAACCCAAAATTAGGGTTATTTCACAATTATTAATAATTAATTCTGGTGTGACAATTTTTAAATATATAAGTTAACCGAATATAGATATTCTCTGAACAGAAAAATATTAATTCTGGTGTGACAATTTTTAAAATGCATTTTAAAGTTACAACTTATACAAAACCGTTACGATTCCTGGTTTGTACTCTTTTACGCGCGTAACGTGTCAAATGTTTGTTTTGTTTATCTTTAAGCCATCAGAATAACAGCTATCGCTCATACTTTTAAATTTTGCTACGAATCAACCCATAAGCAATGTAAATATTTTTTGATTTTCATTATTTACTACTTTGCTACACTTCTCTCTATATTTACTGGTTAAAGTAAATAAATAAAGTAAAATTGCGTCATAGCTGTTGTTGCTATATTTGTGGCTAATACAATCTACCAAATTTATAAATTGATCATATGGTATATATCAAGCACTTGCTCAAACATCAGCAATCATCGTTCTTATAAGATTGCCCATTGAAAGTGGAATTTAGTTAATCTCACGCAGCTTAAATACCTCTAGCATTTTATTAATTATAGCTATGCGCAAGCGTTTATTTTCGTATATGCCCAAAAAAACATCTAAATGGCATTTAATGCAGAGTCACGCTTTTCACACAGCCATTTCTACATATATCAAAATTTTATTAACCCCTTACGCTTATCTTTCTTTCATTAAATTTCGGTTGGTTTTGGTTTTCTGCACCCAAGTCAGCGACTGCGGCATTTACCCATATCTCTCTCTCTCGGAAACTACCCAACCAACTTTCATTTGGCGAATTACCTTTATAGCCTATGCACGATAGTAAATGCCAGTTATGTTTTTTATTTTTATGGAAACTCGAAAAATATTTGATGCATTTATAAAAGAAATGATTGAAAACAAACACCCGCTTCGCTTCCTAATGAAATGCAATTAAAATGAATTAAACGAAATACTCTCCCTTAAATATTTGTTGTGTAACTGCACTTAACTTTCGCCTGAAAAGGCCCTCAAATAAAAGAAACACCACTGGCCATGTACAGTTCGTATCAATTCAGTTGCAACACAGACACAATGTCATTGACCTTTTGACCCTACATTTCGATATTTATAGATGTACTATGTTTGAGATACAGCTAAGAGTTTGTCAACTCAATGTATCTGATAAACAAGGCTGCAAACCCAAGACACAAAATAAATTTACGTTGGTTCGGTTCACGGTTCGAACCAATGCCTTTATCTTCGGTTCGTTAACCTGGTTTTCTACGTCAATGGGTTCATTGGTTATGGTTCGAACGTTGGTTCCTCACATTCTTTTAAATTTAAAAGGAAATTATTATATTTATTATTTTTAAGGAAATATTTCATTTTCATCTTTCTTTTGTTGTTTATTTTTAATTTAGAGGTATAATGTCTTCTATCGAATTATTTTAGTTTTGAAATAATCCATTCTACTGAAATTGTACCAAACCATTTAAAAAAAAAATATGTTTTGGTTCGGGCTTATTTTCAACTGAATGTATGGGCTTCTGGTTCGGTTCAATGTTCAGCTTATGATTTAAAAAATATTTAAGTTCAATGTTCGAGCCGGTTTGATTCAAAACCAAAAACTAGACGTAGTACACTCTATGAAAAAACACAAATAAAAATATGTAATTTTAATAATGTAAACGTCAATATCTAAACATCCAATTCAGCAGAGTATCTTATCTACGATTCATTAACAATACTTTAAAACAGTTGCTCTACAGTTTTTTGCGCTTTACTATTCAAAAAGTTATTCAACCTGATTTCTACGAGTACCAGTTCTCCAGCGTCTCTCTCTCTATGGTTGACCTTCATCTTATACAACGCTGTTACGTAGAATTTCGCTACGGGTCTCTTTAAGGGCGTCTGAATGTATCTTGCTGCCATATCTATAAGGTTTTGTTTGCGGTTTATTAACCACATTTGACGGAATGTAAAACTCAAGCTTTTTAGTAGATTGTAGAAAGATGAGAATATTATTACATCTGATATAGTCGCTCGTAAAGCTGTAAAAAAAACACTGCTTCAGTTGGGAATTGCGCAGTCAAATTTAAAGTCCAAATCTCAAACAATATTTTGCACTTATTGCAGAGCATCGAAGTTCCCAAATGTTATAGTTTGTTGCCAATGAAAATTTCGAAACTTGTTTCAGAAGTTTTATCTGAATTCAATTTAACTACAGTCAAAATGAAACGGCTTAGTTTTCCATTTATTTTATAGCTCGCTGTGGCGAAAGCCAATTGAAAGATAATTGCGGATGTTGCCGAATGGCTCCTACCTCCATCTCAGTTGCATTAAGTTTGAATTATTTACAGCTTCAGCTGTGGAGCTGCATTTGGTGATTTCATATCCGCTGCTGAATACACACACACATATATATATACACACACACACACACACATAGAGTTGCGTTCGCTATTGGAATTGTGTAAATTTGTTTTGTTTGCCATTTATTTATTTATTTGTTTGCTTGGCAAATTTACATATTTAAAAATGTAACAGCTCCCATGTTGCTTATAAACTAACACACGCAGCGAGAAAGTGTTGTTGTGCCACTGCCGCTGAGTCGAATATTTCACATATTTGAGTCTTGTGTGATTTACAGTTATTTAAAACTAAACGCCACTCGTATACTATTAAAAGGTTGCCTACGAACATGTAAAGTAGTCTGGCCCACAATCCCAGTTCAGACAATGACCATGAAGCTGACAGGAAACTGAACAAATAAAGATATCCTAGTCGAGAGAAAAAGCCCCTTTCTTTTTGTAAACTCTTCGTACTCAGCTGTGTGTTTGCTCTTTTTCTTCACGCATTTTATAGCACGCTCTTTTTTCACTCCCCCTTTATTTGTGCAGCTCAAACTGTTTCACATTTTCTGCCAGTTGTTGTTGTTGTTGCTGTTGTAGTTGTGACCACGCCCTGTTCCTCTGTGCTGTGCATCGTCAGGCATCTGCTGCGACTACCCGGCCTTTAAACGAATGGGAATTTATTAATTTAGAGGAAGTTTATTTATGCGCGCACAGTAGTCTGTCTGTCTGTCTCGTTTTTCTGTATCTGCAGTCCGACAGCGGCTGCTTCAATTATTTAAATTAATCGGATGCATATGACGCGGATGCTGAAAACGAGATATCGACAAATGTTTTTTCGTTCTGTTTCTCAAATGAAAAAAAAATATATAAATTTATTTTTTATATAGATATGTATGTATATATATATATATTTAAGTATATATTTATATCAATATATATAAATTTAAAGTGTTTTATCCCAACCACTCCCATTTAATACATTTGATTGCAGGTACTCCTTGAAACATGACATGAACGAATATTTTTCTCACTCGTTTCAATATTTTCGTAATCAACCATCGCCATTTTGATACCCTTTTCACATTGGTAAATAATGGTATATAATGGTCTTGTGTAATGTACGTGACAGGCAAGAAGAAGCATCTTTGCAATGATATCGGAAACTATAACCCTGGAGACTAGAGTGCAATTCGCAATACGTATTATTCTATTCCAGCCGTAGAACCAGCTTAAATTATTCGATATTGCAACAAATATCGGTTTTAAGACATGGTTCGTTTGCGTAAAGCATGCACAGATCAAGAATATTTCCTTTCTGGATACCAGCACAGCCATTAAGAGTGTGATTCTGAGTATGTATGAATGCAAGAAAGGTCGAACAAAGTATCTCCTAGTCGGGCACTCCCGTACTTGGTTTGCCTGCTTCAGGCTACTTTTGTAAGCCTTGATTGTTGGTATATACAATCAGTTGATTATCATTTTTAATCCCTGAAAATTCTTTACAGTAAACACAAAAGTCAATTAAAAATAAATTTTGTATAGTGTGGGATAGAGTGGGAAGTGCGCTGTGTGTGTATTTTGTGTATACCTATGTACATGAGTTCGAATATATTATAGTTAACGACAGGTGTTGACACAGAGTATCTCTTAGTCGAACACTATAGCTGCGCCTATATCACACAAGTGACGCTGGGCTTATGTTTTATGTGGCGAAATTCTATGGCTTTTACGTTATATCCCGCTTGGCAGATGCAAATGTTTGACCATATTTGGTTCCTATTGAGGCGCTACTTGTCGCATATTAAAAAGCTGGTATCAAATGTTAAAAGTCAAAATGTTTTTATATCTTTGAAGTTGCGCAAGACACCTTTATACAAAAACAATCGTATGGAAATTGTTACTCGATTAATTGATAATAATCAAAATAAAGAGAAATAACAGTTAATTGGAGGGTGACATTTTTATGTGCTCAGCCACATATTTAAGAACAATCAAAAGCAATTTAGCAGTCAGCTGCTGCCTGCCACATGCCACCATAAAAGTCGCAACAGTAGCATCAGCATCAGCATCAGCAGCAAAAACAAAAACAAACTGCAACCCACGCTGTTTGGCAGCAGATATTCTCAGCATGTCTGGAGAGTGAAAAGAGTTAAGCGATTGGGCGCAGCTGGAGAGGAGGAGAGAGAGAGAGAGTCGACGACATGTCCCAGTTACTGCCATAAGTAGTATTATTTAGTGGGCTCTGCGAAGAAATACAAGTCAGAAAACTATGAAAAAGAACATGTGCCAAATAGACAATGGTATGCATATCCAAAAGATGGCGACTAAGAACTGACAGATACAAGTGAAATTATGGGTAAAATGATTTATGCAAACTCTAAAACTGGGGCCTTAAAGCCTGTGTAAATGCTTTGAAGCATAAAATTATTGTAATGCCTACTAATTATTATCGCCATCATCGTCATCATCATCATCATCAATGGCAACGTCAGCAGCTTCAAAGAGAATTTTCTTCTTTATTGCAGCGTAGAGTTTCGCAAAAGAAAATTCAGAAAATTAGTGCACTTGCATACCCAAAGATCTGTACCCCTCAACTCTTTGGCCCCAATGCGCTCGCTTGTGTACGCCAACGAGAACTATGATGAGAATGCGTCCAAGTTCTGCCCTTACTTCATTCGCCGCTACTCGACGCCAGGCGGCGCTCATATTCCATATGCAATTGAAAATGTTCAGTTCATTAGTTGCATTAAAATTAATTGTTTCACGCTGTACTCAACCAAAATGCTTTAATGAAGTTGTGAAAACATATTTAGAAGGCAGAAATAGGCAGTCGAACTCAACTCTTTGTCATAAAGTTGATCGTATACCTTTCCAAATCCAAAACAAAACTGATGGCTTGTAATTGCTGCGAAAAGCCTTATAAGAACCTGAAGCTAAACACTTCAAAGTGAAGTTAGTTATTAGAGAAAACTTGCAGTCAAATCACGTGGCAGCAGGCGCCATGCATGATGAATGAATGAAAAACACATACATCACAATCTGATGATTTAGCACCGAAGCTTTAGAGTGCGTCAAGTAGTTAAATAGGTGGGGGGTTTGAAGCATCGATTAAACTCCAGAACGGACAGTGGCAATTTTTATGATAGAATAAACACCTGGGTACAGGGTATATGCTAGTTGAGTTCTCTCGATAAAAGCACCTTTGTGCACACGTAGTTTTGTGCGGTCAACGTAAATAGATTTTCCCATTTGTTGGATTTTGCTCTGAGTTCGTTGCTCGCATTTTTAGCATTTTGTGAGTGAACAAATTTGCCAGATACATTTTAAATGTTTACTGAGCTGATAACACATTCTGCTTTGCAATGAATGTGAGATTGTGAGCTCCAAGCGTTAGTGCAAATATGTGAAACCCTGTAAAGAGCCAGTTGACCAACATGGTAAACTGTAACAGCAAGTATTGACGGTCTTTTACCGTGTCACGACCTGTGCAAAAAGAGTTTTTATCGATCGCACAAAAACTGAACTTTCTGGACATGTTACCTTTGATCCAACATCAAATTAATGTTTACAATTAAGTTATGAAAATGCTTGAAAGGTCAATCGAATTAAAAAGTTTGTTAATTTTATTACATTGCTGTGAAGCTATATGACCCTCAGGTGCTGGGGAAATCGCAGCTGCAGCCAAGTGGTGGGAAAAAAGAGCTGTGCCATCACCTGTAGATTATAGATAAAAAAATAAAAATAAAAAAAACACAACTAACAATCAAATTGAAGCTTAAAAACAGCATGATACTGAAATTTGGCTACATTTAAAAAATAGTAATAATAATTTCCCTAAATTGGACTGCATTTTTTAGATATTACAAGCAAGCTTACATAACAAACAGCTGGGATTTTCACAATGTTTGCACTCTTTGTAAAGATTTAAAAAGGACATCATTACATACTCTACACTTTTCTTTGTGCGCTTTTATGGAAAAGATAATTAACGCCCGTTCGTCGCAGTGGTCCCTTGACATTGCTTGATTTGGGAATAGTTTTTATTAGCAGTAAAAATATATGTGCAGTAAAGTGTCGAGTTTCTGTCCGTACTATTAATTTCTCTATATGTATATATTTATATTGGGACAGGTAGCGGAACTCCTTCGACAGTTTTTGCATGAGTTTTTCGCAGTAGCCTCTCATCATTGTCCGCTTCGACTCGACATCATCATTCAAAAAGCTGCTAAATCATGGAGGTAACTAAACTAAACTTAAACTCGCCTTGAAACAAAAAACAACAAAACAACAGGAAAAACAAAAACATAAACTGAAAATGCGAAGCATAAAGCGAGACATGACTTGAATAACTAAACAGAAAGAAGCCAGTCAGTTCGCCAGGCAATGATATCAATGAAGGTAAAACGGGAAGCTTACACCGCAAATTCAGCATGAGAACAATTCGCTGCACAGTGGCCACAGTAAGTAGTCGTACGCTTGCACAGCAGGGACAGGAAGTCCATACGGCAGTATCACGCTGTAATAATATATACTTATTTGGTTTTTGTGAGCTGCACTGCTGGCAGGCAGTCGGACTGGAGTTGGAGATGGCTACATTAAATTGTACCACTTCCTACAAACTGCCAGTTTTGGGAATTTCGCATCGCAAATGTGTTGGACACAGGTTTCCCGGACGAAGGAAGGCAACAAATTTAAATTGTTTTCGTAAAACTTGTGCTTGTGAGGGTCTTCTTCAGCTCTCATTATGTAGATTTTGGGCATTTCAGCATGTTATATACCCTACACCCATTTTAAATATAGTCTAGAGGCAACAGGTATCTTCTAGTCGGTCATTCTTGGCAAGAGCACTCTTGCCTGCACTGTGTGGGGTGTGAAGCAGCGATGCATGCAACCACGATGCATGTTGTAAGGTCAACTTCTAGTATTTGCCTGCCAGACAGACGACTTTCACGAGCTGGGTAGCTGAGTTCTCTCTGCTCGCCGCATCCAATCGAATTGTTTTTGTTGACTTTGCTGCAGCAATCAAAAAGAAAAAAACTTGTTTATGTTTTTCTTTTATACGGGAGTTTTGTCTGATTGATGTTGTGATGAATTCGAGAATGCCCCAGGTAATTTTCGTGGGTCAACTTTTTAAATTTATTCTCGTTTATTTATACCCTGTAACCATAAGATGAATGACATGGAGCTGTCCAATTGTATGCAATAGACAAGTAGAATGCGTATAACGTAAACAAAGCAGATTTATTTTTGCTCAATTTCTTTCGTAAACAAGGCAGATTTATTTTTGCTCAATTTCTCCACATATTTCAATAAAATCGTTAAATATCGATGTACAACCTTCGTTTTCGAGAACAGAGCTGTTGGCTTTAACTTTTAGTTCTTGTACTGTATAGACATTTTAAATATAATATATAGAGAAAGCTTTGATTTTTGGTAAAGAAATAGATTTAATTGCGTTTTTTAAGCCTTAAAAATTTCATTCTGATTGAACAATAAAAAATTTTTTAGGAATAAATTTCCCTTAGAATGTGTCTGGGAAAAGATCAATCACAATAATAATTAAAAATAGCTAACTTATTTGGTAAGTAATTCATTTGAAATATTTTAGTTCTCTTAATTTTCATTGCTAAATCAGTTTTGGAAATATATTTAGATTATTTTCGTTGTGATTTTTGGTTGCGATCTAGTCTAGTGTTTATTTTTTTGGTTCTAGGCATTGTTTAGTATTTCTCGAATTGTTATTGAACTCTTTGACTCTTATTTGGTTCAAGTTCATCAGCAACAATTTAAAAGGAAAATGTATTCAAAGCTTTTTAGCAAACATCGAGACTGTTGAGCACATTCCTCTTGTCGTCGCACTTGTTGCTCAATTCTCAGACTTTTATAATAGTACATGGCTATGTGACAGCTGAGCGACCACACAGCAAACCAAACTAACGACTCCAATCGCCTTGAGCTAAGATAGTCAACAAGTATTGCTCGACCAAGACAACTTAATGAACATGTTGTAATTGCAGCGACGAATCCACCAACTGTATCTCTTCATAAGTCATGTAACTCAAGAAAAATTTAGAAGAAAAGCCAGAAAAGCATATATAAATTTTATGATACATAGTTAACCAGGCTTATATGATTAGTTGTAAAATTCGGTGTAAAAAACCTCAAACTTGGTGGTAAATTAAGTACATATCTTTTGAAAAATCGGAAGGTCGGAATTTCTGAACCTGTGACCGAATTTCTTATTTTATGAACTTTGTTCCGAAAATTCCGAATACAAGGTTCAAATACTATTCAATCGAAAAAATTAAGTATGTGTACTTAATTTATCCTTAAATTTTACAACATTCAAAATGTAAGTTTTGACATCAACCAACAAAGTGTACTTAAAATATTTATTTCAAAAGATAAATATATCTAATCTGTCGAATTTGGAACGAGGGTTCTCTCTAATTGTGAATGAATTGAAAATTTTGCTTAAACTCAAAACAATTTTTTTCTATTATTAAGTATTTGATTGTTTTTTACACTAGAACGTTTTTTTTTTTGTGTATTTTTACTTCTAAAAGATAGAGATCTATTTTCCAGATCTTATGTACACATGTTATTATGTGACTTGACCTTAAAATGACCCTTAAAAACATTTTTAGTGTAATAAGAGTCGAGAGGAAAAAAGGTCTAAAATATGTTTAATGCAGATATGAAAATGGAGACAAGGCAATCTGAAACAATAAATATGCTCGTATTACCCTGCACACAAGTACATCTGTACTTACATATAGCAAACTTCCCACGCCCAGCGAACACTGCAGCATTTCAAGTGGAGCTGCTGGAAAACAATTAAAAAATCAATTAACATATTGGGATACGGGTTGACTAGAAATTTTTCATACTTATTTATAGTATTTTAAGGTTACTCAGTGCACAATATTTATTATAAGTTTTGTAGCAAAAGATTTTCAGTAAAAATACAATTATTAGTATAAAAGAAAACTTTTCCCGGTAGTATTGGAACTCAGAGGAACTGGGAATTTGTTGTCAAATTTAGTTATATAACATGGCAAAACTCCGTGAAAAGTTCAACAATTGTTATCGTTCATCAGATAAAACAACAAAGAAAAATTATCTTCGGAATGCCGAAGCGCGTTTCAGACAAATTACAAATCCGTAATGTATATATAATGTAACTATATGATAAAGTTAAGTTGAGTTCCGATATATGATATTAATGTTACGATCTGTTCTACTATATAATAATTGCAACACAAATAACTGCAAAGTTTTATTGCTCGACGGTTGGCCTTCGACCCAATCTGAATCTGTAAATAGTCTTTACATGAGTCGCCACACTCCCAAGTGGGAAGAGTCTTATCTTTCACACGTGGTGCCCAGTGCCGTAGGCTAAGTAACGGATAGTGCTGGGCACAGGCTAGGTGCTGCCATCCGATTCGTTGTCCAAAGGTCGACTGAGGGGACAAAGCGTATTTGTTGGCTAAGAATTTCATGAATTTATAATACCCTGCTCCCATTGAAAATGGCCAAACAAGCGTATAATTGTTTTGTGCAAATGTGTGTAGCAGGCGGAAGGTGGCATCTCCGACCCCATTAAGCATATATATTCGTGATTAGGACGACTAGCTGTCTATCTGTCTCTATGAGCAATTTTGAATGCAAGTTCTCAAAATTTCAAATTAAAAGTCGGACCCTGAGAACAAGGTATCTCCTAGTCGGGCTTTCCGACTAGAGCACATTTCATGTATTTTATTTCGTTAAAAAATTACACTCTTAAATTAATTGGAGGCCCTCCGATGTTGTTGTTGTTTTAAAATTAATACACAAAAATTGACTGTCGGTCTCAATGTTAATTAGATTTTAATGTGCTTTTTTAATTGCTATAGTCTTCGAATGGGCCTGATGATTTTTTATGATATTTGTAACCTATAAAATGTAAGAATATTCTTCGGAACAATCGTTAAGTTCCAGAATCTATGCTGTAAAGTAGTTTATTTTCGAATTAACTATTGCTAAGGATCGTAACTTATAAAAATATAAAATACAATATTAGCTTTAAATACATAAACAAATCAAGTGCAATTGTTAATAAACCGAATATAATGCTGAGTACCCGTTATATCACCATCGTTATTATCAGTAGATTGCAAGCTTACTTCCAAATTTTGATTATTGATAACTTGTTTATATATATTTATAGACATAGATATACAAGCATACATATATTTTTGAATGTCTCATTCACAAACACGCACATTTATGTATTTTCAAGGCCATTTGACAGTCTAAATATCGTACGAACAAAATTTATTTATGTATAGGTTTTGCCGTCATTGATTTGCATTTGGTCATGGGCCGCAGATTTTTTTGCTCAAACAAGTCAGTATGTATTTAAAAAATATATGTATATGTATATGATACTAGCTGTGGCTACGAATCTAGATAGTTGTTGATATGTTATTATTATGGAAATTCAATAGAAGCATAGCCAAATGAAACGGGGAATGGGAGTAGTTCAAAAAATATTATTCCATATTCAAGTTAGTTTATTAAACACTAACTCCGTATACAATAATAACAAATTACTAATTAACAAATTGTTTCTTTGTATTTTGCAGTGAACCCAAATATGCTGATTTCACGCACCCACTCAAAGCGCTCGGCGAGTGATTGACTTGAATACATTCAGCATTATTAATACCCCAAACTCATGGCACAGCACAAACCACAAACCGCAACAGCAGCTAACAATGGAGCCGGTTATACAACAATTGAACTCAAATTCAACTAACTAGAAGAAACTGCACTCGGTCAAAAGTCTCTGAAGTCGAAAATAAAATCAAGTCTGCTCAATTTTGAGACTCGCAAGACTCTAAATACTTCCAACCTCACTTAAAAGCAATCACAAAATGAACTCCGTCATCTCAGCATTTAAAGCCAAGAAGAGCAGCACGACCAGCCCAACAACAGTGGCAGCTACGTCCAATGTGGCAACAATGGACGGCAAGCCGAACGGCGGCCTAGTCGGCCTGAGCATAGCCAGCGTCGGCGGCGGCATCCGAAAGAAGCCGGTGGCCCAAGACAACGGCTATCAGTATTTGCGGCAAATACGCGAAATCGAGTCCGCGAACAAGCTGCTTTCACCCGTTGTCGATGATCTGCACGTGCGCAGCAATGCGATCCTGGAGAGCGACGATGTGTTGCATTTCCGTCCAGCAGTTGATGCAGCTGCCCCCAGCACCGATGTGGTAGACCACTGTGCGCCCGCCATGGTGCGTCTGTCCTGCACGGATGCACAGTCCGATTACAACATGAACGGCAAGGCGAGGAACAGTCTGACCAGCGGCTCCAGTGGGAAGCCTGCCGAGAATGGCAACACGGACATCTATGCGCTGCCCGGCGACAGACAAAGCCCAGCGCCGCCGAATGATGACGACGATAATTCAGATCATTCGACGGCCGCCTGCAACAGCAACAGCACCAGCAGCTCCAGCGAACATAGCAATAGCACCGTGGTGCACAGTCCGACGGTGGTGGCCGCCACAGCCAGCTCCAGCTCCAGTTCCAGTTGCAGTCCCAATCCAGGCAGGGAATCCAGGGAGTCCTGTGAGCCGCACTCAACTTCGAGCACAACACTCTCTTCCCTCAACTCCGAGGAGCCACTCGTTGAGTGCAATTCCAATGTTGACGGCGGTTCCCAAACGCCGCTGGCATCGCCCGTGCTGACCAAAGGTCATGAAGACTATGTGCCTGCGTTTCTGAAAGCCCCGCCCGTTACATTGCCCCTCAGTAGCATGCCCCACAGCAGCCTCTCCACAACTTCAACGCCAACCATCAGCTCGGCGGCCAGCACGCCCAAGCACGTGCGCTACTCGAAGCCGCGCCTGAGCCTGAGTCGTGGCTTCAACCAATCCATGCCGTCCGTGCACGGGCGCCCCAACTTGAGTGTGGCGCCATCTGGCGTCGGCCAATCTGGCGCCCAGGCGGGCGGCATGCCACCGAAACGCATTTCAACGCATCAAAGGAACTTGAGCTTAGATTTCAGGTGAGGTTTCTTAAAATGTAAAATAATATCGAAAATTACCAGACTTACTTTTCTAAACCCCAATGCAAGGGTTTTTATAATTTTCTCAAGAAATGAGTAACGCATTGGATAAAATGTCTCCGACCCCATAAATAATGAATGTGTTTTAACTCGTTCACGAATTTAACAGAGTATATTAGGTTGATAAAGCGTTCAGACTTTTTTGGTTATTTTTTAATCTATACATATCTGTCTCAGATTTAAAGCTAGATACATTAACACTTGCAGACAGATTACTGATGACCAACTCTAAAGATCGCGTAAATTATTATTTGGCTACGTCCACTCCCGTCCCCACAAATTACAAAAAAAAATGTATTTTCACAACATCAAGGCTGCAAGCAAGGCAATTATTAAACCCTATTGCAATGTTTTTCTTGGTTTTTTATTGGATTTTTATTTTTACCAACACGGAACAACAACGAAAAAGTTTGGCATATCACATAGGTGTAATAGGAATAGGAAGTAAAGATCGATTTTTTTTTATAACTGAAACCTCTTTTGGTTTATATAGTATATATTTAACAATGTTAGTCACCTTTTCTATGATTTAACACTTACTCAAATGATCAGCATAATCAGACTACTGAATCATATTATCTTATTTGTGCAATTATTCAAAATATCTTTACCAAACTCAGTAATAACAATATTCCCCCAAATATATCGTAAAATCTAATAAAAGTCGAAAATTTACTTTTCTTTGGGACCACTTTATCATATGCTTTACATGGGACCACTAAATCATATAGCTCCCGTAGGAACAGTCGATTTATAATTACCTCTGCAGGGGTATATAATCTTCGACCTCTCAAAACAAGTGTTTTCATTGTTTTCATTTGTACTTATGGAATGCTTCAAAATGCTGGTGACACATCACCAATTGTTTTTATTATTATCTTCAAAAAGAATTATCAAAGCAAATACGTAATTTTTGTATATTTTTTTTTTTTGCATATTAGCGAAAGCTGTTGTTTTGCAGAGACTTTAAAGCATAAAGGTGCCATTTTGAGTATTAACATTTTCTGTCGTTAACATATGCTGTTAGATTAACATTCGGAAGGTTGCTCTTGCCATAAGAAGCACTTGTTTGTCAGAGGTTCGCTGGGAACCTACGCGTATAACGAGCACTTGTTGCTCTCACTCTCCTCTGTGGGTGCTCATGCACTTGTATGGGCTCGCGTTGAATTTGTTTTTAATACCCTGTACCCATTGCAATGTGTGAAAAGTGTATAATGAATTTGTGCAAATATAGTTCGCAATCAAAACGAGAACATTAAAGTATTTATCAATGTGGACGATAATAAGAGTTGATCTAGCCCGGTCCTACTAAAAGCTAGAGAATGTAGGCTCTCGTGTGTTATTATGAATGTACGTTGCGGAGCTGGGTATAGGGTAATCTGCAGTCGGGCGGCCTCGACTAGAGCACTCTCACTTGTTTCTCATTGGTTTTGTTTTGTTTTGTGCTCTTTGTTTTGCGTTTTAACTTCTGAAAAATTATAATTTAATTTAAGTGGTATTGTTTTATGTGTATTGAGCCTCCTTCCGTCTTATACACGACTGCGTCGGAGGCAATCGTCGCGACCTAAGAAAGTAATTACCCTAACAACCTATTCATGTTGTGGGTACTCATTTCTGTTGGGCTCATTTGTAGACAACTTGTTGTTTGGCAATGATTACACTCGTACAACTGCTGAAGGAATTTAATTGATTTCATATTTAGTTTTAAATTCTTTGCACTTGATTTTTCCTTTAATAATAATCTTTTTTTCGACTTTTGCAGATCGATGGGCATTATGCTGCCGCCTGTTTCTCAGGTGACCAACACGCGCATTAATCACACGCAACATCATCGCAATCGAAGCCTCGACAGCGCCTTGCAACGCATACCCGAGGTGAGTAATTTCGGCCATCCACACCCCACACCCCACTAACGCCCCCTCTTCTCCAATGACAACAACACGCTTATAATCTGGCAATTTGTGGGTGCACCTAAACTTGAAAAGTTTCAGATTCCTTACATACATATATATATTTTCTACAATATGTGTTCATGTGCGAGTGCACACGTACAAAAAGTGCTCTTAACAATCTGTTACGTTACATTTTTTATCGCATTTGTTGTGTTGCTTTACTAATTTTTTGCACTTTTGTTATTTGTTTACATTGCTGGTAATCAAGAGCGACAACAACTGCAATAATACGAAAAACCCACCAATATTGAGTGCCAAAAAAAAAATAAATTCAATGAGAAGGAGAGCGAAAAAATAGAGAGTGCTTTTTGTATGCCGTTACTACTGTGGCGCAGCTTAAAGCTTTGTCATTTGAGCGCAATCTATAGAGAGAATGTTTATACTCTGTTCACATATGGAGGGAGCGTATATTTTTGTACTTGATACTACTTGTTTTGGCGTCTGCTAAAATGAAATAATTAGTGGAAAACGCCCACCAAATGGCAGATTAATTGCAAAAATATCTCACAGTTTAAAAGTTGCTGGTCCTTAAGATTATGCTAAAGCTATTGTAGCTCATTTCCTCCCCCATTGACCTGTTTGTAGTTGTTATTCCACTGCGAACAGAGTATCGCGCAGTCGGTTGCGCCTGACTGCCACGTTCAAACTTGATTTTAATTATCGTTTTGCACTTGACTTTTTCGGAGCTGCCCAAAACTAAATAAGCTTTTGCTGACTAGTTAACATTCAACGAACATTTTTACACCTGCAGGTCGAGATCTCCTCGCCCAATGCCGAGAGTGAGACCCCATTTTGCTCACCATCAACAATACTCAGCACCAATATGTGCTCGAGAATTGCAACCACTGCGGCTAGTGTAACGGCTGCACTTGCCACATCCCCGCCAATGCCAGCCCTTACGGTTGCCCAGAACGCTGCGTCCGGGAGCGAAATCGTCGCCGCCAGCGTCAGGCCAGGAACGGATCCGGCAACACCTGCAGTCACAGTTCACGTGCAACGGAACCCGCAAATGCCCAGTGGAATTAGTGAGTATTTGCAGTTGGCTGACAAATGAGCTCTGTTTAACGATTACTCTTCTCCAATAACCCCACAGTTGATTCCTGTCCGACGTTACGAACGCGACCCAAATCAAACGAATTGGTATCGACAGGCGGCCAGGACTTGGTCGACGGTGGCAGTGGTGGCAGCAACGGTGGCTGCAACAGCAGCAGCACCAGCTGCAGCAGAGCAGGCAGCTACAAGAAACGTGAGGATCTAACTAGTCTTGGGTCGGACGATTCCGGTAGGTCTAGCACAAACTTTACAATTGCGATGCCTGCCTGTAAAGGGATATGTATTTTTGAGTTTGACATGGAAAGTTGTGTCACATGTAAAGACTCGTTTAATTGAACATAATGTGAGCATAATATTCATATACTCCTCCCTCTCTCTCACACTTCGTCCCGTCAGGCATTATTTGTGGCTCGGAGTCGGACCAAATTTCTTTGAATCGCATATGCCACTCACATGAATCGCTTGATTCAGGTGAAATGGATGCCGATGCGGACGCGGACGCGGATGGCGAGGAGGAATGCATCGACATGTTGGAGACGACCTCCATGGACGAGGACTACAATCTAATGGACACGGACCTATACTTCTTTCCGACGCACGCGACCAATGAATTCGACTGCCGTACGCTGCGACCCTCGCGCAAGCAGAAGCAGCAGAAACGAGAGGAAGCCAAGCTGGCGGCACAGCAGCAGGATCAGGAGCAGCGCGATGCGGACGATCGAGTGCGTTATCGCGTGATGAACATGTCACAGGCGGCCATTAACTTGGAGCTCGGCGCGGCGTCTAACGAGCCGGCGCTGGACGAGCATGAGGAGGAGGAGGAGGATCTCGGACCATTGTCCACGTCACAGACCATTTCCAATAATAATGTGGCAACAGCAGCAACAACGCCTACGATGACTCCAGCTGGCACACCTACACCCATAGCCACGCCCACTGAGAGTACCAAGAATGATCAGGTCCTCTTCAAGAATTTTTTCGGTGCAACTAAGAACGCAATTTTCCGCACGGCCCAAAGCATCATTGACAACCACGAAAAGAAGAATGCCGCCAAGCAGGATATTTCAAAGGCGAAATCGACGCCAACTAGCACGGAGCAAGTGGCGCAGGATCTGGTCAGGTCCCCCACGGACATTTCCAAAAAGAAAGAGTTCTTCAGCCTGCTCAGCTCCAATTCCAGCAAAAAGGCGGCTGCTGCCGCTGCAGCAGCAGTTGCGAGTACAACAACAACCACCACTCCCCCATCCGAGGCGCCAACAGACGTTAGCAAAAGTGTGTCCACATTGGATTCTTCCGCGGATGTAAAGATCAAGGTGCGCACACTTAACCTGCGGCTCCCAGGCGCAGATACTGAACCTAGCCACGATGTGGCGCTGCCAAAGAGCTCCTCAATCAGCTCGCTGCACCAACTGAAGATGCCAGTGCCAGGCGTGGTGAAGTATTTCATCAGCGAACGGGCGCCCAATGCCGGTCCCCAGCAGAGCTATGAACGGGGTCCCAGCGGCCTGTTGCGGTTCTTCGAATCTCCCGTCTTCAACATTCACTTTGCCGTGCACTATTTGTTCTACTCGAAGGAGCCGGGCGTGCTGAGCTTCATTGGCAACAAGATATTCAGCTTTCCCAACCTGGAAGTGGATCTCTATATACCCCAACTGATTTTAATGTACATTCAAATGGACGAGCTGGCCGAAGTGCTGGACCCCTACCTCACCATACGCTGCCGCAAATCCGTGGACTTCTCCCTCAAGTGTCTGTGGCTATTGGAGGCGTACAACTATCCGGTGGACTCGCTGGGCAATGGCACCAGCAGCCGCAAGTCCAAGCTGGCGCTCATGAAGGAGATTTTCCCCAAGAAGGAGAACAAACAGCAGCTCAAAGCGGATGCTGGCCAAGGCCCGGCGGCGTCTCTGGTGAAGAAGACCCATCATCGTTCCCAGTCAGATGCCACAGTGCTGCTCGCCGACTCCCGCAGCCCGCACACGCTCAGCATAAGCCATCGCATGTACCAGCAGCCGCCGTACACCACGCAAACGCTGCCCACAACCCCCGCCAAGCTGTTTCTGGGCGATCTCACCTCGGGGCTGGCCTTCGACAATGGCTGCACTTGTTTTGAGACGGTGCGCGGACAGGTGAACGGTCTGCTGGGGCAGCGCACGCTCTGCTGTTGCGGCGCACCGAAGACGGCGCCACAGAAGGAGTTCATGAAGGCGCTCATGAACGTGGGCAAGAACCTGATCTCTCTGCCCTCGAAGGCGGAGAAGACGTCGGCGCTGCGCATGTTTCTCAATCTGATCAACAAGAATTTGCCCGCTCGTGTCTGGCTGCCGCTCTACTCGGATATTCCGCATCATGTGGTGCGCATCACAGAGGAGAAGACTGCCGTGCTCAACTCCAAGGACAAAACGCCGTACATCATCTACGTGGAGGTGGTGGAGGTGCCCGACATCTACACCTCGCCGCTGATACCCAAGATGATGCCTTCACTGCGGCACACCAAGAGCGAGGAGCACTTGGAGGGCGCCTGCTTGAATGCGCAGAAGAGTTGCAGCCGGACCTCCAGCTGCAGCAGTAGTCACCATGGATCCAGTTGTCGCCGCAAAAAGGACGCTGATCCGCATGCGGAGAATGGATGTGGCGAGCCGGCCGCACACAATTGCTGCAATTGCAACAACAGCAATCTGCTCTCACTTGGCGGCCTGCAGCTGCTCGGGGACGACGTCTGGTCACAGGAAGATGATCAGATAACGGCGCAGTACTTGTACATGCGCAAGATCAGTGAAAGGGACGCCATTTCACAGATGTCCTTGGACTCCTGCGACTCCAGGGATACAGGTGAGTTCTTACTATAAGGCTTAGAAGACTTGTGTTAAATAAAAAATACTCTTCTTTTACAGGCCCGCCTGTTGTTTTTAACATTGGCGATGTGCGGACTCGACACTGCAACAATTTGAACTGCGAGAATACAAAGTCCTTTAGCAATGATCCAGAGGATCCGTCTGCGGCGGCCCTGAAGGTTTGTACTATCCGAAAGTATTCGGTCATGTAGCAACTTTAATGATTTGTTGGTCCTATAGGAGCCCTGGGATGAGAAGGAGAAACTTATACGCGAGTCCTCCCCCTATGGCCACTTGTCAAACTGGCGCCTGTTGTCGGCGATTGTCAAGTGCGGTGACGATTTGCGACAAGAACTGATGGCCACGCAGCTATTGCAGGTAAGTTAACGAACTAACTTCTCTATCAACTTTGATCAAATCATTGAACCATGGTTTTCCCCTTTGACAGATGTTCAAGATTATTTGGCTAGAGGAGCATGTGGATCTGTGGGTGCGGCCATATAAAATTATATGCCTTTCGAATGACAGTGGTTTGATTGAGCCCATTCTGAACACCGTCTCGCTGCATCAAATTAAAAAGAACTCGAACAAATCTCTGCGGGATTATTTTATTGACGAATATGGAGCACCAACTGGCGATAGTTTTTGTCGAGCCCAAAAGAATTTCGTTCAGAGCTGTGCGGCGTATTGTCTGATATCCTATCTTCTGCAGGTTAAAGATAGGTAAGTCTGGGATACACTATGCAGTCAAAGTGTTTTTTTTAACATACCACCCCATAGGCATAATGGCAACATTCTCTTTCATTCGGATGGTCATATAATACATATAGACTTCGGCTTTATTCTAAGCATTTCTCCCAAGAACTTGGGTAAATAGTTGAAAAAAAAAAACCAATTGGATGTAAGATATTAAAATTGATTCTGCCTTTCGCAGGTTTCGAGCAATCGCCCTTTAAGCTCACTCATGAATTTGTCGATGTTATGGGTGGCACCGGCTCCGAACATTGGCGGGAATTCAATCGCCTGCTGCTCGTGGGCATGATGTCCGCGCGCAAGCATATGGATCGCATCATAAACTTTGTGGAAATCATGCGCAGTAGTAAGTCGAGTTCAACACACTGGAAACATGATTTTGGAAATTGCCCTTTCTTATTTCCGTTTTCTTAATTTTCTTTAGATGCCCAATTGCCGTGCTTCAAGAATGGCTGTTCCGGTACAGTACAGAATCTCCGAAAACGCTTTCATATGAATTTAACTGAGCAGGAAATGGAACGCAAGGTTGAACAGCTTGTGCAGGACTCACTGAAAAGCCTATCGACAAAACTGTACGATGGGTATCAATATTACACGAATGGCATATTGTGAGAACGGTTTTTTATGAAAATCTAAACGAATGCATTGATGAATCATCTTGTGTGCTAAATTTGCCGATCTGATAAACCAAAAGTATGTTAAAAAGAAATTTTATATATATGTATATAAAACAAAACAACAACTGTTATTGTAGCCAGAATCGTTGATTATGCGTTTGGCACATTATTCTATTATATTATGTTAGGCCAAAGTGAATGTTGTCTAGCTTTTAAGTAAAAGTGTAAATGTGTTTGACTGTATTCGTCTGTCTGTCTTGTCTCGGTCTTGCATTGCATTTAGCAATCATAATAATCATCGACTTGTATATATTTAAGATCTTATGACTGTTATTAGAAAATATCACTAAGTCGCCACGCATATTCATTTTTTAAGAAATTATCACATATGCATATTATTCATTAATTCACTCAAATTAATGCAAAAAATTCACCATTCGTATGTATCAATAATTAAAATTAAAATTCCAACATTTATCGGATCCTAATCATAACTAAAGCAATTAAATACTTTCCAACAAATAGACACATATTTATTTATAAAATAATATCATACTGATCAAATATGCTGCAAATATAAATATCTACGATATGGGAAATACATCAAAAAATCTGTTCGCTTTCGCCCTTCAAACTACGCATATGTGTATATGTATATATTTATCTATATATAATCGGAACATTTTTTCTAACTTTATAGTAAATAAGCTACCAAAATGAAGGCAAAAATCAAATTAAACTCAAATGAACTTAAAAAAATAGTTAGGCACTTAAAGTGTTAATTTCAAGCTTGTGTATGTTGACACAATATAAAATGTACTCATATGTATGGCTTAAATATAAAACAAATTACATGTATGATAATTATAATTACCTTATATGAAAACGCAAATTTAGCTACAAACATTAAAAAAAAAAAAGTTGAATTTTTCTACAATTTATTTAAAAAGCTCGATCAACACGAAATATAATTACTGCAGTGATCGCTCGCAAATTATAACGCTTCGATTTTAGAAGTTATACTTATTTGCGAATAAATCCGGTTTCTGGAAGTCCTATATTTCTTTACGAAGAATCAAATCTAATTTTATAGGAATTTCGAAAATTATATATTCAAAAATACCTAAAACAGATCACATCGCATAAGGAAAATTTGAACATTTCTGGGCACTTCTAATTGTACGATGCTTTAACTTCTGAGCGACCACTGTATTGGAAATACAAAACATTTAAAATTTCGATATTACTTAATAATATTAATAATAAAGATGAAAATATCCAAAACCATAACGTGTGTTAAAGTTTTTTAACCAATCTCAAAGCACTACAAATAATTTATATTGCATCTAATAGGTGTTGAACAAGTTGCAGTCGCATGCAGAGTTTACTTATTTCTATGCTGCGTGCAACGTAATCTAAGAGCTTAGGTAAGTCGAAAGCAATTTTTACTATAAGTATCTCTTCTTGCCATGTCAAACAAGCACCCGGGAGTTGACAAATCGAATAGCTTTAAGTCTCCACTAAAAGTAGAGTTAGAAAATTCTATATTTCTCTGAATTTTTCGAAATTTTCTATTGTTTAAAATCGGTGGCAGTTATGAGATATATAAATCTGCTTTGCTTATGCCGTCAAGTGAGGCTCGGAGCTGGGTATAAGGTATCTACTAGCGTGCACTCCCATTTCATGTGGAACTGTTGTGAGAAACTATTTCCAGGGTTAATCGACGCAGTTAATGAGCCATTGTATTGCAGATGGAGCGGCGCCAGTCCAGATAAACATAATTTAATAATATACCTTTGGTTGCTAATATAGTGTCATTTAGTTCCCTTAATAATCATTTTTATTTTGTGAGTAGTTCTTGAATTGTGTTGACACAACAGAGAAGGTTATCTCCTTGTTTTTAAACAACGACTTTTTCAAATACATTTCAAAAGAACAAAACATTTGACAAAGAAAGAAAGTCTGGATAGGAATTCACAATTTACACACACACTAGAAATAAGAAAATATAAAAAAAAACAGGAAATTATCTTGCTGGCTGTGTTTCAATTCTTCTTGTGTCCTTGTTGGATTGTAGTCAATGTCTAGAATACCATTCTTGTGTAGCTTACATAACATGCATTTCATTTAATAAGTATTTTGTCACGTACGGCGCTGGCTCCTTTAAAATTTCTGTGATTAGAAACCATTTCTCACACATTTTCGGTTTTCAATAGTTGGTTATTAGTTGTTGTCGTAATTGGATATGATAAGATATTTGTGGCTTCGCGTGAGAAGGAACCGACTGAGGCCACTGGCGGAGCACTACGTAAGCAAGATACAAAGCTAATAGCCGGAAATACATTAATCAGTTCTAACCACATATGTTGTTTCTCCCTTCAGGCACAGCAATTGCGCGTCATCTCGCGTCCCACGCTGATGGCTCCACAGAGCCCTCTGGTTACGCCCACGCCAGCTGTTGGGCCTACAAAAAAGGCAGCTTCTGCAACAGAAGCCGCTGGAGGGGGAGGCGGCAGTTGGGCCGTCTTACAGAAATTCAAACGCACTTTGCACAACTTGAACAACAGAAATCAATTTCAAGTAA
Source organism: Drosophila colorata (assembly GCA_035041545.1). Classification (NCBI taxonomy): domain Eukaryota; kingdom Metazoa; phylum Arthropoda; class Insecta; order Diptera; family Drosophilidae; genus Drosophila; species Drosophila colorata. Next base: position 3,566,956 of record JAWNLD010000680.1, on the reverse strand, counting down.
CGTCGCTGCCCACAGCGGGAGTCATCAACGCGGACGCCAAGTCATCGCCCACAACGCCGACGGTCGCCATTCGCGCACCAGATGCAGGCAGCGAGGCAGCTGGCGGCGACACTAGCTGCCCCAAATATCGCTTTGGGGCTCTCATTTGGCGCTCGTCAAACGCACGTCGCCAAACGAAATTCAAACGTCGCTGCAAATACAACTCAATTGACACCAACAATCCGAGTACCATGGAGGCAAAAGCACTCTGCTCTCTTTCGCCCATGGCAAGCAGCACATTGGAGGAGCAGACGCCAGCCAAAGTCTCGCATCTAAATACAGACATAGAGCCCGTTTCTCCTAAATCCTTGCCTACGCGTTCCTTCAGCCAGCAGAATGGATTGGATACATTTGGCATAAGCTCCAATGACATTGAGGAAGGCGGGAGCGACAATGTCACTTTTCATAAGCAAGGTAAGTTTTATTACCCTCGGAAAAAACCGTTGGAAATTGTTTAAAATCCTTGAAGATTTGAGGAAAAGTGAGAAATTATGCGAAAAAATAATAGCAGAATTTCCAATATTCGAAATATTAAATGAAAACTTTATTTTGTCCACCACCACCATTATAATCACTATCAATATCATTAACATTATTATTATTATTATTATTATTATTGTTATTATTAGTATTATTATTATTTATAGTATAGGAGATAGCTTATTTTTAAATAGCATTGCCTGCTATGGCATTTGGCTAAGACAAACACTGCATCCATACACCAGCCTAGGGTTCGAGCTCTGATTCTCCAAACTATTTAGATAACTCATCATCATTTACACATACTTAAGTTAAAGAAAGTTACTGTCAAAATCTAAACAAAAATTGTTCGTTTAAAATATGTAGTATAGTCGAAAATTCTAGACGTGTATGCACAATCGCTTCAATTGACTTTAATTGGACGCTGAGACATGAGTTACTGATGCACATCAGCTCGCCCCACAGCCAGCAGCTACTGTCCCGTTTATGCGGAAGTGCTGTTCAACTTCGCCGCGGCTGGGCCGCAAGAACTAGACCTGGCGCGGGGCACTTTAATCGAGATATTGCGCAAGGAATCTGGTCCCTGGTGGTTGGGACGCATCGAGAAGGAGCACGCCGGCTTGGAAGAGGAACTACTTGATGCTGAACTTGGTTGGTTTCCCAAGGATTTTGTGCGCATCATTCCCAGCCGCGAAGTAGTCGCGTTCTTTAGTGCCCCCAAGATGTTGTGCGAGAAACCGCCTGTGCCAAGCCCAAAGCCAGTGCCCACTGCCCGTGAATTAGCCAGGGAACAGGGTAATAGCAGAGGCATAGTCATCGCACCCCTGCCCCCCGTGCTGCGCAACGATTGCGATATTTTACGGCGTGGGGCTGTGCGCGAGCTGCTCGAAACTGAAGTGAATTACGTGAAGCTGCTGGGCGCCATCTGCAACAGGTGAGCAATCAGTGAAATCGTGAGCAATGGATCGCCAATAACACCTCATCCTCCCACAACAATACGTATAGGTATTTGCCTGCCATGAGCCAGCGCATCGATATATTCTCGCCCAACAGCATTCGACTCATATTCTCCAATATAACAGCCATTTACCAGTTTCAGCGAAAGTTTCTGGAAGCGCTGCGCAGGGGCATCGAACAGAATCAAGTATCAAAGGTCTTTCTGCAGATGGTGAGTCTGTCCTGTACACTAAGTAGAACTCGTCCTGATTTTCACATTTAGCACAAGGGATTCCTCTGCTACTCCACGTACTGCAATACGTTTCCACGTGCCATCATCGAGATCGAAGCCTGTGAACGCCTAAAAGACGCACGCCATATTCTGGAGAAGTAAGTTTTTATACTCACTCGTCCTACATTTGTATACTCGTTTACGAAGTGAAAAAATAATACTGGGTTTGTGTAGTGTCCGTCTATTTATCCGTATTAACGGCGATTTTTCTCGCCTCTATTAAAGCTAGAGACTTTAAACTTGAAATATATGTATGTGTAATCAAGCCAGATAAAATGTTAGGAATTTTTTGCTTTGCAAAATTGTATATATCTCCCTCATTTTAAGAGCTATATACACCAAATTTTCAGACAGTTTAATGAAAAATCGCACAACAAAAAATTTGTGAGCGCCCATTGGGGGCGTAGCAAATTGTAAAAGTCGATCAGTCTTGGGTAACCCGAGAAAGTCGATATCTCAATCACCAATCACCAAATTTGACAGACAGACTGATGCCATCCTCTAAATATTAAGCAGAAAAGTTACGACCGCCCCATAAATTACAAAAATCCGTATTATTTTCCAAAATAATATTTACGACCGTTTTCAACTGTGTTAAGCGTTATTACACTGTGAACGAGTATTGCGCTGTCGGTTACACCCGACTGCAATGTTCTCACTTGTTTGTACTATTGCCTTTGCAAAGTTGCAGCAAAAATGGGAGCCTGGCCGAGCTGCCACTGTCCACGCATCTGCTGGCGCCAGTGCAGCGCATCTGTCGCTATCCGCTGCACCTAACTCAACTTGTGAAGACTGCTCTGAATAGCAACGGCTCCGCTGACACCAATGACACTGGGCTTCAGGCGGATGTTGTGGCCTTTGAGCAGATCGACGTGTCCCAGTTCGATATTCCCGACACGTACGACACCGTTGATGTGGCGCTGAAGCAGATGCGCAGCATCGCGGAGGCTGTGAACGAGGGAAAACGCCACAGCGAGACCATCGCTCGGCTTCAGGACAGTTTCCAGAGCTTTAAGGGAGCGGCGCTGCACATGCACAGCACGCGTTTCTTCCACCAGGTGGACGCCATGCGCCAGAAGCAGAATCTGTGGAACAGCAGCTGTACCCTGTTCCTGTTCGACAACCAGCTGATCTACTGCAAGCGGGACGTCATCAAGCGCAGCCAGTTCTTCTACAAGGGACGCATCTACTTGGACCGCGTTCGCGTGGTGAACATGGAGGACGGCAAAGTGTTCGGTCACACGATCAAGAACTCTCTGCGCATCTACTGTAGGTCGCGGGACAAGTGGTACGACTTCAGCTTCCGCTCGGCCCTCCGCAAACAGCTCTTCCTCAATGCGCTCGCCCAGGAGCGACAGTTCGGCGGCAAGGCGCTCTACGTGAACGAGATGACTGGGTGTGAGTACAGCTACGAGGCACGGCCGGGCGACAGCTCAGATCAGTCGGACAACGAGCTGCCGAACTGTGCGCCGGCTCTGCCCACCACATCGGCCAGTGGCGACAGTTCAGCACCCGAATCCTCAGCCAAATTGCGCGCCCGCTGCTGCGATACGCTGCCCAGAGCATCAGAGTCGCGCGACGCGACTGCCAGCACCAGCAGCGGGACCGGGACTGGGCAGATGCTTCCGACAACGTCAACTAGGTCGCTGGGCCGTCGCCGTCTTAGCAACTGGTTCCGCAAGCCGAAGAGTTTCAAGCCAGGTTGTGGATTCGAGCGGGATCCAAACTTAACGGACACAGCTATCGAAATGGTTAGGCCTTCCAATTCCACGCAACTGGAGGGGGACATTTCGTTTGCTTAGTTTGCATATTTTTTCTTACAATAAAATACTTTAAATAATAAGCAATATAAATCGCATTAAGCTTCTAAAGGCACAAAAGTCACTTTAAGTGAATTTAAATGCAATGTATAAATAATATTTGTTAGAATATTACACCCGATAATTTAATTATGTTTCAACACCTTAAACCTTTTTATCTGTCTTAAACTTATTGTAACCGTCGAAAGGTCTGATATCTGTTTGAAAATTTATAAAACATTTACTTGTTTCTTACCGTTAAAAACATTTTAAATTAAATCAAGCAATATGTGGTTAAAGTTAATGGTATTAATACATATGCTTATACTATGCAATTCAGCTAGGTATGGGTGAAATATAAAAACGTTTGTATTTGAATTTTAAAAAGCGAGTGTTATATATAGATTTCAAAACTGATATGGTATAATGTACTATTATTATTATTATTAAAAAAAAATTACAATGTATAATTCATTTACTGTCGAGTTAAAAATTCAGAAGGCATTTTACTATTTAATAAATTAAGTAAAATCTGATAAATTAGTACGACATTTAGTGTTTTAATATTTCATATGTATATGGCATTAACAATGTGGGGAGCGAATGTAAATTAAAAACAATATATGTATGTTGAGTGATGGTATATGTTTATTTTGGTTATATGCTTGATTATGACACATGTTTAGCAATTTACTTGATTTAGAAAAAGTAAATTGTTTAAATATGCATTTTCGGCTCTTAGTCATCCCTGGTAAGTGATTTTAGAGTTGATGTTATCACATATCGATACTTTAATGCTTAGCGAGTAATCGAGTATCAAGTATGTAGTAGAGAGCGCTATGTTAAGTAGGTGGACGCTAATGTCGGCTCAGGGAAAACTACTAAGAGTAGAGAACGCTGTAAACATCGATATACATATCGATAGAATATCAACAAATGGTCGATCGTATTGCACCACTCGCGCATATACAGATGATCTTATTAATTGTTAGCATTTGTTGTGCTTAACCACAAGTATTGACAGAGAGTTATGTTAGTTGAGTGCGTGCCTCTGTTGCTGAAAGTGTTTGCCTGCTAAAATGCACAACGCTGCTGGAGCCACGGGGAGCAGCAAAGTTGTGGCCACATTGCGCGCCGATGGCAGTGTGGCAATGGAGGCGCAGTCGCTTAACCAGCAGCTATCCAACCTACTAAACTATGAAATTGTAAGTGATAATGGTCATCTGCTACACATAAAATAAACTCCTGCTTGTTGCAATTGTAGCGCACCGAGAACGAGCTTCTGCTGAAGAAGAGCAACGCGCCCGGGCCAACGACGGTCGTTGACTTGGGCAAACAGCTTTTGCAATGTGCTCGGGACAGCGACGTTCCGGGTGTGAAGACTGCGCTGGCACATGGCGCTCCGTTCGCATCGGACTGGGTAAGGCAGAAACTCAATCCCGTATTTTTACGATTACTAACACTTCAACTTTCTGCTTTTAGCTGGGAATGTCGGCGCTGCATTTCGCGGCGATGAACAATCAGCTAGAAATCTGCGAGATTCTGTTGCAGGGCGGCATCAACATGGAAGCCAAAACCAAAGTGGATCGAACCCCATTGCATTTAGCCTGCTATTTCGGACACGAACGAATTGTCAGCCTACTCCTGGCACTGAGGTGTGCTGTGAACGCACGTGATATGGTGAGAAACTGATTGTAACCTGGACAGGCCTTCTATAAATGACTATTCTTGTTGCAAAGCTCCGCATGACTCCACTGCACTGGGCTGTGGAAAAGAGGCACAAGAGTATTGTTCGCATGCTGCTCAAGAGTCAAGCGGACGTAACCTTAGTCTCAAAGTTCGGCAAGACCCCAATCGCCCTGGCTGTGCTAACAGAGCAGGCTGATATTTTGGCCGAGCTCGAGGCTGCGCGCCAGTCGCAGGCTAGCCGCAAATTCCACGAGGAGACAGAGGTAAGCAATTTGGTAATAAGTTAGCCGTGGGCATTATCTTGATTGACTGAAAGGCCATGCTAGATTACAAATCAAATTTCCATTTATTCCTTACTGCTAACCACAGCGAAAAACGTGCAACATTAAAGTATGTCATGTCCTTTACACCAACAATAGCAAATATCAAACATGTTTTAACTAATGCTTTGGTGGACAAACACCCTTTGACTCCGTTTCAGAAAGAAACCAGTGATGCAGTCAATTCAATTATGGATGAGCCCAGGTCAATTAGAAGTCTTGACGATGCCGACATGTCCGTCGAGGATAAGATGGATGTTTTAGAGACCTTACGCGGCCGTAAGTTTTTCGCTTATTTATGTCGCACGTAGTAAAACGTTTTGTTTTTCTATAGATACAAACATGCTGGGAAATTCTGCTTTAAATATGCTCAAGACACATGGCATTGCAGACATGATGCAGGACAATCAAATAGGTAGTATATTTTCCATTCCAAGAAAGTATATGTTTCCGTAAACTGATCGGTATTGTAGACGATGAAGCTTCGAAAAAGATGCTAAACACTGCTCTTCGAAATGGTCGACAGCTGGTGCTCTCCGAGGGCGGACGTATGCTGTTGCACGAAACGAACCGTGGCTCAAGTGCGAAACAAAGTACAAATGGCTCTATCAATAATAATATAAGGAACAGCGCAATTAGTTTGCATCCCAGTACAAATTCATCCCCACAAAAAATCCGCATGAATGTTATTAAGCAGAAGGAGTCATCGTCACCAAGTCCTGCAGGTGGTGTTACGAAAAACAAGGTAAGAGTACTAAGTTTCCAGTTCCTAACTTTTGTCTTCGCAGTTACGTTGACAGCATGTTACAATGTCTTTTAAAAATTGTGTTCACTTTAATAAGAATAAACTTACGCTTCATGCTTTTCTGTAAACAGAATATTAGAATTATCTCGTTGACCGACTTCAAGAAACTGTGCGACCAGCCAAAATCTCTACAGAAAATACCCGCAACCTTGGCAAGGCAAGTTATTAGTTTGTTGTTTTTTGTATATTATTTTTATTTGAATATATTGTCTCTAGCTCTGGAGTGGTACGACAATTTGCCGATGGTACCAAACTGGTGAACATGCGACAGTTACAGTCCCGTCAGGTATGCTATGTTCATGGTTCCGTTGGTAAAATGTTTTGGTTCTAATAGTTCTCTGTCTAGTTAAAACTGCCTTCCGTGCCCAGACCTCACGAGAGCGGGGCTATTGACGAGCAGCAGCAGTTGCTGAACGAAGCGATAGCCCCGACGCTAGCACACAATCCCGCGGCCACGAGCACACTGCGTGGGCAGGTGGGCACTGTGCAAACTATCCAACTGCGGCCTTCACCAGCAGCCGGAACTGCTGTCGGTGCCACCAATAATGGAACTGCCAATAAACCCTCAGCCACAGCAGCGATGCGTTCAAATTCGAATCTGCGCCCTGGCAACGAGTTCAATACAACGAAAGGTCCCAACGTCATGCCATTGCTATCATCGTCTGAGATTTGTCGGCAGCTGCACGAACTGCGGCGGCACAATGATGAGCTGCGACGTCGTGTGGACGTGATGCAGAAGGAAAAGGAGGATATGCTGCTTCGAATCGAACGGTTGGAGCAGCTGGTGTTACGCGATTCAGATGCAGAGATGAAATATGTTGACATTTAATGAAGGTTTAGTTTATTCTCTACTTTGTAAATATGCAACATTACGATAGTAAATATACTTAAGTAGTGAACTATGTAGATATAAGGTTCAATATAAGAAAAACATTTATTTTCCCATTTTTGTTTTAGTTCTCCCTCACACTTTTGCCTCCGTTTTGCTAACAGCAACATAAACTATTAAGAATTATTAAGAATACATATATTGAATATATTTAAGAGAAGAACAATCTGTTCAAGTTTAAAAGTTTCATATATATAAATGTTGTATGATATCCACGCGTTTGTTAAATGCGTAAATTACGAACGATTTTATGATATTTACATATATATATGTTAATTTTAACGTTTAATAAAGTCTTGTATAATAATTAAGCTGCACAACTGGGAGCAACTCAGAGAAAATGAGAAACCTTCAGATTTCATGGCTCATGACGTCTCATTTGAGATTTGGTATATTACGTACTTTCACAATGCGTAACCTTTAAATCAAAAGGAACAGCTATCGATAGTCCGGACCTAAATGGAACGTATTTTTGCATTTAAGGCAGCATAGTTACAGAAGATTTAATTCAGACGGTATTTCAGATAATGCACTATGTTTGATATGACGATTCCATTTTCGTTGTTACAAAAATATTAATCAATGAAACTTGTTGATGATAAATAGTCAAAATATGTAACGATAGTAGTGCATTATCGATAACAATTCGGAATGAGTGTTTGATGACTATCGGTAACCCTTGGAGATAAGCATTTGACAGCTTTGCAGTATCGATGACAAGTCAAAATGAATATCGTATATTCAAAAAGCAGAAAAATATTTTAACATCCTTTTTTTTCAAGGCATATATTAGGTATTATTACAAATCTTTAAATAGTACAAACATCGAAGCGATTATTTATCTGCATCTTTTTTATTTCAATTTCGATCACACTTACACAAAGTTAAAGACATTAACAATCTGCAAGTTCCAGCTATACCCATAATTATGATGCAAGTTAATATTGTCAAAACAATTTTTAATTAAATTGTAAAGTTATAAGCATGTCCTTATTATCATAAGTATTAGTATAATAAATATTGATGCGTGTGTTTGTTAGAAGAGGTTTGTACGTAGATTCGAATACATGCTTTTTGTTCGTTAGCGACGATTCGGGAGTCCAATAAGAAAACTGGTACATTTCAAATCAGACTCGCAAAAGTCTTAAGTGTAAGTTCATTGGTGGCTAGCGTCTAGCATGTTGTGAGCTTACGACTAAAAATACGCTGTCATTTCGCAGTACTACATTATTCGCTCACAAGCTTTATACATTTTTAATAAATAATACAAACTACAATTTTGCTAAGCAAAGTCAACTATTCCTCAGCACTTAGCTAAGCACCAGGCTTCGCGGACCCATGCGGGCCACGTTTATGGGTCTAGCCGGTATTTTATCGCTCTTGAAGGCCTTGCGCGCTCCATCTTCCAGCTCGTCATCCTCGCCGAAAAGCAGAGCAGCGAGACTTGTCTCAAAGGTGGGCTTCTTTTGCTTCGTGGGCCTAATCTGGTCGCCAGGTGCTTTCGTTGTTAACGCAGCATCGCCTTCGAGTTGTTTTTCCGCCGTTGGTGTTTTTGTTATGCCGGGCGGAAGCGTTGTTTTTGTTGTGGTCGCAGCGGATGTGCTGCTCCCAGAGGGCGCAGGTGTCGCAGCAGCTGAGCTTACAGCCTGTGGTAGAGTAGGCTGCGATCTGACCAGTGCCAGGGCTATTGGCTTATCCTTGTTGTCGACCGGGTGGATCTCGTCGTCTTTCTGCTCCGGATGTACGTAGTCGGCGGGGAAAATTGGCCTGAAGCCGCCTTGTAATTGCGGCTGGAAACTGTCCAGCTCCGAATACTTTTCAGTAGGAGCATCAGTGTAGTTTTTAGGTTCTAATTCCTTTTTATCTGCCTCGGCCTCGACATCGGCACGATTTATGCTGTTCTTCTCGTACATTTTCTGATCGGAGACAGGTGGCACAATCTTCCAGTTGCTTGGCGTGGGATTACCCGTCACACCTCCTAAGCTCACGCTTGGATAGAAGGGTGCCATAAAGTCCTTCTCGTAGTTGTGGCCGCGTATATCGAAGTCATTGCCTAGGACTTCTTCGGTTTGTGTTTCAGCATGCATATTGCTCAACACTGATGGGCCGTAGTTACCGCTTGACGTTTTCTGATCCTGCTTCGTGGGACCGATGCGTTGGAAAGGGTTCGGCTCTGTCGGGGTATATGCAATGGCAATCGGGGCTTCTGTTCCAGTATTAAAGGCGCCCGTTATTATCCGTGGCGCAACAAGCACTCCCGGGACTGGCAGAGAGGGTTGCAGCTCTGTGTACGATGGATCGGGCTTTTCTATCGGATATGGAAACTTCTGCTTGTGGAGCGGCTGTACTTTTGCATGCTGCTGAAGGGATTGGGGCTTCTTGTTCTTCAAAATGGGCTCCTGTGGCTGCTCACGAATCACCGAGAAGGGCGTATTCTGATACTCTACAGCAGTCGAGGCTGCCGACTCTTCGCCGAGTGTTGGCTTATTTTCAGCTTGGTTGGCTATTTTGGACTTTTGCTCGTTTACTGTTGTGGCCATCGCTTCCTGTGGATTGTTGTCGGCTGTTACTTGGATCTCACCGGCCCCAGTGTCGTCGCCGCCGAGAGTTTTTTTCTGCGACTGCAGCATTTGCAGCGTAACGACCGCCTCCAGTTTGGATTCGTTCGTATTCTGGATATCCTTGTTGGGTGTCTGTGGAGGATCGTTGATTACCAGATCATCCTCTTCATAATCGTCCAGATCGCCACCATTATGCTTGGCCGGCTGTGGCGTAATCGGCGCGTGGCGCTCGACGGGATAGTAGCTATCGATCGCCCGTAAGGGGCCGTTGGGTCGACGAGAGAACATGCGATCCCGGAGCTGGGGCACCCGTTGGCCGCCGTTGGGCGGCAGGCGGTAGACTCGTCTGTTAACGGCACCTGGCGGATGTGGAGCGCCAACTAGATGTTCATACTCGGCGATGCGGTTTAAGGGATAACGATTCTGCAGTTGTGGCTGCTGCACGGGCTGGCGTCTATTGGAGAACTGCGGGGGAGTTGACGGGTTGTACGGCAATTTCATTCCTTGCGTGGGCAGGCGAATATTTCCAGGCTCCTGCTTCAAGTTTTGGTTGTGGCCAATAGAGATTTTAGCATTGGGACGGAACTGGGGCAAAATGTTCGGCAGGCCTAGATTGGGATTAGGGCGCGGACCTTGCGGCTGAGACTTGCGGTCAAACTCCTTGTAGAAGGGCGGTGAAAGCGGATCGTTTGGCCGTTTTACGGCAGCCTGGGAGCTATGCAGTGGCGCGTAACGCGGTGGGGGTTCCATTTCCTGTGAGGGTTGTTCATTTTTGACCGGCTGCTGTGTGGGGAATTTCTACGAAACAGAAAGAAGCCAATGTAAGTAAATAGTTCAAGTGGAGCGATTGTAAGCCTGCTTTACCAGTTGTTGCTCGTGCTGTTTAATGTTGACTACTTCGTGCTGCTGGATTTGAACAGCGCCTTCCTCGTCACTGATCTTGGGAAACACCACGGGATTGGCGTTTTGTATTTGCTGCAGACTTAGTGGCTGTGCGTGGCCGTTAATATGTGGGGCACTTGGGGGACCAGGAGCGACGCCTGATGGGGATAGCTCCAGCGAGTCGTCGTGGTTGGACGGGAACCGAATATTGGTGGAGACCAGCAGTTCCTTGGTGTCTTGGCTGCTGGCCACGGGCTGAGTTTGTGCTGAGCTTGGCATCGTGGAGTGCAGCGGCTGATTTGGCTGGTTCAACGAAGACAAGCCCGTAGATGAATTGTCATCAGGTATTTTAGCTGGTTGTTTCTTTAAGGGACGCGGGTTCGATCCAATCAGCGGCAGTTGCTGATACGGAGTGGGTGCCTCTGGCGGTGGCTCTTGATAAGGGCCGCCGGGTGCAGCTCCGGCTCCAGCCAAGGTGGCTTCAGGAGCAGCTGGTGCATTGTTGGCGTTCGACTGGAACTTAGTGTTTGAATGGTAGTTTGGCCTCTGCTGATGGCCGCTTGACGCAGTTGGCGGCTGTGGCATTGGGGGGAATTGGTGTTGTTGCTGGCTGGGCGGCAGTGGACGCTTAATGTTAATTTCCTCATTGATGACCTGGCCGTACTGGACACCGCCCGTGTCCTTTGAGTAAAGTCCTTCGCCTTGCAGGTTGCCAAAGTTGCCGGGATGACTCACTTGCTGCTGACTTCCCAGCACAAAGGAAGCCGATTGCTGCCCAGGCGAGATGACCACGTTGTTGATCTGGCCCGGAATGGGGCGGTACTGCATGACATTTGGCTGCTGCACCTGGTACGAAACATACTGGTTGTCGTAGCTCTCCGGGCCACTTGCTACCACCTTCTGGTCACTGGGGTACGGCGACACCGAGTGCATTTCAGGTGAAACCTTCTGCTTTTGCATCGTAGCCGGATACGGCTGCTGCGACTGCATTGCAAACGGCGACGGCTGCGAGGGCGCAATTGGCTCGATGAGGTTACCTTGGGCATCGAAGCCTTGATTCTGCTGATAGTTGTTGGCGACTGCTATCTCCTCCTCAGCCAGGTTGTTGAAAATTTCACTCAGGGTCATCGGTGGCTTGGCAGCCGATTGCTCCTGTTGCACCTTCTCGTTCTTCTGGCCCAGCGTTTGGTAGACATCGGCAGGGTCTAGATTGGGAATCCTTGTGCTATCAGTTACGGGGGTGACTGCGCGGGGCGTGGTGGGGCCGGAGCCAATATGATCGCTATTAATCAGCAGGGGCCTCACACTCGGAGTCGAGTACATATTGGTGCTGGTCGTGGGCTCTGTGGGAAAGATGTCTGCCTGTGGCGTGGGATGGTGGGTCGTGAAGGTGACCGCACTGCTACTCTGCGTGGGCTTGGGCTGCTGCTTGGCCAGGTGCTGCTCCGCTGAGGCGGCAGTCGTAGTTGGGATGGTCGTCAACGGGATATTCTGTTTCTTTGCCGGTACAAACTTTTTCCGTGTTGTACTGAATCTTACGGACGGAGTCGTTGACGTTACGGATACGGGAGCAGGGCGACGAGTTGTGGTCGTCGTCCGTGTCGTCGTAGTGCGGGTTGTTGTCGCCCGCGTGGTGAAAACACTTGGTTTTGTTGGACGACTGGACGTGGATGTTTGTGTCGAGGTCGCTTCGGTGGGGCTGACGGCCGTCAGTTTTGTTGTTGACACCGTGAAATAATTTTCACTGTGGTACTTGGGCGCCACGGGGATTACGGGTGCCACAACCATAGTCGGTTTCTTGTTGGTTATGTAGTTCTTGTTGCTGCCCTGGTACTTCAGATTGGCATACGAACTGGAGACTAGGGGGTAGACGAACTTTGATGATGAGTACTTGACTGGCAGATTGAGGAAGTCGTGAATGTTCGGAGTTGAGATGCCGTTAAGCACAATTTTCTCTTTCGAGTTGAGCACCTCATTAGCTTCCGGTTCAATACCAGCTGGTTTCTTGGCAGTGAAGTCCAACTGGCCCGAAATCGGATCTTGTCGCGCATAATAGGGCTTGCCATCGTTGAAGATCTGATTCGGTAGCACATAACTGGTAGAGATGACTTCCTCCTCGCCAGAAGTATCCGCACTGCGCGCCTCCAAGGGCAACAGGGCTGAGGGGGTTTGGTCTAATGCGTTCATCGTGGCTTCACTTATCTCGGCGACCAGCATGAGTAGCCCAGCGAAAAACCACCTGGCTCTCATATTGCTCAAGTTATTATTAGCTGTAAGAAATAGCATTTGAAAAACTTTAATAACTTCAATATTTTCAAGCTAAACACAGTTTAATCAATCTATTCCAAAACGAACAGTTTTTATATCGCAACTAATTGTTCGCCTTTTAATTCCCATCTGCGCTTTATTGTATTGTATTCCGATGTTGATGGAATTATGATACCGACTGCGGGGTACGAAAATACTTGCATTAACACACATATGACTACATACACTGACCACACATGTTATGATTTCAATCCAACTAGAGTTTACCAAATTTGGCGCTGGCACTTCCAATGTTGCGGAGCGACTGTCATGCTTTGGTTTTTATAAAAACAAACAAACAGCAAATAAAAAGAAAAAGTGAAAATTGTTAAATAGATGCTGCTCCGCTGGTTTATACGCGTTATAATACTCTGCACCCATAGAAATGGGCAAGGAGTATGCTGAAGTTGGGCTCATGTCGAAGTGTGGGTAGCAGTCAATTTAATTATTTATGATACATATATATGTGCATATGTTTAATACTAATTCTTAGTTACTTATTTATAATATTTGCAAGCTTCCTAGTACAACATGATGTCGAACCTTTTTTTGCAGGTGTCATATATTTAAATCGGTGAGTTTTGGATATTATATTGAAAAGCAAATATCAGTAAAAAAAACTGTGTTGCATAAAACCAATTTTTATCACATATCTTGACTACAACCACATATAACAACCTTCATTATATGTGTGTATATTATTTTTCTTCAATCAGTATATATCCTATATCTTTTAGAATATATAAGAATAATTGGTCAAAGAACTTGTTTGTTTTTTCAGACATTTCAAGGACTGCTATAGCATGCCAAAGAATAACCAAACAGACAAAGGGCTATGACTTATTTGCCTTGATTATTGCTGATTTACACTTATTGGTACCTTAAACCCTATTGTTGACACTTTTAAATCTAGACACTTCTAATTTGGCATGTCTATTTCCTCTCGTTCAAACGTCAGAAAAGGTGCTACATTTTTTTGGCCACACCCATTTTGTAAGAGAGCATATCTTCCGCAGTCTTGGAACTTGAGTCGCAAAATTTGGCTATTCCAAACAAGAAGAATCCGCCCACGCTCGCCACTGCAAATCGAAAGTTGACAATGTCATATCCATATCTCCGATATTTGGGGTCACAAGCTGATGAAATGTTATTGCACTGAGAACAGAGTATTGAGCAGTTGGAAGGAATATTAAAGTAGCTTCAATTTCCTTAATCTTGCTTTCTTAGCAGAAAGTCTTGCGGAGCAATATCTGTGGCAAAAGGGGCTGCTTTTCTAAATGCGCTATCAGTCAACAGACAATCAAAAGTGATTTTCCTCTTCTGCTTGCTGTTGCAATTACCCGAGCTGCTCTCAAAAGCCAGCAAACAATTGTGGCAGCTCAATTGTCAATGCAAACGCATTACCACAACCGCTCTGCATGTCCATTAAGCGGCGACCAGTTGTACAGCTGTCTGTGGCTGCTTTCAGCGAGTGCAAGTGGTGCGTGGAGATACCAATCAACTTTCATTTAAATTGTCAAACGAATAGGCAATTATTCTCGAAGAGCATGTCTTGCGATAATTGCGTTTTAAGCAAGTATTTGTACAATCAAAAATAAGATAACCAACAAGCCATTTGCATTGCGAATATCTCGATATGGCAGATCACAGCGCTGGTTAACTGGGTAAATGGGTCATATTTTAGGAAACTTGTTTACGTTACAATATGTGCTACGCACCATCGACGACAACGGTCGGACAGTGGCTTCGATCAGCATGCTAAGTAATAACAGGAAAGAATCAAAAACTCAAGAATACTAGCATAAAAATACCCTGTGCTCACGTAACGGGTATCGTACTTAATATAGTACTTATATAACATAGTATACATATGGGCATACTAAACTAGAATCTGGAATATAAATTCTGCTGAAGATTAATGTTCCTCTAAAAAGAACTTATGTTCTACCTGCACAACTTTATGATACCCCTTTTAACTAATAAAGTTTACAGGATAGAAATGAAGCCAATGCATTCGATTTTGTAATAAAACACGAAAAACCTGTCAATAATGCATTCCTCGCTCGAGACCAGTGCGCATTTAGTCAGTGTTATAGGGAGGAAACTAAAGACTTAAGACACAAACTTGTGTCTTTTCGTATACCTTAAAACGCGTGTGGTTGTGTGTCTATCGCTATTTGATGTATGCCCATAATTATAAACATATATGTGACGTACTGTCGTACTGTCACTGAGAACCACTGCGTATGTTTTTACACATTTGGAATTGCCTCTCACTACGTTAGATATTAAATATTTCATTTTAATGCATGCATTTGGGTCACTGTGCTAATTGTTTAAAATTATTATTCAATATAAACGACCGACAAACTTATACTGTCTGTTGTTGCAGGGGAAAACGTGTAGAAAGTGCTAATTTAATTAAATTTAAATATTGAAAAGAGTTATGGCTTGCCTTGGCATTGCTCGCTCGGTTTAATTTTTTGGAGGCATTTGCTTAAAGTTGGTTGAACTCTGGTAATCAGTGACCCATTTTTATCGTATTGCCGAAAATATGTTAATTCGTAATGTTACATAGTGACTGACGGGTGCAATTGAATCCCATCTGCTTATGCACCTTATTACACTACAAATTAACAGTTTTGAAAACATAAATATTTAGAGAAAACAGCACCCATTTATTTTACACTACATGTAATGAGGATTATGATTGCTCGAATATAATATCCCTTAAAGCCCCTGCAGAGAAATATGAAACACAAAACATAATTACGAAAATTTTGAGTCTCAAATTATTGTTAAGCAGCAAAGTAGAAAGAAAAAAACACACGGCTTACAAAACCAAGGCGCTTCGCAAGCCTCAACTTTAAACTGCCGCAGTTGCCGTAAGTTGATTCATCAGGCGGGGCCCCGGCAGCTACCGCTTTTCTACATTTCTTTCAACGGCATTGGCTGCAGCTGCAACTTTCACTTTTGACAGTCAAAAATTTCTCGCTCAACTTCTGACGCGGCGTGGCGCGCACACGCAGACGGCTTTATGCTCAACTTTAACCACAAATAAAAAAGCCAAACCATTTTTATATATAGAGAGAAGCCAAAAACTAAGTGGCAGAGCCAGAGCGGCAAGACCCATAAAAATGTAATGAAAATCAGTGAAATTTATTTTGTTCTCCATATAGCACAATCCGCACAGCGCTCTCTTATCGGCAGCACATATTTTTTTGAATTAACGCCAGCTGTCTAAGCCCCAACCAAAACAAACCCCATACCTATCCAACGACTAACCATTAAAAAAGTTGACCTCGTTCAAGACCAAGTACTGGAGATGGCGAATGCCTTCTGCCTCCACTTGGCGGTGGCCTCTTCATCGACTGCGAGAATGGAATGTGGACAGGCGTACAGCTGGGCCAGGCTGAGTCTCTCTAGTCACAGATGATGTTTGAATAGCAAACATTCAATTGGATGTCAAACGGACTATTGGAAATAATTGGCAAGGCATTTCTAAAGGTTACATCATGTTTTAATATTATATATTTGTCTAGAGATAAATAAAACAAAAGTAAATTTGATTAAAAACAGCTAGCAAACGAACAATCCAACTAACTGTTTGGACTTTTGATTATAGCTGGAGGCTTTCATTGCTTATTTAATTTTCAAATTTATGAGCACCACAGTCTGTAATGTTTGTATATTTTTTCGTATTTTCGTTTGCAAAAGATCAAATCTCATAAAAACAGAAAGCAAAATAAAACAATGCCAAATTTTCACTTTTTAAGGTGCGTAATCGGCCTCGGTCACTCAAATTTACATAAAAACTTACACACAGATACACACATGCAAACATAAGCTCATGCATACATATATATATATATATATATATATATATATATATATATATATATATATATATATATATATATATATATATATATATATGTATATGTATATGCTTATGATTTTTATGGCTTGTCGTTGTGGTTGTTTAACAGCAGGTTTCAGTTCGGTGCTTGAAGATTTATAAATTTGGCATGGGAAACCACTGTGAATCACTGCTTGATGTCGAATGATCTATTAAAAACAAGAAAATCTTTGATCTACAGGTATTTCACACATAAGATTGCTTTTTACCACGAAGAACTGGAGAGAAATGTTATAAACGAAACTCCATTTACATGCAGGAATGCAATTATACATAAATCAAATTGGGCAAATATCAAAAAATAAAAAGTATTGAATGTGTTTTCAAAAAGTAAAAATAAGCTGGTATTTTCTGCTTTGAAATTATGTTTTTACTAAAAACCGCTACTAAAAAAAAAAAATAAATAAATAAAAAAACAATTCAAAAGAAATGGTGAAATTGTCGTTAGCTTGCGTAAAAGTAGCAAAGTTCGTGTTGGTGTTCATAAATGGTTAGTCACAAAGAAATTATGCACCAGCAATAAGTAAGTGGTCAATCAAAGCTGTCACAATAAAAAGCACAAGATCAAAGAAAGGAGTTTAATTACTAAAACAGCGCTACTGGACAAATGGTAAAATAACTAGCACTTGCAAGAAGCACATTTAGTTTTTGAATCCAACAAATGAAGTGAAAACAAACGAAGTTTGCCCCAGTCTAGGCAGACTTTGCTGGATTTACGGAGCTCATCAAGAATAGACGCAGACTTCCAAAGGTCAGCGATGCCTCCATCTGCGAGTTTCTTCATACTATTTGCGCAACTTTACCATACTGTAGATTGTGCATTTAAAGGGCACAGCGTAGAATAATGTAAATGAAATGGGAACAACCGAATAACGTTTTTAAACACAATGCCAGATTTTACTTATAAAGTAATGGATTTTCCGTAGTCAATTTCTCGGTTGCACTGATTTCCATTAAGAAACTTGGCTCACCGGTGGATGGATTTGTGGGCACAAGCTTAAACATTGCAAAATAAGCCTACGTAGCCTATTTATGGTCACTTGACTTTATAGCACACTCGCAAAAACTGTTTAAGAACCAGCGCAGTTGAAAGAGATGCGTCGGTGCGTGCGATTAGAAGATATGATAAATAAATGGGTCTTTGTAGAACTGGGCTTTGCTTCAATTCCACTTTTGCTTGGCAGTTTGAGGCAATCTACCAACCTGTGATCTGATTACCCAATTTAAAAGCAAATTGCTTTGTTTGCTTTCAGAATATGCATGCCGCAGTAATGTGCAACATATTTCGCGTGCAAAATGCAGCTGCCAAAGCACTTTGTGTTGTATAACCATAAAAAAGGAAATCACGCAATCTTCAGTGATTATGCTGAGTGTGAGATGAAATACATTTAAATATATACATATCCCATATATAGTTGTATATGAATTACAAACATACAAATTTAAAGATGCTTTAAGGCTAATACAACTTAGCAAAAATGTGAAAAAAGAACAAATAAATATGTACTTTGCAATTATGGGTTAATGAAGCACAAGCCGAGTAAGCGGTAACATATGCATGTATATTAAGGCCAGGCAAATAGTACAAAAAACAGTCAACCAGTATGTGCATGAAAGCTCTAGATTAATAAGTTCCACTCCATAGACGAAGATCAACAACAGCAGAAAAAGGCAACATATGGGTACAGAGCATAACAAAAGACTTAGGACAGAAACTTGAACATTCCAATGCATTTGAATGAGCCGCGAACTAATGTATGAGTGCGGTTTGAGTAATTTGCGTTTAATTTTGGCATTCTTTCACAAAATGCGTTTTATGAGTGGCATTCGGAATACTAATTAGATGAAACTCTAAATGACATTTTTAAATGTGACCAATATTTTTGGAGTCGGGGATTTCACTTGTCGATTTACTCTAGTTTTCAGTTTTATTTGTAAATATTGGCAAATACTGGCAATCCTTTTTATATATTGTTTGTTTGGAAATCCTCTCGCGTAACGTCTACGCCAACCGAACGCTTAAACTGACCGCAGAGCGAGAGGGCACAATTACCGTTTGCGATTTGCGATTTGCGATTTCCGATGGCGACGGCACACAAAATTTAATTTATTTTCCTACCACGTCTTTCTTTCTTTCGTCGCTACCGCCTGACAATTTTCTTTTTTTCGTCGAACTCGAGACACTCGTGCATCAAACAAATTTCAATATCGTATTGGGTTTCAAGCTTCACATTTCTCTTACACGTATAAATCAAGACTCTATGGTTGAACGACGCGTCTGTTACTGCTAACGGTCTCGCACTGAATGAAGAATGAAGCACCGATGCGTCCAAAGAAATTTTTATTAAAAAAGAAAGCACAGCCGAATGAATGGCTCAATGAGCCAGCTGCCCTGTTAACATGGGCTGTTAACACCGTAACTGTTAACGCGCCGTCTGGACCTTGGCTGTGCAACATTTGATTTACAATGCGAAGCCCGCTAGCAGTTATAAAACAGACAGTTTATACAATTACTCATTAAAAAATATTTACATTTTAAGAGGTAAGATAAAGAAAACATAATAATTTAAGTAATTTCTTGGTTTGTTCAAAAGTAAAACAAACCTAAGAAAAATGTTAGGATTATTTCCTCTAATTATTTCAAAATAACCTTTACTTCAAAACATTTAAAATTTTATGATGGAAATTATACATATAAGAAAAACAGATTTTTCCTTGTTGGAATAACTTGCTTCATCCTCAAAGATCATAATGAACACAATATATTATATATATATATCCTTTTTATAGCCAATTGTACTTACGTGTGTGTTTCTAAGTGAAAGCGGAAATTTAACGATGTTATTAAATATACAATCATATTTTACTCAAACCAACATAACCGGAACTAGATCAGAGCAAAAAGCGCAAAAAAAACATTAACAATTTAAGAGGCAAAGAAAAGCCATCGTCAATTATGTTTATCTTCATTACACACGAGTGTACGTAGACAAACATAGGTGCCATCAGGGTTTTAAACTGTGGACGTTCATTGCATAACCGTAATACATGTAATTTGGCAATAAATGGCGGGGCAATTGTATGCGCGTACTTTCTACATGAGAAATAAGGTTTATGTGACTGCATTAACAATATGACAATGGTTGTGACTGAATAATAAATAAAGCTCGCAAATGTATTTTGCACACTAAAATTAAATTCTAATCATAAACTAAAGAATAATTTTTAATTGTTTTCCTCAATTGATGGGTTCTTCCTGCTAGGCAGACAACAATTGAGTAAAATAGTACGACAAATTCACAATCGAAGTCGCAGTACGCGCTCGTTTAAGCCGCTTGATTGAACGGATTGTCCGGCGACTTGTTCCACTCCTTCATAAGTAGTTGCTTCCATTGAGACAGACGCAAGGAGGGGTTTTCAGCTTTAATGCGTGGCATATTATTGGCTTCGAATGTTTTGTAGGCGGCTCTCATGCGTTTTTCTGGATGTTTGTCCTCCTCACCATCCTTGACACTGGAAATATAAAGTAGATGAATTGGCAAATTTCAACTAAATATGTTTGTGAAGGTGCACCAACCTAAGCACTGCCAGGGCCTGGTCAACATTTGTGGCAACGTTGGCGTCAGCCAGAGATCGGTTCAGGTTCTCCTCAATGGTGTTTTGTTGGACCACCACACGGGTGGCAGCGGGCTTGTTAGCTTCGTTGATTGCATCCATAACTCGCTGCTTCTTTTCCAGCTCGTCCAGAATCTGCTGGCGATTAATTTTGGCCAGTGGCTGCTTGCGCTGGGTGTTTATGGAGCTCAGTTCCTGATCCAACATGGCTTTCGATTCTGCCTTACGACGAGCAGCCTCAGCCCGTTTTTTCTCTTCTTCTTCGCGACGCTGTTGCTTTTTGGCTAGGTTCTTGTCATCGTCTCGCCACAAGCGGTCTTCTGCCTCCTTTGCGATGCGTTCCTGGACTGCTTTCTTGCTCGCATCCTTGCGGTCGCGGGCCTCCGCTGCCTTTGAGTTTATTCCCATTTTCTTAGGCATTTTATGTACTTATATCGTGTGCAAAGGCAGTATTACCGCGTGTAGATCTACCCGATTTTCCGTACTAATATCTTGCTAAACGTCGACCAAATTTTGAGAACATATGGTAACCAGGGCTTCACTGTCAGTCTTAGTATTTTTTAAATACTTTTTACTGTCAGATTTATGGCAAGTACCAAATTATGTTGAAGATGGTCACACTAATACTACTCTAAAATTACCCTTGTGTTGCATTTATTTACAAAAACTATTTGTAAATAACTCGCAATGGAGGTATTGAGAGCTGAAATTGCGCGCAAACGCAAGTTGCTTGAGGATAAGCAATTAGTGGACGATAAGAAAAAATTCTTTCGCCGTGGCGAGCTCAACGCCAAAGACACCGAGGAAGTGCTGCAAAAAGTGGGCTACAAGAAGCAGGAACAGGTCGTCGCGCCGCGGGCCGAGGGTGCCTACAGTTTCGTGGCTGATGGCCAGAATATTCTGCCACGCCTCGAAGTTATCCGGCGACTGCGTGAGCGCGGCGAACCGATTTTACTATTTGGTGAGACGGAGCCTGAGGCATTCGATAGACTGAGAATTTGCGAAATTTCACAGCCAGAGGCAAATCGTGGCTTCCGCAACGATTTCCAAGAGGCCATGGAGCAGGTGGATGCCGCGTATCTGCAGGAGATGTTCGCCAACACTCCCACAGCCAAGGAGGACAAGAAATCGGACTTCGCCGAGTTGGATGAGTCCATATCCTGGGAGAGCATACAGACGATGGCCCAGAAAATGGGTCGAAACAAGGACTACGACATGGACGTCATCATAACACTGCTAACCTTCCTGTTGAAGTTGTGGAACGCACAGATTGCCAGCTACACCAAGCACGAGAAGATGTCGACGAAAGTGAAGATGACGCGCGTCATCTACACACAGACCAAGGAGTACGTGAAGCCCTTGTTCCGCAAGCTGAAGCACCACACTCTGCCCGAGGACATTCTAGACAGCTTGCGCGACATTTGTAAGCATTTGTTGAACCGCAATTACATATCGGCCAGCGATGCCTACCTGGAAATGGCCATTGGCAACGCTCCCTGGCCCATTGGCGTCACCATGGTGGGCATTCACGCCCGAACGGGCCGTGAAAAGATTTTCTCAAAGAACGTCGCACATGTCATGAACGATGAAACCCAACGCAAGTACATCCAGGGGCTGAAGCGGTTAATGACCAAGTGTCAGGAATACTTCCCAACCGATCCGTCCAAGTGCGTCGAGTACGTAAGCAAAAAGGAACGTGAATAAATCATGTCTACAAACCCAAAAAATTGTCGATAGTTTGGTTCCCGGCTCGAACCTCATATTGAACCTGGTTTTTTACATCAATAAACCCAGGTTTTGGATCGAGCCTTAGTTCGTAACATTATTTTAAGTTTTAACGAAAATATACTAATTATTTATAGGACAAAATTTCCGTCTTACATTTTTTTTGTCTTTTTTCAATTGAAAGGAGAATATCTTCTCATTATGGCAGCCTCTAATGACAGATCAGGTAAATGGGCTTAGGTTTTGTTTGACTTTTAAAATATTGGAACTTCGCAACCTTGGATTAAATATGAACACACGTTGATTTTATCACCGACTTTAGTACATTATATAAGTGGAACAGTTTGTAGTACATATAGGTATACATAGAGAGCTTTAACTAGCCAGGAAAATGCTCGCCTGGGGACACTTTATTTCTTGCCCAGCTCAGCTGACCGCAATGAAGACTTTTCCACAGCATTAATAATAGTAGCTCTGAAATAAAGACAAAAACAATTTAGTTTTATTTCGTATTCTTGTTGCTTTGCCTCTGCCCACCTGAGATTGCCCTTTTCAAGCTCGTGCACGCCGACGATGGTAGCTCCGCCGGGCGAGCAGACTTCGTCGCGCAGGACGGCTGGATGCTTGCCGGTTAGCAGCACCGTCTTGGCGGCGCCCAGCAGTGTCTGGGCGGCAAACTGCAGCGCCATCTGTCGGGGTACTCCTTGCTTTACGGCACCATCGGCGAGTGCCTCAATAATTGTGTAAACAAATGCAGGGCCGCAGCCAGCGACGCCGGTGACAGCGTCGATCATGGCCTCCGGCACTTGCTGTGCCAGGCCCAAAGAGTTGAGCATCAAATGGACTTTCTCCAGGTCCTGGTGCGACACATGCGAGTTGCCAGTGTACACTGTGCATCCTTCGCCCACCTGCATCGATGTGTTGGGCATTGTTCGTATCATCTTTAGGCCCGAAATCTCTGTAAAGGCGAACTTCTCCTCCAGTGTCTGTAATGTGGTGCCCGCCAGAACGGAGACGAACAGCTTGTTGGCGTCTTTTGCCGAGGGAACGTGCTTGTATTTGAGCTGCGCTGCGCAGGGCCCCAGCATATGGGGCTTCACACAGATGAAAATAATATCTGTGTGCTCCACGACCTCGTAGTTTTCATCGGTGGTGGCTGCGCCCAAGTCGCGCCAGCGGGAGAGGTTTTCGATGTGCGGTCCCGACGCCATCACCTGGCTGGCCTTGACGATGCCGCCGCGAATGAGGCCCGAACCAATCGAAAAGGCCATATTGCCGCCCCCAATAAATCCAATACGCTCATCTAACTTCGCCATCTCGCCGGTTAACAAATGCAAAAAATTTACTTATCGATTGTGAACTTGTGCGAATTGTGTGACCAAACAGCGGAAAGTGAAAAAATGCATTCACTAACAGTGCAGACATATGTATGTACACACTTTATTCTGAAAGAAACTGAGCTGAGAGAAACATAAATCAGCTTACGAAAAACAGGTTTCCTAATAATTAACTAATAGGTGGTAATTTGATTTTTTGGAGGCGTTAATTTGAATGACTTAGTTGGAGAGCCACTTAATATGGACTACCATGCGCATCGTCATAAGTAAATTTATTTTGAAACCTAATTAGTAATGATACAATTTTGTTAAATTCTTTTCTCTTTTTTTTTTGTGAATTTTGAAAATAAGAAAAACGTATTACTGTCCCACTTAAACTTCACAAGCTATTTAACAAATACAAAAATATAACATTGGCAAAAGTCTACTTACACGGGACAATAAGAGAATAATGACGATAAGGAAATTTCGTTTTAGATTAAAAAACCTTGATAAGCTTTCAAAAATATTTTACTTGGTGGAAGCTAATGAAACTTTTCAATAGAAGTGCAGTTAATACGATTTAAAAAAAACTAAGTTAGGAAGCTCAGATTATACAGAATATCTATAAAAAAAACTTTTGCGCAACTGTTGCCCGAGTAAGCCATTATCCTTAACGATTGATTTGTTTTTAAAGTTACGAAAATTTCTGCCATTATGTTAACCTAAAAGATAATAATAATAATATACTTAACGATTTTAATGGATTATTCGAAAGCAACTGTAATTATTTTAAATACCACTATTTGGCATAAAGTTAAATTTAATTTTATCTATACTAACAAGCAACTGAGCAAATACATAAGTTTTTTTTTTTTAATGAAATGGTTTTCGTATACAATGAATCCTTTGAAAATATGTAAATTGAAAAAATTTTTTGTTTTAAACAAAAAACACTAGCATTTTTACGTTCACTTCCAAAACTTTGCGTCTGTATTTAATCTTCGGAAATCTAAAGGTAACTTTCTTATTTTTGTTTTTACTGGTTGAAAATGGTTAAAAAGAGAGTCCAATGTTTTTGATGTGAAAAAAGTGCGCAGCTTGCCCTAGCGGACACTCCCGACTAGAGCAGTATTACTTGTTTTATTTTGTGTTTTCAGATTAGAAGAGTCCTTCAATGCAGCAACAGCGAAGAGACGAAAAAATTATTTATTTACACAATACTTGGCAAGTATATGAAATCTTATATTCCAGGTTGCCAAGACGAGTTTCAATCATTTTTTAACTGCCTCGACGAATATTAACTATGTACAATATAATAATTAGGAATAATATATTTGAATATTACAAACGGTTTATAATAAATAAAAATAAATAATTAATATAAGACATACTTAAATCAGTAGATAATTACATATAAACAATAAAACAACACAAATTATAAGGATGCCGAATAATTTAATAAATCAATTTTGAAATACCAAATTCTAATTTCTTACTTACAGGATAAACTTTCTGGGTAATTGCAAGATTTTTGTAAAATCCCTAAAGAAAATGCCAGCGAATAGAATTGTTAAGAGGTCGCCAAAAAATTAAAAGTGCACAATTCTATTGCCCACTTACAAGTTAACAATTTCGGGCCGCCGAGTTGCCAGATTGTTAATGCAAATCCCAGCTGAAATATCAGGCAAACAGAATAAGGTCTTAAAATAATCAGCGATCCCACAATTCCACTTTCAAGGGCAATCTGTTTCTCCAACATAGCAGACACAGCTGCTAACGCTTCATCCGGCGCAACAGCGGAAGAATAGGCGGCAGGGGAAGAGGCAGCTGAAAACAACAGAACATATTTCGTGGCGCTTTACGCTCTCCAGGCCTATACCTTTAAGGGGGTCTTCTAGGTTCATCAACGGTTTTGAAAATGTTCGTCCGCAGGCTAAGCGAATTTGACTGAATGTTTCTTGGTCAATTAAAGGCGTTGATTCTTGGTTAATTAATATAACTGGCCGTATTGCTTAACACTGGACGGGACGGATTTGCCCAGTACCTCGAATTTTGCAGACCCCTTAACATCATTGGTAGTTTGGATTAGTTATGTATCCGCAAAAGACGCATAACTCCCTTGGTTAGACATATAAAATAAATGTTTAAAATTTGTTTTAACAATTTTGTAGGGAAGGCTTTATAGGGACTTACTATTGATAAGACCTTAGATGACTTCACACAACCATTTAATTCCCTCTTTACACATTTTTATGGTTTCACGATATAAAAATAAAATATTTTATACTTGCTATAAATGCATATATTTTAAAAGTATATATTTAAAAAAAATGTTGTTCAACGTATGTATGTATAAAACAACATACAGGTTAAAATTTTTTATCCATAACTTGTAAATGGAATTTGCTACACGTTTTAACCGTTTCTTAACAATATGTATATATTTCTAGCCAAATATTTGCATACAGCTTTAAAAAACTAATGACTGCGGCTGCCGATTGCTTATATACAAAAATAATTCAATCTTATCAGTTTCTTCTTCGATATTTTAAATTATATTTACAGTTGTTTGGGCTAACATTCTCAAAATAATGGCAACAGCTCATTAAGTTAAATTATCTATAACATTGTTGAGAATTTACAACTACTTAAATTGACATACTTGTTCATACTTATGTACATAAATACAACATTAATAAATACACCTAATTTCCTACTATTTGTCAGTTAGGTAACCCTTCATAGCTCCGTTGTGGTCTCCACCTCTGACCGATCCAAATCGTTCAAATAGGAGAAGCTCATTTGGCCGTAGTCTCGCTTGCCAAAAATAACATTTTCGTTGGTGTAACTCATGTGATTCTGGCTGACATCCCCATTGGATCTGAAAGGGACAAATGCATCTGAGTACGCTGAGCCCAGCCTGCGATATAGTCGAACCTACCTCTGGAACAACGGATTGGCAATCGGCAGTTCGCCAGCGTAAATGCGGTTGTTTTGCTGGTTATTCCGGCCAAGAGTGTTCGTCATGAACTCGCCGCCGTTGTTGGCGCCATTTAATGAGGCCATGCCCCCAAAGGTGTTGCCACGCCGGCCCATGGTGCTGTAGCCGTTGCCCTGGGCATTGGCGTTCGCCAAATTGTTCCTGCTCGAAGCGTCGTATTTGTAGCCTTCGTTCTGGTACTGGTTGCTGTTGTGGTGCTTGATGCGCCCCAATGTCAACGTGCCCGGCGTGCTGTTCGCAGAAATGGCCAGGGGATTGGCGTTGTTGCGCGAATTCATTTCCAAAGTGCGATTAAACGTGTTCTGTCGGTTGTTCAGGGTCAAGTTGTTGTTGTTGTTGTTGTTGATGTTATTGGCCAGGTTGTTGAGATTGTTATGGCGGATTGTCGAGATTGTGCCCGTGCCCGCATCCAAGTGCGCGGGACTCGACTGCACTTCCCCGCCGCCATTTTGCTTGTGTGTTATGTAGCTGACGTTGTCCAGGGAAAAGGCGTGGTTCTTTGCGCTGAAGTCGAGCTGCAAGTCCTCGTCGCCATCGGGCGGCACCGCCATGGCCAGCATTTGCGTTTCGTACTCCTTCAAGTTGGCCACGGCATCGCCAGCATTCGAGGCCTGCGAGTTGACGATCACTGGATCGTACCGCGTCGGACTTGGCGCCGAGTAATGTCGCATCCGCTGCTTGAAATTTTTGTACCTGGAGGCAAGCAATCATAGAGGGCTCATGTCGCTGGCATGGAGCAGGGTTCTACTTACTTGGACCAGGATATGCATATGTAAATAATGCCCACGGTGCCCAGGATCAGGATAATAATTGATATGGATATGAGCGTGAAGGAGAAGACTTCGTCATCGATGACATTCGCTGCTTTGATCTGCAATTAACATTTTCGATCAGAATTTTAGTTCAATGACCACATTATCCGCTTACCTTGTGCACCTGTTCCCGTATCTGAATCGGCGCGTGAATGCCGTCGGCGTTGGCCTGCGCCAGGTTTGAGGCCGCCACGTTTAGTTCCGAGCCCACAGACGACTTGAGCAGCGTCTCTTGGACAAGGCTATCGTTCCGACTGAGCAGCCGTTCCGATTTGGGATCGATCAGGTAAAACCACACATCGGTTGCTTCCGGATTCTCCACAACTGTGCC
Source organism: Drosophila colorata (assembly GCA_035041545.1). NCBI lineage: Eukaryota > Metazoa > Arthropoda > Insecta > Diptera > Drosophilidae > Drosophila > Drosophila colorata. Next base: position 3,539,235 of record JAWNLD010000680.1, on the reverse strand, counting down.
GTTGCTCGTCGTGTACTTCCGATTGCCAATGCGCTCAATGCCGCTGACCAACCCATTGGTCTTTTCCTCGAGCAGCTCCTCCAAAGCTGTGTAGTGGCTGCGGATCTTATTGGGAGCAGCGTTGGAAAAAGCCAGCGCCAAACGACTGGCATCCGTCAGCTGATTGATCACGATCCGCGCTCTCGTGTGGTGCGAGCCCTGCTCGAGAGCGTCGTTGTCACTGGCCTCAACGTAGAACCTCATGGGGAACTTGGCCTCACTGAACTGCTTGGCAGTTCGCAAAATGCCCGAGTCGTCAGTGAGCATAAAGTATGTGGAGGGCTGAAATGGGAGGGATGTGAATGTGAATGGGGACAGCAAAGGAGCAGAGGAGCAGAGGGGCAGAGCAAAGCTGCACTCACCAGACGATCATTCTCGGTGCTGAAATCCTCCTCGTCGTAGAGCTTGTAGCGCAACAATCCAAACTTGCCCGAGTCGCGGTCAATGGCGCGCACCTGCAGGATGGTCGTGTCGAGGTCCATTTCGGGCGTGACGACGGCGTAGTAGGTGTCGTTCTGGCCGTGCAGGCGGTTGAACACGAATTCGGGCGGATTGTCATTTTCGTCCTGCACCATGATATTGACCGTGGTTCGATCCTTCCGCGGGCTCACAAAGTACCTCTGCGAGACAAGCCGCAGCTCCAGGGTGTACGAAGTCTTACTCTCGAAATCCAAGGGCTTGGCGAGCACTATTAGACAACCATGATCTTCTACGCTCAGCTCAAAGGCGCCCAGCTCGTTGCCGCGTATGAACTCGCATTTGAAGTTGGCTGCTCCCTTCGATGGCTTCTTTGAGTTGATGATTTGGATCAGCTTCAAGGTGCTGTTCACGGCCGTAGACTCCGGCACACTCAGGACGTAGCTGTCGTCGCTGAACGCAAGTCCGACTGTCTCCGAGTTCGTGGCCAGGCCTTTCTCACTCTCCATCTTGCTGTCCATTGCGTTCTCCTCGTTGGGATCGAGCAACAGATGGCGCACAAACACGGGCAGCATGGCCACCGAGCTGAGCTGCGGCTCCCCCATATCGTAGGCCCGAATGTCCACTTGGTATTCGGTGTCCTCTTGCTTGCGTAGTTCATCTCGAATACGCACCGCACCCGTGTCGGGATCAACTTGGAAATATTTCAGCGCCTTGCCACGCCCCACTAACTCGTAGCGAATCACGTTGCCGGGTGAAGTTCCATCGCCATCAATGGCGGGCATGGTCGCTATGACGGAGCCTATGGGCTGGTCATCGTTCACGGTCACAGGGCCAGGCACCGTTATGAACACTGGCCGTACATCATTGCGGTCCTCGACCTCGACTACAATTCGTATCGTGTCGCCGGGCGCATCTCCGTCATTTTCGATGGTTCCCACGACCAGTTCATGCTGCTGCTGCTTTTCGTAGTCCAAGCCCTTAGTTGTCCGAATTTCGCCGGACTTCGGGGAGACTTTGAACAGCTCGCCGTCGCCCTTGCGCAACACGTATGTGATTTCCGGAGTGGTGTCCGGGTCGTGGGCTTGCACGGTGGCCACCAGAAAGTTGTCCTTGTTTTCCGGAATTCGCACACTGATACTGGCATCATTGAACTTGGGCACCTCATCCGGCAGATCGTGAACAATGACCGTAACACTCGCCGTCCCAAGCCGGGCATCGGGCGCTCCATCCTTGGCTGTCACCACAAACTTGTACTCGTTGATGCGCTCATAGTCCAACTGGTGGGAGGTGCGTATCTCGCCAGATTTGGCATTGATGGCGAATGGCATATCCGTGGGTATGGAATAGGTTATCTCAGCGTTGACTCCCTCATCCGCATCTGTGGCGTGCACGATGCCGACGAAAGCGTCATCCACTCCCTCATCCACGTGGAAAACATACGGCTGGGTTAGCTCGTCAAACTCCGGATTTTTGTCATTGATATCCGTCACTTTGATGTTGACCGTGGCACTGCTGGAAAGGCCACCATTGTCTTCCGCCTTCACGATGAGCTGATAGCGCGTTAGGCTCTCCCGATCCAGCTTGCGTATGACCATTATGACGCCGTTTTCTTGCCCGACCGAGAACTGCCGCAGATCGTTGCCGGACATGATGGAGTAGATAACCGGATCATTCTCCGGATCGTCAGCATGCACCACGGTGACCGTAGAGTTTATTTCGGCACCTTCGCTGACCTGCACCTCGTACAGGACTTGACTGAAACGAGGTGGCTTCGTATTCGGTCCGGGTGTGACGGTGACCTCCACAATCGCCTGTGATGAGAGGCCCCCCACGTCGCTGGCCTGCACCGTTATGCTGTATTGCTCTCCAGCCAGCAGGCGACCGCGCGTGTGAATTTCACCCGTTTGCTCGTTGATGTTGAATTTCTGCATGCCATTGTTGGAGACGTGGTATATGGAGTAGGTGACCACGGCGTTGGGTCCCTCATCAATGTCGGTGGCCATCATTTGCGCCACCAGTCGCTGTTCGTGCTGGTCGCCGGCTGAAATCGAAATGGGCGCAACCATCGCCAGTTTTGGGGCGTTGTCGTTCACATCGCGCAGGTGCACGGTAAGGCTCAATGGAGCACTGGCCGCATTTGTGCGGGGCTCCCGTGCGACAACCTGGAACTTGTAGCGTCCGGGCGCAGGTGGATCACGGTCCAAGCCCTCTTCATTGACGATCAGAATGCCATTGTTCGTCACATTAAAGGACGGCGTCGTTAGTTCGTATATGTAATCGGGCTTTGGATCACCTTCACCCAAGTCCTCATCCGTTGTCCTCAGGGAGATTGGTTTCCCATTCGCATCCACAACTTTCGTTCCGATTGCCGAATTCTCGTCGACGTAGCCCACTATATCTGTGGACGATATGACCGGTGGATTCGCATCAACAGGCTTTACGGCAATGGTCAGCTTGGCCGTCGTAAAGCGACGAGGAGCAGGTGAAATCTCTTCGGCTCGCACTATTATATCGTATCTCTTGGCGGTGGAGGTATCAACAGCCTTTATCTGCTTGAGAACTCCCGTTTCCTCATCGATCTCGAAGTAGTCCGCATAGTTGCCGGGCATCCCACTTGCAAAACTATAACGAATTCGCGAGCTGATCGTATCCAGATCTACGGCCTGTATTCGTTCGGGCAGAACATTGAGCACGCCCTGCACAGAGCCCGCAGGCACTGACGCTGTGTACTCGGGATTAATGCAAGCACCATCAAGCAGCACGCAGCCACGGTAGATAAAAGACGGGTCCATGTCATCGGAGTCGGCGATGTTCACTGTGAGGGTGGTGGTCGAGGACAGTCGCTCGGGAGTACTTCGCGCGCGATCCTTCAATTAAAGTTCAAACAAAGACAATTAGTTATAAAAATATAATATACAGTTTGTTTTTAGTTAGAAAACAAGTCAAATAGTTTCAGTCGTTTCAACTAAAGCATTTATAGATTTTTTGCGATTTGCCAAGCCCCCAGTGGGCGTAGCCAAAAAATCTTCGGCGTGATCTTTAGTCAGGTTAACAGTAATCTACAGACAAGGATTTTATGTATTTAGCTTTAAAACTAACTGAGATATATAGATTAAACAGAAAAAAATTTTAACATATTATCTGTCGCGAGTATATACGAGTATATATTCAATGTTTCAAGTCTGTAGCGTTCATAAAGACAGACAGTCAGACGGACGGACTGGGTATATAATATCTTTGATTGGATCATTCTAAACTTCATTGGTAATGCGCACTCATTGATTATTTTGCTGTTTCTATAAAAAATGTGGCAATTCGTAGAGGAATATTAAATAGCTATTGACATAATAATCTATTAAAGAATATTTATAACTAATATATTTCTAATAAAAAACTAATGTACAGCAAATATATTATAAAATACCACTGCGATTGGAGCCCCAACTTATGGGATATTAGTAAAGCCAAAGACAATATAAATACAAAATAAAAAAAAACTGTTTTAATTTAACATTTCAGTGCAAATTAACTCAGAAGTATTATATTTGAACTATCAGATTGATTGGCCAATTACACACAAATATGTAAAAATATTAAAATGGAACTACTGAAACAGCCTCCGTGTTACCTAAAATTGTACTTACCGATGCTACAATGGTCAAATAGAAGCGTTGTATCTTTTCGTAATCCAATGTCTTTGCAACTGTCACCTAAAAACATGGGTAAGTAAATTTAATTAGGCCACAGTCAGCTATCTAATGCAAACATTATAAATGTAACTTAATAAATTCGATTTTTTAATGTTATTTACCTGTCCTTGGTGTGGAAAAGATATTGCAAAAGTTCCATAGCCATCGGCGCTAGTTAACTTATCATCATCGGTGGTGTTTATACCACCTTTAACTATAAAATACTCGACTAGACCATTTACACCAGCATCTTTATCGAGCGCCTGTATATTCCGATACACAGTCGTCCCCAACGGAGTGCTCTATAAAAGAAACATAAGCATAATTTAAAATGAGTAAAGTTTTCAATGAATCAAATCGATCGCCGTAACTGGGCCAACTTTGTGCTGCCAAAATTAAACTAAAGATTTAAACACTCTGTTCACAAAGTGAAAAGAGTCCATTGATTTTGTGTAATTAAAGCTTTAGACTTTAAACTTAACTCCAAACTCGTGTTACCCACCTCGGCAGAATCAAAGATTTTCGCCTTAATTAACTTTTCGCACAACCGCTTAGTAAAGTCTGCAGCTTGTAGAGTGTGTTTGTGTGTGTGCTTATCTGATTTCGGTTATGTCCAAATGCAAGGAAGTTTGAATATAAATCGCAACTGTGTTCAGGGTATCTCCCGTTCGGGCAGTCCTTACTATTTTACATTTGTATTATTTTTTTGTTGTTGCTTTTTTATATGATTTTTGTTGACTAATTAATTTTTTTAAATTGAGAACAAACTCTTTAATACTGGACCGTTTTTTCAAATCTCGAAATTTGTAATTATAAGAATCAAGTACACTATTCAATCTAAGAAACTGTATATTTATGCTTACTTTAAGAACGTAAGTTCTTCTATTTAAGTTTTTTAAGTTACCCATATTTAATTTATGAAATTTGAAATAAATTGAGAATTATTCTAACTTATGAACATTCATCAACGAAATGTGCTTGAAATATTAAGGACATTTCGGACGAATACAATACAATGATTTTTCATAAATATAACAATTTAAAATTCCATTTCTTAGGCTAACAGTTTCAGAGCTACCAACCCAATAACAAAAGAAGTCTCTGTTTGACTAGTTTTTCTGTTATTACCCAATTCTAGTTTGAAATAAACTGGTGTTGCTGCTCAACGCAAGTATCAGCAGTTTTTTGTAGAAACCTTTAGATCAGGCCGCAACATGTTGATAAATTTGACTTATAGATGAAGAAACAATAAAAGTTACGATAATGATTGTTACCGTTTTATGCCGTGCAAATATGCTAAATACGATGGGCCGGAAACCAAAAATGGCATGTTCATGAAAATTAGGTAGCAACTGCATCGCTATTGTTGTTAACAGTTCGGCCAGCACCAGCGCGACAGTGCGACAGTGCAACAGAGCAACAGAGCAACTGCCACACTGCTGCAGACCAACAGAAACAAGCTGGGTGACAAAACGTGCCCAACAACATTGGGATGCACCAAAAGTGCAGTTATATAACGGGCACAAAGCAAACAGCCTTTTACATTTAACTATCACTGGGTAGAGCTGGCTAGGCTTGTACATATTTATGTTTGCCTCTCTGCATACATGTGCCTCTTACCTCAGGGTTACCTGTTACTTGCAACCCAGCCGCAGCTCAGCTGTGCCTCATCATGCGCCCGCTGGCTGCGGGCGAGAAGTTACTTAGTCATCGGATTGAACTTTTCAATTGGTTTCCCTACCTTTATTAAATGGCAAGCGGTTGCTATTTGGCTCGTAATATGCAGTCTTTGGTAAGGTGCAACGCATCAAACACTGTTTCATGCCTGTGTTATTATACCCATTAAAAATGAGCAAAAAGGCCACAGCAAAGGCTTTTCAATGTATGTAGCAAAACAAAAAGTATGGAAGTGTTGGTTCTAAAGAGTGGGTATACCTGTTTTTTTTATCAGAAACATAAAATCTACCTATATCCGTAAGCTTATGAGAATTACAAATATGCTGCTTTAGAACTAGGCCAGCCCAATTCCTAGTCAAACACGTCTTTGGCTATTAAAACCAACTAAATAAGATTAGTCTGTGTATAATAAAGAAGATCGGGATACAAACAGCAGAGGAACCTTGCTTATCAACCCATTTCGGCATCGTAAGTAAGCATCATTTACATATACTTATTTGCACTCTTAACTCAATTTCAATAAGGGTATAAAATCAAGTTGATTAAAATGTTTTCCTCACACATTCATCTATCCGTCTTTTTGTGTTGGGTCTACTACAGAGCAAAAGCGCCCAAGAAACTGCTGCTCTTATATGGAATGTCCCGCGAGGATAAATTCGCTGAGAGCGCAAGTTTGATAGTTCAGCAGTCAGGCATTTCACCAATATACATATATACACATATGTATATTGTGATTGAAGTCACATTGTGTAAAACCTTGTAATATATAATTTTACATATAGTATACAATTAGATTAAAGACTTTAGAATTCTAGACACAATTATGAGAAGTTTGTACTTGTTCTATTTAATTATAAATAAGTAATTGTTGCAAACTAAACGTGGAGACATTTTTTTGGCCGCATTAGCGAACTACAAATTTGTATAATAATATTGTAAACCACACAATTTTTTTATACCAGTTAATGAAGAGTTTTTGTTGAAACTTCCCCAAAACGAGGCCTCATTTGACTCTGGATTTGCATGCAACAAAGAAAGTGTATATAATTCTTCAAAATAAATTAATGGTGAAATAGGCTATGCTCTAAACTTATTTAAATCACTTTAAAATACATATTTTCAAAAACCAAACAGATATATTATTTAACTCTGCGTGATACGAATTGTAGGTACTAACTCTTTGGGATTTTTACTTACCTCTGGTACAGTGATCTCATAGGGCGTATTCATGAAATGCGGCGCATTGTCATTGACATCAGATACCCTCACAATAATCGGAATGTTGCGCTTCTTATTTGTTTCGCGAATGGTGCATGAGACCTACAACAAACAATCGTTATGAATAGATTAATTTCGCGTGTTCTGTACCTCGTTTCTGTTTAATTTACTTATTAAATAGCCTAAAAGATATCTGAGAGATAATCGATATAACAAAATGTTTTTAGCCTCACACTACGATTATTCCTATGGTTTCTTAACCACATTGTAGTGGAATACATTACATAATTTATAAAATTTATAAATTAGTATTAAATGTTTAACATATAACTTTTAAAACGTATCAGTTAGTGTTGAACACGTTATATAACTTATCACCTAAAATATACATAAAAACAAAAAGCTTTTTTATACAAAAGCTCTATTTTTAACCCGTCGCTATATACTCATATAAACTGAATTTGATTTATTTTAGTCAAGCTATTTAAAAAAAATTAACATACTTTCGTTCAACAAAAATAAACAATTAAACCAGTTTGTATTAAATTAGGCTAGAATCTAAGAGATTGGGCTTTAACAAGGAAGTAAGATTACTTTTATTACTCACCTGGAACACAATGTGACTGAGATTCTCCTCGTCGCGATCGAGTGGCTGAATGAGCTTCAGGCTTTTTCCTTCCAATACGAAAGTCGGATGTCCCTTGGGAAAGACTAGATCGAGCGCGATTTCCGTATAGGGATCACCATAAATTGGTAGCTGAGCTGGCGTGGTAGGTTGTCCAGTGACTGTGGATGATACGAAGGAAATACATTTTTGTAAATAATATTCTGATATTTCTGGTATTGGAGCTTTTGTTAATATCAATAAAAGTTCTGCTTAGAAGTTTTAAATATTTTTAATGCTCTGGTAAAGACAACCGCTAAGAAAGGCTTTTATGAGCCCACATCAGCCTTTCTCTTTGTCTTTAAGACTTGAGGTATATACATATATAAAACATGTTGAGACAATCATTTCTATTCAAGTATCTAGAAAGCTTGATGCAATTATTGGAAAATGTGTACACAAACAGGCACACAGAGGAACGGAAATTACGGCTCTGATTTCCACTTTCCTGTTTTCCCTCTTAAGACGCCGGGCCAAGTTTATTTCCACTAATTTAAGTTCCAGTTAAGTTCAAACCTAATTAGCTTGTGAGAATTAATTTATCCATGTTCTCGCTCTCACATTTAAAATATTCCTCTTGTTTTTCATTTGCTGGGCTCAAATGTATTTACCAGTTGGTATGTGACTTCTGCGGAAGAACACTACAGTTATTATGGTCATACTCTCATATTTAGATGCTGTTCAAATCCGCCTATTGAAGAGCTAAGAGGAAATTATAGTCATGCACACCATGTATACATTATAATTCAATATTGCGAATATTTCATAATTTGTGAATAACACAACATAAGCAACAGCAAAAATACAACTGCAAATAAATATGCGCTATATGGAGGTGATGCATATGCATATTGATTGCCACTTATTGAAGGCTTCTGCGCTTCATACGGTCATTAGGAAAATACATATAGACAAATATTATATAAAATTAAATATAAATATATATACATTAACGTTCTTAATGTACTCAAATACTTACAATTTCCTCGACTCTCTTCTATATCCAGTATAATGTTAGTTTGGCCAGTTTCCACTTCGCACATTTGCGATTTACCCAAAACGCCGACTGTATCTTGACAACTACATAGAAGCAGAAGAAGTCCCAAGATCCAGGGTCTAAGAGGGATTACCGCACTGTGTAAAATCATTTTAACTGCAAGGAAAACATATTGATGTCAAAAGAGAATCAAATAAAAAAATGTATTTATATTTTATATGAATTATTTTATATATATTTATTATTTTATATGAATATATTATTTAATAGCAGACATCTGTATTTATATTATATGTGCGAATCAGGAAATCGAAAACAAAATCACTTTTAAAATATGCGATCTGGTTAAAACCAAAAGCTGACCAAATTTGGCAGGCTAAAGTAAACAATAAATTAGTCAGATTTTGGCCAAATTTGGGAGACAATATATACGAAAAAAATAAAATAATAATAATATCTGATCAAATTGTTTTAACCATAGTAACGGTCTTATTTGGACAACTTTTACGATAAATGCAAAAGAATTCACTTTTCGACTAATTGTTTCAATGAGTTGACTACAATTGGCTACAGGATATATATGGTAGTGTTTATAAATGTTTATAGCTGTTATTGGTTCCTTTACAAATGCAATTCTAATTGTTGTACATGCTAAATTCATAAAGTATCACATTATCAGTTGTTAATAAAAAAAGATATTAAATAATTTTTTTTTTTTTGATTTTTTTGTTTATAATATGGATAACGTGCATCCAAATTTGTTCATTAGGCTTGATAATTCCACTACTTCCACGGCACTTAAAGTTCAAGAGCATAAATACATATAAAACAAAAAACAACTTTTCAGCTAAAGAAGGTACTTCTGGTTAAGGATATCTTCGAAAGCAGTTGTAAGTATGTATTTATATATGCAAAAAGGTGGCTGGTACAACCCTAAATGGAATGACATCAATATGCAATAAATATTTAACTTGCCCATCTTGGAGCTGTCTACGCGTTTTCTTGTTGCCCACTTTAGAAGTGCCCATATAAAGGCCTTTGGGAATCGAAGATAAGATTTTGTAGCCTGCTGTTATTCGTGAACAGAGCACGACAGAACATGACGGTACGTATAAAAAGAACGTAATCTTTTGTATATTGCGTGGTGAACTTCACACATAGGATAGCTGGCTACGGGCCGCAGCATAATTAATGTATTATTTCGTAATTCAGGTACGAGTAAAGTGTAAAATCCAATTACGTATTAATTTTATTTAATTTGTTAGTGTCTGATGACCCGTTAACTAACTTTCATATTTATTAATCTCAGTTAAAATGCATGATAAGGAATAGATAGCTATAGATCGTACAACTGCAGCAGAATAAATTTCTTTAACATATTTTATTTAGCAAATTAAATATGGGTAAGGAAAGGGTATCATAGAGCTATGCCAATCTTGGTAACATGCAGAACATCTTGAACCGTATTAAGTATTTACGTACATATTTATCAAGCACGAAAAATTTCAAGAAAGTTTATTCTGAAATATTTCAAAATCGACTGTTATTTTTTGTCCGACTGTCGAATTTGTATTTGTATTAAAAACTTAAGCTTTTAAAAACTTTTATGAGATATAGACACCGAATTAAGAAGAAGAGTTTATTAAATTTAAAATAATTTTTCCCATTTCCTCAGTTTCGCTTTCTTAAAAGAAATAGTCCCAAAATTTGTATATAGTACATACTTATGTATATAGTTTCTTGTAAGCACACACAGATCAATAATATTTAATTTTTTGGATAGCTTTTCCCACTCCCAGCAAAAATTAGAATACCGAATTTTCAGAGACTTAACCTTGCTTTTTGCTAAATGAACCATTTGAATGCCAACTTTAGGCCCTGAATATAACGATAGGACAATAAACACAAAAATTATTCAAGAATGCATTTGCATAGTTTGGACAAGTGGGAAGAGGAAGAGCATCTGCTACCCAAAGATCAGAGCTTGCTAGGTGTGTGTGTATGTCTATGGATATATTTATATATATATATATATATGCGTGCCCATGAGTACAGGGTATTTTAGAGTCTGGCATCCCCAAAGTGAACACTGCTTATTATTTAGTGGCAGGTGCTCGGCATTAAGGCCAACTAGCTCAGGAACATTCTTTGTCGTTATTCAAACGTTATTCCAACGCAAGATATATACATACATATGTATGTGAATATGTCTGACATTGTGCTAAATTTTAACCATTTTTTTTGCATTTGTGTTTTTTTTCAGACAAAATTTACAAATATTTGGCTAGCTTCGAATAGCGCTTAAACCGGAAAAACTGTATGTATGCCAAAGGTTAAAACTGAGTTGTGAGCAGAAATGTTTCAATCAAGGCTTGAAGCATTTGGAGACACAGTTGTTGATCGACCACGTGACGTGTTACGCTCGGTGTCATTTTTCACAATTTCAACATAAAGTTCTCTGAACTGTCCCAGTCAGCATTACCAATCAACAAAATGCACACACTCCAAAATATAAAACTCGGGTATGTACGTGCAGAAATAAGTACGAGTGAACCTATTCACGACGCGGACTTGCGAAACCGCTGTGTCAAACGCGCTGCCAATCTTATATCACATATTATAAGTATAATAAGTATTATATACACTAAGAAAAAATCGCCATTCGAAATCAAACTGTGAGTGGGATAGAATGCGTGCTGCTTGGTTCATTTTGTTCTTGAGGTTTTAAATAATGTGTGAATCATTCTTGATTCCAAATTTTGATCAATAATGTGTCATTAATAACAGGTTTGGGTGCTCTAGTCGGGAGTGCCTGACCAGAAGATACGCTGTACCTAGCTCCTACCCGAATACATAAACCAACACTGCCAGCAGCTGCTGGGAAATATGGGAAATACAAACTTAAAAACCTCGGCGATGATTGACCGATCTTTGGTGTAGTTCCTAATTTTAAATTTTTTTAGCAAATGGGGGGAAGTATCCCAACTAAAAAAATATTCTGGATCTTTTTATGCTATAAAGAAAAGACTTACCCATTTTGGTGGCTCTAGTCCTTTGGGATATGCTAAAAAAAACTCTGTCTTTAAATCTATATTTATCAATATTATGCAAATGGGCGAGACATCGAACAAATTTTATTAACTTGTTCTGCCTATGGTATAGGCGAAAAAATTTCAAGGTTGTAACTTTTGTAGTTTCAGAGATCGCAGTGTTGATAAAGAATGACCTTTGAACCTACAGACGGATATGGCTAAATCAACTTAGCTAGTCGTGCAGATCAAAAATATATACATTTGTTCGAAATCATTATACTCTTGTTTAACCATTTTCAATGGTTACAGGGTATAAAAACACAATTCATGATTCAAAACATGCATTTTGCGCTTTTTTTCGATATCTCGTAAAGCAGACGCAGATTACGCACATATTACATAATCTGCATATGTGCTTATTTGATATACCTTTCGGATACCTCCCCCTTTCTCGCCCCATATCAAAAAAACACAAATCAAGTACTACAGACTTGCGCTTTGGTTTGTACATAGATTTGGATGCTCTTATTAAGCACTGAAAATTTAAATGTATGTAACGACACCCGACTAGAGCCATTTTACTTGTTTTAAGCTAAGAGATATCCAACTTGACCGAATTTTAACAACATTAATACTTCATTAATATACATTTTTTGTTTTTCTTTAAGCTTACATATGTATGTATTTGCTGTATTTGCGGCAATTAACGCTGTTTGTACACTATTGATTGAATAAACGATGTTAAGTTAGGATTTTAAGACTGGTTTCTTTTTATATTCACAAGTGTTATTTTTGCATGAAATTTCTGCTTGACTGAAAGCCGGTTCGAGTCGGATTCGATACCGTGATAAGGACAACTTTCACTTGGCTTTACTTGAGCAATAGAGATGAGCACTTATAACCAATAGACAAATAAGAAGAAAAAGTTTTTCTCACTTATGTACACGAAGTTAAACAGTATTTAATGCATTTAATATGACAGCGCACTTTTGAAGTACTTGTTGAAGTACTTATTTGCATACCGGTAGTTGATTCTTTCAGGATTCGCAGGGGCTTTGGTTTCACTTTTGCCAGCATGGCAATGGCCGAGCACACAGACACCCACACTGGTTAACCAAAAATCATTTTAACCTGCTCAAAAATCCGCCAAACGTACAACACGGCAACAAAAACAACAACAGCCAAACTGGCGGCAGCTGCGGTTGCGGGCAGTAAAAGTAGTGTGGCAAGTTAATGTTGATGTTGATCGTCTGGCGACTCTCTAAGTATACCTGTGACAGCAGTTTATTTGCAAACGCTCTGCACACGTGACCCCATTTGCCAACCCCAACATAATATAGCTTTTCCTAACCCAAATTGAGGTCAGCGTTGTACGTTGCGCCATGTTCGACAAAGTAACCCAAGACGTCCTGCAATTATAATTGATGGCGATGCACGCCGAAAGTATCTTGCAGATACATTTAACATTTTAACACAAAGGGATATTAGCATGGCTGATATTACTATTTAGGTAGTGCGATGATTATTTATAAGTTTGTTGAACTCTTTTATTGATTATATTCATCGATTATTTGGATTCTTTTGTTATTAAATGCCAGTGATGCTGAGATCTGTATCTGCAAAGATTTCACTTTGATTTATTTGTTTTATTTGTCCGCATTAGCAGGTTTGCTAATTTTGGCCGTATACATACATACATATATATGTACATGTAAGTGATAGAAAGTGTAACCTTTTCAAGATTACACCAAGAATCCATGATTTCATCTAGTCACATTCTTAGGTACACTTTTGACATTCCTATGTTAACAGATTTCTATGTAAAACTCTTTTTACCTTTCAAGCTTCTTTAATTATAATTTTTTTCACAAAAATGAAATCATCATTTCACAGATTTATATACGAACTTCATTTGCAGAAAAACTCAAATATTTAGAAGCTATTTGGTTGATTAATAATCCCAAGAGCTGTTGCAGATTTGCTCTCTGCTTTTCTTTTACAATTCGTTTTGTGTACACATATTAAAGCTGGCGAGCCTAGCGCGAGTTTCGTGTTAAATATTTGAGCTAAGCGCGCACGACGTGAACAACACCTGAAATCTCAGGTAGCTGGCGTGGAACTGACTTTGGCGACCATGGCAGCAGCACGGCAACAAGTGGGCGCTCTGGTCGAAACGGTTAAGAAATCTGGTTTGTCTGTGGCAAACTGGTTTTGGTACTTGTTGAGCTGGTGATACAAGTAAAAGGATTATGTACAACTAGCCATGTACATACATATTATTATTTATGTGTGTGCGTATGTTTGTAAATATAAGTTTAAGAGAAATAGTTGATAATATAATTCGATTGCAAATGCTGGGAGAACAGTTCTAGTTTAACGAACATATACGAAACTGCCCATACCAAGTTATTAACTTATATATTCATCATTGGCATTTTATACCATGGAATATTTGGACCATCCCTATCCAAGTGCCGAGCAGTGTTGACATATTTGTATTTATTTTTCGCGATCTGCAGGTGCAGCATATGGCAAGCCGAAGCCAATGAAATGCGAACGCTAACCGGTTAACAGCCGACTGTTAATTTAACATTCAATAAACAGCACCAACTTGTTTCAGTTATGTTGTGTTAAAAACCAGTTTGGAACTCTTCTTCTTTGTTGTGGTTTTTACAGCTTCTCAATTGTTTTATTGGTTAGCGTGTTTTTTTCTTCTTTTTTTATATTGCTTCGCTCTTCTGTTGCTGCTGCAGCGCCGACCAAATTTTTAAGCTCAGCTCTGGGCTCCTTCTTTTTGCTGCATTAAATGAATGAAGTTGCAGAAAGGCAGGTTACTTACATTATGCGTTGGCAGCCGCAGAGACCGTTTTTTTTATTTTATTTTTTCTTCTTTTGCTGCAGGTCTATTTAATGGTTTTGCCACAAAACAAGCGCATTTTCTTAAAACGGCCAAGCATTTGGCTATTGCTGTTATGCTGGCATACGCTGCACCATTTGCATAAATCACAACCACATTATTGTCATTAAACACCTGTATATTTGTGTGTATATAAAACTACACACAGTATGTGTGTACGTTCGTATTGCGAGCAGTGCCAAATATTTGCACGTCAAGTGGAGCTTGCAAATCATGTATCATGTATGAAATCGCGAAAATGGTTTAACACGGCAAAGTGTGTGTACATGCATACATTTATATACTTGGTACTATTCGCATGTAGATGTAAGTATATAAGCTTGCACGTTTACTGAGTACCTGCATATACAAGTATGTATGTATAACCGCAGTTCTAAGGAATGTCGAATGCAAAAATCAAAATTAATGAATAAAGTTTTAAACTACTTAAAAGTAATAGTACTAATGATTAGCTATCGCCAACTGCTGCGGCCAATTATGTACTTAGTAACTTTTAGCTGTCGCAGGCCCGACAAAGGCCTTTCAGCCAACCTGGCTTTGGCCAAAGATGAAGCCATGGTTATTTTTAATCGCCTAACAAAGTTAAGGCAATAACCGGATCGGCACGGTCGATGCGCAGGTGTCGATGCTAATGCAGCGCTCAAGTGTCGCAATCTGAATAAAATATGTAAGCTATTACGGCGAGGATGCAAACATTTATCCTAGTTACCTTATCCCAATATAGTAAAATCGATAAAATACCCTTGCAACGGTATGTGTAGTATATAATGATCTAATTATCGTAAACCGTAGATTGCAATTAATGTAGTCATTTCTTACCTCATTAAAATGGACATACACTCAAAGAAAAATCCAAGTAGAAGCGGTGTAAAGTTCGTTTCATAGTAATATTTTCTGTTGCCAATTGATTATTTGATTGAGGTATAAAATTCTTGGTTTTTTCTCTCAGTGTTTGTTTGGTTTTTTTGACCTTATAGTAATGATTTACATATGTATGTATATCTTTTTATTTGCATCATAAGATAAACAATCAGCTTTTCTGATGAAACTAAGCAAAAATCTATATAATTTTCATTGTAAGTATGCATTAGAAATAACAAAAAAATTTAGTGGATATAGGTGATATTCCATTCCAACTTCCATTGTGCAGATTCAACTTAATTTATTATATATTCAGATATTCTACTTAATATTTTGACATTGTCATTTAAATTAGGCTATTAGTGATTTTTGTGTTCCTTACATTTTCTTTATTTTTATAGTTATTATTAATATTGTATATGTAGGATATGTATATGCATATATAGACAAACATTACATCCATATACTATTCTGGAATGCGAACCCAGATACTCGTTTGCTCAGTTGCCTCAACGCCTGGGCATTTAGAAAACTCATCTACCGAGGAGGGCATATTTTTATTACTTCGAGTGTTTGAATGGGAACAAAATCAAGAATTTTTCATCATATGCAAAGAAAGAAAAATTCCAAACAATCGTTTGTGGCTTCTAGCAGACCTGTTTGCACGCCTGCTGCTCTGGCTGAATAATCCTTCGGTCGCATTTAGCTCACAATTCGACTTAAGCAGCCTCGCGCACATAATGACCACTTGCACAGCACAGGGAGAGCAATCAGCAGGCAAAGATCAATTACATACAATGGCTGCATTGACGGTGACGTATGTTGCGCAAAGGCTATTAACTTTGCTTAATTGAATTAGATTTCGTGTGTGGATAATGAACGACACCCTACTGTTCGATGTTTGATGTAGTGAATTGAGGAGCAGAGCACCTACTTCCCATTCCTCGAATGGGAAGCCGTCGAACATCCTCAAAAGGCATTCTCAGACCTTTACATAGGGAGCTAGCTGCCAGGCCAAGGTAAGCGATTGTGTATTCTTTTTATAT
Source organism: Drosophila colorata (assembly GCA_035041545.1). NCBI lineage: Eukaryota > Metazoa > Arthropoda > Insecta > Diptera > Drosophilidae > Drosophila > Drosophila colorata. Next base: position 3,522,675 of record JAWNLD010000680.1, on the reverse strand, counting down.
TATGTATAAAGAGTATATACTAGTCGAACACTCGCCACTGCCAAGCATTCTTGTTTGCTATGAAACTTGGTTAACCAACACCCTGATTGCCGTTCTACGGTAGCAGGAGCCTACTTCTTGTAGGAGTTTGCATGTTTTAAAACAATTTTAATTGCCTTTGCGTGTTTAGTGATGTTTTGATACGTTTGCTTCCATTATGCGTATTTAGAACGCCAAATAGGTAACATCGGAAACTTTGGGAACCAAAGGCAGCTGTCAGGTTTTACACTTTTTAATGGAAAGAATGGATGCTCCGAAATTGTTTTTTTATTCCTTTTATAATTAGAAAAATGCGTTTTAAGTGTTTCCAACTGTTTTTTTTTATACTCGCTGACAAAGTGAAAAGAGTTTACTGTTTATGTGAAATGTCCGTCTTGCTGTCCATCTGTATATTGAAGCTAGAGACTAAAATCTAATAATCTAAAAGTCCAAATACCAGTTTTAAAGCTCACTAAAATAGGCTGGTAGACCTCTCTTAAATACCGCCCTTCATATTATAAAATCGACATCGTTCCAAAATCATTTTAAAGGATACTGCCTTAAGGTAAAAATAATCAATAAGACCGTGTTCGACTGCTTTACATTTCAATTGCACTGTGAACAAGTATGGCTCAATCGCTTATACCCGACTGCACAGTTCTTTCGTGATTTTCCTCTTGTTTTATTTTCTTTTCTTATTTGTGTATGCTCTTAATGGCAGTTATATATATATGTACATGGCACTCTACTAAGACAATATTGCATTATCTTAATCTGATTTTCAGATTAATTCATTCCTACTCAATTGAATTAAATTAAAATAGCCAACTGTGTTGTGCATTTTTCATTGTGTAATAACGAAAGATTATTTTTTTTTTTAGATGAAAAAAATGTATTTCTGTATGTAAATGTTAGTGTTACACAATTGGTCCATTATTTAAAGAAGAACAGCAGTAATCTGCTTTTGATGACTCTAGCTCTTCAAATGTAGAAGACGTTCATTTTCGCCTATTACTGGTCCCTGATTGGGCGTGACCAAAATATTAACTATTTATTTGACGCAACTGTATTCTCGAATACATACATATTCGAATTTTGAAGTGGTAGATCAGTTTACGGCTCGAACTAATGTATTGCAGTTAGCTTCTGTTCGTGTTCTTGGTTTTCGACATCAATGATGCTTGGTTTTGTATCGAACTTTAGTTCGCCGTAACAAACTTAAAAGAGTTTAAGGCGAAAATATTATAAAATTGATTTAAAAACAAATAAAAATATCATCGAAGAATATGGTTTGGATAATTTTTTGGGCAGCTGGTTAATAATAATAATAATTATAACAGAAAATAAAATGGTGTTCTTTATTAAGGAATAGTACAGTTATTTTTTTATTGTAGGGAAATTTAAATGAAAAAATTACATGCCTGCTTTCTGCGTATAACAGTAGTAACTAGTGAGTATTTGCAGTATTTGCAGACTATCAACAGGACGAAATTTGAAAACAACTACGTAACGTTATCCACTTACGAACCTACGCTAACTTCCTGCGACGTTGCGCCAAAGATGGTATTTTTTATATTTTAGGTATTCCTCGATTGTATCATCAAACCGCCACAATTAAAGAAACAGCTGACTACCAAAGTAGCGTACATCATTTATCTTTCGGTAACAATAAATCCTTTAAAACACTAAAAAAAAATAATAAACATGTTTGGCTAATGCATTCAAATGCGAAGATTCATCAGCGAGCAACAAAAATGAATCTGTTAAATACTTAAGTTTGCACAGTTTTGTTTATTAGTATAAGGTATTGTTACTTTTAGTATATATAAACTATCAAACTGACTCTTCTGGATTGCACTGGATTCATTCTTACACATATCTAAGCAGCATTTAGTTGAGGGAGATCTATTTATTTAAACAAGTTTAATTTTAATTTAATTGATCCTCAATATAAAATACATCGGGATTCCAGGCAACTTTAATTTGAAATGCCTTTCGATTGTCAATTGCAGTAAAGTACCGAGAAAACGAGACCAAGCACACCTCATGGAAGTCGATGAAGAAGAGTTCGAGGTGCCCTCCAGCAGTAGCAAAGGCGACAAGAAGCGCTTCGAGGTCAAGAAGTGGAACGCGGTGGCCCTCTGGGCATGGGATATCGTCGTGGACAACTGCGCCATTTGCCGGAACCACATAATGGACCTGTGCATCGAGTGCCAGGCCAATCAGGCGTCCGCCACCAGCGAGGAGTGCACCGTGGCGTGGGGCGTCTGCAATCACGCCTTTCACTTCCACTGCATTTCGCGCTGGCTGAAGACGCGCCAGGTCTGTCCGCTGGACAATCGCGAGTGGGACTTCCAGAAGTACGGACACTAATACCAGCAACAACAAAAGCACGAACTACAGCAACAAAAACACAATTTGACATATTCAGAGATTTTTTTTAGCACATTAAAAGTATATTTTAGTATTAGGCTATTCCGATCGATGAGGCATGACCCGCCTGAGCAGCGCATGTCTTCGTATGAAGACAAAGTAAAATGGGCTGAATCCTGGAGTGCGTCTTAGGATGCATCCTTTTTTCGACGTGGCATCCAAATGCTACCAGAAAGATGGGAAAAATTAATAGCTATCGATGGTCAATACTTTGAATATATTATCTATATTATCCGAAATATATGTCTGTGAAGACAAAAAACTTGGATTCCTTATTCACACTTCCAAATATTGTCTTTTAGGCCAAGTCGATGCAGACATCTGCCACTAAGCACTTTCTTTTTCCAATCGCAATCCAGTATTGAATAAAAATGTATTATAATGAAGTGACCCACGCCAGGAAAACTTTCTTGCACTCAGCTCTGACTTCAAATGTGTTTATTATAAATGTCAACGCTTTTTGCTTGCAACTACTACAAAGGAACAGAAGAAAACATTTCAAACAAAAAAAGTAATGCTTATTAAATTAAAATTAGAACTTGACTCATCATCAGCGAATTGTGAATGCATGTGTATGTGTAGTTTGTGAGAGTGTACGTTTGGGTGCCAAGTCTTGGAGGGGGAAGTTGTGGCGGCTTCACTTCTTCAGCGCCTGCACAAAGTTGCCCAGATCGTATTCCTCGTCATACTGATGCTCGGACCACAGCTCCGGCAAGTTCTCGATAATGGTATTCATGGACATGCCACCGCTACCGGCGGCTGCTGCGTTGTTGCCGGCTTGCGTCTTGTTGTTGCCGCCGCCATTGAACAGATCGAAGATCTGCGAGGTGCCCATGGTCTGGAGCGAGGCATTGTCGGCACTTACAACCGTGTTGGCAGTGAGTATCTTAAACTTTTGCAGGCTCATGATCTTCTCCTCGAGCGAGTTGCGTGTTATCAGGCGGTACACGTTGACCACCTTCTTCTGTCCAATACGATGCGCACGATCCATGGCCTGCAGATCCTTCATCGGATTCCAGTCGTGCTCCACGAAGATGACGGTGTCGGCGCCGGTCAGATTCAGGCCCAAGCCGCCCACCTGCATGCAGCAAGCCAAACATTCGGTTAAGATGCAAATGGTAGATGAAGTCAATAGAGAGATTAGGAACTTACCAAAGTGGTCAGCAGCAGCACATCGATACTGGGATCGCTGTTGAAGTTGTTCACGATGTCCTGGCGCAAGGAGGCTGGCACGCTGCCGTCCAGGCGCAGATACGTAACGCTGGGCAAATGTTTGCGCAGCAAGTCGTGCTCCACAATGTCCAGCATAGCCTTCAGCTGGCAGAAGATGAGCGCCCGATGCTGACTGACAGACTCCGTTTGTACTCCAATTCCGCAGTCCAGAAGCAGTTGCCTGTAAAGTGGAAGGAGCGCAGGATTAGCAGCCACAAGAGATAGCTGTGACGAGTAGAATGCTTACTTCAGAGCGGGCAGCTTGGCCGAGTGCTCAATGTCATCCAGGGTGCTATTGCTGAGCGCCAGCTGGGCGGCCACATTGGTGAGCTCGTCGCCGGATTGGCGCAGCACCAGCTTGGGATGGTTGCACACGTTTTGCAGGTAGCGCAGGGCCTGGAAGATGTGCGTCTTGGTGCCGAGATTCTCCGTATCGTCCAACTTATCCAAACAGTCTTTCAGGTGTTTATTGCTAAAGTCTTCGTAGAGGCGCAGCTGGAGGGGACTCAGTTCGCACAGCAGATCCTGCGTGATTTTGGGCGGCAGATCCGTGAGCACGTCCTCTTTGACGCGCCGCAGCAGGAATGGCAGCACCTGGCGATGCAGCGCCTCCATGGCCAGCACACCGGCCTCCTGCTCCTTGGGCGAGGTTTTGCCATCGCGCGATGCCAAAATGGGCCGCGAGTAGCGTTGAATGAACTGCTTCTCGGTGCCCAGAAACCCGGGCATCAGAAAATCGAACAGCGACCACAGCTCCAGCACATTGTTCTGTATGGGCGTGCCTGACAGGATCAGCCTGTGGTTGGCCTTCAGCTGCTTGATGGCCTTCGAGCTCTTCGTCTTGCCGTTCTTGATGATGTGCCCCTCATCCAGCACGCAGTAGTTGAAGTGGATGCCACTGAAGTATTCAATGTCCTTGCGTATGGTGTCGTACGAAGCGACCACCAGGTTGCAGCTGGTGCCGATTTGGCTGCGCAGCTTCTCGCGCCCGACGGGGAAGCCGAAATAGTGCAAGGGCCGCAGCACGGGCGACTGCGCCAAAAATTTCTCCACCTCGTACACCCAGTGGCCGGTGAGCGTTGGCGGACAGATGACCAGGCTGGGCAGCGGCGCCATTTTGGCCTCCTGGCGCTGCACATGATCGCCGGCCAGGATGCAAATGGTCTGGAGCGTCTTGCCCAGGCCCATGTCGTCGCATAGTATGCCGTGCAGATTGTACTTGTTGAGGAACCACAGCCAGTTGATGCCCGCCTGCTGATACCCACGCAACTCCACGCTCAGCTCCACCGGCACATGGTAGTCCGGTATGGTCTTGGGCGCAAACAGATAGTCCAGGAATTCGCGATCTCGCGTCCTGCGCTCCTGCAACGGCTCGCTCTTGATCTGCGGCGCCGTCTTCGCATTGGCGCTGTCCAGCGGCATAAGTTGGATGAGCGTGGCAAAGCAGTGGGTGGCCAGCAGACGCACCGATTCGTCGGCATCGCTCATGGCGCCCAGCAGGGGCACCACCAGCAGCACAATATATGGCACTACACGGATTTGCAGTCGGTTGACCACCCGCTCAATGGCCTCCACGGCGCCCTGTCGTTCGATGGGCCGCTCGATCTTGAGCAGCAGCCCCAGCAGCTCCGTCACCACGAACTGCATCGTGCGGCACGGATCGATCTCAGCCAGCGCCGCAATGCAGCGCGCTGCCATGTGCCGCAGCACCTTCAGCGGATGCCGCACAACGAAGCCGAGCAGCGGCAGCAGCTCGAACAGCTTCGCGTGCAGCGCCTCGTGCAGATGCGGCGCAGCCGATTCGATCAGCTGCAGCGAGCTGATCAGCTCGTTGCAGGCCGCCAGCTCGGGCAGGGTGCTGGCCAGCGTCTGTGCATCCGTGCTGGCCATGAACTGCTCTAGCTTGCCGAACATCAGCTGCTCGAAGATGGGCACTTTGTCCACGATGCGCTCGCCGAATGTGCTGCAGAGCTTGGCGATCGCGCAGGCGGCGCCCAGGCGCTGGATCCGGCACTGGCGCGCCTCTGCCTCTTTGGCCTGTAGGCTGCTGACCTCGTTGCTGGCCGCAGCGGCCGCTGCCGCAGCCAGCACTTCACTGGCCGGCGGTCGGCCCGGTCCCCGCGGCGCTGGCGTTGCAGGCGCGGCGCCGGCTCGTGCACTGGCGCTGCTGCTGCTGGGCGCACTGGTCGCCGCCTGCTGCTGCTTGAGCGTGAGGATGCCGTAGTAGTCGCACTTGTCGTTGGCACTGACACTGGTACTGGGACGCGTCTCCAGCAGCGTGTGCGCTGGCATCGACTGCAAGAGAAGGGGGTAGGTTTTAGACATGCATTTGCAGGGTATCCGGAGTGTTGGCACTTACCAGCTTGGGCGTGTGCTCAGCATCGCTGCGCAGCAGGGTGCACAGATTGTTCAGGATCTTACTATTGGGACTAGGATTTCTATCACAAACTTGGTCCATGAGATGCACCAAAAACTCGGCGGACAGCTGCTGCAGCGGCACGCACTGTTCCCGCTTGATCGACTCCATGAGCGGCTTGACAACGGGATTCAGCTTGTCCGGCAGACAGTGCAGCGCACAGATGGCACCGGCCAGGGCCGCCTGGGCGCTGACGTGGTAGGCGCCCTGTTCACTGGTCGTCTGTTGATACGAGGCCTGCAGGCTGCGTCTTCGCTCGAGGAGCATGTCCAGCAGCTTGGGCTTGAGCGCATAGCTGCGCAGATTGTCGCTGAGTGTGGTGGCCACCGCCTCGATCTGGTCCAGCGTGAGAATCTTGGCGTTGTTGAAGTCGTTGATGGGTATCTTATTCTGCTTCAGCGTCGCTATAAAGTCCTGCGCCTCCTGCAGCAGCCGCGTCAGCGACATGCCCACCTCGTCGTAGTAGAAATACTCGGCCACACACTGATGCAGCCGCTCCTGCAGATTGGGCGGCCCCGGCCGCACGGGCTCATCGTCGAGCGCCCAGAAGGCAATGATCAGGCCGCACACAATCCGCTGCACCGCCGAGCGGGCGTTCAAGTGGCCCAGCAGCACCTTCGTATAGCAGTCGGTGGGACTCTCCACCTGCGGCGTATAGAGCACGCCCGGTGCCGGCTGCACCAGGTAGTGCGACAGCGCGCCCAGCGCCCGCGAGGCTGTGATCCGCGCACGCACAAAGTTCGCCTCGCGCAGGTCCAACGGGGTCGCCTCGCTGCCGCCCAAATACAACTTCTGCATGGCATTCGTGTGGGCCAATGCGACGCCACCCAAATCGTCGCCAATGCGCAGAGTGCGGCGGCGGGGATTCGCCGCCGATGCAGCGGCCGCATCGCCGCCGCCGACAGCTCTGATGAGCACGGCCGGATCGAAGGCTAGGCGTGGCGGTTGCATGGCCAGGCATATCCAGGACGACACATACGGGCAGGCGGCGTGCAGCAATGCGCCCAGGTCTGCGTGCCTAATAAGATTGGACCAGACCTGATGCGCCAGCGACTGTATGTCCGCCTGGGGCTCCACCAGGATGCGCTGGTAGATGTGCCGCAGCGCCTGCTGCAGCAGCTGCCAGTTCCAGTCGACGACGCCGAAGTTGAGCTTCAGCGCTTTCTCCGTGCCATTCGCACTGTCCGCTTTCTTCTCCTGCTCCGGCTCCGTCTTCGTCTCCGGCTTGAGCTCAGCTGGCTCCCGTTTGAGCTCGGCATCGCCAGCGCTGGTCAGCGTGAGCAGCGTCTTCAGAGTGGAGCGACGCACCGAGCTGGTGCTGTGCGACAGGAACGGAAACAGGCGTGGCACTAGGGTGCCCATGGGCTCCATTTGAATCCAACTGGCCGCCTGCGGCAGGCACAGGATGGCCGCCAGCAAGCCCATGAAGCTGTTGCAGGCCGAGGTGAGCTCATCCTGATCGAGCAGCAAATCCCACAGCATTTTCACAATGGACGACACCTGCGTGGCGTTCAGCAGCTTGGGCAGCCACATGGCCACCGGGATCAGCGTCGCTGCTGCTACCGCGCCGACGTCATCAACGGCATCCAGTAGACCCCGCAGGATGTCGGATATGGACTTGGGCAGGTAAATGGGGAGCAGTTCCTCGCGCACCACGAACACGTATTTAAGGCCCAGCAGGCCGCCATGGCGCACCTCCCACTCGTTCCTGTGGGTTATCAGCTGCAGCAGGATGTCCACGATGCGGTGCACTTTGGGCTCATCGATGGCCTTGACGAGGGTGCCCAGCACTTGGGCGCAGGTCTCACGCACCGGCGCCACCACCTGATCGGAGACAAAGTCCCCGAATCGATCGAGGCACAGCACACAAAGCAGCCGGAGTGCCGCATCTTCCAGCCAGCGCCCGTGCGCGTCGTGCATTTGCTCGGGGCTCTGCTGCACACACTTGCCCGCCCCCTTGCCGTGCAGATTGATGAGCTGGCGCAGCGCCGTGGCCGCCCCGTGGCGCACCTCCCATTTGGCGTGAAAGAGATCAATGAAGAGGCGCGCACAAAAGTTCTCCAGCGGCCAGGAGACAGCATCGACCCAAGTGCCCGTCGCATCTGGTACAGCGGCTGCAATCAGTAAATGATTAATTAAAATTTCAATTAGCGAAACTCTTAGCCAAGCTAAGCTACGACGCACAGGGATTTACAGCAGTCCTAGGACAGTTCTTAGAAATCTACTACTTATTACACGGAGAAGACCAACAAGTTTAATCACTTAACTGGCAAAAAAAATAAAGAAAAATACAGAAAAATTAAATGTCAGCGCGTAAAATATCTCTTTGGATAACCGACGACTTAATACCACTGCGTAAATGACAGATGCAATTTATAGAAATCTTATCTAGCTAACATTTCTTTGAACAAAATTTATACTTTTCCTGCATCTGAATTTCTAACGCCCTTCTATTGTTGAGTTTAATCACAAAATTTAAATTGTCTGTTGATTATGCATAGTTGCACATGGATTTACCGACGCAGAACGACTAGAGATGTATCTTACATAATACAATAACAGCTTAAAATAGTCAAAACAGTCTTAATTGTTTTTTTTTAAATATACCTTTTTTGTAATTTGTGGGGGCAGGAGTGGGCGTGGCCGAAACTTTCTCTAAAACTGTGGGATATGTAACATCCATTTTATCAATTTGCCACGTCCCCAGTAGGCGTAGCCAAACAATCTTAACACTTTAACTGACGCAGAAATACACGAGTATATATTCAAAATTTTAAGTCTGTAGCTTCAATGACGTCGAAAAAAATTGCGTTCATACGGACAGCAAGCCGGACATTGCACTTCAATTCCGGTTTAATAGAGTTACTATGTAATTAAAATAAATAAAGAACAGAAATACAAATGCTTTAGCGGGAACATGACATCATAAACACTGAGTACATTTGTGTATCTGTATCATGTATAGACATCTCTCTCCAATGAGAATGGAAAATTATAAGAATGTTAAGTGGCATTTGCATATAATTAGGTACAGCTATATCTAGATGAATTGTTGTAAATAACAAATCTCGTAGACAAACAGTTTTCGCTACAATAATAAATAATAAAAAACAAAAATGAAACGAATCTGCTGCATATTGAACAATTAAACTAAATTCTATAACTTGTCTTACAATACAAAAAATTAAGAAAATGAAATTGAATGTCAGCAATTAAAATTGTGGACACAGGTCTATAAAACAACTGCATTCAAATCATATTTCACTCCACTGAAATTTCCCTACAATAAACTAAAACACTAAAGATCTTCACAGACTTGTATCTACAAGCAAATTAACACTTTGGTATGCCTAAAAATACACCGTGCGTCACTTGAGCTTAAAACAAGCAAGCGAATATCTCTGGTTTACAGCCCACGCACCATTTAAACTGTAGAAAATCTCGTGTCTGTCGTTTGCCTTCAGCTTCTTCTTCTCTGGCTCATCGGCTGTGGCGGTGCCGTTGCCGTTATTGTTGTTGTTGCTGCAGCTGCTGCCGCTGCTGCTGCTGTTGCTGCCGGCGCCGATGCCAGCTGTTGAGTTGCGGCGACTGCAGGTGGGCGTGGCCGTGGAGGCGGAGGCTGTGGAACTGCCTTGACGCGCTTTGCGCTTGGCCCTATTCATTTCACGACAGCTGAGCCGCTGGCCAACAGCAGTGACAGCGCCTGCTCCTCCCCCGCCATTGGCCGGCTTAATGTTCAGTATGTGCTCCACGGGCAGTTTCTCGGCATTGATGTTATAGCTGGTCCCAGTGCGCGCCAGAGCCACATCCTCATCGGTGATCATGTCAGTCAGATTGACGCCCAGCTTGGCGGCAGTGGTCAGGCCCAGCTTGTCATTGAGCAGCGCGCGCTGGCGACTCAGTCGGGCGGCCACACTGTTATCCTCAGCGGCGCCGCCACTGGCTGGCTGCTCCTCCTGCACATCGAACTCGTTGCCCTCGGAGCCGATTAGACGGGCGCCCTTCTGCAAAATCTGCTGCAGATCGAACTCATCGAAGCTGAGTAAGCGCTCGCTGCACGGCGTTGTTGTTGTAGACGAGGAGGCATTTGATTGGCAGCTGTCCTCTTCGGTGGCATCGCTGGCCGAGCGCTCCTTCTTTAAATGAATGACGCCCAACTCGGGCTGCCAGGGCGGCACCTGCTTCAATATCGCCTCCACCGACTGCGCGGCGGCAATGCGCGTCTCCCACGACGCACTGTGCAAATACCCCACGAGCCGATTGAGCAGAGCGTGCAGCTCATGCGGGTATAGTTTCTGCACCTCGCCAATCTGCTTGGCGGCCGCATGGCGCGTGGCAGCCGTGGAACCGGACTCGAGTAGAATGAAGAGACGGTCAAGTCTGCAACCAGAACGAGGAACAACAGTTTATGGGTTTATCTAAAGCTCATTATCCAACGCAATTCTTACCGAGATGTCATTCTTCAGTTGAGATTTGTGATACGTTTTGGTTGATTGTCCAATCAAACTCCGGAACTCCGGACTGGTCTAATTACTCTAAGTAACTAATCTGCAAATAGAAGCGGCAAAACGAAATAAATTAGTTGGCATTATTATGTAAAAACGGAAATCGGACCGAACGTATATCGTATGGCAGGCACCCATAGAAACGCTCGGTAAAAGGCATTCTATTATTAAACCTTGATAGTTACATTATATTAATGCCATAGTCATGATATATTGATATATTGACCAAATTTACCGATTTTGTAAATGTCAAGTTTTATAATGTTCTTATTTTTAGAAAAATCTTATCAATGTGTCAATGTTATACAAAGTTTATGTTTTAATCTTATTGAAGTAAAGTTAAGATTACTATAACCTAAGCTCTCATGCGATCAATTTAATAAATGTGTTTGCAAGAGCTTCAAATCTTTAGAATGGAAAAAAAGATGCTGCTTACTTTTTTTAATTTGAGAGCCCAATAAAAGATTGCTTGCGTTTAACGTCGCATTAAACAAGTTGATAAGATTTGGATAAGATATAAATTACGCATATCAGCAAATTGACATATTTGTGAAGAATGGTATCAAATGTTTTTGCTTTGCGTCAGAGGGAATTCGTAAAAGAGCGTAACTACCCAAACTCAAGAAATAATGTATGTTTGCGACATGTGAAGGTAAAAATGTATTCAATGGTTCTGCAAATATTTGCATGACAGCATGCAATATAATTATGTAAATACATATATATATAATATCGCCTGCGTCATAAAAACGTCAATTGCAGAATGATAACAAATCAATTTATATAACAGGTACAAAACGCTTACATGCAAACCATTTTTATTTATTGCATTGCGTCAGATTTGGATCCACGCAAAAGAACATCCATCGACGAGTATAAAGAAGCAGCCCAAACAGAATTAGCCTATATTATACATATATATGGTTACTTTTTGTTTCTTCGAAGTGGAAGTAGAAAATAAATGGCCTAAAACAACCGTGAAAAAGTGGGCCACTCAGTTAGGGACCTTTTGACTTATGGCCAACAAATTAGCAAAAACAGAAAAACAGAAGTATCTGGTGTGATACGAGTTCAACAAAACTGTTTGTTTGTTTCTTTGAATTTGTTTCTCTTTCTTTTTGTATAAGGAAGCTTAAGCGCTCTGGCAACCTTGAATATTAATCAAGTGTTTATATAACTATATGTATGTACATATCAAAGTATGTGTTCGTTGTTTGTTGTGTTATTTTTTTATATTTTTTATAGCAAGCGCGTTGAAATCGAAACACATTATTACGACTTTTTGGCCGCATACAGTTTTTTTTTTGGTTTTTGGGGTCGAGCTCGTGAAACACGCAGCGATTCAGCAAACAAACAAGCGACAGCTAGAAGTCGATTAGGGGAATGAACACATAAGCGTGATTAAATGCTGCTCACATACACTCTTAAAGCATAAATAAATTATTTTAGGGGTGGATTCGAGGGAGTGTTGACAAATCTATACTAATATTTATAATGCCAGGTTGCCTGACATTATAATAACAAAATTACGTAGCACAACTATAGAGTATTTTAAGGTGTTACATAATATAGACCCGTTTATTGGATTGCTTAAACTCCAATCATAATAATAATAATAAGGTAACTCATAGACAAATATGGCTAACTGGGAATAAATTAGATATATAGATATATACACTTAGTTCTCTTTACGCACAAATTTTGTTCAAGGTTTTGAACACACTTTAAAAGTTATAATTTTTCTCCTTCCACACGAATTGTTTTCTTTTAACACGATATTAAATATTGAAGTCCTATGTATTAGTTTTATTTTCACTCCTCACAAATTATAAATTTTAACATCGCATTATATTTTTTTCAATAATCGATGTGTATTTTCATTTTGTCTATTGTGTAGGCCATTTAGTTTGGTTTTGACATTTGAATATTCTTTTCTTTTCTTCAAATCATAATTTATTTTTATACTCGTTCACGAAGTGAAAAGAGAATATCGGAATTTTCGGCTACGCCCAATGGGGGCATGGTAATTCGATCAAATCTATACATCTACCTAAGTTTTAAAGCTAGATTCATAATGTTTTTTACGAGAGTTTTCTGGTGATCTTCTCTAAATGACGAGCCGAAAAGGTTCTGGCACGCCAGCTCCCGCCCCTACAAATTACAAAAAAAAAACGAGTTTACGAAAATAACAATAATATTTAAGACCTAATATCTGTAGATATTAGAAATATTTAATCCTTTAAGCTTAAGTTTCAGTTTAAAAAGTTCAAACCCGCTATGAAATTGTTTAATAAATTTTATGTAATGCCTGATTTAGTATTATGTTATATTTAATCACATCTTTTAAATATTTTGTATACTTAAATAGGGCTCCCAAGGATTAGAATTGTTTGTAAATTAGAAGCTGAAGCGAACGAACGTTGGTTATTTTTGTGATTCATATTTAAAAAAGTATATAGTCATTCAATAACAATTTATTGAGTCGCATTTGATATCTGTTAATTTATATTATAGGCATCTAATATTTAGCATTTTAAATGTACAGTATAATAGAGAAAATCGTTTAGAAATTACTCATAATATTGCATAGTTCATAAGCATTATTGACAAGGATTAGTGGCATTTGCAGCACATTATCAACGGGACGTGATTATTGAGTGTTATTTATAAAAAAAATATTTGCTAATACGTGAAAAGCGAATGATTTCATACATAAATGATTCGAGCAAAACACGGCAAATCCAAATATGGCTTTTGCATATTTATATTATATAAAATGGATACAGTTGTACATAGTTGCGAGTGGATGAAAACACACTCAAATGTTTGGGCAATTTTAAAAAAGTTACTCTGGTCTTAAATTTCGAATGTAGTGCATAGATGATAGTTGACAAAGAAATCTTAAATTGATTTAAATTCATACAGAAGTACTTGAGCACAACATATAGAGGGGGTTCACTAACCCTAAGAATTATACCGATTACACAAGTATTTGAATTGAAAACGTTTCATGTGCAATTTAATTTATTGACAATCAATATATATTTATTAAGCTTTATCCAGCTAAACATCAATGCAATGAATTTGGCAGATTACATACATAGATAGATAATGCTTGTCGTTAGTTATAATGAAAACATTTGTATGACATCGTTTGTTTGGTCATTAATTGACAGCTATAAATAAAATATAAGCCAATAAAAGCTTAAACAACGGTATCATATTTACCTCATTTTGCCAACAACCTTGCGTGATTGCGAGAAGCGAATGCCAGAGAGAGAGAGAGAGAGAGAGAGAGAGAGAGAGAGAGAGGGAAGAGGAGCAAAGTAATTTAATTTCTATTACGATTGTCGATTGACATCGACAAGGTCTATTTAAAAGAGAGCTCGTTTTCGAGTACTCATCAGATGTGCATAGCATATGCAAAGATAGTTCGAATCGTGTTTTTTCCCTCCTACTAAATTTGCAATCAATCGATGGTTATTGATTTTTATACCCTGAACCCATTGAAAATGGGTAAAAAGGGTATAATGGTTTTGTGCAAATGTATGTAACAGGCAGAAGGAAGCATAAAGTATATATATTCTTGATCAGGACGACGAACCGAGTCGACTTAGCCATGTCCGTCCGGCCGTATGTCCGCCTGTATGAACGCCGCGATCTCGGAAACTACAAAAACTTGAAATCTAAACTAAATGACTATAGATTCTCCTAATCCATACGCTGTACAAGTTTATCATTTTTTTTCCATATCTTGTTCCGTTTTATTATTATCGATAAACATCGATTTCTTGGCATATCTCGGAGGCTATAAGCGCTAGAGCCATCAAATTAAGTTTAATATGTGCTTTTAAAGGATACGCTGATTATGAATATTTCGGACTTTGGATACCTCCCCCCATTCGCGCCCCATATCAAGAAAACGCAAATCAAATACTACAGACATGCGCTTTGGTACATAGATTTGGATGCAGCTATTAAGCACTGAAAATTTCATAGCAATCATACTCATAGTTTAGAAGCTATTCAATTTTCCATAGTGGGGCGAAGCGCAGCCGGTGTGTAAAGTACGCAGCTTGCTGCGTGCGTTTGTATGTGTGTGAATGTGGGACTTTGTGAATGTGTGTATGAATGCAACGAGGTTTAAATGTATGTAACGACAACTCGCCGCTGGGTTCAGGGTATCTCCTAGTCGGGTACACCCGACTAGAGCCATCTTACTTGTTTTGTTGTTGTTTGTGTACCCTGTTCCCATCGAAAATAGACAAGCAAGGGTATAATGGTTTTGTGTAAATGTATGTAACAGGCAGAAGGAATTATCTCCGACCCCACAAAGAATATACAGTACACAATACACAAAGTATTTAAGTATCCCGAAAATTCGGACACTAAAATATTTTTTTCCATATCTTCCCCATTTGCTAATATCGATAAACATTGTTACTAATGTATGGTTTTTTGAACATATCTCGCAGCTTATAAGAGCTAGAGCCACAAAATTATCAGCGTATGTTCTCGTATAGAATCACAGATCAATAATATTTCACTATCCCCCACAATTGAAAATTACGCCATATAAGAGATATCCTCCTTGCGCTTTGGTTTTTACAAACATTTGGGTGCTCTTTTTCATAAAGATCGGACAAGAGCTTAGAAGCCATTCAAATATAAAGTTTCCAGGGTATCTCCTGATCGGCCAGATCCGAATGGAGCACGTTTTTATTTAGAAATTCATAAGCAGCAATTTTGTCGCTGCAGATAAGCTGTTAACTCTGCACAAATTTGTATTACCAATAATGGGCTAATAATGATTACCAAAAAAGTGATCGGATGTTGTTGATATATACATGTACATCCATTCATTCATAAATAAATGGCATATGAGTAGTACATTCTCTCTATTCCAGATAAGTCGTCGACAGTGTTCAACTTGAACTTTCATGTGTTGTCCGAAGCAATAAAAAATTGTGACCAATCGTTTAGGTCCACGTTGGCTTCAAATAAACGTTTTTCAACAAAGTCCTCATCGGTATCCCTAGATATTTTTATGAGACAGCCTACACAAATTTAGGTTAGTTTAAAAACCAAACGAAAAACTACCTTATTGATAAACATTTTGCGATAAAACACACTTTTTAAAGATTGATTGCTATCTTAAAAAAAATTCATTTTTATATTTTTATAGTTCTTCGAATCGAATGATTATAAATGACTTTTGTCTGTTTCGGCTTCTGGGAATTTTTATTTGATGGTGCTATGCAGAAGTTAACATTTGCGTTGAGTCAAGTTTTATTGATTGTTTAGTGTTACAATTTTGTTGCAAAAGGCGTAACACGCGACAAATGAATATTAATAGTTAATGTTAGTTCATATAATTACTGTATTTGTCTTTCATGTATCTGACCTGTTAGGCAGATATGTAAGAGGTTAGGAATATGAGCCCACTAAGCGAGTGAATGGATTGTGGAATGGGGAGAATATACGTAGGTTTTCGCACATGCTTTCTGCATCCTTTGGAACAAAAATGTCCAATGGCGCCGCGTTTATACAGTGATCAGGTTTTCGAAATTGCCAAAAACCTGTAAAATTCGGTGATTGACAGACAGTTTATATGTTTATAGATATATGGGCATTTGTGGACTAAAACGAGTTACCGAAAGTCGTGTACTCGATATCATGTTTGGGAATTTTGCACAAAGGAAAACACAAATGTGTTTGAATATTAAACATTTCAATATTTGCATACAAACAATAGCAACATTTACCAAATATTATAACAGCTGCTGCTGCATATTTCATTGCACATGCGCGAAATAACGAACACTAAATTAATATAAAATGAGCTATTATTGAACTGCTCTGTATACATAGATCCATTTCTGATGCATGCATCAAGAATAAAAAGCTCCACGAAATAAACTCGTACAAAAATTAATGGGAACAAGTTCTTTTGAAGACCTTTGTAAGTCTAGACTTTCATTATATTTTAGACAAATATGGTTGACAAAGTAAGCTAAGGAAAATCAATTTGTTCAACAAAAATATAACACATTCAGAGGCTTCTATTAATAGAAACAGTTGTTTTGGCACCAAATTTAAGCCATTTATTTTTCAGCTATATAAACGTCTGATTTTTTGGTAAACTGTTTCGGTTAGTGATTTTAAAATATTAGAATTACGGGTTCCAACCAGTTCGGGTTGATGAAAATAAAAAGCCTTTTTTTTAACAAATATTAAATTGCTTTTGTACCAATATTTATATTGGTATTAAAAAAATATTTTATTTAAAAAAATTTAATTTAATAAAAATTAGGATACCTAATATTTTCCATATTTTTAAATGTACTCTTAAAGTTATTGCAGTTTTCTCTTTACTTATATAGGTTTATATCAATATCAATCTTACAATATCAAAGAATCCAGACAATTCTGCATTAAATGTATCAAAACAAGAAGTTGCATTTGTTTCTCCTCGACCATATAACCGACCCAAGAGCTGTACTAAAGTCCAGTTAAATTTCATTTAATTTATCAAATAACTATAAATATAATTATATAACACAATTTAAAAATAGACAATTTAATAATCAGATGTTTGCCTCGTGCAACTACGGATAACTACATACTGTCGCTTTAAGTGCAAACGATTTTGTTTTGTTTTAGTTTCTTATTCTTTGAGTCATCGTCACAAGAATCTTTAAAATCATATACCACAATAATTTCCCCCCACTCCCGCTTCCTGGTGACTTGAGTTAGAGCGATGAACGCTGCCATAAAACTGCAATTGCGATTAGAGAGCAGGAAGAGGAAACCTCTACCTCTCTAAGATGTATATAAATATGTTTTTAATGAACATCAACTGATTATATATCAAGCTGCACTAGCGTAGGCAGGAGGGGTTTTTTTGGGCTAAATATATTTGGGTGTTTGTAAAAACAAAGCTGCAATCTTCCAAATACTCTTGCCGTACCTCTTATATTAACAGCCGAAGTGGCCTTACATTAGTTTTTTAGAGATGCTCGTGTATTCTATATTGTAATATTGGAAAATCATTATCTTCTTTTTCTTTAAAAAAATATTTGTTTGAAACCCCCAACAAAATTCCTGCCTACACCACTGTCAAACTGTGTTTTGTATTTCTGACTTTATAAAGACGTCGTTTTTGTAGACCAAGACTTGCATCGACAAGTCCACAACACTGTTGTTAGGAATCACATTTTTTATTTTCTTTGCTTATCAATTTCAGTTTTTATAAAAAAAAAATCGATAAGTGAGTGAGCACAACCATAAATCACTAACGATATGTTGGAAATTTTACTTATCCAAAATAAAGTGCAATCGAAAATTAATAATGTGAATTAAAGCAGTGTGTTTATTTAAGATATCCATGGCAAACAACTACAAAAAGTAATGAACAAAACGGCAAAAGCATGGTTGAAGCCAAAAACATGCGCACTCATTTGCCTGAGCATATACAACTAGTTCAAGTGCCCTACCCCACTAACATATGTACATAAGTACGTATGCACATACATGTTTATTTATTTATATGTGCATATAAAAGGAGAGAGAGAAAAGCTGGGGAGCGGCGGCGACTGCTTCAGTCGGCAATGTCGATTACGGTAGCGGACCATAAATAAATATAAATGCCGCTTGCTGCTGCTGCTGCTGCCGCTACGTCTGCTGCTGCTGCTACTGCTGCTGCTGCTGGGTCGTCGTCGTCGTCAACGTGGACAACGCATGTTGACTGCGAGTTCGACGGGCCAGCGACGAACGACGGCACTTGAATGTTAGGCAAAAGCAAATGCTCGCCGTTGCTTCGTCAAGTGGTGCGCCCAAAAGTAAGTGAGTGAACGATCGGTGGGAGGCAGGCAGCAATAGCAAAAACTAAACAAGAAAGAACGTTGCAGTCGGGTGTAACCGACTCCGCAATACTCGTTCACCGAAAATTACAGCTTAAATCAGACGAAAACAGTCGTTAGTATTATTGATATTTTGAAAAATAATAGATTTTTGTAATTTGTGTAGACGAAATTTTTCGGAGGTTAGGGAGGTTATCAGAATACTGTTTACCAAATTTAGTGACTCTAGCTCTGAAATTGTGGGAGATTTGGATTTTCGCGGCTTACGATCCGCCACACCCCTAGTGGGCGGATCCAGAACATTTGTTTTTGCGATCTTTAGAGGAGGTCATCATTTTTCTGACTGACAAAAAAATGTATGAATCTAGCTTTCAAACTGGGAGAGATATTTCAATTTTATCGAATTGGCACGCCCGCAGTGGGCGCGGGTACACACGAATATATATATGCAAGGCGGGCATTGCACAAACCCAATATTCTCTTATATATGCACTTCGTGAACGAGTATAAAAACAATTCAAAATGCCAAAGCACAAAAGATAAAAGCAAATGAATTGAGAAAATTGTTGAGACTAAAAATATAATTACGGGGACATTACAAATGCTGTCAAGCTAAAAAAAAAAACAAAAACAAAAGTAATTAAACAAAGGATCTTAAATATGATTCGAGTCTCACATACGCACAAATATTCTAACATTATACATGTATATGCAAACAACATACATGTGCACACATACATACACATGTGTACTTATTAAATTTCATAAATGTAAGCTTATCAGTGAGCACAGCCTGCCCCCGTTGCCCCACCTTCCCCGCGCTGACGCAGCAAGAAAAGTATCAAAGGCAGCGCAATCACATACACAACGAAATACGCGCTGCGCCGTCAAGGAACGCAGCGCAGTCGCCGCAACGCCGATAAGTAGACGAGGGTTGCGTCTCCACAGAATACTTAATACTAATGTAATTAGCTTATATGCACACACACACTCGCACATTGGCCAGGCCACATTTATTAACACATTACACGGCACTTACCTTTGGCAAATGTTACGTTTCGGCTGGCGCTGCCTCTGTCGCGGCGTGCTGAGCGAGCAGCTCTGCTTACTGCAGCATGCCTATGGCGGTGTCGGCGTCGCGTCGACGTCTGCTGCGGCAGCGCTGCGACCGCGACTGCGACTGCTTGCTGTCAGTTCAAATCATGCGCTCCGCATTTAGTTGATGCATTTTTGTCCACTTTTCACCGCCAACCAATGATTTATTTTGAAAAAAATTGGCTATTTACTGTTTTGTTTATTGCTTTAGATTGTACAGTTCACTTTTGCTTGCGCGTCTGTGTTCGTGTGTGTATGTTCGGCTCTGCTGCGGCGCTGCTTTGCTACGCGTTCACTTATTTTTTCTCTTTTTGTTTTTTGCAAGCGTCAAAAAGTTGTTCTTATTCACTCGCACGAGCAGCCAATTCATACCATTGATTTTACACGCACACAAACACACCGGCGTAGGAGTGGAGCCCGCAGCGAATTCGATTGTGTATCAAACGTCGTTTAACCGAAACAGTCAATGTTTTAATTTAACATTAGGTTTGACACAGACACAAATGCACTCACTTTGCTGGATATTCTCAAATTTTCGGATATTAAAATTACCAGGGAAAGCCATGTTCGCGGCGTTCAAGTCACATTTATACTGTGCGGTGCTCGAATGGCGCATGAAATAAAATTCAAACAGGGTTGCCACAGATCAGTTGTTAGTTCCTTTATCCGATTATTTAATTCGAAATGTAACCACACTACAGGCAAAAGAGCGTTATATAAAATGCCAACGTTTAAGATTTGTGATAAGCTAGTAAAAATTGTATGAATTATACTTTTTATATTAGACTTGGTCAACGTGGCTATTTAAGTGAGATGACAACACTACTTAGATATAGAGATGGAATTTTTCGTTTGGATTTAGTAGAAATGAACTAGTAATATGTCCGTATCAAATCTTAATTTTAAGAGCACCTTGTATCCGAAATATTGTCTAAAAATCATTAAAATTAAAAATAAATGTCTTGGTGCATTTATTGTCAATGCAGTTTGCTTTATAATAGGCAAATTCCAACAAATTTGTGCTGGGAACTAGTTAGACTCAAGAGCGAGCGTACTAAGTATCGAGTACTATTTCTATCGATAAAAATTCATATAAGTACTCAATTGGTATCGATACTCCGCCACCCCAATCGTGTGCGTCTATTGCGGCTGCAGCATTTTCAATATTCGTTTTCGACGTGAATCTGTGCACCAAATCAAATAAAAGCATATAAAAAGTGTTGCACAATGAACACACTAGGTCCTAAAAAGGACGGCAGTCCTAACATTGACTTTTTCCAGTCGCCTGAGACACTGCAGGGCTTCGAGTCCATACGACAATGGCTACAAAAGAATTGTAAAAAGGTGAGTACAACGCCACCGTAAGCGAAAACAAAAATGGCGCTTCGCGCAAATTGAAAACATACGAGAACTGACGTGCATTTGTGTTACAGTACTTGGCGCACAGCTCGGAGCCAATAACAAAGGAATCGCTTGCACAGCTACTAATACTGTTTCTGCAATATGTGGAGGCCAAATTGGGGAAGAACTCGGCCGATCCGCCGGCGACGAGAATCCCGGTAAGTGTGTTTGTGTGTGTGTTGGGGGAACAGGGTGTTTTGGGTGTGCAAAATGTTGTATGTACACGCGCGCTAGAGATGCGCCACAATTTCGATGCGGACACGAACGTTGTTGACATATTCGAGCACGAAACAAAACATTTTCGATTTTAAAATTAAAAAAACAAAAAACATGGATATATAATTGTTTTATGGTAAAGCTTAAAGTGAAAAAAATTTTATTGATTATATACACTTGTAATTTTTTATATTTCCATTGTATGGGAATTATTTCTTTTTGAGTGAACTTCAATGCAATCTCTGAGCAACATTATTAATTTAATTTTCTTATTACAGATGCGCTGTTTTCTGGATTTTAAAAACGGCGGAGGTCTTTGCATCATTTTCTCCACCATGTTTCGTTTTCGGGCCGAGCAGCGTGGCAAGAAATTTGACTTTTCCATAGGCAAGAATCCTACGCGCAAGGATCCCAACGTCCAATTGCTGATCGAGATCGAACAGGCGCTCGTGGAGGCAGATCTCTATCGAATACCCTACATCTATATCCGGCCGGAGATTGAGAAGAGCTTTGAGGCGCGTCTGCGCGAAATTCTTGACAATCGACGGGTGGAAATCGTCACCGACGAGGAAGATGCCACGCACATTATCTATCCCGTGGTAGATCCACATCCCGATGAATACGCTCGGCCCATTTTCAAACGTGGCAATCATGTGATGCTTCACTGGTACTACTTTCCTGAGTCCTACGATTCATGGACGCTGAATAGCTTTGATTTACCGGATAATATACCCGAGAATCCGGAGTCCCCAGCGGAACGTTGGCGGGTCGCTGCATCTTGGATCTTAGACCTGGAGCAGTACAACGAATGGATGGCGGAGGAGGACTACGAGGTGGATGAGCTGGGTAAGAAAAAGACGCACAAGCAGCGCATGTCCATCGACGACATCATGTCCTTTGGCGACGACAAAAAGAAGCCAACCACGAGCACCAGTGGCACCGGCAAGCAAAAGCGACGTCGCTCGCCGTCGCCCACGACGTCAACATCCACATCGAAGCCGGGGAAGCGAAAGCGCTCTCCGGCAGTCATACACAAGAAGTCGCGCAATGACGACGACGATGAGGATCTAACACGGGATCTCGACGATCCGCCGGCTGAGCCCAACATCCAGGAGGTGCACAAGGCGACGCATTCGGCGCTCCAATCGACAGCCAGCCCAGCACCCGGCGGCAAATCACGTGGTGACAACGATATGATGCCCATTAAAGGTGAGTTATCCATGTGATCCGTATTATGCTTATTTTATCTTTAACCCTGTCTTTGCCATCAGGTGGCACCATGACCGATCTGGACGATGAAATGACCGGCGGCAGTGCTGCCCAGGCGCTGTCCACCGGCGACGGCGACAACTCGCAAACGGGCAAGACCAGCGACAACAGCAATACCCAGGAGTTTTCATCCTCGGCCAAGGAAGACATGGAGGACAACGTCACCGAGCAGACCCATCACATCATTGTGCCCTCGTATTCGGCCTGGTTTGACTACAACTCCATTCATGTCATCGAAAAACGCGCCATGCCCGAGTTCTTCAACAGCAAGAACAAGTCGAAGACGCCAGAGATTTACATGGCCTATCGCAACTTTATGATTGACACCTACAGGTGGGTTACCTAACCAAACTTTCGACTGCCCGTTGAGGAGTTTTTCTTACATGTTTCAAAATTAGTTTTGATACATATTTGCCTATTTAAAGCATTTTTCAGTCAGAAAAGGATACTTATCTTATCAACAAACAACTCCAATTTTAAACTGCTGATTGCTTTTTGCTTTCAGGTTAAATCCCACAGAGTACTTGACCAGCACCGCCTGCCGTCGAAATTTGGCAGGCGACGTGTGCGCCATAATGCGCGTGCACGCGTTCCTAGAGCAGTGGGGTCTCATTAACTATCAAATTGATGCCGATTTGCGTCCCACGCCAATGGGCCCGCCGCCCACTTCGCACTTTCACATACTCTCCGATACGCCATCCGGCTTGCAGGCGATCAATCCACAAAAGACGCAGCAGCCGTCGGCAGCCAAAACACTACTCGATCTGGACAAGAAGCCACTGAGCAAGGAGGGTGCTGGCGTGGATTGCGATAAGAGCGCTGGCGGCTTGGGCATCAAGACGGAGACACTGGAGAACGGCTCCGCCAGCGGGCTGGCCTCTGGGGTCAGTCAGTTTGGCCTGAAGCTGGATCAGTACGCCAAGAAGCCGGCGGCAATGAAGAATCGCACGGCGGCGAGCATGTCGCGCGAGTGGACCGACCAGGAGACGCTGCTGTTACTCGAGGGTCTCGAGATGCACAAGGACGACTGGAACAAAGTGTGCGAGCATGTGGGTACACGCACCCAGGACGAGTGCATCTTGCACTTTCTACGATTGCCCATCGAGGATCCGTACCTTGAAGATGATGGCGGCTTTCTGGGTCCCCTCGGCTGCCAGCCAATTCCGTTCAGCAAGTCCGGCAATCCGATTATGTCAACAGTGGCATTTCTGGCGTCCGTGGTGGATCCGCGTGTCGCTGCTGCCGCTGCCAAGGCTGCCATGGAGGAATTCGCCGCCATCAAGGTAAATTTCCAACTGAAATATTTCGGAGAGAGACAATTTTAATTATTTATCGCCGCTGTAGGACGAGGTGCCAGCCACTATTATGGATAACCATATGAAGAACGTGGAGAAGGCCTCGACCGGCGGCAAGTTCAATCCCAACTTTGGTTTGGCCAACAGCGGCATTGCCGGCACAGGCAACGACAAAGACGATGACGAATCGAAGGAGGGCAACAACAGCAGTTCCACGTCGGGCGGCAACGATGAGGAAATGAAGGATATTAACAAAAAAGACGGTAAGTTTAACAGAACTATAAATACTTAAGCTACGTACATATATATCTTTGCGAATGGAGAACACATTTTGGCCGCCGATCATAATTTGTAATTTACATAAGATCACAATTAAGTATGTTGCAGTCGGGCGTAGCCGACTGCGCAATACTCCTTCACACTATAATAACAGCTTAAAAGAGTCGAAACGGTCTTAATTGTAATTGTTATTTAGGAAAAATATAGATTGTGGGGGAGGTATATAGATTAAATCGATTTGCCACGCCCATAGTGGACGTAGCCAAAAAATCTTAACATTTTAGCTGACGCAGGTATACATGAGTATATATTCCGAATTTCCTTTGGAACTTGAGGTTCTAGCCTCAATACCGTAGAAAAAATGCGATCATACGGATGGATACGCCCTCTGGGGCGTGGCAAATCCATAAAATCCTTATCTTGGGGCGGGTAAACCACGAATGACCATATTTCTCAAAATTTTAGAGCTAGAGTCACCAAATTTGGCAGCAGATTTCTGATGACCACCTCTGAATAATGTTCTTAAATAACAATAATAGTTACGACCGTTTTCGACTGTTTTAAGCTGTCATACTGTGAACGAGTAATGCGTAGTGGGTTACACCCGACTGCAACGATCTTACTTGCTTTGTATCTGCGCTTGAATATTACGAATAAAAACGACTGTTGACTGGTCCATTGGCTTGTTCAAGAGCTTTGACTTGCGTGATGAACACAAACTTTTCTTTTTACATTGAAAAAGCCTCGATCAACTTATCTTATTTCATCTAATTTAATAAAAATACGAATTGGTACCAATTTTGTAAAATTTATTTGCAAAGGTATAAACTTCGTCGGCATGCCGATAAATGTTTTCGTTTTCCCGCCAATATCTTTTAAGTTTTCATTAATGTTTCTTTTATTTACAAAATTTTGCGAAAATGACATAAATTTGGCCTCTTTTGTGTTGCGTTATGCGTTATGCGTTTGTTCACACACAAGCCACAGACGACGCCAAGTCCAAAGACAAAACGAAATCGGATAAGCTCAACACAAACACAGACTCAAGTTCCACATCAACAACAACCACAACATCAACAACAACTACAACAACAACAGCAACAAGCAACACGCCCACCACCAATAACACAGATAAAAAATCTAAAGATTCGTCGTCGTCGTTGGCCGGCGGCGACAAAGCCAACAAAATCGACAAAACGAGCAACGCCTCAAACAAAACGGCTTCCAACTCCTCACCCACAGAGACTGGCACCAACAGCGACGTTGAGATCAAAACGGAGGACAACAGCGGCGACGGCGAGACGAAGGATGGCAGCAACGATGCCAGCAGCGGCGGAGCACCAGCCAAGGATGGCGCGTTTAGCGAGAACAATATGCAAACAGCAGCTGCCGCTGCGTTGGCCTCGGCAGCCGTCAAGGCGAAGCACCTGGCAGCACTGGAGGAGCGCAAGATCAAGTCGCTGGTGGCGTTGCTGGTGGAGACGCAAATGAAGAAGCTAGAAATCAAACTGCGGCATTTCGAAGAGCTGGAGGCCACCATGGAGCGTGAGCGCGAGGGCCTCGAGTACCAGCGACAGCAGCTCATCACAGAGCGCCAGCAATTCCATCTGGAACAGCTGAAGGCGGCCGAGTTCCGAGCGCGCCAGCAGGCGCATCATCGCCTGCAACAGGAGATGCAGCAACAGGGACAGACGGGCGCTGCCGCGGGTGCCATGATACTGCCGCCACAACAGCAACAACAGCAGCAGACACTGCCGCCGCCACATCATCACCAGCCGCCGCAAGTGCAGCAGCAGCACCAGCCACAGCCATTGGGTGCACCCTCGGCGCAGCATCAACCGCTGCCCACGCACATAGCTGCAGTTGCACCGCCCAACGGTGCACCTTTCGCGGCGCCGCCAGTTGTCCCTCCCGTGGCCGCAGCGCCGCCGGCACCGGCAGGCGAGCTTTCTGCACCTGTGGCGCAATCCCAGCCGCCAACGCCAATGGGTGAGTAAAAATGTAGAGTTCAATTGTCGCACACAACTGAAGTTGAAGCCAACATAATATTATCAAGTGTTGGCTCAAGCGATTCAGTTAAATTTCAGTTAAAGAAAATGACTCGATTTATAATATGCTTTCACATCTCCACCTTTCAGACACTACACCGCCAGCTAATGCACCACCTGCTGCCGAAGTCGCCAGTGTGGCAGCAGTTGCGCCCAACACTGCGCCTGCCCCAAGCATTCCAGCGGCAAGCGTTGCTGCTGCTGCTAATCCTCCTCCTTCATCTTAAAGCTATGTGTAGGCATGAGAAAACAATTTAGTTATAAGTTGCACGCTCTCAGTATGTATTGTATACTCTTCTCTCCCGTAACCTTATTGTCTGATCCCGCTTTGAAACCCTTCGATTAGTGTACTTACGTATTTTGTTGTAGTCCCCTGGTGGCGCCTGCTCATTTGTTCTGAGTAGGCGCCTTTTCAATATTTACACAACTTTGAACCGAGTTTCAAACCCAAAACTGCATTAAAATAAAGTCTATTCATATGTATGAAATTGCTCAATATTGTATTTAAATATATTTAAGAAAGAATAGGATGCCCACGGATTTTTTAACCTTGCATAAAGACCAGATGCAAAGAAACTGTTATAAAATGGCAGCTATATGATAAAGTGGTCCGAACTTGCCGACTCATAGATATATAATACCTGGAGCAAAGACATCAGCAAAGTTAATCACAGACAGTTAAAGCGATCTAAATATATATAATTTAAGGAGTCAGAGATGTCTACTTCAATACGTGACCAAACACATTTTTCTTTGTTTTGATGCTGATTTTAGACAAGTCTCTCAGTCGACGGTATTCAGCTGGGAGATTACGATATTTCCCGTGTAAAGCTCCTATATACATAAATACGAAAACTTACATTCCAAATTTGGTATTTGTTCTTAGCTCTTATCGATATCGTCTAGATCGACCCGCTTAATGGTAAATCTGATTTAATGATTTCGAATATTACACATTTCGATACCCAGAGTATATCGAGATAGATTAGGTTTATACGTGCTCCTAAGGCGTACAGCAGATGTACACTATATATAACAAGTAAGAACGCTGAAGTCGGGTATAGCCGACTGCTCACTACTCGTTCACAGTGTAACAGGAGTTTAAAAGCGTCAAAGACTATCTTAAAGATGGTTCTTACCTTAAAGCAATGCTCTTCAAACTGTAATTTTGAGACAATATAGATTTATGGGGAGTCGGCATGGTCAAATATTTTTTGGTTCGATCTTTAGAGGAGATTAAATGTAATCTACTTGCAAAATTTGGTGAATCACTAAACTGTGAGATATAGATATTCGCCCCAAGTGGGCGTGCCCAAAAAAGTTTTCCTCGATCTTAGAGCTAGTCACCAAATTTAAACCAGGTATACATTTTTGTCTATTTGCTACACCTCCAGTGGACGTAATCTTCTTCACTCTTTTTCAATATATTTACTCTTGTTCCTCCGTGAACTAATATAAAAAATGTTGAGTGAGTTTTCCAGTTGTGAGGATCTAGGATCACAATCCATAATAGGCGAATGTTATTTAAAAGTTCTATTATTAATAATACATATACCATAGAAAGATAACGCATTTGGTCAACATCTTTTTATCATTTAATAATATGGTGATTTCAGTATTAAGTATTCAGGCAATTCAATGTTTAAATCCATTCACAATGAAAATCATGAGAAAATTATGCTTAAACGTAGCGTAATCCATACACTACAAAAAAGGTAGCACACATGCGGATACGGATAAAAAAAAACGTAACATGATAGGTCCTAGTCCTGCCCAGTCCCGCCCTGTCCCGCCTGGGCTTACTGAAAGGTTGTGCGTCGTCTGAGTATATTCGGCCGTTTGCTGGACGAGAGTTTGCCGAGCTCGTCGTTGGAATGTGCCCGCTTCAGGTTCTGCGGCGTCTCCGTCTCAGTGATGATCTTGGCCTTGCAGTCCTCGGCCATGCAGATGCGGGGCATGGCCTCGGGGGAGACGAAGACGTTCGTGTTGTGGCCGTTGCTCTTGAGGCACCTATTGCTGCCGAGCTCCTGCAGGGGCCGATTAACAAGGACGGTTTCGTCTGATGCCGTCGACTGCTCGCAGTGCAGCGCTTGGGCGTATTCGGCCATGCGCCGAACATATACTCGATTGTAGAAGGTGATAATGTCCGTGTCCGGCTGGCCGTCGGCCAGGTGCACGGCGCGATAGATGGCGCTTTGGGCGTGCGGCTGGCGACGATACTGCTGAATAATGTCGCTGAAGCTGATGCGCAGGCGCGCCTTGCGCACGCACAGGTAGACCGCGCACATGAGCAGCTGGTCCAGGTGCCGCTGCTTTAGCAGCTCGTCGCCGTGCACGATGATTGAGTGCTCCACGATGTGCCAGATCTGCGTGTACCTGGCAAGCAGCGCCAGACCCTTGCAGAGGTAGGCCAGCCGCTGGTTGGCCAGGTGGTAGAACTTGCGCAGGCAAATGGTGACTGCGCCGGCGGACGCGGCTCTTGCGTTCTCCTGTCCCAAGCTCGACTGCACGTCCTGGCACCGCGGCAGGCCGCAATTGGCATGGACATGCCACAGCTGCGAGTTCTTCTTCCAGATCAGCGAGGACAGACATTGCGCCTCCACGACATGCAAGTGCTTGATGAGATCACGTGTCAGCAGACCGCTCTCGTGGCGGACGACGAGCTCGATTATCTTCTGGAACTCGAACGCATTGATACCAAAGCATTTAAGCAGCCAGGGAAACTGCTGGGGCGTCTCTGCCGTCCCGAAAATGTACAGCACCAGCTCCAGGCAGCAGGCGGCCAGTGTGACATTGAAGCTGCGCTTCAGCTGCAACAGCAGCTGCCCAATTTTGAGCGTCGGCCTGCGACGCAGCTCGGCGCCGATGATTTTGTCCAGCAGCACGAAATACAGGCCCCTCACCAGGTTCAGGCGGTAGTCGGCTGCTTCTTGGTTCAAATGTGCCGCGGAGTCAAACTTAATGTACATTTCGCGCAGCGATTTCTCCAGGAGATTGGCATCGTCCTTCCCCAGAGCACTGCTTATGTAGGCAGGCAGCGTTTGGGGCAGCTCTTCGGCCAGCAGCTTTGCTAGATTATCGCGCTGAACCTCGTTGGTTAGCTGCGAGATTAGCTTGCTTTTCGATTCCGTTTCGTTATTCAGCTCTTTAGTTGCTCTCAGTGCCGGCTGCTTGTCCGGCGGAGAGTGTGGCGTGTGCTTCAGTAGAACGCGCTCGTCGATTTCGCTGATATCGGACACATGCACGGCGTAGCTGCGATTGAGGGAGGCCAAGTTGACCTCCAGGATGCCATCCTTGACCAGTTCGCGCATGACCCGATCGTTGCCCAGCAAGCGCTGATCCATGAACAAACCCATCACAGCCTTGTGAAAGAAGGCGTTCTTCATGATGCGAGCTCCCTTGGCCGGCAGCTCCGGTATGAGGCCACATATGGCGTCCATGGCACTATATTTGAGCAGTAGATCAGAGTCGAATTCACTGCTGCTCCACCTGAAGGGCACGCCCTGGAACGCCGTGTTAATCACATCCGAATTGTGCACCTCGAGCGCATTAACGTAGACCAGTTCCAGGGCGCACACAAGCACCTGGCAGCCGTTGATCAGGTTGGTTGTGGCGAACGAGGGCAGCTCGTTGCGCACCACCAGGAACAGCAGCCAGCCAAACTCGTAGATCATCTGGTAGTGGGCGCGACTCTCCGTAGACGCGGGCAGAACGTAGAGCTGCCTGAAGATGCGCTTGTAGTGCTGCAGCAGGAGGAGTGTGATGCCCAGACGCCGTTCTAGATCGGTGATCTCCTGCTGAAAGCCCAGCGAGTTCTGCGCCAGCCAGTTCCAGTGCTCCATTCGCTTCAGGAACTTGTTGATGTTGATACCGAAAGTACGCAGCAGCTTGGTCAGCGAGATGTTCCAGCTATTGCAGCGCGCCTTCTTGTCCCACGCCTCCTGATCGTCGGCCCTGGTGGTGTCCACCTCCTGGCGCATGTCCTTCATTTTGGTCTGCTGCAGCTCGCTGTAAACGGCGCAGCAGAGCCAGTCGTCAGCTTCATTGGACAGGACGCCGTCGACGTTTAGTTTGTGAAATGTTTTGACGGCTTTCTGCCAAATCTCCGGCTCAATTTGCAATTTCTGACAGTTGGCCGCAAATCGCTGAAGGATGATCCCCTTGTCCTCGTTGTTCATCTTTCGTGGGCTGCAAACAATGGAGAATAACAACATTGCTTGATTTTAACTTAATTTGCTTACCTTTTTTTTTTGGAAAACCTTTGCAAAAATATTAATTTTACGTATCTTTCGGCGCGAATATCAAAATGCGACGCAGCGCAGTAAACGCGGGTTGGTCACACTGTCCGTCGTGATGCCGCCAGCTACACTCACGGTTGCCAAAACAATCAATTCAAATAAGCAGAACGTTCAATACTACAAATATTAATCATTTGTCACAAAAATAAAGTAAAAAATCTCCCCTTCAACAAAGTTTACTTACTTATTTGCTTGAGCCTGGTTGATGTATGGGCGGGTTTTATTATAAAACTGCGAAATGTACTCGATATGCTATGGCGCTGTTAGAGATAGTTTATCGAAGCCAGTTAGCAGCTGTTAAGTTCAAATTCGAGAATACCTCGCGGTTGTCATTGTGAATAACTTGTTGTTTAAGTAATTTCTTGCGATTTTCCAATTACTTACACTATTTCACATTGAACTACATACTCATACACGTTGCAAAACTGAAAATATTAAAAATAGTGCTCATTCTGTAATGTCAGAGTTAACAGCAACCAGTCTACAATAATAAAGTTGAACTTGACAACCCTGTTATTGTTTTATTTAGTTGCCCACTTAGTTAAAATGCTGCAAACCAATCGAGTCTTGCAAAAGGAGCAGATTGATTTATATGCAATAGAGCGGAAGCTGGTCAAGCTGCTGCCCGTTGTACAGGAGGCTTTGAATTCGCTTAAGGTAACAGCCCCCTACAAGTGAGTTCTGACTAACACCACTTTCCTCTCTTCAGGTGGAGGAGCTACATCTGAAATCGGAGTCGGTGAATCGGGCCATATCGCAAGTTCCGTCCACCTCAAATGGAGGCGTTAGTAAGGAAACCGCAGCCCCAAGCGTGATAACACCAAACGAGCAAATAAACCGGCAGGCCATCGACTTGGGTCTGTTTGGAAGCAGTTTAGAGGAGTTCGACGTGGAGCTCGATTCTGATTAGCCCAAAGTACAGCTGTTAGTAATTTATTGATACAAATTTAGCTAAGTTAAAAGATTCCCAAATACAAATGCGTCGTGATTTACAACTTAGGCTACTACAAAATTAAATAATTGGTAAAAATTGTGGTCTTGGTTATTCTGGCAATGAAAACCGAAATAGAAATAAACTAAACTACTAAAGCTATCTGTGTAATACACTCGATTCTGGAGCCACCTTTACACATCTTGTGGTCCGCAATCGGAGGATTCGGGCGAGCTGTCGCGTCGTTTCTTCTTTTTGGGTGAGGAAGAGTTTTCCCGTTCGTCGACGCTGTCGCTGCTTTTGCTGTTGGAGCTCGAACCGTCGCTCTCACTGCCGCTGGAGGAACCTGATTCAGCATCAGAGGAGCTGTCGTCGTCGGAACTGGAACTGTCCGAGTCGCTGCTGCTGCTGCTGGAATCGGAGTTCGACGAATCCGAACTACTCTTCGAACTGCTCTCCGATGAACTCGACGATGAGGAGCTGTTGGCTCGTTTTCGCTTGCGCTTGGCGCGCTTCTCCCCCCCGAGGCGCACCTCGGCCCTAGCGTCCGAGGAACGCACCTCGCTGGCCGGCGTCGCCTCTGCGGCATTCGCGCACTTCTCCGCCAAGTGTTTGCTCAGCTGCTTGGTGCGCGAGCTGCGATGCACGTACTTCCGCTTCTCCTTGCACTCGTAGCTCCAGTGGCCCAAGTTCAGGCACTTCTGACAGCGGATGCCATTCGGAAAGGCAGCGGCCAACTTTGCAGACCTGCGTCGGAAATTGTTTTTGTTTTTTTTTGGCGTTTCTTTCTATTTGCCGACTTACCGCTGCTTTTGCGCCAGCTTGCGCGCTGCCAACCCCACCAAAGTCATCCTTATGTAGTAATCTCTGAGACGGTGTTTGGAGCCAATTTTGACGGCGACTCTTTTTTTTCAAATAAACTGTAAGAGAAGGCAGCTGTAAAAACGTTTTGCAACTATTTTGTTTTGTTGTTAAACACGGTGTGGCCGCAAGCGAGAAGCCATAAAATACTGCTTATGCCAAAATAATTTTCAACGACTAGCATTATTCGATTGCAAAGTCGATAACAAGCAACCATTAGTTGATTGCAATTAGTTTTAAACAATTTGTTGTAGCATTGTTAGCAAATAATAATGCAAGTGTGCATTATTGGTGCCTATCACATTAGTTAATAATAGTAACTAGTTCGTGTTGCGCGCATGCCTATTGAGGGGCACATTATTGCTGCAAGAGTGCGAAGTTTTGTCCAAGATTACCCAAAATAAAAACAATAACAAAACCATTTTTGGTGACTAAGAGGCGAAAGCTGAAGTCCACAGACATTTGCATAGACGCAGCAGGTAAAGGTAATCCGATTGCTTAGCAAAAGAGTAACCCGTACACATCTCCCATTTACGTAGAGCCCCAACAATGACCGAGACGGATTCGACAGTCGGCCGGACGGAGACGCGCGTGATGCCAACAGCTGGCGTTCGGTTTATGCCGCCCGAGGAGCTGGCCATGCAGGCGCTTACCAAACAGCTATACAAATCGCGACTCTTTCGCGGCGTCTACCTGGAGCGCTGCTTCGTCGAGCAGGTCGGCGGTTATCGCGATGTGGTAGCCCTGCAGCGCAGCGAGCGGGATCTGGAGAAGCAGCTGCTTGGCAGCACGGCAAAACTGCAACTGTTCTATCAGCGCTTTGTGCCTCACATGTGGGTGGGCATCACCAAGGGCAACGTGGGCAGCTACAAGCACACACCGCATCCTGCCCAGCTGGACACGTGTGTCTGGACGGAGCTCAGCGATTTGGCATTTGGCGAGTACTGGTTCAGCATCAAGACACTACGGTTTCGCAACCAGGAGGTGCAGCTCAAACTGAAGATGGTTCGCGCAGTTGAGGCAGACCCGTTGCCAACGCCACGACACTCGCTGACGCTGAAGCGCAGCAGCCCCAGCAGAGCGATTACCTCTGGTGGTGGCTCCGTAGGAGCAGCAGCAGCTCCACCTGCTGATGATGCTAATGTCGTCAGCGAAGAACACCCGCTGCATATCGGCCTGTCTGATTTTTTGGCAATTCTGCAGCAATGGCGACTGTCGGTGGTCACAACCACATACGAATTTATGGCCAACGATGTGAATAAGCGCAATATAATGGGCACGATACGCTTCCTGGGTCTTCTCATCTTTTCGATACTGAGCGGCGCCGTTGTTGCGCTGCGTTTTATGGGCATCTTCGCCGTGCGTTTTCTGTTCGAGCTCAGCCGCTTTACACACACCGCAACACCCATCGTATTCAAGCTGATTGAGTTTGTCAACAAGATTGTGGGCGCGATCTTCATCCTGTTGACTATGATTTGGAAGGATTTGGTGGTTAATCGTGGCGGTGCTGTGCCCAAACAGCAGCTGGAAGCGGGCAATCGGTTTAAGAGTATCACCTACGACAGGCCAGAAGCGCATCGTCGCAGTCCGCGCTACGGATCGTCAAACTATATGTAATCCCAAAATGGATTTGTCGAAATTGTTTAGTGAGTTGCACCTGCATTTAGTCACTGGGGTAGGGTTTAGGGCATTGTTTTCCCTTTGAAATTGTGTTACTAGCATTATTATATAAACGGCACTCAGTCTCTCGGATTTCGCTAATATTTGTACAGCGAATATTTTCGAAGAGATTTAAAAATTTTTAAGATTTGTAATTATTGGTGAGCGATTTAGATACTTCTGTATATTCAACAATCACAATCATATTAATTTTTGATATTAATTCAATGTGTATTGTTTCCAAATTGTTTAGTCGAATATCTTGTAAATGTAGTGAAATTATTGTGAATAAATTTAATAAAAATATAATCAATTTGCAATTATAAATTGGGACTCAGAATATAACAAACAAAAATATATATGAACTGTGATCAAAGTTTTTATAAAGGCTACAAGCAATATAGAGATGATCAGTTCTTGTAAGTTGAGATCCTTCAAATATGCATATGTAGTTTTTATATTTTAACTATGCACTTACACCCTGCATTGGTTTACACAAATCAAAATAAAAAACTATCAAACATTTAATGCAGTGTTTATTAAATTAGTTACTCAGAAATTTTTTGATTATCAGCAACTTGGGCTTTCTCATAAAATTTATTCCTAATATATATGGCTTTGCAATGCGTTATCTAATTCTCGTAAAATGTCAAAAGCTACAGTTAAATATGTTCTCATGCCAAAAATTAAAAATATGATTGACTTCATTATTTTGTGCCAACCGAAGAAAGTTTTCAAAACAAAAATTTTGTTTGATTCGTAGCAAATTTTGCTGTTTACAGCCCTTAATCTCAATCGAGATATGGATAAAAATCGTGTTTAAAAATCAGTATTTTTTGATTTTGAAAAAAACTGAGGAAGTTGTCAATAAAAAATTAAATAAACTTGTTTTACAAATTGTTTACAACATTTTCATTCCCAATTTTCCAAGCCTCTACAATCTTCAAGATCGATGCGCGAACATACTCAGACTCAAACTGATCAAAAATATATCAACATTTCTTGAGTCTGCAACACATTACTTTATTATATCGTTCTCAATCAGCAACCAGTCGTGAGTGGCAGCACCTGGAAAAATAAATAGATAATCCACACAGGACCGTGACAACAAAAATAAAGACCTGTTTCTTTTGTTAGTTTTAATAGTTATACACTTTCATTTTATTTCTTTACTTGATGTTATTCTCGTTAAATTTTTGCCATATATATTTATGTATCTATATATGTAGACTAGTATAATTTGTCGGTTTGTCACTAATTCTTACACAAATGATCTTGTTGTGGATAGTTTATTGGTTGCCTTGTTTTCCTAACTTTTGCATGGGGTTCGTGTACTGGTACTCCTTTAGTATGCGCTCTAAATATTACTTGACTTTCACATTACTGTGGCATTTTATGAGTTTTTTGTTTTCTTTTTGTAGTTTCTTTTTTGGTTGTGTCTAACTTCGCAGTTTGTCAAATATCATTTTACGCCAGCGCTTCTGTCTAAATGTTATAATTAATAATTTTCAGTTTTATTATTAGTCAACTAAATTATATATTTTTGTGATACATATACTTTAATTAGTACATATACATAAATATATGGTATTGTTACTTGTTTTATTTATTATAATTACTTTGCGATGTTATATATATGGGAATTACTGCGTGTTTTTTTGTTTTTTGTTGGTTTTTGTTTATTTTCGTATGCAAATGCTTCAACGAACTTTGCTCATAACCTTTAATTAACATTTTTTATTTAATAATAAGCCTGTAAATTGTATGCAGACAATAAAATATGTGTGTTAATGCTTGGATCTTATTTGAGTTGGATGTACTGTAAATCATGTTGTCAACATTTCATTATTTGTCATTCTTTTTCAATATTATAAGGTATTTTTTTGTTTTTCTTTTTAAGTTTATTTATGTTTTAGTTGCTTTCATAGTGTTGCCAACTTGTTGAGAAACGAACAAATTAAATACAAATTTAAAATATGTTTAGTTCAACACTTTCTTGTTATTGTAAATACTTTTCATTTGTTTAAAAGTAAAATGTACAATATACAGTTTGAGTTAAATGTCATAACGTGGCATTAACTTTACTTTCGAGTATCAATACAATTTGACATTGCTAACAAATAATTACACATTTATAGCATACTTTATATTTCATTAACCATGTCCTTGCTGCTGAAAATAATTTGCTTTTTTTTTTTTAACAATTAGTTAGACATTTAGAGCAAAAACATTGATAATATAGATTGTTTTTTGTATTTTTTTGCTTTCTTTTTAGTTTATGCATAAAAATTTGTCTAGTGAAATATATATATAAATATATATATTTTTAAAGGTTTTGAACTGCTTATTGTTTATAATTGCGATTTTGTTATTTGTATTCTTTGTTAATTGCCTCTTTCAATTTATATTATTAAAAGTGTTGTCTGTATTTAATTATTGTTTTTGGCATTTATATTAAAAGGAATATGTATGTGTTTTGGTGAAAAGATTGTAAAAACCAGATACAGGTACACCCAAATCGAGAATTAAAATTTTTTGTTTTTTTTTTGTTTGAGGGTGTCTACATTGAAAATCATTCAAAACAAATAGCATTATGTAGATAAATCAATAACTAGAGGTAAAAAGTAATTGAACTATTGTATTTTGAATTTCACACATCTTTTGCGTATTCATATTATTATTTCATTTATTTATTGTAATTGCAACAAAAAAAAATTTGTAAAACTGAACTGTAAATTGTGTTTAAATTTTTATTTATAATTGGTTTTTATATTTATATTTTTACAGAGTACATATAGTATATATATATATATATATATTTATACATATATATATATATATATATATTATTATATATATCTATATTTATAATAATTTTTTTACACATTAAATTCAAATGCATTATTTTTTATCTGTTTCCGTATATATATGTATATATATATAATTTATTTATAAATATAAATAACAAAATGTTTCCCTTTGAAGCTTTTTTATGTACCATTTTTATATTGTTTTTATGTAGTCATTACTATATATTCAAATACGATTTATACGCTGCTGTTTTTTAATTATATTTTAACCAGTTTCTTGTTTAGCTTGAAATTTGTGTATGTATTTATATGTATTTTTAGTTAACTGTTTGCCATTTTTCGTGTGCTGAACAATTGGCGAAAGTTCCCGTTAAGCTAAACGACTCGTCACCTCATGTGACAAAACTAAAAAAGAGAATTCATTGTATCGGATTGATTGAATTTAGCCAAATAGGTTGAATCAATACATAAAGTACTTGAGTTAAGTGTCTTATATCATCTTTTAAGGTAACTGAATAAAATGGTTAGCTTTTGCGCACTGCCAATAGCCAGATCTCAACCAACTTTTCCAATAGGACCCGAGGCAAACCCTAATTACATTTACGAGTATTTTACGCCAACACTAGAAGAGCGTAAAGAATGCCTCGTCTCTTTGATAGCCCAACATGGTGCGTTTTAGGCTTTTCAAAGTTCTGTTGATGCGGCAAATAGTTGGTAGTTGGTTGCGGATTGGGTTGGGTTTCGTAACAATAATGAGAGTAATACAAATTGTAAGTAGTAGTAAAAGAGAAACAAGGAGTAGAAAGGAATGGAAAGAAACGTTAAGTTATAAACTTAGAACCAACTTAGAAGAAACTACGATATAAGCTCTTAATTACTTTAAATCATCGGTATCCTCAATTAAGTCGGCATACTCCTCCCAGTCGTTGTTAGTCGAACGTGTGCGCAAATTTGATATTGTCGGTGCCTCCTCCTCCTCCTCATCCCCATGCTCAACTCTGCCGTGTTTGCTGCGACCGCCGCCAGTGCCTCCTTCGTCGACAACCTCGTAGTCCTTGAGTTCAGCTTCCAAGTCCTTCTCCCATTGTTCCTCTGAGAAAGATTTATCAAACTGACGATTACTACGTGTGTGGCTTACACGGACTTATAGACAGGTTATACATATATGTAAGTTCATATATAGTATTTTAGTATTGGCATACTTATAACATATATTGTGGCATATCATCTTTTTTTTTAATATTAAGTATTCAAGTGTCTAGCAAGCATTGATGTTTGTAATTTAGTGACCGTTCAAGCAAGTACATGGTATTTGTTTTTCATTTTCATTTATGTTTTTACCTTAGAAACATCGCAACTAATCGCGTGGCATATAACTAAGGCATAGGTTTTCACAGACTGTTATTCGTTTAGGTATTCGCACCGTAACTGAAAAGTAATCGTCTACAAAAGGTGGAAATTTCTTTTAATATGGTAATCAAGCCAATACAATATATATACTATATATATATATATAATATATATACATATGTATATATATTAGGAGCTGTACAAAATGCTCCCCGTAACCTGACTAATTAACAAATAGCGTGCAATGCCCACGCACCAGTAAAAAGAAGTAAGTGAGAAGTCCTCTGCCATGACTTGCTTGTTGTCCTAACACCAAATCAAGTGCCAAAGATGACACTGAATATAAATATAAGTATAAATATACATATGTTAATAAAATGTATAATAATATGAAATAAAAATGTTTTGTGTATTTACAGCATTTTTAACATTAAAATTAAAAGCAAGCTAAAAATTTACTACTAGTATTTTTTCTTTTAATATAAAAGTTTACATACGAAGCACGCCAAATATACAAAACAAACTTGAAGCTATTCAAAGTTTGCAATAATTTTTAAACAAATTATTAACTTAGATTTCTGTACAACAATTGAAAATGAAAGTGTATTGGTACATGGGCAGACTGACTTACGTTGTTAGGGAAAGGTTTTTGTGTTGTATTTTCAAAATACTTTCTCTATATTTTGTGTGGTGAGTTGGTTTATAAAAAAAAATTCGAATGCACTTTAAAGTCAGATTGTTTACTACAGAATGTTTTCTTTGGAGCAGTTAAAAAGCTTTATCACTTTGAGTCGGCAAGTTGAGTTTTTCCAATCGATAAGTTCTTAAAAGTTTCTTGGGTTTAAATTTTGAAAAATATTCACGGAGATTGTATTTAAAGGTGTTGTTTTGAGTATATAATAATAAATAATAAATAATATGAGTATACACTATACTGTCATAAGTTTGCAATTACTTTAAGAAATTATACAGCAACTACATACTAAGGTTCTAGACTTTTTTGTTAAAAAAAATAAAAGAACGAAACTGAATAAGAATACCAACAATCACATAGACAGACAATAATAAAATACTTATATTGACACATTGACAACAGCGATAATAAATTAAATTTAAATTTGTGGCAACTATTTTGCTGAACACAATTTGTATGCAATTGAAAATCAACAACGAAACATTGAAAAATTTTATGTTTTATTTTCATTTTTTTTAAAGTTTTATATAAGTAAAATTTGATTTTTTTACCAACAATTTCTAACTTACCACACAAAATTTTGTTTCAGTTTTTAAGTAACATTTTTGTTTTTTTTGGTTTTTGTTTTCATTTCGGTTTATATAAATAATGCGCTTTGTTTAAATTGTTAAGTGAATATTTTATATATGTATATAATTTGGTTTGTTGCTTTTGGTTTTTGTAAATCGCTTAACATTTTGTTTTTAGTTGTTTTTCTGTCATGTGGGCAATTTAAATTGCGTTTGGGTTGTTTTTTTTTAAATTTTATTTATATTAGTTTTTGAATTTAGCGGTTATCCATTCAATCTTCTGCAACATGATTTGAGAATAAATTAAGAAATACATGAAGAAAAATAAATGTTTGTTAAATGTTTTCAATATAATTCATATTGTGTTTAATACTAAAAATTTTGCATAGCTTTTTTAATTTTTATTTTGAGTGTTCTGTGTTGGTAGTGGTTGTGTCAAAGAGGAAAACGCGATTTCTTTGGGTAGTCATTTTTTTTATTTTTTTTTTTAAATTAGGCCGAAATAGTAGGAGATAAACTATAAAAAATGAAAAAACTATAAATTACAAACTTTAAAATTTATAATTATAAAATTTTTTATATCGAATTATCAAAATTAAATGTAATTGCAATTGAATAAAAAGCTCGAGATTGCAAAGAGTATTTCAATAATAAGAATTTGTATCATTTTGGTCATACTCAACTTGTTCGAAATTGATTTGTGGCTAGTTAATAATTAATCTTGTTAGTTGTTATAGTTCATAGATACTTAAGTGGAAATTATTGGATTTTATTTTAGTATTTTGTATGCTAGTTAGAAAAGAATGGCAACAACAGATTCGAGAAGACGTTAGTTGTCTCTTATGTTATTTTATATATATTGATATTATTCTTTATATAATTTATAATCTTTTATTATCCATAAGTTGTCATAGGTTTTGTATATAATTTCATGTTTTATGGGGTTGTTGTTGCTTTCATTTCAATTGATATTTTTATTTAATAATTAAATGCCAGAGCTTTGGGTTGTTGTTAGTATTTCGACAATAAAGAAAACGATTTGACAAAAATGTAATTTACACAAAAGAAAGAAACAGAGCAGAGGAGAAAAAAGAGAATTGTTTGGTTTTTACACTTTGTTTTGTACACACATTTTTCGTTAAGAGTTTTTATTTGTATTTGTATTTTCTTTGAAATATTAATAATTGTATTTGTTGTTAAAATTGAAAAATAAATATTAACATTAGGTATTTAATCAAAGTCAAAGGTTTATGTATGATAAGAAATGAAAATTAAAATTCGAACAGCCAAAAAGTTTAAATGTGGCAAGGGGATTAGGCAAAGAAAAACAAAAAAAAAGTTGTTTTTTGGGATAGCTATGAATAAATGCAGATAGTCTTATGACACGACACAATGAGGCATGTAATGTTCTATGGCGACTACATAAGTCAAAGCTCAATAAGTTCTTTTAAAAGGACATTCAGGACATTCCAAGCTGTTACGGACACACAAATTCCTGCAGATGCCTCTCTAGATTCGGATTGAATATAATTTAAAAATTTTACAAGTTAGATATATGTATATAGGTGCCGTTAGAGAACCATTATCTGTGCATTTCGCAAGCTACTAACCTACAAAGTTTATTTTTTTTTGTGTGTCACTTAAGTTGCCATTTAATAGCTTATCTATCTATTTTTAAATGTGATATATAAAATATGTGACACCGTAAATGAAAATGCCACGATATGACAATAATCAATGCTCTATTTATTATGTATGTGTATATGTTTGTATGGTTGTATGTGTATGTCATTGGCTCGATGCAGGCCCAATCAAATTTGTGGGGCATTTTGAATGGGGTCGAATTTCAAGGGCACTGCAAGGAACCAAAAATGTATGTACAAAATGTTAAACTTAATAAGCAAAAGTAAATTAAAATTAAGCTTGCTCGATTATATTATGCCCTCTAGTAAGATTAAGGGAATATATGAGCTATAATTTTACTGTTATTCCAAGTGGCAAAACATACAACCTTTAATTGAATATACATTTATTTGATTTATGTGAAATACTATTTTAATTTAAAAGGAATGCGACTTAGAAACTGTTTTTCAATACCTTACATAAGCAAGAAGATAATGTTTAGAGAAAGACAATCAAGTTGCTTTCAAATTATAAAAGCTTGAATAAAGTAACACAAAACCATAACAATTTGTGATATTGTGGGTTTTCTGAGGTATCTTCAAAAAAGATGAACAATTTAGACGGACAAATGAGTTTCACTAAGTTTTTATATACTCAGTTCGTAAAGGGCATTGTATAAGGCAGAGGGTGCAAATAAAATAAATTTTCAAAAGTTTTTAAATACCAAATATACCCGATTCTCTTTACTGTTTTAGTAAAGGGCATAAATTAATTTTGAAAACTTAATAAATACAAGAATTTTACCAAAAACATATTTATAATCAACTTAGTAAATCATAATTAAATTTGCAAGCTAAGACCTCTTACCATCGGTGCTGGCCAGCGCCTGTTGGGTCATGCTATCGATGCCCAGCTTGCGCATGCCATCTTTGATTTCGGCCAAATCGGTATCATTGGATGTTTGAAATTCGTCCGAAACGAACTCGGACTCGGAGATTTTTTGGGTCAAATCTTTTTTGTCGCTGGCCTTAAGCTCTTCGGCGGCCTTAATCTCAATGACAGGCTTCGGTTGGTCTGAGACAGCGGCTTTAGCTGCCGGGGAGTCAGCGGTTGTCGTACTTTTGACAGGGCTGACATTGTTTTCTTTATCTGGCAATTGTTTAACTGCTTTTATGCATTTCAATTTATCACAGTTGAGTTTGATTGATTTCATTTTGTATAATTTTTCAGAAAATTGTTTTGAAATTTGGTGTATTAATAAAAAACAAAAGTCATGAAAAGAAAAATAAATAAAAGAAAATAGGCATCTTTAGCTAATAAAAATAAAGAAAGTCGAATAGACAAATTGATTTGATTTTTGTTGATTATCGATTTTAGGCTGAACGCGCGACGAGGTGAAAAGTGATAATGAGAAACGAAACAAAATAGGAATCGAATCGTTGGCACAGGCGACAGAAGCCGGTGCAGTAAAGGGACAATCACAAATTAAAACCGAACCGAACTCAATTAAACTAGGAGAACATAAACTTAAAGTTCAGAGCATACTAAAGGCGGTGTAGTACAGACGCTAGCCGAAAGTTAGAACGAGAGAACTAAAAACTTGGAGCTAGTTGAAAATTATAAAAAAAAACAAACAGGCGCTTGTGTGAAAAGAAACGTTTACAAAATGAAAATGGAAACTTAGCCTTAGAGAGAAAGAGAGAGGATAATAGAGATTGATAGAGAGTTAAGTTAAAGAGCGCGCGAGTAGCGAGTGTGTATGTGTGTGAGAAAGAGAGACAGAGAGCGAGAGAACTAGAGAAAGATACTGAAGAGGCAAGCGCAAGAAAATCATAAAGTTGGGCTTTTTAGTCGCTTCTGCGCCGGGGCTTAATTGGGGTCTGTTTTTCGGGTCTTCGATGTGAAAGCTGATGGGCAATAAACTACAATGAACTTACCATCTTCACCGCTGGAAGCCTGGCCCACACCATCAGCGCCTAAAGTGCCCAGCTCGGCGGCCTGAATGATCAGTGAGACGCGATAGAAATAATTTCGCCAGAAGTTCTCCTCAGTGATGCTGCGAAAAACACAAGGATTTCAATGAAAAGTATCAGAATTTTGCAATTCATAACTACTTACATCTTGGGCACCAATTCGAAGCGCATCGTTTCGAGCGCCTTATCCTCGGCCATAATGGCTATGGCAGT
Organism: Drosophila colorata; assembly: GCA_035041545.1. Taxonomy (NCBI): domain Eukaryota; kingdom Metazoa; phylum Arthropoda; class Insecta; order Diptera; family Drosophilidae; genus Drosophila; species Drosophila colorata. Next base: position 3,479,645 of record JAWNLD010000680.1, on the reverse strand, counting down.
GGGATATGCGGTGTCATAGCTAAACTCAAAGTCCACACCGGCTGGCGGAGCGCGCACAAAGTTGCGACGATCCTGTGACAAGCCCAAAATTTCCTCCTTTATCTTCGCCTCATTGGCATGTCCAATCCAGGGGGCGGCACCATTGCCAACACCGCCTTGACCCTTAATGAATGCCTCCTGCTCCTTGTTGAACGAGTCGAGAATGGTCTAAGTCAAAACAGATACAATTAATCACATGTATATTAAATTAGTTGTCCAAGCTAGTGACATGGGTATCAGTTTACTCACGTTATCCTTAACTGTTTCCTTGATCTTGCTGCCAGCCTTGCTGATGGCCGATGACAAGAACGAGCCAAAGTGTTTGGCCTGTTGTGTTACTTTTGTGGTAACTGTCGAAGCGATAAATAGTTAATAATTAGTTCAGGCATTGATAGATCGAACGTATAATTAAAAGTGGTTGCAACAAACTAACGCAATCAACCAAAATCGCTAGACTACAAAGTAAATAGTTTTCAGCTATTGGTGAGTAGTAAATAAGAGAGTGGCGTAAGTGGATTTGGGGAACATAATGACTACGGGTAGTATATCGTTAGCTGGTTAGTAACCTGTCACCGCTTTCTATCATTTTATTCTCTTTTTGATTTGGCAAATTGCAATTGAAGTTTTTTTAAGTTGACATTCATTCGACATTTATAATGTTGTTTTTGTTACCAATCAAACTGTGACACGTACTTTTCACTTCATCGCCCTTACCCTGTCCAATTTGACCCTCTTCGCCAGTGGGCGTGCCGCCACCCGATGCTGGATGCGAATCAGCGCCCTCTGTAGCGCTGTAATTAGAAATTGCGACAGCGAGAAAAAGAGAGAGAGAACAAAATAAGCTCGTGTCAGATTTGGGTTGGTGAATTTTGGGGGAAGTTTATACATAAGTACATATATAATATCTGGTGTGGATATTGCAGTCGAACTCAACATGCAGCATGCAACATTAAAACCGACCAAATGAAATTGGGCAGTAATCCCATTGGACTCATTCCAGCAACAGAAATATTGACTTTAAGTGCGTGCTATTTAAGTTAGGATCCTTAAATTGTATGGGTACTAAACAATATCATAGACTAAATCAACAGCCTTGCAGAAACAGACATATATTTTTGCACTGAGATTCACTTTAATTTAAGAAAATGTAATAAAATTGGTAAAATATATCTTTCCGAAGAAAAAATAAACTTTTTGGAGTTGGCACCAATTACAATATATTAACCTTTGCCTTAGACCAAGGTCCAATGTTCACTGCAAGCTTAAAATACATTTAAATGATCCAGTTAGCTAAATCTGCTTAGCAACAGCTGCAACGAATTTTTTCAGTATCATCAAATTTAACAATGATTTAATTTATAAAAATTTTAACATTTTTGCATATTAGGACAGCAAGTTTATAAAGAGAACATTTTCTGTAGGTCTGCAGTCGAGCATCAAGCAATTAAAATAGGATTCAATTTAATGAAATGTCATATTGATTAATTAATTGCAGTCTCTGTCCCGCTGACAACGGGAATTTTTTTTTAACAATTCAGTTCACATGTAGGCTTTGTCAACTAATTTACATCAATTAGTTGGAAACAGTTGCAACAGTTGCGACTAATTTTTAAATTGGATTATTAAATTCAGTTGCAATAAAGTTGAGAAAATACACCACTATTTATCCGCTAGATGCTTGATATTTAAACTGATAATAAAATAAGTCTTAATTACTGGTTAACTGCACTTAACAAGCATATACATATTGCTTTGCTTTAGTCTTAATTAATTTTCAAGAGGTCTCAAAACTTGAGTTAGTCTTTGATATTATGGGGCTTTCGGGATCTTATACTTGTTTTTGTAGTCACATTAACGTTTATGTATATTTACACGTTTTCAAAGCTTTGTTATTAGTTTTAGTTCAGGACAATTAATATTTAAATGTTGTATGATGATTGTGATGCAAATGCAATGTAAAAAGAGAATTCCTATGAAAGTTTAATGATTGATGCAATTAAACAAAAGGAGTAAAATTACATAAAATTCATGAAACGGAAACGGAAATGAAGAGGCCAAGAGAAAACACACTAAGACATGCACTAGTACTCGTATCATCTTTAAATCGGATTTTTTGTATCGTTTCTTGACTTTTTCAGCGATATCGAGTCACAAAGAACTCTAGTAGAGCGCACACATAGAGATCATGTTTAGAAGGAGCTGCCAAACAGCTGAAGAAAATGATAGCGACTATATCATTACATACATAAAAGTAGATGGAAAATGGAAAGTAAAGCAAAAAATTAACTGACACAGGATGAGCTACACATCAACACAGAGAAATTAGGGTGGAGTTAAAAATCATTGTGAACTAATCCCAAATGAAATGATAACAACTAGTAACAACAATAAATTTTTGGTTTTATCTACTGCGTAGCCACAAGAATAGTTCCAGATTTTTGTGTGGGTTTTGATTAAATCCTTGAGGTTGTTTGATGGGCCGCTCAATAATGATGGAATCTGATACTTGAACATTTGTTTCTGTACTAAATGCTATACAATTGGTTTTATTATATATATAAAACACGTTACGAAACTAAAATATGAAATGAATCAGAGTGTGAAATAAACTAATGATAGAATTGGTAAATGTTGTATGGGGCATGTGTCAAAACAGTATGAATTCAAAATATATGATTGTTTAACTTGATTATGAGCTTTATGAAATGGGTTATTTTGGGTTTAATTATTTATTGAACATATTTAGAATTTATCCAAAATTGTGTCCATTTACAAAAGGTTGAGAAATATACAAAATATCTTACCTTTAATCTTAAAAGTTTAAAAAACAGTTTAGGAGTTTCTTGATATTTAAACTTTGTAAAGGGACAAAATTCTGATTGATAACCAATTGTTTGTCACTTTGACAATAATCTTTTAGTTCCTTTATATATACATACAAAAACGTTTCAAGAGTTATATGTGGTTTGTATAAAAGTATTTGTTTGTACAGTCTTAAAAGTTTGTTTGTAAGGCAAAGTTATTAAGAAGTGAAACTTAAGTTAGCACGAGAATTGTGTTAAAAATGGAGTAAAGGTTTAAACGAAAATATAAATAACTGTTAAGTGAGTAGCAGTATTTAGATTTTGTAAACTTATTTTAATCGCTAAATAATTGTTAGAGAGAAATTCGTGAATTTTGAAGCAAAACTAAACGACATTAGTCATAGGGTATATTAAAAGTAACTGGTGTTTAAAATATATATATATTTATATATACGGTAATATAGGTAGTATTTTATTGTGTTAAGACATTTCAGTGAGCAGTAGAAAGAAAAAGGCCAGAGCAGGGGTGCATCATTTTTTTTCTTTTAATTTAAATTTAAAAGATGCTCTTTTTCCTCGAGGTGTAACTAAAAAATGACGAATAATAGCCGCCAAGTGAGTAAGAGTTTGGAGATAGCTAAAAATAAAACAAAAGGCGACCCAATTGTTTTAAAAAGTTGAACAAAAACTTTGAGTTAAACAAAAAATAATAACAAAACAAGAAACTAAAGGTTAACTGTAAAAAAACTATAATACAAACGCGCATTTATATTATCTTTAGTTTCACTGCTGCCGCTTTTATCGTATATAATTCCGTCATTCTTAAGCATGGGCCCATACCTAATATACCTCGACTTGTCGTCATCATCGCCACCACTCACAGCACCCGCAGCAGTGGCATCTGCAGCGCCTTCGGCGCCCTCTGCTCCCTCGGCAGCGCCGCTCTTGCGCAGTCCAGGAATCGATGGTATCGATGGCATCGCTGGCATCGAAGGCATCGATGGCATTGCCATGGCTGGCATCGAAGGTATCGAAGCGTTGCCCAGCCAGCCCTTGGCGCTGCCCAGCCAGCCACTGTAAAAGAAACAGTAAGGAACAGTTAGTTAATAAAATGGACAAAATCCTTCCGCATTGCGCAATATACAGACAGCCTAACTGACAGACTGACAATCAATCTTGGCTGTAATTTGACAGTGTTTATTGCTTAGCTGCTCACGAGCAGTCCCGATAATATCTATGTATAATGTATTATGTCAAACAATGAGCAGGCGTGTCAACTTGACAAACGCTTCACATAAGCACATACTTGTTTACAGGGTGTCGCAATATATAAAAAAAACTCTCAAAATCACACAAAAAAAAAATTAAATTGCAAGATATTTTGTATTTTTTTTTTTATAAAATACTAGCAAAGATAAGAGACTTTTGATATATATTGCAGTTAATTGAATAGAGATGATGATATCCATTAAAAACTAAAATTAAGAAAACTTTTTGGAATTTGTGATCTTTCTTGATACTAGAAATAATGATGCTTTAGTGAACCACCCTAACAAGAAAAAATTCTATAAATCAGGGGAGAATCCTAATTGAAGCCATAGTTAAACTCAACCTAAGGAGAAATCTTGGAATGGGTAAGAAGTCTCAGAGGGGGATAAATATAATCCATAAATGTCAAACTATTTACCCTCATTCATAATAGTCAATTTTTAAGAAGGTTTTGAAATATTTATTTAATATTTAGGTCACATACACATGGTCTTCGTTTCTTTGACACCCTATATGATCTCCGCTAGTGTGTGAGTGTGCAATTTTCTTGCGTTGATAGGTCTGCGATTTATTGAATCAGCCATTTTTGTAGTGGTTTCCTTTGTTATGTGCTCGCCGTCATAAATAAAATGTCACTGACAAGCTTATGTAATACGTGGCGTATGCTTAATATGTGCTACGTGAAAAGAAAGAGCGTATAAATGTAGAGCACAGCATCTAATAAATTCCGCTTTGCAATAAACTTCACAGGTTCAATGATCGACTCGTAATTTTTGTAGCACCTCTATAGAATAACTAACATATAGATACAAATTTGAATATAACCACGAAATGGACGATACTGAGGACTATTGTGCAATTTGTCTGTGCCGCAAGCATCGTATTGTGAGCACCCCATGCAAGCACACTTTTTGTAAGCGGTGCCTCAAGAAGGTCTACAATGTCTGTCCCACCAAGGTTTGTCCGTTGTGTCGAGCTCCTTTCGAGTATTACATTGTAAGTACTTTACTACACTTGACGGGCAGCGAGTAGACACTGGTGGAGTCCGCTAGCTTCGTATACTTTATAATTGGCTGCTTGCTGTCCATGTCAAATTATTTTTCAATTTGCAATTCTTCTAACAAGCCCTATACTCAGCGTGAACGTGGCTCCGGCATAAAAATCGTATTTTTGACATAGGCAACAGTAGTCGAAGTTGTTGTCACTGTTCAATGTTTGGTTAATTAAATTTTGGGGTTTTTATTTTTAATTTTTTTTTTTTGGTTTTTCAATTTGGTTAACATTTGTTTAAATAAAGTTTTATTTTCTTATATCGTGTTAGACTTTTACATTTATTTAAAAAGTATTATCTGTTTTTTTTTTATATATAACAAATAGCTCATGTCTCAGCATTTAATGAAAAACATTAAAGTATTACAGACCACAAAATTTTCTTGTCGGACATTGTAAGTCATTTATCTTAATATTTTTACTTTTTTAAATTATGAAGGGAATATATAATGATAAAAATAAAAGTTTATTAACCATCATAAGCAATAATATTGTTAAAGAAAGCATTTTTTACCAGAGATTTTGATTAAATTTAGTTGTTCTTAAAACGACGTATAAATAAATAAGCATATTGTGTCAAAATTAAATTATATTTAGGTGAGAATCGAGAAGTTTAAGGATATACCCCGATATACCCAATTTTGATTTATTTTTAAATACTCCATAAAGCTTTTCTTACACAAGTTTATGTATTTGACAGCACAAGGAGCATAACTGCAATCAGCAATAGAGATGGTTGCAAGAATGAGAAGATATTGCTTAATAGAATTTGCCAAGCTGACAAGACTTTTTATTATAAATGTTGCTTCGCTTACGCATGTAAGCGGCATTTAATTCCATACCATGTACCTGGCCACATCCACGCTTCAAGTCCAAGTAAGCAACAACAATAATATGACAATAGCACAATCGATGCGATTCGATTCGATTCTGGGGAACATGCAATGCCAGGGCGAGCATATTGAAATATTGAATGCCTGGCCTGAGGCAATACGGTGTGAAAAAATTGACAAATACCGTGCTGCCACGCCCACAGCACCTCTTTAGCTCATGCAAGCAAAATGATGATGCAAAGCACACGTTAGAGCAGTGAAGGGTAAAGGAAATGGAATAAAATTGACAAGCAAAGGATTTTTGCAGCCTAGCCGACATTCCATTTTATTATGCTCCATTGGCGCATTGACAAGGCAAGGCCAAAGCCAGGGCTGCATTATTATTATAATGGTTACCCCCATCACACAAGCAGTCGAGGCCAGCACAATAGCAACGACTACGTCGGAATACGCATACGCCCCGTCAGACAAATGCGACAGACAGAAGGAGCTCAGTGGAGCGGCAAGGACTGAATTCATTCGGACAAAAAGTGCCCATAAATTGACGCAAGTTAATTTCATTTCATTGCAGTATTTATTGAATTACGCTTTGCATACGCGCCATGCAGCTCTATTTGATGGCATTCGGGAAATTTAATTATTAAGTGGAAATATGGCATATGCCTACATACGTATACATATGTACATTACGCATACGCCATGCTGCGCTCAATTAGCAAGTAGAGTTCATTTTGCATCTGGTGGGCAAAGCTTTTCAAGGCTTAACAACTTTGTAGCTCTTTGGCGCTTTTTGGAGCTGATTGGCCTTATAACTATCATTAGCATTTGCCATCTCATCCTAGCGACTTCTTCCCTGCCTTTTGATGTGATTTATGCGTTTTTGGGGGAGCGACGCTTTTACGCAATTTTGTTCGCCTGACAGGCGGCAACAGTGTTTATTTATGGGCCGCCTAGGACTATCCGGCATCTGTATAATACTAGCCAGAGCCTGATAAGTGGCATACTTAAAGCCATCCTCTTGGCAGAGTTGCACTTAAAGTTGAGCAGTGGCCTCCGGGGAAACAAAATTGTACTAGATAAATGTTGACACAGGCCGACAGCTAAAAAATTGCTACCACACGATATTTATTTCTTAACTTCTGAAATTACTTTAAAATTATAACTTGGCGGTGAACTAGTTCAATATATATATATTTATTTTTAATGTATATACTGTTTTAATGTGAAGAAACAAACTTTTTCATAAAGTCTTTTTATCCTTTCCCCACATTTTATTGTTGGCTTCCGATCCATCCTCATAAAATTTCCCGAAGGACAAAATTTATGTACTTCTGGCTTACCACGTTGTACAACATTTTCTGTCTGTGTAGAGAATATATTTCACGCATATTCTGCTGAAAAATTCATATCAACGCGTTTTTTTGTTCGCTTATTTTTTACCCGAATTGCAGGCAAAAGTTTTAATTATAAAAGTTAGCCGCTGCGTTCTGCGAAGCACATAGAAATTGAGCGAACAGAAAAAAGTACGAATTCAAACCAACTCACACACACGCATACTCACACACGCCCCACATATCTTGCCATGCCACTAGGACAATAATGTCCATTGCGTTTACTTTAGCTTAAAGCTATAGAAGCCTTTCTAGGCACAAATGCGCAGTAGCTAAAAAAATTAAAGCATACATAAATCCATAAATCTGATAGTGGCAATCTATTAGCTTTTATTTTATTGGCCTCCTTATTTACTCCACAACTTTGTAGCATAATTAAGGCGTCCTCAATTTACAAAGTAAACAAAGAAAAAAAAAATTAAGTGCACTTTCGCTTTCTCCTTGCCTGGCAAAAGTGCTGTCGCCTGCGCAATGCATCTCTCGCGCATCTTTTCTCATCCAGCTATTATATTTGCTGTGACATGAATTTTAAATACCCATAGAAAAAATGTGGAGACAATAGTTGTGTGAATAGCTAGTGGAAAACCTATATGCTCAGACAAAATAGAAGATATACCCTACTTATGTAAAATACAAGGACAATCAAGTGAAAGGGTATACATTGAGTACCAAACTAATATGTTATGTGATATTTTGTTAAATATTGTTCTTAAATATTTTGACATGCATTCATTGTAATTTTGTAAATTTTTTTTGAATATTTTATGAAAACATTTTTTTAGTATTTAAGGACAATGTTTAAATATATCACATTAAATTCATTTATAGCAGTTGTATGATATAGTGACTCGAAGTTCGACTTTGATGTGTAAACATATTTTGAGCTGAAATTGAAATGTTTAACCTTTACCTAACCTTTATATCAATGTTCTCAGTATTCATTATTTCCATGATTTAAGCTATGGATTCCTTGATTTGATTTCTAAGCAAAATAAATTTATTTTAAAAGAGTAGTTGTTTTTATATAAATAAATTTAAATGACCAAATACACCCACAACAAGAATCGCACTTATGCAAATTGAAGTTGGGACAGCCAGGAGAAAATTTAACTGTGACAGCTGCAATATGCAACTGCACTGCGGAGAATTGCAAATGTGGCAAAGTGCGGAGCAGATGGCAATGTGACAGCTCCCCGCTGCTCTGTACCCCCTCCTCACTGTCCTCCGTGTCCGCTGATGCGCAAATTGCATTGCGAGCCAACTTAGCTTAGATGGCTTTTTTTCAGGCGATCTGCCTGATTGCTTATCGCCATTTTATGGCTTCTCGCCGGCAAAAAACAAATAATGATAGCCACAAGAGTGTGTGAGAGAGAGAGAGAGAGAGAGAGAGAGAGAGAGAGAGAGAGAGAGAGAGAGAGAGAGAGGGAACGGAAAGGGGATAGCCGAGGTGGTGGCAAGAGGTAGGAGTTTATATCAGTTGTAGTAAGTGCTATTTATACCCTGAACCCATTGAAAATGGGTAAAAAGGGTATAATGGTTTTGTGCTAATGTATGTAACAGGCAGAAGAAGGCCTCTCCGACCCCATAAAGTACATATATTCTTGATCAGCATCACTAGCCTAGTCGATGAAGCCCGTCCGGCTATCTGATCGATAGCTTGCCCCGTTTTCTTATAATCAGAGTTCATCGATTTTTTGAGCATTTTCAGAAACTATAAGAGCTAGAGCCACCAAATTTATTTTATTATGTTCTCATAAAGGAGACCCAGATTATGTATATTCTGATTTTGGAAACCTTCCCCCATTCGCCCCCCATATAAAAAAACCATAAAATCCATCCTTAGCTTAGAAGTTATTTAGGAATTAACTTTCGAAATTGGGGGCAAGCGCAGCTGCTTGACCAAATCTCAGAAAATATAAGAGCCAGAGCCACCAAATTTGGTTCAGGCTGCTATATAAATGTTCTACAGTACAATGTACGTACAATGTACGTCTGTGTCTAATCTCAGATTTTGACGGAGGCAGTTGAAATGCAACTGTGGCTCGGTGGTAGAGATGTTGCCTGCCGTGCAATCATACGCGGGCTCGAATCTGGCTTGGGTGGGTCCACGGAGTTTTTTTACTGTTTATTTAAATTTTTATTTTATTTTATTTTTAAACTTAACACACTTATTGGTCCAAGTGCAACTTAATGCTGGGACATCGGCGATTTGAAATATTCTGGAGCAACAAAATTTTAGTATTCTGTAAATATTTTGCGAGAAATTTCACGGCATACTAAAATTTGCCTGCAAATATTAAAGTGAGCGCGATGCGCGATCATTAATTGTTATTATTTATTTTTTATTTTATTTTACTAAGTGCGGCTGTGGTGTCGTGAGTATGAATGCAGAGGAGTTTAATAAGCGTATTATCTGGGTATCTCCTAGTCGGGCACTCCCGACTAGAGCCATCTTACTTGTTTTAATTGAGTCTGTGTCGAGTGTCACGCGTGAACTCGTGCTTTAATTGGATTGCATTGGTGAGCTGAGATTTCGCTGAAAAGCTCCCATTTCAAAGGCGCCAAGACACGCGATTTTAAAGTAAAGCTGAGGCTAAAGAACAACCACCAATCCCTAGCAACGTCCCGTTGCTACATTAAGCCTCTGATGGATCCACGTGCACAAACAAACACACCCACATACACAAGACGCCCAACATGTTTAAGATAATGCTAAAGAAAATTTATTGCATTTGCGCAGAAAAATAACGCTAAATGCGTATAAAAAGCTAAATAATATCATGCAGTAAGGCAACCGGCAACGGCAGGTGGTATGAACCGCAGGCCATCTCAGCGGGTGTGCGAGGGGTGTCAGAAAGCAAACCAAATTGGTTGATAGGAGATCTATTAAAGTACAATTTTGAAGAAATTCTCAAATATTTATATTATTTAGATGAGATATCACTGCGTTAATATTTGATTTGACTTGGGAGACGTAATACCACTGATAAACTTCGTATTCAAAAATATTGCTTAGAACTTAAGCAAGTATGTCAGTTACATTTGCACTTCCCAATACTCAATCTAATTAAAGCTGCTAGATAACAGATAATGTACATACATGTAAATAAACCAAATATATATAATAGAAAAAAAAGCAAATCAGTTATTTAAGCTTGTAAATTTAAAAATGATGTGTTACCAGAAATATTTTAGAATTTGTACAATAAGGATTTTCATTCATGTATAGAAAACAAACAAGTGTGTATTAATTACATAGGTTAGGCTGATCAAAGCAGTTGGCTAGTTGATGCATGTAAAAGTAAACGTTTTTTATGACGATGATACAAATTCTTTGAAGACAAGGTCAACTTGTGGGCAACAAATCTATAAAAACAGATTTCATTGCTTCTGTCATTTAAATCTTCCGCTGTGACCGTTAATACTTGTGATTATATTTTTGAAGGCTCCTTTATATTCAAAAGATAATTCAATATACATACATAATATAGAAAACATTTCGATCTGCCCTCGTTTGTCATGTACACGTGGCAATGGCGCAACAGCCAGCTAAATAAATGAAAAAGAATGGCAAAACACCCACATTTGACAAATTACCAGCAAGCAGGTAAACAGCAGGCTAAGAGACAGCTGGGGGTGGTAAGTAGGATGGGGAAGCAACCTTTTAGGGATGCCGCCCTCAAAGTAAACATTGCAAAAAAGGACGTTATGAATGTGTCAGTCAGTAGATACATACATACATACAAAAATATATGTTTATGACCATGTGTAGATGTTCAAAATATATGAACGGCGTATTTAACGCTTGCACAAAAGTAAGAATTATGCTTTTTGCTCGGCATTTGACATTTGACTTTCGGGTTTGCTGAATTCTGCATATTTTCATTTTCCATTTGAGCATTTTCTAACAATTTGCTTTTATGCCATCGTTTATTTTTGCGTTTTCATAATTTCCATTTTATACTTTGCTCACGGTCTTTAATTTATTTTTATGTGAGTGCGCTCTGACTTATTTTCAATTATTTTGTTTTTATGTGCATCCGCCATAAAGTATGCAATAAAATATGCATTGCAGCATCGGGGAAAATAGAAACCAGGATGACTTTTTCAAAGAAAGTCCTGGGATCATGAAAAGGTCAATAATATGGGAAGCTGCTAAACAAATTCTTATGAGTGCACGAATAGACTTGTGGGGAATACGTTTTAGTTTTACCTATTACACATTAACATGCTTCAATCAATAAAACACATCAACTGAAACGTAAATAAATTTAACTTTAATTATTAACTTGAAAGATAATGAAACTCAATTTAAGGAAGAAATTTGAAGAAAGATCAAATAACTGTATAAAGAACATAATGGGCATTTAAATTTTGCAATTTGTTTTTAAAATGTATTTTTATACTTTTAATTATAATGGTGTTTTCACGAGTATTGAAAATTAAATTAATGCATACAAAGTTTTTTCAAATTATAATTATAAACTTCAATTTAACCAAAGAGCCAAAGAATTTTTAAGGGTTTATTTTGTAAAAACTTTAGCTTCGCATTGGTGTTAAAACATCTCTTGACATTAAAAGCTTTCGCTTAAACATTTCACATTAGTTAAAAAAAAATAATAAAATTTTCCGACATAACTAAGAAACTTAATGGCCAGGTGCAAGCCCTCGTGTGTTTATGCCCATTAGGTAAGCACTGGTTCATAATGTTCTGTACTAGTTGAGAGCATCTTGATTGTGTCCCAGAGTCATGTACATGTCATTTAGTTGTAACCTAAGGCGCTCATCTAATCATTCAGCAACTCTTAAGCTTTTTATGGCTGCAAAATCCACAACATAACTGTCAACGCCATTGCCACCTGGCAATGGGGATATAATTGAAGTGTGCACCTCATCTCGCCCCCCTGCCTTACTTCGGTCTTTAGGTGTTGTTGTCGTCGCCTCACAATCCACTTAATGTGATTGCTTTAAGTTTGTCGCGGCTGTGGCCGAGACGTCACATTTGCCAAACGAAAATAATAAAAAATATCCTCGACTAGGACAACGGCGAGTCGGAATCTGGCTTCGCACGTGGTGTAAGGCAAAAAAGAAAAGAAACTAACGCAGAATATAATTAACAATGCAGGCTGGCGTAAAAACATAAAATTTGCACAAATGTCTAAAAATATCAAAAGCAACCTGCAAATGTTGCGTGCCAGTGACAGGCGGGAGAAAGGCCCTGAGAGGTCCTTTGATTGCCATTGCCGGTGCTTAACTTATGTGCTCGTGTGGGTTATAATGCCTTAAAACTTTTGACATTTACCGGCGCACGCACACACCACACACACAAACACACACATGAATGCGAATGTAACGTGGCCTTGCTTGGTGTATTTAATTTTATTTTGATCTCTCTACAATGTAATGATGTGCCAGGGACTAAGCAGGTATTTATACACACAGACACACACACAGTCACTATAAACACAGCAACAAATAAATCGCATTAACGGCAGCTGATACCTTTTGTGATTTGTGCGTGTATTGGGGTAATATGTCAAGAGTGCTGAAAGCAAGTTTATTGTCCGTCCATTCAAATGCGCATAAATAACTAACACAAAATATAAATGGACTGTGACGCACCAACTTCATTAATACTCTTGTCATTGTATGAGCAATCAAACTAAAATATAGAGGATTTGAATTTTTAATTAAGCTAAATGTAGTTGTTGAATACAACTTTGAGCCGATAATTATCATTATAATTGATATATATTAGTCACAAAAAACTGTTTTTATATATTATAATTTAAGCTAAAGCTTAACAGTTTTTACAATTAAAACAAAAGTATTAATTTTGCAATCAAGTTGTAGAGATTAGACGGATCAGAATTGCCCGTGTACCACTTTTTATACCCTGAACCCAAGGGCATAATGGTTTTGTGCAAATGTATGTAATAGGCAGAAGGAAGCATCTCCAACCCTATAAAGTATATATGTTCTTGATCAGGACGACGAGTCAAGTCGATTTAGCCCTGTCCGTCTGTCCGTCGGGTTCAGGGTATCTCCTAGCCTACTTGTTTTAAAATACGGTTTGACTTTGTGTTCACCTTTTTTTAAAGCAACTATATCGGTTCATGTTTTATAAACAATTGAATTTCGGCTTCGTACCGGAATCGGTTTAAGTACTAAAAAACATCGATGATTGTATAACCGATTATAACTGATTGCTCAAAATAACCTAGTACTTATGAATATGATTGTAGTGTATTTGAAGAGTTAGTTAGTTATTAAAAAAAAAAAATCATTCAGCAAGATAGAAATATAATTTGAAATGTCTGAATTTAATTATTATTGACAGCTTGTTATTGTATTTGATATTGTTATTGGTATGTCGAAATGGCTTGGAGTTTAAACATAGGATATATTTGTATTTATCTTAAGTTTTGATAAATGAAATAATCAGAAACAGAAACCTAAACAGTTGGATACTAATAATTTTTCTGTGATCTTACATAAAAATATGTATTTACATATAAAAAAGCTTCTAACTATGTAAATGACAACTATTTGGCTGATATTAGGACTTTTTCGTGCTGGTATAAAAGTGTATACGGAGCGATGACAAATCTAAAAATGATAAACAATCCGGGGTAAGGCTATGCTTGTTGCTGTGGCAGCGCACTCAATCAAATGCAGGGCAGGTCCTGGAAAAGGATGTGTCCAGGCGCACGCAAAGCACAAAAAGGTATAAAATGTCGAAGATTTTATGCGCATTAATTAAAGGCAAGCCAGGACAAAAGAACCCCAAGCTAGCTCTCAAGCCCCAAATGTAAATGAAATATTTAGCATGATATTTAAGCTGATTGAGATGAATTATCTTGAAATGAATAGCCGATGAATGAAGCATGCAAAGGCAATGGTAATTTAATGCTCAACACGTGGGTGGGCATAAGCTGGTAGAGAGCTGCGGACTGTTGTGAAATCACTTGTGTCGCTGTTTTTGCTGTGCCTGACCCAGCGCGAGGTTACTGGAGTATAATTAGAGCAGATGGACGGAAACCGAGTCCCAAGTCCTTGGCAATCCTGCGCAAATTACACAACGCCCAAAGGGGACAGCGTCCAAAGTGTCATTACAAAAAATCTTGTTGCATACGCCGCGGCGCTGTAGCCGGCAGGCAAGCGATTAAGTTGCGCAACTATTCATATGTGTAGCTGTATGTAGGATGTGGGGAATGGGGCGTGGCAGTTACACTCACGAGCACTTTGACGCAATTAAAGTTTCAAAATGCCATCGGGACGCGGGTCCCACAGCAGCAGCTTTTATTTGACTTTTTCTACAATTATAGCGACGTTTTTTTTGTTTTTGCTTTTGCCATTTGGCGGCTTAAATGGCTGTCGGAGGGCGTCGCCGCTTGTTGGTTTTATGAGATGGAATTTTTCAACCATTTTGTTAATAGTTTCGTTTTATGAGTAATTCATCGTGCTGATGGCTTTACGATTCCATCCACAAGCTTGCTTTGAAAGGTGTTTAACTACTACTATGACGGCGATAAATATTTTGATTTATTCAAAAATAAACCGAGTTAATACGAACTTATAAATGAGAGGCGGGAAATTTAAAAGTAGACTGAAAATTAAATATCATTCGTAAGGAAAAAAATATTAAGTATAAATTTAAAAAAAAATTAATATCGCTGAACAAATAGCATACTTATTTATAACTTTTATTAATAATGATTTTTTCTAAAATAAAAATGTGAAACTTACGTGGCTTCGCTGACTAATGAATCTACCAGGGAATTTGATTTGGGTCTGCTAAAATATAATTTGTAAAAAAAAAATTAAAACATTAAAAAAAAAAAAACAATAATAAAAATATATTTTTAAATTATAAATCTATCAGAAGTTAAATGGAAACTTCAACGTAAAACAAATATGGAATTTGTACGATTAAAATTAGCTAGTGAAATTTAAAGTACTGCAAGAATTACAAATATTTGTTATTTTAATTTGCATATTTAAATTCAGATAAAATTAAGATGACATTTAAAAATGAATATTAATAAGTCGATACAAATATTTTTCTCTTCCCGAATTTGTCTATCAATACCTGCAAAATTATTTTAAATATTAGTCGGAAGTACGCCGTTAAAAAAAAAATTTTTAAATCATCTTAATAATACTAATGTTATTAATATTTTAATTTGTAAGCAGATTACACTCAACCTTACGCCTTCTAGCACACAATCGAATACCTAATTATTCAAGGATTATACTTTGACCTTCAATTTTGAGTTTTGCCGTCATAGTTACCTGTAAAGAGTAAAAGCTTTGAATTAATGGAGATTTATATCGTGAGCGATGGAAATGTTAAGAAATTAATTAGACATTTTACGTTAAGAAGGCGGCAACTGGGGCATAAGAAAGGATTACATAATTACTAAACCACCCTGGCCAGCTGAATGAATACCTTTTAATTAAGTACAGAGATGATTACAAAAGCGAAATGATGTTAAACGGAGCCTCAACATGAAAGCCAGTGAACGGAACTTGATTGTTTTTTCACACTAGTGAAGTTCAAAGTTCACACGCAACCTAAAGGGAATCGACGAGGGTCCGGCTACGGATACGGCTCTGGCTCCGGGTGTAAGTGCCAATAAGCCCAAGCAATGGCAACGCCATTAAACAGGGTAAGACATAAATCTTTTCAAGCAGCAACACGTAAATCAAAATTAATGCGAGACTAAAACGAAATACTGTTATGCTCTAAAAGTGTGTGTCCATCGGCGCATGGCGGGTAATTTACGAGTATTGCAACAATTTGCCAGCAAGGACAATCCACATTGTATCTTATTTTTACTTTGTTTTCACAATCAATTGACAGGAATAACAGAATCAAATCGAAGAAAAGCACACACAGCCTTGCACTGAATGAAAAAGGTGAAAATGAAGAGAAAAATAAAGCTTGCAGTCCAGCTGGAAATTGAAATGTAAATCGTGCTGACCTTGGCCCAAAGCATGCGCCATGTCGATGTCTGATGCCCGAGTCCTTAGTCCTGTGATAAAGCACTGAAACAACACACGAACGGCAGCAATCAAAGGGCAGGCAACACAACTACATCAAGAGCAACCACACGAGCAAGGCAAATGAAATTCTATGTTGACGCATGTATCGTTCAAGCAGTGCAAAAAATGCAAGGACTTTCACAATTTATGCAAAATGATGCACCATGCTGCAAAAAAACACTAGAAATTTTTATTTAATTAAACTCGGGCCGAGCTCAATTTCACCCAGCCGAACCCACCCCATTCTCAGAACACCAACGAAGGACGTGGCATTTCAACTTGTTGAAGCCGCAGCAACTTTCACAGCAAGCACAACATAACGTGGTTTTCTTTTTAATGCTAATTAAGTATACGCAATGTGTACATGTAGCAATGGGCGGAGTATAGTACACATTTTTCAAGCAGCCATTTACTGGTGTTGTTTGAGTATTACTGCGTACGCTGACCAACTGCTTTTTCATTGGTATTGACTTGAGGATATTACACAAAATATGTGGGAGTGTAAACGCTGGTGCGGTAATGATAATCCAATTATTCTGTCGAGCTGCTGAGCCGAAAATTCCAATCAGTAAAATAAACAAATAGTCGCAATGAATGTTAGCAAATACAATAATTTCAAATGTTCATTTTATACATTAAACAATTTCAATCAGTTGGATAAACAATTAGTAAGATTAACTCAAGTGTCCGATGTAAATAAAAGGAACGCACTTTTGTTATTTCAGCATATTTGTCGACTAAAAAACAAGTAAACAAAAATTTTACCACATTTAAGACATTGCCATTAAGAATAAACATTTTGATTTACAAAAATTTATACGTAAATAAATCTATTGCTTTTAATTATGTTATCATTAGTTTTATAAAAATCCTTTCTTTCTCAACAAGATTTGTAGCTTAAGGACATTCACAATAATAATTAATATTTAAATAATTTAATTAATGTTTAATAAGATATCTAAAAAATGATAAACATGTTCTGCGTATGGATTAAAAGAATCTATAGTCGAAAGTTTAGCTCTCTAGCTGCGGCAATACAGACTGACAGCCGATTATATATAGCTAAATAGGTCGGAGATGCTTCCTGCTGCCTGTTACATACATTTGCATACGACCATTATACTCTTTTTACCCGTTTTTAATAGGTTCAGGGTATACAAATAAAAATACCAGTTATTGGGTAAATCATCTCGAGTTCTAGCTGTCGAAATACTCGTTATGAATTTATTTAATTTTGTAATTTTTACGCTTATACGTTTTTGAATTCTACAATCCGGCATTTTACTCATTTCCCAGCAAATGTTTGCCCTGTTGCCAGGCGAACAGCATAGCTCACATGGCGCTTTTAGGATGTGGAAGCAATCCTGGTTTCAAAGTCTACGACAAGCAGCCCCCTTGACCTTTCAGGGGTCTGAATTATTTTTAATTGGTATGCAAGTGGTAGCTGGACAGAAGGGGCTTAGTGACGGCTTCAGCTTTGCTGGGGTGTGTGCGCATATTTCATTACTCAATTACAAAGCAAACAGTTGGCAGATGCTACAGCAGCTGCCGCCTGCAATTTTCAATTAACGACTGAGTGGCAAATATCAGAGCCCATCCAGTATCATCATTCAACTATGGACCCAGTGCCATGTCATGGCGCGGAGCACAAAGGACACTGTGCTTGGGATAATCAATTGAGGTGAGCGCGGTGGAATTAGAGAAATATCTAAATGCAAAATGCAGTTCCTGAACTAATGCAATCCGATTGAATTGGCACAATGACGGGGCTGTCAGCATCAAGAATTTAATTAGGAAATGTTTTTGAATTGACATGCTGATGACTTTAGAAGGTTGTTCCCGAGACAAACTCTTTTTAAAAATCTTGTAATTGCAAATATTGTTAATTGGATTTATAATAAAAATTAAATTAGTAACATGTTTACAAAACAAAACATTTCATTTTCAAATATTTTCAATGGTCCAAATTAAATCAAAACTGAGGTCAAAAATTTAAATATGATAAAATGTTAGGAATAAACATTTTATTATTGTCATATTTATATTTATTTCAAGCTAAGCATTAAAGAAAACTTAAACAAAAAGAATTTCACGCAATTAAAAATTGATGAGGAGCTTGGCAAAAAATGTTGTATTTATGTGAACATCTTGTCACTTTCTTTATGAGTCAACATTTTAGCCGCTCCCCAGGCGTTCGTCAAGTAAGGGTGATGCGAAAAAGGAACCGTCAGACGCTTTGTTTGGCAACGCAAATGGTACCCACGTCTCTCATAAGCCGGCAGGAAGTAGCTCGAGGCGGAAATTGTATTGGCTATAAAATGTTTGGTGGCTTTTGCAGCTCAGACAACGTATATGGAGTCACGGAGTTGCTGAGTTGGCGCCCTTCTTCAGCACAACGCTGGAAGCCCTGACAGCTATTTTTAGATAAAGTCAAAGGTCGTGTTGAATCTTCTTTGGGTCTGGCGCAAGGAGATGCCCGCAAGCATTTTGGGCAGCATGAAAATTTAATAAGTTTGTTGAAAATATCGACAAAGGTTTGCAGTTTGTTGATTGCCTGTCAAGTGCAGTAAACCAAGAAACCCGTAGAAGAGTTTGCCACTAATAATTCAAGAGCTTGTCAGATAAGTAGTTGTAGCTTGTGCGCACATAAGCACATGTAACTAGCCTCAGGTGATTTGGGTAGACCCAAAAGCTGACGAACTAGGGTGTAACAACCGAATTTTGGTTCAGTCTAAGTTTAATCATGCAAGTATTAAGGATTAAATCATTTGAGGATAATCAAAGTCTATTTTTAATTACTTTAAAGCATTGCTTTACTTTAAGGCATTGAAGGTCAAAGCGCAAGAGAGTTAAGTTGCAATCAGGCCGGTTTGTGAAATAAACAAGAATGCTAAAGCTGAGAGCGGTCTACTAGGAGAACCCCAATAACCAGCTCTGGATTCGGGTATACTATTAAATTATTATTATTATTATTTATATATAACAATAAAATGGCAATTAACATAACATTAAAATACGTGCTATACTCTAAGAAAATTAAAGTTTAGAAAACGATTTTCAAGACATATGGCAAGGCATCGTATTAATTCAAATCATATAAGTTAAAAGTACTATATAACTGAAGCCTTATTCCAAATTACGATTCTCCAGCTCTTATAGATTGACACAGATTGACCCCTGATCAAGAATATATTTACTTTATGTGATCGGAAGTTACTTCGGCTGCTTATTACAGACATTTGCATAACTTCGTTATACCCTTAGGGTAATGGGTATGGGGTATAACAATTTTATACTCAACAAACAGCAAAAGGATATAGATGCAGGCGGTCATTAAAAGTAATGCGCACCACAACCGAAAAGGTCACCAAAATATTGAGAACATAACAATTAG
Source organism: Drosophila colorata (assembly GCA_035041545.1). NCBI lineage: Eukaryota > Metazoa > Arthropoda > Insecta > Diptera > Drosophilidae > Drosophila > Drosophila colorata. The sequence continues at coordinate 3,459,817 of JAWNLD010000680.1, read as the reverse complement.
ATTAGACGAGCGGCAAGAAAGGACCAAAGCGAAGAAAACTAAAATGCTACGATCCGATGTCCTTTTAAAACGTGAGCTACCGAAGAGAATTGTGATGCAGGAAACGAAAACATTAAATGGCAAATTGTGTGGGCGAGAAGGAAGAAAAATGTTTCGCAGTAGCCACGAGGTGTTGTCCTGGTCTTCTGGCTGCCTGTTGTTGACAGAGTTAATTGCACACGTTAGCGAACAGCGCGCAGCACAAAATTAAATTGTGAAACGACGTGCCGGCAGCGTAGAAACAGGAGCAGTAGCAAAAGCAGCCTCAGCACCGCCTCTGATGTTGGTCCTTGCTGCCCCAGGCATCTGGAACTGGAATTGAGTTAGGCGCCGTTTTTCATACCAACTATAAACACATTTACAAGGCCAATATACGGTGCGCAGTTGTGGCCACGGAATTGCATTATGTCTATAAACAATGCTTGCCAAAAGGGCTGTCGCACAAAAATTGCGTATACGCCGGGCAGACTCAGACAACAATTATTCCTTTTCCACATTTTTAAGGTCTTAGCTTTTAGAGATTTAAGTTTAATACGAAACATATTCCAATGAAACTATTTTTATTTTTAGATTTTTTTTATATTTAAATATTTCTACTTACTTTTTAAAAGCTCATGTCATGCCATGTTAAGGCTTATTTAAAACGTATTGCCTTTCTCTTTTAGAGGAAGCTAAGGAAACAAAAAACTGGCAAAATAAAATGACCGACGTTTACGCTTCAGGCTGTGAGTTTTACACTCGGGATGACCTTTTTATGCCAACATCGCACATACAAAACTCTCAACACACACACACACACACACACACACACACACACACACACACACACACACACACACACACCCCACACACATATATGAGCAGCAGTGACTGACTTTTAAAAGCAGTCAGCAGCCATTAACGTTATGCAAATAGAACCAGGAGCAGTCCCAAATACAAATTCCATCCCACCCCCGGTATCACAGCACGGGTTTGTGAATAATAATTTGAAAATTTAAGTAAGTGCGCGCTTATCAAACGCATTTTGGCATTTTATAGAGCGTGCGAGTTTTATGTTAATTTTTAAGTATTCCGTTTGGCTGGCTTCTCATAGATGGAAGCAGGGGACAGGTACCGAATGATTGGGACGCGGTTTGCAAGATTATTTGCTGAAGCTCAGTTTATAACAATGACAGGCATTTTTCGGTGCTAAAGCGCTATCAAAAAACGCCTTCTGTATTGGGGCTTTATTATGCCAAGCGGAACTGCATAGTTGAATAAACAAAATAGATATAAGAAATTAGGCACAGTTGGCTTTAAATACATATCATCGAAATTTACATATCTGTCGTTACGAGATATTTAAAACATAAAATTAAAAAAAGTGAAAGCTGTAAACCCGTATATGAAAATGAGAGCACGAAATATTGACTTTTTGAGCTAATTCATAGCAAAAGTTACTTTGCACAAATATAATTTGAACATAATTTTTTATGCGGAAAATAATTATCACATTCTATTACACACCATTATATAGCTATTTTATTTGTCAATATTACGTTACTAAACCAACTACATAACGTTTTACCAGTTATTTACTATATATAGTACTACGCAGTTAAAAGGAAAGAATTACATGTTTTAAATTTTTAAATTCTATTTATTACAATTACAATTAATTAGTTATTTATTAATACTTAGTTAATGTTTATTTAAATTCGTTTTATATGCGGCCCATGTTAAGTTTAAGTCTTGATAATGTGTTTTATTACAAACAAAAAATGATTAATTGTATTCATTAAATTATGAATTGTGAGAGTATCGGACAGTTTTAAAATAAATATTTGTATACCCAGAGCCCATTGAAATGGGACTGGAGCACTCTCACTTGTTTTATTATCATTTTATACAAGTTATCTTGTCGAACTCTGTTTTCAAGTTGGCTTCATGCAATTTTCATTTCGGAAAACTTCTGCAATATCTCAACTCACAGCATAAATAAAATGTCGCGTTGTGTCGTACTTGTCGCTCTGACAAAAAAAAAAACCAGAGGCGAACAGAGCTCAACAAAATAAAACACGTAGACGTAGCACTTTTATTATACGGCGTAATTTGCTACTTTGTTTCATTTTGGCAGACTTAGATATAACAGTTTTTATGTGTGTGCGTGTATTGTCTCAACACCCACACATCCACACATACAGCCCAGTGGTGCCGCCCCTTTTTTCACTTTCACATCATTTGTTGGCATTACTTTGGCTGTCACTTCCGCCGTGCGTTAATATTTATGTCTTGATACGCTTTGCCTTAGTCTTCGCTCAGTGGTATCGTTTTTTCTGCCAACTATAGTTACATAGTTACACAAACGTATTCATATATTACGTATATGAAAAGCGTAACTTTTGCCTGTTTTTCCGTTTCCTACGCTCGTCGCCACTTCCGTGCACTTTGCTCTTTGTGCCGCTTATTCATTTATCTTTATTTTGCAAGGCACGGGATATGTTAGCATATGTTTTTCCAGAATCATCCATATGTTCGGACTCTATTGGCCCTTTAACAGTTGAAAGTCTCGGTTTTTCTGTGATTTGAATAATTTACAATAATTCACACCCGCCCTCACATATTAAAAGAATTATTAAGTGTTTTCTACTGCTTTAAGTTAGTATTACGCTATGAGCAGTGTACATACTGCCCATTCCGTTACACTCGACTACAACTTTTCCTTTCCTTTCCTTTGTTTCATTGGGTAATCGAGGCTAAGTACATACAGAACACATTAAATACAACAGAACATTTAAATACTGTCCAATAAAAACAATTAAATAATATGTCATAAAAAATGCATATTGATTACAAAAAGGTTAATATTTCAATAATCTGGTTGCCATAAAATCAATTGCCTGTGTTTCAAGTTTCATTAAAAAGTTTATTGTAAAGCTGCTTCACAGCAGTTTTCAAACCATTTGGTCAAATTCATTGTGACAGTCCAGCAATATGCAAATATATATTTTTAATTACAGCTACATATAACAATATGTGAATATGAGAAAAGACCTGGATAATGTAGAATTACAATTATAAGTAGGAAAACAACGAGAACGTACTCTAAAGTTAAGCCCTGTTTTTTGAGCTTTTGGCTTGCAGATAAATTAAGCACATTTATTTCAAACGAATTACGGTACAAATAAATAATGAAAGAAGAAGCGTGCTAGGTTTTGGCTTTCACATTAAAAATATATTTATTAGATTCATTTAAATAATTTACTTGAGCTTTTAGCTTTCATGTGCTTTCCAAGTTCACTTTTAGCAGTGCGCATTATAAATAAGTCAATGCTCCAAAGCGATCTTTTACGAGAGTATTCGCTAGCAACGTACAATCCGAACATAAAAGTCGAATTTTTTTTATGTTTCACATGAGCCATTAAAGCAGCTGCCAAAAGCTGGTAACACGAAGTTGTGCCTGCTTGCGGCATAATTGACCGCCAATTGATTCAGCCAAGTAGAACAGTTTCACAACAAAAAGTAGGCTAAGAGCTGTTCAAAATTGCCGAAAAATGGTGTCTATTAAATTGAAAACGATAAACTTGATTGAACGTTGGTTTGACCATTGCGCATAAGCCTAATTTGGGTAGGGATAAATGTTCTAGCGAATTGCTATTGCATGATAAGTTGCAATGCGTTTCTCACAAATTTGCAGTGTTTTTTAGAGCAGGGCTTCAATTGGTTCACAATTTGTAAGTAACATTAAAAGTTTATGAGCTCCATAGGGTTTTGAAACTGTTTAACATATATTTATTTTAATCTACTTAGTAAAATCAACTTTATTAAATTTAACAAATGGGTTTTTAGATGGACTGTAATTAATTAAGTCAGGTCCCAAGCCCATTCATTACTTCGTTCACTAATTAAATATGAAATTGTTGACCTTTTAACAAGATAAACATATTTATTATGATAAATCAGAATTAGCGGCAGACATACAGAGATAAACAATAACCGAACAACTAATATGAAGCAAACGAAGACAATTTGAATTAATTTGAATGAACAAACTGAAACAAGCTTAGAAATATTGTTATATGTAGAAATAACGAATAAAATATTCGCTGTGGTCGCATTCATTATTTATTCTGCGTCTCCTCTGCGACCTCAGCCTGCATTTGAATTAAAGTGTGAAATATTGGAAGGCGACACAAAAATGAAATAAAAACCAAATTACGCACACATTTTTTCTCCACTTGACATATAAAAAATGTTGGCCGTCACCGGGTCTGGGCTTGGCTCAGTTGGAGGTCGTCGTCACCACGTTAATTTGCCTGCAATGGCAAATGCCGGACCCGTCGTTAGCACCCACGCCGTCTGTGTTCAGTGTCCTGCCGTTTTGCCGTTCTGCATGGCATAAAATTTTAATATCGCCCTTAAATTTAAATAGCCTCAAGTTGTCGGTGGCATTTGCGTTTGATTTGGCAGCATTTCAATTCAGACCAGCGTTTTTATTTTTATTTTTTCGCCAACTGTCTTTCGGGGGCGACGATAAATTCGCAGCCTTGCCTTTGCTCTATTTATTTATTTATATTTGTTTTGAGGCCATCGCATTGATTTGATTGTATTGACGTGTGTTTGTAGATCCAGCTGGCCCAGGTAACAAAAAAGCAGCTCAACTCCTACGCTCACTTTGCATACTAACGACTAGCGCAAAAATGTAGGCTATGAAAAGTGCATGCAAGCCTTGAAGTCGTTGACGGATTAATATATATATGTGAACATATTCATATTTGTATATACTCTAGTATGTATACACTGCCAGCCACGCAGAGAATTCATACGATGCGGCATATAAAATAAAGTGACATATATTCATAGCGTTGAAAGCGTCATAAACCATTTTTAAGTATACCTCAAGTCTTGTATTAAAGTTTATTTACATCTACGAATATTTGCAATACATTGTTGTACTAAATAAAATAAAAGTTTTAACATATTGAATGGATTAGGTGGTTATCTTTCATATGGGGCATATAATATGATATATTTTATAGATACCTAATATCGACGAAGATAATTAGTTTAAATTAATCATCAATGTGATTAAAGTGTTTAGCCGGATCGGCGACAAGTATGTTCTCTATTTACCAATATATTGTGAATGCTCCTCCACAGTCCGATATTACATTTGTAACATATTCGGTCTGCTTATCGTTGGGTTTTTAACTGTTAAGCAGCTCAAGATTTGGTAAACCTAAGGAATTTAAAACCTTATCAGACGCGACTATAAAGCTTTAATATCATAAAAAAAAACTAGCTTTCATAAGGACATATAGACAGGACAAAACAAAGATTACCTAAAATTTACATTCTGTTGTTCCCTTGAGGATAGAGCATACAAAATCTGTATGTATTTTTGCAAATTAGATAGGGAAGTAATCTTTTTAATTTAAAATTAAAATTTATGATTATTCTATTATTTATGCGTGTTAATACGTATTAGCTCTGTGCTACATAATACTTCAAACTACGTACTTCACAGTCAAATTCTTTTTATAACGCGGTTCTATATACATTTTTTGAGAATCTATATGTATATAAAAATAAAATGTATACGTTATATGGACGAAGATATACAAATTATTTTATAAATATTTAATCACAAATAATTTATTTTTAGTTTTTTATAGCTGGATAAAATAATAAAAATAGTACATATATAATGCAATTTTTTATATATTTTAGATACACATACATATATTGTGTGTAAAAGTTTGATTGGCAATTGGATATTGGTTAGCAATCCCAATCAATTTAAAATCGAATCAATGTAAATATTTACGAGTTTAACCCAAAATAAACTGGTGTTGGTTTTTGTGTAGCAATCAAAACTTTTCAAAACTTTTCATACACAGGAATGTATGTATGTACTAGGTGCATATGTACGTACGTATAAATAGATGCATATATATGTATATACATATTTATATGAGTATGTACATAAATTAAAAATAGATGTGACAAAGAGAATTTAAAACGCAAAGCATACTTTAAGGCAGGCTATTCGTTCTGCTTATTTGCGTAGCAATTTGAGCGCTTTGCGTTTTGTTGTTATTCTTTTTGGCATAATTTAGAAATACGCAGTCAGCACTTGCAATGAAAATAACAAATGCAAGGGCATTCATACACACACACGCACACACATTGAGACATACGCAGTCACAGAGAGCAACTGCAAATAGTGTAAATGTCCTTGAAAGCGCGCAAATGGCAAAGCCAACAACGTTGGCCCTGGCGTCGCAAAATACAGGTGAAGGCTTTGCAGGACAAGAATCGGGGCCAACATGGTATCATTCCCAAATCCTTTTTGAGTCCATTTCGCATAAATAAGATGATATTTTTAAGATCATTTTAATCTACATGAAATTTACATATTTATTCTTCTTAGTGTGTATAAAACCAGATTTCTTAATTAAGTTTTAATGCATTTCATAAAATTTGCAATTTTATTTAATTAAAAATTAGCTATTTCAAAATCTAAAAATATGAATTTTTTTGGAAAAGCTACGAAATTTGCCAATTTGATTTGCAACGATTAAGTAAATTAACTAAAATGTCCACAAAGGTTATATAATATTGTGACAACATATTTTTTTATTAATTTTTAAATATCTTTTTTCTTAACTTCCACACCAATTCACAAATGAGAATTTATGAAAACTAAAAAATAAATTAATTGAAGTTTACCGACTTTGCAACCTGCTAAAAAATGCTATTTATGTGCTTTATAAGATTAAACTCATAAAATAAGGTATTATTTAGGCATAATACGTAATGTTTATGTTCACGGGGCTTATATATGTCAGTTTAATGAGCAACATTTATGCACGGAGGCCAAAATTAAATAAATTAATTCAATGAAAATTATAGAGATTTAACGTTGATTGCTGTTTAGGGGGCGTTTGATTCTCTAATGCCAGGCCCACGTTTACTGAATGCACAATTATTAAATAGGCTGGCAAAAGGACAACAAGAACAACAACTGCTCGAGCAGCAGAAGGCGACGATAGCGTCCTCTGTTCCTCTGTTGGTAGGGGCAAATCACATGTGCACATTTCGTTGTTTTGCAGACGCAACAGAGCAAAAGAGAGCGACCCAATCTCTCTCGCCATCCCTCCCTCTCTCTCTCTCTCTCTCTCTTGTCGCTCTTTGGTATCGATCCGTAAGACAAGCAAAAGTCAACTGGAAACTGGAAAGCAACCACCAGAATCCTGCTGCTACTGTTGTGCTCAGTATGGAGCAAATGTCTCTGACATTGGTGACAGGTTTTTTTCCTTTTTCCTTTTTTTTTTTTTTGCAACCAAACTGGCCAAAAAACTGAATGGAAACGGCAACAGCAACGGCGTGCGCGTGGGTGGAAGCATGACTCAACATTTTGTGGTTATGCATAAGCCACGTACACGTGCAACTTGTGAAGAGCGAAACAAAAGCGGAAAAGGAAACGATGCCCGCGACACTCGCCCAACTTGTCAATGTCAATTGATAGTGAAAGGCAACAGCAGGGATACTAGATATGCATGCACATAGGTACAGGCAAGCGCGCACTTCAATGTCTGGCAGCAGCTGTTGGCAGCTGGCAACGGCTGGCCAGCGGAACGTGCCCAGAATTGACTTACCAGACATATTCTCCCCTTCCACACATACACAATTAAATATTAATGTGCTAAATTAAGTGAAAAATGGCATTTGACGGTGCGCGAGTCGGCAAGGATGTCGGAAACTTCATTGCCCACTGCAAAAAAGTTTGCACAGCTTGGCTTTCGATTGTCAAAAGGATTAGGCAGCAACTTGTGGCATTAACGGGCTGTCATTGAGGCCTAACTTGTCCTTTACATAAAATGAAATAAAAACTTAATTCAAACAATTTTCAATAAGGGTAAGACATATGTATAGATATACATACATATATAATACTCTAATAATATACAAGAGCAATTTTTCAAATATATACTTAAACGAGCAAATTTGTATAACAATCAACCTGACAAAGAAATACAAAAATTAATTGTATATGTACAATAAACTAATACGGCGGAGTAATAATAATTTTAACTCTGATAATCTATTATACAGACATAAATGGATGGGCTTTTAATCAAAGAAAATTATAAATGTTCATACTGATTTAAATTTGTAATGAATCATCGCCACTATCAGGAAAATGTATGTTTTTAATAAAATAATTGAACATTAAATCACTGGATAATACTATAGAATAATATGTTATTGATATTTGTCATATTAAAATAGATATGGAAATCTATATACCTATATCTATATGTTCTGCAATTCGAATTTTTCGAACCGAAACGGTTTGGAACGGCCGGATTGTAGCATTGATTTAAGATGAATAAGATAATGATCAGAGATTTTTGATTGGAAAATTAAATTATTATTAATTTAATTTGTTTTTTTGCGGACTCATTACAAAAATTTAATAGCATTAGTTGAAAAGAAATAGAGTTATATATATTATAAAACACCAAAAGTTGTAATAAATTTAAAAGCTTATCTCAAAATTAAATTTCTTCAGAATAGAATTTCCGAGCAACCATTGCAATAGGGAGGACCATAAATAAAAATAATGCTCTAACCAGTCAATATGTGTAAAATATGATAAATCGATATCATTTAATATGGGCATCTTATGAATAATATGTATCAATAAGTGGACGAATTAAGCTGCAAACCCATTTGCCACACTTAGAGCCATCAAAATTGAGGGAGCAAACAATAAATCAACTCTTCACACCATGCGCTATATATATTACAAATTGATCAGCCATTCGCTTGCAGTTCAGGCAATTATGTTCAGTCACGAAACGCGCATTGCAATGAAATATGCACGAGCAGAAGCTAACAACGAAATATGGCTAAGCCAGGGCTGGCAAAATGCTAAAAGGTACAAAATGCAAGGTCGAATAAGCACGCTATGAAAAAGTAGCGACCAACATGGCTAAGTCGGAGACACAGAACGAAACGACTTAGACTTGGAATGGGTTATATACGCTAAAAGCGTGTACCGTTAGCCGATAAGGGCAATTGGCCTTGAATGGCAGCTGGCAAAAGATAAACACACACGCACCACGCTTATCATTCATGAAAAGAAAGCAAGAGAGAACCATTCGTCAATCTGATCTGGTCTGTAGAATTTAGGCAAAGAATTGAAGAGTTTGACTCACCTTTTGGCTGCCTCCTCGCCTTCGAGTGCTTGCTCGCCGCCGGCAGCGGCAGCAGCATCCTGTTCCGTTGATGTGGCCACCGCCTCGGCCGAAGATGTGGTCGGTGCGCCAGCGGCGGCAGCATCGCCTGTGGGTGCTGGCACATCCTCGTCGCCAGCGCCGCCCTTGACGGCGCCCACAAGCGAGGTGAATTGATTTGTTAGACCCGAAAACATTTTGTTTGGCTTTTTGTGTGTTGTTTTTTGTGTGCTGCTCTCTAAAGGATTAGCCTGGCGTCGTCGTGTACACACAAAACGAATGCCACACGAAGACGAACACGAGCACGAAGCCGAAGCTACGACGAAAGCTCAAACACAGAAACGTGCAAACGTGCGCCTGATTGTGGGGTGTTGTTAATCTCTCGCTCTCTATCTCTCTCTTTCTCTCGCCTCAGTTGACTCTCTTGTCGTGTTCTGCAAACGTCGCTGCTGCTGCTGCTGCGTCGTCTCCTTCCTCCGCTCGACTTTTATTACACTGGGCAGGAATTTTGTAATAGGTTTTTCGTTTTCACTTTCAACGTGTCTCAAGTTATGTAAATTTTGGCGTTTTTACAGTTAATTATGTTAGCACGCTGCAAAATGAATGGAAAACAATCAAAATTATCTGCAAGGCGAATGGAGCATTTGCCAAAAGCAAGGAAAATCAATAAACAGCCAAATAAATTGCAACTATCGAAAACTGCACGCAAGTCAACTGTCAGAACTATTATTGGCACTCTGCAAATGTCGCGTTTAATCGATATTTGTTCACGACTTTATACTAGATGCAACGTAACGTTGTAAATTACCACTTCAGATGGAGTTCTTTGTTTTTTTTATATCTGTTGTCTGCCTGGTAAAACGAGCAAAACTTGAATTTTCGGCTGCCTGTGTCGAAGGTCCTCTGAAAACTGACTGAGCAGCGGAATTTTCGTTGCTCAAATACCGTTTCCGTTACCGTAGTTTGGTGCGTGCTCTCTCGCGCAGAAGGGCCACACAGCTCCAAGAACGATGCTCAGAACGTCACCTTCTCTTTGGAAAGTCGTTGTCGTCGTTGGCGTTGCTGGTGGTTGATTGCAGCGTTCACTTTGTGCTGGAATTTCTGTGTATTTTCGCGCATGTGCCAGCTGTTTTGCGTCGTTGATGTTAGGGGCCTTCGCAATTAAATAAACAATTGACACGTCTGATTATACACAAGGAAATTGTATATTTAACAATACAGCTGCGTAGCAGTTAATTTGCCTTTGTGTGCCTTCCAGTGCTGCCAGCAACAGCTGTTCGGCGCAGCCAACTTAGCGTAGCACACAAGACAGGGTTGTCATACACCGAACAGCTGACTTCTCGGCAATATTGCAAAGCCTATTGGAAATGTGCCGAATATTAATTTTCAGCTATTTACAGACAATACAAAAACGAAGCGCGGCTACTTAAACCTATTTTAATCAATTAAAAGCTAAAGCTAATTTCGTTCGGAGGTAGAAGCACACAAGTTTCTCAACGTCGCTGCCTCGCTCTACTTTGGGGCGCCTCCTCCGCTTGTTGTTCGTCCTTCGTTTTCTGATGCTGCTGCTGTGCCTGCAGCTCGTGGTCCAGGCGCTCCTTGGCGCGAAACACCTTCGACTGCAGATAGAACGAGCCGCCCTTGGCGCGGTCATTGACGTTGAACAGGTGCTCAAAGCTTTTGACAATGCGCTCCTCGCTCTTCAGGTCCTCAATGTTCAGGATTTGCTTGGCCTCTTCCAACGTCATACCTATTGACGACGGTATTGTTGTTATTAATATTTGTATAATTGTATTATAAACTGCACCTACCAGTGCGCAAGTTTGACTCGGCACTCTGATCCCCTTGTTTGCCGCCGCCGGCGCGCTTGGCCGCCTCCTGCGATGCGGCAATCTCCTGTTTCAGCGCCTTGGCGAAGGCGCGTCCTATGGCTTGGCCGCCCAGCACAATTATTTGGGCGATGTACTTTGCCATGTCGCACTTGTTTGTTCTCAATGAATTTGGCTGCACACTTTCGGGTTTGTTTTAAACAAATTTACGTGCTTGACATTATACAACGTACCTAACCTACAAGCACACTCAAATCAGCTGTCTGTCGAGTGATTGGCAGCACTGTTGCTGTGTGGCCTAGGGTGACCCTTTTTGTTTATAAACATCTTCAGTAGATAAACTGGGGCGGTCGGTCGATAGAAAAATACTCGAAGGAGAAGAATATCAACAAACTCGAATTACATTTTTTGATCAACACTTTTTCAAAATTCACAAACATGGTTAAGCCAAAACTCAAAAAATGGCAGAAAAACTACCAGCTCCTTGTCAGCCAGCAGCATCTCGATCAGCGCAAATTAGTGCGCCTAAATCGACAGATGCACCGCCTAATGGTCCAAAACACAAACATCAAATTCAACATAGCGCAGGAGGGTCACAAATACGTGAAGAAAATAGAGCTGATGGAACATCTGCGCAAGCAGCTGATTGAATTGCTGCACTCGAAGAAGGCGATCCTGAGCCGTAAGCGGAGGGCACAGCTGCGCAAGATTCAGATGCGCCTGCCCGCCAACACGCTCCTGGACCGCATCCGGCTGATGGAGCTGCTGGTGCAGCTGCCCAAGTACCATCCGCAATCGGATCCGCTGGTGAACTGGCTGCGCTTTTGGCACGGACGGGACAAGCGACGTCAGGACAAGCTCGAGCAAAGCTTCACTCACTACACCAATCAGGTGCTGCACGTGATCAGCGACATCCACGACCTGCACTCGATCATCAGCTATGTGAAGCAAACGCGCTCTTCCAAGTTCCAGGTCAGGCCGGCGATGCTGCGCATGAACTGGCTGGAGCCCACCCGGCAGACCCAGGTGAAGGCCACCATTACCACCACGCGGAAGCGAACGAAGCGGCACGAGGTGCTGGACGTGCGTCCTCCGTACATACTGAAGAACGTGCACCAAATGATGCCGGATATGTTCAGCTACCTGGACGGGTAGGGGGTGATATGCAATAATTTATTACGCAAGAATTAGTCTAGAAGGCGCGCTACTTAAATGCTAGCAAGTGCTCTACGGCCTATGCTAATCCTCTCCAGGCACACACATATTTACAAGCTTAAGTACGTATTTACAGTAACAACTACAACTACAGCTAACAACTAACTGTCTGCATTTATTGTTTAGAACATCTTTGCTCATATGGCCTGCCTCTTTGCTTAAACGTGCCAGCTGTGGCTCAACAGAAGCCCGGATTGGTGTGCTCGATGATGCAGCGCTTGCAGTACTTCTTGACCGCCCGATAGCCCTCGATGGATATCTGGCAGTCCTGGATGTTCAGCTGCTGCAGGCCGCGGCAGTAGTAGGCGATGCACTGGACGCCGCGATCCGTAATCATATCACAATTGCGCATGCTGAGCTTCTTCAGATTCGGGCAGCTCTCGGCGAGCGCGCGCAGGCCCGCATCGCTCACATCGCACTTGCCAATGTCCAGGGCGCGCAGGCGCGGGCAGGATCGGGCCAGCACCGTGATGGAATCATCGCTGACCGCCTCGCAGCCGCGAGCGTTCAAGTAGCGCAGCTTGTAGCAGCGTCTTGCGATCACCTTGAGGCCCGCATCGGAGACCCGCTCGCACTTGGCCACCGAGAGATAGCGCAAGGCGGCGCCCAGCTTGGCCAGCTCGTAGAGGCCAAAGTCCGTGATGTTGACGCAATCCGAGACGCTCAGCTCCTTGAGCGAGACACAAAAGCTGGGCACGAACTTCAGACCCGCATCTGCCATGGAATTCGTGTATGTTCAGTTATCTAATTAAGATTACTCAGATCTCGCCCAATGCTCACCTGTAATTTGTATGCAGCGTCGCAGGTACAAATACACCAGCTGTGGACAGTTCTTGACCACAATTTTGAGGCCCATGTCATCGATGGCCATACAATCGGTCAGGTCCAGATATTGCAGCAGCAGTCGACGCGGCGGCTCCATATGCGGATTCGGACTAATGCTGCTCACCTGACTGCAGCCTGTGGGGGGCGGGGAGAGAACATCAGTCGCTCGCCCATTGGAATGCAATGCTGGCCAACTCACCCGTCACATCCAGATGCTGAAGATTGCTGCACTTGGTTAGCGCCTCGACCAGCGCCTGGTTGGACACGCCCACACAGGTCTGCAGCTGCAGATGCGTCAGCTCGGGACAGCGACGCGTGAGCAACTGCAGACCTTTGTCCGAGATGCGACAACCGTCGGCGAGCATGACGCGCTCCACCTCGGGGCAGGCGCCGTTGCAGCTCTGTCCGCACAGCTGCCGGAAGATCATCTTCAGCGTCTTATCGCCGTTCAGGTGCTCGCCGCGCAACGTGATGCACTTCCAGAGCACCGGCCGCCAGGCGAGCTGCTCGAAGCGCCGACAGACGCGCGCCACGTTGCACAGCTCACAGCTGTCCAGCCAGCTGAAGATGCGCACCACGGCCTCGTCGGGCAGGCGGTCGAAGAAGGGGCCGCACCGATAGGGACCCTTACGGTTCCAGGGCGGCGGCCCAATGGCTGTGCCGGTGACCGTCGTTGTGCTGGCCAATCCACGACGTGGCGTTGTGGCGGGCGTACTGCTGGCAATGACACCGCCGCCGACAAGGCTCGGGCTGCTGTTCTTGTTGGTGCTCACCACTAGGCCCCCCGTACTGCTCGGGTGGTGGCCAGTGGGCGACGGCGACACCAGCGTGGCGTACCCTTGGTCTAAGCTGGGCGAGAAGCGACCCATGTTGCACAAGCCATCGGAGAGACTTTGCACTTTGGTGTGGTGGTGGTCCAGCTGGAAGGCATTGGCGGGCGAGTTGGTGCTGCGATTCAGCAAATAGCGATCCGAGCCACTCGTCTCGCTGGGACTGGAGTTGCGTGGATGGTGCAGACGTTCTGCAAAGATAAGCGTACAACGTTGGATCTGTATAATGTAGGGCACTTCTATTGCAGCGAGACCAGTTAAAACCTTTAATTTTATTTTACCCTTTCACATGTTATTGTAATAGTTACTAAGTAGGCTAAATATCATTACAACGTTAATCAGCATAATATAGCAGTAATAACATTTTAACTGTATTGTATATAATATGTAATCGCTAACGGTCGGAGTTGCTTTTGCATGATCTGAAATAATATGCTCTAGCACCTTCCAGGTCCAAGACACTTTAGAAACATACTAAAAATATTCAGATCATTAAGTTCTTAAAAATTCTAAAATGAAGTATAAGTTCTACCATAACTGAACCTAAATAAACAATTTTTTAAATTGACCAATAATGTTGCTTGAATAAGAAGAAAATGAGGTGCAAAATAATCTACCTGAATTTCGTTCTTGGAATTAGCGTAAAGTGAAAGTACAACGATCCGTAGATTAAATATTGCATTTAGGTAAAAATTAACTTTTTAAAAACGAATCATATGTTTTCAACATAGTTAATAACCAGGTTAATATTAATAATGACATCAAATAGATCGTAAGGCAATGTGAATGTGAAAAACGAGTTTATCAAAACCGAGTTAAAAAAATAAAAAATTAATAAATAAATACAATTGACTGCAGCGTGCTTGGTTTATTTTTCATTCCACGTGGTGACTAGAAGATATTCTACATATAAACTAAATACAAACAAAACAAAAAAAGAAAATGTATTATTTTACTTATAAATAGTAAATAGAATATAGCTAAATTGAAAAGATTGCGAGCTTTGAACCAAAAGCAGGGTTTTGGCGAGACATTGGTTCGAATCGTAAACCAAAACACCGATTATTTTGTTTGTGCTTGCAGCTCGAAAGAACATTGGAAATTTGTTTGTATTGGCAGTAAACGACATCTAGATCGCATGGAAAAATTGGGTTTAAAGTTGCTAAAGAAAAAAAAGATTTTTGTAGGAACAATCGTGGGTTATGAGGCTAATATTTAAAATACATATATATTAATAATATATATGTTTGCTAGGGTATTTAGTCTTTGGCATCTAGAAGATACCAACTATTTTTTAACTGAGGTCAACTGCGTGTTTTTTTAGGATGTTGAAGTCAATGGTTTGTTACTCTAAACGTAATTTTACACATAGCAGTGGTCCTCTCCATGTATGTCCTTACCTGGTAATCGCTCGTTGCCGCTGCCGCTGCTGTAGTCCTCCAGGTAGTAACGCTCGTTTTGGTACTGGCTCGCCTCGGCACCGAGCGGCAGAGCGCGCAACGCATTGCCGAGATACAAGGACTCCATCTTCTTGTCCAGCAGGTACTGGGCACTGTTTCCGTTGCCCAGCACCGTGGGCACGCTGCAGCGTCCGCCTTGGGCTTGGCCGCGTCGTCTGCCGTTTGCGGCGCCTCCAGCGTTGTTGTCGCTGGAGTCCTCGGTGTCGGCGCTGTTGCCGTGCAGCCAGTCCAGCGTAAGAAAGTTGCGCGGCTGCGGCACTGGCGCGGCACCGGTTCTGGTCGCCGGTGCGGGCAGCGTCTGCAGTTCCGGCGACTTCTTCGCTTGCGCATGCCGGCCCACAGACGCAGTCGAGTGCGCGCCGTAGGTGGACTGCTCATGCCGCGTGTGCCGGCCACGCAGCTCGAATGTGGCCGCCTTCTGCTGCACCATGTGCAACACGGCAGCCGTGGTCGCCGTGGCCGACGGCGTCTGCTGGTCGCTATGCGGCGTGGAGCTGCGCGAGGCCAATGGATAGAGCTCCCCGCTGGCAACGGAGTCGTTTACATTGAGGCCGATATTTGGCGATTTCCGCGACATCTTATACGCCTGCGGATCTAACGGACTGGAGCTCAATGGGTGCGGGTGGTGGTAATGCGCCGCCGCCAGCTGATCCCGCACCGCATTACTGGTCCGCCCAAGCGACGCCAGCGGACACTCCAGATCTGTGGCACGCCTTGTGCTCGTCTTGTGTGACATATTTTTTTGTTCTCGCTGATTTTTTTTAATATATTTTATACAGTGACCTTCGCTTTTAAGCCAGAAGTCTGCAAAGGCAAGAGAAATATCATGAGTTAACAAATTTATTTAACCCTCATAAGTCAAATATATAATCTCTTAAATTCAGATTCGCGGCTAGTTCCAAAAATGATCTTTTTTTAAGTTGAACATAACAAAATTATAAAGAATTTAAATTTAGCATTAGCCACATTGAAATTATAACGAGAGTTAGAGTACCTTTAATACTTATTGTAGAAGACAGTGAAATGTTTATATATTTAAGTATATACATAATAAAATAAGAACGGTTATATATATATATCTTTATATAACTGGGTCAGATTTGCTTCAAAACATAACATACCCTTGATTGAAAAAATGTATTTATCTCATTAGTTTTTATATTTTAAAAAATTTGTTAAGACTCTAAAATCTTTAATTTATTATGAAATACGTTTTATAAGTATAAAATCATGATTTTTAAATAAAAAACTAGATTGTGTATTTATTGCCCCAAATATTCCGACTGCGATTTTTGGCTTTGCATTTGCTAAATATGCTTTAAATATACATATGTACGAACTAATCAAAATGATCAGGAAAGTTAACTAAAATGGCATAAAATTATTTTTTAAATAAAAAAAACGAAGAATTGTAAGTAAAAGATATTTGTTAGCAGCTGTAGGCCAGAAGAAAGTTGTCGATGATTTTATACACGAAACTTTCCATGGTCTTACAAATGTACAGGTTTGGGCCTAAGTACGGTCTCATCTTGGAAGTAATTTAATTAAAAAATAAATTTACAAATATCCGAAAAATGTTATTTGTAATGGATTTTTTTTTAGAATGCTTTAGTAAATGGTATTCACTTTGTAAGAAAAACAAGAATACAAATTAAAAAGAAAAAGAAACAAATACAAACTAAATACGATTTTTTAAAATCTAGCGTTGCCTGTTCTGAAAATAAACATGCAATTGGAGCTTTAATTGATTGAATTTATTTGTAATAATATGAATTACACTATACTATAGAAGATAGTTTGCCACCTGATATTTACCCATGTAATAAGTAATAGACAATAAATCTATGCGAATTAGTTGACCGTTGAGTATTCTTAAGTTTCCTCTTATTTCTATACTTGTCTGAACAAATGTTCTTGCAAAGTTCATATGATTCGCGGAGTATCTATGCGGATGAGTCGAGCAGTCGAGCAATGGTATTTGGGTCATTGATAGTTGCAAAGCAAAGTAAAATAAAGAAAAATGTATATAAATTATCTATAGTCTGGGCCTAGCAGCTCTTTGGCTTCAGTGGCCATGGGAATGGACTGCGCACCGGCTGTGTGGGCAGTTCAAAGTAGGTTCCTACGACTCCAGTTGCCAATTATTTATTAGAGAGATATTTGTGTGCGTATGTGCCTACATATGTGCAAATATGTTTTTTTTTCTGGGCGAGCCACACCTTGAAGTGGAGTGCATTTGACCTTTAAGAGAATTCAAAGCTAAATTCTAGCCAATTTTTGCGGCTTTCCTGCTTGAAATTTCCTTGAGCCCACGTCAGAGCTCAAAGATTTGGCTAACCTGATTAGCTATTAAAATACGGCGCCAGCTATATTTATAACGAGCAACAAATTTAGCTATGATTTTTCACAATTTAACAATTAATAAGCAGCACGCCCACGCTTCTACCAATTATTGAGTTGAATTTTTTCTAGTTGGGTATTTGTTTTTTTTGTTTTGTTTTTCGGACACACGTATGCTGTCATTTTTCCATTGCCGTCAACGAATATTGAGCCACAGCTACGGCTCCATCTCCATTCATTGGCTACGGCTTAAATTTTCGTTGTTATTTTTTTTTTTTTGGCATGAAACCTGTTTGGAGTGTCTCTTGGAACATTGGAAACTCTAATCATAAGCCAGGCGTGGGCTGTTCTAATGTTAGTCCGTGGCCATCTGCAGCTTGGCCTGGCCTGAAAGTCGGCTGCTGCTGGCGTTGTTTGTGTTGTTGTTGTTGGTGTAACCTAAGACCTTAAAAAATGATGTCGAAAGTAACCCAATTCGGCAAATAGAACAAGGGAACTACCATAAACATAACCATGCGCCACTTTAGTCCCGCTTGTCTATAATATTTATTTACAGGCAACTTTGCATAATTTCCTTACATACATACCCACAACTATCTAAATAGAAAACAATAAATTTATTTGAAATTTGTTGCTTTTGGCTGTGGTTAAATCTTCCTTAGTATTGCTGGCATTTTGGGTTGGGCCGTCACGGTATACACACCTACCGAGATGCGGGAACTGTGATGGGTCTTTCATTTGCCTACCTAGACGCTGTTTTGGGCACACTTTGGGACGCGTAAATCAAATGCTGCTTACAAGTGGCTCGATCTTGGATCTGAGGTGTGTGCGTGTGTTTGTGTGTGTGCGTGCTTGTGTGTGGATTTATTTTTATTGTAATCAAATTTGAAATTAATTTTTTTCCTAGCTATGCCATAAATAAACATTATAACAATAATAACACTAGGCCGCATTCAAAAGGGAACAACAACAACAACAACTGAGCATATGAGGCAACAAGTCCAAAAAATATGTCTTGTCATTTGGCTTATGGCAGCTGATTAATCTTAGCATCTCCGAAATGGACGCCGCCTGTCGCGCCTCAAATGGAATGTCGCTCAACTGGTTCGCAGCAATCGTATCCGAAAAAGCGAAGGAAAAGGCCAGAGGCACAGCCTCCACATGGGCCAGTTGACTCCGTTCGAGAGCTTTTGGTATTTGCTTGCCATAATTCACAATAGTTAGACAATAAATAATTAATAACCAAATCAGCCGCGTGTGGACAAAAGTGTCAAATAGCTCATTGGGCAACACAGCGTGCAATTTGCATAAATTTACATCTGTTATTTGTCACTTACAGCCACAAGTATTTATTATTCAGTATTCCTGCATTAGCCTTAAAGAGCCTATCGCTTACACATGTTCAACTTTTACTCTTAGCTTCGAATTTGACAGCGAAAATATTTGTTAGCTTTGACAGAGCGTAAATCAAACGAAACTTTTAATATTATTCTTCATTGATCTTTGGCTTGAGCATTTTGTATTTATATTTCTTTACTGCTTAGTAATATTTTAAAATGTGTAAATGTGGACGGTTCAAGACTATTTTTGAATCAATCATTTATAGAATCCTACAACATTATTGATTTCAAGCATATATTTGTTTTTATTAATTTTTTTGCTGTAAATGCAAATATAACAGGTTATGAAAAACTAATTTCAAAGATTATTAAAACAAATTTGAGGTAATCAAAATGTTTTTTATATATTCAAATTATTTTTATAGAAATATTGTTAAATTTGTTACATTATTACCTGTTGACGCCCCATTCTTAACGAGAAAATCAAACATTCTGACATTATATTTAAGGTAATTTTCAATTCATTAAAATTAGCGAATAACTAGTTTTCTGGAATCACTCAAAACAATATTATTAATCAACTGTGAAATTTGTATAAAATACTCTCATTTAAAGTTTTTCAATTTCAAATAAATATAAAATTTAATCAACTTTTATTTTAATTCATTAAATTATCAGATGAGATTATAAGATTACAAAAGACTCACGAGACCGATTATTAAGATTTAATATAATGGAATATACCTGCAAATGTATGTATATTTTAATTTTGTCAATAGTGGGCTACAGTATGGCAACAAGTTAAATAACAGCGTTAGTAAATTAAGTGATATATATATATTTATATATATATTTTTTTTCCAATTTTTAAAGGTGGCCACATATACCTTTGACCCTGGAAGCACAAATATGTTAGTTACAAAATTAGTGCATATTTGAATCTTGGACGATGGTTTTAAGTTATTAAAGTATCTTCAGCTGAGCATGTCAATGGCTGTTTAATATAACCGTATATTTTCATATACATTTTGAGCAAAGCCTAAAGGCCAACACTTGAGTTGCTTATTGCAAACTGGTCCTTGTCTATTTTAGCTGCTCATATGCCAAGCCTCTCAGCGGGCTTAACAAGCAACAAGCACATAAAATATGACAACAACAAGTACTAATTATTTAATATGCTTAATGAACAAATGTCACCACGATGGTGGCCACAGTGGTGCGGCCACCAGAGTGAATCACATTTAAGCTGACACCACTGCACAGTGGATGAAAGTTTTTATTTTAATAAGTGTATTTGAATAGAATCTAATTTCTTGAAATTAAAACATCGATTCCATCAATAAACAGGTTAATTAATTTTCGACATGAGGAAAAATATTTACATTAAAAAACTTAGCTGGATAACAAAGGTTTTGATTATCTAAATACTTTTTTTAAAATTAATTATTTAGATCAAGAAAAAACATAAGTTTTTGCTGATAGCATGAAGGGATATTTTCAAAGCTTATCTGTTGGAATTCTACTTATTTTAATCACATATCAATCACGCAAAATAAGTCTTTAATGTTCCGATCAATTTATGTATTATTATATCACACTTTTAATGTACTGGCCGGTTGTTCGTAAGACGTTATTTACGACGTCGATTGGAAAAATTTGCCGGGCATATAGATATGACAATTATAGGAAAATACGTAATATATGTGGAATTTATTATTCAAGTCATATTTTGATATCTGCGCCACTGTGCGGAGTGTAAAACTAATAACTGCTGTGCTTGCTGTTTGTTGTCTGCACATGGCTGAAATCTAACGCTAACACAGAAATTACTTGGCGCCACAAAACAACAACAACAACAACAGCAGCACACATGCCAATGGAGCCGAGCTACGGGCACCTTTTGGCCTCTATGGCATGGCACGCTGAGCGCCTGGCCCCAGTCTGGCCCGACAGTCAGCTACGTGGACGAGTGTGAGTGCGAGAGCGTATGTATATGAGTGTATGTATCTGTGTGTGGCTACCGTGTTGCAATTTGCGCTCCGTGGGTTGGCTTTTTGCATAGTGTCAATTTTGATTTAGCAAAATGCTGCAGTTGCCGCTTGGCGGCTGCGAGTACATCGCTCTGTCAGCGCCCCGCCCGATATTTCCCAGGCAAATGGACTCCTACACACGTATACACACATTCAAAGAAATACATTTACACAAGCACACACACACAAACAACTGAAGCGGACAGAAAGTGGGTGGCGCTGACAAGTTTTTGAGAAACAAGAAATATTTCTTGCAGCTAAACAAAAAGTGGGTGCAGCTGCTGAGCTAAGCGTCGAAACGATGTTGTTTTTATTATTTTTTCCTTCAAACCTCACACAAAATGCAATTTGTTTTATTATAAATTTGGCTATATGTCATTTTAGTTTATTCTATTTATTTTGTTTAATGCGTTAATAACTTCAGCTCGTGTTCTGCTCTGGAGTTCAGACACAGAACTTGTCAGCTGAGAATTTAGTCACTAATAAGCTCAAGAGTTTAAAAGCTTAAATGTATTTCCTACATTTATGAATATTTAATATACAATAAAATATAGAATATACAATAAAATTTCGAATGTGGTAACTTTATAATTTTGCAAGATAATTTATTTCAAATTTTTTTTAAATTTTGTTCAGCTGTAAGTAGAGATATAAGCAAATGTTTAGGAAGGTTTTTAACTAACACGCTTAGTTTTATAGAAGTTTATAGAATTATTATTTTTAAATTATATTGAAGTCCTGATGTCAAATGTCAAAGGCAAATGGGATTCGCTCTAGAAATATATATATGTATACATAAGTATATATATTTGCTTATATAAGTATATATATTTTGCTTGGCAGTCGTTAATTTTAAACGAAGATAAATATTTTATTTGCAAGAAAAATTTATAGGTTAGTTAAGTTTCTGATGTATTCATTTTGGCTGACTGAACTTTGCTGAGGTTTTATGTAAATAGGCACAAAAAGAATTGAAAGTTGTCGAGACGTTGACACAGTTGATAGCTAGAAAGAGTGCAAAATCCAGTTCAAAGTGGAATTTGGAATGTGTGAAATGATCTAACGAAATATGCTTATGCGCATACTGGAAATTGTTTATGCATATTGGTTTATAGACGGCGCAACAATTTGGGGATGATTGCCTATGAATGGTTCATTAAAAGAAGGTTTGAGAAAGTTTATGAGTGTGGAGTCAAAAGTGTAGAAAGTATTAGTAGTAACAATATTAATAAGAGCGTGTCGAACAGATCAATTATGTGTCCAGTAAGGGTCAATTTATTAATTTTATTAAATGATCAATTTCGATTTTATTAATTTCAACACTTTAGTTATTTTCTAAGTCATTGAACGTTTTTTCCCATGCCAAATATCGCCAACTCTTTCTCACCACTAAAGTGTGAGATATAACGATTAAAATTAGTATTACCCTACATTTGACCACCAATAGTGGTTTTAATGATTCTATACCATTTCATCATTATCTGAACTTAAATTTCTCTCTGTGCCGGCATATTCATTAAAAAATGCAAAAATTTTAGCCATACTAATTAAACCGAAGCTTATATAATGAACCATGAAGACGAGGCGAATGCCCTTTGCAAGTATGTGCTTCGCAATCTTTGCCTCCTTTGCGCTCCCCATCCGTGGCCAATGGATGAAAATTACCTGTCATTAATCAATGGAAAATAGTTACGATTTTCGTTCTCTTTCTCTTTCTCTCTCTCTTTGTTTCTGGCTTGGGTTGTTACTGTGTGCTGCGGGAATAATTCAAATTCCAATGCAAAGTCAAAGCAGACGAACCAGTTCGTTGCTTAAGTCTTTTGTTTTATGACCCAAATTTTCAACAAAGCGACAGGCGAAACAGTCAACTGTGCATAAACGCCACTTAACCTACAATGTAATGTCCAACAAAACAAAATAAATCACAACAAGCCCAAAAGAAACAAAAAGAAGCAGACTTACCGCAAATTACATGCTGTGCGACAGCAACAACAACCACAACAACAACCACGGCCACAACAACAACAACCGCAATTGTATACGTGAATGATGGCGCATCTAATCCAAGACAGCGCATAAATCCAGGCCAAACTTAATCCAATAAAAATGTCGACTAAATGCAAACGCGACAAATGCTTGACGAACGAAAAGACAGCGCTAATTTATTTAAAAGATTTGCCCGACTTTTGCCGCAAGCATGCGAAGAAGTTAGACACATAGATACGGACAGCGGGCCACAGGGAGCCAGAGCGCTTGGCAGCAAAATTTTAATTAAGACAAAATATTTGAAATTCTAACGATGACGACAACGAGCGGGCTGCAACAAGCTAACAATTTGCCGCGCGCAATTTTTCAAATTACATTTCATTAAAGCGCGACAGAGAGAAAGAAAGTAAGTAAGAAAGAAGTCAGCCTGATGAGCAAGTGAAGAGAAAACACAAAAAAAAAAAAAATGAATGTAAAGCACCGTTTTGTCTGATTTCTGCTGCACACACGTACAAAGATTTAGATGCTGAGAGGCACCAACGACAACAGGTTATCTGTAGCTTTGTATCTCTGTATCTGCGGGCTGCTCGCTGCTTGCTGCTGGCTGCCCGCATGCAACAACGCCCGCATTGGGTGACGTTTCTTGGTTAGAACGCAACTCTTTCTACTAATATGCCACACATAAATTGTTCTGTTCAACAAATTTAATTTTAAAGTTCAGGCCGCAGTTGCCCTGCAAAGCAGAACAAGAACAACCGCCACAGCAACAACAACAGCAATTACAACAACAACAAAAACAACAACAACTATGTCAGTCACTTGGCAACATTGCCAACTAGCAGCGACAACATTCCAGCTACCTTCGCTACCCGTCTGCCTCCCCCCGCTTCGGTAGTCATCAAGCCCGTAACTAGCTGCAGCTACAAGTTGCCGTTTCTAATACAAAACTGTCGCTTGTGGCCGTGAGAGCTGCAAAACTGCACTGCAACTCTCTGGCGTTGACTATGACTCCGTCTTTGCCTCTGTCTCTGTCTCTGACTCGGGCTTCGGCTTGGACTCTGGCACCATCTCTTGCTCCGACTCTGGCCAACAGGCCAGGCAACAACAGCAAAAATAAAAAAATAGTAAAAAATACATCGCATTGCATTTTAGTATTGCTTATTGCGCCGTTGCCAGCGCTATGAAATCATATATTGTATGTATATAAAAAAGCCATACAGCAAAAAATGTAGACAAGAAAGGAAATTTGACAGACGGCCCACAACGAAGCAAGTACTACTCTGTAAGAAACATTTTGAATGCATCTAGTTATATTAAAATACAAATGCATGAGTATAATAATTTTTTGGAATATGGTAAAAAGTTCTGAAATTTTTTATTTTTAAATAGGAAAAAAATATTATTTATAAGTGACAAATATTTTATTATTTATAAGAAAGAAATTTCTATTTCTTAAAATGTTGTATATATTCCTAAAAAATCTAAATGAGCTCAGATTGATAAGATTTCACAGCCGAATAAATAAAAACGTTTTTAAAATATTTAAATGCAATGAAAGTGGCAAAAAGGATCTGATTGGGTACCAAGTTTGAAGTTAACATAATAATTAATACAAATCAAAATGTAATCCTATCCTATATAATTTTTAAACTGTGTTTATTTGTAATTTTGAACATATATTTATGTTCACATATTTAGTAACAAATGAAGAATTATTAAAAGTCGTTTCATCTCTCATAATGTAACTATTTTATAAAAAATGTTATGTTTAATGTATTTAAATGGTATAGTAAAAAATAAAATAACAATTGAATTGAAGTCACTAAATTTTGAGGTACAGGTGATAAAAGAAAGTTAAAGATCTAACATCATCTGTTTCATATTTAATTTAATGTGAATATACCCATTTTCATTGACTAGCGGGTACAAAATACAAAGTTTGTATTTACTTAAACAAAATTTGTTTATAACAAGCCACAAATCATTTGCTTGCATCCCGATTAATATATGTCAAATGCGTCAATTTAAAAGATATTTAACTTATAAAATAAATATATATATATGCAAATGTATTCCGGTTAATTATAAGAATATTTCTTCATTTAAACAAATCATTCCGTTATACTGCTACCCTTGTCACTAATTTGCAAACTCGTTGTCATAGTAATCATACCCAGCCAAAATATTTAAAATATTGTTGGAAATCTCATGAAATCGACGCGCGGCTTTTCCATGTCTGTGGCGGCGTCGTTGACGATGTCGTCGGCTGCTTTTGGCTTGAAAGCTTTTTGGCTTTGATAGCTAGTGCGCGAGCGGGGGGAGGAGGGTTATTGCTTTGATTGAGGCTGACTGGACTAAAACGGACTGGGCTAAGTTGGCCTGCCTGGCCGGCTGCTGGCTTGTCATTGCAATGCGCATATGTTGACATTTTTTATAAAAATACTTTAAATTGTTGGTAAATGCATTAAATGGCTGTGCCAGGCGGGTAAAACTTTGGCCTATGATATTTTTGTAAGCCGATCAAGTTTGTCGCTTAAGTCTTTTGTTTTACCATGGACATTTGGAAAGCGACCAAATGGCAAGCAAAATGCAACAGGCGCTTGTCTGTTGTCGCTGTGGTTGTTGTTGTTGTTGCTGTTGTTGACGGGGACATATTGATATAATGACGTTGGCAAGGAAAGTGCTTTGCTCAAATGTCATAATGTTATGTCAAAATTTGTGACAGCTATCAAATTAACAATTTATTAACATTTAACCTTTTGAAGCCGAAGCGCAAAAGACACAAGACAAAAACAAGAAAAAAAAATGTATACAAAAAATAAAAATAAAAATTGACACATGTTTTCCGCGTTGCTGGCTAAAAGCAACGGATACCCCGTAGGCATTCAAATAATTATATGTACACACATACACAGAATAGAAAACATTTGGCACACACATGTGCGCCAGATGAAGCAGCATGGGGTAGAGAAATATGCCAACGTACATGTACATACTTTTGGACATGTACATACATATTCACCTAGATAATGGTCTATACTCGAGCAATTGCATTTTCTATGAAAGGGAAAAGACTGAAAGTCACTGTGCCGATTAGCATGTAATTTATGTTTGCTGCGCCCGGTCACATTGCAAATGAGTATTATAAAATTAAATGAAATGGAAATAATCATATCCGTTGCCAGGCTGCGCAGCCTAGACGAAATGGCCAATAATGAGCAACTAACTAGCATTGGTGGCTGCGTTAATGTTTATAACTTTTTCGCTGATAGCACATGTGTGTGCATGTCCCTGTGCATGTGTGTGTGTGTACCAGTTATGAAAGCAAAAACAACAATATTAACATGCAGCGTGCAGCCTCTTACTTATAATGGGCGTCTATGCAGATCAACCAGTTGCAGCAGCAGCAGCAGCAGCAGCAACTGAGGCTGCCTGACTTCCTTTACGTATAATTTGCATGCGAAATTGCCAGGCAGCCAGAGAGGGTGTACCTGTGTGTGTCTGTGTGTGTGTGTGTGAGTGTATCTGTGTCTGTGTATTTGTGAGAGCGCGAACGAGTTATGGGCAAAGTGGTGCATATATAGAAACCACAACAGCCGCAGCAAGAAAAAAAAACAACAACAACAATAAATATTTCTTCGAAGGTGTGATTTTAATGTGACAACTTTGCAACTGGTTTCGGACAGTGCACAGTCTCAGTCAGCGCAATCGCTGTGTGGAAGATGCGTAATAATTTACCAAGTTTAAGCCAGTCTAGGATATCCGTTTGGCCACAATTATTCCTTTATGCACTCAAAAAAAAACTTAATTTTTTGCATTTACTGAAGCCACACAAAATCAAG
The DNA here is from genome assembly GCA_035041545.1 of Drosophila colorata. Lineage (NCBI taxonomy): Eukaryota > Metazoa > Arthropoda > Insecta > Diptera > Drosophilidae > Drosophila > Drosophila colorata. The sequence continues at coordinate 3,432,857 of JAWNLD010000680.1, read as the reverse complement.
AGAGCGAGCGAGAGAGGCAGAGAGAGAGAGGGGGAAAAGGAGACACCGAGAGAGAGAAAACCTGTATTTAAATTGCAATTTAATAAATAGCAGTTGCTACCTTTTTTATACACGTCACTCGTTTAGTTTTCATTTATGCATCGCACATCTTTTCATTATTTTGCAGTTTTTGCGGCTTCATTAAATTCCGTTTTAAATATGTGTGTTTCAATTTCCTTTTGCTATTTCATTTCACACAACTTTTCTCTATTTTATTTTTATTGCAAGCTGGGCTTGTATGTGTGTACGTATGCTTCCATTTACGTTTGTGTGCGTTGATCTTTCACTGTGGCTCTTTTACTTTGCTTTATGTTATCTTTTTTGCTGCCTTTGCTTTGAGCACAGCTCCAGCACCAGCATACCACTACACAGACGCACTCCACACACTGACACTCGCACTAACTTACACACACACACACACACGCGCAAGGCAGGCACGCAACGTAATGCGGCGCCTTAAGATTCAGTTTCATCCGCTACGACACTGGACGAATTACAGCGCACGGCAACAGGTAAATGGCAACTGAGTGCGCGGCCAGCGAGCAGAGCCCGTCCCTCTTCGAGCTGCGACCATGGCCAACATGTGTGTGTGAGTTGCTGCTCTGTGTGTATACTGATTGATGAGAGAGCACGTCTCTCTTTGCCTCGACAGCTGCGACTCTTTGTTGGACGGCGTTGCCAGTAAAAATGAAAGACTTGTACAACAAACTTGCGGCACTGAAATCATTTGAAATAAATTCAACACAACAAACAAATTTGTTGTATTATTTATTATACTGTTATTTAGAGCGGTTTCTAAGCTCACTGTTTTCCTATGTACTAGTTGGTGTCAAGGCATACCGCAGGGTTTGTAAATTTCTGTGCAGAAATTCTCAAAAGCTTATTTAGAAAAAAAAGTAGTTTTAAATGACTTACATTAGAAAAATAGTTTTAATTGTAATGCTTCGAAAAACATTAAGAAATTTTAATTTAAATAAAATATATGTATTAGACGGTTGGCGTTACTACATGCTATGCTATATTAAGTTGTTTACAAAATTGATTACAGTTTTCTTTCATAATTTCGTTTTCAAACATTAGAGAATTTCAAATGAATATATCTTCCGTTTGGAAAAGTGTTTTCTTTTTACAATCAATTAAAAATTCTGAAAATTGAAGCCCAGTTTTAATTGCTAATGAGCGTGAAGGAGTCTAATTTTTTTTTCATACTCGACGAAATGTGTTTATTTGGCTTGTGCAATGTCCATATTTCTGTTCGTCCGTTTGTTCTTATGAATGCAATACCCGTGTATACCTGAGTCAGATAACGTAATAGGATGTTTTGGTTGCGCAATCTGGAGGCGTGGCAATTTGATTTAATCTATATATCTTAGTTTTCAAGCTAGTAGATGTACCTAAATTTGCGACAAGTTACTGATGACTTCACCTAAAGACCGCGCATTTATCATTTGGATACGCCCACTCTCCAACCCCAATCTCAGTTTTAAACTTGTTGGATATCTTAAGTTGAATTTCGAGCTATGTCGATTTAGCCATGTCCGTCCGTCTGTATGTCTACAAAGGCTATAAATTCTCCTATAGCATAGACAACGAGTTTAAAATTGTTTTCGATATCTTGCACTGTTTCATTTATATCGAAAATAATCCATTTTAAGATTTGGTTTTTAAAATACATATCTAGTGTCGTGTGCTTGTGATCTTCTATATGTATGTACGAATGCAAAGCGTTTCTTTAATTTATACAATTTCTTTAGTACAAAAAAGTCGGATTTTTAATAATATTGCAGTTTCTTGTAAAGTTACTATAAAATAAATTCAAATACACATTAAACTAGGCAAAAAAGAACTTGCACTAATCGGCATAGCTAACTGTAACGGCCACATTAAAAAAAATTATTGTTAGCGTAACCGTTCTGCAACTTTTCAATGTCAAGAAAGGCACACAAATTAATTTTTTTCCAATTCAAATGTTTAAATCAGTGTAATCTCGGATTATGCATATTTTTATTAAATGCTCGCCAAAATTTAAAAAACAATTAAAAAAGTTTCGCCTAAAGGTGATTATTAGTCCACAACTCTAAATCAATTAAAAACTTTTTTAACCAACATACTTCTTTGGTTTATGTCTGGTTCATTATTTTTTTGGAAGAGAACGATCTTAAAAAGCTTTTCAATTATCTTGATAGATGACACCTGTGCAGTGTTTACATGTAACATCACATCACCAGCGCTTTCTCCCGCATGTCCTACAGCTTCAATTGCGTTGCCCGCCTCGATAAGGATTTCATTCAATTTATCCTTTAGTTGTTGCAGGTTTATAACCGTATTTTCGCTGGTCGGCAAGTGGAAGAGGAGCAGCACTATAATTTCCAAAACTTGGTTTTATCTATCGAATTTTAAAATTCGGACAAATAAGACTTACTGCCAATAAACACATAAATCTGAAGAGTTTTTTCCATATTTACAGTATTTGGAGTTATGGTCAATAATGAAACTAACTCTGCTGGCAAGTTGCAGCATCTGGCTTATATATTTGGTAATGGAATTAGTTATGGAAGTGTAACTAAAACCATTAGCACACGTTTTTGTGGTAATTCAATTTAAGTAACTTTCAAGAAACGTTTGGGACATGGTCTCGATCAGTGTATGCGTTACAAGAACATATATAGGTACCAAATTTGTTGGCTCTAGCTTTTATAGTCTATGAGATATTCTAAAAAAATCCGGGAAAAAACCGATATTTGAAATAAACTTGATCTGTGTATGGTATACATAAATTCAATCAAGTAAGACAGTTGTGTGTAACCGACTGCGCAATACTCCTTCACAGTTTTATAACAGATATAATAGATAAATTAGTCGAAAACGGTTTTAGTTATGTTACCTTCGAAAATTGGGTTCATACTGACGTACAGCAACACATTGCATACACCCAATACATATAGATGTGCGTAAGGTCTGACGGACGGACAGACAGACAGGCTACTGATACATATTCATTATAGGGTTGGAGATGCCTCCTTTTGCCTTTACATTTGAAAAGTATACCCTTTTTACACATTTTGAATGGGTAAATTCAAAGTACTTGCGTTAAACGGCTTAATTAACTGTAACGGCCATATCATATTGAAATTAACACATATTATTTTTTTTATTAACTGTATGCGTTTTGTAAAGTTGGAGTTGGAAAAAGTCAGAGCTCGCATCATCCATATTTTTATTGAATGTACGCTAAAATTAAAAAAAATTAAAATAGTTTTGTATAATGTCGATTATGAGTCAAGAACTCTAAATAATTTAAATTTCAACCGGTCCTAGCAAAACTTTTAGTTATCTTGGTGGATGAGAGCTGTACATTGTTTAAATGTTACAACGCTTCACGAATGCTTTCTCCCGCATGTCCTACAGCTTCGGTTGCGTTGCCCGCCTCGACAGGGTCTGGTATCGCTCATAATATGTCCAAAATGGCATTTGCGCTGGTCGGAAAGTGGAAGAGCAGCAGTACTATAATTTCCAAAGCTTGGTTTTATCTCTCGAGTTTTAAAATTCTGTCAAATAAGACTTATTGCCAATGAACATATAAATCTAAAGAAAAAATATTTGTTTTTTGCTAATAGAAAAAAAGAAGCAGCAACAAAAAGCAATTTCTTTAGAAACAAAAATTGTAATTTAAAATTGCTTAGCAAAAGGAGAAACATCTATTGATGTTGTTATGCATTTTTGCAATAAGACTCATCAAAAAGAATGAAGTGTGTGTGTGTGTGTGTGATTTTATGAATGTATGTATGAATGTATGGAACAGCTCGCCGCGTGTTTCAGGGTATTTCTTAGTCGGGCACACCCGACAAGAGCCATCTTACTTTTATTGAACGGTTGTTAAAATTAAAAAATTAAAAAAGATTTTTATAAAGTCTACAAGTCATTTAATTCTTAACCACAATACTTTTTTTAGTTTGTTTCATTTTTTTTTTTTGGCTCAGACCAAACTGTCTCAGCAAGCTTTTTAAATATCTTGAAAGACGCCACCTGTGCAGTGTTTAAATGTAACATCACATCACCAACGCTTTCTCCCGCATGTCCTACAGCTTCGAGAGTGTTTCCCGCCTCGATAACGGCGTCTTTAAATTTGTTCTTTATTGTTTCCAGGTTGATAATGGTATTTACGCTGGTCGGAAAGTGGAAGAGGAGCAGCACTATAATTTCCAAAACTTGGTTTTATCTATCGAATTTTGAATTCTGTCAAATAAGACTTACTGCCAATAAACACATAAATCTGAAGAGTTTTTTCCATATTTGCAGTTTTTGGAGTTATGGTCAATAATGAAACTAACTCTGCTGCCAAGTTGTAGCATCTGGCTTATACTTTTCCTAATGGAATTAGTTATGGAACGCGTTGCTAAAACCATTATCGCAATTTATTTGCGGTAATTTAATATTCAACTTATATTAGGGAGTTCCGGAAAAGAAACATATACTCAGTTCTAAATAAGCGCAACATAGATTCGTACTACAGACTTTACAATGAGTAAACTAACCCTTTGGCGTTGGCCATAGTAGCCAGTGCTATGTAAAAAGTAAGTTGAAGTTTTAAACAGTTGGTTTATATCCTACTATCATTTCTCGGCGTGGTTCAATCCGATCGAATGGAAAACAAAAAAGTGGTTTTGCAACAATTTTCTGCCAATTACCTGACCTTGCAAGCTGATTTGTTAAAATTTGAACATCACGTTCTTTATATTTTGTTATGTGAAGCTTTGAAAATAAGTTTGAAGCTAATCACACGAAAATAAAACGCTTATATATCAAATCTTGGCCAATCATTTTCCGACCAGGGGGTTGACATTTTAAATTTTCATATAAATCTTTAAAATTGAGTTTGCATCTGATCAGATGAAAAACCAAGAAGTTGCATATAACAGTTTTTCACCATTTTCCGGAGTTGGGTATCGAATTTTCTAAAATCGTGACTAAGTACTTACTATATACTATGACGAAATTATAACCAACAGTAATGAGGACAAACAGATTTATGTTTATGGAAAATAGATAATAATAATTATAATAACAATACCAATATTAAATAAAAAGAAATATAAATAAATATAACAGTAATAATAATAATAATAATAATAATAATAATAATAATAATAATAATAATAATAATAATAATAATAATAATAATAATAATAATAATAATAATAATAAAAATAGTAATGTTATTATTATATATATTATATTATTCGTTTTTTTTAAATATTTTTTGTGGCGAAATGGAAACTTATATGAAACGTCGATTATCAAAAACTTCTTGAAATATATTAACAAGTATCAGCTCAGGATGTCACGTTTTTGAGTTTATGTTTTATTGTGGTTTACTTACATAGTTAGTTAGTTTTTGCAGCCCAAAATAATTGACAAGAAAAAACTTAATTTAAATTGCTTTTGTGATTATATTTCAATGCTCAAAAATCTTTAATTAAATAAAAAGCTCAAAGTTATTCTGACTGTTTAAATATCCTTAAGGGTCACATGACAATATACGATATAAATGTAAATATAAATAATAATCAAATAAATATTTAAATATTTTATTGAACTAAATATAAATAGATATATTTTAATTCAATATTATATAATTTTCCAAATACACCTTAAAGCTTTGATTAAATGTAATTTATAAAACTTAGACCAAAGCAATAGAGGTAATGTTTTATAAAAAAATTGTTATGATTTAAAGATAATTCTTAATTTTCTTAATATTTAAAATATAAATTTAGTGTTTCTATTTGGTATCAAGGCATAACGACATTATTTATTTTCATCACCAGAAATCTTTATTTTGGACTATATTAACATATATTTTGAGTATATTATTTTTTATCTGCTCTCAACTTTCAGATATTTCTGAGAGCTGCTGCTCCTTCAAATGGGATTGCCTGGTGAAAATTCTGTGCTACTTTAGCGGTGGTCGCACGTTTGTGCAGGCCACTCAGATGGCCAAGACATTTCACCATAGCATAAATAAATATCCCCATAGGCCAAACTGCCATACTCAAAGAGAATCAGATACTCGAGAGAAATTCTGTGGGAGAGCGGAAGGGAGAGAGAAAAGAGAATCACAGTGCTGATCATATGCGAGTATAAAAAGATACTCATAAAAAGTGTTATTGTGTTCAGTGTCGACAAATACAATGGAACGGCAACAGTCCAAAAAGGGGCTAAAGAGCACGAATCAATATGTAAATGTATCTGTGCTGGCCTGTGTGTGAGTGTGCGTATCTGTGTGCTGGAGAGCGCTGCGAGTTGGATTACATGCGAGCATGCGCAACGTACGCCTCTCCCACCGATCAGTCGCTATGCTTTGCCTCTTTTGTTTGCAATGGAATTTCTTTCTTTTCATAAACATGTTTCGAGCGCACATTCGACGTTGTTGCTGCTGTTGTTGTTGTTGTTGTAGTTGTTGTTGTGGGCTTATTACAGCATTTATGAGGCAGGCGGCTTGGGCAGCATTTGTTGAAGGAGCGCGCGCTCAACCGCACACACATAAGCCAAAGTGGCATAAAACAAGTTCAGCGTTGGTTTTGGCAGCGGCTGCGGCTGCGGCATCGTTCGCGGCTCCGACTCCGGCTTCGGCTTCGGCTGCGGCTTCAGCTTTGGCTTTGGCTTCTTGAATGACTGCGGCGCAGGAATGCAGTGTTGTAAATACTTGCAGCAACGACGACGTCGACATTGTTGGCTTGGCTTGGACGCAGAATCAGAGCAAGTCACAGCCAGAGTCAGCCAAGGCAGCAGATCGCGACAACGATCAGAGCACAGAATACAGAGCCACAGCCACAGCCACTGCCAGAGCCAGAGCCATGGCCACGACAACGGCAGCAGCAGCAGCAGCAGCGGCAGCAATGAAAATTGCTGAGAGCGCCCCGAGGGCTTCCACTTGGACTTGGACTGGGCCTGGATCTGACCAGGTCTTGAGTCCGGGCCGTTTGCTGTTTCCAACAACATTGACCACGATCGATAACACTTACAGGCACACACTCTCACGTATAAACACACACACACACACACACACACACACTCACTTACTCATGAGTGCCTCACATGCTAGTCACTGTTTATGTTTATGAATTGTATTGCAGATATTCACATCGGGACGGGAGTACGGAATTATGCGTTTATCTTAGAGGGTTAATATATTTTCTAGACCCCGCATTGTGGTCTTGGTAATTAAATCGCAAGAAGCTGATAATGATGCAGCACAAGCGTATTCGGCCAACAGCAAAAGGGTCTCTCCACTCCACACTCACTCACAATTACAGCCCCAAATATGCCCTCTAGGAAATTATTCATGATAACAGAGATTGCATTGATTGATTGTGCGCGCGCTGGGCTCGGCCGGGTTGGACTTCGTGGACTCCGTTCGGCTTCAGTTTGCCCTCTTGGTAGCTGCCTCTGAGCCTGAGTTATTTGAGCTATTAAATGTCTGTGATTTGCTCATAAGTTACTGTTGCGATCTCTAGATCAATTGTTGGCAGTCCAGGCGCTTCCACATGTGCCTGTGCCACTGTGGTTATTGTGCTCACCGCGCCACAGATTAGTACTCGACAATCGATTTTAGCAACTCAATACCACTTGGATTCTACTCATTTCCCAGCACATACCTGCAATTATAATTTTATAAATACAAATTGAGTTTAATATATAAATATCATGAATAAATATGTATAACATTAAAAGTAATACAAATAATTGTTGTTTTTTGAGTGCTATGTAAATCCTGTACCCGGCTCTAAGTCGAACATCCTTCTGACATACGTGCACAAAAAGAAACATCCATACAAACACACTTCGCAAGTTGAGCACTTTACTCAGCGGCTGTGCTTTTTCATCTTCACTCAGACAAACACTGTGTAAACTTAAATTATTTCCATGCTTATTGCGCGATCTTAAAAATATTTACAGGCGCTTAATTAATGTGAAAGGATATTCAGCTTTAAATGTATTTTTTTCAATTTAATGGGAAACAAGAAGAACTATCCAAAGAGTGAAATATTTTGATGTCCCTAGCTTCTAAAGACTCCCAGATAATACCAAAAAACTCGATTCAAAAAACCGATATTTGTCGATTTAAATAAAATTAACAAATAATAAAAAAAAACTTGATCTGTGTATGGTATACAAGAATGTAAGTGACAAAACTGAAGTTAATAAACACTCAAACAGCCACTAAAAATATCTACAAAATTAAAGAATATAATCCCCAAATGCCAATTGTTGCCATGTGGTTTGTTAAATTTGTTAAATTTTACCACACGTTTTCTTTAATTACTTCTGTGTTTCCCAAGCGATCTTAATGCAAATAGAAAAATCAAATCATTTATGTGCTATATTATGCATATGTTTGTATGAGCCACTTTTGTGTCTTTTTCCATTATAATCTACGAGATCTGTTTAAAATAGCAGGTATCGATAATTTGAAATAAATTTGAACTGCGTAAATATACAGAAAATATTTAAACTTCTCTTTTTAGATAACTAGTAAATATAAATAAATTGTAATAAATTAAAAGTATGGATATATGTCATCGCCCACGACATATACTACGCTACCAAAGATAATATAAATAGTATTTATACTCTCCTTTAAATTTCTTACTAACCTACAAAACTCTAAAGTCAAAGTCTTTATTATAAGTACACAAAAGGGAATAATATATTCGTACAATTTGGCCTTGTTGGAGTTTATGCTTTATTCACAATGCAAGTCGTACACAGAAACATAAATCTAGCCGAAGGCTCTAATTTGCGAGCGTTTAGCAACGGATTCCTTGCAAGCTTGTCAATATTTTATTATACAATACAAAGCAGTCAGCGGCAAGTGTAACTGTCAATGGCAACTCATGAGTATTTATAAACCACTCGCAGAAACCCCAAAAATATGCACTGCTCTTTTTTCGTTTTTCGTTTAATTTTGGTGGGGCTAAAACGATTTTGGCCCTGTTTTGTACAAGTTGAACAACCGAGACAGGGCATGAGGGGGGCGAGACTGAAGAGAGGCTACAACCAAATATTGGCACAAATGTCTGAGCGTGCTTTCAATACATTGGTGGCGACAAACGTCGACCATTTTCGCTATCGATCAAACAGACGCACCGCGAAATTGCCGTGCAGCGGCGTCTGCCACGGAGGATTCTTGGGCAGTGCATTGTGGGCCCCCTTTTGGGTGGCGCCTGTGGCAACAATTGCATTCGCACAAATGTGAACATTATGCTGTGGAATTTCTGGCTGGGCACGTCATGGCACCAAACACATTAAAAGCACACTAAACTATATACATAAACACACCCCGGGTGGACCTGAACCCCGTTGAAAGCGTTGCCTGCCTACCTATGCGAAGTCGAGGGATTGTGTTGTTAAACCGAGTCTATAAAAGCTTTGACTTGTAGACGTGGCCGTTTCAGTTTAACTTCGACGCGTTTCAACTGCCTGTCGTCCCGTCGTCCTGTCGTGTCCCGTCGAGCCCGCGTATTCACCGCATCCTGACGCTTGCTCAAAGAAACAATTAAAGCATAACCGCAGAGCGGAAGGAAGTGCATACCACAAGTGCTTTCCCCACTTATCCTTGCATGCCAGTCAAATTGCAGAACGAATCGCAACAAAGTTTTAAGACTCGCCCCCCTCAAGACCTAGTTTTCGCTGTGCTCCTTTGTACCCCTATGTTGGCTTCGCCGTTTCTGTAAAATGAAAACTGAAAATTTCCTCAAGTACGGCGCTCCTTTGTACAACTTGAAAAGTACTCGCGCTCATTCACAAGCCCAACCGCAGAGTGTCGGCAACAGCAATCCAAATAACTTGACATCCTTGCTGACAAACGAGAACTTGCTTAATCTGTCGCAGAACCGCGGATCCGGATATTCCGATAGGGAGAGCATCTGCAGCTTGAGCAGTGCAGGCGGCCGCATTAAGAGACGATCGAGGTGGGAGCACCAATATATATATACACACATATATACATTATACTAGATCTCGCTCAATTATTTGATATTTTTTAATTTTTTAAATTAATTTTATATCGTATCAATTTTATGACAACATGTGTTTCTGTTTGTGTCGCTAAGTCTACTTAAGTGTTAAGTACAAATGTTGTACAAATTTTAAGTGCTCTAGAGTATGCAACAAAATTCAGGAATTAAAAAATTTTTTTGTTAATGCAAGTGGTTCATTCGGTTATTTTTTGTATCTTGTTAACTTAAGTAAAATCTGACGATAATAATTTTAATGTAACATATTGTTTATTAGGCAGCGAGACCTTGCACAACAATACAGTACTAAATAAATAAAAAAAGGTCACTTTAATATTAGTTTATTTTTGTATATATTATTTTTAAATTATACAATACCAAAGTGAGGTAAGGCTGCAACTTGCAACCTTTACTTTTTTTATACACTTAGTGCACCAAATCAAAAAAAAAATAGTTTTTGTTATTTTTGAAAACTTAAATATATATATATTTTTTTGCTATTTTGAAATGTGAGTGTACATATTTTACAAAAACGTGGCGAGGCATATCAATTTTTAAAAAATCTTATGTTGTCCAATTTTTTTTTATGGAAAAATGTTAAATTTTGTAATTGCTGGTTTCCCAACTTGACCATTTTATGAATTTGTTAACCTAAACTGAAAGTAAAATGAATCTCTGAATAGAAACGTGTTTTTCAACAGCTTACTTATCCGAATGAGGTTATCATTACACAAGCTTAAAAATTCAGTCTTAAACTTTAATCTATGATTTTTAGGATAATATTTTTGGAATTCTTACCAACTCTTTTATAAAAGAATATAGTCATCATACAAAAGTATACATGATCTTTGTGAGAAATAAATATTAATATTAATTGTTAGTAATTTTAAAGTAGAATATGCAATCTATTAAATACATAAATAAACAACTATAATTTGTAGCACAATTTTAGTGTGTTCAAAAGGCAAAATAATATATTGTGCTTGGTAATTGTCCTTCTGTTTCATAGCTCAAAAGTGGCAAAAGGTTGATATTGCATTAACTCAACTAAATACGGATTCTATGGTATATACATACATGCCGTTGAATAGATTTAGCAACCCCCTATAAGCATACTTATGAAAAGTGCTTTAAAGTATCGACTATCAAATACTCTAGCAGATTTTAATTTAATTTATACCAAATACCAAGCTTTATAAAAACTGGTTTTCAGATAAAATCTTTATTTTAAATGTATGTATAGAAGTATATTAAAAATGACCCAAATTAAACAGTTACGCTTTCAACTGAGCTATCCACAGTATTTGAATAGTGTCATTGTCAGATCTCATTAACCTAAATAATATATAAATGATATTGGAAATTAATTATTTTGGTCCCGATGTAACAAAATACAAGTTTTTACGGTTTATTGTTAAAGTATTTTGGTGTTTAATGGTAAATATAGGTACATTGGATAAAAAATTCGAATACCCCTTGCTTGCTGTAAGTGAAAAAAAAAACTATGCGCGTTCACTGAACCATGACGCGTGGTACACATGGTCAAAAAGGTGGGAATGAGTGTGTGTGTATACTCACCAGGGTTAAAGGACGTAGCATTTGTATTTTGGCCAACTTGTTGTCCCGGCAACCATTACGTAGCCCGTGGCACAAGTGCGGCATTTGTCACCCCAATGAAAAAGGGCAGCCTCAGTTCTTGGCCAACTCGCGCACCATGCGCTTTCAAAGGAATACATTTTTTACTTGATATATTTTCCAAGGGCGTACAACTATTTTAGGATGTGATCTTATATAGATGTAAAGTGCTCAACTGTCGCGTTTCCGTGTTCGTTACTTTAGAAATTTCTCGATGAAGTCCTCGAAGGGCATCAGCAAGAAGAGCAAGACCATGGATTATACTAACTATGCGTATAACGAGGCCGTGGGCCGCTTGAAGGTAATGCTGGCCGACAACTCCTATGCGGCCACGCCCAAAATGGTCAGCAGTGCGGCGGCCTATTTGCGCACCTTTAACGAGGACTCAGGCGATAATTTCTCGGACAATTTGTCGGTAGGTTCAGCACTTGAAGTCCATTTGAGTTGATTTTCAATTTTGTTCGACATTTTAAGGTCATTGAAAGACCCGTCTTCTCGGACATTTCCAAGTATCTGTCGCCCAGTCAGAAGTCGCGCATCAGCGCCTATCGTCCAAAGAAGAGCTACACCTCTGGCTATCTCTCCGCATCCAAAGAGAATCTAGCCACGCCTCCAGCTCTCTATCCGAGCAACGTGCCGGTTTCCACTCTGCCCACGGATAGCGTCCAAGCACCAGTCGAGATCTTCAGTTTCATTGAGAAGCAGGAGGATTATATTGAGCAGCTTGAGAAGGAGTCCAAGTACTGTCGCAACGAGCTGACCAATTTGCTGGGCAAGGTGAAGGATGTGATCAACGAGAACGAGCACCTCACGGAGAACGCGCGCAGCGAGCTAGCAGCTCTGGGCAGTGGCACTTCCAAGCCGTTGGCCCAGACAGCGACAACCACCACGAGCCCCTCGTCGGATAGCGATGAGCACTTGCTCTACGCCGGCCGCAAGACTCCAAGCACGCCTCGCAAGAGCAACCTGAAGGCGCAGTCACCTCGCTATGCCAGCGCGCCCAACATCGTCTACGAGGCGCGCATCAGCGAACTGGAGGCGGAGCTGATGCAGGCCAACATCGATCTGAAGCGCGTTCGGACCGAGAACGAGGAACTGAAGCGCAAGCTGGCCCACACGGATCCCCTAAGCGCTGTGGCCACCTTGGGCAGCGTCAACTGCGAGACGCATCGCAAGCAGCTGGAGCAGCTGCAGCAGGACAAAACCGCCCTGGAGGAGTCTGTGCGCCAGCTGCAGCGCATGCTGGATGAGGCCAAGTCTCAGCATCACAGCAGCGCCAGCTCCAAGCGCTATATTAGTGACCTGGTGCAAATGGAACGTTCCCAGGCTGAGGTAAGCTTCGCGAGAACTATTTACTACAAGCAAAGGTGATGTGGCCCATTGTTATTATTATCTGATTATTTCTATTATCAGATAAAACAAATCAATTTATTACTTAAACTTTTTCAAAATCAGGCCATGGTGGAAAATTCGCTAACTTAACTAAGATATATATATTTTTTTTAATTATAAAATCAAATCAAGCATACAAAAGTAAAGTATGTATATTCAAGAACGCAATGTTGAAATATTTACAAGAAAACCGTTTGAATTGTGTAGTCCTAGTATTTTGATTAAGCACAAAGATTTTCTCTGAGTGTTAATATTCAAAGATACATTTTGCAAAGTTACATTTTCCATATAAGTAACCTGGCAATTTGATTTAATTTATATATCTTCCTGAGTTTTAAAGGTAGACTTAAAAACTCTTTTCAGAAATATTACTGATGACCTCCTCTAAAGATCGAACAAAATATTTGTTGATTACAAATTTATAAAATCATATATCTCCTTCAGTTTTAAATTATTCTCGACTGTTTTAATCTGTTATTATACAGTGAACGAGTATTGCGCAGTCAGTTACACCCGACTGCAACGCTCTTACATGTTGCATAACTATTTTTGATTTTCATCTAAATGGTCAAACCGATTGTCAAAAATCAACGTAAAAATGGAAATTAGTTGTCCAAGTTTGCATTAAACTTTCATCCGAGCGACTTTAAATATCTATCATCTACCTCACACGATAAAATCACATAGAACATCTGCTGACATATGATCTTCATTTGCCATCCCCATTCCGCTAATAACTTTATAAATGTCTTGACTCCTAAAGCTGGAGGTACGCCATCTTCGGGACGAACTTGACAGGCAGCACGAGCGCGTGCGGGAGCTGCAGCATGAGATGGCGCGACGTTTGGCCGAGGAGCGAGCCAGTGCCGAGCGCCGCTATAATAGCCAGGTGGATCAGCTGGGCGGCGATCTGAGTAGCCAGTGGGAGCAGGTTGCCAAACTGCAGCTGGAGCTGGAGCGTCAGAAGCGCTACGAAACCGATCTCAAACGCGACGTGGCCAATCGGAATACGCAAATCGAGGAGCTGAAGATGGAACTGCGCGCCAATCGCACCACTTTCCTGGCAGACATGGCACAGACAAATGCGGAGAAGCAATCGCTGGAGCAGGAGATTACCTCGCTGCGCCTGCAGCTGGACCGTGCGGCGCGCGAGACCAAAACGGAGGCATCTCGCCTCACAGCGGAGATCAACTCACTGCGCCAGCGTCTGGATCGCGGAGATGCGGATATACTGCACTCGAAGCGGGAGGTTTTACGCTTGAACGACGAGATTTCAAATCTGGAAAAGGAGGTATTTGCGAATCCCTTACGAATATGATTGTTAGAAACTAATATGCTTTAATTGCATTTGCAGCTGGCTTATGGCGAGCTGAAGAACGAAATACGACCCACCAAAAAAGATTTGGACAAACGCATTTCAGAGATGCAGGAGAAACATGGTATGCAGTTAGTCAGTTAAAAGTAGTAATCACTGTACCGCACACTGTTAGAAAATAATTTCGATTTCTTTCAAGCACAAATCTCTTCCTTATCTATCACTTTCTCTAAACTCTGGTTAAGCTATTGATTTTCATATTGTGTGCGTGTCCAAAATGTGCAATTTGTATTAAATTTGAGCATTCCGAAACTACTGGTCTTTAATCCGAAATCATTTGAAACGTATATAATTCGATGCAAATAAAAAACGTCAATAGTTTATCCATGAGTTTGTCTCTTGCAGCGCGTTGCCTTTCATAAAGATACTATCTACAATATATACTCGCACTCCATCCACTAATAACCCACAACAATTTGTCTGTCTGTCTACTCTTTGTAGCGGAAACGGTAAATGAGCTCGAAGAAATGATAACCTCTCAGAAGCAACTCATGGATAAACTGACGAACGAGTGTAAAACGTTAACCGGCAAATTAGAGGATACAACCTATAAGCACAAGTAATTATTAACTGTATTTCAAACTCTTTCGACAATTCGCAAGCACAAACTGCAATATTTCGTGCCTATGTTAGATAACCACTAGTGAGAACTATCCTCGACTTACACTGGGTTTCCAATAATAATACAAATAATTTCAGTTTCACTTATTATACTATATAGTCATGTTTTAAACAATCCTGAACCACACTTAATATTATTCAGCATGTGAAAATTGAACACAACGCAATATGAAATTCATGGCCAAGCAAATCCAAACAACTATTACGTACATTTTGCCAACACGCAGTGCAATTTATTTTATTTTGAGATTCGTTAATCCGTAAACCACAAACAACATCTACCAGAGCTTGACACTGGATTAACACGCTGTACTTCTCCAAACCTCTTTTGTGCTGCCTGCCTGTGTCACCCTGCAATGCGTTAAATGTAGAACCTGTGTGCGGCTATGCGATGCCAACAATAACAACAGCAGCAGCCACGTCATCAGCAGCAATAAACGCGCCTATGGCCATACAAACGATGCCAATTTCAACAGCAGCAACAACAGCAGCAGCAGCAACAACAACAACAACAACAATGGCAGCAAAAGCAAGCGCAAACGCGTACACTTTGCCGCCTGAATTGGAAATTCTAGATAATACTAAGCCCCTGGTTGAGCATGTTGCTGTTGTTGCTGATGTTGTTGACAATGGTGATGAGATACTGAAGAACATAATCAAAAGCAATGAGCGTTTGGCCGAGGAATTGGCCAAGATGCCACCATTGCCAAAACTCACTAGCTATAAGAAGCACAGAATGTACAGCAACAACAATAGCAAAGCTGAGCCTACACCAGCAGCAACAACAACAGCAGCAGCAACCACAACAACAACAGCTGCAATGGGCGCCAAGCCGAAATGTTTTTGCCCCAGTTTTATGCGACACAAGCACGAGCATGAACACGTTTATACGAAGCCGATAATGCGACAGCGCAGCAGCAGCAACAACAGCGATATTAGCGCAGCATGTTGCAGCAATGGCAATATGAGCAACATCAGCAACATCCACAACAGCAGCAGCAGCGGCAGTCGCGGTCGCAGCGGGAAGCAAGCTACAGCAGCACGGACACAAACCATGCACAGCAAGAGCATGCATTGTCACGCGCATGAATTCACCCTAGACACACACCATGAACACCACCAGCAACAATATCGCACTGCACCAACAACAACAACAACAGCCGCGACAACAATCACACCGTCAGCCCAGTTGCCAACCTGCTGCCATCCATGCAAAACGGAGCTGTTGCCTTGGCTGCAACAGCACCTGGTTTTGAATCAGACCATCAGCAGTGCCAATAGCTGTCAGCCCCCATGTCAAACGTCGCATTTGACGGTGGACGCTGAGACAACAGCAACGGCGACAACGGCAACGGGGCCAGCAGCAGCAACAACATGCAAAGGTCGCAACAGCAATGCACTGAGCGCCAGCATCAAGCCGAAGCTATATTTCGAGCAACTGCTGCAGCGCGATGGCTGCCACAAGAAGCCACGCCCACCAGTCAAAGTAGATGTCAACGTGCGGCTGGTGCCCAAACAGTCCAAGCCAAAAGTCAGTGCACTGAATGAAACATTTGTAAAAGAGCTGGACGCAATGGCCCAAGCCCTCAACGAGACTTTTGTGAAGGACACCACACCGGAATTGGAGGAAATTGATGAGCAGCTCGCCCAATTCGAGGATGTTGTCGATGACGACGATGAGCAGGAGCAGGCGACAAAACTTTAATAAAGTTAATATACCAAAAGAACACCACGACTTAAGCCCAATTCCCAATTAGTTTTTACACCACTTTTTATTTTAGCGTAAGAGATATTCGTATAAAGATGTGCTATATATGCATAAGTGTTTCTTTAATTACTAATTTCGATTTTCTTCGAAGCTCATTAATTCTTACAAAATCAAATAGTTTCGACTGCTTGTAGCACAAAAATTCTAATTTGATTATTGATTTGTTTTCTTTAAAATATAAAATATCAGTTCTAGTCAAAAGATCCATTGAAATTATATTGAAAATATAAACTTTATTTACAAAATGCTACAGTTTAATAGCGCATGTTATGTTATGTTTTCCAAAAATGTCTGACAATTTATATATATTTATTTTTATTTTTTTTACATCTGTTGGTTTTTATTTGCATTTTAATTTTAATTAAGCATTCAAATAATATTTTGATTAAATATTTCACATACTGTAGGAGACGATATGTTCTAAAGCTCAACATATTATGCCACAGAGACAATAACATAGATGACCCTGTATCAAATAGTACAGATATTTAATTCATAATCTTTGAAATATTTAATTTTTATAGGCGAAGTCGCACCAGATATTAATCTAAACTTCTAAAAATACAATAATATAAATAATAATCAGCTGCTTTGTTAAACTTTTATATTTTACATTGTGCATTTTAACACGCTAAACTTAGGCCAATTAAAATTTGCATAATAGAAGACTCTTAACATAAATAGCTTGAAGATAAGATAAGCAGCTAATCTGTGGAAGATACACTTGGAGAAATTGCCAAAAATGTCGAACATCAATTAGGTGCAATCTCACCAAGATAGAAAATTCTTAGCTCGAAAACAAAGTACTTATTTCAAGATCTCTTTGTTTTTATCAAACAATTCATACTTAATCAAAGAATAATTGTAGGTTCTTTTAAACGTTTTACGCTTGATTCAAGAGTTTTTTTTTGTGCAACATCATCTTTTGATTTTGAAATACAAAATGGTTCATATTTGATTTAAAAGCGTTCAAGAATTAAATTATCTTGACATTTTAACAACAAAACTTTTACAAATTCTATACTGTTCGTACATTCAGGGCGGCTTTTTTCGAAGTATAATTGATCGTTATGATTATAATTAATATTATTATGTTACATATTTTGATTACATTTAAGTTTTCGTACCAATTTCTTAATTCGTTGTCCTAATTTCCTCAGTCAAGACAAGCAACAACTACGTGCCACAAATGAAGAGTTAATGGCGCGTTTAAGGCAAATTTGGTCAAAATACAAGTCACAATTAGTTCACAATGGCAATGGCGCTAATGAGTTTAGCTCTGAAGAGCCAACAACCAACGATGCTCGCATTTGTTCACCTAAAATGCACCCATTAGAGCCCCTACAGGTAATTGTCAACGAAGAATTTGTATTTGACTAACGAGGTATTTCTTTCCTTCTCTTCTTCTCCATTTCTCTCTCTCCCTCTCTCTCTCTCCATCTCTCTATCTCGCTATTTTCCTACCTACTGTCAACTGTCGACTTTTCTTTAAAGAGAGGAAATATCTGCTTTACAATCGAATCTAGAGTATTTGTCCAATCGTATGTTAAGCAATGAAGAGCATATGAGTAAATTAGATACCACACCACATGATTATACTAGCTTAGGCGCAGGCAAAGGTAAATCTTGAACTTCGACCTACATGAATACAACACACACTAATCCCACTGAGGCCAGAGGCTGCGCCAGCAACATCTTAGCTAATCAGATACATTTACAGAGCATACTCACGCCACATTCACTCTAGGTCCTTGCATTGAATTGGCTGCAACACTAACCAAAATTTCTGTGACTACAGCCGCATACGACTACCAGCCGTCCACATATGGCACAGCAATCGAACCCATTCCAAGCACCCCACAACTACACAACAGCGCTGACGACGACTACAGCAAGCCGAGCAGCTCCTACGGATACGATGCAACAGCAACATCAGCAGCAGCAGCAGCAACAGCAACAGCGGCAGCGGCAGCAGCAGCAGCAGCAGCAGCGGCGGCTGCCGACAGCAGCAGCAATGGCAACAGCAACACAGTTGCTGGCACAGCTGCAGCAGCGCGCAGGAGCAGCATCAGCAACGGCAACGGCAGCGCGAGCCTCCTACCCGAGAGCGGGCGCAGTTATGGACTCAACGATAATGATGACGAAAATCTCAAGGACAACCTTGGCATGGGCGAAAAGCAGCAACAACAGCAACAACAGGAGCTGGAGCAGCAACAGCGCGAACGACAGCGCGAACGGGAACGCGAGGAGCGGGATCGGGAGCTACAGCAACTGCGGGAGCAGCGCGAAAAACGCGAACGAGAACGGGAGCGCGAGCAGACGGAGCAGCAACAGGCGCAGGTCAACCGACGTTACAGCAATGCCGAGCCAGAGCAGCAGCAGCAGCAACAGCAACAGCAGCAGCCGCTTGCCAGCGATGGCAGCGTGTCCAATGCCGGCAGCGCCAATCTTGCTGCCTACAACACAGACTACAGCGCCTACGATCAGCAGCAGTACGATGCCAGTGCCTACGATCCCAGCGCCTATGCCCAGCAGCCCTACGACGCCCAGCAGTACGGCTACGATGCGAATGCCGGCTACGACTACGGCGCCACCGACTATGCGCAGTCCGGATACCAGTATGATGCCGCGCCAGACGCAGCCGCAGCCAACCAGCCACAGTATCAGTCAGCGGCAGCAGCCGCAGCGGAGTACAATCGATCGCCACCGCCGACGACGACGCCGGCAATCGCAGCGGCCCCAGCAGCAACAGCTGCTGGAGCAGGCGCCGGCGCTGCTTCAGTGCCCGTCTCAGGAGCGAGCCGCACACAATCGCGCCCGAGCAGCGGAACTGTGGGGTCAGCAGCTGCAGCTGGAGCCCTCGGCGGCAGCAGATCCGCGCTGCCACAACAGTCTGCCGCGCCAGCCGCCGGCAAGAAGTAGCTGGAGTCCCGAGTCTACCGACCTCACGCCAATTGATCCGCTGCAGTTGGAGTTCGGCATAAGCAGTCCCAGTCTGATGCGCTCCAGCGACGCCTCCAATCTCGAAGACGAATCCTGTGCCGACCTGAGCGAAACATATGTCCTCCAGGTAGCCGACTCCGATGCCAGCCTATCGCCGGCCCACACGACCATTGTCACAGTGCGCAGGGCCAGTGCGCCGGCGGCGGTTCACCAGGCGCAGGGCGGCAACGAGACGATAATCATTGGGGGACATGTGCAGGAGCAGGAGCAGGAGCCGACACAGGAGCGGGATCAATTCGAAATTGCCAATGAAACGGTGATCATTGAGCGTGACTATCGTGCATTGTAGTTGTAAGCACCAGTTTTCCAGTTGTTAGTCTAACTTGCTCCACTAGGGAGAATTTCAAGAAATGTTCTACTCATATGTTTCGGATTGGCTTTTACAAATAACCAATATTTGATATTAACATTTTGTAATAACAAAAATTCTAAATGCAATATAAACTTAAAGATACCCACTTCAACTCAACAATTGTTTTGCTTTTATTACGAAAGAGGTTGGAATCTGCGATTATGATTATGAAGATATTTTTACTCATTGCTATATTTTAAAATATGTACAGACGGTTCTTTAAATTTACATCTCACAATACAAAAAGACAAGAGTTTATATTAGAAAATTACATTAGAAAATTAAATTTTAATTATTAATGAATAACAAGTAAGTTTGAACTTTGGATTCGTCCATTTTGAAAAGTTCGTGTCAATCTTATTGTTGTAAAAAATTTATAACAATTAGGCATTTACTCCTGACAATTAGCATGAATTGTAAATTACTTTTGTTCGATTCTGATAGCCCTATTGCTTCCATTATGCTTGTAGTTTCAATGTCAAGTGTGCTTTTAGAGGTCACAAGACATTCCTGCAAGCAATCAATAAACATAAACGTTAAAACTAATAAACAACGGGATGATATAAACGCAAACGTCTTAATACCATGCAAAGCTGTCAGAGCAACTCAACTGAGCCGTTTTGGCTGGCGGCGGGCACTTGACTGACAGGTCCAGAAATTGACGTTAGCACGCACTTTAGTGACGTCTGAAGTTAATAGTTGCCAGCAAATAGAAAATTAAAAGGTCCTAAATATTCGCACATTAAGAAGACATTAGTTTAACAATACTATGCACTGAATCTACGGACGGCTGACCTGAGGTACATTGACAAAAAAAAAAAAAAAAAACTTTATATGTACAAGGTTTTATAAACGAATCGAGCTGAATATAGTTCAATCAAGCAGTCTCGAGTCAAGTTATTCATTGACACAAAATATTTAAAAATGCAAATACAGAATACATGGTACATGCTGAATACTCAAATCGATACAAATGGCTAACAGTTCGTTATACATTCAGTTTCATATGGACATATTTATCAGAGTCACCTATCTTGTATTAAGAATTGTTAGAATACTGCAATTTTCTATGTGTGTACTTTAGTTTCAATTGTCTTTAGGGAAGTCCACATATGTGGTAGCTATCAGTCGCTTGCCCTTCCAGTCCCAGGCATGCGACACAACTGACAATTTCGCCGCGCCCAGCTGTATTTCGCAGGGCTCCTTCTCGGCCGTGGCTAAAAAGCATACTGTGTACAGACTCATATCCAGCTCTGGTGAAGTGCCCACAAGAAAGCCATTGAACGGCTTTTGTACGCCGAAAAAGCTCATGCGGAAAGCCAAAGCAAATTGATTGTGCTACAAATAAATAAAGTTTTGAATTCGCGTTAAATGCAATTTTAATCGCTAATTATACACACCCTGCCCGTGTCAACGCGATTAAACCAGCCCTTGTAGTCCACGTGACCCTGCTGTTCCTGCTCCGCAAAGTACAGCCAATTGTGCATGCCGAGCACCTTTTGATCCCGCAGTTCCGCCATGAAAACGTGCTCGAAGCTGGAGCTGCCGACGATGCCTTTTCCTCGGGAATATGGTGTAAACCAAAGCTCCTGCAGCAGCTTCAGCTGTTCCTCGTATTCGCTACCGACGATACCTTTTTGCAGCATAAGTAAAAGCACATTATAACAATAATTATTATAGCCCTATTTTAAGAATTAATCTTAGTTATAACGAAAATGCTTTTAGACAATAAATGATGCCTACCAGATAGCATTCACAATTGTATTTGAAATTATTTCTTATAGTATAGCAATACAGTTCAATTACTATTACAATTACAATAATATATTAAAAACCAATGAAAGTAGTACGCATCAGTTGAGAATAGTTAACTGAAAGATGCTCTTTACTTGATGTAAAGTGAGCATTTAGTTATGTATCCAAATATTTGTATCTATACTAGAATCTGCATACGAAATTTGGTGCTTCTAGATTTCATAATATATATCTCCTAGATATGCTTAACTTATCGATCAATAATCTGGATCAGTGTTATACAAGAGCGTAAGGATGGATGTGTCCATAGACACATAGACAGACACAAGGCAGACGATCGTTGCTATTTCTCAATAGTATATACTATTTATAGATATATAAAACTATAGTATATCTTTTTTATCACGGTGTTTTTCTACAGGGTATTCAAATGTTGATAAAAGAGATGTTTAAGTAAACCAATTTTTAAGTAAAGCTGAGATTTTCAATCATTTCAGAAGAATGCAAATTCTGTTAACTTTTACTGCTCACCTTTTCTCACTAGGAAACGCATTGAAAGTTTCATGACGCGTGTGTTCATTACGGCTCGAAGCAAGTCCAACTGTTCCTGCTCGTGCTCGGCAGTAATCTGGTCCGGCACGGCCACATCCAGTTCATAGTTGTTGAAGAGGCGCTGCAGCAGAGCCGTTGTCGAGTTGGCATCCCTGGCCAGCAAATCGTTATGCAGTTCAAGCAGACTAAAAAACATTAAATAGCTTGTATCAAACATTTTATGGATAAATAATGCGGTACTTACGGCTGTGGTGCCCGATCATCGTGTGCGCCAGATCTCGTTTTGCCCTGCAGATTCACCTTGAAGAGATACGGACTGGTCTGCGTTTCTTCCGCGAAGAGCGCCTGGGACAAGCTAAGCACATCGTCTGGCGTCTTGGGCAGGGGCTTGCCATGGAAGTACTCTGTGAATTGAAAGTCGAATGAGTCGTTGGCTCGGGGTTCGGACGTCTGCCGCCCTACGCACCATAGAAATGCCAGCTCAAAATGCAAATGGTGATCAGCAGTGCGACGATTACAAAGCGCTTAATCTTCTGGCATTTGTCGCTGTCACATTTGTTGTTGTCGCTCGTTTGGCTCTGTTGCTGTTGTGTGTCCATTATTATCTAATAACATTTGTTTTTCCACAATTTTCGTGTTTTCTTTGTTTTTGACTCTCAGCTGCTGTGCTTTTATCTTGCCATCCGAACGCGCAAACATCAACTGTCAAACTGGCCTCTGAGAGAACTTGTTACGCTCCGCTTCAGATACGATCTGGCGCTCGTGCTGAATATGACTGAAGCGGACACACGCTCCCATATCCAAACTCTTTCAATATAGCTCTCCCTCGCGTTCTCCATCTCTGACATTCAGCGCGGTTTGTGTGTCTCTCTCTGGCTCTGCCTCTCTTTCTCTCTGGGGAGCATCCATCTGTCAGTTTTGCGTATTGTTTTCATTTCATTTGCATTTCGCTGCTGCTTCTGCCCTGTGGTTTTTGCCTGCTGCATATTAAATATTATTTAGACCAAAGGTAATTACTAATAACAAATAGCATGTGGTAAGTAAGCTATACAAGTGGTCATAAAAATTGCACAGAGTATCAAATAGCATTATTATTTAAGTACATTTTCACGTTTTCATAAATGTTTACCATGTGCCATGAAATTCCTGCTAGTCAAAGGCATGTCCAGTGCAAACAATAATTCAAGCTTGATAAATAATAAAATGTTTACTTGTATTGTGGGTATGTTAAGAGGTTTTTATATATGTACATAGATAAACATATAACATGTATATATTAACATACATATATCTAATTCCTGCATTCCGGAATGGTGAACGTGACTGCCATATGATAGCAACACATTAAAATGTTTAAACAAAACAAAATCTGAACATACAATTGGAATAATATACAGAGTATTATTTACCTGTTATAGAGAACTTTCATTAGTATTTGGGTCTCGACTGGTTTATAATGACCCCCAATTTTGGCATAAACAATTGGCTCCATAAAGCAGAGGAAACGTTGACGAGACAATAGTTTCATATGCATAAAAAATTATTACGTAAAATTTATTTGAATAATGATATTTTTATTAAATATTCTGTGCATGCTAATTGAATTAGACAAATAATTAGCAACAATGATAGACAATTGCAAATACACTTTCCGACTGTCTGCATGCAATTGTGGGTTTAAAGAACTCAAGCAAAGGAAAAATGAAAACCTTTTATTTCGAACACTTTTAATTCAAGAATAATAATAACTTTTTCATTAATTGCAAAACGTTTATAACGGTCCTAAATATAAAACGTTATTATCATAAATATCTTTATTTCTCCAAAGCCATATTACAAATTTTCTTGTCGATTAAAGTGAAAAATTTTTGATATATTTTCGACTTTATTTTGTATTTTATTTAAGTGATTCATTTGTTAAGATGTTACGCAAAAAATTTATAGCTGGAACTAAAAAAAATAAATAGACTTCTTATCGCCTGTTTTCCTAACTTGATCGGATGATAAGCTGTCAGATTGAGTAAAATGTGCAATCTAACATTTGAATACAGAAATAAAAAATGTTTGAAAACTAATTTTACAAAAATGATAAACAATTCAAAAGTTTTTAGGATGATTTTAGGGCGTCAAACTTAGTCAAAAATTATGCGCTTAGCATAGTATTAAGAATACAATTTTAAACTAGTTTGTTTGAAGATGAACATATTGCTTTAAATAACATTAAAATGTTTTATTGTGACCATTTGAAGATTTTTATTATGTGTGATTTTTGCTAAAAAAAAACTAAAAAAAAAAAAAAATAGAACAATTCAAACTTTTTATTGTGACCAATTTTAAATACACTTTTCGACTTGTTTGCAAAGACATTCACTAATTACTATATGAGTAATTTGGATAAAAATAAAAACGTTATATGATGGAACAATTCACAATGCGTTGAGTTAATTGTTAGATCTCCAAAAACCAACTTAGTGAAGTTAAGTAATGAGTGGCTAGAAATGAAGTCATTTATTTTGGTCAAGAAAATGTCATAATTTGTGTGAAAATTTCATTGAAAACATGCAAAGTCTACATTATAAGTCAACGCATGTCTCGTGACAATCGAAAATGGTCTATAAGTTATGCAAAGGTCAAGTAAATGTGAACTACAATGTGGACACTAGTATTATTACTAAAGTAGTAAACAATTTTATATATTTTTAAGTAGTTCGAGCCCGGATCCAACCATAGACAACTAGTCTAACAAGAAGAGTGGTCTCTTCCAGAATTAGAGTTACAAGAATTCTTGCAATATTCCAACATAAATTAAAAGACGTATTTAATTAACACACAATTAGGCCCATTGACCCTGGGCATCAAAGCTATTGAACCCCCTTATACATATATATATATATATATACATATGCAAATTATTATTTAAATCTTCTCAGGCACCATTTTTCATTTAGTTGGCTTGGCCTTGTACACGCAATATTTTCTTGATCTGGCGAAATGTTCGATTGTTTTCTAATACATCATTTCGATAACCCCTGCGCTCCCTAAACGATGATGAGAGAGTCGTCGAATTAATGTGCTGTTTGCTGGTCTCCTTATTCATCTTCGTTCAAGTCGAAGTTTTTTTTACACTTTTTTTTTTGTTTGTTAGTTCGTTCGTTTCAGAAATCGCTTAAATAGCCGCGCGAGGCAGCGATGCTGTTCAGTTTTAATATAAACGGTGTTGAGTGTGGTTGCGACGGTGCAAATAGTGAGTTTTGTTGGTGTTATTTATACAGAACTGGAAGTTTAGATCATATCTACAAAATAGTGTGTATTGTTATATACATATGTCCGTTATTTATACGCGCTATTTCGTCGCATTATAATCGAATATTTGTGTGTTTTTGGCCACTTTGTTTTGCTTGTTTGTTAATTATCGATAAGCTATTGGCGTCGGTTTCCTTACATACATACGTACGTCAATGTGCTGATAACAAGGAGAAATCTAGAAAAAACAAACACAGCGCTTTATTAGACAAGTGGGTTTAATAGAAATGCGGTTAGCAACGGACAGTTTCGATTGAATCAACATAATATAATTAACATTTAAATAATTTAATTGGCATACTTTATATGTGTAAATTCAAATTATTACTTATATGTAAATAAGAATTAAATGATATTCTTTCTTTAATCTAAAGCAATATCAATTACCCCGGCGTTAAGCTCTCACCCGCAGACTGCATAAACGCTTTGATCACAAAGTCTTTTGGGGCTAGGGCCGCTCTTCTTTTGTTATGTGTATATGTGTACATAATGGGTGGTATATCTTACGCAGGAAAAGTTCAATTTAAAGGTGCAAAACTATTTGAAAACGGTTCAGTGTTGGTTGCTTTGAAATTAACGGAAACTCGTTTTGTTTCTATGACACTAAAGCTCGAATCTAAGCTTTCAGCGAGAACGTTTACGTGACAGGAAGTTTGAGGTCTCTCGCGAAAGTTTTCGTTCTCCTAAGATGGTCTACAGGTGGCATCTAACAATGTATGGCCGAGTGCAGGTGTTCGTGCAGGTGCAAATTAGCATTTTATTAAGGAGTATGTGTGACATGCATACCTAACAGAGGCAATCGATTGATTTGCGTAAAACGTACATTAGAAACTTATCAGTAGAAGTAATCAAAAAAGGCCCCCCTTGAGTGACGCCTCTGTGCTGTCGCTCTCTCACCGTTCGGCTCACCGTACGTTTGCACGTTTTTGGCGCGCACACAACAACAAGCGTGCAAATCTGTATTTGCCGGCAGAGAGCGCTTTTGCTTACGCTGGGAACGAATCATTTGGTCGCGCTCAGGTCTCTGCCTCAGGTCTTAGTCTCAGTGTCTGATTTGAACGGAACGCGTGCGGTTCAGAGCGAAGTCGACGATAGCGACGGCGACGGCAGGCGAACGAACTTACAATAAATAAAAAATAAACAAATCGAATAAAGAGAGCAATTCTAAAGGCGTAACGCTACAGAAAGCACTTAAAAACCGCTTGAGAAATTATGAAAGAATTGGGTGCGATTATCATATGTATACTCTTTATATATACTAATGCAGTTATATGTGAATTCAAGTGCAAATGCGTAAATTTTATTTTAAGCACTTTTACCGTAATATTTTGCGAGATTTCTATAAATGTGCCGCGCTCGCTCAACAGGCTACAGCTGATTTAAAGTTGTCTGTTTTTGTTGCTGTTTCTTTTTGTTTTTTCTTTGCTTGCGCTCTTCGTTTCGCTGGGGCGCACAAAAGCATGCTTTAAATTTATGGATTTCTCGGGTGTCCTTGCGAACAAGTGTCGTTTCGTTGTTGTTTTTGTCATTATCGTTAATGTTTCCGATGAGCATATGTCTGTAGCTCTATATATGTATGTGTGTGTATGTGCCTGTGTATGTGGACTTCTGTGTGCTTGCGTGCTTGATAAGTGCGCGAATCAAACGGACAGGCTTTAAATTTAAAAGCCTTTTCGCCATTTAAGACGGTTTTCGGAATTACATTTAAATCAATTTAGATTGAGTAGGAGCAGTTTTTTATTTGATTTAGTTTTATTTAATTTAATTTAAACGGCTTCTACCTGAAAGGTGAGGTTAAATATGCATACTTTTTCATTTTGTATTTAACATTGAAAAGGTCCCAAAAGTGCCTTATTTGGTGCTCATTCAATTGACATGACATATTGAAATTCGTAAAAAATTTACACGCCTTGAATTCTGAAATATTTGAAATCATGAACCGAACCCGAACCGAACCATTTTTCATTTAAAATATTTTGTTTTGTTTTCA
The DNA here is from genome assembly GCA_035041545.1 of Drosophila colorata. NCBI lineage: Eukaryota > Metazoa > Arthropoda > Insecta > Diptera > Drosophilidae > Drosophila > Drosophila colorata. The sequence continues at coordinate 3,405,053 of JAWNLD010000680.1, read as the reverse complement.
GTTTTATTGAAAATTTCAAACCTCAGAGACCGCATTAATAATAATTCATAAAATATGAACAAAATAAGAAAACGATATATTTTCATATAAATTATAAATAAAATAATTTTAAATTGTACTTTAAATAGTTTGAGGAACCAAAACCCTAGACCAAATGAGCGAAAAACTTTTGGGCTTGCAGCTAATTCCATCAGCCGTCAGTCAAAAGACCCACATCACTCAACAAATACATAAAACCTTCATTTTAAAGATAAAGTCTTAAATTACAGTCTACAAATATAATTTGCCTTGCAAATTATATCTACTGAATATTGTATCTAATAATAACAAATAATGAAGTTGTTCCAGAAATGTTTTTATGTTTTTAATGACTGTTTATGCAGTATTATAAAAGTTTGTTGAAAAATACTTCCCAACTCGTATATCGAAAGTTGAAGCCTCCTGGCAACAGTCGCTGTTGTCTGAGTTTGATAAGAAAAATAATGATTTTTATGGAAAATTGCAACAAAATGTTCAACGGCGTTAGAGTGACAGCATACCCACTATTCACAGACTCGCAGACGCACGCACACTCATGTACATACTCACACACACTCAAGTACATTGGCAAGGCTAGAGCGGCACTTTAGCAACACCTGAATGATTGGTTGGTTGTAATGTAGCCAGGGGCGGGGGCGGTGTGGTTGGGCGGGGCTGTCAGGCTGCCAGTCGGCTGCGCCGCGTTGTCTAGTAGCTGTCCATCAAGTTGCCTTAATTTAATTAAGCGCTCAATGTCCTTACACACAACTCACAAATACACGCAAAGCAAACGAGGCAACGCTTGATTTGTTGCCGCTTTTTTACTCTTGACTGCAGCACTCACACAAAAACACACATACACACACCACATATACACACATGCATACACATGCATATATATAGATATATCGTACGGCACAGGCCTGTAACGACATCAACCACAAAAGCCACAGGACATTTTGGCATGAAGGATATTATATATGTTTGTATGAACATCGCTAGCTGATGCTATTGTTGTTTTTGTTGTTGTTATTGTTCTTGTTGATGATGATGGTGATGACGATGATGATTGCTCGCTCCAACGTTTGTGCCTTCAAGGGGTATTCGAGACAAGGTTATCCAGCGATGGCACATTTTTAATACCCTGCACACGATACTATGGTAGAGAGTTTATAATTTGTAAAACTGGAAAAAATATATACCAACAGTATAAATTAGGCAGCATAATCATTACAAGTTTTATTATAACAATTACAGGGTATTGTTAATTTTTAAAATTGTACTTTATTCACGAGGCTATGATAATTTTTAAGTATATTATAAAAACATAAGTCATAATCCTTATTTTCGAGCGATAAAAATATATCGCAAATATAATGGTTTTTTCTGACCTTTGTTTTTTTGCTCAAAAATAAAACTCCACCAACAATTATAGCTAACAGATAGGGAATGGTGACAAAACAAAAAAAAATAATTTTCAACTAAAAAGAATGATTGAAAATTTGAAAAATAATGCAAATTAAAACAATATGTTGAAATTATTTTCTATAGATAATTTTGTTGGTTTAAAAAAAATCATTACTTACGGTCTCTAGTGCAATGGTTTCTGGTTATATCTTATCTTTTTTTATTTTGCTGAGATATTAATATGGGATTGCAAAAATATTGGTTGTCGTATTGGTTGTATTTTATAATTATCTAAAAGTATCACAGCTTAGTTATGGGAGTTGTGGAAAAATTTAATACACTTTATATAGGGTGTTTCCTAGAGAACTAGCCCTGGACGTGCGCATGCATACTTGCCATAGTAAACGGACTGTTTCACCCAACCCCCTTCGGCAATAATAATATGGTGGCCACCTGCTGCGGCTGCACTTGAGTCCATTTCACTGTTATGCTATCTGTTTGTTATTTTTCCTCATGATGTCTCTGTATGTGGCTGTGTGAGTGTGAGAATATGTGTGTGTGTGTGAGTTGGTTGCCTGCGGTTGGTCTGTCAGGTTGTAAATTTTTAATAAACTTTCAGCTTAGTTCTGTTGTTGCCCTTTTGAATTTTTTCTTTACTTTTCCATTCTTTTTTTTAAAGCTTTTCTTATTCTTGTTTTTGTATTTAGTTGCTTAAGTGCTACTGACAGTTAAAAAAAAATTTTTAAAAATAAATAACCCAATTGGTATATCTTATTCTATGCAAAATAGCTTTGTCTGTAGCTTCTCTAATTATTCATAAAGTTCTCATCAGATATGAATTTGTGGATATTTTCAACAATCTGCATAATATTTATGTATTCAGCGAATCGAATTTTAATTGTTATTTGCATTGAAATTGAAATAAATATTTTTCGACTTCAAAGCAAGTTTGCTCAATTTGAAAATGTTAAGCAATTCGTTTACCATTCTTTCATATTCAGTTTAATGGTAACTTAAAAAAATTATTTTCCTAAAAAGGTAGCCAAATTCCAGGTTTCATTAGTGTGCTCTCATTTGGGGCGCAAGTACATACAGTACATACATACGTATACATATATATGTATTTTTGCTCTTGCTGTTTACGTTTCCGTTTTCCGCATGGGAACCCATCAGCTCTCTTTGTCAATCTCTATTCTCGCCGAGAATTCGAATTGAGTGTGAGCCGCACAATGCAAATCAAGTGCCACCATAATTTATGTAAACGAGAGCAAGCCACAAGAATTACTTATTGAGATGAGCGACCATAAGAGAGGGGGAGGGGAGGACACGACAAAGGCAGGTCCACAGAGCTGAACGCTTCAGACTGCTAATGAACTCAACTTTTTTAGGGAAGAGATGGGCACTCGAATAAATGCATTCGTACAGCTTTTATTAAATGTTAATTACGATCGTTATAAAAAATGTATCCAATGAATATTTTATTTAGATTTAGAATCTCAAAATTTGTATTTAAAGTATTCTGATTTATATTTTTTTAACAGGACTTGCATAAGTATTGCATTACTCATTAATACATATGAAATGTATAGATTAAAATTTGCTTAGATTTATTAGAAATAAAGGCTAGCGAAAACGAAGATCCAGATTCCTTTGAATGTGAAATTATCTAAAACAAAAAATATACACTCAAAGAAAAATGGCCTACAATGCCAATAAATAATGCGCGATGTTTTGTTCTTAAAACTTGCTTAAGTTGATTATAAATCATTTGTAATTTTATAATCTACCGTTAATTTTGGATAAATGACAATATAGTTATTAATAAGTACAAATTACTCAATTCTATAAGTACTTCAAAAATCAGAAAAAAATAAAGAAAAACTAGAGCTTTGTTTTCAAGTTAAGAATTTTTTAACCTTTCGGGGCTATGTCAAAATTCTTGATTTTTCTCACAGTAAGTTTGTTGGGTATTTGCGGGACTCAAAAGTTTTATTATACTTGTTTCCCAATCACTTTGATTTTGTAGTGACTAAATATACTGAAGTAGTTGCCAATAAAGGTAAACGATATATATTTATTATATAACATGCTTATCAAATCTGACCTATTACGATTTTGTTCAAATGTATATTTTTTACACACACGATGCAGTCACGCCTCCCATCGCTACAGCGGATTATGACGATGTATTGTGTGCATGATTACCACCGAAGGGGGCTTGGGTTGAATGGGGCTGGGGCTGGGGCTGGGATTACCACCTGGACGCTCAGTCTATTGACATATGGACGTTAATTTGGGCTTGAATGTTGGTGCTGTTGTTGTTGTTGTGGTTGTTTTGTTACTGTCATGGCGAAGGCATTGACTTTAAGCACGTGGTGTGTGCTTAAATTTATATAACCTACTGTCGTGTGGGCATTATTGTTGTTTTGATTTTCAATTGTTGTCAACGCCGCTCTCGAGCGCTCTTTGTTTGCCGGGCCCAACAATGCGAATAGCAACTGACAATTGCAATGTAAAACTGTCAATCTCAATTGTCTGCCGGAGAGGCGAAGAGAATGAGAAAGACACATAGAGAGAGACAGAGAGAGAGAGAGAGCGAGAGAGAGCGAAAGAGCGACAAAATGCGGTATTCTTATATATATTACGTTATTAACGCGTATGTCCAATGTCTTTTGCAGCTTAAAACCAAAATCCGAGGCTACCATTTGAAGAGCAGCAGCAGCAGACGAGAATTCTAGCCGAAAACATGAACAGCGATGAGTTGGAAATGATCAAGAAGACCTGGGAAATTCCCGTGGCGACACCAACAGATTCGGGAGCTGCCATACTGACAGCATTCTTCAATCGTTTTCCGTCCTCTTTGGATAAATTTCCATTCCGTGATGTGCCCTTGGCCGAGTTGCCTGTAAGTAAAAAATAAACAAAAATGCCAAAGTTAACAACTAACCTATTTGGTACCCCAGACTAATGCACGATTCCGGGCTCATGCCGGTCGTATAATTCGGGTGTTCGACGATTCTATAAGGCTGCTAGGTCAGGACGGCGATCAGGAGAAGCTGGATGAAATCTGGACCAAGGTGGCCGTAAACCACATACCACGTCAAATATCTAGGGAGTCTTACGGAGTAAGTGTCTCGACCTGCTCGGAGATAATACGTTATTCATTTTAAATATATATTACCTTATTTGTAGAATCTCAAAGAATGTATTCTGGAAGTGCTTACCGCTGCCTGCAGTCTAAACGAGAGTCAAGTGAAAACGTGGACTAAACTGATCGATCACGTCTATGACATTATATTCAAGGCCATCAACGACGAAGGCGATGCTATATAGACAGTGAAAAACAGGCAGAGCGCGAGAGTGAAGCATGCAGCATTTATTGCAAGGCACGGCTTATGTAGCTTTAAGTAAATGATTAATAATAAATGTTAGCTATTTTCATTTTGTATTTATGAGTACAAGTCCAACACACAAATACACGCACACGTAATTCACTAACACACTCGCACAATGCTCTGTAAAGCTTTAACCCATTGTCAGCCTTAAGCACTTAATAATAATACAAATAAAGTAAAAAGATCGCTTGTAGCCGTAAAACTGCATCTCCTAAGTGTATCAATAAATGGGAAGGCTCATCCGTCCAAAAGTTTATACAGACGTAAACAGAATCTTATAGAATTGGAATCCGTCGCTTATTTACGACCTGACTAAAGGATTAAGTTATGATTTTCCACCAAAGTCTTAAAAAATGCCATAAAGTAACCTGTTTAACAATACTAAAAAATAAAGGGAATTTGTGTTAAAATAATATTAATTACATTAAATAAAAACATTTAATACCGTTTTGCATAATATCAAATGGCTCAATTCTGAACAACAAAAAAATGTATAGCACACATTAGAAGACCAACAGAATCATTGTAAAGGAGATCATCATCAATATACCTAGACATATTACCAATTGACCTATTAAGAAACTCTGGTTTTAAGTCTGCGGAAGCTATAGATTTAATCGGTTTTTCCGGTTTACATTTTCCGAGATGGGCATGACGTACAGAAGGAGGGACGGTCAGACTATAACTTATATATAGTTTACATAGAAGCAGGCATACAGACAGAAGGTCGTGGCTATATCATATCGTCTGTTTCAACAGATTGCAAATATATGTTCGTTTTATGATCGAAGATATCTCGGAAACTTGACAGGCTAAAATCATAAAATGAAATTTTATGAATACTCTAATAACAGACCAAAAAAAAAAACTACTCGTCAACATTGATCGACTTTGATTATTTTTCAAAGCTCGCAATGTTTATAAAACTAAAATATACATTATTAATCAATGGAATGTGTTCAACACCAACATTAAAATTTTGTTACCTCGGTGTCATTGAGTAATAAGTATATTTTATTACTCAATGCCTGTCTGCAATATCCACTTATATACATATGTAAGAAATAGATGTAAGCAAGAACTTAAGCACGTAAGAAGTAAATGAGCATTTAAATGCTCATCACTAAGAAATGCTCGACGCACTCGAAAGCCATTTCCTGTCACACTGCTGCGTATCTAGGCATCTGCCAACACATATACACCTGCCTTTTCCAAAAAACCAACCACAATAACAACAGCAACAACATCAACAACAACAACGACAATCGAGTCGTTGCAATTTGAAAAGGCACTCAGCTACTGTGTCTGAATTCTGTGCCAAATGCCGCATATGGGCACTGAAATGCTATTAATTGTGTGTAAGCACTACAGCAGCAACTGCATCAAGAGAAGCAGCAGGTGAGTGCAGTTTTTGAGTGCTCGGACAAACAATGAGGCGTCCTTGTTACGTACTAATGTTGGAAATGCGCATACGACGTGTTATCCAGGGCAATTTCATGCGTAGTTGGTCACTTAGAAATTCAACAAATGACCAAGTGTAAATTATGTTTCCTTCATAAATATAATAAGTTGTGTGCTTTAAGAACAAGTAAGATTGTTCTTTTCAGGAGTGTCCGACTAGAAGATACCCTGAATCCAGGTGCGTGGGAGGAAGTGGAAGAGCTGCATATGGTACTTAAAAACCCAAACTTCAGATCTATCTCTTCAAGTCGAGATCGACGCAGAGAGCATAATAAGGTTCAGTATTTTTAAATTTACAAATTCTTGGTAATCGAAAAAATCATCGAAATTGTTCAGTATATATTCTTTAAAAAGACTTTTATACTCTGAACATGAAATCAGTAAAAGGGGTAAAATTGTTCTATGCAAACGTATGTATCATACTATTGAACTTAAGGAATCTATTGCAAAAAGTTTCAGCAAGATCGGTAAAATTTGACAAACTAGATAAACCACTTTTTTTTCGAAATTTGTTGCGTTTGCGTTTAGTTGAGAAGTTCTTCAAGAATTAATTTTCCATAGTGAGAGCCAAGAGCAGCCGTTAAGTAAATCAATCTTATCTGGTTTTTTTCCCGATATTTTAAATTTTGATTCAAGTACTTCTTAAACTGACTTTTTATCCTCGATTCAAGGAGTTTTGTACTTATTTTAAGGCTTTTTATAGCTTATCTGAAATTAAGAACGAATTATTTGTATTTTTATTTTTCAGTGCCCGTTGAAAACTATCAGCGCTGGTCAGATAACAGCACGTTTAACAGCGCGCTAACAGCAGCCCTGTTAGCTGCATGCTTATCAACATAACCAAGTAAAGCGGTCGCCGAATGTTTCCTGTTATCGAGGCGCTTTCTTATCACTAACATGGCCCATTGTTGAGTTGCGTTTGCATTGGTGAAATGTGAACGAATTCATGGTTTGTTAAAGTGTCGGCAAGCTTTTCAATACTTGGCCAATAATAGTCCAAAAATAAGAGTTTAACGGAAAGCGCGCGTTTCGGTTAAATTACGCTGCGATACGTAAAATTTAAGTGTTCAACCAAAAAAACGCAGCGTGAATAGTTTCGGCAATGCGAGATTGTGCGTAATATTGTGGTCTGATGTCAACGCAGTCATATCAGTGTTTTACTTTAGTTCCATAAACTCTTAAGCAGGCACAGGACTTTATTCCAGGAACCGCAAAGTGTTGAATCATAAAATAAAGGAAATAAAGATAATTGCTGGTAGTTTATAAAAGTGAAATAAAAATTAAATAACTGATAATTTAAAAGAGTTCTTAAGTGTGGCTTTTTCAAATATAATATACCTAATAACATAAAATCAAAGCAATCAAAACAAATTCCGACGCGTTCGACGGCCACCCACGAGGTAAGCTCCGGCCATAAGACGCTCAAAGGCTTCATTGACAGCCAACGGACAGACATGCTACAAAATGGTCAAAGAATTCCCAGCAGTGCATAAATACTTTTTATTTTTTGCCTGATCGTGGCATTGAGTTGAAAACTCTTATGCAAATGAAAAATAGCTGCCACAGCCTTTGGAGAGCTTGCAGATTGTTGCGAAACAAACAAGCTCTTGGCCAAACTGCCTTAATAGCCAAAGTTATTTGAAATAGCCTTTAATTTAAGTCAGATATGAGTCAAGCTGTGATTGAGCTGTGTGACAATTTTGACCTTTGGGAACGGCCACCAGTAAACACACACAATAGAGCAAAATGGCATTTATCACACATATCTCACATACATATATGTATGTAGATTGAACGTCCGGCCTGGTCACACTTGAAGCACTTGTGTTGACCGAGGAGCATCAAAGCATTTCGCATCTCAACATTCATAGGGACTGCTGCCTGATTCCGCCTTTTATGCACATTTTCATTTTCTGCAATAATGTATGCTTTCTTGACAATTTAGACAGCTTTTAATATTTAATATTATATATTTTACTGTCTTACTTTAATATGATTTATATCAAAATAAATATATGCCCAACGAGTTTTACAATTGAAATCATTTTCAATTAATATGTGCTAAACAGTTGATAACTATTTTTAGTACAGTAGTTGCTTGCTAATGAAAACGCTTCAGTTTCAGAAGAGATTCTAATTGGCAACAAAAATATAAATATAAATAAATAGCAGGTAAAATAATAATAGGAGATGTACCCAGATGCGAGATGCTGGAACGTACGTTCGCCCTTCGCTGCATTATGTTATACATAATCCTTATAGACATTATACATAATATCTTAAATTTAGACACACATAAACCATAAATTTCAAGGACAGAGCTGTAACTCATAAATTGTGATTTTTCTACTGTATGGGTTTGGAGATGCCCGTTACATACATTTGTTCAAAGCCATTTTACCCTTTTTTATTCATTTTCAATGGAAACAATTCAGAAACAATAAAATTATATTTTTTAATGCAAGCGGAGTATTTAGTAACCTATTTTAGTAGATAGTTATACTCTTGGACTATTTATATATTTGTAGCTCCATGTAATATTACCTACCTTTCATATTTTGTACAGAATTATTAATTAATTTAACTAATTAAATTTATATGATTTTTTTTTTAAATTTTGTCTAACACTTTTCTGGCTGGATTGTTTTAATTGGGATTCGTAAATATATTTCAGTTTATTTTCGTGCAAGCTCATCAATTACCTGCATTGTTTAAACTAATTACAGTCACTTTATTTGCTTTTATCGTATTAAGTACTTGACCAACTTAATAATAAATATTTGTGTGTGGTGTCTACCACACAGAGTTACCGTTGGCTTTTTACACTCCGCATCAATTTTGTAACTCAGTTTGACATCGGAATGGGAATGTGACATCTGGCGAGCCAGTGAAGTATGCAGCGTTTCTCAAACACTTTAAATCACACACATGAACACACACACACGCACACGAACATTGCGTATACGTAATGTTTTTACGGATTGTTATGCATGCAAGCAAACTCGTATAACAGGCAGGACTAATGGGACCTGCCACTCTGGCAACAGCATACCGTTAAATTATACGATTTTTTCGGCAACAGTCCAACACACTTAATGGCAGATTCTCGCACAGCTAAAGTGTTCAAAATATCTATACTATGTATGAATATATTAAACATCAAATATTTGACTTTTGCGAAAGCTGACGCCCTAATAAAAATGTATAAGCTTCTACCTAGACGAAAGTCAAATAAAAGTTAACAGCTGCTACCCCTCCCCATAGATAGCAAAACGAATTCGAGTACACAGTTAATTTAACAAGCCAACATAAAACATTGGAAATTTAAGTGATTTAGCTCTTGTTAGTTGCATGTCGAACATAACTACTTATATAGACGCATATGTGAAACATATGGATAGACCTCAAAAACCTCAACAGTAATTTTTGCATTTTTTTGTATTTTTTTGTGTATTATATGTATGTAGTTTATTGATAATCCTTGCTGGGATTTAGCTTATAGTTTATTTATTATAAAGGATACGGCCGTTTAACAACAGTTAACTTAAATACAAATTGTGCTTAATCTCTCCGTTTTAATTTATACGTCCAATGCCAAGCTCACGGGAATACCGACTTCCTCATGCTCCTTTTTATTCTGTTAATGCCCGAGCGACAAATGTTAACTTCCAGACTAGACGATCAGAACAGACGGCCGCTATGCGTGAGACGCTGACTTTTGTTTACTACATGTATCTGCTGCTAATGCCTTTAAGTCCAGAAAGTAAAAACATAGTTTCACATATTAAGCACGAGAATGGCTTCAACACCGAATTAAACGCTGTCCTCTGCTCCACGATCCGATAACAAAGTTTGGAAATACGCAAGATCAAAAGTATCAGCGACACAACATGCGCGACTTGAATCAAATTATTTTATCGTTTACATTTGCTCAATAGCTTAAAAATATTGAACTGTTTCTATGATAGTTTTAAATCGAGATATTATTTACTCATTTAATTGCTTAGTCGAATTGGTATCCCATATTCCCATGAGACATATTATTGTGTTTATTTTTATACCCGTTCACAATGTGGAAAGAGTGTATTGGTTTTGTGCAATGTCTGTTTTACCCTCCGTCGGTCTACTTCTTTAATAATGTAATCAGACTTTTAGTAATAATGACTGTCGATAAAAGCTTTTAAACTGTCTGCAGAACAAATACTTAGTAAATAACTTTTCACTTTTCTGATATTTAACAATCGGTTTTAAAATTTATGTTCTTTAATAATCTGAAAAAATCCACCAATTTCTTTAAATTTGTAATTTAATTTGTTATAATAATATGCTTGTATATCATCGCTCTAAATATGTAAAATAAAATTCTCCTGAAACTAAATTAAAGAAAACATTAATTATTATACCCTGAACCCATTGAAAATGGGTAAAAAGTAATAGTTTTGTGCAAATGTATGGAACAGGCAGAAGGAAGAATCTCTGACCCCATAAAGTCGAGACGACGAGCTGAGTCGATTTAGCCGTGTCCGTCTTTCCGTCTTTCCCTTTCATAATAATCGATAAAAATCGATTTTAAAACTTGGTTTTCTTGGCATATCTCGGATACTATAAGAGCTAGCGTCACCAAATTTTAGTTTTAGTTTAGTATGTGATATTTCGGATTTTTGATACTTCCCCCTATTAAAATAATACAAATGAAGTACTACAGACTTTCGCATTGGTTTGGATGCCCTAGATTTATAACTTATTCAAGAATTCGTTTTCTATAGTGGGGCCAAGCGCAGCCGATGTGTAAAGTGCACAGCTTGTTTCGTGCGTGTGTGTGTATGTGGATGTGTGTGTGTGTGTGTGTGACTATGTGAATGTGTGTGCTTTAAATGTGTGCATGAATGCAAAGAGGCTTAAATGTATATAACGATGGCTCGCCGCTGGGTTCAGGGTATCTGCTAGTCGGGCAAACCTGACTAGAGCCATCTTACTTGTTTATGTACTATAATTTGTATTATCTATTCCTTAAATATTGAAAGTACTTGTTTTATGCCCATTGTTAAATTATACCATTTAAGTTAATGAGGGGCCCAAGAAAACAATTTAGTTAATATGTGTGCATGTAAAATACACATATGAGCTAGTTTTTGAAAGGACCAAGTTTCCCACACTGTAAGTGCATTGAGTTTATAATGCTTAAGTTTAAAACTTTTAATTGTTGCACATGTGTTCAAAATCAACATATTGTGCTTTCTGCCATCGGCTATACAGAATAAAACAATTTATGTATTTACCATTGGCAATACCTTGTTTAAATATTATGACATTTAAACTTATCTAAATTTATGACCTGAAGTCTTTACAATTTGCAGGCCATAATTTATGCATAAGAAATTCACTTAATCTGCCAACGGCCATAAAAGTAAATATATTTAATTGAAGCGCTTAAATTCATTTAATTAAGAATGTCGGTGATGCACGCAGATGGTTGTCCTGTGGCTTAACTATTCAAGTTTCTCATTAAACTTTAAGCAATTTATTGCATTAATTTGTTATATATATATATATATATATATATATTATTTATTTATTTTTTTTTGTCTTTTAACCATTTAAAATTGACGATTAGGTATAGTAAAAATGTATAAAAAAAAAAAACTTTTATAATTTTACCTACCTCAAGTGTTTTTTTTAGAAATAAATAGTATAAGCAGTATTGCATAAATTGAAAAAACGTACTTAGGTTATTTAAGAATACATTTTAAATTTTAAATTTCTATATACAGGATATTTTATAGTCGGGCTCCTAACGGTAGACTAGAACGCTCTTTCTTTTTAGAATCGTTTACGAAGTGAACAAAATTATATTTGTTTTGTGCATTGTCCGCTATGCTGTTCGTGCGTATGAAAGCAATTTTTTTAATTGAAGCCAAAGACTTGAAACTTGGAATATATACTCGATAAACTGTTAGGATTATTTAGCTACGCCCACTGGGCCGTGGCAAATCGCGAAAATCTATATATCCTTCCATTTTAAAGCGAATGATGACCTCCTCTGCAGATTGAGACAAAAAAGTAGTTATCCACGCTCCACAAAAATAAAAGAATCGATAATAACAATAATAATAATTTTTGTATTTGAATATTTATTTATTTTAAAGAATAACAATTTCCTTTCAAAAGAATCAAAGTGCCCTCGCATCAATTTGTACTAATGTTCGTACATCTTCTCCTAAACTAAGTTTCAGTTTAAAAGTCATGGCGTGAACAGAATGAACAGAATTGGCATTTGCAACAGCAATTTTCTGGTCTTTGATATAGCTAAACTGTCATTTTGGCGGTTAACGGATATTGCACGATTTGCTTCTACTATCTTATTTTGGTCTGCAATTCGGCAAATGCTTTAAAAATAAATTCGTGCACATTTCTGGATTGTTGCTATCGCAGAAGGGTGATTAACTCTTGGTTTCGTCTCTATATTTAAATTAAGTTACGTACGCATTAAAAATTCATGAATAATATAAATTTAGTTCTGCCAAAGCCGAGCAGTTAAATGTTAATTGTCATAAATAATTATGGCCATGATTAATGGACATTTAAGGTGCATGAAAATTATTAGATTTAAAAACGATTTATTAAAATTATAATATTGAAAACGAAAAGGCTATATCTGATTAACCCAGGGTTATATAAGTTGTGCGAATGGTTCAACCTGTGTCGAAGCATTCGGGCATGATATCTAAGAGTTTACCCATAAGCAATCGCACAAATTTGTGGACATTTCGCAATCTTATCAGTCGAGGCAGCCCATTGATTGGAAACTAAAAATAAATAAAAACTATAAATAGATAAAACTGAACTGTAGACGGTTTGTCTTGGCGGCCACGAAATTGCTTCACTGGGTTTCAGATTCGATAAATTGCCATAGAACAGACTAGAAGTGATTTGAAGGGGGCTCTAGCTAGATTGCTCTACGTAATGGTAATGAAACAAGTAGGCTCATAAATAGAAATTAAATATAATTAAACAGATAGTTAAAGTGCTTGAAGGTAACGTAGCAAAATCTAGGAAACATTGACCTAAGCCAGGGCCTCACTGTCCAATTACGGATTATCTTATTACTTACACTGTGCACTATAATAGAAAACTAGTAAAATTAATAATATACAAAAATTTAAGCAAGAAAATTGTAGTCATTGTGTAAAAATATCTATTAAAATAAATAAAATAAAAACAAAACAAGTCGGACATTGCGTCTTATATACCCACATCATTTTGTAAACCGAATATTTTGTTGTTTATATTGTAATACCCCTCTAGGAATTTATTTATTTAGTAATTTGAGAAGGTTTAAGACCATTCTTTATAAAATTAAAAAACCAAATTGACAAATTAAAGAATAGGTGTATCGAAATTGCAATTTATGCTGTTCCAAAAACTCACCCAAAATAAAACACACGTATTTTGGTTCTACCTTTACATAAAGCCACAAAGCCAATTCCCAAATGTCGCACGGCTTGCATTTGTTTGATTTACAAGTTGAGTGCTTGAATAAAACAGAAACTATGAGTAAGTACTACTCGAGCCATAAATACGAGTACAATACGGGGCTAAATGCACAACATTTGTTGTTGGATTTGTTTTTGGTTTGGGTTTTCACTTTTATCTCCAGCAACCGCACAAATTGTGCACATGTGTCGAGGTGGTGTCTGAGTACAAGCTTCGGGCTCACGGGCTTATGACCACCAGTCATAAGTGGCCATACATACATAAATATATACCAGTGCATGTGTGGTAAATATTTGTCCACAACCGTGGGTAAACATGATTGATTCGCTCGAGTTGCAGCTCGTAGTCGACGGCAATATAGCCCGAGTGGGCACTGTCACCCTTGCCGATCTTAATCAATCAGCGGTTATTTAATTTTGTTAACGACCTAAAAATAAATTGGCGGTTGCCAACTAATAAGGGGTCTTGATGTTCCAGCCAATTTGCTATTAATTTATTTGATTTAATTTCCACATTTTTTTAATGAAACCAACTCAAAGGTTATTAATAGCTGCCGGTCTGTTTTATACGCCGTGTCTGGTGGGTACAAAGGGTATTGCGTTTGCGTGCAGCCATGAAGTCAATAGTTATATATAAATATGTATAGATAGGAAGCACAGCTTTATCGATCACAACGAAATCTACAGGGTATTTTTTACTTCTTACGTGTAACTTATTATTTTGCTATGAAACTTTCGTTCTATTTCTTCAATATTTTAAACTTTTCTCTGTGTTCTTAATTTATTAAAAGCAAGTTCAGATCTTTAATATTTTAATAATAAATAATTTAATGTAGGTCCACTGCAAACCAATATCGCTAAGAATATAATTCTTTGTAGAAGAAATCATTCAAATTTAAATTTGTTAATTATATTATACTGTTTATTGCGTTTGGATATAGTAAAATCACATATCACATATCACAGAAAACATCTTAAGCTAAATAAAAATTAACAATTCCTTTAACATAAAACTCAATTTGAAGGATTTCAGTTTACATATTTGCTGGGTATCTCTTAGGCCCTTAAATTATTTTACATAGGCAAATCAAATAATAATTATGTATATAACCAAATAATCAAACTATGAAATTCTCAATGCCTAACACGCTTCAATTTCTTATATCGTGTTGTAGTTGGCGCTTGCCATATCATAATGAGGGATTTTCAACCGTTCAACTGTGCTGTTGATATCAAGCACATGACCCAACCGATTTGATATTTGGTATCATTGGCAGTTCTGTTTCTAGATTGCAATTACCTTCAGCGCCTTTTGCTATTTACTATTTGCACTGTCAAATGCTTGTGATGAATTCTTATTAATTACCCCCACCCACGACGCCTCTATCAGACAAACCCCTCCCGCGCCCCCTGGCGCTTGTCCGCATCCGCCTCTGATAAGCGCACCCCACCCCACTCCACCATTAAGACTCTTGTATTGTGTTCACGTATATTTCCGCAATTCTGTTTGCATAGTTTATAAGAAACAAATTCCAGACCACAAGACAACGCTCAGACAACACCGATACTCGACGCTGCCAGACGCGTGGCATTCCGGCTCCCTTGCGCTAAATTCTACTGCGAAAACGGAATCTAAGCTTTTATCAACGTTCGCGATAAAAAAAAGCTTGAATGCATTCAGCGTCAAATACACACAGCAGCAGTTTGCAAACAAACAAATTTATTACATTTTATTTAACCTTTGTCTCGAAATTTGTAACCCAAAGAACGAACCATTTCCGAACCCATTAAGTATTTGCATATATATTTTTGGTAATTTTAAGTTTTCTTAGTGTAATTTTTGTAATTTAGCGTTAATACGGACAGATGCGCGGACGGACAGACAGAGAAACAGAAACAAATATTCTTTTCACTTTGCAAACGAGTACAAAAACAAACAAAATTGTAAAATATTATTGGCAAGAGATGTTAAAATCCAGCCAAAAGCAAATTACATATTATGTACTTCACGAAAGTCTAATTATAGTAACTCCATCTAATATACGTTGTGCTTCTATTAAGAACATTATACGTTTATTTCAAGTAGTAGAGTTCTTTCAGAGAGTATTTAGCATGTGAACCAAGACTCAATATCGATTATACAATCAAGAATGAGTCATACTAAATTTTCAAATTTTTGAATGCATTTCATGAGCAAATGTCAAGACTTCTAATTGTTTTGAAAATTGTAGGCATACTACACAGAAATCATGAGTTCTCTTGGTGCCCTGATAAGATTAGAAATCAATGTTGACAAATAAAAGTTAGCGTCAAGCGATTTTGGCCACAATTTGGCATGTTCTGGTTGTTGTTAATTTATTTGTAGTTATTGTTTTTATATTGTGATATGTGTGACATCGCAATTGGGAGACATTGACGGGCTGTTATGGCCTTTTAAAGATTTGCAAAATGCATTGACGTCGTTTTTCTTGAATCGAATGCATTTCCATAGAAAACATTCCAGTCCAATTCGATCTTATCAATAGGCTTAGCTTGTGTAAACAATTCCACTAAAACTTGTGTTACCAATTGGACCCATTTTATCACTGTTTGTGAGTTCCGTAGCGATTGATATTGTTCCTTTTAACCATAACATTATCACCATGATTCATTGCATCAATTTAATGAGGGACCATAAAATTCAATACGTCAGACAAATAGAACATATGTGTACACAAATGATAGCCGGAATGAACAGTTTACGGACCGCTGTAAATGATAATTGAAGTGGCCCAGTAACAATTTTGGAAGCCAATATTGATCAGATATCAAGCCCGGTCATCAATATTTAGCTTGAACGTTATGTTTCAGATACTATAATACCTTGGCGGTGTAAATGCGAGCTGTATCTTGATTTTAAAGTTATTTTTAACTGAAGTTCAATAGACGATAAGTTAGTGTTCTAGGTAGATTGTACAATATTTTGTGATAATAACCAACAGGTAGTCGAAACATACGTAATTGTAGCCTTTGATTTTTTATTGCATTGGATTTTAAGTGCTCTATGTAGGTGCACTGAAATTATGAATTAATTAGTTTTAAAGTACACCTGCAGCTTATATTGCAGAACCAATACAATCAATGATAAAACGAACCTAGTCATAAAGATAGCGCAGACTAGGCATGAGAAATATGGGAGCCGAAAAAGGGGAAGTGAATAATAAAATGTAGCGAGACGAAAATTGGATTGAAAGGGAAGTACATAAAATTTATCACATACGGCGCTTAATAATTACTTAAGTTAAAATTTATTGAAACGGGTATCTTTTACATTTTAAAAGCACAATAAATTTAACATTATTTTAAAACAAATATTTTTAACAATTCGTTGCAAGTTAAAGAAACAATAAAGCTGCGAAATCTATGCGGGCTTTTATTTTCAAATGCAATGGACGGACGGTTGACATTAAAACTGTAATTAAACATATAATTTTTATGCACTTGTGTTCTTTAACAGATTCACATTTCTAAATAGGGTACATAGTTATTGTTATTGTTAAAGTTGGGAAAAAACTTTCTGAAGTTGTCAGTTTACACGACATAAAAATTTTACAAATTGATTTTTGTCTGTATAAAATAAAAAAAAATAAAAAAACCAATTGCAGAATTGCTTTGTACAAAAATGAGAATTTTAAATAAACACAGCATGCTTTATGCACATTTTATCATTATGGTTTGTTATAAACATAATTTATAATCGTAAGCAATTAGTTCTAGCTATCAAGCTACCACTATATTTGTTTATCTCAGAGTCAAACGCAATAAAAGTTGTTATGTTTACCTTTAAGTTTAAGGAGCTTGCTAAAGTTTCTTTTTCCGACGCAACTTACTGCCACTTTAATCTCTTGTCGTAATTGTGACAGCTTCCGTCGATTTATCAGCGAAAATAAATTGCTCGATAAATTACCGACAAATTATCAATTGTTATGTATAATCTACTATCTACCAATATTAAGGCAGCAAACCGCTTTTGAACCTACCCGGTTCGAGCCAGCAATCCCAGTTCTGTTTTACTGTGGACTGAACCATTTGCTCAAAAAAGGGGAAAATGAAAGTTAAGAAATTATTAATAGAAGTACGTATGGTATATTATCAGATGACATAAATGAGAAACTGCTGGAACATATTATAATTTTATTTGAAAATACAAAACTCAAATTCATTTTTCAAAATCAATTTTGCGTTATTTAGATTCGAACAGAAATATTAAAACTAAGGTTATCACCAAATATGACTAAAATACAAAAATATAGAACCTCAATGCGTGTCGTTTATTCGAAAGAATAAAAAGCGCATTTAAGCGCAAGTGAAGACATTTTTTTTCGGCTTTTTATGCAAATTGTTTTCTTAGCTAGTTTATAAGGTGAAGAGAGTATATTGGTTTTGTGCAGTATCCGTCTTGCTCTCCGTTTGTCCGTATTGAAGCTAGAGACTTGCAATTTGGAATATATACTCGCGAATACCTGCGCAACGCCCACTGGGGCATGGCGAATCGCGAATAACGATATCCCCCTCAGTCTTAGAGCTAGAGGCACCAAATCGAGCCAAGTTAATTTCGTCCAATTTCACTCTGACCCCATACATTACTGTTTAAACTTTAAAGTTTGCTGCTTTCAGGTTACAATAATAATTAAGACCGTTTTCGATTGACCTTAGTCATTGTTACATCGGTTACACCCGACTGCAACGTTCATACTTCTTCTTTTATTTCAATTTCTATCCATACATTATAAGCAATAATAAATTCACCGCATCGATGGTTTTATAGATTTATACTTTAACGGACTTAACTTTAATTATGCAACCTCATATTTGTGCTTCCAGCGGCAATATGCAGCAGAATCAGCTCGTATTCCGCGCGCAATCAATGCAAGCTAATTAAGCGGTGTGTGCCACCCACAAACAAATCAAAGCGGAGCAGGGAAGGCTAATGAAGAGGCAAGTCAACAGCAGGCCGCGGAGAGCAAGGACAACGGCCAAGTCCAGGAAGTTGGCGCCGATGCAAATGAGCCAAATCTGCGTTCAGAGGCCGGAGCCACAGAATGCACACGCGAAAAGTGGCAGGTCGCGTGAAAGTGTTGCGCGTGCAACGCTGCAATCGAGGGCCTGGCCGCAACCAGGTGCCAATTGTGGCAACATGAGGCAGCTGTGCTGGTGGCTGTGTCTGCTCTGCTTGGGCAGCTGCCAGGCCAAGTGCCGGGACGAGCCGGCTCGCGACTGCGAGGCCATCTGCAATGCCAGTGGCGGCAACTGCTCCATACGCGCCCTGGTGCTGCTGCCCAACGACGAGGGCTACGAGGCCTCGCTGCCGCGCGTGCTGCCCATCCTGAAGCTGGCGGAGCAGCAGATTCGAGCCACGGCGCTGATTCCGCCGCACATTGACTTCGAGTGGCTGGCGCACGACACCAAGTGCGACGCCTCGCTGGGCGTCATCAGGGCCATGGACGGCATCATCAAGCAGTGCGCCCAGATCATCTTCGGACCCGTCTGCGACTATTCGCTGGGTAAGTGGTCGCAGGAGAAGCACCCTTTCCACTCCCATTCAATGTGGTGCTTTCAGCTGCTGTCAGTCGCATCACCAAATATTTCAACAGTGAGGGCACTCCCCTCATCACCGTGGGCGGCTCCACCTTCGACTTCGAGCAGAAGAAAACCGACTGTGGCGATCAGTTCTATATGCTGCTGCGCACGGGAATGCTGAGCTTCGAGTCGATTTCCGAGCTGACCATA
The DNA here is from genome assembly GCA_035041545.1 of Drosophila colorata. Taxonomy (NCBI): domain Eukaryota; kingdom Metazoa; phylum Arthropoda; class Insecta; order Diptera; family Drosophilidae; genus Drosophila; species Drosophila colorata. The sequence goes on along the minus strand of JAWNLD010000680.1, from coordinate 3,385,510 downwards.
AACGTGATGAAGCAGTAAGTGGCTGATCAGTTGCCCCAAATAATTCATAATCATTGTCTGTCTACCCTCCAGGCACAATTGGTCGCACTCTGTTTTCTACTACGAACGCGATGGCCAGCGGAGCGTTGCGGGCTTGCACACCTGTTACCTCATGATGAAGTCCCTCGGCCAGCAGATGCGCAACGAGAACATGACATTTGCCCAATATCCGCTGGAGCCGAATGTCATGAATCGCTCGGAGGAAATGCGCCGCGAAATTGGCAATAAACATTCAAGTAAGTAATCATTATCATAGGGATATTTGCAGATCTGCGTTATTTCAATTCAATATGTGTTAACAGTCAGCCAAGTTGATAACAGTTTCAACTAACAGCGCAACTGTTACTAACATTTTCACCAGCACTTAGGACTTAGCAATGACAACAACCAACTACAGTCTGTGTCTGTGCTTTTAAAACACTGCTGTTAATAACATTGCGTATAAGCACTCAGAATAGAAATAAATAAAAGTATAAGATCCGGATGCTGTGTGTTTTTCGAAAGTATAGAAAATAGTGAATGTTCTTTGATCATATTTATGGACTCGAACACAAATTTTTATAGCTTAGATAAATCTAATATAAGGATAGCTGTTGAACACAATATAATTAATAAGATTTTACATCTTTTTATTTTCGGTAACGTTTAATTCACATTTTTAGTTGATATAAATATGTATACTTTCTTGATATACATTCAATGCATTGTATATTGTGATTCTAATGATTAAGCAGCCTTTGATTTATGCATTTGGAGAATTTGGCCACTTTTTGCTGCATTAATTTATAACTGTAAGATTATGCGAAGTCTTAGTCTGAGTATAGTCGATTAGTTCATGTTCATGAAAGCATTGAAGAGCAGTTTTTAAAAAAATGCCATCGCCATGGTCTAAATTTAAATTTTGTTATCGAAAAGAACATAGCAGAGTATATAAAATGAACAATTTGAATTTGAAGAAAATAAGAAATTTTAAATGCAATACTAATAGGAACATAAAATTGCTGAGTACTGTTAAAAAATTGTTTCTGTTTTGTTAGTTGTTTGGTCAGTCAATTCACATATAAATTTTAATGCTTTTCAAATAAGTATTTATAATTTAAAAAAAAACAAATGTTTTTTTAAAAGAAAAATGAAAAGGAAAGTCAGATATATTTATTGTTCAAGTATCTGCATGATATTAAAAAAAACTAAAAGGCTGGGTTAATGTTTGCTTTTAAAAACCATTAAAAAGAAGAGTCAAACAAGTTTTACAAATATTATGCATTGTGAACGCTAGTTATTTAGCTTTCAAGTATTCTATTCTTTTAGTTTCGGATAAATTCCTCGAAATTCTCTGACTAACCTCTATTCAAAACATAAACAAAGGCCACCCAAATTCAAACCACACAAAGCTCTTCCAACGTCAACCCCTTGCATATGAGATGCTTTTTCGAAAAGAGCATCACACAGCTGATTACATACACCAGTGCAACGGGCCAAAAGCCGGCTGCACATACACCTACACACAGAAACGGTGTCGAGTTCGAAAAGCAACCATAGTTTTGGCTGCTTTTAGTTGGAGCCGCCAGAAGCCGGCGATAAATTGTTCAGTGCGGACCACTGCAGTCGGACAACAGAGTTCTCACATATTTCAAAGTAGCCAAACTTTACGTGGAAATTTTAGTAAAGTGAAAGTGACTAAAAAAATAACAACAAACCAGCTTAATAAAAATACACAATTTAAATCAATTAATATGTGAATAAGTTTATGTTAGCTACCACCATTTTATGCAGCTACCATCTTTGACAGACAAAAGCTGCGCTCTGATAAATGGTGTCGATGTGTCAACAACAGCAGCATCAACAATAACACAAAAATATAAAGAAAACAAATTGATGAAGGTTTTTGTACTATAAACGTAGTATTTGTTATCCTCTTTTCATGGCATGCTTTGCCACTTATATGCACTTTGCATATTTCTAAACTGTGAAAAGCAATTCTTGCATTTTGCATTCTACATTTCCTGTTTACCTTACCCTTAAAAGTGCTAAGAACTCAACTCGAGGGACTGCCAATTCCCTCCGGGCATTCATTGTTATACATTGGATGTCGCAAACTTAACTGTAATGTTATGTTGCCTCAGATCGTTTAAAATGATTTTATTAAATTGTATTTAACTTAACTTAATATTAATTAGAATATACCCTGTAAAAATTAAGAACAAAACATACATAGTTTCAAAACATCTTAGGAATTCTCAATTCGATTAAGAAATGGGTTTAAGTTTTCAGATATGAAACGCAAGTCGTTTTTGCCTTCATTTCTGTAGAACTTAGTGTTATATTTATAAAACTCAATTGAAATAACTCAATATGTTATCAAAATCTTTATACACAAAAACAAATATTGTATCATTTATTTATTGTGTCTTCCCATATATATACTTTTTATTACATGTATCTATTTCTTTAATATTTCAATTCCTAATCAGGGAAATAGGAATTAAACTGTAAAATTGGTTGCCTAAAAAAGTCTTCAACTGAGGCAAATGTGGTAAGCTATGAATTGTTGTATCACGTTGCCCAATCAGGACAATGTCTGTACACATTTGCCAATTGAACACGTCTGGGCAGATTTCTGCAGGAGTTTGTAAAATGATAGCCGCACGAATGGTCACCTGAGTATCTGTGTAAATGCATTTGCGATAAGCTATTAACTGATTGAGTGCACTTGGATTTATCAGACACAGGACCTAATGAGGGTGGTCGCCTGAGCGAGGATGTTTAGAAATTATAAGGATGAAACAGGACATAAGCATTGCAAATTACAAATAAATTAATCTGAAATAGTCCCTTCGATTTCATTGAATAAGATTCGAGTCAGAGAAAATTGAGAGCTCTAGTTGAGTATAAAATTAAAATGAAACTTGATAGAGACTCATGAAAAACCATAATGAATCAGATTTAAAGCTTTTTCTAATTGACGCACTTTAAAGTGCGCATATATTGTGTAACATCAGCTCCTTCCAGTATATCAGTTTAGTTTTCAGTTAATTAATGATTATAGTTTACTCTTAAAAATATATATAAAAGCTCATTAGAAATTATATTTTTATGCTATGCATTTTAAAGCTATTTGCTAAAATTGTATCCGCAGATATATTTTAGTTTTGTTACAAATAAACAGAAAAAATAATTGTGTTGCTATATTAGCTTAATTATTTACAAAATGAAGCTTCGCTTGACTAATTATTTTTGAGCGAATGTATTCTGATCGTATTTTATGTCACATGCTCTCAAATATGTCACGCAAGTAATTACATTAAAAATGTAAAGTGGACCATTTTGAAATTTAAGTTTATAATATCCGACTTGACATCCTTTGACTACATTCATGCAACCTAACTGACTTTGTCTGCTCTTTGTGGCTTAAGACTCGTTTAAGAATAGATTGTTCATTCCATAAATATATTGGACCTATTTTCATTTGGCTCTTACCTTTGATTCCCTCTTACATACGGCAAACTATTTCCCCACTTGATCATGTCCGCAGGAGCTAAAGTGCATGTGGTCAACTACACAGAAACAAGCACAAAACTGTTGAAAACATTCATTCGTAACTGTATTCATAACCGCCCTTAGAGGTAAAGGTCTTCTATGAAATTATTTAGTTGCTATGTCTGTATCAGAATTGTTGGCTCAAGGCGAAAGTCAGTTTAAGTTTGCTTGAAAATAATAAATTGGGAAACCAAATCAAGTATATATAAATTACAAGTGGGATTTCGCATTATATATGCACAAAAATATGAAAACAGAATTGTCAAAGGAAATGTTAATACAGAAAAAAAGCAACATAATATCTGCAAATGACAAATATGCAATGGAACGAAGTGTTAGTTTAATATAAAAAGTTTCAGATGCACGTTTTCCTTGAAGTGTTTTTAATATAAGCAGCTTATGGCGGCAGCAGTCTTTATGCCAGACACTTTTTAAACTTCATTTTAATTTCATGGATCCCAGTAGACAATATCTGTTAAATGCAAGTATACGAAAAGTTTTCTTTCATTGGACGTGGAGTCTGTTCTATTGATAACTTAACAAGTCAATTTAACCATCACCTTTAGAAAACAACTTGCAAAAAATACTAGCTTACAACATATTGTAATTAAATGCTAATGACGACGACGATGACGATGACCAACTTATTTAAAAGCAATTGCTCCCTATACAACTACTTGCACAAAATCTAAGAGCAACAACTGCATTTTTATTCAAAATATATTTGCATACAATTTTGCCGCCGCTGTCGCAAGGTCGTTTGGTCGTGGATTTCGACAAAAATAAAAAGAACTTCAGGGGTCCCCTACCATATATTTAATAATATATTGAAATAAAAGCGCAGCTGAATCCAAAGTGAATAAAAAAATTTCATTCCTTTCAATTAACGCTAAGTGATAATTCTATGGGTCAAGTTTGGGTTATAAAGCTTACGCAATTCGCTGCCTACTTACCAGCGCACATTTTATGGGTCAACTTTTAGATTTTTTTTAAAGTTACTTCTTCACAAGTTTCTTATAACTTACCTTAATGGGTTAAAAAATGCCACTGTCAAGAGTATTGTACAAAATGTTATTCTGAAGATAACAAAATTATGAGTTATCTTAATGCTAGATAGTTTAAATATTAACTTAAAGTTAAGTTAAATGAAGTATGTTCTAGTCCATATATTTGCAAAATCGGATATGGCCTGTTAATACGCCCAACAGATTTCATACCAAATCTTTTAGATTTAAAAATATTTTTACCATAACAAGTAATATTAATTTAGAAAACTTTTGAAAAATTGCTTATTTATATATAAAACATTTAAAGATGTTGTGTCAGACCAGATTACTATACCATAATATATTTGTTCATAAAATCAAGAGAATTTCCAGTCTTCTCCTATATTAATCAATTTCAATAAATCACTTAGTATTCAAAATTTAAATTCTATTATTATTGTTATGGTTATTATTATTATTATTATTTATTTAATTATATTAATAGGTAAAAGATTTGGTCAAGAACTATCAACTAAACTTTGAAAAGCACTGGCTTTATGCCTTCATCTTTAATATAGTCCATACACTAGTCTGTGTCTTAAACCTGAATTCTCGTTGTTCATTAAGAGTTATTGAGATAACTCATCTATCGAGGACTACTATGAAAATAGATTATAGTAATTCAATCTGTCATTAATCTTCTCAGATTGATAGATTTTAAATGGTGTACTAGGGCTCTGTTTAATCCAGTTGCGAGGAAGTTCAACAAGCAGAGAGAGCATGCAACAGTTGAATCACAAAAAACAAAAAAAACCAATAGTCGGGGATACCCTGTACCCAGCTGGGAGCCGAACATCCTTCTATACCGATATGCACAAACCGAAACAAAACACACACACAAACAAACGCCAGTAGCGGCTGTGCCTAAAATAATATACAAATTAGTGAAAACGCTAGGCTATATCTCCTAAAATAGTTTTTTTTTTATTTTGACGCGGTTTTATCAAAAAGTTAAATACTCTCGATATGTGTATGCTAGAGAATATACATACGTAGCAAATTTAATGGTTCTAGCTCTTATAGTCTACGAGATATACTCAGGAAACCGGGAAAACTCGACGGACAGACTGACAGACAGCTTAATCAACTCGGCAATTGTTGCTGACCAAAAATAATGACTTTACGGGGTCGGAGATGCTTCCCTCTGCCTGATACATGCATTTACATTACACCCATTTCCAATGAAAAAGGTTATAAAAATATGGAAATAAAATAGGCGTTTGAAAAAGCGTAAAACAAGTGTTTTCACAAAAGACATACGCCCATTGGAGAGATGGGCAGTGGGCGCGGGCGTGAACAACGTAGATGGGTAGGTGGGTAACTCGTGGGGATATAAATATACACAGATGAAAGGGTAGATACAGATACATTATTACACGGATACGCACAAGTGTAACATTGCAGAGACTGTCGCACTGATTGTGACAATGTGTCATGTTAACAAAACAAAAACGACAGCTTCAATGATATGTAACTTAAAAAAAATGTGCATGTCAGCATGATTGCAATTCATAATTGCAATAAAACCAACCCTACTTAAGTATCTGTTCAACAAACATAAAAAAGATGTAATCGATAGTTTGTGCTAATATCATCTGTGCAAGTTGGGAAAAAGTACAAAATAGTTCTTGTTTAATCTAGTAATTTATATATTTTCTGCATAATTATTCAGATTATAGTAATTTAAAAATAAAACTGTACATATTTGGGTTATACAACAAATATGATTGGTATATATAATTATTTAAACAATAAAATTAATATTTTTAGTATGCAATTTGATTTTTCATAAAATAAAATTTTGTACATTTTTTTTACTTATCTCTTATTTTATTATTTTGGTCAGTTCGAAAGTTGAAGCCACCAAACTGAAATGATGCACTCTTTTTGATTACATTTAACAAAAAAGTGGAATGTACACACAAAGAAAAAGCTCGGTCATAGTGATTTAAGAGCAAAACATTAATTTTAAGAAGGTTTTTAATAATCAAAAAAATGTGTTCTTCCATTAAGAACGTTTCACGCTTTTACGTTTTACGTTTTATTTTAAAGTATTTTTAAAAATTCTTGGAATTGTTTTGTGTCAGTGTGTAGCGCTTATAAAATGCTATTGGCTGTATTTGCTCATTACTTATAAACACAAATCTTGACCCTGTGTCCAAATGAAAACAGACAGCTGAAAGAAAATCCAAAATGAGAGCTTATGTACAAGTGAATAGCAGGAACTCTTTAACAATGAATTCCTTGGCATAAAGTCAAACTCAAACTGCTTGGTATGGTCTACACTGAAGAAATTTATTATAAACGGAAATTCGGAGAACAATAACAACATTAGTGTTTAATGCAAGAAATTGTAAATATAGTAGTGAGAAAGTATTTTTAAAATGCAGCACTAAATAAATATTGTACATACGCCACGATGTCGACGTTTATTGCGTTGGCAAAGTTTTTTTTAAATCCCGAATGGATGACACAGCTTTAAAATGAAACAAAGTTAGCAATTAATTTCTGGCACACTTCCCTTGGTTTAACCATAAATACTTTTTCACTGCTGCCACGCAAACAAAAGCTGCGTATTGTTTTCGTATTATGGCCATGGTTGTTGCCATATTGTTGTTAGCACTGGCGTCGAGCTCGTGTGCCCAATATAACGCCTTTTGCATTGAAATGTGGTCTTTTGGGGATTTTGTGTAGATCCTTGATGTGGCTGATTTTAGTGAAATGTGTGCAGACATAATGTAATACAAAAATATTTTACATAATTCCTGTTAGTAAATTTATAATTTTAAATATTTGTAATTTTTTATCATCATCTTTTCAAACCACAAACATCAATAGCAACTTTGATAATGTAATATTTTTATTGTTTTTATTTAAATAAAAACAATGCATTCGGATGCAACCGACTGGGTTAAACTCTGTTCACAGTGAAAAAGCGGCTAAAAAATCCTTTTGAAATCTGAGTTATTGAGTGAGCATGTTTTTGGAAGAATGCGTATCCTGAAATTTCTGGCTTACATTTAAAATACATCAATAATAGTCAATTTGTAAAATGTACCAATTTTATGCCTAAAACAGTGACAGATATAGATTACTGCGATTTGTCAACTAAACCTGATAATTGAATACCTTATTCGCCACAGCTATAAAAAAGTAGTCACAATATAGTTTCGAATCTGGTTTAAAATGCAAAGGCAAGAATAAGAAGACTGACATTACAAAAACTAATGTACCCCTTTTATTCTGAGAAGAGGGTATTCATAATTTATCTGCAATTTAAACCTGCGCTGTAACAATTGTTGCAAGTGCGAAATCTAAAAATGAAAGCAGCAATAAGTGAATAAGATGTGTCTAGAAATACCTTTACATGGCGTATACGTAATGAATGCAGCTATCGTCAGCGACAAACAATGGCCAAAATGCCGCCGCTAATGTGCAATGGGCAAACACATTTCCGCTTCTTATGACAAATAAAATTCGCAGTCAACAAAAAATCAACAAAAGGGAAACATGCAATAGTCGAGGGCCACACTTGGCCACTGCATAGGTGGGGTGTGTGTTTGCGTGTGTATATATTGTGTGTGATACGTAAATATGCGCAAGTCACGTAGTTCAAACTGTTTGCCGTATAATTTGTTGACGTTGGAAATGTTGTTACTCGAATTGTCCATACGCAGAATTGCCTGCTAGCGTATGTAATTTGCAATTGGTTTTCATATTCGCAAATGATTCGATTTCAAATCATTCAAATTCGTGCATTCATCATCGAATGAAGTCATCATTCACTGGAATGAGATAAATTTGTGGCTTCTGCAAATGATCCGACTACAATTTTGATTTTTTAATTGATTGAATCGTCTATTTCATACTGACGCCTTATATTTCATTTGAATAAAGCGAAAGAACTGTTATATTACCGTGGCTTTTTGTATTCTTCTTTGCAAAGACAATGTAAATAAATTGCATTTATAACACAATTAAATAGTATTTATATTGTCTTTGGTCCAAGCGCTTTGCTTTTGATCCATTTGTCACTCAAGTGCCCTGCAAAGAACGTGATAGTGCAAGTCTTAATATTCTGTTGGCAAATATTCTCTACATTTATAACGAATTTCCTCGGTTTCAGCTTCTAGTCATTGTTCTAAGCTGCAACAAAAAAAAAATCTTTATGAGCTTATCCTTAAGTCCCAAATAAAATTGTGTGTCATTCTTGAAAAAAGAAAAAAAGGGACTTTGTTTTTACAATGGCTCGCGGCCCCAGGGTTTGAATGTCTCGCCTTCACATTCGGTTCATTAAACTGGCTTTCTACATGCACAATATTTTTGTATACCCTGAACCCATTGCAAAAAGGGTATAATGGTTTTGACATTTTGGCATGGCATCTCCGACCCCATAAAGTATATATACTCTTGGTCAGCATCATTAGCCGAGTCGATGTAGCCCTGGCCGTCTGTCTGTCAAATTACCTTTCTCAGAATATTTTTATCTATATTATACGGTTTTTTGCCCCCAGTTTTTAAGCATATGTCAGAAACTATAAGAGCTAGAGCCACAAAATTTAGTAAAGTATATGCTCGTAAAGCAAACGCAGATTAAACATTTCGGTTTTGGATACCTGCCCCCACTTGACCCAAATATACAAAAAAGACAATTTAAGTACTACAGACTTACACTTTTGCTTGTGCAATGATTTAAATGCTCTTACTAAGTCCTGAACATTTCATAAGGATCATACCTTTAGTTCACAAGTTATCCAAGAATTTAGTTCCAAAATGGGAACGCAGCTGCTGAGTAAAGTGCGCAGCGTGCGTATGTAACGATAGCTCTCAGATTGCTTGTTTATTTTAATTTGGGATATAAGGTTTTGGAGAGTTGCCATTATAATTTTCGGATCAAAGTGCCTTTAGCAGTGATACATATACAGTCCACAAATTGATGTCCCAGGTCTGTCAGCGTATAATTACACTGTTTATTGACTGGTTGCTCGATTACGTGACTCGATTTATTAAGTTAACTGCTATTTGGAGAGCAATTTGCTAATTTCAATGAACTATGGCACTGCAAATAGTTTTTGTCAGGCCAATTCAAGCCATGCTATAGGCCATATAAAAAGTTTCAATTTGATGTTTGCTCAGTTACCAATTGCATGCCGCCTTTATGGGGTGTGTCTACTAGCCCCATTTGGTTTTTATATGGAAGTCCACTCTTCCATTTGCATTGCGCATTGTTTATGACTGCTCATATGCATCTCAAAGTATCCCAATGTGTATTTTCCATGTTTATGTTTACTCCCGCCTTATGTGCTTCGCCCCTCTGCAGTCCTGTCGTTAGCATTTCGCCTATTGGGACCAGGAGACGGCGTTTGACCAGCGCCTACCTCCTAGGTAATAACTGGTCAGTGCTCCCATTGTCTGGGAGACTTCATGCATAAGAAACCAACAACGAGGATATTGTCTAACAGATTAGTGTTGTGGGCTGTTAAAAAATTGGGCTGGATTTAAAATTGAATTCCTCTTATAGATTTATACGCCAATATTGTATGCATACTTTTAAAATTTCGATTTAAGTTTTAAGGGTCAAATTGCAGCTGATAAATAAAAAAGAAATAGTCGACTTTGTGTTACCCTTTCACCTGCACAGTTGCCCAGTTATTAGAAAATATCTATGGCAAAGTGAATATGCTAAGTAAGTGCTTAAAATTCAAAAAGTGCCAAATTGGACAATTGCTGAATCTCTCGTTTGAATGCGCAAATACATTCCAGTGCAATCGATAGGTTAGCAGTTCCTGAAACTGAAAATTGAGGTATTTAAAAAAGTTATTTGCATAAGTCAGCAGTGAGAATAATAATCGACACGCTGTTAAGCTTAGTGATAATTTTCAACATGGCCCCACATTTTCCTATTAATATTGAAACACCCAAATTCTTTTATAATTGCTTTTCCTAGCCGCCACTTTCCGTTTTTCTTTCATGCATTTTATATTATCGTCGTTTACTGCCTCTGTTTACTTGGCCAAACAAACTTAATTAACATGGAGGACATGTTCAGCGCTTCTCTATTTTAATAGCTATTAAATTACGGCTACATAAATAATGCGGTGATTATCAGAATGCTCTGGTTCCGCCTGGCAGTCGCCAGTTGTTGCACTACGATGGTGTGTGCGCAATTTATATGCCACTTAAATGCATTTTTCAGTTCAAGTGCCACGAAATGTGCTTTTGTCCCAATGCCATTTCCGCTGCTGTTGCGGCCGCTGCAGCTGTTTATTTAACTTTTCTTTTTTTGTTTTTGTATTTTATCTGCCGCCTTAGTGGTTGTTGGTCTTACACTTGGCTTCGGCTTGCCAAGCTTGCATACAAAAGTCCACAGCTATACACACACACACACTCACACTCTCAGTGCGCCTGAAAGCCTGCCATAAAAGTACGAGGAACATAATTTATTATTCTACGGCTGCTGTTGAAAGGATTTGGGCAACGGATTTTATTTTAACTGAAATTAAAACTGAAAAAAAATTTAAACTAGATTTTATAATTTCTATAAATTTTTATCGATTGCAAGGTTCTATTAAAGTGCTCTTAAAGTTTTCTTTTTAAATTATAATTATTATAATTATTTATTGTTTTTCAAGGTCACAATGCCTTATGAACAATAGGTTATTAATTCGCCAGGTTTCACTCAGGATTGAGGAAACTATATTATTATGTATCAATATTATGGGGGAAGTAGATGGTTAAAAGACCTTTTCTTTAAACACCTGATTGGTCGAGCCGTTTGGAGCGCTCTGGCGAGCCTGTTGGCGTGAGACGTTAGGCGCCGATTGTAATTGACGCTGTGGGTCAGAATTTGGTCTTCTATCCAAGGAATTTTAAGGTCTCTATGGAGGACACTGTTGCGCACGTAAAATGGAGCTCCTGTCATCTTGCGTAGTGTCAAGCTTTGAAGGCATTGCAGCTTCTTTCGGTTAGAGGGTGCGGCCAGTCCCCAGATTTGGATTGCGTATCTCCAGATAGGGGCCACACACAGAAGATAGATTGTCCGCTTGCAAGCCAGTGAAAGTTTGCTGCGGTGGTTGAGCAACCAATTTAGTTTCGCGATTCTGTTGCGGCAGCGTTGAACAGTTCCTTTGATGTGGCTAAGGAAAGTTAATCGCTTGTCCAATGTGACACCCAGGTAACGCGTCTCTGTCTCCTGCTTTAGAGTCGTTCCGTTGATCCTCAGAGCTGCAGGTTCACCATGTCTTAGTGTAAAACATATTGTAGCACTCTTAGACGGGTTTAGTTCCACGTTCCAGCGTCTAGCCCAGTTGCTGAGCAGGTCCAGATAGTCCTGAGCTGCGTCTGCAGCAGCAGTTGGAGAGCTGTCGCTGAACATGGCGCAGACGTCATCGGCGTATGAAGCCATAAGTAGCGAGTGCGGTGAGATTCCTGGGGGTTGAGGTACCGGAGTAGGCATATCTGCGGAAAAGATAGAAAAGAGGAAAGGTCCTAGCACACTGCCTTGCGGGACTCCAGCCTGAATGTTGTGGGTGGATGACAGCTCCGCTCTTACTTTGACCCTGAATGAACGACCCTCCAAGTAGGATTCGATCAGGGTAAAGTAAGGCGAAGGCAGTCCAAGTTTTATTTTAGCGAGCAGGCCTGTGTGCCATATACGGTCGAATGCTTGCCTGACATCGATGAAGGCAGCCACGCAGTACTCTTTTTTGTCAAAGGATTCCAGGATATGATTCACTACCCTGTGAAGCTGCTCAATCGTTCCATGTCCAGAGCGAAAACCAAATTGGTGGGCAGGGATGAGGCAGCGGGATTCGGCAATGTGCGCGAGTCTGACTGCGACCAGTCTTTCCCAAACCTTAGATAAGGCGGGCAGCAGGCTGATCGGCCGGTATGACTCGGGGTCATCCTCAGGTTTGCCAGGCTTGTGGATCATCGTAACGATGGATTTTTTCCACGATTCCGGGAAGTATTGGACTCTCATTATGGCGTTAAATATGAGTGCCAGGAATAGAACAGCATTCAGTGGGAGGGCTTTGAGTGTTCTGTTGCAAACCAAGTCGTGTCCTGGGGCCTTATTTGGCTTTAGGCGCTTGATAACGTCTGCGACTTCCTCTTTGGTAAACGGGACTATGGGCGTGTCGGGTACTGATATCGTGGACACAGTAGCTCTGGTTTCTGAGACCTCTCCGTCTGTGGCGATGCTGAAAGGCGTAAATCGTTCCTCGAGATGGGAAGCAAATGTAGCTGCCTGCTCTGCGTCAGAACGACACCAGCCTCCCGTTTCTTTTCGCAGGGGAGCCTGCCTCAAGGGTTGGCGTTTTGCACCGCGTGTCGCTTTCCAGAGGGAGAACTCGGCGTCGTGTTGGGTTGACATGTTCGTCAGCATATTATCAAAGTAGCTTGACCGTTGAATTTGTAGCTCTCGATGCAGCTCGTCTGCAACTCTACGCCAGTTAGCCTTGTCGGCGGGATGTCGAGTGCTTGACCATACCCTTCGCAGTCTTCTTTTTTCCCTTAGTAGGTTAAGTAGATCAGGAGAGAGCCTGTAGATACCGTCTCTGTGCCTACTTTGGGAGGGTTGGGAGTATTTGGCTTCAGCAGCTGCGGCCCACACTTTGTGGTTAAATCCCTCCAAGGCGTCATCAATATCCTCTGCGGAGTTTATGTCCATTTCCGGGTGGAGCATGTCGCTTAGCTTTCGGCCAAATACTTCGATGTTGGTGTGCCTATCAATGATCCTTTCAGGTCTCGGATAGAACATGAGGGTGGTGTTGATTGAGATGAGTAGAGGCAGGTGGTCTGAGGTCAGGTCCGGGCGTGATTCAATGTTGATTGTCCAGTGCGGGAAGCCTTTGTAGATCGCAAAGTCAAGGCATGAGGGTCTGGGGCCTGACTGGGGCGGGAACCTTGTGGGGCTGCCCGTGGCTAGGCACTCAAGACGCGCATCGTGCATGAACTGCGACAGCTCTCGACCTCTGGCATTGCTACGGCTCGAACCCCAGAGTTGGTGGTGGGCGTTCCAGTCGCCACCCACTAGGCACTTTGATTCCAGCGTGCAGAATCGCTGGCGCAGTTCACTGGCTGTCCATCTGAGGCCGGGCTGGCAGTAGACTGCCCCAAATTCGACGTCCCCGAGGGCCGTTGAGACAATAGCTGTAGCCAGCTGCAAGTCAGTTCTGCAGATGGGGGCGGTAGGGAAGTGAGAGATTCCGCTCCGAACGAGGATGGCAGCACCTCCCCAGCGTCGAGGAGAGGGGTGATTGGCAGGATAGGAGTTGTAGCCTGGGATGCGGGGTGACTCCGAGTTTTTCATGTGGGTCTCGCTCAGGAGTGCGATATCCACTTTGTGGAGCTGCATGTATAGCTGCAGCTCGTGGGTTTTGGCTGAGACGCCGCCCGCGTTCCAGCACAGAACCTTAAGGGCGCTCATTTTGAGAGCTGCGCGCTAAGGAGTTCGAACATGCGACTCTGCATCCGCATGTTCTCCTCTTGCATCTTGAAAAAGCTCTGCATCGAAGCGTTGAGAGATTGGATTGCTGCGAGAACACGGTCCAAGGAGGTGCAACTGTCGGCGCAATTTATGGGCGAGGCCTGTGGGTTGAGACATTGGGGATGTTCTTGAATTCCACGTCGTTTACGCGGAACATGGTTTTGGAGTGAGTGCTGCTCCTGGGTGAGGTTCGGCTGATGCTGACGCGTGTGCGGAGTTGGTACACTTTGTGTGTAGTTGTTCATGCCAGCCACTTGAGCGTATGAAAGACCTTTTGCGACGTTGGAAGCTGTGGCCGGAAAGCGTACTGCTGCTTGTGGATATTGGGAGTGGGATCCGGTTGGTTCCCTACCTAAGATACGGTTAGATTGCTCATTTTGCTTGCGCTGGTGCGCCTTGCAAAATTTTGATATGCCTTGCAGCCCTTGTAATTGGCTGGATGGTCTAAATCGCAATTGGCGCAGGTTGCACAGACTGAGTCTGGCCGTGTACACTCGATTGATTTGTGTTGATCTCCACATTTGACACAGATGTGTTTTTGGCGGCAATAATTGGCCGTGTGCCCAAATTGTTGACAGCGGCTGCATTGTGTGAGATCTTGTTGTTTCCGGGCATCTTCGATGTAGCATCTTTGACCTGCGATGTAACGGATGTTTTTAACCTGGCGTTTGTTGCTACCGGGAGCCAGGTTTACAAAGAATAGATGGATTGGCTTATCCATTCTCTTTGTGTTGTCAGGGCAGTGGATATGCAGAGCGTCGTGACCCAAAGCTTTAAAATCCTCGCGAATCTTGTCATGAGATGTTGAGACGTGTAGGCCCTTTATGACTATCTTGTGTGGCCTTTCTTCTTTGAGTTGGTAGGTGTAGAATTCGATTTTCGCGTCTTCGAGAAGTTTCTGAATGGATCTAAACGTGTCGGCATCGTGAGCATATAGTCGGGTCAATCCTCCTACTGAGGTTCTAGACTCAACTTTGCTTAGGTCGATATTGCGATTTTGCAGCAATTCCTGAAGGAGGGGGAGATTGCTAATTCTCGGAAGAGATATTGGTGGAGGCTTGGGCTTTCCGGGTTGAGTTGGCTGGACATTATTTTGGGCAGAGTGGCCAGGAGGTGCAGTTGCTCTGGGATGCACAGCGTGTGTGGGCCCTCCAGAGTTGTTATTAGCGTCTGTGCGAGTGTCCGAGCGAGCAGTGGACCCCAGGTTCAGAGCGTTGGCGACTTTCGGTGCCATTTTGTGTTTACGGGTACGTTCCTTGAATTCGTCCAGGAGATTTGAGAGGGAGTCTGCGTATGCGACGGTCATGGTTTCCGATTCCATATCTTCAGAGTCCTCCTTGTCTGCATCGTCGTCTGAGTCGCTGCTCAGAGGGTGGAATCTGTTGCCACTACCCGCACGTGGCAGAGCAGTCGAGCGAGCTGTATTTTTGTTGTTTGCTTTGCTCCTGCGCTTGGGTAGAGCAGGGGACGATTGCGGCTTTGCAACTTTGCGTTTGCGTGCCTGCAGTTGCGTTTGGATCTTGAGCGGATCAATGTTGAGGCTTCCTTGATTACTGCAGTCACCGATGATGTTTATGGGAGCTTTGTCAGTGCAGTTTGCAAGTATGTCAGAGTTGCGAGGAGCTTGCTGTGGAGTGTGCTCGAAACAGTTGGTGCTGGCATTGTCGTTATTGGGAAGCGTATGGAGTAACAGGGTGGCACTGTTTACAATGTCGGTGCGGGTGTCCAGTGAGTAGCATTGAGCTTTTTCGATGTTATTGAATAGTGCAGCTCCTGAGTTGGCTGTAGAGGCATATATGCTGGAAATGGGAGCGGTTAGTTGGGATGTTGTGTATGTTGTTGTTGTTACCACGTTCGTTGAATATGGGGTGGACAAACAGGCTTGATTTAAGCGATTCTCGCAAGAGTTTGCATTAGCTTTTGGCATGTTTACAATGATATATTAGTCACAATATTAGGTTTTTTTTATATGAAAGGGGTAGGTCGCACCCGCGAGTAACAAAACTTTGCCACCTACGGGTGGTCTTGTCCATTGGTTTTTATAATTTCTATGTTTTTAAATTTTTTAAAGTTTTCTATTTAAATATTCTCTATCACCGATAATAGTTTTCAACCAGGGTTTTAGCACACAACAAAACAGCGTGAGTATTTAATTGAAGTCTGTCACAAAACTCAACAGTTTCAGCTGATGCTCAACTCGTTGCAATCCTTTTTCTTTTATTTACGCAGAATAGTTAAAACGAAGCGACAGTTTTGTTGATTACTTTCCAACCCATTTCCACGCCATTTTCGCGTGAAATTTTTGCGTATAAAACAGATTTGTTTTTATACCCTGCAACCATAAAATTATGGCATAACACTAATATGGAAATTTTAGTACATTTTCTGGTGGCTATTTAATATCAAGCAACATTGGTAGGTATAAAGACCCACCTACCAATGTTGCGATTATATATATTTATGATCTGAGATGCCCATTGAATTTTGTATTTGCGCTTTATGTCTTTTCAATTAGAAAATATGTATTACTGAAAGAAATATTTTTAGCTCTAGATAAACGACATAGTAATGTACTTTAAATTTGAGTACAGCGTATATCCAGATCAAGTTAACTCGACTATAACAGCTTCTTTGTTAATAGTTGTTGAATAGTTTTCCGGTGCTTGGATGTCTACTTCTTACACACACGTATACCAAACACAAAAGTGTTTTTCAACAAAAATAAAGAGAATAAAATTTAGAGTATAATTAAAAATTGTTCACTGGCAAGTTTGAGAAAAATTTAAACTGTATTGCAAATAAAGCTGCGCAAGTGAAAAAATTTATGCATGTCAGCAGCATTCAATAGCTTCTTGTTATGAAAATCTATGAGAACAGACGCGTCACCATGGCATATGCTTAATGCTGAAGCTTTTAGCTGCGGCCAAAAGTTGCTGCTATATAACAAGTTTATTCTGCTGATACTATATTCAGTTAGTAAATTGGACCGCAATGCTGCGGCGATGCTCTCTGATGCGAACTCTTGACACAAACTTTGCGACAACTTAAAATTTCTGTCTCTCAACTAATTGTGTTTATCTTGCGAATTTCTGAGCCACTAGCAGGCCCGCGGTTGAAGAAATCAAATTTATAACTTATTGGCAAATAGTTTTAAAGCACGCTTTTAAAATAAAATAAAGCCAATTTGAATTATATACTGTGCTTTTCTGTTATTAATTTGTAATTAAAACAGACAGCTTCAAAATTAGCGACTATCTACTTAATTCTTAAAGACAAAAGTAAACTGATTTGATACATCATAATAAATTAATTAAAAAACAATTTTTCGGGCTTTTGGTGGTATGAAAACAAAGTGCAAAACTTTTTTCAATGCAAATAAATTCGTTGAGTGGAAAACTGTGTTCGTTTCCGATTAGCTGGACTATCGAAATTTATACAATAGAAATGCAATTGAAATTGATTGGATTGATTTGAATAAATGTCCAGTAACAAAAGGCGAAAATCACAAATTAAATAACTAGCCCCCTAAACTATGCAAATCAATTTAAAATGTTCAATATCAGCTTAAGTTAAATCACATCATGGAGATTAGCTGTCTTTAATCAAATAGAATTGGTAATGTTATTTATTTCACTGAATAAGTTCAGCTTTTGTTGTTGACTTTTATTTTATAGTAATCATTAAACGCACACATATTAAAAATATTCTAAAATGGCAGTACAATAATCCTATATGAGCTCATCCTTTCTTTTTAACGGGTAGTTGTGTGTGGTATCACCCCAATCATTTTTGATTAGACGATATTAAAGTGAAATGAAGCCGACAGGGTGACGTTAAAACTGAAATAAACTGCACACATGCATATTAAACTATAAAACGGGAAAGCACGTCTTTCATCGTACCCTTGCAGACATATGGAAGATGCTTCCAGTTTATCTACTGTTAATTAAATTTGCAAATAAAAACTTAATTTTGGCGAGATTGGTTATGAAACCTTTCGATGGCAGCTGTCTGCCCGATCCAGCTCCGGCATACATATCCTGTGCAAAGTTTCATGACGATAGCTTTTAATAGAAACAAACAGACAGAGTGACAGACTGCCTGTTGTTCAAGAGTAAATATCCATTTGGGCTTGGACATATTTCCTTTTAAGCATTACACATTTTGTGACAAAATTAAAATACATTCTGAAAGCGCAATAAAAGTATTAAAATTGTAAAAAATGTAATAATACAATTTTCCAATGCACATCAGCTTGGAATTTGTATTTTTTTGAAACTTCTTGCTCTTTTTAGCTATCTGTTGCTGCTGTTTCTGTTGAAAATACGAATGACAATAAGGCGAAAGCTGAAAACCGAATCAATAGACAATATTAAACCCTCCATCCAATTGGAATTTCCATTGTAAAACTAGTTATTGCTGTTCACTTTAATTTGCCGCATGCAGTTTGCCCTTTAAGTTATACAATGGAAATTGTGTGCGTGTTTTGCATGTACACATATATTGGCCACGATGATTGCATCTATCATAGAGTGGGTGAGTGCGCTTTATTACCTCAATTATGCTTATTTACAGAAATCAAGGATATCAAAATCGAAAACAAGAACTACACATGTCCTTGACACCTCTGACATCGCTTACCAGCTGCATCTTTTGAGCTGACAAACTATTAATTATAAATTCCAATGAGAGAGACACTGAGACACATATCCGATTGGCTGTTTACACTCAGCGACAATGCCCCAATTCTTCTAAATAAGACTCAAATACAATACTTAAGCTAAAGATCGCTGAACTTTCATTATGATTGCTTAAGTACTACTTAAGTACTTTTATTTTAATAAACTTTAGAATAAATACAAATGCAAAGAATTTTAAATTTTAAGAATTGGATTTACAAGGACATTTTTCTCTGAGTGCAATTATTATCAACTGTATATGCACAGCTGGTAAGAAAACAAAACTGCGTACAGGGATATTCTGTTAAATTATTTAATTATGGCTTATTATTCCAAGAATAATTGAACTGTGTGAATTGTAATTTAATGAGTCTCTTAGCATTTTAAGGGGATTTAATAAATTATTCGACAGCTACTTTATTAATATTTGTTGGCAGTTAAATATAGTTTTTTATGTTTATTTTTTTTTTATTTGGCACTTTCTAAAATGCACATTTATTGAATTACTTTTGATGGTGCCAATCATAATCATTAAATATTACGCATGGCGTATCAATTATTGTATTATTATTATAATTGTACTATTCAAACATGTGAAAATTGTGTGTTGCAGGTTGCACGGTTGTTCGTATGCACTTTTGCACAACACGGCAAATTTGCGAATTAAAAGCACATCAGGCAAAATAGGTTACATAATTGCCTGTTATTTGCACTACACACGCCAGCAACAACAATAAAAAGACTTTATCATGCACTTTAAATGCATGACGTGCTAAAAACTCACGTCCAAATATGGACAGAAACCCCAATATGCAAATTACTCTTAAGAAAAAATGTTGTAGACGAATCATTTTAAATTCATCTTTAAATTTGATCGGATGGCATTATTGTTGCAGTTCGGATCCCAGACAGTTTTTAAAAAATAAAGAAGGGTTTTTCCGACTCCTTCCACTAGGTACCACTATATACTAGATATTTTCTAAAATGCTTTTCTATTCCACAGACAATTTATTGTTTAAGTGGTACTTGAAAAAGAGCGCTCCATATATGTTCATACATCAGCCGGTCAGAGAAGTGCACGACCAAAATATGGTCAAATAGTTACGGACCATATCTCTGAACCAGTTCTCAAAAAATTGAAAGTCAATTGTAAGCTTGCAAATGGCGAAGAGAACACACAGTTTGTAAATTAACTAAAACCAAACTCAGACTAAAAGTCAAATTATTTTTTAGTCGAGACCATTTATAAGGAGGTACCTTTAATAAGGTAACCAATATTTCAACTTTGGTGGCCCGTCATGCATATAAATATAAGAGAACGTGGAGTGAAGAGGTAGACTAGAGGCAATGGGTGCTAACTTGCTTAAGGTGTCGATTCCTTATTATAGACAATAGTGTTTTAAACTTCTATCAGCATATTTAAACTATTTTTCTAGATAAATAAAAGGCAGACTAATTTGTATTTATTTATTATCTTGATCACTATATTAATATTATAACACAAACAAAAATATACTCTGGTTTTATACAATTTACTTTGAAATATTAATGTAATTTCCTGAAGTTCTAATTCTAGCAACGGAAAAATCCTTGGTATTATTAATTTTTTAATAACACTAAAATTAAAATAGCTACGTTCTTAAATCGTTAACCACAAATATTTAGATGCGTTCCCCGAATCCATGTCTGTGGCCGGTTTGGCTCATGTTGCGCTTGCAGCTGACACACGGCGCGGTCACAATGCGTCCACAGCCTCTCATAGCCACGTTTACACACATTCGGACACATGCTTGATTCCCAAGCTGACACCTGCACTTTGGTTGACCACAACGAAGCCACCATAGGGACATGGTGAACTGACTTGGTTTATGTCTATGGTTCAAGTTGAGTTAAGGCCCAACTATTGACATTTCATTCTTATTGGGCTTTTCTGAACTATTAGTTGCTAGACTTAATTTGTGCTTTTAGCTCAAATTTGTAGGTTGCCATCAATGAAAAATGCAATTAGAATTAATTAAACGCTTTTCAAATTTGCTTTGGGTTTAACTTGCAAATAAAGTTTTTCCTTTGAATCACTTCTGTAAAAACTTTTAAGTGGGGACGAGAATTTACTTTAATTACTTTAATTGAAAAGCTTAAACTTAGTTAAATATCAAATAAAGGGGAATTTCAAAGCTTAATTAAACCTTATACCTGCGGTAATTTTGTGATTATTCGATTACAGGAAGTTGACAACAACTTACGTAAGCATTTTGCATAACAGCAAAAAACGAACAGCTCTTTTCTGAGTATATATTAATTAATTTGTCTTAACTATTTCGTCTAAAGTAGAGTGAATGTTGTCCAAAACATAAAATAGTGTATTGCCTGAAATTTAGTCTTGTATCATTTTCCTACAAATTTAGTTCCTACACGACCTTAAAAATAGTCCACGATTATCTCACAACCTCTAGTTTCTTGTATATAGCGCCAATAGCCAATTGCCAATAGCGCCAATAATCGATAAATAATCGTCGCCTTAGCAATTAAATTACTTGCCTTCGACACTTACTATATTTAAATAACATTGCGAATACACGATATAGTGTGGAAAATTTACTCGAGCAGAAATGAGTAAATAATTGAATAGTTAAATACCCGTTGAGTTCATTGCTTTCAATACATGTTTACCTGTTGTACTACTTGGGTTCGAAAATCGAACATGACGAACGCATCTAGGGTTTGTAAGGCTAAAAACGTCGTTGTCCTCTCCCACGTATGGACTTAGTTTATTTTCATTTCGAACTATTGCATTTCAGGGCATTTCTCTGGCTATGACATTTTTGTTTTGTCATCGTGTTCAGCACTTGTCGGTTTTTTCACTTGTCCACCGGTCTCCGATGCAAAGGGACCAGTGCAAGGAAGTGCTTTACATATTTAGCACATATTTATTTTAAATGGTTGCAATACTGTTAATAAACCCACGAGAGAGCCAGTGAAAATTTGTCATCAAATTATGCGTTACTTAGAATTAGGATAGGTATTTAAGAGTTATTGGTAGAGCAGCTACACCCAATTAAAAATTAATTAAAAATTAATTTAATGATGACTAAGAAATTGATTAAGGCTTAAATATTATTTTTATTATTACTTATATATATGTTATTCATTAATCCGGAGATCTAAGAGACTAAGAGGTCATGAGAGTTATTGAATTTGAAATTTGTTTCGCATTGCTGAGTGAGAAACAAAATGTTTCTTCCTTTGTGCTTGCTCTTGCTATCTCTTTACTTTTTCCTTCATCCCTCTTGCTTGCTTCCTTTCGCTGTCTCTCTCTCTTTCTCACATTCCCTGATAACTTAATAACTTCGAGTACATTTTAATAAAAAGATGAGAAGTGAGAATTTAATTCTAAAGAAAATAGGTGGATATCTAATATCATATAGTCATATGAAAGCGAATATAAAAAGTCGCACTGCCTAGTCGCATAGCCTATCAATTGACGGCAACTTCACATACAAGACTGACTCGTTGCATTGATTCTTTCACCTTCCGGGCTCGGGCAGTTAACCTTCGCCATTTGATTGAATCGACTCATTGCTCTGAGCAATACGTATCCGTATTGCCAGGCATTGTGCGTAGTCCAATGATTTGGTTTCGGGTCAGGAAATTGCAAAATACCGCCATTGAATTTATGCGAGCGGCCAACAGACAGCGGGAAGAAACTAATTTATGGCGCTATCGCCTGGGTCCCAAGTGCATGCTAAGTAAAACAGAAACACGTACAAACAAAAATACACGATTTCAACGTTTTACTCTGTGTGTGTGGAAAAATTCATCATAAGAAAAAAATTGCATGAGCTGCCAACGCAGCGCAAATTGATGGCAAACAATTACCAAAACCCTACTCCGACTCTGCCAAGAGATAGACAAATTATGGAACCAGCAACATATGAGTGAGCGCCATGTGACGGGCAACAAGTGCAGCTTAGCACATAGATGGCAAATTCACGTGCCAGACTCAATCGCAATGTCGTTCTCCTCTTAGCCATATGATTTATTAAGTTCAACTGTGCCTTTCGGCAGTACAAAATAGCAAACTAAAGGGAAACGCAAGGCACAGAATTAAATCCTGCTCAACCCATGTACACACACACACACACACATACACACTGAAGCCCTTACTCTTTTACAGCAGCTTGTGTGTGCTACACTGCGTATGTGCGATATCTGAATGTCTTGTGCATGTGTGTGTGGTTTGAGTAATCTAATCAAATGAACTGGAACACGCAGATGCCCAACAAGGAAAACGAGTGTAACTGTGTGAACTTCGAATTCAAATTGCAACTCCACACAGCAGCAACGACACAAAAACACAAAACACAATGAAAAACAAAATCTGCAGAAAAGTACAAAGTCTGTCCCAAGTTCAAGTTTAATGATTTTTTGTTATGGTGTTGGCTTCATATATACAATGCACTGAATTTGTGCTAGTATCAGAAGTAGATAAAGTGTTTATGATAAGTATATAAATGGTTCAAAGGTCACAAAGATAGTGAGTTTAAATTAAAATATGAATATAAATATATATCTTAAGCGTATATATAAATGTGT
Source organism: Drosophila colorata (assembly GCA_035041545.1). Taxonomy (NCBI): domain Eukaryota; kingdom Metazoa; phylum Arthropoda; class Insecta; order Diptera; family Drosophilidae; genus Drosophila; species Drosophila colorata. Next base: position 3,362,126 of record JAWNLD010000680.1, on the reverse strand, counting down.
TTGTTCTCATTGGTGAGGCGATTGCCGATAAACACTAAGGCCAGATTAAAGAAAATTCGGTAACCAAGCCCGAAAAATATATGCAACTTTTTTGTTATTCCTCCAATAAGCTTTTCAGTCACTTTCAAATATCTACTATATTTTTTAAGTACTATAATATAGTATTATTATTATAAATATTTAAAGCATATATATGATGATATATAGTTATAAACTATCAACCTTTGGCTGCTATACTACTAACCCTACATCCATACACTAGTCTGAGATTTGAACCCGAATATCCTCGTCGTTTAGTTGCCTAAATTCCTATACACTTAGACCTGCCGAGGACGGCAATACAACAAATAGTTTTGTGCAAAGTGTACATCAGTTTTGTGTTTGTTTGGTTCTGCGATTTTTGCCTCATTAGAATTTTCAACGAGTTCTAACTTCTGACGATTGGCAAACTGCTTGCGAACAAAAAATCGAATGGCATGTGGAAAAAACAGCCAGGGGCGGCGCACCGCACTCCGGGAAATGCTAGTATAAATATAAAGCTCCGACCCGAACATCAGTATATACAAACAGCAGAAACATACACACACAAACACTATGGGAAATGTAAACCTGAATAACTAAATAACGCCTATAAGAAGATGGCTAAATATTCTATATTTATGTATACTATACTTAAACTTAGATTCCCAATTTGGTGTCTCTAGCTCTTACGACGTTGCATACAGATAGGTGGACAAGCGGACGGACAGACACATGCAGACATTGCTAAATCGACTTTTATATTGATGCTGACCAAGAGTATACTTCATGTCTATATACTTCATACATTTGCACAAAACCAATTTTTACACATTTTCTACGGAGAAAAAGTATAAAAATAATACAAATATCTATGTTTCTACTTTCCAATTTCCAACATAATTAAATTATTATTTATTTAAATTTCCATATCAGTTATCAGATGACTTGTATATCTTTGTAACACAATAAATTTAGCTGCTCAATAATCTATTCGCAGTGTAAGAGTAACTAAACAAAAATTGGTCACCTTTTAACTATCTTTATTTTGTGTGTATTAAATTCGGATTCAATTTTTTCATTTGTGGTGCAGCACTGAGTGTCCCATCCTTGAATTAAGGAAAACAAAAACGACTTTATTAAATCAACATTGGTCGAAGTCAATATTTACAGTTTTTACTTGACAGTTGAGTAGAGTTTATTTTAAAATTGAAATTTGAAATGTGCAGCTTTATAGCGTTATGCATATTTCCACTCAAATGATTTTAGCATCAAATGTGATAAGCTATCACATAATTTATATGTCCTGTTGTTGCCTCGCTTAGCTTTTTGGCTTTTTGCCCGTAAAGCGATTTTAGGATTTTAGTTTAAATACACCTCTAACCGCATAAACATGCAACAACAATATGCACGTAAGAGTGATCTAGTCGGGACTTCTCGACTATGAGTTACCCTGAGCCCAAATACGAGCTGCCTTTACATACTCACTTACTGCTGTGAGTGTCACACGCTAGCCGGCCTGATCAAAAATATATGTATATAATTTATGGGGTCAGAGATGCATCCTTCTGCCTTCTGCCTTCCTTACACATATATATTCAAGAATTTTAGGGTTCAAAAACTGAGAGTTTTGTTCCCAAAATAGAAATTGTCCACCTTGGCCAAATTTCGACAACTTTTATACATAATCATAAATTGCTTGGTTTTTTTCTAAGTGCGTTCATTTGATTTTGTTTTGATTCGATTTCATTTTGCGCTTGCAGCTTTCGTTTTGCTCACCATTTAACACGGATCATGTCAGCTGTGCTTGCGACGCAGACGCTGCTGCCAGCGCTAACGTGTACGTTGACGTTCGCGTTAACGTTTACGTTCGCATTCGCTTCGCATTCGCATTCTCGTTGGCGTCCAGCTTCGGCGTTGGCTGCGTCGCCGTCGCCTCGGTGCGTCTGACCGGGTTTGGGAGAGGGTTCGTGCGTTTAGTTCGGTTTTCGACTCGAGACTCGACGCAACGGCAAACCAGTCGCGCGTTCTTAAAAATTAAATTTTTAAAATCGCGATGAATCGGAATGTGATTGAATGTTACTGAATTCGCGATAAATAAAATAATTATTGCATTTCTTAAGGCGCAATCATAAAAGTAATGTCATAAATGCTGATGCAAACAGAATACAAACAATTGGAAATGTGTGTAAAAAAACTCTAAAAGTAGATTTTATAAATAGCCATCAACTTGTGCCAGCTAGAAAGTGAAATTGAAAATACTAATTGAAATACAAATCGACAAGTGTGTTTGAGTTCTTATCTGTGGGCACGTACTTGACATAAATGCTGTTCATACAAACCAAACATATATATTTTTATCTTTTCGAAGACATTGTGTACATTTTGTACAACAATTCTATTTGAGGCTGTATAATTCTACGAAATCGAAGTATTTGCCCTAAAATTAACCCACCGGCGCCTGATTTTTAAACCAATTAACACTTGGCACCAGCCAATTTCAACGTTAATGAATGATAATTCTGTGGAATTGATTGTGCATAAAATATATACCAGCTACTTAAAAATTTCTGTTGGTCAATTGCTATACCAATATTATGGTCTCAAATCAATTTGCGAACATTTAACAATATCACCGAATATATGCATTATATTGTATTTTCGGCATCTTTTGTGTTGTTGTGGAGTTTTGCCAAAAATCGTCGACTATAATTCAAGTGCAAACAAGAGCTAGGGCTTGTGTCGCAATTTATGCCATTTATTTGTGACCATAAAATGTATGCATTTTTAATAATGATTTATACAAAGTTCGGATTTTGTGAATATTTGATAAATTGGCTGATAATTTTTCTTGCTTGTTCAGTAAAAACACAATAAGCAATTCAATTATCGTGTATTATTCTCCAATCGACTAATATTTCCTATAAATTTTAAGATTAATAACCTCTAAATAAAGAGCGAATCGGATAGTTATTTTTAGTAATTTGTATTTGATTTCTTTGAGACGCTATATATTTAACGGTCAGTGTTCCAGTGTACCAAATTTTTGAAATTTTTCTCAAAGCCACTTTTATTTTTGCAAATACAAAAGGTAGATTAAGCCAAGCATATTCTAAAAGTACAAAGCTACCAAACTTGTTTGGTATCAAATGTTTGTTTTATTGTGCATTTTTATTTCATTGGAATTTGGTTTCTTTTGATTCTAGTTTCCATATATGTATGAGGCGTCATCATATATTGCAAACTAATTGATTCCTAATTAAAATTCGAAGCTTTTCTACGCCTAGTCTGAAAACAAGAGAAATCAATTCAGATCAATTCTGGCGCAAATAACCCAGTTGGCGCCGCTTTGTCTCGACGGCTTTTCAGACGCGTCGTACTTGAAAGTTTGTATTTTTTTTACGTGTATGTTGATGCCGAGCTTTTGTTGTTGCCGCCGAAGCTAGCCAGATTTTCAATTTTTGTTTTTCACTCTAATTTATTTCTCAAATTGCAATACAACTTGATTTTGAACACATGTGAGGCGGCCAATGGCATATGAACTGTTCAAATTCCACATGTTTATTAACAGTTGCATTTGTGAATACATGTTTTTTAAAATGTTGCTTCAATTTTTTTAAAACTATCTAGTTAAAAATGTTGAAATAAAATAATTAGGCTTCTAATAATATTTAAAAGTAAAATAAATATATATATCCTAATAATCTCTATGCCTATAAATATGTTTTTTTTACCAGCCGCATATATCCGACATAATTTATTGGAATTATTTTTGGATTCCGGCGATTCAAAAAACGTTAAGAGCAAAACACAAGTGTTTTTGTAAATATTATATTAATTTTTATATTTTGATGTCTTCAAATATATTTGAAGAAGTGCTGTCAAATATGTTCCCGATATCATAACTGACCTATGTCACCTTTAGCCATGGGAGAAATTCTAAAACACTCAAGTTTGTTTTTATATTTTGGACAGCAATTGTGGTTTTTGTCAGTTTTGTTTGCTTTGAAATAAATGATGTTAATGCCAGCTGGCGCTGACCAATAGTGATAACGGGAAATAACCAGAGTCGAAGCACTGAATGGATTGGCTTAGATTCGTCGTCAACGCATAAGTAAATAAAGATATTAGAGACGGTAATTAAAAACAATTTTTAATGCAACCCAGCTCAATTAATGTTCAATTCAAACAGTCAAGTTGTGAACGTTTATTGACGGAATCTTATCCACGAAACTATTCCCACTGAACATTTGTGTAGTTTTTATTTCAATGTGATGGTAGATTATAGCTGAAATATTTTATGATAACGGTCATTGAACTCCTTACTGAGTATCTACTTCATATACTACTTTTCTTTGGTAACATCAGAATTTCCTGATGATTTCAATTTTTTTATGATATCTCAAATTCCATCTGGAATCACCTACCGAATTGAAAGAAAAATATTTTAATTTATTTTATAGTTTTTTTAATGTGCCACTTGTAAAATTCCATTGAACTGTTGTTATTTTTTATATTTCTTTGTTTTTGCTTTGATTACCTAACTGCGTACTGCGGCACTCGATATTTTCAACTACAGCTAAAAATAACACAAAATATGCAGCTCATATTTCGCACAAAAGGCCAACAGCAGCGACAGCAATTTGCTTAAGTAGCGAAACCAATAAAAACAAAAATATTAGCCAACAAATAATGACAATAGTAATGGCTGAGAAACGCTAAAAAAGAGCTTGAACGATTTCCGGATACCTCTTAATTTACTATACATTTGATCAGTCCAATTCTAGAGATTTTTCAAAATATTTCAATAGTTAAAATAGCCTATTGTATTTTAAAAAATAAAACAGAACTTAAAATTCTAGAAAAAGAGTGAATCAATAAAAAAATTAACGAAGTTTAAAAATTGTGCTCATTGATTAAACTATCCGTATTCATGAGTATTATTCGTGTTCATATTTCGTGTCACGCCAATTGCTCATCTTTAGCCCAGAGACAGAGAGTCTTCCTATTAGAGTATACAATCAAAAATCAACAGATTTCCAAGACCTATTTCAGCACTCTTGTTGCCTACTTTGAGTCAAAAGGGGCTGGTCAATAATCAGCGCCTAAAGAGCAGTTCATGCTGTGCAGGCCTAAACGTTAAGCGGTCAAAACAAATTAAGTAAACGATTAATACTGTGTGGATTTCATTAGTCAGGCGCGAAAGAAACAAATAGCGTCAAATATGTGTGTGTACATACGACTGCATACTAGTTGAGCGATGATGGATCGTGAGGTGGGAATTATATATTAAAAGCTCATAACTCATAATCTTTGTGCGAACAACAATTATAACGCAGCTCAGCTGTCAATAACTGTCTGCAGCTCTAACGGCACACAAACAAGCCAACACTAATGACTGCTGGGCATTGGCCATTGGTCGGTGGTTGTTGTTGTTGTTGTCCGCCCGCTGTGAGGCTGCCAGGCGATCGATCTGTTAATCCACGGCACGTGGAAGCTCTTAAGATCTGCTGCGTCCCAAAAATAAATAATAAATAAAAGAAACTGCAAAATCCCAGACCGTAAGAAATTGAACGAGTATAAAAATAATTATAGCCATGGAAAATATTGGCAACAAAATTCAAGCAATAATTACCTGTACTTTGTCTTTCCACTTGCTGCATGGGCCCATGCGAAGTTTGGGAACGAAGTGATTTGACCCATATTTCGTGTCTGGCTCATTTTAAAAATAGACATGTGTGGGCTTTGAACTGGTAGCAGGCAACAAAACGGCTAAAAAAGTTTTTATCTATGTTAATTAATTCATATAAAAAAAAATAAATAAAAGCACACCAATACTCTTGAATTAAAGATCTATATCAGAATTTCAAAACAATAAACTTATCAATTAATTTAATAATCTATGTTACTTCTGGACCTACACACAGTTCATCTTTAAAGGTCATGAGCAATAGGCCCATATCCGACATACTAATACAAAAGCTGGGTAACTAACAATTGTGCGAAAAACAAAATCTTCAGAAGTGATTTTCTTTATTTTTAAAGTTAGCACCAAAAAACCCACAAAGAAATCTTACAAGCTCCAATGCCGTAAGGCATCATTAAAAATCTATAGTCAATCTTTTGTTGCAACTTTTTCCGTATATTTATTGTGTTAATACTATTGTTTGAATACCTTGAGGTCATTTTGTTTCGTGGCTATTTTTAGCAACCTTTTTTTGTGACTTAGCTGCAGATTATCATCCACAACATAATGCGAGAAAAGAGAGATAGTTTGCCATCGAAAAAATATATTGTATATATAATTTGTCAGTTAGCTTGAGGTCTTTTGTACTTTAAATGCCTACACCTATTCTCATCTACCCGCTCTTCGCCCAACAGTGATTTGAGGTTCAATAAACCGCTTTTGGGCAACAAGAAGCTTTCTGTCAATTCATTATTTTCCTTTTGTTACTCTTGGCAATTATTTACTTTGGTAATTGCCATCAAATTTGTAACAGATTTCGATTAGTTTCATTCGTTAAATTTCCCCTGGTATTCGAACTCACAATTGATGGATGTTGTGACTACTTTTACAGGTGTGGGTACAATTTTATATTTGCTATTCACATAACCGCGCTTATTAAATTTGTAATGCACTTAAATACGTGCCAGTAATTAAAATAAAATTTCCAAAATTCCCCAACGCGAATAATAATAACAAGATGAAAGTGAAGGTCAACAAATTGTAAACGCCATAGCTGGTTTATTTTTAACCCTTTTGTTGTTGAGTTTGTCAACTTCAACTCGTAATTCATATGTCTGTATTCTGAATGCAAATATTTCCAAAATGCAAAACAGTACAAGTTCTTTGTGCATCACTTTTTTAATGAATTTCGTTTCGGCTGAAATCGATGTAAGCTCGAAATTTATTGATCTAATTTTAATAGTTGAATAAATTATTCAAATTATGCTAAATATACAAGCCCTAACCACCTTCAATTCGTACATCAGTCATTTTTTGCAAAAGCTAAAAATAGAAAAATTACTTTATTATTTACAAAACGCAAGTGTTTGAATGGAAATAACATTTTGGGTTTGTACCTATCTCCGCATTTAAAAATAATGCACCAATTATTTAGAGTTGGGAACAAAAATGAAAAATTATTCGTCTTTATTTTGAAATCACAATCTGCGACTACATCAGTTTGGGCATTATTTATAATTGAATTCATGAACTTTTGAATTCAAATAATAATACATTTTAACACTGAAGATATTTAAAAAAAAATGGCTGTTTTATTCAAATTTGTATAGCGCCATTGAAATAAAGAATAAATACAAGTGCAATATAAAGTCTAATGATTAAAAATGCAATAATGCGTGACAAAAAACAAAAATTAAATGCAAACAGATTTAAAATAAAAGAGCACACACGAAACCGCTTACGAGAAAAACAATATAACAATTAAAAATACTTAATTAAGAATTGTGCGATAAATTAATGAGCCTTTTGTTTTTAAAGTCAGCGTGTCAAATTTACAAAATGCAAAAAAAATGAAGCAGCTGTAAAAAAATGCAAAGTGCGGCAAATCTTTATAAATAATGAAATCGACTTCAATAAAAAAGTGTTACACTTGTAAAACGCTCGAGTACGAAACCTTTACCGAAACGAGTCATACATAAACAAATCACAAATAAATAAAAAATCAAATAAAGAGAAAAACAGGATTAACAGGAAGAGCGGAAAGTCTTACACAGCGAAGACAACTCATCCCGACGAGCTGTCGCAGAATGTCCTGCAACATTGTGCGGCAGCCACAAAAACGACAACTTCTACTGGAGCTGCTGCTGCTGCTGCTGCTCTTGGTGCTGGTGCCCAGTCAGAGAGCAGGACCAGCGCCGGCCTATGCCTGGTTCTACGATGTGGACAGCGATGCGGGCGTGGCCAGCATCAGTACCATATCGGACGTGCACAGCTTCAAAGTGCCGGACACGCGAAACTCACAGAAATCGCAAAGTACGCAGCTGGTGCAACAGTTCCTCAGCACCAACACCCACAAGGGTCATCACCATGGCGCACGTGTGGTACGGCGTCAGCTGGTGTTCGTGGCACTGTTGCCCTCGGTGGAGTCGGACAACAAGAACGACTGCATCATGCCCAAGGTGCTGCCCGTGCTGGAGCTGGGCATTGCACACGTGCAGCGCCTGGGCTTCGTCGGAGGAGTCCAGATTGATATAACACTGATATCACGTGACACATTTTGCTCCTCCACGTATGGACCTCTGGGCTTCTTTGAGATCTATACACAGTGGCCGGAGATGAATGCTATTTTTGGCCTGCCCTGCGAGTACGTGCTGGCGCCCATCTCGCGATACGCGGATGTCTGGCAGATTCCGCTGCTCACGACCGGAGGTAATGCCGGAGAGTTCAGTAAGAAAACAGAGAGCTATTCGACTCTTACTCGCCTAAAAGGCGCCCAAGTCAATAATCTTGGCAACATGGTTCGCGCCATTTTAAACACCTACAACTGGACGCGCACAGCCTTGATCTATCAGAACGAGAACGCCAAGATAAAAGGCAATTCGGTGTGCTTTCTGTGCCTGGCGGCAATACATGCCACCATCGAGAAGGAATCGGTTTATCAGCTCGGCTTCGATACTGCGCACTGGACTAAGGCATATATCATACGACTGCTCCGGAATGTGGCCATGCGGACAAGAAGTAAGTGTACAGTATAGGATACGCTCTGTGTGACCTGAACTTTGTGGATTAAATCTAAAATTAGGTTAAAATGTTTCGTAAATTCTGGTTGTTAGAAATAATAATTTTTTAAAATTTTTTCTTTTCATTATTCTCTTCGACTCTGTAATGTCAATTAGATGTGAGTTTTATGATTAAAATTATTTACTTATTCTACACATAATACATATAAAATTCATAATACTACTTGGCATTCGAACAATTTCAATAGAAAATTCGCTTTTATTTTATTTTTATACTCGTTCACGAAGTGAAACTAGTATATTGGGTTTGTGCGATGTCCGTCATGCTGTCCGTGCGTCTGTCCGTATGAACGCATTTTTTTTCGCCGGTATTGAAGCTAGAGACTTGAAATTTTGGATATATACTCGTGTAAATCCTCGTTAGATAAAGTGTTTCGGGTTTCGGAATGCGACCCTGGGGGCGTGGCAATTCGAATAAATCTATATATCTCCCTCACTTTTAAAGCTAGATGCATAAAACACTAGCTACGCCCACTACCGCGCCCACAATGTCCAAAACTCGATATATTGCATATTTTCGGTAATTATTTTTGTTTGGTTGTCACTGCTTACAGAGGCTGACTGCTACACTATTTCAAATTGTTAGAATTTGCATGCGGTTGATTGCTGATTGATTTTGCACTTGTCGTATATGTATCTTGAGTTGAGTTTTGTCACAACGTGATCAACTAGTAGTGCAGTGGTGCAGTATAAAATTCAGCTAAAATTATTATTTTTAACTATTCGCATTCTCTGTCAAGTATATATACATACACTCATAAATATACATATATTTAATACTTCAAATCCTTAACATTAACACAAATTGAATAACATACAAAAAAAAAATGATTTTAACATAAGTAGTGTTTATCATATGCACCAACCGCACCAACCGTTTCTGTATACACTTTTCGGCGCTAGACACAGACTTCTGTTATACCCATTCAGTTTCAATTGGAATTCTAAGTTTATTCTTATTGGATAGGTTTGGTTATTAGATAACTGAACGTGCATTTCGTCAAAAACGAAATGGTTGCTGTCGATGATGGCAGTTGTGATCGCGCAGAGGCAAACTTTTATTTTGGTATTTTATTCTTGTATATTATTATTATTATTAATACACATAGTGCTGGGGTACATGTTTTAGTTGTTATTACACTGTGAACGAGTAATCCGCTATCGGTTACACCCGACTGCAACGTTCTCACTTGTTTATTTTTTTTTGTATTCTCGCTCATCTGCATTCACTTACATTGGCCTTCATTCAATGTCGTGAACACTATACAAAAATACCTTGTGTAGCTCATCCACTTGCGCTTTCGTCGCAGCGCGAATACCCTGAACTTTATAACCCCTTTCACAGCTCGCATTAAAAACGATTTCGTTAATTAGATAACGCCTGCATTTGTAAAACCCAGAACAAACATACCACAAAGAGAATGTAAGTGCTTGTGCATACCCTGTATTGCGGTGTGAACCAAAAATTCTTATTAATATCAGTATAGAATATTGCTAATATGTATATATATATATGCATACATATAGTTCACTATCAACCTAAACGTTTTCCTAATTAACATATATTCGTAGGTGTTAATATGCCAGATAAGTTATATTACCGAAGAATATACCCTTATTTGGTATATATACTTTATATTCGAAAACTACGCTATATCCACTAAAAATAGGTAAGAGAAAGGCATAATTTAGTTGTTTAAATCAATGCAAAAGACTAAAAAGTCATCTCCGATCACATAAAATGTATGAGCTAGCATCAACTGCGTCGATCTAGATTGTCTGTCTGTCCGTATAGTATACACAGATCAAGTATATTTATTACTATTTACTTTTCCACCCCACTCGCCCGTTGCAATTTATGCATACAGTTTAATGCTATCTTTGTTATACTTTATTTATGTAAGTATAAAATATGTGACCTAAATTTTTAAGGCGTATTTATTATACATTTTTATTCAATTTTAAATACACACAGGAATCTTTTGTGATAAATTTTTGTTTTGTTTGGTTTATAGCATGAATGGTTAGTTTATAATAAATTCGAATAGAAATTTGGTACTATTGATGTTTATTGCCCTGTTATTATTGCATTACAACTTATTTAGGTATATTAATTGATAATTTAGGTATATTAATTGATAATCAACACAACAAACAAAACCGACCACTATGTATATTTGAGCTGACAGCTTTACGCTTATTGACTTTTAATGGGCACTTTACAAAACAGAAAATAAAAAAATTACACTATGGCTGATAACCTGTCGTAAAAAAAGTACTAATGTTGGCTACGCCTCCAAAAACACACAATGCGAATAAATGGTTACTGAACCGAGCTTAAGCCACAAAAAATACGAATTGTGTATTTTGGACCAATAAACTTCTATAAATATCGGGGCAGCTGCGTCAATATGTGCTTGTACCTTGTTTGTTTATATATGAAGAATCGAACGATTATGAAAAAGCTGAAGTTAAAGCCAAAGTGAGGAGACTCTTTGTAGATGATAGAAGTATCACATTTTGAATACTCTACCTCATTAATATGCACATGACATGACATATCTTAATTTAAAAACAATTAAAAATATTTTTACAAAAATTATTAAATTCTCTTCGTTGGAAAGATTTTTGCATTTTAATGTATTCATTAAAGCATAAATATGGCTTTGAAGTCAATTCAAAACAAAAGTATTCCAAACTCAATTTGGACAATTTGGCACATTAAAAAGCCGATAAAGATATAAATAGCACATCAGTTCAAAGACTACCTGATATTCTTCATCGATATTTATTCAAATATTCCATAAAAAGTTTTGTTCAATTTTGGTACGTTTTAAGATTTAATTAACATATAATAAGATATTTAAGACGTTATTGACTTGTCAATTATTGAAGTACCTTGTATCTTAAGTATGTTATTACAATGATAAGAAGTTTTCAGAATTATCTAATTTAACAATATTATTATCAGTAATCGGATAATACAGTCAGTTAATCATTAGCTTAAGGCTTAATAAAGATCCTATCTGTTTAGTTGACCTACGTTTTGAACTTTAAATTTATAACACGTGTAAATCAAATTTTAAAAAATTTAAAGTAATAAAATATGTACCTTATATATAGTATAATACACGGTGATTGATATTGATGGTGTGATAATGTATTTAATATTTGTACTGTAATAAAATCTTTCAATTCGAAAAGTTATAAATAAACTCGTATTGACTTATTAATTGCCTAATTTGTTATTTATATTAATTGTTACCATGACGCATGCGATCATCAGAACTCATTTGGCTTTTCAACTTTGCACAGAAATCGCAAACATTAAAGCATGTTTGTATCTCCATGATTCAATTTACAGTACAGTCGGACATGTAATTTACATAAGCAGCAATCACAACAACAATCAGCTTATACTTGTACTCGTTCGTATAAAACACACTTATGAACGAGCATCCCAAATTCTTAAGTTTATATACAAACATATGTGCTTCGTTGCATACAAATTTACTTTTGAGATCTTCGTATAATTAAATCAAGTCAAACTTTTCCTCTGTACTTGACATTGATAGCAAGAAACAAGTGCAAATGTTTGACATGCGCATACCCTGCAGCTAGCTAAAATATGTTGAATCCCAACATCATTCTAGCATATATATATTTCATTTACCTATGTGTATATTATTATAAAAATGTAACATTCTTTATCATTCTATTGTAAGTTTTGACCCCTTAAAGGCCCATTCAGTATTAGTCAATTTTTTAAGTAACTTTTAGTATCTTTTTTAACAAAATTAAACTTATATATAAGTTACAACTTAATTTATAATTCATTGTTGCTTTAAGTATACGTAAATGTTTGTTATACTTAGTTGTTGCACTTACTTTTTATTTTTGACAGAAAATATTTAAACTTTGGTTAAATTTGAATGATATGTAGGTAAGCTTAAATATTTAACGTAATTTTTTCCTGAACAATCGACTGTCATAATCTTAAATAAATATTCATATATTATATATGTATATGTTTTTTTCTCAAGTGTCTATCTTTTGTCAGTTATATTCATTACACGGTATACAAATACGATGTATCTCTTTGACATACTCATATTTGAGTTTTTGTGTGTCTCTTGCCCAATTGGCTAGCTTTTAAATAATTAAACTAAACCTCAGACTGTAGGAGGAATATGCAAGAGGTGACATAGGTAATTGCATGGCATAAACAACATGGCAAAATGCAAATTCTCAAAGGTTGTTTTGTTATTGTTATCTTCAATTGGATATAAGTATAAAAAGTTGTGGCAAGCCTAAACTGATGTAATATTTGTGTTCGCATAAGAAGAACATCTTTGGAGTCAGTCAATTAATTAATTAGTTTGTTATTTCCTGTAAAATATTAAACAAACAGCTTAACAAAAGAATAAACACGCATTTGTCAATAATCAATTCAAAATGCAAATATTTAACAACATTTTCTTCGTTCTGCGCCATATTTGCATTTTGTGGCATTTTTGCATTTGTGGTACATGGGGCATATGTCTAATTCCAAGCATTGCTTATTGCCCCGAGGTATATATATATATATATATATTAGTGCACAAATCTGTTCAGCATTTAATTAAAAAAATATACACAAATTTATGCGGGCAGCAAATGTGTGAACTAATTATTGGCATGTCAAGTATAAATTTTGATTTTACTTACAATTTGATTGCCTAACGGCATGTATAATAATTGTTTTTGCTTGCACATATTTTTTATTTATTATGAAATTGCTGTCAAAGAAAATTCATTTGTTTATTGACATAAATGTTGTATTAAAAATATCGCAAAATTATAAATACTTGTATAATATTGAATTTGACTAAAAATCAACATTCATCTGATTAAAAAACAAAATTCCATATAAGTTTATTAGATATAAACTCTTGTATACCCGACCATTTCCATGAGTTTCCATTTCTAAATTCCCATCAAAACCATGATAACATGCACAAATGTTTCAAGTGCGGCTATCAAATCAAGACACTATTTTCTATAAACTACTTCATAAGCTAAAGCGACATTGAGTCTGATCAGCTACATCAAACGCTTCAAAATCTACTGACGTCAAAGCAACTGACACATTTACAGTGCAAATGTCCAAAATCACAAAAGAGAAGTACGAAAAAAGAACCCAACTACATTTATAACAAACTGTACAAATTTCAAATAAATTAATACATTTTTAATGATAAGAGGCAAGCACCCTAAGGCTTGGGGGGCTGCCTCTATTTTTAATTGTAAGCCAAGCCAGACAACAGACATAGAGTAACTCCTAAAATTGTATATTGAAGCTGTTAACTGAAATTTGCAATTTGTTGTGCTCATTTTCTGTTGTTTTTGTTTATTTTGTTTTGCAGTTGTCATTATGTGCGCCGATCCGCAGTCCATACGTCAAATTATGCTGACAGCCGAGGAGTTGAATATGATCGATAGCGGTGAATATGTTTTCATCAATATTGAATTATTTTCGCGGTGAGTACAAGTAGAAGTACAAATACAAAATCAATATATAAATTACTCAGCCAGCCCAAGTGGGGAGCAGAAAATAGCAACAACAACAACAACAATAAAGTCAACAATCACACAACTGATCATTTATAGCAATCGCTACAGTTTGTGGCCTTTCACTTTGGCAAACACGCGCACTTTGAATATTCTTTACAAAGTGCGCATAATACATATTAGCCAAGGTTATTAAAATTATGAAATTTACCAACAAAAATAGCTTTGAGCGATTCCAAGACGCTGACCAGCCAGCAATTAATATCTATTTATAAAACGAGGAAATTCCGATTTTCGACACTTGTCTGACTTGACCATTATTAACTCTAATGGCAAACCTCCCCTCCCTCCCTCCGATTCCCTCTGATTGATAGCTGCCGTCTAATTACTATGATGCCTGAAATTAGCCGAGTCATTGCTTCCTCGCGCCCACATATTAGCGCTTCTTTGTATTTATATTTAAACTTAACCGCTCTTTGCAAGGCTATCTCTGTGATTTGGGATGTTAAAACAAGTACGAGTGATCACATCATGGGTGCCCGACTAGCAGATATCCTGTACCCAGCTTCGAGTTGCATTTCCATTTAATGGCACTTACCAACTCCTTTCATCCTTTAAACTACACTATGGGATTTCATTCTTGAATAACATCTGTGTTTATTGTCTGATTGTAATGCAATATGTAGAGCTTAAAGATCATACTCAAATGTTGGTGAATGCAGAAGGGAACGCACCTTTAGAAACGCATTGTGCCGTTCGATACGGGGGAATTGTGTGGAGGTATCAAAAATGTGATCTGCGGCTATCGTAAATTTAAAGTAAACTTGGTGTCTACATAGACCGATTAGAGCCCGTTTTCCGTTTTCCGTTTAAAATGCTGCTTATACGTTTTGGTTTGCTTAATATCAGTTAAACTAACTTCCAGTTAAGTGTATATATTGGCCAACACTTTTGTTTATGTGTCAAATTAAATTGGTATTTTATTCTGTGCCAAACTCTCTCTATTTTTCACCCATATTGTATAATAGATAATAGAAATACATAATTATTGTTCATTTTTCATACATTTTTAGTTAAAGTCAATTTTGTATAATAATACAATAGTAATAATAAGACACCAACAAGGAACTGTAACTTTCTTGCTTTTTCCTATCGATATATAGTTAACGCTCATTCTAGGAACGTCTATTAGTTAAAAGCAAACGTGATGTATGAAAATTTGAATTTCCTTTAACACCATGCATCATAATCAGGCATGAAAAACTGGGCCTAATACATTTTCAAAATACAGTGCTGCTCTGAAAATATTTTCTAATTCGTTGGCCAGGGTAATCAATGACATTAGGGGGTCAGGCGTACTACATTAATTTGCTTGTTACTCCGACACCATTGAAAAAACTTACTATATTTGATACGTATACGTTCGAGGTGGGGTATACAATAGAACATTTTTACGTGCGCATACTACGCGGCAGAAAATGAGAGAGCTGAAAAGGGCAGATAGTTGGGGCTGGTTCTCTTTCGATATGTGAGCGAATCATCGGTTATTATTTACATATAATTAAAAGCAGGCTAATCGCGTGAACTCTCTGAACCTGTAATCAACGGAAAACAAAGCGAATGAATAAAGAAATCTATCTATGTGGTGCATTAACTAATGCATTTCCTGATAAAAATTCAGAATTCTACGTAATTAAGCACGAGCCGCCTGAACCTAAATTTAATTATTGATTGTCCACAATCGATATATCGTTTTACTTTGAATGTTAACAAATTCATTCATAATCTATAACTTGCAGAGTATTATTTATTTTTAAGTACATTACCCGAACTAAAATCAAAAATGTACCACATTAAAAAAGTTTTTAGACTAATTTGAGGTCATGGTTACGAAAAATTTTAAATTTAAACGCTTTTTTGAGATATTTAAATTAAAAAAATTCTTTTTGGTTATTTTCAAATGTCAACCGTAAATTTATCCATACTAAAATATTTCATTATTTGTATCTCCTACACATTTTATCTGTATTATTTAAAAGGTGTTAAAACGACCAATCTTTTCAATAAAACTCGTTCTGGGCTTAAATAATTTAAATTTAAATATTTTATAGTTTTTTATAAGAACGTCCTATAAGCCGGAACTCTGGTGAAATTAAGCACGTTATCCAGGATAACCACCCTACACTTTGAAAGTAATCAGCTTCACAATTTGTGTTCAGCCAGGGAAAGAGTAATCTGTTTACCCTCCAAAATCGATTTGCTAGAAATGTCACTTGTTGACTTGGCACAGAACAGCTGACATTGCATTGACAACACAAACAAACTGTAACTGATAACAAGTACATGCACTTACACTGTGTACCATATGCAAAAAACAGAACTAACCAAAAATTACGAAGCAATTGGGAGCCGAAGATTAAATGCCCTTGTATATAGAAGATCTTTAGTTTACTACGATTGCACATAAGGCTATATTGTATTGTAGATTGATGTTGGTGACATTTTATTTTAATATGTGTTATGTGTTATAGTGATGATCAGATTTCGTGACTATAGCTTGAAACCTATATCGACTCGGCTGTTGATGCAGATACTATATACTTTACTGAGTCGAAGACATCTGCTTCCATGCGTTACACATGTGGTGACAAAATTACAGTGCCCTCTGCAATAGAGCAAAAAACTTATTCAGTTTGCACTGATAGCAGCATCTACACTATGGTTTATTGACACTATTGGTGGGGAGGTGGAAGTACATAGACTGATATTTGTACATATGTAAACCAAAACTGGGAATCTTTTTTCGTTTTTGCAATTTACATTTCTATTTATAAATGATTTGTGACGCATATCAAACAAAAAACTAAGACTAAAAGCAAAGGCATTGATAGACAAAAGCGCAAAATGCGAATTCTCGCGGAGCACATTGCAATTTTAAACTGATAAGATACTCGAATTAAGTACATTCGCACACAAATACATACACACAAACACACACGCACATACACACAGCACATGCATCTATAACTTTGTAAGCCCCCTTGGTTATTGCAGCGTGCCGTATATGACGTCGCTACCCTGGTATGATAAGAACGATACCGATTTTAACAATGAACGCGCCAAGAAGGCCTACACAGCCATGTTGACCGTAACACCGAAGCAGCCAAACGACGACGCCTACACAAAGGTATCCAATGAGGTGAGTGTCGGCGCCGGAAGCTTACAAATTTGCATGCAAATGGAATTGAACTACACTCAGAGAAAGAACCAACAATTTTGTATTTAAGATCCAGTCAGGTTTTTTCAAATTCGTTTTTTCTAAATATTATTTTGCAACATCAACGGGCGATTATAAAATAAAAATAAATAAAATATTATTTTTGAATAAAAACAAAATGTAACACATTTTGTACAGCTCGTACTTGGAGTTAAAACGGAGTTTTTCTCTGAGTGTACCCGCCTAAAGCTCACTTTTACACAGTTCTTTTTAGCCAATTTCTGTAGGGCCATCTTCCCTCTTTTTGACGACTTTTTTGTTTTCATTCTCATGCAAGTGCACGTGTTCAGCGCCAGTTACCTTTACATGTACAGTACTTATGTATAAACGATATGCACATAATACACGCATTTGTGTGTAAGTTTATACCAGTCTGCGGAATTGTAAACATATTTTTGAAGATACACGAGGAAATTACTATGGCAACAACACTAACAAACAAACAAGAGCGATTTAGTAGTGGGTGCTCGACTTAAAAGTCCCCTATTCTGCCTTGATCTATACCACAGACAATAAAATATTGGGACTTAAATTTTCTGGTTCCTCAAAAAAATTAATTCGAATTTGTTGTTTTTTTAATTTTTGTCTTTTATGTGTTTTATTTTAAATTTTTTAAAGGGATGACTTTATATATTTTAACAATTAACGATATTAGACGAACCTACAAATAAATACTTTATACTAAATTATAGATTGTCCATACATATTTCTTAATGCTTATTATGATACAAATTGTTGAAAATTAAAAATTAGAAAGTTGTTATAGTTAAAATAATAAAATTTTAACATAGGTAAATATTTTAAATTTTGTGTCATTGTCATTGTGTCATTAAAGCCATATTTGTATTTATGATAGATCTGTTCCACATTATTGTTCTGCCCATTACATTACCTTTCAATCTTTCATAATATCTGCTTGTCCCAGTTTCCTGGGAACAGGGTATGTCAAAAAGGCGCCAACCGACTTTGCCAGAAAGCATTTGTTAGCTAACTTTTGAGAGACACTTTAACCAACTCTACAAAAAGCAAGAACAATTGTTTTCTGTACCGCCTTTAGTTGGGGCTTCCTCCTATTTAAGCTGTTGCTGGTTTGATAAGCACCCAACCTTGGTCGAAACTGCACCTGGGCTAATCCTAATGTCATTTAACACTTTCTAGCTGCGAAAAGATGGTATCTCACAGCCGGAAACAGTAAAAGCATCAGAAACTCATTACTCAAACCGGGATGACACTGCATTAGCTACAAATATACCCCAGACCCATATATTAGAAAACGGTATTTTTGACCATATACAAATAAAGCAAGTAAGATGGCTTTAGTCGGGTGTCCCCGACTAAGAGATACCCTAAACTCAGCGGTGAGCTGTCGTTACATACGTTTAAAGCTCTTTGCATTCATACACACATTCACAAAGTCACATACACACACACAAACGCACGAACTAATCTGCACACTTGGCCCCACTATGGAAAATAAATTCTTGAATAACTTCTAAACTAAGAGTATGATCGCTATGAAACTTTCAGTGTTTAATAAGAGCGGTGTACAAACCAAAGCGCAAGTCTGTGGTATTTGCTTTGCGTTTTTTTGATATAGGGGGCGAATGGGGAGGTATCCTAAATCCGAAATATTTATAATCTGCGTATTATTTTCCATAGCGCAAATTAGATCATGCGTTTGTGTGTGTGTGACTTTGTGAATATGTGTATCAATGCAAGAGCTTTAAATGTATGTAACCCGCTGAGTTCAGGGTATCTCCTAGAGGGGGCGCCCGACTAGAGCCATCCTTCTTCTTTATTACCTGATTACTTTTATAAAAAGGTATAAGTTTGAAGTATAGTTTTATCAAGTTTTTTATTATTTCATTTTTGTAATTCGCCATTTATATGAGACAGTCGCACTCTCGAGTAATTTTATTTGCTTATTCGTTCTTATCTATTTAATGATTATATTTTCTATTGCTCAAGCCGTTGTTGTTTAAGGGATATTTTTTATTTTTTTATGATAATTAGCAAACAATTACAAGAAGAGTCCAATAGGTGTTTTCATGTCAATTTAAGATTATTTTTTATTTGTTTTTTTATTTTCGCCCAATAAAATTACATTTTCACTTTAACTTATAATGACAAATTGACAAAATATCATTTTGAGGATGTGTTTAATGTCACTAAAGATTGAACTTCCTCTCAGTAATTTTAAAGAACTCAGTTCTTTGCCTTATTTTTCTATACCGCCTCTGTGGTCAAAAAGTCTTAACGCTTTAACGCACATGTACACACGATTATTTATATCCAAAGCTTGAAGTGTCTTGTTTTAATAGTAAAAAAATGCTATAGGTCACACAGGCAGACAAAAGGACACTAGGACAGACATTGAACCCAGCCAATGCAATGAAAATTGCGATAATGAAAATTGGGCAGACGTCTCCTTTAGCTGGCTAAATTTTTTAGTGGCCAATCTCTTTGCTTACTTTTTTTTAACAATGTGCGCTCCGTTGAGCGGTGCTCGTTTCACCATCCGGTGAACACTATTTTTAGTGCAAAAACTATGCCCGGAACGGAAAGCTTCATTTTAAACGGTTAAAATGTTACAAAAACCGGACTGAAAAATTCAGTGAAAGCTAAAAAACTTTAAAGAAATTGACTAAACGTCAGTGTCCGCCCAAAAGACCTTACATTATATACATTTTTTTACTCAACTAAAATAAAATATTCCTGCATTTAAAATAAACCAAAACTTAAATTTGCCTTATCAAATATTTGTGGATTCAATAAAAAAAACAAGTTGAGGCTCTTGGCTGCGGCTTAGCATTTTGTCATGTCCTTGATTTATGCGACATGCTCTTTTTGAGGATACTTCAAAAGGCGGTTTTAGTCGCATTTCCAACTCCACTCAAAACCCATTGCTCAGGCAGTGCAAACGCAGTTCGGCGCCAACGGCTTTGAAAGGGCCTTGGCGAAATGCCTTTGCCCGAACCCGCTAATCCCCATTGGGTATATGGGACGATGAGCTGATGGACCCAAACGCAGAACTTGGCAATGTGCAGCGTGCAATAACTTCCGCACGAATTCTGGCAAAAACTCGTCGAAGTTGTAGTTGTGGTTGCCTTTGGCTTTGCCTTTGGCTTTGCTTCTGCGATTCGCTGCAGCGTAGATGTAATTGAATTTCACGGGTGCCACAGCAATTAAACATCAAAGTTCACAGATAGCCAGAGCTAGCACGTTGATAAGGGAATCTACTGAACCGCTGCTGGCTGTGATTAATGTGCTGTGAAATTCATTCGCAGATCAAAGACATCGCATCGGCCAAATACAATTACACGTTCAGCGAGAATGAACCAATTTCGGCATTCGTGACCTCCTTCTTCGACGGCGTCCTGCTCTACGCCAATGCACTCAACGAGAGCATCCGAGAAGATCCGACCATGCTGACAAGACCCATCAATGGGACCGACATGGTGCGACGCATGTGGAATCGCAGCTTTACGGGCATCACTGGCAACGTGACCATCGACTCGAATGGTGATCGCATCTCGGCGTATTCGCTGCTGGACATGAATCCCAGCTCTGGAAGGTTTGAGATTGTGGCACATTTCCTGCACAATCGTCTGGAGTTCGAGTCGGAAAAGGAAATCCATTGGGCGGGTGGTCGCGATCAGGCTCCACCCGATCGCCCAATCTGTGGATACGATGGATCGCTATGCCCGGACAATTGTAAGTAAAATAATGAAAGTACATAAAAGAGATCTTTATTTTGTCTGGAGAAACTTATGTCGGCCTAATACTATTCTTAATTGAATACCGTCTATATTTGTTGTCCGATGAAAATTGCAGCATTCAAACACATCTAACAATTGATCTTAAGCTTTGGCAGTAACGAGGTTTTACCCATATAATAAACATTTTAATTTATGTAACTTTAGTGTCTTTACCTTTAAAATTCGATATTTAAAAAAAAATTACACGAAATTTATATTTATTCACCAATTTTAATGGGTATAAGAAATTTAAACCATTTATCACACTGATAATTAACATAACAAACACTTTAAAATAATAATAATAATAATAACAACAATAATAATAATAATAATAATAATAATAATAATAATAATAATAATAATAATAATAATAATAATAAAAATAATAATTATAATTATAATAATAATAATAATAATAATAATAATAATAATAATAATAATAATAATAATAATAACAATAATAATAATAATAATACAAATAATTATAGTAGATTATGATACTTGCATGAGATTCTAAAGCAGTCTTCTTTATAGCTTTGCCTGGCTATGCCATTCTGTCGATAGTTCTAGGCATAATGGTGATCGTAATGGCCGTATGCTTCTTCTTTGGATATCGACATTATATTGCCGAGGCCGAGATCAATTCAATGAGCTGGAAGGTATCGCTGGAAGACGTTATGTTCCGGGATGCCGCAGACCATGCAATGCGCGGATCTTTCCACTCGCTGGTCAAGCAGAGCTCACAGCTGACGCTCATGTCCGAGGACATGGTGTCCATCAATGGGGATCGTCAGATCTTCATACCCGTGGGCATGTATAAGAAGAGCAAGGTGGCCATCAAGCCAATCGAGTTGGACAATGTTCAAGGTGTGCTGTCGCGCAGTCTGATGCTGGAACTGAAGCGCATGAAGGATCTACAGCACGATCACTTGGTCAAGTTTTATGGCGCCTGCCTGGATCAGCGTCGCAGTTTCCTGCTAACCGAATACTGTCCCAAGGGCTCGCTTCAGGACATCCTGGAGAACGAGCAGTTTCAGCTGGACTGGATGTTCAAGCTGTCGCTGATGCACGATATCGTGCGTGGCATGCAGTTCCTACACAGCTCCGACATTCGCTCCCACGGCAATCTCAAGTCCTCCAATTGCGTGGTGGATTCACGCTTCGTCCTGAAGATAACCGACTTCGGCCTGCACTGCCTGAGACGCACGCATCATGACGTCGAGAGCGATATTGAAAACTGCAACAGTCATGCCTACTGGAAGAGTAAGTTTGGATGATTCGCCGCTCATGTCCATGTCCTTCATCGTATGCACCATGTCTTACTTGCAGAACGCCTGTGGACCGCACCGGAGCTATTGCGGCTGGAAAATCAGCGTGCGCCGGAAGGCACGCAGAAGGGCGATGTCTATTCCTTTGGCATCATAGTGCACGAGATAACCACACGACAAGGCCCCTTCTACCTCGGCAAGTGTGTGTACGAGAAAACGCCCCAAGGTAGGCAACAAAAAACGATTGGCATAGAAATTGTCAAGCTTGTTCACAACATTGATGAAACCTATGTTTCATTTAAAATTTAAAAGCAAAATATTATATTTATTGGGGAATCTATATAACTTTGTTGTTTATTTTAATTAGGAGGGAGAATTTCCTTTAGGTCATTATTAATATTTGGGGATACATTTTTCCATTCGACTTAAATGAAACCAAGCCATTTAAAAGTGAAAATGCACTTGAAACTTGGCTTTATAATATTTGTTTTTCAAGGTCCATTCGAAACCAACAATTCTACAGTAATTCAAAATGAGTAAGGCAAAATATTTGTATAACCAGGTATATTTTCGTAATTTTAGGATAATATTTTTTTAAAGCTTACGGTGTTTTGTTTTTGAATGTCATTATATTTCATAGCGATCAAACAATAAAGGAGAAATAAATTTAAGAAACTATTTGCGTAATGCGAAATAGAGTAAAGTGGTGTACAGGGTATCTCGAAGTCGCGCACTTTCGATTGGAACATGGAAATGTTTCTCCGAAATAGAATACAAAATAGAAAGCGGATTGGGTTATTTTTTTTTTTTTTTTGAGACCAAGTCTTAAATGCAAATTGAAGTACAATTGAACAGACACAGAGCGTTCAGCTTTGTATTTTTGGCAAAAAGTGTACAATATCAGAAACTATACACTAGTGCTACTGCCAAAGGGCACATCTAAGCTTTCAGTGTCGGAGACACATCCACAGCTATGACACAGCCATTTCCAGCAGCCAAATTTCCTTTGAGGGGCTTTGACTGGGCTTTTAAGCAAAACCGCTGTTTGCGTTGGTGAATTTATGATTCGCTGCCTTTTTCTGTTCTCCTGCCGCCAGGTCTCCCGCAGATGCTGCTGCCGGTGCTCCAA
The DNA here is from genome assembly GCA_035041545.1 of Drosophila colorata. Lineage (NCBI taxonomy): Eukaryota > Metazoa > Arthropoda > Insecta > Diptera > Drosophilidae > Drosophila > Drosophila colorata. The sequence continues at coordinate 3,338,357 of JAWNLD010000680.1, read as the reverse complement.
TTTCCACAGCCACTCGATGCGTGACCTGTCCCAGCCGCACCTGAAGGCTACCCGGTCACAAAGCACCTTTTCGCAATTGCAGTCTCCAAATATAATTTCCGCATCTGTGGGCGCTATCAAACGATTCGAGATATCATTATGTCATTTTGTCCGAATACCGATCTCGCTAACCTGTCGACCGATTTCTATCATTGTCAATACTTTCACTATTTCTTGCACTGTGCATTAACAAATTGAATATCTGTGCTTCCGCCTGGGCCTCTCGCTCACAATAAAAGGCCAAGATCAGACAATTTCTGGCATCGTTGCGCCAGCTGTAAGGTCGATCCATCAGCTGCCGCCTGACCGAATCCATGGTCCTCAAATAGGGGCACATGGCCTCCAAATGTTTCGACTTGGAATACATAATTAATGTATGTGTGTGTTTGTGCGTGTATCAGTGTGCGATTTTAATGGCCTTTTAGGCATTATATTCAGTGTCGTCCATTGGAGTACTATGGCACACACAAACAACTTACAATTACAATTTACAATTTAAAGTTTTTCACTAAAAGTCGATTGAATTATAAAGCACAGTGGTCTATATCTCTTTCAGAGATTGTCGAGCTGGTCAGGAACTACCAACCGCAGCTGAACAAACCCTTGCGTCCGGAACTGGAAGCGTGCGGTGACACCAAGGCGGATGTTGTGGGCATCATCAGACGCTGCTGGGCTGAGGATCCACTCGATAGACCCGACTTCAATACGTTAAAGTCTATGATACGGAAGTTCAACAAGTAAGACAATATTTAACAACATATCATCTATATACTCTGTATAGTAAGTGATCAAAGATGGAGTAAGAAAAATACCAGTTTGAATCTTAAACAAAATTTTAAACTAAATCTTGAACCGAGTCAGTTACCCAAAAAACAAATCAAATTTAATCTGAACAAAATTAATATTTTTCAACAAAAAATAAAAATAAATAATAATGAATATAAACTTAAAAAAATAAAATTAAAAAATAAGATAAAAAAATTAAAAAATCACCGGCATGATGAAAGTATTTTAGTTGGCTGTCCGGCCAGCTATGCCCCTAATCTACAGCATATACAGCAGAATAAGGAGGCGTTAGTAGTATATATGTATTTGTTAAATGTAAAACTCTACTTAATGGTACACAAATATTCAGGAAGCATGAAAGAGACAGTAACAATAATTATTATTTAATAAATAGAAATAAGGAAAGAGATAAAAATGGAAAATCGCTGACTCAGTGGAGGGGTGTTTTTTGCCCGTCCGGCAATGTCCGGTCATGTCTCCACTCACAGCTGAGGAAGCTCAGTGATTTCCCGACGGAATTCTGAAAGCAATGATTTTATTAGGGGAAGAGCGAGTTCTGACGAGAACACGTAGAATAGGCTATTACAGTGTAGGCAAAAGACACGAAATGAGTTGTGAAAACCGTAGTCTGTCGTGCATATATTCAGGAATAAGAACTCAATTCGAGTCTGGTGGATTTAGTACAGCAGACACCAGATATTCCAGGATACATACATCACACAAATATCCAATACCCGGCCATTTGTTCTTATTTCAGCTATTTGATATAGTAGTCCGATATTAATTCAACTTTGCATAAAAGTAAGGAACACAGCCAGTAATGGCCGAGTTTGTTGGGGATATCATAAATTAATTAAACAAGTTTTTCTCAAAAGAATACAATTTGGAACGATCGTTCATATGTGATATTATCTGTTAAATGGAAATAATTTAAATAGAAACGTACAGACGAACAGATAAACAGACAATTGACTACATATATGTATATGATTCGGAGATCTCCTTTGCGTTATGTATTTCGTGACTAAATAATTATAGAAAAAAACTTTATACGAAGTAACCATCTAGTGACGATAGAAAATACATGGTATATAATTAATTGATGAACAATTCGAAATTATAAAAATAGTAGAAATTAAAAAAAAGCGCAAGCTTCTTTGTACCTAAAAATAAGTTTTTTGCGATCTGCATGTAAGAATTCCTGAGAGATCTCCACTTATAGATTCATGAACTATCAAATGTCTTAGTTTGAAATTTTTCGAGTCAAAACAGTATCTTTCGATCGGTACTTAATCCTATCGGACTATCGTAGCAGATTTTCAGTTCTTCCTTTATATACTGCTAGTTATCCTTTGCATACTTCGTGATGCTTCGCCACTAGCGTGGACTGCCACTGTCCTCAGTGATAATACGCTTTGCGCAGGTATAACAAATTTTTTTTTTTAAGACTTTAGATATAATATATATATGGGGTTTAAGCAAGGTTTTAGTATTAAAGAAATTCGACTTTAAATTTGCTTAACCACAATTTTAACTGATTTCCTTTCCATCTCTCCACGCAGAGACAACGAAACCGGAAACATAGTGGACAACCTGCTGAAGCGCATGGAAATGTATGCCAACAACCTGGAGGAACTTGTCGAGGAGCGCACCCAGGACTACCTCGAGGAGAAGAAGAAGTGCGAGAAGCTGCTCTACCAATTGCTGCCGCAGAGCGTGGCCGCCCAATTGATCAGTGGCCAGCCAGTGGTGGCCGAGACCTTTGACCAGGTGACCATCTACTTCAGCGACATCGTTGGCTTCACGGCCATCTCGGCAGAGAGCACGCCCATGCAAGTGGTTCAGTTCCTCAACGACCTCTACACCTGCTTCGACTCGATCGTGGAGAACTTCGACGTGTACAAGGTGGAGACCATAGGCGACGCCTACATGGTGGTGTCCGGTCTGCCCATTCGTAACGAGAACTACCACGCGCGCGAGATCGCCCGCCTGGCGCTGGCTCTGCTCGAGGCGGTGCACAACTTCAGGATACACCACAGGCCCGATGACCGGCTGAAGCTGCGGATCGGACTGCACACGGGCCCCTGCGTGGCGGGCGTTGTGGGCCAGAAAATGCCCCGCTACTGTCTGTTTGGTGACACCGTGAACACCGCCTCGCGCATGGAGTCCAACGGAGAGGCGCTCAAGATCCACATCAGCGAAACCACCAAGTTGGCGCTGGATGAGTTCGGCAGCTTCGTGACGACGCAGCGGGGCCTGGTGCCAATGAAGGGCAAGGGCGAAATGTTGACCTACTGGCTGGAGGGCGAGGTGCCCAAGCCGGACGCCTTGGTTTCGCCCGGCAAACTGATGCTGACCAGGCGCTCGTCGCTGAAGCAGCCACAGCGGCAGCCACACGCTTTCTACAAACAATACTCAGAGCTGGGCGTGGTGCCCCACTTGGCGCCCGCAGTGCCGGCCATAGCGGTGCCCGCCACTGAGAAGGACGCCTCGCCCAACCTGCGCGTCAAGCGCAAGATCAGCTCCAGCTCGCCGAAGCTCAATGGCAGCTGCTTCGAGCACAGTGCGCAACAAAAGACTGAGCCCCACAACCACAGCCTGGATGCTGGCCAGCAGCAGCAGCAGCCCTGTGATATCTACAGCAGTCGCTCGCTCCGCAGCGTGGAGGCGGCCGGGACAGCGGGTGCGGATGCAACTGCCAGCGACAGCTGGGAGCTGGCGAACTTTCGCCTGCCGCTCAGCGGCACGCTGAAGAATCACAACAGCAACCTGGGCCAACACGCACAATCGAACTCCAGCTCCAATCTGAGCGGCATCCTGCAGCCGGCGCCGCAGGCAAGGAGTCGCCTGAAGCCATCCCCCACGATCTCAACGCTGCTGAAAAGCAGCCGCAGCGACGCCTCCGCCACAGACGCTGCCAGCACGGGCAGCGCCAGCGGCAGCGGACAGCGCATCAAGTTTGCCGACTGCGACGAGACGCCGCTGCTCAGCCACAAGGCGGCCGCGCCGCCAGTGTCGACGGCGCTCAACCTCGAGCGCAGCGGCAGCAGCTGCAGCAACCAGAACATTCCCAGCCTGAGCAGCGACCATCCCTACGGCTATCTAGTCAAGAACTACAAGCAGCTGCTCTGCAAGCCCGCAACCGTCTCGAATAGCCACGGACACGGCCTCGACCTGTCCCTGGCCGAGGAGTGTCCACGTCCGGCGCTGGCTGCGCGTGCGGCCGGCAGCAGCGCCGTCACCCAGCCGCTGCTGGCCAAAATCAACTCGTAGCCGTAAGCCTCGCGACTCATCGGCAACCTCAAGATTTCCGGGCTCGTCCGGCCCCTCTCTAGTACCTACTCGTAATGATGCATATTAAATGTACTTGTTTGTGATAATACGTTAAATCCAAGTTGAACAACTTAGTAGATAACCGTACGCTAGGTCTCCTCAAGAACAGTTCTTAAATCTGATTTGAAAAACAAGCAAAAATATGAATTCTTTAACCGTTATTTAAAACTTCGACACATAATCTAAAGAACGAAAAAATCAACATTTTGGAACCGACCTGAGCGTTACTAATAGATAATCAAACTAGAAACTCTTATTTTGTTAAAAGTGTTGCGCATGTAGTTTTTAAAAACCTTCATTTAAGTAGCGAATTTTTTAGACGGCTATTCAAACTACAATCGATGTATATACTATATAGCTTAAATATTTCAACAAATTGTTCAAATGTAGTTCTTACTTTCGTATATTCGTTCCTCACGCTTAGAAGATTCAACAACAAACTCAGAAATTATTTTTAACTGATTTTTAATTAAGTTTAAGAACTAGTTATCCTGTTTACTCTTAAGATAATGCATGTAAATGTAATTGTAAAGTATTAAAAACCCAGTTTCTTATAAAAAAAATATATAAATATTTATTTACAGTTATGAATATCTTGAGTGTTTTATTGCTTTTTGCTGGCAGAACTGTTTTTAGATATCAACAAAATGGTTGTGTTTTCAAACTGATTGTAAAAAAAAACTTGTCGAAATTGTTGTCGAAAGTGAAACCAAGAATGGACTCAAGTAATCACCGTACTAGCATTTATCAAATTTAACACCGATAGTTTTTCGATAGCCTTAGTAACAGTGCCAATTTGAGTAAAACATTACCAGTTCAGTCTACAGTGCCGTTTTGAGTTAAGCATGTAAATAAAAGTGCAGTTGCTGACTGTTAATTAAAAAATTGCCTAAAACAGAGTATTATTTTTGTTAAATAAGCATAACGTACGCAGCAGCGTAAGTTCAGGTAATAAAACTGCAGATACTTGTATTTTAAACACAGCTATCAAGAGTGTTTGTAGAAAAAAAGTGGCAATTAAATTGCATAATTAACAATGCAAATTGTCAATGAATGAATTGCACTTTTGTCCAAAACTTGGTGGACACAATTTTGGAGGATTGCCTAACGGTTTGTGTTGTATCGTTGTTCTTGCTTTCCACTCTGTCAAAATACAAATTGTGGTGAAATAGACAACAAGCCGGAAAACAGACGCCCATTAAAATAAAACGTAGCAGCCAATTATAAATAATATATATGTAGCACTTAGTGAGTTCACACAGATATAATATTATCTAAATAATATTATCACACACTGCTATGTCACAAAATTTGTTTCCAGTTTGTTCGTCGGTGCCTGCGCCCGTCGCGCTTATCAAATAACAATTATCACCTTTTGCGCACGCCGATTGTGTGAATATCACAAATAGTTTTGGGTCTCAATCGAATTGAATACATAATATATGCGTAGTTGTCTTTCAATCGCAGGGCAACCAAAATGTTATACTGTCCGCCGAACGTGACGTTCAGCGAGGTGTGGACCAAGCATGGCATCTCGCACTGCTTTATGGACACCGTGGGACCGGCCATTTGCGGCGGATTCCTTCTCCTCTTCGGCAGCATTCAGCTGTTCATGTACCGCAAGCACGCCACGCCCCTGGAGCCCACGCAGATCTCCAAGTCGCGGCTGTACGCACTGCAGCTGTTTCTGCTTCTCCTAGTTCCGGTGCTGGCGATCTTGCGATTCTTTCTCAACGCCCGCATATATCCCGACGGCGCAGTCTATGGCTATATGGTGAGTCCGATCACATCAGCTCGGCAAAGTATGACTCACGACATTCGCTTTATATTGCAGCTCTTTTACACGAGCGTTGTGTGCTTCTCATATCCATTCTGCATCTGGCTTATAGTCACGGAGCGGCATTATCAGCTGCCCTCGTTACCGACGCGTGGGCATGGCCTTATTCTACTGCTCTTTTGGACTTTGGCACTGATTAACGAAGCGCTGGCCATTGTCAATCTGGACCACGAAGACTGGTGGTTCCATCTGAAGAAGTACGTTTGCAATTCTCTTCCATACATTATGTAGTTCTATATATATTCCTCCACAGCAACAAGGATGAAATCGAGATGGGCATGTTTGTTACCCGTGCGCTGTGTTCGCTGCTCATTTTTGTGCTGGGCCTGAAGGCGCCCGGGATTATGGCGCCCTATAATCCGCACCTTCGCCTGGAGAATGACTCATCGAGCGATTCCACTGGCAATTTGCCAACGGGCTCTGCTTTTCGCAACGGCTGGCGCAAACTGCGCACTCTCTTTCCGTATCTGTGGCCCAAAAAGGATGCGATGCTGCAGCTAGCGGTCGTTGTTTGCATTGTGCTGCTCGTCGCCGGTCGCGTTATCAAACTGTTTCTGCCCATTTATCGCAAACTGTTGGGTAGGTCGTGTTGTCACTTTCCACACTTGTGGCGTCAATAATCTCTTATCTGTCTCTCGCTCCGTTCAGTTGACAGCCTGACCATTGAGCCCATCGAATTCCGCTGGGACTTTGTGCTCATTTACGTTGCTCTGTCGTTCCTGCAGGGCGGCGGCACTGGCGGCATGGGTTTGTTCAACAATCTGCGCACCTTCCTCTGGATTCGTGTGCAGCAGTACACGACGCGCGAGATTGAGATTGACCTGTTCCGGCACCTGCATCAGTTGTCCTTGAGGTGGCATCTGCAGCGCAAGACGGGCGAGGTGCTGCGTATTATGGACCGCGGCACAGACTCCATTAACAATCTGCTCAACTATATCGTATTCTCCATAACGCCGACCATACTGGATTTATTGGTGGCTGTTGTGTACTTCATTTACGCCTTCAACTGGTGGTTTGGTTTGATCGTGTTCCTTACCATGTTCCTGTATATAGGTGAGTCCCACATCACTTAAAATGAATGTGAATCGTTAATAATAGTCCTCCCCACAGCCTCCACAATTGCCATAACGGAGTGGCGCACGCAGTACCAAAGGCGAATGAATCTGGCGGACAACGAGCAGCGCGCTCGAAGCGTGGACTCGCTGCTGAACTTTGAGACAGTCAAATACTACGGCGCCGAGGGCTACGAGGTGGACTGCTACAGAGAGGCCATATTGAAGTACCAAAAGGAGGAGTTCCTGTCCATGCTCACGCTGAACATGCTCAACACCGCCCAGAATATTATACTCTGTTTGGGCCTGCTGGCTGGCTCAATGCTCTGCGTCTACTTGGTGGTCCATCAGCAGACCTTGACAGTGGGCGACTTTGTGCTCTTCTCCACGTACCTCATGGATTTGTACATGCCGCTGAATTGGTTTGGCACCTATTACCGCGCCATACAAAAGAATTTTGTAGATATGGAAAATATGTTCGATCTGCTGCGCGAGGATGAGGAAATCGTGGATGCACCTGGCTGTGCGCCTCTGCTAACAGCTGGCGGCGGCATCGAGTTCTCCAATGTTACCTTCGGCTACACGCCGGAGAAGAGCGTGCTGCGCAACATAAGCTTTACTGTTCCCGCGGGCAAAACAGTGGCCATCGTGGGTCCCTCGGGTGCCGGCAAGAGTACCATCATGAGATTACTCTTCCGGTTCTACGATGTGCAAACGGGCGCCATATCTATAGATGGACAGAACATCAAGTTGGTTCAACAGCAAAGTCTGCGAAAAGCAATTGGTGAGTATCAGAAGATTTATATTTCTGATAAATCCAAAATCAACTGACATCCTTGTCTTTCAGGTGTTGTGCCCCAGGACACGGTGCTCTTTAACAACACCATTTACTACAACATTGAGTATGCCAAAATAGGGGCAACTGCTGACGCAGTTTATGAGGCTGCGCGCTCAGCGGACATACACGAGAGAATCCTGGGCTTCCCCGACAGGTACGAGACCAAAGTGGGCGAAAGAGGATTGCGTCTAAGTGGCGGCGAAAAGCAGCGCGTGGCCATTGCGCGAACTCTCCTGAAGGCGCCCATTATAGTGCTGCTGGACGAGGCCACCTCGGCGCTGGACACGCACACGGAACGCAACATACAAGCGGCATTGGCTCGCGTATGCGCCAATCGCACGACGATTATCGTCGCGCATCGCCTGTCCACCGTCATACACGCAGATGAGATACTGGTGCTGAAAGAGGGCAGCATTGCCGAGCGTGGCAGCCACGAGGATCTGCTGCAGCGGGACGAAGGCATCTACGCAGATATGTGGCAGCAGCAGCTGAAGAATGCCGAACAAAGCACGACTGAGAGCGAGGAATCAACTGCAGCCAACGGTGCTGGTGCGACTGGAGCAGCGCAGCAGCCAAAGCCGTCGACGGCTGCTGGTGGCGGAGCTCACTTTAGATCGGGTCATGCGCACGGAGGCGCACGTTGAAAGTTGGCAATGCAAGACGAAACGTAGATCTTAAGCTTAATTTCGATTATTGTTATATGTGATTTGTGGTACTTGTTGTGCATGAGCAGCTTGTCTGATTCCTAGTTCTTGTCTCTACTTTATTGTAATAATAAACACATATTTCTAGTTTTTATAAGTGGACACAGCTCTCTCTTTCCTTCGATTTGCACCCTTTGAAATTTAAAGAGCGTCGGCGGCAAATGCCGCAAGAGAGCCGCTCTTAGCAACTGTCCCAAGCTGCGGCTCTTGCTTATCAGTAAGAACCTCCAGCAAGGCCAGAGCATCGGCTTCACAGCGGAGCCAGCTTCAGTTCGAGAGCGGAACGCGAGCTAAGCAGACGTGGAATTCAAAAGGCGTTCTGCAATACGTTGGTGATATAGAAAATCGGCGCCTTCTTTGAAAACAATTCCAATTACATATATATAGTTAATATATATAAACGTAAAATATATGCGATCAGAGTGTGGCTTGTAAATCGTTATTAAATCCGCGTATTCACGAGTGTTCAAAGTTAAATCATGCGGCGACTGAAGTGTTCCGTGTTTGTGTGTACGTAGAAAGTAGAAAATAACCTACTTGATAAACCCCAGGGACCATATCAAATATTTAAATATTTATTCGGGAGCATGACGTAATGTTTCATTGAATAACATTTAAATCAAAAAACCACTAGCAATATGTATATTTAATACTAATATTGATTAAACAGTTTTGCGCTCCGTGATGACCACATGAATAATCTACATACATACGTACACTTGCATACATATATTTGTACATATATTCATATGTATAATGTACGTTCGAGTATATAGACAAAATTGAATTGATAAAGTGTAATGGATGCTGTTGCCCCCGGCACGGGCTGTCATCAAGTTTATTGCCACACACAACAATTTCTTGTTGAATGCAAATGCTCAACACCATTTTCAATTTTCAGTTCTATTTTTGGTAATCGATGTCGGTCGTGCATTCAACATAATTGGAATCAATAAGCAAATGCTCTACGAATATGTGGGCAACGTGCTCGTTGGCTCCAAGCCCCAGGACGAAGGACGTCCGGCACTGCCAACAACTGGTTGGATTGTTCGTGGAAAACTAACACTCCAACGGCAGAGTGAATTGACCATGGCCGCAGCGGTAAGCCCTGTGACAAAATGTCCATAATATATTGTTGCGTTCGAATCCCAGGCTAAAAAAAAAACTACTATACTATAATAATATATATGTGACGGAACAACGAGGATCTGGTTTCGAATCATAGACTAGTGTATGGATGTAGTGTTTGTCTTAGCCGAAGGCAACAGCTGCCAGTGCTATTCAAAATAGTTAGGTTGATATTTTATAACAGTAGTATATCTCATTCCTTAAAAATAATAATAAACAATATGTGATCTAAATAGATCATCATATACAGTGACACATTTAATCGAAATAAATTTATGAAACAATATAATTGAAAAACTATAACTTTTACGAAAAATTGTCCTTCATTTAATTATGATATATATGCTCGGAAAATCCTTTTAAAATATAAATTTTTTAATAGTGTGCACAATTTATTTAAATATTTTGATCAGCATATTGTGATAATATTAATCATAAAATATACGCCGCATCCTAGTTACTGATGTCCAGGATGGAATATATATACATATATATAATACATATGTATATATGTTGAATGCATACATATATTATTACACATTTTATACAGCTATAGTTTTAAGTTATATTTTCGGCTGAACACGGATAATTGCATTTATTATACTATATATCAAATATTTGCTATATTATATATTAAAAATAAATAATATAAATCTTAAAAAGGATAGATTAAATAAAGGGATTATTGAAAGATTTATTTTATATCTCAACCACTTTTAATTACTGTACACAAAGAAGAAAAATTAAGGCTTTTAAATTTGAATAAAGAAAGCCAAATTTAGACCGACTTTACATAATTCAAGTATAAAATAGACTTTTCAAATTCAGGAAAACTTTATTTTTATACATTTATGTACGTTTATACAGAAATATATAAACCTTAGCAGATTTAGCTGAACTAACTGCCCTTTCAAATAATACTATAAACCAGAAATAATCAGTATTTCAAATTTGCCAAATACGTTCACACATAGTTTGTTTTACATCGGGTGCGAAGCGCAGTTACATACGCAGATATGTATGTATATACATATTTATACATTTATGTATTCCATTTTTACATGCTATATGCAATCACAGAACTTAGATTCATGTATTCATAGTCAATTGAATATAACTAGAATACCAAAAAAAGAGCAACAAAAATTGATTGATTTCATGATCAATTTGTACAATTCAATCAAGCTTGGCCAGTGCAAGATGCCAGGCCCAGTTAATTCCCAGAAGTGCCCAGCTGCCTGAGGCCCAAGTTTCTGCAGACACTTTGCAAAAGAATTCGCAGATGAATTAAAAACAATTTAACCTTTCACAGTCCCAGTGCACAATGAACTGAACTCGGCTGTGAACTTCTTTCATTGAGCCCAGCGCGAGACGAAAGCGCAACAGATAATATGATGCTACCAGAGAATACACACACACACAGAGAGAGAGAGAGAGAGAGACGTAGTTTATATAGACTATATACAATTTACATTATATACGCGAAGTAATCAGTTTAGATTGTTTTGACTGTGGATGTGGGGGATCACAAAGCGGCGCTATGCTTATCAACGGACATAGACATGTGTTTGCCATATGTAATGTGGTTCAATCTTCTTCTTGCCGCTATTCCCGCGATGAGGCTGACTAATATTGTGTATTAAGATAAACGAGGCGCAGCCTATCAGCTCAGACAGCTGATTTGTCTCAGTGCAATCGTGTGTGTGTGCGGGTGTGTGTGTGTGTGTGTGTGTGTAGGCTAGCGATTACAGATGCTCGGGATTTCCCGACTTATCAGCTAAACGTTCGCACTCTCTTTCATTTGCGCAATCGCGTTTCAGCTGGTCATCGACGATGTAACGCTCAACAATTCGGGCGAGAAGTTTCAACAGAACAAGGAAATGTATCCGCCGTATAAGCCCTTCAAGATAATCCTTACCAAGGAGGGCACCATTTCCCATGTGGTATTCAAGGAGGGCGATCCTATTTGGTCGATGAACTTCAAACGTGCCATCGCCAGTACTCTGCAGTTTCAAATCAAGTCCAGCGGCGCCTTTGTGGTGGATGAGGTGAGTGATCTCTGCCTGAACCAAGGCTGCAAACCGGTTCGAACCAGAAAATCAAATAATAATAAATCTGTAAGCCGAACCATTGAACCGAATTAATTGCCCAAGAAAGCCCAAACCAAACTATAAAACCACATTAAAAGCAAATGTGAACGTTCCAGTCGGGTGTAACCGACTGCGCAATACTCGTTCAAAAATGACCTTAATTATTATTGTTATTTTGGAAAAATATAGATTTTTGTAATTTGTGGATTTTTTGGCTCGATCTTTGAAGGATGTCATCAAAAAACTGTCTCTAAAATTGTGGGAAGCATAGATATATATATTTGATCGATGTGCCACGCCTCCAGTAGGCGTATCAAAATATTTTATTATTACGATCTTTAGAAGAGGTCATCAGTAATCTGTCTGCTTTAAACTTTAAAACTAACTTGAAAACTAACTAACTAACTTTAAAACTGAGGGAGATATATAGATAAAATCGAATTGCCACGCGCCCAGAGGGAGTAGCTAAAATATCTTCACACTTTATCTGACGCCGGTATACACGAGTATATATACCAAGTTTCAAATCTGTAGCTTCAATAGCGGCGAACAAAATTGCCTTCATACAGACAGATGGACGGACAGCAAGACGAACATTTCACAAGCCCAATATACTCTCCTGACTTTGTGAACGAGTATAATAAAATATAAATAGGTTGGTTGAAAAAAAGCAGAAAATTGGCGAGGAATTAATGAACCATGGTCCCCTTCTTAAGCGAGGTATTGCTCCGAATTTTTCTGGGTTTGCAGCCCTGGCCTGAACATCACAATATCCAAATGATCTGCATTGTTATAGCATCTATGTTTCAGACGGGCATACACGGCCAATGCCAGACGGAGTATTTTGTGTCCAACAAGACGAACTACATATCCATCCGCAAAACGCCCGAGCTGAAGACCTGTGTGCCCTACTCGGAGGCTGTGCATGTCACGCGCAGCAATGTGCCCCCGAACACCTGTGAGTTCGACCATCAGAAGAGCGTGATCATTGGCAATGAGGCAATATACGGAATTCTGCCGCACAACGAGACGGGCTACTTCCTCAGCATGGCGCATGCCAAGGGCACCACGCTGATCCACACCTTCGAGTCCACGGGTGAGGCGCAATACATCAACTCGGAGTAAGTTGAGCTGATTCGTTGAGAGCCACTTTCTTAGCCCCAATTTTGTTACAGGCTGCTGCTAAACTTTCAAAATGAAACGCCGATCGATAATCCCATTGACATCGAGACCTCCATGGCGGCAGAAATTTCAAGTCTGCAGCTGCAGCCGCTGGAAATCAACGATCCGACCGGCGGACGCAATCCACAGCAACAGGAGACACTGATCTCCACCGCAGCGGGCCTCCTGGACAATCTAGCCGAGGCACTGGAGAGCACAGACTTCAAATTCATTGAGCCCTACGACTCCACACTGTCGGATGTGATAAGGCTGCTCAGTGAAATGGATTTCGAATCGCTGAAGAAGCTCTACACCGAAGTGGACATCGGCACGTCGTATCGGCAGGAGACGATACGGAATATCTTCCACGAGATCATCCCGCGCATTGGCACCAAAGCCTCAGTATTCCTCACTCGCTATCTGGTCATCGAGAAATCCATAAAGTCGCCCATCGCGGTGCAGCTGCTGATTCCGATGCCCTTCCACATATTTGAACTGTCCGCGGAGCTGGTTAAGGAGTGCGAGGACTTCCTCAATATCGGACCCGATCGTCCCGACGTGCGCCAGGCGGCCATTTTGAGCTTTGCCACGCTCGTCTATAACGTTTACGTGGCCCGCGGCATCGACAAGGATCAGTTCGAGGAATATGTGCAAAAGTATTTCAATATGTATCTGAGTGAGTACTCGCGGCCTTTCCAGCCAATCAGTATGCAGACTAATCCCTTTCTTCTTCACCAGACGATCGTGACTATGAGCAGAAGATGCTGTTCCTGCAGGGCCTCAGCAACCTGCAGCTGGGCAATGTGGCCAACTACCTGGAGCCCATTGTGCTGGAGGCCGGAAATGAGGATCTGCGATTTATGGCTGCCTGGACAACACTCGCCTTGGCCGACAAGCGTGCCGAGCGCATCTACGAGATCTACTGGCCCATCTTTGAGTCGCGCAATGCCAGTCTGGAGCTGCGCGTCGCCGCTGTCACCTTGCTGCTAATCTCGAATCCGACGGCGGCGCGACTGATCAGCATCCATCGTATCATACAGAGCGAGACTGATCCGCACTTGATCAACTACTATCGCACAACGGTCACGAGCATATCGGAGACCACCTATCCGTGCTATCAGCATCTGTAAGTGAACTGATCCACACCCACCCGTGATCCTCCCGCTCTGAGTGTATTTGCTTCACGCCTTGCAGTCGCCGCCTGCTCTCCTACATGCATCGTCACCTGCCCCAGAAGCCGGAGCCGCGCTACTGGGTGACTGGCAACTACATTTTCGACTACCGGGACTCCAAGTTCGGCATTGGCGCTATGCTGCAGACCTTCCTCGTGGGAGATCCCAAGTCGGATATGCCCGTGGTCGTATATTTCAAGTTCGACACCGAGGCGCTGGGCAAGTTCACGGGTCAGCTCGCGGTGCGTATACCTTCAATCGCATCTTAGTTATGCCTTCCGAATCCCATTTACTCTCCTCCTTCAGTTGTACATCAAGGCGCGCGGCCTTCCCGATGTCATCTGGCAGAATGTGCAGTCCAAGTCCAACAGCTCCGACCCGTTCACCTTCAAGAGCATCAAAACTCTGTTGGCCATGCTCAAAGCCCCCATTGTCAACTCGAAGAACCTGCACCTTGAGTTCATTCTGCAAATGGAGGGCAAGACTGTGCTCTCCTACTATCTGAACCAGCGCATGTTCCAGCAACTGACCTATGACAACAGTGAGTACCTGCACATATATACACATATATATGGAAGTAAACGGAAGGACGGAATTTTGAAAACTTACCAGAAATAGTTACAACAGAAATCGTTTTAATTTCTCAACCGATCATCGGCAAACTAATTTTCAATGATTTATGCAACAATTCATGTGTTTGACCAATCGGGATAGAAAATGGGAATCCAAAGCGGTACGGAGGGAAAATCAATTTTTATCGTTTGATAGGACGTATTTTATTGATTTTGAAAGGTTCATCGCCATGGGCACAAAATGTGTGGGTAACGGAAACTACGAAATTTACGCAAATTAACCACCCTAGGAAAAGTCGTTCTAGATCCTCTAAATGTATATATGCTAGTAGTATATAGAAATATTTGTATACAGTGATGGAAAACATACTAATATAAACGAAAATAGTGCAATTAAACGCAAATAAATGTTGTCATCATATTTTAAATACAGAAAATATTCGCGAATTATTAAATAAGAACGGTTAAAAAAGGGAATTCTACGAAGTTCATTATATTATTTTGTCCATCACTGTATAAGTTGTTGGAATATGAGACTAGTATTGTGATATGGGATTCTCTTTCTCTCTCTGAGTCACTCACATTTTCTCTCTTTATGTTTTTCGCTCACAAATACTCAATTACCCACTCTCTCCATCTCTCTCTCTCTCTCTTTCTCTCTCCCTCCATCTCTCTCTCTTTCTAATAGTTTTGGATCGTCTGCAATTCCTGATCCGCACCGATAGCCACATAAATATGCAGACAGTGCGTTGGCCGTTTATGAACAAGTACTCGGTGCCGACGGTGCTGGGCACTTCCTCCGACGTGCTGTTGCAGACAACGGTGCTCACATCGCTGCGTGGGAACATAACGGAGCACCGAACACCGCCGGGCAGCAAGCACACGCTGGAGATCGATGCACGCTACTCGTCGTACGCTTCGGTGCGCAGCCGCAGCTACAATCCCTTCCTGAATCTGGACCACGAGATCAACCGCGAGCAGGGCTTCCTCATCTACCTACCCTTCAGCAGTGAGCTGACCTTGAACGAGAGCGGTCGCTGCGCCCGCTACACCTTCACGCGTCCTCAGAACCTGACCAGTGGCCTATCCTTCAAGTCCCGAGCCGTGACCACAACTCGTGGCTTGATGACCAAGACACCCGCAGCACCATTCGAGGAGATCATGTACCCGGAGCGAGGCAACGAAGTGGTGAGCGTTAACGCACTTAAACCTTCCATTTAATATACCTCGACCTTCTCCCATTCCTGCAGTTCCAGCCGTTTAGCTATGCCCTGCCAGACTTGGGCATCAAACTGAAGGTCAATATAAATCTAAATGAGCTGATCAAATTTCGGGGCATGCTGCTCAAGTCCGAGTTCATAGAGAAGTAGACAAAGGAATTTAATTTTACAAAAGTAAAACCTACTCATTTGCATGTGTCTTCCTCTCCCTTGTCTTTGCAGTGGCTTCTCACGGAACATGGTCGTCAGCCTGTTGATGTACGCCTTTGGCTTTACCCAGCTGAGCTCCATACATCTGGGACATGATCGGAACTTTACCCTGTTGATGTATAATGAAAATGCCACAAGGGTGAGTCCACAATTAACCAAAGATAGGTTACGATATACTGTAAAGGTGCAAGCCGGTTTCAAACCGAACCGGTTCGAACGCGAAATATAATTTATTTATTTACTTTGACCCTTTAATTGGATTAGTTAGACAAAAACTGTCCAACCGAAACCTAAGCGGAATATATTTTAAATTTATTTCAAAAACTGTTAAGCCCAAAAAATGTCTTTTATTTTAAAAATATAGTTAATGCAAAACATTTTAGTTTTTGACATTGTACTAATGATTTTTTGAATTGTTACATTTAAAATTACCATGTGACGAACCAAGGTTCGAACCAAAACTGGGTTAGTGAGTGAGGTTCACGCACCATGAACCAATTCACCGAGAGTATTTTGTTGGATAAAAAACAATCTTCATCTTCTCCAGATTGATGGCAATATCTGTGTTGAGGACGTGCTTAAGACCTCGGAGCTCAAAGGTAAGCAAATTGGATTCACACTGGAGCACGCGGATGATACACAGAACGTGGAGTCGCTGCACAAGTGGAACCTCATTGTGGATGTTCAGACCTCAACCAAATCCAGCTGGTTCAAGGTCACCGGCAAGGTGCAGCGCAACTCTAAGGACGACGAGGAGGACTGGAAGGTAAGCATTATGTTAAGTGGGAAAGGGAGAGGGGATGGGGAAGGGGAAAACGGCGCTTTCAAAGGGGGCAGATATTTATTAAACCGAATTTTTGTGTAATTTAAACAGTATGATAGTCGACTACCCAATTTGTTTGGAGTAAACTCGCACATCCAGCCCCGTTTTGTCTACGTTGATGTTAAATTTGATTTTGATCTTCAAGCTTTTGATGAATGGGCGGCACTAGCCTTCCTGGCCGGCTATCTCCAGCTCTTCCTCGGCGTTGATGAGTGCCACGACACCATTTTGTAGGGACTTGACTAGCTCGAACTCGGTGAAGCCCAAGCGACGTCTATTGGAGATGTCCATGACGCCATCTTCGATGGCGGTGTGCTCGCCGCCAGTGCCGCGTATCTGCAATGACAGCTCCTCGGCCATTGCCTTGAGGCGCTCGTCGTCCTTGCTCAGCAGGGGCAGGCGAATGTGCACCGAGGCGCGCAGTGTGGTGCCCAGATTGGTGGGACAGGCGCTCAAGTTGCCGTAGCTCGGATGACGAGCAAAACTTAGATTCTTCTCCAGCTCCTGCAGACCGGTGACCAGGCGCTGGTAGACATCGCCCAGGTCGCCGCACTGCGCCATGGATATAATGCGCAAGTGATCCTCTTCGTTGACCCAAATCAAAAACGTCTCTGCGGGATTATGGTAGACACCGCGTCCGGTGGGCCAGAAGCGGTAGCAGCCAGCGGTTTGCAAGTAGGCATCGCCTCGCTGGAACAGTATATGCCGCTTGACCATCTCCTGCTGCGTTTCCGTGTCCACGTCAGCCAGCGTCAGATAGGTGCCAATGAGCTCGCCATCCATGGTCTCCGTGGCGGTGCGCACCTTCTCCTCCACCTCGATCAGCTGCTTCTCCGTCAGCTTGGGGAAGAACGGAAAGCCCTCAATGTTGCGCGCAATGCGTATGCGTGCGGAGAGAATGTATTTGCGTTCCGCATCCAGATTCTCGATCTCGTCCACATTGCCCCAGTCGATGTCCTTCTGGAGGACATCGCTGTCGTTTTCCTCCTGGCCGTGGTACTCCTTGATAATCGGATCGAACAGCTTGGTGAACACGTCGTAACACTCCGGATCGGCCGCATAGATGCCCACATTCGAGTCGTGGTGCTCGAAGCCCGAAACGGCGCAATCGTACAGATAAGCATCGACCGGAGACGCCGTGGTCACCAGCATGTACTCCTCCAACAGTTCCGGCGTCAGGTATTTGCGCAGCAGCGAGCTGACGTGCTCCTCGTCGTCGATGAGCGACTTGTAGCCAGCCATGGTGAGCTCCTGGTACTCCTCCGGTGATTTCTTGCTGCAAAGCGGGGCGGAAATGTTACCCAAGTGAATTCAAAATATTTAATATATAAGATATGGAAATTTCAAAAATTATATATGGTGAAAATTTCTTAATTTCTTCAAATAATTCAGAAATTTCTGAATACGAGAAATCGCTTATTTATGCCAAGAAATTTTTTATCAATTTAAGAACATGTTTTGTTCTTGAAATAAGAAGACGTTACGAATTCAGAAAACCAATTCGGTGCCGAATGTACTTACATTTGTCCACGCAGGCGTTCCAACTCCTGCTCCAGGCGAGCTATCGTCGTCTTGGCCTCCTCCAGGTCGTTCTTCATCAAATCGTATTGCGCATCGTCCGGGCAGCTCTCGCACATGAATTTGCGCACAAATCGAATGGCATCCTCGGGCTTGTTCTGCTCCTCGTAGAGCTTGATCAGCGCCTTGCTCAGCGCGTCTATAACTCCGGCGCGTTCCAGGTACTTGCGATATTGCACGCGCTTTGATTCAATCTGAGAGCAAAGCTTATTCAATCTGGCGCTGCTTTAATTTGCCTTCGTGTCTCTCTTACCGACGTCATCTTTTAATCTGCTCAACCAGAATCGAAACCAAAATTTAAAAACACAAACTAAATAAATCCTCAAACCAAAGCGTCCAAACCAACACGCTTGTCACACTAGAGTCTTTAGATTTTTCGGCACTTTCTTAATAAAAAAATGAATTTTCTGATGAATTTGTGATGTGAGAAATGCGTCTGAAACGTATTGTAGCTGACTGGTTTCTAAAACTGAAACCTGCCCGGGACATATTGATCAAACTGGCGACGTTTAACGCCAGGCCTGCCCACAACTACGAACAACTGCGAATGTGGGGCAGCAATTGTGGCAGGCAGCAGCTCGTGGCAATGCAGTAGGCTCGTGTGCCCCGACAACAATGTGTGTGCTGTATATAAAGTGGCACGCAGACAAACAGACAGGCTGGCAGACGAACAGTCCCGACGACAGACATTCAGGATATGTGTGGGCTAATCGCTGCCGCAGTTGTTGTGGTTGTCGCATGGCAGACGCTTCGTCATGGTAATCTGAGCCACCCTTATATAACGAAACCACCTCCAACAACGTTCCTTAACACACAAACACACACGCACACGCACAAATAGACCTACACACCAGACGATTACAGGAACATAAGTAAATACAAAAGGGAAATATCGAAAAACAATTATTAAAAGACAAAATTTAATATATATTCTGCTAGCCTTGCGATCCCTGTAAAATTGTTAGTACTATTAGGAATTTTCTATTTTGCTGATTGTTTAAAAAATATTTTATTTCTGACTTGAACATAAATTTGTTCAAGCAAAAAATTTCTATTACTAAAAATAATATTTAATTTTTAGAAAATCGAAATAATAAATAAGAATCAGTCCTTGGTAGATGAGTTGTCTAAGTGCTCAGGAGCCGGGTTCGAATCTCAGGCTAGTATATGGATGTATTGTTTCTCTTAGCCGAAGGCCAGTGTTTTCTAAAAATAGTTATGTTGATAGTTTTCAAAAATATATTTTGTTACTTATCTTATTTTATACTTTAAATAATAATAATTTTTTTTTCAAGAATTTTCTATGATTTTACTGAAATTTATTTTTTTATTTTGTGTAATTTTTAATTTTAAACTCCCAATTCTTTCCGACTATAACTCAGAACATAATGCTTAAACTTATTGAATACTTAATTAAATAGGTGGACTTTGTTATTTTATATTTGATTTAAAATTCATATTCATTGACATAGTTAATTAATTAATATACCCTTTCCTTTAAACAAATCATAAATTTATACCAAATCTCTGCTGCGCTGGCCCTTTTTACAACTTGGCAACTCATTGTTTCTATTGCTGTGACCAGCAGTGTACTTGTTTCAAGTACATATACAGGGTGCTAATGAGAGCACTCGGCACGTGTCAGTGGCACCCACTTGAAACCTTTGCTGACTTCTTGGCTCACTTTGTGCTGTCTCTTGCAGGCCTGCTCCAAGTTGACCTATGAACCTCTTGTCTTCACCAAGCGCCCGCACACACTCAATGGCTATGTGGTCTTCGGCCTGGCCGCCGAGGACGGCGAATGCCCTGAGACCGGCTCCAAGGTGCAATTTGCAGCACGTGCAGGCGTAAGTACTCTCGACGTGGGTATTTGAACTTTTGTGACTGATGGAGGTTTATCATTTTGCAGCCCTCGGAGCATGCACGCGCCTTTCTGCGCTCGGACAGGATCTCGCTAACGGACACCGATTTCTGTCCCAAGGAGGTGCTCAAGTTCTCGCCCATACCCACATCGAAGTATTGCAAGCGCAGCAACTTTGAGAATTTCACATCCATAACGCAATATGACATGGACCTGAAATTCAATAATGTAAATCGAAGAGCACAAGATCAAATATCAGATTAGTCAATCAATTCTTTTATTAGATGCCCGCCTGGTTTGACCTGTGGTCCACGCGTCTGGATCACCTGGTCTCCGCCTTGTCTGCCCACAAGGTAGACAGCCTGCACATGAGCCAGCAGATTAACATCACGATGCACACGCCGCACGATCATTTCTGGCTAACTGTGGAGGTGAATGGGGTCCACTGGCGCATCTATAACATTCCGTTCTTCTACAAGCTCGACTCCAAGTTTGATGCATCGCACGAGTTGACCTACGACTCGGGCTTGAAGCGTTCCTGCTCAGTGATAAACGGCATGATCAATTCATTCGACGATTATCTCATTAATCTGGGCGAGATTGCCGCACAGCCGGATTGTCTTACCCTGCTAGTGGCGGACTGCTCGCCTCTGCCCAAGATGGCTGTTTTCCTAACTCCCTCGCCCGCCGCCCAGAGCCTGGCCAGCAATTACGGACTGCGCGTACACATTGGCCCTAACTACTTCAACTTCCGTTCGCGTGCCGGGAACAGCAGTCAGCCCGACGAGGCACCCGTCTTCATTTATGTGAATCAGGCACAGACTCCACATGATGTGCGCCAGAAGCCATATCAATGGCCGATCGACGACAGTGACTATGCATTCCGGTAGGTTCACCAAGTGGACAGCAACTGTTCCGTTTTATTCAATCGCATTTTCTCCCGCAGTGTGGAACTCAACGAGCAGAACCTCTTGATCGTCGAGTGCACCAAGTTGAGCGCCACCATCCAGTTCGACATGTACAACATCTTGAACTTCGAGATCTTCGGCGTCTACAAGCATCAGATGTGCGGCCTGTGCAGCAAGCCCCTCAACCGCATGCAGAACTACACGCTTTGCGAGCAGGACACGCGGGGGACACAGACACAGACACCGACGCCTGTGCGGAATGTGTCCGAAGTAATTCTCACATAAGGATGATAATAAATTGTAACTAATGTAAAGAGAACGCTGTAGAAAATCACAAGAAAACTTAGCCAAAATAAATGGATAGCTCAGCGCTCTAAAAAAAATAAAAATAAAAACAGAAGGGATCAACAAATATAACTTAATTATACTATTAACAAAACTTGAATAACAACCAAATTCAACTTGTGAACTTCCAGTTCTTGTAGCATACTTATTGGGATCGTGTGACCAAATTTATGCCCTATGAAAGTGGGTAAAACACAAAATATTGTGTAAATGTCTATAACAGGCAGAAGGAGACACATCCAAGAACTTGAGACTTTGGTTTTTTAAGTTACTGTATACTACTTATACGCAGGTCAAGTTTATTTCAAATTGAATTGTCTATAAGATACTTTGATATTTATTTTTAAGCAGCCGAATGTGCAAGATTTCCTATGCAAATTCCAGCTGGACTACAAAGCGCACAGAACCGCCTGCAGGTCGACAAAAAAAACGGAAATCAGACAGTTTAGCTGATTACTTTTACGGGCGGCAGTCGGAATCAACACGAACCATTTTTCCAACATCACAGACACAACACCTAAGCTACATTTGGTGGAAAAGCAGCAGCATATTGAGATCATTTGGCCTTAACCACTAAAAATACCTACTAAAGATGCGCCAATTGCCCCTACTTTGGCCTTGGCATGGGCAACAGCAACAACAACCCCAGTCTCTGTCGCCAGCAATATTCTGGCTTCGCAGCCATTGCAACTTTTGGCACATATTGCTTCGAAAGGCTAAAAAGACGAGAAGTCAGTTGAGTTCTCCAATTTATATTATATAATTAAATACATAAACCAGCTTATTTGGCACATACGCATACGAACAAATATATACTAGCTACATCATTTAAATAATATATTGCGAAAAGTGTCATTAAAATCGGTGATCGGTGAAGTTTAATAAATTTGACGAGCCCCTTTTGAAGAAATAGTTTTGAGTTACTTTTTTATTTTGCTTAATAATTGGTTCGTTTATCTAAACCATTTTAGTGAATTTGAGAAATGAAAACATAAAGTCCATAAACTTGTTCTTAAGTTAAATTATAATAAATCAAGAAAATAAAGTCATCGATATTCTTGTGAAACGCTTTATAAAAGCCTTCGATTATTAGTTCAATATGTTAGAACTTAAATTAAATGACCGTATTGATCTTTGAAAATGCAGACAAATTGCAATAATTTACCCTATTGGGCATAAACTTAAAGAATTACTTCCAATTGAAATATCATAAGTGTGAGTACGTAATTATTTGGTATCAGTCTGTGCGTCGTGGGCACAACTTCGACGTCAAGTGCTCTTCATACGAAGTAAACAAAATTTTATTCTGATTATTATTTTACTGCTGCTTCCAGCCCACTTGCTTCTCCCGGTCGCGATGGAGTTGGGTCAGCAAGTGCAAACGCAACTGGGCGACACTCTCGAGCGACTCGTTGCACAATCTACATTTCAGAGTCTGCATGGTACCGTCGCTGCAAAAGAATCAGACACTTAGAGTGGGTATTCATGTTACACCACAAGCTACTTACAAGTTGCGCCAGTCGTATAGTTCCTTGCAATTTGCTTGTAGAGCTAACAAATTGCCCATGTTCTCGCTCTCCAGATCGTGAGAGCAGTGCATGGGGAATATAGCACGTTTGCCGTAAGGTTCGGACGGCGGCTCCAAGTCAGACATTTCCTCCCAAATGTGTTCAGTATTGGACACGTGCCGTTCAACGAAACTACGATCCTTTCCAAGCAACCTAGAAAACTTTTCGAAAATGAATAATCTTAATACGGAAGTTTGTGGTTCTGTACAAACCGAGTTAACAATGAACGTAATTGATTGAATATAACAACACGATCCTCCGTACCCACCGAGGGCATTTCGTTTGCATCAAAATTATAGAACATACTATCGATATTATAACGCATTTGGTTTATCTGAAAGCATGTTTTAAATGATTTAAATAACCGACTAAATTCATGAATATGTTTCTACAAAAATAGTCGAAAGTTGCCTTTAAATCTGTACAGCAAATTTCATAAAAAATAAAAACAGGTTGCAAATTAGCACTAAAGGTACCTATTCCAAGATCTAACTCAACTATGCAGAACGACGTATCCAATGAAATTAGCGGAACTAAAAATCAGGCAGTACACCAAAAATTGATAAAACTCACAACAATACAAGAAGGGCCAATCATTGGACAGCTATCGATACAAGATACTTGCCAATTTAACAGATAAGGGGGCAAGGAAAAATCCAATGAAGCAAAAGCGCACCCGATAAAGCAAAGCTGCACTCTTATTCATAAGCCGGTGGAACTTGTAGGAAGCAACAGCTTATACGTGACGTCGCTCTAAAAAAGATATATAAGAACAACTAAACTGCAAACCAAGATAAGTACCTCAGGGCACAAAACAAAACTACTACTAACTAAAAAGCAGCTAGAGCTTGCAAGTTGTTTCTTCGCACGAAAATGCATTTGCACTGTCTGATGTTATGTCTTTATCAACATTATAAAAAACAAAATAAAAAATACCACAGCTACTGTTCAAAATTGAGCTAAGGGCAGATTCTGTTACTTAAGAAAAATTCTGTAGACCTCATTTACAACCTATATCTTCTTCCTCTTAGGATAACAGTAGAGGAGCCGCACAAATAATTAAATCTCGTAAAATGCCCCAACTGCCAAGAGTTCGAACATACAAAATTGAAGTGCATGTAACTACATGTTACGTATGCACAAGAAGATTTAACAAATATAATAAATGTTCCAAAGAAAAATACTGTTATCCTTATGTGCACTATTTGTACACTAGGCTTGACTGGCCTAAAAATTGCAAAGCTTGAAAAAAAATAAAATTTATAACGAGAATTAACAGATATCTAGCACTTACAATACGGATATCATCTTTGAGTATAGAGACATCTAAATTAATGACCATGTCGTGCTCTTCGAAGTAAGGCTGCATAGTTTTGGGATTATAGCCGAGGCCCGCCAACAGGCAGACATACTTCGTACGGTCCTTATTGCATTTGATTTGCATGGTGGGGCAGAAAAGCATGGTCATTAGTGCACCGAAGCCATGTATATTAGGCATCAGAGTGGTGCCGCGAGCTGTCAACCTTTCAGAGCCTTCAGCCTCGGCCACGGAGGCGGCCACCACCATCTGGTCGTGACGATCCTGGGGTTCGGTATCCAAAAGTACAGCATTGACAGAGTCTCGCTCAATTGTCACCGACTTGTACATGCCAATGCGAAGCATAGAACACATGCTGCTCTCGAGCGGACTGTATGGTCCACGCAGACGTATGCTAAGATTACATTTATCCAGAGGCGGTGGCTCCAAGTCCTCATCCTTCGGCAGCTGGGCAAAGCGCAGATACTCTTCATTGATGTGCTCTTGCTCTGCCACGGGCACATGACACTTGGCCTCCTGCTTGCGTATGCGAAAGTCGTGATCCTTGCGTGACATATAGTCCTCGTCGGCGCGCCGAGCCAATTGGCGCTCCACCAGTCTATCGTTAAGCAAGCCATCGCGCATGTGGATCAGAACAGCGGCCACGTTGTTAACCAGCGAATAAACCTCCAGCTCCAGACGACCGCATTTAGCAACCGAGATCAACATTTCGTTGGCCTTCTTGGGCCACAGATTGTAGAAACTGGTTACCGACGATGGCTGCACCAGCGCCAAGCGACATTCAAACATGCGCGGAGGCAACTGCTCAAATTCGCGCTTCAGCTCGAGCGGCATGAGACGTAGCTGATCCATGGGCAGCAGTGCCGCATCGCCGTAATCAATGAAGCGCACACGAAACTTGGGATGTACATTTGTCTGCGTCTCCACTCTCAACACCACTGCGCGCTGGAAGAGGTGTCCCCGCTTCGCCAGCAGCTGCAGACCCTTTGTAATGGCGCTCGCACTCCGCACGTGGCAGCTTAGCTGCTGTGGGGCATTGAATATCTCGGACATGCTTGCAATACGCTCGGCAAGCGCGCGTGGCTGGAAGTAAAACTTGCCACAGTTAACAATCTGCGAAAAAGAAAGAAAGAAAAGAATAGATTCAATTAGTAACAGTGGAGCTAAAGTTAAATTAACGAACAAAATTAAAGAGAATATTCTATTGGAGTCATATGTGTCAGTTCATATATCAGTTTCTTAAGATTTATATTTAAAAACAAAATATTAAACAAAGCCTTATTATTTTGACAGTATGTTATCCTGAAACAATTAGTTTTCTTGAAATCGATAAGATTCGGTTTTATGCCGATTTTTTTTGAGCATATCTCAGAGACTATAAGAGGTAGCTTTGTATTTTTACGTTAAGTATACAACAATATTTCACTTTCTTGATACCACCCACTATTCCATACATTATTTCTACATACATTGGTTTGGTATATTTAGCCCTATGCCTGTGTTTGTATGTTTCCGTTTTTGTACGTGTATATATAATGATATTGAGCTCGGAGATGGGTACAGGGTATCCCATAACCGGGCACTCTTGACTAAAGCACGCTTGCTTGATTTTATTTAAGACTGCCAATAAAACTTTGTACGGATATATCCATATTAAAAAAGAAAATACAGCTGATATATGAAAATATTTTTTTGACTCGTCTTGAATCTTGTTACGAAATGTTTGCAAAAAAAAAAAACTTATTCTAAATATATTTATTACATCTTTTGAGTTCTTCTTAACTTTGAAAATCATTTCTTTAAATTCCTTTAGATAAAAATGAAACTTGTTACTGCTTATTATAGTGTACCAATCTATATTAGGCATATTAGGGCAGCTTCAAGCTTCGATTCAAGATTTTAAAAAATTATATCAAAAGGCACACTCACGTGAGTTATAAGTCCGATAACCTTCTTGTCAAACACAGATGGTAAGGTGAGTAGCTCTACATTCCATTGCTTGGATGGCGGCACCCAGGTACATTCATTGAGCACTCCAATTTTGCGCTGTTGCACGTACTTAAAGGCGGTATTTTGACTGTAAAATAAAATGGCAGTTAAACATAGTTGAATATTAATGGTCAAATGACAAGTTATTATAGTCCAACTTACTCCATAACGCGCAGTGGACGATTCGGGGTGTCTAGTCGCATGCGTACTGCTTTGTACACCTCGGTCATGACGCGACCCGGGACCTGGACGACCTTGGTGGTGTCCAGATCGTCATCGTCCGACTTGAATGTAACAAATAGCTTTTCCGAGCCATGCTGAAAGGTGACGTCCATGTTCTCGGGCGGAATTTTCGCCTCTAAGAACAGTTCCTTTATGCGCCGTGTGTATAGCTCGCCCATGTAACGCGGCTCAAAGTGGGTGAAGAAGACGGTGCGGCATGGATCGTTGCCACAAATGGATTGGTACAAGTTGCGGTCGTAGTCCGCATTCGCTTTGTTGCTGCGCATAAAATAATTGGGATAGAACGCACCGGCTATGATTACCTTCAGAATTATGGACTTCTCGCGATCATCCCACATCTGGCACGATCCAGAGGGCAACGGTTGTAGATTAACAGCCGTGCAGCGCTGGCGCAATTCCTGCACCATCAAATGCATCTCCTTGAGCGAGCGCAAGTTGACGTTAAAGCGACGGGCCCATTGCTCTGCCGACTCCTTAAGCATACGATCCTGACACATGTTCAGATAGATCTAAAGAAAAACACAACAGATATAGTAAAGAATTATGCTACGCTACTCTATACTTACTCTATACACACGCCAAATGGCCACCATATCGGAACCGGAACCATCGGCAAAAATGTAATGCATCCAAAACGCATCCCGCATATGTCCACGTTTTCCCGTCAGATACAAGCAGCGCACAGTCATGCCGGCAGCTAGCAAGGAACACATATTAAATGAGATCAATTCACGGTTAGGGCTAACCATTTACCTATAACAACGGCCTCGTCCAGGCAATTGAAGACGTAGCCCAATATGATAAGGCGGCTCAAGCGTACATCTAGCGGAAACCGTGACATAATTTTACCCCAGAAGGTAATATCGCCGTCCAGCTCCTCGTAAACGCCATCAACGGTGGTGTACAGGGCGCCTACCTCTTTTAGCAGCAACACTGTGTTGTGTATGTCCGAAAGATTTGGCGGCGACATGGCCAGGGCCAAAATGTCACTAGGTCTACCCATATCGAGCTCCTTGGCCTTTAGCACCGAGTTCTGTTGCGGCGAGCGCAGCATTTCGGGTACGCCAAACTCTGTCATCTCCTCCAAATAGAAGGCTTTTGTCACCATGCGATAAACTCGCCCGCTGCGTATGCGACCAACGCGTCCAGCACGTTGACGACAATTTACTTTAGAAGCCCACTCCAAACGCAGGCTGCTAAAATTGGAGGCCGTATCGGTGTGCAAAACCCTGGTTAGGCAAAAATCAATTACATAGGAGACATCCGGCACAGTTATAGAGCTCTCAGCAATATTGGTGGTCAGTATGACCTTGCGATGGCCAGAAAGAGGAGGCTGGAAGACATCCGCCTGGGAGTCGGGCGACATCAGCGAATGGCAGCGCACAATGGTGATTTTCATGCTGGGACTGTGTGGCAAAGAAAAAAATTATAGTTATATATTACGCTTCAAAAGGATATTAAATTATATAAGTCAATGTAAAATATTGAGTAAATAAATTCCAAAATAGGGAGTTGAGTAAATAAATTCCAAAATAGGGAGTTTATTACTTTAAAAAGTACAAATATAAAAATATTAAAAATAATTAAATATAAGCACATTTAAATTTAAAATATTTTTTGAATTTAAATTTTAAAAGTTATATCTCAAAAGATCAAACTATTCCCTGCTCACATAAAGACCGATATTATTTGTGGATTTATTTAATTTATTTTCTCGAAAGCTGTTATACTTGATAGTTAATACTGCGAAAGCTTTGTGGTACTTACTTTTCCTCCATGACGTTGGTTATGTGCTCTGCCATGGTGTCAATCTCATTGATGCCCGGCAGAAAAATAAGCACAGAGCCGGTGCGTTTTGCCTCTTCGTAGGACTGCTGGGATTGGCCGACAGCCTTTCGCTCCATATTATCAATGACCAGTAGAATTTTGGTGGCATCGCCGTAGCCCTCAGGTAAAATTCCCGGTTCCCTGTGCTGCGGCTCATCCTTCCAATGTATATTTTTAAGCTGGTCGCGATAATATTTGACAAGCGGATATTTGCGTCCATGGCTGGCGGTGACCACGGGCGGAAAGGACGAGCTGGTGGCGAAGTATTTAGAAAACTCGCGCGTATCAATTGTGGCCGACATCAGGATGACCTTAACGTGACGCGAATTAAGCGCCAGCAGACGGCGCACCACGATTAGCAAGAAATCCATGTCCTGATCACGCTCGTGCACCTCATCCAGCACAATGTGCGTATAATGGGTAAGCGTCTTTAGGCGAATCAAATTGTTCAGCAAGACGCCCGTGGTGCAGTACAACAGACGCGTGTCCTCCAGATTCGACTGGCGATGCAGGCCAACCTGGTAGCTGCACACGGTGCCCGGCTGCCATTGTCGCTCCTGGCAAACACGATTGGCAATCGAAATGGCAGCAATGCGGCGCGGCTGCGTCACGACGATATTACAAAATTCGCGCCTTTTAAAGGCCTCGTCCAATATGTATTGCGGCACCTGGCGGTAAAAAAGCGTACCACAGCAATCGATAACAATTAAATACAGAAAACCTGCGATAGTCACGAGTGTCAAATCGATAGTGCACCCAAAAGAGCAACGCTGCGCGATGCAATCGTAAACAAACATGGAGCAGCATGTGTACGACGACTGCTGGCAGCTGCTACTGCGTTTTGGACGGGACGCCGAAGTGTCCCGGGAGGCCAAATTCGAGACCTTTTGCCACACATGGCAGGAATTGCAGATGCAGCACATCTACTCGGCGCAAACCAATCACATCGAGGTGATCGAGACCACCATGGCGGCCATGCACGTGGCCAAGCGAGTGGCCTGCGGCCGTCGAACCAACGGCGAACTGTTTCAGGCAAAGCGCGCTCAACGCATTGGCGCCATCTATTTACTGTACGCCATCTACAACAAACAGCCCACGAAGCATTTCGTCAAGATCGAAGTGTCGCCCCGCACCTGGCAATCGCTTACCGGCTATATCGAGCAGCTGCGGCACGAGGGTGCCGAGCGGGCCGACACGCAGCAGGTGAGCTACATTTTCTGGCAAATGGTCCAAGACCAAGCCTTCCGCTACACGGCTCTGGACTACTGCCAGGCCCTGGATGCGCTGACCGCCTATGACAGTCTGGAGAGCTTTGCGGAAGCCAAGCAGCAAAAGAGCACTGCAGCTTCGCTGCTGCAACAGCAACTTAGACCGAGGGGGGCTAACTTAAACGAGGAGCTGCATGGACTAGCGGAGCTTGCCGCCATTTGCAAGCCGCTCTGCCAGCTTGAAACAGCCTACAACAAGCAAATGGAGCCGCATCGCTCATCGTTTCCCGCCACAAACATCTTCCGCCAGCTGAACGAGGTCTTCTGTGAGATCAACGATCTGCTGACGGACGAGGAACGGCCCACGACGTCAAGCGGCACAAATGACCAACTGGAGCTGCGCAAGCGCGTCCGCCACAAGGCGATGTTTGGCGACGCGCAGGAGAAGATGTCGACAGACGAAGAAGATGAATCTGAATCGCCGCTGCCTGAAACTCGCGATCCGCACGAACGTCGCATGTCTTCAGCGACGGTCTTTGGGCGCAAATTGCCAGATGATGTGCTCAGAGACTTGGAATGCTCATCAAACCTAGATAGTTCATGACTTGTTCTACTGAGCTGTTCCGATAATTGAATTCATTCCAAAAGCAGTTTTTAGGCTTAGTTTGTTATAGAAAATACATAAATTTAAAATTGTTTGCTGTTTTATAAAAGATGCGTGATGCGAGCAGGAGTGAGAGCATTTTTGTTACTTTTGCAGCTATATGATATAGTAGTCTAACCCGGCCGACTCCGATATATGCAAAATTTCACGATAGCTTAAAAACTGAGACTAGTTTGCATAGAACCACACAGACGGACTCGGCTCTTGTCACTGATCAAGAATATAAACATTTTATAGAGTCAGAGATACGTCTCCTTCCATGCTCGTGACAAAATTACAGTAACTTCAGCAAGGGTATTAAAAGTTCTGAACTAGTTCTTTCAGGCTACATATTTGCGAAATACTAAGCGAGTAGTGAAACAAGGCTAGATCGAATGATAAGCCATGTATATATATATATATATATATATATATATATTATTATTATTATATTATATTACATACCTGGGTTGTCTTACCACATCCTGTCTCGCCTTTCAATATAACCACCGGATTTTCTCGGATTGCCGTAATTATTTGTTCACGCTGCGCATAGATTGGCAAATTTCTGTTGCGATTCAAATCGAACCTGTATTTTTCATAGTATGCTTCATCGGTGCGAATGCCGGGCAATTCTTGCGATTCCTCCTCCTCCTCATCGCTGTCCAGATCGTCAATCGTTCTGTTTCGTTTGGCACCACTTTGACCATCCGCGAGCTGTTGAGTAAATAATAAACAAAACGCGGCTCCAATTACAGATAAACACACATATACATACACACACATACACACACACACACGCACACCCACACACGAAGTCCAGTCTCATGCTTACATTGTTCATGAGTTGCTTCTCTTTTGCGACGATTTCATTCACATAATCTACGCCGAAAATCTCGCGCTTGATCGGTTTTAAATCACTGGTCTCTGTAGCGAGAGCTGTGGGATCGCCAGTTATACAACCTTTCGGTGCCGAGCCACGTGTAAATTGCTTCGAGAAATCAAAGAAGTCCATCAGATCGGACTCCATTCTGATGCAAAGCGATCACTTTTCAGAATGCAATTCCCGAAAGTTTTCTAACACCTACAAAACGTTGCCAGCGCGCGTCAGAGGTTAAACGGTAAATGGCAATTATTTGAACTGGCAATACTTTTGTACAGCGCGCATTCACCAACACTTCTGCTATAAATTAGGGGTAGCTCAATTTGTTCGAATAAACAATTTGAATGGGTTTTCTATGATGTCAAAGTTACACGGAAAATATATATATTCATATATACATTAACATATACGTTACTAAGTTTCCGATAAATTGCGATGATTGCTCGACAGCCTAGTTGTCGATAACGATATGCATTGATAGATATTCGTGAGACAAAGTATTCAGTATCGATACCCTCTTACACTGCTGCTGACGTTTGACAGTACAATTAAGCGAAATATAAAACAAAAAATTTCACGAGTAAGAACAAACAAAATATAATACTTGGATCAAAATTGTATAAATAAAAGAGCTGCCTAAAAGGAGCACAAAAATGACACGTAAGTGGCGTAGACCAAGGACTGTGTTTACCATTTCATTGTTTCGTTTGTCGTTTATTGGGCATTTGTGAGAGATATGAATCAGTTTAATTTACTTTATACCTACCAAGCTGCACAAAGAATAGGTAATGATAGGATTTGTATGTAGAACATATTGGCGTAGGCGTATCGATTCACAGACTTATGACCGCTTGTGTAAATATGTTTGTACATTGTACATACATATGTATATATCTGCGTGCATGCATGGCGTGAATGCTTCTAACCTCTACGGCCAAACTGGACCAAATTAGCATGCGAATTGAAAACAGAAAGTCAGTTATTATGAAATAAAAATTATAACGTTGCGTATGTAAATCAGATAATCATTTCTAACGCCCTTTGCAGGTGGCAATCAACGAGACCTGGCGCGCGCCAAGAACCAGAAGAAGCTAGCCGAGCAGACCAAAGGCAAGCGAACGGACGCTCTCACGGTGGAGCAGCGGAAAGCCAGGTGAGTGGGAATATGCTCCGTACGCTGTTTAATCGTCTAAAGTACTTGCGATCTTCTCTAGGGATGCTGAGGTGATGCGTGAGAAGCAAAAGAAAAAGGAGGACGATGCGGCTGCTGCTGCTGCTGGCAAAAGCAAATAGAAAATCAACGTTAATTCCAGTTCCAGCTAGAACAGCGTGCATCCGTGCGGTCGTCGTAGGTCACAACAAATTTTCGTTAGGCATAGGCAGTTTTAAAACAAAGCAAAAGCAGCAGTCGTAATCCGGAGACACCGATCGACGCCAGCGATTAGACTCCAGGATGGATGGTCAATGTCAATCAATTGGTTAAATTGCGCAAAACATGTGAATTACAAACAGAAAAGCAGACGAATATCCAGTCAACTACGCATCCCTTGGCAAAACACACAAAAAGGCTCGTTTTCTTTAATGTTATGCAATACTGCTGAGCAATTAATTATCTTAATTATTTCTCTATATACCTGACTAAATTATTTACTGTAAAATATATAAATTTTCAAATAAAACATAATATACAGCCAAAACAACCAAAATAAACATTGCTTAATATTATGTATTATTATTTATGTCGAAAATATATATATAAATATAATCTAACTAATAAGCAAATACATAGCTCTTAAATTGATTTTAAGTGGTCGAGAGAGAAAAATAGATTGAAATTGCTTACTAAATAAACCAATCAGACCTTATGTGTACCTTCGTATATCGTGCATAATTGTCTTGTTAGGCTACATTTTAGGGATTTATGCTAGTGCCGATAAGATAGTCCAAAGTGCATCAAATTAGCTTATAGGTACTACAAAATATTGATTAATGCATGGAATAAGTCGGTAAGACTGTAAGGCTTGTGACTTTGCATAGCGGACTCTTTTCGCGTTATTCATTACTTTATTCTGTTTTCAAATGGGCTAAATGCCACATATCTGGTTCTTTTGCTAGCTTGTTAAATATGTTGCTCTTAGATTATGTGGATTATATACTGTGGATGGTAATAAAGTCAAATTGATTTTTTTTTAACGTCTTTCATGATACCATACATCCATCGGCAATATGGTTGTCTTCTTGTAAGTTATTTAGCGATCACAATCCAAAAACGGCACAAAGACTTACCTAGAGCATAACTTTCTACTGCGAATTCCAAACACAAGATATATAGTGTAAGCCATATGTATGCGGGCCATATATTTATATTTATGTACTCTTGATATGCTTAGGGCCCATATAATTCCCTAACTAAACTTGAGCCCTAACTAAACTTAGTTCAAAACTCATTTGTCAAAAGTAAAAAAAAATTCGGTTTACTGTTCAAAATAATGCCTTTCAAAATGCTCAGGCTTTCACATTATTTGAATTTAAAAGGATAAATATCATATTTAAAAAATTAATCATTTTTTTGGTGGTCTAAATTCAGGCAATATAAGTTGTTAGAGTTAAAACATTTCATTCTACTTATCTACAAAAGAGAAAATTATTCGTTTCGACTTAAGGTTGTGTAGAATTTTTGGGCAACTGGTTCTGTTCAACGTTCGGGATATGATTTAAAAATATTGAAATTACGTATTCGAACCGGTTTGGTTTAAGCCCTGTTTGCAGTCTTGATCAAAAGTTTATAAATTTTAAATTTTACAACTATGTATTTGTAGCTATACTTATAAAACTGTATTTTTCAATGTAGATTCAAACATGAATTTAACATTAAAAAAGTTTAAGTTTAGAGCGATTTAAGCTTGTTTGGTAACTGAATATTTACAGTTTCGTAAGTGCGTTATAATACACTTCAAATTGAGTTTTGGACATGTCATATTTTGCTGATCAAATCGTTAGACCGACGATTTGAATCCGTATAGTGGCAATGTAGTATAAATTTAATAACAATACTGTCGATGCACTCCAGTGACCTCTTAAGGAGATTTTTCTTCTTTTTTTTTACCTGAAGCTTAGCACAAATTTACATACAATGGATAATTTTTAGGTCAATTAATAAACAATAAATAACAGAAATCTTCTAAGTGCCGAAGATTGAATGCCCTTGCAAACACAAACTACGGTATGATTAAACAATTTTCGATAATTATTAAATATATACATATCTATATTAAAAGTAAATATATGAAGATAATAAGTTTTCGTAAATGAGAATCGTAATTTTCCAGTTTTTTGAATAATGCGGAAAAACTAAAAAATATTATTATACAAATATTCTCACCGTTCCTAAGACAGCTAATTAGTTTTATTACAAAATTTGATTGGAAACAGAAAAACACTTTAAAGAGTTTTCATAGGTAGAAGTTGCTTGCTTGGAAGTAAACCCAATTGCCTTTAGGTCTCCTGAAATAAAGAGTAAAAAAATTATCATCAGAGAAAAATAAAAGCGACACACATAATTCGATTTATAAGAAAGTATCAAACAGGCCACAGACTCTCGCCAAAGCCGAAGGAACCCAACTGCCAATAAGTTGAATCTAGCATTTACCATTTGTACGTACATAGGAGAAATGCCCAAAAACAAAAAGCCAAGTCGAAACAACTAACACTGCCAAGCGGGCCACTAACCAAAAATGGGCGACAGCGGAGCGTGTTGGCATCGTATCTATGGCGCGTATCTCAAATGGCTAGTCGCAGTTCCATGGGATACGGATGCCGATGCCGATGCTGTTGCTGTTGTCGTCGCCAATGCCAATGCCGGGCCTGGGAGTGGGACTCGAGCTGGTAGAGGGTCGCGTGCGAGATGCGCATGTACAGCGGACTTCTTGGAAACGCGATGACAACAACAACAACGCTGGCCAGCTGCCCAAGTAATGAGCGCGTTTTAATGATTTGTTCGGTCTTGTAGTGCAAATCGTTGTAACTGATACCGCAGAACTAACAAAGGCCCAATGTTAGTTTAGTTTTGTGTTTGATAAGTTTAGGCCGGAGCCGCGGGCAAAAAACAACAATAACAATAACAGGTTTTTTAGTTTTACAAGCTCGCAGAGCAGAGAAAGCTCCTCAACGAAAGCTTAAGCAAGAGCAAGCAACCTTAAGTTTCAGAACTTTTCTACGCCACATATCAAAAATTGAATCGATTCGGCGTCAGCGTTGGCGTCGGCGTCGGCGTCGCAGCAGCCAAGCACTGAGAGCAACTTTTTGCTGTTGCCGATCGCCTCTCTATGCGACTCTCATGAGCGGCGCGCGTTTTCAGTCGCTACGTGAAACTCGCTGCAAACACAACTAAACCGCGCGCAAAAGCCGTGCCAAAAGTCATATCAAAATAAATGAGAGGCATATGATCAAAAATTCTAAAAAAAATAAAAAAATAATTGTCATTAATTGGCTATCCAAAAAGTTTGTGCAAATAAAGTCAAGTGCGCGTAAAAGTAGAAAGTGTAAGTGAAATTGGCTTTCTGCCGACAAATTTGGCAGACATTTAATGCGGATGGAAATGCAAATGCAAATGCCAAGTGTCTGACATTATCAGCACTCAATTGGCAAACGAATGCAAGTGCAATTTCAAATCATACTCTATGCCCCTGTGCCTGGGCACTGGCAGCTCGATCGGGCGATCGATCGTTCAATTGATCGCCAAATGCAAATCAAGTGATAAACGATCGCCACGAAATTGAAATAACAGGCGTGCAGCTTTCAGTTGGTAGAGGAGCAGCTACCCGAGTTCCCAGACCGCAATTGTATGCCCCCACCCCCCACCACGACAGTCTGAGTCGGAGGCGATCGTCTGCCGTTGACAGTCGCAAGTCGCGGTCGTAGTCGTGTGTTTCTTTTTATTATTTATACAAAATATATTCAATTTCATTTAGCTGTTGCCGCTGTTGTTCTTGTTGTTGTTGTTGTTGTCGTCGACAGCAATTTCAATATTCAAATGATCATGATCACTTGACTGCGACTTCGCCGCACACTCGAAACGATCGCGTTTCAAAGCTCAGCGATTTCTGAGCGCCTGCAACATCAGCCCAGCAAATTATTATTAATACGCTAAACAAAACAAACAAGAAGCACCAATTAAATATTCTTACTTATAATAGCTACTGTTTGTTTTCAATCCCGTTGGGGATCCGATCGTGCAGCCTGTTTACCTACTGCGGCTGCGCCTGACCCAATTTGCTGACGGCATTGATGAAAAATTACGAGCGAAACAAAACAGTTTGTTTGTTTTCATACTTTAGCTTTTGCAATTGCGCTCTATATAGACATGCCTACATCTACATACATGCATACCTATATGTGTATTTATGCATGAAATGAAGTGTATTCCTTAGCTCTCAGCTCAACTGTTGCTCCGGTGCAGTGCCCGGCATGATGTCAGCTCCATCTCCCACTGTCTGAGAACGTGTTGACATTGAATTTGACATCGACAACCTGCAATGCTGAATTTTATTTTTGGGCATGCGACCCCGGACCTCGAAATGCCTGACTAAAGAAAATAAATATCAAATAAATAATTGAAAGCATTTCAAATATACCACATCGTTTTGGCCATAATCGAATCTACAAAATAAGCTC
This sequence comes from Drosophila colorata, assembly GCA_035041545.1. Taxonomy (NCBI): domain Eukaryota; kingdom Metazoa; phylum Arthropoda; class Insecta; order Diptera; family Drosophilidae; genus Drosophila; species Drosophila colorata. Next base: position 3,301,348 of record JAWNLD010000680.1, on the reverse strand, counting down.
AACTCGTGTGGAAAATTGCTCAAAGAGTACAGTGGCCTGCGTGGGCATATACGTAATATTTGCATTAATTATAAATTTTGGCAGAACGATCAAGACAAAAGCAACGGTCTGCGCCACTTTTTAGGCATGCGAGTCAGCTATGCCCAATAAAAATCACATTCAAGCTCCATGTGAATGGACGAGCCCGGAATAAAGTTGAGCTTATTGTTGAGCAAAGTTTTTGAACATCTGTTTCATGTGTAACGAATATATTATGTGTTTTTGATAAGGATAACAAGATTTTACGCCTTATATAAGCATGTGTTTTGAACAAATAAATGTGTATGTGTACAAATAAATTTATTACCAAGACGACGATATATTTTGGGCAACGGCAACGCTTCATTAGGTTCCCTTTTAAGTTTAAAAGCCCATTCAGAACTAATAAAAATATACAAAACAAAAAAAACAAATAAGTGCTTTGACATTTTTTGACTATAGAATCCCCTGTGAATTCGTGCTTAAGTTATAAAGCTGACGGTGACGGAAAATAAACTTTTTGTATGAATTTAAAGAAAGAAAAAATAATTATTTTTTATTTCGATAGCAAATCTGATGAAATTTTGTTTTCAATGAGAACAACATTCTGAGTTAATCTTACAAAAATATTAAAGTTTAATCTGAATATACCTATTCATACTTTGTGGGTGCAGAGTACGCTCGTCAAAATGCGAAAAGAAAGAGCAGAAAACGTGAAGGTTGAAATTTACAAGGCAATCAGGCAAAGCAATAAGATAAAATAGCGGAATACTAAATGGAATACATTTCTAGAAAAATGTTCTACCGCCATAAACGAGGCAGCCGCACACCTTCATAAGTTAGAGTAGGCGTTGACTTTGGCACAGTGGAACACAATTATATTATAAAGGTTACAAGATGCAATATTATATAGATATACATAAATGAAACAAGTGAGATGCAAAAGGCTTTAATTTTTAACATGCTGATTAAAATGATTTAACTCCAAAAAAAAAGAATATGTAAAATTTTCTAATCTCTGGGAAGTACATTTTTAATTCCATTTCATTGTTGTTTTTTATTGAGTCCCATGGTGTAAAATAACTTCAGTTAATTACACATGAGGTAGCTTTGAGGTAGCTGCCCTGACTGCCGACTAAAAGCATTTTATACTTCATAAAATAGAATACTGTATTCTAGATCAGAGAGCAGAATTCTCGCGACCTTGTGGACTATTTATAATCTATTTTGTGTTTGTGTGCTAGCTCGATTCATAAATGAATCATTTTAATGGCAAATTTTTTATGTTTCTTACATGGGCTTCTCACTTTCGCTTGAGCACAATGCGAAAGGAAAATCTTAGAGAATTATATTAGACTTAGTTGTTGAACGCGTTCAATGTCTGTTCTTGACCATGAGGATGTTGACAGCAGACTGTGACGAAATGAACGCATAGAATAGAGCCATAAGACACGCAACACGCAAAAAGTATCTCAAAGATACAAAGCGCCATGTGCGTGCGCTAAAAGTTTGCCATTGCGAAAGCATTAAATGAAAAAACGTTCGTTCACCCTGCAACTTCAAAGGCGGCAATTGAGTATTGGCTGCAGCTGCAACAACTTTAATTGATTTATACTTGTGGTATTTAACAGTCAAGTGATTGAAAGCCGTGGCAAAAACAATAGCAAAAAGCTGAAAGACTAGCAAACAATTAACGTATATAGGAAATTTGTCAGTCCCAAAAGCCAAGTCTCAATACGAGTTTAAGTAAAAACAAAAAACAAATAAACAAAAAACAAAAAAAGACTGCCGCGTGCTTTAAACTTGTCAAATTTGGTAGAACGATTTTTGACCGGTTTACCAGGTCTCAACGTATCGAGACATGTGCTCCCACTAGCCACCACAGATTGAGTAATTTCAAGCTACACCGAATCTCACTTCAAAATCAGATACAATACGCTTTTGTATTTGTTGTGTACCGCGTAAAAAGTAGCACAAAAAATGTCAAATTAAATTACGCGTCGATGCGCAAACAAATTGTATGAAAGAGGGAGCCTGGGGCCAAAACAAAAGTTCAGCAAAGATTAAATCGAACAACGGAGAGCTGTAAACAATTTTGGGCCCGCGCTGCTGGCGGCACACGATCAACGATCAACGATTAAAAGATAAATACCAAAAACATGCATTTATCTGCAAGATACAAAGATTGGACATGTGCTCACTGCACAAGCAAATTGTTTGAAAGTCGCCCCCGCTATTGGGTTTTATTTTTTGTTTTCTATTTTATTCCATACCCGCTTAATTCAAATATCAAACAGTTGACATGATTTATATTGACAATATTTTTACTTCAGTGCTTTGACTGCGGGTGGTTTTTGTTTAGTCGTTAGGCAAATAGGTCATGATTTGATTAATTGACTACCATGGTAAAATGTGCGCTAGTTATTAAATGGCTAACATTTTATTAGGAAACGTCAACATACAAAGATGCTTTTCAAACTATTGTGTTACATAGACAAAAGAATTGAGCTTCAAATATGCATACAAATGTCTTTTAAATACTTTTCATAAATATTGGTTATTGTTTCTAGTTTATAAAATTTGTTTAGTCTATTTGAATATATTTTAACGATTAAAAATTAAATATATATACATATATATAAATATCTGCATTTTTATGCCAAACATTTCTTAGTTATCTAGAAAAATCTAATTGCCAAATTTATTTCCATAACCAGAAACTTTTCAATTGAAAATGGAAAGGTATAATGGTTTTGTACATGTATGTAATTGGCAAAAGGAAGCATGTCCAACCTCATAAAATGTATATATTCTTGATCAGGACGAATTGCCGAGTTGATTTAGACATATCCATCTGTCCGTCTGTATGAACGCGGCGATCTCGGAAGCTACGAGAACTAAAGCCTTCAACTTTTCAACTATAGCTTCTCCTACACGAAAAGCAGAACATTTTAAGCTTCTTTTTTTTAAGTATGTTGCCCCATTTAATTTATATCAATAAATACCTATATTACCCTGAGGTGTAAAAATTTGGTATTTACAAGCGACAAAGTATTCAACATTTTATTTAAAATTCGATTATTAATTACAGTAACTTAATAATATGAAGACTGAACAGCTTTGGATTATAAAGTGAAAATGACCAACAACCGTTTTGAAAAGGTATCTTTCAATCAATTAACACAAAGACTTATTTCGGAAGCTGCATAATCTTAAAAGCCACAAAATTTTCATCTGTAACTTTGTAGTAGATATCCAACTTTTGTTTATTCAAGCCTCTTAAGCTCGTTTGCAGGCACTTTTATCATGCAACCTTTCACATTTTTGACATTTAACAGCGTTTTCTGTGCTGCAGCTCAAAAGCGCTCAAAGCGCGCCCACACACGGACGGAAACTTCAGCACGTTGCAATGACAATCGCAACCAGTTGCACTTGTCAAACACTTTCCATCTGAAGCCCACATTAATCTGCAGCTGTCTCGGAAATTCTTCAGAAAAAGTCGCTAGCGAGTCGCGATCGTGTCGCGCGCGTTTGTCCACCCACGATTTCGCTTGAACTTGACTCGGCGAGCTTTGTGAGCTGTTTATAACCACATATCAGCTCGCTACAGCATTTAATTGTATGCAAGCGGAAGTTAACGTCACCATTAGATTTTAATGTGGTTATTACTTGGGCTATTAGCAGATGCTTGTCAGCTGGAACTGGCCAACGTGGCGCACATTGCTCAACTGATAGCTGGAATATTGAGTGCGTGTCACTACAGAGGGCACTTAGTCAACTAGCCACCTACACACACACACACACTGATGTATGCACTACGTGGTGTATTGGCTGGCATACTTGGCATACCTCTACTTCAATGAATGTGGGTTGCCTCACAGTCCAGCTAATTGGCATCAAGAGCTCCAAGTGCTTTCCTCTAGCTGTACAGTATCCAGCACAGACCTCGTACCAGACTCAGAGCAATCTCTTGCCACATATCATGCGTATCATATAACAATAGGCATGGACAACTTATGGGTTTTGTAACTTAAGTTAGAAGCCCTAGAAGTTCTGTGGCAACTGCGCATATTATTATTACCAACAAATTTAATTTTTTCACTATTTACACAACTAAATGGTAGGCTGAAAGACGCGTGCGAAACGCGTCGAAAACGCGCCATATGTCTGGTTAAATTTAAACCAGCTCAACGATCTCTCATATGCCCAACTACAGCAGAATGTGCTTGATATGTGGCCATAAAATGTTTACTCTTCTGTATGCGACTGCCCTCCTGCTTATCTGTCTCTCTATCATTCTCTCTCTTTCGCTCTCTACCCTTTTTAATTGCGTAATTTGTTCAGTGTGTTTGTTGCTATTCAAGATTCTTTTTCACATCTTTACTTAACGACTTTGTTCTGTCCACTTTGGGCCGTTTTCGCAAGCGATTTTCTATTTTTACGCTAAGAATATTTATTTTATGTGGTAGCTTGTAAATATTTAAAATTTTTTAAATATACTCTACCTTTGAAATCAATCTAAAAACTTTTATTATATGAGAAAACTAAGAGTTTTGTATTTAAGTCAAGTAAAAGCAGTTTGAAAATCCGGACAAAAGATAAATATCTTAACGTAATAACAAAGTTAAATTTAAATCTAAAATTTTGAAAGATGCATATAGTCTAAGAAACCTTATAATATTATAAATAAAAAACTTTAGTTTATTTTAAGTACGATAATTCTTGTAATGATTACTTTGAACTTAGTCATAGTTCCTTTATCATTAATGATTATTAAATCAAGAATTATTTATAAATATTTTTAAAATATACAAATACGAATCAAATTAAATCAACTCAGATCTTGTTTGTGGCAGAATTTATAATACAATTTTTCTCTGAGTGTATACCAAATTCAATTTATTTAAATTAATTGGTTTAAATTGACAATGCCTTGCACAAAAACTTAACCATATTTAAAGCAAATTTTTTAAATAGAGTATTAAATAGCCAATAGGCTTAAATGATATATCTCTTCTATTATTTGGGCATTTATTCGAACAATTTTAGCCTTTTTGTGAGGTGTGAACAAATGTGAACGCAACGGAAATTTGTTTTACTCATTTTACGAGCTGGCGGCAAAAGGGATTGTTACTCGGGTATCTTAAACTCTTGCTCTGCAAAATAAGCTAAGCAAATGTTTGGGACAATGATTTTGGATACGAAACTGTTGTAAAGTGTTTCCATGTATGACAAGACATTTTGGCGTGTGATTATCTCATCAGCGTCGTATTGCCTCCGGCCCAAACTTGTTAGCCAGCACATTCGACTTGTATGCATCCGATAGATACAAACCGGCTGAGTTCGAATTTGCATGTGCCAACATCAAATTGGAGCTGCCGTTGTCGGCGTTGCATGTTAAGCGTTTGATTAATTTAATGACAATGCCCATAGGCTGCATTCGATGAGGCACAGCTATCTATGAGATGTATCTAAATATGTGTGCATGATATCAGCGCTGGAAGCTCCTTCAAGGAAATGGGCACTGTTCAATTGATTTAGTAAGCAATTTCGAGCGTGTATTGTTGAATACATTGTAAGCGTTTCTCAGCGATGATTCATTTCGCTGATTTATTTCATAGCTATATTTCGCAACTTTATATTTATATATTGTACATAAATTAGCGTATACTAAACACATGCAAAAGCTTGTTGTGTGTATTGTAGAATGAGATTTGAATATTTCAAGCGCTTTTGCTATTGTTGTTTTTCCTATTTTTAAAAAAGATTTGTTTTATAAACAATTTGTGCTGACCAACTGTTGGCGCGTCGCTTGACGTCACAGAAATCCGTTTCACTTGGAACGTTTCTCTTTACCTTTAGCCACGCCAATGAAGTCAAGGTGGGCGCAATGGAAATGCCAAAAATACCTTGTTAGTAAGACTGCTGCAAAAACAAACGTCATATATTTACGTGTTTCGGAAGGCAGATTAGATAGTCTTGGCCAAAGTAAACGGCGTGTTGCTAATGCATCTGGAAATTGCAACAGCACCTCATTAATTTTATGGCACTCACAAACAGTTCAGCGAACCCAAAAACAAAGCTAACGATAACGTCTGGGATTGGCTTAGCCATAAAAGGTAAAACCTTAAGAAACTAGCCCAAAATGCTGAAAACCAGTTGCTGTATCAAAATCTCTTTGGTTTTTAAAGTTATCTTTGTAGATATTTATAGAAACATTTGGACAAAAATTTAGTTTTTACTTAAAAAAAACAGTAAGCAATATATACATTTATCATATGTCTGAAAGGATATTTAGCATGCGGCACATCAAAGGTGGACAATACTACATACATAATTATAATGATTTACCTTCTTAAGTTGCTATATTATACAAAGCATTTTTTATTAATAAATACGCATTATCTATTTCCAGTTGTAATAGTTTATAAATCTCAGTTAAAATGCCGAAGCCCCTCGTTAACTCCTGCTGCATGTGCCAGTCGACACGCAATGGATCTGTCGTATCCGGAATTTTGGCCATCGTACTGTCCATTATCACGATAATTGTGATATTCACAACACGTGTGCATTTCAAGACAATAGTCTTCGACTTTATACCAAATGATATAGTGAAAATCATACTCGTTATAAATCTATGCATGACTATATTAATTTCATTGCTGATGATCGCCGGCGTTCTCAAGGTGCGTATAGCTCAACTGCAATATCAACTGAACGTATTAAATATGTATATATTTTTTATAGCGCAATCATTATTTGATGGTTCCTTGGGTGGTGCTGGGAATAATGATTGCCATTGGCCTGCTGATCTCTGTAATTTACACTGGCGTCGTCTTCTTCATCGATGGTTTTGTACTGACGGGCGTTCTGTGGCTAATCTTCGGTCTGATTTGTTGTGGTAAGTGCACATGCAGCACGCCATCTGATGGTGGCTACTCCTTGTGTGGTTTTTAGCACCGGATGGCCGTTTTTACTTTATTGACGCATTTATCATGCGTCGATTACCTGCATGCTGAAAGCAAGCGGCGGCAGGCGCGGAGTTCAGTCTGCAGACAAATGAGGCGCGAAGTGCTTGCCACGCAATTAGTTTGGCTGCCAAATGGCAAAAATAATAAATGTTCATGAGAGGCAAAACAGTAGGCGCTCGCAAATGAAAATCACTTAGTTGCGGAGTTGTTTTTCTTCTCGAGTCATTACGAAGAGATGTGGTTTGTAGACACATGGAAAATGTTGTTTCCATTATCCTCAGGTTAAATGCGTACATTTTGACAAATTTTAGACAGATAGATTTACATTACCTATTAGTAAATATCCCTTCTATTTTAATTTAAATGTACAAAGTCTTAACAAAAAATTTCTTCCGACAATTCTTTGACCAATAGTAAAATTTCTTTCACGCATTTCTTTTTCAATTTTATTTATAATTTTCATTCCATTTAAGTACCAAGGGAACTGATTCAATTTGGGTTATTTTTTATTTATTCCTAATTTTTTTTTATTATATAATCAGATTGATTACTGATAAGTAAACTTCTATGTAAACCAAGTTGCTTACTATATTAATCGTAGTTGAACTAAATCAAGAAAATTTGAGTTTGTTAGCCATATGAATTGAATATGAAAACCAAATTTAAAAAAAAAAAATTATATTTACTCGGTGCGCCTAAAAGTACGCTATACTTTTATTTTAGCCAGTTTAAATTGCTATAAAACACGTTTTCTTAAATTTTAGTATAATCAATGTAGTTTATTGTAAACGGAATATGTACTATAAACGAAAATTTGGTGCAACGAACTGAAGGACGAACAATCATATAGTGGAATATATATTAAGGATAAAAACACGTGAAAATCCACAAACAACACTTTGGTTTTATCGCAAACGCCCATTTATTATACAATCGACAGCCGTGAGCTCTATATTTGCATTAATAAGAGTGTTTATTTATCTTTCCCAGCTGTGCTCACGTATTGCTGGTGTGTCGTCTACAGCGAGTACGCAAATCTGGCCGAGGAGAGCGAACGCGGACGTTACAACAAGCAGCCCTATCGTCGTTGATCAACTGGCAGCTGCATGTCCCGCTCATCTCACTCACATCGTTTTACTGTCACGGCTTAAGTAAACATCTTATGTTAGTTGATAATACTAAAACTGCTTATGTTCGTAATTAGCTCATATGTTTAACTAATAATTTTAATTTAATTATTTAAAAATGCGCAATTTGGCGTATCCGAATACAGTTTAAGTAAATAAAATCTATGGGGCCCGTAGGAAGTGCAATCGAATTACTTAACATTTAAATTTTGATCACTGTCCATTAATTATTGTTGTAATTTGTACGTAACTTTTGTATTGATATAATAATATTGTTAACACAAACAAAATAAAACAATTATGAAATACGTAAGTGTACGAGGTCATTTTGGGTTTATTGTGTGTCTTCTCTCACATTTTTTTATTTCAAAATAGATATTTATTTCTCTCAAAGTCTATCAAAATTGTAAATTAACTAAAATATATGTATGTGGGTGTGTTTTAGTATTGAGTGGGCGTGTGTGTCTTGTAAATAGCTAAGTAAATTTGTTTACAGTTCATTGCGTGAATATTTGGGCTTGAGCTCCTCGATGCGCTTGATAAAGTCTGATTTCTCCAGACAGCCATCACAGCTCTCATCCCAATCGTTGAGAATCTTTTTCAGATCGCGCACTTTCAGCTTCTTAAGATCCACGCTGTTCAAATCAATTTGTTTCTCTAAAAAATGTAAGGTCGATGTAGATGCATATATAAAAATTATATATATTCCTTGTTACCATAGCGCAAATCGCAAATTTGAGCATCCTTCTTCTTCAGTTTCTCGCAGACCTTCTCGGCTGGCATTGACCAGCTCATTGGTTTGCTCAGTTCATTCAGTATGCCCGTGGCAGACTCTTCGAGACCGCCCAGGTAGTAGCACTACGTGGTATAAAAAATACATACGTGTGTTTTATTTGTCTCTTTTCGTTAGGTTTGTTAGAGGGCAACCTGTTTGCCGGCAAATTGGCCTTGGGCTACTTACGAATCTGTGTTCCTTGTTTTTCTGTGTCTTGCAGAATTTCTTAAACGCCGTTTCAATTAGCTTGTAATCCTTTTTCGTTGCATCGTCGAGCGAGTCGCCAAATCGCTTCACAGTTTTCACGCACACTGTAATTGCATTCGGTGAAAATCTGTTCTACAACATTTTATACTTACGTGGCCATCGTCGGCACACTTCAACAAATATGTACGCACCTTCGCAGTCGTCCTCTTTGAGCGCCAGCGCTGTCTGTGCGACGCCGACTATGAAACAGACCAGGAGTACTATATGTGACGTGTTCATTTTGTAGCAGTTTTGAATACTTTGATTAAATAATTTGGCTTTTGTTTGATGCCCACGTTAGCTTGCCAGCCAACTTGTTAGCTCGACTTGGGTTCTTAACTGTGTGACCAGTTTGTGAACAGGACCTAATGCCAGATTTTTGGCAGAAAATACTAAGTCAATAACACAAAAATTCTAGCAATGACACTGAAGCAAAAAACAGAAAATGTTAATATATCAATGTTAAGTAACATAACATATTTTTTATAAATCTTTTAAAACAAATATAAAAATTTACAAATAATAAAGAAAAACTTTTTTTAATAAAATCATCAAGTTTTGCTACTTATTTTATATAAAAACGTATTAAATAAACAAACGTTTCCGTTCCCGTAAAATAGTTGCCAGTGTGCTGCAAGTTTTAAATTTCTTAATTCTTTCATAGCCTCAAAATAGACTTTAGTTAAGTTGAAAAAAAAACATACAAAACAAATAATGTGTTATTCTGCATGAACTTTGGGATCATTCCTTTTGTGCAAAATGAAATTCTTTACTGATTATTTATATTTAAACTGCTTTTAACAAGCTAAAACAGCTCCTGATCATTATGCCAGAAAACACGATTGCTTGGGTATTTTTTATTTGTATTCTCGATTTGGTTTTTTATGGTCATAACTTCAAATTACTTTAGATCGAATGAAATGTATATAAACATATTATAAGTATTTCCAATATATATTTTAAAGATTCGCACAAACAAATATCTCTTAAATAAATCAACTTTTACGTAACTTTTCTGCTATCTTATATTTGTTTCTCACATGTATGGGATAAGATAACATTTCGGGCAAGAGTGTATGCGATTCGGCTCGCAGCTGATTTCGTCTTCCCTATGTAGGCCAGCCGAAATATTCTCGCTCAGTATTGACTCACTCGAGGTGGCGGAAGCAACCCAGCGCGTTAGTTTGTACGTAAATTAATTGTCAAATATGTACTTCGTGTCCAGCAAAAAGTACTTTCCCGTGACGTCGTTGTGCGATCTTTGACACGAAGTTTTTGTTGAGAACGTCGGTAGCTCGATTACAGTTGAACAGTATTACTCGTGAAGGCAAACTGTAAAGTTGTAACCGTTAGCAACAAAGCAACGCAAAGCAAGCAAAGCAAAGCGATTTATTTACAATTTGAGCACACAATTTTGTTTACTTTTAGTTGAATTCAATTTGCAATTTATTGTCGCGTATAAGTAAAATTTTGTGTCGGTCTAATTGTTTAAACGTGCCCCAGTTTAGTAGCGTTCTAAAGTAAAACAATAATAATAGAAATGGCTGAGGTTAAATTCTTGGTTGTTCTACCCACCAACCCCGAACAGGACGACAGGATGCGAAAACTTGCCATAAAAGGAAGCCTGCTGCAGGAGCCACAACAGTAAGTTAACCAGCACACTAACTAACAACTACAACACGTGAAATCAGTTAAAGAAAATCGATCGATTGTGGGACCCTTTAAATAACTCATTATTTCTAAGTATTCGCGTGCAGCAATTTGTAGTGGGTCGTATAAAATTCCGCGAAAAGAAAGCATTTAACAAAAAGATTTATGGTAAACAGATGCACTTGAAAAATAAAAAATGCCTTTCTATAGAATTTTTTATCGTTTTGTTGGTAAAGGTTCAAAAACATTTAATTTTTTAAATTCGTTAATGTAGTATAAATCGTTCTAGAACAAAATTCTAGAATACACAATATATATATTTATGACCAGAATTTTTGTACTTGAACTAAGCGTAAAACTTTTTTTAATTATGTCAAAATATTTCGTAAATAAAGAAATGTATTTGAGTCCTAAATTTAGGTATTGTATTCCTCGGCAGATAAGTTGTCTTAGTGTTAGGACATTTGGCAACTGAACAATGAGGATCTGGATAAGAATCAGATGTAACCGACTGCGCAATACTCGTTCACAGCTTAAAAACCATCAAATACGGTCTTAAGTATTTTTGGAAAAATATAGATTTTTGTAATTTGTGGGAGTGGGAGTGGGCTTTGCCGAAACTTTTCAGAAAATTTTTTGCTAAATTTTGTGACTCTAGCTCTAAAATAAAAATAATAAAAACATTTTACAACTTTATCCTAAATTATTACAATAATAATAATAACATATATACTTTTTTTCAAAATTATAATCATTCAACATTTTTCTTAACATACATTTTTACACCTTGACCGGATTTTTAAGAATCTTGTATTTTGTTAAAAGTACACAACTCTCAAGTATTTTCTCTAAGTGTGATTGTACCTTACTGTTGAGCAGACTATTTTTAAAAGCTTTATGGATTTGGTTATTTTTGTTTAGCTTTGACGACAAACAATTGGAATTCAAATTAAATGTTTTTTGCTCAATTTAAATATATTAGGATCTAATTGAGATAGCATCTTGAGTCGTTAAATCTCGCCTGCATGCCTCGCATTTGGCATTTGTGTATCAGTGGCCATAATCAATGACATCACCAACACCAAATTAAAGCGGCAGACACGCGCTGAAGATGCCGCTAAATTGCCGGCAAGTGAGACAACAACAATACAAATCATTTCAAAGCACAGAACAGAAACAGAAACAGAATGCGAACAGGCCGATAATATATGATGGCAAATCAACAGGTCAGCGCATGAGTAAGCAGCATTAATTTTGTCCATTCTTCAACTCGATGGTCACTGAGCAAATGATGTCAATAAATCACAATTTTACCTATTTCATTTTTACACAATTCTGATCCGGCTTTGGGCTGTAACGAAACGGCGTAGGAATTTACATTTAACTATTTACTTATGTACTTACAAAACCTTGACGTCGCTATCGTTAGCTCCTCGCGAATAACAAGAAATTGACTGTTTCTTTGGCAAGTCAATAGTTGCTTAATACTACTGCTGGGGTGATAAGATCCCTAGATACACGTAAGCTAACAATCGTTAACAAGCTACTTAGATCCCTCGCTTTCGATTGCAGACCTTTGATAGATTGCATTCTTACACCATTGCAGATGGTCATTTTTTGCCATACAACGCAAAACGCATTTCAGATAAGATAAACATTATATGAGTTGACTTTTCCCCATTAAGTCAGTGCAAATACAATATAAAATTCATTTAAACCCCTATTGCTTATAAAATTTACTGTAAAAGATTTATGTAACGTCTCTCTATGTTTTGAACATAAACTTAACATGTCTGCAAATCACAAAATAATTGTCAATGATTCGGTTCGAAACAATGTTTTGAGTTTATGTCCGGTTAAATTAAAAAAAAAATTATTGTATTCATTAATTACAAAATAATTGTATATAAAAAAGTTTGGTCTTTGAAAGAAAAACGGTTAGTTCGGCTGAGTTTCTTAGTTTCGATTCAAGGTTCAGTTAATGGTTTGAAAAATATTTGAATTCCAGGTTCGAACCGGCTCGATTCAAAACCGGGTTGCAGCCTTGCATAAATGTAACTCCAGTACGAGAAATTAAATGCAAATTTTTTAAATGCCCAGCTATATTATTTCCTAAGCATTTTCAAGAATTTTTATTAATAAATTCTAAACCGGGCCAGCAAAGCTTTTTTTGTTACGATTACCCTCCGAGGCTTTCCAATACAACAAAATATGCGTTCAATAGAAATTTTTTTGTTAATTGCGCACACAGTCTTTATCAGATATGCACAATACAAACAAACAAATTTGTTATCAGTTATTTGTACAATTACTAATATTTAATATTTATTTAAGAGTGTGCCATAGATAGGAATCTATTGATTCTAATCATAGTTTTTCCAGTAAGTCAGTACTTTACTTTTGTAGGTTTTAAAAATACGAACTAATTTAAAAAAAAACTAAACAAGATAGTTCCTATGTCTGCTATATGATGCATACTGCCTTCTTCACATACGGATATAGGCATAGTCTTATGACAGAAACCTTACAAAAAAGCGACCAATTGGCATAGAAACAGACATGAAATGACAATATCGACTCCGCTGATAATACTAATCAGGAATAAATATACTTTAAGAGGTTGACGAGGTCTTCTTCTAGGCGTTACACATTTCGTGACAAAATTGAAATACTCTCTGTAAGAGTATACAAATGCCTAAATGTTACAAATATTTCACGTCAATTTTTATTGTTGATAATGGCTAAAAAAAGATTTTTTTAGAAACAATTGACACAACAGCAACACATACACCACTGAATGCTAATTAGCACAAATATTCTTACAATGAATCACATTCCAAATTTCTTTATGCCGGTTAGATACAATAAATCTGTACGTACCGATGGGCCTGCACGTTTTTCACAGCCACGCGGAATCGTTTGGCCAGACCAATGCGAGCCGGCTGTAAAATGACTTTGCAGTTTCACGGGGTCCGAAATAGAAAATTCACACCTGTTTCTGGCTAAAACCTACAGAAGATATGTCGTTAATTCGTATAAACAAACTAACAATTAATTTTGATTTATGCTTGTTTTCTTGTTTATTACAGATTCTCCATCAATTTTGTAAACAGTCCCAGCTGCACAGACAACATAACATACCATTTTAAAGTTAAGGTGGACTCGCAGACGCTCGTCGAGAACTTCAAGAGTGACGGCGAGTGGAGCTCATCGCATCAGGAGAAATATCTAAATATATTCGATGGTAAAAGCGATATGAAAATGCCAAGCATATCCAGTATTATAGACGGCATCGATGCCGTACTTCACTATTCGTTCACAGACTCGGCATTTTCACTTGAGTTTCAATTCGATTACGATAATTCCATCATTAACGTATACCAAGTGCATGGTCAGGGTCACAACTTTGTCACGAAATTCGAGACTCTGTTTCCCCTGTCTGCGATACAGTCGATTCAGGTGTGGGGCGATGTCCAAAAGATCAACCAATTCTCATTGAGTTACGATTGAAAGCAGCTGCACCAGAAAACCGAGCTTAAAGGTTAGCGCTGCACATTTTTCACAACAAATTTTCATTTTGCACAATTCTTGTGGTTTTTGTCCACCGGTTGGTTTTGGTTGGATCTGTTTTGCTTTGGTTTGGTTTGGTTTGATCCTCGTCTAACAATTATAGTTAAAACCCAAATTCACTATCATTTGGTTTACGGCTTTAATGTTTAAAATTGTTCTGTGTCTGCGCGTATGCAACGCTTTTGCACTCATCGACGGAACAGTTCCTTTTATGTAATCGTAAAACCGTTCCAGTGCTTTGCTGTAGTATTATGTAGTATGTAGTTGTTAGTCTTAAGTGTTTAATTTGTTATTTTTTAGTTAAGCCAAAGAAATTTCAATTTAATTTATCACTGCTGAAGTAGTATGTTAAAACAAATTCCACATCCACACATCCCATCCAAAGTATTAATAAAATCCATAAAGAAAATGCATCGTTTTATGTTACAATCCTAATCAAAGCCCTCTGAATGTTATTTATTTTTTTGTTAATTCTTCTCAAATTGATTTCAATAAAAATTTTCAGAATGTTTTGCATATTTTATTGGAATCGTGCTTGAATTTGCATCTGACAATGGTATTTAGTTGCCTGTATTCGTTATAATTCGTGGAAAAATGAAAATGATTTAAGGATGGCCAGAAAACTTTTTTGTTGTTGTTGTTTTTCATCCAATTTATACTTGCAGTCCACGAATAATAACTTGACAACTCACCAAAATATTGGGTAAGCAACGGGGCCTGCCATCTGTTGTATATCGCACCGAACTGAGCGCTCCAAACAAATAAATTAACTATTCCAAAAATAAAACAATCGCATTTTTTTCGTCTTACATTTGGTTTTATTTCTCATTTTAAGCCAACAGTGTGGGCATTACAAAGGTTTTAGTATTACAAATACGTACACGACTATTAGTATTTGTTCTCCATAAATATTTACAGTTGAATGCTACTTAAATACGAATTTTCAATCGAAATACATATATATATATACATATGTACCTCAGATATTGGCAATTCAAAGGATATATAATAATATAAATTATGAAAACATATTAAGTAAATTGAAGAAAAAAATTATTAGTAATGGATTGCATTGAATTAATATAAAATAAATAGTTTAGATAAAAGAAACCGAAAAACAAATTAATATATATATAAAATTAACGTACAAAAAAAAATATGTATTTTGCACTAATTGAGACAGAATACAAAATTTTATACAATAGAGTTTACATAGTTGAAAATAGATATAACTTGGAATTACATATGTTGCTCTGATATTCGCAGGTCATGTGATATATAATAATGCAAATTATAAAAACATATTAAGTAAATTAAAGAAAATAATCATTGGTAATCAATTGCTTTGAGTTAGTATTAAATAAATAATTTAGATAAAAGGAACCGAAAAAATAAATATACATAAATTCAAATTAAATTTTTTTAAAATATATTGCACTAATTGAGACAGAATACAAATAAATTTACAATAGAATTTACATAGTTGAAAAAAGCATCAACTTGAAATTAAATAATAAAATTACTTCAAAATATGCTTGAGAAATATTAAACATATATGAGCTGTTAAGAAACTGGCAATATACGACAAGGAGAATCATAATGAAACTTAGCCGAGGACTAGAAAAGGAATCGAGCTATAACTTAAACCAAAATGTTAGTATCTACTTTTCAAGCTTACAAACTATTTGGTTTGTTTGTCCGTTGGCATTTTGAAATTGTGGGAATTCCAGCTGAACAAAGTCCAGAGATGTTGGCATGCTGGAATCGGATGCCTGTGTAATTGTAATGGTATTTCTATCTAAATTCAAATGCATTATCTGCGGCTGTTGTTGTGGCTGCTGTTGCATTTGCATTTGAGATTGCGTCGCCTGCGTCTGCGGCGCAATCGACGAGTCCTGCTTAATGGCATAGGGATCCTGCAATGAAAAGAGATTATAAATCAACATCGAAACGAATAAAAGCTAAACAGCTCCTACCTTGGAGGGTACATGGGCACCGCTTGTGGGTTGTATGGTTGACGCAGCGTTGTCGATACGCGATTTCTTGTGCATCTCACGATGCTTCTCATAGTGCTGCTTTGAGGCAAAATTTTTGTTGCAAATCTCACAGTTGTGCAGTCGTGTCTCGCCAGGCTGTGTATTATGAGTCCTGCGAAACAAGTAATGAAAAGTAAGAAATGAGTGCTTAGTTGAATTAAATTTATGATATACTAAGTCGCTAAAACGTTTTCGAAATGATAAGCAAATATTAATAAAAAAATTTGTACTGTTTATTTTTTTATTTATGAGCTTAGGTCCTTGCAATGTCCTATTTACAGCAAGTGAGAGTACCCGACTAGGAAATTCCCTGAACCCAACTGCGAGCTGTCGTTGCATACATTTCAACCCCCTTACATTCAAACATATATACACAAAATAGCACATTAACACACACACACACGCACGCCGCACGCTGCGCACTTTATTTAGTGGCTGCGCTTGGCCCCCACCATGGAAACTAAATTCTTGAAAAACTTCTAAATTATGCAATTTTCAGGACTTAACAAGAGCAAATCGCAAGGCTGTAGTAATTGAATTGCCTTTTTTATATTTTCGGTGGTATCCACCAACCGAAATATTCTTGATGAGATATGATAACAAATCCAGGTCAAAAACCGATCGATATCGATAAGAAAACGGGGCGGGCTATTGATAATTCGAAACAAACTTGATCTGCGAAATTCATTTGAAATAAAATTAAATTTGATCTGCGTTGAAGTTTCTAGCTCTCATGGTTTCCGTGATCGATGCGTTCGTACAGGCGGACGGACGGACAGACTGACTTGGCTAAATCGGCTAAGCTGTTGATCCTGAATATATATACTTTATGGTGTCGGAGATGCCTCCTTCTGCCTGTTACATACTTTCGCATAAAACCATTATACCATTTTTACCCATTTTCAGTGGGTAAAAACATAGAAGCCAAAATAAACAATATAGTCCGAAAGTTATTTAAAAATTGATGATTCAATGCATTTGTTCAAATCATGACTGCAAGCCCGAAAACAATAATGTTTCGAACCAATGTATTGCCTTTGGATTTGGCTGGTGAATCTAGTTTTCCCCATCCCAAGGCTACTTATTAATCAAATAATTCAATTTATAATTTGTAATAAAGCGTACCGTTTATGCTTGTTGAGATTATCTTTGCGCGAGAAGGGCTTCTTGCACTCTTCGCAGGTGAACATCTTCTGGCCAGAGTGGGAGACGAGATGGCGTGATAAGTGCTCCTTCCGGCTAAAGGACTTGTCGCAGCCCTCTTCGGTGCATTTGAAGGGACGAAGGCCTTCGTGAAGCTTGACGTGCTGCGTGAGATGCTCCTTCTTCTTGAACTCTCGCTGGCAGGTGGGACAGGTAAGTGCGTTCGCTGGCGTCGCTGTGGGCGCCTCGGCGACCGTAGTGTTAACCATCTGCTGCCGCTGCTGCTGTTGTTGCTGTTGCTGCTGAGGCTGCGGCTGTGCCGCCGCTTGCTGCGCAGGCACAGGCAGAATCTGTTGCTGCGGGCGGGCAATTTTTGCTTTTTGATTCCCCAGTTGTTCGGGCGGCTTTCGAGTGATTTTCCTTTGGTTAAGAATGCTTATGACTCCAGTAGCTGGTGGCTGGGGCAGCTGCTGCAGCGCCAGAGCTGGTGGTGCGGGCGCTGGCTGTGGCTTGGGTGCCTGGGCCTGTGCTTTTACTTGAGCTGTGCCTGCAGCTTTGGGCTCCGGCTTGGCGGACGCCTGTGTGGAGATGCGACTGATGGTTATATTCTGTTTGTTTAGCAGCGGCAATTTGTTGCCCGCCACGGGCTGCTGTTGCTTGGGCAACTTGGTGATGGTGGTGTTGGACGAAAGCCGCTGCAAAGCGGCCACATTACTGGGCGTCACAGCCGGCTGCTGTTTGACCTGCGCCACTCGCTTACTAAACTCCGGCTGGGACACATTGCTGGAAGCGACTGCAGCAGAAACTGCAACTGAATTAACACTGGAAGTTTGCACTTTATATTTGTTCTGCTGCTGTTGTTGTTGTTGCTTTTGTTGTTGTTGCTGCTGTTGCTGTTGATGTTGCTGCTGTTGTTGTTGCTGCTGCTGTTGTTGTTTTTGCTGCTGTTGTTGTTGATGCTGCTGTTGCTGTTGTTGTTGCTGCTGATGTTGTTGCTGCTGTTGCTGCTGCTGTTGTTGCTGTTGTTGTTGCTGTTGTTGTTGCTGGCGTGGAGAAGGTATCTTGAAGGTTACCGAAGAATCGGAGTTGCTGACTATCGGCGTGCTCGACTCGGAGCCAACGTTCCGAATCACCAGCTGCGAGTTGATGCCCTTCCCCTGCGGAGATCGGAAGATTTGCTGTGAAGTTACTTGCGCTGTTGTTGGCGGCAGTTGCTGAAGCTGTTGTTGAAGTTGTTGCTGATGGTGCTGTTGATGTTGCTGCAAATGTTGTTGTTGTTGTTGTTGTTGTTGTTGTTGCTGCTGCTGATGCTGGTGCTGCTGTTGCGGCTGTGACACAAGGAACTGACTTTGCTGTGTTGTCGTCGCTGCCTGGAAGGTTGTCGTATTGCCCAAAGTCTGCGGCGTCAACTGCAACGTGGCTGGAATGGAAGTGGGCGTCAACTGCATTATGGGCTGACCATCCGCGGTGGCTAACTGGGGCTGAAGCTGCGAATTGAAAGCGATTTGAATAAGTTAAAAGTGCATAATGCAAGTAAACCAAATAAAATATGTTGACATAATAAGAAACTAGTAGAAGATCTCTAGTCGGGAGCGTCTTCTTCACTCAGCCCCACATAATGGGAAATGTAAATAGAAAGTCTCTGTTGTTATTGCCCGATTTATGAAATTTGTGCAATGTGGGGAGCTATCTAAAAAGCGATATTTTCTTCATCTGTACATGATTTAATGCTAATATGTTGATTATATATTAAGAGTCCTGATCAGTGCCTTTTCCAGGAAAAATCTGTCCTTTTTTTAACTGACCTTTTTTAGTTGTAATGTATTTGTTTTTGTTCAGACAAAATTCGATAAAATATTGATCAAGTGGTAAAATACTTTTAAGCTTTGAGATATATGCTATTAATTAATGAGCAGGGAGCAAATCATTTTTAGCAGTCGTAACAAGTAGCTTTAGTGAAAACTACATTACGAAGCCCCATTCAATCGAAGATGTTAACCGCAATTTAAACTATCAGGTAAATTTATGCTGTTTACTTATAAGTAAAGTTATGAAAATAAATGGGTAAAAAAAATATAATAGGGCTAAAAAATTAGTACTGCATTGTCTTCTTTTTAATTTCCTGTTTTTGTGATAGCTGTCAACACTGGTGCTAATATCAAGTCTCTACTGTATTTGTATAAACTATACAAATATAAAAGCAGTTCTCGAGTTGTTTCATCTTCTTTCCGTAAACTTTTGTTAACTTGATCCGGTTAGTTACTAATGCTAAGTCTCACCTTCATTTGCACCTGATATGTGGTGGGCAGCACCAGGTTCTTCGTGTCTATGTGCGCCACAATCTGCTGATCCGAGTTCTCGTCGCGTATGGTGATTGGCAAGAAGCACTTATTGGGCGAGAGCATATTGGCAGCTCCATTGCCGCCAACCAGCTGCGAGCCAGCGAGGGAGAGCAGAGCGCCCGCATTGAACTGCTGTGCGGGCTGGGCTGCTGCGAGGTTGGCCGTGGGGGTGTTGCCCGAGCTTGCACCACTTGGCAAAAGCTGAAACTGAATTTGTGTCTGTGCGCCAGCAGCCACGTTGCCCAGCTGCTGCAGACTGCCGGCAAACTGCGGAGTTGCGGCGGCGGGCGAGGACAGCACAAAGTTCAATTTGGGTTTCTTGCTCTCCGTGGCATTCATGCCGTCATCGCCGCAAGTTGTGAACTGCGCTTGCGCCTGCGCCTGCAGTTGCTGCTGCAGTTGCTGCCAGAGCGCCTGTTGTTGCAGCAGCATGCCAATGTCCAGCTGCTGCGGCTGCGACTGCAGCTGCAGCTGAGGACCAGGCGCGGGCATTGTTAAGGTTTGCGCCTGCAGCTGGACATGTTGCTGCTGTTGCTGTTGTGGTTGTTGTTGCTGTTGCTGTTTGATACTGGAAATGTTAGAGGTGCTTGCTGCGGTGTGCAGGTTCTCCTTCTTGCCCAGTGGCGTTATTTTGATGTCCGGCTTTAAGCGAATAAACTCTTCCAAGGTGCTGTAAGCAAAAAGGAAACTCAGTTAATAAGTTGAGCCTCGCAACACAGCATGAAACCTACTTGTGCTTCTCGATTTTTATTTCAGTCTGGGACTGGGACTGGGCCTGGGCCTGGGGCAGGGGCTGGACGTGGCTGTCAACAGTGAAGGTGTACTGCTGCTGCTGCTGTTGTTGTTGGGGCTGCTGCTGCTGCACCTGTCGCTGCATCACCTGCATGACGGTACTTAGCACATCTTGGGGCTGATTGCTACTGCCGCTGGCTGCTGAGCTCAGCACGCTGAGGCTCTTCCCGGTGTCGTTAATGGCGTCCTTGATGAACACCTTGTCGTCGCTCTGCAGCGTGCGGTGGTTGAGCCAGTTGCTGAGAATTGTCTGCGAGTTTTTTGAAATGTTGCGCATCTCGTGTATCTGCTCCACCTGCTGGGCGCACTGGGCGCACACGACCTTGGGCAGGCGATCCTTCTCATCGATCTGGGAAGTACAATTACAGCTGTTTTATTTTTTTTTTTTATTTATTTTTGTTGTTGTTACTCACTTGCACGGGCAGACATTCGGCGATTTTCTGGCCCAAGTTTTTGGCGCGTCCTTCGGACGAGTAAATGTTGATTTTCTGCTCGCTGCTGGCCGTGCAGATGCGGCACAGATCCATGAAATTGATGCAGCGCACATTGGACATTTTGGGACACTTGCCGATATATTTAAACAGCGAACAAAATATCCAACAGTCGCTTCCCGCGTTTGCACTTTGTTTATATACACACAATACACACACACACACACACGCATACACAAACACACAATAATCAAGGTTGTTGTCTGCTGGCTGCAGCAAACAACTTTAAACTCTCCCGCGTAAACGACTTTTGCACATTTTGGGTAACTTTTATACTTGCGTACACTTTTTGTTAAGTTTTGTGCTTTGTTTCAGCTAGAAATGTACAGTTTTTCATTTCTTTTTTTGCAACAAAAAGTTGTTTTGTAAAGCCAGACGCCGCAATATTCTGCACGAATTACGCTAAATAATACCAAACAAAATATACCACCAGTAACAAATTGCTGGAGCTGCCCATCTACGAAGAAAGCGTTGACTTATCGATAACTGTCAAATGCAAACTTGTAACGCCATCGACGTTTATGTGTGTATGTGTAATTTACTTGTATGAGTAATTGCGTGACAGCAAAAGTTCTGAGAAAAAATTCGCTTTTGATTTCAAATTCCCAACGCCGCAAAAATACAAAATGGGCTCCCGCAACGAGTGTCGCATTTATGTTGGAAATCTGCCACCAGACATTCGCACTAAGGACATACAGGACCTATTCCACAAGTTCGGCAAAGTCACATTTGTCGACTTGAAGAATCGGCGTGGTCCGCCATTTGCATTTGTCGAATTCGAAGACGCGCGGTGAGTAACACACACACACTCACAAATATGTTTGGGGCAACGCCAAATTAAACTGATTGTTCACATTTGGCGGCAAACAGTGATGCGGACGACGCGGTCAAGGCGCGCGACGGCTACGACTACGACGGCTATCGCCTGCGCGTCGAGTTCCCGCGCGGCGGCGGCCCGGGCAGCTACCGCGGCAACAATCGCAACGATCGCAGTCGCGACGGCGGCGGACGCATGGGCGGCCGAGGACCGCCGGCCAAGCGCTCACAGTATCGTGTGATGGTAACCGGTCTGCCCGGCTCGGGCTCCTGGCAGGACCTGAAGGACCACATGCGCGAAGCCGGCGACGTTTGCTTCGCCGACACCTACAAGGACGGCTCTGGCGTTGTTGAGTTCTTGCGCCACGAGGACATGAAATACGCCATCAAGAAGTTGGACGACTCTCGTTTCCGCTCGCATGAGGTATGAATTAAGCTAATTTAAATATATATAGTGAATGAAAATAGTAAATGCACACACCATTTTAGGGGGAGGTCGCCTATATACGGGTGCGTGAGGATAGCGGCGACAATGACCGCGGCGGCGGCAGCGGCGGTGGTGGCGGCGGCGGCGGACGGGACTATCGTGATAGGTAAGTCAATGATTACCAATTGTATCTGAAAATATAAATTGAGATAATCAAAACAAGTATTGGCTCTGCATCGGTTGATTTTATTTCTCGCTAATTATTGCAATCTCATTTACAGATCACGCTCGCGCTCGTTCTCATCGCGACCACGTCGTCGTGGCACACCCACATATTCTCCGGTGCGTCGTCAATCCTATTCCAGGTCTCGCTCACGCTCTAATTACTAAATTCTACAATCATTATCCATTAATATTAATATTTCTTACGAGCAGGAAAAATTAGGAAAAGCAAGCTAATTATCAAGACCCATGCCCCCAGACCCCGACCCTTTACTACCTATATTTACTGTTCATTCAAATATGCCGACTGTCGAACGAGCGATTTCAGTTCAGTTCAATATCATGAAAGAAAAAGAATCCCTTTTTTCAAGACTGGAGCAATCCAATGCGAATTCAATTTCCAAATAATAATAACAGTAATCGCTTGCTTTTCCCCTCAGCGCAGAGAAATTCTTTTAAATTATTTTATGCATACAAATACACATTTGACAAATTAAGTTTTAACGATAATTATAATTCAAGGAAGGTCTCTCAAACATTCCTTGTCTTAAAATTTGGTTGCATTCATAAAGCATAATTTATTAGAGTTTGTCTAAATCTACAAAACTTAACAGCAGCGCAATAAGAAAATCCCACACAACAATTCAGAATAAATATATGTAAACAAAAAATCAAAGAACACAAAAAATTTTATGGAATCAATTTACAAATTATTAATATTTCATTTTATTTTCTTCTCTTCCCCATTTTGCGCGTTTATGTTTGGAGTATAATGAGGATTATTGGAGAAGGAGGAAGGATAAGGATGAGGAGGAAGGATAATTTTGATGTTGATGGTGAAGTGAAGTGTGAAGTGGAAGGATAAATATAAATTTGGATTTAATTAGAGGAGGCAGGCAATTTGGAAAGCGTTATTGTTTATAAAATGGTATCAGGAAACAAAAAGGATTCGGAAATTAGGCATTTTCTTTGACCTTCGCAAAAGAAAATGAAAACTCGAGGACAACGTGGGATGCAGTTTCCCCACGGCACTCGATCTATAAACATGGAGAACAGGATTTTGATTCTCATCTCTTTTGCTCTTACTGTTTGGAACCCAGTTCAGAACTTCGTTACATCTTTTGTTTGTGTTTTTCGATTCGGATTAAAGTAATTTTGTGGGCATGAAATATCATGAATAATGATGTGGAGGATGATGAACGTGTGCACATGGACAGGAAATGCAAGGATTTTTGGAAACGCATCCCTTCGTGCTTCACTTCAGCATTAGTTCCACATCGGATTAGGAATTGAAATTCGCATTTTGCTACCTTTTGGATAACATTCAGTCACCACATTTCGTGGCCTTTTCGACCATATCAATGGAATTTCCGCATCATCCAACGTTGTCTTGCGCCCAACGCTGGATAGTGCCCGGTCCTTGTGATCTTCCTCTATCTTTCCTCTTGGTATGTTTGATTTATTCGATTTAGCAACTGTTTTGAGTTTATTTTTCAGTTTACGTTTTACATAAACCAAATATTTTGAACATTTAATACTTGTCGTCTTTATTGGTGTTGCATATGGCGACTACTCAAGGCACATGCTGTATATACCTACGTATATATGTGTATATTATTGACAATAATGCCGGAAAACAGTTGCCATAAGCCATATGTGTATTTGTTTGATTTTGTCCAAGTTTTGACTAGAAACTCGAACCCAAAATATACCAACAAACTTTTGCATGAGGATTGTTTAAATCCAAACATTATAATAGTATATAGTACACACTGCAAACAGCGAAGAGAACCAAGTAAAAAAGCTAGACTTAAACGAATTGGAAATAAACGTTGCGTTCTCTTTGCTTACAATTTAAACCTTAACTAACTATAGAACACACTTTCATAGTTTTAAAATCAAATAAGTAAATGACATATTTTTTGAAAGTTAATAAACCACAAAACTGGAATCAAAATGCGTGTTTTACAATCTACACTGGGTGGATCATTAGGAGAGAGTGGTAATCTCATTAGGAGAGAGTGGTAATTGAATGAGCCAATCTGTATAGAATCATAAAATGTTTATTTAACATTTATTTAATCGAATTGACGATGATCTAAGGTGGGTGTTTGTATGGGTTAATGTTGATCTTGTTGCTTGGTTAATCTATTTTGGATTATTTAATGCATTGCCTTGCAGAACTGCAAATAAAAGTTTTCAAATTTTTCGCAAAAATAAAAGTTGATATCAATAAATTAAAAGCGGCACAGCAAAATGCTTATCTAAAATTAACAGTGGTAAGTATTGGCAGTTACTGCCAACAAAATTAACATTTGGTAGAATGATTTAGATTTATATTGTAATTACGTTATAAAATAATATAATATTAAATATTATACCACAAATATAGTAAATCAATCACACCGAATATAGCGCTAAAAGTGTTCTAAAACTTAACAGAATGTAACCAATACCAATACACATTTATCGAAAACGAACATATCGATAGAAGCCGCGAAAAATAAAATACATCGACGACCGTATGTTCAGCGGGGCAGTCGAAACCAAAACATCGAGCGTTGCGGTTGTTACGCGCACGTCGTCGACGCAATAAGCGAAATTCAAAAATACGTTTTCTTGTCGAGGCCATAAAAAACAGCAATACAAGAAGTACGTGTGCCATGATGAGGTAGCAGAAAGTGCGCCAAATTCAGAGAAATGTCAAGTGATTAGTTTGCAAAACGGTTAACAACGTCGCGCCCACGCCGTCAGTTGTCAATGCTTGTTTGTGCCATCAAAGCAAATGCATTCACAGTTGCCGCGGGCTTTTCAAATTACACACGCACGTATTTGTATCTGAACTTGTTATTAATAACAAAAAGTGCATTGGCGCTTGCCCAAGCAGCTGAGCTGCGTGCGTGGCGTGTGGGCAACCGGCAAGTGAAGGTGGAGGTGGAATCATCATCATTTGTTTGGCCTTCTCTCGGTTCGCCTCTCGGCGTGCTTATCAATAGACGGTATTTTTATGGACTCCCATTGATTAAATGATTTATGGCCAGCGTTAAGGAGTCGATCGTGTTCTTTTATTACTCCACTCACCGGGTTAATTGAGTTTATTATTTCCATTAAAATTTCAGGCTAAAAATAATCTAAAATAAACTAAAGGCAAAAAATGAAAGTGAAGTTTAATCAGTGAATACACAGAAGACAACTTGGCTGAATCAACAACTATAAATACTCGAAAATAGCCAGATACAAGGTGCGTACCGACATCCGTCAAAGTTGCAATTAAACGTATCTCAGATCTGTTGGCGGCTACCGCCTAATAACACTCTCGGAATGGCACTTGGGTGTCTGAATTGTGGTTGAAACTCGATATCAAAGATTTCTTGCATCCTTGTGGCAACATCAACAGAAGCCGCCGGCACGGCAATCTACCTAGCAGCTAAGTCCAATTGCGTACCTGGGCTCGCTCTCGATCCGTCTCTCTTTTATTGCTTCTGTTTGTGTGTGGCCGCTGTTCGTTGCATCGCCCCTAATCTGACCTGTCCATCTGAGCGCTGGCTTTTCCGGCGTGTTAATCTTTTGTTGTTATGACGATGCTTATCGCGCCCATGCTGTGGGTCGGCTCGGCCAAACTGTTTGTCACTGCGACAGGTGCGTCGCACGAACGAATAAATAGCGCAACTTTATTTGTTGTTGCTTTTTCTGTTTT
This sequence comes from Drosophila colorata, assembly GCA_035041545.1. Lineage (NCBI taxonomy): Eukaryota > Metazoa > Arthropoda > Insecta > Diptera > Drosophilidae > Drosophila > Drosophila colorata. The sequence goes on along the minus strand of JAWNLD010000680.1, from coordinate 3,275,025 downwards.
TTTTTTTTGTTTTACCAATGCGACAATGCGGCCTCCTCCACCGAAATGTCAGAGTTCATTTGTGCGAATGATTGACGGGCAGCTGTCCCAAATGCGAACCCGAACTATGGGAGAACCCCTTTAAAAGTCAATGAGCCGCATCGCGTACGCAATTTATGTTAATTGCTGTTGTTTGTGTTCTGCCAAGCCTTTTGCCTGGGTATATCAACATTGCCATCCCGTTGGCAACATAAAGTATATGTTTAAAGGAAAAGTAGTTAGGTTTAAAGGAAATCGAAAACGAAATTTTTTTATTTTAAGTTAACCTTTATTACGTAACAATGAGACTTTAGTTTTAGCCTTTGAGCCAAGACTATTTCTCTGTTGTAATGAAGCTAGATTTAATCATAGAGTTGAACCTAAGTCCAGCTTTCTTTTATTTAATTATTAATTAAAAAACAATAAAAACTTTAAGTTGTAAACTTTATAGTTGTTTTTAACTGAAGTTTGAGCGAAGTCTATATTAATTAAAATTTAATCTAAATTTAAGAAACTTAAACTGTTTTACATTTTTAAATAATTATTATACTTAGATGTATATTGTTGAATAATAAAAAAATAAATATAAATAAAAAAGTTTGATTCATTAAAAAATCATCTATGAATTTTGATTGATATAAAAAATTAAAATTAAATATAGTTTTGAGAAATTTTTGAAATATTTATTATAATTAATTATAAAATGATCTGTAGATTTTGATTAATAAGAAGAAGGGAAATATTAATACTTACTCATTACTTTTTCTAAATTATTTATCTATAAATACCTTTATATTTAATGTAAGATCAAGATAAAACTATGTAAAATGCGGGTAAGATAGACATTTTTTTGCACAAGAAAAAAATTCATATTTAAAAACTTTTTTAGAAACCCTTAAACTAATACATAATTTCAGAAAAGTTGTACGTATAACAACGAAATTTGTAGTTATTGCAAGTTAACTTAACAAATCTTAACGAGTAATTGAACTAAGAATTTTATTCCCATTTATACAATATTAACAGTGGATGAGGAAATACATGTAAGAGGATAACCTCAACATATAATGATCTTCATGTTATACGTGCATAAACCCTTATAATCTGATTAGGCTAATTGTTGTTTTTGACCCTAAATACTCTCTGTAGAGCATTGGAAGTTCGTCTAGCTGTTGGCTGGCATTTGTGTTGTATTGTGTTTCGCTTGTCGCATTTCCCGTGGGGCAAATAGCAACGCATTTAATTACACACTTTTTACTTTTCACGCTGCAAGTAACCCAACCGTAGCCGGAAAGCGGAGTCCACTCCATTGCCTGGGCTAAAGCCAGATCCGATCCAGAGAGCCCGACAACACGGCTTTTCCGGCAAGTCTGCGGCCTGTCGCATCGGCAACAAGTTGTAAGAGGCCCGCCAGGCTGTCTAATTGTTTTGACTGCAAAAATTTCTCCAAGCCTCTTTCGGATGGTGCTTATCACAGACGAGGCGTGCCTGGAAACATTGAAACTGGTTTTGGCCTGGTCAAGCCAAATCTGAGAATTTGGCCAGCAACGGCAACAGCGGGTCGGGGCTAACGTCTAGCGTTCTGTACCAAACTTTTACCGTAATCAGACTTTCGACAACAGAATAAGTGATCGAATGAATGAGTGAATATCGTCGGCAGATTTGTGCACCTGATTGGTGGGCAATCGATCAAACTGTCCTCGGAACTGGTGCCACACACATGAACCAACAGCAAATTGGCTAACAAGCCCAGCCCAGCCCGGGCATTGTCTGTGCACATGCCTCTCGTTTGCATTTCCTATTAACCAGCTCCACTTGTCTAGGCAGGCTCTACTCATTAGCAATAATAATGGCTAATGCTCATATGGGTATTATTATGCAGACTTGTGCACATTTGAATACAGTCATAAAAGCGCCGCAAACGATGGCAGCGACGCACGCGTTTTGGGCGCCGTTTAATTGCGACGCGCGCGTTTCCAGACTTTAACCGGTTGCATATTGTGCGACACTTTGTGAATGAATATTTAATGGCAGCAGCAGCTTGTTATGTGTTTTTATAACAAGTGTCAATTAACATATGTAGCTCTGTACATATTTATACACTTTAGACGCATGACTTGACAGCCACTAATTAGTTTGAAATCAATTTAAATTTATATTTTCGCTTATATTTCTTCTTTTGTCTACACTTTTTGAGGCAATTGATAAGGCGGTCAGTCGATCGGTCAGTATCTGGCTTTAGTTGCTTATTGAATAATTTAATTAAAACGATTTAAGGGCTATCTTGGGACATAGACTAGACGGGTCTGAGGTCAACGGCGGGCGGGCGGCCAGCTAGAAAAGCACACGTTTAATATTTTAAACTTTAATCGCGTAATAATTCATTTATTAACCTTTTTTGTACCCTGTTCTCACCCAAATGAATAAAGAAGGGGTATGTTTAATTGTTTATTTTTATTTTGCTTGCATTTCGTGGTTTTTATTGGTATGCAATTTCTTTATAATTTTATTCTATATATTTGATGGTGATTTAATTATAAAACGCCACCTGAATTTGTTGTCTATTTCGATGCATAAATATCTATATTATAGAAACTTAAGAAAAATGTTTAAATATTGTTTTTACAGTTCCTTTCCTATTTTGTTCTTGGATTAATTAGAAGGCCTTCACTATATTTATATGTATTTACTATGATTTTATTACCTACATAAAAAACTCTTTTCATCTCATGTACTTCGAAGTATTTGAAAAAGTTTATTGGGCTAAAGAAATTATTGCTATCATAAATAGGAAATGCTAATGAGATTAAAACTTTTGCTATGTTTTTAATGAAGCGTTGGGAATGGTAACAAAAATTATAGGCCACAATACCATTGACGCGTGCCAAGCTACAAATTGTAGGCCATTTAAGTGCTTAGCATGCAATTTCTCTGGCCAGCCCTGTGCTTCGACTAGCCGTAAGCGTTTAAAAACGCTGCAGAAAAACGCGCAATACGTTTGAGGAGATTATGCCCAGCACAATAGCGACAATAGGCTCGCTCGGGTGTGGCGGGGTGGGTATGTGCATAATTGTATACGTAAATGGCCGTAATTGCAGTGGCTATTAAAATAATTCAACTCGCAGTGGTAATGAAGCGCATCGTAATAGGCCTCGGCTGGCACGCCAGCTGGAGGAGGGCAGATTACTTGTTTAACGTCCGCCTCAGGGGATTAACATAATTTTGCTAATATTTTGAGCAAAACATCCCGCATAATACGCTTAGAAATATGAATAAAGGCGGCATTAGCCTGAATGACCGCGCCAGCGCCAGCTGCAGCGGATTGCGGATTGCGGGCAAAACAAGCCAGCAAACAGAGTGCAGGCGCAGGCTGAGGTGCACTGTCTGCGCTAAGGCGATATGAACAGCGGATTCGGATGCGGATTCCAGCTGCATGATGAGCTGCAAAAACGCGCCAAAGCAGCAGCAGCAGGAGAAGCAGTTGTCGTAGCAGCGACGTCGACGTCAGCGCGACGCTGACGACTGCCGACTGCATTAAAGTGGAAAATCCTGTCTGACAGCATTTAAACTAAAAAAAAAAAGTAGAAAAAATACAAAAAATCAACAAAACACATAATAAGCGTGAAAAAAGCAAAATGAGAGCAAACCAAAGCAAGCCAGACTCAGCCCGGCCTGGCCGGGCCAGGATGAAACAGGCAATGAAAAGCGAATGCGGCTAGAGAACAAAAAATATATGCACAATGTACATAGTATTAAATCTGTAAAAGAAAACACTGCTCAAGGCAATCAGACTATACAAATACCCCGTAGTGATGAAAACTAAAAAAATAGTTACAAAATAATTATGATGAGGAATATTATAAATTTTTTATATGTTCACTTTTTTAAATGTAAATATTAAAAAAATTGTTTTAAATTGGTATGAATATGACATAGCTTGTAAGCCTGTCTGGCTGGCTCTTTAATTGTGATCAAAGTATCAAAGGCTTAAATAGTTGACTACTTAAATTAAGTACACCCGTTGTCAAAATCCACCCAGATGGAATTTCTTAACTTGGGAATAACATTTTCATTTCAAAATAAAACTTAAATACCTATTACTACTATACTACTATACTATTGGTACTTTCATTATGAAATTTCAAGGCTTCATACAAGTACGAAAATACTTATAATAAGTGTTTTGCGCGTAATTATATAATTTTGTATTTGTTTACAAAACGTTAACGTTCGATTAGGAAATTGTTTTATGCTTCATTTCGAAATATTCAAGGAGGAACTAATTTAAAAAAAGAAAACTTTGCGAATTCTGTCCCACTCGCACTTGTTATTAGACCAGCGAATTTCTTTGAGTGTGCGTACTTTAAACAACTACTGAAGTAATTATTCATTCGCGGCTAATTAGGTCCTAATTAATCATATTCCTCAATATAATCTGTTATGCCAAACGTAGAGGCTGTTATTTTAATAAGAAGAAATAAATTTCGAGTTCGATAGACATTTCGTTCTATGCTGCAAACTTTTATCTGAAAATATAAGAAACAACCTTGATCTGTAGAGCCATCATTTTGTTCTGATAAAGTGCAGCTGTCAAAAGTCGCTTCAAAAAATCGGAGAAGTATTTTCAATTAACATTGGCAAGGTGATCTTCTTCAATGAACCTTTCAGCCGGCACGCTTTGGGTTTTCTGTTCAATGTAGCGCAATATATTTGAAATCATTAATCAAGGCGCCCGGAATCTTCAGTTCAATAAGCAACATCCGTACACTCACAGATACCTATTATATAGGTAGAATATATATATATATACATTTGGTAAGTTGGCGTTTGCTGCTTTTCAACACATTCAATTCGTGCTGAATTCGCACATTTCTCGTTTGTTTTTTCCCAAAAAAAAACATAAAAGTAAATATGAATTATAATTGTGCTGACTGAGACGCATTCGTTCTGAATTTCATATGGAAGTTTGATGCACAATTTAACAATTTTCCATAGATTTCTTGTTGTTGCATGTTTAATGGGAAGCGGGGAAACCGCGTGAGTTTTCCATTATTAATAGGTTTGCTAATATAAGCAGGTCAAAACTTTATTGATGTCTGGAGATAAATTAAAAGCAAATTTATTTCTTCGTGTGTAGAGTTTAGATCATTAGGTAAATTAACATAATTTTTAATGATGTTAAATCTTTCTTTTTTATAAACGTAAATAAATTTTAAAATAAACATGATTAGTGCTAATTAGCATTACTATCTATAATTCAATCATTTAATCAAATTATAGATTCTAAATCAACTGCTCTGACGACTAATATGTTTGTTTGTATTTATTTATAAAATAGCTTTTAAAATTATATTCTGACTAAACACTTTACTAAATTAAAAAACAATTAAAAGAATCAAGTTTTTGTTTATTTAAGGCACAAAATACACAAAGTTTATCGTGTAATAGCGATAATCTTATGATTCATAAATGACTTGCAGCTGTTGCCATTATCTACCTTATAGAAATTAATTTTCTTTAAATTTCCATATCATAAAAAACAGCATTGTAATAGAATGTGCCCTTGGAATATTCTTCATCCTGGTCCCTTCTTCAAAATGCTGTGATAAATCGAATCAAATATATCTTTTACAGACCCAAAAACGGTTAAGTCTTTGTGCATGTTAAATAATAAGTATGCCAGCATTTTGTCAAAGTCAAAAGCAGAAAAGGTAAAACGACAACCAAAAACCGAACCAAAGACATTTACGTACATATGTCATGCTACTCCGAAACACACAATGTACACACATACAGACATACGTGTATATGTAGTCCTATGTAGGAGTATGACGGGCCTGTCATTAGCAACAAATGACAGGCCGTTAACAAAATACCGGCAACTGCTTGCGAACACGACAATTACAATAGCAGCCGAGGTATAAATAATTTTACATGCTTTTTCCAATGTTCAATGAATTGTAAATATTCAATAATTAATTTAACTTTGAGCCTTATTGTGTCCAAATAGTAAAATCAATTAATAACCAGTTGCAATTGTAATTGCAAATTGATTCAATTGTAGGAATTGGGTTTGATTGTAATATATGCGCAGATCTGACATTAAATCAATGGTCTTATACTCTTACTTACTTACTACTTACTACTCAGCTGTGCAAATTAATGTTAATGTTAATGTACTACCCTATAAATTATAAAATGATTTAAACAATTTGTATATAAACATTACCAAACGCAAGTAAAGTTAATTTTAAATTTACATGATACAAACATCTGTAATTATAATTAAGGAACATAAATGGTATCTTACACGATGGGAATTATTTTCAGTTGTTTATATTGACGAGGCGTTTATTGCTAATAATTTTCTTTGATAGATTGACTTATAATAGATTAGGCCATAATTATAAATTTTAAATATTTTCTTAATGGTGTCTATAAAGTTGAATTTGTTGTTTGTATTACTTATTGAATTTTGTATGAAAGCGAAGCGATTTTTATATTAAACTTTTAAATTGGAATTGGGGGCCAAGCGCAGCTGCTTGAGCATATCTCAGTACAATACGAACGCATTAAAACAAATTTAATCCAAATCGGTTAAAAAGCACAAAAGTTATTAAAGAAAAGATATTTGTATATTGGCAAACCACGTGGTGGCAAGCGCCAAGCGCAGACATTTCTGCATGCGTGTCACACATACATACATACATATATATATGCACATTCTTTTTCGAATTCTCAAGCGATTGGTTGTACGTGTGCGCCTAATCTTGGATTTTGACGCAGACGGTTAAAATGCAATTGTGGCTCGGTGGTAGAGATGTTCCCCGTCGCACTATCATACGCGGGTTCGAATCTGGTTTGGGTCAGCGCAGTTTTCTTCTTCTGTTTATCAAATTTTTTTAAAATTTTATTTTTAAACTTAACACACTTATTAACCAAGTGCAATTTAATGCTGGGAGATCGGCGATTTTAAATATTCTGGAGCAACAATATGGGGAAAAATTTGTATTTGGCATGCAACAGCCAACATTTGAAAGATACAACTACGGCATACTAAAATTTGGCCGCAAATATTAAAAGCGAGTGCGAAGCGCGATCATTAATTGTTATTATTTTTTTTTTTATTACATTTTACTAAGTGCGGCTGTTGTGTCGTGAGTATGCAGAGGGGTTAATAAATCCATGTAACGACAGCTCGCCGCTGGGTAGGCACTCCCGACTAGAGCCATCTTACTTGCTTAGATTCACAATGTTTTCGCTTTAAATACTTTTCAGTTTTCGCACACCCATGGTATAGAGTTGGGCGCCAGTGGGGCGTAACTTTAGCTATTCGATTCCCATGCATGTTTATGCACTCTCTATAGTTACGTCTCCTCCAGTTTGCCCAGTGAAGCGTTAACTATAGCATTTGTGCCATTCCATTTGTTTATTTGTTTGCATTGCTCATTTGCGTGTATGAACTCATGCAACTACCTGTTCCGTAGTCATCCTATTCTATAAATAGCACTATGCGCAATACCATATCTTTCGAATATCATGTGATATAGTTGGCTTTTTCACTATGACATCAAGCTCAAGATCATTGACTTTTGAAACGGTTATCAAAGATTGTAGGCCTGTTTGGGGAAGGGTGGGTGGAAATATAGATAAGACAGTCGGCATGATAAATGAACAGCTATCAATAATGAGAAGCTGCAGTCCGCGGTCTCAATACGGTTGTCGTCTGCCTTCAGTTGAGTATTTACCTGCAATCAAAACAGTTTATATATATTTTTTTCGTTCTCTGTTTGCACTTCAAATGTTTATTTACATGCCTGTCTGTGTGTTTGTCGAGCCAGCGAGAAACAAACAAACCGAGGAGCGAGCCACTCACTTTTCTATAGCTCACTTAAATTTATTTACACTCGTTTATTTGTTTGTTTGCATAGGCAAACGCTGCGAATACGCAATGCGTGCGTCTTATCAGTTTGCTTCGTTTTGCCGTTCGATTGGCTTCGATTGATTTGCCGGAAGGACAAGGTTGCCAAGTCACCCGTTGAACTAGTATTAGCTTTCATATCCGAAATTCCCCCAACCTGGTTTCCCAATTTGCATGTCCAATGAACACAACTCTAAGGAGCAAGAAAAGGTGTTAATGATAACAGAAACTAGCAGCGGGCCAAGCAAACTAGGTTAAAGGCGAGTCGGGGCAGGCATTGCGCATACGCAGCGTTGCAGCAAAGCCATAAAAACCAATTCAACACGGCAGCTGCTGCTTTTTCAGCTGTTTGTTCAATAAAAGTTAAACGAGTTTGCACCGAAACTAGGAAGAGTAAATGGCATTCACAGCGCCGAATGCATGCATACACTTAATTTTAATACCATTACAATTTTGTTAATAAGCAAGTCCAAACAAACGTACAAGTATATTTTGAACTGTTTTGTTCTTTAACTATGCAAAAGAATTGTTCTTTCGTGAAGTTTCTAAAAAATGTAAAATCAAGATACAAATTCTTGATTTAAGTACAATATACTCATCTCAGACTTTTTGTTAATAGTGAAAGGGTAATGTTTTTTTTTCTCTAAAGATCGAGACTAGCACTTCAGTTAACTAGAAATATCTTGGCTTATGAGCAAAGTTATTTTTGTAGGTTAAGTCCAACGGTAATAGTATTTTTTTAGAAAGAAAACGAACCAACTTTTAATTACAATTAAATTTAAAAAAAACTGTTATACTCATTCGTTTTGGGACACTCCCACTTGAGAGAAGATCAAGCCAACACAATTTTTTCGCCCAACAAATTACAGCAATGAATTTTTTCCGAAAATTACAAGCCATGTCCGTCTGTCTGCATGAACACGTCGATCTCAGAGAATGTAGAGCTAGAGACACGAAGCAAACAAGAACTTTAGCACTTAAATACAGCTAAAGGTTTTGGTTAATCGCAGGTTCAAATCCCCTCAGACATGATTTTTTTTTTTATCTGTACTCACAGTTGTTGCTCTGTAGGTACGGATTCAAATCCGCCACCGAAATTGTATTTTAATTCTTATTTTATTATTATTATTTCATATTTTATTAAATTTTTTTTTTAATTTTTTTTGTGACACATAATGATAGGGTATAGAGTATCTTCTAGTTGTTTAAGTTGTTATTACTCCGGTAACGAGTACTGCGGAGTTGGTTAGACTCGACTCCGTTCTGACTTGTTTTATGTGGCTTATCAGAATAACCTAATGTGCAAATAAGAGGAATGCAATCTAGAGAATCTTTATGTACGAATATTTGCTAAGTTAGCTTTTATTTTACAAACTGGTTATCCAAGCATGCATACCCTATGTGAAAGTACTTATTGGTTTGGCTGTTAAAAGGCATAAGTAGCATTTTATTACTTGGTTGAACGCCTGGCAAGTGGCACAAGAGAATCGCATAAATCTTAGCTCGCAGTTACAACTACACGAGTTTTGTGAACTCGAAACTCAATTAAAATACCAAGTTCAGAGCCTGCCAGCGTGCGAAACTGACAGCTGACAGATGGAGACGTTGTAGGCAATGGAAAGCGCCTGTGGGTCATGGACTCTGTCAACATTTTACCGACTTCGTCACTCACTCACTTAGTCGTTCGCTCAGTCACTCAGTTCGACAATCAATCTTTCAAGGCTTACGATGCTTGTTTTTCCACATTTCGTTGAAGCAGGTGCGAAATGTGTCAGTTCGAAATAAGCCAAAGTTCAAAACTTTTTACATTTACAATTTGAGTTTTGTACCTGGCACTCGAATTGCCCCAAAACTTGAGCAGGGTATAGGATTCTGTTAATTGCTATAGCTATAGTGCTCGTTTCAAGACATGTACTATATAATACAATGTGGAATTTGCGACAACTGTCGACTGACAAGTGTAAATGCAGTCAACAAAGTTATTTACTTGTGCTTCAGTTATAGGATTTCGGAAGGACTCTTATTTCTTTTTAAAGTTACTGCCTTATACAATTTCAGAGAGTGATTATGTGGACAATGCCGCATGGATATAGCCATGTCCGAGTCTTACGTTTGTATATACAATATTTAAACAATATTTACACCGGTTGAGTCGCATGAGTATTTATATAGCTATCATTGGAACGTTTTTAATTGAGTACCAAAAATAATAATTAGTTACTTTTAGATTTGTAACATATATTGAAAATTTTTCTTTAAGGGCATTTATAGGTTTTCTTGCTAATTTTGCTTTGATATAATAAGAACTGGCTCTGAGAAATGAAAAACAAAGGCTTCCTAAAATTTGTTTAATCTTAGCTCTTATAGTTAAAACTAATCATGCTTAATAACACTCTGTGTATTAAGCCAAAATAAAAAAAATAACAATTGTTTAATACATATTTTGTTATTCAAATAATTATATTTTTTAGAGAATTTGACTTAAAATTAAAACTAAATAATGCATCTCTTTTTAATTTTCTTTATAGATATTTTGCAAAATTGACAATTGAAGTTTTGCCGAAGCATTAAGTGAGTATCTCCAAATGTTTTGTACTTAAGATTAGCGAAAGAAAGCCTTCTGGGAGATAATTTATTCCCCTCATACTCATGCTTAAACTCATAGTTCTTGCATTTTATGACTACGTAAATGACAGAGAACCTTTTAATGCTTTTCATCAACGGAAATATATTCCCGAGAAACCTAATAATATTCGTACGCAGACAAAATTGCTTACGGATGTAAATGCAGTGCCGGAGTTTATTTTCGCAGGTAATTTACTGCAGCTGTACGCAATTTCTATTTCTTCCGTGTGGTCGCATTTTCGGTCAATTAAATGCAGTTCCCTGACAGAGCTAAGCCAAATCCATTCGATTCCTTCCATTTGGCTGAACTTTAAGCGTCAAGCAATTACACCCATCCGAGGGGGGGCGAGTGGGACAGGAAGCGGTGTGCGATGACACATGAAATCGCCACCTTGGGGTTGACCTGTCACCTCCTAGAGACGTGCATTGGCGTCGCCATTAATTGAAGTGCAAAATCACGAACATGCATTTAATTCACTTGGTGCTTCGTCTGGGAAATGCTGTGAAAGCTGAAAAACATCGGGCGAACAACATTTTTGCACGCATTTTGCAGCTTGTCGATTCAATTCAATTGGCCAGCAGATTGCCCCTATCTTGGCCAGCATCAATGCGTTTTCGAGTATGTGTGTGTAAATGTGGACCATTTAAGGGCATCGGATACTTTTCCCAGTCATGGTGCGGCTTCTGGCTGACAAGTGGCTGCTGCAATTGTCCTTTATAGCCATTCCTTCATTAGGTTCGTATCTTGAAGAAATTTTAATGCAATTTTTATGCGCATTTTTGCGCACGGTAATAGGCTGCTTTCTCGGTAGAGCAGCATCTGTCTTATGACCATTCACAATCATTTCAATTGTGATTCATGTAATGCGCCTTATTGTTGTTCACGAGGCATTTGTCTTTGTTCGGTCCCTTTGTCCACGGCCTAGCAATCAGAAAAGCTCTTGATATGTTCGACTCTAATTGAATGCGTTGTTGTCAAACTTCACTTGCAACTAGCATTTCACTCTAATTTTATTGGATGCAAAAAAAATTTATATATATATATATATAAAAAGTATATATTGTATATATTCGACTATCTACCGAATATAAAGCAGATGCATGAACACGTTTCCGACCTTAACAAACAAACAATATCTTAATTTTCGACCGATTAGTGTAGATGGGATATTCTTAGTATGCCCAGAGCGAGTGAACCACAAAAGTATTTTATATCAGAATTCCAATTTTCACAGACTGTTCCAAACAAAGCCATATTATACATGTATGTAGGTGCCAGAAGTTGATGAGTTTTGTATTTTTGGGCAAGATTATTAAGATATTGTGATCGATGATATAACAATATATATAATAATATATACAAAGTCAATATCGTCTATCATTCCTTTAGCGGAGAGACTCGTTTGCACAAAAATAGGAAGACTGAGGGATATAGCTATGTGGACTTGCCTATACTTACTCACAATATATAATATTAATGGGAAAACTCTCCTTTTAGAAGGGGTAAGAAATAAGCATAGTCTCAACTCATAACTTTATAATTAATTTTCTCTCAATACGAAATTTTCACTAACTTTTACGGTTTTTAGCCAAATTTCACTGGCCTTAAATCATTATCGTGATCGTTGTACTAAAATTGAAAATAAGAGAAAAGCCACTCTACTCTACGTAGTCGGAAGCAGCAGCTGCTGCCAACAGAAATTATCCAAGAAGCATATTAAATTATACATGAAAAACTATCTGATCCATAAAATGTATAATAAAATGTTGGCAGCATATTAAGAACAGCACATTCGACTTCCAAAACAAACTTAAAAAAAAAATGAAAAAGACAACAATGTGTCAAAATTAGTACAAACTGCCATGAGCCGATTTTGCTGCTAAACAAACAATAAAGCTCTACGATAGAGAATAACGCCACATAATTCACGAGACCAAGGAAGTTTATCCCGCTCTCACATGCAGCGGAGACATAAATTAGTTTATAATAAAGTACAAAAAAAGCCGCGTCGACCGCAAGCTTATAAAAATAGTCTTCATTGGCTGCGTTGTGTGAAAATTAACAGCATTAAACATTCGAGAAGGCATAAATTTTAATAAAAGTCGAAAAAATGAAACAGCTGCGAGCAAAATGGGAGAAGCAAATAAAAAGGCCACAGAGCCAGTGCTCGACTAAGAAATATACTTTATTTTTATGCATTTAAACAGACTGTTACATGTGTTGGGAAAAGCCAAGATACTCCCTGACTCCCATGGTTGCAGAGTAGTTCAAAATTATTTTCCGCCTTTGCGACAGTTGATGAGGCGAGTGCGTAGCGCTTTTCTGTCTTTCTGCGTGCTCGAGATAAAAACGTTAATTTTCTAGAAACATTTTATTGGCCGGCAGTTGTAATACTTTGATGTAAGCTCCTCCTTAGTAGGCCATGACATCATGAGCTCGACGGAAACGTTCGCCCGCCTGGCGGAGTGACAGGCCTCGAGTTTCCGGCATCAGCGCGCCAAAGATGATCAGACTCACCACCAGGATAATGCCCACAGCCAGAAAATATTGATAGAAGGAATCCGTGAAGTAATTGAATGTAACTATCACAATGATATGGATCACTTGCTCAATGCACACAATTAGGCCAATAAGCAGAGCCTTCACTTTCATCGGAAAGGCCTCGCCCAGATAGATGGGCGTGCAGGAAATGAAGAGGCCAGCAAAGAACTGGAAGGCCATGGATATGCGACACAGCTGATTCATATAGTATAAGACTGTGTTTGCGAAACTGTAGTTCAAGTCCGAGAAGATGCCCGCCATTCCCAGCATCAGACCCGCCATGCACACCAGGCCCAGCAGCGAAACGAACTTGCGACCCAGCTTATCTAAAAGACAAATGCTCAAGGTCGTGCCAATCCAACGCAGTAGGCCCCACACAATTATCGGCCAGTTGAGGGCTCCTTGAGAGCCCAGGGTGCTGACTCTTATAGCACTGCTCAGGGGTATCGAGAAGGTAAACGCCACAAGGCAGCGACTGAAGAGCATTTTGATGAAGGGCATTATAGAGGAGGACCATTGCGCGGCGGGGCTCTGACTGTTCCCCTCGGCCACGTACCGTTTGGCCTCGTCAAAGACTTCAGTGAAAACTCCAGTGGGCGCCAAGTTGGACAGAAGCATCCTTTGGCATAAACGCGCCTTTTCCTCATTATTTTTGCGTAGAAAGAAAATCGGCGATTCGACCGATATGGCCACGGATCCCGTCGCAATTACGGAAAACACAATGCCAAAAATTCCGTGTGCACAATTGATTCCAACGTACGAATAAGTGTCCCACTGTGAGTCTATGATCACTTGGATGGCGATGCCCAGCGCCAAGCCGTACTGCTCCAAGCCACACCAAAATCCACGAGTGCTGCGTGAAGTTACTTCCGAGTTGTGTATGATGAAGGCCACCGTGATGAGTCCAATGCCCACTCCGCCCACATAGCGAGCCGCCACTATTGGAGCGTAGTCGTAGGGTGCACTCACAAAGATGATCCCATCAATCAGCTGCATCAGTCCGCCTAAAGACTAAGGAAATGTGAGTCGTTAGAAATAGTCAAGCATTATCATATTTAGTTTTTGGCCACTCACGTAGAAAAACCACTTGGGCGCTTGGGCCACTGTCAGAGCTGCCACAACGGCTCCAATGATGACCCCAATGAACCAGCTGAATTGGAACTCATTAGTTCGCTCTATTCCTGTTCCTACACTCCAGCCTAAGCTCTGGGCCATATCCATTCCGCCATAGGCAAATAATAAAATGCCTGCCAAAGTACATATTAAATAATTTGTAAATATAACTTTTCACATTTCCCATCTTGATATTGTATTTTCTTATATTATAAAAAGCTTGAATGAATTATTATTAAAGGCAACGATGACGTAAACAATTGACAATTGTCGATGGTTCGGTGCACGATTCGAATACTATCTTCAAGAGAATTAATATTAATGCTGACAGGGGTCATGCAATGATAATTTGATGGGTTTCAATTGAACGTTATACTAAAATTAAACTTAAGAAAAAGTATTAATGATTTAATAAAGCTTAAAACCGGTTTAGGGCCTTGATTGAATGTTACGGTAATTAAGATCACATTGTGTTTTTATATGTTTAGAAGAAGTAGTCTGTTGTTAAATTTGTATTCCTTTCGGTTTGTTTACACCTTAGAACTATATTTTCGACAACTCCCAACCACACCACAAAAGTAAAGATAATAAATGGATGCTAGGAAATCAGTTTAAAATTCCTCTTCATTATAAAGTGAAAATAGAATATTCGTCCAGTGCAATGTCCGTTCGTAAAAATGAAAAATGATTTATGTAAAAATAGTTTTTTGGTTTTTTTTTTAAATATTTGTATAATGCTTAGAAGTTAAGAGATTCACTTCTAACTAATCGGCAAACTCTTATAAACATCGGACCACAATAGCATATAGAATCTACATAAACGATTGGTTAGATCTTGTTTTAAAGATATGACAACAAAACTTGGGCAATTGAGAGCATAACTATGCTCCTAACAAATGAGCAAAATATCACTAACATCCAACTACTTTATAATATAGCCTTTTATCAATCAATCAAAATGAGTTTTTCTCTGAAGCACGGTAAACTATATCAAGGATATTTAATCTTTGGTACTCTGAACTTTTTCCTCATTTTCCTTCATATTGAAGCCCTTCAAATGTCTCTTGAAGTAATGTTATTACGCTAATCAAAAAAAGCTATCAATCTCTGATTTAACTTGTCAAAAATCATATTTCGTTTTCAGTGTTTGTTTGACAAATTGCCAACATTTGGGGTTTTTTTTTGGTTACAAATTTTAAATTCTAAGAAATTCAATAAGGGGATTATTGTCATGAGTCTGTTTTACAATAAGTGAATAGTTTGCTTAACTTCTTTGAAGGGATGTTAACTTTG
This sequence comes from Drosophila colorata, assembly GCA_035041545.1. Taxonomy (NCBI): domain Eukaryota; kingdom Metazoa; phylum Arthropoda; class Insecta; order Diptera; family Drosophilidae; genus Drosophila; species Drosophila colorata. Next base: position 3,259,513 of record JAWNLD010000680.1, on the reverse strand, counting down.
AGCTCGTATATTTTCTACACAATGTTTTCATTTAACTATTGTTCAATTAAATAAACAAATATACATATGTACATAAGTCCGTGAATATGATTATTAAATTTGAACACAATCATTGCAAAATAATAATTGTACATTTGAATGTATATATATGCGATACGAACAGACAGTCAATATAGGCTTTAAAGCTTTTTTAATAAATATTCTATTACGATAACGAGGGCTATCGTTAAACGAAGAAGATATCTTTGTACATATGTGTGAATATCCCCTTTTGACTCCTTGTTTGTGTACATAATATATTTATACATAATATATTTCAATGATCTTTGTGTCTTTGATTATAGCCTTGTGCTCACCTGCTGTTGCCGTGCGACCTTTCTGCTTGTAAGCCCATCGATTGTTCTGCGGCCTCGGAGTGTCGATCACCTCAACGTAGGTGGTTTGTGGAGGCAAAGGGGCAGTTGTTGTAGTTATATAGGTGGTCTGCATCGGAGGTGCTTCCTTTGTGGTTGTGTATGTGGTTATCATTTTGTGCACCTGTTCAGCACGCACTAGTTTGCTCTGTAAAGGTTCGTTCGATATAAAGGCTACGCCGTAACTGACTTCAAATTGACAGTTCTTTTATTTATATGGATTCAAACATATTGCGATATCAGTATCTATTATAGATAATGTATACATATTGTAATCGGCATGTGTTTGGTAGACTTTACTGGCCACTTGCCCAGTTAAATGCTGATAGGCGGCAGCCCAGCTTTGGCTTTGATTCATTTACGCAGGGAATGGCCCTTGCCATGAAACATGACACCTTATTTTACTGCTTGGTCTTAGTCTAACTCACAGGTTGGGGATTTCTATGTTACCTGCAGTGAATGCATCGAATGCATTGCGTATGCTTGGTTAATAAAGCTAAGCTAAGTCGCAGAAGAAAAGTGTTTTTTTAGAAACAGTTAACACGGATTTATACCAAATGCTATCATAAAAGTTGCAATTGAACATATATTATATTTTTCATTTGTATTTAATTTACATAATAATGTAAAATTACATAATAATATGCACACTGAAGAAATTTGGTTTAAGGATGCTTGAATTGCCAAATTAGTGTATTTTGATTTAAATAATTTAAAAAAAAATTATTAGATCTTATTAAAACGTCGACAAATAACAATTTTCAAAGTTCAGTTTAACAAACTCATAAGCTCATTTCTATATACATCTGCCATGAAAGGCTTTAAGGCTGTCTTTTAATAAGTCATATTTGATTAGTAGAAACATATATTTAAGCCATCGAACCATCCATGAACCACTTTCCAATAGCTTAGGTATATTCCAAATTTTGAAGAGGTTTTCTTGAATATTTTCGTGTATATTTCCACTTAAGCTTCTTTTTAATAAGCCATGACATCATGTACTCGACGGAAACGTTCGCCCGCCTGTCGGAGCGACAGGCCCCGCGTTTCCGGCATCAGTGCGGCAAAGATGATCAGACTCACCACCAGGATGATGCCAACACCCACAAAGTACTGGAAGAAGCAGTCCGAGGTTTGTCCGAATGTGACAATCACAATGATGTGAATCACTTGCTCAAGGCACACAACTAGCCCAATGAGGAAAGGCTTGACGCGCATGGGAAACGCCTCGCCCAGGTAGGTCGGTGTGCTGACGACGAACATGCCAGCAAAGAGTTGGAAGGCCATGGAGCAGCGCGACACCTGGGACATAAAGTAGGTGTTTGTAAAGTATGAGTCATGCGAAAGAATGCCCGCCATGGCCAGCATAAGAGCCGCCATGCACAGGAGACCCAGCAGCGAGACGAATTTGCGTCCGACCTTGTCCACTACGCAAATTGTGAGGAGTACTCCAATAAAACGCAAAATGCTCCATAAAATCATCGGCCAGCTGTAGACGGAATCCTTCCAAACTAGTGTGCTCCCTAGCATGGCCAAGCTGAGCGGAACCGAGAAGGTAAACGCCACAAGGCAGCGACTGAGCAGCATTTTGATGAAGGGCATAAGCGAGGAGGAGCACTGTGCGCCGAAGCTCTGGCTTGTACCCTCCATAACGTAGCGTTTGGCCTCGTCAAAGACTGCATTGCACACATCTGCTGGCGCCATGGTGCCTAAGAGCTGAGTCTGGCAGTTTCGTGCTGCGTCCTCCTTATCGGTGCGCAGATAAAAGATGGGCGATTCTACTGATACGGCCACGGAGCCCGTTGCAAAGACGGCAAAGATAATGCCAATGATTCCATGTGCCGTATTAATTCCTATGCTTGAGCTAAAGTTCCACTGTGAGTCCATTAGCACCTGAATAAGTATGCCCAGTGCCAAGCCGAACTGCTCCAAGCCACACCATTTGCCACGGGAACTGCCCAAAGTAACCTCCGAGTTGTGTATGATGAAGGTCACCGTGATGAGTCCAATGCCCACTCCGCCCACATAGCGAGCCGCCACTATTGGAGAGTAGTCGTAGGGTGCACTCACAAAGATGATCCCATCAATCAGCTGCATCAGTCCGCCAAGGAGCTAAAGAAACTACAACCATTAGAAGTCAAGTCTGTGTACCAATTCACTCTGCTACTCACATAGAAATATCTTTTCGGCACGTGGGTCACTGTCAGAGCTGCCACAACAGCTCCAATGATGACCCCAATGAACCAGCTGAATTCGAATTCATAGGTGGTCGTAATCGCTGTGTTCAGATTCCACTGCAGGCCCTGTGCCATATCCATTCCGCCATAGGCAAATAGCAAAAGTCCTAGAGAATATATGGGTATGTTTTATCATTGGAATTATTTCATTAGTAATAAATGCATTTGTGTATAAAACAGAGTTAGTCAAATATTACATTTTTCAGCATATGCTAAACTAAAGTACGTACCGTTTCGGTTCTATAATTAATTTCATTTATTGAATTAATTATTCGTTTCTGATTTTATAATCGAGCGTTAATGCTGCATTAATAAGAACAAATTATTTCATAAGGTAAAAAACTCCTTACATGAATCTTCGCATTTAAATTGAATACAAATTGTGCATAGTTCCCTTTTAAAATTTTTGCATTTTAAAAGAAGAAAAAAATTTGAACTTTGATGTTTTAAGTGTGGAGAAGAAGCAATCCGAAATCTAAATTAGTTAGGTGGAAGTCAAAAAGAAGTTCATACTGTAAACCAAAGGTATTTCATAATATAAAACTAAATTATTGTGATCTTATATTCCGATAAAAGCTACTATATAAATATTAAATAGATTTCATTATTAAATGATATTCATAAATAAGAAACACCCAAAGATATATATGGAAAGTTACTAAAATAAATTACTGAAATTGTATTATTTCTTATCTGAAATTTATTATTTTTGCCTTGGCTGTTGGCCTGCCAGCTCTCTAACTCGAACTCACCAATGGTGGCGGAGTGAGCACTGTGCTTATTCGACCAGCGGTTGTAACTGCGTTGGGCGCGTGGATCTTCGATGACCTCGACGTAAGTGGTTTGCTGCGGCTGTGGAGCGCTTGTGGCAATGAAGATCGTCTGCGGGGGTGCTTGCCCCGTGGTTATATAAGTGGTCGTCATTTCGATAACTGATATAACTCGCAGGCAAAGTAAACTGGAACTACTAAACGTTTCTTCTGAACTGATTTCAAATAGATAATTTTGGGTGTATTTATTAGCATAGCAAAGTGTGCGATATCTTTATCAACTTTTTTTTATAAACTCTAGATATTTTATTCAATTTATAGATATAATTAAAATAGATAATTTTTGGTTCATCTATTAGCATAACAAAAAGTGCGTTATCTTTATTAACTTTTTTATAAATTCTAGATATTTCAATATCTAAATATCAATTTATAGATACACACAAATTTTTTGTATTTTTTCTCGGTGGGTCAGCTACCGTTGTCTGTTAAGATATGGCCGTGATTCATTCGTTTTTGGATCGGCCTCTCTTATGCGTAGTCCCCACATGAAAAATGAATGCTGATAACAGCAGGCAAAGTTAACGAGGTCCCTTAATTTATGTAGTATTGCAGAACAAATGGCGCATGACTCACTGAGAACTTTAAGTTCACGTGTTCTTCTGGGGGACGCCTTAAAAGAACTTGTGCTTGTCGATATTACTCAGGTAGATAAATTGAATTAGATAGACGAAATGGCTTGGAATCTTGCAAACTAAATTATATACATATATTCTATTGGACTCAACTTGTTGTTTATAATACTATTATACTGGGTTCAAATTTATTTCATTTTCAATTTTGCCAAAATATATTAAATATTATTTTTATCTTATCAAGATTAAAGACATTTCCAATAAATATTCCAATTACTAGAACTTGGCGCTGGTTTTGCCCCTTTTTGCGACAAATTTTATTATTACTTTCAAATACAAGATTTTCACGATTGAAGATCACAACGTGATAAAACTGAACAATTACACAGAGTTAAAGTTTTGGCAACAGATGTATTGAACTACATACTAAGAAGTTGGAAACTTCGAGGAAGTGGAAACCAAAAAACAGTTTATAAAACATTGATGTCTATGTTTTGTTTATATTAAAATTCGCTTGAGCAGTGATTTCATTATTTAAAAATTCGCTCAAATAATTTTTTACTCCTTTTGCCGGGTAGGCATAATATTTGTTAAATCAGTTATTTTTTCAAGACTCTAAAATAGAGAAATATCAGTATATGTTGCACTTATTTGGAATGGGCATGCATGCAAAAAATATGTGAAACTGTGGTTTTTTTTATCAACTTCAAAACTTTCTTATCAAGAGGAAAATCAATTTTAATTTATTGGTTATATGCTGAATTTAGTTTAAAAACAGAAATAAAAAAAATTTAAAAAATCAAATCCGATTAGTGGCAAATTTCAATTCCAACTATTGTTGCTTTTGGTGACCGATTTTCGTTGCGATGAAAATATCACAAATCAAGATTAATTTGTGAAACATATCAAGCTCCCAGAAATGTATTATTTTTGTATCGTGTAGAATGTTTTGTTGTTCATTCTTAAACCTTAAAAACCAAAAAATTGTATTTAGCTTTGATGTACGTCATGCTTTATATTTTATTATTATTTATTTTTCAACAACATCAATCCCTATGTCAGCACGCCTATTGGTGCTGATCATGAATTAATATACTTTTGTAAGTTGGCTTTATACGTTTTCACAAGAACGTTGTAAAGAATTAACAATTTAAAGATAACAAATACTTTGAATCATTATTGTCTGGGGTTTTTAAGTGACTATTTATAAAATGTAGATAACATTGTAGCAAATTTATAAGTTTCTTCGTATTGCTATTATTTAAAAAACAAATCTCACCAATACGATTTTAAAATAATTATGTTTAATTACGTTTCTAAAATAGTACATAGGATTGGTCATAACGGTTGAATAAGCCGCATAAATCATTAAAATGAGTCAAATGTATTCTAAATAAAGCTTTAAATTAGATTTCTTAGCCTATGATGTAATGCAAAAATGTATGAAACAACGAGTTTTTGTACAGTTTTAATGGTTCGAAATTCTTTAAAATATTCCTGGATATTAGCTCCTTCTAGTGGGCCAATACATCGTGCATGCGACGGAATCGATATCCCGCCTGTCGCAATGTCATATTTCGTGTCTCGGGCAGCATCACCAAAAGGATGAGCAGACTGATCAGCAGGATGATGCCCACCCCCAGATAGTATTGGTAAAAGCTATACGGACTCCCATCGAATGTGACGATCACGATAATATGGATCACCTGCTCAATGCACACGATCAGAGCAATGAGGAAGGGCTTGACACGCATGGGGAACGCCTCTCCCATGTAGGCGGGCGTGCATGCGACGAAGAGGCCAGAAAACATTTGGAACACCATAGAAATGCGACATACCTGCGCCATGTAGTACGGGCTGAAAGTGTTGAGGTAGTTCGAATAGATGCCCGCCATGCCCAGCATCAGGCCAGCCATGCATACAAGGCCCAGCATTGAGAGGAGCTTGCGTCCCAGTTTGTCCATCACCAAAATGGACCCAAGAGTACCGATCCAACGCAAAATTCGCCACACGATGATTGGCCAGCTGTACATGGTGCCCTGCCAAGCGATGGTGCTCGCAATGATTGTCTTGGTGAGCGGCAATGAGAAGCTGAATGCCACCATGCAGCGACAGAAGAACATTTTGATGAATGGGACCATGGAGACAGTTAGATCATGGACCAAGCTCTCGTGTGCGTTCTCCGAGACGTAGCGTTTGTTTTCTTCGAAGAGTTCACACTGATCCTGTGGGGTTGCGTTTTTGTCCATTAGTTCCCACTGGCAAGTGTTTGCCTGCTCGTAATCATTGCGGCGCAAGTGGAAGATCGGCGACTCAACCGATAGTATCAATATGGCAGTGGCAACAAGAGCAAACACAATTCCAATGATGCCGTGCACTTGGTTGTTGCCGATGGGCAGGGCCGGGTTCCACATTGAGTCCATGATCACCTGCACAGCTATGCCCAGTCCCAGGCCGGACTGCTCTACGGCACACCACTTGCCCCGAGAGTCGCTTGGCGCCACCTCCGAGTTGTGTATTATAAAGGCCACCGTAATGAGTCCAATGCCAATGCCTCCGATATATCGAGCTGCCACCATAGCGTCGTAGTTGTATGGTGCACTCACACAGATAATGGCGTCGATTAGCTGCAACACTATTGCCGAAGCCTAGACATTTAATAAACATTAGGATCGGAGAAGCTCATGATGATCTCTTACTCTGTAACTCACGTAGAAATAGAACTTGGGCACGTGGGTCGCCGAGAGGGCACTCAAAATAGCACCAATGATGACACCAATGAACCAGCTGAACTTAAATTGAAAGGTGTCAGCGATACCTGTGTACATATTCCAGCCAAGGCCCTGAGCCATGTCCATGCCGCCATAGGAAAACATAACCATGCCTGGGCAAAATATGAAATGCAAATATTATTATATGTAATAGTATATATTATTTTACAGATATAATTCCAGATCAAATTCGTAATATTTTAAGTCCACATCAATGCCATATTGTCAAGATATTGCTTTAAATATCGTTCCTTACGTAAATTCACCTGTTATGATCGAGTGCAGTCTCTGCCGACTCACACAGCAGTTGTACCTGCTCTGAGGTCGTGAAGTGTTTACCACCTCTATACAGGTGTCCGGCGCTGATTGTCCTATTGCCATTTTGTATGCTTTTCTAAGGTTCGTTCGATACGGAGGCTTTGCCAAAACTGATTTCAAATGGACAAGTTCGGGTGTATTTATAAGCACTGAGCATTGGTACCATTGGTTACATTGCTATCCACGAATCGAAATTACGTTAATTGGTCAGATAGCACAGGGCGCCCGGCACTCGCCTGTGATTCATGCGACCTGGGCTCGGCCCTCCTCATGTGCAGACCCCTCACGAATGTAAGCCCTGATAAGGACTGCTAGACGGTGCTGGCCACAGACTTCGCAAAGTTCACAACTGTCGTGACTCATTTGCCACTGCAAATTCTTGTGGGCACTTCGGGGACCACCAGCACTGAATCAGCGTTCTTAACGGGGCTTAATAATATGCTGAATAGGTGATCAATTCCACACGAAATGATATAATATTGGAACGATATTAGTTTTAGTATGTATTAAATATAGTCTAATATTGTGCTGAAAACGTGATCAATTACAAAAGTTATGATATAATATTGTAACTATGATATATATACTTTTAGTCATGTATAGCTATAATTTATAAATTGTTGCACTTTCATATCAAATAAATAAACATTTGAGAGCCTAGGTATTACATGCTGGCTTCTATCTACTCTCTACTATCTTTCCTAACACGTATATTCGTATTCGTTAACATTGACAGCCAAGTCAATATAGCCATGTTCCGTGTCTATTCGTCTGTTTGCCTGTCTTATTGTGCCTGTACCCATTGAGGTGAGCAAGGGTATAATGGCTTTGTGCAAATGTATGTAACCGGCAGAAAGTAGCATCTCCGACCCTAGAAAGTATATATATTCTTGATCGGGACAACTAGATGAGTCGATCTAGCTATGTCCGCCCGTCTCTCTGTTTATGTATTAATATATATTGAAATATTTATGTATTAATATAAACAGAGAGACGGGCGGACATAGCTAGACCGAGATCTCAGAAACAATAAGAACTGAAGAGATGAAATTTTAAATATATATTTCTATACCATAAGAAAATCTTTTTTTTTCAATATCTCGTCCGATTTCCTGAGAAGACATCGAAGACATATATCATAACATATCTCGAAGAATTTGTAGTATGCACTACATAGATATGTATATCATGAACAGATTCAAAAGATTTTACTTTTTGAATACCTCTTCATACTTACCCTAAATTGGTGAAAAAAAAAACACAGGGATTGTACAATAAACTTGGCAATTAATCAGAAATAAATGTTTCATATATGAAGGAAGGTAGGATGGAAGATCGTATGTAACGGCAGCTCACAGCTGGGCACAGGGTACCTCCTAGCCGGGCACTGTCGACCACAGCACTCTTACTTGTTTTAAGCTACTTTAATATAACTTGGAAATCAGATTACAGATTTTTCCCCTATTCGAAGATAACTGTTTTTTCTCTTTGCATGCAACTAAGTATGTCTAATTAAAGCTTGCACGCTGGCCTTAGGTGTTCTGTATTGGCCCACCTTGACCTAGCCCTAACTGACTGGCCAGGCCACTTGAGCTGTGGCAAGTGCGCCTAGTATAGATGCTGCTGTGCAGCATCTTCATTAGCTGGCAGACCAAGCAAACGGCATTAATGTTGCAGCAACAGTCGACACTCCAACAACTGGCGGCAGCCATCCGACCCAGGCAACATCCCTGGGGCAACAATCTCAAGTGTTTGCTTGAGTTGTCTCAAATTGCGTAATGTCTGCACTAGAACTGGCAGCAGCTCTCTTACTCCAGCTCCAGCTCCAACCCCAACTCCAATTGCAAATCCGACTCCATCGTCGCTGTAAGCCAATCTATCTTGTTGCGCATCAAACTGTCAAATTGTACACATGTCTCTATGTGGCTCATAGCCATGAGTGGATGTGGGACTGGGGATGGGGATGTGGATGGGGATAGGGAGAGTACAACTGGGAACGCTGACTCTTGGCTGCTCCTTGTCATTTGTCACTGCTCGACAAATTAAGCAAATGCGACGCCAAATGGCGATGGCTTCCATCTTCAATCTTCGCAACGCGTCGCCTCATATTTTGAGACATTCAAGTACATTTTAATGAGTTTATGCACCAAGCTGTCTAATGGCTCAAAAATTATGAGCGCCGCATCAAGTGCCACCAGCACACACATACGAGTGCATATTAACATTAGCACATGGTGCCCATAACTCACATGCTGATACAGATACAGATACAGATATAGATACATAGATACAGATACACAGATACAGCTAGCTGAAGATAGCTGAGCACTTTGCATCAATTTCTGTGTACATGCGTCTCGGTTTGAGTGCTCGTGTGTGTGTATGTGTGTGAGCAAATGCTTCAAGGAAGTGTCTGCCAGTGCCACTAATGGAGTCTAATTACCCCGACCGACAGGCGACGACCGATGCGGATCCCTCCTCCCAGTGCCTTGGCTAATAAAAGCATATTAAAACGTTTGTCGTTCTTATATGCTTGACAGACAACCAGACAGATAGAAAACATTGGCGCTTGGCGCTTGGCGCTTGACTATTGCTCATTATTTATTTTCGTACTACCCAAATAAAGCACAGACCGCAGACCATCAGATTGCACACACAGTCCCAAGAATTGAACAGCTCCAGACGGATTCAGACGGTCCAGAGGATCTTGTATTAGTGCGAAACATTTCATGATATGTTGATGACCTCTGTGCTATGTGAGGGGCGCTGAATGTCATCAAAATTCGCATAAAATATTGAAACTTCTATCGAGCAATTAATTCTTAAGTAAAACTTAAAATAATAATGGAAATTCCTTTGTAGGATCAACAAAAATAAATTTTTTGAATGAATACCGTAACTTAACCTGATAACTTAAAAAATGTTGTTGTCTTTTGTCGCAATTGAAATAACAGTAGGAATGACCAAATGTTTCCGCCCGGGATTGAACCGGGGGCCTTCCGCGTGTTAGGCGGATGTGATAACCACTACACCACGGAAACTTACGAGTTGGCAGATTTGCTAACTTAAATGTATAAGCTGTAAAAATAAAATGTTCCCAACTAAATATATAAATAGAATATATATGCGGTGCATATATACATATCGAATATTATGCGATATAAGAAATATTTTATAAATAAAAAAAATATGTATTGCCGAAACCCGGGATTGAACCGGGGACCTTTAGATCTTCAGTCTAACGCTCTCCCAACTGAGCTATTTCGGCTTCTGACAAAGCTTCAGCAAATTACGTACAAAATAAAAGTTCTCCAAAGCACATAGAAAATAGATTTGCAAATGCAATCGAATAATTGTCAAGCTTTGAAGTACATACATACATATACATGCGGGTGTAATTTACAGTGTGCAACAAAGTTTAAGTTTAGCAGCAAAGTGTTTGTATGACAAATGCATGCTGCGCAGAAATCTATAAATAGAACGGTAATTTCTCAAACACACAAAATTACTTATATTCCACACACATCATATAAATCACTAAAATGTACATTTGCTTTATTTATGTGCACAACATTTGCCTCAACTTTTTATACCCTGCACCCATTGAAAATGGGCAAACAATGGTTTATTGGTTGTATGCAAATGTATGTTATAGGTACAACAAGCATCTTCGATCCCATAAAGTATATACATATGTTTTTCACCAGGACGACTATCTGAACCTACTCAGACAGTCTGTCTCTTTTGCAGCTCCCAGTAGGGTACAGGGTATAAACCTAGCCGGACTCTACCGACTATAACACTTTTACTTGCTTTTCGTTTGTCTGTTTGACAGACAGCCATGAAAATTGCGTTGACAGTTGCACGTCTTTATACATTTCGGGTGCAGTTGGAAAACGTTTTTGCAGCTGCAAAATTATGAAACCCAAATGCTTCCCCCCAACTTGGTCGGCCCCGCTTTAATATTACACGAGATTTTATGCACATCAAACAAACTTTTTCAAGTTGAAAATCGTTAGCTGATTTCAACAAAAAAAAATATACATATATATATTTTTGCAAAAAATACTATACACAACATTTTTGAGATCGAAAAAAACTAAAACGTTGAGCACATTGCGTTAAGCATATTAGTACATTAGATTGTAATTTTAATGATGCTTGCGCAAAAAAATAAAAATTATATGCCATCTTTATGGCTTTCAGCGCTTGCAACGAAACGTAGCTGACAGTATAGGAAAAATTGGCGCTACTTTTTTGGCAATGTTTCAAAATTTGCATTGGAAGACCAAATATTCACAAAATATTTGCATTGCAAATTGGCAAATTAAACTTTGAACTTTTATTAAGCTCAAAATATTTACAAGCTTTACATTATAAATTTACAACATTGTATAAATGCAAAACTAATAGATGGCGGCTATGTACCCAGAATTGTGACACTTAATAAGAATTAGGAGTACATTAATCAATGTAATTTTCTGGCTAAATTTAAAAACGAAAAGTTCAACCAAACCACATTTGATGACTCTAGACTCTAACGATGATCCTAATGGATTTTTTGGTAAAGGCTAATAAATAATAAGTAAATTTTGTAATATCACTCAACTTACAAATATTAAGAATATGTAAAAAAATGTATAAGGAACTACATTTGTCAACTCTTTTTGCAGGACTTGTTAATAAATATAAATGAATCCAAATATGTATTATCGAAATGGAAACTATTAAATCGTTCCATTCTTTATGTGTCATGATAGCCAGTTGATACCGAATGCTCTGTCTCCAGTTTTGTCATCATTGCGGCTCGTGTCCCTCGATCGGACTGCGTTGCAGAGGCAGAGACTTGAGAAGTGGTTGAATAACCTGATACATATATTTTGTATGATCACTTTTTGGCTCGGCCTTCTCCTGTTTTTGTGTAACTAATGCGGCTTCCGTTTGACGCCCCGTACTGAAAGCTGAGCCCCGACGGCCATCGGCAGTCTCATGCTCAAGCCAAGTTTTATTGTCGTCGTCGGCGTCGGCGTCGGCGTCGTCGTCAGGGGCAGCTTCATCTTTGCCCATGATTCACATTCTTGAAAGCTGATCGCAGTAGCAGTCGAAATTCTTTAGAAAACCCGACACCACGCCCACCGGCGACCAGCTATGATTTATAGCCTGCCCACAAAGCTGCGACTCTGCTCAGTTGGCGACCACAGCATTTAGTCCAAGGCAAGCAGCTTTTCAATAGTCGTTGTCGAATATCTGTTTTCGGTGCCATCAGCACAATATCCGAGCTATGGCCGGGCCTGGTGCGGCCACAGGTCCGTTTTGTTTCTGTCTGGAAGCATTGTCGTTGTTCGACTATTTGCAGCGGCAACAAATGCGGCAACAACAATGGAGACAGCGAGACAACATTCCTGTGATATGTCACGAGAATTTTTAACATTTGCACTAGAATTTCTATTTTAGTAGCGCTTCCTCTACCCGCTCCCAGCTACCTTAGCTCTCCCCCAGCTGGCGAACCGCATATTTCAATTTGGATTTGAATTTGGATTTGTTTCGCAATCTCATTCGCTATTTCACCGGTCAGACCTTGAGACGTTCCCCACAAGTGCAAATTGCTTTCTCGGCTTGCTTTGCTCAAAGTTGCTCGAAATTATGCGCAATTAGATTTTATGTGTTTGGAGGCGAAGTTTTTTTGTTATAGTTTTCAGTGTCCTGATTGTGAAGCCGTATTATTGTGAAGTGGTTCGCAAAATACCCTGTATATAATTTAATCGACTTTAGATCGTAAGTCTTAAGATATGTGGTTGCATCTTTTATTATCGATTATTATAAGCACAGAGAAAACTTCTTCTTTAAATTTCAAAAATATTTTAAAATTAGTTATAAATCATTTTTGGTAAAACACTTTTTGCGTTTCATTGAGTGCATCCTGCACTACATTCTCGACCACTTATCAACTTGTATGCTCGTGAAATCCTTACATCAGTCTCGTTGGCTATCCATCCAGTACATCCCCTCACATATTTGTCACATGTCTCAGCTGCAAGAAATTTAACTCGGCAATATGCAAATGTCAGGCAACTTTGCCAAAGTCCTTTGGCAAACAAGTTCTTTTCGAATGTAAATTGACAAACTGTGCAGCAAAAACCGCAGTTCAACTCAGGTTTCTGTTAGGATTGTTTTTGTTGTTGTTGTTTTTTTATTTGGTTTTGTTTTTGTTTTTGTTGCAAATGCATTGCAAATGTTTGCCAAATGTTTCGTTAGTTTTCCCTTTTTTATTGGGTAAATGTAACACGACTTTTCGCTGTCACTGTTTGTGTGTTTGATAGTTCGTTGTTGCAGAAAATTGTCAAAGCTTGTAAGTGGGTCACAATTTGATTTGATTTGTTTATATCACCGCAGCAACAATAACAACAACATAAGCCACAACTGGAATAGGGCTCTGCTGGTATTATTTATGTACACATGTTGCCCTGTAATTGGCCAATTGTGTCGTGGCAAATGGACACGGAAAAGGTTTCTATCGCAATATAAAATTAGTCAGCATTGCAAATGGTACAACTTTAACTTGACTAACTTAATTTGCCCAACAACAACAACAACAGTTGCCTGCACTGCCATCGACTGCAGCTGCTGCCGTTGCCATTTGACCTTTCCTAAATTTACCAAGCATATTATTATAAAAACTTCAAGCAAACATTTTCTAATTGCGCATATTGGCCAATACCTGTCTGGCAATAATTATATGTATTCAAGTACATAAAATATTTTTTTAAGTTTATGACAAGTTTCGCAAAATGTCAGCGGCAAACAGAACTGATAAAGTAGACATATGTAAAAAAAAATAAAAACGTGTCCGCAAACTGCCAACGACTAAAGTAATTAAAACATTTGTTTTTATTTAATGAACTGTAATCTCAAACACATTTAGTCCAAAAATATAGTCAATAGTTCGAATCACGATTCGAACCAATAATGTTGTTTAGATTCGATTCGTGAATCTGCGTTTTCATATCTTTTAGCGGATTCTCATGCTGTTTTTGAGGTCAGACAACATATTTGTTGGTGTCGGATAATTATCCGATGTACTGAAATTGAATCAAACCATTTTTAAATATATATTTTTGACTCGGTTCGGGCTTAGGTTCGGCAGACTTTTTATTTGTATAAAGCACTTGAAAATTATAAAATGGATTAATTTGAAAGTTTTGATGTATTGAATAGAGTATCTCACAGTCGCTATTATCTTAGAAAGTTACTGTTCATGTTTTTTCTGCGAAAAAGATTTATTTGTGCACATTCCAAAACAATTTGTAGCCATTGAAAATGATCGTTGAGGGCCTGGCTGCGGCTTTTTGAATCTATTCAAATTTAAATACAAATACATTCAATTTGTATTTATGCTTTATTTTTGTTAACAAATTAATTTCGCTGCCGCATTGCCTCCACACACACACACACACACACACACACACACACACAACCACATTTAAATACAAAGCAAACGACGGAGGCGCATTTGACATTTGTTTTGTGTTAACTTCGCCGTCTGACACTTGTCTGACAATCCGAACGTGCGCCAAAGTCATTCACATTGAGCGGGTTTTGTATTTCTCTTTCGGATTTGCACTTAAACAAATTGTAAAAATTACCAACAAATTTGAATAAATTTTTTCATATTTTTGCTTTACTCTCTGTAACCCTTTTTATACCCTGTAATCATTTAGATTGGCTAAAATTTTATTTTATTTTTGGTCAGTTTATAAATGCGCTCAGTTTTTTTTTCCTATTTAATAATACTTGAATTTTACTATATACCTTCTGGAATACAGACTAAGTTTAAAGTTCTGTTTGGCTACGTCGATCAAAATATCCATAAGCAAATGTGTTTAGGCAAAGACAATATAAATAAATATAAAAATATATAACAAATAAAAAGTATTTATATTGTCTTTGGTTCGGGCAACTTGACAAAATATAAATCAAATACATGGTATCTAATTATCGAACACAGCAGAGCATTTTTGCTCGTTCTCTTCGGCGTTTTAATTGCATCGACAGCTATTTTTGCCAGATTTTAATTTATTATGTGTTGATGTTTTTGTGCAGTTCAAAACCCGCCTTTATGTATTCATATTTATATTTTCTTTTCTAGTGGAGAAAGAGAGTATATTAGTTTTGGGCATGATTCCTCTGTCCGTCTTGTCTTCTGTCTCTATGTCCATTAGAATTAGACCTGTATCGTTTATACTTGCAATAGATTTTTTTTGTGTCTACATTTATATTATTATCTATGTTTCAAGTGTCCATAAAAACACAATAATTAAAATAAATTAATTTTAATATTATAGCCAATATATTAAGCCAGTATATAAAATTCGGCTTGATGTAAAAAGCTATTTACAAAAGCTGCAATATTCTTCTAAATAATATAGCTTATTCTTTATACAAATTAACGTAATTAAAACACTTTTAGTTGATGCAATATAATAAAAGACTCAGAAATATTTTGTTAAATAAATGGGCAATTTTGAAAAAATCTTAGTTAAAGTAATAACATCCACATTTTTTGACTAAAATTATGAGCCACTAAATATAAAATGCATCTTTCGAAACGACTTACTTAACTCAAGTCAAATATTCATAGCCACACGATAGTAACTGTCTGATGAAGTGCACCTTCTTAGCTCTAATGCGTGTCTAAAGTTTACTGCAGAGCCCCTCCATACCACTTACCCCGCCCCGCCACTCCTAAGCTTACGAGTTAAGCTCTACACCCAAGTGACATTTACCACATGTAGCCAAGTGGTTTACGTCTTGTTCTCATGAATGTTGTGGGCTGGCATAAATCGAAGTTAGAAGTGGAAGATGACGGCTGAGTGTGTGTGTGTGTGTGTGAGAGTGTGGGCGTGTACGACAGCCCACTCCTCCCTCGTGACAAATTTATTAATTTTTTTTTGCAGCGCATGATTTAGTTTTTAAATAGTTAGTTAAGCGTTAAATTGACTTGGCACCGAGATTCCGCCAGTTGTTAAGCCAGTCCTTAACTGGCCAGCCTTCTTAATTGCCTAATTAAGCGCTGAAACGGACGGACCTGGAGGAGCGACAGCCCACGCAACTTGTTCCAAATTTGCAGACTGTTTGACGACGCAACAACGCGTCTGTCAGTTGGGGCAAAGATTGCCCCAGTCCATGTTCAAGAGACGGATGCACGTTGCCCACTCTTGGACAACTATTTGCACATGCGAGTCGCTGACATGTGCGCTAATGAGCCGTGAGTCCGATCCCGCTTCGACCGCCAGCTCCAGCGGAGCGCACGGGCGGCGTAGCTGATAAGCCAAATTTATCATTTGATGCCGACTGTCGCCTGGCTGTCGGATTAGCGGCGTCAAGAAGTCAACTGCCATTTATTTGCATATTCATAAATCTGCGCTAAGCCCGGGCAGAGCAACTGCCGGCCTGCCAGGTCAGCGTTGCGTGTGCAGAATGCTTCTGGACTCAATTGGCTGGGGCCGAGCGCTAATTGAAATATGTATTTATTTGCTTTTAATTGAATGACCGTCTGTCAGTCTGTCAGTCCGGTTGCTGCTGCAGTTCCAGTTGCAGTTATCCCTTGCGTGTTTTGACTTGTGCAGCGGACTTAGTCGAGTTCCCTCTGGTACTTATACTGTGTAATCAGTTAATCGTATAATCCGATATGCATTTCTTTAATTTGTCACGTTTTAATTCTGCAATACAACTACAAAGTATCGGGGTGCCAAAGATTAAACACTCTTCAGAGTATCTGATCTTGTCAAATAGAGTAGAACGCATTTTAAATTAACACCGATTGTTTATATAAGCTACAGCTTGTGTTGTTCTACAAAATGGGTCACTTGAGAGGTCGGAATATAGCCTTTACGGCGTCATACATTTTGCTACAAAGTTAAGATACCCTCCGCTGGTTAATAATAAATGACTGGAATCACGCAAAGTTTGCTGAAACAGCAAAAAGTTTTCGGCGTTCTAAGATGAATACTTGGGGGAACAGTTGCTACTGCAAATAAGTTTACTTGGCTCTCAGTAGAACAGAAAGTAATGGAGCCGTAATCAGATAATATTAAGTCGACTTTTTAAATCATCATAAAATGTAGTTTTGACTAAATGCATCTGAGATTGTTGAATATAGATTGTAAATATTCCTAAAAGTAATTAAAGTTAATTGCTCCTTTTTTTTATATTAAATTGACTAAATTAATATTTAATAAATTTCCTAGAATACTGATAATTGTTTGAGTCAACTCGACTGTTTTGTTTTTTAATTTTTCTAATATTAAAGTCGGATTTACGACGAAAAGTTTATTTACTCGTAGTTACTTTTACTTTAGATATACCAGTTTATATGTAAGGAGTCAGCTGACTCAGACAAAGACTTTAGTATTCTCTTGAAACTTAAAACCAAACCGATGCGAGCCATTCAGATAACAAGTTGAATAAAGTGCGAGAAGAATGCAACGACTATTAAGAACTATAAAAAGCGTGGGATACGTTGTCCCAAAGGAATGCACAATGGACATATACATATTCATTTGTCTACTTACACTAAGAGAAAATGGGCGTTTGAAATCAAATCGAGCTGGATAGAATTCGCACTTTTTTGTTTCTTAATTTACAATAACTTATTTTTAATAATCTTAAATAAAGAATATAGTTGGGACGATAAAAGACATTCTTGAAGTAAGGAATTTGTTCTTAAATGTGGCAATGCTTATAATGAATTTAAGAACAAATTGGTTGTTGTTTTTCGGGTGCAATTGTGAGTGATAGCTTAACTTGGAAACACTGAAGAATTTGTAAAAAGATTGTGGCAATACACATAAATTCTTTTCTTGTTAATTTTCATTTGATGTCCCATTCCAAAACTTCGGTCCCTTGCGTGCAGTGCAGCCCAAGAGAAATACCTACAATGGCAAAAACCCATCCAAAATAGCATTTCGAAATGTATAAATGTACAAAAGCTACTTCACTTAAAATGTTGTAATAAAATTTTACGAGCAACGAGCGCTTAGCAACAACAGCAACCGCTTTTAAGAATCGACCTGTCGGGCAGGTCCTCAGAAGGAACTTAACAAAGAGAATCTCAAGGCAGACTAACAAACTAACAATGCCAAGGCATAGCTGGCGGAGACTGCAAGAATTGAGTGAAGAGCCAAAAGAGAGGGAAGGACACAAAGCAAATAAATATCGTGAAATTCATGAATGAATCAGAAAATCGTGTTGGTTTATTTTTGTTGTTTTTGTTGTCTTTTTCGTATTTCTTGCGGCTCTTTGCCTTGGCGATAGAGAATGACTTCGTTGCTGTTGCTAGCCGGGGAACATGCTCACTGTGGTCCGGCGGCAGACCCAAACCCAGACTGAGGTCCAGGGTGCAGGTCGCCAGCCGGCGGCTGAAGCGTTTGCGCATGCGTGACGCCTGTCAAAGGCAGCAGGCGGCTGGAAGATGCCGCAAAAAGCTGCTCTTTTTGCAACGTTTTTGTGTGTGTAGCTCCTTTTTGGCCCAGCCAGAAACATGTTTCCTTTTTAGGGCCATGGACTTGGGTCATGCTGGGCAGCATCATCATGAAGCAGCATCGGCAGCTACGCAAAACTCGTTCTTGTTCTCGCCGCTGTTGCATTTTAAGCAATCTCGGGGAATAGGGAAGTCGATGTCGGGAGTCAAAGAAGAAGACGCTGACGCTGACGCCGCGACCGACAGTTTCCAGCTGCTTTCCAAAAGGCCACTTCAGCTGTTTGGCTTTCTTTCAAGCTACAATTGGTTGCAATTTCCTCCACTCGATCGAGAAATGCAACATAATTGGGCATAAATAAATAAAGGCCAGGCGAAATATTGCATTTAAGGCCGCTAAGGCAGACACTCGAAATACATGTGCCTATACTATCATATCATATCATACATATGTACTTATATATGTTTGTATGCTTGGTTTAGTTGGCATGTGTTTTGTTTTGTGCCCCAGTCAAGTGTTCGACTGAGGCGCCTTCGATCCCCATTTTGGCCAGCTATTTTTGTGGTAACCTGTGCCTACGCTTCGTTGTTTGCTTTTGCATTTTAACATAAATGGACGCACATTTCAAAGCAATTTCTTTTAGCAATTTCTTGTTGCCCCCCTATTCGCGCATTTGAAATGAATGCGCATCGATTCCGATTTAAAAATACACCTTGATATAGAGTAAACCCGTGTAATAGTTGCGATGGTTTGACTTCTTGACCATTGGGGTTTTTTTTTGAGAAACACGAAGAAAAGTAAATTTTAAATGTAGATCAACTTTTTATCAATGTTTATTTTCGCGAAAAGCAAAAACTCTTTGGATAGTAAACCTATCCACAAATTATGATTAACGAGCAACCATAAAATATTAGTTTCCAAGCTACAGCTAATTTCCTAAAGTGCGTCGCCTCTTAATTTTTATGAGAATTGCTTGGAAGAGTTAATTCAGTAAAAAAAAAACAATGAGTAGAACAAACTAAAGCTTTATGTGTATAGACATTGTTCAAACACAGATAAGACTGTAACTCTTAGATATTGAAAACTTAAGAGTTGAGCTAAGAGATTGGGCTATCAGAATCAGAAGAAAGAGTCAGGCTTGAAGAGAAAACATGTTAAGAGCATTACGTTCTCTTTTAAGTGAAGGGCACAGCTTTTCGATATACAATTGCTGTCTAAAATTGAGCACATTCAGTTAGTTCTTGTCAAGGCCTACAATTCAATTTCAAATACCGAAAAGTTAACAAAAAATAATATGAAGAAGAAAAGTATTTTAATTTACTTTAAAGTATTTTTCCTCATGTTGCAGGGCTTTAAACTTAAAACTGAAATGGCTAATAAACTTGTGGTAACATTCGTACCATCACGCATAATAAAAGTGCACCTTCCTGAGAGCCAGCTCCCGCAGTCACAATTACAATGGCAAAAGCTCTTCGCTGCAGCATGCACCGCATAAATCACACTTAAGCAACCCAACCCTAATTCTAACCCCTGTCATTACCCTAACCCAGCAGCCCCTACTGAAATGCATGTTGCGCCTTTTTCTTACTCAGCTCAATGCCAAGCGAGCACAAACTGCATCAGGAACTTACTTGGAATTAGCAGAAAGAGAAAGAACGAGAGAGAGTGTGAGGGAGAGGGAAAGGGAGAGGGAGAGAAACTGCTACGGCCAACAGTAAAAGCAGTTTTAACTTAAGCGGCAAGTGGCACATAAATTTCAGCAAGGACACCGGCGCACTTCAAGGAACCGCAGCAAAAACCAGCAACAACAATAACAGAAGCAACAAAAATAACAACAACAACAGCATTTCCTGATAAGTGGCAAAATGTTCATCGGTCTGATTCGGGCAGGCTCTTCCTTTCGCTCTACCACAAAAAATCAAAATAAAATAAAGCAGAAATCTGTGCAAATATTTGGTGACAAGAGCCCTCGAGTCGATGCGCTGCCTGTGCGGAAGGTCAATCGGTGCATAAAATTTCCGGCAGCAGCTGCAAAAAGCGCAGCAGCTGCTCTTAGCGTCTCTTGATTAACCAGAAAAATGATTTAGGGCGCACAAGACTTAACCCAAATTGTAAATGTGAATCTCAAGAAACAAATTTGAACAAGCTTTGCCCCGCGCTTAAATTTACATTCTAAATCTTGAAGGTAATCAATTTTGTAAATCTAATTATTTTACTTAAAAGTAAAATATTGTACGAGCCCTTTGGGATTTTGAAGAGTTTGCCTTCGTTTGCCACCAAAATCTCCTTTCTTACCATTCAAACAGTGCAAAAGAGCTCGAAACACTTAAGCCAAAAACAAGTAAGAACGTTGCAGTCGAGTGTAACCGACTACGCAATACACTGTAGGCAACATATTAATGTGCTAAAGTAAATGTTTGTTTTGTGTCTCTAGCTCTTGAACACAGAGAGAAATAATCAAGGATTTCGGTATTGAATCGTGCCAGAAACCTTGAGTCAAACTTTGTTTGTTACGTTTCGAAGCCAAGTGACATTCTTTTGTGACCAAAAATTCTTGATTCAAACCTATTTTTAGCTTGCGTATTAAATTAAGCTCGATTTAGTCTTAAAAGAATCCCACGTTAGGCTTGGAACACGCTTATATTATTTTGAATTTAATCCCATTTTCAACTTGAAATAAGACTCATTAAGTATTAAGTTAAACTATAGTCTCTCAATTACTCGATCTGTATCGGGAAAATCTGAAAAATTTTGTGACTCCAGCTCTAAAATTGCCGGAGTTATAGAATTTCGCGATTTGCCACGCCTCCAGAGGGCGTAGCCAAAGAATCTTAATACTTTATCTATACTAATATATATTCCATGTTTCTTTCGTTCGTACGAATGGACGGACGGATGCTCTTTTCACTTTGTGAACAAGTATAAAGATGAAGCTAGAGTCCTACTAAAGTAGTTTTAATATCGTTGCAGGATATTTCTCGATGTGGCAACTGACTTAGGGCGGACCGTTCTCCAATCTCAGCCGCAGCAATATCCACGAGTAGAAGATGCCGCAGCTAAGGACACATGCAGCCGTTGGCTGCCTGGTTTTGTTTGTTTTTGGCTTGAACTTGCTGCTGAGCACAGCTGAGGGCAAGGAGCAGCAGCAGCAGCCGCAGCAAGCGGGTGAGCTGCATCCAAAGCAGCAGCATCGCAGCCACGCGGGCAGCGGCTCGGCATCGAAGCGGTTCTCGCGCGAGTCGAGCGCTGCTCGCGAGCGCCGGCCCAACATCATACTGATCCTGACCGACGACCAGGACGTGGAGCTGGGCTCGCTCAACTTTATGCCGCGCACGCTGCGCCTGCTGCGCGATGGGGGCGCCGAGTTCCGCCACGCGTACACAACCACGCCGATGTGCTGTCCAGCCCGCTCCTCGCTGCTGACGGGCATGTACGTGCACAACCACATGGTGTTCACGAACAACGACAACTGCTCCAGTCCGCAGTGGCAGGCGACGCACGAGACGCGCTCCTACGCCACCTACCTGTCGAACGCGGGCTACCGCACCGGCTACTTCGGCAAGTATCTGAACAAGTACAATGGCTCCTACATTCCGCCGGGCTGGCGCGAATGGGGCGGACTGATCATGAACTCCAAGTACTACAACTACAGCATCAATCTGAACGGGCAGAAGATCAAGCACGGCTTCGACTACGCCAAGGACTACTATCCCGATCTGATAGCCAACGACTCGATCGCCTTCCTTCGCTCCTCCAAGCAGCAAAACCAAAGAAAGCCCGTGCTGCTGACCATGAGCTTCCCGGCGCCGCACGGTCCCGAGGACTCTGCGCCCCAGTACAGTCATCTCTTCTACAATGTGACCACGCACCAGTAAGTTCCGTAGGGCTTCCTGCACAGCCACGTTCACTAATCCGCATTCCTGTTTGCTCAGCACGCCCAGCTACGACCACGCGCCCAATCCCGACAAGCAGTGGATCCTGAGGGTCACCGAGCCCATGCAGCCGGTGCACAAGCGCTTTACCAACATCCTCATGACCAAGCGCCTGCAGACCCTACAAAGCGTCGATGTCGCCGTCGAGCGCGTCTACAATGAGCTGAAGGCGCTGGGCGAACTGGACAACACGTACATTGTCTACACCTCGGACCATGGCTACCACCTCGGCCAGTTTGGGTTGATCAAGGGCAAGAGCTTTCCCTTCGAGTTCGACGTGCGGGTGCCCTTCCTCATCCGTGGTCCCGGAATACAGGCGTCCAAGGTGTAAGTGGCGCTCACTTGAAATAGTTCCTTGAACGTGTGATTGTAGTTGGGAACACTTGAACCTTTGATAATTAAATCTGCCTCTCTGCAGCGTCAACGAGATCGTGCTGAATGTGGACCTGGCGCCTACGTTTTTGGACATGGGCGGCGTGCCGACGCCCCCGCACATGGACGGACGCAGTATTCTGCCGCTGCTGCTCAGTCGCAATCGCGTCGTGCGCGACAGCTGGCCGGACAGCTTCCTCATCGAGAGTTCGGGCCGGCGGGAAACCGCGGAGCAGATCGCCGAATCTCGATCGCGGTTGCTGGCGGAGCGACGCGGCATGAAACTGGTCAACAGCACCCTGCTGGAGGATCTGCTGGGCAGCGACAACAGGAGCAGCAGCAGCAGCAGCAGCACAGTAGCTACCCTGCTGAGCTCCATGGCAACTACAGCGGAGCAGGAGGACTTTGAAGAGGATGCCGACACCGATGCGGAAGACGAGGACGGGGATGGGGACGGGGACGATGCCATGGACAGCTCAGCGCCCGCACTGGACGACGAGGAACTGGTGGATGGCGCTGCCGAAGAAGATGAAGACGACGAGCTCGAGGAACAGGAGCTGCTGCAGCAGCAGGACAACAATCTACCATTGGCGCCCTACATCACCAAAATGATGCGCCTCAACTCGGAGTGCTCGGACCCGGAGCTGCTGAAGAACTGCCTGCCCGGCCAGAAGTGGAAGTGCGTCAATGAGGAGGGCCGCTGGCGCAAGCACAAGTGCAAGTTTCATGTGAGTATGCCCCGTCCTGGACACAGGCAGCCGGCAACCGGCAACTGGCCACAGTAGCTGACCGAGCGTCCTTTTCAGCTGCAACTGGAGCACCAGCTGGCGACGATGCCACGCAAGCAGTACCAACGCAACTGCGCCTGCTACACCTCGACGGGATTGGTCTACACCAAGATCCGTGCGCCGACTTCGTCGCTGCACTCGCATCGGCTGCACAAGCGCATCCACGTGCACCA
This sequence comes from Drosophila colorata, assembly GCA_035041545.1. NCBI lineage: Eukaryota > Metazoa > Arthropoda > Insecta > Diptera > Drosophilidae > Drosophila > Drosophila colorata. The sequence goes on along the minus strand of JAWNLD010000680.1, from coordinate 3,235,627 downwards.
CCAGCACCACCAGCTCCACAATCAACACCAGCAGCACCATCAGCACCTGGGCAAGCGACGCCACAAGCGGCACGTGGAGCAGGAGGTCTACCACACGGAGCTGCCCTACGAAATGGAGGAGCTGCTCGATCTGCACCAGACCGTCGACCTGCTGGCAAAGCACGGGCGCCGCAGCAAGCGGGAGGCGGCGACCGGGCTGAATGCGACTGCGGGCAGCTCCAACGGCAGCGCCAGCGGCAACTCCAGCGCCAGCTCCAACGATGCCATTGCCCTGGTCATACAGCAAATCCAGAGCACCCTGGAAACGCTGGAGCACAAGTTCAATGAGCACGAGCTGCACAATCGCAGCAGCGGCCCTTTGGAGCGTGGCAGCAAGTTTCAGAAGGGCGGCACCCGCTGCTATGTGGAGGCGAGCACGGACAAGGTCAACTGCTCGGATGTCATCTATGACGACGAGAAGACCTGGCGCACCTCGCGCAATCAGATCGATATGCTCATCAAGCTGCTCAAGGACAAGATCAGCACGCTGAAGGACATGAAGAAGCAGATGCGAGAGAGCAAGCAGCAAGCGGCCGCCGGCAGGCGCGGCGAGGGCCGGCGACGCAATGACCCCGCTGCGGCGCAAGAAGGCGCCGGCCCCGAGTTCAACATGAGCTACTTCAGCGAGGTCGACAGCACGCCGCGCTCCGTCCTGCTGTCGAATGTGTACAGCGGCGGTCAGAAGGAGGTTCTACGCGGGATAGGCAACGCCGATTCCCTGGATCAGTCGCAGGCACCACACTTCGCATCCCACGCCGAGTGCTACTGCGCGCCGGATGTGGGCGAGAGGTAAGCCAGCGAAGGTCACCCAAACTACGAGCACTACGCGACTGAAACCTTCCACTTCTTAGCTATGCGGACTCCAAGGAGATGGCCCGTGAGGCGCGCCGCAAGCTGAAGGAGGAGCGACAACGCAAAAAGGAGCGCAAGCGCATCAAAAAGGCGCGCCTGGAGAAGGAGTGCCTCGCGGAGAAGATGAACTGCTTCTCGCACGACAACCAGCACTGGCGCACGGCGCCCTTCTGGAACGACAGTCCCTTCTGCTTCTGCATGAATGCCAACAACAACACCTACTCCTGTCTGCGCACCATCAACGGCACCCACGATTTCCTCTACTGCGAGTTTACCACGGGCTTGATAACCTTCTACAATTTAACCACAGGTAAGTCGATTGCTGATTCACCTGCCTGACGGCTATTCAGACAAGGCGACCTCCCAATATATCAGACGCGCCTTACATTTATTTAGCATAGGTAATTTTCTTATTGCCAAGTCTAGTATGTATCTTGTGTAACCAAAAAAGCTTCTGACCAATTCTTCAATGATATCTAAATGATAACTATATCATTTAGTAGACTGATACTGGTGAGATTTTGACCATACATAATAATAAGTATAATAAGTTATTGCCGGATTTAATTACGATATCTTGAAAAACACAAAGGATCCATTTTTAATATAGATAGATTAGCTCCCTTAGCAACTTTATGATAAAGTAGTCTATTGCCAATAAGATTTTGGCCATATTGTGGGAGCATGCAGGATATCTTAAAAAGCAACAAAGAAATTTTGAATAATAATATAAATGAATACCTTCAAAACTTGAAGATTTAGTTTGCCTAGCAATAGATAGACAGCAATGACTATATGAACTCGACAGTTGATACTGATCAAGATATATATAACCAGCGTACCATTTTAAAGATTCACGCTCACAAATCAATTAAAAGAAATTACGACATAGTCTGGTTACTAATTGCTCAAGTAGCACAATTGTTGTCAAGTCCTTCTATGGTTCCGATCACGATAAAAAATGGTTGATTTTTCTATGCTCACGAATTTGTAGATCGCTTTGAAACGCAGAATCGTGCCTCGAGCTTGACGCCCGCCGAGAGGTCGCACATGCACGACAAGCTGGAGCGGCTGAAGGGCTGTCGTGGACGCAACTGCAGCATTCGCAGGCAGGTGCCGCAACTGGGCGTGGCCGCAGCAGGCCTCCAGCCCACCGCCGTCAATCACGTGCAGCGCAACAACAAGCGGAAGCATGGTAAGCAACTAGTTGAATACTCTCAGCGGTCATTTGTACTTGCGTGTGTCTTACAGCGCCCCTGTCGGCCAGCGTTGGCAACTTTGGCTTTGTGAGCAGCCGATCGGACATGGATGTGGTGCCACCCGCCAAGCGACGCAAGCTCTCCAAGTACCACAGGTGAGCGATCAAATGAATCCGGTCGTGACTTATGCTCAATCATTTCCACTTGACTGCAGGTGGACCAACTCGCAGAACACGCCCCTGAAGCGACGCCCCTGGAAGCAGCAATCCCACAGATACTTGCCCCAGCAGCCAGCGCCCGCAGTTGCCGCCTAAGGACAACGCCTGCACCCAGTACCCAGTGACAGCACATATCCTAGCTTGCCGCTCCATTCAGCGCACTGCTCTGGCCTGCGTATATAGATATGTACATGCATATATAGATGGATGTATGACGCGTTCTGGTATCTTTTCTACGTAAATAAGACTGTGTTTTTTTATTCGAATTACGTTTAGTTTCATTTTTGTTAGACTCTGTAACAATTTCTTTGCTGCTTTGGCTTGAACCGCAATATATATAAACTGTAATTAGCCGTTAAGTGATTTAATTTGTACATAACAATTTAGAAAGAGAGTGAAAATATTTACACACTACATAAATTATTTAGCGCAATTGGTTTTACAATTAAATTATATAATAGACGAGAGCGAGTACACTTAGCGAAGAAATCAAGTTACCATAGAGATCATACATATTTACACCCATATTTGTAGTATTTGTATTTATTGGAAATCGCTAAAACGCTACGCAAATAACAAACTGTTATTGTTTCTAAAGGAAAATCGAAAACAATAGTTCTTTAGTGCCGTTGTGCTGTACAATTTAAGTCAACTTGTTTTGCCCACGAATGAACAAATATTGTATCTGCTGCAGCACAGTTAATATCGTACATTTAACAAACTTATTCTAACAAAATAAATTCATATGTAAAAACAAACAAAAATATCTATTACAAATTTTAAAATGGCTGCTTTTATTTACTAATTTGTTTTACAGGTATTTAAAAACAACAAAATGCGAATGCTTTTTTTTACAGATTTTATTTACAAATATTTGTAATGCTCAAAATAATATATTTGTTTATTCATTCGATTTTGGTGACATTTTTGTAGATATACTCAAAATTAATCACTCGGACAGTCCAACCAACTATAGGATTCAAAAGATTTGTTAATTAATTATTTGCCAAATCCAATAAGATTAATTTAAATTGGCAGTCAGCTTCTTACCGTCAATTTCCATCAGTTATATTATGTGCATCCGAAAAGTATGCAAAAAATACAGCTAGTCGTAATCATACAAAAGATTCTGTAGAATACTTTTTCGAAAATACACAACAATACCACGAGAGTAGAGCAAATAGCAGGTAAGTGTTCTTTGTCCGGGTTACCGAACATCGTTTTTGCAGTACTTGCATACACAACTTTTGTTTGGACAACAATTGCATTAAAACGTGTTCACTTTTGGGGTACCCACAATTTGTAAGAAACTTTATCTAGGTATGGTAATATATGGTATATAGTATAAACACGAAATTTGACAGAGGAAGATCTGAAAAACTGGAACATCGCAGTTCTTGATTAAGAATCCATATAGTTAAGTCAAAAATGTGTGTTCACTTATTTACATATATTTCGAAATCTCTTTTTTATCGGCACAGAGTATTAAACTGAAATAAGAGCTCTAAAACAATATAGCACTCTCCTGTTTGTTTTATCAGCCACACATAAAAGTAAGCACAGCGCATTATATAATATTTTCCCCCAGAGATACGTTCAATTAAAACAATCAATTGTTCGGCCTGTTTTAACCAGGTCACCCATAAATCCGGGAACAGTTTGAAATTGCTTAACCCGCTTGTTGCTATCAGCTGAAATTATAAAGATTAAATATTGACCGATATTGGTATTTTGATGCCGCACAAAGGGGCAATCAAAGCGTACATCAAAATTGCGATCACTTGGGTAAATGTATGCGAATGTATTTTGTATACATGACAACTTAGAGCTGATAAGTGATAATTAGTGATAACAAACATATACGCACATAGGTAACTGCTATTAGAATGTGTGTGCATCGAAGCGAGCTGAAGATGAAGCTGAATCGAACCAGCTTCCATATCGCTGCCATTTGGCCAAAGCAGAACCGACAAAGGCAGGGCGAGGGGATCGCCGAGGGGGCTGCTTCCACGAACAGCATCAGTAGACCCAGATGTAAATAAGCTCGAGCAAATGCGCTAATTAACTTGCCGAGATGTTTTCATGTGCTGTCAAATATTGTTACCCACTTGGCAATTCACACTTGACACTTGACGCGCTAATTTCCGCTGCAGCAATGGGCGGCAGCAGGAGGTGGCGGGGGCTCCCCAACTTATCTCGACCAAAACAAAGAGAGAAAGAGAGCTACTGCGAGAGAGACACACTGCGCGTGCAGACAGAGGGGAGAGAGAGAGAGAGAGCGTACGTGGGGAGATATCGTGTTAAAATTTTGCGCAAGCAGCAAAGTTATCAGCTTGAAATTTATTTATTGTTTGCTAGGCCTGACAAATACCTGCCTGCTGGCTTGGACAGTAACAGTACATGGTGGCCTATCCGAGGCCTTTGCACCACTATACTTCAAGCAACACCTCACAAACATGCTCGATCTTGGAATAGCAACGAGTATTTATTGTTAGCCGGGGCTTTACGATTTGCGCACTTCAAGCGAGATATCGTGCTGAAATTTCACAATTTCAGAATTGCCTCACCTGGGCCGGGGCCTGCGCACCGGAGGGACTCGGAGCCCCAGGCACGTACACAAGCTAAACTGAGCAGCTGCTAAAAATCATAAAAGCAAACTATTCGTTTAATAGAACGATGAACTCAGTGAGAGTCCAAATAAAACCCCACTTAGACCAGAAATACCAGATTAATCTATTTATTTCATCCAATGTTGTACCACAACTAAAACGATAAGGACAGCATCTCAGTTCATAATTCTTGGTTAAACAGCAGCTAAAGTTCAAGAACTTACTTTTAGATCAATGTTATCTAAACTTTGTTTAGCAATTAATTTAACTTGTCAAGATTGCTCGACTAGAAGATACTCTGCCTGCGGCGTTGAAACGAAAACAAACACCTGAACTAGTTACAAAATTTTGAATCTTTAACTCTTAAATTCCCTGCAATGAACTGTGCTTTTAATGTTGATCTTAATATAAATTCAATAATAAACATATATAGTATATATAGCTTACCTGCTAGCATCTACCTCATTATTACTGATTACTTAATTATTATAATACTTATTAAAAACATTTGCACAGCTTTATTGTTCTGTTAAGAGAAGAGAAACAGTAATTCATAATTCTCCAGTCGACTAGCGATTTGACCAATACTTCTATAAGCGATCTCCTGAATAAGTAAATATTTTGTGTGAAATTTGTGTCAATAAATAACTGCATGTTAGTTTTACACACGAGTACACCTTAATCTATTTTGTAATAGCTGCCCCGCTAAAAAGATAATTTCACTTAGTAACAACATTTCATATACATTTTGTATAAATTCGGTAGGTTAGGTTAAGGAAGAATCTATCTAACGATCAAAACTCTAGCAAATTAGATTTTAAAAAAATAGTTATCTTTGGAAATTTGACGATAAAATGTCATTCATATTGTCATGTAGCTATTATTCTAATTATTATTATTAATGTTTAAAGTAAAACCTTTTCAATAGACCTTCGGCTAAGCCAAATAATACATCCGTACACTAGACTGGAATTCGAACCTGGATCTCGATACTTAAGCTGAGTTTAATTAATATGTCTTCAAAAAAAAAAGTGTCTCTTTTATAGTCAAATTCGTACTTGCACAGAAGCATACAAGCAGACGGATTTGCCAATATCAATTTGGCTTTTGATATTACTCAAAAAATTACATTTATAATTCACGGGATAGGTTATATTCTCTGTAATGCGTTCCACAAAAATTATAAGGTTAATGTAAATAAAGTTACTATAATTAGTCGTTATTAATCATCCATTTTCATATTTTCATAAATTTTACTTGTACTTAAATAGTTATTATGTAGTCGGTTTTCTTCCGAGAAAATATTATTTAGACTAAAATTCTAAATTCTTTTAGCGAAATAGCTTAATAAACGTAACAACAATTATAATTAATAATTATCAATATCAATTCAATGTTTACTGTCGAAAACATCAAGTGCTAAGTGTTTACTGTATAATTAAAAAATTATAACATTGCAGAGGGTATTATAATTAAGTCACGAATGGTGTGAGGCATTGACGTAGACATCCTCGACCCCGTAAGGAATATAAATTCTTGATCAGGACGACGGCCTGTCGATATACTTATCTATATATGTATATTTCAAATATGTACTATTCCTCTAGTTCTTCATTTCTCTTTATTAAACTTGAAAAATATTTATCTTTATGCAGCGAGCAGCATTTTATTATATAACTGTCATAGAATAATACTCATACATATGTACATATATTCTAATCGAAATGTAAATTGCAGTACATACATATGTAAATCTATTTTCTACACACATTTAGACATATATTGACTGACAGTCAGTGTGGATTACGACCGGTTCTTTTCGGCGCACCGGGCATCCACAGCGGCGGCGGATGATTTCACTTGGGGTTTTCCTCAACCTGAGTACTGCGCAGTGTACGCAAAACCACCGCCGGCACATCAGCCCGCAGAATGACAGTGAAAACAGCTCCCACATGTATCAAACAACAAAATTTAAAAGCCTGCAGCCCAAGAAAGGTACCCATTTTAAAGGCGAAACATATTGCCAAGCACATGAAGTTCGCAAATAAACATCTAAGCTGACCAGCCCAGAAATGAAGGAATATTTTATGGACAGATGAGTGTAAAGTTGGTTATTTGGTGGAAAAAGATCTGATTCGTACGTTAGGAGTCCTCAAAACTCCAAATACAATCCAAAATACACTACATTACCATTCAACATGGAGGGCCAAACGTAATGGTGTTTACGTCTTTTTCTCATTATGGAGTAGGTCCAATACATTGGGTCAAAACCATAATGGAACAACACGCTTGCGTCAATATCTTGGATACAGTGATGCTACCCTACTCAGAATATGAGATGCTGCTATTATATATTATATTCCAACAATACAATACCCCCAAGAGCTTCAGGAAAAAAGCAAAGGAATGGTTCGAAAAAATTTGGTTACCGGTTTAGAGTATCCTCTCCCATCGAAAAGATTTCTGCTGATATCAAAAGGGTAGTTACTGCTTCAAAACCAACCAGCAACAGATCACTTTGGGAAGCCATTCAGGAATCCTGGCCAATAAACGATGACTTGGGTAAATCGATGGTACGACGTAACACAGCCGTTATTGCCGATTAAAGCAACACAAAAATATATTAAATTTAGAGAAAAATCTTGGCTTTAATAGAAAAATATCTTTAAGTAATGATGTTGTTACTTATTCCTCATTTTGAAGAGTGGTGCTATTATTTTTTCGCCAATTTTTGTGTTTTTTCTTACATTTCCTTAAACACGTTAAAAACTTTAAATATAATTATGAATGTTTTTTTATTTCCTTCTTTTTTTAGAGTCTTGTAGTTCTAAAAACGTATTCCTAAGTTCCTTAAACTTACAAATGTAGTTAGGACGCCTTTGAAAACATTTCTTCTAATGCTATTTTTTTTTTCGCAGCTGTAGATTTATAAAAAAATAGTAGTAAAAATTGTATATTGCAGTTGGAAATATATTTCTAAAAGGGAGAGGAGACATCTCCGAATCCAATAGAGCATGATTATTCGTGGTCAGCATCAACTGCTGTATTTAGAAAATTTCTCGCAACTTGGAAGAGGTACTATGGAGAACAACTTTGGTAAGATGGTTCCTAATGATAGTTGGGGTCCCCCTTTCCATACATTTTTCTGCCAAATTTAAGCCTTCAAAAAATCTTAACGATCAGTTGTACAATCAGACAACGAAACCTTCAATTATTTGTACTTTATTGAAGTACACGCGTTGTTAAACTTGGGTGGAAATTTTAAACCGTAAAACCATCCTCATACTTGAAGAACATAAGACGAACGTAAAGAACGTAATCCCAATATAATTGAAGAACTAAATAAATTAGTTAATCTTTAAAACTTTGTATTTTCATTAAGAACTTTTTAAGCACAAAAACTCTCTATATAAGTATTTTGTACCCAATTCAAGAATTTAGTTTTTACACTCGTTCACGAAGTAATAAGAGTAATTGAAGCTAGAGACTTGAAACTTGGAATAAATACTCGTGTGTTCCCGCGTCAGATAAAGTGTTAAGACTGAGAGGTGGCAGTTCGCTTAAATCTATATAACTCCCACAGTTGTATAGCTAGATGCAACAGATTTTGACCTCCTCTAAAGATCGCACAATCATTTTTGGCTACGCCCACTGGGGGCGTGGAAATCTATAAAATCAATAAACCACGAAAATCCAAGTCTCCCACAATTTTTGAGTATAGTTTCAGTTTGGCAGAGAGTTTTCTGATGACCTCTTCAGATAGAGATAGAATATCGGCCACGCCCTCTCCCACCCCCACAAATTACAAAAATTTCTATTTTTCCAAAATAACCGTTTTGACTGTTTAAGCTGCTATTATACTGTGAACGAGTATTGCGGAGTCGGTTACACCCGACTGTCACGCTCTTGTTTATTTATGCAAAATTAAAGGTCGTAATTCAAGAATAATGATATCTTAATTATCATTATCTGCTTAATTTACGAACATTCTAGAACGAACTGTTCTTAAAATTTTCAGAAAAAGCGTCTTTCGCACTCTCTCTCTCTCTCTCTCTCTCTGGTCAGTTCTTGTATTGTGCTTATGTCATTTAAGCAGTTCAAATATGTATTGTAGGTAAAGTTACAAATTATTAAGACAAAAACATCAATATCGAACTGTATTGGAATATGCCTCTCAAATCTGTCTGAAAATCCGTTTCACATTTGGCCAAATGTTAGTTTAGATCAGACTACTTTAGCGCAGATCTGTTATTTGTCGGCAACTCGCCAACCCGAAAATATAAAATATTTTCAATTTGTATTCAGATGGTATACAACGCCAATAAAAAGCAAAATCAGAGATAATTTTTTTATATTTCCTAATATTTTCTTTGCTTGATTTTACACTTTATTACTACCTAGATAAATACAATAGATATACAAAATTTATTTACAATCGCTGCTTAGCAGTTAGTAAAGTATTTATACAAATGCACACACATACATTTGCACGTATGTATGTTTGTGGTGCGGGCCTTATTGGTGTTTGGGATGCGCCTCGAGCAGCTTTTGCGTCACTTGGCGCAGCACTTGCAACTTCTCCTCGTACTTGTGGGCAGCCGCCAGCTGCTCGGCCTCGCTGTGGTGCGAGTGAGGATCTGTGGAGGAGTCCGTCTCGCCATGGTGGTCGTGATGATCCTCCTCGGAGGAGGAGGAGCAGCTGCCGTGACTGTGCCCATGGCCACCACTGGCACCTGCAACAATAAATAGGAGTGCAAACATTTGCTTTTGTTAGTTGAAAGCAAAACAAGTTACGACCGAAGCAAATCTTTGTCTAGTCGAAATGTAAATTGCAGTGCATACATATGTAAATCTATTTTCTACAGACATTTAGACATATATTGACTGACAGCCGGTTCTTTTCGGCGCACCGGGCATCCCCAGCGGCGGCAGATGATTTCACTTGGGGTTTCCCTCAACCTGAGTACTGCGCAGTGTACGCAAAACCACCGCCGGCACATCAGACCGCAGAATGACAAGGCCTGTTACAAGGTTAACAGCGCGAAAAACAAAATATGATACGAAAAAAGAAAACGATATAAAAAAGGTCGTCGAGCTATCTTTGAAGTGTCTGCTGTTTAAAGAACCTGTTCCTATTTCGTCTGAATCGATTCCGGTTGAAGAATTGTTGAGCTGTCGCAATCTCTTGCCTAAGCTGACACACACACACACACACACACACACACACACACACACACACACTCACTCACACACACACACACATACGCGTTTACGAACGTGATTATCTACTCACCAAGCTGTTGCAATCCGAACATAATCAGAAACCCGACAAAGAGCGCCAGATAAGCCCGCAGGCCGGAGCGATTCTTCGATAATATCTCGAAGAAGACCACGTAGATGAGTGTGCCGCAGGCGAAGCCCTGGAGTATTGCCGAGACCAGATTGGGTCCGCCTCCGTTCTGGCCATGGCTAATCAGTATGCCCAGCCCAATGCCCAGCGGGCTGACAACCGCAAATGTGAGCACATACAGGACGGCCAGGCTGAGACGGGTGCGGGCCACAATCAGCTCGACGCCCACGCAGAAGGCCAAAACCAGCTTGTGAGCCGAGACGGCGCCAAACATGAACCATACGGAGCTGGCGGAACTTTCCAGGCCGATGGCCATGCCTTCGAAGAGCTCGTGCAGCGACAGGGCCAGCACAATGAAGAGTCCTCGCAGCGAAGAGGCGAGCATGTCGCCCGAACCGGTCGCGTTGTCCCCGATGGGCAGATGGCTGTGTCCATGTCCGTGTCCGTGGCTGTGAGCATGGCTGTGACTATGGCTGTGGCTGTGCTGATGATGATGCACTGCACCATACTTTTGCTGCTCCAGGTCGCTTTGCATTAGATCCTGCACGGAGAGCGTCGCATTGTTGCCGGCCGCCGAGAGCTCCGCGCAGTTGGCGTTGCTGGGCAGAGGTGGTGCCGTCTTCAGCAGATGGCTGTGGCGTATGCTGTGGCCGCGCTCGAAGGCGGCGCCAGCGTCGTCCTGGTGGTGCCTGTGCACGTACGAGTGCATGGCCTCCTCGATAAAGTACATGAGAAAGAAGCCACAGCACATGAGCAGCTCGGCGAGCGGGAAGGTCAGCGCGGGAATGAGCTCGCACTCCTGCAGCAGCTCCACCACCTCCTGCACCTCGGGCAGCAGGTGGAGGAAAGTGGTGGCCAGCAGGACGCCGCCGCCAAAGTAGAGCAGGCACTTGACCACCGTGGCCGAGCGGGCGTTCGTCTGGTTCTCCGTCCAGTGGTAGAAGCGGTTCAGCAGGAACGGTATCGAGCCGCAGAGAGCGCTGGCGCAGCAGAGCACCACCATGGCGGTTACCTTGGCCGTCAGCACGGCGCCGGAGTCGTCATGCTCATGATGGTGATCGTCGTCGTCGTCGTGCTCCCCGTCGTGCCTAAGCAAATGCTCATGCCCGAGATCGTGATCGTGTGCGTGAGCGTGAGCGTGATCGTGATCGTGAGCACCGTGATGCGCCGCCAAGTGGCTAACGGGCTCATCAATTTGCAGGAAGCATTTCAAGAAATTATTCACTTGTGTTTGATTCATTGTTGCGTTGGAGTAATTTTCGTGCGCTTGTTCCCTGTCCACCTCTCGGCCTGTCAACTCGCCTCTCGCTGCGTCTTTGGCCTATAATTGCCAAATTTTATTGTTGCTGGAGCAGCAGCTGCTGCATCGGGCCTCGCGTTGTCTGCTTTGAATGTCAACGAGCTGAGGGTAAGTCTTAACGCTTTTCACTTTCGAGCCGCTCGCTGAAGTTTTCTTGTTCAAAAGGTTTTCTTTCACAAACAAAAACGGGATTCGACTATCGCAGTTTTGTTTTAGACTCTGTATTTTTTCATTAACTTTTTGCTTATTGCTTGTTATTTTCTGTGTTTTGTGCTGTGTGTTTTTGCGCCGCGCAAGTCTTGAACGCTCGGAGCGATCTCACAGACTGATTGGCGTTGGCTGAAACCGAGTCTGGCTGGAGCTGTTGCTGCCAGTTAGTTTCGATTGTCTATCTTGCAGTTATTTGCCTCGCTCTGCCAGCCCGCCTGCAACATACGCGAGCTAACTCTCGCACCGACGCGACGCGACGCGTCGGCGACGACGGCGACGACTCTACGTGAGCAGCAAATTAAGTAAGCGTAAACAACTGAAATGCTCTTAGCACTCCAGCTGGCTCTCTTCTGCATACTCGAACGTTCACCTGTCGAGCAAATACAATTTGCTTTGGGCTAAGCATAAAGCGGCTCACACACACACACACACACACACACACACCTGCAATAAGCAGTGGGCTGTACAATGCATAAAGGCCAATGGAAATTACATTAGCTTGGCGAATTTGTTCACTGCATCCCTTCACTTTTCGCATCGCTGGCGAGTGCGATAGAGACAGCAAGATCTGACCTTTAGCTAGCTCTAGTTAGGATCAAACTGCTTTATTGTATCACAACTTCAGCAGTCGCCAAAGCTCGCGGATTGGCCAGTCAAGGCGAAAGCTCTTGCTTGACACTAAAAAAGCTCGCGGTGCTTGTCTTGACTAAATTGCACATGATTATTTGATAAATAGCGGTCAATTATTTAAATTTAGTTTCAGTGAATGATCGCCCGAGCTGATATGTATTTTAAAGAAACAAAAAATATAATTTCAATTGTACTTTTCCAAATTTTCACATATTTCTAATGATGTAATGATAAAAATAATTTCCCAAATTGTCGATTGTTTCAAGTTCTATTCGCACCTTACATTATACATTTAAGTCGAATCATTAAGTAATAATATATTTTTTTTACTAAATGAAGTCGAATTTAGGTATAATTTTGCTCATTAGTAAGCTGTTTTCCATAATTTCTTTGACAAAATATGATGTGTTCAACAAATATTTTTTCACGTCAGGAGATCGTTTGTAAAGCTTTCACTGTTGTTTCACTAATTGACACTCACTGTAAATAGGACCATCACGAACCGCTCGAATATATTTGATCATGCTTCCGGGAACTGCTGAAAATTATCTCGATATTTAATTATATCTGTACTTATGTACTTACATGTAGTGTCTTTATCCGTCAAAAGTGAGTCATGCACTTGATTGTAAACGACGGTTTAACATCACCGTTAAATTTACATTTGCAATAATTTAACCCCCGAGAGCGTTTATAAGCGAATATGAGGTAATTATAATATTAACATACTCGTTTTTCCTGTGAATTAACATAAATAGACATTTAAAGTGCACTCTATTAAACCAACACAATTCAACAAATAAGAATTTCTGCGATTCTGCTTTTCAATAGAAACTGTGTTTGAATGAAAAAACCTGATGTACTTATTTTAATTTATGCTTTTATACACAGTTGGTTAATATTTGTTGGTACATATGTATGTATGTATATGAAAGCTCATCCCAGTTAACTTACTAACTATAAAACCTATTTGCAAACACGTTATGAACCAGTTGATTGCAAATTAAATTACATTGCAATGATTAACTATACGTTAGAAGTAATGTGTTTACTTATATTATCTGCATTTAATATTAGGACAGACTTCTTTAAAAAACATTCTAAAGCACTACATTAATATGTAGACAAATAATTTATAAACATTCATATTCGCTATCAGGCAAACTATGTAAGCTTGTTATAATGTTGAGCTTGCATAACGTTCTTGAGGTAATACATCTGCTATTAAAAAGATAATAAAACCAGCTAAAAAGTTTTTACACATGATCATATGTAAGACCGGAGTCGTAGATCAAACAGTCTAAACAAAATTAATTTTATACTCGTGAATAAAGCATATTATGACCAAAGTTCCAATTATTTGTCAAATAACTCAAAAAAATAACACGACACATATATATATTTTTTAAATAATTTTCTTTTATTTTGTTTTCTTTTTTAGCTTGTTTTTCTGTTTTTCCGTTTGTTTCTTAGGGGGTTTCTTTCTTTTGCTTAAATCTTTTATGTTTTGTTACTTATAATTAATAATAAATCATTTTTATACAATATTTATCTTTTACATACTTTTTTCACTTGTCAACTGAAATGGCGCTTAAACATTTCAGCTGTAAATGACTTAAATATTTTATGTTTTGTTTTTGTCGCTCGCGTATGCAATAAATTTAAATGTTAAATTTGTTTAAAACTGCTTGCCAGAGTTAACAACGTTAACTACTTTACCTGCAATTAGCGAAGGCTTTGCGTGCACTGCTTGCCAACCGGTTAACCTCCCCGCACTCCTACTGCTGTTCCATCTGCTGATCGATCTCGGTTCTGTATATTTTAAGTTCTGTTCTGAATGCCTTTTATCAATTTGGTAAATATATATATATAATCAATGCATGCGCTTAATTTGTTGTGTTGTGTATTGTTGTTTTTTTTTTTATCAACATTAAAGTACATTATTTTGTATGTATAATTTGTTATACTTGACTGTTTATAGAAATATCGCTTTCTTATTATTGTTGTTTAGCATAATTTTGTTTTTGTTTTTATTCCTTTTTTTGTGTTTTACGTTTTAGATTTCATATATAATACAAATGATTTTCATTTAACTATACAAGAAATTTGGTAAATTTAATATATGCAAGATTTATGTTATGATGTATTATGTAATGCTTTGAAATTTAATTTTTGTTTACCCATGTTTGAAGTTAATTGCAAAAACACATTTAAACATAGGTTTCTTTCTTTTCATCGTTTTTTCTTTTTCATGTTGTAAAGTTAACACTATTTTCATCTTTCTTTTATTTTGTCATAGTATGTATATTTATAAGTATAAAAAATTTGTTTAAAATATATATCATAGAGTTGCTGTTGGTTTACGCTTTCTGCTTATGGGGAAGGAAAACAAATTCGTTCAGATGGGTTGAAAGTTGTTTTCTTTTTTTCTTCTCCGAAATACATATATATTGTATACATATTTGATTTTTAAGACGTTTAGATGTGTGGCTGTTGTAGTTATGTATGTTGGGTACGGGAGGCGTAGCTGCAGGCAGCTTTTAGTGTAGTAAGTATGTTAGTTTAGTATCACGTAATATCAAAATAAATAGCTCAGTACTTTGTTTTTATTTTCTCTTGATATTCTTTTTCTTCTTTCAATTATCATTAACTATAAAGTGATTGATCTTGAGTAGTATCTAGCTTTCTTTTTAGTTTCTTCGTTATTTTTGTTTTTCATGTTTAGTTGTATTATTTAACTTTTGTTTTGCTCATCTTTAAGTTAGCTATTGGGAAACATAGTGCCGCCTAGAAGGAGTGTGCTACATTTTTGGTTAAGGCGTTGTGTGTGGAATTCCAGCTGCACTGCATTCGATTTGTTTTTGTTTTTTGTTTTTACTAAATTTCGTAAATGTACGTAAATAAAATTGACCTAAAACACACACTAATCAAATAAATGCACTAATCTTGTACAAAATGAATTCATCTACAAAAACATTAATCGCATATTATGTTCGACCTTCGGCATTTGTCTTAAAAATTATGTACAATAGCATATACTCAACTGTATATACATACAATATATAAAAAAGTGCATCCAAAACAGAGCTAAACAAAAGCTGCCTACGCTAAGAGAGAGATACGAATGTGATTCAAGGAGAGGAGAGCAGAGGAAACTGACATGGGGCATGGGGCATATACGTGCGCTTGTGTGTGTGTGTGTTTGTGTGTGAGTGTGTTTAGAGGCATATACGAAATATACGTATATATACATATAAATAATTTGTTTCATATGTTCAATAGTTGTTCTTTTAAATGAAATGCTTGTTATACGCGTATTTAAATGTACAATTTGTTGTCTATAAATATTTATGTATGTTATGCTTTCTTGTTGTATTTGACGCTGCACTAGTTTTTAAATATATTTATATATATATATATATCTGTATAGATGTATATAAATATGTTTTAAGTGGTTCGCTGTGGCGTGTGTATGTGTGTGTAGTATCTGTGTCGGTCTGTTTCAAGTTCTTACAAGTTAAGATCAATTGGATATTTCTCAGCTTTTAGCACGACACTGAGCTGCCTGGCTTTGAATTACGAAATTTAATATGACAGTTTGTATTTGTTAATTTGCAATAATTTTTGTATGAATATTATTTGCATTTTGTTTTGTTTTGTTTCTCCTTTTTTTATTAATAATATAATTAATAATTATAATAATTTATATAATTAACATAAACGCAAAATTGGTAAATAATAAAAATAATAATAATAAAATTGTTTTTCTTTTATTTTATTTTGTTTGTATTTTTTTGTTGCAATTTTTACTGTTTTTTTGTGTGGTGTTTGATGTTTAGGTTTTCGTTTGTTTTTTTTTTTTGTTTTTGGGTTTTTTTCTTGTTTCTATTTTCTGATTTCTGTATTTATATAAATTACAACGGAAGTGTCGGTGTATTTGTAGTTGGTGTTGGCGTCAGCATCGACGCGGATGGAGGATAACGCAACGTGTGCTGCGACGTTGCCTGTTGTATGTAATCCTGACTCGGATTATTCAATACGCTATCCCGTGAGTTTGAATGTGAAGTGGCGCGCAGCAATGTGACTGCCTCGCGTTCTGGACTACATTGTACACCTTCTAGTCATTTTTGGCGCGTTGATTTCTTCTTCTTTCGTTTAAAGAAACAACAACATCTGGAATATAAGGAACCACTAGAAACAGTTACAAGAAAGAACCGAAAAGAGAGATGTGCATTAAAACGACAAAGCAAAAACACCAAAACGTCTGATTGATCAATTGATCGATATATCGACAACAGTATCGATCCGACAAGTGATCACCATCAACATACTTTGTTTCGTCGACAAGCTCTACTTCGGGCTGCTGTGTGATGGGTGTATTGGAGTGTCCGGCCGTGGGATCGTCCGCATTCAGTTCGCCATTTGTCGAACTCACAACCTGCAACAACGACACAAACAAAAATGCAGAGCATTGCACAAAGTTATTTGCATTAGTTTTTATCCAGTATCAGACTTACACTAAACATAGAGTATACATTTTGTCTGCATTTATATTAAGTACATGGTGATTATACATATTAAACTTTTCATAAACCTTACTTTTCGTTGTTTTTTTTTTATAGCGCTATTCAAAAAAATATTGAAACTTTTTTTTTTTACTAACGAAAAAATGAACAATACCAATTGGCCCATCTGGAATTTGATGAGTTTCTACTACTGTTGTGCAACTACCAAGTGAAATGTGGCTAACACTACACGTGAACAAATTTCGAGACCTTCAGATGTTTTCAACTTTCACATGATCCTATCAATATGCCTAAAAACATCCTATTAGTGGCCTGCAAACAAGCCTTAGTTGTTTTAAATTTTTTTTTTTTTGTTACTATAAATTTGGCAAAGGTGATGTAATAGGTAAAAAAAATGTTTGATATATCACGACGGTACAAAAAGTTCAAATTTACAAAAATATATAAACAAGTTGTGCATAAAAGGTATACGTTAACTTTTAATTCACAACTGTTGTTTATGGAAAAAATAAATAAAATAATTTTGAAAAATTGAAAATAAAGTATGTTTTATACCAGAATGGTGCCGTCGGATGTAACCGACTGCGTAATACTCGTTCCATAAAAACTTAAAAAATACTCGAAAACGGTCTTATTAATTAGTATTACGGAAAAAAAAATCGATTATCGATTAGCTGAAATTTTTCGCCTTGATCAGATGTCATCAGAAAACAGTCCACTAAATGTGGTGAGTCTAGCTCTAAAATAATGGGAGATACAGTCCTAAAATTGAAAAAGATAAAAATTTTCCCAATTCGTCACGCCTACGCGGGGCGTCCCCAAAAAAGATTAACACTTTGTCTGACGCAGGTATAAAAGAGTATATATCTGACGATTCAAGTCTCTAGCTTCAATAGCGGCGATCAAAATTGCGCTCATGCGTACAGCAAGAACATTGCACAACCCCAATATTATCTTTTCACTGCGTGAACGAGTAGAAAGAAACTGTTGCATTTTAATATTCTAGTCTTTGTAAACAACCAAAGTTGCTTTTTAAAAAATGTATAACAGACAATTTAATGAGCCGATACAAAAAAAATTTGTTTACACATTTTAGGAGATTGTTTTAGTCGTACCGTCTGACATTTGCTTTCTTATTAAACACCTCAGTACTACAGAGATTGCCTTTCTAAATTCAGCCCGTTTGCAGCCATGTGCTAATAGATATATCCTTGCTGTGCGTACTTAATTAGATGAGACAAACCCACACACACATATGCACACAGACATGAAGGACGCTCACACACGAACACTCAGACAAAGAAAACGATTCGAACTGGAAGACAGGCCACAGGAATTGCTTGAAATACCTCGCGCTCATTGTTGACACTAGATACATATGTAAATAAAACCTTATAGCATTAATTGTTTTGGGTAGGCAATTTTATTGGGCTTATTCTGATGTAGCTGGATGTAGTAGGTAGTAGGTAGAAGATAGTAGTAGATAGTGGTAGTAGAAGTGGGTAGTTTATTTCTTGGGCCCATCGTCGCAGTCGCTTGTCTCATAATAAGCATCGAATGGGCTATCATCGTCCGAGCTTGAATCTTCGGGCAATCTCTGTAATTAGTTTGGGTTTTGATTTGTTTTCCTCTCGGGCTTTAAAGCAGTTGTCTCTGCTTTTTTATGGGCATGCCAATGAATTGAATATGTATGCAGTAAAAAATTGTGGTTTAAAAATATGTTTTAAATTGTATTTTTAATTTTTTTTTCAAAAATTCTAAAAATGGGTTCTGGTTTTGAATTGAGGCTCCCACGTTTGCCAAGCGGGCGCCTTTCCACTTACCCCGCTGACAACTACACTTTTCATGGAAACTGAAGAGAGAGAGCATTAAAATTGAGAGCGAGTGAGCGTTGAAATTGTGATTGAAAATAATTTAGGCCAATTTTGGTTTAGTAAAAACCAAACAGCTTACAATGTTTAGATGAACTGTCAAATTAACTTTAATCCCCTCAAAAATATTTTGGAAACCATTAGAGATTAGATTTAAACCAACATTTTTTACTGTATATTATGATCTTCCAAATATTGCCGAATTCTCTAAATGTGTGCAGACTATGTGGGTGTGCGTGTGTGTGAGAGTGTTTATATCTGCGAACGAGTGTATGCGTAAATGGTACATGCAGTGTTTGTTTCCATTGCAAGACATGCGTATAGGATCAGTGTTGGTTAACGCGCGATCACCGCCATGCAGTGCGATAAATTGATTTTGAGATATCTGAAGAGAAATGCATTATTTTCTATGTTTCTATTTGATATTCAGGCATGCATTCGGTTTTAAAACTAGAATCCAAGCAATGCACATTCCATTTTTAAGTCGGAGCAGGATTTTTCAAATTTCAAAAAAGAAAGTCCGAGAAAAAAGTACTAGTGGAAACGGAACAACGAGAGAACAAACAAACCGAACGATAGTACTTAGGTAGATAGAAACACTTGGGATATATTGAATTCAGTACCTTGTTGAGCTAATGTAGAGTAAATCAAGTGAAAACATTAGAATTGAAAAGGCCAAAAATATAACAGTCTGCGAGTAATTCAATTAATAGATATTGTTTGTTGTAATCATCATTATCATTATCATATAATTATGTATGTTTATAAATAATCTAGAGTTGTATAAAATGTATGCGTATGTTTATGTTGATATACATGTAACGATCGAATATACACATAGAGAATTGGAGCATATGTCAAGCATTCAACGAGCGGGAAACGAAACGGAAGATAACATTTATATGCTTTTTATGTGGAACCCAGAATCGATACCCATTATATTTATATGTTGCGGGCAGCGCTCTAAGTTGTTCTCTAGTTGGAACATGAATTTATTTACAAAGAAACTAAACCGAAAAACTAGGCGATAACAACAGAACATAGAAAACGAAAAGTTCTTAAAGATGTGGTACAATTTTTGTCGCCTGGCTTCCGCTTCGGCTTCGTCTACGACTCTGCACTTACCTGCACTGAACCATGCCGATCGGCGGGTGTCAGATTGCCAAGGGTCGCACCCGGCTTGGGCACGTCCGGCCACGCAGCAACACCTCCTTTGGCATTTGTCTGTGGTTGGGTCGGAGGTCAAATCGGTTTGGATCGGATCGGATCGGTTCGGATCGGTTGGAGTTGCGTTTTACGGAGTGTCGGATGGTTTTGTGGGTTTTAGGCGAGCGAGCAATGCATAAATTTGTCAATTATTAATTTTCAATTTATCGATTTCAAGAGACAGACTAGACGCTAATTTTTGTAGCTAACAACGGAAGTAAAAACTAAAGCAGTTCAAGTCGAGTGTGCGCCCAATAGAACTAAAGTTGTTACAACAAAATAACCAAGATAAAATATAACACTTAAAGCCAAAATATAACTCCAACGCTTTCTTATCTGTGTGTGTGTAAGGGAGTGTGTGTGTGTGAGTATTTGTTTGTGCGGCGGCAGCTTTATGTGTACATCAGTTAGAACCGTTCACCAAATTTCTCAATGCCCGAAAAAGCAGAAGTTCTGCGATTTTGTTAGTGTTTTGTTGCCAGAATAAAACCTTTTATTGCAGGTATCTTAAATACAGCTGGCAATGCCAGAATTGCAGCTCTACTAGCACTTAATTTCCTACAGCATCCTCTCGGGACTTAGGTTTACCGCCGAAGAAAGCATTTATTTCTACGAACAAAATCTTCAAGGATTTTCAACTAAATGCGAATCTACAATTCACATTCATTTTAGAATTTTTCAAAACGATAGCGCAAAAGTTTAGTTGTTTATGTTTTTATATCAAACTATTATAGCCAACAACAATTACATCAATTCTTTAGCTGCACTATATAAAAACAATAATAAAAACTAAAAGCATGATCTAATAACATATATATAATTTTAGCAATTACATTAATCCTTCTAGCTCACTGAAATGGCAGATAGTATTTACTAGTCGTTTAAAAACATATACTATTTTTAAAATCTACTATCTCTAACCTGAAGTATTATATATTCTTCATTATCATTATCAATTTCATCAAAATCAAAATACGAGACGTCCTAAAGCAAGTCACGTTCAAAAAATTTAAAGTTGTTTTTTTTTTTTTTTTGAATGAGTAAAAGAGAAAATTAAAAGCACAAACCAAAAGAGCATTTATGTAAGAGTTAGTTGAAGTTAGAGAAAAAGGAATTCTAATAAAAACAATTTTAAGCTTAGTAAAACGCAATAAGAAAATCGTTTGCCTTATAACCGGAATATTAAACTAAATAAGATTATTTTTAACCGAATAAAAACAAAGTTTAGAAGAAAAAAAGAAGTTTCTCACAAAGATTGTCAGTGAAAAATTAGAATACTTTACCTTAGCCGTAACATTATGACGATCTTTATTTGGTGAAATGATGACTTCATGGCCAGTTTGCAGAGATCCGACGGGCGTTGACTGTGGGCGTGGTAGGTCAATGATATATATGGATGCAGTCGATTTAGTTTTTCGATTAAAATTATATATTTAATGCACAGTAGTAGATCGATTCGAGTTTTAGACACACAGACACACGCATAGACACATGAATAGTGTTTTGATTGATTGTTTTAGTTGTTGTTTGTTGTTTATTTTATATTTTGT
Organism: Drosophila colorata; assembly: GCA_035041545.1. NCBI lineage: Eukaryota > Metazoa > Arthropoda > Insecta > Diptera > Drosophilidae > Drosophila > Drosophila colorata. The sequence goes on along the minus strand of JAWNLD010000680.1, from coordinate 3,214,067 downwards.
TTTTTTTTCGATGTAGTTGTTGACAACCATAAAAGAAGAAGAATTTTTAAAGAGAGAGAAAGAAGAGAGAGTGCTGTTAGAATGGCTTCAATTACAGTTAGTTCTTTTGGGCCTTAATGCTATTGCTTAACAACTTAAAAAATGCGAGCTTGCGACAAGCGTTTACCAACACTGAACAAGCAATCTAACGACAGTTGGCATTACGTCAATTCTCTGGCAGTAGTGGCAGCACGTTTATAGAACTGATTGAGTGTACCTTATCGGATTTATTCTTGGCCAAATACGAGGGCGGCGCATTCTTAATGACCTTCATTTGATCCAGCTGGTCCTTGGTCTTACGTACACATATACGAGTTCAAAAGTCAAACATACACAGAAATAAGGGTCTTAATCGAATTAAGTTAAAATAAGCAAAACTTGCAAGCAATAAATGAAAACAATTAAATTATTTTTGTTTTGTTTTTTTTGGGGATTATTTTTATCACTGCTTTCAGTTTTGTATGGTGTCTCTTTAATTTAATTTTGTAATTGGCGCTTTATAAAAATATATTCATAAACGGAATGAAAGAAATAACATCGCGCTTCAACAAGAATCGAAATTGAATTGAACAATCTGGGCCCATCATCATCAATCATTATCATCTGCATTAACAATATCTCGCATCGTTATGGGCATCTTTGGCTTTTTTGCATGCTTTCCAAAATATTTGATAGCTGTTTTTCAATTCTTTACTCTCTACCGGGGGCTTCAACATGCGTTGCCCACTTTAAAATGACCATTTTAGAGTTACATGAGGAGGCGCATTACTCAAGTGTTAGTTACGGGTATGTCTTGCTTTGCTTAGGTCTCCTATAAATTAAATATGATTTTAGAATTCGGCACAGATGATTGCGATTGCTAATGAGAATGCAAATATCCATTTGATATATGTATATAATAGTTGTAAGTAAAAATAGTAGCATCGTGACGATGACCAGCGAATCGATTGTTAGCTTTAACATGTTACCTACCATTGTCTTCCCTGTCCAGTCGAATTCGCCCTCGTCGGTGTAGCCCTTACGTTCAAATAAGTCTTGAAACAGTCTTCGCAGAAAATCATAGTCGGGCGTTTCGAAGAAATCTAATCGCCGCACATAACGCAAATATGTTGCAAACTCTTCGGGGTGGCCGTCACAAAGTACCTGCATTAAATAAAACGTGTTAATTTTAATTGCAAGTTAGAAAAAACAGAGTATAATTAGTTACTTTTACAGTTACTTCTAACTTTAATGAATTCATTTATATTCAAGCTAAAAAAAATTGAATAAAAAAATAGCAAAACACTTACTTCTCTTAATCGAATTTGAATACATCATATATCCTATTTATAACATAACATAGGAAATATCCTACATTTGATGTTGATTTAAATATGTTTATTTCTCTCTATAAAATTAAGTTAAACCAAAATAAATATATATAATTTCCGTACAGAACTAAAACTTTAATGAAAACATATTTAAATTAAAATCGAGTACATTTTGTGTTAATATTATTTTGGTGTTGGTGAATGGCTCTAATTCAACAAAAAAATTATTTCCAGCCGTTGTTTTTCATTAATTAAAATTATCTGCAACTGAAATCTGTGTTCCTTCTAGCATATTAAGCAACTTTATTACTGGTGGCAAATGTAACATTATATACCCCTTTTTTAAGCTCAGCCTATTGTCATTGCATAAAAAGCTCACCTCAATGGGCGTTGCACGTTTTGTATCACCGATTTTTTGATATCTCTCTTTGAGTGTATCAGCCTTAAGGCCTTGCCAGGGCAGTGAACCTCTTAAGAAGTACATAAACATATGACCCAGGGCCTCCAGATCATCACGTCTCGACTGCTCGCGTCCCATATGCGTGTTGATTGACATATAGCGAGCGGTGCCGGTCAGGGATTTATGCTCCCGATATGGTATATGTCTATTTGTATCTAAATCAATGTATTCTTTGGCCAAACCGAAATCTGCGGGAATTATTAGAGCAATGGATTAGATATGTGAATGCGTGAATTTAGTATATAATCACTTACCAATTATGTGTATAATTTTTTCACGTTTTGTTGATGTTCTGCCAATGAGAAAGTTCTCTGGTTTCACATCCCTATAAATTAAGTGCCGACTATGAACATATTCGATCCGGTGGAGCTGTGATTTGCATCAAATTTGTTTTTAGATGTATGAAGAAAAAGATCATATGAAAAAATCGATTAGTTTTCGCTCTGTTAAAGTAAAAATAAAATCAAACGTTACGTAGTCTACCAAGGAGCAGAAGGTTACAACAAACCGTAACGAATTAAATATGTTTATAATTATTTTCATTAATATTCTTAATTGGTTTTTCTTGCTGCGTGCTCATTGACAGACTGTAGAAATGGTTAAATGAATAGAAATATATAAATTTAATTTGATTTGTAGTGTCTCAACTAGCTGAAGTTTTGTTTTTGTTGATTTGATGGCAACGGTTTTTTGTATCTTAAATTGATTTGATTTGATATTTTGATTCAAATTAAAAATTAATGTGAACGCGCTTCAAATGCAAACTAAAAATAAAAATCTTTTCCAAGTCAACTACATAATAAATGTACATGCAAATTATTTTTATTATTATTAATATTATTATGTACGTATTGTTTTTATCTGTTTTTTGTTTTTGTTTTATTTTTTACAATGAACGTTGGCAGTTAACTAAATTGTAAAGATTAAAGAATCTGCTAGGTACAAAGCGGCGTTAAAATGTGTATGGCATTAGAATGCTTAATGATTACGCTAAACTAAAAATATGAAATAGCCTTAACCAGGTATAGTCTACAAATGAGGAAGAAAGGAGCAGGTGGGAACGCAAATAAAGTACAATTTAAAATAAAACTAAGCAGTATCCTTTTCTTGTTGTTGTTAGTTAGCAAAATTAAAAAGAAAATTAAAAAGAAATGAATGAATACATTTCGGTGATCAATTAGAATAGTTATATAAATAAAAAAATCACCCAAGCAGCCCCTACACACTCACACACGCACACACTCACTCACACAAACAAAAGTTGTTTCAGGTTGTGGGAAATGTGTGAAATTTTGAGCTTGAGTGGCCAGTGTTTGTTAATTGTTGGCTTAACTGCTACCAGTGTTGTGTACGTGAACAAATATGTGATATGTACTGAGAGAAATGCGCGTGCTCGAATAAAAAAAAGTTGCTTTTTGCTGTTGTCGTAATTGCTAATTGCTATTGTTTTTAATTTTGTATTTTTTTTTTATTTTTTTAATTTTTTTTTTTGTGGTTTGGTGGTGGTGGTTTTGGTTGTACTTACTAATTGTATAGCTATCAGTAGTACGCTCTTCAAAGTGAAACGTCTGCCGCAAATATCGAACAAATCTTCGAGTGATGGACCAAGCAATTCCATAACAAGAGCATTGTACTTGCCGCATGGGCCGAAGTAATATACTTCTGGTACACCCTCTGCTACAAGCCAACAAATTTCGGAAATTTTCAAAGTGTGTGTGAGAATAAAAATCGATTTTTAAATATATTTTTTTCGTTTGCAGTGTTGGGCAGCGCACAGAAGTAACGTAGTTTTTTGGGAAAACGTTGTTCGATCGTTTGTTGTTGTTGTTGTTTTAGGCAATAATCGACAGATATAAGGGAGAGAACGAGAGAAAAAGAAGAGAAGAGAAGTGAGGTAAGAGAGACAAAAAGAGAAAATAATATTTTAGATATATATTTGTTATTTTCCAGTTACAATTTTTTTTTTCAAAGGGGTGCATCGGGTACAATATGACAGAGGCGAAGATCGAGAGAGAGAGAGAGAGAGAGAGAGACAGAGAAAGGGAGAACGAGCAAACGATATTGAGATATATGGCTCTTTGAGGTTAGTTTAGCGCGTCTTACGTATTATTACCACCTTTTTTTATTTTCTGCATCAACATTTTCGAGATATACAAGAAAAATGTGCTAAAAACAACAAGAACAACAAAAAATAGAGATTCTCGAAGCATATTACGAGGAAGCCTATGGAACGACCCTGCCATCATGTCTTATATTTCAAATTGCTGCAGCATAAAAATATTGGGAGAATACAGCTAGATGTCGTATTACTACGTTTTAAATAACAGTATAACACTACCTGTGTAACACTTAAAGCTAGTAAAACGCTTTAACTGCTCCTTCAGGCCAAACTTAATCTTAACTTAGGTGTAGAGTTGAGTGTATAACAGTTTAGTGTAGACTCAAGAGAGCCCATGGTGTTGTTGCTGTTGGTTTACCACTTTAGCAAAATATTTCTTGGCGCTGTGTTAGTAATTTGTTAAAATAAGTATAATTATAGAGCACATACAAAAAGTTTGTCATTAATTGAAATCAAGAAAATAGGGGGAAAATCGTTAACTTAGGAAACTAACGAGAAACTGTTATTATAAAATGCTTTCGCAATCGATTTTAGGTTTTGGTTTTTCGGTTTACAAATAGAAAGAAAGTGGTTCTTTATTATTTACATAGGAACATTGTAAGTAATTTTTGCCTATTAACGACGCTTAGTTTACATGCTTTTTAATTTAATTGGTGATTTAAATCGAATTTAATTTGGGTTAAAATGAGCTACAACCCAAAGAACAAAATTAAAATTTAAAAAAAAAAATCTTTTTTTAATTTTTAACTACGACAGAGGTTTATATTCAGTTCGTTGGCAAACTTTGTTTTCACTACATAAACTAAAATGTTGACACTAACGTTCATTGTGTTGTGTTCTAAGAATTAATTATTTTAAAGGTTTTTTTAATAAAAAAAAAAATTGGTTGCTAACTAGAAACGCTTAGCCGTTGAGACACTTTGCTTCAAAATGTTGTTTATAATCGAAATAATAAGGTGTATAACAGTTAAAGCGAAATAGGACGCGGACTTCACATGATTCCGTTATTCAACAGTTAACTGTACGGAATTCGCTGCGTGGCTGCATTTGAGACGCGCGTCCCACAAGATCTTAAGATACTGTGTATAACAATACATTGTAAAAACTGCCACAAAAATCATTCGCGCCATGTGAAATCCGCGCTCAATCGCTCAAACATAAACGAATTTGTTTATCGAATTTTTCATTTTGCAAAAACTTACAAGTTGTTTCGCTATCATCAATACAGTCTTAAGTGAAAATTTACGGGAGCAAATATTGAAGAGATCTTCTAATGATAATCCCAATAACTCTAAAACCATGGCATTGTAACGGCCACCACAAGTGCCCAAGTGATAAATGCGTGGTATGCCTTCTGGGGCGTTTTCGGCTGTAGGAGCATCGGATTGGTTTTTTTTTTTATATAGGGTATATGCCATGCCATCAGAATGTGTTATGCAAAAGAAATCAGCCGATTGTTTGGTGGGTTGATTGGTTGTCGCACGATGATTATTTTTTGACACAGGATTTTCAGTATTGATATCGTTATCGGTTTCAAATTTCACATTTCACAGTGAAAGTTCATTGGTGGATGGTGTTTTTGATGGTTGAATGAAGGAACAGAGCAATTTACATATAATAAGAGCAACGAAAAATAGAGCGGGCGAAAGAATAACGTAAAATCTTTAATAAGGTTGAGTTCATAAATCAGCATATAGTAAGTTGGTGGGTATAAAATCAGAAGAATATAATGGTAGCACAGCTAAGCTGACTACAAAATATACAATAATATTAATTTTGTATTTTTATTTATTGTTCTTTTTTTTAAATTTAATTCACGCACCGACCTCCGAAATATGCTTGAGAAAATCTATTCATGTCTTCTTATGTGTATTCATATACCACTCACAATTCAAAGTGTTATATAGAGTTGAGTTTACGAGTTTGTTTATCAAACTAACGAAGGTGGTAACGGTGCAAAACATTGTTTTATTGGAGTAGTAGTTGGAGTAAGTAGGATTGGTTAGCAATTTGTCAATAGGACGACAAACGGGCGTGGAAAATATATATTATTTTATATTTATTGAAATTTGTTCTCTTTTTTTTGTTAGTTTATTTTATTGCTGTTAGTGTTTTACGGGGGTAGGGTAAGATTTGCATATTGCATATTAATAAAAACATTTTAACATACCATGTGATCCTAATAGCTTATAAAACCTATACTCTAAGTGTAGTTGCGGAGCCTTTGACTTCATAGGCTCCATTTTTATTGCTACATGTTCATTGTTGTAAAGATTTTTTCCTGTAAAAGAGAAAAAATGTGATTATTAGCAAATATAATACATATATGTGGTTTATTGCATAAAATGTAATCAACCCGAAACATGCCTAAATTCAGAGACTCCCACACACATAAATATATATAATTCACATCATGCTCAAGAGCGAAACTGCAACTGATCAGGAGTAACTATCCATTCAACCAACTAACCAGCATGCAGATGACGCCTCGTACCTGTACCATTATCAGCGCCACGCCCACCAACAGGAGCGCCTCCAAAGCAACACATGCGACGACCTGACCATTAAGAAAACACCATTTATAATGTGGTTGAATTATTATATTTCTAAAATATATGGGTAAATATGATCGATATCGGGGGTATACTTCAAGAACAAGAACTACAAATAATTCATGTGATTCTACATTACATATTTTATTCGATATAAAAAATTGAATTTCGAACTTTATTAGAGGTCATTCTAACGCGTTTTAATGGTAACGTCCACCAATACTTATCGATATACCTAACTTCAATCATACACTCAGTAAAGAAACCAAGAAGTTTGTACTTAAATCAAATACAATCGTTGACAACCAACCAAGGTAGAAATTTCTTAACTTGAGAAAAAAAATAAGACTCAATACATACTCTTAAAAACGTTGTACTTCCACTAAAACATTTAACGCGTATTTCTAGTACAAAAATTACTGTACTGAGTAATTTGAACTCAGTTCAAATATTTCATTCTTATTTATGCAACAATAACGTAATTTTCTTGATAAGGTACGAAGTGGTACGAATTCTTTTCAGATCCCACTTGGTTTTAAACGTCTTTTTTCCAACTATTAATTACAACAAATAATAAATAATCAATTGTAAAAGTATATAGATACCACTCAAGGAATTACGTTGGCGATTCTAACAGACAAGTCAACATACCCTATCTCTTAATAAAAGCAAAAGCAAATATTTGTATGTGAATTAATGACCGGTAATGCAACGCTGCTTCCCGGAAATTTTCAGATCTTTCTTTGAAATCCCATTTTTATTAAATAAAACAAAAATAAACAACATGTGGATCAGAAAAATACAATTTAATTACAAAATAAAGCCACATGCGTCACACCACACTTAAATTTTGAAGCTACTTATTAGGATAAATAAAACCCGATCCATTCACATTTTTTAAAAATCGAACTTCACAAAATATTTTACAATCAAGAAATTAAATATAAATTGGCACAAATGATACACATCTTTTAATATTTGTGCTTTAAATAAAAGTTAATTACTTTAATTTGAAACATTTTAATGTATTTATATTTTGAAACTAAAGTAATTAACTTTTTAACTTTTGTAATTGCCAAGTACAATTCATTATATTTATTACACTTATCGATACTCAAATCTTCACTTCACGTCCAGGTCAACAATATAAACTAGTGTGTCACATGGATTTTCCTGAAAACTAATAATATTTTTGTTTTGGTATACATTCACACACATGTACACCCACACAGGCAAAATGAGCTTCATTTTGTATTCTATTTCGATGTACAATGTTTGAAAATCAAATACGAAAACTTTATTGACTGCTCGGCAAAGTCTCTCAGGTGCGAAATTATGTCATGATTGAAAATGCCACAATGGGGTGAGGGGGTCGCTTATCGTTCACCACAACATCGGCGACGTTGATAGAGTCATCAAGCGAGCACAAACAAACACACACTACTCACTCACATGGATTCTCGTGTGCAAAAGGGCGCATGACTTTGATTACAAAAAAGCAAATTTGTATATGGAGCAATACCCTGGCCTGCCACGCCCCTCGCTTAACTAGCCTGAATTGCTTGTTTATTTATTTATTTAATAGGCCGCAAGGCCTTCTAACAGAATTCTCATTTGGCGGTTTCTGCCAAATTTTGTTTGCTATTTTCATCTCAGACTGTCTCCGGCTCTTTAAAGCTGGCCATAAAATTTGCCGAAGCGCTAACGCATGCAAAAAAAACGCATTTGTTATCGATTCATACTACATTTTTTCTATAACTGTGTAATTTCAAGAAATTATTTTATTGCTTTTACTCTGAAAATCTGATACATTTAATTTTCTAATGAAATTTTGGCAATCTGTAATGAGCTAGATTTGTATTTATTTATCTAAATCTAAAATATGTAGATGTAATACAAACCGTTATTGAACACATTGAACATTCGAAGTACTACATAGAGGATATATAAGACAAAATAAAGTAAAACTTGAACTCTTTACTATTTTTTATTCGAGTCTCTCAAATTCAGGCTGCTTGGTGTAAAATCGAACTAACAAATTAGCTCTTAGTGCTGATAAAGAACACTAACCCTAGAGTTGCATCATACCAAACAATTTACACGTATTTCATAAGCGAACTTATGTAATTGCTGAAATAATTTAATTCTACTAACAGCAGGGAGCTCTTACACTGCTTTTCTCATCACACTTTATAAGCGTGCCGTAACTCAAGCGTAACTAAAACTATCATGACCTAACGCAACACGGGTATAAGCAATATACAATAACAAAATACTTTATACATTATATATGTATATATGCACACACACAGATACATATGTACGTACACTTTGCCTGCATCATACTTATAAATGTATTAATGGGAAAATCTACAAATACAAAAAAAAACAAACTTGGCGCGTCCCAAAATAAACAATAAAACGACTCCCAAAATAAAATAAATAAACCGAAATTGACCAACAATAACAATCGCAACAACAACAAAGTATTACAAATTCTGTCATATTAAATGGCCCACGCACGTCGCACACTGAAATAGTCCAAAGAATAATAATAAAGCTAAATTTAATTTTCGTTTGTTTCTTTAGTGTCTCAATCAATTTATCATTATAAATAATGCAAAGAACAAAATAAGGACACTACAATGTATTTAAAGTTAAGAGTATGAAAAACACACTGTTATCGACGCGCACCAGCCGCAAATATATTTAATCATTTATAAAAAGCACACACAAATTACGTATACGTTACATACATGTATGTGTGTATATGTAGAGCAGCAATTTATAAAATTTCCCAAAAATAAAATAAAATTTACCAACAAGTTGTATAAATGTGTAGGTATGCATAGACATGCAATTTATAAAAATGATATCACGTCAAGGAAGCGACGTCATCAAAAGTAAAAATTCGTGATGTTAAATACTCTGTTAAATAACAGCGCGATAACAGCGCACTGTTAAGCCACATCACAGTGAAGTCAAAACAAAAAACATATTTTGTGGGCTTGAGCAAAGAATATGTTTGCTGCCTTTTGTTTAGGTTAGGTTAGGGATTACTGCGGTATTCGAGGTCAGTTAACCCTCGACTCATTTAACCCACCTTCCGTTCTCTACTGAGCTCAGAAGATGTATAGTATTATACATAGTAATATAAATAGTTATACGTTTATTTAACTACTAGTTGAAAGTATCGATGGCTCTAAGTATTTACAATTTCAGAAAAATTTGTTCCTTAAGCGTTCTTTAAGCGTTTCAACAATCTAAGTTTATTATTAGAAAAGCAAGAACACATTTTTGATTATATAATATCGATTTACAATTAGAAAATGTTATTCGGGAACCTATTTATAAAGTTTGGTACCAATAGCTACACAACCTTTTAAATGGTCACATTCATTTATGTATACGTTTATTGTCAGGGATTGTCAGACTAGGAGATACCATGTACTCAGCGTCGAGAGCTAATAACATACATATCATCTGTGCCTGTTCTTTCCTTAACCCCCACTATTGAAAATTTATATTTATTAATTTTGACATTTTCAGGACTAATAAAAACCGGTATCCACAAACCAGCAAACTATTAATTAATACCCTTTGTATATTTTTGTAAAAGTACAGAGTATACAAAATCTGTTTTGCTATTGTGAACTACTAGGCAAATAAACGAAAACTAAATCGTTTATAATACCATCTATATGTATGCGTATGTGCTAATTAAACACAGCTTTTTCACGCGCTCTATTGGTATATAATGTATGCATTAAGAATGTACATACATATTTACCTGGTAGAGAACACGTAGCGTGACTCATGCACGGATACATATATGTGTATGTAAATATACATTGAAGAGTAAGCAAAACATTCAATGAAAACAAAAACCAAAGCTCAGACATTGAAAGATCGTCTAGCTGAGAGATGCAAACAGACGAAGACAAAGAAAATATGAAGAAGTAAAAAATGAGAAAAAGATAGAGATACAAAATGTTGGGGCGGATGCAATTAGTTCGTCATTCATAGGGACGCAGATAAAGCTGCTAAACAGTTTTAGAAGCACTGGGCGTTTGCTTAACTACCTGTTGGCAAAATGTCAAGTACAACAACAACAACAACAACAACAGCAACATCTGCAACAGATGTATGCAAATGCAGAAAAGGAAGTGGCAAGCCCACAAAAAAATGAAGTAGCAACAAGAAAAACACAATTTTATAAAAGCGCATTTAGCAAACAAAGCAAAAGTGGCGACGCCAACAACAACATCAACAAAAACAAAAACAAAAACAAGCACGGCGGCGGCGACAACAAAACAGATGGCAGAATGAAATGGAATGGCATTTTATTTAGTATTGTGAAAAAGTGCTCATTGTGGTTTCCCTGCTTGTTGCTGCTCTTGCTGCTGTTGCTGTTGTTGCTGATTTTAGCCGCCTTCTTCTCCTTCTCCTCATTCTTGCTATTCTGTGCAGTTGGCAGCCATGAAAAGGAATGCACATGCAAAGGAAGTAACAACGAAAATGGCTATCCAAAAATACTCGATGCCAATGTCGCTTGCATGCCAAAAGCTTCAACAAGCAGTAGCAGCAACAGTGAGAGAAAGAGACGCAGAGGGAGGGAGCGAGAGAGAGTGGGATAACTCGGCTTTGAGTCATAAACATAATTTACAACTTCTTTACAGTTATAAGACGCCCATTTCTCGCAATCAGTTCTCTGAGCGCGGGACTTTCGGACGCAGTAAATAATGCACTGAATAATGATGCAAGATCTGATTTGGATTTGATAAGTCCAAAGAGAGAAATACAGTTATGTTGGCCCACTGACTGACTGAAAAACAAAATGTGTTTCATGCACAAGTTTTCTTTGTAAATTTCGTTGTCGATTTACAGCTTGATAAGACATTTGAGGGCGCTTCTTGGCGATTCTCAAGTTGCAGATTTCATCGGTGTTGATTTTCATACTTGGAACAGCAATTTAAACGACGTGTCGTCTTTTATTGTTCTTATGGTAGCTTTAGTATTATGATATGTTGATCAGATTTGAACAATTTACTAGAAATATTTATATATGCAGTTATTTAACAATACATTTGTATCTATTTGTATTTAAATAATATTTCTATACCCAACTAAACAAGAACTAAATTTGCTTTTGATTGTTTCCAATATGTTAAATAATTGCGATGTTAGTAGGATATTTCTTATACATATATAATATGATGTCGAGCTCCTTTGGTTAAGATATATAAAAATTCTTCAATTTTTGATCGATAGATGAACTTCATGAAGCTCGTTATGGAGTTTGATGGGGAGGACATTTAGCCACATCACAGTCAAGCTTTGGTTGACCGGAGAATTCTGTGGGAGCTTTGCTAAGGATGCTCGCTTATTCAAATCACCGCTCAAAATTGCAAACTGGCATATTATTTATACGAAACTTCTGCTTTTGACCGAATGTTGCTATTGCTATTGCTATATACACTATTTGGAATCGGAGATACATTTTTTAAGACCTTAAAAATTCGTCTCAAAATGATTTTAACACTGAGATATTTAACAGTGGAGAAACGCAGAACCATTTTATTTAACAATTTATTCCCTTACATAAATCCATAACACACAAATATTATTAAATAACACTTATATCTGTAAACTCAAGATTAGTGCTTAACTGAACGGTACGCTGCTTCCATGTTCAGCTTTCTAAATTATCCTAAAAAGAGTTAAAGATCCTACATTATTTATACCATATGATCCAATTACTTTTCAGGAAATACAGATGACAGCCAGCTAATAGTAATGCAGAATATACTAAACTGCATACCGCCTGGTACACAAAACTTTTTAGTATAATTTTTCATTCATTTTAACGTATAAAAAGTTTTAAATGGAAATCACAATAAATTGGCCCAATATACGAATGAAAGTAAAAGAGCAAACTTACCTAAACGCAATTCGCCAAAGTTACCACAGCCAATTTTTTTACCGACACGAAAATTTGGTCCGACCATAAGCACACCGGTTGTGGTGCTTACAGATTGGCGGGTGGAATACATGTTATTGCTTGTGCTTTTACCACCGGCAAGGGTAGTATTTGCCACATTACCAGTGGATGGACCGGCAGTTGTCGTCTGAGGACCACCGCCACTGCAAAAGAATTTGAAAAGAATTAATGGATTAGTACATTCAAATAATATAGTGAGAATGGAGTGGGTGTGTGGGGTGTGTGTGGGATGGGTGTAGGATGAGTGTGGGATGCAACAACCTGAGGTAGGTCTTAAATTTTTCAATCAACTTTGGCGCCATTATTACAAGTCTCACCAAACCAAATAAAACAATAAACATTCAACAATCTAAATGGACTTAACGTTAACAAAGCGGAATATATATAAAACACAGCCGCGAATCTCGCGATTAGAAGACGCTCTCTCGGCTGCTGATTTGTTGTTTTGGTTGTGTTTTGTTTGTAAGTACGTACTCGTTTTTTTTATGTTTACGATACATTCAATTTTGAGAGACTACAAAAGCAAAGCAATGTATTTTAATTTTGGTTTATTTTCAACTGAATTCCTTTAACAATTGTGAGTCCCACAAAGCTGCTGTGTGTTCGATCCGATCATAGAAAATCTGTACGCCGACTGCGTAACTAAAATATGCCCAAGGCAAAATCTTGCCAACAAAAAGTTAATGTGCTTTACACGCTTTTGCGGCTAGCTTAATGTAGAATAGTATCATGGAATTAATGCCATTCCTCTATAACAGAAATTTTAAGAAAGGAATTTTCAATAATTTTCCAATTCTTAAAAATAAACAATATATCAATGATTAAAAAATGTACAGACGAACTAATTTTCTTTTTATAGGACGTGTGGACAAGAACTTTGAAAATCTCAATCGAGTGCAATCATATTTTAGAAGTTTTAAACAAACTAAATCTACTGCTATCGGTTATTAATATAATGTTTAAAAATTATAAATCAGAATTGCAGTTTTCATTTCAACCAATATATTTATATTTTGAACTAGAACCTGAATTTGTAAATAAAAACGTATTTTGTAAAATTTAAATATTTGAATATATAAAAAGTTAGTTGTTATATTTATTTGAAACTTAAATCGAACCAAAAAGCGAATCATTAGTTATATTATCGGTCCTGCAAATAGCAGTGCTTAATAAGCAACCACTATAAAACACACAGAATGACAAAGTTAAAAGACTCATTTCCAATAGCAAGAGTATGCTATCTATATGAAAGTTGCTTGGCGTGGCGTGGCGTGGCAAAGGACAATGACACAAAACTTTTCGCTTGCATTTAAAATAGCTACAACAAAGACCGCCATAGACAAGCCAGCCAAGCAACCAATCGTAGAAACAACTGACGACTCTTTTGACCAGCTACGCGGCCATGTAGTGTGCTCGCCCGCGCGTAACGTGGATGACTCATTCGCAGAGCGCGTGAGTTGCTCTTTCAGAAGTATGGGTCTATAGTTATGTATATATACATACTTTTGATTAAGACAAAAGGTTTTTATATTTCTCTGCTTGGAATTCACATTTTGCGATTCGTCTTGGGCGTGGCGTGAAAAGTCATCTTTGCTCTGGCAAATCTGGTTCAATGTCAGGTCAATCATTTAAATAGTTGCAACATCTGCAACCCCTGCCCACCGCCCAGTCACGCCTGAACGCAAGGCAATAGGAATCTCAAGGGGAACGCAATACGCTTGACTAAGGCCAGTTTCCTTCAGAAAGTGTCGTTTACTGTGAGTTACCCTGAACTTAAGTCAAGGTATTGAGGAAAAAACTTATGGGGCCAATAATGAATATGCTCGAGACAAAAAACTTTTAGTTTAGTTTAAAAACGCAGTAAGAATACGTTATCATTGTGTTTATATCACATCATATCACATAATATCCGTAAGTAATTTACAAAAGTATTGGAATATACTTGTTAGTTATGTGAGGAATATACATATTTATATATATGTAGGTACACATAAGTTAACTAATAGTACGGATAGAAAAAACAATGCAATGGTATATTTATAGGAAAACATTTAATATTCTTCTTTCTATATATACAAAGCGAATATCTTATAACGAATTCTTATTTATATTGCCAATTTCCCAATTTCCGTTCTACCGAAATTAATCCAACCCATTTTAAAAGAGAAAATTGTTCGGTTCGACTAAATTTCGGGGCAATTGATTTGGTTTAAGGGTTATCGGCTGATTTTATAAACATTGAAATTTCGAAAAACATGATTTATAACATATTATCGTAAATGTATCTTCCATGCGACAATTATTCAAAACCCTCTGAAATCACAGCTTTCACCTGCTAGAAGTATCGAAAACTGAGATACTACCTTCATATTTAAGATAAAAATGCGATATCGCTTACGATTGCGACACAGTAAAATTAAAAAAAAAATACAATACAAATGTATCATGAATGAAATGAAAATGTATATGTATGAAAAATATAATATATAGATAGCTTTTACAATTTCAAATATGAATATACTTAAATTCTATCTGTTACAAGTATTTACACCTAATGTTGATTGGTATAAATATATACCCTACTGAAATTTTAAATAATATATTTTATTTTTATAGCTATACAGCGAAATATATAGCCAGCACTTCATTCTTCGATATTAGTTTCGAGTCACACACCCCCACACCCAATCCGCAAACACATACACAATAACAAACACCGATAATTGTACCGTTAAGCGCTGCTGTTAAGGAAAAAGAGTATAAACCGACGATAACAATTCAAATCCAAGGCAATAACAACAAACTTTCCGCAAAGTAGCAGCCAAATTGCTATGGTATAAGTCATGGGGGGAATAGGGGGATAGAGAGAGGAGGCGGACTCAAATCGAACCGAAACTCAAAGAAGAAACGAGTTTTTTTGCTCTTTGTTATTGCTGTTGTTTGGTTGGCCTGCCTGCCTGCCTGCCTATTTTATGGCTTAATATCCTGCAGTCAAAACTGGTTCAAACCAATCCATCGATCGATCGTCGCGACTAACTCCCCAGCTCCACGGTTGAGTTTCAGCAGTATGTAAGTATTTTCGGGTCGTTCGCTTTACTTTGCTTTTTCATTTATATTTTTTTGCTGCTTGACAAACAAGTTCTCTCCCTCTCTCTGTCTCTCTCTCTCAGTTTCCCCGTTTCTCTCGATTCTTGCCTTTGTTCTTAAGTGGCACGCCGTTCTTTTTATGAATTAAATGTGAGAAAAAGGCTCAGAGCTGGGATCGGGACAGCCACACAGCTGGTTCGACTATCTTTGACCGGTTTCTAGGTTCGTTGCGGTTGCGAAAAGGCGGAAACCAAATTAACCCCTCCCCCACGCGCACAAGCATACATACACACACTTTTATAACTGTTGTTTTATAGCGAATTGGAAATCTACTTCGCTTTATCAGGGCATTATAAAACAAAATCGCCTCAAGACAAGATTATTATAGAATGACAATCTTACGAAATTATGAGTGAAAAAACTATTTAATAGTCTAAAAGAAAATAAGAAATAGTTAATTTAAATATATTTTTCAATTTATTCATATATTTTTGTCATATATTTTCTTAATTTAATTTTATTTTTTATATTTAATTTTTTTAAGTCCAATATTTTAGTTTTAATAAAATTAATATAAACAAAAACACATTACTATTTAAGTATTCAATAAATAATTTAGATTTTAGATTTTTATGAAACTTTTTAATACTTTTGTTACAGAACAGAACCCACAGTTGGCAAACATTGAAGCGAAATAATTGCACAGACCATCATTATATACGCAAATATCGATGTATTAAATACATAGATGTTCATATATAATAATGAAACCGTTAAATCCTGGTAGAATACTTCCTCGAAATGTATTTTATTGTCGTATGTAATGAGTAAAATAACGGCCGAAAAACTTTTATATAAAACTTTTGTTTTGGTTCTGATGGGCTTGAAGCTAATTTCCAAGTATTTTAAATTCATGTGTCTAAATTAGTCACTACCGATAATATTCAACCATTCGGCTCGAGACTGGCAAACAAAAACTAAAATGTAGTAAAAACTATAAGTAATTACTCAATTAAAGACAACTATTTTATATATGTATTTCGGTATCTGCTATCACTTTTTGTTCTAAAACCACACAAAAACCTTATAATTTTTTTTATATTATTCGATAATAGTAAGTAAATACATAAAGTATGTTGTTTTGGGAGATACAAAATCTTTTGCTTTATTATTATACTTTAGCTATTTTACAATTCAAAGAAAATTTTGCCCACTTGTCATAGTTGAGAGAAATAGACACAAGGCAAAAATAAAAACTAGATCGATATATAATTAAAAATAAGCCATTGGCTAAAAATAAAACTCTTCCATGGAAAGGGTGGCTTTCCACACACACACACTCACCCGTACGTTTGAAAAGCGCCATGAACAAATCAAGCGTAAATCTAACAAAAATTCAACTCAAAACAAAAAGAAAAAAGGGCGGGGTCGAATTGTGTTTGAAAATTCATATTAGGGCGAAAATCCCCATTACAACTTGACAAACGGCTGTCACCACAAAGCAACAACAACATCAACAACAATTTGTTGTGCATTAGCCGAAGCAATTTGCATAAATTATCAAGATATTGATTTCACAGTTGCCAACGATTGTCAAACTATGAGCAAAATATGTTCCATTTTGGATCAATTTGCAATTTAATTAAGTGAAACTTGCGGCCAGAAACCTTAGAAAAAACTCTAGTCAGCAATTATATAAGCGAGATGGGAGGGAGGCATAAGAACAGAACAAGAGCCCGAAAAACAAATGAAGCTTAAAAGTAAATAACAAAAATAACCGAAACAACAGCTTGTTAGAAAGGAACACACTCACAAACACGCATACATATACATACATATTATGCATACAAGCACAATAACCGCTTGATAAAAATAAAGTAAATGATAAGCCTTGACGTGTTATCAACGAGTCTCCTCCCCTCCCCGACAATCATTTTAAATGGATTTGAACTGTGACGCGCTGCGGGTTTGCCGCCTTTTTTTTATGTTTTGCATTTTGATGCGGCTTTCGATTTTGCATTAAAATTGCGTTGTTGCTAAAAATAGCCACAAATCAATTTCATTATAATTGTCTGACAACAATTGAATTTTAATCATGGCAGGAAAGAAAACAACACAAACAAGAACGTGGCAATTGAAGTTGCTCGACTGCCCGCTACGCTGTTATAAAAGCCTTAAATAGGTGCCAGGAAATTGTTTTATTTTGTAATGTGACCCTAAAACTATAACACCTAAAAATAATTGGAGGTGGTTCGGTTCTCAATATCAAACAATATCTTCTTCGGTTTATAAACCTTATTATTCATCAATTAACCCTGGTTCGTCATATTTTTTTAATTGTAAGAAATTAAGTTAAAACTTTTAGAAATTTTTAGTTATATTTATGACGTAAATTATTTTCTAGCCAATTTTCATTATTGTTGCGTTTGAGCCGAGGTAATGTACATTTTAAGGGAGGAGACTCTTCAAATTATTAAAATTAAACCAAATAAATTTTTATATTTATGGTTCGGTTCGGGTTTAGGTGATAACTGGTTTAGGTTAACACATTAACTGGCAGGGTCAGGTTAGAGTTTAGGTTCGTTTTTAATGATTTTTTAAATGTTTTTGTCATGCTAAAGGAGATAAGAGTAATGTTTGTCGAGCTTTCACAGTAGTTTCTAATTAATACTGGTCAATTTTCTGGACTTCTCGTAGATATACCAACATACACAAACACACACACAATCATTGTGTTCCTTCCACCCAATTTGTCGCTTTGTTTAATTCGAGATACAAAGAAAAAATAGAAAGGTCGTTCATTGCATAGTTTTAAGTTGTGAATTTTACAATGTTTTCTTTCTACTTGCGCATACTTTATTCTGAATGGGCTCAATAATCTCGATATGCATATCAATGACAAGTAGAAAGGCACAGAAGAACTCTCAAATATTTGAAATGCTAATGCCATGTTCATTTGTTTATATTTAGAAGATACAAAGTTGCAAAGAAAAGGAGAACAAAACAAAGAATTTATAATGCAATTCCATTAAAAAAATGCTAACAATGCGCATTGTTATTGCTTTTATTACTTATGTATATTATTGCTGTTGCTTGTTTTTGTTGTTGTTGCTGTTGCTATTCGTAATCGAATTGCCGCACAAAACATGTCAATATCCATTTTCAATGGCATTTGATGAAAAACAAAAACGAATTGAAAACAAGTAAGATGGCTCTAGTCGGGTGCCCCCGACTAGGAGATACCCTGAACCCAGGGGCGAGCTGTCGTTACATACATATAAAGCTCTTTGTATTCATACACAATCACAAAGTTACACATACGCACACACACAAACGCACGCAGCAAGCTTCGCTCTTTCCACATCGGCTGCACTTGGCCCCACTATAGAAAATGAATTCTTGAATAACTTCTAAGCTAAAAGTATGATCGTTATGAAATTTTCAGTGCTTAATCCAAATCTATGTGCAAACCAAAGCGCAAGTCTGTAGTATTGATTATCTGAGATATGCCAAGAAAACCGTCTTAAAAATGATAAACTTGTACTGCGTATAGATTAGGAGAAGCTATAGTCGTTTGGTTTAGGATTCTAGCTTTTGTAGTTTCCGAGATCGCTGCGTTCATACAGACGGACATGGAATATATATACTTTATGGGGTCGGAGATGTTTCCTTCTGCCTGTTACATACATTTGCACAAAACCATTATACCCTTTTTAGCCATTTTCAATGGATTCAGGGTATACAAAGCACAGCAGCAAATAAAAAGCGTAGCAAACGCGAACGTCAAAGCAACAACAACAACGCCGTTTTGATTCACATAACACAAATGAACAGTCGGTTGCCCCTCATTCCCCACCCTTCCACATGTTTAGACACAACGGCAAGCAGAGCAAAATGATAAGCAAAAGCCATCACCAACACAATCTTACTCACACACACATACACACTAAATGCATATGCCAAGCATTGACGAAGCTGCAGTGCACCATGGGTAATTTTACTAGTTTTGATGGCAAAAAGATATTTTTAAAAAGTGCTGGAAAAAACTATTTTTAGTTTATTAAATTGGTATAACCAGCCAGAAATGTTAACACAATTCAAATCTGTTGAGATTGCCTGCTGTTAAACACAGGTGTTGCAAACAAAACAGGTTTGCATTGGGTGAATTTTCTGTAAATTGCAAATGCTCAAGGTTTAAAATAAAAATCTCACAAAAAGTTTGACAATATTGTAATTGATCGTGAATCATGCCTTGGGTGTAATTTTGGAACCTTCGCTCAAAGTCTGTCTTCGTGAAGAAAATGTTGTACTATGTGAGGTAATCATTTACGAGTTAAGGGCAGTCAATTCTACGAATTCGAAACGTTTTTGTAATTTCAATCAAAGATTATTTATTTATTCTTTACTTCATGCATATGTTTTTAATGTTCAATACGGCGTTGTTTGTTTTAAAAAAAATTTACAAAACATGGAAGAAACATCGACTAGATGTAAAAACGTCGCGTTATCTTACAGTTCCGAAATAATAATGCCCTAAAAATTGCCCATAGTGCAATATGAAATACTTGCACACACACATTTATTTATACACACAAGCACACACACAGGGAAAAACAAATTGGCTAGATAAGGGCGCGTTGATTAGGGACAGCGCCGTAGTCGTCGTCTCTGACGGACAAAACAATAGCGAGTCAAAATTAACGAGAACGAGAAGTGGCAGCGAACGCTGAAAAGAACGCCCGGTAAATAGAATGACGAGTACATCAACCAGCCCCCTCCCCCTCCGTCCCTCCCCTTCAACGACTGCAGTTGGGAGGCTTTTGAGGTTTAAGCGCTTGCACGTCACAGCCTCCATTTGTGTGTGTGGCCGATTGACCTTTGCATGTTAGATTAACATTGAATATGCATCTCTGTGCGCCTGTGTGTTTTCTGTTGCATTGTATTGGTGCATATATGTATTGTGTGTATTGGGGGCCAGGCATCGAGCGACTTAATTAGTTTAGTCCGCAATTCGCACACGTGCAAAAGCTAAAATCTATGTAAATGAGCTTTAGAGGTCAAACTTTATCAGCAAAACTCAGCAAAAACGCCCACCCTGTCAATTATACATACATACATGCACACGCACACACACATATGCACATATAAATTGTCTGTAATTTGCTTTCGAGTGTCTTCTTCCTGCATAGACAACCTTCTCGCTCGTTAGCATTGCAAAATACCTTCCCACTTTCCCAGCCACCCACCTCTAAAGCTTTTCGTTCTACTTTTGCGCTCGATTCCTTCCTTCCTTCCGCCTGAGGGCGAACACCTAGCGCCTGTTCCCTCTACGTCCCACTATCTGACGGCATTCAAAAACCTCACGTGCATTGGCGGCCACAATACTTTTTCGAGTGTGCAAGTAAACTCACACATACATGCATACAAATGCATATGTGTATGAATGTAGCATCTTGCAGCACGGAGGTCAAAGTCGCGCAATGCAATTTGAGCATGAGCTCTATATTTTTCTTTTCATTTAATTATTTTTGTTAAAGGCGAGAAGACGAGATCTGGCAACACTACTCGCTTTAAAATTTACAGTTTATCATGCGCACTCTGTTCAACACATGTTAAACATACTCGCACACATACATATACATATGTCAGTTACACTAACCCGGCAAACTCCGTCAAACGGCGCTTTGGATTCTGCTTTGCTCTCTGACGCGCTCACACAACGCCGCCGTGGCCTCATGCGTTGACGTCGACGTTGACGTTGACGACGATGCGGGGGAGCCCAGCGCCGACTGCTTGTCAAACTGTAAGCACAGCTGTTTCTGCTGCTGCTGCGGCCGTTCACTCGAGCTCGTTGATTGGCTGCGCGTCTTTTGCTGTTGCAGCTGCTGTCGCTCGTTGTTGTTGTTTTTGTTTTAATTAAAACTTGTTTTGTTAATTGTTTAATTGTTATTGCAACTTGTTATTGCCTCTTGTTTCTCGATGCACATTTCACTTGGGCATTTCCTTTAAATAACATAATAAATAATTAGATTTTAATATTTGCTTCATTTTCTTTGTTTTACACACAAATCACTTCATGTTTTTTGCAAAACTTTTCTCGCGTCCGTCGATTATTTAACGCCAACGCGCTTTCTATTTTACACAAGTCTACAACAACAATGGCAGCAGCAGTCTCCACTAATTGTTGTTGCTTTTGCTTTTGTTTTGTTTTGTGTTTGCAATTAAAGCTCAACTAGCTGTTGAGTGCTGCTTGGAGTTTGAGTGAAACATGTAAAAATGTTTTTGTTTTTGTTTTTAATTTGTCATATCCGTTGCCGCTGTGCCCTTGTCTTCGCGTGTTTGAGTGAGTGAGAAAGGTAGAGTGCATTTGCTCTGATCATCGCGCACGTTTACGCACACTGGATTATGTTGCAATTTAAGACGCAACTTTCGCCACATTATGAAATTAAAGCAGCGCCGGCGCCCCCAACTTAAAAGATTTTGCAGGTCAAAAGTCTGAGGACTAAATACACATGCACACACACATATATATATATAAACGTGCGATACGTAGAAAGAGGAGATACACAGAAACCGAAAAAGCAGCCTGAGCGCACAGGCAAAATATAAATTGTAGAAAAAGTCATAAATAACTCGAAAAACCAGTTTCGTGGTGTTGCCGGTGTACACACCAGGCAGCAGAAAACAACAACAGCGACAGCAACAACGACAGCAGCATCAACAATAAACAAATGTGCAAGAAGTGCTGCGCTGCTGCTGCTTTGTGAGTGAGTGAGAAGGCGAGCTAAGAATAACACTTAAAACTCGTTAAAGTTGTGCAGAAGAAATAAAGCACAGAGGCAAAAAAAAAAGCGGACAGCTGACTCGAATCAGAAAATAGATACATACATACATGCACAGTTGCGCGTGTGTGTGAGTGAGACAGCGACTCATTAATAGAGCAGAGAGACAAAAAAAGACAGAGGCGAAGACACATGCAAAAGATAAAAAGTTTTTACAGTTTGACAGCCATAGTGTAGTCAATGGAAACTGTGCAAAAAACAAATATAAACTCCAGGCAAAACAAACTCAATAACAATTATATCGCTTTTTCTACTTTTTTGAGGAAACTTTGGAAAAACTGGAGCAAACACAAATTAACACAAAAAAAAAAAAACAAAAGTCACAACGATAAAGTGATTAACACATACATAGGCGCACTCATTTCAATTCTATGCATGTGCGTGTGTGTGTATATGTACAAACACCCACACAAACACTCACTTAGCCACGCATGCAACAGCATACAGAATTTCCTCCATGCTTCTGTGTTGTTGCTGCTGCTGCTTATTGTTGTTGTTGTTGTATGCACACACCCGCAGTGCTCCGCGCGACCGAGCGTTGCAAAAACAATTTTGTTTTTTTTTTGTTCTTTTAAGCCAACAGCGACGATAATGGGCGCTAGGAAATGACAACTGCTACGGCGCACGATCAAAAACGAACTGAGCCTGAGCGAGCGAACGCCAATCTGAACACCAACGAGAGCAAGTAACTATTGTGAGAGCGAGAGCACGAACAAGCGAGAGAGGGAGAACACAGATACGAAACACTTGTGCTTGTGAGCGTGTGAAAATTAAAATGCGGCAAATGAGCATTTTGTATTAGTATGTAATTATTGTTGTTGCTGCTGCTGTTACTGTCGACGCGTCGTAGGGGAGATATACAGACAGGCACTTGAGCGTAGTCAATGTGCGAGAGAACGAGCGACACAAGTATTGATAATGATAAATAGTTGCTTGTGTGCGCATATATACATATGTACATTGCTATGTCTGTTTGTGCGTGTGCGTGCACATGCGTCAGAGCAAAAACTACAACGCAAACTCGTTACACATACAAAAAGCACCTGTCAAACACATGCACAAAAATACAGCAAAGCCGGCAGCCGAGATCTGTTAAGCAATTGAATGTGACCAGAGGGATTGCAGCTTTCAACTGAAGTTGAGTGACTCATGTGCAGGTGCCTTGGCCATAACTGTGATATGTGACCAGCTGTTTGCTGTTACTTTTAACAGTGCGCGACCACAATAACAGAGGCGTATGGTATTTTTTTTATTATTATTTATAAATACTTAACCCATTGACGGCATGGACAGGGAAACCAAGTGTGTATTTGGTATTTCGTGTTATATACCTATGTATATAACTGAGCAGATTACTTACACTTTGACCGAAATGTGTTTTTTTCGTTTAGTTTTAACTATGTTTTATTTGCAATAAAAATAGAAATAAAAAATGTTAATAAACTTAAAAAAATGCATTTCCAATTTGTATATATTTTTTTAACTGTATTCTGCTATTCTTATAATATATTACATATATTACAAGTTTTCAAAGAAAAATCAGTCAAATTGAAGGGTCAACGACATCTAGAGCGGGGCGTAAAAGGTTAAAATACGCTCATATTTACGTGAGGTAATTACGGGAAATAACATTGATTGCAGCTGTTGCTGCACATGTTTTTTGAAAAACGAAAAGAGATATACAAAATATTGAGAACATTTCCAGAAGTAATTGACTAAGATTTATATTATTACAGTATGATCAATATCAATCAATTAAGGTTCTATAGTTTAATCCCTTTTTATATTATTTAGAAGTATAAATATTTCTTAACATTAATTCGATCGACGATCGTTCCCTTTTGATTCTGCCAATTTTGAGGTTAGGACATAAGGAAACAAGCTGTGAGTGACTTAAAAGACATCCTGTACCATGGCATACATTGTGCTAAGCTTTATTTAGGAATATTTAAAGGCTTGCCCACACAGATAAATTAAGGAAGTTTTCAAATTTTACATGGATAATTTTATATATTGCGCTATTTTTTTCAGGGATCGTAATCATTATAAGGCTGATTTTATTTACCTGCTCACGAGGTAATGTTTTCTTTTAAGTTATTTTAAAAGTCTTTGTTTTTGAGCATTAAAAATAAAACTTAAAACTAATTAATATGATTTGATTTGAAAAAAATACAACCCAAAAAGGATTTTTGACATTTTGATAGAAAATGGCGATGGTAACACAATATATCCTTAGTAAGCAAACCACAACAAACCCATAAAACATATTTCAAATTTAAAAAATAAATGTTTTTTGCAATATTTTAAAAATGTTCTTAAATTTTATTTAGCTTTTAATTGTGTATAATTATTCTAATTATTATTATTTGTAAATAATATAACAATGATCATTTTTTAAATTTTCTGCAATGTTGAAAAGTCATGTCGAACTGTGTTAACTATCTCACTTGTTTCAATAAGCACAACCTGGCATACCCTCTTTGTGAGGTCAAAGTATGAAAACAACAACCAGGCCGGTGTCGCATTGTTGCCAACCAACCAACCAAGCACACACACACATGAAACATAAAATAGAACTTTGTGTAATTTTTTTATAGCGTTGCGGGGTTGGAATAACCTAAATTTTGCGCTATCCTAGCTACAGCAACAATATCAACTATAATAGTAACGTAACTGAAACGTGGCGTAGGCCGGACAATGGCAGGAGGATTGCCACCTGCCCCACAGAGACCACAGCAAGAGGCAAAAGTTGCGTGCGGCAGCAGGAAAAGTGGCTTCAATAATCAGACTCAAATGCTGATGAAAACTTGACGAAAGGGGGTCACGGAGCAGATGGAGGGGAGGTGTGCGAGGTAGCAGCTGCGGCACATAAAAACAAGGACAAATTGCGGATTTAGCAAAAAGAATGTGAACGTTAAAGCGTACACACAAAGAAATAAAAAGCAAAGCACATGACTTCTTCTAGAGCACGCGGAACGACGAAACGGAGGAACGACGCCACGACGAAACGGTGGAACGATGGAACGATGGAACGACAAACAGACCAAGTGACCCATCAAACATTATGCGCCAATGACGTCATTAAGCTGTTGGCGGCTGTCAACGTCGCACTCTCGCCCTCTCTTTTAAAATATGTGTTATTTCGTGTGGGTGTACGTAGAAAAAGCAACAACACCATGCTAAAAGCTAAAAGATGTTGATGATTAGTAAAAACACAAGGAACAGATGATGCTGCTAGCATTGTGAATGAGAGAGCGCAAGAAGAAGGCGACAAAGAGGGAGCGGATGATAAGGTACGAGTGCAGCGGGTGCGTGCGTGCGCTTCTATGTGTGTGTGTGTGTAGCAGTCGCTAGAAATAAAATAAAGTGTGCATAAAAGCGGAAATCAATTGCTGATAAGTAAACGATGATTACTTGAGTGGGTGGTGTGTTGGTTGGCAAGTGTGTGCTTGCTTATATGTACAATGTATATCTAGGAAATAGTGTGTTGCTTCAATTTACAAATCAACTTGGCGAGATGTGTAAAGAAAAGCGTGCGCGGGTCGAAAGCTTTCTAGGTGCGCGAATATATAAATATAATGTGTGCATGACAATAGACAAGCATCAATGACGACGTCAAAAAAAAGAAGTGGAAGAAGACGAAAAGCGAATAGTGTGAACATTTCATCTAATTAAATTAGATGCCAGTCATGCTTAAAGCCAACAGCTCAACGAGCGCGAGCGGGACAGCACTACAAATGGAGACGATAAGAGAACAACGTACATAGTAAAAAGCCTGTCAAACAAATCGATGAGATTTAACGAGCCAGCCAGCAAAACAGTAGCACACACACACACACACACAGGTACTCATTTACACATGCACATGTGTACAGCTGTGAGAAAGTCCATTGGAGCAGGCATCACAGTGTGACTCATAAAACGATTTCAAAAGCCCTTGATGAGATTATAAATGACATTCACATGAAGTCAAATTAAAAATGCAGTTGTAAAAAGGATATCTCGATATTCATATTTTTAATCAAAATTGTCGTTCGTTCAGGCTTTGAATTAATGTTGAATCTGGTTTTCCACATAAGGGAAATTTCAAAAGTTCGAAGAAACATATTCTATTTACTATTTACAAAATAAATTATACATTTTCTTTTTTAATGGTTTATTTACAATTAGGAGTTGAAATATCTTATGACAAATTCTTATTAGTGCTGCCTCTGAGATAAGGCTATGAGCTATATACATTTTGAGGCTGAATTTTTCTGAAGTACTGAAATTAATACATTTTTATAAAACGGTTTTGTTAAGCTTTAAGTTCGGCTAATTTTTTGTCAACGTTTCGGTTTTGAAGGTTTTCATTACTGTAAGACAAAGTAGGAGCTATCATAGTTACAACAAAGATAGTGCCGATATATATGTCATTTAATGTCAAAACGTTAAGCAGTTAAACTCAAATCTCAAATCAATATAATGTTTAATTCATGATTTACATATAAACATATACAGCTGCAAAAAAAAAATAGCACCACCTTCAGAAGTAATGTTTTTAAAGGCGTCCTAACTACATTCGTAAGTTTAACGAACTTAGGAAAACGTTTTTAGAACTAGAATAATCTAAAAAAAGAAGAAAATAAAAAAATTCATAATTATATTTAACGTTTTCAACGTATTTAAGGAAATGTATTTGCGGACTTCATGTGCTTGGCAATATGTGTCGCGTTTAAAAGGGGGACCTTTCTTGGGCTGCAGGCTTTTGAATTTTGTTGTTTGATACATGTGGGAGCTGTTTTCACTCGCAGTTATGTTAAGCTCTTAGTTTGGCTCAGTAGCAGCCTTAAAGCTGGGTCATGGCTCGTTGTTATTCCCGTGTTTCAGCGATTTCTATATAATTTATGGCTTTTTGTATCATTTTATTTAAAAACAAAACCAATCGCCAAATTTTTCTACCAGATTTTCCATCCAATATATTTTTTTTTGATTATTTCGCGCTTTTCCGCACTTTAGCGCTTTCCAAGACCCATTGCATTGTAAATTTAGGTTTTTTTTTTTAGATTTGATGATTGAAATAATAAAATCAAAGTCAAAACTCTTAAATAAGTGCTTTTTGTCGAAGTAACTCTGCGAAACATAATGTTTCTATAAAAAAAAGTTTAAGTGGTGCTATTATTTTTTTCGCCCATTTTTCGACTTTTTCCCCTAAAAATGCAAAAATATAAAAATCTATAACCGTGTATAGGAGGAATACAAAGCAATATAAAAATATTAATTTTTGAAAATATCGCAACACTAAATGTGTTTTTTTTTAATAAGAAAAAGTGTAATAGTAGTGATATTATTTTATCCGCAACTGTATGTATGTATATGTTGCATGCCCATGAAAACGCTGCTCGTTGTAACGCCCACAAGTAGGCAGCCGGCTGCATCCTTTACAGCGATAAGCAGTTTAATAGAAGACACTTCACTGTGAATGGCAGGCGGCAAATGGCAGCGTCAAGTGACTGGCAGATATAAGCTGTTCATTAGTGACAGCTGCTTGAAAACGCCCAGAAGCGATGACAGCCAGCCAGTGTTGATTAACAGTTGTGTGTACATATTTTGTGCCTGTTGTGCCCATCAGAGTTTATAGATTGAGTTTCCCCATGAGTAATACACGTCAGCAAACACACACAAGCGTATGTGCGAAAGTCAAAGATGTCAATAAAATCACAGTTCCTGATAATCTTTATAGCTGTGCATCATTTATAAACAATGACTAAGTCTTAAAAAACATTTTAAGCGAACTCTGATAACTGTCAAACTCAGTTAATTCTGTATATATCAGTTTGATATCTTAGATAGAACGCAAGAATTTATTTTTTTTAAATTGGAAAATGCCTTTTTTTTTTTGATGAAATAAAGTTAGCAGATTCAATTTAAATTTTTGGCGGGGACCGTTATATTGTTTTTCTTTTAATTTAAAAAGTTCACCTTTTTGATTTGCTAACTTTTTATATTGCTTAGAGAACAATTCTTATTTCTTATCCTCTATTTAAGAGTTATCAGGCAATACTTATATTTAAATTTGTATTTAAAATTCGTGTAATAACTCTTTTTATAAATATTTGGCAAAACACATCTGTGTGGTTCAAAAGGTTTTTGAATTAAACTTTTAGTTCTGATTTTAATTAGGCAACGTACCCCGCCTAAATGGTACTCGTCTAGAAAATAAAATCCTTAATATTATATTTTCATTTCTATTTTGTTTTAAGCTTTAAGTAATGTATTAAGTTAGATTTAGGTGTATTATTCATGACCGCGAGGCAAGAAAAAATTTTCTTTACGATTCGAGCCAATACCCCTTAAGGTTCGGTGTGAAAACCTGCCTTTTCATATCCAAGCACCCTGATTGCGGTTCGAACCTTTGTTAGATTCTTCCCAATTTTTAATGAAACAAAATATTAATTTTAAATTTATAACAAACCATTCTCTTGTTTTATTTATATTATATTTACAAGTAGGATATATTTTAGCATATTCGCATTATTGCGGACAACATATTTTATAGTTAAATATTTATTCTTTTTGGATCATACATTTTTTTAAAAAAATATGGTTAATGTGCAATTTGAGGTTTGGTTGTTTATGACCAACAAATTACATAAACTTTAAATTCCGGGTTCACCGGTTAAAAAATAAGCTGGCAGCTTTTATATTGCATGAAGCCTTGACTTATCTATTTGTATTTAGTTTTAAATATACACGATTTAAACAATAGTATTTATATTAGTGATTTGGAGTTGTTGGAAACTGAAAATAAATCATAATGAGCAGATGAGTCGACATATCCATTTAGCTAATGCAAATACATAAGTTCCTTCGATTTTTAAAGTTTTTGACCATAAGAACAATTTTTTTTCTTTTTATGATTTTTGTTATACAATATTCATTTTATAAGATTTTATTATATTTTGCCAAATTATGTATTCCTGAGGCCCCTTTGCGATGCTCATTATAGCCAAAATTATGCATTTACAGTTTGAGTCTTTGGGCAACTTGTCTTGAATTCTCGCGGCAATTCTCTTTTCGCTGCGATAGAGATTTCAAGTGCAAAGCAAACGCCAAGTACTTCTGAAAAGTTTGAAAGGCCCCTTTTAGCTCGCACTGCCGCTCTATTTGTCTTGGATTGCGTCGTCATCTTTATCATCGTCTGGCACTTCTTCTGCCACGACGTCGACGCAGACGCAAACGTAGACTTTGACTCATTAGAAGCGCTAACAAGTTGGTCAAGTTTTTAGTTTTCAGTTCTCGGTTTTCTTTCGTGGTT
Source organism: Drosophila colorata (assembly GCA_035041545.1). Classification (NCBI taxonomy): domain Eukaryota; kingdom Metazoa; phylum Arthropoda; class Insecta; order Diptera; family Drosophilidae; genus Drosophila; species Drosophila colorata. The sequence continues at coordinate 3,184,360 of JAWNLD010000680.1, read as the reverse complement.
GTTGTTGCTGCAACCGCAGCAAATAATCCACTGGCCAAGAGGCAGCGATGCGTTTGCGAGAGGCGACAGCCAAAGTTGAGTTCAAGAACAATTTCAGTCATTTTTAATGAACTGTCCCAGACGACAGGACAGCCTTGACTAGCGCTGCGCGCTCTTGATTTATTTTGTTCGAATGTCTCATCTGTCGTTTTCCTTTTCGAGCCGTGATCTTAATTATTAACAGCAGCCGAAACTGGTTATTTTTGCCACAATAAGTATGATTTCTCAGTTAAGTGAATGATTAATTTAATTTTTAGGCTGCCTTTTTTAAACAAATAAATGTCTCTTAAGCACAAATTTAAATTATAATTAATTAATTGCGGCTGTGTTTGGCTCTTCCAAGAGCAACAGAAACGACCCACACACATTCGAGTGCTATCTCTCCGGTTCTCTCTCTTTCTCTCACTGTCTATCTCCTTCTGACTCTATTTCTATCTTGCCTTTTCTTTATAATTGAGGTCAAATGCGCCACATATCAGCGACTCTGTGGAGAGCTCAATAACCCCAATCTCAAGACCAAGTTGCCGCTAGGCTCTGATGACGCTTTAGAGTTTTGCTCGATAATTACAACATATATATACGTATATATAAATGTAATATATGCATTTTATAAAGTCTTGATCGAAGGTTAAATCACTTTAGAGCGCTATCCAAATATTTAATAATTTAATTACGAACATCGCGAGAGACTCTAGACTTGAGGGAGATACGAGTGATACGAGCCGTTATATTTACACAGTTGATGTTATTGTTTGATTGTACTAGCTATGCCCTTCACAATGCAACAGCTCGTAATATAAAATTAAATACAATTGTTTGATTAAATAAAAGTAAATTCTTTTAGCGCCTAATTTGTATTCTTTGGATGACTTAATCCCTGGGTCCAAGTCTAGTATTGTTTTGTGTAATATTCACGATGCAAAATAAAAGCCAGAATGAGAACACACACATATTTCAGGTTCACCTAAATTATGTTGGTCAGAAACTATAATAAATTTTTAGTTTCGCCACTTGAAGCCATAAAGTTACACGAGTAATTATTCTCCAAGGTCTCATTGTTCTCGCTTACTTATTAGTCCCCGCGAGCCAAATATACCAATAAAAAACAACAGTTCTAGTCTTTGGTATAGGGAAAGCCCCAAAACAAAAAAGAAGCATCATGAAAAAATAACAAAAAATGTGCTCTATGTACACTCGTGCATAGCTAAGAACCTTAATGCAGACAACAAACAAGGTCCACGGAATAAAAATAATAATAATAGAAGAAAAAACTATAAACAAACAGGCAGACAACTAAACCAACAGCAACCTAGAAATGTCAATAGACCCGGCGCAAGGTAACGCCAAATACAACTACACTTGGCACTAGATACACAGGCGGAGACAGGCGGCCGATATCTACAGTGTATATATACATATAAGTGTGTGTGCATGTATGTATAACTTTCCGCTTCCTTAAAGAAGATTGAAAAGGCATTTCATTCAACCCTCGAGCAAGTGCCTGCCAAGGAATCGCATTACAAAAGCGGACACAACAAGTTGAAAAGCCCCAAACAGTGGCGAAAAATCAAATAAAATACATGAGTTTAAATAGAAATGCTTTTTGCTAAAAATAAAATTTTAACGAAAACAAAATGAAAACCAAAAGTCACATATATGTGTTTTTGTACATAAATAATAGTTGGACTTTTTCTCTTGACCATCGATAAAAGCCGCTGAGCACAGTAAATAGGAAATCTAAAAGAGAGCATCGATTGATGTATATGTATATGAATAGTATGTGTAAAAGGCATAAATACATTTGCATTTATACTTAGTATAACCATACATTGTTGAGGATTATTCAGAATACAGGTGGCAGCAGCAGCAACTTTTTTCAATGGTGGCCTTTTATTTGTTGTTGGGCCAACTACATTTAGCATTGAAAATACGGCTAATATACATACGTATTCGGAACTAAGACGTCACTATATAAAGCGTTTTTTATTATTATCAGTCACCAAGTCGAGAACGATGATGACCTACAATGCCCACTTGTATAATTGTCCATCACATAATCAATTTTGTGTGCTGCCAACTTGTTGCCAGAAATTTAGAACAAAAATTTAAATAAAAATACAGTTTCCAGTAGCTGTTCAAAGTTTTTTGTAACGGTTTCAGTGTAACAATCAATTTTATATTTAATATTTTTGTGATTTACATTATTTAATTTGCGTGAAATATCTAATTCTTTCTATAATAATAAGAAGAAGAAAAATGGTCAGTGGTTTGGTTCACGGATCGAACCAATGTTTACCCTTTAGGTTTTGATATTGTCGGACCTTAGTTCGGTTCACAATTTTCAAAGTACATATTGGTATTCCGGGCTTGAACTCTTTAAAGACTCAGTGAAAAATGTTTGCCATGCAACGAAATATGGCAAGATATTAGAAATCACCATATTAGTAAGCACTGGCCCGGAAAAAAAGTTTGTATGCGATCAAGGGACTAATTTTAATTAAGAAAGATATCTCTAGGCGAATATCTTGTCCATGTATGACTTCTCTAAAACTTGTCCCTTTCGGATAATTCTAAAGTGATGAAAACTTGGAAAATATATCCAGGTTTTCATTATGTATAGACTCGTAACAGCCAAATAAGATTGCAATATTACATTACTTCATTAACTTCAATAAGTACGATCGGTCCATATTATAACATTTACCTATTCCTTTTTATGTAAGGATCAAATTAACTTTATAAAACGTTCGAATATGTTATACAGGGTATTTTATCTTCAGCGACTAAGAAAAAGCTGTGCTTTCTTCTTGAATTATCTAATCGGCAAACATTTCAATTCTTTTTGAACATTTTTAGCAGCAACCTGATAACAACTGCGTACACACGCACACACACATTCCCACATGCAGCCATACATAAATCATTATAATGATTATACTTGAGTGTTGAGATAACAAACGAATGTATGAAAATGGTTCTCATGATCGCACAGTTCTTCTTCGTTTATCAATGGTAACCTTTTGGTAATCGGGCCCAAAAAAAAAAAAAATTTAATAACTGTGATTGAAATTATATTTTATCTCAAAATATATCAGACAAATGAGTGTAGGTGGAGTGCCGTGTTATCAGCGTTTGGGATTGTTTAGTTTGGTATTTTTTTTTTTGATTTGAATGCTGCGTCAAAAAGTTTTGAACGAAACAAAATAAACATGAAATATGACAATTTATATGACAAATCTACGCACAACTTTCAAAAAGTTCCAAAGCACTGGGGCAAATTTGAGATTTTAGGAGCTCTTGGCAAGCCACGCAGTACGCAGTGTCCTAACAAAGCCAAAGCTGAATGAAAGAAAGTTTGCTATCGAATGGTATTCACTGGTTATATTTGGAGTTATGATATGGTCGGATTTGGAGGTATTATCTGGGTTCTTACACTCACCTCGCTTGACGCTCGCGTCGCTGCATATTGTTGTTGTTCTGGTTGTTGTTGCTGATACTGCTGAGAGAGAAATATTCGGCACGTTCCCTTGAATTTTGACTGAAAAACGCAATCACTTTCCACAGAATTTTGAAAGATAATAAATGAAACTAATAGCAACGGCTATTGATTGTTGAGATAAGATTGATCCAGAACGTAGTCGAAATGCGAAATTGCTGCTCAGAGTTTGTTCAAACTGTTGAATGTGTGGGCTTTAGTTTCTTGTTGTTGTAGTTGTTGTTATTGCTACTGCTGCTGTTGTTGTTGTTGTGTGTGCACACACATGCACTGGCACACACACGCACGTACACACACACACACAGACACCGGCACACACACTCACTTAACGTCCACGCATGCCGCGCATGCGTCCAATGCATACGGCAGGCAGGCAGGCAGCTCCCTCTTCCGCGCTCCTCCTCTTCAGTTCCAAGTTCGCAACTGCCCCTTACTGCTTCTGTTACTGCTGCTGCTGCTCTGTTGTACTTCTGTTAGCTTACAGTTGATGTTTCTGTTGTTCTGTTGTTTGTTGTTGCTGCGGCTTCAGTGCTGCTGCTGTCGCTTGACATTTAAGTATTCAATTTGAGCATTTCCTTGGTGATGTTGTTGAAATTTTGTTGTCTGTTGCTGGATGATGCAGTTGTATTGTATGTTTACTGTTTGTCTTAATTTGTGTGCTTGTTGTTTGCTTGTTCGGTGCGTCGAAATATTTATGTTATTGTTGTTCTTGTTGGATGAAGAAAGGCAGTTACGTTCTATGTAGTACTAAGTAAACAAATAATTTTGGCTAACAATTTAACAAACACACTTTTGCACATTTTTCCCCACAAATTTCTAACAAATTTTGTAAAGTATGACTGACGTATTTCCCTAATGTTACGCCAATGACAGACAACAAACAACAGCAGTTATTTATTATTATTATTAATTATTGTGTATTACTTCTTGTAGTCAAACTGAATTTAACCGGTCATCAGCTGGCACTCGAAAATATGTTAAATTGCCTTTTAGTCGGATTGCAGCGCTGCTGTATTTACACCTTATGGCCGACCCTGCGTTTAGCATGTCATAACAGGCTGTAAATATATATAAACAAAAAAAAAAGAAAACAAACAAAACAAGCATTGCATTAATATTATATTTAAAAAAAAACATTTCCCTAAGGTCGAGCAATTCCAACCTCAAATCTTCAATTTAAGGAAAATCTATTTCATTAAAATACCATGTCTACGTAAAATGTTTATTATTTTGAACAAATATATTCATAAATTTATGCAAATAAAATAGTGCGAAAATGCATTTAGTGTAACTACCAACAGTATTTTGCAGTATATTTGCTTGCTTTGAAACGGGCACACTTAAGCTAAGAGGGCCTGTCGCATGAATACATTTGCCCATTGATTTTCATGTGCTTCTGGCCGTGCACAAATACTGCAAAAAGTTGCTAACAATTTGTTAAAATAATATTGCAAACAGCCTGTCCAGCAATTTACGCACCACCTTCGGCCTTGACAGTTTCTCAAACGACACAAGAGCGGCCACTGCAAAGGAAGTTTCTCAAAATTAGGCCAATTAGTGTCTACTTTTGCACGTACAATATATATATATGGACAGAGCAAGAATTAAAATAAAAATAAAAAAACAAGAAGGCCACAAACATATTAAAAAAAAATTTTTTATTTGTACGTGATTTTTTATTTCATTGCTTTTTTGAATGCTTTCGGCACGCAAAAGCTTCTTCCCAGCAACCGCAAGAGTACAGGGTGCAGCTGCAAACTGTTTGAATTTGGCCATATTTATTTCTTTTCACTGCCAACACGTCATTTGGTTAATGGCGTTTCTGATCTTTGTCATTGACCGTCTTGAAATGTAACATAATGTAAGTTTTATATATTTTTTGTACCTTTTCGACAATTTTGCACACATTTTCCTCACCTACGCCTCATTTTTCATTGCTCACTTACACACACGCGCGCACATACACAGTTACACACACACACGCACACACTAGCGCTTGGCCAATTTCTGCAGTCGGGAGGTGTATGCATGCGATTTTCGACAAATTAATTTGCGCCGTGCTTTTGCTAGTTTCTGTGCATGCTTCTCATGTAAAACTTAAGCAAACACTTTTTCACTATTTATGCGATTCGCCATTAAATTGTTTTGCAAAGCCAAACGTACGCAAGAGAGCACGAGAAAAATGGAGCGACTTTTTCCCCTGCCTTGCACACACACACACGCACTAATTGAAGACTGAGTCGTAGTGTGGCCGTGCACAGATACTGCGAAAATACCAGTGTCGTAAAAGTTACAAAACTACATTATATTCGTGCTAAATATACTAGGCAATACATAAAACTAATTAGCCGGCAACTTGTTTTGAACGCAAAAAACTCTCTTAAAACAATCGACAAACGTCTTTTGATTACTTCTGCTTCACGTCAATCCAATTTTCATTTTACACACACTACAGCCCTTTCTTATGAGCCCCGTTCAAAGCAACATCTGTATATATATGTATGCATCATACACTCACTCACACAACAGCAACAAATGCCACAACAGGCATTTGGCACTTGTACTTTATTAATGTAGCTGATTTACGCAATAGTCCATATACACTTTAAATGAATTTAAATTAAAAGAAACAGATTATATACAATAGCAATAGTCTGCATTGTAGTACTCCTCATCAATGTGACCAGCTTGAGGATTTAAAAAATCGTGTTGTTATATGCGATCTATCGATAACACACCACCCGACTATCTCTTCTATATCGCTATTAAAATAATGAATTACCTTATTCGATTTGTAACCCCACAGACATCGATATAGGGCTAATGTATCGCTATTGTTGGGTAAAATAATATGCCGATACATATTTTAAAAATATACATTCAAGTGAATTCCCTTTTGATTAGGTGATTTTTGCAAATGTAACTCTTAAATAGATAATTGAATATTTATTTTTAATAGATAACTGATCAATTTTAGTTTTTCGTACAAATGCTTGAATTATAGTGGGAACATTTAAAAGCTAAATAACAATAGTTTAATTAAAAAGAAAATAGTTAAAAAAAAGTATTTTTTTTACTTTAAGTATACCGTATGAAATAAAGTCTTACTTTGTAAACATGCGGGTGATCATACTATGGCAAACGCAAGAAAATACCAAAATGATTTATTTATCGATTACTGCTTGCAACAAAAAGCGCAAAATTTGACCGCAATCTAAAAACTGCTCGTATTCACAAAATCGAGTAGCACGTGCGATTGTTTGGCAAACTTTTGGTTTTCGTTTATTTTGGCCAAGACGATAAAGATGAGGCAAATTAAAGAAAAACAACGGAAGCCAGTAAGTTTGTAACATTGATAAGCACAAGTGCAATTCTAGAATCAATGCTGATTATAGCCTCCACTGGAAACAGCTGCGTCTACTGGCCCCAGCAGCGACGATGGCTTTGACGAACCAAACGAGATCTCGGCGCACAAACGCAAAGTGCCGGTGGCCAATGTTGAGGCAAAAAAGAAGAAAATCAAGCGAACAGAAACGAATGTTAGACCGCCAACATTGGAGGAAATAAAGGAGCTGCGTGACACACGCAACCTCTTCCACTCCAATCTGTTCAAGCTGCAGGTGAAGGAGATGCTGGAGGAGCTCCAGCTCAAGCCAAAGTATAGCGGCTACATTGAGACCTGGCTGGAGACGTTTACGACGGCGGTGCATGAGTTAAAGGACGGTCTGCTGGACGCCTGCCAGCTGGAAGTGCCGCTTCATCTGCACAAGAAATCGTTCAACTTTCAGTTTCTGACGCCAACATCGACACCAAAGTTCATTGGCGCAGCGGCCACTGGATCTTTGCTGGGCCCCAAGATTGTGGTGGATGTGGCGCTGGAGATGCCCGCAGCGTGCTTCCAGCACGACGATTATCTCAATTTGATCTACGACCAAAAGCGCGCCCTCTATTTGGCCACGGTGGCCAGCAAATTAAAGCAGCTGCCTGCTTTTGCTGCAGATCATTTTGCTTACAACTACCATGCGAACAATCCCCTAAAGCCCGTGCTGGAATTGACGCCCGCCGCCAAGGTGGGCAAACATTTGTCCTTCCGTCTGTATATAACAGCACCGGCGGATATCTTCAAGTTAGGCCGCTTTGTGCCCTGGACCAACAACATCCGACCATCCGTCTTCGGCGATAAGTGGAACGAAGCGGAAACGTTGCCCGCCACTCAGCACTACAATGCCAATGTACTGTTCGATCTGACGCTATCCGAAAACCAGGCGCTGTTACTCAGCACCTACTCGGGACGCCGCAACTTCCAGGAGGGCCTGCTGCTACTTAAAGTGTGGCTGCGCCAGCGCCAGCTGGATGTGGGCTTCAGTGGCTTCGGTGCCCACATTCTCGCCGCCTACATTGTTTACCTAAATCAGCAGCGTCTGCTGCACCAGTCCAGCAGCAGCTACCAGGTGGCCCGCACCGTTTGGAACCAATTGGCCAACAGCGACTGGACCCAAGGCATTACGCTGGCACAACAACAGCCGCATCAACTGAGCACCCTGGCCGGCTACTACGACGTCTGCTTCATGGATGCCACCGGCTATTACAACCTGTGCGCCAATCTGCCGCTCGCCGTCTACAAATCCGTCTGTGCGGAGGCAAAGCTGGCCGTCGAACTGCTCAACGATGTCAAAGTGAATAGTTTTTCGCACATTTTCATGCAGAAATCACCGCTCTACACGCGCATGGATAACATCCTTAAGTGAGTGTCGGAAATGGGCAAGCAAATGGGGCGAATCTTTTAGAATTGTATGTTGTAAAAGTTATCTGTGATGTGATAGGACTATATCTTATATATATACTTATGAATTGCCGAACTGTTACAATTTACTGTATTTTTGACAGATCCTTTGTAATACAGTAGTTGAGTTTGGCCGGCCCTTTCAAAATTAGAATCTCTACAAGAGTTTTTGGATTAGTTAACTTTTTCACATTGCCGAGGGTATTTTATTTACTGTCACAAAATGTGTTACGCGTTAAAGGAGGCATTTTCCATACGCAAAGTAAAAGAAGATATTGCGTAAATGGAAAAATAGTAGTTTGGTTCCAGACCTAAAAAAATCAACTTAAGGGAAACAAAATATTTTAAAATTCTTGTTAGAGTTATTCATTATTTATATAACAAAATATAAATTATTTGAAAAAAAGGAAAATAATATCAGAAATTCATTAATATAACAAATTTAAACTAAAATAAACATCTGTATAATTTGGGGAATCGCCCTTAAACAGAAAATACGCATATAATCGAGGAGTGAAATGAAAGAAACTCATTGATAAATTCATAAAAAAAATAAAATAAGAAGAGAAAAGTTGTAACTTTTTAAAGCGTCTTCATATTTAATCATGGTTCATTAAACAGTGATATTAAGAGCACCAAGGTACCCTATTAAAATCATTTGTAAGTAAATAAATATAAATTAGCTAATCAAGGCATATATTTTTATTCTCCGAAGAATCACGAGCGCAGCCAGCGTGGATCAGCTACTTCAGCTACATGCCCAGCCGCATGTTAAATACGATTATGCCAACTACGCCCATCCGCAGTTGCTGAAATTGGTAACAGAGTAAGTTGATCGGTTCGACTGCGCCAAATATCGATGGTAACTAATGTTGTTTTTTTGTATAGCTTACTGCAGAAGGGCCTGGGGCAACGCGTGCATGCGATTCTTCCACTGGAGGTGCCTTCCGTGCCCTGGACAGTGGACAGCAAGGCGCCAGTCATTGGGCGCTGCCTGACGTTGGGCCTCATACTCGATCCGGAGCACGCGTACGAAGTGCTGGACAAGGGACCGGCGAGCAACGAGGATGCGATTGGTGCCGCTGAATTTCGGAAGTTCTGGGGCGCTAAATCCGATTTGCGTCGCTTCCAGGACGGCACCATAACGGAGGCCGTTGTCTGGGGCGCCGCAACAGATGCGCCCAGTCAGAAGCGACTAATTGTGCGTCAGATAGTGCTGCATCTGCTGGAGCAACAGCTACAGCTGGAGCCCAGTGATGTGCAGTACATTGCCGGCGAACTGGATGTCGTCTACTCCCTAACCCCAACATTCAAGGTGGCGCAGCTGCAAACCAAACTGAAACTACAGCAGGCAACCAACGCCGAGGCGCTGACGCCACACGTCATCCACTGCTTCGACGCGCTGGCCCGCCAGCTGCACAGTCTCGCAGAGCTGCCGCTCGACATAGTGTCAATATCGGGAATCTCGCCCGTTTTTCGCTACTGCGAGCCACAGCCGTTGCTGCCGCAGGCGCGTCTGGTGGCAGATCGCATGCATGCCAGCCAAGTGCAGCGCGTGATTATTCAGCTGGGTCCGAGTGGCAAGTGGCCCAGCGAACTGGGTGCACTGCGCAGCCTCAAGACTGCCTTTCTCATACAGATTGGTCAGCAGCTGAAGGAGCAGCATCGCCTCCACTCGCAGCTCTGCAAGGAGGGTTTGCTGGTGCTGAAGCAGGGCTACTGTTTTCTCCTGGAGCTGGCACACAGCAAGGAGCTAGCGCTGCTGAAGCAACAGCAAACGGAGCGTGGCGTGACCACCTATGTGGATAACCCAGCCAGCCGCGACCTGGAGCGACGACACTACATCCTGCCCAGAGTTAGCGGAGCGCTGCACGCGTTGCATCAGTTGCATGGAGCGTACGGACCCACAGTGCTCATCGCCAAGCGCTGGCTGGCATCGCAGCTGCTGGACGATGGACTCTGGCCGAGCATGGCGACCGAGCTGTTGGTGGCGTCGCTGTTCCAGCAGCGCCAGACGCCTCACACCACGGTCTCGCCCCAAACGGGTTTCATTCGCTTCCTCAAGCTGCTCGCCGACAGCGACTGGAGCGGCGAACTGTTTCTGCTCAATTTCAACAACAGCTGGACAGGTTAGTCGCATTAACCGGTTCCGCAATCCATTTCTCATGCGCCTTTTATTTTGCAGAGCAACAAATTGCAGATTTGGAGCACAGCTATCGCAGTGAACGGCAAAGCTATCCTGCATTGTGCCTGGCCACCGCCTACGATCAGCAGCATGCGGGTCGTCTGTGGACCAGCGATGATTGCCCCAGCAGGCCTGTTCTGGGCCGCGTCAGCTTGTTGGCCCAACATGCGCTGCAGCTGATCGAATCGAGCCTGTTGTCGCAGAGGCTCGCCTTCGTGCGGCCCGCGCAGCTGTTCATGGCCTCTGGCGAGGGCTATGATGTGGTCATACAACTGAAACCGGATCTGCTGCCCAATACACTTTGTTACGATCTCGGCTCACCGTTTTCGCCTTTCACTCAACGCAATTTCCGCTTGCCGCTGGCGAGCAGTGACCAGCTGGCCAAAATTGTGGAACAACTGAGGGTAAGTTAGCCAAATTTTAAACCAAATTTTAATTTTAGAGAATTACAATCGAGTGTAAGTCGAGCATGGTCTATTTTAAGATCCCAATATACCTGTTGCATATATGCCTATATATATATGCAGATATACCCACAACTTCTTGATTAACTGGCAGTTATTACCTAGTTTTGGCCGGTTTAAGTTTTATCCTTAAAATATTTCAATATTCAAGTTTGCCTGAAAACTTCCAAATATTTCACGATCATTGGAAAATTAACATTTGCAACAACCTTGAACGTCCAATTCACAATTCCAAGTAGATGGGTGGATTTTTCGCAAAAATGTATAACTTTTTTAGAAATTTTTAAACGACTTTAATGACGTTAAGATGAAAAGCGAAACATTGCATACAACAGTTTTCCATTTAAGTTTTTCATTTTATCGCCTTCATTCGCGGGTAATTAAAAATCTGTAACCTTAACTGTTATGTAGAGTTTTCAAAATAAGTTTAAAGATAATCCGGCAAAAATTTAACTTTAACTTTTTTCTCTAAAATAAATCCCTTTAAAAATAAGTTTGAAGCCAATCGGCTTAAAAACAAAAAAGTTTTATAAAACCATGTCACATATCTTTAGTTTAATTTTATTCAGAAAAGGTAATTGCTGGGAACATTTTAGCTCAGCTTTATATAGAGTATTTATCATTGACGTTTAAATCAACTGCCTTTTTTTCACAGTCTGCCTATTCCGAATTTGCGGCATTCTTTTACAATCCCCATGGCGGCAAGGAGTTGGCCATTGTGTGGCGACCCGCCTCTGAGTTCGCACCCAAGTCCTTTAAGGTCAACGAGTTGCAGGCATGCTCGCCTTGCTTTGGCGGCAAAGTCCAGGTGCAAAGGGATACGCTACTGGAGGATTTCAAGCTGTTGCTCAAGGACTTCTACCTGCGCGTGTGCACGCCTGAGCAACTGAAGCGTGAGCAGCGCGAGCACAACAAACCCAAGCGTTACTTTAATGGCCAGTCTGAAGAGAACACCGACAGGCCACAAAAAAAGAAGAAAACGCAGCCAACGCAGCCAACGCTTCCCACTAATGGAAAAAAACGCCTGATGAAAAGTAAATCGCTCAGTGCATTATGTTAGTATGTAATAACTAAAGTCGGCAGACATGAGGGGACGTAAAATATATATTAGAATAAAATCTAAATAAAAGTTTTGACTATTGCATTTCTATAGCTTTTTCGAGCGCTCAAAGGCAACATGCGATGACTGCTGCTCCGTTTCTGAATGCTGCTGCTGCGGCTTCTCCTTCGAGTGCTGTTTCTTCGCCTGCTCCGCGTGAGATTTGGACTTGCTGCGAGGGCTATTTGAATTATTAGGTGCTGACGGGTCAATGCGACGCGAGCGCTGTTTTGGCTGACACCGTTCACATAAGCATGGCTCCTCCTTCGAAGTGCAGCTCGTGTCGGTCTCCCAGCTATCACTGGATTGATGCTTTTTGACAAACCAGCTGCGACTTTCCGTTGGGCTGGTGTTGCCTGTCTTCGTAATTACTAGGAATCTTGGATCCGTGCTGTTTTCCTGAGCAGTGGTTTGGGGTCTTGGTTCCGTGTTGCTTGCCTTTGAAGTGGTTTGGCATCTTGGATCCGTGTTGCTTGCCTGCGAAGTGGTTTGACATCTTGGATCCGTGTTGCTTGCCTGCGAAGTGGTTTTCGTGCTCGCCTGGCAACCACAATCCTTTCTGCCAGGAGATGACTGCCGGTTATGATCGGGCGCTTGCTTCCGAAGTCCACTAGTCGATGTAGCGACACTGTAACACATCGGATATGGTGCAGCGAACTTAGGCTGCTTGGACCAGGACAGCTGCTTGGATACGTCGGCGACAACACGCGACGGGACCTTTTCCATATCATGGTCTACATCAGGGCATTTCTGCGCAGCCGGTTGAGCCTGCGGGACCAAGCTCTGCTGCGTTAAAAGCTGCGTTCCTAGCGGGAAACTGCCAGTAAACTGGTTGGCCAAGGCATGAGCGTTCCACTGATTGGGAATGGGACACATCTGACCATTGGAAGCCAAGCGATTGTAGCTCAAAAGGCGAATATCCTCTATGCGCCTTATGTCCTGCTGGGTGAGCACGAACACCTCATTGCCCACAATAATGGGTACTGAAATAGGATGAAGAATAATTCAGTTGAGCTATATAATAAGTTATATACACGAAGCTTACTTTGCACCGCAGGCGCTGCCTCCTCGGAAATTTGCAACACTTTCGTAACTATGGAATTATTGGCCATTCTTGGATTAACAATTTTTTGCGTGACAATCAAAGAAACGGGAAATTTATATAATCTTCTGCTTCTACTTATTTTTTTCTTTTATTTTTATTTTTTCTATATCTATCTACATACACAAGTTTACATAAAACAAAAAGAGTGCTGAGAATGCAGAAGACACAATTTTCAAGGGGCGGGCAAAGAGAAAAATTAATCTTTGAAGAACACCTGATATTCTTAATATATGTAATATGTAATGCTATGTAATTACTGACGTGACTTCATTCAATCTTTCAACATACAAATTTATACATATTAGGATATCGTTTGCTCATCTATTTGTGGAGCAATATACAACCCTTTGCAGGCGTCTATTCCATACTTCTTTATACAACAAAAGTTAACATAATTTCTTTCTTCAGCCAATTATTTAAATTTTCGGGCTAGTTATATGAAGACATTTAGTGTTCCTTCTTCTGGGCTAATGGACTGACGCGAATCTAACTACGAATGGACTCATCTTTTACATTTGGCGGGACTACGCCGGGGGTTAGAATATCCTTCTCCTTATTTCCAAAATCGGGATACAGTTTTGCTGTTTGACCCAGCGGCGTGCAAAGGCGTCCAGAGAAATCTAAGCGCTTGCACGATTGGCTGCGTTCAGCTGAGCTGATCATGTCCAGCAGCGAGCTGCAAAATAGTTTATGAAAATATTCATTAAACATACAACACAAAAACAAAATCTTGGCCACCTACCGCTGTCCAGAGCTAGACATGCGTCGCTTGCTGGCCTTTAGCAAGCTGGTGGAACTGTTGCTGCTACTGCTGGTTGGCTCGAGGCGTTCAGGTGACAGGGGCGACTCTGTATAGGAGCGCAAGTGGGCAGCGCCCGGCTCTGATTTGCTGGCAACGTCACCATAGGCCGCACGCAAACTTTGCAGACTCTCCAGCAGGTTCTTGTGATGCGGTGTTTGGGCATTCAGCTGGATTAGTTGCTCCAGTTCTCTGTAGAAAAGCCTGTACTGATCCTTGGTTTTGCTCACCTTTGGGCTGCAAAAATGCAGACATGATGTAGTTGAGAGTTTCAAATATAAATACATACATTGATTAAACGAAACAGAACCTAACTCCCCTATGTTCTGACTATGATATATGATTAATATTGATATTATAAAACGTATTTAAATATTTTAAGCAATAAGATAGTTAATATTGTTGGAACTATTCTTCTTTTACTGTAAAAAAAAGTTTTTTTTTTTGTACATTAACTAAGTTGTAAAAATGTTTTACAAATATGGTAATAACATCCTGTTACGGCAATTAAATTTCTAAAGACAGTCACTTACCGTGTGTTATTTGTGTTGCTAAAGGGTAACATGTCGCCGCGGGATGCGCTCCTGTATAGCTCATGGATGTGCTGCTGGCAGCGCACCTCGTCCTGTTTGTCCATATCCGCCTTGACCAGCAGATTCAGAAAGTGTGGCAGCCAGCTCAACTGACGCTGCAAATTGAACAGAATGGTTACATTTGTGGTTCTGGGAAAGTAGCGCGGTAGCCGCCTCCATAGATGTTCGCTCTGCGAAATTTTGGCTTTGGGCCTGGTCTTCAGGGGCACCATGCGTGACACCTTGAGCAGCTGGCCCATTTCTACAGTGCGATAGTCGGAGACGCGTCCACCAGGTCCGTCGCTAATGGAAGGCGCCTCGTCCATTGCAGATCGTGCAATAGAAAGGGAATGAACAAAAATTTCGCCTCCACGAGCAGACAGCATGTGGCTGGTTGTCTTGGTGCCCGTTTTGCGGGGCACTTCCAGCAGCACAGAGCGTCCATTCAGCAGAAAGTTGATTAGACAGGAGCTCGGACGTGAGGTGACATCCACGGGTGTAACATTATATTGTCCCACACAAGGCTGCAGATCAGAAGAGCCACAGCCACGAGGCGTGCACCATTTGAGGGTAACCGTTTCGTAGGCGGTCCCCGGCTTTATGCTGGTCGTCAGAGTGAAATCAGGTCCACAGACTTTTGTGTGGGCAGCGCGTTCGTGCAATATTTCCACATCATAATTAGCGCTCGAATTGGCATTCTGTTCCTCCTTCATTGGTATGTTAGTCACCGTGGTACTGGCCAGATCGTAGTGCCCCATGATGAGGTGCAATAGCTTATCCGAGATGTCCGGTGCGTTGACTGTGTGTATCTCGACATCCAGCAGTGGTGAAATTTCCAATAGATTCCGATTGGTCACCAGGGATTCAACACCCAACGGCACAATGTTCAGTATCACCAGGTGACAATGATCTATTTGCAGACCCTTCTTTCCGGGCGGTGCGGCCAAAGCATTCTGCTGTAACAGCACTGTATTGAAGATGTCTTCCAAGCCTATGTAAAAGCAAAACGGAAAATCATGTTAGTTCTCAAAAGACTCCAAAGACTTACTTTTCATGCTGGTATTATCCCGCGCAGACGTGATGCAAATGACGCGGCCCTCGTTGGAGATTTTCGGGCAACCGACTTGCGCCGCGTGCGTTTGCTCGTCCGTCGGCTCCGCCAGGGCCTCGATGGCCGCCCGCAGGCCATGTATGACCGAATAGTCAGAGGATTGTGGAATACTGCGCGATGGGACGCTAACCATCATCATGGCGTTCGAGACATGCGACATATTTTGGGTGCTTGGGCTCCAGGTGTTAACTATATGTGCCGCCGTGTCGGAGACAATAAACCGCACATGCTTTCTGCCCGGAAAGAGATCCCATACAATGCGACAATACTCGATTGAAGACTCAACGGCACAGGTCCATAAACTTTTGCTGAGCTGGGCGCCGACGGACATGGAGCTGTTACCGGGAGCCGGCGTCTCGGGCACAGGTTTACCCTTCAGATAGTCCATGGATATATATTGTTCACTAGATATGCTGAAGTAGCGGGTGTGGTCCAGCACAAATATGGTCTTTTGGTTACGCTCAAACATGGCTGAACGCTTAATTCTAAAAACTAGAAATCAAAGAAAAAATTGAGAACTGTTTGTTTACAACAGGTGTTGCAATAGAGATGACACAAATTAGCATATGCGACTGAGTAACCATGAATATCGAGAACGACTGACTTATCGATGTAACGGTACGCATCCACAGTGGCTTTCTTTTGAAAAAAATAGCTAAAATACAAAACACTCAAATTAAAAGAAAAACAAATTACACGCAAATCGCCTTGCACTGTGAAATTTGTTTCAAATATTTAATTATTGTTAGAGTTATGGCCATTGGACTATTAAACTTTTTGTAACAGTCGATCAAATTCCATCGATACATCGTGAAAACTATCATTGAAAATATATATCGATGCGCTTCTTACATCACTACTAGAATCACGTTGTCGAATGTGGGTTTGAAAAAAACACGCTCCTACAATTTACTTTTAGGATATTTCGTGCTTTTATTGTGACAAAATTACGTTTTGAGTGGGTGTCAACATTGTCAACACGAACAACATAGCATCATGTCGTGGTTATTGGGTAGAAATCGTCAGCAGCCAACAGACTTTGGCGCTGCAGCGGGCGGAGCCGACGAACCAGAGGGCAAAACTGCCGGCGAGCGTGGAGGAGACACGCAACTGACAAAGGCCGAGCGAAAGGCAATGGAAGCGTATCGGTTCGATTCCTCGGCGCTGGAGCGTGCCGCGGATGCAGCCAAGACATTGGAGCGTTCAAGTAAGAATCCAATAAGCATGCAAACATAAATTTCATCATCGTTTGCACGCATTGCATAACCGATACCGTAATGATGATAGTGTGTGTGCGTGTGTGTTAATGTCTAACTGACCTGTTATAGAACATGCGCGGGAGGCATTGGAGCTGTCGAAGATGCAGGAGAACACGCGGCAGCAGGAATACAGCACCAAGGTGAAGGAGTACGAGGCGCATATCGAGCAGGCCAAGGTGGAGCAGAAGCGCATCGACCACGAGGAGCGTCGCAAGACGCTCATCGAGGAGACCAAGCAGCAGCAGCAGCGTGCCCAGTACCAGGATCAGTTGTCGCGCAAGCGGTACGAGGATCAACTCGTGCAGCAGCAGCGCGTTCAGGAGGAGAACTTGCGCAAGCAGGAGGAGAGCGTGCAGCGCCAGGAGGCGATGCGGCGCCAAACCATTGAGCATGAGATTGAAATGAAGGAGAAGAATCGCCTCAAGCTGCTGGAGCATGAGCTGCGTGCTAAGGCGCGTGTCGATCGCGAGAATCGTGACATCAATCTCGAGAAGATCCGGCTGAAAGCACAGGAGCATCGTACCACAGTCATGGAGGGCATACGGTAAGTGGTCCTCGCAGATAGAATTTGTCGCTCAATTTGTCATAATTTGCCTCCATCCATTGACAGCACTGCTGGCTCGGTGATTGGTGCCGGCGCCGAGGCCATGTTGACCGACTGGGATAAGGTGCTGACTGCCGCCGGGGGACTGTCGCTGCTTGCCTTGGGCGTTTACAGTGCGAAGGGCGCAACGGGCGTTGTTTCGCGGTACATTGAGGCTCGCATTGGCAAACCAACGCTTGTGGGCGAAACGTCGCGTTTTGCGTTCCTTGACGCATTGAAGCATCCGGTGAACTATATAAAACGTTTGCGCGCCAAGCCTGCTGATGCCCTGCAGGGCGTTGTCCTAAATCCGAAACTGGAAGAGCGTCTGCGTGACATTGCGATCGCAACGAAAAATACGCGAATCAATCGCGGTCTTTATCGTAACGTGTTGATGCACGGCCCACCTGGCACGGGCAAAACAATGTTTGCCAAAAAGCTAGCCGAGCACTCGGGTATGGATTTCGCTATTATGACCGGCGGAGATGTGGCGCCCATGGGCAAGGAGGGTGTCACGGCCATACACAAGGTATTCGATTGGTCCCACACCTCAAGGCGTGGCCTTTTGCTGTTTGTCGACGAAGCGGATGCTTTTCTGCGTAAGCGTTCGTCCGAGAAGATTTCAGAGGACTTGCGTTCAGCGCTGAATGCTTTCTTGTATAGAACATCCGAGCAGAATCCAAAATTCATGCTTGTACTGGCTTCGAATACGCCCGAACAGTTCGATTATGCCATCAACGATCGTCTCGACGAGATGGTCGAGTTTACTTTGCCCGGCATTGAGGAGCGCGAGCGTCTGTTGCGCCTCTACTTTGACAAATACGTGCTGCAGCCAGCGGCAGCGGGCGCCAAGTAAGTTTCACTCATATTCTGCCCAAGCTCACTTTGTTAACAAATATTTTGTAGGCGTTTTAAACTGGACACTTTTGACTATGGCAAGACGTGCGTGAAAATGGCTTCCTTGTGCGAGGGCATGTCTGGCCGTGAGATATCCAAGTTGGGTGTCGCCTGGCAGGCTGCTGTGTACGCCTCCGAGGATGGCTTGCTTACAGAGAAAATGGTGCTGGACCGATGCACTGACGCTGCTCAGCAGCACAAACAGAAGGTTAGTAGCGAATGGCTGCCAACCAGCTTAGCTTATTAATTGAATTCATTTCTCGCAGATGGCCTGGTTATCGGAGCATGAGCGTGCCGATCACAAATCCATAACCGGAAGCTCGGGAGCCGCTAAACCACCGCTAACACTCACTGCCACTAAACTGTGAGTTGGATCTGCTGGATCTGTCTGTTGACTAGCATTCAAAATTTGTTTAGTTTTAAGATGGACTAAGATTAAGTGTAAAACGCGCAAAGCTTTTTCTGGTCTTTGGATCCTTTTAGTATGTATATACATCGATTTGCATCTGTGTACGCATGCATTTACTATTGTACAAAAATATCGAAAGTCTTGCTGGGATTAGACATACAATTAAGTTTTACTTACTGATAATTGTATCGTAATATAGCATTGCATCTTAATTGTTACTTGTACAGAGTATCATAGAGCTGTTGTAAATTAATGCCAATTGCAAAAAACAGCAATTCTCAGTTGGTCGCGCCAGCACTGTGAGAGATTTATATTAAACTTCTCGCTGACGTTACCATAAATTCGACTAATTTGGCCAGTGTTTCCCCCACATATTACAGATTGATTCAAAATAATAAAAATTAAACACATACTTGTTAATTGAACTGATTTAATTATTGAAATAGTAAGGTGGGGTGGTTGTTACTATTATTTTTGCCTCTATTGGCATTATTTTGACTTCGTTTATTTTCTCTGACATTCCTCATTTAGGGGTTTTAATTTTAATGTCAAATGTTTGCATATGAATTTAATTTAACTCTAATACTCCTAATAAACCGAGAACCAAATAAAAATGAATGTAAAGCTGGTATAAAAACGGATTAAATTTTATTAATTTTGGTTCATTAATTTCGCTTTTTTTGTGGAGTACAAAACTAATTTCACTCAAATTTATATTTGCTGATTGGGAATTCAAATCCGTTCATTAAATGAAATGCTCTTTGTTCTCTCTTTGGTCCATGACCACAAAAAGTTTTTAGTGCTTTTGCGGTTCGGTTTTCTATTTTCAATTCTGTTGAGGAATTGTTTGGGATATTAAAAATTAAATGATATAAATTTCAAGTTCTTTATTTTAAGAGAAATTTTTTTTTTTAAATACGCAATGCATTCTTAGATTTTGTTGCACAACTGCATCCTACCTAATGTTTTCGTCCGGTTAAGGAACCACTTGGTCTTTGCAAAAGTTTCTTTACAGTTCCATTCTTAATTTATAGATTAACTTTTACATGTTTATTAATTGTAATTAAGATAATCTTCTGCCAACGCTGCGACCTGGTCACTTGTCTTCTGGGCTCAAGTTGTAGCCTTAAGCGGTGCCGGAGCTGCTCTTCGCACCGGATTTTTCTATTTGATGATGGGAGGCTGCTGCAAGTCATCCCACAGGTCGGGCTAAACAATGGTAACTCGCAGTTTGGTGGGCAGCTCTTTCTTGTTGAATTTGTATTATTTGTATTATTTGCTGTAACTCGTTAATCTCATCTGTGAGCTTAATGGCCTCCGTGCAAGGTAATGGTTTTGGGGAGCTATGGGGGAGCCACTTTAATTTAGCTATCCTCTTTTTAATGTATTTTGCTATCGGTTTTTTATGTATTTTTCTGTGTTTTTCCTCGTCTTTGGCTAATTCGTGTCTTTGACGGCATTCATCAAATCGCATTCGATTCTGATCCATGTCCCACGATGTCGCGGCCGCCATGTAGAAACAATGTAAGTTGTTTTGGAAAAAAATTAAGTCCAAGAGTCCTTTCGCTTTGGTATCGTTTTTGCAAATGATTCTTGTTTAAATGTAAAAGTCTCACTGTGAACTGGCTAGATGTACCAAATGCCCAGCAATGTGAACCGGCGTGGATTAAAACAATAGCCAACTGCTCGTTTGAGTGAATAATTTCGACTGATTTGTCATGTTAAGGGTAAGAAAAAGACCCTAACTAAACAATAGTTTAGTCTACATTTAGATACTCTGTTAGTAAATAGGGCCTAGGATTTGTAAGAATAAATCAGTATCTATTCAGAACTCAACGGAACATAATTGTTCAAGGACATGTATTCTCAGAACATACAATATATTTATTGGACGTAGATGTACTAACGGCAGTACATTCAAGGGGCCCAACAATACCAAGCAAGGCCTCGTTAACGCGCGGACCCAGGCAAAATGCCACCCATCTCCCGCCCAACCGACCGAGGGGCGCGCCGCATAACGTGCGGTGACGAAAATCGCGAACAATTAGAAAGATGATATAACACTAGAGTTTTCAGACTAGGTATGGAAGTAGCATTACTTATTATATGGAAAAGATTATTATAGTTGGAACATAAGATCCGAAATGGGTTATGGTTAGCATAGTTACTATTACAGGTTTGAAGAGAAAGTTAAAAGTTTCTAGTAATTCCGTTCGGAACTGCAAAGCTAATTTTTGTAAGAAGATTACAACAAGCATGGTTCTACGATCAGAAAGAGAAGGAAGATTTATTACTAAAAGTCTACCAAGATAAGAAGGCATGCGAGAATTAGGATTCCAGTAATGTCCAGTGATGTCCAGTGGGCAAAGAGCAGAAATTGTTTTTGTACGGATTCAATTCTATCCTGATGAACCTTGTATTGGGGACACCAAATACAAGATCCATACTCAAGAAATGGACGGACAAGTGAAGTATAAAGTAACGTAGGAATCATCAAATTCTGTCGACCAGCGCTTAATGAAACCCAGAACACCAAGGGCTCGATTAGCAGCAGAAGAAATATGCTTGTCATCTTGGATCTTAAATGACACCCAGATCATCAACCTATTCAATACGATCAAGTTGCTTACTATTAATAAAATAATTGTTCAAGAAGGGCGTTCGCCTATAAAAACACATTAATTTACATTTACTGCAATTAACATTTAATAAATTTACTTGACACCAGATTTGAAAACTGTCAAGATCAGATTGCAACCTTTGACCAGATAGAAAGTTAGAAGACGTCAGGCAAAGTTTTACGTCATCGGCATAATATCCGCACCCGAGAGTGAGTTATCACAGAGGGGAGGTCATTAATGAACAATGTGAATAACAACAGACCAAGGTAACTTCCCTCTGGTACTCCGGAAGTGACATTAACAGGCTTAGAGACAAAGCCTTTAAAATAAACTTTTTGAGTTCTAAGAGTTAAATAATTGGAGATCCAAAGAATTAGGTTATTTGGAAATCCCAAAAGATGAAGTTTATGCAGTAAAAGCGAATGATTAACGGAGTCAAAAGCCTTGCTGAAGTCAGTGTAAATAGCATCTGATTGCATTTTATTTTGAAATCCCTTGATAACAGCTCTAAATTTCACAAACCCATGCTAGCAGGGTGAAATTATAAATGTTGCACCTGAGAAGTAATCAATTTCTCAAAAATCTTAGGAATAGCAGACAACATAGAAATACCTCTATTGTTCTGAATATTGGACTTGTTTCCTTTTTTAAGGAGAGGAATAATAAATGATTCTTTCCAAATGTTAGGAAAAGAACATAACTCCACGGACAGTTTAAATAATTTATACAACGGCTTCATTAGACCTTCAGCGCAATACCCAAGCACTTCTGGCACTTCATCAGGTCCCGGTAGAAATACAGGTTTCATGACCCTTAGATCATTTAGTAGTGAACTTTCCGTGATCAAAGGTCCAAAAATGCAATTTGAGTCATTTACGTGATAAGGATAAGACAGACCCAATTGGTAATCTTGAGAACTG
This sequence comes from Drosophila colorata, assembly GCA_035041545.1. Lineage (NCBI taxonomy): Eukaryota > Metazoa > Arthropoda > Insecta > Diptera > Drosophilidae > Drosophila > Drosophila colorata. Next base: position 3,162,018 of record JAWNLD010000680.1, on the reverse strand, counting down.
TAAGTCGTTTGAAAAAATTTAGCAAATAGATAATATACATATGTATGAGCGTAGCTGCAAACGCATCATTTTCAAGTGTCCGATCATATTACAGTGTGACTGGAATGTGAGCGTACGTATACTCGTTCACAAAGTGAAAAGAGTATATTGGGTTTGTGTAATGTGCGTCTTGCTGTTCGACCGTCCGTCCGTATGAACGCAATTTTTTCACCGCTATTGAAGTTAGAGACTTAAAACTTCGAATATATACTCGTGTATACCAGCGACAGATGCAGTGCTAAGCTTTTTAGCAATGCTATATAATTGATATATATGTACATTGGGATAATTTTCTGATGACCTCCTCTAAATTTCGATCCGAAAAATTTCGGGTACGCCCACTGCCGCCCCCACAAATTAAAAAAATCTATATGTTTCCAAAATAACAATACTTAAGACCGCTTTCGGTCGGTTACCGCCGACTGCAAGACTGCAACGTCGTTCTTACTTTTTTTGGTAATGTTTATTTATATGCAACATGTTCATATATTATTATTTAAAGTATAGGATTCAGTTGTAAACTATCAACCTTACTATTTTAAATAGCACTGGCTGCTATGGCCTTCGGCTAAGACAAATACTACATCATCCATGCACTAGCCTGGGGATTCGAACCAGAATCCCCGTTGTTCAGTTGCCTAAATGCCTGAGCACTTAGACAACTCATCTACCGAGGACTGCACGTTTATATTTACGATTGTACATATGTATGTATACTTTTGAATGAGTTTGATAGCTCTAGCATATTCATATGATCTTATAAGAGACCATATGAACGACGACGGTTATGAAGGAAGCCAAAAATATCCGTTAAAGTCAACAGCTTTATTAAAACTGAAGCTTATTTCAAAATTAAAGGTACATTTGTTAAAACACCGACTAAGTTGGTTGAATCGGCTGAAGTGATGGTTTGTGTCCATGCTATATTGCTGCAGTTTTTTGTGGTGAACTTTCAAGATTTAATGAATAAAATTAGTTACTTAGGTTTTGTATTTTTAAAATTGTCTATAGTTGCATTAATATTGCTAAATTTTACATTTCATAACTATTTGCCTGTTAAAATGTGTAAATTATTATTAATTAAATACAAACAATAAAAAAAAAAGGATAAACTGTAGGCAACATCTTTACATCTTTTAAAACTCAAACACGGTGTGGTGTTGCGTAAACCCACTCCGATTGTAACTACAATGACTATCGATAGATCATGTTGGGCAACAGCTGTTTTATCTTGACCGCAGTTTTACTCAATTGCTATGGTCATTCGTAATTATTTTCCTTTGAACTAGGCACTGACTTGAACAACTTATTTTCATTAAATAATAAACTTTAACCAAATTACTTGACAATTTTTGGGACAGCGAAAAACAAGAAACTGCAGTTTTACCAAGAACAAACTAATGCGCGCTGTTAATAACATTTTAGCAAAACTTACAGTTTTTGGGTGCCCACAGCTGTTTGTGTATGTAGCTGTTAAAGTTGGGCAAAATATTAATAATAATAACTAGGAGCGCCTACTCCTGGTTTTGGCAAAATGGACAGCAACGAGTATGATATTCCGCCACAAGACAGAGTTAATATAGACGTTAACGCGCAAACCTGTCGCGTTTGTCTAGAATCTCACGAAGTTACCCTGTGCCTTCACGATGAAATTGAGTTTAATGATTTGAATGTTGAGCTGTGGCAGCTGCTGGAAAACGTATCCAATGTAAAGGTATACTTGCAAACAGTGCAAACAGTGAACTTTGTAACTTGAGAGATATTTTTTGCTTGCAGTGCACTTGGAACGAACCCAATCTGCCCACTCAGCTGTGCCAGAGTTGTACGCGTCGTCTGATCAGCGCCTATGAGTTCATAAGAGAAGTGGAGAGATCCAATCAGACGCTGCAGGAGCTGTGCAGCAGTCTGGAGCGGGATCAGTCGTCGGACGCCGTCGTCGATGTCGATGAGTACGAAGAACTGCCGCAACAGGAAGAACTGCCGCACCAGGAAGAACTGCTGCAGCTGGATGAATGCGAATCCGTCATTGAGCTACAAGAGATCGAGCTGGAACCAACGTCTGATGAGCTGCCCACAACTGAGAACGAGCCACACAACCTGGAGACTGAGCTTGTGCAATACGAGTCCGATGCGGACATCAGTTATAGTGCCGATCAGTCGGAGGAGCGTCCCTCGCAGCTGGGCATGCGCCTGGCACACTCACAAAATTTCATGTACAGATGTGCCAGCTGTCCGCGTATTTTCGCCAAAAACAAATCTCTAGCGCGGCACTTTGCAACGGCGCATAGCCAAGCGGCTGACGTAGCAGCCCAGGAGCTGGCAAAGGAGCACGGCAGCAGCGGGGTGCTGATCTGCGAGCACTGTCCGCGCATTTTCAAGCGTCAGGATACACTACGTCGACACATGCTCGCGTTTCACCCTGAGGTGGTCGCCGCCAACGGCGATGCAGAGGATGCCGTAAAGAGCGCGCCACCAAAGCGTGCGGCCAAGCGGCGCGAATGCCCCCACTGTGGCATCAGCTTCCCAGTCTCCAGCCTAACCATACACATACGCCGGCACACCGGCGAAAATCCCTACAAGTGCGATCAGTGCGAAAAGGCATTTCCGCGCAGCCAGGATCTCAGTCTGCACAAGCGCCAGCACACGGGTGAGCGTCCTAGCGAGTGCAAAATATGCGCCAAGAAGTTCATCTCTCAAAACAAGCTGGCCCGGCACATGCGCCTGCACACTGGCCATCGGCCCTACGCGTGCGACAAATGCGACAAGAGCTTTGTGCAATCCAACGACCTGAAGATCCACATGCGCCGGCACACGGGCGAGCGACCCTACGCATGCGGCGTTTGCGACAAGAGCTTCGTTTGCGGATCCCTTTTGAACATTCATCGCAACCAGAAGCGGCACTTTGAGACTGTCAGGGAGGGCGACGAAAGCTTTGATCCCGATCCCTACGAGAACAGTCGCGTGAACAAGCGTCGTGCCGAAGACATCGAACGGATGCGGCTGCAGCGCGAAAGCGAAGCGCTTCCAACTATGTTGCGGCCGTACAACTGCGGCGTCTGCGGGGATAACTTCAAGAGCGGAGCCCTGCTCACAATCCATCGCAACAAGATGGCCCATTACGAAATGGGCAAGGTGGACTACGGCGATCCCTACGAGCAACGAAACAAGCAGCAGCAACAACAGCTTCGAACTGTGCAAAGCGAGGTCTAGATTTGTGGGTTCTGTGCAGATGAATAACTAATTCGAAATCTTGAAACAGATGAAGCTAGAAATTATATTCAAATTTGATTATTAAGCACTCGTTATAAGCTTTTTTATAAAACTGGTCGTAGGTTAAATTTTAGCTAAATATACGTAAATGTTGTTATAAATATACGTAAATTATGGTTTTCATAAAGTATGTCTTATGTTTCATACTAAATTAAATAATCATTTATTAGTTTACATTTTTTTAGTTTGATTTCTGTTGAGGTTTTTTTTTTTTTTTGCAACGTGAACTTGAACCCCCGTCGAAGACAACAGCTGTAAGTTTGTCATGCGCGTGGCATACTTTTCAATGGGGGCTTGCAAGACAAACCTGTCTTAAATAAAAGTCTGCGCTTGAGCTACGCCCGGCCTTATGAATGTTTGTATGTATGCAAATACGAAAAAAAGATTCTTTTAAATTTTATTTCAAAACTTAACAAAGAATTAAAATAAAAAATTAACATAAGAAAACAGATTTATGTGTATACTTATTAAAAAAATATAATTTTTAAGTTATAAAAATGTTCGACTTTAATCGAAAAATTGGCCGCTAATTGAAGTTTGGTATAAAATAGAAAGAGGGCGCAAAGCAAAGATGTCGTTAATAGAGGCGGCCGTAAAGCGAGGTACGGGTGTATATAGATATATATACATACATATTTATATTAACAATAAATGCTTACATTAAAAAAAAGATGCTTCAATTTTTTAAAATTAAATAACGAAGGAATTACAAACGTAAAACAAAAATTTTTTCGTGCATGCTTATGAAGAATAAAGCTTAAATTTAAAGGGTTTAGCTGTTGAACTATTGATTTTACTAATTTATTTCGAATGTTTGTACTATCTGGTATTATATTAACTTTTGTCATTTCGCATACAAGGCATCCCCGTCTACGTCACTGGACTTTACAGCTATGAGGGGTTGGTTTGCTGCTTTAACTTTAGGGTTGCAATGCAAATGCACTTGCGTTAAAGCATAAATCGAGCATAAGGCCGAAACTTTTGTCGTCTTTTTAACTTATGCAATTGGCATTGCTTAAATCGGTGACGCAATACGCAAAATATTTATTGTATAAAAACGAAAGCAAATACACAACGGCGTATCGGATAGCTCAAGAAACGGCTCAGTGTTGGGTTTGCTTGCATAATATGCGCACATAGTTCGTCAACGCAAAAGTAAGACAAAAATCAATAAACATGTGTTTGGGTCGTCGAGACTAATTAATGCCTGAATTATCGCCACAACAGCGTACAGGGAGAACAAAAGCGAACTCGCCAAAATGGACGAAAGCAAGCTCAAGGGCGACAACTGTGAGCCGGATGTGGATGTGTCACAATTTATGCTAAATGATTTGCAGCTGGCCGCCGAGTTGGGCAAGACGCTGCTCGAGCGGAACAGGGAGCTGGAGACAATGCTGAAGGAGCACAAGACCCGAAATGAGGAACAACAGCGCGAAATTGTGCACCTGCGCAAGCAAATCAACGCCATGGCCGAGGTGAACGATACGCGGCTGAAGGTCTACGAGCAGCTGGAGGTGGGCATACAGGACCTGGAGCGCAGCAACCATCGCCTAACGATGGAGAAGTCGCGCGACAAGAAGCAGATCAAGTCGCTAGGCGCCAACATCGAATCTCTCGAGGCACGCTGCGAGGAGCTACAACAGCAGCTGGAGGAGACGCGTCAGCGACTAACCACGGAACGGCGCAAAAACGAGAAACCCTTGCACCAGGAGCGCTGCGCTCCAACGCGAAGCTTCGATCAGATCTGTCTAGCCAAGCCCTGGGCCGGCAATGACCGGGAAGTGGCCGACTTGAATGCAACCCCAATTGACAACGGCACTTTCGCTGCAAATGCCAACTCCACGGGCGTAACCGAAATCTCGCATGCAAACGACAGATCGATGGCTTTCAGTGATGTGGGGAGTTCGGGGGAGATTATTGAAGCGGCCGCTGCTGCCGCCGGCAAGGGTGAGGACAATGAGGAGCTGTTGGGTCTGATCACAGACATGGAGTCAATAAGACGCGACTTTGTGGCGGAGAAGCAACGTTGCTGCGAACTAGAGGAACAGCTGGTGGCCATAATCCAAGAGAACCAAACGCTTCAGAGCCGCATCGCCATTACCAGCACCAACGAGGAGATGATGTCCATGCAGGATGAGTTCTCGCTGTTAGACGACGTGCGGCAGGGCCAAATGTGCAGCCGCTGCTTGCGCGTCATGGAGGAACAGGCCTCCATCAACGACGGACAGTCGTCTGTGGCCCAGACCGAAGACGGGCCCGAGGACGACGAACGCAGCCTGCTGGGAAGCGAGTTCAGCACCCAAATGGCCAGCAATTGCGCTGACTTTTCGGCAAAGCTCAATGCACAGGAAATGCTGGACTTGAAAAGCGGAAGTAGTCCAAATCCCTACCGCGACTTGGTTGAAAAGTATGAAGCTCTGTTGGAGGTGCAGCGTACATCGAATGTGCGCAAGCCCAATGCAAGCAACGACAATGGTTTAAAGGAACTGCACAACGTGGGCGAAGCCAATCCGGAACAGGCGCAGAAACCACCGGAAACATGTGCTGCTTCTGCGGCTGCAGACAAAAATCCAAAGAGCGTGCGCGGACGAACGTCCACAGAGTTTTCGGAGGCGGAGACCTCGTCCTCGGGCTTCTCGGAAGAGACCAGCAATAAGTACACACAAACGGATGAGCGACCTGGCTACTTTTTGTGCTCAATCAGCAATGGCGAGGAATGCAAGCTGAGCATATATGACGACGTCAGCCCCATTGACTCGCATTTCCAGAGCCGACCCGAGTACAGGGAGTTGTTTAAGGAAATCTTTGGCGTGTTGAAGAAAGCCGCCGACAACAAAGAGGATGGCGAGAAACCAAAATCCTCCGACGAGGATGGCGCCAAACAAACGAATAACACAACAGGCCCAATAATCGATGCAGCTGTCAACGAGGAGTTCTGCGTGGACTTTGGCGACGATACGCAGAGTATCATCTCGTCAGTGTTTTCTGATCAGTCGTTTGCCATGTCGGAGTGCGTCACCAAGCTGGAACGCAAAACGGCCAAAAAGCACATTAATGAGTGCAAGAACCAGGAGAGTAGGCTTTCCCAGGCGAGCACCACGTCCATCGCACAGCTGAGCGGCACAGGCAATCCGGATGGCATCCAGACCATCGAGGAAAACGGCCGAGTGTTGACTCCACTGAAGCGCGAACCACTCGAATATCTGTCGGTGGGTGTTGGCATTAAGAAGAGAAACCGCCGCAAAAATCGCAGTCTCCATAACAACGGTGGTCGCCTCGAGTCGCCACTTGCACAACAACCGTCGCCACTGGCACAACCGAGTCCACAACCGCACAGTGCTCGGCGCACGCGCAAGGACTTTGTGCCAATGCCCCCAGAAATGTTTGGAACGGAACGCGCTGGCCGTCGGGGGCCATCGGATCGCTCGAGCACCGAATGGAATGGCTCGCCAATGGTAATTTATAATCGGAATTTGAGCGCAACTCGCGCCAAACGCACAGGTCGCGTGATCGAAGTAAACGGCGTGGAATTCCATCCAAACACGGTATCGCAGGAGTTCCACAAACTTAAGCGGCTCGATCTCTCCTACGCGGAGGTATTGCGTCGCGCCGATGCGTGCGAGCATCAAAGTCAGCCGCTGCGCGTACCGCGGACGCAGCAGTCCCGCTGGAGCAACAGCAAGAGTCAAAATAATCGCCGCTAAACTTAGGCGTAACACTTATTTGTAATGTAATCTGTAGTTGTATTATTTTTTAAACTATTAACGTGGATTCGGGCGACAATTGCAAACATACTCTGCTATTGATGTCGGAGTGCCTAGCAGTCTCTTTGAGTTGGCTCAAAATGCCGAAGCGTAGTGTTGGGGAATCGCCAATCCCCCAGATTTAATGTGTAACTTTTGTCCATAACTATATAACTATAAAGTGATCGGTTTTTGTAAAATTTTATTTTGTTTTCTTCAAATTGTAGTTAATACGTATACCTACTCAAGTTTGCTTATTTTAAAATACTTGTTCGGACATCTTTAGCATTTTTCTTGCATTTGTACTAAATTGTATAATGTTGACGTAACGAATAGTCCTACGTGTATTTAAATAAACAAATTTCAATATGCGGTCGAATATACAAATAATATATATAGTTCATTAAGATATTTAATAAATTAGCATGTGTGCCAAGTCAAAGATAACTGAAATAACACGCAGCGATCAAATCTTTTCGAATTTGAATTTCGAGTTTTTTTTATAGTATCCTCAATACAGTGTTTTGATAAAACTACATGCGGGAGATCCATTAAGATATACAATATCCAATATGTACTTACCAACTTAGCCCAGTCAAGAAATCTTTAGTAAAACATTTGTTATAATATATTTGAATATTTTCTAGGCTGTATTAAAGAGTATCATCAGAAACAGAAGAATACTAAGGTTAAAGATTTCACTTGCGCTTGCGCTGTTGATGCGACGTGGAAGCGGATGAATGGGAGTTGTGTGTGCTGCGTGAATTGGAGCGGGATCGAGTCCTCTCTCTGTGTTTGCCATAGCTGCTGCTCTGGTGGCTGCGACTGCTGCTGTGCCGCCGATAGCGGTTGCTGCCATTCTCCTCTGTCGAGTGACTGGAGTCACGCCGATGGCGTCGCCGCCGTTCAGGATACTGTCTACTATAGTGGACCGCATGGCGATCACGATCGCGATCGCGTTCGTGATCACGTTCGCGACTCCTGTGACCACTGTGGTGTCGGTCATAATTGTGCATGCTGCTGCCGCTGCTGTGGCCCTTGCGATGATGCCCCTTACGACCGGAGTCGCTTCGCTGTCTTTGACCGCTGCTACCTCTGCTCTGCCCTTTGCTAGACCTGCCGTGTTTCTTGGCGGCGGCGCTGCTTCTAGTGCTGCTGTCGTCGCTATTGCTGGAGGACTTGGAACTGTTGGAGCTGGTATTGCTGCCGCTACTTGAGCTACTGCTGCTGCTGTCTCCGCTGCTGCTAGATGAGGATGATGAGGACTGACGGCGTCTGCTTTTTGACTTTTTCGATGTTTTGTTTGCTTTGTCAAGCGCCTTGTCCGCAGCACTTAGAATGCTAGCCATGGACTCAGGCATTTGCAGCAAATTGGTGGCCGGATTTGGCACGGGCTTTAATTTCTGGGGCATTATGCTACTTTGCGCTGCCGAAACTGCAACCACTTGGCTCACATAGGTCGGGGGCTGTTTGCCATCCTTGTTGTCGCTAAAACGCGTTGTACGCTCTTTGCGACTGAGCCGTTTTCCTGCAAAATGTTTATTAAGCGACTTCAAAATACTTTGACTGCATGCAGAACATACCATTAAACTGTTGCAGCTTGTCATTGGTGGAAGCTGTCGTCTTTGTTGTTGTTGCTGCTGCTGCTGTTTCGTCAGCAGGCGACTCTGTATGCCGCTGCTCGCTCAAAGCGCGCTGCCTGGCGGCCTCCGTTTGCTCCAACTCTAGCTTGCGGTGCTGCTGCAGCTTCTGCTCATCCAATTGCTCCTGCAGCGACACACGCTCCTCGATGTCATCAATGACTCTTTCAAAGGCACGTTTACTTTTGCGTATGCGTGCCTATAAATGAGGTGGTTACAAATAGTATTTATATATTTGAAAAGTGGAAATAAATTAAATAATTGTACCTTTAGCTCGTCCCCGCTAAGCTCACTCGATTTATCTGCAGGTGTGTCAAAACTGCGTTCTACTTGACCGCCATCGTTATCATCAGCATTGTCATCCTCGCTTTCGCTCGAAGAATCGCCATAAACAGCTAATCCTATAATTCAAATCAATCAAGTGCTAATTGTTGCTGCCAGGCGTACATTGAAAAATGCGCGTTTTTTCTTTTTCTTTTTTTCTTTTGGAAAATACACTTTTTTTTTTGAGTTAAAAAGAGTTTAGCAGAGACAGAGGAAGAAGTGACGAAAAGTAAAGAATTTAGCCTGGGCAATTAGGGATTATATTGAAAAATTCTTTGAATATATGAAGTAATCAGAGAGATTTAGCTTGGACAGGTAAAGCAGAATTTGCACAAGATTAGACAATTTGTATAGTAAGCCAATTCCTACCACTGTGTAAAATAAGGAGGGAATTGGGGGTAAGCAAAACTCAGACTACCTATTAAACAAAAGTGTTCAAGAACTTAGAGATAAATTGGAAAATTGTTACTTACCCAAATTGCCGGTAATGGAGGACAAGGCGCTTTTGCGAATCACTTGGGCTGATGACGCTTTTGATTTACATACACATATATATATATATTACGATTATATAAAAAAATTCAGCATGTGATTGGGTTGTTTGTTTCAAGTATAAGCGACATAAGTGACAAAGATAAATTAATTTTTTTTTTTTAAACTAATAACGAAAACTTGAGTTCGCCAAAATAAAGACGATTTCCTCCCGGGGGGTGAACAATTCCAAACTTTTCAGCATCGGTTTAAGCTAAAATTATCGCCCAACTTACTAGAGCTTTAGCCACACAGGCATTACAAACCCACAAGGACTCGTACTTACACACAGGCACACGCACACACACCTATTTTCTCACTGTAAAAGATCTGTTGCGATAAGCTTAATGTTCTATAGTTAATATAATGTACCTTTAGCGCGATGCGCTTTGAGTGTTTCAGTAGCAATAGCTGCAATCTCTTCATTGGTGGTTTCCAGTAGTATTTCGGTTAGTGTGCGACGCACAACAAGCATCTATAGATTTAGTTTTTGATAGATTGGTTGCGCTATTTCAAAGGCCTGTCGATAACAAAGTGGCGCCAGACAATGAAACCGTTAACCATTAATCAAGTTTACCGGCTGACTGTAAATCTGATTGATTTTGGAAACTACAGGCACAAACATTTTACTACTTGATGGATTTATTGTTGAGTAGCAAATGCCAAAAGGAAAACTTTTTATATGTAAGATCACAACCAAGGTACAATAGATAATAGCCTAAATTTAGAGCTAATTGTTGTTAAATTACACATTCCTTTTTTAAAGCAATGAGATTTCACAAAAAATCTAGAATGGGTTTGAATTTAAATGTTTAGTTTCTTATAGGGTGTATATTTTTTTTTTGTGAAACACAAAAACTGCAAATAACAAACGAAATACTGCTAGGAGAATGATAAACAGTTTCAGTTTGGTAGATTCACCACATCGAACTTTCACTGTAGATGTTGGCACGTCAAATTTTACATTTACTTAAAATTAGTGCACCTAAACAGTTTTGGAAAATATTATTTACACTGCCAGCAACAGGGGGCAACAAGCGGATAAAGGTTTCATTCCCTGGGTGAGCGCACCTTGTCTCAAAATAGTAATTGTGCCTACCAAATCTGCAAGTCTTTCTTCGTAGTTTTTACCACTTAATGCAGCTTCAGCATTGGCTGCCCTTGCAACTGTTGCAACATTGTGTCGACTGACTGCATCTTGCTGTTGCTGCTGTTCCTCCTCCTCCTCTTCATTGTCCTCTTGCTCCTCATCACTGTTACTGAATTTACTCAATACATCATTACCTATTAGCTGATGAGCCATGTCGGGCGCATGCGTTGCTTCCTCAGGAGCGGCAGTTGAATCTTCGCTGTCGCTTGCCTGAATTTCAAGTTCATGGTTATTGCAAGGCGTTTTGTTCAGTACATAGACTCTTTGGTCTAGTGTGCATTGCTTGTGTGCAGCATTTGGGCAACCAATTCAATTTCATGTTGCACTCGGCACTCGCACAAGTCAAAATTGAGTCAAATGCAGCCAGAGACGCACTGCTCTACTTACCACGTTCGACATGTTCAAGAGATTAACAGGTGTTGTTAGTGTTTTGCTTGATACTTGCTTAACATTGATCGCTGGCGACTCAGCCTCCGGCGTCGGGGGTTGCTGTCGCTCTAATTGACGTTGCTTTTCACGCTCCATTTTCTCCAAACCCTCTCTGCAAGACACAAGATGTTGTTATTATTAAAAAGTAGTTCACGGTTGATGAGTTAGTTGTCAACTGAACAACGAGCATCCAGGGGTTTAAGTCCCAGGCTAGTGTATGTGGATGTATTGTTTGTCTTAGCCGAAGGCCTTGGTAGTCAATGCATTTTAAAAGTTAAGATGACAGTTTATAACCCTTAATAACAAATAAATAAATATTTAATACAAGTGCATATAGACTAAATACATTTGCGAACATGAAGCAGACGTGCGACAATAACTTCATTTTTGACTAATTGTTTGTATAGAAGCTGCATAATAATCTTAATAACCACACAATTTTCTTATACTCTTGATTAAGATGTATATATTTTATAGGGTCGCAGATGTCTCCTTTTATATATTAAGCATATCGTGTCACGATTATATACCCTTAGCAAGGTTATATAAGAACAATTAAATAAATGTGCAACAGCTTGTGAACGCACTTCATATTGCCTACGCTATAATAATCACGTGTACTCCTCACAACTCTCTGTTCCCATAATAAAATGATTGTTTTCAGAATACCATCGGGAAATCACCTTCCACTGTGGGCAGGGACATAACTTGCCGGACGGGCTAAAAAACTCCCCTATCGGAATAATGATTTTCCATCTCTGTCTTTTTCCATAGTTCTTTCTATTAAATACTTCTTCAAATTATTATTATTATTAATATTGTTTCTTTCACTTTTCCAGTATATTTATTATTTAGCTGTATTCCTATTCCTTTATTTCTTCCCATTTAGCTATAGGTTCTATTAACGGCACTGAGAACAATTAGCTGTGATTAGGGACATAGCTGACCGGACAGGAAAATAAAATACCTCTAACGATGATGTTATTAGAAATGTTTATAATTCTTTTCGGTTTTTAGCTTTTATATATATATGTACGCATATATATATTTGTATATACAGAATTATAAACATTTCCAAAAACCACTTGCTTTATATACATATATATTTTTTGTTTTACTCATTTACTTTCGTTGACACTCGCTGTTTATAATAAATAAATAACGAAATGTACACCGTCAACAAAATTCTTCAATAACTGTTCTGTTGTTACGCTAAGCTTACCTAATCCATGCTGGCAACATCTTACGTTTGTTGGCATCAATTTCACTGCTGGCATTAACGTTTCCACCGCTGCCGCCGCCGCCGCTGCCGCTACTACTTAGCGGAGGCTGCTGCGATTGTTGCTGCAGCTGCGGTGCCTCATTGGGATTGCAAACGTTGAGTTTTAGAAGCGATGGAATATGGGCTGTGGGATTGTTGCGCGCTGACCAATCATTCCACTGCTGCGTGCCAGAGCCGACTGGAGGGGGGAATTCAAAAATGAGACATTGGAATGCATCTAAGTCGAGTTTAAAAAAACGTTAACTCACCCGCATCGTTGGATGAAACTGTGACCGTGGGCATTTCATTTGTCCGGCTAGCTATCCATTGAGATTGCGTAACCACAGGCGGAGGAGGCTGACTCTCAATCCCATGCAGCGCACGTCCATTATTTTCATTTTCCTCCTCCATGTCCATGTCCATATCCATTTCCGCCTCGCCATGCTCCTCATAATGCGTTTGAGCTTTGGCCTGCTGCTGGCGCAATTCGGCCTGCTGCATGAGCTGATACTCAGGTGCATTGCTTATGATTGGCGGCGGAGGGGCAAGCGGCATGGTTATGCCAAAATTACCCAGAGGCGGCACTGCCGAGGAGTCGCGCATGTGTATCCATTGCTGGGCCAGTTGCGCCCAGTCGATGCTGCCCTGCATGTTCAGTGGCATGCCGGCTGCAGCAGCCACCAACGGATTACCAACTGCAGGGCCCGGGACCGGGCCAGGCCCGGGACCGGACCAGGCCCGGGACCGGACCAGGCCCGGGACCTGCTGGTGCAGCTAGAAAATGCGGCGGTTGCGCCATATATTGATTGTGTTTGTTGTAGCCCAAATTGGCATTGGCGTTGCTGCCGGGAAACATTTTGTTTGTTATTTGCTACTATGGCTTAAACTATATTATAGTTTGCTCTTTTACACAATTTTCTAAACGATTTTTCGACTTCTACGCCATTTTCTTGCTCTATTCAATTAGACATTCACCTTGCAGCAGTTACACTCAATATTCGATATTCTGATACCTATCACAAATATTTTAAATTACAATACCATGTAGAGGGTAACAGCTGCACTTTAAGATCTTTATACTTCAATGCCTAAGAAAAAAAAAACAATTGTAAATTTGTTGTGACCGAGATACGAAAATCACAGTTTTGCTCTTAATTGAAGAGCACTCAGGTCAGGCCATTCAGCTCTGAACATTTTCCCAGACTTGTTATCGACATTCACTGGACAACGCATACACGCGCTTCCCAATTCAAACGAACGGCATTTTATTTCCACACCGGTCACAGTATTTCAGCACAAAAGTTTTTTTTTTGACTAAGAGACCTGTATATGTTTTTATATTGACAATACAAATAAATTTGGTGTGAATATAATATGTCGCACAAGCCAAACAATGTGCTACGCCCGAAGGAAAATGCATTGCCTAAGCCAGGAACGGGCACTTCTGCTGCAGTTGCTGCAATTGCAATGCAGAAAAAGCAATTGCTGTTGACGAAAAAGGTTTGTAGAACTCGAAAGTTGCTTATTAAGTTGCGTTTATATTGTAATGCGAATACTTAAACGTAGCCAACAATTGAGAATGTGGCGCCTGCGCCCAGCGGCAGCAAAAGTGGCGCTCAACAGAAGCAACAGATGCCTCCAACTGTGGGATCTGGAGCTACCAAAAAGTTAAACACAGCTTTGTCCAATACGGAAAAGCCAGCGTCGTCTTCTGCTGCAAGCAGCAGCAAAAGCACTGATAAGGAAAAGACTGGTAAGTCTGAGGCGAACAGTACTTAAAGTAACAAACTAAGATGGACACATCCGTACACAGAAACACCAGCGGAGATAGCCCCAGCGAAACCCAAGAAGACGTGGGCCTTGAGCAACTTCGATATCGGACGCCAGTTGGGGCGTGGCAAGTTTGGCAATGTGTATTTGGCGCGCGAAAAGGAATCACAATTTACAGTTGCGCTGAAGGTGCTTTTCAAGCGGCAGATTGGCGAGACAAATGTGGAACATCAGGTGCGACGCGAGATAGAGATCCAGTCGCATCTGCGACATCCGCACATCCTGCGTTTGTACGCCTACTTTCACGACGATGCTCGAATTTATTTGATCTTAGAGTATGCGCCCCAAGGCACGCTGTTCAGTGCGCTGCAGGCGCAACCATTGAAACGCTTCGATGATCGACAGTCGGCCACTTATATTAAGGCGCTATGCTCAGCGCTGTTGTATTTGCATGAACGCGATATAATACATCGGGACATTAAGCCGGAGAATCTGCTGTTGGGTCACAAGGGGGTGCTGAAAATTGCCGATTTTGGATGGTCGGTTCACGAGCCAAATTCGATGCGCATGACGCTCTGCGGCACTGTGGATTATCTGCCACCCGAAATGGTGCTGAACAAGCCGCATACCAAAAATGTTGATCTTTGGAGCTTGGGAGTGCTTTGCTTTGAGCTACTAGTGGGTCATGCGCCATTTTATTCGAAAAACTACGAGGAGACGTACAAAAAGATTCTAAGAGTGGACTATAAGCTGCCGGATCACGTTTCCAAAGCGGCAGCTCATTTAATATCCAAGCTATTAGTGTTAAATCCACAGCATCGAATCCCGCTAGATCAGATCATATTGCATCCATGGATCATGGCGCACACACAGTGAAGCAACGCCTTTAATTGTAATCTTAAGTTTCATTTCATACTGTTTTATTTTATTTCATTGTTTCAGTGTTTTCGATTTATGTTTGAATTTCGTTTTAGCGAAGGTATATTTAATTATTGCTTTAAAAATATTCATTAGGATTTAACAACAAAAAATTTATGATTAACATTTATTCAATTTATTATGCTTCAAATAAAGTTTCTGTGTTTCCAATACTAGACAAGTTTTGTTCGTTCCAATTTCACTTATAAGCTAATTAAACAACTATTTCAGGGACTTAGCATATACTTGTACATACAAATATGAATGAGTATAGACACAATTGTTTAAAGCAACGAAAAAATGCAGCTTAGCAAGTTTTTATCACAGAAAACAAAGTATATACTTACAACTTCAAGAGAGATGAAAAGCGCGAAAGCTAAGCGCCTAAAAGCCAACTGCAAATTCGAATTAACATATAATAACATTTTAACTCTTTAAATGTATGCAAATCAAATACTTGCAATAAATTAAAAAAAAAAAATAGCAAGTTCAAGTTTAATGTATTTAAGGCTTAACAAACTAATTTTGTTAAAAACTCATGCCACTGATGACAGTGTAGTATAAAACCATTCATAATTTCTGCAAAGCCAACTGAAGTGTATAAAGAATGAGATAGGGAACAATCAGGAAACTAAAATGTTCTTAATTATTTACTTTAAGCGAATCCAATTGATTATTGCAGTTGGCTATTGGGCTGTTGCGAGTTCTAGCAAATCCTATCTCTAAGTTTTAGGAAATAATATCAATAAGAATGGGACTTATTAACTAAAGTGGCTGGTTACTGAACTTTCGTTTTGTTTTTATCCAAAACAGCAAACCAAGTGTGCCAGGGAGATGCCATTAAAAATACTAATGTGAACCAAGGTTTTTTGAATCGACTGTGAATCTTCTAATTTCTAACGGGCGAATCGGCGCCCGCCTTGCGTGCCGGCACGTTGTAGTCATCCTCTATCAAAAATTAAAGTTCAATATTTTAGGGAATACGCGAGACTTTCGAATAATGAGAATTACCGTCTTGGTCTTCATCCATGCCATCGTCCAGATGCACCGCATCGGCAAACTCCTTGCCCTGATCTCCAGCAATTTCATTGTTTAGATTATCGTTATCGAGCAAATGCTGTGGCTGCTTGACTGCCACATCGCCCAACATAACATCGTCGTCGTCATCTCCGCCACCGCCACCACCACCAACGGCCGCTGCATCGGCGACCAGAAGTTTGTTGTCTGCTTCAGGCGCATGAGCCGCCCCGAGATCGCCATCAAATAAGTTATGCTCTGCGCCGGGCAAATTGAAATTCTGTTCGTTGAGAGCATCTTTAACTTCATGCGCGCCAGAATCGATTACTCCTTGGTTCTTATTTGACTCTAAATCGTTCACCACATTGGCGTAGCGATTGTTGTTCTCGTTTTTGGGCAGCTCTTCGGCGGCCGTATCTACGTCCGCTGCCGGCTCACCCTTACCATCGAAATTATCGGGAATGGGCGCCACATTCTCGGGCAGCTTGCGCTCTAACTTGACTTCAGCCGACGGCTTGGCCGGTGGCATAACCAAGGGGGGCTGCCCACTACTACTACTGCTGCCAGCAGCCTTGGGTGCCACAGAGGCATTCGGGGCTGCGTCGGCATTTGGAGTACTAGTGTTGGACTTGCGCGGTGCACTTAGAGGCGAAACAAGTGCAGCGGCTGCGCCGGCGGCGGCAAGGACAGGATGCTCTTGCTGTTGTTGCTTGACAGTTTCGTCCGCTAACGTTTTAAGCGCCTTGGGCACAATCTGAAAATTTTCAACAGAATTTAGTATGAGGCTGTGATTGTGGCGCACATCGAAGCGCTGTTGTGGCAATTGTTGCTGCTGCATTTCCAGCCGCTGTTCCACACCGACACCATGGGGTTTAGTTGTTGCGTTAGTTGCTTGGCGGCTCGGCTTGGCGACGCCAATTCTGTACAGCCCTTGACTCACTTGCACTTGCTCGTTGAAGGACTTTTCGTTGCGCGGCTTCCCGATACTGTGCGCCGGCTGGGCGGGGCTGGAGCGGCGCGTGGGCATCTCGTCGGCCGACAGCGACTCCACTGGCTTGACGAGCTGATGTTGCGGCTGTGCCAGCGGCTCGAACTTGCAGTGCGTCTTCAATTCGCTGAACGCCGCCTCCAAGGTGCGCGTCTTGTGCTCCGACTCCTTAAGCAATGCCTCGTACTTATCCTTTAAGTGCAACAAAAGTAGAATAATAAAAAAATAAGGATAAGAATAAGGATAAGGGCTCACTTTCCATGCAGTTGCATCGTGCTGCTTGTTGTCCTGCTGCAGCTGCCGAAGCTGGGCGAGCAGCGCTTTCGTGTCTTCGATGTGCTTCTTCTTGTTCGTGCTGCACTCCGCCTGCAGTTCAGTGTGTTTGGCATCCAGCAGCTTGTACTTGCTCACTTGCACGTCGAATTTCTGCTGCAGCGTCCGTTCCGCGTCCTGTTGCTTCTCGTTGTCATCCTGCAGGCTTTGCTTTTCGGCACGCATCAGTTCCACCTTTTTCTCCGCCGCCAACTTGTTGTCGCTGAGCGCTGCAGAGAATAAAAATATGTATATATAAAGTCACATTTGTGGGATTGCAACTCACATTGCAACCTAATGTTGAGCTCCTCCTGGCTTTGTTCGCAACGTAGGCGAAAGACTCGCGTCTCGTCGAGCTGCTGTTGGGACATGTGGTAAATAACAATCATCATGATGAGCACGACGAACATGCTCATGAGTATGCAGATGCGAACGCGCCCCGAACGGGCAAAACGTGCCGTGCTCATAATGTCTAATAGCGAAATCCTCAACTTCTTGCAACTTATCAATATTATTATTGTGTTGCATTCGACGAAACGAAAAACTAATCGAAAGAATTTCAAGTGCTGTAAAACGTTTTACCAGTCTGTCCGGGCAGCGTTGCCAGACGTTGGTAATCAATATATCGAATTTGCTGAGCTTTTTGCTCGGCAGTTTGCGCGTCTACTGATTAAAATACAAACCTAATTCTACAGTACACGCCGGCAGCTCGTTGGGAGAGTTCACGTTGCGGTAAAAGCATAAGTTCGTTGAGCTTTCGTTTGAGTTGAGTGCCGTACGCTGACGACAACGCGCCGAAAATCGTACAAAAACAACGTACATACATACATACATGCATATATTTCATTTCATTTCATACATACAAACGTATATATGTATTTCAAAGTTGTATATTAAACGCAACTATTAGGTGTAAAGTTAACAAGTCAATTAAAAGCAGCTGAGTGAAACAACAGAAAATTAAATGTGAGTTTTGCCGCTGGTTTCATCGATTTCAATTTATTTAAACAAATTCAAACATGTGCATATGTATATATACTTAAATATATATGTAGTTATGTTTGTGCGTCAATCAATTTAGTTTATAACGAGGTGTCCGAGCTGACCAATGATAATGTGCATACATCCAAAATTACGTAAAATACTGTACAAAAGTTAAAGCTGCCAAAAAAAGAAAACAACGCCTAATTCTGATACTAAGTATATTATGTATCAGTAATTATTATTATTATTATTGACGTTTCTACCTGCACAAAACCTGCTCCAATTTAAGAACACCACAAGGCAAACAAAGGCGACAACAGAACTCTCAACAAATGTCACGCTCAAGTTTTCAGGCAGTAACAGTAATCGATAATGCGAAATGGTGTGATAACAACAATTGAAAGACACGATGTACATACATACCCGTATGCTCATACATATATACATTCATGCAAACATATGGATGTATCCACATAAACATGTTTGTGCGGGCCTTTAATCTAAATCGCTTTATAATGTTATAACCAATTTTCTTGGCGACATTAGGCCAAGCAGCTGCTTTTGGCCTTCTACAAGACGATAGAGTTTGGGCCGCATATCTTTATATTTACAAAATTTCTGTCGCTAAAGATAATAAAAATAAGTAAGGTTGCACTTGTCTGCAGTGTCCGACTACGGATACCCTGTATCCCTGTGTATGGTTATCAAATTTGGTGCTCTAGCTCTAATAATATGCGAGAGAAGTTTAAGTAAAAACATTTCCTAAAATCGAGATTTATCAATATTAATAAAATGGGGCAAGTATATAGAATAATTTTTTTTTGCATGTGGTATAGGAGAACTTGTCGATTTAGGCTAGTCGTTCTGATCACGAATATATCGTCTTTATGGGCAAAAACCAATACGCCTTTTTGTTATTTTCAATGGGTACATGGTATAAAAAGCCCAATTCCCTTATCTGCCGACCACTGTGGCAATACCATTAAAATTATTAAATATTATATTATTAAATTGCGCTTAAATGATCGTTCAGAAGTTGTTCAATTCAGCTTTTAAAGTGCTTTTACTGATTCAATCATCACTTTCACGCCTTAATGCTAAAAGTCGCACATACATACATATTTATTCAAGTATAAATTAGTAAATACAAAAACACATAGTCAACGTTATATGTAAGCGCTCCCATTTGATATGATTGCCAATCTCTGAAGAGCGAAGCCAGAAGCCAACTTTGCTGCATATATCAATGGACCTTGGACCCGCTCTGCATAACGGAACCACTAATATTGCCATTTCAATCAGAAGATAAGCTAAAAACAACGTTCCAATAATTGAATAAACAAAACTTGAAAAATATTCGCTTATCTCTGATAAGTAAATTCAATATGCAAAGTTAGTAACATCTGTTGTGTGTATGTATATAGTATATTTTCGTAATTTATTTGCCGGAAAACCAGTTAAAAGCCATTTCAAAATGTTGGTTAAAAAATAACTCAATAATTTGTATTCTGAAAGTACAAGTACATTCTTGTAAGAATCGAGGTTTATTGACTAAGGATTTTGTAAAATTCTTCTTTAGGGCGCGAGTTGGATTCCAAGGATTGGATTTATCGTTAGATTTAGCCGTTTATAGTTTATAACCAAATGTAATACAACAAATAAAAGTAATGTTTGTTGGATTCTATTAGCCCAAAACTTATATATGCATATTGTTTTTCATTGCAGAAAAATGGCAACAATACAACGGCAAACAGATGATATCCAAAATCAGCCGCTGCAACAACCGAAGCAGCAGCAGTTTGCGTAAGTTATTAATAAATAAAAAACAAAAACATCGAAAACATGAAATAGCTGCAAATGCAAATAATAATAAGTGAACTAGCAGTTTGAGTGCAATTAGTAACAAGAGTAAAGCACTAAGTAAACTCAGTTGAACCTTGATTATTCTGTTAAAAGAGGTCACACAATATGTATTCTACAATATTATTTATTTTTAACAAAAGCATGTGAATCTGCAAATATAAACGAACATTTGCCTATAGTTTATTCTATTTTATGAAATATATTTATTTAAAAAATTCGTTTAGGATAGTCTGAATTTTAATATGTTTACTTAAAAGAATTCACTGTCAAAAGAGGTATAAAATCAATCTCTCAGCATTCCGGTTAACAGATGTTCCCGGTCAATAGAGGTATAAAATCAATCTCTCAGCATTCCGGTTAACAGATGTTCCCTGTTAATAGAGGTTCGGATAATCGAGGTTCAACTGTATATACATCCATATGTTCCTATAACGGGCATACATATGCGAAACCATATATATAAATACCTACATACGTACATATGTTTACGCATTTGTAAGTATTTGTATAAAAAATTACTTATTTATTTGATAGTTTGTTGTCGCTAAGAATCAGCAACTGATAAACAAGTCATTGGCCCCGCATTTTCTCACACCCCTCTTTTTTTAAATTAGTTTTACTTGGGCCAAAGGCGCAGACATGCTCAAATCCAATGACATAATATTGCATATTGCAATCCTTATTAGCTTATTCTTTAGCAAGTTTTCGCGTGCACTTGTGTGCTGTATTCTATAAATAGTGCCAAACATCGTATAGCTGAGACATTTTTATGGTATGCTGGCAAGCTACCAATTATTTTTCATATTCGTCGAAAAAAACAAGACACCTTTTTTTTGCTGCTACGTTAATTTTGCATTCTTTTAAATTAAACGCCAATTATCGATTGCCAACCGCCGATTTATCGATACACGTGCAGCGATAATTGCCATCTGCTGCACGCTTCACTATCAATGTCAAGGTCGCTTGTCTGGGAACTGTTTATTGTTGTTGCTGCACACACAAAGTGAATGCAAAGGTTAACGCAGTGCAAATATTTGTCAGTTAGCCAATTAAATACTAAAGCTCTACATATATGCACATACATACTCTACAGATTGCTACCGAAGATCATTAACGGCGGCATTGCTGGCATCATCGGCGTCACATGCGTGTTCCCCCTGGACTTGGTAAAGACGCGACTGCAGAACCAGCAAATCGGTCCAAATGGCGAGCGCATGTACAGCAGCATGTGAGTGCTAAACTCTGAAGATCATACTTTTCGAGTCTGTGTGCTTATCTCTTATCAATGCTCTTCCAGGTTCGACTGCTTTCGCAAGACGTACGCGGCGGAGGGGTATTTCGGCATGTACCGCGGCTCCGGCGTGAATATCTTGCTGATTACACCTGAGAAGGCAATCAAATTGACGGCGAACGATTACTTCCGACACAAGCTTACCACTAAGGATGGTAAACTGCCGATCAGCAGCCAGATGCTAGCGGGCGGTTTGGCTGGCGCCTTCCAAATTATTGTGACCACGCCCATGGAGCTGCTGAAAATCCAAATGCAGGATGCCGGACGTGTGTCCGCTGCAGCTAAATTAGCTGGCAAAACCATCGAAAAAGTCTCAGCCACACAACTAGCTTCGCAGCTTATTAAGGAGAAGGGCATCTTTGGCCTGTATAAGGGCATTGGCGCCACGGGCCTGCGTGATGTCACCTTTTCAGTCATTTACTTTCCACTGTTTGCCACGCTCAATGACTTGGGTCCACGTCGCAATGATGGATCCGGGGAGGCAGTATTTTGGTAAGCATTTGCAGCCTTCCCTTGCCTGATCGTGTTGAATTGTTTTCTTTATGTTCATTATTATTAGGTGTTCCTTCTTGGCCGGTTTGGCGGCTGGTTCGACCGCAGCTCTGGCGGTCAATCCATTCGACGTGGTCAAAACGCGACTGCAGGCCATTAAAAAGGCCGATGGCGAAAAGGAGTTTAAGGGAATTTCAGATTGCATTACGTAAGCGCATTTTTACATACATACGCAAACTGTGATACTGGATTCTATATATATATTCTTTTAAACCCCCAGCAAAACACTGAAGCACGAAGGACCCACAGCGTTTTTCAAGGGCGGCCTTTGCCGTATGATTGTGATTGCACCATTGTTTGGTATTGCCCAAACCGTTTACTATTTGGGCGTCGCCGAGGGCTTGCTGGGCGTGCAGAAGAAGTAAATGGCATAGGGAATTTATCCAGAGGCATTTTTGCGTTTACTCTCTCTGAATGTTATATGTATGTATATGTATGCGTTAACGCTGTTGTTGTTACTGTTAAAGCTGTCTAATTTCGATGTAAGAAGTGAAAAGCGCGCCATAGAATGCAATTATGTTACTCCTTCCACATATAAATGTAGGTATTTACATTTGTCTATTCGGTCGATAACACAAACTACTACAAGCAAAAGAACTTCTACCCCAATGACAATAAGATAATGAAAATCAATGCTATTATTATATAAGTGTTTATTTTTAGCAATATCTATCATATCCAATAAATGGCAAATATCGTCTCCATAGATAACATTTATAATTAGTTTCCTGCAATTTGCACGTTCTTTTGCCCATATGAGTGGACATTTTTAGTAAAAAGAAACAATGTTATAAACAGTGAAGTTGAAAGCAAAACCGAACCAAAATTAAAACTATATATACATATATTCTACACAAATGTCAATATATTATTACCAGATACTCGAACAGCTTTTATTTTTTATACTTAACAAATTTTTAGTGTACTCGCGAATTTAAATGGCATCTGCAAAGAAACCTGATGCATTTGCGTAAGTTTTTGGTCAGATTCTGATGGAGTGCATCAAGTGGTTAACCGAAACCCAAACAGTGTGCTGCCCAAGCTCATTAACGGCGGAATTGCAGGCATCATAGGCGTGACATGTGTCTTTCCCTTGGATTTGGTGAAGACACGACTGCAGAATCAGCAAATTGGCCCCAATGGGGAGCGCATGTACGCCAACATGTAAGTTGAAGCCACTGGGCTATTGCCTGTTATTCATGCTCGTCCTACGCGACTGGCAGGTTCGATTGCTTCCGCAAGACTTACGCTGCGGAGGGATACTTCGGAATGTACCGCGGTTCCGCCGTCAACATCTTGTTGATTACTCCTGAGAAAGGCATCAAACTCGCTGCCAACGATTATTTTCGTTACCATCTGTGCACAGCGGAGGGGAAACTAACCCTGCCCATGCAGTGTTTGGCGGGAGGATTAGCTGGTGCATTTCAAATCATTGTGACTACGCCCATGGAGCTGTTAAAGATTCAGCTGCAGGATGCCGGCCGGGTGGGTGGACAGGATTTGAAAAAGGTGACCGCATGGTCGATCACCAAGCAGCTTGTAAAAGATAATGGCATCTTCGGTTTATATAAGGGGGTCCGGGCCACTGGCGCGCGTGATATTACCTTCTCTGTCATCTACTTTCCACTCTTTGCCTCTCTAAATGACAGTGGACCCCGAAAACCGGGTAGCTCTGGCGAAGCCGTATTTTGGTGGTCCCTAATCTCTGGTTTGCTGTCCGGCATGACGGCGGCTTTCTGCGTCACGCCCCTGGACGTGATTAAGACACGTTTGCAAGCCATTAAGAAGGCAGACGGCGAAAAGGAGTTTGATGGCATCGTCGACTGCATCAGGTGGGTCTTAGCATCATCCCCAATTTAATTTAAGATTTGAAATAACCCACACGCCCCTCCACTCTTAGAAAAACATTCAAGTTCGAAGGACCTCATGCGTTTTTCAAGGGTGGCTTGTGTCGAATGATTGTAATTGCCCCACTTTTTGGTATTGCCCAAATGGTGTACTTCCTGGGCATAGCAGAGCAGATTCTGGGTATTGAGCAAAAGAAGACGGTTTAACAGTAGTTTGTATAAATACATGTTTTGGAAACTAATTTGTTGTACACTCGGGTTCACACCTTATTTAAAAGCTCGAATGATTGTAATTGTCCCACTTTTTCGTATTGCCCAAATGGTTTACTTCCTGGGCATAGCGGAGCAGATTCTGGGTATTGCGCAAAAGAAATCGGTTTAACAGTAGTTTGTATAAATACATTTTTTGGAAACTAAATTGTACAGCCGGGTTCACACCTTATTTAAAAACTTTACCCATTAAAATATTGAAAACTTGTCTAATCGTTTGATAAATGTGTTTTTCGTCGGTTTGTCTCTTAACTCATTTTTAAAGCTTTGTGCGTTAAGCGAGGGCAAATGGGGAAATGTTGAATGGAAAAAAGTTGTGTTTTTGTTCGACTTCTAACTTAAAATGAAGATGGAGCCATCTGCAAATTGATTGAAGTTGCGTTTCATCGATCTTATCTGGCAAACTGCCATATATTTTTACTAGCTCGGGACAGTTGCTTTTCGTTCAAATTACATTTATTTACTTGATTAATTTATTGCGGTTTTTGCTTAAAAAAATTTCACTTGCATTTTCACTCCGGGTTTGGAGTAACCAAAACAGTTAATCGGGACTTTAAAATATTTATACACAGATCTTTGCAAAAAAAAACTGTCATTGAACAGTTCATCGCCCGTTTAATGGGTTTGGAAGTGGGTTTTTCAGATCAGTAAAACGCGAATTCATTTGAAAATGAGCTTCATTATTTTTGGACAGCAAGTGAACCTTCGGCCATGCAACTTTGAACGGATACTCTTCACAAGGCGGGATTTTTGGATAGTGCAAAACAAGTGCCCATTTTACATACATATTTACATTACATATAGAGATTGAAAATACATTGCCCGGATAAAGCCGGGTAATACTTACAGTAGAAATAAGCATAAAAGTGAGAGGATATATACAATTTGGTATTGCCTTTGCCTTTTTCTTAACTTGTCGACAGGCTATTAACAATTAAATCAGTCTAGTAGGCCTTACATGTATCGGATTCGGAGTCGAGTTCGTGAAATTTGACTTCCGAACTAAGCAGGCAAAAACGGAGTAACCGTCGATTTTTTAATGAAAGACATGTTGATTATAAGTTTGTTCATATTTAATTTACCAATTATTTGTTTTATATTTTTTTCGTATTGTAAATTTTAAGTTATTTTGTTTAATGGCGATTGCAAAAAAAAAAGGTTTGCGTGAGTCAATAGACTTTACCAAGCAGGTTGTGAAAGGCAATGGCATCTTCGGCTGATACAAGGGGATGCGGGACACTGTCGCACCCTTCTTTGTCACTCTAAATGACAGGCGGTGGCTCTGGTGACGCGGTCTTTTGGTGGTTAAAAAGGCAGATGGCGGAGTTTGATGTCATCGTCGATTGCCGCAGACGGGTCCCACGTTTAGAAACACAGAGTTCGAACGACCTCGGGCGTTATTGAAGGATGGCTTGGGTCCAATGATTGTAATTGCTTCACTTTTCGAAATTGCCCTAATGCTCTACTTTGTATTGAGCAAAATAAGTCAGTAACTTTTGGTTTAAGTAAATTCCTTAATTTTTTCTTAATTTTCTTTTCATATTGCATTTTGAAGTTGTGTTAACTGATATGTGGTCAATTCGAATACACACAATTCTCTTTTTATGCGATAGATAAGTTTCACAGAAAACCGCATTAAAATTTTCGAAAAGCTCTAAAGTCCAAAAAATCGCGTAGAAAAGTCAATATAAACTTTTTTTTTTATTTTAAAACTGAAAAAATTAGTCTTTATCAACCAAGCACTTGTCTTTACAACGATAATTTATTCTTACTTCTTGTATTGGCTATTCTGTATAGAACAAATATTAAAAAAGGGAATCTCATACAAAATACCGAATAAAATAAGATCGCATATCTTCGAAATCTTGTAAGAAAATTTGCATAGAAATCGTATGGAAAAAAACCATTTAATTTCGAAATCGCATAAAAAGAGAATTGAGTGTACGTAAATAATAGCTTATTATTCATATCGAAATGTAAGCAAACGTATTTGATTGCATCTGGTCAGACCATGATTATAAAGTAACTCGAGAGTAAGCAAAAACAATGTCTGAAAGCAGCCACCAAGTCCCTTCAAGCGATATCGTTAAACTCGACATCTGTAAACAACTGTCGGAATTGTAGATGTCGGAGACCTGGGACATCGAGGGAAACATTAAGTAGACAAACCCGCTAGATTCTTAGCCACAATGACTTTTGGAGAAGTTGTGGAGACGAGATTTTTCTGCAACTATCAAGCTGTCGTGTAACCAATAACCATTTCCGGGGATTTTACTTCCTGAAAGTGTTTAGCTAAAAGAATTTTAGAAAAAGGTGTCAGTAGCTGCAGGTGATGTTGTTGATCGTGTTTACTCCAATTGTTGCTTAAGTCAAAGGATAGTAAAAAAAATCGTTTTTACTTTGAAAATACAGATAACACGTGAAAGCCTTTATTAATTTTTCTTATTTATATTGATAGATTCGTTTTAATGTTCCATCCCAAAACTGGACAGCTTTTTATCAGCCCACCTCTCATATCACAATCTATTCAAACTTTGTCACCACCCCACTTCAGATAACATCCGCAGGCTGAGTGCTTGGCGTTGGGCCAGCTTCTGCACTCAAGTCCATATAACGACTGCGCTGCCAGCGAGCCAGTACGGAGCGATACCATTCAAGGAAGATGGCCTGCCGGTACATAATGATACCCATTTGGAGTATTGCTAGACCCATGAGTGTAACGAGATTTATGATTTCCCACTCAGCAAAGATGACAAACGCCCAGATAAGGTAGACTCGTATTCCGTCAGCGAGCAGACGATTGGCACTGGATGAGAACTTTGCAATCGACATTCCCACACAGTTGTAAATGGCACAGGAGCAGATAAAGCCGACAAGTGCTAGGATTAACATCGTGTTGTTGCGAAGCTGTGGAATAAGATCGCTTAGATCATCAAAGACACCACGGGAGCTCTCGTTGAAGGGCACAACGCTAGGCACAAAGTTTAGGCAAATCGCTGCCAAGATTGTGATAATAGATCCAAAGATGCCTTGCCAACCAGCAGCCTGGATAGGCACAAAATCGGAGGCTTTTAAATGCTTCTCCTCGTACACATACTGAAAAGCGTGCAGCACCTCCGCAATTATAATCAATAAATCGCCTGTTAGGATGGTATTGTGGTCCGTATGTGGCAGCGTTTGATTATCGTAATCAACCCGCTGTACATCCAAGGACAATATGTCAACGATGCCGCAAGTCATGGTAAAGATGGCCAGCCAGTGGCGGGTAGTCAGCGTTTGGTTCAAGTACATGGTGCTGAACAGACCCACAAAGATCAGTGCAACGCCTGCAAGAGATAAGCGAAACTCAGTGCTGAGACGGACACTGACTGATAACAAACACACCTCTTATCATTTGAAAGCTTGTGGCATACGTCAAGTACAAGCCAGTAAACAGCATAATGGAAGCAACGGTGCGCAGGAAAGACGGCAGCAACATGCTAAGTGGATGGAACTCGTGGTTTCCGCTGGTCAGAATGAGACTTTGTTCGGTGCCAAGCTGCTAAGATACAATTACGGGCTATTAACATTGGGAAGCGTATACCGGAAGATATCTCATCTCCACTTACGCCGCGTCGACTGCAGATCGCATGAACCACTTTGTAAACTGCAAAACACAGAAACTCGCCCAGGAACATGAGCAGGGTCAAGACCACAGGGTGCTGAAAGTGATGGGGCTTTCCATCACTGCCCTCCACCAATTGCATGCTCGTCCATCTGTAATTCATTTTACAGTAAAAGTGCAATTCTGCAATTTGCGCAGTGTTTACAATATTTTGAATTTACTTACTTTATTAATACAACGTTTACTGTGCCGCTCAATACGAACAGCAGGGTTAAAAATACACGATGATCCATTTTAAATCATTTAATGCATCGAACCGCAGCGTTTTTAATTTAATTTAATATTATTGACGTTCTTTGTGTAATTTGAGATGCGCAATGGAAAAGAAAACAACATATGATGTACAATCGGTTCTATGTACTAGTACGGGGCAAGATATGCCTGTAACCAAGGAACACTTTAGTTTTTAATTGTCTAAAAATGCACCAAGCCCAACCAATTTACCGATTAGCTTTAAAATATTTCTTTTGTTGCAAAAACTGCAAATTTAATAGTAAAATTTTGCTTGCCAAAGCTTGCCAGACCATCAGTAGTTGAGGTGCTGCCAGACTTTACCAAATAAAAGTCAGCTGTTCAGTGTTGGACAAAAAAACAACTCTACAATGTGCGCGCATATTTAAACCCAAAACTCATATACAGTTTTTTAATTTTTTTTTTTTATTAAAACCAAACTTAAAAAATATCACAGGATATAGATATTAAAAAGAGCATTAAAATGAATAAAAGATCCAGTTGCCTTTAGGACGCCAGTGTGGCATTTTGTGTGTTTTTCCTGTGAAAATTTTATTGGTTAATAGTTAAGTTGCCAAATAAATATAAAATCGTCACAGCATCATAACAATAAACAAATAATGCAACAAAAAGCGTGTGATGGTGTCTCACCTGTAGTGTTTTCTAAGTGTGATAAGATGTTTGTATTGTTTGTGGTGGAAGTGTTTACCATGCTTAGAGCTCATCTCTTTGGTGAGCCAGTGGCAGAGTCACTTCCTCAACTGTGCCCAGGCGTATGGTTTCATTTGGTTTGGAAAACTTTGGTATATATTCTACTGTATCACTGTTGCTAAACACCGATTTGTGTAGATTGTCCGTTGGTGCCGCGGGATCGGGACTTGTGAGTGTTATTTTGGACTTTGTCGCAACTCTGTGGAATGTATGCATGTATGTATATGTATATGTCGTGTGGTTAAGGGGTGTGTTCTGTGTCGTGCGTTTTTTAGTAAGGCTCTACGTAAAAGATTAGTTTTTAAAACGAGTGCAAAGTCAAGAGTTTAAGTTTGAATTTGTACCTTAAGTACAGCTATTCAAAGTGAATATAGTTGAAGAACTTAATGGGTGGTCATAGGGTAGAGTTCTATTGACGCTGGCGGGTTCCACCGCGTGCTCCGCGCAATTTTTGTGGATTTCTAAGTTTAGATTGTATATATCCATATATGTGCTCATATATATTTACTAGTTAGATATTATTTGCGGTATGGTTTACCTGTCCCTGGCCTGCATGCTGGCCTCCACATCCAGGCTGCGTGGCTGACGGAAATCGCATTCCAGTGAGAAAGCCGAATCACCAGGTGTTATTAGCTCCGGATCGTTCTGTATGACCACAATGTTGGTGTAGAGCTCTCCATCCTTGAGGGTCTGGCACTGATCCAACTGAAAGTTCATCTCCAGCGTACGTGTACCCTGCTGCGCATTGGGCTTCATGAAGCATGGGGCCGTTTGTTTATAGAAGCTGCCACGAGTGTACATGACGCCCGTAAACGGCTTCTCAGTCTCCAACATCACATTCATCGAATTGGCACCGCATTTCAGATTTACCTTTTGTATACCCTGATCGCTGCCCTCGATTTTAAAGGTGTCCGAAAGGTCTTGTTCCCAGATTTCTGCAATGATGTGTGTTGTCGTACAAATATCCAATTTGATTCACCATTGTCTTATATATTATATGTACAATATATACAAAATGTTGGTATTTTTATAATACACTATTTTTGGGGAGCGAAATAAATCTTTTTTGTGTAGCTGATTACAGATATCTAAAATCGGGTATATAATCAATAAAGTTGTATCTAATATAATTCGTGTGAGACTGTGGAACTAATGTTTAGAAATCCTAAGTTAATGAGGAAACTAACTTTTTTGAACTTAATCTAAAATAACAGCTATGCCTGCAAACCGATTGTAGTAGGAAAACCTTAACTTAAAAGTTGCGAATATTCTTAGGCATAATATTACTTGGGTTTTACAAGTACTGTAATATCACAAACTTTAATTTTATTTGGGGAAAGTGCTCTTTTCGTTTTTAAAAAATATTTTCTTTTAAGAAAATCGGTGTTTACAATTTAACGGTAAACGTTCTCTACCAAAGTCACATAATTTTGTATCTCCAACCAGCGAACCACGACAAAAAAGTTCAAGCAACTTTAAGCACATATCTCTGTTTACTTTGTCTGGCCTTTTAAGCCGGCTACAGCAATACATTTAAACCGGTTATTTTTGTTTAGGTTTGGGCCTGCCTAGAACTGCCCTAACTTGCCATTGAAAATTTCTCCACACCTTCCATGAATCAGCGATCGTAGAGCCTTTGTGAAGACATGTCGATAGCCTACCTTGGTTCTGCTGCTGCTGCTGCTTCTTGTTACCGGTTGCGTAGATGGCTAGCAACATGTTGCAACCCAACAGGAGCAAGAGCATATTTTTTAACCTCAACATATTGCACTTGACTACAACTTCTATTATTTAACACGAACTTAACAAAGTTTGCAGCTGGCTTAGATCACGGAAAACACGTCTTAACGACTCAAAGCTGCAGGCAAAACTGACGCTTCGATTGCGACGGCGCGGCGCATATAAACGAAGCGGCCTCAAAGCTCGACTTGGATAGCAGGTGGAGAGAGAGATGAGAAAAAGCGAGTGAGAGTGAGAGAAATAATGAGCGCGTGCGCAGCTGAGAATCTGGTCAATCAGCTGGCGCCCAGGCACCGTTGCATTGATAATATTAAATTTATTGGCAGACCAATGTGACGGCGAGTGTTCACACATACACACATAACTACACACTCATGTACTAGTGCGAGTAAAACGAAATATATTTTAAGCAGAGGCATACAATTGTTGGCAAGGCAAAAACGCAAGGCGCAGTTTAAGGAAAACAAAATGCGGCTTCATCCACAGCATTTCCGCTTTTCATGCGGATTTTTGTTGTGCATTCATTTCGCATTGCATTTTCTTGTTGCTGCTGCCGCTGTTGTTGTGAGTGTTCATTATTCAAAATGTTATTAAACTTCCCTGTTTTGCACACCGCTGTGCGCTTCGGCGGTTCTCCACACAGCAACAATTCGTGTGGTTTGTTTTTCTTTTTATTTGTGTATATTAACTATTGCGTTAATTAAGGCTTAATTAGTGTATTAGCTGGCTGCCCGGCTAGTGACCATGGTGGCGAAAGGTGGAAGTCGAATATTTGCTCTCTTTTGGACAACTAACAAAAATGCATTTTCGAAAGCTTAAGCAATTAGTCAGTTGGACAAATGTATTTGTTTTAATTTGATCGTAACCAGACTAATCGCATAACTGCAGAGCCAACTGCCGGTTGGCCCGCGATGGGTGCATATTTAGCCTACCTTCTCCATAGTATTTCCAATGTTTTCATACCACTTTCTCAATCAAAACTGAATATTCTGAAAAAAAAACAACGTAAATCCTGCTTCGAATCCCAGGCTAGTGTAGCATTTATCTTATCCGACGGAAAGTGCTATTCATAAAAGTTTTCAACTATGTCTTATGCTGTAAATGATACTAACAATAATAATAATGATGATAATAATAATAATAATAATAATAATAATAATTATAATAATAATAATAATAATAATAATAATAATAATAATAATAATAAAAATAAAAATAATAATAATAATAATAATAATAATAATAATAATAATAATAATAATAATAATAATAATAATAATAATAACAATAATTATAATTATAATTATAATATATTATATTATATATATATATATATATATTATATAGATATATATAATTATAATTATACAATACAATGAATGGCATAATAATAATAATAAAAAAAATAATAAAAATAAAGCATAATAAATTTATGCCATTCATTGTATTGTATAATCACAGGCAATTGAGGCTAATTTAAACTATAAACAAAAATAACAAATTTGAAAAAATGTGAAAAGCTAAGCAACCAAACCCAGTGTTCTCGGATATAATATCAAATAATTGAACTGCAATTCTAGTTAAACACAAGGCCGCGAACCCCGGCAAAAAAATTTTTTTGTTTGAATTACAATGAAGTTTGTAGACCTTTTTGATTTCCCAGTAAAGTTATACTTAATAGCTAACAATTACGATCAACTTTCTAGGCACATACGTCTACCTATCTTAAGTTGTTTAAAAACTATTTAATATTTTTGTTTATTTATTTTATTTTATTTTTGCAATATTGGATATTATTTAGTACATACAAAATTGGCAAGAAAAACCTATTTATTATAGTTATTAATATTATTAATAAATTTTAACACCCAATGTCATCTATTTCCTCTTGAGTGCGTCCGAGTACCGTTTCAGTTCGATACCCTCCCAATGAAACGGCGCTGTCAAGATGCTGAAAAGTTAAAAAAACGAGATGTAAAATTAAGATATCCTTAAATTGGCTAACAAAAAACAAGTGAGTACATGGCAGTTGGATTTAACCGACAGTGCAATACTCGTTCACAGTGCAATAGCAACTAAAAAAACTTGAAAACGCTCTTCATATTATTGTAACCTTAAAGTGACCTTCAAACTAGTAAACTCGATTTTTTGAGGCTGGATTGGGCGTGCCCTTTTTTTTTGGTTCGATCATTAGAGGAGGTCAATAAAATGTCCGGATTTTTGGTGACTAGACCCAATATTATATATATTATATCTAATACTACATAGCTCTGTGCCAAAAATTAGCATAAAGACAATTAAAAGGGTATTCCACACCCTGATTGCTGAATAAATATATTGAAAACTAAAAACTACGTAGCTGTAAGACTATGTATATTTCAAATTTCAAGTCCCTAGCTTGAAAAGCTGCAAACAAAATGCATTTACGATGCATAACGAACAGACGGGCGGAGAGAATGGCGGATATTGCATAAAACCAATATACTCTCTTCACTTTGCGAAGGAGTAAAAATATAAAAAATGTATAAAGATGTGCGATTAAAAGTGAAACAGTAAAAGATCATAAATGCAAAATTACAATATACTACTCATAATTTGATTGAGGCACGAAACTGAAACAAGTTCAGCAACAACGTGCAACATGCGAAGAGATGGAAATACTCGAGAGAGTTGCTGGCTGCCTACTGCACCGATGGCCAAGATTGACAATGAGTGGGCACATAAATGGACAAACTAACGGACCGGACTCGGACTCGGGTTCGGGTTCGGAGTGTATTGTGTGTGTATTGACGGTATCTCTGTCTCTGTGTCTGGCCAGTTGTTTGGCTGCGACTGCGACCGCAAATGGAGTCGGATATGATGCAATAGTAACATTGTATCCGAGTTGCACAATTTCGGTCAACTTCCGAGTGCGAGTGCGACCACTCACTTTTCTTTGAGATGCTGCAGCACTTCCTGCTCCTTCGCAGTGAGGCCGTCGTAATTGGCAGCCAAATTTATTTGGAGCAACTGGCGCGTCTGCATGCCAACCAGAAAGGTGGACACATCCCCCAATTGAATGGTGTAGTACATTGCCAGTTTTCCCAGTTCCACTTCACGTTCCTTGCAAAAATTGGCAGCTTGACGCGCTATTTTCTTCTGGTCATCTGTGGCCGGATGCCAGGACTGTGGACCTGCATTGGTCAGCAGGCCCAACGAATGTGCGGCGGCACAAATAATTCCCAGATTCTGCGACTTGAAATAATCCAAATAGTCCAGCAGCGTATTGTCGGTGAGCGTATAACGAGCATATGTCAGCACCGTCTGGGGGAAATGAAAGACATTGGCTACAACACAAAGATCTTTGAAGGGCAAATACAACTTACATCGAATCTGCCCTCGGCACGTGAAATGCATTCTTTTAGCACTGATATGGGGTAGGCGGACAGTCCAATAAACTTGGCCTTGCCCTCCTTGACCAACTGCTCCAGCGCGGGCAGGGTCTCGTTGATCACAATGTCTAAGTTTTCAGCAAATTCAATGTCATGTATTTGGATTACATCAACGTACTTCAGGCCCAACAGCTTCAGACTCTTCTCCACGCTCTCACGGATCTTTTTAGCCCTGAAGTCAAACATATGCTCATAGTCCAGCTCATAACGTGCCACCTTGGTGCCTATGTAGTAGGCTTCCCTTGGCACGCCCTTGAGCGCCTTGCCGAGCACCTCCTCCGAACGACCTTGACCATACCAGGGCGCTGTGTCGATATAGTTGATGCCAGATTTTAATGCTTCCTGCACCGTCTGAATACCTTCTTCCAGTTCGAAGCTGCATCAACACCGACAACAACAACAAAGTGTTTAAGTTAGGCGCCAGAAATAACATTTATTTATTAACATTTCACCTAATCAAAATTCGCTATAAAATTTAAAAAGATTTCATGCCTCACTTTGATAATTAATTTTTCATAATTTTACCATTTTGTTTTCCAACATTAAAAAAAAACGTTTTATTTTATTTTTTACTCGATTACAAAGTGAGAAAAGTATATTGGTTTTGTGCATGTCTGTAATGCTGTCCGACCGTCTGTCCGCCTCTCTCTCTGTCCGTATGAGCACTTATTTTTTCGTTATTGAAGCTAAATACTCGCGTCAGGTGGGCTTAGCCAACCAATTTTGTCACGAACATTGCACAAAACCAATATTCCCTTATTCACTTTGTGCAAAATAATATTGAACGCAAAACATGCTCAGATAACACGCTCTCTTTCTCCTTCTTTTGCGCTCTTTCAAAACCCACCCATAGTTGGCACAGAGCACTCCGCCGCCGAACGCTATTTTGGAGACTTCCAGACCCGTTTTACCGAACGGGCGATACTCCATGCGCTTCACTTGCTCCTCATCGTGGAAACCCTTGACAAAGGTGGCGGGTAATTTGCCGGACATATTTATCTATTTTTAGCCCTCTATTTATTTCGCAGTCTGCCGTAATTCGATCAAGCCCCGAAGAGACGACAAACAATACTGATAGCCGATTCTAAAATGTTCAGAATTACTCTCTGACTTTGGGTTGAGTATCAGTATTTGCACTTGTGTGTGTGCGCGTGTGTGTGTGAGTGTGATTGTGTGAAGTGTTTGCTGAAATGTCAAGCACTTTTGCGAGATTGTAAACGAAATCGTCTGGAAAGTGCAAAGAGATTTAAGCGTCTGAGAGTTCCTTATACTCTAGAAATTTGTAAATATTTTTTTGGTTGCAGTAAGTTAATAACTAAAATCTGAAGGCAGAGTGAAATGGTTTATAGTACGTTTCGAAAGCTCTTAAATTAATTGAATTAATTAATTTAATTTAATAAATATGGACAAAATTGGAAAAAACCTAAGTACTTGATTTAGGTCCTGAAAAAGCTCTTTGAATAGGTTTATTTCTGGAAATGTATACCTATTTTTATAAACATTAAAGATACTGTTTTAAATAGCGCAGCGCTCCTGAATTTATATTCTAATTAATGTCTCTGTCGCCCTTTTAAAGGGAACACCAATGTTCTCTTGCTCTGTCTATTTGCCAACTTATGTACACTAAAATACAAAATTAAGAATTTTGCACTAGAATCCATTCGCATCGAAGACATACATATATTTCAACAAGAATTTCTTTAATATACATATGCAAACACAAAAAGGAAGTTCTTGATTGTATATATTGTTTAAAAATATCAAAAATTGAAAATAAATCAAAATTAACGATATATGCGAAGGGATATACAATTTATAGAGATGCAGATATCTTGTAGATCTTATGTTTATCTCGAGTCGATTATTGATTCTGATTAATAACACATTAGCATGACATTACAGGGTATAAAAGTGCCCTAGCGGCTTTGTACTTATTTTACCATATGAGAAAATTGTACATATGACATACATATTATTTGCTATTATAAGAAATATAATAAATATGCATTATCGCTACCAGGTAAAGCAAATTAAACGCCATGTGAACTTGAGCTGATATTGAAGCAGTTCAAATCTATGTATATACATATATCCGTATATGTACTGTGTCTAGGCAACTGTTTAAAATTTGTGTTGTTCCACACAGAGTGAACGTTAAATGATCATCGATTATACCATCAATTAAAATAATATTTAGTCATGCGTTTACAATATAAGCTTTATTTTAGCTGTCCTGACAGTTTGTAGGGTATTCGTTAAAAGCTTATATATTAAACCATCCTGTGGCTGAATCATTCGGCTATTTGAAGTCTCTGATCGTCGACAAGGTTGATCCCCAGCTGTAGGACTGCTTGAAAACACTGCAAGAGATGCAAATGGAGAGTTCCACTTTAGTAAGCTGCCAACCGGTTGGCATAGGCCAAGTTCGAGTGTTGCTGACGCAATGCTAACACCAAATCCGAATTGCACAATTTCGCCGAACGGGTTTACTCACTTTTCGCGCAGATACTGCAGCACTTCCTGCTCGGCGGAGCTTAAGCCGTTGCAGACCGCATCCAGGTTGATCTGCAGCAGGCGACGATTGGGTATGCCGATCAAGAAAGTGGCGGCGCCCTCCAGCTGCATGGAGTAATACATGGCCAGTTTGCCCAGCTCCACGCCACGTTGCTTGCAGATCTCGGCGGCGTGTCGGCCCACCGACTGCAGCTCCTCGCTGCCGGGATGCCAGGCTTGCGGACCAGCATTGGAGAGCAGACCCATAGCATGGGCAGCGGCACAGATGACTCCCACGTTTAGCTCTCTGAATGCTTTCATGTGCCGCAAGAGCGTGTTGTCCAGGAGAGTATAGCGGGCGTAGGAGAGCACCACATGGACACGACCCTTGGCCCGTTCGGCGCACTCATTAAGAATGTCCACATCGTAGCCGGTGATTCCAATAAATCGCGCTTTGCCGGCTTTCACATACTCTTCCAGCACGGGAATAGTCTCCTTCACCACTATGTCCAGGCTGGGCGCTGCATCCACATCATGAACCTGCAGCACATCCACATAGTCTAAGCCCAGTAGACCCAAGCTCTTCTTGACGCTCTCTCGGGTCTTGGCAGCGGAGAAGTCGAACATGCGATCGGGGTCCAATTCGTAGCGGGCCACCTTGGTGGCTATGTAATACGCCTCCCTGGGCACATCCATGAGTGCCTTGCCCAGCAACTGCTCCGACTGTCCTTGGCCATAGAATGGAGCTGTATCGATGTAGTTGATGCCAGACCTTATCGCCTCCTGCACTGTTCTGATGCCCTCCTCCTCGTCAAACTTTTTGTCGAAGAGAGCGCTTAAGGCGGCACCACCTAGCGCGAGGGTGGATACTCTCAAGCCGGTGCCGCCCAACTTGCGGTATTCCATGCGACGCACCTGCTCCTCATTGTGGAAGCCCTTCACGTAGGTGGCTGGCAGTGTTCCCGACATTGCTGAAGTCTTAGTAGAACTGCGCCTTTAACAGAAATGCCTGGAATATTTATACGCAAGTTCATATGCATTTCACACACACACATGCAGATACACATACACTTCCATACAGATCAGAGAGCATAACTGAGCTTTTGTTAAACTAGGGCCTATTAAGTAGCGGTGCATATTTTCATTTAGCTCAAGCAATAAGAACTATGAGCGTGAGCCATTGAGTAATAAAATACTCTATTACTCAATGAGCGTGAGCGTAGATGGGCTCTCATCGGCTCTCAAAGCTCTGTTGAATTAACTTCTCATTCTCTAAGCATTAGATCAGTCAAACATGATTATTTCACTCGTTTTGGTATTTTATATATGAAGATTTTGGTAATACCATAATAAAGGCCAATTTAGGATTTAGTATTTAAGTAACTATCAGCCTAAAGGAAATTTTGAAATTTATTTGTATGCATATCTAATATATACTTGTTCACGCAGTGAGAAGAGTATATTGGGTTTGTGCAATGTCCGTCTTGCTTTCTTTTCGCCTGTCCGTATGTCCTTTCGCCTGAAGCTACAGATTTGAAACTTTGAATATATACCCGTGAATACCCGCGTTAGATAAATTGTTAAATTTATGGGCTACTCTTACTGGGGGCGGGGAAATCGATATAAAATGTATATCCTCTCAGTCTTAAAGCTAGATACAAATTTTTTTATGCACATTACTGATGACCTACTCTAAAGATCCCGAGCAAATCGATAAAATATACATATCTTTGGTACGGGTAAACCGCTAATATCGATATCTCACACAATTTTAAACCCACGGCCACCAAATTTGGCAGTTTGTTTTATGATAACCTCCCCCACAAATTACAAAAATTTTTCTAAAATAACAATAATAATTAAGACTATGAACGAGTATTGCGCGGTCGGTTATGCCCGACTTCAACGTTCGTAATTGTAACAATTTATCCATTTGGTATTAAAACGGTGTTTCACTGTACTTCAAGCATGTCTTAGACAACTATGACAACCTGAATCTTTTATTATTCAAAAAGTATTACATGAGCTGTATTTTATAAATAATATATTCTCAGGAGAGGTGATTATGTGATTTCGGTTACGAGCAAAATTCTTCATAGATATACATATGCTCCTATGTAGACCAGGGTTAATGCCTTTTTCCGTAATTGCAGAGCGTTGAGAATTAGGAAGCTAAAATGAGCTTAACAAAGGGTAACTTTTCTTCAATGTCCCTCCTAAAGGCCTAAAGTTCAGTCTTTCAGTTCTTGGCTATTACTTACCTATACCAGAAGTTTAATCACCGCAGAATATTATTCTGCCCACTTATCAGCTCGGCTCTCTCCGAGCAATCGTGGAATATTGGTTTTTGGAGTACTATGTTAACTATTTATCAGTGAGAGTTACAATTGTATTTATTGCCTGCTTAATGTGAGTTCCAATCATTGACAAATCATTATAAAATAATATAAATATATGTATGTATATGTAGTGGGCAAAGAAGGAGATACACACAGAGAAAGATATTCATAAATATCGCCGCCGAATTTCGACAGGTCTTCAGAAGAATACGTCGAAATCGCCATTGGGCTGATAGTTGGGCGGCAGCTGTGGTCGTCGCTGCTGCGTTGGCCTGGGCACAATGATGTCGTTAATCTCGTGCAGGATTCCGTTGGTGGCCACCACATCGCATTTGGTAACTCCGGCGTTCTCGATCTTTGGTCGGCGATCGCGAGTAATGCGCAGGTGCTGGCCCGAAATGGACTCGATGGAGCGGACGAACGGCCAGTTGGTGGGGATGATGCCAGCGCAGCAGACAACATCGTTGACAATGTGCGTCTTAACCTGCGCCTCGAGGTCGGCCCGGCCAAGTCCGGTCTTCGATTCGCTGAGCTCGCTGAACTCCTCGAATACATCGTTCTTGGGCACCAGCAGCGTAAAGCTGTCCGCTTCATTGGATAGCAAGTGGGTCAAGTTGGCCTTGCGCACCTGTTCCAGGAATTTGCTGTAGTTGGGATTGGCCTCCAGCGTTTTGAGCAGATTCTAAGCGGGCGAGGGGAGAACGAAACAAACAGGGAGATCGGACAAAGGTCACATTACTTTCATTTTTCAAGCTTACATTCTTGGGCGCTGTCAGGGGGTGATCCAGCTGATGCAGCACAGAGCCGCAGCTCTCGTCATCGAAGTGCACCAGGCGTGCACAGTTCACGGTTGCCCTGTTCATGACGTCCGAGAAGAGCGCGTGCGTGGAGTACAGATTGAGGCGGACATTTGTGCCCGCTACTGTGGGCAAGGAGCTCTCCGACAGGTCACAGGTCTTGATCATGGGCTTGATCACGTGGTAGTTGAGGAACTCCAACAAGTCCTTGTTGTTTTTCAATGTCTCTGGTCGCTCTGTCAACAGACGCGCCCACTCCGAATTCTGCAGCGCCTTGTCCGTGGGTGCAAAGATTGTGACATTGTCCAAATCGTCGAACTGATCGTCGAAGCCAGACGCCTCCAGCAGGCGCTTGAAGATCGTCAGGTTCTTCTGCGACATCAATGTGGTCATTGGCAGCGCGGATTCGGTGGGCAGAATAGTGTCAATGACATGGAGCACTCCATTGGTGCCCATGATATCAGCATCCAGAATCTTGGCGGCGTTGTTGATGTAGATAGCAGGCTCCCCAGTTTGGTTCTGGGCGCGTTGGGTGCGGTTAAGCAGCAGGGGCTCACCCAGCAGATTGTAAGCTGTTGTCTTGGCACCTGGCAGCGTGGCCAACGAGCAGAAGGTCAGATCCAGCATGTGGTTCTTTAATATATCTGCGGAGAGATATGCATGTTAAAACTTAGCTGAATTGAGTAATTTTGATCATGATAGGTAAGAATAAAAGGTGTGATCAAAATTGAAAGGATTGCAGTCACCTATGTGATGTTAAGCGATAAGCTGACTGATTGATTGATATAACTTTGTTCCTTTGCTCGTCGGTTAGTTTCCTTACATGCAAACTAGTTTTGCATAGGTCCGTCATTTTTTTCAGTTTATTTTTCGCGAACGAACAAGTCGGACTACTATATCATATAGCTGGAAAGAAGCTCTGACTAAAGTTCTAACATATGCGCAAAAAATTGTTTATCATCTGTTTTCATATAGTTGTTATAGAAACTATCAGGCGAAATTGAGTTTATAGCGCACATCTCTTATCTTTTTAGAAGTGTATTTGTGTTTTGCACTTCTTAGACAACTGTTTCTCCTTATCGCTACTTACTAGAGGCGCAGCCACGACCCTCCTTTAGAGCACGTCGCAAATGGGGCTCCAGCTTATCGAAGGCCGCGTCCGTGGGCACAAAGATGGTGACGGGCTTGTCGGCCTCCAGCAGGGCGCTGATGTTGGTCTTCTCCAGCACGGTACGCATGATGGACATGTCCGCGCGCTCGCGTATCAGATCCATCACTGTTTTGGTCAGAGGCTTCAGCACGCCGCCCAGGGTGTGCACCAGGGCCTGCTCCGAGAGCTTGTCGTGCTGCTCAATGGGCACGCAGTTAGCGGCATAGCGATAGGGCTCCATGCCCAGAGCTGGCGGCAGCTGGTAGCTGTTGATGCGTATCTTCTGATCGGGCAGCTCACTTTGCAGCAGCTTCTCGTTGGGCACATCCTCCAGCTGCACATCGCCCAGCACCGAGTGGAGCTTGTAAATGGCCGACTGCTGCGAGGCTTCCGCCTTGGCGTCCTCCACGTTCTGTGTGGCATTCAAACATATAGCTTCAACAATCGCTCAGCAGGCCGATTTTAGAGGCTACTACTCACGTTTTCTTGCTGGTGCTGTCCGCGGTACTCCTGGAAGGCGGCATCGTTGGGCACAAAGAGCGTCACTTTTTTGCCGCTGCCGCTGGCCAGCATACCGCCCAGCTCCCCGGCACTCTTGGCGCTCTCGATGAACTGCTTGGCTCCCATCTCTGCGGCTGTTGCTTCGATGTCTTTGATCTCGATCTTCTCACAGGGCGTTGCGAAGGCCGCGTTGCGTGGACGTCCGTAGCCGTGGCAGCATTGGCGTGTCAGAGTCACCGTCTTCTTCTTTCCATTTTGATTGACGCTGCGCAAGAAACCACAAATGAATTAGTTATGCACACACGCAATGTTGGCCATTATGCCTTGTCTGTCTTTTGCCCCACTCACATCTTGGTGCAGACGTGCTTGTTGGGTTTCTCGGCACAGGAGTTCACGCTGAAGTGGAACTGGCCAAAAAGCGGCGAACGGACCACGCTGCCGGCGCCATCACGTTCCTGACCAAAGCTGTCCACTGTTTCATCACCATCAATTTCCGTGGTTGCGCCCTCGTTTTCCTCCTTTTCGGTGCACACATTGGGTCTGCGAACGAATGGGGAAGGAAAAATCATAAAAAATCAATTTGGTTTTCTGTGATAATTATCATTGTGTAGATGTGGAAAATCACAGAAATAACATGATCAAACTCAATATATAGTCATATTATTCTTAAGAATTACTTATTTAGGGTAGGGTGTTCGATCAAGATGTAGAAGCAATCACAATTAAATAATTATTAGATTAATTATATATTCTTACAAACACGGCTGCAAATCTAAGAAATAATTTTGTACCAGCTGTTACAAAAACAAGTCGGGCGTCCCCGACTAGGAGATACCCTGAACCCAGCGGCGAGCTGTCGTTACATACATTTAAACCTCTTTCCATTTATACACAGATTCACAAAGTCACACACACACACACACACAAACGCACGAACTAATCTGCGCACTTTACACATCGGCTGCGCTTGGCCCCACTATGGCAAATAAATTCTTGAATAACTTCTAAACAAAGAGTATGATCGCTATGAAACTTCCAGTGTTTAATAATCTATGTACAAACCAAAGCGCAAGTCCAGTACATAATCTGCGAATTCTTTACGAGAACATAGTGAGACATAGTGGCTGTAGCTCGTGTTGTTTTTGAGATACGCCCAAAAAACCGGGTCAAAAAACCGATAAGCACTGATTATAACAAAACGGGGCAAGTTATCGATCATTTGAAATAAACTTGGTCTGCGTATGGTATATACGAGTCTAAAAAGTCTAAGCTCAGCTCTCT
The DNA here is from genome assembly GCA_035041545.1 of Drosophila colorata. Taxonomy (NCBI): domain Eukaryota; kingdom Metazoa; phylum Arthropoda; class Insecta; order Diptera; family Drosophilidae; genus Drosophila; species Drosophila colorata. Next base: position 3,119,481 of record JAWNLD010000680.1, on the reverse strand, counting down.
AGCCCTTGTAGTCTCTGAAATCGACGCGTAAAAACTAATAATATTATTAAATATTTGTAATACATACATACCCTATAAGTATAACGCTGTTCTTAGTATTTTTTAAATTCCTAACACAACCAATCCCATAAAATTATTAAAGTCATGTTATTTGGATTTACGTGGGTATACTTATTAACCACTCGATATCACTTGCTAATATCTATGACAAATGGCTGACTTGCAAATGAAAAGTCAATGTACTCGTAATCACTATCTGCTGTACATATACACATATAATTATGTATTATGCACATATGTATGCGTTTGTATATCTATAAATCGCATAGTTAGTCAGCACCCAATAAACGCACCCCATGAGAGCACTTACTTATCTGAACATCAATGTGAGCGTTGATAAATGTTTACGTTATGAATTCGCATATAGATACGAGTGTTCACGTGGCTATATGCCGTACTCGTATAAGTAGTTATGATATACTATGTATGTGCTCCATAGAATTAACAGCTTAACAGCTTTGCCTGCCTTCAATTCAATTATTTGAATGTGTGCGCCACAAAGCGGCCCATTGTATGGGCATAGTTTTCGAAATTCGCGGTCTGCCTGTACTGTATTTGTACATATATATTATATACATATATTTATATAGGTTTATGTATACGTATTTTTTTATGTATAACGTCAATTTTTCAATTGCTGTGTCTGACTTTCGTTCTCGGTACAACAAAAACAAATGCAATGAGTACACGACCAGTTGATTTCACAATTTTGCTTTAATAACAATTTAGAAAAGTGCAAACGACATCTATGTATATCTATATAGATTGCATTATATACTATAAGTATATATTCATTTACCCATTCACGTTGCAAATAATACAAACATATATCCAATATGGGCTAGTTTGCTGGCTTTTGTGCTGGCAGAGCAATTAATAGAGAAATCGCCGGGCAACTTAAAGCCCAGTCCAGCAATTTTCCGATCACTTGCTCATGCATCAAGTCTTTATTAGTTATTATTTTTGTTGAAAGCGTTTTAAATTAATATGATTAAACTTGGAAATTATGCATGATGTCCGTTCACTTGACCACATCGGCAAAGACAGAAGATCTATCAGTTGGCAATAAGTTGCGAGACATTACAAGTCAAAATTATTATATATTTAATAGCTCAAATGAACTTGACATTGCGCTCAGCTAATTACCAAAGGCCAAGAGCGTCGAAATCAGTCGAGCGCGGTGATTAGGAAAGAAACGAGCCAAGTGACCATAGATAATGCTATGAAAATACTATGTATACGGTGTATATATTTTAGAATATAACAAGTAATTCGAATGAGAGACTTGGCAGTAATTTTGAGGAGAATATTAATTTGCCTTAAGAATTATTTAAAAGCCAAACCACATTTTTTTAAAAGCGGTTTGCATTTTTTTATGTTCTAGAGAACTTTTGACTAAAGTAAAGAAGATAATAGAACATATTCTACCAATCAATTAAAAATTATAACATAAAACGATATGTTTTTATATAAAATCTGGAACCAAGCCTGGAGGTCGAAAGTATTTATTTTTCGGAATTTAATATTAAGGTTTTGTTGATATTTGCCCAAGATATACTATATCCAGTATTATTGGCATTACGTAATCAAAATTGATTGTCAGCCGGCGATGCAAGTGTTAAATAACAATAGGAAGAGTTAATCACACTGGCTGAGGGGTTATTATTGGGCATCAAACTGTATGTATCTTTATCTCAGTAAAATACTTCTAATTCGGATTTATAGTCACGATTATCACTTGCCTCTCTAGCTGTTTGATTTTTCCCTTCATTCATAAAGTGAAAAGAGCATATTGGTGTTGTGTTCCCCTGTCCGTTTGTCCGTATCAACGCTAGAGACTTGAAATTCACAACTTATACTCGTGTATACCCGCTTCTGATAAAGTGTCAGATAAGGGAAAGTGTAAATCACAGTTTAAAAGTCACGGCTTTGAGGTTACAAATATTATTAATTTTTGTTATAACACTGTAAACGAGTATTGCGAAGTCGGTTACACCCGATTGCAAAGTCTGCAATTGTTTTGTGTCGTGAGTTTTGTAAATCCCCAATAATATGCGCAAAGTCAGTAATTTTAATTGGCCAAAATGATAATTTTTTAAGAAACCACAAATAAAAATTTTAAACAAAAAAAATTTAATTTTATTTCAATAGTGTTGTAAAGCTTACAAAAAAACATGTTCTAAATTTTTTAAAAATCTATTTTCTACAAATAAATACGAATATAGGGAATTTATCCATGTTGTACTCACCCCTTCCACCAAGGCTCTTGAGCGTTGCCGAATCCGAAACCTCCAAAAGAGTTGAAGAACTCATTGCCAAAGAATGGGAATGATTGCTGGAAGAATACAGCCGGATTGGGGGAGTTCACGTCCGTGGTGATGGCATCGACATCTGTGCGGGAGAGTTCAGTCTTAAAAAGGTCTTAATTGGATTTCAGACTGTGTGACTTACTGAACGGCTTATGCTCCGAGCCCGGGTTGTGTCCTTGGTGTGAGACAGCTAATGCTGCTGCTGCTGCCGCCTCCGCTTCTGCTGCAGTCTGTCGTCCCTGTTGGTGCTGATGCTCCAGAGGCACGAACTCCGTGTCGCTGATGCCGTCGCTCCCGAAGCTGTTATAGAGTGGCAACAGTGGCGCATTAGGTGGGGCGTGGGGGTATTGCTGCTGCGGCGCCAGCGGGGCTGGCGGGGGTGCTGCCCACACGCTGGCCACTCGCTGTGACGGCTGAGCGTGCAATGGTTCTAGCGGTGCTAGTGGTGCAAATGGTATGGGCGCAAACAGCGTGCGATGCAGCGGTAATGGTCGGGTTAAATGTTGCATAAAGCTGTCGAGGAGGGGGCGGAGTGGGAGTGAAGTGTTTATTTGGTTAGTGTGTGCTGTGATTTGTTGTGTTGCAGCTGTCTTTATAGTGTGTGGTGTGTTTTGTGCCAATTCATGCAAATTCCACACCAGTGCTTAACTGTCCCTAAATCGGATCTCCACCATAATTCATATGCCTTCCATTGTTTCGCACATAAAAGAAGCTCCGGCCCGGCTGGGCATTCTCCGTATGTATGTATCTGTATATGTACATACATACATATAGTAAGTATACGGCCTGATCGTGCCCATTGTTTAGCAATTGTTTTGCGCAGCATTTCTGTGCGCCGAATACTAATTGCCTGCCTTCATTTACTCAGAAGCTAATACTATAAAAATCAAATGAAAATTACTTTTTTTCCTGAACGCCCGAACCAAATTGCAAAATTCCCAAAGCACAATGCGCTGCACTCTGAAGTCATTAATCAAATAGAATTTATGTCTTTTGATTTTAGGTGTACGAAAATAAATTCAACACCAAAAACTGAAATATATTTATACTCAAACTCTCAAAATCCTCCTCATGAGTCATTCGCACGCTTTGTGCACACTAAAATGTCAAACCGCTTTCTATTGACAAAACAATAACAAATACTTAGTAGTTGACTTTTCCTATATACAACTCGTACTTGGCACCCACGTATGTATACATATAGTACCAATAAATATCGTTGTATCTTTGAAACATTTCGGGACCCTTTTGATCGAGCTCATTATAAATGCGCGACACGGAAGTTAATTAAAAATAAAAAGACATTATAAGAGCAAAAAACAAAATAACAAATTTTTATAAATAATATGCTCGAAATGGCAAACATAACAAATTTTGTATACTGGCCACACTCGGTTAGCGGCGAGTTATTTCTGACTTCTGATAATGTTATTGTTTTTGTTTTTTATGACATCTTTGTGTTGTATGAGTCATGACTCACATCGTAAACAAAGGGCTTCAAAGACGTCAGGTCTTCATGTACATATATACATATATATGTATATATATATGGAGAGCATATCACGAACTGCGATTTGAGAGGATGATAGCTGTCTTGAACTTGGCTTGGACCCGTTGGCATTTGGGAGCTCACACAGAAACTCACACCAAGCCATAAACTTAAGTTCAGGAGAAACTCGTAGCAAAGTGGTTAGCAACTTTTTTAAAGTCAACCGTATATTTATCTGACTTTAAAATAATTTTTTTTCTTTTTTAAAGCGAAATTTTTAAATATAAATAAATGTACGAAGGAAGTCTGGCTTTACCAAATAGTTGGGGTATCAATAAAATGGTTTGGTAGCATATTTCGTTGGAAACTATTGCTAAAATGTAGATATTTTCAGAATAATTATATTTAATTAAAATCGGACTGCCTAGGTTTTTTTTTCAACAACTAACTCTTAAATCCAAGGCTATAAACTGGTTTTGAACAGAATCGGTTGTAGGCGGAATTTTTAATTTTTACTTACATTTTTACTATTGACAGCAAATTGAAATGCACAGAAAACATCTGAACCTAAACCAAATGTGAACTTTTTTTTTAATTTGCTTTGAATCCAAGCAATGATTTCCTGAATATTTTAAAATATTACGCCAATATTTGTAGTACTTGGAATTTTAAAAACTAACTTATTTTGATAAGTAAAAATATATAAAAAATAAATCAAATAAAATTTCGCAAGATACAACCATCCGAGCCACACGGCAAATGACTGCATGTCTGGACTGGATCTACACTTGGCTTGAATTGAGTATCATTTAACTCTAGCTGGTACAATGACCGTTTAAGAACACATAAAAAACAATTAGACAATTGAATAACTCGATTAACTCCCATAAGAAAGCTGGATTGTTATAAAGTTCTTAATTGTTGCCTATTTATAATCTACACTGAAGCCTGACGCTTTAACAACAAGTAAACTTATATGCCACATGCACCTTGATTAATTTACATAATAGAAAATAACAACAAAAAAAGTAATTTAATTTTTTAGAGTTTGCTTTTCTTTGATGAGTTCTAAGCGCGGCTCGATTTATTACAATTGAAACCCATGTAAAAGGGCTCTGAAAGATTTGGAAAACTTGCAAAGGCAATAATTAAATCACGAAACTTCTAGAAGCTATATTTTTAGTCGTTAAAAAACTGCATAACGAATGCATAACATTAAACAATTTTAATTGTGAGCTGTGAACAAAAGCAGGAACACGTTAATTAAATAAAACTGCCGGCCCGACCACCGAAGCGAAAGTCATTGGCCATAGTCGATGAGCAATGACTGGTCTCAGTTGTTCTGTGATTTGATTTAATCGCGACCATGCAACAAAAAACACAACGTTGAACCGAGCGAGTTACACAGAGGTGAAGAGATGAGCTGGGCTTGTCTCTGGTTGACCCAGTTTGAGGTCTTTAAATGTGCCGTCGGGGCATTAAATTGGGGCGTTACCTGCTCCAAAATTGCATCTAATGAGGTGTCAAAAGTTAATTCGCTTCATGTCAAGCAATTTTCGCGGGCGCACTAATGAATCTCATCAGAATTTGTGTCAAGCTGAGTGGCTGTTCAAGTTGGTAAACAACTAAATAGTTGGGCCTACAGCTAGTTTTTAAGGTTGCTCGCTATAGTCGGCCATGTGTAAACGGCCCAGACAGGCAGGCAACGATCCGAAGATTCAACAACCATCTGTCAAATCCCGTGACTGCATTTGCATCTGCATCTCTTGCGGATGCCCTAAAGTCGATGACCCACTTTGCATGGACATTGTTCTCATCGTAGTTATTGCTGTTGCTGTTGTTGCTGTTGTTGTTGTTGTTCTCGTTGTTGTTTGCGCAATGCCTTTCGCAAAAACTTGAACTGCAGGGTTAAGTGATCTTTGCGGCGTTTCTGTGTGCCGAATTTCGATCGCGATTCTCTGCGCCTATCGCCTTCTGCCTCGATGCAATTAAGTTTTAATTCAACAATCTCTTTTTTACACAGTAATTGGACCGAATTTGCAGAGGGTTGCAAGATATACGATCTAATGATATATGTTTTAAGCGCGTGCAGGGCATGCTTACAGCCTGATACGCCTTAAGGCAATTCTTACTAAGGGGGTTTTTTTCTGCACAGTTTCAGGTTTAACTTATAAATTGAGGTCACCAAAAAATTGGACTTTCTTTTCACGTTTTCGGGAGTATTTCATTTTTAAATTTTGTTTCGTTTAGTATTCTTTTGCGGTAGACTCATTTTTTCGGTTTATTGTATTTGTAATATCATTTAACGCGTTTTTGTTTGTCAAGTTAACGTTGCCAATGGAGAAATTTCACTAAGCAAGCAATAAAAAAAAAGTGCTAGAACAAATGTCATAAATATCTGAGCTCGCAATTAGGTGGGCTTTTATGATCTGTCAATAGAGCCATAAATATGTATCTGAAGTCAAGTCAATATTTAAAATGAACGGGATATTGTTATTGTTGGGACAATATATGCGTTTGCATATTGTATGTATGTAGGTTCTGTATTTGTTTTGGTTAGATGTTGCTAAATGCTGGTTATGTTCACTAGGCATATGAATAGTTCACCTGAAAGAGCCTAATGAAGAATCTATGTCTTCAAGACTGGAATCTGAACGGGAATCTTCACTGTAAAAAAAATCATGCATTATTACCGAACGGGAAAGTTACTAAAGCAATACCTAATGGGATACGGGATTGGATCCACATTTAGAAACACAGGCTATTTAATTTTTATTATGGGCGTGAAATAAATTTTTTTACTTTTATAGTATACGAAGCGTGATGAATAAATAAATTTGTTATAGAATTGTTAAATATATTAATTAAAAGTTATTGAGATAAAACAAATAAAATCTGATAAGGATGTTTGGGAACAATTTCTTAAAATTCGAATAAGTTTATGTTGTGAAACCACCCAATTACCATATGAAACCGACATAAACATAGAAACTCATCAACTACAAAACTACATGATGTATGCATGAACTTTGAAATGCAAAAGGCCAAACACATAAACCACACAAACATAAATTAAACTTGCAAATAATATTATACTTACTCGCTGTAGAAGGGAACCGCTTGCGCGGAACAGACTAAGAGCAGACACGCCCACAGTCTAAGCATCTTGTTGTTGTTGTTAATATCACAATACTTGTCGCAAAGAAAATACACACTTTCAAGCTAAAAAACAAACAGAAAGTTTCTAAAATAGAGAGATGCACAAAAATTTCACTGATTCGAATGGAACAGCTGTGACTGAGGTCGAGACGGGGACGAAATCAAAACTAATAAAAATACTGGTTTTCCACGCCAAATTGCACTCGGATTGGGTGCAGAAAATGTAGGTGAATGTGGACAGTTGTTTGAAAATAAAAGAAGAAATTTTCCACAGTCTACATACGTTAATTGCAACTTCAATAGTTTCATTTAATTACTACTCTCTATTATTATTTTCGTATTGTCTTGCAAAATTAACACACATAACATTTTCATCCAAGCAAGTCGCATTTTGTGCGTGCGTATTCAAGTATACGAAAACTGTCTTTGAATCCTCTTCACTAACCTACACAGGTACACTCACACACTCACGAATACTAACAATTTGCTATTCGCTTTTCGATTGGCTGCGCAGCCGACGACGATGTTGATGCTTTGAGCGGCAGTCGAAAACTAACTGGCTTAGAACGCGCTCCGCTGATATTTATAAGCTGCTGATCGCTGGCACAGCGAGGCAGCCGCTGAGAGCGGCATTTGGTTGGCTGCCGGCTTGAGCTTCGGCTCTCACCAGCTCTCGCACTGGGCCAGAGAACTTTTTGCTTCGGAGACATCGTCAAATGCAAAATTCGTGTAATAATTGTGAAAGTGCCCGGCTGTGATAAGTGCTTACACTACACAACACACAATTGAGTTTTTGTTTCTTTAAGAGGTGTAGATTGTCGAAGGACAAGAGCAAATAGTTTTTGGTGATCCTATAATTACGAGTTCAAATTCCATGGAGTTCCTTAGAACTGAGTCTGGTAGAAGTTAGGTTCAGACAGCATCAAATTCGGCTACCTGACTGTCTTCTGGTATTCTTGACAAATGCGTAGTTTTGTTCGGTTATTCCACAAACAATACCGCCTACACTCATCGCTGAGTTGCCTTATTAAAAATCTATTCCTAAAGAATCTGTAAAACTGTGCTATTGTGCACCAATCGTGTTGTATTTGTGTGGACAATATGTACATATTCAGGTACTCGTACTACAAGTAAATGTGCCGTAAGTTGTTTTCGATTATCTATTCTTAGAAGTGTGAGATGATTGTTTACAGTTTTACTTTTCTTTTGAACCAATAATAAATGAGTAAAAGTTAACAAAAAGTTGTTTTGAAGGCAGAATAACATTTCTTGATCATCATCAAAAACATAGCATTTTACTATATTTGTTTTGTGCAATGTCCGACTCACCTTTTTGTCTGTCCGCATAAAGGCATTTTTTCGCCGCTATTGAAGCGAGAGACTTGAAACTTCAAATATATACTCGTTTATACACGCGTCAGATATAATGTTAAGATTTTTTTTATACGACCACTAAGGGCGTGGCAAATCGATTTAAATTATTTTAGGTTGTAAAAATCAGTTAAGCTGCTGTTGCACTATGAACGAGTATTGAGGAGCCGGGTACACCCGACTGCAACGTTCTTAATTATCGTATTTGCATATCCCAAAACTCATCTAAAATATAAGTTGTATATTTGATTTCAAAGTATATCATAAATGTAGGATTGTTTAAATTGCCTCTATATGTTACGGCCGTGTACACCGGAGTTCTCTTATTTGTTTGTTGTTAATAGACTTGTCAAAACATAGACATTTGATTGTTAGTTATTGCTGATAACACTGTGTTTCGCATTTTAAAATTTGCCCTTGTTTAGATTTCGATGAGGCTTGATGTCAGCTGAACGAAAAGCATTCATTCCGAAAATCGTTGGAATGATAATCATTATAAGGAATTTCGAGAAGAATCTGGAGTTTTAGTTTATTATATTTTGTTTACAAAGAAGAAGTTCTGATTAAGTGGTTTAAATATATACTTAGGTTTGTCGGTTAGAGGGAATGAAACGTTCGAAAACTTTTTAAAAGTGTCGAAGTTATCTAGAATTGTTAATAATAGTTTTTATTTATATTTGTATACCATACAATATTTACAGTAATTAATTAGACATTTGTGCTATGTATGTTTTTTTGTATATATAATTTAGTTTTGTTATCAATTGCATGTAGTTTTGTCATTAAATACCTTTGTTATAAATAAATTGGAAATAAATTAACATATCGCTTTCACTTACATATCTTTGTGTGTGTATGTGTTTATCAGTGTGTGTGAAATGGCTTTCTGAAAATCTATATTAGGTACATGAAGTACTTATTCAAGTTTAATTTTGATTAATTTGTTTACAAGTACATAGATATGCAAATAATTTAATTCATGTGCCACCCACCAGGAGCTAATGTGGGCCCCAAATGCGATTTTAATTCGATTTATTTAACATCGCTGTAAGTTTTATTTTGTTTACATCAAAACGTTTAAGCTTATGTTACATAACAGAGAAAATCTTTGCTATACGTGAGTGAGTGTTTGTTTTGTGTGTATTATGTATGTGTTTTACGTTGTAAATAACCTCCAGCCCAGTGATTATTTATAACATTGTCTTTGCCTAGTTTAAAAGGAACTTCCGACTGTCATTCGTCAAATGTAAATGAGGAAAGCGCTCGCCTATCTTTGCCACCAGTTCCGCTTACTCCACAAGCGCTGCAAAGGCACAGTAATTATATGCATATAGAATATGTACCATGAGGGCCTAGTTCTCGGGAAGCTGCTGGAAGCACTTACCTGGACGTTTGCCCCGCATGCCAAGAAAGCCGCTTGGCGCACGTTTGCCGCCAATCAGATAGACCCAGGGCTGCACCACGTTCTGCTCTAAGCCGGTCTCATCCTCCACGTCGCTCTTCTTGCCACGCACAGCTACAAATTTACTGTTAAAGTCCGCATAGCGCTGCTTCTTTCCGCGCACATCGTATGCCTTTTTAAAGAGTTTGCGCCACAACTGGCCATGATTAGTTCCAAAAATGTTTTAAATTGCAATTAGTTAGGAGTTTTGGATAAGTGCGTGACAAAATATATTCGTTTATAGGTTGCATTTCTTTAAACTGGCACTAATCAAACTAATGAAATACCATATTAAAAAAGTTTAATTTGAACACAACGTAAAGGAAGTTATTGAAGAATATATATTAGAGCATATTGAACGCGTTTATACGATTGATTTTTTATTTATTTATTATTCATACAATTATTTTATAAATGAAATTATAGAATTGTCTAATAACATGAGGGCGTATATTAGTTGCCTGCCTGGCCAGCTATGCCCTATTCACTGTTAACTGTTGTCAGTGCCGTTATTAGAAACTATTGCAACTGCTAGAAATATATTTTTAAAAGCAAAACGGTTCTAAATGGTATGTAAATATTCAGAAAGAGTGAAAGAAATAATAATTAGTTTTTAATAGGGAGGAACAAGGAAAGATGAAAAATCATTGATCCTGTGGGATCCGTCCGGCTAGCTATACCCCTACTCAAAGCTGAGGGTGGTCAATGATTCTGGTCAGATATCTTAAACACACTGATTTTTATAGGCAATTGAAGCATATGAATAAGACGCGAAATTACTAGATTCTAGTAAATCTAAAGGGAACACAATAGTTTTGGCGATCTAAAATAAAAGTCAAAGAGCAGAAATTGCGTCTGAAGACACTCAGCTCGATTCAACTTTGTAAGTATTGTAAGTTGGTTTCTGAGTAGCTATACACCGATATATAGGTACAGTCACTATTTTGAATGTAAAAGTGATTCTAAATATAAGTAAATAAATTGTAACGCATAAAAGGCTAAATAATTTGTTTTCGCCTGGATATAAATAAAAACTCTTAAATGAAACTTTCACGCATTAAATATTTGATTTGTCACGCTCTCATCTTTAGTTGGCTAAAATTACTTACCTCTGACAGAGCTGCCCGCTTGTAATGTTGATGGGAAACATCCTTTTTACCCCGCACGCCCACAAAGGAGTTGACCGGTGCGCGTTTTTCCAGAAGCTCTAGTGCGTCGTCCACGACCTCGCCCTCAGACGTCGAAGGTCGCTTGCCCCGCATGCCTGTGAACCCGGTGGGTGCGCGCTTGTCCACATCGGTACCGTCCATTGCCAGATGCTCCAGGAAATTCTGTAGAATGTTCTCCCGCAGGCGTTCCTCCTCCATATGCTGCAGTAAATCATTGAGGCGGTTGTTATTCTGCATAAATTTCTTGCCGCGCACTCCAACAAAGGCCAACGGAGCTTTCTTCAGCCTACGCCCGTTTTCATTGTAGTAGTTGTCCGCATCTTCTTCGCCGTAGTCCAAAGGATCGGGTCCCAGCCAATTTGCCTCTGCCGATGGCTCCTGTTCCTTTTTGCCTCTCATCCCAATGAAGCTCGAGGTAGGTGCTCGTTTTACCATTATTCTAGGCTGTGCTCCAGGCGCTGAAGTGCTAATGTTAATAGCGTCCACCTCCTCTGCCTCGGCCTCACCATCGCCGCTTGCAACTGCAGCAACCGCGGCAGCTGTTAGCAGCAACAGCAGTAACAGTTGCTGATTACGCATGCTGACAATTTATGTGGCGTGCTTTTAGGCGGGCGTTACTAAATGGATCATAATTATGGAATAAACAATATTTGAAATAAATTAATGAATTTTATTTGTTTCATTTTTTTAGAATCTTATATAATACAAAATATCAATAGCGGGATTGGGACATAACCTGCTGCGGTTATAATAAACTATTTTAATGATATTTTTGCAAGATTTATTAAATAATTCATTGATTTAATTATTTGTTTTCTTTTGTCCAATTTTTCATCAGTGCAGTAAATAATTTTGCAAAATATGTTATATTTTATTTATCTGCGATATGCAGTATATACTTTGGTAAAGTCAAATTTATAAAAAGATTATGTTTTTTAAACATTAACACATTACGCAATTAGAACAAACAATGCATTAGCAAAATATTTTGTATATTTTTTTCAATGATTTAAACTTTCATATAAATATGTATGTATTTATAATAAACATTGAGTTAATAGATTTATTTTTTACTTTTAAAACATATACCCAAACTGATAATAGATAAAAGGGTTACATTCAACCTAAAAACTTGCAAATATATGTAACAGGCAGTAGGTAACATCTCCGACCTTTGCCAGGTGGGTTTTCATATAACCTAGACATATAAAGTAGTATATTTAATTTACATATATATAAATGTAATATAATGTATTTTCATATATGTTACAGCAATTCGGAGCTGTGCATCTTCTAGTCGACCACACTCATACTTGTAAACATATATTTGGTATGTATATACAAACGCCTAACTGCGCCCACTTGACCTTATTCTTTCGGTTGTACTTGCATCGGGAATTCTCTGTTGGTTGTATACGAATATTACACTGGCATACATAATGGCTGTTTTCACAGCTACAGCTCAATTGCAACTGCGACAACTGTTGCTACAATTTATAGTCACATAAGCAAATATTTGCAGACCACACAAGCGGAGCCACCTTGGAGCTGAAATGGGTTGCTGCTGCTCCGATGCAGCCACTGCTTGCCGTTGATTATGCTCAAAAGTCGCCATCACCCTTCGCCTCGGTAAGTGAAATTGCCATGCAAATGCGTTGGCAATGCCTGAGAGGCACTCTCGATAAGACGGCTATGCATATCCAGCCAGCGCGGCAACTAGTGTCAGAACAACAATACACTCAGAAAAAATCGTTGATATATCTTTCGTAGTATACGAAAGTACGAGTGGGTTTGAATGCATATCGGGTTGTTCTCCATACTTCGTTATTTAATTAGTATTTAATTAAGTAGGAATAATTGTTGATTTAAAATTCATTTAATGTTGCATAAATAAAACCAAAATTGATTTGATTTTGGTAATACTTATAGTTAATTCATGTACCAAATTCTTCATTTGTTTCTCTGTCTGTTCAAACAACAAGAGCAAATATAAACCTGAATCTTATGAGTGCTCGATATCAAGATACCTTTTAGATATAAATAAACATGAAGAAAAAAAAGTAAAAGAATAGCTAATTACATAATTAGATTTGTGAAATGAAAACTGTTAATGCAATAATAGATAAGACTATATATTTGGGATGCAAATAGAATATAGAATATAGTTACGTATCATATTCAGAATATACAATATTTCTCTCTTCTTAATTTGCTATTATATTTATATTTTTATATATTTTTTAGTTTTATCACAATTTTATATTACAAAATATTTTTGTATTACTCGTTTGCGTTCATTGTTGTCGGCATATACCCTGTTGGAGCTGTTATTAGCTAGGAGGGTATCACAACACTAACGATGCGCGCACAGGAAGCTGGAAACATGTAATTCAATTGATTGCCGCTGAAGAAGAAGAAGTTGCAAGCCATGCAGCTTAGGAAGAGCAGACGCCAACTGGCAATTGAATTGGACGCAGAAATGCATTTGAATTTTATTGATGTTAAATTTGCGACAATCACCAATCAACAGGTTGCGGGCATGGATAAAATACTCGATGGTTCGATCGCATGACGTCTGTGGCTGGCTCTAAGCTTAAGTGCCCAGAGCAGAAACTTTTTAAATACTAAACATAATAGCGGCGACGGAAAATGTCAAAGCATCAGACGGGCGATGAGCCAATCCAACAACTACAAACATGCTCTGCACATTTTAAGGCCCAAAGTTTCAGGCACAAAATTAGCAGGCAGCAAAGTGTGAAGCTTCCTGTTTTTGAGGCGCCGCCCCTTGGGCGCCTCGTCATGACATGAAAGTGACAGCAGGCAGCAGTCGAACAATGGCTTGGTAGCAGGACCAGTCAACAGTGGGCACACATGGGCCGCACACGGAGCGTATGCGTAATGTGCCTGGCCTTAAGCTAAGCTGCTAACTTGTGAGTGTGTAACGTGTGTGGCCCGTCTAATTGTCTATGTATGTGTAGATTTGTGTTTGCTTTGTGCAGCCCCAGCGGACACTTTAAACTGCCAACGGGCCAACGGGCGTGTGAGCATTAAAGATGCGAGATGCGCTGCAGAACGAGATTTACATTTTGGCCAAGACGCCAAGCGTCCAGAACGTGCCTCAGATAACCTTGTGTACATGTGTTTATTCCTGTATCTGTGCGGGTAATAAAGGCCCATTAGCCCAGCTGGTGACCCACTACAACAGCAACAACAACAACAAAAACAACGAAAACAAACGTACGAAATAAATAATAAAACAACACTGAATAGAAAATTCACTTTTTGGCCAATTGGCCGCTCCATTTTCAGTTTCAGTTTGCCTGCGGCTGCATCTCTTCATCACCCTTTTAGCATATCTCGCGCAAAAAACAACAAAGCAGGCGTGTGGGGGTGGGGGTGGTGCGAAAAGTGTGTTGAGCAACAGTTAATGCATAGAATATGAACCGTGCTCATACTCACACTCACACTCTCCGTATAGGCCCTGCAGCTGTAGCCTTATTCAAAATGTCGATGCTGTGGCAATCACACTTAAAGGTCTGGTTATTTACATACATGTATTGATATTAGCCGGAGTTGTTCAATTTAACCAAAGGTCACAGTCAGCCATAGCCTTAGGACAAAATTTGGTACAGAAGGAGCCTTGGAACAAACATATGGGATAGCAATGTCGAAGATTTGTTTTTGTAACTTTATTATTCATATTTTTTTAAATATATAAATAAAAATTTTCTTTATATCTATATCAGACTAATTCTGAGCCACTTCGCTTTAACTTTAAAACAAGTTTGAAATAGAGACTCTCTTAAGATTATGCATGATAAATGCTGTCATTATGACATTGAATAAAATAATTTATAAAATAACGCGAAAAATTAGTAAGCTATGAAGACATAAAGTCTCTTAATTAGTATTAAAATAAATTATGTACTAGTTGTGAAACCTACTACCGCTTTATATTTATTGCAAGCTACCTAGCTGCCTAATCACTGAATACATATTTAAATCTGAATGCTGGCAACAAAATAGTATTATGATCGAACTGCCATACCCATATGTACATATTATAACAAGCATTTGCTCAAATCATTTCATGTTAGTGCTGCGGGCGTGACAAACTTTTGGAAAAGAATCATTTTCCGTGCATTCGTTTTCAGCAAAATAATACTGCTTTGATTAAAGTATAGCTATTAAATAAATAAGTAAATATATCAAGTAAATCTACCAACTCACTTTGTCAATTTAAATGTTCACAATTTATTTCGATCGTGCCTGTTTTTCGTGCGTGGACACGACACGAAAGTGAATGTTCACCACACCCGATAGCTGCTGCACACAAGTGCCCACAGACTGCGTAAATGATTTAAGAACCGTTCTCGCCGTGTGTTCAGCTGCACTTATCAGCAGCTCGTAGCTGGCGATCGTTCAGTTTGAGTTTAGCTGTGAGGCGAAACGCACGGCTCACTCCAGCGGTGAATATTGTGAATTAAACGTGCACTGTGTTTACACGAGAGAATTACATACACACAAACTGCTTGTTGTGTGTTGTGTGTGCAAAAGGCATATAAATTATCCTAGGGGGAAAATCGTGACTGATAGGAGGCGTTCCCCATTGAGAGCCAGGTGAGCATGAGAATAATGTGACAAGAAAAAGCAAGTTCTGCTATCTTAATGGGATTCAAAACCGAACCCTGCTGACCTGCCAAATGGGAGTACCGCGTACTGTTGAGACGATGTTTTTTTTTTAGAATTCTATGTGATCTTTGGCACAGCAGAACAAAACAAAAGCCACAAGAACAGAACAGCATTGGGCTAGTCTAAAATAAAAGACAACAAGCAACTTTCTCGCCTGGGAACTCCCCGGGAACCTGCGCCCGAGCATGGGCATGGGCATGGGCATGGGTATGGGCATGGGTATGGGCCTGAGCATGGGCTTGGGCAGGCGACATGCAAAATAATTGAATTGGGTCAAATGCTTAAAATGCTTGTCTCATGTTGTGCGATTGGCTGACGCTGAATAGCATTAAAAATGTGCCTCAGATTTCGTTGTTCTTGCCGATATAAACCAAACATTACGAGCTCCGTTTCAACAACAGGTATATATGTATATACACAAATATATATAAGTATGTATGCATATACGGGCAAATCGTTTAAGCGATTGCCTTAATTTTGGGCAGCTGTGCAGCACTCATCCAAGTTCAGGGCCGGGAATTCACACATCATTTAATTCACTCTCAATTAGGTACACGCACTGCATTAGCTTTGATACAATCTGCCAGATTTTTTCATAATAACTCAACCATATGTTTGCACACATTTGTACTTATATACATATATATACTACGCGTACATTGCCTATAGATCGCAGCTTGGGATTTACAAACTGTTATCAAAATTCCATAAGATTGACTGAGGATCAATAGGCCTAAAGTAATTTACATCTGGTGGGATGCACAAAACATGCCGCAATACTAAAATGTAAAGTGGCAGCTGTTTTGCAGATTTAAAAATAGGTCCATTTTTGTAATTACCACATTACGAGTCGAATTTTATTGGCAAACACATCCATAAAAATTTACTTTCATAAGTTTTGGGTACAAATATTTGTATTTGCGAATTTTTTTTTAAATGTAAGCAACGTTAACATAACTTATCTGAATATTTAATTTTTGGGTTTTAAAATATTTGAATGAAATTTGCATAAGAATTTTCGATACGTTTGCAGCAGGTTTTAAAACTTAGTTACGAAATGTGTAAAGCGCTGAAAGAGACATCTCCGACTCAAAAATTTATATTTATTCTTGATCAGCACGACGACCTGAGTCAATATCGTTTTATCCGTCTGTTTTGTAATTTTTTATATGAACAACAAAATCGTATTCCTAAAGCTTAAAAACCAAAACAACCGATTAACCAACAAGATTTTAATCTTCGTGGAACCGCAGTTTGTTTTTAATTGACTTGATTTGTGCAAGTGAGAATCTGTGATGTGCAGAACACACGTACTCACGAGAGCTCATGCGACAAATTTTGAATATATCACTAATCATGTTTCGATAAGAGGTAGTCTGAGAACTCGCCAAACTCTTGATAATTTTCGAACAGCTGCCTGAATGTCTGAATATGACCCGTGGCTTTGTCCAAAGCAAATAAATAATTAAGAAATATGAGTGCGCATAAAATTAGTGCTGATGAAAATGCAACGTTTTTGGCAAAAGTTATTGGCCAAACAAAAGCCGCATAAATTTATAATTGAGTTGTCAACCCAGGCCCTGCATTAAATTAGTCGATTTTATAAGCAAAACAAACAGAGATTTGTTCAGTTAGCTGTCAGTCAATCAGTCGGTCAGTCAGTCAGTCAGGCGGTCGGTCAGTCGGTCGTTCTGGAGCAGAGACATTGCTGACACGCGACAGCAACGATATCAACTAAGTGATTGAACCATGAACTTGAATTGAGGCCTCTCATCTCAGCTGACATATTTGCGGTAGCCAAAGATTTCGCTGGGTAACTAGTGAATACGTTTTAGGAAGCTGGACCATTTTGTTTCCGGCAGCATTTAAACGACTGCCGTGGACTCGGATATTCCCATTCTGTGTGGGAAGCCAATGATATTATGATAAGGGAAATTTGCATAGAGAAAAGCAAAGTTACTTGCCTGTAAACAAATTTAGACAACTTGCTAAAATTGTATTTGTGTTATACGACATAATCACCACGTATTCTAATTTAAGCAGACCATACTACCTACTACTTCAACTATCTATCGATTCAATTTAAATAAAAGTTGTCAAACATAAATTCAATAGAATAGTTTATATATAATTGTAAACTTTTATACATGTGTATAAGCTTACAAAAGCATTTCTAATATAAATGTCACTGTTTAATCTTGACACAGGGCCTAATTAATTTGTTGAATTAATTGTTAATCATATTTTCTATTTACCCATTATTTTGCTATTGTCGGGTATTTGGTTTTAAAACACTTTTCTCTCATATCTTTGTTGGTAATAGTTACCTGCACAATACTGAGATTTAATAACTTAAATATTAGCTGTTTTGCCTCCGAAATAAAAGTCATTGTGTTCTTACTCGAAAAACTGTAATACACAAAACATAATTTCTGCAACACTACAAACACACGATATAAAGGTAAGTTACCATCACAGTTACAACTAATATCAACTATATCAACGCTACAGAACAAATTATAATTTATTATTAGTGCTGCTTATAAAGTAACTGGCAATCGTTTTATTTACCGACGATAAGTTCACTAAATTCATCAAATTAATTATGGACTAGACCACTCCATATCTATCATATATCATGCAGTATATTTGGTTGGCTTGCAGATCATTCTGACTTTCTTATGACAAATTACAAGGATGGTCTAGTCGATGTTGCTCCACTATACGCAAAACGAATTGATTAATTAATAACTTCTGTGTCTATTATCCGATCACAACTTTCAGGGCTTTGATATTTCTTATGATCTGCGACTGAAAATTTACATTTTACGATATTGATGACTTGATGACTTTGATAAACAAATTTGATTTTCACTACAACGCTGACTTGCTTCATGTAAAACTTTTTGTTGCAGCTTCATCAGCCCGATCAGGATGAATATTATCTACAGCTTAGTTGCCCTTTTGGCGTTAAGTCTAGTTGAAATTGCCAGCACCGGTCGCACCTTCACTGTGGATTATGAGAATAATCAGTTCCTAAAGGATGGACGGCCATTCCGCTTTATATCCGGCTCCTTTCACTACTTTCGCGCCCATCCCGAGACCTGGTCACGGCACCTGAGAACAATGCGTGCGGCTGGCCTCAATGCGGTTACTACGTAGGTTCACACATGGCAAATGCCCCAAACACTCAAGATTTAATGTGATATGTTTTATTTAACAAGCTACGTGGAATGGTCGCTGCATAATCCGCGCGATGGCGTCTACGTTTGGAATGGCATTGCCGATCTGGAGCGCTTTATACGACTGGCTGTCGACGAGGACTTGTTGGTGATACTGCGCCCCGGCCCGTACATATGCGCCGAGCGTGATATGGGCGGCTTTCCCTACTGGCTTCTGACTAAGTTTCCGGGCATTCAACTGCGCACAGCCGACATAAGTAGGCGCTGCGACCTAAAACGCAATCAAGGCAAACTAACCTATTTCTGTTTCTGCAGACTACCTCAGCGAGGTGCGCATATGGTATGGCCAGCTAATGGCACGCATGGCACCTTATCTTTACGGCAACGGGGGGCCTATTATCATGGTACAGGTCGAGAACGAGTATGGCTCCTACTTCGCCTGCGACGTCAACTACCGCAACTGGCTGCGCGACGAGACCCAGAGCCATGTTAAGGACAAAGCTGTGCTCTTTACTAACGATGGGCCCACTTTGCTGCGTTGCGGCAAGATTGAGGGTGTTTTGGCGACGATGGACTTTGGAGCCACCAATAATCTTCAGGACATTTGGACCAAGCTGAGGCGCTACGAGCCCAAGGGCCCGCTAGTTAATGCCGAGTACTATCCCGGCTGGCTGACACACTGGACGGAACCCATGGCCAATGTGAGCACGGACGCAATAACGGGGACATTCCTGTAAGTGAACTTTACAATATGCTAAAGGTAGATTTCAACTAACTTTCAAATGAAATTTTAATACATTACTCAGTATAAAACAAGTAGGAAGTCGCCGACTAGAAGATACCCATTTAAACCTCTTTCCATTTATACACACATTCACAAAGTCACACACACACACACACACATGCACACAAACGCACGCAGCAAGCTGCGCACTTTACACAACGGCTGCGCTTGGCCCCACTATAGAACATTAATTCTTGAATAACTTCTAAACTAAGAGTATGATCTTTATGAATTTTTTTTTATGATCAATAAGAGCATCTAAATCTATGTAGAAACCAAACCGCAAGTCTGTAGTATTTGATTAGCGTTTTTTTTTATATAGGGGGGGCAAATGGGGGAAGGTATCCAAAATCCGAAATGTTCACAATCTGCATAATACTTACGAGCACATATTAAACCAAATTTGATGGCTCTAGCTTTTATAATCACCGAGATAAGCCAAGAAAACCAAGTCTAAAAATCTATTGTTATCGATAATAATGCAACGGAGCAAGATAAAAAAATTATAAGTTTGTACTGCGTATGGATTCGGAGAATCTATAGTCGAAAAGTTTAGGTCTCTAGCTTTTGTAGTTTCCGAGATCGCTGCGTTCATACAGACGGACGGCGGACAGACGGACATGGACATCGACTCAGCTCGTCGTCCTGATCAAGAATATATATACTTTATGGGGTCGGATATGCTTCCTTCTGCCTGTTACATACATTTGCACAAAACCCTTTTTATCCATTTTCAATGAGTTCAGGGTATAATTAGAGCTAAAATCTAATGTTTCTCCAATGCTTTTCTCGAGAAAAAAGATAAAATAATTCCCTAAAATATGAAGGATCTAGAATATTTTTATTACTTCTGAGTTTCTTAATCGAAGCTGATGAAACGTTGCAATAGATTATATAAGTAGCATATTTGGTGTCTGTATCTCCCATATCCAAAAGATAGGCTTAGAAAATTGGAGGTTGTTGTAGATTTGTATAGATTTTAGGAAAACTGAGTGGTTTATCGATCATTTGAAATAAACTTGATCACCGCATGTCATAGACTAGCCTATATTTAAAAACTTGAGAAGAATATATATACTTTATGTCGGAGATGCCTTTTTTTGCCTGTTATATACATTTTCAATTGTTTTTGGGTATAAAATAAATGAATAATAATATTTATATTCTTATATATCTGCTTTGATCAGTCCTCAGTAATGAGTTGTCTTATTGACTACATTGAGACCCGGGTTCAGTTTTAGGTCAGTGTTTGGAAGTCGATGACCGCAGTGTCCCTGCCATTTAAAAGTTGGGTTTATAGCTATAACTACATAATAAACTTTCAATAATCATTTGAATAATTTCTATGGAATTTCCTTTCGTCTTGCTTTTAGGAAAATGCTGGAAGATGGCGCTAGTGTGAACTTCTATATGTTTTACGGTGGTACCAACTTTGGCTTCACCGCGGGCGCCAATGATAACGGACCGGGTAACTATATCGCAGACATAACCAGCTACGACTACGATGCACCTATGACAGAAGCGGGCGATCCCACGAACAAGTACATGGCACTACGCCGCATCATTGGAAAGTTTTTACCGCTGCCGGATGTGCCAGTGCCGATGCCGGTGCCCAAGCGCGCCTACGGCAAGGTCCATTTGCTCAGCTGCTGCACGCTGCTCTCCAGTGAGTGCCGGGAGAAACTCAGTACGGGCGTAGTACGTGCAGCGAAGCCAAAAACCTTCGAGGCCCTGAACCAATATTCCGGCTTGGTATTGTATGAAACATGGTTACCCGCACAGTTTAAACGCGATCCGAGTATGTTGTACGTGCGCGGACTCGCGGACCGGGGCTACGTTTACGTGGACAATGAATTCGTGGGCATTTTGGCGCGAGAGACGCCCTGCTTTGATTTGCCAATAAGCGCCAGCTCGGGTAGGCACTTGCAGATCCTGGTAGAAAACCAGGGTCGCCTGAACTACGGCAGGCAGTTGAACGACTTCAAGGGCCTAACAAAGGACGTGCGCCTGGACAAGCAGATATTGAACAACTGGAATATGACCAAGTATCCGCTGGAGTCCTTCGAAAACCTGGCGCAGCTGATTGCCCAGTCGACAGAGGCAGCGCAGGCCGGCTTTCAGGAACTGAAAATGCCGAGAACATTGCTCCGCAATGGGCCAGCCATCTACTATGGCACTTTGAACATTGACAGCGCCGATCTTGTGGCGGACACATATCTGGACATGTCCGGCTGGGGAAAGGGCATAGTCTTTCTGAATGGCGAGAATCTGGGCCGCTACTGGCCTCTGGTGGGTCCACAGGTAACACTTTATGTGCCCGCCCCAGTGCTTAAAGTGGGCACCAACCGTCTGATCCTGGTCGAATACCAACAGGCGCCCATCACAATGGAGTTGGAGTTTCGCGATACGCCCATCCTAAATGGCAGATGTTCAAATTAGCTTTGACCTTACTAGTCTATAAGTACCTCGTACATAATGTAAATTCTTCGCAGTAAGTTTTTTGTAATGCAATAAAGCCTGGTGATGGCTCCTTAATCCATTTGTATACCTGCCGCCAAAAGACTCATTACTGCAGCAGCAGCAACAAAAACAACCGACGGGACGCACACATGTGAGCTTTGTGCGTGTGCCGTCTTGCCAAATTAATCCCAAATGATTGAAATACACTGTAAGGCAGGAGAAGTCCAAATTTGACGTCTTGGCTCGTTGGCTTTAGCGCCAAAGTTTAAATATGTGGGCATATAGAAACACATACATATGTGTACATATGTGTTTGTGGCTTAAAAATGTTCACAGATTTTACAAATTATGTTGCACTCATTTAATCGAAGGCGTAATGAAGCGATGTATTTTGGGGTCTGCTGCCCTTTAAGGATAATAGCAAGTCTTAAAGTACTTAAAGGTAGGATATAACAATATAAAGGGAATGAGATAAATTTTCAGAAAAGATTTGAAACACGAATGTTCTTAAATAATATATTAGACAGACTATTGTACAATTTGTACAATGTATAATTCATAATACAGCTCTTAAATGGAGAGCTTTAAAACTAAGAGGATAGAAGATTGAGACGGCTATTTTACTTCGACATAAGAATGATTATACTTTATGGGCTTGGAAATGTCGCCCCTTTCACAAAATGATAACAAGGGCTTAGATAAGTAAATTTAATTACAGTCAACTCGCTAAAATCAGAGCTCATCAGCATTAGGCCTCCACAATTATCAGAATATTCATTCAAGCCCCACAATTTCTGGTATCAAATTTTGTGACCAAGGATATGGAATTTAATATGTAAACAATTTCAAACATTTTAAAAATAGTTGAGCACTTGGCACTTCGCAAAAAGTTACTTTTGGGTACATTTGGTTTTTGGAAGCTGTGGTGGTGTCAATTTTAGCAGATTTGATCGTTTTCCCAGCATACTTGCGAGTTTTTTTAAAGGGAACAAGTCCACAAAATTCTAAAAAGAAGGCTTTCTCAACTATCATACTCGACAAAGCTAACCGAATAAAAAATTTGGAACATCTCATTTTCTGAAACACACAGTAAATTTAATTTCTTAATAACTATTGAACGAGTTATCGGATTTGAATAAGTGAGGTACCATTTGAAGCGTTTTTATATACCTGAAAGATCCATCTTATCGGACTATCGTAGCCAAACTTCAAAAGTTGTGCTTCGCCTCTAGGGCTTACTGCCGTCCGCAGTGATATATTCAAGTCTTAGTAAGAAACCCGAATCTGGTAAACTGATTGGAAATATATTTCAAAAGAAAAACTTTCATTTCAAACGTGATTTGATTTTAGGAATTTTATAAAGAGTAATCCAGAAGGAAAAAGTTTCTTAACTGTTTATTTTACTAAGAGATAATTTCCTTCCCTAAGCTTAGACAAAATATTATAAGAAATTATAAGCTGAACAGAAGGGGGCCGAGGACCCGAGGACGCTCCTTTCATTTGAACGTGTTTATTTTAATTTTTAGTGAAAGCTGATTCTCAGTCCAGAAACGGCTCCCCACTTGACCATCTCGCTGCCGTAATGAACCCTGTAGCTGCAATTGTTGTTGTACTTGATGTTCACGTTAATTAGTGCGCGCTCAAATCCACACATTCGCAGTTAAACGTTAGATATTCGTTTTAAAGCATCTTTTAGGCGCAGCTGCAACTGGAGTGCTTCAAATGTGTACACACCGTGTGTAGGTGTATAGGTGTGCTGTGCACACACTTATATATGTGTGTACACTTCTTTCCTACTAGATATACAAGTTTGTATTTATGTACTAATTGCGACTGTTTGTTGTTGCTGTCCAAGTTGACATATAACAAGTTAAGGCCCAAGGGCTGTTTTAAAGCGTCGCCTCATGTTGCCCGTTTGTAGTTTTCACAGTGATTTTTGTGTTGTTCTTGTTTTTTTAGTCATGTTCCGAAAGTGCCCGCAAGGACCACGTATTGCGTGTGGCAAATCACTACACCGGATGCGTGGAGTGCCTTTCAGTTAGCTCTGACCCGCCGAGGCGTGGCAAAATTGTGTCTCCTCATTGATGTAGCTTTTTATTAGCTTTTGCCGTCGGCTGACGTTCAAATGTCAACCGTCTAATAAATAATGTTGCTAACCTAATGAAAGGTCACAAAACATTGTGAAAAAATACAAGCAAAGAATTTCTAAGACACATCCTAATAATTATAAATCCCTAAAGGGAAAGTGTGCAACAGTTCGATTTTGTGTCTAAAGCCAAAAACCTCTGCGCAAATTGAGTTACGCATTTAAGAAAATATTTACGAATCTAACAAATATATGTGATTTTATTAATAATCATATTCTGTAACAGAAGGGAAAACGATTGACATATGTGTACATATGCATGTCTACTGACATGGGATCAACAAAAATCGAGATTATGTAAAAAAAAATTCTTTATAATATAAATATTTAATAAATTTATATTTAAAATATAATTACTACATTTTTATTACAGCAGATAATTATAATAAGTGCTTAAAAAATGGTACCCTGACCATATTTTAAAAAGAATACCTATTCAAAAATAGTGTTTGTTATAGTAATTTTAGCATAAAGTCGGTTCTTAGAAATACGTATAAATACGTCCTTAAATATATTTTAAGGAAAACATCTAAGCATACATATTTAATTTTGGAAATGACGAAATTACGTGCAATGTTAAAACATTCTTTGTTCATTTTGCACAAACGAATACAAATATTTAAGTAAAACAAGTCGCAGTGGCAGTATTTAATTCGATCTAAAGGAAAGCAATCGTGCATAGCAAACTTATTTGTTAGACAGCTCTTTTGCCCAAACGAACTACGAAATTTGTTGTTAATGTTGAGCATCAACAGTTTTTCATGTTGATTTGTTTGGTTAGCACATAAAAGAAAACTTTAATGTTCATCTTCGCTCAATTGGTCACGCAAGCTGAACAATGAATTCAGTTTGCTGCCAAACTTCCGCATTGAATAAATTTATTGTATGTGGCGTATAGCATACATTCCAAAATTAATTCAAAAGACGATCCCAATGCATGGTTCTCTAATAAAAAATACGAGGGACTAGCTGAGTTTATCTTTCACTTTTTTTACGGACAGCTCGTTCTTTGGCCACTGTGCGTAATTATCGAAATATTTTCCATTTCGCAATTACAGGTTGTCACAAAACAAATCTAAAACAGTTTTAAAAATTTATGGGTTTCAGACGCAATTCAGCTATTTAAAAATTTATAATAGTCTCACATTGGAAGAGACGAAATCACATTTTATCGTACTGCCACAAATTGCATTTTCTGAATTTTACTTTAAACATTAAACATTTATATTATAATGCACTTACAGTTGTGAATTGTTAAAATTTAAAATTTCAATTGCCTTGTGGTTTTCCAACAGCTCTGTGAGCTACTTATTTTGATATCGTCTTTTTATGATGCGCGCCGAACGAACACGCCGAGAAGTATGCAACAACTGAGCGACAGATCAAAGCGGCAATGGACTTTATAAATGCTCGACGCAGGCTGCCAGCGAAGAATACAGTACAACAGCTACACATTGCTGATACGCTTCGTTACACGCACACACCACACACAGCGAACAGGAAACGGACAGAAACGAAGCAGCTCGTGAGCTGCTCGGCTCTCGGCTCTCGCTTTGTGCTTTCAATTGTTCGTGCATATCAACAATTGGTCGAATAGAAATACAAATGTGTCTGTGCTGTTCACTGTGTGAGATGGCGCGTGTGTGTGTGTGTGTGCATACAGTGTACATGCACACATATTTGTCGGAGTGTACTGGTATTGGTGTTGGTCTGCTTTTATGTGGGCGCCACTTTGTTGCAGAAAAAGGCTAAAAGAATAACGGATGCATACTTTCAGGTCGCGGCGCGTAATTGAATTGAACGGAAATTTTGTTTGCATATGTGAATAAAACATTAAACAAGAAAAAATTGGGTCTACCCTTCATATACATAAACGAAAATAATATGCAATGGGGCACCATCTGTGTTGTAAAATTAATTTCACAATATGGTGTTTCCATTTGAAATACCTATTAACAAATTTGCAGCAAATTTTTCCACTCTGCATTTTCAGAAAAATCGTTAAAAGCATATTTGCATTGGCATTGTTAATTGTCATTATTAGCACTAAACACATACATAAATACATAAATGAACAAAAGCAAATAACGATTGTCCGTTTTGAATATTCATATGTACAAAGGCATATTTTATGTTAATTTTAGAATTTATTATAATTTTTATACCTGTTTCATGCTGCCAGCGTGGGTGATGACGCTCGCAGAAAATCAAAAACAGCCAGAAATCTGCATCTCGTAGGCGTGCACTATATTTAAACGCTGGACGGCACTTGAGGCGAGGCCAGCTTGGAGTGCAACAGCACCAAGACCTAGACCGAACAACCAGAAGCCAAGATATAACAAACCACGCGCCACTCGTAAAGGCCAAGTGTATGCAAACACGACCTCCCACATCCGTACATCCTTTACCCATTGCCGAAAGGCAAGCGATTATTACTGTGCCCTTTGCAACAAAAAACATTAAAACAAGCGTTTTAAATGCAAATGCATATACGTTTATAGTGGCAGGCTAAGAAATGATAATATTATAAAACTCCTTAGTTGAGACTAACACTATTTGAGACGTGACTATCCCGATAACACCTTTCTTATATAAATTTCCCAAAATCAAAAAAATAAAACTAACTGCCTTTATAGTCATTACTATATTTTCGTATTAGGGTATCTCGTAGTTGACCATGCCATAATGTCTTAACATTGTTGTTACATGTAAAACAACCTAGTGCGCTTTTTTGGCTAAAATTCAACATGGACACAACGATGTTGGCCACTACAGTTGACCGCTTATCGCATCCTGGCGCATCCTGCTGCATCCTGGCTTTCTACGCAGTCAACGATTTTCGCGGCCATAAAACTCGATTGTGCAATGCTCAATTTGCATTTAGATTGAAAGACACGTCTTGTTAAATGTATATGCAGATATGTATATATGTTGTATATATTATATTATAGTCAATGTTTCAATTAGCACCATTCTGCCGCCCATTACAACTCCAACTCCAACACTAGCTCCCACTCTCTTCGGGGAGCACCCATTCAAATATTTACGCTGGCAATGACAAACATAATTAGCATTTAATTAAAATAAAATTGCGCAATGCTTTTGTCGATAATCAAGCAATTTGAGATTTGATTATTGAAATCAACTAAAGCTGCCGCAAAAGCCTGCACACTTTTGGCTGTGTAAATACACAGAGTATATAGCGGAAATGCTGATAACACAAGCATGATCAAAGCCCTAGTTACAGACCGTCCCATGCTGGAAATGGTATGCCACCAACACTTACTCCTTACCCCCACCACATGCAATTGATAATGGACGGCAATAGTTTTATGTGTGTTCGGCGGTGTGTCATTTATCTATATATGGAATTTGTACTATTAATTAGATTATGGACTCGCAAATGGCATTTATAGCCAGAGATAAGCCTAGCGGTCTACAAAGCGGAACGGTGGCGCCACCTGTTGTTCGTTTGAGGTGGCAGATCTGCAGCAGCTGCAGCAGCAGGTGGCACAAATTCAATTTGAAATTGCATTATTCAAAAAGAGACAACACAAAAACATAGCAAAAGGACATACGAGCTACGTAGCCGAGGGCTGTCCGATAATTGTATCAGACTACAGTTAAAGCATTTATAGTATTAAGAGTGCTTGACGTTGTATTCTATAAGAAAAAGAAATAATAAATGTAAGAAGTAATATGTTAAAATACATGCAAACCCAGAAAACCCGGCTTTAACCATTGTCTTTAGGCGGGCTTCACATGGTTCCCAACTTTACATGAAAATGCCCACATTATTATTTTGTTGTTATTTATTTTCAAATAAACAGTAAAAACTCTAGCGAATTTTTTTTTAATGCTGCCTATAAGGTCAGGTCAGGTTCTGAAACATTTATAGTAACCCTCGAACGCAACGAAAAATTCAAGTTTTTGCGCGTTTCTCGTATTTGCTGTCCGTATATTGTTCTGCAAACAAAGCAAATTCGTCGCACATATGAAACGCGAGAATTGATTGGTGTGATAGGCGAAAAAATGGGATTTATATGTATTTGAAATTGGCTCAACAATTGGATTACACCCAGGAACAACACCCGACAGCAAAAACAAAGTGAACCACATACGAACATATTGAATTGCATTGCTGAGTTACGAGTTAAATGTTTCAGTTTAATGAGTATTGAAGCCTAGGAATAAATTACAAGCTAACAAACATATACAACTGGAATGTAATACACTCAACGATCCTGAAAGACGCATAAACAATTTTAAAAATAGAGCCGTGGCCAAAGGACCACTAAAGCTTAGTTGCACACTGACGCATATACATATGCATAAGACTAATATATGTAATTGCATAAATTAACTAATCGAATAACTACGAGAGAATTTTTGGCTATGCAAGCTATTCAATACGTATAACGCCGGCACCAACACCCCCGCTGTGGGCGCACATAGGCGGCATGAAGGTCCACTTGTCCGTTTCAGGATCGTAAACTTCAACAGTGGACAGATTCGTTTCGCCATCATAGCCGCCAATGGCCCACAGCTTGCCCATATTGGCAGCCAACGCGACTCGCGATCTCTTACAGTTCATGGGCGTGACCAGTTTCCAGGTGTCCGTTAATGGATCGTAACACTCCACGGAACGCAGAAACGAGTTGCCGCAGTAGCCGCCACACACATAGATCTTGCCATTTAGCGTGGCCACGCCCAAGCGACAGCGTCGATTCAGCATCGGTGACATCTTGATCCAGACATCCTCGTTTTGATCATAGCGCTCCACCGAGTCGAAAATTGACAAACCATCGTGGCCCCCTAAGGCGTAGACGTAACCATTGAGCTGCGTGACCCCGCCTGCTGAACGATATTTCATCATTTGAGCCACCTAAAAAGATAATAGTAGTGGGCATAAAGAGAGCTAGTCAGAATCTATTCCAACAGTATTACACACCGTTTTCCACGTATTAATCTTGGGATAGTAGACCTCGACAGTGTTGAGCGATGTGACGCCATCGTAGCCACCACAGACATAAATGCAATCATCCAAAGCAGCCACTCCGACGGCGCTGCGCTTGCACAACATTGCACAGCCCTGAGACCATTTGTTTTTGCGCGGGTCATAGACTTCCACCGTGGACAGGCGTTCGGTGCCGTTGAAGCCACCAAAAGCGTACAATTTACCATCTAAAACCGCCACGCCAACTCTTGAGCTGTCAAGTAACAATAAACAAATAAATTAATATTCATGAAATTTTAAATATTTAAAACAGGTCAATGGATTTTAGCTCACCGCATCATGGACATTTGCTCGCCCATTTTCCATTTCTTGGTAACTGGGTCGTAAATCTCCACAGTGCTTACGGATTCGCCCGTGCTGGCTAATCCACCTACCGCGTAAATTTGGCCCGTAAAGAATTCACCGCAACGTTGACGAGTGCGAAAACTTTGCAGCAATCCGCGTCGCTCTGGCATCAAATGAAAGTCTTTTGCTTCGTCTAGCAGATCGCGGCATTGGTGCGATGAGCGTATCAGCTCCTCGCGTGCCACACGGTCCGCCAGAAATTGCGGTGATAACAGCGGCAGTCGCACTGCGGCCAGTACTTGCGGAAACAGCTCCGAGCGCTTCTCCTCGGCGTATTTGACCCAACGCATGCATGCCTCAAAGATTACCTCCTCATTGCGCACGTTCAGTTCGTCGCGCCGCATGAGTTCCAGCAGCTGTTCGCAATCCAGGGTGAGGAACTCCTCAGACTGGGATACCTTGGCAAAGTTCTGGTCAATGTACTTATCAGCGGCATCGGTCAGCTGTCGGCAGATCATCGAGTCGCCGAAGGTGCGTATGCCCAGCACATTGTGCGGGTGGAAGCGGGAGATGAGGAAAGTGGCGCAGGCATCGCGCACATTGGACAGCTGCAGAAACGAGGCGCCCACCATAAGGCTCTGCACGTTCTGGTTGTCGATGCGGACCTGCCCGCTGTACACATAATTGATCAGACTCTCCAGGGCGCTCGGCTCGATCTCCTTCATGGTGATCTCCCTGATGCGACTCTCCGCCATGTTATTGGTGAACATTGCATAGAAATATGGCACAGTGGCAGCCAGCACAACGCGATGCGCCGAGAACGTCTGGTCTTCAACCTGTGCGTAACGATTGCAACATACATACATGCATGTATATTTGTGTTTATATTTAGAAACTGACACCAGATAATGATAATGCCAAGAGATGGGGACTGGCAGCAACCAACCTTCAGAGTGACATCACAGAGTTTGCCCAGTCTTCGTATCTCCTTGAACAGTGGAAAACTCTCGCTGAAGAGCTGTTCGTGCTTGTATATAAAGGATTGATCCTCCAGTTGATTATCGCTCAAGTCCATGCTCATGGTCTCAGGCTCCTCTGCCACCAACAACGACCAAACACAAATCAACTGGCAGTAAAATACTTCCAAAAATACCAAAATAACAAGTCGCTAGGGATGGGCAGAATACCGATTTCTCAGTCACTGTGAACACCGGGAACACTGTGAACACAATGGACAGTAACCTGCAAGTGAAAAGTACTTGAAGTGTAGATTTAAGAAGTTTGTATTTTGACTTTCTATTTATCAACAAAAACATTTTAATTGTCAAAAATGATGTACATGTAGCAATATGTATAATTATTTGTATAGCGTTAAAGCTTCTATAAATGATTAGTTGAAATCGCATAATATATCAACATATTTATATTTAATTTAATTTTTTTCTAGTAAATTTGATTTTAATTTTTTTATTTTTGTGAAAATACCAATTGCATATTAGCAAATCAGCTAGTAATAAAAGATACATATGTTGTGGTCAAATTTTTCATTGATGCTGTGGCGAGCGATAGCTTGAAAATTGCCGCTGTCATCGCGAGAAAAGTTATCGTCTAGTTGCCCATTTGAATACTTGTTCAATTTTTATTTGGTCCAATTATCTATAATGGGGTCTCAAATCTAGCTTTAAAACTGAGAGATATATCGAATTTAATCGATTTGCTACACAACCAGTGGGCGTATCTTAAGGATTTTTGTGCAATCCTTAAAGGAGCTCATTACATTAACATTAACATTAACTTTAAAACTGAGTGGTATATATCGATTTCATCGAACTGCCACGCTCCAAAGATGCCACGCCCCATTGGGCGTGGCTGGAAATTTGTTTTTAAGACCTTTAAAAGGGGTGACCAGTAATCTACCTTCCAAATTTGGGAACTCTAGCACTAACACTGTGGGAGATATCAATTTTGTCGATTTACATACATTCAATCAACTTGGTGACTATCTTTAAAATTGTGGGAAATTTTACCCTTTTATAAATTTGCGATTTAAAGTGTATGGACATGTTAAAGATTCACCAACCACAAACGACTAACCAAATAAAATTGTTGCTTAGTGCACAAACTCAATCAGTAGAGCTCGCAAGAGCGTCTACACTTTGCAGCTAATAATAATGAAAAGCTAACTTTTTAAATTTAGATCGCCTTGAAAAGCCGAGTGCGTACAGGACCGATGTAAGTCAAGTTGAAAATATTGTTATACTATTATAAATCGAAACAACATCGGTGTATCTACTGAATGTTGAATTTTTTTAAAGTTTATAATAATGATTATAAAGTATTTCAAACTGTTGTACATTTAAATTTGTCAAATTATTCTATTACAGAAAACAGTTATGGAAAAACAATGAAACAAAACATCGATGTTTAAAATACATTTGATAATATCGATGTTTCGCCCAGCTCTACTCCATTGCTACTTTGCATCACTAGTAAAATGACATTTTATTGTGTCGTCGCCAAGATTTTATCGTTCTATTATTAAATTGCTTGAAATTGAAATTAAGCAAACTTAACACAAACTCCGCCTTATTTGGACACCATAAAGACTTTCGTTTTTCTGTGGACCTGCTGTCATATATTAAAGTACCGGTATGATTGCTGGCTATACAACCGAGATTAATAAGCTTGCAGACTTGGAACGCGTGGCGATCGAGCTCCACAATAAAATTCAATATTCAAACCGGAAACAGGTTTCGCAGATTGAAGACCATAATGGTGAAATGGTCAAGCTGCAAATTGAAAATGCAAAACTCAAACACCGGTACGCTATAATCAAGCAATCCATAAGTGAAGAGGAAAAATCAAATTCTGAAATGCATTACGATACTGATACTTTTTCCATTACGGAACACTTGGAGAAAATTTTTACATGTGCGATTGCTAATGCCTACCCTCGCTTCTCTAATGTTCCGGCTATTATTGCACCTGCGAATGTGTCGTCGAAATTCGGAGACTACCAATGCAATAATGCGATGGGATTAGCCAAGAAACTGAAAGAAGCTGGCATTAATAAAACTCCGAAAGAGATTGCTATTGAGATTCAAAAAAGCTGCCCAGGATCCCTTATTATAGAGAAGGTGGAAGTGGCGGGTCCTGGTTTCCTTAACATTTTTCTCAGCAAAAATTTTGCTGTGCTCTCTCTACATAATATGTTGCGCGATGGCGTTAAGCCACCGAAGGTGTCTAAAAAGCGCGTCTTAGTCGATTTTTCTTCGCCAAACATAGCAAAGCAGATGCACGTCGGCCATTTAAGGTCTACCATAATTGGCGAGTCAATTTGCCGTCTTCTTGAATTTCTGGAACATGAAGTTATTCGCATAAATCACTTGGGTGATTGGGGAACGCAGTTTGGTATGCTTATTGCACATCTGGAAGATTGCTTTCCACACTTTCTAAGCGAAAGTCCACCTATTGGAGATCTACAGGAATTTTACAAAGAATCGAAAAAGCGTTTTGATGACGACGAAAATTTTAAAAAGCGTGCTTACAATCGTGTTGTAAGTCTACAAAGCGGCGAACCAAAATCAATCAAAGCTTGGGAACTTATATGTGATGTTTCGCGAAAAGAATTTCAGAAAATTTATGATCGATTGGACGTAAAAATCAAAGAGCGTGGCGAATCATTTTACCAGTCCCGCATGTTGGCAGTAGTTGAGATTTTGCGAAATAAGGGTTTGCTGGAACACGACGACGGTCGCGAAATCATGTGGCCCGACGACACTAAGAGTGGAATACCATTGACAATTGTAAAATCTGATGGCGGGTTTACATACGATACTTCTGATATGGCAGCTATAAGATATCGAATTGAAGAAGACCTTGTCACTTGGATAATTTATGTCGTAGACTCTGGGCAAAGCACCCATTTTAATGCAATTTTTAAAGCCGCAGAGCGATGTGGTATTCTAAATCCGAATGTGCATCGTGTTGATCACGTCCAGTTTGGCGTAGTTTTAGGTGAGGATGGGAAAAAGTTCAAGACACGTTCGGGTGATACTGTAAAACTGTCGGATTTGCTTGACGAGGGAATGAAGTATTCTTTAAAGCAGTTACAGGACAGGGGTCGCGACCAAATACTAACACCTGAAGAGTTGGTCAACGCTCAAGAAGGAGTGGCATACGGTTGTATTAAGTATGCAGATTTGTGTCACAACCGTATAAGCGATTATGTATTTTCTTTTGATAAAATGCTCGATGATCGTGGAAATACTGCGGTGTATTTGCTGTATACATACACACGCATTTGCTCGATTGCTCGCAATTGCGGCGAGGATTTTAGTAACTTGGCTAAGATTTTAGAAAAATATAGCATAGTATTGCAACATGAAAAAGAGTGGAAACTTGCAAAAACGCTGTTGAAATTGCACGACGTATTAATAAAATGTTCAACTGGCTTATTTCTACATTTTCTTTGTGAGTTTTGTTATGAGGTTTGCACTGTTTTTACTGAGTTCTATGACAGTTGTTATTGCATTGAAAAAAACAAAGCTGGCCAAATCATTAGCGTAAATCACAGTAGAATTTTAATGTGTGAGGCAACTGCTGCCGTTTTGCGAAAATGTTTTCATATATTGGGTTTAAAAACTGTTGCTAAAATTTAATAATGGAGCCTATGATAATTGATATTGTAATTTTGATATGTAATATGTTATGAAAAAGAAAAATTAAATAAACAAAAAATGAAAAATTAAAAAAAAATATTAAAATAGTCTGTGTGTAGTCAAAAGTCTGCAGAAAATCAAAAACAGCCCTCGAAAATATTAATATAGTCCCCACAGTCAAGTTTGCAATGTTGTTCGTAATGGGAATTGTTTTGAGCTGATTTGAGCGTTTTTGTTGACATTTTTATGAATCTTTGACCTATCTCTTTTGCTTAGGTTATCCGATCTGTTTCCAAAATGTTTTAACTTTAAACGATTTTATTTCACTGCGTAGCCTGCGCAGTGAGGCACAACGAACTGGCAAAAGCGGCTAGCAATATATATACGCGAACTTATGAATTTTTGCTACGATATTCCGATTAGATCGAGTTATATACCGATACAAAGGTATCGTTTAAAATAGAAGAAAGACATATCACATGTGCCACACACCATTCATCTGGTTCATGAGATATGGAGCTGTAAGTGGTTCGGAAATAATTTACATTTATTGACTTGTTCCCTATCACGAACCAAGAAACTTTTGTTCTACGACTTTTAAAAAAACCGCTAGTTTGGCGGGAAAACGTTCAAATCCGCTCAAATTGACGCCTCCACAGTTTCCAACCAACAGAATACACAGTTATGTTAAAGAGTTTTTATGCGTACATTGGCATTATTGTTTTTAAGTACGCAGGTAAAAAGTTACTGCTAAAAACAGTTTTCAATTGCACTTTTTAATAATTAAAAGAAAACAGCACATCTGGGATAATTTAGTTTAGCTTTTATTGTAGTGTACATACTTTTACATTAAACCTTCTTACGTTTGCGTTGCTAAAATAACCAGTGCTGCCAGTAATTATTTTGGTTTTTTGACAATGCGGGCAATAATTAATTTAAATGAATTGAGCTGTTTCTTTGTGCATTACTCTATTTAGGGATTTTTTAAACTGCTTTTATTCACTTTAAGAAAAATCAAATTAGTTGACGGAATGGATTTTAATTTCGTCACCTGACTTTGATATGAGGCTCTGTCGCAAATCGTAAACAAACATTCAAATTGTTTAATTTACTAAGCAAACTGTAATTTTATTATAAAAATGCCAAAATAAAGTTTAAAATGTTCTTTGCTGGATATTTTGCAATATTTATTTTATATACATATATTAAATCAGCCTCGGATCTGACTTTAATTTGAATATCTGTGTTCTAGCACTCTTGCGCTTTGTTTTGATTTTGTATGGAACAGCTGATTGTGTATGCTCACCAAAAATTGAAATCACATAAAAATTTTATCAAAATCAGTTGACAGAATTATTAATTCTTACTGTTCTTATATATTATCGATATAAAATCTGAATATCTACATATATAGTTATCTTCATTTTCTTGTGCTTTTTCTAAACTCCATATATTAAATTTAATATCCTTCTCAAAAGTTGATATTACAAATTTTAGGGCTTGAATGTGCTTTCGCCACAAGATTATTACCTCGTGTAGAGGTGTTTGTGTTTGATTATAGACAGTCCCTAATTTGATTGAAAACATGTTCAGCAACTATTTGGCAATTTTTCCTTCATAACCGTTAAAATAAACCCACAGCAGCATACGTTTGTTAACTCGCTTTCCAGGCGTACTTTAAATTGTAGTTAATGCTAATAACACACTGCTCTCTCGACACTCTTCCAAGAATATAGTTCCGTTACTTCTTTTTCGTTTCCTTTTGAAGTTGTGTTTCCATTTTGTAAACAATTACTTGACAGTGCTAAAATATTATAAGTTTGATTTTCCTGAAATTTTACAGTTAAAATTTAATTTTAACTATTATTATTGTGCTTATGATAATGATATAATAAAAAAATTAACAAAAGTATAATCTTTCACACAAAATATGACATTAAAGTTGAAACAATTGTTTGACAAACTGTCTATGTTTAGAAACTGATAATGATAATGCCAAGCTGCGGGGTCTGGGGTCAACAAACCTCCAGAATGACGTCACAGAGTTTGTTCAGTATTCGTATCTCCTTAAACAGTAGCTAACTCTCGCGGAAGAGCTGTTCGTGCTTATATATAAAGGATTGATCCTCCACTTGATTATCGCTCAAGTCCATGCTCATAGTCTCAGACTCCTCTGCCACCAACAACGACCAATCACAAATCAACTAGCAGTAAAATACTTTGAAATATAGCAAAATAACAAATCGCTAGGGATGGGCAGAATACCGATTACTATGTCTCTGTGAACACCGGGAAATATCACGGGAAATATATAGCCAAGCAATGGAAGTGTTCTTGTAGTGTAAATTAATCAATATCTATTTTGGCTTCCTATTAATTAACAAAAACATTTTAATTGTCAAAAATGATTTAGAGATTGATGGGATATATGTAAATGTAGTAAATTTATATTATTTATATATAAAATAAAATAAAATGTCAACAACTGCAATGCTGCTTATTTATATGAAATCAAAAGAAGCAGTAAGGACAATACGTTTCTAATCGCTTTCACTGTTCAGTGTTGGTTATTCTTATAATAAATAATTTTTTCCTTGAGTTAAATATTTACTTTACAATTAACTAATGATTTTAGAGCGACTATTCGTAATAAAAGCTTGCTAAAAATTTATACATTTATTGTGGTCACGTTTTATTGACACTGCGACATGAGCACTAACTTTAAAATGACCGTTGTCATCGCTTACTGTGACATCGAGAAAAGTTATCGTTTATCGTTAAGTTGTCCATTTGACAAGTTGTTCAATTTTTATTTGGTCCAATTATCTGGAGGCAACAGGCAACAGTTAAAGATTGGCTAATGCAAGTGTCTTCGTTGCAGCTTAGGACAGCAGACAGACAGCATTGAAGATGGACCCGGCTACTAGGGACACACAGGTAGGTACTAGCTACGAAGCCACGACCCAGTAAAACGGGCAACGAAAGCAATAACAATGACGTTTCAACTACATAAATATATATGTGTTTATGTGTGTATTGCTGTGTGCGTGCAGAAGAATCCGATCGAAGCTCTGAGCAAAGATGAACTCATCGGCAAATACAAAGGGCTGCTCGCCATTGCCAAAAAAGCAAAGCAGGCCAAAGACGGTAAGGCAATCAGACAACACAACGAGGTTAAATTATGTCCTAAATAAATTGCTTATCTCATGAGCAGAGCTCACCGAAGAGAACCGACAGCTGAAGGAAGCACTGGCAAAGGCGGCAGCCAAACAGAGCAGCCTGCCAGCCATGCAGGAGATGCTCCAGGACTTCACCGACAAGAACCTAATACTGACGGAGCAGCTGAGCACCCTACAGCGCAGGACCAAAGAGGATGCCGAGCATCTGCAACAACTCGAAATCGAGAACGAGAGCCTTAAACGTCAGATGGGACGCCTAAGCGATGAAAACGACGATCTGCTCGCGGACGTCGAGCGCATGGAGCAGGCCATGCAGCAGGTGAACGCACTTGGCAGCGAACAGCGCAAGAATCTTGAACTTCTCGAGGCGGACATTATCAAGATTAAGGAGGCAGAAGCCCAAAATGAGATACTACAGCAACAGGCGGACAGTGCAGCCAAAGAAGCAACGCTACGCGTTGCCGAACTTGCTGAGCTGCAGCAAAAGTATGAGTCCGTGAAACAACTAAACTCGGAGCAACGCAAGAAATTCAATGCGCTTAAGGATCGATTTATCGACGTGCACCGCAAGCTGAAGAACCTGAAGGAGTGCAAGTGCGTACTGCTCGAGACGCAGCACGAGTACGCGGCATCCGTATCGAAATGGCAGCAGGAGATTGTGAAAGCGTCGCAACTACTCTGTGCCAAGATGACGGCGTTGCAGCAGGAGAACATGCAGCTGAAGGCACGTTTAGAGGCTGCCAAACCAACTAGCCATAATAAGAAGCTGCTGCAGAAAGTCTGCGAGCTGGAGCGACTGTCGAAGCTGGTGAAGGATCAGCAGCAGCAGCAGCAACAGCAACATCAGACTCTGGACATTGATCGTATACTCTGCAAGTTGAACAGCGTCGAGCAGCTGGCAAATATCGTTAGGGTGCAGCAGTTGCCACTGCAAACAGTGCAGCCCGTTGGCACTTTTAACGTAGCCTACTTTACCGCAAAACTTAGTCAATTACAAGGCATAGCTCAGGCATTGCAAGAGGAACGCAGTCAGCAGGAACGCGCACTGGAGCTGATGGAGCAGCAACACGAGCGCGAGAAGGCGCAGCTGGAGGCGAACTGTATGGAGTTGCGACAGCATCACGAAGATCTGCAGTCGCGCTATCAATTGAAGGAGCATGAGCATGCCGAGTTGCTGGCCGAGATGCGTGAGCTGAACGAAGCGTTGAAGGCGCGTGGCGATGTCATATCACGCATGCAGGAGCAGCACGATAAGAGTCACAAGGAGCTGCAGACGCTCACTGAAAGTTTAACTGAAAAGTCAAAGCAGCTGGAGAAACTTCAGGGCAGAGTTGTCGAACTGGAGCAACAGGATCAACTCAATGGAGACGCCCAGAGCGAAGTGCTGTCCACCTCCACAATTTCACGAGCTGAGGAGCTGAATCGCCTGCGGGAGCTGGACGATGGCTACGAGGAGAAGTACAACAAGCTGCGCGCGCTGGCTGCCAAATTGAAAAAGAAACTGCAGGAGCAGACGCAGCAAATTAAAAGCATGGAGCAAGCGGGAACATCCAAACTGGAAGCCGAAGTGGAGTCCATCAAATTAGCGCAGACGCAGCTGCAGCAGGATTTGAATGCAGCGCGTGCTGAGAACCAAAAGCTCAAATCCAAAGAGAAATTAAAGAGTTCGAATGTATTAAACCTTGAAATTGAGGCCACCGAGAAGTCGCTCGCCGAAGTGAGCGCAAAACTATTGGCCAAATGTACAGACCTCGATGCGATCAGGGAAACGCTGGCCAGCAAGGAGAATACCATTAACCAGCTTCGCCAGGAGATTGGCATTATGGAACAAGCCCAGAACGGGGAGGCAGCGCACAGCAAGCAGCTGAAGCAGGAGATTGATCGCATGCAAGCACAGCTTAAAGACGCTGTGCATGGCAAGCAAGAGGCCCTCTCTGGCAACAAGGAGCTGCAGCAGAGCTTGGAGCAGCAAAAGCAGCAGGCGGAGCAAATGGGTCTGCAGCTGGCTGAGAACACGCAGCAATACGAGAGCAAGCTCAAGCACTCCCAGGAGCTGCTCAACAACAGCATGCAACAGCTGGAAATGCGGCAAGATGCGCTTACCCAACTGGAGGTGGCCTTGCGGCAAGCCGAACGCTCCAATGAGCAGCTGCAAGCAGAGTACTCCGAATACAAGCTAAAGGCACAGGCTGTGCTGCGCAAGCAACGAAATCGCGATACTGACAAGGAGCATTACCTTGAGACGGAACTGAACACGGTGCGCGCCAATGAGCAGCAGCTGCGCGCCAGCAACGAAGACGGCGCACAGCGGATCGCTCAGCTGGAGGCGCAGTTAAACGAACTGCAGCGAGACAACACGCAACTGTTGCGACGCAGCCAGGATGTGCTGGCGATAACCGATGAGCTGCGCGACCAAAATGAGTCGCTGACACTGGAAAATCAGCGACAGCTGCAACAACAGCAACAGCAACTGCATCAGCATCGCCAGCAGATCGAACAGATGGACGGTGCTCATCACAGGCGTGAAGCTCAGCTGCAGCAGCAGATTGAACAGCTTGAAAAGGCGGCCGATGCCAAGCCCGTCTCCGTGCCAGCATCCTTGCCGGCAACGGCGGCCGTCAACGAGTCAACTAGTTCAGAGCAGAGCAAGATTGATTATCTCTTGGATCATGATGGGAGCGGGGAAACACTTGCACAGCTGGCGGCACAGCGCAAAATTTCCACTGCTTCACGTCGCTCCCACGATTTTATGCCGCTGGATGAGCTGCTGAACACATCCCTAAATGCCATTAATAGCGATACGGTCACAACAATTTCTCATTTCGGACGCAGCGCCAGCATGCAGGACGATGACTCGGAGCCGGATGCACGTGGCGAAACGCAAGCGGCGCTTTTAGCCACCAAGGAGCGTCTGAGCATACAGGAAAGCCGCGTCCGTCATCTGACTGCCCTTCTGGCCGAGAACGAACAGGATCTGGCCAAGCTAACACAAATGAATGATATGCTTAAAGAGGAGCTCCGTCGCCAGGAACGCTCCGAAGAACGGGAGCAGCACATGCACAACTCAGAGTATCTGAAAAACGTATTCCTAAAGGTAAACTCCACGAATAGATTTAACCTATAACAATTAATATAACCATGTTTTCATGCAGTTTATCACACTGAGCAATACTGATGAGCGACAACGGCTGGTGCCGGTCCTGAATACAATTCTACGTTTGAGTCGCAACGAAGTGGAAATGCTTAACTGTGTGGCAAAGGGCCAAAAAGGTATGTTAGACGCTAAAACCTACATTTCCATTCGCTCAAGTTTTTTCTAATCTCACTCTCGTTTAGTTTCCAATGATGGTAACAATCGCAGCTGGACTGGTTTTCTGAGTGCGTGGAGTGGAGGCGGCAACACGACGAACAACAATAATTAAAATCGTTTTATTGGTATTATACTTCGTAAGGGAGATATAGAAGCTCTTGTTGGCCAGCTGCTCTGTTTATGTACTATATCGTGTAAATCTTGTATATGGTTATTGTCCCAAAATTGTATTTATGTATTTTTAAAAATAGTCTGTTGAAATTCTGTTGTAATGCTGTCCTTTAAAAAAAAAAAAATATATATATATATATATATGTATATACATTACATAGAGCGCCCTATACAGCACTCTATAAGCAATATATAAATATATAAAACATTTAAATAACATTAGAATATTTTTGTGTTCTTTTCCGACTACGAATGATGACACAACTGTATTGTTATTCTGTTATGCAAATTGCATTTGTAGATATTTTAATTTCAAATTCTATTACCATAAAGATCAGACTATAAAATCAATGCTTGCGTTTTGTGTTTATGTATAAACTTAAAAATCAATTATATTATTTTAAACTCTATAGACTGTATAAATACGAGCTGTAATTGGCTAAGACTATTCGAAGTTTATGCATATACATTTACACTTAATAATTGTATAAACCAAACACACAGATTATACAATTTTTAATAACTAAACGAAAAGTCAAAATCAGCAGAGAAATCAAAAATCACATTTCGGACATCGCAGCCACGACGGCGACAAGGCTAAAAACAAAATACACTATTGCCTAAATACTCGTACTAATCAGTTTTGTGAGAGCCATGTGGATCTATTGCCAAACC
This sequence comes from Drosophila colorata, assembly GCA_035041545.1. Taxonomy (NCBI): domain Eukaryota; kingdom Metazoa; phylum Arthropoda; class Insecta; order Diptera; family Drosophilidae; genus Drosophila; species Drosophila colorata. The sequence continues at coordinate 3,077,921 of JAWNLD010000680.1, read as the reverse complement.
CCCGCATAGTTGCCCACCAGTGTGGCAGGAAGCGGCCCGCCCGCCGCAAACAGCCGCATCCGAGTGCTGTCATAGCAGTGCGTGTAAATGGCGGGCACATATTTCACCTGCTGGAAGCCATCCATTTCATCCTCCGGATACTGCAAGAGCAAAGCACTTTAAATTGAGACAAGTTCCTCGCTGTTGATTGCTTACCACAATGCCCTTGCTGCACTTCAGGGCCACGGTGCGTGACGCATTTACGCTGCTCTCTAAATACTTGCCAGCCCGTATATCATAGAACAGCAACATGCCCAGGCCGGTGCCCACTGTCAACAGATTGCCCTCAAAGGACGTGGCGCGAATTCCGCAGCCACTGTAGCGCGACGTGATCTTCTTAATCGTTTGCAGTGTGCGCGCATCCAGCAGAATGGTGTAGGAACGACAGCCGACGGCGTAGAGGCCATCACTGTGATACGCAATGCTTACATTGTCCTGGCAGTTGGGTAGCTTGCGTGAGAGGGTTTGCTTGAAAGTCTCTGCATTGAAGATGTGTATGTAGCCGTTTAGAGAGAGCGCTGCGATCTCCTTAAACTCCTTGTTGAAGCACAGCGAACGTATCTGTAAGCCCACAAAATGATCGGGAATTAGAGCTACATTTTAGTGGATTCTAATAGGATAACCGCTTACTCGCTGTGCGGTGCGCACTTCCTTAACGCTAAGCGGATGTATAGTGGCAAATGTAGGGCAAGATTCCTCGCCGCCGTCGGGAAAGTCCATATGATCTTCGTTGATCCGCCACAGCGCCATGCGTGAGTCCTTGGAGCCCGAGACGAGGAACTGATCGTCCAGCCAGCACATACCCATAATCAAGTCCCGATGACCGTTCTCCCCCACACAAACCGGATCCAGTGTGGGCAGCCGATACACGGCGATGTCCGATGAATTGCGTGCACCCGTGGCAAGGAACGAGCGACTGGGCGACAGTTCGATGGCATGCAGGCCGCCCTGGATCTCAGGGTGATTGGCACGACTATTGGAGAGCGTGGGAATGGCGTCCACACGACGCATGTTCACATCGTAGACGAGAAGTTTATTGCACTTGGTGCCGAACACCACCTGACGGTTGCTCAGCCATTTCGAACAGAATACCTTGTTAATGTAACCCAAGCTGATTTGCGTCTCGCGCAACATGTCGTGGGTGAGCACGTAGCGGCTGGTGTACTCCGCATTAACGCTGCGACGCTGCAAAAGTCGAAAGTTCATCAGGCAATTGAGCATAATTTTCAACTTTAGACTCACGTCGCGCAACGAGCTCTCTCTGCTCCGCAGATAGTCGCACAGGTTGTAGGACGTGTTGAGGACTTCGTCCTGCTGCTGGGGCGTCTCCTCGTCGCTGCCCGAGTCCTCGTAGGTGACGAAGTCGTCGGGTTTGTCTGGCTTCCTCCTTCGCTCCTGCCGCATCGCCCTCTGCTTGGCTCGACGCTCCTCCAGACGTGAATTCACATGGCAGGATGGATAGGTGCCCACGATGCTGTCACGTATGGTCTTCACCATGCCATTGAACATTTTTGCGGCGGTATTTTCGACTCGATGTTCGACTTTCCTACTTCTACTTCAATAAATTACTTTTAGTGATAATTCTCCATTGTCCAAACAAAAATGGTGGTGCGCGAGTATCGATTACAGCAAGTGGGTTCATTGGGAGCGATAGACACATGTTTCGATAATCGATTGCTGAACAGTGTTGCACTTTCTGGTTCAATATAAGACTTCAGTTCAATATTTCATTATTTAAGGGGATGACACATGCTACTTTTCATAGTACAATTCTCTATTAATTAATTTTTTTTTTTAATTTGAGGAGAACAGCCGGGAGAACGTTTATGGCACAGCATTGCAAAGTTTTTTGTTTCATCTTTTTCATCTCTATCTCCTTTCCTTTCTATATTTAATACTAATTATTATTATTATGGTTTCTATAACCTTTCTGAGTATTATATGTACTATTAGAATAGTTTTACAGTTAAGAATATATTGCTGAAGATTCTAATAAAGTCACTGTCAACAATTAGCTGAGAATAGGAGCATAACCAGACAGGCAAATAATGTGGTTAAGATATTTGAAATTCTTATAATTCTTTTCTTTTTGTATTGTCTTATTCACTTTCGCTGACACTCGTTTTGTCAACTGCTTACAATAAATAAATAAGTAACAAGTGCCATCCCAACTTTGGTTCATTTGATTCCCTTCTGAGGTGAATTGAACTACTTGGTCTTATATTTTTGTTCAGTTCATTTGTCGTATATCATGTTTATGCACAACAAGCAGCCGTCGGAAAAGGATTTACTGCAAACAGTTTCCCATTTTTGTGCCTCATCATGAACTATCAAGCAAAGCGAGTGATGCGACAGAATTCGGTATCTGTTGCAGCCGGAGATGTGGGCGGCGTCGCATCGCCAATTCTGACATCGACCCCGTCTGCGCCCAACACACCGCAGCTGACGAGTCTGGAGGACAACAAGCCCGTGCACGTCCATCGGCAGGTGATACTGGTGCAAGGCAACGTGCCGCAGGCGCAACACCAGCAGCTGCAGGCGGTGGCAACTGCGGCGCCCACTCAAAGTGCAAACATGGCCGCCATCCAAATTGCGGACGATGCACCCGTCTCCCTGCTGACGGAGATTGCGGACATAATGCGGAGCTTTGGCGACAGCGATCAGCCGCGCACGGGCAGTGTCAAGCTGGTGGAGCAGATCCTGCAGCAGCAGCTGCGTGGTATTTTCAATGAGGCCTCGCTGGTGGCCATGCGCCGCAAACAGAATCCGTGCCCCTCGCAAGCCGACTTTGAGTTCCTGATGCGCAACCATTCCGTGAAAATAGCGCGCATGCGGAAGCACTTGAAGGACATGCGCATATTGAAGCGATTCCTGAGCATACGCACGGGGAGGCCGCAGGACTTCATGGACGATCTGGAGCAGCCGGAGGAGGACGAAGAGCTGGCCATTGAGGTGCAGGAGCTACATGACGAGGATCGCATGCGGCGCCTATTCCGCGCCGATCGCATTTCCCAAATACTCTCGGGCCAGCAATATCTCGAGTTCAACGAGGCCCGAAAGACCTCGTTCTACTGCCGACACGGCGAGAAGATCAAGAACAAGTTTCGACGGTTTCTGGACCTGCCCGCCGATTTGCGTATACCCACGCCAACAATGAACATTTTGGCCTATCTGGCGCACGAGACTATTGCGGCTATTGTGGACTACTCGATACTGACTCGGCTGAATTCGGATAACCGCGCCACGGAGCCGTACAGCCGCGTCACCTCGGCTGGCGGCAGTCCGGCCATGATGCACGTCTGTCCAGAGGTGACACAGGGGCGCGGCATGGAGGTGGTCAAGCCCATTAGCGTGCAGGAAATACATGAAGCCATGCGACGATTTCGCCAAATGAGCAATCGCAAAATTGGCCGTTATCGCAACTCCTGTGACATTGATTTCAGGCGCAGCTTTCTGGCCATTTAGATATACACAAATTCTACACTTATGGATTCCGAGAAATGTAAGCTCGTACAAGCAAGCAATATTCCAAATCTTATTTAAAATAATTTCCTCTTATATTTCAGCAAACACTTGGATAATTGAAGTACTAACTATATAAAATAGTTAGACCCACGGAAATTTTGGGGGAAAATCGTATAAGTTGTGCACCGTGAAACAGACGGAAAGATACATTTCCATTTAAATCACTTATTTATTTTTAATTATATTGATCTGCATCCTCATCTAGACACGTATATACATAGAAAAACAAGGAAAATGTAAAATCTAACAGTTTTTGAGTTTGTCATTAAAGACATAAAGCAGTTTTGCTTTTTTTTATCTATCGAAAAATGGGTGTTTTTATGCCTAAACTTAAAATTATATTTGAATTGCATCCAAGTGTTCAGAAATTGTCTTATTTAATATTGTGTACATTACATTTTCATATAGATTAAGTTCAAATACAAGTTCGGTGGTATGTGAAGGGAAATAAAAGAACGTTGAGGTTAGTTGTTAAAAATTAATGAAATAGCTGTGTCCCCGAAATTTGTCAGGCTATTGGAACTGTCCGGTTATAAGGAATTATAAGGAAGGGAATTTCACTGTATATATACATAAATGGGGTCGGAGATAGTAAATTCATCCTCAAGGGCACAATAAATATAAAACCAATTTTTAGAGATACAGATTTCCTTCTATCATATAAAAATTGAACATTCTTTATAATTTATTTTCTTTGGTTTCTGACATGAAAAGCTCTAAAAAAGTAAGTGATGTAAGTGATATATTTTCAAAAATATCTATAATCAAACGCCATTTTCTTTAACTTTAAATCAAAAATGATGAAAGTCATTTAAAAAGTTTAAAAATAGTTTTAAGTTAAAAAAAGAATTATCTTATAAAATGTAAGCTTTAGTTATTTTAAAATAAATAAGAGCTTTGCAGTCGGGCTTAACTGACTGCGCGACACTCTGTTCACAATTTTACACAATAACAATTTTAAAACTGTAGAAAACGGTATAGACGCATTTGGGTCGTTTTTTTTTAGAGGAAATCATTATTAGTTTACCCGGCACTTTGCTTCTGTAAAACTGTGGGATATATCGATTTGCAGAGTGTAACACTTTATCTGACGCGAGTATAGTCTCTTACTTCAATAACAGGAAAAGAATCGCGTTAATACGTTAATACGACTGACATTGTACAAAATCAAAATCAATATACTCTTTTCACACTGTGAGCAAGTAAAAAATATTGAAAATAAATTAGGAATTACTCTCAAAAGAATATAAAAAATTAAAAATAAATATACAAGTGATATTTGCATTGCAACCAGCTGATTATTAGCAGCGTCAGAAGATTTCATACATTTATGGATACAATGACCCTATAGAACTTGCCAATGACGGCGTAACTACCCTGCATTTACTTATTTGTAAACATGCATAGGCAAACGGATTAGAGGTTGACCTTGAACGACACAATTTGGACTGCCTTGTGGGGTTCAATCACCCCAGAGCGGTTAAAAATGAATGGTTTGAAATAGTTTGCAGCTTACGTTCAATAATTTAATGCAAAGCTTTGTATATACATGAATTTGTATAAATAAACAAGTGTATCAGTCAAGTCTTTAGATAACAATATACTATCAGTAATTTAATAGATGTATAAATACATGCAAATATATATTTAGTAAACATACACACCTTACTTAGTTAATAAATATGCCTTTCCCATTAACATACACACACATTTACATTTTATTGAACACATTTACGAATCTTATTCTAACGATTTGTTTTTGTGTTTTCTGCTACTAATCTTTATTACTGAGTTTGCGAAAACAGATAAGCGTCCGAAGCGCCTGGTTAAAATTATATTATATCAGGTCAGGAAACTATAATCAGACAGAAAAAAAAACTCATAACTGTCTCAATATGACCATGAAAAGCATAACATGGCGAAATTTAAAATTAAATTGACAAAATCAACAATTGAATCAAATAATAGGCTCAACATTAATTCGCTTGCTTACGTTTTTATTAGGCGCTTTCCGAAAGCTTTCGTATCTTTGTTTTGATTCCCACTCGCTCTTTGCCTGGGTGTCAACAAACAACAAAAAGCTCCTCGATTGTGTGCGGTCATTTGTAATAAATCGTAGCAAAAAGTTAGTTTAATTTTGGAGTCAAGCAAGTGAAGACCGCCCGTGCAAAATGTTAAAAATACGCAAAAACCTGGCCATAATTCAGCCGGCCAAAGGTCTATATGCAAGCGCGAGTATACAACAGGTGAGTGTGAGATACACTTCATAGATTACAATTCCTTATCAGCAATTACCTTACCTTAGCGTTGTCAAAGTACTGCAGCCGCAGTCAAGGAGCCGAACGTCGCTAGAGACGATGTCGAGTGGCAACAGGCACGCCCCTTTAAGGACGTTCCATACGCCAATCCGCTGGCGCTAACCTTTAACATGGTCTTTCCCGGAGGCAAATATAAGAATATGGACTTATCACAGCTGGTGATGGCCATGCGTGAGGACTACGGTGATATCTTCCGAATGCCAGCCATTTTCGGCAGCGATCCCGTGATGACTACATACAACCCAAAGGACTTTGAAGTTGTCTTTCGGAATGAAGGCGTGTGGCCAAATAGACCAGGCAGCGATACTTTGCGATATCATCGCGAGAAGTATCGCCGGGATTTCTTTGAAGGTGTCGAAGGGCTAATTCCTACCCAGGGTAAGGCGTGGGGAGACTTTCGCAGTATCGTTAATCCTGTGCTAATGCAGCCGAAGAACGTGAGACTCTACTACAAGAAAATGTCAGAGGTCAACTGTGAATTTGTTGATCGGTAAGCAAATAATCTTAAAATCCTATTCACTTATATAGTAGACAATGATGTTGGGTTATTACAGGATCAAATCCATTCGAGATCCCAACACGCTTGAGGTGCCGGACAATTTTCTAGAGTATATCAACAGATGGACTCTAGAATCGGTCTCTGTTGTCGCCTTGGACAAGCAGCTCGGTCTCCTAAAGGAAATGCGCACAGATGAAAACGCCAAGCTCCTCTTTAAGAGCTTGGACGAGTTCTTCACATACGCTGCCGTTTTGGAGGTACAGCCCTCCCTTTGGCGCTATTTTCAAACCCCAATGCTGAAGAAGCTGATGAATGCCTTCGACAACATCCAGAAAGTCACCTTGGCTTACGTCAACGAGGCCTTGGAACGCTTGGATGCGGAGGCACAGCGGGGCATAGTTCGCCCCGAAAGCGAGCAGAGTGTACTCGAGAAATTGCTGAAGAGAGATAAAAAGGTGGCCATTGTCATGGCTATGGACATGCTAATGGCTGGTGTTGACACTGTAAGCAGATACTTTACGATAGCGAACCCATTTAAACATGTATTTATGTGTATTCTTTTCAGACTTCAAGCACATTCGCAGCGCTGATGTTGGCCCTTGCGACCAACCCGGACAAGCAGGAAAAGTTGCGCGAGGAGGTGATGCGCGTCCTGCCCAATAAAGACTCGGACTTCACGGAGGCCTCCATGAAGAACGTTCCTTACCTGCGCGCCTGCTTCAAGGAATCGCAGCGATTGCAGCCCCTCGTGATCGGCCATGCGCGAAGAACACATCGTGACTGCGTTCTCAGTGGTTATAGGGTGCCAGCAGGCACATTTATATCCATGATTCCACTGAACTCGCTCACTGATGAGCAATACTTTGCACGGGCCTCCGAGTTCCTGCCAGAGCGCTGGATGCGTAATGAAACGGGTTCAGATGCCAAGTGCCCGGAAAATCATTTAAAAATCACAAATCCTTTTGTGTTTCTGCCTTTTGGCTTTGGGCCCCGTATGTGTGTAGGTAAGCGCATTGTAGATATGGAACTAGAACTCGGCATTGCTCGGATTTTAAGAAACTTCAAGGTCGAGTTTAATCATTCCACGGAGAATGCCTTCCGCTCTGTGCTCATCAATAAGCCCAATATACCGCTCAAGTTCAAGTTTACGGATTTGCCAAATTAAAACTCTTTATTATTAATAACAACGACTGTTGCGTGACAACTATTTTTGTATATATGTACTTGTAAATACACTTGTTGATCTAGTAATCGTGCCACTTTTTTATTAAAACTTGTCACGCCCGACTTGTCGCAATGGGACAAAAAATGGATAATAAATGAATTAATAAGTTAGTATTTTTGAAAAGCATCATAAGCTGTCTTGATCTAATCAAGTCCTTCTGAGTGCACATCATTCCCCGTGCATATCGGTGTTAACTGCATAATTGTAGAAATTCGAGACACTTTAATGAAAAAAACCCAGTTGGGAATTTCTTAATAAATTCTTATTTATCATCTTATTTTAAGAACGTTTCTTTTAATTCCAAGAATTCATTTATTTATGACGTTACGTAATCAACATTGAACGTCATATCAAGAACGACTTAGGCTTATGGAAGCTCTTGTAATGTGTATTTAATATACAAATTATGTTGTTCTGCATGCACCATTAACGGTCGATTATTAAATCAATAATGATTTTTACTTCACTTAAATTTATTTAAAAACAAAATATTCAAAATGGAAATGTTTAATGTTGTTATTACACTGTGAACGAGTTTATCACAGTCGGTTACACCCGATTGCAACGTTCTCAATTGTTTTGTTTTTTATTAATCTAGTCGGATACCGAAACTTTCAATTTGTACATCGTGTGTAATATAATGTATAAACTATTATGATTATTAAAATATTATAGGAATGTGTTAGTTTCATTGATGCTAATGATGAGATGGGTTTGGACTCCGTGTGAAAGGTGTATTTAAAGGAATCACTCCAGCGGGCACGGGGCACATGAATGCGACGACGCAGTGTCATCTTGTACTCCTGGTTGGCGTACGGTAATCCCTTCAGGCAAAAGGTTTCTTTGAGCCTAGCGTAATGGGGAGGCTCCCATTCTATACTGGCATTGGGCTCCAGCTGAAGATGCACTCCCGCGCGGAAGATGCACTGCACCAGGCTGGAATGGCAGAACGGCTCTGGACACTGGCATGTCTTTTCAACAGTCCCAAGTCGCAGGTGGTAGCTGGTGCCGTAGCTAGAATCGCCTTATACCGGCTTGATAAAGCTGCAGTTTAAGCTTGATTCGTAGTCGAAATCGAGGAAGAGACAGTTAAAATTAAATGTATTGCAAAGCTCTTCGTGCTGGGTTCGCTCCATGTATGATTTATCGGCATTATTCGAGGAGCACTGAATCTGTCGGCGGAAAAGGGAAACTCCAACGAAAACTTGCATCAATAGCTTAACTGTGAAATACGTATTGATATGCATTTTTTAAACGCGATAAGGAAAACTATAATATTTCAATATGTTTATATGATTGCTGTTCTGGACGTGCTCTGAACTCAACTCGCGCAATGCGATTGAGCATGCTGCTGACAGTTTCATTAATTTTTGCAAGTACTTACGTGAATTATACCCTACATTAAAGCATATCGAAATGTTCATTAAACTCAGCTAACAATAATTGAATTTATTTTTCTCCTAGTACTAGAGGAGCAAAGGTGTAATTTTAGTAACTACATAAATATCCTGTCAATAGTAAAAGTAAACAGTAGAACACCCCACTATAAGTATATTTAGTTTTGATTTTTTTAATCTAGTCGAAAAGTATATTTTGTTTTCCTGAAAAAATATCTGTAACACAGATATATAGGTATTAAATATATTAAAACAAACAAATTCTAAATAAACATTCACTTTCAACAGATTTTCCTATGTCCTATTGAATATACATACCCGTTTGAATTAAATTTTTTTATCGAGATGAAGTTATTCTAGAAAACACTACAATTTTAAATTAAAATGGTAATTGAGACATAAAAGAGCAAATATATGTATAAATAGCAGATATATGTATGTATAAACAGCAACCCTTGTATTATTTTTTTGCAAAACAAATGTTTATATTTTTCAAGATATCCTTACCAAACTCGTACCTCTATATCAAAAAACTGCAATATAAGTAAGATATAAAAAATATGGAAGAGATTATCATGTTTTTCATTACTTGAGAGCGCCCCTATGCTAATAACATTTCACGTCGGATAGCTATTTAATGTAGTTTACAATAAGTACAATCGGCAAACAATTTAGATTTGTTTAAAAACACAGTTATATTCTATATGTCTGCAAGGGTATTTCATTTTCAGCACTCCGAACTAAACGCTTATTTAATGATCATAGCGTACTGTTTGCGGTTTTGGCCCATCTCAACAGATTTCCTTTGGATAATACCTATAGAATAGATTAAATAAATTTGTACTTAAGTGTTCAACCAATTCTTTATTGAAGCGACCAACGCCTGTTTATACTCGTTGACGAAGTGCAAAGAATATATTTTCGGTCTATCCGTATGAACATACATTTTTCCCCAGAGACTTGAAATTTTGAATATTTACTCGTGTAGAAAAAATGTAAAGATTTTTTTGGCTACGCGCACTGGGGGTTCGATAAAATCTATATATCTCTCGCAGTTTAAAGCTAGATACATAAGATACATGAGACTGATTACTAATGACCTCCTCCAAAGATACAAATTATTATCGATAGAGACAATATTTTTTTAAAATAACAACAACAATTTAGACCTTTTTCCGTCTTTTCAAAGCTGTTATTATTCGTCGGTTACACCCGACGGCAACGTTCTTGTTTACATATTGCCAATATCAATGAAATAAAAATGCATTCAAATTGATAAGTATGCGAGGAAACAGCACATAAATTGTTGAGTTCATTGTATCAAGGAATTAGTTGTCATATTTATATATCTGTACATACACATTGCAATTGAGTAAGAATGAGTGTTTTTTGCACATGTAAACAAAAATCAGACGCCGACTTCCGACCCCATAATGTATATATATTCTTGGTCAGCACCAACAGCTTAGCCGATCTAGGTCTGCCCATCTGTTTGTACGTGCGTCGGTCTTCATGACAACGTCGATCAAATTAATTGAAATTTGCCTTACATTCTCTAATTGTGTTATTGTATTTATTTTAAATTATTGTTAAATTTCGAATTCAATAAATACAGATTTTTAGCAAATGGTTTTTGGCCATATCTCAGATTTAGGGACACTAAAAACAGGGTACACATGAATTAGGCCTCCCCCACTTCTTCCAAAAATAACTAAATACTTTTTTTTAGGAGCTTAGGCCTTTCGTTTAATAAAATTCATAACGACACTCGACTGCTTTTGTACCGCTAAGAACAGTTCAATTGCAAAGATAGAAGATAGAAAGTAAATGTTTAGCATTCCTCAAATTTGAACCATTTATTCCTGATCAGGTCTTCGAATACAACATGTCCCATAGAAGAAAAAACAAAATTTAATTTTAAACATTTAAAGCTATTTTTATCAGTTTTGTACATAGACGCTCCAATATATACGAGTATGTATAATATATATATTCGTATTTATAAGTAATTATATTCACATCATGTTGAATCTAGACATACAAATACATTCAGTGTATATAAACTTACTTAAACTGAACAATTTACAACAGTTTTATAGATAGACAGCTCTGGATTTCTGTTGGTTGGTTTTCAATGCATTTTTTATTCTTTGCATTACAATAGATTGTAGTTAACATTTTCAAACTTTTTAATTAAAGTTTGGCCGATTTAAGCAACAAATAGATTGCTGCATAATAATTAATTTTGATTTCACATATTTTTTTTTTTTTAACAGTTTTAGACATAATTTGCGAGTCGTGTAGTGTAAATAACCGCAATAAAGATATATATGTATATATATGTGTATATGTATTTATATATTATGCTTACACTTACGATTAAATAAATAAATACTTATCCGTAATGTATATCCATATATTAATATATATTTTATGTATATGTTTTTATCAATTGAATGCAAAATAATTTTTGATATATGTATGTATACATACTTCAAATTCTATTTCGATATTATCTGATTTGTATTTTTGGTCCGATTGCTCAGAATATTAAAACATTGAAGGATTGGTTCGTTTTTGTTTGGTTGGGTATCTTAAAACCCTTTTCCAGTGGTGAATGACACTTTTAATATGAGCTGAAATTTGTTTGTAGTTAATTTAGTAGGGAATTTTTTAAGATTGTATGTATTGTAAAATTGAATAACATTTATTTTTAATTTGTTAGGTTTTTTTTTAAATATTTGTTAATGTTTTTTGTTTTTATCAATATTTCATAATTTATTGATAGGATAAAAATGTATTTTTTTTATTTGTTAGTAAATTTAAATTAGATTATTTAGGCTTTTACTGTACTCTGTTTTTCCTTTTAAATACTTCACTCAATTATGAGTAAGACATGACTTTTCTCAAAAATAATTATTTGTACAATCAGATTACAAAGTTTACAAATTAATGGAATTCAGTCCTAAAAAACGGATATGAAAGGTTTTTATTAATTTACACATATAGTACTTTTTATATTATTACTGCACTTGAAACAAACGCTCTTAGGAATTATAGCTTAAAAAAAGACCCGACTTTAATTATCTGGAAAATAATCAAACCATATCCTTTAAGCTGCTTAAGGAGCTTATGCTGGTTTCGCATTCCTGGCTAGTTACCCATACAAACTCAAATACATATTTTATTATACGCAATTTAGCTTGCGAGCAGAATTTTTATGTTCATAAGTATTTTAAATGCGCAATCGATACTCGAAGGCGGAGGCAAACATACAGCTGAAGCATGCGGCTTGGTCAGTGTTTGTTGTGGGCGTGGCATGGGCGCGAATACTGCGAGAGTGCACAAAACAGCCTGCAGGAATTGCTGCCGTTTGATATGTGACTGCGGGTGTGTGGAGGCATGTGTGTGTGTGTGTGTATGCTGGATGGTGTGTACGCATACGGATATACGGCAATAAAAACAGCGCACAAGCGCAAGAAGAAAAAAAGTTACAGAAACTGGCAGCAGCTTATAATCTTCAAGCTACTTGGTTCGTTTTATACATATAAATGTACATACATATGTGTCGATCAATATGTGTAGGATGGTGCTAAGACAATAGCAAAATATATATGTATGTGCTTGTAGTATATTCAAAGAATGTCAAAGTTTCCAAAGCTCGTCATTTTAAATTGGTCTACATGTTTTTGCAAAATTTTTGAACTGCAAATTCGTTATTTAAAATATTTTTTATGTTAGTGCTATAATATTTTAAACAAGTGCTTTAAATCGAACATTTTGCTGATCTATATTAATTGGGCAAAAGTTGGTAAAACGTAGACACACGCCCAAATGTTGAAATTATTTTAGCCAAAAGAAGAGTTTCTTGTTGACGATAATATGTATCAAATTTAGATCACTTGATTCTCGGCAAGTCTGGAATAAAATTGGGTCTTTACTTTAAGCACTTCTCTCTTATGCGCCCATGTTTTTGTATTTGTGTGTTGTACGTGGGAACGTAATAAAATCTAATTTGATGCATATACACGCACATTCGCACACACAAATGCAAACACACACTCTCGCACCCGCACGGGCATTAAGGAGAAAAAAGTTGTTAAATATTACGCCACAGCTGCCAAACGAGCGCACAAAAAAATATTGCCTAGTTTGGGGCTGAAACAAAAACCGAAAATGTGGCCGGAAGTGGCGTCGGCTTTGGACCTGAAGCCGCACACGCCACAACCAGGGAACGGTTAAGGCAGGTAGATTAGGCGGCAAAGCCGTAGATAAAAGGCGGCAGTAACAGAACATGCAATAAACATGTGCAAAAAAGGCTGCCCCAAGGAACCAAGCGGCAGCTGCCGCTGTCTGCCGTCTGTGTCGGTTCCTGCTTTGTTCTGTATGTACGAGTATTTCATGTTGTGGCCTTTGGTTTGCGGGCGCTGCGTTAATTAGTTTTTCTTGCTGGCTGTTTCTGCTGTTTTTCTTTATTTTTTACCCAATTAAATTTTAATTTGCCACTGGCAGCTGTCAGAACTTCATGTTGTGTTGCACTGTATTCAAAACTGACCTTTAGACGTCACTTGACCTGCTTGAGCCAGACAAGCGTCAGGGCATTAAGTATACGCCACCATAAATTTCAACAGCCAAGGACATTAGGCAGGCGCTGTAGTTGCTTTTGCTTTTGCTGTGGCCGTTGCTGCTGTTGTTGTTGTTGATGTTGTTATTATTGCTATGCACGGCTTGTAAATCAATTGTCGCAATGCCTGCAACCGACAGCCGCCAGGGCCAGCCCGCAAATTGCAATTTCATGAAGTCCCTGAGTGTGTGTAGGTGCTGGTGTGTTTCTGTGTGTGTGTATGTGTGTGTGTATGTGTGTGTGTATGTGTGTGTGTGTGTGTATGTGTATGTGTATGTGTAGCAGGCTAATTTGTGGGTGGGTGCTCACGCGATGCTTTGCCCCCGAACGCCGCACTGGAATGTGAGCATAAACAAAACTGATTATTGATGATCTCAGATTAGCGTCGCAGCCGTGGCCCACGATGCGTATGCTTGATGACATACACGTGGAGCTAGCGAACGCTAAACAGCAGATAGTGACAAAGAACAATTTGTAATATAGGTGACATCATTTTTCAAACAGCCAACGTTATACCAAATACATGAACAACAAACAAAATACAACAAAACATGCTCCTAACCATCATCAATTATGGTTCGTCCAACTAGGGCGTGACCATAAATAGATAGATATTAACCATAAATACAGATAACTACAACTTAAGCGTACAAAGTATGCAAATGGACTTGGCGCTATAACCTGCTCAATATTTGCGGCCAAAGCTTGGCGTGCCCGGATTTAGGACGCGACAATAATGCGAACTGGTCACGCAATAGTCCGTTGCGGCGGCGGTGTCGTCGTTGCTACTGCTGCTGCCGCCAGTCGCCAGTGAGCGGTACTGCTGCTGCTGCTGCTGGCGACGGCGCATTGACATCGGTCATTGGCGCTGTTCGGCGCTGCTGATGAAGTCGCCGTGTTTTTGCACCTGCGAACGGGTCGGAATAACAAGAATTCAGTTGGGAGCTGGCTTCCGCTAAACACGCTGCACACTCACCACATCGGCCACAATGGGCTCCTCGATCTCCAGGCCCTGCAGCGCCTGCTCGCGGCTCAAATGCAGCTCATAGGAATCTGTTGGCGTTACAAAGACAACACGATGTTTGCGTGTCTGCAGCACGTTGGCAATAACAAGCTACCAAAGGAGAGAGAGAGAGAGAGAGAGAGAGAGAGAGAGAGAGACAGAGAGAGAGAGAGAGAGAGACAGAGAGAGAGGGAGAGAGAAACATGATGGATGAGTACATAGCTTTGATTGCAGGCGTGTGGTCGACATCGCTTACCTTATGCTTGTATTTGTTGAGGCTGTCGCGTGCCTTGACAATCAATAGATTCTCGTCCGTTTCCAACTTAAAGGACACCACAAAGGCATGCGGCACCCACAGGCTGGCGAGCGGTGCTAGCATTTTCGGCACCAATTGCAGCGAAATTGTTGGTGCCCCGTCGCCCGATTGCATTTTGTGAGTGGGCTGCAACGACAGTGGTTTAGCATGTTAATGGAATGACAAGCCAACGATGCGTATGAGCGTCGCGATGAGATTGCAGCCTAACTGAAGGGGGCGCCCACACACACACACACACACACACACACACACACACACACACACACACACACACAGACGCACACACATAAACCACAAAGCCAGTTCATGTGTCCTTGCACACAGACAACCTGGGCCGCGGTGGCACAGCGAAAGGCCAGGGTTGCTCGCCCCTCCCCCACCCCCACCCCCTCCGCCAACGCCTTCCTTTTATTTGCCACGTCACATGCCACATGGCAAATGTATTACAACTAATTGAAAGCATAACTCAGTGGTAATGAGCTGACGGCGACGCTTCGTTGCGCATTTGCCGCAGAGCTGCCTTAAAGGCTCTTTAAATATTACACATACGCCGCGTGGCTCCTATTTCTGCCGCCGTTGTCGCTTTCAGGCACATGTCGACTACTTGTTGAACATTATATCCCGACGCTGATTAGCTGCCCCCTCTAAACTGCTGACCAGTTTCATTTATTCCGCACACAAAGCGGGGATGGACAGATAGAAGGACAAGCCTAAGTAGCCAGGACGTTGTGCGAGTGCTAAGAGAAATGAAAAAGCCAGCCGCAGGCATTAAGCTGACAACGAAGACGAACTACAGCGACATTGACAACTGCGCAATGCCAACGTCGTCGTCGCCGTCGCTGTCGCAGTCGACGCTCTTGCTAATCCGAACTTTAAGCTTTTGAGGCAATAAGTTTTTATTCCCTATCCACACAATAAATAGCAAAACGGGTAGCATATGGTTATGAAAAATAATGTTGCACGCACAAAACGGAATTTGCGAACCTTCTTATAAATTAATACATTTTTCTCAAAGATTCCAGATAATATAGCAATTTAAGAAGATAATATAGCAAGATAAGAAAAATCGTTTTTGTATTATAAAGTTAAGTTTTCTAAATCCTTTCTAATCTTTCTATCTTCCTGAGTTTTAAAATAACAGTGGAAAGGTAGAGGGTATCTTCTAGTTGGGCAGCCTCGGCTAGACTATTTGCACTTGTTGTGCTGGCTTTTAAGAACTGCCAACAGCTGTTGACATTGAATTTGGTTACTTAGTCACATTCACATTCACACTCTCTCTCTCTCACTCTCTCTCTCTCTCTCTCTCCTTGTTTGGCTCATTCACTCTCACTGCTCCGAGGCTGTGTCATTGTACCCACTAACACTGCGTGTGTTTGGGTGTGCGTGTGTGTGAGTGCTAGTGCCCCAGAATAGCGGCATAGGTCGCTGTCTCTTTGTGTGCGTTCATGCGTGCTCTTGTAAAATCTTTTGATTTGATTTGCGGATTTTAGCACGTCGCCTCTGTTCGCCTTTCGCCGTCCAGTGTCATTGCTTTTCTCTCCATCTCCCTCCCTCTCCCTCTCACTTTCGCTCTCGCTCTCTCTCTGTCTTTCTCTTGGTTTATTTCACTTCGTGTAGTTTACGTTTATAATTTCTTGTTGGTTTTGGCTTATTAGAATTTACTTTAGCGACGGTGTTTATCGCCACTAAGTCCTTATAAAATGTCAACTTGTTTGTCGCATTTGCATAAATTTATTTAAAGGTTGGACGTTGGTTGGCGTTTGGTGAAGCCAAATTCAAGTTCTTGGGGTTGTCCTTGAGTGCACAAGTGGTTGTGAATATACCCTTAAATATAGCCAACAGAGCTGTATGCATTTTTAAGGATTGAAGGAGTGAAAGTCATTCTCCAGTCGCATGGCTCCAATATGTTTTCATAGAATATATTCCACTCACATGTATCTGAATGGTCTTCCAGCTGCATTTGAACTAGCTAGCCATACATATATGTCTTTATTTGCATGTGTCGAGCAATGAAGACGCTCTCGGGCATTATGCAAACCAAGTGAATTTGTAGACAAATCAACTGTCAGCTAGAGGGGGGATCAGCGGGGTGCGGAATATGCGCATAAATTTAAATGTACACACATCAACAGGCAATTTTCGTCATCGCGCATTGAATTGCAAGCAATGCAAAGAGTTTACGAGAGCATCCAACGATTCAATCAAGCGAGCGATTTGTGGCTAACGCCCCACCACCAGCTGAACACCGCCAACCACTGACACTCGGGCAACGCCTTAAGCATGAGGCCGAGCGGAAATGCACGAGCTGAACGGAAATAGAGCGTTGAAAATGCCAGCACGAAGCTGAGAGGCTGAAAGGCAGGCGACAAGTGGAAAACTTTCCTGTTTACCTGCCCCACCACTTTTCACTTTTGTGCACGTGTCGGTGAGTGGGTGTGAGTGTGTGTGTGGGTGTGCGGTGTGGGTGTGCGGAGTGGGTGTGCGGAGTGGGTGTGTGTGTGTGGTGTGGTGTGCCTTGCCAGCAGGTGAAAACTGCAAACAGCCCGAGGCGCGACGACGAGCGCCTGCAGCAATGAGCGTTTGATGCATGTACTTGAAAACCTTTTGCCGCGCCAGAAAGTCAGCTGACAGGCGACGGCGACGGCGACGAGTGGAGGTGGAGCGGGGCGAGGCGGGGCGGGTCTGACAAGCGGAGGATGCAACCAAAGCTACATGAACATGCAAATGAATGTAAAAGTGAAATGAAAATGAAATGTGGCCGAGGGTAGACTCCCATCGGCCAGGACGGTGCGAGGCAACATGGTCACAGGGACACTACAAGCAAAATTATGCAAATCAAATTAAAGCCACGATGACAATGTTAAGGCACAAGGACGCTGATAGAGATACAAACGTATCTGTATGTGTATGTAGAGGGCTGCTGCTGCTGCTGACAGGCATCTGATATTGAGACAAGGGAGCCGCTTGTCAGGAGCAGTAGTTGGCTTTAAGCCGCTGCTCCTGCTGGGGCTGACGTCAATTATGTGAAGGGAGAATATGTCAAAGACAGAACCGAGCCGAGTCGAGCCGAGCTGGCAAGCGCAGGCCATCAACATATTGCGAATATTGCGAATCGATAAAAAGCAATTTCCAGGCAACTGAATGACGAGTGCAATCAATTACAAGATTTCCCACATGACAACAGCGTGGGCGACAGAACGAACAGGGATTGGGTGGCGCACGCCTCACTCACCATCATGTCCTCGGGTATGTAGAAGTCGGAGACGGCAGCTGCCAAATATAAGACGGCGCGCTCCTCGAACGCGGCCAGGCACTCGCAGGCGGCGCGCAGCAGCCACATGTAGTCGACCACGCTGGTGAAGTTGACGTAGAGTATCATCTGGGTCTCGCGCGCTATCTTGTACTTGGCCAGCACGGGTGCGAACACGTCCACCGAGTCCGGCTTGATGGCTATCGTCGAACTCTGGCTGTTGTCCGCTATGTCCAGCATATCGAAGAACTGCTGGCCAGTGAAGTGGCGCGTGAACGGCTCCAGGGACTTGTGGCGATGCATGAAGATGACGGCATAGTCGTGATCCAGAA
This sequence comes from Drosophila colorata, assembly GCA_035041545.1. Lineage (NCBI taxonomy): Eukaryota > Metazoa > Arthropoda > Insecta > Diptera > Drosophilidae > Drosophila > Drosophila colorata. Next base: position 3,059,393 of record JAWNLD010000680.1, on the reverse strand, counting down.
AGTACTCGGCGCTCGCAGAGCCCCGCGTGCCGGCGCTGAAGTTGTCCACGAAGCGGACCGTATTGTGCTCCAGGGGGACCGTGGTGCCGCCGGACTGCGCGAAAGAAGTGGCGGATTAGCAAGAATATGGTCAGCTCATTAGTGGGTATTTAGGCAAGAGAGAGGAAGAGTGAAAGAGAGAGATGGAGAACGCTTACCGTGACTAGCACAATGCGGTTCTGCAGCTTGTTGTGGCGCTCGCAGAACTCCTTTAGCAGCGAGCGATTATCCTCGAAGTCTGCGGGCGGCAGATGTGTATTGTAAAAGTCCTCCCAGTGCGTCATCTTGCTGCGTCCTGCAAATGTGTTGTTGTTGTTGTTGATGTTGTTACCAAGTCGAAAGGAAGAGGAAGCACGCAGGGAAGCACAGAAACAAAAGCGTCGGAAACGATGCTAGCTTTTAACGTTAATTGATATGAAAACACCCACGCACACACAAACAGAGAGAGAGAGAGAGAGGGAGAAACAGTTATAGCTGCTAACAAGCGAGCGGCAACTTTAGCAATCAAGCGACAACAGCGGCAACGAAATTAAGCTAGGCAACTAAATTAATTACAGCACAACGTGTGCTGCATGCGGCGTCAGAGCTTTCGCACTACTTTTGTATTCAATCCTTGCTGCACTCGGCGCGGCGCAACGCTGTCTGCGGCGACAGTGACGGACAATTGTGTACTGGCAGCCGTTGTCGCGTCGCAGCCGAGACTTTCACTTGTCTTCTTATCAATGAAACTGTTCGACAAGAGCGCGCACTCGCGTTCTAACGAATAAATATAGAGAGGCGAAACTTCGCTCGTGTCTATTTCGGTAGGGTGCACATTTGAACTGGCCAAATGTTCGAAGCCTGTGCGATGCAACAGCAACAGAATAGAATTGTCGAACAGCGTGTCGTGCAAGTGAAAAGGCACATGTCGAACATAACTGCATGTTAACAGTCATACCAATGCGTTCCAAGAGCTGCTTGACACACATTCATGTGTATAAAAATGTTGCCTCTGCTACCGACCGGTATCACAGTTGCACCTCTATACTTACCCTATGGCAAAAGAGCGCGCACCTTATGTTGTGCTGACCAGAGAGTTTTGAATGAAAATTAGGACACACACCACCGACTCGGGTATAGGACACGCGCACCTAACTTTGGCACAGTTTAGCGAAACAAGTACAAGTTCAAAGTGCAAATCGCTGGCAAAAACAGCTGTTGCATGCTTCTGTTAAGTGTGGAGCAGTTGCGTTAACTGAGGAGCATATATGTTCGATATGTGCTTTAATAGTATGTTTCAATCAAGCAAGAGCCTCCAATCGATGTTCAATATGTAATAGTATTTTTGTAAGCAATTGTTTGCATTGAAAAGTGGATTAGCAGCTATAAAATAAGTAATTAGGTGGGAAGCCATTATGTTAAGTGGCATGTTGGCTCTTAACCGCATGCCAACAACGTGGCAACGCTAGATTTTGCACCAATGCACTGCTTGCTGGACTGGGGGTACAGAGAAGTTGCCAACTTCATTTTACCCCGTGTAACATTTAAAACCTAGTAACATAAAAATATGCCCGTATTGGGCGCGCTTTTTGAATTTAAGCATATTAAAAGATTATTTATGTAAGAACATTTTATTTTCTTTTTCATTACATTTAATGCAGTTACAGGCACCTTTCATATAAATTGATATTACAAAATATTTTAATTGTCGACTCTTAAGCACGTTGTTAGAATTTTACAAAGAGTCTCTAGAACAATATCACAGAACCTTAAAACTAATTGGCATGTCAAGTTTTCGCTGAAAACTTCTAGCAGTTCAGCATATTCTAAAATGACCTTTAGTATTATTATTATTATAGTGTGGTTGTGTGTATGTGGTTAATTGACAATGCACATGAAAGCACCCGTTCGCACAGGTATGTGAGTGTAAATTTATGGCATTCATTACTTGCACTCATTCATATGTATGCATGAGCTCAATTAACGATATTATCAAGTGCAATTTAAAATAAGCTTAAGCGTAATTGTATCTCATCCTACACGAAAACTGATGCCAGACTACGATCGGGTCGTAGCCGTCGTTGTCGTCGGGGCGTAGGGGCTGAGCGTGTGAGGATATGCCACACTATAATCGTTGTCGTCAATGTCCTCTTCATCCACATCCCGGTTAACTAGTCTCTCTCGCATGCCGTAACGCTGCCTGCAGAAATGAATGAAGAAAGAGAGAGAAGTTAGCACTTTCCAATTCCACAATCTCAACTTTAGCTGTTTGCTACGTACTCCAAATGCGACCTCCATATAACCAGTCCCGCGTAGAGACACACCGAGATCAGAGCCACCACCACGAGCACAATGCTGAGCAGCATGTGGCTTTCGCTAATGGCACTGGACTCGACATCCACGTGCGTCATCTCAATGTTCTCGGCCACGAAAGTATCGGTGTCCGTGTTATAGATACCGTGCCCTTTGAAGCGCTCCTCCAACTCCTCACTGCTATCCTCGTCTGCATCCTCATTGTCGCCCGATTCGAGTATTTCCACATCGTATTTGTAGTTTCCGGCGAGCACTAGATTCGTGGCCGTGTTTAACTGAAAAATGTCCAAGCCATTAGACTTCCGTTTCATTTACCAGCCAAATATAAAAACATATTTGTATATATGACGAAGTTGGCAACTAATTTCATTCGGCACGTGCTTAAATTTCTATTTTGTAAATTTTAATTAAGGCGTCATGAGCGTGACAAATTGTAGCGTGAAACTTAACTGGGAATTGAGGCACACAATTAAAGATTTCTCGATTATATGTGCCTAGATAATGGGTAAATTAGCACCCACTGTATTGAGATTATATGTGTATTTATGGTATAAATATTGAACACCAATATTTACTTAAGATAGATGAAGTCTGGCGCAAAACAGAAGATGTTTTTCACGTTTAAACCCAATTAGTAGTTTATAAATATTCTTTATATTTACATGTACTCTTGTAATCTTATTCGGCACATTATATTATATTTTTGTTGTTAAGTCCAAACGCATTAAAAAGGGTCGAAATAATTTTTTAAATTAAACACGTGCCAAACTCCAGTGCTGTATGTGTATATTAATAAAAAATAATCTAGAGTCTTTAGGACTTACAAAACATTATCCTAAAGAAAAGCATATATTTTATAATATACTGAGTAGATCAAAAACTTAGACGCTCAAATTGTAAAACAGCATATTATATATGTAGATATGTCTACACACTCTTAGAGTATTTGCTTATCTTTAGGTAAATTGCGCTTTCAATGGAAGCTTTTTGAAATACATTTTTCTTATTGCTCCATTAAAAGTCATTAACACAGAAACGAAAGCAAGGTCTGATAACAGTTATTAGATACACGTGGTACTCTTCGTGGGTCCGATTACACAAGCCACTATCTGAGCTTACGCCTGACCCAAGGGTCGCAAACTCGGGTCTCGTCTGTAATTCAATAAGCCGAGTAGCTAGTTCTCGACAACAAATGCTGGTACGTGACTTGTCATTGTGCTTCCATCAGGTTTCACTATAACGCTTAATTTATTTACAGCCAGCGGCAATCATAACTGAATTGTACATTGCAAGTGCATAGGTGTGAGCCGGGCAATTGGCGATTGGAGGAAAGTGTTCTTTTATTTAATCAGGTGAAATCGCGAGCAAAATGCGCGCTTAGCTCGTTTATATTTTATTTTATATACGTGTATATATATGTTTTTTTGGTCCGGACTTGTGACATTGAAACGTCACCGAGCTTGAAAAATGACTTAGAACTCGGCTTGAAAGTGATTCGGCTAAGACTGAGACTGAGGCTGAGTCATAGCCATGACGACAGAGGAAACAACAACAGTGGTCAGGTGGAGCACCTGGGGTATCCACCACTTGAAGCCCAACGTTGTTGTCTGTTTCAATTATAAGTCAATTTTTATGGAATTTCGTGACTAAGACGCTAAAAACCCTCATCGCTGTTAACGGGCGCTTTTGCAGTCTCTTTAATTTTATGCAAATTGTGGCTGCGTGCGTTTGAGCCTTATAGGGCAAACAGCGCGCGTGTCTTTCTTGTGGTTTCTGCATTTAAACAAAGTGAAAATAAATAAAAATTTCTTAAAGCGTAAATTTCCGGTTCTGTTCAAAAATACACCGCTCGAACTGCATAGCCATCATATCGTATTTCTTTTCGGGCCCGTGTTTTTTTATTTTTTACCACTCGATGCGTCAGGCAGTTTAAGTCGGGCTTTTGTCCGCTGGCCCAGTTACCCTGCTCCGTTCACTGATTAGCTTACCTCCTCGCCAGCGCTGACAGCTGTTTTATTTTTGGGTCCCTGCCCATTCGTATCACTTAGCTCGGTATCGGTTTTCGTCGGTTCATCCAGGGGTTTGGCATGAGCTGTAAAAAATCAATTAGGCAGAAAAGATCCAGGCTTTAATTAAATATTTGTGCATTTGGGAATTTTTCCTGAAAAGCCTTTCTGCCCCAGGCAGACATCTTTCTAAATATTTGCACAAGATTTGCGACTTTAACATATCACACCTCTGTTTATGGGTCTAATCAAAATATTTATCTTGCCCGCAAATCGCGGAACTCGCAAAAACTAAAGAAAAAATATTCTGTGCTGCGACTTATCAGAAGAGGCTGACATAATTTTCGGAGATACTCTAAGGCAAACAAAGAAACGTGTGGAGACGACAAACCAAACCGGCAAGCTTAATGCCAAATAAAACGAAACCAGTCTATATGTGCTATATACATACATTTGTTTGCATACAGATATACTATGTGCTATATGGCACAGGCAATAAACACATTCCTAATGCCAAAGGCGCGTTTCACAAGCTTTTTGTCATGCGGACCGCATAAAACGCCTATAAATCGCGCCGAAAACGCGTGAAAAGATTCCACCAGGGCTGCCCCAAAAATGTCGATTTGTGGCCTTAATTTGATATTTGTAAATGTTTGGCATCTATATACTACAATACTATACTACATATACTAAATTGCCAACTTAAAAACCTCACGGCAAAAAAGTACCCTACGCATGAATCAATCGCTTATCAAAGACGGCACTTGCTATCATTGTAATCATAATCGCAACGGCAATATCTTATCAGGTTGGGAGGAAACCTAACTGAAGTAGGCAAAATCATATAGGGACATATTATATATCTGAAAACATGACTGTATGTATCTAAAGAGACCTTGTTATTAACTTCATGGCTATTAGCGGCGACTGCATTATAAAAGCTGAAATTTATGTGTTGTTAAGTGGGCTTACAAGCTGGACCGGACACAGACCTTGTCACTTTAAGTTAACGGTTAAGGCAAAGGGTAATCGGAATCGGCTCTCCAGCAACGTATCTGACTCCGGCCAGCCTTTCAGCTATCCAGCTGCATTCGAAACTAGTTTCCAGATAATGTACGAGTAGATAAATAAATATTGAGGCGCTGCGTGGATTTTTATTTGTGCCTTGGCTATCTGTCTGTCTATGGCTGGCTGGCATTGTGTTGTGTGTGTGTGTATGTGTGTGTGCACATACAGATGTACTTACAGAAACCCGTCAGAAGCACCAGAAGCAGGAGATTGCAGAATGTTAAAACGTTGTTAGCCCGCATTTTCACTTTATTTTACTAAACACTTTTTTTTTGTTTTATCAATTATTAATGAATTCGCTTATCACTCGGTCGTGAATTAAATAATACTCAACGCAGTGCGTCAGCTGATATTTTGCCCAGGTGAGTAAGCTTTGAGATTTTTAGCAACCAATTATTTAAACATAAAACGCTTAGTGGATCACTTAGTACGTGTTGGTCCGCGATGTATTTGCGCGTGCGCTCGCGACGTGTTCTGCTTCAAGACTGAGCGCAAACTTTTCAAGTGAGCGGTGTTAAAGCTTTCACGAGGGCGAGAGAGCTTGCGTCAAGTTCAAAGTTATCGGCAATATCAAGCGACTGACAAAGAGCAGCTATTTTGGTTTCGTAAACCAGTTCTATACGTAGGCTGATCAAAATCGCAACCTGGTTCTCTGCCCGGACTCCTATTAAGCACACAAATTTAAATATGACTCGAACTATTGGTTCCAAAAAAAAAAACGATGATGATTATGCTTGATTGTTTGATATTAAGTTCTGTTTATTGAAAGATATTTTTTTCTTATTATATGCTAAACGTTAAAAGTGTAGCGCGTTTTGGGGTTACAAATGACTGTGTGGTTGTTTGTGAATGTGGCTCTTTTCAGTTTCCGCTAGCCGGTACAGTGAATTTACGCCTAAGCCAAAATAGGAGCTTAAGACTGACCTTAAAATACGTAACAAATCTCCTATACTCAACAATTTAACTTAAGAATTACTAATTGCTTGCACTTTTAGCTTCAACTTTTTAATTTCAATTTGGGTCAAACACTGGCGGCCTCCGAGCGCCGTCGGTCACGCCGCACTCTGAGCATCCCAGCTCACAGGTTCATATAAAGCTTACAAGATAGGTGAAAATTTACAACATATGGAGTGCCATGAATGGGCGGTCAGGGTGAAGCGTGGCCGACGATGACCGATGACCGATGACCGTGGTCCTGCCGAGCCAGCACTCTGCTGCATCACAGATAAGCTAGGAAACCGACCAGCAGCTCCGGCTCGGCTGGTCCACGCACAGATCCAGCAGTCTGCAAAACCTTCGAAGTAATAGAAGAGCGAAACTTTTGCACACATTTGAAACCAACTGATGCGGGTTTTGTAGTCGTCGTCGTGTCTGTCGTCGGTGTCTAGTGTCTGGGATTGTGAGAAACTTAAACTGCTTAGAGATTAATTTGTATGCAGCGCGTTTAAACAAATTGCTCCTGGCTGTTGGCTGACAGCTCCATCAGCCGCCAGGCAGCTTTGGGGTTGAGCTCGTCGCGATCGCGACACAGCACCCACACGTAGTGGACACGCATCACCTTGTCGGGATTGCCCTCGACGACCTGCGCTTTCTGGTCGCGCACGCACATGATCTGCTGCGCCTGGAAGGTTATGATCAGCACTGGGCCCTGCTCCATGACCTTGCCCATGGCCAGCTCGATGTTCTCGATATCGAGGATCTTCGAGTCCAGGTACAGGCCAGACTTTTTCGCTTGCGTTATGGGCGTGGCAATTATGTTGTACGTACTTTCAAAGCACCAGTCCTTTAGGATTTCCAGATCGCCACGCACAATGGCCTCCAGAACATTGGGTATAATGTCCTTTTCGCAGTCGTGCAAAAACTGCTTCTGATCAAAGTTGGGATCGATTTTGACTAGCTCAGTCATCGTCTCAGACAGCTCCGTCTTGGAAAACAGACCGCCCATCACATCGGACACTTTGTCGGTGAGCAGACGGGAGGCTCTGATGACGGGATTTTCCGATTCATCGTATTTCACTTTCCAGTCGAGCACCTTATTCACATACGTGTTATTGTTCTTGAAATTCTCCCAGGACTGGTAGAACTTGGAGTCCTTGTGAAGCTCGAGACCTGCGAATTAATTGTTCTTACCCTGATTGGATTGGATTGGAATTGGCTCACCTGTTGCTTCTGTGTTTGCTTCCACAACGCGCGTGCTGTCGGACAGGTCCACTTGCACGCGTTTCCGCAGTTGAACCGGCGAGCAGTAAACACGGTTTTCTATGCTCGTCTCGTTCATCTCCTTTTTGATCATCTTCGTCGTGTCGGAGATGGCCTGGAAGGCGCCGGACTGGCCGAGCTTGCCGCCAGTGTCCGTTATCGTGTCGCTGACGCCCTTCGCCGTTTTCGAGAGCTCCTCGGAGACCTTCTTGGCCAGGTGCGATTTGGAGGCATCGTCGATGACATCGCCCACCTTCTCCTTGATGGCGCCCAGCTGCTCCTTCAATATGTTCGACGACTTGTGTGCCTCCGACTCCACAATATTGAACTTCTGCCGCGCCGACTTCAACGCGTCCGATTGCTCCAGTTTTTGCGCCTCTTCCCGGAACTTTTTGATGCTGTCCTTCATCTCCTTATTCTTGTCCATCTCGGTGCGTACATTGTCAATGAATTGCGAAAAGAAGCCGGGCCGACGTCCGGGCGAGCTATATAATCGTTGCTATCCAGCGAACACAAATAAGAAAAAAAAACTGGTCAGAACATTTGAGAGCGGCCACTGGATACCCCGTAAAACTTACCGGCTGTTGTTGCAGGTTGTAACTCGCTAGCTGGTACGTTATGAAGCAGGCGCGCTCGCGCGCTAAGGCGGCCAGTTTGTACTGCAACGACAAAGAGAAGTGGAGGGGCAAGGATTAGGTAGGGTGCAATCGGGCCCAGCTTAACCTCGAAACGGGCACATGTGAATAGCGTCCGGTTTGGGGACTGTGCCTGCCTAATATGTGTGAACCTACCATGGTGACGGGTGTTGCTGCTACGCACAGGTATCGCCGGACTTTCGCTGTGTGAAGAATGCTTGTGAAACTCACGTCAATCGTATCAAATTTATGTAATTCGCACACTGAAACACGCACGCAGCGGTATCTGAGAGTCAGCTGTTTTTCTTTCGGCGTGCAGTGTTGGCAAACGACGTGTGTGTGTAGTGCTGTGCAGCGAATGTTGTCGCGGGAGAAATTCGAATTATTGGATTCAATGGGAGATGGTGTATTTAGTGCAGCAAATGTAATTAGAGAGTAATGGCGGTGGATTGTCGCCACAACTTCAGATGAGATGTATATTAGTAATGAGTTGATTTGTATGTCTTGCTTGCTCCGTTTTGCTTTGTCAATTTTGTCAATTCCCTTGCCCAGGCGCATTCGCTTCTGGGACCATGTGGCAACCCTTAGGGAGAGCGTGTTGCGCCGATTGAAACCGTTACTCGGGCAAACTTTGCCAACTTCCAGGAATTCGCCTATTCACTTCACTTGCATACTTGCTTTTGTAGTTGGCGCCTGTTGCCGATCTTTGACAAAATTTTCCTAATTGCGCGCGCCAGTTTTGCACAGTGAATTTAAGTTGTATCATAAATAAATATTAAATACGAAGAAGTAGCGCATAAACATACTTCAAACCAACAATTAAGCTTAAGTTTTATGTGTGTACGAATTGGTGCCAAACGCAAAGTTCAATAACGGCACTTGGTACATCCTACATTCCAATACACATAGTTGTTGGCATTTATCATGTTTCGCAACGGCAGCGGCCTGGAAGGCAATACACCAATAAGTGTAAGTGGACGCCATTGCAAGCTTATAATGGAAATTTTCAAATTCATTTGTGACTTTGCGTTTAGGACAATATTTCGGCCTTCCACTGCCTTGGTGGGCTCAATATGTACCTGGACACGACGCCGCACAACCTGTCACCACCTGTTTCGTCGGCGACTCTGAGTCCACCCACGACGCCCCTGACCCCGGACCCCACTATGTCTTCGACGCAGTTTCCCTTGCTGGCGGACAGCAACCACGTCAACATGAACGCCAGCACGGCGGCAAGCACACTCCTGCTGCAGCGCCAGTATCAGTACCATCTGCTGCTGCAGCAGCAGCAGCAACAAATCGCCCTGGCGCAGCACCAGTTGGCACTGGCCGCCTCGGCGGCTGCTGCGAATCATCACCAAAAGGACGAGATAGCACATTCGTTGAAAATGTTCGCGCTTCTCACGGCCTGCAATGCGGGTGAGTGCGAGCGGGATAGATAGAGGTGCAACGGTACAGTCACCAGAGTATATGAACTTTTGGAGGTCATTGATCTCTCCGACTTGAGCCGGGCAAATACGCTGTACTAAAACAAGATGAATTCTTCTGCGTTGCTTAGTTAAAAAATGGTGCTGATTTACCTTATTTCCGTTACACAGACTCTAGCAATGGATCTACACAGGATGCGATGCAGGAGTTTGCAGCCAACGGCTATGTGAGCGATGAACTCAACAGATTTCAGTACAGTAGCCAAAATTCCGCTGCGCCGCAGTCGCCGCAGCTGCCACGTCCTTTTCCCATTTCATCTGGGAACACGACGGCTACAGCTGCTGCCGTGCCGCCCTCACTGGCTGCCGCCCATTGGATCAATCTGAACAACTACAGGGAGCAGCTGAACCACATGTGGCGCAGCATGTCCATGTCGTACATGCCCAGTGTGGCGGCCAACGCGGGACTTACGATGACATCCGCCAGCCAAAAGAACGTCAACACCATGGGCTTGGCCGTGCCACCAGATCACATGCGTAATGTCAGCAACGTGAACATCATCAACAATAAGCTGCACAAGCGCTACAACAACGGCAAGTCCAAGGAACTGGTGAGTGTGTGAATCGTCCTCTGTAATCATTTCAATTTAAATTTTAATTCAATTTCATTTCACTCAACAGGTGCCCAGACACTGTGTGTTCTGTGAGAACAATAACGAACCGGAAGCTGTGGTCAACAGCCATTCGGTGCGCGACGCGTACGGACGCGTGTTATGCCCCAAGTTGCGCACCTATGTATGTCCCATATGCGGGGCATCCGGTGACTCGGCGCACACTATTAAGTACTGCCCCAAAAAACCCATTGTCACAATGGAGGATGCCATTAAGGCGGAGTCATTTCGACTAGCCAAAAGCAACTACTACAAGCAGCAAATGAAGGTTTAAGAGTGGAAGAAGCTCTGGCAGTTTCTCTAGCACGTATATAGCAGATATATATGTGCGTTCCACGTTAAAACGCTCAGATAAGAGCAGCAAATATAATGCGCCTGGCGCGTTCGATTTTAATATACTATGTATAATATATATATTTTTTTAAAAACTTCGGTCAGTTTAGTGTAATCACTAGATAAACACACGTTCAAACTTCAGAAATTATGTTTGTTTCATAAATTCAATTACTAGAGAATACTCACAATATCGTAATATTTGTTAAATCGTAGCGGCCGATGAAAATGTCTCAAAACTGGCTTATTGACTTGTGCCAGCATTTTTGTTAACGCTAACGGATCTTAGCGGCCAGATAATCTGCAATATTGGTCTGATTTATATTTTTATCTATTATTTTTGGATGGGAAAACTTTGAATTTCGAACTGCCAATGGTGATAAAGTTTAATTTGAATATTTGCTATTGAAAAGAGCAATGAATATTTTCGATGGCAACCTTTTCACAGTACAAGTTTTTAAATTTTGACATACAAAAAAGTTGATTAAGAACACAATTTTTAATATATGTTTCATTTTTTTAATGTATCAACGCTCATTACCAATACATATATATCTATTTTATATATTTATTAAATCATCCTACCTTCGAAGCGTACAAATCATAAATGTATACACATAGGTATATTACTTTTTTTTTATAAAAATGCAAAGAATATTAAAAATGTTCGAATTAAGCATACAAATTCATGTAAACTGAAGTTGAAATTACTGGCAAAAAAAAAAATCAAATAAAGAATTAAGTTAACCTAAAGCCTTATTTTTCGCTGCTAATCCTCATCGTTCTCTTGACGTTTCTCGAACAGCGCCAAAAAGATGCCATCGGTAAGATCGTGATCCGGCAGGCAGTACAAACAGTTCTTGCCGATTTGGACGTACTCCTTGTCGCCCACATTCTGCCATTTGTTGCGCAGCGCTTTCTTGCAACTGAGCATCTTGAAGGAAGGATTCAGCTGCAGGCAGCGCTGGACCACTTGTTCGTTCTCCTCCTTCCAAAGGGAGCACGTGCAGTAGACAATGCGTTTGACATTCGGAAAAGCGCTCATGGCATGGGATAATATCTTGATCTGCAGTCCAGCCAGTTTATATAGACGTTTGTCGTCCTTCTGCTCATCGCAGACGCTGATGCGACTTTGCATGCCATTGCCCGAACAGCTGGGATCTACTAAAATATACTCGACGTCCGGACATTTCGTGGCATCTAAAGTAAAAGCTTTGTTAACAATGAAGTCTTTGGTTAATTTATTGTGCTACTAACCCATGGTGAGAGCATCGCCCAGAATGGGCGTTACTATTTGGCAGCCCGCCTCGTTGGTAATGTCGCACAAGGCCTTGTAGCGTTCTTTGGATTGCTCTACGGCATAGATCCTGCCTGTGTTCTGCATTACGTTGCACATGTGCAACGTTTTCATGCCTGGCGCCGCGCACATGTCCAACACAGTCGACCCTACTGGTGGTGAGAGTAGCTCGGCAGCCAAGCAGGTGGCCTTGTTCTGCAATATGAACTTTTTGCTGTGGACAAAATCGTGTGAGGCCCAGTAGTGACTCCACTTGGGATGGAATATCAAAACGCCCTCCACGTGCATGTCCACCATGAACTCATCCTCCTCCAACGCGCGTATGGCAAGCAAGAAATCAGCATATGTGATGTCCGCTGCCAGCTGCTTGCGCCGCCACTCCTCGCCGTACAAATAGTCCAGGGCATCGCTGATGCTGAGCAGATTGGTATTGATGCGCACATAGCGTGGATTGGGCTCTGTGTATTCAAGTAAAGGGGGAGCAACATTTAATAGTGTTACAAAACTTGTTTTTATTACGGCTGATCTTAAATACTAAATTACTGCTCCTTCTTAACTGCCTGCTCGTCAGTTGCCAAGGCTGGTGGATCCTTTTCACGGACCGCCTTCAGCACATACATGGCCACAATGGCATTGACCACCAGCACTGCTGTCAGCACTGAATAGCAATTCACTTCGAAGGTGCTCAGCTCGGGGAATGATTCGTCTAGCCAGCTGCGCACGCCGTAGAAGCCCAGGAAGGGCAGCGTGAACATGAGCACGCTGTACGCCATCAGCCACAGAAAGACCTCTAAGCTCTTGTCCACGGATTGCTCCTCAGGCTGCGACGCATCAAAAACCTCAGTTTCCACTTCCGGCTTAGTTGGTGGCACCAACTGTTGTGCCAGCGCAGACTGTTTTTTCGACTTTTTGGTCATTGTCGTTCAGGCTGCCGCTAATACTGGTTGGACTACAGCTACGTCTATGTATGAGCACCTGCCTTTCTTCTGGAATTCCGCTCCGCTAATCGCCTGCTGCAATCGTTCCTTGTACGAGCGCACTGTTTGCACCGGCTTGCTTTCCCCGCTGAGTTCTCCGCGTCCGAAGATTAATTCTGTGACCAACACCTTGGCCAATGCCGAGTCCAAATTCGAGTTTTCCTTTAGCAGCCCCGTCTCCTCGATGGCGTTGTCAACAGCTGCTCTGTTGTCGCTGTAATGTTTTAGCACCGCCTGCAGGCTGCGTACACGCTGTTAATGTGAAAAGACGCGGTAGTTCTCGTTAGCTGCTGGTCAGTTAAGGCTTATTTTGATATGCATACCGCATGCTTTTCCTCAAATATTAGGGATTTTACTGATTTCTGTTTTTCAATAGCCGCTTTTAATATTTTGGCTGTTGCCTTATATTGGGTGGGCACTTTTATTGAATGTGTAAATTGGCTCATGATGTATCACGTGTAAAATGGTATCGAATCATTCGGAATAGGTTCGTTTGAACGACGTTCTAAATTGTACTTACGAACTAGTGCTTTGTTCATCTCGTTCGATATATATAACATTTTCTGTTACGTTAGGCGTTGGAACAGCGCCAGCTTTGCCTTTCTCAATAAAATATGCCGTTTTCAGGCGCTTCTGAATCAAATCTTTGTAAAACCACAAAATAATATTGGCAGCCGCTGTTTTCAAAGAAAACAGTGGATGAACTTAATTTTTGCAGTGTGCAAGCCAATTTATAATTTTTAAATATTGATAACAGACTCATAACAGCAACGTTACGGAAAAACTGTTATTTAACTATTTTGGATTGTTAAATTTCGATAAATACCGATAGAAAAAGTTTGAGTCGATTAATCATCAAAATAATTTGGAGAGTTGCTAAGAAATTAACCGTTAGCTTATTTTAAACGAAACATAAAAAAGGCTGATGAATTCCTAATGTTTTATTACTTTACGTTTAAATACAGATGCCGAAAAAAGGAGCAAGGAAAAACAATTATATTTACTTATCCATTCAGTAATTATATTTGATGATGACCGGAGCAAACTTTTGCCGTGACACTAGTTGAAGCAGACTACAAATAAATAACATGCACTAGCTTAAATTTAATTATTTAAAAATTGTAACATGCACATTAACCTTTGTGTTAACTTGGTTTCCTCTAACCCTTCGGCGTATTGGATTAAAATCAGTCAGTTCGCTAAGTTTTAAAGTATATATTCATATGTTTTATTTCATAGACAACGACTAAAATGCATTTTAAACATAGATTATAGCTTAGCTAATTGTGTATGTAAGATTCTTGCGTTTGGTTAAAATTAAGAGCATCATAATATTTAAACACATAAAAGGTGCCTACAGCTAATACGGGATTCGTTATGGTATGTGGTTATGAGTACAAATTCAATTGTAAAGTTGTAAATGCTTATCTAATCAATGAATTAAACTATTGCGCACCTCTGTGGCCAATTCTCTACGTGCTATTGTCGCTGATGTCGGGCTTGAGCAAGTGCAACTTGGTTGAAATGGGTCGCAGTGACGATGTTAGTGATGGCGATGAATGCGAATGGAGAGTGCTGTCGGTGCCAGGAAGGGACGAAGTGCTGCCGCTACTAAAAGGCACCGGATGCGAATAGTCCGACACTGGCTGCACACCGGGTTGAGTGGTGGAGAGAAAATCCTCTGGTAGCTCACCGCGATAGGCACCAAACTGGGGAGTGGTGCGAATTAGTTTCTCCAATGGTGTCAGCCCGAAGTGCGTGTGCCGCGAGTGTCCACTGTCGCGTGCGTCCAATTTGGGTGGCAGGACCAGCGTGCTATCCACTACGGATTTGCCATCGAAGGTGTAAACAGCACCGCTGGGGATGCTGGCATGTGGAATCTTCCGATTATCAGGTGGCAAGTAGTATGTGTCAATACGTTCGGCAGCTTGCGCTACCTTATCGTCGGGTTCCGTGTCCAGGTCATCAGCTAAAACATCCTGCGCCAAGTGATCGTCTTCCTCCGATATGCCGAAAAGGTTGGCGACGTCGTCATAGTCCGGATCTTCCTCGTGAGCTACTACGGTTTCTAAAGAGCTTTGCTCCTTATCACCTAAGGTGGGCTGCTTTGTAGCCGTTAGCTGTTCCTCCTGTCCTGCCGCTTCGCTTTGTGGCTCCTCCTCCTCGCCCTCCCGAAACAATTCCTCCAGGCTCGGCTTCCTCAGTTGGGCCGCTGCTGGCAGTGCATGTTTTGATGCCGCTGAGGGCAATCTTAATGGCGATGCGGACACAACAGGGCCGACCTCTTGCGCCGTCTTCAATGCTAGCATAGTCGCATTGGTGCTGTCCAACGGGGAAGGTATAAACATGGGCTCAAAGCTCTGCGTCTCGCTGCCACCTTGCTGTGCGGTAAGGAACAGCGTATCTGTTTCCATAACTTCATCAATTTCAGTCCCTGGATCCTCGCGTCTGTGAGCTACCTGTTCAATCAGCTCTGGTGGCAGCTGTACGCCGTTGCCGTCGTTGCGCATTATTGGACGGAATCCACTCTCGACGACAACGGAGTCAGGCTTGAATCCTTGATTAACTGCCGGACGCATGCTGGCAATTTGTTGAGGAGATGGCTCGTCTGGCAATGGACGCTTGATAATTGGTGTAATTGTGGTAGTTGAGGTGGTCAGGACTGGCTTTTGCTCCACTTTGGCATTTGTGTTAAAGTAGGACGTGGTCTTAAGTGAAGCCTGAGGTTCTAGGTCCACATACGGCACGGGAATAATGGGCTTCGACTTGATTTTGGCGCGTTCTCCGGCATCGGTCTTTCTCTGTCCAATACCGCTAAGCTCGGTTGGCTGACCCAACAATAATACCGAGGCGGCTATCGGCTGTATGGGAAACAGCTTTTCCTTGAGAAAAGGCTTTAGCAGGCTAGGCACAGGCTTACGATAGTGGTTAACAATCAGCGATGACTGTGGGACTATTCCACCGGGTTGCGGGTGCTGTTGTGGCAGCACTGGTCTGGAGGCGGGTACCTTCTTGATGGGGCCGGGGTAGGGTCGACGTCCGGGAAGCTTGACAGGATGGAAAAGCGGAGCATTCTGTGGCGGACGTAGATATTCGGATAGGCTAATGGTTTTCTGCGCCAGCGCTGGAAGATTACTAGTTAGATTGTGATGCTGCAGTGCAGGGTGAGCGTGATGATGATGCGGGTGGGGGAATGGGAAGTGTGCGTGGTGCATATGCGAATGCGGATGCGGATATTGTAAACGCTGAAGCAAATGAGGGTTAACAATGACAGGCGGTGATTGTGGTGCAGCGAAAATGGGCAGTTTTGAGTGACCCGGTGAAGTGGAGGAGGATGATTTCAATGAATGAGTTTCGCCATGCAAAATCTCGGGTCTGGCC
The DNA here is from genome assembly GCA_035041545.1 of Drosophila colorata. NCBI lineage: Eukaryota > Metazoa > Arthropoda > Insecta > Diptera > Drosophilidae > Drosophila > Drosophila colorata. Next base: position 3,043,068 of record JAWNLD010000680.1, on the reverse strand, counting down.
TGGGCCAGCAATGGTTGCGATGGTATTCTAGAGCCAATATTGTCGTTAATGTTGCCGTTGTTGCTGTTATCTCTTAAGTGTGTCGGTGGTGCGGCGACGATCGACTGGTTCCTTAGTAAGCTCTCCTCGAGAGCCTCAGCTGCGCGGATGCCATCTGAAATCAGTTTGGTTATTTCCGAAGATTTCGTTATTTCAAAACTCAGTTTAGGCGGTGTTCCATTCATATTGTGATTCTTAATCAAATCGGTTTGGTGCTTCAATAAAAAATTATCGTTGGGGCTGACCTTGGTTTCGTGGCGTATCGATGACTCGGCGGAATAGTCTTCCCGGACGGGTACCGGCTCGCGTATCTCGTGCCGCTCTGAGGCAGCGCTAATACCATCACCAATGCCATCGCACGAGTCGTGCACGTGTATCTTCCAGCCCAGGTAACGATGCGTGAAGCAGTGATAGTAAACGGTGTCCGGCGTATTCCTATCCGGCTTCCAGCTGATCACTCCCGGTTCGCCGGCATCGCACTTGAGTGTCAATGTGCGCTGGTATGCCCCGAATGACTGATAATCATCCGCTGGAGGTCCATCCACGTCTGGCGTCCAGTTGCATAAACGACCCACGCCAGTGGGCGTAACCTGGCCGGACCTGGACCGATGAACACCAGCAAAAATGCGTACGGCCTAATAACAGGAAATATACATATAGTTGGGTATAACCTAAATTTCCTATTTGGTCTTACCTTCTTCTCCTCTTCACGTTTGTGCTCGTAGCCACCAACGGGATCATCGCTAATGTAGAAGGGATGGTACTTGGCTGGTATGTCCGGATTGTTGCCGCCCTCCACCACAAAAGTGTAGGTCTTTCCCCTCACCACATGAATCTCGGGTATCAACAAGCCATTAATGTACCAGGAGATGCCCCAGCCGACGTGGCCTGCAAAAGATAATATCAGTATATGAAGCAAAACTTTCTGAAATGCGAGATATTTAATAAGTTTACTGACCGGTTATAGCAGGATAACCATGCTTGCCTCCTGTCGGGCCCATTTGAGCGTAGAAGACACCATCTTCTGGCTCATGGCATTGTATGGCCGGAATATCCCAGGCGCCATTGCTGTTCACCGGCTTAGGTGTAGGTACGGGACGACGTTGAGTGGATATAGCCGTGTCCGGGCGTCTTTGTGGGGCATGGGCAGGTGTGGTACCTTGCAAGGCCTGAGGGCGATTCTCATAGAACTCCTCATCGGGTTCAACATTGGGACGACCTGCAGGCGGATAGCCTGCCCCGCCAGTAGAGCTAACTTGGGTGACGTCTTCCTCCTGTTCGGCTGAGCTGCTGCCTGGCTTGGCTCCCTCCGGCAAGGGGCAGTTCCACTTGGGCTGACGACCGAACTCAATCTGGTGCAAATGCTTATTAAAAAAGGTGTGGAAGGAGACCTCCCTGAAATCATTTAAGGGCCCAATGGCCCAGACAACGGACTCGGCATCGTTCACTGAAATGGGCAAGTCCAGACGGTCAGTTGCAGCCAGCGAGCGCTGATAGGTGACAATTGAGTAACCATTGACCATGGCCGCATTGAGCAGTCGTATGGAGTTGGTGTTCTGTTGTATCTTGACGTCCGGGCACGCGCCGCGACCGCCGGAGCACTGAGCCTTGCCGTCCAGGAAATAATCCTGTGCAAAGCCATTGCCAGTCTCGGGATCCACCCAGGCCACAGCGGCATCAGCTCCAATCATTTGGCTAATGTTCTTGTTCGGTGAGATGCCAAAGGACATGTAATAGTTGGGTTCTGTGGAGAATTAAAAGGGGAGTGGCATTCTCAGAAAATTAAAGCTATTGGGATCGCAATCAACGAAAGTTGCTCGCCCCATTTCTGGAGGCCGCACAACATGCTCCGTAACAGGGGCCTAACCAACCGGTTCCCAGACTCCAGGTGAAAATTCTTGTTGGCATTCTTAGCGGTTCCAAATTGCCCTCGCGTCCACTGCCACACACAAGACAGAAGACCAGTAGCAGTGGCATCCAACGCGTGCCACTAAAGAAAAATGCGCTCGTAGATGGCCATGCTCCAAGATTGTGTGCAGAGTGCGGAGCTCTGAGTGCTGAATGCAGATGCGCGCCATCGGCAACGCCAGCGTCCACTTCGCCATGGCCATTAATTGCCCCGTGCTCCGTGCGTTGGTTGCGCAATAAACCAGTCGTCATATTTTGCAACTTGTTATTCTACTAACGATGCTGCCGCTGATCGGTCAATTTGGCTGCTAACTGGATTTTTGTTGTTTTGTCTTCAATGTGCGCGAGTGTGTTGAGTACTGGGACTCCTTTATTAACTGTACTCCGTAAAATGTCAAAGCATCATAAATCTCATGCAGTCGGCTGTTCCGAACTAAGCACACAATCCAGATCTTAATGTAGGGATTTGCGGGAAAAGGACTTTGCTAATGAATGATTAGTCTACAAATCAGTATTCCAAAACTACACTCCAAGAAAAATGCCGGTCTAAATCAAAATATGAGTGGGTTGCCATTCAAAGGTACAGTTAAGTAAAGAGTTGCATTAGTAAGAACGAAATTATTGAATTGAGTACAAAATTCATTTTACAACAATTTATCCGAAGATAAAAGCGTAAAATGTCCTAATTGAAGTACAAACTTTATCTGGGATTGTACAAATGTTCTTGTAGTCTTGTGGAATATTAGGCAATCTAAACTTTGTTCGGCTTTTTGCAATGTTTGTGCTTAATTTATGTACAAAGTTCTTAGTTCTTGCCTGAGAGCACTTATTAGTTACTCAAATATGTTTCAATACGTAATAATACTAGGTCACAAGATTTGTAGATTTTTATTCGAGAATAATTCAGTTAACAGCTCGAATGAAAATCAATAAAATATTCTTTTTAATACTTTTAAAAAGGAAACCACCCTTAAAATATCAAAATTATCGAACCGGACAACAGGGAGAGTCGATTTAGATATGTCAACTCACCGCCTGTTTTCGAATTGCATACACAGATAAAAAATATTTTATATAAGAGTACACTGTAAACTTACAAGTTATTCAATAATAAATTTGTAATTAAAAATTTGTTTGATTTTAAATACGTTTGTATTGAAGAAATATTTAAGGGGGCACATTTGGATCTGTGATAATAGTTTTATAATGAAGACATGGGCTTTGGCACTTTTAAAAGTGGCAATGCTATTCGAAAATGAATGCTAGCTTGATTAGCATTATCATTCGAAAAAGCAACTTTTTATAGAGTTTGCTCAAATTTGTTTAACAACACATTAGAGCCCAAAAAGTGCTATCAATCTTAATTTAACTGTCACTTTGTTAATGCGTCGATACAAACAGTTTACCAAACACTTAACGCCTGATGGCAATTTATTTGCTTGTGATTAAACTGATTTCGCTATTAGGCGAGTGTCAAGTTCGGGGTAATTGTAACCGTAAATGTTTTCGCACAACTTTGCGCTTGAAACTTACCTAATTTGGCGACCAATTGCACAACGATGCTCTCACCGGCCACTGCCCAGCGTACTTCAAAGGCCAGATCATCGTAGAGCACCTCGCAGTTAAGCTTGGACTGGAAGAGAATTAGTTGGCTCTTGTATTGTCGATAGGTATTGGAATTGGAGCATAATGAAATGCGTGTGCATGTGGGTGAATGAATACGGTATAGGGATTAGCTGATTAGGATAAGGATTAGGATTACGGTTAGTCTTTGGAGAGGAGTAAATAGTCAGCGCTTGCCAAAGTCAGATTTAGTGTATCCAAATTTAAGTCTTTTTGATTTTGCTGTATTCAAAAATTTTGCTTATTTTTTAAATAGTATCACAATTGTTTTTTTTTTCTGATTACATCGTTCTTATGAAGCATATACAAAATGAAAATGTTTTTGGTTGGGTAGGGTAGAGGGGCTTACGGAAGGTACGAAAACGAAGAGTTTAGTTAGTATGGCTCTGGGGTTTGGCGCATGTACATAGTAAATAATATATGTGTATATTGTGTGTGTGCATGTGTGTGTGTGTGTGGGTGTGTGTGTGGATATGTGTGTTTTTTGTGTGTGAGTTTCTGTGAGTAAGGGTAGGGTAAGGGCTGGGAGGGAGTTGTTGGGTGAACCCAAAAAGAAAGCATTGCACACATTTCATTTTGTATAGGCGCTCAATTCAAAAAAGACAAAGCAAAAGTTTTTCAAGTCAACAAAATACAGAAGACGACCAATAGAGTACTGTATATAAAAATGTGCTGCACATATATTTTGTACATCAAATTCGTGAATTCATTGCAAATAGTATATAAAGAAATGCACACTTAGAGTCTAATAATTTCAAAGCAACTCGAATGTTATTGATAAATATGTTTTATACAAATAAATACGAATATTAATTAATTTTAAATAGATTCCACGCACACATCAAATGCTTGGCAAGTGCCTATGGCAATCAGGGCTGCAGCTCGCTTAGTATTAGATTTAACGGCTTCTTTACCTGTGGACTGATGCCCAGCATTTTCAGCGAAGGTGGCACATTGAGACCCTCCGGCAGCCGCACGTGCCCAAAATCAACGGTGAACGCCTCACACCAGACCCCAAAGTGTCCAATGTCGAAGATGGTCAGATCTTCGGGCAGCGTCAGAACAATTGTCTTTCGATCGTAGCGACGCAGCGGATTCTCTTTGCCATTCTCGTCGGGTATGCGAAGGCCCTCGGGGGAGGGACGTTGTCCACGACCGACCCAGAACTTGGCGTCTGTAAATTGAAATCAGGTTCCATCGCTGCAAATCCCTTCGTTAAGCCATGGCTGCTAGCATTACTCACCTGGCGCTTCGCCATCGTAGCTGAAGTTAGGTACCAGGAGCGTCTGTGCATCCACAATGACAATGTTATCGGAGGACACGCCATGCACACCCCTCAGCGCGCTGATCTTCTGCGGGCGTGGAAAATCCAAAGTGCTGGGTATAGCGACATCGCCGAAGTTGACAGCGAACTCATCGCACCAAACGGAAAACCACTTGACGTCGCGTAGCGTCTTGCCCTCCGGCAACGATAGGGTGATGTCCTTGTTGCGATAGCGACGTGTCAGTGCAGCGGTGCCGCCCCGCTCGTCTCTGAGGCGTGCCGCGCCCTCGTTGCTGGGTCGCGCTGTGTTGCCAACGTAGAAGTAAGCGGCGGGCGCTTCGCCATCATAGTTGAATTTCTTGATGAAGATCGTACGGGAATCCACGGCATACACGTCGCCGGAAACGCCATGATGCAGTCGTGTCAGCGAGCCGATCTTGGTGCCGTAATAGGGGTAGGCGGCATCACAACAGTGCTGCAGTGCTGGTTAGCGAGAAAACAAACAAAAACAAAGCCGCAAACGTTAGGCAAACCAAAACAAAAGACTTAGGCAACGAACTTGAGTCGGCATCACAGCTTAACTCACGCGAGCTAAGGCAGAAAAAACCACAAAAAATAATAATAAAGTAATAAATAAACAATTCTCTGGCACCACTTAGCAGCCACTTAATTATTCGCATCAAATTTACATATTAACAGCAATTTGAGTTCTACAACAGCAACAATCACGTCATATTTGGCTGGCAAATTGGTGTTGACCGAGCAAGAACAGCAGAGAACAGAGCAGAACAGCCAAGCCACATCAGACTTTGTTTCTTTTGGATTCTGATGACTTCTTATGGCTGCCTGCGTTGGCTTTTATGATGATTAGCACAGTATCACATAGTATATGTTGCTCTAATGATGTTAGTCATAAACTTGCAGGGGTACAGGAAGTTTTCGCTTCACGCCAAATAAAGTTCTCCAACAGCAACAACAACGATACCAACAATAGCGTTTGGCCTAAACAGAGTTTGTGATGCGTGTAACACAGATCTTTTATATCAGTTATTTGTTTAAACAAAACAGAGCAACCGAATTATGCATTCACGGCTAATTTCAAAGAGTTTCAATGAGTTTCAACGAGACAGATATTAATGGCCCGCGTGCTAATTCGAAAAGAATACAAAGAAAAAAAAAACAAATAAATGGCGAAAAAAAGAATTGCGTCTCCTGTTATGGTATAACGTTTAAGCAAAATCTATTTTTAAATTATGTGAATCTTTTGCAACTTATTCGCAAACTGTTTGCGCGTGCGCGCGAATATATTTTAAACTTCAAACTTTACCTTCAGAGGCCTTTGGCCAAAGTTGGACAACAAAGCGATCACTGTTGCTGTTGCTGGTGTTGTTGTTGGGGCTGTTGTTGTTAAAATTCAATTAAATTTTTTTATTATTATGGTTTGCAGGGGCTATAAACACGTTTGTGTCTTGCTGGTGCCAGCACTATCAGGCCAACTACTTTGGGCGGCCTCCATGGCCTGCAGTTTTTGACGCGACTCGATTTGGATATGGGGTTCGGGTATTAGTATTAGTTGTTGCTGTTGTTGTATTTGTGGTGCCCACGATCGAATCATGGCCATGGCAGTTGCTGCTCCAAATTTGCAAGTCGCCGATAAGTCTTTTCTGTCTGGGCCCAAGAATCTCGGCACACAATTCACACCCAACTGAATGAAAGTGCCGGCTGCTACTAATACAATAATTAAAATAAATGGCCCAGTTTTAGGCACTTAACGCAAATATGTCGGCGGGCTTTTAAGTTTTGTTGGGTACCCCTACCGTGTGATGCCCAAGCCTAAATGGTGTGCTTACAAAACAAGCCCAGCCTCCGATACGACGCGAACTACGAGCACATGCAAAATGCCAAAGGTGTAATTAAAAGTTAAATAAAAGCAACAGCACTTTGCAGTCGAGTGTCTTATTAATGATGCTCGGGCCAGAGTTAGACAGAGCCATTAGGCAGGCAGCCCGGCAATAGCAGCCTATCGAGTGCCAAGTGATCAAGCAGTTGAGTAAACGAGCCCAAACTCAAATCTCAAATCTAAACCCAACTGGAACTGGTTGCGGCAATTGCCAATCATTTGCAGCCCGGCCAGCAGCATTTGGCCAATCAATAGATATACATATAGTGATGCTAGTTCATATACATACTACACATATGCAGCAGATGTGTGTATGTATGTGTGCACGTATGTATGTACGAATTCGCGAAACCCAACAAGCAATCTTCAACCTAGAGACCTACTTTCACGTTGCATACAAAAATCCAAGAGAAGAGGAAGAAACCGATGACGGCTACGACGAAGAGAAAAAACGGCATTTCCATTGAGGCAATCGCCTGATCGGAGGTCTCCGAATCGTATCAAGGAAACGCATACAAGTAAATTTATGCTAATCCGTCAGGCAATGCTAATGCAGTCCGTCAGTCAGTCAGTCAGTCAGTCAGTCAGTTGGCCAGATGGCCAGTTAGTCAGTTGGCCAGTTGCTCGGCTGGCTCGGCAGTTCAACGGTCAACGCCAATCATAAAACGTGGGCAGACAGACTAGCGACTGTTGAATATTCATTTGGCTTACTTTGCATTCACACACAAAAGATGATATATTTGCGCCGTGTCATTCGGCGCATTGTCTGGCCGCCCTCTGGCCATTAAAAGATACATGTATGCACACAGTCTACTATAGACATACATGCATACGTACATAAATGCCACTAATCTAGTTTCATTTTTTGGCTAGCCCCCATTTGCATCACAATACGCGTATGTCACTCATAAATCACAGCTTAATCTACTTACAACTCAATGCGGCCAATAGGCCAACAAGCAGCAGCCACGGTTTATCCTTCACTGCTGACATGGCTGCCAACTGGAACTCCAAATGGAGCTAGGGGGCTTTTTCAGTTGGATTGCGGCCTTTGGTTTTTTCCGATTTTGGATTTTGTTTCTTGGGATAACTGATATCCTGGCACTTGCACACAATTAGACACCGACACTGACACAGACACAGACACAAACACACGCCAGCTTATGGGCGACTTGCTGTTGGGGCTGTTGGGGGTGCTTTCCGACTGCTGCACGATCACCACGACCAGACGCTACGAACTCCAAAACCGCACTGAACGACGTTGCGTCTGCGCTGTGCTAGTGAAGAGTTGAACAGTTTGGGACGTCGCCGACGTTCAGCTTGCTGTCGACGTCAGCAGCGGGCTGGTTTTTGTTGTTGTTGTTTTTGTTGTGGTTGTTGCTTACAAGTGCTTAGTTGTTGTTATTGCTCTGGCAGCAGCAGCAGCAGTTGTTGACGATGTTGTTGTCGCTGTCGTTGTAGTTGTCGTTGTTATTATTGCTATTGTGGTCCCCGTCTCATCAGCGTCGCCAATAATTATCACAGTCAAAGCCCCATCAACAAAAACAAAAAAAAAAACATCAAACGACGCCTGGCCGGTGCCTTTGGTTTATGCTCAATTTTGCACATCTTCGTCTGTGACGTGTGTGATTTTCGCATTTTTGTTTTAGGTTTGCCAATTTTTATGTGCATATTCAAATAATATTTTACGCGCTGAACTTGTTTTGCTATAAATGCAATTTTTTCATCGCCTTTATGTTGCAGCAACAACAGCAATAACAATAATATAAAAGTTGCTCAATTCTCGTAGAAACCTTGTGTCATTGGCTCATATACACATTCATGCACATACCTACACACATATATATGCCAAATCCAATCCAAACAATTTTCAATTAAATTTGGCACAAAGTTTTCGTATTGCCAGCGTTGGCTTGGCTTACTCTTCACTTACTGGATTAGAGATTAGATAATGCGCTCTATCAATTTCGGATGATAGATGAGGTGAAATACAGCAGCGCTGGCAATTCGTGAGTTGCCGTCTCCAAGTTCACTGCTGGTGGTCGCCTCGTGGTTCGTGGCTGTCGGTTGCCCAGCGGCTGCTTTGCACAACTTTCTCGTGCAAAGGGTTCGCGAAAGGTCAGCCAACTGTTGAAGCTATCATTTTGGGCTCGTAACCCGTTGGCTGACTCGCTTGCATAATTCAATTAACATGAAAGTTATTACTGCGATCAGTTCCACAAGAAATTCACATTCAATTTGTAGTCAATCCCAACTTAAAGCCACAACTCATCTCTGCCCAAGTATCACTTGGTGAAGCCGGTTTCAAATCCTTTGTTCTGGATTCATCAATGAACAAGCTTATGTGGCTTTGTCTGGTGGGCACGTCGGTAAGGTTTGGTCTGCTAACTTTTGGCATGCCATTGTTTATAATCCCTCTTTTTTGACTATACAAACAATGACATTCCAGTCTTTATGCATTGCTTTTTTTGCGCATTTCAATTCGACACATTTTGCGCATTAAAATAAAGTATCTCAATAATATGAGAAAACCAATCAACTGTCATTAAAGAGGTGATCAAGTTTTGATATATTTTAGTTGTCATATTTAGAACGAATATTGGAGACTTATACAATTACGTGATGAATATCTAAAGTGTATTTTAAAAGAAGCTTTCATTTGAATACAACAAATTTGATCACACAAAAATTATTTGACCGATTTAGATTATCTTTTTGTTACAATTAATTTTGTTTCCAAGTAATTATATGATGAAATTTTTAATTTGTACCCGCGCTCCTTTTTTCAAGTCAATTATAATCAAAGCTCGAAAGCTGCAACACGCCCCCAACAAGGGTATACTGACAAATGTTTAATATAAATTATAGAAAGTCTTCATAATTCATCTTTCTTACTTTTCTTCTTTCACTTTAAGCTTCATTGAAGACATCGTAATGCGATGTTTCCTTTATGTGTTTTCGTAATCAACGTGAAAGGGGGTGGGCAGGGGGTGTCAGTGATCAGCCGAAAACCGAAAGCCGTGCGCCAATTCAACGGGTTTTCATTGCGTGAGCGCCTCTTATTATATCTGGCAGTAAAATAAACTATCCCAGTGCGTGCCTTCTCCCATGAGCATGTATAATTTGAATCGCTACAAATTAGTTTTGAATTTCTTAACTGACATTGAAGTTCAAACAAGCGATGACCAACTAACAGCCCCAACAGCAATTAACATTCAAAATTAAGACGTAAAGCTACCACATTTGGCTGCCCAGTTGGCGACTGGTCCGCTCTGCTCTGCCGAGCCGGGTCTTGTCTGGCCTAGTCGGGGCACTTTCGCAAATGTATATACTTATATATGTACATACATATATACATCGCTGACAACTTGCTGGCCATTAGATTTATTGGCCAAGTATCTTCGCATGCAAATGCGCTTCTGTCTCTTCGAGTGGATTGATTCGTTAATAAAGCCAGTTCACGAGATTTCGAATATAAGCTGCCAAGACTGGACCCCGCTCCAGTCCGTAATTAGCCTTTGTTATGCCAATTTTATTGGCGTTGCGCTCTTGGTGTGAAATTTTTATAATGATCATATTAATGCCCTATGCGCCACAGGAATATGGATTATGTTTATGCATATTTTAATTTCTAACAGCGGGTGGCATTAGTAAATTTAATATAATCTTAACTAAAATGAAAAGGTAACGAAAATGTTAATTTCAATATAAGTTTATGTACATGCAAATATCATTCGATGTTTAAATATTTTATGATCATAGAATAAGAGAGTATATAGCGTAGGGGCTATCGAGGAAAAAACATCTTAACAGGTGCTGTTGAATTGGATAAATACGATATATTTTTGAGCTTGAAACTTAATTTTGATGGTGCTCATAAAGCAAACTTTGCAAAGAAAAAAATTAATTATACGTTTAATTTGTAAGCCCCCCATTTGTAGACTTTGCTAAGGGTATACTAGTTTATTATATATAAACTAGTCTATCAGTTTTAAATGTATTTTGATGAAACTTTACAAAAGTCACTATAATTATAATTAGTGCCGGCATACACATTAAAAAATAATCTGCTCTATATTGTCTTAAATATAGTGTTGAACTAAACAAAAACTAGTTAAAAAAATTTAATAAAACGAATGAAACAAGAGTTTGTGTGACTAACTATGAAAAGATATCGCAAAACTGATATTAGTTTGTAAATGAATTCTATCGTCGACACCATGAAAATACCTGTTTTCTCTTGTTCTCTCATGAAGTTTTCTGGTTTTAAAACTTTACGAACTGAATTTAAATGGAACATCGATGTTATATCTCACATTAACAATGGAGACGTTAGAAAAAATGATCAATGACATTATATCCAAACGTTTGCAATTGTTTCCTTTTCCTGTCTGATATAATGCGCTACAAACGTTACAAGTGCGAGTATTTTTTTGCACTCACTGCACAGTTAGTGGGAGTTAGTAGCATATCATATCATATGCATATCAGGTTGGGATCGCGTGGGACGCGGTTGCAGCTAAATTGGAACTTTCGAAACTGTTTTCGATGGTTGGCAAACAGCTCACACATTCAGCGCGCTAAGGTCAAGTAAATTGCACAAATCCGGTGGGGGGCGCGTCTAAAAAAATATATCGCTAATCAAAATCGTACAAACACGAAACAAAGATCAGTTTCACGCGTCACAATGCCTTCGTCGAGAGTGCCTGACTTTTAGTTACCCTTCACTTATTTAGATATGGAAAAAAAATTAAATTATTATGTAAATCATCTTGCAGTAATGTGAAGTAAATATATACATTTTAAAAATATTTAAATTAAATTTTAAAATATTTAAATCTGTGAGAATTTTTAAAGCCTAATTGGAGATTAACTTACATAAAGTTTTGAATTTTAGTTTTATATTAAAGAACTGTAGAAATCGTTCTTGAAGTAAGAATATCGGGTTCAAGTTAAGAAAGGTTCGCCTTGGCCTGATTTCGACAACGCCAGTACTTGATTTGAATACATTTTTGGGTTTTTTCTCAGAGTGTATAGATATAGTGTATTATATGCACAGTGTGGCTAATGTACAGGAATTAAAGTTGGAAAGGCAGCGTATTAAATTTTATGACTGCAATGACTCGACATTTTCTAATCAGACTAGAGGAGCTGGAGCCATCATCATTAGCGAAGCAGCAAAACAAAATTCAGATTTTGCCGAAAAACAAACAACATTTGGAATATTATCAAATTGTTGTTTTCAAGCAAATCGCGTGCCTTAAATTTTTAATTAACTTAATTAGCCGCACTAAAGAGCTTAGCTGTGTGCACAAAGCTCCCGCAGACAAGAAGAACCCAAAGCTCTCTGACCTTGGGCAGCCATCGCATTGTTGTTGCCGCTGTTGTTGCTGTATTCGCAAGCGCGTTGGAGGGGCGTCTATTGGCCTCTTGGGACCTTTCGGCTGCACATTGTTTATGACTTGATTGTTTAGCTGTTGCTGCTGCCGCTTCTTCGACTAAAGCTAAAGCCATCGTCTTCTACAAGTCAAGGGCACGGAAGCTAACACGGTCATTATGTATGCATCTACATACATACACAAGACACACATACAAACATGCATATGTATGTATATGCTGAGCTGTTGCTGCTGCGGCTGCTGGGGCTGTTGCTGGCACATTTGATCAAATTGAATGGTTTACGTTGGCTGCCCGGCGGCCGCAATGATTTCTAATTTGAATTTTTAGTACCATGCATTTGCAAATAATGCTACGACTCTCGGACTGTTGTGTGCCGTGCTTGTTTGCCTTATTTATGGCCAGAGCTCGTGTAATTAATCTTCTGTAAAGTTGTAATACCAACTACAAACCAGCATAACAAAGTGCATGCTAGCCAAGTCAAGTCAAGCCAAGCCAAGTCTCAGTGCCACATTATTAGCCGAATGCCATTAGTTTTCACCGGCTCGCATAAATTTACAATTTGCCTTTTGCAAGCATTTCTAATGCGACTCTTTATGACACTTGGGTGGGGCCAGAGGGGGATCTTGCTGGGCATTGCCATGAAGTTTTGGATGACTTGAGCTGTGTGCTCAGTCAATAGCATACTACTAAAAGTTCTAATGCCAAGCAAAAAACATTTAAATAAATATTAATTCAACTGAGCCAATCATACAAACCACTGTTGACAGTATGTGCTATATACACATGTGCATGAATGTTCACAGATTGACATTTGACAATCTACAAGCTTTAAATCGCACGACTAATGTACTATTGTCAATGGCATTAAAATATTATTTTATTTTAGTTGCGCTATTTTCCATACTATACCATATTATGTAAATTTATATACACATAAATACCGCTACTTAATAACAATAGGTTTTCGCATACTTTTCTTGTATACCATTGAAACATATTTTGGATGAGGAAATCCCAGTTACAACAGCGTGTGCTTCTCGGCGAACGACCCACGCATAGACAGCAATTAACTGCCATATGACGACACAGCACAAAAAAAAGACAGTGCGCATTAGGTAGACAATAAATATACTCACAATTGTATAAATGCATATAGCATGTACATATGTAGGTATGTGTACATACATACATATGTAAGTGTATGTATTTATGTTTGCGGACCCCTAACTGAACACTCGGAATACACGTGAAACCCAAATGTGCACACATATTGCATGTTGAGGAAATCTCGGAATGAGCTGGAAATATCTGAGTAAATTTCGAAATGTCAAGCTAAAGTTAAACTAATATAACATAATTCAATGATATATCTATCTACATCATCAACTGAATCATCTAGTATGCAGTACGGACAGACTGGATTTTAATGGAGCTGCGCTATGTTAGTGATCAGTGCTAGCCGCTTAGATTGGCCAAAACAGCTAGTTTCAAGTAATTATTGAAATATAGCTGAATTTGAGAAACAATTTTAATTAAACATTTTGAGTAGTTTATAAAGTTTTTATTTCCATTTATTTTACATGTTACATATTGGACAATTTGTAATTAATAAAAATAACCACAGCATATAACTAAAAAATTACTAATTTCCAAATTTTACAAAAATTGTTCAGCTTTCATTAATAAAATAAAATTTAGGTGTAAATAAATTAAAAGTACTTCAGATTATTAAAGACTTAAGACCCTTTTCTTCAATTACAGTAAATGTTCGGCAAGTGCAAATAATTTTATGAAAACAAAATAGCTTGTAAAAATATTTGTATGTACCTGTGATTTTAAATTTGATGCCTTTGATTGCAACATAAACGTATTAATATATTATAATATTATTTTAAATCAAAACTAGGAATTGCAAATAAAGAATTTCAAAATACTGTAACTTGCTCCGCTATATTTTAAGATTTGGATATTTCATAAATTTAACATAGCAAAAAGTCAAACAGTTATAACAAATATTTGGCTGAAACAAGTATCAAGCTTCTCAAAAAAGTCTAAATCTAGCATGAAAAAGCTGAGTTTGCATCACTGCCAGCAGAGACGGAGACCCATAGCAACAGAAAGAAAGAGCGGGAGAGAGCGCCGATCGAGAGCATATGCTAAGAATACACATGTGTGTATAAAACTGTTTAACACCCAACGTCGTGTGGGAAGCGCATATCAGACGGAGTGTTCTGCCTGGCATTATAGCTTGGCATTTCAGAGTGTTTTAAAAAGCGAAACAGTTTTGAAACGTACGCGAAACAGAGCAAAACGTTCGCTGTCGATCGTTTAACGCGTTGAGTAAAAGTGTTCGATAGATTCGAAAGAAACAAAAACAAAATACAATTTGTTGATTAATTGAAACAACGAGCGATACAAAGCGAAACAAAATGCACAGCAAACTTTTGGATGAGGTACGTCTATCTATTTATCAGTGCTTGGCATTTGCCACACGAAATCATACTCTTCGTCTGTTTGCCGGCTATTTTTCGGCTATTTCTGTTAACAAATGCTTTGCGTCCAATAACTTATTGATAGACGCGTTGGGGTCCTAACGTCAGTGCCAACAGACCACGCAATTAGTTGTTACTTAGTCATAGCCCCCCGATCTCTTGAATCTCATGTTCGTCTTTGTGTCATCGGTTTATTTACATTCATCAGCATCATAAACATTGGCAGCCAATGCGTCGCCTTTGGATTTCGCGGAAAAGCCAGCTGCGGAAAATATTTCCTTTATTGCTTGGGAACAAAGACGAAGAAGATGGCCAGTTGTTTGCTACCAATTAAGGAAATGTTTTATCTGTGTTCAAATTAAATGGACAGCCATTAATTTTTGAGTACATTTGTAAAAAAATTATGGTAACGATGGAGCTGGAATTTTCGGTGCGAAACACGAGCGAGTCTTTGAGCTAGGCAGGTTCCACTCGTGCTTTTGGCTCGTTCCATGGTCAGACTCGTTCAAATGGCACAAAATTATAATGCTCGATAAACTGGTTTTCCAGCTCTGAGTAATCTGCATTCATGCATATTCACGCTAATCAATACTCAGCTGAGACTCGCTGATACCTAAGTGTTATTAAATGTTACTGTAACTGATCTCGACAAGAGCTTGTGCAAGTTCTTTATCAAATATAGTCGGACTTATGCAAGTTTTAGTTCAGCAAACGTTGACTTAGCACTCAGCCCCCTAGCCCCTACACCCCACAAACTGCAATTCAGTTGCTGTTATCACAATAGACAAACTGCTGCCGATTACAGAATGAGCTGCACAAGCGTGTTATAACGTTAAATAAATATGCACTTAATATTTGCTGACCCCAGCTGTAATTTTCCACTAGACCCACAAAAGTGTGGCCGATTCTGTTGACCCCTCCCCTTTGCCCCCTACTATTGCCCATTCCCTTTTCAATGGCTGACACTTGCACGGGCGTTTTATTTTCGCAAATTGTATTTGTTGGCGCATTCGTCAAAAGGTGGGGAGGCTGACCCCTCCTATGGTCAGTGCAGGTGTGTTGGTGCCTTTGAATCACTGCGACTATTTATACTCTAGCTTTTCATTTTCTTAGTCAAGCAATTTTAAATATTTTTATTTTATTGAACGAAACTCAGAGAGCGCCCACGATAAAAAAGAGAATACTTTTGGCCGAAATTTGTATACCCTTACCGAATACTCAACTAAATATGAAATGCATTCTTTATAGAGAAAGTAATCATAAGATATAAATTTGTTAGGCCAACCATTTTCCTTTTGGGCTACAAACTGCACATGAAAGTCGCATACTCTGCCTTTAACTACAGCAGATGATCAAAGCACACTGCCCAGAAAATGTGTGAATTTTCAATTTCACGTTGAGTGATTTCAATGAATGAGCACGAATTTGGTTTTCTGCATGTCAAATCGACAGAGCACTCGACATGTCTAGGAATTCGTTAATTAGCAGGTGCCACAGCTGACAATGGAATACAAAGGAAACGGATTGAGGGTTACGGATTAGGGATGGGGGCTTGCGTGCTAGCACAGTAGCCCCGGGGGAGAGACGTAGTAGCTAGTGCACGCGTGTGCCCATTACACAGTCGGTCAGTCCGATAGAGCTCGTGGAGTGGGACGGGGGGTTCCAGACGCAGACCAGACGGCGAGGCGATAAGCGCTGAACGGTGCTAAGTTTATGAATCAATTTGGACCTTCACCCGTTTATGTCTACTCGAATCAAGTGCTTAAAGCAACTTCCGCTCTAACTGTGCTCCCCGCTTGCAGCTCAACGAGAATGGCTACATTGTCATAGAGGACTTTCTCAAGCCCGAGGAGGTGGACACGCTGTATCAGGCCGGGCGGGCGCTGTGCTTGGATGCGCCACAGTCGAATCGGAAAATCTTCAGCACCCTCAAGTCGGAGGATGCGCACAGCAAGGAGCTGTACTTCTTGGAGTCCGGCGACAAGGTGCGCTACTTCTTCGAGCAGGGTGCCATTGGCGATGAGGGGCAGCTGGTAGTGGACCCGATGATCGCTCTCAACAAAGTGGGTCATGCCCTGCATGTGGAGCACCCAACCTTCAACGACTTGACCTTCAGCAATCGCGTGCGTGAGATTTGCTGGCAGCTGAACTACAATCGTCCGGCCGTGTGCCAGAGCATGTACATTTACAAGAATTCCGGCATTGGCGGCGAGGTCACACCCCATCAGGACTCCTGGTTCCTCCACACAGAGCCCAACTCGGCAGTGGGCTTCTGGTTTGCGCTAGAGGATTGCACCCTCCAGAATGGCTGCCTGCAGTTCATCAAGGGCTCACACAAGAGCGGCGTCCACCGTCGCTACCTGCGCAATCCCGACGCCAACGCCTCTGAGCTGATGGTCTACGATCGCCCGGCGCCCATCTATCCCCAGTCCAGCTTCACGCCGCTCCAAGTGAGCAAAGGTGAGTAGTGCCAAAAGCCGTCGCAAGCGAAAGTCACTCATCCGTATCTCCTTGACAGGCACGTGCATCGTCATCCACGGCAACGTGGTGCACAAGAGCGAGCCGAATCGCTCCCAGAAGAGCCGCCACGCCTACACCTTTCACGTAATTGAGACTGAAAATAATGTAAAGTATTCGGAGGACAACTGGTTGCAGGCGCCGCAGGATAAGCCATTCCCTTTGCTGTTCGAGCGCAAGGCTTAGAGGCCAATGGGATTGTGATCGCATCACTGCTGATTTTGGTATTTTTGCTTATAAGATTTGAATGTGTGTTTTTCGAATGAAAATGATATCGCCATATATTTTAAGCTGTTGTGCATGTCGAATTTTATGAAGATTCAATAAAAGAAGACTAATTTGTATTGAACTGTAGCGAGAGCTGCATAATAAAATGCATAACAATACATCATTTTTAGAGAAAATATAAAATTGAACACTGTAAAATCTGCTTATTAGATTTTTAGTGCACACTAATGAGATTTATGGCGCCATTAGGCAACGTTCTAATTAGCCGTGTTCCAAACCATTTTAGTGGGGTACGCTAATAAAACATCGCCATTGATATTGGCGTAGCGTTGCCAACCAAAATGGTTATGTTCTTGACTAAATGACAAGCGAATAAATTATCTGCTGAAAAGTAGGCACTACTTTTCAAACAGTAAGTACAAATTTTAAAAATTTTAGTTTAGATCGTTTGTTGAATCCCTTGGTATTTAACTTATTTTTTAGATTTTTGAAGCATTGAAAATGTGAATTGGTGCCGCAAAGTATACATACGTTTTTTTTGCGCTGAATTCCGTCAACAAATATTTCATATGCAGTCTATCGTTTATGTTTTTGAAAATCAGCTAGTGGTTATATAGGAGGGGACACCAAAAGGTATTGTTGAGAGGACGTGTGAAGTAACAGGTCGCACGCAATTGGGAAAGGTACGGTTCTAGAGGATATTCGTATTGAAAAATGTTTAATTTCAGTTTACAGAAATCGCGTAAAATATATTATGGTTCAGTACATTTATAAATTTTTTATTCGACCATGTCCATATTTATAATTTAAAATTTTGTTTTTATATAAATATAATAATAATTGTATAATATACAAATTAAACTTAATTTAATGATTTTATAAATTTAATACCCAAGAAAAGCAAGTGAAAATATTACAGTCGGGTGTAATAGTAATTTAAAATGGTTGTATGGTAATTTTATCCCCAAAACAGTGAACATAAAACTATAATTTTCGGAAAATATAGGTTTTAGTAATTTATGAGAGCGGGAGTGGGCGTGGCTGAAATTTTTCTCGGCTTGATTTGAAGAGGAGGTCATCAGAGAACTGTCTGGCAATTTTGGTGATTCTAGCTTCAAAACTGTGGGAGATACAGATTTGAAATTGCCGCTGTCTCAGTGGGCGCAGCCAAAAAATCTTAAAACATTATCTAATGCGGATATAGACGAGTAGTTTTATGTTTCATGTTCATATGGATAAATTGAGGTACATTGCACTTTTCACATTATAAACGCGTGAAAAACAAAAAGTAAATACACATATATATATTTTTTTTCAAAGCGCTTTATGCATTTGACATACGTTTTAGTCTCAGAACATTTATAATTTTAAAAACTTTATTTTCCAGCTGTTATTGTAAAAATAAATACATAAATACTGAGCTAATTAATACAACTAGTATTTATTCAAAATTCGTTTATCTGTACCAACTGCTTGAAGAGATTTAAAGAGCTAGTTTAAGCAAACTATTTTTCAAGACATCGCATCTTTCATTTGATTATCGATGGTGTCAATCTAACGTTCTAACATCTAAAGCCGGAACAGAATTTCTTGTATTTGGAATTTTAATATTTCAGGCAAAACGTGTTTTGATATTTTTCATTCATATTTTGCATCAACGCTTGGCTGTTATTTTGTAGGTATTTAAATACACTCGTTGGCACGTGATTAAATGTCATCCACTCAGCGCAGGCCACAGGCCAAATCCGGTTGGTAATTTGGCCAAATGCAGATATCCTTTAAGGGCTTCCAGTTTTTCTTAAATAAGATAGAATCTGGCATCCTTGCCTTCTTTTATAATTAATGTGACTAATTTGTGATAATCGACATGGGAATCTTGTTTATTAAACGTTTTGGCAAAAAACCAGGGGAGCTCCCATACGAAGCCTTTCACATGTTGCGGCATACACTCACACACACCACATACACACACACCACATACACACACACACACACACACACGGAGTGGACAGTTTTGTGTTTTTGTTCCTGGAGCCTTTTGTTGTCGCTGTTGTTGCCGTGGCTTCTTCTTATATGTGTGTAATGTTCTTTCATGTTGCAAAACGATTTGTTGGGCGCAAGATTTATGAACTTGTTTTGCCTGACAGTCGACAGTGGTTAAGGTAACACACACGCACACACAACTACAGTCACACACACTCGCACACACGCGTTCTATGTGTGCGTGAACATGCCGCTAATTAGAAGATTTTAATTATCTGTTTTCAATCAGCTTCCACTCAGATAATGATAATACTGCCTTGTTCTCGTTTTTTTTTGTTTGCGGTTTTTTTTTCGTTTTTGTTTTGGTTTTTGCTTTAGGCTTGCGGCTATTTAAGCCAAAATGTTGTTGACATTTAGCGGGTCGACGTCGACGTTCGCATGGTCAGCAATTTTGGAAGGTGTTTTTGGTATCACGGCCACGCGAATGCTGCCAATAAGTGCTGTCAAAATGTCCTAAATCGATTAGAATTGATTTTGAGAAGGTCGCTGACAGGCCAAGCGAGCGAATGAGGATAAGCCCCCGAGCCCGAGCCTGGCCAGGTCTGGCCTGGCCTGGCCTGGCCTGCGTCTGATCCTGTGCCTGTACACAATCACAATAGCGGATTACAGTTGTCTGTCGTGTTCTGCGGCCAGCCCGTTGATTGTCGGCCTTTTTGCACAGTTGTCCCAGCTCGCCCGGCAGCGCCCTCGTTGCGTGTTTAAGGCCCAAAAGGAGGCGATGTCGCTGTCATTGACGATTTATGTCAACTGCCGCCGCGGCACAATATTCAAATTCTTTGCATTCACTCATCACTTGTCGTCAGCTCGTTGCCTGCGCCCCTGCAGCGGATTGCGGGCTTCGGGTTGCGGACTGCGGATTGCGGATTGGGGGTTGCCAGTTAGGTGCTGGGGACGGCATGAGCTTTTGAAGCGCTGAGCTGCAAAATTATGTGTCCGGCATGGAATACCTGACGAGGGTTGCTCGATTGGTCAGTCAAACTCTTTGGTTCTGGTTAAAGTCGGTGATAGGTGATGGGTCCGTTTATTATTAAAGACCAAGGATCAGGTATCCAAAGCTTTCTATCGACCCTTTCAACTTTTCTGTCCTTATTACTCTCATTGCTGCAAGCCAAAAAAAGGTTACGGTGGCTTGGATCACCGTTCGAATTCTGGTTATCCACATTCTTTGAAAACTTAATGGAAAATAATTGAGAGGTATTAATATCTTTTAAGGACTTTTTTTAAATTTAGTCTCTCAAATCAGGAAATATACATGTTTAGTGTTGAAATTTTGCGTTTTACTTAAATTAAATCAAATCATTTAAGAATATTGTATTTCAGGGTTCGAACCGCTTCAGTTCAAAACCGATTTAAAGATTTGGAAACCAGGAAAAGCCTTCAACCAAAATAAAATCAGAGTTGTGAGCAAAAAATTGCCTAACTTAAAAAACTGCCAAAAAAAAATTAAAAACAAGCAAGATGGCTCTAGTCGGGTGTGCCCGACTAGGAGATACCCTGAACCCAGCGGCGAGCTGTTACATACATTTAAAGCTCTTTGCATTCATACACACATTCACAAAGTCACACCTACACACACAAACGCAAACACACGCAGCAAGCACTTTACACATCGGCTGCGCTTGACCCCACTATGGAAAATTAATTCTTGAATGATTCTAAACTAAGAGCATGATGAAACTATGAAACTTTCAGTGTTTAATAAGAGCCTCCAAATCTATGTACAAACCAAAGCGGAAGTCTGGAGTATTTGATTTGCGTTTTTTTATATGTGGGGCGAATGGGGGATGGTATCCAAAATCCGAAATATTCAAGTTCTGCGTATTATTTACGAGCACATAATAAACATAACATTTGATGGCTCTAGCTCTCTTAGTCTCCGGGATATGGCAAGAAAACCAAGTCTTAAAATCGACTTTTATCGATAATAATGAAACGGAGGAAGATATCGAAAAAAATGATAAACTTGTACTGCGTATGGATTAGGGGAATCTAAAGTCGTTTAGTTTAGGTTTCGAGATTTTGTAGTTTCTGAGATCGCTGCGTTCATACAGACGGACGGACGGACAGACGGATAGACGGACGGCCAGACGGACAGCTACGAGATGCTTCCTTCTGCCTGTTACATACACTTGCACAAAACCATTTTACCCATTTTTAATGCATCTCGTTTGAAAATTCGTCTTTTTGTGTCTATCAAAATGCGCCTAATGAAATGAAGATGTCCAAATCCACTTTCTACACTCACTACACGAGTCGTAATGAATTCTTGAATACCGAGAATTTTTGTATTTAAATAAGCGTAAAATGTTTTTAATGGAAGTGCAATGTATTTTATTTATAGTACTGTATTTGAGTATTTTATTTAGAAATTTAGAAATTTTTATTTTATTTTATATTTTTAAAATACAAATTTGGGTAAATTTAAAACTTGTTAGTTTTTTCGCTAAGTGCATAAAAAAAGAAAATTTTCAGTGTTGAAAAAGATTGAACAAAGTCGGAAAAAAGACAGAATAGGCCAGGATTCCTAATTAAACCCGAATCAACACTTGCTGAAGCAAAGTAATAAATAAGGCTATTATAGAGTTTCAATTTACTTCAACTTGTGTGACAAAAAATACTTCATAAGTGAAAACTCTACACTCTCCAAAAAGAAGAGGTATTTTTTAGTTAGCTCTGAGCTCCATTTCGTTCCTATTGCTTGCATCCAAAAGTATGCTACATTTGTATATAAATATATAGAATTAATTGAAAAGTGGAAATTCACTCACCGCTGAATAAATTCATGATATTTACCATTTTCAAAGTACTTTCACTCGCCTATCTCTATTTTCACTAATGTTATGTTTTTCAAATGGGCAACTGTTCATTTCGGAATTTTTGAAACCACCCACTGGCCAAGTGGCATTTGTGCCTAGTTAACTCGCCACTCAGTTTACCTCGCAACACGCAAATTGAATTCAGAAACAAAATTTATTTAACTCTAATGGATTTGGGCATCCCGAGTGGTTCTCAGAGCTTTGCCTTTGCCCTTTACGCGTGTCCCGGGCACCACGTTCCCGGTCTCCGTTCCCCACTCTCGTCTGCCCTTTTCGCGCGCCATACGCCACGCCAGGCTGAGCGCGCTGCGTTACTTGTTACTTTGATTTGACAGGATTCATTGTCTCCGCCACTTGAATGACTTCAAGCTTACGCGCCGCAGTCGCAGTCGCAGGCTCCGTCTGCTCAGATTTGGAGTCAGTCTCAGTGTCAGGCTTGGGCACAGCCACATTGTCCGCATCGTGGAATCCATCGTCGTCCGAGCCTGAAGTCAATGCGTATTGACATTTTAAATGCGTCCATCACTTTGGGTAGACTTTGGATTTGGCTTGCGCCTCGCTGCTCGCTGCTCGCTGACGGAATTGATTTAAATATATTTCGGCCCCAAGGGGCCATGTCGGTGTGTTAGTGGCCATGGGCATGGCAGTAAATTGGTCGGAAGCTGCAGCAGCAATGGAATTTATAAGCGAGGCGCATTTTCAACGCCGTGATTGACTTGTGTCACTTTGTCTCATTTGTCAGGCGAACGCCTTCATCCAGTTGCTGGCGCTTAAGTGTCAGGTGTCTCATTGGGCACTCAATTGAAATGTTTTGCCGGGCGTCTGCCATCGTACAGATGGATCTGAGCCGCACGAGTCGGCTGGCACTCAAGGCTTTTGTCCTGGCCAAATGACATGCGCCTGCATTCAAATGCCCATCAAATCATTACACAGATGAGCGGCCAGCGAGGCGGCAGTGGTGTCGGTTGCGGTGGCGGCGCATCCTTTTGGCAATATCCTGCCGCAAAATCCCAACAGCAACTCATACATGCGATTTATGACAGCTGTGTATGTGGGCACGGCCTGGTACAGGAAATGTCCTGCCTGCTAACCGGAGATATGTTTCATATCCTGTAACACGTAGCCGAGTACCGTGGGAGATTCGCATTCATTTCACAATTGAATGCCGCAACTCAGGCCCTGTGACAGCCAAGATTTGTTTGTTGGCCACTCCCACCCCCAATCCAACTATTGCGCCCAGTCCAGCTTCACCTAGCTTAGTCGAAAAGGGTTTCAATTCTGATAATGCGCCAACAAATGCCTGGCTCAATTGCGTTTGATTGAATTTCCATGGTGCTAAGTCCTTTCCATGACAGTATGACAGCGCCATTAAGTTCCATGTCCTAGAGTAATGTTAAAAAAAATATGTATACTATTGTATTTGAACTTTGTCAAATGTAGGGAAAAACGTGTTGTATCTGAGAAGTTTTAATACTCTTTATATCTCTTTAATAATCATATTATCATATCCATTTATTTATTTTTTTTACCATTTATTCAAAAGATTGCTTTGCTATGAACAAAAGTTTATGTGTACTAATAAGATGACTAAGCAGATTCCGAGCAGAAAATTAATCCGTTAAAATTCCATATTAATTTACAAAATTACAGCTGTCATTTCTAATTTTAGAGTACCTAATGTATATATGCTGATCTAATTATTAAAATAAAATATATAGATCTAATAAAGATATATAATAATATATAAATATATATATATATATATAAGTTGCAAGTGGCATAGACACATCAGGGATATTGATTAGATATTGAAACTAGGGATTTGCGTCAACCCGCGTCAGATAAAAGTGTTAAAACGTTTTGGCTATATCCACTTTGTAGAGGGATAATCCCCGGTATTTTAAATATGCAACATTTTAGAGGCAGAGTCCCCAAATCTGGCACGGAGACTACTAATAGTCTACTAATAATATTAAAAAGCAAAATATATAATCTGAAGTTACAGTTTGCGAGTCACTGGGGTTGAAGTCTTAGAATTATTATTAACAGATTTTGGATGTAATATAGCACTGTGAACTGAGTATTGCAAAGTCGGTTGCACTTTTCTACTTTAAAAATTAAAGATAAAATTTATTTTCCAGACACAGCATTTACTGATTAGCAGCAACAAATACTCTTACAGTCGGAGATGAATTTGTTATATATTTATGCCTCTTGAATTTAATATTCTTTTTATTATAAAAATAATATACATTTTTATAAAGTAGCATTAATTTTAATGGATGATTTTCTTTTAAAAGTTCACTGTTAACTGAAATTTAAATTCTTTCCCATTAATTCGATGTTACCTAAGGGCACATAAAATTGCTTTTAATGTAATGACATTTATCCCACCGACAAATGTTGCATCCAATTTAATTTAACTTGACCTGCACTTTTTATTATAAATTTATTTTATGCTTTGATTCAAGAGTCTCCTCTTGTGATGTTCAATTTCGACAACTATTGGGCCCATTGATGTTCAATTATTGACAGCTGCTTTTAGATTTACTGCCCACAAATTGACTTTCTATTTGGCAAAACGCCCTAAGGCTATAATCATTTGTCAATTAGCATAACCACAATTATCGAAAGCCACAGCTCAATAGATTCGGTTGGGGCTTGATAAAGATAAAATATGGCGGATGGTCTGGTCAGAGGTGTTTCCATTCCTTTCAGCAACTGTAACTGCAACTGCCACTGCAACAGCGACTCTTTGGCTACTTGCTGCAATTATGATTTCGCCAAAAGTTGGTCCTCACATCGCAGCTGGCTTGGGTCGAGCGAGTGGTGCTGCAACGCCCAGAGGTGTAGCCGGCTCGATTGCAAATTGAAAGCCAAATGCGAGAGCTGCAGACGCCCCCGAGCAACACGCCCATGTGCTTTGGACCGAGGCTGGTGGCTGGTAGCGGAGAGCCGACAGCCCGGCTCGGCATTTGCCACAATTGCCAGGCACTTTGTAACTGTCGGCGGCTATTAAGAGGCTCATTTTTTGCCGCTGCCGGTGCGCTATGCACGTCGCGTTGTCGGTGTTGGCATGCAAATCCGGAGCCGAAGTTGCTACCGGCAACGGGCAACTGGCAACGGGCAACGGGCAACTGGCGGCAGCTGTAAACTCCTTGCGCCTTGTAACAATGTGGCCAAAAACAAGAGCTGATCTTTGCCAGTTGCGTAATTTGCAAAAGGCAACAACAGCGTCGAGCAACAAGCAAAAAGCAACAACAACGGGCAGCAACAACTACATGTGGGATTGCTTGGCGGCTGAGTTTTTGATTTCTTTCAAATTGGCAACCGCCGCGCAATCAACTGGCCCAATCCAACAGAGCTACGTGCCTTTCCCCCTCCCATCCCCTGCGGAATGGCCAACGGCCTTTTGAATTGAATTCAAATTTCAATGCAATTTTGCATATCCAAGCGCATTATAGCCGCTTGCCAACTTACTCTTACTCTTGCACTACCGACACAAAGCCTATTGAACTGTGAGCCATTCCGTGCTTTTTGATCTGCCGCCGCCGGGCGGATCGCTCGCTTTTGTGCCCAGGCGAGATTGAGTCTGGCCTCGACTGATGTGCGCCATTTTCCTCAGCCTGCAACTGCTGCCATCTGCAGTGGGCTGCAACTGAATTACGCAGGATCCGACAGAGAGCTGAGCTTCGCTCCTGGAGATGGACTGTGGATGTCGCGAGTTGCGACTTTTGGCCAGACGCAGACAAAACGACATCCCCATCCACATCCACATCGACGTGGACATCAGTTGGCCTGCGATGCATTCGGCTTTTCGTGGAATCAGAATATTGACATTTTTGTACAGCAACAACAACATTTGCTACATTTCAGAAGCAACAGCTTCCAGTATTGCCTGGCCTCCGTCGAGCAGAGAACAATGGCCAAATGTGCCAGAGTGGGCAGGCATCATGTGGAGACAAAGCTTGAGCTGGAGCTGAAGCTAAAGTTGAGGCTGAAGCTGAACTTGGGAGCAGCTTGGTTCCGTTTTGGTCTCGTTTAATGCCGCCAATTGAGGGAAGCTTAAGTTTGTTTTTTCAGCAAAGA
The DNA here is from genome assembly GCA_035041545.1 of Drosophila colorata. NCBI lineage: Eukaryota > Metazoa > Arthropoda > Insecta > Diptera > Drosophilidae > Drosophila > Drosophila colorata. The sequence continues at coordinate 3,016,749 of JAWNLD010000680.1, read as the reverse complement.
TGAAGAGATGCAGCCAAGTACCTTACCTTATCTAGATTATGCTAACCAGACATTTGCAATGAGCTACATTTCCCTATTCCTAAATTCATTCGCCGCTATAAAGGCTGGAGAGTTGAAATTTGGGATATATAATCGTGTATTCCGGTGTCAACTAAAATGTTAAGATTTTCTGGGTTTTTTGGTTACATGCCCTCAGTTTTAAAGCCTCTAAATATCGAACACAAAAATGTTTAAAATTATAATAGTCGATATTACAAAATATAGTTTGGTCGCTACTTTGAGCTTTAGATGTTATCGCACTGTGAACAGAGCATTGCACAGCCAGATATACGTAACTGCAACATTCTTTCTTGAAAAAATGAATTTGTTTAAAGTTAAACTAAAATTCATTGGCTTTATAAAAGTAAATGAACTGTTTCACAGTAGCCTATTTATATATAGCTAAGCGTCGAATAATAACATTTACATTTTTATCAATAAAAAAAACTTTATTACAGATGGCCTTACTTTACTAGTGGTGCACGCAAACCCAATAATTGTCAGTGGTTCGGCTTACGGCTGGGATCAGTGCCTCGCTCCGTGATTCAGTTCCTGAACCTAGCTTTTGGTTCAAATTAAAGTTCGTCATTAAATTTGTCTCAACGATTAAACAATTTACATTTTTGTAACCGAAATTGCTCGTTGCAATGAATTTAAACCAAACCATATACCGACTTACTTTTTGGAAACTAGTTCGGATTAAAAATTGGTTGATGATAAAAAAAAATGGGAATTGTGGGCTCGAACCGTTTCACTGGAAACGATTTTAACAATTGGATATATCCGATTTATACATTTATTAAAAATGTACCTAAACATGTTCTAAGAGAGTTCAAACGACATTAAACAACTAAAAACTGTAACTTTTATGTACTTGTCCTATAGCATGCAATGCCACCAATGGACTCGTTTTGTGTAGCGCCCCAACAATTGCTGCCGACAAAAGTGTACAGTGGGCAGTTGGTAGGAGTACCAACATCATTGGCATCGTCATCGTCATCATCGACGATGTGTCGGCGGCTATTTGGGCAACGCTTTTTGTCGCTCCCAGTGGCTGCCGTTGTTGGGGTTTGTGTCTGGTTGGTTGGCTGGCAGCTCGGATGCTGTAGCCTGTTAGTCAATGGAGTCATGTCCATGTTATAAGCACTTAATCTGATCTGCGCAACTGGCCTTTGTTTGCCGCAGTCGCAGAGCCGGCCTCCCCGCCAGGGTTCTGTTCGTTTGGGGCTATTTTTTGCGGATTGTTGCTAAATTATTTGGCGACTTGGCGATTTGGCCTTCGGGAAGCGACTAATTTGTTGAAGGCGAAGCAACGGCTTCACATCAATTAAAAGCAAAGCATTTGACTGAAAGCCTTCGGACCCTACTCAAGATGTCTATCTGTCTATTGGAAAGGCTCGGGAAAAATCCACGCAGGATGCTGAGGAAGTCGTAAATCGCCTAACAGTTTGCCCCGGAGAAATGCAGAGCAGCCTTCATTTTATTAGTATTAATTTGTGTGTATTTTTAGTTTATACAAACTGCGGTAGGTTAATGGTTTGCTCAAGTGCCCGCAATGCTTTCACTTGCATATGCTGCTGGGATCGCAAGATACGGGACCACCCAGCGTCGGTGCGGCAGGCACTTGTGTTATATGTCACACATAAACAGCGAGCGGCGAGCGGCGGAGAGGCGAGGGCGGCGCGGGCTATCAAAATATTTAGAGAAAGGCGAGGAGCGGGCCAAAGTGAAAGCAGTAGTCAAATTTTAGATGCGCAGTAGGAGCGCTGCCTAATCCCAGCCAACAGCAGGCGGCATTCGCCTCACAATTGACTTTGCGGCCTGAGCACAAAGACAAATCCGCTGCGACAACTGCGACGACAACAGACAACAGACATCGGACATCGGACATCGTACACTGGACAACAGACATCGGCCATTGGTTCCTTTGGCGCATTATTTCACTCTTTGCGCTACATTTGCATATCAGGCCAGTTCGCTCAGACAGAGCTACAGTTTGGCTAGTACTTTGTGGCCAAAAGCCGCTTGGCATAGCCATTTCGTCATGCTTGATTGTTGAGTGCTCCTTTTATGAGCTGAGCTGCTGAGCGGAGCTGCTCAGCGGCTGTTATTCGAAGAAAAGACCAAGCCTACAGTGCACAGTGATTCCAAAATCACAAAAATTTATTCAATAGCAAAACAAAATACACGATTAAGATTAGCAAGTATGTACGCTGCAGTCGAGTTTAACCGACTGTACAATACTCGTTCCCAATGTAATAACAACTTAAAACTGTCGAAAACCGTACTAACAGTATTAACACACTTTATATAACTTGGGATACACAAGTATATTTTTCGAGTTTCAAGTCTCTAGCTTTAAAATTACATTTTGTGAACGATTATTAAAAAGTTAATTAGTAGTAAAGTAGCTGTGCCACGATATGGGTGTTAAAAGCCAAATAATAATAATAAAGTAGGAATATATACTTCAACGTTACCTCAATGTTGTATATAATCATATTAAACAAAGTGTACATATTTTAACAACTATTAAAATGTACTAATTTAAGAGTAGATATCATGATTTTAACAATTAATGCTTATTTATGTTCATAAATTGGTTGTTATTTTTGGTTTAAAAAATATCAACTTTTTTCCTTGCTACAAAAAATACATTTTTCTTTTAATACCTGATGTTGCGAACTCTTGAATTCACTTGTCAGTATAATGATCGATTAGAGATATTTTGATATCTTGTATTATATTTAAAAGTTTAGGACATATAAAAAAATTCTTCAAATATGAGTTTTGTTCTCAAACTAAAAAATTTCACCATGGCCGAATTTTGACAATGACAATAAATTTCTTGCTTGTCTATTATAAAAATAATTCAAAAAGTATGTTTTTATTTTTAGAGGTATTAATTGTTAAAAATAAAACAAATTGGTAGTATCAAGCAAAACATAATTTATTTTTGTATTGCTTATTTATTAATTACTTTTATCAACGTCTTGGCATTTAATACCATATTTATTTAAACGTTCGATTTGATTCGAATTTTTTGATTTGAATTTTTTGCTTACAACGTTTTATCGCATTCATCCATCTTTGTATTGCATATGTTCAATAGAATATGTTGGGTTGATACTTTATACTATCATATTTTATAATACATTAAATTGTTAATGTAAATCAAAATACGAGTGTGATAGGATTTCATTTCATTTCAGAAATATTTTGTTCTTGACTGTTGTTGAAAAATTCTCTTTATTTACAAAAATCACAAGAATTTCCCTAACTTAGAAAATATTTATAAATAAAATAATTATTAAGAAAAACTTTTCATACATTTAGAAAATTCTATCATATGAATATATTTTTAGAAACATTCTTAACCCTAGAAATTGTTGTTTTTAAATATTATTGACGTCAGAAATTCGAATTAGTTTTAGTTATTTTTTTTTTAGAAATTTCCACCTTAAACGAACTTTGAAAACATAAATGATTTTAGTACAAAGTTGATGATTTTTTCTGGTTGTACTGAATGTGCCAAATGACGAAGTGTGCTCAATTCACATTGTGTTGACCACTGTGGTCAGTTAGCTTCCGAATCGGACTCCTCCTGTTCGTCCTCATCCTCGTCCAGTTGCCCAAATAAGGTGCAACAATTGCGGCAGCCGCTGCAACTGCAACTGCAACAGCAACTGATGCCGCGGCGACTCCTTTGTTTGTTTTGTTGACGAACGATTGCAATTTATTTGTATTGTTGCATTGCCGGCATTTGGCAATGCATTTTTGATTATGTGAACTTATTTCCGTGGCATATCAAACAGCTTTTGCCGACGCATGCTTTTGCATGGGGCCGTCGATGCGATTGCGAGAATGCCCCATCAAGAGCCATTGCTAGAAATTGTTGCCCCAATTTGTTTTGCCTGCGCGCGTCTTTGTTTATTTATTTACATTTGGAAAGTCCGCCAAGCTTCTTGCTTCTTGCTCATGTTGTTTTTAAGTGGTGGCGCCAACGGCCACAGCGCCAGCCAAGGGTCTGAATCCCGGACAGGCACCCCCAACCCCAACCCCCAACCTCCATCTAAAACGCCATGTCCTCCTCCGACGTATTTAGCCTGGCAATGGCTTTTGGCTGCATGGCGCATTTTTGTTTAAACATAAATTTTTCATTTTTTTAAATCAATAAAGCGAAAAGCGCCAAAACCAAACAACGCCACGAGACCAAAGCCACAACAAAATAATGTCTAAATATACCACAGCCAGCCACTCTTGCTGTTGGAATATCTGAGCGTGTGTGTGTGTGTGCTTCTAATTGAGCTTGACTGAAATTATATAAATAAACAAATCAGTCGCAGTACTGCCTGCATTGTTGCCATCGTCGTCGTCGTCGTCATCTTCATCGTTGCTCCACGATCTTGTTGTTTCTCGTCTAATCTCGGGCAGATTGGAGTTGTGGATCCAGTTGTAGATATCCGATGTGCGTCTCTTGTTGCAAACATAAACAGACCAGTGCTACAAATTAGCCAACAGTCCGTTCACAACTCACAACTCTGAGTTCACAGTTCACAGCTCGTGGCTCACAGTTCCAGAGTCCAGGGCGCGAGGCAACTATGATAGATTTGCTGCCTATTGATGGATTGTTAGTGGGACCCACACCTTAAAGCGATATGTCTTCCAATCGATCTGCCGAAGATTGAAGGGGTTTTGGTTTGTTTAGTCTATATGTATTAGACGCGATTTGAATCTTGAAAGGCGAGTGCAATCAATTAGAAGCCATTAACTTGAATAATTAACTTTATATGCGTCTGCCTTTGATTGTAATTATTCCGCAGAGAATTTATTAAATTTTACTAGTGTTGGGCTGTTTGGAATATAAAAACAATCAAATTTGTTAGCTTTTGCTCTCATGTATTAGTCCGATAAACATATAGACATGCAGCTTTTATACTGATTAAGCATTTTTATACTCTATGTTGTCGGAAATGTTTCGTCCTTACCATTTCAATTACTAGGAGTAGAGTTTTTAAAACCTTTTAAGAAAAATACTTAGTAAATATTACTAATGGACATGTTCAGGAAAGATCCATTTTGGCTCTAAATAAAAATAATGCCCAACTTTTTAATGGATTGCAAAGTGATTAAAATATTTATTTATAAATTATTTCTTTTTCGCCGTTTTTTGAAAATATATACATTAAAGTGACTCTCATAATGACACATAAACATCACAGAGCAAACCAATGTATCAGTGAAGAGTCATTTTTATGCCTAATATAATTTAAAAAGCAAAATTATATTTAAAAAATCCTTAGTAAATTATTGTGTAAATATATTTTATAACTTGTGTCACGTAACGTTTAAAATTATAGCTTGGATTCCAGTGTCTTAAAAATATAAGACAGGATAAGACGACATAAGTAGCATTATTTCTGATAATAATTTAATAACATATTTCATTTGAAATCCTGGCTGCTTTTCGAAAACAATTGCGTTATTCTCTTATTGTCTTATAAAATATCTTTTCTAGTTTTGTCCAAAATTCAAGCCTTTAAGCAAATTATCATGTGCGTGACCCTGGAAATACCCATATAGTGAGATATTTGTCATGTTACTTGTCCAAATTCCTCATTACCATATCTTAGACGAAAATACTCAATTCCGATTAGACTTTATCGTTTGCCAATACAGCTTAAACATGCCCGACTGTCTCATTTAATCTTAAATTTCAGATGCTTATCGCCCCAGCACTTGGAGCTGTGTTTCCATTATTCGTTGCAGCGGCTGTCACGTCGATTGACTGACAGTTAAGCAATATATACTCATAGGGTACCCATACTTTTCTCTTATAATCGTGTAAAACTTGGTATTAAGAATTGCGGGCAATTCGAGTTTGAGTGTAGGGCAAATTCCAATTCCACTTCCACATAACATGGCATAATCATAGCGTAACGTTTATTTGCGCAATTTATCAATTTTTCAGCGCCGGGCATTTATCAGATAATTGCTGTTTACACACACTCGATCGCACACACAACTGCACGGGTGTGTGTTTATGTACGTATGTTTGCGGAAAGAGTCAGGGACGCGAGAGTTGGGCAATGAGAAAACCGCAAAATCATCGGCTCAGTTCAGTTGAGTCTTGGGGGCACTAAATTGCAACAGCAACAAGAACACGCTAGTTAATTGGCCCAGAGAGCAGATAACTGACAGCTAAATTGCAATATCGCATTGCGTTTTGTTGGTTACTTAAGTTTACTTTACTTTAGCCTTTATTGTGCGCGACCTGCTTGGGGCTGGCGGCTGGTGCCTGGTGGCTGGTGGTTGGGGTCAATTTGATTGAGCACAGCTGGTAATTCAAAGTGATTCGATGCCATTCAAAGCGAATCAAGTTCGATTGAATACGCTCCGATTCATTTTGCGCACTTGTTGCTTTCATTTTGCATTCAAAGTTTATTCGCCGCTGCGCCAATTCCCATGCGCGGCCTGCAAATAAATAGACACGCCCCAATCCAGCAGGCAGCCAATCAAAAACGTCGCCATATTTGAAGCGAGCGAGCGCACATGTTTATGAGCGAGCGAGAGAGTGGGAGCGAAAGAGCGCAAGCGAGAGCAACCACCAAGGCGAAATCGACATAAATGCAGTGGGGGAGCGAAGCCGTTGCTGTTGTTGTTGCTCGTGCTGTTCGCCTGCAGGCTCGCTGAGTCTGGGGTTGGCCTGTCTAGTTTTGTTGCGTAGTACATCTACACGCCGTTTGGCGGCGCTGCTGTGAGTGGGCTGCTAATTAGCTTGTTTTAGATATTGTTTTTGCTAATGTTTTTACTGCTGTTTGTTGTTGCAGCAGCAGCAGCAGCTTAAATTTGACTTTTGGCTACGCACTGTGGCGTGGGCGTCTAAAAACTGTCTAATGAAATATTTAAATGCAGAACCTCCATAAAACGCGCGCTGTCCATCAAGGGCATCAAGACAGTCCGAGTGGCCAGCAAAAACTCTAAAAACAACAACAACAAAAAACGCAGCCTGTTACCGAAGCTATTTGAAAATTAACTACTTGAGATGTGTTTTGGCGATAAGTGCGCTTACACGAATGCTTACCAGCCCAGATGATTAATTGCGCTAGTGGCCAGCAGCAGCAACAACAACGACAACAATAATAATATGGCTGGCAGCTGTTTTTGCTGTGTGGGGCAGCCGTCTAAATTAACTTGCTAGCTGGGCCAACAGCAATGCAATGCAATGTGAATGCAGCAAATGTCTCATGTCTTGGCTGGCAACATGACGACAACGTTAAGGGCCCTAGCCGGGGAAGAGAGCGGGCCGGTGGCCGGTTGCCGGGTCCGGTCTCGGTCTCGGTCCCTGACGGAGCATTCGAAACATGCAAAAAATGTTACGCCATTTACGGGGCTCAACTACCCCAAAAAATAGGGTCAGCAACGAGTCAGCGGCAAGTCGGTCTGCCCAGTGTTGCGTGGCGAAGGCTCATTGGCCCAGACTCGAACCCTAGACCATATTCCATATTCCCTATTCCCGCGTTCGATGCTCCCCCACTCGCATAACTCAAAAGAGCGCGCACACCGTTAGTTTGGTGGCTGCAAAATGCGAAAATTGCATTTGCATATGGACGCAAACAAAGCTCGGAAAAGCCTAAAACAAAAACTGCGCCCAGTTTACGGCAATGGTGGAGGCCATGCCACAGCTAATGGTAATAGTATAATGGCAATGGTAATGGAAATGGTAATGGTAATGGTAGCATGCATGCATGCATATAGGAAATGCAAAAGATTGCTATCGCTCGAACCGACTCCGCTCAGCACTGAGCCCAACTGGGCTCAACTGGGCTGGGCTGGGCCTAGCTGCACCGCGGCGCAATGAACGACGACACAATGGCCGGCGGAAGTGATAAATTAAAATTATTTTTCGCAAGATTTTCCCCCAATCGAAAATCCCCACCCGTCGCCACCCAAGAGTTGCCTATTGCCTGGCTTTTTTGCCACTGTTTCTGCAGTTGCAGTTGCAGTTGCAGTCGAGAGATACGTTAAAGACGTTTTGATTTGATAACAGAACTCCTAGTCCCCTACGTTTCTTTACCATCTACTTGTGTTGTGCTGCCTTCTGTTGCGTGTGTTGTCGGTGTTGCTGTTGGTGTTGCTGCATTTTTCAAATATTTTTATGCACTGTCGCACATTGCGCTCTTGCCGAATGGAACATTTCGGTTTTGCATTTGGGTGCAGCGGAAAACTTTGCTTCAATTTTCAAATTGTTGCGAAATTTTCCAGAGAGTATACAAATTTTTTTTGCTCCAATAGTTAGTTGAAAGAGGCCGTGCGTAAACAAGTTTTCATTTCTGGCAAATATTGCCTTATAATTTTTAGAGATAAGACAATTTAATGTTAATTTAAATATATACTTTGAATAGTTTTTGCCTTAATGAAAAAAAAATAATATCAGATTTTTTACATTTTTAGCTCAGTTTATCATTTCTTTAGTGTTAATCTAATTCGCCAAGCCCACATATTTGATTTGTTTTATAAGATCAGGTTATTAAAAATTGGTTTGTATTTTTATTAATACTGAAGCTTGATACTCTCGTTAACTTGGGTATATACTGCTCTTTATTAAGCTATATTTTGAAAATACAAAATAATTATTGTGTAAAGGATATAAACGTTACTATATTTTTGATAAAACATTTAGAGTTTTTGCCTGTTTTGGTTTCGGATTCTTGAATGCTTAGAAGTAATTAATTAATTTTATTATCATTATTTTTTTAAAGTATATATATTGAGTTAAGAACCATCAATCTATATTATTAAATATCGCTGACTGCTATGGACTTCGGCAAAGATAAGCACTGCATCCATACAATAGCCTGGGACTCAAACCCGGATCCTCGTTGTTCCGTTGGCCACTTGCCTGAGCACACAGAACACATAATTTTTTTTTTATATTCATCTATATATAAATTTATTACAATAAAAACTAGTTGGTCAACAGCAATAACAACAATATCTATAAAATCCTAAACAATTTATATATAAAATAAAAATTTTCAACGATTTACATGTTAATACATTTTTTAAATGACTATCCCAATTTTTTATTTATTGAAAACATTTATTAATTTTTTATTTTCCTAAATCCCTTTAACCGCATTGAACATTGTCTGTTCATATTAGGAAAATGTTATAATTTTAACTTCATGTGTTATATCGAATTTATTGATGTAGTGTTGAATCTTAAGCCGTAACAATTTTCCGATTTAATTAGTGTAAAATACCTAAGATCGAACTGCATTGAGAACTTACCACGTGATCTACTAACAAACGATAGAGACCCGCTATGCACACTGGCACAACCAATACGGTCAAGCCTCAGCCTCGGGCATTGGGTCAGTGTCAGTGTCAGAGTCAGTGGCCAGAAGAGCGTTGCCTTCTGGGCAGCCCCATTGCCGGCTCCAGTCCCCGCTCCAGTCCCCGCTCCAGTGCCAACTGTCGCCTAATCGCAGTTTATATGCGCTTGCTGTGCACACCTTCTGTCGACTTAGAGAGCGGTCGTGGAGCGGCCTGGGATTCAGGTGAGTCTGCGACGCAGCAGCTCGGTGGCTGCGCAGGCGCAGGAGCAGGCTGGCTACATAAATTCGTCGATTTAAGTGCCGCATGCAAAGATTGTACAACAACAACAACAACAAAAGCAGCAACAACTACTGGACTACTGACTGCTGCTGTTGCTTATTGCTGCTGCTGCTGTTGGCCAGCCGGCTGGCGCGCCTGACCGGCTGACTAGAGCCTGGGCTCGGTTGGCGCATGAATTTATGGCACAGCGTCACATAACTTTGCTGGCGCGCGTAACAAATTGCCAAGGAAGTAACGAGATTTAGTGGAAATTGTTTAATTGTGAATGCAGATACAGTCGGCATTGGCATCGCCATTGCCATCCCCATCCCCAACGCCATCGGCGGCGGCGTCGGCGTCAGCGTTGAGGCGACAAAATACTCGTACTTGTTGCTGTGCCTTGTCGCTTCGGCCACCGGCCATTGGCGACCCTTTGGCCGGCAGCGGGCCGAAACGCTGCATAAATTAGGCTTAAGTCTAGCAAATTTATGCCTTATGAGTGTCGCACGAAATGAAGTTGTTAGCCGGGGCAACATTATTCCGCCGCTGCCTGTGGCTGCGAGCTGCGAGCTGCGGCCTGAGCCGGGCCTGCAGTCCCTGTCGCATAATATACGATTTGATTTTCTTTAATTTTTATGGCCGGGCGTTTGTCACCGCAACGTAGGTGGCTTGTAAATTGAACATGCTGCGACATGTCGAGAGTTTTCTTTGGGATTTTTTCTATTTTTTCCAGTCGTACTTATTTGGTTTTTGTTTTTGTGCCTAGAGCTTGTTCAGTTTATTAATTACTGCAAATTTTCCGTGTGGGCCGGCGCTGGGAGTGCACATTGACATAAATTGCGTGTTGCTTGTCCAATTTTTGCTTGTCGCACAGCTGCATAGTTCGCCCGGTGCCAATGCATGGCGGAGCGGGTCTTACAAATGTTGCCCAGCTCATTTGCTTCAATTCCATTATCGCCTTAATTTTTTATCGCATCAAAGCGCAGGGCGAGCTCGGGAGATCGGTGGCGAGCTGCCGGCCCCACCATGGGTCCTCCACATCAAAGGAGGATGCACGGCACAGTTGGCGGCCCACAGCAGGCAGCAGTCACTCATAAGGCCAACACGCAATCCCCTCGATCGCTTGCCGGCTCTTGGCCAAGACTCAGGCGCATTTTGTATAAATGGCAATGGAGCAACAGCATGACGTTATGCAGCCTTAAATTATCATATGGCCACAGCCTCGGGCCGGGACTCGGACTTGGCTGCAACAACAATCGGTTGTTAGCTGTCGGCCGCCAGTTGTCCGTCGTCTGGTCATCTGGTTGGAGTCGCCAGGAATTGGAATCAAGAGTCCAGGCTTAGGTTTGCAGTCCTCTCTCCAAATCTCGCGTCCTGCTGTGCGCCGCATTTACGTTCGATTTTTAATTTGAATAGTGTGCGTCTTCTCGTTTTCTTCTTTTTGCCATATTCCCCTTGCCTCCTCACCGCTCTCTTTGCTTTTTAGTTCATTTTTTTTTTAATTATGAGCAAAAAATCAACTTAAATAATATTTATGCTTATGCGGTTTTTCGATTTAAATAAGTTCCTTTATTGTGCGTCCCTCAGATGGAATGTTTTTGTTTAACCTGCACCTCTTGCCTTGCCCCAAGAACTCTTATTATTGACATCATCATGAAGAATAATTTGGAAACAGTTCGATGTGGTTGCTTATGGCAATTATATAAAAGACGTTGATTTGATGAGTATCGAGGAAGTTGCTAATTTGAAATGCAAACTAGTGTTTACTATATTTTATCAATGTTGATTTTAAACCATATTTTCTAATGATAATTGTTGATAATAATTCGATATGACCGTAGCTCAAACATTTACAAAATCACTTGAAGAAGATATTTTATAGGCCAATTAGACTATCCAAACAAATTTTTTGTTGTTTTCGTGTGAAGTTGTGTTTATTTACAAGTAATAAAGAATGCATAATAAGCACCCTGAATTGTTTTTATTTATTTATTTGTAAACTTGATCAATATTGGTAGTAGTTTGGGCAAAATAATTTTATTAGTTTACAAATCCATTGAAAAGATTTAAATATGTTCGTGAATTAAAAATGCATTCGTTAATGAGATAGATAAAATCTGAGACATCGGCAATTTAAATATTCGATGAAAAACTCTACCATTTGACCATTTCTTCGATTTTGGCACATAATCTTTTTCATATTGGTAAATTTAAGCAAACGGTTTGGAAAGAAAGTGCTGTTACATAGTGTTATAAGGGTAGTGAAAATGAGAGTGATAAACGAAGTGATATTTCATATTTTAAAGATAATAAAAAGTGTATTTTGAGTAATTTATTTCGGTCCTAACATTGTCTAAACATTAAATGTATATTTAATTATATAATTCAACTCCCATAAAATGCTATTTAAAAGAAGATAAGCGAGCCGATTTAAAAACCCGAATTAATGAAATAAATGAAACTTAAACGGAATTCAAGCTTAGCTTTGTTTTACTTTTAGTGGTATTTTGAGGTAAGAAGTATTTCTGGAATTTGGCAACTTAAGGAAAACATCATAAATTTCGTTAAACTTATCAACAAACAATACCCGTTTATCACTTAACCAATTAAGATCATCGTGAAGAGCTGAACTATTTCATTATTTTAAAAGTTGCAGAATCTTTGAATCAACCCATAAACCTCAGCTCACAGCAATGTTGTTTACTAACTTTCTATGCGCTAACTGAAACGCTAGACAAACTGTAAAGTCGCTCCTTAGTCATGCTTTATCGCATTCCCGGATCTGTACCCACTTTTCAACCAAAGCTGCAAGCTATTGCTATCTGACTATCTTGCAACTGTCATCATGATTTAAACGGAGCTCTTGCCTGGGCTGCAAAGCGCCACGCCTGCCATCCGAAGATAAAATGCGACTCGAATATGTCAATAAAATGCATAAATGCCATTTAAAGCTGTGCTGCCTTGTACAACAGCGCCTACTAACTGCTCCGCTGATGATAATTGGTTCACTGATGACCGACGATGATGGGCTGCCTTTGAGCGTGGACCGCGGATCGGGGAGCGGGGTTCGCGGCCCATCACATTAACATAAATATAAAACGAAACGAAAATTTTTGTTCGCTTTTTAATTTTTATTTTTTTTTTTTATCAAATTTGAAAATATCAACATAAACATGAAATAAATGTGTCCGTTGATAGTCTCATACACAATTCAGATGCGTATCTGAGTGTCTGTCTGCGTCTCGGGCTGAGCCACACAAAAGGGGTCGTCGCTGAGGTCAGCAACGATTCGAATCCGATCCGATCCGAACTCCGATTCCGTCTTAGACTTTGGATTGTAGCACATCACGTCGTTCAATCTGGTCGGTCGGTCGGTCGGCTGGTCGTCTGCTCGGCTCGTCGGCCAATTTGAATTTCGTTTGTGGCCACATTAAAATACTCAATGTGTAAGGTCTTAAATTTAAATTTGAAATCCATAAGCGATTGAATGCAACATTCATAGTTCGTCCGGCAGCGTTCTGGGCTCGGTGGCAATCACTAACCAATTTTTCAGGCATTTTTCCGGGGCTCGCTCTTGATTTGATTTGCATCTAAATCAGTTAGTGAAATCACACACGCAACGCAGCCCAATCTGTTGCTCGTTGCGAGGAGCATGCCAACCCATCCATAACTCTTGCCACTTGGGTTGAGTTTTCAACAGGGTCGCGTCAGTTTTTTTTTCTTTTTTCTTTTTTAGCTGCTCAGAATTTTAATACAGAATTCTCCCTCTTGTGCCTGTGCTTTGATTTTAAGTGTTGCTGCGATCACCCTGATTCCCAGTGCCCCAACTCAATCGATTCATAGATCATTAATATTTTAAGCATAGCCCCAGAGATAAGTTATGGGTTCCCCCCCAAAATGCGAGCGTTAACTGCATGTTGAGAGCATAATATGATAAAAACTTGCATACATACATACGTGTACATGTTACATATACACAAAAAGGGAAACAGCTGTGCCTGTTGTCTCGTGTAAGGCAGTAAATGCATTTCGATATCTTTTAAATGGGCAAAAATTTGGGCGTTGAGGCGTCGGCATGTTCAAAATGCCACTGGACGATAACCTGCTGTTCCCTGGCTGCCCCTGCTGGTGCCACCGCTGTCACCGAGGTCGCCGCTGTCCACAATTGATGCACACATGTCCAGCAAAAAAGCAGAACAAGAATTGCGCAATGTCAGAGCAGGGAATGTGACGGAAACGTAGCCGTGTCTTCGACTTGGATATCGTCGCATGTTTTCGGCGCACTTGAGAGATTAAAGCGATTAACATTTCTACCATGTCGGATGTTCAATGTCCACTGTCCACTGTCCAACGTCCATTGCCCGCTGCCCGTTGCCCGCTGACCGCTGACCTGCAGGTCGCTGCGCATGCGTCCGAGCTGCTCGAGTTCTTGGTAAGCGCGCGCATAAATCACACGCCCTGACACTTGTCCAAAAAGTTGTCAGTTTATGGCTTGGGTCGACTCGCTCGGATCCCAATTCCGATCCCTGCACCTGTAGAACGGCCGCGGCCGCCTGCAGGTTAAGAGTTCATTTAGCCAGTGTTTCAGTCATTTGTTTAGCTTCTCTTGTCTTACAAGCCCCATTACGCCGTGTTTCCGTTCGTAAAGATACCTCGGAAGCCCCACCACTTAATAGTTATAGTTTTAATTGCTATTTAAGTTGAATTTCCGCCATACGCGGCCGGAAAGTTGATGCCCACAAGTTTCTGCTCTACCAAGGGTGTGTTATTTTGAGTGTTTTGTTGTCTGCTGTTGTGTGTGTGGCCATCCAATCTGAGTCATGGTGACATTTATGCGCGTTTTATGGACTGCTTCCACTGAAAGCTTTCAAATTGGCATTCTAATGGCAGCACTTCTCAAAAGAGATACAAATCGTTTGAGTTATGGTCATCAAGAGACAGCCATGAACGCATCTGATATGGTCAAAACTCATATCTATTGTTATTGCCCTTTGTGCTGATTATCTTTTATGGGAGATTAAAGCATTACACGAAATTTAATTCAATTTAGTGCTGATATTAAGAAAGTAAAATAAACTGAAAAAAAAACGCGCAAATTCGACTCTAAGAAGTTTTTTAAAAAGTCAAAATTATGAATAAAATAAATAGAACCTTAATCCGAAGGAGTACAAAAAGTAATTTGACGAATCTAAGCCCGAATCGAATCAGTTTAACAACTAAGAACTGCCTTTATTTTTAAAATAATGGACACTTAAAAATTCACTAAAAGATATTTTCCTGCCTAATTAGAGTATAATTAACTGAATTGATTCATTTTCAATTGGAGGTATTTATGGACTTAAATATCTGGTTAACAAACCGAACCTAAAAACGATGCACAAACCGCACAATTTGCCTAAATTTTGTAATTTGCAATCACGGCTATACATATACAGCTATAAGAACTAGTCAATACTCCGCACATGTTGTTACTTAACATTTTAGGAATTATAATTTTTCAAATCTGTACGATTTTATTAATTACTATTTTGTTAAAAGTATACACAACCTAGCTGCTCTTTGTCAAGACAGCTAGAAGGTGACAGCTATAATTATTTAAAATGTTAAGCCTAGTCTTTTATTTTTAGATCATACATTATATGAAATCAAAAAGTCTTTGAAATGTATGTATGAGCAGTTGAGGAAAGCTATATTTAATTATAAGTATCTAAAAATAAAATACCCAAAGACAAACATACCAATGACATGTATTTATAAAAGTATACATAATACGAATACATGTTTAAAGAAAAAGCTTAAGACTTAAAGGCACAACATACCATATCATAACTTAAGATTTGAAAGAACTCAAAGCACCTTGTTGGAAGTAAACCCTTTACACAGTGACAACTCCTACGCAGCCAGGCTAAATAATACCCAACCTATGTTCTCACATTGATTTTCAGGCACTTGGATTTATGTTAATCCATCTAAATAGCTGCCAACAGCTTGGACACATGCACGACTATATTTGTTTGATGCGAACGGGTTGATCTTCATCATGCATCTTGCAGTTGCTGGTGTTGTACCTGTATCTGTGGCTTCGACAGTTACAGACCGACACATGCGCACACGCAAATGTATCTGATGGATACGCTTTGTGAGAGATCATGCGGCCTGCCGTTTAGCCTTTTGTCGAATTTGTCTGTCCCAGCGGCTTTTCTAGAAAACAATTTAAATTGATTTCAATCAAAAAATGCCTTTTTGTTTTTGGGATTTTTCAATTTTTTTTTGTGTTTTTTCCTTTTATTTCTATCTGGCACTTGGCGCGGCAGCGGATTGAATTGCTCTTTCTTTTTCGCTTCGGCTAAAGGTTTTTGGGAAAAAGGGACACACGCTTTCAGCGTAAAGATCGCATTTAAACGAAACAAAATTTGACTTTATAATAATGCCAGCCTGTGCGCATGGTGTCCGTCCGGCAGCCTGTCTGTCTGTGGGTTCGTTCTAAGCCAGCATATCCAGCCAACCAGTCAGCCAACCAAACGAACGACGATCCGTAAGATACAATACCGGATTATGTGCCTTTGTAGTTTGTTGTTGTATGTAGATATGGCGGCACGAAGCTCCGCGTCTCTGCGGCTCTTTGTGACGGCTTTGTGGGCATTCATTCTCCTTTTTGTGTGCGTGTTTTGTCTTTTTCGTTTTTGACTTGATTGAAAATCTAGAAAATCAGGTTAATAGCTTAGGTGACAGCCAGCAATGTATATGCGGTTGAATTGTTTAGAACCGTACACACACACATACACTCACACACACACACACACACACAATCACACACACACACTCGCACAAACAGCCGAAATCGAAAACGTTTGCATGTTGTTGCTGTTGTTGTTTTGTTTCGTTTGTGCCTAGTGCCTGATAAGATTGATTTGAGTCACAGATACTTTGGCCATAGAGCTCTGAGTGTGTGCCGCCTGTCCATAAAAGCGTCATATGCGCACATTAAAGGCGGCCTGCCGGCGTTGATCCCAGAGAACCACGAGCTCTAGGGCTCATTGTGCTCGCCACTCAATTAGTTGGTTGGATGTAACTTTTGTCAGCCGAAGCTCGAGTGCTGGGGAGCACTCTGGCCCGTTCCAGCAGTGCGAACGGCAAACGGCGACGGCAACGGCGACGGCAACGGCGACGGCAACGGCGACGGCAACGGCGACAGACAGCGTGTCAGTGGCGGTGCTTTTGGAGCCTTTGTGATCATGTCTACAGCATGAATATGCAGATTCTGTATCGACAATCTGGGCACATGGCTCACACAAATGTAGATAGGAGTAGAGTACTCTGACTCTGACTCGCACCCGTACTCATACTCGTATTCGTACTTCTCGCTTTTCGGCGCATATTCAATTACCAACTTTGGCCTCTTGCATGTTGTTATCAAAGGAGAAATCGTATTGTAATTGATTTTGTTGTATGTGTTTTGTACTTTATACACACCATATTCCATTATTATTAGGTCTCTTTTATGCCATTTCTATCAAATACTTTTTGGCATTAACTCTAATAGCTGTGTGTCGGCGAATTCGGTTTTGTTGTCGATTTGTTGCGCTTAGCTATAAATATTTTGGATATTGTCTTTAAAGCTGATATATACATATGGTGAAGTAGGTAACGGAATTTAATGTAGAGCAAATCTCTGACGAGTTTCAACAAATCTAAATCTTGTTGTGAGTTTTTTATAATCGAAAAAATATAGTTTCTTAACGAGTAATTTATTTAGTCTTTTATCAAAAAATAACTATAAATCAAAGAAACTGAGGTAACTAAACAACATGGATCCGAATTAAAATCAGTATTATATTTTATTTTAATTAAAACAATAACAATTTAATATGAACTATAATTTATCTTATAATCACTATTTGTAGTCCTTATTTTAAAGCTATTATGACAGTTTTCATTGATGGTACTGTTCGGTTCTTATAGAAAAAGTTTTTATATGGAGGGCCCACTGTGTTTGATGTAAGTTCTGTTTAAAAATGCTTCACTTAAGATGTGACAATATTTTCATATCTGTTTATCTAAAAAGGATTAATTATGCTTTCGCTTTGTATTTACTTATGAGCTGTAATTGTCTGCTATTTCCATAAGAGCATAAATAAAGATCTCAACTGGCTTTTCCTACATCGAAGGCTTTGTATCTTAATACTTATAATTGATTTCAGCATGTGATTGCTCTGTTAGCTTTCGATTTGCAATCGCATTTATATGCAAAGGGGCAAAGCCGTCCACTTACGGTTAATTTGCGGACCTATTTCCCATACAAGTTTGCCATTAGGCATAACATCTAACAGGCAATTAGCAGCTAATGCCGTTTAGAAAACTTTAAGACCCCGGACATGAGAGCTGACTAGTTTCGCTATACGCCCAGGCGAGATCTTTCACTGAACGGCATTTAAACACATTTCTAATTATTTTTCATTACTTTGGCTTGTCGCGCTTCGAGAGTCAACTACATAAAATCGTTTAGTTTATTGGCCCATCAGTCACTGGAGTTGCGCATTTGCGGTCGCCGGGGCCATTACATTGAGTTATGAAATGAATTTCAAATTTCGCGCAAGAGCGCTAAAATAATTACTAGCTAAAGCAAAAGCTCAGCGCACAAAAACAGTAGCCCCAATGCTGGAGGCCTCACCAGGGCCCCGATTCGTTTACCCGTATTGCTTCTCCTCGCCCCGCTTCAGCTCAACTGAACTCAACTCAACTTCGCCTCGCATTGATACGCGCTCAAATGCATTTGTGATTTATCAGCCGGGTGGGCATTTGGCATTCAGCATTCAGTATGCGGTATTCAGTATTCGGCATTCGGCATTCAGTTGCCTGGCCAGCATCTGACCACCAGTAGCTCATCTGCCATGGCCGGCTACTGGCCCACAGCTAACATGGCTAACATGGCCACTTGGTTTTAGTTACCACTGAGTTGCCCAGCGTGCGTTCTTGGCGTTTGTTAAATTGAAAAGTTTTCGTATTAAGTTTATTGCGACGGCCCAATGCTTAGAGGCAGAGCAAGCGGGCCAGCGGGTGTAGGCGATTGCATTCGCTGCTGCTGCTGTTGCTGTTGCTGCTGTGGATGCTGTATGCGATATGATTGCGCATATGTTTTGTGTGCCAAGTTACAAATCAGTTTTCACAAGAATTTGCTGTGTTGGCGCTGATATGATCAAATGTCAGGCATTAAACACTGCACTACATACAGCATTTATTTTTTATATGCGTTGTACTGGAGGTTTGTGTATGTGAATCCGCAAAAATGTTAGTTTTCAAGCTAGTTATTACTGATTTAATTACACACCAGAACTTCATTAACATTTACATTAATAAATTTACAAATTTTGAGTAGCTAAGGTATTCAAGCTAATAAGCTCAATCTACTATAAATAATAGCAGCTCAAGTGAGTAAATAAATAAACGTGGTGTGAACCACTTCTAATCCTAGCATTGTGCAAACACTTGTAAAATATCACCAGACTATGTAATATTAAATGTCACAATCATAGCTCAAAAGATCTTCGAGATCTAACTCTAATTGCTTTTTACTTTTGATTCACAAACACAAAGCGTTTAGCAAAAAATATTTTCTAACTTTCTTATTTCGAAATAGTTTTGTATTCCACAATTAATAAATATAAATCTTATTAAACTATTTTTATAAAGCTAGCTTAAAATTAAAATTTAAAAGTTAACTGCTTTGTGAGCAAGCTATGGCTACCAGGGGCTTAAGCTCAAATACTTTCCAAACTTTAGAAATTTGTTGGAATTGAAATTTGTTTCTCCCTATGTTTAAGAACAATTACAAAAAGAAAAGTGAGCTCATAAAAGCAATTATTACCTCCAATTCTTGCATTCGTGTGTGCAGCCTGAATTTTGTTGCCCAGTGCTCTTACTTAATATAATTTCAATCTTAAGAAATCCATGTAAAATGCTGGAAATTATAAGCCAAGCAATTTGGTTTACCAGCCAAACGGGCGGACCTCGATCTCAGCAGTCTCAGCCTCAGCCCCAGCCTTAGTCTGAGTCGGAGTTGAAGTCTTAGGTGCAGCAGAACGCGAAATGCGCCCCGTGGAGCGCCTTGGTAACAAACAGCGACATTATAAAAGGTGTAGCCTCGGTAAAGATCTCTGTAGGCCGGATCGGGTCCGCTCAGATGACCGTGAGATGATCAAAATTTGCCCAGTTGCCTGCAATTTTCATGATAATTAAATGCAAAAGAGCGCAGAGAAGAATTCTAAAATTATTATAATTAAATGCACCCGCCAAAGCGCATTTCAAGCGAATTGTTTTATAATTTCCAACTGCAGCCACTGGCAGCTGCCCGATGCGCGATTCCTGATGCCAGTGCACCTGATCGCTGGCGCTGGCGCTGTCGCTGTCGCTGGTGAGGGCAGGCTCACTTGCAATAAACTAAATATTTCCGCTCTTAAATTATTTATTTATTTTGATATTTGCTTAAGACAAACAGCGCCGGGAGACAAGGCAGACAAATGTTTAACAATATTTTGATAGCAGCCGCCTGGGCATAGCAAATTAGCCCCAAACGGCCGATCTCGATACCGATCCATCGATGATGATGACGATGATGATCATCTGTAACTGTTGCATAAATGCATGTCATGACAGCTCGCACGGGCACGGACACGGGTTCGGTCACGGGCACGGGCACGGGCACGGGCACGACATGTAACACCTTTCAATGTTGTCGTTTTGGTCCTCTGATCGAAATGAATATGTCAAAAATTTACAATTCGTATGAGATGATCGCGCATCGTGCGTTCCACGATGACAGGCAGAACGTTTTGCGTGTTGTATTATTTATTGAAAACTGGGCGATTTTCTTTTGAAAAATCCTTCACAATTATTTTCTGTGATTCACAGCACTTGTGGGCAACAGTAAACCAAAACCGCAGCCACACTTCACAGCCAACGATGATAATATATCAAGGCGCATTAAAAGTGTTTTCAATTTAGTCGTAACTCAGCTGCGAGGCTGGAGAGCGCAGAAGAACGCAACCTGACGACGACTCTCTGATTAAGATGAAGTTGCTGATGTTGATGTGGAAGTGGATGTGAGTGCGAGTGTGAGGTTGGATGCGAATGGGGCAGAGGCTCAAAATGAATATGATTTGGCTGTTGTCCCACGTCATGTTCTACATGTTTCTGAGCATCATTTGAACGTTGCCGCAACTGGCGCACAGCGAACACCAAACTGGCCCATGATTTATGTCTATTGGCCGAGGCACGGTCGAAAAGCCAAGTAGCCTCACCAAATAGAAATATTATGCTTGAATGTATGTGGCTTAGTTGATTTGGATTTTTTATTTTTTATTGATTTTGTCATGGCGCTGTGCCCTTTGTTTAAGTTTGTGGCCAAGTCTCCCAATTAACTGGCGATGTGTGTAGCAATCGCCTCCTGCGGCTTTTCACGCATGCGCGCGATTTGATTTTGAAATTTTGATGTGATTTTGACACGCATTCCACTGTGCGCGCCATTTCGTTACGCAGAGCCGCCATCTCGGACAGACGATTGACGAGTTCAAGATGGATCGTGCGCTTAGCATTCAGACCAGACCTTCTGACGACCGCCTGAGTTGCCTGGCCCATGCCCATGCCCATGCCCATGCCCATTAGTGGCGCCCACGACGCCCCTTGGTGGGTCTGTTCCCCATGGCTTTGAGAAGCGCGGCTAAGGCGAAGGGCACTAGGGCTGACGCTCACGCACAGCATCGCTAGGCTAATTAAAAATTTGACAAATGATTTGACATTTTCATTTAGGCAAATGGCACGAACGTTTTCACTCTCATTCCCGTGGCTTTCCACGTACGCAGGATTAAGTAGTTCTATTGGAGCAACAACGCTGACAGCGCATGCGGGCCAGACCACTTTATAAGTACATAAATTGGACTTAAGAGCCAACGAAGTAATCGGCTCGTGCAAATATATGACGGTGCTGATGAACCCCTGTTGATGATCGGATGAACGGCTGCTGTGATGATGCGTGGTAGATTGACAGTAATTTAAAAGAAGATGATTACACTTTCAGCTAACATTTGGCTTGATGAAAATTAAACGGCGGCCAATTAAAGTACTTAAAACAAACTAAATTTTAACAGGCACTGTCCGGGACGGAGAAGTTTTATACGTGTACCCGCTCTCATCCAATAAATTGCACGCATAGTGGTCTATTAATCACCATGCCATCAAACATGTTAGACTGTTTTAGTCGAGAGTTCCCGACCTTGTAGCCAACTCCCAACAACCTAAAAGATGTTGGAGAAATTCTTGACAAGGATCTCTGAGATATTTTTACATATCATAAATGTAAATCTATTCTTATTTTGATGATTGATTTTTATGAACTAAAGCTGCTTAGGCTTTTAACCAGATAGTTGAAAATAAACTTGAGTTGCTAATGGTATTCAAAAATTTAATATTCTTGCCCTTGCAGTCTCTGATCATCTACTAAAGCAATATTCCTTCAATTCGCAGCCATTTCTCTTCATTTGTATGTATTGCCAATAGGATTAGGACCCATCTGGACATGCCATGATCCGCTTTCCATTCAGTTTTTTGATCATGAAAATTAAATTTTTGGATATATATCAAAATAGCTTCGACGAATAAAAACCGCAAACCCAAAATAACGTTTCACATGATTAGATTAAATCTCTAAAATGCATGGCAAACAGCAAAGAGAACTATTTGCGACCCATCCACAATTGAATGAGAATCGGCCTCGGACACGGTTTTTATACAGTACAAATGAGAGCAACAGAAGGCGTCGTGTCCCTAATTCAATGTGTCAATTGTGTAGCATCGTCGTCGTCGTCGTCGTCGTTGTAGTCGTCGTCGTCATCATCGCCATTTGGTGCTGGTGGCTCGGGGTCTCTACAGGCTGTTGAAGAATAAGGGAGTTTGATTAATGTAAAAGCTGCCACTGATATGTCACACGCATGTCAAATTCTGACATTTGACATTTTGCAAGCGAGAGACGCCGACGCTCGCATGGTGGCTGCCTGGTTGGATGAGCACCACACACAGGCAGCACACCAGCACCACAACAACAGCAACATTGCCAACCACCAGCAACAAGAAAGTTGAGTGCAAGCGACGAGTTTCTCGTTTGCTTACTTATTTAAAAATACATCGAATACGCGGGGCGTTAATACATCCGTTAGAGTGCCATTTTGTATGTCAGTCCATGGCTAAGGCAGGGCCTGCGACAGAGGCGGAGGCGGAGGCGGAGGTTGACCTCCTGACTGGTTGTTTGCATCCCTTTTCCATCAGAGCACATCCAGATCCACATCCTGCGACTTTGCTGCTGGCACTTGACAACGACGACACTTGCGCATAAAAAATGCAACATTATTTGACTGCGAATTAATGTTAAATTGTTGTAGGACGCTTCAACTCGGCCGAGCGGTTCGGTTCGGCTCGCTCCGTTGATGTGGGAAATGTCACATTGTGACAGGCGACGCCGACAAGTGTACGCATTGTTGTTACTGTACATTTTTATAAATATTTAATTATATTTGTTTCCATTTTCGGCTCGGCTCGGTTCGCAGGTCGCCCCACCCACCCCACAGCCCACTCTTGATAAACATTTGATTAATCACATGCGCACTCTTACAGATACATACAGATACAACCATACGTATAAACACTCAGAGAAAAAACCAATAATATTTTACTAGAGTCAAAAACACGATGCCTAAATGGAAATGAAATAACTTGCGAACAAAATTCTTAATTCATACTTGAGCATATTAGACTTAAATGCAGAGTTCAGTCTGAGTACCGTTGTTCATTCATTAAAAACTTTTTAAACTTTAACACGGAAATTCTTGTAATTAGTATATTGCACTTCATTCTCCAATTTTGTTCCTATTTATTTGTGCAACATTAACAGTCGGCACAATTCGTTCTTCAAATCTTAAGAACCAGGCGGTACACATTTTATCTAGCGTGTATTTTGATTTGAAGATGCGACTTTTCTGAGTGTACATACTGGTATACAAATTTTACACCCTGGGGAAAGATCAAAGCACTCTTGTGCCTTCGGCAATGCTTTAACAGTCCGTCAATTCGTCCGGAACGAGGCCCCAACTAGCCAGTGAGTGAAACTATTCGCGCATTATGTCTAAATAAACAAACAGAACGGCGGCCGACATCCAATCGAAAAATAAAGGAAATCTATTGAAATCGCTTGCCATCTCTCGATAGTTGTTCGGGGCACAGAATCTGAAGGCTTCTTTCTGTTAGTAAGATGTATGGCGCTGTGTGTTTCATGTGGGTGGAAAATTTATTTGAAAAACAATTTTCATGAAAAGTATGCGCATACAAAACTGACAGCTTTTGGTTTAAAGAAAAATCAACAAACCGCTCGGGATTATAAATTGCAATCTACTGACCCAACATAATATTGTTTGTAGAGGAACACATGGGCGGGATCTGTGCAGAGCGGTGCTCGACTAAAGAGGCGCAAATAAATGTTCGTTTGCCTTGAAATTCCAAAGATGATGCAGTCACTATATTAAAATTTAATTCGTTGTACTTAATCATTATACTTAATTCTAATTCTGTTTAATAAGGTTAAATTAAATTATTAAACGATTTGCACAAATAACTCTTATGTATTAAGCATGTGTTTGTATTTTTATCAACAATTTTGGGCAAAGTTTTACTTCAAAAGACTTAAAAGAAATAAAACACAAATTTATTTAATTAAAAAAATAAACATAATCAGCGTTAAGTCCTTGGCAGATGACTTATTTAAGTAAGCCAGTTATTCGAGGAGCTAAATACAACGAGGATCATGCGCGCTCAAATTCCTATAAATATATTGATGGCATAGCCGAAGCTTAAGTAGCCGGTGCTATTTAAAACATATTAGTTAGATAGTTCCAAACCTGATTCTGTATAATAACAATAATAATAAGTTGAAATTATATTATTACTTTATTATTTGATCCGTTTGGAGATCGGATACATTTTTGTTTTTATAATTATTACTATTATTATTATTATTATACAGAATCAGGTTTGGAACTATCTAACTAATATGTTTTAAATAGCACCGGCTACTTAAGCTTCGGCTATGCCATCAATATATTTATACTTAATCGTAGAAACACGTGCTTCATAGATTTATCATAAACCACTTTCATGTGGCTTAGTTTTCAATATATTTTTTTCCTTATATGAGTTGTCTTTAAGTATAAAGAATATCTGGCGCCTGCTCTCTAAACAATCTATAACAATTCATACATCACGTCAAGTCTATGCTGGCCTCTTCGAGGTTTCACCTGTCGCCAAGCCAGAATTTCACACCCGCACAGCACAGTGGTGCAGCAGAGGCCGCATTGGCCACTTCATTTTCATTAGCAAAAATGTTGAGTTGCCGGCAGCCGACATGCCAAAAAGTGCAGCCATCAGGCGTACGAGTATTTACGGCTTCGATGGCGGCGCTGGCGCATCCACTGACCGCCAATGAGTTACGGGCCGAGCGTGGTAATGTGGCCAGCGCTATCGACACCATCAACGCAATCGATGGGCAGCCGCAGTGGGAAATTTATGCGCAGCGCTGCGCCAGCTAAAATCAAAGCCAAGTGCTCATAAATAAATATCGGCCGAGGTGGCTAAATCAAATGTGCATATGTGGTGCAAATGTGTGTGGGGAGCTGCCTTTGGCTCTGACTCTGGCATTAGTGATTAGTTATTCCGAATTTCATTTGCCGCAATTTTGGTCGAGACACATGTGCGAACTAGGCGTCTTTCGACCAGGTTCATCTTCTATTTTTTGTTTTTGTCTCTTGTCGTCTGTGCCTCATGTCTACCGATTGTTTGTTTTTATCTTGGGGACCTACAAAATGTGAATGTGTCTCGCAAGTTTCGGCTTATAATTTGCATATTAATTACATTACTAGCGAGCTGAACTGTGCTGAACTTTAGCTTCGACAGCATCTAATCGGTACTGCCGAGAAATTAAAAAAAGATTAATTTAAAGCGATCAGTGAACGCCATTTGCTCATTAGGCAGCCGCCGCAGCCAGCGGATCGGCAAACGAGCTTGGCGCTTTTTTTGGAAGGCCAATCAAAAATTTAAATGAAGCTGCAAAGTTCCGAAACTAAGTTGAAATGCTTAACGTTTTTTTCTTTCTGAATTTTTCGTATTTTGTTAAATTAATCTCAACAAAATTAAAATACGCGGCTAGCCGCAACCTTTGAGAAACAAAATAACAAATACAAAAATCTTTGTTGAGCTATTTTAGCGAGCTGACGCATATTGATATATTAAAGTCTCATCGGCGATACGTGTTAAGTTTTCAGTTGATATACCCTTGGCAGAGGGTGCTTTGATTATAGGGCAAAAATGTGCAGGCCTTAAAAACAGGTCGTCCCTGGCCACATAAAGTATATCAGGATCAACACAGTCTGTTTTAGATAAAGTTTAGTTGCATCTTCTTGAAAACGATCGATGGATCATCAACTACATAGCAAAATCCTTATATCCGATTTAACATTTTAAGCATCTTAGGTGTATCTATTTATGTTTTGAAAAAATTTAATTGATATATAAAAAAGAATCCTTTATACAACAAAAAAAAATAATATTAAATAAACTTATAAAAAGAGTTCATATATTTATCTCATCAATCATAATTTTATTTCAACAATCAAGAAATTTCGATTGCAGTACTTCTTGTTTTTTTTTGGTCCCAATGCATTGTACCATACAAATATATACACAACAAAATTGGGAAAGCTTATATGTTAAGTCGTTAGTTTTAATTAAAATTGTCGCATCGTGGAAAACATTTGGAGCAAAAAGTGTTGGCAAAAATCATAGCCACCATTTCAAATGTTCATCGACCTTGGTTATCTATTATATTAGCATTATCATCCATAACGAATGCTTCTCGAATCAAGTTCACGTTCCCAATCTACATAATTTGTTATAAATCGAATCAAGAAAGTTTTACATTTGCCTTTTAAATGACGACCTGGCTTAAGAGCCAACTATTTATAAGTCTGATGCATGGGTCGCAGTATATTTTATATTTGTGGAACAAACCGTGACGAGAGATTGATTGATTATTGAGATATAATGTTAACTAAGCCTAGCTACTTATTGTTCAGATTTGTCTAAGACGAGATCAGATTAAATTTGTAAGAACTTGTACACCTAGTTTTCCTTTATAATCCTTTTTGTCGGCTGTTTATGAGATTTGAGCCAAGAAAACCACATCATCCTCTATGTGACAACCGAGTTGTTAGTTGTGATCGCACATGGTGCGGATGCGGATGTGTGTGCGTATGCGAATGATGAGGCTGACCCTTCTCGCCGTCACCCAAAAAGTCAACAGCGTGATGAATAGCGTGCTAATTGTTGACAGACAAGCAGTCGAGCGCATGAATGTCAAATGCACAACAAATACATTATACGACATTTGATTGAGATCGCTGGCAAGGGGCTGCCTGGCCAGAAGGACACGGATACGGATGCGAATACCTAACTACAAAACAGTTGACAATGCAGTCGCAATCCTGCCTGCTGCTGCTTCTGCTCCTGCTCCTGCTGCTGCTGGTGGTGGTGGTCGTGGCCGTGGTCGCAAGGCTAAGTTTGACATTGAGCCGCGTAACTCGTCATCATCTTTTATTTGGCCTTTCAAGCGCGAAATTGTTTGTTGTTTTTGTTGCTGGCACTTTAATTCAAATGCATATGGCCGGGTACGGGGCCAGGCTACGTGCCGACGAGGCACTACGCCAGCCAGGCTGTTGTTGTTGTTTGAACTTCCTGCGATTGTTCACAGTCTCGCTTCTCTGACAGATCTGTGACAGCCAGAAGCAACTGGCACTGCCACTGCCACTGGCACTGGCTCGACTTCGCTCGGCTCGGCTCGATGCGGGGCTCCATGGATCATGTGGGGTGGCTGCTGCTGCTGCTGATGCTGATGCTGCCGCTTCCTGGCTGCTGCATTTGATGGATGCCACTTTGAGCATTGTTTGTAAAGTGTTAATGTGTTGCCGCTTGCCATTTGTTGTAGCTATTGCTGTTGCTATGGCTGCCTGCGGAAATTCAACATTTTCTGCTTGGCTTGGCCAACTGAATGTGGCCTATTGAAATTGATAATTTTTGGCAGGCCGCGACCGCGAACGCGGCCACAGCGACAGCGACTATTTCAATTTGAAATTCACCCTAAAGAGTAAAAATGTGTTTATTTTAACAGATTTACATAATATCTATGGGTTGTCGTAGACGGGGTCCCAGGACATACCCGACCCGTCCTCCGTAATCCAAAGACATGTGCAATGTGCCCGGCTTGTCGCCGATTGTGTGAAAGTCAGTGCGAAGAAAGAGCAACAAAATGAAAGCAAACACAGGAGAATGGCAGGAAAACAGAAAATAAAAGAAAAAAGAAAGATTTAATGTCGACTTTAGGTGATTTATTACCAACAAAATTGCGTCCAGGGCATCTTCGTTGAGTGCAACGCAGCGCGTACGGCGCGGGGCTGCAACAATATAGAAATGGAAATGTATAGAAAATAGAATGGAAATAAAAGGCAGAGCTCAAGGCAAAGGACACACAGCGAGCGAGAGAAACAGACAATTTGGTTCACTTCAAATGTCAGGCAATGGCGAAGGAGAAGGAGAATAGGACTGAGATGGAGACGGAGTCGGAGTCGGAGACCTAGACGGGGCTGGGATTTTAGGATGGAACTAATAGCATTAAAAACTTGCGTAAATGCACCAAGATAATTTCTATTTTTGAGGGTGTGAAATGTATACACACACTCTCGCACACACACACACACAGAGAGACACACACAATCATAGGGACCGAGCCAGGGCACGGTGAAAGTCATTTCGGGGTCGAGATACAGAAAGATACGAAGTCTGTTGTACGAAGTACAAGTATGGAAAGATAGAAGTCGGGCAGGCAGCGTGAGAAATTTGTTGCTGTTTTTAATTTCTTTTGTATCGATGCGACGATTTCGATTTCGATTTCATTTTCGTTTTTGTCGCTGTCGTCGTTGCCGTTGTCTAAAATTGGATTTATTTGTGTGGGGGGACTTTACAGTATTTAGCCCAGGCAATAGATCAAAATCTACAATTCGCCTTTGTCTGCTGGGGCGTCTATTGGGCAGGAAATTTGAAGTTTGGGGCAGAGCAGAGAGGAGCCATTTGATATATAGTCGTACAGTAGTATTTCCATTTTAAAAATTAAATAACTAAATTGCTTGCGCTTTGATTCTATTTATTTATTTATATTATCTAAGCTACGTATCTGTTGGATACATTTTCACTTTGCACTGCCATCGACCCACTCAATTATTTATGTTGCTTAATTAGTGAGCGAATTGTATTCCTTTGCTGAATTAAGCTAATTAAATAAAAGGTAGCTAAATAAAAATTAGAGCTTGAATTCAAGTGGATGTGACAATTTAGCACGCTCCACTTTGTCGGACCTCACTTAATGAGTGATATATGCGAAAAATCTCTGACAATTGCTTCGACCAGCGGTTAATTGAAATGGCTATGCAGGCATAATAATATATAAGTTAAATACTTGTTTTATAAATAATACTGACATTTCACGCAGTAATAATTTAACAGATTAGTATTCAATATTAGAACACGTGTATTTTTTTACTGTATCTTTAAAATAGTTACGATTAATCCTCTGTTTGTTTAGTTAAAAGTTATAATCGATGGGGATCCGAAAACTTTATCGAAGCCAAATACAGCTGATAATTTGAGACTATATCCCAATATATACAGACAGCTTAAATTGAAATTTAATTTATTTTTGTTTTAATTTTGTACATTTGTACATTGTATTGATTTAATCAGTTTCCCATTAAAAATAATGAACGTGAAGAACATTAACTCATCCAGACTTAAGTTCTAACCGTGTACACGTTATAAAAGCAATAATAATATAACTTATATTAATAATAATAAATATAACAGCCATAAAACTAATGTTCATAAAAAGAATAGTCAAATTTTAATACGACATTACACTACCTTATGCAGGCTTATTAGCTTCAGTACTCTGTTGTCAGCTCATGGCTTAAGTGGCCTTGCTTTTCACCTACATATCATACAGTTGTGTATGTATTATTGCCCACGCATCGCTCTAAGCCGTTGCCGCCGCAAAGAGGTTCAATCAATTCCACATTACTTAAGGCCAAGTAGATCAGATGCCAAAAAGGCGTAGGGCAAGGCAGAAGTGCCATGGAGGGTGGGAGAGAGGGGACTGCTGAGCTGTTGGCCAGCTGCTCAAGTAGTATATATGAGGGCACAAAGCGAACGGCGGATGGCAAAAACCAAATCCCACTAATGTGCTTAAATAAATTTTGCCAGCGTTTAAGCCAATTAGTCCGTCGGACATTTTACTTCTTGTCAACTTTGGTAGCAGGCCGCTTTTGCCCGCTTTTGGACGCTTCTGGGGTCGGTTGGTCGACCGTCCAGTCGGTCGCTTGTCGGCCACTCGTGGGTTGGCCCACTTGCTGCTCCATGCGGTGCGTTGGCTGCTGATTCTGCTGACAACGTAGCTCGGGGTTTCTGTTTCTGTTTCTGCTGTTTTTCTCTCCCTCTCTCTCTCTCTCTCTCTCTCGCTCTGTCTCTTTTGTGTATGTGTGTGGAGCTGTGTAGTGCTTATGCAGCAAATATCCGTGGGATTAAAATTGTATGTGCCTCGTAGTCTTCGTCGTCGTAGTCGTTGCCGCGGATGCCGCTTTTCATGCCCTTTTACGCATTTTTGCCTTTTTGCTTTAGCTTTTTTCGGGATTATTGAAGTGCAATTAAGCTAAAATGTCAACGTGAAAAAAATTAATCGTTATACTACCCTTTTTATGGCTTCCCCTTTGGGCACTCTCTTTCCCCCAACCCACCTCTGCCGCTGCCTCTGCCTCTTTCTATCTCTGAGCCTGCTTATCTGCTGCGTTTCATCGCAAGTTTTACAAGCAAACTCATTTAACGGCAGGTTGAAGCCGGCTTGAGGCTCCTCGCAGCCAGTCCTGCAATTGCAAGCGGACAAGTTTTTAAAATCTAATTCATGTACATGTCAAAAATTGGCTTGCATTATGAGGCACCACTGAGGCACCAGCGAGCGAGCACCAACGAAACACCGCCGAGGCACCAGTTGATGATGCCGCCGGCCGTGGAACTCAAACCGACTGTTTGTCGTCCATGGCGTCGTTCACGTCGCCGTTGTCGTAATGATTTGTAATTTATGAATTTCGGTCGCTGCCAAAGGCTATCAGAGCGCGTCTTCAACTTGGGCAATCTTATCAGACCGAAATCCAAGCGAGACTGCAATTGTTTGCCCACTGCATCGCCAAAGCAGACCAAGTTTGTTGGTTTGTTAGTTTGGCGGTTGCCAGTTGCCAGTTGCCAGTTGCTGGCTGCTTTTCCTGGCTTTGGTTAGAGTTCGAGTGCTCGGACTTCCATAAACAATTGCCTGGCAACGTCGCTAATCGTCGAGTTAACATTTTATCGCTACTGTGCTGGCACTAGGCAAATATGTGCTCTGAAAAACTGAAACTGAAGCAACTCAAATATTTTCGTGTTTGCCGTGCGGCTCAGCCCGGTGACAGATTTGCGGCCAGCACCGGCTTCGGGCTCGTAAATCTCAGTTGCTGTTCCATTTTGAAACTGTATGCGTTTCCAGCAACTGCTCAACATGCTTACCACTATAAATGTTTATCACAATATCTGAACAAAATGTTTAGTACGCAGTAATTTTGTTATCTTGGCAGCGCAGCGCACGACGTCCACCGTCGCTATTTATACAATGCGAGCGTTTTTGGGCACTTTGGACGACATGTGACGGGCGGGGGGTGGGGCCAATGGGGCGGGGGGCGTGGGGGTGCGAAGGGGGGATATCTGGCTGCCTGGCAGCTATCTCCAACTGCTCCATACGTGCCCATGACGATGTCGCATTCGCATTGTCGCATTATGTCAATGACGACAGCAGCGCCAACAGCCAAAAGCGCCACATGAATGCAGTGATTGTTTAGCTGGTGATTATTGGATGACGACCCACCGATCAGCGGCCAGCGGGCTCAGGTGCAAGAGTACTTTATGCTAGATTATTCAGGTATTTGGCGTGGGAATTTACTGTGACATGTTTGAATGGGATTTTAAAGGGTATACAGAATGAATTTATCTAATAAAGAACTTTAAATTGGGTAACTTATGATATTAATCTACAACCAAGCATATTTTTTAGGTTCGGAATGAATGGAATACACATAAAGATTAGAATAGTGTATGGAAATATGGAAGATTATTCAAATATATTACTTGCCCATATCTAGAACACAACTAATAAAGATTGGCAATTATATTAAAAGACACGTCAGTCGTCCTTGAATTTATCAATATGTGTGCTAATGATAAATGTTAATTGCTAATCAATGGGCATATTTTAATGGATTAAGTTTCAACTTTAAGCTCATCTACATTTGAAATGTCCAGTGATATTAATAACGATCATTTATGTTAGCTTCGTTTTCGAAAACCAAGTTTTGTTGCTAATGCTGACAACTTTATTAAACAAATCAGTAAAGCTCTACCTTGAAAGGTAAAAGTTTATAATGACGCTGGGAAAATAAACGCAGTTCTCCGGAAATGTGTTTTTAGCAAAGTTCTTCATGACCGGGAGACAAATGGTTGCAAAATACTTTATAATGTCCACACATTTTCTGGGATTACACTTTTTAAAAATTTGTTGCAGCTAGATAACACAAACTAAATAAACAATTTAATGGCAGAGCCCGATTCAAATTTATTATTAAAGCAAAAATTTACGTCACGTTGTTTTCTAAAAAAGAGAGCTTACATGCTTTGACAAAAATTTTACAATCCCGTTACCGTTAAACTAAAAAACTATCAGACATATTGCTATTTTAAATAAGGTTTCCAGCAACAAAACATGTTTAGATCATTGAGACATATTTACATAAATATGCAATTTAATATATTATTCCATTATAATAAAAAAAGGGAAGCCTTTGATAAGATTTATTATTTAACCGTCAGTGAAAAAAACATTCAATCATAAAAATGAGATGTACAAATATGATAGATACGTATTAAAACTGTTGAACTTTTGTTAATAATAAGCTTAGGGTGATTATTATTCGAGGAATTGTATTAGTTCACATAATGTTCTGAATATGTAAAGTCCATTGGAAAAAATCCTCTGGTCTTAGTTGCCATTTTAATTTCAAAAAGCAAATTAAATGTGTGCATGTTTTCCAAGAATATTCCTCCAAGTGTCCTCGTGTGGTCACTTGTTAGCCCACATTGCGTAAGTCACGCCATATTTTTAATAGAAATATAGCCATCAAGTATTCGTTTGGAGCACCCACTCCCTGCCGGCTTGTAGATCATAATCAGTCTACAGATATGAATGTGTAGTTTGGTATGATGAATTCGCGCTGTTCCAGTGGACAGCGGACATAATTTTTTTGCACCTAACAAATAACCAGAACGCCATGTCGCCAATGCCAGATATCAGAGCAGTGCCATCAGCTTGTAGGCCCGGCCAGGTGATGATATTTAGTTGACATCAGCCTGGCACTCTGCCCTAAGGGCAGTTTGTCTTATGAGTGGCAGACACGCATATCAAGACAGCGCGCCACTAAAATCACGTGTCTCAATTGTTTTTGGCGATTTTAATGGGCCCAAACATGGAAATATCTATTAGGCGCTTACATGGCCAAGACTCTGGCCTATTCTGAGCTGGGCTGGGCTGGGCTGATTGCCGCGTGTGGGCTGAACTCCAAGCGCGGAGCTGTTTATTTTTGGCTTGGCATAAATTAAATTTGAATAAAAAACCAATTCATCTTCGTTAGGAAATGCGTTGCGTTGCGGGCCGATCTCGCTGGGGCCGACCCAGAAAACAGTTATGACATTTGTGCGACGCCAGAAAAATGAAAATAAATGGAGAGCCGGTCAGCTAAGTGACCGCAACGCCCACACGACACACAGCAAGTAGGACCAAAGGCAGGAATGTGGGCAAATAGGAAAATACAAAAATACGTAATGGGTAATTGCTTAATTATGAAAATTCCTTTTGTAACGCCTGCCGAGTCCTCTTGGCTGCGTGCGTGTGAGCCAATGAGCAGGAGTTAGAGGTTCGGGCCCGGCTCGGACGGGGGCGCAACGCAGCTTTACAAGCAATTGGCCAACCATCTGGCTGGGCACTCTAATTAAATTATCAAATTTTCATACGCAGCTCTGAGCTGATGTAGATACATATGTACGCATCGAGCTGGCTGCTCATTTATTTTCATGTAATTTAGCTCATCCTGGACGACGCGACGTCTGCCTCCTGTCTGGCGTGACATTTATTTGCCAGCTAAATATTTTGTGACATTGCTTAATTGCCATGGCGCGATCCAAGTCCCGGCGCTAGCGCCACTGGCCAGCTCCAGCTTATCTGCTGATGAGCCCGATGGACATTTGATAAATGAACGCGTGTCGCTCGCTCGGCCGCCTGCATTTTGCATTTCAATTTGTTTACCTGCCTCACCTGTCACCCGTCAGTTGGCCGTGCTGCTGGTCTTTGGGCCCCAAAAGTGTCATCGCTGGCGTGTTGACAGCTGTCAAAACGCAGCGCGTTTGCATGCGCACTGGCCGCAAAAAAATCGATAGGCGCTGACGTCGATGGCGACAGCTTTCCCCGTCGCGCACTCCGTGAAAGCTCCAGCATCAGCTCTGGCTGCGCAGTGAGCGCCGCTCAGCATCTTGGAAGCTTCTGCATTCGCATCCCTGAGAGCGCCGCCATATCCTTTGTTTACAATGACAGCATGCTGGTTCGAGCTCCAGCTGCTGCTGCTGCTGCTGCTGCTCCGGGCTGCAGGACACACGTTGCCGATGGCCCCGAGCGTACTCTCCAGAGTGTGCGAATTCAGGAGAGCAAGGCTGTATCCTGGCATCCCATTGTATCTCTTTGTGTGTGCGATTGTGTGTATGTGTGCGAGTGTTGAGCGCAAAGTGTCAACGCGTGCTTTGGCATTTTTTCGTTTGGCTTTAGACAACAATTCAATGGGGCATATGGCCTGGCTAAGCCAACATGCTGGCAATATTAGTTTAAGATCTTTTAGGCAGTTGATACTTTAATCTGGACAATATGAAAGTGCAATACCTATTTTTTTTTCTTGATTGATGAAAAACAAATATTTTAAAACGATAAACTCTTGTATTACACAAACATGCGCAAATTTTCTTTAGATTAGACTCAAGATTCTGATTTATTTCATAAGTTGTATTTTAAGTTAAGAACTCCACGTCTTACAGAGATTTGTATATAAGCCCTGAAGAAGACTATAGGAGTTTAGTCGAAATGTATTGGCGGAAAGATTAAAACATTGTTGTTTTAATTATATAGAGACACTTGACCTCGAGCCGGCTAAACCAATTGACATTTTAATTTATGAAAACATGATTAAATGTGTTCAATTATATACTCTAATTTTAACAAAAAATTTCAGTATCTTTTAAGGATTGCAAAAATAATAAGCTGGATGTATACTAAGCATTCAATTAAAATATCAACTATTATAATCTTGCAGTTACTATTTATTAAAGAAACAAAAAAGCCCACTAATATAGAATTGATTGGTTTTGCATTTAGATTTGTATTTGAATATGTACGTATATATTTATGAAACTAAAAA
This sequence comes from Drosophila colorata, assembly GCA_035041545.1. Taxonomy (NCBI): domain Eukaryota; kingdom Metazoa; phylum Arthropoda; class Insecta; order Diptera; family Drosophilidae; genus Drosophila; species Drosophila colorata. The sequence goes on along the minus strand of JAWNLD010000680.1, from coordinate 2,981,383 downwards.
CCGAATACCTTTGGTTATCTTTCAACTTAAATAGTGAACATTTTATTGTATTGGCATTTTCATTGGAAGTGTACGTACGTACGTCACTATAGCCGAAGTTTCGGTTGGAGCTTTTTATTGTTTTCGGTTTTTAGACGCAGCAGCAATTGAAGAGCGGCCCACCGCAGAGGGGTTACGGTGGATTGGGGCGCTGCTGCGCCGGGCGCCACCGCATCGCATTGTACATGACACTCAAACGATGCTTGTGGGCCGCTGGTCGGGTTGAAAACTATTCTGCCCCGTGCGCTTTGATGCTCACTTCACTTTTTCTGTTTTTTTTTTTCGTTCTTTCTTTCTGTTTTTGCTGTTTTTGCAATTGCCTTGCTGTGTGCTCGTGTGTTGTTGTTGCCGTTGCTGCTGCCACTGCCACTGCCGCTGCTGCCGCTTTTGGTACGTTCGATGGCGGCAACGTTTGGTCCTTGTGTGGCTGGCTGCCTGTTTTGCTGTGTGTGCCCCCGGTTTGGTGTTGGTTCGCTGTGAGATGCGAGATTTTGGCTTTTGTCGCTCGCTGCTCTGCTCTTTGACAAACGCGACGCGACGCGAGTGAACAGTCAGCCAACTTTTTGTTGTGGCACCGCATAAAAAAAACTCGCACGCAGCTATTTTTCTAAATTTTTCTAATCAACCAAACCGAATGTGCAAATAGCCAGACGCGTAAATTGGCCACAAAATGTAACAATTTTTGTGCTCTACTCAAAAAAAAACAGTAAAGGCAGCTCGTGTTTCTCCTCACAAAATCGAACCTGTCGCGAAATTAGAAAATTTTGGTGCCTGTCGCCAGCCTCGACGCCGTCGCCGTCGTCGCCGTCGTCGTCGCCAGGGCTGGGACGCCCGCCATGTTAGGGCCACGCGTTGGGCTCGTTATTGTTATTGTTGCCATTGTCGCCGCCACGTTGCCAGCGTTGTCGTCGTGGTCGTGTCCAGGATGCTGAGCCCACGTCGGAGCTGAGCCAAACTAGAATAGGAACGATTTCAGGGAGTCAGGAGGCGGATGCTTCAAGGGCTACTGGCCCTGTGGGTGCCATGTGGGCATGGAGCTAAGATTTGCCCATTGAAAGTGTCGGACTTGGAAGTGTAAAAGGCGCGCGCGAGCAAGGAAAAGTCGCGTAGTCCGCCAACCATACCCGTCGCCCTCACCCTCACCCTCACCCGTATCAGAAACCCTTAACCAGCAGAAATAATACCGTAGTGTTTTAGTTTGAAAGGCTCTCGCTCGCTCGCTCGCTTGCTCTCTCCGTGTCTCTCGCGGAACTAAATCGAGTCGGTGTCGCTCTCTCTCTCTCGGTCTCTCATTTTCCCGCTAGTGCGTGTCCGCTCTCTGTTAACCGCTCTCCAAGTTGACATGTTTATGTTTTGGCAACAAACGGTGCTCTCTGTTGCGAATTTTGACAGCTGCAAATGTCAGCACAGTGGTACAAATCATAAACATTTCACTGAAACATAAAATCTGCTTATATCGCAATTGGATGGCAAAATTAGTCTAACAAATGGTTCCTAGCTAAAACTACACTGAATTAATAATGCATGAGGACGAAGGACTTGGCATGGTAAATTTATTGGTAAGTTTCCATAATGAACAGATTAAATGTACAATGGAAGTGTGCGAAATAGAAAATAATTACTTTTTAGTCTAAACTTTTCCGTAAGTTTTAATATATTGCTGAATATATTTTTATGCTCTAAAGGACTATCATAAAAATCTATTATTAATATCAAGTTTTGTTAGCAATTAACTTTATTATTCTCTTATCCAGTCTGTACCGGATAATCAAGAATAGTTTATATTTTTACTTACTATTGCCAAATAAACTGATCTTGACATTAAGAGTTTTTCTAAGGCCAATAATGTAGGACGATAGAGAAAGCCAAGGGGGTTTCACCGGTGGCTGTCTAATTGACTTTTTCAAACGCCCACGTGTTTGACACAAATTCGTGGAGTCAACTAATCCTCCAATATATAAAATAATATAAATAAATAAGTTAGGCTGTGGTAAGAAAGCTTTCAACATCCGGGCAAGATTGCCAGTTCTCGATTTGAGAACAGCACTTTGATTTTAAGAGCTCATTTTTATTTTCTCGATATTCCTAAGTATTTGACATAAATACATTATTAAATGCAGTCCTCGGTAAATGAGTTGGCTGAGGACTTCTCAGGCATTTGGGAAACTGAACAACGAGGATCCACGTTGGAATCTTAGGCTTAAATGACGGAAAAATCTTTTCGTTAAATTTGTCTAATTAATGCAAGTATCTCGCTCTTAAAATTATGAAATCAAGAATAACAAAAACCTCGAATTTTTAAGAAAAAAGTCTCAAATTCTGCATACTAGCTCTTACTTAGATTTTGAACGACATTTTTCTGAAGATGTGCTTAGCGTTTCAAAGATCTGTTTTTCAGGTATTGTTCAGGTCTTTTACACTGCAAGTGTTAACCTTTTAAGTTTATATCCCATTTGATCAAATTATCTGTTCACCGAACCGAATAATGAAATGAATCTGCTTTATACGAGGTTTTCCAATATTGGACTTCCGGACTGGACTCTTGTCATATTTGATTTTTATAAAAATTTTTTAAATCTTTGCAATTATGCAAACTGCAATTAAAATGTAGTCTCAGAATCGAATCACCCACTTATCTAATATTGATGGTTCGTCTATCTATACAAAATCTAATTTGCTGGCCACGAAATGCTGACAATTTGAAATCAATTTGCTTATTACAAATGCCCACTGGCCCCAAGGCCCCCGTCAGTGATGAAGCCCCAAAACACAAAGCGCAAACACGCAAATATGCAAATATGCATATTTTGAGGAACGGCAAATGCCAAACATTTGAAATGTCGATTTAAATGCAGGCGAACGAGTTTCGCATTTAATTAAAAGTGCATTATTAAGTTTATTATATATTGTAAATACATTTACATGTATTTGTATGTGTGCATACACAAGACAGCGGGCAGTAAGCTTGGATTGGGGCTGCAATCGGGTCGGTCGTCTGCCTTATTTGACAGGCCAGACATTCATCAACACAACGAATGGCGCACAGCTCGTAACATTTGCACGAAAACTCATTATTTTAATTAACTTTCTCTTCACAAAACCATTTGGTGCGGTTGCCACGGACATCGACACCGGCAACAACGACGGCAACAACGACGGCAACAACGACAACGGCAACGACAACGACAACAGCTCCGGCCGAGCAGAGGCGAATGTTTGCGATTTTGTTGCACAACTCGAACTGGATGTGCACTGACACAGCGAAGAGACCACGAGACCATGAGACCATGTGACCAGGCATCACAGCCGCCTTAGTTGGTTGGCTGGCTCGCCAGCCTGCGGCTGTCCTTTATCCTGCTAAATCGCATTACTAACCTGTCATGTGAAATGTCAACCGTAAAGCGCTCGCTGATTGTTAATTTCACTTTTATTACCGCTCCACGCTGCTGCTGCTGCGGCTGCTCCAGTTGCTCACGTTGATATTGTTATAGTTATTGTAGCTGCAATCCATGCCGTACTTCTTGTTGTTGTTGTTGTTGCTGCTGGTGTTGTTGTTGTTAGCGACGCCGTCGTCGCGTTGTCCGCCATTGCCCAATTGCCAATTGCTTTGTCTTTGCCCGTTTTGGCAGTTGAAAGCTCATGTAGCCGCCACTCTCTAAGCTCCAAATGGGCCTAGAGTTGTTAGACCGCATAGTTGGTTGACTTTAAGCTGTATTTAGGGATTTGGATTGGCTGCGTCACTAATCTTCTTCACGTATCCTGCTTGACACTGCATAAGGACCACTTTCAACTGGGTGTTAATTGCAATTAATCTGTATAAAATATGAATGTAATATGAGTCCTTGCTAGACGAATTGCCTGAGTGAGCTGATCATTCAGGCAACTGAACCACCAGGATGCGGTATCGCATTCCAGGATAGTATATGACTGTAGTATTATCTCAGCCGAATGCGTTATTCAAAAGTTGGGTTAGTAGCTCATAAGTTTACCCCATATAAATCAAAATAATAATAGCGTAGATAATAATAATAATCTATGAAGGCGCACCCAGCTTAACAACTTCAGGTTTTCCCTTCGAAGGGACGTTGTTATACTTTTGCAGTGAGAGACATCACCAGTCGACCCTATAAGATATGTATTCCAGATCAGAACCTGAATCTGTCCGTCGGTTTGTTTCTAGTCCGAAAGTTCCCAATAAAAGATTGTAAAGGTCTATCTTATTGTCGTAGCAGTATGCCCACTAAATTATATAGTTGAGATTAAACATATTTTTGGTAAATGTGGCAATTATGAGCCTGTACAAAATCTTGTCATCACCAGACGATTTGTCAGTACCACTTAAACAAAGTGTTAAAAGGCTTTTGTTGAATTTGTTTCGTCTTGGAATATGCGTACATTGATTATTTCCCACCTTCTACAAAGTAAACTTTTTGTGAAATGTTTAAGGTTTGTGATTTTAAATGCAAAAATTCTTTTTTAAAGTCCAATGCTTCCAGTATAACGAATATTATTACTGTCCATTATTGTCCAATATTGTCCAAGAATACCTAATGTCCCATGTCCCGGTTTGCCTTATGACGATCTTGCAATTTCGACCTGCAATCCGACCTGCGAACGTAATCCCAGTAATTCACACATGTTGAGTGTGAATCTTTAAAGGCAGAATTTGATCATCCTCGTAAAAAATATCACGATACACTTTACAAGTTAATTCCAATATGCATCCAAGATAAGGTTTCAAACTGTAACAAAACAAAACCAAACACATTCGTTTTATTCATATCTGCGTTAATATGCTCGTTTATAATAAGTTTTAGATGCTCTGAAGATAAACGTGGAACTAGTGCTAATTTGTTTTACAGCGTTTAGCTGGCTGTAAAATCCACCTGGGGTGCCGGGCAACCAGGGCAACTTCTTTTCAACAATCAAGTCGCCAGCAGCCATGGGCAGCATTTGGTCAATTGTCTCGTTAACAAATTGCACGGCGCAGAGCTGCAGCTCATTTTCATAAATGCAACTCGCGCCGGCTCTGGTTGTGGTTGCATGAGGGCCACTGCCCATTGGCTTTTCTGTGGGCCACGTTGGTGGCAGCGCGTAGCGTCCTGCGCCCGCCCTCAACTAGTGCCACTACCGAGTACTCGGAGCCAAGAGCTTAGAGCTCCACTCATGCGACGGCGTCTGTCACTGGCTATTCCCAAAGGTGCAAACAAAGTGATTATACTTGGCCATTGTTCCGACTCTTTGTGGGACGGTCGTGGGAGTGCTGCGTGTTCTCGCACTGCTCCTGCTGCTGCTGTCGGGGCAGTGGGGCAGAGGGCAGAGGGGGCAGTGCGTGTGCGGTGGTGCGGGTGGTTTATTAATTGAAATGTTAGTGCTGCAGCTACAAAGCAGGTCCTAAATAATAGATTTGTATCGAGAATTGTGGCAAGCAGATATTTGATGCTCATTAAGTAAAGTGGTTTTAGTTTTGCCCTGGCTCGTTTTGCAATTTATGTGCTCGGACCTGCCGGAGCTGTCACTGCCGATGACTGTGACGCCGATGTTGATGCTGACGCTTAAGCTGAAGCTAAAGCTAAAGCGAGCACAGACGCGGACGCAGACGCTGGCGGCTCAACAAAAAAGGTCCGAAGATGAATTGGGTCTCGTTTATTTTAATGCGCTGTCGCCGCAGTGGGTCGCACAGATGTCTCGGGCCCGGTTGAGTTGGGCTCACTTATTAGACATTAGCTCAGCAGAAACTCGTGACTTTGTTGTGAGGCGCTTTTGTCCCCATTCAAACATTGCGATCCAATCCGATCCAGCCAGCCGCAGCCACACTCCGTTGTGGGGGCCTTTGTGTAAGGTGCACATTAGTAGTAATTTTTAATGGTTTACTTTTTCGTCTACTTTGTTCGAATGCTGCGAACGGTTTTCTATTTAAATTGCCGGCGTTGTTTCTGCCGCTTCCCCAAGGTTTTAGTGGTTTATTATTTAAATGAGATTTTAGCTCCAGCTATTGCCATGCTATTGTCCCTCCGCCGCTATTCTACTCCGCCGTCTTCTTCTTTTTCTTTCTCTGCTATGTAATGCCCGGAGCTCCATATCATTTCTAGTGTGTTCGAATTTAATCAATTTGATTTATTCTCTTAGTTCATATTGTGTTAAAAATATTGTACAAACCTATTGTGTCCATGCGTATCCATATCTATATCCACGGCCACAGCCAGTCACAACCACAACCATATCGTATGGCATTCGGAAAAACAGATTTTATTTTGGAATTTCGTCTGCCGTTAAGAGGGGAGCAGAATTAGCATAAGCAGCTGAGGGTTGGGCCACTCTCCGACTCCAACTCCAACTCCGACTCCGACTCTGTCTCTGACTGATCTCTTAGGGATCTCTTAAGCATTGTGTTTGCAGCGTTGATGATGGGCGGCGGCGTTTGGTTGATTTTCAATCTGAAAGAGCTTGAATTTCTTTTTCGATACGCAATAGTATTCATGTATACATATAAATGTAAGCACACACACTTGCATCTCACATCTAAGTATGTATAATATTTATGGCTGCCCTGAATCTTTGCTGCTACTTACAGGCATCTTCAAGAGGAGCGGAAAATTATTACATATCGGGTGGTGCGTATGTGGGTCAAGCAATAAGATGGAAACATCTTTCACTCATATGTATTTGCCATATGATATTTTAAAAATGAAGTGTTCTCAAAGCTGTACATGCAATGAATACACTTAGAGAAAAACGCCGGCTTAAATCCAAGTTCGATCGGTAAAAATCCGCACCGAATTAGTCTAAAGATTTTAAAAACATTTGATTTTTGGATATTCTTAAAATAAGTATGAAGCATTTTAAATTATTATAATCAACTTTTCAACAACTGAAAACTAGATTTTAAAATAAGGTAGGAAATTCTCGTTACAAGAATTGTTGTACTTAAAATAATATGTCCTAATATGTCCTTGACGAAAGTACTACGTAACTTCGATTAAGTTTTGTATTTGTTTTTTTATATTCATGAAATTGAAGAATTAACAAAACGTTCTTAAAACAAGAATTTCGTTTGCAAGTTAAGAAATATTAACTTGGTCAGATTTGGAACACGCAAGATTTATGTTCTATGATCTCTGAGTGTATGTACTTATGTGTGCGTATAGAGCGTATAAACGTATATAACATGTTGTGTAGTCCCATATGTCAAAATCGTTAGCCAACAATTTAAACATTAACACAAAGTGCTATGCCAACTTTTTATATATGAATATATTTGATTTTTAAATTTGAATAAAAATTAAATTAAATTAGCACCCCCATCGTGTCGGTGATGTTATTTTTCTGTGGACTGTTTATAATAAATAAATAAATAATAAGTAAGAGAAGGTTCAAAATATTGTCAAGTTTTTATTTAAATTTTTTCTTTTAAGTCATAAATGAAAATTTTTGCACATATTTAAAAGCCTGCTGCTAATAATTTGGATTACTTATTAAATAATTATTTTCAGTTCAACTCTTTTTATGCACCTGAATTCGTGTATCCTCATAACTAAATTATTCGAAAAGAGTTTCCACTTTTCTTGACTTTCACTCAAGCCTTGTCGATCTAAAGGCTGATCGAGCATTTGGTAACAAGTTTAAATCAGCTACCAGATCCGTTTGCCACTTGCGGCAGCAACACCCACCCACCAGCATTTAAAACCGCAAATTTATCTTGATGGTCAAATACAATTGGCGAACAGCAGGAACAGGACCAGGCCGACAACCACAGGCACCTCACCACACCCAGTCAGCCCACTTTGGTTTATGAGAAATTACATTTGAACTGCAAGCAGCAGATGCCAATCTTATTAATGTTGCTTGCTGCCCTGTCTGTCTCTCTGTCCGTCGGTCCGTCTGCCTGTTTCTTGTTGTTAGTAGTAGTTTCAGCCAATGCCTTGTCGACTAGCCAACATTTTTGCATACAACACGAGGAACAACAACAAGTTAACTGGCATCCCAGGCTGTTCAGGCCAAAATGTATCAAATTTCAATGCACAATCATCACAATCAAAAATAAAAATTCCGAAATCAACTTTTGTTGGCTTTCGGCTGGGCTGTGAGAGATCTCCGTTGTGACGATGACTGCAGCCGGGCAAAACAGCAACAACTGCCCAGAGTCACACTTGGCATTCACTTTGAGTGTGTTGTTGTTGTTGTTGGTGTTGCTGTAGCTTTGGCTTGTTGTTGGTAATATAAGATACGAAATCAAAAATACATCATTGCCAACAAGCGCAGCCTGGCTGCTCCAGCAACGGTCTCCAGCTACGACTGGCCATCGGCATGGGCATCACATTGGCATCGGCATCGGCATCTTCTGGTCCTGCTCCTGCTGCTGTTGCTGCTGATGTTGCTGCTGCTGTTGCTGTTGCTTCTCCAGCTGCTGCCCCACGTTCATTTGTCTGCCCAACGCTGATTGTATGCATGTTTCGCTTTTCTTCTGCCGCACGCTAAATGAAGTAAGCAAACGTTGATTACATGGCCTCAAGTGTGCGCCGTGTTTGCAGTCGCCTCGTCGCGTTGAGGATCGGCGCTGGTCAGCGGTGGGAAAGTTGAACGGGTGGGTACCGGTGTCTGGCTGGGTATCTGCATGTTGGCGCATCGCTCGTCGTTTTTAATGATGACTTCAAATGAGATGCTGTTTATACGTTCCTCATGCAGCCAATCTGCGCAGTGAGCCTGGCCATAATAGACTTGATTTTAGCCTGATTATATGAATGCTCTTTTGCCAGCCCGTCCGCGATCCGACGTTCCGCAGAAGTGTGTTAATTTTTAATTAGAGTTGTACTGTTATTTGTTGCCGCTGTTGTTGTTGCTGTTAATGTTGTTGTTGTTGTTATTGGTGTGCTTGCTGGCTGATCAGCATAAAGGGTTAAGAATGCAATTGACTTTGTCTCGCCCTCTTGACTTCAGCCGCCACAAATTTGCAAATGCGAAGGAGACACGAGACAGGAGACAACCATATAAGGTGGGGCCTCCGATACGACGCGATGCGATGCGATGCGACACAAACAGCAACGACTCCTCTTTACAACTTACATGTTCTTAATTACAATAAAATGTTACAAGCTTAAGGTGAGGTGAGGCTACGTACAACACAACAAACAACGCACAACACAACAGCCACGACGCCAATTCCAGCTTCAATTGCAGCTCCACGCTTCGGTTCACTTTGATGTTGGCAACAACAATGGCCCGTAGCCAGAACCAAGAACCCAGCCATGAGCTGAGCGATGGCGGCCACGAGTGGGATCAGCCCACAGACCATTTTCAATATTGTATTCTTATTATTATGAAATCAAGCAGCACCCGTGCCCGTCCTCCGTTCTCCGTCCCCGTTCCTATCCCCGTTCCTATCCCCGTCCCCACTGCCTGCGCCCGCACCTCGGCCTGGTATGATATGCATATAAATAAATAAAAAGAAAATTGACAAGCTCATAAACTCGCTCGCGCCTAAGAGAAATTCAATCTTGTAGATACAAATGAAACGCAATCATATTTTATGCATGAGCCTAAAAAAAATGTATAAGAAATAAACACAACAAAAACAGGCATCAGCAAAAAAAAACAACCGAACTACAAATATACTTGCGTATATACTATACAAAAATGTATGTCCCTCAAATGTGTCACTGTGGTCACTGTGCATATGTCCACATGTGTGTGTGTGTGCAAATTTGGTTATTTGGTAGGGTGTTTCAAGGCTAATAAGCCCAAGTATTCTAGCTGTTCTAAAAATCTCTTAAGAAGCTTACCGAATTTGTACTTCAGATGTACGTACATTTTTATCTGCATAATTAAAAATATATTTTATTTATTTAAATATACGTACATTTTTATCTGCATAATTAAAAATATATTTTATTTATTTAAATATTTGATTTTCTATAACCGTAATGTAACAGTTGACACTGATATAATTTTAATAATTATCAAAAATTTTGAAATCAAATCAAATTAAAAGGTTTGAATTAGGAATGATATTACTTTGTATTTTTGTTGTTGATTTCGCCAGTAATTATTTTGTTAATGAAAATTAAGCCAAGAATATTTAATCGATTTGATTAATTTAGTTAGATTTAGTTAAGACGGCAAAAGGCATATACAAAAATTTGTTTCTGCAACGATTCAATTGTATTGTGGGGACCATAAAAAGGCCAAACTTAAGAATCGAACAAGAGTTATATATGTAAATGAAAACAATTAAATATTTCGAAATGCACAAATCAAAATCGGTTTAATAATTATAAAACAAAACATAAACATAATCAGTAGACATAACTATATTCTTTAATTTACCAATCCATTTGTTTTAAGTATATCCCAACGGCGTAACCCAATCAGAGAAAAATGTCGAATTTGCTTTTAAATTGTAGAGATTGCCCTAGATTTTAAGAAAAAGCCTTTAAAAATATGAGCAACCACTATCGAATTATTAGCGCTAGATTTTAATAAATTGTCTCAAAAAATTAAATATAAAATATAACAATACATACATATACACAACAACAAAATTATTTAATGTAAAAATGTTATTTTATTTTTTAAATTTAAAAAACCAATTAAGCCTGGCTTTGAGAACCTATAACAACATTAAATATTATATTATCTTGAACAACCCTGTTGGACATGTGTGGCGTTTTCTTTTTGCATTTGAGTGCAATACCAGGCCGGGCACTCCAACGAAGGTGTTAAGTTATGGCACAGTCCGCAGCTACACAGCTGGGCATCCAATTTGCTGGCCACCACGCGTGCGCCCGTCTCCTTATCCAGAAATTAAGCATCAGCATCGCATTTCGCATTTGCTGTTGTTGTTGTTGCTGTTGCTGCAGTTGTTGTTGTTGTTGTTGTTGGCGTTGTTGTTGGCGTTGCATGGAGCATTCATACCTATGGGTTTGGTTTTGTTTCTCGGTTTTGTGTGCTGGCAATGCTCACTGTCACCGGTCACCAGTCACCGTCACCGTCACCGTCACCGTTCACGTCACAGGCAAAGAGTGTGAGAGAGAGGGGGGCAGAAAGAGTGATAGAGGGGGATAGCAGAAAACCACACGCCTGTTTGATTTATTGCGCATTGTCAAATTATCCTTGATAAGTCATTAATATATTTTTTGGCCACTCTGCTCAGTGGTGCCGGCTAACAGTCGTCCCCGGGTCCCTGGTCCCGTGTCCCGGTCGACGTAGTCGCCGGTGTAGTCGTCATTAATGCCGTCTGTTTGTTTTGTTTTGACGTTGACTCTTGCGGCTAGCGCTGTTGTTGCTGCTGCTGCTGTTGCACAGTTGCACAGTTGAACTTTAATGCTCAACACTTTCGAACTCGCAACGCCCAATTCACATGGCCATAAAAAGCGCTAAGTAACCGTGGCTACCAGGGCGCCCCACCATATACACACACACACACACACACACACACACACACACACACACACACACACACACACACACACACAGTCAGCCGTATATTCTGGCATAATTTATGTCTTTACAAGCTCTCAAATGAAGTGGCAAATTCACACTTTTAGCCAGCCCGTAAAAATGTAATAGTTCGGTCAGATTGTATGACCGACCACAAATAACATCATCATAAAACCCAATTCACAAATCATAAATATAAATGAATTTGTGTGCAGGACCAATACGAATCCAATCCAATCCAATTGCACGCCCAGACAGACGACTGCCCTCGACCCGTAGCTGCAGTGATCATCGATCCATTTCGCATACAATAAAGCAATCTGATTTTCGTATCATAAACTTAAAATGCTCTCAGCCGGGCTTCAACATTTGCGTTTGCCAGCCGTAAATCTTCCTCGTCCGGCCGCTCGTCTGGCCTATCAGCATGTACATGCTATCCGCCAGATACCAGGCTCTGTTCCAGGCCTGGGCAGCCCTGGCTAGCCATGGTCTGGTCCAGCCGAGTTCAGTTCACTCAGTGTTTGCGCATGCGCACGCGTTGCGCCGGCGTTGATAGATTTATGGCGCCAAATAAAATGCCTTAAGACAACAAACCAAATCACCAGAGAGCTCAGCAGCCACAACCACCAGCCGTTGGAGGCACCAGGGGCACTGGGATCAACCGAGTCTGGTTAATCAAATGGTAGATGCGAAAAAAGCGCACTAAACATGATCATTTGCGATTTTACTGTGGGCCATAAATGACTGGCCATAATGCCCGAACTTGAATTTGAAATCCCCTATGATCAAGCAATTTAATAAATTTCACGAACTGTTTGAGCATATAAAATCATCATTAAAATGTTCGCTAATCGTTTCTTAAAAATAATTGTGTAACATGGAAGAATAAAATAAACTTGTGTCATTGTGTGAATTTTTTCGTCTGATTTTATATATTTTTTTAATTTGTAATTTATTTTTATCGACGTTTCTACTTTTATTGGAATTTGTTTTGAATTGCCTGATGCTTTAAATACTCTAATGTCTAATAAAAAAGAAATAAAAAATTGCAATTTTAGTGCTGAGGATTTAAATTTTAAGTTACAATTGAAACAACGTTTTTAAAATTGTTATACAATTGTAAAATATGAGAGCGCCTGAATATATTGAAATTTTAAATGGAGAACGGGTGTATGGTTTTTTATTGTTTAAAACATATATATTTTTTACATAGTTGTTAAAATAAGTTTTGTTGTTATATAAAGTTTTTAAGTGACAGCTAAAAATCTACAACTATTAATTAATGGATTTTAGCGTCTAGAAATAAATAGCAAAGAAGTTTTATAAATAACAATCCCATTAAATTATTCTTGCATGTTATTTTTAAATACCAATAATTATTAATTAAAAACCAAGCAATCTAAATCTATTTAATACCTTTGGTTGAACGTATTATAGGGTACTATGCTTGTCAACTCCGTTGAACGGAATTAGTTGTTGGCAGTATTTCGCCTGCGACCAAATCTAATCACCTAACTAGTCGAGCATAGCCGGCGCACAATTTGCAAATTGCGTCCATAATAATTCTCAGATACGATAATTAGTCGCAATGCGATTATAAAAGATGGCTGTCCGTTGGCTGCTTGCCTGGATGCCTGGATGCTTGGTTGCCCAGGCTGCGCTGACTGCTTCATGAGGAGGCCTACGGCGACGAGGACATTGCGCATGAGTAACGCGCCACCAGGCAAGATTTATGGCCCCAGTATCAGCGTGATCAGGAGGGGAAGGGGGCTGGAAGGGGCTGCCAGGGGGCGGCGTTTGCATTTCGGTCGATGGCGACACCGCAGTTGACGTTCATTTGGAGCCGATCTCTTGCCGATCTGTGGCCGCTCTAAGCGCGCGCTCTCGAAATGCGTAATTTATGCGCTCGCACGCTGACATAATTGCGGCAGGAGTGTGGATGGGTGTGCTACGCCGAGAGCGGAGTGGGGGTTTGGGTGCGGGATGAGGGGCGTGGGGTGTGGGGCTTAGGGGTGCTAGCGGCATGCTGGTTGTCTTGCAAATTGATTGAAAACCTACAACAACTGCAGCACAAATTGTGTCCACGGCATTGAGCGACATGCGACGATGGTCGTCGACGGTTGCCAGCGAAAATTTTATTAAAAATAATTACACCTTTGTAGTTTGTCAATCAAACCGTTAACGGGGCCAAAAATAAGCCACGCCAAGAACCAGCCTGTTGAAAAATCGCCACAACTTTTCGCTGACTCAACGCACACAAATGCTGGCCAGTTCGGGCCCAATTGGAAATTGGCAAGGGGCGAGCGGGCGAGCGGGCGAGAGAGCTGACGAGCGGCGTAAATCTCATTTGAGCCTCTACTGACATGTCGCAGGATTAAGTTGTCAATTGGCACAGCCATGGAGCTGACAACGCCCGTGTGGTTGTTGTTATTGTTGCTGTTTTTCCTGCTCCTCGATGTTCTGGTGCTTGTTTTAGCATTGCGAAAATTATGAAATTATGTTGTGTGCCCAACCAGCTCAACTCGAGCTTAGTTGCAATCTCAATACAATGAGCGCATTTGATGGATTTCCAATTGATTTACGATGCAGATTCGCGTCTGCTCCGCCAGCTCCTCCGGCGCCTGCAATTAACAAGCCTCATTTCGGGCTGCGGCTTCCCTCTATGGTGTTAATAATGCCGCAGAGCAAATGCTGATTGAATGACTCGCCTGGACAACCGGCAACTGGCTGGCTGCTCACTTGTCAGTTGGCCGCCTGGACATTCGGCCAATAAAGATAATTTATGTATATTCAAAAGTGTGATGGGCTGGGTTGGGGTCTAGGTTCTGGGTGTGGGCCTACCTCTCCGTCTCCGACTCGTTCTCCGTCTCCGTCTCGGTCTGCTTCTTTGAGGTGTGCTGCATTGAACTGAGTGTTGCTGCGTCACTTAATAGCCGGCACTGATTACTGTACACGTAAGTGGTTGTTGTAAATGTTTAGTTGTTGTTGTTATTGCAGGCATGGCTGTGCCTATAAGTCAATTAGTTGTCCACGTCTCTTACAGGTTTTGCGGTGCTAGAATACCGATTTGCGATAAGATTGGCCAGAGATATGGAATTGATTTTATGGCCGATAGAAACACTCGAAGGAGGCAACTGATGCCACGTTGAGTGTTTAAAGTTGTGTCCTTTCAATTACGCCAATTAAAGTTGCTCGAACTTGTCGAAAAAATCTCTAAAACTCTTTTAATGAATACATTGAATGGCGGGCATACCTGCTTATATTTTACACATATCTATACGGAGCTATAATTGATGGCAGGCCAAGTGAACGTTTCGTGTATTTTTTAATAAAATATGCCAATTAAGACTGTTGTTTTTTCTTAACAGCTTTGCAACGTATAAATTAAATGATAAATGGCTATTGGCCAATTTTCTAGGCAAACTTTATTACCAGTTTAATGCACTCAAATACTGCTCAAAACACAAATACTCGTGAATTTTTGCTAAAAGCAATCATTTTTCTTTATAGGAAAATGTAATTACATTTTATTGACTACATAAAGATCAAAAGTGTTGTGATATTTAAAATCAACCTTATTTATAAAGATTAAGGTCGTCGCTCGAATACTTTAAGCTATGCAATTTTGTTTAAAAAAATATGCACGTCATTTTTGAAGTTTCAGTGGCTTATCTATCGACTAGGAAATTGGTATGTCCCATGCCAACATTTGACTTTACTTTGCAATTATGTATCTTCGACTGACTGACGTTATGGTCCACCATTAGTGTGATAATCCTTTTTTTAAAAGTTTTTTCAAGTTAGTAGGTAAAAGCACGTGACTTAAACAGATTTCTCCAATAAGGGTGTAACATTTGTAGAAAACGATCTGACCGCCAATTTGAAAGTTCGACTTTTTAACTTTATATTACCTTTTAACTAATAATTAAAGTTTTCCAGATCGTAAAAAATATCTCATGATTATATTTCTGTTAACATATATCGAATATCATGAAATTAATCTAGTGGTCGGCTATTGAAAATATCAACAGATATTTTAAAAAAATTCGGAAAGTAAGAATTATTTTGAGTGTTCGCCAAAATTGTAACTTCTAAACTGTAAACTTTAAAGAGTATCAACTTGGCAGGAACAATTATAAGAAGACTTTTGTATTAAATAAAACTTATAGTTTAATTCTGTACGAAAAATTTCAAATTAATTTGCAAAGCTCTACGTAAAACATGACTTAACTATAATATCACCAGTTTTAATAAATACAGCCCCAATGGTGGAAAAAATGTGCAAGTCTTGTATACAGCACTAATAGTTAAAATAGTCTCTTATTTGGTATTTACTTTTATTGAGCTCACTTTATGGAATCAACATTTTTGAAAGTAAATTGCCAATAATATTGCCATGAAATGTGTTGACAGCACTTCGGGTTTGAATCTCGGCAGCGAAAATTTTATACATAATGCTAAATGCTGAAAATGCAATTTAAATCATCTCTTTTTCTCTGTAAAAAGTGTTCCATTTTGAGGTGATGTCAAGTGCTACTTTCGCTGTTGTTTTCCACTCAATTTTAACGTTGCAACGATTGCAGTTACAAAAAGCATTGCCAAAAAGTGCAACACGTGAACATTTGTCATAATCAAATCAAACTTTATACACGTGAAAATGCATCACAAAATTTTATTTCCATTTTCGTGTTGCTGTTGTCGTGAACTGTTGCTGTTGCTTGTTGCTGTTGCTGTTGCTTGTTGCTGTTGCTGTTGCTTGTTGCTGTTGCTTGTTGCTTTCCTTGTTGCTGTTGGGCTGTTAAAATGAATCGTGTTGATGACGACGACGACGACGACGATGATGATGATGGGCCGATACCAATAGCCATATCCATATCCATATACATAATTGGGCACGCGATGCAATAAAATTGGCAAACCGCGCCAGCAACTGCAGCAGCAACGGCAACAGCAACAACAATGCGGTTGTTGGCGTTCATGTGGGCGTCAGACGGGGCTCGGAAGTGGACAAGTGGGGTGTGGGGCTTTGGGCTCTCTGCATTTACAGTTTGCATATCATGGCAATGACGCAAGCTGTCAACTTCCCGCGGTGTTCATAAAAGTCTTGTTTTGTTTGATTGTCGCATATAGCTCATACACACGCACACACGCACACACACACACATGCAGACATTCGGACACCCACATATACATATGCAGAGTCATTGCATTTGCATTGTTATCTCATAGATACGGATGTCCGACCGCCAGACAGCTACGGCTCGGCGTTCCCGTTGTTGTTGGTGTCGCTTGGGTTTTGGTTTCCAGTTTATTCAGTTGCCATTGGGCTTTGGCTGCCTGCAAATATCTATCAACTGCACATTCCTGTTGCTCTCAGCCGTTGCTGCTGCTGCTGCAGAGGCACTTATCACTTCATTGCAGTTTTATGGCGCGTCAAAATTGATGCTTAACGGTTTTTCGCGTTTGCCACATTTAGAACCCGTCGCAATCGCAGTCCCCAACTTTTCAACTGCGTTTGTCTATTTGCCTGGTTATGGCCCATGTGTTGCACAATGAATTTGATTTTGAAGTTGATTTTGATGTTGATTTTGATTTTGATGTTGATTTGCCTGTAGGCGTTTAGCGGGGATGGGGGCTTTAAGTGCAACTGTTGCATGTGCGGTAGTTAAGCCGACTTTATGTCCGCTTTTCACTGGACTATACGAGAGGGTGTCTTTCAGATTTGTTATCATTAGTGGTAATTAAACCCATTTTACAGGTAGAGTTTTAAAATTTGTAACGCATTAAGAAAGACATTTCTGACTCCATAAAGCAGCGGGGATACCTATATTTTGCCTAATCATCAATATAATAGTAAAATATACTTTGATCAAACTTAACAATTACGAGCTTTGTTCGTCAATATAGTTTCCATACACTCTGAGAAAAAATCAAGGAGTGTGTACTTAATCAAGTATAAGCGTTGTTGAAATTCCGCACAGACAGTTTCTTAACTCGGGAAAAACTTCTTACCTTATGAAAGTTTTTTACTATCCCAAAATGCATAAATATAGGACTTAAATACCGTATTTAATGTAAGATATCGTATACTTAAAATAAAAGCGTTTCACTCTGATTACTTCTGAGTATTTTTTACTTAATAAAATGTTTCTTTTTTGAGATCTTTAACGATAAAATTATTGTTATTTAGTATATACTTGACTGATTTTATTTACATTTCAATTACCAGGTTATTTGATGTCATAAATTGTTAGAAAGAAGTACCTCCATATTGTATTGCTATATTATTTACATACTAACAACAAAGATTGTGAAAATCGGTCCTTTTTATTCCAAAATTGTAAATCTTCGGCATTAGGGAGATTAATTTTATTTCGTGTATTATCATATTTTTACATCTACTGTAAAAGTTTATCCAATGTTAAGTTATGTTGAAGAAGTAGTTTAACGAAATCCCTTTCCTTAAACTCTGCTCAATGTTCTACATTCCAAATTCGAAGCAGTGAGCATGTAAATTTACATCTCCATTCAATCGCCCACGCACGTGATAAGCCTTATCTTCTGGACATTATGAATTTGTCCCTGTCTCTATCTGGCACTGCATCTCAATCGATTTTGAGGGGGGCACAGGTTCAGTTCCATTTTGCGCCGTTGATTTTATTACCAATTTTAGGTGATTTTTATGTTCTAACAGCAATTTGGGAAATTTTACGAGCATACGAGAATAACTTCAGGCTCTACTGGCTAAACAAGCAAACGTTTTTCCAACTTCAAGCATTCAGTGGACTTTTTACGATCATTTAATTGAATCGTGAACATTTCTATTTGGTCATTTGAACAACGCTTTGATTGGAAAATGCGCATAAAAATGCCCAAACAAATGAGACCGTGAAATATGCCGGGGGTCGATCCGACATAGGCCATAAAATATTTATATGACTACGACACTGGGACAGAGCCGTAAAACCGGGCATTAAAAGTGGCTGGACTTAACATCAATATTATTATCATTATTATTTTGCATCTTGAAATCAAAAGGCAATTCCAAATTGAGTCACTCGGCGTTCCTCCAGAGCTCGTGCTCCCAAGGGGCCTCGAGTCGGGAAGTGAAGCGGCAGCTGAAAGTAAAAACTGTACTGTAAATTTACACAACTGTCGGGCATGTGGTCTCGTCCTCGATCGTCCTGGCGAGCACGATGCGCTTCAGGCCACACAGTTAAAAACACACAGCCACAGCGCAGGAATTACTCAAACAAAATGGTCGTAAATCGAGAGGTTGACTTCTTGTCGTCAAAAATGAGGACAGTAACAACCACTAAGCGGATTTTCAGGTACGTCGAGGGCAATGCCAACCTTTTCTTTTTCCTTTGAAAACTGCAGCTGAACTCTGCTAGACGCTAGACGCGCTTCGAGGAAATAGCCCAAGAACACGAACAAGAACAACAACAACAACAGCAGCGGCAAGAACAACGCGTCGGCACTTAGAGAAAAACTGTGCAGCGTGCAGGGCTCAGATACAGTATCTGCTGGATTGTCTGGGGCGCAACCAGAAATTGAAACAAAACAATCAGCGAAGCGCAGCAAACGATGCGTTCTTAATTCTATTACCCAAAACTCCAACTGTGCATCACTTTTGCTTTCCCTAGGCCCAAGGAACCAGCCAAGCAGATCCTTGCAGGGCTGTTCCCTGCACATGTAAGACGACACCTTGCGCACACTTTAAAGTAGGACTGGAAATACGTTCTTCGAATAGGTACAGGCAGCCACAGGATGATCAGTCAGTCAGCCAGTCACTCAACGAGCTAGTTAGTCAGTCAGTCAGTTAGCCATTTAATCAGCTGCTGGCTATTGATGTTTCACACGAATGCGCTGTGGCAATCAACTGAATCCATATATCCGTGTATATACATATATATATGTACATAAATACATATGCATATGTATTTCCCACTTCGTGGCAGCTTCTGCTTCATATTAAATTTAATTTCGCTGAGGCTGTGGCAATTTTTTAATGCTTGCACATTAAAATAAATTCATAAAAAAGTTAAGCGCTGTCTCCTTTATTATTGTTACCAGGATCGGGCAATTTAACACGTGATAGTTTATTTGGCTAATAGAAGCCAATCATAAAAGCCAACTTTATATGCAATTTAAATGTCGCCTGGACGTGCTCACCCCCTCGCCTTCTCCGACTTCCTCTGTCTGGTTGCATATCAGTATCTTAGCATCAAATTAAAAGTTCCCCGATCCACGTAGGAGTTTTATTTTCATTGCAGCTACGATCGCAGGATCGTAAAAGTTTATACGCGTTGGTTTTGAATCGGGCTGGCCAGCTTTTGATGGGATTTATATGACCGATCTTAACAGTAGTTTCATCGGAGCACTGCGTTTGCGAATTATTCGTTGATTGAATAAGTTTCGATTGCATCTCGATGCCTGTGGGTGAATCAGACTTGACATTTATCAAACGATGTCTCGTTGAGTGGAGCTATTTCTGAAAATAACATTTGTAGCTAAAATTAGCTTTGATATCTCTAGATCATGATAGCAGGCTCTAATTGATTTTAAATGGTTTGACAAAATCTGGCGCCTTATATCGCCTCTGTCACAAATATTGAATGATGATTCATTTGGCCCGAGTCCAACTTTTTGACACATCACTTTCATTACGAAATTGATGGGGTCTACTTATCTATGGGTGCGACTGTTCGATACTCCCACTCTCAAATATGTAGGTTAAAACACTCTAATCTAGAGTGCTTCCCTAACAGATACCCTGTAAACGACTACTGAGAAATCGTTATCGTTAACATTATACTCTTAACAATTTTAATTTGTTAATTAGCTTAGGCTTCAAATATTACTTAACTACATTAAGGTAACTAAAGCAAGAAAGCTGCAGTCGGGAGTAACCGACTGTGCAATACTGTGTCAGTTTAATAACAACTTAAAGCAGTGGAAAATGGTCTTTGTAATTTCTTTGTAATTCCAAAACAGTGATCTCATTGTTTTTGGTTCGATTTTTAGAGTAGCTCATCAGTAGAATATTTACAAAATTTGGTGATTCTAGCTCTTAAATTTACGAAGATATTAGATATTTTCTCCTTTGACTTTGTGAACGATCATAAAAAGTTTTTCATTTATTTGGTTCACATGTTGAAATTTGAGTCCTCTTATGTATATTTCTAAAACTAACGAAATTTGTAATATTGTCAACGATTGTAAACCTTTATTGAAATTTGAATATAGATATATATAAATATTCCTTTTGAAAATATCAATGGTGGCAATACTTATAGATACATAGGTCAATCTTTTAGTAACCTAGTTGTGCAGCACTATGCCTAATAATAAAAACTGTCTAATACAGCACAACAGTTGGTCTGTTGACCTTTGGCTATCTTTAGGCTGCTTATCAGCTTCGTAGACAATCACGTGGGTGCCTTCAAAAAATGCGCAGCTAGCTATCAACTAAATATAAAACATAATGCCTACAATTTGGGCAGCCCCAAAGCTCCCTATGTCTGTGCTGTGGTCTGGGTGCCAAGCGATGTGGGTTGAGGGTGAGGGATAAAAGGTTTCTCGGTGGGTCGGTGGGTCGGAGGGTCGGTCGGCCGCTACCTGGGCCGATATCTGCCACGTCTCTGTGGCAGCACCTGAACAAAATATCAGTGATTGAGCGATCAGTTAAAACGTTTGTGAAGTGAACGAGAATGATTGAGTGGATATTGTAGAACGGCGCGCCCCAGTCCAACTCAGACTTGGACTCCTCTATATCTGCTGCTGTTGCTGCTGTTGTTGTTGCTGTTGTTGCTGTGCTGGGTGCTTTGTATAAAGCTATTTTCTGGTTGTAGTCGTGTGTACACGCATGACGCTTACTTATGGGGTCCGAATGATAAACGCCCAACGGCAAGTGTAACGACAATGGCAAAAGGCAACGCAAACAGCGGAATTAAGTGGCATTAGGCCGTGTCAAAAAAAGCATTTGCTGTTCCGCAGAATGTTTATTTTAGTTTACCTTGTGGGAATTTTTTCGTGGGCCGACCAATATGTACATATCAATTTGGTAACGATATGTCCAACATGTCCAACAGTGGGGCTCAGCGGGCTTAATGCAAAGTCGCAGCGCAGCTGAATGATCGCCGGCCTCGAGATGGCAGATCGGCGGGACGCAAAGGATCGACTGGGCCATCGATTGGTTAGTTTATGAGAATGGTCGATAAGTTGGCCGAGTTTATGACGTAGCACTTGTCAGTTTTGACAAGTTCGTTAATGGGCCCCGTTGCATTCCTGGCCGGAGCCGAGGCAAGTGCAGCCGAGGCGTGAAATGCTCAATTAACACGAAATTTACGAGCCTCTCGATGCTACGGGCCTCAACCCATTACGACAACCTGTTATTAGGCAAGGTCCTTGAAGCCGTGCCGAAAAACGAAAAATGAATAACACCTACCTACCCAACTATGTACGTGTATATGTGTGTGTTTGTACCTACAGCAAGGCCAACATAATTTATTTGCCTTTTCTCGCCTAGTTCTCTGCAGTTCGCCGAGTGTATAAAGAAACGCTCGTAAAAACTTTCTTTTGTTTCGACGTGCGCAACTTTACGACTTTTCTGAGTGCGTTCCAAATTTCCTCCACCTCCTCCTCTATTTGCTGTTTCTTTTGGGAAATTCCGGGGGTGGGGGTACGGGGCGAGGCCAAATCACAGCCAGCGGCAATGAAATATCAATAAAAGGAGCAACAATTTAATTTACACAACCAACTTTGACAGCTTGTAAACTGTCCGAGTGGAACTCCGACTTGTCATAATGATAACACTTACTGGGCCATCAAATAGACGCAACGGGAATTTTTACGAGCCTGTTTCGTGTGGCACGGCCGGTGAAAGGGTCGACTACCAGGAATGGAACTGGGACTGCTCTCAGGGTCGGGGGTCGAAGTTTTGTGGTCGCCGTAGACAACGACATGGATTGTCATAATTTTCTATTTATCGTGTAATTTGTAGCGCAATTTGTTGCTCGTAAAATGCTCAAGTGAAAATATCATCGGGTAATGTAAATGTAATGCACAATGGGCTATATAAAAATCGTAAAATATATTCTTATGAAAGCGGTTAGGCAAGGGCGCAGCAGCGACGACGACGAGAAAGTTGGGTAAACATCAGCAGATGACACAACTGTCGAAACGCTTCAAGAAATTTATAGACAACTTTATGAAGTCACGAAAACATCCATTTGGGGGGAAGTTTATAGCCAGTTAAACATGCGACTGGAAGTATAATGAAATTAAGACATATTTTTTAACATTTTGAGTTAATAAAAAATACATATGAACGCAAGGAATTTTCTGAGAGCTTCTTGAATCTTGAAGCAATTCAAGATGTCAAATAATACAATTATATGTATTCATGAGCATAGACACTATTATTTATAATACAACTTGTGTAAACTATAATGGTAATAATTAATTGTTTTTTTTTTCATGTTGATTAAAAAATAACTTCTCGAATTTTTATATGCGATTTTCAGCGAAGAGTTTTAACTTTATCTTTTTTATGTATTCGTTTTCAAATAACAATTTCTGGATTGAAAGTACCTTTCGTAAGATTGATTTAAAACTTATAAAACAAACACGTTTTTATTTAATAATTTTTGGAATTGATTCGATAGTTTTTGTTCCCAATATGTTCTATACATTTTCCTGAGTTGTATAAGTTGTATTTACATTTTACGTGTGAAGATTTCATTTTAAAATACTGTCGATGTATAAAAATCGAACATATAGTCTAACCAATTACTTGTACATTTACATAACTGAAATTCTTTTAAAAAAAATACGACAACAAACCAATAGAAAATACATTTACTCAACTATTTTCTACGTGATGCTGTTCTAAATGTATCAGCAACAAACTAAACAGATGAACACAAAAAATGATCTGGCCCTGTTTAAGTTGTTCACCATTTTTGTGTTTTTTTGGGCCACTTAATCAACTCCAGCTACTTGTGCGTAAAATATAGATGATTAGGAGAGAGCCAAGCAACGCCGCTGAAATTGTTTTTCGTCAACGGAAACATAAACCAGGCTAGAATGGAGCGCATGCGGGGCGTATACGCAATCAAGAGCATACTATTCGTTTTTAGGCATATCCATCATCATATCTGACTATAATCGCCCACACACACACACACGCACACACACATGGGCAGTCGGCATGAGGCGCAGACACACGAAAGTATTTTGCAAATTTGCGCTCAATTAATTGCATATAATTCATTTGTTGTTTGGCAACGCACGCAGGCCAAGCACAGTCCTTGCGCCCCGGCTCCTGCACCCTGCTCAATGCTCCCCTTGCCGATGGGGCTGCCCAGCATTGGGGTATTTTATGGCATTTTGATTTGATTTTTGTCAAACGTCGACGCAGCCGCTGCCTCTGCCTCTGCCTCTACCTCTGCCGCCGCCGCCGATGTTCTTGTTGTCGTCCAGCCAATGCCCCGTTTTTTTTTCGTACTTTTGTGCAGCGCCTCCCCTTTGTCCGCTTGCCCATTTGATTTATTGCCGACCTTGTTATGTGCAGGCGCATTAGCGATATATCCATTTCACTTTCCATAATGGTGGCGGGACCCAAGTGACAGCCCCCGTCAGTTCGTCAAGCTTCAGCAGACAGAGCGAGACGACACTAGCAGCTACATGTTCGACTGTGCTTTGTAAGCACGTTGTGTGTTGTAATTGGCAGGGGAAATGAGCTGCGCTCTCGCTTGCCCCTCTCAATTTATGGCAAGTGGAGAGCGAGAGTGCAATGCGACGTAGGGGAAATGCCGGCGCGAAGTTTATGGCTCTGCTAACGGTTATAGCTCGTAGCTCTCTCCAAAGTTGACAATTCAACCAAATTTATGGGTTTTGATAATTAGGAAATGCGTTTAACTACCTGAAAATGACGTCATTTCGCTTTAAAATGTATCTGAAATGCACATTTACTTAATTTTGGGTCCCTTTCGCGGTCCTTCTACCAAAAATCTGCGTCAGCCGCAACGCCTTCTCTTTTTCCTGTTTTTCCTCAATGCCTGTTTTTATTGCTTTATACATATTTATTGGCGTTTATTATTGCACACAGAAGGACGAGAGAAACGCCGCATTGTTGTTTTTGTGTGCGAGTTTTTTTCGCTTGAAATGACAATTAAATTTAATTTGACGTAAATGCCAGCATTAAAAATGTAATAATTCGCAAAGTCGCAAACAACTCAAACAACAACGAAAAAAGAACAACTCGTCGCACAAGACCAGATCGCCAGCCTTTTTCCCTCCGGCCCCACAACGCTCTCGACTTTGATTTCCAAATTTTTATTTTTAGCCTGCAACATTTTTGCATTTGCCAAATAAAATCAATTTATAAATTTCGAATTGAAGCCGCTTTTGTTATGCAAATGCTTTTGGCCAAAAAAAAAAAAAACAAAACACTCTCACACACAAAACAAAATAAACTAAAAACAACGAAAAGAAGAAAAAAATGTTACATTTTCGGGGGATTAACTGACTAACTGGCTAGTCAGTTAGTCAGAGCCAGTTAGCCGGTTTGGCAGCATTTCCGCGCTTTGATGGCCAAAGCTTTTAGGGAGCTCCGAAATGCGAGCTGTCACGCTAAAGGTCATTCGGGTCATTCGAGCTGCCGATATGTCGATCCCAATTTGAATGTGACATCACTAGAACTGATTTACTTTTCAGAGGCGCTTTTTGTTCTCTACACGGAGAGCTGTTGATATTCACAACAAAAAAACTGTATTGAATTTTTAAAATTAGCTTCACAAATTCATATTGGCTTGCAATCTTTAAAGTCACAAAACAACAATAAATCATTAAGAAAAATTTAACTAATGGCATAAGTAAGGATTTAATTTACATGCCCAAGTTTGGAATCCGAAATATTATAGGTATATGGAGAAATGGCAATAACATCGTATGATAACATCTATATAAGGTATTTGCATCTTATATCGTAAATATTTGTTATAATATAACAACGCATTTCATCTTTTAAATATTGATTGATTTAAATAAAGAAAATTAATAATAAATGTATTCTATGCATTTATCTCGTATATTATTTAAGGATCTGTTAAGTTATATAATTGTCATCTTTTGATTACTGATTGATAATTGAGCTGTCAACTGGTTATCAAAACAACTATTTAAATTTTATATGTGCATTAAACTTGTCAACTTAATTGCTTCAAGTTTATACTTAATAACTCTTAACGATGGTAAAGGCTTTTTAAATAAAGCGCAGTATCGAAAATATTAAATAAAAGTATGATCGCTTTTAAATTTAATACAAAATCAACAGAGCCCAATATTGAATTTTTGTTTCCATATCATTATTTTTGACAATTTAAAGGGTAAGAAATTTCCGTATGCCGCGGCAATCTTAACTTCAAACTATATACTATACATTTTTAAATTTCTGATTGGCCTATTGCGCTACGGTCAGCAAAAATATAATTTATTATACTATTCTATCAATTAGGGGAAAAACATTTTAAACTCTAATAATATCAGATTATAATTTTTTTCTTCATTTTTATGTAATTTGTATAAAACTAAAGTTAATTTTAAAAAAAGTCTACAAGAATAATAAGAAACTTGGTTAATTTCCTATTAGCTCTATACTAGAAAAAAAAAACTTAAAATAAACGCAAAACTGATCCAATTAAACTGAAATATTTTTTTGTAGTTTAGTTTGGATATTATTTTGATAAAAAAAAATTATCTTGAAAAAAGATTTTTGAGTTAGATTAGAAACTTTCATGTTTGTATTTTATGTGAGTACTAAATGCTTGTTTATTTCTCTGAGCCAAAACAATTGTCAAATACGCTAGACATTTTTCGAGCACGTTTTTTAACTTTTTGGCTTTCTCGGAGCTCTTTTTGGCTTGTTTCGGAATCAGTTTTGCCACATTGCGCACGACCTTGAGCCCAAATTGAAATTGTTGCACTTTGATTATCAGCTTGCTGCTGTTGTTGTTTTAGTTGTTGCTGTTGCTTTTGTTTTCATTGTTTAGCTTATGGGTAAACAGATTGAATTTTTGGCAAGTTTTAACAAGCAAGAGGCCAGCGCCAGGGCCGCCGTTGCCAGAAGCCAAATGGCTCCGCTGGGCTGCTGCCTCCGCAATGGCTGCGCGCAGCCCGATAAAGCGCGGAGGAGCAGAGGCAGAAGCAGAAGCTGAGGCTGAGGCTGAGGCAGCCGCTGAAGTAGCCACAGGACGCTGGCCTGGAGTGGCCTGTAGTCGCCTGGCCACGTTCCTCTCTTCGTTATCGAAATGCCGACACACTCGAAACAACGTTTAATTAGAGTTTGTTGTTTATTTATTTATTTATTTGCCTGGCTGCCCCCGGAGTGTGTGTACTCTGTGTGCGTGTGTGTGTGTGTGTGTGTGTGTGTGTTTGTGGCCGCGCTCAGCTCCTGGGCCGAAGCGTCGTGTGCTGACCATTTGGTCACCAAGTTGCCGTCGACGGCCCAAACTGCAGTTTTCGACCATTAATAATTTCATTGAGTTGCCGCTGTTCCTGTTGTTGTTATTGTCGTTGTTGTTTGTGTATGTACAGGACGCAGTCATGTTGTTGTTGCTGTTTGCAGAGCTCGACGGCGGCGGCTTCCGTTCCGACGCCCAACACAGCCCAGCCCCACTAGCATTGGCCCCTCCCACCCCTCCTTATGCCGGATGGAATGTGTGTGTGCGAGTGTGTGTGCCGCTGTCGATGTTGTCGGGGTGTTGTATATTTTTGAACATTTCATAAGAAATCGTTTGTGGCATTATTTAATTTTGTTGTTTGCATGGCTTTTGTGATTGTTGTTGTTGTTGTTGTTGTTGTTGTTGCTGCTGCTGCTGCTGATGTTGTTGTTGCTAGTTGTGCACATTTTATTTACTTTGTTGTTGTCGCCGAGCTGACGAACTATCTTCAATGAGAACTTGGCTTGCCTTTCTGACCATTCCCTTTGGGCATGTCCTTTGGCTCCTTTGGCTGTGGCCGAGCGATAATAATATTTGTTATTTACTTAAACGGAAGGAAAAAACAAAAACGGAAATGCACATAAATTTATTTTTCGTAGATTATTATTTCTCTCCTTCTCTTTTACTCCAGCCAGCTCCCGCTCTACCTCTCTCCCTTGCGCTTGCACTGCCCGTTCCCATGGTGGCTTGTTGTGCGTGTGTGCCTGTGTGTGTGTTTTATATAAAACGTGCCAATAGTTTTCCGACAAGCTGGAGTCATTCGGGAGCGGGCAGCTTTTCCTTCTTCTCATTATTTCGGGAACTGAGCTCGCAAAGCCGCAAGGACAATTGCCAGCTCTGGGCAATGCAAAACTTTTCTGGCCAGTAAACAAAGGATTCCCTTTGCCCTCTCCCTAATATTTTGTTTTTGTAAAGTTCTTCACACAAAAATAAACATACATTTATAAATTTCTTTTTAAATGTATATGTTTATCTTTTACATGTCTCCAATCATACGAATCCATTGTTATTTGTGTTCTTATTTTGATCTTAGTTCGAGAGTTGAAAAAGTATAATTTTTTAATTTTAGTTTAGGAACACAATCAAATAAATTCTTCAATATTTTATGTATTATCTAAGAATTTTTGTTATTTATGCAGCATTAACAGTCGATTACGAAATCAAGAATGATTCATGCTTCATTTAAAAATATTCAAGAACCAATTAAACATTTTAAAGCTTAAAAAGAGATTGCATTTTTTCCGCTCGTACTTTTAGAACATTAATTTTTTCTGTGTGTTTCTACTTTATTAAAAAACATCTTAGAAGTCACATTTTATCCCTTGTCACATTATTTTTGATATACCTATGTAGAAAGAAAGCAAATACGCATAATACTAACTGTATTTATGAATATTTTTATATAAAATTTGATTCATTTTGAGTTACAGATATATCTTTAAACAATTTTTTATACGCACTTTTTAAAATGTACTCAAATATGCAATATGTAAAGATAATTTTGAAATTTTTAATAATATTGCAAGCTCATGTGGGAATTTGGAAATTTTTCAATTTAGATGTGGATACACTGGTAATATGATGTAATTATTCAAAAATAAAGCTTTTAAATAAACTAAACATATTTTAAAAAATCTAGAAGAAGAAGAAGCAAAAGAAACATTCAATTTAAAGTTCCCCTTGAGATATTTTTCATTTATTAGTTTATAAATATAATTAAGTTGGGAGCTATAAATTCCGTGGATCTACCTTGAGCAGGAACTTTACCCTGAATAATCTCCGCGAAACACTTGTCTCGTCTTATCCAGAACTTGAAGTGTTATCGAATAATGTGGAAAATGCAACTTGAGCATTTCCTGATCAGCGTAGGCCCAGCAATCCCAACCCCGTCCCCTTTCTCTTCTTTATTGAGTTATGTTGTATATTTACTTATAGCATCCCCGAGTATCATGCCATAAGTAGTTTTTCATTGGAAAAACCATATGGGTGTGCGTGTGTGTGTGTGTGGAAGTGATTTTCACTTCATTCGCTGTCCAATGTCCCATATACCAGCCCGGGCCTCTCACCCCTCTCGTCTGTGACAGTTTCAAGTGGTTTTTCTGGGCAATCAATCAAAAACGAAAAACATTTTCTCATGTCTGCCCGAAAACAAAGCACAGACAAATGCGCTGCGGAAGATCGCTAAAGAGAGAGAGAGAGAGAGAGAGAAAGAAAGAAAGGAGAGAGTGAGGGAGAGGGGAGGCAGGGAGTGAGGGTCGGGGCATGGGGCGTGCACGACACATGTGGCCAGCCTGCTGAAATGCATCTTAATCCTCTGCTGCCGCTGTTGTTGTTGTTGTTGTCCTTCTGCTCATTTGCATGCCGCTGGGAAACTGACTGCGCTGTCTTTACGATAATTAAATGCATTTTCCACTCTTTTCTTTTGCCTTGCAGGTAACGTATGATGAATGGTCGCTCGAGGAAGCGCGCTCTTTAGTTTGTAGTCCTGCCGAGCCAGGTAAGTGCCGCCTTTGCTCCTTCTATTCCAGCCTTAAAGCTGCCTCTGGCAGCATCCCTTTCCTTTTCGTCCTGGCCTTTGACAAATTGCAAACGCTTTGCAAAGTCTCTGCGCGGTGGCTTTAAAACATACAGCCGGGTCCTGAAATTCGGGCAAAAGTTTATTGACGCCGACGCCGACGCGACGTCGACGTCGACGTCGAGGCTGCAGTCGCCGGCAGCATTGACAGCATTTTTCAGCTGTGAACTTGGCGCTGCGCCGGCGGCGGCTGCTGTCAAAAGCAGACGTCCCCGTGACGAGACGACAAGTTGTCAGCATGTGTAACGGGGGGTGTATGGCAAGGGGCGGCTGTGGGCGTGGGCGTGGGCGTCCTGGGCGCCGCCAATGACCGGCATATTTATTTATGTATTCGATCGATTTTTGGCCGGGACTTTAATGCTCGCTTCTGTTGGGCTTAAAAATAAGGCCAGGTCAATGCTGGCAGCGCAGTGAATTAATTGGGTCCTTGTCCCACAGCCCCACAACAACAAAAACAACAACAGCAAAATATTGTGTGTTTCTTGTTGTTGTTGGGCTGCATTTCTTAATTTTTTGTTTTTTGTTTGCATTGCGAGTTGAATGACTTGGCCCAAACTCGCTGAGGTGGGCGTGAGTCCTGGCCCAGGCAAAGCCGGGTCCTAAGCCGTTTATGGCCGTGTCGAGCGTTGAAAGTCACAAAACTTCGCTGTAGTCGTAGCTGAGCCGACCCGCAGGTAATGTATGCAAGCGGACAGGTAAATATACACTTATGCACATTTACTATATATATATAAGCAGGTAAAAGTCAAATGTGCAAAAATAATAGGAAACTCGAAGAAAATCGGTCGTAGTCGAAATCCAGTGGCTCTTAAACTGTACGCGCCTCGTAAACAGCTGTTCGGTTTGCCATAAAAAGCGAATGCGCATATATCATGCTGGCCCTCTCGCGCAACGCGGCGAATTCGTGTCGTCGTGCCGCGCTCGTTTACTGCTCTCTTTCCCGTGCGCGCAACGAAAACAAAAACAAACCATTAAAAGTGCAGCGAAATGGCCGTTTGAGCGTGAAATACGAACGAAAACAATGCGGCGAAGGGCGGCGCGCTCCGAGAACGTGTGACTGTTGTGTGTGTGTGTGTGTGTGAGAGAGCGAGTGTGCACTTGTCTGTCAAGATTATGGCGGTTTTTCAGTAACTCCGAGTTGGGGGCTGCCAAAAAGAAAATCGTAGCTGTCGCTGTTGTTGTTGTCGTTGTCGTTGTTTTCTCAAGCGCCGACGGCAACTCCTATTTTTCTTCATGAGCCATTTTTAATTTTTTTTGTGTGTTTGTTCCGCGTCGTGAGCGAATTTCGTGTGGCACTCGGCACTCAGTTCAAGCTGAGTTTGAGTGAGTCTCGTCTCACACACGCAGCTTCAGTTACACACACACACACACACACACACGCACACAGCCACATTCACATCAACTTGATATCGTGTCGTCGTCTTCATCTTTGCTGTCGCTCGCTCGTCGTTTTCATTTGATAAATTGCGTTTATAAGAAAGAGATGAATTGTCATGCACAGCAGCAGCAGCAGCAGCAGCAACAACAACATCGCCAGCTGTCGTGGGGGATGTGTGCGTGTATGAGTGTGAGCGAGCAACGGTTGGCGCTCATTTGGGGCCCGCTGCCGCCGCTTTAAATCATATTGGCTGCGCCTCAGTCTGTGTGTATGTGTGTGCCTCGCTGTGTGTCCGTGTGTGTGTGTGTGTGTGCGTGAGCTTTCTCGTCGCCACATTTTTCGCTCGCACACAGTTTTCTTCGTCTGTGCTGCCCCTCAATGTCGCCTCAATGCTCGGCGCTCGTCTGGGATTGGAAGTTTCCAAATGCAATTTTGCTGCCTTGAGCTTTTCGTCTTATTATCAAGCTGGCGTTTCTCTTTTTCTCCTATTTCTTTTTCCTCGGTGGGTGGAGACCTCAACGCAGCGTCGCCCATCGCCCATCGCCCTTCGCTCTTTGCTTGGTCTTTGGGTCTGCTGATTTAAATTTCATGGTCTCTTCAATTCTGCCAAGTTGTAATATTAAATTAAATTAAATTCCCTTTGCATTTTTCCTCCTCTGCCTCTGCCTGCCCTTAAAGTCTGCAATAGACAAATTTGCTGGCAAGTGCAGCTATTTCGTTTTCCACGAGTGCAGTGGGAAACTCTTTTTAATTGGAGACCTTCTAAATATGACATGACCTTAAAGTGAAAGCAGCTTCGAATTTTATTTGGAACCTTCTTATTGCATTTAATGCGATTTGCATTTCGAGTAAGAGTATTTACTCCAGGCAAATTAAATTATTGTTTAATACGGCGCATTGAAAACTACATTAAACTACATTAAATTCATAAAAATGAAGCTATTCACGCTAACATTTAAGTTTGAATCAAATACCAATTCATTTTTATTAAAAAACAGAATTTTCAAAAATGTTTTAGCTTGTAAAGTTATTCTACTCAAAAAATGGTTAATTTGTACAGAATAAAAATGAAAACTCCAAGATGACAACAGATCTTAACTGTTCCTTAATTCCTATCAAATTCAAAGGCACCATTTGAAATTTTAAAATAATTTCAGGCCGATTTCGAGCTTTTTACATAGTTCAATTCATGTATCTTTGCATCCTTGCCGTTTTATCCTTGAACTTGGCAATAAATAACACGAACGCCAGTTTAGTTGCTTCTTTCGTCAATGTACCCACCATCCCCGGGGGCAGCCCCCACACGAAACACGCCAAAAATAAATTAGCAATTTATTACTTTTAATTGAATTTTCAAGTGAATGCGAATTGTTTTCGTTTGGTTTTCGCTCACATTTGGCACACAAATTTGCATTAGCGAGTCTTAAATTTAAACACCTTGCCACTGCAACAACAACAAAACTGAGAGAAGTAAAAACTCAGACCGCAAATCAATCAACGTCTCATAAATTTGTCAAGTCGGCGACAGTTAGACGAAACCTGCAACAGAGGGGGGCACGTGATTCTCCCCGAGGCCGAACAATCTCCTGAGCACCACAACAATTGCCAGAAACTGTAGAGTTCGAGCAAATTATGATCAGCTGTTTTGAAATGGAAACCAGATTAAGTGCAGCATCATCATCATCATCATTATTGTCGTTGTCAACGGGTAACACTGGCGTATCCTTGCCAGGCAACCAGCCAGCCAGCCAGCCAGGAAAACAAAAAACAAAGCAATTTTTCATTTTTTCCTAAAAACGCGCAAAAACGGCGGCAACATTAAAACGAGCGCCGGCGTCGCCGCAGCAGCCGCATGCGTTGCCGTTGGCTCCCCAAAAATGAAAATGGCGACCGGGCGCCGTACGCCGGTTAGCAAAAAAAAAAACAAAAAAATTGGAAAACGGGCACAACAAAAAACAAAAGGACGCACAGGCCAAAAATGCGTTGTTGAAAAATTGCCTCGGAATATGTGTTAACTGCTTTTTAAACTGCCACGAGGACGACGACACGACGACGGCGTCGCCAGCAACAGCAGCAGCAGCAACAGCAGCAGCAACAACAAGAGCAACAACAACAAACAACAGCGGCAGGATATGCATTTTGGGCAGTTGAATTTATCGGCGCGCGATTTATTATTGCACACAAAGTTCACGGTGCGAACAGCTGTTGGTGTTGTTGTTGCTGGAGTTGTTGTTGGAGTTGTTGTTGGAGTTGTTGTTGCGGGCAGGATCATTGGCTAAGTGGCTGGATCGCCATGACGCCTGGCGACGACGACAATGACGACGACGACGACGGCGACGTCGCTTCAGCTTTTGAAGGCGTTGCCTATTTGACTGCCTCAGTATGCGTGCGAGTGTGTGTGCGAGTGTGTGTGTGTGCATGTGTGTGTGTGGTGCTTCTCTTTGTGTGCATGTGTGTGCGAGTTTGCAAAGAGCGCAAAAAAGTTGAGCGAAAGTTGAGCGCGCTGCGAATTGACGGACAAGCAGGCAGGCAGGCTGAAGGCGATGCGAAACGACAACGTCTGGAGTGGCAAAGACTAGAAAACACCTGAAAGCACTCACTGGCGCAAGCACGAAGCGAGAAGCACACGGAGCTAAGAGAACGCGCTCAACCCCAACCCCAGTCCCAGTCGCAGTCGCAGCCCCAGCAGCAGAAACCACCCAATGCCCAATGCCTGCGCGCACAGGTGGGGCGGCCAAAGAAGACTGAATGGCAAACTGATGCAAACTGCCACTCACTCAAGCGAAAATAACAAATGGGATTGGTTTTTGCTGATTTTCAACGCACGCACAGCGACGACGGCGACGGCGACGACGCTGGCAGCGGCAGAGAGAGGCGATGCGACGGCAGCAGCGGCCAAAACCTATAAGCCGTCTCCTTTTGGCCAAAGCCAAATAAATTTCAAACGAACGAACGAGCGTTGAGCGAGCGCCAACGACGACGTCGTCGTTGCGCAAAAAGAGTCGAAAAACAAATAGCAAAAACAAAAACAAAACACAAAACGCAAAAAAAAAATGAAACACAACTGAGCGCAGCAGAGCAGCGCAGCCAAGGCGCACGGCCTGGCCAGATTGTGACAAGTGTGTGTATGACAGAAAAGGCGTACTAACAAATCAGTCATCATCCTTTGCGCTCTGCCTGTGGGCCCCATTTTGTAGTGCGCTCGCAAGAGCGCGCCTGCGCTCTCGCTGCGCAATTCGCCGCGATTACAGCAACAAAGCAGCCAGAAGGCGCGCACACACACACACACGCACGCACCACAATTCGCCGGAGCTAAATGTGTTTGTATAGCCATCGCACTCGCACTGCTGGCAAATTTACGAGCCTCCGCTTTGTACAACCTTTTTTAATGGCACAATTGTTGCGTCGCTGCCGCTCTGCGAGTGTGTGTGTGCGAGTGTACGATCGGGCAGACAGTGGCGTGCAAGCGTGCATGAGCATGATTGACAGTGTGTATTTGCCTTCGAACCGCGTACGACGTGCTTGTGCTTGTGCTGTCTGTGTTGTGTGCGAAGCGAGAAGCGAAGCCGAAAACGCCGAAGCCGTCGCCAACGTCGCAGCCGTTGAGGAGAGTTATTATTATTGCTATTTGCTATTACTATTATTATTGCTATTACATAGCACTATTATTGTTATTGCTGCACAACGACAACAACAATAACATTAATCGCCAGCGAGCGCAAATAATTTGGACGCCGCCAAAAGTTTACTCGTCGCGATCTCCCCGGCCAATCAAAACAAAATAAAATACCAAATCACAAATCAGCGAAAAGCGCGCGCGTCTCGTTGCGCGACGTTACGATCGCCCGTTACGTTACGTTACGCGTTACGGAGCAACGTAAACGGACCTTCGTCGTGTTGCCGCCGTCGCCGCCGCCGTTGCCGTCGCCGTCGCCGTCGCGTTACCGTCGCTAAAACAACAATTGCAACATTTGCCCGTTTGCACATTTGCTAAAAAAAATATCCATTGAATGCAACTGTAAACTGTGAACAGTTAGTCGATGTTGATTGGCTGCCGATTTGTCTGCGAATTGAAAACAAGTTTTTGGTTTTTTGTAGTATATTATAGTATGTAGAAGCAGCTGTGATAAATAGTGCGCATATTATACGAGGCGAGCAAGAAGTATACGACAAACAAACAAACACACAACAAACTGCAACTACAACTACAAATACAACTTGACGGCAAGAGGTCCAAGCGGAACAGTTGGCAGAAGAAGAAGCAGCAGCTGCAAAAGGCCCCAGCAATGGATTTATGACAACAACAACAACGAGCCACCAGCAGAGCTAAAAGGCAACGGCAACTGCAAACTATGTTGCCTGGCCCACACAAGCAGCAACTACAACAACAACAGCAGCTACAACAACTCAGCAGTATACTAAAAACAACAACAAGGGCAACTCTAATGAAAACTAATTGTATACGATTTTTATAAACCGCAAAACAAAAAGTAAAAAACAAAATATATAACTACAACAAATTATATGTAAATATTATATAAACATTTATATATATATATATATATATATATATGTATACAAAACGTAAAACAACAACAACAAAAACAAAAACAAAAAGATCTCCCGCTAATAATAAAAACGCGCGCGTAACTACAACAACAACAACAAAGTATACCAGCAACAACAAATTAAATAAATCTAAGCAAAGAATGAAAGAAAATCTAAAGCAAAGATTTTAACAAATGTGCCTGTGTTAAAACCGAAAAGAATAAGAAGTAGAAAAGTAGAAGCAGAGAAAGAACTACGTAAAAAAAGAGAAAGAAAGGAATTTTCAAAATATTAAAAATACACAAATTCTAATAATATTTTTGTGAGTGTCAAAAAGCAAAGAAAAACCCCAAACCAAAACGCATCCAGCAGCGTAGCAGGAGGCCCCAAACAGCTCCACAGATCTTCCACAACCGAGATCAACACGACGCCAGGGAGGACGAAGACGAGGACGAGGACGCAAGGGACGCGGGCCCCCTCGTTTTGTACGTTGCGCCGCCAACTGTCCTCTGTACACCACTAAAAGTGGCACAAATCGGGTTAGACGTCGCTCCCAGAGCATTAATGGCTCAGCCTAGGGTAAGTAATTAAAGCCCAATACCAAACACCAGAAACACCAAATACAGTCCCCAAACTATTTTATCCAATCAATGCCTCAGCGTCAGTGAGAAAATCCATGAGGAAACGGCACTTTTACGAGTTTTTCATTTGGCGACGGCATTTTCATCGGGCGACGGCATTTCACACTTGGAAAGTTCTTTGGGATTTTTATTCAAACTGCGCGTAGGAGTTTCTCTCTTTTTGGGTCTTTAATATTTTGTGTGAAGAGATTTAAATCTCTTCTGCTGCATAAGATTTTTAAATAAACAGAGTGTTTATACCATTTTCTTTTTTTAATGTAATGATAATTTTTTATAAAGATGGTCTACTTAGTATATATAGTGTTATTAGGATTATTAAAATATAATAATTATTATTATGTATAGTTTAGAATCTTATTTATTAACGCGCGCTCGATTTTTAGTAAACCAATTTCGTTAAACTATTATTAACCATTTTGACAGTTCAATAACAGTTTTTTATTCTACTCATAATCTTGAATGTAATTCTACAGAATATTCTTCAGAGTTCACTACAAGTGTAAATTTGTTAATTACAGCCAAAAAAAAGTGTAGATCTTTGTCTTAAAATTTGTTGAATATTTTTTATTTTGTAGCCGTCGGCTTTTGTTTCTCTGATATACATATGTATTTTAATAGGTATTCAGCAGTTAGTTTTGGTTGTGGCGTGACAAGATTTTTATGGGGATATCAAGTTATAAAAAATTATAATTGCAAGAATTTTATCAACTTGCTAATCTCTCTTTACAGATGTATGTGTGTGTACACGTTTATGTATATTCACATACATGTTTAATAATAGAGTCAAGTCTGCAATTGTTTTAAATTTATTAAGTAGTGTTTCAGCTAATTGAAGGCATGGTTCGGGCTAGAAATGGGTATTTAAAAAGTAAACATTTTGTTCAATAAAGTTAACGTGATGTTAATTTTTTATTGTCTCTTTAAGTGGGAGAGAAAATATTTAATAGGGTTTATATAAAAAAAGATTATAACTTTTATGGCGAGGATATGAACATGACATTAATACTAAAAATGTTAATGCCCATAACTCATAGGTAGTATTTACTTTTGAACTTAATTTTTTAAAATAATTAAATAATGTACTTCAAACAAAGTTTCCAATGAAAGTTTCAAAAGTAGATTTTAAACCCGATTAATATTCAATTATTTGAGAAATTTCTCCATAGTTACATATATTCAATATTTTTGTTTGTTGTTTGTTCATTTTCGTGTTCGAATTCCTCAGTCATCATCAATAAAATACTAATCAGCTGACTGAGCAACATACTTAGCTCTCTTTCGTTTGACTTTATCAACTGATTAACATGTATGTGCGAAACGAACTTGATATTTCTATGGATCGTTAAATCGTTAGAGAATACAAGAGTCTGGCTGTATATAGTTTGTAATTAGCATTCGGTAAATGTGTGTCCGAAATATGCCGGAGTTATGACACTGTCGTACGTGGGTTAGGCCTCTCTGGGGAGCCGCCAGTTAAAGACTCGGGAAAATAAAGTACAAATTGCCCGCGGGAGTTTTGTGGTGATTTTAATATTTTACTGTGTTCGGTTTTGTTCGTTTTTGTTTTGGATCTGTTGTTGTTGTTGGTGTTGCAGACACATAAATTTACGCTTGTGGTTTAATACGCGAAATTCTCGCTCTCTTAATGCGAGTCTCAGATTCCGATTCCATCAAAGGCCCATACGGGCCCAGGTTCATTGGTTGTGTGGTGTGTCCGAGTGTGTTGTGTTCTGTGTGTGTGTGTGTTTGATGTGATGCATATAATTTTATTGCACATTGCAGAGCCGAGGCGGGCAGGATAGGACCGCATGGTTGGCAGAGGGGCCTTCATTGAGGGCAACACGCTGTGGTTTTATTATTTACAATTTCATTTCATTTCGTTTCGTTTCATTTTAATTTTACTATAATTTTCACTTTTGTGCGTTACAACAAAAACCAAGAACAAATGGTTGCAGGCGAATTTTTATATATAATTTGATTATTTTATGCCTCGCAGTTAATGAAAATCCAAATACAACAACAACAGCAACAGCAGCAGCAAAAAAGATCACAAAAAGCGAGCAACGGCAATTGCAATTTCTGCAGCTGCCACACACACACACTAACACACACACACACACACACACACACACACACACACTCACACACTCAGTCACTTACACACCGAAATACATGCCCCCTTCTGGCACCGCTGCAACATTCAACATTCAACACAAAAATTGTTTTGGTGTTATTTTAATTTAAAGGTTAACCGCAGCGTAATTTGTGGCATAAAATATAATTCGTCTAGTGTGCGCTGCTCGCGTTTTCAGCGCGCGAGAGCGAAAAAAATAAATTCAAATAAAAATCAAATAAAAGTGCACTGCAGAAAATGCCATTCGCCCGAGCCCGTGCAACATTCGACATTCGCAGTTGCAGTTCGCCATTTGTTTGGCTCTGGGCCTCTAAATGTGCGGCCGTTTTTCGATTTGGCTTTAAATTGTTTCGCTTTTGTGGGTTTTTATAGTGCAACTTTTATATTCACTCGCAAATCGCTGATAGCGTCTGGTTTTGGTGCCAAACTACATGAGTTTTCCTTCACTTTTCCACCTGGCAAATTAGATACTTTTTCGAAGAGCTTTGATAGGTCCTATAAGATACATATGTGTGTATCAAAAGGCAAATGTCATTTATTTGGCAATATAATTTTTTATTACTAGAAATTCAGATCTTAATTTTCAAGGTATTTTGGGGATGTATTAATATTACTACATGTAAGAATTTTGTATTAAGAGATAAATTATTTATTCCAAAATATTTTACTGAAATTAAAACTTTTAGGGAAAAATAAAAACGCGATGAGGAAACAATGTCTTATAGGCAATTTTTTAATTAAAATTCATAGTTTAATGGTATTTTTCAGAAATGTATTTTTATTTGGGACTATCTTTACTTTACTTTAAATAAAACACAAATTCATAAATGTTACCTAATTTTTTGTGAATCTTTTGACAGTGGAAAATTTTGTGAATAAGATTTTCAAATCAAAAAGCTTAAGAGAGAAATAAACCTACGATAATAAAAAAAACTTATAAAAGAAAAGTGAATTTTATGTTAGACGAACAGTAAAAATATTATTTTTTACAACTAACTATCTCTAGTGCATACAGTTAACTGGCAGATAGATAGTTGGGAATAATCTCATATCTGGTAGCGCAGTTCTCGTAACTTTCAACTCGAATGATTCATAAGATCACGCCAAGAAAGACATGTGAGTGGAAGATCAAGAAACACAGTCTCCAATGAGTCATGTCAGAGTTTTAAGTCAGTTAACCGCCAAGTGGGGCTTAAGTAGGGTCTATTCGCAGCTCCAACAACACATAACAAACAAACTTGTTCCTCAGGACTTTGCACAACGTACAACAAGAAGAAGAAATTTATAAACAAATTATACAATTTATGTTTATGTATATGCATATTTTCGCTATACAAGCGGCTGCATTAAAATTGAGCGCTGCAGGCCACATTGTAGGTATACAACGGAACCTCCAACGTCTCCAGGGGGTTTCGGCATATTGGATACCATCCGTACACATAGGCTCCGCTCTGCGGTGCTCTGCTCTTCACTCTACGGCTCCTGGGGTAGTGTGCCTGGGTTTTTCGTGTGCTAAAGAGCTTCATGTTTAATGATCAAATTGCGTGCCTCGTTTGGTGCCTGGTGCGTTGTTGTTGTTGTCGATGTAGTTGTTGCTGTTGTAGTTGTTGCCAAGAGGCCGTTTGGCTGTTGGAAGTGTTTTCATTAGTTTCATTTCTTTTTACATTTGCGCTCAAATCGTCTTTAAATTTTTTGTTTAAAAATATTTTGCACAATGTAATTTCCCCCAACATTAGCGCTAAGCGAGCGTTAATTTTCGGCAAGTTAAGTGAATTCCATTACATCTTTTTGACTTACGCTCTAGCAAAGAGTTGCGCTACAGCAGCAACAACAACAAAAGACGGCAAGAAATATATGTATGTGTACTATAAACTAACTGATACAAGTTGAAAATGTTTGGGCTCTCTTCCATGGGGGCAAAACAACGAAAAGACGTGGAAAATCATTTAGACGAGTTGCACGCCGCTCATTAAATTAAATGAGCCATCAGCACGCAATTTATTTTAGTATTTTTGAGTAACTTTTGCCATGCCAGACGCAGACGTAGACGGAGACGCAGCTACTCCAACGTTTGCCATAGCTCCGTTTCTCCGCTCCTCTGGCCTACGTTTTTCTCGTCTTCTTCTTCATATAGGCTGTTGTTGTTGGGCCAAGCCAATTTAATTAAACAGACGCCGCGTGCTGTTGAAAATTTGATAGAAAATGTGAGATAATATTAAAAGTTGTTTTTAAATATATATGTATATAAATTTAGAAATTTATACATATTTAGATAGATGCTACAGCAAAAGCCAAAATACCTACTTATAGATACTAGAGTGCCTTAAAAACGTGTCTAAAAGCAGCAAAGCGCCAAATGTTTAATGATATTCAAAATACAACTATGTGTGTCTGTATGTGGTTCATTTCATATGTATTTATACATAACTTAGTTAAAAGCAAAATGACTAATCTAATTTGTATAATGCAGCTAGTATTTTTTGTTTATTATGTGTGTATATGTATATTTTTTAAGATAATTCAAATCGAGGCATAATTTATGTTCAGAAAATATATATATTACATTAAGTGAAAAACTATGTTAAAAGATTTGTTATTAGTCAAACAGAAAATTTGGTGACTTGCAGTCGATTCGAACCTGGCACTTCTATGCCCTGTAATATTTGCAGTGCAATATATAATTTCATATACTTAATGCGTTAATGATAATTCTTAGAAACTCATTTAATTTTTACTTTGATTAGGTGAATTTCTGACAGGTGGATAATTGTTTTAGATTTTGGTCTTTTTCTGTGTATATAATTGTAGTTTTTTTCTTTTTTAATATATTTTTGGGCTACTTTTAATTTAATAAATGCCCGCACTGACGTCATTTGTTGCTTTTTTGTTGTCTTTCTTGTATAAATGTTAAAAAGCCAAAAATTTGTTGGTTGCTGTCGCGTTGTGTTTTGCGTAGTCGCTGCTTTAAATTTAGCTACCGATCGTGTGATATATAATATATATTTTTTTGCTGTGCTTTAAGCATTTGTTTTTGAACATCAATTCAAACTTCAGAAATAAATAAGCGAGTGGCAAAAATTTGAATAAATTTTTGTACATATAAGAATACGATATTCTTTTTTCACATACATCGTTAGTCTTTTTATTTAACAGACATCACAGGGCACCGAATATTATTATTTTATTATTAGCAGTAATAATAATACCAATAAAAGCGAGCGTGTTCGCATCGACTCTGGCTGCAACTGTAAATTAAAACAACGCCAAAGCACGCAACAAAAATTAATTGTCTAACACCAAATAAACTATACAAAACATCGACTACGACCC
This sequence comes from Drosophila colorata, assembly GCA_035041545.1. NCBI lineage: Eukaryota > Metazoa > Arthropoda > Insecta > Diptera > Drosophilidae > Drosophila > Drosophila colorata. The sequence goes on along the minus strand of JAWNLD010000680.1, from coordinate 2,939,796 downwards.
CAATGGCAAAAAAAACAAAAACGAAAGAGTAGAAAAATAAAAATAATAAAACTGGGCGTGTGCCCAGCTTAATGAAATGCTCCGGCTTTGGGCTACGGGCTCGGGACTACGGCTTACTCCAAACTCTTGGGCGACTCTCTGGCACACCTACAATACCAATTCCGAATCCAAAGGCAATGGCACAAGCATATCTCAGGGTCGGTCTGTTCTGCGGTTCGTCTGCTAATTAAGCAAGCAAAATGAAAAAAAAAACAATAATTAAATAAAAAGAAAACGAAACAAATTCAAATAAAACATGATAAACAATTAATTTTGATTAGGCGACCAGCGTCGCAATTAAGAATGTGAAAGAATGAAAAGCAAAAGTGTTGGCCGAATAAGAAATCAATAACACTAGGCAACACTTTTATGCACAACTCTACTCGTGTTGTTGTTGTCGAGCACATTTGTGTATATGGAGCACACACAAACCCCCCGCACACACACACAGACACGTGTCGAGAGTTTTAGGGCTTGCTAAAATGGCGGCCATTGTCGCCACACACACACACACACACACACACACACACACCGACCAAAACACACGCATACACAGACTGTCGCACCTATAATTCTTGCAGTCTGGCGCTGGTCAGTTTTAGGCGCCGTTAGATAAACTCCCCAACAACAACAAAAACACAACAGTTGCCGCCTAAACTGGCCACCCACAGTTTGTATCTCTGTGCGCTGTCCCACTCTCGCAGCACCTCGCTCTCTCTCGTTCTCGCTCTCGCTCTTTGTGTATCTGCATCTGCATCTGTGTCGCTGCATTTGGATACAGTTTTCGGTTTCAAGTTCAGGCCAAAAATGTTTGTGCAAATGTGCTGGTCAGTTTTGATACCCACTTTTTTTGGGGGGCGCAGTGCAGTCGTTAGGTTGACATATGTGTGTGTGTGTGTGCGTGGTTGTGTGTGTACAACGATAACAACGAGTACAACAACTGCCTAATGCAGGCTTAAAGTGCTACACAAACTTTTATAGCATTTAAAGCCAACAATTGAGTCGAGTGAGTTGTCGTTGTTGTTGTTGTCGTTGTCGATGACTTAATGTCTCACAATCACGACAAAAACATACTGTTGTACACACACACACACACACACACACATATCAAGGACAACAACACGGCAACGTGGCCTGAAATGCTGCTGAGCCTCCACTAGTTGGGCGTCCTGTGTCCTGTTTGCCATGTGACTGCTGCGCCTGTCACTGACAGCTAGCGAACCCCCCTCCCCTGCCATTGTGTGTGTCTGTGTGTGTGTTTGTGTGTGTGGGCCACAAATACATAAATTTTTGAAGGATATTTGCCGTTGAACTTGTCAAAATCAGACGGCAACACCAGCAGAGCCATGTTTACTGTTATATTCGGAGTCCCCGTTCGCGTCCACTGTGGGTTATTGATTCACCGGAGCAGAGGGGAGTGTAGTGTGGAGAGTGAGTATATGGGAGCAGAGCTTGCAGCAATTCAACAAGGTCATTGGCTCGGGCTCGAGCCCGCAGATGATCATCAATCAAATGGGGAAAGCCTTAAGTCTTCGGTGCCAGGTCTTAAGTGTGTTTGCCTGTTCGATTTTTGGCGCGTTTTTTGTTGTTGTTGTTATCTTTACAAAAGTAACAAAAGTCCGTTCATTTGGGCACTGGGAACAGGGGAATGCTGCTCAATTCCCACATTACTTATGTACAAGTACAAATTGTGGTAATTTTCAGAGATCTCTTTGTTGGTGATTTTGTTTGTGCTTTGCTTTGTTTCTGCTGCTGTTGCTGTTGTTGTTGCTGTTGTTGTTGCTGTCGCTGTTGCTGTCGCTGTTTGGTGCTCCACAATTTCCTCATTTCTAAAAGCAACGTTGCCAGCGAACTGCTTCGTATATTCGCTCATTCGTTGGCCGTGCCACCAACACTAAAATTAGCATAACAACTTTATAGTTTAACTGCTCGGGTGCCTGGTCTGGCCCCGGCTCGTTCTCTGGTCTGGGACTGATCCGGTCAGGCAGTATCTATAAGCTTGTATCTTTGCATGCACTGCATACAGAGACGCCAACACCAAGAATGAGTGACAAAAAGACCACAAAAATACAGCGACACAAGCAAAACGGAACAAAACTCGATTTGTGCTTGTGCCTCGAAAGCTGCACAGTAACTAATCTGTTGTGTGTATCTAAAGGATTGCAGCAAACCAAAATGACAAAAGGTCTCGGTACTTTTTGCAGGTGGCAGCCGCACAAAACCTGCCAACAGCAGCTGCTGGCTGAGAGCAGCACTCGCCGAGGTAGGGAGAGCCAACAGTCAGCCATTGATAGACCCATTTCAAAGCAAACACACACACACACACACACACGCATATACACTCTTTGTCAGGTGGAAATCCTGGCCAAGTTAAGAGCTACTCACATCGCAGCCACTTACCGCACTTCCCACCCGCCTCTCACGAACAAACCCAATGCCAATCCCAAGTCGCCAAGCGTCACTCAGTCAATTGCTCATTTAGTGTCAAAGATTTTTCCAAGCCGATAACAAGACACACACACATACACACACACCGTAAGCACAACAAAATGCGAGGGAAAACTTCAGCAGCAAAAAGTGGCATCATTTCTTGTCGCTGCACAAAAATCTTGTCAACTTGCTGCGCCTCAGCTCTCCAGCGCTCCAGCTCCTCGGGATGCTCAGCACCAAAATTATGCAGTGTGAAGCGGCGACGACGCCACTTGAGTATAAAAATGATAAAAATCTTACACAGAAACAACAACAACAACAACAACAGCAATCACAATCACAAAAGGCAGTAATCACAGAAGACAGAGAAGGCAGCCCGCGTTGAACTTTAAAAAATATTTGTGTGTTGTTGCTGTTGCTTGCGTAGTTGTTGCCGTTGTTGCATACGAGAAACCAGTTTGCAATTGAGAGCGAGACGCAGCTAGCGAGATACGCTCATTCCCTCTCTCTCTTTCTCACACACACACACAACTGTATTGAAACAGATTAACTGATAACATTAAAAATTACTTTTTTGCTCTCTGTTAACTGTTTTGTTGCTGCTGCTGTTGGTTTTGGCGCTTAATTAATATGCAAAAAACGTTGAAAGAAAAGAAGCAAAACCGACAACTACAACAACTACAACAGCAACAACAACAGCAGCAGCAATCAGCTAAATATACTTATATCCATATATACATATAGATATCTATATAATGCCGCAGCCAAAGTAATCACAAGGTCAAACACAATGCGAACCGTTTTGTTATTTTTTTCTCTCATTTATTTTGGGGGCTTCAATTTTTGTTGACGTGCTTGGAAATAATATACATGTAGGCAGACATATTTACATAAATAGATACACAGATATAGTATGCAGGTAGAATTCGTAACTGGCGCTGAGATATATTCACCAAGCAAATAATTTCAATACAAATTCTCATATTCTCTATCGTTCTCTCTCCATTGTTTACAGTATGACGATGGCCTGCATGGCTACGGCATGGACTCTGGCGCCGCGGCCGCGGCGATGTACGATCCACATGTCGGCCATCGGCCGCCGGGACTGCAAGGCCTCCCCTCGCACCACTCACCGCACATGACACACGCCGCGGCAGCGGCCTCAGTTGGGATGCACGGCTACCATTCGGGGGCCGGAGCGCATGGTACACCTAGTCATGTATCACCGGTTGCTAATCACCTAATGGGCGCAATACCCGAGGTACACAAACGTGATAAGGATGCGATTTATGAGTAAGTAAATGCCAAATCGTTCTTACCATACTCTCGACGTCTGTGAAACACAATTGGAACAGGGCCGAGCAAAGAGAGCTGTGAATGAACCAGTTCGTGATAAGCGTAGATCATAAACTGGTCGCTCATTCATAAATTGGATTAAAGTCGATCGAGCAACACAAAGCGATTAGCAATTCAGAGCCCAAGGTTCTGTTGCTGTTGAACTTTACATGATCGCAAATATCAGCTCAATCGATTTACAGTTAGTTTAATGATCATTCGAGTGACATGTTAGATTGGCTTGATCGAATTGAACATTTTTAATGACAACTCTTACGATAACTTGACCGATAAATTGACTATCCAATTAAGTGATCACAGAGATTAGTTTCGATCAGTACGATCAATTTTCTCTACTGATATTTTAACTAAAGTGAGATCATCTATAAAAGACATATTTTTACTGATCTTCACTTGGAACTGATCCTTCTTCTTTAACAATCCTCACTTTACTTTTTTTGCTGAATGACAAATTGTGAACTTTGTCCAATTCATTTATTTAATTTACCTAACTTCCGTCCGCCCCTCTTCTGCCTATCAATCCCTATCAATTTACGCCCTTGATGAGCGAGCTCATATATTGAATACCAATTTGTTGCGATCGAATCCTGGGCAGAACCGCCACCTGTTGCCGCCTGTTCGCACCTCTCTACAGTCAAAAAGAAGATATTCGAGGCGAGGGAGTAACATAAATTTAACGCACACGCGACTTAATGCCTACGATCCCGAAGCGAAGACAACGAGGAAGAAAAAAACATCAAACACCATAGTGAGGGCCATGTTTATCTTTAAGTTGGTTTTTTAAAGTCTTTTTTGTATACTCGTAGAATTGGGCGTGACCTTCTGTGTTTTGCGCAAAATACAAAATTATGGGTTTCCTTTTGGCAACAAAATTTCTTTTTTTAATTTGTGCGCTCCTGCTGCGGTTGTTGCCCGGCTACTCGGGGGGTGTGGCCCGTGTTTAGTGACGGACACGGCACATGGACGTGCTTAGGCATTAGGGAGTCCGTTTCAAATGAGCTGCAGCAGGTTGCTGTTATTGTTGTTGTTGTTGTTGTTGCTGCTTGTTGGTGTTAATTTGGCAAAATGCGGTTTCGGGTTTTTTCTAACTTGATCAAAAGCTGAGGACACGCTGCTCGTGTCATTCTCGTTTCTGCAGTTGCGTGTCCTGCACACAGGCGCTTAACAACTGCCAATTTTCATGTGCTGCAACTGGCGATCCCTAGAGCCAGGGACAGGCACACGGACAGCTGCTTGAACGATGTTTGTCTTTGGCTTTGGCTTTCAGTTTTTTTTTTCGTCTTCTCGCATTTTAATAAGCAAATATTTGGTTTTGTTTAATTTTGTGCTGCAATTTTATGAATGAGTTGAGTTTGAGTTGCCATCAATCAGCTGTTGGCTGGTGGTTGTTTGATGAGCGTCCTCGTCAACAGTTAAGGCTACGTCGTCGTTCTCGTCCTTGTACCCGTCCTCGTCCTCATCTGCGTCTCAAGTGGGTGAGCAAACATGGCGCATGACTTCATTAGCACACTTTTTGGCTTGGACTGGGGCTTTGGCTTTGGCTGTGGCACCTGCAAGTGCCACTGCCACTGCCACTGCCACTGCTGTAAATAAAACTCGAAAATGCGCTTCTTATTTGTACAATTGACACCTTGAAAGCGGCAGCCAGACACAAAAATAATAATAACAATAAGAAATAAACGAATTGAAAAAAAAGCAGCCGCTTCAATAAAATGAACATGCGCAGAACTCTCTTAACACCTTCTCGAGTGGAGTGCAGCAACAACAACAACTTCAGCTGCCTGTCACAAATGCCAAGTCATGGCAAATGAGTGCACACTTTTTTGTTGCTTGGGTCGATCCTGGCCAGCGAGAGCGAGAATGGGAATGGGAATGGGAACGGGAATGGAAACTCTGCTGCGCACTGGACTGTAAAAAGCGCAAGGGCCTTGGCATTAGCAGTCGTAGTCGAATTCAGGGGTTTCGGGCCATGGTCCGTTTATTAATAGTTGTTAAGCGCACGGCTACACCCTCGCCAATGGCCAATGGTCAGTTGTGCCATCTAATGGCCAAATGAAGTGCCTGGGCTGGCCAAGGCACGGCCCCGCAGTTTGAGAGGGTTCACTCGCTCTTTCGCTTTGCCTAATTTTGTTCAGGTGCAATTTGTGCTTGGAGCGTGAAGAGCAGTTAACAACAATAAAAAGACAGAAACAGAAACACACAAAAAAGAACAGAGAACAAAAAATGGTCAAATCATGCATAGTTGCTGAACTAATCCGTCAAAATGTAGGGCCAGGTCTCAAACGGAGGGATTATATGTAGATGTGGTCGTTTTTTCTTCCTCTTTATACTGAAACGAAACAGCTGCTATTCATTTGCATGGCGGGCCCGAGGCAGGAAATAGCTAAAAACAGCCAGGCGTACACTGAAAGAAAATAAATGTACATATTAGTGAATTTTTCATTTAATCAAAATCCACTTAAAGTAAACTTTAAATGAGTTTCTTTTTTTTAAGATTTAAACACTATATATATTGAGTTTTACTAATCTCTCCCTGTCTCTTTCTATTGCAGACATCCGCTATTCCCGCTCTTGGCGCTAATATTCGAGAAATGCGAATTGGCCACATGTACACCGAGAGAGCCTGGCGTGCAAGGTGGCGATGTTTGTTCATCGGAATCGTTTAACGAGGATATTGCAATGTTCAGTAAACAGGTAAGTCGACAGAACAGAAAGGAGACCAACGGCAGTTGGCCTATATCCATCTCTTTCAGTGCGTGCCTTGGGGGTAATTGGAGCTGTGCTCGTTGAGCGAGCGCTGTGCTGCCACATGTGCCACATGCGGCACATACAGCGCAGCTCAGAGACTGTCCTCTAAATCGCGGCACACGAGTCTAACGAAGCAAGCCGTTAAATGATCGGATTACGTATCACGCTACTCTCCTTCTCCCTCTCTCTTTCTCTCTCTCTCTCTCTCTCTCTAGTTCTCTCTCAAGTGGCTGCACTTAATTACATTTGTCTTGGGCCTGCCTTGCCATATGTCACAAATATGCGCTGCCACAATTGACACTTCCCTTGACGGCTGTCGTTGCCCAAAAGCTGAGCTCATAAAAAGCGAGGCAGCAGCCGAAATGCGAATACTCTGCCACGCTGACATTTAAATAATTTACGATGTTTTAACATACAAATTATAATGTTGCAAGTCGTTTTCGTACGTTTGTTGTCTACCCTTGTAGCCACATCCTGGCACCGTCTCCCTCCCCCTTCCAACAGGCTCCTTTTGCTTGCTGCTATTTTTATGAACGAGATTGCATTAAATACACACAGACGCTTACTCAGAGGGCGAGAGAGATACGGGCAAAACTTATGGCTCCATCTAGAGATTTTCATGTCGGCGACATTTTTGGCGCGCCAAAAAAATAAAAATAAAAATAATAAAAGAAAAGACAAAAATAATAATAAAAACAACAACAACAACGGCAAAAGTCGCCCACTGTGTTGTTGTTTCTGATGGCCAGTTGAAATTTGTTCGCAAAAAAAAATGATGTTTTTATTTATGGTCCATTTGGAATTTTGACAGGCCTGCCATGGGTAATAAAACCAACAACAACAGCAATCACATTTATCAAGATACGTTTTAGGTCCTTTCCTGGCGAGGTGTTTTTGTTGTTGTAAGCCATAATGATTTGTTGATTGGTTGTTGTTGTTGTTCTTGTCGTTGTTGGTATCCAGCGCGAGATTTTGATGAACTTTTGTCAAATTGACAATGAAATGCCAATAAAGTTAACAAATTTCACAATATGATGCAGCTTGAGTTGAGTACTATGATATCAAAGAGAATCACTGTCGATCTTTTGAGACGTTTGAAGACATATTTAAGACATATTTCAGTCGTGACTGCTATTTTATCACAATTTATACTTTGGCATAGTTAAATATTGCTCTATTTATTTAAGCACTTATTCACATTTTTCCCAATCTTAATTTCTTAAAATGTAATTGCTTTTTCGCACTTGCCGTTTGCATAACTCATAATTTTGAATGCAGCATTTTAGTTGTCACCCTCATAGCCGAACATTACTTCGCACTTTGCCTTGTGAATGAGCCACAACAAGCAGCAGGCAGCGCAGCAGCATCCAAATACAGACACAGATGCAGATACACATGCAGATGCAGATACAGATGCAGATACAGATACAGACGCAGATACAGATACAGGGACATACACCATCAACAACTAAGTTGTCGCTTGCATTTCATTTGATTTGATTTGAATTCATTTCTTTTTTAGTTGGCTACTAAATTGATGCCTCTGCTGCTGCTGCGCTGCGGCCGCTCTTCGGGGTCGTTGTTGTCTGTTGCCGTCTTCGGCTGACAAAAATAACTCAAAAATGTCATTCGCCCATCGAATTTTAACAAACGAGCAGCGCAGTCACCCAGTCGACTCGACTGCCAACATGGGCGCTAAAAATATGTGGCGATACTTTTTTAGCTGCCCCACTGTCGATGCATTTTATATAGATAGTTTGCATCTAGATACATGCATATGTGTATATATATATGTATATGTATGTATATGTATATATAGATATAGAGTCACTTCATTTTGACTAAGCAACTGCGTAAAATGCGCCAACGCCAACGCCACAGATCGAGAACGGGAACGAGAACAAGATCGAGAGATCTCAACAATCTGAACGGTCGGCGCACTCGGCATATCGTTTGGCATATACTTAGTTAGGCGACTTTTGGTGTTGGCGCTGCTAATGATGCAGCTAAGGAAACGCTTTATAATTTCTCTTTAAAAGCAGCTGAAGAAAAAAAATACAAAATACAAAATAAAAATAATACAGAAATATATACATAAATATATATACATATGTACTTTATAAATAAGCAACAAAAGCTGAAGATGTTGTTGCTCCCAAACGCGACGCGACGCATGTCTTTCTGTCAGTCTACATGACTGTTGTTGTTGTTGCCGTTGTTGCTGTTGATTTCTCCCCATACAAAAATTGCTTAATGTGCTGCAGCCTTTGTCTCCACTGTCTTGCATCTGCCCCCTTACTCTCTGTATCTGTGGCAAAGACAAAGAACCCCTAAAGTCAGCCCCATGCTGATTGCCCAAATAATTTTTATGATTTCATTTTAAGTAATTTTTAATGAAAATCAGTCGTCACAATGGCCACGCGTTGCAAGTAACTTCGGCCCGACTGCCTGTCGCGCAGCCAACTGACAACTTTTTGGCGTTTTGGCTAATAGTTTGTACATGCGATGAGTTGATTTTTGGCGTTGACAACGCGGCTCCATTGTCTTGTTGTTCCCGCTGATCCTCTAGTTGCTGTTCGGGTTGCTGTTGTTGTTGTTATTGTGGCAGATTGCAACCATGCGTACAGCAGTGCCTGCGTCTGCTTCTAAGTAGTTGTCTCCTCCACACACACACATATACACACACATGCACAGTCACAGCAGTACTATGTTGGGGGCTGTCTGTTTTGGCATGATGATTAATGAAGTGCGGGTAAAATGATGATGATGACGATGACGATGACGATGATGCTGATGTTGATGCTGCTGACGATATTTTGAATTTCTGCGGCAGGCCCGCGTTGTTGTTGCCGTTGTTATTGCTGTTTTCCATATGAACAACATGAAGCTGTTGTCTGTTGTGTGTGTTGTGTGTGTTGTGTGTGTTGTGTATCATGTTGTTGTTGCTATGTAGTCTCAACTCAACTACAATGTGGCCTGCCTTGCGGACTGTCCTTGACATTATACTTATGGTAAAGGCTGTAGCTACATCTGTCACAACATTGACACTGCCCGCGACGAGCCACTTTCTACTAGACCCATAACTCACTCACTTACTCTTGGCCCAAAGAAGTTGGAAGAAACGCCTCTGGCTCTGGATATTGTGTCTCTGGATTAGCAGCTGGCAGGTAGGCAGCCTCTCGCAAATGAAATACAGAGAAACCCGAACAGGTTAAGCGTTAATACCAATCAATGTCTTGGCCTATGGCTGGGCAACGCTTGTACAAAAGCAATTTAATGTGGCCCGTTCTCGGACTCGCTTTTCCCAACATTCTGTTTTGTTTTCGTAAATTGCATTTTCTGATTTCGAACGAAACGAAACGAAAAGAAAGATACACACACACACTCGCACACACACAGATTTCAATAGTGAGCCCATAATCAGGTATGAAAGGTTACGCTTGCGCAGTTGTGTATTGTCAGAGAGCAGGCAGGCAGGCAGGCAGGCGGGCAGGCGGGCGACAGGAATGCTCACTTGGATCTGGCATGGGCTATGGCACTGCTGGAACTCTGTCTGCAGCTCTACGCATTTGCGTGTGTGTCTCTCGGTCCGCCCGTCTCGTTTGCTGTTGCTGAAAGGAACTTAATCTCCTTTGTGCAATATTCCCTTCTGCCTCAGCCGGAGTCGCAGTCGCAGTCGGAGTCGGAGTTGGCTCCGCTTTAGCCAGGCTGTTGTTTTGTTCTTTTAATGATAAAAAATACAGAAACCTTTGCCTTTTTATTTGGAATTTGGTATTGGTACCTTTTTAATCTCTGCTGCTGCTGCTGTTGCTGCTGCTCCTTCTCACTCGCACTCCTTCTCTGTCTTTTAGCTATGCGCAGTTATATTATTAAAGCATTGTTCTTTTATTCGCTCGTGCAACCCTTAGGACCAGCGGGTTTTTGGTTTTGAATTTCTTGGCGAACAAAGGCGCAACTACATACAATCAGACATTTGCCCAACTTGTTAGCCCAGAAAATGAAAATGAAAATGAAAAAAAAAAAAAAAAAAACAGCAACTGCGAAAAGAGCTGCTTTGCCCCGTTCTTAGATAGGGATTGCGCAGCCGCAACTGTTGCCAGGGCGAGGTCGAAGCGACGAACCCAAACTGCGCCGCAGCCTGCGTTGGCACAGCGTGAACTGATTTGGCACAGCCTGCCCGAGAGAGCCACCCACCAGGGTAACCAGCCCATATTTACTTTACTCTACTTCAGTCTACGGCTGCAAACGCACTTTTGATTACATTTGCCAGTTGAGAGTTGAAAGTTGGCTCGTCAGAAGCGAGCAACGAAATTCGAATTCTGTTGCTTGTATTCAAATATTTGTTTATGAAACCACTTGGCGCCTTTTAAATGTTATTATTTAGTTTGCTGCTTCTTAAATTTATCCTACACTCCCTGTGAGTGTGTGTGTGTGTGTGTGTTTAGATTGTGCGCGCATTTGGTCGGGGTCGTTAGACGGATCGTCTGCCTAGCTGATGACTTTCAATATTTGTACAATAGTTTGACCCTTCTTAACAGCTCTATATATACGATATGAAATGGTGCATACCGCATTTCGTAGATACATTATCGCTGTGCGAGTGCCACATTACTTAGACCCTAATACGTTCGTCAAATACTGCCCCTAACCCATTAGATTGGCCCTCTTGCTGCCATTAGAATGCAGCCAGCAGAGGGAGGAATATATATATATATATATATGTATATATATATATAGAGAGAGAGAGAGAGAGAACGATTCTCGATGTTGATGCATGCATTATGCATAAGTATATCCATGAATTAAGCTCGCTATACAGAGCATCTGAATAGGTCGAAACTTAGATAGTCGTTGGCCTTTTCCTCGACTTTTCTCTTGTACATCAGTATTTATTTCGTATGACAGAAGCCGTACAGCATTTTATTGCTCATTTGCCCATTATCATTTAGTTCTCTAAGCAGCTCAACTAGTTCATTCCGATGCGAGTCTTTCGTTGCGCCTTTATTTATGTGCCGTTACTTATGAGCCCCCATGATTTATGTCCCGCTCTCGCGGACTAGACGTGTGCTAAACGCTTTCAATTAAAAGCAAAAGAAGCGTCGAGCTGCTGCCTTGACAAATTGGCCAATGAGTGTTGACAATCGATGGCACACACATACCCTGTATTCAATTAAAAACATGGCGTATATGTGGCTTGCACTTTATATAGATTGGAACTTTTTGGATATGGAAAGTATTTAATTGTCTGAAAACAAAAAAATTATAAATATAAATTAATAAAAATATGAATTGTTTCTTGAACTATATGGATCGCTTATTATAAGCATGTCTTATAAAATAAAATATTTTTTTGTGACTAGAATCGTATATTTATTAAATCTTAAATTCAGTTCGAGTGACATTGGGTATTTTCTCGGCAGGCATTCTGCTAAGCAACACATTCATTTGTTTCTTATATCCCATCTGTACTTTGCATTTTCGTGCTGTTATCAGCACCCGAACGCCGGATGTTTGTCGAGCCCCGGAGCAGACTCCTTTGGCATGATGAGAGCGATCCATTAGGCACAGGTACCATTTATATGCGCCACAAGTAGTCAACGAAAGCAACACACAAATCTCTAAATAACAAGTCCAAGTTGTTGTTGTTGTTGCTGCTGCTGCTGCTGCTGCTGTTCCTTTTGACTGTTACATTCCAATGCAAATATTGACATTCAGAATGTTGCTAATGTTTACGCGCTTCTACGCCAGATTGTTAAAAGTATTTGAGCCGGCAGCGGCAGAGGCAGCTACCTCAGTGCGTCGTTTGTTTTGGGTCGTAAAAGGTGGCCAAGTGTCTTCAGCCCAGAGACACACTTACAGATACAGACACGGTGATAGAAACAGATACAGATACAGATACAAGGTTTATAAGCATGAGCGCATCATATAAAAAGCAAATCAGACGAGACGCGCGGCATGTGGAACTGTCCCATTATGGAACTACGGGCAGCTTTTACTCTGGCATTGGCACCGGCACCGGCACTCGGATTGTCACCTCAATTGTCGCTTTTTGTTGTAGTTTTTACTACCGATATTGTGTGCCCATTATAAAGATAAAAACGATGAACGCGCCAGATCGGGTGCGTTACACATTTCTCGTTCGGCTTTGGGATGGGTTCGGGTTGGGGCTGGGGTGGGGTTTGTGGTTGGGTTTATGTTTATGTTTTGTTTTGTTTTGGTTTTGCTTTGTTAGTTTGGTTTGGTTTTTCTTTTGCTGCTAATGTCGGTTAAAGGTAATCAGCTACATTAAACAAGTACTACAACAGCATTATCATCATTATCGCGATTATCGTTATTATCATTATCATGACTATCAACATCATCAGCAGTGGCACAACGTCATCAGCTCTAAGCAAATACTATTTTTGGTATTGCATTACAACAAAATTATTGTTCAGCTCTTTGTGTGTGTTGTGGGCGAACGCATTGGGATGGGAACTGCAACTCGAACTGGAGCTAGGGGACGGTGCAGTGGCGTTGTGCAAGCTTTTAGGTACTTAACTGTGGCTATTTGTTGTTGTTGATGCTGCCGATACCTGTTATTGTTGTTCACTCTGTGTGTAGGTGTGAGAAATATGATAGGTTCTCTGGGGTCTTTGGTTACTTGCTTGAGGTAACTGCAATTTTCAAGTGAATGATTTTGGAAACAGATGTTGTGGAATCATGGCACAAGACACTGGCAAACAGACGGCCTCAACTTTAACTTTGACGGCTCTATGAAGTCACTTGGCTCAGGGTAATCGAAATATGTGTCTAAATTTAATACTGTTCTTAATTCCATTAGATGCTTTATTCCTGCTGCAATAAAGTTGAACATATTTTTGATCAAAAAAATGTATATACCTTTGTTAAATTCGCATCTATATAGCCTTTCGACTTTACATCATTATGGAATTTGAATTAATGAATATTTTAAAAAAATTAGAATTATTTTTTTTAATTAAAACAAACCACTTTCAACAGTTTAAGTTATTATACCTTGCGTTAGTTTTAAAACTCTGACTGCAAGTAAAAGTAGTTAAAAATAACTACAAACATTTAAAAAACATTTAAATGATTATCGATTAGTTCTCAATTTTGTATATTATTTGCAGCTTTTAATATATAATAGATGTTCCCCACACAGTGAGAGCATCCAAAACTAGAAAGCTTACTTATTTTTGTTTGTTTTTCAATTCTTTAATGTAACATATCGACAGCGTCTCTCAACGAAAGCTAAGCACAAAAATTCGGCAAAAGTTGTATATTTGCTGTGCTTGTTGTTATTGTTGTTGTTGTTGTTTTTGGTGTTGTTGTTGCTGGGCTAATGCGTTTGTCTTGCGTTTGTTTATGATAGCAGCCCGCATGCAGCCGAGGGGTATAGCGAACTAGGGCCGACTCTGGCGCCGTAGCACGCAGCGAAATACAAAAGTAATAATGAAAATTAGTGAAGCTACGTGCAGCAATTTAGGCGCCACAGCGTCAAACTGCAGATCTCCAAACACACACACACACACACACACAGAGAGATACACAAAGAAAACCCATTAACTTAGATAAACTAATAAGAGAAACGTGCGTTTGCGCTGCGAGCTGACAGTGCACATGAACTAGTTCCAGTTCAAGAGCTGTTATTGTGCCGATGACGGTGCGTCTGCGGCTGTTATCACTGCAGTTTCTCGAGTGCTTGGGGTTTGGGGCTTTACACTTGTGATCGTTAGTTGTCCGGCTCTTTGGCTACTGTGCGCGCTGATTCCAAAAGTCGACATGGCCGGGTGCATAAATTGCTTTATGGCCGTTTGCTGGGCGCGCTTTATGGCCATTACTCAAGTGCTCAAGACTTCACTATATACTTGCACACTACACACTTGCAGCTCACGTTGCGCCCTCCGCTGGCCTCCTCTCACAGGTTTATGGCCAACACAATGCCAGGGCTATAAACGCGGGCGGACCCGGACGAGCAGCTCCTAGCTATTGGCATAATAAAAACGTAGCAAAAACAAATGCTTCTCCCCCTCGCAACCGCAGACACACATACGCACCTACCTCATACACATTTGAGGCGTTTTATGGACTTGAGCTCTTTTGTGGATTGCGTTTCGATTTTTATTTCGGTTTTTAGTGGCTCAAATTTCTATAAATTTATCATGTGAGAAATTAAAAGCAGTTCTGATTGAATCATAATTCCAAGTATATATGTATAAAGGTGCACGTATGTATGTATACATTTATTTATACATGTATGTATATTGGGGTTTACTTTGGCTTTTATGACGCGATTGTCACTGCTTCCAGTTAATAGCACGTGGCCAGGTTGATGAAATGAATTTGATTTGAAAATGCCGTACAATTTATGACACCTACACGCGGGCCGATCTTGCCACGGTACCCTGCGAGACAAGCAACAGAACGCCACCGGAACCCGAACTCCAACCCGTACCGCCACACGAACCCGAACCCAAACCCAACCCCAATCCCCTCGAGGCCAGAACGTTGTGGCTGTCGTTGGTCTGGTGATTGTATAATTGCATTTATGGGGGCATCATAAAAACGCTTGAAGAGCTGTATCTAAACAGTAGTGATTTTTTTTTGTCGCCGTTGCTTGCGAAATTTATGAGCTGCCCATGTGAAACTGATTAGAATGTGTGTTGGGCACAAGTCAAGAACTTGGACAGCACATGGGCGATATGACACGCAATTTTCTATTTTATTTTTAAAGTGTGTGTGCGTGTGTGTGTGTGTGAGTGTGTGAGGGTGTCTGTCTGTCTATGTGTGTTTGACTTTTTTAGGGGTTTCCGCATTGGACACTACTTGGAAATTGAAAATATGCTTCTTTGCGTTGGCTATAAATATGAAATTGTCAGCTGCAGACGCCCACGCGGCGGTGTTGACAAAATGTTTTCGACTGGGCGCAGTGTATAGAATTTTCCTGTTGCTTTTCATTTTCGTTTTCATTTCAAATTTCATTTTGATTTTCATTTCATGTTGATGTTATTTTCACGCCCGCCGTTGACTCGGCGTCCCGGCTTATTTATAGACTTGTCTCATGCTGTGTATTTGCTTGTTGGCAATGATTTATACATTTTTAAAAACCTCATCGCAGACAACAGCATTTCATTTGCCCATTGGGCCAGCGCTTATCAGTGGGCCTCGACTTGTAATTACCACCGAGAGCAGCTGAAAGCCTCTCAGAGGAGAGCCGCTGGCGGCCATTTTGATTCAGCCGAGACTGAGACGGCGACTGAGTCGGAGACTGAGAAGTGCGTGTGTGCAATATGCCAGTTCCCCAGTGTTCCCCGGCGAGCCCCGATGTCTCCCCTACGTAAAGAAACCGCGACCCTCGGGCTTTTCATATCAGCTAAAGCAAAAGCGCGACCTGGTCGCCAGTCAGCCATCCAAACGGAGAGTTATCATGCAAACCAGTTTGACAACTTTACTTCCACATATACATAGCTTATGTGTGCGTGTGTGTATGTGTGTGTGCAACGCCAGCGACCAACCAGCATTTGAAAATGCAACATTAAAGCCAACTGGCAACAACTTTGGCACAACTCTCCACACGCAACTTTTGCTACGTTTTCATCTCTCCTCAATGGTTGGGCTTTGTGTGTGTTGTTGTTGTCTTAGTCGTAGTTGTAGTTGTAGTTGTAGTTGTTGCTCTGGTGTGGCCTCACAATGGGGCGTTTTTCTCATGCTTCATTGTGGCCTGGTACCCACATATCTGCAGATGTCTGGCCAGCGAGTTCGAATTGGACTTGTACTCCTTACCGATCCGATCTGCAGCTCGATGTGTGTGTGCGCAACATAATTATTAGTCATGTATGGCTCAGTTGATTCAAATTGCCGTTACGATACTTAAGTGTCTGGTATGGCGTTTCTCGGACCAAGATTTGCCAGTTAAAAGACGCCGAATGTGCGGCTCATTAGAGCTTAAGGATAGCTCGAAAATGCCTATGATTTTAGTTAAATGTAACCCAGGTTTACGTTAAGCAGAAGTTTAGGTCTTATTGTAACTCTGATGGTTCAAGAGTTTAAATGTAAGCGATCTTAAGTTGGAGCATATTAGACAAAATATGGTTTTATGAAAGATATCACAGTTCAAAGCCATAACAGATATATTCTATATTTTCTGTTCTACATGGCCTGCAGTGCAGCCTTGCATAGTTATATTTACTGGGTGGTCTAATACCAAAACAAAAATAAATTCGAAAAAAAAGAACAAAAATGAACGCAAGTACAAGGTCGACTTGAGATATGCGTCAATATAAATTTTCGCAGCGGGTGTAGCTTTGTTTTTAATGTGTTTTGTTGCTTATCTATGTATCTATTGAAGAACGACCCAAGCTGGTCTCGCAAGCAGATCTCACAGATCTGACATGGGGCAGGCTATGTGGTTCCGTGAGAGCCAACTGAGCGCTGCGAACTGAACAGCAATCTTCAGTATTAGCAACAACAACAACAGCACAACAGCAACAGCAACACTAATAAAATCAACAAATAATTCGCAGCATTTATTTGACCTTCTGTCGCATTTCGGTCGGCCGCGGTCTGTGTGGCCATTTTTTGTTGTTGTTTTTTTTTTATCTAGCCACATATTGCTTTTGTGATTTTTATCTAAGTGTGTGGTTTATTTCTGTTGCCTTTTGCAATAAAAATAAAAAACGAGAATCGCTTTTATGGTCACAGCTAGTCACCTCTGCTCTGATGAGCAACAACAGCAACAGAAACAGAAAAAGCAAAAGCAAATTTTACGCAAATGTTGCGTTTCCCATGCTGTGTTTTGGTAACCGTCTCTTGCTGTTGTTGTTGTTGTTGCTGCTGCTGTTGCCGTTGCCGTTGTCGTTGCTGCCTGGTTTATATGTAGTATTTTGCTTGCTGAGCGCTTATCGCTTGGACTGTGAGCTGGCATCATAAAACTGCGGCGACACAGACAACGGACAACAAAAACAAAAACAACAAAAAAAAAAAACACTGGCGACCTAGTCACGGAGTGGTTCAGAGCTGCAGTTACCACCTGCCTGCGTTCGTCAAGATTCAGCACAGCAGCAAGAGCAACAGCAGCAACAGCTGCCACTGCTCATGCATATTTGCAACGATTTGAAGCTAGTCTACAAAATGTTTTGCTCTTATACTAATGCCGTCTCCTTCTCGCTCTCTGCCTCTCATTTCAGATAAGATCACAGAAACCCTACTATACCGCAGATCCCGAAGTCGATTCACTGGTGAGTAAACAAAACGGCGCTCAGCAACAATGTTGCAGCAACATGCCAAAAGATCATGGCCTAACTAAGAGTGTGTGTGTGTGTGTGTGTGTGTGAGTGGCTGTGTGTGTCTGTGCGATCACCTTGACCCAAAACAATGACAACAATTGAATAATTTTCTTTTATTTAGAATAAATCACAGCAAATTTAGCAGCAGCCAAAGCAATTTATGAGCATTTGTTTGTTCACTTGCAACGAGCAGCGACGTCCGAGTCCGAGTTCCAGTCCGAGTCCGCATCCACATCCAAGTCTATATCCACGTCGACGTCTACGTCGACGTCCACGTCCACAGCGTCATCCACTGGGCAGCGGACTAAGTTGTTTAGTCATTTTATTGGACAGCGTTGCCATACTTTTCTCTCGCACGCATTTTGATTTTTGCATGTTGCTGTTGCTGGTGCTGTTGCCTGAGGATGGGAATGGGGATGGGAATCGAAACGGGTTGGGGTTGGGGATGGGGGAGACAAGCAACGACCAACGACCGATGCTCAACGTCGACTACAATATGAAGCAGAACGATTTAATGATGCATATGACATTTTTGCACTCTCTAAATGGGCAGCCTTTGGGTGTGCAAAAGACGACGGCAACAACAGCAACAACAGCAACAGCAGCAACAACAGCAACAACAGCAACAACAATGAAGCCATCGTCGTGCTCGTGGGTTAGTTAAATGCATTCAGATCTGGGTAGTCAGAGTCGGAGCCCCAAGGCAAAGGCAAATGCCATCAAGGCAACCTTGACGGCGATCATGGCGTGATCATCATCATGTTGCTGTTGCTGTTGCTGTAATAATCACGTTGACGACGATAATGATAATGCCGATCAGCTGGGCAACAAGTGTCCGAAATCTTTCAAGTATGCCAATTTCCAATGATGAACAAACAGATGCTAAAAAGATCCAATGCTAAAATCTAAGCATATAAACTAAGATATCTTTTGTCACAGTGCTTAAGATACTTCATTCCACTGCAACGCATGAGTCAGAATGTGGTTGCTGCCTCTCAGTTTGTGTCCAGCACATATTCCAAGGCAGTTTTGGAGCGCACGGTGCCCATGTAAATCAAGACGGAAATGCTGCGTGCAAAAAGTTCAAAACGAGCCATGCAATTGGGCTGCACAAATCGCGTCAATAGTTGCTGCTGCTGCTGCTACTGCTGCTGTTGCTGCATATAAAGAGATTAAGGGGCAAAACTAATTTTAATTGCGGCTGCGTTCGTACCACTCGACAGCGGCCTCTGCTCGGTCGTAAATGTGTCACTCACTCACGCAGAGCAACAGCAGAGATGCTGCTGCTGTTGCTGTTGCTGTTGCTGCTGTCGCTGGTTTTATGGCGTATTAGTCGCCAGCAACAGCAGCAGACGCAGCCGAGAAATCTCTGGCGGTGGCCCTAATTTTATGCACTTGCAGATTAGTTTATTAGTTGTAGTACAAACTCACTGAATGCCAGCCGGCCCCAACATGCAGCCACAGTCAATACACACACTCGGACACACACACACATTCAGAGAGACATGCATGAGTAGAGAACTGGCACCCGGACCTGGGTTTGGGCCCGCTTGTCCGCTCTGATCGACTATGGCTCTGGCCGTGGCCGTGTGCGCCTGCGTACTTTGGCCATAAATCATTTTGGCATGCCACCACTCTGTGGTGGTGGTGCTGCTGCTGGTGGTGGACTGAGTAACCACCGCGCCTCCGCCCAGCTCTAGAGAGTTCATGTTTGAACATTTAAAAGTGCATTTAGTAATACTTACTTAAAAAAAAATGTACTCTTGGTGGTTTTGTGCTTTGGATATATACGTACACACACACACACACACACACACAACACTTATATGTGGCTGTGCTATAAAAATGTTTATAGCATGTTTTCTCTATGTTATTATTTTACTATGCGGTTCACTTGGCCGCGGCTTGACATTAAATGAAATTCTTTAAAGTTTTTGTCGGCTGCAGCTGTTGCTGCTGCTGCTGCTACTCCGCCAGCAAGAACAAAAGCAACAAAAGCGGCAGCAGCAGAAACAGCAGCAACAGCAGCGGCCACACCAGTTAGCAGCATCGTAAAAATGTCAAATGTCAAACTGACGTTTTAATTAGCATCTGGTCACCCTAACAGTTGGCGCTCTTGTGATTCCTGAGTGTGTGTGTGTGTGTGTGTGTGTGTGTGTGTGTGTGTGTGTGTGTGTGTGTGTGTGTGTGTGTGTGTGTGTGTGTGTGTGTGTGTGTGTGTGTGTGTGGTTTCGGGGCGTCAAACGATTTGTTTGGAAGCACTCTTTATGGCTATGAATTTTATTATCATTTGTGATATGCATAACTCATATTTGTTCTCTCTTTCTCGCACCTCTCTTTCTCTTTGCAGATGGTGCAAGCAATACAAGTGCTTCGGTTTCACCTTTTAGAGTTAGAAAAAGTGAGTAAACATTGATTAAGTATAAAACAAACTCTACAATTAAGTATTAGATTAAGAATTAAGTTAATCTTAAAGGCATTGCAATACGTTTAGAAATTAATAGAGGGATAAATATTTAATGTGTATAATAGTTTTCCAAATTTCGATTCGGTCAAAGCACTAATAATATTACACAATATGTTTACCGTTTTTTTTTACGTAGAAGGTGGAATAAGCTATTGTTGATCACCCACGGAGACAGTTATCTGTGCCACTTTTATTGCTTACTCCTTGGCCACTTTGCTGGCTGCAGATCATCAACTCACAGCTGCAGACTCAGCAGTCGTGCAATTAACTGCTAGCCAAGCTACAAACATTTATCACCAACCCCAACGACCACCCATAAAACCCATAAATCAATTGCAAAAAAAATGGAAATCAGGTCCGACTGCTGGAGCTAAAGCAGGAAGATACCCTGTAGTACCCTGTGTAGATACGATCTTATAAAAGACAAATAAATAAATATTGAAATAATTCATATATCTTTAAAATCGACAGGTATGGACACACAGACAGACAGTGGTTGACTATTATGATATTAACGTTTAACCTAGCTTCCATATATACCCATTTTCAAAGGTTTCTTGACAACGGGGTATATGAAAAAAAAACAAAGTTACAAACAGGCGCTCATTTCAATTGCCAACATTTGTGTTGACATTTTATGAAGCTTGTAGGCAGGCTCCAATTGGAGACACACACACACACACACTTGCACACATGCATACACAGCATGCGGTCATATCTCTTTTGCAAATGTCTAAATTAAAGCTGTACAACAACAGCAGCGACAGCAGCAACTGTGGAGTTGGCCATGTAGCTGGCCGTGGCCAAAACTGCATTATTTGCCAATCAAAATTGTAACATGAAAGCCGCTTGCATAGCTTTAGATAGAGATAAGTACAGAAATGCGGACCGACAGGATGTGACATAGCATTTACAAAACGAGATATGAGCATGCAAAGGACAAATATTTGTGGCTGTATTCGTGTGGGCTGCGGGGCGGGTGCTTTGTCCGGGGCAGGTGTTTGCCCAAGATACTGGCAACAAAAAAAAAAAACAAAAAAAAAAATAGGTGGAGCTGTTCGGGTGGTGCGTTCGAATCTACAATATTTGCATTGGGCGCCGCACAATGCAATGCATTCATCTGCGGCGCTGCTTTGTTGTTAATTCATGAGGTGTGGATGTCTCTCTCTCTCTCTCTTTACCTCTATCTCTATCTCTATCTCTCTCTGTGTCTGTCTGGGTAACCCTCGGCGCACATAAATAATTTTGGGAATGCAGCAACAAGCAACACCTACTTTATTATTGGACACTATAGTCTAAATGGAAAAATTACAGGTTGCCTAATTTGTTTTAATTTCAAATAATATGCAAGCGCTTGACTAGCCTGGGTGCGTGTGTCTGCGGCGGCTGCCTTAATGGAAGTTGTTCCTCAACGTGGTCGTAATTAATGCCTCCCCCCGCCCCTTGTTCACTGTCCACTGCTGCTGCTGCTGCTGCTGTGCCAAGAAAATTAATTAGGCAAATGCGCAGCGAAGCGTGGAGCGTCGACCGTTGGGCCGGCAACCGAAACCGAACTCGAAGTCGAAGTTTAAGCTGAAGCTGAAGCCCAATACGAAGCTGAGTCGGGCTTTGAGCTAAACCCGTCATCAGAGTGTATTCTGGGTTGTTGTTGTTTGTCTTTTTTTCAATTAAGTCTTAAGTAAGAAATTATGCAAAACATTATAAAAACAACAATAAGAACGCATGGCAAACGTTCAAAGAATACGAAGCTGAGCCATTTGGGCAGCTCTCGGGGCTTGAGAAATTGTTGTGTAGGCCCCCAGAAGACATATACAGTTGTGTTCGGGCTGCGATTGGAACTGGGACTCAGGTATTGGGCTAATGACACCATGCCAGCAATGACAAATACAAACAGCAAAAGTCAATCAATGTGCAATTAGCGTTGGCCAATCTTAATTACCAGCTCCAGCAGGCAAGCGCTTTCTATTGAAAGTAGTGCAAAGTAGTAAGCCAAGTCGGTATGTAAGTCAGTCAGTCAGTCAGTTTGTCAGTCAGTCTGTCAGTCACTCAGCCAGCTGCAATTTGTTGCAAGCGGCACCCTGTATAACAACAACAGACGAGTAGTGAAGCGAACGAGATCTTTATCATCATCACACAGAGCAGCGCACACAGCCCACGACAGGTTTTTGTTTTGTCATTTGTCACTCACACAGCTTGCGACACACACGAACCACGACGAACCAGCAATCGGCAACAGCAACAACCAACAGCAACAGCAACAACCAACAATCGGCACAAAGAACTGTAGCAACTTGTACAAAAGCAACAACAGCAACAAAATACAATTCATTTATATGCAGCCAACAAAATGCAGCGGGCGATTTTGGTGTATAAAATAAATAAAAAAGAAAAAAAAATCAACAAAATACAAAAAATAAAAAAGTATAATACTTAAATAAAATGTGCGGGCTGACTGGCAAAAAGCATCTATATAGGTTTATATTTGTATATATGTGTTAACTTATATACGTACATATATGTATATTGTATCTGTATCCGTGCATATTTGTTGCTGCTGCTAAAAACAACACACAGAATCAGTTAAAAAGACGCTTCAAGACTTGTGTCTGTCAAAACTGGTTTGCCAGCCCCAAGTGCCCAGTCCTCAGCACACAGTTCTCAGTTCCCATCCAGCACGGACAATTTTCGTCACAGAGTCACATGCAAAAAAAAAAAAAAAAAAAAATGAAAAAAAAGTTGAATAAAAAAAAACACTCGACGACGGCGCATTGCAATTGACAAACGGACAGTGGGACTGTGCCACAGACATACAGACGGACAGCCGGGCAGATAGACAGACAGACAACACACGTTGGGTCAGTTGCACACACCCCGGCAGGGGGTAAGCAGTCACAGCTTGGCGGCTGTACCGGTACCGGTACCGGCATGGGGGCACTACTACTACAACCTATACCACTACGTATGCGCAGCACAACACCGAATTGGGGGCCTTGTTTTGATGGCTTGGCCAGTTTGGTGCTACAACACCAAACGACAACTAACAGCTGTATTTTATTTTTGGGCTAAGCGAAAATACACTGTAAGCTGGACTCGACAGTCGATGGGAAAAATATGTGTGGGTTCGACTTGAAGGTATTTACACAAACTAAGCAAGATTAAAAGTTTTTTAATTCGATACATGATGTCTTAATTGTCTAAGGGACGAGTATCACGAAAATTGCACAAGTTAATACTTTTTATATTTAATGAAGCAAGCGGCTTTTACTTAAGCAATTGATTTTTTAATTTCTGTTTGAAGCGTAAACTTTCTTTCCGCCTACATTCGCTAAACACTCACAGTTCGTTTAGTTATTTAAATATATTATATCTTTTTATATTTTGATACATTTTTCACTGAGTTCCGTTTATTGATTTGTTGAATCCATTTTGTTGCTTATTCGTGAACGTTTTTGTTAGCCATTAGCGCAGCGCATTCACAGTTCGTCACATTTACATTTCAAAGCTGAATACCATTTCTATCTATATATTTTTTTTTTCTCTCAATTAAAATATTTATTTTTGCAAGCAGCTTAGATTCAGTTTGAAGTGTTTGTCGGCTGCCGTTGCTATTGTTGTTGCGATTATTGTTGCTGTTGTTGGTTTTTTAATTACATTTCATTTAAATGTCAGCAGTGTTGTACATTTTTTGCCGCACGCTTGTTAAACAAAATGCAAAAAATAAAGAAAAAAACTAGTTGCTTGACTGGGACAGAGGCTGCGACTGGGACTGGGACTGGGACTGGTACGGAGACTGGAGGCTGTGTCAGCTGGTCGGTTTCGTGTGAATCTCAGTCGGAGCTGGTCTAGTCGTCATCTCTGTATAGAACATTTAACGCTATCTATGAACGGAAATCGAAAATTACCACTGCGCAGATTGGAGCGATTTACATTAGATTAGAGAGAAACGAACGCAGGCAAACTGCAGTGCTGCAATGCTGCAAGGCAGGGGAGGGGGGATTGGGATGGTAAACAAAACTGTATGCCCGGACGCATTGCGATGGTATCGCTGGTAGAGGAAGCTGTAAACTGTGACGGGGACGGGACTGTGAAAAGTTTTGCTTAACAGGATGTACAAATGACTGTAACATTTACAACGCTTACAACAAGCAACGCCCCCTGTGTTGGCACTGCACTGCACTGTTGCTGCTGCTGTGGGTCTCAGTTGTGAGTTGCTGCTGTGCCCACCCAATGTGCAGCAGCAGCAGCCAGTCACAGCAGCAGCCAGCAGTCATAAATATCGCAATGAGCTGTTTAAATGTCACACACAACGCTGACAAATTAATCAAAAATTATCAGCGTCCAAGCATCGCTGCATCGCTGCAACAGCAACATGCCACAAAGGGCCGTGTCCCGGCCCGGGCCGAGACAGGCAACTGAGCAACTGAGCATAAAGCCGCATAAACATATCAATTTAGTAAGTATTTATGCCTTGTTGCTGTGTTCTGTTGTCTTGTGTTGTTGTTATTGTTGTTGTTGCTGTTGCTGTTGCGTGCAGGCGACTGCAACTGCGCCCTGGAAACATGTTGCTGGCGTGCTAATTGCGCGCTTTATGTGAATTGTTATGGCAACTTTGACAGCTACACATATATGAGACAACAATATGTTGCTGTTGTTGCTGCGCTGCTGTTATCAGCGAGCCGCAACGACAAATTTGAGTCCTGTCATAAACCAGTTGCTGCTGCCAGTTTTTATCAACGTTATATTTTTGGTGACAATAACATTGAACACAGGCAGCAGCATCCACAACGACGGCAGCAGCAGCAGCCTGCAAACAAGTTTGGCGAGTTTGGGCAATGGGCAACAAGTTAATAGCCAGCCAGTCAGCCAGCCCGCCCGCCAGCAACTGTTGCAGCTTTCGTGTGCCAAAAAAAAAAAAGAGAAAAGGAAAACAAGAGCCACAGCAGCAGCCGTTGCAAGAACACAACAACAAGCAATTTGCATAAGCAACGCGCACTTTTTCGTAAATTAAATGCCTGCCCGTTTAAATGGAGCACCCTGTTTTGTTGTCGCTGCTGCTGCTGTTGCTGTTGCTGCTGCTGCTGCTGCTGCTGCTCTGTCTGCTCGAGCCCAGCGCAATTAATTTCTTTTTAGCCGTGTCGGCGGCTGCATTCCTCTTTGGTGCGCAGCCTTTTTGCATATTTGCATATGCGCTCCGCCTGACTCACACTCACTTTGGCCTTATCGCATTTGTTTTATCATACACACACACACACACACACCGGACTCAGTTTTTGGATTCAGCCAACAACAACAGCAGGGCTTTAAAAACGCATTTTGTTGGCCCGTTTGCTGCTGCTGTTGCTGCTGACGCCAGCGATCGTCTGTATGCTGCACGTGCTGCTTGTTGTTGCCTGCTTGCTTAAAAGTGTGCCCTGCGGCTAAACTTGGCTGGCCAGCACTTCCTTTCCGACCAATGCTTTTGGCCAGCCAGCTCTCTATGCATATTTATGTGGCCGGCCTCGCATTTTTATCGCCTGCAAGCGCGTACACCTTCTAAGCTTAGCGGTTGCTGTTGCTGTTGCCGTTTGCTGTTGCTGACGTTGTCTACGCCATTTTTGAGTGCCATCATCAACCATTTGCGTGGCCCGAGTCCAGACCCGGGTCTGGGTTAACGCATAAAAAGCAATTTGCATGCCATTTGCAGCGGGAGCAAAGCAGGTTTTCCCTCGTCTTAGTTGTAGTTGTGTTGCTGCTGTCGGTCATGTTGTTGGTGTTGCTGTTGGCATAAAGAATGCAATGGCGCTAAGTGTTTGCAGCTGTCTCTGTCTATCAAGTTTAATGTCATATAAACTAACAGAATGCCTAATGAAGTCCCGATTGTGGAATTTGATTTAAGCCAAAACGTATTGCAATGCCTGAGTATTTAAGTAAAGTTATTAATGAAAGTAATAGAGCTACAAATCTATCGATAAAATATATGATTTTATATGTGATGGTATGCAAACCGCGAATAATACATTCATGAATACCTTATCCATAAATAAGTAATTTAAAAACAGGAAAATACATATATTTTTGATTGCTTTTAAACTCTAGTTTATTTTTAAGTTAGCGATAAAACGATATGTATTTATATAACTCTACAATTATGTGATATTGTCTTGGCGTCGCTCTTCTCACACAACATTTCTCTCTTTCTCTCTCTCTCTCATCTCGCCGCCCAAATTATGGCAATTTGCGGGTTTCTCTTTGCAGGTGCATGAATTATGCGATAATTTCTGTCATCGATATATCTCATGTTTAAAGGGTAAAATGCCAATAGATTTAGTGATTGACGAACGGGACACCACCAAACCACCAGAATTAGGTTCAGCAAATGGTGAAGGAAGAAGTAATGCCGATTCAACATCGCACACCGATGGAGCTAGTACACCAGACGTTGTGAGTACCCCCTTCGCGGGAGCACATGGTCCTATATTGGCGAGCTACAATGCGGTGGTGCACCCATGTTCGTAGTACGATAACGACCTTCTTGCAAAAACGAAGCGGGTGCTCACAATGCCCTGGGATTAAATGAATCAATAATAATAACCAAAAATAAGAATGTTGCGAAACTGCATAAGAAATTAAGTAAAATTAATTAATTTTGCAAAACTACAACAAAACATGATGCAAAACAATAATCTTAACGATTATTATGATGATCACAATAACAATAATAATAATATTGATGAATAAAATCCAATCAAAAAACGCAGAAGAAGTTGTACGTAATTATGAACAAGAACAAGAACACACACACATTGTAAATTAGTCAAAAGAATTCAAAAATACAGTACAAGAGAGCAAATAATAAATGAGAAAAGAACAAGCAAATTTCTAACGAGCACAATTGCAGCAGCAAGCAACTACAAAAAAAAAAAAAAAAAAAAAAAAAAACGACAACAATAACATCAGCAACAATAGCAATAGCAACAACAGCAAAGGCCACTCAGCAGCAACAATGGACGCCAGGACACAACGCCAGCGGCCAACCGACGACAATGACGACCGCGACGAAAACAACCAGAACAACAGTAACAACAACATGTAGACAACGTACCGCCACGACTCAAAGAACAACAACAACTACAAACGAGCTTCCAAGCGGCCGCGAGGCGACTGCGGCCTCCAAAATCCAAGGTCCGAACATCCACACATCGACAGCTGGTGCTGATGCTGCTGTTGTTGCTGCTATCTGCCGCTGTCCGCTGCTGTTGGCCACTGCAACTGCAATTCAACTGCAACTGCAACTGCTGCTGCTGTCCAGTTCTGCTGCTGCTGCTGATGCTGAAGCTTTGGCCGTTAGAATTTGTCTGTTTTTGTACAGTAAAATGAAAGCCATAAATTTAAGTTAAAAAACAAAACATACAAAAAAAAAAAAACAAAGAGTAATGCAAAACAAAAGTCATGTTATTTATTTTTGTGCTCTCTTTGTAGAGTACGAAAATAGAATACATTCAACTTGTAAATTACTGAAAAGCAGAAGAAAAAGAATATACAGCAACTGAGCAACAATAATTAGCGCAAAAAAATTTGCTTAATTTGTAAAAAGTACCAACAACTAAAGAAAACTATGCAAAAGAGAAAAAAAATAAGTAAAAGTTCCAGTACTTCGTTTTTGCAAGAGGCCCATATAGCTCGCCAATATATTATTAATTATTATTAAAAACATTTAACAACTTTTTTTTATTATTTTCACTACTTAACACAAAAAATTAAAATACAAAAACAAAAAAAAAACAAAATATTATATTACAAGAAAGTTTACTAACCCAAAACTAACCAATTTTAACAATTTACATATGCACATAACTCTATATAGAAACTATATACATTTATATATATATATATATATTATATATTAATATAATATAAAAGCTAGCTTAATACGCATGCCACTGACTCTGCAGGGGCAACATTTTGCCCGGGTACAGTCAGTCTGCAGCTGCATACACAGCTGCGTCGATAACTTGTTATCGATATACGATATACGCGTTATCGTTTTGAGTTTTGAGTTTGTAAACTTGTAAATATTGCCTCCAAGCTCCCCCTTCACAAACCAAACACAAACATAGTTACAGTAACAGAAGCACACAATATCATCTCTTGATCTATTATATCTAAAGCCCATTTCTCTATATTACAACTCTGGTGCCAATTTTCTTTTTGGAACTTAAATACAGCCCCACACCCAAGACTTTGCGCCGCTGGAAGAAACCTATGCCAGTTATCGCATCAAACACGAAGCGGACTTTTAATTCGCTGTGTGTGTAAGAGTGTGCGTGTGTGTTTGGGTGGGTGTCGCAGCAGAAACCCTAAAAAGAAAACCTTACCTTAATTAACCCGGTCGAATCAGAAAGCATAAATTTAACTACGAGCAAAGCAAATTTCCTTACAAATAAACTATTATAAAATATAACTGTAGCATATAGTTGTAAGCCTAGGCTGCTTACAAGTTAAAAAAAAAAAAACTAAGAAAACAAAAAAAAAAACCATTAACGCTAAAAGAAAAGTTTATTCCTTTATTGTTTGGCTTTTCAATATTATTCACTTCAGCAACGTGTATACGATTTTTCAATACGTCCTTTTTCAACGTGTTTTACAACACTGGAAGAACTTGCCAAAAACAAATAAAAACAAATTTATTATTTTTTTTTGTTAGACTTTCATATTTTGTTTCTTTTTTTTCGATATATATCTTATTTCAATGCGTTCTTAGAGAGAATGGAGAACCAAGTGCAACTCATATACGTAAAAAGAAGATACATAACATAAAAATCAACCTGAGTTCAAATGCAAAGTATACGAATAAAACATAAAGTAAAACATAGGTTTTTCTATTATTGTTTAATGAAAAAAAAAGATGAGAACAACAAAACGAAAACCATATTAAAGTTAATTTAATTAATTGAAACGCGCATATACGATGACATTTTAAATGAGCTAGAAACCGTGCGAAATCTAAATATACGTAATGAACGGGATACTGTTTAGGTTATAATACAAGATCAGTAAAAAGAAAAACAACTTTAAGCATTTACTAAGCAAAATTTTTAACTATACAAGTAAATACGTAAAATGCTAAACGCGATACTATTATTATAAATAAATGTAATTAATAATTGATAACAAATATAAATACGTCAGTACGTAACTACGTATGTAGCAACATCGCAGCTTTTGGTGCTCAAAAAACAGCAGTTAAGAGATGGAATAAGATACTATTATCCCAAGCATACTTACAACTAGACTAGGCCCAACCCAGACCCCAATCAAATGCAACTTCAACTAGATGCGTTTGGGCGTCCCAATTTGAACTCTATGTATACTATAGCGGTCTAACTAAATGTACGTTATATAGTTCTTAGTATCCGTAACGGAAGGCTACGTATTAGAAGATATGCTAAGCTAAACTAAAACTAAACCTAAATCTAAACTCTATGTTTACCCTTAACTAATTTCCGATGAACTCTTCCCAGCTCTAGGCACTTTCTCTATCGCTATATTCTTCTACCTTTTGAGTTTATGCATACTAAAAAGAAAAACAAAAAAAAATTTGATAAAACAACCAAACATTGTACTTAATGGAACTGCACTCTGTTGCAGTCCAGCTATATGGGCAGTCATTTGTATACTTATACTTAACGAGTAGACTATAAACCAAGTGGTTTATTAGTAAAAGAAACCAACCAACTAATTAAAAATGAGAATATGTCAAAGCTTTTGTACTATTTTTTCAACTTAAGAATAAACAAAACTCACAAAATCTTGCAAATAGTTATATTTGCTAAACAAAAAAAAACATAATAATAATTAAAAACAAAAATAGTTGTTGTACTTTGTCTCAAGAAAATTTAAAAAAAAAAATGAAAACAACAAAAACCATACGAAATGAGTAAATGCTGTAATTATAATGTAATTTTAGCATAAATCTGTGGCCAAGCGATCTTAGTTGTTTTTAGTTGAAAAAAAAAAAAAAAAAAAACACGCTATATACTATAAATATATATAAAAACTGTTGCAAAATTGGGTGCAACGAATTGTTTCCTATGATTTTTGCGGGCTTTTGCATTTTGTTGAACACTTTGTTTAATAATTTTTTATAATTCGTTTTGAGTATTGAATGTTTTGCAAACAAAGCGAAGAATTTTTATTGTTGTCATGTAAAAACATAATGAAAACCGAAAAAAATACACAAAATACAAAACTGAAACTGAAATACGTAATTGCTTTAGGTGATATTTTATAAAAATATAACAAAAGTAAATATAATAATAAAAATAATGCGAAAAATATATACGTAAATATATATTTTAAAAATAATTGAGACGCTTTTTGCTTTTATTTTTAAAATATATATACATGCATAAAAATTAGTTTTTTTGTCTTCGTGCATGAATTTTTATTATTGTTTTACAAAACAAATTTTATTTAGTTTTTAGCAAAATTGTAAAATGAGAACATGATATGAAATCTTATGGTAATGATCTAGCAGAAAAGAAAACGCAATCAAAAACAAAAAAAAAATAAATAACATAAAAAACCAACAAGCAGCAACTTCTATACGATATACGAATACATTTTAATGTAATATTTTTAATTATTTATATGTATACTAATAATATAATTAAAGAAAAAAAAAAACAACAAACAAAAATGAAAAAGAATTAAGAAACAACAACTACAGAGTAACGTTTAAAGAGTTAGCCAATAAATATATGAAAAAAGTATATTTGAAAAGTACACAGAACGTTTTTTTTCACTTTCGAAATAAGGCTAGTTAATAAGTCACCACATTTAGCTGGCCAACAACTGAAGATAGCGAAAAAGACGACCAACCCACAGATGACTACTGGAGCAACCGCTAAGGAAATCCCCGGATACATTCGATTGTCTACTAGCTTTTCAATACACTCTGTATTGGTAGATTGCATTGTTTATTTCAGCTAGGTAACTCGAGCTTGCGCATGGATCCTACAGCTCTCTTTATGTTTATATTGAAGCAAACTTTGGCTTAAACTAAGACTCAACTGTTGCTTTATAAACTGCTCAAGAGAGTGCGCCTTGTGCAGTGGGCTGCATGTGCATACTTAATCCTAAGTTTAAGTGTAATGTCTAAGTGCTTAAAGTGTATAAAACCAATCGCGAAATTTGTGACTTTCAACGCAGCACTCGCAGGATACTCTTCTGCTATCACTGCATGTAAATCGAGAATCCTGTTCGTATTACGTGGCTGCATTTTATTTATAAGCATTTGTGCTCATATGGACCTCGTTCCTGGCGCAGGCTGGGCCCCTGGCACGTGTAAGCCGCTTAGGGCAACGTCGACGTCAACGCCCCCGCTTCGGCTCAAGTGTCAACTGCAGCGCAAGGCGGCAGCAAAGGGCTGGCGACTACAGTTAAAGATCTGGAAACTGCCCTTGCGCCGGGTGCCTGCCCTGCATTGTCGCCTGATCTGTGGCGGCCGCCTGGTTCGGGCTTTGTGCGTGTGCTGTGCCTGAAACGTGAGCGTCGGGCCTGGCCTGGCCTGGTCTGAGCCCGATCAAATTGCCGCACCGAAATATGGTGAAATATTGGGCTGGCAGCTGGGCGAGCCTGGGTCTGGGTCCGTGCTTGGGCCTGGGCTCGGGTTCGGCATGTGAAAACCACCTTAAATGACTTTTTTTTTTGTTCTTGTGCTGTGGCCGTGGCCAAGTTGGAGGCTCTGCGTGTTAGATGATTTCGTTCTCTTAATGGTAGCTACATGTAATTTGGCATTTTGCGTGATTGCCTGGGGCGTGTTGGCTATTAGACATCGTTTCATTTCGTTTGGTTTGGTTTCGTTTCTTTTCGTTTTTTTTTGTATTCTTATTTGTTGGGCATTTTCCACTTAAGAAAGGCAAAGGAAAAGGCAAAGGCAAAGAAAATTCTTTGCGCTGGCTGCATTTGTATTAATTTCTTCAGCAACGCCCCACACAATTTTCCAGTTGGGCTGAGAGACCTATAATTTTATAGGCATTAAGTCAAAAAGCCGAACTGGTTTTCGGTGTCTGTTTGTCTGGCCTGGTTGGTTGGGTTCCAGTTTTGAGCCAAACAAAAAAGGATGCTCGCCAGGCTCATTAGCCGCGCTCTCACCTGAGTAATACGAATACGAGTTAGCTGCTTGAATCTCCTTTTATTCTTATTTTTTGCGGCTTTGTGTTGCTTTGGCCAAGCGTCATACTGTCTGAGGATCCAACCGCAGGCGGCTGTCCGAAATTTGTGCATTCATTTGTGAACAAAAACCCAGCCGATGTCCACGTCCACATCCAAGTCCAAGTCCAAGGCTAAGGCTACAATTAATAAACCAACAAAGCCCTACAAATGCCGCCGTGGTGGCTCAACAAAGACGTTGCCCAAAACCCAAAACCCAAAATCAAACCCCTTCCCCCACCCATTCCGAAGTCCACGATTTGTCCAATGCTTAAGCCCTGGCTCAATGTGCAGCGGATCGTGTGTGCGACAAGGCGTCTTTTGACGAGCGGCGAACGACGCGTCGATCTGCTTGGCGATCGGCAATCGGCAATCCACTTTTATTATGTATGAAGTGTCGCGTCTTCAGGAATTTCTTGCATCCAGCAAAAACCCCAAAACTCAACACGCCAAAAAGCTAAGGCTAAAAAGCCAACGGCCCAAACAAAAGCGACAGCAGACGCATCGCAGGAGCAAACGGAGACGAAGACGCAGGCGGGGCGGGTGCGGTAGCCC
Source organism: Drosophila colorata (assembly GCA_035041545.1). Lineage (NCBI taxonomy): Eukaryota > Metazoa > Arthropoda > Insecta > Diptera > Drosophilidae > Drosophila > Drosophila colorata. The sequence goes on along the minus strand of JAWNLD010000680.1, from coordinate 2,906,721 downwards.
AAAGTCAAGGGAAAAAGGGAGCTGAGCGACCGCAAAAATGTCATCACTGCTAATGTTTCAATGCAGTTGGCAATGTGCTCGACAAGTTTTTAACTTTGGCTCATGTTGTTCTGTTTTATTTTCTTTGGTTTACTTTGCTCTCGCTGTTGGGTTTCAAGTCGCGTTCAATACAAAACTTTCAGCAATTTTTGTTGCACTGGCGATTTTCGATCGCCGAGGGAATTGTACGAAGTCCAAAAGCGTTGAATGCGATACCTTGAGCCATTGGCGTGAAAAGACATGCCAAAGTGACGATGACGACGGTTTCATTCATTGATCAGACTGTAAGGTAATACGGATTAGACGGCTCCAGCGCTGACTAGAATGCAACTCTCCAAAATTGTATTTCAAATGCTTATGCTTCGATCAAGACTATTAAAAAGCAAAAAACATTATGTACTTAAATATCTTGTATAACTCGAATTAGATATCTTTTGTAGATTTCTAGCTCTAATTCACTTTCTTTAACTTATATATGTGTACGATATAATTCTCTTTTACTTATTTTACTTTTTTGAGGTACACGTTCCATTCATAGATATTTCACGTACGCTTTTATTAATCAAGACCCGCATGCATTTGCTTTCGTTTTCCTGGAATTCTATTCATAAAATTCAATCAGTAAAAAAAAAACGAAAGAAAAAACACAAAAAATGCTTTGCAAATAATGAAATCTTAATGAAGTTTTTTGTTGCCTTTTCGTATAAAAGTTTTTTGGTTTGTTTTTATTTTTGTTTTTTTCTGCTCGGCTATGGCCCAAGTCAAGTGTTGCTTCAAACGGCAGCCGCCGCTTGAAAAGAACGCGATTTTAGAGCTGGATACCCGGCTAAGTTTTTTGCTGTTATAGCGAGTGCCCATTTATATAAATACATACATAAGAATATATCTATAAATACATCTATATATACTCATATCTACCTGATTGTGTCAACCTTTTGACTGAGCCACAAAGTATCAATGCGCTTCGTTAATTTTTTAGAGTATTTTTTTTTTTAATATACTATATAAATATATATATATATTTTTTTCGAAATCGCCATAGCAAATTCAATGGAAATTTATGCCGTAAAAATGCCGCAAAAAGCGACAAGACACCCAAAATAGCTAAGAGCATCGTCTGAGCCGCTCAGTCTCAGTCTTTGTGACTTTGTCTTGCGCGCAAACATTTTTTCCACTGAAACACGCAGTTTTCGGTTTCGTTTTGTGAAATATTTTTACGCTGCCCTCGACTAAGCTGCAAATCGGTTTAAAAGCTTACAAATTATACAAAGTCCGCTGCGTCGTTTACGCTTGTGTCATTAGGCAAATGCAGGCGAGCGCTTAGCGCACATTAGCCGATCAGCTCCCCTGCTCCTCGCTGCTCGCAGCCCTTGGCTGTCCCCGCACTGTGCTCCACTTTGTGGCCCAAAGGGAAGCCGTACTTTGGGGCGTTGGCCAAGCTTATGTCCGTGCCGGAGCTGGTACCTCTTCCTCTTCTACTTCCTCTGGCTGGGCCTGTGCCTGCACAATTACCGTTAATTACCAGAGGTGCCTCTGCACTTTGCACCGCAAATGCAATTGAAGTCAACTCAAATATCAAAAGGACAATTTACGCTTGTTTCAAACTCGATTAGCCAGCCAAGCGACCCCCGCGCCTTTGACCATTTAAAGTGCCTTTCAATTATCATCGATGCACGGGCACGCAAGTGGATTTGAAGGCGCGGGCTTGGGCCCTGCGAGGTCGCGACCACAAGGGTAAGGGTTCGTTCATCGGCTTCGGGGCAGCACTTAAGCCCGCTTAGCTTGTATTGGCCACTTGTAAATTGTAATTTAATCCGCCTAAACGGGAACTTAACTATCCTGTACAGGCGCAACTAAAAGCGATTCCCTTAGACTTGGAAGGGTTAAATATCAAAGGGCCCTGGCCCAGCGCTGACCGATGGTAATTGAATTTCCCGTGTCTTGTGCATTTTCAATATTTAATGCGGTGGTCATTTGGCATTCGGCATTGGCCTGGCAATTGACATTCGACTTTTGATTGATTTTGCTTGTGGCCAAAGCCCGTTGCCATTTGCAATTTGGCGCATACTTTGCCCGCTCGCATTTATGTCTACATCAGCTAATTTTCTGGCCTACACACACACACACACACACATACACTTAGTCACACAATCCCCCCTTCATAGAGCACATAAATCACTTGCACTTAAATCCGCTGCTGGCGACGTCTCAGTGTCTGTCTGCTGGCCATTAGGGCAGCCAACGAGATCTCATCCCCAACCCCAACCAACCCAACCCATATCCGAGAATGCGGGGTAGCTTTGTTTGTTGTGCTGGCATTTCTATTGGCCCGGAAGCAGTGCGGCCAACATCTACAAAATAGTCAGCCAAAAGTTTGCCCACTCCTGCCCAAGTTTTAGCCTCTTAGTCAGCTCGGCAGCCTGCCTGCCTGGCAATTTTTATTGCCTTTTTGTGCTTTATTTCCTGCGCACTATTTGCCGCTTATGGGCCTCGGATTGCAGATTGGGTCTTGGGGGAGGGGAGCTGCGCATTGGGGCTTTATGCCTCAATGGCGCGCCGAGCATTAGATAATGGTGTTCCTGCTTATTGCTTACATTGACTTTTCTCCCTCTCTCTCTTTCCCTTCCTGCCTATTGTCTGTCCCTCGTTGCGCGTTGGGATTTTCTATAATTTGCAGGCAGCTTAGCAATTGCCAAAGAAAAAACTAGCAAAAATAATTTATTGTATATTTAATAGCGCACGTGCCGTGTCCAAGCCCAAAATGTTTCCTTGCTAAAATACAAAGGACACTTTCTGCAAAACAAACTGAGAAATATGTCGTTCTAGTTCTTTAAGCAAAGAGAGAAACTATTGTGTAATCATTAATCGACACTTCCGAGTAGGATCTGAAACCGGGAGCTCAACTATTTGGCTTAAAGTGTTTGTAAATGATCTAAACAAGTTTTAAGGGGTATCTGTTAGCCATAAGTTTGCAAAGTAAAACTTAAGATTAATAGAAATGCATAGTTTATATTAATTTATAAATTTCGTGTAACCTATTCAAAGTCTCTACTTACTTGTGTATTATTTTTTAATTAACACAAATATTCAAGTGATTTTCATTAGCAACTCGAGACGCATGTCTCGTTATGAATGCCGCCATTAGACTTGCCCATATTGATACATTTTGGCAACTCCCCCATTTCCAGCAACGGGCAAGATAGAAAAAATAAAAATGAAGGAAAAGAGAAATTCTATTAGGCAAACGCCCGCCAAATGCCGCATAAATCTCTAAGCTACTTTATTTTGACGCACTTTACTTTCTGTTCTGGCTTTCAGCTCAGGCAATTCCCATTTGGGCGCCTTCATATGCCCTGCATATGCCCTGCATTATGGGCATAAATAAAAGTGCTTGTCGAACTGCCGTCGCCGTCGCCGCCACCGCCTGCTAATAAATGAAATATGATGCCCGACGCAGGCCACCCTCCTTTACCTTCAACTCGGCTCTGACTCTCGCATTGTCGTAGCTCCTGTTTATTGCGCTCGGCCTTCTGACTGCCAGCCATTACAATTTGAAGTATTCCATAGTCGCAGTCGATGCCACTTCCGTTGGGCGACACAATTTTCTATTTTTGGCAAATTATATTTCTGTGTCGTATTGGATTTCCCAGCTCAGCCTTGGCGGGGCTCGACTTGGCCTGGCTTGGGGTGCTTTGGTATGCGCGGTGCGAAAACAAAATTGACGTCAATTACGCAATGCACACAGGGCGCTCAGCGAAGTTACCCACAGACACCCCAGCCAAACCCCAGCCCAAACCCGAGCCCAACCCACAGACCCAACCAGTTGGCACCAGGCAGACCGCACCCCAGTCCGCCCTGGCATGCCGTTGCTTCACTAATCCGCTTCGGGGATTTTGGGAATACGCGTAGCATACTTTTTGGGGTTTTAAGCGCGACGCGTCAGATGCTCTCAAGTCGATGTTATTGTTGGTGCCGGTGTTGATGTTGGTGTTGGTGTTCGTTGCTGTTGCTGCTGTTGCTGTTTTTGCACCCTAACCAAGTCATTCAGCTGCTGTTGCTGCTGCGTGGTGCTAATTAACGCATTAAATCATATTAATGTCGCCAAATGTTTCAAAGTCAGCTGCCATAGCAGCGGGCCAACATCTCCTCCATCTCCATATCCATCTCCATCTCGCTCTCTTGCGCTCTCTGCCTCTCTGTTTGCTGCTTTGCATACTTATTGGCAGCTGAGATGCTGTGGCTGTCAATAAGCCGGTATAAATTGCGACTAATGCTGATGTTGCTGCTGCTGATGCAGAAAAATCACAAATTAATTAAAGAGCTGCTGGCTTCGTTTGACGGGTTAATAAAACTTATATAATAATTGTTCATAAACTGTACAATATTATGGGTTTTCAAATTAGTTTGTCATGCCTGCTGCAAGTCTCGCTCGCAGGCTGGCTCTCGTGTGTTGTTGCATGTTGCTTGTTGCATGCAACAGAAGCAGCAACAGCGCATTACTCGACAACGCGTCTCCGACTGGCTGCCATGCCATGCCGTGTTGTCAACTATTTCTTCGGTTCATAAAAATTGTTATTAATTGGCACTTAAATGCTCAAACGCAAAAGTTGAGAGACGTCGTCCGAGACGAAGACGACGACGACGACGACGTCGCACTTTTTGCTGTTGCTGTTGCTGTTGATGCTGTGCCTCGTTGCTGCATGTTGCTGTTGTTGTTTGTGCCGTTGTTGTTGTCGATCGTGTTGTGAAATTTAAGCTTTTAAGCAGTTGTTGCTGTTGCTGTTGCCTTTGCCGTTGCTGTTCGTTGCATGTTAACCTTTGCCTCGCTTGTAATGAATGCAACTGCAGGCGTCGAATGGAGGAGGGCTTCCGGGGGCTGTGTTGGGGCATGGGAGGAAATGGCGACGGCAGCAGATGGAGACTTACTTTTAACTTTCATATAAATTTCTTTACTTCATGGCACTTGTTTAAAGTCCATTTGGGCACTGCGTGAGTGTTTATTGAATGTATATTTCTTGTTGGCGTGAAAGTTTGACGTGTTGCAACGGGAAGGAGCATAAGAGCAGAGAGATAAAAACAATTTAATACACAATTTGAAGAATTCTGATAACCACAAAGATCCAGAAGCGAGTCAAGATACATTGGATTGAATATAAAAAAAAAATTAGTTTAATTTGCGATAACCTAACTTAAAAAAAAAAAACGCCGTTCTATATTCAAGTACGAGCGGGATAGCATTTGTAATGTTTTAAACTTAAAGAACATTTCGATCTTAAATATGTTTAATTGAATATTCTTAATTTAATTTTGACAACACTTGTACTTAATTTATATACATAATTTTTACCTTCTCAGAGTCTAGTACTCTGAATTCCATTGATTAATTTGTCAAAAGAGCGGAGGCATCTTTAATTTATATCTTATGAAAGTAGCACGAATAAACGTGACTTAAAGAATCACTTTAATATCTGTTAAGTACGATCAAACTCGAAAGTTTTAAATGAGAATTTCTAGTCAGATTCATTTGCACAATATTGTTATAAAACAAATCCGAAAATTTCCTGATTTTCTCCAAGTGTATTCTTGCACACATTGTACTTGGCATGAAGCTTAAAGCCAGTCAATTTATGACTTTGAAGTTGAAGCTGCGGCTCAGACAGATCTCTTCTCGCGGAAATCAGTCGACACGAGCTAAATTGCCTTATCATTGCCACACACATTCAATTCCGTTTCATTTTAAACTCGCCACTTGGCAGCCACTCCCCCCTCCTTCGACGAACTGGTTCCCTGGATACTGCTGCAGTGCAGCCATTAAAGAAATTAATAAAAGGCCATAAAACGGCAATAAAATACAGCTTCATACATATGAAATCAAGCAAAGCGAAAAGCTTATTAACTTTTGTTAAACATTTATTATGATTTTTGTTGATTTTTTTTATCATTCAGCTGTGCTGCGAATGCGAATTGCAATTTTAAGCAGCAGCAACAACAGCAACAACAGCAACAACAGCAACACCAAGAACAACAACAGCAACAGCAGCGACGTTAATTAAAATTAAAAAAATGTGCAAAAGAACACCTTGAAAATATAATTTTGTTATTTGCGCGCCACACAGCGGCAGCCACCCCCCACCCCTTCCCCAAAATCCCCACCACGCCGCCCCACAAGCATTCGTATTCATAAATACAACAAAGGGGCAACAACAAGCTAGACGCTGAGCGCTGAACGCTGGACGCAGTTGGTCCGTTGCCATTTTTGGACGACCGACCGCTGTGCGCAGGTTGAGAGTCCGCGTCCCAGCCAGAGTGTAAATGATATATGTGGGCAGGCGGGCGGTCAGCAGGGCGGGGCCGCAATCGCAGTCACAGTCGCAGTCGCAGTTGCTGGCTTGTCTGTCATTTGGAGGCACACAAGCCACACGAAGCCACACCACAGCACACAACACCACACGGCACCACAGCCAGGCCCAGGTTGAGGTCCAAGCCCAAGCCCAAGCCCAGTCTCAGTTCGGGCCCGGGCTCAGACCGAGTGCAAATGACTTATAAGAATTTAATATTTAACAACACAAATCAATTCAAAAATCATCAGAGGCCGGGCACAAAAACTCATTTGGTGCTGTCGCTGCTTGGGATTCCGGGGCTCGGTACCGACCGGCAACGAGCACCTGGAACCCAGGGCCCCGACCAGACAAAGTCTCATTTCATTTCGATGTTATTCGCTTTTCGGTATCACTGCGCAAAGGTAACGAAAATGAAACTTTTACGTTAAGGAAACGATGCCGGCAGACAATGTAGAGATGACGACGTCGATGACGATGACCGGACCAGAGCGGGCCAAAGGAAAGGCTGTAGCAGCAGCAGTGGCAGCAGCGGCCAGTCCCAAAGTCGTTAACATGAAGCGTTTCGTGGTGGTCGGTGTTGTTGTTACTGTTGTTGTAGCCTTTTTGTGGTCAGAGCAAAAATTATGAAAATCAAAAAGTTTTTGGCCCTGGGTCTTTGTATGATTTCTCAGAGCCTCTTTCACTCATTCACTCAAAGCTTTACTTGTATTTCCTTTTTTTTCTCTTTTGATTATTTTTGCTTATATATATTTTTAGTGCGCCCAAAAACTTCAGTTCCTTAGCTGCTGGCAGTTGTCGTTGTAGCTGTTGTTGTTGTGCACAAGGCCATACGAAACATACAACAGACATAAAATTAAATCTGAAAAGCCCAGAGTAAGGCAACAAACCAAGCGCAGAAGATGCATTCTGCATTCAGTATCTCCCGCTGTGTCGTAAAGTCATTTCGATTTCGCCTCTATAGAGACAATGCTATTTGGTAAACGGTCGGCCAAAATGAAAAAAAATAAAATAATAATAAAAATAAATACAAATGTATATACATATATTTATTTATATGTATGTGCCGCACGAAAATTATTGAGCATTTAACACCGACAATCGACGGATCGAGAGCTCAAAATCTCAAAAAGTCGAGATATCGCTCGGCAACGCCATGTTGCATCCACATTTCTGGGGTGGTTTGGATGTGTTGGGTTAGGGGAGGGGGAGGGGGAGGGGGTACTGGCAACACAAACACTTTGCACTCAACACCCATTTAGCTAGCTGCTGTTGCTGTTGCTGATGATGATGATGATGATCATGTGTTACTGATGATGATGATGATGATGATGTGGCCGCCAGCCGCCAGCCAAATTGTTTACAATCGAGAAAAAAATTTGCGATCGATTGCAGCGACGGTGGCAAGGAAAAGTGTGAGCAACCGCAAAGGCAATGCTACAGCGCAGCAGCATCGGCAGTAGCAGCAACAACAACACAACTGTAAACTATTTACAGCGTGGCGGTCTCGTTGATTGTTTTTGCTGCAGTTTGTTGTTGTTGCTGCTGCTTTTGCTGCGCTTTATACAATAAAATTTATTTGATTTCTTTACGCTGCTTTCATGCCTCAGTATTTTTCTTCAATTTTCCTGCACTTTTGAACGTGATCGTTGTTCTTGTTTTTCTTTCTTTTTTCTGTAGTTGTTGTGCTGTTGCCCGCGTGAAAAGCGGGAAAATGAAAATGCGGCGTCGACGCTGGCGTCGCTGGCGGCGACGGCAGCCGCTTCGCCTCGCTTTTATAAAAATAAATTGTTCGCAGACGTAATGATGCGAAAGCAATTGAGAATTCTATATATGCATTTGTCTATATGCCCATGTGTGTGTGTGTGCTGTGTGTGTGTGTGTGTGTGTGTGTGTGTGTATGCGTACAAATGTGTGTTTGTTTGTTGTTTGTCGGAATGCGTAGAATTTCAATTGACTGTGGCAAAGCATACAGATCTCGAGATCTCTCTATCTCTCCTTCGCTACCTCCGTGTTTATCAGTATCTTCGTCTCGAGGCCTCTAGTCTAGGCTAGTTGCGTAATGGAGGGCAAATAGAGAGATGATCGTAGGAGCCTCAAGACTGAATGAAAATGCTGCTTGCAAAGCAGAAGGCAGTCCTTAATGATCGAACATAGTCGCAATCTAAGCTACGCAATCGCATCTCAGTTGGCCTCTTCTTATCAGCCTGATAATCGATGGCTGTTTTGACAAGCCACTGACAGTTGCATTTGTGGCGCAACAACGCGTGATCACACAGTGTTGGTAAACGTGTGGCGATCGCGATCACAAAAGTAAAATGAAAAACTCAACGGGCGGTGCTCTGACTGCTCGTTTTGGGTTTGTCTTTTTGCCTAGCTACGGCCACGCCCACTGGTAGATTGCAAAAGCGAAAGAAAAAAAAAACCGAACAAAAAGTTAATTGTTAGCGCAGTTAACCCCCCGTCCCTGGACGAAGGTAGCGCCTCCGTGCGCCTGCGTGAATCTCGACTCCGGGTGGTACAGTCTGCGAGTTAATCCGATTTGTTGCGCCCCTGCGCCCAGGCAGAGTTCACGAGTCCAGGGGTGGGTTGTGCGACGCTGTGATTGATTGCTTGAATTTTTGGACCAGGGTTGTTTCTCTTCCCGTTTCGGTTTCAGTTGCCGTGTTCGGCTTGTGTGCCTGTGTTGGTGACTTGTGCGTTGGCTTCAATTCAATTTTCGACGTGACTCAGTTGGTTTTTGAGGTGAAAATTTGATTAGGCTGCTCACAATAACAACGACAAAAAACAGCGAGAAAAACGAGGCCCAAATAAAAAGTGAACAACGGTTGGCAACATTTTAATTATTGCAATTACAAATTACATTGCAAAAATTGCTAAAATCACGCATTTTATTGATTTTTAATTGCCGCTCGTTGCATACCAAAGCGGCCCGTACGCCCGCCCGCCCGTCCGCTCGTGCGGTCGCTCGCGCTCAATCAAGCCGGGAACAGAGCCTGGCCAAGAGCCAGACATGCGCATTTGTGCCTTTAATTATGTTGTTGATTGCGGCCGTCCGTCCGTCTCCGCCTGTCTTCGCCTGTCCGTCCCGCCGGTCAGCTGTCTGCCCGGCCATTTAGGTGCGAACAACTGCGAACTGCTGGCGGACTTGTAGGGAACAGCCAACTCGACAGTGCCCCACACCAGTTAGTCAAGTTGAGTTGTCATAATTTCTGTCGTTCAACAAAGGCGACAACAACACCAACAACGACAACAACAACAACAGCAGCAGCAGCAGAAACAACACCTGCCCAAGTGCCGCTGTTGTGGTCAGGCCAAGTCACAGCGCGCCAAATGCCGCAAATAACTCAGTTAATATAATTAAGTTTTGCACGAAATGTGCAGCAGAAATATGCGAAAAATGCCACGCAATCAGCGTCAAGAAAAAAAAATAACAAAAAAATATATAAATGCCAAACAAAAACAAAACAACGCACACGCCTCAAACTCGCAATCAAAGCTCCAAGCTCGAAGCCAAACCTGGCGAGTCCAAAAACTTAAACTTTAGTTTATGAACTTGTCCTGGCGACAACACGTGTAAATGGCTTAGGCCCCACACATGTCGCGCCACATATCGTTGAAATGCCACAACGCATGTAAATTGCGAAATGGCCATGTGGCAAGGAGTACAATTTATGAACTTTCCGATTGTGTGCATAGGAGTCAAAGCGATTTAGTGCTGTTACGTTGAGAATTTGTGTTCTCGAATCTGTTCGTCAGTGTAAAAGTGTGAATTGTGTTACGTAATGACGTTACGTAATATAGGGCATTGTATTGGACTTAACATAATTTGTATTATTTTGGATTTGGTTTTACTTAACGTAAGGGCAGTGTTAGGAAAAACACAGATTTATATTCAAGTCTAGTATATATCCAAAAAAATTTGCACCATTTTATTGATGTTCTTTAGATTGAGATACGATTTTGTAATTTAAAAAAATGTTTACAGAACAAAAGTTTCTCTGTGACATTACGTGATATTGGAATTGTTATCTCTTTTAAAACTGGCTGCAGTCATCTCCCTCTTGTGATTACGTCAGTTAAAATCGTTTCGTAATGTCTTATTTGTCTTGTCAATATTTTCTTGCAATTATCGGGCTAAAGAGTTCGTCTTACGTCAAACAATTGTCAAGAAAATAAAGTAGAGCAAAGTAGCAATATTTTCTTTGCTGACACAGCACTGATTGTTGACTTAAATGGAACTGTTTGTTTTCTAAAAGTGCTTAAGAGCTGACACTGTGATATAATCGTTATAAAATATTCATATTCTATATGATGCTTTAATAAATTTGCATAGCAAGCAGCGTAATTTGATTACGTTTCGTAATTGGCTTACGTGGCTGCTTTTAGCGCCTGGTCAAATAAATGACCCCCACCCGACCTGAGCGCGCTTCAAGGTTTAAAAAATCAAATTTCATCCATGTCCCTTTTGGCCTCCCTCTGCACTTTCTGTAATGTTGGCCCTTATACCGCCCCGCCCTGCCGCGCCCATTTCAGCATTTGCATACAAATCACGGCGACGCTGCCACCGCCATTTGCAACCCTTCAAATGCGCATTGGATGCCACAGACAACAACAAAAAACCAACAGAAAAAAAAAGACAAACAAAAACAAAAGACTGAAAAGCGCTTCTAATGTTATTTTGATGTTGTCTCGATGGGTCTTCAATGGGCGCTACCGCGATTCACATGCATATTCACATTCACACTCGCATCTCTGGCACTGGCTGTAGCCGTTGGAAACCCGCAAAATGCGTGTTTTAAATCCAATTTAGACATTATCTAATTTGGGGCATCTCTGCACCACTCACAGACTGACAGACTCGAGCCGAGTTGAGTTTCGATGCCTTTTTATGCAAATCTATGGAAATTTCATTACGCGTCCGTTGCACCCCTTTTGACAGGCCCAGCCGCAGCCCCTGCAAGTATTCTGGCTAAATGCTGTAAACTGTAAAACGCCAAAAGACGTAATAAACTCATTTAAACGTCGCTACCGTTGCGCCACGGCTGCCCTTTGGTTTGGGTAATGAAATTTTTGTGAAGCATCTTGCCACGGCTGCACGAAAATATGCAAATGGCCCCGGCCCAGGGGCCAAGGGGACCAGTGGGACGTCCCGAACGGACGAGTGAATCTCTGCGCATCGTCGTGTGGCAATAATCAAATTTTCTAATTTTTATGGCTCTCTCTGGGCCAGAATCCAGAGCCTCACGACCAGGTCTAATTGATTTTGCACTGCCCAACGTGATTTTTCGACTGATTTACGAGTCCACTAGTAGGAGAGTTGCCTTTAAAATTGAACTACTCTCCGAGAATTAAAAGCAGCAGCGCGATTTTTGTTGTTTCTCGTTTTTTTCTTTCTTTCCTTTTTTTTTTTGGCAAGTCATGGCGATGACGATGACGATGGCAATGGCGATGGCGACGTCGTCTTCTAGTCTACTGCGCCCGGGCCGGAATGATGCGACAGTTTCGGCTTGTGGCTTTCAGCTTTCAGTTTCTGGTGCGGCGCGGGCCAGGGCTTTTAGAGACAAGCCGCCCCTTTTTAGAGGCCTTTTAAGACAATACGCGGCGTACTGAACTTCGCAGCAAGCGTGACGCAGCAGAATCTGGAGGCCCCGGCGATTCAAGTTGGATTCGGGGCGTTGTTTAAGTGAAGTGTATTTTCGGCTTTAATATACATAGGGAGTTGGAGCTGGAGCTGGGGTGACGGTGACGGTGACGGTGAAACGGCCACAACAATAACAAAAGTGCGTGGCTGCGAATCTTTTTGATCTGTTTTTGAGTCGCTGCCGCCAGAGCCATTTATCAGTGCATTATATCAATAATACGAGTAGTATATGAATTTCAGATTATATGACTAGACAGTTTGACATGCCTGGTCTGGTCTGGTCGGGTTGGGTCTGGGCCCGCGACGACAAATCCTTGTAATGCCTTGTCTATGGCCATGTATCCGCTGGTCGGCTAATTTCAAATGTCAGCTTATCTGGCTAACACGATGTGCGCCAGGCGATGGCCGGAGTGTCCGACACCTCGGCTCCTTATCGCATGCTAAGATTGAGATTTTGGCACGTCAGCGCTGACATTGCATATGTCATGCGGCCAAAATACTTGCTCGAGGAATGCAAATCTATAAAATCTCATTGGCTAAACGAAATGAAAATGTCTGCTTAAGCAGTTGTCGCTCTGGCAGTCGCAGTCGCAGTCGCAGCCGCAGTCGCACTCAGAGTCACGGGCGCTGACAACGAACCGTCCACGTAATTTGCAAATGAGCGTTTAAGTCAGGCAACGGGCAACGGGCGACGCTCAGCGGACATGTCGGTCTGATCCCTGGCCACGATGTGGCTAATCTCCACGGCGCTGTCGTCTCTATCTGCCAGCGGAATCTATTTGACACTGTCTCCCTGTCGGCCAGTCGGCTAGCCTGTTCGCTTGTCTCATGTTTGTATGTAGTTTGATTTTTGTCTTTAGCACGCCATGTTACAAGTTTTGAGAAACTCCTTGGGGTCTGGTCTGGGTCTCCGTTCGGGCTGGAGTACCGAGTACCGCGTACCGAGTACCGATTGGTTGCTGGGCCCCGGTACCCGGCACCCGGATCCCGGTCCCGGGGCGGGTGTGACATTTTACATGAAATTACTTTGCATACACATGCATCAAATTAATTACACGATTAATGTTCTCACATGCAACGAACAGCTCTGAAACTGGGCATCAGCTCAGTTCCTCTCATTCTATCTTTCTCTATCTCTATCTCTCTCTCTCTCGCTCAGCCAGCTTATGCAAATCTATTTCGCGCGATCATTGCAGCATTTGCATGTTGCTATCTTGATATCTTTGCCGGCAAGAAAATGATTCCATTGCCTTTCGTGATACGTCTCCCCAACCCGGAACCCGTAGTCTGTAACCCGCAACCCGCAACCCACCACCCCATCCCTCCGGGCAGCTTTCTTCGTTTGGACTGGTCTGGGTCTGGACTTGGAAGAATGTGTGTTGGAATTGTGTGAAACATGCCATTTGAATAATTATCTTATTTGCATTGCAGCCGCAACAAACAACTGCAGTCAGTTGCAAATTAAAAAGTGCAAAGTCCACTCGGCTCCGACCCGTCCCAGGCCCAGTCTCTTGCTCACATGTTAATCTCTTTTGGCTGGGCTTTGCGAAAAGTTCAAATTGATAGCTGAGATTTGCGGCGCAGATAAACCCCCTGACACTCTGTGTGAACATTGCCCAATGCAAAATCGCGTGCAGCCCCAGCGCCGCCTCGAGCCGTGCTCCATTTCCGTCTACGGCCACATCTCAATCCCGATCCGAGCCCCATTTCCAATGCAAGGCTTTAGCTTCATTTTGGGTACCCGCTGCTGCTGCTGCAGCTGCTGCTGTTGCTGGTTCTGTCCGAATCCCAGTGACTGCCTCTGCCTCTGCCTCAGCGTCTAGCTCTGCTACTATTCCACTGTTTGTGTAACATAATAACAAAGTCAAACAAATGATAAGTTGATAGAGTCACAATTGCGCGCCACTGTCGCTCGCTCCACAGCCGCGCGCTCGGCTCGGGCCGGCTCAGGCCAGGTCTGCTTATCTATTTAATATATTTTTGTTCATTCTTTTCTTTTCTTCTACTTTTTTTTGTGTTTCAGGTAGCTTCTGAATTTTTATTATCAAAATACTAATTTCTTTGTTTGCACAAGGTTTCGGAAAACGTAATACGACGACGGCACCTACGGTACCTGCTTCAATTTGTTATCAGCTTATAAATATTTAATCACAGACTTGTACTTGGGCGTGCTTTTTCGACTCCGATAGCAGCGAAAGATTTCCTGTAGCCAAGAGCGAGACGAGCACACCTCTAGAGTGGGACGGGGCATGAGCACGTTGCACGTTGGACAACGTTGCGTATGAGTAATGACGCCCATCTGATCTTCGTTCTGCCCGAAACATAGATACACACAGTAGTCGCACAATTATGTCAAGTGCTTCTACACGAAATTAACATGTTGCCACTCGAGTGGTTCCGCTAAGCCCCTAGCTGGTGGTCAGTCCACCCGGCCGCCTTTAAATGCCCCACTAGCTACTTACAGATAGCAAAGCAGCCAAAATTTCCCCACTGATTATCTCTAGTTCCATTACACTGCAATTGTAAATAGATAGTTGGTCGAAAATAATGTTTTTTTTTTCTTTTCTTTTTTTGGACTTCGGTAGGTGTTAGTTGAGTTCTTATCAGAAGGCGATTATTCGCCAGAGAAAGAAATGATTAAAAATATGTTCAAAACGAAGAAAAATATATAATTTGTAATTCGAATTGACAGATATTATTTCTAATTATTACGCATACTTATGGGTTCCATCCCTAATTCGAATATAAATGATATCGATACAAATAATAATGCATAATGATAAAATTTTTTTCCAGTTTATTTGCATTAAGTATATTTTTTAGACGAGTTTTTTGTGAGATAATTAACGCTGTCAATTGAAAGTGTGTAGCCCAGAATAGGAATTTTCTATTTTCTAATTTTAACTCAAACCCGCAGCAAAGTTCGCTAGGGGCAAAGTTAAACTTTTCAACTTTAATCAGAATTCAGCTTGTTGAAAATAATTCAGCCAAAACAAGCTGCCACTCATGTCTACCGCTGTCTCTGTCTAACTAACTTATTCGCTTGCGTGTGTGTCTGTGTGGTATAATTGTGTGTAATTAACTTGCAATTTGATTGAAATTATAGCCTGCACACATACTGGAACTGTATATAAATACGTGTATATATGTATATGCCATACATATATCTGTTTGGTGAAGTGTAGCAATTTGCGTGTCGTGGCTGCAGGCGTCTAGGGCAACCCCAAAAGGCAGCCATATTGTGAATTGCTTCAGCCGACCCCAGCCCCCATCCTGCCAGCCTGATTGGTCTTGCAAGGAGCAATGCTCCTACGATGCCAGCCACTTTAATTAAAAATTCAACCCTTATACAAAATGGCACAGCGCACACATGAAGACACTCGCACACACACTCACAGTACACACACTCGCACATGGGAACGCATTTCATTTCATTCAGCGAACATTTTACAACTCGAACAAATTTGAAAAACAATTAAATGCCATGCGCGCAATTAAATACGCAGAAGGTGGCAACAACAACATGGGCAACAACAACAGCAACAACTGCTGAAGTGGCACACTAGCTGCCAAGTCGGTGGGCGGTGGTCGGGCATATACCGTTAATTAAGCAGAAGCAGCTGAAAAGCAGCCAAAGCTGTGCTGCCTGGCAATGGGGATGCGGAGCCAAGAGGCGGACAGGGAGCTAGGGCCGGGACTGGCTAAGCGTTGCTCCAGGGCGCTAAAACCACAACAACAGCAGCGGCAGCAACAACAACAATTACAGCAACAAACACGACATAAACAGACAAACAAAAGCTTTTGTGCCCGGGCAATGCCAAACAGCAAATCCATCAAAACAAACAGCCGACGGGGTTTATACGGATTGCTATTTGGGGTTCTCAGCTCGCCCCGAACCGCATCAGAAACATAAACCAAGCGAAAACTTTCGGCCTGTGCGGCCATGTAAAAAGGATTTAATTATTTGTTCTAAGGATATGGATTCGCATGTGTGTGTGAATGTGTGTGCGAGTGTGTGTGTTGCCTGCTTGTGGTTCTCAGTCAGCTTCAGTCTCTGTCTCTGTTTGTGCCTGCTGTCGCTTTGTGAGTGTTTGTACACAAACAGAAAAATATGTTTCACGTCCACTTTCGGGCTCAGCAAACAGTACTTCATGGCCACAGGCAAGGGGGGCAAGGGAGGGGCAACTGAAGAGCGCGGCTCGGCAATGATTATTATTCGGACTGGGCCAAATGCTTAGCTGCAGTTTTTAATTGTGAAAACGAGCCCAGCCTAATCCTTGTTAGCCTCAGGCGGCAGATCCCTCAATTGCAAATACCAGTCCAATCCCAATGCCATTTCCACTCTCCGTCTTCTCTCCCATTCCCATGCCCCTTGCCGACATGTCAAATGCACGCGGCAAATGCTGCAGGGCAATTACAGCGACTACATCGTCCTCAGTCCTGCGTCCTGCGTCCTGCTTCCTGAGTTCGTGTCACACCAGCAAATGAGTAACAATCATAATAGCAGCAACAACAAATTTCGAGATGGCACACGCGCTGCCACGCCCTCAACCACGCTCCCTCAAAAAAAAAAAAAACCCAAATGCTGCTCATAATCTAAAGGAAAATCACTTCCCACGCGCTGGCAAAGTTCTGCTAAGAGAATCAAACGCCTTCCCCCGTTTGCTATAATTTGATTGTTTTGTTTGTAGTGTGGTGGGTCGAGCCGGGCTGTGGTGAGGGGTGAAGGGGGAGGGGCTGGGCAGCTCTACTAACGGCGCCGTGATTGCCAGCTAGCAAATTATATAGCCGAATCTCCAGTGAAAATTGCATGTTTTGACTCCTGCATTTCCTTTCGGTCTTTTCTCTGTTTTTTTCTGGGTGGGCACGGCACGCGGCGTCGCGTCTAGCGAGGAGCAATTATGTGGCAGCTGAGCCGACTTAGCCAAGTCACTTGGAAAGCTGACCAGAGAGAGAGAGAGAGTGGGAGAGTGGGAGAGTGGGAGGGAGAGACCCATACGCAACATAATGAAGTGTCCGGGCAATCAAACAAAACAAAACTTTGGCAACAGCAATTGACCAAGTGTTTGTTGTTGTTCAGTTATTTGTTGGTTGTTTGTTGTTCATTTTGGGGCGATTACATTTTATGGCTCGCCTGGCAGCACAACTTTGCGGTTGTTTAATGTGCGGTACGTTTAAATTTTTAAACATCACGATTGTCATGCCCGGCAGTAGTCGAGTTTTGGTATCATCAAAAATTTAAAGAGCTGGCAACGCCATTTTGCTTATTGACGCTGCGTTTAGCTGATAAATAAATAATTTGGCTGGCAGGCGTACGGCAGGTCCCCAAACCCCCAAGTAGATGGCAGAGTTGAGTCCCCAAACCCCTCAGCGCCAAAAAGGTAAACGAAAATTGTTTCTTGATCATTTTAATGCACCCAAAGGGACGCAAAGTGAAAAAGTTTGGGGGCAACATTACGTGATGTCGAGCGGCATGGGCCGGGTGGTGTGGGCGGGTGGGCAAGTGTGCGAGGCAATGCCTTAGTTCAATTTCATTAATAGTGAAGGCGGCAGCTAGGCCCTCATCATTTAAATAAAAACCAATATTTGATAATAATTGTCGCAGGACATGCAATGTGATAAGCAACAGCAACAGCAGAGGCAACAACAACATCAGCAACAGCCAGGTTCCGAGTCGTGCCAATGGCAATTCGATAGCTTAATTTCCTGGCCGCTTGCTAATTGAAAATGTAATTAATGCACGCATCGATAAACCCTGCTGCCCTGCACCAGGTCCAGTCCCGCATCCACTCCTGTCCGGTGCTGTCCTTTCAAGGAGCGCGACTGGCATTTAGCACGACGCATGCCATATGCCGAATGCCGCATGCCGCAGCGTCTTGCGTCGGCTATCTGCAACACTCGTCGTGTTCAGGTAACTCGATACAATTTCTATAGCTTGAAGACCGCCCCGCAGCGCTCAGAACCAACCTTCAAGTCAAAGTGTGCGGCAAGTGTGAAAGATTCGAAAAGCTGACCGACTCGAACTCTGAGAAGGTCCACTGCCGACAGGCCTATCGAATTTCGCCCAACATGCCACTCATAAAAGGAAAGTTTCGTTTCGTTTCATTTTCGTTGTGAAAATGCAGCCCTTTGTTTCATTCGGATTCTGTTTTGCTTTTTTTTTTTTATTTTTTTTTTTAACTTTTAATGCAGCTAATTAAATAGTTTCATTTGCTCGCTTTAATGAGCCACAAATTAGGCTGCGGTTGCTCCGTTTTTTTATAGCCCATAAAGTTGCCAAGAGAACGACGCACATAAAAAAAGTAAAAACGGCAATTGCTTCAATTGCCAGTATAGGCCAGAAGTCTCGAGCTTATCGAGTCGCCAGTCCGCTAAGGCTGGAAATTGTTTATAAGACCATCAAGAGACACCTAATAGCTCATATAGACACGGAAACAGAAGGCCGAGAGAGAAAGACAATCTCATATGCCAAATGAAAGAGAAAGCGATAGTTTCCATTAGAGCTTGACAAAAGGCCGCGTCTTCAGTTTTAAAATGCAGACAACGTATCTAATTATTAATACTTTGATTGCCAAAGTAGCAATTTCTGAACCAGGAATTAAAAGACGGCTCAGACAAATTGGCAGCTAGCCAATAAAATTACACACACGCCTCTAACACTATAAATGATTTAAATAATAATAATTATGTGCACAAGTTTTTGAAATTGTTGATTTTTATCATAAAGCGCATTTTACTTAAAATAATTGAACGTAAATAATTCCTGATATTTCCAAGTATGAAACATTTTTAATAGGAGTTTTTTAACCACAATATTTTCACATTTATAATTCGAGCTTCTTAAAAAATTAATAACAAAAGGCTTTTACACTGACAAAAGCATTACATGTATAAAATTAGAGTGCAAAAAGTTTGTAATTTTCTCTTTCTGAACACTGGAAATTTAATAAAAACTATTTTTTGCTCCACCTGTGAACTATAAATCCATCTAAAATTAGATATAATCGTTTTGCCTGAAAATCTTTATTTCAAGATCATTTCCCAGTTCAGTGCACTATTTCAACCGTTTCTGTTATTGCTTCCTCTTCAAAGAATAATAAAACTGCAATATGATTACAATGTGCTGCGGTGGCCAATTAAATGTAGAAATACACACACACGGACACACACACGCAAACAGCACACACACCCACAACACTTGGGCACTTGGATTGTCTATAGCAGGGCGCTATTAATATGCGATTTAACAAATATTTAGCGAAAACACATGCGATGCGCTCTGCATGCCAAATGAATCAAAAAATTGTTGTACGCACACTCGAAATTTATTGTATTCGAAAGTCAAGAATTTTTACGAGCTTGGGAAAATAATAATTTAATGGTTAAAAATTGTGAGCGATCCGCTCTCGTCAGAGGGGTGAGGTGAGGTGAGTTTGGGCGCAGCAACAAAAATAACAATGGCAAAAATAAAAATATATTTATACATGTAAACATATATATATATATATCTATGTATACTTATATATATCTGTGTATTTGTGTACACGTGCATGAAATTAATGCCGCAACGTAATATTATTGTTGACTTCTTCGAGCAACAAATTTTGTCGTTATTAGCAGAATTTAAATTGCTGTTACCGATCGATTTCGAGCAGCGCTTGTGGAATGAGGGCAGGGGGCAGGGGGAGGCCAGAGGACGTGATGGCTGAAAATATGGCTATGGCTGTGAGTGCTCTGGCGAGCCTGGACATTGACATTTTTGGTATCTGCAGGCCGAGCGGAGCGCTTAATATGCCGCCATCGTCGTCGACGTCTCACCGCTAAAGATGACGAGGCTGTTGTGGTTCTACTCCTAGTTAGAAGACGGCCAGAGTCGCAGGCAAAGGCAGTGCCAAAGCCAAAAGCAGAGCCAGTTGCTGCATATTAATTTGATAACTTATACATATATATATAAATATATATATATATATGTATCTATATATATGTTTATGTATACATACTTTATATTTTTGCACACGATGTTGCTCCAGCTGTTGTTGTTGTTGCTGTTGTCTAGGCCTAGACCACGATCGTTGTTGGGGCATTTGTTTGGCCATAATATGGCCGGGCCATGGCAGTTTTGACAACTTGACAGTCGTGCAGACGAAGACTCGGACTCGGACTCAGACTCGGGCTCAGACGCGCACACTCGGACAGCCCGGACAGAGTCATCGACATGGACAGCAACAACACCATCGACAGCGACATTGACTTGGTGATGTCTTGGTCGTCAGCGACTTTATATTGATTGTATGTCCAGTTTTATGTGGCTCATTTTATGGTCGGCGTGTCAATTTAAAGCGACATTTATAAGCAATTTGTAACTAATTCTAACAAACACCTAACGCATGCTCGCCATCTTGATCAATGTATATAAATATAATAATAAATATGTATGCACTGCACTCAGTTATAAATCTATTAGTGAACGTCACTCACATCTATATTATTTTGTATTCCACTGGATTAACTGTATTAATGGGTATACCTTCTATTTTCCCTCTCTGTATTTGCAGCGGCCGCCCAGCTCATCGTTGTCCTATGGGGGCGCAATGAACGATGACGCGCGCTCGCCGGGCGCTGGTAGTACCCCCGGTCCATTATCACAGCAGCCACCTGTCTTAGATACATCAGACCCTGGTAAGTGTTGCAAATTTTGTATTCATAAAGGAAGGCCATGAGATAAAACACAGAAAAGTTCTAAAAAAATATTTTAAAAAAACCAAAAATGAGAGCTACAAAATAAAATGAATAATACAAATTTAAAGTCTTAAGAAGGGTACTTTAAAATTGAGACTAGTTAGTCTCCCCATTAAAACCAAATTAAATAAATAAATAATAGGATGCTGGCAATATTAAATCGAAAAAAGGAAGCAAAAATAAAAAACCGAGAAATATTTGGTAATGCTGAGCTTTATCCGTAAAGTATGGGCTCTTAACACCTGATGATTTGTCGCATTTTGGCTCTTTGATTATGTTGTTTGCTTCAGATTTGAAGTGCTGCTGCGGCAGTTTGTAGCCAAAGTTATGAGCAGACAACTACTTCAGCAAACAGTTACACGGCTCAAAGCGTAAGCACACACACACACACATAAAGAGTGAGTGCGACTCAGAGATACTTAGGGACAACCCTAAGCGTCGAGTCGTAGACTGCCTGTCTTTTGCATGTTGCAGAGTTGGCGATTGCGCACACTCTTTACTCTTCACTCTTTACCCTTCACTCTTCACGCCACAACGCCAACTTCAAAAGTTGTGGCAGCCGAAAGATTTTTCAATATTTTGAGTGCGTGCAGCAGCACCAACAACAACAACAGAAACAACAATAATAACTTCGCACTTGGCGCTTCTTTTTGAAGATTTTTATGCTCGTAGAGCTGGTCTCTGCTCGATGCTCGATGCTCAGCATCGTCACTTGGGCTCCACGTTGAATTATTTATGGTGATAGGCAAAATATTTTTATGTGTTTTTCTGTTGCCGGCAAGAAAACAAAAGCGCTCAGCGCAAACACCACTCGAAAGAGACACTCTCGGGCCACTCGTCGTCTGCCGCTTGGGGCCTCAAGTGACCACCGGTGATAATGCAGATTTCGTTTTTTGAAAAAGGCGCAACTTTTCGGCCATAGACCAAGTGACGCGCTCTCAAGCCTTGCGATGATTTTACTGGCCGAAGGAGGAGGCAGCCCGGCTGGGCGGCGGGTGGGTGTTGGGCATAGGTGGAGCTGCACACACACGCCAAAGCCAATCCACTGAACTGACGTCAAAAAAAAAAAAAAGAAAACTAAAAACTTTAAAGTGAGCCGACGACAACAACAACAAAAACATATTCTAGCCAACTTTTGTTGCGCGTTTTACGAGTTGTTGTTTTGTTTTTGCGCTGGCACGACGCGCCATTTTGATTGATTTATCTACACGTCGAGTTACTTTGTAGACAAATTAAAATTTGGCATAGTCGAAGTAGTTGAAGCTGCACTCTGGAGTTGTACGTGTAGCTGTGTGTATGTGTGTCTGAGCGTCTGTGCGTCTGTATTTGTGTGAATGAAAATTATCTACACTTGAATAACTTTTTGCGGGCAGCGAGCAAATTTTAATGTTCATTTCATTTTCGCCATGGTGATAAGAAAATTTCGCGTCGCTCGGTGAGTTCACATCATTTCCCTTAGCTGAGCAAATTTGCGGCGCGTATTTCGGGCGTAGCAAATAGATATTTTCCACATTTTAAGTAGACATGCAGACAGACGAGAAGAAGGCACAACTCCAGGAATGTGGTTACCAAAGAAATTCACTGCTGCTGCAGCACAAATTCCAGTGCACACAAAGCAGAAGCAGCAGCAGCAGCAGCAGCGGGTACAGAGAGAGGGACAGAGACAGACAGGGGCTGGAGCTGGGGTCGGGGTTGGGGTTGGGGTAGCAACCGCTGTCGAGGGTTGCCGTAATTTTATGCACGAATTCGTAAAATGTTATTCAAATGGAAAATGTGATTTTTATCAATTTTGACAGGAATTTTTCGCAGAAAGCATAAAGAAAAAGGCACAAGGATGTGTCCTCTGACTGCCTCGGCTCTTAAGTTTGAGTTGCGTGTGTGTGTGAGTGTGCAGCACTCGAAATGTTTAAATTGTTCTAAATTATGAGGTCAGGCAATTGCCCAAAGAGAAAGAGACAGAAAGAGACAGTGATGTTGTAAAACAAGGCAAAAACGACTTTTAAAAAGTTAAAGCTAATGCTATAAAAAAAAAAATATTAAGTTACAATATGATCAAATAGAGCAACTCATAAGTGGTTGCAACTAGGAAACGGGGATCGCAGTTTATTATTATATAATAATTTATCTTCCTTAAAATACGCCAACAGCCAACAACAACGAAAATTGACAGGAGGAAAAATAATTTAAAACGATTTATTGGTGCCTTGCCTTGTTGATTGTTGTTGGATAGAGAAACCAACAGTACTTCGGGCCAGCCAGCTTATTAGCACACTTCCATAAACTTAGTAAAAATAATCAGGCTGTCAGGAATTATAACTTCTAAAAGAATTCAAGCGAAAGATCAATTGAATGACAATTGATATGGACAGAGATAAAAGAGATAATCGATAAAATTTTAAAAAATCCTTTGTCCCTACTTAAAGAAAAGAAGAACATATTACGAGTAGTTAAATTTTAAAAAATGTTTACCATATTATTTAAATATTAACACTTAAAGGCTTCATACAAATATTTTATGATAAAATCTTAATCGCTTCTTGATGAGTTGTAGGAGTGTCACTTGATATTGTTTTGTATTGGATTGTGGCTTATAGCTTTTGATTGCCAAGGCCTGACTGGGTCTATTTGGTTCCAGTTTGCTGGGCTTAATTGCTGGCCTCATCATAATCAAAATTGTGAGGGGCGTCAACGCGACGACTTTTGGCTAGATAGATTTCCATAAATAAATAATCCCAGCAATTAGTTGGTGAAAAGCCACAAGTCAGTCGCCGAGTCGAGTTGAGTCAGGCCTCCAGACAGTTTCGTGTCAGTCCCGATTCAGTTTCGAGAGTTAGTCTTTGGGTCTATAATTATAGGGCACCCTCATCAACGTCGCGCGTACCAGCGTTGCATTCAATTAAAAAATATTTGTATAGCTCTGGGTTGTGACCTGCCCAAAATGCTGATGACGACGATGACGATGATGACGGGTTTCAACGTCTGTATTTTTCTTTTCATTTTCCACATTTTTTGGCGCAACAGTTAATGCGCAATTAAAGAGCCAAACCAGGCGATAAATGTCAGCCATGTCAGCTATGAAAATATGTTAAAGTCCGTGTGTTTATTTACATTTAAAAGTCGGCTATGTCGCTCGTCAAGTGTCGCTTAAATGCAAATCAAAACGAGATCAATTTGATTGCCTTAGCTGCGAAAATGAAAATAAACAAGAACAGCGGGCGACCAACCCTCCGTTCTTAGCCCACAATCCGCGGCCCTCAGCCCTCGGCCCTCGGCCCTCAACCCTTCGGTGGCAGCTAACCCCCGTCTGACATTGATTGAAAATGCTGCGTGACGTAAATTAACTTTCATGGCGTGGGGCAGCCTCAGAAGTGCGTGTTATCCTTTCCGCTCCGTGCTCGGCACTCTGTGCTCCGCGCTTAGCGTTTGTCAAGCCACAAGACCCACACAATTGCCAATTGTTACAGTTTTAAAGTTACGAGGGGTGTGTCTGGCTGTATGTGTGTCGTTGTGTGTGTGTGGCAGCTTGTTGTTGTCATTGCGGCTTTAATGCCACATTCACATCCATGACCCGAGTGCACTTTTCGCTTTTGCTACTAAGGCGATTATCTCTGTTGCTGCCTGTCGCCCAATTTTTGCTTATTTACATTGACGAAATGTGTTACGACTGCAACAACAGCAACACCGAAAACAACAACAACATCAAACTGAGTAGGAACAATAGCAATAACAATAACAGGAAGCTCTGGCCCTCTAGCCGTTGGCTGTTTGTTATCTTACCACGCACAATTAGACAATTTTCATTTGCCTGGCCGACAGTTTCTCATTCACATGGCCAAAGAGCCTGAGAGTTTTTCCGTTTCTTTCTCTTACTGTTAATCTGTTTCTGTTTGCTTTGTAATGTGAAAGCATTTTTCTTCTATTTTTGCTGGTTTGCCTTTAATAGAATTACATTTGCTCGGTTTGACAGCGGGGTAAAAGCAGGAATGGGGCTCTAACAGAAACTATCTAAGAACCCGAAGGTTTTTGCTGTGATTTAGCTCTGGCGGAAGCCACCGATAGTTTTCTATGCAAATGTACCCAGTAGCTATAAGGAAACCCATTAGGCTTGCATCGGTTAGGGTTAATTAATTGAGGGATACACATCAATCGACAGTTTAAAATAGTACCAAATATATTTTGTTGTTCATCGAGTCATTTTCACAAATAATAGACCATACTTTATTAATTCATAATCACATGTTTAGCTGTGTTGGGGAGCCCCTTTTGACAGCTCTTTGCGATTCCCAAAACGCAAATATCCATTCACACCTCGGCATCAGTCAATCTCGTGATGCAAGCATCTGCCTTTCCCACAACTTTTTAACTCTTTTGTCACAATTTCCACCACCAACGTGGCACAACAACAATGAAAACGAGAACGACGATAAAAAATTAAAATTTTACGCATTAAATAACTTTTGAATAGAAACTCTCGCACGGCTGCCAAAAATTACCCATATCTGTTGTTGCGTATCTGCGCACCCCGAACCCAATCCCAATCCCGATCCCAATTCGAGACCGAGCAAAAAGAATAAAGACCAATCCCAAAAGGGGCACCAGCTGCCGCACGTAGCCGTACTTCGTACCCGGCCAAGTTCACAATCATAAAAATTGAAACAGAAATTCGATGTTGCCTGCGCCCTTCATAATGAGCACCCCACCCCACCCCGGCCCGGCAGAGAGCTTATGTAACATTACGTCAAATTGCACAAAAGGCAATACATCTTCATCCCCTAACACCGCACACACACACACACCCAAACAGACACACAGGCATACACTTCTTATTTTACAATGAAAATTTACGAACTGACTGTTGCATATTTGGTTGCTGGCTTTGCCGCTTGCTGCTCCTCTCGCTGCTGGCACATTATCATATTTCTAGGACCGACACGCCAATGAATAGAATGCGCATCGAATTTCCCAGACCTGAGTTTGGGATTGGGCCCGGTTTTTCGTTTTCGTTTTCGTTTTGGTGGGGGTTCAGGGAGTTTGGGCTGCGGGGTTTGCCCGCTTGCCACATCAAACTCAACGAGCACATCAACAAAATCATCAACACCAGCAGCAGCAGGGCGGCAAACTCCGTTTTAGACTTGGACTCTGTCACTGCCAGAGGTCGCAGCATAGTTGACAAACAAGCAACACCAACAACACCAACAACAGCAACAACAATAGCGCTTTGTTGCCGGCGAGGGTTGCGGCCGCGTGCAGACAAAATGCAAACTTCCTTTAGCTATGTTTTGAGGCATGAAATTTTCATATACAGAATGTTTTTTTCTCTTTTCTTTTTTGATATATTTTGTGCTTCCACCAGCCAAAATAGATGGAAAAGAAGCACGGCTCGTTTTACATGGGTAGGTCCCATGACTTTGACTTGAATTTGTCTAGCTTAAAACTTATCGCTGTAATATAGTTATGATCTGTGCTACACTGGCCGCCGCATACATTAGTCACAGCTGAACTGTATCAGTTGGTCAGGCGACTTTCACACAGTAACCGTATGCTGATAACAACTTTTCATTGTACAAATGAGCGCGACTGTGTGCGTGTGTGTGTATGTGTTTATTTGACAGACAAGGCCTTTTGCACTTGCATTCTGCTTTTGTTTCACTCGCACTCGCGGCGATCGTTCAACACTCGCGTCAGCCATAAAAAATCATGTTCTTCTTGACTTTTATTATTCATTATTTTCACATTTATTTCGCTCGCAACAAATTTGCAACTTCAATAATGTATCGCCATTTTGTATATATGTATGTATGTATGAAGAGCAGCAGCAACAACAACGAGCACAGCCAACGCCTGCCTTTAATAGAGCTATCAAAAACTGCAGCCTGATGATGACAGTGGCTTATCAAGTCGCCAGTTGCTTGTTGCTGGTTGCTGGTGGCTGGTTGCTGGCTGGTGCCCCCCGTTTAAAATTGCATTTCTCAACACACAAATCACAAATCACTGCAAGGCATGCAATCTCTCACACAAATCATTCCATTTTTGCCCGCTGCCAGCGTCGATGTCGATGTCGACGTCAACGTCAACGTCGACGCCAAGTGTCATTAGCGTCACACGCCGGCAATGTCGCCGTCGTCATCGTCATCGTTAGCTCCATGTCGGACGGAAGGTTCGTTCGCTTTAAGTGTTTATTAGTATGAAACATTTATCAGCAATTATAATTATATGGCTATATGTGTGTGCATTAAATGGTAGCGAACTTTGCGACCCGAGATAGCAAGTGGACACGCTTTTATGGCCGCCACTGTACCACTGAATGCCAGTGCTCACTAAATGCTTTTTAAATGTAAGCTGCAAATTAAGCAACAAATGGTATAGGCTGGACAAAAACATCTCGAGTGGATACGAACACACACACACACACACCACTCTCACGCACACACACGCCCATTAGCTGAAACGCTAGAGCAACTCCGGTTCCGTTAAGAGGGTGGCATTACAGTTTTTTATGCAAACAGGCAACACCTAAGACATTAGCTTGGGTTCTGGTCAACAACGGAGGCGGGCGACAGCCCAAAACCAAACATTCAATGACAAATTATGCGCTTTTGCTGGGCGTTGCCACCTGCCGGGCCCACCAGCTCAACCGCCTAACCACCTAACCACCGATCCACCTACATAACTACCTGACCAGCTCTACCATTACCATTACCATGTTGTTATGCCACCTACGAGCATTCCAATTCTCTATTAAGCGGCAACGGGAGCGTGTCGTGGGCGTTTTGCTCGGCTCGTTTCAGGGGGCGTGTCGTGTTTGGGAAATTTTTGACATTTTGTAATGGGAGCGCGTAGCAAAGCGACGGCACAGACAAACGAGGCAAATTATCTTGCGTCAACAGGAAGAAAACGTGTAGAAAACATTGTGGAGAATATTTTCGGGTAGTCTGCTGTGTTCGTAAGTAAGTAGTAGACTAGCCTAATGATAAACGACATTAGTGAAACGTATAGTTGTCGGTTTCGCGGGGTAGGAAACGTTGAAGTGCATAATGGGCAGTGAAGCACCAAAAAAAGAGGAAATAAAGTTGTCGAACTCAGGTGAGTAAGGCCTAACGAGCAGAAAATATGAGTGGACCATGGTGGGAGTAGGAGTTTAAGGATCGTCATATAATGACTAACTGAAAACAGTTAGTGGATCAGTAAATGCCTGTATTGCAAGTTTATTTTAGAGTTGTATTAGAGAGTTGTTAGAAGAAAAGTTCTGAATTAATGTAATACTTGTAAACTGATTTAGTTTGCGATTTAGCCATTTGACAGAGATGCTTCAAATTGTAGATTGTAACCTGGGCTCGTCACAATATAAATAGAGAGCAGTGTCATTCGCGGTAAAATACATTTTCATACCATGGCACCCTTCGCTGCGCTCTGCAGATCGTTGAACTTGTCTTTGTGTCATTTGGCTGCTGTTAAAGCGCCTCCACAATATCAGCGCCAATTGTCCCATGTCCGAAAAATGACGACAACCAAATGAACGCAAATGGTGGCACTGGTTCTTTATTTGTTTTTCATATATATACGTATATACGTATTTTTTTTGTTGCCCCGTCTACTGGCCCCCATCTGCACATTGCCATCCCCACCCACTGCACACACATGTGTCGGTTGCTAAATTTAAACAACTTTTGCCTGCAATGCTTTCAATGGAAAAATATCTTTTGTAGCGCCAAATGGCGCCGTGGCAAAAGTTTCATTTTGTTTGGTTTTTTCTTTTTGGCTGCTAGCTGCCGGCTGCTGTTTGCTGCCTCTTCAAATATTCATTGAGTTTGAGTAAAAGGCCGAGGGCCAGGCCCAGACCCAGTCACAGGCGCAGGCACGCAGCCATTTCATTAGCAGAGGACAGGGCCCGAGCCCAACATATGGAACTGAACTGACTAACCGACTAAGGCTGGAGCTCCTCTTCACATTTAAATGCGCACATAATTTCTAATTTGTGCCTCTAATTTATGTGCTCCAGCAGCGAGACCCAAACTTAGCACAACAAACTTGCCAATTTAACGGCGCCCGAGTAAAAAAAATGAGAGAAAGGAAAACAACCAAAAGCAGAAGATGGCAGGGAAAAACTTTTGCCGCCACTTACATATAAGAAATAAATAAAGCCATTCCTTCTAATATACAAAAAGCCTCGAACGAGAACAAGAAATGAGAAAATTACTTTTTTATAAGTACGACAGCATCAGGCAGGCAGTCAGCCGGTCGGACAGCCAGTAGGCAGTAGGCAGGAAAAACCACCCCACAGACCCACCCAACACCAACGCCAATCTTCCTCCGCCCAGCACACCTTGATGATGTGCATAGCAGCAGCAAACATTGAGTACTTGGCCCATATAAAAGGGCCAGATCCAGAAGCCGGGGCCAAGTACAGCATTGCCAAACATTGCCTAATTTGGAATTGCCTACAAAATGTGCATTAAAATAACTAGAATCTACTACCGCCCGCCCCTGTCCCCCTGTTCGCCCCTGTCCGCCCCGCCCGGCACGCCTTGGCAAAGTGGAAGCCCCAGAAAGGTGTGTAATAAAAACAAATGTCTGTCGTTTGTTTATATCAGCAAGCGACAACTTCTTTTTTTCGGGGGGTTTTTTCTGTGTTTTTCCGATGTTGCGAATACGCCGCGTTGTTTGTGCGAAATAGAAACCCTTTAACAACACCTGGTGTGGTCGGAAGAGTAAACGAGAGATGGCGAGTGAGTGCGAATGGGATGGAGCGATTGTTTTTAGTGCGCTGCAATGACAAGCAATGAAATCAAAAGGCATGCAGCAAAAACAGCCACAAAAATCGAACTAAATTTTACGACATAAACATAAATTTTATGACAGGCGAAAGAGTAAACGCTCGAACGCCCAAACGCCCGGGATCCCGGCTAGCAAAAGAAAATCAATTTTATGTGCTGGCCAAAATAACAACAACAACAACAAATAATTTATCAAAGCGCTGCGCAGAGAGTGAGCAGCACGGGAAGACCACAAGAAAGCGGGCGTAGAAAAATCTATAAAAAATATGTGAGAACTATTAAAAAGTCGTAAACTGAAACCAACTGAACATCCCCTCGAACGCTGGGGAGTGCGCCAGGGGAGAGGGGCAGCAGAAAGTGTTAAGCTTTGGCTTTGCATGTCGTAAAGTCGCCGTCAGCAGATAGATGGATAGATAGACAGATAGAGATGTGTACATACATATATAATATATGTACATATATATGCACGTTTGTATACGACGGCAACTGGCCCGGAAATTGAGTAACCCACTGAACGTTGCTTGGGAGCTGTGAATGTGAACGCTTGCATTAATAATGCCATTAATGGTCACATTACAAGTGTAATAATAATTGTCCTTGATAGATATACACACACACACACACACACACACACAGCTGCAATTAGGCCAAGCGACTGTCCAAACTGTCCGACTTGGCTCTGCCTGCATTTTGGCTTAATGTAAACGCATTTAAACGCAATTACTTTTCACTCGATGTGTTTGCTTGTGTGCGAGAGTGTGTCGGTGTGTGTGTTTTCTTACCAACTGACACGTACCAAAGCAATTTCTGTTGTTGTTGTTGCTGTTGATACTGATGATGATTGCTGCCGTCGCTTGGAGTGTCGTCATAAAGATCCTTTATCAAAACGTTAATGGATTGAGTTATATGTACAGGCACATACCTTTATACGTGTATACACACACTTACACACATATTTGTATACATAAAACAACAGTTAACTTACTTCTACTGCTGTTTTTATAACTATGATTGTTGTTGTTGTTGTTCTGTGCAATTGCATTGCGTTGTCTCTTTTAGAGTCGTACATCGCATATACATACATACGAACATTTAATGTAAAGTTAATGAAATGCTCTGGCCCATGTGCGTAATTGTTGTTGTTGAGCATAGGGCATTATTAATTATGACGCACCCTAATTTTTGTCCAGACTGGAGGCACTGGAGTAGCATTCGTATTGTTGCCCATAGCATAAATGTGCTGAAAGCCTATATTAATTGCATTTTAATGAAACTAGGAAATTTGTATCAGATAGGATATGAAACAATATGAAATGAACCCTTTTTCAAGGGAATTTTCTCTAGATATAGTAGATAAGTTGCATTGTTGCTGATGAAAGCAGATCAAGCTGCCTGATAAGAAAACGGAAACGCGGAGAAATAGGCACACCTATCAATGTGCTATTAGCAATGCTCCAGAGTAGGCTTTTGAATTGGAAGATAGAATTGAATAGCCTCTTGAATTGGCATCAGGGCATCAATTACATAACGTTTTATGCGATTCGCTGTTCGGCTTCCGTTAGGCTTTATTGTCGTCTTTTTTGCACCATTATTTATATACCTATCCCTTTCCCAGAGGCAACCACAAATGAAATTAAATATAGGCAGTATTAAAAAATAAATCCAATGAAACAAAAACAAAAATCGCTGCGGTTGGCGCGTGCTTTTTTTTTTTTTTTTTGGTTTTTTTCTATTATCAGTTGCGATGAAAAAATAATGCAAAATAAAACAAAATGAAATGAAATAAATGATGTTTGCGCAGGGGTATATATTGCATATTTGAGTCGATGGAGGCGGTGCTTGTGTATGCGCTGATAAAAAATTCATTAATTCATATGCGAAATGCAATTAAGCGCAGTGGCTGCCACAAAAACAAAAGTAAAAAAACAACAAAGATGACAATTAAAAAAGCTCGTGGCATAAATAAATGCGAAACAGCAAACGCAGCGGCAGTTAAATTAACAAATTGCATGCATATTTTAAATAAATATAAATATTTTAATAAGATTAAACTATAATGCAGCCAAATGTCAAAGCCGCGCATTCCCAATGGGATAACACACGAATTTGCAACAACAGCAGCAGCAGCAGCGCCGAGCATAAAAAATGAATTTTGCTTAATTTATGCGGTTTTCAATTACCCTTTGATATGAATTAATGACGTCACCCGGACTCGTTTGCTCTGTTCACAGTTTTTTCTATCCTCACAATTTAACTGTCATTCCTGGTTAAAGCCACAAAATAATGCCAAGGCAAATCCAAAGGCCACCCAGTCGTCGGCCTTTCTCTGCGCTTCTCAAGCGTACACAGCTATCGTGTGCCGCTCTATGCACTTCTCAGGCGCGTTGTGTTGCTTTCTTTACTGCATTTTATTGCATTTCCAATCTGTTTGGCTGTTGTTGTTGCATGCTGCACTCAATCATTTAATCCAAATGTTTTGTTTGCAACTACTTTGAGCTATGCGCATTCCTGCAACCGCAACAACATCAACATCAACAACATTCTTGGGCCCGATGTCTGGCCAGCACAATTTCATGCCCGTGTAAACTATTTGTCGACAATTTTGTCTGCAACAAAAGTCCGCGTGCCACAGCAAAGCCAACCAACCAACCAACCAACCAAGCAAGCAAGCCCAGTCCATATCCAAGTTTCAGTCCCGGTCCTCGGCTGGTGCTTGTTCGAATCCAGCAAAGCGTAAAAGCGCGCGCTGGCACGAAACTTGGCTGCTTGGCTTTTGGGCCCTGGTCAATTGCCGGTCTAATGACTGCAACTCCAGCTGCAACTTATAGGCCGCCTACCACGCCGATCCGCGGCACATGGCGCACATCCTTGCCATAAAAATGCACAAAATATGCAAAGTACAGCGATTTAAATCAATTCTAAGCGCTATCAGGTTGACTTTCGGCATTGCCCTACCCATTGGCATCGGCATTGGCATTGGCATTGGCATTGGCATTGTTGTTGCTCTCCCTCGACTTGGGGCTTATCAAAAGTTTACGCGTGTAAAGTAAGTTTACGTGTAGCACGGCAAAGTGCATTGATAAGCCATCCAACTTGTGTCTGGGTCCCGACTTCGGCTCTCGACTTTCTTTCCCCCTGCCTGCTGATTAGTCGATCAACGAATGAATTCAGGCTTTTAAATATGCAAAAATTACTAAAGAGGAGGAAGGAAAGCAAAGGGCTAAAATGAAAGAAAATCAAGCAAAGCGGCATTAAGAGCCTCTTAAGACTGCGACTGCGTTCACGAGATTCGCGGCTCGGGTCTACTACAACACAGGTTTTGGCCAACTCCATTATAGCTCATTATCGCCCCGAGCAGAGTCTTACATTATGTTGATGAGTTTTTTCCCCTCCATTCTAATAGAAAATCCCTTGTATGGATAGAGATGGCGAGAGAGAGAGAGAGGGAGAGAGAGAGAGGAGAGCGAAGAATGTGGCTGCCGCTGTGCTGTGCTGTTCATTAAAAGGCTGCCACGCCCACAATGGCTTTCATTAATTGTTGACAATGATTACCTGGGGCGATGGCCCCAATGGCAAGAAAAAAAAACCAAAAAGAGACAAAAACAGAGCACAATGAAACGAACGACTCAAGAAGAAGTCGAAGACGCAGCTCGGAAAGAAGTTGCTGCGTTGGCCAAGCGAAATGCAATTTCAATTTTCAACGACAGGTGATAAATAAATCGAAACGCAACGAATTGAAATGAAATGAATCGGCATCGGTGGCATCGGCAATCGATTCGATGCGATGCGTTGCGTTGCGAATGAAATTGCGCCATATTTGGGCGTTATTTGTGGCCGCCACTGAGTTGGCCAACAGGCAGCAGCCAAGAGGCTGAGGCGTTGGCAATGAGCCTCGCATCGCGTCGAAGGCATTTAATTGCCACCACGGCATTATTGACGTCTACGCATCAGAAATCGAGGCCCCATTTCTGCTCGCTGCCCGCTGTCCGCTGCTGCGCGCATTTTGAAAAGGTGTTTTGTCGCGAGACCTGCAATCCAACACCCTGTACCCTGTGCCCTGCACCCTGTACCTTATACATTTCACGTCGCCAGCTCAGGCCGCCGACTTCTTCTGGCCCGAATGCGAGTGCGAATTGGTATTTTATTTTGCGCATTTGGCAACTTCGGGGCGCGTTGTTCATTTAACCGTGTTTAGTGTCCGTCGCTGTTGCGCTTTTTAATTTAATTTCGCTTTGCTTTTTGCCAGTCGCCAGTGTCAGTGTCAGCTTCACCTTCAGCGTCCAGTCCCGATTCCGGAGTCTCTTTTACAGCACGCTGAACAACAGGAACAAAATGATTTAAGATGTTCGACTGTCAGTGCTGACAACATTGACAGTAAAATTATTTCTACGCGCTGCAGAAGGTTAATTATCATTGATTTATTTACAACAAAACTCAAAAACCAGCAAGAACCAGCAAAGTACACGAAATAAGGACACGCCGAGGCTAAACTGACTGTAATTTAAGCACGTAAATACTCTGCAAATTGTCACAGGACGAGGTTATATCTATTATTAAATTGACTGGCTATCTCTATCATTTATACCACAAATTCTAAACGAGAATTTTTTAATAATCTATGAAATCGAAATCGAAGCTCGATGTACGCTCGATATTTGTCCCTAGAATTAGTTATATTTGTTACAGTTACATTTTTACAAAGAAATTAACTTAAATCACAAAAATGTAAATTAAAGACTGCAGAGCGAGGGGATCGCCATCTAGTTATTATTCATGAAATTGTTTAAGCACAGCAAATAGTTTATGGGCGCCATATGATTGGCTTAAAATGCCATTTTATATGCCATAAAATACAAAAATGCAAAAGTGCTGTGAAAAACATAAACGCAAAAAAAATACTGAAATTAAAATTAAATAATTTATTGAAATGAAATGCGTGCAAAACAAACATACTAAGAGCAAACAAAAAGCTGAAAAAAGACACTCAAAAGAAAAAAGCTAACCATGACAGCTATAAATATTTTCAAATAGACAAACAAAAAATAATGTAAATCTGTGCGTTAATTTGCATTTTTGTTGCATGATAACAAAGGCAACAACAACAACGACAACAACAACAAACGCGTAAAACCGCAAGCAAAATTAATACACGAGACATTGTTAAAATATTAAATTAAAATTAACATTACAAAATGGCAAAAGCGTTGGGCCAGGCGGATCGGAGGTGCGCGGCGGTCAATAAAATTGCTTGTCAAAGTGAATTTAAAATAATTATTGTGCATAATGCGGCATGGCGCGTATTAAATTAAATGCTGCACAATAATCGAATTAATAATAATAATGCATTATAAAAACACAAAATATACATACACCGAATACGGTGTGCAAAAACCAACAAAGAAAGCACACAAATTCAGGAAGAATGAGGAAAGTTTTGAAAATTATTTATTTATAAATATTTTAATGCGTGGCTGCATTATGTGGACTTTTTGTACAAATATTTTTTAACGCTAATTAATATCAAATGTGCATTGAATTGTAATTTGTACTAATGTATGATGGCATTTTTCTATTTGCAGATGGTAAGTTCTTATCATCACTCAATCCTTCAGAACTAACATACGATGGTAAGTCACATTCCACATTAAGTCATTTAACACGTAACATAATATAGTATCGAGTACATTTTGCTATGGGGCCGTTCTCAGCTTCCTCACACGTGGCCAGAGCTGGTTCACACATTAATCAACTTACCAAGTTGGCCAGCGATCAAACTTTGATGTCTGTCTGTCACTAATCCTCACTCGCCCGCTCGCCGTTCGCCGTTCGCTGCTGCTGCTGCCCGAGCACGTTCGTGCTGGCCGACGCCCACTTTGCACGCCGAGGCCGCTTCCTGTTGGCCGTTTCGCTAAAAATGAGAAATTTCTTTTTAATTTAGACTTAAACAGACTTGGCGGCTGCAGTAGCGGCAGCAACAGCAGCAGGAGCAGCTGATAAAAAATCATTATAAAGTTAAATTTTAATTAAAAACTACAATCGATTATAAAAAGGGCAGACTGTCTGCGGCTCATAAATTGAGCACACTGGCGGTCTCGGAGCTTTCAACGTGCATGCCACGCCTCCCCCAGCCCCCAAGTAGTAGTATCTCCGCTCCCGCTGCCGATTCCTTACGTTGCTGCTGCTGTTCCTCCTGACCATGATGATGATGATGATGAACTTGTGCCACTTTTGATGTGGAAATCGGCGTTCGCGCTGTGCGCAGTGGCAGTTTGCCGTTTGATTGCTGCCAGCCGATAGCCGACTGTGATCCAGACCCTTGACGTGATTATATAAGCAGCGCTTTTCGCTTTCATTAATAAGCAACCACAGCAACAGCAGCAACAGCAGCAACAACAGCAACAACAGCAACAACAGCAACAACAACAACAATTAACACAGTAAACGTTTGCCTGGCACGTGATTTTTGCTGGAAATTTGATTTATAGCCTGGTTGCTGTCTCGACTAAGCGTCAAGCGCTCGCTGACCACCGTCTGCAGTTCATAAAAATATAAAACACAAATCGCAGAGCAACTGTCGGTCGCGTTGGCATCTCAGTTTACGACGGCGCGCTGCGTTAACTTGAAGAACGGTGTGTAAAATCATTAAAATCGTTAAAATTAGCAATAGTTGTAAAACTTGTGCGCCAGTAGCTGCAACCGCCGTCCTCGACGCTCGGCAGGCAGGCAGGCAGACGACATTGCCCATACGCCGCGTTGCCGATAGACGCTATTAATTTGCCTCGGCTGGACCAGGACCTACTAACCCAGTAAACGCTGCCAGACACACAAGTTTTTAGGCCCTGCCAGACGGACGGAGCGAGAAACAAAAAGCCAAAAACAAAAAAAATACCAAAATGAAAATGAAATATGCCAAAAAGTGTAATTTGTAATATAAGCTACGTAGAGCGGCACAAGGACCGAACTGGAACACGCTTCTGTGTGACTTATGTGCGCCCACAACAACAACAACAGCAACAACAACAACAACAATAAAAATATGAACAAATGCAATGGCCACGGTCGGGGCCAGACACAGACACAGACGCACAGAACGAAAGCGACAGGCAGACAAAGTGAGAGCGAGTGAGAGAGAGAGAGAGAGCGCGCATTTAAGCACAACTTTAAATAATCGTCTGTCAGAACTGTCAAACAAGCCGGCGAGCGCTAGAATTAATGGCACAGGCCAAGACAAAGAGAGTGTGAGAGTGACAGAGAGAGGTAGAATAACAGTTGTGTGGCTGTGTGTGTGTGTGTGTGTGTGTGTGTGTGTGTGTGTGTGTGTGTGTGTGTGTGTGTGTGTGTGTGTGTGTGTGTGCGTGTGTCGCTTGCAATTTGCTTGCCCTGCGCAGGCGCAAAGCGTGCATTGAACCTGTGCCCGTGGCAGTTACCCGTATGTGGAGCAGACACACACACACACACACACACAAGCACACTGCCACAAGTTGAATTATTGTTTTTGCGCGTATTGAATGAGAGAGTGGGAGCGAGGGAGAGAGAGAGAGCAACGAGACACGGCGACGCAGTCGCAGCGAGTTAAAAACAATGTCTGCCCAGGCGTCGACGTCGCTGCCAATGTCGCTGCGGTGCTTTATCACTTTTGCTGCTGCTACCTCCCCCTCTGCCTGCAAGTCTGTGCCTGTGTGTGTATTGGTGTATAAACTTTACACAAAATTAATGCGCTGTGCCGCAGCGGGCGAACTTTCAACTGTTGCTGCTGCTGCTGCCGTTGTTGCCGCTGCTGCCTCAAGATGAAAAATTATTGCTTTTAATTTATTGCATAAACAAAAGCAACGTATATGTGTGTCTGTGTGTGTGTGTGTAATAGCGTTCAAGGTCATGGTTAAAGTGGGCACACATACACTGACGTCGGCTGCGCTGCTTGGGGCTTTCCCCGGCGTCGCTGTCGCAGCGCCGCCAACTGTCAAAAATGATTTAGTAGTTCAAAGCCGCGTTTTGTTGTTGTAGTTGTTGTTGCTGCCGCCGCTGCCCTCACATCATTTTTCGCACTTTTGCCGACTGCCGACCGGTGTCTGTCAAAAGCAACTCCAACAACAACAAAAGCAGGAGCATTTGACACTTGCAGCGGCCATTTTGACAGCTGGCAAAGGTCAAACTGAAAGGAAAAGTGAGGCACAGTTTTTGACATATTGGCGCGTCGCACTCGTACTTACATGTACACGTACATATGTGTGTGTATGTATGTGTGTGTACGTCACTCATTCATTCAATTGTTCGCTTAGACTGTCCGTCCATCAGTAAGTTGTCAAGTGCAGTGCAATTTCGAAGCATTCGCGTTTTTATAGTTCATTGCGCCCAATAAAAGCCAGCCAGCAATGACAGCAACAACAATAAAATGCCAAATCAAAATCAAAAACAGCCAAAATTAACTAGTCATAAAAGCGAAGAGACGAGCAGAAAGCCATAAAAAATAAAAACAAATTAAAAACAAAACAAAAACAACAAGAAAATATCAAAATATACACAAAACCAGAAACATCAACGCCAAACGGCAACTGTTGATAGATCATTTGAAACATATATTTTTCATTGTGCTGTTGATGTCGTTGCTGTTGTTGCTGCTGTTGTTGTTGTTGTTACTCTTGTTGTTGCTTTACGCGCAGCTGACAATATCAAAACTGAAATTGAAAGCTGAAAACTGAAAACCGAGCGCCACGACTGAAAACTTTGATTTATGATGTTGATAAATGAGAATTTAATAAATTTGCTTATTTGCTCGACGAGTTGCTTTCCGAGTCTCGGATTCAGTTTCAGTTTTGGCTTCGGTTTCGGTTTCAGTATTGAGTTTAGTGCGACTGCAAAAAATCCAAATCCAAAACCCGAATGACCAAACATCAATTAAATGCTGGCAGGCCTGGGGTATATAAAGTTCGGGCTGTGAATACCACGAGTTTCGTACGCTTTAATAGACAAATGATGGCGCTTATTTCAATAGATTAACATGCTCTTAATGTTGTCTGAATGTCTCGAGTTTGATTTGTTTTTGTCTGTTTATCTGTGGCTTTGTTTGTTTTCAGTCTCTTTGGAGCCGTCCACTTGTAAAGCAATTGGCAATTAACAGTTTAAATGATGATGATTAACGTTTTCTACTCATGAAGTTTGAAAGTTATTCTGAATACAAATCAATAACAAATTTAAAGAATTTGATATTCAATTCAAGAGCTCATTTGTATTGAATATGGCATAGAGTTTTATTATGAAAAAAGTGAATATATAAAAAAAAAAATAAAATTAAAAAAAGAAAAAAATTTAATGTAAAGTAATAATTGAATAAACTTCAAAAATAGCTCTTAGCTACCTTTCAAGCAAACCTAACTCAATATCATTGGTTTCCTGCACTTTTCACTTGGCACTTGAAACGTACAAATAATACAATTTACTGCCCGGGCAATTTGCTTCGCACCCTGATCTGGACAGAGCTCTACTCATCATAATTCCAAAGCATATGCGCGGGGGCTTAAGCTGGCAAAAAGAGCAAGTGTATTTGGGAGTCACATGGACCCCTGACTGAATACATAAATCCACCACAATATGCGCTTGATATTCACTTGATGCGCCCGAATCCTGGCGATTGTCCTGCTGAATTATGCATGCAACAAATTGTATAAAAATTTGTGCAACTTTACGTAGCTACGTGCCGAAATTTGAAAATCAAGCGACCCTGCCATACTCGATACAGAAATTTGAGGCATACTTGTCAGAGCAGATACGAACCGCCAGACAGAGCGTCCCCGTGGCAGTCTCAGCCTTGTACTTGGGATAAGCCAACCCCCCGAGGAGTAGACAAGTTGCTTGGGACGATTGGGAGTGGTCTCTGTAACGTTTACAAAGTGATTACTCGTGTTTAAAAATTGATGACTGCTGTTGGACACGTTTTCAATTTGAAAACGGCTACGAAAATGGTCCGCCTACCCGCCACCCCACCCCCTTCTACAGGTGGCTTCGGCCTCGACTGTGCATTTAACGAAATTGAAACTTGTTTATGCCAAACTTCAACCCCAACCCAACTCCAGCTCCGCACTCTAATCGAACTGTGCGTTGAAAATTGTCACATTAAATCGTTTGGGCGACCTTTGGCATCTCGTTAAAAGCGAACGATGCAAGTTCTCTTGTTTCTTTTTATAGGTGATCAAAGACGTGCGAAGGTGGGCGGGGCAGTGTTGTCATCTGTCGAACGGCAATTAAATGCCTTGGGTATCGTTAAATCATCAGCGATGATTGACTCGTGGCTGCTGTCCGTCCTTGAAGATTTACGGCCGTTAAATGCTACACGGCGTGAGCAAAACTCGCATTTCGTTTGTCACATCACCGATAATCGATTTCCGAGACGCCACACATTCCGGCCTTTTATTATTAGCCATAAAACTAACGGCCAGGTTTTTAGTGGATTGGCAACCGGTCGCTGGCGGTAACCAAATATTTTAATGGCCCTCGGCAAAATACTCAAAGTGTGTCTAATGAATTGAGACGACTTTTTCGGCTGTCATTCTTTGTTTTTTTTTTAAATTAAAGCGAGCTTTAAACGGCTTTGTATTCCGCTTATAAAAATGCAGCCCCCACTCCTTTTGGGTGTGGTCAAGGGCGCAGTTAGCCCTTATTACCATACGTTTGTGGAATGCCAACAACATTGGCGACAACGGCAAGGCAAAAACTGCAGGATGTCTGAATGTCAGAGCGGGCGACCCGCGCCCCGAGATATGCAATGCATTTGCCGTGTGTGCCAGTGCATAACTCGAAGGTGTACAGTGGGCATATGCGTGTGTGTGCGAGCGCTGGCCAGGTATGCAGTTAAGCACATTTAAACCAACTTTTGTGGCAGTTGCATGTAAAGTTTGGACAGGTTTTTATTAGCCAGCAGCTGCTTCGTTTTGGCTTAAAGTTTGATTAAACTTCAGCATTGATAGCGGGCTCCAACTCAAGCTACAAATTTATAGACAGCGCAAGTATAAAACTGTACAAATATATATATATATATATATATATATGTTGCTATATATATATAGCTCTGGAGCAAATCTACTTTCCTTCTATCCTACTAGGCACCCACAGAACTAACAATGTGATTGCGCTGCAGTGGAGGGGGTGGGCTTAGAAGGAGTGGGTGATGGGCGGGTAGTGGTGTGTTGGGGCATATCCATTTGCCAAAATAGCAAAACTTGCATAAAAACTTTGCGCAACAACTTGGACTTTTTCATCAAACAAAACAACAAACTAAAGCAAAATGAAACAAACTTTTAATGCAGCCAGGGAAAGAGAGAGAGCAGAGCCAACCAGAAACAAGCAGAAGCCAACACACACACACACACACACACACACACACACACACACACACACACACACACACACACACACACACACACACACACACACATAGACAGCCAAACACACAGACTGATGCACACACTCTACTTCCCGCGGCCTGGCACAG
Organism: Drosophila colorata; assembly: GCA_035041545.1. Lineage (NCBI taxonomy): Eukaryota > Metazoa > Arthropoda > Insecta > Diptera > Drosophilidae > Drosophila > Drosophila colorata. The sequence continues at coordinate 2,865,702 of JAWNLD010000680.1, read as the reverse complement.
CTGTCAGTCAGTCCAAAATATTTTCACACACACAAACTCACAGAGATAGAAACACCAATACAGAGACTGCCCGGAAAATAGCAGCCAACATGGCGAACAAAAGTTTCCACGCTGCGGCAAAAAGCGGAAATGCATTCAAAATCTAATATGGCAGCCATGGTCATGAGCAGCAGCAGCAGCAACAACAGCAGCAACAGCAGCAGCAACAACAACAGCAGCAGCAACTTTGCTGGAAAAGTAGCAGCTAAACAAAAAGACCAAAGAGTGCCAAAGAAGAAAATGCAATTTTCTGAAAAACCCATTAAATGTTAGCCAGAAAAAAGAGAAAAAACGACGTCGACAACGACGATGAGAACTGCAAATAAAGCAAAACCAAAAGCAAAAGCCGAAGCCCAAGCCATAGCTGCTGCCAAAGTAGAAGATTGGTAGCGCCGTCGGGGGCGGGGTGGGGGGAGGCGTGGCCAGTGATAGACTAGCTATGTATAGAAAGTATGTGTGCTGCTATATAAAATGCTGTCTGCCGCCATCCGCCGCCCCCTGAAGGCATGACTTGTGTGTTTTAAAAGGCAGCGCCTTTGCATGAAGCCATTAAAAGCACTTTAAAACCACCGAAGACTCGAACAATGAGTGCCTTAAAGAGGAGTCGATTCGCAGCACCACATGTCCATGCACATTCACATCCACATTCACAACCACATCCATATTCACATGTCATATACCAGGCTCCCAAAATGCTGCTCCTGGCTCAGGCACAATGCGCTGATAGAGCCATTTACGCCGTCAGCACATAATGATGACAATGCAGGCGACTGGTGGGTGTGTGTGTGAGTATGAGTGAGTGTGAGTGTGAGTGTGTGTAGCAGATGCAGCGTCTGCTGACGAATTTCCATGGCACATAACAAACACTGCCTTGGGCCGCGCGCGTCTGCTATTGAATAGCGCAGACGATGTTGCAGATGCAGGACCTGGCCAGGACGAATGGAGCCACCCAAGCAGCAGCCACAGGAGCAGCAGCAGCTGTTGTTATTTCTATGCCATGTCCCCTGTCTGTCTATTTATCTCGCTGTCTGTGTGTGTGTGTGTGTGTGTGTGTTTGTGTATGTGTGTGTATTTGTGGCAAGGATATATGCCTGACGATGAAATTTAATGGGGTGCTTTGATGCGATTGGTTTTCATATAACGCAGGCGCTTAAAATCATCGAATCATTCAAAAGAAAAGTGAGCTGACTGCTCCACACACTCGACATACCCAGTCACACACACACACACACACACACACACACATACAGACACATACAGACACACAAACGTTGCTGGAGCAGGCGCCAAGAGAGCGCCGAGCGCCAAATGTTGCCTGGAAGAAGCGGAAAAAAGAAAGCGAAACGAAAAAATAAAAATAAAACACAAACACGCAGCTCGTGTATAAGAACTTTTCTGCTGACTGGAAATAAAAAGAAATGTACAAAAAATACAGAAAAAAAACGTGGAGTATAAAAAAGTGGGAGCTGCTGCACTGAAAATGCTCACTTTTTATATGTGTGTGTGTGTGTGGCGTTTTCCTTGGCTGGAGCCGCTGACTCGCTGTAGGTTTTATATAAAAGGCAGCCACGACGATGAGGATGACGATGACGACGACGATGACGATGAGGATGACGATAATGACGACAACTGAACTGAACTCAACTCAACTTTGAGCTAGAGCTGAGCTCAACACGAGGAGAGCAGCCAACGCCGAGCAGCGTTGTCCGAGTCGCTGCTGGAGAAGGTAGGCGAAGGAGTCGCTGTCGCTGTCGTAGTCGGAGTCCTCGCCAATACGCATACAGCCAGCTGCCACGCACATACACACACACACATGCATACTTTGTTTGGTCTGCGCATGAAAAAAGCTTTTCTTCATTTTATATGGTTAGCATTTATTCGCTTTTTTTGTTTTTGTTTTTTCTCGCTGCTTCATTTCACATTCTTCAGTTGGTGCAACTGCCGTGCCATTGTTTATATATATTTGAATATATAAATGCACCCCTTGATATAGCGCCTATTTACATATGAATCGCATTTAAGCTTAAATTGAAATTGAATTTTGGCTTAAAGCAACCGAAATTTAAAGATTATTATGTTGGTTGTGAGTGAGAATATTGAATAAAATCATATGGAAATTTAGTTAATTTCCTTAGTCTTAAGCATGCTTACAGTTAATGCTAATAAATCCAAGGAGTGTCTTATCCGCCCTTCATCGTGTAAATCAACAAGTTTGAACAACGCCAAAACTCAGCTCATAAATTTAAATGACAGACAGAAACCAGTCACAACAATATGCTAAAGTGTTGCACACACACACACACACACACACACACGCACATTCCACAAGAAGTCTGTGAGTGCAGGGTACTTGCAACAAGACACATTAACACTATAAACAAACAGCCAGCAGGCAGTCCCCAGATAACCCCATACCCCATCAGTCAGGGCCTGGAAACCCCTTCAGAACAAAAGGAGCTGCCCGGCCTACGGAGACGCGGCTCGAGACCGCGAGCTGCCATGACAAATCACACAACGAAATTTAGTCTGTCTGTGTGTGAGTGTGTGCGTGTGTGTGTGTGTGTGTGTGTGCATTCAAGCAGTAAGCAACAAACATTTTACACACACAACTACTGATACATTTGCAGCGCGCACTTATCGATTATTGTAGCATACTTACTGGCGTCATTTTGTGTGTTCCCTTTGCGACGACAAGCGGATTACTCGCTTTGTGTGTGTGTGTGTGTGTGTGTGGTATTTATATAAGGCTTAACGTGCACATACATATACCTATATAGTATATTGGGGTCTCCAAAATTACTCAGCTGCCTTTTTGTTCAAGTCCTGCCGCGTCATACTCAAGTGCAAGTAATGGCAATTTGCTGGACAGTGTAAGCGCCAATACTTATATAGTAGGCGGCTTTACAGCGCGACAGCTTTAAAGGCCCCGTTTTTATGAACTCAAGTCTAGTCTCTCCTGCAACTCTATACAGTAAGGGACACACACACACACACGCACATCTGCCAAGTTGCAGACGCAATGACAGCGACTATTTAACACGCATCATAGCATGAATTTTATGTGTGCACACACACAGTGTGTGTGTGTGGCTGTAAAAAAGGAAAAACCAGTGTCAAGGTTAACGACCAATGAATTTATTTTGCTTGAATAAATTTTACGATAATGAGGAAATTGTCGTTGTCGTTTTGGGTATTTTTAATGGCCGTAATGTTGGCGCTTGCTACACGTTATTCTTATTGTTGTTGCTGCTGCTGTTGCTGTTGTTCTTGTTGTTGTTGTGGCTGTTAATGCGCCTGCGTCTTAATGCGCAAGCGAGATGCCAAATGCCCCACTCGCTTGTGTGTGCGTGTGCGTGCGTGTGTGAGTGTGTGTGTCTCTGTTATTAAAAAATGTCAGGCAATTAAGCAGCAGCCATAAAAAGCTGAGCTATGAGCTGCACTGGTTTACAAACACACAGAAATACACACACACATACTCTCACATGTATGTGTGTAATATATATATATATATATATATATATATATATATATGTGTGTGTTTGAATGTGTGTAACATTAATATAGTTTCACGATTTGTTTGTCTGGGCGCTTATCAGAAATGCCGCAAACGTTTTTCAATTTCCGGCTGGCACAGTTTCCTCCAGCCGACTCCCGACTCTCCTCCTCCGACTTCCCATTCCTCAGGGCTGGCTTCATAAGGAAAAGTAAAACTGTAACTGGAACTGAAACTTGGAGCGTTCTATTTGGTTTGCTTCAGTTTCGGTATCCTGTGTGTGCTGAAGGACTTGCACTGGACGCCGTGCGCAACTCCATTTTACGTAACATTAATTCCGTGATTTATTAGGGTCACGTGACCAACGCAACGGACGACTGAGCCGCATCACGCAGTCACGAGGCTGCCAGACGACGCGGTCGCCGTCGCTGCCCTCACTGACCGCAAGACCGTAAGGGAGGAGCGCGGGCTGCCCGGCAGCAATAGCTCATCAAATGTAGCTAATTTAAGCCAAATCAGTTATAGCCAAAAGCGACAACAACAAAAAATTGCACATATTACATGAAAAATTCTTAGCCAGACAGGCGAAAGAAAAAACAAGTTTTGTTGCTGCTGTTGCTGATGTTGTTGCTGGTGTTCTTGCCAGTGTGTAGGTGTCATAAAGTGCATTCACATGAATGCGATAAAGTTTATTGTCAGCTTGCAGCGGCGACTGCTTCAAACTGGCTGGCAACAAGAAAAATTAATACCAAAACATTTGCCTCGCAACGTTGTTGTTGCTGTTGTTGTTGTTGTTGCTGTTGCTGGTGTTGCTGGGCCGGAGATCGCACACGCCTACGCAAACATGTCGCAACTGTCATTTCAGCTTAAGTCGGTCCATTGTACGTTTATATTAGTCGCGCGAGCCTGCGTTCAGATAAAGAGAGAGACCTGGGACGCTTGCTGGGGCATCGGCTCCTCCATCGGGTCCAAGTGCTGATGATGTTGATGCGGCTGTTGTCGTTGTTGCTGCCGTTGTTGTTGTTGCCGTTGCTGTTGTTGTTGTTGTTGTTGTGGTGTTGTTATTCGCCGTGTGTGTCTTGTGTGAGAGAGAAGAGTTACGAGCTGTGCGTCTGACTTTCAAATTCATTTCAAGTGTAAAGCGATATGTCGCCAGGCGGGCAGACGGGCTGGCAGGCGGGCTGGCAGTGAGAATCAGCCTCAGATAGATGCTCAGGGGGAGGGGGCAGCTGCAGAACCTTGTCGAGCTGGTGACAAACTTTGCCTTGCTTAAGTTACAAGTCATGTTCTGTATTTTTCCTGCGTTCTTTTTGTCTCTTTTTTTGTTTTGCATTTTGAAAATGTTATTGAATTCGCAACAGCATCGAAATCGACATCAAATTTCTTAAAAGCCTTGCCATATGCCAGTTAAGCTGCCACGCCCATTGTACAGCACACACTAACAAAAAAAAAACCTAACAAAATATTTGAACTAAGCCTTTTAAATCCATTTTTGGGCTTATGGTTGCATTTTTTAATGCATTAGACACGAACACAACGTGACAACTGTCTCGCTCACACTAGGCGCAATAGGCAGCGGCTCTCCTCCCGCTCCCGTTCTTTTTTCCTATATCTCTTTCCCACTCAGAGCACGTTTAAGTCTGCCATTATTTTCATAACTATGCGCGAAAAGTTTTTTTCATTTAAATTTAACAAAAATGTAGCGTACGTCGCCATGGAAAATGTTGTAAAAGCTGCAACGGAAAATGCCAGCGAGCAACAATAATAATAACAACAACTGCAGCAGCAACAACAATGGTCCCACACAGACAACAGTTGTTTATGTTGTTGTTGCCGTTGCACAGTCGTAAAGCAGCTGCAGCAGCGCCACCTTCCGGCCAAACCGAAAACATAGGTGAAATATACAACTTAAGAATGCTCATATGATACCCTATAAACTAAAAATATTTCAAAATAAATATAAAAAAAAAGTTTATATTTGTAATAGGAAATAGGCAAACCAAAAATTTTACGGATAAATATCCAATTTATACAACCTTAAACTTGGTCTCTTTAAATGCAATTCGATATATAAAATATATAAATTGATTTTCTTTTATGAATTTACCTATAACTTTATATAGATGTTTTTAATCTGTGGATACGATCGAAATGGCCGCTTAAACACTTGAAGTACAGGGTATACTGAAAAAACTGAAAAAAGCGAAATAAAAACGTCGCTCTTGCATTTTAGTGCTTAAAAAATGGGGAACAACAAAAAATTGCATATAAAATTCGTTTGTGCACGTGAATAATTACACAAAAAGCAGCAAAACGTTGCAGCAAACAACAAAATGCGACAAGAAAGCAACAACAACAGAAACCGCGTGAGTGGGAGAGAGAGAAGCAGAGACTGTCCCCGAGATAGAATGAGAAAGAAACTTTAGCGGATTTTAGCGCAATTTAAAGTGTTTATGTGGGATCATGCGAGAGAGTGCCGAAGCACCTATAAAGAGCTCTAACAAAAAGTTCAAATTGCAAAATCATACAATGGCCAGGGTAAAACAATATAATGGCCAGAGTATTGGAATTCAATGAGTCTACAAATAGATTCAGCCATGCGAACTGTGTTGTATTTGGCAAGAAACGTGTTAGAAAATAAATGACATTATATAGTCAAATGATTTCGAGATGATTTCTTTGCTTGTTTTTGTTTTGGTTATTCTGTATATAAATAATTGAATGGTAGCTCGAATTAATTCATTATATATTCAATCCTACCTTTTCCTTATCATTATTATTATTGTTATTATGTTGATATTTTCCTAGCAACTCTATAAATAAAAAGAAAGAAGGAAAAGGAACTTATTCTGATTATTAATGGATTAATAAATGTGATTTTAATTGATCAGTGTTGTATATAATATGTAAAGTCGGAAATTATTTACAGGGTATATCAGTGTTTTTTACTTTCTGATTTACATAGAAAAGTGTCGTAAAATATTTCCACAGTAAAATGTACAACAAATATAACTTAGGACTTGCAAATATCTATGATATCCTGGCTACAGGGTATATAAAAGTCTGGTGCGAGCACGTAAACATATTTGGTTGTTGGCTTTGTTGTCTGGTGTTACACATTTCGGCATTTACAGGCCGCAGTCGGGACCCAGTTCGATGGGCTTCCTGTCTGGGAAAAGCCGACGCACTTGCGGCCAGCCGACGGCAATTGCAGCAGATACCAAAGATAGGGACAGACACATGTGCACAGGCGCCTGCAGTCGCCACAGCCACCCCCAGCCAGGACCTCCATGGCCAGGACGAGTCCCTACTGCTCTTTATCCTTTGATCATGCAAATTTTTAACAGCTTTTGCTATTATTAAGCATTTGTTTTACTTCTTTTTTTTTGCCACCTGCTTAAGACTCTGTCGGCAATTCATTAGACTTGCATTTGGACACGCCCAGTGGCTGTTGTTCTTGCCACCCCCCTTCAGCCACCACCCTTGGCACTCCCTTTTTGGTCCACTTGGCTCGCATTTCACGCGCTCAACCAATTGGAAAATTTACACGTGCAAAATGATGAAAAATTGCTGTGGTTTTATTTTTTTATTTTTATATTTTTTTTCCCTTTTGTTGTTGTTTTTAACGCGTCGCCGTCATTCGAAATTGTTTGGCATAAAATTGGAAAAGCCAACAAAAATTTTCCCTGCAACATTTTCATTTAAAGTTTAAAGTGACACACACAAGCACACACGCACACCCAACTGGTGTGTGTGTATGAATATATGAATTTACTTGTTGTTTTCTTTATTTGCGTTTTATACTTTTTGTGTTCGTTTTGTGTGTTATTTAAATGTGCACATTGTTGTCGTTTTGTCATTTGGCTGCTCTTGTTGTTTTTGTTGCTTTGTAATATTTTTAATTTTGCGCAGGCAGCGACATAAATCATTTTGTCGCGCATTGCAAAAATTCCAAAAGAGCAAGGCGAAAAAATTACAAAAATTTTTAAATTAGCTCGCAACACACACACACACACACACACACACACACACACACAGAGGAACATAGAGAGAGTGTGGGACTCGAAATGGAAATGGGGGCGACTGGGTGGGCCAAGATGGGGCTGGAATTAAATTTTCATATGAAAAACTCAAAACAGCAACAATCCGGCAGTCGGAGGTTGGGTCGATTGGGGCGTAGGGTGTTGTGGGCGGAGGTTGGGGAAACAAAGCCAAATAGTAGAAAATTGGAAAGATGAAGTTGATTGTGATAGCAACAATGTTGTGGCACGTTGGGTCTGTGCTAGGGTCGCCCAGGGGGCGGGGCGGGGCGGGGTGCACTCTGCTTGCTAGCTCTTCTAAGCGAAAAAAGCAATTTTCAATTTTTCTACACAAAAATGCGAGCGACGAAGCAACGCTGCTAAAAACTTTGACGACAGACAGCAAAGGCTGCGGCCGAGGGGGTGGGGCGGGGTGGCGAGAGGCGGGTGGGTGCGGGGCTGATGAGGGGCGGGGGTAGACGTTTGCGCCTTGCAGTAGTCGCTGGCAAGTGATAAATCATTTCAACTGTCACTTTCGAAACACAATTTTATCTAAACACACTCACACACACACACATGCAAGTGTATATGTGCACAGAGAGACAGCAGAGATACAGATACAGAACAGACGATGGTATTTGGGGTTCAATTGTTGTTGCTGTTGTTGTTGTCTGGGGTGGCTTCTATTTCTATATGTCGAAATGTCTGCTGTATGGAAAATTCGTTGGATCGCTCGCTGTTGTATGTGTGTGTGTGTCTGTGTGTGTGTGTGCGCGTTTACATTTGTATGTGTGTCACTCGCTGTTGTTGTTTGAGCTACATTTGAACTTTGTGCCTTTGATAAGAATGCAGTGCATTTTGGGGTTTTTGTCATTTTTTCATCGGCCCTAATCAATGGCTGCCCCAAAGAGTCTAGCGCCATTTATCAGCACTTAAGAGCGAGAGGGTGCCGCGGGCGTCAGGGGCGGGGGAGCAACACCCAACACAAAGTCGGTGCACTAAAAATAGCGCCAGAAAATGGGGCTGCCGAAGGCGAAACAATAAATGTTTTTCGCTTTTCAGAATTGTGACAAAAACGCGCCGGCTATTTAAAATGTCATAAATTCATATGTGTGTGTGCGTGTGTGTCTACCGAACGAGCAACAACAATCCCAGAAACTGAAAACTATTTGGAAAACATTTCTTTATGGTTTTTTGGCGCTTGTTAAAGTTGTGGCGCGCACATTTTTGTCAATTTATTGATTTAACATTGCATAATAAGCAGCAGCAGCAGCAGCGACAACAAGTCAGTCCACAAAATCATTAACTTGGCTTTGGCGTCTACAAACAAAGCGCCAACAGCAACAGCAACAGCTACAACAACAAGAGCCACAACAACAACCAGCTGAGACCTTTGTATTGACTGGTCGCTACGTCTCGCAACTCAATTCGCCTTCAATTCGCCTCGCACACGCACACACATGCTGGCGCACAGTTCGTATTTTACTAGTGCCATCTCGCTTGCACACGCGCGACAGCTGCAACAGCTAAGCAATGGCGCTGCCTTCTTACGATATAAGCAGCCAGTGCGCTCAACTTACGATATGCTTACGAAACGCAGACGGGGAAATGGCTTGTAGCTGTGTGAGTCAGTGTCTGTGTGTGTGTCGCTCTCAGAGAGCGCTTCAGCGCAGACTGTTTGGCTCGGGCTGCCGTTGAGTAGTTTGTGCCGCTGTCGCCGTTTTTATTTTATTTTTTAACTATAAAAACGACAATAAAATTTTTAGTGCAAAGATTTATGTGCGAACAATTTGGGCTTTTGTCTCTGCTGTTGCTGCTGCTGCCGCTGCTACTCAACTCAATTAATTTGTTTGATTTCGTTTGGTTTTTGTTTTTATGTCATTTGTTCAGTTGATTATTTGAGCGCATTTTTGATTAGACAGGTGCGACAGCTGTGTCATCTAATATGCCATTAATATTTTTATTATCATTTTGTTTTTCTGTTTTAACTAAACCCAGCCAAATTGTCAACCCTCGACTGCACTTTTAAAGCGCCTGGCTGGGTGGGTGTGGGGTGGGGGTTGGGTTCGTGGGGTTTCCCCTTGTGTACACGATAAACACCCCACAAAAGCGTCCATAAAAGTGCCCATTACTACCAAGAAATTGCCCATTAAGAAAACGAAGCAGACGCCTTGTTGCTGCTGTTGTTGCACTGGCCAAGTGAGAATTTAAATAAAGGTGCGTCGCCCTCATTGAGCTCAAGAAAAAACACAAAAAATAATAGAAATCCCTGGCAGCGGACAGGGGAGGCAACTGGGGGTAGCCACCCCCTGTGCTGGCAACGCCCTGCCACTTGGCCCAGTGTCTTCATTGTGCTTTAGAGCCAATAAACCAAATTATTATTAGCGCCATTTTCGCTCTTCTTATTTTGTTTTTGTCCACTTTTTAGGCACTACGTATTTCATTTAAAGTTTTATGCGCTTAAAGTGCCCATTAAAGCGAGAGGTGGAGCACTGAGGGGGCTGAAGGGGGGCTTTAGATAGTTGTGGGTGCGAGCTTAGAGCGTTTCACTTGCGGGCGCACCTGTCACTCAATGTTGCCTGACGAAAGCTGCTCTTGTGTGTGTGTGTGTGTGCGTGTGTGTGTGTGTGTGTTTGTGTGTGGGTGTGTGTGTGTCTGCTGGCTTAACATATTTAACATTCGGTCAATATTGTGCAAATCTTTAAGTTGACAAGTGTTACAAATCGCGTGCGACATCCAGTTGAGTGGAGTTCAGTTTGGGGCTCTGAGCGGCCAGCGACGTAGCTTAAGAACTTAAGAACTTTAGATATGATAGCTTACCCAAAGCTGATATGAGTTCTTGCTATCACTCAACCATCATAAAGTTATTTTTATCTATTAAATATTTATATATATTTGTAAACTGATGAGCGGCTTTTCTAACTCTTTCAGGACGATGGTGTCGAAGAGAATGGTCCTCACCTGCCGATGCTCGCAATGCAGACGCCTCGCGGCGACTGTATTCCTCAGTCTTCCTTGGTAGTCCTGGTAAGTTCAACTTGGAATTATTCTTCAACGTACTGCCCGCCATCCCCTACTCTGTTATCAGTCTTATGGCCCAGCGACAACTGACGTCAATGTTTCCATTAGATTTCATTGATTTACAATATCAATTCTAGCGTTTTTTTTTCGTTTTTTTTTCTTCTGTTTTTCGTTGGGTAGTTAAATAGAAACCTGCCGCATGACAGTGGTGTGGCATTGTGTTTTTTTATTTCGCGATTGTGTTGCTGTGTTGTTGTGTTTTTGCTGTGCTATCGCCGGCACAAGAGAGATCTGTTGGCCAGATTGTGCCAAAGAGTTAACGTTAATGGCAAACTACTAACAATGGCCGCTGCCTCACGGCCTGGCGCAGTAGGTAATTTCTATAATGATATACGAACTTGCCACAGGCCACAAAATGCCAAACAAAGGCAGCCCAGTAAGCTCAGCCAGTTGGCCAACTGCTCCGCCTGCCTGGCCAACTCGCCAACTGGCCAACTGGCAACAGCAACAACAACAGCGTCTATGGCCACGATGCTGATAATGGCGTTCATAGCCATGTGGCAGCCAATGGATCAGGATCAGACGACAGACGTTCACATCAGCCAATGCCGTGAAACGGCCACAGTCCAACGTGGATGTAAACGCATCGCATGCACTGTGCAACAACTGTTTTTGGCACGGGCTTTCATCGGTCTAAAGTTTTTCTTCTTCTTCTTCTTTCTTCTTCTTCTTCTGGATTTAGGTTTAAATACGGATCTTGTAGTTTATGAACTACTACAGTACGCACTGCATAAGTTGATCGCCTTTTTGTTAGCTATGAGTGATGCTGTGTCATTGAAAGATTTTACGTATTGGGCTGTCACATTTTTTAAAATCTTTCGGAAAGGACCATGTATTTGAATGAAATGATTAATTAATTTCAGACTCACATAGGCTACAAACAATTTGCTTAAAATTTATATTCCGTTTGGTTAAAAAATGTGTTTAATTCAAATCCGGCTTAAAGTTAATTCCTTTTCAAATTGATTTATATTAAAATCAAAATAGTTCGAAATTTATAGGTACTTTTTTTATTGTGTGTTATATTGTATATATATATATATATATATATATATATATATATATATATATATATATATATATATATATATATATATATATATATATATATACTATATAGTAAATATATATATATATATATAGTAAATATACAATATAACACACAATAAAAAAAGTACCTATAAATTTCAAACTATTTTGATATAACACACAATAAAAAAAAGTACCTATGAATTTCAAACTATTATATATATATATATATATGCATATATATATATATATATTGCGCCTCAGAGCTTATAACAAAACTCTAATTTTCACATTTCAAAATTCAAATAAAATACCAACTAGGTGGCAGCACATATGTAACCAAAACGAAATCTATTTTGAGATTCTTAAGTAAGAGATCTAAAAATTTTATAATTTGAAATGAAAAATTTTAATTTAAATCAAAGTATTGTGCAAACCGCAAAATTATAAAATATCATCAAAATAATATTAATAAAATGTTATTATTAAGGAATCACAAAAAAGTTTCTTTAAAAAGTACGTCAGTTAATTTTGTTGCACAGCGTAGTTTGACTAGCAGTTGCCTGGGTAATCCACGGGGCGGAGCTCATGCCTCCAATGCGTGCCAATTACATGCAGCTTTCTTCTAATATTCTCTTCACACACACACGCACATACACTTTTCGTGTCTTTCCCGTATTTCCCTTCGTCTACGTCTATGCTGTAATCAAAATTCCAAGTGCCAGCAGGTTGCTCACTCGAGCAATTCGTTAAAGTCAATTTGCAAATCATTTTTCCATTGAAACTCAATCTACGTCCACGTGAAAATACCCAAAAGGAATGAACTTGCGGCTCAACCTGCCGTCTGCCGTCCGGCGTCTGGCGTCTCCAGTCTCTAGTCGTCTTCAGTCTGTCGTCTCTTCAGTTTTAGCTTCAGCTTCAGCTTCGGCTTCGGCTTCACATCCACATCCACATACAGATTCACATCCACATCCGCGTCGTTGCCTCCTTTGCCGCATCGATAATAATGATTTTCTTTGAAATGCATACTTGAGCTGCGCCTCAGCTTCGGTCTCCGTCTCGGCCTCGGCTTTGGCCTCGTGGCTATGGCTTAAAAAAAATCTGACAGACAACTTTGTGTGCGCTCCGGCTTTGCTTGTTCCTCTCCTCGCCTCTCCTCTCGCCCCCCGCCCCACCTCTTTTGGGTTTAGACTTCGATGGCTTCGAACGTGGTGTAATAATACTAAATTGTTGCTGATTATCCTTTTGGCGGTTCGCCTTTGGACATGTTCTTGGCCCGGGCTCCGTCTTCGTTTTGGCTCTGTTTCTGGCTCTTTTGCATACGCTGTTGTTGTTACCTGAAAATGGCGTCACAGTCACTGAACAACAGCAGCAGAAAAACCCTCTTTGTGCCCTGGGTTCTGTGCATCTGCATCTCTATTTCGACTGGAACTCCGCCTCGTTCTCCATCTCTGCGCCCCCGAGTGTGTTGGCTTGATTTTGAAAGAAATCAAGCAAAAATCAAAGCCCAAGCCGCCACAACACAACCACTTGAGTGGAGTGCAGTGGAGTGGTGTGGTGTGGTGTGGTGTGCTGTTGTGTGGTGTGGCGTGGCTTGGAGTGGTGCATGGACGGGCCCAGAGAGACGAGGCCCACTTCAATAGTCACATAAATAGACGTGGAGTCGCGCTTGAGTCTGTTACTCTTTGGCGGGCATTGGAAAATCGTGTGGTCCGTCGCTGGTCCGCTGGCTTTTCTGCGGGTTTTTGGGTGCTTCATTTTTATGCTTCACTTGGCCGCTTTGTCGGCACTTGAGCCGAGCGCTTTTCCACTCCACACGTTTTTCGCAGAAACTTTTCTGTCGCGCTTTGGTAATTACCGTTAAATGACCCAAGTCCAATCCCGCCTGCTCCTCCCCCACCGCCTGTCAAGCTGCTAGTCGCCGCCGTGAGCTGACGCAGTCCTTGACAATTGTCAACTGTTGGCAGCCGCAAGGCTGAGCTTCAGCTGCGCTGTCTGCAAATTAATTGCGCCCAGGCCAGAGAACGAAAACTGGGGACCAGAAAGCAGCTCCGCTCCCAGCCGCAGCCCGGTCCCGAGCCCGTGCCCGAGCCCCAACCAGCAGCCAGCGGCAAACGGAGGCTCAGACCCACAAGTTGTCCAAGTCGACGGGCCAAACAAATTTTGCATACCAAATGCTATTTGTGATTGCTGCTGTTGTTGTTGTTGTTGTTGTCTTTGTTGGGTTTCTGTTTTTTGCGCTCGGCAAAGTTAGTCGAAGTTGCACTTTGCATTTTAACAGACGGCGACAACTTCCAGCAAAATCAATTAACAAACAATAAACGTTTGTTGGCCAAGCCAGACACGTATTTTATTTAAGTATCTAGAATATTAAAATGGGATCAGACACGAGTTGTTGTTTTTGCTGTTGCTGTGGAGCGACAGAAAGACAGAGAGAGAGAGAGAGAGACAGAGACAGAGCGCAAGCGAGTGGGAGACAGTGACAAAAATTGAGGCACTGCGTCGGCGACATTCATTGAAACGTTTTTGGAATATTTGAGCGGCTTCGCAGCGCTTAACGTGGCTTTCTTTAATGCGTTTTGCTGCGGCTGCAGCAACAACGATCCAAAAGATACTTTTCGTTTTTTTTCGTTTGATTCTGTTGCCGCGACTCGAAAAAGTGCAATGTGCGAGTGAGTCGAGCTGGAACTGATGGCGAGTCGGGCTTAATCTGTCGCAATGCTCGGAGGCCTTGGTGAGAACCACGAACCACGAACCACCCAGCGACCGCCGACAGTCACCGCATCAACTTAAGACGATTATTTATGAACTGCGGGCCAGGCCAGCGACTCTGGACACTGGCAATGGACGGTCGCCGCGACAGCAATGGCCGCTGCAGGACACTGACATCGACACCGACACCGTCACCAGCACCGCCAGCACCACCAGCACCACCAGTGCGACACCAGCGAACATTGTACATGTGTACAATGTAGCAATGCGTGTTCGATGACTTAAATGACAACGAACGCAGACGATGACGACGACGAGGAGGACGACGAGGAGGAGGTTCATTGGATGAGTGGGGAGATGCCAGGCGAACGCTTCGGAGCTGTAACAAAAGTCCAGCGTTCGGTTCACAAATGCTCTTAGCCATGTTATTACAAAGTGGTTAAATGACTGCTAAAGTATGAACCGCAGCAAAAAAAAGCAACAAAAATACAAAAAAAAAAGCCTGGCCTAGAATGAGCTCAGCCATATCAGCTCCGAGCTGGCCAATGGAACTCAATCAGCTGCCTAGATGAATATCACGCATATCTGGCAAGGCAACCTCCAGTTTCTTGGCTTGCATAGATGTGTACACACATGTGAACATTTTGTCCCTCTCTCTCTCTCTCTCTCGAGTCTGTTTTTGGCATTTCCGAGCGCATAGTTCGAGCCCTTGGACTGTGACCGCCTAGGTGCCCGCTTCTGGCCTCTGGGGCCATAAAGAATACAAGGAATGGCAAGGCATGGCAAATGGCCAATGGTCTCGTTAAGGTTAATTCTAAAGCTGCACGAATATTTTATGCGAGCATAACTGAAAAACAGAAAGAAAAAAATAAGAAAACAACCGAAAGGCAGATGAGATATAAGATTGACTCTGGATTTGGGTAACCTCGCTTCAAATTTGCATAATGCCCCGGGCTTAAAATGATTATAAGCCTTACATAAACCAGAGCAAAACTATAAAAACCAACACAATAAAAAAGAACAACACAAATTTGATTTGCGTGTGAAAATGCAGCAAAAACAAATGTTGAATATAAAAATATTACCCAACCAAAAATTAAATTTCGTATATGTATATGGCTTAAAGGAGCAGCCTTTGTTTTATTTTATCTTTTGTTGTTATTTTTTTTTTTTTATATTCCGATTTGCTGCATTTGATTTGCTCCAAATATTTTTGGTTCACACTTCGGGCTGATTCCGGAGGTTCCATAGTTTTTTGATTGATTGCCGGGGCCCCCTTTGCTCCGTTGCACAATGCGTGTGCGAGTGTGTGAATATATATCATATTTTTATAGCAGCGGCAACAACAACAACAGCCAGAGGAACAACAAAAACATTCTGCGGTCAAAGTCTGCACGAAAATTTTAAATATTTGTTTTTTTTTTGTTGATTTTTTGGTTAGCTGGCAGACGAGCTGTGATTCGAGCCTGGGTCACAAAAAATATGAAAAGATTTATTGTGGTTCGAGCTCTTGAGGTCTGAGAAATTTTTGAATACCAGCGAATTGAACTCGTTGAGGAAGATAATTCATTTGTGTTTTCGGGCCAAGTTTGTAGTATTTTGTTGCTAGTGGCGTTAATTAAATTAGAGTGAAAGGTGGGCGGTAAGATTTCTGTATGTAGTTTATCAAAAAACAAAAAAATAAATTTATATTATGAACATCTCTACAAACTGACTAACCTCTCTCCTTTTTTCCATTGCAGACAATTTCGGAACGAGTGCAAGCGGTAAGCTTTCTCTTTAAAATATTTCATATACATATATATATCTACATCACTTGTGTGCTACTATGTGCGGGAATGGGAATCCACCAATGAAAACGCCCTGTCCTGACTCACGCCCAGCTGTTGCAAAATGGCCAAAAGTACGATCTTCAACAGCCAACCGACAACCAAGAATAACAACCGAACAACAAGAACAATCTGCAACATAGCGTAACGCTCTCTAAACTGAAAATTGTACGGCTTGTGACTTGCTGGCTGCCTCTTGATGCGCCCTTCATTTAGCATTTGACAGGACCCATAATTATAAACGGGCATAACCCATCATCAGCATCAGCAGCAGCAGCAGCATCAGCAACAGCTAGCGAGCAAAGGCTGGAGCAACAACTAAATGCTGGGGCCATATAAATTTTCTGATTAAGAGCCATCTTATCATTATTATAGACTGTGCGCACGCTCGGGCCCTTCTGACTCTTCCTCTGACTGTGACTCCGGGGGGACGTGAAACAGAGGGAAAAAAGTAAATATATATAAAATACCGAAACACACACATATCAAAATGTAGCCGTGCGTGAGTGAGCGCTGTGTGTGTGTGTGCGGGTCTTTGCCTGCCAGTCTCTGCCCCCCTTAAAGGCATTATAGGGATTTAGTTTTTGGGATTTCGATTTCTCACACAACGCAGCAAACGGAGCGAGCAGCACGAAAAAGAAAAAAAAGAAAGAAATAAGAAATGTGTAGAACATATTGTTGCTTGGGTTTCGTTTCCGAAGATTTCCTGTGAAATACTTTAAGCCCCGGCCCTGGGCATGCCAGGGAGACCAACAAGAAATAAGAACCAGAACAAGACTGAGACTGAGACTGAGACTGAGACTGAGGACCGAGACTGAGACCCAGAATAACAGAACCGAGGCCAGCGTTTCGGTTACTCTGTTCGATTCGGTTCTGTGTTGTGTTGTGTTTTGGGTTAAACATACTTGAAATTCTTGTTTCAACTCTGCGGCGGGGGCGGAGGCGGGGGCGCTGCCAGCTACAGAACCGTTGAGGAGCGTGCATCGTCTTTGTGTGTGTGTGTGTGTGTTTGAGTGTGTGTAATTTAATACGCTTTCGAAATTAAGAAAAATACACTGAAATATATATAAATAAATATATATCCACACGTACGTACATCTACATATGTATATCTCGATATGGTTGGTAGGCATGAAAGGTCACAGCGAAAGATTTAAATTCGAAATTAGTATGGCCGCATCGAGCAACATAAATAACAACAGCAACAACAGCAATAACAACAACAAAAACAACAACAACAACAGCCACAGTCACATTGAGAACCATGTCTTACAAAGCCTTTGTGGCTGAGAGTTTGGGGCATCTTTTTAGGAAATATTTCATTATTATTAGACAGTTGCTGAGCAGTCGCCGAGTGCTAGAGTCTTCTAACTAGGCAGGTCATTGATTTTTGTTAAACATTCTCATGTGTTTTTCATCTGTATGGTTTTTTTTATCTCTTATTTTTTTTTTTCTGTTAATTTATGCAGCGGCTGGTTCATGTTATTAACTGTAATTTGCATATTATAATGCCGAAAAACTGATATTTTCAAAGATTTATTTTTCTGTTTTGATTTGTTTGGTTTGTGTCTGTGTTTTATTTTTTTTTCTGCTACTGCCGACCGCCTCATTTCCTTTCTTAATAAACTATTTTGTTGCTGCACCAAACTTTTGCAGCCTATTTTCATTTTTCTTGAGTTGCTTTACCGAGTTTTCTTTTGCCCACAACATGGCCGTCAAGCGCAGCGCGAAAAAAAGGCAAAACGTTTGGATTTTTTTTGCAATTATCTGTTGAAAGGTTTTCACATGCAGAGAGAGACAGAGAGAGGGATAGAAAGGCAGAGCGGAGCATCGCAAAAGCCGAAAGGGGGAACTTTCGTTGTTGTCTTCGTGTCGTGACTGATGCGTTATAATTTCCATGCTGTTAAAAAGCATTTTCAGTGTGTTATTAAAAAAGCAGCAGCAACAACAACTACAACAGCCGCAATGTCTTGCTGCTCTGTTCTGGCCAGGTCTGGTCTGGTATGGGCCTTGGGTTGTGTGTTCGTTGTTCGGTGGGGCCCGCCTTGACTTTTGTCTGCTGCAATTTGGATGTCAAAAATCAACGACAGACATTTATTTTTTATTTCTGCTGTGCTAAACGAAATTACACGCTTATGAATTGCTTAATATCATGTTGAAAATAATAATATAAAAGCTGTATAAAAAGCACCCAAAACAACCGGCCTTGGGGTGAAATGACGTGTCATAGACCTGAAGTGGAGCCGATGAATGGGACGAAAGAAGAAATTATTTTACAATAATAGCTTGCAGGCTCAAATATAAATTTGTGTGTTCAATCTAACTTTAAATGGGGTCCTATATTTCCACATAATCAGAATAAAGTGTACTGATTATGTAAGGAGATAATTATTCAATTCAGTTACCTTTTCGTTTTTCAATTGTTTCTGTTTTAAGTCAAGTCAATAATAGCTATTTGAACATTTTATTGGTCTTACACTCCTAACAATCTAACAATTCAAAACTAACATGACTTAGACTTCGAGCAATAGTCAGAGGATAGGATGCTAGACGCCATGTCTGCGAGCACGTCTACAAGCAGCAGGCGAACTTAATTTACCCGTGTCCCGAGCTCCGTCTTCCTTGTATCTCTTCTCAGGTGAAGTGTCAATGTGAGTGAATTACACTACGCGACTGCATGTGCATAAAAAATATGCATACCCTCTGCGAGTTGCCGTGTCAGTCTCCGTATCCGTCTCCGTCTCCGACTCAGTCTCAGTTTAGGTTTCAGTTTGAGTCTAAGGCCTAAGCTTACTCCCGTCGAGGAGACCGAAAGAACACCCAAAAACAAATTAAACGCGTTGCCATTAATCTTCATACCTGCAGACGCACATCGTCATATGTGACTGAGCCAGGCCTGGGGCGAAGGGTGCATCGGCCTGGGGCTAGCCGGCAGGCAGCACGTCTTTGGTGGCTCCACGGGCCGGCCCCATAATCAAGGTGAGATGCATTTCAACATGTCTCATAAATTCGTGCGGATTGAGCGCAAAGCGCACAAAAATCTTGTCCAGACGTCGTCTGTGGATTTGCATAAACTCCCTGAACGTCGCCCAAGACAAGAGACTGCATCGCAAATTCGTGTTGTGTGTGTGTGCGAGTGTCAGTGTGTGCATGTGCATCAACCAGTCAAATGTCCCTCTGTATGATTATGTGTATGTATTTATATATACATATATATATATATATATATATATATGCATATATGATGCCTTAACTGCTTTCATAAATTTGGCAAATTTGACAATTATGCGCATTAATAATAAATAAAATTGACAATAATTGAATTTGAATAATTTGATTTTGCATGTGTAATGAGAGAGAAAGAGAAAGATAGAGACTAAAACATAGAAAGAGACGGATACTGTATGCCACATATGGCTAATCTGCATATAAGGCGGTTGCTCTGACAGCTTTTGACTGTTTCTTTTTAGTTTTCTTTGCTTTTGTTGTTTTTTGTGGGTAGGCGTGAAAACATGTGTTGGCTTGGTTTTTTTCTCTTTTTTTCATTGTAGCCATTTACGCTTGGAATTTTAATAAACTTTTGAGCACTTTGGGCGGCTTTTTTGTGTTTTGTTGCAGTTGGCTTTTTTGTGTAGATTTTTTAAGCGCAAAAAGCTTACAAGCGTCATCAGTAACAACAGCAGCCTGAGAACCGATGCCAAAAGTCCAAGGCGACCGACCAATCTCAACGGACCGCAAAAATCCGTATAAAAATAATGAGGCATGAACATGTTGTAGCATCCCGCAGCAGCAGCAGCGACAGCAACAAGCCTTTTGGCCAGCATTATTATTATTATTTTTTTTATTATTATATTTTGTGCCGGCAAAACAATGCAACTGACGCCGCTGCCGCCACAGGCCGACTCAAAATATTGCAGCGGATCACACAAATCCGCCATAAAAAAGCACATATACATACATCTATATAGGTATATATCTATACATTCATGTCTATAGCATATGCAGGCACTGGCAAACTGGTCAAGCCAAAAGCCAAAGCCGCTTTTGTGTTAATACCTCAAAACCTTTCGTTCTTTTTTTTATTTTGTGCCTCCTCTTTGGGCCTGGGAAGCGCAAAAAATGGCTGCAAATATTGCTATTGACTTTGAGGTGTGTATGTGTGAGTGTGTGCGTGTATGTGTGTGTGTATGTGAGTGCCTGCCATATGCCAGAGTTGGATAAACCTCTGCGGCTGTTGTTCTTATTGACTTGTTGCCGTTTTATGGCGTTGCGCGATTGGTGATCCATCATCATTTTGAGGCCTCACATAATTTGCCGTTTTTCGCACATGAAAATCGTTGGGGAAATTGGGCACATTTAAGTGCTCGATGCTAAATTGCTTATGAAAAATAATGGAGTTTTGCAAGCCGAGTGAAAAGCCATCCCTAAAATGTCCACGGTAAATGGGGGAGCCTGGGAAACGAACTCGAAGCGAATGGCGGGGATTGTTTACAGAAAGTAATATGTAAGTTAAAGCTTCAAGCTGGTGGAATATTTAATTTATTTAAAGGTATACGATTTATTCACTGTCATGTAATTCGCAAAAATCGATATCTGCCACAGTTTTAGATAATATATAGTCTTCTACACATATTCATATTATGCATATCGAGATATGTGGGTTTACCTTAATTCGTCTGACCTTGGCACTTGTCTACCTGTTTAAAGTCTTTCAGCCGATGGGTCTCATCAATTTGCTTATACGCAATGCAATTGGAAGACGCCACATTGCAAAAACACAAAAACACAAAAAAGCTGAAAAGCACTTGCCACAAGGCAACAACAAGTAAAAACATGGCCCATCAATTATTCAGGCGCCGTGCAATTTTTCAACATTTAATTAAGTCATATGGCAAACACTTTAAGCTTTATTAATTTGCCGATCGTATAAAAGTAATAGCTTTTCATAATTGTCAGCCAGTGGCGCTTGGCCCACTTGACTCTTGAGCCTCTGAGATGTGCGACAAATCCACGAGCGAGCGAAGTGCCGGGAAACTAATTGCCGATGTTTATCACTCACGGAATATTCAATAAAGTTTTCATAAGCAATAAATGCGCTTGGCTTAAAGCGGCGCAGGCGTATAAATCATTACAAAGTCACAGTCGCTGTGTGTGTGCGAGTGTGTGCATGCGTGTGTGAGTGCTGCTTGGGTCGGCTAATAAGTGAGATCGGACCAACAGCAGCAGCAGCAGCAGCAACACCTTGGAGGTCTCACTTGGTTAGCGGACATAAGTGTTTGTTGTTGTTTAGCCACCCACTTCAAAGGCAGCAACAACAATAACAATGACGATGACGAAGAAGACGACGAAGACGCCCCTTTTTAAAGCTTTTGTCATGCGTGAGTTGCGCGCTGCTCGCCGACTCAAGTGGCCAAGCTTGAGGCTCAGCTGAAGCACAGTTCCCGGGGGCGGGGCGGGGCGGGGCGGAGCGTGTGGGAGAGGGGGCGCTCAAGTGTTTGCATTTCTCGAGCTGGCTGCAGCTCTTGGCTCTGTGGCCGTGTGACAAAACAGTCAGCCCGCTGCCAGGATGCCACCCAGGGCGTTGCTGATTTCTCTTGACATGTTTTGAATTCAATTAGGTAAATGCCTCAAGTTGCGAGCTCATCTCACAACGTGGCACGTCTCTTGAAAGCCGCAAGTCAATTGCTTGTTGCTGCTGCTTCTTCTCGTAGCTGCTAGCTGCTATCTGCTAGCTGGTGTTTATTATTATTAAAAGCAAAACTCAATTAGTTGGCCAGCCCAACCCCATAGATGCGCACTCGCACTCGCACTCGAAAGACTCTGCCCGATACTCTGCGAGTTACTTTGTGAGCTGCGAGCAGTGAGCTTAAGCAGACTTCCGCCATGTTCAGTGCTCACTGTACGGTGTGTACTCAGGGGTTGTGCCCATTGGAAAATGATTGACAGACGATTGGCATGATTTTGTATAAACAAATGCCCCAAGTCGAAGGCGCAAAAATTGTTTTAAATGAAAACTCACACACTCACACTTGCACACTCACGCACAAACACACTCAGACACACACACACGCACACACCCACAACTAGCGTGAAAATGGAAAGTTGGGCGTTTGGTTTTCATTTTGTGTGAAGCAGCTAAGAAAAAAGTTTATTTAAAAACTAATTGAAAACTGCTTGCTTGTTGGCTTGTGGGCTACGACCTGCCACGGTTCGCTCTAGCTGCTTCTTCTTCCATCCATAGCCCCCGCCTAGTAGCACAGTTCCGAGTCAAGTGCTCGTTGTTTCGTATATTTGGCTACGCGTTTTTGGCCCGAAGAATGAAAACACATTTTTCTCAAATTTTTTCATTTTATTGTTTTGTTGTCTATTTGAAAAGCAATTTGTTTGTTTTCTTTTCCATGACTAACAGTATGGAAAAGTGCATTTTGTTTTTGAAATTTATAAATGCATTTATAGCATATTACTTCTATTTATTACGCGTTATTCACATTATGCAATATTTGATTTTTATTTTGAACATGTGTAAACAACAAATTTTTTAAGTTGTCAAAACAAACTTGCTGCTAAAATGGCTGGGGATTTCTTTCATAGAGGACCACCTTTCTGGCTTATAGAGAATATCTTGAGATATAGGAAGCATTATTTTGAGAACTATTTGAGTTATGTGCGCTCTAAAAAAAAATTTTATTTTCTTTAAACTTTCCAATTCTTATTTATTCTGTAATTTGAAATTGTTTAATGCTTAAAAGAAAAAGTCTTATTATATTCTTGTGTACATTTTATAAAGATTCGCTTGAGTAATACATAAAAAGTTGAATATAGAATTATAATGAAGATTCGCTTGAGTAATACATAAAAAGTTGAATATAGAATTATAATGAAGACGGATTATCATGGAAATGTTCTCAAATGACTGAAACATAAAACTGATTTTAATATATTTATTATTTGGTTAATGTCTTCGTTGTGCCGTTAAAACGCAGTAATATCAGACATATCGAGTCATGGGAAGTCTTTGGCAAATGGTCAAGAGTCTTCCATTAAGACTATTTACAGTATTTATAAGTAGTCAACATGCAACTCTGTCAGGTCAGACTTCTCGCTCAGCTCGCAAATATAGCCAGTGCAGCTGCTGCGTTTGCTCCTACTACTTCTCCGACTCCAGCTCCGTTCGTGGGGCGACAACTGAGCGTGGGTGGTTGCCAGTGGGTTGCCTCGGTTCTGGATGGCTCGTGCCTTGAACTATGTGTGTGTCTCTCTCTCTCCCTCTCTTTCTCTTTCTCTGTGTGGGTAAGAAAAGCCAGCAGGAAACTAAAAATGTTTTGTATGTCCGTATAAAGGAAAAATCGCAAAATTTACTGCAAATTGGAATTTTGCGCAATTGTAGAAAAAATGTGGCAAGCAGGGCAAACCAACTAACTAGCCAGCCAATGGCAACTGAAGCTAAACATTTTTTTTTTTTTTTTTGTGCTAAGTGGGAGGGGTGGTAGGGGGAGGTAGGAGCGAGCGGGGCTTTGCTTTGCAATAATAACAACATACGTCTGTCTGTCTGTCAGTGTGTCTGCGCCAAAGACGCAGTGGCTCCTGCATCCTTTGTACTTCGTCCTGCTGTTGCCCGTCGCCGGCGCTTTAAGCCAATAATAAATAAAAATGCTTGTTATAGCGCCACCCAAGCCCCCATTTCCGCTCGTCCCCCCGTCGCCTATTACCCACCCGCAGCGGGTAATGGCAACGAAAATTGCGACGGCTTCGAATTTATTTGCCCAACAGAAACTTATGGCGGGGGTGTGGGAGGGGCGGCAGCGAAGGCGATGGCGATGGACGCTTCCATAAAGTCGCCAAAGTTATAGTGAAAATTAATTAAGTTTTGCGCTGCGCTTAACAATTCAATTAAAAAATACGCGCCGCTTTATCGTCCCGCACAGTGAGTACTACAACAAAAAGCACTTTGAAAGACCAGTTCCCCAATCCAGATGCAGCCCAGCGCCGAACTGCCCCAATCTCTGTTACACGAGTGTGCCCCTCAAGTGCCACAAGTGCTTTTGCACATCGTTATTATAACAATAATAAGCAGCAGCCGCAACAACAACAACAACAGCAACAACTACACGAAAAGCAACATTAACGCGGCTCTGGGCAAAGATTAATTGTGTGTTTTGGTTTGCCAGATCCCTGCCACGAAACGAATGTAAAATTGGAGCACACAACCAAAGAAATGACTTCGATTCGAGAGTCGAGAGTGGAGAGTCGAGAGTCTTTGGCGCAAAGTGCAATTCACTTGAAGGAATTTACATATCAGCAGCAGATACCGCCGGCACCAGCGTTCCGCCCCAGCATCGGCTCCCCACCTCAGTATCTGGATGTGGCTCCTCAATGTTGCTGCAGCCAAATGCATTAATCAATTTCATGTTTTCTTAAGCGCGCGCCCGGCGCGATTTGAGTGCTCCGCGAACGATGCCGCCGCCGCCTGCGTCTCGGTCTGCGTCTTGGTCTGCGTCTGCGTCTGGGGACGCTTTACGTATGAGTGGAATAATCAATTTCGAGGATCATAAACAACTTTTAATGAAGTTGTTAAGTGCCAGCAGCTAGTTGCTCAATGCGCCCTGCCTAAAGTGCAGCTCCATGCCCTGCCCTACCCTGCCCTGCCATACGCTGCCCAGTCCGATAAGCAGGCCGAGGCTCGAAGAGCAACTGCATCCATAATGGACTCTAGCTCTGTGGACTGTTTGCGTCAGCGTTTCTGACTGGCCAGAGCGAAACACCACCACAATCACGCATTTCCATAATTGCTAAATTATGCGGACCGCTCCACGAAGCTTAGTAGAAAGCACGGCCCAGCAAAATGACCAACAAGTGCGCCATTTGGGAGATTCTTTTGTTTTGGGTTGCTTTTATTTTTTGTTTTTCGTTTGTTTCTGGTAAATTAATTTTACAACTTTTAATGCATACACTTGTGCGTTTTTCCGGGTAAGGGTATGTCAACTTTATGACTCACTTCAAGCATGCAAATATGCCTTTCAAATAAGAAAGTTAAATGAATTAAGTTGGCAGGACAAATAATGGCAGATTTTACTTTAAACTGTTAATTTCTTCTGGTTGCAATGCATTGCTCTTATAGTAGTTGTTGTTATGTTATTATTATTTTTTATAAAGCATATCTTCTTTATAAAAATTGCCTCGGAAATTTTTAAATTTCTTTTAATTCAACTCTTCCTTCGCATTTAGAAATATTTAGGGCATTCGGTGTTCTGGTTGCCTCTGTTTTATGTTGTTTGCCATCCGCTTTTGTTTTATGGTCATGTTTAGAAAATCAACCACACGGCTGGTCGTCAGTCGACCACTCAACGAACGTCTCCATCGGCGACTAAATTAATCAAAACGAACTTCCGGTGTACGCAAAATGGCGTGAAGTCTGCCACCATGATTGTATATGTGTCTGCGCGTGTGTGTGACTGTGTGTGTGGAAGTGTGTGTTGTAGGCATGTGCTACTGTGAAATTTTTCAGTGCTGTTTGAAAATTAATGAATGAGTTAACTGAAAAATTAATGAAAAGCCAGCGGGCAAAACAGGTGAAGCAAATGGAAAGGGAAAGCAACAAAGAGGCAAAGGTGTTGTGCGAAAGATAAAGCATGGAAAATTTATGAAGCAACTAGGGAGAGGAACTCGCTGTCGTAGCTTCCAAGTTAGACATTCATAGACGCACTATGTTTGGTGTTGAGAAATATTTGTTTTGGCACACTCGGCCCGAGGCGGGGTCGGAGCGTGAAATTATGCAATATTGGGCCAGGTTGGGCTATGTAGATCATATGAACCATGGCCCGCAGATAGGGTATGTGGACCTGGTTTATTTTGTTTGCATGTGCGCAGCCATTCGGGGCTTCCTGTTTGAGGCGAAGAAGGCATTTGAGTTACTTAAGTGTAACTAAAACTTAAAGTAAACACACAAATAACATACTTAATATTAAACAAAAATATACAAAATCATATGATGTTGCTGCTGCTGCTGCTGATGATGAGGATGACGATGACGCTGGGGCCGAGGCCAAAAGGAAAACAAACGCCAAGCGGAAACGCTGAGAGTGGGAGTTGGCGGTGGCGGTGGTGGTGGTGGTGGTGGTGGTGTTCCCAAGCAAACAAAAGATAAAAGCCCTAGAAAATTTAAATTAACCAAAAATTATGCACGAACATTACCAAAAGCACAGAGGCAAAGCCAAAGCCAAAGACTGCGTATGACAAATATTAATTTTATTTATAAACCACAACAAGCGAGACAGACAGAGTGAAACAGAGGCAGGGGCGGAGACTGGGACTGACCTGGCTTGTCTTGAACGGCAGCCACAAACAATGTCATCCATATGATTATCATTATGTTTAAGCAGCAGGCTGGCCAAGTCCATCCGAGTCGAGTAAAGTTATTTTATGCTCACTTGACAAACACACATAAACCAGAACAGCAGCAGCAGCAACAGCAACAGCAACAGCAGCAGCAACAACAACAGCAGCAACTGGCCAAAATGAGCAAACACAATTGTGAGTTGTGGTCGGCGCAATGATGCCGCCTAGTGCTGTGGCAATATTGACACAAGTTGTACTCGAAAAGTCGACTGGCTAAACTGACTGGAATCTTTGCTTGTTTCTCTCTTTTCACAGGTGATGCCAGCAACGCCAGCATAGGCAGCGGCGAGGGCACCGGCGAGGAGGACGATGACGCGAGTGGCAAAAAGAACCAAAAGAAACGTGGCATTTTCCCAAAAGTAGCAACAAACATATTGAGAGCGTGGCTGTTTCAGCATTTAACGGTAAGTCCAATCAAAATCCAAACTCAAATTAGGTGAAATACACCTGCACCAATCACAGCCCCCAAACACCCGTTTAGCCCACTTACCATCTTATCGCAATCTCAACCGCTGCGACCAGTTACATTCGCTAAAACGTCCGTCCAAACGGACGGACGAACCCCCCTTGTATTAGTCTCGTCTAGTGATAAGCGCTTGGCAGCCCCATATTTGGTTTTGGCCAGCTTTTTGCATGCTCCCTTGATAAGATTACTGTAGCAACCTTGTGCCCAATAGGCGCTGTGCCAGTGGGCGTGGCCACACGAGCTACTACAAACGCTAATTGAAGGCGCCCCTCTACGTGGCTATGCAGTAGAGCAATGCATATAGGCAGCCAGAGATAAGATAATGAGATGTGCAAACTAGAAATTGATGATCTGTCTGTGCCGTCTGTCGAATGGGCAGCTCCGTCTTAGCTTAATTCCACATACACTTACTCGTCTCAACTGCGCAGTAAAAACAAGTCTATAAAGTCGTCCGCACGCTTAGCAAGAGCCGAGGGGAACTGGCTAAACAAATCCCACAACCGCAACGGAACGCTTAAGTAACCATTTAGGCCAGGTTCCCAATTCGGATGTCTATGCAGTCCATGGAATGGCTTATTGCTCGGTCATCGCGTCCAATTAGATTTCCATTTGAGCCATCAAAGTGCTCAGATAAATGGCATTCGGACTGTCCCAAAATGCGATACTAAAAACAAATTGCCAAAGCCGAAAACTATTCAGCACAAACCTGGTCAGCCAAATCAAAGTTCAGACCGGAAAGTCCGGCAAGGCGGATGTGTAATACAAATAAACAGATTTTTTATGCGCCACTTTATGTTAAGCAGAAGGATGCAGGATACGTAAAAGAATCCGAGCTGAGTGCAAGGGTTGCCTGAGAAGGCAAACGAAAAACCAAACAAATAAAACTATAAGATTTTATGCGCTACGGTCAAGCGGCTGTTAAGGAAGTTCAAACTGCTGCGCTACATTTCGGCCATTAGCCACATTTGCCCTTCGTTTGCGGCTGCTGCGTATGTAAAATGATAAAAATCTTAATGGAATTTTGTAAAAGTGTGCGTGTGTGCGAGTGAGTGTGTGTGTGTGTGAGTATGGCTAACGACTAGGCGTCTGCAGTGACCAACACCCAAGACAGAACCCAAAGGGCAGCCGCAGGCGATAAGCAAACAAATCGGAAATTAAAGTTGAAGCTGCTGCTGGAATGTTTATCTGCTCTCGCTCGGAATCTAGTATTTGGCAGGCGCAGTTTTAAAATAGCTGAGCTGATTCGCCCACCCCCAATGGCAGGGGCATTACCATCCCCACCGCACCCCCACACCCACCCGGCACTAAGTAGCGCCCACCCTCTGACATTGATGGATTGCCGTTTAAATCAGCGCATCACTCATGTTTACCCGGCTAAGGCGTCGCCGACTGCCGACTGCGGACTGCGGCTCGGCTTTCACAGCCTCCGGCGGGCGTCTGCATACATCCTTGACTGATTTTTTTGTTGCTGCTGCTGGCTTAATGCTATTAACAGTTTGGGCACATTAGGGAAATTGTTTTTGTTCGAACTTAAATTTTGTATTCAAAGTCGCATTTAGATAATGCAAATGCAATGCTCGCCAATTTGATTTATCACCCGATTTCCATTGGCATAATTAACAGTTTTCCAGACATTGGCAGCCAAGTGAAACTCGACGCCGGCTCGTCAAACTAAAGGTCTGACGGCCACAACAAGAGTCGCAGCCATTGCCGACATGCTCGACGTGGATGGCGTCGTCGACTATGGCGACGATGGCGACGGTGGCGTTGCTAAAGTCGTTAAAAACCAGACCCCAAATAAGACGACGCTGACCATGGTGCTAATGAAGTGCACTGCAGTCTGCAGGGGAACAAGGGAACCGGGGCTGGCCATGGGCACCGCGACTGGGGTTGGGACGGGGGCTGGGTTAAGCGCACTGGCTGGCCAACCAAAAACAAAAGGCGGGCAGACAGCGGCCGAGGAGGAACGGGAACGGGCACGGGAACGGAGGCAATGCATGGCTGCTTTGTTGCTGTTGTTGCTGCTGATTGCTGCAAGCATGTAGTTGTAGTTGTTACCGTTGCTGTTGCTGCCATAATTATGGCAGGCGCGCGAATATTTTGTTTACATTTGGCGCGCATTGCAGACAGGCAAGGGGCAACAACAGCGAAGGCAGCGGGCAGCGGGCAGCGGGCAACGGGCAAAAAGTTTCATTTCGCGTGCTCCGCCTACTCGCTGCCATATGTGCCCAGTCCCAGGTCCCTGAGTCGCGAGTGCCGATTCCCGGTCGCAGTCCCAGTCCCGGTTCCAGTCCCAGTCACATATGCCAGCTCCCATGCCCCTTTCCAAGTGTGCAATTTTCTTCTGGCCACCGGCCGTTGTCTGGCGTCGCTCGACGCTTGTCGGCTTCAGCTTTTCGATTCAGTTCACGTCGCTCTTGTTGTTGTTGTCGGCCTACTCCGTTGCGACTCTGCGCCGTTGCAGTTGCAGTTGCCACACTGAAAAGCAACCCCCGAAAAAACGCGCAAAATGGCCAAA
The DNA here is from genome assembly GCA_035041545.1 of Drosophila colorata. NCBI lineage: Eukaryota > Metazoa > Arthropoda > Insecta > Diptera > Drosophilidae > Drosophila > Drosophila colorata. The sequence goes on along the minus strand of JAWNLD010000680.1, from coordinate 2,836,121 downwards.
ACGGTAAACGGCGAGAGGTGCGCGGCGCGGGAAGCGTTCGTTGCATTGTTGTCAGCGCTCATGTTACATGTTGCAGCCCACAGCGACGACAGCGGCGGCGCTTAGTGTGTGGCATGTTTACTGCTGTGGGCGACGACGAACTCAAGATGCGCTGCAACTAATGACGACGGATTGGCACAAAGCGCGTGCTCCTCAGCGAGCTGATGTTCTCCTCGAATTATTTGAAGAAGGGAAAAGCCGTTGTACTTTGACACGCCCGGGGAAAGTCGCAGCTGATAAAAGTGTGGCACTTGCACAATTGAACACTTACCGCCAGCAACCCCCTGCGAAGGCGCCTACCTTTGCCAGTTTCTTGACCCTTTCACACACACACACACACACACACTCAAATGGCTGTAGGGCATCTTTGTGACTTTGTGTATGCCTTCTGCCCGACTCGCGATTGTTGCAAATTATTATTTTTTTTTGTTACCCCAACATGATGACGCCGACGACTTTGAGGATGAGGACAAAGTTGCGATTAGTGCAAATGCGCCTGCTGCTCTGCTCTGCTCCGCTCTGCCCCTCTCCACTGCCCGTCTCCATCTGGCTTTCCACTGGAGTGGAAACACTCATTTGGCTCTGTTTAGACATGTAGTGCAACTGGAAAAAATCTTCATAATGGCTGCCAGAGGCCGACGTCGTCGTCGCTGTCGTCGTCGCTGCTGACATCGCTATGCAATTTTCACCGCCGCCGACGCCGCAGCAATTTGCTGTTGCTGCTGTTGTTGTTGCTGTTGTTGTTGCTGTTGGTGTCGCTGTTGCTGTTGCTGTTGCTAGTGTTGCAGCTTGTTTCACAAATGGCGTCGCATTTGGCGTTGTTAATGGCGGCGGCGTCGCTGGCTGGTTGTACGTGTGCATTACCGAGCCATAGCCGCAGCCAGAGCCAGAGCCGTAGCCGGAGCCGGAGCCGACGTCTTGGGCTTGTTGTGCCATGTGTCACGGCACTGCAGTCATGTTGACATCATGTGGCCAGCCAGCAGAGGGAGAGAGACAGCCAGCGAGAGAGGCAGCTAACTGCAGGCCACAACCGAGACATAGGCCTATGCCTGAGGTTGCCTTGACACTTGTCGACGTCACTTGAGGGGGAGCTGAGGGGATATGGTTGTGTGAGTGTGTGTGTGTGTGTGTGTGTGTGTGTGTGTGTGTGTGTGTGTCTGTGCTGATTGTTTTAAATTCATTTGCCAAGTTTAAATAAACACTACACGAGCGAAAATATGTGGAAAAAGTGGAGCGAGTTAAGCGACTAGACAAAGGCAAAAACAGAGGCGAAACGAGGGAAAGGGGCAACGAAGACATAACCAGAGCAGGCAGCGAGAGGGGAGGGGGCAACAGTGGCGACATGGCAAAAGCAACTTAAAGGCGTGACAGTAATTAATTATTTTGTCGTATGGTAAATTAATAAACCAAATGGACTTTGTTTCACTTGACATGTTTGCACTCGCCTGCTTGGTTAGTGTGCGCGTCGGTCTGTCTGTCGATAGTCGTGTGTGCGTGTGTGTGTGTGTGTGGTGTGCGAAATGCATAATTGCTTACATTAGCGTAATTGGTGCGCCACTGCGGAGCTGCTGATAGAACCAACTCCAACAGCTGCCTCAGTAGGCGTCGCAACGAAAGCTGCGCGACAGCCATTAATGCGCTTTTGATAAGCCTCGGACAGGCCGATAATGAACTTGGTCTAGTATCTGGAGAGCACTGAGAAAGGTATCGGATGGTGTAGGTAGAATGCAATCTTGTTCTTTCTCCAACTGCCCTGTCTTGGCTGTAATGCCAACCTCAGCCAACAAGCCAGCCGGCGGCAGGGGCGGAAGGAGCGCATATGCACATGGGTAAAAGCATTTCTCTAAATAGATGAGCGCCACAAAGTATGCTATAAATTCCATTTTAATTTACCTGCATGTAATTTATGCCTTTTGACTTCTTGAGCATTTTATGCCCCAAACGAGGTACAGCAGCCGCAGCGGGAAGGGGTCGGCAACATTGCCATTGGCATGTCCATTGTATTTACATGGACATCTACGTTTATTTGTCAATACACAAATTTCATATACTAGTTTTCGTATTGGCTATTGTCAGGACTTGAACTCTGAGCGGGTTGGAGGTGGGCGTGCCACTTGGCCTGTGCAAGACAGCAAACAAATATTGCTGCCGGGCAGCCAACACGTGCACACACACACACACACACGCGCGCACACGAACATAGAGATAGACGCATACACAATATCTACAACAAGACAACACGCAAAATTTATTAAACACAAACAATAAGGCAAATGCATTTAAGGAGCCGGCGGAGGGGCGGCAGGGGGCAGGAGGAGGAGGCTGGGGGCTGGGGGCAGGGGCTGGTGACAGGCGACAGGCTAAAATGGGTGTGCACGGACAAGGCAAGGACAACAAGGCAACTAAATTGCATTACAGACATAACGCAGGACATGCGGCCCAAGCGGACAGACAGAGGATGGCAAGACAAGCGACAAGGATGTGCAGCGTTGCACATTTCGAATGGAATTCGAAATTCCTGGCACTTGAGCACTTGCATATTGAATACTGAATGCACAATCTACAACCGACAACAATGTGCAATATATATATGCGCACATATAAGTTGAGATACATATAATTCTATATGCACATCTGTATATAAGTGACAGTCCATATATTTTGGGACACTGGTCGGTAAGTGGGTGTGTGTGTGCGTGTGTGTGTGTCTGTGTGTGGGTTTGTGTGAATGGCTAAGAAAACGGTAAATTTCAGTGCAGCAGCAGCACAACAATTGCTTCCTGTGTGTGCGGCAAATTGCATGTGCAGACAACTGCGAGTACATAGCTCAAAAGTTCAATTGCCAGCAACCGCAAAATCACAATACACAGACGGACGGCAGCGACAAAGCGACAGAGCGCCGGCGGGACTGCTCAAATTGAGGCAGTGTCCTTTTGCTGACGAGTGCCAAATCGAAACGCCCACAGCTGCCGGAAGTGTACTCGCATCGGAAAAAAGGGTTAAACAAAGACGGCGCGACGCATGCGCCAAAGGATCGAGCTGAACAAAGGGCCAAGCGTAACCCGAACCGAAGCCAATCCCAATTCCAATTCCAATTGCAAAGCCAAACGACTGACAGTCATTTCCGCCAGCTCCGCGGACTCAAGTTAGGCCAGGTGTGTGGCGAGCTGGAGGTTCAAGCTGGCTGCGAGATCGCTTTCTAGCGGGCGGGCAGCCGTTGAGTCAACATTAGAAATCTACGGCACGAGCAGCGACAACAACGAAAGCAAATAGAAAACTGTAATAAGCGCCAGCAGTGTCAGCCGATTAGATTAGCCATTGCCACTGCCGCGGCGACTGCGACTGCGGTTGGCCCTGGCACACACGCCTGCACACCCACACCCACACCCACTTGCATTGGTCGGGCGGGCGGTCTGTTTGCTCACTGACGCCACTGTGGCGGCGCGCCGGCTGCAAGATTTATGAGGAGTAGCGGCCAGCGGCAGTCCCCACCCGAACTGCGCCCCACTCACAGCACGGGCCTGGGTGTGGGCCTTTGTTTGCCTATTTGGCGCTACCAAAACGCGCTGCAGTTGGCCCAGACCGACAAAATTGAGGACATTTTGAGTGGCAGCGCTGATAAGCGCGAACCTCCATGCGAGCGAGTGGAAAGGGCTGCCCCCACTGGTCAGAGATCCAGATAAACATTCAATCAAGAGACGAAAAAAATAATAAAACATAATAAAGTAAATAAAACGCCGGTTTCGGGGGGATAGGCGCATTTCAAGTGCAGCAGCAGCGCTGCCCGGTGACAGGTTAAATTTTCTATACTCTATAGTAGATATATAGCACCCATAGCTGAACTGGCAATGATTGATCGGTCCTCCACTTGCCAAGCGCACTCCATGTTGATAGATTGTAAATCTTTAATGCGCTGAAGGCTGTTCCAGTGACCGTTAATTCAACTGTGCGTACACTCATTTATAGCGATTTCTCTTTGACTTTCTCTATTTTTAGCATCCCTACCCATCCGAGGACCAAAAAAAACAGTTGGCGCAGGATACGGGCCTAACGATACTGCAAGTTAACAATTGGTGAGTAGACACGATTGAGACATAAATATCATATGCTTTTAAATTGTAAATATCGTAAGTGTAATTGGTAAAATTGAAGTGGGAAAAACCAAAACAGTCTCTAAAGTTAAATATAAAATGATATATAGACTACTTGATTATCTGTCAACTATATATGCAGCTGTACATAATGCCTGTCAGTAATAGACACTCTTCTAGATATATACACATATAATATTTAAGGCCTTACACTCCCATCACTTAGTACAATAGGCACACACGTTCTGGCCAAGAAGAGCCAAAGTGGGCAAATACGAGAGCATTAGTTGTAGGCTTTATGCTAGTTGCTGTTGAACTGGAACCAAAACTTTAAATAGAACCAGAAACAGAACCAGAGCACACACACAAAAGCTATCATCTTACAGCAAGCAGGTCGGGCAATTTAAAAGGCAGCCTGCGCCTACGCCAAGAAGCTGGCAAAAGCGAGGCTGAGCCAACCTGCCCCATGCAAAACAAAAATGTTGCAAATAAAGTTATGGGGCATGTTGCTTGGATGGCTGGCAACGGGACAACGACAGGCGCACAATTCCTAACAACTGTCCCCGGCTTTGGGCAGAGATGCAAAGCTTGAAGGCGACTTCATCAAATTTTGCACATTATGCGACATGCTGCAAAACTTGACACCTGGCAGCCAATGCAAAAGACAAGACAAGCTTCTAAGCTGCAGCTGTAACATAGATGCACGAGTTGCAGCCAGAATCAGAATGGGCATCAGCAGCAGCGGTGTGGGGGCTTGGGGCTCGGGGGGTCTTGCTTCAAAAGCTTGAGAGCCAGTTAAAAGCGTTGCTGAATCTTTTATGCAGTTGGGGCAACATGTCTGTGGCATGGAATGCTTTTAAGCAGGGACAGGCCATAATAAAATCTAGCGAAAAATGTGTGAGCCGCAGTTGGAGCCTGGAGTGGGTTGCCCGAATGTCTTTGCCACGGGGTATAAGGAGAAGTTGTGGACTGCTGGACTGCCCGACTGCACGACTGCTCGACTGCTGGAGTGGTGGAGTGGCTGCTCTAACGCAGGCACTCAGCTCAATTAAATTGAATTTCGCGCTCACTGAAGCACACTGCAAATTAACAAATACGAGCAGCAGCAGCCAGGACTGCCAAGGACTGGCAAGGACCCCTGCCCATTTCGCTTAAGCACGCAACGCTGCGTAGACAACAGCGATAAGACAGAGCGAGATGGGAAGGGAGCGAGCGAGGCAGAGAAGAACCAAAATAAAGAAAAAAGGCAGAAACCTTAGCAGAAAATAGCAAAATAAAATGTTGACACTTTTGGTTATTTATGGGCTGGCAGACGACACCTTCGCCAAAGCACTAATCCATGGGGAATGGCCGTGGGCTTCGGGCTGCTTGAGCGGCGGAGCACCACCGGCAGCTAAATGTGTATTTATTTTGCGCAATTTGAGGAAAAAAAAGAAAAGAAAAGAAACTGCGTAAGCAGCAATTCAAATGACCAGCGGAATGAGAAAGAGAGAGAGTAAAAGTCCATTAACACCCAATAAGAATGAGAAAGAAATGTAAGAGACGGACGGACAGTCGCAGGCAGGCCCAGGACTTGAGATTCAGTTTTCTTGCTGCTTACTGCGGTAATCGAAAAAGTTTTGTTGTAGCCAAGTTTTAAATATTAACGCTTACTTACAGCTGCAGAGCTGGAAAAAAGTTATAATTATGGCGTAAGTACATAAATAACGCTGCAAATGTGCCGCTTTGTACTTCGAGGAGAGGGGCTGGGTAGGTAGTTAACTATAACAGCTAAGGCTGAACTGGCTGCCACATGCCACATACTCGCTGTTTACTCAGTTTGGCAACAAGGCAGCCAATCAAGTCAGCAGCCAGCGGCCAAATCGATTTGCAGCTTACATCGTCTCGCATTCGCTTCTCTCTCTCTCTCCCCTCTCCCTTTCTCTGTGTCTCTTGAAACGTTCAAAAACGCAACGGAACTCAATTCCATTTTGTCGTTTTGATAAACGATTTCAGGGCGTTGCAACAATTTCCGCCTCAAAATGAGCAAAGCCAGCAACAGAAATGAACTGCAAATTGAAAAAAGAAGGCAAAGAGAAAAACCGTATGCATACATATATGTATACATATATACTACTTCTCTATATGTAAGAAAAGGATTTAAGGGGGAGCCTTCAGTGCATTAACCTCGACTAACTTGCAATGAGTTAGCTCATTGTTGTTTTTGGCTAATGCCTGACTCGTTTGTTATTATTGTAGGTTTTTTTTTTACTTCCTACTCTCCGTGGTGTGCGTGTGTGTGTGTGTGTGTCATGCGGGTAACATCGTCCGAGCCACGGCACTGACTGTCACTCCAAACAACGGGCTGTGTCGCTGGCGGTCTTTTGCTTTAATCATTTCATTTCTTTGGCTTTTTCGTCGCTGATCCTTCACGCAGCGGATCAGCAACTGCAGCGACGGCCTGCTTATTATTTCTTGTTGCATTTATTAAACGACAATCATAACCAAAGTCGGCATTGGGCTTTGTAAAGCCGGCCATTCCATTTCCCATCCGCCATTCCCCCTCTCCTACTCCCCAGCTGCCATTGATGTGGCCCGACTGGCCGAGCAAAAAGTGTGACTCTGGCCAAGATTTGGTTTAGTTTATGGCTAAGTTGCGCACATAAAGCAGGGTGCTGCAAATCCCTGCAGTCGCGGTAGCAGCCGTCACTGAAATAGTTTATAAATAATTCATAAATTCAAGCGCTGCCTTGTGCTTAATTAAAAACTAAAACTAAAATCCCAACGCATTTCTCCGTCTCCTTTGCAGGTTCATCAATGCACGGCGAAGAATTGTGCAGCCGATGATTGATCAATCGAATCGAGCAGGTAAATATCCAAACTCCACCTAGGAAAATAGATATAAAAAAAATATCCATAACTATGAAATGGCGCAGAGCAAAGAAAGAGCAATTAGTTTAGCTTTGTCTAATTTCGAACGCAATTTCTAATTATGTGCATTTTTTCTCTTATCTTGCCCATGCAACTTTCAACAGTTTATACACCGCATCCAGGTCCCTCCGGTTATGGTCATGATGCCATGGGCTATATGATGGACAGCCAGGCGCATATGATGCATCGTCCGCCCGGCGATCCGGGCTTCCACCAAGGCTACCCGCACTACCCGCCCGCTGAATACTACGGACAGCACTTGTAATCCAACGCAGCCAACGGACACGGGGCGCATGCGGAAGCCATGGCTGGGACCCAAGCCGAAGCCGAAGCCGAAGTTGAAGCTGATGCGCAAGCGAAGGCGAAGGCGGAAGCGGAAGTGGATGTCGATGGCAACGCATACGGAGCAAACGGATGTTGAGCAGCACGCTGATAGCGACAAAGCCAAAATCATAGCTTAAACTTACAACTACATACTACAACAGAGCAGAGGAGCCGATCAGGATGAGTCGAAAGTGGCCAGGACCTTTCAACCGTGTAACTAACAAACCGAGTGGCAATATCAGTCAAGTAATAGAGCAAAGTAAAACTGTAGTAAAATCTTAAACACGAAAACAAAAACAAAAAGGAAAGAAAACACAAGATATTAGCTAATCGAAAGGCAGACGCAACACCAGTATCACCAGCATCAACAGCATCAACAGCAGCAGCAGCAACAGCAGCAGGAGCAGCAACTAGCAACAGCAGCTAAACAACAGCAATAACAAAAATCACTGTTAAAAGAAACTATGTGTGTATACTTTAAACATAAATAACAACTTCAACAAGCAACAAAAAAAGAGAAAGATATTTATGCATAAACAAAAAGAAACGCTTAGCTCTAAGTTAAATAAACGAAGCAAAACCCACACACTCACACAACAGCAAAAGATTGCTAATTTTACATCCCCTTTTCAAATCTTTACTTTCAAAAAGCTACAAAAGGCAATTGTAAATGCAAATATTTCAAAGCATGAATTTAGGCGCAACCCAAAAGAAAATAGATTCTAAAATTTAAGCTACATTTTGCTTGAACACAGGCCAAAAGCAATTTGATTTTTTCATCAACTAGGTTTTAACTTGAATTTAGTAAATGCCCCGCCCACTAGCAGCATAGCCCTGAGCAAACAGAGCAAACAAAGCACACAGAGATAAAACTGAAGCAGAACCGAAGCTGCGTACAATGATTTAATTAACAAATCGAAAACAAACAAAAAACAAAATGAAAAAAGAAAAAAAAAGGAAAAACACAGAACACAAACAATCAGAAAATTCTTTGCTAGATTTTAGTTAATTTTTAGTTATACTTATAACAAGTCAGTTGTAGTAAACGCTTTGTTTTTTTAAACTAGTATGCACTTTTGTTTGTACGCATGTATACAAATGTACATAAAAACAAAACGATAACTAATTAAACCTAAATTTAAAATTAAATACCTACTACTTACTTATGTATATGTTTATGTATGTATATGTTAGGCTTAGCACACTAATTTAAATAAATTGAATTGTTTTCTAATTTTACGCGTTGCAAAAGAAAGAAATTGAATTTAATTTTGAAAAAAAAATATACTATTTTGAAAGGAGTTTGTTCTTTTGTGTGTATTTGTAGTATTATTTCCAAGAAAATTAAATCACATGTTTGACTATGAATATAACGATCACTTACACATACATATACATATATAGTATGAGGTACACACACACACAAACACACACACACACACACATAAACCATAAGCATACGAGTATACCTAAACATACTTACACATATATATAAATATACATACACATGCAGATACAGATATAAATAATAAATTATAAATAATTTTTAAATGTACTTTTATTTATGTATTTTAATTTGTATGCGTTATATTTAATTCTATTATTATTATTATTATTACATTTACTTAATTAATGATTTAATTTTAAAACAATACAGAAGTGAAAACAAACGCATTGTATGAATGATGATTAAATGATGAAAATAAGAGTAAAATGCATATATCAAAAATGATTGCAAAAATAAAATTTCTGGTGTTTTTATTTATTTTGGCTTACCATATGATTTTATTTTTTCAGCGGGCGGCATTTTGTTTTTCAAGTTGCTAATTATTCTTAGCTCGACTGCAAAAGGGGCGATTCTCCAAGAGAATTTCGATCACATCTACATTTTTTTGAATAATTGTTTTTGCCTACACACACACACACACTCAGAAGTTATTCAGAATTATTTGCGAAATATTCTTAAAATTTTAAGCAATGGAACTGAATTCAGAAAGCAGAAGTGCGTCTAAATTGAATTTACACAGCTTATAAAAATATGTAAACTAACATCGTAACGGATATACGTAAATGAAAAGAGAAACAAACTGAAATTTAAGTGTTGTATTTTATTTTACATTACTTACAATGTAAATCAAATGTAAAAAAGTTAGTACCTTTTTTAGCTCAACATAAAGGCAGCCGAAAGAAAATGCAAAAATCATTATATGTTTGTAATTAAAGTTAAGATCGTGAGCTTCTTTCTCGTGGAAATGTATAATTTCTTTAGCAGACATTACCTATAACTACAATTGAAACAATCACTCAAACGTATACGAACTTCTTAAAGAATACCCCATTGAAAATTACAATATTGTTTCGCATGAAAAAAAACCACAAAAACTTATTTACAAAATGCTAAAGGCAAATGTTTTTTCGCCCTATTTAAAAATCGAAATAAAAACAAGAAAAGAATTGCAAATTTTCACTATAAAAAATACAGAATTATACGATTTATGCATTGATAGTAATATATTAGACTTTATGGTAGTTAAATAATCAACACAACCATTGACTTGAGAAACGATTAATCGCAAATTGTACAGAACGCCTTAAATAAAAACCAAAGCATGAAATAAGCGAATGATGTTTACGAGTCTATATATACATATATATAAATATATATATATATATATATATATATAGAATACAAAATATAAATAACTAGATATATTATTATTAATTTTAACAATCCAAAGCATAATTATATTAAAGTCATGTTGGCTTAAGCAAAGGAACCAAAAGTCAGTTAAAATATATGAGAGCACATATGCGAATGCCAGATGAAATACCAGATGTTAACATGTTAACAGAGCCAGACAGATGGAGAGAGAGTTGGAAAAATGTAGTCAGAGTCCACTACATTCATTGGGAGTCTTGAAAATGTGTTTGTTTTTGGTACATTTTATACAAAACATTCTTGAAGCTATTTTGGAAATTGCAACCAGGAAAAAAACATTGTTTTCCTTGTTACATATTAAGTACACGTATTTCTCTCTTTGTGCCAACATGTTAACATCTAGTGCAGGGTTTCGCCTCGCAACTAAAAGCTTGTAAATTGAATCGCTATATGAAACAAAAACGATCTAGATGAAAGTAATTTAGAAACTCAATTATTTTGTATATGGTGACCGCTTGCTTGGCATTTTGAAAGTGCCCGTTATGTGTCAGTGTTGATAAGCGTTACATAGGATAAGGATGGAGGGTCAAACAAAATCCAAATCGTAGAACAGAAAAAATTCAAACAAATGCTATCAACAATTATAAATAATTCATATTGTATATGAAATAATTTTAATGCTTTTTATGTTTCAACTTTTTTCGTATCAGAATTTAAATTAAAATGTGATTTTTCTCGAAACTTTAATGTATACGCCGTAAATATTTAATATGATTATAAGGAACGACAGCAACATTTATTACGATGATTATATTTACATACATATATTTAATAAATATTGTACATTTTTGATAAACTCTCATTGAAAATATTTTGTAAATAGCGCAAGAACGTGCATTAATTATAAAGTATGCATGATTAAACTAAAACAGAAAAATTAACTTAAACTGTATTTAATGCTAGTTGGTAATAACCGGAGCAAATGCAACCCTGAGCATAGACTAAAAAGTGCACAAACAATTTATACAACCTAAAACTTACCCACGCGACAGCATCGGAACATATAGAAGAGCAAACAAGTCAGAGAGACAGAGAGAGAAAGAGAGAGAGAACAGTCACACAAACAGAGAGAAAGAGCAAGCGAGCGAGCGAGCGAGCGAGAGTGTGCGCTGGTGAAGTGTTAGAGCAGGAGATACAGCTAATTCTATAGTTGCAATAAATATGCAAGAAAATAAAAAAAGCAAGTAAAAATAACAATTAATATATTTATATGAAATAAATTAAATAAATGTTTGTGCGTGTAAAAATTAACTTTAACTAAATTTCTAGGTTTAAATGAAAATGAAAAATGAAAAGGAAAGAAAACATGAAAATAATGAATTATAAAAATTAAACTTAATTATATTGAAAACAAAAGTATCATTAACATAATAAACTAATTGAAGCTTCTATGTAAAGAAATAAAAACAGAACCCCTAAGATTATGAGCATATTGGAGAAGTAAATAGAACAACAACTTGAAACGAGAGCAAACAAAAAGAAAACAAAAGAAATATGAAAAAATATTGAACATAATTTTCAATTGTAATAAATTATGAAATAAAAGATTATGAAAACCAAATGTTCAACATATGTGTGTTGCATGGGTCCAAAGGGGGCATGTTCTTCGATTGAACTCCTAATTATGGGAAATCCTAGCACTCAAAGCGCTTTGCAACTGACAACTGATGTGGGTGCCCGCTCGCAATTTGCCAACTGTCAGCAGGACAACTGTGCGACTCTGCCCCGATCCCGATCACAGCTGACCAGCCTGACCCTTCACCGGGCTAAGAGCCCGACCAATGCGTTGCATGCCTCGGCAATATATCTCGTTCACCTTCCCGGCCAATATAATTGAACTATAATTGCCTGGAACTTTCGTGCCACACTGGCCAGGGGCGCACGCTTCATCGGCGCTGCTTGCGCTCGCGTCTCTTGACCCGCAGGCGCTGCTGAAGTAGACCTTAGTTGGACATCGGTTGGTGTGAAGTACATGCACTTTTCTTCGGCTTCTATTTGGCAGCCGCTGCTAATTCCGATTCCAATTCCAATTCACTGGCACAACAGCTGTGCGGATTGCCACGCACCCAGTCACACACACACATACACACTCACAGACACACACACACGCTTGACCACCAAATTCAATTAATATTAATTAGCCAAGGTGCTGAGCTGGTTGCTTAGGCCGCACGCTTCGTTGAACGCTGTTGCTTCTCGCACATACAGCACACACTCACACTCACACACACTCGCACACACACTCACAAATGGAGTTTTAATCATTTTCCAAGTGTGAAAATTAGTTGCGTTTAAGTTGGCTATAATTAGTGGCTCGGCATACACATTAGCCACATTAGACAGTCAGAGGCCCGCTCATTTGTGACACCAACACCCCCGCCTCTCAGGCCCGCCCCTCGGTCCGCGGCAGCTGTAATTACTTTTACGAGCTGTTTACAGCTGCTCCAAGTGGCTATTATGCGGTCGCAAAGAAAATGTCCGCTGTCAATTTTATGCAAATTTCTTACGTATTTCCCAAAGTTTTTCTTTGTCGCGCTGTCCACCTACACAAAGCTCTTCACATTATATACACTTGTGGCAATTGCAACTGTGACCCCCCTTCCCCCTTCCCCCTTCCCGCTCTTCCACCATTCCCTCCTCACTTGAAGGTAATCTGGTGCTGTGTTCTTATTTGAGCTTGTTGTTTCTGAAACTTTAATTTATTTTCATTGCGCATTTTGATGCTCGTAATTCCCTCGTTATTGTTGCCTCCTGTCGCCTGCTGATGCTGCCTCCTGTTCCGTTGTTGTTGTTGTAGTTATTGTTGTTATAATGTCACGCTTGGTGTTGGCATCATTACTTTTTGCCATTGTGTTGTTGTTGTTGTTGCTGTTGCCCTTGTTTTGCATATGAATATGATGTGAGGGAAGGAGTCGAAAAAACATTGTAAACTGCGCTTACAAAAGCCACAGCCCCTCTCCGTTGCCCTCAGCCAACTTCCCAGGCCCAGTCGCAGTCGCAGTCACAGTCGCAGTCGCAGTTGTAGCGCAGCTTCAGCCCTTGCCTTGGTCTTTTCGTGGTGGTTGGTATTTTAATTTCATAATTCTACTCTCCTACAGACACGCTGCGAACACTCCACTTTTATAATTTCAAACTAGATTAATGTTGCACATATGTGACACCATTTTGTGCGACGGGCTTATCTCTTTTATGGCATCATCATCGTCACAGAGGCTGGGGCGTGCGTCAGCTAGGCAAGTGTATGGGCATAGGTCTTGTTTTCCAGCAGGGGCATCAGCCAGGAATTAAATAGGATCAACAAAGCGTTGGGCCAAATGGGTTCCAGATTAAAGCTCATCTAAGTCCAACGCAGGCAAAAACCAGCGGCGTTATTCAAACAAATAACAAATAATTAGTTAATTTGCTTTCATGTTTTATAATAAAAAAATTAAAAGTACTAAGCTAGTGCATCTCTAAATGAATCATATGTGAATCGAATTGAAATAAATTTGATATTTTCATGCTAAATATCGTGGCTTAAAGCACAAGACTTTCAGTCCAATGTTGTGCCCGGATCTGCATAATTCCGCCCACAATAGAACTCTTTTGTGCCCGGAATGAAATTTATACCCAATCAGGTTGTCTAATTTGGTTAGCTCGGTTTCTGTCAGCAGTGCCAAAATCTTGTTTAAGGCAGTGTCCATTGTTTTTTGTAATGTGATATGAAGCCTATTCATGGCAGAGCTGTCAAGCTATCCATCCACTCATTGGGATTGCCCCGGGCTATGGATTCGAGTTCAGTCCGAGGCTCATTAATGCACTTTACATAATCGCAAATTCATTCAGACGACGACGATAACAATGGGAGACTGCGACTATTCAGCGACTACAATGGCAATGCGAGACGGAGTCGAAGTCGGAGTCAGAGTCGAGTTGTAGTCGGACTGGACGGGACTTGGGAGTGGGTGTGGCAGGGGCAGGGGCAGGGGCAGGGGCAGCGACAGTGGGTGCAAGTTACACCATGAATTGAAATGTTTTCGGATAATTTAAATGACTTAAATTATGTAAATTGTCGCTGCAGACAAAGACTTTGCAGTACGCTGGCGATTCGATGCGATGCGTGGCGCGACGCTCTCGTTTGTCCCAGTCCCAATTTCCAGTCGCAGTTCCTCATTGTCAGCTCTTGTGTCGTCTCGTGAAATGCAGTGCCCCAGTAAAGTGGGGAAAGCGCGCAAATGCCAAGCGGCAATCGTAGCCGTTGCCATCAGCCCGCACTAGATTCACTTACAAATTTAATTAAGTTCAATTGAAAGTAACACCATGGCCGTTGCCGTTGCCGTTGCCGTAGCCGTGCCGTTGTCGCCATCGTCATCGTCAGCGTCAGCGTCGGCAGCGTCTGGGATGGAGGAAGGAGGCAGCTCCATGTGGACCCGTCGACTTGGGCAATGAAGCGACAATCCAAAACTTTGTTTTGACAATTGACACAATGAAAAATTTAGTGCGATCAACGTCGCAATGTCCACTCGCTGCGTGGGCTAACGACAGCTGTAATAGCCGCTGTATAGTGGAGCGTATAAATGTGATGTGGCACATGCGATGGGGCAGCTTTGACTTTCATCTCGGTGTGTGCACTTGCCCCATATATGCAGCACAGATAAGCGGCGGCATTCCTGGCATAATTTGTGTGTAAACGCAGCTTCAATATTCGCATCCATAGATGCCATCAACTCGCACGAATGTGTGAGCATATGTATCTGCATCTGTATCTGAGCCTGTATCCGTATCTGTATCTGTATCTGTGCCTGTATCTGTGCATCTGTTGATGTCTAAATTTACATAATTGAATTTGTTTGCTTGATTGTCGAGCTGTCGATGCGCGTTGCCGTGCGGGAGGCACTCACAAAAATGACAATTGCTAGTTCCGGTCGTTTGCAGTTTGAAGTGCCATTGACGCAGCCCACAGACTGGGAGGGGGCAGGAGGAGAGAGCAGGGCACAACTCTCATGCCTGGATGCCGCCAGCAAAAATCAACGCAATTTGTCAATAAAAATGTAACTCGAACAGATTGTGAAGTGTGCGAATGTGCTCAAAACAATCGGCGGGCATAAATTATAGTCCATACTACCACGACTGCATGTGTGTGTGAGTGTGAGTGTGAGTGTGAGTGTGTGTGTGTGTGTGTACGGGAGTAAGTGCAAAATGTAGCTTCAGTGGCTTCTGTGGCTGCGGGCTCTCAATTTGCTGATATTTGGGATGCCCTGCCTGCTTGACTTTAATGGGTATAATGATTTCCAATACAGATTAAACGATCAGATTATGGTGTGCTTCAGATTCTCAAGTGGCCTCTTCAGAGTACCCGTAGATTCGGGTTGATTCTGTGAATGCAAATCACTGATAAATGAGTTACTATTAGGCAGGGGGAGGGGAAGTAGATATCCGTTCAATGGGAACTTTAAGCGAGCTTCTATCAAATTTGTGTACAGTATTTAAACACTTGCGATGTTTTGGAATTTAAAAAGTCATTGAATGTGAAGCTGCTAAAATATGTACGTGGTCGATTAATCAGTTGCGTGTTTGATAAACATTACCGTTGTATGTGAAACCAGCTCTCATTTGTTTGACAGTAACTTAAATACGTAGTCAAAGATTCGCAATCAGTTTTAATGCATTTGACTGCAATCAAAAATGTTTGTTGTCTGCCAGTTGACTTTTAGCCAGGATTTTCGACGCACACATAAAATTGTTCAAGAAATGCATACAATAGCTACGAGACAAGGGCCACACCCATTGACGCCCCCTTTCGAGTTTGGCAAGCAGCAAAAATAAATTCAGTTGAGAACTAAAACATGACGCAAACGACAGTTTTGTAAGAATGCATCTGCATTTGTTTAGATATTGCAGATATGGCCAACACCGATACACATACATACATATATATAGATTGAATTTAGGCTCTACGGGGACTACGTTGCAGCACAACAAATTGTACAGCAATTGCAAATGTCTGCGTTGCTGTGGCAAATACTTTGCGCATGTCAACAAATTTGCTTTGTGTTGGCAAAATTATAAAAGTCGCAATAATTTGCTAAAACCTTTGCATATTTTTGGCTGCATATAGAAAGAGACTGAGATACAGAGAAATAGAGAGAGAGAGAGAGAGAGAGAGAGAGAGAGAGAGCGAGAAAGAGCGAGATAGAGAGAGAGCGGAGAAAGAGTGAGACAGTGAAACAGTAAGACATATAAGATGAATAAAGTAAGGCTGCATTGTTGTTACTGCTGATGATTATAATGATGATGTTGATGTTGCTGCTGTGGTTGTGGCTGTTGCTGCTGCATTTTATTTTATGCTTCCTTCCGTTTTTAAGACGAACTCTGCTATCTGCCCCTGCCCGTGCCCCTGCCCCTGGCCATGTCTCCAGCCCACGCATTCAGTTTTCGGTAGGGTTGTTTATATATCCGCACTTAATGCTTAATTCAGTTACATCTGCCCTGTTTTGCTCTGTTTTGCTTTGGCAGCGTTGTTGTCGTCGCAACACTGACAATTCTACAGCTGTTGTTGTTGCTGTTCTGATTGTTGTTGTTGTTGCTGCCATTGACAATGACATCATCATTATTGCGAGCTGAGCTCCAGCTCCAGCATCATCCGCAAGGAACTGAATGCGGTCGTCTTCTTCTTGTTCTTGACTGTCACATCTTTGTTATATTTTTGCGCAAAATAAATGAAGCTAAGTAATATTATTGCACTTAGACCGCATTAGGTTGTACGTGGCAATCTGTGCTGCTGCTGCTGCTGCTGCTGATGCTGGCAGAGTCAGCGGACTTAGCGTAGTGGAGGGCTGGCATTGGGTTTACTTAGTTTTCAAATTTAAGTGCCAAGGATTTTCTACGAAATTAGCCAAAGAAATGCCAAAGGCAGCGACAACGACAGCGACAGCGACAGCCAGCACAACTCTGTGCTAATAAAACCATAATCAAGTATACGCACTTACAACGCTGCACTTACCCCCCTCCCCACCCCCTCGAAACAGTGAAACTAGCTACCGTTCTCAGCCCGGAGAGCAGTCTTCTTTCCCTTTCTATCTCTCGATGTTGCCGGCACAGTTAACAATGGAAAATTGCTGTTGACATGATTTTGCACTCTGGCATCGACTGCATTCGGCAATTAGATTTGTCTCTGCGCACTCCTCCCCCCCTCCCTCTGCGACTCCCTCCTGCTGGTGTCTACCGACAGCACTTTTGGTTTCGGCTTCGCATTCGCAACACATTTTGGTGGCAAGCATTGCAAAAGTGCAGCGCTGCAGTTTCCATTGGATTGCGTAATGTGCGGCTGTCAATTTGTTTGAATTATTCGCCATCCTCCTCCTCCTGCTCCTCCGCCTCCTCCTCCAGCCTCTAACTTCAGCCTTCAGCCATCAGCAGTCAGCAAAACGAAAATCGCTTTTAATAAACTCTCGAAACAACTGGGATCTGCTCACCGGGCACGCTGGGCCTCGGCCAGGCCAGTCTAGGTGTCATTTATGCAACAGTTTGTGTTTTATGACACACGGCCGGAGCTTCGGGCCGGACACTTGACCATTTTTGGTGGCCGGTCACTTTTGCAGACCATAAAACTAAAATATAATTATTACCAAGGTTTTTTAAACTTACGGATTTTTCAAAAGCTGCCTCAGGCACTGGGATAGAATGGCAAAACGGGAATGGGTGGGGCAGAATGCAGGTGAGGTTTTAAGTCTTAATAAATATGTGAGGCGTCGGACGCTCAGTCGTTAAAAACTACAGCTGAACGTACTCTAGGGCTACATCTTGGCCTGGGTATATTAGTTATTCAGTGTGCCCTCTCGCTAAATTTTATTTTAAAGATTAAATCTAACTAAATTCATCTTTTTTTAATTATAGTCAAATAACTTCAGATTGTGACTAAAAACAAAATACCATTTTGCCTGCGATCCATCTTTATTTTCATAGTAGCTCAAGTTTTGAAAAATTCTATTTAAATATACTTTATATTATAAATATAATAATTATCAAAATGTAAAGAAAACTTAAGCTGATCTATAACAACTGCTATATCAGCATGGTCCTAACTTTACAATTATCAAGAAAAACGTACCGGCTTCAAAATAATATATAATTTTTATATTAAAATATGAGTTTATTTATCCAAAAAGGTAAACCCAATAAAGAGAAACCAAATTTTCTGTTGATGTGTGAGTATTTTAAATTATTTTAAATCAAATAAATTATATAGACCTTGTATACATAATTGCTTACAATTAATATTTCTTGTTCAATTAACTACTTCCTTTTTTTGGCTCAGGTACTAATTAATTCGTGATAAATTGGGTATTATTTTGCTTTTCCCATAACTATGAGAAATTTTAGTTGTCGCCATCACCTTGACAACTTTTTAATAATAATTTTGGTGACCACCATATAATTTGTCATATTCATGGAACATGTTGAGCTGAACAACGCAGAACACCTCATCCAATGTACCGCAGAAGGGAGCCAATAGCTTTGGTAAATGTTATGTCTAAAAAGCCACAAAAATCTCATAAAATGTGCAAATTGAAAGAGGGCCCAGCGCAACAAAAGTGCCGCAGCGGCCCACAAGTGTGGCGAGGGGAGTGGAGAGTGCTGCTAGGCGCTGACAGACACAGGGACATCAGTCGGAGTGGGGCGGAGTAGGGTATAGTTGACCAAGTTGTCCAGCTGCGACTGGGATTCGTTTTGTATTTGGTGGGTGGACACCACTTTAATTAGCCTGCGTTTGCGTTTGGCATTGAAAACGCCAACCTAACAGCAGATGGATAGATGGTGTTATGGACTGCACGAACGGATGGATGGATGGTGGGATGGTTGGATGGCTGCTTGGTTGCTTGGTCGATAGATGAAGCGAATGAATGAATGAATGTCTGACTGACGACTCGAGTGCTTTGGCTTTTTGGCGGGCGTTTGAAGCGCGCCAATGATGATTTGTTTTGGCTTTCGTTTTTATTTCTTTCCTGGGGCTGCGTCTTCAGTGATACGTTGTCTTCAGTTGTTGTTGTTGTGGTTGTTGTTGTACTGTTCCTGGTTGTTGGTTTCTGATTGCTGGTTGCAGGCTGCTGTTGTGTGCGTTTGGCGCGTAATTAATTTTTACAACAATTTTTCATTTTGGGGCGCTGAATGAAACAACGACCGCAAAACGAAAAAATAAATATGAACGAAAAAAAACAGCAAGAAAATAAAACGACAACAAACCAAAGAAATGTTTGCTCAATGAAAAGTGCCAAAAGTAATTAATTTCATGCGAAATGCAACGATGCGCGCTAAGATCTCTCTCCTGCCTCAGTTCTTGCTCTGCTTGTTGCTGCTGCTGCTGGTGTTGTTGTCGTTGGTGTTGTTGTAGTAGATGCCACCATGTTGTGTGTTTTTGTCATTTGTGCCCATGTGGCACAAAATTACTCATGCAGGGCAACAACAAAAACAACAACAGCCACAGTGTAAAATACAACAGCAGCAGCCGTAGTCGATTTCCTTGCCATATTTTCTCTTTTCCACTGATAATTGCTTTAATTTTCTATTAATAAGCATCGGAGGATCGCGGAAAGCTGCTAACAATTAGCCGCTATGTTGCATGCGACTTATGACATGGCAAGGACAGACTGCCAGCCTGCCAGACTGCCGGACAGCCGGACAGCCAGATTGCAGCTGAAAATACGAAGCGACGACAGCGGCAGGTTCGTGTTGGTTGCTTTTGTTGGCGGCTGCTGCCCCCTCTGCTCTCCCCTTCTCTTCTCTCCGGCGGAGGGGGCCGCGGCAACAAACATGGCGACAGTTGCCAGTTGTGGCAATTAATAATTTTGCGCCGCGCACATACGCGATTAATTATGGGACTGCTCGGTGGGGGTGAGCGGGGCACGGGGGCATTTTTCGGGCTGTTGGTGCAACTGTCACGCGTTGCATTTTCATTGAGCCGCTGGCCGAAAATAGACAATGAACTGGCCTGGGGATGCCCAGGAGGTGGGCTGAGGAGGCGCTGGATTTCATTCATTTTCCAATTAATTGAAGCACGCGCGTTACTTTCACTTCCACTTGCGGCAATACGGGAGCAGCCTCGATTTCCATCGCTTCGCTCTCACTTTCTGGCACATGCGGGCGGTCGGGGCGTGCCGGGCTTAATGGCACTTGAAAATCAAATTGGTAAAAGCAATTAAATGACGCCCCAAGGACACATTACAACAGCGGCGGCGACAACAACAAAAGGCAGACGCCCACACTGACACACACACACACACACACACACACATGCGCACACACATATACACACATATGCGCGTGATTGCCTATAAAAAAGAAATTCTAATTATAATTTAACGCAAATTCGCTGTCTGTGCGCCTTGCAGTGTGTGTGTGTGCGAGTGAGTGTGCTTATGGGTGACTGCCTTATTTTTGCTTTAAAGGAATCGCATCAAGGCTTGGTCGAACCTTGGACAATCCACCCCCGAGCCGGGTGATCTCTGCCTCTCTGTCTCAGTCGCAGGACCCGTCCCCTGTTGCGCGACGGTCGCTTTGTTGGCGAGTCCTAAAAACAGTCGCCGCACAATGCGCCCGTCAATTGCAGGCCACATCGCACATCGCTGCAGATGACAGCTTCTGGTTCTCGTTCTCGTTCTGGTTCTGGTTCGGCTTTGGCTTCATTCGAATGCCGCTGCCAAGTCATGGATTCATCCGAGCTGACAGTCATTCAACCCGGCATTTTCATTCACTCGCAAAGTTATTCATTTTGCGCTAGATTTGAAGTTCATCTCACAGCCAGCTCCAGCACCAGCTCCACCTCCAGCAGCCGCGACTTGTGTCTCCCTTTTTCCTACTTCGTTTCGCAAATTGGTTCCATATCCCTGCGACCCCGCTGCTGGTTGTCGCTGTTGTCGTCTACTCCAGTTATTGGCGGCGCCTTAGTCGCATAAATCTGCTAGACGCCATTTTGTCTTATTTATTAAAATTAAAATGCATATTTTCTGTTTCGCATCACAGAGGCAACATCGCAGTATTAATGCCACTTTGTAGCTCCGCATCCGCCCAGCTGCCTCTGGGTAGGACCAATTTTCTTTTCCATTTTCCCTTTTAATTTCCACATATAAGTCCACAAAGCTCCATTAAAATGCTGGCTACTTATGTTGAGCTGGTCGCTGTTTGACAGACTGCTGAGCATATTAGTTTATGGGCGCCACAAGCATTAACTTGGGAGTAGAATTTTCATAAAAACATATTTTCCATAAATTCTTTGCCAGAAACCATTTCCTATAAACAGGTCTTTATTCTGCTTGAATTACCAATATCTGGCTATAGCAAAATAGGCCACGTAGTTGTAAGCTGATTACTCAATTCTCGATATATTCTCGATACATTCCACTCGCAACTCGTTACTAGAGAGTTCATTACTCGTTGGGCTCTTTATGCTGTCCCCCTCGAAGCCTCACTCTCGGTCCGATTCGTAGGGCCACAACTTATCGCAGCCGACAAAAATAAAGCAAATAACTTGCCATGTTAGTCGTAGTGTATTAAATTATAGCACATACCGAAGGTCATGAATTCTTATTTTCTTATTTTCTCATTTTACGTATTGCTTTTTCCGAGCCGCACGAAGAGCAACTCCAGCAAATAAATGAAAATTGTCTAAAAGCACAAAAATAAACTAAACTCGCATATTCGCATTTTTGTCGAGAGGAACGCAGCAGCAGCAGCAGCCCCGAAATAGACTCCCCCTTCACCAGGGCAAAACCAACCCAACCCAAGCCAACTCGGCTTCAACACCACCAAAGGCAACAACAACAACAACAACAACAAGAACAACAACAAAGGCAGCGGCACTGAAAAAGGCAACAAACAGCACGGAGAGCATTCAGAAAAACGCAAAAAGTAGCGGAAAAAATAAGAGAAATTGTATAAATTGAAGTCCTTTCGGACCATATATCACTTTACTTGACAGAGCAATTCCCTTATCTTTGAGAAATCCTGTCGACTGGAAACTGCGCAAGGACGCGGAGCGCAGGCAACAACTCGGGGAATGGGCGATGAGAACGACAAGGACCAGAATGAGAAGAACGACAAATGCGGGCCATGCCGCACTGCGGTGCGGTGCGGTGCGGTGTGGTGCGGCGGTCCTGACGACGGCAAAGCTGCTAAGCTCAAGTTTAGCAAAACCCACAATGGGGAAAAGCAGCGCCAGCTGAACCTAAAGGTGGAGGCGTGGGCGTGCGCTTGCAGAAGGCGTGGCATAGCTTAAGATGACAACGCGCGGTTTATTTGAATTTCTTATTATGGTGGATGCTGGCACTGCGAGGGCGGCCGCCTTTTTATTTTTTTAATTTTTCCAGCATATCCTGTGAGCCAAATCCTTTCGACGCGCCGTGGCCCCTGCCCCACGCTGCTTGCCCCGCCGTTGTATGCCGCAGCCGAGGCGTATTCAATTAGAGCGCCTTTTTATGCAAATATTTTCCCTGTAAAGGTTCAATAATTGGCGATGTTCTACAAGTCAAATCAATGCGTCAGGTGAACCAGCCCAGGCCCCGCCCCGCCCAGCTCCTTCGACAACCGACTTCAACTCGTTGAGAGCCGGGTCCACGGGCCGGCCACACAATTTAAAATGAAAGACAGGACAGCCCTGCCAACTTGGGGTTGCTTCGGAATTAGTTTTCTAACCTGGAGGCGCGTAGTTGATAATTAAAAATGCAATTTTTTATACGCTTCCCACAAAGCTGGCCCGCTGAGTGAGCTGAGTGAGCTGTGAGAGAGGCAGAAGGCAGCTCAAGACAATGACGGCGGCATCTTTACGTCTGACGCATAAACCAAAACGCAGAATGTTGCCCCAGGGAATGCGACGGGTTGTGGGCTGTGGGTAGCGCAACCCTTTGAACGTACTCTCTGACAATAGGCATATATATCTACCGCTATGTGTATGTGCATATGTAGTATCAGTACAGGCCACACACCAATCGTGGTAAGCAAAACAACCTCATTTGGCATGGGGGCTTTGCATTATCCTGGCAGTACAACCGGCTTTATCTACCTTTGGCACTGGCCCGAAAATCTTAATGGCAATTTGAGCTGATTTTCAATGTTCCAACTGGGAGTTGGCATCTAGTAGTAGTTGGGCTGCCATTCAGCTCTTTATCAAGCCATTATGCGAGCCAGTCCCAGTCAGCCAGGCTGATGAAGCCGTCGATAAGTTGCTGAACCGTTATGTGACCGAAGCCTCTTTTACCTCTTACCTCTTTACTCAACCCCCTTACCGTAAATCGGCAGATGCCTCTACTACCTGCCCAGCAACGTTTAACAAACAAATTTGTTGTCTGGCATTTTTTCTCATTTGTCGGGAAAAGTTTTCGTGCACATGGACGACGACCATCCAAGTCGACTGCGGCTTCATTTTAATGAGGCGTTAATTAATTGCGCCGCTTGCGCGTTTTGACACTGCCCAACAGCAGCCCAGCGGTTGAGCCAAAAGATTTATTGTCTCTCGCACTCTTAGCGCTGTCTTCGCGAAAGTGATTATTAAAATATTACATTTGACATAATTGGAATTTATGTGACACAGTCCCCAAAAACCACATAAAACAAAAGAACTGCTAAAAACACACTCACAAACAATAGAGAGAATATTATTGGCCCGCCGGCCAGTTAAATAAAACAACTGAGAACAATTGACTAAGAATAAAATCCTATATACCACGAAAAGTACGATGGCCTAGATCCATTTTGGCAAATCGCTAAATTATTAGAATTAAATCATAAAATCATTGGCTTTTTTATAAAAGTGTATAATTACTTGTTAAGCAAACCAATTATATGAGCTGCTCGACTGAGCTATACTCTACTTACAGCATAATAGCAGCTTAAAAGCGTTGCAAAAAAGCTCTCTGACGTCTAGGTTTAAGTGTCCTTAAACTGTGACAAGACTTATAAATACAAAATGAATCTTTTTAGCCAATTGGCAGCAAACAACATAGAAAATTTGGTGTTTCTGGTGATTACTATCTGTAGCTTTGACACTTCATATGACGCCGGTAAAGACAAATGTTTTCTCCGAAGTTTATTGTCTCTGGTTTGATGGATATTGCACAAAATATTCGAATTTATTTTCTTTATGAATAGAGTATAAAATCATAAGAGGTTTTTTGCAGCTTTTAAGTTCCTGAAAGTATTTTATTTTATATTAATCGCTTATCTCTGGTAGAGTTAACCGGACTTCAAGTGCACTTGAACGCCCATTGCCCAATTAGAAATCATTTTAATAGCCTTAAGCCAATTGACATGGCCACCACACAATGGGCAGACAAACAACCGTCAACCTTCAAACAACCAAAACAACCGACAACGAGCAACCCCATGGCCATCTTAAGCGCCTGATCTCTTGTCTAAACGCACATAAAAGTCATCAAATTCACTGAAAACAACATTTGGCTTTGCGTTTACGTTTTGTTGTCATTGTCACCGGGAAACTGGCTGGGAACGGGCGGGGGACGCGTTTGGGCTTTTAACTTTTTTGTTGCCATCCAGCGACGCACACCCCGCTGTAATCAACAAGAGTAGCATTGGCGACGATGTGCACTGCGTCCTGGCGCGTCCTGGCGCGTCCCGGCGGCAGTGCCAGCGCCGTTGCCTGCCCTCAGGGAAACGTCAAACAAATGACAGTTGATTAGACAAACATCTCGACGGCGGCAGCACAAAACGAGCATCAAATGGAAAATTGTGAAATTATGCAATACGCTTTCGCACTCACCGTTGTGTACCTCGCCTCTCCCTGCTTGCCTCGCCCCTCCTCGCCTCTCCTCTCCCCTCCTCTCCACGCATCGTGTCGACCGAGTCAAATGAAGTAGTTTTGGACCCGGGCGATCTTAGCAGGCTGATAAGATTAAACTCCAGCGTACGCACCACAGCAGTTCCGACACCCATTCAACATACACCGCGCCCCAAACCCACCCGCCTGGCCTACGGGCAGACTGGCAGCCAGACAGACAGACAGACAGACAGGCAGGCAGTCGGGCAGCCAGCTACAGATACAGATACATGGAGGAAAACACAATGCCGAAATAATTGAATGCGATGAGGCTCATAGCCATCGTTGGCGTCGTTTTTTGCCATCAAGCCGTTAAACAACAGGCGTAAAGAAGAACAACAACAACAATGCTTACGGAAATGGGAATGGCAAAACGGCATCAACGGGCACAGAATGTGCCTCCAAATGGGCTTCATAATAATTTGTGAAATAGGCAATATCAGTCAGGCCAAGTAGTTACAATTACTTAAGTGCCTGCGAGCAAGTCCTGTTTGAGAGCAAAAAGCCCATGAAAGCAGTTATAGTTGATCCTAAAGGGGATTCAGTTGTCTGAAGATGAAGTTGAAGAAGGACTTTGTATATATTTATACTTTTGAATGATCTTATTACTATTATTAAATTACCTAAATTATATTTTACTAAGAAGATTAAGAAGAATGCTGCATGCCGATGGAAGCTACAGTGTACTACTCTGTTCACTGTAATAAGAATAATATATTGTATTTGTTTTTTTTTCCAGGACCCAGGACATTAATATTGGGTATCAAAGATTATTTATTTATTCATTTTTAATAAGCTAGCGAAGGCAAGCAACAGAGATTATGATTTGTTGAAATGTGTTTAGCAGGTAGAAGACTCTCTCAAGACCCTTCTTAAATAAGAAATGATCGTAAAATATTTTTTAATAGGAGCTTTCTTATGAAGTTTGTTCCAAAGTTAAAAAATGTTAGCCTTGCGTGACTTTTGATTAAGTTTGTTCCTGATTTAGTTACAAAATTTGATTTTTGTTTTACCTAGCATAATATTTTCAAAAACAAGCCACATACAGATAATATTTCAACTACATATAATAAATATTTATCAATAATTCAATTCAATAATTTTTATTCATCCTCAGAAGTAAATAGTTTACCCCATTCTAACTGAGATTCTGCCATTTGAGAAATAAAATTTCCCCACAAAATCCGTATGTATGTCAAGTATAAATGGCAATTTATCATAGCCCAAACACATTTAGCGTATGTTTTCCAACAAACTCAAATTCAGCTAAAAAGGACAAGGTATGACCATATTCTAAAAAAAAATATAAAAGTCACCTGGAAAGCCACCCGTAGCCGGTCCCGGACCCAGACCTATTCCGAACCCGAACCTAGACTAGGCCCTCTGCCACAAATGAAAACAATGCAGAGCGCAGCAGTTTTCATTGCTCTACCTTTGTGCAAGATTCGTTCAAATGAATGAAATGCAAAAGCAGCACTAGCAGGAAGGGAGCACATAGGTAGCGGTAGCAGGAACGGAAGGAGGAGCAGGAGTAGGAGCAGCAGCAGGAGCAGGAGCGTGAACAGAAGCAGGAGTAGAGAGCTCAGCTGCGTTGAGTGGAACGTCTGTTTCTAGAGCATTTGTTGTTTTTATTGTGGTTTTCGTAGATGCGTGGTAAAGGGGAAAGCGAGAGAGGAAGAGAGAGAGACTCAGGCTCGACGACTGCAACAAAAGCCAAGCGCAAAAAAATGTCTCCTTCTGTTGTTGTGGTTGATGCTGTTGTTGTTTTTGTTGCGTGGGCGATGCTTAACAAACAACAGAAGCTGCTGTTTCCCGTTTTGTTGATGAAATAAAATCCGCCTTTTGTGCATTTAATTTTTAGAATGCCAAACAAAGCGCAGGCAACAACAAAGGGCGTACCAAATATAACGCAAGCGGCAACAACAGCAACAGCAACAACCACCCACAACAATAGTCGCTCACAATGGGCAGCAGGACACTAAAACTGTGCACACTGCACACAAAAACCTGAAAGGTTGTCGTCGTTCGTCTCAACGTCGTCCTCGTGCTCATGCCCATGCTCGAGCTCATTCCCATCCTCGTGCCTGTCCGTTAACAAAGGAGCACCAACTGCAGCAGCCTTGCAATTTGATGCCCCTGCCTAAAAGGGTTGAGCAGCAATCTCACTCGCCTCGCCTCGCACTCGCACTCGCAGGCCCTGCCGCTGGGTTAGGGCATCTTAATTATTGGCACGCGTTGCAATTATTCTCATTGACTTTGCAAGCTTGTTTGTATACCCTGTTCACCAAGTGAAGAGAGCTTATTGGTTTGGCACACTAATCGTTTGGCTGTCCGCATAAACCGAAATTTGTATGGGCTTGAGACTTGACTTTTCGGTTAAAACTCGTGCATACCCGCGCCCGATAAAGAGTATTCGTGTTTGACCAATTTAAAATAATAGTTTGACCAATTTAGAATAATAGTCAGATCTTATACGTACTTTTGCGACTTTCATTTAAGAGGACTAATTCGTAGATATATCTCCCTTAGTTTCAAATTCTTTCAGTTTCATCGGAAGTAAATTTCAAAAGGGATTTCTCACTGGTTCTTAGCTCTTATTATATTGTGAATAGAGTATTGTGCAGTCTGTTACATGCGACTGTGACATTCTTACTTGCTTTTGATTTCCTTATTTGTTTTCGCATCTTGCTCAAGAGCGAATTTGAGACGCGCCACGTGTCGTATGCGCAACCTTTGACCGCAGCGGCGGGACAATAACAACGATAATAACAACAGCAGCTCCGGCACCGGCACCAGCAACAGCAGGCGGGAAAGCAACTATTAAACAATAAGAAAGCTCCCTTCATAACAGCAAAAGAAACAACAACAGCAACAACAATAACAAAAACAGCACACAAAACAACTCCCCGCGCGCTCGTTTCGGGGCCCTGAAATTACCGAGCTTGAAGCGGCGCCAGAGAATCTCAAGACGCAACATTGTAAAAATTACATCAATGGATTTGGTCCGGGTCCTCTCTTATCATGGCAGCTCGCTCGTGTATTCAATGTGAAAATAATTTCTTTATCCTTTTTATGTGCCCATTTGGCATGTGCCGTTATGCCAAAGCCAAGCACCAGCTCTGGGCAGAGAAGGAGAGCGGTACAAGGGGCGCAGAGGTACGGGATTGGGATTGGGATTGGGGTGTACAAGTCGGCGGGTTGGCCCGTTGTTGTAGTAATAACATCCCCCAAATGGGTCATTTGCGTATCCTCAAACAGCGAATAAAAATCAGTGAATAAGAAAAACAGGAAGTGTCAGAGGACATCCGCATGTTTGTTGCTTTTGCTGTTGTTGCTGCTCTCTCATTGTTCGCACTACATGTCCGTGTATGTGTGTGTGTGTGTGTGTGTGGGTATGGGTGTGTGTGGCTACCATAAGTGTGTCTCCGCTACTTGAGTGTGGGCCATAAAAGGACCACAGTTTTTGGGTCTCAATACTTTTGATTAAGAGTTCGACATCGGAGCGCTGCTAATTGCAAACGACGCTCGGCATCACGATTTATGTCGTGCCCGAAATGGTATTCTTTCCGCTTCGGTCCAGCTGCAAATGGACAACCTCTAAATGGGCATGTCTACTAATTATCAGAGGGCGTGTGACTGGAGTGCAAATGAGTGTCCAACATAAGGGAAATTTAAAGCACGCAATAAATTATAATGGGGTCTGAAAGGACAATAGTCGCAATTGTATTGATAGGTTTTGATTTGTCTAAAGTTGCCGAAATAGTAAACCTCATTTGGTTAGAAGTTAAGACTTAACACTCAAATCCATAATATAACATTTATATTTAAATGCGTAAAGCAAAAAATATACGTGCGGAAATATATGTGCATTGAAATCCAAAGTCCTAACAATTAAACTGAAGATATAATTCTTTTTTGATTTAAATAGGAAGCGAGAAGGCTTTCGAAAACGTGAAAAATAATTTTTATTTTTGTATTTTCAACACACAGAGGTACCAGCGATGTAGAATTTTGACCAAAATCAGACTCAACAGCTGAGTCGATCTGGTAATAATAAAGAGAAAGTTTACATTTTAATTATAAGTTCCTGTAAACAATGCGCAGATTGTGTTTATTTCAAATTATCGCGAGAATATATCCAGATAATAACAGCTAGCGACACCAAATTTGAAACATGGAAATTTTAAATATCAACGAAATTGAAAAAACCCATTCAAACTGGTATAGTCCATAGTTTTTGATTTCAGCATACATTTGGGTGCCATATTTATTCCATGAAAATTTCATTCAGAAAGCACCATAATTATTAGAATCAAATTTTTCCCTTAGTGTGGGGCTGGATGAAGTATAGGTGTGTGTGTGTCAGTGTGTATAGCCAGCTCGAAGCTCGAAGGCACTCTCGACCAGAACAGTTACTTGTTTTATATTTATCTATTTTTTAATTTATTCGATCCAACATATTTCAATGTAAGATAGTCGACAGTTGCCAGATGTCGACATATATATGTAGATATATTCAACATATGATCAGCTTTTTACTCTCAATATTGACTTTGAAAATATTGCAACAAAAATGGCAAAAATCAATTATATTATTGAATTATGCATTAAAAAGAGATTCAAAGATATGTTGAAACATACACAAATATTTTTGTATTTTCAGAGCGACGCAAACATCCGTCAGGCTTTCATCCGAATTTCTCTCGGTACATTATTTTAGCAAGCTAAAGGTCTTAATCTGTCAATCTCTAAAGGATTTGTGTATTCGCAGCTAATATATGCTAATCTCAAGACCTATTCATACAGTTCAACTTTCTAAACGCTGCTCGTGTAATCTTCATCAAGCAACCAACAACGCGTCGTCGCACCGTCTGCCTGTAATCCTTTTTTCGCAATTAACAACACATACGCATGTCAACACAACAGCGGGCAGCAGCAGCAGCAGCGGCAGCAGCAACAACCTAATGGCCACAAGGCAGAGCTGCAGTCACCGACAACCGCCAACCAACAACCGACAACCACCGCAGCCGTCGGAGCCAGCGGAGCTCCGTGTCTGGGGAAGATTAATGTGCGAGTTGCGTTCTGTTGTGGCTGTGGCGCGTCTTGGCGACTTATGGAAATTCATCATTATCTGCGACTCTGGAGCTGGCCGGCTGCAGAGTGCGTTTAATGAGTTCTCAAGCGATGTTCAATTCAACTCATTAGCTGCATTTTCCTGCTAGCCAAAAAGTGCAAATCCCTCTGTCCTCCACTTGGTTTCTTGTGCATATATTAGCTCCGAGTTGGGGCTACAGTGGCTGGGGCTGGGGCTCGTGTGCGTATTTGTCATTGTCAACATTGGTGTAGAACATGGCGATGGCTGTGGCGATGACTCCTTCTAGTTGCAGCTGCCCAGGCTTTCACGCAGGTGATTAACATAAACGCCAAGTGTCATGTTTTGCACTTTTAGCCGCCAAATGCCAAACGGCTCGACAACTGGCTCGAGGCTAAGCTGGCCATGCATCTATTGCCCTAACAAATTGTCTAAATATATGAATTGAAATGACCAGCAAGCCCCCAACCAAGATGCCCCGGCCCAGCACGATCCCTAATCCAAGTCTTGGCACGCGCTGAGTCCCATAACAAACGCCAAAAACTTTGAGGCCATAAATCACGGCGCTTGCCAAACAAAACAAAACCCGCCCGGAATCCTCGAACCGCAGCTAGGCAAACAAACAAGCCAGGGGCGGGCCGAGCGAACAGCCAAGCGGACAGGGCCAGCACCTTGATAAATTCAAAAGCACGCACTTTTGATTTAGGCAAATCCCCACTAGGATATGGGAACACGGATGCGCGGGTGCACGGGTACGCGGATACTCGCAAGTCGTATGTGTGGAGCCAGAGCTACTATATCATGCATTGGCAGGCAGCGCTCCAGCCGGAAAGAAAGAAATCTCCATAATATATGCCGGAACATATTCCGCACACAAATTGCACACAGCAAGCGCCCTGACCAGTCCGAAGGAGCTATCGTCCTGCTGCTCCTGGTGCTGTCAGCTCCCAAGCATGTACTGAGCATTGCAATATTATAATTCAAATTTATGCAGCCAGAAAACCCTTTTCACACGCACTTTCTCATCGACACCATATGATTAGGAACGGGACATCAGCGGCTGGCAAATAAAAAAAAAACTTGTTTTTGCCATTGCCATTCCGTTCCCATTCCCATTAAAATCGGTGAGCAGTGGGCAGACGGTGGGCGGCAGGGCGAACGAAACGGAAATGAAGCCAAACGGAACAAGCAAAACAAATTTACAAAATGAAAATGCCACACACACACACACACATCTTTAGTGAGAGGGTGATGGGAACGCTTACGGAGTTGGGAGCGGGTGACAAAACACACAAGACAGCAGAGCAGCATCCCCACGGTATTCGTTTGGCGATTTGCCTGTCACAGGGTGGCAGAATACGCCCACCGTCCATTCCCCTCTGCCAGCAGCCCCGGCCCAGCAAATAGCTTCGCTGTCGCCGTCGATGCTTGTTTTATTTATTGCTTTTTTAACCCTTTTTTGGTTGATTTGCTTTCGTTGTCGCTCCTTGTTTTTTTGGGTCTCCTTTTGCAGTCCCCCACCACCCCTCGCAGCTACCTCTCGACTCCCGTTGATATTGAACTAACAGCATTGATAGCACCGCGCCCTCCGCTGCCACCCAGCGATTCAAGCGCTTGTCGATTGGCAAGTTTCACTTTTGCGTACTGCAATTCAACGGCCGCTTAATGAACTGAACTCCATTTGAAATGCATCGATTTCCAACTGTCCCAGAAGTTTTCACTACCTCCAGGTTGTCGCTTTGTTCTGTTTAGTTTTTTGGCGAGCATGCTTTTAGTTTAATGAAAAGAAAGCAGAAACCCGACGATTTGCGCTTTAGTGCATCGCATAAGTTTTCACTGGTGGACGGGAAATCTTTAGAAAGAATTTTTAGAAATAGGAATTCAGTTCTTCTATGCTTGCAAAAAGGTTATAATTCGGTAAGTAAGTTTCTTTCGCTATAAAAAAACTCGGTTGCTAACTATCAGTCCAAGCAGTTGTCTAAGAGAAATATCTGTGAGATCTAATTCTAATTAGGCACTCCATATTACTTCTCAAGCGAATTTCTTGCCATTTTCTTTATTTTCCAGTGCAATGATAAAGATAGCTGATAGAAGTGTTGCCTTAATTTAAAAGTAAAATTAGAATAAGTTTATTCATATAATTTGCATTTCATGACAGCCGTTGGCTTGGCTCAATATATAAAAGGCGCTGAGCAAAATTAAATTTTCTTTTTAAATGTTTATCGCGAGCTGTTTGGGGCTTGACTACATTATAACAACTAATTTTTTATTGTTTTGTAAAACCTTAATTTATATGAAAATTAATAATAATAACTTATCTTACAATATCTTATTGAAAAATAAAGAAAATTTGGTTATGGGTGCCATATACTCTTCTTCTCTACAGTGATACCATTATTTTTTAATGCGTGTACATATCGGGCCTAAGGATAGAGGCAATCGGTTCTAGTGACATTAAGTAAACTAAGAAATATATCCGGCCATTATCTGCTTAGCTTAAGGCATGTAGAGATCATTTAAACGACACCTTAGCTGGAAATTGACACCCCTCTTTTCGGTGCTATTTTTCCTACAATCGATTGAGCGTCTTGCCTCAAAGCCTATTGAAGTTTTTTATCAATTATGCAAATAAAACTGTCACATATACCAATAGTAAAATGCCAAGCCAATAACCTGATCTCTACTCAATGCAGCCACTCTTGGCCAAATTAGCGATCTTCTCGGGGCTGCTCCGAGCAACTTCATTACATGCAAATCTCAAGAGATTTCGCTGTCTCTTAATTAAGATGGCATGTTTCGATCGGCAGATTTGGCTGTTGCCTTGCCAAAGTTTTAAATTTTTTCATTAGTTATTATTTATTAAATGGCAAAGCTGTTAAATTTGCCACCTTGCAGCGCCTGTTTTGTACCCAACCAAAGTCAAAGCTACTTTTAGTGGAAACAACATTTTATTTTAATTTTTTTTTTTTCTGTTTTCATTTTTTGGCTTTGGCACTTTATTACAGATGATGTATGCTGCTGCTGCTGATAATGATGATGATGATCACGATGATGACCTCATTGCCAGTGGAACACACACAATCACATGCAGAGTTTAACTCCAGCTCTCGTCGGGATTATGTTGTTGCCTATGCTAAAAACAGCGCTGGCCAACTCGCCTCCATCGCCATCTGCCTCATCTTGGCTAATAATTTCAGTTGTTTGCCATTTTTTAGCGCTGGCTGCATAATGACAAAAGTTTCTGTTCGTTTTTGTTGTTGTTGCTGTTGCTGGCGCTCATCTGCTTTGCTCGGTGGTGGTCAGTGCTCAGTGCCGTCCACTGGTCAGGCGCGCACAACAGATGACAATCATTTAATTAGAAACTTTCCCATAGGCTCGAGCCAGCTCTCAGTGTTCGTTGTTTCACTTTTTGTTTTCATATTTTAGTTTGTTTCTATTTTTTTTTGTATATAGTTTTGCGAGCTGTTAATTAACTTGTTTGAACAGGTGTGAAAAAGTTGTCAACGCCACTGGCGGGGCTGTGGCTGGGGCCGGTAATTACAGTTGGCCAACTTTTCATATGCTTTTCAGATGCTGCCCCAAAGCAGCTATGGCCTTTGTCTCTCATATTTGCATATAGCAGCAGCAGCAGCAGCAGCAACAGCAGCAACAGCAGCAACAACTGCGGGCTTTATGCATTCTGCAGTGACATTCATCAGACAAGGAGCCTCAGCGGCGACTGTTGGCCGGGCTGAGGCCTTGCAGAAATTAAAAATTCCGATTGGAATTCCCCGATAAGTTGCTGCCGCAGAAACAATTAAATATCGCTGGCGTCGCTAACGTCGCTGGCGTTGCTGGCGTCGTCCACGACACGATTGGCATTTGTTATAGGCGCCTCGGTGCTCGCAAATGCGTAGCAATTGGCGCTACATTTGGCCACAAAATGCAGCGGGCGCTACGTGACCGATCGCTGTTCAAGATATGGGCGCAGGAAAGCGACAAGCCGCCAGTCTCCGGGCCAGGCACAGACACAGACACAGGCCCAAACCAAAACCAAGACCAATACCAAGACCAATGCAAGACGGCCCAAGACACTCCAATCCAAGACAAGACAACTCAAATTGTCAGGGCGCCGTTCGAGCGGCGGATTTGCAATTTGACTGATGATCGTGATTACGCTCCGTTTGGACTACTGACAGCGCTGGGCTTAGGCCACTGTGCCCCGCATTCCATTTTGTAGGGCCACAATCAGTTGAAACTAGTACGGTTTTCGCGAGATTGGAAAGTACAGCTCTTTAAGTATCTATTGAGAGACAACTAGGGATTCATATGAGACAAAAACGACTACTAAAAGCCTTTGCTTATTGCTCATTGACAAACCTTAACCGTGTTTCAGCCTTCGCTCTCATATTTATTTGAAATTGAGACTTTTCTCACAATTTTTCATCGTTGATGCAGATCGCGAGTTCATTTGCAAATAGCTTTGAGAAGGCAAGATTATTGAAAACGTTGAGTTGTCCGTAGTCGGAACAGATCTTTTCGTGAGCGTGCCTAGAGAGTTCCCGACATGACATCCAGGGTGCAGCCAATTGCCCTCGGGTCTGTCCAGTTGGTCGCAGCCATGCGATCGTTCATTAAGCGAACGCTTTGTATAAATTATGCTAATGATGCTTCAATTGATTTGTAATAAAAATCCAAAACGTGCAGAAATAAGATAAATATGCTCAAAGCACGCACTTTGCTGCACCACAAGGAGAAAGATCTGCTCAGTTAGCGACTGCGACTGCGACTAAAATTCCTGCATGTTGTCTGCCGCCTGTCGTCGGCGCTGTTGTCGATGTCTTGGCCATGGCCATTGCCATGGGCAGCTGGTTGCTGTGGCTGTTGTTGTTGTTGTTTCCGCTGAGTGCTGGTTGTATTGCTTCGCCAAAGCTACCAACAATAGTATCAACGGACACAACAACAACAAATGCAACCACTACAACAACAAATTTACATAATTAGAAAGCTGGCACATATGCTGCCGCCCACACCATCATCTCTCCCAACGCCAGCACCAACAACAACACCAACACCATCTGCATCGGCAAAAGCAACAGGGAACTGTTACTCCACTGCAACCACCGCAGCCGCTAGACAAGTTCAAGTTGCCATTTTGAACCCTTTCAACCAATTTGAAGCGGGGACCGCGCCAAACATTTTCCCGTTGCCCAGCTGCTGCAATTAATGCCACAGCCGTGCTCCATGTGGCAACTGGATTGAGGATTGTGCTCGTATGTGTACGAGAGCGAGTGTACATGTGTGCCTGTGTGTGTGTGTGTGTGTGCAAAATTGAGAAAACATGCCTAATTTCGTGTAATTGCTATTTGATTTATTACAATCTACAAAATTTGACTTTTGGCGCAGTCTGCGTCGCCGACAAAGTCCCCAGTCGCTGCTGCGGTTGCCGCTGCTTCTAGGATTGGGATTGGGTCTGTGAGTGCGACTGGGAGTGGTCTCAGTAGTTTCCACACAGTGTTGTATCGCATGTATTTACTGTTAGCCGTGCCCGGTGGCATTTCGGAGGAATTGCCACCCACCAGATACGACTTGCCGCTTGTTGTTGCTGCTGCTATTGCTGCTGCTGTTGTTGCTGTTGTTGTTGCTGCTGTTGCTGCCAGGCGCACAAATTTTATAATGAGTAATTTGCAAATGAAACTGAGCTGCCTTGTTAATGATGTGCGTGCAGGGAGGTGGGCGAGCTGGCGGACCAGAAGGAGAGAGGGCAGCTATACGACATTGGACTGCGTGATAAGATTCTGCATTGAGTAATGGCCTATTGCAAGACAGCTGCAAGCATTGTAAGATATAGAAGCTGTCAGGACAGCAGCGAACATCTAATGATGTGGTCCCCGACCGTAGACTGCAAGCAACAACAAGCTTTAAGCTCCACTGCACACACAACTTGAGCAACAGCAAGTAAGAGTGCTCTAGTCAGGAGTTCGACACAAACACACACCGTAAGTTGTGCACTTTACTCAGCGGCAGTGTTTAGCCCCCACTAGAGAAAAATTGTTGAAGAACTTCACAGTTTATTGCCTGTTCATTCTGCAATTACAGCACTTTAAGAGAGCACTTAAATGTGTGTTCAAATCACAGCACAAGGAAGAATCTATAAAATTGTTTCAATTTTGGTGGGAGTTGTCAAAGTCATTAAGTCGATATTTATAGATATTAATCAAATGTGGAATGTTATCGAATAAATTTAAACTTGTGCTGCGTATGACATAGGAGAATCTATAGTCGAAAATCTCAACCGTCTAGCTCTTTTAGTTTCTTTATGCAGATGGACGGACAGACTGGCATGTCTTAATCAAATAAGCTCGTCGTCCAGATCAAGAATTTATATACCTTTTGTAGTTCGGAGACACTTCCTTCCGGCTGTTACATACATCTGGCCAAAGCTATTATACCCTTTTTAGACATTTTCAATAGATTCAGGGTATCAAAGCGCAGTTGAAAATCAGAAATTCAACTCTGATAATATTTTCATTCACATTAACGTTAACTTTAATCTAGTAAATTCGTATAGCCCGAATACTTTGACACTTTGAACACTGTGACCTATACACGTTATAATAAATATAACAGAGAGAAAGATGCATCGGCCCAAGAAATATACATATTCTTGGCGAGCAAGATCACGTCGATCTCAGAGACTACACAAGTTAATATAACTTCCTATGTGCTCTCCGCAGATTAAGATTATTTAAAAATGTCGATAACAAACCAAGTTTTCATAAAATCAATAAAAATCTAAATCAACCTCGGATTTTATAAGCTTCTCACGTAAATTATAAACCTTTGTGCTTGCACGTGTACCTACATATATTGTTTTAAGGCTGTTTCCCAGATTTTGATCTTAAAAACAGTTTGCGATTGGGCAGTATTCTTGTAGTCTAACTGGAGAGTTTGTTGCGGTAGTTTGAGATGGTTCTAAGGTGTTTGTTAGGTAGCGTTATTTTTCATAAGCTAGTCTCTCAGTTTGGCGGTATTTCAATGTCAATTGTAAACTGTATAAAAGTCAAATTTCTTTATCATCGTCTATACTTGTAGCAAGTGGCTCTTTGAGCCACTTATCATAGAAATGTATTGCACAGCTCTTATATGTATTAGATCTTCAACAATCCGAAAATAACTGTTCCTGTTGTAGTATATAAACGGTTATGATTTTAAAACAAACAAAAAATTATAACAAATAAGTTCACGAATTGGGTGTGACTGATCTTTGTACCGATCTGATCCAGACAGTCTTAAATTTCCAATCTCTCTCCAGTGAGTATACACCTTACACAAATAATATAATAATTCGCATTATACGTATGTATATATGTTCTTAGCACGGACCCTAATGAAGCCTATTCGCGTTGCAGGGTCCCCGTTCCGTGTACTCCTACCCCCTCCGCTGGCCTAAGAGCCGGCTTGCAGCTCATGTCAGGCGGCTTTTTGCGTTGACAATTTTCCTGTGTGATGTGCTCAAGATTGATGAGCCGCAATTATCGCCAGTTGAGTAATTTATATGAATACCAAAATGGGCGTGTCGCACAAGTGACGATGCGCAAACACACATTCTAGTGCGAGCGTGTGTGATTGCTTGTGTGAGTGTGTGGAAATTCAATTAAAATGAAGTGCAATGCTATATTTTATGCAGTAATTGGAATTAAAATTCAAAACTAAGTAAATATCGATTTCAATAGGCAACCGGCGAAAGGTGGTACTAAGAAAGAGCACAACACACACATACTCGGATTGCAAGTGTGTGTGAGTGTGAGGGACTTCATATGGCAATAACACAAATTACACAACATATGGTGCCAATGATGTCGACGTTGCCCTTTTTGGTGGCAACAACAAAAGCCAAGCCCAACCTGAAGCCGAAGCCGGAGCACTTGTGTGAACCGTTATTGTGTGTGTACGAGTGTTCGAGTGTACGTACTATATAGGGTTATGTTTGTGAGTGTGGCACAATCCTTTTGCCTGTCAGTGACTTTAATGCCTTTATATTTCTCGAACACAAGTTACTTTCCTTTGCTGCTTGGGTCTCCTTTTATTTTTTACTTTCGACAAGCTTTTTACTTTTTTAATCTCAGGTGACGCCGCCTGGGTGTCGTAAATCACGCCACCCTCGCCCTGCAACACCCCCGATCTCGACCTTATCGAAAAGGGGTTGCCACATCCTCAATGTACGGTGTGTGTGTGCCTGTGAGTGTGTGCGATAATTGAGTTGTGAATGTGCTTTACAATACTCGTATATTTTTCGGTGCGTCTCCCCCAAGAAATTGATATGCCGCTCAGGATGTTGCGAATTATCGCATTATGCATTTGTGATAAAGAAAATAATAGGAAAACAGGCACTGCAAGCCGAAGAAGGCGAGTCCATGCTAATTTTTAAATATACTTATGTATTTCGGGTCCTTTGGCCACCACCCGCTGAGCCTTTGTTCTAGGCCCGTTTCTATTAGTTAAATTTCACTTTGCCACTGCCCCATAAAGAATTATAAAATGTCTTAATGGTCGCATAACAATTTCAACAATGGAACCCGCCCTGAGAAGCGACACTAATCGCCAAACAAAATGAAATTTACACAAAGTTTCCCCTTTTGTCTTTGAGATGCCTGACAAAGGCCAGATAGCTTCAGTGGCTTTGCCCGGTTTTTGTGGTGCTCTGCCAGCGGAAAGTGTTAAACATGTCAGGGAATTTGTTTATTGGGCTTTTCTGGGCCACTCTCCGTGAAGGGGGCGTGGGAGGTAGGCAAGCTCAGGGGCATCTGTTTGGTTTGCCAAAAAGGCAAGAAGCAGAAGGCTTTTAGTTGCGAGCAAATTTTAATTACCAGCGCTGCAAGTTTAATTAAAATTTAACAGAAACTGAGCTCGCTGCCGAAGTCAAAGTCGAAGAAGAGCCGCCTCAGTTGCCCGCCAGGTGGCGGCATATTTCTTGCGCCATTTCGTAGCCGCTACGCTAATTTTTAATTAGCCAAAATTGCATAAATTGCTGTCACTTTCCTCCAATACCCAACCCCAAACTAAAAATACATTTCAAAATGGCGGCCGACAAGCGCAATTACAATTAGCGTTGCATACTTTTGCGCTGCGTACATAACCTCAAAAGTGCCGCTGGCAAATGTCATTAAATAAAACTTAATTGACAATTTGAAAAGCCCACTGCGGGAAGGCGGGTCGGCCGGGGTAGGCACTGCAACAGTCAATTAAGTTTACCCGTAACGGACCAAAAATAAAGAATAAACTACAACGACAACAACAACCTTTGACTTTTGCATTTATTTGCCAACAAAACGGCACAAATTAAAAACTGAATCGGCAATAATTTAGCACTTCTCGGCATTTATCGCACATACATATGCATATATATACATATTTATATATGTGTCGAGGGGGCCTTGCATCCGGTTGCGGGGCACACAATTGGCATGCAAACAAAATGGCGTTTTAACGCTAACTGACAGCTCAAGTTAAAAATGTCTGCTTATCAAATTGGGAATTATTTAAATATGCGTTGCTAATTAGGCTGCAAACAAATTCGTTTATTGAACGAAAAATGTAAAGTTCCGCAGATAGAAATTGCCTTATTTGGGCAAAGTGCATTTGCATTGCACAGAGCATATGCAATCGATGTAGGACTACTTATTTGAAGGATTAAAAATATGGTACTCTAAATAACAGTTTATTCAGAGCTGTGACTGGAACTGGATAGATGACAAATAACTTTACATATTCGAAATAATATATATTTTTTATGTTAAAATTTTCTATTTTATTTAAATTAGATCAAATCATTTAAAAAGGTTCGTCTGAATTTTTGAGAAATGGTTCAAGGCTCCAGGTTTGATTTTTGGCTCAGCAAATATTGAAGTTTGAATCAGTTCGGTTCAAAATCGGTTTGCGTTCTTGATATTTATATATAATTTAAAAACAAAAGCATGGCAAACGAGATTAGCTTTTTGTGAATTAACTGGTTTTAAAGATTTTGGTTCAGAAAAAAATGCGTTTCTAAATACCGAGCACTCGAAGTGTATCTACTTGCCAGGAAAGGGTATATGCGAGCGTTCATACAACTTTTGGTTGGATTGCGATAGCTCTTCACTATTTTAACCCTCGGACGCTCTCCAATTGGAGGGGTTGTGCCGATTGGACTGCTCCAAATGTCAATTTAGATGCAGGATATACGCCAGAGTTTAATTATGCAGACTGTAAAAAAAAAAATTAAAAAGGAAAATTGGCCTGACTAGCCAAAAATGCTATACAACTAATTTATTTTCAATTTTGGGAAATCATGAGCGCTATTAAAAATTAGTTGCATGCCGCTCTAACAGACTGGCTAACTACCGGACTTCTCTCGTATAATCAGGCGGCGGCAAATGTGGCATGAAATTTGCGCAGGACAACGCTGCAGACTGCGGCCAGTTGTGGGGCCAATTCCACAAGGACTCCCGTAGTTCTCTCGCGGTATTCGCGTGTGGTTGTTGCAAGGTCGGCCCGTGGTTGGGGTTGTGGTGGCTTTTTATTTTTGCATTAACAGCAACAAACACGACAATGAAATGACAACTGAAATGTCCGATTATATGCCACACAACCCACACACACACACACTCTTCCATACTAGCAGACACAATACGCAAATAATAATGCAATATTATTTTATTTTCAAGAGTGGTTGGAAGGGGCTCGCTTTGGGGCTGGAATGGAGCCGTGTTTGCTATTCATTGCGCTGACCGGCGGCCATTGTCGGACGGATGTTAACTTCCACTTAAATGGCTTCGTTTCCGCTTGTCGTTTATTTGGCTTTTTATTATAATGTACATAATTTTTCAATTTTTATTTATGCATATGCATTTTGTGTGTATGCATTTCATTTGCAGTGTCAGTAGCAGGGGCAGTGGCAGTGGCAGCTGCAGTGGCAGTGGCAGTGGCAGTGGCAGTTGCAGTTGCATTATCGGCCAGCCCAAATAATAATAATGCATAATAAAAACGTTTTTTCTGGAACCGCAACTGGAGCTCGATGTCGACACAAATCAGACGTCAGCATTTTTCACATTTCGCCTTTTTCTGCTTAATTTTGCAATTTTCCCCAACAAGGCGCATCGCGGTTCAGCCACGCCCCATTTAAATGTTTAACTCGCCAAACAGGCCAAGCTCTTCCCCTCCGCCCTTTTGCCCATGGTCAGCCAGACTCTCCGTCCAACTGTCCGTCTGTACGTTCGTCTGTCCGTCCGTCTATCTGCTCTTCTGCTCGTCTGTTCGCCTGTCATTTCATGTGCAGCTGTGTGCGTGAATATATGACTTTCATGTGGAGGCACATGCACACACACTCGGGCACACACACACGGGCGTTCTGCATTGTTTATGAATTTCAGCCATGGCAGCCCCTCGTGACAGCAGCCATTGCCACAGCTGTGCGCTCTTCAATTATATATGAAAATTTGTCAATTATTTTGTGCAACATGCGACAATTGTAAAATTTTTAATTATTTCTGTAGGCATTTTTCAGCGAATTAAGCTTAACACACAAACATAAATGCGCTCACATAAATACCTAGATCACGTCAAATGTTTTTGGTACATAAAGTGCAATTTATTATCGAAACAATGCAGAGATGCTCTCTTTGGGCATACTTCATATATACGACCTCTTGAAATTATTTGCAGGGCAATTGAGAAACGAGCATTTAAATTGTTTGGTTTATTCATGAGCACCTTTTTTTGTTTTTCAATATATTCTGCACAAACTTGGCAATTGAGAGTTTACAAATCTGCCAACATATTAAAAAAGTATTACCATTATCAGACCACTATAGCAAACAACTCCCATAGGAACAATCGGTCGAAAAATGTGATTTTGTAAAAAAAAAATAAGCCCTGATAGAAATAACAAAATCACTGGAAAAATCCTATTCATACGTGCTTTATAAAATAGTTTCTATGTATTTTAATGATAAAGAAAAACCGATTTCAAATGTTTTCTAATACATCGTGATGTATTCGATTGAATTA
Organism: Drosophila colorata; assembly: GCA_035041545.1. Taxonomy (NCBI): domain Eukaryota; kingdom Metazoa; phylum Arthropoda; class Insecta; order Diptera; family Drosophilidae; genus Drosophila; species Drosophila colorata. The sequence continues at coordinate 2,794,116 of JAWNLD010000680.1, read as the reverse complement.
AAAAAAATGTCATGGAAAAAAATATTCTATCTGAACTTCAACTCCAATAAGATGTGTTGATTTGAGCTTGTTGAGAAAAACAAGAACCATACTTTTTTCGAAAGCCCCAGAAAGGTAAATTTCATTTCAGGCCCTGGGCAATGCAATATGCACTTTTCAAACGTCAGATACATTATGTACTTATGTTTCGAGTCCTGCATTTGTTCACCCACACCAAAGGTAGCTCCATTGAACCCTAATACATGTACGGCTGCCCCACCTCACACAAACACACACACACACACACATAAGCACGCATACACACATGCAATGCGCTAGAGTTTTGGAACTGTTGTTGTGGTGCAACTTGTGGCCGTAATAATTCTGCAGTCATATCTGCATGTGGCGACATTGAGGCCGCGACGTGCCTAAAAAGAAATTGCGGTTGTTTTTGCATAGCCAATGTCGCTTGACATGCGCTGCGCGGTCGTTGCTGTTATTGTTGTTGTTTTTGCTCGAGTGTGTGTGTGTCTGTGTGTGTGGCATTTAACACTATCAAAAGTCAAAAGTGCGTAGTGTGTGCCATATGCACTTAGGATCACCCATTCCATGGCGAACTTAACTCAAAAATGTTTGCATGTTGCGTGCCAAGCAAACATTTTGCGCCATCTCCGGGCCAGAGGAGGGGAGCGGGAGTTGCGGGGCGATTGTGGCGACTGCAGGCGTCCCATTTGCATGCCAGATTGGGCGCGCGCATGTCCAAGTTGGCGCTGGTGTTGGCCATTTGCCCTCTTGCAGCTGAGCAGCTGCCTTCTGCGATTGGCTGCTTGAGCTGCCCTTTTGGCCATTTTCGTGTGCATGTTGATAAGCCAAATGCATGCAAAGTTTTCCCAAAGGGCAACCCCCAGAAAAGACGACGACGGTGCCACACTCCATGCATTCCCAGTCGCATTCCGAATGCCGTTCCCGTTCCCGTTGCCATTGCCGTAGCCGCTGCTGTTGTTGTTGCTTTTGCTGTTGCTCTTGCTGTTGCCTTTTGTGTGACATTCAATCACAAAATGGCGTTTTCTTGTCAACGTCTGCCACAGCAGCTACCCGAAGCATGTCACGCCCACGAGCTCTCGCCCATGTCCACGTCGACGCCAACGCCGACGTCACAACAAACAACAAAGCGCCCAACAATAAGTCAAATGAACAAACATAAAAACATGAAAACAGAGCGACAGTTGAGTTCCTTTTTCGCACAGCGAACAGTTGATGCCCTTGCTGACAAACGAATACGGCATATCAAGTCTTAAAACTTCTAATTGCACTTGCTCTTAAATTATACCAAATATAACGGCAATACTTTCTAAGAGTCAGAATTATATATATGAGTTTTAAATTGTTTGCTTATCTTTTCCCAGTCCCTGTTTCTAAATTCAGAACTGAATACTCCATATGAGAGATGAACATTGATTAATTTTTAAGAGTATGCGAAAATGTCATCCATTGGAATTTATTTAACTAACTGGGCGCATGATGATAGAGAGTAAGCGGAAAAGAGTTGGAAAAGATGTGGAGCTAAAGAGGCGTTACGGCCACCCCAAGTCAACAGTCAAATGTACGCGACGCTCGCTGCAGCTCGTAAAAATGCGCAAAGTCCAAGAAATGTCAAATAATTTTAGCAACGATATAAACCCATTTCATGTTTACGACAAACGTTGGGGCGCAGGGGGCAAAGGCGATGGCAACACTGCAAAATTTGCATGTGCCACGGCCCCATCCGCCTCCTCCGACCATCACCCACCGCCACCCGCACTCTGGAGCAACTGCCTCGTTCTGCTGCATGTGCGCATGTGGAGGCGTTGCTGGTTTCACTTTGGGCCCGACTGGTGGCGTTGCCGTTGCCATTGCCATTGCCGCTGCCGTTGCCGGGCTGTGCTGGGGCTGGTGCTCTGCTGTTTTCTAATGTCCTGTCATGTACTTTATGAGATGTCGAGCGCCAGCGCATTGCCAAAGATGGTTGGCTCTGTTTTGGCCAGCGGCGGCGGCCGTGCGCGTTATCGTGTCAAAATGAAGGGACAAACGACAACGACAACGACAAGAATGAAACGAAGCGAATGCCACCAGAGAACAGCATTACTGTGCGGGGATAGAGCCTCTTTTGGCTTGGTCAACTGTCGCTGTTTCTGTTCCCGTCCCAGTCCCAATTCCAGTCCCATTCCATGCTCCCCTTTGATTGTTTGTTTTTGGCGTCGGCTCAGTTCTCGTAGGCTCTGGCATTTGCATTCGCCTGACACGGGCACAAGTGCAGCCTTTGGCTGCCGGCTTGGTGGCTTCCTAGGCCGGGGTCGCAGTTGGCCAAACCCAGTCGCATTAGCTTAATTCGTGTGGGAGGTGTCATTAGAGGCGGCGGACGAGCGCTTTGTAATCAAAAGCATTGGACAATAGCAGGGAGAAACAGAGAATGCAGCTCAGCAATCAGCAATCGTGAGAGATGAGCCCGGCCCGGGCCCATCTGCCAGTCAATGTCCAGCATGCATGGCCTCCAAACTGAGACTGTAAAGAGAATAAAAGCAACAATAGTAAACTGAAGGAGAACCTTCCTTGAACAGACCCAGCTAGACTATTAGGAACAATTTAAATATGGCTTTGAAAATATAAATTTACCATAACTGATAGAGATGCAATAATCATATCGTACATTGTGTTTTTCCATGTTAAGTATTTGAATATTAAAGACTGCATTTTCCCTCTTGCATTTTACTAACAAATCTTTATTAATGTTTTGTTTGCATTGTTGTTAATAAAATGAACTTCTAACAGTTCCACAACAATTTATAACTTAATTGTCAATCTACAATCATCAACATCTGATATATAAAAGAATGTCAGAGTTCATAATCATTTAAGCTTTTTAAGAACTGAAAATATTTCAGCCATTGATATACAACATATTTATATAAATTAAATTTTTATAGAATCAGCCACTCGATAAAAAACCTATTTGGTAAATATATTTAAATATCTTATTTAAATGCCGTTATAAATCGTTCAGGTACCAGCGATATAGAACTCGTACCGTTATTTTCATAATATTTTCAAAATATGTCGTCCTTAAATATTCTTCGGTCAATATTTTTGTCTAATCGACTGTTGCATAAAAAATAATAAAATTCTTCAATAGCTATTTCTCCCATCAAAAGAAGTAAAGCGTTTATTTTAGTCCACTTTTTGGGATTTTTAGAGTTATACAAAACTTTCTTGAACTATGAATTTTTTTTCTAAAATTTAGCGTTTTAATTTTCGTGATATATTAACATGACTTGATTTTAGTACAAAACTCTGGGTTTATTCTTTATTGCTTGATATTTTATAAGTGGAATTGGCTGTAAATGAAAATTTGATAATCTTTCTGAATTTATAATGCTATAGGACAGAGTAATACTCTAAATATGCCGCCATCCGCCTGTTCTTGCAAATTTCAATTTCTCTATCAGACAGGCCATCGGCTCGACTCAACCCGCACCATTCTGTGTACTATATATAAAATCTAAATCCCCACACTTTCACATGCTCGCATACAATTTTTGTATATTTTGCCGACTGATTTATGCATGAGATAAAACAAACTTTGTAGACATTCAAAGGCGGAGCAGCGACAACAATTTCCATGAGGGAAAAAATGTATATTAGAGCTCACAAAATATGCATAATATTTGATAATGCTTTCAGCGGCATACAACACACATCCTTGTTGTTGCTGCTGCGGCTGTTATTGGTGCCAGGACTTTCAGCACGTCTACGCACAACAACGCAGGCAAATTTACTTTCGGCCCAGGGCACGAGGCAGCCGAAGATCTTATCCGAGGCGCCATATGAGCATAAATTCTTGGGCGTCGTCAACGCCGTGGCAAAAACAAAAATGCAAAAGGTCACGAGCAATATGTCCCTGCCCAGGGCCCTGTCCCTATCAACCGAAGTGAAAATAAACATGCCTTACTAATGCAGGCGGCACCCAGTAAATGCCTCCGAAAGTCTGAAGAGCCCAGTTCGAGTCCACATCGAGTCCAGATGCACTGGAACCAGAAGCACAATTATTGAAACAGCCGTCTTGCCAATTGGCTTGGTCGGTGGGCGTGGCACGTGGCTGAGGCTGTGACTATGGCTGTTGCTGTCGCTGCAAGCAATTACACGACGATACTACAATTATTTCTAAGCCTCGGCTTGGCATTGCTATTATGGCGATAACTGGAAGCTGGAAAGTTTTGTTCGTCGGAGCAATTAATACCAAAAATTACACACTTCCACGAGACGGAGGCGAAGATTGAAGTGCCTGCTGGTTAGTTGCTTGTTTAATCGCTGATTTCCTGCCGGACCCGGCAACCGGCAAACGGCAGCCGACAACCGACTACTGACATTGGCCAACGGAGAGCGGAAAGCGGAGAACGACAAGCGGATAACAGACAGACGTCAGCCAGCAGCAGGACCAAGTTCTGGGCGCCCGTTTCCGTTTGCACTTGAGTGATTTTATTTGGCATTGGTTTTAGGCCTGTGGGTTGTCTTTCTTTGTTTCTGCGCATTCGAACAAGCTCATAAATAAATTTACCAAACAAATAAATTCCATGCCCATGACTCGCTTCATAATCAAGCGCGTTGTCTTTATCGCCGCTAAGTATCAGCCAGATAGCCAAGAAACTTTCTGAATTTCAGTGTGTGCCCCATTTGGATTGATGCCCTTTTGGCCGCCTTTTGTCTTCGCAGTGCGTGGTGGGGCACAGCCTCCCCGAGCCACTGAAGCGTCAAGGTGTACCAATTTGCAGCGCATGCTTCACTGCGCCTAATAAGTTCGCCAACCGCAATGCCAACAAAGGGCCACCATCGAGAGAAGTTCTTTTATTTTTCGGGCTGCTCCAAAAATTGTCAGGCCAAATGAATAAATTTTAGTTGGCATTGCTAGCACCGCAGCTTTGGAGTTCCAACTTGTCGCCTGATTGTCACACGTAAACAAAGCCTCAAATTTGGTGATCCGTCCAGCAGGCGGGGGCAAGCGGGGAGCTGGTCAAGTCACCCCGAACCGGGTATGGCCCCTGGCTGCTCGTGCGCAGCAGCGTGCAAATGATTAATGGACGCTTAGACAAATGGAAATTGTATGAATTACATTAAAGTGTAGTTAGTTCGAGTTTGGTAAAAGGGGAAAAGTATCCAGAAATGCGAAAGAGCTCTTCAAATGCTTAAACTTTCTCGATTTCCAATGTTGTCAACATTTTTGTAACCCATGAGTATCGTTTGTGAAATGTTAAAGATTTACAAATAAACTTTAATTCGCATCCCCAGACTAGTGACCGTATAGACAAAAATAACGACTAAAAATAAATAGACATGAGGATAACCTCTTACTTATATAGCATTTTCTTTAATAAATTTTATTTATTAAGTGTGATCTAACGACTGAACTCCAGGCTTGCAAATGAAAACACCACAGCTAATAATAATAATAATAACAGTGATATTATTCTGTATGTAATTAATATCGACTTAATTTAAACTAGTATATATAAAGTAAGTAGTCGTAGCTTTCCTACAAAGCAGTTAGTATTAGGACTTTAATTTTTAGCTAGCATTAAATAAATAAATAAATAAAAATAGATGGTTATTTATTTAAAAAACAAATCATCAGGTTAGGACCTTATGATAATTGCATAAACAAGCAATATCTGCCATGTCCTTCAGTTAGTTTCAGTTACAGTTGCTTGGTAAATTAAAAAAATGTAATTTCAATAGCTTTCAAAATTGTTGTTCGGTGGATTACTGATTGATTCTCGATATATCATCAATTTGGCTTCCAGAATCTAGGAAGCTTTTTCTCATCTGTTACATATGTTAGAAATAAATTAACAATCCCTAAATATATACAAAACCTGTATTATTTTTGACATATACATATCGAAGATATTTTCGATACTTTCTTTAAGAATTATCTGCTATAGCAAATAAATATTTGCTTGACAATCAATTAAATGTACTTTTGTTATATTTTTTACCATTCCACTGAACTGTCAAATCGTGTTTGGATGATTTTGCATACAAACTGGGAATTTAAGCGTATATCAACTTTTTCTTGTAGCTACTCAATTTATATAAAAGTAAGAAACTTTCATTTACACGTAGTTTGAGGCTGGCAAAATAACACCAATTCTTAGAAAGAGGCTCACACCTCCATTGGGACTCTTGCAGCTCTCGAGCGCTGTAGAAACCGAAAAAGCTAATTTTAAGTCTGTGAAAATGTAATTCCCTTCTTTTGACTTTTCAAATTTGGACAAGTAAAATTGCAGTCAAATGTAAAAGAAAAGATGGGACCCATGCGAAAATTTATGATTTATGAGCGAAACAATTACGGCGAGGCCGCAAAGATGTTGCTGGCATTAGACCGAGAGGGGCAAGCGGAGAGGCCCCAAAGAGCTCAACTGCAACGAAAATTAAAGTCGTGGCTGGCAGCCCCTTTAGCTTTAATTTCCGATTAAACTGAGGAAAAAGCTAAGTGGGGGCAACAACAACAACTACAACTTATACAAAACTCTGCAATAAAAAGAGCAGAATAAACTGTAACAACATAAGAAATTGGCAGCAAACAAGCCAAATGCAAGTGGACGGACAGTCGGACAGACAGTCGGACGGCCGGGACTCTGCACACCAAACGGCCATTGCAATGGTGTATCATATAATAATAACAACAACAACAACAACACCAACAACAACAGCAGCAGCAGCAAGAACGGGGCAAAACAAAATTATTACAAAAGGCAAGGCAGGCAAGCAAAACTGGCTCCGTGTCCGGGCCAGAACTGGGCAGCCAACAACTGCCCGCCACTCGCACTCGCATCATTTTGGAAAATCTACCTTGAAGGTAATTATAGTAATTACTTCACGAATCGCAAGTAGTGAACGCTGCTCCTGCTCCTGCTGCTGTTGCCGGTGGTGGTGGTGGTGGTGCTGGTGGTGGTGGTGGTGGTACTGCTGCTGCTGCTGCTGTTGCTGTCGCTGACGACGTGCGACCGCCTAAAAACATCAACAGTTGCCGGGACCAGACACCGCGAATTGCAGGCCGTTGAGGGCCCAACTTCAACTCCAGCTCCAACTGACCAACATGGCGCAGCGCAGCTTTTTGGGCTGGCAAACTCATTGATACCCATTGCTGCAGGCTGGCCTTAGACTCAGACTCAGACTCAGACAGTCATGGCTGCTGCTGCTGCTTTTGTAGTGTTGTTGTTGTTGTTGCTGTTGCTGTTGCAACTCGCTTATCTGCGGGCACCGCGGGCACTACTGTGGCCTGAGCTCTGTCCGAATCAAGCCTGATCCATAGTCGAAGTCCAAGTCCAAGTCGAAGTCGGAGCCTGTTTTCTGCACTTTACTGGAGCGCATGCTGTTTCTGTCGCAATCGGATTGGATTTAGTTTAGCCCTTGATTAGTTTTCGCTCCGCTGAGGATACCGCCAAGTTGCTCTTATTATTATATAAAAGTTGCTTTATTTTTTTTTGTGTTCTCTTTTCTTCCTTATTGGCTGCATCGTTGTTGCTGTTTGTATTGTTGTTGCTGCTGCTGCTTGCCTTTTGGCAAGGGGTTGCAGCCGGGCAAGACTAATTTTCTTGCACACGAAGCAATTTGAATTCGCAGGGCAGGCGCAGAGATCTCTCAAGGAATGTGTTGTTTCTGTTGTTGCTCTTGGCGGGCGCTTGTTGCTGATTTGTTGTTGTTGCTGGTGTTGTTGTTGTTGCTGTTGTTGGCCTGCTTGCTGCCACAAAATTGCTCTGAACTTTGCTGCACTTTGAAAATTTGCAGTTTCAGATCACGATGTAATTTCGGAAATTGCCATGTTGGATGTTCGCAGTAGGAATGCTGCGCGTATTGGTCGTCTAGCTATTGTTGTTGTTGCTGCTGTTACTGTTGTTACAATGCACCTAATTTGTCACCGCATGCAACATGAAACAATGATTTTCCTTTGTCTCTACGTCAGCTAACTCGCTCCAGCCAAGTTCCCAAGGAATTATGACTTCCCGCTGGCTCTGCAACTGCCATAATTAAGGCTGGGGCTTCAATCTTTGCCTTCGCCAGCTCTCATTGATAAATTCTAATTGTTAAATTTAATAGCCATATCGATTGCTCCTTCGGCATAGCCAGCAACAACCTCGCCAACAGCAGCAGCAACTGCTCCAACGCGTTCCCATTCGAATTTATTGGTACAAATGGCATTCTTAATAATGCTTGGGTTACCAATGGACAATTTCTGCCCGCTCAGATCGTGGCACGGCGCCCGTTTTCTGTTCTTTGTCGGCATCCGCAGTGCTCACTTGAAAGTTGTCGCAGTAGCCGGCAGAGGCACAACAGCAGCAGCAGCTACGAATGCAGCCGACATCAGTTTTCCCAAAGCATTATAACCGATTTTTATTGCTGACCATATATTTCATCTTATTGAGTCGTTTGCCGACCCTTTGCGGCTGTTTCTTATGGAGAGTGATGACAACAAGTGAACCGGTAACTCATTGTAAGAGCCAACCAGCAAATGCTTTGCCAAATGACAACAAATGCCCAAATACTACCTTACCTGGCAATAAAACAAAAAACCGATTAATGACTTTAGAAAGAAAACAGTGCGTTTTTAAGTTTTTATCATCTTACTATTACTAGTTTCGATATATTTTACAGAAATTATATTTTTTAATTTTAAGTCTGTGAATAAAAAAATAACTTCAGTGTTTCGGCTAATGAAGCTGAGCCCACAATTACTAAATCAGTTAATCTAAAGTAGAACATTATTTATTGTGGTTAGATATATGCACAGGCTGGGGCTTTCCATTTTAGACAAAAAAAACTTAGTTTGGGTGGCTTAGATTGGACTCTTTTATGGGTTCGGGTCAAGATGTGGTTCATATTCTAAAGTGGTTTGCGGTCTGAAATAAACTCGTATTGCATGTGACACATAAGCCAAATAAATAACTTTTAAAATAATGTGTCCAGGGGTACATGTTCCATTTAACTAGAAGAGCTGTCAGATATTTTTGATTTATCCCAAACATGTGTATGGATATAGTTTTTTCGTAGCCAAGATAGGCTTATAATAATAATAAAATTTGAATAAATGGGCTTAAATGAATTAATCAATTTAATTACTGAGTTAATGAACAACGTTTGATTAATTACGAAATATAATTGCATTGTCTTATCAGAATGTTCTTTTAAGTAACCGATATGGTCCCTATCGAAACTCTTGGTTAGGACTTCAATCATCGAAATCGCAACTCTTAAGCCACTTTTAAGATACATATGAATAATGTGTTATGTTAATGATCATCTTAAATAATCAGAAGTCAATCTATTCTACAACTTATTCATTTTTCAAATTACGAACAGGAATCACACTCACACACTCACTCGAAAGCAAAGCGAATTCCAAAGCTCTGAAATCATACAAAGGAAGCTGACGTGAGATCAGCTAACAATAAAACTTAGCCACTCCCAGACTGGCAAATGATGGCGCAAATTTCTGACTTGCAGAATTATCCGGCTAATCAACGTAGGGCCAAACCATTTGTGCAACAACCACAGCAATAACAACAAATATAATACACAATATCCAGAGGTATGACTGAATGAATGCCCTGCCCAGTAAGTAGCATATGATAGCCATCAACGGCATTGGCGCGTAACAAAAATAAAGAAGTGCGTAGGCTGAAGCTGCAGATGAGTCGGAGACTTGTGCTTGAGGCTGGCTGGAGGATGAGATTGAGGCAGGATGAGCCAGCAGGTCCGACTGCAAGGTGAAGCTGAGGCAGTCAGAGACAGTTGCGGTCTGGAACGTAGTCGTGGCCGTTGTTGTCTCTAATTTCGCTGGACCAAATAAATGTCGTTACAAATCACGATGGAATTCAAACCGAGCCGTGTCGAAGTAGACGTCGCCAGCAAAGCACAGCCCAGGGAGCGATAAATGGCAGACAAGCGCACTGGCGACTGGCAACTGGCAACCAGTCGCCTGGCCGGGCTGACTGCTTGGCTGCCTGGCTCATTATTTAATGGACTGATCGATCATAAAAAATGAGCTACATGTGAGCTCAGTATGTAAGTACAAGTTGTAGTTGTACCTGGACACAGATTCAGCCAGTCTCATAGCAGTCGCAGTCGCAGTCGGAGTCGGAGTCGGAGTCGCAGACAAAGTTGTCGTAGGAGCGGCCACGTTTGAAACTCAAATAAAGCTTGTCACGTCTGGGGCCTCATGAGTTGTACAAATGTTTTGGGCCACAATTGGAGCACTTCTGTTTGACAGTGCGTATGATTTATGTGTGCCTGCTGTTTGTTGCACTGTCCAGCCGCATTCGAGGAGAGAGACTTCCATGCATGCGCACTTCCGCCGGAATTTCAGACTTGACTTTTTGCTGCTCAGCGGCTTTTAAATGCAACAGCTTGTGCACTGTGAAATTGCACAAAGTGCGGCTGTTTAACCAGCTGGGAGTAGGGAGGGGTGAGCGAGGGGGGTGGGTGGAAAGAGCTGGAGCAGCCTCCTTGGCAAGTTTATTAGAGTGTCCCGCAGGACTTGCCCGGCACTTGCCCACTTTACATCCGCTAGCAACAACAACAACAACTGAACGACAATACGAAGTCAAGCAAAAGGCAACAAGCAAAATTCAGTGAAGCAATTTCTATGAAATTTATTTCACATGAAGATTTATCGCGATTTCAGACAGCACTGGCGACACCTGCCAACGCCTACAAATGTAATTTATGGCTGTCCCGCATTATGCACACCAGCACACCAACAAACACGCGCGCACTCACACACACACACACACACAGACACACAGGCACAGCATGTGGCGACTCCCGTTCTCGCTCCACTCATTTAACACCAAAATGCTCATAAGCGCGCGCTTGGACCCAGTCCCCGACCTCGGCCCCCGCGATATCCTACACTCGACCGCCCACGGGCCACTACATAAAATATATCGTCGTATCTGTCGCAAAATTTGACTTTTAGTCATTCAAACTACATGAAGCAAATGCATTTGCAACATTTTTGTTTTTTCCTCCTACGTTCCTTTCTTATTCTTCTATTGAGCAGGCATTCTGCGAAGAGACAATCCAATGAATTTTACTTTTGTACAATACCCGTCCGTCCGTCTGTCCGTATGAACCTTATTAATTACGAGTCTAATTATTTTATTGAGATTTATTTAAAGAGTTTTTAAGCATCCGATTACTTTTAAGTCATAGTGCTCTGATAGCAACAATTGCTCGAAATTGAAGTTGTATTAAGGCATCGATGTGTGGCTAATATAAAAAATATATTGTTCATTACAATGATAGCTGCAAATCTGTAAAAGATTCTAAGCTACTCCAAAAACACTCATTTATATTTTTTTAAATGTTTATAGCTTTGACTTTTTTTAACCATTTATATGTTCCATGCGTTTTTTTTTTTAGTATTGAAAGAAAAACCTGCAACATCCAATTAAAGAAACTTACTTGCAAAATTTTTATCAGTGCTACTCAGCGAATTTTTTAGTTTTATTTGGAATTTTAAATTTATTTTGTGCAAATTGGGTTTTTTTTTTGCTAGATGGAAAATAGCTCCCAAGCCAATCACATAATAGTACATTTTTGTATGTTTAAGTTAGTTTGATAAAAAATCTAATTTAAATTGTAAAGATAAGTAAATAAAGATAAGTAATAAATCAAAGGACTATTTTAAAAGTAGCGCCTTAGACGAAAATACCTAACTAGAGCATACCCAATAAGCGGAAAGCATACCCAAAAATGAAAAACAATTGTTTAGAATTTAAAAAAAGGCTTACATAACTAAGGCAAACAACTACAAACTAAGTGGGAACATTTAAGTTGTTAAAAAGTGTATTAATTATGGCACTTTTGCACAACAAATTTCTGCTGCTAATAAAATAATTGAAATACAATATTTGTTATGGTTCATTCAACTACAAATCGATGTTGTTGATCCAAGCATGTAACAATTCGGAGTAGTTTTCTTGCCCTCAAAATGTGTACTCACTGTCTGCGCAACAATTCGTAAGTGGCTTTATCATCAAAACCCTTTTTAGGCAGCCCCAAACCGACGGCAACTCGGCAATCCTTTGATATGTTGAACATCATGCCACTTGGCGCAGTTCTGGCTAAAAACTGTATACATTTGCATATGGCAACTGAGCAGTGGCATTTTCAGGAATCCAGGCCCAAAAGCAGTCACAACTAAAACTACAACTACAACTACAACTACAACAATAACAGCAACAACAACAATTGGCAAAGGCAACAGCAACAACTGTCACTGTGAGCTTTTTGAGAAATTCATAAACTGAAAAAGTGGATTTTCATATGAAATTTTGTGTATGCAACTCAGAAATTCAAATGTGGCGCAATGACAGCCACCAACGCTCCGCCTCCTGCCGCTTGTACTCCTTCTAGCACAGCACAGCGTGTCGCACGCATGAACACCTCGTCTGAGGGCCGAGTTGAAGAGAAGCGTTCCTGGACGCAGCAAACAACATAAGTCGCACTAATGCCCATAAAAGTCGCACTTGGCACCGACACTGGCAACGGCAATGACAACGGCAGCGTACCCGGCTCCTTCAAGCAGAGTCGTCATAGTCGTAGTCGGAACCGAGTCGTGAGCTCGTTTTGGCCAAGTGCTTGAGATAAACTTGAGCACCTGGAATAGAGTGACAAGTGGGCAGCATTTCATACAAATTGCTGTGGACGACTCAACGAACGACAATTTAATGATAAGCATTCTGGGTCGGAGTTTTTAGTTTAGCACTAAGCTATGGTTCTGGTTCTGGCTCTGGCTCTGGCTCTGCTTCTGGTTCTGAGTCTGACTCTGGTCTCGAGTCTGGAGTCTCTAGTCTCGAGTCTCGAGTCTCGGGTGTCTGCTTGCCACAACTCAATAAAGTTTACGGCTATGAAATTGTTTGCAACAAAAACGCAATTTAACAATTAACAGCACGAGCACTGAGAACCAGCTCAACAGCAACAACAACAACAACGACAACGACAGCGTTTATTATTGTTATTAACATTTTTTCCAATGCCGTAAGGTGAGTTTTAATTGATGGTGCCCGCGCCGTTCCGTGCCTCTAATGCAGTTGTACAAAAGCTGATGGGGGCCCAGTTGATTCAGTTGATTCAGCCAACTCGTTGGCTCGCTGACTCGCTCTTTTGCATGTGCCACGCCCCACCACGCAACGCATCGCGCCGTCTCACTCGCACAAAGACAAAGTCCTCGGCTATTACGAAATTATCGTCTACGGCTGCCAAGCCGAAGACATTGCCCAGCCCTGGCCCTGGGGCCATAAATACATGCACCGAATGGCCCGCCGTTCAGTTGTCGTTGTTGTTGTTGTCGTTGTTGTTGTTGTTGTTATTACTGTTGCCGTTGCATTTGCAACCAGAAGCTGAAGCCTAATTGCAATTTACCTTTACCTTTACTTTTGGCTCTGTCTCTGTCTCCGACCACGTCTCTGTCTCAGTCGCAGTCGCAGTCGCAGTCCGGGAGCCTCATCCCCGCGAGCAGTTAAGAATTTTAAATTGTTTAATGGTGACTAACTTACGATTCCGAGCCGAGTTAATTACGTCGGGGTGCATATTTGCCGATATGGCTGGACTGGCGGCCCCAGGCCCATAGAAATGGCAACTGCCGGACACTCTCACTGGCCAGCCAAACGAGGGAATGGCGACGGCAACAGGTGCCCTGCGCGGAATTGGGCTGGAGCGGGGGGCAGCATTTTTAAAAAAAATTAAGCAAAATGAATTTGTAATTTCATGTCATAAATAATTGGCCGCTAACTCGGCCCCGTTCAAGTTGCATTCGCAGTTGGAGACGCACAGTTGCAGTTGCGGTTGCAGTGGCCATCGCAGTAGAAGTAGGAGCTGAAATTGAAGTCATCGCAGCTCGCAGCTCGTAGCCGGCGTAGGTTTTGGTCCGAGCAAAGTACCAGTAGTAGGAGAGCAGAGAGCAGGAACCAGGCCAAACCATGCCAAGCCAAGCCAGGCCAGGCCAGACCAGCCTAGTAGAGTCGGGTCCAGAAATTGTAAAAGCTAAAATTACGCTAAATGCTGATTAAGTGAACATTTATCATCGCTCGTTGGTAGCTGCCCGCGCGGACTTTGCAGCTGTATTAAGGAAATGGCAGTGAATGGGAACGGGAACGGGAACAGGAACTGGAATAGTAAAGGCGAATAAGGCGCTTGTTGGGTTAGTTAATTTTCTTGGAAAACCGTCAGGGAACAGAAGCTGCTGCCAATGTTTTCTTGCCAAGCCAGCGGCCGTTGCCCAATTTTAGCTGAAAAACAACTTTTGTACTCGCTCAACTCAAATGGGTATCGATTAGGATAGTGGATATGTGAGGGCCATTTGATTATTTGGGAAAGAGTTTGAGATTGCCATCAATTCATCAAAGTTCTTGTATAAAGTACAAAAATACTCATTACAAGAAATTCCATACAAAAAGAAAGTGTTAAGACGATCTCAATGGACAAACAACGGATTTGTATTGGTTCGCAAAGTAAAATGGATATATTTGTTTTATGCAATGTCCGCCTTGTTATCCGTCCATCGGTCCGATGCTCCGTGCGGAAGCAATTTCTATGGCCGCTGTAAAAACTAGAAACTCGAATCATAAAGTACGCGCGTCAGATAGTGTGTTAAGATTATTTGGTTACGTGGGATGTGGCAAATATATGTGGCGGGATGGCGAAAAGCTATTTACAAAATTTGGCAGCTAAACTACTTACACTACCTCTGAAGACCGAGCAAATAATTGTATAGCACATCAGAAGGTAGTAGTAGGTGTAGTTCAAAGTGGCTAATAATATTCATAAGTACCGTTTTCGACTGTGAACAAGAATTGCGCAGTCGCTGATAACCGACTGCAACCTTATAACTTATTTCGATTTAAAACTATATTCGAATCTGTCATTTATAAATTTGAGAAAGAAAAATTGTATTCTCAAGTTAAGAATATTCACCTTTGCCGCAGTAGTTAGTAAACAAATTTTCGTTTTTCCTCTGAGAGTTCAAACAAATCAGAATATAAATGATTTTCTCCAGGAGATATTTCTTCAGTTTACATATGTATCTTAGCGCCAAGAAGCAAACGTACCTAATGATAATCAAAATGAATTGTGATAATTGTATTTTACAATTAAAAATTGATATTAGGTTATTATAAATTTCGGGCTATTTAAATAATTGTTTAGATCCATTACCTTTAATTAATAATAACAAAATTTAATTTGTGTTAATTATTTTGAATATTTAACCATTTATTATGAGAACAAAAGATCAAGTAAACATACTTGGGTTTAGAGGAATAGATAATAGGTTGTGTGTGAAATAAAGCTGCTCACATGGTTTCTTAAATTCTAGACTACCTTAGAGTACCATTGCGCCGTGTCTTATCGAACTGCCATAGGCTTTTCCTTAACTTGTTTATTTTCGAAAACAAACCAAGAAACCTTCGATCACTGACTTGTATATTGCTTGCTTTGCGCCAATCTCTGAGAAAAGACAATGCTACAGTCGTACAATATAAGGCCCCAGAAGTAGACAATTGACAAACATACAGCGACAGATACTTACACCAAAAACTGAACTGCCACAACACAAAATGTCGGCTTATCAAAGACGACTGGCCGGTGTCCACTTCAATGCCCATAGACAATGACGTTGGCAGAGGAGATCAGGGGCAAAGAGAGAGAGAGAGAAGGTGGGAGAAGAGGAGAGAAGATGCGCAGAGCTGCAGGAGTTGAGGAAAAATCAAAGACAATGACAAGTAGCCACCAGATGAAAATTCAAGAAGATGCAACGTCAATTTGATACATATTTATGATAATATGCTCAATGGAAGCGGCCATAAAAACAGCCTGAGGGGCAGCCCCATAGCCGCAGCCACAGCCATAGCCAGCCAAACAGCCAACCAACCGACGAGTGCAGCCAGCCAAGGAGGCAGGCAAGCATGCAGGACGGCATCGGCAGCAGCGGCAGCAGCGGGAGCTGCGGATAGCAATGGCGGCAACGGCAACGGCAACGGCGGTAAACAAACGAAACGAAACGTAACGAAAAACGCTGAACGGTTCCGGTGACGATGCCCCTGCCGCTGGCGGGCTTGTTAGTGAACGTGGATGTGGATGTGGACGACGTGCGACGACGTGCGACGACAGCGACAGCAACCGCTAGTCCAGGCTCAGTCTCAGTGAGATTCAGAGCCAGAGCCAGAGTCGGAGTCAGGGCTCAGACTGAAGCTTACATTGTTATCGAACTATATCAAAATGATCGGCGACGTTGGCCACATTTGCGTACCCAAGTCAGTGGTGGTGCTGGAGCTGGTGCTGTGATTGTGCCGAACCAACTGAAAGAGGAAAAAACAGCTACAAACAATCGCCGCCAACGATCTGGAGAGGCAGACGGACAAACGCTTGCTTGGTATGCAGATCAGCAACTAGCGAGGAGCAGCTCCAGTCGCAGTTGCAATCGCATTTGCATGCCGACGCAGGGGCAGAGGCGGAGTTAGTAGCAGAGACGGGGACAGGGAGCGGGGTCGGGGTAGAGTTAGAGGCAGCTGGGTGCCAGTTGCCAGCTTGCCAGCTTGCCGCTTGTCGGCTGAGTGCAGAAAACAGGAGCGCTCTCATCTCTGGTCTCTGGCCCAGACCCAGCGACGACGCTGTGCGGATGCGGCTCCCGCCAGCAGCAGGAACGATGCCGATGATTGCTGGCCATTGATAAAGCAGCGGCTGTGTCATGTACGCGCTGAAACTAAAAACTAGAAGCATTTACCGCAATTGTAATGTCGAAAGTACATGATATAAGATCATAGATAAACGCTTCAGATTCTGTTGCATCTCTAGACATCGCTCGCTCCTCCCCTCCGCCCCAATCAGCATCCCCCGTCCCCCTTTCCTCCCACCACTTGTCGGCTTGTTGTGCAACTGCGTTTGTTCTTTTATGTCGTAAGACCTTTTTTCTGCTATTCAGAGTCGAATCGGGAGCTGTGCTCCTGTGTGTTTGGCTTGGTAATCCACGCCAGTGTTGAACTGGTTTCGCCATCGCCATCGCCTCCGCCTTCGCCTGCTGCACTCGCTGTAGTTTTTGGTGAGGTTCGGTTTCGGTTTTATTAGATCATTAGTTGTCTGCAGTTCGATAAAGATCACATAGACGCTCGTTCACCTGACCAGCTCCAGTACCAGTACCAGCTCCAACTCAACTCCAACTCCAACTCGAGCTCAACCTCCAGCTCCAGCTCCAGCTTCAACTCCGAGTTCGGTTTCATCGGCAGCGGCATCGATGTGTGATTGCCAAAGAGCCGCGTCTCATATCGCCTCTTATAGTTCGCCTGGTTTACTTCGGCTCGGTCTGCTTTCGTACTTTTTGCTGTCCATAAAGTCGTTTTGTTTGTTCTTAATGACTGCGTTTAGATCTTGATAGTTGGCCTACATCAAAGAGACACTGCCGCCGGCGCAGCTCAGACAGCCCAGCAAAGTCGCTCCAGAGCCATATTCACGTTGTTTATGGTACGCTGCCAGCTCTGGATATGAGGCACGACTATTGACCCAGGCTACGGCTGTCCCGCACCAAGACAAAAGAGGCTCACACAGGTGCGGGGCACAAAAAGCTGATTCCGTTCAATTCAACTCGAGAACTGATAGTGCTCGCCTTGTGTTTATCATATGTGCAATCTACCTCCGAATCTGATAATAAATATGCCGTATTTTTTTGTCAACCTATTAATTCCATCAGATTTCCTTTTCAAGTATAATGACTTCTTTGTAATGCCCAAATTGCAATTGCAGTTCACGTGAATCGATTTATGGGTGCGTATTGTAAATTACATTATTAGGCTTATTCAAAGTGCTTAAAAACTTAAAAAAGTCGATTGATTATTGTAACCTCAAAACTTTATTGGAAAATGTCGATTTCCATCATTTTTGGGGGCGGAAGTAGGGATCGATACCAGTTTTCTTAATTACATTTATATCTATAAATAATAAATTCAATATTTTCCTTTAAAACCACGTTAACAAAACGAACCTAAAAGCGAGATATTGGTTCAAACTGTAAACCGAACTACCGATGACTTCTTTTGTGTTTACAGCTATATCAATAGAAAACAGCATTTTTGAATGAACAAATTATCTTGATATTTAATATATTTTTACATCTTAGAAAATACGAGTTTCATTGATATGACCCATCGGATTAATGATTTTCCATCTCTCTCTCCTTATTTCTTTCTATCAAATACTAATTACCGTTATTATTAATAATGTTTCTTCCACTTTTCCTAAATATTTTGTAGGTTCTAATAACGTCACTGGGAATATATATATGTAGGCCATAGCTGGCCGGACTGGCAAATAAAATACACCCATTAGATCGGTGATGTTATTAGAAAAGTCTTTGACACTTTTAGGCTTTTAGTTTGTAATATTTATTTATATATATTTTTGTACTGACTGACTTTTAACACACTCGCATTGTTGACTATTTATAGTAAATAAATAAATAAATAAATATAATATGGTACATAGTTACATTATCAGCGAAATTATAAATTAGCATTGACTACTGCATGCACACTGCATCCATACACGATTCGAGTATACTGAGATTCAATTACATATATATTTACCTGAACAACTTGTTCGATTTTCTATTCTTTTTAATCACTAAAGCCTCTTTATTTAATAAGACTTCTAACGTTATTTTAATATTAAATCTACCGCAACTAATCTCTCAAAATCCGACTTGATAAATATGTCGCCCACGCCTAATTCAGGTGCATAAGCCAACAACCGAGGAGCAGTCTTAGATTGACTATTGGACAAGTGGAGGAGTCTGCCGACTCGCGCCATTAAGTAAACGAGGATGAGCAGTTGGCAAAATGCAAAGGTACGCCCGGGACTGGCAAAAAACCCACATTAGATGCTGTGAAGTGCATAAATCGATGAAAGTGGCAGAGACTGTGCCACTAACAACCTAATAACTGCAACAGCCGGGCCAACAGACCAGCGACTGGCGACAGCCTACAGTCGACATCCAAAAGCCGACGACATCTAATCATGGCAGGAGTATGAAATGCCCAAAGTAAAGCCACTTGCAGCGCCAGCTCGGACAGTGGCAGCAGGCATTGTTCTTCTGGACAAGGCGTTGGCCGGTGGTCGGCGGTCTTTGGTCGTTGGTCGTTGGACGTTGGTCGGTGGCCGGTGGCCGGCAGGCCGGCAGGCCGGACTGTGGGCGTCCGTGGGCCTCTCATTCTGCGGCAGCTGTGCACCGGTAAATTTTGCACTTTAGCAGGCAAAATGTCATTGGCAGCAATGGACGCAAAAACCGCAAGTACACTTGAGTGAAGCACTCGAGATGCCGTTGTCGATGCCGGGAGTCGGGTGCTGGGTGCTGGGTGCCGGTTGCCAGTTGCCGGTTGCCGGTTACCAGTTAGCGGGTATGGGCAGCCCGGTGCCAGTCGGCTCCATGATGTGGATATAAACGTGGCTGGGACATGCACGAAGTTGTTGATGTCAAGGCACAAGCACAGGCATAGGCAGGTATCAGGTCTCTTTTAGCTCTAGGCTGCACTCGCCAATGCAGTTAGTGTTGTGTGTGTGTGTGTGTATGTGTGTAAGTGTGTGTGTGTGTTTGTCAAGGCTTCAAGCTAAAATTCACCAGACATGGCCGGGCCAACGGTCGAGCCGACGGCGAGAGATTTCATGTGAAATTAGCATGTCGTGACACAAATGACTTAAAAGCACTCAATCGCACCGAGCACCCAACATTCAGAACAGGCAGAACAGAGAGAGAGAGAGTGAGAGGGAGAGAGAGAGAGAGAGTCTATGGACTGCAATGTACAGTGTGCACCTGGACATGTACGTGGACCTGGAGAGGAGTCGAGTGCAGGTTAAGCCGTTGCAAGTGTCGCTCGCCCGCTGCGTGCAAAATAATTTACATTCACACGTAGAGTTCATCAACTGTTTGTGGCAGCAGCAGCAGCAGCAGCTTCAGCCATAGCTCCGGCCACAGTCGCAGCCTTACTTCTCCCAGTTGCACTGCCAGCTCCAGTCGCAGGCACAACTTAATTAAGCCCGCCAGGCGGCAGGAGCATCAATGCAGCCGCCACGTCAGAGGCTCCTCAGCTCCGGCCTCGGCGCATTCGTATTCGTATTTGTGTTCGTATTCCCATTCACATTCCAGACAACATCCCATTGATTGCATTAATGTATTTCTTCAAAATTATTGTTTGCCCAGGCGCGCCTGCTTATCATAAATTATGTAAATGGAAAACGCGAACCGGAAAAAAGGCTTGGGCTTAACAACAATTCTCAATTAATGAAGCCCACGATATCAGTCGCCAGTTGCAGATAAAAATGCAAAAACAACTGCGCTACGAAAGCGAAACCGAAACACGGACTTGATGCGGACTCGATCCGACTGGCTCTACCTAAGACTACCTGGGCCCAAAACTTGGCCGAGTGCGCCAAAAATTAAGCAGTAACAGTTGATAATTTGTCAAAGCCGCAGAGAGCCCCAGGCTCGGGATATTGACCAAAGCGAGCAAGAAACTCGTTTGACTCACTTTTCCCCTTTGATCAGGGCTTCATAACTTTTCAGTGCTGTTCGACGATGAGCTTTGAGTAGAAGTAAAACATATCTAGACATAAAATTAACTGCAATCGAGTGTACGGTTGTTACACTCGAAATATATTTTAATTAAAAAATTACAGTTGCACTTTAAATAAAGATTATATAAAACTATTTTTTACCCTATATTTCATATCAGTTTATTCAATAAAATACAGCCCTTATGCGTTTCCTATGTTTTTAATATTTAACATGCGCGTCAAAGTATAGCAGTTAATTTAAATAAATGTTTTGCATTTATCTTGAAAATCGCTTGAATGGCTTTTACCTTGCACACATTTGTCTTGACCAAAATGACCAAATGACAGTTTGTGTGATAGCATAAGCTTTTAATCAAAAGTCAATGATTTAGAAAATAAACCAATTAATTTGGAACCCTGTCCAATCAGCTTCTAATCTTCATAGTTCACCACTGGATTGTATGTTCATTTTAGATACTTTTTTGACTTATCGATTATTTCGCATGTTATAATTGTTGGCATAAATATGACCATGACTTAAAATAACCTCCGCTTGAATTTTAATATTTTAATATATATTAAACAATTACTGCCGAATTCTCGATAAACTATAACCAACCTATTGACGCGACTTAATGTGACCTTTCCTTCCATTGATGGAAAACCATGATGTCGCAAGGGTATCTCAGCGTCGATCCACATGTATTCAGGGCCCATTGGCTTTTAATGATGACGACATGCGTTCGCTGCTCATAAGCTTGGCCAGGACATGGACACGCATGCGTAAGTTGTTGCCAGTGTAAGTGTCAGTTGCTGCTGATAATTAGCGATTAAATTTGCCGCGCACTCAACTGTACGTGTATTCGAATGCTCGCAGTTGTTGCTGCAGTTTGAGGTTAGGGTTAGGGGCATGTGGTCAGAGGCAGAGGCAGAGGCAGCGGCCTCGGCTGCGGCAACGGCGCTGATTAACTGGCAGCGGTTGCAGCCAAGTTCAAAGTGATGGTAACAGGAACAGTAACAGTAACCGTAACCCTGAAGGGGTTTGGGCTGGGGCTGGCTCTGACTCTGGCGCTGGCTCTGGTGTTTGGCCTGGACTATGGTGAAACAGCAGGAGAGCTGCGACGCTGGACACGCACGCACATTTTGAGGTTAAGCACGAACATTTTAATGCGATAATTTAACCAGAATTTGTGGTTACATTGACTAATTGAACAGGTGTGGCTATTAAACAGCCGCAGGCACAGCGAATGCAATCGCATTTCGGCCATTTGCATGCTAAGGACACCGGGCAGGACTCGAACTCGAACTCGGACTCAGACTCGGAGTCGGAGTCTTCCTCAATACACGGCACATTTGCGTGACATTCCGGCGACTGACCGAAGAGCCAGCGACAGCTTGGTAATTTGTGAGCCTGTTGAGTTGCTAGCCGGTTAGCAAAGACCTCTCGACTTCGAATTATGTGCGAGTATGTAATAATGCGTTGGCTGTCCCCTTGGCTCTGGTTTGGGTAGGGCTTGACTGGGGTCTTCCCTGGTCAAAGTGCATTGCGGTTTTGGCCAGGTTTGCTCATTCAATTGTTGCATGTGGCACGGCACTGGACACATAAGCAATACCTAAGTAGTGAGGACTTCCAAAATTAAACACTGTTGACAGCTCGCACTCACACACAATTCGAACAATTTGAATGCAACGTCCGTGACAGGGACTGCGACTGCGACTGGGTCGGGGACTGTAATAGGGCCGGGGGTCAAGTCTCGACCAGAGGTTCGTAGTACCCATAGCTGCTCAGCTTGTCAGCGAGTGGCCCTTTGTCTTGACAGTTTCATGAAATTCAGCTTTTACCAGTATGTTTGTTTCTTTTGTACATTGTTTGTGGTTGCTGCAAATCATTGTTGTTGCTGAACAAAAGGCTTTGATTCGATTGAGAAAATTAAATATCTCGTTTCATAATTGGGTAATTTGAGGAGTCAGCCAGCGTAGCTATGACAGCCAATTAATGCACTAACGTATGTTGACCAAATAGAGAGGGCAGCTAAAGGTAATGTATTCAAATATTATCATTATTATTATTATTTAATGTTTGAGATATAATTAGTTTAATAACCATCAACATAACTATTTTAAATAGCAATGGCAGCTAGGGCCTTCGGCTAAGACAAAGACTACATTCATAAAATGCCTGAAATGCAACCAAATATGTACAGATTTAATTATACATAATATGCAATATATGTAAGTAAACACACGGAGAGAACAAAATACAGGAAATAATAAACCAAAAATATTTCAAAAGCTTTTAAATCATTCCCAAACACATAAATTTTAAAATTATTTCATTTTTAATCTCTTTAATCGACATTAATCACATTCTTGAAGATTGCAAAGCAGTAAGCAGACTGGTATCCTCACTGTTAGTTCGCAACATCCTATTGAAATGAGAGCTTTGAGAATAGGCAAATTAGCATTCTTGCACATAGGACTAAGCAAAGAGCAATAATTCGATATTCAAGAGAATCAAGAGATCAGAAGAACCAGCAACTAACTCATAATAATGATAAAAAACAAAAAAATATTTCATACAAAAATTAATTTTTTAAGCGATTGTTCCTATGGCAGCGATATAGTTCTTTGATACGGCCCGCAATAAAAAGACAGACTTATGCAAAGTATTATAACAATATCTTTAAACCTTAGAGACTAGTTACAATTTTAGTTACAAAATAATAATAGCCTCCGCATGGGTATAAAAATAATAATAGTAATAATAGTAATTTTAATAATTTATATTTTTGTAGCATAAAGGATTCTAATGCAATAAATATTTATATTATATTCCATAATAAGATAATATACCATATCACTTGAAGGCACATATATTGTGTTGCACTATTCAAAAACTGAATATATATCTTCTTTTAAAATGACCAAAATGATATAGTTACACGACCACGACATTATTTCAGCCAAGTTTGAATAACACTTACCTAAAAAGATTAGAGTGTATATTGCATAGATCTAGTCATATAGGCTAACAGGTAAAAATGTATTTGCTCGACAATATTTTCTTATTTCTGTATTACATGAATTCGATAGAGCTTGTATGCATAAGGATATAATTGAGTAAAGATACAAATTCAAAACAAAAAACAAAGCAAGGTTAAATATTCAATGATCAATTAACTGATTGGACAATAAAACGTTTGCTGTATAGCAACTCTGACATTTTAATTCCCTGTTAAAGCAAAGACTTTTTACAATTTCAAACTTATATCATGATTACAATATGAGCAACCCCTCCTCTATCCCCCTTTCACAGCACAGCGACATTTTAACAGAACCAAACGTTCAGCCAATTAGTTTTAAATTTGAATAGACAAAGAACTACGATACAAGCTATGCGATAACAACAACAACAAATAACTAACTGTAGATAATTTGAATTGAGGAATCGAAAAGCGTACAATCAGCATTGTTGCCACATGCAAGCGGTGCACGTCTTTGCACACACATAATCCCACATTACACACACATGAGCGCTGTCATTGGTGCATGGCACAATGCACTGTGTGTGCCATATTGCGTTTATCTGTATATATATGTGTGTGTGTGTGTGTGTACATTTGCATAGCCAACGATTTTTTGACATGTTGACAGTTGATTTTTCTGACAATTTAACTGGTTTCAATGTAAAATCAGTTTCGAAAATTACACTCAAATGTCGACTGACGACTTTAAAGGAATTTTACAGTCGGCCTCCGTTTTTGTTGTTGTTGCTGCTGCTGCTGCCGTCACCGCTGACCATCGCGTGCAGTAAATTGTACAAGTCTATATGGACGAGTATATATGTCAGTGTGTGTGCCTGTGTGTGTGATTGTCTTAGTTTCTGTTACTGCGCATGAAACTACTATTTTCCAAAAGTCAGCAAGCAAATTATTTAAATTGTTATTTAAAAGTGGTAATTATATGCCAAGAGTAATTAGTTTTTAATCTTTTTTTCAGTCACATCATGTGGAAGGCCAACAACATCCGAAAAAACAACAACAATGGCGCTGACATTTTGTGCATAAAAAGTTCCTGCATACTTTTGGGGCGCACGCGATAAATCTTAATAAGTCAAGAGAATCCAATTTTTTCCTAACAGGATCATAATGAATTAGTTTCATTATTAAGCATATGAAAAAAAACTTTTTTAATATTATATGATCACTGAGTTATAAATTTGATCATTGACACAAACCTATTTTTTTAAAGAGTGCTGAAATACGGTTAGAGGGAGCCTAAAAACTGACAGACAAGTACAAATACATGTATGTATGTATGATATAATATCTGCAATATTATAAATTTTTAAAACATTGCCGATTTATAATTCATAATTGTACAAATTTGATTAACTTTATTTCTGTGAAATGGGATGGAAGTTACTCATAAATCGTAGTTTATCGTCTGATCTTTCAGAACTTAAATATAGTATCGAAATGTATATAACCAAAGTTTATGGTATTGTACGCCCCGGTATATATGTTAAAAAAAAACCTCATCTGAAAATCCATATCAAGGAAATGGGAATATATGGATATATGGAAATGGAAAAATATATTTCAAATGTTAGTCTTTAATTCTTATTATTTCGACAATGATGCATTAATTCAAACGGACTAAATCGGATCAGCAAGTCGTCCGGATTAATAAATATATATACTTTTTAGATGCTTCTTTCTGCATGTTGCATACCTTAATTAAAGTTTTTCAAAGGTACAAGGTATATTAACGTACAAACATAACAGTTACTCAAATGCCAAGTGCCGCAGATTGAATACCCGACCACCTATATCTTTTAGCGGTATTTGACGATGTTTTTTAAGAAACAGGTTAACTTTAACCGACTGTTATGATAAAATGATCCTGCTATCTGTGACTATGCCATTAGTTTTATATTGTTCAAATAAGGCACAGTAAAACTAGGCGGTAAAAAATAAAAAATAATGAAATTTCAATAGAAAGTCTAGAAATCTTAAAGGCGGGAATAAAACTAAAACTATACTTAAATATTAAAAAGTTTTTTTTATTTTTATTTTTAAGTATAGGATATAGTTATAAGCTATCAACCTAACTATTTTAAATAACACTGACTGCTATGGCCTTCGGCTAAGACAAACACTACATTCATACACTAGCCTGGGATTCGAACTCGGGCTTATATTATACAACATTTTTGATTTTTAAGTTATTCACAACAAAACTATATCGACACATCTTTTCACTCTGATATGGAGATATCTTCTTCAATGCGTTACATATTGTACAGACAACCCACCGTTAATAGCCCTGGTAGAGGGTATACAAATTGGCAGGCGTGAGCAAGTGAAGCTCCACGCGCCTTTGTCGAGCCCTGCCGAAAGCTGTAGCTCCGCTTAATTAATTAATGCACTCTAGCAATTTATGAAAATATATCAAAAGCTGACAAGCTGGAAATTTATGTGCCCAACTAGCCAGTCGGCTCGCAGAGGCAACCTGAAATGGCAGCCGGCGCCGCTGCCAATACAATTTTGGCTCGTTTCAGTAGCTGTGGCACTGACTGCCGGCCCAGTTGCATTTGCAGTTGCAGTTGCAACTCTTATGAGCAGCAAATGCAGCGCAACTAATGCGCCTCAAAATTCCTGACTCTGCCTCTCCGCTGGCCGGGCGCTGTCATTGGTGCTCCTTTCGTTGCCGCGTCCAGTCCAATGCGTTGTGGCACTTGTGAACACTTTAATTATATGGTAAAGAGAGTCAACGAGTCGGCGAGTCAGCGAGTGGCAGAGCAGGCAGTGAGTTCGGGACTGGGATGGGATGGGGTCTGGGCTGGGGTTGGGGCTGGGGCTGGGGCTGGGGCTGGGGTTGGGGCTGGGGCTGGGGCTGGGGCCTGCTGAGGTGATAAAACACTCGATAATCGCACAGATCGTTTTGCAGCCGCTGTTTGCCTCTTCAGCGTTTTTCACCATCGCCATCGCCAGTGCCATTTGCCATCGCTGCATGCAAACATTATAATTTAATTGACAAGATTTATCGCGTACGCAATTAGTGTGGCAAATGCTGCCATTGCCGCCGTTTCCGCGTAATTCGGTGGAAGCTGCCGCAGCCGCAGTCGCAGCCGATTTAGACAATTTTTCTGCACAGCTTGCATAAATCTCTTTGGATTGCCATTGCCGCTGCCGTGGTGCTTCCCGGCCTGGCAATTATGCGCATTTTGTTTTAAACGTCGAAATTAATAATTTTCACTTTGGTAATTATGACATGGCCGCTGAAGTGACAACGACAACATCAAAGGCGCAAAGGAACTGCCTTTGGCCAGCCCAAGAAAAAGTACATTTACCCGTTGCCTTTACAGACCATCCTCCTGCTGCATGCCACATCTTGGGCAATGGCTTTCGGAATTTTTGAGCATCTAGCGAAATGCGCATAAATTTCAACGACGTGCCAATAGAAAACCTACATAAGTCCAAGCCCAGCTGGGCAGACACGTACATACATATTGTGGCTGGGTTCGCTGCACAAATTTAGATATTCGATATGAAGATGATAAACTTAATTATGACAGACTTTTATTATGATAGCGATATGATACAGTTATACCTCTGTTAATGTTTACTATCCAAGAAGATCACAATGAACTTTAATTTTTATATCGTCCGCATGTCGTAATTTTCTGTAGGTGCCACCTGTAAGTGTCGCAACTCTTGTACCTGGTTCTGTGTGCCACACAGTTGAGTTCGGGTGCAGCACATGCCGCATTCTCAAGCAAGCACCGCCATCAGACCCCTTCCCACCCGACTTAAGCCTCATTTGCAACGCTCATAGCCCAAAAAACCACAAATGCTAATATTTCTGTCAGAATAACTCCACGGATGTGGGCGGGGGGAAGAAGGGCTTGGGAGGAGGCTGAAAAGCACTTTGGATTTCAATTTGTGGAAAACGAAATATTTCAGCTGAGCTCCTTACAGTTACATTGCTGCTTTAATCTTGTGGATTTCTTTCTTAAAAAAAAACAAAAAGATACCAAACCAAATAGATAAACAAGCAGAAGGAGCACTCGCAATCCCAGACCCAAGCAGAGCGCGCAGCACGCGCATGTTATCCTTCGAGGCACCTGCTCCAGATCCGTATTCGGCTTTGGCTCCTGCTCTGACTCTGGCTCTAGCTCTGGATGTGGCTGTGGCACCAGTTTCAAGCTCTTTGGTATGCATGAAATGTACGCGCCGCCAAATTTGTTGTGCGGCGAGGCGAATGCGCAAAATGTTGCCAACTATGTGTGTGTATGACTGTGTGTAGTTCCCATAGAACATGGCTTTACACCCACTTGCACACTCACGTATACATATATTTTCCAAGTCTTATTGCATATAAATTCGCACGTGGTGCGACTGTAATCAACGTGGAGGACACTTTACTCCTTGCTTCACACCAAGAGTATATATATTTACTTTTTTGTTTAATATATATTTTTTTAATGCTGCCTTCTCCCCTTCGACTCCAATTGGGCTGGCTCATTAATCTTACTAATGATGCTGCCCAGCAAATTGCATTTCAAACAATGAATGAATCTGAAAAACACATACAAAAACAAGAAACACACCATTTGAGCCCGACACCAAATTCAAAATCAGTCAAGCAAAAGCCAAGACAGCGAGTAATGAAAATGAAAATGAAAATGATAAGAAAATTTCTGCAGCGATGCACAGAAAAAGTCCAGGGAGAATAAAAGCGAGCAGCTCGAATATAATTAAAATACCTTCCATCATTAGTTTTGGAAAATGGAAAATGGTTTGCGTGACATTTTCGGGGCGCTGCTGCTGCAGCCAAGCACAAGACTGCGATAAGTGAAAGGACACTGAATGAAGAAGCAGTGGCAATAGCAACAACAACAAGAACACGAAAACAGAGAAAGGACTATCGCTGGGCGAGCATCAAAAAAGTTAAATTAAGGCAAACCCAAAAAAAGGCAAAATTTTCATTAAAATTAGAAACAAATCAATATTTTTTTCTTTGGCGAAAAAAACAGGAGCCAAAAGCGAATCAGAAGTCGAGCAAAACAAGAAACAAGGATAATTAATGATTTTTGTGTGCTTATCTGGCGGCAGGAGCTAAGGACCTGAGCAAACTGAGCAACTGAGCGCACCGAGCATGGATGCGTCCTCGTGCCAGGGCGGGGTAGGGCGGAGCGGGGCGGGGCGGGGCATCAGCGTTGGCTGACAACTTTGGCCATTGTCTGGCTTTATCTTTTTGCTTGTTGTGCGCTGTGTGTGCGTGCGCGTGTGTGTGTGTGTGTGTGTGTGTGTGAAGCCAAGCACAAAAAGGTAAGCGAGCAAAAACTTGCACATTTGACCAAGACGCGCGGCAGGACATGCGCCTAATCTTTAAATTCAAATCTCATTTTGTGAACGAACTCTCGCCCCGTTCCAGCTGCACCACCACGTCCCAGCCCACCCGGAGCCCTCGGTTGTTTTGTTGCTTTGTAAATTAAGAGCGGAGAGTTGACTTTTTTGTTTGAGCCACGCCGAGTTTGTCCTGGGCACCATTGTTTGATTACAATTTAGCATTTCGTGACTGAGGCCCGAATGAAGGATCTATTTGTTGTCGCGTAATCTTGTGCAATCACTACAAAACGGCAATAAATCAGGATTATGCGAATGTGGCGCGATGTGTGTGATATGCCCGGGCCCAGAACCGAGGCCAAAGCCAAAGCCACAGGCAGAGCCGGAGCCGGAGACAGAGCCAAAACCAAATCCAAAGCCAATGAGTCCGAAAGCGAGTCCTGGTTTTTACATTTCCCATCACCTTTTGTGCTGTTGTCTCCCACCAACCCTCACAACAGGATCTTGGCAAGCCCGAGGCACATCCCTTCCCTCCCCTCCCCTACCATCCACTCCCGTCGCTATCGCAATCGCTTTCGGGCAATGTGCGTGCGGCCGCCGTGCCATGATTTATGTTTGTAAATTTGAATAATTTATAATTAAAAATGCTTTGCATAGAATTTGGTTACTTAATGTCGTTGACTTTGGCTGCAGAATTTTTTCTTGCTTTATATTTTATTTTATTTTATTTTATTTATTTTTTCTTTTTTGGAATTGGCCTTTCTCTCTCTTTCTTTTCTTGGGCTCGTTCTACACTTTGGTTACGGGCTTTAATTACTTTTATTCTTTTGCCTTGTGCTTTCTTTTTGCTTTTTGCATTGGCTGAAATTTCCGCTACTGCAAGTTCCTTTTTCTCAATTTTTCTGTTTGCTGATTTTGTTATCTATTTTGAACCTTATGGCTTTTAATTTCCTTTACACTCTCTTTCGCTCAATTTATCATTTTGTTTTGGGTAAACAATTTGGGTTGAGATGCTTGATATCTGGAGACTACACGGCAATTAATGTACCGATGTACCGGGAAATAAGAGTTCTTTAGGTCTCACGCTTTAAAGGTTGTCACATAAAATTGCCTTACAGCCTATATACAATACCATCTATGCGTTATCTATAATAACAGTCAAATTATAAAACTTGATAAAACTTGGCACATACATATTTGGGAATCAACTGGATAAGATCACTGATCATTTTGATGCCATTGGAATAGTCTGCTGAAAACTGTGACTAAAATCTAAGTAAAATCTTACACAAATAAATCGAAGACGGCATGGAGCCGCGAAACTTATTTTTATTTTATGAAGTGTTTATAATTTTTAATATGTATAAAGCCACCTTTTTGCTTTTTATTTTTTCCAAGAATTTTATTCTTAAATCAAGTTCAAGCTTTATCAAAATCTTGTCAAAGCTAAAGTTTCTTAATTTAAGAACAAAATTCTTACTTAAAAAAGTTTGTTCATAAAATACTTTAATACAGTTCATAATATAAAATCCTCTGAACTCACATTGAGAACATTTTACTCCTATTTTATGTTAGATAATTCTTGTACTTATAAGGTATTTTAAACACACCATTTTGAACCTACTTCAATCATTTTATTCGTACTTGTGCAGCAGTAAGGTGGATTTTGAAATTGAAAATTAATCAAACTTTATTTAATAATATTCAAGAACAAACCGGTGCAAGTTCTATCCCCTCGAAAACTTGGATTTAAAACGCCGTTTGCTCTCTCGAAACCTATATAGAATTATTTGGGCATATTCATATCAACAGATGGTTTTCTTGGTTCTTTTTCTGCGGGTGCAGAATCAGCCTGAGTTACTTGCCATAGCTCATAATGCTGTCCGGTTGCCCACTTACTCATATCTAATGACTTCTCAATCTGTGTCCCAAAAGTGCTCTCCATGCTTTCAATGCAGCACTTAACGGCGACTTCCTTCCCAGTGCGAGCACCGGCTCCACGCCAGGCTCAGACCCAGGCTCAGATGTGGCCTGTTCATTCATGAGTGGATGGTCAGGTTGCTGGCTGCCAGCAACAGCCGAACGCATCGGCAGCTCGTTTGGGGCTTTGATAAATGCGCTTTTCGGGTATGTAAGTCAGTAGCCAGTTGTCGTTGACGTTCTTGTTGTTGTTGTTGCTGTTGGTGTTGTAGTTGTCGTCCCCTTCCTTGAAAGCGATCTCGGAGCACTGCTGGCTGAATGTGAAAAATTATTATGCGTCGCTGTGGCTTTGAGCAGTCGCCGCCGACGCCGCAGCAGATTAAATAAATTCAGTCAGCCAAGCGGCCAGCAAACGAGCCTGCCAAGCCACTGTCCAGTGTCCACTCTGCACTCACCACTCTGCACTCTCCACTAGCCACAGAGCAGACACAGTCAGCTTAATCTCGAAAAAATCCGCAATCCACAATCCGCTGCAGCAAAAACTTGCAAACTCAATTGGCAAAAGCTGGGAGAAGCCAACGGTTCCGCTGGTGTGGAGGGGGTGCCGGATAGAGGGGGCTCCACGTAATCCCAGTTGCTCCATCAGTCTTGTTCGATCAATTGCACATGCGCACAGGTTCTTGGCGCGTTTCTCGTTCGCTACTTGGCTCTGGCTCATTGTTTGCAGTTTTTGCTGGGATTGCATTGGCCCGATCTTTGCGGCATTTGCGGCTGCAAAGGATTATGTTTTATTTATGCGCCGCACAGCAAACTTAACTTCAATAAATGTCCGGCAAATATGTGGAGCATGTGTTTCTTGGCAATTTTTGTCGTAAATTTTTATGTTTGATGGCCGTTCGCTGGGGCTCGTTTGAGCCCAGTTCCAGTGTAGGCTGCCGGCGATTGTCGGCGGTTATGTTCTACATTTCGTCATATTATTCGCAGCATTATTGTCAACTGTCTGTCTGGCTGGTCGGCAAAAAGTGATGCGAGTTGGCCAATAACCGCAGCAACAACGGCAACAACAAGTTGTGGTCTCGCTTCCTTTGGCGGTACATCTGAGAAACGTGGCCTTCAATTGCCTGTCGCTAAATTGTGAAATGCAATTACCAATCGCAACATTTAGAAATGGCCAAATATACGCCCACTTGCCAAACCAATTTTAATATGAAAACCCAATTATCGGCTCTGCCCATGGGCCATGGCTGAGTGACGCTTTTGTCTGTAATTGACTGTGGTTTAATTATAAAACGCCTCCTGCTCGATTGGGTTCCATATGCAAAACCACAGCCCTAACTGGACAGTGTTGATTCGAATGCGAAGGGCCCGGCCAGCCGACGCTTCTCGTAATTTGCCAGTCCTTGTCTGGTGGCCTGTTAATTTTACACTCGCATAAAATGCATTATCAATACATTTAAACCATTGTCAGGTTGGCTTTTTGAGAGCACCTGCAACTGCCCCTGTTTCTGCTCCTGACCATGATGCCCCTGCCCCTGCCCCTGCGCCTACTCCGATCTCTGTTCCAGCACAAAATATTTTGTGCAAAAGCAATTATGATTTTGTCATTCGGCAATGTATCCGAAAGATACGAGCTCTCTACACGACATTCGAATGCTGCTTTTGTGTGATGCTTGTTTTTGCCATTCTTGTTGTTGTTGTTGTTGTTGCTCTCGTTGCTATTATAGCTATTGTAGTTGTAGTTGCTGCCGCTTGGGGCCTGGGGGCTTGGGCTGCCAGTTTCTGCTTTTCAGTCGCCCTACAGCACGCGTCCCTGATATGAATGGCAAATGCAAAACATTTCTGACATTGCCATTCCGTAATATACATTTTGAGTTATCACGCTCTGCGAGGCTTTTAAATGATTATATTTTCGAATACGCTTTTCCTATTTTAATTTCTCGCAGTCCGAATATTCGCTTCTCTTTCCGTCGCCCCAATTGTGTGTAATTGTCCGCTCACCTGTCTGCCCAAATGTTGCATGTTTGGTGCTCGGCTGCAGGTGTTTTGTCTGTCTGTCTGTTTGAAATTAGCTGGTTGACTTTGATGTGGCTTGCCACAAGGCACTAACAACATTGGCTACCCCATTGTTGTTTGTGGTATTTGTTTAATCTAATAAGTTCTTAAAGTCCATGCACCAGAAAACGAAAACTTCTCATAATAATAGTTATAATTATAATAGATTCATTGAAATGTAAGTCAATGCTTATGTAAAAATCGAAAATTTAAAAATATAGTTCACATTTTAAAGCAAGCTTTACAAAATTTGATTTTCTTCAGTTTTGCCATTGGTAATGTCTTCAAAATGACCTAAGTTGAATGTACTTATAGGAATTTTGTTTACTCGACATGAAATATTGATTTCATTTGCATTTATCGTTTGTGCTTGATTTGAGCACATGATCTTTGATTATTTCTCCGAGTGTACACTTTAGTTGTTACTTAAATTTAGTAATAAAATTTAAAATCAACATTAGCGACTATAAACAGTAATATTTATCATTCAATATATTATTCATGGTATCTAATACTAAAGGTAATTATTTAAATTATTATTTTTGTCATCTTTTACCAAAGTTTATAAAATTGTCAAAAGAACGCACTGGACTTTAAAAAGCCTTTAAAGAAATAAGGGTTTTCTAAACCGGGACCAAACCGTGGCCAAATTTTACAGAAATCGCGACTTGATTAATGTTTTCTTATGTTATCTAAATCTGGGCTGCGAACAACTTGCAAAGTTCGTTTGCTTTGTTTTGCTTTAAGTATTTTTACCCCCTTAAAATGACTTCTAATTACCAATGTTAATGTGGAATCCTTGGGGGCCCTGGACGGCGAAACGTCGCGCAAATCAAATGTGTGCAAATATGTGAAGGACTCGACGGTCGCTTAAGGGTTGCTCGGGGTCAGTCCGTAGTCATAACCATATAGTGCCGTCGAGTGGTAAGTCACCCTTTGAACTTTGCACTTGGCCAAACCAGTCATAAAGTTATATAAGCCGCTGGGTCAGACTCTCGAATCGTGGAACTCGGGCGCACTAATTGACAAAGTGTTAAATTTCATTTCCTGGCGTTTAAAAATGCCTCTCAGGGTTGACATTAAGTAAATTATATTTAATATGTTTATAGACTCGCATATATGAACTATGAGTATATAAATTTATCTATGTGTGTAAGCGTGTGTGTGAGTGTGTGTGTGTGTTGTAATTATGTAATTTTCATATGGATGTGATTTAATTACCGTAATGGGATTTGAGCCGGGCCTAAGAGACTGATGCGCAGTGAGTAATAAAACGCTTAGCATGATGAATGATGAATGATTCAGCAAAGGGTTCGCTGCCCCCACAAGAAGCAAGAAACAGCGGCAACTGGAGAAGTCGGCTGGGACGTGCGCCCCTAGGAGCTGATATGCAGGACCATAGACATAGACGATACATGTCGAGACCTCTAGCAGGGTGCATGCATGTGTGCAGTTTCCCAGGCGCCTTTTAATTTGGTGCGTGTGGCAAATTGCGCCAATTTATTAAGAAAGAAACTTGTGCAACAACGAATTGTTTTTCAATTCTAGACCTGCCTGAAATTTGTTGGAATTTCAGATTTGAGTTTTATGTGTGGGGCGAGCAAATTGCGTTTCGTCCTGCTGTCAATGTCAACAGAATTTCAGTTTCCGTTTTTTTTTTTCACTTTTTTTTATATTTCGAGTTTCGTGATTTCGTGTTTTCTCTAAATCGAAAGTCAAAAAAGTTAAATTATTCATAGCAAAAAAGCAATTTCGAAGCGCGGCTGCAAAACTTTTGTAAACGCAGTCAAATTGCAATTAGCCTTTTGTTGTAGCGCGCCGTCTTGGCCAAATGGCTTTTGTTAGTGCTCTTGTTGTTGCTGTTGCACTTTGATGCATGCGTGCCGGAGCCATGCAACGCCATGCCACGCCAAGCCATGCAAGGCTCGACTCAAATTTTCTTCTTGGCGCAACTGACAGCAATTTTCCAGTTGTGAATTATGTGAAATTTGCTGGCTGCCATGGCTAATGGAAATGATTGCCAGCTAAAACGCAATGCCCAGCCGGCGGGAGGTTCGACGTCGTTTGCCGTTGTTGCCGCTGCCTGTCAGTTGGCTTTAATTTAATTTTGCACACGAATTATAAATGAAATCAGCAACATAAAAAAATAAAAAACAACAGCAACAACATGGCACAAAAAGTACAAAACATGACCAACATGAAGTTGAGAGAGAGGAAGACGTGAAGAGCGGAGATTGTGACGCCAACAAGCGCAAAGAAATGTAAACAATTCATTGAATTTGCAATTACACGCACATTTGGCACACTCGCACACACACTTACAGACACACACTCACACACACACAGCGATGCGTGTAATGTTTGTTGTTTGCTGTTAAAATGTAAGGGCTACCAGCTATATATACTCCTCTTGTTGTATTTATTTGGAATGTATCTCACAGATACGCATCATATATCCGTGCGTATGGCAAGTGTGTTGAGTCGAGGACCAGGGCTGCTGGGGGGACTGCGGAATGGGAGCCTGTAACGACGCCATTTAATGTTTGCACACGTCATGACGCGCGATACGCTTTTGTAATCACAAACCAATTGTAAATACAATACAAATATAAAAAATACCTACTTTATATAAATAAATGCGAATAAATAGCGTGCAGTACGTTTATACATATATATCTAAGGTACAGAAAATGACATTGCAACCCCGAATCAGTTGCCCTAAGGATGGCTGAGCCCAAATCTGAACTGATCCATATTTGAAAACAAAACAATTGTTCCGAAATATTTGTTTTAATATTTAAAAATATTGCAACATTTTTCGGTACTAGTTAAAAACATATATTCAGTTCAAGTGACATTTGAACACATTTTTTATTCTAGTTATATATTTATATCATTTATATTCGTTTGGGATTCTATCAAAGATGCCGATCTGAACTTATTAAAATAGTTTTATTTTCAGTTCCTCATTTCGATTTGGTATTTTGCCAAACTTTCATAGTAAACTGGGCAAAAACAGCTGAAGTAAAAAATAACTAATTAAAAATATTAAAGGAAAATCATTTTATTTGTAGAGAAAAACAATTAACTTAGCCTTACAATTTACGCTTCTATTACTGACACACTCGCCCCCTGAGATGCAACAGTGTCGGGGCTGGAGACGTCCCAGTTTTATCCCAAATGCAGTGTTCATTACGGTTCAGCAAAAAGTTGTTGCAACCCGGCATGATTAATGGCCAGGAGTCGTTCCAACTGCTCGCTTGGCTGAGGAATAGCGTCAGGCAGGGAGTGGGGTCCAGATTTGGCTGAAGTGTTGAGCAATTATAAGCCAAGGCTTACGAAACATTAAGAATCTCTGGCAGACGTCAATCAAAGGCGAACTCGGACTCGCACTCGACTCGACTGCATAATAGAAACATTTTCGCCAGTGGACATACGCACAAAGGCCAAATTAATAAAATCAAAGTGAAGGAACACAACAGAAATTTAATAAAAACTGCGAGACACAAGTGCAACATGTGTAGGGGGAGGTGAGTGCGGCAAGGGAGGCAGCGGCAAATAAGATTAATGATTGCAATAAATCCAGTGACAGACGAACAGACAGACACCACGCTAATAGTGCCACCAGCAAGGACACAAAGGATACTCTTCGTCGCTGCTAATAATGCGCAAGCAAGTTCAAGAAATCGGGCCAAGCTATTGGCCCACCAGCAGGCCAGCTCAGCCCCCATGTGAGCCAGGACTAACGTACCATTACGCTGATTAACACACGCGTCAGCGCCGGCAGGGGTTGGTCCTAGTCCGCAGCCCCTGCCCCTGACCAGACCACCACTACGGCTCCTGCTGATAACGTCGCACAACATGCCATAAGTTGCCCAGCTGCCGGCTCCGATTGCCGCCTGTGGACCGTGGATTGCTCATTTGGCTGTGTCCGTGCGCAGGCACAGTCCTGGCCCCGTGGGGTGCGCACGCAAAGGATGCGAGCTAGAGAAATTCATCATCTTGCTGTACCGCTGGTGCCATATCCTTAAATCTAATTACGACTTAATCGACGCCAGTGGCGACAGTTGCAACGAAAACGAGCCACCGCCACCGTCACCGCCAGCAACCACCAAGCCACCCTGGACAAGCTTATGACGCTCAATTGATAAAGTCAAACCCCGGGCACAGGCACATGTGCTGGCATATCCTTCCACCGCTTCCACTGCTCCTGCTGCCGCTGCCTTTTCTGCAGCTCTGTGCTACTGCAAATCCTGCATCCCCCCAACGGCGCTCGCCAACTGCGCCGCTTACATGTGTTAATCACAGCCGGCGCTGCTCGTCGGCTCTTTTGTCTTTGGACCAGCCCCAGCGCATTGTTAGTTTTAATTGCCTAAAAGCGCTTCAAACAATCCCAACAACTATCAGGGCACTTTATAGAGTACACAGTTTCACAGCTTCCGAGAAATTCGACATACGAGATATACTCATAGTCTTTAAGTATCTGTGTACAATTATTGCATAAATATATTTTTAAAATACATGAATTAACTAAAAAACTTTATCATTCAGGAATTACAAAAACTAAGGATCTCGGCCTAGATGTTGTAATGTTGTAATGTCCTAACGGAAGGTCGAGCCTGGTACAGTTCTTTTCATTACTTATTAAAAAACAATTTAGAAAAGTAAAGTACATTATAGTAAAGAGCTTATAAGCTATCAGTAAAAGAGACTTCAGAAATACCAATAGCTTTAAATAAAGTCACAAATACTTATTTATTGCTAGTGACATTATTAGATTGAATAGCTAAATATAAAGATGTTTTTTTTTATTAATTGTTTAAAACAATATATAAATTTACTTTTTCTAGAAATTATAAATAAAATGCGCACAAAACATGCCTTTATTTTTTCAATTTAATTTTTGTAATTTATTGTTTATCATTTTTAAATAAACCGCTATGGCCTTTTCCTAAGGAACAGTTGATTAAAAATAAAATAGTTAAGGAAATAATAAAAAGATGAAAATCAGAGCTTTCTGAAATTAAATTGACATTGACATTACGTAATTAAAAAATAAAAATGTTTGTATTATTATTATTTATGTTTATTCAAAATATAGACTATTGTTATAAGCTATCAACCATAATATTTGTATATCCTTTGGCTAAGACAAGCACTACATCCATACAATTCTAACCCGGAACCAGTTGTTCAGTTGCCTGATTACCCAAGAACTCAGACAATTCATCTAACGAGGACTGAAATATAAATGGTATTTTTATAAAATGCCGCAAAACATGTCAATAAAATATTAGTTATTTTAAAACCAAATATATAGAGAAAAGACAGTTGTCTTACGGGAGACATAGATGAAATTGACAAATGAAAGATGTGTGCTACATATATATTGTTAACTGGTATTATACACATAAACTTATTTTTTGCACGATTGTTTCTATAGATAGTTATATTAGAAAATCGCTAGTGGTTAAATTTATCTGATATATTTTTCGAATAGTAACCCTCATTATGATATGTTTGATTTGAAATGTTTGATTATATGTTTGAAAACAAAAAGTATTTTTCACAAATACACATTTTTCGACCGATTGTTGCAATTTGTGTTACCTGCTATAGTAGTCCAATATTGATAATATTTGCCCGGATTGTTTGAAGCAGAGTGAAACTTTCAATTCACAACTTTGGTCAGGATATCTTAAATGTTTTTTTTTAGCTATATGTTGTAGTGCTTTGATATTGATATTTTTTTAGATAATGTGTCACACAGTGACTTAGTTTGTGTGTTAGTACTTAGTTTGGTCAAGTAATATGGACAAAGAAAGAAATTTCTTCTTTTTAAATAGTTGGGTTAAGTTTTAGTAGAACGAAAGAGTTCAGCCCCAAAAATGTATATCGCTTGAACTTAAACAAAAAATTTATAGAAAATATTCTACCTCCTAATTAAAAATAAACATAAAAAAGAAAACGAAATATTTTCTTATATATAATAAATATTTATAATTTTTTTTTATATTAATTATTGTGACGAACCAAGGTTCGAACCAAAACCTGTGTTCATTGGTTTGGAAAACCAGGTTAGCGAACCAAACATTAATGCGAGGTATTTGTTCGAACCGGAAACCGACCCAACGCAAGTCTTTTGGGTTTGCAGCCATGCTCAAATATCGGAGTTCGAAGTTAATGTGTCTTGGTTGAACCTAAATGTACATCAAATTAATTCATATTTATTGCGTGAAATGGTGACAGTGTGTGGAACATGTTGGTATAGATGCAAGTTGCAAAATATGGAAGACAGATAGGCATCTGTGCAAAGCCTCTATCGTACCGCTAACATATTTACAGTGTATGCACAAGTGTTGCTTGTTGGCTTATAAAAAGAAGCGTCAACATTTGGCGTTAGTTTTGTTTTGCATATTGTGTGGTCCGTTGTCCTTTGTCCTCTGTCCGTTGTCTGTTGTCCGTTGCCTGTTGTCCGTTGTGTGCTGGCTTGTCTCAATGCCGCTTTTGCTTTCTAACACCCGCAGCGACACACATGTGCTCAACGTGTTCGTGCGCTTGTGTGTGTGTGTGTGGGTTGGATGGTGGTGTGCGTGCGTGCAAACATCGTTGCATACGTGTGGGCGTAAATGAATAAAATGGCTCGAGCCGCCGAAAAACGATAAATTCAATCGAAAATCGTTACATGTCAATGCATTAATCGGCCATAATCCCATTATGGCGCAAGGATATGCCGGCAAATCCTCTGAATGTCGCTCTTTCTCTCTCTCTCCAGCGTACTCACTCTTTCACTGCATCTATCTACATATCGCTGAACGGCGCGTGAAAAATATTGCTACGCATCCTATTGTTGTTGTTGTTGTTGCTGTTGTTGTCTGCGTGTCGTATTTGATATTCATGCACGCGCATGTTTTGTTGTTCTGGTTGTTGTTGTTGTTGTCCTTTTTGTTTGCCTGTTTGATGTTTGTTTTGTGCTTTCCGAACGGTTTTATCTGCGGCTCAGCGTCCGCGCATTTGGCAATGTCGCCGTCACGCCGCACTGCCGCACCACCGCACCGCACCACCGACGCAACCACCGACGATGGCGACGCATTTGACAAATGGCTTCTGTTTCAGGACTACCAGGACAGCGATCTGGGATTGGGCCTGGTGGCTTTGCCGGGATTGGAGGCTTGTGGTGCCGCCAGATGCTCAGCAATTGCATTTTGCTTTCATTGTTGTTTTACATGTGATAAAAATGCCATCTATTGTACTCGCATTGCATTCATTGTATTTACCTTGCATGGCCCGATCCATTTCTCGCAATCAGCATATTGGCATTTGCTGCAATGAAATCATCAACACAAACAACAACATCAACAACAACAAACACGAGAGTTGACATTAAGCCCCATAAACGGACACATTCCATTGAATGTACAGCGGAGAGACACGGCGAAGGGAAGATTATTCCATTGAATTGGTGATCTATTGGCAGTAAAGCAAAATGTGTGAATGCACGTGTACTCAAAAATTGATTCATATAAAATAGTACCTTCAAATAAATAGAATTTAAGCAATTTAACCTGCTACAACATAAAATACTCTGTTTCTGCGGTTATAATATATATATATAGCCTATACTGTTTTTTTGATACGGACTATCAAATTAAATAATTATTTTTCTA
The DNA here is from genome assembly GCA_035041545.1 of Drosophila colorata. Classification (NCBI taxonomy): domain Eukaryota; kingdom Metazoa; phylum Arthropoda; class Insecta; order Diptera; family Drosophilidae; genus Drosophila; species Drosophila colorata. Next base: position 2,753,513 of record JAWNLD010000680.1, on the reverse strand, counting down.
AAAAAAATTGCGTTTGAAAATGTGCAGAATCAGCCATGAGAGTGAAATATTTAATTTAATATTCCTTTATAATGGAGACTCTATATCCCAGTATCGCTGTATAAAGTAAGGAAGCCGGCTGAAAATTCAAATATTCTTTTGAGCTGTAGATCTGCTAATGCGAGTTCAATGTGTTTCCATTATTTGTTTGTTAGTGCCAAATGTATGAGAACAGAGAGGAACAAGAGAAGTATAATTTATTTGCTAATCTCTGATTTTCAAAGGCAATTGAATACTTATACCTCACACTATCTTGAAATATTTACGCCAAGATTGCATTTTGATTGAGGGATGTAATTGTACAAATTTAAGAATAAAGGATTAAAGAAAACTATAAAGACAAACGCACATCGGTGACCTAGTCTTTTAAAATCAAAAACACATGTACTTAAAGTGCTCTAATCGGGAGTGCTCCACTAGAAGATACACTGCACATAGTTGCGTACTGCCGTAGCATTCATTCGACTTTCCTTGCATTCATACATAATATGTACATACATACATAGCACAACATGTAAACACATGCAAACACACTCTTCCTTCTTCCCTGAGCCCCAGCTATAAAAACTTTGAAATTTTGAATTTAGCACTTAAATAGAGCTTCATAATGTATAGAAATACAGCGCAAGTCGTGAATTATATATATGTATATATATAAATATATATTTTTTTGTTGCAATTATGGGGTAAGTGGGTTCAGGTATGAAACAAGTGAAATCTAGTTGATCTGTGTACACCTTACTATACATACCTATGCAATAACATACCTACCTAATTTGTTGGCTCTAGCTCTCAAAATCTCAGATATATGCTAAATATGCTAAGAAAACCGTGTCTTTAAATCGCTACTTATCGATATTAGGGAAATGGGGCGAGATATCAAAAAAGAATGATATACTTGTTTTCCATATGGCATACTAACATTTATGTATATTTAAAATTTTAAGTCTCTATGATACAGGCTAAACTATCCCAGCTAGTAATCCTGGGCAAGAAAATATATACATACTATTTAGGGTCATAGATGCTTCCTTATGCCTGTAATTATTATTATATTAAATTCGAATTTGATTTAAAAAATCAAATATTAGTTATAATAATAATATTTAGAATTTAAAGCATATATATATGTAAACCGATTCAAGCAAAATCTTGTAGGTATCAGAAAGGTAAAGTATATAAATACAAGAGAAAGTTAAGACATTTGTACGTTTTCAATATTAAAACACAGAAACACACACATCGTGGGGCACACACATGTGCGAAAATTTATTAATATATTTCAACGAAAGCTGCAACTTGAACTTGGCCCCCTGTCATATATCAGAAATCATAAGCTTCACGCGACAACAAATAAAAAAGAAGCATGAAATTGTAATAATTCCAGAAAACCGACAAGCATGGCCTGGCAGCCGCGGGTCGGGGGTAGGTGGAGGAGGGAGGGGCGAGCTGAGGATGGGTATGGGTATAGGGATGGGGATGGGGCGACGGATGAAGCACGACGACATTTGAACACATAAAAATGCCAGAGCCGGTGCGACGTTGTGCCTTGAGGCCGATTTTTGCTACTTTATATCCACTTTATATGCTCGCAGGATGTCCCAATTACTTTGAGGTTCACACACACACACACACACACTTAGAGCGCTACACACAGATATGATTCGAAGAGTGTGTGTTTGTGTGTGTGCGTGTATCGTATTTCAAGTCAGCCATGTGCGAATAGAACTTAATCTGCAACAAAATGTCGCCAAAGGTGGTTGCCAGGACGAGGACGTGTGCTCCAGTGTCTGCGCAAGATTACTTTCTATATTTTCTAACGTCTTTTACTCTAGCCAACACACGAGTGTCTGCGAGTATGTGTGTGTGTATGTGTTCCATATAGCTACATAATTTTTTTCTCATACTCGGAACGTTGCCTTCGGAGGATTTGTGACGGGATTTCCTTTTCTATTATTGGCATTAGGCATGTCCTGTGTGTGTTATGCATTTAAATTGCGTATTTTTCTTAGCGATTTGTCTGCTTATCGTCGGGTCGTTGCGACCGAGGGGCGTCCTCGAAGAAGGGGGCTTCGAAGGCGGACTAAAATTTCTTAATGTTTATGGGCGCAACGTTTTTCATTAAATTTTTGTTTTCTTTTGCTCCGGCTTTGCAGGCTGCTCAGGATGCATGAACCTGACTCTAACTAGTTTACGATGCCAGCTCAAAATATGGCAGTAAAATGTGCGTTTCATATTGCTCGCCAAGCCGCCTGATCCTTGAAATCCTTTTTTTTAAATACACAGCAATTTTTATGTAATTTTAAAACAAACAGTCGGCCGAATGGGCATCCTGCCATGCTACATTACACACGCACACAGAGTCGGAGAGAAGTGGACTCTGCAGACCCGCATTATCCTTTTATCCGGCCACTGCTTGGCCAGTGCCGGCACGTTATCGGAGACAGCAGCGACCGCAGCAAATTTTCAACCCTTCTCATTAGAGGATTTTAAAGGATAAAACGCGACGCTAGCCGCTTTGTTGTTGAGTGATACTTTGCGTAAGTCGCACCACGAGTGGGAGTGGCAGTACTGTATATTCTGCCGCTGGCCATTCGGCCAGCAATAGTTCTTGTCCTGGTCAGCTGCCTCCTGCCTGGCGCTGCTGCTGCTGCTGTTGCTGGCTTCAAACGTGAGGGTTACATTTCCGTGTTTGTTTATTCAAACGGAAGCAAAGTCGTTCTGTTATAACGCCGGTGCCAGCAGCCCAAAGCCAAAGCCCCTGCCAGCAACAACTACATCTACATCTACATTTACATCCACATCCTTTGCACCCTTTGTTGGGTACATCCCTTCCCTTCACCGTTGCTGCTGCCGCTGCTGCTGCTGTGCATGCAGGCGATCAAAGCTCAGAGCAATTAATCATTTTGTTTGCCCTTTACACCCATTTATTCAGCCTGAACGCCCCAAAGAGCAGGCAATTTGCACATCGCAGAGCCGAGCCTTCCACTAAGCCCTACCAAGAGGCATCGCCCGATATGGCCGCCTGTGGCACCTAAGCAGCTCTCAAATGGATTCTGGCATCAATCTCTTGCCTAAGCAACATTTTTGGCGCTCATTTCGCTGTCGCGCACAAAAATCACAAAACCAAAACACACACTCACACACACACTCTGGCACACACTCGTAGTTTTTCATCTTTGACGCAATTTGAAATCGTTAGACAGCCACATCCCTTGGAACAGTTGCTGGGCGTTGGCATCCCGCCCCTTTTCGCCCCATGCCCCGCTCGTGTCCGACCACGCGCTTACTACACTACTTTGACTTTCAGTCGTGGTCGAGCACCGAAGTGGGCGTGGGCATGCTTTTTACACTAATGGGGGCGTGGTGTGGCAGTCATGATGCCATAATGAGCTCAATTCTCAAAGAATGTTGTTGCGGAACAATCTCCCTATCCCTATACATATATAAACCAGTCCCAATCCCAATCCCAATCCCAGGGCCCATACTCCGACTGGCGTCAATGGCGTCAATTATTTCATTGTCGTTGTTGTCGTGTCTGTTGTTTTTGGTAGCGCTTTCTTGTTGTTGTTGTTATTGTTGTTGTTGTTGTTGCTGCTGCTGATACTGTCTTGTAACTGATGACGCTGCTTTTCGCAGCGTTGGAAATTTTGTGCTGATTTTGCATTAAGCGATTTTGATGTCAGTGCCTTTTTTCCAGTTGTTGTTGTTGGTTCATGGATTCGTCTATGTTTTTGTTGTTGCCATGGTCGTTGTTGCTGTTATTGCGTAGTTTGACAAATTTGACTTCGTGTAAGTTAATAGTCAGGAAATCAGGACAAGGAATATGGTTGGAGTTAAAAAATTAATGAAACTGAGTAGCCTAGTCATGAGAATACTTACCGAAAATACTCGATTAAAAGACAAATACCGATCTGTCAGAATCGTATTATTATTATTATTATCAGTAATACTAATATAGGATATGGTTACATTTGTCAACATAACTTATTTGCGTAGCACTGACTACTACAAACTACAAACACTAATTTTAAAGTTATGATTGCAATTGAAAATATTATTAGCCAAGCTTATTATATATGATCAAGTGCCTTCATAAAATATTTAGTTATACTATCCTTGAAAACATATTGAAATGTGTTTAATTCCAGCAAAGAGAGTTGGAATTTAGTATCGCCTCTTCTATTTATGTTAATTTAGTTACGAAATGTGTAACAAGCAAGTATTTATATTATCTTAATCAGTATCAATGAACTTATCGATATAGCTATTCCCGTCAGTCTATGCGTCTGTCTGTCTTGCTGTTTCTATGCCAACTAGATTCTCAGCATCAAAGCTTTCTTAATAAAACCAAACTACTATTATAAGCTTCTTACATTTTAGCAAAATCTTTTCAAGAATCAGAAAATTCTATTATATAATTCAAATAAAAGCAATCAATAAAAACAATCAGTTAAAAATTAAGTTTATTTATATTTAATTCTTGGCACTCCGAAAATAGTTCAACTGCCAACATAAAGATGAAGGCCATAAAAAGGGATATTGAAAAAAAATTTATGAAAATGTTCCGAAGAACCAAATATACAAAAGTGAAATAGTGGTATAAGAGTTATTCGATTTATTTTGGCAGTTAGAGTATTTTTATCAAAATTGCTTCAATGGCACCGGACCGATGAAGGCCAGTCGGATGGATGAACATATTTCTGTTGAGAAGAACTTTTGAATGGATTTTATAATCCAAAACCCAACTCAAGCTTAAAACTATATTAAATGTACCAAAACAGTAATTAATGCCAGAATGTATTTCAATAAACAGTCAGTTTACCAGAACAAACGCTCTTTTATGCTAAGAGATTGAAAACGATCTCTAGCAACCAGCCAACAATGTGTACTTAAGGAACCACTCTTCGCCCATGACTGGTACAAGGGAAAACTTTTAACGAATTTTGGAATTACTTGTAAAAAAAAGCATTTCCATTTCCATCTAAGCCTCGTTAATAACTTATAAGCCTGCCGTGGCAACACAGCTGTTTCACTGTCACGCATCGCATTCACATACGCGCTCACCCGTCCTTCCATTTCCATTTCATCCTTTCATTTCAGACCTGTATTTGTTCCCGCACTTCTTACGCTTCTTTCAGAAACTGTCACATTTCAACTCACATTTTTATTTATTACATTCATTATGAGAAATTTTGCATGCGCGCATACGCAAGTGTTGAAATGCAATAAAAGTGAGATGCCAAGCAGCAGGCCCTACCCCAACCCCAAGCCCAGCCCTGCGCCCGGCGTCAACCCTACCATCCTGCCACCACCCTTAGCAAGTACGTGCATGAATATGCGCGCACCTTTTTTGCTCGTTTTATTTTTACTTTTTTATTTCTCAGTACGCAATTCGCATAATTTTACACACGAAGTAATTTTGCAACACCCCACGCAGGCACTTGCAACTCCTTTTGAATTTTCACACCAATTTTTCAACTCGACAAACCCGCTCGCAAAACGAAAAAAACGAGAAAAAATCAGCAACAACAAAAAATCCATTTCACATATGAATGTATGGGAAGAAAAGTGCAAGGGATGGCTGGGGAGGGGAGGAAGGTGGGGTGCGTTGGGTGGCAAGCTGGCTGGCGACTATCAACATTGTACCATAGGAAACGCACGCTGATGTGCGAGAACAACACATCCACCCGGTTGGAGCAGCCCATTGCCCCCTGCTCCGTGGCCAGCCTGTTGGTTGGCGGCTTCGTCTGTTAGCCCAATTTGAATGCGCTGGCGCATATATCATTCCGGTTGACAGGACAATTCTCTTATCTGCGCAAAGCCAACACAACAGCCGCAGCCACAGAGTCAGAGTCGAAGCCAGACCCACGGCCATAGCCAGAGCCAGAGCCAGAGCCAGAGCCATAGCCATAGCCAGAGCCATGCAGGAGTCGGACTCAGAGTAAGAGTAAGAGTCAGGGTAGCCCTTGTCACGTTATCCCGCCGTACCGCCGTGCCTTTGACCCGTTGTCCCGGTGAGCGGATTTGCTCGCGGTTCATGTCCATGCTAAATGAATATTCAAGCAGAAAAATCACATGCCCATCAATGGTCCAAATGCTCAAAACGTACAATGGCCGATGGGCAAAGCGGTCTTAAAGCGGCCACCGCTTTTGATGAAGTCCCCGTCACAACAGTCATCTATAAGAGACTGGTACGTGTGACCCATTTATCAAGCAGCCCCAAAGACAATCAAAATTAACGGTGGGCGTGCAGCTCGGTCTGGTCAATCACAATCTCTCACTCCCCTATTACGCCCCACCAAACCCCCCCCCCTTCTCTCCCCTCCCCACCGACCCCTCGGCAACCGCCCTTAACACACGTACATTATCCCAGTGTGTGTGTGTAATTTGTACAAGCTGCTGTTGTCGTCGTTGTCATTAAAAAGCCATTTCCCCCATATATCATCAGTGCCACGCCCACGCCTCTGGTCCAAGTGCTGGCATATAAATTACTTTATGATATTGTTTTGAACCTGCGCGACAAATAAGATTGTCAGCCAAGGACCAAGGGGGTTCACCGGGTACTCGGGTCTCTGAATAGGTCACGCCGTCAGCTGGCAGCATCGAAAATTGAAAGTTTTTGCGATTGGGATTTAGCCAAGCGAGCGAAGCGCTTTAACCACACTTATGGCCCATTTGAATATCCTGTGACCGGGCAATAAAAACGTCACCGACAACCGTCACACACACACACACACACCCACCCACACACAGACAGTCAGACAGACAGTTTTGTTAAGGGTCTTACTTATCAGAAGGATGGCCGGGGTCGGGGCGAACAGGCGTTGTCGAGATGCTTCAGTGTCAATTCAATTTTATTTTCATTGTGTCATAACAATAACATAAAATTAAAATAACATAAAAAGGAAATTGAGGATGCACAGCTCCCTCCAAAGAAAAGCAACCGAGTCATCGGCTGCAAATCAACTTGGCGTAAAATCGTCAGGCCATCTTCTCGTGGCTCGTGTTGTTGCAACAGCTGCCGTTGTTGCTGTTGATATTATCCTTGTTGGGTTTCGTCAGCGACATTTACCAAATAAAAAAGACAACAAAGCACATGAGCTCTGCATAAAACAGGAAACGGAAACACATCAGCGGAACGGAAGTCAAAAAGTCGTCACATCCACATAACAATGATGGCAGCCGTATTCCCAGCATGCAAGACATTCTGCTTTGTTTTGCCCGACTTTTAAAGCGCAGGCTAGGGACCGGGAGCGGATTGGCGGGCAGACGGGGGTGCCACCATGACGTAAGAGCACATTTATGGCGTAAAGTATGTAACGTAATAATGTCGCCAACAGTTGCAAAAAATAAAGCGGGCAGCTCCAGCTTCTGGACGATTTCGACTCTGAAATCCCGCCAAATGGCTGCCCCCATTTTTTGTTATCCTTTTCTGTTATTTTCCGTCAGCATTGTTTGGTGTCTGGCATTTGTGTCCGTCCGTCCTGTTGTCGCTGCCAGGAATTCATTTGGAAAATTAATAAAAATATATGTACACACATGCACACTTACGAAACTGAAGCGAACACGCTCGGCTACAGTCACTATTGTTGCCCCCGCTTAAGATAATATTATGCGGGTGAGAACCGGGGAGCCACACAGTGGAGAGATTCTTAGATTAAATACATCAGACCCTGATACCAGCCAGGCATCAGCAACCAAGTTGTACATTTACAATTTTGTCGTAACACCAATCTCTTTTAATATTTTTACCAACATCATTAATTAAATTGTGTAATAATTATTGTGTATATAAAGATCATTGTTGTGAAGTTAAAGGGTTCTGGTTTTTATAATCTGTAGCCATTGCAAATTGATGAGCCTGCTGTATATGTTTTCCATGGATAACAAATAGCAAATATGATACTATAAAATGGATTCCGTTCCACATCCATGAATTCAGTTTTCGACTAAGACCTTGGCAATACAAAACAACAACATTATTTTCTATCAGAAAGCATAGGGTATTTAAGCAAATTTATATTAATACAGCCTCGAAGGTGGGGTAATTTTATTTGGGGTATTAAAAAAAATGTTGTTCGGTTTGAATCTAGATTTAGTTGATTTCTACAAAGGAATGTCATTTTTGCAGCTTTTATTAATATTCCTTTAATTTATCCGTTTCTACGCTCTGTTCACAAAGTGAAAAATTATACTTGAGCTATTGGAGCTACAGACTTGAAACTTGGAATTGATCCTTGGTATACGCATTTCAGATAATTAGCAAAAAGTTGTTGGCTACGCCCACAAATTTGGCAGGTAGACTGCTGGTTACCTCCTTTCAAGATCGAACCACGCCCACTCCTGCCAGCACAAATTTAAAATTTCAAATTTTAAAACAGTTTTCGATTGTGAACACTGTGAACAGAGTATTGTGCAGTAGCTTACACCTGACTGCAACCTTCTTACTTGTCTTAGAGAGTGACTTTCTTCTCACTTAATTCAGATTCGATAATACGTTCTTCAAATCTAATATTTCTCTTTCCCAAAAGCCAATCAACAGCAACCCACACAATGTCCTGCGTTTACTTCAATTGAGGAACAATACTTGCTTGTAGAGCACCGTTATCAACACTTCAGCTTTCGCAGTTCGCCCACACACACCGACACAGAGACACATCATTAATGTCAACAATCTGATAACCGCAATTTCTCTAGCAAGCCGTAATGCAAAATAGACCCAGCAAACAATTCAAATTTTTTTAACTAACGCGCAGTCGAGCGATTTTCACAACAGCAACAACAACAAGTGATGTAATACAATCGGGGACAATTTCTCAATTTTTCAATTTCGTATTCGTATGCGTGGCGTATTTAGAATACAATTCGATTAGAAATGCTTTGCTTTTCAAAATAATAAATTAAATTTGTTGCGTCCTCCGTCTGCTGCCCCATTGCCAATGCCATTAGCACAGTCGATGCGTGGGCAGATAGGGGATGCTTGGCGGGGGAGAGGGTGGGGGGAGTTCAAGCAACCAGCACAGTTGCTTGGCGGGGTGCAAAAGGTTGCGAAATTGCGCGACTGGCAGCCAGTTGGGGAATTCCTGCGGCAACGGCCTGGGAAAAAGTGCGCCGCATGCGACGCCGAATCAATTTCCTGCAAACCAGAAAGCCGGCTTTGAGCCTGAGTCCTGGGCGCTTTCTTAAAATAACAAAATTACTTTTTATATGCAGCCAAGTCAGGATACAGAAGCAGCAGCGGCAACAACAATAACAACATGCCATTGACAACCATTAATCATGGACGCCTGTCAGGGCGGGTCACGGGCTGGGTGTGACTGGGTGCTGGGTGCTGGGTGGGAGGCAGCTATCTCCGTCGTCGTCGTCGTCGTCTGTCTACTGATTGTCCTGCGCCGCAATGTTGTTTTATTTTTTCCTTTAAACTTTGCCTTTTACATGCTAATGCTTGGCACTGGGGCTCAAGTCATGCTCGTGCCCATGCACAGCCACGCCCAGCTGCGAAATTGACAAGCAAGCCGAGTGCGTTGTGACATGACACTTGCAAGGGAGCCAGGGACAGCACCAGCACCAGCACCAGCAGCAGCAGCAGTTGCAGTACCACAACCAGGACGAGACACTGGACGTGGGCGTGCACAGGCTGAGGCGACATGCGGCAGGAGGCAGGCGGCAGGCAGGTTATGTATGCCATCATTAGACGTGGTCCGTTTGCCACGCCCGTGCTGTTGGCCCACTGCAAATTGGCAGCTCGGCAATGGACGGGCATGTCATGTCACAGGCTCGAGCAGCAGCAACGGGCCCTTGATGACCGGTCAAAGTTCAATGCGAGAGCCGAATTCCGATTGTCAAGATGCTGCTGCACATCCCTAGCAAACACGCCCATGTGTGTGCGTGTGTGTGTGTGTGTGCACGCGTGTGTGTGAGCCGGACATGTCTAATTGCTCAGTTTATGGGGCCTGCATGTCATAAAGTGCAAATGCATGCCGGCCCGCCTAAAAGCAGGCAACACAACATGCAACAGCCAAGTTGCGCCGCTATTTTGGAGCTCGGCTTGGCCGTGATTTGTGTGTGATATTTGACATGCATTTTCAATTTAGCAGCAGCTTTAAGAGCTGCCTACCCGTCCAATAATGAATTCCATTCATTTTGTTTGTCTGCCAGCGTCGTGTGCAAAGTTCAGAGCCCACAAGCATCCTGACAGAGGGGCGACCAACCCACCCGAGTTGCCCCCGCCCCCTCACTTGGGCAGGGCACGATAAAAGTTTATACACTGCAACGGCCAGCATTGACATTTCAAGTGCTGCCGGTTCGCTTGGCGGAGGCTCCTCGAAGGAGGTTCCCCGGGACTGGCGCCATCAGAGAACATAGTTTTAATAATGCACAAGACGACGACTCCGACGGAAAGTAGCATAAAATGCAGGACATACGAGAGCTGCGATGCGATGGCAACGGCGGAGTGCGCAAAGATAAGACCCGGACTGTCCAAGTTCCGCCCAAGCACTCGCACTGCCATCACCAACAACAACAAGGACCACGGCCAACAAAAAAGGTGGCTGGACCAGCAGCAAACAGGGATGGGCAAGTCCACTATGTCTATTCGATGTCAAACTGAATACTTTTGCATTATTTATGCCGGCGCATTTATTTGTTGTTCTTTGATAACGAAGTGAAAAAAGCGCAAATATTCGATGAATTCTTTACAAACTCAAGAGAGAAATAAGAAAATGACCTAAGTTAGCTTTAAGAATCAACTACATTAGAAAATTGTGTAGCAGGTGCAAACAACATGCCTCTAAATCTAATAATTTAAATTTATTTCATGTTTTTAATCGTGTGCTTATTGAGCAAGTATAAACGTATACAAAACACCTTAAAACAGTCGAAAACGGTATTTTTGAAAAATAAAGATTTTTGTAAAATTTAGATTTTCGGGAGTGAACGTGGCCGAAATTTGTAGGATCGATTTTTAGAGGAGGTCATCGCCTCAGTGGACCTATTAAACAAATTTTCTGTGCGATCTTTAAAGTAGGTAAAATATATCAGGAAAAATATTTCATCAGAAAGATATATAGCTTAATATGTTATCTTTATTCAAGTCTCTAGCCTCAATAGCAGTGAAAAACATTGTGTTCATACGATCATGCGGACGCACATCAAGACAGATATTACGCAAACCCAATATACTCTTTTCACTTCGTGAACGAGTATAAAAATGGTAAAACGGGTTTAATGGCTGTGAGCAAATGTATATATTGGACGTAGATGTACTAACGGCAGTACATTCAAGTGGCCCAACGATACCAAGCAAGGCAAAATGCCACCCACCTCCCGCCCAACTGACCAAAGGGCGCGCCGCATAACGTGCGGTGACGAAAATCGCGAACAATTAGAAAGATGACATAACAATAAAGTTTTTAGACTAGATGGAAGTAGCATTACCTATTATATGGAAAAGATTATTATAGTTGGAACATAAGATCCGAAATGGGTTATGGTTAGCGGTAAAAAGTTTCTAGTAATTCTGTTCGGAACTGCAAAACTAATCTGGCTGTGTGGCACGTCGGACCACATAAAGCATTACAATTTTTTTAAATTTTCTAAGAATTGTACCCATAAAGTAATAAATAAAAAAAAAAGTTTTTGCCATATACATATGTACATATAAAAATTATATGAAATATAATAGGCCTATTACAGCTAACAGCTCATTTTAAGAATAGTTCGGTTAAACAAAGTTAGTTCTCTTAACTTAGGCCATGGTTAAATTTCAAAAAAAATGTTTAACAGTCAATTTCTATCAACTGCTCCTGGTGCAGGAAATGCTAGAAACTAGGAGTTAGCATTTCTACAGGATACGAAATACTTCAAGCGATCTTTAATATTCAGTACATTAAGAAACCATCTGCAATATTACACCACCGTAGATTGTTCAACCGCCTTAGCATAAATGGATAAATGGATCAATGACCCGTCAAATGATCTACGCGTGTCATAGCTTGCTTGCTTAAAGCCAAGTCACAAACCATTTTCCGCCCCAGCTGAAAAGTATGCAACAGATATTGTATTGATCGTGATTTTTGGTTGAAACAAATTGCGGATATTAAGGTATGTATATTACCTCCCCTACATAAATATCTGCAGATATCATAATTGATGAATATGACAACTGATAAGTCCATTTACACAACAGATTAGTTGTGCAAATTTATAAAACCATTTTGTATGTGGATTCTAAAACAGAATAGTTAGACTTTGGCCACATAGTTTTAGACATAAAACAAAGAATCGGGCCACGCCTCAATTCGAGGTGTTCAATCTCCAACATCGTTCAGAGGGTTATTACACGTGGTACACAAGCAGCAGAGTCCATGATTCGCCACGTCACAGACACATCCGAAGGCAGTCAAGTGTTTGCTCCTTTGCGGGCACAGGCAAGTGCACTTCACATGCCCACAGAAGCTGTCGCTATGCTGTGGGGCAGCGACCGAAATCAATTGAATCAAGTAGCTGCTGTTGTTGCTGTAATGCTTATCTGAAGAGGACACTTGGCCGAAAACACGTGCGGCCGCCCGGAACCCTTGAGAGTCGTTTACTCGCTTTGAAAGAGTTGCTCAGCAGCGTTTCTTTGCCATATCTTGAAGGTATCATTGACACATAGAAGCTATATATATACACATACATAAAGGAACTACACAGAGCGCTCCACAAACTTGAACATAAATGGTATGTTGGGCTTCACGAAGAACTCCGCCTTGAATGCGTTATCAATCGGATAGTCGAACCCGATTTCGAAGTTTCGCACCAACCTGGCAACGGCAATTTCCAGAATCATGTCGACAATGCGTTTACCAGCGCAGGCGCGCGGTCCAAAGCCAAAAGGCAGATACATGAAGGGCGTGGCCGTGTCACCCACCAGACTCGCGTTGATCTCATCACGCAGCCAGCGCTCGGGCAGAAACTCGCGCACTCGCGGCACAAACTGTTCAATGTTGGCCATCTGGTAGTTGGCAGCCATTCCCACATCCGTACCCGCTACGACCCGATAGCCGCTCAAGACCACGTCGGTGGGCATGCGGCGCAAAGTACCGGGACCAATGGGATACATACGGATGCCCTCCTTGATGCAGGCGCGCAGATAGGGCAAATGCAACATGTTCTCCATGGTCAATGGCGAGTTCTTCTCGGGCAGCACGCCCTTAATCTCCTCAAGCAAGCGTGCCTGTTGCGCGGGATTCTTGGCCAGGCTAAGGAGAATACCGGTCAGACTGACCAGGGTCTAAAATTGCAAGTGGAACCATTAACTTCTATTTGAAAGGGATACTATTTGACAACTAACCGGATCCACGCCGGCAAAGAACAGGTCCATGGCAATAATCACGGCTGCCTTGCGATCGAAACGCGCCAGTTTCTCCAGTAAACTCGTCTCCAATCCTGGCTCAGTGCTTAGACGTCCAGCCCTGGCGTCCTCTTCGATGCGCTGCAGCGCCCGCTGAATGTGACCATAACAGAAATCCGTAATGGTGTCTAAGGAACGCATTAGCGTCTTGAACATGGGCACTGGCAGATACTTCCAAATGGGTGGCATAATATCCAGTTGGAAGCTCAGCTCTAGTATCTTCTCCAAAGCCTTAATCATGTGCTTCGCCTCCTCGCTCTCCCGGTTCTCGGCCAGCAATCCGAGACGCGTATTGAGCGCAACGGAGCCAATGGACTCCAGGACTAAGCGCCGAATGTCTTCGCCGAAGTCAGCAGGCATTTCTTGACTTTTTTCATCTCTTATGGCACGAATACTACACAAAGGAAGGCCAACTGTCAAACAAGAAAACAAGTTGAAGGTGTCGACTTACCGCTCCAGAAACTCATCATTGACCTGGAGCAGATTGTTCACATATAACTTGGCATTGCGCGGCTGCAGAAGTATCGGGTTAACTGCCGATCGCATCTTGCCCCAAGCAGGTCCGTTGCTGCGCGTATATACACAGGAATCACATTTACAAGAAACCAGAATTCCCTTTAGCTTACCCAGAAGTCAGACCATCGTAACCCTCAAATGTGTCGCGTCTGTGAACCTTCTTGAAATACTCCAAGGTCTCGAAGCTGCGCCGGTAGGGCAACTGTCCTTCGTTGCGGAAGATCGTCTCATAGTCCACAGGATTCATTGTAATTACAACATCTTTGCCAGCCACACCTGGCATGCGAAAAATGTTCCCAAAGCGTTTATTCATGTCCAAAAACATTTCATGGACCGGAACATTCTTATAGCGACCTGCGATTGGTCGTTGATAATAAGCCAGTATAAATCAAAACAAATAAAGAGAGAGCGAGAGAGAGAGAGAGAGTAATCGTTAAGGAGGGGAAATGCGTCTCAAATGAGCTTTTGCACATAAAAAGCTTTTGATCACTTACCGCCCGGTAAAAAAGAGAGCCCGAAGTTAAATTTACTTGGACCCGGTAGCTCTGAGTAGGGCTTGGCTTGCTGCAAGGGCGTGGCATCTACACCAGCTGCAGCGCTCTGCAAAAAAGAAGAAGTATACGTTAAAGTAAACATAATGGTATATTTTCTTCTATGTGAACTTGCCTTGGTAGCAAACGCCCTTCCAGCATGTAGAACCCGAACGCAGATCTCTCGCGACCCACCCAACTGCCTCGACAACATTTTGCATACTAAAGCTCTTTATACTCGCTGCAGACCAGTTTGACTAAAAGTTGAATTAATTAGTTCTCTCGGGCTCATATTATGATTACCATAGAGAGCTTTTAAAGCTTTCGCTTCTCTCAGCGATTTGATTAGCTTTTATGAATACTTTGTTTTGGTTTATTTTTACTTTGTAGCATTATTCGTAACAAGCAAAAAAGCGCTCTGGAGACAATTGGCGAATGAAAAGCTCATTCGATTAGATCATTAGAAATAAAATATGCTCTCATTTAATTCCGATACTCGGAAGGTATACGGAATGTTAAGAAGTATGATACATTGAAATTTAGTTTTGATAGATTTCTAAGCCTTGACTTAAGACTCAATATATGCAAAGCTTCATTTTTCCAGGATTTTAAATTAGTTAAAATTAAGATAGTCTTCAGTATACCGTTTATTAAGTAACCTAGTTATTATAGAATTTTAAAAAAAAGTTTAAAAAAAAATTTTAAATTGAAATTTTATTGTTATTTAAAGTGTAGGATATAGTTATAAATAGCACTGGCTACTGTGGCCTTCTGCTAAGACAAATTCTACATCCATACACTAGCCTGGCATTCGTTGTTCAGTTGGCAAAATGCCTGAGCACTTAGACTAAATTGCAATTTTGATTAAATTGTCAAACTTTTATGCATTTGTAAAGTTAAAAATATTCCACAATATCACTACCACATCATGATTCAACGTATTCCACAACATTTGCTTCTCATGCGGACTTGTCAAATCGTCGTCACTCCCTTACAATATCCCTGGCATTACGCATACGCACCGTTTTCACTTTCAGGCTTTAAAAGGCTTACCTAAACAAGTGAAACGGGCAAAATTTAAGCCAGTTTGAGGCAGAACTTCAACAGTCAGACAAAAGGCAATATCGCAGCTGACAGAAAATCTATATACGATAGCAGACAAACGGCTATAATAAAATCGATTTTTTATATTTGGCCAATGACGAGGGCGCGTCGCATTGGGCATTGAGACGCGTCTCGACCAGCGGGCACATAAATATAAGCACACACAGCCACACACACACGCACACACACACATACACAGCAGGCACAGACACGCCAACTGATGATGGGCATACAAAAGTTGACCTCGACTTTGAGCTGTCAAAGTCAAAAACTAAGTGACCTAAACCAACAAAAATCGACTTTGCAGCCTAAACACAAAGCTGAGCATGACAGGCCGAGCGGGAAAGGGGCGGTGCCGTTTGGGCGTTAAAATACAAAATATCAGCATGACGCAATGATTTCCGGCAAGTGAAAATGAAACCTGTTGGAGCTCGTCGGCATCGCTGCTGTTGCTGCTGCTGCTGCTGCTGCTGCTTCTGCTGTTGGCAATATAAACAAATTCAATTTGACAGCTGACAGCGACAACGGCGGCAGGAGCTACAACGACAACGACAACGACAACAACAGCAACAGCAGCAACAACAGAATAACAACAGTATACAGTATCGGCGATACACATACAAACAAAAAGCCGCAAGTAATAAACTTTTACGATCTGTTTTACGGCAACGCGGCACGTGCAACTAGGCCCAGAACATTGGCGCGGGGGAGGCGGAAAATAAAGGGGGCACGGTTCGTTGCAACATAAATTTAATGAAGCCAAAACGCGGCACGACGACAACAACAACAACAATGCAGACACCAAAACAAACACGCACACACACACGCACACACACCCAGCACAGCACACATATGCAGGAAGAGGCAGAGGCAGAGGCAGCTCCGCAATGTAGGCAATAAAAATAAAATAAAAGTAAATTGTTCAAGGACAACAATATTTTATGCTATTATTCTACAAACGCAGCACAAGGACTGTGCGAGAGCATCAGCCTGTAGGCGAAAGAGAGCGCGCGAGAGAGAGAGAGAGAGAGAGCGAGAGAAAGCATAAGAGCCTGCCCCCCTTTTTATGTCAGCAAAGAATTTTTCTTTTTGTTTTGCAGCGAAAATTTACAAATTTCGCCGCATGCCTCAGCCTCAGCCTCAGAAGGGGGTTGTTATCCTCTGTGTCCTGCCGTTGGGCATTGGGTGCGTCTGCGTCTGCGACACAAAAACGTCAGCAACACTCAAAAAGCATTCGCGTCTGCTAGCTGGCTTCTGTCCTTGCCGTAATACCATTGATGGATGATTCTTTTGCCGGAGAGTGCCGAAAAATAAAAGCACTAAAACTTGCAATTTGTATGGAATACATCAGCAGCAGACGCCGCCGTCGTCGCTGCTGCTGCTGCGGCGTCTGTTGGCCAGAAAGAGGCGGCACGACAACAGAACCTGAGTTATAGAAAGCCATAACCTGCACTCTCCCTTGCGGGCAGACACACTATGTGTGTGTGTGTGTGTGTGTGTATGTGTGAGTGTGTGTGGCGCGCTTTATGATTGCCAGGCATAAATAAACGGCAAAAGCACCCCAATGAAGGCAAGGGTGTCCTGTTTCTGCAAGTGTGCGCGTGTGTGTGTATGTGTGTGTTTGCTGGCAAAGTGCACTTCCTGTGTCCTTTCAGTGTTTTGCCACCAATTGCTGCCAGCTACAGCTACAGCAGCAACAACAGCAACAGCAGCAACAGCAACAGCGCTGCGCAGCTTGCCTCGAGTTCACCTGCTTTACATTGCCAGTGCGGCGTTCTTTTCGTCCTGCGCTTTTTCTGCTGGCGTTGGCGCTGTCAACGACGTCGACGACTGGATAAATGTATATTCCACAGATACAGGGCTTCTGCCTTTGTATGTATATGTGGGTCTGTGTCGCTAACTGCCTTGGGCCCCGGGTACTGGATAGATGTCTGCGCATCACCTCTTTGTTGCCTAATGGGCGTGCAGATGTGTGTGTGTGTGTGTGTGTGTGAGTGTGTGTTAAGCAAAAGTAGCAATTCATCATAGAAAATGGCGGAAGTAATCGTCCCTTTATGGGGGTGTGTATGTGGCTAAGTGCGCGTGGGTGTATCTGCTCACTGCCGTATTTTGCAAGTCGTGCAGCAATTAGAATTTTACTTAAAGTCGCATTCTGAACATTAGCATTTCATTTTAAAGTACAATACCATATTATAAACTTATTCAAAATCAACCATATTTAAATAGAATTGGGAGCACTCCCACATAGTTTGCACAAGTACTCAAATAACTAGAGACATGCTCAAAAATAATATAAGCCTGACTTAAAAGAGGATTATATTAAGGTTTCCCTTACCATTCTGAAATAGGTCCTAAGCTGATGAAGAAGTATTCTTGAGCCGGATACTCCTCTCTTAAATTCGTTTTGATTCATCATCCCATTAAAAATACTTAAAAAAGTGCTATATATAAGTTTTTTGAAAAATCAGGTAGATATATCCGAATAAGATTACATCGACCTCAAAGCTCTCTAAAAAGTTTTTTTTCCATTTTTAGCAGTAGTTTTTCATATAAGTGACAAAGACATTAATGCATATTGGACCCCCATTTTCATAGCCGATACTCATTGTTATTTATAATATATCATAATTATTATGAAAAAATAATAGTAGTTTTTTTTGACAATTATTACAATTAACTAACTAAATTATTTGTAATAAGAAGTTGTGGAATCGATTGGATAAAGCTTCTCTTTTCATCCAATCGGTTACACACCTATTTGCAGAGATGACTTCTTTAACTTCGCGGAAATTATAAGTTCAAGATTGTATGGGTAAAAAATAAGAAAGAACAAGTAATTTCGGGGTGCCGAAGATTAAATATAGTTTACTGAATTTAGTATAAATACATATATATCATATCATGCGAAAATTTTCATGAAATCCAAATTTAATATTTGTACAAAATAAAATGTTTTCGCTTTATTGAGGTGCTTATACACAACAAAGTTCAATTTTCAAATTGTCATAGCTTTATGATAAGCTACACTTTTCAATAACATTTAAACTTCCAAATTCAAAGTAAAAGTGTTCTAGAAAAAATATCATTTGTTAGTTAGAGTATCTTGTACATATATACCCGGTGCGTGACAGATATACTCTATTCGTACTATCAAATGCCTAATGGCAATTTCAACAGTAAATTGAAGTGGCCAATCCATTACGATTCGCTTGACGACTTGCTATCAATAACATGCCATCCGCCCAAAGCGTTTACTACCACAACGAACATGAAAATCGCATCTCTTAGCCACTTAAAGCCGCACAACGACTCTGCAACTTTTATAACTCAGCTAACCAGCAATCCGCACAAACCCAGAACAAGACCCAAAGCCAGACCCAGACCCAGACCAAGGGCCAAGTCATCAAGCTTGGCCCAAGAGTAAAACATTTAGTTAATTTTAAATGCTTATTAGCGCAATTTACAATTTCTCACATGGCATCGGGCCTTAAAAGCGAAATGCCAAGCTGAAGTGCTTTCGGGGAGGGGCAGAGTCATAAACAGGAACAAGACTAGACCCAGAGAATCCTTTATCCCGCTTTATCACCACACTGACATAGACACTTTGGCACTTTGGCACTTTCGGCAGCATATGTAGAGGCGAAATTATAATTTTATTATCATTACCAACGGCGAGTGTCTTATCACCAAGTTTTACGAGGCCACAGATCGCATACGGGTCATGTTGTTGCCTTTGTTGATTGTTGTTGTTGCTGCTGATGTTGTTGTTATCCTTTCGAAATGAAAATAAACTGTAGCTTAAAACGTTTACGATGCGTTGACGACATCGTCGGAGTTCACATTGCTGGCCGTCGCTTTGTCTGCTCGGGTTTATGTCCCTTTTATGCGCTTTTTATGTTTCATTCTAACCTCAATTTAATTGTTTAGCCGGTGACAATCATTACCCCAATGCCACAGAGAGAGAGAGAGAGAGAGAGTCAGCCCCAGCGCCAGTGGCAACATCATCAACATATGTACGCAACAGCAGTCCGGAGAGTTTTACGACTCCAAGGAGCTGTCAATTTGATGTCCTCGATGCTCCATTGACAAACCAGCTGCGAGCGGCGGCCATCCTTGTAATAAAAACATGAAGATTACGCTTTATAGCCCCGGCAAACTTAACGGAAGTTGTAAAACACTCAAGTGTAATGATGCCAGCTCCCAGCCAACCCATACGATCCCATTCCCACGCCAGGGCGTCGGCTGCTTGGTGTGAAAACTAGCGCCGGGCTTTTCATTTGACGTTTCCTGGCAAATTTTACGAGTTCGCCGATTTTACGATGTTATCTTTGCGCTAAGATGAACTCGGTTATTATATTTCTATTACATTATAATTTACAGCATTAACTGTTTGATTTTTACATCCATTTAATGGCTGTAACGGGGCCAGTCACAGATTTGTCAACGCCTCTACAAAAGTTACGTAAACCGCGAGAATTTACAGGTTGTCCTTGTGCAGATCTTAAGATTCGCCATAGACTCTGCAGCTCATAAAACTCCGCCTGAGTCATTGAGCTATTTGTTTTTTATGGCTGCTGGGTTTTTTCTCTTCTCTTCTCCTCTCTTCTTTTTTTTTGGCATAAACAAAGTATGTATTATTATCGAAAGTCAGCGTCGTTTGTCGTTATCCTTGATCCTTTTTGGCTGCGACTGCTGCTGGTACAAAAGGTGTAAAAATGTTGTTGCTCGTTGCCATTACTATTATTGTTTTTACTGCCGTTGTTGTTGGCTGACTCTTGCCATTCTCTTGGCGTGCATTGAAGCGCAAAAATGGATTTGTTTTTTACGACTTGATTATTATGACTGCGTTTGATTACGAATATTACGCCACAAAATGCGTCTCCCCAAGTCTTTCGTTTTTTACGTTGCTCACTGAAGTTGTAAATGGTTTTGATTTTGGTTTTTGCTTCGCAATTTTGCGCTTATGTTTATTAATGAGACATCATCGCTTGCAGACTCCGATTTTTGTGCACTCAACCAGACAAATAATACTTTTACATGAAATTTACAACGTCATGTGCATATAGTTAGGAAATCAGTCTCATTAGAGAACTTAATTAAAAAATTGCAATCGTTAACTTAGATGCAAGCTCAAGTATTTACTTCCTTTTTATCGCAGAGATCTTAAGATATCTAAAAAAATAACAAATGTTTTCTTAGTAACCCAATAATTGACACAACTAATCAAAAAGGATTCTGGCTTGAATCCCAAGCAAGAAATTTGTAAACTATTGTAGTAGGAAATTAGCACTAAATCTATGCACTATATACTGATTTGAAGGCGGTGCCTTGCTGTAGACTTGCCTAACTGCCTGAACAGATGGGCAACTCATCTCGACGACTGGCAGCATTTCAAGGAGGTCTTCAATAATATGTCTGCTAAATTTAGTGTGTAGCCAAAAAATCGTAACATTTTATCTGACATGGGTATACACTAGTATATATATTCCGAGTTTGCAGTCTCTAGCTTTAATAGCGGCGAAACGAAAACGAATACGGACAGACCAACATTGCACAAACCCAATATACTCTTTTCAAAATGTAGAGCTTTGTTGTTCTGTTCCCATTTATAGCTTTAAAATTTCAATAATTAAAGATAGATGCTTTGTTTTGCTGAAAACTTAAAATTTTTTGAGATCGAGCTGATTGAAAAATGTTGAAATGAAATGTTGGGTGTGTGCAATGTCCGTCTGTCCTTTATAATTATTAATACACTTAGTGCTAGTGCTAAAATAATTTGTTAATACGTGATATATCATATAGCTTCAATAGCACAATCTATCAAACATTTTCTGGCATGACAAATACTGTTTAACATGATATTAAATTCAAGCCATGTAAAACTCAATTGCAATTGCAATTTTTACCTGTTTCTTTTCTGCATTTCAAATCAGAGATACAAAGGACGCCTTCATCCAGCATGGAGAACGAAGGAGCGGAAGCGGCGCTAAGCGGAGAGTGTCCGACACTTACACAATATAAAGAAACAATTTTCTTGCGACCGAACAAAAGTGCAATAAAATAAAATTAAATCTGCAATTTTGAGGTTTTTGTTTGTGCCAGCGCTTGGCCATAAAAGTGTCTGGCTTAAAGTCTGCTGCGGTCTGTTCGCACTTACCTTTGACCCAACTAAATGACAGACATTGTCAAGACGTTGCCGCTGCCAAGGACCATGGCATGCAAAAACCTCAACTTCAACTTTAGCATTCAACTTGATTAAAAATGAAACAACTTCTTTGCTGTTGTGGCACAGCCCGAGGGAGGCATCGTTGCCGCTGTCAATGGACGCTTTAGAGGACTTTCACATCAAGTTGCGGACGGGCAAATCATAAAATTATGCTTAATGTTGTAACAAACGAAATTGCTGTTTTGCCAGATAAGTCCATAAAGTAAATTACATTCCACATAATTGAAAGTGCGGCGTTTTGCGGCTAGTTCCTGGCCAGCGAAATCAATGGAGGCTGTGCGGATTGCGCTCAGCCTTTGAGTACGCAGCAGCGCATAATTTCATGTGAAAATCTAAAGTCAATTTCAATTTTAAATTCAAATGCCAACTGATAAGCCCAGGAGCAGCAGCTAGAGCTGCTCCACCCAACTGCTCCTCGCCGGCTCATCAGCGTTGCGCAACAGAAAGCCAGACAAAGGCTTGGGCCGGGAAGACCGATGGGCGTGGAGCGGCCGCAAGCATGCCAAGGCATTTGTTCTCCAGTTCCAGGCAGATAAGATAATCTAAGCCCTGCTACCTATCTGCTCCGCTGCTGCTCTGGCGCTGCTGCCGCGGGCAATTCCAATGAAAAATGAGTTAATTAAAGCCACGTTCCGAATGCCAAGGCGAGATCAAATTCTTTGGGCTTCAAACTTTGAGATAAAACTCTAAAATGCAAAGCAGTCACGCTTGCTGTTGTTGTTGTTACTGTTGCTGTTGTTGTCCGAGTTGCTTATTAAATCAAGTTAATAACTTTTAGAGCCGCAATAAAAGTGTCAAAGATTATAGCATAGTTATAGGCGCCACGCAGGTTGTGGGTGCGGGGTTGTGGGTAGCTTTGCAAGGATAAAGCAATTAAATTCGCTTTAATTACGACGCATTTTGTTTTCGAGCGCGCCAGGATGTTTGTTAACTTCAACGCCTCATGCGGCTCAGATAAAATGGCAGCCAAACGCGCAGAGCCGGAAAATTTTTGTGACCAACGTCCCCATCCTGCCTTCCACGTCCCACGTCCCACGTCCTGCTTCCTTCCTTGTTTGTCGCAACTCACAGCTCTTTGCTCGTTTTGCATGCGAAGCATTTGCCGGGCGAGATTGGGGCATGCGGTGTAGGGAACTGGCATGTTTATCTGCACTCAGACAGATACGCCGCATGTCGACCAGTGGTAGCTGAAACAGCAGCCAAACCACCAGCCGAAGCTGGAGCTGTAGCTGTAGCTGGAGCTGGAGCTAGAGAGGACGCACAAACTGGCGTTGCCCATGGCCGGGTAGTGTGTGCAAATGTTGTGCGAGCCATTAATCACATGATTTCATGAATACATCAGCCAGTGAAGCACAGAGTCGGGCCAACAGCCAACCAGGCAGAGAGGCAGCGAAACAGCCAGACGACGATGACGACGACAGCACTGGCTGCAGCGAGGACTCGAAGCAGCCACAGGACGAGCGCCAGCCAACATAAACGCAACAAAACGAAATGACTCAAAAATCTTATTTTCAGCTCATGTTGGGCTCGTTTGTTATTTTTTGCTGCCCCTGTTTGTTCGCCGTGAAGGGTTAGCAAAGAGCGCCAGGGATGACGGCGATGGAGGGGATGAGGACCAGAGGACCAGAGGATGGGCTCATATCACATGCGTCCATGCAAAGCATTTTGGTTTTGTCAGGGGTTAAGGTGACTCCCAACTGTGAGATGCTAGTTGCATTAATGACATCAGGACGAGCCGGAGACGCACAAGTCGAAGTCAGGAGCAGTCACTCAAACTGGCTGCGGCTGCGGCTGTCAGTGGAGCCATTTTCTGGGCACGACTACAGGATTCTGGTTTTGGTTTTCGACTGAGACCGGGAAGGGGAATGGAAACGAGTCCGGGTTTGAGACCGGGTCCTGCTCTGGTTAGTTGGCAGCTCACATTTTTCGTTTTCACCGTGGTTGTTGTTGCTGCTGTGAAGCATTTCGTGTGTGTCACAGGCAAACCATTAAGCTCTCGGCTTGTAGCTGAGCTCCGCCACTCCTACCCCACGGAGGATGCAGCTGCGCCCATCAAATGAGTTTTGTGTGCTGCCCAAGGGCGGGGCATTCTAGAGGCATTCCAGAGGAGTTGCCTAGACCACTAAGCAAATATTAAGCATTTGGCAAACGGAAGTCTAATGAATGATTTCCTTTTAAATTTTCCTATGCATTAGTATGTCCATAGCTCATGCCACGAAACTTGCCACAGAGCTAATTAAACATGCGAATTTGCAAAAGTTCGCTGAACACAAAGTTATGCCAATTTGGAAGCTCATTTGCGAAAATCCTTTTTCACATTCGTTCTGATAAACATGCCAACAACTTTTGAATATGCGCTACAGCACTCAGTAGCACCCTGCCCCCTGACCAGGTCTCGCCTCGCTTCCTGGCTGCATAAACAACACACACTCACACACAAGCTTGTTTCCTGTTGGAGACAAAGTTTTCTTTGGCGGCTTTAAAATAAAGTTTTTTATATTTTTAATTAGATGCACATGAGGTTTTACTTAGCAAACTTTTGACGGCACACACAACACAGCAACAGCCAGCGAACACTCAGTTATGGCATCTTTAATGCCCCGGTCGAGCTTTTGCACTTTTCTAGTGATTCCTCTGATGGCCCCTCCCCAGCAACCCCCCTCTCGCCCACCAGCAGCAACCGCCTGCAACTTCCGTGCCATTGCGCCAAAAAACTTTCTAACTCACACACACACTCACACATACACAAGTAATTGTTATTTTTGCAGACACACATCCGGACACATCCTGGCCGCACTGAGTTTTATAATTTTTCCATTGCATACGCCAAGGCGTTCCTCTGATTTTGTATATCAAAAAAGTTTTGCAGCATTTGCAAAAGGATTTAAACCAAACTCTGTGTGTGTGTGTATGTGAGTGTGGATGTAGGCGTGCTCGGAGTCGTGGCTGCCTAACTTCATTGTGGAATCGGCTTAAGTGAAGCCGCCCAGCTAGCAGCGAGGGGGCATTGAAAACTTTGCCACGCTGCAGGTAAATGTCAAAATTGATGCCACTCAAAAAGGCGCAAAACTTTGCTCACGCTGCACTTTGTTTTATTTTTCATTTTTATTCCCTGTTGCAGCGGCTGTGCTCGTTATTGTTTGCTGCCAGCACCGTCCAACAACAACAACAACAACAGCAACAACAACAAAAAGTTTTGCATTGTTTACAGGCCGAAATGCGACCTGACCAGGGCTGCAAGAGCTACCAGCGCAGCGGAAACAGTGCTCAGGACCAGAAGCCGCTCCTCAAGCCCCCCCCCCCCCTTCCCCCTTTCCCAGCCTGCTACCCACTGTACAATTAGCAACCAGGCACAGTTGGCAAACTTGGCTTTAGGCACGGGCTTAGCCTAATTAAAAAAATAAAAATAAAAGAAAGAAAGACGTCAGCGTCACATTTTGTGGCCACCTCTACTGCTGTTGCTGGCTGCGAGGGATGGGTTAGGCGAGGGCTGGGTGGGGTGGAGGGGCAAAAATTTTAAATTGAATCAACTTGAGTGCTCATAAATTTTTCTAGGGGTTTATGTTTGGAGAATTTGCAGTTTCGTTTCGGCTTAGCGCGTCACTTGCAGCCCTTTGCCAGGCCACGGTCATGGCAAGGCCAGGGGCGTTGGCGTTGGGGTGGGGGGGCAGGTGCCAGGTGCGGCTGCTGTTGTTGGCATTGTGCAAACTTTCGCTTAAAGCCAATCAAAAAAAAAAAGCCAGCTTTGCTTGCAACATTTTTGGCCCTCTTTAATTCGGGGCTGTCAGCTTGTTGTTGTTGCTGCTGACACATATATAAGTACTATATACAAATATATGCCACGATATACAAACGCACATGTATGCATGTTTATTGCGCTCTGCAAGCGACTTCAGCTTGTTAATGGCAAGTTTTTCAAAGAGAGCCAATTAAGTTGTCAGTCATTCTCTAGTTGATGCTTCCACTTCTGCCACAGCCACAGCCTCAGCACCAGCTTCAGCAACTGGGTGAGCTGCGTCTGTCTGACATGCCAATTAATTAATTAAGGCATCTTGCAACGTTTCGGGTAACTGGAAAGGCGGCTGCGTCTTCTGTCTCAACTAAAGTGCCAAAACATTGCAACAATATAAGACAACAGCAAACAACAAGCCCCGACACACACACACACACATACACCTGCACACATAGAGAGAGAGAGAGAGAGGTAGAGAGAAAGAGAGTGGGAACGTCACGCTGCGTGTCGCGTGGTAATTTAAATTTTAATTTTGATCTTAATCTCTTAATGCGAAATAAAATGCCGCACACTGGTGCCCGAACGGAGCATCCGCAATCAGCGCGACCCACACAGAGCCAAGGCGTACTCTACACCTCTTTGTCTGTCGCTATCTTGCTCTCTTTCTATACATCTCTCTCTTTCTTCCAACCTCTCCTATATGACTTCTAATTTACTTTCGCCTGCTGTCTCCGCACGTGGTTACAGTTTTTGGCATTTAAAGATATTTCGCTTTGCATTTTTCTCAAGAAAACTCGTGCAGACGCCAAACCCGATAACATGAAACCAACATCAAAATACTTTATACGTAAAAAAAAATGAATATAAATAAATATTAAAACCACTGTAGACACCAAAGACATTTTTCTTAACAAAGTTGCCCCATTAGGACCGCTTTTCTAAGTATTTCTTGGAATTGGCTGTCATTCCTTTGATATCTAGTTAACACTGAGCTGGTAACTTCACACAACTGGTAGTTAAATGTTTATCGATAAGATAAAAGCGTTTGCATACATACTTTTTTGTATTATTAAAAACAAATATTTGAGATTTGTTCTCTCACGCTTAAGTGTTTTTTAAAATATAATGCACAGACATCAATTTAAATTAACACTTGAGCAGAAGGCAACTTTTTTTATCCACAGCGTTGTGTTGTCAACATATTTTAATGTACGAACTCAATGGGCAGAAGTGTCATTCAATGCGTTCATTTGACCGGCAGTTAATTAAACTGACATTAAGAAATCAATAAATTAATGTGAAGTTTAGTTTAAAGCAACTTTAAGTGGATATTTAAGGAATTCACCCTAGAAGTCAAGAGCCTCAGTAAAATGGTTGTTTGCAGCTGGGAAAATGTCTCATTAGTCACCATTATTATTTCAGTTAATATGGTTTATTTGTATGTAATATTTTTGGTTAATTTATTAAAATAGCTGAATACACTCTAATCTAGGGTCTCCCACTAGACTATAAATCAAGAAAATCTACATTTCAAAGTTAAATTAAAGCTATGAAAGGTAGCTTTCATAGTCTCCTAGATCGACTCGTTCATACAAATGGTCTAATAGACGGACATGTCTAGGTCGACCTTTCTTCTTCTGCCTATTAGATTCATAAGCTGAATTGTATAACCTATATCCGTACCTGTTTCTATTTTCATAAACTATATACAACATTGCTTTATACTCTAACGATTTCAGCTTATTGCAACAAACTGAACGCTTTATGGTGTGAAAACTATCCCAAAAAAAGCACAAGCACACAACTTTAATAACGGGGCTAGAACTTTACCAATATGATGGCGCAGGCCTATATATAAATGCTGTGCGTATCTCTAAAATCCTCGATAGCCCAAAGGCTCGCACTTTTGCTGCCAGTCCCTGTCCCCGTTCCTGTCCCTGTTCCTGTGCCTCTCCCTGTGCCGTCCCTTCTGCCTGCTGTCCAGATCCAGAGTTAAGCCGGAGCACTTACAGAACTGAAAATTAAACAGAAAATGTCATGCATTTTGCATTCGGCAGTGGCCACAGAATAACAAATATGTATTCCAATGTGAATGCTCCCCCACCCCGCCCCACTTCCGATTTGCCAGCTGCCCATATATTCCTGCATAGATACGAGTTCGAGTCTCGGCCATTATACAAATGGTCATATTTAATTCGTTCTGCTGGCAATCGAAAAAAAGATGCGAAGGCACATTCCCATCTAGCATGGAGCACACACACACACACACGCACACACGCTACAAACAATGTACCAAAATCCCGTGTCTAATCTGTGGCAATAATGCCGCATATAAAAAGATAAAGTTCGCAGTGGACATTGCAGAAGGTATTGGTAAGGTGACCATAAAGTTGTATGATTTGTTTTATGGCCAACAGAGGACGTTATTATTGCTAAAAGGCACGCCCACATCACCATCGCCAGGGCACTGGAACAGGTAACAAGGGGATCGACCCATTGAGTTTTGGTGCGCCCTGGATGCTCGGGATGCCACACTTATAGCGAGGGTTTGAGGGGAATGGGAGCTCAATAAAGCATAATGTGCGCACGTTTTTAATTGGCGTCCGCTGAAAGGCAGCCCCGGCAAAGATGGCGACGTTAGCTGCTCCGATGCTGCTGACCAGAAACCAATTAGCGCCAGCCGCCCGCACCAGACGATTGCCAATTTCGTGAGCTGTGAGAGTGTTGGTGTGTGTGTGTGTGTGTGTGTGTGCGTGTGTGTGTGCGTGTGTGAGTGAGTGCCAAAGTCTAATTACGCTTCAATTGCGCTACTTGCATATAGATCGTTAAATTATGGAAATTTTTCGCAAGGCGCATTCCTTACACAACCTTGCACACAAACACACACACACACTCATGTGTGCGTCCTGTGCCTGTATGTGGGTGTGTAGCATACAATTTTAATTTCAAATTGACAGAGCACAATTAGGCACCGCGTCTAGGAAGCATTTGCCCTCCAACTCCCCTGGCTAACTTCGTGGTATATATATTCTTGTAATGTATTTTATTGACGTTGCCGAGGTTATTGCATTGGGCATAAATTAATTTCACGACACGTAAATTGAGCAGTTTTTGACACCGGCACCACCCTGCACCCTCCCGCCCGTCCGTCCGTCCGCTGTCAGCTGCCACCCCGGCACACACCCAGGCACACACAAAGCCAATTACGTAGCTAAGGTTTTTCCAGCGCGTGGTGACAATTTTGCTGCTTACCTAAGATTTTCGTCGTCGTAATTGTGTGCCACACTGCAAACCATTAATTCTCGTTAGCGTCCGAAAAGCAACAACAGCAGCAACAACAAATGTAATAGGGTCGAGGGGGAGGGGGAGAAGGTGCTGGGTGCTGGGACCTGGTCAGCAACTTGGCAGCTTCTTTGGCTCTTTTCATATTAATTTAGTTGATTTTTGTGTGAATTAATTAGGCAAAAGGTGAAAATGAAGATGAATGTTTTAATTAGGCAGGGCAGGCAGTGAAACAGCGCGGATTTGAATGCCACACGCGACCCAACGCCCTTCCTACCATACCTCAACCACCTCAGTTGCGTCCCTAAAACCATGCAACACTTTAAGCTCTTTAAAAAGGCGCAATCATTTGCTGCACGACGACGAATCATTGGGGGCCATAGAAGAAAATCCCGGCAAAGGCTTAAGCAACGTCTGACAAAACACCTGAGACATTCAATTATAGCGCCACGCGCAGCGGCAACACAAATGCCACAGACAGCAAAGGCGGCAGAGACAGCTGCGACAGGCGGGTCCGAAGAGACGACGACGATGGCTTATAAAATTGTCAGCCAACAGCAGCAGAAGGAACAAATTTGAAAAATAAAAAAATATTTATATAGAAAGCAGCGATACAAAATGTGAACTGCCATTCTAAGTGTGGGCAATAAACGAAGCTCAAAATGCTCTTTGCAAAGACAAAAAACATGTATTAAATATTTTGCGAACTCAAATACAAAACAAAAATCTCTCTTATCTCTAGAAGAAAATTATAAAAAATTGTAATATTGCGTTGTAAAATATTCATTTATTAAAATTTAAGGTAAATCTGAGAAAAGAATAAAATTCGATGTTCAAATTACATAATTTAATACATTTCGATGTCCAACTGAACTCGTGATTAGAGGTTCAATGCTTCAGCCATGACATTTAAAAATTGTTTATCTTATCAGAAAGCTTTTTTATACTGAAGTAAAAGTGATCGCTAGAACCGTATTTTTAACAATTTATTAGAGACTCTTTTTGGAATATTTACGGTTAATGAGAGAAAAAAATCAATTTAAACAAATATTTCGCCAGAGTCGCCAGAATGAAATGAAACGCAAAAGTATATGTAGAACAAAAAATACAGGAGAAGGCAAGAGACAAATAAAAACTTGAAATTGGAAAACTGAAAACTGTTTTCGAATATTTGAATTCTAGCGTATTCAAATGTGTACATTGCTGCAAACTGCTCGTTCAGGTACTTCACTACCAATTTTCTCTTGGCCAAAGTTGCCGGGGAGAGCGAAACATAAAAATAAAATAATAATTTGCGCGGCGGTTGCAGAAATGTTTAACTGCAGCAGCAACGGCGGCAACTTGAAGCGAGGATTTCAATTTAATAAGCAGCAGAAGCGCCAAAACAGCTGCGTATTCTTGTGTCCTGCTCCTCCGTTCTGTGGCCTAGGCAAGGGTTTGGCACTGAACGAGCACGAGGCAAGGACAATGGCTGCTTTCCAAATGACCGCTAAAAAGCATTGAAGAAGGCCTTTAAAGCTGGCTGAGGCAGAAGCGGATTAAGCTAAGTTCCAATAGCGAAGATAAAAATGAAGACAAACATCTTGAAGGCTTATTTTATCTATGATGTTGTCTGATTAAGTATTTAATGTGTTTATGAGACAGCTTAAAGTACCTGACACAGGCTGTCGCTCCAGGGCGAAACTTACAAGTTAATAGGCCATGTGCTAGTGTAACTAACCCATGTTTATGTTTTACACTGCACAACAACTTTTGAGCAGTTGGAGCGCAAAACCCCAAAAGTAGACCCCACATAACTCTCAAATGCCCCCGCTGCTTGTCCAGCCTCGGCATGTCCCCAAAAAGCTCATTCATACAACATTTAAACAGTAACGGGACACACACGCACACTCGCACACACATCAACCTTTGGTATTCAACGTAATCGCTTTCAACCACTTCAACGGCCATTTTGTGTGTTGTTGCTGTGCGCGCGTGTGTGTGTGTGTGTGTGTGTGTGTGTGTGTGTGTATGTGTGTGTGTGTGTGTGTGGCCCAATATAAAACCAATGCTGGGAATGTTGTTGTTGTTGCTTTTGGCATTTTGGGGGCAGCCATCACAGAGCCAGACGTACCTTTATCGCTTCAAAGCACAGAAGCCGTGCTGAAGAGTGGAAGATTTATGGCGGATGCTGGAATTTAATGAAATTGCAAAACGAAAATGTAACAAACACACACAGAGACACACAGCCGAGTGCCAAACAGTGCAAGGCAGCAGGAGAGTGCGAGAGGGCATGTGGAGGAGTGGATGTGGGGCGGCGAGGAGGAGAGAATACGACAACATTGGCACGCACAAAATGGCGGCAAAGGACAAACAGCAGCTGCTGCCTGAAGCGCAGAGCTTTTCGTCAACCCTTTCCGTCGACCGTTTGTCGACATTTTCAGCTCGTTTCTCTAATTTGAATTGCTGCTAGAAAATAGCCAAACGGCCAAACGGCCAAACAGCTTTAACTTGGCCGTCAGGCAGTGCAAGTGCATTAACAGGCACTTGAAAAGTGCAATCTGGCCGCAATTGGAATGAATACCCGGCCGCGAAATGGCGGCGCGTGATAAAACACGTTTTAATATCAGGGCTCACTCCGACTCCGGGTCCGGCTCGGGGTCCGGCTACAGCTCCACGAGCAGCCAACGACCTACACACACCCAATGGATAATGGATATTGACAAAGGCAACGGCCGGCCGCCTGCAGCCGAGGCTGCCAGCTGCCAGATGCCAATTGGCAGCCAGCGGGAAGCAGAAAGCAGGACACTCGCCAAATGTTGCACACAACGTTTTACAAACTTTGGTTAACGCTGGCCACGTGGGAGACTGGGGAACGGGAACCGGGGACAGGGGACCGGGACGGGAATCGGGGGGAAGTGGGTGGCGCATGCAACGAAGCCGCAGCGCGTTTTTGTTGTAGGCGCCGTTAAAATTCAATGAATTGAAATTGTAAAGCGCGTCGCGACGCGACACAGCGCGGGGACCTGTGCAGGGCCTCCTCCTGAGTGTTGACTGGCGTGCAGTTCAAAGCCATGTCCTGCGTTGTGTTTGTGCTTGTGTTTGTGTTGTGTGTGCGCGCGTGCGTGTGTGTGTTTGCGTGTGTCTGGCGACACCGGTAATTACCGCCACGTGACAATGGAAATTACCAGCAAACACACCCTTTAAAGCTGCTTGCCGAATCGCAACATAAATATTGAAACGCCCCGCATCAGCAGCAGCGGCATATTGAGTGTCAAAAGTCATTGCTCTGAAAGATCTACGGTCCTGCGTCCAACTGACTCCACGAGAAGGCCGAGTACAGTTTATGTAAGTCACAAGGCACGTCAAAGACAGCGAGGACGAAAATCTCTGTGAGCGCTGTGAGCTGGAGATGGAAATGGTAATGACAGAGCTCAACACAGTGGAGCCGAAAAATCAAAATGAAAACATTTGTAAATCAAATTAATATTTAAAAAGACTTATAAAATGAATTCAATCTCTTATCTTATATATTTAGATAGTTTACTTTAATCAACTTCTATTATCTAAAATAAGTATCAAGCTTTATAATAAAATTCACTATTAATTATATGAATACTATTAAAAATGATATAACCCTGTGTTATACATATTACATAATTATATATTTTTTGTAATACAATTTCTTCGGTTACACAATGTCACAAAATTATGCAAATGACAATGAATGCGGTCTCCAAATGGCGAAAATAATTTTTTATAATATCGTATAGTATTTTTTCAAATTTGAATTTTTTTTTTTTTTTTTTAACTTTTTGGGGTAATTTGAAAAATGCTGGAAAAATAAATAAATAATTAAAAACAGCCTATCAACTTCTTGCCCTTGGTAGCCTCTACTGAATGGTCAGCCACGCCCACTGTTGCAGCTATGGATAGGCCGGGCAGACACATCAGTTGAGCTTGTAAATAAATCAATGGGCCGTTTTGCATTACACCCTGCGCCTTCGGCTTCGAGTCACTGACAGGGACACCGTTTTTTCCATGCTCGTCCTGACCAGCGCATAAATTTGTGCAGCTTGCCTTGGAGACGGGACAGCATCGCAGAGCCAGTCCCTGACCCAGACGCGCCGTTGGGTTGGGGTTGAGTTGTGTTCTTGGACTCGGCCCCTTCTCGTCACTGCTGACGTATGTTTAGCTTGAGTAGATTTTATTGTGACAGCGTCAGGATTTAGTACAGACAACAACTGGAACTGGCAGCCAGTAATGAGGCCTCAGCGCCACACCCCTGCACCCCACCCCAAGCCCCACCCTCGGGGTCTGGGGTGTGGCATAGTTTAGTGTCTGGGCATTGCCGTTGTGTGTTTTATGCACTGTCCTGTAATTAATTTGCGCAATTTTTGCGATTTTGCTAAATTTATTGACTGCACTCAAACATTGCGCATACGACGCGTCTCCCAAGGGCCTCGCAAAGCGACTGCGACTACGACCAGGCGCGGACTGCGGACTGCGGGCTGCGGGGGCCACAAAATCAATGCTAAAATATGCAAATTTTTATTTGCGCGACAATTTCAATTTAACGACAATGACGACGACGACGACGACAGCGCAACATTTTCTATTAACATTGGGTTACGTTTTCCCCCGTTGCTTTGTTTTGGGAAGCGAATTGCTCTCAGCAGTGCCGTTAACACCGCTGTGCAGCCAGTCCCCGCCCCACTCCCCACCCAGCCCCAATCCCCCAATTCACATGGAGCGCAGTGCGCTGTTTAACGAATCAGGCGACGGGGAGGTGGCGCCGAATGGTTTTCCGAAAAATGGAAATCTGTAAGCAAAGTTTTGGGGGCTTTTTAAGGGCACGGTTACACATTGAGCCATTCGAGGGATCATTATGCGTGCGCCCACGTTATGGCGCCTAAAACTGTCGTTTTTGGTTGGAAGGCAGGCGAGGCAAGGGGAGGGGACGTGGGGTGAAGTTGGGAAGTAGCCTGTGGGCCTTGACTTGGTATGTGCAACGGTTTCCGTCTTCAGCTTTTCGTTGTAAGCCAATTGGGACACAGATGGTCGACCACGAAAGTTGGCCCGCAATTGTGCAAACAGTGAAAGTGAAATTTAATTTGCGCTTCATTACTGAAGAATATAGTATAAAGTGGAGTGTCTACTTACCAATAATTTAATTATCCGCTTTCATCGGAATTACACTCGAAAGTCGCCAATCGAGTAGTTCGTGTTAAAGCGCACAATTGCCGGATTAATTGCAATAACTAACCACAGCATGAATGTTTATCATAAGCACAAATAGTCAAAGAACTGAATTATTGACAAGCTTTTTAAAATTTACGTCTGTTGCGGAATAAACGCAGTGCGAATGAGCAGAGTCAGCTTAAGCTGCTTGGCTCCGCTTTATCCGCATCCCCAGTCAGCAGCATGGAGCTTCGTCTCCAGTAAAACTTTGGCGCTAAGATTTATAGCAGCTGCTGCTGGTGCGGCAACCAGAAGCGAAACTCGTACGAAAATAACTTTAGCGGAAAACTGCCGACAAAATACAAGAAAATGCTTAACCAACAAGGCGGTCAGAGTAGCACAGACACACAAACACATACACACACACTCGCACACACGTGCAGAGGATCCCACTTACAGATATTTGGGATCCTGGGACCCTGAGACCCGAGCCAAAAATGGCAAACGCTTCGCTGCGCCAAGCCAAAAACTTCATGAATTTAATTACCGAATTTTTTCGCTGTAATTACGAAATTCTTTTGGCCAAAAGTGGAATTTTCATTTCATTTTCATTAAAATATTTTTGCTAGTAAGTGTTTACAAATATGCCAGACGCCACGCCCACGCCAAACGCCGCACGTCCACACACATCCGACTTTTCGGTGCGCCAAGTAAATCTAACCAACTTGGCAACTCGGCCCGCAACTGGCTTCTATTTATGCGCACACTTACGAGTTGTTGACGCAATTATTCAGTTATTGGCCCACAAAGCCACAAAACGTCAAGCAAGTGGACTTGTCCCGGTATGCACCGGTTTTGTGCAGTGTCTTCTCGCCTGTGCATTATTAACTCGACCACGATAAGCTCATAATGAGGCCGGATAATTTCTTACCCCCAAATGTGTGGTCTTTGTGTACCTGTCTCTGTTTATCTTTGCAAAACAAATACTCAAATACATTAAATTTATAACAGCACATTTATTTAATCACTTCAACTTTGACTCCATTTCAATGAAATTAGTTAGAATTAGGTTTACATTTGTCCGGCGTTGCCCGAACCAATTGATTGAAAATGACTTCGAAGCCAGTTAGATGGAATAAAGTTGGTTGCTTAAATACATTAATAATTTTAAATTTAATTTAATTTAAAACTTACTTCAAGGTAGTACAAAGCACAACGAAGAGTGGAAAAACTGCTTGCAATAAATACTTGCACATTTTGATAATTGAAAAGAAAACAACCAGTGCTGCCCGTCAGTTTTGTATACCCTGAACCCATTAAAGGCGGCATCCCCGACACCATAAAGTATTCTTGTCTCTCTGCCTGCATGAACTCGTCGAACTCACCGACTATAATAGCTAGAAACCTGAACTTGTACTTTTTTGGTTGTTTGTGTTAAGTCCTGAAAATTTAAAAACGATCATACTCTTAGTTTAGAAGTTATTCAAGTAATATATTTGGGGCTTACGCAATAACGGACGGAACTGAACCTTAAATTCAATCGCAGGCCACGGCTCAGCCTCCGCATATGATTCATCGCGACCAAAGATCGCTACGGTCAAGGAGACCATCTCTGTATGTAGTCACCGCAACGAGGAACGTCTGGAGAACCACGTCAACATCCCTGCGGTTCAGCTCCTCTGCCTGCAACGCCGCAGACTCAAGCGCTAATGGATCTTCCCTTCCGCTTCACCTAGCCGTAAAAATGTATTGCCGTTTTACTCAATGAAATTTAGGTATTGGCACATTGAGAGACAGATTTTAAATAAAACTATTATAAAACAAGTAAGATGGCCCTAGTCGGGAGTGCCCGACTAGGAGATACCTTAAACCCATCGGCAAACTGTCATTACATGCATTTAATTAAACCCCTCTGCATTCATATACACGCTCTTAGTAAAATAAAATAAATAATAAATATTTATACCAGCGCTCGCTTTTAATATTTGCAGACAAATTTGGGTATGCCGGAGTTTTGAAATTTCTCGCAAAATTTGAAAATGTTGGTAGCAGTTGATCTGCGAAGGCTTTTTGCCTAAAACCAATTTTTCCCCATTTTCTTGCTTCAGAATAAAAAATTATATTAAAAAAAAAAAAAAAAAGTAAATAAAAAGAACAAAAACTCCGTTGACACAGCGAGATTCGAACTTGCGTCTGATAGCTCACCAAGACAACACCTGTACCACCGAGTTACATCAGCATTCTGAGTCTCTTTGTACAAATCTGACCCCACGAAAATAGCACACATGCAGAAACAATCGCTTTACAATTCGAAAGAGATCGCGCATATGAATGTGCATATGTACGTGTGCACACGATGCAGAAAACGTCTGCGCTTGGCGCTTACTATCACGTGTATGAAATTTGGTTTAATGCATTCTTATTGTACTATAGTACATTTATATAGCAGCCGTAATCAAATTTTGTGGCTCTTATAGTTTCTGAGATATACTCAAAAAAACTGGGTCAAAAAACCGATAAGCTCTGATTATAAGAAAAGGGGGAAAGTTATCGATCATTTGAAATAAAATTGATCTGCGTATGGTATATAAGAAAATCCAAGTCTCTGAAATCAACGCTTTCATATAGACGGACAGGGCTTAATCGACTCGGCTAGTGATGCTGATCAAGAATATATATACTCTATGGGATCGGAGATGCCTCCTTCCGCCTACTCATTTTCAATGGATTCAGGGTTTAAAAAAAAGAATACTTTTTCCATAGCGCGGCTAGCTGCGTGTGATTTGGTGAAACGACAGCAGCAGTAAACAAGTATTGCGGAATTGCAACGTTCTTGTTTAAAAGACGACAACCCCCGCTTCGATCTATCGGTCGAGATCTACCGGCAAGACCGAACAGCAGTGTGTGGCCAGACATCATTGTTATTGGCCCATTCGCCAAAAATAAAGTTGGTGCAATGGGCCATCTAGTGATTTTAAAGTTAAATATGCTAATTGTATACCGTATTTTTTTTGTACTTCAATTTTAATTTTGCATTAGTGCCACCTACCGGCTTTATTCAGTACTAGCTTTTGGGACCAATAAATTTGTAATGTACCAAATAAATATATGGGACCAATAAATTTTCATTCTGCACAGCACCAAACGGTTATATTTTGTACCAAATTATGGGAAATTAAATTATTGTTGCTTACTCGTTTTTTATAGAACTGGCTACAAATTGTACTAAGGAATATCGCGCTCTCTGAAGTTATGTTTGGACTACGACGAACCGCTGCGTTACAATATACCATAAAATATTGTTTTAACGGTTATATTACCATATACCATAAAATATTCTGTTAACTAGCGGCTGTACATTGTACTAAATTATGGTATGTTTGTACTACGATTCTGCTGTTATTGCAAATATTCTTTTGACGGAATAACCGTTTCAAAACATTTACAGTTTCTGCAGAAAGTAAGTCTGATACATAATTTGCTTGTTTTATTATTAAGTAGTGCCACCTAGCAGCCATATATTGCATTACATTTTGGGTATTTAAATTATTGCTTCATTCTCGAATTTTTATAGGACTTCGTCAATAGTTAAATCCATTACTTACTGGTTTAAATGCCGAAAGTAATGAATAGATAAAAAGCCGAATTATTGGTGTAGTGCCTTTTAGTGTATGAACACATAGTCACAATCCGATATAGTGATAGTGAATTACTCAATGGCAAATTCAATAATAACAAATTTCTACCGGCTTTATTTTGTACTAAAATTTGTGAACAAACTTTTTTAGATCATCGAGCCACTTATCGGCTATATTCCGTACTAGCTTATGGGACCAATAAATTTGCCTTCTATACAGCACCACCTATCGAAATGATAATGTACTAAGCTAGGCGAACCAGTTTGACCTAGCGGCTGTATTTTGTACTAAATATATTTTATATACACCAAGACGGGCAATTCCACAACTTCGTTTTGACGCTAAATTTTGTACTACGATGAAACGGATTGAACTGGTTTTCAATTAAAGAAATGATTATTTTAACAAAATGCAAACGATGTTTCAAATTGTCGTTAGCGATTTCCTATCCTTTATTTAAAATTTCTACAACATATAGGCATCAATCATCGATAGGATATTCGACTGCCAATTACAAAAAAATGTCCTATCGATATATAATAAATTTCCCTGTTTTAAGCAGCTTGTGACATAATTCCTAAACAACAGCGATTGTTTTTGTATTAAACTGTCATGAGGCTGCGATGGCAGCTGGTCAGGGGTTGTCTCCGCCAGAATTGGCGCAACCAAAGCAATACTGCTGCAGCCACAGCCTCAGGAGCTCCTGCCACACAGGCAACAACGAATAAATCAACGCACAGCAGCGCACGCGAAACGTTCGTTGAACGCGTAGAACGTGGACCCGGTCTGAGGGACTTCTTCACGGTGCGACCCAAGCGAAGGCTAAATGAAGAGGAGTACTCGCCAGCCTTGGACTGCAATGTGCCCTACCTGAATGCAGTAGACTACAGTGGCCACGGACGGCGGGTGCACTTCGAGGTGTACGGCTGCCAAATGAACACAAACGATACGGAGGTGGTGTGGAGCATTCTGCAGGAGCACGGCTACCTGCGCTGCGAGGACGCCTCAAATGCTGATGTCATAATGCTGGTGACCTGCGCCGTGCGCGACGGTGCCGAGCAGAAGATCTGGAATCGTTTGCGGCACCTGCGAGCGCTGAAGGAGCGACGCGGCACCAAACGACAACCGCTGCAGTTGACAGTACTGGGCTGCATGGCGGAGAGACTCAAGGAGCGACTGCTCGAGCAGGAGCAGTGCGTGGATGTCATTGCGGGGCCGGACAGCTACAAAGATCTGCCAAGACTGCTGGCCGTTGCTCGGCACTATGGCAACTCGGCCATCAATGTGTTGCTCTCACTGGACGAGACCTATGCGGATGTGATGCCCGTGCGCCTCAACTCGAACTCGCCCACTGCCTTCGTTTCAATCATGCGCGGCTGTGACAATATGTGCACCTACTGCATTGTGCCCTTCACTCGTGGTCGCGAGCGTTCACGACCACTCGAGTCAATTGTGCGTGAGGTGCAGACACTGGAGGAGCAGGGCGTCAAGGAGGTGACCCTCCTGGGCCAAAATGTCAACTCGTATAGAGACAGAAGCTCCGAGCACGCGGACAAGGCCGTTGGTGATATGGCGCCCGGATTTAGTACGGTTTACAAACCCAAATCGGGCGGATTACCATTTTCGGTGCTGCTGCAAAGTGTGGCCGAGGCTGTGCCGGAGATGCGCATTCGTTTCACATCGCCGCATCCCAAAGACTTCTCCGACGAGGTATTGCGCGTCATTCGAGACTACCCCAATGTCTGCAAGCAGCTGCATTTGCCGGCCCAATCGGGCAACACGGCTGTGCTGGCCAGAATGCGACGTGGCTACACTCGCGAGGCCTACTTGCAGCTGGTGGCGCACATTCGTCAGATACTTCCTGATGTTGGCCTGTCCAGTGACTTTATTTGCGGCTTTTGCGGTGAAACGGAGGCCGAGTTTGAGGACACCATCTCGCTGATCGACAGCGTGCGCTACAACGTGGCCTTCCTCTTCGCCTACAGCATGCGCGAGAAGACCACGGCACACAGACGCTATGTGGACGATGTCCCGGCTGCAGTTAAGACAGCTCGGCTGCAGCGCATGGTGCAGACTTTCCGAGAAGGTGCCACGCAGTTGCACAAACGCTTCGAGGGTCAGGAACAGCTCATACTCATCGAAGGCAAAAGCAAGCGGTCCGACAGCTACTGGTTTGGACGCAACGATGCCAACATCAAGGTAATTGTGCCCGCCGCCTCCCTGCCCACATCACAAACCAATGAAGGCGCCAAGGACATCGACGTGGGCGATTTTGTAGTCGCTCGCATCGTCGAATCCAACTCTCAAGTCCTGAAGGGCTTGCCGCTGCACATCAGCAGCATTAGCACTTATAATCAGCAGAAAAAGTTGAATACAATAAAAATGGTTAGCCAGCTTTAATCAAACTTAATTTATGTACATCACGTCTCCATGGGCAGGTTGCTGCTAATTGCGTTCACTGCCGCGGATTGTTCCGCACTCCTGCCATGATATTTGGCTATATTACTTCGATAGAACTCGAAGATCTCAGCACTGGCCGCTCGGCAAATACATTCGATATCATTGAACTGCGCAATCTTGAAGGCTCCTTTCGTTTGCACCAGCAGCAAGTTGCCATCCACAGAGTCGAAGGCAAACGTAAAACTGGCCTGCTGGTGCAGTGTCTCGTTCTGTTCGGGGTCCAGCACAAACTCACCCTTCTCATTGATAATGCAGTGGACTGCCGCAAAGCTGTACTTTAAGGGCAGGCCTCCAATGAGCATGGCCAGACAAGCTGCATTCAGGGCGCACGCGTCTATCTACAAAGCAATTGTTTAGTTCTAGTCGGCAGGCCTGACAATATCGTCTGTTGAGCTTACGCTTCCACGATCCTCCAACTCCTGCACTTGCACTGACATCTTTGCGCGCGGATATGCCTCACTCAGCAGCGCAAGTTCCAAGACATCTCGTATTGCTGCTTCGCGTATGCGTTCCTTTACCTGTGGCAAGCCGGCCTTGGGACGATAGTTGCACTCCAAGTAGCTGCCTTCAATGCTGAGATTTTGAGTCTTCACCTCGATGGGGCCCAGCACGGCGGCAATGACTACTGTGGCCCCTAAGAAATGTCAATAGTTAGCCGGCACTTAAACATGAGTTGGAAATCAGCACAAACCTTGGCTGTACATAACGGAACCATCGCAGCGGGAGAGCGGATTGAATTTGCAGTGCATCTCGCGTAATTTGTCTTTGGTAGCATCTTCAGTATCTGTTTTACCCATTGTAAAATATAATCAATCCAACAAACAACGTGCGTGCATTAATAAAAGCGAATTAGTGATGAGCGATATATATGCTAACAGTTACTCGTTACAAGCACATCAAAACGCCCACCACTCTGCAAAAGTATTGAATCCACAGGTTGCAGGGTAGTACGCTGGTCACACTAGTCAAAGCGTCAGTAAATAAAATGTAAAACTCAAGGTTATTAGCGTATCTGCTGATGAATATTTATTCAATTTGTCAACGATGGGCAATACACACATCTTAAAAGCCTAAAAGAATTATAAAAATTTCTAATGAAATCACCGACACGATTGGAGAATTTTATTTATATTGTGATTCATTTTGTTATCAAACTTTGGAGCTGCGTACCTAGTTCAACGCACAGCAAACTTCAAGTACCCAAATAGCCACCACATTTCAACAGTGACTTGTAACTTGTAACTGATAAATACACATACACATACAGTGGCAAGGCCTCTAAAACTTGTTCATTCCACAAAGTAAACGCCCGCAGTTCAGGTTAAATCTCTCTGAGTACGAAAGCAGAACAATGTCTGGTAAGCCCCACTTGTTGCATTAAGTCAGTCCTGCGTCTTGCATAATTACTAATTAACACACACGCTTAACTACAGGTGAAAATCCATTTGCGCAATTCGAGAAATCCTTCTCCAAGGATGGAACAGTGTACAAGTACTTTGACCTGGCTTCCATTGACAGCAAATATGGTAAGTTGACTACGTGGAACCGTGGAAAGAATAGCATAAATAGCTCAATAACCACCTGTTTAATGCAAACGGCAACGACTTGAAGTTTGACCTCAGCTGCCCACCGTCCCAGCGGCGACCGCTTTAATTTGCAAGTCCAAGCAGTGTCAGTGGCTAGGTGACTTACTTAACGACATGTTCGGCTTTATTCCAGCCTTAGCTTTCTAAAACGCGCCTCGCTCTCAGCTAAAAGCGAAAGTTATCAATGCGATGTGTTTAGTTGAGGGGTCAGAAGGGCTCGGACACGCCAGGCACACGACGACGCCGGCGTGTGCTTTGATAAGGCCCGACTACACTATATTGTGCGCTAATAAAGCTCTTATATTGTGTAGACACTTATCAGCATGAGCAAGACAAATTCAAACTGCTGATATCGGATGATTTCGTGGTCTGATGCTTCGGGCGCAAGTGCGTAGGAATATTTATGTGTGTGAATCTTTGTAGAAGCGGAATATTTTTAAGTGCGGCATTTTAAGTACTATTAGTTACCCAATCGCAAAGGGCAAGTGTTGCACACCTTGAATAAAAAGCATTCGACCCTATAAAAAAAAATCGCTGTAGCTGATAAGTATTTACTACCAGTTTGTTTAGGCAAACATCGTTTTATTGGCCAGGTAGTTAACCGTAACTTGAAACGCACTCTTTTACAGACCAGCTGCCCTATTCGATTCGTGTGCTGTTGGAGTCTGCGGTGCGCAACTGCGACAACTTCCATATCCTCGAGAAGGATGTGCAGAGCATTCTGGGCTGGACGCCTGCCCTGAAGCAGGGCTCCAATGATGTGGAGGTCTCGTTCAAGCCAGCGCGTGTCATTCTGCAGGTGCGTTGCCAAAAGTTACCTGCAATTGTATTTTTGCTTAAAATATATTATTTAAATGCTTGCAGGACTTCACGGGCGTCCCGGCCGTTGTGGACTTTGCGGCAATGCGCGACGCTGTCTTGGATCTGGGCGGCAATCCCGAGAAAATCAATCCCATCTGTCCTGCGGACTTGGTCATTGATCACTCCGTACAGGTTGACTTCGCCCGAGTGCCCGATGCCTTGGCCAAGAACCAGAACCTGGAGTTTGAGCGCAACAAGGAGCGTTTTACTTTCCTTAAGGTAACATACGCGTTATATAAGCCTGAGCACATTATGTAACCATTATAATATCGAATTATAGTGGGGCGCCCGTGCCTTTAACAACATGCTGATTGTGCCACCTGGCTCGGGCATTGTGCATCAAGTTAATTTGGAGTACCTGGCACGTGTCGTCTTCGAAGGTGATTCTAGCGATGGAAGCAAGATTTTGTACCCCGACAGTGTTGTGGGCACCGACTCACACACCACTATGATCAACGGCTTGGGAGTGCTGGGCTGGGGTGTGGGCGGCATTGAAGCCGAGGCTGTCATGCTGGGCCAGTCCATCTCTATGCTGTTGCCTGAAGTCATCGGCTACAAGCTGTTGGGTAAACTAAGCCCTCTGGCCACCTCCACGGATTTGGTACTGACTATAACGAAACATTTGCGACAACTGGGCGTGGTTGGCAAATTTGTCGAGTTCTACGGACCCGGCGTAGCAGAGCTAAGTATTGCGGATCGTGCCACAATCAGTAACATGTGTCCCGAGTATGGAGCCACCGTCGGCTATTTCCCCATTGACGAAAACACGCTCGGCTACATGAGGCAAACAAGTGCGTAAATGGCAATCACAGCTAACATTGCTGGCTCGTTAATTTATTTTTATTGCTGCAGATCGCTCTGAGAAGAAAATTGATATTATTCGGGAGTATCTGAAGGCCACGCAACAATTGCGCAACTACTCCGAAGAGGCTCAAGATCCAAAGTTCACTCAGGTTAGCTGATTGCAAAACTTGAATAATTGCCGTTCTTCACGTACGAACTTACTTGCAGAGCATCAGCCTAGATCTGTCAACGGTAGTCACCTCTGTGTCGGGCCCCAAACGGCCGCATGATCGTGTTTCGGTCTCAAATATGCCCGAAGACTTCAAGTCCTGCTTGTCCAGTCCAGTAAGTTGAACAAATTTCGCTCTTATGAGATAAACAAAGCCCAGTGATGCTTGGACATCTGACAAAACTGAACTTAGTGTATCCCATAAATTGAAATCCAAATCACATTTCACACAATCTAAGAACTCATCAACGAACCGACTGTTAGGCTGCTTACAAAAGAGCTATCTAAAAGAAACAGCAACTGTGATATGTGATAGCTTCTAATGTAAAATCACGGCTACTATTTCCTTAGATAACTCGATATAAATTGCAATGGCTGGGACCTTTTTCTCACTGCGAATTGCGTTGATGTGTTAGCTTTATGATTGCGAGTCCATCAGAAGCGGGCACACCGATGCAGCTAATTGTGAAATGCCGCACCACAGGCATTTGCAAGACACTACCACGTAACACTCAGAACTGAAACCTGGTTCTTGGCCAGCTAGCTCTTATAAGCAGCGTTGCGT
This sequence comes from Drosophila colorata, assembly GCA_035041545.1. NCBI lineage: Eukaryota > Metazoa > Arthropoda > Insecta > Diptera > Drosophilidae > Drosophila > Drosophila colorata. The sequence continues at coordinate 2,709,405 of JAWNLD010000680.1, read as the reverse complement.
TCAATGGCCGCTGCCAGCGCATCAAGTTTCCAACGCCAACAGCGTTGGCTGATCGGTTTTGGTTATTACCAAAATTCGCTGAGAATGCGCTTTGTTTTCTGGCACGCTCGATATTTTTATGCCGAATTTCTAAAATTGTGAAGTGCTATTGATTTTATTGCAATTCGTTGGACTTTAACGGATTCTGAACCCGGGCCTGGCCCGGTCTGGCCTGCACCGATGGGGCCTCATGTGACCGCTTCCGCAAGCAAACTGACCTACAAATAGTTTGACAAAGCGGGGTCATTGAACGCCCAGTAGGCTGCGTTTCTACATCAGCATTCTAATCAGCAATTTCTACTTTTTGCCACATTTTAGGTTGGATTCAAGGGATTCGCTATTGCCCCAGAATCCCTTGCCGCCAGCGGCGAGTTCCAGTGGGACGATGGCAAAACATATAAGCTCCAGCACGGATCCGTGGTCATTGCGGCAATTACGTCCTGTACAAATACCTCGAATCCTTCAGTGATGCTGGGCGCGGGTCTGCTGGCCAAGAAAGCGGTCGAGAAGGGACTCAGTATTCTGCCCTACATCAAGACGTCATTGTCGCCCGGTTCTGGTGTAGTGACCTACTATTTGAAAGAGTCGGGCGTCATTCCGTTTTTGGAGAAGCTTGGCTTCGACATTGTCGGCTACGGCTGCATGACCTGTATTGGAAACTCAGGTCCCCTCGAGGAGAACGTGGTCAACACCATTGAGAAGAATGGCCTAGTTTGTGCCGGTGTCCTGTCAGGAAACCGTAACTTTGAGGGTCGCATTCATCCCAACACCCGCGCCAACTACCTGGCCAGTCCCTTGTTGGTTATCGCGTATGCCATAGCAGGACGCGTGGACATTGACTTTGAGAAGGAGCCCCTGGGCGTAGATGGCAACGGAAAGAACGTGTTCCTTCGCGATATTTGGCCAACGCGCACCGAAATTCAAGAAGTGGAGAACAAGCACGTCATTCCCGCCATGTTCCAGGAGGTCTACAGTAAGCCAGCCATTTGTAAAAAGCTTTAAACTAAATTCTAAAGCCTTATATCTGGTAGGTAAGATTGAAGTGGGCTCAGAGGACTGGCAAACTCTGGAGGTGTCTGATGGCAAGCTGTATCCGTGGAGCGCAGAATCCACCTATATCAAGCGTCCGCCCTTCTTTGAGGGTATGACTCGCACGCTCCCTAAGCTGCAGAGCATTCAAAAGGCACGCTGTCTGCTCTTCTTGGGTGACTCTGTTACCACAGATCACATCTCACCCGCTGGCTCTATTGCCAGAAACTCACCAGCAGCTCGCTTCCTCTCTGGGCGCAATTTGACTCCTCGTGAGTTTAATTCGTATGGCTCGCGTCGTGGTAATGACGCCATCATGGCACGAGGCACATTTGCTAACATCCGCATCGTTAACAAATTGGTCCCAAAAACCGGGCCGCGCACCCTCCACGTACCCAGCCAGGAGGAATTGGACATTTTCGATGCAGCCGAACGTTACCGCGAGGAAGGTGTCCCGTTGGTTCTGGTCGTTGGCAAAGATTACGGCAGTGGCAGCTCTCGCGATTGGGCCGCAAAGGGTCCATTCCTATTGGGTGTAAAGGCAGTCATTGCAGAATCATATGAGCGCATTCATCGATCCAACCTGGTCGGCATGGGCATTATTCCCCTGCAGTTCTTACCTGGCCAGAGCGCCGAGACTTTGAAGTTGAATGGTCGTGAGGCGTACAACATTGCTCTGCCCGAAAACGGCTTGAAACCAGGGCAGAAGATCCAAGTTGAAGTATGTATAAATTGAATGAATAATATGTAACATTTATTTAACTATGATGTACCTTTTAGGCCGATGGAAACGTGTTTGAGACAACGCTGCGATTCGACACCGAGGTGGATATCACATATTACCAGAACGGTGGCATCCTCAACTACATGATTCGCAAGATGCTCTCCTAAGTTTTCCCTTTTTTATTTGCATATTCCATTTGCATTTTTAATACTGTACATTGTAGTCTCCTAAGTTTTCAATGTGTGCTGGCTGGTGCTTTCCCTGATCAATGGTCGAACCAATAAAATTAAGCCTACATTTCGTTAGTCGCCTTCCCTAATTGTCCTCAAAGAGTTCACAGGTCTAACAGAGTAATATAATATAATTATTATTATATTTCTATATCTATAATACCTTTGTCAAAACGTGATCGAATAAGATACACAATTTAATCTGCGCGGATTCAGGTTTTTTTCTAAATGATAATATTGTCGAAACAGTTTGTTGTACCATTGATGATTTAATATACACACACTTATCTAAAAATCTACCTTGCATGATTTATTAATTCAATAAACAGATTGGGTTCATGATTTGCGTTATGCAATATTTGCTTATCAGTGAAATAATCAGTTATTAGTCAATGCATTACGTTTATAATATAACTGTCAGCCTATATTTCTTTCCGCACAGAAATGAACTTAATTATATAATCTGTAAGTACATATATCTATATAGGTAAATACAAGCCATATGTGAGTGTTGTCCACTGATCCATAATAAACACCACACTGAAACAGCATTGGACGGGCACAATTCGAACTTTAAATTCTTTAAATATATTTGAGCACTTACCGTTGTTTTCCTGTTTGAAATTTGGTTGCCGATCTGATCGATGTGACGTAATCGATTAGTATTCCCAAGTTGACTTTGAACCCATCTCTCTACGACTTAAGCAAAGTAGGGAGCGTTATATTTTTATTACACCCTTTTCAACTTTTTAAAATTTAATAAATACAGTGATGTAACCGCCGAGCTCCAAAATTGTACATGAATTGAACTTAGTTTACTTGAAGAGTTCAATAGAGTCCAGAAATACTTAGAAATGTATACTGTAAATATCAGATGTCTAGAAAGAAACATCCAGGCTAGTACTGACCACCACAATAGCTTTTAGAATTTTTTTAATCGTTCTCAGAGATAAGCTCTGCTGATCATGTCATTATAAGTAATATAGGACTTTGGCAGTGCGACATTGTTGACCTCCATATATGTAAAGAAATGGGTTAGTATTGAGATGGATTATCCATATCGGCTCGATTTCGACATCATTATTTGTCTATAAGCGTTACAGGTCTTGCAACCTAACAGAAAAGTTCAATGTCGAAAGCTTACTCAGGTCAGCAAGTTAAAATCCTGGATTCTAGGTTGCCCTACACAATAATAAGGTCTAAAAAGAAAGTTTAATATTTTGCTGTACATGTAAGAAATACGTTAAAAGCTGCTCCGATATTGGGATACTAAATAAGCTTATAAACTGTGAATCTGTTTACATGTTCGCAGACTGAAGATATCTCCCTTATTAAAAATAATGATATGTGGTCTGAAAAAGATCGCGTTCCATTCTTAACTATAATAGTTTCGCAAACCCAATAATTATAAAATACAGTTTTTTGGTCAATAAAGTGAGACTTCAAGTTGTTTTAAGGATGGTTATGATTGCATTGACTTTACCTTAACAATATTTACATGAAATTCTCGTTTCACAGTGCCAAAAATCTATAAATTCTTGGTTTGTACTTTATTACAATGCATGCTAAAACTACATTTCCTTCAAAGAACACACATACATCCAATAAGGGCCTTAATAGGGCACCCTGTCATGATAAAAAGGACACAATTAGGTAAGTACTAGCGTCAGAATGTCCAGCTTGGCTTTATAAAAGTATTATTGTAACATTATTATCAACATCATCATCAATTACATACTTAAATTTATAATGTACAAGACTGCTATAATGATACATGTGCTATAATTATTTCTGCTTGTTATCTGCTTTCCATTGCCTCTGGTAGTATAATGTATAAAATCACTATAACAAAAAATTTACACTTTAAGCTACAACACTTTGGGTACTTTTAAGTTAAATTGCATTAGTTATGTAGGTAAACATTGCAGAGCGTAACAAATTTGTTTTAAACTAATTGTAATTAACATTTAAACGCCCTAACAAAAATGATCATTATTTAGAATTTAGCTAATTAATCTGTGCCATTTTCTATTCATCTCGTCAGATATTTACAAATGTGAAGCACGAGTTGCGCTCCAGCTGGCATAGCAACAAATCTCTGGTGGTTCCTCAGTACGTTGCGTAAATGCAGTTGCGATTTCGTTTGGTTTTCTTTAGAGTTGTGCGGTTACCAGCGTTACCAGCGTATTTGGTGCTTGTATTGCTCGTCTATGGCAATGCGTTTGATGGTCTCATAACCAAGTATAATGCTGAATGAGAAGGCTGCCGACTGCACCAAGCGTGCGGACAGACCTTTAAAGAAGCAATTGAGTTTCTCCTCATGCCACAATTCGCGGAACGCAACGCCCATTGAGTCTAGCCGATGAACCTGGAAAAAATAAAAAATATTTAAATGTCTGATAAGTAAAACTTTATGTATCCGATCTAAAAAGACTTACTTGAAGGCGTGCTCGTACTATGTCCAAAGGATTTGTTAGTATTGTCGTTGTAAAGCCACCCAAGCTGCCGGCCACACATTGGATAAAGAGATGAGAGACCCAACTGGGGCATAACCGACACAGCTCGTCTACAATTTCATATGGAATAAACAAATAAATAGAAAATATAACTTTAAATAAATAAATAATATGTACTACAAATTGAGTTTACCTTGATATAGATGATAGAACGCCCACCACATTGCCGAGTTGGGCACATAGGCCATTAGGCTGGCAGTGTAACCTCTGTAAAAGCCCCGTAATCCATCGCGTCGCAATATCTCACGCCCTATATCCATAGATATGTGCAAGCGGCTACGGCCAGGCCACGATTTAATACCCAAGGGGTTAATATCAGCTTTTGAGCCAGCATGGGCCGACATGCCCAGGACCATGGCGTGTTGTGATATTACGTCAAAAGGAACTATAATGGTCTGGCCCACCAGGGATGCGCAGCCACCGCCAACTAAAGCTTTGAGACGGTGACCAGCACCCAGATCAGATAGTATGTGTCGCACACCTTCGTAGGTGCTTATGTAAAACACGCCGGATACGATTTGCACTGAAGATATCCAGAAGCCGCGATACAGACCGGGCACACCCTCAGACCGGTAGATTTTCATGGCACAGTCAATCATGCCTTTGTATATGTCGCTCTTATGCTGCACCTGCAGCTGAGTCTTGATCACAGTCAACGGGAATAGGCAACATCGCACCGAAAAAGAGCTCAACATGGACAGTGGAAAGAACTTGGTCTTGTTCATCATGTCCCACTCGATTGTGCGTATGTAGGGGCCCTCATTCTCGCTGGTCCGGTTGGCCGAGCCGGCAACACCGCTTTTGGCCTCCGTGGTCACGCCGATACTGTCCGACATTGTGTTAGCTGTATCTGGAACAGCTGTCGGAGACCGTGCGCTTACCAAGCTGCGCTTGTTGCATGCGTTGCCAGTACCCAAATAATGCAAACGGGACACTCTGGAGTCAAAATCAGCTATACCGTTTCTGTATCTTTGTTTACAGCATCATTGTCTGCTGTTGACAGTCTGCAACCAGCCTGGCATGCATTAAATATGATGTGTTCCTATGTGCGTGGGACTGTCTGAAATGGGAGAAATATCGTTATAAGATACATATGCATTTACGTTGACGCAATTGAGAGGCGACTGCACGAAAATCATTGTATTTCCAAGGTTAACGTTCGGGAGCATTCGTATTATTATGTATCCATCGACCTTTTCTGATATTTTGGTCTTTGTTTTCAATGCTGTTATTGTTCACTTGGCGGCAAGGGCTTCGGGATCACCTGGAGCCATATGTTTACAGATGTGTTTGTAATTATATAATGCGCACAGACACAACCAACACTACCACCTGACCGAGTGACCGCGTCATCACCCCTCGCTTATCATTTTGGCCCTACGCAATGCGCAATCAGCATATTTTTAATAGGATTTTCCTCTACAGAGATATCGCTTACTTCCGCAACGGTCCAGTGTGAACTCTACTTGGCAATATTAATATTTGTTGTTGATTGAGACACTCACTCTTGCACCCACCCTGTTCAATATTATTGTTGATATTTGATTTTGTATCGAACAATCGATATATAAATTCGAAACTATATATTAAAATCATCAATATTTTTTTGTATTAAACGCTTGGAAGTTTTTCCAAATGTTATTTTACTTTCTTAAGAGGAGTAAAAATCAATTAATTAAATTAAATAAAACCATACACACGTTTGCAGAAACATTCCTTAATTGCGCTTAATAAATGTTATTTTAATTAATCGATATTTCTATTTCGATATATCGCTACAGCGAATGCATACAGCATGTATATATCGTTAACGCACCTTCACAAAGTGGCAGCTCTTTTAACTGCTGGAAATGTGGACACACTGATCCATGTGCGACATTTTTAAATTTAAAAAAAAAAAAAAAATTATTATTTTCGCAAGTGTTTCTGAAAGTTAAGTTATGTTACTTTTTATTTATATTTTGTACAATTAATTTTTAAATATAATTTAAAGGTTTTTTTTATTTTTGTTTTGAAAGTCATCTGTTATATGTTTTTTTTTTGTGTCTTATATGTAATTGTCATTAAATTTCCCAATGCATGAATTTCGAGGAATCTGATTGGTTGTCGCATATACTGGCTGCACACCAATTACTTTCTTGATGGGCGTTTTGAGTCTGCGCAATATGTCACAGCATCCCAACCACCTATCAACCCTTAAGTACCAGCACATAAATCATAGTGAACGCTGGCCGCATCCTAAGAATTTCTGTATAGCCAACAGTTGCCACGGGTACTTCATAACCGTTGCACGGCATTAACGGAATGCGTCGATCACTGACTGTGACAAGTGAATGCCATGAAGTGATTAATAATTTAAAGTTATTGATGCACGGAAATAAGCCGAAATCCTATTAATGAATTTTTGCATGAAAAAGACATCCAAGTTCAAGAGTGCATCCGCCAGTGGGCAAACTTCAGTCAAGTGTGACTTCTAGAGACCAAACACATGGATACAGCTAAACTGGTAAGACCATAATCTCGTTAAACATCTAATAAGTGAACGTTGTAGCAATCTTAAGTACTTAAAGCTTTAATTCATTCAGACACTGTACATACATTTACTCGTAAAATAAGTTTAAGACCTGGTCTTAGCCATAACTAAGCGTATAGCCCATATTCTCCATGAGCGTCTCCTTAATCGCCGGCTGAAGTGCTCTTTGCATGTAAGTGGTGAGCAAGCCGCGCACGCCCATGGAGAAGAGCTTCTCCAGCTCAGAGGACATGGCATCACCCACAAACTCTTCGTGATTGTTGTGGCCGCCACCGCCGCCGCTACCGCCGCTGAAAATATCAGCAAAGGCTCGGGCATCGGGCTTGACAAGCCGCTGCAGTTGCTCATCCTCAAAATGCAGGACGTCTTCGTTGAAATGTATTTCATCCGAAAAGTCTGTGGGTAACGCATTCCGACGACGCCGGCGACGTCGCTTGCTCAGCTGTCGCCGACGGTAGAAGTTGTCGCCGTTCAAATCAAAGAACTCGTTGGAATCACCGAATCCTTCGTTGCTTCCAAAGGTCAAGCCCTGATCTCGCTGTGTAGTATGCTCCAGCCGGATATCGTAGTCTGGCTTTGGATACGTGCCAGCGGTACCCGCAATTACATGTGGCTCACCCAGCTCCACCTGAGGTGCCGTTCCCTCGCCGTAGCCGAATCGTCGCTTCGAGTTCTGGCGTAGTCTGATGCCACTCGGACCCTGGCAGCCGTGCGCAAACACGGAGATAAAGCCAGGCTCCGCAAAATGCGAATCTGTGCGCACTGAGGCGGCTCCCGACCTTCGAGACTGCTCATACGAGGGCGCCGATGAAGCGGGTCCTAACGGCACAGTACGAAACTCGATTCCCGCGTGCCTCATTCGCAATATCATGTTGCAGCGTCCGCCGGTGGGTTGAAGGATGACCTTGCCGCTGAGCGTTAAATCGGGGAAAATGAGGCGTGTGTCCAGCGTGGAGTTCTCCGTGCTGAACTTGCACTTGTCAATCTCCACCCAGCGCGACGAGGATTTTGCCGGCGGCACTCGCACCTTAAGATCCTCGACCTCCACACGAGATATGGCCAATTTGTGTGGCTGCCGGTGCTGATATTGTTGCTGTTGTTGTTGTTGGTGCTTTTGTTGATGTGTCGAGAGCAGCTCCTCAAAATCCAAAGCACTGCTGCTTATACCACTGGCAGAGCTGTCGCCATACGGATAAGGACGTCCATTGCGTCGTATGTGTTTGGCATAATAGCCGCGGCCGTAGTTTGCACTGCCGCCCACATTGTAGAAATCATCCTCCGGCTCGCTATGCTGCCCGTAGAAACTGTTGTACAGCTGATAGGGGGTCTGCATTGGCTGGTCCCACATGGAACGGGAACGAGCTCGCGAGGAGTCCTTGGTTTGAGCGCTGCGACGGCGCATGTGCTCCAGTGCGTTCTCCAGCCGATTCGAACAGCGGTGCGGCGTCTGGTAGGGCTGGCTTACAACAGCTGAAATCAAACCCGTCCACATGAGTCACCATGGGATCAGTCATTACACGTAAGCTCACCTTGCAGCAGGGCGCTGAGCAGCACAAGGCGCTTCAGACTATTCTGATCTGATCCTGATCGTGGCATGGTGTAAGGCTGGCTTTGCACATCGAAGTGTTAGACGAAGATGTCAAGCAGACCCGGACTAAGCACCACCAGTCTGGTCCAACGCTCAACTGAAAATGCGCGCCCAGCTACGGCGGCAACGCATGCGAGACCGAGAAACTCGCTCGGTCGCGCTTCCATACACACAGCCGCAGCAGCACCCACAAGAAGTTCACGACGACGACGCAGACGACGCCGACGTCGTGTCACTGCCTCATCATGTGCAGTGAAAGTGTTTTCCACGACAAGCGGCAGGCACACCAACGCACACGAGCGTGGCAAAAACCGCTCGCACAAAGGCCAAAAGAAAAGCATTGTCTTTTGTCGCTGCCGCTGGCTGCTGCAAAGTAGATCAAAGTAACTTGCAAACGCAAAGCAAACACGACGTCAACGCTGGCATCGACGGCGTTTCGTAATGTCAGTTGCGGGCGCGCATGCGCCGTAATATTAGCCACCCGCACACACATCGCGGGTAAAAAGTTCAAAGTTGATCAAGCCAGCAAACTTGTCAGTTAGTTGTGCTCAATTGCCTTGCTATTCAATTGAATGAACCATTAGCTTAAAGTGGGACCATACCCACTTTCTGGTTTGATCACCATTTTGTTGTAAACCACTTTGCTTAAACTTTGACTGTGATTGCAACCCAAAAAAAAAATTGTTTGCGACTCCAGTCGATAGACTCCAGCTAATAGGCTGTGTGTTCGTGATCATCATTTTCCACATCCAGGCAGGCCTTGGGTCGAATATTTATCATCATAGCTATTGTTATTACTTAAAGTATAATATATAGCTATAAAAACTATCAGTCTTAATATTTTTAAATATCACTGGCTGGGATTCGAACATTCGTTTTTCAGTTGCCCAAAAACCGGGACCGTTGGACAACTCTTCTATCGAGGACTGCTGGTTCGAATCTTGATTCGTCATATTCTTCCCAATTATAATGAAACTTTTTAATTTTTAACCTACAACAAAAACTATATAGATTTTTTGGCGTTTATTTTAATTAAGAGGTAGAATATATTTCAGGAATTTCTCGTTTGCCTAATTACTCGTTGAACTAAAAGTAAACTAAAACTCATTAAGATTCAGTTAGGGCAAATTTAGATGTTTAGATAATGTTAAAAAAAAACAAGTAAGATTGCTCTAGTAGATGGGACTCGATTAGGAGTTACCTTAGACCCCTAAATTTTGTGTTTCCAGCTCTCATAATCTACGAAAGAAGTTTTAAAAAATCTTAAGTAGTAGTAGATTTTTATGGATTTTAGAGTGGGATGATTACTGATCATAAACTTGATCTGCGTGAGCCAGTGACGAGCCTATATTCGGAAAGTCCAGTTTCGAAACTGAAGTCTCCAGCTCTTATATGTTCCGAGATCGACTCCTCATACAGACACACAAACGTTCAGATATAATATTGGGCTGCAGATTCATCGTCTTCCTGTTTCATATTTGCACAAACCATTATAGCCTTTTTACACATTTTTAATGGGTTCAGTGAACAAAACTGTTAAATCGAAATTAAACGCGGATGTTCGAATTGTTTGGGCTTAAATCCGGTTGGCAACCTTGCTTTTGACATCTACCAAAGCAAAACTTTCAAAGCAAAAAAACCGATTATTTTCGATAATTCTTGAGTCTGCACTTACCGCGTGCCAAGTGGAAACGCTTCGCCGGTCGCGTTTGACGGTTACGCTAAATTATGCTGGTAATTTGATTTTACAAATTGTTTGCTTGCACTTATTAAATCCAGCCCAACATCTTCACCGCCTGCAGTCATATATTTTGCAATTTATAAATTGGTAGGCACATCAAATGGCAGCAACGTTTCCTATCTCGGTGTACTTGGGTATTGCAAAATGTAATGCCACATTTAAAGTTTAATGTACCAAATTTACATAACCTTTAGCTCTATTTGCTATCTAAATAGCCGGAGAAAGCTGCACGTTGCACGTTCTGTGCCTTCTAGCCAAGAAACTTGCCGCTTTCTGCGTTTCCGCACGAAGGTAAATTCGTTGCAGCTTGGGCAAGCAAAAACACATGTGCACACACTGACATATTATTAAACAAACAAATACATACATACATATGTATGAACGTGTAGGTGGGTTTGTTAGCTTGTAATTAGGGGTAACTATAGCACAAATTATTCTCAAGTGCGCCGATGCGCAACGCTTGGTGTGTGCCAGTTTCTAAGTGTCAAGTGCCAATAGGCTCCCCTTCTGAGGGGGCGGAAGCTGCAACTTGCAGCAGACAGCAAAAGTGGAGGGCGAAAACAAACATCGTTGAAGTGCTCGGAGCACAGATCAACGATGGATCTGCCTGCAGCATTAGATCTGGCTGACTGGCAGCTAGAAAGTGAAAAGCTTGCCAGCCATAATGAGCGGAGAGAGTGGCAGATGCCACCGCCCATAAACTCGGCTGACCTCAGTCCACGCAGCTCATTAAACGTAAAAGTGTCAATAAACCGCAGGTTTCTATTGTCTTTGTCATGTGTAGTGATACGTAGTATGTATGTGCTTGATATGCCCCTGTCCACACTCGCTCCCAGTCCCAGCTCAGTTCTAGTTGGTGCGAATTTCGCTTTGGCGTGGACAATGCCCCATTACTTAATGACAGAGCTCACGGCTGCACAACAAAAGACCATTGACACCCGGGCACCACACATGGAGCAAGGCCGGAGCTAGAAGCTGTTAAGCTAATTGCCACAACTTCTTCGCACTTGAGTATGTCAATGTGACGAACACTTTGTTTTTATTCTATTTGTACCGGGACCTGTAATTGTAGCCGTAGCCGTTGCTCTAACCGTAACCTGTTGGGCCTGACCAGCGCCACGGGCAGCAAGGCTGCCGCCCCAGCAGGTGGCTTTAAAGTTGCGGGCCACGGCTCTTAAAGCTCGAGCAACCCCAAAACAAATTACGAATTGGCAATTCATTTGCCAAAATCGATGAAGAACCAAAACAAACTCATAACAATTTCCTGCTGCGCCTTGGTTCATTTCCTTCTTCGACAGGCCGACTACAGCGAGGCCAAGACCCATCTTGAGCAGCTTCAGCAGACACTGACGCACTTGGATCACCATCATCCCCATTCGCATCCACATCACCATGGGCTGTATCACGCGGCGCCAAATACATCGACTATAACCACAGATTCGGTGGTTTCCTGTGTCACCTCGACACTGCCGGCTGTCGGCAAGGCCACATCCTCGTCCTCATCCACCTCTAGCTGCGAGAACTCGGACACGGAGCGCAAGAAATGCCACAGTCACAATCACAGTCACAGCGACATGGATGTGAGCCACACGCTTATGGAGGCCATCTGCACTCTGCCGCTGCCCACTCATGGCCAAAGGTCGCCACCCTGTTGTCTGGCCATGGCCGGAAATGCGACGCCACCTGCAGGAGCTCTGATGAATGGCTTGGCCGGCAACGCCAACGGAGGATCCGCTTCCTTGTGCAATGGTGACTTTACTTCGATCGTACCTAATGTAAGATGCTATTTACCATTTGTCAAAGCAGATCTTGTGCGGGAGTCGTCCTGGTACGCGCATCACCACCATCACCATCACCACCACCAACTGGCCGACGAGCTGGTTATGTACACCACGCCAGCGCCGACGGCGGCAGCGGCAGCCGCCATTGGCAAATTTGGCCTGGACACATCCACGGAGGGTTACTTGAACGCAAGGTACAATGGTAAGCGTCCACGTCCGCCCGGATGCAGCTCCACGACCAGTGCAGCAACGTCTTGATGTTTGCTTTTTCTATTTACACGTTTTGTTTATATACTCCCATTATGAGTTTTCTGTTAGGCTTGGAGGCTTGGGGAGGAGTGGAGAGGGGGCTGTGGCATGGGTTTGGTTTGGGTTTCGCCTTGCTTGCGCTTGCTTCAGCCTGGAGGCGTTTTATTTATTTTTTGTTTATTTTGTTTTGCTTCAACTTTTTACTTTGCACACGTCTTTTATTAAGAAAACATTTTGTGGAAAATTAGGCTGTAAATATTTTGAATCATTCGAGCTTCACGCAACACAACAGAATATTTTACAAGAAGGATTTTTAAATTCAATATTTATAACTATATATGTGTATACATATTTACGGCCGAGTTAATAGAACAATTTTAAATTCAAATAACGACCCAAATATATTGCTACAGGTTTAATCCATTAAGTTTTAATACTTTAACGACTATAATATTAAATATTGATAACTACGTAGTACTTATGTACATACTAGTTGGCCAGATAAGAGAATAATATTTGTCTAAAAACAACTCAGTTTTGTATACTTATTAACATGCTCAGTTTGGAACATAAATCTTAATATTAAATGCATTGAAAATAAAATACACCTTTCCAGCCTATGAAAATGGGATGTTAGATTACTTTTCACGGTATAGTACCTTAATCGAATTTTATCATATTTGTATCTTTAGTGAATTGATTTAAATATTTTTTGTTGCTGTTTGGTTTTCTTTTCTATTTCTATCATTTGTATAGTATGAATGTCTTGTTATGTGCATATGACAAGGTCGATTTGCGGGCTCAAAGATATCCCGGCGCGAGCCGTAATGCGAAATATTATCTAACAAAAGTCAAGCTGTCCAAGTTTTACTACTGAAAATCACATTAAAAATGTTTCCTTTTCTTCTGCCCACCTGTCCAATGCCGCTCTGGATCTGCAGTGAATGTCAAAGGCGTGCGCCATGAAAGAACATCAACGTTCTTCGACTTACCCGCTGTGACGCACCCGCACCCGCACCCTCACCCTCACCCGCACCCGCATCCATATTGCTACAGGTAAGTTGTAAGTTGAAGTGGCAGTGGCAGCGAGAGCTACAGCCGCTGACAAGACAAGCCAGCAGATTGTAACCAAAACGAAGGCAACTTTAAGTCAATCAAGATTTTCTATTTTGTGCTTTCAATATTATTTATTTTCGCTAATGCTGCCGCCAGGTTTCCACCATCGCCACCCGCGGGTATTTTAAAAAAGACCGACGAAGGTAAGCAAATGAGAATATAAATTGAGAATCTGAGTATTAGAAAAGAAAAGAAATTATTAAAGACATGCGTTCATCATTTATTTAAATTATGCGAGGCTACGTGCTGCTCCAGGCGCCAAGCCGAGCTACGCAGGAGCTTAAGCTATCGGTTCTGCATGCCAATAACTCAATTTGTTTTGCTACAAGATGACTTGCATGGGAAGTTCTTCGTGCTATTTTTTTCTTCTTTGAATAAAATGCAAGAAATCGCGCACATAATTTACAATAACAGTATCCGCGGTGTTAGTAACCGCTAATCCAATTGGTGGCACGGGTATGGAATTCAATTTGAGAGCAACGCAGAAATGCGATGCTCTTAGTTGGCCTCCGGCTGCGGATGGAATGGGGTGGGGGAGTGAATGTGGGTGCTGATGGTGGTGGGGGTGGGTTGCAGTCAAACAAGCAACTCAATCACCCGCCGCTAAGTAGATTGAGTTGGGCGCACTTGCCGAGTGGTGCGGGTCGCACCACTGGGAACTACTTACTGTGTGCGCACTCCGTTTGGGCAGCCAACAGGTTTTCCACGCCCGTTTGTTGTTATCGGCAATGATGTTTTTACTTGTCGACACTTTCTCATGGATTATGCAAAGGTATCTCCTGAATTTTTAATGCGCCCAGCGTCGAGTCGCGTTGCCTGCTGATGTGATTTTGAGCGAGTGCCAAGGAGAGACCAGGACCAGGCGACCATCTAATGAAAAGGCCAATAAGAGTGGGGACAAACGCTGAGAGGCGGGCGGGGTTCGTTCTGTTGTTCGCCCTTAAATTGCAGCATATTGAGCATTTACAAGGGGCTGGAGTGGGTTGCTTAAATAATTAATTCGTGCTAAATACCTTGGCCATTTAGTGAAACAACACAGCATGCAAGTCGAACTATACTAATACCCTTCATGCCTCAGATAGTCTTCATATTCTACAAAATAACATTACTTTTGCTTAAATAACATATACTACTAATAATAAGATAAATATTTTAAGTTAAGATTTTTTTGAATGCCTTTTTTATTTTTTGCTTTATTTATAAATTTAGAAGAAATGTTTTTGGATTAGATTTACCCATTTACCACGCCGATTCGGTGAAACGCATATTGTATAAAAGCGAATTTTCAAAATTAAATTAAAATTTGAAATGATTTGGTCGTTTTAAACAAATTTTTACAAAGATCTTTTCAACCAGGAGGCCGTTTTTCCCTTAAAGGGTAACACATGTCTTAAGTTTAAATTTAAATTTCGTATAAATTTTTAAAAGTCATTTTGAACTCGATCGGATGAAAAACAAACAAGATCCAGTGCTTGCAGCTCAAGATATCCGAGAGTTATTTTTTACATCTCTAAGAAAGATGTGAAGAAAAACCAATATACAACGGTTTTATATATGTAGATGGGATACATCTACATAGATGCATTTAAATTTTCTTTAATTAAAATATGGTGACAAAGAAAAGAAAACGGATACTGAATTATTATTTATTTAATATTTTATTATTTAATTAGGCATGTAATAAATTGTAGACAGCTGATAAAAATAAAAACACATCTTTGTTGTATATTTTCAAATTAAGCATATATCAATATTGATTTCATCATCGAACAAATCTTTAATTGATTACAGAATACTTTTTATAAGAACTTTCGTTATTGAAGTAAACGTAACATAATCTCAATGAAAGAACATCGTTTCTCAGATTAAGTACTGCATTTAAATAACAAATACATTTTAGAAATAAGTATTTCGTTCTTGAGTTTACAAATTTCACCAAACTAGTGTTTGCTTTATGTACAAAATACTTTTTTTTCTCGGAGTGTATGATTATTAACAATCGCATTTTCCTTAAGCCTTCTGCCCGCTTTATCCAAACTCCTGCCTTTGCATTACATAATTTATCAAAAATGTGTAATACTCGTTGTAAAAGGTAGAAATTACTATGTAATTAGTACCCACTTCCAACTCGTTGCTTAAACGAGCATGAAAGCGGCTTTCATTCAGCTCTTTCAATTCCCCGCCCCTCCTTTCAGAGACGGCCGCTGCTGCCGCCGCTGCTGCGGCGGCTGCTGCATATTGCAACGATGTATCGGTTGGTCAGCACTTCCACCAGCACAACACGAAGATTGAGCATGCCGACTCCACGACAACAGCCGCTGCCGCCGCTCAGCAGCACCACCAGCAACAACAACAGCAGCAGCAGCACCACCAGCAGCAGCATCACGATTCACTGCACTCGCATGCCCACAATCATCAGCAAGCGCAGAATATACATCAGCAGGCACATCCTCACCTGGCTCCGGTGCACGCGGCCTCCGCCTTCAAATTCAGCCATACGGCCGTCATATCCAGCTCTGCAGTCTATGCCGCGGCTCCACACTATACCCACCAACAGCAGCCGCAGTCGCAGACGCATGGCGGCTCCATTGCCAGCGTCTATCGCGAGATTTCCCCAAGCACAGCTACGGGCAGCGAGCCGGATCTGAAGTACGATAGTGGTCCCTACAATACCACAATTTCTTCCACCTATCCGCCGCCATTGCGTCCGGGTGTGGTCGACTCCACGACTTCCAGCGAAGCGGAGCTTCGCCTCGATCAGTTTTACGCCAGCAATGCAATCTCCACCAGCAGCAACGGGCAGACAATCAGCCAGCGTCGTGGCTCGCTCCAACTATGGCAGTTTCTGGTGGCACTTCTGGACGAGCCAGCCACTAGGTAAGCGGAGAAAAAAGCAATGATATTCTGTGCCTACGTTTAGTTCAGTTCTAGCTGCATCGCCTGGACGGGACGTGGCATGGAATTCAAGCTCATTGAGCCGGAGGAAGTGGCCCGTCGCTGGGGCATACAGAAGAACAGGCCAGCCATGAACTACGACAAGCTGTCGCGTAGTCTGCGCTACTACTATGAGAAGGGCATAATGCAGAAAGTCAACGGCGAGCGGTACGTCTATCGCTTTGTCTGCGATCCGGATGCGCTCTTTAACATGGCATATGGGCACCTTACAAGCAAACAAGCTGACCAGCAGCACCAGTTGACCTTGTCGCTGGCCAAGTCATCGCCGGAGTCGCAATCGCAACCGCTTCGCGTGCAAAAATCGACGGCCGCAGATTACTACGACAGTGGCTTGCATAAGTATCAATAGGTGGAGTGTGGGAACACCGCGATGTGGGCGTAACCATGTCTCATGTACATTGTGTAATTTATTTTTGTGTGGGTGGTTGGGGGGCATACTGCTCTACAATGCGACTGTGCTTAGTTGTGAAAAAATACCACATCTTTAACGGTCGAACATGAAAGCAAGTGTTGGCAAGCGAGATGTGCTCTGCAGCGTCTATCGGTCGGCCACCACAAAGAATCGGCGGCAATCGACGAACGATCACATCTCCACAGCCGTTAGACGGTCAAATTTATGGTTGAAGTGCATAACTAAATATAGACTGTAGACCAGGTAAAAAGTGTATTAAACTTGTATTTGGTTATTAGATGGCTAGCGTTAGATGCATAGCTCATCTAAGCGAGGCCTTATCAGCAGCATATACATACATATATAACATTCATATATACAAAAGAAAAGTGTCCACCACTTAAATGTAATCGCGTTGAGGTTAAGTTGGCGTATTTAAATAAAGTATATACCGTTTTCTGTTCGTTACACAAATCCAACCCGTTGTTTCGTGTTTGTTTCTATCACTCTTCCTTCTTTTTCTTTTTCGGAACTGACTTCTCATCTGAATCCGAGTTGCTGCTGGACTTATCTTCGTCGCTGCTGCTGTCGCTTTCCAATTTGCGTTTCTCTGGCGACTTGGCCTTGGCCAGCTTCTCCACGTAGCTCTTTACCTTGTCCGACTGCGGGCTGTAGGCCCAGTGTATGAGCTCTAAGTGTAGGTCACTGGGCGCGCCTGTTTTTTCATCAAATAGTTTGACATTTTCTTTCTTGATTTGCTCGAGCAATTTCACGATTTGACGATTGCGGATAATATCCCAGCTTGTAGTCTCATCCTTTGGATACATCGTTCGCAGGTGCTTGTAGTTGCCCTTGGCCTTGGGACCGCCATAAGCAGCCAGGAACTCAGCCGCTAGATCCTGTTTGGGCTTGGGCAACGCGGCCACCACCACATGCGAAAGATATGCGCGATTGTCCTTGATACGATTATCCGTTTCAAATTTTTCGAGAAAATCTTCAAGAATCTGAACACCTTCCTTGATGGCATTAATTTTATCTTCATTCTTGGTCCCAGAGAGCACACGCTTGGAGCTGCCAATAAGGCCCTTGATCGCCAGTTTTTGATACTCCGGATCACGTTCCTCCAAAATACTACAATTAAATATAAAATTAAATATAAGCATTCGTATAGCCAAACTGTGGAATGTTTCGTATTGCGTGCCAAATGCTTTGTATATGTATATTAACATGTGTACACACACAGAGAGAGCAGCCGTGGGAGAGGAAGTCGAAGCGGTCTCTCAATCGAATTATGAGACTTCCGAAAGTACGAGCGTTCATATTCAACACTAAAACCGTGACATGACATCATAATGGCCGCATAGGCAAAGTGTCGATGGCGACGACCTTCAGGCCAGTGAGCTGCTTTGCATTGGTTTTCGCTGCAGTCGCTCTTACCTCAGAGTTGCCTGCGCCGCCGCCTTGTCCTTAAAGCCCAGGCCAGGCACTGTCTCCACCTTATCGTCGCCGTCAGTCTTTGCATTCTTGTTGGACGCGCCGCCTCCATTCTCCTCCAGCCATTGCTCGAACACACCAATAGCATCATTTATGTTCTTGAGCTTCTCGGCAGCTTTTGTCACTGTACATTGGAAAAGATTGCGGCTATCACTACAGAAATCAAACAGACTCAAGTGCAACTCACTTGTCAGAACGCGTTTGGCGCGGCCCAGCAGCCCGCGCACGGTCAGTTTGCGGTACTGCATGTCATGACTCTCAAGCAGCTTGAGCGTTTCCAGCGCCTTCTCCATGTCCTTGAAGCCAAATTTTGATTCGCCCTCGGACATGTTGCTACTCAAAATTATAAATGTAAGTGTCGACGAAAAAGAAACAACTGCTATCCACCAGCGACAAACTGCGACTGACTGACGACTTTTCGCTTTCAGAAGCTTTTAGGCAAGGCGCACACACAGCTAATGCCAGAATAATACCCAAAGAGAGCGCGCGAGCGCCCCTGAGATTGGGTGAGCAGCCAATTAGATAAGCGTCGCCAAAATAACCAAGTGACACTATCAGTGTTCAATAGAGAAACCGGTTTGTTGTCGTACTGCCGTAGCAAAACAAAAGCGAGAAGAGACGCCGCCATGACGTCATGGCCGACAGATGGCGACTGTTGCACCCACAAAAGCATATACAAATTCTATGTTCATACGGTAGCTTAAGTTGCGATGTTTCGCATAACGAGCTTTATAGATATTTATTTGTTGGTTCGGTTCACAGTTCGAACCAATGTCTCGCCTTTTGTCGTTTTCATTTAAGCTCGAAATAAAAATGCTATATTTATTATTCATAAAAGTGTAATACTTTACTACTTTGCTTTGTTTGCTTTTTTCCAACAAAGAGTTAAAATATCTTCGAGCAAATTCTCTATTATGCTGCTGCCTCTGATTAATGAATAAAACATTTTTAAAATATTGTTTGGTTCGGTTTGAGATCAGGTACGGTTGATGCTTTTGGCAAATCGTTCATGATTTGAAAAAAATATTAGAGTCCCGGGTTCAAAATGGTTTGGTTCTAAGCCGGTCCATTCATTTTTGTAAAGGTTTACAATGTGATCTTACTCACAAATTTGAATGTATTTTGAGGAATTATAATACAGACCAAGGAAGTATTCCATAAAATCTTTGTAAACTCTCAGTGTCATAAAATGAATACTGTACATCGAGTAGAAAGCCTAAGTAATAGTTTGTAAGTGTTGTTTTAGATATGTCTTCGATACCGATCTACCAGCAGGTGAACGTCATGTGCTCATAGTCATTTTTAAAATTTATTTACAAGCAATGCAAATTCAAGCGTAATAGATTTTATATACTAAATTAATTCGGAAGATATTAAGATTGTTTATAGACTTATTTCTATCCAGATGTTATACCCTTGCAGAGGGTAATAAAATTTTATGTCGAAACAAGGGATACTTTGACGATCTTATAAAGATTTATCGTTTAGGTCGACAAGCTGAGTTTATGTAGGCAAGTCTGTGTCTGGGTATTTTACTCTTTCAGTTTCTAAGATATGTACATAGTACATATGTATTACGAAATAAGTTTTACTGAGGACAAACAACAAATAAAAATAACAATTTTGATAATAACAAGAAATGATAACATACAGCTACCATAGGAAAGACCGGATGCATACTGAACTGGAGTGTTCGATTCAAAATATTGATTTTACATTCCTCTTTGTGCTTACTATACATTTTTGACAAGATTTAGGTCATTGTCAGATTATCATGTCATGAGTTTCCTCACTCTACAAGGGTACTTAATCCTCGGCAACCCGAAGCACTTTTGTCTTGTTAAGCACTAAAATATTGATTATCAACCCAGACTTGCACTGCAGTCAATGGCGCGAAGAATCCTTTCTGTAAAACATATGAAATTGAATAGATGGTTACAGGTTGTCAAAGCTTTGGACTAACATTTTAAATCTAGTTTGGCCCTTTTTTCCAGTATTTCCAATTCCATTATTTCGATTCGCAGCTTTCCCTCCTGCACTTCCTGGTCCAGCTTAATTTTCTCCTTGAGCATTTCATGGTCATGTTTTTCCTGCGCTCGCTGATTTTCGCCTTTATAAAAGTCCTGCTGTAGCAACACCAATTTGATTTTCTCCTCATCTAAGCTACGCAGGGTTCTTGGATTCCAACTAGACCAGTCTCCACTCGTGTTTGCCATGACTTCTTTGTGGGCACTCAGATTAGCGACCTACAATCAAAGCACATGATCTATGATATCCATCACTATGTTTACTTTTGTACGCTTACATCGTGCGCGTCTGTAGAACTGGCAAATATATCCTCTTCCCCTTCAAAGTTCACTTCATTTGGGACATTGGCTGTAAGATGAATAAAGATTTGTGTGTAGCTTTTGTGCGTCTTTTACTTTGACAAAACTTACAAGCATCGCTGTCGAATTGGTTGCTCAAGCCAGCCGTTGAATCGCCCATTAGGGCCATAAACTTTCCTGCACCGGTCCGAAAGCTGTGCGCCTTGTCCTCGCCTAGTTCCATCTTAGACCTTCTTTTCATGTTTATGAACTTGTCTCTTAATGCTTTCCATTCGCGTCGAATCCCTGTTCTGCTGTAGAAGGTGTCTGCCATTTCTTCCCAGGCCTGCTCTTTTTGTTTCCAGGTGGCGGCATCAGACTTCTTGTTCTCTAGGATATTCTTCCTTTCTTCGAGAAGCTCCACGAGAACTAGCTCCTCCTCCGCCGTGAAATTTTTACCTCTCTTTTTCTTTTCCTCGCTCGACATATTTCAATTTTCCGCACACAATAAACAAAACAAACAAACTCAGCTGCATTTTAATCAGTGTGACCGCGTTCCTTAATTTACTGACTAGACCTGCCAACCTATCAGCATTAATGTACTAGAATTGTAAAAATTATGTTTTTGTTGGCGGGGATAGATGGGTTATATTAGATTATTATTTAAAATATTTATTTTAATTTATTAAACTAATATTAGTTTTGACTAAATAGACTGTTAAAAGTAACAGATTAAATAAAAACAAGCAAAAGACGCTAAATGATATTATATTTTGCCTTAATGTTGGTAAATCTCCTAATTGCTTAGCAAAGTATCAAACGCAAAAAAAAATTTTTTGTTTATATAGAGAATTGCAAAGTCTCTTTAAAGCAGTCTCTTGGTCAGGCAATATACATTTTGGGGGATTCCACACTTTGGGATATATCCCATATCCCTAACCTGAAAACCGCAAGGCTATATCTCTTAAAATGGAATGGCTAAGAAACCGGTGCTAAGAACCGATATTTATCGATTTTTAAAAACAGAGTGGGCAGTTAATAATTTGAAATAAGCTAGAACTCAAATTTCTAGTCTTGACTCTTGTAGTTTTTAAGATCGATTCGGTTGTTGATGCTGATCAACAAAACTTATGTATTCTTTATAGGGTTGGACATGCCTCCTTCTGACAGTTTTATGAAAAATTATTTTCCAGTTCATATGAGTGCAATTTGATGTGGCGGTAGACATAGTATATTCATTAGACTTAATTGCTGTTTCGGTTCAATAATTTTGATCAGATCTGCCCAACTTCTTTGACTTCAACAAAAAAAATGAATAAATGTCGATTTCATCAATATATCTTCAAAACTAACAGACTAAATTGCATCGGAGTAGACGGAAATAGCAAACTCGACCTGTTTGTAAACCCTTCATGGGGTTGTGTTACCTTCATAGTCGGTCCAATGTAATACCCTCAACATGTGTATTAGGTGAAATCTGGTTGATGAGTACAATATCTTTATTACGCGTCGCTTTTTACCATTCTTTTTATGGGATATCGATATACCTTCGTATTGCAACATGCACGTGACATTTAAAGGTACAATTACAAAAATTATAATATATATGTTGGTACATACAAGTGTGTGACTTTCTTAATTTACTGTTTGCTTTATGACAGAGCTTATTCTGTTGGGATTTGAGCTTAGAAGTAAAGCTAGTTGCAGCTGCGCTGTATTTCCAGCACATCGACCAGCATGAAGTTGCGTAAATGGCACAGCGCCTGCACCACGTTTTCCTGGTCGCGGACATTGGGTCCCAGCCAGTGCTCAGGCAGCTGCGTCTTGCCCACCTGGTTGGGTTGTACGTGGGTGATCGATCGGCGCCAGTTGTTGTTGCAGGCACTTACGCTTAAATGGCTGCCGGTCTGCAGACTTTCAATGTACTTAATATAAGCCTCGGAGTGGATGACGCGGTTGGCACGGGGCGGCACAGTTACAAACATGGGCTCCGAAGGGGGGCCGGTTACCATGGCCTGAAGATTTTGTTGTTGCTGCTGCTGTTGTTGGTGAAGCTGCAGTTGCTGGTGCTGCTGCTGCGCTGCTTCTGCGTTGGGCGGAGCTCGTGGTGACAGGGCATTGCTGGATGGAACTGGTACGTTGGTCGCTAAATGCGGCACTAGTTTCTGCTTACGCGGCACAAAGTTTTTGCTACGCTCCGTGTTGCCCAGCGGCTTGCCACACTTGCTAAGATGCACTTCACGCACGTGTTTGATGAGGCGCAGCACATTGGGGAAAGCCTGGATGGACTTGCGTATGCGAGGACAGTTGCGCCACAGACACACGTACTCCATCTCGACGCCCGCCTGCGGATGGCGCTGAATGTGTCCGGTGGCATCGGCCAGACAATGTTCGGTGCAGTCTGCCATTTCCTCGAACTGAAAGTCACACTTGTCCCACAGGCACTCAAAGGTGAGTGCCGGACTTGTGTCCTGTCCGCCGGTGGCGCCTTGTGGCAATGGACTTCCGCAATTTTGACCATCGTCAATCTCGCGACGCATGGCGGCGGCTTCTTCGTTCAGCTTGTTGGCGCGATCCTCCCAGCTCTGCTTGACACTGGAGGGCAGGCTCTTCCACTCATTGCCCACCAAGCGGGATATGTCGCCAAATGAGGCATCCGGATTGCTCTGGCTTATACCTGGAACCACAATAAATTTCGAGTCAAACTCCCAATTGGAATAGGTTTTAATATGGACTTACCTTTGCGCACATCACTGGAGTAGAGAATGTATCCGGTGAGGCTCTTCTTGGCCGTTTTGATTTTGGTCTTCGAGGTGAGCGGGGTGGAGTTGACGGACGGCGCTGGAGACGATATGGCGACTATGTCCGAGCTCAGCGATGGTGTATCACCATCCATCGAATCCTCCAGCATGGCCAGCTCGTTCAGTTCGTTCTTCACATCCTTGGCCGGCTTTATGGGCGTTTTGAAATAGAAGATCTCATCCTCGGTGACCTCGGCGCTGTGTTGGAACTTGCGCAGATTGCCAATAACCAGGTTGCGCAGTGCCTTTTTAAGTTCGTCGTAGACGGACTCGCATATGTACACATCGCTTTCAGCTATTTCCGTCGGCCGGGAGCTAATAAATTCGGCGTACTCGAGCACTGCGCAGCGGCCCACAATGCCAATGACAGGACTGATATCCTCCACGGTGCTGAGGAGCAACTCTTGACGATAGAATTGCTTGCCCAATGCCGGCGTCGTCTCGCTGGGCGCCAGCAGCCACGGTCCCTTGAAATACGATTTGCCATTTAGCTCCCAGATTTGCTGGACTTGGGCGACGGACTGCTTGCCGCTCTGCGTGGCCACGTAAACGAAGTCGCCGGTCTTGATGACCCCGCTGCAGATGGTGTTGTACTGCTGATAGTAGACGCTGCTGTCCTCGGCATTTGGTGGCGCGTCGCAGGTAACATTGGGCTTCTCCTTTTCGACGAGTGTCTCCTGCAGCTTGAGCTCCTCCAGCTCACCTTTGTGCTTCTCGATGCGCTCCTTGAACACGGACATCACCCGCTTCAGTTCCAGTGGCGACTCGCGCGGCACAAATCTCACCGAGCCGTTACTGCTCTCGCGCGATGTTGGCCAGTATTTGAGCTTCTTAAAGCAGCGTCCTTGCTGATTGTAGCGAGATTCACAGACGAAGACGTCTTTTTCGAGCAGCCCGTCCGGGCGCAGTTTGATGTAGTCCCTAATATGCATGACATAGCACATGCCCAGTACCTTGTCCATGGAAATGGTTTGCGAGATGCTGCTCTTGAAGACCTCCTTTTCGAGGAACTTGCGCGTCGTCACGTGGTAGGTCTCGTGCGGGCGCAGAAAGATCGCGGCCTGCATAAGCTTCTCATTGTTGGGCGTTGTCCACAGCCGTTCGATGCACGCAATGCTGGGTATCTTGTTCTCCGGCATCTGCACGTACACGTAGTCGCCAGGTGAATATACCTGCTGGTTGATGGTCATGCTTTCGCCCTTGGCGTTGGCATTGAAGTCATCCTTGTCTTGCTCCTGGTCCTGCTCCTCTTGGGCCACCTTCTGCTGCCGCATGACCTCCACTTCGGCAAGCAGCTGGTCCAGTGTGAAGCTTAGCGCTGGCGAACTCAATGTGTCCTTGCACAGCTCATCTCGCTTGCGTATGAAATACGTTTGCAGCTCGATTGCGTCCTGGAAGATGTCCGAGTCTGTGCGCGACAATTTGCGCGCTCGTTCCATGCAGGCAAAAATGTCCTCCTGGTAGACATCCAGGCGCTTATAGGCGCCCTTATCCAGGCGCCGTTTGACCAAATCCAACGAGATGCCGCGCACTTTTGGGCCCTCGCCCATTTCGTCGTACTCCGGCAGCTCGGCCAATGAGTCCGAATAGCAGCGTCCCTCTTCATCCTGATGATTGTAGACCGAGGTGAAGAGTGTTAGGAACAGCTCCTGGACGGCCAAGGGTACATCGGGCAGGGCATCACGTTCGGTGCGCAGCTGCTGCTTCAGCTGCAGCGTCAACTGCTGCAGCACCAAGGCGTCCTTGTAGATCTGCGAGTCGGGCTCGTTATATTTGCAGGCGTTCTCCAGCATGAGCAGGAAATCGGCGACTAGCTCGTCAACGCTCTCGTAGGCGGCTTGCTTGAGTTTCTGGGCAATGCGCTCCATGTCCATCGGATCCTTGATTATGTCATAATATTCCGGATAGTCGCTCTTCGACGGCAGCTTGGTGAAGATCAGCGACAGCTGACGCTTGCCCTTCGGCTCTTGATAGTCGCGCAGCGTCTCATAGAACTGCCAGAGGCGATCCCGGTCAGCTAACAGGGCTGCCTTTGGCTTGCGCCCCATCTTGTTGTACTTTTGCAGAGGTCGCTTGACCTCGACCAGACCGGGAAATTCCTTGAGCTTCTCGTTCAGGGCGCGTTCCAGCGCATTTGCGTCCTCGTAAATGTTAGAGCCCTCCTCGTTGTATTGTCGACAATTGGAGAACATCAGCCGATAGTCAGCGACGACATCCTCCACGGTGGCGTAACGATCGGCACGGATGTTGTGCTCAATGGTGTTCATGTCGATGGGATTCTGAATAATGTCGTAGTAATCCGGATACACCTTACGTGGCGGCTTCTCCATGAACATCTCGATGGGTCTGCGGTTGCCCACCGAATAGTCGACCAGATATTTTTGAATAGAGAGAATCTTCTTTTTGATGGCCGCATTGATGGCGATGCGATTCATTTTGGGCGAGTTCGAGTTGTTGGCCGTGTGCACTGCGCTGGAGTTGGAGTTGACTCGTGGCCGGCCCGGCTTGCGCTTCTCTGGCTGCACGCTGGCCGTGAAAGTCTCGTCCGTTTCGTCCTCATCCATGTCGCTGGTCTCCTCGAGGGACTCTTCCACCAGCTTTGCATTCATGAGCTTCAGCATTTTTAGGGCATCCTTGTGCGTGCGATGCGTGGCTGGAAATGCCTTTTTGGCATTGTCCAGCATCAAATAGAGATCGCCGGTTAGATCGCTTATGTTCGCGTAATCGCCCTTCTTCAGCTTGGTGTTAATCTGGCTCATCGATATGGGACGCTTGATTTGCTCGAAATACTCAGGATGAAAGCGACGCACGGGCAGCTTCCACAGAGAGTTGCCAAGCGGGGGACCGGTGACACCGGGATGCTCCGAGGTGCCAGGCGCATTGTACAAATGATCAAACAACGCCCACATGGGTCCCTCGCCCTTCTTGCTGGTCTCCTCGTCGTCCGAGCTATCCACTTCCTCTTTGAGCGCTAAAAGTTAGATTACAGTATCTCTTGAAAAAACCCTCGCTCGAATCTGTCCATCCAGAACTCAACCTACCTGCGATGGCCGCACTGGACAAACTTTTGAGACGCCGGGCAGGTTTGCCTTTGCCCGTCTCCAGCTCTATGCGTCGCTGTGTAAAGATGCGCTTCAGCGTTTTGGCATCCTTGTAGATCTGCGATCCTGGCTCATTGAAGAGACACGCATTCTTAGTCATCTGTAGCAGATCGCGCTCCATTTCCGCCAGCGACGAGTAGGCGTTCATTTGAATCTTGGTGGCAATCAGCCGCAGGTCAATGGGATGCTCGATGACATCATAGTAGTCAGGGTAAACCTTCTTGGACGGCAGCAACTGGAACATACGATGCATTGCCCGGTCGCCAATCGGATCTGTGGCCGTCATGATGGACGCAAAAAGCTCTTCATACTGATTGCAATCGTCGTCAAGGTCCCCACCACCTGGCTCAGTGCTGCCCGTCAGCCGACGCGCATTGCGCGGCGCACGCTTGACACGTGGTTCCTCCTCTGCGTAGCCGTTGGCTTCCAAGATCCGCTGGCGCTGCGTTTGTATGTGCTGCCAGAGAGCAAGGGCGTCCTGAAACTCGGCCGAGTCGGGCTTATAGAACGCCTTCGCATTGCTGATGAGCAGCTCTAGGTCGTTCATCATGTCGTACAGATCGTCGTACGAGTCCGTCTTCAGCTTCTGCTGCACCTTGAGAAGGTCAATGGGGTTCACTACCACGTCATAGTAGGAAGGCTCCTGGCGGCGCTTAGGCGCCCTTATGAATGTGTCGCACAGCATCGAGCCATCCTCCTTCTTGATGTTGCGTATGGAGTCGTACAGCTGCTGGCACAGCTCCGTCGGATCCAAGCGCCGCTTTTTTCGCGCCGATTGTGTCTGCTGCACCGGCGACTGCTCCGGCGTCGAGTCGTCGAGCAGCAGGGGATCTTCGTCTTGCCGACTCGATATGGAGCTCGCTCGACGCTTGCGGCTTAGCATATTTTGCAGATATTTTAAGTAAAATTTATTATTTATTATAAAAATTCCAATTTTACATCGACGCCACTATAAAAATTAGCGATGTTCTCAGTATTCATATATATCGAAAGCATACTATCGCATTTTATTTTCGCTCGAGTTCGATATATCGATAACAAACTTAACAATCAACATTTTGCTGGCATGCCAATCTGGCTTTATGTATATCAGTCCAATGGTCACCCTTATTACAGTTCATCTGACAATACGAAAAACATTCAAAACTGTTTTAAAAAAATTAGATTTTTGCGTTAGGCTAAGTCTACGCCGGTAATATCTTATTTTTTATTAGGAAAGCGGGCAAAAATATGTTTGTTTATGTCATTGTAAACAATTAAAGCTAAACTAACACTCCATAGCCGAAAAAAGAATAGTGCACCATTTGCTAGGAAATCATTCGCGGAAATCAAAAACTTAACGATGTGTGTTTCAAAAGTTATTTCTAACTTGCAATATCCAAACACTGACTCAACAAAAACACCAAACACTATTAGATCAATCTCAATATATCAATGTATTTATGGCAAACCATATTTAATCAGTTTATTTAAATTTCCAATATTTACCAGCTCACAATGGGTGTTTTAGTTAATGTGTAAAAAATAATGCCATATAAAACTTTTAAGGATAGCGAAACCCGAATAAACAGAATCAGTCTATAATCAGACTAATTAAAAAATTGTAAGGTACACAGATTTAATATTAACATATCCTATTTATTTCAAAATCACAGTAATTAAATAGTTTACAGCAGTCTCGGTCCCGAACGTTGGACTCGCGTTAGGCCAACAAGAAAAGCGCCGTCAAGCTGTAAATAAAAGAAACTAAAGATCAGTCCTCTACATCAGAGAAACCAAAGTTGGCAAAAGCTGCGATTGCGAAATGAGAGAAGCTGTTTTAATTTTATTTTTAACGTTTTTGTTTATATTTTATCACATAACTTTTAGATGCATATATGTACGTTGTTATATTTTGTTTTAGTATGCAATAAAAATGACGAGAAGCGCATTAGCGTGTGCGCAACTTAAGGAACATTATTGTTGAAATACATGTGTATAGATTGAAATAAATTATTCGATTATAATTAAGAATGACAATGGGACGCATGATTTAAAACTATTGCTTTAAATTAGTAAAATTACGTAAATAATATATAAATATGTATGAAATGGATATCGACACTAACAAATCGACTTTGACTATAAGTAGACTCAGACTAATAAAATTTCAAAAACACCTACGATATAGCCTATACCTATTCTGTTGACTGCAGTTTATGTTGCACACGAAGCGTCGTTTGTATACAAAATACATTTGAAGGGGGTTTACAAATAAAAATTTTAGAACGTGACTGCAGAGTTTCCACTTCTGAGATTGTGCTTGTGCGCACAAACGGGAGATGAATTTTAAATGCTGTCCGTACACTTACGGGCACTACTAACTACAACAATTAAGCACAACAATAAACAGCGCAACATTTAAATATCAATATCAGTTCTGTATAAAGTGTATTATATTCATGCGGGAAGCTGCACCTCCACATTCCTTTCTCAACAGTCCATCTTGTTTGCCTGGCGACTAGCGGTGGTATTGCGACTACTCTTACGACTAAGATCGTAGTACTTGGCATATAAACTAGTTAGGCTCTCAACGGGCGACTCGACAAAGCGCCTCAGCAGCTGGTCAGCGTAACGCTGGCGCTCAGAAGGCAAGGCTTTGTCGCGTCGCCGTCTTAAATATCAGTTGATGAAGCTCATGTAGTTAGTAAAGAGCACATAGTTCTCCACTAACCGTGCACGCAGCTCGCGCCGCACCGTCGCCGTAAACTTGTTGGCCAGGCACAGCGCTGTCGTGGTGCCAAAAACGAGATTGTAAAGCAGGACAATCTGAAAATTGCCGAGCCACTCGATGGCGCCAAAGTCACCCAGCAGATCGAAGTTGGTAATGCCTGGAAAGGAAAACACACCAGAGGATTAGCAGGAGCACCAGCAGCGTCAGGTCGCTTGACGTACCTATGATCCTGCTTAGCAGCGGCAGTGCCGAGGACAACACCAGCATAAAGCCGCAGTTTAACATGAGCTGAGGCAGCGAAGTCTGTCGCCGTTTCGGTCGCACATTGCTCATGAAGGGCATGCTGTAGAAGCCCACCACCGAGGTGGCGCCCAGATAGAAAATCAGGCACACCTCCATGCCGGCGCCAACCGGTCCCAGCTTCGATAGCGATGAAATGCCGAGCGTAAATTGCTGAAAATACAAAATATTAACATTTCTGAAGGTAAACATAAGACAGCTGCCGACTTACCCTCGTGCTCAGCGGCAGCGCCTTGATGCCAATGAGCAGCTCCAGCGTGTTCTGCACCACCAGCAGTGTGGTGACGCCTGTGCAGAACAGCAACAGCAGCATGGCGAGCGGATAGACGAAGGTGCGCTGAAATGTGCTCGACTTGCGCAGCTTGTCCAGCTCCTTGCGCTCACTGTACAGTTCCGTCAGTCTTTCGTTGAGCAGCTGCTGCTGCTCGTCCACGTTGCTGGCATACGCTTTGCGCTGGTACAACTGCGCCAGCGGATGTGGCAGGTAGCTGCGTGGTCGGCCACTGCCATTGGACAGCCGACTGCTGGTCGTGGCGTCCAAAATGCTCACATTGCGTAGTTCAATGTTGTCCAGCTTGCGCTTAACGCTCGCCTCCTCCATGTAGAAGGCGCTGAGCTCCTCGTTCACGTCTCGGTTCAGCATGGGCCTCACCAGCACCTGGTTGACAACGCCAAACAGTCGCACGAAGCCGTAGGGCGTACAAACTGTGAATCGAAGTAAACAGGAAACAAGCAGGCAGAGCGTTAGTTGGTTGCCAAGGCTGCCAAACAAATAAACTGAAATTACGGCCGGCGAACGCTAGACTAGGCGAAATATTTTATTTCTTTTACAAACAGTGTATTCCACAGCCACGGCATGGAGGATAACCAGCAGGACGATTTTGCCGACTTCGAGTCGACTCTGCAGAAGATCGACGAAATCCTTAAAGGCCCACCCGAGACAGATGCTGCAGAAGAGCCCAAAGCGAAGACCGCCGAGGACTTTGAAAACATCGACGTGGACAAAGTGCGCCTGACAGTGCGTGAGAATCGCACTCTAATCAATAGGCGCGAGGAGCCAGCCAAGCCACAGGTCACGGACCAGCAGGGCTTTATGCAGGAGGTCGAGCGGGATGCCAACGAACGTGCCCAGGCACGTGCCAAACGTGAATACGAGGCGGAACTGCAGCGCAGGCAAGTATTTGCATCAATTTAAAGTTTCTGCCGATGTTGGCTAACTGAAATCCGCAGCCAAGGAAACGAGGCTTTCCGCAGCGGCAACTTCGAGAAGGCAATTTTGCACTACGGCAAGGCCATAGAGCGCATTAAGAATAGCGCCATTACCTACAACAATCGCGCTTTATGCTACATCAGGTGAGCGAGTTCATAGTCCAATTGCAACTAGAGTCTCAACGAGATGTCTCGCTTTGCAGACTCCGCAACTATAAACGTGCGCTGGACGATTGCCAGTACGTGCTGGACAAGTTGCAGGAGACCAATCTGCGCGCCTGGCTGTACAAGGCTACTGCCCACAAGCGTCTGAAGGACACCGAGCACTTCGAAGAGAGCGTCGCCAAGGCTCGCGAGCACAATCCGCAGCAGCTGGTCTACATAGACAAGTTTATCGGCCAGATCGACGAGCAAATGTAAAGCGACGTAAAGCATATAGAATATATAAAAACACGTATTGTACTTACCCAGCATAAGCATTACGCCCAGAAATGAGACACATGAATAAAGGAACGGCAGGTGAACACTGCCCAAATCTGTGGAGCGTAAAGAGCGGAAATTAGCAATGCATTTAGATGCCATCTGTAGCAGGCATCGCTGGTTGTGGGTGCAGTCCAACAAGCGATCGAGTGGAACTGCTTCCGCTTAGATTAGAGCTCTATTGTACTTACTTAGAAACCAAAAGAATTGGAGCTTTTCAATGCCAAACATTGCGCTGAGCACCGCAGTCAGAACTAGTACAATGATAGCCATCAATATAAATACTGTAAAGGTCTCGTAGACTCGCGCCAGGATACCCTTCTTGTGGCCGACGAAGCCCGTCGATTCGGAGAAGAGATAGACAAACGGTAGAAAGATGAACAGCGACAGATTGGAGAAGAGGAAAACGTGATTCCACAGCCCTGCAATTGAAAGCATGAAAGCGTTGAGAATTGATTGCGATTTCGATTTCGATTTCAGTCGAGTTTAGGTTTGTTTCGTTTTCTCTATAGCTTTACTTGCCTTGTATTAGCGAGCTGTTCAGCCACTTAACGTAATAGCTGTTGGGATACAGCAGCAGCACCTCGTTGCTCGCTATGGACACGGGCAGCAGCATGGCAGCGCCCAGGGCCACGGCCAATGTGAAGGTGCACAGCCAATAGCTGCAAAGAGTTGGACGTTGATCATTGATCTTTTGGCATGTGAATGTACGCCGACGACTTCGTAATTAGCGTTACAGGTTGTTGACTCGACGCGCCTGCCCACCTGTCTCCGCACATATTCAGCAATTAGTTACCTTATGCGATAGACCAGCACCTCGTCCTCGTCATTTGAGTAGAGATCGTCGCGGTCGCGACGTCGGAAACGCGAGACGATTACATACGAGCTGAAGTACAACAAGATGATGAGCAGCAAAAATATCTGAAAAGAAAATACATATTGTTAGCATTGGGTTATAAGTAATATCATCTAAGAGTGAATTGGAAATCACAAAATGGCACAAAAGCCATCAATTTAGAAACTCATTTACTTGTATTGTATACCCAACTAGCACTTAATATTTATTTGGGCCCTTGTCTTTTTCATTTATTTGCCAAATTGTGTTTATTTTTGCCACTTTCTAGATTGTTATCATAATATATATATGGTGTGCACGCTCGTGTCAAGGTCTACATTGCAATCTACGTATGATAATATAATATATATGACATTTATGACATTTGCTTATAAAAAAGGCTACGTGACTCTTCGAAGAAGAAGAAGTGCTTTGCATATTTCGATTTAGAATATTTGTAAGTCGTAAAGATTAGTAAAGTTCTATTGATGATATATTGAAACTTGTTCACAAAGTAAAAAGACCATATTGGTTTTCAGAAATTATTATAAAGACTTGAAATTTGAAATATATATTCTCATTTTTTTTCGATTTTTATAAATATTGATTTTAAGACATAGTAATATTTTCCAGAATATCTCCGCAATTTAAGAGGTGCAGCCCAAAGGCTGTTTAAACCAAAGGTTTATACAATCATTTTGATACTCTTTTCAACTCCCGAAAATTTCATTAGTAACGAAATAATCCATAGATGGACTGAGGGAAGAAGAAGCACCAGCCGCTTAAAGTGAGCAGTGTGCAGGGTGTGTTTGCGTGTATATATATTATTTTAGCTTTACTCGGGTACTCCGGAGTGGAGCACCCTTACTCGTTTTTGAATGGGATTTTAGCCTTGGATACACATTTGTTCACGCAATTATCAGTATAAACAAACATTTGGTGATTAATAATTAACACCACTCCTAAGGCAGTGTGCAAAGGTCGATAGTTTGTCTTTTTGAATATTGCTTATCAGCAGCCGACGACAAAACGACAAATCCATTGATAGGGATTGGTTTGATTGTAGACATAAAAGCCAATTGAATGTCAGACGTTCTCAAGATATTTAAGAACAATAATATATTTGCTATTTTTAGACATACGAATTAATACATAAGTGTAATTCATTAATAATTAAATTAAAATTTTCTGTGCTGGTGTGGTTGTTTTGTTGGATTTTTAGAGGACGTTATCATTAATATATGTATTTAGCTTTAAAACTGAGAGATATACAGCTGCAACAAAACAGATTACGTTTTATAGAAATAGAAGACTCTAAAAAAAAAGGATATAAAAAACATTCATAATTTTATTTTACGTTTTCAACGTATTTAAGGAAATGTATGAAAAACACAATAATTGGATAAAGCACCACTTTTCAAATGTGCTCGAAAAATGATAAAAATGAGAAATAAGTAACAACTTCATGACTTAAAGATATTTGTCTATTAAAGCCAAGATTTTTCTATAAATTTACTATTTATTTGCGTTGCCTTTATTGGCAATAACGGCTGTGTAACGTCTTGGCATCGATTTAACCAAGTCATGGCATCGTTCTATTGGACTTTTGCTCGAGGATTCCTAAATGGCTTGCCAACGTGATCTATTGCTGGTTGGTTTTGAATCAGTAACTACCCTTTTAATATCAGCCCACATTTTTTCAATGGGATTGAGGTCTGGAGACGGCAGAGGCCACTCCAAAACGTTAACCAAATTTTTTTCGAACCATTCCTTTTCTTTCTTTTTTATGTTGGCAGATCCATAATAGCAGCATCTCACATTCTGCGTAGAATAGCATCACTGTATACAAAATATTGACGCAAGCGAGTTGTTCCATTATGGTTTTGACCCAATGTATTGGACCTTCTCCATAATAAGAAAAACACGCACATACCATTACGCTTGGCCCTCCATGTCTAATGGTTATATATAGTATTTGGAGTTTTGAGGACACCAAACGTACGAACCAGATCCTTTTCCACCAAAAAAACCAAATTTACACAAATTTACGGCTGGTCCGTTTAGATGTTTATTTGCGAATTTCATATGTCAAAGTCATCAAAGCCATATCTCTAAAAAAAAAGTGTTTTTTGTCGAAGTAACTCTGCGAAACATCACGGTTTCTATAAAGAAAGTGTAAGTGGTGCTATTATTTTCTTCGCCCATTTTTCGAACTTTTCCCTTAAAATGCAAAAATATAAAAATCTATAACCATTACAAGTGCACCATTAATTTTTGTTGTATAGTAGGCACTTTACGCAAAAAGCTCCAGCTTACGTGAACCCAAAAAAACCTTTTTTTATAATTTGAAATTGGTCATATATTTAATTGAATAAACTTCGTTACAAAATTTGATATCAGAAATTTTGGTGCTGGAATGTGCTTTTGCTCCTAGATTGTTACCTAGTGTAGAGGTGTTTTTGTTTGATATTATAATATATTTTGATAATAAACAATATTAACTTTATAAAGGATATGTAAGGAATATATATATAATGTTTGTAATGTCAAATCAGGAAAATGTCTTTTATTCTAAGTAATTCATTGAACATTTAATATGTAAAACCAGCGAGTTTTTCGTAATAGTGATATAAGGCTTGATTCATTCAGTTGCCAATTTACAAATTTTACATCAGTATTGATCTAAATGGAGAAACTGTATAATAATCCACTAAAGGAAATAAAATTAAGCTTTACCAAAAGTGGATAGCTGTGATTAAGATTTGCGTAATCTCTTATGTACTGAAACATTATTGAGGGCACCGAAAATCTATTGGGACTCATAGTCACGTCATATAGGAATGGATGCCAACTTAAACTCTACTTTGAACTAGTTATATTGTTATTTATATTAATTGATCCATCTGTGGCATAATTACACTTATATCTGAAAAAATTTTCTCCATCTTAAATATAAGATTAATGGTATTGTGAGCTCGATCAATGGCTCTTATGTGACACTCTTCAATACTGACGAGCATTGGATCAGCGAGAGTACACTCCAAGCTTTGAAATTTCATAGATCCGTAGACATACAGGCAACTTGTTCCTTTAATTTTTCCATATTTTATTTTTCCACATAACTCATCAATTTTATTTTAAGGATAAGTAAAATTAGTATTATATGTGTGCTTCCCATGTTTATAATCCAAACTGAATTAAATACGATCAAGCTAATCTAGCTCATATTTTTTCATGAATTCAACCATGTATATATCCATTTATATATACTATTTCCAACGCTTATATATATATAAAATTCGTTTAATGCATGAATAAAAATTAGCATTGATTAGAAATATATGAGTTTAGTCATCATTCCGTTAATACAAAAAATTTTAATTGGTTACTCAAACAAAAATACCTCTATACGAGGTAACGATCTAGGGGCGAAAGCACATTCCAGCCTCAAAATTTCTGATATAAAATTTTGTGACAAAGGATATTTAATTTAATATATGATCAGTTCCAAATTATAAAAAAATAGTTGGGCATTCGACACATCACAAAAAGTTATTTTTGGGTACACAAAAGTTGGAACTTTTTGCGTAAAGTGCCGAAGGCCCTGCTTTTTTTTTTTAATTTGGAATGCCTACAACTTGTTAAACATTTATGAAAATGCCTTTCAAACAATATATAAAATATGCCTGTCAATTTTTAGCGGATTTTAGGACTTTCCCGTCAATCTAGCGGGTTTTTTCAAAAGTCGTAGAACAAAAGTTTCTTGGTTCATGATAGGGAACAAGTCCACAAAGTTCCATAAAGCCATCTCAACGCTATCGTTGCGCTATACGCAAAAATTTATAACGAAATTAACATTAACTTTTCGGAAACTAAAAAAATTTTTAGACGCCTGAACGAATTTCTGAAAGCGCCCAACGGCCCCATCAGCTCCAACAATTTTAATTTTTTCCGAATCGTTTACAGCTATATATCTCATGAACCAGATGAGTTATCTTCTAGTTTTAACGATACCTTTCGATCGGTATATCACTCGATCTGATCGGACTATCGTAGCAAAACTTCAAAACTTCGCGTATATATTGTTAGCGCAGACTACCGTCCGCAGATAATAATAACAATAATTTTAGCAATAAACACAATAATGGTAAAAATAATGCACGTTTAATTATTATTATATATTAATTATAAAATACCCTAACGATTTGAACACCCTTTCCATGTATTGGTACAGATTGCGTGCCTTCAAGTAATTTATTTATAATTTAGTATATATATGTATTTATATACGCAGTTATCAGAATAAGTATCTTTCTATCACATTCAATTAAAAAGAGCTATATTTGTTTCCTCTTTTTCCATTTGTCCACATCTGTTTTATCAGTTTGTTTTAATGCTACTGTCGACAAATTCTTTAAAAATAATTTAAAGACGGCAATTGAAAATGACAAAAAAAAAATATGCATACACACATAGATAACAACAAAAGTGAACAAAAATTAGTAAATAAATGGGAAAACAGACGCCAAACGTTTTAAGCACACGTCATTGCTTTTTACGCTGCGAAGAATAAAAAACAAAATATGTACATACTTATACACATAAGCATGGATCATTAATAAAAGACTTTTTTCGTGTTCTACAGACAACAAAAACAACAGCAACAACAAGTGAAAAGCTCCAAAACAAAACATTAAATATATATATATTTCGTTATTGTTATTGTTGCTCGTAATGTGCGCATTTTCTCAGCGATGTTCTCTGCTTTTACACCAGAATATAATTACAACAACTACTTAAATTATGAGTGTGTGTATGTATGTTAATATGTATATATGTACGTGCTCTTCGAATATATAAGTTTGCGTATAGATTGACAACTTCCAATTAATTTAATGGCTCATTGAGAAAAACAGCGTTGATTGAGTTTGATTGATATGATTAAAAGAATATTATTATTGTGGCTTGTATTGCATATATTTATTCTAAAATATATGTTTATGCTATATTGCGAATTATGTCTATTTACTTGTATTAGTTCTCTCTCTCTCTCAATTGTTATTGATCTTATAACATTTTTGCGTAGTTTATTTATAAAACCGTAAAACGCATTGGTATTTATTATATTTATATTCAAGTAGCGTTAAGTAATTAAAAACCCTAGTGACGTGCCATTTTACGGCGCTGATGAACTTGGAACGCGTGGCTCACAGCCCACACATTTATACGAGAGATAAGAACGCTGAGGCCCAAGCCCCAGTCTGGCACGAATACTGAATGAATGCGATATGAATACATTTGAGACTGAAAAGAACAGACCGCACAGCTGTGTCCAGTTGCAGAAAATATACATTGACTCGGATTTACAATTGTGGCTTTAGCGAAAATCCAGAAAATCGTACTTATTCGCTATCATTGCAAGGGAAACCCGATCTATTACTAGACGCCTATGTACATAGTAGTAGACTGAGAACGCGTCTAACTTTTGTTATTTTCTTATGAAAAACATTTTAGTGCAACAATCTTTACTTAGTCTAATGAACAAATCACTTATTTTCTGGTTGCAGCAACAATTAGACAATAGAAAATTGTTTTATGAGTGCTACACATAAATTAATAATTTAAATCAATTTTCAAAATTGCTGTGAAACCGAGCCAAAGTCTTGCCTTTAGATTCGGTACGTAAGCCTAGATTTCTACATCAATGATTTTGTCTTTGGTTAATAACATTTTTATGTTTAAAGGGAAAGTATTTCATTTATTATTTATAGAAGCATAGTTCTTTTTATTCTTTTTTTTAATTTTAAGGGTTTTAAAAGGATTTTAATCCGAAATGAACATAGATTTTTTATATCAGATTAGAAAATCGTGTTGATAATCATCGATGTTCCGATATAACGGAAAAAAGATTATCGAGTTAAAATTGCTGCTAACATCGATGTTTCAATTTTTTTTAACATCCATAACGTAAAGTTCGCTTTCTTTTAGTCATTTTAGCTTAAGCTTAAAGATTCCAAAAGGGCTATTTTATTTATAAGAATCGATCAAGGTATCGATAGAAAAAGCGTAAAAAAGATTATCGAGTTAAAATGGGAAAAAATCGCTGCTGTTAAAATCGATAAATCAATATTTAGATTTTTTTAACATAACTAGTCTGACAGTATAAACATTTGGTGTTACCATTTTTAGCTTAACAAGATATCTATGCATATTTGTTTTTTTATTTGTGGCAAATGGAGGGAGGTATCAAAAATCCGTAATATTCTAAATCTGCGTATTCTTTTTAAACCAAATATGGTGGCTCCGGGTAAAAAATGATAAATATCGATCATAAGAAAATGGGGAGGATTTTCGATCATTTGAAATAAACTTGGTCTGCGTATGGTATATACGAACTTAAGAAGTCGATGTCAAGCTTTTGTAGTCTCTGAGATTTACGCGTTCGACTCTCCTAATGATGTTCACCAAGAACATATATACTTAATGCGGTCGGAGTTGCCTCCTTCTGCCTGTTACATACATTTGCACAAAACCATTATACCCATTTTATCCATTTTAAATGGGTTCAGGGTATAAAGAGTTCAGTTTTGGTTAAGGTTCGGGTTCAAGGTTTGGTTTGATTTAAAAAATCTAAAAACTTTTGCATACAAATTCACAAAATACATTTACATTTGAAGAAAAAAAAATTTTTCGTAATGAATGAAAATTTTAATCGATTGCAATTAGGTAATAGAGTATAAATACATACCGTACAAAAATATTAATTAACGCCACGGCATACAAAGTTCAGAGTGCATTGCAGCTACAAATATTCATAAAGGTTAATTTTACCAATATTTATTATCTATTATTGGTGAAAATTACTTCTAGGATTTGGGGAAACAGATATCCTTAATTTAAAATATAAACTTGTATTTATTTAAAAGAAAAGTTCATCTTTTTTAAGTTAATTTGTTAATAGTGAAGTAGAATTCATTTCTTGAAATTTTAGAAAATCGCTATATTATTATCATTAATTAAATATAGGAAATGTTATTTCGAAAATTACATTTGTATAATAATTTAAATAGAAGTTCTATAATCTCTATAGTCATTCATGGCACTAAATCAATCTCATTTCAAGCTTTCTTTATTCTGGGAAGTGTGCTTTTCTCTAGGTGCAACAACGAGCTGCTAATTCGAGCTGCAGATACGAACACTGATAGAAGCAACAAGTTCTATGTAAACTAGTTGTTGAGCCAAATTCATTGGCCATAAGCGTCGAGTCAATGACTTGACGTGAACCCGAGATGAAAAACGCCCAAAACGCCGACATGCAATGCGACGCAAAACTTGGCTATAAATAGCGATGCACATTGCGGCCAAGGAGGGCAACGTGGGCAGCAGGCTGCTGCGGGGCAGCGACAATCATAAATGCTGTCTTGGCGGCATATTGTTGTTGTTTTGTTGTGGTTGTTGTTGTTGTGATACAACTTTGCCGGTGAATGGTGGATACAGTACCACAAATACGTTTCGCGCGCAAGTAAAAGATGTTTTGGAAATGGCAAAAAAAAAACTTTTTTTCTTTAAGCCAAACAATTTATGGGTAACGGGATAAGTTATTTGATATTGAATACGATTAAAACTGCGCGAAAGAGTTTGGAGAAGATTTCTTAAAGCATCATTGTCAAAGTAAAAGCTACGCTACAAGAACTCGATCGCAGTCAATCACGCATAAATACATATATATATATACATATGTATGTGTGTTGGCAGTCGCCCCGAAAACTTTGGATTGTGGCATGACAAGCCGCATTTATACTGTAAGTATGTTGGTTTTGTGCAGTATTTATCGACATATGTTTATACAATTAGTTTTCGGTGTTAAAAAACATATAGAGTCTCAAAACAAGAGATAGGATAATAATACAATAATATTTGTATACCCAGTATCCATTGAAAATGGTAAATCTTTCTAAAATCAAATTTTTAGGGGGTCGATGATGCCTTCATTACCATTACAGCTTTTAGGCATTTTCAATAGGTACAGGGTATCTGGTAGAGAGATTGATAATATCAATACTTAGTCAGCCCATCAAAACCCAAAAAGATATCTGTCACAGTTTTAAAGCTGAGGACACCAAGGCAGATAGATTAACTGATGATTAAGTCTAAAATGTTTTGTCAAAATCAAGCAGTCGCATTCGTGCCTTTCTCGGACAAAATTTCACTGGGTGGGTACAGGGTATTGCGCTGTCGAGACAATTCAATCTCAATGTTTTTACCTATAATGTTTTTGATTAAGGGGTTCCTGCATAATTTATAAGAGCTCCGGCCAGGTTTTTGGGCAGGCTGTTTGCATGCGACACACGTACTCTACATTTTGACCCACATACAGCCCGACATTATTCAATTCTCGTAATGTATGCGATAACTAAAGAACCGTAGCAACAGCCGCTGTAGGTTCCTCGTTTCCTGGGTCAATTTTGACACTTGATGAGCGTCCGCAAGTCGGAATAAACATACACACACATATATATGTAGTAAACATAAGCAGTTGTATAACTCAAACAAAAGAATTGTTTATTTTTAGCTGCATAAACAACACCACTTTTCGCACCGCACGGCCAGACACCGACAAACTGTGTTGACTGTGTCACGCCCCGATAAAAGTACTAAAATATATATATTCCTGCATTGATCGCCACTACGACTATTGCTTAGACAAGAATAGTGGTCTAGTTGAGAATGTCCGACGAGGAGATACCCTGTTCCATTATTGCATACCCAACATAACATACACACACACAGACACAGACACAAACACACACTTGCAGCTGTACAATAACCTAAGCCCCCACTGAGGAAAATGTATTCTTCAATAATTTCCTATTTTATTGAAATTTGTATTACATAAATATAGCGTCTAAATGTACGTATAAGCCAAAGAACGACGTTACCTCTTAAATTGTGTATTTTTCATTTTGGGCCTAGTGGGTGAAGCTTTTCCAGAAGAGAAATATTCTTGATCTGTGTATATACGAAAATGGCTTTTATAATCCAAATCAAATCGATTTTAAGAAAATGGGGCAAAATATTGACGAAATTATAAACTTTTTCTGCGCATGGTATAGAAAATTGATATGTGCATATATCCGTTTTCGCTCTAGATCTAGCCTCTAGCTCTTATGGTATTTCGAGATCGCTGCGTTTATACAGACGGGCAAATGAACATGGCTGAATCGAGTTAGCTAGTCGTCCTGATCAAGAATATACACCCATAATTATAATAATAAATCAGATTTAAGATATTTGCAGAAGAGAGAAAACTATGACTAAATGCTACATATGTACTTATTAATTTGACCATAGTTATATATGCACTTGAACATCGATTATCACTGATGCTACGGATAATCGAAGTCACATAGAAACATTCGAAAATATTATTTTTTTTATTTTGAAAGAGAACCTATAAACACGCACTTGCATATAGATATCTTATTCTTATTCTTATTACATGAAATACATTTTTTTTAAATTCGTTTAATTAGTATATGTACATACTACATACCTAAATACACGGAAAAAGATAAATCACGGTTATTTCAGGTAGAAAATGAATCAAGGTAGGATCGGAGATGTTGCCTTCTGCCTGTTACATGCATTTGGACAAACCGAAGAAAGGACAAAGTCCTCTTCTACCCACTTTTAATGGGTACAGGGTATTGAAAGCCACAGCTGCTGCTGCTGTTAACGACCGCCACACTTGAACTTAAAGATTGGGCGCAAATCGTGACCATTGCGGTGCACTTGAAATTGTTAGCCGTGCAAAAGTTTTGAACGGATTTCAAATTGTTTTGATTCGTCTCGGTTTATTTCTTGTTTGCGCAACGCACACACAGACACTAACACAGATGTGTACATGCCAGACCAGTGTTTATATATTTCATTTCAAACCCAAATGTTTATTAATAAACAGAAGCACTTTCACTTGTTGCTGCTGTTGGTTTTGCTTTTTTGTTTCTTTTTGTTGTATTGTTAAATTTTACAATGCATTTGCAACCAGTTGGTAAATTAACTGCCGCCCAAGTTTTAAGTATCTTTGTCATATATTTATTTTTCTAACAGGAAATCGCCTTATTTATAGCCCAAATAGAAACAAATAGCTGCTATCGCTAACTTCGCTTGCTTCGTAGCCGATGCGTGTGGCTGATAAGAACCGTATCATCTGGCTAAAGGGCCGATCAACTAGTATTTGAGGCGTCCCCCGCTACTGTACCAGTTACAGTTAGCCGTTAGCAGTTACCATTCAATAAAGGGCAGCAGCTGCATTTGCTGCTGGAACCCGT
This sequence comes from Drosophila colorata, assembly GCA_035041545.1. NCBI lineage: Eukaryota > Metazoa > Arthropoda > Insecta > Diptera > Drosophilidae > Drosophila > Drosophila colorata. The sequence goes on along the minus strand of JAWNLD010000680.1, from coordinate 2,666,943 downwards.
ACAATAACAACACGCTGGCAGCTGCATCAGATTTCGTGCTCGCTTCGAGGGGTGGTGTAATGTGACGTCACATAGTAATGACATTTGTCCACTTACGATGTGCTCCCGTACTGTGTTGTGGAACAGTTGCAGCTTCAGGTCTGTCACTTCCTCCTCCTCCTCGTCCATGTTCTTCAGGAAGAAGCTGAGCTTGTCGTTTTGGGCCAGCTTCGTGTTTGTTTTTATTTCTGAGTGAACTAAATGCCCAATAGTAACTAATTTCACTTTTCACCCGCGTACGCGCACGACCACAGTCCGGATAAATGGTGCTTGTTATTGTTGCTATTGCTTATTGATTGACTTATATGTGATTGCTTGCATTGCTTGCATTTAACGCAATTTATTTATCAAAGAATTTAGATTTTAAAACAGCATTTTAGCAATGCCCACAATTAGTTCGCGCCGAAACGAACGCCGCACACAACCTAACAACGTAAAAAAATTCTTGAAACTGACCTGGGGATGTCAAAAACAAATGACTATCGAAACTATTGACGATAGGCAGGCTCTTTTCGATAAACGAACAGAGTGCAACTCTACACTTCATAAGAGTTGGCTATTGCATCGAAAAACCAGCTGATCGCAATAGTTTATGACGTAAAAAGAATGTCCCAACCATTGAAGCGGCAGGCAAGTTATTCGTTTTAATGGAAGTTGTTACTTTAAGAAATGTAACATTCTCTATGTTGGCAATGGCAGGTGCTAAGTGCATTCAAGAAACTGCATCGCACACGGCAGTATGTGTTTCAGGGTGATAACCAGGCGCTTTTGGCTGGCCGGCTTAAAATTAACGAGTCCTTTCTGAAGAATCGGAACGAAACCAACCGGGAGGAGATTCAGAAGGTTGCATGTACATTGTGGAATTGTGATATCTGTATTTAATATCTATATTCGTAGATGATCAAATTAGCCGTGGAAGTGGACGAAGAACTGCGAACGAATGTAATACAGGCCAAGCAACGGGAAGACGACGTGTTTGGTAATTAAAAATTACGTAAATAGTTGTCTGGTTAGCTAACTTTGATTGTTTTGCAGAGCTTCGAATAACACCGGAGACGACGCGCCTTGATAATGTGGTCTTCAATCCCGATGCAGTCATTGAACAGCCGCGCAGACGGCGGGGCGAGAAGCCTACAGGTTGTTGCGGCGGGGCCGCCATGGCTGCCCTAGAGGCCGAGATGGACTCGCGTAAGAAGTAAAAAACATACTGTGGATATTAGCGAATTAGTCTAAATTATTTGTTGTGTTGTTAAAGACATTTTAACCACTATTTTTTGTGTTTTCTCTTTGACTTGTGATTGCTCTTCGCCTTGCTTTTGTGTTTCGACGAGATTTGTTTTTTGTGTTGACTCTTCGACTTGTTTTTTTTGTGTTTCTTCCGTTTGCTACGTTCATCCGAGCAGGAGCTGTCCCCGGAGCTGTCTTCCGAACTGTCGGATGACGATGATTCACTACCTTCCGAGGAATCGCTGGATTCCGAACTGCTGCTTTTTGCACGCTTGGATTTTTTATTCGACTTGCTTTCCTTTTCCACAGCTAAGCGGTTTCTGTCTCTTGTGGTATTTACGGATCGTTCCTCCCTGTACCGTTTCTCAGCACGACGTTCACTTTGGAAGCTCTCCTGGATTCTGTGTGTAGCCCTGCAAATGCCAATGTTAATGGAACACGTTGAAAGAGATAGCCGCATTACAATTTACCTGTGCACCCTGTCCTTACTCCTACTGCGTTGACTTTCCTGACGTCTACGCTCCGACGCGTAACGATTGCCCCTGTAAGGCGATGTTGCCCTTCTTCGATCATTACGGTCTCTGGATCGTGAACGTTCTCTATTTCGGCCATTATGTTCTCTTGATCTGGAACGTTGTGAATTACTTTCACGGCCCCTCTGCTCTTGGTGTCGCAGTTCGCGGGCTTTTCTGCGTTCCGCCGAAGACATTCGACTTCTCTGCTCAACGTGTCTGTTTTCATCCCTTCCCCTTTGATTGGTTCTACTCTCATTCCTACTACTCTTACTTTCCCGCAAGTTGTTAAAGTCCAGTTTGCCATCGGCGCCAATTACGCCGCGTCCCTTTCCACGCCAGGTCACCTTAGACACCGATTGCGAGAAGTCCACGTGAATGCGTCGATCGTCAATGAGTACATTGTCCATCTTAAAATAGGCGGCCTCACACGACTTCTGATCCTCGAACTCCACGAAAGCGTATTGCAATGAGTCGCCCGTCTTCCGGTCGCGGATTATTTCGCAGCCCTTCACAACGCCAAAGCGGCTGAAAATTATCTCCAAGTCGTCGTCGGTGGTGACCGGGTTTAGTTTGCAGACAAAAAGCACATTTTCCGGTGGTGCCATCTCCGCATCCGGCAAGTCGCCGACTATTTCCAAAATTGTGGCACGTGCCTTGGCTTCACGTTCCGCTAGCAACTCTTGCATCTCCTCCATGGTCTTGCCGTCGGTGTCGTCTATGTCCTCGTCAGCGGCGATGCGCCCATTCTGCAATCTTTCCGTGCTGGGAGATGGTGAACGTGCGGGCACTTGAAAGCCGCGAGGATTTGGAAACGGATCTTCTAGAACAACTGTGTGAGTTATGCGTATGTCCTGATAGGGTCGGAATTTGTCGTCGACAATCGCATCGTTCAACTTGCGCAGTACCTCGTGCCCCTCTACAACCTCACCAATCACGCAGTGAGCTCCGTCCAACGACGTCAGGTTCTCGCCGATCGTGAAGAAGAACTGGGAGCCAACCAAATTCTTGCCGGCACCGACTAACGAGAGCATTCCCGCGCTGGAGTGGTGTATTTTCGGTATGTATTCGGCCTCGAAGAATCGCTTGTGGGAGCCCTCCACAACGCCCCACACCGAGGAACCCCCATCTCCGGCGCCACTGGGATCGCCAGCCTGGGCTATGAAGCCCTGCTGCACGGTGTGAAATAGGTTGAAGTTGTAGTACTTCAGCTGGCATAGCTTTATGAAGTTAAGGCAGGCAACTGGACGCTCGTCCGTAAATAGGTCGACTGTGAGGTCGCCCAGCGTGGTCTCAATAACCACCGACATTATTGTTGTTCACCGACAAATTTACGATTATTTACAAGAATCAAGCACTGTACAAAAGCAGTGTGACCGTAGGCAGCAATCAAGGGAATACCGAAATGTTTTCAGTGAAAACTTCCCACGCATAAATGAAGATAATAAGTTCTACCAATTACAAACCATTTTATCAATTTACTCAAATGTTGTATAATTCAATGTAGTTTATCTAAATTAAAGTTTAAAACAAAAAATCAATCCCGGTTTTAACCAAAAAGAAATTTTTTCTGGCTCTGCATTAACATTTTAAATTGCAACAAACTGTTTACGCTTCTTATTAAAGTAAACTAATGATGCCACCCTGTTTTGACAAATTTCTTAAAATCATTTTGTACCCCTTATTTATCGGTAGCCCAGCCCTGGAAGGTATTACCAATGTCGCCATTTTGATTATAGAAAAAATTGTGAAAGATTCTCAGTTGGCATACGGAATTACATACGTTGTGAAATCGAGAAAAGTCTGAATTTTTTCTCGCGATTTAAGTAAGTGCTCAATTAAGCACCAGTAATTGTATTGACTTTGTGAATAAGAGTAAGAGAAAATGCCCGAGATCGGCAAGAAAATCAGCGAGTTGCGGGTCTGCGATTTGAAAGATGAGCTAGAAAAGCGCAAGCTGGAGACCGTGGGTCCAAAGGCTGTGCTGATCGAGCGCCTCGAAAGGGTACGTACATGCGAGGGTTAGACAACAGCAGTGCAGGTGTACATTGTGCACGTTTTTCCAGGCATTGAAAGAGGAGGGCGTCGACCCTAACACACATCTGATTGTGTCGGCAGCAAAGGCAAAGAAGCCGATGCCAATGCCAATGAAGGAACCCGTTAGCGACATTCAAATTAAGGAGGAGCCAATTGACCCTGATGAGGAGAACCAGGCAACGGGCGATGAATACAATGCCAATGGAGATGCTGAAGACGGTGCTCACCACGCCGATGACGATGGCCACGAAATAGATCAGGTGGGCGATGTCGACGATGTGTGTGTCATCTTGGATGACGATGATGAAGACGATGAAGAGGAGGCTGGGGATGCAGAGGACTACGGTCAGGAACCAAATGACAACGAAGAGCCCAATAAAGAAGACGCCGTCGAAGATGGTGATGGCGAGCCGGCAGCCGAAGAGGAGATACAGGAAGAGAATACAGGCGACACTGTTAACATGGACAATGATGAGTCCATCAACTTAACAATTGGTGAAGAAGAACAGAAACTTTTACATGATGAGGTAATTCATTCATAAACATTGTCGAAGGCCACGTGTTAAATTCAATTGTCATTTCAGGCCCCTGACGATAAGTCTATTAAGTCGGGTAAGCATTTTCCATATGTTCACACACTTTTCGCACCAATGCAATCATAAGTGTCAACGCCTACATGAACACAAAATACATGTCTTGTATATGTACTTGAACCGGCAAAACTAGGTCTTTAGTGCCGCCGTGTGCACGCTTCCATTCATCAAAGCGTGTCAGAGAAGCTTTCTTAGCTTTTCTGTTCAAACGTATATAACATACATAATTACTATAACCAATCATTTGCTGTCAAATCATCTTATTTACATAAGCTAAAAAAGAAATCACTATGTAATCTATTTTTATACTCTGTGCCCAAAAGTAAGCAAGGGTATATTGGTTTTGTGCAAATGGTTGTAACTGGCAGAAAGAGGCATCTTCGAATTCAAAAAGTATATATATTCTTGATCAGGTACTAGCTGAGGCAATATAGCCATGTTTGTCTTTAAGAACGCAGCAATCTTGGAAACCATAAGTGCTAGAGATTTAAAATGTTAAATGCATGTGCTTCTATTAACTATTCTTTTTGGATATCGCCACGTTTCCTTAAAATCTATTAACTTTCAGATAGAGTTAGGCGTACGCATGCATATCATATACAGATTTACATATTGAATATTTACATTAAAAAAAACTCAATTAGAATGATACAGCCTTACATCAATTTTTTATAGTGGGGGGTAGGGGAGGAAGCAGCTCATAATGCGAGGAAGTTCGAATGTATGTTCGCCAGCTCGCAGCCGGGTACAGGGTTTCTACTAGTCGGACACTCCCGACTAGAGCACTCTTACTTGTTTTTGTCTGAGAAATATTAAACTTAAAATTTTTTTTGGATAATGCATACTAAATAATTACTTGTAAGTTTTGAGTTATTACCGGTAACTAAAATATAAAAAAATGGGAAGTGTAGCGCTTAAGATCTTAAAATCCAACTTATGGCTTAATTTACAGTAAAACCGGCAAATAAAAATGATAAATCGAGCGCAGTTTCTAAGGAAGGAGATAAAAAGAATCACAAGGAGGATGAGACCACTCGATCAAAGAAGAAGGATGACAAATCCATTGATAAAAAGGACTTGAGGTTGGTTGACACAAAATCCTAGTTAATTACCGTTAGTTTATGATTAGCAGAAAATCTATCTTTTATTATGATACTAATACCATTTTTAATTTCTTCTTACTTTATTTTAAACGCAAATTATATAACATGGACGACGTATAGCGATCAAAAGTCGGCTTCAAAATCGTCCAATCTAAAAGACGATAAAGGTAATTTAAGTTTCCAATGCACAAGGATCAGTGTGCTTGAAAGGTTATATATTTATAAGATGGTAGGGCCATGCATGAAAAAAGTAAAAGCTTGCAAAAAAAAGAAAGAACCAATGTGCAACACACTCGTGAAACAGAGTGTGCAAGAGAGTGTGAATTTGGTTGGGAATGGAATGGATTAAACTAAGAGGCCAGCCAGCATTTTATATAAAAAGAAAACAAATAAGCTGAACTCAAATCTGAGTTCAAGTCTCAAACCATACACATATAAACTATGTTGTATGCATAAACCCTTTATGCTGAATAAACAAATCAATCTGATACCGATCTCAGGATACTCGGCTTACGAAGACCTCCCTGGATTTACAGAAGTTAAGATGCGATTTGATGGCAGTGGGTTCAATACATTAACCTTGCGGTCCTATAAACAGAAGGTGGAAATATTGTGAGAACTGATGTGCGTTGGAAGAAGTAATAGATTCCTCAGGGGACTGCTTTTATCAAAATCTTTGAAGTCACAATTCAGCTGAAATCGTCGGTTTCATTCGATTTGTGTGAATGAGCATTACAATCGCATTGAAACTTGGACACCTGACCACCGGCGAAAATCTACACTCTGCTAAAAACTATGGAGGGCATTGGCCCCGTTAGTAAACTTGCGACTGCAACTTGCAACTATGGCGATGGCGGCTTCGGCGACTACACCGGTCTGAGGACGACGTTTGCACGTGTCAGCTGGCGATATCTTCACTCTATACTGGTTTGATGGCAACCTGGCTACCCTGCACGAGATCCCTTCTGATGACCGAAGCAACAGCAATAACAGCGGCAGCAGCAGCAGCAGCAGTAGCAGTACCATCAGCAGCAGCAGCATCAGCAGCCCAATCAAATTCACACTCTCTTAGCTTTCGTAGCGCGCAGATCAATAATGATATACATGTACTTATAACGTAGAATCAGAGTCAGGTTCGTTTTGTCGATAATTAACGATACAACAGCAAGCAGCAGCAGCTACAAAGTGTGCGTTTAAAGTGCTTCCCTTAATGATCAATGATCAAAATCAATACCAAATACCAAAACAGTTAACCAGCCACTCACAGCTCTGACCATAACTCTCTTCCAATATTGTTATTATTTACATGGAACTTGCAGAGAAAACATCGACAACAGCAGCAGGTGCAGCGTCGGCATCGTCGGGGGCCGCTGCCAACAAGCCGGGATCGGGCGGAGGCTCAGGCGCGGCTGGTGCTACGTCCACTGCTGCTGGCAAGCAGGCGTTGCTCTCACGCAATCTCTGGGTGTCCGGTTTGTCAACTTTGACACGCGCCAGTGACTTGAAGGCCATTTTCTCCAAGTTCGGCAAGGTGATTGGAGCGAAGGTGGTCACCAACACACGCACACCAGGCACACGCTGTTACGGCTATGTGACCATGTCCTCGTCGGGTGACGCCTCGCGCTGCATTGAGAATCTACATCGTACGGAGCTGCACGGCCGTATAATTTCAGTTGAACGCACCAAGAACGAAATTGGGGGCAGCGCAAGTTCATCCAAAGATGCCGGCAACAAGGGCAACAACAAGACGAACAGCAAGTCCGGCAACGACTTAAAGAAGAAGGATGACGATAAGAAGTCCAACGGCAAGGGCGGCGGCGGCGATGACAAGAAGGGTGGCGACGTCAGCGGGGAGGGCAAGAACACAGGTAGCGAATCCGGCAACAAGCGGGATGGCAAGGACAAAGAGCGCAACAACAAGTCATCGCGCGACGACAAGGACAAGCCGTCGTCGGCCAATGACAAGCGGCACGAGCGCGATCAGCGCTCTGGCACGGGTCACAAGTCTCAGCAGCGTGATGGATCCAACGAACGTCGTCCGGCGCGCCAACCTCGCGACGTTGATCGTGAGATTCAGCAGCGTCAGCGCGAGCGTGAACGGCGCCAGCGCGAGATGTTATCCTATCAGAAGATACGCGAGGAGCGCGAGCGCCAGCGCTTGCGTGAACGGGAGCGTGAGATGCGCGAGGAGGAGCGGCGACGTCGCGAGGCACGCGAACGGCAGCGCATTGAGGAGGAACGTCTGGCCGAGGAGCGACGCAAGCTAGCCATCGAGCGGGAGCGCCTCGAGCGCGAGAAGGCCGAACTGCTGCGCATGGAGCGGGAGCGTCAGAAACTGGAGCGTGAGAAAATCGAGCTGGAGCGCCTCGAGTTGAAGCGTCAACAGATGAAGTATGATAAACGTAAACGCGTTGCACACACAACGCTAAAAACAACAACACCATATTTATTTTTACATATTCTCAAAAAGGCATTTGGCCGTGTAAATTAGTGTGTTAAGTTGCAGCAGCCACGTTGTTCCTTCAACCCGAAAAACTGCCGGACAGTCTAGGCAAATGCTTTTGCATTAATGTATGTTTATGCAACTGCAAATGTACTGCATCGTAGTTTAAACTATATCTACATACATACTATGTACTATGTACCAAAACCGATCCGAGCTACCTTTAAAATGTTGCTAATGTTATGCACTTTACTCTTTTCATCTTTCCTTACTTGCCACTTATGGTACTCCTGGTAGGATCATGGAGTCACGCGACGATCCTGTTAAGCGTTCGCTAAGCAAGCGCACCGATGATCGCTACACCGATGTTTCTGACCGCAAGCGCTCCGCGGTCTTCGATGCTCCGCCACCGCCGCGCTTTGATGCCTCATTGGTTAGCTCGCGCAAGTATGTTTCCCATCAAGTGATGGCCACTTGGTTATTGCCTATGTATACTGACAACTCTACTTACGACAGCACCAGCACTTATGACAAAAAGCATGATGATTATGGCACCTCATCGGGCTCCAAACGTGGCCTCGAAGACTACTCCAGTTCTAAGCGGCTGGAGTATTCCTCAAATAAGCGTAGCGATTATGGCAGCTCCACGGGCACCAAGCGCAGTGCTATTGATGACTACACTGCGGTTCCGACTAAGCGCTCTGGCAACGACTATGGATCAAGCTCTAAGCACGATTACTCAACATCCACCACCAGCAAGCGTGAAGATTACAAACGCGAGGTGGAGGTGCGTCACTTGGCAGTGTCATCAGGTGGGGTCGGAACCGGTGCATCGAGCAGCTCATACGTTCACAAGAGCAACACAGGCGGGGCTGGCACCTATGTGCACAAGAACAACACTGGCAACGTTGCCGGCACTTATGGCCACAAGAACAACACAAGCGGCGCTGCTGGTGGTGGCGGTGGTCGCTACAATGATACTGACCGCAGCAACACCTCTAATTACAGACGTGGCGGCGTCGACGACATGACACAGTAAGCACAGATCGATTGTCTCAAATGGACGACACCTCAGCACATTTTCTTGAATTATTTTAGTGGCAACAAACGCTATGATAACACCACTAGCAGCGGAGCCACCAGCGGCTATGGCAGCAACTCGAACAACGTGAACATATGGGCACCATCCGGCGGCGGCAGTGGTAGCGCTCATCTGGGAGGTGGCGGCGGGCCATTGAAGTCCTACAGCAACAATGGAATGTCCTCAAATATGCACGGCAACAACTCGTGGCAAAAGTCGGCCCCCATCGATGACAACTGGCGCCCAATGCAAGCGCAGAGTCGTTTTGATCGCAGCTACAACGATCGCTCCGGCGGCTATCAGGGTAACAGCGGCGCCGGCGGCATGTACGGAGGCAGTCGCCCGGCACAAGACCGTTATGGCGGGCAGGTGGCGCGTTATTAGATAGTGCCAAAAGCACACAACTTATGAGGCAATTGACGCACTATCCCAACAAACTTGATAATTTTTCCTTTAACGCTTTTGGCGTTTATGTTAATTTCTATTAGTTGTACTGATTTAGCATCTAAAACTACATTAAATATCATTAGATGTATAATTAATATCAATTGTTTTGTGTATTTGTATGGGTTTTATATGTGAGATTGTAATTTGTGATTTTTTTTACGTTTCATTGAGTGGAATTTTAATTACGAGCCGGGACCGTTTATATTTACTTTTATATGATTATTATATTATATATGATATGTTGACAAATGAGCTCACTTGATGTAAATGTCTTGTAAAAAATTCTGATGGCACTGGTACATATCTAAAGCTTGGTTTTACTTGGAAAGCTAATAATCGTTCTTTCAGAAGATATTACAATTTGAAGCCAACAGCAAAAATTGTGGGACTTAGACCAGTGTAACGGCATAAGTTTTCATAACTTAGCGGAGGGCATACGAAGCGTGCGACGGATCGACTGAAATCTTAGCCACCATAAAGAATATATATTTTTTGATCAGTATAAACTGTCGATTTATCAGTTCTTATGTTATCTAGAAAAGACTTGGAGTGGACGCATCTTTTTGGCACACATGTACCAAATAAGCTAAAGAAATGATTGATCAAAGACAGAGATCATGGATAGCACTTTAAATTCAATATTTGAATTTTCGAAACATCCATTATGAGTTTTAAATTGACATGCTCTTTTTATTTGTTTTTATGCAAACTAGTCGCTCAGACTTCAAGATATCTGAAGGATACTTGCCGGAGCTCATTTGTTTGTTTCAGGCAGTACATATGTCGGATATTATATAGCTGTCCAGCTTTCGGCCGAAAGCCAAGTTTTTCTTTAAAACATATTCTTTTTCAAGATATATTTTAAAGTATATATTCTTGGTCAGGATCAACAGCCGAGTCGATCTAGCCATGTCCATCAGTCTGTCAGTCCGTTTGTCTGTATGAACGCGTCGATATCGGAAACTATTAGAGCTAATTGAATATAGACTGATCCACGCGCAGATCAAATTCATTTCAAATGATCAATAAAAATCTACATCTGAATTTTAGAAGCTTTTTTCGTTGATTATGAGAGTTAGAGACATAAAATTTGGTTTACATGAAAGTTGAATGTACTATAGCAATTAAAAAATCCTATAAAATATTTAATCTGGATCGGATAACAAACACAGTACTTATTCAGAGGGCAGCAAGCGCAAGCAAATTTGGTATGCATGAGAGTGTTCTATTTATAGATTGTGTTCTAGACTTTTTCTTAGAAATATTTGTGTTGTTTGCGATTGTGAAGTATTCGGGTAGTATCACTTAACTTGAGTTTTGTCGTGGAGAAATGAACTGGCGGTGTGGCGTCAATCGAGTCCCCTCGACTGGAGCAATCCCTCTTTGCTTTTTTTTGTGGCTGCTATGTATTCGGCTATAACCAGACAATTCCAGGAATTTCAGCCCGAATTTTCGTTGTTCAGTTGCCAAAATAACTTAGACACTTAGACAACAGATCTACCGAGGACTGCATTTTTTTTAAGATTTTAATATCAATCTTAGCAATTATAATTTGCAAGTAGCATAGCTTATAATAAGAAGAATCGGCCGAAAATGTAAGATACCAACATGTAGCAAATCTGAAAATAAATGTTTTTTCCTACACGTACAAGGATATTATAACGGTGTAACGCACAGAAGACGTCTCCGACCCAATAAGTATGTCTGTCTGTCTGTCTGTTTCTAAACAAACTTGTCTCTATGAAACTTTGCAAAGGTCAGTTTATTTTGGTTGCAGGCAATTCATATGTCGGAGTCAGCTGGATCCGACCACTATATCATATAGAAACCTTCAGGAATGATTGATCGAAAAGTTAATCTTTGCATTAAAACATTTTTTGTTTTTCAAGATATGCTGATCAAACTTTGTAATTGTAAGCGTTCCTATACTGATAACGAAATAATTCATATCTTATTAAGATCGGACCACTATGTAACTCCGATAGGAACGATTTGTAAAAATGAATTTATAATAAAAAAAATCTTTATAGGTTTTTAAGAAATCTTGTCCCAACTTGGCAGTAAATAATGTGACTATGGTCCCAATATATCAGAGAAATTCTGAAAAATCAGATTATTGTACGTTTTAACCCCTATAAGAACGATCAGTCCAAAAATACATTTTTAAATGAAAGGTTTTATGTTTTTAAAGATATTGAGGCAAACTAGACAGTTGTTAGCGTCTTGTTAGGTGCTAACAGATTAGAAAAATATCGCCAGCGTAAACTACTATATAATATAATCAAACTTGAGTTTTCTTATATAGCACACATCTGGCAGCAAGAGTATTTAATCTTCGGCACCCGGAAGAAAACTGTTCGTTCTCCTTTTGCTGTCAATTGTAATTAAAACACAATTAGTTGGCCATTTAGAAAAACTTATATTATTGTTAAGATTCAAATCACTTTTGACTTAATGTTAAATAATAGGTATTTAACTGCGTTAAATGGGTCCGTTCTCACTCAAGATCGTTCAAACGTTTTGAGCATTCTTAACCTGTCACTTAATTTGTCACTCAGCATATTAAGGCATTTAGTTCAGTAGCTTACATAAATTAACTAAGGCGCTAACTAATTAACTTAACTTTACCTCGCAAAAGTATAACACAAATGCATACTCTTTGCCGTATGCCTGAATACTTAACGCCAGCCTGTTCAACTGCCAGTCGTGGCGTCGTCGGATTTGATGATTGAATTGGTCACTGGAACGCCGCCGGCGAGCAAATCGGCGCTGGAAGCAGCAGCTGGCAGCGCGGTCGTTGCACTCGCCTGAGGTACAATGGGCGGTGCCACCGGCATGGCCACCAGGGGCACAACGCCAGCGGCTTCTACGCCCGGCGCCGTGCTGATGGTGCGTGCCAGGTTTATCTGCTGGCGCACCAGCTTCTCCTTTTCGCGAGCAGCCCGCAGCTTCTCGAAGTCATCGCCGACATCTGGAACAGGCTCGGCGGCTGTGTTGGCCAGCACATCGCTCGATGTCTTAATGTCCAAATTTTCAACTGCAAGGACGGAGAGTCGCATTAGCATATGTGGCTACAGCTCAGATGGGGTTAATCAAGATTAGGAAATACGTGCAACGGCTAGAGGGAATACGGCTATGTCTAAATATAAATTTGGAGTTACGAGAGCTTTACCTGTTTGAAAATCCGACAACAATGAGATCGGGTCTTATGCAACACAATACAAACTACCAATTCAAAAAGTTGCTAAGCTCTGGTTAGTAATTAATAAACAAGTTAATAGATTTTTCTAAAAATTCCAATGTGATATTGAGATACATAACTAAAAGTTGTAAACGACATCACGCAAAAATAATGATTTGGGGACTAGCAACAATTACGTGAAACAAGCTGAGGAACGAAATAACTTATTTTGGCCAATGATTGAACTTTACCGGGCGTCACGAACCACCTGAAAATCTGCGGTGCATCGGGTCTCTCAATCGCTTTAAGGATTAACAGTCGAATGTTTGTGTATCGAATGTTTGTGTATGAAGATAAATGTGAAGTTAAACGTGAGTATCGAAAGCAGGAAGAGGAAGGCACTGTGGAGACCATTCCCCCACAAGTCCTGACCACTTACCCGTCTCTCTGCTGGCGGCCTTCTGCTGCTCAAACAGCGACTTGCTGCTGTCGCCCACCGGCGTGCTGGGCGCCGTGGCTGCTGACAGCAGGGAGGGACTGTCTCCGGCTGGTGCCGACGTGCTCAGCAAAGCGTCCACACCGCCGGGTGGAAAGAGCGACGGCGTTGGATCATACTGCGATTGGGCGCGCTCGTACTGCGGCGAACGTCTGGGTATGTCCATCGGCTGGGAGCGCGATGGCGTTATGCTTGGTGCCGCTGCTCCTGATGCGGGCGGAGGCGGCTGCAGCGGCTGACCAGCAGGTGGCGCAAATATGTCTCTTATATTTGGGCGCGGATCGTTCGGGCGCATCGAGGTGATGGTGGCCTGCTCGTCCACCTCCTCAATGACCTGCTGGGTAATGCGCATGCTGCCTGCCGGCTTCACGGCGGTTGAGCCCGCGGGTGTGCCGCCCAAGCTTGCCGAACTGGCGCTGTTCGGGAAGCGATACTTGCCCGGATCGTCGCTGGGCGTGGCTGAGCCCGGACGGCTGTCGTCGCGACTAAGTAAACGCTTAAGGGCCGACGCCACCGTATTCACCCGCGACAAGGTGCCCGACACACTGACCAGACTGGGCGAGGAGCCCAGGCCCAAGCGCGATTTGCCATTCCCGGCTGAGAAGTGTATGCCGCTGGCGTCGTCGCCCTATGTGAGGCATTACAATGAAGAGGGAGATGGAGAGAGAGAGAGAGAGTATACGTTAGTGAAGAGTACTCTGCTGCGCGTGGGGAGAGTTCAGAGTGAGCATAAGTTACTTGAAACCGAAGGGTGCAGTTTTGTTTCTCGGGTGCACGAAAGCAACTGAAAGCCGTGCAGTGCGTAGTGCAGTTAGAGGCTGTAGGCAAACGGATTATTGTTAGAATCAAAAGTTAGTATGCAGTCTTATAGCTTAAACAGACACAAACACCACAGTAGATTTTATAGTTAGCTTAGTGATAATGCGCAGTGAGTTCAATATGTTCATTTTAACTTAGTTTAAACCGATCTCTGTATCCCTATGAAAGAGGCCCCACTCAAAGAAAAACATTGATTCAAATTTAAGTATACCGTTTTGTTTTTAAAATTTGCAATTTTATGCTTTATCATTTGGATAACGTACAAAATACTTATTGCGAGATCTTGTTTTAAATGAAGTAGGAATTTCTTTGTCTTGTATTTGAAAATTCCAGCAAAATTTCTTGAAACACAAATTCCGTTCTCAGATTAAGAAATCTCAACATAGAGTGGCAATGTTTGATTCTCGATTTTTCTCTGAGTGTATATATTATTATATCATATTATTTGGTCAAATTTTTAATAGACCGATCTCTGTATCACTATAAAACGGGCCCCTTTTTAACAACACTCAGAGAAACCCTCGATACAAATTAGAGTTTCATTATTAAAATTTCAAACACATTTTGTTCCTTGACATTTGGATAACATACAAAATACTTATTATAAGAATCTGGTTTTTGAATGATGTACGAATTTTTGAGGTTGAGCTCTGTATCCATGTCATGCATTGCGGAACTCCAGCAAAATTTCTCTAAGTAATATTTGTCTTAAGTTGCTGCTTAAGCTTATGTTAGTTGACCCGAACTGACTGCCAGCTTTAACAGCTATTTTCAAGCGATCCTCAATGATCATTTTAGAATCCACTGTTCATGCCATTTAAATTGTCATATCTTTTACATTATATACATCTATATTAAGAAGACTTAGGTATAGCTACCAAGCACCGTTGTGATTTGAAATGCCAATGATGTATCTGAATCCCATATAGAATTGCTCTTCAGATATGAATAGAAGGTTAGAAAATATGTTTTTGATTGGTTTGTTTTCCGCCACATGTACATGAGTGACATTCATGGATATACGTTTAGTTTAGGTAGCCAATAATTTGGTGCCAATAGTTCGCATCGCTTGTGAATGCTGCCAACGTTTTGATTCTAACCTCCTCATCTGGCGCAGCCTTGGAAAGGTCATAAGTAACTGTCTGCATGGGCGTGCCTTGTGCCTGCTCAGTGGCAGATGGCTTCGACCCAGTAGCGCCGGTGCCACTATTACCAACCATTTCATCGATTCGCACGGAGGACATCCCTGAGGGCATTGCCGCGTTCTTCGGTACATCGATTTTGGCAGTTGACGGCTCCGGGTGATTCTCACGAAACCGTTCCGCAGCAATGGTGTAGGGCAGCTCATTGGGGAACACCTCGTCCCAGTACTGATCCTTCAGTAGCTCCGGGTGATCGTGATGCATTTCGTCCACAATCAAATATGAGACCTGCAGATTGCGATCCACCATCCAGTTAACCTGAGGAGCAGACGCTTATCCATTAGTTCAACTTTTTTGGTCGCATCCATTTCTTTAGACGCACCTCAAAGTCATCATCGTCCTCGCCAAAGGGATTAATCAGCGACTCGGCCACCTTCAGCCAGCCCATATAGAAGAAGAACTGCAGTGTGGTGAATACGGGGAAATACAAGTCCACCTTGTTCAGATAGCTGCTGGTGCCCACGACTTTGCCGTCGATCCACTGCTGACCCATGCAACAGGTCAAGAAATAGGAATAAACGGCCAGAGTAACCACCTGTGTGTACACCAGGGGAATACTGATCGTATCGTAACTGATCAGCAGGCCGCACTGGCCTCGAAACTTGTTCAGCTCATCGATGATGGTTTTCACAGCGAAGTCGTCCCTGATGCGGCCCTGAGAATATATATAATACACAAATATATTCCTGCTTCTAACTAACAATATTTTGAATATGAACATATCTAATAATACATCGAATTTGGTAACTTTAAAAACAGAACTTAGCTGCTTTGTCTATTTCATTTACCTCTTTCCTCGCCCGCGTTATGATGCTGGCCGCCCAAACAATCGGCAGCCAGTGCTTGGAGGGGCGTGGAAACGATTTGTTCATTGTCTCAATGATCGTCCGCTCATTCTCGTTGAGCAAGCCCGCTTCCACCAGGTTGTTAAGGTTGGGAAACCGTTTCTTGACGCGCGGCGATACATTTACCAGCACCATGGTGAGGCAAAGGCACACGTAACGCATGATTGTGCGACGCATCACGCGGCCGCGCTCATCCTGACCGTGGACGTTGGAGCTGACGAAGACGGCGATTGGATCTGGCCAGGGAATGGATGTGTACTGATTCCACCAGCGTGTCATCACAATGGAGACATAGAAGCCCAGCACGAAGGACAGCGGAATGAGATCACGATAGCTGTTGCAATAAGCCACAATCGCTTCGAATGTTCTAATGAAAGGATAAAAGGATAATCAAACAAGGAATTTTTTCGGTGAATCTACACTTACTCTTTCTGGCTCGCATCGAGCGCAAAGCGATAGACCAAATTCAGCACATAATATAATGTGAGGAAAGCCAGCAGATCCAACCAGACCAATTTGTAAATACTTCCGCGCCATCTACAAGAAAATCAGGTGTTAGTACGAAGTTACCGCCAGGTTCGATCATGTTTATAAATAGCGGACACGAAATACGGCAATAGAGTAGTTCTACTAAAAAAAAATATCATCGTTTATGGGTCGTACTATTCCCCTCTCTAATCGTGGGCGCCGGACAACTTTATTAATGTGCGGCAACGAGTCTGGCATGTGTTTTCCAGAGCTCCTACAACTGGCGACGTCATCAGCCGTTATCACAAAGCCGCACCGCCCTGATATTGGACAATAATAATGCCACCGGCCACTTGTTGCTGACAGAACGTCATAAAATAGGTGTATATATGAAAAGAACACACGCCATCTTTTTTAAATGAAAGCCTACTAATTACAAAAGAAAATCTTATCAAATTATTATTTTTGATAAAAGCGAAAAAGCAAACACGTAACCATTTATCATAAACAAATGGCTAGTAAAATTTGACTTTTTATCAGTTGCCAGAAAGATTTCAAGGTTCGTCGGCGTTGATAATTTTAATTAAGTTTTCGTACGCACAGATAACCCTGCTTGAGTTCAAAAACCAAGCAGGGTATTCAGTAGTTAGCTCGTTTTATTTTACTGTCTTTTTTTAATTTTAGTGCAAGCGAAGAAATATAATTAGCTTGGAAGTATTAAAAAATGTTGACTAACAAAAAATATGTTTTTTTATTTGTTTTAAATTATTTGCCTTAGCTTTCCTATACTATACTATGTATTGTATAAGATAGTGTGCTAAATTAGCAATACGATAAGGTATTCGCTCAGCTGATGAAATCTAGTCTAAGCCGTTCATTGATTAGCCGTAACAATCAATGCAGCTGACACTATCAGCAGACCACTCAAATAAAAGTGAAATATACTCATGTGTGTGAGTGTCTGCAGATATCATAGACTTAATCTATAGATATCTCTGGAAACACTGGCTACCACTTATTAAATTATAATTCAAATTACATGCATGACAGATGTCAGACACATGACGGGCGTAAAGGCTTAGATTACACTGCAAGTCCAGTGGATGTGGAGGTGGATATGGATGTCGACATGGTGGCACGAGTATCGAGTGTGGGTGGAGTTGTTGCTGCTATCGGCGGAATAACAAGCTCATGTGGACAAACACTCGTGTGTGGGGTTGGGGCGAACGGATGGAAAATTCTATTATTTGCATTAGTTGCAATTGTGCGATATCTGACGACTATCACTAGCGTTGCCCCGGCGGGGCTCTGTCGATCTGTGTCAGTTCTTTAATTAGCGCTAGACTGCAATTTTACGCGCTCCCCATGCACAAGCGCTTAGCACTGTAATTCGACAGTGTGCAAATAGTGTTTATGGCGTATATAAGGAGGTATGTTTGTGCATGAGTAAACTTCTCACTTACCTGAGGAGCAGTTTGAGAAAACAGCCAAAGCCGCGACAAGTGGCCACTTCACCTGTGTACGTTATTGTCATTTTCGCAGGTTTTTTTAATTTTCTTCTTGTTGAGATTTTTGTTATAACCTATATATGATACAGCGCTTTAACTCAGTTTGATGATTTCTTATCACGCTTTGCGATTTTGATTAATGTTCATTTTGCTGTGGTTTCATTGGGTTGGTTTCCGATGCGAGCAAGTTCTTAAATATAAAGAATGGAATATAATTGAAATAAGAAAAGTGTAGATTGCAGTGCAAAACACTTATTGAAAAACTTAATTGTTATATAGCCACTTAAACTAATTATTTAATTAATATTTTGTCATATGTCATTGATTTATAGTGCAAATAGCATGTATGTAAGTGATTTGCAGTTTATATGATTAAAACACTCAGTTTTCGTTACAAATACGGTTTTGTAGCTTAATTTTTAAGATACTTTCGTTGCTTCAATTATGTGTTATAATTTTATATGTTATATGTTTTATATGTTATAATTGATATATACAGAAAAATTAAACACCACTAGAGAAACATTCCTTATTTCAAATTCGACCGTACATGCTGCATAAGTAGGTACAACATTTTTGAAATAAGTGTAAATTACATATTACAGTTATTTTCGATTTAAATTAATCGTAAACGGTTTTTGATAAAATAACAACGTTTCTTTTCTTACTCTACTTAAGAATTATATTTCTAAATTTTGGAATTATATTATCAAGCTAAGCATTTTCTACTTTGCCCGAATATTTAACTACTGTAAATATAGTGCTTCTAAAATGCAATCAGGTTTCCGTTGTGTGCAGATAATATGAATACGAATACGAATGAATAAACCATGGCCACAGCAACAATAATAATGCATTTGAAATTCAAAAATCGATATTTCCAGGTAAAAGTCAATTAAACATGCGACTTCAAATCGCGGAACACAATTGAACTGCACATTGCATTCTATTTAACATTAAAAAAATGCAACAGTGACGAGCTGTTTAAATTAATTGCAGCAATTTAGCAAATTGTAGAGAGCTGTAGAGAAAATCCGAGTTCAAGCCGAGTATATAAATGTTTATATAGATATACATATGTATACATAGGTACAGTGTATAGATAAAGAAGTAATTGACGCAAGCAGATCGCGTGTGGGCGATGTCCCTGATGCTGGCACTTCGGTTCTAGCTGGAGGTGTCGCCGGAGGTCAGCCGCATCCGAGTGCTACGATTGCACATCAATTAGTCCGACAAACAAACTTTGCAATGTGACTTCAAGTCTCGTTTAATGTTGCCGTTATTATACTTTTACACAACGGAATATGTGTGTGTATAGAAATGTGTATATGAATACGAGTATGTAATGCACTTAATGGAGAGTAAAGATGAGCTCATGCGTCTCCGATTTCGAGTGGGAAAAGTCTGTATTCAATGAGCACTACGTTGATGAATTTCCGTATGGAAGAGAATAAATAAATAAAAGCCATTCTGCGAACCGGTGAGCTAATGATCGAAATACACAGCACAAACTGAGCTCAGCATTCAGAAAAAAAAAACAAAAATGGTCTTCAGTTGTTGTTGTTGTGCTTTTGGTATGTGAATGTGAGCCAGGCTTTTGGGTCTGGATCATGACATCATTCGTTGGCTTATTTTACAGATGGAATTGGACACGAAAAAAAATGGTTGTGTTTATATATATACACATATACCCAAGTATACACATACATAATGTGTCTGCCTAACTCTACCAATACATGCATGCATGTGTGTGTGTGTGTGTGTGTGTTTTTGTTAGCACTTGAGCTCGTAAATCACATAAAATCAAAATCTTGACGTAGTTTGCTGATTATATGCTGAATTTGGCTGCTGATTACGGGGCGAGGCTTCAGATATGTGCTCAATTCGATCACGACATGACAGAGCTTTCGGTTTGGCAACGTGATCAACTAACTGTGAATTAGTGGGCATTTAGGGTATTTAGCAGCACATATGTAAGTTAGGCGAAATAGCCTTATGTTTGTGTAGTTGATAAGCAAATGAGTCATTTGGGTCTTGTGTGATTGTGTCTTTTCGTTCAAAACAAATAAAGAGATTTCGAAGAGGATGAGATGTGGAACAAGATTCAAGACAATGCTAAAGCCTAAATGCCCTCTTTTATATTTACAGCTAAATGATATAACTCTAATCTCCTAACATAACCAGGAAGTTGGATTGGAAACTTGGAAGATTATTTATAATTTTTTTTACAGTCTATGATTGAAGGGTATTTAAGTGCTTCGTATCCACATTTGCTTTAATAACTGAATTCATATGCTAATTTTATGCCCTTGCAAAGGACTGAAAGGGTGTTTAATCGTCGGCGTTGCGAACATAACTGCTCTTTCCTGTTTGCATTTCTGAATGAATGCAACTTGTCCAGACTGCGACAAAGACCTTTTCGTAATACTTATCGCTTTTGCACTCAATGTACCAACTGACCTTATTAATATTATTTAGCTCTCGCACTCGACTGTAAAGTACTCCATTGCCAATTGATCATAAACTGTCAACTTTGAATGCGCGAGGCAACCCCAGGAGAACTGTGCCAACACCTACAAACACATACATATCTACATACATGTGTATATAGCATTTATATAACTGACCTTTGAGCTTATATAATAAGGCACATTGTTTTCGTGGGGTAACCCGATGGAATCAGTGATTTGTGCATACTTTTGGCAATAAAAATCAATGACACAGAAAAGCAATATCAAGACAAGTCAGTCACGTGAAAAAATGTTATCATTTGAATAAATGATAAGTGGCAACGGTAAATCAAGCCGAACAACATTTAAATTCGAACTCGTCGAGGTTAATGACATTTAGCGACTGCTGCCAGATCGACGCGCGTCTAAATATATACTGTGCATACACATATATTTACAGAATACGCAATTACACTTACATAAATATGTATTTGCATGTACAGATTTCAGTATAAGGCCAAAATAAACGTACGTAAATTTGTATTTACATAATAGCTTTCGTGATTTTTATTAGTATTTGATTTTGATGAACTTGATGACAGCAGTTGAGCGGACCTGAGCAGCATTCAAATTTCAATTATTTAAATTATTCATATTTGGTTTTAGTTGCTGTTGTTGTTGCTGTTGGTATTAATAGCATTGGCGCACTTTTAAAATTTATTGCGAGTGTCGTCTAGTCGCAATTTGCATGCGGGGCAATTTTGACAGTGCCGAGGGTTAAAAATAAATGTCTGTGTAGTGGAGTACTATGTACGGAGATTGCACATTGACCAATGCGGACTCTGCGATGACTCACAATGCGTTTAGCGGAACATACATGCACACATGCATACGTACAGCTTTTACGCATAACTGTTTGTGATAACCACAATGTTACGCATAACTGTGGGGAGTTTGTAATATTCTGCACATTTCTTCGAAGATTCGAATGGATTTTTTTTTAATTGGCGACTGGCAATCGATTTGCACTACAATGGGCATCAACCGGATTCGTGCACACAATTTGAGAGTCACGCGGCTTTAATTTGTTTTTTTGCTGCTTGTAATGTTTACACTGTTATTAAATCGCGCCATGGCCAATAGCAATTGCTGGCCAACATTGATGCAGTTGTTGTAACTGCGATTTACAGCGCGAAACACGCGAACACAGCAAAAAAGGGAAACAACAAATAAAAAACTGCCCCAGGTACACGAGGTAACAACAACAGAAACTCCACCTCTCATTGACGAAAAACAACAACAAGACGCTGACGGCGACGCTGATTCTTTGCTGCTGCTGCTGAAGTTATTGTTGTGTTTGCGTTTATTTCTTGTTTGGCGTTTACGTCTCACAATTTGTACCTCGTTGCTGCCGCTGTTCTTCTTTCACCCACACACACACATGAACGAAAATGTAGCTGTGAATTTGGCCATGCCCGACGTGCCAGCCATTCAAACAAATCGCGCTCTGTGCCCTCTGTTTTCTCGCACTCGGCACTTCCGCGCTCATCGACCGACGATTTCAAACTGACACTACCATGCGAAAATACCAACAGAACTGGGAACAGAACTGTGCCGGCAGCTGTGGCGAAACCGCAAACCCGTGCCTATGCCGATTGCTGGGAACGCCTGAGAGCGCAGAACTGGTTGTGAGCGCAGAATGACGATAAGCCAGCACAGGGTTGGACTTGACACCGTTGGGGGTAGGCCAGAATTTTACTCAAATGTTTAACGATTTTTATACTCGTTCACGAAGTGAAAAGAGTACATTGTCCGTCCCGTAAGAACGCAATTTTTTTTTTTTTTTGGTTCTATTGAAGCTAGAGACCTGAAACTTGAAATATAGTAAAGTCAGTGTAACCGCGTCAGATAAAGTGTTAAGATTTGTTGGCTACGAACGCTGAGGGCGAGACACTTACATTTAATATATATATCTACCTCAGTTTTAAAGTTAGATACATCAACTTTTGCATACAGCTTTCTGACGAACTCGTCTAAAGATTGCACAAACAATTTCTTAGATACGCCCACTGAGGCGTGGTAAATGGTTTAAATCAATATTTCTCCCTCAGTTATAAAGCTAGATACACCCAATTTATAAAAAAGATTACAGATGACCTCCTCTAAAAGTAAAAAAAAAAATGTATTTGGCACGCCCACTTGGGGTCAGGTATATCACGAAAATCCATATCTCCTACAAATTTTAAAGTTAGAGTCAACAAATTTGGAAACCTTTTCGGATGGCCTTCTCTAAAATAACTTCGGCCACGCTCACTTCCGCGCCCCACAAACTAAAAAATCGATATTTTTGTTATTATGCTGTTATTATACTGTGAACGAGTATTGCCCAGTCGCTTACACCCGACTGCAACGTTCTTACTTGTTATACCCTGAATCCATTGAAAATGGGTAAAAAGGGTATAATGGTTTTATGCAAGTGTATGTAACAGGCAGAAGGAAGCATCTCCGACCCCATAAAGTATATATATTCTTGATCAGCACGACGAACTGAGTTGAATTAGCCATGTCCAGACGGACATGTCCGTCCATCCGTCTGTATGAACGCAGCGATCTCGGAAACTACAAAAACTAGAAACCTAAGCTAAACGACTATAGATTCTCCTAATCCATACGCAGTACAAGTTTATAATTTTTTCGAAATCTTGCTCCGTTTCATTATTATCGATAAAAATCGATTTTAAGACTTGGCATATCTCGGAGACAATAAGAGCTAAAGCCATCAAATTTTGCTTAATATGTGCTTGTAGATACGCAGGTTATGAATATTTCGGATTTTGGATACCTCCCCCCATTCGCCTCCATATCAAAAAAACGCAAATCAAATACTACAGACTTGCGCTCTGGTTTGTACATAGATACAGATGCTCTTAAGCACTGCTAATTTCATAATGATCATACTCTTGGTTTAAAAGTTATTCAAGAATTCATTTTCCATAGTGGGGCCAAGTGCAGCCGATGTGTAAAGTGCGCAGCTTGCTGTGTGCGTTTGTGTGTGTGTGAGGTGTGACTTTGTGAATGTGTGTATGAATGGAAAGAGGTTTAAATGTATTTAACAGCTCGCCACTGGGTTCAGGGTATCTCCTAGTCGGAAACTCCCGACAGGAGCCATCTTACTTGTTTTGTATAGTCTTGTTTACTTTACTTGTTTTTATTGACACGCGATTTGTCATCCGCTTATAATAAATAAATAAAAAAGCACAAAGCCAATATTCTTGTCTCACTTTGTGAAATGTCATCTTAAATCAAAAGTGTGAATGTTCCAAAATGCATGCTATAATTAAATAAAAATGCGGTGTACCCGGATCTTATCAATGAAATCTTAGATTACAACAATGTATAAATTTAAAACCTTTTGCTTGGCTGTTAGAGCATGTGAAGCATAAGTAACAACCGTACAACAAATGGAACAACATATAAAACATTGCATACTTTTGGGTACTTTTTATTATGAGTCTGTATAGTACATTATACATTTTACAGTATAAACAGCGTAGAAAAAATGGAAGTACTACTAAGCCATCAGAACTTCAATTAAA
Organism: Drosophila colorata; assembly: GCA_035041545.1. Classification (NCBI taxonomy): domain Eukaryota; kingdom Metazoa; phylum Arthropoda; class Insecta; order Diptera; family Drosophilidae; genus Drosophila; species Drosophila colorata. Next base: position 2,642,896 of record JAWNLD010000680.1, on the reverse strand, counting down.
AAGCGTGGGACTCACACCGAAAAATAATTCTGTTGCAATTAGCTGTTTGCTTAGCACTCGTTCTAGTGTCGCGTCTAACTTGAGTGTAAATTTTTGTAGATTTGTACGCTTTAAAAATCTTTTTAAATAATTAATAATTTGGAATTAAGTAAATAGGTGCTCATTTACAAAACTCAGATAAAGCCTAAATGTGGCTTATTATACTTATCCACAAAGTCCGTCCGTCTGTCTGTCCAACTGACCGTATAAACTTCGCCCCTTTTGGACTAGAGAGTTTGAAATATTAAATATATACTCAAATACAGATAAATAGGTGCTTAGCAAATTGTGAGAGTCAAAAAATTTGCCGACATATTACCGATGACCTTCTCTAAAGATCAAGCCAAGAAATTTAGGCCACGTCCACTGCCGGGGAGGCAAATTAAAAAAATTTGTATTTTTTCAAAGTACTAGTTCTATGGTGCTACTTTATAACAAAAAATTTAAGATAGTTTGTAGTTGGTATTACACTGTGAACGAGTATTCACCAGTCGGCTACACTCCACTGCAACGTTTTTACTTGTTTTTTTATGAACGTCTGAAAAAAATTTGTATTGTTTATTTTTTTATAATTTTATAACACGCAGCCCAGTAACGAGCGGGATAGAACTCGAAATTTTTGTGCATAACATTTCAAGAACAAATCGCTCTTGATTAGTGATGTTAAAAAAAATCGAAATATCGATGTATCGATGTTAACAGCAGCGATTTTTTCCAATCTTAACTCGATAATCTTTTTTACGATATTTCGATGCACCTCGATCGTTTCTCATAAATATATTGGCCCTTTTAGAAACTTTAAGCTTAAGCTGAAACCGACTAAAAGAAAGCGAACTAAACGTTATTGGTGTTAAAAAATCGAAACATTGATGCATCGATGTTAACAACAGCACTGTTTTCCAATTTTACCTCGATAATCTTTTTTTTTTCGATATATCGGCACATCGACGATTATCAACACGATTTTCTTATCCGATATAAAAAATCGATGTTCATTTCGGATTAACATCACTACTCTTGATTAATCCTGAGTGAGGTGCTACTTTGATTTACTTTGATTAAAAATTCAAAACTCTCGAACTAGATACTACCACTACCCAAATAACATGACTGTTATTTACTATTTACTTATAAGATTTTTCAAACTTTTATAATGGAGTAAAACATTTCACAGATTCAGTACTGCATTTGAGTCTAACATTGAAATACTTTGGGATCACAAAAACGTTCTTAACATTAGGAATTTTGATTCGTATTCAGCCTTTGCCACCTTGTCCAGAATGACAACACTTATAATAGATTTAAGTTAAAATTTGATCGCTTCTTTCTCGCTACTTTCTTTCAACATAGTAACTAAGTGGAAAATGCATTTGATTGTAAAAAATACTCCAAAAAAATTATGTCCAAGCAATTTAGTTTTTAATGTTTTGTTACTTTATTATCTCTGTCAATAAATGGATTTTGTCTTAAACATAAATTTATGTTTTATTTTTAGATTAATTACAAATCGTAAGCTTCACGTTTAACGCACTTCCAAAGGTTTCTTAATTTTGTAGACTATTTAGGTTTTGCATTTCGAATTAGTAAAGTTGTTTCTTGATTTTTACATTTAGTTGAAACATATCACTAATACTCGTACACAATCGTTCGTACTTATGGTAGACTAATGACTTATGTTTAGTTGTTATTTTAATATTAGGCAATTTCAATGAAAATTAAAGTATTTCTTTTCATTTAGTATTTTACAGCGACATCAATTTTTTTTAGAATATTTCCATTGGAGAATTTGGAAAAGAATTAAAAGAATGCTTTAAGTTATTATATACATTTGAGACTTATTTGAAATGGGGAAAAACGTAACTAAACTATGTTAAGCATTAAAACTGGTACACTTTGACTTATGATTTACGTTTTATATATTACTGGGCGGTCCGCGATGTGCACGCTGTCCATGCAACGTGGAGGAATGTCTAGAGCCGGGTCGTGAATGTACAATTGCATAATCGTTATCAATTGGTATAGACCTTCGAAGTAGTACGTTGGATTGATAAGTTGATTGATAAGTTGAATACAAAATCAATAGTAAATTACAATATGTAGCGTATTACAATAGAGGGCTTGACAGTATAGTTAGAAAATCTTTTAAACGGGCTGTTAGTGTTTTCGGGTATGGGCCAGAGGAAATTGCACGATCTATTCGTTAAGTTAAGTTTAGTTTTAAAGTTAGTCATCTTTTTAAACAAATGCGAATTATCAACGGTTAATTACAGTTGCGATACAAGGCACAAAATAAATTCATTCCATTTCTTTTATCTTTTGTTTTTGTTTTGATTGTTTTGTTTTTGAGAACACAATTTATGTTGCTTTGTTGTAGTTGTTGTCCAGCAGGGCGGGTACTTCAGTAGAGTTAACAAAAGATACGAATACAACAAAATACGATACATAGATACGATACAAGGCTTTGTAGGCATGCTTTATATATATAAGTGTCTGTGTCTGTGTCTGTGTTGGCTCCACAGCTACCAGAAAATAATTTGTGAGAGCAGAGCAGATGTATATCAAGTGTAGGGTAGAGCTTTCGTGTTCTAGAGTGTGTGTGTGTGTGTGTGTGTGTGTTTGTAGTTTGCAGATCGGCTTAATATCTATCAGACCTATTTGAGTGTATCGTCGAGCCACCGCTGGTATAACCCTTGTGCGCATCTCGGCCATGCAGCGAGTAACGAGAGCCATATTGACTGCCATGCCAGCTGCGATACGGATCGTACTCCTCAATGATGGAGGGCTCCTTCTCAATGATCTGCAAGGATTCGCAAGGAATATATGTTAAACCCACATTCGAAATGGCCTGGCAGCAGACTCACCTCTGTGTTAGCACAACTGCAGCTCATGGCAGTGCACAGGAAAATATTCATTAGCAACATGATGAGGAACAGCACGCCCAGGGTTATGGCCAGCCACAGCAGCCAGCTGGGTCGTATGCCATCCTCGCAATTCGGTGCGATTACTGAAATAATAAATATTGTGTTATTAAAGTTGATTTGGAGGTTTCTCTGTTCTATTGCTAAATGTTTTATAACTTGATCAAGCAAATGATAAAATGAAAATATTATTAAAAGTATTTTCCTGAATCTTGCCAAAGATGGAAAAATATACAAGCCGGCAGGTTCGAAGCTGTGTATCCTTCTTTATGAACTCTCGGACGGAAGCCGAGTTTTTGTAGCAACAGAAATTTCCCTTGCAAGATTAAATAAACTCATTAAATTGGTATCCACATTTAATAATTTAACTATAAAAGAACGTTATGATTTGAAAATTAACTTGTGTTAAACTTAACAGCTTTCTTTGAGTCTTTCTCTCACATATGCTAAATCTTTTTACATCAGACTACTGTACAATCAGCCTGAAATTGGTTTAGTATAGAAATATATCGCAAATATGTTTCATGCTTTTAAGATTACTATTTTTTAGCAGCTCGAATATAACTGATTCTTCTTGTTTTGCTGTTACTTACGTCGCGCTTCGGCAGGATCCAAAACGAAGACAGTTGTGCCGGCTATGCTGGAGCCTTCCTCATTGGGCCCAAACTTGCGTGGTCCATTGCCATTGCCCTTGGTGAAGCCAGCCAGGGCCACCTCGCTGCAATCGTCGATCTCTACACAGCGTCCATAGCACTGTATGACGTCACACTGGAGATGAACTTCGGATCCTGAAATAAAATGCTCGATTAGTTCCCCTTTCGATGTGAATATCTTGGGTTAGTTCCGGTTACCTACCCTCGGGAAACTTGAACATGGAGGCCAGCGTAGCCTCAGCTGCCCGCCCATCGGCGGTGGGCACAAAGCGGCTCATAAGACTGGCATCGTAGGGGCAGCTATGCATGAAACATACCGTTAGTTGGCTGCCAAGTTAGGAGCCGATTGGCGAGTCAGCTGCACTTACCCGCGGTCATCTGTCAGCTTGAGGGTGATGTTCTTCTTGTCAAAGGCAAAGCAATTGCCCACACGTAGGCCATAGGTATCTAATAAATGGAGAGTTTTTATTAGCGCATACTGCGACCGGCAGGGAAGCGTGTTGATTACCCACCATTTGGCTTGGAGAACTCAGCGCGTATCTTGTACTCGTGCCCATAGACCGTCTCCCGCACGCGGTGATCGTTCTCCAGAAACTTGAGCACAACATGGGCATTGTCATCGCTGCGGATTTGAATGGAAATGGACGTTGCACATTAGCTAACGGTTATCTAGGCAAGCTTCCACAATTGCGCAGCTGCAACAGCTAATTAAAAGCGCAGCCAATAGACCCAAAAGTGCGGCCCACTGCAATTCGCTTGCAGTTTCACTGGCCACAGTGCCAGCAGCATTATGCAATTGCCGGTCATTACGTTATAGACAGTTGAGTTTTATGCCAAATAGACATGCCAGCATATGTGTATATGTATACTATATTATATGAATAGTTTTAATTTTCGCTGCCTTGTTTGCTGTTTTGTGGATTTTTGCTGATTTTTTGTATTTTTTTTTTCAATTTCCTTTTCGGCTTTCAGGTATTTTTTGCCGTTAACAGAGCGTAAAAATTTGTAAAAATCATTTACTTAGCCATAGCTTTATTTTTCAAAATTGTTTTATTTTTTGTTATTTTCAAGAGCCAGGCAAATAAATGACTTAGACAACGAACTTGCGTAATTCAAAGTTAGGGAAAAGTCATTGGCATTATGCAAATGAGGCAATCGCAAATTAAACTGTTTGTACAACTCCAGATTATTATCTTTAAGACATGTCATAAATAATTTACCGTTAATTGAGCACATTTGGGCATGCTGTTTGCGTGAAATGATTTAGAGTGTTGAGCATAGGCGAAAAGGCAAAAAGAATTTCATCATATCGAGCACTAATGGCCTTGAGTTCTTTTTAGCGTTGAGTTTTATGTAGAAAATCAATAAATTGTGCTATAGAAAGGCAACACCTACGAGTACACGACTACATATCTATAAAAATATATATAGCTCAATCGGCTCAGTCAGCATAATTTGGTCTTTGATTTCATTTGTAGTGCGCCGACGTCAAAAACGAGTTTCGAGAATTTAGCTGAAATTGGCAAACGCAGGCAAAGCTACAAGCACTCAAAGCACTTTGGCCTGACGGAACTTCGGCCAAATTACAACCATCTACATACGAGTAGTCGTAAGTGCAATTGTGTAGACAGGCAGAGCTTAGGTAGTCAAACTTACCGAGTGTAGCCCGATTTGCCACAGGTAATCACATAAAATTTATCATCCGCCAGTTCGAGAGTCTTATGCACACGCACCGCCAGCTGAATGGATCGCTCCTCCGTGCGCTAGGGGAAGAGAGAGGGACGGATATAAAGTTAAATCTTTGGATATTAAAAGTGTACAGAACGTTTATGTTGATTGGGTTTAAAAGGCCACGTTAATAGCTCAGTTAGCTGCAGGAGTTGGGAGCGCCTTTTTAGTGATCATATATGTGTTTGGCTTTGGCCTTTTAATTGTCAGCAGGTTTATGTGGCTTATTGGCTTATGAAAATCGCGTTCGACGGCAGATCCTACCACAGCCGCAGTCTGCGGCACGTTAATTGTCAACATGATGTAATTGCAGCCCAGCAACAACAAGGAAATGCAAAATGCCGCCAAGTGTGACGCTGGCACTTAGTCAGCCAGCCAGGTGGCCCACGCTAGGCACACATACTTTCCAGTTGCTTGTTTATCTTATTTAACAATTTTCCTGGCCATGTTTACCTTTCGTCTGAACTTCATTGAATCTTATGGTTTGCAGCCACTTTAATAGCTGCACTTTCGAGTTAATGAGTTGGCTGCCACTCATGACTCCAGCAGACATTTCGGTAATAACATGTTTGCATTTCATTTCGAATGCGACTTGGCTCGCATTTGAAATAATTTAGCGTTTTAATTGTGCAGCCACATGTAACAAGCAAACGAGCAAACGAGCAAATGAGACGAGCACCAAACGAAAGACTTAAGCGAGCAACTTGTTAGAATTCTTTTCTTCATAATTGTTGCTCACGATTATGCAACTTGCGGGTTAAGTTATTGAAATTCTTGAACTGCCACTTGCCAACTTCTGTGGGGGATATTAGTTAATTGAAAGCGTCAGCAGAGCTACTGATTTACCTGCTAAAAACTTAGTTATTAATATCGTTAATGCAAGTTAAGTTGAAGAATGATGAGTCACACAACCTTGACCCGCAATTGACAGCAATTAAGTAACACGACAACTTCCATAAAGAGACGCAGCTACAGCTGACCATCTAAGCCAGCTTCATATATAGCGATGCATATGTATGTGCATACGTACATATGCATATGCATATGCATGTACACGGCATCCGCAGTCTTCAAGTGTATTTCGCTGTTTAATTTACAATTCTTACTTGCCGCATTTAACAGCTGCAAGTCGCTTGACAAACCGGTTAAACTTTTTATATATACATATGAGCATATATCGTATAATAAAATATTTTATTTCTTTATGATTTCTTTGTTTTATCTGTGTGACGTCCCACGCATTTGCATACTATATACGTTTGAAATGTTGTCCGCGTTTTATGAATGAATTCAAGCTTTAGGGTTCGAGTTTGAGCAGTGAATTTAGGCCATGACTTTACCAGATAAGTAACTAGATAAGTACAATACGGATAGGTATAAGTAGGTAAGTAGTTGCAACATTTGTTAAGCTGTTAGCAAATAAACACTAGATAATGGCTCATAAATACCTCTGGCACAGCTGCAAAATAATATCTATTGAGTTAGAGATAGACCGATCGGCAGGCAACTTGGCAAATTGTGTCACAATTTGTTGGCCAGCTCATGCATCAGGATCGAGCAAAGGCAAGCCAAGTCGAGTGGAACGATAAAATGACGTGCTCAGCTCAAAGTTGAGGTAAACGTGAGAGGAGTACAGTGGGAAGAGGAGGAGTAAAGTAGCTTACAGCTACAGAGACAGCAGTCAACGGATGGGCTCATTATGAAGTTATTATCAAACCAAGTTGAAGTTGAGAAAATGACTGCGTTGATTTTCCATATGCGGCTCTTAGAGCTCAGATCTTGGCACTGCTCTGTGGCAATGTTTTGAAAATGACTTAATGGCAAATTGGCAAACAATTTGCTCTTGTGTTTGTTTGCTGGCTTGTCTGTGCAGTGCAATTAACATTTAAGCGATTATAATAACGCTGCACAAAGAACAGGCCATAACACCCATCATAAAATAATGGCAAATAATTTGCGGCTCAGCAGCGAGCGCCCAAAGCGACCCACTCGCAATTCGAAATAGGTTCAAGTACACCAAACTCAGCCCACAATGGCAACAGTAACAACTTGAACTTTATGTTAAATTGTTGGCTGGCTGGGGCTTGGGCGTCTTGCCATTGTCAGCGCCAATTTCATGCTTTGCCAAGTACGGCAATGTGAGGGCTTTGCCATAAAAACCAAATCAAAGAGATTACGGCGCTCCAAAGTGGCTGCACACAGCCCGGGCTCGAGCTCGGACGTGTGCTTGTAGCTGTGGCTGTGGCTCTGGCTCTGGCTTGGGGCTTTGCCTCTGTCTCTGGAGTGCATGTGGAGTGCATGGCCAAGGTCAGCCAAAGTCGAGGCATTTCCAAAGCAATTAAAGCCCTACGAAAATATTTGCCGAGAAATAGAATCAAAATTGCTCGAGAGCTTTGAGTACACAAAAAAATTCTTTTGACACAAATACCGCGCACACGCTGAACAAAAAGAACAACAAGAACAACGATAACAAAAACAACGCGAACAACAACAGCTTGGAATGCTGTCAAAGTCGAAGCGTGGAAAGCTGTGTCTGGGCATGTGAACTGTCTGAGTCGGCGGCCTGGGCCGCAGCTAGACGCCGGCGCGCTGTCGACACTCCCAGCACCAGTTGTTGCCCACAGTTGCCGGCAGCGTCAACCGCACCCCCTCCCCCTCCCCCAACTCCACCCTTAGCCTTACCCCTGCTACCAGCCAGCTGGAGCTAAAATAAAACTCAAGCTGCCGTCGCGATAAGCATGATTTAATTTTATGGGGGACCTCCCTTTTCGGCCGGCAAACGGAGGGTGGGCCAAGAGCGCTGAAATAAATCTGCTACACCTATGCAGGTAAGTCTGGAATACTGGCACTCTCCGTCCGTTTGGCGGGCTGATCCCAGTCATAGTTTATTTATAAAATTGGGATACAGGGCGCAGCCTTGCGATTTGACATTGCAATTAATAATGTTGTACTCGTATGTGCTTAAACTTATAACATGACGCGAATGCTGATAATTTGCATTTCGACACGGTTCGGCATACAGCATTATGAGCGCTTCATAGATACACGCATACAGATACATATATTTGTATGTGTGTATTTATATCTGCAATATCTGTTTACATATGGCGCTGGCTAATGCTAATGGCTCTGCCTGGGCCCTGACTGCCTTTGTCTGCCATTGTTCAACTTGGGGGCTGCTTACCCACACGCAGCCGCCGCCTGTCAACGCCCGTGATGCGCGTAGGATTAAACTTGATTTTTATTGCCATCGTTACTATATAGGCTGACGACTAGTCGTCGTCGTCGTCGTCGTTTGCATCGCAGCTGTTGCTGATTTGCCTTGATTTGGGGCCAAGACTCAAGTACACCAGAGACGAGGTTCGCTTGAATTTATGGGCATGCGTGCCCAGCCCGTGCCCTTTTGGCGGTGGCTGCGACACAGACCGTGGACAAGGTCTTAGCGTTAGCATGTGGAACACACACACGAGACGACTGCTCGACTATGGGCTACCCATCGTTTCTTATCGCGCTATTTGGTATTCCTCTCATTGTCCTTTATTAATTTAAATTGTCCCCTTAACAAGTTAATGCTCAACTCAGTTCATGATTTATTCAAATGTATAAATGTGTTCCCATGATGTTGATGTATTAACTGTTTAGTAGACTGCCTCAAGCTTCAAGTAAAAGCGAAATATTCTTTGTTTACGCTTCGTTTAAATAGTATTTAGCTTTTTCCAACTGTAAAATTACCACATTGCATAATTTTTCTCAGTTGGTGGTTTTATTATGATGTTTTTTTTTGCCCATGATGGGGATAATTTCTAAATTATAAATAACTACTGATATAATAAAGAAAATGCCGTTTTAATCCAATTAATACTGGGCTGGAATGTTGTTTTTTTCTCTGCACTTTACTTTTTAAGAAAATTACGTATCGGAGTATTCTTAAATTAGCTTTTAGTTTTTCATTATTTCATCTTCCTATTAAAGTGGCCTAAATTAAAAACAAAAAAGTTTGGATTAAACACAAACTAAGCATCACCTAAACTTTCGTACTTGTTAAAAGCATAATCGATTCTGAATAAAACTACAAAGGTTCTTTGATTGATTACTGTATTCGGATCTTATCCAATAAATTATGGGTTTAGCAAAAGCCCTCTTGCAATACGTCGTTTGATTTGAAGAAATGAAAATTCTACAATACAATTCTACAATAGATTTTGACAACCCTTCTACTTGATTTTGATACAACAATTTTATGTTTTCTGGCAATTAAATACCCTTGCAGAAGTAGATCATTTTTTAATATTCATATTCATATTTGTATATCATGCATAAACTGAACTGACGTAGTAGTTTAAAGTAAATTTTAATAATTGCTGGGGTTGGTAAGAACATCTTCAAAAACCAAACGGCTTTAAATACTGGATCACTTTTTTCTGAGGAAACTATTTGATATACTATTCATATTTTAATAAACTCTTTAAAATGTATAAGGAGCAGAATAATTGCCAAAAATTATTACAAAATCTTAAACACGAAATATTATCTTCCGAGGGCCGAAAATTAAATACCCTTGCAGTCATAAATGACCTATATGTATTTATCTAAATTAATTTTTATCCGTCTGATAAGGTTTTGCTGATATGTTAGGAGCACAGTGACGCTCAGACATGTTAGCTAGGGATATATTATAAATCAAAGTTTCTTGTACACAAACTTTTGTTTCGCCCGATCGTTGCTATTACAGATTTATAACATAGTAGTTCGACTTGAAGAATTCTGTACTGCCTACAAAAAAAAGAGGGACCTCTGTGAATGACGACAGCTTGCAAACTGAAAGACTAGTTTGCTTATAAACCTACAGACAGACGGACGTTTTTCCTCCCTTAATGCCCTTCACGTTTCTGTCAACATTAAAATGGGCTCTGCAGGGGTAAAAAATGATTTAAGAACAGCGAAACGCTCGTTTCGCCAATGAGCTTAGTGGTTAATGTTGTTAGGGAAGCGCTGAATGGATATGCTTACATTGCTTCCACTCACGTTGCTGACCAAAATGCCGCAATAGTCGGGGGCACCCTGCTTGGCCCACAGGTTGAGGCTGAATGCAACCGAATCGCTGCCGTCGCCCATGGCCATGCAGGGCTGGGTGCGATGGTCCCGCGCATGGACGGCGCCTGTGTAGCCGGAACTGAACTTCACCTTGATGTTCATGGTGCCCGCCTTGCAAGTGGCTGTGACATGGGGCGCAAACTCGCCGGGCACCGCCGGCGGCTCCTGTGCGGCAATCTGTAAGAAGAGAATAGAGTGCTATTAGTTTTGCTAATAACTATGACCTATTTTAGGGACCCTGGGAACGCACTTAGGAGTAACGTGGTGGAAATTTAAGCCAACTCATTGGGCAAGCATGGGAAGCCATAAGAACACGAGAATTCTAATTAATTTTAATGGCTATCCAAAGAGTCAGCAAAAGTCGCAATTAATTGCAAGAGGCAACAGCAATAACAAACTCGAAAGCTTGGAGCTTAGAACTTTGGCTTCGAGTTTTTTGTGTTTGTATTTGTGTTCGTATGTATGTGTTTGGATCTGTGTTTGAATTTGAGTTCTTTGGCGGCCACAGCGGACTGCACGTTTTGGGCCAGTTTCTGGTCCAGCTCCAGTCGCGCACTGTCAAAGGCATTTGGCTTGAAGATAATTTATTGGCATGCCTCGACTTGGGTTGCCGTCGCGTCGTCGTGATAATTGAATTTGTGCTCCAGCTCCAGCTCGAGCTTCAGCTTCAGCCAATTGCAAAGCCAAAGCTAAGCTGGAACTAGAGTTTCAGACCGTAGGCGCTAGATAAGCGGCACAAAAGTTAAGTAAGTCATGTCATGACAATCGCATTGATGCAGCCTGCTTTTTTCCTGTTTTTGGCTAACTCACGTTCTTGGGAGCCGGCCCTCAGGCTGGGCCAGCTATCCGGAACGCCTGTCTAACGAAAGCCAAAACAATTCCCTACGCCTGACATGCCCCATTGATTTATGTGTATTTACTTTCGAAAGGCCGCCTGAGAAGTCCACTTGAGATGCATTCATTCAACGCTGATTAACTGCGAATTCGGCAATTCATTATGGCCTTTAATTTTGCAGCCGGCTCTGGCTCAGATTTTGTTTCTGGTGCGGCTACTGTGCGTCAAGTGAAATGCAGCTACAAACCGACCCAATTTCAGCGGCTGCGGCTGCGGCTTGTGTATGCCAAAAACATGTTGGCCAGTGTGCCACTTTCTAAGCTACTTTGGAGCTTGATGCCAACTAGAACGTCCACTTTGCATCGCATATGGAATTTATTGCTCTGCAGCGGCCGCACTTGAAGGAAAGGCCGCCAATATCCATAATAATTGTATGAAGCAAGCCAAAGGCAGTCCGCTTCCTTTGTCTCCTGCTCCTGCTCCTGCTGGCAATTATAGCCACGTCTTTTGGCGGCGCAGTTCAATGCGCGCTGCCAACGCTCGAGGGTCACAAACGGCACGTCGAAAATGCAATTCCAAGTCCAACTCCAGCAACGGCTTCAGCTGCAACTGCAACTGCCGCTGAACTGCAACTCCCATGACAATTTGTCGCTTGGCAAAATGCAATTGTTTTGTATGAGTTTTGCATTTTACATTCAGTTACAGCGACCGCGACAAAGCCTCAGAGCCTCAGCCGGAGTCAGTCAATTAAAATTGTTTTTGCATGCTCGTTTCGCTATCGTTGGGCTTGTTAAAATCGCAACTAAAATTGTTGCCAGCTGTTGGCCTTTGTATTATGCAACACGCTCTGATTGTTGCTGACTTTTCATATAAACAAAAACCGACAAACAAAAAAAAAATTGTAAAATCGCAAGCACACAAAAAAAAGCGAAAATCTCAAACACAATTAGACACTTGCGCTGCCAGTCACGCCACAGCCATTGGCTCCAGCTCGGAACCCCAGTGCCCATTAAATCCAATGAGCCGAGGCTTTGATTTTGATGGATTTGGACTGGCTCATGTGCTCAGTCATTAGCCACTGCCTAGCCGAGCTGCAGCCGCAGGACACTCGGGTGATTTTTCAAACATTCCTTTCAGCCTGCGATTACTGGCGAAGGCAAAACAAAAGACTTGCAACACAAACTTGTTTGCCGCAGCGCATGTAAATCGTATCAAAATCAGAGCCAGTCCCAGCCACGCACAGCTGGAGCCGCCTTCAACTAGACAGCTGGACTGCTGGACAGGCTGCGCGGCTGAGCCATTAAGCTTTGCCCACTGCTAATTTATATAGCTGCAAGGGGTCAAACGCTGTTGCCATAAACCAAAGCTCGCCCGACGCGGTCTCAACTATTTACTATTAGGAACCGAAATGTGCGCAATTAGTACTAGAAAGTCGCCGACGAGGAGGCAATTAACTGCTGAAGAATGACAAAGCTGCAAAAAGCAATGTGAAATACGAAAATACCTCGAAATATGCAGCTACACTGAATTCCGAACACCCTTACAAACAGCATGGATTTCATTAGCAAGATTCTCAAACGCAATTATATTTATTGCTAATAAAAAGCTTTTCGAATGCTTCTTCAATAAAAAAAAAAGAGTTTCCATTTTTTAGTGTAAGCCAAACTTTAAACCGAAAGAGTTTTAAACAATTCTTAAAATTTCGTATCGTAAATTTACATTGTATTAATAAGAGTTTTCTCTAAAATATATTTAATTACATATTAAACTTAATATAAACAAACGGAAATGTGATTAACTAAGGCTTTAACTTCAACATAATATTAACAAGCCAAACAATAAACGAGTCTTTGATTTGAACCGTTTTGTTTTTTTTTGGTTTCAAATTATTTTACTTTGAGATGAAGGTTGATCAAAAGATCAAAGCTATAAAATATTCCTTTAGAGTAATATAAAACTCCCGGGCAATGTCAAAGAAAAGTGCAATAATCGTTTTAAAATGACATTGTTTAAATTGTGCTTTGCATTGTGTGTTTAATGAAAGTCAATAATAAATCAGAAGTGTAACAAAGAACTGAATATATATCTACTTCGTGTCTTGCACGATTTATTCCACGATTTCCATAGACATAATGCTTTTCCTAATGCAAAGTATAGCAATGTGCTTGTAATTTATGTTCAGCACTAATTTAACTTAAATTGTGGCCAGACTTTTTATACACACGCGCACACACTCGTGTTCCTTCTGGGTGTGTTTCCTGTGGCTGCCTTTTAGGAAAACATTAATATTGCGCAATAGTTGTACGGCGATACAATCACCAGAGTCTGAACTGCGACTAGGCGACTAAGCGACTAGGCGAGTGCAGCTGTGCATATTTTCGACTGATTGCCAAATAAATTCGCTAATGCTAAAGCCAGAGAGCTAAACACGTTAACAGCGCCGAAACAACAACTTGTGTTAGAAGCAAAACGAAACTCGTGCATAACAAAAGGCGGCCTCCAGAACGATGGGGAGGGGGCCGAAGGGGAGGGGGCTGTGCGCCTTAACATATTTTGTGTGCATTTGAATTTCCGCTATGCGACTGGCTGTGCAGTAATAAAGCTTGGCAAGTAAATTATAACATAAAGCCCCGGACCGACCAGCCGGGCCACTCGCATGCCTCAGCCTCCATGTTTGAGCCAGCAGTCGCCAGGTTGCTGGTTGCCAAGTTGCTGCTGCTGCTGATTGCAAATTGTCACGGTATTTTCGCTGGCAGCGCATAAATTGCCGTTTAAGCGGTCGCAGATCGCATTACAGCCGTTGTGCAGCCGTCGCAGCAGTCGCTGCCGTCGCATATTGTTGGCCGTATTTATGTTTAGTGTCGAGTTTTTGGGCCTGGCCAAAAGCTTAATGAAGCTGCAGGCTGCAGGCCTCGAGTTTTGGACGAGCTGAAACTCGTTCGATGCTGCCCGTTTATATAATGTGCGCCGACTGTCAAAAGGTTTTGCTTTTCAGCATTTCACACAGCCCATTTGAGAGTTTTCCTTCGCCTTTGTGGACTTAAAATAAGAGCTGCAATTAATGTCGCCGTCGCTTCAATTAAATTTCAATTGCTGGCGCTGTTCCATTGATGTTCTGACGCTGACGCGCTAATTTCATGGCACGTACCCATCTGCACGCCCCAGACCCAGACCCGGGCCCGGAGCCGGACCCAGACCCGGACTTGGACTTGGACTTGGTGCCGTTGTCGCTGTCGGTGCCCAGAGCGGAGCCCCTTTCAACATATACTGGGGTCAATTGTATGGCTTTTACGCTGTCGTAGCACTAATATAATAATAAGCACTTGTATGTGGCCTTTTGTTGCTGCGCCTGTTGCTTCTGAACGGCAATCAATAGAGAAAAACTCTTGTAACTTTTTCTTACTGTTAACCAACTCACAATAAAAACAAAAAACAAATTGGAAAAGAAAAGAAAATATTCCATAGAACATGACATGTGTTGCGGACATTTACTGCTTATTTATGTGTTTTACTAATTGCTAGTCTTTGAGTGGTTTTTACGTGAAGCCAGCCCCAGTTGGCGTTCCTCTCGTACAACAGTAGCCAAGGAAAAGCTTCGTTTTAATGGTTTTTCCATAAGCTGCAGCCACTTGTGAGCATGGCAAGCACTTTCTTCATATCTGATGTGATTATCTGAGGGCATCATGCTGCTTTAACGTAGAGTTGAATTGGGCTGAAATGTTTTGAAAGCCGGCTATAATTGAATTTATCTCGGCTATAGCCCTCTTAGCCCAATAACAATGCTGGGAAATGGCCGAAAGTTCTTGCTATAATTGTTATACATTTGTTGCCCATTTAATTGTCATTAATCACGATTTAAGTGGTAAAATTATGAAACTGTGTAAGCCATAATTATTTATGAAGAGGCAGCAATTTGCAGCTAATGTTTAACCTGTCAATAAAGAGAGATTTCCATTAGGAAACCGAATTTGATTTTGACGAAGTCAAAATCGTGATTGCTAGCAAGGTTAAAACACGCGACACTTTCTATATATTTTTCTTAATTGCTTGAAATTGTTTACTCAGCGTTTTAGTGCACGAAAAACCCATCGTTAAGCCCCTAAGCTACTCTATGAACAAACATTTTCCGAAATACCCTCTGGTGCTGGGCAATTTTCATAAACGCCACTTTCCATGCGCATCATTTGCGAAATAGAATCTGAAAGCAACTCCAAGCTGCAAGGCATAACAAAGGCAGTTTGTTGCTTTTTCGGAGGCACAACTTTGGGAGCATAAGCCCCAATGGCGGGCCAATAGACGGCACAGTGGAAAATTCAAAAGACAGCACACAAAAATGCAGCAAAAGCAGAACTGGCAAATGGTTTTTCCCATTAGTTTCAAATAAAACCCACTTTTACCACAGACAAAAAAAAAGCAAACAATTGCTAAATTGCTGTTGTTGCTGATGTGACTGCGTTGAGTGACAGGGCCAAAAAGTGGCAAGAGCAGAAGCAGAAGCCAAAGCAGAAGCAGAAGCAGAGCAGAGCAGAGCGCGCTGCACGTAAGCAATGCAAGTTAATCAAATAATGAAGTCTACTATCAAAAGCCAAACAAAAGAAAGAACTTTCTCCATTGGCGTCGCGCTGAGAACCAACTACTGTGGCCTGATGATGACCCAATATGCCAAAGGCTTTTGCATAAATTTTAATGAATTTTACGCTAGACTGGAGACTGGAAACTACCAACTGGATACGGGCAAGCGCTGGCCAGTATACAAAATAATTTGCACTCGAAATCAACGCGGCGTTAAATTGCGTCAACTCAGAATGCCACAGGCCAATAGATTTCGTGGTCACTTTGTTGGCATGGCATAAACACGCTTTTGGTTTATGATCCTTTCCATTTTTAACGTTACACTGTGAGAAATGTGGCCAGCACTGGCCGACACACTAACTGCGCGACACACTCAGCTGGCCAATCTAATGCCAATGGCAATGGCATCGCTTCCTGGCCCATTCCAGTACCAGTGCTGGCGTAGCACTATTAGCCGCGTCGTCTCCAGACGCAGACACACTACTAACCCAGTGGCGGTTGCGTGCGGCAAAGAAACTGGTTGCTCTTCTAATTGCCCCAGTCCAGCGGCGGCTAGTGCGGTTTCGAGTATGACAACCCAGCGAGGGGCACCTCGGGCAGTTCACTTCATTGCACTCCATTTTGCGATTTGATTGGAAGCGAGTCGAAAAGCAAAAACTCAGCTGGCACACTGTTAATTAGAGCATAATGCTGCATATCATGCAGAAATATTCTATTTGCATTCTGTGGTTGGAAGTATTATCAAAAGCACAAATAACTAACAAGATCTAGTTGATATTTTTTGAATACCTTCTGAGGCCAGGTAGCTGTACAAGGCAGTTGCCGTTAACGTAAGCACAAAACAAAGACACACATCAATGGAATTTGAGATTAAAGAACTTCAATCAAAATGGCCGTAACAATCAACAAGTTTGTTGCCTAAGTCTTTTGTTAAGATTACTAAAGATGCCTCAGCGCAGATTCTAGGAAAACATTCCAGTAAACGAAACAATGAATCATATTTTGGACATGGTTGCTGTATGTGGTATACAAATGTATATATGTAGTAAAGTTATCTCGTAGTCTGAAATGAGAGACCTCATACTCATATATCACTTCAAATGTGCTTTGTTAGACACGTGCTGAAAAGGCGCCTTTTAGTTGGTTTATAACTACATACATACATACTTATAAGTGCACATACACAAATATAATGCGAAACCCCCATAGCTTAACCGCAAGCCAGCCTGAGGCCATTTGCGGTCAAACACAACGCGTCATTTCTGGCCAAATACGCCAGATCTAAGCCAGCCGTTGTCTTGCGTTTCGTTACTGATTTTTGCCTTTTTAACTGTTACGGCCAACAGTCCAAAGGTATGACGACATGGCACATAACATGCACACGGACATATGCTCAAATATGTGAATACTTATATTGCCATATACATCTCGTGGAAATTAGCATATTTTGTTTGCTGTGACATTGAAATGGATTTTAATGGCCCGTAACAACAACAACAACTGCAACAACAACAACTGCACGCAAACCCCGCTAATGTGCGAGTCAATATTCGGATTGTATTTACATTGAGGCGACAATTATAATTAATAACATGGTCGATAGTTGTCGAATGCGTTGCGCATTTTAAAAACTTTGCGATGGCAAACAGTAAACTCAACATTTGGTTTGTTACTGGACTCTGTGTGTGTGAACAACCTTTGAAACTTAAAACAGAAAACGCAAGTTCGTTCGTTGTTTAATGAGTGTGAAAAGCCAAACGGAGCCAAGACAAAAGCTACAGCGGCAACAGCAACAGCAACAGCAAAAATACCGTAAGGTGGCTTAATATCAATTTTAACACGTATTTAACACGCACTCATGTGCAAGTGTGTGTGTGTGTGTGTGTTGGTGTGTGTTTAAATACTTATGTAGTCAAAGACAACGTAAACAAAGTCGGTAAACCTATTTCATAATTATCATTAACAATTATTCTCTCAAAACGAACATAAATCCCTTCAACAGCAACATCATCATCATCATTATCATCATCATTACTATAGTCATAACTAAGATCATCATCATCCCCAGCAATTCAAAGCGGCTTCGCTGCGTTTGTTTGCCGTTGTTTCTGCTTCAAGGTTCTGTGAGTTTTGCATTAGCCAGAGCTAACTAAAAGGCTAAATAGTTGTTGTTGCTTTTGTTGCTGGTGTTTTGCATGTCGCTGTAGGCAGTGCTCTTAGCCGCTTGCCATTGCCAAGCCCAAAACGCCTTTTGACGCCCCACGTGGGCGCCTAGCTGTGTTTTTAGTATTTTATGTTTTATGATGTCATTTATTAAGCGGCCGCTGACACCAATAAATACTTAGTTCAATATACCCGTTATGCATATACTCATACACATACAACTGTAGAAACTGAAAGTTTTCGCATTTTTAGCTGTCAATCAAATGAACACAAACTGATGCTGTATTCTAGCCCGCAGCCAAAATAAATTGTTGTTTATTTTTGGCTGAGTTTTGCAGCGCAGATAGAAACTAGCTAGCTGCAACAACAACAAATAAAAACATACACACACACACACATACATGTACGCGACATGCAGCTGCCTAAAGACCGGCTTAGACCAATTTCAATTGATGCCAAGCCCGTGCAGCTGTCGCTCTAATAGATTTGTGCCATTTCATAAGGCGAAAACGAAATCAAACAATTTCTCGGCCGATCACAAACAATTGAAAATCGCCTTTGGTGCGAAGGGCTCGCAAGTAGAACCGCAGCTGGTAAAAGTTAAGATATCGGTCAGTGGCACATTTGAGAAGTGAAAAATATAAGCACTAGTCCACAAGTCGCTTGAATTCCCGCAAGCTATTGATAAACTGACAAACTGAAAAACTGACAAACTGGCGAACTGAGCAACTGGCGCAGCTGCGGCCGCAGCACAGTTCATTAATTTGTCTTGCCTGGAAAATTGCCGTGGAAAATTCACGTGCCCGCAGCGAATGTTGTTTGTACGAGTTTACGAGTGCGCCATGAAAATGGTCAGGTAATGCAGAGCCCGCGGTTAACCTCGTTTTTATGCCTGGCCCATCCAGAACAGTATTGTATGCAAATGAAAAGTGAAATGGAAGAAAACTACGCGGTCTGCGACTAGTTATAATTGTCGACTTTTGCCGCTCTCCCAGCCCAGTGGGGCGATTGGACTGTGTGCATGTCGGTGTGAACTTACCTGTGTGACTAGCAGCGCGCTGAGCAGCAGCCAAAGCGCCGCCAGACTCGAACTGGAGCCGAGTGCTTCCTTTGTGTGGTGTGTCATTGTGGCGCACGTTCGTTGCCTAAGTCTTTTGTTTAGTGGCGTCACTTATCCGTGTCCTTTTGGCAACTGCAAAAGATCGTCGATCAGGCATATTGCATTTTGCATTTGGATTGATCAATTGTGCAAATTGTTATCGCAAATTATGGCAAATTTCATGCGGCTCACGCAGTTGGCAACTAAAAAGCTGCTCCCAGCTGCAGCTCATAATAAAATTACTCATTCAGCATGTTGTTGTTGTTGTTGCTATTGTCGTCGTTCTTGTTGTTATTTTCAAATGCTCATCAGACGATGAGTCAATGCGAGAACAATGCGAGCTTTTAACAATTCTTGTGCTGCTTTAGCAAGTCGATTTCCTGCGGTTTATGGCCACGCTTTCAACTGCTCAGTTGCAGTTCAGATCTGTTCGAGCCATAACTTTCTAGGAAATTTGAAGTGCGCAAACGTGACACAAGTGTGTGTAGCTGGGCCGCCACAATAATTTCTAATCTTTTAATATGATTTTCCTATCTACGAAACATCTGCTGCAATGTGGGCCAGAAGCAAAGCATCTGTTTCTCACGTACACGATTTCATTTTCTATTTCACGTTGGCTTTAAAAGCAAAATTAAAAGCGACCCCGACCTGATTGATCTGCGCACCGCATTAAACTTTCAAATGAAGCTGCATGTTTTTCTCGGAAAAGGTTCGCAAATAGTTTCAAATGAAACAATGAGAATGAGTGTTAAAAACAAGTTTTTCTGCGATATACATATAAATTTATGGCATACCAATTGAAGGTATAAAAAAATCAAATAAATGCCAATCATAAATTGGCGCGCATTATAAGAGACTGACAAAAAAGTTAGCTGAGAGCGAGCTTACGTCATGAGACCGAATTGTCGCAAAAACAAAGTCAAATTGTTGAAATGATCGTTGAATGTGATATAATTTAAAAATGTTTGGGGTACATTAGAGGCGTATTTAAATCGAAATAACGATGACATTGTATAGCCACAGCTTGTAATTGAAAATATGTATGTATTATTTATTAATTGTACGAGTTGTATTTAGCGCAAATAGCAGCACACCCACATGCACGTCAGCTGAGCAGCACACATCTATTTATATATGTAGTTATACTAAATGCTATGTACATATCTAATATTTCAGGCACAAGTTAACGCCAACGAAATAGTTTTTGTAATTTATGCAGTGTGAACACAATTTATGCAACAGCCTTAAAAACATTTTGCCAAAAGTTGTTAACTTTTGGGCAGGTAAAAAAAAACCCGAACGTGCAACTAAGAGAAATGACCAGTTTGGGCTTTGGCCAAAGCCAAGTTAAGAGCGCGTCTCTGAGATCGGAGATCGGAGTTGCTCGTAGATTCGCGCAAGTTCCGAGTATTTTCATTTTCAATCTTCAATATATTCTATCGGTATTTTTAATTATTTCCTCAAGTGGTTCGCATGAAATTTGCCATTTGACTTTTTATGTGTGTGTTGTTTGTTTATTTATGCAAAGTATTTTTTCTGCTGCTTTATGAATTCACTTCGTTTTTGCGCTCTTAAGCAATGTGGTAAGCGAACACGTGAAAACAAGTTTTATGCAACAAGTTTAGCTATATATTTATATTTATATTTATTGTTATTTTAACCAGCTTAACTTATTTGATTCAAGTGTGTTTTATTCAAATTCGGTTAGCTGCACTCACACAATATTTCAAACTTATTGTTTCGGGTCGTTCTGAAACGCGCTTAACTGAAACGCAAACTGGGAATTAAAGTTTCCGCTTGACACGTTTGCAACAACTTTACGGCTCGAGAGTTTTGTTGGGACTGACACTGGCAGCGTGGGGCCGTTGCTTTGGATGCTCGTGCTCCAAGTCGAGTTAGCATTGGCTTAGTTGCCGCTCCGCTGCTGCCAGCCGTTATTGTTGTTGTTGCCAGCGCTCAGCGCTGTTTTCTGCTCTTTCTCTTCGCATTGGCGTTTTGTTGTTTTGTGTTTACACACAGACATTTTTTCACGTCTCGTTTTTGGCCACATCTTTCGTTTGTTAAATACCTCATCCGCATTTGCTGCTGCCCATCGAGCTTCGTGTTGCCAGACCGTCGAAAAAAGGCTTAGCAATGGGCGCTCACTTGGGCCATTATCATTCATGTCGTTACCGTTACGCTCTTAGCTGATAAAAATAAAGTAGCACGTGTGTATGTGAATTGTATTCATATTGTGTGTGTGTGTGTGTGTGTGTGTGTGTGTGTGTGTGTGTGTGTGTGTGTGTGTGTGTGTGTGTATATGTTGCGGTGGTTGCTGGTTGCACGCGTAAGAACATTTGAATGAATCAATACTCCCGTAGGTTTTACTATCAGACGCATGCGCAGAGGCTGCATGAGGGTAACAAGGCACTGAGTTTCTCTCATGTTCTCATGCATGTCGTGCAGTGTTGATTAACGCAATATAAATAACGGATTAGTTGAACCTATTTAGCGTTTTACGTGAGAAATATCGAGATATTTTGCCGAAAACGTCTTTGTAATTATTCAAGCTGCACTTTTCTACAAATTACATCGATCTGCCAACATTTACCTAAGAGTTTAGCTTAAAAATTTGTTTGCTAACACTCTTAACACCTTTCGCACTCTCTCTTGCTCTCGCGGTGTCTCTCTCAAGCCGTTACACATTACATTTTGGTGGGAAATTAATATATAACAACTTGACTCGACGCTCAGTGAAAATTTCATCACCGTCGTTGATAGTTCAGCCATTTTTTGCATTGTGCGCTCAAAATTTAACAACTAAATTAAAAAGAAAACATTTTTGTGTTCAGTTTTGATCATTAAAATCACCCAAAGGCTTATTCGGTTATTTCATCCAATATTCAATTCCCAAACTGCAAATAAAACGCGTAAATTCCTTTGCCCTGTTAGGCAAAGAAAAGGTGCGACTCAAACCCAAAGGAATTTGGAATTGCCAAAAATCGAAACACGGTAAAAATTCTGTATCACTAAGTCAGTCAGACAGGCAGCGTTGTGTTTGCAGCGTGTGTATGTGTGTGTGTCTGTGTGTGTGTGTCTGTATGTGTGTACGTGATAAGCGTAGACAGACGCCGTAACAACAAACCCCAGGCAAGGGCTGAAACAGAGGCTGAGGCGTTTTATTGAATTAGACGTTAAACAAAGAGCGCTGGGCGATTAAAGCGTTTGGTTTGTGCCCCACGGAGTGGCAACCTGCTAACCCACAAACCCACAACAAAGACAGCACTCTAACCAGGGTGAGTGGGCGTGGGTGGGGGTGGGGATGGGGGTGAAGTTGGTCTGGGGTGGCGTGTAGGCGTTAGTGTGCATTTGTAATATGCATTGCTAATTGGCGAGTTGGCAAATATTAATTAGAGCAGTAAACAAATAAATACGAGTATTTATAGCAGACCGCCCAGAAGTATGCAACGGATAGAGTTTTGTAATTGTTGCTAATCGAGGATACACACACACCCACACACACAGCACGTGGGCGGACTTGTCAGATAATATGCCTGTATATGTAAAGCAACAATGTGTGGTTGTTGTTGCCGCTGCCGCTGCTGCTGCCGCTGTTTGCGTGCGAGTCTTTGACCTCTGCCGCCAGCGATGTCATATTTATGTCACATTTTTGTCAGCTACTGTGGTTGCTTGTTATTTTTTGCTTTAATTACTATCGAAAGGACATTTAACGTTCGCTTATGGCAGCCTGAAACGGGCAAGCCACACAACTTGGCTGCTAAGCTGTCAGAAGAGGAAATGCGGCCTGAAAATGGGTTAGATGTGGCTGCAGGTGTTTGCGGCATTCTTTTGCGTTTGTGCGCCAGCAGAATAATGAGCGCATTGCTCCGCCTGCCACATCCCCGCATTCATTATGTTGGGTGCAACAGCAGAGAAAACTTTCAGACCAGCCAGCCCGAGTGCTGAAATGCAACCTCGCCGGCGACGTTGATGGATGGCTCTGTCCACTGAGCCGCAATCCACACCCATCAAAAGGCGTAAACGGCGTAATGGAGTTTGGAGCACGGCTACCAAAAAGTTATGGGCCATCAACATACCGAATGTTGACTACAAGCACGTTCGTCTGATTAATAATTCAGATAGTTTTCATATGGTGGAGGTCAGAGTATCCGATTCACGTGTGTGTGTTCCGCCAACCAGTTCTACTCAAAACTCCCCAATTTAAAACAGATTTCAATTTGCATAGCACGCAAAATTGCGAAAACTTTGAGATTCGCATTTCGAACAGTCCGGCAAGCCACATGGGGGCCATGCAACTAACTCAAATAGTTACGAGGACAAAAATAACATTTTCCATCATAGGAAAAAACCAACTTTGTTGGCTTCTGTTGCGGCTGTAGCTGTTATGTAAGCACTCACGAGATATGTATACAAAAGCAAGTACAGATTCGGATTCGGATTCATTGTTGTTTTATTTTTAGCTTGCGTGCAAGAACCCATTTGAGACGCTGCATGAAATAATAAACACACATTGCCAATATCAGTTTACTTGCCACCAAGAGTTCCATTTCCGATTTCGCTTTTTCGCCAGAATAATCTGTCAACTTTGACATTTGTATGCGAGGATGGCACCAAAGCGAGAGCGAGCGAGAGTCTTGCTGGCGAAATGGCAAATGTCATTCAGAGGCGAGGAGCAGCTCCGGCAATTGCACAGCTTCACACACACTCACACACACACACACACACACACACACACACACAGGCACACTGACACACATGCAGGGAAACCCACAAGCGAACAGTCTCAGCGGGTCTGTGAGCTGATTGTGGTGCACCCACACGAATGTGGCACAAAGTAAACGCCAGGCCAGACCAAGTGACGCCACTGCCGAACTACATGGCGTATGCGTAATGTCGCCTGCTTTAAATAGCCCGTAATGAAAGCTTATATCGTAAATGCAAGTCCAACATTGTCCAAATCCAGGCTTTATGCATTTTTTATGGCACTGTAAATTTGGTATTAGCAATTCCAAGTCGCATTCGCTGTCCAACGATTTCAATTTATGTACATATCATTAGAGCCTGTCAAGGACATTCGCAGGCGCCCAAGTTGCGCATAAGGCTGTTGTGTCAATTTGTAGCACGCACGCCCAAAGTCACTTAAGTGCTGGAAGTAGGCGACAAACACTCGAACAACATTTCTGAGTCACAACTTTAATTCAGGGTTGGACTTATGCAACATGTCACGGCATGTTTTCGTTGTTAAAAATAACATTTGAATCCTTATCGCTCAAATAGCTAGTAAAAGTCGCCTGGGGACAAATTAAATGTGTGAGATTTTCGCTTTTGTTAATTTAATATGTCTGACAATGATTGTCTGCTCAATTATGAAATAAATAAGCAAAACCGAAATTGTAAAACTGTTGAATGCTGGTCTAATATCTATCTTCAATAAAGTCCTTATATATGCCCGCACGGAAGTAATTATTTTATGTTACTGTTAAAGCAAGGAACCAATTCTTGTTATATATGTATATTCGGATATACTCAGTTGAAATCAAGTTGTAAATGGTTTTATAATTTCGTACATTTTCAAAGTAAGGAGTATTATCGTACTAGAAAGAAGTAACATTTCAAAAGTTACTCAATAGTTGTGCCTGTGTAACAGAAAAATAGATTAACCCATATAGAATTTATAGATTCTTTAATATCATTCTTACAAGCTGATGTGATCTAGATATGTCAATTTGTCCGCCCAACCGTCTGTTCGAGCACTTTGATCTTAGAGAATATAAGAGCTAAACTAGAGCTACTCAAATTCGATAGAACAAGCCCTTCACTCCCTTGTTAAGTATGCCTCGAACATAAAAGCTAAATAGGCTTAATTGTGTATTACCACACATAGTTTACTTTTTCGATAACGTTCGGCGTGCGATCCAAAATTTTTTTTTGGTTAGAAATAGATATTTAAATGCCATCTTCATATCCTACAAATTGTTTAACGATCGCACAATAAACAGAAATGGAAAGAAAGTGTATATTTTAGTTGTGCAAACCGAGCAGAATCTTTGTCAAAATCTAGCCAAGAAGGAAATTGCTTAAATTCACAACAATATTATTATTTCTATATATTTTGCGAAGTCCATTATTTGGTAAATCTTAGAAATAGATTACTTCATCTATAAGACGATTTACTTCTATTTTAAGTAAACACATTTTTGTACTTCATTTAAGAGCCGCCCTTGATAGATGAGTTGTCTAAGTCCTCAGGATCCGGATTCGAATCTCAGGCTAGTGTATTACTGTAGTGCTTTTGAGCTTATTATTAGTTAATTTAATTTACAACTGTATTCTATTCTTTAAATAATAATAATACTTCATTTAAAAAATTTTAAATTTTCTTCAAATTTTAAAATCAAAACTACGAATTTTTTTTTTGCTCGTACTTCTGTCCGTATGAACCTAGTTTTTTCGCCGCTATTGAAGCTTACAGACTTCAAACTTCCGATATATACGTATATTCGTCTATATGTGCGTCAGATAAAATTAAGATTATTTGTTTGGTCACGCCCCAATCAAAGTGACTGTGTTCGACTGTTTTAAGTTGTTATTACACGGTGAATGGGCATTGAATATAGTAAATCTTAAATTGCTACAGAAGTACTCTTCTCCATTTACATTTATCCTTAAACTATTAGCTTCTTTGTTAATAGTTCCCTTCTTAGGAATTTATGTTCTAAAGTAAATTGAGAGAAATATGACTGTATTGCTCTGAAATAAATTCGAACTCTCTGTTATATATATATATTTTTTACTTGTACAGTTTGTCCTATTTTGTGGCAGGCGAGTGCATTGAACTAACAATAATAATCGTTCGAGTTGGTCGCACACACCAACGGCAACAGCAACGGCAACAGCAACAGCAACAGCAACAGCAACAACTGCAACAGCGACCACAGTTGGACAGGCTGGCAGACAGTCGGTTAGACAAACAGACAGACAGACGGACAGAGAGGCAGTTGGTTAGCTAGGCGGTTGGCTGCCCGGCAAACAGATAGCTGTCTGCTTCCTTCTTCATGTAGGTAGTTCGCCTGACAGTCGGATGTTAGTTTTGCGCGACATTGTCAAAAAGTTGTTTATGGTTGCTTATTTGGCTGCGACAAACGCCGAGCAATTAAATAGGTTGCATAAGTTTTGATACAATCTAATTTTCCCTTTTCAATTGCAGCACTCAGCGGACACTTTAGCAGCAACAGGCAGGCAAATCAGCGGGAACTCTGCGCCACCGACACTGAACACAGGCCAACTGTTCGGGTCCATCGCTGTCCACGGTCAATATTAGCGCCATTGCAACTGCTGGGTGTGGGCGAATCTGCGCCCCGCCACCGGTAAGGCAGTGCCAAGAGCTCAGAGCTCACTCAATGCTAACCACCAGCCCACGAGGCTCAGCTCAGCTCAGCTCAGCACACTCACCGCTTTTATCTATCATCTATTCATTTATCTACACACACACATGCCATGCCACGCCTTGCTTTAGCCTATTCATCAGTATTGCTGCATATACGTGCGTTTTTCATTTTTGTTTTTGTTTTCTGTTTAAGTAGCCTTTCAGTTTTTCAGTAACCTTTAAAGCCAATTTTTGAACAGCTAGAAGCTGGTCTATGGGCGCACACGTCCCCACCATAAACCCAAACGGCCCACAGCTGTGGGGACGCTTGTTTGTTGTGCGTGTGGCGAGTGTTGGCCCATAATGTCAGCTTGAAAAGTTTCAAGTGCCCTGAGCCTTGAGGGCGCAGCCAATACAAATCCAGCACAAGTACAACAACAACAACAACACGAGAAGGCCGTGCGCGTTTTGGCCACAAGTGTTTGACATACTTGACAGGGCCTCTGAAATTCGTCATTGATTTTATTCGCCAGCAAAGCACAGTCCACAAAAGGCTCGCAGAGTCCACTGGTTCTATTGAAAAGGCTGCTTAGCATTTGCTAGCCATTGTCCTTAGTTGTCCTTGGCAACAGCTTGGCCAGTTGCAGCTGTGTTGGCACCTGTTGCCAGTCTGCAATTGAGTTTTACACTCCTGCTGAAATACCTTTTTCATGCAGTTTGTTTTTATGTTCATTATGCATACGAGTATCTTTTATTTAAATGTAGCTTTTGCTTTTAATTGCAATTTGTGATGATTATATTAGTTTTTCATTTACTCGACTCTTACTCCGTCCGTTCGACCATTCCAAGCTCAATAAAAATCACCTTATTTTCTATCAGCAAATTTTCATTGCAATTTCATGCTCTATAAACACATGACCTGTTGGCCGTTTGTAAGTGACCAAAAGCGTTCGATGGAACGAATTTATTAAATGAATTTACTAATCGTTCTCTCAACAAGACGACATATGAAATTTGAAATTGAGATTCCTTTGCAAAAGTAGCATAAGCAATACGATTATTGCGAGCTTCTGAATATATTTTTTTACGATTTTTACCATCTTTCACTGTGTGAATTTTCATTCGAAGTGGCCGTCAAGTATACGCCTAGTATACCGGTAATTGAAGCTCAAGCCAATTAGGCATGAAAACTTTCTCGGGGGTAAATTGGGCATATGAGGCGTACCTTAATTACAGATTAAAATCAAAGCCGTGTGCATAAGTATTTTATAGCATTTTATGTTTACGTAACGCTTTAAACGTCTTGCCTTGAATATATACTCATACTAAGAGCTAACATATACGTACGTGTGTATGTATATGTATGCCCTTATATACGATCAATGTCTATGCACTACAACAACTATTCGTTTATTGAATGCCCAAAATTGCAAGCACTTAACTAATAAGTTGGACTAAAAATACTATACATTGTACTCTCTATTTCGTTCGCGTGCCGCACAGGAACCTAAAAGCAGCACCCTGAATTTCTCATCGTTTAAATCAAGCTTCACTTCCAATGTTAATTTCCTGAAGAGAAGGTAAAGACCTTAAAAGGAAACGCCCCCTTCTTTAGCAGGAGGGGGGTATCAGTTGGACGAGACTAATTTGAGATTTCATATGTTTGTCTATTTTCTCTCCCCCCCAAATTGTGTGCTCTTTCTCTCTCTCTCTCTCCCTATTTCTCTTACTCTTTCACTTAACTGCGCTGCACCTTTCACTTGTCTACTTGTCGTACGGTTCGCATTTGAAACGCCTGAATGAAAACCACAACAAATCGACAAACCACGCAACTTCCACACACCCAACACTAACATATAATCCACATCCACGCAACACGTGCAGATTCAGCTCGGGAGACTTATCTTCCGAGGTCGACGATGTTGATCCCAATAGCTTGCCGCCAGCTGCGCGTCCTATACAGGACCAGCCAACCAAGCCGCATGTTGCCGGCGGCCCACCGAACATGCCGCCACCACCGGCACCAGGCCAACTGCCGCCGCAGCCCACCGGCGCCGCTCCAGAGCTGTCGCTAAGCTTTGGCGCTGGCAAGGCTCCGGCTACGGCTACGGCGGCTCCGGCACCACCGCGTGGCGTAAGCGCGCCCACCAGCCCGGCCAAGTCGCGTGAGAGTCTTCTGCAACGGGTGCAGAGTCTGACGGGCGCAGCACGAGATCAGGGCGCTTCCATATTGGGTATGCTATGGCTAGGCAATGAACTAAAAACAAACATTACGACTTTGGCATATTCTCGAGTCTAGTTTTACCCACGCTCCGCGAATCACATAATCAGCCATGTTTCATAAGTAATACTTTCCGTTCTCTCAATTCCCAATGAAATCGCATTAGTTACACTTTCTGTACATCTCTAATTACAGTTTTAATATGTATATATTTTACAATTTTCAGATCCACGGGGGTTTTGTTTAAAAAAAAAACGTAAATTAAAATTTTTTAGCAATATATTTTTTCATTTTATTTAATATCGAAAAACAATTGCAGTGAAATCTTTAAGCATTTGAATGGGAAAAGAGAAAGAACGTACGTCAGTGCGCGAATCTTGGCGATATTGTAGAGAAAATGCATTTCAGACCGGTCTGACTATGTCCTTTACATCTGAATTTGGAAATTAAACTTCAATTAAATTGATTTGCTAATCTCAATCCACTTTCGCCACACGCAGGAGCTGCGGTTCAAAGTGCCACCCAGCGTGCGCCCACCTTCAACAAGGACAGATACTTCACGCTGCTGGTGTTGGATGATCAGAACACGGACTGGTCCAAGTACTTCCGTGGCAAGCGCTTGCATGGCGATTTCGATATACGCGTGGAGCAGGCCGAGTTCCGAGTAAGCACTGAACACTAAACCCACTGTGAACCCTCTGTTTTATCTGCTCTGCATCCGCAGGACATTACCGTGGTCTCTAGCGCCGATACCGGACCGGTGGTTTCAATGGCCGCCTATCGCAGCGGCACCCGGGTGAGTTGTTCCCCATTCCACGGATGGTTCGTGTTTGTTCTTAATTAGTGCAATGTGCAGAGACGATAGCCCCTGTTCTGTGTCCGCGTCCCTCGGCAGGACGTTTCAGTTGTCTGTTTATTTGCACTTTGCTATTTGTGTTTTTATTGCTCGCACATTTCAACCTAATTCGCCGTGGAGTGGCTTAAGTGCTTTCCCTGCGTCGTCAAGGCTCAGTCCTTCTGGCTGAGCACGCATTAAATTCATTTGTTGTCCGAAGGATACTCAAGGTTGCGCCTATCAACAATTTGCTGCATTCATCTGGAGTCTGTGTCCGTGTGTTCTCAGAGGTGTTTTGTTAGTCTTATATGGCTTTAGTTGTGGTTGCTCCCGGAAAAATAAATCAAAGCACTTGCAGCTTAAGAATTTTAAAATCAAATCAATTATTATTACTGTGTAAACTATATTAGAGAACAGTACCAAAGAATTTATAGCGTGGGTACTTATGGTAATTCCTAATACTGTAAGGCCTTCTGCAAATCCAACTCTCCTTGTGAAACCATCTCCATTCAAAAGAATTTTTGAAGAAATACACTTCTCTACGCTATAACCATACACTACTTATCAGAGCGATATATCTATATAATCTTGATTCGTCTGTTTGTCTGTCTGTTTGTTTGTGCGATCTTAAGTGTGCAAAACCTGGACACACCAGATTTGGTATTTAGGCTCAAAGTACCATTTGCAGGTCCCAAAAAACCTTATACATCTAGAAGCTATCTTCCAGTTCATTATTATTCTTTATATTTCATTATAATTTCTTTATCCAAAAATACGTGTGAACATATTTAAAATATTTGCGCCTTACAATTCACAAGTCAGTTGCAAATCTATTGTCAACCGTTTTTAACAAAAATATTTCTGACAGAATCGCTAAAAACAAAGAGTATCTATTTATAGCTTAAAGAACAAATGTGTTATATTCGTAGAACAATAACATTGTTCGAATAAAGGAAGAATTTATGGATTAAATATATGTAGAGCCTATTTTTCATATAGCAATTTTGAGATTCCAATTACCAAACTGAACGAAGTATTTCCCAAGTATCCTAAACGTACAGCCGATTAATTCAATTAATTAAATTTAACTTCCACTTATATTCGGTAGCTCTGAGTTTACCCAAGTTTTAAACCAATTGTAATATCTAAAGGAAACAAAATTATCCGAATTTCTATCCGGACAATAAAATATCCGAGACACCCTTGACAGTGTTATTTGTGTGTTCCACCACAGATATTTGTTGACGTGGCCTAAAAGTATGCAATGAAACGTTTAAATCAACAAGTCTTTGATTACTGCCGCATAGCATGAGGCACGTGAGAGAATTATGTGAGGGATACGTGCGCAAGGAGTGTGTGGAATTGTACTTGTAACACAGTGTGTGTGCGTGTGTGTGTGTGTGTGTAAAGTGCACACGTCTGCAGATTACGACTGAGTTGTCTGACACATATAATTATGGGGCATGCATAGAGGTTGATTATATGTATGTATCTACGCATGGTTGAAAGCAACAGATTGAGTTCCGTGCTGTAATTAAGTGGCGCCTTGGTGGGGCGTTAAGCCAGGTCAAGTTAAGTTGAGTTAAATGCGAGATAAACTGTTGATTTTTTAATTTATTTTGTCACTGTGCACGTGACTAGTTAAGTGTCAATTAAAATTACAAAGTTATATTCTGCTTTTTATATGTTTCTAATGTAACTTTGGAATATCACACACCAAAACAAAAAAACAGGTTGCCCGCTCCTTTCGCCCGGATTTCGTATTGATTCGTCAACCGCCACGCGATGGCTCCAGCGATTTTCGATCGACCATATTGGGACTTAAGTACGGCGGAGTGCCCAGCATCAATTCGTTGCATTCCATTTACCAGTTCCAGGTGAGTTGAGAGCTGCTGTGCGAGTGCACGCTGCTGGCATTCATGGTTAAATCCTTCCCTTGAATATTGAACAGGACAAGCCGTGGGTATTCTCGCATCTGCTGCAGCTGCAGCGTCGCCTGGGCCGCGACGGCTTTCCGCTGATTGAGCAAACATTCTTCCCGAATCCGCGTGATTTGGTAAGTGTATTAAACATTACGTGCTAATTACTAATTAAGTTAAGCAGCTACATTGAATCGTGGTCAGATCTAAAAGGCATACACTAATAAATAACACATTAAGCATAACGTACAAATTAAAGCTCTACACGAAAAACTCAAGTAAAAAATTAAAAAAAACGTAGCATAACAAAAGCCACCTTGGCCACCTCTCCAACCGCTTGCAACTTTTACGGATAGCTCAGACACTTTTTGTAAAGCTGCGAGCGTCGCCAGCGGCAGCGCTGGATGTTGCCATTGCGCGTTTGGATATTGTGGGGCACGCAGGAGGAGAAGTCGCGCTCGCAGATCCCACGTGGCGACCACTTGCAACCATCGGCGTACTCGCGCTGACGCTGGCACTGCATGCCGAAGCACGGGCTGATCTGTGGAAGCAAATGGCAAATGAAAAAACTTCCTTTGTGGGCGGAATCTGGAGCTGGAGCTGGAGCACTTACGGTGCAGTTGCAGGCCATGCCGTAGGCGCTGTTAAAGCCGTGGCGCTCGCTGATTGTCATCTTGGTGTATTCCTTGTAGTAGCTGCACAGGTTCAGCTGCGGCATGCGTCCGGCTATGACGTAGACCTTGCCAATGTCCAGCTGGATGCCGCACATTGAGTCCCCGTTGGGCGTAGACAGGCGCCCGTCGCGCAACATTCTGCGTGCCTCCGGCGTGGCCTAAACGAAGTAAAGGATTTGATTATAGGGGAATCTTAACAGCAGCCGAGTGCTTACCTTATAAGTGCGCTTTATTTGCACCTTGTAGATGGTTTTGCCCGGCTCTATGGTGTTCGACTTGCGCCGAACGCGCAGCTGTACAACTGTTAGGGAAGAGCAAATGCTGGCATTTTTATTGCGTTCTCCAAGGATATGCGAGCATCCACTCCACTGACACTCCATTGCGCCGCATTTCTACTCACCATAGTCGGCGGTGCAGTAATGTGTCTGCGGATGCGAGGGCATGCACATACAGGCATCCGTGGAGCGGCCATAAAGCGCCAGCACGGCGAGCAGAGCCAGCGCCAATAAACTCAAATGCTTTGTTAACTCCATGGCGCCGTAAGACTGCGCAGATCCAATCCCTGTGTGTCGCCCTGTTAACGCTCAACCCAATTACAAATCGTGTGCGTGGCTGCAAAGCAAAGGGAAATGCGATTGCATTTTATTATGACGAAGATTTACTGTTTGCGGTCACCCAAAGCCCCAGCTGAAGGTCAGTTAGCGATGTATTAAGTCTGCCTTACTTATGTCATCTGCCTATCAGTTAAACGTGCTGGAACACGCACCAATCACCCATCGCCCATCGCCCCTCGCCCCTCGCCCAATCAGACATCCATCAAGGCACTGTCAAGTGTCACATATTACGTATACACCCCATCTCCAATCAATTCCTGTTGTCGCAGCGACTTCTGTGCCACGCATTATTATCAGTGGGGAGGTGGGAAGGTGGGGGCTGCTTGCATTGTTTGTTGTGGGTTACATTTACTTAGGCAGCACTCACTGTATATGTATGTATGTACACGCATACATATTGAAATGTGTGTACTGGCACTCGACTCTGTCTCAATGGAAGCTGTTTTGTTTTGTGCTTGAGGAATTCACATACATTTTATTGGTCATTTAAATTCAATTTAGTGTTTTCTAAACTTGTTTGTGCAATCAATTTGGATGCCACTGCATGAGTTGCACGCATAAATCGTATTGGAAAACTATTCGAAATGTAGTTCAATTGCCAGCCAAATGCCTGGCAGCCATTCCATTTAGCATTGTTTATGGGAAATTCATAGAAAACTTGAAGCGAAGAAGTCGAAATCCATTACAAAGCCGCTGCCGCGCATATATATCGACGCAAAAATATTGTATAATATCGAGAGCGGGCGAAATAATCAGCCCAGTCAGTCGCATTCGTACTCGCATTCGTACTCGCATTCGTACTCGCATTTGCAGTCGC
This sequence comes from Drosophila colorata, assembly GCA_035041545.1. Taxonomy (NCBI): domain Eukaryota; kingdom Metazoa; phylum Arthropoda; class Insecta; order Diptera; family Drosophilidae; genus Drosophila; species Drosophila colorata. The sequence continues at coordinate 2,609,349 of JAWNLD010000680.1, read as the reverse complement.
AGTCGCAGTCGCAGTCGAAGTCCCATTCCCAGTTCCCAGTCATCGTCTCGAACTGATCGACAGAGATAGGCAGTCCCATATAGACAACATATGCAATGCCTATGCCAGGCAACGGCAACAACAACGGCTACGGCTACGGCAACGGCAACCCGGCAATGTGGCAATTAAATTGAAATAAAATTGAATTAAAAGCATTTTGCGGAAAAGCCACTAGAAAAACAACTGAACAGAGGCAAAGACAGCGGAAGGGTGGGAGGTGGGAGGTGGGGTGCCGAGTCGATTGCCCTATTGATTGAATGCAAGCAAGAATAATGCATCAAACTATTTATTAAGTGGCAGTCCAAAGTGGCAGCCAGACATGCAGACGCCTCGGCTAATGGGCCAACTGAAGAGCGCTGCTGGAGTTGGATCTTTATCGAATCTAGATCTGTGTCGTAATATCGTCATGTTCTGCGACTTTTTCATGAGGAAAGTTCCCCTTAGTTGTTCAAGTTTGTTTTCGTTTCTTTTGTTTAGTCTTGTTGTGTTTGGCATTGTTGTGCTCCGTCTTGTCGGTCTGGATTTGACACTTTGGCTGGCAATTAACGGCGTGGATTTGTTTAACAAACAGCCAACAAGACAACAAATAAGCGCACACACAACTGACACACACACACCCATAGAAACGTACATTTGGAACGTCAACAGCGTTTAGCAACTAAATCAACTTCAAAGCCAATAGAAAACAAGAAAAACTTTTTACACTCGTTGCAAATTCGCACGATTTCCTTTCCGTTTTCCACGGCACCGCCATCGCCATCGGCGTCGGCATCGGCATCGTCGTCAATGCCGATCGGCATCGGCAGCCACAATTAGCGTGCCCATATATCACGCAGGCATATTTTAAAGTTTGCCGCTGCGAGAAGTGGGGGCAGCAACCAGCAGGCGGTGGCGGCATGTCAACGCCGGGGAGGGGGGAACCGGCTATCGATGCCAGAGGCAGCCGTGTTTTGTTGACAAGCTTTACATGTGTCAATTAAATGTTATATATCATAGCACCAGCCACGCTTATACAAAAATACACACACACACGCACGCACACAAGTATGTGTGCATAAACACTTATGGGCTGTTGCTTTGACGTCACTTCGAGCGTCGTCTAATTGCCACTTGTTGTTGCTGTTGCTGTTGTTGTTGTTGCTGTTGTTGTTGTTGTGTCGTCATCGGCGTGGAAGTTGACATTTGACACTGAAACGCTCGGCAGTCGGCTACAATGTCTGACAGTCGGTTCAGTCAGTTCACTATGCGGGCCACCAACAACAATTTCGAAATATGTATGAATGAGTAAAGTCAAATATCGACATGGCTTTAATTAGCATTGATTTCCACTTTGCCCCCAGGCATTTAAACAGCAACAGCAACGAGAGCATCCCACAGCAAACAAAAGAGCCCAAGCTAAGGCACCTAGAGCTCTGGCATATATATATGACATATATATCCAATTGGTGTCAAGAAGTTAAAAAGATAAACATGCGCAATCAGGGTTTGGATTGCGCATGTTTATCTTTTTAAGATACTAACATCTTGGGAGTGCAGAGATACTGACACCTTGAGAGTGCATATGTAAATCCATGATTCCGACTCTATTTAGCTTTTCAAACTTAAACAGAAAGTTATCAATCCATTCCAACAATCAGGGAATATAAATTGTTTGTTATGCGGAACGCAGCTGCTATAAGAATTTAAATTTAATAATTTTTCTATAATTGTAAAAATTACATAGCGATACAAAGGACTAAAAGAATTGCAATAACTATTACTATTATTATTTAAAGCCCAGAATATAGTAATAAGTTATCAACATAACTATTATAAAATAGCATAGGGATGCTTTGAGCTACGGCTTCGACAAACACTACATCAATATTCTAGCCTGGGATTCGAAGCCGGTTCCGCGTTGTTCAGTTTTGCAATAACTAATAACTTAGAACTTGCACATGTTTAAATAAATCCATAATTCATATTCCTTTCCAAAAAATTATAAACGAAATATAATGCATTTCCAAGAAAGACTTCCTAGATAAGATAATAGATACTTAATTTTGATAAATATTATTTGTGTTTACCAAAGGCTTTCGACTACCACTTGCTATGGAAATTTGAACTTAACTTATCATAATATTTCGTAGAGCCTATTACATGACTTAAAAATTACTTAGAATTTAATACCTTTCATATGCTATAATTTAATTTCTTAACAAACTAGCCGACAAGAAGATATACACTAAACTGTCTTAGCGAATATTTATCTAAATACCAAATAATACCCGAAAACACAAACAACGTTGCGCTGTGGCGCAGTATTTAACAGTCTGTGGGACATTTATACTGAAAGTGCCACAAATTTCAATTATGTAAATATGCACAAAGATTATTAACACTCGCCCAGACAGCGGCTTTCCAGGTAAATGGGTAACAGGGCAATGAGAGGACTGAAAGCTAAAAGGTAAAAGCTGAAAGCCAAAAAGGTAAACAGCAAAGAGGACTGCACAGGCCCAAGGACCAGGCCGCAAACCGCTGACAAGCGTTGCGATTCGGCTTTTGGCTTTTGGTTACATTTGGACGCTGCGCCAAGTAGCTCACAGAAAAAAGCCGCATAATTAATGTGCTTTTGGTTATCGGCGGTTGCCAGGGTTGGCTCGGTAGCAGGGCATAAAACTGGGCTGTAAATAGGGCTATAGAACTTTGTTTTATGAGCACTTAATTGAGTCATAAAACGCCGCTAATGTCTGCATAATGTAAGGCATCCAAAATATTGACATGTTGCGCCACTTGTGGCGCACAATCACTCGATCTCTCCGTTTTATGGCCGCATGCAACACGAGTTCGGAGCATTTAAATAGTTTCGACAATGTGGTCTTTATTTCAAGCAACACCATTTTTCGCGCCTCAGAAATCAATGCACATAAAATCGAACCGCAGTTGAGAAAAATAAAATGTCACAAAATTTAATTTGTTTTGTTTGTCGTTCGCTTTATTCGAGAGCTGCGCAGCTTAATTCTGCGGTCATTTACTTTTCGCTTTTGCGCTTTGTGACAATTCTCTGTTTTTTATTGCTGATTGACTTTCTAAGCAATTCGCTTTTGGGACCGGGCAGATGTATGTATAAATAAATGGTCTGGTATTGCCTGCCAGCTGGTATACCCCTACCTGGCTGATACTTTAAATCCAACCTAAGCTTGTCGGTAGAGGGTGTTATAATGTTACAAAAAACTTATATTTTATTATAAAAAATATTTATAAAATTTATACAAAATTCTTAATATATTCAAACTATTAAAAATTTTTGTGTGCTATATTTCCTTCTTTTATAATAAAAAGATTTTAATTAAACTAAAATAAAACAAGTAAGATGGCTCTAGTCAGGTCAGGGACTTGGAGATACCCTGAACCCAGCGGTGAGCTGTCGTTACATACATTTAAAGCTCATTGCATTCATACACACATTCACAAAGTCACACATACACACACACATATACACACACACACACAAGCTGCGCACCTTACACATCGGCTGTGCTTGGCCCCACTATGGAAAATTAATTTTTGAATAACGTTTCTTTAATAACTTCTGCGATTCTTAACCGATTTTGATAAGTATTAATGCAATAGATTCTTCTAGTGCTCTAGTATATATAAATATTCATTCGAACAAAATTTTGTGTCTCTAGGTCTCATAATCTACGAAATAAGCTTAAAAATTAGAGGTTGTTGTAGATTTTTATCGATTTTAGGAAAACGGTGTGGGTTATCGATCATTTGAAATAAATTTGATCTGCGCGTGCCATGGAGCAGTCTATAGAAAATTTGAAGTCTCTAGCTCTCATAGTTTCCGAGATCGACGCGTTCATACAGACGGACGGACGGACGGTCAGACGGACAGACCGACGGACATGGCTAGATCGACTCGGCTAGTGATGCTGATCAAGAATATATATACTTTATGGGGACGGATATGCCTCCTTCTGTCTATTACATACATTTGCTCAAAACCAATACCCTTTTTACCCCTTATTAATTGGTTCAGGGTATAACAAGTAAGAACGTTGCAGTCGGGTCTAACCGACAGTTCACAGTGTAATAATAACTAAAATGTGACGAATTTCAAGTTAAGTTAATAATAATCTTACATATCTAATAAGAATCAACGCAAAATTCTAAAAAAAAAATAATCAAAGGGTTTGGCTTCGGTGGTTTTTAAATTAGGCCGCTATGTGGCGAAATATTATGAGATTAGATCGGATTGCCACATCCGTAGGACGTAGCCAACAAGTCTTAACACTTTATCTAACGCTAGCAGACTGACGGACAGCACTTATTGAACATAAATCCAACAATTGACAAGTTAAGCTAAGTTAAGCCACATTTAAAACTAAGTCAAAAATCGGTTCAATATTCTTTTTTAAATAAGTTTACTTAATTTTACTATTGGCCGAAATTTTAGAATGCGATTTAAATAATGTGTTGTACGCTAGAAGAAACCTTATTGATTATTTTGGAAGAGTTTTACTCGTCATATAGTAATAACTTTACAAAGATACTTCTTAGTGTATTCATTTATACAAAATGTAATGTATTTTTATATTTTTACTTTTGTACTCATCGTTTGGCTATGACTCCTAAACGAATATTCATGTTCGCTGATAAACGCATGCTTATATCAGGCCACATTAATATGCCCATGGCTGTGTTCAGTATTCGCACGTAAAACGCAGCCTTATCACCGTTGTTTATCTGTTCATTAAATGCAATTTGTCGTACTTTCATTTGCCCAACAAAATGTTTACTTTTCATTAACTAAAAAGAATATTTTAATACACACAGCTGATAAGGAAATCTCTATGCAATTTCCATGCAACACTATTAGCTACCTGTTTTACCTTAAAATGGTACAATATACACATTAAAAATGGTATATTGGCTTTATGCAAAGATGTTAGAGGCATAGATTTCATCTAAAGATCGCAAAATCCATATATTCTGGGGGCGGGTAAGGCGCTAAATCCACATTTGCCACAATTTTATAGCTGGACTTAACAAATTTGGCAGACAGTGTTCTGAGGAGGTCTCTAAATATCGAGCTGAAAAATTAAGGCTCACTCCCGCTACCAAAATTACAAATTACAAAAATCAATTTTTTTTCCCAAACAAAAATTATATTTAAGACCGAGTGAACGAGTATTGCGGAGTCGGTTACACTCGACTGCAACGTTTTCACTTGTTTTGACAGATTTCATGGTATCTCCCAGTCGAGATCCCTCGACTAGAGCAATCTTAGCTGTTTATTTTTTTTTTTAACCTTTTTTTTGCAATTTCCATAACGAGCACGAAACTTTCTTTGCCCAATGGCGACCTTTGTGACTGTAGTGGCTTTTCCGCTTGCCGCGCGAGCACAATGAGAGAAAATTAAAGGAAAATATCAAAGTCACGATCGGCAACGCCATAATCAGCATGATCAATGATGCCTGCGACCGAAACTGTGCCCCTGACTGGCCATACAAAATATTTTGATTAATGCCCAAGGCAGGTCGTTTCTCAGCTGAACTTTGACATGCAAATGTGCTTGCTGCAACGACGAATCGTGCGATTGCAAAATACGAAAGCGTTTTCTGCTCGCGATCAACCCCAGATCAACCATACAACACGCAAACTCAGCTCGGTATAGACAGATAGAGACCTGTTAGCTAGTATAAATGCCTAGCTGATAAGGCGTGTTAACGCCGATCTCTGCTTGCTAATTGAATTCTGACTCCGCTGACGCATAAACAACAAAAACAACAACAGCCACAACAACAGCAGCAGCTGCTGCAACTGCGTTTGACGGCTCCATTCTAGCGTGACGCTAACTTGACAAGGCGGCGCCACCTCAAAGCACTCGCAACTGGCATTAATTTGAAAATCGCTGCCAAAGCACAGTCATGTACCGGTCGGGTAGGAATATGAGAACTCGTTACAATTATGTTTAACATTTTGGCTGCTTTAAGCTTTATGGGTCATTAACTTCAAGTAGTTGGGTTTTATATAGACATGATTTTACCAAATGCATAAATACACTCAGAGAAAAAGTCGTTCCTTGCCGGTTTGGGTTTTAATTATCTAGAGCATTTCCTTCTTGAATCTTCTTGTATAAGTTCTTAGATTTATAGTCGGCCCACAATGTTGCAAACTAAGAATAAAATAGGTCCAAGAATTGGTTTACTTATTGAAAGTACAAAGTTTGTAAGTTGAAATTTTAAATATTTTGGGTTTACAAAAAACGTTCTTAAGCTACGTTTTTTCACATCGCATCGGAATTTAGCAACTCTTCTACTTTATCTAAATACAAAATTCTTAGATTTCTCTGAGTGTACGTACTCGTAGCTACAGTCTGCAGTGACTTGCACGCTGGCATCATAATGCCGAAAATAAGTCTTACGCATTTCTCATATTTGGCCACTCAAAACGCTCGTCTGCTGTGGGTAGGTAAATAAACAAAATGCAAAATTGCCACAGTTTTTAAAATGTCGACGTTCGTCACGTTCGACGTTCAACATTCAAGATTCAAAATTAAACCCTCGACGTGTTTGGGATGTTGTTATTCCAAAAAGTCAAAAAGTTGCGTTCCTTGATTATGACACAAATAATTGCAAGGCGGCGGCTTGGAAAAATAAACAAAATTCGAGGCCGCAAGGCTTACCAGGGTGCGTAACAAAGAATTGAATTAAAAATGCTAATTCGTACCAAGAGCAAATAAAACTTGACCGGCAAAAAGGGGTGCCTTTGGCAGTGACATGCATCACTTTGCCTCACATTGCATTTGCAGGTCATAAAAATGTACATTTTTAATGTAGGAACCAATGCTATTGGCTTTTTTTCATATTAGTATGTGCATATTTGCACATTCACATAAATATATGTATGCCGGTAAACAAGCAAAACACAAACAACAATGCCTGGCAATAATAGGAGTTTCGGAGTTAAATTTATCAAAATTAAATAAATAACAGCAAATATTTCAATTTATTATAATCGGCACTCCCTACCAGAAATAGTAGATAACAAATTATTGCGATTGAAACGTTTTTATAAAAAAGTTGAATAGAAAATCCTCTCTCCGAGCTATAGTAAAACATTTTTGATAGCTTTTTATATAATATATATGTACATACATATATGGCCAGTTTCTACCTAGGGGAAAAACGGCAGTCCACCCGGGCAAAAAAAATGTGTGGCTGAGTGCCATATTATGTGTTTCATCCAATTTAAAACAACGCCAATAGTAATCAGAGTAATCATTAAGCATGATCCTGCCATGATCTTCTATTATAAATATTTATTTAACATTTTATTTTACATTCAATTTAATCAATTCAAGAAATAACAGCTTGAACTTCTTTAATCAATGCTATTATATTTTTATATTGTTGTCAGTTATGAGTCAAACGTTCGCCATTGGCGTTCATTGCACTTTGTCTCAAAAAATCTCGAATTAACTAACTTGTTCGACAGAATTAAATAAATACATATAACAGTACTATAGTCAACTATGTATTTATTACTTTAAAAACTCTTTAAAAACACGATTATAATAAAATTAATTCAAAAATGTTATGGTTGGTTTGGAGAGAAAATGTGTTTGTATAGTCAATACTCTATATGTTCTTTATATCATCATTTCAATTATAAGACCTCGCATACGTTTTTTTTCAAAAATATAAATGTCTTCTGCAAGCATTTAAATTAATTACTCAGCTGCATTTGTCGTTACAAAAGCCGGCAAACGCTATAAAGGATGCATATATAATTCATCAAATTATCGTTTGATTTATTGAAGTATTTTTAAGCGCGTTGTGTGATGCACAATTTTAATATAAAAATTCCAAAGTCATTCACAAATGTGCGCTGTGACAGATCTTGTTTAATAAATTTAAAAACTGACAGACAATCAGGCAAATTGACAAACCCAGGCGTCGTCAATTTGCGCGTCTTTGGCCCACACAGAAACCAAGCAGACCGTGTCGACCCATCCCCATGGCCATACCCATACCCATTTTCCTCCCAATGCGACCAGGGAACAAACGAGCATCAGCACAGACAGTAAAAAGAAATCATCGTCAATAAATTTTGCCAGGCTGAAATTTACACGAACGAACTTTATAAATGGGCTGGCGTCTTTGTCGCGCTGTCTTTAGCATTTCTTTTAATTGTACAATAATATTTAATTGCAAAGCCACGCAAGAAAATTAATAATGGATTTCTGGTGGTCGCTTGTTTGTTGGCCAGCAATACCAACAACACCCACACAAATGACCGACAGATAATCCCAAAATCGGCTGTGGGTGTGTCGCCACCGCCGCAGACTTGTGCCAAAAGTCAAACAAGTGTAAAAAATAAACAATCATTTTCTGAATAAGGCGAAATGCTTTAAACACTTGGCTGCCTTTTCGAACCTGAGTGCAGTGTCCAAAAATGGACAGTCAACGATGTGCGAAAGAATTTTGTTTGAAGAGCTTTACAATTTGCGAGTATTTATTATTAGCCATATCTTCATTTCTTTGCTTATCTATCCATTAAATTACGATTGAATTTTTGCGCATTGATAGCAATAATAAATACTTGCAAATTGTATAGCACTTCAAACAAAATTACAAAATTCTTTTATTAAGCATCAACTATTTCTTTGTTTTTAATATATACAAAAATAAAAATACAAAACAATTTTGAAATTAATATGGTGCACCTCGGTGCATTTAAACTTCGAACAATATTTGGAAGTTTCGCTTTATATTATTTTAGAAAGGAATTTCTGACATCTATAAACAAATTTTGGGGTTGAGTCAAAAATATTCAATCACACTTTTGTGCTCATATGTTGTGTATGTCTATTAAGAGATTTATATTTGTTGTATGTAAAAGCTAAAAACATTTCCAAATTATATAGAAATTTTCAAATCTCAAAAGGGAAATATGTATATACAGTCATATATATATATTTTTATTTAAATATTTAATGGACAATGACAGTTTTCTTACTATTTATTATATCTAATTAATAGGCGAAAATTTTCAAAAACTACTTTTAAATGTTTTCAAGAAATTTTTCCCAAAAAAGCGTGTTAGTCATACTATGATCAAAGAGCAAAAAGAAAAGAAAAACATCTTGTGCTTGTGTGTTATTTTTCTATTCCAAAGAATTGAAATAAATCGAAAATAAAAATGGAAGAAGATTATAGCCAAAAGGCAATGTCGGAAATTCGAAAGATACAAAACTTTTTTAAAGCAAAAATCGCGCCTATATAGTGGCAACTTTTTGATGAACCCTAATCAAGCCTCACTTAAGTATGTTTGATTGATTCTATTTTGGCAAACCACAGTGAATCCAACTTCAAATAACCTTTCGTAATTCAATTGCTGGGGATTTTTCATTTTATTTCACACGAATACGAATACGTGCCAAAAACGGCAATTCAATAACTGTAGGCACATTGAATTTAATATGCCAATATAGCCTAAATACCGAGTTTTGGGGCCTGATAACAAAGCAACAACAACAATAGCTGTCGCTTAAGAAGTTACCTTTCGCTGAATGGAAACTCGCAAATCGTAAATATAAGTCAATACAAAATATATATGTATGTATTTGTACTATATAAAAGCAGCCCACCAACATGAAAACATTTCCAAGAATAAATAAAAATACAAAGTATTATATATGATGTATAGATATAGATAAATATTTAAATGTTGAATAAGTCAAAAACGACATCATTTGGGTGTCCAATAAAAACAAAAATTAAGGTTAAGTGAAGGAATCCTACGAGAATATTGCAAAAATGCCTGTAATGCTAAGTAAAGAGATCTAAACTTGAAATGCATTTGCATTCGACAGAAACAAGTTTATGCCAAAACATTTTCTGGTCACACTTGCATAAATTAGCAGCCAGCGACAATGAATTCGTCGAATTTAAACAGTTTGTGTTTCATATTTTAGGCTTAAAGTCGTTAATTGGCCAATGCCAAAAGCGAGACACATGACGTATGCGTAATATGAAAACGCCACACAAACAGCTTCCCTTGACATTTTTCAGCGTGTTGGAAAAACCAAACACATAAATATGTGCCTATATATATATGTATATACTAACCTATACATATATTTACGCAGGTTTTGTATACGTACATATTATAAACGGATTTATGATGCCGGATTGCACAACATAAGAATATTTCTTTACGGCTGCATTTTGTTTACAAATTGGCGACATTAGAAACTATTAAAACAAATCAAAGTTGAGCAGAAATTGAAAAAAAAAATGTGTTGCGACGAAGCAACGCAAAGCGGGCAACGAGAGAAAGAATGAAATAAAAACAAATTAAAAATAAACGCAAATATGTTCGAGCACAAATAAATAGAAAGAAATGCAGCTTTGTGTGTGTGCGTGAATGTGGAAAACTGTGTCGCTGTGTCAACGATGCTGCAACTGCGAGTTCGACGTCTGCCACAGTTTTCAGACCAACTCGCGTTTAAAACCGCCACAAAACGCGCGCGAGTTAGGCACGCGCTGCATGCTTTATATTTAAAAAATAAATGCAATCACAAATTCTTAACATTTAAAAGTGAAATGCATGCAAATAAAACCAGAATAAGAAAATACCTGATTTGTCAGCAGACTAAAAGTAATTTGTTTTTAATAATTTGTTTATTGGAACATTGTTAAACTGTTTATTTAGCACTTTTTAGGCACTGCGGTCGCAACTTAATTTGTTCACTGGCACACTCAAGACTTGACTTGTTGAATTTTCATTTAATAATTTTTCACACAATTATTTTCGCCGCGCCGTTGCCGTCGTCGTATTCGTACGTTCTACTTCGCTGCGCCTGCGGTTCTGCACTGAATCGTAAACTCAACCGTTTCAAGTGTTTTCATAGCCGAAGCCAGCCACTCAGTTCGTGGAGAGAGGCAGCGATCGTTGAGATGCTTTTGGCACAGTTAAAGAGCGAGCATGCTGCTCGTCGACTTTGAGCTTTTTCGGCTGCTTGAGTCGTTTGTGCACCCGCACAATGTGCTTCTCAACTGCTACCACTTCCACTGTCTGCCTGCCTTGAGAGGCTTTCGCCGTCGCAGGGCGATCAAAAGCGTCATAAGTCCATTACAAATGAGAGCCAGCGGCGAGAGGTGAGAGGCTCGCTCTTTCGAATATTTCTGCGGTTTATTTTACCTTGGCAGCTTTATTAATTATGAGTGCGGGCACACAGTTTATGCTCTCGGGCGGCAAACATATTTGGCGCCACAGCATCGCCTGCAGATGCAACAAACGGCGCATCTGTCAGGCAACAAATAATGTTATAATTTAGTTATACGTACTATGGTCCGGCCACAGCAATGACTTACTTCCACGTCTACATTCACATATCCACATCCACTCACACGACCAGTTCAAATGCCGGACCATGTGGCGCGCACACGTGCAGGGCATGGGCATTCTTCATGCTACGCCTACAACAACTACAAGCCGCCACACGAGTACTCTGCATATACGATATTATATGCAGCAACTGCTAGGTAGATGCCGTGCACACATATATCGCTCAACAGATGCGTCACAGTGCATATTTTAAGTGCGCTGATATAACCAGACAAGTAGCCACTCGAGTAATGCTAATACGTACGTGGCGGCTTCCAGCCTCCGGCTTCCAGGAATGCTCGCTATGCGGGGGTGTGACCATGATATCGCAGCACCCGCCTTATACCCTCCGCCCATCTGCCATCTGCCATCCGCTCAACACTCAACACTCGACATTGTCATTGATATTCATTGAGCGTTTTCTTGGGGCTCGCGCAAATTGCGACAATTTTTCTGTCTGCGTCATCATTTGTTATGGTTTGTTGATATTTTTCTTTGATGCTTTCGATGAGTTCCAACGATGTCCACATGTTTGTAAATGATTTATGTGCTGTTTATGAGATATGTTTTGGGCATGTCTGAGGTCCGAAAAATATGTTAGGATTGGAAATGAATCAGCGCCTATTAAAACATCCAAATTATTAAAGAATTTTAGATTCATATTTTGAGGCTTTTAAATTTATTACATTTTAAATATGCAAGTTTCATGATTACATAAATTGAATAACTTTGGAAATTTATAAAAGCGTATTATGGACAAGGTTAATTTTGTGAATATGGAATACCTTAATGCGTCTTTCTTTTATTAATGGCAGACTTGACCAACAAGACTACAAAAATTAAGTATTTAGCAATAAAAATCGAACAAATTCGTGGAAAGCTGCAATTGCGAAATAACTTGGCGCATATTCAACAGCAAACAACCGCCAAGTCCACCCACACATACACATACACTAACATAGTATACATATAATATACTCAATTCAATAAACAGAATAAAAATCGGAAGTCGTGCAAAAATTACGACCAGCAAATTTGGCGCTTTTCCAACGGAATAATAAACATATGTATATTAATTTTCATCAACGAATTAAAGAAAAGCCAACAAATAATAGAGCACCATCGATACACTGTTATTCATAAGTATATACTGCCAATCAGTCTGAACTCTCGACTTGGTTTCTTCAATATTATTGCAGTTCCAATTCACCAAGTTCCCCAGCGTACTGAAGGCTGGACATTGCCACGGCGGCGTGGCCACCGCCCGTCTGGAGAACCAGAGCGCCCTTCAAGATGCCGCCGGACTGGTTAGCGGCGCTGGAAATGATTCGCATTGTTATTGCACCATTGAGCCCTACATCGATGCCAAGTTCAGCGTGCACATTCAAAAGATTGGCAGCAACTACAAGGCATTTATGTAAGTGACCACAGCTCCAGACCACAAGCCGCAGACAGCCGGCACCGGTCGCTAAAAGCTGAAAGCTGAAAGCGTCGATATCGATGTAGAAGGCACTGGCGATCGAGTCGATGTCGACGTCGATAGCAATGTTGATGGGCATAAGGTCGAGTGCCTGTGCCGCTGCCTGACAATTGACCTTGGGCTTGACTGCAACTGTCAGCAAACAAAAGAAGCCCCAATGCAGCCCAGTGCAATTGGCAATTATCCTACCAAGTGCAGTTCATTGTTTGGGTTCACCAATTCGACGGCGGGTTCAAAGCACCTCAGTTAAAATCATCTTCTGCTGCCGCGAATTATCTACGCTTTTTCGACTAATTTATTGTGTTTTCATGCTCGCTGCTCTCTTACAGGCGCAAATCCATCACTGGCAATTGGAAGACCAATCAAGGCTCAGCCATGCTCGAGCAAATCACTTTAACCGAGAAGTACAAAACCTGGGTGGATGAGGTAAGTCTCCCGAAACGCAGCTCAAAACAGAGCCGACTCGAAACAGTAAATCAAATATGAAATGAAAACCCATTGAACGTTTCAGTTCGAAACTTTAAATACGCTAACAAGACCAGAATTAACAGTTCATTCAAAAATAAAAAAATCTCAATTAACGTTTTGAAATAATTAAAATTTACAGAAGAGTGTTTTTGACGTATATGGCAAAAATGCCATACTTTGTGAAAAATATTTTAAAACTGATTGATAACAAACTTGCAATTTCTCATTCCGTTGGCATAAAATTGCATACGTTTCTTTTGATGAATCCACCCTAAGATTGATACAGGTGAAAGTTAGTTATCGTCCGATCGCCTTCTAACTTATATTTAATTCTTAGAAATAATGGCTGAAAATGTGAGATCTAAAATAAATATTGCTTAAGATCGTAGACCACATTTTAAGAAATTAAATAGTACTCAAACCGTTAAATATGTCTAATATCAACTCAGAAAAAGATTGGTTGTGATCTTCGAAAATACAAAATATATTTCGGGATTAGGTCTTGGTTCAATTGAACGTTAGGTTTACAGTTAAAAAATAATGTTAATTCCCGGAAGCCTTGCTAATTATGACATCGACATACTACACAATTTTTGTGGAACGAATATTTTAATCTTCTATGCATTGCTAGCTTTCTGAGAAAGCTAAGATACCCGTTGATAGATCAGAGACTGAACGTTAAAGCCGCATTTATGAGCATGCAACTGAAAGGCAGCCCAAAGCGGCGCACACATTTATCAAACGTTGCCAATCAAAATAGCTGCAAAATCGACTTGAATTATTCGCGGCACATTTTGGGCACACAACTTGGTTTCGGTGGGTCTCGCCCCTGGGCGGTGTTGGGCCCCCACATTGAGCTGCTTGCAAGCCGATCGAGAGTCGGCGCCGCTTTAATTCAAGCTCATGAATATGCAAAACCAAAGCACATAAGAGTACATGGATGCTAGGGGTATTACTTATGATGTAACGGGACACCGAGTACCGCAATAATTACTATGAAACATGAGAATGCCATCAATTGCGGCATTTTATCATTGGCCATAAATAGCGTAGAGCTCAGCTCGAATATGGTTGGGCTCGGTGCTGAGTCAGAATTTCCGCGTATGCGCATAAATGAACTGCAATTATTGCAATTTGCACATTACTTAGATAAGCTAAGCAATGCGGCACAGTTATGAGCTTTTAGGTGGGTGGCCATAAATACTACACACAGCAGGCCGGAATACTAGAGACGTCATGTCCACAGTTCTAAGCAGCGCAACGCTGTCCCTAATCAAAACAAACTATGTTTGTAATTAAAACCGAGCTGGCAACAGCAACAGCAACAGCAACAGCAACTGCAACAACAGTCAACAGCCGACATACACCTACCCTGTACTCTGCTCCACAAAGCTGAGCCGAACAGAAATGCGCCATTCAAACTCGCTGAGAGTGGGGGAGGCATCTAAGAAGTGAAATAATCTTGCTGTGCTATAACCACAGATAGACATAGAGAAATATATATTCCTTATGGGTTCAGAGATACACTTCCGCAACACACCTTCTTTTATCCATTTTCAATGGCTATATAAAAATTCGCTTTGCAGTCTCGGAACTAAGCTCCGTTCTCTCTGTTTCCAGTGTAATAACAGGTGGGAAGGAACCTTCTTGGGGATGGGGAAAACAGGGTGGCAACAATATTTTTCCGTACATCCTTCGAGAAGGTATTCAACAAAGCATGTTTGCGGACTATTGCCTTAAAACTAGAGGATAAAAAGAGTTTTTGTGCAATTAGTTTTGGTTTATATTTTGATGAAAATCCTTTGTAACCCAACCCAACCCACCAACAAGTTGGGTGAATGGAGAATTAAATCTGAGCGGGAGAGACACTACAATCACGAATATACTCCATTCCCTTCGTGAACAGAGTACAACAGCCGCAGAATAAGTAACAACAGCAACAGCTGCCTACGCAAAACCAGAACTGCGAGCTGCGCATGAAATTGAAAACAGATTGTGATTTCGATTTTTATAGGATGATTCAATCGATTCAATATGTACACAAGCACTCTTATATGCATATATACGGATAAACACACATCCATATCGAAATATTCACAGATTTCGGAACTGTTTGGCGGCCTGGAGGTCTGTGGCGTCTCCGTGGTGGTGGGCAAGGATGGACGCGAGTACATAATTAGCGCCTGTGATAGCACCTTCGCTCTGATTGGCGACAGCCAGGAGGAGGATCGCAGGCAGATCGCCGATCTGGTGTCAGGACGCATGCAGGTGAGTTCGAATGGGTCCTTCTCAGAATGATGATTTACACTCCTGTGTACCGCATAGAATGTTTGCCGTCCCAGCATGGCACAGACTGGTCCTGGCAAGCTGCCGTCGCGCTCATCGGTCTCCTCGCGCGCCGAGAGCCCCACCGATGAGCTGGCTCCGACACCACCGCTGCCCTCCGGACCTAGGCCAGCACCGATGGGCGGACCGCCGCCCATACCGGAGCGCACCTCGCCGGCGGTGGGCTCCATTGGACGGCTGAGCAGCCGCAGCAGCATTTCGGAGCTGCCCGAGGAGCCCTCCTCGTCGGTGCCCAGCACAGTGGCTGGCGTGCGCCGCGACTCGCAAACGTCGCAGGCATCGACCATCTCGTCGGCGTCCAGGGTCGGACAGCGTCCTCCGCAAACTCAGAGCTCTGTCGTTGAGGATGCGGAGGACACCATGAAGAACCTGAGGAAGACCTTCGCGGGGATCTTTGGCGACATGTAGGAAATCGCTAATAAGAAGCGCGGCAGAACGGCGAGCGAGACCAGCAACAGCAGCGGCCTGGGCAGCGTCCCCAGCAGCGCTGGGCCCAGCAGCAGCGGAGGAAGCGCCTTCAGCGGCTCCTTTCTGGGCAAGCAGTTCTCGTTCGCCTCGGGCGGCAAGTCCAGCGGCACGGATGTGATCTCCACACAGCCCAGCCGACCGCTGGAGGAGCCTGCAACGGCAACAGCAACAACAACGACAGCGGCCAGCTCAGCCGCTAAGCCCGCTGCCAGCGTTTCGGATAGCGTTAAAACAACTACGGATACAGCCACAACTGGCGCCTACAAGCCAGTGACCAACTTTGAGCCACAGGAGCGGGTGAATCCCTTTGACAAGGAGCCGCACAAGTCGGTGAGCGTCGCCAGCATAGGCGCCGCCTCGAACACAACCTCGTCCTCCTCATCGATTTCGTCGTCTTCGATTTCGTCGCGCATCAATCGCAATGGCAACCCCATCAAGTCACCGCCACCACCCGCCGGTCCTCCGCCGCCGCCGCCCCATGTGACCACCAATGCGAACATCAACGTCAACGTCAACACGAACACGAACAGCTCCAGCGTCAGCGCCAGCGCCTATCGCAACAGCTTCAGCAGCTCGCTGAGCAAGGACAAGACCAGCTACGGCAACTACGACAGCAACAGCTCCATTGAGACGATCACGCGCATGGACACCAACACCACGAACACGGCGGTCACGGCCACTGGCGCCGGGGAGGCCAGCGGCATTACAGCGATTAGCACCGGAGCCGTTGGCGCCGCGGCCATCACCAGCTCGGCCTCCACCAACGACTGGCGCTCGGCGATTGGCATGCGATCGGCCAGCGTTTACAGCGCGCCAGCTGCTGTGACCACAGCTGCCCTGCCTGGCGACACCTCCGGCTACGATTCGAACTCGCTGGCCTCGCAGGCCGGCTTCAACAACCCCAGCGATCTGCCCTCGTACACGCGGCCCTCGTACTCCCGCTCCGAGAGCAACGGTAATTATCTAGCGGTGGGCGTGCTGCTGGTCAGCCTAACGCTGCGCAAGACCTAGGACAGGTGTCCACATAGACGCTCAGATCCATTGTCATTACATCCCATATCAGAATCAGCATCAGAATCAGCATCAGCATCAATATTAACGCAACTAACCAATACTCACACAATAATCATCATGCATACATAATACATCTCTATAGACATATATACATACTTATATCTATACATTTCTACGAGTATTTGTATTAATGCGACTTTAGCAGCGACCAAGTTAAGACGTAAGCGATAACAACCCTTTAGCCAAGTAGACAGCGATTCGAATGTTAGCCAAAGCAAATTAGGTGCCACTGTAATGTCCACATTGATTTTCTTCTTTGATAGCCAACTTTGAAAGTGTAAGCCAAATATAACGTATACGACATGTGCGCCGTAAAGTGTTTGTAAGTTCGCCACTCGCCCCCCCTTCGGGCTGCTATTCGCTTACCTGCACGCACGACTCTTCACGAACACACACCTCGACACACACGCCACAACCAACAGGAACTCTGCCGTACAGTAACTACTCGCTAGAGCGCACAGCAAACTCAGTTAATTTTCTGGCTTTCTCGGCACGCACAAAGACACGCCCACATAGACACAACAGCAACAACAACTAACAACAACTAAAGTATCTATCTACAGCAGCTTCAAGTAGTCCAAAATTCAATAGATGTTTTTGCAACCATTTCTGTTCTTATTCTCTTTGGTTTCTCTTCAACCTTGTGTATGCGTATGTATGTCTGAGTGTGTGTACTAAACAGCAAAGAGAGCAAATGCAGAGTTATCAAAAACTGAATAAATTCAATTTCTTAGACTGACCCCCAACCGGATACATGCACATACATAAGTACATGCCCCATGTATGTGTGTATGTATTTACGTGTGTAAACTGAAGCCTAAATTCATAACGCGATTCATGTGATTCATTTGACTAAAGCATGCTCACTCATAACAAACTAATCACACTTAGGTAGAGACTTTCGGTGTCTGTCACTTTATTCCCTAAGATTCCACATACTTCATTCGCTGTCACATGCATTTGGTCACTCACAATTACGGACGCATTTTTGATAACGCTCATTATGTCATCTTTCATAAGTGTAAACAATTGGCCCATGTAGTGCTAATGTCAAGCGCCCTAGAATTGGCTCTCAACTGCACCCACGCAAAATTGATGTGCAACTCGAAGTGGATCGTTGACGCCGTTATTAACTTGTGTTTCTATTTACAGCCTCGAAGCAATCCGACCTAGACATCATATTCGGCGACGTCAAGACAACGACCTCCAGCCCAGGCAATGCCAAGTACACGCGTTCCGGCGGCTCAATCTCCGACGCGGACATGATATTCGGTGGTCCGCCCTCCCACTACAAGAGCGATCGCTTTGGCGCTGCCAAGAGCATGAGCATGAGCTCGAGCGGCGTTGGAGCCAACTCCAGCCCCTACAAGATCTACGACGGCATACAGAACGCGGCCTTCAGCGACTACAGCGATTCGGGCAGCATTGGCAGCATGAGTTCAGCCGACAAACGATGGAACGCCAAGCCGGAGGAGGAGGATGAAATGGATTTGAAATGAATCCATGCACACACCATACACACACCCATAAAACACACACATCAAACTGCAGTCATAGCAAAAATCATACTATTTAATCACTCTGTACTTCAACTATGGAAAATCTGTCTTTTTCTGCCTCCGAAGTTTCCTGGTTTCATAAGGGAATGAACATAAGCATAGCCATACATAAATTGTACTCATCAGCATCAGCATTAGCATTGGCATCAGCATTAGCATCAGCATCTATATAGACATTGAGTTACTATCGTTTCCACTATTGATACATATTAGTTGAATATTCTACGATATCTATATGTACTATTTCCTGTTATTATATATATATACACATTAAATATGTATGCAGTTACTTCTCATTTGCGACATGAAAAAAGAAGAATAATAGGAAAAGCAAAACGAACTATGCGGAAAATAAAACACTACACACTAAACAATGTATAATTATAACCACCAAAGCAACAATAATAATGCAAGTAAAGCCCATAAGAACGTGCGACTTCGACGATGACTTGACTGGTTTTGCAGCATGAAATGGAGGATATTAGGGATACTCGAAAACGTTTTGAAACATTTTCTACTTGAGAGCAAGAAAAATATATACATTTACATATATAATTGAGAAGAACGTTTGAATAAATAGAAATTCTACCATTATAATAATTATTGAGACAAATTTTATGGCATATTTAATGTTGCTAAATAAATATATTCGCAAGCGTATATTACATGTTAACTTGCTATTGAAACCATTCGATTAATACAAATTACAAATTACAAATTAAATTGTTACACTAGGAGCGTCAAGCGAAATGGTGAATCTTTAAATAAACTACTAAAAAGCACATTGCGAATTCCGTTGGATTCGCGTGCTTAGATAAAAGACAATATGCGTTAAGTATGAAATAAAACTTCAACAAATATACTAAATATGAATAATGCATACGATGGTTATTACAAAAAACATACATATACATACATATGTATGTATGTACTTATTTCAAATAACTATATATGAGCAAATGTTACATACCAAGGCATACACGAAAGCTACTTACACACAAATTAAATGTTTATTATATGCCCACAAATATTATTATAAATACAATACATATATTAGTAGTTAATGTTTATACACACATGCAAACATACTCGAATATGGTATTTGGCAAATCCTATAAAGACACCTATTCAACCAACTACTGAAAGGCGAACAAAGCAATGTTACATTAAGGTCTATGAACAGAACTTGAATAGTTAAAAGGATGCTTACATATAGTATGTGGCTTTCGAGGCACTTTATTGTCTATTCATGAACGTTGAAAGCAACAACGAATATATAATAACATACACATATGCGGAGAAGCTTATTGAAGTATTAACTGACAACTATATTCTTTAGCAGTAAATGTTTTATTCATTTTGTTACGCACATGTCTAAGCATTATTTTTAACAATAGCTAAATATATAGATTGATTTTGTTGTTACATATCGCGAAAATAGTAAAACCAACTTTAAGCTTGGGTTGTATATTACGAAAATTTTAGAATATGTATTTTAAAAACAGTTATATAACTTAGTTAAAAAATATACAAGTCAAACAATAGACATATTTTTATCGAAACCCGTTTTAACATAAACTTAACAATTGAAAACTATTTCCAATTATAATATTCCTTGAATTTTAGTTGTAATTTACAAAAGCGAACAATTTTCGGAATACATTTTACGAATTTAATAATACCGTTTACAAAGGGTTCTCTACGTTAATTTGAAATCCTTTTACGAATAACTATGAGCTTGATTTATTCTCATAGTTATGATCTAAAACTTACATTAATGATATCATACTTACATATATATATACATCATTGGCTACATGTACTTTTCGTAATCCCGAACATCATCATTTGAATTGAATCCCATACCTAAGACGTCAACTGGCACATATTAAATCATACTCGATTGCTTTAGAAACAAGTATTTACAATGTCAAATGTAGAACAGAATATACATACTTTCAGTACCCACACACATACAGGCTTTACCCATTAACGTATCGTGCATACATATATCACATCAGATAATATCATGAAGTGCATAGAGAATAAAAAACAATGCTGAAATATTACAAAAGTACACAAGATACACATTAGTAAACGGAACACAAACAAAGAAAATACTCAAAAAATACATATATTATAAAATACAAAAATAATTCTTATACATACTACATACTGTGTTGCAAAATATACCAAATAAATACTCGTATTATTGTGAAAGTATAGTAAAGAGGTATCTACATTATATACATACATATAAATGCGGACCTATATATTATGTACTTGTATGTTGTCTGTAATTGCAAATGAAAACTGAAAAAATTCAAATGAAAATTTAAATAAAATTTAATAAGGCATCTACAAACGAATACATGAATAACACATTATTGCAAATCTATATATACAAGCAAACATAAATAATTTCAAAATATTCCAACGGCAAAACAGCAACTACAAAACCCAAGTAACAATAAACGAGTTGATGATTGATACAAAAAAAAAGACAAAACCGAAGCATTTGTGTCACTTTACTTAATACGGGGCTATTCCACGCATAATTTCGCGTGCGTTTACCTGAAAATATTTGACATTGCGGGAGAATTGCGCAGGTAAGCCGGCTGCCGGCTGCCGGTTGTCTGCAGCCAGTGCGAATCCTCGAAGTGGAAAAATGTCTGGCCAATTTTAGGCTAATGACACCAGGAAAACACTCTCGATCTTTCGCCGTTTCGATGTCTCTGGCCGTTAATCTCTTCGGGCTCTCTTTTATGGTGCAGCGAGGCACAACATACAACGACTCCAGGGGCTTGGGCCAGGGTCTGGGCTGCAGCCTTGCCTGTGCAGACAGCTACCTGCACAGGCGGAACAGTTTTGGCCGACAGATTTGCGACAGATAAAAACCTGGCACTTGCCATGGCTCAGACCAGTCGACGACGACGTGCCAACTGACAAATACACAACAACAACGCTCACGCGATCTTCACCAGCGCCAGCAACTGCAACTGCAACAATAAACAACAGCGAAATGACAGCCAAGTGGAAGTGTGCAACAGCACTTGGACTGCCCCTGACACTGCTGGCAATCCTGGCCTGCTGTCAAGCAGCCAGCGTGAGTCTCCAAACGCAGCCGCTGGAGAGTGCAGTCTATGCGCCGAATGAGACCCAGAGTGCGCTGCGACCGCTGTGGTGGCTAAGGAGCGCGCAGGACATGTTCGCCAGCCCGGCGGGTCATGTGGTTGTGCAGGTGGCCAAGGAACTGCTGCATCGCTCAGCGGGTAATAGTCAGGTGCGTGCATCTTTCCATTTGCCAGGCGAGACCCCATTACTGCACGTATCGGCTATTCACAGGTGCTCAGCTTGAACCTGACCAATTTGCTGATCATTGTGCTGCTCAAGGTGCTGATCTTTTCGGCTGGACTGCTAGGCGCCGGCCACTGGAGCGGCTATGGCCACGGCTATGCCCGATCCGCGGCACGCATCGACGGCACCTATGGCCTGGGCATCACCTCCGGCGACGACTATCTTATAATGGGCTTCCTAGCTGCCCAGGGAGCCGGCCACAACGAATGCCTGTATGCAGCAGCCTGTGCCTGTCCAAACGCAGCCTACGAGTACGCCAAGGCGGCCCGCGCGCTGCTGGGCGCCATCGAAATATTCGAGGGGTGAGCCAAGCGAAGATCTTGCGACCTATTCGCCACATGCCCATGAATGAATATATGAATAATAATAATTCACAGCTCACCATTGGAAAAGCCGCGCTACAATGATCTCATCGTGCTGATGGAGCGCGCCGCCTACGACGGCTATCGGGGAACCAGCTGCAACACCACCCAATCCTGCGATGGCCTCTTATAGCCATAGTCAAAGCCTTATCGTACTCGTAGTTATGTTTTGTAGTACAAATGAAATATGTATTTATATAGTGCTATTGTAGTATTGCTTTAGGCTGTAGCTAAGTGTGTTCATAAGTATGGAAGCCTGTGTTCGTGTATGTGTTATGTACAGTCTCAATGGTCCAGTATGGAAATACATATGTGGCATAGCTAACTGCTAGAATTTAACTAAGCTATATCTATTATTGTATCTAAAGGAGTTCACGTGCATTCAGCTTAGCGCAGCATATTTCTCTCCAGTGCCAACTGCTCCTTGCCACCGGTCACGGCCTTGACGAACTCCGGATAGTGCAGCAGCCCGTCGTTGTTATCATCCGCAATCAACAGAAACTTGTCAATGGCCTCTGCAAAATCAAGCAAATTCGGTATTACTCCTCTACTACCACTATATTAGCCAATATTTCCCGGGTTAACTCCGGCAAAATATTTACAGCGAAATTTAAAATTAATTTTCATCTCGTTGATTTTCAAAATCGGTTAGGCATTAATTTTGTATGTAGAGCTATCAAATTGTGTTTTAAGTATATCAGACAAAAATCAGTCTGAAGCGTATCGAATGAAAATTAAAAAAATACACATACTACAGTTTTCCGTCTGATTCCGACCTTGGAGTGAATTATTGATGATATATCACTTCGTTATACTCAAAACAATTTTATTGTCGATCGGGCGTCATAGGAACTTTTGCCCAGACAACCTTGAACACCCATTAAAAAACAAGTTAGAACGTTGCAGTCGGGTCTAGCAATAAGTGTAATAATAATAATGTACGAATGAAAAAAAAAGTTTGCTTGGGCGCGGTCACAATTGACACCTAAACTGCGTGTTAGACATCATCGACTGCAACCATTAGTTTTTGGCAAAAATTCAAGTTAAGTTATCTAATAAACTATCCTACCATATAAGAATCAACTCAAAATTCCCATTCAAACAAACAAAAGTCACAAACCTGGTAGGTTGTTGCACACAAAGACCGCTGAAAATGGGTGGTTTCTAAATAAGACCGCTAGGTGGCGATGTATATTAAGAAATTTATTAAATATATTGCCATGCCCCCAGTGCGCGTAGCCAAAAAATCTTAACACTTTATCTGACGCGGGTATACACGAGTATACATATATTCCAAGTTGCAAGTTTCTAGCTTTAATAGAAATGGAAAAAATTGTGTCTATAGGGATAGTATAGGGATAGACGGCCAATTATTTTCCCTAAAAAAATCTTTGAAAATAAGTTTAAGGTCAATCGAATAAAAAAGAAAAAAGTTCCATACAACAGTTTATCTCCGTCTTTCCGACATTGGAGTTACTTATATAAACATATTTTCAAATAAGGTAGGGATTTAAAAACATCGAAATCTTATCTTGAAAAGTGTCAAACACGTCTTCCAATAATTTCCACAAAGATCTTTCTAAATAAGATGCAAACCAATCAAGGGATGTTTTTACAACTGTTGTCCAAAATGTTCTAAATGTTCAAAATGTGACTACTGTCAAATATTCAACTTCTTAGTTCTGATGGTTTTCCCTATGCGTTAATCACCGATCAGTTAACTGATCTAACTAACTAACTGCTTTTCAGAATATGTACTAATGTTCGACATGTTTCTTACCTATAAAGTGATCTAGTTCATCGCTAGCCGTTTGCAGGTAATCGTTTCGTTCGCTGTTCTTGAAATAATCGTAATTGTGATGCATGGCAGATTGAATCATCTCAAGACCATCTAGTGCATTGTTGTTGTCGTTGTCGTGCGCCTGTGTGTGTGTGTGTGTGTCAAACATAAGTCAATGGACTGTGCTGTTTATAAGTCAGAGCTACGCACCTTAAACATGTAGAATATCTTTTCCTCCTCGCTCATATCATCCAAGTTCGCTTGTATGCCCATATCCTTGAGATCATCATCGATTCGGCTGTGCGTTAATTGCAGTTAAGAAATCAAAATATTTATCAAATAAGTAATCACACCCATATTGAACTCACTGCTCCTCATGGGTCAGATGCTGGTCCACTCGTCGGGTCTCGCCTCGAGGATGATGTGGTCCTCGCTTGACCGCCAAGGTACCGTCAAAAGATTGGCTGAAGCTCACCATGCATATAATAAAGTTAAGAACATTGGACAAATTGTACATTTTGTGCATCGGCAGACCAAACAAGTTGTTAAGTAATTTGTGTATATGTTTTTTACAGGGTTGACTAAGCAGCGTCTGTCAAACTGACAGCCCAAACACGGGCCGCAGAGCGCAGGCGCCGTTCTGGGACGACCTTTGAAGGGCGCCTTTTCTATGTCAGTTTGAAGTACTCGTTGAGAGACCCATCTCGTAACTTAGCAACCTTTGCCCGAGTGTACTATTTGCTCGATATACTTGGATTGTAGCGCAGTTAACAATTTACGGGAAACAAGTCAGTAACTAAAATTTTATATTTATTAAAAGTTGCGCCGATTTCAATCAAAATGTGTGATAATTTTTGCGATGATTTGGAGACCTTCAATCCCGAAGTAGAATTTCTCAACTTTGTTAAACGTAAACCGGTAGTGCAGACGGCTAAGCTCTATGAGAACCTGCACAAGCGCGAGGACATTAAATGTCCCTGTAAGTAGCCAATATATATCTCCCAACTCCTAATTGAACCACACTTCCTTTGGGTTTTTAGACAATTTCAAGGGCTATGGCGTGGAGAAGGACACCAATACCATGTATCGCACATGCAACTCCGAATATGGCTACTATGCGCCCAATGCCTACACCATCCCGACGCGTTTCTTTCCACTCTCACAGAGATTCTCCAATGATGTCGTGCGCTTTGGAATGTATCGAAATTTCTCGCTGAATACGCACATGGATCGTACGTTCTACTGAGATTTGAGGCGTACTGAATCTGGATCGGATTAGGATGTTACTCTCTTTCTTCATCTATCTATCATCTATCTATTCAACAATTGATGATTGACTACAGGTCGAAAAGCAGCGCGAGTTATGCTTGACATATTTTAAATTTTTATACCACTTTCTGGTTTTTTAAATGATGCATGAAAAATCTCTCCCAAAATTATCTCTGGCGATATTTATAACATTTAGAAATTCCACACGTACTTAATTGCACAATTTCAGAATCTGAGAAAATAAAGTAGTTAAATTTAAAATTTTATATATTTAAAAAAAGTTTTATTGAAAAGAAGAGAAAGTCGGAATCGTTCGGGCGCCAAAGTTTAAATACCATTCCATGCATATACAAATTGGCAATTTTTTCTATACTTCATGGTTGTATATTATAATTCTATTTGATCTCCTGCTTCGAAATGTCTGGACAATCCGTTTTTAATTTCCCGCGTATTTTAGTTAAAGTACTGTAAAGTGCTTCTATAAATTAGAAATTTTGTGATTTCTGAAAAAAGTTATTGAAGTAAGAAAAGACAGATTTGAATAGTATATATACTATACTAGGACTTGATTTATGTAATAAATATAAAAGCACTGTAGCCCAATTTTTTATAGACAACAAGCGGTTCATTCAACAATTAACTTTCACCTTTTAATATAATCCTTATCTGCTAATAGTGCTACCATATACGAGGAAAAGTGCAAAACTGTAGGATAAGACTCTAAACGTTTTTTTTTATTTCGTGTGGAACAGATTGAAGCTATTTCAAACCATGACATGCCTTTTGATATAGATTTTTTTTTTGTTAGAATTATAATATAAGTAACTCACACCTGGCTGTGATAATCATGTAAATTTATTTTTTACTTTTATATTTTGCATAAAAAGATAATACAAAAATCCAAAAACAACACAAAAACAATTAGAAAACAACCATTGCCACCGGTAAATAGATAGTCAACAATCGGCTACCCACCGCTGTGTCCTATCAGTGGGCATTCAAAATGAGGTGAGCTTTTCAATTACCAATTAGCATGCGGCCGTGATAAGCATTAGCCCCATTGACACAACCACAGCACCACCAAAACTCTGCTCAGTGCATTGCTGTGCGACATTTATGGCAAGCAGGAGCAGCAGGCAAGACGTCTGCGTCGCTGCCGTCGACACAAGGGACAGGACAAGCGCAACTCGAAGGAGCTGCGCCAGTGCAGGAGATCGCCCAAGAAGGGACCTGTGGCCAGAATGGCCAGCAGCCTGGCTGGAAATCAAAGCATCCTGGAGAAGTTGAACGTGCGCCAACTGATCGATGTCTGCGCCATGCTCAAAGTGGAGATATTGATGGTGGGCTACCTGCTGGAACGGGTGCTGATTGTGCGGGATCGCCTACAGCGACACCAGGAGGTGCTGTGCGAATTCGTAACGGCCATTCTCGTTGTGGAGACTCGTAAGTATGCTGCCCCTTTTCGTACAGTGTAATCAGCTGTCGAATTGCGACTGTGCTTGGACGCAGTGCGCAGGACCCACAGCTGGTGTTTTGGGCTCCGTGTTAGCCGTGTGGCTCCAAAGCAGACCCAAATCAGTCAACTGCGGAACTCTCAGCTGTGTGCGTCGTTAGTGCGGAAAACAAAAAGCAAAGCTGAAGGAAATTCACTACACGCAACGCGCATGTATGTGCTTTATATATGTATACGTATGTGTGTGTGTGTGTGTATGTGTTTGTTTTTGTGTTGGTTAAGTTCATTGAATGAATGTTGTTTTCGTGTCGGTGCCTATGCTTGTGTGTGTGTGTGTGTGTGTGTGTGTGTGTGTGTGTGTGTGTGTGTGTGTGTGTGTGTGTGTGTGTGTGTGTGGATGCGTGCATGTGTGCGGTGGGCAGGTAAACCTACGCATATATATACATGCACGTGTGGGTGTGTACGTGTATTGGTGTGTGTATGTGCCCACGTTGGGGGTTGATGACGACACAATGCCAGGCGAGTGAACGTGAAAACAACTCGCTTAGAGACTGTCTGACGTACTCCACACACACTCACACACAGTAGTTCCAATGCGTTTTTATATGTATGTAAAGGTTTGGCTGTCGCTGTTGCTGCCGCTGCTGCTGCTGCCACTGCTGCTGCTGCTGCTGCTGCTGCCACTGCTGCTTGGCCTCCGCAAGTATTTTGCCACTTCTATCTATGTTTTTATATCTGTGCGCTGCCTCAGTCGCCCGTCAGTTGTTGGCGTCGTCATTGTGTGGGCTCGTTCTGTGTGGCCGCTGAACATTACCCTTGATATTCGTCCACAATGTAGAACTGTGTTACAGTTCAACGTCGACGTCGACGCCAGCAGCCACAGCGGCAGCGTCGGTTATAAACACGCACACGTGCAAGACGTGAATTTATTGTATATACTAAATAATATTCAATTCAAAGCTAAATTTAATTGCATCCCAGTATAGCTATGTGTGTGTGCGCTTGTTAGTATGTGTGAGTGCGTGGTTTTGTGTTAGCGCTTAATTGAATAACGCAATACTATCGATCGACCGGAAAAATGCAATTAAAAATTGCTGTAGCTAGCGCTGGGAGCATTTTAATGCATCGCCTAAAAGTATGCTACACAAAAGCTCACTTTTATCGAGGCGACTTCCGTTTTTCGCTCGAGGGCGCGCGCCTTTCCAGAGGCCCATTTCCGCCAGCGCTATTGAAAATATATTACTGTCTATTGGTGATATTGTTTGTTGTCAACCTCACACACACAGCCACAGCCATACACACATATATACTTATAGACATGGCACTGAACTGAACCGCCTATAAATACATGCGATTATGTGGGTGTGTGTAGCCTGCCGCATTTGAGGCGTATTCGATTTCTTGTGATTCACGCCATACACTCGCATGCACACACATTTACAAACACCAACAAATACACGCCGTCACAGAAAAATAGTTGATTTTGACACGACTTTAGTTACAATTTGGTAAAGCGGAAAATGCTTATTGAGCCATTGCGTAACTGTGCTTAATGCAAATGATTTAGGAAAAGGTTAATAAATAAACAAAAACATTTCAAGAGAGAAAAATAAATTTTAATTACAAACGTTTCCGGCTTATGTTACCAGCTAAGCTTTAAAGACTGCCTATGCCAAAGTCAAGGCAATAGCCTTTCAGGCTCTTGGCTGCGTTTAATTTTGTTAAGAGGCTTCGGTTTCTCGAAACCCCAAAAACTTAATAAGCCTTCCAAAGCGAATTTACATTTTTGAGCAATAAGAAAAATTGTGAAAGGTAACTGAAATGTGAGCAGAAGTTAGTTGGCCTCAGAGTATTTCTTGTTGATATCGCTGCCCCTTTGGCTTGGCCAACACTAAAAGTGGGTCAAGACGCCAGTAAGCAAAAAAAGAATCGATGAACGACAGTGCAAAAGTCACACAATGGCAACTGCGACTGCGACGTTGCCTTCTTACCTAATCCAAATCCATGGGCCAACCATAAAACTGGCGCAGCTTTAGTTAGTTTCAAGGTTTTAACCATCTCTATGTGCATGCCAACAGCTCTATGTATGTTGTGTGATTTTTGCTTTAGACTTGCAAAAAATACAATAAGAACATTTTTCAATGATATTTCCCATGCGACTGTTTTTTACTATTTTAGTGTCAGTGAGTGTGTGTGTGTGTGGGTGTGAGTTGTGCCCCAACGATGTTACATAACTTTACTATCAGCATGTCTTATACATAAATATATGATAAACTTGTAGTGTATATTTATGTAAATATTGTGTAAACAAACTACTAATAATAGGCCACGACAACAACAACTACATACAGCTGATACGAACAACAACGCAAAAATGTAAAAATAAAACTAAGTAAATTGCGAATACCCATAACAACAAGAACAACAACAACTACAACAACTACAACAAAACAACAACAACAACTACAACTATAAACAGCTACAACAACAACTTGAGTTTAATGAGGCGCCGCTGAAAGCAGTCGCAGAAATCGTAGCATAGAAAGCAGCGCACGTTTACTTAACATGGGTAAATATGCCAACTGTAAAGCCGACTGATAAATACCTTAATTGCTATACTTTTGAACATTTTTACCATATATAAATATATACATACATCTATGTGTTGTATTTGTTAATTAATGTGCTTCCCAACTTTTTAGCGCGCCTTGAAGTAACCAAAGCAATTCAGTTGCCTTTGTGTGTGTTCAGAATTGATCCATTTAATTATTGTACATTTATTGCTGCCTCTGTTTATATCTTTCTCTCTTTTTCCAAATATCTCTCCGTAATTGCTCTAACTTAACTGAAACAACATATATCTATATATATTTACCAAACAATTACCAACAAAAAAAGGTAAATTTTTCAATGAAATATAAATGCAAACCCATAATCTTGCATACATTTCAGTCAAACTTTCAACTGGCGTTCATTAAACACCCCACCTACATATACATACACACACACACACACACACATTCACAGCCTGGCATTAGTCATGCATAACGCGCACAGTTCTAATTTGGGGCTCATAATTAACATTTGCATTTTTCACATGAATATGCCAAAACCAAAAACGAACACCGCCCGCCTGCCTGATCTGTCCTGGGCACACATTTACATTATTTTTCGTTATTGTTAAGGGCGTTTGAGCGTTGGTCTAAACCCTTTTCGCCATTTCAAGCCCTGCAAGTTAACCATTTAATTAGAATTTCCCTTACTTTTTTCACATTTTTGTGCAGTTTCCATTTGATTCTGTTTTTAGATAATTTCTCATGACGTCGCCTGTCATTATCAGATTTCAAATAGAACGCCCACGCTTTGCACGCATGATTATACACTCACACACACACTCACACACACTCACACACACACTCACACACACACTCACACACACACACACTCATACACACACGCAACTGTTGCATGCCGCAGTGTTGTTCTTGTTACTAATCGTTCTTATTGTTATTATTCCTGTTAGCTGGTTCTCATTATTGACGCTAGTCAATTTATCTCTGTCTAAGCAACTGCAGCTGTGTTAGATTCAGTTTTTTTTCATTTTCATTTTATTTTTATTTTTCTGTGATGTGTTTGTACGTTGTTTTCCACACCTCTAGCGTTTTCTCATAAAATTTTAATTACTCTTAAATCAGCGACAAACTGCGTCACAAATTGTTCTCTACCCACCAGCGTTTTACAACACCCACGCGCCTC
Source organism: Drosophila colorata (assembly GCA_035041545.1). Taxonomy (NCBI): domain Eukaryota; kingdom Metazoa; phylum Arthropoda; class Insecta; order Diptera; family Drosophilidae; genus Drosophila; species Drosophila colorata. The sequence continues at coordinate 2,578,553 of JAWNLD010000680.1, read as the reverse complement.
TTTATACGGATTTGAGAGTGCGACAGAAAAGGTAGCAAGTGGTGTTTAGGTTATCGTACAAGTTGGCTATCATGAGCCAAGTTGATAACTGAGCTTTTCTTAGTGGGTTATGTTTAAATAAATTGCGATACTTAAAGTTAAAGGCTTCTAGTTTGGCTAAATATTTTATGCTGCGTTGACACTTGAATATTTATAATACACAATTTTCTTAAACACTAGGAAAGATTGTTCAATGTATGTATTTCGAAATGTAATGTAGGATTTATCAAAAACGTTGCAATATATCTGACTTCTTTTCCAATTTTCTTTGTCGGTGTTTGATTAACGATTAATGTACAATTTATTAACGACTATGACGGCAACAACAACAACTATATTATAATATTCTTAATATTATATATAATAAGAATTATTAAGAGAAATTTAATATGGCACCAAGTTAAATAATAATAAGCGTTAAACATTTTCTCATTTTCACTAAAATTAGAAAACTTCTTAGATTACGTCAAATAAGTATCAGGATCAAAAGTTTTTTACAATAAGAATTTTGTTCTTTGAAAGAAATTTTGGCCTTGGTTGGTTTTTTGCCAACGGTTGAGTAACAATTGTTGGTTTTTCTCTGAATGTTTGTAATTGAGATAAGCCATACATATACGTACATGTACATATACGAAGATTATTCTTTTACTTTGGGGGCTTCTGGTGTAATGCGTTTAATGTTGGATTAGAGAGGCAGTTAACATTTGCTTAAACTAGTCTATTCTTAATTTTTATGCGCGAGTGTTTAAAGATTGTATTTTTTATGGACAAGTCTTGTTTAGGGAATCTATTTAAACTAACTGTGTTTATGTTTGATATTAACTGGAATCACTGGCATTTTACGTAAATTTTAATTGGCCTAATCGGACTGCCATTTAATTTGTTAGAAGTTAGAAGAAATAAGTATATCACGCTGTTAAATTTGTTTAGCATTTAGGTAAATTCTTATTACAGGGCTGTGAATATTGCAATACATTTTCTTGTTTAATTCAAATAGAAAGAATAGGCCTTAAGGAGTGCCCATCAATTTTTTAAATCTAATCAAAATAAAATCTAAAAAAAAACGCAACCTGCCAAATACAGCTTTGCACGGAGAGCCCTTATCACAATATACACGTTTTTTCTTCTGACCCATTCTCTTGTTACTCGCCTTTTTATGGCTTGCTTCGTGGGCTGCACACGAACAAGAACAATAAAAAAGCAGATGATTTTTGTGCAATTTCTGGCATTTTTATATGCAAAACGCGCAAACTGAACCTGATTGTGTAAACTTGAAATGCCGAGGGTCAGGGCAAAAAAAAAAAAAAAAATACCAACAACTTTTTAGAGAAAAGCTTAAATTTAATGTGAAGCTTATTAAAATTGACAGGCCTCAACTTGAGGCAAATCGATTGGCTTGATTAGAATGCGCTACAGTTTATTATTAGCAGACTGACTTATAATTAATGTTCTAGAAAAGAGAGTTTTAAAAGTACGACAATTTGAACAAAGTTGTGCAGCTTGTTTTAAAATTTTGTATTATTGGAACCCGGATCCTCTGTTCAGTTTCCTAAATGCCTGGACACTTAGACAACTTATCTACCAAGGACTGTCAAGCTTGAAGTATAAGAGAAAGCCTGTGAAGAATATAGAAAATAAGTAAAAATATGAACAACAAGCCAACGTACTTAGGGGAGCCATTAAAAAATCCACTCAGAGGCTGGAAAACAATGGCAGCCACTTGAACACAATACAACAAAACAGCGCAACGTATATACATATGTATATATGTGTGTATGTGTATGAACACACTTTAATGTATGTGAATCCAGCTTAATCGGCATTTACAATTTTTGTGTGTGCCGCGTGATAGCGAAGCAAATAATAGTACTGGCAACGACACAACCAATGAGGTTTAATGGGTTAATGAACTATGTAGCACACCATTTATTATGTAACCGTTACACGTATCGCTCTCTGTCTCTTTCATTCTGTCTCTCTGTCTGTCTAATTATCTATTTGGTGAAAAGCAACCGATTGAGACAGCTTTGGTTGACGCCAAATGCATTGAACGTGCTGGCGCATTGGTTAAAAAGATTCATGCACAGTTTGTGCTGGGGAAAAGGAAATGGGAATTACCCAGTTAACTACTATCGCAGCCAGACAAAGTGACGCTGCTCGGGCAGAGGGGCATTCCCACAGGATAAATGCTTGTGTGCGCGCTACCCCAATTGGCTCGTTAGGACACAGCTCTGGTTGCGGTCGGGGCTAGCTGCTTGCGGATTTATTTTTTCTTTCTGTACCTAATATACCTAAGTACATACCAAATGTACGCTCATTAAACCAAATGTCGCGCGCTGCGCTTTTTCACTTGACTGGCCAAATATAAACACATAGGCAGACACACAACCCACGTGATGTGGCTTGGAGTTCAGTGTTGGTCAAGGCCTAGTCAAGCGCTTGTCCAAACTGCCTAGCACAGCCTTGACATGCACACACACACACACACACACACTCACATTCGGTATCCTGTCAGTTTATAGTGCATTTAAAATAATTACGCGCAGCAGAACAAAAACTATTCTAACATCCTCGTTTATGCTAGCTATTGTTATATAAATGTGCCTTGCAACATGCATATCTGCCGCCCCTTGAGGAGAAAGAGAGGGAGAGAGGGAGACGTGTCCATCGCTGGTCATAAAATTGCTTTATGAGCCTCACTTAATTTGTACGCCGCAATGTTTGAGGCCCATTACATAAGTGTTTGCGCAATTAGTAATTCATTAGCAATTCACCAGTTGTTTGCTTGTCATCAAATTCTAACGCAGAATCTTGAGTTCGCTCTTGTGATTCGCATTCCCGAGAGTTCTTTGTAAACACAAATATTTTTACATCTTTGTTGGTTTTATTTTCGCACTCATTTTGGCATCATCTGAAAGCAGATTATGTAATACATAATACACACATATATATTTGTATGTATATGCATTTGTATTTGTACGTATACATTGTACATTATGTAAACACGGTTCGCAACTTTAAGAATGTTGCCCCAAGCACTGCCACAGGATTTAACAGATGAGAAAAACTTGACAGCTTTAATTTGAGCAAAGGTCGGTTTTACTTTTTTGTTGACTACTTTGAAATTTTCAATTAACTTTTTGTATTTGTTTTGCTGTACACTTAATTACTTATCTTGATAAAGGTCACGTTCTTGTGATTTTTATAGAATTTCAATTAAATGCTGCCGCGAAATTTACTAATTGCTTTATTTTCTTTTAATTGGATGAGTACGAAAAATTTCAACAATCTAATAAATTTCGCTTAAATTGTAGACGAGCTCTCATAAGTACTTGATAGCTGACAATTTCAATTTGAATATATTATAATTAGGTGATACATACATACTAAGGAATGAAACACATAATAGAAAATGTGTCTACCAGTGTTAAAACCACATTTATCAAAATTCGCCCCTTTTTATACAGTTTTAAAGCCTTTACATGTGTCCCTTTCCCAAAGTCACGTTTAGAAACATGTGAATTCATATAGACGAACAAAATCAGCATGAACTTTTCTTTGAGTTTCACAAGCGTTGCACAACACTGAGGTTGTTGGTCCACGTGACGGCCAGACTTTATATTTCGCTCATAGCTTGGCTTCGCCAATTTTTCATTGACTTCTTTCAAACCGAATTTCAAAAAACTTTTCATACTTTGCATATTTCCTTTTGTGCTATTCATTTCATTTTACCTTGGAAGATTTCCCTTTGATGCACATGATGTGAATGTTCTTTATTGTTGTATAGAAATGATTTATTAACTTTAGGTCTTTTGAAAAATATTATTTCAACTGGTATTTTCTAAGTTCGTGTATTTACCCATTGGAGTAACATATCTTGATTAAAATAAGAAGTATTTTATCTAAATTTTAAAATTGTTAATTGAACTTGGTGTAGCATTTAAATTAAGCTCACTTTTTTGGACAAAACGAAGAAAGTATATATGTATTGTATATATGCAGCTTATAAACTGCGAACGGCACTGAAATTAAATTACCAACCGTAAAGTGCAAATAAAATAAAGAAAATATATATCGATTGAAATTCGACCTTAAATAAACAGGGGACAAAAAACATCTAAAGCAGAATTAAACTTTGCAGCTATCACAGACACTGAGCACCACGATTCCTTTTAACAACTTGACCTTTGACTTAGTGTGTGTGTGTCTGTGTAGGAGCAGAACAACCAGCAACAGCGACTATATCTAAGTGAAGATTTATGCGCTTCAAGGCGCAGATAAAACCAACTCAAGTGAATTTAGTTTTCATAACAAAATGTCACCGTATCAAGTGGCGGACATGTATGTCCTGAAGCTGCCCCAAGACCAAGATCAAATAACTAAGTACTTGCCACCACATGCGACATGTTAAACTGTCAGCGTTCAGCGCACACATCCATGCAGTCCGCCCACTTACTTTTTCGCCTGGCAACCCACACACGCACACACACACATACGCACATGGTACCAGCAAAAATATCATGGTCAGTTTCACATAAAAGCCATCTAAAGATAGCCGCAGCAGCAGCTGCAGCCGCACGTTTCGCAGTTGAAAGTGGCTTACGATGTTTGACGTTCTCCTCGTAGCACATTTTATCACAGTGTAGCACAAACCTCGCCCGCAAATCGCATTTGCCATTGCATGATATTTGTTGTATGTGGCGAGCTCTGTTCGAAATCCCATCAAGCTTGCTTCAAAGTTTTCGCTCATTGTTGACATTTCGTTCTCATTGCCTTGGGGGCTCAAAAGCTTTACTGATCAAGTGTCTAATATATACTATTATATATTTATATAAATATATTCTTTTGTATTCTTTCTTCTTCTCTTTTGCGCGTGCTCTTAAAAACCGAAACAAACCGTATTTATATTCCATACGAAATCTTTTCAATTATCTATAAATATTCTTCGGTAAAGTTTGCATACTGCACGGATATTGTAAGTCAAGACACAAAGAAACCAATGTTTTAATTACAAACGAACTACATACAAACATACATCCAATTAAACTGTTTACTCAAATCCAGCTAATTAGCTTTTTCACCTGAAAACTTTTGCAGACGATGCACAGCCTAAAATGCGCTTTAGTCTCTCACCACCGCCACCGAAAGTCAGCCTAACCTCACCCACTAGCACCACCAGCAACAACAACAACAACGGCAACAGCAAGGCCCTCAGCCGCAGTCGCAACAACAACAACATGCTGGGCTCCTCGCCGGCGGCCACCGTCGATGCCGCAGACGATGCTGCCTCAGATTACAGCCAATGGCTGCACGCCATGAAACTGGTAGCTCGCCTGCCTGGAGGAACGCCGCCCGAGTTCCGGCGCAAGGTAAATGAGGCCAGCAATGTCCTGTGCACTTTTGATTATGCTCATGCTTTGGTCCCACAGCTGTGGCTGTCCTTGGCGGACAAGTATCTGAAGTCGAAGAATGTGGACTGGACCCAACAGCGCGACAAGTGCTTCTGCGAGGAGTGGCGCGAGGACGATGAGGAGCTGGGCATTCAGATTGTCAAGGTAAGGCTCTTGGCTCTTGTCGCTAGGCTTAACAAACTGTTTTCCGACAGGATCTCCATCGCACGGGCTCCAACTTGTGCACTGGCCCCGCAGGCTCCATCAACCAGGCGAAGCTCAAGCGCATTCTGCTCGGCTATGCACGCTACAATCCCGAGGTGGGCTACTGCCAAGTAAGAGCCTCGGCACTTGTCGTTAATTTTTAATTGTTGACGACAGCTTCCACATCACAGGGCTTCAACATGCTGGGCGCGTTGATACTGCAAGTAATGGACAAGGAGGAGGAAGAGTCCATGAAGGTCATGATATATTTGGTAGAGGGCGTGCTGCCTACGGGCTACTTCTATGGCTCTATGGGCGGCCTGCAAGCGGACATGGGCGTCTTTCGAGAACTAATGCAAACAAAGCTGCCTCGATTGGCCAAGCATCTGCAGCGGCTGCAGGGACCCATGGAGAACGCCTACGAGCCGCCCCTCACCAACGTATTCACCATGCAGTGGTTCCTCACCATGTTCTGCACCTGCCTGCCCATGTCCTGCGTGCTGCGTGTGTGGGATCTGGTGCTCATCGAGGGCAGCGATGTGCTCCTACGCACGGCCCTAGTTCTCTGGAGCCTGCTTGAAGAGTGAGTAGAGAGAAAACGGGCAGACCTTGGGGTAGCAATTTTGGCGTCGGCGTCTGTTTTCTAGTGGCCTGCAGGCCAAAATTTGTGTCAAGGCTTGTGGCCGGCGCAAGGCTGCTGCCATTTGCCAAAAGTTTTTCCGCTTGGCAAATGCAATTTTCCTGTTTGTGAAACAACTTGTGTGCTGCAATTTTCAACTTAAATAACTGCAGAATCAAGGCATCCACAAAAAACGCATGAAAGGGGGCAGCTTTCACAACGTTAAATATATTTTTATTATATATTCTTGGTCAGCAACCACAGCCAAATCGACTTAGCCAAATATTTGTTTCTTCACGTAAAAAACAGAAAAGAATTTTTTGTTTAAACAAGCTTTGGCAATATTTTGTCAAGGTGAAACTTTCTTACCGTGAACAAAATTCTTATTTCTAGCACGTGATTTATAATCTCAAAATGTCTGAATATAAAATTTGAATACAGAACTTAATTTGAGACGCATTCTCCGTCCATAATGAACGTTATTAAGCATTTTTATTTCAAATACGAGAATTCTTGTTTTTGTCCTTATACTATTTACAACATTAACGATTGATTTTAAAATCAAGAATGATCCTGGCTTTATTTAACAATATTCGGCATTTTTCTCTAAGTGTATACATTTGCATTTTAAAAAAACTTGGGATCCGTCTTAAATTTACCTTGGGTCTAAAGATGAGTTTTGTCTTTTAAGACATTTTACGACAGCTTTTAGCGGACCTCGGTAGATGAGTTGGCATTTAGGCAACTGAACAACGAGAATCCGGGCTCTAATACCAGACTAGTGTATGGATGTAGTGTTTGTGTTATCCGATAATGAATAACTATATCCTATGCTGTAAATAATGTATAATAATATTGTCGAAAATTAAAGCTGATATCCCAGTGAATTTAAAAATTAAAATAATAATCTGCCTATCGTTAATCTGCAGAAGTCTGTCTGCTAAAAAGTCAAATGTTGCTATGGGAGTTACAATAATAGTATCTTGCGTATAAGTATGTTAGAAATGAATGAGTTTGGTTTTAAACCCGACAAGACAGACTTTTTCAAACCACTTATTTTTCAGCGAATTCCTCCAGTTGTTAATAGAAGTAAAAACTTTCAAAACGATAAAGGTTCTTTTTACAAGATCTCAGTTTTAACCCATAGTTTCAATGACAATTATATGAGACATATGACTCCCTGCAAAAAGATGAATTATTGCAGACAGACAGCCATGATAATATTGACTGATTAGTGCTACTAATCAGGAATATATATTTTATATTATCAGTTCGCTGATATCACTTTCAATGTGTTACACATTTCGTGACAGAACTATAAGCATATATAGATGTCAGAAAAAAAGTATGAATTTGGTTAAGCATTCAGAGAGGTTTTTAAAAGAAAGCACATGTGATGACAATGCATCCTTGTTTCGTAACTGTTTTATGAAACCGATTATATAAGTCAATTTTACTTTGATTAAAAGTCGAAAAAAATATAAAAAGTCCTCTTTTATTTGAAGTTAATTTGCAACTAAATAAACTTAAATCAATTCTAGTCCTAGTAAGCTGTGGCTTAGCGGCAGCGGCGTTGGCAGCGGCGTTGGCAGCGACGTCGCTGCTGATGTTGTTGGGCCGTTGGGCAATTCTTCTTGGAATTTTCGGCGGTTGCCGGACAGCGCGTGGAGGAAATGACACAGACACCAATTCAGCATTTTGCTGCACTTCTTATGAGGTGTTGCAGTGCTTCTTATTGGGACTGTGTGAATTTATTAATTTAACTTATATTTACATCCTACGTTCAAATTGTTTACATTATTTCTCCTTTGATTTTACAGGCGCGTGTTGAATGCCCGCACGGCAGATGACTTCTATGGCAAGATGGGCTCCTTCTCGAACGAGCTGCTCAATGGACATCTCATTGACTCCAACGGACTCATCGAGAAGGTGGTGCACCTGGGACCGATTGCCGATATCAAGCAGCTGAGGGACAAGCATCTGTATAACATCGCGCCGCTGGGGAACAAGCAGGGATTGCAGTAAGCGCATAACTTAATATGCTGGAGAGTCAGTTTTCAATTGCATTCCCCTTGCAGACTCTACTATGACGACGAAGATGCGCATTCCGATGACGAGTCGCGTCTAGCCGTGGCCACCATGTGGGGATTGAACTGGGGCCGACGTGGCTCAGTGGGAACCGGCGCTCCTGGGACCGGCAAGCCGCATCCAGAGCAGAAGGATCGCCTGGCATTGGACATCTCCTTACTCAAGAAGCAGTACGATCGCCTGCGCGAGCGTCAGAAGCAGGCCCACGTCATCTTGACGACCGCCTGCTCCACAGCGACCGCAGCACGCCAAACGTCTGCCAATCAGTTGCCGGTCAACCAGTTGCTCTTAGGCCGCCCCGCCATAGTCACCAACAAAGGCAAGCGTGTGGGAGCACCGTTGGGCGCCATTCCGCCGGCACGCAAGCCCTCTCTGCCTGCGGTTCTTCACAGCAAGACGCCTGCGATAGTGGAGAGACAGTTGCGGCGCGGAGAGACGCTGCACTGGCGGGACACGGACGCCACACGGCAACGACGTGACAGCCTAACATGGAAGGAGATTAAAGCCGACCGCGCGGCCATGTCGCGCGAAGGTGCTGAGAGCAATGCGGTCAAGTCGCAGAAGTTGCGTTCGCGCTTGGGCAAGAGCGATAGCTCCTCGTACAGCGAGGACAGCGACGGCGAGCAGGAAGCAGACGGCAAAGACGGCTCCAGCACGGACACAAGTCTGTGCGATGACGACGATCCAAAATCCATCGAACAGAGTCCCAAGCGCAAGGCTAGGCTGGCACGCAAGCTCAAAGAAAAGCCGAAACTGGCGGCGTCGCGGGATCCAAGTCTTGAGCGACGGCGACCCAAGTCCTGGGCGCCCAGTACCCATGAAATACCCTTCATGCTCATGGGAACAGACAGCGGCGATGAGAAGGAGCCGGTGCCCAAAGAGGACGAGGATAGTGCCACTGAAAGCGACCGCTTTGGCTACGCCCGCGACTTGGATTGGTCGCAGGCAGCTGGAGACCTAGCCTCCAGCAAAGTAGAGCCGCTTCAAGTGGACATCGGTGCTCTGCCAATTTCCAGCATTTCGCAGCTGTCCCAACTACCCGACATTGCCAGCTACCTAAGCACGACTAGCATCAGTCCAGTGCCAACGCCCAAGCCTATATATATATTGTCTGACACAGAGTCGGTTAATCCGCCATGCAGCTCAGATGATGTCGACCCTTTGCAGAGTTTGGAGGTAAAAGAGGAGGACCACTCAAAGCGGTTCGATGTTAGTGATAATGGCGTTACCAATCAGTATTTTGAGCGAGTCAATAGCGTGGAGCGCCCCAAGCGACTGGAGCTCTCCTACTCTTTGAGCGTGGACGATTTGGAGGTGACGACTGCCAAGGAGGAGCAGCAGGCTCTACTGGAAGGCCAAAGTGCTGGATATGTAGAACAGACCATGCCTTCTGAGCTGCGTTCCGAACCACCACTAGAACTAATTGGCGAAACGCCTCAAATACGCGACGACAATATTCCAGGCGAAAACAAGGACGACTACAAAGAGCTGCTGAACATGACGATAGAGGCCCACAAGGCGCCCTTGCCTGCGACGGTGAGCAGTGGCTGCCGTAAACGTCGGGATCCCAGACGTAAAACGTTGACAAGATCCTCGACGATTGAGCTGGAAGAACGATTCCAGGCACTGGAGCGACGACTCAGTCAGGAAAAACCCAACCGGCCAAGTGATAAAGTGGACTGCCCAAAGTACATTCCGACCACCGCGGCGCTGGAGGAGCGCTACAATTCGCTTGAAAAGCAGCTCAGTGCTGAGAAACAGCGTTTGGAGGACTCGGAACCTAATGCCGACTGCTTTGAGAAGCCGGAACGTATACCGTCTACAGCTGATCTCGAAATACGCTTCAATGCCTTAACCAAGCAAATGAGTTCCAGTGAATCAAATCCCAAGGCACCCGTAGAGCTTAGGGATCAGGAACAGCCACGGGACAGCAGCTCAAAAGAGGGAAACGAAAGTGAAAAGACTAGCAAACTGCATAAATCAGAGAAACCGGAGACGGATCCAAAAAAGCCTGCCAATCTAAACGAAACAGCCGGTAAAAAGGAAAGTGAAAATCAACAGGAGGCGGAGCGACCACGCCTTAAGAAACTGCCTTCCACAGCCGAACTCGAAGACCGCTTTAATGCTTTGGAACGAAAGATAAGTATACAAAAAAACAGTCCTGTCAAAGCAATAAAAAAGCCACCCGATGAGGGACTGGAAAATGATGAAAAGCAGAAAATCAATATATCTGAGGCAACAGCAAAAGCAGAACATAGTACTCTAAAAGAGGAAGCAACAGCTAAGACGGTTGAAAACGGAAAAGAAAAAGATGCTAATGATCCAAAAAGTTCCCAAGAAAACCGACAAAACCAAAACGAAACCAAAGAAAAGGAAGTCAAACCAGACGAGGAGAAGCCTTTAACCCCAACGAGCGAAAAAGCTGCGCCTCAAAGCGAAAAAGCGCAACCTGAATCAAGCAAGACATCATCAAATAGAGAGGAAAAAAAAGAAGAGGTAGTCAAGCGTAAGACACCACCCTCCACAGAGGAGCTCGAGAAACGTTTTAATGCCTTGGAGAAGCAGCTAAGTACCACCAACGTAGAGTCAAAAAATGAAGCTGAGCAGGGCAGCAAATCTAAGGCAAAAGAATCAAATTCAGAAGAAATGAAGCAAGCTGATAAAGGGAAGCATCTTCAGGAAACTGTTGTCGAAAAGGAAGATAAGGCGCAAATGTCTCTTAAATCGCATGACGATAAAGTTAAGCCAACAAGTGCAGTCGAAGAACAGGCAAGTGAAGTTTCGGAAGCCGCAGCTGAGAAACGTAAAGCTTTTGAGGCCAAATGCAAGACAGCCAACAATCGTTTAGAAGCCAAAGAGCCGCTTTTATCTGCGGAGACTAATACAGACGAGAAAGTCACTGCCAAATCAGAACTAGAATTAGAGGCTAAAGCTGAACAGCCAGAGCAATCCCTACCAAAAGAAACAACTAAAAGGCGAGCCTCCGAGCCTCCCTCTATGGAAGATCTGGAGAAACGATATGAAAGGCTGAAGCGTCGCATGAGTAGCAAAAATCAATTTGCCGGCCAAAACGAAACTGTCAACGAGGCATTAGAACGCATCGAACAAGAAGTAATTGCAGAGTTGGGTGATTCTGGGGAAAAGGAGAAACAAACCAAGAAACAACTGCCCACTACTGAGGATTTGGAAAGCCGCTACGAAGCGCTACATGTGAGTGACAAAAAAGAAACGGAAGCCGCCCCAAGGCCAAAGATTAAGTCGCCTCCTCACCGCGTAGACGTGGCCATCGAGGCACATATACCCGAAGCCCCACCGCTACCACCAGCCGAGCACAGGATTATCATCGATCCAGGGCAGCATCAGCAGCGCGCCCTCATTGAAGAGCTGCAAAGCAAAATGCAAGGGCAATCACCGGGCGAGGAGAATTTGAAGCCCAGCGAAATAAATCCCCAACGAAAGCGCCAACAGCAACAACAAGGACAACGACAGCTGCAACAGCGACCCACGCCAATGGGCGATGAGACCTCGGAAACACCTGCAAACACCGCTTACTACAGATCGGGAAATTACGAACCCTGGCAAGCGCAGCGAATGGTTCGTCGTTTCTCCGATTTGCCTTCAAGGGCCGATCTGGAAAATCGTTTACAATTCTTGGAAAAGAAATTGTACAAGAAATTCTACAAGCAGCGCTGTGCAAGTGATTCCGAAGTTGCATCGAGGACGGTCAACTACGACGACAAGCCGAGTACCTCGCACCAAGCGGAGGCACAACTGGAACAGCGCGTCCTAGCCCTAGAGAAGCAACTCAGTGAGAACAGCCTAAAGTTGTTGGAAGCTGTTCGTGAAAAGGAAAAACAACAACAGCAGAAGGCCCCACCCAATCACGATGATTTCTGTTTGCCACGGCGCCTCAGCACTGATACCGAAACGGGCAAGGAGCTGGTGCGCTACACACAAAACTTCAGTGAGCTAGAGGAGTCGGACAAGCCCATTAACATCAGCATCAATATTAAAATGCTGCTCAACAAAGAGAGTGAGCACAGAAAGACGCCAGCAGAACCCACCACAGATGATTTAAGGCGACGGTTGGAGCAACTGGAACAACAGCTCATTGAAGAGCGTGCCAGAAATGGAACAACAATGCCAGATTCCGAGTTGAGCACCGAGGATGTGCTGCTGCAGCCTTGCGAACAAGCCGAAGAGAGTGAGGCTTGTAGAAAGCAGGAAAAAGACAGCCATAATCAGAGCGTGAAGAGCGACGATGCCGAAAAGTTGGAGGAGGACACTTTGCAATCGGCAGAAAGTGCTGAGCCTGAGACGGTCAAAGAAACCAAAACATTGGAAAACGAAGAAAAAGCGCACACTCGCTACAAAAAGGCCGACATAGAAAAAGCCACCAAAGAAGAACTACAAGTTGAGCCCAACGCTGTCGAAGAAGAAAGCAACGCGGACAAGGAAGCTGCTCCTCCAACTGAGCACGAAAAAAGCCCAACAACTTCAGCTCAAGATAAGCCTCTTAAGGCAGATGCTGATAAAGCGGATGCTGTTGAAGAAAAGCCAGCAGCAAACGGCGAATCAGCCAAAGAGTCGGAAGCCAATCATGTTATCAATGCCAGTGACATTGGGCCTGTGGATGCTAATAACAAAACCGTGGTGCTTCTAATGGACAATGAACCAAAGGCATTGAAGGTTCGCCGCTTGACCAGAGCCAATACCGAGGAGCTTGAGGGACTCTTCCAAGCACTCGAAAAGCAGCTCAACGATCGCAATCTCGTCAAATCTAAAGATGGCAAATTGGTTCGAGCAGAGAGCAAACCATCGAGTGAGCAGATTGAGCAGGCACAAGCCATATCCGATCTGACCAAAGAAATTGAGGACTTTACTAGTGGCAAGCCAGAACAGGCACCAGCTGAACAGAAGGAGGAAAAGACAGTCGATGAAGAGCAGAACTATGACTGGGGTCCGAATCCAGTAAAGCATCACTTGAAACGCAAAACAGTCTATCTTCCCTCCACAAAAGAACTAGAGGCGCGCTTTCGATCATTAGAACGTCAAATAAAACTTCTCGAGGATGTAGAGAAGATTGATGTGGAGCAGAGGCTCAGTGAAATCGAACGCAAGATCAAGCTGCAATACTCGCTGTCACATGAGAAGGACCTGAACAAGTACATTGAGCTATGCGAGGGCAAGGGCTTAGACGATGACGTGCCTGCGGCAGGAGAGAGTTCCCCAGACGTTGAGCGTTCACGTAGTCCAGCACGCAAAGCGGCTACAAAATTGCCATATACTTCGCCCGTTCGCAAGACAACAACCAAGTCACCATATGTTTCGCCTTCACGTAAGGAAAAGACGGCCGCTATATCGCCCTACACTTCCCCAACGCGCCAGGGTAAGAAAACGCCACACACATCACCCTCGCGCACCGCCAAGAAGAAGAGTCCCTACACATCTCCGGTACGCCGCCAGCCGCATAAAGATGATCTGCCCATCTCTGACGACTTGGAATACAAATATCGCGTACTCGACTTAGTGCGCTCCAAGTCCAAAGACAATCTTGCTAAGCGCAAGAATGACCCCAATAAGAAGCCGCCAATTCATCCGCTCGAAATGCTGCTCGATCCGAGTCCGGACGACAGCGAAATACCCACAACCGGTGAGCTGGAGCATCGCATACGGCTCCTGGACGAGAAATTAAAGTCGCCGTCGCGCCACAAGTCGCGTTCTCGGTCCCCCACCATCGATGATATGAAACGAAAAAAAATGTTAGAAGATCAGCTTCCCAAGACTCCGGTGCACAGCCTCGAGCGCATGGTCTACTCGCCTAGCAAGCCGGAGCCACCCACTGCCGAAGAGCTTGATGAACGTATACGTGCACTAGAAAAGGACCAACGGTTTGACTTCAAGACCCAAAAAGACTACAAAGAATTCAATCAAAAACTCAAGGATGTGATTTCGCCCTCGCTGTCCTACGAGGAGTTCAAAGCGGCCAAGTCCCGCGAGCAAAGTCCACGGCGTCAAGCCCCCACAACACCCAAGTCAGCAATGCGACGAGATGAGAACGACGAATATCGCGACTATCGGCGTGAGGAGACGACTCCGTACCGGCCAACCAGCCCCAAGGTCATACGCTTTCGTGATGAGGACGACGATTATTACGAGGACTCGTGGAGGCCGAAGTCACGACAGGGCCAGGCCAACGAAAGAATGGTGGGCAACACAACTGATGTTTTAAGCTTTATGGAGGAGAATACTAAAATTCTACAACGTATTCTTAAGAAGACTCTTGCAGATCAGCCGTCAGCGTCAGCTGGTCGCAGCTACAGCAGCAGCGCAGCGGCCGCGGCAGCAAGCTCGGAGGGCCTCGACGCCCTAGGCAGTCGCCTAATGCGGGTGAGTGAATAATGACAACTACTACAAATAAAAATTATCCAAGTATCCATCGAATGCTTACCAATCGTTTTACCCCTTCCAAGGAAACATCGCCCATCACGCGAACGGGAACCCACACGGGCGTCCCGCTGCGCACTGGAGACAATATCAACGAGCGCCTGAGCTCCATTAAGAACAGCATCAAGTCCATTGACAGCTTGTGCGAGGAGAAGTCCTATCAGAAGGAGAAATGCCAGCGCTACATTGACTCTCTGTTCTCGGAATCATTGCACTTCGCCAGTAAAAAAAGTTCAACCGAGGATCTGACTCACAGCCGGAGCGAGAGTCGAGGCCGTGGCACGCAGCGCTGCAGCGACTACACGCCCGCCATCCGCATCAGCTCGGAGCATCGCTCGCTGGGATCCGTGGAGTCGCTGCGCACTGGTAGCCCGCTGCGGGCAAGCAGTCCGCCGCATCATCGTTCGCACAGAGATATTAGCAGGGAGCTGTCGCCACGTCGCCGCCGGGAGGCGGAGGAGCTAGAGGAACGCGAAAGTAGTAGGGTAAGACGTGATAATATGTTGCCAAATTATTTTGTCGATAATCGTAGCGAACTAAGTAGCTGCAGTAGTTTAACTAAGTTTCACAAAGTAGATAGACAACTAGAAGAAACCTGCGCCAAGTACGCCGATGACAGACGCTCGGCCTGCAAGTCGCCGTTGAGCTCGCCGTATGAGTCCAGAACAACAGGCACACGATACAACACAACAACAACAAACCCGACCGTCGACAGTTTTCCTAGGCCCATCTCGCCCTACCGCCAGCCCTATGACCCGAACAGGCCAACGCGCTCCAATACGCCCGTCTATCAGCCAGCCAAGCTGGAGATCCGCCACACCACCGTCACCTCAACCTTCTACGATCGCTTTCTGACGGAGAAGCAAATTGAGAAGCAAACTCTACCGCGGCCACCAAGTCGTTCGCCCGTTGTCTCCCCATCCGCCACCACTAAGAGCTACAGCGACCTGGCCAGCTCCCTGACGGCCCACAAGTACAGCCGCGAGCCCTTGCTCGACGTGGCCACCACCAGCAGTTACTCGCCCATGTCCCGCAGCTATGCGGGCAGCAGCAGCAACTACTCATACCTCACCACCCAAACAGCTAGCGAAGCGCCAGCGTCCAGCAGCACCTTAGCTCCGCTAGGTGCCTCTCCAGGCGGTAGTGCTGCGGACCTGCGCCTTCGCAGCAGCTGTGAAAACATTCTCGCCACCAGCACGAGCACGGCCATCCCATACTCAACTGCTTTCGGTCACACTTCTATACCGAGCAGCCAAGCTTCTGCCACAACAGCATCCACATCCGCATCGGCATTTACGCCCTACAATTTCACTAGCTCATTCACCAGTCGCCTGAGCGATCCTGTAACCACCTCTGGCGTTTCGAGCCTGAGCTCCAGTTCGCACACCTATTCCACAGGCGTTTATAATCCCATGATGTCATTCACACTGCGAGAACCCGTGGTAAGCACCCTGCCCGGTGGCCTGGGCAGCGGTACTAGTGGCACCTTGCTGGGTCAGTATCAGTACAAGAGTGGCTTCAGCTCAAATTACGGCTCGACTGTGGCAAGGAGCGAGCCGGATAAGCCGTAGGTGATCCTCCATTGAACGAAGGTTGTCATTCCCTAACATGAACATGTCATTTTCTCGGCCTGGCTCAAGCTCAAACTAATTACTTTATGCTTACAAATTTACTCGTTGCAATTATAACAAAAAGAAACGTTGAAGACCCTCAAGCAATATACACATATAATCTACAAGTATAATAGGCCACGGTTTTACATACATATACTCAGAAACATACTTAGCACCACATGGGGCAAGGGGCACCTTTGTCTACAAATATTACCTTTTAAATCTATATTATATACACTTTGGAATTTTAAGAAAACTCTTGCACCAAACCATTCTGGCTTCTTGCGAATTGCAATTACCTCATCTACATTCAAGGCACCAATGAACGTAACTGATCATAGAAACATAAAAGGATTAGCGATTTTATACACTAAAAATACTATACACCTACTATACAAGTATTGAATATTCGGAATATTAAAATACTTACTATTTAAAAAACTATAGCTATGGATCTTTGTAACGTTATATCAAACTGAATTCTTAAACAAACACTGCATCAACTTAATTGAATTATATTTCTTCTTAAAACTTCAATTAACTAATATATTTTAAACGAAAAAGTAAACTAAATAATGGCACAGAAAATCTATGACGAGTTAGTTGAAACGTTGTTCAAGATGTTTATTGACTGACAGAAAAGAGCCGTAAACAATAGTTGAAAATATACACACTGCATATACAAGCGATTTATTATATTACAATTATATATTAACTTATTATACCTGCGTACCAATTGCAGTTCGAGAATTTCAATTATGCAAAAACGAGTTCAAACATGGCTAACAATAAGCAAACGAAACAAAATGCGAATGGCTTCAAAAATTATTACTACACCAAGCAAAGAAACAAAAAGTTAATCAAAACGATTAGAAAAATTTTATGATGATGCAAACGAGTTCATTTACATAGGTATATAAATATATATGGATATATTTCAGCCAGTTGGCTGCGACTAACAATATTCAAGTCTTACATGCTCGTACAAAACAAGTACGGGAAGTGTATTAAATGCAATTGTTAACAAATCGTGCAAGATTCACAAATAAGTAGGCAAGAAATGTTCCGACTTCAGTTCATGAAACAGCAAAAACAAGCAAAAATGTTTATATTGTTGTCTTTCCGATTTTGTATGTGCATTCTTGTTGTTGAAACTTTTGTAATATTTATTTGTTAATGTTGGAAATTTGTCAAAATATTGGATTAAGCTATTTTTGTTACAAATCGTTGTAATTTTTGATTTGATTAGAAAAACCAAAAGAAAATAAATAAATATGCAATGCATTTAATGCATTTACGCAGTGGAAAAGCAGCACATAAGGAGTTTCAATTGGGTATGGGGCTTCAACAAATATATACACAGTGAGTTTCTTAAAATTATGTCCCTTGTTTCGATTTATTTTTTTCCAGGTACAAAAAATTTAATTAGTTTTCTTAGCTACATACATTTTTTAAAAGCTATAACCTTTTGTTGTATTGAAACATTAAATGAAAATTATAACAAAAATTATAAGTTATAATATTACAGAAAAAAATGTGAATTTTTTGGGAAAAATTTCCCGTTTCTATTATTTGTTCCATGCCTGTAAATACCCCTCTTAGCCGGCAGTCCCTCTTCGACCCATCAACGGCATCTTTATTGATAAGGCCCAAGCGGCGCTCCATCAGCCTCAACGAGCGGACTAGTCGAACAGTCGCTGGTTGACAGTCGTGTGGAGTGGACGTGCCTGGAGAGAGAGCCTCGATACCTTGATAAGTGGATAGCAATATGCAACGCCTTGTGACAAAACGCAGCTGCAACCTGGTTCTCAGGTTTCACAATCGCTGCCTGGCCACCGTTCCTGTCGAGGATGTGCTCTTTCCCACCAAATCGGACTTTCCCAGTCGCCACATAGGTCCGCGCAAAACGGATGTGGTTGCCATGCTCGACACCCTGGGCTTTAAGGTAAGCCACTCCACCAAGTGACCAGCCTATCGCCGAGTTTAACGCTCTTCTAACGCAGTCCTTGGCGGAGCTCACCGAAAAGGCCGTGCCCCAAAGCATTCAACTGAAGCGGGACTTGAGCCTGGACAAGCCTCTGAGTAAGTAGCGAGGAGCAAAAAAAAAAAAAAAACAGCCAACTGCGAAGACACTTGACAGCTCGAGACCCCCTGGCGTGTGTTGCAGCGATGAGCGATAAGCGATAAGCGGTTCAATAGGTCCGCCAGTCCGCAGTTCGCGCTTATCTGCTGTTTTTAGACTCGGCGTCTGTCGTTGACTGGCGGCCCGCTCAGAGTATTTGTACATTCGGTCACATTTCAGATGAGCACGAGCTAATCAAACGCATACGCGACATTTCGCTCAAGAATCAGCTGTACCGCTCGTACATTGGCATGGGCTACCACAACTGTCATGTGCCACACACGATAGTGCGCAACATTTTCGAGAATCCAGGCTGGACCACTCAATACACGCCCTATCAGCCGGAGATTGCCCAAGGTCGTCTCGAGTCGCTGCTCAACTATCAGACGCTGGTCTCCGAGCTCACCGGCCTGGATGTGGCCAACGCCTCGCTGCTGGACGAGGGCACTGCTGCCGCGGAGGCCATGTGCCTGGCGACGCGGCACAACAAGCGCCGCAAGCTCTACCTGTCGAACAAGGTGCATCCGCAGACCTTATCGGTGGTGCAGACGCGCGCCGATGCCCTGGAGCTCGAGATTGTCGTGGGGCCCATCGAGCAGGCGGACCTGCCCAGCCGCGAGCTGGCCGGCATCCTGTTGCAGTACCCAGATACGTACGGCGACGTCAAGGACTTCGAGGACATCGCAGCTCTGGCACGCAAAAATGGCGTAAGATAACTGAAAGATCCACATTCGAGTTACTTTTTCATTCATTCACGTTTAGACGCTTGTGGTGGTGGCCACCGACCTGCTGTCCCTCACCCTGCTGCGTCCGCCAGCCGAGTTCGGGGCAGACATTGCTATCGGCACTTCCCAGCGCCTGGGCGTGCCCCTGGGCTACGGCGGCCCCCATGCCGGCTTCTTCGCCTGCAAGCAGAACCTGGTGCGTCTGATGCCGGGTCGCATGATTGGCGTCACCCGCGACATGGACGGCAACGACGCCTACCGGCTGGCTCTGCAGACGCGCGAGCAGCACATTCGCCGGGACAAGGCCACCAGCAACATTTGCACGGCGCAGGCGCTGCTGGCCAACATGTCGGCCATGTACGCCATCTACCACGGCCCGGAGGGCCTGAAGGCCATTGCCAATCGCATACACCACTTCGCGCTGACGCTGCAGACGGGTCTGCTCGAAGCTGGGCACGAGGTGCTCAACAGGAACTTCTTCGACACGCTGCGCGTACGGCTCTCAGCTGATCTCTCGCTGGAGGACCTCAAGGAGCGCACCGAACACAAGCGCATTAATCTGCGGTACCTGGCCGATGACACAGTGGGCGTGGCTCTAGATGAAACTGTTAGTGTGGCGGATGTGAACGACTTGCTGTGGTCCTTCAAGGCGCCCACAACGGTGGAGGAGCTGCTGGCGCGCAAAGATGTACTCAAAAATTCCATTGAGAAGTCCAAGTTCCTACGCACCTCGCCATTCCTGCAGCATCCCATTTTCAACAGCTACCACAGGTAAGCGCAGCCAGGCTCATTGCCTAAGGAATCTTCATCGTAATAACAGAATTTCTCTCTAGCGAATCCCGCATGGTGCGCTACATGAAGAAGCTGGAGAACAAGGACATTTCACTGGTGCACTCCATGATTCCCCTCGGCTCCTGCACCATGAAGCTCAACTCAACGACTGAGATGATGCCCTGCTCCTTCCGCCACTTTACGGACATTCATCCCTTTGCGCCCGTGGAGCAGGCCAAGGGCTACCATCAAATGTTCAACGAGCTGGAGAAGGATCTCTGCGAGATTACCGGCTATGATAAGATATCTTTCCAGCCCAACTCTGGCGCCCAGGGCGAGTACGCTGGCCTGCGCGCCATTAGAAGCTATCATGAGCACCGCAACGAGGGCCACCGCAACATCTGCCTGATCCCCATTTCCGCGCATGGCACGAATCCAGCTTCGGCTCAGATGGCCGGCATGAAGGTTACTCCCAGGTGTCGCGTCAGTCGATGACAGAATTAACTGACTCTTGATTACAGGTGGAGCCCATTCGAATCCTCTCCAACGGCTCCATTGACATGGCACATCTACGCGACAAGGCGGCGGAGCATGCTCGCGAGCTGTCCTGCCTGATGATTACGTATCCCTCCACCATGGGCGTGTTTGAGGAGACGGTTGCGGACATCTGCACGCTGGTGCACAAGCACGGTGGCCAGGTGTATCTGGACGGAGCCAACATGAACGCCCAGGTGGGTCTGTGCCGCCCCGGCGACTACGGCAGCGACGTGTCCCATCTGAATCTGCACAAGACTTTCTGCATTCCGCATGGCGGCGGAGGTCCCGGTATGGGGCCCATCGGAGTCAAGGCCCATCTGGCGCCGTATTTGCCCGGCCACCCCGTCGTCAGTCCGCTCAGCAGCGAGGAGCACAGCTTTGGTGTCGTCTCGGCGGCGCCCTTCGGCAGCTCGGCGATTCTCCCCATCTCCTGGGCGTACATCAAGCTCATGGGCAGTCGGGGCTTGAAGAGAGCCACCCAGGTCGCCATTCTGAATGCCAACTACATGTCCAAGCGTCTGGAGCAGCACTACAAGACCCTCTACAAGGCGGAGAACTCCCAGCTGGTGGCGCACGAGTTCATTCTCGACATACGCGATCTTAAGAAGACGGCGAACATTGAGGCTGTCGATGTGGCCAAGCGCCTCATGGACTACGGTTTCCATGCGCCGACTATGTCCTGGCCAGTGGCTGGCACGCTGATGATCGAGCCCACTGAATCCGAGGATAAGGAGGAGCTGGATCGCTTTTGCGATGCGATGATATCCATACGCGAGGAGATTGCCGAAATCGAGGAAGGACGCATGGACAAAGCCGTCAACCCGCTCAAAATGTCGCCGCACACGCAGGCCCAGGTCATTTCGGACAAGTGGAACCGTCCCTACACACGGGAGCAGGCCGCCTTTCCAGCTGTAAGTATTGCATTATTTATTTATTGCAAGTAAATATACATTATAAGTCTTCTTTCTCGTTTCGCAGTTGTTCGTGAAACCCGATGCTAAAATTTGGCCCACTGTTGGAAGGATCGACGATGCCTACGGCGACAAACATTTGGTGTGCACGTGTCCGCCCATCTTGCCAGACTTGTGATAGGATTGTGTAGAGACTACCATTAATAAGAAATCAAGATTCGTCTGTAAACTATTTTCAAAAGAACCATAAATTGTTAACTCTATTAAATGTTTCCACTACCAACATTTTATTCGACGATTTTTCTCCAGTTTTGAAGGCAAATGACATTCAAAAATAATGTTCACATAAGTTGCAAAAGGAACCCAATTAGTTGGTGGTTCGATTTATTTAAAAGGAATATATAATTATTTTTTATGGTAAAATATTTACATTTCTTTGTTTTTTATTGATTGCGTTCAGTAAGATTGGTAATTGTTTTATAGCGATTTCTCATTTGAAGGTCAGACAATTTTTAATTACATTTTTTGGTCTACAGAAAATAAGCCGAAACCTTTTGTGAGCATTTGGTTTGGTTTATGATTTTAAAAAGGTTTGCAGTCTTGATATAAGCGCGTTATTTTTTATTTTAATAAACAGAGAATCTTATACACTCTAAATAAGGAATTTTCTGTGTCATAATTGAAAACTTGCTGACAATTTCCCTGCAAAAAATAAATATGATTTGTGTGTATGTTGATTGAACATTATTTTTTTCTTGTTACGTTCGACTTTTGTTTTTTACTGACCTTTATGATAGCACTAGACAACATATTTTACCCAAAACAGCCAATGAATGAATGAAGTCAAAAAATAAATATTAAAAATTCCTTTATTTATTGCAATTCCAATTTAATTTTTAATAAGTACAGCATGCGAGCTTAAGGCTCCGCCAGCCATAGCTTGCCTCCACAACAGTTAGCTTTAAGATTTTAATATTAGGTTAGCTTTATATAAATAAATAAATAAGTACCGTACATGTTGCTCATGGATTTTAATTATTTTTAAATTTCAAATTTCTTCCTCTTGCGATAGACATTCACAACGATTGAGAGCCGATTAAAAGCGATAGCTGCTAAAGCATATATCGAAATTTCCAGCAGTTCTGTTATGGCTCTGTTCGGTAGGTGATTAACAGCTAGTGAGCAGCTGTTAAATTTAAACTCAAGCTAATTTATTGATTTCTTGCTCGGCTTAAAAGAGTTTTTTTTGCCGAACCTTCTGTTTTACTCAATTTAACACCCCTTATAAATGTAACTAAAGACAATAAACAAAAATTAAAAACTAGTACGTATTTTCAAATAAATCTTGTGCTCGCTGTTAATAACAGTTGAGTAAATGTTAAGCAGTCAGATGCCAGAAAAAACAAATGTTGTTGTGTTGGTGACAGAAAAAGAAGCGTGCGCAGCGGCAAACAAATTTCATGAAATACGATTTGTTTGATCAATAGACGACATTCGTTTGACTTACTTACGCATCGGCAACGGAACGACAGCTGCTAAGGGTTTTTGAATTTAAATCACATCATGAAAATCGAGGAAGTCAAGAGCACTGTGCGCACCCAGCGCATTGCGGCCCACAGCCACGTGAAGGGACTCGGCCTGGACGAAGCCGGCTCGGCCATACAGAGCGCCGCCGGCCTTGTCGGCCAGAAAGCTGCTCGCGAGGCGGCCGGCATTGTGGTGGACCTCATAAAATCGAAGAAGATGGCTGGCCGTGCCCTGCTCCTGGCCGGCCCGCCCGGCACCGGCAAGACGGCCATCGCCCTGGCCATAGCTCAGGAGCTGGGCAACAAGGTGCCGTTCTGCCCGATGGTCGGCTCCGAGGTGTTCAGCAACGAGATCAAGAAGACCGAGGTGCTCATGGAGAACTTCCGCCGCTCCATCGGGCTGCGCATCCGCGAGACCAAAGAGGTCTACGAGGGCGAGGTCACGGAGCTGACACCGGTGGAGACTGAGAACCCGATGGGGGGCTACGGCAAGACCATCAGCAACGTGGTCATCGGTCTGAAAACCGCCAAAGGCACCAAGCAGCTAAAGCTCGATCCGAGCATTTTCGACGCACTGCAGAAGGAGAAGGTCGAGGTGGGCGACGTCATTTACATTGAGGCGAACAGCGGGGCGGTGAAGCGTCAGGGACGCAGCGACACCTTCGCCACCGAATTCGACCTGGAGACGGAGGAGTATGTGCCGCTGCCCAAAGGCGATGTGCACAAGAAGAAGGAGGTCATACAAGATGTGACACTGCACGACCTGGATGTGGCCAACGCACGCCCGCAGGGTGGCCAGGACGTGCTCTCCATGATGGGCCAGCTGATGAAGCCCAAGAAAACCGAAATCACAGGTGAGTCAGACCCAAGATATACGAATCCACAGCCCGTTAACGGCCCCTTCTCCCCACAGACAAGCTGCGCATGGAGATCAACAAGGTGGTCAACAAGTACATTGACCAGGGCATTGCTGAGCTGGTGCCCGGCGTGCTATTCATCGACGAGATACACATGCTCGATCTGGAGACCTTCACCTATCTGCACAAATCTCTCGAGTCGCCCATTGCGCCCATTGTCATCTTTGCCACCAATCGCGGACGTTGCGTCATTCGGTAAGTTGTTATTCCCTGAACCCACTGCAAATGGGAAAAAAGGGTATGTTGGTTGTGTGCGAATGTATGTAACAGGCTGTATATGTACTGTATATATTCTTGGTCAGCATCAAAAGTCGTGCCGATTTAGCCATGTCCGTTTATCCGTCGGCAAAGCGACAACAATCAACAACATCGGATTCTTTACTTACTTATTATAAACAGTTCACAAAGCGAGTGTCCGCAAAAGTAATATAATAGCTAAAAGAAGAAAAGAATTATACAAATTCCTAACAACTGTCCGAGCAGCCAAGTTCTTGACATTATTATAACCAACAGCTAAATTGGAAGGCGTTAGTAGTTGAAATATGTTCTTAAATTATTCTAAATGGTATACAAATATTCAGGAAGGCTGAAAGAAACAATAATATGTATTAGTATATAATAGGGAGAAGTAAAATGTAGGATGGAAAATATGGAAAATCACTGAAGTTCTTAACCCTACTCACAGTTGAGGGTGGTCAGTGAAGGTATCCCGAAAGCAGATTTTCTTAGAGAAAGAGGCATTAGCTTCGACATGAATTATGCAGTAGGCAGGAATATGGAATAATAGCTAATCTGTCCAGAGAATTTGTTACTCCAGCACAGATCAGAAATTCCTCGACAAGGGATTTGCTCTCCTTCATAAGACAGGTAGAGGGTCTCTTGTCCCCTCATGGAGCCCCATAACTCCCTCACAAATAATAATTATATTAATAAGGGGACACCGGCATCCTTAAAGAAAAGAGGGATATGTGCAACAATCAACTTATGTATGTATTATAAGCTTATTTCGTAGATTATCCAAGCTACAAATAATCATTGCAAAAAGGTTCACCTGTTAAAAAAGACAGAATTGAAGAAAACGTATTAAAATTTGACATTTCTAAGCCAAGTAATTTTCGCGCGCATAATGAAGTGTACAGGGTATCTCATAGTCGACGCCCCTCGACTAGCCCAATCCCACTCGTTTTTCTCACTGATGGTTAACCGCTTTTTCTACTTCCCACAGCGGCACCACCGACATCGTCTCGCCGCACGGCATTCCCTTGGATCTGCTGGACCGCTTGCTCATCATCCGCACGCTGCTGTACTCCACGTCGGACATGGAGCAGATCATCAAGTTGCGCGCCCAGACCGAGGGCCTCCAGCTGGAGGAGAGCGCCTTCTCTCGCCTCAGCGAGATCGGCACCAGCTCCACGCTGCGCTACGCCGTGCAGTTGTTGACGCCGGCTCACCAGATGTGCAAGGTGAACGGACGCAACCAGATTAGCAAGGACGACATTGAGGACGTGCACTCGCTGTTCCTCGACGCCAAGCGCTCATCGAAGCATTTGTCCGAAAAGAACAATAAGTTTATGTTGTAAGTTCTCACATATGCGATGTCAAATACAATTCCTTATTACTTTAAATAAAGCTGCAAAACTATCGAGTAACTAGCATCGATTGTTAAAGTCTATCGATATTCTGTTAAGTCAGACAAGAGAGCGGCAATGTTGCTCTCAGAGCGAAAGCTGTTAGCTTGCATGGGCACTGCTCAAATAAGTGATGACAGACGGTTGTGTGTTTCTAACTAATTTGCTATGATAAATAAGCAATTATCACGTTTTCAAATCAAATTTTCTTTATTTCTAAATGTAGAACAGACGAATTGCTTCGTTATTTTACCACTCTATCGCATTGACTAAAATGGTTAAGAGTTTGAAAGCCGTGAGTGACGTTCGTGCCAATTTTTGTCACGTGCGCACCCCTTCTCTGTTATCAAACTTCTCTTATAAGAAACGTTTAACAGAGTTTCTTTCAGTAACATTTTATATTTCGGTGCGTGCTCTGTGCTTCGCTTGCCGCTTCGACGTTGTTTGTGTGTTTTAATAATTTTCAAAGTTTAAGTTCGTGCCAATACAACACGCTCACGCAACACCAACACAAATGCACACATACACACGCACATACCTACACATGGCTAAATCATAATTAAGTGTCAAATTGTCGTTGAAAGAAATCAAAAATCGAAAAATTGACGGCAGCTAAATACGCCGCCTGCAAAAGCGCAATTAACCGTTAAAGTTACTTACACGAACATATTACACACACATATGCACATGTAAACGCATTATATATTTTGTATACCGCCTTCGCAACAACAACAACGGCTTATGATTATTTGTGTACGAACCAAACGGTGCATTGTGTTTGGCTGCCCGTCGAAGCCCTTTCGATGGCTGCACTCTAAGAAAATGGAAACATTTGGCGGCCTTTGGGTCAACGAGCAGCTGCAACAACAGCAACAACTGCAAATCGACGGCAGCTAGAACAGATCAACAATAATAACAGCGAGCTATAACAGCAACAACAACAATAACAACTTACAGACGGTAAGTGCGTGTGCACGTGTAGTGTGAATGCCTGTGGGTGTATTCTCTCGTATATGTGCATATGTCTGTGTTTGTGTGGGGGCCTCACCTCCCAAGCAGCCAATTAGCGGTAGCATTGCACGCCGACTGTCTGCGAGCGCGTATTTCTGTGTGTGCGTGGGTGCTCGTTATTCACTTTTTTTTTGGCATTAACTGTTATTATTATTTAAGTAGCACGCTAGCAAATTACATAATTTTGGTTTTTTGTGTTTGTCGCTGCCAGCGAAAACGAAAGTGGCAACTGGCGGCTACTGGTTTTTGTTTTTTTTCCAGTTTCTGTTTGCTGTTTGTTGTTGCCTCGTCTTCATTCTTATTGGAATTCTACGCTAGTTTTGCCGCTGGCTTTGTTCGCCTCGTTTATTGTGATGTTCTTGTTGCTGTTGTTGTGTTTTATTCATGAATGAGATTATTAAAATTAATTGCAAGCGTACGTTTTGATTTGATTTGTGCGTAAGAGCTAATCAGTTTTCGCCAGCCCCTCGCTGATTGAACTCTCACTCTCGCATGCACACAAGCATATACGTGTATGTGTGTGTGTGTGTGTGTGTGTGTGTGTGTGCACGCAAGCGCAACTGGCTTTGTATCTGCTTTTCATCGTAAATCAAATCAAGCATTGCAAATAAAAGTAAATATAGATATAAGTAAATATACATATATATGTATGTATTTGCGTTCACAGCTGCTCTTTCGACTTTAAACTCAAAATCATTATATATGTATGTATGTGCGTATGTATAATTTTAAGGCGAACATTTTGGCTGAAATATTTAAACAGCACATTTTTATGTGCCGCCGGCAACGACGACGTCGACAGCGTCGCCCACTCGCCGCTGTCGCTCTTTCACTTTTGCTCGCTCGCTCTTACTCTCCCTCTCTCGCTGTTTCGTTTCTTTCCCAATTTCATGCCCGTTTTTTTTATTCAAACATTTTAACCAAAGCACTGTCCAATACATATGCATATACATATTTGGTACGTATACATATATGTATATACATACGTACGCATGTGTAAACGGCTTGTACGTTGACGTTGTTGAACAACTGCTACAATAACAAAGTGCTGGCAGCTTTTCGCCGTATTTATGGCTCGGCTGTATTTTTGCCTGGCATTGTCAGGCAATAAAACGGAATTTATGCTGCCTAAACTGTGCACGCTGCTTTTACTTGCAATTAGTTGTGGGTTTTTAGTTGTTGCTGCACACTCATTTTCATACTCTTTGCAGTCGTAACTGTTATTGTTGTTGATTTCCATTGCGCTAAGCTACTTACTGTCACAGTCTCAGATATTTATTGTTCGGTGCTGCGTCAGTTTTTCTTTCTTATTCGCAAAGGCTGTCTTGTACGTATGTATGTATGTATGTTTGTGTGTGTGTTTCGTTTTGTGAGCCCATGCTGCATAATTGTGTGCCCTTCGCAAGGTTGCTTCAGTGTGGCCACAGCTAACGG
This sequence comes from Drosophila colorata, assembly GCA_035041545.1. Taxonomy (NCBI): domain Eukaryota; kingdom Metazoa; phylum Arthropoda; class Insecta; order Diptera; family Drosophilidae; genus Drosophila; species Drosophila colorata. The sequence goes on along the minus strand of JAWNLD010000680.1, from coordinate 2,550,571 downwards.
TAAGCTGCACAATTCAAGTGCGGTGTATTGTACATAGAATTTCTAAAAAACATTGTTGTATTCGTAGTAGAGCAATGAAAGCAACAGCTGCGACAAGTCTATTGTGAATGGGCCACAAGCAGCAGCAGCAGCAGCCTTGTAAGCGCCACCCACACAAAAGCTACACCGTCCACACAAAAATTTGTAAAGCACCAGCCCAACACCAACACAGGCGCAATGATTGCATTTACATCTATACAAACACGTATACATATGTACATGCATTCGCATAATATATACAGTGTTTGTCTCGCTCACACGCCATGACGTGAGCGACAGCTGCCAGCGTCGACGTCTACTCCTACGCGAACGCTTTTTAAGTCGCGCTTCAAAAGCGTCACACGCTCAGCTGAGCGCTGTTCGCTCGCTCGCCGCGTCTTTTGCTGTCTCTCTCTCTCTCTCTCTTCAGGCACTGCTTTATGACGTTTTGCAGCCACTTCGCTGCTTCGTGCTTTTTGTGTGCACGTGTGAGTTCATCTTTCTTCTGCTTTTCAGCTTTTGAGCTCTTTTTGTTGTTGCCTTATTAAGAGCGCAGGTTTGGCGCTGCTTTTGAGTCATTCACTGCCTACGCTGTGACTAACTGTAAACACACATATGGCACATTGCACTTCACAATGGAAGCTAGCTTGAAATTGAATTTTGCATGAATTTCATTGCATTTCAAGTCACATTTGCATGCAAAAGAAGGAAAAGAAGAAGCCGTTGCAGCGAGTGGTGACAACAACAATGCAGACCGCATCAACTTTGCCATTTCTTTGTAACCTTGTGCCAATAAAATTGAAATGCAGCCAGAGCCAACAAAAACAGAAAATAGTTGATATGTGTGTGTGTGGGTGTGAGTGTGATTTAACACAACTTTCTATCTTGCTACTTTATTGTTTGGTTGGCTTTGCCGCCTGCCTGCTGCACTTTGTGCAATAACTGACAAGCGAAAAGCGCGCTGCCGAGAAATGTACATAAGACTCGGCAAGCGCGCTAAATGTTGCTTAACTTTTGGCTAGACGAATGGTTACGCATGAGCTAGACGCTAGGTGGCGCCAGTTCGTGCGTGCAACGTGTTTGAAATTGATTTCGATCTGCGCTCTAAGCAGGCAATAAGCACCTAACTCACCTTTGCTGTGGTGAGTATGTGTGAGCGTGTGGGCGGCTTTTGACTTGGTCGATTGTTGATGAGTGGGCCGTTCACAGTGTGCTGACTCAATTCAGACACACACACAGACATTGAGCGACAAACGGCACTTACCTTTCATGCGTGTGTATGTATGTATGTATGTATGTATGTACGTGCCGATTAGGCACAAAGAAAAAGTGCTAAATATTTGCTCACAACGATATCAGTGAGCACCTGGCTGATGACGCTCTCTCTCTTTCGCTCTCTCTCTCTATCTGTCTCGCTAACTCGCACTGAATGAGGTGCATTCTTTTAACTGTAGTGCCCCAACGTCTGCGCTTATCAATATTATTTCTACTTGCAATGTATGTTAATACATACACACATACAGACATGCTTGTTTACACACTTTGCCGCACCTTCAACAGCAGCAAAGGTAAGAAAAGAAAAGCAGCACGGCAAACTGCATGATTCATGCGCTTGGCATTTCGCTGTTAGCGTTAGTGTCGGCGTCGACGTCGGCGTCGGCGTCAGCGTCGCTGTGGTTGGGTGGGGGTGGTCGAGGTGGTCTGCTCGCTGGTTTGCCGGCTGCTTCGCTTGTTAATTTTAATTGATTTTAATTTGATTTGCTTTACGAGCAAGTGAATTTTGTTAGCTCGTCATCGCCGCTTCGAACGTGTCCGTCTGCCCGCCAAATACGAAATGGGAAAGAAGAAAAAACTTTGAGTTAGTTTCGCTCCGACTGCTGCTGGCTGGCTGGCTGGTCGACCCACTTCGACAAACGCCAGCAAATAGACAATGTTGCATGGTAAATATTCTATTTTCACAATGCAACTGAAAACACTTTGCATGCATTTCAAACTCAGATTCACGCCACTCTTAACACACACGTACCCCAAAGAGCCGCGTTTGCTCTCCAGAGATGCCCCACCTGACTGCGCCTGGCTGTAGTTCGGTAGCATCTGAGTAGCTGCAACTGCCACTGAGCTGGGCTTAATGAAATCCGCAAGTTAAATACAACCGAGCCACACTTTTCCCGTTGCCTGCAAGTTACTCAACCTGAAGGATGCGAGAAATGTGACAGATGTGAAATATGAGAAGCGTCCAGACAAACACCTTCGATACGATTTTCCTTTCGTTATTGTTGCTGCTTTTACTGCTGCTGTTGTAACATTATTTTTGTTAATCCATAAAGTTCAAGAAGCTGCCTGCATTTATTGAACCTGGGTGCTCCAGTGCATTTTTATGCTCATTATAAAGAAGAGTTTCATTTAGAAATTGCTCAGTGCTTACTGAGAAGCACTTCTCGTAAATTATTATTTTGCTACCAGTCCGGGTTCGGTAGAGGCCAGAGGTTGAGCCATGCAATGCAATGCAATGCAAAATAGAATAGAATAACAGCTATGAATATTCCCGACTAATTGCTCGTTATTCGCGATTTCTTGTAACATCAATTGTTGTTTGTCTTAGTTAATTCACTGGCCAATAGCGAAAAGGTATATAAAAGCTTGCAAGAGGTCTAAATAGGGATAAAACTAGTTTAACAAACTTTTAAATATACAGATATGTATCAGATAAGTTATTTTTTAAAAACAAAATTAAATAGGCTAAAAAACCTCCGGCAACGTAAATGTCATTTCCTTCTCCTTTTCAGAAATGAAATAAAAGTTAATATTCACGCAATTCAGGTCCTAAGCTTTAATTACTCGTTTCTTTTGCGATTTCTCGGATAGTTGGATTAAACGCTACTTTATCGATTCGACGGTAGACTGTGTTTTCTCCAGAATTTAAAGAAAGATAAAACATCAAACTCACATATAAAGTTACTTCAACTTCAACTTTTAACCGCTTTATAAGGCTAATCTTACAGCATCCAACTTTGTAATTGGTCAGTCTATTACCGTAAGCCCCTTCCATCGCCTACCGCCAATTTGACAGTGTTTTGCATTTTATGATTAAAAACACGACCGCAAAACATGCAAGCAAATTTTTAAATCTGACACATGATGGCATCCGAATGGCGGTAAATTAAAGTCAGGTAACAACAACAACTGCACAGCAGCCAGCTAACGAAACGCGCAATGCCAAACCAAAAAAAGTATGCATATGTGGCGCCAGTTTCTGGCCCGTATTCTCCCACCTCCCTCCTGCTGCATGCAATCATTTTAAATCTGGGAAAAAATGCAGCCACTTTGCCGTGCGCGCTCATCATAAAAAATTGTGAATATATGTGCCATACAAATAAACACACATACGTTAATATATATTTACGTACATACAAATGTACATGTGCATCTAGTTTTATATAATGCTTGTGTGGCTCTCGGTGGGCGTATGGTGGGTGCTAGGCGGTTAGTGGGATCGCTCTGCTGCAAATGGTTTCATAAATATAAATAAAAACAAGAATTAATAAACTGTTTACAAAGTTTTAAATTTGCATATCCCAGCATCCATTAAATATTTATAGTTAGAGATTTACTTTGTATTCAGATTAATAGCTTCACTTTTGTTAGGATAAAGTTAGAGATCAAAAATATTCATTTCAAATATTTCAAAATTAATTCATTTTGGTTCCATATTTTTACACATAAAATGGAAAGTTTCCAAAATAAAAAAATAAATAACCTTTAACAGGTACTTTGGAAAAAACGTTTATTTGAGCAAATAAAATTAACAGAAAGGTTTTTACTTAACATATTGACATATTAAAATTGTCGAAATGAGACAAATTATTTGAAATGAAATTAGCTATTTTTTGTAATCACTTAATTTGTATAAAACTAAAAAACAAGAGAACGTTTTCTAACTGCACGAGTATTATTCTTTGTCTTTCCTCAACTATACTATATTATATTCGTATATATATATTTATTTTTGTTATTTACTTTGTTATGCGTGATAAATATATAAATAATCGACTAGTCAAGCTTTAAATTAAATATAAGATATTATATATACATATGTGTAAATATACATATATAGTTTAAAGTATATAGTATATAGTCCGTTTTTTAAAACTCAAAATGTTGCAATCTGAATCTTTCGACTAGAACACTGTTGCCACTTTAATATTTAATTAAAAATTTGAAAATTAATTTTGGAATGCAGAGAACGAGGCCATATAAAGTCATCGGTTATTCGTATGTATATTACTATTATTATTATTATATTCAAGTCTCTGTTATTTCTCTGGTGAATTTCACAACTGAGAGATTCGATAAAATTAAATAAATCGAGTTGATCGAGCAGAAGACGACGTTAATGTAGACTACACGTGTATGTTGTTATATTGTGGACAATAGTTATAAATACAACAAATAACTTTTTATGCCTTGCTTTATAGTAAATTTTACGTACAATATTTATATACAAATTGTAGTATACAATTGTGTGTATGTAAATATATGAAGAATAACGCCAGAAAATGCGGCAGATGAATAATGCTCTCTGTTCTGGCTCTTGCCCTGCTGTGTGTAGTGAGTGCTGTAAATATGCAAAGCTTGCAGGTTCACACACACTCTCAAACGCTCACATATAAACCTCTAAAGGAGAATGGATGGGTCAGGCGCTGCACTTTCCTTAAAATCCTAAAATGCTTAGCGTTGCAAAATCAATTTGATGCCATTTGTTAAAATGCTTTATGTACGTGTGTGGTGTGTGTGGGTGTAGTGTGTGTGTGTGTGTGTGTGACTATGAGTGTGCATAAATTGTGACGGCGCTTTTTGGGAAAAGTTTGCTGAAGTGCAGCAAAAGCAGCGACGCTTACATCGGCGTCAACATTGCCACATGCAGCATTTACTTTTTATGCCACTTTTTCGTCATTCGATGTGTTTGTGTGTGGGTGGAAAGTGTTCGTATGTTGGTGTTGGTGTGCTTGTGCCGAATGTGTTTGTATTTGTGTTTGCCGCTGAAATATCGGTCAAGGCTGCCAGATATCTCGCATTTAAACGGCGCTGCCTCTGCTGATTCCAAGACAACTGTGCTACTAAATCAACACTTTTGACGATGTCCCCCGCCCCTCCGGCAGTACCGACTGTAGTCGCGATGGCATCGTTAATGACATTTCCACGTTGCATGCACCCCCGGCTATCGCGTGGCATACGCCCTTTCTCTCTCTCTCTCTCTCTCTCGCTCTTGCACTACATGACAATGTACGAGTACTTGCTTGTATCCCCAAATAAGGTCAAGGATATTTTTGGCACAGTTTACACGCGAAACTTTGAGATTCTCACAAATATACTATACGTATGTATGTATATATAAATACATATATCTGTAAATCGTACTAGTACTCTTCTTGGGGGCGTGGCATGGATTGCTCGTTACAGAGGTTGCGTGTTGGTTATTTGTTGTTTATTGTTACTGCGGGTCGGGGCGTCAGTATTGAATTTATGTGGTCACTGCCAGAGTTTTGAACCGGAAGTTCGCATGCAGAAACGAGGAAGTTGACGGTGGGCGTATCTCTAAATACCTTTATTGAAGGTGATAAATGAAAGGGAAATGAAATCTATCCAATTCACATGAAAAGAACCTCACAATGTGACACGAAATCCTATTTGAAAACTGCAGGTGTGCTCAAGAAAATCTTTAAAATAAATATTGTAATCTACTGATTACAATACAATACAAGAGTTTTATAAATTTTCTATTTTAATTGATCGACCTTGCTTTAAATGAAGCCACTATTCCTTTTTTCAAACTTTGTAATGCGAAGTGTTCTGTATTTTAAAACCCTAAATCTGTCGACTGTACAACACCGTGTTGCCTGATTAATGTTAATTAAAAAATGTAGCCATTTAATTTTGGAATACAGTTAGCAAGGCTACATAAAGTAATCAGTTACCAAAAAAAAATTTTCTCTTAAATTGTATCTTCTAAGTTTAAGGACATAAAGAATTGTGCGGGCGTCGTAAAAATACTTTTGAATTAAGCTTCCTCACTCATTCCTTTAAATTAAATAAAATACAATTCAATATTTACTATTTATTTTTGCCAAAAAATTTAACATTTTTTGATTATGTCTTGTTTTCATTTAAATCGTCGAGTGCTTATCTACATTTCAACAATGTTTTTGTCTCCATTGAGGGATTAGTTTTAATATTCAATGAATTTGCCCTTTAATTGTGTCATTGGTGAATGTTGTAAGGGTTTTTCATGTGCGCAATTGGTGGGACTCATTAAGCTGATTTTAAGCTTATAAGCGGCAGCTCTTCACTATTCAGCATTTCCTTTATGAACTGTATCTCTACCGCAACATCCCACTAATGTACCGTGTAATATTCCTTTGTGAATGCACGCAATTACCACAACATCGCAGGCCCAGCAACAGCAACAACAACAACAATAATGACGACGTTAACAATAACAATTCATCACATTGATTAATTATATGATCCCTGACGCAGTTTTTGCGAAATTAATTAAGTCTAAAGTTACAGAATGAAGCAACCAGGCTAAATAAAGCGCCAATTCGAATGGTAAAATGTGCAGGGTGTGGCCAGCGTTCGTTTACTAAGCAAGTTACGCATACGCCACGTTTGACGCTGCTAGCAAAAAGTGCTTTAAGGCGTCGCCCCCAACTGTAATTAGCTTTAATAAAAGTGCAGTAGTACCCAACTATGGATGGCTACAGAGACAGAAAGAGAGCAAAAACAGAGATAGAAAAAGAAATAAACTTTTTGAATTTGTTTGGGCATGCGGATGCCATAAAATTCGCTCAAATAATGCCAGCAAGCAAACAAATAGCAATCAGTAGCACCACAAGAAGTTCTACACTAACTTTGCCATCACCACCATCACTAACAACAACACCAATAGCAAGAATAACAACTCTCAGTACGCTATTGAAAAGCGTTCAATGCAGTTCTCCCGCGGCTCCCTCCAGGACTCTCGAGCAACCGCAGAATTTTGTGTAATCCCATATAAGCAAGCTGCTTCTCAACTGCAGCTCGGCTTCAGCTTTCGGCCATAAGACGTGCGTTCGAATCTGCCATCAACACTTGTTTATAAAGCATCTCTGCCCACCCTGGGCACTCGCCCCGCCAAACAGCAATCTTACCAAAAGAAGCAAATAATCCGAATCCAAAGCTTATGCATTTGTCGTCTCCGCTGAAGACCGATGTCGACGACAACGACGTTTTCTTAATCCATTTGCTGCGGCATGGCGTTGCCAGCCACGCCCACTCGGCTTCACGCCCTGCCAATAAAACTTTTACTTCAGCTTCTTTACGCAGGGAAACATCGTAGTTCTATTGTTGTTATTGGTGTAGTTGCTGCTGCTACTACTGCAAATTTTGCTATTGGCTGCCTCAGCGAAGACACCGACAATAACGATAAATGCAGAAATTGCACTGTTTCCTTAAATCTCTATGTACATACATGTATATTTGGTCACAGTCTTCGAAACAGAATAAGAAATACACCCAATTCTCTTTTTACACAATAGAAACATTCCCTAAAAATTCTTGTATATTGGCTATTGGACATTATAAAGAATAGAAAGAGAGTAGCTTTGTTTCAGACCTCAAAAAACAACTTAAAAGTATAATAACTAATATAAAATCTCTCTTGAAAATGTAATTTCCGCGCTTAAACATTTAAATTTGTGAAACATATTATATAAAATAAAAAAAAGGAAAAAGGAAATTAATATCAGAAATTCATCAAATTAAAAAAGGACAACCAATATAAACATACGAAAATTGAATTCAATGTCACTTTCTGACAGCAATACGCATACGTTTACGTAATATTGCAATATCACTGCTAGCTAAAAGATTTTTGGAAAAAAGGATTTTAGAGAATATTTCAAATCGTGTTGAAACAAAATCAGGGCTGCAAACCCAAAAGAATTTCGTTTGTTCGTTTCGAACCAATGTTTCACCTTTGGGCTCGGATCATGCACCTGGTTTTTCACATTCATGTACCCATGTTTTGTTTCGAAAGTGAGTCCGGCGGCCTGATTGTAAATTTTAAAAATTATGGCAACATTCATTTTGACCAATTTTTATTTAAGAAAATTAATTTATTTTTAAATGACAAATTAGCGTCAATACTCTTTTGTCTACTTCTATTTCGTCAGCACGAAATTCTCAGAAACGAAACGCTCCTTGCAAATTAGTAGCGTAAGTGATCTAACGAATAATAATAATTACTAAGCGTATTAACATTTTCGTTCTTTTTTGTACCCTAAATCATTGAAAATGGGTAAAAAGGGTATAATGGTTCTGTACAAATGTATGGAACAGGAAGCATCATCTCTGACCCCATAAAGTGTATATATTCTTGATCAGGACGACGAGCTGAGTCGATTTAGCCATGTCCGTCTGTCCGTCCGTCCGTCTGTATGAACGCAGTGATCTCGGAAACTACAAAAGCTAGAAACCTAAACTAAACGACTATAGATTCTCCTAATCCATACGCAGTACAAGTTTATCATTTTTTTCGATATCTTGCTCCGATTTTAAAACTTGGTTTTCTTGGCATATCTCAGAGACTATAAAAGCTAGAGCCATCAAATTTAGTTTATTATATGCTCGTATAGGATACGCAGATTATAAATATTATATATTATATATATATATATATATATATATATATATTATATTTTGGATACTTCCCCCATTCGCCCCCAAATCATATACTACAGACTTGCGCTTTGGTTTGTACATAGATTCGGATGCTCTTATTAAACACTGAAAGTTTTATAGCGATCATACTCTTAGTTTAGAAGTTATTCAAGAATTTATTTTCCATAGTGGGGCCAAGCGCAGCCGATGTGTAAAGTGCGCAGCTTGCTGCGTGCGTTTGTGTGTGTGTGTAGGTGTGACTTTGTGAATGTGTGTATGAATCCAGAGAGCTTTAAATGTATGAAACTGCTCGCCGCTGGGTTCAGAGTATCTCCTAGTCGGGGGCTCCCGACTAGAGCCATCTTACTTGTTTAGTCTACATGGACTTGTTTTGTTCAATTTATTTTCGGACTGACCTACATTGATGGGGCTTGATTCTTAGCCTTAAGAGCTTTACTGTTGTTGCTATCGCGGCTGATGCTGCTGCTGCTGTGGGTGGTGGAACGTCATATGATTTTTGATTATAACGTCAATGACTCGATGGTCCCGGTAGCTGCTTCTGGCAGAGACACTCGCAACGAGTCGCTGGCAGCTTGTTTGGCCTTTGTTTAGCGCCATTTGTCTACGCAAAGACAACATAAAATAATTCGAAATGTTTGACAGCTGAAAATAAAAGAGTGCATAGCTAAATAACGAAAAACTGTCGAACGTCGCACACTGGGCGACAAAAGTTCGCAATATCGTCGCATACATACACATACATATAAGTATATAACATAATATGGTAGTATGCTCCTCTTACGCCCACTTTGGACCAGCTAATGTCACTCTTTTCCGCCTAGGCAATAGTTTTTCGGACTTTTGTTCTCTGTTCTGTGTCTGTGTTCTGTCTCTGTCTCAGTCTTTGTATCTGTCCCTATCTCTCCCGTCTGTGTTCGCCCTGCCTTTGAATTCAACTTCCTGTGTCCCGCTGCGCCAAAAATATGAAAATTGCTGGCTGTTTCATGGGCTGTCTCCCCCGATACCCGACAAAACCATTTCTGGTAGAGCTAACCCCATCAATTCACTTTTAGCTTCTGTCTTTTTGTCAGACATTTAGTTGTTGTTGTTGTTGTTATTGTGTTTGTCTTCTTGGTTGTTGAAATAGTTTTATGACACTGTCTTTTCTTTGATATGACAATGAGCAGAGATGGGTTGCGCCAATTTGATTACTCTTCTTTCACAGCACATTCCTGACAATTAACACAAATATTTATGTTTCGTAATACATATTTACATAAATATGTATATACGTCCATAATTTGCCAGTCATTTTAGCGAACAAGCACAGAAGTGCGATAATATCATGGACGCCTTTTCATGTTCAAACAAGTCAAAGGGCGAACAAAGCAGTCAAAACTTTTCTTCTGGCACTATTGTCAACTTTGTCATTTGGAGTTGACGGAATGAATAAAAGATATACAAGTGAAGCTTTTATGATGTTTTTATAATCTAATAAACTGTTTTATTATCTCAAAACAATTTGCCATTAATTAACAGCTCAGTAAACTAAACCTGCTTTCAAATTCTCACTCCACGGAAGCTACTAACTTAAATCTATATGTTCTCTCGGCGTTACTATCAACATACAGTAAGCACAACAAATATTCGTACACTCTTACCGTTCCAGTTCAATGCTCCATAACTTAAAGTACAGTAAAAGTAAACGAAAACTATTTTTGGAGTTATAATACAACATTCTCTTAACTTATTTTTAAAAGAAAAATAATAAAATACATGGTTTGTATATGTTAAAAGTTTGTGCCCATGATATTCTCTGATCGCATTTAAGTGTAATCCTCTATTTGTTTCAAGAAATTTTCTAGACCTTGATGCTGGACAATACCTTGCTTCCTTTCTACTTTGATTTGATATAAGATGTGAGAAAAATTGCGATTGAGTTGCACAAGATGGTCGAATTAAGAAATATCTTTTGATATGCGTTAAAATAAAAACAAGTAAGATGGCTCTAGTCGGGTGTGCCCGACTAGGAGATACCCTGAACCCAGCGGCGAGCAGTTACACACTTTTAAAGCTCTCTGGATTCATTACACACATTCACAAAGTCACAACTACACACACACACAAACGCACGCAGCAAGCTGCGTACTTTACACATCGGCTGCGCTTGGCCCCACTATGGAAAATAAATTCTTGAATAACTTCTAAACTAAGAGTAAGATCGCTATAAAACTTTCAGTGTTTAATAAGAGCATCCGAATCTATGTACAAACCAAAGCGCAAGTCTGTAGTATATGATTTGGGGGCGAATGGGGGGAAGTATTCAAAATCCGGAATATTTATAATCTGCGTATCCTATACGAGCATATAATAAACTAAATTTGATGGCTCTAGCTTTTATAGTCTCTGAGATATGCCAAGAAAACCAAGTTTTAAAATCGGAGCAAGATATCGAAAAAAATGATAAACTTGTACTGCGTATGGATTAGGAGAATCTATAGTCGTTTGGTTTAGGTTTCTAGCTTTTGTAGTTTCCGAGATCGCTGCGTTCATACAAACGGACGGACGGACAGACGGACATGGCTAAATCGACTTAGCTCGTCGTCCTGATCAAGAATATATATACGTTATGGGGTCGGAGATACATTTGCACAAAATCATTATCCCCTTTTTATCCATTTTTAATGAGTTCAGGGTATAATTAAGATAAGCCATATAAGCCAAGAACCGTATCCCAGAGGTCAAGTATGGTGGAGGGAATATTATGGGTTGGGGATGCATATTAGCATCTGCACCTGGTAACATGGGGTTTTTTTTTATCTAAAATGGACACGCATGCATACAACAAGATTTTGGAAGGCATTTTTTAAGCAAGTTGCAAAAAACACACATTTTTGCTTTAACAAGAAAATGACTCGAAGCATTCATCGTATTTGGCTCTAAATTGGCCGAATTATTACTGCTAGCAGCTTAAAACTTCTCCACAGTCACCAGACAGGAATGTGAGATTTACTGGAAAAGACGACAAGAGTGCACAAAATGGCGTTAAAAGAATCCATAAAACCCGCATTGATCTTAAAAAGACCAATAATTTGGTAAAAAGTATGGTATTTTCAATTATTTTTATTATTTCACTTATTAACTGTTTTCAGTTTGTACCAATGAAAATCATGAATTTGATTAATTGTGTTTTCAAAATATGTTACAGGAATGTTAGATTGTCATTCTACAAAAAGGGATCATTTACCTTCAATGTACGTTAAGTAACAGAGGTTTAAACTTGAAGGTTAAAGTTAGGAATAATTGTTGTAGTTACTGTATATCATTGAACGCAAAAAAAGTGTCAAATAAACTTGATCAGCGCATGGGATATAAGAACAAAAACATATAGATAAAAAAACATAATACTAATACCTTTAAAACTCTGTGGTCGACACCCTCCAGCGAACATATATACTTGAATGCGACTATTGATGCTGATTAGCAATAAATATACAAATATGTTTGTATTCATGAAAGGCCAAACATATTTACTTCTGCCTGCTACCATCACTCCACTTTATAATACTGTTTTTACCTAAAAGATGTGCAAAACGTATATTTAAAATAACGATACTCTCAACACTAAGAAACTACAAGTTTGTTTATAAGTATATCTACATCTATATATATCATATCTATATCCATATCTATATCTATATATATTAATATCTATACTAGAATTATGTTTGAATAAAAATGCAAGAAATTACTGCCTCAATCAATTCAGTATAAGCACATATTGTACAACTAATCACAATTAATCCTAAAAAAAATCACCAACGCACTTGAACTACTCTTAAAATATAAATCATATTTTCCACTTTATACAACTATGCGTTTTATTCATCAATACCAAATTGGATGAAGCAACAAAACAAACAAAGTGTCAACATCACATACACTTTGTCTGGAATCTATGAATATACATACATTAATATATTTACAAAAATTTAAATTTTCAGCATTTAATATGCACAAAATCAACTGCTCTTTTGAATACCTTCATCCAAACAGAATACAGGGTATATTTTGCCGCGCGAATATTTTCCTTGCATTTAATCAATATATGATTGCACAACAAATACAATTAGTTGTTTTTATTTCAATTTATTTGCAGTTTATAACTTTTTTTATTCAATTTACATAAAAATGTAATTGTTCGCATTCGGCAGTCATGAAAAAGTAAACTCTTTTCCGTTTAAGAGCTTTGAGTAATTAAAAAAAAATTGTGTGCTGGTGATAAGCGTTTCAAACTTTAAAGATAAAGCAGTATGAACATACATATATATATATATATTTAAATTATGTTAATAAAAGAACACCAGTTCCCAAAACTCATAAATTTTTAATCCCTTGTACCTGTGTTGTTAAATCCGAATCTTAAATCGGCCAAAATGAATGAAAAGAACTACAAATCAACAAATTAATAAAATATTATTCAAGATACAGTTTTAACCGATTTCATTTAAGTATTTCGTTCTATCCAGTTCTGACACAAGTATGCAGTATGTAAGACAATATCTAAAAAGGTTTTCCTTTTACAATGTACATTATTCTAAAGTCCTAGAATGTATTTAACTACCATTATAATATACTATTATAACGACTAGCATACGCTCCAGATAGGAATCATTGTAAGCTATTGTGACTATGCAGTGAATAATGTTTTATTAAAATTTCTATCTCATTTACCAAACAAGACAAGATACAAATATCAGTTATTAAAAAATATGACAAAAAAAATCAGAAAAAAAATATAGCTTCGACGAGGATGGGATTCGAACCCACGCGTGCAGAGCACATTGGATTAGCAGTCCAACGCCTTAACCTCTCGGCCACCTCGTCTTCTGTTAAGAGTAGCTCTTACAACCAAACTTTAATTAAACGTTCTCACTGCTTATCAATTCAACGCCAATAAAACTTGACGTGCACAGATAACAAATACATAGATGGAAATTTTGGGATTGCAGTAAATGTTATTGTTATTATTGTCGTGGTCGCTGCTATTGCTTTCAGTCGTTATGCTTAACGCGGATTTTCAAAATATGTTTGTATAAATTGTATAAAAGATAGAAATAAATAATAATGAACTAAAAATCTCATGATTGAAAACAAAACAACAAAACGAAACGGATTTTATGCTACTGACATCAGGCGGATGGGTTATATTGAGAGTAGCCAACCACATGCACTGCATTTATTTTATTGAAATCTCGCTGCCACTTATTTATTTAATTTATTTGTAAAATAGTTTTTGCTGTTCATATGTACTTTAAATTATTTAAATAGCTCGATTTTAGAGATTTTAGATATTTTAGTTGTCAGTCTGCAATTGTAAATTTATTTACACTTAAAACACTTATTAGATTAATTTATGGTGCTTGAGACGGTGTTGTCAATAAAAAACTATTAAGAAATAATCTTAGTAAGATATTTGCCTAATATAATAGAGCTTCTTAAAAAGTTTAAATAACACCATTTAATATGTTTGATTTAATATTGATTAAACTAACTTTAGATTCTAAATCAATAGAATTCAAAACCTTCTTAAAAGTAGCTGAGAATCTTTGATGAACAAGAGTGAGTTGAGTTTGAAAGCATCTCAAACCTTAAATGTAACCTTTATTCAACTGTTACATTTAAATATTATACGACCCGTTTTCACATCTTGTCGATAAAGTGGACTGTAGCTATAGTACACTTTACACTAAAAGAAGCCTTTGACTTTTTTCGTTCCCACATCTTGGTTTTAACAAAGCAGAACAAACCGTTTAAGATTTGTGACAATGTGGCATCTCGGGGCCCCTAAATGTGGCTTACTCCAGCAAAGGCTGCCAATTTGAGTAGAAAATAGACAACACTTGTCGGAAATGTTGCCAGTCCGGCCAAAATGTTTTTTTGACATTTGAGTGTGAATTGTAAATTTTTTTTTTTGCAAAAAAAAATAATTTCTCGGGAGAAAAAGAAGAAGTGCAAAAACCAAAGTTCAACTACGTTGTCATATGCAGAGCTTCAGCAAATGTGCAACACTGAAAACTAAACCAGATTGCAATATTTGTCAACTCGGTGTTGTAGGGTGGATGATATGCCCTATAAGTTATTATGTAGAAATCAAATCTCTCTTATCGGCAAGCTTATCCACCCTGTAAGGTTGTCGGCAAAATGTAAAAACGGGTCTAATTCTTTCTTCAAAAAAGGAAAAGGGACAAGGGACGGGTTGTGCATCATCCTGTCGCCAGTTGCTGCAAACGTATTTTTTTCATGCTCCTATTTATGTTAATTTGGGTCAGATCAAGTGGTAAGATTGTTTGATAAGATGCACTGCGGTTCTTACAAAAAACTAACATCTATATCTCTTGCCCAATTAAAACCCAATTTGACAGGTATATTGCTTATGATTCCCTTCAAAGATCGACCATATGCACTCTTCTCCCACATATCGATAAAAACAAAAAAAACCTATTATTGTATAGTTTTAGAGTTGCTGTGTTTTACCGACAGTCTTAGAGCCACTGAATTCGTAATCATAATAGTTATTTTTAAACTGGCAACGGACCATAGCGACGACAATTACATGTTATTGCAAAGTTCTTAATTATTTATTAGTTTCACCAATATTTAATGTTTAGTTATTAATTGATACCTATATGTACATCTAGTTCTAAAAGTGAAATCCAAAACAATGTGGACCATAAATATTACTAAATTGAATGCAATTTATTTAATTTGAAAATACGACACGAAATGTTCGAATTTCATAATGGCATGCACATGATCTGCGCACATGCAGCTCATCCGATGCACAAGAAAAGCACTCAGCACTTGACGTTCTATGCTTTCATTATTTTTGTTATATTTTAAAAGGCACTTTGGCGTAAAAACAGAAACTAAACTAAATGGCAACAACAGTTGCAAAACTGAGCGCGCTTCTTTATGAATTTCCGTGCTCTCCCATGCATTCCCGCTGCCCGTGTGTTGCACACAGTGTGCGGCTCTTCAACAACGAGCAGAAGCAAAAGCGCAAAACAACTTGAAAATGCATTTTAATTACATGCGTCTCAGTGGCAATACACTCCTCCGTGCCTGCCCATGCCCCTCCCTCGTGTCGTGTAAAACTGTGCTCTTTAATTCGATGTGCTTAAAGCAGCAAAAATACGCAATTAAATGGTCAGCCCACTTCGGTGGACAGCGGTCACTACGTGGCGTTGGGGGTACCGCCTGAAAAGTGTGCCAAACTTTTCACAGCGCCCTCAAGTGACGACCTTCCCGGACAGACACTTGATCCAACTAAGAGACAGACAGCTTGTCATTTTTGGGCGCATTCACTTAAATGTCGAAATAAATTAACAACACAGTGCGCAGCTTTGCATAAATGTCAAAGGAATAACCGAAATACACGTCGTTCCCCATCGGCCCGCCAACCATGGGAACGGGTGCAACTCGCAGATTGTTCACTAACTGACAGCCAGAGGAAGCCAGAGGACGCACCCTCAGGATTAACAATCTATTTTACCAATGATGCATGCAAATTCAATCAAAGTTTTTCAATTAGGTAGAAATGTGCGAATATACCTCTCGCTCTCTCGGTTGCTCGATCTTTTCTCTTTCTCTCTCTCTCTTTTTTCTCTGTCAACATATGTATATATTATATAGTACATATGTATGAATGCGCATACAAATTGACAAATGCAAAGCAATGAGCTAAACTTTTATTGCATCATAAAATGAAACAAATTTTTCTGCAGACTAACTAAAAATAAAATCAATTGCCGCAACTCCATTTCTTGTGGCAACTTGTTAATAAAAAAAAGTTGTTTCGCTTTTGCCAGAAATGGCGTCATTTAGTTCAGCCCATTTCACGTAAATAAATACTTTGCTCTCAATGGTTGTGCTACAGTTTCAAAGGACCGTTACTGAAAAACCTATAATTTATTTTCAATGTACGAATTTCACATAAAACCAGAAATAATATCCTGTTAAAGAATGGTGGATGAGCATTACCCAGAAATAAGGCATCTTGAACAAGAGAAGCGGAAAATAGCAACGATATGTTTGAACTATAAAGATTTGTCCAACGCTAAATTGAAAAGTTGGAACAATTTTATAAGAAATTGGTAGTTTTTGTGCTAGATAGATAAGCTAATAAAACATGAAAACAGTGATAAGATACATTTAGCTATTAGTTTCAAGTATAAAGTATAATTTAAAGACTCACTAAATTCCACTCCAGATAAAATCAAAAGATGTACAAATTTCTCAAATTGATTATTGTCTTTGAATCCTATATGGGAAATTTCGGGACAATAGTAGATAATAGCACTTAACGTAAAAATTTCGTTCTCGGGTTGAGAAAATTTTAAATTGGCCGCATTTTGAAATCGCTTGTAAATGAAGTATATGTATGCATATATAGTAATCCAGTTCTGATAACCTACATTCCAATATATCTCGAGGTCATATAGATACACATCATTACTTTATAGGGACGGCTGCTTTTTCGAAACATAGTTTATGTATGCATCTTTCCAAGGGGATACATAGTGAGATACATTTAGTAAGCTTAAACATAAAGTACTTCCTTGGCACCCTCTTTTTGAGTATTTCAAATTGTCATACACATTTCGCAGCCGCTTCAATGGGACAACAAGCTCCCTTTGCCGTCACACAACTGTTGCTGATTAAGTTCTTGCCGCAAGCAATTTGCGTCAAGTGAGGCGCATGACTCTCAGTAAATAACCGTGCAGAAAACAACAACGAAACAAAGCGGAACACCAAAAGCCAACAACGTGCGACAATTACAACCGTAAATTATGCCAACAAGAGGCCGTTGCGGAGTCACTGGCAGCCACTATAATAACTACCCCTCCCTCCACGTCCGCTGCAACGCCTCTGGCTAGGCTGCCCACAAGTTGGACGCCGCGCCGCAGCTACAAAAGAAGAAAACCAAGTGCAACAAAATGGAGCGCGACAACGACAACTCAATTAAGTAAATGAGTAAAAACCAAGCGTTGATGGTGGTGATGCTGCTGCTTTTGTTGTTATTACGGGTAATTTTTGTTTTTGTTTTTATATCCTTGTTAGGTACATAATAGAGATAATTGAGAGATGGACAAAAGCTGTTAGACACGTATCGGAACTTAGGAAAGTCATTATACGATCAGAATATGAATGGCTTGAAAGTCGCCAGCTGCATAAAGTTTATATTAAAATCAATGGCAATCATTAAGTTATATGAACAAAATATCATCAACGTTCATCCACTATATAATACAGTATTTTTTATGAAGATACTGAAAATTGAGTTTTTGTGTGAAAACTCATGTCAGTTTTTTTTTCATAGTGTACATATAATTTTAAAAAAGCTGTTGGAATCGTTTTAGTATAAACGTTTTGCTTTTAAATCGATATATTATTAGGTAAAGGCCATATCATCCAATGCTGATTAAAAGTTAGATGATACTTTATGACTATATACTATACTAATAATAATAAATATATTGAAATTGATTGTTTTTTATTGATGTTTCCGTCTTTGGAAATTATTGCATTATTATATCTGTTAAGGTTATTATTATTGATTATTAATACAAATATTTTTTGTATATGATACAAAGACCTCTATTATTCTTGAGCTCGTGATTGATAAGTTGGGATTACCAATATAATAATGTGAATTTATTCATAAATGTCAATTACATTTGTGGTTATTCCTATACGAATACCCAACTAGGGGCTATCCATGATTTGCTGTTAGCTATACTATTATTTACATTGTGTTGCAAAGTAATTAACATTTTTCGATGTATTTTCAACAGAACTTCAAAAGCTCTTTCTATGTTGTTATTTTAAAAGCAAAATTTAATTATCGCTCAATGCACAGCCAACAATTAGCAGGGCAGGAAAAAAAAAAGAAAAATGCGAGGAAAAAAACAGTTACTCCAGGACAGGCGACAACATAACTAACGCTCTCTGCATCATGCAAAGTCAATTAAGCGAGGCGAGAAAATGGCCAGCACACATATCTGAATACATGCAACCTCCCCGACACACACAGAAGCGCATACACGACGAGCCACCATTTTGTAGCCTGCCTGCTGCCATTCACATAGTTGAGGTAAATTCGCCACATGCATTGCAAAGAAATAAACGAAATGAAACGAGATGTAAAGGAATTAAGGCAGGTGGGCAGCAAAGAGACAGAAGAGGGGATAGAGAATGTGTTATAGGTGTGCAAAAGTTTTAAAATTCGTTAAAGCGAGGCTTTTCATAAACGCGTGCCGGCCATAGAAAATACTGGGGCACTTCTATGGCAACTACTTATTTATGCTTTGAGGCAAGTGAAAGCTTTTATTTATGGGCAAACTTAGACGGACACACGCACACCCATGTTGGCAGAGTTTATAGTATCCTACAGTAGTAGTATTGAGCATATAGAACTGAGTAGCGAACCCAAAATGACAATTCCGGTTATCGCTGGGGCAAAATTCCAGCAATGTCGCGTTTATTTTTGGGGCATTTGCTGACATGAACGGCACACGAGGGTGCACGCCCATTGAATGCTTACGCCCTCGTGATGTTGTTGTTGCTGCTGTTGTTGTTCTTGTTGTTAGCAACGCGTTTTGTCATGTAATTTGTGTGCCATCTTTTGTTTTTACTTGGTGGCTTTTTTGCTGGTGCATAGACCAAAACGTAGGCGTGTTCTGAAGTAGGTAGATTGGTCTGTCGGTCATTCTTAAAAATACATTACACATATATAAGTATATCAGCTTGTATGCATGTGTGCATATAGAGCGAGCGTGTGCTTCAATTTGATATTGAGTTAGGCACGCTGACAGGCAAAAGGCGTGCGGAAATTATATAAGCTCACTTCATGCCGTTAAGGTTGACTTAGTGCCCTGGCTCCAATTACAAGTACAAACGTATAAGCAGTTTGATTCCGTGCTCCATTTCTGGGCTGCTTCCTGGCAGACTTTGCCGGCCCCAAACGGAAGTTGGCCACAACTAGTCAGCCCACCCGTGGTAGACGTAGCCGCCGTCGTTGACTGCCTGACATATGATAAATGGTCGACGGCTGATTCTTGGCAGGCTGCTTGGTAAATATTTGCGCTGGCTTCAACTAAAAGGTGATAAACTTGGCATAATGCAATATTTAGTGTTTGAACAGGCATTTAAAAGGCTGTGCATACTTATAATGCAGTTATACTATTGCTACGCTAGCACCAGCATCATCAACATCGTCATTATCACCATAATCATCATCGTCGTACAGTGTTTGCCCAGCGATGATAAGCTTTGAAATATTTTGCACAATTTTGCATATGCAAATGTAAGCCACACAAAATAAGTATCTAGGCACCGGCACTAGTTGAGAACATTTGAACTGTGCTCATAGATAGACAAAGTAACACCCGAACACACACGCTCATATCGTAGGGGTATTTGGTATGTGCTTACAAGATTGACTTTGTTGATTAATGTTGCTGGCGCTGGGCTCCTATCCGCCTATCCTATCCTGGACTGCCCCGAGGTCACCCAGCTGGAGATATGAAGCGTTGAGTAATGCCAAGTTGTTTTGCCTGATAAATAGTAGATGGTATTTGGATGTTTGCCTGTCAATGGACACTGAAGAATGATGTTACATACGTTATGTCGTACTCCGTAAATTCGCTTTACAAACATCCATCTTGTGCATGAAGACCGCTTTTAGGAATTTCTCGTGCCAATTCGTAAAGCAATTCTTTTACACATATGTGGATTTCCAATCTGATTTATTTTAAGTACAAATCTTACATTTACTCGACATACATTTATATTTTTTGTTGGAAATATGTTCAGTATAATTGGATTAAGGTGCATATTTAATTTATATTTATTATGCCTTTTGTAATGCTTCTTTAAGTTTCCTAAGTTTTTTCGAGCTGACTTTATTTAGCTATGTCTTCCCTTTTATGTATGTTGTCAAAGGTACCTGAGGAGCAATTGGCTGAGTTCGCAGAAATAGCAAAGAAAATCCAGGCCTTTGTGGTCCTTACTGTTTATGACAAGCCACGGCGCAGCAGTCATCATACTGAGCGTCTGCATTTGAAGCAGCTGAGAACCGCAAATTGCTAATTAATGGGCGGGCGCTTTAAAGCTTTATTCTGAAAACCTATTCATTAGGTTGGGATTTCTATTTACCTTTATAGAAGTTTGCTTGTGTTTACTTTAATTACATCGGAGTCCTAAACAAATTTTGGAAATGCTGCACATGCATTGCTGATAACTTTAATTTACTTTAAACATTATTTTTTTTTAATTACATTTTTTTTAACGATTTATGTATAATGCCATTAGTTAGGTTTCACATATATCTATGAAAATTAGTTTAAAGCATATTGACTAAAAAAGTACATAGATTGATACAATTATTTTTCGCCACCATAGGTGTGGGCTTACTTTTAATCGGTGAAACAGATATTCAATCTTTTTCTTATAAATTGCTTTGAAATGAAAATACATTTGATCCGACAGAAACTGATCTTTCACAAATAAATCCATAATCGAAATAATTCTAACTAAAAGGGGGAACTTCCTTAAATAATAAACAAATTTCAGAAAACTTCCTGAGCAAATTACTTAGTGGCTGCGCTTCTTCTTTCACCTGGGTGCTGGTGCATATGAACATTTTTTTTATAACTTTCAATTTATAATGACATTTCCATATGTGTACAAATACCAAAACTCGTGGCTGAACCTCATAAACTGAATTTGGTTCTCATTTTGGGGCAAGTAAGGGGAGGTATCCAAAACGTGATACATTCTTAATCTGTGTGTATTATATATATGCTTTTAAAATCTCCGAGATCGGCAAATTATCATGTCTTCAAATTGATATTTATCGATATTAGGAAAGAGTGGCAAGATATCGAAAAAAATTTAACAATTATTCGGCGTAATATATAGAAGAATACATATTTTTTTAAATTTTAAGTCTCTCGCTCTGAAAGTTTGCGAAATCCGTTCAGATGGACATAGATAAATCGACTCAGCTAAACCTTTTGCCTGTTACATACATACACAAAACCATTATACCCTGGCTTACCCATATTTTATGGGTATAAAGAGATATAAAATAACTATTTTCCACCTTTGCGGACGACATACATATTTCACGATTTTATAGATAACTCGTATTTGCCTAATATAATAATTAATTTTATTTATGGATTAAATCTATATCTGATTAATATCGCGAAAGAAGACACAGCCTAACTATTCCTTTTTCTCTAAAATATTCTTATAATTAATGCTACTTTTGCTAGTTAGACTCTCACATAAGAAGATTATCGTGCTGTCTTCTCTTCAGGGTTTGTTATCAAAAGTAAATCTTTTTAATTAACTAGTACTTCGCTTTAGCTCAAGTTAATTAAAATGGCGACTGCATTGTTTTTCCAACATTTATTCAGAAATATTTGTTTGTTCCATTTGTATGAAATATAACCATATACAATTTTGTCTCACTCACATACATGACCTTTGAATGTGTTCGACACACTATCGGCAGAATTATTTACCATAAGACATACATATATATAGTCGTAATACTTGCAATGATCTGTGTGCGGCATTAAGCAAATTATATCAAAATAAATCAATTGCTCATTTGGTGCTCGACTTCTGCTACTGCTGCTTGCCATTATGGTCTGTGCTCTCGCTATCCTCCCTAAATGTTTATTCAGTGTACCAT
This sequence comes from Drosophila colorata, assembly GCA_035041545.1. Taxonomy (NCBI): domain Eukaryota; kingdom Metazoa; phylum Arthropoda; class Insecta; order Diptera; family Drosophilidae; genus Drosophila; species Drosophila colorata. The sequence goes on along the minus strand of JAWNLD010000680.1, from coordinate 2,528,085 downwards.
ATACTTACATATATGTAGGTATATACTTGTGCATGTGTATGTACTACATATTCACAGAACGCACTCGCTTATAGACATACCAAATCCAATCTATATGCACGATCGTGATCTCGATGCGATCGTTTCACACATAACGCTATGGCACGCGCCTCGCTCTAAGCTTCAAGTCTCCCTGACGCACGTGAGCAGAACGCACGAGAGAAGAGAGTGGGATCGTGAGCGAGAGTGTAGATGAGAGCGAGACCGGAAGAGAGGACGATGCAAATGGTGCGATCGTGCCGTGGAGAGCGCAATGTGTGGGTTTATTTTTAGGATAACAATGCCGCAATAGCATTCGGTAGCAGGAGCGAAATTCAGCATTTCAGTATTTGGGGAAAATCGAGGAAAATTTTCAGAGCTGCAGCCAGTCGACCGGATAGAGCAACGTGAACAAGGTGGCAAAACGGCAACGGCGGCTAGAAGCCAGTGCGCGAAATATTTGTACTTGTACATATACATATGTATATGTATAACTTTAGAGATACATATACAGAATATAGCCCATGGTATATATAGGCGCATATAAGTTGTATACTATATATGGAGCAATATTTAAGTGAAAAGTTCTCAGTTTGACAAAAAGCGAAATGTGAAAATTGACGTTGTGCGATACGAATTGGTGTGTGTGTGTGTGCTCTGTGCTTTGTGTGTATGTGGGTGTGTTGGTCATGAAAATTGCATGCACAACCGTACAACAACGAATAAGAAATCAAACTGTGAAAAATACACATCCGAGGTAAATACTTACATATTAAGAGTGCATACCTACCTATGCACACTTATGTATGTATGAACAATGTGCATGCTTACTTATCATGCCCAGACAACAGGGACTAACAGTACGAGTACCCCGAACACCCTAATTGTGCGACTGTCTGTGTGTATCTATGTATAATGGCGTTATCCCGAGAAATTGCCCCGCTTGATTCTTCTAGAGAAGACCGAAGTTGCTTCCTCGTTCGTGTACTATTTGGTATGTTTTTGTCGCTGGCGCTTTTACTTTTCGTTGCTGGTCGGGTCTTTTGCTCGAATAAAAATTCCTCTTGCGTGTTAGCTGAAAGTTATTTTTAAAAATTTCTTTTAATTTTTTTCTCATTTACGAGATACGAGATTTTAAATACAGACGACGTCGCTGTCGATGGTGTTCTATAGGAATTTGTTTTTTCAAAATATTTTTTTCCGCCTTGGCTTGCATTAATACTAAAATTTCCGTATCTTGTTGAAAAAGTATGCAATGATGAAAATCTATTCAAATAAACAGAATTGTAATGGGAAAAACTTACGCACAGAATATATAATGTGGTTTAAATTTACTTTACATTTATCAAAAACAGTCCGACTGTACTCTTTAAAAAATTGGCAAAATAGATACCACGTTCCAAATAATGCTTAGCTTATATTATATTATATAGTTGCCCAGGCTGCATTCCTTTGTACACATAGTACAAAGTAATAAATAAAATTGTCTTTGAACACATAACGTATACGTAATGTTTGATTTTGTGAGGTGATTGCTTTGTTCTTTTCATTACCAACCAATTTAATTATAATCAAAATTTTATGAATTTTATGAAACAAATAAGAAAGCTAACGTCGGAAGTGCCGATGTAGAAGTTACCTCGTATCTACTGTCGTAGCATACATGCGAACTTCCTTGCATGCATATATAAATAAAGTCGTATATGGGAGTAGATATCGAAAAATATAATACTGATCAAAACAAACTCTGGCACGCCCACTCCCGCCCTCACAAATTACAAAAAACGATATTTTCCGAAATTACAATTTAAATGTCACAATAATCTTTTTGGCCGTTTTCGACTGTTTTTAGTTGTGAACAGAGTTTTGCGCAAAGGGTGACACCCGACCGCAACGTTTTTACTAGCTTTATAAATCGATTAAGTATTATTGTATTGAACATTAATTTAAATATAATGTTAGCGTGTCCATGAGCGCCATTGCCTTTGTCCAGATAAATTGAAATGTGCTTTTCTATTGTTAATGTTTAAATTCTTCTTTTGTCCTGTCATTCTGAAGTCCCTTTCAGAATTTGCCGACACATGTAGGCAAATTTGAAATCTTCTCTGCTGCTCAAACATTTTCAAAATGGCAATTAGGCCCAACATTTATTTGACTAACGACTGCCAAATGCAGTATCCGTGAAAGTGAACAACAAGACGAACAACAACTGCAACATCAGCAACAACGACAATACGGCAACAACAACGATGGCAATGGCAACAATGTCACAACTCAGATGTCAAACAGAAGGCGACGATGGCAATGGCATAAACGGGAACAAAAACAACGCGAAAACGCTAGATTAAAAGAAACAGAGAGTGCGATAGATGCCTGCAAGAAAATAAAACGAGAGAACGATATTTTCATCTTTTCGTCCATATTTTATAACCAAAATCTAATTGGATGTGATTATTATCCAACAACGCAAATAGCGTTAGATCTCTGCTTGCATCAAATTCAAAGACTCTTCACTAAACAGCTCATAACTAAACTAACTCATAAAAAACCAACGCGAAACTTTAAAACGCACACATTAAAAATTCAAATTGCAAACAACAACAAAAGAACAAACAACAAAGAACAAAAAAGTACATGTACGCGTTTTTTAGGCAGAAATAACAAACAAAGAGATACCTTATAAACAGCTCTACATTGCCAGATCCTCGGTTCATAGTAACATTATTGACAACTTTTGTGTTTCAGGGGATAAATATAACCTAAAAATGTGCATACACCAGTAAACCCACAAAACTGTGTTTTTATCCTGAAAAGAAAGGCAAGGACGTATTCAAAAATTTAAATATACCTCATCTGCATGAACTAAATGAAAGCAAACATGCCAAATGTGAATTTATATTTAATACGGATTTAAATTTGTATTTATTTTTGGGAAATGGTGGAAACGATAAGTTAAAGTAAATAAAAGTGATCTGTTTATAGCATACGAGAATTTATAATCAGAACTTGTTGTTTTTAGCTCATATAGACAGATAGAGGGTTTGAATCGACTGTGAATGCAACTTAGGAATTGCATTATCCCCCTTTTTACCCATTTTTAATGGATACAGGGTATGACAAACAAGAGCAATGCAGTGCACGAAAAATGAAAACTTTGCTCAGAGCTGTTTTTGCACCGGCATAAAGAGCGGAACGCAAAATTCTTGTTTTCCCTGCCACACACACACACAAAACAGACGGCTGACGGCACTTTATGTTGTTGTTTTACTCAGGGCTAGAACAACGTTTTTTTTTTCAGCATATGGCGGCCGCTTATTGCACGTCTGTTGTTTATTATAAGCAAAGGAAATGCTTGACATGTCTTGTTCGTCTTGCTTCCTCTGTTTTACTATATTATTTGTTTCCACAGTTTTGTTTCTTGTTTTTGTTTTTCGTTTTTTTTGCCACTGGCATTAACAAACATTTTTTCCTTTTGTTTTCAACATTTTAATTATTTACTTCTTGGTTGTTATTTATTTTTATCGCTCACTTTTCTCTCAACTTTTGTACGGTCGGAGCGGCTACCTGAGCTTTTCTCTTGTCGTTTTTAAGGACTGCTCGATTCAGTTCCAGCAAATTTTCTTTTTCCTGTTTGTCTCGCCCGCTACTCAGGCGTCTTTCATCTTGATAAACATAATTCATAATATCGTCGTGTATCGCACCCGCACAGAAAGTTTCAAATTATTAATAACAATAAATTGTCTGATTTATTTAACACAATTAATGTCCATGTTTATTTGGTTTATTTTGCGTTTATTGAACGTAGATTCGAGGCCAAGATATTTTGACTTATTGACACATAAAATTGCCAGTTGTTTGGTTTAATTGTCTCAAGAGACATTTCATTTATTAATCAACTACCCAAGAAAATGTTTATGTGTATGTGTAAACATATGTATGTGTATATAATGCAAATGGTTTTCCAAGAACAAGTAAAATCAATGGTGATAATTCGCTGATTCCAGTTTAAAACCCTGTTTATTGCACATTCGGAAAGAACCAAACAATTTTAATACTATTACTAAAGCCGTATAGACAGAGAGACATGCATACATTTTAAGATTCATTTTATGATGTATTTGCTCCAATATTCTTATTAATTCTAATCCGCCTCTTAAAAAAGAATAATAATAAAATATATATATATATTTATTTATTTAGGATTTTAAAATGCCTTTCACTATAAAAAATGATTAAACCTTTTGTGAAATACAAGGAAAAATGCCTTACATGTTCATTTTAGTATTTAAAATATTCAACCACAAAAAATAATTTGATTTGCAATCGACAAAGCTTCTCGTTGTGGGCTCGTCTTTAAATATTGATACGTTAATTTGTATGTGCATACATAAACCCTGCAAAGTACAAATAATTTGTGCGAGCTCCAATTCAATTATAGCATGGAATTTATTTATTTTGCAGACCAAGCAACAGCGACCACAATTTGTTATCGACAGTTTATGGCCATTGATTAATTTATGCGATTATATGGGACATTTCTCGCTTGGATTGATGTGCTCTTCAGGGCACGAACGAAGTGTCTTTGAATAGAGCAATGCCAATTTAAGTGCTTGGAGATTGAATCACAGGAATAGTATGGGGGATATGAAACTCCTGTCATAAATACCCGTACATCAGCAAATGTGGTGCTCGACTTGACCCAGTTATAACATTTCATTTGCATATTTATTCGGACGCCTGTAATGCCTATAGAGAATAATGCGTATTGTTGTTATTGTTGATGTCGTTTCTCCTGCTGTGAGGTAGCAGTACCGGCATCGGCACCCAAAAAAATAAAAAACAAGGCAAATATTTGCCTTGACGTAAACTTCAACGATGCAAGAAATTCCAAACTGACGGAAAACCAAGCGCAGATATTGTAGCAACTTTGGCTTGGTATGGGACGGCGAGGCATGGCATGGCATTGGATGACATGGCATGGCATTGGATGGGGTGGGGTAGAGAAGGAAGATGGATAAACGCGTTGCTCGTGTTTATCTCTGCCGGCTGTCCAACGTCCAACGTTCCTCCTCCGGCCGGTGCGCCCGTTGCTTGGCACGTAGTTAGTTGTTACGCTATCTGTTCAATGACATGTGCTGAGTTCTGTGTGCCAAAAACGAGAATACTGGACGCCGCGCAATGTTGTTGTAGCTTGCGGATACACAAATTGAATTGCCTGAAGTGAAAATAAACGAACAGTTCGAGCGAGTTCAGCGCACTTTAAAAACTGTTCGTTGCAGCGCAACATCGTCTGAAGAGCCCCAGAAGCTCGAAGATAAATGAACGTTAATACAATTGCGTGCCGAGATTAATTTCTTTATTCCCGTTGCGAACGCACCCCCAACGCATTAGTAATGCATGTGCCAGTATCTCAAAGATAAACCCCGTATCATATTCTACGTAGGTGTGTGTGAGTGCAAGTGTGAGTGAGAGTGAATTGCGACTCGTGCCTGGCACTGCACATGGCTTCTGGCGCACTCTGAAGTGTTTCGGTGGTCTTTGCGGCTGCCTGCCGAGCTGCCTGTCTGTGTATAGCTCATGTTTCTTGAGTTACTCTTAGTTTTGTTGCTATTCGGCTCCGTATCTGTGTTTGTATTCGTTTGTTGTGGCTACACTCTAATTTAGTGGCCATCAAGTGCACATTGATAATTGGAACACTGCCAACTAGCGAGCATGGCGATCCCTTCCTCGCAGTGTGTTGCGAGCACACAGCCATAACTGTCACAGGCAAGCGCTTAGATGCTCAAACTTATCTATAAACATACATATATGTAAGTATGTATACAGCATGTAATGTACATGGGGCTAATAGCTGCGCTCATGCACAATGCAGATAGATTAGTTCTCTAAAATCTATAACGAAACAATGGGGGCAATCAGGGGGACACCGATACCAGCGACCACTGCAAGTCAGACACTTGACCGCACCCCTCCCCTCCCCTCCCGCGTGCTTCGACTGATGCAACTTTAAGCATGACAGGGCACAAAAGTCAGACAAACTGGCACACTGAATAGCTTGCTGGGTGTGGGCGTTTGCTCTGGTCATGACACTAAATCTGTATAAATATTCCTTAAGCGATGCTCACGCTTTGCCATGTCTCTCAGATTATGTCAAGGCTTATCTTGAGCTAAATCTAAGATGAAAAAGTAAAAGTAAAGTAAAAGTAAATGTAATTTTTAAATTAACTCACTTTTTAAACAGTATTATAATATTATGATATTGTATTTTTATTAAATAAAAATACGAAAAATATACAAATTCGCACAAAAAATAAATAAATAATCACTGCAATATGCATGAACTATTAATAATAGTTGACATTGAAAAATGTAAACAAGTTTGAATTCTTATTTGAAACAAAAAATATGATATGAAATTTAATCCAAAACATATGTCATCAACACCGCCCTTGATTGCGTAACCCTTAACACAAATATCCCGACGTCTACATAGCAATCAATTACCATATTTATATAAACATGTAAATACGACTTATGACTTAAATCTTAAAGCTTTTGCAAGTCTTCTCGTCCCTCGGTGCGTTTGTCGCCTTTCCTGGGCATAATTAAAAACTAGGTCGGCCCTGAAAAGCGCAGCAGCACTCAAGAGCTAGCTGGTTATATTTGGGCTGCTCGTAGCAGCTCTCGCTCCGCCTGTCGCGGATCGTGGATAATTAATTGATTGCCCATTTGATTGAACGTTTGATGGATGAGTGCAGTGACGTGTGTGCTCTGTTTTTGCCCGTGGCAGATTACATATTTGCCTTTGGTATCGGCGAACTATTTACTAACGGGGCCTGCCCTTTTCCTGTATCCTTTGCAGTAATTTGCCTCGACAAGAGACACAGCAACAGCCACAGCCACTGCAACAGCAACAACCACAGCCACAGCCATGGTGATAAGCAAACCCGACTCGACGTCAAATGGGGCGGCGGCGGGTGCTGCTGCAGCCGCAGCCGCAGCTGCTGGTCTGGAGGCTGCCGCGAATAGCATGGCTCATCGGTCAGGCATACCACAGGATCAAATAGACAATATTTTGAGCGGCATTGCCAACACGGGCGATGTCAAAATGAACAATCATCGCAAAAAGCTGCGACAAAGGTGAGTCCTAAGTTCGTTGCCACAAATTCAAATTCTATAGCTATACTCTCTTTACAGATTTGATATTATTAAGAAATTAGGTCAAGGCACTTACGGCAAAGTGCAGCTTGGTATTAATAAGGAAACGGGCCAGGAGGTGGCCATCAAAACGATAAAGAAATGCAAAATCGAGGCAGAGGCAGATCTGGTGCGCATCAGACGAGAGGTGCAAATCATGAGCTCAGTGCAGCATCCCAACATTATACACATATACGAAGGTACCTAATCCGTCCACCTATACCAACTGTTGGGCTAACTCTGAGTAAATCATTTACAGTATTTGAGAACCGCGAAAAAATGGTGCTAGTTATGGAGTTTGCCGCTGGCGGTGAGCTATACGACTACCTGTCCGAACGCAAGGTGCTCAGCGAGGAGGAGGCCCGTCGCATCTTCCGTCAAGTGGCTACGGCCGTCTACTATTGTCACAAGCACAAGATTTGCCATCGCGATCTGAAGCTGGAAAACATACTGCTCGATGAACAGGGCAATGCCAAGGTATAGTCACTAACACAAACAAATCTCTTAATTTGTGGATTGAAAACCATTGTGTAAAACTGTGCTGCGTATGATCAGATACACTGCAGATGAAGCGGGCAGGGCAGTTCAGAGACACAGATAATTATAATAATGGTTCTCATTTTGAGTAGTAAGTAGTTTTTCTCTGTAAGGCAACCCTCTGGCTGTGAAATGTGAGATGCTCTGCAGTTTCGGAGTACTTTTTGTACTTGTTCACGAAATGAAAAGAGTATATTGGGTTTGTGCAATGTCCGTCTTGCTATCCGTCCGTTTGTCTGTACGAATGCAATCTTTTTCGCCTCTATTGACTTGACTTGACTTGTAGGATATACTCGTGTAGATCCACATCAGATAAAGTATCACGATTTTTTGGCTACGTCCACCGGGGACGTGGCATATCGATTTAATCTATATATCTCCCTTATTTTTAAGGCTAGATACATCAAATACATAACATTTTTGCAGATAGATTACGGATGACTTCCTCAAACTTTTTTGGACACGCCGACTCCCAACCCCATAATCACAAAAATCGTTATTTTCACAACATCAATGCTGGAAAGAAGAATTTTAACGCATGTGCATTTATTTATTTATTTTTTTTTTTTTATTTGCCCAAAGCGGTACGTTTTATGTTCGAACCCCAGTCCAAAGGCATATTTTGTGTTGGTTTTTTTTTTGTTTTTAGCGATTGAGTTTACTTTTTGGTGCATACCAAAAGGGGTTGGTAAGTGACATTGTCAAACGGCAATAGGACCCCGCCCACCGCCAACCTTCATGTTAGCTATTTAGATGAGACATTTTAATAGTTGTTATTTTTAAGCTATTTAAATTAACTTATTGTTAACTTTCTACAAAAAAAAGGTCTCGCTAAGGTTTTAAATTATTTTGAAATGCTTCTTTCACAGATTGCCGACTTTGGCCTGTCAAATGTGTTCGATGATCAGCGCCTGCTGGGCACCTTCTGCGGTTCTCCGTTGTACGCCTCGCCTGAGATTGTGGAGGGCACTCCGTACCAGGGACCCGAGGTGGACTGCTGGTCCTTGGGCGTGCTGCTCTATACTCTAGTCTACGGTTCCATGCCCTTTGATGGCTCCAACTTTAAAAGACTTGTCAAACAGATCAGCCAGGGCGACTACTATGAACCTCGCAAGCCGTCGCGTGCCTCAACACTTATTCGCGAAATGTTGACGGTGTGTCCACAAAAGCGAGCCACCATCGAGCAGATTTGCTCGCATTGGTGGGTGAACGAGAACGACAATGTCTCCTGCCTTGATTTGGCCGAAGATTTGGCCAACCAAACGCCTGTACGCCTCGATGTGCTCCTCTCACTGACGCCGACTGCGATTACAGCTGATCAGCTGGTCGTGCCATCGGCAGAGTGCGCAGCGGCGGCAGCAGCAGCTGCCAAGGCAGCGGCCAACGAGCGCGTTCAACGGTCGCATTCGGTGGGCTCCATACGTGATATTAGCGCACCCAACACAGAGGCAGAGCGCCGCATTCTGGACATGGTTGCTGGTGAGTTGACGGATATCGATTGTTGAATACATCATGCTTGTAAAGACCATAAGACCCTAGAGCTCCTCCGCGCACAATTTTGTATTATATGTATATTGAAAGGGCTGTGAACTAACTTGGCATACACAACAATGTGCCCTGCCCACCACCCACTAACTGCTGCTCATGCGGTCCCCCTGCTCCACCTCCTCCGGCCACCTAACAATCGAATGAACCACACTCAAGTGCACTAAACAACTTGATACCAAATCCATTTAACCATTCTCATTAAACCACGCCTCCCTTTCTCTCTCTCTCTCTCTCTCTCTCTTTCTTTCGTTCTCTTTTTCGTTCTCCCGGTGGTGATCATGGTTTCTTAGCTGGTGGCGAGGCTGCGCTGATGCCCTCACCCACACGCACCATAACGCCCTCCCAGAGTCCCGTGCAAGCCAAGCGTAAGCTGCAGCCCACGGTGTCCACCGAAAACGCTGCCGGGACCACGGCCAAGAAAAAGGAGAAGCCGGCCAACAGTTCATTTGTCATCAGCGAAGCCACCGCACCATCACTTGCGCCACCGACACTAACAGCACCACCCCCACCAACACCAGCGACGGCGCCCCAGGCCATGGAGACTGAAAGCGCTGCCCCTGCTGAGGAGCAGCCAACGCCGATATCGGCGCCCAGCTACTCCCCACAGGACATGCAGCAGCTGGGCAATTTGTGCGAGCAACTCATTGGCGACGCTGTTGCACCACCCACCACTGTGGTGCCGCGGCAGCCAACACGTGCCAAACTAGATGCCGTGGTTGAAACACCCGAGGAGAAGGACGCCACAAAAGTGATCAAAAAGTTTGTGAACAAACATAAGACGGCCGATTTGGTGAACGCGATCAATGAGAGCGCCACTGGCAAGGTGGCGCCCAGCTCCAATGCGGCAGCGCAGCCGGCCCCAGCAGCGCCCTTCGTTCGGAAGTGTAGCCTGCAGGACGAGTCCACGCTCAACAAGTTCAATGCGGATCGGCGCAAGTCGCGCATCCTGGAAACAGCGGAGAAGTTTCAGCCACCGCCGCCGCCAGCAACAGCTGCCGCGCCGGAAAAGCCTAAGAAGCTCAGCATACCCGGCGTCAGCGTGGGCAGCTTCAAAAAAGAGTTCGAGCGCAAGGCCACAAATTCTACGCCTGTGGCCGGACCCACCCCAGGTGAGCGTCGCGCTCAGGAGCAGGTGGCCGCTGCAGCGGCCGCGGCTCAAGAGGCTGAGGCCCAGGAGGCCTTGGCCACGCCGCCACCATCGCCAGTAATATCCGGCGCTCTAGAGGCCAGCGATTCCAAGAATTCGGTGACCTCCATTTCGCTGGACGAGGCGCGTCGCTCCATGGAGAACTCGATTGCGCTGCTGCGCCAGGCGCAGAACGAGTCTAACAAAGAGCTGGACCAGCTGTGCGCCCAAACAGAGACAATCGGCGTCAGCGAGCCAACGGCGGAGGATCGCGAGCGTAAGTTGAAGAATGCGCGCGCCATAATCGGAAACGCCATACAGCCGGGTAAGTGGCCAATGCAACTGCATGTCAGTACTCGACTACTATACTGGATAATGATAAATTAAGCTAAGCCCGCAGCGCTTTCGAGTTGACTACCAGCACTTCTATTCTCACATTACCAAGCAATAGCCTCTGGCACAAGTCTAGCGGCTCAGCAGTTAAGCGAAATTGCACAACGCATTCGCAGCGTTCTCATAAATTCGATACGAAAACCTATAGATATTCCAATAGTTTTTTTTTTTCAAACAGACTTTCAATTATAATTCTTTGGATATAGGTTATATGCGATTTTAGAGTTTTGAAATGATTTCGAAAGATTTTTGCATTTTGCAAATCCCTTTGTTCTACTGGTTCGTCATATTACATTTTTGGTAAAATGATTATTCAACTATATTATATATATATATATATATATATATATATATATATATAAATTATAACATTCTTAACCAAAGTATTATTTATGTGGACGACTTGTCCTTCTGCTAGAAAATTCGTAGCTCTAAAAACTGAATTATCAGAATAGTCATTTTAAATATATAGAAAATCTAAAATTCTAGGATTTTCATTTTTTATATATCTTTATTAACAAATTAAAAAGAAAGGACCCCTAACGCATAATTCAATAAAATTAACTACATTTCAAACAGAATATATTATAAAAGTTCGTCATATAGAGAAAAAATTACAAATTTTCGGGACTTAGAAGATAATTTAAATCCTAGAGCTTAAATATTTATTTCTCATATACATATGTATTTTCACAAATAATTCGTAAAATTGTATTGAAATAGTGTTCAGTCGTTGGCACTACATTTCCCATTTATGGATCAATTTTACCATATAGGAAACATTTCAATAACATTTTTTCAATTGTTTTTTGGCCGAGTTCAGTTACGAATAGAAGTATAATTTACTTTTCCGACAGCATCTTAAAACTTGAAATTTATTAACAATTCGTATAAAGTTTTAGAATTTAACGTTTAAAATTTGAATCAGAATTTACTTAAAAAAAAAATGTGCCAAAACCAAATGTTAAAAATATCAGTGCGATATATATGTATATATAACGATAAATTCGCGATTTAAGATAAAACGAGACGGTCACACGCGAGAAGAAGAGAGAGAATGGTCGAAGAATATAAATGTGTCGCGAATCGAAAAAACGAAATTGAAACGAATTTGGACGAATTAAATTGAAATTGTCATTGTGTTGCCTTAAAAAATACTACTATTATTATTTTTTACTTTAATAAAAAAAAAACCATCAAAATTTAAAACTTATGATTTTGATAGCCGAACTTTACAATACGTAACGAAATTGATTCCGCTCTTATCTGCTAACTGGTCGAGACTTGTGCATTGCTTTCAGTTTATGCGTCTTGTATTTCCACATATTTACATAGTTATTTCCCCACTTTCGATGTGTATGTAAAATGTTTTGCCAGCGGAGTGCTGCATGGATTATATTTGGCTTTTGGGATATAATCTGATACACTCATAATTAAAATTAATTGAACCGATTCCAATTGCAAATCGCTTGGTCATGCCAACAGATCATAGTCCCAAAGTAAACAGAGCACCCGCCACACTCATTTCTTTACTTTTCATTGTCTCAGATTCACCTGTCCGCTCTCTATCTCTCTCTCTTGCTCTATGCCATCTGTTCGTGCACCACAAATACACGCCTACACACACACACACACACATTCTCATCATATTCATTGAATCATCATCTTAATTTTAGTGATACGCAGGCCAACACCATTATTTGGCATCGGCAACGGCTTCGGCAGTGGTGCTGGCGCCGGCGGGTTTGGGGGCGGTGCCATGGCACCAATGCGCGCCGAAAGCAACAACAATTTCGTCAGCAGTGGTAGCAACAGCAACAGCAACAGCAGCAGCAGCAGCAGCCCAACCACTGCACCGCCAAACGCATTGGCAGTTGCCAAGCAAACGATTCAGCAGCGGCTGTTCGCAAGCGGCGTGCCTGGAGCGACACCGCCGACGACCGCGCAGCGTGCGGCCATCTGGCAGCCGCAGGCCGCCTACAGCACGGCAAGCATATTCCAGCCGTTGCCCACCAGCAGCCCGTTCAGGCAGCTGCAGCAGCAGTACCAGCAAAAGTGCCAGAAGGCAGCTCACCAGCAGCAGCAACAACAACAGCAGCAGCAGCAGCACCAACGACCGGCCAGCAGTGCCTTGTTTACGCCACCGCCCTCGCCGCTGTACGCCCCCAGCCATGCCCACGTCCAAGCCAGCAGCAACAGCAACAACAACAACAACACGATGCCTATTATCAATTACAATGTCAGCCCGCGTACGAGACCATTTCATAATCAAGCTCAAGACACTCTCAATACATCTGCCTTGCCTGCGGCTATGTGGCTGAAATGTAAGTCTTGGCAGCGGCTCCACTGTGCCACTCGACGCCCAACTGCCCACCTGCCCACCTGCCTACCTGCCTGCCTGCCTGCCCTGCTGTCAACCAAATCCGTTTCGTTCCAATTGCGTTCGTTTAGCAGATGCCATGAGGCTGGTTACCGTTTGACACATCGAACTCGATAGCACATTTGGCAAGATCTTTGGCCAGAAGATGTAGTAACTTAACCAGCGTCATAGCATCCTGCGTTCTGTGTGTGTATTTCTCTGTAGTCTCTGCCTCTCTGTTTCTTTCACTCACTCTATCTTGAATCAAAATTTGTCTTTTACGTTGTCGTTGTCGTTGCTCTGCTTTCCTTTCGCCCATAAATGGAACTCTGAACAAACCAAAACCAAAGCTATTTATCTTTGCTGCTCGTAGACTTTGTTGGCTCTTGTTTATTGTTGTTGCTATCGTTGTCAGTTTCGTTGTTGTCGTTGTTGTTGTTGTCGTTGTTGTCGTTGTCGTTGTGCTCGTTGTTCTGCTCGTTCTTGTTAGTATCTCGTATCTGTAGCTGCCTTAGCCGCTGCTATTCGCTGCCGCTTCAACTTAACTCCCTACACATAGGCGCACACACACACTCAACCACACACACACATAGACAGCAACACACACGCTTAAACCCTGATTGTTTGGCCCTTAAATACTTCCAAGCCAGCAACCAACCCTTAAGTTGCCATATCTTTCTATGCTTCTTGCCTAATTGTTCGTGTTCCAACATGGCCCACTATGAAAAGGACATACTAAATGTTTAAAAATCCTTTAAATCCCTCACACACAGCTTCACCGGGCGGAGATGGCACGCCAGCCGGCGCAGTGAAAACCTCGACCGCTTCCATTACGCTCAAGTCGGCGACGTTGCCGCGTCGCAAAATCAATGCCAAATCAGAGGTGCAGCTGGACATTAAGCCGCGCATTCCGGAGCAGCCGCAGCCGGCGATGCGCTTCAGCACCGAGATGCAGCACCCAGTCGCCGATTTGCGCAGTGCGCCACCCCGCGAGGGTCCCATACCGTACAGCCCCATCAAGACCTCGCTGCAGGCGCGGGCCACCAGCCTCGAGCCGAAGGAGCACATCATAACCATACAGCGGCCGCCAACGCAACAAGCCTACGGACGCACCAACTCCAACACCACGAACCGGTGAGTGCAGCCAACTCCAGGTGGCTTTAAACGGGATGCCCCAATGTCGCTTTTAATTGTAATCCCTTGCAGCTCTGGTTCGCTGTCACGTCAATCCACTGGCGAGTCCGAGACAGAAACAACGGCCACCATGTCGCAATCAACCGTGACTGGCGGCCCGGGCGTCTCGCAGCCCATTAAGAAGAGTCCACGTGAATTTATTATACCGATTGCCGTGGAGGGTGGCGGCTTCATCACGCCACGTGAGCGCAGCGTTGAACCATCCGAGTCAAGTCACACAACCGCCTCCAGTCGCTCGACATTCAGCCGGCTGCGTCCTTCGCATCGCATTGGGTAAGCTTGGCAGCGAACTTGTGCAACGATTTTGTATTGATTGTGTTAAACTTTGCTCGCAGGTCACTGCTCAGCGAAAGCGGGTTCGATGAGAGTTCGCCATTCCAAAAGATGCGCACAACTTCCATCAATCGCGACGGCGGCGACGATGACTCGCTCTTTACCCCGCACAGGCTAAGGTTCGCCAGTCCAGTCTCTCTCTGCATATACTTAACTCAATTCTGCATTTCTGTTTGTTGCTTTTCGTTTTTCGCTTTGGCATACGCAGGAGCTCGAGACCGGTTAAGAAAATTAGCCAGGACAACGATTCACAAAGCTCTGGTGAGGAGGATGACGACGATGGTTTTGAGATACTTACCGCGGAGAGCCTGTTCTCGACTTTGCTGCAACGTGTAAGTTAAAATGCCGTTGCTACACATCATATATCCATATTCAACCACAAACATATTCAATTCACAGGTGCGTGCGCTCACGAATCGCATGAACGTAAACAGTGACCTGACAGCCGGGTTTCCCAGTCATTCTAGTCGCCTGCTAACGGATATCTCGCGGCAGGCACAAGGCCACAGGCCATTCTGGGGCCAAAGCAGTCCCTTCGGCAGGTGAGTTAATGGGGTCTGGCCCCCAGCGAGTATTTCTATCACAATCAATCATAATTAACTTTTAATTATACATTATGAGAGTTGCCCAACAATCACAACAATTTTGTTAAAAATCTTTTCAAAAATCTCTTACATGCTGCTTTCGAAATAATTATGCTTAAATAATAACTGCAATAATTTGATAATCTGCTCAACCAACTAACCAAATAGCGAGCATAGGTCTCAAGTCAGTTATAGCTATACTCAAACGGTTGAAAAGAAGCAAGTGTAAGTATGCAAAGAGAAAACATGTACTTCTTTTAAATGAGACATAAAGCAGCACAGATTTTGCCCCAGATTTCGTATATCATCATCTATCTACTGCTATAATTAAATCCTTAAATTCTATCCAAAGCTTTGCTATGCCCTGCTATACCCGCCTATGTTTCTTAGGTGCAGACAACGTTTGCAAAGGGGCTTTAACATTACGACCCGCATACGCGATTGGTTGATCGATTGGCCTGGTACCAAATGCTGCCTGTAAGTTGGCCCTCTCAATGTGCAAGTCCTTTAGCTAAACGTTGTCTGACACAGCACACACACACACACACACACACACGCACACACATACACACACATAGTATGTACATAAGTATAACAAATACCGTTGGCTCTCTCTTTAACAGTCGCCTGAACAGCGCCAGCAACAGCAGCGGCCTCGGCACTCCCTGGCGTCATAGCATGTCCCGGGATCTGGGCAGCGACATGGAGTCGATATTCTCGCGCACGGGTGCCACGCTGCCAAGAGGTGAATATCACAGATTAAAGAGTAAATATTTAGATCAGTAGGCAGACAACAAGCAACAGATACCAAGCCAAGCCAAGCGAAGTGCAGCGAAGTGAAGCAACTGCAATTCTCGAAACGAACGCAACGTGAAACGTAAAAAAGTAAAAATAACAGCTGCAAAAGTATGCTACGTAAATAAGAAATTTCAATTTCGATATATACTTGTATTCACATTTCTAGTAGATGTTGATGTATGCTAAAAACAAAACAGAAACAAAAACCAAAACAAAAAACAACAACAACAAACAAAACAAAGAAAAACAAAACAAAACAAATCAAGTGAATACCTACTACTATATCTACTTATTTAGTCTAAACAAGTTCGTGCAGCCTGAATACACCCCTTAAAAAACAAACAAACAAACAAACCAACCAACAAAAATAAGCAATTAATTAAGTGTCTACTGTAATTATCAATTGAAAATGCCAATTTTTACTTACTTTGACAAATCCTTTTATGTTCTATTCTGATTTATTTTGAGTTTATTTTATATATTTTGTGTGTGCGCACATTTCTATAATAGCATATCCATCTCAATAAGTTGTGAAACTATCAAAAGTAGTACTCTATCTATCTATCTATCTATCTTTATATCTATCCATCTAAATGTTTATCAATTTATCTATCTATATATTGATCTTTTGCTACCTGTCCTAGAGCACAATAACTTTTGTTATTAACCTATTAAATGCTGCTGCTGCTTTACAATTTACATACATAGATACCTTATATGTATCTACATATTTAAACATATATTTTGCTATACACTCTTATTGAAGACATATTTAAGCTCTCGTAGCCCAACGTACCCAGCCGACTCAATTAAATGTGCCTCTTATTGTTCTCTTCGTAATGTTTGCACAGTTTATTATTTATTTATTTATCTATTTATTTAATTTAATTAAATTGTCTTATTATTTGCTTAACAAGGTTTTTAATTTGATTAAGTATTAAAATGTTATGCAATTTCGCAATGATGATAGAAAAAATGTCAAACGTGAAATGTCAAATATGAAATCGTATTCAAAGTTTTGAATATCTGCGCAATTATATAGTTATTTATATAGACCTTTTAGCTTGGCCAATAAAACAAAATGCTCAACAACAAATAAGCATGTACATATATGCATATATATTTATATGTTTTACAGCTACAACAAACCATACACAA
Organism: Drosophila colorata; assembly: GCA_035041545.1. NCBI lineage: Eukaryota > Metazoa > Arthropoda > Insecta > Diptera > Drosophilidae > Drosophila > Drosophila colorata. The sequence continues at coordinate 2,510,840 of JAWNLD010000680.1, read as the reverse complement.
ATTTATTGGTGACAACAGAATTTGGCAAGCACACGAAATTTCAATTAATTTACGTTTACTCGTATGTTATTAAAAATTGTTAAAAAAAAAAAAAAAAAAAAAAAAAAAAAAATTGTCAATACCATAGCAGGAAATGTACTTAATCGTAAAACCGTGCGGCTAAATGAACAAATTTAACCCATAAATAATTTTATTACATTTTACAGTGAGAACAATTTTGATGACAATAAAGCGATCCACTTTTGTTTTAATAATCTAAAAAGAAACGAAACAAAAACAAATACAGAAGAAAAATAAACCATGGCTATTTTATTTCGAATAACAAATTGTTTGACAACCAAAAGAATTTTGTTAAATAAATATTTACATATACATACATAATATTTTAATTATTGTTGTACAGTTTGCAAATGGCCCCGCTACCTTAAATTTGTTTTAGTTTTATATATATATTATTTTTACCATAAACACAGCCAAAAGAAAAAAAAAAAAAAAAGGAAAAGCGCTAACCAAGCAAGTTGTTTGAGTTCCAAAGTTATTGTTTATGTTTTTAGTTTAATAATTAAACCAAATTTGTGTTGTACAAGAAATTAATTTATAACACCACTAAGCACACACATACATACACACAAACACACACATGCATTTGAAGCTTATCGATGTAGTTAATTTTGTCCACGCTGTTTAATGCTGTGTTAAAGCTGATCAACCACCAACCAAAACCACAACCGCAACAACAACAACTAACTTGGCACAAACACCAAAAACAGATATCAAAATCAAAATCCAAATTCAAAATAAAACCAAAAACCAAAAACAAGTTTCTGAGTTCTGGGCTATTTTTAATCAACAAGAAAAATGTATTTAATACGAATTTGTTTATAGCAATTTTAATAATGTAAACAAAAAAGCTATGAATTTTATCCATCGATAAACAGAAAACGCTGTTTTGAATAATATTAGCAATCTTAAGAAAAACTAAAACAAAAATGTCCAAAACTTTGAATACGATAATGTACAAAAATGTTCAGCTACTAATTGTTGTCATTCTCTGAAGCGCAAACATATATTTTTTTTATCATCAGCAAACAACACAAACCTTGAGCTGCTCTTTTTCTTCTTCTTAACCTTAACTGCAACTGCAACTGCAACTGCAAATTTCATTCTCATACTCACTTAGGCGCCGCTAATTTGGCTTAATTTAATATTACATTATATGTTAGTTAGTTAATTAACGAATTGTTTATTTGCAATTTGTTGGCCATTTACACATTTCGTGCTTATTTCGTTTACAGTTGGTTTATCTTTAACAACTACCACGCCCACAAAGCATGTTATAACCATTAACAACAGTCCGTTCAATACCACCATCACCAATACCAAAACCAAAACCAACACGCAACTGCAACCCGCCATAATTGCAACGGCCACAACAACATCAAGAAAATTCGCCGTCGCCACAGCGCCGCAGTTAACCATCGGCCAGGAGCGAAGCAAACAAGCGAACGCCACAACAACACCCTCCAAGACAGCAAAAACCATCAGCACCACCACCACTGCCACAATCACAACCACAAGAAACCTCAAGAAGCCATAAAGCAGCCGATGCAAATTCAATTGCAGATGCGGATGCAGATGCAGGCGCAGATACAGATGCAAATGCGGATGCAAGTGCTGGGAGCTGTTTGGTGTTTTGCTTGGCAGCAACTGGCAACAATTAATTAACATTTTTGGTTAAAAATCTGAATTTTACATATTTGTTTATTGTTGATTTGAATTCACCTGTAACAAATTTGGCAACGCATTTCATTAGCAACACATTTACCGTTCAGTATGTGCCCAGAGGCATACTGCTATAAACGTAGAAAATGCTGTTTACTAAACACTAATTCAAGCTTTAAGTAACTGAACTTATTTTTTATAATTTTGTTCTGTTAAAGTAATAACAAATTGAAAATTATTCGAAATTTGGCGAGTTTGAATGGGCCAAGTGTGAGAGTAGGGACGTAGAGAAGATGATTGTTACAGCACTTGACACATATTGTGATCTTAAATTAATTTTAAACAATTTAAATTATTAATGTAATTGCTCAATTTGAGTTTGATTTAAGAAATCCACAAAAAACATACCATTTTCAAGTCATTTACCGAACTCAAGCAGGGTATTTCTCTAGCGCAAATGCTGCTTCTAGCATTGAAACTAAGCAATATTTTATACACACACACACACACACACTCGTACATAAACATTATAATAATAATACTAAAACCTTTTTTATATGCTGATATGCAAATGAAATAAAAAAAATCGTTAAACTTGATGAATTGCGAAATACATAAAACCAAAATAAAAAAAAACCCAAAAATTGTTATTCTTTTATACTCCTGCACGTGAGCTAATCATTGTTATTGATTGGAACGAATTTATAATTGTTGTGTGTTATTATTGTTATTATTATTACTATTGTTGTTTTCCTTAAACTATAATTGCTTTAACGAGCTAACCCCGCTATGTTACTCTAGATCGATCCAGTGTGCAAAGTTCTTTTGGTTGCAAACAAACAAAATATTTACAGGTGCGCCTGGGCAGCGACTCGGAGTACAGGTACTAAGTAAATGTAAAATGCTTCAACTGCATTCTTATGCATTACAGCCAAGTAAGTAAGCTTGAAAATTGGCCCCACAGCACTTCCCTAGCTCGCCGCGCCGAGAAGAGTCTACACCAACTGATGATGCTCGAGACTTAAGCCACAAATTTACCTCTACCATTCACAGGCCATCACGCCAGGGGCAGTGCCAGCAAGCCGAAGTCAGCGCCGGGCAATGTGGAGAATGGAGATGGCCAGACGATGAGTGCAACTGCAACGGCATCTGAGGGGAGTGGCGAGGAACCACTCGATCTGGCCGACTTGGATCTGTCGCGCCTGCGACTCAGCAAAAAGGATCTCGAAACGCTGTCCAGCATTACGCCAGGTCTGCCCAAATGCTTTCAGGAGCAGCTGCTGGCCAAGCTGCCGCCAACGCAGGCCCGCAAGTTATCGCGCACGCTGAGCGTTCAAAGTGGCGCTGTCAGCGGCACTCCGGCTATAAAGGTGTACAAGCGCAGCCAGAGCAGCGGTCGCGGTTATCTGCCGGAGCAGCCCGAGGAGGACGTCAAGCCCAAGGCGCTAACGGATGCGCCCAAGACGACCGCGGCCAGCACGGCCATCTATCGACGCAGTCTGAGCCGAGCGCCCAGCCAAGGTCCTGCTCAGGAGACAACGGCTGCCGCACTGGCCACCAAAAGCCGCAGCAGCAGCGTCTGCCGGGACGACTATGGCAAGTCCTCGTTATGCAACAGCAGCTACACCAGCGAAATCAGCGACAAATATAAATACTACTCCCCGTATCTGAGCAAGTCGAGCAATGCGACAGCGCTGACGAAGGAGGTGCCGGAAAAGCGTTATAGCGCTGCGGTGGGGCGTCCACCAAGTGGCTACCTGTCGCCGCCACCACTAGCTGCTAGTGTGGCCGTGACCGACGGCAGCAGCTCCCTGCGTAGACGCTCCTCGCAGCGTCGAATCTCACGCTTTCTTCGGCCCGACTTCTTCGACGAGCCACGCGAGCGCGAACCTCAAAGCGTCCTGCGGGAGGTGCGGGAAAAGTCCTGTGATCACTTGGAGCCAGCGGATCTGCATCTTGATCAGCGCAAGCACAGCCTGCCCAATGTGGAGTCCGAGGAGAAGCCAAGCCAAACAACGAAGCGACACGCCCGCAACAAGAGCATGGAGCAGTTCCCTGACGAAGTGCCGGAGCCACAGCTACAGCCACAGCCAGCCGTGCAGCAGGCCGAGAAGCGGCGCAGCCAATCTCGTCTGCGAGAATTGGAAACGGATCTCGACAAGCACGATCTGGCAAACAAGATACTGCAGGAACTGCAGCTGCTATCCGCGGTGCGCACTCAGAGCGAGCACGAGCAGCGTTTGACCTCGGAGCTGGCGGCTGCTGAGGCGCCGAGGGGCGACAGGTCTGCAGAAACGTCCACCATAAAGAAGCTGAAGAAAACTAAGTCAAGGGACAAGAGCATGGAGCAGAGCAACGACGCAGATGCCAGCAAGCCAACGACCACCACAATAACAACAACAACAAGCACGCAGCTCGTGCGGAAAGTCAAGAAGGTGGTGAAGAAAGCAGCAGACGAAGCCTCGGCATCCCAGCAGTCGCTTAGTGCGGAAACACAACCCAGTGAACTGCCTGCACCAAAGGAAACCAAGCTGAAGCGACCCAAATCATATCCAATGAAGGATCTGGGCCTAAGCCTCAAGGGCAACGCGGAGTTGCCTTTGCCCGATGCAACAGCCTCGGCGCTGCCCAGCAAACTGCCCAGTAAGCTGCCCACGGCCACGACGGAGGCGTCTGCTGACGCCGCACCCAGAGAGAGCCGCCTGATGCGACCCAAAAGCTACCCGGCCACAAAGTTGGCCATGCCCAAGGATATCAGGAAAGTGACACGCAGCGGCGCGGCCATTCCCAGCATAGCCGAGACGGCGTTAAGCTCCAAGTCCACATCGGAGGAGAAGTCGCTGTCAGCCACGCCCACAGGCGCAATAAGCGCGGTATCTGAGAAGGACACTGGCTCCTCCTCGACAGAATCGCGGCCGACGACCATTAAGAAAATGATCAAAGTGTCCAAGAAATCCAAGCTGGTGCCGCCTACGCCAGTTACCCCGACTACGCCCTCAACCACAACGACCACGACGACGCCTGCGGACAGTTCCAAGGAGTCCAGTCCAGTGATCAAGGCCAAGGAGAAATCGCCCGAGAAGAAGCCCAGCAAAGGCCTGTTCTATGCCATTGGCCAGAAGTTCGAGAAGCTCCGCGACTCTGCGATGAACAAGGAGAAGAAGGCCAGCACGTCCAGCGCAGCGCTGGTGTGCACTCAAAAGCAGGGCTCGCCAGAGGAGCGCAGCTCCCCGGAGAAGTCTGCATCCACGTTGCTGCGGAATAAGAAGACCCTGGATGCGGACAAGTCGCTGGTGGCCGTCGCAGAGGACAAGCGCGTGGACAAGCGATCGCGCTTTGACAGCATGCTGCGCTCGCTGCGGGAGCGGTCCGTGCCACGCTCGCAGCCGGCGACCAGCGGCAGTCCCAAGCGCTCCGCCAGCGTGGAGGAGCTGCACGCCGACAGCGGCAGCAGCGGCAAGCAAAGCGGCGCAGTCAACAAAATGCTAGGTGGACTCCTGCGACGCTTCGATCGCGAAAGCAGCGAGCAGCGGCGCGTGCGCAGCACACGCTCCACCAGCAACATTGAGCGACAGGTGCGCGAGGAGCAGGATACGTCGCTGCCCACGTCGCCCATCTACCAGAACGTGGCGAAAGCCAAAGCCGTGCCCGCCGAGGTCAACTGCAACTGTGAGGCAATCTGTCCGGACTGCATACAGAATCAGGGTGCGACGAACGGCGGCACGGAGACGACTACAACGACGACAGCAATAATGACGCCGACGGTGACGGCGACGGCGACGGCGACGGCGATTGGCGGCGTGCAAAGCAACAAGGAGAAGCGCAGGGGTCTCATGCTGGACCTGAGCAACGCGAACAGCGCAAGTGCGAACGCAAACGCCGCGGGAGCGACGACGAGCACTGCCACTAGCACGACTAACACGAGCGGCAGCTACCGGGGCGCCAAGACGAACCCGGCGCTGCTCAATGGCAACGGGCTGTACTCGAATTTGCCGCCGTACCCGGGCGCCGTGAAGAGCGCCTCCTCCAACAACAGCTCGAGCCAGCAGTCCGTGGACAACGCGACCAACAACAACTCCGTCAACACCAACAACAACTGCAGCTCGCAGACCTCGGGCTACCGCACCTCGTCGGCGCACGAGATCAACCGCAACAACCTGTTGACGCCGTCGTTTGAGAACATTGCCAACTACTCCTCCGACTCGAGGAGCTATCAGGACGACTGCGCCTCGACCTCCACGTTCATGTCGCCGACCGAGGAGCCGGAGCTGTACTTTGACAACTGGTCCATTTGCTCCGAGGACAACTACATGCTGCATGCCACGCCCTCGCCGACCGTGTCACGCCTCTCGCGCGCCTCGCAGCTGTCCTCGCCCACCCGGTGCTCGGAGAGCTCTGACCCCAACGAGAGCGTCATCGATCGCATTAAGCGGCGCAGCTTCTACAGCCGCTTCAACGAGCAGAAGCCCCGACGCACCAGCAGCATTGTGGGTCCCTCGGCGGTGCGGGACTATTACCGGGAGCAGCAGGCAGCGGTGAAGGCGCGCTCCAGCCAAAAGTTGCATCCGCCCGATGTGGAGGCACGCGCCCATTCGCCGGATATAGCACAACAGTTCTTCAGACCCTTGAAGCTAAGTCCCGTGGGCACGGAGCTCAAACCGCCCGTGTACCGCTCGCCCCTGGACTATTCCACCTCTGCGTCGGCCGGTGCGACCAGCAAGCCTCGCAAGAGCCTCAACGACATTCGCAACACCTCGCCATCGTTCCTGAGCAAGCGCTATGAGCCGCACGACTACAGCGCCGTGCCGATGCGCTACAAGAGCTCCTCCAGCTCCAGTCCCAGCAACGGCGCCGTGGGCGGCATCAACGGCTACTACAACACGTACAATCCCAAGCGCCGCTCCTCGTACACGTTGAATGGCACGCTGCCATCGGGCGCCGGCAGCAGCGCCGGCACCAGTAGCCATTTGGATGGATACGCCACACTGGGACGCCGCTCCATTCGACCCTACGACCATCGCACCATGTCGTTGCTGGAGCCGCCAACCACCGGCACCAGCGGCGCCAGCAGCAGCGGCGCCGGCACCAGCTACCACAGGCGCGAGGCTCGTACTCCAGTACGCGACTACACCTCCAGCATATCGCGGTAAGTGCTCCATCCTGTCGCATTTGCACCCCTCACTCAGACCTCCTCTCCGCTCTTGCTCCCCTGCAGCTCTGGGTCGCGTTATCGCACCTCGTCGGCAACGCGCAGCCCCACAAACATTTGATGTTCCACACCGCAGAATGGCTTCTGCATCTTCTGTTACTACTCCAAACGAAAGAAGGGTGCCCATGCCTCAGCCATGGGCACGCCGCCAAACACAACTGCCTCCTCGTCGGCCTCAGCCTCGTCCTCGCGCGCCAGCAGCGGCGGCATAAAGAAATTGATGCAAACCGCACCGCAGACCCATCATAATCAGCATAGGTTCTAGGAGGCCCAACAAGACCTAATGCTGCCGAAGATTGTGACAGCTTAGGTATTTCAAATTCGGAATGGCGCCCACTTTGAGTGCACCAATTTAGGCACAACTGATTTTTGATATTTTTTATATAGCCAAAATTTGAAATTAGTGCAGGTTGCCCAGGAGCTCTGCTCGTAGTTGTCCCATTAACCAAATCAGATAGACTTAGTGGCGTTTCAGAAAAGAAAACAAGAAATTAGAAAAACAGAAAGAAAAACCCGTAGTTCAATAATGCAACGGTAACGGTCTTTGATCCCATGACGGCTTCGCGACCGATCAATATTGCCATATACGATTTTCAAATGATTGTGCCTTGGTTCCTTCGGCGTTTTTAGACTTAGCCCTAGACATAAAGTTGATTTAATTTGTAAGCAGGGAAAGGTGTAGAGTGTTAACGGAGAAATGTTAGTTTTTTAACAGATGTTTCGGAAATATTTTATATACTATTTTTAAGAGCGTTGCGCCGAAAAATGCGTTAAAATTTTATCAATAATTTTGACTACAATTTTTTTGCAGTACAGAACTGAATAATTATTTGACATTTTAAGAGTTTGCGATGATAATGGAGCTTTCTTTTGTTAACTAGGACTATTGATGTTATTGCGAAATAATAGAAAATACGTGTAGGAATAACGAAAGCGAAAGATTCGATTGTAGCGAAAACAATAAGCGAATTTAAATCTAGCGGGTAGAAAATTCAAAGTTCGAAAATGTAATAAACATGAAAAAACAAACATTTTTCAATGGAAAAATCAACAATAAACTCCACGCATAAATACAATCGTTAAAATACCAAATGTGTTTTAATCTATCCATGCTACTTATAAAGACGACGCAAGAATCAGTCAGTTCTGCTTCTTCAGCTTGTAGGTGGGCATAAAAGGCACATAGTAGGTCCACTTCCAGCCTCGTATGGCATCCATGCCATACGGAAAATCGTAATCTGTGGCTGTTCCATCGTTGACATTGTCGTCGCCCAGCGGCATCTCATTGGCCCACTCTGTGAGTCCCCTTTCAGCGGGTGTGCCTGAATAAAATGCGGTTGGTAATCCTCCAGGTCAGATGTAAATTGGCGTTAACTTACCGGGAATTATGTTATCCAGCAGGCAGCCGAGCAAACCACCCACCAAAATGGTTGTGCCCAGCAGCACGGATAACGTGGAGTCGACGGTTTCGTTGCCCGTATTGATGGCACCCGGATGCTGCTGCATCCAGGGGCACAGCACCATGGGAAAGAAGATCGAGAGACCGAGAATATACAAATTTCTTGCGGAGCGCAGGTCCACGTACTGCAGTGTGGACAGGCCAAACGCTATAATCATGCCAAACATGACACAAAATATTCCGCCCACCACCGAGTCTGGGATGAGGATGAAAATGGCGCCAAACTTTCCAATGACGCCCTGGAGCACCATTATAAAAGCGGCCCACTGGATAACACGTCGGGAACCTATCTGAAAAGTTGACAAGCGATCAGTAAATGCTTATGTCACACGCTTTGCTGCTCACCTTGGTCACACCTATGGCGCCCACGTTCTCGCCGAAGGTGTTTGTGCCATTGCCAGCGCCCCAGAGACCGGCCAAAACCGTGCCCAGACCCTCCGTGCCGATGCCGCGATTGATGGCGTGCAGCGGCGGCGCCTGGGCGCCAGACATTTGCGAAACCGTCGGATAATAGCTCAGTGATTCCACCGTGCAGGCCAGCACGCCGGCCAGCATACCCAGCACGCCAGACAACGTAACTGAGGGCCACCCGAACTGGCCCGGATACGGCACATAGAACCACTTGGCACTCGTCAACACATTCAGCCGCACATCTGTGCGGGATGGGTGCGACGGCGGAAACACATCGGTGGCTGTCAGAATGCCGCAGAGGCCCCACATTATAATGATGGTCAGCAGCACGGGGAACAAGCGGAAGAGCTGAAACTGGCGCACCTCCAGGCCGTGGCCCTTGCGATAGGCCAGCACCGGAATGGAAACGTCACACATGATTTGCGAGAAGAGTGTCAGCATTCCCGTGGTGCTGTTGGACGATGCTTAGTTAGCAATGGAGTCCATGGACTAGTGTGATTCGTGTGGTCTCATACTCACCCCACCGCAATGCCCCAGTGCTTGGAGGCCGTCTCCGCAGCGTGCTCGAACAGGGTCAAGCCGACCAAGGAGACGGTTGGCACGATCGTAAGCGGCGTCACATACTTCAAGATCTTGCCAACTAGTCCCGTGTAACCCAGAATGACCTGCACCATCGCTGACACTGCAATGGCTCCAGACAGCTCACGCATGCGAATTTGCCACAACTCTTCGCGATCCGCCTCATTCATGGCATCGAGCTCGTCCTGGGGCGGGCATTTCCATTGGGGCAACGCCAATATCGCTAGAGTGGGCACCAGAAAGGAGATAGTCCCGCCCTGCACTATGGGCAGACGCACGCCCCATGTCGCTTGGAAGTAGGTCACGATCCCGGTGATAAAGATCATTGTGGATATAATAATGCCGCGGTTGGGATCCTCATCGGACATGCACAGGGCCGGTGTGAGTATAAATGGTATCGATACAATCGCTCCGATCATAGTCAGATAGTGTTGAAATGCGAGGAATATACTCAGATACCACTCTGAAACAGACGGATTGGAATTGACAGGACAGTGAATTAAACTGCCAACGAAATGGAACTGCATATTGGAAAATGCAGGTCAGCCCCAAACAGTGTTTTTACCAGGATTTTCGTTAATGGCATAAAGCAGCTGGGGCTTTGATCTCTCCGCATGTTGCGCCGGGGGGTTGGTTGTGGGTGCGGCGCCCGCGGCTGCTGGCCTGCTGTTGGCATCATTTAACTTAGCTGCATCGGCCTGGAACAAACGACCATAGAACTTATTAAGCTATAAAGGCTAATTTATGCAGCTATGAAACTGAACTGATAATTATAGTATTTTAAATCAAATTTCTATTGACTTATGCTAATTTCGGTTTGTTGAAATGTATAAACCATGTCGCTGCTTGCCACCTCGTTCTATCGGCAAGGGGGAGTGCATTTTTGCTTTTTATTATTTTTATAAAACTTATATAAAAGTAAGTACTTGAATTCATTTACATAACTTTATGGCAATGTGATTACCTAGATCGTGGGTTTAGCTGAGGAAACTCCCAATCCCCACAGCCCGGCACCCAACCGAGTCGCACAGACGGACGGACGGACAGACATTGTTAGCACTCGTGTCGGCATTCTGATTAATTGAGCGTGAGTATCAGACTAGTAACTATTGAATTAATAGACGGGTCTCGGCTTGTTCGATCGTATTTTGTATTTATTAATAAGCCAATAAATTACGGACTAAAATACTGGACTGAGTTGAGTTAATAAATCACCAGCATAAATTGTTTGCTGAAAAAATGTGACAAATTGTAATTAGTTTTTGACGGGACAGTAATTCGCCTTTCAGGCAATCATATAACGCCAGCTAATCTATTGAATTCCTCTCAATTCTCTGCTCGGTTTTTGTGCTTGCGATCCTTTTATTATTGGCAAAGCAATTTATATGAGCATATGATATAGCAAAAAGAACAACTATTCAACTGATAAAAATCACAACAGAGAAATGGCAATTGAGTGCAATTAGCTTTGAAAATTCAACACATAATATATAAATATATAAATAATATATTATATAAACTACTTAAAGGAAATAATCGCATTTGCAGTTTCTTTGTATTTATGTACACATATAAGCTAAAACCGAGAATCCAATTATTAATTTAATCACTTACAGACACACTATCTCCAATCGCAACATTTTTTAGCTCCATCGTCAAGCGGTATTTGGCTTTGTGCCTGGCATAGACTAATTAAAACTAAACACAATGTTATCCTCACTGCTGCAATCGCTGTGAACTGTTGAAGTCGACTGCTCGGAAGAGACTGCAGAAAGAGTAAAGAAACCAGCTACAACGAAAGCGACGGCGCCGATGGGAAATACCTTACTGAAAGGCTGTCGAAATTTACTCAATCGATTATACAGTTAGAGTGGGAGCGCACATTGCACGACATTTCTAGCACTGCATCAGCAAAGAGCGAAAATAATAGAAAAAGATGAGACGGTGGTCCGTACAGAATCTTATCTGATTGATATTATGATGAGTTACACTCAACCAATTCATTTATTGAGAATCAAGAATTGTTTGTATACATTTTCATTTAAAAGCACGCTCTTCGCGTATTTTACTCTCATCCAAGTTATTCTTAATTATGGTAGGTTAAAGATAAAATGGTTTCAAGGCAGCCAGTTGATACCCTGTAAAAGTGTCGAAAAGATCGCCATATAGATACCGCTCAATGAGCCCAATAAAAATAGTATATCTTGCGTTTTATTGGTAACATTTTTGTGAACAGCAAACACTCATTATGCCAAAATATTTACATACATACATACATATCTACCAACTTATCAAGTATGTTCCAAGCTGTTGTCTGATTCTGAGCACTTGCGTAAGAAAATAAATAAAAATAAATTTTGGCTGATCTTAGTTGATCACAAATTTACCTAATACAGGCTACCTTTTCTCAAATAGTTACCCAAAAAAATGTTTAAAAAAATATTGGATGAATACTATTACTCCATAGAAGCACAATTTAAGATATTATTTTTTTTCAAATTGATTTAAAACTATTTAACAAAACGGTAAACAAACAATCACGTTTAAAGTAAACCAAGTCACTAGCTAGCTATCTAAAGTATAATATTTTGACAAGAAAGCTAAAGTCGAAAGCGCCTGTGGAGAATAAAATATGATCACGCCAAAGAGCAAGGTCATTACACTTTAAACACGTTTTAAATTTTGGGAAGAACGAACGTCAAAGAAGATAAACATTTTTACTGAGTTAACTTCTCGAGAACCTACACACAAAATTTCGTATCTCTAGCTCTTATAATCTCAGAGATATGCTTAAAATACCTTGGCAAAAATTTAATATTTATCGATCTCGGGGATACTGGTTATCGAAAACTTCAAATAAATCTGCATAAGACATACTAGCACATAAGTCTTCAACTCTTATCTAAGATCAACGAGTTCATACCGACTACGGGTCGACACGGCTACACCAATTGATGTGAACAAAGCATTCACTCAATTCTATTTTTATGCGAAGTTTTTTTATACGGTTTTGAAGTTATGCGGTTTTCTCAATAAGATTTTTAAGCGAATTTTTTTTTACAAGATTTCGATCTTATGGGTTTTTCGTCAGCTTTTTAAATAAGAATAAGAAGTACAAAGGCGCAACTTAGGTATGCTAAATATTGTTGTAAGAATAAATTATCATTATAGACAACACATTTTTTCAGTGTTAAAATAAAAAACTTATTTTTTACAATGAAAAAAAAAGAAACAGCAACGAAAGGCAATTTCTTTAGAAATAAAAATTGCAATTTTAGATTTCTTAGCAAAGGCAGAAAGATCTAGCGATGTTGGTAAGCATTTTGGCTATGGTAATTCAATAACAGAAGCCATTATCAAGTAAGATGGCTCTAGTCGAGAGGCCCCAGCGGCAATCCATTATTATCCATTATAACTTTTTTACCCAATTTTAATGAAGATTCAATAAGACAACCTGTAATGTCCGGTACAAAATAAAGTTCAAAATTATCTTCATATTTAAGATGAGCTTTTCGAAAATTTTGAAATTATACAATGTAAGTAATGTCCGCTTTATGCGATTTTTAGATTTTATGAAAATAATGCAACACATAGACCAAGCTCGACCTTAGTGTTGCCGGTTTCTTATGGTCGGTATTTTCTAGATCGCTATATAGAGACTTTAGGGTGATTTCAATATTTCCTAAGTTAGGTTAGTTAAGTAACACACCTTCCTTAGCTAGGTGGTCTGCCATTTCGTTAGCATCTTAGCAATGTTTAAGTCATCTAGTACCCCCCTGTTTGCCAGGACATTTTTTTGGAGGATTTTATTGCTGCCTGGCTATCCACGAAAATGTTGATCCTTCTATGTCTACGGTGAAGCTCTTGGGCTACTTCTGGCGCCTTCCTTATCGCAAATACTTCCGCCTGAAATATGCTACAGTGATCGGCAGTTTGTACGGTAGCCTGATGGCTCTGCACAGTACACTGCTGCCCGAATTAATTTTTAGCCATCCGTAAATTTGTGCACTACTTGTTGGTCCAGTTCCGAAGCCCTAGCCACGGGATGATCCTATTTTTGGGCCTCTGTAGCATAGCTGGGAATATCCTGTCCAACCCAGGAAACTTGTAGCCCGCAGAATGTGCGGAATGTGTCTGGTTCAGTGACTTCTGTGCAGCCTCAAGGGCGCATATCGTTTCCCTGCTGCTTTCCGTCCATCTTCCATAATCCATCTTTAGCTGTATGGTTGGCTGGCTTGAGAGCAGCTTCTGGAGTCTTGCGGCTTCTGTGACCTTCTCAATGGCAGAGCAGAAGGTTCTCCATGATTTCCGAACTTATCTCTTGAAGTTGCGGAGTTAAGTTTTTTATTTGTTCCATACGATCTCTTCGTCCGCTTGCTTGGCGAGCTTAAAGAGTTCTTGTACATCCTTCCTTTGATTTTTGAGCTGTGGAGTCCACCATGTCCACGCATGATGCGTGATCTGTATAGGTTAGGTGTCGTACGAGCGTCTCTAAGGACTGCTCTATATCCTTCCTTAATGTGATTGCTGGCTCGGTGTGTACTCTCCTCCCAATTATCCTACAGAATTGCTCCCAGTTTGTGTTCCGGGGATTTCTGAATATAATTTGGGGAGGTGTATATTCGAATTTTACTTGTGATCTGAGAAGGAGGATCTCTCAAGAACCCTCCATTCCGCCATTTATGTACTGCTGAGAGTGTTATGTCTAGAATGTTTGATAGAGTTGGTCCCACGAAGGAAGGCTCTTCACCAACATTTGATATTTTTAAGCTAGATTGTGCTATGCAAGTTAGCAGGGACTCACCTCTACCGTTGATGTCCGGACTGTCCCACACTGTGTGGTGGAAATTGGCGTCCGTTGCGACAACAAGGGGCTGCCTCTTCAGGTTTGTCTCTTGGACAAGTCTCTTTATTTCGTCGGGTAGGGCTTTTCTGTCGTGCGCCATGTAGCAGGATGCAGTGAGTGTGGGCTCGTCCTTGTTGCCCTCGAGCGCCTCAAACGTGAGGTCATCTGAGTTGTAAGTAGACATTATATAAGCATAGATGCCTTTCCTCATAGGGATGGCTGTCCTAGTCCTACTTACTGTCATCATATGAAACACGTCGTAATTGGGTGACTTTAGTCCGGAGGCAACTAAGGTTCCTGAACTTTAGCTACATCAGCGGGCCCTTGCTCCAGGCCTAGAAAAGTTCCGCCGAATTTAGCTTGTTTTTAAGCAAGTTCAGATGGAGGATCTTCTGCAGCATAGCTAATTGATTCCTCCAACCCAGATGACTCGACCACCAGTGTCGTGTCGCCATCCTCGTCCGTAGCCTTTTGCTCGTCCAGGTGTTGCTCTACCTCACCAACCTTGAGTGTATTGACATTGTTGTTCCCGGGTGGCGCTTTTTGAGGCTCAGGTATAGGCTACCTACTCCCCACGCCATCCTCCCGAATCTAGGGTATAGCATGTCCTCGGCCTCCTTGCTGATTTGCAGGATCATGTGCTGTCCCTTACCACCGGGCGACATGGATTACCTGCCAGTCAACGGTAGGCATTCTGCCACTTTAGGAGCTGTAGTGCTTGTTATTTTGGGCCGACCCGCGGAAAGACTACTTTCGCCTTTGGTACGGACGGAATCAGTGTTCTGTCCACTACCTCCAGTTGGGCACTCTGCCACGGGGCGACCATGGAAGCCACCATCTTCGTGACCCACTTCAGGGTGAGGTCATCGCGACAGTTCAAAATCTTTAAGCCGTTGACCCAACCTGCATCATCGAATGTGGTGGCTGAGGCATCTGCCGCCTCCATCCGCTTGAACATGGCTTCCAGCAGCTTCTCCTCTACTGCCTTCCACTGTTCAACGGACATTTTTCCATTCGGATCGCTCTTTTCACTGACAGATTCCCTGCTCGGCTTCTTCGTCTGACGAGGCAGCTTGCTCGCGGGCACATCCACCTTTGTGGTCTCAGTAGACCGCTGGCGTTTAGCGGCTTGTTGCTCCTCGACCTTGTTTGGGTATTTGCCAGACGTAGACTGGCAACCTTCGCCGCAAAGTGTTGCCGACCCTCCTTGATCTTTTGTTCGGCCCACAGCAACTTGCTCCTCTCCTCGGGGGTGAGGTCGCCGCTGCTGATGAGCCGAGCCCTGATCTTCAGAGCAGCATTGTATTGGCACTTAGCTTTCATCCTCTTTACTTTGTTAGGGCCCAGCCTTACTACAGGTTCTGACACCCTCCTGGACGGGAGATAGCAGAAGCTTTGCTTCGGCCTTCTCCGAGATGCTTCAACTACGGAACTGCTTAGCCACAGCTTGACACCAGTGCTTGTGTGTTGCGTTTTGTTTTCGTTTGTGGCAGTAGCTTTGCAACTATCATGGAGAGAGGATTGCTCCTCCCCGTGCCCGCCGGTGGTAGCAGTCACGCTTCCCACCAACGTTTGGGCTGACATCCCAGCCCCAGTTGGCTTCTTCTTACCGACTATGTTGATTTTTATATCGGGGAATCGACCCCTAGCGTTTTTTACCTGCCGCCAGGCCCTGCGAACAATGGCTCCTGTTGCAGTCCCTCTGGCTTGCCGAGAAGTCGGAGAATACTGTACCTTTGCCTTAGCTGGACACTGCGTCACCTGGGTTGTAGACGTGAAAGTTACACTATGTATTACCCGTTAATTCCGAGGTAAGTACAGTGCCCATTGCCCGGCCGGCACCCGCTTGGAGGGTACAGTTCGAGGGATTTTGCCAACCAACTGAGTGTATATACATATATATTATTTAAATTTATTAAGGGTATAACATTTCTGGTTGTAACTTGTTTTCACTGATATGCAGATATTTATAAGTAGATATTGAAAATTTTGAAATGAATTTTTCTAGTTGTATGGGAAAACCTGTACACAGTATGTGTTACATATGCATATGTACCTCTTACAATGGTTTTGAAAATTTCTACTTAAAGGATTTGAGATACTTCCTTTGAATAACATAAGCCCTTTTGTGTAAAGTACTTAAAACACATGCACTTTAGAGAAACAAAATTTATTTTGCGTTGCATTTTGATTGTAAAAGTAACTCTGCACAATTTGTAAATATTTAACTAAATCACTACATATATAGTTTAATACACATTAATTTAGTTTTGGTGGTGTTGTTAAAGTTGTGATATTTTATGCTATACACATATGGTTATTTTAATTATACCGATAGATCCATTTATTGAAGCATTTATAAAAGTTGCGATACAGTAATAGGTTTTTAGAATAGGGTATGTTTTTCTTCTCAACATGCAGTTTTGACAGTGTTTTATGTATGATAGGTTGATTATAATGTATTAATATATTTTTTAACTAGTTTCTCAAAAGGATCATCATCGATAACATTAATTATTACGTTTTTTTATGTAAAGCACACCAAGTTCTGTTGCAGTTGCAGTCTCTCTTACAAAAATTAAACAAAACAAAAGAGCATTAAACAAAACTTATAACGATAAATAAAACTGTCTAGTGCGCGAAGCGGCATTCAGGAGTACTTTATGGTGTATCCTCCTCTTTATCCTGCCACACGCTGCTCTCATTCTCCGTATCACTTAGAATTTCGACCACCTCCTCTTCGCCTGTCAGCAACCCTTCATCCTTCATATCCTTGAAGAAATCAGCTGGCATAGACATATCGCTATCACCGTTGTCAACCATCAGATTCAACTCTGGCACCAGTGAGTCATCGGTGCCCACTTGTGCATTTATGGTTGAGCTGGCTGACGTTGTTGTGGACACATCCATGGGTGGCAGCGTTGCGACCGGGTTAAAGGGCGCATCTAAGTCTTCCAGGCCACGCGGTGGCTTCAGCTTGGCCAGCTCTTCCCGCAGATGCCGATAATGCCGACGCAACACCATCGAGTTAAAGGAAATAGTGCGACTAGCCCGCTCCGTATACTGTGGTTTACTCAGCTCCTCAATCCAACCCTCGATTTGTGTGCAAATCTCCTCACGCTTTAGCCAAAAGTGTTTGTGTATCACCTGGAAATTCCGAATTCCGTTTTAAATGGGCTTAAGTATATTCGCGCTAAAACTTACATCTGTAAAGCAGGGACTCGGGTTGCGTATTTGCTCCAACATAGCCCAACGCACGCACGCCTGGTAGATGTTGCTATTGTACTCGCGTGACGAGTTGGTGCCGCTGGGTGTGCCACGACTGCGCTCAAAGCCGGGCTCATTAAAGTACGGCTCAGGCACCAATATCAGAGATTGTATGGAGACCAGAACCTGCAAGAAACTGGAGGTCTGCGCATTCCACTTCTCCTCTGGTCGACCATGCCAAGTGTTTAGCACTGACAGGCACACTTTGCCATCATTGTAGAGATTGGGATTAAAGCGCACCGAATGACGACCTGTGGTCTCTAGATTGATGAGCATGGGCAAGTTAGGATAGTCTGGCGGAAAGAAGACATCAAACTCGAAGCAGCCATTGGCGTACGGCGTGTCCGCCGGACCAGTTATAAGCACCTAAAAAAAATCAATAATTTAGTAACCAATAATGAATGAATTAAGTTTGCTGTCTATCACAAACATTGCCAAATCCCGAGTATTCAGAAAGCAAGTACCCACCTTCATTATGTCCAATCTGTCCGTATCACAGCGCACAAATACAGAACTACTAAAACTCAGCGGCAAACTGGTGGACAGCGTGACCGCTTCCTGTGCCAGCCGCTTAACGCGTGAGGGATGATATCGATCGCCGGCCAGACGCACCATTTTTTCAAAATGATGCGAAACCACAAATCGAAAACTGTTGTTGTCCGATTCCACAATCATATCGTATGTATCGAACTGGCGTTTCTTCATCAACTCCAAATAACGCTGCTCAACTGATTTGCTGAGCGGACGCTCCAAAGAGCCCATGCCATCCTCATGTGTATGCAGCATATTAATCAGAGCATCTGCATCGGTCGTCTTCTGGACCAGCACGCAGGTCTCGTGTATATCCGGTATGAGCAACGCTAGGCCCTCGTCGTCGCCGTCATCAATGTTGAAAGTCAGCTGATGTGTTTGGCCTTTTATGTTGGACTTTTTATTGACTCTGTGGAAAAGGTAGACAGTAAAAGATATGCTCAACAAAATATGTTATAGACCCAAGGACAAATAGAACTCACTTAAGACGCTTGGCATACGTATCAACGCAGGTCTTCATGTTCTGCAAAAGTTCGGCAATGGGCGGTGTGCACTCTCCGCTTGCACTTGGCGTCGGCTGTAGCAACGAAACCAAATTCTTAGACAGCGAAAGTGCACGAAGCAGCTTCAGTATGGCACGATAGAGGGGAATGTGTCGTGTTATGTCTAAAACTGAATCGTTACGCAAGTAAGAGCTTAGCGCTGGTATAAGACACGATTGCTGCAGCAACGTCTGGAAAATGGGCGGCAACTCGCCAGTTACATCGCGCACATCATGATATGCAAGTATATCCTCTCCGCACATATCGCTGGGTATACAATCGCCGGGGTTGATATAGCTGGATAATACCAATAACAGCACCGTCACATGCTCCTCCTCACTCTTCTGGCGCAGCAGCGCCTGCTCTACGTTCCAAGACTGTGTTGTAGAGCCGGTGCCAAAGCCAGTGCCCTTTGCCCAGTATATGTGGCTTTTATCATCCGATGTCGCCGTACTGGGCATGGGCTCCTCTGCTGTGTTACTTTTGCCGGCTGCAGGGTTCCCGTTGCCATTGCTGTTTCCACTGGATGTTGGCTCGGTTAGCAACGCACCAATCTTGTTGTTATGAGACTGATGCGAAAATATGCCTAGACAGTTAAGCACAAGATGCATAGCTCCCACTTCAATGACAACGCGCCGCAGAAGCACACCGTCATCAGTTGACAGCGACACGCTATCCAGGAGCTGTCGGAAAACTTCAAACGGTAGAGTCGGCAGCGAGGGCGCAAGCGATAGACTATATATGTCATCTGTAAAACAGAAGAATTTAGGAACTGAAAAATTGTGTTAATAATACTCCTGCACTTACTGCCATCGCCATCGCCGGTGACGCCCAGTACAAGACGCAGAAGACACTGGGCACGCTGTTTATCTCTGAGCAGGACATCCGAGTAGGCGGGTAAGCGTAGAAACAATCCAAAGGCGGCCAATGAATGCTGCGGCACGGAGCTAACAGTAATTTGTTTGGCCGCCGGCTCACAAATGGTATCTTCCAGATCTTCGTAAATCTCTTCATTGGGCTCAAGCTTAACCCAATCGGAAAGTGGTGGGCTTTTCTCCTTTTCTGCCGCTACCGCAGTAGCCTTGCGACCCATGTGCTCAGGATACACAGTAGGTAAATAGTGTGCCAACAACGATAGACCGCCGCTACTGGAAAATCGTTGTAGCGGAGATGGCAGGGGCTCGGTACAAACAGCCTTGATTTTTTTCGACTCCGCAGCCTCATCACCCACCGAGCGTGGTGGCACCAGATCCAGTGAAAGGCAGGGCGCAGACAGCGAATGACCAGCATCCTGCAGTGTTGCCAACACCTGTGAGATGGTGGCATCACCAGCCAGCAGTATATCGGGGTAATCCGCTACAATCAGCTGGCTGCCATTACCGGCGTGCGCTGCTTGCAGCAGAAACTCCTCAAAATTGAAGGTATCTGTAAACAAAAATAATTGATTAGTCAACCGTGATTGATGTGGGTTTGACAATTTCACTCACTGATGGGTATCAAGCCATGCATGGCCGTTGTTTGGGTCTCTTTGTCTTTATTTACTGCTGCTTGGTTCTTGGCATCCTTGATGCGCTTGTCTTTAGCCGCCACCGCAGCGCCAACAGTCAGAAACTCCATGCTGCCTGCCTCCATATTGTTGAAGTTAATGAAGCATGATTTGTCGAGCTTAGCATCGCTTGACTTAACAGCAGCTGGAATACTAGCCGAAGCATCTCCCCCAGTTCGCTGATCTATTGGTT
Source organism: Drosophila colorata (assembly GCA_035041545.1). Classification (NCBI taxonomy): domain Eukaryota; kingdom Metazoa; phylum Arthropoda; class Insecta; order Diptera; family Drosophilidae; genus Drosophila; species Drosophila colorata. Next base: position 2,490,535 of record JAWNLD010000680.1, on the reverse strand, counting down.
GGTGATACACTAGGTTACTATAAACTACCGTATCAAAAATAAAATTAAGAAAACATAAAAGAAAATTAATCAAATGAAAATACAACAAAATATATATGTATAATATAATAATATCACAATATTCAAAAGAAAACATTCAAAATTAATGTAATTGAAGTTATGCAATATAAAAGTAAAGTATATCATTTAAAATAATTATTACGACTGCATCAGCCAAACTGCTTTGACCCAGAAACGAATTTACTATTGAGATTTTAAACCTCAAGCAGAATTGTATAACTTTAGAGGATAAGCATTGTTTGCTACACAAAATAATACTTAATGTCTCTAAACCATAATTACAAAAAGGATTTCCACGAGTTAATTATTGCAATTGACTTACCACAAACACAGTTCTGCATGATCTCCTGGCATGTGGTGTTCGTCGTTACGTTAAAGAGCATTTGATGGGCACTGCTGCGCTTTGCCGGATGGTGATTGACCGACGCGATGGCTAAGCTGTTGCTGGCACCTCCGACATAAGTACCGCCCATGATGGCTGACAAGGTATCCCGGCGCTGCAACGGCTGCTGGCTGCGGACAGAGACCGTAATGTGCTCGTTCTCTAGCAGCAACTGCAGCACCAACTGTCGCGTAAAGCCGGAGATAGTGGGTCGAGTGCCAGCGGCAGAGCGCAGTGGCTTGCAGATGATGGCGCCAATAAGCAGCGAGGTGAGCACTTCCTGATTGGCCGGATGGCACGCGCTTACACGTGTAAAGAAGTTGATTGTTGCCCGTTCAAGACGAATAAACGTCTGTTGCATGGGCAAAGTTTTGCTGAACTGCGCCAAATGTGTGTTGCATAACAGCTGCAGTAGCGGCTTCCAAAACATTGAGCCCTGCAAAGTACCCAGCCAGTCACGCATGGGGCCCTCTGCACAGCACTCTGCAAAGAAGTCCAGCACTTTTGGCACATTTGCGCAGCTAAGCAGCGGTACTGTGCCATTCCCGACATTTGCCTCCGCCTTATCGTAGTCTGTCAGCGGAGAATCTCCGCCGGCAGCTGCTTGGTTACTGCACGAAGCTGTGGCAGTGGCTTCCGCAGGTGGCCCCTCTGCTGTGGGTAACATATGCGTGCAGTACTCGTAGATGGCATGTGCAAGTAGCTTGGGCAGACCAGAGTCGAGCATCTGGTACACGGCCACCGGTGACTGGCACGCCAATGCAAGTGTCTTCAGAAAAGCCGGATGCTGCAGCAGCTGGGTGAGATTTTCACTGCCCTCGCGCCGGAACCAAGCACAGCCACTCTGCACCTTGCTGTCATCCGTTTTACCACGCGTCTGCTGCTCCAACTTAACACCCAACTTGACCAGCAACTGATTAAACAGCTCGGGCTTAATGTAGCACAGCGCACATATTAACGCATCAAAGCTGCTCTTCAATGGCTCATCGTGCTCCAGTTCAGCTATCCACTGGTAGCAGGTCTCAAACAATGCCGGCGTTATAAGCTGCGGCAGATCGGGTACCTGTTGTTGCCGCTGCACTTGCCACAAAATTGAGGCAATCACCTTGACAAATCCGCTCTGCGGATTATTACAGCGCGCCTGCTTGCTGTAAGTGTCATGCAATTGCAGGATCCAGTCCAGCAGAACGCGCAGCTTGTCCAGCATGTGTCCTGTAGAGCCGGTCACCACTTGGTAAATGAGATCACACACAGCATCGCTAGAGAGCTTAAACACTGCAGAAACAGTTGCCAAATGTTAGTATACTACTAGAGTAGACGGATCGACTGAACTGAGACTTACCCTGAGGTGTGGTATGCCAAAGCAGAGTTCGCAGCAGCTGCAAACTCAGCTCATGATTATAGGCGCCCAGCTTGATCAGTATGGTCTCAAGATGCTGCTGCGCAAAACTTGGTATCATAGGCATGATGTTCAGCAGCGAGCAGCAGGCCTCCAGGAAGCCAGGATATGCCGCCGGATACGATGCAATTAAATCTGCCAGCTTGCTATCTGGTTGCAAAGCAGCCACATGAAAGCATCGAGATAAAATGCGCACCCAACCTATGCTTGTTTTAGCAAAGGCATCATCCTCGGGCATTGCATCCACATCCATTGTCGACAACGCGCCCGATGGTAGCGGTGCTGAGCAGGCAATGAATGATTCACCAAAAGCGCCTTGGCTGCGTAACCCTTGCATTCGGTTGCCAAAGATGGTCTGACCTAGCACAGCAATCTGCACCAGTCCCACATTGCCGCAATCCTTTGGTCTGAAATTAATAACAATTGTCACAATGGTAATTGGCAATTTGGGAATTTGGCTTACTTATAGAGTCTCAGTACAATGCTGGTAGCCACCTCAGCCTTGGCTAGCTTGAGACGTATGCAGGTAAGACCTGTGGTGGCCATTGGCGCACCAACGGGAATAGACCCAACACCATAATCACGAGACAGCTCCAAAGCTACGGCCGAAGGACACGACGCCAGACTAGAGGTATGCGGCATGAGCTGCACCTCTTTGAGCAAAATGGCCGTGGGCAGCGTTATGGTCAAATCAACATGCGTCTCATTTGGATAAAACATATAGCTCCAGGCAGGCGAGCGGGGTCGCCTGTGTGTGGCATTGGGATTTGAGATAAGCATTTCAGCGCTTTGTGCCGCATCATTTTCTGACACTATGTGCGAGAAGGGCGCAAAGTTGATCAATCCATCGTACTGTGCACTGCTGTTCCTTGACGACTGTGTTCCCGTTGTTGTAGTTGGCGCTCCAGTGCTTGACGTTGTCTTTTTACATGCGCTCGTGTTGCTTATGTGATTATTGAGCTTGAGCCGCGTGTTACGCGTCATATGTTGCATAATCATTGAGATCTGGTGGTAAAATAATCAACAAAATATGATCTCATGTAACTCTTAGAAAAAGTTCAGAGCTTATATGCACAAATATCCTAAGATATAACTTACAACCAAGCAGTTGCTACGTTATTGTGACAGCTACTCACCAGTCCCGGTTGCATGTTGATAATAGTCTTGTTGAGTCTCACCAAATTATGGCAAATAATTTGTATGCCCCCTAACTGGGTAAATATTTGCACAGCCGCTGTCACTTCCAGCACCTTGGAAATGTACCAGAGGAAAGGTTCCGATAGCTGAAGACGTGGCAATGTCGCATTGCGTTGTATGGTGGCTGCAAAAACAAACAGATTTTAGCGATTCAGGCCGTGACACAATGACAAATTACGACTTACTCTCTTCGAGATATTGGCATATAGGAGCTACAACCAGACGGGGATTAGAGGCCCTCTCACTTAAAGTAATCATTAAACTGAAAACGGCATCTGCAATGGTTTGCGGCTCATCCAAAACCATGTTAGTTTTCACCGAAAAGAAACAGCTTGAGGACATCATAGTAAACGTATTTGTTGAGCACTGGGAAAGTGCGCCAAATAAACGCTTCATGGTGGGAAACTGGCGCAGCACTGCAAAGTAATCGTAACTTCAATTATTCGAAAAAAAAAACAAGTGAGAACGTTGCAGTCGGGTGTAACCGACAGCGGATTACTCGTTCACAGTGTAATAACAACTAAAACATGTACCCTAGCACTATGTGTATTAATAATAATAATTGTATACAAGTATAAAATACCAAAAAAAAAGTTTGCCTCTGCGCGATCACAACTGTCACCTTAACAGTCTGTTAATCATCATCGACACCAACCATTTCGCTTTTGACGAAATGCACGTTCAGTTGTCTAATAACCAAACATATCCAATAAGAATAAACATAGAATTCCAATTGAAACTGAACGAGTATAAAAGAAGTCTGTGGCTAGCGCCGAAAAGTGCATACAGAAACCGCTGCTGTTGGTGCATATGATAAACACTATTTACGTTAAAATTATCTGTTTATGTTATGGTACTGTTATTGAGCTGTTATGTTAACAATTTATGTTAAGTGTTAAATATATGTATATTTATGTGTTGACAGAGAATACGAAAAATTTAAAATAATAATTTTAGCTGCATTTTATACTGCACCGTTGCACTACTAGTTGATCACGTTGTGACAAAACTCAACTCAAGTTACATGTACGACAAGTGCAAAATCAACCAGCAATCAACCGCATACAAATTCTAACAATTTGAAATAATGTAGCAGTCAGCCTCTGTAAGCAGTGACAATCAAACAAAAATAATTACCGAAAATATGCAATAGATAGCGCTAGCAATGTTACACTGGCATCATTGGTGTTGTGCACATATCGAGTTTTGGACATTGTGGGCGCGGTAGCTAAAAAAGTTTGGATGCGATCTTTAGAGGAGGTCATTAGCAATCCGTCGATATACATTTTATGCATCTAGCTTTAAAAGTGAGGGAGATATATAGATTAAATCGAATTGCCACGCCCCCAGTGGGCGCATCCCGAAACCCGTAACATGCACTTTATCAGACGAGGGTATACACTAGTATATATCCAAAATTTCTTTCCAGTTTCAATACCGGTGAAAAAAATGCGTTTATACGGGCAGAAGGACGGACAGCATGTCAGACATTGCACAAACCCAATATACTAGTTTCAATTCGTGAACGAGTATAAAAAGAAGAGTCGTAAATACGCACCCCAGTCGGCTATACATGGCACCTTGCTGCGATGTCCCTCTGTGTTTAGTTGCTCAGCTTTAGTTTCATCCGTTTGGCTTTGATTGGACAGCTCCTCCTCTTCAGGTATGGTTACCTCCTATAGTATATAAAAGCCATTAAAAAACTATGATATCCTCTCGCTAGATTAACATACGCTAGGTTGCCTGGGCATCTCGGTGAGAACCATGTGCGAGGACAGTTTTAGTAGATTTATAATCAGCGAATTGTCGCAGATGTTAGCATTTTGTTTGGTGGGGTTCTCAGAGCCCAACACATTGGCAAACAAATTGCTGAAGTTATTGCCAGCATTGCTGTTCTCGTTGCCGCGCTGGCATTGCAGCTTCTCGCCATTGGAAATGTTGTTGTAGACTAGAAAAGCTGGAATACCAAAGTTATGAGAGTCAGATTTAAGCCAATTGGATGCTGCTCTACTCTACTTACAAACACTTTCGATAATCTTGAGCGCAATGTTTAAATCGCCCTTGTCATTAGGCATTAAAAGCAGATCGCGTACCAGCTGATTTTGAGCATCGATGGGTCCTTGCTGATTGCTAATGGCACCACCAGGCTGTACAAGTTGCAACACGACATGCAGCAGAATGTCTTTAAGCCGGCGCTTACAGGGAATGAGTCCGCCGCTGCTTTCGCTCTTGCTATGTAGCCACAACAGCAGTTCGTGCAGATGCTTGCAGATGGTGGGACCAGCCTAACAGAAGAAAAAGTAGACATAGAAAATTCACATATGTAATATGGGTAGGTCGGCAGGAAAGAGTGACTTACGCAACGATTAGTTATTATAGATGAGCTCATGCCGTAGCCAGAGAAAAAGCGCAGTAGCATCTTTTCAAAGTTCTCATCGTTCACAATGACTTCATTAATGCGCGTGCAGTCTGTAACATCGTCGCCAATGGGCAACGAGTTGCAAGCGAGGAAAAGACATTGGAAGCCCAAGCACCAAGTGCGTAGCTTAATGTCATTGTGCCAGGCCAGAGCCAGGAGCAGTCCTTGCACAGCATTGGCCCCAAATGGAATTTTAGGTACATCCGTTTGTGCGACGCCCGACGTGTAGGGCTTGTCGGCCAGCTCGCAATTGAGTGTCAACCACATTTGCAAGACTTGCTCCAGATGCACCCACGTATCCTCATAGTGCAGATCGGCCAGTATTGAATCGAAAACGTTCTTCAGCATTATGTAAGTGTTGCGGCCACTATAATCTGGACCAGACCACAGTTGCGTAAGATACTCTGGCCAGGGCGCAGCGTCTGGCGGTGCGGACACGAACTCATTGGTCAGCACCTGCGGCAGAGATGAGTACAGATCTAGCGAAGTGCGGTTCGTCAAGCGACGCAGCTGCGCTTCCACATGCAGCTCCAATCCAGCATCCAGACGCGTGTCCATCGCAATGGATATTGATTTGCAAAAGAAGCTAAACGTACTCTTGCAGAGCGCATTACTCTCCTTTTTGGTAATTGGCTTTGTGCGCTCGATCATATCGATGTCGTTGAGCATCTCGTCAAACTCGGTGTCCTCGCACTCGATCAGAGAGGGTAGGTAATTGTATTTGACAGCTGTAAAGGTTAAGTAATTTTTTATAAGTGTCGGGAAGAAATACGGGTTTGGTGTGGAAGAGGTAATATGATAGATCGCATGAGTATCGGTTTCGGTGGATACCAGGGGAGATTGATAAACACAAAGTCTCCACTTGGATCTCCTAAAACTGAAACCCATGTCAAAGGGGTTTTCAATTATTTCCAAATCTCTTTTTTACCCTCCTGATAAAAATCACTTGCTGTCGGCATATGTAACACAGCCTGTGCGACGGAGGAGGAGAAGGATGCTAAAAAAATGAGAAATATATTTTTCATAAACTAGTAGAGAACAAGGGCAAGGCAAGCTCCCATGCAACTCACATAGCAATGGAAATCTATCATCGAGCAATTGCCGATGCTTAAATACACCCTTGCATTTTTCAGATACGTAAACAGATTTAAAAACAAAAAATAAGAAAATCATTAAGGCTATAGTTGATCAAGTTTATGATTATAAAAATAATTAAACTAATGTTATTTTGAAAAGTTAAGCGGACCAGGACGTCATCGAATAAATGTTCACCATACCCACTTGCAAGAATATAACCCAATATATGATTGCTGAGTTACTTACAAGAGTAGTCACTGAAAAGGTCACGCGTCTCCTGCACAGCTGTCGTCACCATGGACCGAGCTCCATCGTTGGTGGGCGTGGCATCATTATCCCTGTACTGCTTGTCTGCATCCAACAGGTCCTAAACGAGAAAATTTTATTATTTTGTTGTTCATAAATGCTGTATGAAAAAATCACCTGGAGCAGGCAAGTAATTGCGTGCACCGCCCAGGGTTGCTGCTGATCGTTCCACACGGCCAGGCGTATAAGCTGCTCGAGTTGTGCTGTTGTCACAATTTTGCACAGCCGCACCGAGGGCCGACACGCAGCCACCAGACGTGCTATTACTTTGCACGTTAGCAGAAACTGATCCATGTTACAATCGAAATCCATTTCCAGCAGCAGAGCGAATAACCCGCGAATTACCACCTTAATGTTAGCCATACTCAGCGTCTTGAGGCCTTTGTCAAAGTTACTATCCCCATCGGTACTAGCTCCCAAGCCGTCCAGATGCTTAGGAGATGATGTGGAAGTGCTGGTAGCCTTAACTGAGCTGCCACTGGCGTTGACGCTGGGAGCACACATACTACTGGTTACCATATTGATTTTACCAGCTGTTGATGTCGATTTGCTGGCACCGCTAGCCTTCGATTTAGTCGATAGCTCCATAAATATCCCGGGATGCTAAGGTTATCTTATTATTTGAAGCTATTTACAATTGTTTGCCTTATTTTACCTCGTTCTGTATCATGTAGATTTTCTTGCCCCAATCCGTGTAGGGCTGAACAGAATATTTGTTCTGCTGAATAATTCGCTTCTTGAAGCAACGTAATTGTTTACTGTTCGGCGTATTGTTGGGTCTCGTCTTTGTAAAGTCGCTTTCGCAGCTCATAAAATCCCAGCGCGCCGCCGCTGTGAAGAGATTACGGCATTAATATCCAGCTTACTGATACCAAGTGAAGGAGATAGACACTCACATTTATCCTTGCGCTCATTGTTGTCATCCAGGCAAACAGATAAAAACAATAGAAGCCAAGTGATCAGTTGCAGGTCGGAAGTGCTACCCATGGCTGCACTGCGTTCCGCTGCACTGGCTGAAGTGCTGGGCTGCTCCGACTGGAACTTGTAGTGCGGCGAAATAGGAGCTAGCAGCTTGACCAGCGTCTTGAGTACAGCATCTATGACAATGGACCGACAAGCGCCCATTGCAATGCTGCGACGCCCCAAATATGTGAGCAGAAAGAAGATGCTGTGGGGTAGTGCAGTTGAAGTAAAAATAAATGCAATATATGAACGGATTAGCAACCGAATTAACATACCGATCTTGTGGAAATGCCTTACAATTCTGCGCCGAGAATAAACTACAAAAGGTATCGGCCAAAAAGTCACCCCACCAAGGCTGAAAGCAGCACATGCGAACCAACAGGGAACAGGTTGTCAACTGCAACTGTGCATCGCCATACACGACCAAGGAATTGAACAGCGCCTTAGCGGTAACCACATTGAAGCGCTGATGCACAGGCAGTATGTTCTTGATACCATACTCAATGGAGAAATGCAACAGCACCTCTACCAAACTTAGACTCAACACTCGCAATTTATCCCGCGATGCGATGCGCAACGACTCCTCGATGTGTACAGGATTCGGCGCCGTAGGCGGACGATGCGTCTTAGGAGATAAAGCACGTTCCAAACGCAGCACCACATTGCGAATAACGTTGATTTGGTATTGCAGCAGCATGCATTCCTCGTATAGAGAAACAACCTTGTTGTTATTATCCATACCACAACTGAGCTCTTCATCACGTTGCTTATTAATAAAGGCCTGCAGATGGGCTACATTGGATAGCTCACTGTTGCGCATAGGCGACAGCAGTTCCATCAATTTGCAGCTGGCCAAGCTATAGCGACAGTGGACATCCTCGTAAAGTGCATTTAGTGACTTCAGATGTGTCTGCAGCGATTGAGCTGGCTGCTTGACAAAGCGCACGAGTTGATCACCATAACCATCGTGCTCCAGTACAACTGGATGACCAAAGAAACTGCCCAGCGGTACCTTACACTTGGTTGATGACATGCCAATACGTCCAACAATTGTCAGCTTCAAATAGCGGCAAATAGGTGGTGGCTGCATATCGCTGAGCACTAGCGTTTTGGTCTGTATGTCAGAGACCTGCACAAGACGCGTGCAGTCCGTCTCCTCGTCAAAGCACCAAATATCAATGTTTAGGGATGTGAGCTCATCGCAGGCTGGTATCACCACATCTGTCAGAAGTATGTGTTGGCCAAAATCAAGAACAACAAAACGACGGGCACCCGAATGCATGCGGTCGACAACAATCATTAGCTTGGGTGGCGGAGTGAGCAGCTTGTGCCAAGCAATTGGCGGGCAAGGATTTGCACTCAAATTTTCCATGATTTTCTCTCGCTCGACGGCGTCATCTGCTATGTTTTGTGGGTTGTCATTGGCGCCCGTTTGTGATGCTGGCTGGGACTGCTCCGACGATTGTGAAAGCGAAACCTCTTCAGGCAGCACATCGAGGCAGGACTTCATTACCGGCTTTTCCCAGTTATCCAGCTCCCCAAAGACATCGTAGGAGTTTTCTTCGTTTATGCCAAACTTCTTTTGAATGTAACTGTTCCATAGTGTGAGCTGTGGCAAAAACTTTGATATCTTCAGCTTATCAATGATCGCGGCCTTCTCGATTTTTACCTCCTCTTTTAGAGCATGCTCCAGATCAGTAAGTGATGAGACAGCTGAAAAAAGATTTGACTATTATCAAAACAACTCAAATTATTTATGCATAACATGATAACACTTACAAGCTTTATCCTTGAATCCATTGACCATGCCAAAAGAGCCAAACGCGGTTTTAACATCTTTATCTTTCATCTCTTCGACCAGACACTCTACATCGTTGACCAGATCATGTAACTGAAAATTAAATTAGTTTTATATTGACAATCAAATTTTAAGAAAACTATCTCCGTTATATTATAGAAGTTATTGTTTCTATTTGACACTTTTATTTACCAATTCTTCATCCTTTCCTTTGGTCGCTACCATCTTTGGCATCATCATCACATCCTCAATGACTACACTGGCAGCACCATTGACGACGCTGTCAATATTATCAATACGCGTAGCCTCCGATGTTTGTACACAATTAAAATGCAGTTGCACCACCTCCAACAGTCCACGTAACTGATTGCTAATGCTCTTACCGCGTATCAGATGCGGAAAGGTACGAAAGTCGACGCCATCTGGAAAAGTTGCCTAATAGTTGAAATCACTAACCTAAATAACACACTGGATACTCACCTATCGAGCTCAAACGCTTGATATCGAGTCCGGTCACCGGCAAAATAGTTGCACTGCTGCGTATAACATTTGTGAGCGCCACAGACGAGTTAGAACCATGACGATTGATATTAGGAAAATCAAAGTCGAAAATTTCCGGCTCAAAAGGATAGCCATAGAGACCAAAGCGTGTGCTCAGCAGAGCACAATGCGGATCCCATCGTTTATCAATTTCGGTGGCTATGTCTTTAAGCAGATTGATAGCATACTCGGAAATGCTGTTATGCGACTCAGCAGTGGAGGTAGCGCAGATGAGCATTGTATACCAGCGCACCACGCTGGCGCACTGTGCCTGCGGCAGCTCATGAAACGTATTGGTAATTGCCGTCTTAATGCTAATATCCAGAGTAGCATGTTTCTGCAGCTCTCTGGGCAGATTTGCCATCCCTCTGCAAGAGTTAAACAAAAAAGTTAGATTTTGTGGCAAACGATACTTACTCCATTGTACTTACTCCGTCAGCATGATCAATAGTTTGACACACTTGTGCGCCGTGGTGCGCTCACTATAAATGATGCAGTTGCGCATCAGTTGCTCGATGTGCTTCTCGGACAGGTAAATGCATTCAAACTGCTGCGCCAGCAGATCGTTGATATTGGCTGCTGTTTGCTTGTTTATCTGGTCCTTAAGGCGCTCTGACTTGGGCGAACGGAAACGATTTAGGCGGATGAAACAAATCCAGTTGAGCACATCAAGCGCCAGGTTCTTGGTCAGCGGGGTCGATTCAGAATCGCAGGCAATGCGGAAGAGCTGTTCCAACAGTCCATTACTATCCAGCATGGCAATGCGCTGAATGCGCCCATTGTTGATGCGACTATGTGATTTAACAGCGCGCACACTTATTGAGATCTCGTGTAGCCAATCGCAACCTGTAGTAAACGAACAAATATTATGATTCGAATATATAATTTGAGAGACATCAGTTAAAGAGGAGCAGCAACGGCGGGCACTACCTATTAGTTGCCCGATGTTTCGACGAACGAACGGACCAGCTGCAGTGGGCCGAGAGCGCAACGAATGTTTGGGCATGACGATGGTTTGAACATGAGGCAGTTCTGAATTGTTCACATATTTGTTGAAAAGCGGAGCGCTCAAAACTGAAATTATTTTCATTTTCCCCGATTTCACATGGGCTTGATCTGCATTGGCCAGCGTGTGATTTATTTTGGAGCTGCGCGTACGATTTACACAATCTTCAACTTGATGCGGACTCTTGTGTCGCGCAGAAGAAGCTGCAATTGTCGGGTGAGTAATAAAAGTGGCCGAAACCAAAAAGGCAACAATCAAGGCAAAATATTTTCGGTGCACCGAAAATCGATCACATACCCTTGCAAGTTATTATGTAATTCATTCATTGTTTGAAAACACCTGAAAAAAAAGAAGAAAAATAACAAGCCGGGTGCTTAAAACTGCCAAGTCAGCAGAGAGGTATGTCATTGGATCCGTTGTTTCCAAGGTGAAAAAAATCAGATCGAATTGAATTATTGCGTTTCGATATATTACAGAAGACTTGAAAACAATTTGTTTTGTGAAGCTCTTTAGCCATTGGCCTATTTAGATTAGAGGCTTACATTTGAACACCAAAATTAAATGAAATGTTTATGAATTTTGAAAAATAAATATGCAAGAGTAAGATTAAAACTTTTTTTCTTTAATATCTTAGACCTTACAAACCTCTCGTCTTGCTTTGCCCCTCCTTGGATGGATCCGAAACGGTTTTGATATGCAAAAGAAAATTACGCGTGCGTGTCTTGAACAGTTTGGGCGAGGTGAGGGTGGCGGTCCCGCCTTGATCACACAAATCAATGCACGAGGAGAGCTCGATGGGCCCAGCCAGTACTTCGGCATTGTGGGCCAGCAGATATTCTTCACTGAGTACCGGATTCTCACTGGCAACTAAAAATTACGGATAAATAGATAGATAAATGCATAATGCGAACAATTTGAGTTTTTTACTATTTGGTGCCTCACTATAAGAGAAATCGATGTTATCATCAATGACGTTGGGTTTATAGCTGGCGTGCGGTCCTTTCATCCTGTAACCAAATCCATTTGTGTTCTGCTTAAGTAAAGTGACCTGAATGGCTGCCGGATTGGAGCACTGCTGGTACACAGTAAACTTCAAATCGATGTGGCCCAAGGACACTGGCTGTGCCAGGTTTAGTTCAATTATGTGTTCGTCCCAGGTGGTTCTATAAGAAATGCAATTATAAAACATGTAATACAAAAGATTTAGAAGCAGACTTACGCATCGTTGTGCAGTCGCCAAGTCCGTGTGAAGTCACGCTCATCGCCTCCATGTCGCATATTTTGCGATTGCTTACGCTGCTTTTGCACCTGACCCAGATCGTTCCAACAGCTTGGCACTTCAGCTGAATACACTGTTAGCTTGTCATCGAACTGCGTCAGTGCGTAGAATACACGCAGATCATCGAGCGTCAGGTCAGCAGTCTTGTATGCCAACAGATTTGCGTTGTTGCCCAATAGGGAAACAACCGATGGTGAGGTCTGCACAGGTGCGTTCTGGCTTGAAGTTGCAGCACCCGCATCTTGGCTTACATCCACCAATATCGGCGTATCTCCCATGATAGAGTCGGTGCCTGCCGCATTTCGGATGCCATCAGTGACGCTCAAATCCATCGCATGGGTCAACGTGGTACTGCAGTCGTCCTCCATTTCCAGTAACTCATCGCCAGAGTCGTTATCGCCGTCGTTAAGCGAATAGAACAGCATGCCGCCCTGACGCGAACAGCAGCAGAGCCTGTCCAAGTTGCGACAGTACACCACAGCCTCAAAGTGCTCACCCTCCTCCTCGATGACAGACGTGGCCTGAAAATCAGCGAGGGAGTAAATTTCAATGCAACCGTCGGCGCACACCACGCATATGGAGCCAGCCTCTTTCATATCAGAAGAAGCCGAAGGCGCATAAGGTGGCAGGATGCAAAGCTGTTTAGGACACTTAGCTCGGCTAAATGTCATGGCAAGAGTATAATCATTGGAGATTTGCATGTCATCGTAATCAAAGAGAAGCAGCTGGGCGGCCACATTACATTCGGCATTATTATCGTCTGTAATTATCGAATAAAATCTAAATTAGTAAATAGAAGAGTGTGAGAGCAAATTTTAAAGGCCAGCGAATGGTGTTTTACTATAATATAATTGAAAATAGACTTGCAAACATATGTATGAATACATATGTATGTTGTTAATACGGGCCTATCGCGATGAAATTCAAAGGGCATGTTTCATTAAGCCGGAATAACATAATAAAAACATATTATTTCAAAAAAATTAAGTATATATGTGTATATATACTTATATGTGAGTAAAACATGAGTTTTGTTGAATATAGTAATACTTTAGTATTATTATTATTATAATAATAGCATAGTATGTGCATATGAAAAAATTAATTACATGTTGAGACAAATTTGTATTTGGATGAAAAAACAGTTTCGAACTGGAATACTATTAAATATTCTTTCGTATATATAAAGAATCAAACTTCCAATTTATTCCGATTCTAGTTGGGCACTGTCGACAAATTTGAGTAAAAAACTACGCTTTGCTCACCTACATCCGTTGAAGCATTGTGTTGCTCTTCTTCCTCTTTAGACACAGTGGCCATTATGATCTTTGCAGCCTCCGATTCAGGGGCTTTGGTGCGCATAAGTTTAACCAGCAGCTGATTGCACTTGGGACTGGTGGGCATTATTTCTGCTATTTCCACAATCTCCTGCACGTCCAGTGGTACTCCGCTTGAACTATGGGCGCCATCCAATGCGTTCATGCGCTTGACGCTCGTCCAGCTTTCCACCAGGCAGTCGATTTCCTCACTGGCTGTCAACTTGTCACTAGTGCTGTTGCTGCCGTTTATAATGATGTTGTTGTTGTTATTGTTGTTATTAGTGGAGCCCACGCCCATAGTGTTGTCGTTGTTGTTATTGTTGTTTTGATGGGATACTTCGGTCTGGTCCATAAGCTTGTCCAGCAAACTGCTGCTAACATTCACCGTATTTGATGATACCATTAGTCCGGAGGATGAATCGTCCAGATTGCTATCCAGTATTTGCGACAACGTAGACAAATCAAAGTCGTACAGCACAGAAGAGTTGTTGCCGCTCTGAGTAACATCATTGTTTTTGTTATAAGTCATCAGAGCGGATACGAAGCCGTTGCTATCAAAGCCATCGGCAAATTTTTCATACGGCGTCAGCGACTTGTTGTCATCATCCTTCGAGGACTCGAGACTCACTTGGCTAGCAACCACATTTGAGTCACTGGAAGCTGCGAAAACGGTATAGAAATTAGTAAGGAATGACATTGAATTGAAGTGAGAGCTAAGCTAATACTTTCAAAATAAATTAGTTTGTAGCCAGTCGACCCATAGATATTGCTTTAAGAACAAATTTTTTAATAAAAAATACAATCAGAAAATACTGTCAATAAAATAATATATCGCTGTTTCTGTTAAACATACAAATTATTTAGATAACAATTTTATAATCTGAGGATATGTACAAAAAGATTGCAGTCAATGATGTAATAGTTAACTTTAAATTAATTTCAAATTGCAGCTCTCGGAAGATGATTTGTCTAAGCGCTTAGGCATACAGGAGCAACAACTGAACAACGGGTTTAAATCCCAGTCTAATATGTGACAGTAGTGTATTTTATCTGGGTTAGTTAGTTGGGTTAGTAACTTATAACAGTATCCTATACTTTAAGCAATAAAATTATAATAAAAATGAAATATTTTGAAGTTAAATTTTGTCAATTAAATTTTTAGTATAAGAAGAAAACTTTTAACCCTTATCAGCAAGTTTTAAATGTTGAACAGATCAAGAAAACTTACTAGTACCCAGCTGCGAAGACGTCTTCTTGAGCTGACCTCCTATGCTTGAGACGCTGCCGCTATCATTGCTGATGATGGCCGAGTTTTCGCTGTGCCTGTCCAGCTCCACAATGTTAAGCACCACCATGCGCAATGCCATCTCCCCACTGCTTTGGCGCACAGTCACCCCGAGCACTATCTTTGAGCCCACAACGCCGGCACGCAGCGTTGACGTAGATGTTATATGCTGTGCATTAACGCCGCCAAACTTGCCGCTGCTATGCATGCTGCCAGCGTGTGCAGCACTGCTGCCGTTGCCGCTTCCACTATAGTTTGCGGAATACACATAGTTGACTTTGGTGCGGGCACGCGCATTTGGTAGCACACAAATGGCCGTAACACGCGTCCATTCGAAATTCTCTTCAAACACCTCCTTGAGCATCGTGGGCACATGGAAACTGTGCATGAGCTTCAGATGGCGCTCAATACTCCACACACTCAGCTCGCCCGTCTGGGTGCAGCTCGTGCAAAGAACATTGGCATAATCACTATTGGAAATGACATCGAAGCCCATACCCGGCGAAGTTAACGCTGGGTTGGTGGCATAACTGATGGACAGCGGCACATTTTGCGTGTACTCGCCCTTGACAAACGGGCAGAGGGGTGAGTGGCGCTCATGCTCGCTCCAGGGTTCGTCCGTTTTCTCCCAGCAAACTAAGCACACGTTGCAAGTGAAGCACATTGCGCGATCTTCACCAGAGGACGAGGGCTGATGATAGAAGCCGGCCTGTGCCATTTGATCCGGCAGCGCCCATTTATAGTCCATGTGCGGCCACTTCTCAAATGTCTGGCGCCGCACTGCCTCCGAGTGCATAAGTACACGCTGAAAGTTGCTGAAATTCCAGCCGTAATCCGGCAGACGGGAGCCCATCAGCATATCGGTAAGCCGCTCATTGATGGCCGATGCTATGGCCAGTACCGGAATGTGTCGTTCCAAACGTTTCAGCAATATGACCACATTGTTTGCTACCAATTTCAGACTGGAATATGGTACGTCCAGACAAATAGTGTTCCACTGCAACATTAATAAGAATATATTAAACATAATTTCTTAAGATTCAAAATATAAACGAAAAAAAATTTGTTGAAATTAAATCAATACACTCGCATTCTTTTAACTATACTTGTATATCGACATTTTGCAACTACATTTTTTTGTTGTTTTTTAAATTAATGAGGTTTACTATATCGTGTTAATAACAGCTATTTTCATATCGTCGTTTGAAGCGATAAAATGTGCAATAAAAATTAGTGGTTTTTGTTTTTTGTTATGACAATTTTTATAACAATAATTCAACATACTATGCAGACATTTGTGCATACAACAACAAACTTACGCGTTGTGCCTTAATGCCCTTCTTGGCGCTTAGCTGAGCCTGGTTGATCTTCTGTGTTAGCTCGTTGCTTATGTCGCACGGACATTCGAGACCTTCGCTCTCCAGTTCGTTTATGCAATTCTGAAAGATGATCGCCTCCGACAATATGAGCTCCAGCTTGATGTAATCATCATTTTGGCCGATTGGCGCCTGCAAAATGGTGTCCAAAAGCAAAACGCCGTTATAGTCGCCGCGCAACCCCAAATTTTGGCCATCCCAGAACAAGATTTTATCTTGCAATGGCATGTAGCGCCCATGGATTAAGCTCTCAGCTGCAAGAAAAAAAAAGTAATTCAAAATTAAACAAAAAGCTGAACAGATGCTGCCACTGACTGAATTTCCACCCCTCATGCCCGCCGCCTTATTTCGTAAGTCTTTGCAATGAGTAGGTCTTAATGCGCAATCAAGAACATACTGACATACATATATACATACAAACATGTAAGTACATCTAAATCTAAGACAATTGAGCGCAACATATGCGTAACTGCGTAATAAGTTTAAGACAAAACAATAACAAAAAGAACATAAACAAAAAAACAATCAAAAAATACTTTTGCAAATGAATAAAGCGAAAAAAAAATAAAATTAACTTTATGATATCCTTTGCAACCGATTAACGTTTCCTGTCAAACATGCACAAACATGCATACAAATGTATGTATGTATGCACATCGGAACCTGACGCATACAGACAAATTTACAAAAAACAATGCAATAAATTGACATTTGTACGTGTGTGTATTTGTACTTGTGCGTCTGTGTAGTCATTTTTTTTTCCACACATTCATATGCATATGTGTATGGAATGCTGCTTACCATTTGTACCCAATTGATACGTCTGCAGAATAACACCGGAATTAACATCTAGAACTTTCACTAGATTGTTGACACCGAACGCAAGCAGCACATTCAGCTGCGGATGGTAGACGATGTTGCGTATTTCGAACACTGGCGCTCCGCCAGGCAAGACACCGTCGTTGCTGCTATCATCGCCCACATCTAAGTAGCCGTCTTGCTTTAGAATGCGCTGTTCCATGCTTTTACTACATGCGGGCGTCGTGCGCGCGTTTTGGTGCAATGACAACGCGAACGTTGCCTATGCTTCGGATTATTTGTTTCACAATTGATCAAAAAATTTTCACAAATCAAATTACTTTTGTAGGGACTCTGGCTGCTGCTGCGCTGCAGTTTTTCCTATATGTGTCCCCTTTTCTTCCTTCTGACAGATGAGTATTTGATTTGCCATTCGCCGCGTTAGCGTTTGCCAATTGTCAAAAATTGCAATTCAGAGTTGTGTGAGCATGTAGGGGTAGATTCAAAGTTTAGTGTTAAAATAAAAATACTAATTAATCATCAGCCACTCTGATGTGATACGAACAAAACTAAATTCGTCTTGTTAAAACTATTTTTATTTTTTTGTTTGTATTAATTCTTTTTTATATTTGTCATAATCGTTTTACAGCACTATTCTTTTGCCATTCACTTCATAACGCGCTTTGTTTACATTGGCAGTCTTATTTTATTGCAAGAAAGCAGATGAATATCTTACCCAAGAAACGGTAACAGATAAAACTAATAAAAAGATAATTCGTAATGTAAAACCTAATTGATTTCATCCATTCCAGCTGGCATGTGCGCACAAAAGACAATATTGCCCGGGTGCGTCGGGACGAAGCAGCCGCCCAGGAAGAAGAAAAGAAACGACTGGACAAACTGCAATTGGCTGTAAGTAACCAAATTATGTTTCACGTTCATTTGAAACACATTTCACCTCTTAATTATAAAGGAGAGCGAAGCGCGTATCAACTATCTGAGGCGTCAATCTGGTTTGCCCGATAATTCGATAAAAGGGAGCAGCGTTGGTGAATTGGAAGTTGTCGCACACGGTTCTAGCGGAGCGTCCGCAGTGGATCTGTTTGCAGATTACAAGAGTCACGTGAAGAAGACCAATAAGGATCTGGAAAAGGAGAAACGGGAGGAGCAGGAAAAGTATGAAAAGCAGATTGGATACCTCACCTATCTGGGACAGGATACAAATGAAGCCCTCAAGGTGCGCAGTTGGTATGAATTGGCCCCAAAACGTCCGGAAATCGGTGAACCTAATCCCACTGAAACCCAATTGAAACAAAAACTATCACAAGATCCGCTCACATTAATAAATGCGCTGATCCCCGGCGAAAAAAATGTTGTTCGCGATCCAGCGATCAAGCGAAGAAAACACACACCCACGCCAGAGCTGGAGCTGCAGCTGGAGGCATCGCCCGCTTCAGAGCGCTCGTCGAAATCCAAGAAACACAAAAGGCATAAGAAACACGACAAAAAGCACAAGAAACACAAGCAGAAAAAGGACAAACATGAACAAACAACCAAGCAGGTGGCCGAAAACGCCAAGCGCGATAAACTAAACAGACTGCGCAAAGAACGACTGCTGCGCGAAGCGGCAGAGCGACGGCGCCAGGAACAATTATTTGCACCCAAGGAATCGGGGACGCCAGCAAATGCAGAAAGCACGCCGGCACCGACGCCGCGAATTGTCCAAAAGTACAATAGTCAATTCAATCCTGAGTTTGCTAAGCAAAACATGATTTAAGCAAATGTAAAAAGCAATTTCGTTAAACTAATATTTATTTATATCTTTGAATTGTGTTCTTACCACAAAATTTGTATACCCTATGAATTATAATTTTGACATGTGAACGCATAGTATGATGCATCTGCGACCCTGTAAAGTATGTATATAAATAGGAACAATCGGTTGATAATTGTGAGACTCCCTATGCTCTTTACATAGAAGCAAAATACCACCAACATCGAACTTCTATATAATACATGATACCTTATATAGAAACAATCAGTCTTAATTAAGTTTTTAAGTGCCAACAATTAACTTTTTCGGACGTCTTCTGCAAGGGTATTTAAACTTCGGCAACCCGAAGACAACAGTTGTTCTTATTTTATATATGGTGGTCAGATTGGATAACTGCATATATCATATAACTGCAAACGGTACGGTTGGCAGAAAAGATAATTTGTTTGTTGTTCCGCAAGTGTTTATTAATATGTTAAATCAAAAGTTTTGGTTTAAAAATGCACGATGAAACATTTCGCGAAACTTCACAAGTACAAGTGCGTAAGTACAGCAGAGATGTGAGTATATTTGGCTCGTATAACAATAAAATAACACGTTAGTTTAAATACATTTTACGTAAAATGTAAAACTATTATTTTGTTCATACATACTATCTTTTTATACCCTGAACTCATTGAAAATGGGTAAAAAGGCTATAATGGTTTTGTACAAATGTATGTAACAGACAGAAGGAAGCATCTCCGACCCCATAAAGTATATATATTTCTTATCAGGACGATCGAGCCGAGTCGATTTAGCCATGTCCGCCCGTCCGTCCGTCTTATTGAATGCCGCGATCTCGAAAACTACAAAAGCTAGAGACCTAAACTTTTCGACTTTTCTCCTAATCAATACGCACATCTCGGAGAAGAGCTAGAGCCATCAAATAATGAATATTTCGGAGTTTGGATACCTCCCCACCGCTCGCTGCTGGGTTCAGGGTATCTCCTAGTCGAGTACACCCGACAAGAGCCATCTTATTTGTTAAGCGTGGTCTTTATTGTTTCTTTTACACAAAGCAATTCACAAGTAGGCGTGATATAAGCCTATTTTATTTACTGTAAATCCAATACGCTCCGAATAATAAATAAATAAAATAGTAAAATAGGATCTTGCATATTTGAAAACATAGCTCTATAATTTCGTTGGCGCCAAACTATAATCACGCTCGTGTGCAACGTTGCGAACAGTGTTGCAAATCTTCGGAAGCCACGCACACACGCACATGTAATTTTGGCGGCGCTTGCAGTGCGATGCTTGGTTATTTCATCTCTAAGTTTAGCGTCGTCCGCATCGTAGCCGCGATTTCACAATTGTAATTTTGCTTAGGCCAACTGTTTTTGTGTTTAGCAGAATCAAATAATTTGCTTAAGAACGGAAAAATAACAAACTGCGATGGAGGAAGATAACAGCGATGCTCCGCGTGGTAAGTAGCAATGGAATTTGAGTTAGCTTACGGATTGGCAAACTTTCTGGTTGTGCCCAAGTGAAAAACCGTTTGAATTCAAAATGTGACGCGCTGAAAGAAGTATAAATCGCATTGATGCGTCCTAATCAGCGGTCAGTGTCGATGCTAGCTAATAGTGTAATTTGCCGTCTCCTGCAATTTACAGTAACACGTGCACGGACACGCCGCCTGTCCGTCCTGGACACTGAAAGTCGCCCCGTGACGCCGCTGCTGGATGTGCCCGCAGATCGCGGTAAGTACATTTCGTGTATATGTATGTGTTTATGTGTAAACTGAGCATCGTTGTTGTTGTGGTTGTAGCATCTCCGCGTCCAATGCGCAAAACCCGCTTGAATTCGGCTACAATCGATCTAAGGACTCCGACTCGCGCGACACGCTCCTCGATGGCACGTGGCGAGACCCCAGAGCCTGCCACTCCCACCCCCAGCTTATCGGCGGTTAAACGGTCCACGCGCACGCCGGCCAAATCAGTGCGCAAACAGCTGCCGTTGCCGGAAGACGAAAACGAGGACGATTCTTCCAACCAACAGCCTGAAGTGCCGACAAAAGTTGAGTCGAACAATGTCAAAATGAAAGAGCTCGCCGAAGTGGCTGAAACTGGCGTGGTCGATTCCACATGTGGCACTCCCATGCGCAGTGCGTCGGCCACGGATGCGACACAAGCAGAGTTTGTTACGCCACCGCCAGCAGATGATAAGCGTGTGACGCGTTCCATGTCGAAGACGCCACCTGTTCCTGGACGCGCTGTAATCAATACACCCCAGCGGGAATCCGATACGAAGAATTCACTGGAAGAAAAGCAAAAGCAAACAAAAGAGTCGTTCGAAGCTGCCAATGAAATTGTAGATTCGCCGCCAGTTGAAGCACACAATTCATTGCACTCTGAGGAGGGCTTGACTGAAGCGCCTATCACTTCGACTCATGTGGAGAACAAGCCAATGGCTATGGCAACGCCCAAAGTTAAGGTCAAGGTCAAAGACATTCTCGTTGAGATTAAGCCAAAGGTTGACACACAGCTGAAAGAGTCCAATGCCAATAATGATGATGACACAGAGAACATACAAACAGATCAAAATGACGACAAGAAGGATCTCGTGCCTCAGTCTGCCGATGCCGCTGACAAGCCCCATGCAGCTGACGGGGAAGCTTCTTCAGCCATAATAGAGTCTGATGCGCCTCCAAAGATGTCGAGTGATGATGCGGGCTGCACTGATCCCCTGGTCACCGAGGACATCCGTTTGCCGGATCTAACGCCAAGTAGCAAGTCCCGTTTGGTGGAATCCTACGAGTCGGAACCCGTAAAAACTGTTGCCTTTAATAGTGACGGTCAAGTTGATGAGGCTGTCAAAACGAAATATCCAAAAACACCGGCGCGCATCAATGCGCCACAGGGAGACGTGTTCAGCCTCGCAGAGGGCAAGGCTAAGAGCGACACGCCTTTGAAGCCCATCATCTTGAAGGGACGCAACAGCTCAACGCCTCTAGCCAAGCCAGAGCCGGTACTGAGCCAGGCAAATGCGTCCAGTGAGCCAAATAAGCCGCCTCCAAAAATTGATATGATTAAGCCGTTCTCAGAGTTGGAGGACAAAGCACCAGAAGTCGTAATAGCTGAGGAGAAACCGATTCAACTTATTGTCAGCACAGACGAAGATGAAGATGAGGAGGAAGAGAAAGACCGAGAGCGACAGGGAGATCCGTCTGTGTATGAATTTTTTGACAACGAGGTGGAGGTTATTGAAAATTATCAATCTGGCGACTCAATGGACAGTTCTGAACGCCGTGAGATCGAGGACAATGAGGTACCACACGACGGCGAGTCTGTAGGCAGTCAGGACACAACTGATGAACACTCTGAAGAGAGTGCCGATGAAAAAATGTCGTTCATAGTGTCCGACAACGAAGATGACGATGAGGATGTATTTGACGATGGTGATAGTAAAATTGAATCGTTGTGCTTTTCGTCCGACTCTGAAGCAGAGCCTGTTAATGCCAAGGAACACAAAAAACGTCGACGAATTGTTGTTCATGATAGCAGTGATGAAGAGGAGCAGAAGAAAATTAAGCTCACCGACGACAAGGATACCGAAGAAGAGGAAACCGAGGCTGCAATAGAAATAATCGAGGAGGAAAATGTCGGCGTCATAGAAGAGGAAGCAGCTAAGCTGGCAATCAAAGGAGCCGAGAAGTCTTTGCACATGTCGGTATGCGAGCAGTCGCCTGAATCCAAGCCAAACAAGTCTGATTGCCTCAACAAAACGGCGCCTGCGCTTGGCACAGATTTCCACAAAGATGCGGCGTTCGAGGTGGAAGAGGTGCTCTCCAATTCAAATGAATGCGATGCGACAGAAGCTACCAAAAATATAAGCTCCAACAACAAAAGTATCTATGAAGTATCCGACTCGGAAGAGGAGTCGAGCGAAAACATTGAAGAGGATATTTCGGATAAACAAGCACCTGCTCCTGCACCTGCACCAGCACCGGGTGATGTAGAGCAGGCCTCTGCGCAGAGTGAACTACCTGATGCAATTGAGAAAGTCGATCCTTTAAATGAGACAGCCATGGCTGTAGATGAAAAACCCACTAATGCGAGCCAGGGTTCCACGTCTGATGGCGAGGACGTTGAGTTTGTTGATACAGCAGTTAATACGGCACCCACTAGCGAGTCATCGGCATTCCATAAGAAACAGAAGCGCGAAGAGGAGGCAGAGCTGCTGACAGAGCTAGCCTCCTGTGACCTTTCGCACTTGCAGCAAATGTTCAATCCCCTGCAGAAGTCGCGTCGGCAAACGTTGTACGTACAGGATCCACAGATGAGCGCCAAGGAGCCCAAATTGAAGCGCCGCAGCGAGCAATTGAGCAGCGATGTCAAGCCATCCCAATCGTTCATCGAGACTCTTGCCGAGGAAAAGCGCCAGCAGGCGAAGCGCAAGCGTTTGTCCAAGAGCTTTTGTGGCGCTGTCGACGACGTATTGGATACCAGTGTCCTGGCGGAAGTGCAGCGCAAAAAGGCCAAAACAGTTTCTGACGTTGGGCCAGCAGCTGATGGCAACGAATCAGATGAGCCTGTTAAGGCCGAAAAGGTGGAAACACCTGCTCCCGCTCTCACTCCCACTCCCGCACCCGCATCCCCAACCGTGTTGCAAGTGCAGCCCAGTGAGCAGTCAACGGACAAAGTAGTGCAGCCGAAGAGTCGCAACGACTATCTGGAATATTGCGATGCCATCATCCAGGCGGCCAATGCAGCGAAGCTGGAGCAAAAGAAACAAGTAAGCCAGCTGACCATTCGTCCTATTTAAGTGCAAACTAAATCTACTAATTCGAAATTCTTACAGCGCAACGCTGCCGGCAAGAACCAAAGGAAGCCCGTATCTGCTAGTGTCGTCGAACCCGTCAAAACTGCTCCAATTACCAAAGTTACACCCAGCTCGGAGCCCAATAAACCGAACAAGATTAAAAAGAACTTGAAACGTCTGCAAGCCACCAAGCAGGCGGTCAAGCATGCCATGCAGCTACTTGTGCCTGATTCAGCCAACAAAGAGGTGAGTCTTATATTTGAGCAGTTGCATTTAGCCTGGCAAAAACGTTCCGTCTTCGCCTTTTGCAGCCCCAATCGCTGGCCCGCAAATTGTCGCCTCAGCCGGAGAGCAGCGCCAAATCAGTGAAGGTTAAGCAGCAATCAAAGAAGATGACCAAGCAGACCTTGACACAGGTGTCCCCAGTGAAGAGCTCGGACGAGGAGAACCACCATGCCCAAAAGCGCATCAAAACTAGTGCGGGCTATGTGACGGTCATAAGCAAAAAGAGAGAGCGAACGCCAATTGAAACTTTCAAGATATCATCCGGCATCGTGGAAGTCGAGCCCTGCACACCGACCCAAAAGTATTTTAAAGAGATTCCACCAACACCCACGACCCGCAGCGGCTTCAAAGAGATGCCCACAACTCCGAAATCGTCAAAAAAGAAGGCGACATCTCTGCGCAACCCGGCCACAGAGGCGGCGTTGCGTTTTAAGAGGGAAATGTTTGGTAGAAGCTCTAAGTAGTGATAGTAATATTAACAATTAGTTAGTCGTTGGTAGAAAACGCAGGTTCGCAGAATCCAATTCCTTCATATATATATATATTCATTTTTTTTCGGTTTCAGTTCATTGTTTAAGTTTCCAATTTGTATAAAATTGAATTATTTTTTTCATTGAAAAGTTTGTTGTTAGCTTACAGTTCATTCTCCAATTGTTGAAAATTCATATATTTTTTATTTGTTATACAAAAAAACCTAACTATGCTTAACTACAGTTCACATGTTAAAATATTAATTGCATTTATTTTGGTTAAAATTAACTCATAATTTTCTAGAGATTGTGTGTCTGATATTTTTCAAAAGCATTTAAATCAAATCATCCTTATTTTCGTTACCATTACTCCACACTATGGAAATAATTTTACAGAGATCTTAATGCGGCTACTATATTTTTTGTTTAATCAATTATTGTGGTGTGTACCTTTCTGAATTCAATATTTACAACTATTTTGAATGATATTATATTACAAAATTAATAAATACGTATTTTGCATGGATGGATTTATTTGTTGGATGGACAGTTTATTTAGCTTTTACGACTCATTTTTAGTTGGTTTGCTTGACAGTTAAAGAAACTACCATAAACATTTAAATCCTTAACGGTTATCCTCACGAGAACAGCTGTTTGCTAAATCAGAAATAAAATTATATAAGGAAGTATCCACAATGAGTTTGAGTATATGTATACAATAAGTTAATGCGTATTTGTATATACCTTTCCAAAAAAAATATTTATTTTAAATATACAAATAATATTTTGTATTAATAATATATACATTTTCAATGACTGTTATGCTCAAAAGATCTGTTAATTAAATGTTACTGCTCAATTGAACGGGTAAGAGATTACATTTACGATATTGGAAAACTGAAATATCGAAACATTTCTCGATAACCATTTTTATAGCAGTACAAAATATTTGTGCACCAGTGTTAATTAAGAAAAATATTTAAATCGACTCCAACGTCTTCCAAAATCCTTTAATAAATACGTTTATATCATATTTATTTATATGGCCGCAAATTGAAACGTATTTATTCTTCAAACAGTTATTCGTACCTTATTTACATTCAGCCAGTGTTTATTGACAAAACTTTAGTTTACAATTTAACGATTTAAGCTTGCACAACTTTTGAAGTTATGTTAACTTCCATAGATATTTTTAATTTAAACTCTAAACGTCTTTTAATAATATCGATATCGTTGGCCTCGTTAAAACAGAATATCGTATTTGAAATTCCTAATGATCGAACTATCGATATGCGACTACGGTAACAACATGCCAAGTCAAAAGCAACAACAAGGCCGAACGGAGCGGACGTGTGCGCGGTTCGTGATTTTGTGATTGCTTGTAAATATTATTTTTGCGATAAAAATAAGTCAATTATAAAATAATTACGAAATGTGCCGAGGCAAAAATACAGAATATGCCAACACATGAAAATAGTATACACAAGTGTTAAATAATATTGTTATAAAATGTGCTAATGTATATAAATCAAAAAAATACGAAGTGCGGACACAAAAACGGTTGTTCTCTTATACCGGGCGAGTAACGGTTTTTGCACACACACATATGTCAAAGGGATTAAGAAAGGAGACGAAAGGAAATTGATCAAAACAAACCGCATATGCAACAGTAAATTTGCGAATTAAACTGCCACAAAATGTTCGAATTAGAGGATTATTCGAGCAGTATACACGAGGGTTTCTTCAGTAAATATGCAGTAAGTACATACATAATTAACTCTCACACAGTCTTATGCGCATTTATGTACACACGTGTGTGTGTATTTGTTCAACAAAAGGCAACAAAGCAACAGCGGCAAAAAAAATAAAGAAATTGGCAAATTCCAATTTGCCGGCCGGCTGCACGCACACAAGCACACATTAACCAACACAGCGAAATGGGCTTTTATCGTTTATTTTCAAATTCGTAACGTTCGTTTTGAAGCGATTTCGCCGTCATCCACAAGCAGCTCTCCACAGTTTCCTAGTATTTCTGCACCTGCATTCCCCCTGCCCCTGCCACGAGAGACCTCCACTGTTGCGCAGTCGCTCGCCCCAAGAACAGTTTGTTGCGAACCCCTCTCTCACGCTGTTAGTTCACGGCGAAGTATTGTTTCTTTTTGCTACGCTTGCTTTGTGCTCGTCGGCAGATTCGCTTTCGCTGTTAACGTTCAGTTTTTGAATTCCATATTCGCCAACTCACCGCAACGAGTAGCTCGCACACATGCATGCGCATATGTATATGTGCATGCACATATATGCGTGTTTTTATTTGCGATCATCGTGTGCTTTGGAATTTCTCTTAAGTCGCACTCATTGGAACTGCTGCTGATTAATGCTGGTGTGTATTGGGGCGGTCGTTACCGGAACAGAGCCGCTGCGTAAGATAGAATCGCTAATAATATGATTCTATGCACATTCCAAAATGACTTCCTCAACTGTTGTTAGTTTTGCTGGTGATTAACTTGGCTACAATCGTATATGTGGAGACTGCGATTATGTTAATGGAGCGCCAATGTTAATGCTGACTCAACAGCGTGCTGTTGTATGTACTAAAAATGTGTGCAGCAACAACAGCGGCGAAAACGTTGATGTTGCTCGTCGGAGTTTGAGTTTGAGTTGGGGTTGGGGTAACGGGGTGGGGGTTCGGCATTGTTGTTCCCATAATTTATATCAGCGCAATTTGCTGCTCTCTTGGTTGAGGCTGTATGTACATTGGGAAACTATGCGTAATTGTTTAACACTGTTTATTTATTGCTAAACAATATTCACACTCATACATATGTATATGTGTTTTCTTAATTGTCTCATCGATGGTTAGTCTCTTAGAGTATCTTCTGCTATTGCGTTTTAAACTTTTTGAAGGCCAAACGTTCACCTCGTTTTTGCTGCCTTTGTTTTATGTAGCTTAAAACGCACATTTGTACATTTGTATCTAAGTGATTATTCATGTATATATGTATGTATAAGTCCTGACCTCCTACAAAGTTTTTTGCATTTGCTTCTTGCTTGATAAGCCCCAAACATATCTCAAGCATGTGCGCCTGTTAAATGCAACATGTACCAATTCGCACACACACGCACACAGAGAACAGCTACAAGTGTGATTTGTGTGTGTTGGTTGGGAGAAACAAAGCAAAGCAAACAGCGAATCGCTTTTATCTTGCACGTCCGTCGTCCGTCAAACGCCACAAGTTGTGAGGGGAAGAGAGCTTAAGCGCTCAGCACGGTCACACATCAAAAGCTTTCGCTCTCACTCAAAAAAAAAAAAAACGGCATGCATAAACTTCAAAGTTCAACGTGCCGACCGGCCGGCAACTTTGAGTTTGAGTGAGACACCCACTAAACACCCCACAGAAGCACAGAAAAACGGCACACACTCACACTTGAACTCATGTGAGGCAACATGCTTCGTTCGTTTGTTGCTCGAATATGAGCGCCCAGCTGTATGCCGCATAGATTTTCTCACGGCCCACACACACACACACCCATAGTCGGCAGTATGCAGTTCCGCTCCCCTGAGATGCCATTGGGGCTGCATAAACTGAAAAGTTAGCCGCCTAATATTTGCGAAATAACCCAAAAATATATCGGAAAGTTTCACACTTTTCAAACAGATTTACGACATCGTAAAACTCACTCGCATGTGTGTGAAAGTGTGTTCGTATGTGTGTCGGAATTATCCCGGACCATAAAGTAATTTACAAATAGGCGCTCAGAACTTCGCGGAAGACATTAGCCGGTTGCAAGATGGCCGCGCCTGATAATGCTCTGCTACCTGGTCCTGGTCCTGGGATTGTGATTGGATTTTCGAGCCAGAGCCATAACGATTTTTAAGGTGAAAGTGGCTCAGAAAAGAAATGTAACAGAGCGAAGCCTAAGGCAGCAGCAGTTACAAAAGATGCACGCGGCAGATGCAAGCAGCCAAGGTGAAGGCAACAAAGAGGAATTACCAAAGACACACAAAAAAAAGAAAAAGAAAAGAAAACACTGAAATGCGCATACGAAATGCTGCACCCCAGGCGAAGTAGTGTCTAGGCCATGAATTCAGCCAAGGGTGCGAGACTGAGGCCTCGACATGCTGCCTGCCGTACGTGCATGTGTACGTGTGTGTGTGTATGTGTTACTTCAATGTTGCACAACTTGAAAAGGTCACCGGGAGGGGGGGCCTCTGCAGCAGCTGCTTAAAGCAAAAGTTTCGAAAAGTTTTCCATTTTTGCCTCTCGTTTGCCTGCTGCCAATTTTGGCCGCCTGTTCAATGCATTTTTATTTTGGAACATTTTTTCGAAAGCATTTTTTTGTTTCAAAAAAGAGAAAGAGCGAGGGTGGGGAGAGAAACTCCCACTCAACAGGATAACCTTTTGCATTGGTAAACAATGTGTACAGTCAAACTTCTCCACACAAAAAGGACCATAAACACTTTGCTTTGTTGGTATTTTATCAAACAGCAGACAACATATGCTACTTGAAATATTAACGATATCATTTTAAGCCAACAAAACTACTATAATATAAAATCATTAGTACTAGTATTTATTTTATTTCTTTAAGAGCTGAACTCTTTTAGAAAGCCATTGTCTATTATTATCAAGGCTGCAAACCGAAATTCCAATATTTTTGCAATCGTAAACCAGACCTTGAGGCCAATAATTGCCTAAAAATACAACCGACTATAAACTCAAACCGACGAGTTTTCCTTTTAAATGGTTTGGTTTAATTTCAGCAAAACGAATAATTTCAACGTGAAGCGCTTTTGTTTCGTGAACTCAGATTCTGCATTATTGAGAGTTCGCTAGATTTTTGACATCCTAATTTAAAAAAACCAAAAATAGGGAGAACGGTGTATTTTTCCCTAAATAATAAAGATCCCAGATTCTAATTTTGCGTTTGTCCTATAATTATATCCTCTACTTATAATATATTTTCCTTTTAAATTTTAAATAATGTGACGAACGAAGGTTCGAACCTCACTCATTAATGTGCAAAAGAACCTATGGGCAAAGCAAGGCGTAAACCGAACCACCAACTATTGTTCATTCATTCATACCTGTGCAGGTGATATTCTTTGCCACCCAGCATTAAGAACAGCAACTGAAACCAATTAGAAGCAGGAAGTTTTCTTTCCGTTTGGAAGTGCAGCTCACAATTTACAGAGGGGCAACTATTTACATGCAAAAGTACATACATACATACCCGTTGGCATGAATGTCCGTCTGTCTGTACGACTACAGCAACAACCCCCGAGTGTTCAAATTGCAGCTGCCTACCGCCTGGTCTATCTGCCTGCTCTGTCTGCCTGCCAGCCAGCCAGCCTGACAAAAGGTTATCGGAGCACACAGACAACATACACACGCACATTTACATGCAATGCATACGTATATGTGTGTGTAAGTATGTATATACAAATCCAGATTCAGAAAAGCATGAAATGTAGGAAAATCCTTAATCATAAGCCTAGCTGTAGCTTATTTGTAATGTGATATTAATAAAATGTAAGTGGAAGAGCGTGTGGAGGCAAATGAAACATGAAAGGAATATGAAATTTATGTTAATGTTTACGTAGGACTTGCACCTAACAAATATTATGTAGTTATGATATAATTGTATATACAACAAAATTTAATCAGCATCAGACAACTGACAAGAAGAAAAGTCAATATAAGATATCTTAACAGTATGTGCTTGTATTATAAAATAATAAATACATACATACATATGCATAAATACATACGTATGTATGTAAGTGTGTACATCAGAAAGTGTGCATTGTGTCCCTATGTTCTGCCAACACGTTGCATTACAAGAATCAAACAGTCAAAAGGCTGTCAATGAAGAGGCAGCTGCTGCTTAAGAAGAGAACACGAAAATGTGCAACACCTGCTGTGCCCCAATTGCTGTGCCCGCACAAAAGTGCATTAACTGGTCTTCAGGATGCGTCACAAGTGTTGAATGGGCACTGAAACGCAGAAAGGCAGACCCACGATTTTGTCCGCTGTGTTGCGAGTGTTGCAAGAGATTTGGTCGGACGCGAATATTTGCCAAATAAGGCTGCCCCAGACAACAGCCAGACACAAGATGTGTGTGTGTGTGTGTATGTGTGTGTGAACAGCCCACAACATTTTCGGGACTGATAAAAAAAGCAGCGGGCGTGCCAAGAGGCCGGCCTCTATAAATTTATGATATCCTGCTAAATTATGTAACTTATCATCATTCGTGGGGCATGCTGCATGCGGCAAGTGTGTGTGCGCAGTGCATGCCTTGTCTATCGATTTTTCAGCAGGAGCAGACATGAGCCAGGGGCGGGTCAATGAGTTGAAGTGTGTCCAAGGACACGCTAACATTGCCCACCCACCCTCATCGACAAGTAACAGGCGCCAGCCAGCGCGCCTTTTTCTAAAGCGCTGTCCAAATGTAAAGTTGCGCCTAATACCCACCCGAAAGCACGAAGTGACAGAACGTCGATGGTGGGAATGTCTTAACATGTTCGGCCTACTGCTAAACGTAAACCAGGCGCCAGCGCCTACTACCCTTTATCGTAACAGAGCTTCAAGTTGTCGCAACAGCGCAAAAAGTACTCAGAGCAGACGGCCTAAGCGAACGCTCAGTTTCAGCTCTGGCTCTGTTGCTGTTCCATTTTGCAGAATGTTTTGTTGCCAACTGTACTGGTTGTGCGCTCAACAGAGAACTCTGTTGTGTGCGGTCGATGTTCTATGTTTCACCCGTAAAGAGCAGCAGAGTTTTTCTGTGTGGTTTCTCTTTCAGTCGCTTTTAACATGAAATAGTCGTCAACGTCGCTGCTCGCTGTTATGCATACATACACGCACATATACCAATACTCGCAGCTTGGCTGTGTTTGCATTGCTTCCCTGTTCGTGTTGTTGCCGCTGCTGCTGCTGCTGCTGCCTGTTTGTTGTTTATGTATGGCTTTATTCCTTTTTTTCCTCTTCGTTTTTTTATGGGAACATACACATATATATACATACGTGCATACCTACATACGTTCGTACGTACATATGGCGTTAATATGTATATTTTTTCCCCTTTTATCGTATATTCGCTGTTAACCGGCAGCCGTCTGCTCTAAGTATCGAGTAAATGTTGCTGAAACATTTTTAGTTAGGCAACATTTCCACCGGTGGTTGATTTTAGCTCGAACCTCGAGTAAATTTGAGAATATGTTGCTTAGGCAGCATAATAATGTATGCATGTGTGTACAGATATGTATGTATACATTTAGTAGTGTAACTAATGAAAATATGATCTGTGAGCTAGATCCCAAAAATAGTTATAAGCATGCATTAATTAGGGTATACATACATACATATGTACATATGCGATGTACATTTGTACAATTGCAACAAAGTTTTGTTTTTGTTTATGCTTTGTATACGTATGTACATATTTATGTCCAGCAGCCGGCCTTAGCCTGTGCTTGTATATAACTTTCAATTTTACTGATATCCGGTTTAAGATGGTGGCCTTCCCATTGTTCCTCTGACTCAAAAATACATTCATACGTATATTGGTATGTAACTACATACATATGCCAAGTTCAGTCGCAAATATGCACATACATACATGTCTTAAATGCATGTGTTGTAAGTTTTTCTGTTGTTGCTGGACACAACATTGGCGCCAAGATACAGACTTACATACTGCATGTATACATACATATATATGTATGTGTATATGTACGCTCTGTGCTATATGCAGCCTGCAGCCTGTCTGCCTCTCATTGATTGCCTTGGATCGTAAAACTGGTTTTCATATTGCTCCTGCTTCATTCCCATAAACATCGCCATTGTTGTTGTTGTTGTTGTTTTTGTTGCTGTAGCACGAAGAAAAAGGAAAAGTATAAACATACATACCTACATGTGTATTTTTAATAATAATGATAATGTTGATGCAAAGATGTGTTTTACATAATTAAGATGTACATACATACATATGTACAGAACATTATATGTAGGCAAAAACTTGTACGTATGTATGTATAAGACATAGACCGCATTACGAATTCCATGTGTATTATGATGGAATACGGCAAAGAAAGAAATAAAAAAAACTTGCAACAAGTTGCAAGTTGAACAGGAATAAAAACAAACTATAAATATACGGAATTTTTATGATCATCCCAAAGCAGTTGAAGTATTTCTTCAGTTCTGAAGTAAAGTATCTTATGCACAGAAACACCCCAATGTGAACATGTTGCAACAGTTGTTCGTTGGTGGTGCACCGCTCTCAACTTTTATGTGGCATAGTCATTCTGTGAGGCTCGGATTGGCCATTGAAGCCACACGTCTTGCATAATCAAATGTGGATGCCTTTCTTGTATGGCCAAGAAAGTGGAATTTTGAACTTTCGCATGGAAAGGCAGGGATTAAGTTCCGGTAGTTATGTGGATTCTTTCTGTTGACAGATGTCACAAATACCTAGGACTAACACATCTGAAGAACATCTAAACTGTGTCCTGCGTTCCCTTACTGCAAAGAAGAAAAGTTTTTTTCGTTATCCTCTAAAATGCTCCTATTTAAATCTGTAACTGTCCCGATCTATACTTATGGCATTGCGATCCGTCATTGATGTCCTAAACCGTTCAGCAGTAAAGCCCTTACTCTAGCATCCCGGTCTCCTTATTGTTCAGGATCTCTTTAACTTGACCAACAACGAGGCCAAAGCGTATCTTCCCAGGATGTCTTCCAACAAGTGCCTTGCTTGCGCTCCATCTGTATCTGATTCTGGCGTGGTTTAGTTTGTTTGAACAATATAATAGATGTACAAAATTGATAAATAAATACACATTTTCCTGGTCTTCAAGCGTGTCCAATATCGCTTTTGTTCTGTAAGAGCTTTAGTGTAATTTCATTGAATAATTACTTGACAATCGATATATCGGGTGCTCCGCCCTAATAAATTTCTCACCACCTCATCTGATTTTCTTTTTTCGCGCGCTACAAATTTTACGAAGAGGGTTGAAGCAGATCCTCTTCTGAATTGAGCAAAGCACTTGATTAATCACGATGTATATTGTCTCTTGCCAACAGGATGCCGCAGGTCCTTCGCTGGACTTTTACGTGTCCGACTCTATGCAGGATATGCTGGATGTGGACATACGGGCGGAGATCGCGAACGTTGTGGGTAGCTCGAGTGATCTGACCTCCTCGCTGGACCACGCACTGGAGGCCATTTCGGCCATCAACAACAGCAGTAGCAACAACAACAGTATAGCATCGTCGACCCACAATGCAAACGCGAATCTGCTGGCCAGCAGCGCCCTGCACGCCTCTCCCACGGCCAAGTGGATGGGATCGTGCGCCAACTTCTGGTCCACAGCCGATTACTATGCGGATGTGGGCGCCTGCGTTAATCCCATTTCCGTGATGCCGCTAATCAACTCCAACTCCGGCTCGACGTCGCTGCTTGGCTGTGGATCTCCGCAGAAGTCGCGTGGAGCGCCGTCGACGCAGATTCGAGCGGGCTCTTCAGTCGGGCCCGCGCCGCCCGCCTCCCCGTGCGACCAGCACAAATCACATTTGACCTTCTCGCCGGCGCAGATGAAGGTCAGCGCGGGCTCGCTGCGCAGGGAGCAGGTGATGGCTCACATACCCAAGCAGATTTCGGCACTGCCCATTTCAGCGTCGGCGGTGACTGGCGGCGGCTCCACAGCGCCGGCAACCATGGCAACCAATTCCGCGCTGCAGCGGCGCAACTCGTCGGCAGTGGACGCTGTGCGCAAGGATCTGGGCACGGAGCTGCGCAAGGTGCAGTCCGGCGCAGAGGAGCCAAAGGCAAACACTGCGAAAAACACGACTCTTCTGACGGCTACTGCCGCCACCAACACCATTAAGCTAGGACCCGGCATTGGCGGCCTGACCTTTGCCAACAGCGCCACCTACAACAAGCTGAAGCAGCAAACGACGGGCAAGTCGCCCAACGGCGCGCCCCTCACCTCCAATGGCAACATTGTGCTCAAGCGGGATCGAGAGGCGAGTCCGCTGCACAACATGACGACGCTGCACGCGGGCGGCGTTCAGAAGCGCGGCAATGCGCCCAAGAGCATTGCCTCGGCGGCGAACTCGCCGCACCATCAGATGCATGTGCAGAGCAGCGTGGGATCGCCCTCCTCCACGACGTCGTCAGCTAGTGGCCGTCCCACCACGTCGTCCTCGCCGTTGTCGTTTGCACCGCTGAGCAGCAACAGCTTCAGCAATAATGTCAACAACAGCATCAGCAGCAGCAGCAACAACAACGTGAAGCCGCTGCAGCAGAAGATGAAGCTGACTGCGGGCTTGAGCAGCACGTTTCCGAAGCCCGCCTACTCGTACTCCTGCCTGATTGCACTGGCGCTCAAGAACTCGCGCGCCGGCTCGCTGCCCGTTTCGGAGATCTACAGTTTCCTGTGCCAGCACTTTCCCTACTTCGAGAACGCCCCCAGCGGCTGGAAGAACAGCGTGCGCCACAATTTGTCGCTGAACAAGTGCTTCGAGAAAATCGAGCGACCGGCGACGAATGGCAATCAGCGCAAAGGCTGCCGCTGGGCCATGAATCCGGAGCGTATCTGCAAGATGGACGAGGAAGTGCAGAAGTGGTCGCGCAAGGATCCGGGCGCAATACGCGGCGCCATGGTCTATCCCGAGCATCTGGAGGCATTGGAGCGAGGCGAAATGAAGCACGGCTCGGCCGACTCAGATATCGAAGTGGACTCGCAATCCGAAATCGAGGAATCCTCTGATTTGGAGGAGCACGACTTTGATGAAACTTTAATCGATGCGATGCTAGTCGAGGAGGAGGACAACGAGGAAGTTGAGTAAGTCACAAGGAAACCAATGCACAATTTCTCAAGTACATTTATTAAAGTTATAATTCAACTTGCAGCTGGGCAAACAGCGAGGATGAAGACAACGTTCAGGAGGAGCATGTGCTTCATGAGTATGAGCCAAGCAACAAAGCTACCAATCACCACCTGCCCACCGATCACCAGCTGCTGGTCGCTCAGAAGAGCGCCGAGTTTGACATTGAGGTGAGCACCTGATTAAATACAAGTACAAACAGGACTCTATCCTTGTGTTGACTTCTGTGCGTTTTACATGTTTATCAATTGTCGCTTTCCATCTGGCCAGGTTGACGAGCTGTACGATGCCATCGAGATAGAGGATGACAAGCGAGCAGTGCGTCACGCTATTGCCAACGGCCACACTACCAGCATCATTGAGCTAAATCCGGCCGATCTGAATGCGAACGATGGCTATCGGTCGCCGAAGCGCGCTCGCCTCGACATCAACTATGCCATCGGTCCTGCCGGTGAGCTCGAGCAGCAGTATGGCCAGAAGGTTAAGGTGCAGCAGGTGCAACAGGTGCAACAGGTGATGCAGCAGCAGCCGCCCACGTACAATCGTCGGAAGATGCCGCTGGTTAATCGCATCATATAAGGGAGCGGTCATATACATATAACTCTAATATACACACTTAGTGTTAGGTTTACGTTTAGGGAACACCCATCAGCTACGCTTAAAACTTTAATCTTAAGTTGATTTTTGTGTGTGCTCTGTACAGAGTATCTCTATATACAAAAGTACGCATGTACGTCTCTATATAGGTTGATTCTGTTGATTCCAAATAAGTTTGTTATTCAATTTAGTCGCGCGCTTTGTAGCCGCTTATAGCAATTGTGTCGCAATACATTATTTCTATGTAAATTGAAAGGGGCTTTCGAATAAATGTTTATGTTTCGAGCATTAACTAATGCGGTGTCCGATTCCACATAACTAGAAAGTTTCCATAACATCTTTGACGCTTGAGCACAAACTCAAGAAAATAGTTTAAATAGTCATTTTGTTCTTGTAATTGTTTAAATTCTTAATTCCAACAATGACGAAACATTTATTGTGTTAATTGTTTTCCAAATCTTGACTATATATAATGAACATTTTTGAAATTGATCTCCAACGAAAACAAAATTGTATACTAATATATGTTGTAATTACTATTGACGAATGTTTTCTATAAGGTCATGCCTTTAGGCACAGAAATGATAACAAACAAGAATGTAAAAAAAAAAAACAAAAAAAAACTTAATACCTAATAATTATATCGAATAACAATAACAATTTTGGACAACGAAATATGAAACACAGATCGTTTATACATATTTCCACACTTATTAACTGTACATAAGAATGGCATTTATAAGCACTTTCAGCGAATTTTCTTTATAAACATTTGTGTAGGTAATGTTGAAAACAACCACCCAAAACTTGCCGGTCCAGTATTCATGTGACAGATGTTGGTAGAATACTACCAAATATTTAATATACATATAAATAGATAGATGTACAACAAGATCGAATTCTCTAATTAAAAGTTGAAAGTAGTCAATTGAATTTTTTAAATATATTAAATATTACATAAATGGTATGTAAATATTTTTTAAGTAAAAGATTGTATACTATTTTAGCTGTAACTGGAATGTATGTTAAAAACAATATAATAATATCATCCAAATCCGCGCAACTTTGCATAAATTCCAAACGAATTGTCAAAATTCTTTAACTGAAAAGACTTAAAATCAACGCATACAGCCGATCATTCAGGACTCAGTTTACATAAGCGTAAACAGGACCTCAGATTTTAAATACAAAGTACAAACAGTTTTTAAATTAACTGAAATAAGAAGAATACAAATTATATACATAATTTGACGTTGCTCAATTTGTAATTTATACAAATATATTTTTTCAATTTCAATTAGTGCATCCTTTCCATACCCATTTACAAATTACAACTTTCATACATACATTTTTTGTTGTAATATTAATGATTAATTGCATTTAAAAAATTATATATTAGAATTACGAAATATGTGTATTATATATAAAATCTTTAAGCAAAATAAACAATTTTTGTATAGAGTTAGAAAATCAATATGTACAACACAATTGAAACCAAAAAAAAAATTTCTAATAAAAAAATTTCAAACCATTTCAATTTTTTAAATTATAAAATAAATAACAACGTTGAGTCCGACGCTCACGCCTGCGAACTACTTTGCTTGAAAGCTTACTTTAGGGAGAATAGCTTAAATAATGGGTGTGGGAAAAATATTTGTAGTTCGACATAAAAAAATATTCCTCTAGTCCCGACTAGGAGAAACTGTGAACCCAGCGGCGAGCTGTCGTTACGTACATTTAAAGCCCTTAGCTTTGATGCATACATTCACAAGATCACACATACACATACAAACGGACTTTATGCAGCAGCTGCGCTTGGCCCCCACTATGGGAAATGAATTCTGGAATAACTTCTAAACTAAATTTCAGCGCGTAACACGACCGCTGAAATCTATGTACAAACCAAAGCGCAAGTCTGTAGTACTTGATTTGTGGTTTTTATATGTGGCGCCAATGGGGGGAGTATCCAAAATCCGAAATATTCATAATCAGCGTATCCTTTACGAGAATATATATTATGGCTTTAGCTCTTATAGTTTCTGATATATGCTCAAAAAACCGGTTTCAGCTCTGTAGCTCTTGTAGTAGCTGGGATCTACGCGATCATACAAACGGACAGACAGACTTCTGACCAAGAATATATATACTTAATGGGGTCGGAGATGCCTCCTTCTGCCTGCCATTTTCTATTTTAAATGGGTTCACGGTATAGAAATAGTGTTGGTAGCTAGCTCTGATACTACGAAGGAATATAAGAATTCATTTTAGGGTTCGAGAGTAAGTGGGTTGAGATCTTCAACCTATTTGATACAAACTTAAACAAAACAAGGGAGATGGATGATTTGCTTTTTTTTTATATGGGGGGGCGAATGGGGGAGGTATCCAAAATCCGAAATATTCATAATCTGCGTCTGCTTACGAGAATATAATATAATATATAATAAACTAATATTGGTGGCTCTAGCTCTTATAGTCTCCGAGGCATGCTAAAAAAACAAAATCTTAAAATCGATTTTTATCGATAATAATGAAACCGAACAAGATATCGAAAAAAAATGATAAACTTATTTTTCAGAATCTAAAGTCGAAAATAAAATAAAAAAATAAATAAAAAGTCGAAAATTTGAGGTTTCTAGCTTTTGTAGTTTCTGAGATCGCTGCGTTCATACAGACGGACGGACGGACAGACGAACATGGCTAAATCGTTTCAGCTCGTCGTCCTGATCAAGAATATATATACACTTTATATGGTCGGCGATGCTTCCTTCTGCCTGTTACATACATTTGCACAAAACCAAAACCGTTGTCCGTTTAAATATAATCTGTTTTTAAACAAATTGAAGCTAAAATTTGTATATAAGTTCTACAGTTCTAGAACTAGTCATTGCAGTGGACCAGGGGAGCACAAATAACACTTCCAGAAGAAGTGCGTAAAAAATCTCGTACTTTTCTAAGTTAATACTTACACAACTTTATACTGGTAAGTGTAATAAAGTAGTCCACTTTTCCTCAAAAACAAATAAGTTGGTTTGCTTTTGAGACATCTTTATTTCACATTTATAAATAGGTAGATTTGATTTAAATTGATATTTCAATTTCATTTTTTTCGTTTCATGTTTTTACAACCAATAAAGCTCAAGATTTCAGCTTAGTATTGCATTTTGAGCCATGAGTTATGCTATATTATTATTATATTCTTTGTTGTTTAAGGATGTTGCTTGGCAAAGCAATTGTAGCCTTCTGGTCTGATTTCGGGTCTCAATTTAATCCTAACCACAAAATCGAACAGAAATACAGCTTGTGTAAACGTAATGACATTGAGCTTTTTATTGCGCAGTGATACTATAAAACTCAGTTCTTATAGATAGGTCATACAACGATATTGGGAAACATACAGATTTAAAATTTAGAGGGCGTTAGCACAAAAGGAATAATTATACATAATGAGTGACTTTTGAATCATATACGGAGAGTATCATGCTTTGACTTTGATTGGTTGTGACTTTTTTTACCGCTCACACTTACAACTTAGACCTTGTAAAATGTATTTGTATTTGCTCTCGCAGTATATCAATGGATATTCCCTTTAAGACTAGACTTCTTTGCGTTTCTTATTTTAAATCTCCTGCGTTTTACTAATTCTAGTTGAATGACTTACAAAAGGTTTTGTTGATACGAGTAAATACCTAAAATGGCATAAAATACTTTGTAGGGTGCCTCTGTTAAAATATTTCTCTGTTCTTGTTTCTTTGTATATACTTCAGGAATTACAATACAAATATTCAGTTGCAGTTTAAATATATATACATATATATATATATATATATATATATATAACTATATATTTTTTTATAACATACTATCATGTAGTATGCATGTGAATTGTTTTGATTTTCAAAATTGAGTGTTGATATTTGCACATTTAAGGCCTGTTGTTGACGTACAGTACATACTGCTTATATGCAACAGCGAAAATGAATTAAAGTCATTGCATATAAGCAACATTTGCATTAATGCGAGCACTTATATTTCCTATAAAATACACCGGGCACATCAAGCATTGCATTTATGTAACAATTGCATAAAAACGGTGCTCCATATAAGCGATATGTACTGTAGTTAAATTTTGTTTGAGCAAGCTAATTCAACATGAGCTTTTACGTTCCTTAACTAATCTATACAGTTTTGCATTCAGTGCCAATGCCAGTAGGTGCGTACCTACAAATGTATGTGTGCGTATTTGTGTGTATATGCAGGTGTGTGTGTGTGTGACTGCGCACTTTTGAGCATGTGTGCGCCGAGCGCTATGCTGTACAATTTTCGTTGAAACCAGACAAAACTGTTGTGACAAATCGCTTTCTCTTAAATTTAAACACAAGTATCATTGTTTAGTTAGACGCTAAGTTCACAAATACTAATGCACATGTACTTAAACTAAAGTGTATCCCTTGAATACATAATCAGATCAGACAAGGCGAACGCTGCCGGGGCGACCAACGCGCCCGGCACGGACTAGCTTGCTGCTTGGACGGTTCTTCACTTTAATGCGGGGGCAATTCTATAAAGTAGGTATATGCGCCTCTTAATATTTGCCTTCCTTGCATATACACAAACATACATATGCCTAAAACCTAACTGATTATGTTTACAGTTGACAAGAACTTAAGCTACAACCTAACACACGAATACATACAAACATCTTTGCCTATTAAATGCTCAGGTGAAGTGAACTGTTGAAAGGGGTCGGGGTAGTGCACATCAATTATGTATAGCTGCATAATCTTAGTTAACATAAATTCTACAAATACGCGACGCATATAGAGCCAGCCTATTCGCTTGCGCTGCAGCCACTCATTCCTGCTTTAGCCGCTTGGCGTCGCTGCCCGTGGCAGAGGCACCTGCAGCGGCAGCCGCAGCACCGCCACTGACCGAGCTGGCCGTTGTTTGCTGTTCCCCGTCGCTGGTTATGTACGCGAACTGGCACTCGAACTCGAAGTCCATTTCCTTCTTCTGAGCAAAGGTTGACAATTATTAGGTGTCACACTCTTTAGTGGGCTTAGGTGCTTACCATGCGCTCGCAAATGACCGCAATGGCCGTTTTCTGCTGCGCTTCGGCTATCTTGTGCTCCACCAGATAGAACATATACTCATCGAACAGCAGGCGTATCAGGTGAAAGCTGCCGAAGCTCGACGCGGACCTCAGTGTCAAGTCCCGAATGATCATGGAACTGTAGAAGCTCCACTTAAGCAGAAACTGTCGAGCGGCGCGCGCATAGCTCGGCTTCCCTGTGTACTCCTCCATCGCGGACTCGACCACAAGCTGCAGCCAGCTGGCCCACTGCTCCAACGAGCTCTGCTGCTGCAGAGCCGCCTTAAAGTCGTTCTCCAGACGCTGCACCACAGCTGGCGCACACTGGCTTACCCAGGCGGCTTGCTCCTGCAAATGGTGAAAGGTTTTCAGTGTGAATCAGTGGAGACTTAAGGTCTAGTTAAAAGACGCACCTGCACATTGTGAAAGTCCACACGATTCAGATCGTTGAGCATTTGGGATATCTGCGCACCGTTCTGCAGCACGGCGCGTGCCGCCTGCGCCAGATGATTCAGAGATGTGTAGCGTCGCAGCGTCTGGCAAAAAGCGGAAACGGCGCTGGTCTTGATCTGTGACAGCTGCTCCGGCACGCCCAGCATGCTTTCGCACAACCACATCTCCAGATTCTTTGCAAAATTACGAATGGCCTGAGTCAGTGCGTTGGGTATCGAGCGCAGCACATCTGGTATTATAACGTCCACAGTATTCTGATAGAATTGATAGTCCACCTGGTTCCAAGTAGAAGACAATTACAGTTAAGATTAAGATTAAGATTCCCCAAATTGTTGAGTTCCTAAAGAGATCGCGTCAATAAGGCAGCTACAAAACAAGATCTGAGTTCAAATCGCAGGCTAGGTTAATTATAATAGGCAAAGGCTTTGGTATAGAGGTTCACTTTAAAATAAGATCGATAGCTATAATGTGTATGTAATAATTTAAGAAGTAACATGGTATAGGAATCATAGTACATGAAATTCGGTAGCACTGGCACATATAATTTTTAAGATAAAGAAAATGGGGAAATGAGGTATCGAAACAAAAAATAAAAATTATAATTATTGCTCTACGTATGGTTTAGGTAAATATATTTTTCAAATTTCAAGGGTCAAGTTATTTTAATCTCCAAGATAGTTGCGTTCATACAGACGGACATGGCTAAATCGACGCTTATCAAAGCATTCGACTTGGTAGAAATTCTGGGCAAAGGGTAACGCAATTAATTATTAACCAATGTTGCATGCCTCACATTGGATCTTTATGGTTCTTCCAATTGTTGTCAGATAGCCGATTTCTGATTTTGATTTACTTCCTCTAAATGCATTTGCTGTCAACACATTCAGTTTCCGCAGAATCTTTCGTACTCACCTCGCGCACAAACTTTTGCACTTCTGCGCAGTGGCACAACAGATACAGCTTCGTCTTGCTCAAGTACTTCTCCTCCTCACACTCGTCCAGATTGTTGTTGTCCGAGGTGCGCCAGAAGTCGCGCAGCAAAAATTCAACAGTGCCAAATTCGAGATTGAGCACAGCATCCAAAAATGATTCGCAATGCTCTCGGTACAGCGCACGGAACGTGTCCACATCATCCAGCGTGAGCTCACTGTGAAAGCTGTGGCTCAGTTCGATGGGCGGAAAGACTGGCATGGCGCCAGCACCGTCGCCAATGTACTAGATGCGCGATGAAGGCGAAATATATGTATGAAAAGCGGTTTAACTGGGTTGATCATTCAGGGATTGCCTACCTGTATGCAAGCCTCGTAGGTTTCCGGTTTGAAGTTGTGCTTCTTGGCGCTGGCCGTGCGCTGGGCGGCAGATGGTGGCATGCCACTGCCACCATTTGAGCTGCCCAGCTGGTTGGCGCTGCTGCTGTTGCTGCTGCTGACATTGGCGATGGCGCCATTGCCCGGCGGAGTGCCATAGCCCTGCATAGATTTGTCCTCCATGGATTGGTGAATCAGCAGCGAGCCCGGCTTGATGCGAATGCCATAATAGTGGTACTTGGAGTTGCCGCGTGTGCCCAGGCGACGTGTGCGCAGGCCGGAAAACACGGAGCGTATCAACTTGCCGAAGCTAGCTGCATTCACCGGCTCCAGCTTCTGCTCGTTGCAGTGCTGCATGTAGTGGTTATACAGCGTCGAGCGCGGCAGGCTGACTCCGTCGGCCGTCTCGTAGTTGCGCGACAGCCACTTAATCTGCAAGCGTGCGAAAGAGATGTTAGTAACGCTGCTGCTGCTGTTGCTGCTGCTGTTGTTGCTGCTGCTGCTGTCGGGTGGAGCGTGAGCCACCCACTACTCACCGTTGCCGAGGCAATCTTGTTGCTGGTGCCCATGGTGCTCTGGTCACTGTCGGGCGACGCCCCATCGGCGCCGTTGCCGATGCTGCCACCGCTGGCCGAATTGGTGGTTGTTGTTGAGGTGGGCGTTTGGGGTGTGCTCTGCGCCTCCTGAATGTAGGAAACCTCATGCTGCAGCGATACCCACTGGTTAGTCAATGTCACCGGCTCACTGAACTCCCGCTTTTACTCACCGTCAGGCTGTGCGGCGAGTCCCGGCTGTGTGACTGTGAGGACCCATTCAACAGCAGGCTCTCGTCCACGGGCACCAGGTACGGCAGCGTCGTGGAGTGGGCGTTGGTTGCGCTGCCTGCCGTCGTGGCCGTATAGTTGCCCGTGGCCGCCGTGGTTGAGTAGTACGTCTGGCCATTGCTCTGATAATCGCCCACTGGGCAGAACGGATACGTCCTGCGGACAGGCGAAATGTTAAACTGTGGGGTCAGTCGAATCGAACCACGTTGCTGAACTTACATTTGGGTCTGGCTGGAATTGCTGTGATAAAGCTCCGAGTCCACATATTGCACTTGATAGTTTTGCTCCTGACCGGAAACTGAAAGGCAAAAAAATGAATCAAATAAAGATTTCTGAGCGAATAGATAGTCAAGCATAATTATAAATGAGTTAAGTTTTCAAAGAAACGGTTTCACTCTTGGCTTTAAATGATTTAGACTTAGACTTTATCAAATTAAGATAGTGTCCCTTTCTGTTAAGTTCCTTAAGTGTTTATTTAAGTGGAAATGAAAGTGAAAACATAAACAAATTGAATTTCAAGACTTGAAGAAATGCACAAATATTGTATGGAACATACAAAGCTGAGTTTGGTGCTGGCCTGAATAATTAATAAATGATCTGAAAAGTATGCAATACATTAACTAAATTGTGTGCATTTAATCAGAAGTGGAGCTTAGAAACAAACAATATAGATTTATTAAAGCCATACTTTTCCACAAGTAAATATCAACTTCAAACAGGAAGAACACAAATTAAATTTAATGAAAAGCTAAAAATTGGAGTCCATTTCTCCTGAAAGAATTCCAATTACGGTTTCGTTAAGAAGTTAACAATAAGGAATGAAACTGCCGACGGCGCATATTTTGTATGCGTTGCTTGACAAAATAAATCCATTATGTAAAAAAAAATTAAATAAAGCTTTGCAAACGTAACATGATACTATCTTTATATTTATCGAATCCTTATCACAAATAGAATCGATCTAGCCGTAGACTTAGCCACTCGACATCCGATCGTTTTATATCATAGAGTACAGTTTATATATAGCTCTTGCTAACAGGATATAATTTTTAATGTGTTTGGCGACTAGCGCTTAATGCTTGTGTACTTAACATTTGGTTTCACATATTTCGATAATCTAATTAATAAAATAAATCAATGCGGTATATATTTTTGTATATTCACGATTTAAGTTAACAAACCGAG
This sequence comes from Drosophila colorata, assembly GCA_035041545.1. Lineage (NCBI taxonomy): Eukaryota > Metazoa > Arthropoda > Insecta > Diptera > Drosophilidae > Drosophila > Drosophila colorata. The sequence goes on along the minus strand of JAWNLD010000680.1, from coordinate 2,445,655 downwards.
CCGGTTTTAATTCGGAATTCCAATATTTTTTTAATAATGAACCGAATCGAACCAGTTACCCAACAACAAATCAGCCGAATCTAAGCCCGAACCGAACTATTTTTCTACCCTGTACACTTAGCAAATAGATACAATAATATATTAATTTTATGGATATGTAAGTTACATGAGTCGACATAGCCATGTCTGTCTACTTGTCCTACTAGAAGAATGTTCGGCTCGAAGCTGGGGGGGCACAGGGTGTCTCCTATCGGGCACTTCCGAGTAGAGCACTCTTATAGTTTCTTTTGAAATGGTTCGGCTTAATTACAGTACAACGGAAAATTTCAACTCTAAAAATGTTGTTGAGCTCAGAGGCTGCATTAATGAAAATTCGCTAGAAGATAACTATATATAATGTCCTTTTAAATTTGAATGAATGTGACGAGCACAAACTCAAATCACAAGCCGAGAACAGTTCCAGCGACAATTTTTAGTGGATAATAATAATAATTATAATAATAATAGCAATAATAACGAATATTTATAATGAAGAACAAATCTTTCTAATAATAAAATGCATCTATCTAGTATATATATTCGAGCTTAGACGTCGAACATTATTCCTTGTTAAATATAAACTATAATTATGCGCATTACGCAAATATCTATAGATGATAAGAACACTTTAGCTAATTGTTTAATATTTATACAAGTGATGTATGTTGATAGCAAGGATATCGAAAACTAATTAGGAAAATTAGTTTTTGGCTTCAACATTTAGAGTGTGTAAAGAATTCGTTGCAGTCGGATGTAACTGACAGTGCAATACTCGTTCACATTGTAGTCGCAACCAAAACAAGTAATATATCTAATAAAAACAAGTCAGATGGCTCTAGTCGGGAGTATCCGACTAGGAGATACACTGAGCCCAGCGGCGAGCTGTCGTTACATGCATTTAATTAAACTCTGAATTCATAATCACGACACCACAGTCGCACTTAGTAAAATAAACAAAAATAAAAATAATAAAAATTAATGCTCGCGCTTCGCGCTTGCTTTTAATATTTGCAGGCACATTTTAGTATGCCGTAGTTGTGAAATTTATCGCAAAATTTTCACAAAATAGGAAACTACAAGTATATCTTTCAAGTGTTGGTTGCAGTTGATCTGCGAAAGTGTGTTAAGTTTAAAAATAAAATAAAATAAAAATTTAAATAAACAGTAAATAAGTAAGATGGCTCTAGTCGGGTGTCGGCGAGCTGTCGTTATATACATTTAAAGATCTTTACATTCATATACTCATTCACAAAGTCACACATACACACAAACGCACACAGCAAGGTCCGCACTTTACACATTGGCTACGCTTGGCCCCACTATGGAAAATGAATTCTTGAATAACTTCTAAACTAAGAGTATGATCCTTATGCAATTTTCAGTGCTTAATAAGAGTATCCAAATCTATATAAACCAAAGCCCAAGTCTGTAGTATTTGATTTGCGTTTTCTTGATATGGGGGGCGAATGGGGAGGTATCCAAAATCCGAAATATTCATAATCTGCGTATTCTTTACGAGCACAATTTAAACTTAATGATAGTTGATGGTTGATGGTTCTAGCTCTTATAGTCTACGAAATATGCCAAGAAAACCAAGTCTGAAAATCGATTTTTATCGATAACAATAAAACGGAGAAAGATATCAAAAAAAATTACAAAATTGTACTGCGTATGGCTTAGGAGAATCTATAGCCGTTTAGTTAAGGTTTCTAGTTTTTGTAGATTCCGAGCTCGCTGCGTTCATACAGACGGACAGACGGACATGGCTAATTCAACTCAGTTCGTCGTGCTGATCAAGAATATACTTTATGGGGTCGGAGATACTTCCTTCTGCCTGTTACATACATTTGCACAAAACCATTGTACCCTTTTTAAATTGTAATAAGAAATATGCATCTTGGGGCTAGCGTGTTTGACAACAGCACCACCGACCACTAAATTTTCCCTGTGACGACTACAATTTAAACAAACTTTAAAAAATGCAGACAAATTTTAATAATTGCAAGGTTTAAATTATTTTTAGGCCACCGCCGTCGGCAGTGACGTCAAAAAATAAATAATAATATTAAAAATAAAAAATTAAAAAATTGAAAATATAGTTTTTTTTTTTAATTTGTAGAGGCGGGCGTGGGAGTAGCGAAATTTTTTTTGCGCGATCTTTAGAGGAGATCATCTGTAATCTATCTTGTTGTGTATAAAGCTTTAAAACTGTGAGAGATAAACACATTTTTGCAATTTGAAATTTGCGATTTTATCGGCCGATGAAATACCTGAGTATATATTCAAAGTTCCAAGTCTCAATTGCGGCGAAATTAATTGCGTTCATACGGACCGACCGTCAGTCGGACGGACATTTCACAAACCCAATATACTCTTTTCACTTCGTAAACGATTGTAAAAATAAGCTCTCTCAGAAACTTTAAAAGCCTTTAAGCATAAATAATCCAGTTTCCACTTTCATCTCTATTTGTTCCTTCTTCAGACTATTTATATAGAAAACAACCTCGATTATACACTTTAATATTGTCAATCTGCATAAATGCGATTATTTTGAATGATTCGTAACGAGCAGTTACATTTCATTTACTGCCAAGTTTGCAACATGGCCAATGATGCATGAGGAAGACACTTGACACTTTCGTTTGATTGCCCAAGTTTGGCACACATAACCACAAGCACACAAACACACACACAAGCACGCACACTCGCATTCACACTCGGGCTGAAGAGTGTAAACAGAGCGTCAATTAAAAGCCATTGATAGGATTCGAAGTGAAAATGTTGGCTATGTAAAATATTTACCACCGCAATAGGACAAATTATTGTGACGTCGGTGGTGGTGGTGGTGATACATTGCTGTAGTCGCTGCTGAGCTTGAGGAAGTCGCGGAGGAGGCAGCGGCAGCGGCACCTATCGCCGTACAGCTGCTGTAGTTAACGGCACTGGCGGTGGCCACAAACGTCTGGTGGTGATGATGATGATGATGATGGTGCAGTTGCAACTGCAGCTGGGCGGCTGGCAGCGGCGCTAGTGCAGTTGATGTCGCTGTTGTCGGCAACTGTTGCTGATGCTGCGGCAGCAACTGGTGGTGATGTTGCGCTAGCGGCTGCTGTTGTTGTTGTTGTTGCTGCTGCTGCAGTTGGTGGGGGTGGTGGGGATTGTGGGCTTGGTGGGATTGATGGTGATGCTGTGACTGCAGCTTACAACGGCACTTCTCCAAGAGATTCGTATAGGCAGCAGCGGCGGCTGTGATCGGCGGCGGTGGCGATATATCCAACTCGAGCTGATGGTGGTGTTCCTGCTGCTGCTGATGGTGCAGGTGGTGTTGCTGTTGGTGACGCGTCTGGCAGTCGAAGCCGAATCGCGAATGCATTCGTTTGGTTTTAATTCGAGTGGGCAGCTCGCAAATGAGTTATCCAAAGGTGCCAAAGGTGGTGCGTGTGGAACGGGTGCCTCAACAGCTGCTGCAGCAGTCACATGTCCGGAAGCATAAGCGGGCCGTGTAGATGCCACCGATTGTAAGCCGAGATGTTGTCGCCCGGTTGCTTTGGGCAACTGTTTCACAGAGACCACGAAAAGTGAAAGTGAAAATCGAAAAAGTCCGGGCAACTTGCTGCTGCTGATGCTGTTACTGTTGCTGCTGCTGCTGCTGCTGCTGCTGCTATGAACAGTGTGCGGTGGGTGGCCCCTGGCAATATAATGGCGGAAGTACGACGTAGCAACGTTGTGACGTAGCAACGGAGCAAGAGCAACCAGAACGTATGCACGGTAGAATTACAACTGAACTCAAAATCAAATGTTATCCTAGCAATATGCCTCCGAAAAATAATGATGACGATGGCGATGACGGCGGCGGCGCAGCAACGAATTAAATTACAGCGGTGATGGTGGTGTCGTTGGTGGCTCCGTGGGTGGATGGGTGCTTGGTTTGACGCTGCGTTGTTATGATTTGTGCCTGCCCATGCCCAAACACCCCTAGCAGCAGGCAGCATGCAACATACACAACAGCATCATCAGCATCATACGCCGTAGTCGCCGTAGCAAATAATCCAACCCAAACCTTTAGCGCTCAGGATTGGAGCTAGAGCTGGAGATGGCAGTGGCAGTAGTAGCGTTTTATTTTTCAAGCGGCGCCAGCTAATTTCGGGCTCAAAGTCGCATTTTCTGGGATCTGAACAAGTGTCGACAGCACCCCGAAGATGCTTCTGGTGCAAGCGAGACAGCAACTGCTGGCAGGCAGTGCGGCATGTGGCAACGTCGGCGTCAAGGCAACGCAGCCAATCATTCGGGCGCACACCATGCCACCATGCGCCTACCCTCGCGCAGCCACACAGTCTGGTGGTTGCTAGGACATCAAGCACTCTTTCTCTCTCTCTCTCTCTCACACTTACTCACACACACACACACACACACACACACACACACACACACACACACACACGCATGCACACACACAAGTATAGACACTCGCTGGCTCAGCAACCCCCATCGGATGCTGCATGCCCTGGCGCTGGCCAACCAAATCGTTTGCTGCCGGCACGCGCTTTTCTTCTCCCTAGAGGGTGGGGAGGGGGCGGCAGGTGGGCTGTTGCAGATGACACATATGCCTGCCACTTTGGCGCTGCGTGCACGCGTGGTATTTTTCCATATATGTTTTCCTCTTTGCATCGTCGTGCTAATATAGTTTTTCTTGCATTCAAAGAAATATTTTGCATATTAATTTTGGTCCTTCATAAAATGCACACGCGTGTAGTTGTACTCAGTGGGTGTCCATTTGAATTTGTTTGTCTGTGCAGCTGTGGACGCCAGCAGGTCCTGCACTCTCAACTGTAAATATTAACAGGTGCTTTGGCTCTCTATGGGTTTTCGCTTTTAAACCTTTGGAGCTTATTGGACATTCTTGATGTTTTGCACGGCAAGTCAAATAAAAAGTAACTCTGTGGTTGTTGAGTAAACCACTTTTCACTTTTCACATTGAAGTTGCGGTTGCCATAGATTTAATAAATTGCAAATGGCAAATAAAAATAAAAATAAAACAATAGATGGAAGGCAATGGAAGGCAAGGTTGCACTAAACTCATAACTTCATATATTAATTCGACTGCTAAGGATCATAATAGCAAAAAAAAATTATCTTTCAATTTAATAAATTCAATTTTTTTAACAATAATGTTCAACATGGGAGACATATATAATCAACAATTTTCTTTCAGATTAATTTTCTAATTGCTTTTCTGTGGTCTTATATTGATTGTACAGGCAATATATATATAACTTATACTGATCAGAATCTGTAGAATTTTGATTGCTACCCAAAATTTGCCAGAGACACCACATTCTACTGAATGTTCAACCAACTATCGACTTGAGCTATCTTGGCGGCTTTATAAATAAGTCTATCTCCGAAATTATATTGTAGGGCTTAATAATTTTTTATTTTGATGTTGATCAGAATCCCACTACTATATGTAATTATAATATAGGATATATACATGTAGAATATGATAAAAGCAAAAATTAGTTCTAAATTGATTCGTTGCATTATTTTTCCTGTAACGTTTTGTATTCGACTTTGGACGACTATATCATATACATATCTATGAATCGGTTGTTCATAGTTTGCATAGCGAATTGTATAAAGTAATAATTTGTTGTGGATCTTCTACATTCAAACTGTTGAATATTCGAAATTCTAATTTCTAGTAGCAATTTTGATTGTTTCGTATTTTTTCTCAAAGGATTTTTTAAGAAAGTTCTTAGTTAGCACATATGTATTATTAGCATATTATAAATCTGATTCAAACGATTAAAACCATAATTTGATTATCTTTGTGAGTAATAATAATACTAATAATAGATTCGTAAGAGCCACTTGTGCTTTCCCGCAAGCCACCACACGACGTAAAACAACAAGATAACAAACACAATAGGTCCACAAAGTTTAAACCACTCCATTGTGTGCATTCCATAAAAATCATAACATTTTCTATATGCTTGCAAATAAAAATAAATTGCCAGGATAACCGACAAGTGCAGGGTGGCTCATCCCCAGCTACGAATCATCATCCCATGCACGCAGTTTATCCGTGCATCTACAGCAGTCGAATCCACAACAACAACAGCAGCAACAACAACAAACAATTAACCTTTTGTAAACAGACTGCATCTCGCTGGGACAGGGGTCGAAGCACATTATGCACGCACCTTAAATGGTGCCCTTGATTGAGCTTTAAGATAGAAAACGAATCTATATGAATTGTGACTTGCCTTTGAAAATGATTGCGATCTAGGAAACTTTGCTGTTTACCCAATTAAAGGAAGCCCAGCATATGCTGATTTTCCCTGGAAGTAAGCTAACGTCCAACCACTTGGGTGCCTTAGTTAAGCTACTCTATAGTCAGCTGGTATGGATTGAATTTTTCAGGGTTCTATTTTTAGTTGTTGCCTTTATTAAATTTTAAGCTTCTCTGCCTCGTTGATTTGATGAGCATCCCACTAAGCCGTATCAATTGAAACATTCTCATTATGTGAGAGCTAAGCACAGCTGAACGGGACGGGGGCGGCAGATAGTGTTCTCTTCTATGTAAAGCCTTTGAGTATTGTAGAGTAGATCAGGGCAGATTCCACCTGGAGTTGTCAAATATACCACACAATGCGTTGATGTGAAGCAAATCAAAGAGAGCGCAATATTTCAAGCGTCGAAGTCTGTATACTCTTGCTATTAAAATATAATATTGCTATATTGAGATATTTATATAATAATTATTATTATTAATTTTTTACTATAAAAAATAGTATAATTATTTTATGTTTAGGATACAGTTATAGGCTACCAAATTTACCTTTAAATACTACTGGGTAATATAGCATTATATACACAAGTATATCCTCGACGTTTATTTGGCTGAATGGGCCACTTGGACAACTGATTTACTAAGGATTGCAAATGAAGCTTTTAATAATATCTAAATGTTGGATCTCTAACGTTATGATAGAGTCGATATACCCAAACAGAGGCAATAAGCGGTACGCATGTATTTGTACACAGTGGGCGGTTATTAATAAGTCGTCGTGTGAGGGGTGCTCACGCTTCTGTCCTCCTGACATCCCATTCCCCTATTCCCGTTCCTATCCTCGTCCCACCTCAATTTGTTGTGATTACTTGCCGTATTTGTTGTTAGCTCTGCTGGTGGTGGTAATTTACGCTAATAAAATCAAGTATCATGGGCAAACAGTTCTAGTTCGCAGCGCCCCCCTCCTTACGGACTTTGCAGTCTCAGTCTCAGTCGGCAGCGTGTGATCCTGCCCTATAGATAGTGCTCACCAAGTGTAATCTCGATTAATTCATTGTGTAGCGCTGAAGTGGAATATAATAATTATGTGTACGTGTGTAGGGTATCACTCCCCATTCACTCCCCTCTGAAACACACAGCTGCACTTTGCCACACTTTTTGTTACTTTCTGTTGCACGTGCCGCAACTGGTGCCGTGTCCTGTGTTGTTAAGGCTGCTTCAGCACAGGTAGGAATATCATCCTCAACGGGGTGACTGTTGAATCCGTGTGCGTCTATCTGTCTGTCCGGCAGACAGACATGCAGAGATTGTGTCTATTTGTTGGGCTCTTGTTACCCGCTCATCTCTGCTCGTTTCAGTTTTCAAATTAAGTCGCTTTAATTGTGATATCAAGCAAACGTTTAAAATGCACAGGGATTTAGCCGCCCTACCCCCGGGGACGACATGCTGATCCTGTGATTATGTTTGTTTACAAAGGCGCGACTTTTGCCGTTAGCTGTTTGTTTGCTGGTTTTCACTTTGATTTCGCGCGACTCTGCAAGTGCGAGCGCAGGCGATAAACCGCCAGCGAATGCAGCGCACTCCCCGCTCCCTAGTAGCCTAGTGAATTCGCGCTTATTTTGCGGTACTGTATACATTCGTAATAATTAAAAAAAAAAAAAACATAGCATCCCTGAATGCACACATATTTTTTCTTCAATATTTTAATTGGTAAAGTTTGCATTATGTGATATTTATATATTTTTTCATTCTATATTAATACCTGGATGATGCATGTATCTGTTTGTATTTCTGCCGCTTAGTGGTTTTTTGCCAACTCAAACGAAAAGAACGGAAATAAATGTAATTCCATAATAGTTATTACAAATGAATTTTTCAATTAGATAAAGAACCAGAAATGTATCAACTGTTCTCCAAAAATCTTATTTAATGAGACAACCAACATGTAAAATACTGTAAAATACAACTATTTTCTATTTTAAATTGTACAGCTTTTTTTTTTTGAAATATTTACAGTTACAGGAACGAGTTTTGAGTACTGAAAACAAAAACAATTAATTCAATTTGGCCTAAAAAATGACACCGACAACTTGCAGTAATTCGAAACGAAATCAAAGCTGCTCAGAATTGTATTTTCTTTTTTAATTTAATTAAAATCATCCGTAACTAATATAGCTCGTATATTAAAAAAGCTTTTATTTGTATAAAAAAAGAAGTTAAAACGTTGCAGTCAAACTGTATTTTTGGGAAAATGCCGACTTTAGAGGAGGTCGTCAGTACTTTACCTGTCCCCAGCTCTAAAGGGGAGGAAAATATAGATTTTTGCTATTCGCCACGCTTCCAGTGGGCGTACCGAAAAAAGCGGCACACTTTATATCACACACGTATACACGAGAATATATCCGAAGTTTCTAGCTTCGATAATATTCAGACGGACAGTAAGACGGATATTACTTAAAAGCAATACTTGTAACTCAGTTTGATATGAATATCAAATATTACATTTTAAGTATGATATTATAAAATATAATATATAAATATAAAATATTAATATTATAAATAATTCTTTAGAAATCGAAAATAAATTGCTTTTGAATTTATATATTAAATACATAAAAAATATTTGTCATGCTATAATTTTTTGTGCAAAAAGAAAAATTTTATTTTACATAGAAAGCATCTGTCGAGAACACAAAAATCTCAATATGAACGTCGAAAACATCTTTCTCAATTATCACAGGAGATTAATTAATTTGTAAATAAACAGAGTAATTTTGTGTTTTGCTTTTCGATTTAAATGCAAAGCCTCTTAGGTTTGAATGATGAAATTATGTTTAAAACTCAGTAACTTGAAGAGACAGTATATTTACTAATGACGGAAATATAAGCTTTTACTGAACTCACCCGTCACTGTGATGAACGGTGTGCCGTCATCGTCCTCGGTAGTCTGAACCACGGTCAACTGGCCGTTAGCAACCTGTTGCGCCAGATCGACGCCTCCTTTGATGGCACCCAGACCCGGCAAAGTGTGTATGGTGGTTGAGCTGTTGCTTGTGGCTGTGGGGCCGGCATCGGTGCTGCTTACACTGTTCACGCCATGGACATGGGCATGAAGGTGCGCTTCCTGACTCGAGTCACTGGTGTCCATGGGCAGGACGACGCGAATGACCTCCAGTTGATCGGTGGTCGTTGTGTTGTCATCGTCAATGCCGTCTCTAAGTTTTTTTTGTAGGAGCTGGCAATTCTGCAAAAAACAACAGAATCAATGAAAGACATCATAAAAAGGATGCATATAAATTGTATTTGATTGAGAGTTAGAAAAGGTGGCAACCTGTGTCATGACATCCTCCAAGGTGGCAGCCACAACGACCCCGTCCTCGGTGCAGAATTCAAACTCCTCAGCATGAGTGTTTGGTGTCGTGGGCGTTCTCGGCTCTATGGTTAGTACATCGCCAGTTTTAGTCACAAGCTGCTGCTGCTGCTGCTGCTGTTCCTTGGGATCTGTTTGGCTGGCATCTACTGTGACAGCCTCAACGGCGGCGCTCGTCGTGATGATGAACTGACGCTGAGTTGCCAGGCGTGTGCTCATTTCATTTACTGAATGCTCTACAATCTATACTTTAATTGTAATTGTAATGTGTAGCTATTCTACAAGTAGTAGTTAAAGGCCAGATGTTTGCACTATCGATGCGAAATTCGTTGACTAGTTAGCTGCTGATCTCGTTCTCTCTCCCACTCTCTCCCTCTCTCTCGAGGTTTAAGGCAATTGTGGTGCTTAAAAGTATTTAGTTGCTTAGGTTCCTAACAGCTGCAATTAAAGTGAACATTTTTTGTTTTTATTGTAAGGCCAGAAAACCTAAAATAATGTCGTTATATTTAGAAACCCAGTCTGCCTCCACCCAAAATCAAGTGCCATATAAATGCCTCCTACTGTAGGATGTGTGAGTGCTGTGTGCATTTATAATGTGTTATTGTTGTTGTTGCCACTTGATGCCTTTGTTGCTTGCCTACTTGCTTTTGGGGGTTGACTGCTTCCGATGGGGCGTTGCTATGAAATTAAACATTTCACAGGTATTTTCATACTTTGATTTGCTCGTCGCTTTGTTCTTCACGGCAGCAGCAACAAAGGCAGCCCGCAAACAGCATGAATTTCCGTTAGCTTTTGCTATCGTATAAAAAGACGCCATTTTGATTTGCGTCCGCTTTTTGTGGCATCTTTTAGGCGCTAGATAACATTGTGAAGCATACATTTGAACATATATTGAGGGCGGCGGTGTGGGCGTGGCACGAACTAATTAGATAGTACTTGGTTAGCTCTTTAATTTGTTGTTCATATAAATAATTAAAGTGTGCATTGTACCGATAAAACGGTAATAAAAAGTGTACAAAGTTGGTGTTATTGCATATACAAGTTTTCGATTGCTATTCACTTAGATTGTTAATAACTTTCTACGAAAAACTAGTAATCAGTATTTTACACGTGAATAACATGTTTATATAGCACTTTTAAGTCGAATATTTCCGTTCAGATTAAATTTACATGTTAATAAATGCTTTGCATTATTTCTTTTTAAGTCTAATAATAGCTAATAGTTGGAGACTTTTTAATATTTTTTGTTTTAAAATGCATCAAACTTCATTATTTAAAATACCTTAATCTAATGGCTTGTAATTGACTTTAATATTTGCACCGGTTATTGCACAGTATTCGCAAACTGCATTTACGATTTTCTCACTTTGAATCACATTCTCGGCACATCTTTGTGCTATCCCTTTGGCCCGCAATTGTTCACTGGGCAACCGGTTCAATGTAAATAATATTTGTTGAAGCGCCGCTGGCAACGCCAAGCCCAGACAGGAGACGGAGACGGCAGTTGAAACTGTGAGCGGAACTGGGACTGGGACTGGGACTGAGTAGTGAAGTAGTTGAGGGAACAGGATGCCGACGACAACGACGACCCGGCATACGTCATATAGACGAACTTGCAGTCCAAGTTGTTGTTTATAAACAATAAACGAAATCAGCGGCGATTGCGCGTCGTTTAACTAGCAGGGGTGTGACTGTGCAGGGGTGGGGCTGAACCGGCGGCAAGTTGGCCTGCAGGTGGAGGGTTAATGCATTGCCCCAGCGGAAATGCAAACTGCTCTGCTATTAGTCCACAAATCAAATGGTAAAACCACGCGGACAAGTTCATAAATTTGACGCGTGAAAAATGCAGCTTGAAAGACACTAATACACACACAACCTCACACGCACACACACACACACTAACACTGACAACGAATCACTAAGGACGCGCCACGGCAAATTATTGATCAAATAAGTTTGGCGTTTTTTGATGCCTCTCGGTTCTGGTGGGTTTTTTTTTCATTACCATGCAATTGCAATTGAATTGAAAGCTTTGGTTCCATTGACTACCTCTGCAGGGGATCTTTCACTTTCCCAAACAGCTATTGTTGTTGTTTTTATTGGCGTTGGTATTGGAGTTGCTGTTTATATTCACATGTGTATTTGTGCAGCCGTTTGCTGTGCTTGCAACGAGCGTAAATGTGCAACTACAACACGAAACATATTCAGACTGCTATTATTGTCGGGCAGGTGGCCAGCTCGAGCTCAAGTGCCAACTGCGGGGCGTAGGGGGTAGTTAATTGGTAATAGAGTTGGTCAATATGCTGCTCTGCTGTGTTTTACTGGTGGTGTCTACACGCACACACACACACACACACGTAATCAGCTGCATGAGCGAGACAGAAATGCATTTAGCCATGGCCCAAAATACGCTACGCAAATGGCCTGCGAGCGTATACTGCACTTTCAGGATACTTTCTGAACTGAGCCTCTATTACCCCCTTGCAAGTGCACTGCGTCAAGATCCCTCACAACCAGCGGCAGCTGTGTTGGCATAGAAATAGCCAGTTGGTGGCTCAGTCAGCGTGACGCTTTTACCGAAAACGCAAAATGTGTTTGGTTCAGTTAAGGTTCGACTGGGTTGCAGGATGAGTGCGCTGCCGAGGCAAGCTTAAATAAATGTAAATATTTACATAGAAAATTGTTAGGTTTCAGCAGCTGTCGGTTGAAGCAATTAAATTTGCATAGATCAGGACACGCCATGGGAAAGCTCAGAAACCGTTTTAAATTTGTATTCCTTGTAAATATTATATGTACATTTTTTAATAATTTAAATTGAAATAAAAAGAAGAACGCTCTTCTCGAATGAACTAAAACTCATTAGAGCAACATATTCATTAATATATTAGGATATATTTGTTTAGAATATGATAAACATCAAATTATTAATTTAGTGGAGCAGAGGAAAAACCTATAATTCTGTACTCAAAACCATTAAACAAACTTGTTCTCACTATTTTCTAAGTGAGATAATTTATATTTCTAATAGAAACGTTTCGTGCTTAATTCAATTATGCAATTATAAATATTTAGAAAAATATAACGTTATGAATTAATTTGAAAAGGGGTATTCTTTTGAGTATACAAAGAGGTAGATGTAAATTTGTCGACTCGATTTAGTTTGAAAGAATTAGAGATGATTAATTTGATTTTTTATAAATAAAACATATTATTTGTACTGTTTTTAAAATTTTGTGGGTGCAAACAGAAAAAAATCCTATATTGCAAACAACTTTCTTAGTTTACTTGTTTACCAATCATTTCGATAAATACCCGCCAAATATGAATTTATATCATTTAGTTTATTAGTAAGTGCCTACAATTGTGAAATTTAAGTTCTTACAATAAGTTTGTCTTATCAATGTTTAAACTGTATAATATTTATAATATATATCTAGTTATTGTTGGCAAGAAAAGAGGTATTTACTTTATTAAAAATTGTGAATTTAGCACAAAACTCAATTGCAGCAGGAAAAAATAGCAGGCTATTCTGAGGCGCGGCGAAGGTCTATTTAATACAAACAACTATATTGCAATTAAAGAAATCAGGAATAGCCTCCATCTGGGCAAAAACACATGTGCCGTTTCTGGTTGCAAGGTATCATGCTCAGATCACAATAAACGTGTCAAATTGCCGAATGATGATGGGAATATTGACGTTGACAGTCATTACAATGGACTTCAGTCGTCCAGTGCTCTGACAGATATTATGCGAGCGTTCGCCTGGCATGCGCTACCCCGGCCCGCCCCCGCTCTGACCTTGCTGTGTATACGGATTGCCTTTGGCCCGTGCAGTCGAGCAGAACGCGGTGCGAGGCAGCAAAGCGGAAATATGCACGGAGATGCTTGTTTTACACCTGGTCGGTGGTCGGTCGACGCTCGACTCGGCATCGCGCACGCTGTAATGTGCAGTCGGCCGTGGCAGCCGTAAGAGACCCGCACACGCCACTTGGTTGCGAAGGTGGCTGAGCTGTAAGCCATATGCCTTGCTGCTGAGAATGTTGCCTGTTTCTGGTGGTTGGTTGGCTTGTAACGGCCGCGGAAACGACTCGTCCTAATTGCCTCTAAATGTTGAGCCTTGCAAAAGTGGCTCGCGCTGGAAAAGTCCAAATGCAGCAGCAAAAGTTGGGGACTAAGCGCGTCGGTGTAATTTTCTCATTTTCCCGTTCAATGAAAACTCATTTGCGGTGCCGCAAAAGCTGCGCAAATGGAAAAAGTTGTGTGCTTTTGATCTTTTCTAGCGGCAGTTCAAGACTACTTAAAAGTTTTTCTGATTTGCTTATTCATTTCTTCGTGATAATTGTGACATTTGCGACCTGCGAGGGAGGGGAAGGGTGGAGGGGGCGGAGCTTGGCTCACACGAATTAGCGCAATGGATTTTTCTAGCACTTACCATATCAAATGGGTAGTATCATCATCCGGCGCTGTGGGCGGTATCCTGGTCAACGAGTTGCATTTCAAAACAAATTTAAGCGCACATTTTTGGTCATCTGAATTTAGTTAATTTCGAAGAAATGCAAAACAAATCGAGCAGCGCTGTTTTTGTGTGCTATACCCTTCATTTGGTATCAGAATTAGACCGGAAGGAAGTGTGGTGCACACACACACACGAAAGATCGACCGAGCTCCGACGTAACTTGTTGTGTTTGCGTTTTTCGTTTCCTTGGCAACAACAGGGGACAACAACAAACAAAGTGATGGCATTTTACTGGCCAAAGGGCGCCTTGTGGAACGTTACACAATTATCGAAACTGCCCTGCTGGCTGCTATCGTTTAAATATTGCACGTTTGTTCTAAAATAATTTGCCTAATAGTACTGCACAGCGTTAGTAAATATTGTTAAAATTTTGGTAAAATTGGTTCACTGAAATTTGAGCAGCTGACTCGGCATTGTGCAGTGTTGGCAAACGACCGAATTGCAGAAGCCATTTGAATGGTATTTTCGCTGTCTGGCAACGCGACAGTGTTGCAGGTCTGATGTTGCCATTCACATTTATTCGTGAACATATGGTATTGGCGGTCAATTTAAAAGAAAATATGAGTGTTTATAAATAACAAAAGTCCAAGAAACTTGTTCAAAATCCAAATATGGTTGGTATGTATGTATTTAAGCACATATTTCTTAGTCGTTGCTCACCATCTCGCACAAGCTATTTATTAATGTGTTTTTACGTTCAGTTGAAAAAAACGTGATCAATTTGCTGCACATTACATACTTGTAAATTAATTTGTTTGCGAATTGCAATTTTAACACTTAACTGGCACAGCAGCTAAAACAATTAACGCCGAAATGCAGCAATGTCTCCCCTGTATATAGAAATGCGCAATAATTGAATATGTTCATAAGTACATACATACATAAGTGTATATAGTAAATATATGCATGTATATTTGTTCAATGCTGCTCGTGTAGTTCGGTCAATTTGCCAGCCGGCGAGTCTCTGAGTGCTCGCACACGTGTTGCACATTAGCGTACTCGGGGAATATCGAACTCGCCAGCTAAATGGCCATAGTCCGGGCATTTGATGCATGCATATTTGTGCTCTCCGTGCACAATTTAACTATCTACGGCGATTGTTTTTAATTTGTGTTTGTCTACAGCGCTCAGCTCAGAAGGTGAGCATGTTTCTTATGAGTTTGTTTCGGTTTGCTTTTAAAGTGTCTCTTTTCTGATAATTGTGGGTAACATTTGTGTAATATTTTTCTTAATTCACGTTCATTGCATTTGTGTATTTTTGCCTTTTGAATGACGCATTTTATGGCATATTTCCAGTTCTGTTGTTGACATCCACAGGCACACACCCTCGGCCAGTGCCATTTGCGCAGCACGTTTGTTTGCAATACGAAAACTGCGTCAACAGGCGTTGTATATGTATGTGGACACGTACTTATGTATGTATGTATGTATGTGCGTACATAGGTACATACATTTGTACATAGCGTACGTAACTGGGACGATGTAACGAACATGGCTAGCATTGGCTGCGGCTGGGTTGCAGCGTTGGCAAAGCTTCTCGACTTTGGATTGACATAACAACGTCTTCAGGTGCTCGGATTACATTTCACACACGCGGCGTATGCGTAACGCGGATACTCTTCGACCAATCTTTGGATTACATTGTTTACAACAATAGGCACAGACGGGCGGTCGAGACAAGCTGTCAGTCCTTGCAGGCGATCCATTAAGCTAGTTTTTATGTATTCAAGCTGGCCATGGCCAGGGCAGCTGGCCCTAAATGCCGCATGCAAATTCAATTGAATTATCATTTAGTCGATTTCCTCTACAAACGAGGTTGCTTTACAAACTACAAAGTACGAGCATGTGTAGGTATGTATATATTTATGTATATATTGTATATTCGTATGTGCATGGATATACTTATTATAAACAACATCAAAACAAAAGTCCAAAGCTTTGGCGTCACCTTGCCGCCAGAGTCTCCAGCCTAATAGGAAATTCAAAACCCGCTTTGTCTGATTTATCAACAGCAGTATTTAAATGCAAAACGTGTAAGACAACTTGTAACTTTTACATAAGTTGGCGCAAGGCGAAAATAGAACTCGAGACCGTAAACAAATACAAAATACTTTGCAATCGAATGAAATGTAAATAATAATAAAAAATAAAAACAATTAAGCGTGCTGGTCGAAGGTGTTCGACTAGCAATTACCCTGTTTATAGTTTAGAAGCACCATTCATTTGCCATACATTTATACACTCAGAGAAAAACGTAGCTCTATATTCAAATACTGCCAAGATAATATGCAAACTATTTTGTTTTGAAAATTAGACATGAATCATCTTAAACCAAAAGTACTACAAAAATAATAACAAAGCTCTTGAATACTGGGTTTTTTTTTGTACAATTTGAGTGCAGCTTTCTTAAATCATTAATGAGTGTGAAACCTAAATTTAGGAAAGGAGGGGTAGCTAATATCGCTCTTGAAGTAAGAATTTTGTCCTAAACTTAAGAAAATTGCATTTTGTACGTGTTTAAAGTACAGAATTCACAAAATACATATGTACACATATGTTCAAAACAAAGTTGTACACTCTGTGAATATTCTTTAGATATTTGTTTTCCCAAAAGCATTAAAATTCCTTCACATACGCTTTACAATACAATTAATAATAACAAGTAAGATGGCTCTTGTCGGATGTGCCCGACTAGGAGATACACACTATGGAAAATTAATTCTTGAATAACTTCTAACTTATGACACTTTCAGTGTTTAATAAGAGCATATAAATCTATGTAGTATTTGAGATGCGTTTTTTGATATGGGGCGAATGGGTGGAGGTATCCAAAATCCGAAATATTCTAAATCTGTGTATTATTTACGAGCATATTGATGGTATATTTGTTGGCTCTAGCTTGTAAAGTCCCCGAGACATGCCAAGAAAACCAGTATTAAAATCGATTTTTATCGATAATAATGATAGGAGAATCTATAGTCGTTTAGCTTAGGTTTCTAGCTTTTGTAGTTTCCGATATCGCTGCGTTCATACAGACGGACGGACGGACACACGTACAGACGGTCAGACGGACGGACGGACAGACGGACAGGGTTAAATCGACTCAGCTCGTCGTGCTGATCAAGAATATATATATATGCTTGCTTCTGCTGTTACATACATTTGCACAAAACCATTATACCCTTTTTTCCTATTTTCAATGGGTTCAGGGTATACAAATAATTCCGAACTGTGGGCGTACTTTGTTATTATCTTTTTGTGGTGCTGCTTATTATATTTGGATCGTGTAATTAATTTTCCTGTCTCGGTTATACTGTATTAAATAAAAATCTTAAAAATAATACTCGTAAAATTGCCCCATATTTGCCCCACTTTAGCTAACATTAAACATACAATTTTTGAACATAATAATCCATTAGATACATATGCTAGCAAACCCATATGAAAAAAACATAAGTAATATATTTATTGAAATTATTTAAAAAAAACGCAACTTTATAATTTCATTTAAAAAGTTGAACCACACAAATACAATTACAGAAATATACAAATTGTATAAATAGTCAATAAAAATAATCAATCAAAAATGTAAATATTATCTAGATGTAAATAAATCATATAACATAATGTCATGTAAATATTCATTAAAATATATTCGATTATATCATTATACATATTTTAATAATTTGAATAATCATGTACAATTAAGCACATCAAAAACAATTATTACGGCTTTAAAACCAGCAATTTTTAAATATAAATTTAAAAAACAAATTTGGGATATTTTCTATCAAGGTTTGGTATCACCAGATACCAGAAATATAGTCAACTTATCAAGAAAATAAATTCATTTAAATAAAATAAATAAGTTATTTCTTTTTCTAGATATTATTGATAGATACCACGGCATTACTTGACCAACATACATACCTCGAACACTTTTATTCATCCGCAAAGCTAATACACCCGATTGGGACTGCTGCCATTCGTTGTAAAAAAGCGCACAAGGCAAACGTGCACTTTGTGGCTGTATGAATTCGTTTGGCTATACATACGGATAGATATGTAGCACATGCAGTACTTTTTATCTACGTTTAATTAATGCAGCAATTTTATTTTTGCCATACATCTTCCACTCGCAGATTGTTAGTGAGTGAGTGTTTGTGTGTGTGCTTGTGCTCGTATAGAGGCTTTCTATTTTTTATTTATTCAGCTGCGGCAACACGTGTCGGGGTCCACGACTGCCGCCTGCGCAGCACCATTTTTTCGAATTATTTCTCAGGATTTTCTACACTGAAACGAAAGAAAACTGTGTTTACAGTGCCAACTACATATACATTTGAGCACTGTACAGGCCGTATACATAGTATATGAGTGTTTTTTTACGGCAAACCAATACACATGTACTTACTTACGTGTATATACATCTATTTTTTATTGGATTTACCTCGACTTTGAAATTGAAATTTTGGCAGGCTGATAAGAAAATTAGCTTTTACGCTATCGCTATTCTTTTATATTAGCCAAAAGCGTGCACGATTTCGGTTTATTTTCAAATACGTATGTACAGATATGACAGTACATACAGATGTACATACATATGTATATTAAGTCTGATGCTAATCGAATGTAGTAAATTTATGAAGCAAATTGATTAGCACACACCCATTTTATTTGTCTCGTTTCGGGGCCTTTCTTTCCGGCAGCGACTCTTAAGTCACTGTCCAGCCCCCGGCTCATCTAATTCATTAGCTTATGCTAATAGCAGGTGCAAATTGCAGTTATCTGTGTACTTATGCACACACACACTCACAGGTTTATGTACATATATGTATAATCGTGCAGTATATTGAAGTGGGCATGTATGAACGCATGTCAAACAGTTTCACTGTCAGCTATTCGATAGTACTTTGGAAACTATTTGACTTAGGTGTAGTTTGTTTATCAAAGCACAAAGTATTAACATTTTTATACCCTTCTGAACCTGAAAATGGGTTAAGACGGTATAATGGTTTTGTGCAAATGTATCTAACAGGCAGAAGGAGGCATCTCTGAAAGGGTATATATATTCTTGATCAGGATCAACAGCCGAGTCGATCTAGCCATGTCCGTATATCTGTCTGTTCGTAAAATCGATGAAAATCTATAATAACCTCTAATTCTTTAAACTTATTTCGTATACTATGATCGCTAAAGATACAAAATTTGGTTAAAATGAATATTTGAATATACTATAGCACTTAAAGTTTCATCAAGTTCGGTGAAGAAATACAGAAGTTATTGAAGAAATCGTGTGGTAAAATTATACAAATTTAACAAGCCAAGACAAGACAGCAAACGCTGCTAAAACAAGAGGGTTGAAGTTTGGTTTTTTAAGTTCGCGTTTACCATATGCAGATGAAGTTTATTTCAAATTATTGGTAACTCGCTTTTCTTATTATTATTATCATTTGTTATTTGTCGGTTTTGTTGACCTGATTGCTTGAACATATCTCAGAATCTATAAGAGTTAGAGCCACCTAATTATGTTTAGGTTTAATTATGTTAGGTTGAATTTGAATGCTCTTATCAAGCTCTGAAAATTCTATTAAGGGCTTACTATTAGTTTAGAAGTTATTACAGAATTTGATTTCATCAAAACACCACTGCTGTTAAAATCGATGCATCGATGTTTCGATTTTTTTAACGTAATATTTATATATTTAGACTACAGACAAATTTAGCTTGTATGGTATAGGTAAAGATAAAAATCAAATTTGATGTCTCTAGCGCTTATTGTCTTTGAGATCTGCTTGGATGTTGATGCTGACCTAGAATATATACTTTACAGGAGCGGAGATGGTTCCTTCTTCCCGATTGCCAGTTACCATTTTAAATAGGTTCAGAGTATAAGAAGTCCGACTCAATAAATCAATTGATACGTATTAATTCTAGTCGTGTGGAGCTAATCATGTTCGTCTATCTGTTTTCCTTTCTAATTTTAAAAACTACTTTAAAACGTCGACTAAACTCATCTTTTGCTGCTGGCTGTACATTTAAATGTATATCGGTATTGACCAGATAATATAGCTGACATAGGAACTAACGTTCTCTTTTGAAAAACCAGCAGTCCTCGGTAAATGAATTGCTTAGTTGTTGAATAAAAACACTGCTGTGTGGCCATTTGCCAGCAAGAGTATTTCATCATCGGAGGCTCGCAGACAATTGTTTTTTTCTTGTTATTATAACGTTTAGATTAAAGTTAAAAACCATCAATTTAATTTAAAGGTGTACCTATACTTCATCATTCTATGGCGAATCGCTTTGCTTGGCTTAAGCAACTTATCTTCAAAATATGGTCAGTAAATTGATTAGTATATATATTTTAGTGTATACTTATGTATGTTCATTCAAATGTATGTATAAATAATTTACAGCAATCAATTCCGGTTCGCAGGATTTCTGCTTGAGTAAAACTGTCTACTATCACATTCGCGTAGAATTCGATTATAATCAAATAATTATTTGAAAGTCAATCTATTATTGTTTTATTTATTATAAGTAAGTCGTCAATATAGCGAGTGTTAATATAATTAAATAACACATAACAATTACATATTAAAAAGTTAAAAGCCTAAAGAAATTAAAACATTTAAAAAATTTCAAAGCTATGAGCAAATTTGTTAAATTGTTGTTAAAATTATTGGCATTAAAGTCAATAAATATGATCATGTCATCCTATTGCTGGGTTTTTGTTTAATATTTTACCAGGTAGCTGATAATGTTGCTGCTTTGGGCGTATTTATAAGTTTGCACATGCGTTAAGAAGCTCACAATATTCAACAAAAAACTCGTGCTTAAATTGTAAACACTGGTATAAATGTAAGCTCCAATAAAGATACAGAAACGGCACAGATAGAGAAAAAGATACAGATAATCGCATACATACATTTAAAAATACTTGCTTATAAATGTAAGGCAAATGTATGTGTGTGTATATACATATGTGGGTCCATGAGTTAGCTCAGTCAGCGTAAGGGGCCATGTCCACATAAACAATCCACAAGTGTTTGTTTTTTATCACGTCGTTTGCCTCGCATATAGAAAACAACACTTTGTACATTTTTTTTTTAGGTTGTTGTTGTAGTAGCTTGTGTCGCTTGATTGCATTTCATTTCCATGGAAATTCACAGGCCACGTAACGCATTTCGATTACCGACACGTGACCATAACAAAAACCAACTGTTTAAATAAATATGAGCAAATACAAAAATAGAAGAAACAAATTAATAATATAATGCAGCAATTGAACCAATTCCAAGTTACGATAAGGCAGCGAGTGTAGTGTGTTTGGGGTTGGGGGTAAGTAGTTTAAGCCATTTTCATCACTTGTATGGCCGTGCACGTGCCCCTCGGGGCGTATGTGTAACGTCTGGGCTTGTTTTTCGAATAGGCTCCGTATACGTAATAACATGTGATTCGCCTTTAGCAAATGGGGGCTGCGTTGCGGGGCTGCACGTGCCACCAGCGACCATACTATATACGAATTATAAATATACATAGATATGTATGTACATATGCACATACTATAGTACTAATGTACACGCACACACACACACTTCACAAACATAATTGCAACTGAGTAGCTGACTGTGAGATCAGCAACAGCAAAAACAGGAATGCAACTTATGCAAACCGATTCAGCCAGCGCCCATTTCCATTGCGCATTGGACTTGGACACGCTTGTGACATTACTCGATCGTGCTGGGCAGTGACTTGTTGCTTTGATTTGTTGTGACCTTTGGCAGCACTAAAAATAGATTGCATGCCTTTGTGACTTGCGACCGCTGGCATTTAAATTTAATTAAAGTGCTGGAAAATAAAACGAAATAAACAAAGTTATATACACATATGTATATGTAAAGGCAATGAGCTGATAATCAAGCGATATACATACACACACATACAACCCACCTCTCACAGCAAAAATATTTGCACAACACGTGACCAACAACAAACTGGCATGTGTGCTGTTATGTGCGAGTGTGCGGCTCACATACATATGTACATACATACATACACACATGTACTGCTGCCCACATGTATTCTCGTATGTATGTATTTGTGTATGTGAAATGGCTGACACGCTCGCCTCGCGTGAGATATTACGTCATGCGCCATGAATTTTTTTGCGCTGGCTGTGGCTGCTTTTAACGTGTCTTGATTAAAAAGCTGCTCACGCGTACAGCAGAGAGGGAGAGCATCGTGAAGAGAGGGAGAGAGACAGAGCGATGCGTTGCGCCAGCCGCTCATCGTGCTGTTTATGAGGGGCCAACTCAGCGTATGATTATTATTACGATTAATAATAACACATACACGAAAGCGTCGAGCGGCTAAATAATATAAAAACAAAATGTCAGCCGACTGTGAGAGCTTGCGCTTTGCATGAACATGTATAAATGTACCTATGTATGTGTGTATGACTGCCAGACAATCGCTTTGTTGCCAGGCAATTTTCGCTCCGTCGCAATTCGCCGTCAAACGTCGGCGTTGACGGTGCCGCCGCCCAATGTAACAGCTGCGAATGGCTTTGGAATTTGTCACGTTCACGTGTTTTATTATGTGCTGCTGCTGAGTGTTGTTATTGTTATTGTTTTGCTTTACTTGCCTTGGGTTTCTACGTCTTTTTTTTTGTTGTGTGCCTGCCTTTCAACTTGAAAGCTGTCTGACAAACAAAAACAACTGCAGTGGCAAAAAGAGCACGCAACGCACGCCCCGATGACCACTGAGCTCTATAACGGTTATCTTCATGTGCGTGCGTGTGGGTGAGCGTTTATCATCAATAAAAAATCGAAAAAATATTTTTTTCTATATATGTACGTGTGTATATATGCACTGTACATATACATATGAGTATATATTTATTTTTACCAATCAGTCAACAATAACTACTACATATATGTACATATGTAAATGCTTATTTACATTCATACACATATATATGTATATGCACACTTCACATACACCTAATAATAACAATGGTTGTACTTTTCGTTAGTAAATGACAAGAGTACATAAGTCACATATGTATGTATGTATGTGTACGCAAATCTATTATATAAATATAAATATATACATTTATATATATATATGTATATATATATGTATGTATGTTGGATGCATATTCCTTCGTATTATTCAAATAGGCCCATGAACCGCAATTCTCTGCTATGGCTGGCGCAGGCTGCCTGCAAAGTCGCGATGTCTAGTCATCAAAAAATGCACGGTAGTGCTAAACAGTTTTACAACTCAGTAATATTTTATGCCGATAAATTACTAATTTACAAGTCGAACTGCAATTAGTTTAATTAGCGAAACGAACAATTTAAAGACTTACACATGAGAGATTTGATTATATGGCCATTCTAGTATTTGCGTACTTACAGAAACACAACACAGTAACTTTATTTGATCGAAA
This sequence comes from Drosophila colorata, assembly GCA_035041545.1. Taxonomy (NCBI): domain Eukaryota; kingdom Metazoa; phylum Arthropoda; class Insecta; order Diptera; family Drosophilidae; genus Drosophila; species Drosophila colorata. The sequence goes on along the minus strand of JAWNLD010000680.1, from coordinate 2,421,981 downwards.
AACACCCTAATAATGCAAAAATAAAATATAAAAAAAAAGTCCAAAGTATTTACGATTACGTTGTTTTCAGTTCATTACTTGGAAAATATTGATTAGCCATAATACGCCAAAAATATGTACAAATACATTCGTTTTAGTCCCACTGTGGCAATCACGTTCGCCGCGCACGAAATGCGATAACATCAACGCACGCACGCACACATTCACAGAGATCTAAAAGCCAACGCATACCAACACAGACACATACAAACACAAAGTCGTCAGCCGTAGCCCAGCATGACTTGACAAAGTGCTCGCTCAGCGTTGCTCTCTTGCTCTCTCACGTTTTCAGGCTCTTTTGACATTTCATTCTCTGTTACCCCAGGCACGTCATCAATTCTCTCGACTTGCTCCCAGTTTTTGGTCTCGTGTTGTGTATTTTTATACTCTTTAACAATAGTCGAGTTAAATTTTTATTCAGTTTGTGATGAACACATAAAACTATTCCCAATTAGACTTGTGAAGAGAACACAACCAATTTTTACTTTGGGACTCATAACCGGTCGCCTTTTTCTTTTTGGGATGCATACTTATGCTTATTATTTATTATTTATATACAGAATTTATATTTCAAAATAAACATTGAAATTATCATATACTTCAAGTTACTGTTATAAATTAAGATTGATAGATATTCCTAAAAGAGAGAAGAAATATCAATATGTTTATGATTTTACCACGATTATTATTTGTATAGTGTATTCATCTCTCGATGCTTCGATTGATTTTGCCGTCTGGGTTTTAATTTTAGCCCGTTCGCCGTGTATTTTTCATTCATTTCAATTCGACCGTTCGAAGTGAGCAGTTGATGTAAGCAGCGTTTCGGACAGCGCAAGTGTTTTGTTTAATAAAAAAAGAAAAAAAAGATATACAAAATTATAACAACAGCCAGCCGAGTAGCAGCAACAACAAATTGTATGCATACATACAAACAAACACGTACAAGAGTGCGGCTGTGTAGTAAATTATACAAATACACGCATACGGTGTGCATACAAACACGCTGCTGCTGGTAAAATTCCACTGTGAAGCGAAGGAAGTCGTGCATTAATAAAGTAAATATAAAATTAATAAAAGTGCAAAACGTGTGACAAAACAAAATAAAAGCAAATACCTAATCACGTTTTCAACAATCGTTGGTCTTGCTGGTCGCTGTGCGGTGCTAGTTGCTGTGTGTGCGTGTGTGACAAAGAGAGCGAGCAAGTCCCGCGACCAAAAACGAGACGTGAGTGCAAAGAAATTTCAAGGTTCCCAACTTTTCTCAACTTAACACGGGCGGGGCAGAGGACCTGTCTAATACAGTTACAACCTAAGGCGCGAGACCTACACATACACACACACACACACACACACAGAGTGGTCCAACAAGTGTGGTTAAATTGCCACATTGATAAAGGTCCCGCCAGTAAAAGTTAAGCCGCATATTACACACATGTACACATGAATGCGTACATGAATGATAACTAGTGTGTGTGTATATAAAGTCTTATCGCACCCATTGCTGTCTCCGTTATCGGTAGTCACAAAAACAAAAGGCCGACGCTGCTGATAAGCGCTAAACAGTCATCATTAAACAGTCAACAGAAAACTGAGCCGACTTATCAGGAACAATTCACTCCTCTAACAATTTTAAATACGAAATGTTGTGCTACATATAAAAGAGTCTTGGATATTGAAGTGTGATACAAGTTAGAGCTGTTAAAGTCCAACAAAATATCAAATCTAAGAATATTCATATACGTACGTTGTTAGGCAACACTTAATTAAAGTAAACCCACCAATAAAAAAAACCACCATTGCCGTCGCAAGCAACAATTTGTAATTCGCCGCAACGGAATTCGCCGTAGAAACGACAACCTGTTTGCTGTCATAAGTTCGTGCGCTCACTCGCCGGCATTTTAACTTGGCTTTCCTGCACTGACGTAGAGAGTAACACCATCCACCATTCCACCGCAACTGCAAGTAACGTCGACGCAGCAGCAGCAGCAGCAGCAGAGAGTAGAGCCAAGCAAAGTAGGCATCGTTATTTTGCCCAGGATCGTCGTCTCTAGCAGCAGCAGCAGCAGCAACATGGAGCCCTACTGGAGCGAGGCGAACGGACATGCTGCACATCCGGTTAAGTATGAGAGGTAGGTATAGACGGAAGCCATTGCCACAGCAAACAAAAAAAAAACAACAACAACAAATACACTCACTTTCACCTCTAAGTTTATGCATAATTTATTGTTAGTGTAATTTTAAATATTAAGTTTAAGTTGTAGCTTAAGTTTTTATCTGTGCCGGCTTTATAACGGTGTGTATATGTGTGTATGAGTGTGTGAGTGATTGGGCGTGGATCGTGTGGCTATTTTCGGCAGTTTGAGCAAATTAAACGAGAAAATCAAGCGAAAAGCGAATGAAAACGTGGGCAGACAGACTCTCGTTTGCTTGACGCCTTTGACTCTATTTTTAAATTCGATTTTTAGTATATGTATTTATTTATGCAAAAGTTAACTTTGCCAAAACACAAACAAAATCGTAAAACACACGATTGGGCAAACGTGACGCTCAGTTTTAAGGGGCTTACCCTTTCTCTTCTCTCTTCTTGCTATTTTGAACTTGAATTTTTATTAATCGCGCGTATTTTATGCCATTGGGTGTTTTTTGTTTTTGGTCGGTACAAATGTGTGTATGTATACACATTGTAAGTGTTTCATAAATAAATGAGAGCTTGGGCGACCGGACTGATAGGTTTTTTATAAAGCCAGCTTATTCCTGCTAAATGTCAACGGCCAAAACGAGACTATAAATAGCAACAACAACATCAGCCAATTGGCCCCGCATATTTGATTGGCTTTTGTGGGCGTGTGCTCCTCACGGACATACACCTACATACTCACATACACGCACGTGTGCGTGTGTGCCTTTCGGTGTCCTTTTGAAGGTCAGAAAGTGGCGCTGATATTGTTGTAGTTGATTGTTATTCGTCTATTTCAGTATTCAGTGTCCACTGGGGAGGCTCCTCAAAGTAATTCCCCATAAATATGATCTATATATACCCATACATATTTAACGCCAACCGTTACCAGTGGTCAATAATCAAATATGCAACAGTCATAAAAAAACCAAACAATAACAGCATTAATATAAGCTTAAATGAGCGAAAAAACTCATAAATACAAATTAACAAATTCATTTACGCAAAGACTTTCACAGAAGCTATCTCTGTTTTGTTTTGTGGTTTTGCATGTGGTACAAATTCAGATTTATGTACATATATGTTTATGTACATATTATGTATTTATGTATGTGTGTCATATACACGTTTGACACCAATTATAATGTTAAGCATTCAAGGCCCTGTTAAATTGCATTACGTATGCATCACGTGAGCCGTTAATTGATACTACACATAACATGTAAGAGTGCTTTAGCTGAGAGTGTCCGACCAGGAGATACCCTATACCCAACCAAACAGAAGCATGTTTGGCTCAGAGTTCGGTAAACACACGTGCAGAAACCGGAACAAACATACACACACATCTGTCCGATCTTTATAAAACTCTCAGGTTAAAAATATGGCATCCAAATGTGTGTACTAATCAAGGCAAAAGACTATACCTATACAAATTCGTTCTTTTAATGTTTGGGGGAAACAGATGCAGATATCCATAATGTGAAATATTTTTTAATGTTTATACTATACGTGAAATTACATACAAAATTTGGTGTTTTTCATGCTCTTATTTGATCTGAGAGTTTGATAATCTCTCGGATACGCTCAAAAACCATTTGATAAAAACTGAACTTCAAGTCTTTGAAGAGGTTATAAAAACTAACTGATTGTCATGAGCTTATCTTCAGACTCTACCTAAAAGTCCAACTAATGAGCAGCAGCTTGTTATTGCAGATGGGTTATTATATCGAAGGGCTAAACACAATTGAAGTGTTTCATGCGCATTGCTCGCTCTGCTAATTACATGATGTATTTTGAAGTTAAACAAATAAGTAAAGAAAAATAATATTTAAATGGGCTTTAAGTTGAGGTAAGGAGTCTTAGGAGCGTACGGATTGTTATCATCATTATCGCGTTCCTTATCATTGTGTTCCGCCCGCCAGTTTGCTCAGATCGTCACTTGGTACTTGAAGTAAATACGCGTCTGCGCGGTCGTCATATATTTATAATGTTTATAATTGGCACTAGCAATCCTAAAAAACAACAACAATATCAACAATAAACAAATCATCCATAAACGAGATAAGTAATCACGCGATAAAAGCAACACGGTCGTGACGCACATAGTACATATCTGATAACTAATGTATGTACACAATATATTAACGTACATATAGGTATACATATGTTATTTCCTGTGGAGTGTTGGATGAGAGACAATCTTGAGATCTCGGGTTTGTTGCACGACGAGGCAGCTGCTCCAAATGCCAAACTGAAATACGCAGCTGTCTCCCGTTGTTTTCGATTTCGGGATCTTGACGACGACGTGACCCCAACCATTCCGGCCGTGACCCAGTGATAAGCAAGTGCCTGTTGCTCCGTGATTTGTGATCTGTGAATAATGCGTGTCGATAGCGTAATCGAATTCTGAAAAAGTGTGTTTGTTTGCTGGCTACGTTTGTGTTACATGCGAATTCTCGACAGCTGGTTCCGACTGCAGGTTCGTCATGTAGATTAAGCAACGCACAAATGTTCAGCAAGACAACACGTCAAAGCAAGCAGCAAATGATCGGAGATATACAAAGTCTATTAAATACATCCATATACATATACATACTTGAGTGCTCTATATAAATTATACCAATAGCGCTGTTTACAAAAAACAAACAACAAACGCATGTTTGCGCTCTATAAATAAAAATACGGCGCGCATTTAATTATATCTATGTATATGTATGCACCAACATAAATAGCTAGCGATCGCGATCTTTCAAATTGGAATAGAGCAGACACTGATTCCGATTCCGACTCCGAATCGTATTCCAAATGTATTCGTATTCGCCTCGTCTTATCGTCATCGTTCATCCACTGGCATCCCCACCGCAGGCACGTACACACGATCGCTTCCATGCAGTAATTTCCTATATACATGCATACGTACAAATGTATCTATGTATGTGGATTTGTATGCACCAGCATGAGTTTTCAATGTATATCAACTTTATAACGCACTCGATCCCTCCTGCCGTTTGACAAACATGCCGAAAATATTGAGAAATTTACAAAACTTGTTATATATATTTGTCCGACTTTTTATGTGTGTGTTTTCCTCGTTGTGATTAATGCACTCACGTTGGCTGGGCATGATTGCAAGGCGAGTGTGGGCTTGGGGCCTGTGTGGGGCAGGTGAGTCAGCGCTGTCCATCAGATGGGCCCACATTACATTTGATTGCCGCTAAATGATTTAAATAGATGTATTTTTATGTCTTTTGACCCAGTTATTAAGGGGTATTCCCAGTGTGTGTGTATGTATTGGGTCACAGTTTTACGCTCTGTACAAGTTGCATAAATGCGTCCATCTTGAAGGCCTAGGAATTTAAATTTCTAAATTTTGTATGCGTGTAAATTGATTAATAATAATTATTAAAACTGCAATTTAACACAAATTTAAAGAAGAAGTCGACTTTAAAATCCAAACTCATCAGCTAATAAAGTTAGAAGTTTTCTCTAACCTGAAAAGTATTAATAAAAATTTCGTATACATTTAAAATTGGATATATTCGCATATGGTATTCTAGTTTCTTTTAATTAGACGTTAGTTGGAGTATTGTAAAATAAAAGTATTAGTATTGGACAATTTTTAAATAAAAATAAAACAAAAATGTTACTAATCCTTTTTATTGTAGTTTATTGTTAAATAGTATTTTGCGAATAATAGTTTTATGCAAATGTATTTAAAAGAGGCATCTCCAAACCCACTAAGTATTCTTAGTTAACATCAATAGCTGAGTCAGTAGCCATGTCCGTCTGTCCGTTTGTCCGCCTGTGCGTATGAATGCGTCAATTTCCGAGACTTTAAAAGCTAGAGCTAGAAACTTGAATTTTTGTTTTTAAGTTCCTCTATAAAATACGCATATCAAGTTTGTTTCAAATTGTCGATAAGCCCCGTTTTCGTTAGATCGATAAATATCTGTTTTTGACTCGATTTTTGAGCATATCTTAGAGACTATTATAACTAAAGACAGCAAATTGAGTATATAAGTTCACGTAAAGTTTATACCTCTCCCTGTTCCCCTCAAAATTAAAAATAAAGCATTTTTATACAGCCTTGCGCTTTGATTTGTCCACACATTTGGAAGCCATATTAAACTTTGAAAGTTTCATACAAATTGGACAATAAACACCGAAGTTATTCATGTTTGCACTTTACATGTGTGTGGGTATATGTTTCTATTTGTGTACTTGTGTATAGAAGGACATTCGGCTTGGAACTGGGTACAGGGTATCCCTTAGCCGGGCACTTCCGACTAGAGCTCTCTTGATATTTTTCACAAACTAAAGTATTTCACGTGGCTGAGTCAAGCGATGTTCATTTCCGCTGCATCGTCATTTTAAAAACGTTGAAAATACAAATGCATGTGTGTGTGTGTACATATATACGCGTACCAAGCGGCGTATATACATATGTATATACGTAACGATCCAACTGCGTCGGTAAATTGCACAGCTCTAGCCGCTGTGCCTAATTGAGCTTGTTGCTGTTATGAATTGTTGTTGTTTTTGTTTATTGAATTGTTGTTTAGACAGCAGGCTAGCAAAATCTTTTGGGGTACTAGGGACAGGGGCCTGGGGACTGGGTCTCCGATGCAGTTCCGTTCGCTGTTGCTAACCACTTCACACGACACGTGCACACGTTTTGCTTACAACTCAGTTGACGCTTTGTTAGCTTATTCATGATGGATAAGCACTTTGCACTCAACTCCACTCAACTCCAGTCTATTCCACTTTAGCTTTGCTTTGGTCATTATATCACGTGTCCAGGCAGCCATGGCAGTACGTATGTACGTACGTACATATACACTCATATAATCTGATTTTAAGCTGAGCAACTGCAACCGGTTGTCGTGAGATTTCCAGTTTTTCAAGCATAACAAACTGAACAACTCACGTGATCGCCGCCAACGTAGTTTGTGTGAATAACTCTACTAGTTTTAATTGCTTAAATTTTCCAGCATTTGTATACGTTTCTAATAATACTTGGCAAATTTTAACGACTGTTGCTTGGCGGGCGGACTGCTCGAATATATATGTATGTATGTATGTATATATATATGGCATTTATCTTATCAGCAGCGTCGTAGACTGCAGGTGCAGTCAAGGTTATAGCGGCCAATGATCGACAGTCGCAAAGCGGACCACTTTTGTTTTTCACTTAATGCTTGACGCTAATTTGCCTAAGCCAAGACAATAATTTATTATATTTATATTTGTGTTTACTTTTTGTTGTTCCTCCAAAGTGCGTCATCATTTTAGTGCTTTTGCTCTTTATTTTGCTCGTTTTCGATGTATTTCACAAGTCGTGGCACACATTTCCTTTGCCTAATGTCAACAACTGAAGTGTGAAATGCTTGACATTGGAACAGACGGGCTGGTTTACATAATTGTTTATACAAACGTTTTAACAACGAATTTAACAAAAAATAAATAAATAATGACATAAATTAGTTTCAAATTTTTAGATATTGGTTAGATGCGGGTATATACTATAATGATCTAAATATTCCACTTTGTCACTTTATGAGACACCTGTTGATCAGTTAATCTTTGAAAGTTGTTGCATTTATATAGTATATATATATTTATAAACCATTTCAAGTTGGCACATTATCTTTATAGCAATGCTAATAACATAGGCAATCAATCGAGTGGTGCTTGGGTTATAACAGTGTATTGCGATTAGACTACTAGAACATAAAAAGTTTAATTTGGACTCGTACTATCTGTAAGTCATGGGGATCGATTTTGATAATAATCTTATACTCAAACACACACACACACACTATATACACATTTATGAGCACTCGTAATTTGAAGCGTTTGTTTATCACGTGTTGCTGACAACGTATCTTATCTATGAAGTCAAATAACAGGAATCCATAAAGCTAAATATCAATGGAATACGTATTCATTATTTTTAGGTTAATGTACGATATCGTAAATTACTTTGAGGGCGTGCGTGTGCAAAACGTTCTTTGCAAGTTGTATTAAGAGTATCATGTCTATTCGTAAATTTTATGCCGTTCAACTCATTAAAGAAGACAATTTTTGACCATAAACGCAAGATTAATAAACCCACCAAAACGTGCTTCCAACATTTTGGCCAAAGCTTGACCACTCTGATAAATTCTGTTATATTATGTTTGCAAGGGTATTTAAACTTCGGTACCTTCTTGTTGTCTGATAGCTTTAGAATTCCATCTAATGCGTATTCAAGCGTGCGTCCGATGTCCGTTCATGCTTTTGGCAAGCAGTGTGCGGCTGATCAACAGTTGGCGTCAATTGGCCACAAACTACCTGTCGCATAGACAAGTATTTGAATCCACTTACATACATCATTGGCTGGCTCATCTCTAAATTTATACGGGCGCCGCTAGTTGCCAATTACTTAATAGCTTAAAAGTGCGACATCGTCGACAATGTTTTGGCTCACTGGCCCCCAAATTCGAAAACGCCACAAGAACGCTTGCCAGTTTGGGCGGTTGGCAGGGGCGTGTCCATTGGGTTCAATGTGCATTGTTTATCGTACAGGGCATCGCGTAGATATTTCATGAATCAAGCGAGTGATTTGGCAACTGACGCCGTTCGCCGGGTACAAAGGTCGAGCACTGCAGTTGACTGTTAATTGAGTGATGTAAAATAAGAACACGCCCTGCACACGGGACTGTCGATGGGATTTACGCCCTAGATTTGTCTGCTAGTTATTTGATATCTGAAATGAACGTTTATCACCGTGCAAGTTAGCTTGCATCAACGTGGAACCCATTGCTAAGTGTACACACGTGCCAGTATGGAAATGCATTGAAGAAACTGCGCCAAAGTTCGCATTACTCATACGTCGTATACGCCCAAATCTGTACGTGACATTTAAAGCATCATTCAGCTTACAAACAAACCAATAAATGGTTGACAACAAGTCGCAAAACAAGTGGAAGCTAGCCGTCGCAGATTTCTCATGTTTTAAGATTTCACAAGAGTTTGCTGACACTGCTGCGGCGGGGGACAAGTAAACAAGTTCTAAGCGCCATACGCTGGTGCGGACTAGTATATGCTACGTATATGCATGTGTGTGTATGTGCGTGCCTAAGTATATATGTGTATATATGTTTGCATGTACAAATATTGTTTACATATTCGACCAATCGTTGCGTGTTGGCGCTTATCGCGCGCGTCGCTCGAAATCGCAACAAGTCTTCTAGCGTTTTCTGACGCGGTCGCGCCTTTACCAGTTTTTGTTGTTGTGTATTTTTTCTGTCTTTCTAGATTTGCTCGTTTTGTATAGGTATTCCTCTAGCTATGTTTGCTTTGGTCACAGATTGGTGCTCATTGAAATTGATGAAATATTTGCATGATTTTGTATTTATTTTTATTTTGTATCTCTTGTTTTATTTACTATGCCGCACTTGGCAACTGGTTTTTTTTTTTTTTTTTTTTGTGATTTGAATACAATAAATGTTTACAATTTGTTTTGTTCACTATGTCTAAAAATGTGAATTTTAAGGATTTTGTTTTTAAATTTTATTTCTGACACATGCTATTAAAACGTGTACACGTTATATTTAGATTCAATTGAGAGCGTATTCTGAGCATTTATTGAAACTTGTTGGCAATTTCAAGTGTTACAGAATTTTGGCTAGAAAAGTTCTCAATTTATATGTAGATATTTATGTGCATTATGGTTGCTTTATATAGGTGAATTGTATGCCGAGATTATCGTTTTAAATTAATAAAGGTGTATCACAAATCAAAAGCCTTCTCAACATAAGATCCACACAAAATTTAAAAAAAAACATTGATTTCATATTTTGTGAAAGTGTAAGTATTACTGTGTTTCTGTGTGTGTGTAATATGACTATATAGCTGGGTATGTTTTTAACAGAAAAACTATTGTAAATTATGCTAATTGTATTTTAAGGCACTCTTATCCTCCTTTACTACAAACACAACAAAACAAATCGCTCGTTTGATTTTAGCCAAGCGACTACTTGGGGTGCAATTGGTGGCCCATTTCGGGGACTCTCGGATTAGCTGCTGGTTGACTACCAACTGTGGAACATTATAAGAGAAATGAGAATGATATATGTAAGAGAGTGTGAGAGAGGGATGAGCGGCAGACTGAGAGTTGTGGTGTTTACAGTTTTACAATTCGATTAATACATTTTTCTTTTTTTCAAATTGCAGCCTAGGTTTATTTTTTAGTTTTACTTCTACTTGAAACGAAATAAAGCATTGCCCATAATAAACAACACATATAATTTAACTACATAATAATATTTAGACTAATTAGTATTACGTTAATAATTTTAAGTCAGTTTAAGTTATGCGCCTAATAAATGCATTACTAAAACAATGAAAACAAATGAAAAAAAACATGACAAACTTTTGAACAAGATTTGGACTTATTTGTGTTTCTTATCCTTCCCACTTCTTTTTGCATATGAAACAAAACGCATACGAATTATAGCGAAGCAGCAGTCTCCAGTTTTCCTTATTGCACAGAATCTAGTTTAAATTTTTCAACATCGGCAACAGCATACAGCGAGGATGATGCTGAATATGCCACAGGAAGACGTAATAAAACATCGAGGGTAAATATTACAATTTTAGAGTGAAAAATCGCGACACTAATCAAACTCGAAAACAAGATCAAAGGATCAAAAGAAAAAGCGCCCGAGTAACAAGTTCACAGCTCGTACTCATTATGTTACTGTTTACTGGTTACTAATTACTGGTGACTGATTACTGGTGACTGGTTACTGGTTGCTGGTAACTGGCAATGGCACGTGATGTTGATGACTCCGCCCACTTTTACACGCCTACAACTCACACAGAACGCACACGCACCGCATCCTGAGATTCGCCGCCGCTTTTGACCCTTTTTTATTGTACACAAGAGCATGAAGATAATAAAAAATTTAAACAAAACCAAAATTAGTAAAGTTAACGAAAATAAAGCTAAATTCAATAAATATTGTCAAAAAGATAAATAAATCAAAAACTCTGGGCAGATTCATTATTTAGCATAATGGTCCCAAAAACTCCATGATCTTTTTCCTACTAGTTGCTAGGCTGAAAAAAAAACTCACCCTAATTGTACGTATTTTTTGTCTGCATCTACAGCAAGATCCACTGTCGCATCGCATTATTGAGAAGCGTCGCCGCGATAGAATGAACTCCTGCCTGGCAGATTTGTCCCGCCTCATACCGCCACAGTATCAAAGGAAGGGACGCGGCCGCATCGAGAAGACCGAAATCATTGAGATGGCCATCCGACATCTGAAGCACTTGCAGAACGAGTGCCTCCAAAAGGAGACTGACTATCGCAGCGGCTACATGGACTGCATGAAGGAGGCGGCTAAGTTCCTCTACGATAGCCAAATGCAGGACTTTTGCTATCGCCTGTTGGCCCGCCTGCAGGAGCACATCGACGAGGTGTTTAAGGGTAAATAACCACACCTTTATCTCAATCAAGGCTTATGCTAATCTTCGTTCTTATTTGCCCTTGCCAGCTGACTGCTATAAGTCCACCCGCAGCTGTCACATGCCGGACAATGTGAGCGCTTCCAGTGGTAGCCCGCACCAGGCCTACAATCCGCCGCTGTGCCACCTGCGTGATATGATGGCCGCCTCAGATGTGGAGCATAGCAACGACCATAATGACATTAAGGATCTGAGTTTCCGCAACCATCTCAACCAGCTGCAGCGAACTCAGCAAGCGGCCGCGGCGGCCGTTGCTGCTGCCGCCGCGACCAATGCCAGCGCTTCCAGTGCCAGCATGGAACGCCAAAGCCCGAATAAACTCGCGGTGGGCAATGGGAGCGTAAATGGGACCGTTGGCGATAATACACCCACCAATTCAACAGGCTCAAACACCGGCAGCAGCAATGCGGCAAGTTCGACAACATCAACATCCACGTGTCACACGTTGGCCAAGACGCCCGTGGCCACTGTTGCCATTGCTGCGCATCAACAGCCCCACCAGGCTCCGGTGATTACATCGACGGCACCCCATCATCACACAGATAGCAGCCAACACGATTTTGACTCATCGCGTGAGCCGCTGCTCCACACGGATACGTCCAATATGCACTCGCCCCCGCCGCGGGATTCGCTGCTGCAGCAGCATGCGCATCTGGCCCATAATCATCACACAACCGATAGCCTACTGTCCGTGCGAATGCGCAACTACTCAGAGTCCTCGCACGAGATTGAACACAACAATAACTACAAGTACAAGAACCACATCAAGGAGCGTTTTGTGCACGAGCTGCACGACGAGGAGACGAGTAGCGAGCACGCTCCGCACCTGCAGAGCGAGCACTCGCATTTGCACGCACTGTCCGAACACTCCAAGGATGGTACCGAGCCCGAGATAGCGCCCATAATGGCCAAGAAACGTAAATTGGCTGAAGCAGCCTGCAATGGCGAACTGCCGCTGGATGCGCACAGCGAGACCAGCAACACGAATCCGCCACGTCCCATGGGGCTGGTGCGCGACGACAAGCCCTCCTTTAGCTTCAGTGACATTAAGGACATCAAGTCGGAGCTGCACAACAGCAGCTCCAACTCCAGTCCGCTGCTGGTCAAGCTGAGCGCTGCAGTTGCGCAGTTGAGCACGCCGAGCAGCACCACCGCCCCACTGCCGCCCCGGCACTCGTTTACTGTGCCCATCTTTGCGTTGCACGGCCAGGGTAACTACTATGTGCCGCTCAATGTCGACTTCAATGCTCTGGTACCCTACCTCAACGGTGTCGATTTGCTCGAGAAGAGCTACACGAGCATGCCCGTGGTGCATCCCATCAACATAAATGTCAACTTTATGCCCAGCTCGTCGTCGGCATCACTGTTAGCGGCAGCTGCCGCCGTTGCTGCTGGGAAGCATCAGGCCGCTGGAACGCTAAGTGCCAGCTCGACGGCAGCTCAGGCGGCTGCTGCCTCCGCTGCTGCAGCTGTGGCCAAGGCTAAGCTGGAGCAGGCAATTAGCAACAGCTGGTAAGCTCTGCCGAACCGAAGGCGCACCCAACAAAACGGAAGAGAACATTTCTACCTCACTACTTCTGTGAATAATCATCAAATGATTGATTCCAAATACTGTGCGAAATTCAAGATGCTGCGAGTCGTTTGGCTGCAGCAGTATAAATACACTACACACATAGAGACACACAATTCACAAAATTATTTGTCTGTAAAAATAGAACGGTTCGACTGAAGGACAGTATAAAACCGATTAGGAACTGGGCGCTGTCTAAGAGGCGCGCCTGTTTATTGATCAACTGAACAAAGTCTACATAAAATTGAACTGTTTTTCACAAACTAAATACAAAAGGGATACAAAATAAATTTAAAAAAACAAAACTTGCATAAATGTCTAAGAGAAATATACACTTATAAATGTGCATATTTAATGCCAAGAACCAGCCCACGTTAAGAAATCTAATGGATTAAAACTATAATTAATTGTGAAATAAATGTATTTTTAGATGTGTAACTTTTTTTTGCAACTAAAATAAGCGTTGTGGTTTCAAATCAGGCTCCAAGTGTGTTTTTAAAATATATGTATATATATATTCATAAACCACTAGTCAAATCAACATAAAAGAAAGAAAAATAACATTTTTAAAAAGTTATTGTGTACATATTATCAATATACAACTTAAATAAATTTAGTTGTCTTAGGTTTTATAATTTAGCAACAAATTATTTTAAGTTCGTGCTCGAGGTTTTTGTAAAAATCTTGGGCGAATTACAAATACAGTCAATTCTGTTAAAGGTTATACCCAATTTCATTTTCGAAATCGGGGTTTCTAAATGAATGTGTAAATAATTAGTTCATCACTTTTTTGTCGTTAAGTTTAATAAATACGAGTTTTTAACGTTGTGACATGTTCAATGACCTTTTATTATTAACAAGTAGGGGAAATATGAAGAAATAACAAAATCAAATTATTTTCTAAAAATGTTTGCTGCTTATAAACTAAAAGTTTACTGCACAAAATATTCATGTTTTATGGATTTTAATGATTATTACGTTAACTACAGTACAATTAATATAATATACCTATGTTACTGTTTAATATATTTTATATATGTATGTATACTTACGTAATAAAGTTGAAAAGAAAATTAACAAAAACAACAAAATCCCTGGCATATCTAGGACAGAATAAGTATTATTTGATTTGTACATAGATTTTTATGCTCTTATTAAATACTGAAAGTTTCATAGCGATCATACTCTTAGTTTAGTAGTTATTCAAGAATTCATTTTCCATAGTGGGGCCAAGCGTAGCCGATGTGTAAGGTGCGCAGCTTGCTGCGTTCGTTTGTGTGTATGTGTGTGTGTGACTTTGTGAATGTGTGTATGAATGCAAAGACCTTGAGATGTATGTAACGACAGCTCGCAGCTGGGTTCAGGGTATCTCCTAGTCGGGGACACCCGACTAGAGCCAACTTGTTTTTCTTAATTTTTTTAAAGCATATTTGGCTTTTATTCGAATTGAACATTGAACATTAATTAGTTTACTGTTACTATAACAATATAAATATAGATATATAACAATATAAATATAGATATAAAAACATAACAATTAGAGCGGTGTAACGTAGTAAATAACAATTTAATACTAGTATTTATATTTCGTGTTTTATGCTTTTGGCTTTCAGTCTTGCCGTTGTTATAATAAATTAAAAGAGAAAAAAAAACAAGATGGAATGCTAAAAGCTTCGATCTGGGAGTTCAGTTGGGTGGATCCTCTTGAGCCTCCGAAGCTAGAGCCTTAAAAGTCGGAATATATACTTATCTATCTGCTATCTGCTTCAAACAAAGTGTTTAGATTTTTGTGCAACGCCCACTAGGAGGCTGTCATTCCGGTAACATGTCGATACACCGGAAATCGCAAATCAATAAAAGGTGAACATTTTCCACATTTTTAAAGCTAGAGTTTTCAAATTCCCGGCTACACTCACTAGACAGCCACCCAGCGGTCCTGCCCAAAATAAACGGAATTGCCTTTATCTCCCAGAGTTTTAGAACTAGAGTCACCATATTTAGAATATATATTATTGGTAGGCTCCCCCAAATATCGAAGAAAATTTCTTCCAAATTTGGAAGGTAGATTACTGGTAACACCCTTTTAAAGATCGGTAAAAAAAATTCAAGCCACGCCCACTGCCGCCAACCCTCCATACAGATTACGTCTACTGGAACGTTCTTATTTGTACTTTTAGAATTTCATTGTCTTCCATACATCCCATGTGGTTTGCGGCTGATCTTAGTTTCATTAGCCTTTCAGCATGATTGTGTGTTTTTATTTTCGATGAAAAGAGTTTCGTCTTTAGATTTCCTGCAGGATTTGACATTCACCGAAAACGGGTATACTTAGTCTATTTAATTTGAAATTAAAAATGGGAAGATGTTATTATGACTTTCGTTGGAGTCAATTCTCGAAATGGTCAGAATTTTAACTTCGGGTATTTTTAATAGAGGTGGTTCATTGCTTATTGACAGGGGGTTCCCTCGCAATTTCCGCAGCACTGATTTTGTTTATAGTGCTCGCTTGTTTGCGGTTTATTTTGTATACCCTGAACCCATGGAAAATTAGTAAAAAGAATATAATGGTTTTGTGCAAATGTATGTAACAGGCAGAAAGAAGCATCTCTGGCCCCATATTTTTTATCAGGACGACGAGCCGAGTTGATTTAGTCATATCCGTCTGCCGTCCGCCCGTCCGCCTGTCTGTCCGTCCGTCTGTCCATCCGTCCGTCTGTATGAACGCAGCAATCTCGGAAACTACAAAAGCTAGAAACCTAAACTAAACGACTATAGATTCTCCTAATCCATACGCAGTACAAGTTTATCATTTCTTTTTTCGATATCTTGCTCCGTTTCATTATTATCGATACAAATTTTAAGATTTTAAGACTAGAGCCATCAAATTTAGTTTATTTTCATTTTCCATAGTGGGGCCTAGCACAGCCAATGTGTAAAGTGCGCAGTGTGTGTGTGTATGTGTGACTTTGTTAATGTGTGTATGAATGCAAAGGGCTTTACATGTATGTAACGACAGCTCGCCGCTGGGTTCAGGGTATCTCCTAGTCGTGGGCACCCTACTAGAGTCATCTTACTTGTTCTTATTACACTTTTTGTAAGGCTTTCGGGCAAAATATTTTACACTAGTTTGGTGGTTTAGTTTACATATATTGAATTTTACATTTTTTTTAATTTTTCACATAAGGCAGTAAAATGAGACAAATATTTTCATCCGAGTGTGACTACGTGTTGTAGTTGAAGGCTTTCAGACAAATTTTAACTATATTTTCCCGACTTGCATCACGAATTTGCTAAAACCACGTCTTCCCTACTTTTGACTAACAAGGAAGCTTTTGACCAATCAGTCAGTCAGAGCATTCTCTTTTATATATACAAATGTATGTTGATGTAAATAGCTAAATATGTTTGTAATCTAAAGATGAATAAGCACAATTCGTCAACCTTGTATTTAAAATCTGAATTATATATTTATATATATATATTATTCCTATAGCCTGTCCCCATTCAAATGGATAAGAAAAGAAAATGGCTCTCTTATTCTCTGACGCTGTGGGATCCGCCACGCAGAAAATGCTATGCACGTTTTTTTTGTTCTAGAGTATATTAAAAGAAAAACGTAGATTACACTAGGTAAAAAACTTAAATTTTGAATTTATAATATTCACTAAACCTACTTTATCTGATACACTGATTAAAAAAAACCAGTTTAAAAATTAAAAAAAAATGTTTTAAATCTTCTATTATTATTTTTTTTTGTTTAGTTTTTGTTCAGAGTTGACCCTGCATTTTTTTATCATAACTCGAGAATTTCAAACCTGACTTTTAAAATCTTTACGCTTTCTGAAAGCTAATTACTTTACAATTCGGGAAAAGTCGAGTTTGTTTCTCACCGATGTATTTATATAGTTGCATTAATAAGGCGCCGTTTAAGATATTAATTATTGAAATCAATGGAGAGACGGTAATATAACAACATTTTAAAGCTATATCATGGATCATCAATTTAAATATCGTTTAAGAATTTGAATGCTAAATCAACAAATTTATACGTTGTACACTCACTGTAGATACGATTTCAGTGGTTTTGACCGAGACCTGACCCACCAATCTATAGATAAACCGTCATAATACAATCAGAAATTATATATATCAATAAATGTTTAATAAAAATACGATTTACTATTTGTTTCTTAAGGTATTACATGTTTTTTAAGTTTTCAAATATTGAATCGGTGACAACGTCGGTATTTTAAAAAATACCTACACACCAAATGTGAGCAGTGACTTGTAAGCGTTTTAGGCTGCTTTTTCATCTATTATCAAATTAGAGTAATATTCCTCATTTCCCAAAAGTTTTCGAATCTGTGGGCATTGAATACGCATTCCTTAATTTTTGCCATTGAAAGAAGTGGGAAAACAGTTTTTAGATACTATAGTGCTTCACCTACCGTATCTAATGCTTTTATAAAGTTCAAGTCCTTGATGTGCAATGATGGCAATATTATGTCATCCTCGTTCACTAGAGGCGTATTTTGAACATTATGATTTCCCAAGGTATTTTAATAGATTTATTTGTTAGCTTTAAGAGAGCGTAAAGATTTTGAAAATCGGTTGTGACATTCTCGAGTAATGATCAAAAATATAAGGTCACCTCTGAAAAAAGCGCTAAAAAAATACATTTAAAAAATATGTGACATTTCTGTCGCGTCTCAATGGATTATTATTAGTACAAAGAAATTGAGTTGAAAATGTTATGTTGTTATTATGAACTTTTATAAGTATTAAGAAATGAAGTTTGGAATTAGGAATGCGCAGAAAATATATAAATAAGCAAGTAAGAGTACTCTAGTCGGGAGTGCCGAACTAGGTGATACACTGAACCCAGAAGCGATCTGTTGTTCCACAAGGCTGTCGTACTTGAGTTGTACTGTGATTTTTTTTTTCATTTTTCGGGCTAGTGGGCGGTGGTATTCGCTATCCGAAATATTGATTACCTGCGTATGCTTTACGAGAACATATTAAGCAAATTTGTTGGCTTTCTGAAATATGCTCAAAAAGCAGGATTAAAAATTGATAAATATCGTTATTAAGAAAATTAGACGGGCTAACTTGATCTGCATATGGAATACACGAAGTTAAAAAACAACACTTCAACTCTCTAGCTCTTATTGAGTGCTTGCTGTCAAAGCATACTCTGATTTGTAAAATTGTACCTCCCGTTTTCTTTAATAACTTCTGTGTTTCTTAACCGATCTTGTTGAAACTTTTTGCAACCAATTTTTTTAATGCTATAGTATATTAAATATATATATATATATATATTGTATATATAGTATATTAACTAAATCTGGTGTCTGTAGCTCTGAAAAAAAGACGAAATAAGCTTAAAAAATTTGAGGTTCTGTTAGATTTTTATCGATTTTAGGAAAACGGTGAAGGTGAAAAGTTGAAGTCTCCAGCTCATATACCTGCAAGGAATTATGGCAGTGTTTTGGAATGGCGTCATGGTACAGGCCGATGACAGCGCTGCTATAAAAAAGGAGAGGCATGGTCGTGGTTCGAGGAACAACAAGCGGCGCTAGCTAAGTTGAACTGGCGACAGCCCCTGCACTTGCTTGTCTCGACTTCGCTGAAAAATTCGTGCTACAAACGGACGCAAGTGATTGTGGACTCGGAGCGGTGTTGACACAGTCGATCAAGGACAAAGACCGAGTCATCGCTTATGCGAGCCGGAAACTACTAAAAAGCCGAACTCAACTATTCTGCCTCGAAAAAAGAGTGTCTGGAATAGCCTGGTGCATTTGGAAACTCAGGTGTTACTTGGAGGGATATCGCACGTAACCCCTGGAGCAGGGTCTTACAGGAGTGTCACGATGCACTCACGGCAGGACATTAAGGAGTGAGGAAAACAAATTGCTCGAAATATCGCTGGCCATCAATTCGAGCGTCGCAGACTTAGCGGGATATTCGCCAGCATTCTTGATACAAGGAAGAGAGCCGCACCTCCCCGTCACTCTGTACGACGAGGTTACGCCTGGCTCGGCGAGTATTCAACAGACCCCCAAGAAAAGGCCAGTCTGTTACAAGAGATTTTGATATCGTACGTAGTAATTTGCAATGTGCGTCTGACGATCAAGGCAGGCACTACAATTTGCGACAAAGAGAGTGATGACCGATCCTCGATTCGTTGGTGCTTCTGCGGCAACATCAACTTTCGAAGGCCGCGGACGGGTTTGCGGAAAAATTGGTCCAGAAATATGACGGCCCCTATCGGGCGGCATTGTACGCTTGGCACTGGAGGGCAATTGGAAAAGGTGAGTTGCAAACATAGCGCAAGTTAATATATTCCATCAGGTGGGCGACGCGGATGACGATAACGCTAGAGAAGAAACCCAGAAGGAAGACCCAGGCGCAACATTCGCCCAACCATGTGCTACAGATTAGTAAAACTTTTGTAACTAATCTCTAATTCATACACTTAAGTAGAGGGTCATGTGTAAGCTAGGCGTAGGGTCATAGAATCAATTTTGCAATAAGCTATTGTTTAAACCCGTAGATCCAAATGGAGGACGGAGTTATAGTCATCAGAGGAAATGAACGTGGGAGAAGGAAGCTGGCCCGGCGCAAGCGCTATCGAGAAGAGCGATAGAGGGTCCGGCGACGTCCGGCACCTGTCGTTTAACAAGCAAAATTCGATTTATGAAAGTGCCCGAAAGTAGGCAGCACATTTTGTTATATGTTTAAACTAGGTTTTAGTTTTAGTAGTAGCTTTTCCGTACTTTTTATACCCTGAACCCATTGAAAATGGGTAAAAATGGTATAATGGTTTTGTGCAAATATATGTAACACGCAGAAGGAAGCATCTCCGACCCCTTAAAGTATATATATTCTTGATCAGCACGACGAACTGAGTTGAATTAGCCATGTCCGTCTGTCCGTCCGTCCGTCTGTCCGTCTGTATGAACGCAGCGATCTCGGAAACTACAAAAGCTAGAAACCTAAACTAAACGGCTATAGATTCTCCTAAGCCATACGCAGTACAATTTTTTTTGATATCTTTCTCCGTTTTATTGTTATTGATAAAAATTGATTTTCAGACTTGGTTTACTTGGCATATTTCGGAGACTATAAGAGCTAGAGCCATTTAGTTTCTTATGTGCACTTTAAGGATACGCAGATTATAAATATTTCGGATTTTGGATACCTCCCCCATTCGCCCCCATATCAAATCAAACTCTACAGACTTGCGCTTTGGTTTGTACATAGATTTGGATGCTCTTATTAAACACTGAAAGTTTCATAGTGATCATACTCTTAGTTTAGTTATTCAAGAATTTATTTTCCATAGTGGGGCCAAGCGCAGCCAGTGCGCACCTTGCTGCGTTTGTGTGTGTGTGTATGTGACTTTGTGAATGTGTGTATGAATGCAAAGAGCTTTAAACGTATGTAACGACAGCTCGCCACTGGGTTCAGGGTATCTCCTAGTCGGGGACGCCCACTATCGGTCCTTAGTGATGCAACGCCTTCGTATTTTTCTGTTTTTGCATTTACTTTGTTCGGTTTGTATGATCAGCTGAGTCTATCGCTGCGTAGTAAAAAAAAATATATTGCCTTGCTCTTTACGCATACGTGACGGGAATAGCTCAGCATGAAGCCAAATAAACAACAACAATAAGTAAGTACAACCAAAATGAGTAAGTAAAATATTCTAAACATTATAATGTAATTTATGTACATAATAATAATTATTATTTTTTTAAAGAAAAAGAAGTAAGTGTCAATCTTATTGTACTAATAATAATTATTATTTTTTAAAGAAAAAGAGGTAAGTGTAAGTTGTGAACTAATCCCTTATTTAGATTATATGCATGTATGAACAAATATTAGTATTTATATTGTATTTATATTTAAACTATTTCGTTTTATGTCTTTTTGTTGCAGGCAGTACATAAGTTGGAATCCACAATATCAGAATTTAATATGTATCGAAACGCAAAGAAAAATTGGGATCGATTTGTTTTTAATAAATAAATACATAAATAATTTTAAATTAGCATTAATTTTTTAAATAGTGGGTATATATGTAATACATTTTTTTCAGTACTGTAGCCGGCAAAGCAGGGATACCCTATAATCCCCCAGGGTTGCACCGCCGTCCCAATCGATCACTCGCTTGATTACAAAAGGGATAGCTTCTATACACGGAGGACCGGTATGCCCATGATAATCCAATATAATCCCCCAGGGGTGCACCGCCGTCCAAATCGGCCACCCTCCTGACCCCGAGCGCCGCTCTATCCACTTTATGTGCCCCTCGCGCATTTCAAAAGGACCAGCACTGGTGCCTTTTCTATTCGCCGGTGATGCGACGTCGGGTCTATGACATGTCAACGGGAAACGTCCCGGTAAAACGCATTGGCAAGGGTTTGACGGATGGTGGGTTTTTAGCCTTTTCTACCGGCGATATCCCTGTCACCGACCTGATACTGAGAACTGCTGGGTAAGTAGATATGTATGTATGTATGTGTGCACATTCATGCAGAAAACGCCTGCGCTTGGCACTTACCTCCACGTGGCTTGCCAATATACAAACACATTTTCTTAAATAACTTCGGTGTTTCTTACGTGGATAAAATTTATTTTAATGCATTCTTATTGTACTATAGTACATTTATATATTGCCTATTGCAGCCTGTTAACCCAAATTTGGTGGCCCTGGCTCTTATAGTTTCTGAAATATGCTCATATAGCTGCGCTTGGTCCCCAATATGGAAAGTTAATTCTTAATTAACTTCTAAACTAGGAATAGGATCGTTATGCAACTTTCAGGACGTAACAAGAGCATCTGTGTACAAACCAAAGCGCAGGACTGTAGTACTTGATTTGCGGATTTTTCGATTTGTTTTGATATGGAGGGCGAATGGGGGGAGGTATCCAAAATCTAAAAAATAATCATAGTCTGCGTATCGTTTACGGGTTTAGTATAGTTTCTGAGATACTTGAAAAAAACTGGGTCAAAAAACCGATAAACACCGATTGTAAGAAAAGAGGGCAAGTTATCGATCATCTGAAATAAACTTGATCTGCGTATGGTATATACAAATCTAAAAAGTCCATGTTCAGCTCTCTAGCACACGTAGTCTTTGAAATCGACGCGTTCATACAGTCGGACGGACGAACAGACAGATGGATATGGCTAGATCGACTCGGGTTGTGATGCTGATCAAGAAAATATATACTTTATGGGTTCGGAGATACTGCCTTCTACCTGTTACATACATTTGCACAAAACCATTATACTCATTTTTACCCATTTTCAATGGGTTCAGGGTATAAAGATATCAAACATATATCACAGTTTTGCATTGTTATCATCTCTGGACGTATTGTATTATATTGTACAACTTCACATAAATACCTACAAATCCACATTGGTGACCCGCCTTCGTCAATCACAAATATAAGGATCAGGTGCACGACGTAGTCCATAACGAACCAAAGCCCGGACACAACCTTTAACCAAGCGGCGCAAGCAAAATTCGCAGAATCGAGAACGGCAAGCCGCGATAAGCTGGCAATAGGAATTTAAGAACAAAATATTCCAGCCCATCAACTTGAAACTTGGCAATCTACACGGCAACAACAAACACCATGGCTGTCGCCGGGAGTGCCCAACTTCGAGATACCCTCAACCCAGCTGCCAGCTTTCGTTACATACATTTCAAGCTCCTAACATTCAGATATAAATACACAAAACCACGCATACACCCACAAACATACGCCGCAAGCTGCGAACTTTACTCAGCAGCTGCGCTTAGCCCAACTATGGAAACTAAATTCTTGAATAACTTCTAAACTAAAAGTATGATCGTTTTGAGATATAACCAAGTCTTAAAATCGATTCTTATCGAAATTAATGAAACGGGGCAAGATATTGAAAAACAAATAAGATGGCTCTAGTCGGGTGTGCCCGATTCGGAAATACCCTGCACCCAGTGGCGAGCTGTTACATACATTTAAGCCTATTTCCATTCATACACACATTCTCAAAGTCACACTCACATACACATACAAACGCACACAGCAAGCAGCGCACTTTACACATCGGCTGCACTTGGCCCCACTATGGAAAACGAATTCTTGATTAACTTCTAAGCTAAGAGTATGAGCGTTATGAAAATAAGTGCAAGCCTGTAGTACTTGATTTTCGTTTTTTTTAATTCCGAAATACTCATAATCTGCGTATTACTTACGAGCACATAACTACATTGATGGCCCTAGCTCTTATAGTCTCCTAGTCCCTTTATGGGGTCGGAGATGCTTTCTTCTGCCTGTTACATAAATTTGCACACAACCATTATACCCGTTTTACCCATTTTCAATGGGTTCAGGGTATAAAAAATGGGAGAGGCCGTAGGCTAATTGCAAACAATATTCGAAGAAGGAACAGCGCTCTGCTGTATGCGACGAAAGCGGCAACGAAAACTGACTTAAAGGGTAATAAGTGCAATGGCAAACAAGCAGAGAGACAATTGAGTGGTTTCGGTCGCGTAGGGCGCGATGCGTAAAGATAAGCAAATGAGTGCATTGTTTACGGTTAAATGTTGTAAATTCAAAGTTACATAAATGCATTTTTTTTTAAATTTTTTTATTTATATTTTTTTTTGTGTTGTCTCACAAGTGATTGTATCACGAACATATGTATCGGCAGAATCAAAGTTTTGATTAATTAAATAAATGCTATTGCATTTAAATATGAGTAGTGCTTCAGTATGATTTTTTTTTAGTGTATTAATAATTTACTCATGCCAGAAATAAATCCCAGCATGATTATTTAAACAAAAAAAGAAATAGTGCCTCTCTTAACAAAGCGCCCTATACCTCGTATAACTCTCTTAAAGCTGATCGTCGCCGGAAGATCTTTCGCTATTAGATCCGGATAAAGCAATAAGCCTCTATCAACCAATCCATACTTTTTTTCTTTATTTAACTCCCAGTGTACTTATCGTAAAATTTCAATACGAGCTATGAACTAAGAACTATAAGTTCTTGAACTAATGTCTCTCGAGCAAGCTCAAGCATTATAAACGCTTAAGATCTGTGTATCATTAAAATTCTTTACACAGCTGTTAATTGACCTGGGCCAATTTTTGGTTTTCCTTGTTTAATTATGCCTTAGCTTCTTTGAGCAGCTGCTGATTTACGATATTACAATGCATGCCAATTAATATACATTCAGACATACAGACATGCGCCCATGCATAACTACATTTCTTATCGCTTAAGCCCCTTTGCCTTTACATATCTACATACAAGCCTTCACATATCGACGAAAGCGTTTGATTTCGTTTGCGAAATAGTTTGAAAGAAAAAAAAGGTAGTTCAAATATTTTTTTTGTTTATTGATTTTATTAAATTTTAATTTTAAATTATTTTGTTGAGCCAAAGTAATTAGGCCCTAGTGTGCAATAAGGGAATGTCAAAAGTATTTATACAATTTTTTTTTTGCAATATGACTTTCGAGGCAGGGTGGAATTCACGACCGCTAACAACTTAGCGCGTTCACAACTAGGTGAAGCAATGTAATGTTTTTTTCTCTTTAGGTCTCTTTCTCTCTCCCTAGGTCTTCGTTGATCGTGTTGTTTTTACCCCCTTCTCCCAAACCGAAGTTGATAGATAGGGTTTCTACTTCCCCAAATCAGCACGCGAATTTAAATAAGTTATAGTAATCGTGTGTGATAGTATAGTACTGCGGTACCCCAACCCAGTCCAGCGGCTACTCAGCAAGATTCTAGGTTGCGTCCGACGAGGAGGGCGACGAACCATTGTTCCGGCGGGTGTTCGCCCCGGCTGACTGGGAAGTTGACCCGGCAAGTACCTTCCCAAAAATCAGCATGCGACTGGAGCCCGATTCACCATCGTCGTCGCGAAGTGCGCCGATTGCCCCGGAAGAGGGAGAACAGGCGGCGAGCCCAAAAGCGACACTTGGCAAATCCTGGAGTCAGATGCAGCCAGCGCCTATCTACCACCGCTGGTCACCCAGAGCGAGACCGAGTCGTCGTATGGTTCCCAGACGCGTCTCCGCGTCTCAATGGATTATTTCTAGTAAAAAGAAATGGAGTTGAAAATTTTATGTTGTTATTATTAAGAGCTTGAGTCAAGTAAGCAGTTTTCTGTTGACCTCCTCTAAATATAAAGCCAATTTCGGCATCGACCACTACCTCCCCCACAAATTACAAAAATCTATATTTTTCCAAAATAATAATAATAATTAAGATCGTGAACGAGTATTGCGCAGTCGGTAAGTTCTTACTTGTTTTTACTGCTTTCTCTTCAAATCTGTAATACCAACTATGTTATCCATAACCCACTTCGGATCTTATGTTAAAGGATTAATAATCTTTGCCACATAGTTCGTAATGCGTCTTCTATTCTTACTCCTAAAACTTTACTCTTATGTCATTTGTCTACTTGCTCGCGATGTTCCTCACCGCAAGTGCGGTGCTTGGTATCTCTGGGCCACTTGAATGTAATGTTGTTAGTATATCAACGTCCAATATAATACAATATAATAGTTATATACAATATAATTAGTTATATAAGCGAAAGTCTGAAACCAAAGATATTATTTGTATACCCTGAACCAATTGAACTTGGGTAATAAGGGTATAATGGTTTTGTGCACATGTACGCAACAGGCAGAAACAGGCATCGCCGACCCCATAAAGTATATGTATTCTTGAACGACATCACTAGCCGAGCCCTGTCCGGCTGTCTGTCCGTTCGTCTGTCTGTCTGTCTGTATGAACGCGTTGATTTCAGACACTACAAGGGCTATGGAGCTTTTAGATTCGTATATACAATACGCAGATCAAGTTTATTTCAAATGATTGATAACTTGCCCAGTTTTCTTATAATCAGTGTTTATCGGTTTTTTGGCACGGTTTTTTGAGCATGTCTCAGAAACTATAAGAGCTAGAGCCACCAAATTTAATTTTAATATGTTCCCGTAAAAGATACGCAGATTATGAATATTTCTTAATTAAGAAATTATTTAAGAATTAACTTTCTATAAAGGGGACCAGGCGCAGCTGTTTGAACTTATCTCAGAAACTTTAAGAGTCAAAGCCACCAAATTTAGTTAAGGCTGCTATATAAGTACTACAGTACTACAGTACAATAAGAATGCATTAAAACAAATTTCATCCAAATCGGTTAAGAAACACAGAAGTTATTGCCAAGTGGTGGCACGTTTTCTGCACGCGTGTACACACATACACATATTCATATGTAAATGCACAATCTTTTTGAAATTCTCAAGCGATTGTTTGTGCATGTGTGTTTCTAATCTCAGATTTCAATAGACTGGAGCTCGGTGGTAAAGATGTTGACTGGCGCGCAATCAGACGCGGGTTCGAGTCCCACTTATTTTGTATTTTATTTTATTTTTTAAACTTAACACAATGATTTTTCCAAGTGTAACTTAGAGCAACAAAATGGGGAAAAATTGGTATTTGGCATGCACACTCTCAAAAAGCTTTTGCACATCAACTGCAACCAACATTTGAAAGATATAGTTTCCTATTTTGTGAAAATTTCACAATTTCGGCATACTGAACTTCGTCTGCAAATATTAAAACCAAGCGCAATAATTTTTATTATTTATTATACCCTGAACCCATTGAAAATGGGTAAAAAGGGTATAATGGTTTTGTGCAAATATATGTAACAGGCAGAAGGAAGCATCTCTGATTCCATAAAGTATATATATTCTTGATCAGGACGACGAGCTGAGTCGAATAGTCATGTCCGTCGTCCGTCCGTCCGTCTGTATGAACGCAGCGATCTCGGAAACTACAAAAGCTCGAGACCTAAACTTTTCGACTATAGTTTCTCCTAATCCGTACGCAATACAAGTTGATCATTTTTTCGATATCTTGCTCCGTTTCATTATTATCGAAAATAATAATTTTTAGACCTGGTTTTCTTGGCATATCTCGGAGGCTATAAAAGCTAGAGCCATAAAATTTAGTTTACAATGTGCTCGTAAAGGATACGCAGATTATTATATTATATTTGGATTTTGGATACCTCCCCCCATTCGCCCAGCATATCAACAAAAAAAAAAATGCAAATCAAGTACCACACACTTGCGCTTTGGTTTGTACATAGATTTATATGCTCTTATTAAAGCACTAAAAAAATTTTTAATACTCTTAGTTTAGAAGTTAGTCAAGAATTAATTTTCCATAGTGGGGCCAAGCGCAGACGATGTGTAAAATGCGCAGCTTGCTGCGTGCGTTTGTGTGTGTGTGTGTGTGTGTGATGTGTGTGTGTGTGTATGTGTGTGTGTGTGTGTGTGTGTGTGTGTGTGTGTGACTTTGTGAATGTGTGTATGAATTCAAAGAGGTTTAAATGTATGTAATAGTTCGCCGCTGGGCGAACCCTGAACCAGGGTATCTCTTAGTCGGGCACACCGGACTAGAACCATCTTACTTGTTATTTTTGGATCTTATCGGTTTTTTAGCTTAAAGTATATCCACGAATAAACATAAATTATGTTGTTTTCCATGTATAATCAGCAGTAAAATGTACCAGTCGTTTCAGAAATTATGAAATGTTAGAAAAATATAATTGCTTTTCAGTTGGTGTTCATGCTGCAAAGCTTGTACATCTAAGCGGATTAGTGAAAAGAGCATTCTATTTGACTTATTTGTGACGAGTTCAAAACTTGCGTTGTAAGTAGTATTACAATTACGTATTTAAAATGGATTAAAAAAAACCACGAATTGTTGATTTTGCGAATACAAGTTCCATTTCTAAAATATTGCAACTTGAGCTTAATAAAAGTGAAACCTTCATTTGTGCATTAAACTGTTTGTAAACAACATACTACAACTTTTAGTTTGATCTTCATTGATATATTTTCCATACGCAAATATATTTGTTTTTGTCTCTTAGAATATGAAGAACACAACATTTGCTTTCGCCCTAGTGTGTGCTATCATAGCTGAAATAACGGGAGATATTCCCGGTTGCGATTATTTTGATACTGTCGACCTAACGAATAGCAGGAAATTTCCAAATGGCACATATCAATACGAGGATATTTTAATTCCTAAAGAAAAAGTCGGACAATACAACTACCAGATATTATTCAGTGGTAAAGAGGAGTCTGTGCCCGAGCACACAAGGGGTTGTGCCTGCCAAGTGAAGTCATGTATTCGCTTCTGCTGTGACCCTCAAAAGGTGCTCGTGGAAGGAGAGGCAAAATGTGGAGATGCTAAAAATGTAAATTTTAGTTCTATCTTGAATATTACAATGCACGATGGAACTGAGGTAGAAAAAAATGTAATGGAATTTATTGTACAAAAACATCTTCCTGTGCCTTGTGACGACCATTTACTCCTCAACGCCGCTGGGAACGAAGCCCATGGGTGGACCTTGTTTGAGGTTTGATATTTTGGCAATTCTTTGGAACTAATTGTATTTAGTAATTAAATTATCAGAACGGTACGCTGGTCCGCCATTGGGATGGTGAGAACTTATCGAAGCGGGACTATTGCCTACAGCCAATTCATCGACCGGACAGCCAGTACACTTTAGTGGCTCATCATTGCCTTCCACCAACGGATAAAACCATCGCATATAGTAAAATGAACCAAATTTTATTTTTTCAAATTTGTATACTCTGTAATCGTAGCTGGGTGATGCATAAAGCGAGGCAGTGCCCATGCAGTAGGGTAATCTACTAATACTCCACTCCACTGCTCTAGTCGGGAGAGTCCGAATTCGTTTCACCCTGTATGCAACGAGCTGCTGTAATGTACATTCAAACTTCCTTGCATTCATATAAAAACAAACTCACTCTGTTAATCGTCCTGATCAAGAATATATATATTATATTCTGACTATTACATATAGTTGCAGTAGCTAAAACAATTTTAATGGGCTCAGGGTATAACATGTAAGAGCGTTGCAGTCAGTTGCAACCGACTGCTTAATAGTCTGCTCTGTCCGTATGAACGCAATATTTTTTGAAGCTAGGATCTTCAAATTTGAAATATATACTCGTGTTTACCCGCATCAGCAAAAGTGTTAAGATTAAGTTCACTGGGAGCGGAGAATACTAATAAAATCCAATCTTGGCCGATAAGCGGCAAAAATCCATATCTGGCAAACAGCTTTTGGATGACCTCCCGTACGAATTGAGACGAAAAATTTCAACCACACACACTCCCGCTCCCACAAATTAGAAAAGTCTAAATTTTTTCCAAAAAAACAATAATAATTAGGACCGTTTTTGTCTGCGTTAGTTAGAGTTGTCTACTTAAACCTATTTACTAATTGAATAATATTTCTTCATCCAATCAACAAACTTGCAGTGCAGGTGGTGTCGGTATTCTTTATGTCTATGATAATTATTGTGTATCTGTTGTTACCGAACTTCAAGTCTGTACATGGCAAATGTTGCATATGCTACTTTATTTGCCTAACTCTGAGCTATATTCTTATTGACATAGTAAGTTTTGAATGGATAAATGCGACACACGGTGGCTTTTGCTTTTTGGTAGGTATGTTCGAACTTATTGTTTTATTGTTCCATATTTGCAATTAAATTGATTTCTCAGGGTATTGTGGCTATTATGCAGTCATGGTAACTTTCCTTTGGCTTTTAATAATAAACTATAATTTATGGAAAACATTTAACAATATTGGAGTTGGTCGGAAATCTCGATTTACTTATTACAATATCTTTGTTTGGAGTGTTGCTGCCGTCCTACTCGTAATTACAAGTTTGGTTGATGTCCTGTATAAAGCCGAGGATAATGAAGAGGATCCCAACATTTTAATATGGAAACCTGGTGTTGGGCTTTCCTCGTGTTGGATTAATAGTAAGAATACTGTTGTAATTTTAATATGTTTATAACTTTTTATTCACTAGATGGCATTAACTTTTATGTTTAGCTTATGGTTGGTCGGCTATGATCTACTATTACGGACCATTATCTATTTTGATAATATGCAACTTAACGCTTTTTATTAAAACGGCAATGCGAATATTTGTGCAGAATAGGAAAAACAGACGGCAATTAAGAAAATCGGAATGCCAACGTAATTTAAGGAATCTGACTAAGTAAGCTAGATACCCTTATATTGGAAGTCTAAATAACTCACCTAAATTAAAACTGTTCTCTTTTTAAGTTTTGAAATGTATTTTCGGTTATTCATTATCGTGGGCGTTATTTGGGCTCTTGAAATCGTATCCTATATTTGTCCACTTTTTCACATAGAATCAATGTGGATTACATTTGCTGATTATCTAAATTCGAGCCAAGGTGTCATATTGTTTATAGTAACAATTTTAAAGAAGGACGTGTTGAAATCCCTTGTTAACCGGTGAGTTATTTTCACATTTAAATAACAACCTAATTTTTTTCTCTCATCAGTGTTGGAAAAATGAATCTTAAAGGTGATGCGTCTCTTACGTCGGACTCTCCTCAACTTACACAAACTGAAATTTCTATGCTACCTAAATCAACGAGAACATATAACAATATAATAATACAATAATATTTTTAATAAAATCAGAAGCGCTAAATGTCTGAATCATTCAGGCATGTGAACAACGTGGGCTCTGGCTTGAATTCTAGATAAGGGTATGTCTTCATAACTATTACCCATCTAAATGGATAAAGAAGTTTGTTCTGACTGACTGATTGGTGACAGGCAACCAACGCACAGCCTTGTCGGGAAGGACAAGTAAGCTGAAACTTCGACTGAAACATTTCTGTTCAAGAGGAGTTAAAGAGTTAATACCCTTGAATACATCAAAAAGATATGTGATGAATAGATGAATATGACTAAATCGACTTAAGTAGGGTGTTCGGCTCAGCAGCTAAAAATTGATTTTAATATAAGTAATTTTTTGTATCTAGCCCTGCGAAGCAAGCAAAGTCACTCTGTCGTTATTGGCGCTTCTCGAATATCATAACATAACTCAAACTTGTTATCTGTTAATTATCTAGCGCTTCTCGCATTAAACTCATTATTGTCTTCTTATCTCGCTCATTTATTCTCTGGTGCATCAATGCTAACGTCGCTGCAAACTTATTCTCAGTTAATACTTTCGCTATATCGCACCGCATTTTGATCGCTAATCATATATTCGCAAACATACATATATTCGCATACATTTATTGCATGTTCGCTTCAATAATTGCACCATTAAATTAGTGTCATAAATTGAAACTAACTCTCGTTTAATTGAATTTTTAACATACAAAATACTTCTCGCTTTAAGTGCTAACGAAAAAGCTTGTTAGCCCAACATAGTCGTTCCAATCAAAAATATACATACTAAATGTATATATTACGTAACATACATTTATACAAAATCATTCTAACATTTTTTATTCTTTTTCAATGGGTTCCTGTTATAATAAAATATAAACATTGCAATTCATTACGTAGTAAGCTCTATGGGGATCTGGTGCCCTCTTGAGATCAATCTTCGAGAAATAAATATCTTGCCATAAATAAGATTTATACAATTTTGAGTGTGCGGTAAACGCCTTCACTGATTGGCAAGTGTTTCTCGATGGTGGTAGTTAGTTAGTTAGTCCGGGCTTTGGTTCGTTATGGACTACGTCGTGCACCTGATCCTTATATTTGTGATTGACGAAGGCGGGTCACCAATGTGGATTTGTAGGTATTTATGTGAAGTTGTACAATATAATACAATACGTCCAGAGATGATAACAATGCAAAACTGTGATATATGTTTGATATCTTTATACCCTGAACCCATTGAAAATGGGTTAAAAGAGTATAATGGTTTTGTGCATATGTATGTAACAGGTGGAAGGAAGCATAGAGCCATTAAATAGAGTTTATTGTGTGCTCTTAAAGGATATGCAGACCTGCCCTCATTCGCCCCCCATATCAAATAGTAAGTACTAAAAAATATGCAATAGATGGCGCTTGATATGTTGCGCTGGCTTAATTGATGTTGTGCACATATCGAGTTTTGGACGTTGTGGGCGTAGCTAAATAAGTTTTGGTGCGATCCTTAGAGGAGGTCATCAGCAATCTGTCGGTATACATTTTATGCATCTAGCTTAAAAAGTGAGGGAGATATAAAGATTTAATCAAATTGCCACGCCCCCAGTCGGCACACCCCGAAACCCCGAACACTTGATTTGGCGAGGGTATACAAGAGTATATATTCCAAATTTTAAGTCTCTAGCTTCAATAGCGGCGAAAAAAATTGTGTTCATACGTACAGACGGACGGACAGCATTACGGACATTGTCCAAACCCAATATACTAGCTTCACTTCGTGAACGAGTATAAAAAGAGAATTGAGTGTATATTGTTCGTGGTATTTTTTCACTAGTATATACTGCCGTCCACAGTGATTAAATATGTTTGTAATCTGCGAATGGATAACCACAAAACGTCAGTACTATATTTATTTTTTAATTTTATTTATGTAATAGCTTATTCGTGTACCCTGTACCTTTTCAAATGGGTAGAATGATTGTGCTAATGTTTAAGACAGGCAGAAGGTATCTCCAACAGCAATCTCGAAAGAAATAGGAGCGTCAGACTTGAAGTATAAAATATATTGATTCTAGTATACGACTTGCAAAACAAAGCCTTTTTTTCTCGATAATTCTCTTCATTTTTTTAATAACGACAATATCGATTATAATCTTGGGATTTTGAGTATATATTTAAGGCAAACATAGATTTTAAATAAGCTCAAAGCTGCCTAAAGTACTCAAAGTGTGTGTTTGTGTGTACCCAAAATTTAGAGCCGAATATTTCAAGTCTCTAGCTAGTTTTTAAGATCGCTGCGTTTAACTGACGCATAGACGGTCGGATAGACCAATTGACTTAGCTTGTCATACTGACCAGAATAAAGATATTTTACGGGGTCGGATATGCTTCCTTTTGTCTGTTACATAAATTTGAACAGAACCGTTATACCCCTTTCACCCATTTTCAATGGGTTCAGGAAATAAGAAATCACATTAATGAGAGTTGTGCAAAATCAAAGAATTATATTTCAGTATACATAAATGCTACAAGGCGTGTACATCTTTTTGGTTCAGTGAAATAAGCATTTTATTTGATTTATTTGTGACGATTTCAACAATTGCAATACTCGCGGGATAAAATAAGTAAGATGTTAGAATTTCCTTATTTTTATTAAAATTGAATTTTTTAATAAACTTTATTTAAGTGACAAATTAGTTCAATAAAATATATTTAAACTATGTACTTTTACTTTTAGTTAAAATTTGAAAGTTTTATTTTCCACCCGAAAAGCATATTTGTTACTGTCATTCTAGAATATGAAGAACCGATTTGCTTTCACCATAGTCTGTGCTATCATAGCTGAAATAACGGGAGATATTCCCGGTTGCGATTATTTTGATACTGTCGACCTAACCAATAGCAGGAAATTTCCAAATGGCACATATCAATACGAGGATATTTTAATTCCTAAAGAAAAAGTCGGACAATACAACTACCAGATATTATTCAGTGGTAAAGAGGAGTCTGTGCCCGAGCACACAAGGGGTTGTGCCTGCCAAGTGAAGTCATGTATTCGCTTCTGCTGTGACCCTCAAAAGGTGCTCGTGGAAGGAGAGGCAAAATGTGGAGATGCGGAAAATGTAAATTTTAGTTCTATCTTGAATATTACAATGCACGATGGAACTGAGGTAGAAAAAAATGTAATGGAATTTATTGTACAAAAACATCTTCCTGTGCCTTGTGACGACCATTTACACCTCAACGCCGCTGGGAACGAAGCCCATGGGTGGACCTTGTTTGAGGTTTGATATTTTTGCAATTCTTTGGAACTAATTGTATTTAGTAATTAAATTATCAGAACGGTACGCTGGTCCGCCATTGGGATGGTGAGAACTTATCGAAGCGGGACTATTGCCTACAGCCAATTCATCGACCGGACAGCCAGTACACTTTAGTGGCTCATCACTGCCTTCCACCAACGGAGAAAACCAACTCATATAGTAAGATAAAGCATTTTTCACATATCGATACTCTGCATTCGTAGCTGGGCAAAATGCTAAGCAAATGAAGAAAGGGAACCTACTAATACTCTCAACAACCAGCCGTATTGTTTGTCTCTCTGTAAAAACATTTTAATCGAATAGACTTGGGAAACCCTGTTCGTATTTGTGGCTACAGTAGTTTACATATTTTTAATGAGTTCAGGGTATACAAAGGGCTTTCCATAAAAACTTATTCTACTGATTTGGTGGTCCGATTCAGCTAACTTCGACATATATTCGATTATTATTACTAGTTTGTAAATAAACAAAGAGATGGCAAAATCTCAATCGCTGAGCTGCTCATCCCAATCAAGAATATTTGTCTTTATGGGCTCGAACCTGTCTTCTTCAATGAGTTAGACATTTTGTGACAAAAGTGTTAGATCCCTTAAAAACAAGTAAAAGTGCTTTAAGCAAGAGCATCCAAATCTAAGTTCAAACTAATGCGATAAAGAGTTTTTAGTTATCAATTTCTATTTAAACTCATTTACTAATTGAATAATATTTCTTCATCCATTCAACAAACTTGCAGTGCAGGTGGTGTCGGTATTCTTTATGTCTATGATAATTATTGTGTATCTATTGTTACCGAGTTTCAAGTCTGTACATGGCAAATGTTGCATATGCTATTTTATTTGCCTAACTCTGAGCTATATTCTTCTTGTCATAGTAAGTTTTGAATGTATAAATACGACACACGGTGGCTTTTGCTTTTTGGTAGGTATGTTCGAACTTGTTGTTTTATGGTCCATATTTACAATTAAATTGATTTCTCAGGGTATTGTGGCTATTATGCAGTCATGGTAACTTTCCTTTGGCTTTTAATAATAAACTATAATTTATGGAAAACATTTAACAATATTGGAGTTGGTCGGAAATCTCGATTTACTTATTACAATATCTTTGTTTGGAGTGTTGCTGCCGTCCTACTCGTAATTACAAGTTTGGTTGATGTCCTGTATAAAGCCGAGGATAATGAAGAGGATCCCAACATTTTAATATGGAAACCTGGTGTTGGGCTTTACTCGTGTTGGATTAATAGTAAGAATACTGTTGTAATTTTAATATGTTTATAACTTTTTATTCACTAGATGGCATTAACTTTTATGTTTAGCTTATGATTGGTCGGCTATGATCTACTATTACGGACCATTATCTATTTTGATAATATGCAACTTAACGCTTTTTATTAAAACGGCAATGAGAATATTTGTGCAGAACAGGAAAAACAGACGGCAATTAAAAAAATCGGAATGCCAACGTAATTTAAGGAATCTGACTAAGTAAGCTAGATCACCTTATATTGGGAGTCTAAATAACTCACCTAAATTATAACTGTTCTCTTTTTAAGTTTTGAAATGTTTTTTCGGTTATTCATTATCGTGGGCGTTATTTGGGCTCTTGAAATCGTATGCTATATTTGTCAACTCTTTAATATATATTCATTATGGATCACACTTGCTGATATGCTAACCTCTGGCCAAGGTGTCATATTGTTCATAGTAACAATTTTAAAGAAGGACGTGTTGAAATCCTTTGTTGACCGGTGAGTTATTTTCGCATTTAAATATCAACCTAACTTTTTTTCTCTCATCAGTGTTGGAAAAAGGAAGATTAGAGGTGATGCTTCTCTCGCGTCAACCTCTCTTCAACTTCCACAAACTGAAATTTCTTTGCTACCTAAATCAACGAGAACATATTCTGTTGGAACACAATAAAGAGTACTGTAGAATTTATTAAAAATTTACATATATATTTTACAAAATATAATAAGTTTTTTAATAAAATCAGAAGCGCTAACTGACTAAGTCATTCATTGAATTCTAGGCTAGGGTATGTATGTATAACTATTACTCATCTAAATGGATAATAAAGTTTGTTCTGACTGTCTGAATGGTGACATGTGACCAACGCACAGCCTTGACGGGAAGGACAAGGAAGCTGAAATTTGGACTGAAACTTTCTTTTTAGTCGAAAGTGATCTCCAAAACGGGTTTTGATAAAATTAGTCTTTTAAATACTGCAAAATGAAGATCATAGTGTGAATGGAAACATTAATCTACAACGCAGCTTATTTGTTTACTGATCTGAGCGCCGCGTTAACTAACAGTAGATCGGGGATTATATATTTGCTTATAGAATTCATTTACGAAAGAATATTTATCTTCAGTGTGCCGAAGACTTTATTCAAATGGAAGATGTGCGATAAATAGCTAAAATTTGAAGTTCACTCTTTACAACAAAAAGGAGCATCAGTATGTTCACAACTGACAAGTTTGGAAATAATATATTTGACAACAAAAAGTTTTTCATGCAATTTATTTTGCGACCGATTGCTCCTATGGCAGCTATATGATTCGGCTTGCAACAAAATGTCATGTCTATGCAAAGTTTCATACTGATAGCTTTAAAACTGAGAGATACACAGCAACAGACAGGCGGACATGGCGAGATCGACTCGGCTGTTGATACTTATCAAGATAATACAAACTTTATATAATCTATGCGTTACAGATTTCGTGACAAGATTATTAAACTCTCTGCAAGGGTATATAAAAAAAATATGCAATTCCTTTGGGCACCAGGAATAGCGTTCGCTTAGTGTTGCGGAAAAAACATCACAGACCCAACCACGAAAATGCGGTTTGATACCAATTCTGGAAAGCGTGGCACGTAAGAGGCTAATACATTGCGAATAACGTTCAACTACGTCCCGGTTGCACTGCTCGCTAGCTCAAACCAAGTAATTCGACGAGCAACACAGCAAATAGAACATAACTCATGCGCCGGGAAGTACCAATGCGAAACTAGCGTAGCTATCCACAACTAATGTCCATACTTATAAAGTATGTGGGCTCAAAATTTGATTCTACAAGAGACATAAATTTGTTAATATTGAAGGTATGTATGTATGGTTGCATAATATTATATCCGAAGATGATCATTATGCAAATCTGTTATATATTTCTTATATCTTTTAATTATATTTTATGTGTTTTATATTTATGTGTATGTTTTACATCTTTTAATTATATTTTCCAGCACTTGAAAGCCTTGCCCTCACCAGTCGCTACCAAAGAATCGGTGCACCGAAATATCCCTTTCTAAAGCCAAAAGGATCCTGGGCAAGATCTCCACAGGACAGAGCTGAGCCTTTCGAAGCACACTTCGAGGAGCGCTTTCGACCGTTCGAGTCAACGTCTACAAGGAGGGTCCAACTCGTCTACGAAAGCCGCGAGACTCCACTTCAAATGTCACATCCTGATTGGCGAATAACGCTGCAGAAAGTTAAGTAGGAGATTCGGACTCTGCACAACAACCAGGCGCCTGGTGAGGATCAGCTCGACAACCGGAAGCTCTTGACAGCTATACCCCCATCAGCCTCCTCCCAGCATTTGGAAAATTGGTCGAGGGTTGCATTCAGAGAAGCATCCTAAGCACTCCAGTTGTGAAGCGACATATACTTAAGTTCCAGTTCAACTTTCGACTCAGACATGGAACACCGAAGAAGGGTGTAATTATGATCGTCATGATATTTTCAGAGCTTAAAAAAATCATTTAAATCTATGTACAAACCAACGCGCAAGTCTGTAGTACGTACTTGAATTGTGTTTCTTTCTACCATGAACCCATTGAAAATGGGTAAAAAGGGTATAATGGTTTTGTGCAAATGTATGTAACAAGCAGAATAAAGCATCTCTTTCTTAGTATATCTAGGAGACTATAAGAGCTAGAGCCATCAAATTTAATATGTGCTCGTTAAGGATATGCAGATAATCAATATTTCGTTGCTTGTTTCTGTCTGTTACAGACATTTGCGCAAGCCCAATATAACCTTTTTACCGATACAAAAATTGATTGCGCTTGTCAATCTGCTTGTCGTATTTCTAAAAGTTTACCTCACGTTTTCCTTAATAACGTCCTTTCTTTTTACCCATTTTTAATGGGTTTGGGGTATAAAACGATTTGGTGAAGCTTAAAAGTGAAATTATTTTACTGTTTTATAATTTTGAGAGGGAGTTTATGTACAAGCTTTGTGATATGTTTATATATACATGGTCACTCAATTTCGGCTGATTGTTCAAATTAATCATTTCTAATGGGATTTAACTGATAAATTGGGAGCAGTAAAGCTCGATATTGAGGTTAGTTGCAATATTTTGAGATGCAAAAAAGTAAATCATACAAAAAATTAGTTATTGATCATTAATTTTTGACTGCTATGTGACTTAGTGGTTCGAAATACATATGAATATCTGTTAAAAGTCAACTTCGTCAAATTTTCTCTTTATTTAAATGTTGAGGGCTTTATGTATAAAATAAAGTGGAACACAAGGATCACAAGGATCGTTTCAGATTCCTGTTTTGTTTGCTTTCTCACAGTGTTAGGTAACAAGTCTCGTATTGGCGTCTGAACCTGTTTTGATCACATTACGCTACAAAATGTTCAAGAAAATTCTGCTTTACGAACATTAAGAACATCAATTGGACGTACTTGTAGTTAAGAGCTATAAAAAATCATTTAAAAATTTGACTCATTCAAAACTTTTGATACTTCTTAGATTTAACTCGATCAATTTTGCCTGGGTCCGCGCGTTAAATATACATATATAATAAATTACAGCTGACTATTTAAGAACCTTACAATTTTTTTTTTGCTTGTTCGTTTTTTTATTTAAAAGTGACAAATTTTGTGTTCTTTAACTTATGTTTCCTAGGTATTAAGAGTTTGATATATCATCTACAACATATAAGTTGCATAAATATCGTAAAGATCCAAGTATGCGATGGAGCCCAAGTATAATTAATATAAATTAAAGCTTATAGCCAGACTCTAAGGCTATATCGACTCGGCTCTTGATGCTGATGAAGTAATTAAAAATACTTTATTCTCTGAACAATAAACTTTTATGCGGTACACAAATTTTGAACAAATATAAATATATATAAATCTGAAACTGGTTTGTAGTCAGTGATTGGATAACCAGTATAATTATAATACTATATTTACAATTTAAATGATGTAATAGCTTTGTTACTAATTTTAAGTATGTATTTACTTTCATTCTTGTACCCTGTATCTTTTCAAATCGGCAAAAGGTGTATAGAACAAGTAAAATGGTTCTAGTAGGGTGCCCCCGACTAGGAGATACCCTGAACCCAGCGGCGAGCTGTCGTTACATATATTTAAACCTTTTTGCATTCATACACATATTCACAATGTCACACCTACACACTCACACAAACGCACGCAGCAAACTGAGCACTTTACAGATCGGCTGTGCTTGGCTCCACTATGGAAAATTAATTCTTAAATAACTTCTAAACTAAGATTATGATCGTTATGAAATTTTCAGCTTTTCACAAGAGCATCCAAATATATGTACGACCGCGCAAGTCTGTAGTATTTGATTTTTTTGATAAGGGGGCGAATCCAATATTAGAAATATTTATAATCTGCGTATCCTTTACGAGTACATAAATACCTAAATTTGATGGCTCTAGCTCTAATAGTCTCAGAGATATGCCAAGAAAACCAAGTCTTAAAATCGATTTTTATCGATTATAATGAAACGGACTAAAATATCGAAAAAAAAATGATAAACTTATACTGCGTATGGATTAGGAGAATTCATAGTCGTTTATTTCTAGCTTTTGTAGTTTCCGAGATCGGTGCGTTCATACAGACGGACAGACGGACGGCCGGACAGACGGACATAGCAAATTCAACTCAGTTCGTCGTGCTAATCAAGAATATATATACTTTATGGGATCGGAGATGCTTCATTCTGCCTGTTACTTAAAACCATTATACCCTTTTTACCCATTTTCAATGGGTTCAGGGTATAAAAATCGTGAGAACGTTCAAAGCAACCAGGAGGCATATCCGACTCTAGTTATATATATTTGTATCTCATTGATTCAAGAATCAATAGGAGCTACAGACTTAAGTTTTTGAATATATTGATTCTCGAATATCAAATGCAGAAGAAGTTTCCCTTTTATTTCGAAAATTCGCTTAATTTCTTTAATATCGAGAAATATCGATTGTAAGTATAGATTTTAGAGCATATCTCTGAAATAATTAGGTCGATCTACACAAAGTTTTGTATGCAAATTCTCGTAAGGCAGACACAGATTAAAAACCACCGCAGTCCTGTGTGGACCATTATTTGTTTTTGGATATATTTCGGAGCTGGATTCAGACTGTCTTGCATTCGGACACTCTCGATAGTGTGATGCTTAATAGAATATTTATGGAATTAATTGGAATTTGTGCTCTAGTCACGAATGCTTGACTACGAGATACCCTGAACCAAGCTGTGAGCTGTCATTACATACATTTCATTTACATAAATTTACAAAATAGACTAATTCGACATAGCTAGTCGTCCTAACCAGAATATATATATTTATGGGATCAAGAATATATATACTTTATGGGATCGGATATGCTTCCTTTTGCCTGTTACATACATTTGCATAAAACCATTATAACCCACACATCAATTATCAATGGGTTCAGGTTATTTAAAAACCAATGAGTTTTTTTTTCGAGAAATCACATAAATGAGAGTTGAGTAAAATCAAAGAATTATATTTCAGTATACATTAATGCTATAAGGCGTGTACATCTTATTGGTTCAGTGAAACAAGCATTTTATTTTCGTTATTTGTGACGATTTAAATAATTTAAATAATCGCGGGAATAAATAAAGTAGGTAGGTAATGATTCGAATTATTTTGTATTACAATAATATGCTAGAATTTCCTTATTTAAAAAATTGACTTTTTTTTAATAAACTTTATTAAAGTGACAAAATACATTACATTTAGTTAGAATTTAGAAGTTTTTTTTCCATCCGAAAAACATATTTGTTACTGTCATTCTAGAATATGAAGAACCGATTTGCTTTCACCATAGTCTGTGCTATCATAGCTGAAATAACGGGAGATATTCCCGGTTGCGATTATTTTGATACTGTCGACCTAACGAATAGCAGGAAATTTCCAAATGGCACATATCAATACGAGGATATTTTAATTCCTAAAGAAAAAGTCGGACAATACAACTACCAGATATTATTCAGTGGTAAAGAGGAGTCTGTGCCCGAGCACACAAGGGGTTGTGCCTGCCAAGTGAAGTCATGTATTCGCTTCTGCTGTGACCCTCAAAAGGTGCTCGTGGAAGGAGAGGCAAAATGTGGAGATGCTGAAAATGTAAATTTTAGTTCTATCTCGAATATTACAATGCACGATGGAACTGAGGTAGAAAAAAATGTAATGGAATTTATTGTACAAAAACATCTTCCTGTGCCTTGTGACGACCATTTACTCCTCAACGCCGCTGGGAACGAAGCCCATGGGTGGACCTTGTTTGAGGTTTGATATTTTTGCAATTCTTTGGAACTAATTGTATTTAGTAATTAAATTATCAGAACGGTACGCTGGTCCGCCATTGGGATGGTGAGAACTTATCGAAGCGGGACTATTGCCTACAGCCAATCCATCGGCCGGACAGCCAGTACATTTTAATGCCTCATCACTGCCTTCCACCAACAGACAAAACCAACTTATATAGTAAGATAAAGCATTTTTCACATATCGATACTCTGCATTCCTAGCTGGGCAAAATTCTGGGTAAAATGCGGGGCTGTGCACTTCTGAGTTCCATGAAGAAAGGGAATCTACTAATACTCTAAACAAGTAGCCATACTGCGGAAAAACGCGTCAATCGAATAGACTTATAGTATAGTTTACCACGAAAACTTAGTTTGTCTGTTTTGTGATCCGATTTAGCTGACTCCACAAAGTATTTATTGTCTGCAGTAAAAAGAGACGATTGCCTGGAAACTAAGAGACTATAATTCAAAGAAAGACTAAGTTGGACTTGCTAATCAAGAATATATAGTAAGAACATTTAAGGGGTCAAGCAAGCATATAAAAAAGAATCGGACACAGGACTTGGATGCAGAAGCAATATATACAGAGATTACGGGACCGAAATTATAAAAACATATAATTGGGGTGACCTTTTGTCGAAAGCGCCACGAACACTAAAACTAAAACTAATTTATTAATTGAATATTTTTTCTCTATCTATTTATCTATCTATTCATCGAACTTGCAGTTCAGGTGGTGTCGGTATTATTTTTGTTAGCGACGATTGTTGTGTATTCGTTGTCACCGGCTTTAATGTCTATACATGGCAAATGTTGCACATGCTATTTTACTTGCCTAGCACTAAGCTTTCTTTTGCTTGTGGTTGTAAGTTTTGGATGGGTAGATAAGTCCCATAGTAGCTTGTGCCTCTTGGTAGGTATGATCCTACGTACTATTTCGCTGTTGAATATTTTAAATTGAAATGATTTCTCAGGTTATGGTGGCTATTATGTCGTCATGGTAACATTCCTTTGGCTTTTTATAATAAACTATAATATGTGGAAAATGTTTAAGAATAACGTCTCCGGGAAACCATCATTTGGAAATTACAATATCTTTGCCTGGAGTGTTGCTGC
The DNA here is from genome assembly GCA_035041545.1 of Drosophila colorata. Classification (NCBI taxonomy): domain Eukaryota; kingdom Metazoa; phylum Arthropoda; class Insecta; order Diptera; family Drosophilidae; genus Drosophila; species Drosophila colorata. Next base: position 2,379,072 of record JAWNLD010000680.1, on the reverse strand, counting down.
CATTCTACTTTTAATTACATGGTCAGCTGATGTCTTATATAAAGTCCAGGATATTGACGATGATCCAAACATTTTGACATGGAAGCCTGGTGTCGGGCTTTACGCATGTTGGATTAATAGTAAAAACAAGATTTTTTTTATTTTTAACTAATGTGCTTGTTAGCTATACTTGTTCACAATGTCAGTCTGGCTGTCCATCCATATGAAAGTCTTTTTAGCTAAATTGAAATTTTGGATGTATAATCGGGTATATCCGCGTCCGATAAAGTTATGATTTTTTGTCTACGCCCATTTGGGGCATACAAATGACCTCCAAAAATCGAGTAAACAAATTTCGGATAAGTTGTTATTACACTGTGTACGAGTATTACGCAGTCGGTTACACCCGACTCCAAAGTTCTTACCTACATTTCTTAATAAAATGGCTTTCATTTTTTAGCTTTTGATTGGTCGGCTATGATTTATTATTATGGACCATTATCTATTTTGATAATATGCAGCTTAACGTTTTTTTTTATAACGATAATAAGCATATTTGAGCAGATCAGGAGCGAGAGACGTCAGTATAAGCCAATCAAATGCCAACGAAATTTTAAGATAATGACTCAGTAAGCTCGAATTACTTTTTTCTTATAGGGAATATAAACAGGTTATTTAAATTTAAACTGTACTTTTAGTTTCAAAATGTTTTGTCGGTTGTTCGTCATTGTGGGCATGATCTGGGTCCTTGAAATCATATCCTATATTTGTTTAATGCTAAATATAAGTTCAGCATGGATCACACTTGCTGACTGTATTAACTCGGGCCAAGGTGTCCTATTATTCATAGTAACGATCTTAAGGAAGGACGTGTTGAAATCTTTTGTCGACCGGTGGGTTTTTTTTCGCATTTCATATTAATATCAATTTAATTTATTTTTTTCATTAGAATTGTAAAAAGGAAGCCCAAAGGTGATGCGCCTCTTAAGTCAACTTTCACTCAAATTCCCTAACTTGAAACTCAGAGAAATGCTTTGACTGAAGCATAAAAGGAATACTACATAATTTATTTAAAGTTCACAAGCATCTTTTACAAAAACATTCCCATAAAAACATATTTTATATTATATTATTTAAGGGCGGAATGAATGAAATGGGTGAGTTACCGGAAGTAGGCGTGAAACTGGGTATGGGCGTGGACCTGGATGCGACCGAGTCAACGCATGGGTGTTTTTACCGGAAGTGGGCAAACAGGCAAAAAGTATCTGCCTATCCATTTTGTTTTCAATAATATTCACAAGCCTTCAAATATCTGTCAATAAAACAAAATACACAAAAAAATTAAATCTGTTTTTTTTTTTCAATATATTTCTGTTGTGAATTTATATATATTTAACTAAGGTAATTTCATATCTTTTTTTTCGAACAATTATTTCATTATAAAGGAAGACAAAGTACATAAAATAAAAATTAAATTAAAGTCAAACATAATAAAACTATTTCAGCTGATAGACGTGTTTTTTTTAAATATAAATAGTAGCTGTTCCTGATCAGATTTAATATGCGATTTTGATGTTTGGCGATAATTCGTACATCGTCGTGTATATTTCAGATTGACCAAGGATGCAAAAAAATCTGGATAAGCGAGCAATGCGAATGCGAATGCGTTGCTCTCGCTCTCACTCTCTCTCTCTCGCTTACTCCTTCGCTCTTTCACTGCACCTGCATAATGATAAGTGATCTCGCTGCCAGGGAGAGAAAAGTTCTTCAATCGTCTCACGAACAAGGAATGCTCTCTCGATGACTAAGCCCACGCTGAGAATGTCTAGCGGTGCTTTAAATGTGCCAGCCTACATGGAGTTTTTGGATGTTTTTAAAAATGTTCGCAAATTATGCCAGAAAATGTATAAACGCGGACGCTGAGAAACTAATTGAAACTAACCTTAGGCCCTAAATGCCTGCAACATGGTGTTACATTGGGGAACACCTATTGCCTCTTGCGCTTCAGGCAAGCGTCGTGGTTTAATAAATACATAGAACTCAATACAGAGCAGAGAATCAAAGCGACAACAAATTTCTGAAAGAATTTTTTCAAACTCCTCAACAATGCGGTCTACGGCAAGACCATAGAGAATGTGGACAATAAAGTCGATGTCAAGATTTTGACCACGTGGAAAACGATCAACTGCAATAAATTGGGGGCACGTACTTTGATTGCCAAGTCGGACTTCCACAGCTTGTCGCAATTCGCTGAGGATATTTATGTCGTGCATAATTGAAATTGTCAAAGTGACTGGGCTGTGCATAAATGCAGGTCAGACAGGATGTTAGAAGGTAGATTTATGATTATGCAATAAAAAAAATATTTGTTTCAATATAATCGTGCAATTGGATTGGCTTTCAAATGATTATTGAAATTCAAACTTAAATATTATTGGATATGTGTGCGCTAAAATAATTAGAAATAAAAATTGTATATTGTCATTCTGTTAAATTTTAGAAAATATTCAGACTGTGTATATAATTAAAAAAGGCCTTTTGTAGAACTGTTTAAATAAATACATATGTAGAATCAATTGGTCGCAGACGTAAATATTTTTGGAAAAGTGTGTTAGCTTAAATATGGAAAACAACTTATTCTTATAAGTCATTTGTTATATTTATTTTATTTATATAATGCAAGCTTAAGATTAAAATCTGCTAGGGCCTTAAGCTCGCGAAGTGGTTTGATTTGTGTGAGGATTGTTTACATTAAATCTCGTGAAGTATATTAGATTTGTTTGGGAATTCGAAAATGATTTTTAAGTTTATATTTGTTGGGTTTGTAATGAGTGATATGGGGGTTGTATTGTGAGGGAAGGAGGATTTGTGAAGTTGTAGAGCTTGGCATGAGAGTAAAATATGGTGAATGTCAATTGTCGAGTTGTTGCATTAGGGGCATGTTTTAGTGAGAGTTTTGTCTATATAGTGTATGTTGGTAAGGTGTGTGTGGCCTAGACGTAATCTGATGTATTTAATTTGTTGGAGTCTGTTGAGGTTAGTGTTTTTGACGGAATAGTTGTTGGAGGTGTTGCAGCAGTTTTGACACTACCGAATATATTTATTAAATATATAATTAGGACCAACATATTTACAATTTCTTCAGGTAGAAACGTTAAAATAAATACAATTATTAAATTGGCCACATCACAGAAGAGACAAAGCAAAAAGAAATCAAAAATTATTATTGCAAAAAAATATTCATTCCATGCCATTCTATTAAATTTAAAAATATTCAAAGCCAACATTATAGACATTTTTTTCTTGTAATATAAAAATAAATACAATCAATTGTTTACTTCAAACACCAAACATAAAACTTATTAAAAACATGTGTGTTTAAAGAAGGAGATGGAAAAAAGAAAAAGTGGTGTCAATTTAATTTTGAAAATATTGTAATAACAAATTTTTTTTTATAAATATATTAAAATGCTGATGTTTAAATTTTATTGAAATTTTTTTATTTTACTTAGCTAAATAATAACTTTGAATGTTAGCAAATCTCTCTATAGCTTACAAATTATTTAAATCCAATAAAAACATTTTTTAAATTGCATACAAGTTTTATTTTGATGGCTTTTGTTTGTGATTGAGAAATTAACTATTCAACCGAAATCGCAGTGCCGCAGCTGCTTTATTATTTTTGATACACAACATTATAGTTGAAATAAAACATCGTTGGCAAACGACGAGCAGAAAATGTATGTTCCCGAGGTGCAATCTGCTGATCAACCACAAATATGGCACAATTCTAAAATGCACACATAAGATAAATATAGTTGAATTGTGAAAATTGGCGCACGCTGAAAGGCGACCACCGCTTGGCCCTATACTCTGACAGCCTAATGCAAAAGCTGACGCAGAATAAAATCTGCCTTGCCGAGGCGATTCTACTGGCCATTTTGAAACACGCCAATATCGTGCCCCTGCATTTGTACATCTGTGTGGCTATTGAAACCGCCATGTCCGATGGCACAAGTTGCCGAACCGACAAGTGCTATGGCGTATCCGAAGGCAATACTGTGCGCACAGACATCGCTCTAATCAGCCGAAATAGTACGCCTGCCCTGCTCAAGTTGACAGCCTATACGCCGAGCAGTTGGCCCGTGCAGTATCGCAAAGATACAACTAATCCTGACTCGCACTGGTCCTGGCTGGATTGGACATTTTCCGGGGTGCCACTGAAAGATATGCGAACTGCCACGAGGCGCTTTAAATTATCTGCAGCCGAGACGCATATCGTAATGAATTAGCCTGCGATTCCCATGCGAGTGCTGTTAACTCGGATGTATCCCATTGTGAGAGTAATGCGGTATCTGAGCAACAGCTCTGTGCCATGGATGCAATCGTTCGCCATTGCCAGCCACATGTCCATTGCAAGTAAGTGGGCAACAACTGTCATATTGATATTGTGGAAATGCTGAAGCAGCCATTTTATAAACCTAACTAAACCACACCAAATATTTGACTGAGCTTCGAGTGTGACTGGGTTAAATATATTTGCCTAATATCAGAGACTCTCAGCTTGGAAATGAAAACTTTCCAAAGCTTCTCGCAATTTGCTGGATATATGTATACCGTACAGATGAAACGATTGAATTATGTCTTATTGGAAATGTGAAAGTGGCAAATGTATGACTGCCAATATTATTATATGAAGGAGAAATCTCTTTGAACTACATGAATACATAAACATGTACTTAATACAGACAGAGGATTTTCTGGACATCAGTGAGGATATCGAAATGCGATTCGATCTGTCCGATAATTTGATCTGTCTGAAAAAGCCGAAGGGTGTCAAAAAGCAGGCACTGGATAAGCTAAGCTTGGCCAGCTACAAGGAATGCCTATTAGAGAGCAAACAATTCTTTGATTATATGATAGCATAGGCACATTGCGTTTACACATAGAGTATGCAAAATGTTACCATCAGCCGTATTGATGATAAGCGCCATGTCAGAGACGATGGCATACATACCTATGCTTGGGGTCATTGTCGAATCGAAAATTAAATATCTGAAAGATTGACAGGGCTCTACATATTCTCAGACAGGATGTTAGAAGTTAGCTTTACGATTATGTAATTAAATAAATCTTTATTTCAATAAACTTGTACAATTGGATTGGTTAAGAAATTATTGATAATAAAAGGAGATGAACACACTTGGATTAAGATGACATTAAAATATACCACCATCCGACATCCAAATTGTTTTAAATTAAACGATTTTCTAATATATATATATTTTTCGATGTGCAGTTGTTCAAAAGCATGTGCATGTTATCGAAATCGAAAATTAAGAGGTAAATACTTTCACTTCCGGTTGACCCCTCACTTCCTGTTGTTCTCTGACTTTCTCCCACTTCCCGTTGTTGCCCATTTCCTGATGCAAAACAGGAGCTGTAGCTCCATACTTCGACATAACCGACTGCGCAACACACGTTCACGTTTACGTCGAAAAAGGTCGTAATTTTTTTTATTATTTTTGAAAAAAATTGATTTTGTAAATTGTGTGAGAGGGAGTGACCGATATTTTTAGGCTCGATCTTTAGAGAAGGTCATTTGAACACTGCCTGCCAAATTTGGCGACTAGCTCTAACATTGTGGGAGATACGGTTTACAGTTTACCCGTCAAGAAATATAGATTTAATCGATTTGCCATGTCCCAGTGGGCATATTAAACAAATTTTTTTTTTCGAATTTTAGAGGAGGTTTTCAGTAATCTGTCACGCAGAAGGAGGCATCTCCGAACCCATTAAGTATATGTATATTTGGAGTATTTAAATCCATTGAATCAATCATAAAGATTGGTTAAGAAACACAAAAAACATTTAAGAAAGCATTTGAGAAACCACATGGCATCAGGCGCATACAAGTTCTGTATGCGTGAGCTATGCATATTTAGAATTTTGTTGTGGTTACTTGCGATTGTATATTTTTAGTATTATTTAAATAGGTGTACTTAAATTTAGGTTTAGTGGTTTAGGCTTTGCGTTGAAGTCAAAATGTTAAGTATGTTGCGAGTTTAAGTCCCAGTGGGGAGATTTTAATATTAATAAAACTGGGTGACCAATATATATTCTTGATTAGGACCATTAGCGACCGCTCACTTTGCGGTGTTAGTTAGTTAGTACGTAAAAGGAGTACATAATAATAATAAAAAGACGATAGGATGGAATTAGTTTGAAAGCATATATGTAGATTATATTTAAGTATTGGTTGTTATGAACTTAGCAATTTGTTGGCCAAATTTCCTTTCCAAAATGTAACTCACTCAAGTTGTAATACATGTATAATAGATGATTAGATTTGTATATTTATGCTTACCCATAGAATAGTCGCAACTAACTAAGTGATACCATATATCTGAGCCCAATACTCGTAATATATAAGCTTTACTAACTAATTAATAAGTAGAATGTAGTATGATGGGAAATATCAAAAGTATATTAGTATATACATATATCGTATGTATTCCATAAAACTAACTACGAGTTGTAGTTCACTTAAACGACTTCAGTCAAAATCAGTACGCATTTCAACCTTTTGCAAAAGCGTTTCGTTGCACTTTAAGAAGTAAAATTATTTTAAAACTAAATACAGCACAAGTTATTGTGTTTGAAACTGAACTAGATGCACTTATACGAGGCGAGGGTAGCGGTCAAATTGTACAATAGCATCGTTACCGTAGCCATAAGGGGACTTTTACAGATCAGAGCATTTCGTTGTTGGTGCGCTTTAAATGAAACTCCACCATGTTGTCCAAATCGCAAATAGATGACTTGGATTTTTTCATATCCGAGTTAAGAACGCGCAAATTGGAAGTGTAGTCAGGCAGCCGGTTTAGGCTAGCTGCCATCTCCTGAGCCATTTGTCTAGCCACCTGAGCAAATGTCAGACGAGACTTCCCCAGCCGTTTTAGGGGGCTGAACAGCTCGTGCATTTCTTTGAGTTCGCCATAGTCAAGTACGTGCCATTGTCCACTCTCCATATTCCAGGTGAAGAGAATGCGACATTCGTATTGCCTGTTGTGGAAAACACATCCCATACGACCTGTGCAGTACATGCAATTTGTTGGAGTGGTTGGCATCTGATCTCGAGCAGAAAATTGTGCCATTAGCATACAGCTTATAGTTTGGCTTAGCGGGCAAACATTGATAAACTCATAGGCCCAGTCGTAAAATACGTTGTAGATCTTTTGATGCTTTTGACAGATCATGCTTATCACATAATAGGTAAAAGTCTCGAGGTCAAACGAGTGCTGTGTTATCACGACGCTGCTGCAACGCAAGCGTTGATAGGATGCCTGTGATATCATTTGCATTTCCGAGTAGCAAGAGCCGTGCACCTCCATGGGCAGCGAGGTGTGATAGCCCGGTGAGATACAGTCGTCTGCACATAAACCAGAAAACGTCTTTTTAATTGAGCGAAACAATAAAATACAGATAATAGAAGGCTTACCCTCTTCACTAGTAATCACAGAGTTGGCATCGTCCTCATCTACATAACGACGTCGAAGTTTCTTTGTGCACACCGGCTTCTCTGGCATAACACCGCCTTGTACTGGCATCTCAACAATGCGTTGCTCATCACGCCGCGGCGACAAAAATGACAGGCTTCCGTTCGGGGACATAGATCCTCCAATCTCAAAGCGTTTGGCCATAGATACCTGCAAAGGGGATAATGCACCCAAAGGTCCTACGGGCTTATAGCTGAGCATCTGTTGCGTCGCTTGAGACAGCGGTGGCGACTTTTGATTGTACATTTGAGCAACAACAGTTGCTGCATTTGCATTGCGGCTGGGCGAGCGCATTAGATTCGAGCTGGAGGGCGGTGAACGAAATCCCAAATGCGGCGGCGGTGGCGGCGTATGTGCTGGCTGTGCCGGGTGTGGCGAGGATGAGGGTGAAGCACATGGAGAGTTGTGAAAAAAGTGTGCCGTGGGCGAGAACCGATGCAGACTACGCTGAGCTGACGAACTAGCCGTCGATGGACTAAACGTTGTACGTCCTGCTGAACGTATTTTGGTAAAAGGAATGATGTTCTCGGAGTTGTCCTCGGAAAACTCATACTTTTTGTCAGCAAGGCGGCGCTTGCGAAATATCGAAATCTTTTCACACTTTTCGTTGTCTTCGGAGAACTCGTAGGCATTCGACTTGTCTGTCATCGAGCTCGGAGTCGATGTGTTCTGTCAAGTAGATAATTATAAAACTGCAATAGCGGCAATTGCATGGCAAGCTTACGTGCATATCAATAGTTGTGATCCCGTTGCGGTAAGATTTAGTGACTATGCGCGGATTGCGCTTCCTCGACTGGCTGGAGTCATTGGTGCCAACAGCATTCTGCATTACCACTGGTAACGTTGTTTCCGACAGTGTCATGCTGGACCCAGGCATGCCGTTGCTGCAGTTGGACGAAAAAATTAACTTCTCGTAGCAGACACTGTTGTGCTCTGCATTGGGGCGCTGTTGGATTTCGTTGTTGTTGTTATAGATAATGGCATTATTACTGCGTTGAGCATGATCTGTTTCGATATCACTGAAATCCGCAATAATGCGTGCTACGACGCTGTGCTCGCTGTCCGCCTCAGAGCCAGTGAAGGGGACGGAGCAGCGATCCTCCTCGCTGGCGAGTGGAGTGCGTGGCAGCAGCATGGTTTGCTGTGTGCAGGGCAGGCTATAGCTTTGCTGTGGCAAGGGGCTGCTGTTGGGTACGGCCGGCGTGTCCACATCGATTCGCAGCATGTGCATAAACCCATTCGAGATGATGAGAATGCGCTCGGGGCAGAGAAGGTTTATTGTCGGCTCGAAACGAGGGTCCGTTTCAGTCGAGGAATACTTTGTGTGCACCGTCAAATGGCAATTGAGGCAGTGCGCATTGTAAAAGGAATCTGAAATATAAGATGCGGGTTATCTGGCAATATCTCGTTTATATGCGTGCAATCTCTTACATGGACCATCATCGCAAAGTTTTTTGCACTCTAAACAACCTAGCTTAGGAACTTTGACATATGTTATATAGCTTTCTTCACTCTCTTCTGTGGCGGCACCGTGCACCACCAAAATCTGCTTGTCTGCGTTCTTCCACTGTGTCATGGTGACGGACTTCAGGTTATCGACCACATGATCATCGAACAGCCGGCGCGAGAAAAAGTATCGCAGTTTCTTGTGCGGTTGAAAGAGCCAAAAGTAAAGACTGTGTGAAGTAAAGAGTGGAGACCTTTAATGCTGTTCTATGCAAGCTAATCTTGTTCCTTACGTGTACTTGTAGCCCACATTGAAGGAGTAATGGTTGAGCGACGTGTTGTCGTTGCACACGACTCGGTGGCTGATCATGTACTGCCCACACGCAGTCAGTCCCATGAATATGTGTCTGCAAGCAATTGGTTTAGAGTGAGTCTTCTTTCTGATTGCCAACCCATCCCATCTGTGTGGTTGCTTACCCCTCCATGGCGTTGTTGGCTAATACGTCCTTGAGATATAGTTTTAATCTATTTGGCACCTGGTCATAAGGAAGTTTCTGTTTCTGGCCCGCTCGTGGTTGGCCGGAGAAAAATCCTGTTCTCTAGAGGGATGCAGATGTACGTTTCTCAGTTGGGGTATGCAGAAATGTGCATATAGAATCCATGTCCTTGTCCACTCACCTCTCTGTCGTACAGCATTTGCACCAAGTTTCGCGTGCGCGACTGCGGCTGCATTGGGTGGCTGTGCGAGTTGGTCGGTTCCTCGGCCTCATCGGAACTGTCCATCGTGGAGGTGTCATCGTCATCCGAGGATACCCCCGACAATGACTCGACGTAATTATGGTAATCAGTCTCCATTGCCTCACAGACTCGAAAATCAGACTTAATAATTTACCGACAACGGCAACAACGGGCCGACTGCCTACAAATCAACGAGCAGCTTAAAAACGCAGGCGTTAGCGACGGCCGATATACGCCGCCGCACGCATTGAATCCCGTTTGCTTTGTTGCACAGTCTTTTTTATAAACTTTTACATTGAAAGCGAAAAGTTCTTCGTTTATTCAGTTTATTCAGTTTACGGATGGTAATTTGTGGTGGCCAGCCGACAGATGACCGATAGGCTGTGCGACCGTCAAAATTCGATATATCGACATCGGTACTATCGACCCTGTATCTAAATGCAGGTATCTGGCAACGCTGATTGCGCACTAAACCAAAATTTGAAAGTGGAATGTGCAGGTAAAAAATATTAAATAAAATGTGTTAAATTTGATTTGCATGGTGCTTATTTCGCATTTGATATTTCTCATTAAATACAATAAATAAACTAAGCCTAATTTGGCATTCTAGTGTGCTATTTCTATGGCGCAGTATTTGTATTTTCTGGTTGCTTAGGATGTTTTGGATTTGCCTCTTCTATTTCCGGCACATGCATTTGCTGTTTACGCCTAAGGCTGTAAAACGGCATTGGCACCTCTGCAGTGGGCTGTGCGCCCATGCCCGTACTCACTGAAGGCGGCTGCGGCAGTGGAGGCTCCTCGTTCGTCCTGTTGAATATGACCCAGTTGTCAGGCCTGTAAAGAAACGCAGCTTTGTATTCTCGCAGCACGACTTCTACAGTCCAGAATTTGCTCACCTGTCCGGCTTTGTAAGCACTTTAATAGGCGCGAAGGCCACATTGGGGAGTTGTTGGGGAGCTGCACTGGCAAATGCGGATCGTTCGTCATAGTCCTCAGCTCCGGCATCGGCTTCGGCCAATATGTTGCTGCCCAGCTGCTTGCCTACGCTGTCCGGAAACACGGTTACCTTGCTGTTTGTCGCGTTACGGTCGGAGGTGGTCAGTATTGGCTTGGGCATTTCCGCCACGTACACTGTCTGAGTCTTGTTCTCCAACATGGGCAGCACGAAATTGTCGTCCAGGTATGTGCCAGTAGTTGCGTTGTTTGCTTTGTCGGGTAGGTCACCATCTTTGCCGTTCATCTTGGAAGATGTAACCGGGCTGTCCGGCTGCTTACCTAATTTAGTGAAGTTAATGTTCTTGTTCGGTTCGTCCTCGTCATATACATAATCGTCACTGCTCTCAGAGGTACTATCTTCCGTGGTCACATTGCTTAGCGTTCGGCTTAAGTAGTCGTAGTCACGTACAACGTCCAGTTTGTGGTCCGTATTCGATACCTCCCTACTGGCACTGCCTGCCTCCTTAAGTTCCGGCATGCGTGCATAGTACGTCTGTGTCTGTGTCACTGGTTTTTGACCCACAGTGCCACCAGAGAACGGACTGGGGCTTTGGGTCAGCTCGCGGTCGTAATAGAGTTCGTTCTGGCTGGGCGGATAGTCTGGCTTGTACGGCGATTGGGATGCCAAGCCGTAACTGCCGACCGCGCTTTGCGGGCGTGGGTAGGAACTAAAAGCCGGATTAATATCAGGGCGTGGACGTATATTAAAACTGAACGTGCTATCGGCGCCATTCGCGCTAGCCACTCCAGAAATGCTGCCGTAGGGTCCCGAGCTAATTGCACTGCTGGACGCATGTAGATAGTTCGTCTGGGGATGTGTGGCTATTTGGGAGCTGGTTGAAAACGGATATGATTGCGACAAAGGCGGACGTGGGGCAAACTGGGTTGAGCTGGTTATAACATGTGAGCCGCCCCCGCTGATCGGGCTATTTATCACATGAGTCTCCTGATAGGGACGTTCCTTGTGGATCGATGAAATCGGACTTGGCTCCGGCGCCTGTGTGGGCCGTCGGTTGGCACTCGGATTAAGGCCGTTGGTGGCAAAGTTTAGAAAGTTTTGGAAGATGTTCGGCGGTCGTGTGGTGGTGCGTCTGTCATCGTTGTCGTTTAGGTAGATTATAGTCGGTGGCTTGGTTTTCTGTGCCTGTAAGAGTGTGTCCCTATGAGGTTGGTAAAAGTCGTAACTGGGCGTGGTGCTGCCGTAGTCCATGTAGTGTGGAGCGTAGCTGTTTTCGTAGTTGTTGTACGGCCTGTAAATGGTCGATGTCGTGTACTCCGTATAATCGGAGCCGACAGGTCTCGATATAGGACTTTTGTTCGTCTGTCGAATATTAATCTCGATTTCGTACTGGTCATTTGTGTTGGGTCCGTTTAACACTACTTTTTGGGGGTAGACCGGTCGACTTTGATAATGGCTGCGCAGCTCCACGCCGCGTTTCGTGGTCTTAGACAATTTGGATGACTTGGTGGTACGACTGGCGCGGGCAATGCTTGCAGTTGTGCTCGGCATTGTCCTAGCAGTGGAAGCGGTTTGGGTTGTCGTGCGATTTCGTTGTGTGTGCAACAGTCTGGTATCGAGTACTTCGTCCGAAGTGATCGGTTTCGTCAGTTCTTTGAAATTTGGGGCGCGTCGCTGAACTCGTTTGCTACTGCCAAAGTATTCGGAAGTTTGTCTCAGTGGGTCAATAGTTTTGTCTGCGCCCCTGTCTTGTGGGTGTGACCCAATCGTATTTGTACTCGTCGTTTTGGGACTGTCAGTAGTCATTGGATCGGAGTTTGAGTTCCTTTCGTGTAAGCCTGTAGACAGTCCGTCATCGTCATTTCGGAATTTCGGTAAATCTGTATCGGTCAACTGCGGTTCTGTCTCTGTTTCCAAGTGTATTTCGTGGCCTGTCTCGGTCGTTGTCGCATTACCATCCTCGGCACTGCGCAGTTCAATGGGTACATTGTTGATAATCACTGTGCGCTTTGGGGTTGTGCCTCCTGGCTTTCTAGTTATCACGTTCTTTATATTTATGGTTATTTTGGGCGACTTGTCTAGCTTATTATTTATTCCGTTGACGGTCGTCTTCCGGCTGGGTGTCACATTTCGATTGTTGTTGTTGTTCATCTTAGTCGTGGTCTGAGTCTTTCGTTTAAGGTCGAGTTTGTCGTTAATTTTGGTCATATTGCTGTTCGTTGGTCGCTGAAAGCCCGTAGCTGAGTTAGGACTAAACTCCACAAGGGGCTGGGCCGGCTTTACACGGTTGGAGAAGCCTGCTTTGTCCTCTTTGACGATTGGCAAGACGCCCATTTCATTTTGGGCCGGCTCCGACTGTAAAATGTTGAAAATATGATCGGGTTGGGGCTTGGCCGCCAAGAACGGATCGTGTTCTAGCCAAGGACTTAGATCAATGAACCCCAGGATGCCAGAGCCGCAGTTCTGCCGTTCGTTATCTGTAAACTCGGCGGGTATGAAAATATGTGGCTGGAAAGTGCCGCCTCCCACTGCCCTGCACAAGACTTGTGCCAGCGATACTCTCCTGAGCGAATGTAACTGCGCTGGTGTAAAGGAGCTCTCGAAGCCCCCGTTCTCGTACCAGAACCGGTCGCCACGCCGCGAGTTACTGAACTGCTGGGCTATGATGCAGGCGAAGGTAGGGCCAACCAGTCCACCTACTACGGGTCTTTCCGCAATTCCTCCGACAAAGAGATCGATGTCGTGAACGCTGCGATAGGCGTGGCCGATTCGCTTGGCCGACTCTGGACCCACCACGTTGGCTATGACAGAGATAAAGGAGAGAAGCATAAGCATGCTGTACGGCCCTATGGAGCACAACATTACCAAATTCATCCCAGCTTTGAATGGGACTGAGCCCACAAGGCACTCGCCACGCGGTGTACGGAGCTAGGCCATGATCACGCCCGCGCTGTATGTTGATGGCGGCCAGGTCTAGGCCAAAGGGAAAACCGGGCGTCTGGAACAGATGGTTGGTTAGTTCGGGAGTAATAAACTCGTCGCGCTTCAGTGCGCGCTGGGAGGCCATTCCGCGGAGCAGGCGATGCAGCGAGCCCGCAGTACCGATGTCTCCGTTCTGGAACTCCTCATGCAAACTGACATCTACAGATAAGCAGGAGGAATTGCAGTATTTGGGTTAGCTGGGGAATTGGCCCGTCTGTTGGTCGCTCAAACTCACTGTTGTTGATCACGTTGTGATGGCGGTCGCATCTCATATAGGAATTCTGAACGAGTGAATGACCAAACCGAAATGCTGCTGAAGAGAATGCGTTGGCTACTGCGGGATTAATCTTCGGATCATAGCCTTCATAGAAACCAGTGCTCAGAAGCTCCAAGTCAAACAACTTGCAGACCTCCCGACCCAGGATCACCGGCAGGAACTCTCGATACGTGATGTGCTGAAACATGGCGCCCACAATACGTCGCGTTTCCTGGTAAATCTTCTCGTCGCTCCAGTGGGGATTCAGCTCACTCAACTCCAAGGCAATGCGGTTGTGCTCGCCGACCCAAACATGATGCATGGCCAGAAGTCCAGGCTGTTCGCCGCTTCGTCCGTCGCCCGCTCTGATGCACTGCGTCGCAATTGCACCGCGCTGGCAAACATCATCGGCCGGATTGCCGCGTCCATAAATCAGTTGGCCATTTCGGAAGATGCGCGCGTTATCCGAGGACTTGGCACTGTTAGAGTAAATCGGCGAGGCGTCAATGTAGGACGTGGCCTGGTTGGTTTGCTCACGCCAGGAGAGCACGCAGTCGCGACGCTGCGCAGGCGCCGAACGCAGAAACTCCAGACAGCGAACCTTGAGTGGCGACAGCCAGGGATCGTCCAGCGGCACCTTGATTGGGAAGCACGATGGGTGGAAATCCTTTCCGCCACAGCAACTGGGTATGGAGCCGTTGATGGATCTGCTCGAACGTCGAAAATATCAGTATGTGGATCATTTATCGCTCAAGTGGCTTTTCTTACCGCGGCTGCGCCGTCGACGTCATGTCGTGGTCCAGTAGCTGGCCCCACTGCGCTATCATAAGCGTCAGAGGCGCTTCGCCTTCGCGCGCACCGTGCACGAGCAGGCTGACAAACCGCGAGGAGGACAAAGTGCTGCCGTCTGTGGAGCTGCGCACGCTGTCAACTCCGTCGCCGTACTCTGGCGGCAGAAAGCGGTTAAATGGCATCTGCGCAGCTCCCCAGCGCGGTCGCCGCCTGTTGTTGCATGTGCCGTCGTGCGTACGATAGCGTTCCGCAGCGGGCATACAGGGCGGCGGGTCCCGGGCCGGGCAGAGCCCCTCCAGCGCCGTACGGCGTAGCGAGATCTTGTGCGCATGCGATTGGCGCGCTAGCTCATCGATGTGCTGGAAGCTAAGAGGAAACAATACTTTTGGTTAGCTTATCCTCATCCTGGCGCTGTCGACGACGCCGACATGGCTGCGTTCAAACTTTGTTTTCGAGTGCTGTCTACAAACGTTGGCGGCTTCTATTTATAAAACGTTGAAGTTGCACGAAGTTGGGAGCCGCATGGCCAACATAGACCCAAACGAGTTCGTCGCATTGCTGCCGGCGTTAAGATGCGGGATCCACCAACAAATTAAAGCATGTTGCGTTTTCGGTGTTCAAGTGTGTGTGTGTGCGTGTGCGTGTGTGTCTGTGTGTGTACGTGTGGTGGGAAAACGCATAAGAAATCACAGCGCTTACAGTTGACTTTAATTTAGCCGCTTTGGCTTTCCATTTACGGGCTGGTATTCACTCTCTCGGTGGGTATAATTAAATAATCATGAAGACTGCGATGCTCGAAAGAAAGTCCTAACACTTCATGATCTTGTAATTATAAATGTTGCTCGAAAGGGTTAGAGATATGGGCAGTACAGTCTTCTACTCAATTCGAAATATACTTAACTGCGTAGCTCATAAAGGTAAATTTGTTGTACAGTACACACCACTTATAGGCAACAGCAAAAATGCATTGAATTCATTGCATATGAGCAAGATTTTCATTAATGCTATAATCGGGTAATTTCCTATAAAATACCCCGGGCATTTTAAGTACTGCTTTTATACGATAGTTACTGTATTTCAACAATATCCAGTTTTAGCTATTATAAGTGCGCATTTTATTGCAAATATTTTTCATCTATTTTCTATTATTTTGTTTAACTTTTATTGCGGAATAGAGCTCTGAGGTTTAATTTAACTTTGAAATCTTTTGTAGGAAGTTTCCATTTTTTAATTTTTTAAAGAACATCCAAATAAGTAAGTTGGGAACATTGGAAAATATTTATATTCCTATGTGGCTTAAAACCAGATTTAATTAAACCGATCAAAAAATATAATTACGTTGAACAAATTAACGCACGTATCGCATATTGAGTCCCGTGTTGGATATGTATTTAGCTTAAGCTATATGTAGCTAGTGTCACAAGGTAATATAAAAGGTATTAAAAAGTCAGCGTGTTCAGTGTACAACGTGCGGTGAAAGTGGAAAATGCCTGGTCACAGATCTTGTGCTTTTCGTATCTCAGTTTTCTGGTTTTTCATTTAATTATTTTTTATTTATTTAAAAAGGAATAAAAAACACTAAGCGCCCTTTACCTTAGACAACGAGGCGTATGCGCAATCTTTAGCATACACATAAAGCGCAGCCGCAGCAGCGGCGTTCAATGAACTCAGCAGCTTCGCAACAAAACAAAAATAAAAACATATTTATATACACAAATACGTATAATGTGTGTGTGTGTGTGTGTGCGTGGATCTGTGAATGTATATAAACTTTCGTACTGTTGGGTGCTTGAGGCCGAATTCGTGCGGCGCTTGACGCTTGTAGAAAACGAAAGTCGCGTCTTGTAGCTGGTATTTATTTATATTTGTTTGTGTTTGTGTTTGTGGTTGTATCTTTCTTTGGCATATCAGTCGCCGTCGAACATTGTGTTCGCTATGGCTTTTTGTTGTTGCCGTGGTTGTTATTGCTGTTGTTGTCGCCGTTTGATGTAATCAAATTGCGAATGCTGAGGCTGAGGCTGTTTGAAAGACCGAAGCAGAGATAGACATAAAGGAGTGTAAATGGGAAAGCGTCATGCGTTTTTCTCTATATTATTTCTAACGTTTGTTGTCGCTGTTTGCTGTCCAAATACAAACAAACATTCCTACATACTTATAATTACAGTCGTTCACATTCACTCGCTTTCTTCTAATTTGGCTAAATGCTGCTTTTGGCAATATTAATGAGCGCTGACGCTTGGTCACATCATCGATGAACGCAGCTGATTTTTAATTAAAGCAACCGTATCGAATATTTCGTAATTTGATTTTGAGCAATCGGCAAGCCAAACCAATAAACAAATAAAGAGGAGTGCTTGACTGGGAGATTTGGATATTAATTAATTACTTCAAATTGAACTACTAATACAAAATTTTTAATCTTTTTATAAAAAATGAATTTTTTTATAAATAGACAAAATAACGAAAAATACAACACAAAGAGCTGGAACATATTTACTTTTATGGGCAGCGGCGGCGTCTTCGTCATGGATTGTTATTGTTGTCGGCTCATTGGGCAGCGTAGTTGATTGCAATTACGTAAAAGTATTTGGGCAGCTTTGGCTCATTGCACCTGCAACTGTCTACGAGTGCGTGTGTGTAGGTGTGTGTAGTGTGTATTTGTTACTGTCTTTCAGTGAAAGTTCTGTTTCAGCTCTGCTTAATGCGGGCTATGTGGAAAATTGCACGGATTTTTACAGAGGCAACCCGAACCCGAACCCGATCGCGAACTCGAATTTAAACTCATACCTGAACTCGTTGTGAAAAGTGAAAACTTGCAAACTGGAAAAACTACAGCAGCAGTGGCTGCTTGACTGCTATTTCCGTTGCCTGACCAAAGAGGTCATTTACTTTTGCACTGGCCAGCTCAACTCAACTAAGCTCCCCTCGGCCTAGCCCGGCCCAAGCAGGCGGGCACCTTTAATTTACCTTCAGCTATCATACAATTTGGCTTAACTCAAATGGCTCGGCTTGGTCCACTTGATGAAGGCTGCTGCTGGCGCTGCTGATGCTGGCTCGCAATTATGTGGCATTTCAATGTCAAAGTGAAAGTTGCCTCTCAGCAGTCACAATCGTTGACTGTCGCTTTAGCTACGATTTTTGCCGCTCCCGCCTCCATTGCTGCCGCCCCTGGAGCCACTGGTCACATTTTGGAGCACTTTTGTCAGCTCACTTCAACTTCAACTCATTAGCCAGTCATGGGTGCTATGGAGCCGTAGAACTCGTTAATCAAGCGAGAAAGTTGCCGCCGTTGTGGGCTGGGGGTGGCAGCGTGCTGTAGGGGCATCTCCCCACTCAAATGATTATTGATATTTTGCGGCGCTTTTTTGTTGAATTAGATTGCCTTTGGCCGCGCCAAGTTTTGGTATGCAGGCATTTGCGGAGCCGTTCAATGAGTTTGAGCACAATATATATGAGATCTACATAGTACAAATATAAAACTGTGTGTTCTAAAAACTGACAGATAAGTGACAGGCAAGCAGCCTATAGGTTAGAAACTGAAACTTGGACCGCAGCTTTCTTTAAGGACGAAAGTGAGTACGAGTGGATGAGCGTTGGGTTGACAAGCAAGAGATTGGGGTATATTTCAATATATATTTTATACAATTTATATATTTTATACAACGTAAAAGAGTATAATAGTTTTGTGCAATATTCACCGCCTTTTGAAGCTAGAGGCTTTAATTTTTGAATATATACATAGTGTAAAGTATAACCCTGTCATAAAATTTAACAATTTTTTGGCAACGCCCACTGGAAGTGTGGTAAATTATGAAAATTCATATTTTCCTCAGTTTTAAATCTAGAAGTAAACAAATTTAGCAGACAGACTACTATTAAGCAAACAAATTTCGAATACGCCTACTCCCGCCCCTATAAATTATAAACATCTATATTTAAAAAAAAAACTCAATGTACACTGCTTTCACATTTGTTTTCCTACTAGTTTTAATTCAATTAAAATTTCACAAGAAAACAAGTAGGAGTGCTCAAATAAATATTATTTTATGGTTATGCTGAAACATTTTGCGATATTGACATGTTTTCGTAACATTCATCAGAGTACAGGTAAATTTCAAAAAACAAAACATAACACATTTATTAAAATTAAATGTATTATAGGGTTTCGGTATCCAAAAGTAAACTTGAGTGTGCTTTACATTGGTTGCACTTCACGGGGTAACAATCGAGTGATGAATTCAAATTAATATATAAACAATTCAAAATTACGCACTTTACGCAAAATGATTCAGCTTCTTTGTACCTAATTATTTTTAGATTTTCCTGTGTATATTGTTAGCCCCGCTTTGCACACTTCGTGATGCTGCGTCACTAGCGTGAGCTGCCGACCACAGTGATAAATAAATAAAACTACTAATATGTATGTAAGTTTAAAACCTGACGATACTAATCTAATGAAATCAATTGGATCAAATCAATTCAATAAAGGGGTTGAGAAACAAAATATTAATTTTATATTAGATTATCGATACGTGCTCTTTTCATTGCTATCTTGATTTTCTCATGTTGTTTATGAATTCAAGCGAAATTTTCTTAGTTACCCACGCATGTTGAAACACAAAAACACTTCGATTTTTAATTATGCGCCATTGACAATAACTTTGTTCATTTGTCGTTGCCATACGAGTGTATTTGCGGTTGATGAACTCACTCACCCACCCTCCGGTTACTTTTGGCCCATGGACTTACTTTTGGCGAAAGGCTTTGGTGGCTTCAATGGTTGCATAGGCGGCCATCTCCCGTTGTTCGGACTCTGCGTTGGGCGCGTTGAAGTGCGAGAGCAGTGCGGCAGGATGATTGTCCTGCAGCGTTTGACCTTAAAAGGAAAAAAGTTGCAAATGGTTCTAGCAATAAAACAACAAAGCGCAGACCATTAAGCAGCATTTGTGGTTGAATTTTGCCATACAGCTCGGCCATGGCATTGAGTCCTTGCTGCACGCTTTGCTGCAGTGCCACATCCATCAGACTAGGTCGACGCGAGCGCGGATTCCTTTGACTATGGCCATATGTCAGTGCTCTGGACGTCGTTAAAGGTTGAGGTAGCTCCTGAGTGGGTGGCTTGCTGCTAGCATACCCCACTACCTCCGACTCGTGCTCCTGCCCCTGCTGCTGTTGCCCATGTCGGCGACCTGCGGCTAACGTCAGCAGCAGTATCAGCAACGACAACTGCAGCATCAATATTTTGTGCTTCATGTGAACAGTGGCACCAATGCCCAGAAGCTGCTAAAACTGTAAAAGCGCATCAAAATTGTTAAGTTGCCTGCAAAATCTGAGAATGGCAGCTGTCACAAGACCTCTGGCGGGATACATAAGCTGTCCCAGCTTCGGCGGAGCTTATTACTGTACCGCTTAATTAAAATATTTTGTGGGAGCTGGGATAAATTTAATTACAAATTTTGTATAGACCCCACATGAAAATATGTTTGTGTGTAAGAAAAGTATGAATTAATGTTTTTACTCCTTCTTTGAAGAAATGGTTTTTAACAACGAATTCTTTTAAATCTATTGTGTTCATAGAAATTGCAGTAAACTAAAATTATTCTAAGGGCACATGCAAAAAATCATATAAATTTATATTTTTTATCACCAGTCGTTCCAAGGCTGCAGGCACAAATATTTATTCAAATTGGATTACACATATTTATTTTAATATTTATGGCTGCAAGTCATGGGAAATGATTCAACATAATTTGAATACCCTATGTCCATTGAAGTAGTACAAAAGGTCTGTATGAACGCGTCTATCTTAGAGACCTTAAGAGCTAGAGACTTTAAATTGGCGTTATAATTATAATATTATATTGTTCAATTTGTTTGTTAACATCAACTTTTTCCCTAAAAATTGATACATATCGATCATTGGCCTAGCTTTGTTGAGCATACCTCAATGAAAGTAAACGATAGATACAAAAAGTTTAAGTAGTACGAATGAATAAAAAACCATAGATCAAAAATATTTCCCTGGGCTTTAGGTATAGTAGTATATGTAGGTGTTTGCTTTAAAGTATATGTATGTAAATAAACGGTATCGTCTATTCGAGAAATGCCGACTTGAGCACAGATATTTGTTAAAATTACCTATGGGCAAATATGATGTACAAATACATATATAAGCTAACTTGAATCAAAAAACGCGCAAATTATCTTTAATTATAGATGGAGTAACGTCGCGAGTCGCCAATGTAATGCCAATTGTGGTTGTTATTGTGATAGATTACATCAACGCTAGAAAATGTGTCACAATCTGGGAATGCAAGTCCGTGTTTAATTTATGGTTATTTATTTAATAATTTTGTGCAAACCACGGCGAAGTACAACAATGAAAGCAGTCTCTTAGTGTTATGAGATATTTTTTAGGTCTGCTTTTTATTACAATTGTATATACTCTTTCCATATTCTACATCATTATACACTCTTTTTTACTTTTTGTCGGCTCTGGCCGAGTGATTTTTGTGCTGTTGTGGGCACTTTTTTAAGCTAAGCCTTCTGTTTTCTTTACGTTTTTGACGTAATACCTCCATATTATATGCTTCACTGGACGCATAACAGGCGTCTATATAATATAAGCATATTAACAGCAATCCATAGAATATGTGTGCAAGTGTTAAACTCGTAATGTTAATGGCTGCTGCTCCTACTTCTGTGCCCAGGGGCGTCGATGCAAGGGGGCTTATTTGAAAATACTTCGTTTAGATTGTAATACCTCTAACATAGTTCATACATACATATACATAATTGTATTTAAATTAAAACCAAGCGTTTTCAAAATCTGGGTGCAGTGGAAATTTCTTATCTCGAAAACAACAATGTGAATTTTTTAGAAAAATATTTTCTTATACTTGTTTGCATCATTAACGATCTCATAATGAAATTAAGAATGATTAATATCTTATGTAAGAATATTACTGTCATTGGATTAGGAGATATATCTGGAACAAACATTCGATATTCCATTTATTTATGGATATACTTACACACACAAAACCTCATATCCACTCACATGCCACAATATGCGCACTTTATGCTGCGTCTGTGGTTTTTCTTCCCTCAGTCCTACACTATTGAAAATTCATTCCTGAACAATTTCGTTGATTATTGTCCGATCTCTATGAAACTATCAGGGTTTAAATATGTCATCAAAATGTGAAATATACAATAAACAAATAGTTAACGAGGTCGGAAATGCCTGATGCCAGTGCTATTTTAAAATAGTTATCTTGATGGTTTTTAACTATATCCTATACTTTAAATATAAAAATAAAAGTTAAAATTAAAAGATGTAATTTTAATATTTGTATACACAATTTTCATATATACTGAATTCTGTATGTTACAAAATGCAGAACTAGTGGCTTGTTTGTGGTGTTATATGTCCTAATTATTTATGCACATGTTTGTTATGTAATCATTATGTAAAATTCAGTCCCTCTAATAGTTTCATAAAATGTGCAATAGGACAGTGTTATATATATATATATATATATATATATGTGTGTGTATATATAATTTGCTTAATACAATTTTTTGTATATGCTGTTATTATATTAAGATGTTCATTGTTTTGGCTCAAGGTTGGCTGCAATGGTTGAGTTTTTACATACGATTTTTTCATTGTTTTTGATTAAGCGGTAGAATAAATTCTATCTTTTCATTTATGCAGTCTCTGTGGTCAATAAATATTTATTATTGGAGATAAAATAGTTCGTTGCAGTGAAATAAAACCAAACCATTTAAAAATAAAAGGTTGTTCAGTTTGTGTTTAAATTCATCAAATTTTATGAGATCATTAGGGTTCAACGTTCGGCTTAAAATTAAAAATATGGAAAACCCAACCGCGTTGATTATTGGAAATGTCAATTATTGTAAACTATAGCTTAAGAATATTTATACTTTGATCAGTCTTGATTTCAAAATTCATAGCCCTACTTAAGCTTTAACAATGCCGCGTACGCTATTGCGCTCAGGCCGTTCATATTAATTTAAATTTGTTTTGTTCACAATCAAATTATGCAATTTGATTTGCTGGCTGGCAATGCAAATGGTCAAACTTGCATAAGGCCCTTCTTTGTCTGTGCACCGCCTCAGCGCCCTGCCACCTGCCACCTGCCACTTGCCGCTCTGGCGTAGCATGGCCTTGCTTTGATTGCAGCCAGGAAGTCGTTGAAATAGAGAAATTTCCATGCCAGCGTCAAAATGTTTTGTTCGACGGCGCGCGAACGTATCAAGTGCTGTAGGACACGCTCACTTCACTAACTGTGACAGGCCGGCCATTAATAGTAATCAATTTTCATGATATTTTCGTAAAACGGAGACTAATATACCTAAAATGCAATTAACGCCTAAATTGATTAACACCTGGTGCAATTAAGTAGCAGGAAATTTGCTCGATCACTTTTGCTGGTTCTGTGTCATGAAAAGGTGACAGTTTTTGCTGGCTCAATGTTAATGTCAATGCTTTTCTTCCTGTTCCTCTTCCTGACACTGTTTCACTTTTTATACTGAGCGCCGCACAAAATAGAAACTTTTTCGCGTTTGTATCTTTGATCGCCGTAAACCGAACTAAATCGATTCTCACCTTACAGCTACCATTAGAAGCCAAAAAGACACAGACGCGGCGACACACTGGAGCCAGAAACAGAGCCGCAGCCAGAGGTAGAGCCAGAGTTGGAGCCAGACCGATGCCACAACTTCCACGAGTCGCCGCGTCGCTCACCGAAAAAGATCAACGTCAAGACTCCCAGGCGAGCGACCAGTTCTCGTTGTTGAATGCGGCTGGTACTGCTGGCATCTCGTAGTAGCAGTTTTTTCACTCTTCTACATGTTTATTATTTATTTTGAGTTTGGCGCTGATCGTTTCCGCCGCCACCTCAACCAGTGCCGTCAATACGACTTTTTTCAGTATATAAATTGAGAGATAAAATAGCCCGCGGCTGCAAAAATGTCTTACTACATGGTGGGCAACTTCATTTATCGCCATTCATGCGCCGGCCACTCGCCACTCGTATCAAAAGATTCCCAGCTGGATACTTAGCTGCCAGCCCCAGACCCGGACCCGGGCTCGGGCTCGGGCGCGGGCTCGACCTCGACAACCCGCTCGAGAGCTTGTCTGTATCGCAGTCTGCTTATCTCCCGCCTCATCGAACTGCTTTCAATTAGAAGAGAAAGTTCTTGCTACAACAAAAACAAAAAACAAAAAACAAAAAAGTGAAAAAGCAAAGCACAAACAACACACAAAGAAATATTTCACCAGGGGGCAAAGATGCTTTTACTCTCACCCATCGCCTCACCCAAGCAAACAAGCGGAGAACAGCGAAAAGATCTTAAAAATTGCACCTCATAAATTAAGTAGATGATTTATCAGTGTTGCGGAGGTGACTCACATTCAGCTCGAGAGTGAGTGTAACGGACAATCTCAGATTGAGCGAGCGTCTAAGACTAGCGGAGGGGAAGCCCCACTAAATTAGAAAACGTATACCAGACTCAAGTAGGCATTGAATAAGAACGCCATTTACAGCATTTATAGAATAAATTCTGAATAGTTTCAAAGATTACCAAACAAAAGCTATAATTATAGTTATTCTCGATAAGTAATATAATTAATGCTTATTCATTTATATCATAAGTAAGAGTGCCCGACTAGGAGATACCCTGTACCCAGCATTCAAACATGCATCTCTATACACACACACTCATACACACAAACGCAAGCCGCGCACTTCACTCAATGGCTGGGCTTTTTCTTATTCTTCACTCAGCCCCACACAGTAAGAAGTGCAAACCCTAATAACTTCGGTGTTTAATGGCTGATCTTTATGAAGTTTTTAGGTCTTTAAAAGAGCATCTAATCTATCCGAAAAGGGAAATATTCTTGATTTGTGTTTATTATTCTCAAATTTACATATCAATTTTGATGCCTCTAACTCGAATAGTCTCTGAGATACAATAAAAAAATGTGGGGGTCAAGTTTGGATTGTCGCAGGATTAGCTTCAAACTCATTTTCAAAGGTGAAAGGTTCACTTAAGAAAAATATAAAAACTATAATCTTTAAGAAAAGACACAAACACTACATAACATAACCATACACTAAGCTAGCCTGGGACTCGAATCCGTTCAAAATTGTTCATCAGTTGTGTTTATTTGGTTTAGCTTTTGACTCCTTACAATTCTCAACGAGTTCAAGCTCCGGACCGTTGGCACTCATTAGATTTTCTCAACGATTCATTAGAATTCTTAACGAGTTCAAGCTTGGAGCGGATGGCAAGGTGTTATTTGACAAATTAAAAAAAATCAGCTCCAAAATAGCCGATAGGGGGCGTAGCACCGCACGACGGGAAATGCTAGTATATCATATATACATAGATAGCATATACTTACAAATGTATGTGTATTAAATATCCCACGATATTTAGCTAAGTTTTGTCCTCTTTAATTGTTTATAAATGCTCTTAAAAGAAAAACATAACATTTACTGAAAAGAACAAACTTTTAAAATACAGGTAAGCACGTTTCAGTCGGGTATAACCGGCTGCGCAATATTCGTTCACTGTATAATAACAGTTAAAACAGTCGAAAACGGTATTATTATTATTATTTTAATGAACTTTCGGATTTTGAAATTTGTGTGTGCGTGGATAAAATTTGTTGGTTTGATCTTTAAAGGATGTCATCAGAAAACTGTCTGCTAAATTTGGTGACTCTAGATCTAAAATTGTGCGAGATATGGATTTTTACGGATTACCCGCCCCCAATTGGGCGTGACAAGTACATTTTGTCTTGATCATTGGAGGACGTCATCTGTAATCTATCTGCAAAATTTGGTGTATATAGCTTTACAACTGAGGATTTCGTGGAGGTCACCTGTAATCTTACAGATGATTATGATGTCTGATCTGTTTGATTAACCACGACCACAGTGGTCGTAGCGAGAATATACTCCAAGTTTCAAGACGGACGCACGGATAGCAAGACTGACATTGCACAAACCCAATATACCAGTATACAAATTCGTTATGGATATAACAAGCTTGTTACATTTAAGTTAATGTATTCGGATTGCACGCAAAAGTTGCATTAGTATCGAGGAAATATTTCAAGATAAGCGCAGAATAAGTGAAATAACATCAATACATTACATAACAATTTATGGTTCGAATTCGATAAGCCATCGATAATTGCTGATAATGAATTGTCAAGCGAGGCTGCATTTATCATAGAACGGCGCCTGGCCTCACAGATCGATCTAGCTACAAATGTTTTACGTATGCGTCTCTTAAATTAAGTGAACGTAAGCAAATTAATTTGCCTGACAATAGCCACGCACTTGGGTAATTGAATTCAATTGAACTGAGTGCGCAGTTTATACAGAAAGAAAAAGGCATAAAGAACAACGAGAGCTAATAACAAACGACAAACTTTGATCCACCACAAACGTTGTGCGGAGAGTGCAGAGAGAATGTGAGAAGCGAAGAAGACAAAAGCGGGCTACGTAGGCGTCAATCCGAAATGAAATGGAATGTTACAGACTATGGCTACGGCTGCGCTGCTGCTGCCGCTGCTGCTGCTGCCGTCGGTAGCGTTGATGACGATTGTGTTACGCTAGCTAGAGGCAGACGCAGGCGCCGGGACAGGGACAGACTGTAAAACTGAGACTGGGTCACTGTTACGAGCGCAAGAATAAGCGAGCGCTCAGCAAACTCTCAGTCATGTAAGAGAGAACACGCACACACGCGCGCTAATCGATGGACACTCAGTTGCGGTCAGAATCGAGTCATAATTAGAAGAGCGAGAGAAAGAGTAAGACGAAGAGGCAGCGCGAGAGGCGACTACAGCGTTGGGTAAAGAATCGCTTTTAGCTTTTGCAGTTGACAGATTCAGAGTTCGCTTTCATTTAGCATTTTTTAATTCTCTATTGCTGTATTGTAATGCAAAATTTATGCCTTTTTTATACATTTTTCTTTTGCTGCTTTTTACTTTCACGCGCAGCCAATAAGGTTTCAAGCAGTCACAATGACAATGAAAACGACAACGACACCGCTTAAAGTTGTATTTGCCACCAACTTGTTGCTGATAATTTTTTTTATTTACCTTTTTCACCTTTACCCTTTGTTGTGGAAGTTTAATTGAAATTTCAAACGTCTTCAGAATTCCGCAGAAATTTTGTTGATTAAAAATTTGAGATTTTATTTGCATTTCTTGTGTGTTAAGTTAAGTTTAACATTATATATGTATATATATATCGTAAAGGTATAGTTAGGAATAATAAATATATAATATACAAATATATATGTATGTGCAGACACATTCCAAGCTCCTGTAGAAAAGTTCATGGTATCCTTTTTAGTAAAAATCACTTTGGAAACATGAAACAGCTTTTTGTATTTCAGTTTTTATTCAATTTTTGTTTTTTTTTATAACTATTTGACGTATTTCAGTTTTTTATAAAGAGGAACGATGTTAGTTGTATTCAGAACATAATATATTTATCGGTTTTAAAATGTGTGTGGTGGAAATATGTCTGCGTATGTGTACGTGCTTTGCATCTGGTAGCAGCTGCGACTCTTTCTCGGGTCTGGAAACCTCCAGATGCGGCCCCAAAAATTAACAAAGCGCAATCCCAGTTTTTGTTGTAAGATGTGTATATGTGAGAGTCGCACTTAAAAGTAAAATAAACTTAAAGCTATGCATAATGTATGTGTGTTGATAGTATGTATGTAGCTAAAGTATTGCACTATATAGTATTATGTATAAATATAATAAACAATTTACATATATATTATTTCAAAAATAATTTTATCCTCATATATATTAAGAGTTACACCCAAAAGCCTTTGTAAAAATTTTGCTTGAAAAATATCAGGGAATTGAGCAAAGCTTAGACAAAGAAAACCCACAGCGAAACTATTTATATCTGGCAACGTGACACGCCCTGGAAATTATAGGGAAGAAGTGTTATAAAAGAGGAACATTAAAGTAATAGATAGGTAGATAGATGATAGATGGAAGGGGATTTAGATTAGGAATTTAAGACAGATACAGATACAGATACAGATCGAATACAGATGCAGTTGAAGTGTGACAGCGCAGAAGTTGGTAAGTGTGCAAAAGAGCTGCATGTGATGTACTATAACAAAGATACGGATGGAGGGGTACGGTATGGTTCGGGGGTTTGGTTCGTATTCACGTATTAGATCCCATTTACAACACGGAATGTGATTCTCGCCTTATTGCAACTTATTCCACCTCGTTCTGCACACTTGCTTCACAATTGCATTGTCCCTAAAACACTTTTAAGCCTCTAACATGACCCTCGCTGGCTGGGCGGAGCCCACGTCAGGCGGGCAGACAGCTCTCCAAATCTCAATCTGAAGGCAAGTCAGAATTTAAATTTGGTCATGGCTACAGCCACATTTCACATTTTTCGCACAGCACTCGAATCCTCAAGTCGACTCCTGGCTGCCCGCCAGGCGGACATGGCTGCAGGCCACGCCCAACCGCCTGCCCCCGCTTTTATTGGCGTCGATCGCCGGCGCGGGCTGCCGCATGCCGGGACTGCTGCTGCTCCTTGTCGCGCAGCTCCTTGATGGCGCCCACAGTGCCGAACATCACCTTGGCCGTCAGCTGCGTATGGTGCGAGGCGCTGCTCTTGCTGCTGGCATTCGCGTTGGCTTCCCGGTCCAGGCCCGCATTCGCGTTGGCGTAGGCACTCGTGTAGGACACGTAGTTGTTGTTGAGATCGCGACCGCAGCTGCACTGGTGCGACATGTTGCACGTGTTCTAGTTATTGAATCGACTGAGCAGTCAACGGCGATGGCGACGTACTACGTAGTTCTCCGGATGTCTCGCCGTATATATGTTGTGGGTAATGGTCAGCAGCTGGCCAGCTAAGTCTTTTTCAATATTAAATAGCTTTTGCCCAGTCGGAATTTCAGAGTCTTGCCGCAGTTGATCCGATCCGATCGCCGTGTGTGGGTTGCTTGCTGAACGCGCGTGTGCGCGAAACAAAACTCAAAGTAAAGTCGTTTCTGCTCCTCGTCGTTGTGGTCGTCGCCGTCGTCCGATAGTCGCTCACACTTTCACAGACTCACTAGAACTAATTTCGAAAAACTGTGGTGTTGTTTTTGTGGCGTTGCCAGCCAGCCAGCCAGAGCCACAGCGACGACGACGACGACGACGTTGTCTGCGGCGACGACGACGACGATGAGCGTTGAGTATCGAAGAGAGCCGCCGAGAGCGCGTGCAAGTGTCAGCTGAGCGCGCGTGAGCCACATGGGAGCCAACTGAGTGCCAAAATACAAAAAATAAATAAAAACTTGCTGCTGCCGTTGCTGCTGCGATCGTTGTTGTTGCTGTTACTCTTGCTGCTGCTGCTGCTGCTGCCGTTGCTGTTTCTGTTGGTGGTGGGCGCTGCAGTGAAATGATAAATTTCTCTACACTTTGCAGGCGATCCACACTGGTCCACGTCCACGCAAATACGGATTTGTATACTTATTTCAGCCACTAACATGCTCAAAATTGCAGGCAAGGGTGACTATAGATCAATAAATTCTAAAGTCACTAACCTAATATAATTGATTAGTAAAATGATGAATTAAGAAAAAATTAGAAATACAATTGTAATTGTTTAGCTGAATAAATCTTGCTTTATTAAATATGTTTATTTCTAAAACACTTACAAATATAAATCTTTATTTTTTGAGGGTGAATGCACGAAAATGGTGATCATCATCTGAATAAACAAAAAGTTTCCATAAATAGTACATAAGTATTAGTCACGGAATAAGCTAATATGTGCAGTAAATTTAAAAGTTCTAGTCTTAGTAACTATCACCATGAAATAAAATATGTACCTGAATAATATAATAATCAAATGGGGTTTTTGGATAACCATATTACTAAAATAAGAAATTGGTGTAAAAGCTGGTTAAATAAAAATATGTAAAGCAGATAAATGTTGAATTTTTTTTTTTTACTGAAGTTTGCAGCAGAATATATTTTTGGATGCAGTGTGCAACGTTGGAGATCACGGATTAGGATGCTGCTGCTGCGATGATGACGCTACGACGCTGGCGACGGCAGCGGCAGCGGCTGCGGCTTGTCGAGCAGCGGCCATGAGCTGCGCGCGAGAGCTTTCTTGATTGCAGCGTAGTTTCTAATGGCCGATTCCCGCAGATGCCTGTCCCGGCCCCCTCGGGCTCCGCACGTAATTTGTGGGGCCTGCGTCGACGCTTCGCTTGTGTAATCTGTTCGTCGGCGCCGTCGTCTCTTTTTTGTTGTGTGGCAGCAAGTTGTGCTGTATTTTTGTGCTTTTACTTATTCGTTTTTGTTAATAACATTTTGCGAATTCCAAGCGCACGCTCACAACAAAAAAGCAGCAACAACAACGACAATACCACAGTAAACTATAAGTGCACGCGCATGAGTTTGAGTTGAGTCGCTGCTCGCCGCCAGGTGAAAATCAGTAAGCGTTGCAGCGACTCACCTGTTGCCTCTCAGGTACATACGTAGCTGTTGTTTTGTATGATTGTTGTTGCTTTTGCTGGCATTCATCAGGTTTCATTCACCTCTTGGCAGCGACAGCGACGGCGACAGAGACAGCAGCCGCGCCAGCAGAAGCATTCACAATAATGTAAAATTTTGTTTAAGACAAAAACTTTTGTCTACTGCGTGTGTATGTATGTGTGTGGCTGAGTCGCTTAGTTTACATAATTGGAATGCAAAGAGGCAAACAACTGCACGGCTTAAATCACGCTGCCAGCCCTGCAACTAACTCTTGTTGGTTTTGTTGTTCTTGTTTGGACAGCTGCACCTTGCACATTGCATGCACGTTGCGATTGCGCATACGCAACGTGGTGCGGGCCAGGCCCTGAAACGGAAATGTCAGCGTGTCCACATCGGCACACCAATGTTGAACCTGACCCCATTTCCAGCCAGCAACAATTCTATGATCACAAGTCACATTTAGAATGCATGACATAAACAACGATAGCAACGATAGGTGAGTGCGCCGACGACGCCAACGGCGACGCCACCAGCAGCGCATTCGCTTTCGATCAAGTGGCCATATCACTTTCGTCCATTTGCAGGCCACAGAGTGGAACTACCAGTTTTCTCAAGAACTCCAAGTTGACCCATATAACCGAACACAGTCACGCACACACACACACACACACACACACACACACACACACTTCACAAAGTTACAGTGGGTGGCAGCAAGAATACCGAGAGTGCACAGAGTAAACAGGCAAGAGAGAGAAAGAAAGAGAGAGAGGATAAAATACAATGAAAGAAAGAAAGAGGGAGAGAAAAAATAGATATGTACATGAAGAGAGCCGATCTTCAAAAAGAGACCCAGCGAGAGAGAGAGAGAGAGAGAGAGAGAGAGAGAAAGAGAGAGTGTAAGTGTTGGCGCTGTAAAGAGTTCGAAAAGAAAGCGAAAAAGAAATTTCAATGCAACGAAGCGTAGAATGGATAACGCACACTCACATACACAGTCTCCATGCATATGTGTCGGGCACACAAACACTTGTACACTTGTGTACGTTGGCTGCTCACCTACTTCTGGCCCTGCCATCGGCTCTGGCGGTTCGTTCCAAAAAAAGTGTGTCACTGAGAAGAAACCGGCAGCAGCGGCAGCGGCAGCCGCAGCCGCAGCGCCGCATGGAAGAGAGGCCAGCAGCATTCTTTGCTGACTTTCTGCCACACACACACAGTCAAACATGTTTCCGAACAAACACATATCTACATGCAAATACTATAACTATACGTATTAGTATGTTTTTACACACATGCACATATCGCAAGCCTTTGGAGTTCTAATTTTAATTGTGTATATACATATTGAACCCGATCAATACATATGTTGATGCATGTAGCATGTAGCGTGTAGCACGAAGCATGAGTTTATGTGTTTGTATTTCATGCTAACTTTTGGCGCTTGCTGGCGATATCCAACGCCACATAAGTTCATCTGGATCTCAAGTGCATATTGCACTGCACTGGGTTTTTCTCATGCACCGAATCAATTAAAATCCAACAGAAACTTGTTGTGGGAAAAATCGCCGAAAACCTGCATAAAAATCGTGATTTAATTTTTGTTTTTTTTTTGTCATCTTACAAGTACAAAAAATGTTTTCTTTGACGTTTATTTTTCTGCTTTTGCATTTTTGGTGGGAAGTTTGCCGTCTGTTAGTGCAATTGTGTGTGTGTGTGTGTGTGTGTTTGTTTGCTGGAGTAGGTGTGGGCTAAACTGGTTGGACGCTAGATGGCTAGATGGCTGGTTGGCGCGGGTTTGTTGCCCCCACAGCTACAGCCCCAGCCTCAGCCTCAGCACAGCCTCAGCACAGCCACAGCCGCAGCCAGTGCTGCAAATGATGATTTATTGCTGAACTTGTCTTCTGGAACACTAAATTGAAATTACTTGAGTGTCGACCGCATTGGCCTGCAGCTGTTTTGGCAACAGGCGCAAGATAGCCGCACTCGATATCCTCGATTCGCTGACAGTGGCAGGCGCAGCAGTCACAGCAACGGCACTGAGCAAACATATGCCACGGGACTCGGTTAATGATTCGAACAGCGCTCGGACCACTGGGAAATTTATTAACCTGTTCCGGTGTGCAGCGCCGCGACCTTTGAGATAAGCTGCACGCTTTGCGCATTTGGCCAGGCTGTGTGCTGGATATGGATATGGATATGTCATGCCATGCTCGTCATAAGCCGCCAGATATCAGTGCCAAGATTTATGAGCGATTTATGCCGTGGTGAACTACCCGATCAGCTAGGTGCTGGCCCGCACCAGGCTGCTGAGTTTGTATTGGAGCGCTGCAACAAAACTATTTCAGCGGAAACCGCGAGCAACTGATGGTTGTCATCATTTGACGTCATTGCTTTATTCCATGATGTTGCTGTTGTCACAGTTAGCTTTTATCGAAAGCTATAAACCCACATATTTTTCGTCGCAAATCTCAATGCAATTTCAATGTTCATCATGATTTGTAGCAATTATTTCACACTGTGCGCCATCCCATCAAATGGCGTTACGCCCGAGTGGCAATTAGCGAAACCCGAACACAACTGCGGTAACAGCATGGAGAGCCGTGTCCTCGCCTGGCCCTTTCCGTATTTGTACCAATATTTTCACATATTTCGCAATTAGCTGGCGATTTTTGTATTACGTAGTTAAACTATTTACTGCTAAGCGCTCAGCAGGAGGCAACTGTTGATGGCTTTTAGTTGGTAATTTGTCTTTGCTGAATTGCTACTAGGAATTACCAGGATACTTTTAAACGTATGTTACAAAAAGGAAATTGGCCAATTCCCCTTGGGTGTTGACTGTACTTGGTGTTCACAATTTTATACCACGTACCCGTTGAGAAATGGGTTAAAAGCTTATGGTAAAGTTTTTCCGACGTAACGCATAACTTATAAACATTGGATTTATTTACGGCCATTAAGGTTTATCCTTAATATAAGGAAGAGAGTTTGTACATAGTTGACAAAATTTACTGTTATTATAATAATTGCAAAATTGGTCGTCGATGAATATGTAATTAATTTATACAATTATATATATACATATATGTAGAGAATAATAAAAATAATTTACAAAAAGATGTAAATCGTAACCTCAATCATTAAAAATGTCACTATCAAAAAATGTAGAAATAAATATAAATGATCAGAATTCAGATAAACATGTATTATGTAATTTTGTATAATTTATAATTTCTGCTTAAGCTTACTTACGTGAACTGTGGTCTTTCGTTTGCAAGGTAGGCGCTCAACACGACATGTCATTGGGGACCAAATTGCCATCGAGCTGTAATGAGCTAGAAAAATGTTATTTATAGTATCGTCATACTTTTTTCACAAAGTGGAAAAAATATTGGTTTATACAATGTTCGTCTTGCTTTTCGTAAAATTTGGGAAACATATTCGTGTATACTTCTCGTCAGATAAGGATATAATATTTTTAGCCATGCCCGCTGGGCTATGTTCGAAAATCTATATATCCCACAGTTTTAAAGCGAGGTCATCAAATATTTAATGTAGCTTACTGATAACCTCCTCTAAAGATCAAACATTTTCTGGACCACGACTGCTGGGGGAGGTTAAGCCTAATCTATACAGTTTTCTACTGATTTAGGTTGTTATTACATGGTGAACAAAGAATTGCACATTTGGTTACACCCGACAGCAAGGTTTTTAATTGTTTTTAACTACCTTTTGAGGTAACTGCCGCCATATATACCGCTTGGGTATTGTTAGGTAATTATTCGCCTAGCATATTTACAAATTTGAAAGAAAAACACAGTTTGTTATTAAAATTTTTACTAAAATGTGTAAAGAAAAATTATTACAAAATTATTTAATTTTTTATTTCACTGAATTGTTTTTTATAATCCGAATACGTTTAAAAACCAAGAAAAATGTTTTACAATCTCGGCTTTCCAAGCAAAAATGAAATTGCAGAGATTTGTAACATATATGTACATATATATTCGTCTATAAAGATTAGTAGATAACTGTTAATCTATATCCCCAACAGTTTTAAAGCTAGAGTTACCAAATTTAAAAAACAGATTACTGAGGACAGCTTCAAATTACAAAAAGATTTTCTTTTATTTTTTACTATCCGACTTTCAATTGTTAAGCAGTGAGTTAAAACTCGTTATCTGTAGTGTAGTCAACTCCGCTGATATAACTTTACCGTTGTCTGTAATAGCATTCACACTTGACAAGCTTGAAGATGAAATAAATCATATAAGGTATCCGATGTGCTTGGATAATCAGGCAAAGCTAAGGCGACATCGTTGTTTCAGTTTCAGGCCGATTGTCATTGTCGGCGTTCCTTATAGTCAAGATGGCATTTATAAAATGCAAAACGGAGGTTGCCAAAGGCAACCGCAGGACGAGAGTCCTGACCGGGAATATAGTGAAATAAATAAGTAAAGGCATGCTGCATAAAATTCCATGGCGTTCCGCTTTTGATATGTTACAGCTCCAGTTAAAAGATGCGCATATCGGCAAAGAAAACACACAGGCCACACACACGGTCGCACACAGTCGCAGTCTGGCAAATACTAGCAGACAAACAAATGGCAAGCATGTCATTTAAACTGTCAGCTGACTGGTTTCTAGAAAGCACAGCAAAAGGAAGGCAAAGGAAAGGCGCTGCCAGGCAAGCGGCGAGCTGCCTGCACTTGACTAATGCGCAGCTCGGCTAGTTGACAATTTTTCAATGAAATTGAGAAATAGTTGGTCACATATTTACTCCCATGCACTTATGTACGAGTATGCAGATACAAATGTGTGGGCGGCTGTTGTGGTGGGCGGATTTAGTCCTAATGAGGTATGTACATCATACCCACAGTTAGCTTCTCTAAAAAAGCACATGGTTTCTACTAACTATTTCTATCATCAGGCGCTTTTGCTCAGCCTCACCTGACTTAATTATGGTACTCCGATTTCTGACAACAAGGACTATACGGACCTCAACAGCAGCGCCTAAGTCAGCGGGCAAGTATTTTGTTTCGCCTCTGCAATTACCACGCAAGGCACAGCAGACGCGAGGCCAAGAAACCGCTAAGACGCAGCATAGTCACGGCCACTTGTTACATCCTGGCAGCGCTGGCAACCACGGTACGGTCGTGTAACAAGGACGTTTCATGGTGAAATTGGCCGCCGAACTCACCACACTAGCCAGCACACATTGTCGTCATCGCCAGCGACTGTTGCTGCTCCCGTGGGCGTTATGCTGATAACAGCGCGCGAAAATCCCTCGGCTCGCTCATATAAGAACGAAGGCATCAGCGGCTGTGGATTCAAAAGTTAACCGACATCTGATCTGTCAACGTGCTGCAGCAACGGCAACCAACCAAATTTGCCTATTTCGGAAAAGGCCCGTTTTAACTAATAGAATATTACATCGTGTTAAAGCTGAAAGAAAAAAATAATACAGAACATTTATCAAAAGATTTTTGGCAAATCGTGTGTTTTATTAGTGAAAATTCGTGTATCCACTGGAAAGAGTGTTCTCTATTTAATTGTAAGTTGTTTACATTTAAGTTTGTTTACAATTCGGAAATATTTGTGGAGAAAAATTAAATTCCTTAGCTATAATAAATGTCCCGAAAATAATTTGATTTATCTTAGCTCTTTACAGTTTTTTGTTAATGAAGTTAAAGTAACACAGAATAAGTATCTAACATAATTCAGTGTTTTTCATGTTTTCAAAGCGTTGGATTGAAGCATTTGATATAGACCTAGAATTCTTCAAAATTTTATATTTCCGTTTTTTTCTCAAGTTATGTTGAATTTCACGCTATTTTCAAAGAGTAAATTATATATATTTATAATATATATCCTCATAATGAAATGCTGAATTTTGGTCATAGTCTCCAATAAAAAGTAGGTGCAAAAATTCACAGTTCTAATAAATATTTTAAGTTTTATTTAACAAAAAGGCTTTGCTTTCAATAATTATTTTTACACAGGCTATATTTTAAATATATCATATACCAATTGGAATCATAATAAAGTTTTAAATTTTTAGATGTATAACTTAAAGTTGGCTATTTGCTTGACACACTTAAATTTGTAGTTTTTTTTTACGAATTTAGATTATATATTTGATAAAATCTTACAGGAATTTTTTATTCTGTTTAATAACTCAGTCTTGTATTTCTTTTTTGGCATATGTGCGAGTGGTCAATTTTTTTAGGTCACATTGTATTAGGCCTAAAAACTTTAAATTTATCAAGCAATTTAAACATGTATACAATTATTATATACAAATTAATTATTATACATGTCTTTAACATTGCGATAAAAAAAACACTATCTATTCGTATTTTACAAATCAGATTTAACTTTAATCATAGGCACTTTAAGCCACTTTTCAAGCCCCCATAAGTATGCAATTTTTCTTCAATGTTATTTTGTTGGTGAAAGATCTGAAGAAAACACCCCAAACCCAATACAATTTCAATCGCCAGGCATATCAAAACAAATTTGATTATGTGAAACGCTCGCAGCGTCAACTGACATACGACGGAAGGCCGAAGGATCCAATAGGCGACGTGGTAGATGGAGAACATGTCAGTTGAAGTCGTTCGAAATCACAAACAAAAAAGGCAAAAGACAAAAGACATGCCTCAATCAAATTGCAATTAAATGAATAACAGTGAGCCCCAAAAAGCCATGCCCAAAATATTAAATAAACAAATCAAAGGACATTTGTTTGTTGACGGCAATGCCTACACGATGGGAGGGTATGAGAATAGAGATATAGCATATGTGTAGGCTGTCGAGAAAATAGCAGATGTAATATATTCTTTTATTGATAAATTAAAAGAAAACAGAACGCAAGTATGCCCGAACAAAGGTTGCCACAATTTGATGACCCTCCGGAGCGAATGCCTTCTCCCGTTGCCTTTTTATTAGGAGTGAAGTCCGTCGCTGAACCGCCATAACTTGCCGTAAAGAAGTTAGCTACTTCATTAACTGAACGTAACTTAATTAGGCAGCTTACAGAGGGCAGACGGAGCAGCTGTCTCACCTTTAGCCGCATTCAATTTAAAAAAATATGCACAAACTGCGTGCGTTTCAATTGTGCACAGCTAATTCTTGCCACATTTGCGCAGCTTCGCCTGCGGCTAACTTGTGCTCTTCTGCTTATGTGTGTGTTTGTGTGTGTGTTCCCTAAGCAGCATACACATGTATTTTCCATCTAAGACGTTAGCTGAAATTGCTTGTTGGCCTTCGCTTTTGCTTTTGTTTGTTGCCAGCAAAGAAAGCTGCTCATATCCTTTGAGCCGGCTACCTTTTTAGCCAATTGCCTTGGCCAATTTGCCAGGCATTGCAATTTTTGTGGCCGTGGCTGCAAAGTTTTCAACCTAATTAGAAAACAGCAAAGACCCTTTTGAATTTCCGCTGCACTTTCGCTTGCGGACAATCTAATCGCCGCGGCGGATATGAGAAAGCTACAGGGCCAGGCCACAAAACTTATGGCCATAAATTCATATGCCGCCGTTGGCATCGCAGCTAAACTCTCATTTGCACCGGGCTAAAGGTTTATTGTTTGCAATAATGCGGCGACAAACAAGTTTTTATTGTGTACGCTGGCTTCAAAGATGGCGCTTCACAAAAGCTTTTGCTTTGCACATTTACGATTTACGATTGCGGTGCAAATGTCACCGTGAGCCAACGTGATGCGCTGTTCACGTCCATGTCCACGTCCATGTCCATGTCCATGTCCATGTCCACGTCTATGATGAAGCTTGATAAAGTCGGACGAATGTGACGATTTTCCGCCTATTATCAACACAGCTCGACGCTCGACGCTCCACGCTCGCTGCTTTTATTGTGTGGCGTGGAAAATTCGCAGCTGCCGCTGCCACGATTGTAAATCATGGCCGGGTCGCTCCGGCCTTGGTTGGCTGTGCAGTGGCTAGTGTGTGTAACCTGTTGCATGATTTGTTGTCGTCCCCGTTGCAGCTGTTGCACATGCGGGCTGCTATTTATGACGGGCCACAGCGCGTATGTGCAATTTCTCAGATGTACGCAGATATCCGTGCCCCTAAGCGCGCGCTACATTTAACAATTGGCAGCGCACGCACTTTGTTTGCACATCATTATGTGAGTCAGCGCGCACTGGGGATTTGCTAATTTGCTGATTTGCTGATGTGCCATCAATTTGTATTGAAAAGTAAGCCTCGTGGCGCCTGTTCGCATCAAATTGTGCAAAGAAGAAGAAGACCGCCAGAAGGCCGAAAAGTTCGCAAGTCGGGGACTAATTGAAAACTGTTCCGTCCCGTCTTAAGCGGCAAGCTCATTTGCTTGTGCAAACAACAAGTGGTTGGTCACAGGAAACTATAATAACACTTGCCAGTGACCAG
Source organism: Drosophila colorata (assembly GCA_035041545.1). Classification (NCBI taxonomy): domain Eukaryota; kingdom Metazoa; phylum Arthropoda; class Insecta; order Diptera; family Drosophilidae; genus Drosophila; species Drosophila colorata. The sequence goes on along the minus strand of JAWNLD010000680.1, from coordinate 2,340,407 downwards.
TTGCTGGAGGGAGGGAGGGGAGCTGCTCAGCTGCTACGTGCGCTGAGTGCTAAGCACTCGACTTGGGCATTGCATCTTCTGAGAGCAGTCGATGCGTCCAGGAAGTGGAAATGCAGGCAGCCAATGCAAAGACAACAATAAAATGACGGCATATACTTAGCACTTGTGCTGTTCTGTTATGTACTTTCAATAACGAGTCTGGGAGCGTCACATTAACGGCAATGACAATGCGTTCCCCATTGACAGTGCCACAAAGGTGATAGTCTGAGATGGTATGTCCTGCACTCAGACTTTGACTGCGACTCAGAGTGAGTTTGACGCCGTTTATTGCCTGCTAATGGCGCCAAACTGAAGGCTCTGCCAACAGCTGCCAGCTAGTTAAATTTGTTCAAGTTTCCAAGTTGAGTTGCTGGCAAACGTAAATGTCGCCCCGTTCGCGGATTAAGCTGTGCATAACACGCACTCAGCAAACTTTAATGACGAGAACTTTGGCAGGGCAAAGGTTGAAGCAAGCATCGCGTCTTTGGACGCAAGCTCATTTTACGTGGCAAACCTAATTTTTATGGGTTCAGGACTTAACGCAAACTCCTTCGCACAGCTTGCAAGGCCAGCAAAAAGTTGTATGCTGCATTTTGCGCTTTAAGTCCTCCCCCGCTGGAGCTACCCAGAAGCTAGACCAAATATTTGAGCGTTCCATTGCGAATTTCTGTTTGTATTTGTCGCCTGCCTGTCACAATGCCGAAATTTGTTGCCATTTGACATATGTGCATATGTATGTGTCTCGTGTGTGTGTGAAAAATTCCTGTCGCTTCTTTAACTGAAATATGGTGGGGTATATTAGCTGAGTGATTGACGTATGTTGAACGCCGAACTTTAAAATGTATACCTATACCGCCTATACTAGATTTGAATGAACTCTTCTTAATTAACTGTGAATTGTAGAACAAGCGAATTTACATTTATTCGGTCTTACATTTATCTACTTAAAGTGCTGAGTACTAAATATCCCAAGTGAACCAATTTGGAAATTTATTACTGGTTTACTGTCTATAATATAAATATATATATATATCTTTTTCTGTGTAATAAAGAACTTGATTACAATTTTTAATATGACAAAATACGTTTCATAAAAAGTTTTTTACAAAATGGAAAAATTATTGACTGTAAAAAGCGAAATTATTTTTGATATGATTTGGAAGCAAAAAAAAAATACATAAATTTCAAATTTAGTAAATTATTATTTCAAACGGAAGGCTTAAACAATATTCAGGATTAGGGATCTTTTGTCTTCCATAAGATTATAATTAAAGAAAGCTAACATTTTTACTTATATAAAGTTCTATGATAAAGAATGCAAGGCGTTCTTTTATCATGTAAGTAATTAATTTTTTTTTTTTTTTTTTGGGTATACCGCAGTCGATAAGTTTCGACTGGAGTATTGCGACTTTTATTTGTTTTCCATATACACAGAAAAATGTATTTTAAACAAACATATATGGACCGCCCTTGTTTGACAGCTGGAAGAAGCGAATTGATGCTTTAACCGCCGTTTGCACATCTTACAGATAAAGAGAAGAAGACGGAAGACACTTTCCCGTGACATGAATATGCTGCATGCCCAACTTCTGCTGCTGGCGCTCTGCTGCTTGGGGTACGTCTGCAGCTCACCGGTTATCGGCCAGGATGCACGGGGCCAGGCCACAAGCGATGGCGACGGTGACAACGATTTGCTTCTAAATGCCGTAGAAGATATGCCAGATAATGGGGGCGATATCGATAAGCGGGTAGAACGCTACGCCTTTGGGCTGGGGCGACGCGCCTATATGTACACAAATGGAGGCGCCGGCATGAAGCGCCTGCCGGTTTACAACTTCGGACTGGGCAAGCGATCGCGTCCTTACTCCTTCGGTCTTGGCAAGCGCGGTGACTATGACTACGAGCAGGAAAACGAGATTGATTACAGGGCTCTGCCGCCCAGTTACATGGCAGCTGCAGGTGAGTCAGGTGGGCCCACAAAGGGCACTGCACTCTGCACTGAGGGGCAGTGGAAAGATTCAATTTCTCTCATTTGCAGGCAGGGGTAGTCGACAAAATAAGCGAACGACGCGCCCACAACCGTTTAATTTCGGCCTGGGTAGGCGTTAGGGACGCCCACCTTAATGAGCGCACAGATGGGAGCGGATCACAGTTCCAGTCGGGTGCCATTTGTGAGACGCCAAAGAACTTTTAACTATTATCAAAATGCTGTTGCAGGGCTCAGACTTGCACGGAAGTCAAACATAAAAAACATTCCAAAGCTAATCTAAAACTAAGAACTTTGCGTAGACCTTGTTCTATTCAAATAAAAGGCTTGTATTTTCATTTTAGTTCTTCAATTGAGGCGTTAAACTACAGCAACATTTTAGTTTTAAATATATTATACGCTAAATATAAATATTAAATATATTATATGCATGAAGAAATGGCAACCAAAAAAATTTAAAAAAAAAAAACAAATAAAATAAAATTAAAAAAAAAAATAAATAAATAAAAACTGGCGTGTGCAATTAAAATATTAAAATAAATACAAAGTATATATTCAATTATACATATATATTCGATCTAATCCAATTTTATTAAATCCATATAAATATGTACATTTTAATGGGGCATTACTATATAAATAAAGACATATATATAAATGTATTTGGGGTGCAGTCAGAATCCATCGTTGTAACCGAAACACGTAAAACAAAATATTAGTACCGCGTATTAGTATAGTATAGTATATATGTAGTATGTATTGTATACATACAATATATTGAAATACATACTTGAATGCATATATGGCATATTGATGTAACTAACTGTTTAAACAAAGTGATTATTTAAATTTAAATATATGTAATGGTTTTTGTGAATATATTTCAATAAACATCAAACTTGGCACTGCAAAATCGTGCAAGCAAAGCTGCTGAAATTCAACGAAGTATGTTTAAAAAACGTATCGTTTATTTTATTTCCAAATTTAAATTAATACATACAAAACAAAAATTAAAAACGTTTATAACATTTAACCAGAGATTTACGATGAGCTCAGGCCTACTTATACATATATAACCGACTAACTAGATTATATCAATCTTCAGTTTGCTGAGAATAGTGTCGAATGCAAACACCGACGATATGAACGTATAGGGGCTGCACCGTATGATGCCAAAGTCTGGCTCCAGGCTGGGCAAAGCACACGGCGAGAAATTCGGCGTCTGCTGCCCGTGGCGACCAGCGATCGATCCCAGTGGTTTGCGCGCATTCTGCTTCATCTTTTCCTTGCGGACAACGAGTTTTTTAGTTTCGCGCACCATGTAAATTGCTTCCGTGTTGGTCATGTAGTTGTGGATGATCTGTGTGGAGCGTGATAAGTTGAGAAATAATTCAAGAAGAAACTGAGAGGAAGAAGAAACAACTTACCCTTCGTTTTTTGGGGCAGTGGGCAAAGACCCATATCAGAGTGCATAACGTGTTGAATATTTCGCTGTCCTTATCGCACCAGCGCAGCAGCATTTGGGCAATGGTCACAAGGCCGCCCTCCTGAAAAGTGTTCACCGTGGTGCTGTTGTAGCGTGCCAGATTGAGAATGATGCGACTGCAACGCTCGATCAGCTGCTTGTCAACCTCCGAGCGAATGGCCTGCGCCATTATGCCATAGCAGAAGGTGGACATGAACTCCGAGCACCACATAAGTAGGTGGGGCACCGTACGGGAGAGACGGTCTGCAAACAAGCGTAGGTATTATAAGTGATTAGGCAACAATTCACTGGCTTACCAAGCTGATTGAGTACGGCTAACGCATCGGAGGCAATAAAACGACCACGCAAAATACGCACAGAGTCTTGCACCTTGGCTCGTACCGAATTGATGGCCGTCGCCTCCTGGCTGAGCTGCAAGAGGCGCCGCCGTATGGCCTGGAGGCCCGCGTGCCGTTGCCTTCTGCGCGTGCGATAGCCGCGCCAGTATCGCTGAATGACCTTCGCCGCCCGTTTTTGACGCAGATACTCCATCATTTCGGGAGTCATTAGTGCCTGGAAACGCTTGCGTGCTAGAAAGCCGCGAACTCGTGACTGGAAGACCAAAGTGCAGCGACTTAGCAGCCTGAAGTGCTCCTGCTCCACCAACATCAAACGCTTTCCCCGAAATTTTTGCTGCAAATGGATGGTGATCCTGCGAAGCTCCAGAAACTCGCTGCGCTTTTGGCGCATGCTGCGCCTGGCGCGGAATTTGCGCTGCATCCAAATGGTAACCGACTTCTGCTTCTGGTACTGCGCCACAGCAATGCGCATAGCTTGGCGGGCACGATACCGACGCTGTAGAACGAGGGCAGCCTCTCGTGCCTGTTGGAACTGCAGGCGCTGCTGCCTCATGAGCAGCATGGAGCGCAGACTTCTCTGCAGGAGACGCACCTTCTCCACAGTTTGCAGAAAGAGCTGGCGCTGACGACGCGCCTTCAAAGTGGCGCGCCATTTGCGCTGCAAGGATAGTGAACTGCTGCGCATGCGCCGATAGCCTTGCCGCAGGATCCACATCTCCCGCAGGCTGCGCCACCAAAGCTGAATGCGCGTGGCCGCCTGGCGTTGCCGCAGGTAGTTGCTGCGAGAAGACCTCATGGCCAGCTTGGCACGATATCGCTGCTGCACTTGCACAATGATGCCTCGCTGGCGTTGATAGCTCTGGCGCTGCATGCGCATGGATAGCTGAGCGCGATAGCGTTGCTGCACATGGATTGTGGCCAGCTTCAGCTGCTCGAATACGCCTTTCTGGCGGCGCATGGCCAGGTGTGCGCGATAGCGTCGCTGTATTGCAATGGCTGCCTGACGCAGTTCCAGGAAAGCCAGCCGCTGACTCTTCCTCAGCAAATGGTTGCGCCAGTGCATCTGCAGGCAGGAGACGGCCGCTTGGGTGCCGTGATACTTGGCTCGCTGGAAGCGCATGGCCTTGCAGGCGTGGAAGCGTCGCTGCATAGCCACGGCCACTTGGCGCAGGCGTGTGTACTCTGCCCGCTGCGCCTGCATCAGCTTCCGTGCCCGCCAACGTCTCTGCAGCACGACAGTCGCCCTTCTGAGCTGGATAAAGTCGCTGTGCTGCTGGCGCATCTGCAAGCGGGCACGTTGCTTGGCTTGCAGCAATCTGGTGAACACCTTCAGCTGCCGATAGTAGTGACGCTGCCGACGCATCTCCTGCGTTGCTCGCCAGCGTCTTTGCAGGCGAATAATGCTTTGAAGATCCTTTGCGTAGCTACGTCGTGCTCTCACCATATTCAGGCGGGCTCGATAGCGTTGCTGCAGCACCAGCGTCGCAGCTTTCAGCTGCTGGAAACGCTGTTGTTGCCGACGCATCTGTAGCCTGGCGCGATACTTGGTCTGCAGCAGTATGGTGGAGGCCTTTAACTTTCGATAGTTGAAGAGCTGCTGACGCATCTCGAGCGTTGCTCGCCAACGGCGCTGCAAGTTTACGGCGCAATGAACTTGGCGAAGGTAGCTGCGACGTGCGTGAAGCATCTGCATGCGTGCGCGGTAGCGTCTTTGTAGCACCAGCGTGGAGTGTCGCAGCAGCTGGAACCGATCCCGCGTGCGCTGCATCAGCCACTTGTTCCGCATTCCCTGCTGCACAAAGACGATGAGCTGTCGCTGGCGAACGTAGATCCGTCGCTGCTCCCCGGCCAAGCGATGCGCATGCCAATGCATTTGAATGCAGGCGGCAGCTGCGTGGTGCTTCTGGTCGCGCTGCAGGCGCGCTGTAGTTGCAGCAGCCAGCAGCTTTCTGGAGAAGATGCGGCGACGCCAAATGCGCTGTAGAAACGTCGCCGATTCGCGCAGGTGGAGGAACTGTTGGCGGCATGAGCGTCCCTGGCGATGGGCGCGCCACCAGACCTGAATGCTGACAATGCTCTGGTAAACTTGAAAGAGCTGCTTCTGGGCCAGATAGCGACGCGTGTACTTCTGCAGGACAATGACGGCCTGCAGGCGCTCCACTCGGTACAGCTTGACATACTTGCGCATCTGGTGGCCCCGGAAGACGGCTTGTATGCGAATGGCGGCGCGTTCGCGAATGCGACGCCGAATAAAAACATGCAGCCAGCGACGGCGCCACCACAACTGCAGGACACGAGCGGCAGCATGGAACTTGGGCGAACGGAATTTGTAGCAGAGCTGCCAAAGCAGGGAAAGCGTCTTTTCCCGATAACCATCCACGATGTCTGCCGCAGAGATGTCGCCACTCAGCTGGAAGTCAGCATCGCGCAAAGCGCCCAAGGCAAGCTTCACGTTGAAGATGCGCTGCAGCCTGGAAATGGCTGGAACGCGCAGCTGTTGCGTGAGACCGTCACGCAGCAGGATGATCTCCATCACACGGGTGAGGCGAACGCCGTCGCGCAGATCGACGGCCAGGTTGCTGAAGGCATAGTCGAACTCATCAAGGAAGGTCTGCTTGTGCTGGAGCACGTAGCCTAAGCGGCGCAGCTCGCGCGAAATGTCGCCAACGTTGGCCAGCAACTCCGAGGAGAAGCGCAGAAGAATATCCTTGGTTTCCTTGTGCGGCGACTTCTTGACAAACAGACAGGGATTGTGCTTGATGATGCGTCGCTGTTTGGCCAGATCGAGGAACAGCAGCAAGAACAATATCTTTTGCAGCGTGTGCTTCTTGATGGTCTCCGCGTACTCCTCGGTCAGCGTAAAGGCCTTGCTGTACTTTTGCTCCTCGAATTTGTTGCGGAACAGGCGGTTCAAGATAAACGTGCTCAGACCCACAATGTCCCTATTTGATTGCAGATGCAGCTTCTCGCCAAACACCACCTCCAGGCCCAGACGCAGCCAGAGCGGATTGAAGCACAGCAGCAGCTCCAGGATAGTGCGCTGCATGACCACATCCAGGTGCAGATTGCGATCACTGCGTATGCGCAGCGTCTGCTTTTGGACATAGACAGCCACTTTGGAGCAGGGCAGGCGCATCTGCTCACTGAAGAACAACTCTACGGCGGCGCGACGCAGCGACTCTAGTCGGAACTTGGTCAGGTAGTTCATCGATTGCTCCTCCTTGGTGGGTGCCAGCGACAGTTCCTTGTTGCGCACCTCGTTAAACAGCTTGCCCACATCGATTTTGCTATTGGAATCAGCGTCCAGATCGGCGGGTATGCTCACTAATGCGTTCAACCACTTCTTGAAATCCGCCTGGTGTCGCTCCACAGCGTTCTCGTCCAGATACATGGTCGACGCCAAAAAGGGGTCAGCCGTCGTGCTCGCAGCAAAGGGATCTGGATTTATGTATGCTTGCATATATAGGTCCGAGTCGTAGAGTTTAACTGGAGCTGGATCCCGTGCCTTGCGCGGCGTCACCGGCTTCTTCAGTAGCGACATCGTTTGCGACAGCTTAAACTTCTTGGGCTGAGCGTGTGGCCAGGCCTTTGTGCCTCGCGCTGAAGCGTTGGCAGGCGCCAAATGGCCGCCCTCAAAGCGTTGCCGCTTGGGCGGAGAGATGGTCATCGTCTCGTTGCGATGCAGGGACTCATTGCTGGGCGCGTCCGAGAAGCTCAGCTCATGGGAGCGTCGCTTGTGCCCACTGATGCCACCGTTGAGCTGCTTTGCTCTTCTTTCTTTCAGCAGCTGGGAGACGGGGCTGGCCCTGCGCGATTTGTGGCCCACTTCGTGCAAATTAAAGCGACTGGATTGCGCTAAAATCTCGCACTGATTGAACAGCACATCCTGTTGGGACACTATGCTAGTCTCACTGCTGCAGGAGCTGTCGAGGGACGGAATCAATAGCTGCTTCGGCACCAGCTGTGGTTGCTGCTGCAGCTGCAGCTGCAGCTGCTGCTGATGCTGCTGCTGCTGCTGGTAGTAGCGATTTTGTTCGATAGAACGCAGCGGCAGCATCTCATTGAGATTCGGCATGGAGCCCTGTATAGCGATTTTCGATTGCGGCGACAAAAGCGAGAGATTTTTCATAGATTCTGAGTACTTGCGCAGCGGCGAGCCCACAACGTTTATATCCCGCCTTAGGTCTTGCACTTTGCTTCTTGGAGGTGAGTTTGCCACCACTTGAGGCGGACTGGCATCCTCCTCGCGTATGCAGGCCAAGGCTCGGCTCTGTGTGGCGTGAACAATGGTTGTCGTCTTGTTCAGAACAAGCGTTGGCGTCTGCAGCAGCTGATCTGTGCGCGAACAATCCAAAGTGTCAGAGGACATGTTCATTGCATCCAAAATTTTGACATCGAACGTTTTGTTTACAATAACTGGACCGCCGGTCACATTGTGGTCCTCGTCAAGTGCGGTCCCGAGTCGACGTGGCCTCAAATCGTCGGTGGTGACGTGTGTGTGAGTTCCATTGACGCCCAGTGTTGGAGTCGGCCAGGCAGCCAAGTTGCCTGGCATAGGAGCCGATGCCGCTACATGTGCCTTCTCGGCTAGCGGCGTAAATTGCATGCTATCGATTAGATTAAATACATTGCCCGGCGTCATAGGACTAACGTTCTCCTTGCAGTTGCGTGTTTGTGGCGAACTGAAGGATTTAGTCTCGCTTGCATCGCGAGCAAGGGGCACAGGCTTGTACACATTGCGCTCGCTCAGCGGCGCTTTTGTTTCGGATGCTCGAGCAGCCCGTGCAGCAGGCACATTGCGCCACGGCTGCCTAGCAGTTGTTGAGGCGGCTGCTGCCGCACTTGACATGCGCTTCTTTTGATTTACAGATGCGGTTATGCTTTTGTGAGCCTTGCTGCTGCCGGTCGGCGACTTCAGCTGCAGGGTCTTGCCCACTGTGGGAAACTTGCGTGTAGACTTCAGGTAGAAGAGAGAAGAAAGAAACAGGGAATGAATGCAAATGTCAGTTGGGGTGCGTGGTTTTGTGTCTTACCCTCGCCGGCTGGTTGCTTTTCGACTTAAGCATAATCATGACGTCCTTGCGAAAGTTACGATTATCCAACAGCTGCAACGTCTCCTTGCAAGCGATTTCCAGCTGCGGATTCCACACCAGCTCCATGGACACCTCGTCGCGTGCGGGCACTGTGTGCTCCATCCATTCCAGTTGCAGATTGTGCTCCTCTTTAATGGCCTTGGTTACTTTGACCTATAAACAAACCGGGTTAGGCATCGATCAAATAAACGGGTCTGGTCAAGTTGCCAGGCCGACGACTGATCTGTATCTGTTTCTGCCTCTGCTGGCAACTAACCTCAATGTCGTCGTCGCTGGGATTTATGACGCGCACAATGCGCCTCGCCGTTTTGGTAATGGGCACATCCTCAAACTGCACGATTGCCTTGGCCGAAAATGGCGCCATGACCACCGCAGCCGGCTCGCGTCCCTCAACGCGCTTCTTTTGTTTTAGGCGCGACGGCGTCACAGTAATCTACATTTATTGTGAGCATACAAATTAATTACGATTCCTTTTTGTGTTACAGGCAGACCAACCTCAAAGGCGCTCATCTTTATGGTAGAATCAGCTCAGCGGCGAATTCGCAAATAAAATGTCAACAATTAACACTCTTGAACAAATAAACAAAACTTAATAAACAGCAATACAATTAACAACACAAAGAGCGCGACGCGACTATCAAAATGTAGACTCGAAATAAAGCGCCGCCGACGCCGTTGCCATTTTGAAAACAGCTTGCTAGGGTTGCTTTCGTAAGTGAGGCGTTTTGGTATTATTTAGCACATATATATATTAAAAGTGACATCACTTTTGCAGCAATGTGAATGGCAACTTTATTTTTGGCGGTTTCTTCAAAATACAATATTATTTGGTCTCTTGTTTTTAAATTTATTTACAAGTACAACAATAAAACTTAAAAGGATAATTATAATCAAATATAAGTTATGTGAGTCTGCTGGGTGGCAATATATGTGCTGTCTGGTCTTCATCTCCCGCCGTTTCGGCGTACATATTCTTAAGGTAACCGGGAAAAGGCGTTACCGCGTCAAAATCGTCACCACCGTCATCATCTGGTGGCTCGACGGCCACAAAGGAAATGGCAAATCCGCGCAGTGAGTTGCTCTCGTCCGTTTGAAACTTTAGCAGAAGCGTGTCCGAGTTGGAAACAATTATTGGCGGCTTTCGCTTGCCGCAAAATCGCCCATGAATGGTATTCATAGCGTTCCCCTCCTCGGTGACCTCAAGGAAGTCATAGTCACAGCGCTCGGAGAACTCGATTTCAAAGTGAAGAAACTTGATTTTCACGCTGCTGTCCGGATCCGCCTCAATGCGCCAGTCGCAGTACATGTTGCGCTTGTACGGCCGGCTGCCGTAGCGCGGATGTGAGTAGAAAATCTGCGAGTGGTTCGTGGCGCGCAGGTAGCCGCCGCATTCGGAGGCGAACGTTGCCTTGAAGCCCTTGCGCTGGAGGCCTGCATCCGTCTTGAGCACCATAAACATCTCATTGCTGGAGGCAATCACAGCATAGGGCTCTCGGCCGCCGCAGTAGATGCCCAGCGTGGAGCTGTTCTCCGAGCGGCCATCGTAAATGGCCACATAGTCGTATATGCATTCCTGGTGGCTCTCCACTTCAAAGTCGTGGAAGGTCAGCTGTATGCGATGTCCGAGCACGGTCTGGAAGTGCCAGTAGCAGTAAATGTTGCGCGCGTAGTCGTTGGGATAGTTGGGACTGTGCAGCACTCCGTAGGACGAGGTAATTTCGAACTTGCACTTGGTCTCCGTGCAATTGTGGCCGTTCTTGTGAAGCGTGTATCCGTTCCGGCAGCTACATTGGTAGGAGCTGTAGGTGTTCTGGCATCTGTGCTGGCAGCCACCGTTGTTTACTGCGCACTCATCCTCATCTGTTGGACATTTGAAATGGAGCATTCGATTTGGATCAACAAATAAATTGCAACGGGTTCTTACCTATCACGAATTGCGCCACGAACCCGCTTCGCTGCACCGTGCGATCCGAATGGAACTCGAGCCGCAGAATGTTCTGTTCAGAGTTGACAATCGGGGGCAGCTCGTTGCCGCAGAAAATGCCGATCTTCTTGAGCCGGTTGTCGCCCATTTTTGAGTAGATGATCAGGTAGTCGTAGCTGCATTTGGTGTACTGCAATTTGGTACCCTCCAGGTCAAAGTGGCTAAAGTTGAGGAATATGGCATGTTGCGCTGGAGCCACTACCTCCCACACACACTCCTTGGCATTGGGGTAGAAATCGGGATACGCGGGCGAAAAAAGCGTTCCATTGCCTTCGCTGGCATCAACAATACCACCGCAGGCATCTGTAAAATACAAGGTTTTCATCGGAAACATTCGAAATACCCTAACTTCTAACTGCCACTGACCTTCGCAGGTTTTGCCGTTGGCCTGGAGCTCGTAGCCTGCGTGGCAGCCGCACTGGTAGCTGCCCAAGGTGTTGATGCAGGTGTGCTGACATCCATGCTGCATAAACTTGCACTCGTCCACGTCTAGCATCAGAGCGGCAGAGAAGCCAAGCTTCTGCACGGAGCCATCCGACACGAACCTGATGTACATTTGATTGCTGTGGGTTCTAGGATGGATTGAAATGTAGTCTTCAGTTGCGAATCTTTGACCGTTTACTAACTTGATGTTGGGCGGCAACTTGTCCCCACAAAACCGTCCGATCAGCTTCGAGTCGCTCCGACTGCCGTCGCGTATTTCAATGTAATCGTAGATGCAGCCGTCGTGCTTCTCCAGCTCGAAGGACTGAAACTTGAGTGCCACCTGATGGTGAGGTGGCGCTGTGATTCGCCAAATGCACTCCTTGTTGGGCATGTACTCCAGCGGGTAGTTGGGCGAATCTATGGACTGACTTTTGCTCAAGAGAACTTCTCCGCCGCAGACCACTGCCAAACGAAGACATCAGATTGTATGTAGGAAAAAGTTATAGGATTGATCCTCGCACTCACCCTCGAAGCGCGCCTTGAATCCCTTGTACCCAAGAGCTGCGTTGCGATTCACATAGTTGATGAGCATGCGACTCGTCTCGGTGGTGATTACCTCAGCGCTGGAGTTGCCGCAGAGGCGACGAACAAGTGGCGACCGATGCCAATAGCCGTCCCGAATTTCCAAGTAGTCGTCGGTACAGTTCTCCGAGAATCGCAGCTGCAGCTCCTGCAGATGTAGGATAATACGCTCGCCGTTCGTGGCCGTTATGCGCCACTCGCAGGAGCTGATTGAAGCATCAGCGACGGCACCCGATGCCCCCGAGGCACCTTTGGCATCTTGCACGTCACCACTGCCCTCGTACTCCCCGAGCAAGCCGTTGCCCGTGCTGACGTAGTGCGGGCCCACGATCTGGCCGGCGTTCTGCTGAAAGGTGCGTCCGCAGGCGAAGCACTTGTACAGCAGATTGGCCTGTAAAATGTCGCCTCGACTGAGGCGTCGTCGCTGACCCAGATCGATGTGGGCGCCCGGAGCTAAGCCGATGGGCGTAATTGTGTCCAGGTAAGAACTCTTCGAGAAGGAGTTCTTCGCGTAGTGCATGATGGAGTTATAGTCGTAGGGCAGCAGCGGCTCGTCAAACTCCTCCGGGGACAAAACATCGAAGTTGTATGCCTGCCCGCGCATTATGTTTGCCTTGTTGATGATGATGTGCTTGTCCCGGTCGCCGCGAGCGTGCTCATGATGAAAGCCAATGGTGTGGCCCAGCTCGTGTATGATAATGCCAAATTTCTCACAGTTGCGCCCTATGGAGATGGGCTGTCGTCCACTGCCGTTCTTGCCCAGAAACGAACAGCATCTAAGAGGAAGTGCACCGGTTAAGTATTGCGCGACTGTGGCGCAGATGTGGGCCCATAACTCACCCGCAACTCTTGACCGTGAAGTATATGTAGTTGGAGTGCAGCTTGGCATCGCGCTCCACAAACTTGATGCACGTAAAGTTCTCCCAGTAGCGCATGGCTTGCTTGAAGAGCGCCTTGTGGGCGCCGCTGAATGTGGCATCTATCTCGTAGGGTATCACGCCATAGTCCCAGGTGCGCTCATGGCGTACGGTCACGGCACGCCGGGCTCGACTTGGCTGCTGCGGCAGCAAGACATCCTTGGACTCATCAGTCCAGAGTAGCGCCGGTGCTGCAGTTGGAGTCAACTTCGGGGCAGATTTCCCCGACGATTTATGTCGCTGCCGTCGACGTACCTGCTTCCGGCGATGACTGCTGCAATGGGAAGAGGGGGAATGTGAAACGCATGCATCTTCTAATTTATTTGCCTCATTGTTTGGGGGCCTGTCTGGTGCCGCATTTATTCATATTGTTCGTCCAGTGGGTAAACTCCACAATGGCCGCTTGGAGAGGATAACAACCAGCGTCAAGTGGCTGGCATAATTGAAATTGTTGACTAATTGTGCCCCATTGTGCAGCACGTGCTTGAGCGTCCTTAGTGGCCAAGGAACGTCCCATTCAGCTCACTTGAAACTTACCGCAATAAATGCCTCTTGCCGTCCTCCTTTGTTCCCGTGTCGATATTCTGCCGTTGCGGCTTTTTGAAATGAGTTCTCGTAGTTGATGATTTGGACTTGAACTCTGACGCTAATAACTGTGAGTCGAATATCCTAGGCCCGTTCTGTGCATTGGCTGTTTCTTTATAAGAACTCGATTCAGGCGCCTGAAGCACAATAAATTAGAATATCGTGTGGATTAAAATGTTCTGGTGCACTCACCTCGACCGCTTCTAGCAGGCCATAAAAGTCTTCGGGCCGCTCTTTGAAATCAAAGTCGCAGTCGTCCTCTAACGCTGCCTTTCGCTGCAGTCCCATGCCCTGAGCCAGCTCCAGTAAGAACGAGAATGCCAATGATACCGCAAACATGAGAAACAATTTCACCTTCAGTGGCATGGCGCGCGCTCTGTATCCCTTTATACTAGTATATGTATGTAGGCTTGCAAACTTATTTCTTCGCGCGCGTCTCACGACCGTGCGGGGCCAGGTCAGAGTTATAACTGAATTCCTAAATGCCGCGATTGCCGAATTATATTAGGCGCAGTTACATACAGAAATTCCTAAGGGTTCTTGCTCTGCGGCCACGGGTTCAACAGGTATAAGAGATCAAAAGGGAAACAGAGACAGCAACAGCTCGCGGGGGAGAGGAAGCAGAAGAGAGCAGCGCAGGCAGGAGTCGCTATGGCAACACAACGCGATCTGTCGTCATCGACAACAACAAGACGCAGATTAAATCGCAAAGAGCATTGAGTTCTGGAATGATGACGGCGTTCGCGACTGGAACTACATAAGTCCGAGCCATCCTCATTGGCATTTCAGGTCGCCCATTGTCTGTTTGCCTGCTGTGGCTTGTTTGCATTCAATGGGTTTGATTTGGGTTTCCCTACACCTTGACATTGTCTTCTGTCTACCTGGGATGAAGCTGGACTCGCGAGCACTTCGAGCGGCACTCGGTTTAGTTCTGAGCACAAACTAAACTCGGGATCAGGTGTTGTCTTGGGTATTTTAGGGCAGGTCATTAATGACCAGCCATAAATCCGGCGAGTGAACGAAACTTTTCGCGGTAATTCCAACAAAAAATGATATTGAAAGGCACCATAAACAGACTTAAGTCCACTTGAAATGCAGCACACATTTCGACGGATCTTTTAACAACCCTCCAGCCCCTAATTAAGTAATCCAAATTTGTAGTTTTTAAACGTACTAATTAATAGTTATATATTTAATTACGTATTAAGTTGATTCAAAGATTCGAAAATTATACATACTATACATACATAACCCTCTGTTTAAAGTGTAAAATGTTCAGTTAGATTTTGGCAAACCTTGCGCTAGGGCCTAAATTGAAAGTATAGAAAATGCACTAGGAATCGAAAGTATTACTCAGAAAATGCCATAGTAACTGCAAGTAACAGGAAATCGCAAGTATATATAAAAATGATTACACGAATTGCACATTGAGCTTAAGGCTTTAAGCACTAGAGTAGATACATACATACAATAGACAGATCGGTGTACTACAGGATCAGTAGCGTTAAGGAAGTGCCTTAATGAAAACGTCAATAAATATTATATCGCAATTGCTGGGCGTTCGTGAATTTTACATACATATTTCATTATTGGTTCAAATTAATTTGCCTACGGTCCTCTACTAAACCGATCAAATTATTTGTGTAGCTAACAAGTTTTTCCCCCTTTTAGCGATATGCTTGACATGCTATAACCTAACGATTTGTTCTGAATATCTTTATGTATACTTAATATTCGATTATGGTCAAAATGAAGTCTATGATTATGTTAAGAGAGCAAAAATGTTGCTATATGTACGCGACGATATGCCTAAATAGTTAAATAAATTCCGTTTTAATATATTGTCATGATTTTTGTGCGTCTCCAGCATGTGAGTCCTCCTAGAAGTAGCTGATGGGTACGGTGTGCCGACTACTGTACTCAGCATTCGCCAGCTAGTTCTCGTTGAAGTCATCGTACTCCTCTTCGGATTTCTTGTAAATGTGTTTGTAGTAGCCCGGAAAGGGTGTAACCATCTCGGAGCTGTACGAATCTTCACATCCTCATCGCTGTTCTCAAACGGATCAACGGCCACATACGATGCCGAGAACCCCTTCATGGGCACCGAGCTGTCCGTCTTGAAGCGCACCAGCAGCGAGTCGGTCATCGAGATGATGTCTTGGGGCAGCTGCAAGGCGCCAGCAAGCGAATGAGCCACAACAATTAATACAACAATGGAATTTTAGCTTACCACATTGCCGCAGTATTGGCCGTACATGGGTCCGCTGGTGTCCTCCATGCCCGAGAACACCTGCACGTAGTCGTAGGTGCAGTTCTCGCTGCTTTCAATGTCGAAAGTGAGGAAGAGCAGCTGCACATTGCTGTTGGCCGGTGCTTGGATAGTCCACTCGCAGTCCATGTTATCGTCGTAATCCTGGTTGCTAAACCGCGCATGGGAATAAAACTGTTGGACGTGATTTGTGGCACGCAGATAGCCACCGCAGGCTGCAGAATAGCAAAGGGATTAGCGTTGAAAGACATATAGCCTCTGGTATTGATTGCAGCACTTAATTTACGTACAAGTCGAATGCAATGCCATAAATCCATTCATCTGCTTGTTTTTGTCCGTTTTGAGCACCATATAAAGCTGGTTGGTGGTGGACGATATGGGATAAGGTATCTTCTCGCCGCAGAATCGACCCAACAAGGAGCTGAGTTCCGACTCACCATCATAGATGGCAACGTTATCATAGGCACATTCCTGGAAATTGGCAAAAATACAGATTGTCTTGTGCTCTACAGCGAAATGATTCAAATGAAATTCACCTGGTGCGACTCCACATTAAACTCGTTGAAAATAAGCTTAATGCGATGTCCCGGCGTGGTCGAGAAGTGCCAAACACAATCAGCGTTTGGCGGATAGTTGTCCGGGTAGTTGGGACTGTAGATGGTTCCAAACGAGCCCGAAATCTCGTTCTTGCACTCCCCCTCCTTGCAGTCGTGTCCATTCTCGTGCAGCGAATACCCATTGTGGCAGAAGCACATGTAGGATCCAATGGTATTGCGACACTCGTGCTGGCAGCCTCCGTTGTTCACAGCACACTCGTCGATGTCCGTAAAGAATACGGCAGCGAAGCCCGTGCGCTGAATCGACTTGTCCGAGTGGAACTCGACGCGCAGCGCGTTGCTGTCCGAGGTGGCGGTGGGTGGAACCGCGCTGCCGCAAAAAGTGCCAATGCGCTTTAGTCGATTCTCCGTGAGCTTGGAGTAAATTGTTACCGAATCGTAGCCGCAGTCGGACTGCTGATGCGCCGTGCCCTCCAGATCGAAATGCGTAAAGTTCAACGAAATTTTGTGCTTGGGCGGTGCAACAATCTCCCAAATGCACTCCTTCAGCACGGGATAGAATTCGGGATACGAGGGGGAGGTAATGGTGCCATTCGGATACTCGATGACACCCCCGCAGGCATCTGAATGGAAAGCGGACACATAGATAAGGTCATTAGGACAGCTCTTGCTGGCACAGCAACTACAGCGACAGCAACAACAACAGCAGCAGCAACCAGAGGGACAACCACGACAACCGTTGAGCCAACTACTCACCTTCGCAATGCTTCTTGTCGCTGTGCAGTTCATAGCCAATGTGGCAGCTGCATTCGTAGCCGCCGAGCGTGTTGATGCACTCGTGCTCGCAGCCATGATTCTGTGTCTCGCACTCGTCTACCTCCTTCATGAATACGGCCGAGAAGCCCGCCTTCTGCACCGATGTGTCCGACACAAATTTCACGTACATCGAATTGCCACTTGACCTGAAAGTGACGACGAACAAAGCAAAGTTGGTGTGAGTGTGTGTGCGTGGGCATGGCTGGGCTGTGGGCTGTGGGCGGTGGACGGTGGGCTGGGGACTGCCACTTGTCGGCACTCACTTCATGTTCGGCGGCGGTTTGTAGCCACAGAAAACGCCAATTAGCGGCGCGTCGTGGGCGGGTCCGTCTCGCACCTCCACATAGTCATAGACACAGCTATCATGGTTCTCGACCTCAAACGACTGGAATTTCAGCGCCACTTGGAAGCCTTTTGGCACCGTAATTTTCCACACGCATTCCTTGTTCGGCAAATAGTCGAGTGGATAGTTGGGTGACTCTAAGCGACCCTCCGAGTCATCCACTGACAAATCGCCGCCGCAAACAACTAGGCAAGAGAAATGTCACCAGTTTGTCGGGAGTTTTTCTTCTGATTTTTTTAGCTTTCTCTACTTACCATCGAACTCTGCTTTAAAACCGCGATAGCCGTCCGCACGATGGGTATTCACGTAGGTCAGGAGCATGCGGCTGGATTGGGTGGTGATCACATCTTTGGCCACCTTGCCGCAGAAGCGGCCAATAAGCGGCGACTTGAAGTAGTAGCCGTCGCGCACTTCCAGATAGTCAGTGTCGCAGTTGTTCGACTTAAATATGTTCTATAGATAGACAGAAAAATTAACATAATCCCAATCGTAAGAACGTTACCGTGCCCGTTTCTACCATATTATCCAGTCGCAGCACCACCCGTTCCCCGTGCGTGGCCGTTATGCGCCACTCGCAGTGCTCGGTCTCGTTGCTCAGGGCGCCCGCCGTATAGTAGACGGGGCTGGCGAATATGCCCGTGCTCTCCTGAAAAGTTCGACCGCACTTGGGACACTTGTACAGAAGATTGGCCTGTGCAATGTCACCCTGGCTGAGCCGCAAACGCTGACCGATCTCCGGCCTTTTGCGACCCTTCACCTCAATTGGTAGTATGGTGTCCAGGTAGGTGCCCTTGGAGAAGGTATTGCGCGCGTAGTGCATAATCGAATCGTAGTCGTAGGCCATGCCTAAAGAGTTGACCTCATCCATAGACAACATGTTGAAATTGTAGTCCTGGCCCTTCATAATGTTATTGTGCTCTATAACGACGTGCTTCTCGCGATCTGGACGCGTGTGCTCATGCCAGAAGCCAACCACGTGGCCCAACTCATGCACTACAATGCCAAATTTGTCACAGTTACGACCGATGGAAATGGCCTGTGGGCCATTGCCGCGTTTACCAACAAACGAACAGCATCTGCATAGGCAATAAATATTGACCAAATTAGGATAAGCGCAAGAAAAAAGGTAATTTTAGAATGCCGAAGCTCGAATACATCTGCAGTCATATATTATACTATAAGGATTTCCAGGCCTTGCCAACCTTTGGTAATCATTTTCCACTCAATCTTAATTTAAGTTTAAGTTTAATGAATAAAACAAGTACGAATCTACTCTTGTTATAGTATTAATACTCGTTCATAGTTTAATAACAACTTAGAACAGTCAAAAACTGTCGTAATGATTCTTGTAACCTCAACCTCAAATCCTAAAACAGTATTTTTGGGAAAATATCGATTTTTTTAATTTGTGGGGCGATCATGCGGTTACTTGAGATCATCAGTAAATATCATCAATATTTTGGTGACTCTACCTCTAAATCTGAGGGAGATATAGATTTCACGATGCCACGCCCCCAGTGGCCGAAGACTAAAAATCGAAACACTGTGTCTGACACGAATATACACGAGTATAGATTTATATTTTGAAATCTATGGCTTCAATAGCTGCTATAAAATGTGTGTTCATAAGGGCGGACGAAGAGTTGGACACACAGCGCCAAAGTAGAAATAAAATTAATCTTTTCGGTAGCAATGATTTCTACAAAATGTTTGTCAGCCACAATAATTAACCTGTAGATAAATATCAAACAAAAACACGAGGTATCAATCTAGTGGCGAAGCCACATTGAAGCTCCAAAATTTCTGATAACAAATTTTGTGACGAAAGATATTCAAGTTAATATATGAACAATTTCAGATTATAAACAAGTAAGAGGGCTGAGATCTCCCGACTAGGAGATACAGAACCCAGAGGCGAGCTGTTACATACATTTAAACCTCTTTCCATTTATACACACATTCACAAAGTCACATACACACTTTACATATCGTCTGCGCTTGGCCCCACAATGGAAAATTAATTCTTGAATAACTTTTAAACTAAAAGTATGATCGTTATGCCATTTTTAGTGCTTAATGAGAATATCCAAATCTATGTTCAAACCCAAGCGCAAGTCTGTAGTATTTGATTTGCGTTTTTTTGATTTCCGAATATTCATAATCTGCGTAATACTTACAAGCATATACTTAATTTGATGGCTCTAGCTCTTATAGTCTCCGAGATATGCCAACCAAGTCTAAAAATCGATTTGAACTTGAACTGCGTATTGATTAGGAGAATCTAAAGTCGAAAAGTTTAGGTCTCTAGCTTTTGTAGTTTCCGAGATCGCTGCGTTCATACAGACGGATCCTGATCAAGAATATATATACTTTATGGGGTCGGAGATGCTTCCTTCTGCCTGTTACATACATACAAATAGTTGGGCATTCGGCCCTTTAAGCAAAAAGCTCCAGCTCCTGTGTAGCTAAAAGTAATTTTTTGCGATGGCGTATTCGAAACACAAATTTTGATATGCCTGAACGAATTTCTGAAAGACCCAACAGCCCCCATCAGCTCCGAATATGTACATTTTTTGCGACTCACTTACAGCTCCATGTCATGAACCAGATGAGCTATCACATGTTGGTCATGGTATTTGGTACGTGGTATGTTTTTCTTCTACTTTGAGCGATGCCTTTCAATCGGTACATAACTTGATCTGAACGGACCATCATAGCAAAACTTCAAAAGTTCGCGTACATATTGTGTCGCGTATTTATAGGGATATTAAGCAGGTAAATACATTTATGTAGACTCACCCGCAGCTGCGTATGGTGAATACAATGTAATTTGGATGTATTTCCGCATCGCGCTCAACAAACTTGATGCACGTAGAGTTCTCCCAGTGACGCATGGCCTGCTTGAACAGCGCCTTGTGCAGGCCGCTGAAGTTGCCGTCGATCTCGTAGGGAATGACACCATAGTCCCAAATGCGCTCCTTTTTTGCGGTTACGGCCCGCGCAACGCGGTGATGATGTTCCGGTCGCTTCAGGTTACTGTGGAGGAACGGGATCAAGAGGAGAACAAAAACGGAGTTGTGGTCATGTTTAAATCTTTGTGCAACAATTGTGGGCGAGTCGAATAAAAGTTGTCCATGGCGTATGCGTAATTTTAATTGCCAACAGTTCTTCACTATTTTTGGCCGAACTTTTTGCTCGCGAATTTCTATTTAAATTCATAACTTTTCAATAGCATACAATTTTATTTCGAATGCTTGTGGGGGAGAGGGTATGTGTGTGGGTGTGTGTGTGTATGTGGTGTTGCGGCAATGTTCATAAAATGAGTGTTGTTTGTGTAAAGTTTACGGCCAAACCTCTGAATTGAATGGCCAGTCATTTACAGCAGCCAGGAAATGGCAACGGAAGCGGATGTGCTGCCTGCGGTTCAAACCATGGAGTGGTAACTGTTAACTTACTCCGTGTCTGGCACTCGAGCTTCAGCCTTGGAACTCTGCTCGGCACTAAGACCATCTACACCCCCAGGCCGGTGCAGCTCATCAATCTGCGGCTGCGTTAAGGAAACATTCAGATGCGACGGAGTGCCACGGCCTCGACCCCGGCGGCGATGTTGGCGATGCTTCTGCTTCTTATGGTGCTGATGCTGCTGTTGGTGTTTGTGCTGGCGTTGGTGCGGGTGCTGGCCCTGTGGACTATTCAGCTCCTCGCGTAGGCGCTGCACTTTGCTGACATATTCAGCCCATTGGCTGCTGCTGTGGATGCGACCAAAATGTTTTAAGAAGAGCTCTGACCCTATGTCCAAAAGTACCTACCGATGCTTGGGGCCCCGTCTGTGCCTTCTTCGCACCACGCCCTGTGCATGCAAGAAGTCCACATCGTCGTCCAGGTGCATGCCATTGCCTCCTGCGTTACTATACACATTGGGCATGGTAGATCTCTGCGTGGGCAACGAGGTTGGCACAATGTGCTGGCGTCGCTCGGCGACAAAGTTGTTGCCTGAATCGTCTTCAATGTCCTTATTGTTCGATTGTATTTTCCGCGTGTCCACATTGCGGTGGAGGGTCTGTGATTTGTTAAACTGCAGCAAAGCGGGTGCAACATTCGTCTCTGCACTGAATGCCGTGCGACGTCGCTGAATCACGTCTGCCTCTGGCGCCGTCAACACCTCGTTCTTGTAGCTGGGCGGGTGGGCAATGTCGGATGGGGTCTGCGCGCTGGGCTTCAACGGCTCGTTAGCGCCCTGAAGGCATGATAAAGGGTCACGCTCGGAAATCCGCTTAGGCTTTCGGGCAACTTACCAGGCTAGCATCATTGCTGCGAATGCTACTTGCTTTGGTCAACGGTTGTCCGGTTGTGTGGCTTACGATACCCCCGCTGGGTAGTTTGGTCTTTTTACGTATAATGTCCGTCAGGCCCTCCTCCTCGACCTGCAGCCCCTCGTTGTAGACTTCCTGCTTGAGCTTCTCTAGGTCGAGTTGAAAAGTCGCATTGTATTTTGCCGGCTCTGCAGCATCCGCCAACATGTGCTCGTTCGCCTTTTTCGGCTGCAGTTCCTCCTCCGGTTCCCCGTCGTCGATTGGTGTGTGAGCCACCACAGGCCCCGCATCGCCATCGGGCAGCGCAATGTCGCCCATGAAGCCGCCTGCAAGATAAATTGTGTCGCATTTAAAGAAAATCCATCTTAAATTAGAGAAGTCGCCCGCCAGATTCTCGTTCCATAACTAACATGTTGTTTTAATTATAAGCGACAAGGCAACGAGCGCATACATTTTTATTTTAATTGAAATTTCATGTGGTAACGCTTGTCTGGCTGCCTAGGCTCAATACAGCCTGGCCCGACGCGCCCTTCTCGTAATTTATAATTTATACAAACAACGTACGTTGGGTGCGTGGGTGCCTGGGCGCTGCCTCGGCAGGAGCATAACAGACGAACTGTTGTTTGCCTAGCGGTTGGATAGACACTGTATATCCATTTAATCAGTACATCACTGTAGCTGTGGCCAACTGTCCAGCTCGGCCGTCAGACACTTTGTTTGCTTTAGCCGGCGAGAGTTACGCGACGTATATATATGCATGCTGTGGACACACATGTGGCCAGTAGCCAGCGGCCAATAGCCAGTGTCGACTGCCCAGTGTCCAGTACCCAGCAACAAAGATATCAGTTAATACGGAAAATATGAAATTGTTGCCACGTCAGACTCAGGCATGTTAAATAAAATTAATTAAGTGCGTTTGTTATAGCCACATGCCATAAAAGACATAAAGGCAAATTATTCCTCCCTGCAGATTATTCGCCCTGTACACAGAACACGTACTATTTGTAATAATAATTTATATACAATTAACTGCCCTTTAAAAACTTTATTTGTGGATTAACACACTAAATATGAAGATTATAAAATATTAGCTTTTTTTATTCTCATCATAATATTTCCTTATGGCCATCATAAATTTCAAGATTATTTATAATGAGGTTGAGCAGTTGTCGCTACAGGTAGGTTGTGTCTTGACGGACATAACCTACTCATATATGTCATATATCTTCATAGTACGTTAGCACTCAGAGTAAAACGTCCAAGTGCGAGCGTTAAAGAATTCGGAACGGTATCTACTTAAAATTGTATAAACAATTCGATCTTGAATAGAAATAAGAACTAACTACTTGAATTAAGTACAACGCACTTATTACAAGAAATTACGTGAAATGAGCATAAAAGTTTGTCATGAAAGTAAAACGTTTTCTAGAATTGTTCTTCTAGTAAGATGTTTAATATTCAGTTGTTAAATGCTCACCCTTGCCAAATTTTAAGAACACTTGGACTTGATTTTTTCTAAAAATATCTAAACTATACAAGTAAATGTAAATTTATAAGCTGAAGCCTTTGAACGCAATACTAAATTTAAGTTAGGTTAGAGGGCTTAACTGTTGCTTTACTATAATAAATTTTTTAATAAATTTAATGTTTATTATGCGACAGCTATACAATATTCAAATTACAAAGATCCCAAAAACTATAGCGTAGGATTAAAAAATTCGGTCATATTTATTTTGTATGATTAAGTTATCAAAAACGAATCAAACCATAGGGACCTATGAAGGGTTAATGTAGCAGCGATCGAGGCACTAGTTTAGACTTACTCATGAGGACGGACAGAATAGCAGACATGACAATAGTTAAAATTCGATGTACTGTATAGAGACGGATATGCTTTTTTCTGCCTATAATTCAATATATTTGAAAACTTTACTATTCTCACTATTCAGTTTTAAAGCTATCATTTTTCGTTTCTTAGATAACTTAAGTTGAATTTAGTTGAAGTCGTTACATTGAAACCTGAGTGATTGTCTAACGGTTTAGGTTTTAAGTGTGCGGTGTATCCCAGTTTCAAAAGCGCGCAATGGAAAAATTTTCTTTTTTGTTTTTTTTACTCGTTTATTATTTTTATGTTTACACATAATGCTAGGGTATACGTTTTAATTGTTATTACACTGCGATCAAGTATTACGCTGTCGGCTACACCCAACTGAAACGCTCTCTTCTTTTCGCTATACTTTTAGGGGTAGAAAAAATACAAATAGTAAAAAAAATCGGCATTGATGCAATTAATCCTGTATATTTAGTGAGGAAGACCGGTATTATTGTTAACGGCTTTTGACTTTTGGAGACCGCTTTACGTGTCCCATTTTTGCCATGCCATTGCAGGCGCACAACATAAACTATCTCAGATGCAGTGGCAGCAGGCGATATGATTATTGCAAATGCTGCCGCAAATCCAATAAGCTTAAAGCTACCGGGGCATGCCACCTCCGAACAAGTAGGTCAACACTTGGGGGAGAGAGCGCATAAAATACACAGGTTTCAACAACAGATACGCACGGCAATTGCCTTTACGCAGTATGCTTTCCTTTTAAAGGATTGCCGGACTTTGCAGCACATTATGGAACAACGAGCATCCGTGTTCGAATACTACGGTAGATAGAATAATTGTTAAAATTTAATTTTATGCGTTAGCTTGTAACTTGTCCCCATTGGTGATGGCGATTGGCAATCAACGCAGGGACCAAACCATAACAGTTAGAAAAATGAAATTTCCACAGTATTTTTTTTAAAGCTAATTTAATTAGTAAAAGCTAATTTAGAGTCAGATTATATTAAGACTAAATTAATGACTCAGAAAAATAAATAAAAAAACTAATTATAAATAAAAAATTTAAGAAAAAAAGTTCGTCAAGTAAAAATAATTTATTTCAGTTGATTCCTTATTGGGTTACCTTAATAGAAAAATTCGAATTTTGCAGACAAAGAACGACAATCATACACTGACGTGACCAGGGATTCTAACCCTAGATGGCTAAAAATGACTAAACAAGTCGACAACTCATTTACCGGATGGACTAGTATGCTTTTTCGTTTTTTGATTCATTAGAATTCCCAACGAGTTCAAGCTTCAGACGAATGGCAATTTGCAAACACAATAGCAAAGTCTGCTGAAATCCGAATTCAAAATATCGAATAGCCTTCTGTGGCAGCGACTATAACGGCAGTCTGGCATATGGAAACCACTACAGCCAGGGGGCGTAGGCAAGGAACGGAAAAACCAAATGGTTAAAGTGAAATCCAATTGTCCCTCGTTTTGCGGATACAAATATCAAATGCATTAATTTGCCCTGGAAGGCTCTTAGAAACACAATATTCACAATATCTTATATAGCCAAAACGCAGGCGTAAGATACGACATAATAAACAAGTTAGGATAATTTTTTTAATAAAGGAGCTCTAACATATAGAAAACATCCAGCTTTAAATTGTGTTATATGATCTAGGCCAAATTCATTTTTTGTGCAATTGACAAAACAAATCAAACTGCTGACTTCAAAAATGTATCGTATTTACAATTGATTTGAAAAGCAAACATGTATAGTTTAACCATTATTCCGAAAGAGAACAGGATTCAACATTTACTTATCTATATACAGACATATTGGTTTGTTTGTTTGTGTGCCTATGGAACGCAGCCGTAAATTGTTACAACGGATACCCTGCAACAAAGTGTAAGGGTTTTATGATTGAATGGCAGGATGATACGCTGCGAGGATATTTCTTATATACATACATTGATCATATGCATATGCAGCCTAAATGTATTTAGTGTTATACTCATATATCATCCTATAATAATAAAACATGTTCGTAGCTTTAACTGTTGTATTGGGTTTGTTTGGATAAAAATATATTCATAGCATGTAAAATTCAAATTTATGTACGCTCACGAGCGTACAGCATGTCGTATGATTGATACGCAATTTTTATGAATTCCTGTAGAATTAAGTTTAATAAAAAACATAGTTATTGTTCATTGAGAGCTAAACGTTGAAACGAAGTCGAGGTAAAAAAATGTTCAAAGCATTTAAACCAGTTAACCAAAGCGAATGTTGCAGGGAGAAAAAGAAACTGCGCCCGAGAAACAGTGAAAAGCCAATGCACTTTGAAGCACAGCAGGCGAGAAAACTTGGCACATAATGCGTCGCAAGTCTGGTAGACGGCACTGGCAGTCTTCGACTAGTTGTGGCTATCGTCCTAGCAAGGATATTTTGCCCACGCAAATGCTGTGAGTAAAATGCCAACGGGCACTCAGAGGGGTTAGAGAAAAAAGAGAAAAATCTAGAGAATTAGAGATAAAGAGTGAGATGGAGGAAAGCAAGAAAGCAAACGTGCGTAACTCAGAGTCCGTGTACAATTTCATTACATTTAAGTTAAATGCCTTTAGCTGGTGTTTCATCCGTCCAGTTTGGACGTCTGGCCGGCTCGTCTGCCAGACAAACAGTTCGCACAAGTGAAAGTAATTAAATTTTTGAGCACCACCTCCGCCTCCGCTCAAGCCCGCATCGTTTACACTAACGAACCGACGCAGAAACGTGCCGCATGGGGCCAGGGCTGGCTACTAGTGGATACTGGGTCCAGTTTTGGAACCCCATTTTTATGGCGACCGCAAACATGTTAACACATCTGCCAAGTTGCAGTTTTGAGCGAATGTTTTGTGACCCCCTTTCCCCTGCCCAGCGGCGTATGCTTGCGCGTTTGCTGTCTGCCAGTTTATTAGCCTTTGACGCACTGAGAACAGAATTTAATTAAAAATAAACTAGCTGCTTTCTCCAACTACAACGGAACTGATTATGTGATTTAGCTGTCTGACTATACGCAGCATGCAACAGCGACAACAACAAAAACACCAACAATACCAGCAAGAACAATATCCTGTAGCGGATCAGGACAACGGCGCGATTTACGCATCAGGACAACGGCACGATTTACGCATCGGCAGCAGCGACAGCCACGTTGAACCCTTTGTGGGTCAAAATTAAATAATGAAAGAGCCCATCGAGCTGTCCCCTAAATAATTGCCAGCTTGCTTTTTTGCCAACTAGCTTTCCAATTGCTTTGCTGCGGTGCTGTGGGGCCTGTGTCATAAAAGGAAAGATTTCAAGTATTTCTATATGTTCAAATAAATTCCAAACGATTACACACGCCAACAAAAACTAAGCACTCGTCCGACTGATTTTGTAAATCACTCTTTGATCCTTGCGATTGCCGCCAGTGCTCACAATACGAACGTCATTTCGGTAATTGTGGCACCAGTGTGTATGAGCAACGTATAAAGAGCGGAAATGCAGTTCCCCGAAATGCATTAATAGATAAATGTGTATGTGCATGTATCGTATGTATCTATAATTATGCTTATGGGCATGCATGCGTGATTACAGCGGCCATAACAATAATGTTTAATTTGCAGTGAATGCCTCACGGCCATCCTGAATGGCCGGACATACGAATTTATCAGGCCTAAATTATGTTTTGATAAGCGACCAGCAAACAAATAGGGGAAACGGGCAACCGTTTGGTCGAAATTAAAGATGAAATCAAAGCAAATAAGTACAGGCAGAAAAATAAAAGCATCCACGCGCAGGCAAACGGACAAACCAATCTGGGCACCAGCAGAGACAACATTCAAGCCCGCCCCACTATTCCTCGTTGAACCATCAGACTGGCCGGTAGAACTTCCGGCATTTTGGACAACAATAGAGAATTGGAATGGTGAAACAACACATTTTTGATTCGAGCAAGATTTTCTACTTATACGCTATCCTAACTTCGTATACCTCAGTTGCGAATTAGTAGTTATTACACTGTGTACAAGTATTGCGCAGTCGGTTATCGATTGTAAAATTATCTTTGTATACCCTAAACCCATTGAAAATGGGTGAAAAGGGTATAATGTTTTTGTACAAATGTATGTAACAGGAGTGTCTTTGTGTGTATGTGTGTATTTGTGATTTTGTATATGTATGAAAGAATGTATGAAATGTACATACATATGTAACGAAAACTCACAGCTGGGTTCAGGGTATCTGCTAGTCGGGCGCTCCCGAATAAAAAATATAAAAAAAAAATATAAAATAAAATAAGATTCTGTTGGTTAATTGTTCATTCATTTAACTGGGAATATTAAATAGATCTCAAAATGCATCTAATATTAAACTACCAGCGTGTGCATTTATAAATATCCCCACTTCCATCCAGACTCGCAATGTGTGTGCGGCAGTTCGGACATAGAACTGTAGTGCAAGCAAAATCGGGCCAATTTTTGAGTTGTCCGAACAGATTTATGCTGGACAACTGCGTCGAAGTATTTATGCCATGCGCCACTCAATTCCCGGCTCATTCACTTACAGTCCTGGGCACTTGGCACCTTCCCCAAATATGGAAACTATATTCCATTGCTGCGTCGAAAAACAAATGATAAATATTCGAAGTGGAATCTGACTACTCTGAGCTCTCTCGCGGTTATAAAACATTTTGCGTGGCATCATTTTGAAATAAAACTTTGCCATTGAGTGCAAAATATTTTGCGCGCAGTTTTTCAATTTGAAATGCGGCTAGAAAACATTCATCGCGGCCACATGATGTGCCTGAATGTGAATATGTGTTGGCGCGTGTGTGTGTGTGTGTGTGTGCGTTGCACCTACACACAAAACTCGCCCGAACTTTATTACTGTGTAGCTGCCAGGCAGCGGCAACGGATACAGAAGCCTCACAGGTTCAATAAACTCTTATTGCACTACACACCTTCCCCGCCTGCCCCACCTATCCCACCATCCATAACTTCGTCTGGTGTTTGTTGTTGCATCTGATAATTGTGCCCTGACAACAGCCCCAAATACTGTGCACGGCAGAGTTTATTTTTGAACACACATGTTTTGCAAACACAAAATCACAACAAGCGAAAAATATTTCGGAAATTATAGACCCAATTCAAGAAGACAGTCTCATTATATGAAATCCCGAAGTTCTTGTATAAAATAAAAATATTTCCAGCCAAAGATTTCTTAATTTAAGATATCAAAACAAAGGTACAAATTAAATTTATTTTTCGGATTGCCGACGGCTTAAAACTCTGACAGTAAATACTTACTTTATAAACTCGAAGATTAAATACCCGTGCTATATAATGACTTTTCCAAAAGCAGCTTTTCAATACTATAGTCCAACATTGAACAGATTTTGTTTATATAAATAAGTTGATGTATTTGGAACATAAGCATATAGGCGGGAACTTGACTAATGAGATTACCTGATACCCTACAATTATAAAATGTAAATTTAAATAAAATTATAAATAAACATAAAAGGTGCACATTAAAATAAATTAGATTGCTCTAGACGAGAGGAATCGACTGGGTTATACCCCAAACCCTATTAAGAAAAAAGACCTATAGAGCAAACAGGAGAAAATAAAAAACTGTACGTCTAGTTGTTTTGAACCTAGAACCTACTGACACTTGAGCTACATCTCACATTGCGGCGCCACACGACATTTCTTTATATCTCTTTACGTTAAAGCTCAACTTTATTAATACTACATGCATACTGCAAAATCGCAAACAGCACAAAAAACAAAGAAAAAGTCTAAAATTCAATCTACAAATAGAACACGCAAATGTATCTATGTTTGTATGCGTGCACATGCAAAAATTGTTTGCACTTGCTGTCAATTGGTTTGTCAAAATTTATCACACGTTTTCTTTAATAACTTCTGTGTTTCTTTGCCAATCTTGATGATTTTTGTAATATATCATATAAGTTTTATTGTTTCATATGTGCATAGTTGCCGAAATATGCCTAAAATCGACAGGCTGATATCGATTCTTATCGATTTCAGGGTAACGGAAACCTACATTATGCAGCTCTTGCTAAGTCGCGCTCATATAGACGGACGGAAAGACATGCGGACTTGGTTAATTGGACTTGGCTATTGATGCTGAATAATATGCACATGTACATACTTCATGGGGTCGGAGATGCTATCTTCTGGCTTGTTACATCTGGTAACTGAGAGTCTACCATTAAGGTCATAGCTGCTTAGGTTAATCGAATTAAGAAAACAAATTTATTTTAGCTGCAGCACAAACGCAGATGCCAAACTTAACTTAACAAGATAACTTTAAATATAGTTAGCATATAAACAAACAAACAATGGGCCACATAGGCGGTTTTCACTGATAAAAAATCTTACAAGGTCGGAAATGTTTTCCTCTACAATTTCGTCTACAAATTATATTGCGCTCTGTATAGCATCTATCAAAATTGTATTGGTTTTATATTTAAACATCAGATACGACGTAAGATTTAATGGCATCAATAACCTCTGTAATTTTTGTGGATAATAAATCATCTTAGCTTTTCAATCAATAAAGAAAACTATTGACATATTCTCCCAATTCGGATACTGAACACTAACATGCTTCAACAATTTTCTTGAGGTTTTAAGTGCCTGTCAAATGCATGTTTTGATTTTATTTATTTTTGAGCCTGCTTGATTCAATTTCGTTTAACATATAAATTCAGTTTCGAGTTCTTTCAATTTTCCTTGATAACCAGGCGACTGACGCAGCTGGAGCATCAAAACAAAAAATGATAAAAATTAAAATAAAACCCGCCAAAGCAAAACGCATTCGATTTGTTTTTCAGCTGTCGTGTGCCACTTTGTCATGCTTGCCACAAGCCAAAAATCAGCAGAGCTGTTAAAGCTTTTCTCATAAATTGCAGCTTAGCCTGGTCCATAGTTTTTCTCATGGAATTTGCATAGTTGTTGGCTGCGCAGCTATTGGCCAAACAATTAACAAAATAATAGCATACGGATATTTGATTTTATATATCCCACACACATGCACGCATATGTGTTGCAAGTATGTATATCTTATACATAAGAGTATTTGGTTCACTTTCAAATCATGAGCACTATTTTGCGGCATTAGCTAAGCAGCTTGTGAGCTGTTTTCTTGCAGAATGCTTACTTATTTATGCGAAATTTGCATAAACAATGATTGCGAGATTAACAACAAGAACATGACCAGCAACAGCACATTTTAGACTTTTACATAATGCTGAATAAATATTTAGGTATATGTACATATTTGTGAGCACTATGTAATCTGTCGGTATGTGCGAAAGGCAGCGCTTCGAAGTATGCAACAAAAAGTTAGATGCAGCTGAGTTCTGCCTGCATGTACATATGTATGTCTGTCAGCTGGTCTTCTTCATACTTGCATATGAATGTACTATGCATGCTAAATTTGATAGCAACATGCTGGTTAAGATGCACTCATACACTCACGCACAGCCTCACACATGCGCACACACACAGACATGCACTTAATCCTTTGACATGGCGTTCGTACCGTGCAACTGTTGCAATTGTTTGTCTATCTGGCTGTCCGTTGGCTTACTTTGTGCCTGCGTGTGAGCGCACTGTAATTGTGCGTAAACCACGCCCCCAAGCGAACAACACATTCACACACAAGCGCACGCATGTGGGCAGTAAGTGTGCTGCTGCCATATTCGCATTAATTAATTATGCAAACAGTTTAAATGAAGTTTATTTTATTTACACATGTTGCTGCCTGTTTGTCACGCTGTGAGGGGGCATTTCCTAACTATGAGCCAAAGTGGATTTTAAATAAATGCAACTATGCATATAAATACACACATATGACACACATACATGTGCAGACAAACAAAAGAACAGGCCACTGGGCAAGGCTGCTTAGTGCAAGTTGTCACTGACACCGTCACAAATTTCAAAGTAACTGCATTGCAATGCATTGGAATTAGCAAATTGTATTTGTATTTGTATTTGTATTTGTATTTGTAATTGTATTTGTCTGGGCCCTGGGGCAATGCGAAGTCCACAAGCCTGCAAGCCGACAAGCCGGCAAGCCCTCGAGCGAAACCAGGAACCACTGCACAAATTAACGCTTCAGTTAAAGCAGAATTACAAATCTTCAAAGAAGCAGCAGCAAGTTAAGTCGACTGCGAGCCTTTTGTTTGTGTGTGTGTGTGGCTCTAAAGGTTTGCGTTTCCGACTTTAAACATTTCCGGAGCTTATTTTCGTTATTTGTAAACCTTGCATTTGTACTTTAAAAATGGGTAAAAAGGGTATAATGATGCTGTGCAAATGTATGTAACAGGCAGAAGCAAGTATCTCCCACCTAATAAAGTGCGCAAAAGAATATCAAATAAATTCATTTCCAATTGCAATTACAGCCACAATTTGAAAGTCCTCTCATATATTCTAAGAAACGTGTCTCTCAGTTTTTGGTACACCAAATTTTTGGATACGCCCACTCCCGTTCCCACAACTTACAAAATTATGTGTGGCTTATAAAGAGACCGACACAGATCCACGAAAATGGCGTCCAAGAACATTGTGATTTATACATAATACATAATTAAGGGATGTTGATTATTGGTATTATTGGCTGGCATGGGTTTGAAATCTCTCGTTATATCGACTGGTGTCTGTTGACACATTCAGACCATAATAAAGTACCGAACAGGGGAATGTCATCCGTTAAACAGGAAATTTCCCTAATGGCGAAACCTTAAGTCCAAGATGACATATCTACTTTGTGCACACTATATGATATGCACAGGGCATCTCCAAGTCAAACCTCATACATATTAGATTTCTGTGCAATACGTAAGAGTGTGTAATCGTCTGCTAATTAGAATTCGTTTGCAGTCTTGTGGATAATTCATTTCGTCAGTTACTAAGGTAACCACACAACCTGTGCATTCGCCATACACCACAGCGTCCTGTCGACTCATCCAAATCCATCTACGTCCGCAACCACCGAAATTGAAACAGAAGTAACGGTGGCAGCAGTGGCAACTGTGGCTACTCTGTGAACTATGCCGCTAAATGTGCGAACCGTAAATAGTTTGTGATGTCTGGATGCACTTCCGCCTTCCCTGCGCCCGCCCGCTTTTTTTAGTGAAAATAGTGTGTTTGTCTGGACGATGCAGGGAATGCCTGCTAAGTGGCTTTTTATTTCTATGGCTGAAAAAGTCAACGACAGTGAAGAATGGCGTTAGTTTGGCACGATTTAGCGTTCTGCGCTCGTATATAGGCCATGATTTAAGTTTCCGCACGTCTCTGTGTGTGAATGTGTGTGTGTGTGTGTGTGGGTGTGTGTGTTTGGGTGGAGTTGGGAGGGAGGTCTAAGTTATTTGCAGTCGCTTGGGCCTTGGGTAGGTTGTTTATGCTTGTAGGCCAGTGAAAACCACACAGTCTGACGTTTTGGTAGCTCTGGTTGCGGTCTTGTCTTGCTGTTGTTGTAGTTGTTGCAGTTGTTGTGGGTAGAACGTTGTTGTCATCATTATTGTCGGCAACTTTGCCTAGCTATCTGCAGTTGGGCTGGCTGTCTCGCGTTTGCGCGCCATATTCACATTTGTAGTGTCATTTGCGGTTTGATTTCGAAATGCCGCTGAACGACTAGAAAGACAGACTACCACGCCCAAACGCCCACATAACAGCCCCAGCTCGCCTGCTGGCATCCCATCTGAGTCGTCATCGCTTTGATCAACTTTGCATGCATTGCGGGCCATGCGAATTCATTAGCGCCACTGCGTCTGCCTCCACCTCCTGGCTACCCTCTTCATGCACTTAAGTATTATGTTCTGTTCTCTTCTGTTCTGTTCTCTGTTGCACAGAGTCAACGGCTGCCAGCCCAAAATGTTTCTGTTGAAAATTATATAGTACATTGGTACATATATGTAATTTTATATGTACATATATGTAAATTTAATTTTGCTTAACAACCTACTAAAGTCAATTGTACAAAATGGATTACGGTGTACACACATTATTTAAATTTACCAAATAGTTAAGGGTTTCAGGATGGAAGAGCAATCTACCGTATTGCATTTTCAGCGTATGGGAAAAACAACATAATTATACTGAGGTTTTCTTTTACGAAAACCTTTCGGAAACCTGTGTTAATTTTTGTAAATAAAATATATTTTGGAATGCACCAAACTGCTCCCAGGATAAAACCAAATATAGTAAAAAGTATAAAGTTATCGGGTTGCAAATTGCTTTAATCTAAAGTTCATTAGCTTTTGTTGTTGTGCTAGCTGCACCAATTGTTGTTGTTTGTGTTGTTGCTGTTGCTCCACTTAGCTCAAGCTAATGCTACGATGGACGTTGAATTCGAGCTCACTTCAAAATTCAATTAGTTTACTTTGTGTTGCGCAGAGAAAACCAAGAAAAATTTGTTTGTGCTTTTCCTCCCTCCTCAGTTGTTGCGTGCATTTGCATACACTAGACTCCCTTCAATAGGGTGTAGTTGCACGCCTTCCTGTCTGTGGCAGTATGTGTGGCTGTGTGTGTGCACTATAAATCTGGCGTGACCCACTTTGTGGGGCAACAAAATGCAAACAATTCATTAATTGTGAACATGACCAAATCGCGCCCTTGATTAATAGCGGCCTTCTTTTCTAGCAGTATGCGACACCATGCTCTGAACTAAGCGAGCAACTGACACATACACGCAAAGGGGGCGTTTGCATGTATGTGCCAGTGTGTCTGCCTTATGAGTCGCAATGAGTCGCCCAGACGCCAGTCGACCTTCACCCTGGCCCTGCTCGTAGTAGACAGTAGACAGTCAGTCACCAGCTGATAGTACAGTGAAAATAGCAGGACTTTAAGCGCAATTAGCTGCTACACTAGCCATGCATAGCTGACAATAAAAACAGCGAATTAAATTGCTGGTTGTTTTTATACTCGTTCACGAAATGAGTATATAGGGTTTGTACAATATCTGTAGTGCTGTCCGTCTGCCGCTATTGACTCTGGAGACTTGAAACTTGGAATATATGCATACTCATGTATGTAAGATGTTAAGATCTTTTAGCTACGCCCACTGGGAGAGTGACAAATAGCGTAAGTATATATATCCCACAGTTATAGAACTAGATACAACAAATTTGTTCGGACAGATTACTTATGACCTCCTCTAAAAATTGTCAAACATTTTTTTGGGCTACGTCCCCATTTAAACCCACACAAATTATAAAAATCGATAATGTCATCAAGTCGTCAAGCGAACACATTTTCGGTACACACACACAAACATTAATTTGTGTTTCTTATTATTCTTATGAGCAATATGCAATTATGAAGAATTCTTGTTGGATAACTTAAGTTTAAATTCGTCACACTAGTAATAAGTGGTACTACTGTCTAACACGCACTTGAAATTTTTTTTTAACACACAAAAAAAACTATTTCTGATTCGGTTCACGTTTTGATCCAATGCATTCGTTCGTTTGCACAAATATAAATAAAACAATTATATTTCTGTACCGAATTTGATCGCAACACAAAATTAGAGACCACTAATAATAGTTAAGCGAAAGCAAGGGCTTGGACTCAAGCTTTTGTAGCCTTCTCTCTCTCCTTAACTTCATTTCATTTTAAATATCAATATTTGCAAATTCAACAAAGTTTTTACTTTTTTTGAGAGCACAGTTCGGCCTGTTTTCAGGTTTTAAATTTGGTAACCAGCCTTCAGACTGGAACGTATTAAATGAATACTATTAATTGCATTGCAAGCCGTTCGTTCTCTATTACGACAAGCTAATGTTGCGAAGGTACAAACAACTTTCTAAGATCTGAATTGGAATTAGAAGTATTAAGCTAAAGCAGAGTAATGCATCTTCAATTCTTTCTCTTGGCCGCATAAAAATTATGTTCTTGACAATGTACCGGATTACAATCCAATGCAATCTAGTCCGATATTCATACTGTCTGCATCCAAAAAAGCCTGTAAAAAGCTGTAATCCTAATGCCTATCGAATATCTTTTAAATATTGAACACCCTTTGCAAGGGTATAATAAATTAAAAATTCCAGAATTTATATCTGTCCTCTTGAGTTTACTCGGGTTGTATATTGGCCCCATTGTGCCGCACATTGACGGCTCCTTGGGCCCCTTGACACTACACTGCCGATAGCAGTTAAGGCGGGAAATCGTTTGCTCTTATAACCATGGAGCCAACTTTTTGACAATTGATGTGCGCAAATACTTATAAGTCAGATTCAGTCGCACACACGCCCGCAGACAAACTTGGCTGGGGCCGCAGCAGCACATCGCAGTTGCCGGCAGACAAATTGCAGTCGGCGTCGTCATCGAAGTTATTCCACACACAGACACAGCCATTGATATGCTCGTTCTGAAGGCATTGCTCAGTCAATTTCGCTTTGAAAACCGAGGTAAATTCAATTGAGTTGAGCAGCCGGGAAGTCGATCTGAGGCGGCAGCTCTGAATGCTACAATGGCGCTTAATTTTCCAGCGCTGCAACTAACGCTACCGGAGGCGGTTTCGGGGCGTGCCCGCCACCCACGAATAAGGTGGAGTGGGGGGCCCATGGGACGCGCGATTGGCAAACTCAACGTACTCAAGTACGTTCCGTGTGTCTAGCTTAAGCTTACAAGACTTTTCGCTTCTACTCAAACTTAAGACATTGGATAGCAAATAGAAATTTCGGAGCTTTGCTTTTGGTTTAGACAGAAGCCCATAAAGGCACACACATACCTTAATATACACGACTAATACCTATGTATATAGCACACATCTAGCTTACAGATTGCCTTAGAGCTAAAGCGATTTTACCACATAAAATTTGTGATTCTTGGCTCTTGTGCTACTGCGCTACTCACCCGCCTTGCAGGGGTCCATGTCGATGTCATTGGACACCTTTGGTGTCACATGCATGTGCAGCAGCTGCTCGATGCTGTATTTGCTATGATAGGCCCGGCGATTGTTCAGCAGTGGCAGATGATGCAGGTGCGGCTTGTGCTGCCCATGGACATGGTGATGATAAGGATGCGTGACAGCTGTGTCTTTGACGTACTCTTTGTTGTTGTCGTGATTGTTGTTGTCACGCTCGTGCTTGTCAATGACAACGTTATCCAGGGACGTGGGCGCCGCCAGTGGCTCCTCGTGCAACTTGGCGCTTTTGACATGCGCCGAGATTAGCACCAGCAGCGTGGTGGCCATCAGCAGGGCGTAGTTTGTATAGCTCATTACCCGGCTACCGCGTCCAGCTCCAAGCCTCTGCAGCGCCATCTGAGCGTGTTCTCTTTTACCGCTTAGCACGTTCTTTCGCTTGTCACTTGGCGTGTTTTGTTCGCTGCTTTCCCTAGTTGCTCTGTCTGCTCCGCTTATCGCTTCTGTTTGTTCCCAGTTCAAGAGCGCTGCATTCTCGCGCTGCACGTGGTCTGCAATGAGCACAGAAAAACTTGAGATGAAAGCTGAAAACTGCGTGATTCTGAGCATTTAAAAGTAATTGTTGATTTGCTCGTAACTAGCTCGATTTGGTTTGCATTTGAATACGAACGATTTGGGCGAGGCCGATTAGTCAATTGATCTGTTTGTCTGAATACACAATAACATGCCAACCAATATAGTATAACACATAAATATGTACATGTTGTTGATAACCCCAACCCCTTGTATGAAACATTTCTGTACAAACATATGTACAATAATTTATTTATTCTTATTAATCAGCATACAAATGTGGCTGAATGGAGGTGCCGTGGAAATAAACCCAAGATTTTTAACTCTCTTGTCAATGAGTGCGAGTGAAGTTGAGTAAATCCCATATCTAAAATATAAATGGATTAGATTTAATGAGCATTTACCACACATTTGGTACACTTTTTAAAAAACTAATCGTTAAATCCAAGTACGGGATGGATAGAATTCGTACTGTAATCTTAGAGTTAAAATAACAGTTTCTTCATTAATATATCAAAATAGATACAAAAAACGTTGTATATATCAAACTATCAAGCTAACTATTATTTTTAAAAGCTTTAGCTGGTATGGCTTTTGGCTAGGATCCGTGGAGTCGAACACGATTGCAAGGTTAAGTATTATATATGTTTCTTATATCTAAGAATTTCGAATAATAAGAATTTTGTTAGCCCAGAAATTTCTACACATGGCCAGATATTTTGATTTTCAACTGCAAAACTTGCAGAATAAATTGTTAATTTGATGCACTTAAAATAACTGCACCGGCTTTATCTGTTTAGTGAGAGAGACTTTATGGATAGATGCTACGCAAGACTACAAGATTAAGGCAAAGATTCTCTCAGGCAATATTGTCTATACAAATTTTGTTCAATACGTCCATAATAAACTGGAGCAACAACAAAACAACAAAGCAACAGCAACATCAGTCGAGCAGTTGGAAGCAATCAATGCACACCCGGCACCACATTTACATATGTGAGCGACTGTCTAAGTGTGTGGAGATGCGTGTGGGTGTGGAGGTTTACATGTAAGCCTGTGTGCACACAGCTGTGCACAACTTGAAACACACAACTTGGGTACATTTGCCTGGAACGCTACTTGGTAGCTGTCATAACGCATTAAAAACAAAAGAGGTGTACAATTTTCCGACAGAAGCGTGTGAGGCTTTGTGTAAGGGCGTGTGTGCATATATAGGATTGCCGAAGCGGAGGCAAGACTCCGAGCAGGCAGGCAGACGGACATCCATCAGCTCAGTGACCTGCAGGCAGGCAGCAGCTCATAAACGCGGGTCGGCCGCCGGCTCTCATCAGCTTAGCACTCAATTAACTTGAGTTCAAGGTGTCACGGCAAGGACACGCGCTGCCCAAATATGCCTGCCATCTATGCACAATGACAGGTAATTAAAAATCACTTAAAGCATCTCGCGCCGCCCGCTTGTCTAAGAGCTACACAAACAAAGTTTGGTTGCCAATTGAAAACCAAACAAAAAAGAACCTTTTCAATTAACTAAAATGCTGGGGCGGCTATTATCGCCCTGTTATTGTTCCAGGACCAGGTCCCAGCAAATGTTGGCAATTTCATTAAATCATTTAATTTCCGGCGCGCACAACCAACAATTACAACAACAGCAATTCAACAGAGCAAATCAAGTGCCGGTCTGGCTTTTTATGGCAAATTAAGTTGGATTCTATGGAAAGAGGAAAGAGTGGGGTGAGGCGATGCGAGGAGGCTGGCTGCCAGCGACTTAGCCACCAAGCAACTAGCAAATAAAGCCAAAGACAATTCCAGCAGCAACCCGTGGCAAAAGTTGCTACAACAAAACAACAACAAGAAAGGCAACGACAACTACAGCTCGGCAACTACATTTGTGTGGCAAGCAAAAAGTGCAACATATTTTCTTAATTTCATTTCATTTCGTTTTGTGCGTGTCGCGTGGCGCCCAGCGGGCCGGGCGGCAACGCCAGTCGCCGCTTTCATAATGCTAAGTCGTATAATTGCGTATACGCCGCATGGCACTGGGACCTGCACGGGCACCAATGGGAGCCTCACGATGAAAGCAGTTTGGCACCGCCTGCTCATTTAAGCTAAATTAAAAATTCTATTGATTAATTCTGAACTAAATTAAAGTTTATTTTCCATTTAACTATGGCGTTTACGTGTTCTGAAAACAAACCAGTTCTTGAACTGTTCTCAGTGCTCAGTGCTCAGTACTTGTTTTTTGACTTATGCCTGCTTATCGCCAGCAGAAGTGCACCCACATGGAATTGCTCGCTTATCTGTGGGCAGCGCAAAAAATTCTGCGTCTGGTCATTTCTGGCCAACGATGTCGCAAACGTAAACAAATTAAAATTTCATTTCGTAATGTTATAAACAACAGCACAGAGGTTGCAATGTATTTTAAGAAATGTGTTTTTTCGGAAAGGCGAAAGTCGAGTCTGCGAAATATTTGTTTCTTATTTTGCTTTTGTATAAAAGATATTAAAAGATTATGGAGGACCGTTTTAAATGGAGCGGGACATGCACATTTGGTTTAATTATATAAGATGAGGGCCAGCGACGAACAGTTTCAGTCATCCTGGCAGCATCCTGCTGCTCACTCACAGTCAGGCCATCAATCAGGCTTGTCAAGTGCGCGGCACTTTCAAACTACACGAGCTGACAAGCGCAAAGTGGCCGGGGGTATCACAAACGGTCTACGCTAAGCTAGTGGAGTCAGCAAAATGGCATCGCTGCTGCCACGTCTCGTCTCATCTAGCCTTGCCCCCCTCGACTCGTCTCTGTAATTTTTAGTTTTTTACAAGCGCAAATCTTGACACGAGCCCGGCTCCTAAACTCCTCCAAACAGCCTAGCGTTCATTGTTTGCCTTGTTTTGATTTTCCCTGTCGCACTGACAGTTGACATTTCAAGTTGCAAACTATGTATATATCTGGCTAAGGATATGAATTTTATACCCTTGTCAAGAAGTTCGAGGCAGAAAGATAACGAATGAACTGAGAACGGCAGTTTCGGGCTCCTCGAAATGCGTGATTTCTTAAGAATTGCTTACTTCAGATATTCACAAGTTTTAAGCTGTTCAGCCCAAATTGCGATTCATTTAATCGACAAAAGAAACCCATTTTCTAGTTAAAAACATTTTTTAGGATTTCACATATGATGTTACCTTTTTATACCCTGATTCCATTCAAAATAGGTAAATAAAGAAGTATAGAAGAATCAATAATATTTCACTTTTCACCAAAATGTGAGTGTGTGTGGTTTTATGAATGTTGTTATGCAAGGAAATTTGGATAAATGTTACGGCAGCTCACAGCTGAGTTTAGGATATCTCCAAGTCAGACACTCCTGACTAGAGAAATAGTACATGTTTTTTTAATGCTATCTAACCCTATGATCGATAAAATACCCAGAACTTGTGCAACAATTTATTTTTTATAGTGCGAATATTTAATATTGTGTGAGTTACATTTAAATAAATATAAATATGTATGAATATTAAAAGAAAAGACCAGGATACATAATGTATTTTTAAGTGGAGCACTTATGACTCATGTTCGTATATCTATATTTAAGCTCACGGTTTTATATATACATAGTAACCAGGTCGGGACTGCTATAAAACACAAGTCGTTTTATTATGGCAATGGCATTGGCGCCTTATCAATGATATTTATATATACGGCATATCTTTCTGTATACCTTTGTTATTTTGCGTTAATGCATTTTCGGATTTTAAATTTAAAAATCATTTTTTGATCCTTTAATGGATATTAAATTCATAAATTTAATTCCGTTCGGTTGCATTTTTCGTACGTGGCGCCAAAAAGTATTGCATATCAACAGGCGCCTCTTGGTTTGGCAGAACTGACAGAACTGGAAATTGACTGCTGGTTGAAAAGGAGTTAATTTCAATTACCAACGCAAAAGCATCCCCAGATAGCTGAAATGGTATAATGAGGGGAGCATATTCCTTTTCACGGGAGAACGAGCTGGCCGACTTTCATGCGACTTAAATGCTTTACAAGCACAAACAAACAAACAAACAGACAAACAAGCAACCCAACAAACCAACAACTGCACAGATAGATAGGCAAGCGAACGCAACCCGAAAAGGAGCACAGGCCACAGCCAGAGCCAGCGCCGGGGCCAGGAACAGGCCACAGCCAACGGCAAATAATTAAGCTTGGCCAGCTAGCACCTGTGGCCTCGCAGCCAGCGGCAACGTCCAGGTGGCTGCAACTGTAGCCGAAAAGCAGGCCGGCTTGGCCACCTTTCTGGCCAGGTCGGGCCATAGTCGGTCCGGTTCAGTCGGAATGTAAATAAAGTTCAACCATAAAATATACCGCAGACAGATAGGCAGCCGATGACGCTGCTGCTACCGCCGCCGCATCCTGCCCGCCATTATCTGAAACTGAAGCTGATGCTGAAGCTGGGAGCTGCAAAGGGCTGCTGGCCAAATATGGATGTAAATGCGAAAAGGCGGCAAGTAGAGTATGGCCAATGGCCGGCTAGCTGCTTATGAGCAACATCATGTAATTTAAGAGCAGCATTTTTGCACCCTGGCCAGCACTAAGTTTAAGAAATAATTAATACTAACAACGGAATGACGATCAGACTGGGAATATGCTCCACTGGGCCACTGGGCTGTGTACCATGGTACTGCGGCTAGTCAGTTGCTGCAGTCCCTGTTGCTTTTTTACGTTTGGTCATAAATAACAATTGCCGACGACTATGCCAGAAAAAAGGAAACCAACGGCAAGTGCGAGGGCAGAAAATATGGCGCCGAGATTCCTTTTTATGGTGATTGTGTGGGAAAATCGGCGCTGGGCCAAAGCCGGTAGCCTGGCAGCGGCGATAAAAACCAATGCAAATATGAAAAGCAAATGAAATCCTTTTAATTTGGCAAATAAAACTGACTACCAGACGGTCCCCGGTCCTTGGTCCTCTGAATGCTGTACAAATTTGTATGAACCCAGAAGATGGCTGAAAGAAATGGCTGAAAATATGTTGAGGGATTGGAGTCTTAACTTTTAGCATGTAAATGCCTTTTTCATGTAACCAGCAAATATGTGCCAGTGAAGGCATGAATAAAGTCAACCCAGCTGAACAGAGGCCCACAGAGCGAGAGCATTCGAGGAAAAAACGCAAAGTTTATTAAGTTTAAACAAGCTTTTGACTTCTGATTCCACACGAACGACCACTTGAGCTATAGAAACGCGTTAAATTCATAATAGATTTTGTACCCCGAAACCAATTTTAAAGTGTTTTTATAAACATTTTAAATAAAATTGATTTGAGTATGGTATGCGAGAACCCAAATACAAAGACAAACCAAAAATTTCTTGTCTTTAATGCTTATCAAAAGACTCTTATACCCTTACTTAACCACATTAAAAGTTAACCAAACTTTACTCTTATACCCTTTCTTACCCACATTAGAAGTACAAGGAATAAAAATTATAATAAATATGATCGTATCATTTTACACATAAATTTGTGTGCAACAAAGTAAGGTACATGTTAGGAAAGCACAAAATTAAATGCGTTTAGATTTCAATTAATTACACATGAAGCTAGAAAAAGAAAATTGTTGCCCGGAGCAGAGCATGGACCTGGATATGGTACTCCATACTCAGCCGGGTGGAAGTGCTCTTGCGCCCTCACCCAGGCAGCACACACACACACACACAGGCAAGCTCACCCACTTGCGACATATCATTAACTTTGCTTTAGTACAGCAACAACGACAACGATAACAAAATATTTTTGTCAAGGAGAGGTGAAGTGCGGCAAAAGATGAAGTGAAATACGAAGGAAAATAACTTCTCGCATATAAGAAGGTGGGGCATTGGGTGGCCCTGTCTGCATTATATCCCGTCCGCTGTGCGTTGACAGAACGCCTACGCGCTACCCACCACCCC
Source organism: Drosophila colorata (assembly GCA_035041545.1). Lineage (NCBI taxonomy): Eukaryota > Metazoa > Arthropoda > Insecta > Diptera > Drosophilidae > Drosophila > Drosophila colorata. The sequence continues at coordinate 2,297,403 of JAWNLD010000680.1, read as the reverse complement.
CACAATCGAGACCCTCATACAGATTCTGAAACCTATACAAATATTCATAAAATAACTGAAATCGTTTGCTTGAATGCTGTGCAGATATGGTTTCGTGTGCTCCCGAACAGGTACCCACTGCCTAAGCAAAGCAGATACTCGATTCCGTGGATTAAAGCTATCACAAACCCGTAAACAGCCACAAATCTGCTTTCTGGTTCTTCCGGCACCTGCGGCACATAATTTGCTTTTAATTTTTGTGCTTTTGCTTTTGCAGCGATAGCAAATTTCATCATGACAAAACCCCAAAACCACAAAGAGAGCAAATAATTCCAAAAAAAATGCAGAAAAAATGTATAAAGCACGCGCCCCCTCGCAACTGAAGTATAAGTGCGTGCAAAGCACAAAAAACGACAGAAAGACAAAATATTGATCTTTGCAGTCCAGAATATTAAATTCCCTTTCAGACGTATTGCAGATAGAAGACATATTTCAATACACAAGATTTTCAAAAAAAAAACCCTAATTTTAATCCGCGTTTGTTCTGTACAAAATGTATGACAAAGGTATTCAATGTAAATGGCATTTGCCAAAATGCTAGGAACATAAAGAAAGTCACTTTACGAGATTGAGGTACAAAAAAGCTCTAGTTTCGGCCGATACTGATAGCAGCAAATAGACGGAGCAAATGTTTTATCAAGATAGCTACGACTACTTTGCATCCAATCACCGCAAGTCTGGCCTTTCACTAAATAAAACCTTTTATTTCTTCCTGAAATAATTGAAAAAACCAGGTCACAATTTCTTAACCCGTGAATCCAATTTTTTTGACCCTAGTGAAGTTAGAGACAAAAAATTTAAAAAAAAACATGCGTATACCCGCGTTAGATTATATATTAAACTGTTTTCCTAAATACAAGAAAGAACTTTCATTAAGAAGGTTAAGGTTTGATTTATCTATGCAAATTCTTATGGGAAGGATTCTGTTAAATCAGTTTTATTTTTTTACATTAACGCTCAATTTGGAAAACAAATTTATTCTTTATCTATTCTTGAAATATTTAAGAACAAAATGTTCCTAAAATTTGAAAATATAATAAGATTACTTAACTCGCGGTCGTTCTGATCAACAAATATATATACTTTCTGGAGTTGGAGATGTTTCCTTCAATGCGATACACATTTCGTGACAAAGTTATAATACACTCTGCAAGGATATGATAAAGAACGAAATGAGAAGAAACGAAAGGCAGCAAAATGTATTCTATTCAAAAGCGTAGTTGGCTGAAATATGAAATGTAATGTCGCAGGAAAGGAAAGTCTTGTTGAGAATTGCATACGCGCGCAATTTTTTTAATGCGGAGGGAGGTAACATGAAACGCTTAATGGCGTTGGTTGGCAATAAGCAGGCGAAGATGCCACAAAATGTTTGCCGGGCTAAAGGACATGGGACAAAACAGCCAGGACCAGTGAAGCAAAAGTGAAATGCGTTTGCAGCAGCTTAAATTTATATGTGTCTGTGTGTGTGCGTGTGAGTTTGTGTGTGAGTTGTGTGTGTGTGAGTGCACTGAAGCGTAAGAAACCTGGCAACAATATCAATATGCGTCTCTTGTGCTGCGTTTGCTACAAAAGCAGCCTCGCCAACGTCGTTCCCGCCTTTAGCCGCCGCCCCCCGCTGACAATTGTTTGCCAGCGGAAGTTGATTTCTGGCAAAGCGGAAGTGTTGAAGCGCTGGAAAAGCAGCCGGGAGTCGACAACGGGACTGCACACCGAATTTCATATTCGTGGCATTTTTCGCTGCGACGCATAAATTTTCATCTAACTGACAAAAGCATCAGGCAAAAGCGAATCCGAAGCACACAACCAACAAATGCGTGGCATTTGTATGAGGCAAACTTTTGCCAATGCCACCGTATTGCGTTCCAAAGACTAATGGGCAAGAGCGGGAGCCGCAGACGCAGCCAATTATCTCTAATGCGAGGACGCTGGCGGCGTTTCAGTTTTGCCTTTCGTGTTCTTACCTTTAATTTCAGCGAGGAATGGCTGGCGGCAGCCGCAGGGCAAACGGCACCGACCGTTGGCCAAAAAAGCACTCGCCCAACAACAACAATAACTGGAACAACAACAGCAGCAACAACAAGAACAACAACAATAAAACAACAACGTCAGCAAGAAGAACAATGTGCGATCCTGATTTGCTCAATCTGTGTCTGCGATCGAGTTCAAAGCAGCAGCAGCAGCAGTGAGAGATTGTTGCTGCATCTGCCTCATCCTCTGCTTTGCTTCGGGGAGGGGGATGCACCGGCTGCGGTACCTTGACTCTAGACGCTGTTCCGTATTGGAATAGCCTGAACAAAACACAATAAAGTAAAGTAATGTATACAAACACACATCTGCACACTCACAAGTGCGAATGTATAAACGTGTATACAACACACAATGAACACACACACATGCACATACACACACACACGCTGGGAAAACAGATTCTATTTTAATTACACGGGCGGCCTTTAGAATGAAGACCATTGACAATTGACGATTCGCGATTCGCTTGATTTTGTTTTTTTATTTCTTGTTTTATTTTTTGCGAAATGAAAAGCGGAAAACGGACAACGACACAGTCATTCAGTCAGTCACTCAGTCAGTGAGATAGCGGAAAGCGTGAAACGCAAAACACCCACAGCGTAAAAGGCCGGTGCCGTTGAGCCGAGCTGAGGGGGGTTAAGTAAGGTGTAGGCGTTGGGGGGGCCGCAGCAAGCAACGTACAGTGCACACGGAGGCAGCCGCGTGCCGTTTGTTATTTATAGCTATTGCTGCCGCTGCCTCCCCTCTGTCTCTATCTGCAGCGGCAGCAGCAGCAACAACAACAACAACAACAGCATCAACAACAGCATCAGCATCAACATCAGCATAAGCAACAGCGACGCGTTTATTTATTTCTTGTTCGCCGTCTGCTCGAATTGAACGCTTAAACAACGCGGGGCCGAGTACAACTGCTGATAAGGAAAACGCATAGGGCAATCGAACGGCGAGTGCAAAGATCGCGACAAACTGATCAATTCACGGACCGACCGACTGACTGACAGTCGGACAGATTAGCGTAGAACCAGCGACTAGGTAATATGGCGACTACATAGGCATAAGACATATGTTTTTCGCTCAGGTGCCAATTTCTATTTGTCGAGATAAATATATTGAATAACACCTAGGATGCTTGTAGGTTCCACCTGTAGCTGACGCTCTAAAGGATGCTACGTATTTCATATTTATATAGATTAACACATTCGTATTTATTAAACTTATTATTGCACTTATTCTTATTCACGAATACAAACATACACTTGGGTGCCAAAGGAATCCTTTTGGCCCTTTTTAGATTTTGTATGCTGCTCTTGATCAAACAAGTTTGTTGCTAATATTCTTTCGTTTGCGCTATTCCGCCGCAGCAAATAAACGCACGTCCGTTCACGACGAAAGGTTCTCGCGCTTTGAGAGATTCAAACATAAACAGAGCAAACGATGCCACAGACACAGCTGTTCCCAGCAGAGCGCGTGCGCTGATGCGCTGAGAACAGCTGCTTCAGCTTAACAGTCGAGACAATTTTGAATCTAGGTGAATTCAAAGTTTTTTTTGCTACATCCGTTAAGTATTTAAAATCATTTGGCTCTGTTTTATATCTCTATAAGTAGGTATACAAATTCGCCGTCTACAGATAAATTTTAAGGCAAATTTGTCATCTGCGTATGAATGTTTCAGTAACTGACATAATTGATAAAACTGCAAATGTCAAGAGTGTTTGAGAGCGCTTATTTAGATGTTAATGTTATCCGTTGCCAACCATCAAGTATCTATGCTCTTACAACTATATTTTCCGAATTTTGCCTATCACGTTGAGAACAATAACAGGTTCTCCTTGGTATATGAGCAATTATGACATCCATAAGGACCTCCATTCCTTTTGTTGAAGATTGACTTAAATGGACTCAACCAATCCTTTAATGTTCTTTTAAGCATTAATTGATTTGTTTATTGTCAAAAAAAAACAGATCGCAAAATTAAATAAATTATAAAAAAAACCAGTAACTTTTTATTTAGCTCTATATATACATATATGTATATCTATGTATAATTAATTAAACAGAATCAACACGTATTATTTTAACATGATTCAAAATTGTTGTTGGTAATTGAATTTATGGCCGTTTACAACAAATAATAAATTTTACTTTGAAGCAGGGTTTTCTTGTAATACGCTGAACCCATTGAAAATCCGACCCCTTAAAGTATATTCTATCATTTATATACTTATCAGTATTTATCGGTGTTTTCACTCGGTTTTTGTGAATATCTCAGAAACTATAAGAGCTAGAGCCACAAAATTCCAAATATATATTCTCGTTAAGGATGCGCAGGTTATGAATATTTCGGATTTTGGATACCGCCCACATTGTCCCCACATATATTATATATATATATTTTAATGCTATCGTTAAGTCTTGAAAATTGCATAACGATCATACTCTTAGTTTAGAAGTTATTCCAGAAATAATTATCCAAAGTGGTCGCAAAGTACAGCTGCTGATTAAAATGCGCAGGTTGCGTCGTGTGTTTGTGTAATTCTGTGTACATATGTAAGAATGCAAGAGGATTCAAATGGGCTCAGTGTATCTCCTAGTCGGGCACTCCCGGCTAGAGCCACCTTGTTAACACAAGGAATGACATTTGCGATCCAGAGCAGACACTTTATTTTAAACACAAATTATTCCCCCAAAAACGAAATAAAGCAACATTTGTGAATATTTTTTCCTCAGTATACAAGAAAAAACAATTAAGAACGTTGCAGTCGGGTGTAGCCGACTGCGCAATACTTTTTCACAGTATAAGACCAGCTTAAAAAAGTCGAAAACGGTTTTTATAATATTGTTATTTTGGAAAAATATATATTTTGTAATTTGTGGGGCGGGAGTGGGCGTGTCCTAAATTGTTTCGAATTTTAGAGGAGATCAGCCGTGAGAGGAGATTTGGTGACTATAGCTTTAAAATACTGGGACATATGAAATTTCGCGATTTATCCACACCCAAGTATTCAAAACTGTGTGCAAACTTTAGAAAAAACCAATTATTTTCATTTTCGTGAATTGGGTTGTGCTACTAACAAGCTACTTTAAACTTGAGAAATTCGAATTATACAAATAATTACAATTATACAAATAAATACAATAATTTTTGATTAACTTTCACGACAACGCTTAACAATTTTGCAAGCCGGAGAGCTCGATATATTTTTCTACAAAATAATATATGAAAAAATTATATATTTGCAATTTACAACAAATTTATAATATAAAAATATAATAAACTGCAATTTATGTTGGTGATATAGCAAGCAATACTTTATTAGAAAATTGACAATATTCGTCATAAAACAATGGCGATCACCAGAGGCCAAAATGCCAAATTAGTAATAAAATGTTTAACCACAGATATTCAAAAAATAAAATATTTGCCGATTGTATCAACACACCGATATATTGTGCACGCCCCAAAATATCGATAGGTTTTTGCAAATATAATAAAAAAAGAAAATCTCTACGGCGTTGTGTAAAATTTGTTGCCCTCGGAGTGCTAATTTTGGAATATTTTTCAAGAAAAATTTGTCAGGCTTTAATATGACGCAAAGTTGTGAAACAACGAATTGTAACAAGGAGGCAACGCTTCAATGTCCCACCTGCTTGTCGTTGGGTATCAAAGGTTCATTCTTTTGCTCGCAGGCATGCTTCAAAGGATTCTGGAAGGAGCACAAGGTGATCCATGCCTTAGCTGGTGGGTTTGCTTCCTGATATACATTTATACACCAAATTTATAAACAAATATGAAATATTAATATTTAATTTCTAGCCGGTGGCGAAAAACGGCCTGCAGACGACGGCGTGTACAACCCCTGGCCGCACTTTCGCTTCACCGGCAAACTGCGCCCGTTTCCACAGACGCCCAAACGAGATGTGCCGGAGGCCATTGGACGTCCGGACTACGCCGACCACCCAGTGGGTCGGTCATTGTCGGAAGAGGCTTTACGTGGGACCACGATTAAAGTACTCGATGATGACGAAATTGAGGCGATGCGAGTAGCCGGACGCCTGGGACGGGAATGCCTGGATGAAGGCGCCAAAGCCGTCGAAGTGGGCATCACAACTGACGAGTTGGATCGGCTGGTGCACGAGGCGGCCATCGAGCGCGACTGCTACCCCTCACCGCTCAACTACTACAACTTCCCCAAGTCGTGTTGCACAAGCGTAAACGAGGTCATCTGCCACGGTATACCGGATAAGCGACCATTGGTCAATGGAGATATCTGCAACATCGATGTGACTGTCTACCACCACGGTTTTCACGGTGATCTTAACGAGACGTTTTTCGTCGGAGACGTATCAGAAAAGCACAAGAAGCTGGTGCGCATCACGTACGAGTCGTTGTCCAAAGCCATCGAGCTGGTGCGCCCAGGCGTTAAGTACCGGGAGATTGGAAACGTTATCCAAAAGTATGTGGCGCCACATGGCTTCAGTGTCGTCCGCAGCTACTGTGGACATGGTATTCACCGTGTCTTCCACACGGCGCCCAATGTCCCACACTATGCCAGTAAGTCGAGGAGTTAAAGAGACAGTCTTCCAGCTGTACTAATGATCTGACTAATCTTGCCCACAGAGAACTCTGCCGTAGGGGTAATGGCAGCTGGCCACTGCTTCACAATCGAGCCGATGATTTCCGAGGGCGTGCAAAAGGCGGAGTCCTGGCCTGACGACTGGACCGCGGTTACAGCCGACGGCCTCTACTCGGCCCAGTTCGAGCAAACTTTGCTGGTCACAAACAATGGATGTGAGATTCTGACGAAGCGCCGCGAGAACAATGGGCAGCCGTGGTTCATGGATAATTTGTAGTGCTTAGAACTGTCGTTTTGATTGAGCTTTAGTTTGTTTTTACAATAAAATATAAAGTTTGTATTTCAAAGTGCGTTTATTTCTAATCCCCCATAAGTCTATTTCTCAAGAGGCGCATAATTCAGTAGCTTCTCGATGAGATCCACGTGGCCGAGCAGCATGCGGCGACAGCAATAGCGCTTCAAGCCTAAGGCGTCCAGAGCATCACTAAAAGTGTTTATTAACATAAATAATAAATCTGATTATGATTGCCCGTTTTAATAAAGAAAAGGAGGCAAAATCGCCGAGGCTTACCCTTCCGTGTACTCGGCCTGCAGCAAGCCAAGGTAGGATTCCCACTTGTTGCCAATCACCTTACCACAGGTAAAACACCGAATTGGTATAATCATTTTGGCAATTATTATTAATTGTCTTACGACTTAATTGTATTATTTATTTTGCCGTGTTCCGGCGATACTTAATTACACTTAGCTTCTTTTCACTGACAGGGCTGCCAACTTGTCTCAAACGAGACTTAAGTATCGATTGTAAATGAGCACATGGTCTCTGTATCGATTTATTGCAGTGTGCCCCTTCTCTTGTGAATTGCCAAACGCGCGAGATTTAAAATATTAATACAATTATTTATTAGACTATCGACTGCTTGCTATATGATTAAATTTACAAATGAGTTTGTAAAATAAATATGTGAAGACCGCTAGGGACTACGTCATAACAAAAACAAATTACTATTTACTGCTGACATCGTTTTGACCTCCAGAAACTTCTACAGAAGTTGAAACGGGAAATAAATCCTCTGTGACATTGCTGCCCTCCAGAGTGTGCACATCCTCAAAAGTGCCTTTCGATAGATTGTCTGAGCGCTTTTGAAGACGCTGCTGCAAGAAGTGAACATAAAAGTAAGCTGCAAAATTACGAATAATTCAAGCTTACCGTTTCGGCCGTTTCTTCATCTGGAACAAAAATACGTAAAGGCGCATTGCTTCCCAGTTGCTGCTGTACCAGACGCTGGTGCTCCTCGAAGGCAGCGGCGGCTGCATCTGCGGGATGATGTTGCGGCTGCTGCTGCTGCTGGAGCTGTTGCTGCTGGAGCTGCTGCTGCTGCAGTTGCTGCTGCTGCAGTTGCTGCTGCTGCAAGTGGTGTATTTGAAGTTGTTGCTGTTGCTGTTGGTGCTGCAAGTGTTGCTCTTGTGCCTGCGCCTTCAGCTCCTCCAGCTGCAGCTCTTGCTGATATTGCTGCTGTTGCTGCTGCTGCAGCTCCTGCTGGTACTGCTGCTGCTGCAATTGAGCGTGTGCCTGGGCGTGCAGCTCCTCCAAGTGGAGCTGTTGCTGCTGTTGTTTCTGTAGCTCCAATGCAGCGCTCTCAGTTTCCAGCTGCTGTCGTCGGGCCTCTTCCTCGGCATATGCCTGCAGCAGCTGTGAAGAGTCGTGGGAGTTTCCATAGTAGTTGGATACCACAAATCCGCCCTCGGGCGCCGTAGAAGCCACCGCCGCGGCGACGTTGGGCAGATGGAAGGGCGCAGTGTCGTAGACGTGCTCGACGGGCTCGTTCAGCGCGGGAGCGGCAATTAGTGCTGCATATTGTGGCGCAGAATCCAGCACCGGGTGGATGTTGTGCTGCGGATCTTTGGCGGCCTGCAGAATTTGCCCATTGCTGGCCACCTCCTGGGTCAGATCAGCGTTCACATAGCCAGTCTCAACCACGTGCTCCGCGCTGGGCTTGAAGAGCTGCTGCTTGTGCTGGCTGTAGAGCTGGTTGGACTGGGTGACCAGATAGGTGGGATTGTAGATGGGTATGTGGGCCGCGGGCAGAGCGGCGGCGATGAAGGGCTGAGTGGCCTGCTGCGTGAACTGAATGGGGTATATCGGGACTGTTTGCGCAGCCGCTTGGGCGCCCACAATCTGAACCAGCGGCTGGGCGGGCAGGTGATTGCTGTGCACATCCGTGGGGAGGGGCTGGTTGTTGCTGGGCGTGTTGAAGCTCTCCGTTGCGACCTTCACCTTGCTCGTGGGCAGCGACGGGTCGGGATCTGGGGCGAAGAGTTTCTGCGAGCCCGAAATGGGATCGCGAATCGTTTGGTCATTTGTCTCGTCCTCATGCACGCTGTAATAGCTGCCCGCAGCGGGCGGCCCGTACACCTGTGGCTGTTGTGGGCGTTGGGTGCTCTGTGGGGTCGTGTACTGTGGGGGCAGGTAAGCCGTGTCTAGGCCGTTGTCCAGCTGGTCGTCGTGATCGTGGTGCAACGCCAGATTCGGGGCGGGTACCGTGTAAATGGGTGCAAAGTGCTCGGCGTTGTAACTGTTGTGCGTGTCCAGCTGCGGGCATGTACATGTGCGTGTATTCGTGAAAGTGCGGGGATCTGGGTGTTTAGACTTCCGGCTGTGGGTTAGTACTTACCGGCAGGTTCTGCAGCTCGCTGTAGGCGACCGCCGTGGGCTTCTCGTACTTGAAGGGCTTCTCGTAGCCAAACGTGGGCTTCGAGTGCGGCTTGGAGTTACTCAGCTTGATCTTCAGCGGCTTCCGCAGGCTGCCTGCGGGCTTGAGGTACACAGGCGCGCTAAGCTTGAGCGGACGCGACCCATGCAAGTGCTGCGGCGGCGCTCCATGCAGCAGGTGGGTGTGGGCTTGCGAGAGGGCGTGCGAGTGGGCGTGCGAGTGCAAGTGGGCGTGTGAGTGCGAGTGCGAGTGGGAAAGCGAATGCGGACCCAGATGCTGATGAGCGTGACTGTGGGCGCCAGGACGACCCTTCAGGACCAACGGCACCGGCTGATCGCTGCGAATCTGGACAACCAGAGTACGCTGCTTGCCAGCTGCAGCAGCTGCGGCGGCGCCGGCGCCGGGACGAGCGAATTGCTTGGCGCTCTTGGGAGGCCAGTTGCCATTGCTGAAGATTAACGGACGCTTCCCGGCGGGCAGCTCACAGCTGGCCAGGCCCACTAGCAGCGTGATGAGTAGAAGAGGCTAAAGCAGTAAAAGTGTCAAAATCCAAAACGAAAATTCATTAAACAAAATTTAATTATCTTGTGGGTAAGTACGTAATGCATATATAAACAAATAAAACTTTCTAAGCTCTATCAGCGTTAAGCTGCCAAAGGGGGAGGGCAATGGGAGGGGGAGGAGGAGAGGGAGGGCTGCCTGCTGTGGCGTGTAATCACCGGACTGTCGGAGAACCGACAATAATGGCCTTAATTTGTATAAATTGGCGGTTTTCTAAAATTTTATCACGTCGCCTGCGGCGAGCTACTAAACCCAAGCTGCTTAAGCTGAAATATTTGTACCTGTACATATTTATGTGACTGTGTGTGTGTGTGTGTGTGTGTGTACACACTCACACACGTGCACAGGTGGGCCATAACTGGATGGCCGTTTCGTCTAATTAAACGTGTCGGCCCATGTCGACAATGTCGCAGAATGAAAGTGAAATATTGAATCGATTTGGTTCTGTTATGAACGCAACGAGGCCTTTGCCTGGCTTTAGCTTGCCCCCCGCCTGGAAGTCAACAATTTGGCATCGTAATTGTTACAACAACAAATTTCACTTGTTTGCCTCGGAGACACTGGCAATGACAATGTTGTACCGTTAGTCCGGCAGTCAATCAAGCGCAGGTGAAACCGACAACCGGCCACGGTCGCGCCCCGCGATGGACAATGTTTCCACTGTGCACTGTGCTTATTGATTACGTGCCGCGTTTGCCTAATCGAAATTACAGAGGTAATTGAGACCAAATTGCTGGCCCGGCCCGGTGTTTATGAAGTGGTTGGTAATTTGATATTGCTTTGTCGCCAGTAAAAATATGCATAATAGCGGTTGACGTCCACCTGGACCACCTTTGGTGAATGAACTCGGACGGTGGCAGCAGCTAACGGCAACTTGTTGAAAGAAAGTCAAAGTACGGATCAAATTAGTATTATTTTATGCTTATGCATTCACCACAGGCGGACACAAATGAGGCGGCCAATGAACTTGGAGAAGGATTTGCAGTGGCGCATAAAACTCCACCTTGGCCGCGCGCAGATCGAATTGTGTTGTGGCAAATCAGGCGAGGCCATAAACAAGCACCCGTTAACCCAATTTGCGACGCATTTGGCCAACCTGAATTGCAACTTTTATTTAGCATTAAACTAACTGTTTTCGAGCGAACGCATCATTTTATTTTCAGGCCTCCCCGCCACACTGTGCTGCACATTGAGGCAAACGCTGTCAAGCTAGCGAAGTGTAATTGCTGCGCATGGAGCGAGCGGCCCATTGTTTTGTTGCGTTCCTTGTTTGCGGCGAAAACTTGGCGCATCAAGTGCTCCCATTGCATTTGCTACCGTTACAAATGAAAGTGCACACAATTGGCCGCCAATTGCAATTTAACAAGCACTCAAACCACGAGCCGCCCCTGCGGCATCAATTGCAATTCAATTGAAAAAAAAGATGAATGGCGGCATTGTCTTCGGGTGGAAATTAATACGAAAATGAATATCGCAGTGAGTGTCGAGTGCGGCTCAGCTCGCGACGTGTCTTCGCGGACAAAGGTTATTTGCATATAATGCAGTTCATCGATAATTGTGGCCAATAAACTTACCTGCATATTGCTGTGATTGCAGACTGCGTTAGATGACGGACGATTGTGCTGAAGTGTGTGGAAGGAAAACTTCGATTTGGAGTCGAGTGACTGACACGATTGGAGTTGCTGGTTTCTATTCCAGCAGCAAGTAGATGAAGATCAAAATAGCAATTAGGTAAATAATCACGTCAATTAACTTCATGTCCACGTGCGCCGCGGCGCTTTCCTTTGGCTTTGGATTGTACGAATAAAAAGCGTTAACCGGAGCTGCAACGTCTGAAGTCTGCACCTGTTCACGTCGCGTAAACAACTGAGCGCAGCCACGGTGCTTGGCTCTGATAGTCACTTTTGCCAGCCGTTTTCTGTTGGAAACACACATATCGTCGCTCGCACTGGAAGCGGAGGCCACAAAGAAAGTGGTCGGCTTTTCTTTCAACGGCTTCGTCTGTCGACTACTTCGGCTACTCGACGGCTGAAAACTTGTTCGACGCTCAGACTTAGCACGCGACCACAACATGGGATGCCGGCATGTGCGCTGTCTTCATTTGGCCAGACTTACACGCACGGCTTAAACGAAAGTGTTTAGCAGTTCTTGGCCAGTTCGGCCTGGGCAAACAAAAGACTTGGGCAACGAACTCGTCTTGCTAATGTTCACTCTTCAATACCTTAAAAAGCAATGCGGACCAGGCGCGCATGACCACAAATTGGACTCTCCTCGCATTGCGCCTGTTGCCATAGCAGGAACACAAGCTTTGAGGCGTCTTTGTGAGCCGACAGCTTAAACTTGGTGAATATGTGGTGCTTACAATGGGCCTAACTCGTTTTCCATTATGTCCGAGAATCTCTGCAATTGCAGTGTATAAAATGAGCACTATCGGAAATCAGTGTATTTCATTCATTGGCAACAATTAACAATTATTAATTTTAGGGGTAATTAATTTGTAACTGAATTTACTAACACTAATTTAAAAGACATAGGTACCTATACTATTTAACTGCATACATATGTACGTAATTCATGCAGTTTGATTAACATGAATACAAACATCACCGTGGACGGCACTCCACGCTAGTGTCGGAGCATCAAAAGTGTGCAAAGTGCGGCAAGAATTAAAAATCTTCTTCGATAGTTCGATCAGATCGAATTTTTTACTACCCCAGGCTACCCCAAAGTTCGTCAACAGCATATAACAGGACTCGACCAAATACAAAAAACAACACTGTGGCTTACGTACCCCAAATGAAGACATAAACTCTACCTAGTCAACTCTACTACAAAAAGGCATTTTCAAAAAATGTAAAAAACAGCCGACCTAATCAGCATCTCTAACCAGAACCCTGAACCCAGCTGCGACCTGCCGTAATATACATTCGAACTACCTTGTAATTATACATACACAAAACTACATATATTCACGCACATAAACACACATTATCCTTAGTGACTGTGCCTCTTATTCCCTCTGTCCAATTTATTCCTGAACACCTTCTAAGTTTATTTCCCGATCTTCATGAAATTTTGAAGACTTGTAAGGAGCATCCAAAATATATATAAATCAATGTGCATGGATGTGCCTCTTAAATTTAGTTTATTGCTTCAATTTATGGGGTGATTGAAATATTCTTGATATGCAATACGAGAACATGCATGCAAACCAAATTTTGTACTTCTAGCTCTTATACTAAAAATTGACATTTATCGATGTTAAGGCAAAAGGACAAGATATCACAAAAAAATATATATATATATCATCATATAATATAATGTTCAATGTTTTACCATTTTTTAAAGTTGATCAAATGTGAACTAAGGTTCGAACTAAACTACCGATGATTTCCTTTCCTTTTTTGTAAATTTTTGGCTGCATTAAAAAGTAGATACGAAGTATTTCTTAGCAAACACTCTTAACTTACAATGATTCGTAATATGCTTAATTTATTTTTAAATGTGTTTAAACGCAGACAAGTCAGATCATAGCCTAATACCACTCAAATAAACAATTGTCAAACATTTTAATAAATGCTGCCTTCCTTTGCCACGATTTATTTGTATTTGTATATATGTTTAGTCAGATTGCTGATTATACAATACTAATGAGTAATGCAGAGCGACATAAGGGCTTATGAAACGCGCGCCTTCAATTAATTGGATTTGGTAATTGGGTGCGTTTTATGCGAGTCGTGACTGCAAATTTCTAAACGCAATTGGTCGATGGAATTTCTGGCGTTGGCCTACCATATGTGGGTCAATTTTTGGGCAGTTCGAGCTGTTGCCGCTGCCCAATGTTAAAATTTCACTTTTAATATAGAAACGCTGGTGGCGTAGGCCATTGTTTGAAATTTTGTATTCGTATTTTTTATTTTGAAATATTATTTTAACAAGGTTTTTTTTTAAACATTAACAACATAATATTATTATTATACCATTTTTTTAATTACAGTTATCTGTTGTTTTTACTTTTATTATAATTATTATTTTATTTATTCATAGACAAATGTTTAAAATGTTAATTTTAAGGTGTTTGGTTTGTTATTTAAAAGTTTCGTTTACTTTTCAAAATTTGTGTTGCTGTTTAAACAAAACTAATTTTATATTATGCGTTCTCTGATTTGCTTATTAGCATTTTTATTTTAACCTTATGTTAAACTTTCTGAATTTTACTTGTAAATATATTTTATAAATTGCGAGTAAAAACTAAAAAATTCAATTACAGTTGTGTTGACTATTTGATGTTTTCCTTTTATTTTTCATTAATTTATACATTTGTAATGCACACATTATTTAAATAAGTAATATGCTTGTGCAGGTGTATAATATATATATGTATATCTATATATGTACATACATATATACATATATATATATATGTACATACATATATACATATATATCTATATATATATGGGAGTAGCGAAAGTGCAGTGAAATTAAACTATAATTTAATTTAATTTTCCGGCATTTATAAATTTAATAACGTTTTTGTTGTTGTATGCAATAAATAAAAAAAGTTTGTTTGTTGCTCAAATTTATACAAATATTATTTGTGGTTTTTGCAAACGTTGATTTCTATACAAAGTATCTAACTACTGTAAAATGCATTACATTTACGAGTATATTTTTTTTTACATTTTTTACTCACGAAATTTTCTACAAAACGTTGCAGTTGTGTCTAGTTGTATGGCATTGAGTATTTCTAGGCGATATATTATTATTAATTTTTTTTTGTGAACAAAGCTGGAACGTTGCAAGGATCTACATAATTGTATGGGCATCAAGAATTGTTTTAATGAGAAAGTATGGTTCGAGATACTTTTCATTTGGATTTAAGTAATTGAAACACAACAAATCCCGAACGCAGCTTTGTTCAATTTTTATGAGCTTTTCGATTTATATTAAATAAGCTTTTTGTGAATAGTTCTCGTTTTGCATTTTGTATATCATTTTATTTTTCATAATATTCTTTAGCGTAAACATGATTTAATCAAGTTTCACAACATCGAGAGTTCGTTTTGTTGTTGTTCTTGTTAATAGGTTTTCGCTGATGTGATGTATCTATACGTGCGTGTAGTCGTGTCAGTGTGTGTGTATGTGTATATGTGTGTGTGTATGTGAGCTTTCATATTTCTAAAAAATTTAAAACTATGTTATTCGTTTAAAAATTATGTTTAACTTTTGGGTTTATTCTACGCCTTTTACAAGGGTTGCAAATGCTGTTTTCTCTTCATCTATATTAATTTTATTTTTAAATAGCCCTAACAATAAATGAACTCGCTGCCATATAATCATCTCATGTTGTCTTTGTTTAAGCTAGGCTATGCATAATGTGTTAGCCCGCACTTAGCAATTGTTTGTATCTCACACTACATACATACGTACATGCATACTTTTATTTATATGTAACATGTAACTTTGAAGGCGCATACTTAATATTCACAATTTTATATAATATCGTTTTGTTTTTTGTCTAAACCTAATGCTACATTCATTTTACTAAAACACAATGAACCAAAGCCAATCTTAACGGTATTTTTTTCCATTTCAACTTAACTTCACTTATGTTGTTATTTGTTTGTATTATATTATTAAAAGCTCGAATTCGATTTACAGTTATTATTAATAATAAGCTAAACTTATGTGATAACTTGTAAATGAATTAAACGGAAATCATATGATTAATGCTCGTGTGCTATTTTCTATTTCGAATTCGTCTTTATCGAAACGATGAAAATCAAACTGAAACAAATATCTGCTTTTTGTGGTTTGATTTAAGTACAATAGTGTGATTTCTATACGCTTTGGCAGTGTTTATTATTTGAACAAATACATGTACCGAAAACTATATGAACAAAAATATGAATATAAATATTTAGAATCAAAAGCTTAAACGATCTTTTTACATGATTTCAATTACATAATCATAGGTAGCTTAATTATTTACATTCTATATACATACAAAAAAATGAAGAAAAAAAAACTAATAAGAACAGAGCGTATTATAAGCGGCTTAAGCGCAAGCGCGTGAAATTCTAAAGAAGGGTTTGAGACAAGTCGTGAAACTGCAGACTAAAAGGTCATCTTTCGGTCTACATTCGATTTATTAATATAAAAAAATTGTTTAGAACACCACAGCTGCTGCTCGTAAATCGCAATAGGCACGCACGTAAAAAGCGCATACATCATACACTAAAAATATTACTAGCTACATTTTGTCAACTGCTCAGTATAGATAGTTTATCTATCTATATGTATATGTTCAGCTTCTCTCATACCGTGATGAATATGTGTGTAAGTATGTATGTATGTATGCTCTATTGATTAATATTGATCTCAATGCGCTACTTACACGTAGTATTTATGTCTTTCATGTTTTTATGAGCTGCTGCTGCAGCGTTTGTGTGAAATGGGCCTTGATAAAAATACATATATGCACACCTGAAACTTCTGGCAATACACACGTGGCATTCTCAATTGAATTAGCTAAATTATCTAGTGTTGTAATTCCATGAATATGTATGCATATTGATTTTGGATTACATAGTACAAATTATAATTCGCTCGACTGGTAAAGAACTTCATGTACTTATATACATACAGACATTTGTACATGTTTTTAGTAATGCTTTAAGTATGAGATAAGTATCTTTTATTGAAACAACCGTTACTGGGTTTTATTTCTATTTTGTTTTTTGGTTTTGTTGACTTGCGCCCTAAGCTTTGTTATATAAAATTCCGAATTAAGTCTACCCATACTATATTTGTTTTGTTTATCCATAGATACTCATGATGTGGCTGATTGTTGTTTTTGTTTTAATTTTTTCAATTAAATATCGCTAGGAATTTCTTGTGTTTCTGCGAACATTATAATTAAATTATATTTTCATATGCTCATATAAATCGTTTTTTGCGCATGCTCAGAAACATCTAAATGCAGTTTTTGAACTTGAATGCTGACACAACTTTTGGATTTCGTTTAAGCCGTTTGCCTTCCATTATCCACATACGAAAAATGTATGTGGCGGTTCAAGCGTTTCTCGAATATGTATTTAAGTTTTTTGTTTTTGTTTTGTTTTTTGTTATGCGTACATATGTATGTGCATGTATAACAAAGATACACATATGTAAATTGTAGCGTGTTTTGTAGTAGTTGCTGCTTATACAGATATTTAAAGAGTGTCGGCAAATTGCGTATCTTTGCACATTTAATATATGGATACATATTAAGTATTTGCATCTTTAATACAGTGCCAATATTGCCCTTATGTACGCATGTATCTTTGCAAAAAACAGAAGCATACGCTCTTTGCTATTCAGATTTTTATCATGCACATATGTAAGTTTGTATTGTATTTTCTTCGTGATCAGTTAAGAGTTTAAAGTTATTTTCGCTTGGTTTTCTTTGTTTAATGTGTAGCTTACCTCACTAATGGTTCCCAATTGCTTACGTCACACCATTGAGATGAATTTTCATTTCGAATTGTTTAATATTTGTAATGCGATGATAGCGCCATGAAGTAAAATCATAATGTAAACATATTATTAAATTAGTTATGAATAACTAATAAAGATCAAATATAATGAAACAATTTTATTAAATAAATGCTTGTAATGTTAATGATAGACATACATACCCAGAGCATAATAACTTATGATTGTTGTGTCAAAATCAAGACTTTAAACGGGTTGTTTTACATCGAATTTTTATTTTTTTAAATATAACAAAATAAATGAACCAAGGTTAAATTTAAAACTAAAACAACGGTAAATGAAGAGAAATTGAAAAAGTAAACGTAATAGAATATTGAATAGATAGATAGATAGAGAGTTATACAATAAAATACAAAAGATACAAAATTATAGATAAAATGTTAATTTCAAGGTTCTAAAAGGCATACGGAATGGTGTGGGAAGCAATCAGCTGACAATTGAACGACAGATATCAAAGAAGTTGTTCTTTCTTTAATAAATATGTGGATTTTATGTTTGCAGAGACATCTTACACTGCCGCGGAATTCCGGCTCACCGTTGGTCGTTTCTGTTATGTGGTTGTCCCTTGATTGTTTGACAGGATAAAATGTACGATGTCTCTACAAACATAAAAGTACAGAGTAACGCATTTATGGGCACGCGTTTAAATTTTAACTAACTTACGCCAATTGGCCTAGCTTTGCAATTAGTTACAGTTTCCCTAGGTACAAAGTACATGCATAAGATAAGTACGTATGTAAGTGGTACACAGTACGTAATGTCTTTGTTTGCGGAGTATGTATATACTATACCTATACCTATCCCTATACCTATACCTAGTGCCTATGCCTATACTTGTATAGGTTTGTTGGGGCGCAATTTAAACCAAATCTTATGCCAATATCGGTGCCATAAATGCGATGCTCTGTACACAATTAACTTCTCCATCGTTCAAATGTACGAATAAGGACCATCAGTTAAGGCGCTACACAGTAACAATCAAGAGTTATCATCCTTGTTGGAGCCGCCACCACCGACCCCGGAGCCTTGTGTGTTGGTGCCACGACCGCCGGCGGGCGCACGGACTGCGGGCGGCTTATACTCCAGGCCCGGATCGAATTGCATTAAAACGAATACCTTACGGGACGAAGATTCGAGTTTAGCATTGCATACATATGGGCATTCCATTTGCTTACCTGATCTGTTGGCAGTAATGAGAAGTCATCGGGTGGGTTGGTTATTACATAACGTTTGCTGCTCGCATCACAGCTAGAACTAGTATCCCTAAACCGATATAGTCCTATGCACAGCATCCCGTACGACTTGAGAGCGGCGACGAACAAATCGCCATACTTGCCGCATTCGCCAAACTGCGCCAACGGCCCATCATACAAAGAGATTTGGCCCACGCGGCATCTGAAAGTGCGCCAATAAAGCAGAGGTAATTAGCCAGAATGGGTCAATTGGCGCTTTTGGCCCACCTATCGCGGTTGCTCAGACTGTCGACGGTACTGTAGCCGCCGCGCAAGCCGGCACCCTCGGCGAGTATCAGTTCCAGTTCGGGCGTGGCGCCACCCGTTATCAGCGATCGTATCAGCGTTAAGGCATTTTGATTGAAATATGTCTGCGGGGCGAGAGAAGGAGAAAACAAGAGCGTAGTGTCCCAGGAATGAAATGGGTCGGATTCAATTTGTTGAATGAAATCAAGCTTTACCGTGGACATCAGCGAGTCTAACACACTCACTGCGAACGCAGTGCCGCAGGCGAACGGCTGCGTTAGATATAGTTCTGTATCTGGATCGTCGTCGTCGTCTTGATCGAGAAACTGCACGTTACTATCATTGACCAGTTCTTTAAACGACAACCAACAATAAAACAAGTGTCCATTAGTACAGCGCCTCTTGCATAATAGCCTGGCAGTGCATGAGGCTGATCACGGCACAACCCTAACCCCATCCGACTTACGACTTCCCCATTGCGCTACCCTGTGCCGGGTCAGCCTCAAGCACGCCACTTGAGGTAGGACAATTTTCGTTCGGTCGTTTTTAAACTCGGCCAACCTAGTGCGATGCAGTTTACCTGTTATCATGGGCACATTAGCGCCATACACTGAGCCGCGACGCTGCAGCACAATGGGGCTGCCAGCAGTCGCGCTCAGGTTGTCGAACTCCGGCCCGCGTTGGCTGAGCACGCCAATGGTGTCGTCAAAGGTCATGGCCTTGATATTGAGCGAGGCCAGAATGGCCTCCTTGTCGGCCAGTGTGGGATCGTCGTTGCTAGGAACTTTTGCAGACAATATGCAGCACATATCACACAGATTGACGTTGACCGCCCGTAGATCGGCACGACTCAGCGGCGATCCATTAAGCACCGAAATTTTAGGCAGATTCTGTAGCATTTTCCACTCGCGTCGTATATAGTCGACGGAGCCTACAATGACCACATGCTTGAGCTCGTGGTAATGGAAATTGGATGCGCGCAGCGGCATCACCAGATTTCGCAGCCCAATCAGCGGTGAATCCGGATCGGCGAACAGGCAAACAACCACATGACCATTTAGCACCGTCATCGCCGCCTGATTGCGATCCTGCAAGACAAAGCCCAGCGAGTTTCAGTTGATGTGTTCCTAAAGCAGTCTCTGGCTGGCTCTTACCAATATGCAGTCTTCTAAGCTCTTCGCCGGACTCCAATGAAACATGCCCGTTGAGTCATATTTCATTTCGGTCTTCTCAAAGTCAAAATCCTTTGACTGGTCATCCGCTATGCCGGCGGGCAAGGAAACGCCGCCATTTTGATTTTGTGTGCCTGTGCCGGAGCTGCGACTCGTTGGCCTGAAGGCGAGCAAATTATTGAGATGTATTAACTGGTATTTGGCCTAGTGTCTAGCAAGTATTGGGAATTTCTTTTCAATTTCATGGCATATCAGATTATCAACCAATCAAAATAAACGCTACATGTAAATGCAAAGTGTTTTTCGTAACGCTACAAGTACGAGTTTCGTAAAAAAATTATATACTTAAAATACTTGATTACGAGTACTTGGAGATTTTAAAATTTAAAAAAAAGTGTCTTTGGTACGATAGATAGCTAGAGAGATAGATGTATGTATGTAAATAGAGAGAAGAGGAAGAGCTTGTGCTAATAACAACAGTTGCAAAATTACGAGTATCAAAACACAAATGCCAAAACGAATGAATACGAATATGAATAAAATCAATGTTCAACTACGCCAAACGTTTCCCAAATCGCACGGCGCTGGCGGCAGACTCAGGTCAGGTCACATGCGGCCGCCCTCGGGTGTATTTATTTAGGTACTTGCGAGTGGTAAGTGTGGCACATGCACGAGGGACACGCCACATGCGACTGCTGCCCCCGCCCCCCGAGTGCACAGCACAACACTATAATATTGGGCTCAGTTCGCAGTCAGAAAAAAATCAGAAATAGAAACATAAGTGATAGTTTTAGAAAAATAAAGTAGAGAAAAAGACAAAGAGAGTACGCATAAATCAGATCCTTTAGATCTGACTGAAACTTATTTAATCAATCTATAGTTGTGCTATGCTAACTTAAACTTAATGGCCCTTAGATGTATAATATAGACTTTGCTTAAAGCGACACCCACAACGTAATTAGAGAGTAACACAAATTATCAAAATTTTCGAAACTTATTTAATGACACAAAACACACATATGTATGTACATACATATGTAGATGAATAAGAAATTTGATTAATATTCCCTTATTGCAATGAAAAATATTCCATGTTCGAAATGGGATATATTTGAGTTGATCTTATTGCGTCTGCATTAAAAGTGCCTGGGTTACTAATAGACATGCGATTACATCGTACAATATCCAGGAAGACAGATTTGGTTTAAGAATTTATAATTGATTGAATTAATATGATGTACACGACACACACGCATACACATACATAAACAAATGATAAAAGCAATTCAAATGCAGCAAAGTTGTAGTTACTGTTATTTACAATTAAGTACAAATACGATTACACGACACAAGTTATTCATTGCATTGAATTAAATGTACATAAGTATTAGTTAGAGCTATAGGTATAGTTTGTGGCGCCCACACACTATATAAAAATAAAGAACTCAGGTATTTTTTATAATAAAGAGAGAGATTTAAATGTTAATAGGCAAGATGACGCAGCTGATATTGAATATATATTATGCGAATTTACATAGATGAATTATATGTAAAAATCGTTTGGTGCACAGACACACGTAAACAAAAATACAATACATGAACGCACACAGACAGCAACGTGAAAAAATTACGCATACGCATAGTTAACATTTGTATTTGGTATTGATGTATGGAATAGCTTTCAATCAACCAATTAATGTGTGTTTAACAAAATGCGCATAGTTTGAATAAGTATTGACGGATACTAAGTTATAGTAGTAGTAGTAGTAGTAGTAGTAGTTAAAAACGCTTTTAGCTTCTTATAATTTGTTTTAAGTAAAATTTCTAGGAAATTATGGACGCATACATGAGCTTTTTAACTTCGTAAGCAAGTTGATAGCCCGCATAAGGGTTAGCATCATTTTCTGGTGGCCTGAAACAAAATGTTTTTCGTTTTTTATACATATAAACTGGTTAAGATTGTTTTTATTTGATTTGTTTTGTTTTGTTGTTTTTTTTTTCTTTCTTTTTTGTTATTATGGTTAACGTGTAAGTAAGACAATTTGTTAAGGTGTTAGGAGGATTAATCTATATTTAAAGAGCATTTACATATGTACGAGGCGTGGCCTTTAAAAGACCATCGAACTGAGTGTAATTTGTAGGTGTAGAATAAAACAAATAATGATAAGGTGACCGAACTCAAATAACGAACGTATAACGTTTAGTTTTGTTGTATTGCAAAGTAGGAAACACAAGAAATCATAGAATGCAGCTGAACAGCGAAGGCCATAAGTGTCTGCTCGATTACCGATTTGCTTTGCTATATAAGCTGAGTGCCCTCTGTTGTGTAAAAGTGTAGTTCCGTGTTCCGTGCTAGCCCGCCCAACCATTGAGTGCATACAGGTATGCATATGCGCTCTGACTGTGTTTAGGTTGCCTCAATTCCGGCCACTCACCTGTTGTACTGGGATGGCGATATGACCTGGCCCTCCACCTGCCGGCTCACGTTCACCGTGGGCTTTACCTTGTTCACCTGCTTGCCAGCAGCTGCAGCAGCCGCCGCCGCAGCGGCGGTGTTGTTCATGTGATGCATGGCACCTGTACCGTTGCCCGTGCCGTTTGGGCGCCGCACGTTGCGATTGAGTACTGCAAGCAAAAATAAGTGGAGGGGAAGAGATTAAGTGACAGTCTTGGACATCGATTAGCCAGGAGGAAGCTACCTACTAGAACTAGTAGGTACCTAGGTAAGTAAATGCAACTTACGATTTGTATCTTCTCTGTCACGTGTTATATCACCTGTGGTAGTTGCGTTTTGCATTGGCAGTTACGTTTGTTAAATTAACAATTACAGCATTTGCAGACAACAACAGCGAAAGACAGCGAAAGAATGAGAGAGATAAAAGTGGGAGATATAGCAGATACATTGGATTAGTAAAATATATAATTTCTGATATTGCTAGCAGAGTGCTTAGGAAATTTTCTTTAAATCGTTAATGCATTGGACAAGTTAATCAAGAAAGGTATTTTTGAGCCGCGTGTAAGTAAGGTTGCTTGAAGGTTGTTATTATTCTTAGTTTAGGTTTGTAGCCGTGATTTGAGTGTGGACACAATAAATAAATAGTGTATTTAACAAGCAAAAATTTATGCAAAACAAAACACAACACACACACAAATGTTTACAAAAGTATAGTGAAAATGCTTTAAAAAAGTAGACATCAATATCGAATTCAAATGACTGTTAAGAACAAGTTTTTGATACAATTAAGTTTGCAGTTCTTTAGATAGTTATATAAACATTTACATTTATCGAAAGGAATATTTGTCATTTTTACATTAGCAAATAACAATTTCTGTTCAAAATTAACCCAAATACATTTGTATGCAAAACAAAACAAATAAAAAATAAATAGCTAATTATTATTATTAAATTGTTCTTGATTTGCATTTGATTTTTTAATACTCGTTCACAAAGTGAAAAGAGTACATTAGTTCTGTGCAACGTTCGTCTTGCTGTCCGTATGAACGTAATTTTTTCTACGTTATCGAAACTAGAGACTTGAAAGTTTGAATATATGCTCGAGTAAACCCGCATCGGTAAACTTCGAAAATCGATATCTCTGAGTTTAAGTCACTTAATTTGGCAGACAGACAATGATGACCCCCTCTAAAGATCGAGCCAAAATAATTCGCCCGCCCCTTTAAATAACAAAAATCGCTATATTTCCAAAATTACAGTTTAAAGATCACTAATTTAAGGTAACAATAATCAATATGACCGTTTTCTACTGTTTTATGTTGTAATTTCACAGTTCACGAGTATTGCGCAGTCGGTTAAATCCGACTGCATCAATCTTACTTGTTATTTGTTTTTTCAATTGATTGGGCATCTGGCGTATATTCATAAAAGCTCTTTTGCATATCATGATGGACTACAAATGATAAGGCAATGCTAAGGCAAATCAGGACTTAAGAAAATATAAATAAATACAATTTGTGTAGCTATGCGTGTAAAAAGAACTGTGACGATCGCGCGCGTTCTCTGGTCAAAAAACCCTTTCTCTTTGTGTACAGTTTGGGCAGACTTATACGTAGTATATCATATGTAAAACTGTTGTGATTTTAGATCTTATACAAGCTGATATTGAGACATTACCCGATACAGATCCACGCACATGCACCCGCTTGGGTAGCTCAGGTGGCGTAAATGTGGGTGCAGGATGGTGTTCATCTGTAAGATATTTTAGGCATTGTTATCGCACAGCTTCAGGTAATCAAATTCGTTTTTTTTTTTTGTGTAAAAGACAATGCCTTTTTATGTGAAGCTCATAATTAGATTTTTGCGGTTGTATACATCAAATTATGTTGTTTTTCTTTTTGTGATAATCAGGGAAATATTGTGTTTATATGAACTAAAATTTAAAAGGTTGCGGTACATAAAGCAAGTTCAAGACTTTACAAATGAAATGCAAATAAAATAGATTGGTATCATTTTATTTGGACGAGCTAACCCAAGAAATGTTGAAGGTGTGTTCAACCGAAAGGCATACAAAAGTAAAGAAAAGTGATCAAAATGATCTGGGAAATGGTTTTAGGAATTATCATTGGGGTTTATAATAAAATATACGTATATTCTTTTAAAAGACTGTGCATTTATAATGAAGACCTAGAAAAACGTGCAAATAATTAAAAGTAATAACAAAGTTGGCAATAGGTAGATACATTAGTATAAAAATACAACACTACAAAAAGCAAGAAAAGCAGGCGTTGGATATGTGAAGAGTACTTAAGAGCTTAAGTATTAGTTTGCTACAATGAAAGCGTATTTGACAGGATTTCACATTAACTTTTCATCCATCAGTTGGTGGTTCTATTTAAAAAGCATTTAGTTTGACTATTATGCACTAGAAATCTAACACCCACTTAAAGAGCGCTTTTATGACTTCCCTATCTAGAGTCTCCTTCGGCTTTTTTCAACACTTCGGTTGACATATACCTCTGATTTGTTGGCGAAAACTGCTTCAAATTGAAATTATAGTTGTAAACCTCGCTCAATAATTGTAAAGATAGTGCATTAGCGATTGGAAGGACAGCTGGTGATCATGATCTAAAGTAATACTTGCTCTACAATAGCTTTGTTCCGAATGTTTTCATATGATCAAAGTACAGTATTGAAATAAAATGAATGATTTTTTTTGCTAATCTTATTTTATAATACTCCTTCAACCGAAAAACTAGTTACAACACAAACGATACTTCAAAATGTTTGAAGTGTACAGGAAGAAAGAAAACACTCAAAATATAAATTAAAAGTAAAGAACGTGCACTGGCACACTAAAAAAATACATATTTGAAAATTCATAAAATCTAAAATGTGATTCCTAATAAATTTTCATGACGAATATAATTGTGGCTTTAAAATTTATGTTCGAGTATATGATAGCTTGAGTTAGTTTGACTTACTTGACAACGAGTATTCATCGTCTTCTACACACACACACAGATATATAAATACATAGTACGAGTATTGTAGTAGTAGTAGTAGTAGAAGTAGTTGGTACGAACGAGTACAGGTACGAGTAGGGAAATATAGAAGTATGATATGTTAACATAAAAAATACCAAACCCCAGAATCAGAAATTTATGTTTTCTTTTTATTTGTACATAAAATTGAGTAAAGTGTTGTGTGTTTACATATATGGTTTGATAGGTTGGGTACTTGATAGACTTTAGCCAAAGGTGCAAATGCTTTTTGTATTGAATTTTTTCCATATAATGCCTTTATTGGCTAAAAGCTGGTACTTTTGCTCTTACTAATACAAAAAGCATATACGAAAATGTCGCGATTTGAACAATAAATTGAATGTATATTTACGTAGTACGACGAAAGATAAATAAAAAAAATATACAAAATTATATATTTATGTATACTGTTATACAGAAAATTTGTACAAAATACGATATATGTAAGTATTGAGAATATGTTATATAAATATATCGACTTGATGTTTAATGGTTACAAGATTTTAGTATGGAATACATACGAAAACACGTCAGATTAAATATACGAAAATAATTATTTGACTTATTGTCAGTTGAGTATTTTGCAGGAATAAATTTGAATTTTTTATCTAGCGACTTTACTACACACACACACACTAAGTAGTTAAGATTAAAAATTGATTATGAAAAGTACACAATTACGAGAACGAACGAGTAGAAACAGTTAAAGGTGTATCTGTGTGTGGGTTTGTCTGGGTGTTGTTGTGGTGTGCAACAATTAGTGTGCCTTGTACGTCTGCGTATAGAGTATGATTTAGTTTTTATCTTGGGACTACAACTGATTTAATTTCTTAAAGTTTGGCTGTCTTGTTGAATGTTTGAACTGCTAAGCAATAGTAATTAATTTAAGTTAGTGAGCTTTTGGACAAATTGCTTAGTAGATGTTACAAGTATATTGAATGATTTTGTTTCAAATTGGCATTGTGTATGTCGTAAAGTATTTTTTATTTTTTAATTAATTTGTTTCATATGCTTATAATATTACAGTAGAGAATAGACATGGGGAAGATATATGTTTGTATATAGAGAAAGATAGAGAGACAGAGAGAGAGAGAGAGAGAGAGAGAGAGAATAGGAAGAAAGATATACGTACTTGCACGCCCAACCATTTGTACGGCTCGGACGCCTTTCCGGAAGGTGGCCACTGTTTTGTTTCATGAAAACAGAATTGTATAGGATTTGTGTGAATAGGTAAATGATGGTAAGGTAATGATAGTTGGTTTTCTTATTCATTTCAAATCATCAATCAACTTATAACATAATTCACATAAATATAAATAGAAATTAAAATATAACATATTACCTAATCAAACAAAAGGCTGACAACAGAAATTGATTAATAAATCACACGTCACATGTTGTACTTGAACTTTCATTAAATATATGGTATGTAATTTATGATTGTAAGTATGTATAGAATATCAGCTAGTTATGATTTTCTTGTAATGATATTATGCGCGCGACGTAGAAGAACCAAATCAGAAATCGTTGCAAACTAATTAAACTCTATATTGAATGTAATATTTATACTGAGTTTATATACGATAGAGCGAACAGTAAAGCGACAGAGAGAACAACAGAACATAATTTAGCACACTGCTTAAGTTGTAAGCACTTGTAGTTAAAATTGATAGACCTGTTCTAAGACAACTCCCGACTACACTACCCCAGGCTTTCATCACTCACTGTTACTGTTACTATTACCTTTTCTGTTCTAATCCCTTCGAGTTAAGCAGGGCGAGAGTTGGTTTATGGCAGATATATGCGGGATCTCGCATTTAGCAGCTGGATTCTTTTAGCATTAGTTAAACGTACATCGATATAGCACTTACGAATACTATTGAAAAGGGTTTTATTTTACTGATTAATACTGGCATTTATAAAATTTCATTTTTGCAATTCTGAAAGCATTTTAAAATTTTTTTTATTTTTATTTTTCTTATATTTTTTTAGTTTTTAATTTAATAATTGTTTACTACTTAGCAAATGTACTTCTGATTAAAACTCGGTAGGCCGAGTCTAATATGCACTCTCCAAAATCATACACAGGTAAATGGACAATTAAATATGGATTCTGTCGAAACAATTTAAAGAGCATTTTTAGTAGTTAATAGGGGAAATGTTTTGAAAAGTGCTTTGCATTAAAATACGGTTAGGTATGCGGTTCAATACTTTAGCAGCAACAAATAAATCATTTTGGCGTTGTATAATATACAAATAAGTATATAATCACCGAAACTTGAAATTATTATTAGGATTTGGTTTTATTTCGTTTACTGTTTTTAAGCGTACCCTCCATTGTATTCATCACCGATGTGATACCTTGGTTGACCATCCCCGTCTGCATCATAATCATGCCCACATCTGTAAGACGGTTATGGATTTCATATTCTTATATACAAGTAACAGGACCACAAACTCATACGCACAAACGAAACAGATCTTTGGGATCTTAACTTAACACTAGGCATATAAAAATGGTTGCTGCATTTGTGTGCACATAAATTGAATCCCGTGACTCCCAGTTAAGAGCGCATTATTGCAATTTATTATATTACATAAAGCTAGACGCAGGCAACGCAAAAATTTTAAACTTACTAACTACTTGAGAACATTGAAGCTAAATTATTGATACATATATTTTATATGTATGTATAGTCAGTATACTACATAGGAACCAAATACATAAACTTTAATATTCAGTTGAGCGAATTGTGTAAAATTATGGGAAACGCTCAATGAATATGCCAAAGTAGCTGTAGTATCCAGTAAGTATTAAAATAACCTGCGTTAAATTATTTACACTTTTAAGTTGGGAGGGACATCTACGCTTATGTACTTATTTACAAATATATTATATAAATATTTTGTAAGTGGGGTTAGTGCCACGCCAAGTAGATAAAGAACTTAAAACTTAACATAAATATTTATAGACTTCAACTCGTGGTAGAAAACGACGCAGCATTTGAATAACTTGTTGCTACTACATAGTAAATGGGAATGTATGTATAATTGAAGTTAGGTAAATTTCATTAGTAATGGAATTATAAATTAGAGCTGCAAAAGTGAGTCAAAAATAGCTATCAAAAATAGAGTTTTAAGTTTCTTAAATCGTGATAGTGAGATAGAAATTTGTAATTAGTTTTGTGCTCAGTTCCATGCACTTTTTTATATTGAGTTCTTTTTGATCAACATGTAAAAAGTTTAAAAAAGTATAACGAGAATAGGTTAGGCAGAGAAATGTTTATCAAGAAAGAGATTGGAAAATGTGCACTTTGAAATTCTCATCAAAAATATACTTTGATAAATTTCTGAATTTAAATGAGAGAGAGAAAAAAATAAAAAAATGCATGTAAATGCTTTTCATGCACTTAAGAAAATCCTTCGTTTTTTAGCAACGTATTCTATTAAGGGTAGTTCGAGCCAATTTCATTTTATGGCTCGGAGAGTTGATATTTCACAACGGACGAAACACATCACAAAGCTTTAAGAACAAAAGGGAAAGGAAAGTTAAAAATAAAACTTTTCTCTTCGGCTTATCAATACAAAGTATATAATGATATCACAAATTAAATATTAAAATCGTAATGATTGTTATTCGGTGGTAGAACTTGTTGGTAATATATAAATCCAAAAACAGGGGTTGCATATTGCACAAACATATTTACAGTTCAAGGGTACGTTGTGTAAGCCATCAGAAAAAGTATATATACTTGAATATAGTATGTATATATTTGTGTATATATGTTTATGTGTCCAATGTATGTGTTTGGATTCTTGTTGTATTGTGGTGGATTATATACGAGTAGAGTAGGCGCATATCATAACAAAAAGTGACCAAAAAATATATTGCACATATCCAAAGATACGGGACGGGACGGTTGTTCAAAAAATGTAAGTAAGTGTTTGTGAGTAAATGGCTTGGGAAGGGTCGGTTCATGACTGCACATTCTTAACGTGCTGAAACTAGTTGCACAGTTTACTATCAAAACGATAAACTGATTGAAAAAAGTAAAGAAAATACTAAATTTGTAGTGTACCTGAAAAAGGTGAAGTGCGCAGTATATAAGTATGTAAAGGTATAATTGAGGATAAAAAGAGGATAGAACAAATGGTTTGGCAAACATAGTTCGATTCTTATTGGATTTTTTATTTATTTAACGTACATACAAACAAAACGAATTTGTAATTTGCGTACATTAAACAAATTTGGACTTGGGGAATAACTTCAAAACTGAGTGGGTGGTTGTGGTATTGGTCGTTGTTGTATTGTAGAATTATGTTAGTGTGTGTGTTGGGTTAAACGTTATGTTGAACAATTTAGATTTACCTAAGTCATCAAATTTGCTCCGGGGCTGAACAGTCACTGTGGGACAAAGTTATGACATTTATTTGTATTATTAGGTATTACATTTAATTTGATATCTGTTGCAGTTCACGTCATACGTATAGTTTGACATGCATATACGTACACACACACATACATATGTATGTATGTATAAGTGTGCAAATATATGCACATATTAATAAACGTCAAAGGGTTTGGTTTTATTATTATATGATTGCTAGGTAGATTGTATCTAAGTGTATGAAACTGTCGTTGTTGATGTTGTTTTCATTAAGACATTTGAGGGGCCCACAAAAGATACATACATATTTTATTTGTAATTGATTGAGACAAAATGTGAATAGTTATACATAAATACCAGTACGTATTGCATATGCAGGAATCATATTAGAGCATTATTTTAAGTGAGTTATTTTTATTATTGCGCCGGTTAGGACGCCGCTTAATCTATAAAGTGCCTGAACCTTAAGAAAAAAACTTAGAACTATTTAATTGCCTGTACTTAAAGATTACTTTAAATTTAGCTGCTCGCGAAACTCTCGAAAAAAATTAAGTTTAAGAAAATCAAATACAAGAAGTAAATAGAAATAAATGAAACCCAAAGACATACATAGACATAAATACTGTCTTATCGAGTCAATAAAATGGTACAAAAGTGTGCTTACAGTTCTTGCATTTGCACTTCTTGATGAGCGTCTCGTCCTTGATGTCCTCGTGGCAAGCCTTGCAATAGAACCACGCACTGTAAACAAAGTAGAGCATGTTTAACTTGGGCTTCGTATGCTCATAGGCCGAAAGCGACTTACCGCTTGACCTCATCAGCGCTTTGTGCAATAAAGAAACCCTGCGTATTGGCCTGTATTTTAGCGCCACGCGGATTTATGGAAATTTTGCTGTCTGCACCCTCTTCAGCGCCTTTGATTTCAATTGCTAGCAGTAGCAGCTTCAGCTTGGAGAAGCATAGTCTGTACGCAGGGGAAAAGTGAGATAAATGATATACACTCGAGTAATGTCCAGAAAGAATTAAAACATTTATATTTACTTAGCTAAGCTTATTGAATTATTACTACACTATGAAGTGTAGCTAAACCTTATTGAACTTGGCATGCGTTTTGTGTATGTGCGTTGAAAGCGTACACTGTAAAATATACTTGCAGTTTATATTTACACATAAGAGTAGACAAAACCACATGCTCGATAAAATGCGTACAAAAATTGAACGAAAAAAACAATCAATCAAAAACAAAAATGTGGCTGAAATATCATATTAATTAACTCGACGTTTAAACGGAAAAGCCCACTTGGTCGCTGTGATTTTTGCGGCTATTCAGCGTGTGGGGTGCGGTGAGAAAGGGTCAAAGGTGACACACAAAATGAAGACACTATACACATGCAATACGAAGGATGTGGGATTGGTTACAATTCATCAGACGCCGTAAAGCTATCCTTTGGATTCTCACATGTACCGATGTACTCATAAGTATATATGTATTTTGTATTTGCGATGCTGTTATGTTATCGTTATTCGGGGCTTGAACTGGGACTAATCGGAGCGGAGTTGGTAGCAAGCGAGCAGTGTCTAGTTAAGTAAAGTCTAAACTTTGTTTGCACTTTGTGGCTGGTTACTATTATATGCGAACGGATGCAATGCGATTTTTAATCCAAAAACCAAATTATACATAAAATGTTTAATATACAAGAAGAAGATCAATTTTTGCTGCTAGAGTTCTTTTCACTTGTAAAGATCTTTTCATACGAGTATATAAAACTAGGTAAGTAAATTAAGAAGTACGAGTAAGTAGTAGTAAGTATATAGTAATGGGGACAAAAAGTTGTTTGTTACATGTAAGTATATAGTAGAAGGAATAAATCAAACAGAACAGAATTCAATTTGAAAAATTATATAAATAAAATGTTTAATTGAACATATTGTACAAGGCAAAAGTATTTTTTATACAGTTGTTTCTTTAAAAATATTAATTTTTTTTGTAAATTTTGTTTTGCTATTTTCTCATTTTGGAGTCTTACTCGCTGGCTTGTGGGAATGTCATGCCGGTAAATGAAGGTGATAGAGTTTCGGTGTACATCTCACACCCTGTACCTTGAAGATAATCATTTTGCCAGGCCTGTGTGTCTGGTGACTGAAAGTTAGAAAATGGTTTTGTTGTGGTTTGGATTTAGTAAGTTCGCTAATGTAACTACGTGGCGGCTGTTTGTTTCTTGTACGTGTTCTTGTAATTGTTCTGGTACTTGATTTTGTTGCAGCTGACTGAGTAGAAGTTGAATATTATTGATATACATTGGCTCATATTCGCATTAGTGTCGATCAGGCTCAGACTGGACATTAGGATACGCAAAGACACTATAAACACGAGCTTCTCTTTTTGGCATATGTATGTACATACGGGCACTTTAACAGCATCTGATCGCTAAGCAGAGTGTGTGTGTGGGTGTGTGTGCGTGTTTGGGGTTACATTTGTGGGTCAGGCTTTAATTTAGCATAAGTTTTAGCTTTAGCTTTGGCATATTTCTAATAAGTTCTCAGCTATTTAGCTTTCTCTTTACTTTTTTTACACTTTCTTTACTTAACAGCATTAAAGGTATATAGGCTTAGCATCGGCCACTTCTTGGATAAATATGAACAACGTATGGCTTATAGAACTCCAACCAAAACCAAAAGGAAGTTTTACCAAATGAGCAAAATTTAAACGAAATACAAAAGTATAAATAAATATCGAACATTAACTTAAATACACGCTGCATAGTTTAGCTCTGAATCTAGAGAGCACAGCACACAAAGATACCATACAATTAGCGTTTTACAATGCTCTCGATTTCTTAGTGTAAGTGTGTGTATGTGTGGGTGTGTGAGTGTGTGTTGCTTTTCTTTTTCCAAAAATGCAGAGTTAACAGAAAGGTCTGGCTGCAAACTTAGTTTAAATGAAAACAATATTCAGCAAGGATGTCATTTGTATTTGCAAACACTGAAGGCATTTTAAACATTGAAAACATTAAGTACACAAAGAATTAGCATAAAACACCGACTAATTTTTCACAGTGTACTTCGATGTGTAGGTGTGTATATCTGTGTTTTATGTGTCTTCGAAAACAAATCATAATTTAACACCATAAGCAGGCAATTTTACATATTTAGGTATCTCGATGTAAACGAATCTGGATACCAGAATCGTCAAAATCTCCCAAAACCAAAACAATCAAAGTAAAACAGTTACAACATCAATTAGAACTGATCAGAAGATAATAAAAACTTAGTGTGTCGGCTTGTATGGGTGTGTGTGTTTGTATGCGTGTGTAACATTTTGTTTTGTTGTATATATATTTTTTTGTATTTGGTTTAGCACGATATTTGTCAACGCTGCACGATTAACAAGTACATAGTTGAATAGTAGGTAGAATAATAGATACGATACAATATGTTTATAGCATATAGAAATTGGACTGCCCGCTGCGCAACTTACTCAGTGGCCTGAGCAAACGGTATTCCAATAAATGTGGGACTCAATGTTTCTGTGTACATTTCCATGCCAGTGCCGCGCAGGTAATCATTTGTCCAAGACTGCATTTCTGGCGACTATAGGGTTAAAGATGTTCATACATAATATAGATTTATGGTTTTTATGATTGACTGACTTGTGACAGCCCCTTCTCATCTCTTCACTTCATAATAGCAATTGTCATCAAAAAGCTAATATTTTCGGCCTGCTTTCTGGATATCATACACCCCAGTCGTGTGCTTGTGTCTGGTATATTGTTAGGAGTAGCCGTCGTGTTGACCACATTGGCAATACTTACCGTCTTGAAAGAACGCATCGCGAACAAATTGGCCATCATTGTGGAAAATCCGGGCGCCAAACAGCTTTGCGCTATGAAGCCCAACTTCAGCTCGGCCAGGCAAATGACATCGTCGCCCTGTTTCCAGTCCCACGATGGTATGTTCAGCAAGTACGCCTGTAAAAATGTAAATTGTTATTAGCTAATTGCAAGATAATACGAATTGATAATGTTTCGTTCTTACCTTATTATGGTACTGCATCAACTGTATAATGACACGTATATCATCGCTGTAGTTCTTAATTGAGATAACTCTCATTATATTGGCAGCATCTTCTGCGTCGGGATCTTGGCAATATTTGTTAGCTAGCACCAGGCAGGCATCGGCTTCGTGTACCTTTTGTAGGGCAATAGTTGATTAGCAGTGGTTGATTAGAGCTTTAAAAATATTAGTCATTGTCTATGTCTTTGTAATAGCCAAGCACAGCTCTTGACGATTGCTGTTAGTTTTGTTATGCTGATCTGTTCAAATGTTCAAGTGGTTATGGCTATGTTGTTGTAGGTAAGTACTTTGTATGTTTCTTAGCTATGGCTGAGTGTTGTTGAGTGATTGTGATCGCTTCGGTTGTCACAGATGTTACAGATTTGTCGTATTAACAGTTTAAGTTAGTAAGCGGCTTACACGTACATTGACTGCACAACTAAGTATAGTACAAGTTGTTGAAATGTCACAAGTGAAGTGTTTGTATGTATATGATTTTGGGCACGATTTAACGATGCCTGTTTTCTTGCATACACATTAAGTACTTGACTTTGATTAGCTTTGGCAACACCGGCGATAGGGAGACAGTAAGCGGTTATTTAATTTGTTGGTGTTTACTTGGTTGCTGGATTTTTTGGATTAGTTCAACTTCCAGTTCATAGGTGAGAACAACAATAATAACAACTCAAAAAGCGAACGCTCAGTGCATGGGTGGAGGTAGAGGTATACAGAGAACTCGTGTCGTTCAGGGTGTTCAGAATCAAAATCAAAGATCAAAGCAATATACAAAACAAAGAGCCAAACTCAAGTGGCTGTTACATAATTGATAATATATGTACACATGTCATTAACATTAACTACATGCTGTTTGTTATTGACGGCAACATGGGCCGCAGCAACGAAAGCAACATGCAGCACATTGCACATGCAGCATGCAATATTCATAAAGCAAGAGTTATTGGATTTAAAAAATAGCTATACAACAACAACACTAAATATTACGGCTTATATATTTGTTGTTGTCATATACATATTTAGGGAAAAAGCATTGAAGAACAACAATTAAATGTAATTCGAAGGTTTAAATGCAGGTACAGGATATATAGATTGAATGTATTCAAGTAGAGTTATATATTCATACATATATACCTCTACGAGTTCTAACTGCGTTTTTTATTTGTACGTAACATAATCTTAAAAGTATAAAGATGAAAGAATTCAAGTATGTAAGTAATTATACTCTTATATTACTTATAGCACCTTCAATGCTAAACACATTTATGATCGTAAAATTTACTAAATGTAAATAATGTTATATTACGTACAAATGTTTTTCATTGGGTGTCTGGTATACTCGTTATTTCAATTTAATTTAAATTAGGTGAATTCCATTTACATTATTTTTAAATATTAACTTTTATATTGTGAGTATATTTATATATTTATACTGTGAGCCGATTTTGTCGTTAACATAATTCTAGGCAAATCATAAAAGGATATATCAAAGAACATCCAAACTCAAAAAGAGCTTTAATTATTGAGAATTTAAATAACTTGAATTATATTTCAATAGATGAATGCAAAACGTTATATACAAGTATCAATATGTTTATTTTAAGTTTAGTAATTTTTTTATTTATTTTTTTTCAAAAATCTAGACAACCATAAAAGTATTTTCTAGCTTTGCTTAAATTCTGAATAGATAATTCCTACAATTTTTGTCGCTTATAATTTATAATCCACTATCCTCACAATGTAATCAGTATTTATGATGTTAAACTATAAAAATACTTAGAAATTTCATATTTGTATTATTCTAAATATATGCAGTCATATACTTAGCACATACATACATAGTTAAGTAAGTTTAAAATAACATTAACGTATTAATAAATTGCTGAAAATTATGCGGCTTAAGCTAAAAATGAATCACGATAAATGTTTGCATACACAATAACGTCAACAATTTACAGTGTATTCGTGTTTCTCTGTTGCTGTGTGAGAGTTGTTGTAAGAGTGTGAGTATATTTGTGTGTTTTATAATTTACAAATTTACACATAAGTCGGAACTCTAATGCTGCAGCTTATAACGCATTGCAATTTGTCAACTGATACATATGTAGATACAAATAATTGTTATTCCTTTGATGTAAACAAAACTAAAGCCAGCAAGGAATATGCGACAATGAATAATGATCACATTTATAGCTATGATTTACATACATATATAAACATTACATAAATACATATTAGGTACATGGTGTGGTAATTGTTACATTTATATAATAAAATATATATATAAATATATATATACATATGGGTATATGTATATTTATATATACATATATATAAGTAGTAAGTACATATGTTTTAGAGTTCGTTATTGTAAGTATGTATGTATGGTAATAAGAAGTAATTAGTCTGGTTTAGTTTGGTTTGGCTGAACTTGGGCAAACACGCACAAAATAAAACAACAACAGAATACTCAAAATAATAAATTAAATAAACCAACATAGACAAACATATAAAATGAAAAATTGTTTTACCTTAACCCTTTGTAGATCAATCGGATTCATAATGGTTCCTTGGAAGAACTCCACGGTGGTAAAATGACGTTTGAACAAACCCTCAAGTTCCAAATCGGGTGGTTTACTTTTGAATTTATGGTTATAATGTTTTTGGGCGTACATATTTTTTTTATTTTTTTTTTATTTTAGTTATTATTATTATTATTATTTTTTTTTTTTGGGAAAAATAATACAAAGTTTTTAGAGTAGTATTGTGTTATTTTTATGTTCCAATGTACACAGTTTAAAGATGGGTTGTATTCAAACCATAAGGTTTTAGTGTGTTGTGTGATAACACAATAAATACACATATTTTGATAATTGTGCAGTTGGAGAATGTAAATGTAAAAAGAAAAATAAATAATGCAAATTTATAGTGCTTGAATTGGTCAAAATAATATGTGCAAACGGCGAAATGGTCTATGAAATTTTTGTAGAAATTGTCAGTACATTTATAACTAAATTAAAATAAATAAAATAATGAGTATACATATTTATGTACAAAAAGTGTAAATAGGTAATAAATAGTAAATGTTCATAATCCCTAATTTAAGTGTATGAGTTGCCTTAAATTATCTGATCTATCAGCTAATCTAATCTATAATAATAGTATTCGTAAATAACTAATAATATACATATGCTTGTGTTAATACATAAATACATATATGTAATATACACATTTGAATTGTTGGTTATTACATACATATAGATATGAAAACTTAAATCTAATTAGAACATATTGATATATCGTCAATAATATTTTAAAGTTTTTTAAATGTGCACCGCAAATAATAAAAAAAAAAAATATTAACACAAATATGTTAATATGAGTTTTATTTATATTTTCGAAATTTATATGATACAAAAGAAATTGAGAAATTATAATTTTTTTATAAAAGCATAAGATGCTGCGACTCAAAAAATATATAAAAAGTTTGAATCTTATGCTATGCAAATTTAAATATATTAATTTGACTTTCTCTATGTTAATAATCATATAATCAAATAATAGAATACAAAATTCAAACTTGAATAAAATTTCAGCTAAAAGGACATTCCATTGAGCAGGTTATTATTATTACTTAAAGCCAACGTGAACAATTGAAAACATTACTATATATTTATTGTAGGTATTGAAAAGAGTGAAATTAAGTGGTTTACATAAAACTATTATAAAGAATTCCTTTTGAAAACTTGACAAATTTTGAGAAACAAAATAAATTAATTAAAATGTATACTATATTGCAAAAGCTCAAACTGGATAAAACTGTACGCAAATGTGACAGTTGTCTCGCAGACAAAGTATTTGCATCCTT
Source organism: Drosophila colorata (assembly GCA_035041545.1). NCBI lineage: Eukaryota > Metazoa > Arthropoda > Insecta > Diptera > Drosophilidae > Drosophila > Drosophila colorata. The sequence goes on along the minus strand of JAWNLD010000680.1, from coordinate 2,259,472 downwards.
ATCTGACACGTGTAAAGTGAACTTATAAAAGAAATAAAAAATGCTAAAAAATTGCATGAAATCAAATTCATATTACAAAGAATTATAAGTGAGAACGAGCAAATTTAGAGAATTGGGGGTGGCTGTGAGCTTTCAAGAGCCCATCGAACTATGGCGGGCTATGGCTATAGGACTTGATGTTGGCATTGAAAGTGAATGTCTATTTGCATTGGTTTTCAGCCGGTCGCTGCTAACTATATATTGTATGTGGTCGTATCGTTGTTAAGGACACGAGCTAATACCTATGTACAAACATACAGGTATGTACAGGTGCAAAGCCCATTCACAGTGTGACGCGATTTTGAGTTTTATGTTCTAATGTACCAAATGGCAGAGCACCATTTGCTCTGCTCATCTCTTAGGACTTGACTGACCAGGTATTTCAGTATATTTGTGTAGGTGTATGCTGTTTGTATTTAGTTTTGTATGTATGTATTTATATATGTGTACTTGTGTTCGTGTATGTGTGTCTCTCTATTAATAGTGTTTTGCTCCATGACGTGTATTTGTGTACCTTGACTCGTTCCAGATCGACTGCGTTCATCATAGTGCCCTGAAAAAACGCCACTGTTGTATAGTGGCGCTTCAGCAGTCCCTCTAGCTCCAGGTCGGGCTCTTTGCTATTTTGTTTTACATTACGTTGTTATATTATATGATTGAGTTTAATATTAATAATTAGGTAAATCAACTTCAGGCTTATAACAAAAAACAAAAACAAAATTTAAATTTCGTGATAACTATTAACTAATGCGAATAATGCAAATACTTAAAGTAAGTGCTCTGACTAATTTATTTATAAACTTAACTGATTGAGACCGTCTATATAAGGCAGCAAGCAATCTCCACATTAAGTTAAATATAAGTTGCTTGCTGCTATATCGATCAATTTCTGCTTAAATACTGCACTAATTGATTTGTCATTGCTGGTTTCAACTAAATTATACATTTATTATATAATACAACACATTCACGAAACCAAAATGTAAATAATCAATAGAATAAATTGTCAACATAAATACTTAGTGTTGATCGATTAAAAAAGAAAAGGCTTTTTACTTACCGATGTAAAAAGACTACTTCGACATCGACATCCTCACGATCTTCGTGCAGAAAGTCCTTCAGGAAATGCGACACGGATTCGTATGTTATATGACCGCATACCACAATATGTCTAAAATTAAGTTTGTGTGAGTGTGCGTGTATAGCATAAAGAGAAATTCATTAGTAAATTGGATTGGATTGTCGATCGATTCAAAGCAAGAGTTAGGCTTATCCTAAGAGTGGGATGCAGTAAGCCGTGTACTTGTTTCATGTAATTTAGCTGTATTAGTGTGCAGATTTTAATGTTTAAGAGTATATGCATGTCGATGTAAAAGTGAATTTGTGGGTGTGGATAAGTTAAGTAGCGCTGAGACCCATGGCAAAAAAATTTTCTTGAATTTTCATTATAAAATCAATTAAAAGTTTTTTACCAGCACATGGTCAATGATACAATATTTAATGAAGCAAACTGGATACAGTTATGAAGCGCTTGTTGCTTGTTGTTTCAGGCGTGTGTTTGATGAGTGAATGTACTATTTATGTGTGTATGTATGCATTATATATTTCATGTGTGTATACATTTCTCTTATTTATTTATATATTAATATTTTCATATTATTTGTACTGGTTATCAACTGATTTGTTTTCATTATGATTACTTTTATAACTTGTCAGTGTTATTTTGTAGTTAAAACAGTAAACAGTATTATAATATTATAATTATAAATTACATTGTATTTTTATTAAATAAAAATACGAAAACTATACAAATTGACACAAAAAATAAATGAAGAATCACTGCAATATGCATGAATTTAGTCTGCTACCCCAGAAATATCTTTGAACACAAAATAATGATAATAAATTGTAAAATAAAAAAAACACAAACAAACTTAAAACATGTACATACTTGTGCAAAGCTGATTTGGTTCGACCGGGTCATAGCTTTGAATTTGTATTTAACAAGTCAAACAAAAGGGTTAAATAAAGAGGTTTCACTAACAGAAGATTAGCTACGCACACCGTTGGTAATATTCAAATTACATGCATCGTATAAAGCATCAACAACTACTAAATCTTTATACTATATACTTAAATTATTATATACAGAGTATTTTATTATATTAAAAACTACACTCATTCCAATAAAATTCTATAGTGTTTTTCGGGGATATTTGTATGTTTATATTCTGCAATCTGTTTATACTGTTATTACAGGCATGCAATCAGGCAATCGGGCAGGCATACTCATTCTTACTTATATATTTGCTTTAAGGGTGCACCAATTTAAACATGCATACTTCTGTGTGTTATTGTGTACTTGTGGTGGATGATTGCTTCAACCACATCATTGATGTATGATGTCTCGTAACTTTGTTACTTATATTCATTTATTGCTGTATTTCATGTAGCTTTAATCAAGAAGAATTTAAGGGTCATTCGACATATTGTGTTCCTTCACCAACCACACAAAATCATAATTGTGTATTCAATTTGGAATACCACACACAAAATCCATATTAAAAGTATCAGCTTACAATAAAACATCACCAATTTTTGTAAAGCATAAAAATTGGCAAACATTTTTTGTGAAAACTTAATATTTGAAGGTAAAAGTCATTTAAGAACATATTCTCAAATGCACAAGATATTTCACTTGTAAGTTTGGCATACATAAGGAGAGATTTCATCACGTAAATTATACCTCCATAATTTTTTTTTTTTTTTGGATTTAAAATAAAAAAATGTTTATATTTTTATTTTGTTTTTTTTTTCCATTTCTTTAAAATTTGTGTAAATGTACAATTTATGTAGTGGATGCACCGCTATGTTTTCGACTAATTCGTGAATAGCTCAACTACAGTGTCAAAGATTTTGGTGCTTAATAAACGTTTTATTAAATGTAAACTTGCGAGAAAACCAGCTAACAATTAAACTAATGTGCAATGATTTTTGTGGTCTACTTCTTTTAATTATGTGCTGAATTGTAAGAATGTGTTTTGTTGCTGTAGTATTTAGAATGCCATTTTATCACATTTGAAATAAATAAATTCAGTGAAAAGTTAAAAATTTGATGCCTGGCCACGCATTTTCATTTTGTTTTTATTCCATTTATTTTTATGTATTAAAACAGCTCATGTGTTCCACACACGAACATAACCAAAAAAAAATCCATTTAAAAAATAATCTTGATATTTCAGATGAATCCTATACGTGCCATGAATGGTATATATGTCGGTGGTAAGTGAAATGTTGAGAACCAAAAACGAACTATACGAAATAGGAAGGAACTAGTTGAGAGCTTGAAAATATAACAAGAGCGTAATGTATGTTTATGTATTGGAAGGATTCGGAAAAGGTTTCAGGTACGTGTTTTGGTTACGGGTAGTGTAACTTTCTGCGGTCTCGATGGCAGCAAACTCTTCAATGTCGTTCGGTACCTGAAACTGCATTAACCTAAGACTAGGGCTTTGTACGGAGTAAAAGTATTTGTGTTTCATTTGGGGCCATTGATCACACGACGAAGCAGTTCATAGTTCAGAAAATTAAGTCAACGGCAGCCTACGCAATTTCACTTTGATCTGATGCTAAATGTCAACTTTTGCACGTCAACTGAGGAGTCGACAGTGTAAAGGAGAAATATGCGACATATTGACATCAATCGAATCAAGCCATTTGTAGATGATAGACCCTAGACCCGATAATTAAGTTAATAATTACGTATTTATCGATTAGCAGAAACAATTGCAATGCTTCATAATACAGCGTAAATAATTATGTGATTGATGTTTATCTTTGATCGTGTTCGGTCTTGTTATATGCGCCAATTCGTTTATTTATTGATTGTACCATGTTTTATTGTGGTTTAGATAGAATTTTAAAATAGAATAGAATAGAATAGAAATAGAGCACTGTGAAACAATAGTAAAAACCAATAAGATACGAAAATAACAACTATAAGGATTTTTATTATTTGTAAAATCGAGTATATAGCGGAAGACATAAATACATATTTCTCAAGAACTACAACATTGATAAGAAGTATCTGATAACTGAGAGAAAGAGAGACAGTTGGGTTGACAGAGAGTAAAAGTATTATATGATTTGTATATATATGAACATCATAAGTTTTATTTTATTTATTAAAATTTGTTACACACACATATTTTTTACTTTTATGTCACATGATTACTATACAATTCAAATGCATGGCTAGACAATTCCAAATGAAAATATGTTGCAGCTTATAAGTTTATTCCGAAAGTATTAATTAGATCTTACACCTGAGAAATATATTGTACAGACTACGCAAAAATACAGAAATTTATTCTTTGTTTTAATTGTTAATCTTGAGTGTCAGCTGCATTATTTACAAGTTGCTATCTTTAATCGCCTTCAAAAACGCATTCTGTAACCATTTGACAAATGAAGGTATGTGTGTGTACATTGTTTTATGCTTTTCTAATATTTACGTATAAAATTTGTTTGAATGGAATATTATAATATGCATATATTATCTTTGAATGTTTAATCGTTTAAAATTGATTTGCATAATATACATATATATACGAATTACGACTTCGATATCAAGGACTATATAGACAATTACAAATATGAAACACAATATTAAACACCAATCACTGATTCTCCAAGGGCTAATATAATGCAACATGACTAGATGATGGCATACAAAACGAATTAAAACAACAAAAAAAATATAACGGCAGTTATTCAGATTTAGTTTTGCCAATCATAGGTATTTCACTGCCCCACGAGACCTCCCAAGTCCTGTTTTTTTTAGCTGCCTTGCTAATAGATATATAGACATTTGTTTTGAGTCAACTGAAAATTTAACTAAAAACGTGCAACACCTGCGCTGAGAATAAGCGCTGGAAAACTAATAAAGTAAATTAATAAAAATGTAGAGCAAGATATATTGTAAAGAGCAGAAAGTAGCAGAAGAGTAGGTTGATAATTGGGCGATCAATTAGAATTTATTAAACTTACAACAAGATAATTTGGTAGTTAAGAGTACGCACATTATACACTCAGAACAGTTTAAGTACGATACAGATTTTGGAACAGGTTTCAATCGTTTTTAAAATGCCAATTCAAACCAAGATCAATAAATAAAATACATTATTAAATTAAATTGATGTGGCGAGCCTTAAAAAAAAATGCCTTAAGCACCACTGCATTGGCATCTTAGTTAACATAGTTAATTGACGCTCTAAATCACATCGAGCTACGTAGAGCTACGTAGGCGACACATCAAATTCGAAATTAGGTGATTAAAAAAAGCAAAAAGATTCCAAAGACAAACACAAAATGAGTTGTTGAAAACTAAAATTCAAAACATATTTACTTCTGTGTTAAATTTTCTTGTTGATTCTTGCTTTTGCATTTGTAATTTTGTTTAATTTTCTTGTGAGGCTTGTTTTGAGGATTTGGGTGTGTGTGTGTTTGATCGATCGAATGTTCTGAATTCATTTGCGTTTGTGATTGATTGATTGTTTGGGTTGTTAGAATGTTGTGTAGCTTCCTTTTTTTTGGGGTTGAAAGCCAAGCAGGCCCTCGTGGCGTATGAGTATTTTGTATGTATATTGCTGCCGCTAGCTTTTAGCTATGCTTATTAGTTGGCCGTGTTCTGTGGGGCTTTTATTTTATGTAGTATGTGTTGGGCTTATGTATACATATATATACACACACACACATATATATATATATATATATATATATATATATATATATATATATATATATAAATATATATATGTATATATATAAATAAAAATATATATATATATTAAAATAATGTATGTTTGTAGTTGGTTTAAATTTTAGAAATCAAAATCAAATTTCAGATATATTTTTCACTCGAAAAGGATTCGTATGAATGAAGCGCAAAGTAAACGTAAATACTGCACAATATTATGATTATTGGTTTGTTTGTTTTTTATTTGAATTCATATTTATTTTTTTCACTTGCAGAAATTTAATTTTGATTCTGTGTTTATATTGTCAGAAACAAATACTTTAGTTAATTTTAAACATTTGTTGACTTAAATTTATGTTTGTTTTTTGTGGTAGTAGTAGTCTAATTGTTTATATTTTTAAATCAGTTTTTAATTATTTATTTGTCTGTTGATTGTAAGAAAATTTAGTTTGTCTCACCTTCGCCCTTTTTCATTTTTTAATGTGCCCCCATATTTGGCTCTTGTTCCAATCAAGTCTATAATCTCAGGTATACAACTTGCAAAAATCGCCTGTATTCAATATGAAAGATAATGATGATAGTGAAGTATTTTGTTTTGTTTTCTTTTGAATGCTTTTTATTGGTAGAAATAATACAAAAATCATACTCGGAGCTTAGAGAACGCGAGGGAGCCAAGACAGGGAGAGACAAAGAGAAATACCAACTGACAGACATATAGAGATACATAAGGGTACCCCTAAGTAGTTCGACGACGTAGACGATACTGCCTGCTGGAAGTTAAAATTGCTCTGGCGGTTATTCATTTTTATTGTTGCTGTATTTTTAATTTTTTCATGATAATGCCAGACGTCATAGTGAAAACTGAAGCTTTTAAATGTTCGAAATCATAGCACTAATATAGAAAACATAAAAAAAACATCGTATCGAAATTGAATTGAACTAAATAAAAGTAAACATTTTACTTTTTCACAAATCAACCAACCATTTTAACAGTCTGCAGCTACTTATTGTTTGCAAATTGTTAATAAGTAACACATGTGTGGTATAAGAATTTCACAGTAGGCTTTCGATTTCTTGGGGGTATGTGTTGGCTATAGTAAATAGTACAATATATATTAAATTATAAATCGGTATTTTTACACGAGAATATATTATGTATCACTTAATGAATATCATAGGTATGAGTTATACATCTGCAAGAAAATTGGTGGTAAGTACACACACCCATCAATGCAAATCGTAATTTAGCATTATCTTGATGAGCGGTTTGGGCTTTAGCACCTATTGACCGTATTTACAACAGAAACTGTTGGAAACTACAGTTACGAAAAGATGGTAGAATATTTTGTGTGTTTCATAAGGTTTATAAATGGTTATACTTGTATTAGCTATCAACAAACAAAACTTTTATTGTATCTTTGTAACTGGATGGTGGACGTGAGAGTCTATACTTTTTGGGAGGATTCGGGAAAATTTTATAATGTCATGATGCTGATACTGATTACGATTACACAGATACTGCAACTAGTACTGAGAACAAATAAATTGTTTGTCTTAATTAAATCATTGAGAAATTCTGCGGCGTCGGTTCGCGCAGCTTCATTACTCATATATGCGTGGCTGCGGCATACTAATTAGGTGCAAGCAAATTAACGACTTTAATTAATTAGAGATGATTAAGTAGGTAAATTATGTAATATGTTTCGTATGGCAGATTTGTACCATATTGTTATGTAGTATTTAGTATGTATGTATGTAATTACAAGTGGATTCAATATAATATGTAGAAGGTAGTGGATAAAATTGCAAAAACGTATCTACTGCATTTGTTAATGTATGTATTTAAGTAGAATTACAAAATTGTGTACAAAATTGGAATAAATTAATTTTCATATTTAAAATCAATACAGAACTTAAGCGGCAACTTGGTGTGTGTTCCAACAAACAAACCAACAAACAATTTAATGTTATGCATTTTTATTACTATATTTTTTTAAGTAAGTTCAAAAACCAAACTTAGGAAAAAGCTATTGGTTCGAAGCATTTCAACGGGGAAACTAAGACTATAAACAAAACCAATTTATAATAAATTGACTCTGCTGAAGTTGCATAAAAACTCGCGTTGTACCTTTTAGCAAAATTAAAAAAAAAAAAAAAAAAGGAGAACACAGTAAAGCCTAACGTGATTCCTGGATACACATTAAAAATTCAAGGTAGCTAACAATTTATATCTTTAAATATTTTATTTTTTTTTTATAAAAAACAAGAGCAAATTGTTAACCGTTGCTTTTCTTTTTAATTAAAATGTAAAAAACAAAACATTATCAATATTTATAAAAATTTCGAATGATTGTGATTGAAAAATCTTGTTAATAGACTTTTTTGTACTTGTGGCCCACAGTCCATGTAGTTAAAATTAATCGATTTTCTGCCAACAAACATGCCAAAATTCATCGATTTCTGTGCTTTGTGTTTGCGGCACTCACACGCAACTAATTCAAACCCTTCTGTAAATTGTCTTCCAAAATAAATTAATCAAATCAAATATGAAGATTGTGTGCGTGTGTGTGCATATGTGATTGTTTGCTCTGTTGGCTTGTTTGCAATCAATTTCAAAATGTTGCTAACAACGTCGTTAAATGCATGCTTTAAGATATGCAGCAATAAGTACAACAAAATCAATAAGTGTTACTTTTAAAGGAAAACTACATACATTTATGTAAAATATTGTTTGAGTCGGATCAGTGGCGTCGCGTATACTGATAATGAGTTAGCCGTTGTTACAATACGTGAGAGGAAATGCCGTGTTACACGTTAGAAATTTTTTAGTTTTAACCTTGCATTTGGCCATTGCAAAAATTTATTTCATACCCGTCAGGAGCTACGGCTTCTATTACCTTCAACGTATAAATATTTAAAATCAACCATACGTATAATGATTAAACATTGGGTAACCACTTCGTGAAAAATATTTTTGGTTGGCCGCACATTGTTTATTTTAGTTTTTTCTCTAGCTAACAAAGAGCCTAATTAATCGCACACAAAAAAAAAAAAGCCAAGTTGAAAAAAGTTAAATTTGTATAAAGCATATTTATATTTGTAAATATAACGACAACATAATTTACAGAAGGATTTGAGAACAAAATTACACATTTAAGCTTTAGCCCCATTTGATTTACTTATTCAGCAGAGAGTTAGTTCTTCTCTCCTCTTACACATGCCACCAAGAAACCAATGCCTTTTGGGAAATTCGAATTTATATATTTTTCTAGTTTTGATTCGATTTGCTCAATAAATAACAAAAATTCAAACTGCTGGCAACTGTTTTGTGGTTTAAGATCTGTAATTTTTGTTATCTTGCTGTTTCAACTTTTTCTGTGCAGTTGCTGAGCAGAGTTTTTAGCAAATGTGTGGGCATTTTTATGCAAATTCAAGTGACGTCAAATATCAATTAAAATAAAATTATAAAATTAATAAAGAAAAAGGATAAACGGCAAAAAATAAAAAAACATCTTTAAAAGGTTGTTCATTTTCTGAAGTTTAGTAAGAATGCAATATAAAAAAATTTGGTTAATTTGATTGTAGCGATTGTTGTTTTATAGATTCTGGTAATTTATATTTTAAGTGTTATTGTTGTTGTTATTTTGTATTTATTTTTTTCATTTTATTTATTTTTTTGTATTTTTTTTTTTTTTTTGTGGTACAGCCAGCAACATATTCGTGTACCTTTTTCTAGGATCCTTGCTATATGTTCCACCATATTTGCTTCTCTGGGCAGCCAGTTCAGTGATTTCTGGTATCCAACTAGCGAACACAGCCTAAATTCAACAACACACATACACATTTAGAATAGAGAGAAGTGCCAAAATAGTTCAGTTTCAGTTACAATTGCAGTTTTAGTATTTGGCTAACTTGTTGTTGTTCTTTGGATGGTGTGTTAAAAGAATGCACAAATTGCTAAATGCGAGAGTAACAAATTCGTAAAGATACGACGACGTTAGCACAGACGACGCAGAATAGAAATCAAAGGAAACATAACTCATCCCACACTCATTTGACATGCAGACCAATCACTCACACACTCACATTTGTTTATTTACACAGTTGACATGTTCACTTGCAAAAAGTTTGAAGCATTCGCACAATATTACATCTAATTGTACATTTTTTTACAAATAAAGTTTGGTTTTCTGGAAAGATTTTCACTTTTACCGCATCTAAGTATTTACTGTAGTTACATTTTTTACTTTAAGGTCTAAAAATTTACAGATTTACAGCTGTACACGAAAAGTGCTTTGGCTGCCTAGGAGTGTGCGGAGAGAAAGACATCTCTCAACTAAGCACAGGTTTATGAGTACTTTTTAGTTTTGAGGTATTGTAATGACATTTTTAAATACAAAATATAGCGATACTTTTCAATTCTAGTAGTGTACTAAATGTTATGCAATGAGATTGGTCGAACTTAAAGAAACCTAGAAATTGTACGTTTAGTATGCTCAAATGCCTTGTTGTCAATGATATACTTAATTAAAAAAATATTAAATAAACTTCGGCTTACCGAAGAACTAAGAGAATTTCCAATTTATTATTTACATTTCAATTAATGCATACAAATAAAACATACGTGTTATACTAAATTTTGTTATAAATAGTGAAATTTACAAAATTACTGATTCATTATTTTTACACTATTTTTATCTATTTTTTAAATAGAGCAGCCTTGCGCTGTTTCCTGTGGGGTTGCTCAAATTAAACCGGACATTGCTAACACGAGCGTTTAAAATGAAATATTGAATGCACAACATTTTTTAAGGTGGAAAGTCTCTTCCAAGAAAATAAATGAATTGAACGATCGATGTACTAATTATGTTACGGTGACACTGACACAAAATTATGTATTTAAGGATCAATAGTAAATTTAAATTATTGCATAATGTAGCTTATACTCTCTTCAAAATATAAAATAAGATATTAACGTGTACTTTGAGATATATTTTATTTGGTAATGCGTGACCGATGCTTTTAAAATGTGTTAACAACAATGCGCCTTAAGTTTTGCTTTAAAATGTTGAAAAAACATACCTTTAACTATCTCAAATTGATAAACGCATGTTTTGTACTTCTGGTGTTAATGCACAAAACATTTAAAGCATGGCAAATTAAAAACGTAGTAAATATGTTAAAAAAAAATTTTTTTTTAAATGGACAGCAAATTTGGGCCAAATTTAATATAAAACACACGCCTACAAAGTGTTTATAGAACGCATTGCTAACTAATTCAAAACAAATGTGTGAAACATAATCAATAAATCAAATCAAAATACAAATACAAAACCCTAAATTAATTTAATTTAAAAAAAAAACCATATACATACTATTAATATGTATATATCTTACGGATCTGTTGTAAAAACGTATTCAGTGTTTTTAATTGAAAGAAAACTGTTCTTTAAAAGATACAAATTGAAATTATAATATAGTAAGAACTTAACTTTACTTTATTACTTGTATGATTTATCAGTGCGTCACGCAATGATAATAAATGTCATATTTTTTGTTTCGATATATTTATTGAAAAAGTTAATTTTGTAATTATAACTCTGATTAGTCAGAGTTGACTGACAACTACAATTGATGAGGGTAAAAATATTAGTAGAACTTTGCATGACAGTCAACTTCGTATGCGAGTTACCAAAATACAAATCCATTTGGTAAATTAAAAATAAAACAAAGGGTAACAGACTAAGTATGTAATTTGATAATTGAGTATTTAGGTAACTATTCATTACTATTTATTAATTGTTGTGTTGCTAATGCGACTAATTACAATTGTATTTGTACGAAAGTTTGTTTTTGGATCTATACACAGAGTTATCGCAACAATCACCTAGACGTTTTACTGAATTCTGCATATTCTGTATTATGATCAATTTATATTTATAACAGATATCTGCTGGGTGAAAAACTGAACTTGCAAGTTTTTCAACAACACAATCGTCTAATCTTAAACATATATATGTATATGTATAAAATGCATCAAAAACTGATTGAATAAATGACAAATATATTTTAAATTTGTCAAAAGTGTTCTATTCTTCAACAAAGTTTAGATTTGCTACGATATTGAGGTCTTCAAATTGATATTAATTGATTGGTATTTGTGTTACAGTTATTTATATTTATTTATTTCGAATTATGTTTCTTTTTTCAAATTTAATGTGATGTTATGTCTTTTATTGCATATGGAATGTTATAGACTACCTCTTTCCGTGTTCTCTTTTCAGTTCACCGCCATATTTATTGCCACTACCAACGAGTTCAATTATTTCCGGTATACTGCTGGCAAACATTGCCTAAAATATTCCACACATACGAATACAGCAAAATTAACGAGATTGTTTAGCAAAATCAATAATATTTTAAACTTAAGTGGTTGTTGTGTCTTAGCAAAATGTTTCGAAAGAAAACACTTCTTCTGCATACTGGGTACGAAGTGAGGCCAAGGCAGTCACACCAGAGGAGGCTTATACTTAATACTTTTTGTTTTCTTATCTGAATATATGTACCTAAAAGCATTGGTTAAATTTTTAAATCAAATTTGCGGCAGCCAGCATTAAAGCATGCAAGAAAAAAACAAATACCTTATATGTGATAATTAGGAAACATAGATTATATGCAAGTACGTATGAGGAAAAACGTCAATCTGAAAGGACCCTAACATGTCTGCCTTATCTGTTTTTTTTTATTTTTTTTTTTTTTAATATATTTAACCTGTTGTCAGGGTGTCGGTGTCAGTGTCGGTGTCTACGAGTTTTTGTTACCAAACCAAGAGCGAATTTAAAATGTGTATCAAAATATAGATAAAAAACTGCATGCAATCGGTTCATCTGTATTAAAAAAAAAAAAAAAAGCAACTGTTTTAAAAATGAAACAACTACCAGCTGTTGTACGAAAAAGTATGTAGATGTCACTGAGAGTGCGGGAGAAGAATAAATCGAGAGCGACTAAATTAAACCGCACGTTAAAACGCGTTAAGCTTACTTAGGTGATGAGAAGCTAACAAAACTTAGATGAACGCATAAATGAAACGGAGTCTCAAAGTAAACTTTCTTAATTAAATTGGTGCAGCGTTAATAAGTCGTTCTATGTATTTACAAAAACGTAGCATATTTTTTAAATATGTTTTATAAAGATTAATTGAAAAAATATAGAATAGTAGATAAATCCTTATACTCTAATCGGATTGTAGTTGTATATATATATAATAGAGGGACAACGCGTGGTACGAATTGAAATTGAGTAATGTAAAGTGCTACGGTCGGTACATGGGCTATTTGTACTGGTATTGGTACTGGTACTGGAGGCTTTTGGTTACTTGGATACTTGGTCACTAAGCTAATCTTGAGCACAGCTGTAGTAAGTACATTAGGTAACAATCAAAACTATAATCATTCACACATTTTAGCACTGACAACACCGCTGTTGCTTGGCCTAAACTCAATGAGCCTCGATGTAAATTGGACAAGTCAGAGAGAGAGGGAGAGAGAGAAAAACATTGTCTATATAACTAAAAGAAAGTTTGGATTCTGTTGTAGTACATACTGTTGCTATAAATGTGTGTGGTATTTGGTTGATTGCTTCAGCATTTTGTTGTTAAACTTACCAAGCCGACGAGCAGAAAGAACACGAGAAATGTTCTTCCTAAGACAGTCTCACAGTAAACGTCACCATATCCTACCGTTGACATGGTCACAATTAGGAAATAGACACAGGTCCAATAGGATAAACGATGAGCATTATTAAAATCCAGCGGATCGCCAGAGTTCTCCAGCTAAATTTTAAGTAAATGCAATTGCAATTTTCAATTGCAAACAAAACACATATCAACTCCTATGCCATTGGACAGTCAAAAAAGTAACGCGCACTCCCTCCGAGCTAACAGCCCTGGCTCGTGCTCTGTAACAGCGTGCAACGCGGCGTATGCGTGATATATTGACTGGCTCAGAAACACGCTGCAAGTCTGTCACAGAGCCGGCTGGAAGACGCGCGTCACGCATAGCTGAATTTATGTGTGTATGCTGTATTTGTGTGAGTGGTTGTGTGTATGTGTGTGTGTGTGTTTTTTTTTATGTGTGCCGTGATTGTGTGTGTCTACATACCAGATGTATAATGCCCGCTGCTGTTAACCACACGGATATAAAAATTGATACTAGTTGAGCCAAGCGTATTGAGCTCGATGTTTTTAGTACGTTTAAATATTGTAAAATATCTGGAACAGTCATGAGACGTAGCGCTCGAAGAAATCGAAGACCTGTTTATGATACATATTGACACAAATTAAAGTTGCCACACATACATAAGTATGTAGAGTAAAGCACATTACATGCATACAAATCGATCCAGGCACGCCTTTAAGTATTCAAACAAGTTCTTAAATAAAATATTTCCTTAACGCGTGCGTGAGTGTATGTGTGTACGTGAGTGAGTTTGAAAATATATAAAAAAGGATGTAAATCTTTGACCTTGAAACCGATTTGTATGCATAACTTTTTTGGAATTAAATTTTTTTGGGGTTTTTTTTTGCGCTTACCGATCCATGTTCGATCTAAATATATTGATACGAAGGACGGGGGTATTGTAAAATAATCTACAAAACTGTACATTTCTAACATAAACCAAAGCTTATCGGACGCCGCTATGAACTGTAAAAAATTGTTAATGAAAGGAAACAATCAAGTTTAACAATTTGTTAAAATAAATACTAACTGATTATAAACTGATGGCTCAGCCGATTATTTTATGACAAAAAATATAAATAATGTGTCGTGTATAACTTACTCGTATAAAAAAGTAAACCATAAAAAATATATTGAATGCGAGATCGATCTGTTGAGTAATGTTATTACTCCACTTTTGGCATCTTTCGACTTCTTCGCTAGATGCATCAACAAAGTATATAATGAGAGATGCAATGCTGAGTATAAATACGAGTACGACCTGAAAGATAAATGGATAAAAAGTTAATTAGGATTTAATCACTGAATAATGTCCAAACTGAATAATTGTTACAGTTACATATAAATACCAATCTTATTTCATCGTAAGCATGACTATACATAAACAAAATAGTTACAAGAAGTATAAATTAACTTCCTGCACGTTTAAGCATCAACAATTGATATATTGTTAGATATTAAAAAATATCGCGATATGTTTTTTGATAAATCGAACACTCAAAATGTGCAGGATTTAACAATATTATTATTTTGGTTTTGTTGTTGACGAAAAATCCAAAAGATATATTTGAAATAAACCTTTATGCGAGCTATTATTTCAACAATCGGAATATACTCAAAAAAGTATAACCTTTCTCCAATTAAATATAGTAATTGTTTGGGATGTAGGCTTTAGATTCACTTATAAAGTTATATCTACAAAATAAAAACAAATATAATTTACGGCCCATTTTTACAGTCGTTTTCAAAATGAAAGGGGCATATTGATATTGAGCAATGAGACGCTAAAAATGTTTTTTCTTTACGCCCACTTGAGGGCGGGTGAACCGTGAAAATCCACAGTTTTAGAGCTACGGTTACCAACTTTGGAAGACTGTTGTTTTTGGTAACTTTTTCACAGAAAACATTAAAGGTCTAGTTAATCAAATTTTGTTTGATTCCAGTTGTGGAAACTCTGGAGTTCACTTTGATTTGCCGCCATTTCACTACTCTCTTGCTATTGCGAACATCACAAAGTTGTAATAAATCGGATAAAATATATATTAAACATAAGTGCGTGCATTCTTTGTCAAGCTGCATATCAAAGTTATCGCAGAGCGTCCGCATCGTTTTTCCAATTTTGTGCAACGCGGCAAAGGTCGCAATTACATTCTGGATCTCGCATTAAGCGATTTTGAGACCGAATAGAAAAGCACCAGATATCGTGGGCAACCGGCAAATGTTGCCCGGCGGAGTTGCCACACAAGGTGGCTATCCAAGACGCGGCCAGAACGAAGATCCGTCTCGGTCAGATATCGAAAAATAAAACTGATAAACTTGTTCTGCGTATGGCTCAGATTCGTTGCGTTCATACAGACGGATAGACATATAGCAGATTCATGATTATTACACGATGCATTATATACAGAGAAATACACAGAGGCGGATTGTCAATACAAGATCTATCGGAAATAGTCGACGCGTCGCGGTCTATGCCTCAATCTCTAAAAATATCGATAGTGCCTTACATTCTGTCAACATTTTTCAACACTTATGTAACTTAATACATCCCCCGAATATTTATAAAGTACACAGAACCACACATAAGAATTTGCGCAGCATACATTTTGACATTGCTACTATATTGCGAAGCTATTGTGATCATATACTTTTCTGAAACATTTTTCCTATATAGCATGACTAATTTGAATTCAGGGAACACATTTTTAAAATTCACGTTATATTAATTAATTTAATTTTAAAAATCAAAAAAGGAATTTTTTCACTTCGCATATGTAATTATATTTTTGATCGATTTATTTTTCTTGAATATATTTTATGAACTCCAATGAAGTTCAATGAAGTGCATTTTGTACAGAGGTTTGAATAAATACTGAGTTGAAGTTGAAATGGCAACAAATCAAAAGTAAACGATCGAGTCGCATATAAAAATAATATTACATTTGCACAATGAAGTCAAATCGTATGCTGAGATAGGAGAATTAATGGACAGAAGCCGTTTTACCATTAGAATCATTGTTGATCATGTCCTGTTTTAAGATAGGAACAAATCTAATATTTTCTGGTCGGATGGCAGGTTAACGGTATAGTGTAAACTGAACACGGTTTTCAAAAAGCTCGTCCTCATCACCAACAGGGAAACACGGTGGCTGAGGACTGATAGGGTTGGATTGCATGTCGGCTGCAGGCATGGTCGAGTTGGTGTTTATTGAGAGTATGAACAGGAAATTTTGTATATATTTTCAAAGAAAATCTTAAAAAGATTGCCGAAAAGATAAGCCTATCGAACAGCTTCACTTTTTATCACGAGAACGACCTGGAGCATACGGCTCGGGATGTCAAAATTGGGTAACCTATAGTACGGCCACGTCATACTGTTGAAATTATGAATATAAGCACGTTTACTTGAAGTACATGTTTGTCCGTTTATAGGACTAACGAACCTTCTTCTCTATTATGCTTTGTACTTAAATTCGGCTGCCTGCGACGCAGCTGCCTAGCTTTTGGTCTCAAATAAACTCTAGCCGTAATACCTACTATACCACCGCTGACATTAGACATCTATCCGATTGATCTTTCGTTTGAATAACTCAATAGAAGGTGAATAAATGGGCAGTTTCAACAAAGGCGGAATTAAAAACGGATTTGGAGGAGTAATGGCACAATATTGGAATAGAGACAACGCAAAAAATTGTCTCTTCCATGCCAAAACGTTTGGAAGATGTTATTAAACAAAAAGGCTTACCAACAAAGTACTAATTTGGTAAGTTTTTACAACTTTTACAATTATTTAGTTACGTATGCTAATACTTGAGTAAATAAATTAATTTATCATTAATTTTAATAATGTGTTACCTGTATTTGATAATAATTTTTTTAGGGCAATTTGAAAAATGTTTCAGAAAAATATATGATAACAATAGCGTCGCAATATAGCAGCAAAGTCAAAATTCATTCTTTGGATGCGCCTGTTAAGTACTGAAAAATGTATAAAGATCAGACAATAAAGTTATTCAAGAATGATTTTTTATAGGGGAGGGGGGCTGAAGGAAAGCGAGGCGCAATGTTTGTAAAGTGCACAGCTGGCATAGCCCATTTATGTGGATTTGCATATGGCATTTTGTGTACGTATGTGTACAAGGAAGTTCAAATATTACGACAGCTGCCATTTGGGAACATTCTCATTTATTTTTGTTTAAAGTTTTTGAGTTTTTTTATTCAGATTGTTGCCACATAATATTACATATTCTTGTTTATTTTTAAATAAAACTTAAAGAAATAAAAATGAAAATAAAAAATAATACAGATTGCAGCATAGTTTTGGGCTTTTGATTTTGATATGTGATGGGATTTACTTTAAGATATATATTTTGGATTTTCGAAGAATTTCTCACTATTTTTTGCACTTTAAGATAACAGGTTATCTAAGAACCAAAAAATATATCCTTACTCCAAAATCTCTCGACTTTTTGGCCTAAACGTATGTACAATATTGAAGTATTGAATTGTTTCAAATAATTTCAAGCCCTTTATAAAATATGTTATATGCTTAAGCAAAAGCTTTATTAAATCTATGTAATCTAAGACAAACTCAATCATAACTTAATCATTTTATTACAACCAATTACAAGCAACCGAATTCTTGGCACAGATGAATAGAAAAGAATAAAAAGTTCGACAGGATTATGCATTTTTAATTAAGCTATGGCATTGGGCCAGCTAAAAGCGCCGCTCAACTCTGCTCTGCTTAGGGCTCATTTGATTCATGGGCCAAGGTCCAGCATCACTGCAGCAATTAGTGGAGGGAATTTCGTTGATAAATTTGCGGCAATCACTAAATTTTACAAGGTAATTTCGGCATGGCTTCTTTTTCCTCTTTTCCTTTTTATACCCTGAACCAATTTAAAATACGCAAAAGGGTATTATGATTTTGTGCAAATGTATGTAACATAAACTATAAACCATTTATATTCTTGGTCAGCATAACTAGCCGTGTTGTGTATGTGGGTTCAGGGCATCTCCTAGTCGGTCACTCCCGAGTAGAGCACTCTAACTTGTTCAGAATGCACTCGTGTGGCAGCAGCTGTTCGAATAGGGCGCCAGTTAAATGTCAGGGCTTTTTGCCAAAATGAAAAGGCCAGTGAAGGTGGATCAACTTCAGGCGGGCGCTTGTTCAGCCAAAATTGTGTCTTTGGCCACTTCACTGTGATATTCTAAATGTGCTTAATTGTTATTGCCGTTGTTTGGCTTTCCGTTCGGCCTCATAGACGTAATTGCTTTGATAATCGAACAAAACAAAGCATAAAAGGAAAGCTAAATTTGGCAAAAGTCGCACGCAAACTACCAATGCCCCACGTTGCTATTATTTTGTGGCTCTTGGCACGCAAATAGAAGGGATACACTCACACATTTTCATATATTTGGTTTGTTGCGCAACAATACTGCTAAATTTCGCTTTAACTTTTTTGGCTTAATGCAAAAACTTTTCGTGGAGATAAAGCTAAGGATTATGTATACGCCATGGGTTACCGGTTGTCTTTTCATTAGGTTGTCTTAATTGTCAACGATATCTAATTAAAAAGAATCTTTTTTGTAGCCAATGTTGACGTAAGGCCTTTTTTATACACATCAGTAGTCAGTTCAAGACTGACGTCACCAGTTCGAGGTAATCAATGCATCACCCAAGCCAAGATGACGACAACGCCAACATGGCCACAGAGATGATAGCATTTATTGTTGTGATTGTATCTAAGCGAAACTGGGTCAATCACTTGGCTGGAAGCTCGACTCGAAATGTGTTTGATGTGGCGCAAAAATCATTTAAGCCTCAACGAAACTGCACCATCCCCAACTTGAAATGTTGGACAATCCCAGAGAGAGTTTTTAAGTACACTTTGATTTGCGAAACTAAAACCAATTTTAAAACTAGTAAGGTCAGGATATTTACGGATGTCTTCAGCATATACTATCGATTTTTGATACAATCAATTTATATTTCACCCGTTTGCATACCTTTTTATTATCGTTTATTATCGTCGTAAGGACCCGACATAGGAGTTCGTCAATTAATACCTACATTAACAAATTCTAGTTCTAAAAAGAAAATTTTAATTTTTGTATATACCAAGCTCCTGGTAAAAAAAATTGTAGAACTAGATAACATCAATTGAATTCATTAGACTAGCACCTGGCGAGGTGCTGCTTCTTAGTCATGCTGAAGAGCCTCTTTCGTATCCTTCTTAAGAATTTCATCAAACTAGTTAACTGGCTAATCGAATATTATGTATTGGCAAATGGTCGTTGGTACTTTTGCTGGTGTCGATAAGGATATTTTATCTAGGAGCCCAGGATTTAGAAAAAATAGAGTTTACCATTATGCGGACCCCATAGTGTGGATCAACATCGGAACATCGGTTGAATATGATGGCGAAGCCTGATCGCCATGAGGCCCTAACCTTAACCCTTAAGAGACGGCCTTTAAGTTGAACCGTATTAGGGCAAAGCAAGGCGAGAGCGGTCGATCCTTGACTTTGGCCAGAAGGTCAATGTGGCAGAGTACAAAGTTTACATAAAGTCCGCGTTGCAATATTGCAGGCTATCAATTGCTTCGCTGTCCCAACTGCAGCGCAGAAACCAAATTGTTTTTGGAATCTCACCAATCACCAATCTCACCAATCAACAACCATTAGCATTTCCCAAGTCTTTGACAGAATTACTTTGAGGAAACATTCATTCAGTAATTTGGATAGTGTCAGTCAATTAAGAACTTTATGGTTAATTTAAGAGTATTTAAGAGCAAGATGTTCTTGTAATTTCAAGAACAAAACAACACTTGCATTTATTCGTCGTTGTTCTCTGAGTGATGAGCATCGCGTAGTCTTTTGTTTCATATAACTTGGCAAGCTAATGTAACCGCATAGATTAACACATACATATATATTTTTTTAGTGCCAGCTGCACTCAATCAATTTAGTTGTGCGCCAATCACAAAAAATTGTATGGGGTCAGTTTTTTATTGGCCCCAGTGCAGCTACAAAAGCAGCGGCGCCGGCCACTTCCACCAATTGCCACAAAGTGCGGTTTTTAAAGAGTGCTGACTACTCAGATCGCAGCTGCTCTGTGGCGTGACCAAATGCAGTCGGATGTGGTCGACACGCCCTTAGTAAGCTGCCATAAATGGCGCTTTAGGGCTTTGGCTCAACTTCCGCATTTAAAACGCTTTAAAATGTAAAGCCAATTAGCAGTCAAGTATTGGCCACCCATGGGCCACGGCAGTGCAGTGCACTTTCCACTAGTTTTGGCCGAGGAAAAACTATCGATTGGAGTGAAAGTTTGAACGAAGCAGATTGTATAACAAGCAAAGAGAAAAGAAATCCATATTTGTGGTACGGGTATAGCCCAACCATGTCAATAACAATAATATTAACAACAACAGTATTGAACCAAAAGGATACGCCAAATGCCAAAAGGTAAAGGCTTGTGGTAAAGCGTCTAGAAGGCATTTAAGAAACGGCAACAGCGCCCAATGGCAACAAACATTCGCCGCAGTCAGCCAGCCAATTGACGTGTTGGCAGTAGGCCTGGCAATAAACATTTACCGCAAGCCCCGCGCTCTCTCGGCCTCTTCTCTCGGCTTCTCTTATGCTCTCTGTTTTTGCTGTGCGTCTGTTTTCCTTGGCCCTGGTAACAGTGAAACGTGCAAGTTTTTATTGATTTTCTTAAGCTTTTTCCTGGCACTCGCCCACATTATTTACTGTTATTTTGTTGTGGCTGCTTTGGCGCCCTCGCATATCTTCTGTTATTTTGTTTCATTTCTCCCGTTTCCCGTTATTAGCTGAAAGTTCTTTGTTGTTGTTTGTGTTGCTTGTGTTGTTGGCATTTCGCTGGCTCTTTGCATATAACAAAGAGCACAACCATCGATAAATGGGCCACGCAAGCCAGCTTTTTATGGGCGTGGGCGTGGGAGTGGGCGCGGACGTGCGAGCATTAGTAATATTTGTAGTTGTGGCTCTTCTAAAAGTTCTTGTAGTAATGGCAAAATGCCATGCAGCGTCAAGCAGCGCCATTTATCGAGCAAAAACTGCTGTGATTTCGCTTTTTTTCAATTTGCTTGTTGTCGTCGCAGCATTGAACTGTCATGTGATAATAGAAACAACGTGGCTTCAACTGGAATTCAATTCCTCCATTCGGCCTCTTTCAATCTGCCTGGCCTGATAAGGCCATACCAAATGTGAACACATCGCAAAATTGGAATTGTAGATAACTGTGTAAGCTTCAATTTTTATATGTTTGTGAGCTCCCTCAATGGGTCGAACCAAGCAAGCGAATAACACCATTAATTTAAGAAATCAAAGTATTCCATTGCACTCTTTTTGGAATGCTTATAAAAGTATGCTACACAAAATGCTTCTTTTTCTACACTTTAAAGCAAAAGTAAAATAAATGCCGTCCGCTCCTAAAATTTGATAAAGTATGTTTATTTCCTCTCGCACGACTCTTGACCTGTTCTTTCTGACTTCATAAAATTTACTATTAATACCGGGATTCACGTGGCACTACTCAGTCTTGCAGTATGTTCAAGCTAAACATCACAGAACATTTTAAATAATTCTTCATCGTAACCAATAGACTATACGCCTTTATTTTGCTCTTCGCACTTCCTTTTATATGTGCAAATTCTCTGCATATTCCAAAATTGATAAGATACTCGACTAAACTTTTCCTATCTATCCTTGAATCACCAATTTCCAGCCAGTGCGGAGGAGTGGTGAAACATGCCTCAATTTTCTTAATAACGTTTGCTTAAAACAAAAGTTCAATCAAACAGTTTTCTGCGTAATTTTCATACTTGAAAATCGAGTTTTCCAAAAATATATTCCTGATGCGCGCCTACATTACTGAATGAAGCTGTATTAAAACCAGTTTCTAGAACGTTTTTTGAACCACAAAGGTCCCAAATATATAACACAGTTTAGTTTTCTTAGTCTAGTTCACAATGTGAAAAGAGTATATTGGATTTTGTGCACTGTTCGTCTGTCCGACTGTCCGTTTGTCTGAATGAACGAAATTTTCACTGTCGCTGTTGATCTAAAGACTAAAACTTTTTGGCTAACCCCTTGGGGGCGTGGTAAAACACGAAAGTCGATATCTTCCTCAGATTTAAAGCTAGTCCCACAAACGACAAAAATCGATATTTTGCCAAAATTACAGTTTAATGTCACTGCTTTGAGGTTACAATAATAAATCTTAGTTATTACAGTGTGAACGAAGTTTATATAAGAATATATATTTAAAAATATGAATGAGAATTCTACAAATTAGACTTTTAACGGTATTTTTAATGAGTGTGATACCAAAACCGAAGCTTTCTATATTATTCAGTTTATCAAAGTCTTGTTAATATAGAAGATATTGTAATAAATCGTCTAGTTAATATCTTCCATCATAATATGTTTGGCCAATAAGTAAGGAAACTTTTTGATATCGACCTAAATTCTTAGCTTAACAAAACGTATACCATTTTTAAGAAGGGGATTACAGCAACACTTGTTTTGTATGTACTTCTTATATCTGATAATTAAAAAAAAATCGTCGAGTTTCATGCAAAATATGAGTAATTACTTACTTTATGGTACGCCCTATGTTTATATTTCCAACCAAAGTTAAAGAGTCGGCAACTTTTAACGATTGCCATGAAATCTAACTTAATGTCTAAAAGTTAGTAACATTGAGCTCAAGCAAAAGTTCCCGTTTAATGGATGACTGCATAATGTGACATATGCATAATATTGAAATAAATATGTTTACACATGGCACCTGGCTTCTTTCAGTAGCTATCATTAGTTATCAGCACATATGTTTATTTCTAAGCAGTCAGGCTTATTCAAAGCGCCAAAGCAGCCGCTTTTCCAGGCCACTAAAACAATTCACTGGCAACTATTGTGGGGCACAGAAATGGTTGATTTACTTAGCTGCTTCCGCTGTTAACATGCAACGAACAGCACAACAACAGCAACAAGAACGAAATGTGCCACAATAAATGTAAATGGTTCATTTTACACGCAACTTGTTTGCCCTTTGGGAATCGAATAAACTGACTGAAATTGAATTCGTGCACAGCTCAAATGCAACTGAATGGAAGGGAATATGACCAGATGCTTTGGCCACGTAATCGTAATCGTTGAGGTTAGTTGTAAATTGCCCATGAATTATCCATTTTGTATTAGTGGACTTACCAAAATTCGACCAGTTGTTGTTTGACCCGAGATAAGCTCTCCAGCCCAGTCTTTTGCTTCTGTCATAAATGTTCCCTCGAACTCCTGTTTGTTGCGTGACGCCTTCTGCTCCTTTTGCTTGGGATCGTTGGGTCCCAGGTCCGGCTCCTTGCGGCAGCAGATGAATGCAAACGCACGCCATAGCAGCACAATGAGCAGGCCAGCAAGGAATGTGAATATGCTGGACAGCAGGAAACACCAATATTTGCGAACTTTGAGACAATCATCGGCATCGAATGGTGAATCTGTTGGATCATCGGCCAATGATTCGACAGTGCTTTGATCACACCCCGACATCCCCTGCAATATTGTATATTGAATAATTATTAGTATTGGAAACGATCACATTATTAATTACCAATTAGCTATTAAATGTTAACTATTAGCAATTACATTAATATCTACGAGAGACAACATTTTGAGCACAAGGCGGCAGCCATTAATAAATATGTACATACATATATTTATATACATATGTGTGTATGTACGTATGTGAGTGTGTAGCTGTGTATATATATTACACATACGTCACGTTTGACATTTAGAATGAGCACATTTTTTGGCTCAAGTTTGCATCGCAAAGCGCATAAATGTAAACAAAAATAATAGTTTTGAACGACAGAAAGTGTAGGCCAGAAATACTTAGATGTGAATTTATATAGTACAACCTATATTAAATGCAAAAATAAGCAACACGAGCTAAATTATTGAAATCATTGCTTACATTTGTCAATACACTGATATTTGTGCCGATTAAACCGCTTGCCATTTCAGTTGCTTACATTGCGGCACACTGCTATATACACTATATAAATATGTACAAATTGTATGATTTTATGGCTATGTTTTGGTCGAGGCTCCGGCTCGCACAGGGGCTGATGATGCTCGCTGGGCTTTCAAGTGCATATAGGCCCCAGGCAACTTTGGACATGGCCAAGTGGCCAATGACGCCACCAAAGAGCACCAAACAGACGTGACAACGACAACAACAACAACAGCAACAACTACAGCAAAACGAAACGAAACGAAACGGTACGGCACAAAAACTTGGCACGCCTTTAAAAATAGCAACAAACAAATCGTTCTTTTATTTTTAAAGTGATTTCGCAATGTACGCGACACACGCACAGAAATAAACACAGCACACGAGCACAGAACGCGGCGACAATTTCTTCAAGATGTCAGCATTAGCCATGCGACATTTTACTATACGGTTACGGATACGGGCACGGTTACGGGTATTGGTATGGACACATACGCAGAGAGGTAGAAACCTCAGTATCTGATCAATGCACATTAGCCAAATTTAAAATCTGTTAATAATCGCTTGGATTCACTTTGTTTTATTACTTTTTGATAGCGAGCAGAATTCTGCACGCTTTTTAATGATTAGCCACTGGGGCCAATGCACTCAATGAATCACGCCGTATACTACGCAGATTGACATATATATATGTACGAAATTATATACTATACATCTGCATTCACACACACACACACACAGAGAGAGAGACGCCACAGCAAAGCACGCACGAAGCCAACGCCAGCCAAACAATAAGGTGACCCGAGCGAACAGCACAAACGCCGCGCACCAACTGAAAGCGAACGGGCCATTATGAATGCGCGACGATGGCGATGAGGAGCCCAACGCCGCCTGCTCAGCTGGCCAGCGTGCTATCTCCTGACGCGGGCACGGGCTTGTGCTTTGGGCCCTCTCTCTCTTGCTGGCTGACCGCGAAAATTGTCATCGCAGGCGACAAACTTGAATTTAATTAAAAGGCACGAAAAATAAAAGAAAATCTCTCATTAATGCCAACCGCACTTGACATACACTTTCCTTTAAATTATATGAATGTGGGATGACGATCGGCTTCCTTTCGGTTTTATTCGGGCATCAAAAACAGCTATACTTTCAATTAATTTACACAGTTCGAATCAATGTCTCATCTTAAGGTTCGGTTTTCTACCTCAATGAACACAGAACTGTGTTCAAACCTTGGTTCGTCAAATTCTTTTAAATTTAAAAGAACAATTTTCTATATATTCTTTGTAGAGAAATATACATATATATTTTTTTGTTTTGAAAGAAAAATGTTTGATTGGGTCGAGTTAAGGTGCCTCTCGCTTATTTTGGTAACTGGTTTGGATCAAAGTTTAATATAGATTCTAAAAATGTTTGACTTCTGAGTTTTGGTTTGGTTCACATTCGGTTCGCAGCCTTGATTGACCAGCTTGAACTTACAAAAAGGGAATTTTTTAAAATTAGTGAATGGAAAAATGTAACATATTTTTTTTTATCCTATTTAACTTTATAGCAGTACCTCCAAAATATGTAGATCTGAATAGGGCTCTGTTGCTTTAATGATAAAAACGCGTAAGCTACACAACAATATGATGATACCGAGTGAAAGTGTATTAGACCATACATATATTTGTACAACAGAGCTGTATACCAATATGTATGTGTGTGTCGATGTGTGCGTGAGTTGCCAACAATGAATTATTATTACAACAAGAACAACAGCAGGGGCAAATATAAATAAATAAAATATGAGTTCCCTTCTTGTTCCACTCAGTGCCGCCTCTAAGCACACAGAGGTACATACATGCATACATACATACACGCATACAAACATCAAATTTTTGCATTCCTTTTCTGTGACCTGTCGGCCCGTCTAACGCCCCCGTGGCAACGAAGAACCGCCAGGTTAACTCGGCCTAACTCAGCCCAGTCACGCCATGTTGCCAGTAAGCTGTCGTTTCATAATTTACGCGCTTTGTTTGCTATTTCCTGCGGGGGTAGACCAACAACAACGCCAGCCCCAGACCCAGACCGTCGTTTCCATAAACAAGGAAACAAGCTCCCCTTCTCTCCCCTTGTCTTAACTATGCATTTCCACTAGCCATAATTGCTCATCATCATCTGCCGCTGTATATTATTTATAGTTCTTGTTACATACAACGACTAGGTTTATCGTTTTATTTCATTTGGTCAATTAAAATAATTGTATTCAATGCATGTACTTAGATGAGTATTTTTAAATTGCCGTTAACCTTGAAGTTGGCAAATGCATGAAATGATATCTACAACTGCATTATTGTGATGTGTACGCAATAATAATTCCATACAGTCTACAGTCTTCATTCTAAACAAAGACATATTGAATAAAAATTATGTTAATGAAATTAAATTAAAATTATGTTGTTATTGAAATAAAAATTATTATAAAATTTATTGAACAAATTCAAAAGGGAAAACAATTTAATTACAATTTAAAAAAATAATAAAATACATAAGCATATAATGCGAAAATCTATTTTATGTTTTATTCGCAATTTAAACAGATAATGCCAATGAGACCAAGGTGAAAATTATAAGATTGGAAATAACAGCACTTCAGAATCAAAGCAAATACATACATATTATTCTAAAATCGAATCATCTAATACTGACACTGAACCGCACAGAGTTCAGCTTGAAATGTTTATGAGTACATCATTAAAGTAATATATATAAATTGGTTTTTTCATCAATAATAAGCAATTGCGCCAATTCTGAATAATAATAATAATAATATATTGCTTCTATGCATTATAAATTTGTAGGAAATCACCTTAAAGCTTTGTTCTGCTATGTCAGTCACTTACTGCTCGAAATCAATCAGAAATCGAGCAATGTGCTGCACTATTGACACTCTTAATCTGTTTAGAACTAGACGCTTACGATAATGACATGATGAAACGTGTATTTCCCACTGAACTGCTCATAAACTGCTTGAATTATAAATAAACAATACAAAGATAAATACGTTCTGTTGTCAGATGTTTGCCTTAGACGAAGAAACAACTGTCAAGATTGTAAAATAAAAGCCCATATAATTTTAAGTATATATCTCGAATATCATTGACAGCCATTGGCATTCGCGATTTGCAAATACTTACAGCACAATTCATATGTTTACGGTGAAATAAAAAACAAACTATTTAACTGCAGCAATTGATTAAAAAATCGTATTATGTACTTGCTGTTTCTCAGAATGTTGTATGATACTTTGGCCCACTTGCAGCAGGAATGTACGTCAAAGTGCCTTAACTGGACTTAAGATACGCCATATACTATAGCGACGACCTGCTGCGACTAATAAGCTAGCCCCACGGCGTTTAGATAGCGGGGCGATATAAATTATGCCACAAGACTGAGCCGATTTGGTTGTCAGACAGCGGACAGGGGTGCGGGCGGCTTGAGGCGGCAATCAAATGGATGAAGTCACACGGCGACCAAGTGGTAATAATTTACATTGCGAACTATTGATTTTCAGGCATGAGCGTGGGCGTGGGGTGGGGTGGGTTTGGTAGGCTATATAGATAACATGACGCATGTCCGTCAAATGGTAGAAAGAATGGTAAAGAACAAAAAAAAAGAGACAGAGCCGACTTTGGCAAATGCTACGCGACAAGCGACAAGCAACGAGTTGACAAATACCCTTCGACTTTTTGAGCAATTTATGGGTCGCACTTGGCCCGCTGATTTTGGCCACTGATTGCTGACCGCTGCCGTCGCGACACGACCAAGGCCGATGGGCTTACTGGCCCAGCGAGCAGGGCGTTGTGCCTGATTTAGTTTCCTTTCTGGGCCACATTTACAAAGGTCACGTGAGCTGCTGCACACGTACGGCATATATGTACATATATATACACACACATATAAACAAACAAAATACCCACAATAATTTAACTTAACGTTTCTATTGTATTACGTTGCAATTAAGCTTGTTCGTACACTTAAACAGCTATCACAAATCAGATCTTACAAGCCAGTTCCTGCTATGATTAATATCAAATTATTCCCAAATAAGCCGCCTCTGATTTGCGTTAATTGTGGTGATGGCCCAATATGACTGATTAACTTATTGATTGACTGATTGATTTTTGCTGCATTGATTGCACATCTATAGCCAGTTCGAGTACAAAGAGCTTTCACGTTGCTAGCTTGTTGTGTTATACACGTAAGAAATGTAGTTTTTACCTTTGGCGAGATGGGCGGATAAAACGGTGGCAGCTCGTGACAATTTGGACACCAGCTGGCCATGTTAGCTGTTTCGCTATGCGATGCGTGTTCGGTATATGGTTGGGTATTGCTTTCTCTTTTGCAATTAGAGCCAAATTAGCAGCCGCAATCGATATGGTTGTGTCCTTTCTCATATTCGCTTCTTGAAAATTGTGTGCGTCAGATATGTAGGAGAGTGTTTTTGTATCTTTGTATAGAGGGGCGGGGTTAGGTGCGCTGCTATTGTTGTTACTCACCTAGTACAGGCTAAACCACCGAGGCAGGGCTCCAGGGCTGCCAACATTCACACGCTCAAATCGCACATCAATGTGTAGACGATTTGTTGTAATTTTAATTTGTATTTTTATTGTTGCAGCTGTTATTTTAGTTAATATTATTAATATTGTTTCTGTTATATTTTCTTAAATTATTTTTTTATTAGAAATTCAATTATTTGATTTTATTTGGTTTCTGTATTATTATATTCGGCATGTTATATCATCGGGTTTGTTGGTTGCGATTTACATAAACTAGTTTTTGTTTATAGTTGTTGTTGTTGTTGTTTCTTTAGAATACCGTTTTAAACTTCATTGTGCGTTGGTTTGTATTAATTTTGATCAATAGTTTTGCTATGGTTATGGATTTAAAGAAAAACGTTTAACTCATATTATTTATTTATTTAATATATTTTATTCGACTTAAATAATTATTTTCATAAAAACTATAACTGAACTCGGACTCTTAGAGCCAACCTACTTTGAATACGTAACTTGAAGTACACTTTAATTTCTTAATGAAAACACTTTGCGTTTTCCGTCAGCCAGTAAAAAATTCGGCTGTTTAATTAGGAATTCATTTTGCTTTTCCGTTACAAATTTTCAGTGGCCGAGTTCGCGTAGTTTCCTATTTTCCATGACATATAACAGTAACTGGGCAACTGCAGGAAAAATGACAATGCGGCCTGGTAAATAAATAAATAAAGACGCGAAGCAAATTTCAAAGCAAAAACAGCAGCTGAGCGTTGGTTTTTAGGACTCGCAAGCGTTGCTCTTTGCTCGTCCTCTCTCACTAGCGCGAACACTCTTTTGTCTGTTTCTCTCAATTGCTCTCTCTCTCTCTCTCTCTCTCTCTCTCTCTCTCTCTCTCTCTCAGTTTTGGCGCATGTGCTTTAGGTTTAGTCCGAACGAGTGCAAAGCTTTTTCTTTCAAATTGAACACACAAATTAATTTCTGTTAAGCATACGCAGTGTCTGACACAACCACATAAAATATTACTTTGCCTCGATTTATTTGCAATTCTTTGATAATTTTAATTAAAAAATTAAACTGATGATTTTTCCAACATTTTTCACAATTTCCGCGCAGTGCGTTCAACGAACGGGGGCAACGAACGTGCAGGCAAAGAACGCGAACCGTGCGCGTGAAGCGTGTGCGAGGCAATGAACGCTTCCAAGAGTTGCTGCAGCCTGTCGTTGAAACGGAAACACACTGCCCTAGTTTTTAGTTGTGCTCCTTAAGACATACATACACGTGTGAGTACATACATACGTATACAGATATACAGGCACATATGCACACACGGTAACAAGCCGCATTACACGAGTCCGTAGAGGACGGCATGTGCACATGTATTTGAGAAGCGTGTACGGCGCAACACAAGGGCTTCATATTTATGAATATGAATATTATTTAAACACGCTAATATGCTGCATACACGGCTTGTGTGTATTGTGTGTGTGCCAGTGTTGCCATTGCGAGCCGAAATGTAAACAGAGCGAATGCTGGCCAGGCGCACATTGAACTCGTTTAGAATTGGGCTTAATTTCCTTGTAGGTATCTGCTGCACACCTCAGCACAAACACACACTTGTACACACATATGTACATGCTCGGGCACTGACTGACTGACACACATATACCAACGAACGCGCACAACGGACGCGAACGCCAACGACAACGACAACGGCGACGAGGAGGAAACAACAAAAATAACATTGACGATGACAACGAAACGTGGCTAGAACGGGGCCAGAAGCTCATTCGGCAACGGCAACAACAACTGCGAACGATGCCACTGTACTATATCTCCGGCTGCCCATCGACTTTA
Source organism: Drosophila colorata (assembly GCA_035041545.1). Taxonomy (NCBI): domain Eukaryota; kingdom Metazoa; phylum Arthropoda; class Insecta; order Diptera; family Drosophilidae; genus Drosophila; species Drosophila colorata. Next base: position 2,228,513 of record JAWNLD010000680.1, on the reverse strand, counting down.
TCATCGTGTCCTTTCGCTTGCCGTTTGTCGTCCTGCTCGTCGTCGTTAAAAACTTTTGTGTGCTCGTTTTGTACGATTGAACATGAAAGTGGCGCACTGTGCTTGCATGTGTGCGTGTGTATGTGTGTGTGTGTGTGTGTGTGTGTGTGGATGTATATGTAAGCGAATGAATCTTTCTAGCTATGCGTATCTGCGGGCTTGTTCCTTTTTTTTTAAGAAAACCAGCAGCATCATCCTCAGAATAAACAGAATAAAATGCCGTTAAATTTTTCATTTTAATCAATATTATTATTTTTAGTTTGCGTTATTTCACCGATTTAGTTTCACAAATATGTACATATATCTCGACCGAAAAATTTAAATTAAATTTTCTGTCCAAATAGGTATTGAGTATGTCATCCACCAAATATTAATTTTTCCTTTTCCTCTTGTTTAACTTACAAACTGTTTTCACCGAATACACAAATTTCAATCACTTCTGGCTTTCAAAAAAAAACATTAAACTTTAACAATGTTTAATGTTTGCGTGGGGTATCTATTTTTTTCTTAATTGGCATACGCAGTTTGCAAATGTTTCACTTTCACAGTATTTGTGTATGGAAAGCAGCGTGCATGTGTGTACATATTTTATATATGTATATATGTACATGTATTTAATAAGGAACTTTTTCACATTACTTTTCACACAGGCACACGACGCGCACAGGTCAACCACCAACCTTTCTCGTCAGCAGCGTATACAATTCTGCGCGCTGCGAACTCGGACGGCTCGTGGCTCTGTGCAGCCCAAGCTCGCCTTTGAGCTTTTTCGGAATGCTAGGGGCCTGGCATTGCAGGCGAAGCTTGCGATTCATTAAAACTGGCGCCAAAATGCACAGAGAATGCACGAGTGTACGTATGTGTACTATGTATGTGTGTATGTGTGTAGCTGTGTGCGTGAGTGTTTGTGACGGTTGTTTAGCGATCTGCTAACGTGGCGTATGAAAATAAATGCAAGTATTTCCCTTTAAATTGTCTTTAGCATAACTATTGCCTACTTCTGAGCTGTAAAGTATAGAAATTCAAATTCCCTTATTTGAAATTTAAATTGTTACAACTATTACTTCTTTAATTAAAATTAAAAGTATTCGATGAAATTGTTTTTGTTTATAAATTTAAAAATATGTTGTTTTACATGAGATTGATTGCCAATTAATATGTACGTAAAATCAAAAAGTGCAAAGGTAAACGCTGTTCTCCACTTAGTCATTTATTTAAATTTAAAAACAATAGTGTAGAAAAACATTCCCTAAAATCAAAACATTACCCCTTCAAAGGAATAAATTTGAATGCTTTATTATTTTTAATTTTACATATACATATATAATATTTACTTTTATCTTTTTTTTTGTATTTAATTATTATTAACAGTCAAAAAGCCAGTGTCAACGAAACTAAATAAGTACAAAACAAATACATGTATATTTATATAAATATTAAAAGCTGAAAGCCGAAAAGCATTATAAACATTTCTAATAACATCACCGACATATTTGCCTGTCCGGGCAGCTTTACCCCAAATTAAAGCTAATTATTGTCAGTTATTAGAATCTACAGCTATATATTCTTAAATATATGAAAATTTAATCTAAATTATAAACAATATATTCAGGAATAGTGAAAAAAACAATATTAATAATAATAATAACATTTATTATTTGATTGAAAGAAGTATAGAAAATAGCACTTTACCTCATAGATAAAATTGCGTTCAACGTCTTCGTTTGAATGCGGTTTCGCAATGTAAGTAGTTTTTGTCTCGGCCAGTACTTTCAACATTTTGCCACATGATAAAAATAAAAAAATAATAAATACATGAAACTACCCAGGATAGATTTCCGGATAGCGGATGTTTGACATTTTTCCCGCGAAGTCAGGCTGTCGGCGAAAAGGAAGAACTACATAGTTACAACCAACTAAACCGCGAACTGGCAGTGAACTGTCAGCCCTGAATTTAAAACGTTATCGAACCATCGATAAGTCGTTTCAAGTTCCAAAGGAAGAACTACATAGTTACAGCCAACTGAACCGCGAACTGGCAGTGAACTGTCAGCCCTGAATTTAAAACGTTATCGAACCATCGATAAGTCGTTTCAAGTTCCAATTATCAAAATATGTGCTACGTAATTACTTGAGACCGGGTTACTACGATTTGCTTGTCAGGGATTTGGCCAATTTAGTTTTTATGCCAAACAGCATTAGATATTAAGAAGTCATAGCACGTCCACAGTTATACCATGACAACGGCCGTTCTCGGCGGGGGTATAAGTGGCTTAGCCGCCGGCTTTTATTTGTTGCGCCGGTTTCGCAAGCCCTTGCCCATATACGAGGGATCGCCACGCGTCGGCGGCTGGATACGCTCTGAATGGCACAGGGATCGCGGCTTTCTGTTCGAGACCGGACCACGCACGATACGCCCTAAGGGTCTGGCGGGTGCCAACACACTGGAGCTGGTGGAGCAGCTGAAGCTGTCTATTAGGCCGATACGGAGCACGCATGTGGCCGCGCGAAATCGGATGCTCTATGCCAAGGGCCGGATTTGTATGCTGCCGAACAGTGCCAAGGGCTTGATTGCCACCGTGCCGCCGTTTACCAAACCCTTGTACAGGGCTCTGCTCCACGACCTGACCACTGGCCGTAAAGTGGCCAAAAACGAGGACGAGTCCATCTACAGCTTTGTCCAGCGGCGGTTCGGCAAGGAAATTGCGGACTACGCCATCAGCCCAATGATCTGCGGCATTTGTGCCGGCGACGCGCGTGAGATCAGCGTGAGGTTTCTCATGGAAAGTCTCTTCGAGAAGGAACAGAAGTATGGCGGCGTGCTGAAGGGCGTGCTCTACTCGCGGTTCAAGGACAAAGTGGACGAGAGCCAAGTGGGTCTGTTCGCGCAAGGCGAACCCAAGCTGTACAAACAGGCTGTCCAGGAGAAGTGGGCCATGTACGGCGTCGCGGATGGCCTGGAACAACTGCCTCGCGCACTTCGCAAATATCTCGGCGAGCACGATGTCAACGTGCATCTAAGCACCAAGTGCCACAATCTGAGCTTCAGCAGCGATGGCGCTCGCGTCGGTCTGCGCGAGGCGGAGGTGCCGGTGGCGCATGTTGTCAGCTCGCTGCCGGCGCATCAATTGGCGCCGCTGGTGCGGACGCAGCATCCGTCGCTGGCCGCCCAGCTGCTGAACATACCCTACGTGGACGTGGTGGTGGTCAACATGCAGTACAGCAGAGATCAACTGTTGAAACACAATGGCTTCGGCGTGCTGGTCCCGCCTGTGGAAAACCTGCCCGTACTAGGCATCATCTTCGACAGCTGCTGCTTCGACATGGCCGGCAACACGATCCTCACCGTAATGATGGGCGGCAGCTGGTTTGACAAGTGGTTTGGCCACCAGCCCAGCCAAAAGGACCTGCGCGACGTTGCCCAGCGCTACGTGCGCCAGATCCTGCAAATCAAGGAGGAGCCGACGTTCAGCCGCGTGCACACGCTGCACAAGTGCATTCCCCAGTACACCGTGGGTCACAAGCGACGAGTGGAGAGCATAAGGGACTACATCAAGAGCTACAAGCTGCCGTTGTCGTTGTGTGGTGCAGCCTACGACGGTGTTGGCATCAACGATGTCATTTTATCCGCGCGCAGACAGGTGGACATGTTGCCGGCGGGACATTGAGACGAATCCCGCTACCGGACTGAAAACTGTGTATTCCCATTATTAATTCATTACTCTTTGTGTATATTTTCTTTTGTAAGTGTGGTTTGGATCATTCTCTCCGTTTGTACATAAAATTTACTTTCCCTCCTGGATCGCTGTTTATTTACCAAAGCCGCCTAGACAGGGGGGACTCTTTTCCGGCTCCTGCTCGGGCTCCCATTGTTTCGGTGTTTTCGCCTCGATGGAAAGGGCATGCATAAACTCAAATCCAGCCGCTTTTAACGCCGTCTTTATTGTGTCATTAACCAGACGATGACGCTGCATGGAAACTGGATGTTAGCATATTCCGATGTGGACCTTATATTTGGGCGACAGACTTACCTTGATGAGCGTCAGGTCATTAAACTTGTCGGACACCACCAGCACTCGAAAATGCGACTCGGCCTGCTTGGGAGTGTTGTGCATGGGAGACTCGTTGGTAACATCCAAGAAAACCGGCTTAAGTTCCGCTGTTAACGCTTTCCTCATGGCCGTCTCTATAGGCGGATACTGGGGCTCCTGAGACATGTTTGCCCTGGAATTTCTGTTGACTAATGTGACGCTTGTGCTCAGCAGTTGATTCACCGTCTGCGCTGAAACTCGAACGGAGTGGCGAAAAGTTAAGCCAAACATGTTGCCAATAATCTTGCACAGCTGTTTCACAATTGCATAAACAAGTTGATGGCCGGCCTATGTAGAAGCCGAACCGAACCAGTTCAGGTCATCGATTTAAATAGTTCCCGATAGTTGCACGTTAATTTCATTAACTAGTTCGCTTTATTTAAACTAAGTGTTGTATACTAAAACATGAAAAATATCTACAATTTAACACATTTAAACGATGTAATATTTGACATTTTACACAAATTTTAATCAAATTGATGGCCGGTCTATGTGGAAGTCGAATCAAACCAGTTCAGCTAACTGATTTAAATAGTTCGCGATAGTTGCTCGTTTAATTTGAAATAAAGTGAACACTTATTAAACGCTTCGTTTTATTTAATTAAAGATATTCCGTTGTATAACCAAACTTGAAAATATTCTACACTTTTACACGTTTTAGGGAGGTGACAAAAAACTAGATTGAGATCCGGTAATGAAATTGATGGATGCCGAAATGAACCAATTATGTTCATCGATTTAAATAGTTTGAGATATTTGCACGTTAATTTCATTAAACAAAAGATCATTTAAATTCCTAAGATTACGTGTGTTCCACAAAAATCACAAAAAATTATTAAATTTTTTATGTTTTAGCGAGATGACATTTGACGTCTTACGCAAAAATCTAGATTTCGCAAATTCCAGATCGGGATTTTTGACCTATGATTCAAAACTTTGTCCTTTCAACCACATTTGAGTGCTTGATTATATGAATTTAACAAATGATGTGGACAAATGAGCTGGCATGCACAAAATGATTTAATTGTATTTATTTATTTAAAAAACATTGCCAAGAGCTTGCTTTAGAAATACCAAATCAGTTAAAATTTCAAAGAAACTTCTTGCCTTCAGTTCGCATCCTGTAACAAATGACGGATACTTCGATGCCCCTCTTCTCGTCAGGTTGTTTGTTAACAAATACATATATTTCGATATTTCATACATACAACTGCAATTTCTCTTACGAATATGTTTAATTGAAAAATTGTATTCTCAAGCAAAAGTGTGAACAAGCACATTTAACAATGCATATTGCAATAGAAAAATATGCCTATGCCTAAAAACAATTAAACAGTGAACAGTCATAACCAATGGATGTGCATATATCGGGTTTATCTCTCTTTAGCATACGTTGGTCGAGCTAATAGTCAACCAGCTTTTTAAGCTTTGGTGGCGCCGAAATTACCACTCGTCCCCGATTTCCACCGCCGCTGCTGTGAGCCTGTTCCTCCTCCCGACCGCTGTGCGTGCGCTCATACTGCTGCTGTCTATACCGCTCTCGCTCACGAGTCCGCTCCATGCTCCGCTCCCGTTGGCGCCGTCGCCTCGACTGGGACTGGCTGCGCCGACTGCGAGAACGTCTGCGATCGCGACTGCCGCTTCGCCGTCGACTGTGTGATCTCCGTTTTCGTTCCGTGCGGCTGCTGCTCCTTCTACTGCGAGAACGGGATCGTTGCCTCCTGCTTCGGCTTTGACTTCGCGATTTCCGTTTGCGCTGCACACGGCTGCTGCTGCGTCGACTGCGGGACCGCGATCGTTGCCTTCTGTTCCGACTGTGGCTGCAACTCCGCGATTTGCTGCGACGTGCAGTTGATTTGGTCAAGCGGGTTGGAGCTTCCGAGTCAACCGATTCCACATCGCTGTCGGAGAGTTTGCCGCTGGACGGCGTTCCGTATTTGTGCCGCAACTCGCGACGCCTGTGAATAAAGAGATGTGAGAGGGCTTTCCAAAAGCCACCCACAACTGATTACTCACCTTCGACGTAGCTTCAGTGCAAGTTCGCGCATTTCATCCTCGCGTTCCTGTTGTAGTTGGCGCTCTCTCTCTGTTTTCTCAATCTCTGCACGCTTATCGGCCTTATCTGAAATATATATAGAGAGTTAGTCCTTGTTTCTCGATGGACACATCTTGCGTTTGTTGAACTTCACACTACACTCGGCGGCTTACATTGCCTGTTTAGCAGGTTTTGCATCTTGCGCTTAAGCCGCTCTCGCAGATTGGGCCGTCCACTGCCAGTCGTCTGCCCAGATCCCTGTAATAGTCATCAAAAATTAGTTAACATTCATGGCGCCAACGTGTGCTCAGTTGGAAATTGGAGTCAGTTCTGGTTTCAGTCGAAAGCGTCGTTGCGTAAAAGCTTTGGCAACAAAAAGGGAAACATAAATCGATGTAAAAAGACAGCAGAAGAGTTGTTGCCGTTTGGAAAGAATTCTGTTGATCATGTATTTACCTTATAAGCAGCTAGTTGAGTTCATTGAAAAAAAAAATTTCTTCAAAACAAACCATTGAATTTAATCAATTTTACAATTACGATTTGGTTTGTTTTTTTTTCAAATTATTAAATAACGAGCGTGCTCGGGAGGACTCGGTTAGAAGATGCCCTATACCATATCGTTAGGTGCATACCTAAAATATTTGTAATCATAAATAAATATGGAAAGTGCGCATTAACAACAGGGACTCGAGCCTGCGACCTACAAAACAATTAACAATTAACTGCATCTATGAGATGCAGCGCCTCAGAACACGAAACTTTAATAACTTTAAATGACACAATTGATTATTTAAGATTATTTATATATTCAAATGTTCGTATGTGCATCCAGCTCTAAAGTAAATAATAGGTAAAGAAAAGCGATGTGCGTAATTTTTCACGAAAATCACGAAAGTCGGTGACTAGAAGTGTTTAGTAAAATAGTGACAACCTGCGTCTGTTTGGAGTTTTGATTTTATAGATATATACATGTTAAACAGTTGTATTCGGTGCTCCGAAGAATAAATACCCTTGCAGACCATCCTATTCAAAAACAAATGCTATTCTTTGTGAATATAATGTATACTCTTTGAGAAACTCACGGAAAAAGAGTTGCCTGTTCTAAAGCTATTCGATAAGTGTTTAAATGGGATTGCTACAAAATTAAAATCTATCCTGCAAGGGTATGGGGTGTCCACGTCTGGGGTAGTCGATTGTTATTCGTGGTGGTGCCATATGCATATTAGTTTGCGATTGACTTGAGTTCATATTGATTTGGATTGTTTTTTAGGTAGAGGCGTGAAATTTTGTGGTGTACTCCAGTTAATTGAGGCAATGGGACACTTTGGTTTTGCTTACTGACTTTGGTTTCGGTAGCAGAACTATATTTGCCTGTTTGATTACCCGTGCTGGATGACGACATCAATGGCTGCGAGCGCTCCGAGCTGAAAGACAAGAGAATGTGCGCATTAAAATCGTTGTCAACTGAAGAGGCAGTGAATTTCTCCTGAAACTGATTCTGGGGCTTCTTTGGTTGCTCAACTTTACCACACGGCTGCCGTCACTTACGCAGTATCCACATCCAATTCGTCGGAGTCATCGCGTTCTCTGTGCAGAGATTTCCCCGGCTGTTTGCTCTCGTCTTCTTCCGCGTCACTGGGATCACTGCTCTCCGCTGACGAGGACGATGTGTCGTTACCGCGCTTTCGACCATAGTAGCGCTTCAACGGAGGCGGCGGCGCCTCCGTCACTTGTGGGAGCAGCGGCGTCGCGCTGCTCACAGCTGACGTAGCTGATGTCAGGCCGAGAACTCGCGAAGACAGTGGATAGCTAATCATGGGCACTGCCGCAACTGTTTGCTCTGCGGGTTTCGGCAGCTGCTTGAGCGACACATGCGCCGTCGCCAGCAATATGGTGCTCGAAGTCGTTGCTGTTGTTGTGGTGCTAAGGCAAATGGTTTTCTGAGCAGCGGGCGGCGTGGCTATCTTTTTGACATTTGAGTGCGTGCGACTGCGTCGACTGGAACGGGAGCGTCGCCGTTTTGACGTCGTGTACGAGCTGGCGCTTGAGCTGCGGGAGGAATAGGAGTAGCGATTGCGCGAGCGCTTGTAGCTGGGACTACGCGAGGTGTAGCGCTGCCAGGAGCTGGAGCGCGAACGTGATCGAGAGCGAGAGTGGGATCGTGATCTCGTGTAGTATCTGCGGCGTCGGCTGCGTGTGCGGCTGCGACGGTGATAGCTGCGACGTCGACTGTGCCGTCGACTCGAACTGCGGGATTCGCTGCGTGAGCGCCGTCTTCCACTGCGCTTCGCCGTCTCGTTCATAAGCTTCAGTTTGTCCAAATTGTCTTTGACCTTTTGTGCATAGGACACAGAGGCAGCTGCCGTGGCCGCACCGCTGCTCGCATTAATGCAGGACTCGCCCAGCGTCTGTCCGGGCTTGGTCAGGTTGATGGTGATCTTTGAATGCGGCTGCATCTCATCCTCACCACCAAATGAGGTAATGTAGGTAATCTTTTCACCACCACCCTCAGCTGGTGAGGGCGAGCGCGATTCAGACTCCTCGTCCTTGTCCTTGTCCTTGTTTTTGCCCTGATCCTCCTTGGCCGCATAGCTGGGCGGACTGAACGGCCGATTCGCGATTCGTCGCTCTTTCTGAGCACGTCGTTCCCGACGCGATTTGCGTCCACTCAATAACATCTTTTCCTGTTCCTCCTCACGAGCGATCCGCAGCGCGTCCGCCTCGTCCGCATCCTTGGTCAGATGCGAGAAGAAGTCGTTACTCTTCATGCCATAGTTGCGTCCACAGGCATTTAGCTCGTGTGCCTGCGCCGTATCCAGCTTGGCAATGTCAATCGATACATCCATATCCATGTCCGAGTCGGATTCATCCGAGTTGTCAGCCTTATCGACGGCCGCAGCAGCTGTGCTGCTTGTGGCCACCGTTGTTCCAAACGGCTGGGGTCCGATGGCCACCGTGGGAGCCTCCCCGACGTCATCGTAGGAATACCCAATAGTGGCCCCGCCGCCGCTGCTGCTCTTCTGCTTCTTTTTTCCTAAATTGCGCTCCGCCTCCAGCTGCGCATTGGCGCCGAACTGCTCCTCCAGATACAGCTGATGCAGAAACTTGTCCTCGCTCACATTGAGAAAATCATTTTGCGCCAATATGCGATATCGCTCGTAGTTCAACTGCCGCTCCTCGACCGACAGATCCGATTCGCCGTCGCCCGCCTCGTTCGTGCCCTTCGCCACGGGTGCAATGTAGTCCAGATGGGCGCGCACATCGAAGCGATCGATGAGATTGTCCTGGTGTCCCTGCCAAGGAACACTGCAAGGGAACAAAGAGAATATAAGACATTGCACGAAGATTGGCCTATTATATCTATGTATGTATATATGTATGTATGAACGGAAATCTGTATTCAATATCACTTGCATGATTGCGTCGCCGTCACCGGCGGCCGCTACGGCTGGGTCCAGATAAATTTTGCTGCGTCTGCCGTGCAGCTGCAGGAACTGTGTCGGATCCGCTTGGATCTTATCGTAGAAGTATTGCCTGCGCTCGGCACGCTTGCGATAGTCGACGATGAGGCCGCGTATGCGGCGTTCTTGTTTGCGAGCCTCGTGCCACATAATTTTCCATCAAATGAACCCAATTGACGACAGCTTTTTCACAGAGTTCACGCACGTTCGGCCGGCAAAAATCGTCTACTTTTTAATGGCTCGTTTCCATTGCGTCTCTGTGACTGTGTCGGCGACAGTGCTGCAAAACGCATGAAAGCGACGCCCTGAACTGGAACTTGTTCCACTCGACTCAACGCCGCCAAGTCAGCTTTCGCTTGCGAATTTAATGGCAGATTTCAACTAATTGGGGTTAATTAAAATGGATGGGGTTGCAAAAGGTACTTTGAATGAAATCAGTAGCAGAACTTTGCATATCATCTGTCATCTGAACTTTGCATCGTCTATGCAAGCTGCTGGCAGCCGGAGCAATTGTGCAACTGCGCATGCGCTGCTCGTGGGGTTGGGGTGGAAACGGAAATAAAGAGGATAATAAATAACGGGCAAAACTGGAATGAGCCACAACACAACAATTGTCAGTCGCCGCTGCCGCTGCCGATGTCGCTGCCGCCGCCGCCTCCTTGTGCTTCAACATTCTGCGGCATCGATTTTAAGGACACGTTCACATCCTCAGCCTGCTATTAAATACTGTAGAACTAGCGCAACCGGTTTGCAGATCCCGTTTATGGTCTAATGTCTGCTAGACGTTACTATTTCGGAGCAGAGAAACGATACAAGACCTCCGGGCAAGGCGGCGACAAGGACTGTCGAGACGATGACGAGCCTTTGTACCCTTGCGACGGCAATAACAACAACAACAACAACAACGACGACAACAATGGCGATGCGAACAATGAGCCAGAGCCCGACGTTGACAAGGACGACGACTCGGAGTTCCTGCAAGATGTGCCATACTCGTCCAGCAGCGTCGACCGCAGCTCCATTGGCTCCATTCCCTGGGCAGACGACGCTATCAAGAAGAACAAGCTGGATTGGGAACGCGTGGACCGCATGCTGAGCGGCGAGGAAGCCCTGCCGGAGCTGGAGCCCGAGCTACGGCACGAAATCGCCGACTGGCAGCGCAAATTCCCCAGTTTATTGGCTCGCAAAGCGAAGCCGCTCCACCAGCAAAGCTTTGACAGCAGTGGTCGCAACGGAGCGCCGGATGAATCTGGCGACATAGACTCTATATCTGATCTCAGTCTTAACTCTCTGGAGGATTATGACGACGGGGATGAGGAGGAGGATGGCTTCCTCACGCCGACAGCCGCACGCCAAAGCGAGCAGCCAATGTCGTCAACTCGCCATTTTCTGCGCCCAACACAAAATCTCGTGGCCATTCTCGACAGAGATTTGCACATCACCTCCGTTGCGCTCAGACTGCGTAAGCGTGAGCACGCCCAGCAGCCGCCAGCACCAATCGAGCCCCAGTCGGCGACAGTGGCGCGCTCACGCCTGCGAATGCCACCGATACTCAACGTGCTGGACTCGAATCGGCGCTTTCGCGGGCTGCTTAACAACCGCAGCTTTGTCCAGCTGACGCAGGTGCAGCAGCAGCATCAGCCCAAATCAGCGGCATTGACGTATGCGAGCAGCGCGGAGAGACGGCAGCAGGCAGGCGTGAGATCGGCCTGGAACATGCCCATGGCAGCCAGCCGGTTTCTCAACAACAGGCATGCAATTGTGCTGCCTTCCCTCAACCGCCACAGAGACTTCAGCACGACGGCTACCACATCTAGTCAGAGCATGTCCAGTGGAGGCGGGGGACAGGGCAACAGCAGAGTCTCTTTGGGCCCAAATCGCCACGGAACGGACTACAATGTCCGGCACTCGCGTCAGTACGGCCTGGCGCTGGATCAAGTCACGACAAATTCAAACACGCCCTCAACGGGTCGCTCTATCTCGGCGGCGATTCACCATCCACGCTCGGAGTTCGCCAGCAGCAGTGCCTTCTACATACCGTACAGTGCCTCAAAATTTAAAGCCTTTAAGTAGCCAAATCTCAAATTGTATACAACAACTAGCAATAAAGTTTGACCTAAGCCAGGCATTTAATTGCAGCGACGAGCAATAAAGGTATTGGAGATCGGTCCGATCTTTTATATTCAATCATATGGGTTTATGTTTAAAATATTGGAAATGCGATCTGAATTTCAGTCAAGCTTTTTTATTCTGATTTACATAGCGATATTCTATATAATTTTTTAATTTGATATTCCAGTTCCCTGCTTTCTTCAATTATTGTTTAAGTACTAGTTACCAATGGTATCCTATCTAATTTCAATACATTTGTATGAAAAAAAATTAGATTGGTCCCGTGTCCAAAATAAATGCACATATATAGTTTTTGATCTTGAACATAATTAATTATTTAGTTTTAACAAACCAAAAAAACAATTTTAAGAACTACTTTTCAATTTCAAAATGCTTTTTTAACGTCGTAGTTATACAAAGTTTGCTTAAAAAACTTGTCAAATGTTGGCTGTTTGGTTGAAGATCCTTTAAAAATTCACTATATAGAAGCCGGGCTAGTTCTTAGTTCAGATATGGGAACAGCAATCTATATCTATATCGGTAGAGCCATTTCTATACTTTTCATAGCTTTTTTAAGATCAACTTTTAATTTTAGTAATAATTTTTAAGTGAATACGTAATAACGCAATACGAATTATAGACTGAAAACAAAGTGAACGACCACTAACCGGTGCATAGGTGGACTTAACATTAATCGTTATACTCAAGTTCCTTAAAATGATAATTTATTGTGTATTCAAAGAACTAATTAGATACGTCCCATTTTGGAGTTGTTTCCGCGCTTTTCTATAAAAGCTTCTCTAGCAAACAAGCCCAGTCCGTTTATAAACTCATGTTGTCCAGACGCAGACGTCCATCGTTCTCCGTTAGATATAGCGTATCCGCCAGACACTGCTCTGTGATCAGTTCCTCCACGCGATCGTTGATCTAGTGCAGGGAGGGAATAGAGAGAGGTAAGCCAGCAGCGGTTAACCATATCTAGGCGATACTTACGCCTTTTGCTTTGCGTTCGCCCAGCACCTCGAAGTACTTGAAGGCTGGTCCAAAGTTCACGCTGACTGTGGCGCTCTTGTGTATCGAAATGGCCGGAAAGTAGCTGCCCCCGTAAATGTCTTCGAACGCGACTCCCTGCGACTGGCCATTCTTGAAGAACTCAATTCGACTGCCCTGCAGGATGTGCAGGTTCTTCAGTGTCTCGGTTATTTTGTCCTTGTCTTCGTAGTACAAATGTGATTTAAATTTAACGAGCGGCTGATAACAAATGTGAGTTGTAAGGTATAAATCGGTGTTTGCGTTTAATGCCGAACGTGGAACTTACGCGATCCTTGAACGTGTTGGGCAGGTAGTCCATTGTTGGCAACTCGGGCAGGTCAATGAGCAGGCCCAGCGTGTCGCCTTCCCCGTACGCCTCGCTGTAGTGCTTGCCGTGACTCTCCGTAAACCTTGTGCCCTTGCGCGAGCGCCAGGAGTAGCCAAATTTATCATAGCCTAGCGGCGCCTGTAGGTTGCCATACTCGCGTCCCCATCCGACACGAGTGGCGGCTCCCTCCGGCATCTCCTCAATGGTGATCTCATAGTACCAGCGTCCGCGGTTCACAGCTGCAATCAATGGATGAACCAACGAGCGAAACGTTGGCATGTTCAGCTACTTACAGTGCGTGGCGCGAACCTGAGAATATCCACGCTCGCCCGTTACCGCCAGCCGATCCTCGCTGATTTTTAGCTGGGGCGCTCGATCGTGCAGCGCCAGAAGCACTGCGTGCGGCACCAGCGTGCGGTACAGCCAGCCAGGTATGGGCTTGCCCGCCCAGTCGGAGCTCTCATCGAATTCCTGGCGGAATGGTGCGTGCGGATCCGGCTCCGCAAGTATGTACCGATAGCCATCCTTGTTAAAGGGATGCTCCAGCGGATACCCGTGCGGCGGCAGCTTCACATTGGCCGTGATGTCCGAGCTGGGACGCCCCTTCTTGCCCGTCGGACCCGCATCGGTTCCCGGAAACTTTCGCTTCTGCCTGTTGTTCTTTGCGAGCGTGGCTGCAATGTGCAAAAAATCGATAAGTAGCCGTACGTGACTAGCGGCATGTTGTGCCACAGCTGTAGTTGCTTTGGGTGTGTCCAGCTCGAGGGACGCTGGCTGTGGCGCACTTACAGTCTTCCTCGCTGCTGGCAAACGACGCTGCACTGAGCGCTGACGTCATCGCAAGGACAATGTACGTGCGAGGGGAGAGAGCTTAATTGCGTCGCGATTTCAATCAATTAACAAACGCACACTCAGCGCAACTATTGTTGTTGCTGTGAATGACTTCGACGCGTATCCGCTTGCGAGCCCCGCCCCACCCCGTCGCGTTAATCTTTGTGGGTGTCAGTTGTGCTGTTATTTTATTTGTTTGTTTGTTGGTTTGTTTGTCCCTCTTTTGTTTTTTATGGGCGTGCGGCCACAACACGACGACAAGCAAGAAACTGCCGCAAAACGTAATTACGATCAGCTTTCGCTGCGATTGTTTGAATGGCGAAAAACGACGAGTGCGAGCGAAAAAACAATAACCAAATAAGCCATCGCCATCGAGAGTACAAGCCGCAGTCGGTGCAATTTCTATAGAACACAGTCAAATTGCAACAAAAAGCTAGCAGAGAGAGCTGCCGGACAAGCGAAAGCGGAAAATAGTTCGTTTTGCTGTGCAACCATCTGGCCGCATTGTCAGCTTTAAGTTGCCCCAAAGAATCTTGTTTGCTCTTATCTGCTCTCTTTGCGGACATGCCTGAATTAACGTGGAAAAAGATAGCACACGATTAACGATTGAGAGATCTAAAGGTTACGCAAAGAACAGTTCCGTTGAAACGAAATAGCGCGATTTAAGAGAGTGTGACGTAATAATATCGCGTTGTGCTTTGTTTACATTGCGTTTGATTTAAAACTGGCTATAGTGAGATGCTTTTAAATTTTTGGACAACACTGGGGGATTAATAAAGTCGAAAATTTGTAATAAAAGCAAAACAGCTTAAAAAAATAAAAATAAAATCCGATTATAGTGATCTGATCGGGATAATTTTGATATCTCTGCTGCGTGCACTAATAATATGAACCCGTGCCAACTTTCATTAAGATAGGTTGCTTATTTTAGCTTTACTATTTTAAGAGCCAAATTGACGCGCCGCGCGCATACAAAAAATCGATATAGTGACGTCCAATTAAAATTAAATCAACACATCTTTAAAAACAAAAATTTGCAGTTTTTATTCGATTTTTCCTATGGGAGCTATATGCGATAGTGGTCCGATTGGGCCAATTGATATATGCTGATATATGTGTTGTGTGTGCTAATAATACTTAAGTCGTTATACTATTTTCTAATTCCGATATTGTGACGTCACAATGCCAAGAGCACCTAATTGTTTGCACAACCTGTGACTCTCTCAATCGTGATACACGCACGTACACATACGCGCGTCGATTATTTTGTTTGGAAGAGCATGCAAAGCAGAGTGCAATAATGCCAATTGCCGTTTGCCATTTTGCTAGCAGGATTTCGCAGCAAATTTCACAATACTAGGCCCACTGTGCTTGGTCAGCTGTAGCGAATAGCAGGCAAAACAAAAATGTGCGATAAACACATGTGCGTAGCACCGAATCGAATACTCTCTCCATATTTCGCCAAGTTCAAGATTAGGATATGAAATAACTGTGAAAAGCAAAACAAAACAAAATGTTCTTTCGGGAGTTGGCTCACCTTGCATGTAGCCGTCCTCGGTGATGCGCAGGGTGCCAGTTTTGCTCATGATCTCGTAATTGGGTTTGATCAGGCGCAGATCCTGATGGAAGAGTCCATACATAGCACCGTGCTCCACATGCTCTTCACAAACGAACAACGTGTTTATATCCTTGACAAGGGAGCGCTGCACGGAGGAGTACCAGGACTGCGTCAGACGACGTGGCATCGTTGTCATGGCCTCCCAGAACTGCTCGATGTACGGAATAATCTCCTTGTCCTTGCTGAACTGTATCTGCTGCTTGCCCTCACGAATCGCCGTCTGTTGCATGTTGGCAATGGCGCACTGGCACATCTGAGATATTGCTACGGAGGAAGGAAGGGAGTGACAATGATCAATGCCATTGGTTAATTTCTTGTACTAACTGGCTTGGCTTTTGCGGAAGCTCTCCAGGCCCGTGGCAGAGCATGTTTTGCACACAAACACATAGTTCGTGACGAATGGTAGCAGCTTCCCCTTTCCCAGCTGATAAGTGATGCAGGATTCGTGAATCCAGCGTGAGCACGTCGCGCAAAGCAGCTCGATCAGGTTCAGGTTACGCTCCTTGCCGCTGCAAAAGGCAGAACATAAACAAGTCCAAGTGTGCTCATCGAACAGAACGTCGGCTCACGTGTGCATACCAATAACAAACGCCGGCTGGGGTCTGTCTGTCCCCACTGTCCCCTCCTGCAACTGCTCCGCTGACGCCGGCGGTGCGATGCTCTTGCAGCTGAATTTTCTCGTCCTCCATGTTGAAGTTGAGCTCAGGATTGGCTTCGGTGGGTGAGCTGGTCTCCATAGCGCACTCATCCATGTTGAATTATGAACTCTAGTTGAATGTTTTATTCACAAAATTTGTAAACACTGCGGAAATGAATTGACAAAGCGGCGGCGATTTATCGAAGTTGGTAGAGTGAACAAAGTGAACAGCCGAAGTGTGGGCACCCAAAGATTTTAACATTTGCTGAAATGCTAATAACAGGAAGCGCCTATTTGTTTTAGAAATAGCTTATCAGCTAAGCGAAAATACGAAACTTATATTCTAGCCTAATGCAAAATATTCATAAGAACGGTGTGGGCAAAACAATGGGTTTTTAAACGGAGTTTACTCATTTTAAAAAACTGTCTTTCGAATTGATAAAAAAGACGTTGACTGCTCATGATACTGGGCTAACAGAGTCATAACATAACAGCTGTTTCTTAGCATTCTCTATCGAATGTCACGTCTACGATGAAATATAAACTGGACTCGATAATTTTTGCCAAAATGCTGCCAAACTGCGGTGATTGATTGCAGTTTTAATTGTTGATCGACGTCGTAGTGTGAAAACATCGCATGGCACACACACATACATGGTTGTATTTGAAACCATCGGCCAGCCACCACACTCTGTGCCCGCCTATCGCTCGTCTAGTAGCGATGTTTCTTATCGACAGAAAATATATCTAGAAAATATATCAATTCATAAAAATTTACTAGAATTTAAGAGTACTTTTGGATGCAATGTTAGACAAGTGCGTGTTGTGTGCATGAGAGTGAGTGGCATTAAGTGCGCAATATAAATGGAATTGCATGGACGCTACAAACGACTGAATAGATCAAGTAAAAGCCCACCAACAAATTGCACTTTGCGACAACGGCAAACGCTGGCGGAGGCGGAGGAGGCGACGGCAACGGCAACGGCAAAGCAAACGGATCTTAAGAAGTAGAAGCAGCTGCAGCCACGGCTTTCGGCGGAGCCGCACCAACCAGAGCGATGTGCGAGGTTTGCGCCGATTTTCAAAATCTGTTGGAGCTGTGTAAGTAGCAACATTTTCCGCCCGTAATGTGTCGGCATTTATACAGTGACAACTGTCTAAACGTGCGCCCACCTCCCCCAACCCCGCCCCCCTTCATGTACATACTGTCCACTTTTCAGATGAGGTGCGCGTGGCCAGTTCGGAGCTCAAGTTTCAGCTGCTACTCAAGAGCGAAATCGAGACGACTTTCAACTACATCCAGTCATGGCCACAGCGTCAGTGCATGTGCTTGTACCGGGACAACAAAAACTATGATCGCTTCAATCTGGTGGTGCAGTCGCTCATCTGCCTTACTGTTCAGCATTTGAAGCACATCGATCACCTGATCGACAGCTACAAACGGTTGACGGCGAGTGCTGCGCAGGTGGTCGCCCAGGCACAGCGGAAGCCCGCGTTCGACAAGCCCGACAAGGAGCCACACAACGAGAATGACAGCGAGAGCGACAGTAAGCACAAGGATTCGACGTCCTCGTCATCGTGCTCGCCGCCTTCGGCTGGTGAGGACAGCAAGGCAACACCTACGGAAGCCAGTGGCGATGAGGAGAAACGGGCCTCCGGCGACGGTCCTGGTCCCCCCAAGAAGCCGCCATCAACACCACCACTACCAGCCCCACCAACCAGCAGCAAGACGCATCCACAATACACCGAAGAGCCATGGATACTGCCCGAGGTGGAGAAGTTGCTGGTGCTCGTATCCAAGGTGTTTCTGCTCAACTTTCCGCTCTACATTGCCCACAAGCACGGCATGCACTCTCGTCTAGACGATCTACAAGCGGAGGAGGCGCACCATCTGGCTCTAATCTGTGATCTGCACGATAACGATCTTCCCATTTACCTGCTGCGCAACGTGAGCCTGTTCTGCAATTCCGGCGGTTTTGGCGCCATGTCGCTGTGCTTCGAACACCCGGACTTGCCCGTCTCCACAGCTCACTCCATGACTGCCACCGTGTCCAATGTTAAGCTATGGCTCAACTATCACTGCAACACACAGCTGTTTGTGCCGCTGCGCAGCCGTATTCTCCAATACATGTGCAAGCTCTCGGACCAGAATCTGCGCTCGGCGGCAACGCGTGCCATGGCAGACTTCGTGTGGTCCTCCATGCGTGATCCACTCGACGTGGCCGTCAACTTTGATACCGAAGGCCTGGCCCTGGCCTTCAAGTACTTTACTTCGACCACGCTGACGATGCGTTTGGCGGGTAAGTGCTCAAAACAACCTATTACAGCTTGTAAAGGGAAAATAGCTTCTAGCTTTCAAAGCGCGAATTATTTGGTATTAAGTTTTAGCAATAAATATTGTACGAGTATCTTGCGATCGGACAATAGCCCACATTACATTTACATAGCCAAAATCTAAAAATAACCATATATCCTCCTATTATGCATAAATGTTTTAAATGTAACGTTTTTATGCGCAAAATTTATTTAATTAATTAAATTAATTGCTTTACATATTGGTCAAAAAAAAAAAAAACCCAAAAAGAATATTTGATCAAACTTTCAAGCAAACCAGTTTTGAACCGAATCGGTTAAAACCCGGAATTCCAATATTTAAAATCATAAGCCGAATCTTGAACCTAACCAGTTGCCCAAAAATGTATCCAAACCTAATCCCTAATCAAACCAAGAGAACGCTTAAAATGGTTTGGTTCCATTTCAAACGGACAAATTTCTGAACTCAGATTCTCCATAAATAAGAATGCGCCTAAAGGAATTATAACTTTTTGCTAAAACTAAAAAAAAATGTAGAAAGGAAATTATATTTTTCTTTTGAATTTAAAATAATTCCACAGTCAAAATCTCCAGTATTGTGGTTCATAAAAGGCGAACGAAATTTGTTTTTAGGGTTTCCGTGCCCTGATTACAAGTAAATAATTATTACAATTACAACTTTGCTAAAAAAAAATTAATGGTGGAAATGTATATGTAGTTATCTGCATAGCAAAGCAATTCGTGTACTTAAAGTAAAAGTAATAACTTATAACTTCTGTACCTTGCTTTTCAGGCATGGCCCAGATCAATGCTCATATAAATTTGTTCAATGAGATCTGCACAACCGAAACGGTTAATGAGGTGGAGCTCTTTGGGCAGCGCATAGCCAACTGGCTAACAGAGAATCAAATTGTACAGCATCTGTTTGGTCCGAATCTGCATGTGGAGATAGTGAAGCAGGCCCATGTACTTCTTAATTTCTTGGCCGTGGAGAATCAGATCTCCGAGGAGGACATTAAGCTCATCTGGCAGGCGACGCAGCTGAAGCACTGTTCCAAAACCATATTTGATATTTTGCCGGCGCTGGTAAAGAATCTGTCACCACGTCCGGCCATGCATTTGTACTCGCTGCTCTGTCGCATGGACCCAAAGGAGCATACCGAGCAAAGCATTTACATTGCATCAGCTCTGACCAAGCTGATTTGGACGCGCGACTGTACGCGCAGTCAGATGAACTTGATGCAAGACCATTTGCTAGGCTCCAATGTGACAGCCTCCAGCTCGGACAGCGGCAGCATTGAAGGCAGCAACACTGAGGATGATCATGTGGGCGCTGATGATAGCAGCATCGCCAGTGGCGGCGGCGGTGGTGGCCACAAGAGTCCCGTCGACGGGGTAACACCTTGTAAACAAGCCAGGCACAGGCGTCACATTTGCGATCCCACGACTGAAAATGCCAAACAGATGAGTGGCGAGGACATAGCCAAGGTGGACATTAAGTAAGTCAAAAAACACACGAAGCACATTTTATTTTCTGAATGGGACGCTTCTGTTTCCGCAGGAACCATCGGATTGTCAATATCATCGACAACACCAGCAGCGAGGAGGAACTACAATCGCGAGCTGCCCTGGAGCTGCAGCTACACCGCAAGAAGACCAGCAACAAGCGTCGACGTCCGAAAACAAGTAACAAGCAACAGCAGCAGCTTCTGCCGCATGAACTGGTCGAAATATGGGACGGCGCCGAGGATGTAGCCAGCAGCGATGACGGTGATGCCGATGGCGATGGGGAACTACTCGCAGACAGCGATGAATGCAGCGACAGTGCCGGCCATCAACTGGTGCCCGCCGCAGTTCTAAAGCATTTGCACGGGGAAGGTCCCTATATACGCGCCATAGC
Source organism: Drosophila colorata (assembly GCA_035041545.1). Taxonomy (NCBI): domain Eukaryota; kingdom Metazoa; phylum Arthropoda; class Insecta; order Diptera; family Drosophilidae; genus Drosophila; species Drosophila colorata. Next base: position 2,208,116 of record JAWNLD010000680.1, on the reverse strand, counting down.
CGAGACGAACATCAGCGAACTTCTAAGCGGCGCCGAGAACGACGGCAGCTACTCGTCGCCCATGAGCAACAAATCAGAGAAGAATCTCGCTGACTTCGATGACGAGGATGTCTCGCCGTGTGAGGAGGAGTTGGCGCAGCTTGTCAATTCGCACGGCGCACGCGTGACAGCTCCGAATTGCAGAGATGTTGCACCTGCCTTTGCAGCGGCCGCCGCTGCTCTGATGGCCGCTCAATCGGCCATGGCTATGCAAAAGTCCGGCGAAACGAATGTAGCCGCCGCTGCAGCCGCAGTTGCGGCGGCCGCCGTTGCCACTGGTAATGCGCAACAGTCGTTGGCGGCCATGCGACAGCAGGCTAATGCAGCTGCCGCTGTTGCTGCTGCGGCCGCTGTCAAATCAAAATCAGACTCGGATGTGGATCTAATGGATGTGAGCAATAAGCAGCAGCACTCGCCCAAGGCCAGCAACACGTCATCAACCAACAGCCAGCCTTCCTTCAAGCTGAACGATGTTTGCCAGCCGGGTAATACGCTTCTCTGGGATCTACTTCAGGATGACAAAATCGTAAGTGAATTCCATTTAGCCTATCCATTTCTAGGTATAAAAAACCCTTTATTAGAATCCTTGAAGCTTTGTATTTGACATTGCTAACTTTATTCTAATTAATACGTTTTGTTCTATTATAAAATCAAAAATATGTACGATTTTTGGCAAGTTTAGAGTTTGTTTGTTCGGTTTAAATTGCTAATTCTCAATAAATATTATGAAGGTTCTTGCATAAGATTTTCGGTTTCATTTTGTATTGTTTATTTCGCTCTTCTTGAACATAGTAAGTAAAGCAAATATCAATATTCTGTATAAGCAATTTAATCTGATTAGTACAGCGAATATTTGATTTACAAGTTTAATTCTAGAAAAAAATTAAAAATTATTATTGGCAATCGTTTAGTGTTTAAAAAATTAACAAACGTGGGTCGAAATATTTTCCTATAGGTATATTGATGAATATTCCGAGCTTGCATCGTGTTCTGATTAAATTTCTTCCTTTCTCTGTTAAGGGCCAACTTGGCGAATCTCTGGCATTGGAGGCTGAGAAGGCACTTGCAACGCTGCTGTGCTTCAGCATGGACCGCCAGTTGCGCACCAAATTCATCGAGGGCTGCCTGCAGAACGTGGCCAATAACCGCAGTGTGATCGTGAGCTTGAGATTATTGCCGAAGCTGTTTGCATCATTTCAGCAGTTTAGACCGTCGGACACGCACACAATGACGTTGTGGGCGGAGCGCAATCATCGCATGATGCAGTGCTTCTTCAATAACATTCGGCACTATGCCAGGCGGCATGCAGAGCTGCTGATCAACCAGAATGGGGAGCAGCAACAGCAGCAACTGGGCCTCCAGCTGTACTCGCACAAGACGCAGGTGTCAGTGAGGTTGCAGTTTCTCTCCTCCATTTTCTCTTCGGTGGGTTCGCCTAAGAGCTTTCGCTTGACACTGGAGCAGTTGGATGCGCTGTGGGAGTGGCTGGCGCATGATCCAGAGTGCTCGGATTGTTATTTTTCGTGGCTTCAGGCGCAAACGAAGGGCGGCGACCAGCATGCGCTTGGTATCGACGCACTGCAGCATTTATACTTAAAGAAACTGCCAGAACTACGTCCAGAAGAATTTTCCATGGTAGCCCTCGGTCTTTTCCAGCAGCTGTGCAGCTTCGCGCGCATTGCAATGGCCGAGTATGAGAAACACAGTGAGGCCATTACAGCCAACTCCAGTGCCGTGGGAATGTACCATCTATGGAAGATTGCATTGCGCGCTCAGAGCAACGAGGTCTCGCTGGCAGCGATCCAATATATCAACATGTACTACATGGGCCAGCAGCTGCGCCTCGAAAAGGAGTTTGTATCCCAGTGCATGGATAACCTCGTGCAGGCGGCTACAGCGCTCGAAAGGTAAGTTGACCCAAAAACTCAACTATAGTGAAATTTATTGGATAGGTGCCTAAACCCCTCACATCATCATGATGCAATCTCAAAGTTAGCTTATTAGGTTGGGGAAAAGCAATCTATTTTTTACCCTAATTTCAACCTTCATTTTATAAGGCGATAGACGCTTGTTGCCAGATCCGAACTATAAGTTGGATGCATTAAAACTCCGAAGAGTCATTATTGACGTGTGTGGTCTGGCGATATCATGGTGAAACACAACGCCTTTCCTATTGGTCAATAGAGGCCCGAGTTTAATGTTTTCCCCATAAGATGATTAGATTAGATGATTCCCATCCAGCCCCACCAAATGCACAGCAAAACCTTTGTAACCGTTAGTTCTGGCTTGGACACCGTTTGAGCTGCTTCCCTACGCTTTGACCAAGTTCGTTTTCGCACAACATTATCCTATCTGAACCCTTTCTCATCACCAGTCACTGTCCGTTTAAGAAAAGGGTCGATTTCATTCCGTTTGGCCAAGGTTCATCTGTCACGTCTAAATTTCCTGAACAGAATCAGCAAACCCAAAATTGGCATTAACTAAATGAGACAGTATCGGGTCGATAAACATTGTTTGCATAAATCTTGAAATCTTTTGTGTAAATGCATGTAGCAGGCGGAATGAAGCATCTCTGACACCATAAAATACATATTCTTGATCAACTTTTCGACTATAGTTTCTCTTATACCATATGCTGAATAAGTTTATAATTGTTTGTTCCTGACCCGTTTCATTAACAGCGAAAAAAATGATTTTAAGACTATAAGAGCTAGAGCCACAAAAGTGAATTTCTGAAATTGGTGGCCAGGGGGTTGAAATTCCAGCTGGCAGCTGGAATCAAGGTGTCTCCTAGTCGGGAACTAGAGCATTCTTTCTTATGTGTTTTCATATAAGCTCGGAATACTTTTTTTTGTAAAACTGTTCATTATAACAATGAATACGTCTTACGCCGATTCCGTTTATTTAAATTTGTATCCCTTTGATTTCAGTTATTATTAAAGATTAATGTAAAATGTAGTTTGTCACGATTTGGGAAAGTAGTACGGTCAAATAGTAGCCTTACCACGGCCAAAGAGAAAAATCTTAAGCTGTAAATTCGATGATCTCTATGAGGGTTTGAAGTAGCTCCTGGTTCCTGTATATTATGATTTAAACCCCTACATATTTGTAAACAAACATGTTAGGAAAAGGCCCTAGAGTTGATCTAATAGAGAGTGCGATCTAATATGATCTGCATCTCGACATTGTAGACAATAGCTAATAATATGTTAATATATATATATATATATATATATAAACCACTTGCATTAATATATAACTAATATTTTTGTGCACATTTGCTTGTGATTTTATATTCACAGCATTGAGGATGAGAACGCGTTGATGCGTGTGCAGCGGGGATTACTGCTGCTAAACACGCACCTGGACACGTTTAGGAGGCGCTATGCCTTCCATTTGCGCCGCTGGGCTATCGAGGGCAAGGGAATTGGCTCGCACAGCAATTTGAAAAACGAGGGCGCGGGCCCTCCGCTGCGGATAGTGCTGCAGCAGGCGGGCCTGTCGGAAAAGAGTCTACTGCATATGCACGCCTGCGATCTAATTGCTGATCTCAAGGCGGAGGTTTCCAAGTGGTGGGAGAGCCTGCAGTCGGGCATGGCGGCGCCGGTACTGGGCTTGCTGTTAAGCGATGGTCCCCTGCGGATTATCACACAGGGCCAGGAGCTCACATCGGATTACGATGAGCGCACTTTAGGTGATGCCGGCTTCAAGGACAATCAGATTGTGTACGTCTCACTAGGCGGACGCGGTGCTCGGCGGAAGGAGACGAACGTGGAGCATCCATCGATGCTACCGCCGCCGCCCAAGGAATGCCTGCCCACTGTACTCCTACTTCAGCCCAAGTACTTTGAGAAACTCTTCTGTCTCATGCAAACGCTGGGGGACATGAAGCCGCAATCGTCAACGGTGCACCTACAGCACCACACAAAGGCGCAGCTGTTGTCGCGCCGAGTGTGGGACATTTTGGCCATGCTGCCAACCAATCCGCACATATTGGATGCTTTCAAGAATCTGGTCAACGATCTCAATGAACTGCAGCAGCTGGATGACCAGGAGCAGCTGGCCAATAAGCGCAAGCAAATCAAGCAAAAGTTCAACGAGCTACTTGATCCCAGCAATCTGCAAAAGTTCATGTACTCTTTGCACATCGTCGAGAGTCTGGCGTTAAGCAGCGGCCCCCGTCAGGTGGCCGCCTCTGCGGGCGCAGGTGGCGCTGGTTCCAATGGCAATCTGGTAATTAGCGAGCAACCACGCATCAAGAAGAGCTCCAATAGACGGCACAACAGCAACGAGCAGCCGGCCGAGCCCAAGCGCAGCAGCAGCAGCAGTGACTGTAGCAAAGAGCAGCTAGGTGGCGACCTGGAGACGACGTTGACATCCACGCCACGTTCTGGCAGCGATGCAGATGTCAGCGAGCTGGCCAGCGGCGGCGACAAGGAAAACCAACCGAAGCAGAACAGCAAACGGCAAAAGAAGATCGATGGCCTGGATCTGGAGCGTCCATTAGGCTGCGCCACACCGCCGCCACCTGCACCAGCGTCCACATTACCAGCCACACCCGTGCGCAGCGCGCTGCTTGGCGAGAGCAGCAAGTGGAGCGAGGCGTTCATCAAGTGCGGCGGACTGCAGCACCTGTACGAGATCTTTGGCGCCGGCCAGCTGCAGCAGAGCGCGCATGCCAAAGAGCTGGCGCTGAACGAGTGGCGACACGACTGCCTGGCCAGCCTGTTGCGCATCCTCTGGCTGCTGGGCTTCGAGGAGCTGCAGACGCAGGATGTGCACGTGCTGATGTCGCGCCCGCATGCGTTCATGCTGCAGCTGATGGAGGTGCCGCATTGCCTGCAGCGTCTGTCCAGCATACTTAGCGACGAAGTCCATCAGCATTTAACGGCCGGCGCCACCTCTCTGGTGTTTCCCTATCAGTTCCATCAGCTGCGCACTGGTTTCTGGGGACGCGCCCAGCTGGTGCAGTTTACCATGAACATTCTAGTGAGCTTCGTGCACGCCTCGTCAGAAGCGCGTCGACTGCTCTGGTCGCAGCCGGAACAGTGTACTTGGCTGCAGAAGTTTATACTGGAAGATCCCGAGCCGGCGGTTCGTCGCGAAATCTGCGCCGGTCTCTACCGCATCTGTTTGGGCAATGCGCAAAGTTACCGCCTGCTGTTGGCGCCGCTGCTGCACAAGCTGATTGCACTGCTGCCGCGCGCCGAGCAAATGAGCTCGTCCGTGCAACACACGCAGTTCTTGCTCTCTGAAGAGGGCAAGGAGCCGTATGGGCCGGCTTGTCGGGATTACTTTTGGTTGCTAGCGCGCCTCGTCGACACTTTGACGCCCGAGATGGTGGCCGAGGAGCGTATTGATATTGAGCTGCTATGCGAGAGTATTTCGGAGAGCATCCTCGGCCGCGACTACCACGAGCTGCGCCACGGCTATCAGGATGACGGCTTGGTGGGTCTACTCAATCTCATGTCCAATCTGATCAAATACGACACCAGCTACAAGTACAGGACCAAGGCATTGAGCTTCATTGAGCAGCTAATTGAGTTCCTGTTCGAGATGCCCTCTCCGGCTAATCGGCAGAAGCCCAAATGCAAGTCGGCCACTTCTCGTGCCGCTGCCTACGATTTGCTGGTGGAGCTGTGCCGCGGCTGTGCCACCAACTATAGCTACTTGCACGGCCGTCTGCTGGCGCAGCACAAAAGCGGTCCGAAGCAGCCATATCCCTGGGACTATTGGCCACGTGACGAGGGACGTGCCGAGTGCGGCTATGTGGGCCTCACGAATTTGGGAGCCACCTGCTACATGGCCTCCTGTATACAGCATCTGTACATGATGCCACAAGCGCGTGCAGCTATTCTGCGTCTGCCCCCAGCCGGCGCCCAAAAGCACGCGCCGACGCTGCTGGAGCTGCAGCGCATGTTTGCATATCTGCTGGAGTCGGAGCGCAAGGCGTATAATCCGCGCAGCTTCTGCCGCGTCTATCAGATGGATCATCAACCTCTCAATACGGGCGAGCAGAAGGACATGGCCGAGTTTTTTATCGATCTGGTGTCGAAGCTGGAGGAGATGACGCCAGACCTAAAACATCTGGTGAAGCGTTTGTTTTGCGGCACTTTAAGCAACAATGTCGTTTCTCTGGACTGCGGTCATGTCTCGCGCACCGCGGAGGAGTTTTATACGGTTCGTTGCCAAGTGGCGGATATGCGCAATCTGCAGGAGTCGCTGGACGAGGTGACTGTCAAGGATACGCTTGAGGGCGACAACATGTACACGTGCTCGCAGTGTGGCAAGAAGGTGCGTGCCGAGAAGCGCGCCTGCTTCAAGAAGCTACCGCAAATCTTGTGCTTCAATACCATGCGGTACACCTTCAACATGGTGACCATGCTGAAGGAGAAGGTCAACACGCACTTTTCGTTTCCTCTGCGACTCAACATGTGCCACTATGTGGAGAAGACGCTGATGCCGCAGCAATACAAGGAGGACCGCGAGAAGCGAAAGCGTGAACGCCAACAGCACGAGGACGACGAAGGGGCAGAGAACGAAAAGGCTGAAGCCACACTGGATGCAGACATTGAGGAGTGCTATGAGTAAGCTTCCTTATTGGCGCCTTTCTTGGGGTGTAATTTGAAACACTTGCTGATTACAGGTACGAATTGGTCGGCGTTACAGTGCACACAGGAACAGCGGACGGTGGGCATTATTACAGCTTTATTAAGGAGCGCACGAAAAGCAACTACCATCCGCACGAGCGCTGGTTCCTCTTCAATGATGCGGAGGTCAAGCCTTTTGATCCCTCGCAAATAGCGGCCGAGTGCTTTGGCGGCGAAATGACGGTAAGCTAACACATTGAATTATGTAACAAAATTGGCATTAAACGTTCCCTTTCCCATTCATGTTCCTGTTTCCAATGATGCTTGTGTTATGTAGAGCAAGACTTACGACTCGGTGACCGAAAAGTATTTGGACTTTAGCTTTGAGAAGACCAACTCGGCGTATATGCTTTTCTATGAGCGTCGCTTGCCGGAGCATCTGCAGCGACGGCACTCGGAGTTGCTGGCCACTCCAACGCCAAGTCCCACTAATGAGGATAAGCCAGAGACGGACGAGTCCCCTAAAGTGGAGACGGTCAATAGTACTAAGAAAGAGCCGACGGCAGCGGAGGATCCAGTGAAGGCACAGCCGGAAGAAGCGGCTCCATTGAAGAAAGAGGATGAGCAGCTGCAGGAGAAGGAGAAAGAACCATCCGAAAAGCTGCAAGTTGAAAAGCAAGATCAGACTCAAAAAAAAGATGAGGAGGAGAAGGAGCTAATAACAGCCAATTGTGATAATTTTAAGTCGAATAACAGCAAAGAACCGCAGGCGTCTACCTCAAAGGCGGCCGTCGTCGCGGAAGCCAATGTGTCTACTAAGCTACAACAGTTTCGTCCATTGTTGAGCAAGGAGCTAGAAGATTGGATTTGGCAGGACAACCGACAGTTCTTGCAAGATCGGAATATCTTCGAGCATACCTACTTCAAGTGAGCATATAAAAAATACAACAGCAGAAAGTTGCTCAATATGTTTTGCGTTATTTGCAGCTTCATGTGGCAGATTTGCGGCCACATACCACAGACGTTAATCTCGGAAACGGACGTCACCTGCATGGCCGCCAAGTTGTCTGTGTCATTTTTTATTGAAACATTCATACATGCCAAGGAGAAGGTAAGCATTTCAAATTAAATGTTCAGATTTTTTTATTGACCCAATCCTTGGACGTATATCTGTGTGTGTACCAATTATATTTCAAATGAGAGTAGGATGGGGTTAATAATAATAAATTTGTGTACATTTTTGAAACTCTGCGGATCAGCAAGGTTTATTGCTACATCTATATTTATATACATATAATACTCGTTTTAGACGATAGATACTTTCGCTTAATACTTAGCTAAATGAAAAAATTATATTAGTTCTAGACATAAAAAGCAATTTAAAAGTACAATAAACAATATTGAAACACTCAACAAAGTTCACTTGAGAATTTATTATCCATGCTTACACATTTTAATTCCTTATTATATATTATGAATAAATATAAAGAAACTAATTTAATATATTAAATTATGATTTGGAGAAAATAAAACAATATTAGAAATTTATTAAAATAAAAAAAGTAAAGCCTAAAAAAACTTTATTATATGAGTACAAATATTTTGTTCATCATTTTGGGAAATTATTTTTCTATTATTATCTAAATTTTCCATTCTTCATAATTCATTATAATGTGTAATGCAAAATTTAGAGAGAAAAATTTAAAGAATATTTAAAATCGTATTAAAACAAAACAATTCGTGTTAAACAAGAAAATTCTTCATCCTTTTAAAAAGTGTTATTTGAAAATGCTGTAAAAAAAGAATTGTGTTTCGAATTTTTCATACCAGTTTTTTTTTTTGTTCAGTATCTTTTTTATAAGGTTTGGTGTTGGTTAGCGTAGCTACTTACCGCCTTCGGCAAATGTTATTGTGCAATAAATTAATCATGCAACAATGGAACGAACATAAAAAAATACATAATTCCTATGTAAAATTTCATGATTGCAGCCCACTATGGTTCCTTGGGTGGAGCTGCTTACCAAGCAATTTAATGCCAGCGAAGAGGCTTGCGAATGGTTTCTATCACACATGTCGGTTGAACCTTTTTGGCCCGTGCAGGTGCTAATCCAATGTCCAAATCAAATGGTGCGTCAAATGTTTCAACGACTGGTCATTCATGTTATACAGCGGCTGCGGTAAGTTCCCTGCGGAAAGCATTTGCATTTCCATTTGCATAAAACGCAACTTAAAACCTAATTTTTTCATTGTGTATTACAGCGCTTCGCATGCCGATCTGTATTTGGGCGTGGAGACGGACGAAGACGACCGGGAGGTGATTGGCCAGGCATCATGTGTGACGCGCTTCATAAGCTCGCTTATTTCTCTGCTGGAGCATGGAGCGCGCTCCCATCTGCGCCATCTGTCAGAGTACTTTAGCCTGCTGTGCGAATTCTCGCGCATGGGCGATGAAGAAGCCATGTTTTTGCTGCGCATTGGCGTACTTAAGAGCCTGGTCGACTTCTACCTGGGCCATAAGCAAACAGATAGTGTGAGTTGACTGAAAATAGATGCCTAAAACTTGCTTATTCAATTATAATTTTTAACGCAGATTGATATCAGCTCAGACAATGAGGACAACTCCTCTGATGAAGCGCTCTCAGTGGAAAAAATGCGTCCAGCATCGCTAGACAAAATGATTGCCCTGTGCGCCAGTCTTGTCGAACGTTCGCGGGGTGCTGATTTTCGATTGCGGCTATCCCCCAAAGACTTTAATGCCATTGCCGGTGGAAAGGTGATACTGAAAAAGCTCGAAAGCGTTATATATTCCATCTAACCAATCACCCAAGCACCACTACATCGCCTAACCATCAATTATCAATCCATAAATCCATCAACCAACCAATCCAATGTCTAATCCTTTAACCCATTGTTTTGCTTTGTTCATTGCTTATGTGTTATATATATTTATTTCACATATATTTCGTAGGGCTTTCCATTTTTGTATCAACAAATAAAGGACGGCATTAATCCGCACCAGACAAAGCATTTAATCCACGCGCTCTGCCGCTGGGACGATCGTTTGGCCACCCAAATCATCAGTATGCTCTTCGCTTCGGTCACCAAGCATACCGAGCTCTGTGCACCGTTCTTTAAGCTGCTCACTCTGCTCACCGAGACGCAGGGCGGTCCTGTTGGTCTGCCCTGCTTTACGCAGCTTGTGCTGCCACGCATGTGGGATGCTGCAGAGTATTGTCCGCAGTCTGTGCTCGACTGGCTATCGCTGCAGGCCACCAAGAATAAAATAGCGCACGCCTGGATCCTGCAGTCCGCCGAGCAGTGGCTGGAACAGTTTCTGCTCGCGCATGATAATACGCGCGTAAGAAATGGTAGGCAATGACTGACCACTACATATTTGGGCGCAATATCTTAGTTTTTTATTGTTGTAGCCGCTGCTTGCCTGCTGGTTGCGCTGGTGCCTTCGCAGCCGTTTCGCGCCAACTTCCGCGCTCACTCGCAACACAAGCTGTTGGCCCTCAATCCGCACAGTTATCGGTAAATGCTTTCGTTAAACTGGTAGACAGCGCCCTAAACTTGTCCCCCATTTCTTTATCCCCTTGCAGGGACATCAACAGCGATGCCCAGGTGGTGCTGCATCAAGTGATCACGTTGCTGCTGCGGCTGCTGCGTCCAGCACGCGTTTATGCGGACATTGGCGCGCACGGTACCACCAAGCTGACAGCCTATTTTAATCTACTCAGCTACTGTATGGTTTCAAAGACTGAAAAACTAATGGCAAGTTTGACAGCTCACAGTTCAACTGCACAGCACTGCAATCCGATCGCAGCTAAAGTTGTCTTTTTCGCTTACAGATAGGTTCGTTTATGCGCTCCCTATGGGAGCTGTTCCATCCCCGACTGTCCGAGCCCAGTGTCCCGGCGCATCACAACAAACACGCACTGCTCACCTTCTGGCATCACTCGCTTGTCGACTGCCCAGAAAACGCGGCCTTGGTGGCCAACTGCCCAGAGATAACGCGCAACATTGCATTTAACTATATACTGTAAGACACTCATAATACTCACGGCTTAGTTCAGACAATCATCATATTATTATTCAGTGCCGATCACGATGACTCGGAGATTGTGACCTACAATCGGTCAATGCTGCCTGCCTACTATGGATTGCTGCGGCTGTGTTGCGAGCAAAGCCGTGCACTCACCCGACAATTGGCACAACATCAAAATTTACAGTGGGCCTTTAAGAACATCACTCCTCATCCCACACAATATGCGGCCGCTGTCGACGAGCTGTTCAAGCTGATGGCTCTGTTTGCTACACGCCATCCGGATGCAAGTGAACAGGAGAAACTTGATGTTGTTGCCTTTAGGCGCTCCGTCATTGTGTCGTACACAAGTAGCCTGGACGCCAGGGTGTCCTGGTCTACTCTCATTAGTGCGCTCAAAATACTCGGTAAGGTTTAATTAACAAACAACAGGAATATGTCAATAGCGAGATATAACGGTTGTCTTCGGGGATATATATATATATATATATATATATATATATAGGGGATCGGAGAGAGCAATAACCATGGACTTTAAAAATATACATATATCTTTACGAATATATGTAAATGTGTATATATATATATATATTTGTAAAGATATATGTATATTTTTAAAGTCCATGGTTATTGCTCTCTCCGATTACACAACATCTAGCTTAAAATGTATTGTTTAATAGCAATCTCTTTTAATTAGGAATGTAGAGATCATTCCTAAGCTACTAAATTCTATAACCTGCCATTTTTATCTACAGATATTTAGGTTGATTGACATTCAGCAGCGCCAGCATCCAATTTATTTAATCCGCTGCTTCTTCCCGAGATCAATCTGTTAATCGCTTCCGAATAATTCGCAAAGAATTCGTTAATTCAATTATCAAATATGAAAGCTAATCAGAGCATTAAATTGAATTATATTATACAAAATATAGATTTTAACTTTGGTTGGAGTGAGCTGGGAATTAAGTTAATTTATCCACACATTAATATACAATGGCTCTTCAATTCTTAACCTCTTGTTTATTTTGAAACACCTCTATTGCAGTGGACAATGATGATGATCGCATGCTGGTTATCTTTAATGGCGGCATTGAGATGTGCTTTGAGGCGCTGCACACGCTACATTCCATGCACCACGAGGCCACGGCCTGCCATGTAGCTGGGGATCTATTGGATCTACTTGGAGAGATGGTGCTTTTGCTGGCTACGCTACGCACGCGTACAGATATTCCGACGCAAAAGAAGCAACAGCACCAGCAGCTGGAACAACAATTGCAACTGCACCAGCAACAGTTGCTGCAGAAACAACAGCAGACGCAATGCACCCAAGCCCCGCAGACGCCCCAGCAGAAAGAGAAGCAGCTGCAGCAGCAAATGCAGCAGCATCTGCAAATACAGCAAATGCAGCTGCAGCAGCAGCATTTTCTACGCCAACAGCACCAGCACTCGGCGCTGGCGAAGGCGCTGCCTGATGCGATCAAGAGACTGGCCACGCTGCTTAACACATTTAACTCTCCCGAGATTAGTCGCATGGCCCTCGAGGTGCTCAAGGAGCTTGTGCGCAACACTAGCCTGGAGGCCACCAGCATACTGGCGCCCATTCTGATCAACTGCCATTTGTCGGTGGCCAATGCACCCAATGCAATTGGCCCGTTGGGACCCTATTTTCCGCGTCGCGGTGCCAAGCAGGCGCCCTGGCCGTTGGGTGCCAAGAATTCGCCGCGTCCCCCAAGGCCCATGGTGCAAATGTGTATTGCTTTGTCGGAGTTGACGCCGCGCGGTCTCGATACCGAGTACGATGCCCAAGTGGATGCCTTCTACAGGCCGTATCACGACTTTATCGATGTCATGCTGCGAATGTGCGTCAACACAGGCACCCTTAACGACACGCTGGTCAAGCTCCACTGCCTGGCGGCTATTGAGTCGACGCCGCTGCATTTCAACTACTTCCCCAAGTTTTGGGTGGGCATACACAACACTGCATTAACACACAAGTGAGTAAGCCTGTCACCTTGAACAGTTTTAATCATTTTATTAATCAAACAAAGAGTGTTGCATAGGTAAATATAAAGAAAGGAGATGGAATTACGCATAGTTTTGGGACGTAAGCAGATTGAACGATTAGGCGGTAGGGCTGTAGCAAACTAGGCTCAGGTATAAATTAAGAAAACTATTTAGAAATCGTATTCCACCATTTTGCTGGATTAAATAAATTGAGTTTTTTATATTTGGACTTTTTGACCGATGGTGATACATTGTGATGTATCTGAATATTAGTTATAAACACTAAACTAAATAAAGCTTTCAGGTAGTTGTTTTGAAGGTTAAAATGTTAAAAGCTTTGATTTTTATATTGACTCCTTATTCACTTAAAATACTTGCCATTTCTGCTTTCAGATACTCGGATCTACTTGTAAAAAATCAGCTGCTGATAGAGTATCTGCATAATGTGCTCAGGGACGAGCGCAGCATGCTGAAGGATGCCCTGGTGCGAGAGTTCTTGGAGTTGTACTATCATAAAGTGGCAGCGCAGCTTCCAGTTGCGCGAATGATCTACACGATTAACTATGGCATGCACTCCAAGGACGACATTGACGAGCTATGCGGCGATCTCTTTGCCATTCGCATTATTGCCCAGGCCACTGGTGTACCGACTTCCGTGCGCAAGGAGCTGCGGGGATCACTGAGGGCACTGCTCAACAAGAGCGAGCGATTTAAGAAGGATGCAGAGCGAGGTGGTAATCAGAATTGGATAGATGACATTTACAGAGTATAAGTATTTTTTTCTTTTTTTCTTAGATCAATTTCCCAACAAGAAACAGAAGCGGGATTCCTGCAAGGAAAAGGAGCAAACGCATTCAACAGGGCAGTCGGAGGTGGAAGCCGTAGACAATTTGTCTGATAGCAAGGAGAAAGCCGAATCACTCGATAAAACTAGAACCGTTGATGGGTCTATGGAAGCATCCGTTGAAACTGTCAGCGCTGGTGATGGTGCTACTGTTGTGGTGCCCAAGCCAGCTGCATCCGCGGACTGCGTAGATGAGCGGATGGAGAGTCCGACATCCGAGAAACTAGAGAAAGCATCGGTTCCCTCATCCGATGATGAAACGGAGCTGGAGGATGAGATGGAGCCTACACCTAAACGCAATAAAAAATCTGCCAACAAGAAAACCGCACAGGATCGTGTTAATGAGGATCGCAAGAGACGTCTGAGCACTTTGCTCACTATGGAAACATACATACAAAGCATTTTTACCATCATTAAACGAGACGCGAATGCGTCGAGTGCAGCACAGAGCAAAGAGCATACCAGTGAGGAGTTGCCGGTAGAGGCATCTACGTCAGCTGCAGCGGGAATTAAGGTGAAGCCGAGGGGTGCCTCGACGCCACCAGAGCCCGAGGACGATGTGCTGCAGGGCAAATATAACATTGAGATGGACACAGAAATGCCTAGCAAATCCAAATCGAATGGGCAAGATCAGGTGACGGACAAATTCGAGGAATTGTCGACAGACACTGCTGTTGTTATCAACGCCGTCCCCGCTGCTGCCAGCAGCTCAGTGGCTGGCGTTGCATCAACGTCCCAGGCAGCGAGTCCAACACAAATTTAGTTGTCGTTCAATGATTTGCTCAGCATTTTATTTTTCGGCAAGCCACTGGACTGATGGCACGCACCATGCGGATCAGGCAATGGCTAAGCTCTTAGGTACTAAGAACTTTTGGCCAAAGGTCAAAGGTTACAAAAAAGATTTGAACAACCCAAGGTTGGTGCTGCTTGCTTCAGGCGAGCCTGTGCTCCGGCAAACGTCTTTTAAGCAAGAGAATTATACTAAATTAAAGTTCATCTAGCAACATATTCAAACGGCATCAAATGAATTCAAATAGATATGTAACTCACACTCAGACATACGCACACACACACACACACGCCTTCACAACCACTTACTACACATCCACTCACCATGGCATTAACATACATTCACACATACATACATACATATATAAATATATACATACTTGAGATACATGCATGCATACATACATACATACAGTTAGCAATAATAATAAACGTTACTATTTTAAGACTTCCACGACCGCAAATTGTCCGAAACATAAAAAACACATTATTCCTATTTCAAAATGATAGTTAAGTAAAAAGTTTACACATATTCAATACAAGAACCTTGTTATGCACCACAAAATGCCAAAAGCAAACGCATTATGGGCAACATAAAGAGAGAAAAAAAAAACACTGATCATGAAATGAAATCAAAACCTAAAAAGGAAATGAGTTTAAAAACGGCTTATAAGACGCTAATATCTATATATGTCGTAGTAGAACCTTTAGGTACGTTTTACGCTGCTAATTACATTTGGATTAGTTTCCTATCTTGTTCACTATCGCTACCCTTCCTCGCCCTTCCCGTATGCACGATAACTGTATGTTAGACACAAATGAACAGATATTATATAATGAACCAACTCTTTTTTTTTAATATAAAGGATGTGTAACCATTTTCATTGTAAATTGCTGAACGATAGGAATTACATAAATTTTATGTTCTTTAGTTCATGTGAGAATAAATTGTAATTACGCACATAATTCTAGTAAGTTGTCCATGTGAAACACAAGGGACAAAGTTTAAAAAACCCATCCCTTTAAAGGGGCGCATAAAATGTTAGTCTTAAGCCACAGCAAACGATCGAAATTTAAAATATGTAATGTTGAACAACAAAACAGAATCATAAGTTAATAACAATAAAAACAATGCAGCATATAAGTTTAAACAATGTGTAATTATATATTCAATCTTTTTTCGGCCACTATGGAACAGCATATTCTATTCAGAACAACCCGCATGCTTTTCTAGTACTTTTCTAAATCATAAAATCATTAAGCAAAACAATGGTATATTATTTGTATACCCTGAACCCATTGAAAATGGGTAAAAAGGGTATAATGGTTTTATACAAGTGTATGTAAAAGGCAGAAGGAAGCATCTCCGACCCCATAAGGTATATATGGTTTTGATCAGGACGACTAGCCAAGTCGATTTAGCCATGTCCGTCTGTATGACAGCAGCGATCTTGGAAAGTACAGGAGACCTAAGTCGCCCATACCCTTTTTCTTTATAATTAGCCCCGTTTCATTAATATCATTAACAAACTATTTTAAGACTTGATTTTCCTAGCATATCTCGGAGACTATATAATTGGTTTAGTATATTCCTGTAAAACATATTTATGTTTTAGATACCTCCCCCCACTAGATTTGGATGTTCTTTTTAAGTCCCGAAAATTTTATAAAGATCATGTGATTAGATTAGAAGTTATGCAAGTTATGGGAAATGAATTCCCATAATGGGGGCCACTCATTCATTCAGCAGCCTGGGATTCGAACCCGGATCCTC
Organism: Drosophila colorata; assembly: GCA_035041545.1. NCBI lineage: Eukaryota > Metazoa > Arthropoda > Insecta > Diptera > Drosophilidae > Drosophila > Drosophila colorata. Next base: position 2,192,031 of record JAWNLD010000680.1, on the reverse strand, counting down.
ATTCCTTACTACAATTTTAGAATATTCAACAGATTATTGTGCTGCTTATCAAGCCGTATGACATGCAAGCCTTGGGACAAGTTTGAATTTAAACGAGTTTTAGATGAACTGCTAAACTGAACCCTTAAATGCGTATATATTTTTATGCGCATGCGCTGAGCCAAACGTCAAAGTCGTCGTATCCAAACGTCACCTCGGTCTTCACAAAAAATTACGTACTTTGTGAGACGTGCACGGGCAAAGTAAGAAATATTTTGTGAAAAATGCCTTGCGTGGGTTGCGAGAAAGGTAAGACTATTTAACAACGTGCCTGCCAGAAAACCGTTGAGCTTGAATATACTACGCAGAATGCAAATGCACCGCAGAGAAGTGCTCTGAAAACTGCAAGTGCAAGGCGCCGGGTAAATGCGGATGCAACCAAACCCCAGCCAACCAAGGCGAGGGTGCTGGCGGCGACAAGGCACGGAAGGGCTGCTGTAAGGACACTAAGAACTGAGTTAAGAAAACTGAATAATTGTAAAAAACCAACTCGATGTATTTCGCTTTCACTTGATAAAAATATAACAGCTATTTTATCATACACTTTGACATTTCTTTAAACATAATCAAAACGTAATTACTTTACTTTTACTACAATAACTAAATGAACTAATGTACCTTTACCAAAATTGGGGCTCTATGTAAATGGCAATGATTAATCTTTTTTTCTAAAAGATAACTAAATTTTGAAACAATAGTTGGAAAAATATGACGTGTACGTTTAACAAACGAACCAACAACAAAGTGCATTTTATTTTATTTATACATATCTAAATTGCTTACACTTTTCTACAGCAAATTGTGCGAGGGGCAAGAATTTTAATTGTTCACATAATAGAGGTGGCGATAAAACAGAGTGGAAATTAAACAAGTTTAGATTCGTTAGCGATTTCTTTATATTACAGCGTTAAAGATCGGGTCTCAAGATTTCTTTTCATTATAGGTACATCTATTTGCATATAAAAAACAATTTAAAATTTGATTTTCAACAAATACGAGCCAATTACTAAGTATGTATATTATTATTATCATTATTATTATATATAGTTATATATTACTTCGCGCTGCGCTGAGCTATTAAATTAATGTATGTAATATAAAAAACAATTTTCCTTTCAGGGCAATTAATAGCTAATTTTTGTTTCTATCCATTTAGGGCTTAAATTTATACAAATCAAACGACATTTCAAAATTTGATAAACACGGCAAAAGGACGTGCACTTAATTGCGCTTTGATTTACGCTTTTTGCGACTGTTTGAGGCGGCTGATGATGAGTTGGAGGCGGAGCAGTTGGTCGACGACGATTGGGGCAAGGCTTTGGCTCCGCTTAACTTGCCCCAAATGCGGCTTAACAAGCCTACGCCGATGTTATTGTTATAATTGCTGTTCTTATTTGATTTGGTGCACGCAACATAGTTGTTATTGTTGTTAGTCGTTTGTTGCTGGTTTGTCCCGTGAGGCGGCTGCGTTTTGTGTGCTGCGACTTGGGCGTATTCTCATGAGCGCTTCACCTTGCCATTGACGGCAGTAGCCGACGAGCGGCTACCGCTGCCACTGCCGCCACCGCCAATGGCCGCCTCGGCAGCATGTGTGGCCACATGTTGAATGCCCTTCTCCATGCAGCCCTGATAGATCGGTCGCATGAACTGCAACCAAAATGTAGCAACCCGATATTTAGCAAGACATAAATGCGTTGAGTACGTTCTTGTTATCACTTACATTTTCCCACATGACCGTGGCAAATTCGTCCAGCTTGCCGCCGAAGTCGCTCAGCTCGCCGCTATATCTGTGGGTATGGCAAATGGATTGAGGTTTAGTTTGTAAGCTCACGTTATTATTGGGTTTTCAGTTGCCGATACCCACCTAATGTACGCCCACAGTGCCAGCGTCAACAGCGCCACACCCATGACCAGATTACAAAAATTGGCAAATGTGTAGAGTCCCACCAGTCCAAAGATGCCGCTAACTATGTACATGATGATGGCACAGGCAAAGTACACAGCCGGCGTACGTGCCGCCTTGAAGATGTTTTTGCTTTCGTTGTGTGCCCGATAGTTGACAAATACCTCCTCCAGATCGGTGTCCAGCTGCTGGCGGAACTTCTCCGTAAACTCCTCGCCACCCATTTTGCGTTTCGTGGCAAACTGAAACAGTGCCTTGTCCTTGACGCGCAAATGCTCCGTTTCCAGATGTGCTGTGCTTAAGTAGGGACGCGTGCCGCCGCAGACTTCTTCCATGAGCTGACTGTACAGCTCCTTGGCGGCCGCGACGGCAGTTAAGTGATTGGCCTCCGCCGTGGCCACCAGCATGCTCTTCGGCTCGGGCAGCTCGTTGCCCTTGTAGATGCTCATGTACGACTGAAAGTACTGAATTAGGTCGCGGGCTTTCACGCGCTGGCCGCTGATCTCTTTGTAGACCAGATTGTCTGGCGCCAACAGCATCGGGACCAGCGTTCGTAGACTGTTCTTAAATTCGGGCGTAATGTCCCTGAGACGGCCATCGAACTGTGGATTTGTGGCAACGTTGAGGCCAGGATGTGGCATCAAGAAACAGGCCACCTCAGTGAAGCACGAAGAAATGTGTCGTCGCAGTGACTGCAGTTCCGGATGCTGTTTGTCCGAGACCTCGAGCCGACGCTTGAGTATCTTGTCGCCACCCAAGGCGCCGTACTCCGCCTCGTAGGGGAAACTCCAGTCTCGCACCAAAAACTGCAGACGCTGGAATGGCTTCTTGCCGGTGTCGGCCAGCGCCAGGCGGCCGTATTCGGTGAACAGCTGCAGATGCTGCAAGTCGTCTTCCTGTATGTTCTGTGAGAGATTGTATATCTGCACCGAGGACAGCATTGTGCTCAACGCAAACACCGTCGCACAGTCGCGCACGGTGCTCTGGCTATCGAAGGCACCCTGCGTGTCCAAAAGTATGATGGCAATCTTGTCACCATTTGGATAGTCGTGCAGGAATATATCGGACCACATCAGTATGCCGGTGGTGTCGCGCTCCGATCCGCCGCGCCATGAGAAGCCCGCCAACGGCTCCGACTCGTCGCCCAGCCAGTCCGAGACGTCGTGTCGCACATACTGCAAAGCGGAGTTCATGAAAAGCCGATAAGGAACCTATGATCCCTACTTTACCTTTGAGTACATGTAGCGAAGAAAGAAGTCGAGCAGGAAGCTCTTGCCCTTGCGGAAGGCACCCGCCACGGACACCACGCACACGTATCGATCCTTGACCTCTTCTCGCATGAGCACGTCGCTGAGCGCGTCCTCGTTGAGCACGAACGTGTGCTCCTCGGATGCATTGATCACCTGCACTGCGGAGCCGCCCATTGTTGTCCTCTCCATGTGTACGCTGTGTGTAGATGTGTGCGTGTGTGAGTGTGTATGTTGTTTTAAGAACTTTGCTTGGTAGGTTTCAATGTTGTTTTATAAAACTGCAAAAGAAACAGAATGAAACGAGTGAAAGATTTAATAATAGTTGCTTTGCACACGACGAGAATCTACTATATGGAAGCCTAAGTGTGTACGTTAGGTAGGTGCTGTGCCGCCAGATCCCATGCGGCAACTGAATTGAACTAACGGTTAATTGCGCAAGTTCTATTCAGATTCGAATCGTGTGTGTGTGCTCGGGTACTATGCGTCTGTGTGCTCCTTTGAATCTTGGCACGGGCATGGCATAATGTGCCAGGCGGCCTGCAATTATGAGAGGTGGCCAAAAATAAATCCAACTATGCGCTAGTTTGGCACTGCCAGCGGCATACGGAAGATGTATTCTGTACGGCCTGGCCAGGTGCGTAGATTCGGCACGTAATCAGTTTGAATTCATTTTTGTTTTTTGCTGAGTCGCCACACGCAATTTGAATAACATGCCGAATTCAATTTTCCAAGTGCATTAAAAAAGCACATTCAAATGCTTGATCGCCATAGGCAGTCGTCGTCGTCGTAGTCGTTGTTGTTGTAGTTGCTGCTGCTGTTGCTGATGACGTTGACAACTTTTTGTCGCTATACCGTTGACCAATGCCGTCAATTCTAATTGGAAACACAATCAAAACAACGAATTCTGGTTTCGCCTACAACACAACAGCGACAGCAACAACAACAAACAATCATACTTATGCTAGACACGCGATTGACGGTTTAACATTTAGTGTATATACATGTATGTGTATTCTTTCTGTCCGTTGTAATATTTATTAAATTGAATTGAAGCGGTGTAGCGACAGTCGCCGCTGTCGACTGTCAACCCAAAACTGAACTGCACAGTACGCAAGTCACCCGCGGCACGCATATCCAATGAGCAGCGAATTGAGAGAGCGATCGTCAGCCTCTCTCGCGCTGTCATCGCATTCTCTTGCTCTCTTGTTCCCTTTTCTAATGGTAATGCTGGCAGGTAGGCTAGACCAGCAGGTGCAGCTGTTGAAATTATTTTGTTTAATTAACAACAATGATCGAAAACAGAAGCAATCCATACAATTTTATTTATGACTGCGAAAGTTTTATGTGCGGCAGTTTGGATTTAAAAAGTTGTATACGCTGTTGGCAACGCTGTCCTACTGTCAAAGCTGTGCTCAGAGCGTTGTGCAGTTGTCAGACAGAGATGACCACATGTATGTTGATTACCTAGTTCGATCTCGAGGCTAAGCCGACGTGCTAGTTGTCTTCTTTCGGCTCATCCGACATTTGTTCATTGTGAGATGTAAACAACGAAAATGAAAAGTAACAGCAACAGTTGTGCCAGTGACAGTGACGCCAGCGTCGACGCCGGCAGCGCGATTAGTCAACTGGAATGGTTGCTGAGAGCAACAGCAACAACAACAACACAACAATGGCCAAAGCAAAACGAAACGAGGCAGGCAGCAGCAGCAGCAGCGACAGTCGCGTTCTGAGCAGCGCTTAAAATGCAAGAAAAAAAAACACTGAACGCGCAAGAGGGTAAACAATAAAAGAGAAATAAACGCTTAATTCGCCTAAATTAGGCTGCAAAAAGTGTCTAATTAGCTCAATCAAGGCAGCTGGCAGAGGGTCCGCGCCAAAGCCCAAAGCCCGGCCCGACACGAGGCTCAGCACCAGTCTCAGGTACGCTGCCAGAACATGCACCGTGGACACCGCCCAATGGCCAGCTGGCAGAGGCAGCTAACGTCGCTTCAGCTCGTGGCGATTGCTGCTTTGTTGCTGGGCTCCGTTTGCGTGTCCGTGCAGGAATCGCCGGATATTCTGGAGGAGGAGCCAGTCTACTTTTACGTGGGCTGCTACACGGCACGAACGGACTTGCTGAAGGAATCGGTGTATGCGAAGATGCCGCAAACGTGCATCGAGATCTGCGAGCTGCAGGGCCACAGGTACGCTGTGCTCGCCGCCGAGAAGTGCTTCTGCGCCAACCAGCTTGAGCCGCTCGAGCAGCAGGACGACCAGCTGTGCCATACCCGCTGTCTGGCCAACAAGGCGCAGTACTGCGGCGGCGTCGGCGTCCACTCGTACTACTCCACGACGCTGCTGCGGCAGCCGGCGCCGCATCACCTGCGCGTGGTCAACAGCACCGAGAACAGCATCAGCCTCGCCTGGGACGCCTACGAGTCGAACAGGCTGCTGCTAGCCGGCGGCGCGGCGGCGCTCGCCCCGCAAACCCAGCGGATCGGCCACTTTCTGATCAAGTGCCAGGTGGTGCACACGTACTCGACGCTGCCCGCCTTCCCGCAGCCCGAGTTCATAGTACAGAGCACGGACACGCGCTTCGAGCTCACTGACCTGCATCCGGCGACGCTCTACAACATTAGTGTGCAGGCCATTTGCGTGCAGCAACAGCAGGCGGAGGGCGAGTGCGGCCAGGCCACACTCGTAGCCAGCACGGAGGTGGGCTTGCCCAGTCCAGCGCCTACGCAGCCCAAGATTCTGAGCCGCACGAAGACCAGCATCACAGTGGAGCTGGCAACCGTGCACAACGACAACGGGCCGGTGACGAAGCTGCTCGTTATTGTGGAGCTCGTGGACGATGCGCTGAGCCAGCCATTTGAGGCACAGCTGCTGGGCAGCTGGAAGGAGGCGCAGCAGAACGGCGTGCCCTACTACATAGCCGCCGAGCTGGACTACGATCGGCCGGAGGATAACCGCACCAGGCACTTCGTTGTGGGCGACGGCAAGCGCTATGGCCGCTATAGCAATGTGCCCCTGTCGCAGCTGTCCGAGGAGCAGGATCAGCAGTCGCACGTGCACATTAGCTTGGGCGTGGTGAGTGCCCCGTTCTGCCCCAGTCAGGAACTTTGGGTAATCGTAGTTTCAATTTGCAATTTCTTGCAGGAAAGCACCCTGAGGAACGTGACCAAGACACTCTACACTCGCAGCAGCCATGCCCAGCACGCCAGCTCCTTGGACGACTTCAGCTACGCCACGTTCGAGAAGGGCCGGTCTTCGGTGGTGGCGCTGGCCGTCACCTGCGTGATCTTCGGCAGCTGCCTGCTGCTCAGCCTGATCACCTACTTCTACTTGCGCTACAAGACCTGCCACGCCCGGGGACTCGGGCGCGGACGCGGCCGCAATGCCCACGAGATGACCCAGCAGACGCCGATCATCGAGCGGGAGAACAACGGATATCTAGTGGAGGAGGAGCTGCCGCCCTCACTCGAGAGCTTCAAGCAGCAGCTGCAGGCGACGATCGAGGGACTGGACCGCTTGCCGCGCAACGCCCTGCGCCTCAATGCCAACGATGTCATTGGCGACGGCCGCTACGGAGAGATCATTACGGGCCGGCTAAGCGCAGGGGAAGGCGTCAGGGAGTGTGCGCTCCACGTGCTGTCGCTTGACGACCTAGGCGGCGCCACGCAGGCGCAGCTGCTGCGCGAGCTGCGCCAGCTGAGGCAGCTGCGCCGCCACGAGCTGCTCCTGGACTTTTACGGGATCTCGGCGAGCGCGGACTGGTTCTACCTGGTCTTCGAGCTGCAGCGAGTGAGTCTCAAGCGGCGCCTGATCGAGAGCCGCCAGGCAGCGCCGGCGCCGCGCCTGACAATGCTAGCCGAGCAGCTGGTGCTGCAGTGGATGTACGAGCTGGCGAGCGCCATGTCATACCTGGGCAGCTGCCAGGTGGTGCACCGGCAGCTGACCGGGCACAGCGTCTACGTCGGCGCCGACTCCAAGCTGAAGCTGTGCGTCTTCGGGCCGCTGCACTACGTGAGCAGCAATCGCCAGCATGTGGACCTGGGCCGCTGGCTGGCGCCGGAGGTGCTGCGCCACCAGCACTTTACGGCCAAGTCGGACGTGTGGTCTTTCGCCTGCGTCGCCTGGGAGTGCTGTGCCCTGGGCGGCACGCCCTACGCCAACGTGGCCAACAGCCAGCAACTGCTTGAGGCGATCCGCGCCGGCGTGCGCCCGGAGCAGCCCGCATATGTCTACGGCGATCTTTACCAGCTGCTGCTCAACTGCTGGCAGCTGGAGCCCAGCGAGCGCATCGGCTTCGAAGATGTGGCCTTCGGCGTGCGCCAGCTGATGACTTCAGCTCGGCATGCGCTCTGCTTCGATCGCTCCGCTGCGGACGCCATGGAGTCGTTGCCATTGTATCTGCCGATGCTGGAGGCGAGCACTTAGCGCGGACAAAGCACGAGGGGATTCGACTAGCCCAAGGCCCTATTAAAGTTCTCATAAAGGCACACGAACGCGCAATTTATAGCTTTTCTAAATGCATGTTTGAATGTATCAAAGATTTCGAATGGAACAAGCGAATAAATGTGTATTATTTGTCAGTTAATGTCGGGCAGATGGTAAATACCTTTCCATATATCTCAGTTGATATTTCACCTATTGCAGCGCCAGTGTGACAAATGAAATAACTTGAAACTCAAATTGGATTCCATTGACTGCACACAACGAGCCGAAACCAACAACTGTGGAACGAAAAGATTGTCGACCAGCAAGAGAGCAGGGAAAGAGAGCTCGGGAATGCGAACGGGAGAGGGAAAGCACGCGAGCGGGCAAAAGGTGCTGTGAGAGTATCGAGCTGATCCTAAGCAGCATATGAAATACAAAAATATATAAATAGGTAGCGCATATAAAAATTTACGATTAATCAGTTTAAAGGTCGCGAGTCTAGGGGGTCGGACGCTTTGGCGCAAAATGCAATTGTTTAAATATTTAATTGGGCAAATGGCAAACAATAATCACGGGGCAACAAAAAGAACAACAAAACAAATATGCATGCTTTGGGCGGCTATGCTCGACTGGCTAATACCCAGCACAAATACATCTGCTTATGTGCATATTGCACAAGCAAAACACGAATATTTTAAGCAGCGTATTCTAACAAAATAAGCAGATTATACGCATTTCATGCTAAAATATGTGGTATCCACTTCAACTCTCTCTCTCTCTTTCGCTTTCAATATTTAAGATATTTACGTTTCTTTTGATTAAGAGCATTGTGGATCGGATTTAAATTTCATAATTTTATAATGAACTTTTTAGCCATTTTAATGGGTGTTCATATTGAAATAAAATTTGTCAGGCAGGCAACTGCGAAGTTTAGCTGCCTTTCTGAAGAACTGCTAAAACTTGGTACATCGAAAATTACCGAGTATAGCTGCACATTGCCTATGTGTGTGCGTGTAGGTGACACTCGTATCCAATTGGAAACGTAGTGCTAATCTGACCAACAGCACCCAGCTACGGTCTGCGAACAGCTGATAAGCCAGTCAATTGAATATAAATATACACACGCATACGTACATCGATGTAAGTGTTTCCATTATTTGCAACTTTGGCTAGTTGCGCTTCATTACGCTCTTTTAAAGTTTAGTCATGTCAAACATGTGCTTCGTCTTTTGCTAGTTTTATGGTTTTATATGGTTCAAATTGGCTGGCTTATCAGCTGTTAAAGTCGTCCAAGCGTGAAAACGGCGTTGTCTTTTTTGTATATATGTATAATGTATATAAACAAAAGCTACGCTGTTTTAGCGCTCGGACGACTTTTGCACTCGTCGACTCGGAGTCAAGGTGGATGACGTTACCAAACAGAGCAAAGAGGCAAGAGCAACAACAACTAAATCATTGACACACACACATATTGAGATATGGATGCTCACATGTATTGGCAATACAAATTATTAATAAATCAAGCTGCGAGCCCTGAAATGACGCTATCCACCCGCCAGCTCACGAAATTCGCATGTGGACGTGGTCAGTGGAAGCGGAATATTACTGGATCACCACTGGGCGGAGCTGGAGGGTTAACTGCCATTGCAAGGCATAATGTTGAGTAATTTCAGTATGAAGCGATGCACAGGCATGCGATACATACAACAAACACGGCGACGACGCAATAAGATTTGTTTTAATTACACACAGAGTTCTGTGTCTCGGGGCAACTTAAAACTGGTTACTTGGCGTACAGTACGCACACTTGTCCATACAGACGATTACTGCGCACAGTTTGTGTTTTTGTTATTCACAGATTTAACTTAAATATTACTCACTTTAATAAACAATTCGCCACCAACGCGCCTGCTGCTGTTCGCTCTTTTTCAACATTTACTTTGCTCATCTATTTTGCTGGTGGTGTGCGTAACTTCGATATGTTGAACCATGCGATGTTATCGTGGAATCGATAGTCATCTCGAACTGCTCTTAGGCATTGCGATTATTTTCTAGTATGTAGCTTAAAATGCCAAATAAATAATAACTATATTCAATGATAGGAGTACATTAATTTGAAAGCAATATGTTATTTTTATTGTAAGAACTAATTGATATTTCAATTAATTCTGATAATTAAGTAAATTCAGTGTATGTCGCAAACAAAAACACTTCTTACACTAAAACTTTGTGGGACCCGGCAGAATACTTGTTTATCCAAATTGTTGACTCCGATTTAAGTCTGTATATTAACAAGTTTCATTTAGTGAATTTGAAGAAGACATATTTTATTAAGATATTGTTCCTAACAAATATATAAAGCTCATACAGAGACACTTTTATATATATTCCTTTGCCTTTTTTTCCACATTTTTGTTTAGCACTAACGTCAAGCACGAAAGTCGCAATTTATTAGGCAAATCCGATTCAGTTGTCAGTTGTTTTGATCGTTTGCAGTGCAAATTTGATGCTCTTCCGATTGCTGCACTTGTTGCATTTATTTCGTGCGGATTAATATCCAAATACTATGCGTCAAATTATTATTTTACATGTCCTAACGATGAACGAAGTCTGCAAGAGTTCAGTGGAATAAAATTGGCGAAATAAATAAACCATTTGTGCTTTAAAAAAACGGAGCATGACCTTGAGCCAGCTAAACGCACAGCTAAAAAAATAAAAACATTGAAACCTGTATTCCCATATGTTTAATGGTTAATGCAATTGTATTCTCATACTGTTATTATTAATATGTGTAATGCAATCGGTTAATTAAGTGACCTATTTTAATAGATATTGTACTGGTAAACTGGCAGCCTCTAGGTAAATTTATTATAAATAGTTGCCAAAGCGAGTGTCAACGAAAGTAAACAAAGCAATACAGAAAAATATTAAAAGTTAAACGCCTAAAAGAATGATAGCAAGTAGGAGTGCTCTAAGTGGGAGGCCCGACTATGACATACCTTGCAGCCATCTGCGTTATAAAGTATGTATACCAGTATACCAGTGATGACAACTACCTCCCACAAAAACAGGAATATGACGCCAAAAAAGCCAAAAAAAAAAGGGACAAACGAATTTTTTTAGAAGACAGAAAACAGGACAAAATTGGTTGACAATATTCCGCTTAATGTTTGTACTTGAATGAGTTTTCGCAATTTTGTTTTTACCAAACTGGCGGAAAACTTCCGCATTTGACCAAGTTAACTACAGAATACACTAGGTAACAGTCAAATTGCATTGTTTACCAAACCTACTTTTACTTAAATATTTGTGTATTGTGAAACTTTTAGAAAACAAAATTTTGTAAATTGGTTTGTTTATAGAGGTGAGCTAGCTTTAGCAAAACCTTTACGTTTACTGAAAGTTTTCGAATATATCTAATAATCAGTCATGGACACTTTTAAATTTAAATCATGAGTTTTTCAACTACGTATTTTTAAATTAATTTCTTGTGTGGTATAAATATTTATTTTTAAATTATAATAAATTAATATATTAAAATTGAAAAGGATAAATTTCAGAAAAGGGGTTTTCATTTTTTTTACTGATAAAACAGTTAAGAAAAGGACAGATCTGTCCGGAAAAAGACTAAATTGGCAACACTGATGTATACATACATTTGAAGCTCCTTGCAAGCCTACTTACATACACAAATTACACGAACACACACACAAACAGTATGGATCTTTTTTTTTTTTTAAAAATTATAATTATTTATTGTTTTTCAAGGTCACAATGCCTTATGAACAATAGGTTATTAATTCGCCAGGTTTCACTCAGGATTGAGGAAACTATGTTATTATGTATCAATATTATGGGGGAAGTAGATAGTTAAAAGACCTTTTCTTTAAACGCCTGATTGGTCGAGCCGTTTGGAGCGCTCTGGCGAGCCTGTTGGCGTGAGACGTTAGGCGCCGATTGTAATTGACGCTGTGGGTCAGAATTTGGTCTTCTATCCAAGGAATTTTAAGGTCTCTATGGAGGACACTGTTGCGCACGTAAAATGGAGCTCCTGTCATCTTGCGTAGTGTCAAGCTTTGAAGGCATTGCAGCTTCTTTCGGTTTGAGGGTGCGGCCAGTCCCCAGATTTGGATTGCGTATCTCCAGATAGGGGCCACACACAGAAGATAGATTGTCCGCTTGCAAGCCAGTGAAAGTTTGCTGCGGTGGTTGAGCAACCAATTTAGTTTCGCGATTCTGTTGCGGCAGCGTTGAACAGTTCCTTTGATGTGGCTAAGGAAAGTTAATCGCTTGTCCAATGTGACACCCAGGTAACGCGTCTCTGTCTCCTGCTTTAGAGTCGTTCCGTTGATCCTCAGAGCTGCAGGTTCACCATGTCTTAGTGTGAAACATATTGTAGCACTCTTAGACGGGTTTAGTTCCACGTTCCAGCGTCTAGCCCAGTTGCTGAGTAGGTCCAGATAGTCCTGAGCTGCGTCTGCAGCAGCAGTTGGAGAGCTGTCGCTGAACATGGCGCAGACGTCATCGGCGTATGAAGCCATAAGTAGCGAGTGCGGTGAGATTCCTGGGGGTTGAGGTACCGGAGTAGGCATATCTGCGGAAAAGATAGAAAAGAGGAAAGGTCCTAGCACACTGCCTTGCGGGACTCCAGCCTGAATGTTGTGGGTGGATGACAGCTCCGCTCTTACTTTGACCCTGAATGAACGACCCTCCAAGTAGGATTCGATCAGGGTAAAGTAAGGCGAAGGCAGTCCAAGTTTTATTTTAGCGAGCAGGCCCGTGTGCCATATACGGTCGAATGCTTGCCTGACATCGATGAAGGCAGCCACGCAGTACTCTTTTTTGTCAAAGGATTCCAGGATATGATTCACTACCCTGTGAAGCTGCTCAATCGTTCCATGTCCAGAGCGGAAACCAAATTGGTGGGCAGGGATGAGGCAGCGGGATTCGGCAATGTGCGCGAGTCTGACTGCGACCAGTCTTTCCCAAACCTTAGATAAGGCGGGCAGCAGGCTGATCGGCCGGTATGACTCGGGGTCATCCTCAGGTTTGCCAGGCTTGTGGATCATCGTAACGATGGATTTCCACGATTCCGGGAAGTATTGGACTCTCATTATGGCGTTAAATATGAGTGCCAGGAATAGAACAGCATTCAGTGGGAGGGCTTTGAGTGTTCTGTTGCAAACCAAGTCGTGTCCTGGGGCCTTATTTGGCTTTAGGCGCTTGATAACGTCTGCGACTTCCTCTTTGGTAAACGGGACTATGGGCGTGTCGGGTACTGATATCGTGGACACAGTAGCTCTGGTTTCTGAGACCTCTCCGTCTGTGGCGATGCTGAAAGGCGTAAATCGTTCCTCGAGATGGGAAGCAAATGTAGCTGCCTGCGTCAGAACGACACCAGCCTCCGTTTCTTTTTCGCAGGGGAGCCTGCCTCAAGGGTTGGCGTTTTGCACCGCGTGTCGCTTTCCAGAGGGAGAACTCGGCGTCGTGTTGGGTTGACATGTTCGTCAGCATATTATCAAAGTAGCTTGACCGTTGAATTTGTAACTCTCGATGCAGCTCGTCTGCAACTCTACGCCAGTTAGCCTTGTCGGCGGGATGTCGAGTGCTTGACCATACCCTTCGCAGTCTTCTTTTTTCCCTTAGTAGGTTAAGTAGATCAGGAGAGAGCCTGTAAATACCGTCTCTGTGCCTACTTTGGGAGGGTTGGGAGCATTTGGCTTCAGCAGCTGCGGCCCACACTTTGTGGTTAAATCCCTCCAAGGCGTCATCAATATCCTCTGCGGAGTTTATGTCCATTTCCGGGTGGAGCATGTCGCTTAGCTTTCGGCCAAATACTTCGATGTTGGTGTGCCTATCAATGATCCTTTCAGGTCTCGGATAGAACATGAGGGTGGTGTTGATTGAGATGAGTAGAGGCAGGTGGTCTGAGGTCAGGTCCGGGCGTGATTCAATGTTGATTGTCCAGTGCGGGAAGCCTTTGTAGATCGCAAAGTCAAGGCATGAGGGTCTGGGGCCTGACTGGGGCGGGAACCTTGTGGGGCTGCCCGTGGCTAGGCACTCAAGACGCGCATCGTGCATGAACTGCGACAGCTCTCGACCTCTGGCATTGCTGCGGCTCGAACCCCAGAGTTGGTGGTGGGCGTTCCAGTCGCCACCCACTAGGCACTTTGATTCCAGCGTGCAGAATCGCTGGCGCAGTTCACTGGCTGTCCATCTGAGGCCGGGCTGGCAGTAGACTGCCCGAAATTCGACGTCCCCGAGGGCCGTTGAGACAATAGCTGTAGCCAGCTGCAAGTCAGTTCTGCAAACGGGGGCGGTAGGGAAGTGAGAGATTCCGCTCCGAACGAGGATGGCAGCACCTCCCCAGCGTCGAGGAGAGGGGTGATTGGCAGGATAGGAGTTGTAGCCTGGGATGCGGGGTGACTCCGAGTTTTTCATGTGGGTCTCGCTCAGGAGTGCGATATCCACTTTGTGGAGCTGCATGTATAGCTGCAGCTCGTGGGTTTTGGCTGAGACGCCGCCCGCGTTCCAGCACAGAACCTTAAGGGCGCTCATTTTGAGAGCTGCGCGCTAAGGAGTTCGAACATGCGACTCTGCATCCGCATGTTCTCCTCTTGCATCTTGAAAAAGCTCTGCATCGAAGCGTTGAGAGATTGGATTGCTGCGAGAACACGGTCCAAGGAGGAGCAACTGTCGGCGCAATTTATGGGCGAGGCCTGTGGGTTGAGACATTGGGGATGTTCTTGAATTCCACGTCGTTTACGCGGAGCATGGTTTTGGAGTGAGTGCTGCTCCTGGGAGTATGGATCTTAATGACATTTTCAGGATTTAACAAGAGCATTTAACCCTATGTGCATTGTAAGCCTGTACTACTTGAATTGCGTTTTTATAGCCTTAACCCATTGAAAATGGGTATAATGGTTTTGTGCAAATGTATGTAACAGGGAGGCCTCTCCGACCCCATAAAGTATATATATTTTTGATCAGCATCACCATCCGAGTCGATCTAGCCATGTCCGTCTGTCTGTCTGGCCGTCCGTCTGTGCGTCCATCCGTCTGTCCGTCCGTCTGTATGTACGCGTCGATTTCAGAGACTACAAAGGCTAGAGAGCTGAACTTGGACTTTTTAGATTCGTATATACCATAAGCAGATCAAGTTTATTTCAAATGATCGATATCTTGCCTGTTTTCCTGTAATCAGTGTTTATCGGTTTTTTTACCCGGTTTTTGAGCATATCTCAGAAACTATAAGGCTGCAAAAGGCAATATATAAGTGGACTATAGTACAAAAAGAATGCATTAAAATAAATTTCATCCAAATAAGAAACACAGAAGTTATTAAAGAAAATGTGTTTGTACATTGTAATGCTGCTGTAGCTCGGTGGTAAAGTTGTTACCTGGCGCGCCATCAGACGCGAGTTCGACTCTCGCCGTGTCAACGGGGTTTTTGTACTGTTTATTTACATTTTTATTTTTTTTTAAACTTACACTTATTGGGCTAAGTGCAACTTAATGCTAGGACATCGGCGATTTGAAATATTCTGGAGCAACAAAGTGGGTGAAAATTGGTATTTGGCATGCACACTCTCAAAAAGCTTTCGAAGATCAACTGCAACCAACATTTGCAAATTTTTTTCGAGAAATTTCACAACTACGGCATACTAAAATTTATTTGCAAATATTAAAACCTAGCACGAAGCGCGAGAATAAATTTGTATTATTTATTTGTATTTTATTTAGGAGTTTAATTAAATATATGTAACGACAGCTCTCCGCTAGGTTCAGGGTATCTCCTAGTCGGGCACTCCCGAACAGAGCCATCTACTTGTTTTTTTTTTGATTTGCGGCAAATGGGGGGAAATATTCTTGATCTGCTTATACTTAACGAGAACATATTAAGCCTAATTTGGCGACTCTAGCTGTTATAGTTTCTGAGATATGCTCAGAAAACGTGGTAAAAAACCGATAAATATTGATAGTAAGAAAAGTGGGCGGGCTATCGGTAATTTGAAAAAAGTTCAGCTCTCTAGTTCTCGATCTGCCTTCGCAGAGAGGTATGTGGGACTTCCACCCATCAAAACATCGCTCGTCTCGCTGTGTATAATTTTTACGTTACCATCTTTACCCATTGAAAATAGGTAAAAAGGGTATACTGGTTATGTGCAAATGTATGTATCAGGCGGGAGTAAGCATCTCCGAGCCCATAAGGTATATATATTCTTGATCAGGACGACAAGCTGAGTTGGTTTAGCCATGTTAGTCTGCCCATTAGACACCTAAACTTTTCGATTATAGATTATAGCTTCTCCTAAGCCATACCGTTTCATTAAAAAAATCGATAAAAATCGTTTTTAAGAAGTGTTTTTTTTTAGCATATCTCGGAGACTTAAAGATCTAGAGCCAAATTTGGGTATTATGTTCTCGTAAAGAAGACGCTGATCAGTATTCGAATTTTGGCTACCTCCCCCAAATCGCCTTCATATCAAAAAATCAATTTCTAGAGTCTTGTGCTTTGGTTTGTACGTAGGTTTGAATGCTTGAATGTCATAAAGATTATATATTTATTAGCATAGAAGTTATTCAAACATTCCTTTTTGCATGGTTTTACATTCAGGAATGCAAAGGGGTTTAAGTGTATGTAACAACTGCGCGCAGCTGTATTTAGGGTATCTGCTAGTCGGGTGCTCCCGACTAGTCCCCTCTTGTTGGCATTGCTTTGCTTTTGAAAAGAAGAAAATAATGTGCTTTTCGCAGCACAGCAGAAAACTGCATTCGTCACCCGAGGGATTGGTTGAACGAGAAATAAAATATAAATTTTAATTATATAATTTATTTTTGTATATTTAGAAATCTAACCCATTGCATTAAATACCTTATTAAATATGTGTATGTTCATAAATTAAGTAAGTACAATAATTACTGTTGACTTTTAATCTAAGACCACAAAGTCAGCTAACCTCAGAGTGCTCGCCGGGTAATACCTGCATCCAAACACATGCTGCGCGACTCGCTCAGGCAGGAGGCATAGGCCATGGCGTGTGGTATAAAGTGCTGTTCGTAGACGCCGGAAAAGAGCTGAGCGTAGGGTCCACTGGCGAAGACGGCGACATCGTCACCGCCATGGGTCTCGGACTCCAGCGGCACCGCCGTCGGAAACATAAAGTCTTTGTTCTTCATGTTGATCGACCGCAGATTCTTTCGCTTTACGGCGCCGCCCTCCTTCAGGTAGTTACTGTTGTAGCCGGGTCCGTTGGCGTAGCTAAGCGTGGCGTACGGCAAATCATCGGCGGCCAGTTGGCCGTCATTGATGCCGAATATGTCGTTCTTGCGGCTGGAATAGCCCGCCAGCGACATTGTGTGTGAGTGATCCGAGGTGACCACAATCAACGTCTCCTCCACGCTGCTGTGCGTGCGTGCCCAGCGCACCGACTTATCGAACTCTGCCGTCTCGTCGATGGCGCGGAGTGCCAACGTATCGTGGTGACCGTGGTCGATGCGACCGCCCTCTACAAACAAGAAGTAGCCACGCCCGGCGCTCTGCCGCTCCAGTATACCCAGCGCGGCCTGCACCATCTCCTCCAGCGTAGGCTGCTCTAGGCCATCTGCATCCAGATGGTAGGGCATGTGATAGGGAGCAAATAGGCCAAGCACACGCGACGTCTGGTTTGACAACTCCAGCAGCTCGCGACGTGTCTGCACAAAGTGGGCGCTGTTGGTGTGTTGCCGTTGCCATTCCTCGATGAGATTGCGTCCGTCTTTGCGGCGTCCCAGAACGCCGCTTGAGTCGCGAACATGTTCGGGCAAAAAGTTTTGCCGACCGCCGCCTAGTATTACGTTTAGATTCTGTCCCACCTGACCGTTAATTAGCTGCGACGCAATATCCGCACAGACGGTGGGATCACCCTCGTCGGCCTTGACATCGGCATCGTTCTCCCAGTTGCGGTTGGCTATGTGGGCGTAAACGCCCGCCGGCGAAGCGTGTGTGACTGATGTCGTTGTGATCAGGCCAGTGGCCATGCCCTGTCGCTGAGCCCATTCCGCAATGGAGGCTACATGGTGCTCCGGCTGCGATTGCGCCTGGCAGTCCTTCATATGCACAGCAGCCGTCACGCCCACAGTGCCGTAGTTGGCTTTGACTCCGCCGAGGTAGGCGGTGGCCGTGCAGGCCGAATCGGCGACTTGCATGTTGGCACAGTAGGTCTTACTCAGGCCCACATAGGGGAACTGCTCGAAGGCGAACTGCTTCTCCTCGCCACCCAAATAGACGCGTCCCGCTGTTATCGTTGGTATGGACATGCCATCGCCCAAGAAGAGCATTACGTTCTTGGCCAGTTGGGTGTTCAGTCTCATTTTGCTTTCTAGCTGCTGCTCCAGTGTCTGGTAAGCGATTCCGCGCCAGTAATCGGCATACTGCTCTGCCTTTTGGGATGAGAACGTCATCTCCGGCATGTAGGCACGCTTGGAGCGCCCCTCCAAGCGAGCTGCAAACACGGGATGCATACGCCGCTCAGCATCACGAGTGGGCAGCACTATAGATAAGTAGACCGGAGTCACAGGTGGGTACAGTTTGGTCTGCAGTTGTGCCCGGCGTCGGGTAACTTACCATGTCCGCTGGCCAGCGCGATGAGCCCGAGAAGTGCCAATAGTTGCAAGATCATCTCTAGCAGCTGTCTGTGGTGCAGTGCCGTGCACGTTTCAATCGGGACTGATAGCGACTCGCACGAGACCGGCGTTATTTATAGTCGTGTTCGATTTCATAACAGGTCAACGCCGCCGACGCCGCCGCCATAACGGCTGATAAACGAAATCTATGTAGTACATAGAATCTGTAGTGGCGATCGATGTCGCTGCCTACCCCGCCCACGTCGTTTGGTCGTTAGGCCGAACGTTTCGTTATATATTTGTATTTGTTGTGTTTTGTATTTTGAAAACACATTTGTTGGGTTTTCGAAAGTGCGTTATCATTATCCGCGGCTCGTCAACATCGTCGTCGTCTGCCTGCCCGTCCGTCCCTGATGCGTTCCGGTGATTATTTTGCCTGCGGATGCGAGCACGCGAGTCGTTCACGTGATCGTTTCGCCTCATCTTGCTCAACTGAGAGCTGTAGATCCGTGTTATGCGCTTCTGTGTAAGTCATAAACTCTTAAGGTCATAAAAACAGCACCGAATCGGCGAAATGGCCGTGGCCCTAGATAATTCTCATAATTCCTAATACAGACACTCAGAGAAAAAGTTTTTCTTATTTTAGGTGCGACCGGAATAAAACTTATACGGCTGTGTTCATAAACTACTTGGTAAATTTTGTTCTTAAATGTTCTAAAGTCAAGTTGGACTTAATCTCTATATTATTAATGCTTTGGAGTTTTTTCCTGAAGTCCTGAAATAAGCGTAAAACATTTAAAATCACGTAAAAAAAATTTTGGAGTACTGTGTTTAAGTCCTATATTTAGAAATTCGTAGACTTTAAAAACTTGCAGTGAATAAGAATTTTGTTCTTGAGTTAATAAAATTTCACTTTGGCCGGGTTTCGACATCTTATACTTGATTGCAGTAAATTTAGATTTTCTCCTCGAATTGTACACACAAAGAAAATGCTGTCTTTAATTCAATTATGAACTGGATAGAATTTACACCGTTTAGGTAACTTTCTTTTTGAATATTCTTGAATAAAGTATTAGTTAAAAGACAAGCCCTAATTACTAAAACAAGAAAATAATTAATTACAAAATACGTATGATAACAATTTGCATATGATAAATTAGACAAAGACGTTCCTAATTAAGCTACATTATTTTCCAAAACCAGTAATGTGTGAGTCAAAATATATCAAATTGGAAAAAGGTTTATTTTTCTGATTACTGGAGTACAAATTCCTGCATTTTTCTCTGGGTGTCTTATATGGATGACAAATAAAATGCTGTACCTATTCAACTGATATACATATTTTCACCTCGACGTCGCATTTCAAAGGACCGCGCAAATTTCTTGTGAATGTCTAAAGTTTTCTGTTGGCAATGACATATAGCCACTAGATGTAATGCATTGGCCACTGCGCAGGCGCTGGCATCAAAACAAAAAGCTTAATTGTTTGACAATCGCAGCCGCTTCACTGCTGTCTCTCTCTTGCTGTTCTTATCCCGCTCCCTCTCTCTTATTCAAACTCTCAGTCTCTTGTACAGCAGCCGTTATCTGCTGCTGCTGCTGCTGCTGCGCCGAGAAACATCTTCGTTAGAGAGCTTCTGGCCTGACAGCGCGCATTTGGCCAAAATAGTTGTTGGTTCGCATGCAAAACGTCAAAATCGCATAAGCTAAAAGATTTTTATACCAACGGCGCGTTTTTAATTTTAATTTTTTCTACACTACAAAAATACATAGAGAAAAGCAAAAGAACAAAAAAAATAAAAATACACATAGAGCTGACAAAAATTTTAGCCCAACATTTGTTGTTTTCAAAATCATAAAAACATATGTATGCAAGCATATATAAATATATAATGTACATATATAAGTATATATATACACATATTTAACTAAATAAACGCGTGTGTATAACAAACGATAATTTTTAAATAACAAAAAGGTAAAAAGTGAAAAATGTGCGTGATCTTCTCTATGAAAATTCGTAAATTTATTCAAAAACCGAAAAATATTTAAAGAAAAGTTTGGTTTACGATTTGTTTATACTTACTATTATTGGACACGAAATTGTGGACAGAAAATTTGGTGACAAATTGTTTAAAGTTTTCCCTTCGCTATACGAGTATTTGTGTGTATAACTGTATAAAATGAAAAGCAATATATATGTACGTATGTACATATGTTCAGTTTATATATACACAAAAAGGACAATGGTGTCGTTTATGTAGAAAAAGCAGAAATTCGAACCAAATTGAAATATTATGAAAAAACATAATAATTCTAAATGTTACAGTGTATTTCGTGTAGGGAGTGTGCGTGTGAGTGTAAGCCAGGATTATGTGACTACGTACATTCACATATATGTTCATATGTAGATACATATTACAGCAGGAGGCTGTGTTCTGTGCTTGGTACCAACCCAATCCAGCAAGTTGGACGCCAAGCTGGCTGCCAAGGCTCAACATAATTCTACGTTTGGGTTTTCTCTTATACATACTTACATACATATGTACATGGGCGCGAGTGTGTGTGTGTGTGTGTGTGCGAAGTCAGAAAACTTTTTACTACAGCTCTGAGGCTACGACAATTCCAACGCCAAAAGTTTGGGCTTAAGGTTTCATATTTTTGTTGGCTTGCAGCAAAATTGTCATCTCACATACTTTGATTAAAGTATTCAAAACAAAATTTAAGGCAAGCGCTTGGGTAATCGGACTGTTATTAACGCAAATGCTGGTGTTTGTATATAATGCTTTCATATATTGTATTATATGTGCGGACAACAATTTGGCTACTTTCAACTGTCAGTTAACACGAAATATATATCAAGAGCAAAGTTGCGTCTAAAGTCGATAACCACGAGCACAACAACAAAAACAAGAACAAGAACAACGACAACAACTGAAACGCCCAGCATCAGAGTCAGGGAGAATTTGAGCAGTCACACGCGAGTCGCAAGAACATGAGAAACAATTAAATAACAAAAAAGTAGCCTTAAACTTTCTCAAGGCACATCACATAGAACCACACGCCCATACGCCTACTACACAAACAACTTGTCGCTTTGGCGTCAGCGGAGGCAGATGTGAGGAAAGTTTTAGCCATGCTCTACGCGGAGAAACAAACTTTTAACACAGTAGCCCACATATACATACATACAAACAATCGCAAAAAGCACTCTTGTGCACATACATTTCTGCTAAAGTAATAAACCACATGACACGACATACATACACACAGTCAAAGATACACTTTTACGTACATTTGTACGAATTGATAAATATATATATTTACAAATATATACACACAATATTTATATACATACATGTACAAACACACAAACATGGGACAACGACGACGACTGCACATTGATTCAATGTTGTAACTAAATTGAAAACAATCAGCACTCGTACATTGTGTTCGCAGCTTAAGTGACCTCAGTCATTGAACAACCAGGGTTCAGGTCAAAATCCTGTGGTAATGTAGGAATAAATAATTGTCTAAGCCGAGGGACACAGTAGCCAGTGCCTTTAAAAATGTTTGTTGCTAGCTTACGAAACTATGGTTGCTACTGATAATAACAATAATAATATTGTTATTTGCAGTCCTCGGCAAATGAATGAGGATCCGGGTTCGAACCTCAGGCTAGTGATGTAGTGTTTAATATAATAAGATTAATAACATTGTTCAGTTAACTTATTTTAAAACAATTAAAATATAGGTCATAAAAAGTGATTATTTTCTCTTAGTTAAAAGTTGTTATATACTTTTGAAAATGTCAAGATATTACTTAATTACAAATAGTTAGTTGCTTACAAAATATTAATATATTTGTAATTTACATAATGGGATATGGCAGATTAATGCCATAATAATTAGGTTATTTGTTGTGCTTTGGAGCTTACATTATTTACTTGAAGAATACTTTGTTTCAATACACAGTTTATGTACTTGCGTATTCCACTGTGCAGTCAGCCACCAGTATCATTCGGATATACATATAGAGCCAAAAGGATAAACGTTCCCGAAGCTAGAACGCACGAGCAAGCGACACGAACGATCCGAGCCGAATGCGGTCTCCAACGAACGCTTCAGCTTCAGCATCAGCGATTCAGCGAGAGTTAACTTTGCCGTTATGCTGTAAGCATTGGGTGCTTCGTTTAAATGAGTGCTCGTTGAATGTGTGAGTAATTGGAGGGATGCTGTTGTTGTAGGGGGCGGCGTGGTCGGGGTGGCTTGGGTTGGGTTGCGTTGGGGATAGGGGATGGAATGAATAGAGAGCAAACAACAACAAGCAACGCATTGATGTTGCTCTGCTTACCAGCAGACGGTCGCTGGCTTTTATGGAGCAGCAAAGGAGTGAAGTGGCGCCAGCTGAAGATTTATCAGTGTGTTGTTTCAGTGTGTGTGTGTGTGTGTGTATAAAATTATGAAAGCATTTGAGTTTGAGTAAATATAGCCAGTAGGGGGTGGGAGCTGTTTTGTTGTTTTATGTACAGACGTGTAACAATGTATGTACAGACGCACACACACACACACACCACGCATGTGTATGTATTTGTGTTGATGCGCCTGTTTGTATGCAATAAACTTCTACCATGTGAATGCAGCTGCACTTGTCTGTATGTGTGTATGTATGTACATATATGCATATGCATGTGTGTCTTTTTGTGCACTTACCTTCGCAGCAGTTGCTGATTTTACGGTCAGAGCAATGGGCTGCTGGTACTGCATTTACTTAATGGCCTTCTAGCATTACTGTGGGCCTGGAGGCCGTCGCGCTGCATTTGGGGGCAGGGCCAGTGCTAACAGAGCTGACCTTCACCCATTTTCCGGTACTTAACCAGCGACAAACCGACCGAAAGTCAAACGTCATTTAATTTGAATTTTGACGAAGTTGCGCCTTTTTTCAGGTTTGTTTACTTTGGCCCATCGAATTTATGAAGTTTTGCAACACTGCAAATGTATTGCATACGCACGACACTCCATTATGTCTACCGGACGGGCTCAGTTTAATTTTAGAACCAGCTACTCACACATATGCAAATCGTAGTTAAATTTTGTGCGCAGGATCTCGATAGTCCAGTCACTATCCCCGGATAATATCCATGGAAACGAGCAGCTGCATCTGGGCAAATGGCAAACTTGCAGTTGCACCTAACAGGTTGCTGTTATTTCCGGGGGTACAGTTGTGTATTGAGATTAATGATGTTATTGTTATTGTGGATATTGTGGTTGCTGGAAATCAATTGCGTGAAGCACTTGTCATTTGGGCATTGCTTCACTTCGGGAATAGTTCGCCTTAAGTTCGGTTGAGTGGTGGATGAAAGTCTATAAAAAAATTGCGGGTTACTAAAGCTGAGTATATATTAAATTCTGTGAAATAATATAGAAATTAAGGAAATGTTAAATAGTCCCATAAATACTTATTAATGTCACATAAATAAATTTTGACCTAGCATAAATTCTTTTAAATAGCACATAATAAAAAAGGAGAAGGGTACGGAATTATGTAAATTTAATTTATAATTTTACAAATTCCCTTGGATATTGTGTAAATGTAAATGTGTAAATTAAATTATAAGTTTTGTTTTCTTTGCAAATCTAGAATTTTGATGCTGTGAATAAATAACGAATAGTTTACAAATAGAGAACTATTAAATAAATTTAAATGTGGCGGTGGTGTTCATGTTCATGTGAGCAAAAATCCACAGCTATGGATTTTTGAATTTTAATTTATTTGTTGTTTTGCTCTTTATTTTGGCTCACAAATTAAAGAAGAATAGGACCAAAATTAAACCAAACGTATAAAATTGGATTAAAGTGTCATTTATTTTGAAATAAAAAATTGATAAGAAAGGTTAGGGAAAAGGCATTCGGTAATTCTGAAAAGAAACTAAAACAAAAAGAGGAGTTTTATATTTTTTTTAATAAATAAAATATAGAAAAAAGTTTCGAAATGTTTAAAATATATGTATATTGTTGTATACATTTACTTATACATTTTTATATATTCAAAAATATGTATGCATAAGAAGGACGGTAACTGCTAAAATGTTTAGTATACAAATTTCAATTTAATAATTAAAACCACTTGCAATAATAAATTTTTTTTTCCGTTTATAATATTGCTCAAAGAATAATTAGTATTTTTCAACTTTTATTTAAAAGTTACAAGATAATTATTATCTTATTAATATTAAATTTGTATTTAAAAGTCATGTAATAGCGTATAACAGAGTATAACAGTTATTTTGTAGCTTTTAAGAAAAAGTTTAGAAAAAAACATTAAAAATAATTTGTATTAAAAAAATTACAAAAAAAATTATTACATTTTCATATAGAGTTGTATGTTATGTTTCTTAAAATATAAACATTGGTATAATCATTTTTTCTGTAGGAAACTTCGTCCATAATGATATTTTTAGTTTAAGTTTCATGCAATAACAGTTATGTTCGGTTTGTGATATATTATATAATATGTATATAAGTGTAGTGTCATGTTGTATTTTGGTGTGGTTTCGTATTGAAGAAATATAGGCAATCTATTTTAGATTCATTTAGATCCGAGTACTGGATGCATCCTAGATATATAACTAAGTATGAGTATTAATCTGAAATATTCTTATAATGTACACTTAATTTCTAAAATGCTTAATGAATTGGAAAACTACAAATCATTGTAGTACAGTATATGTGTCATATGCATGCTCACTTTTTTCATAAGTTGGTCAATATATAATAGGTTCGTAAAAGAAATGAGTCTTTTCATAAAACAAAAGAAGAGACAATTTTAGAGGTCAATTCTCTTTTGAACGAGATATACTCAAAGGTCCTTCAAAATTGAGTGGTCTTAGTCCAAGGCGTCTTCAAAAAGTTGTTGAGGCCAATCAGTTTTTTAATTTTTTTTTTTTTACTTTGAAATTGTGCTTCTTTAATAATAATCACTTGTCAAAATTTGCCAACCCATAAAAATTTGTTTTATTTATAACTATCAAATTTATTATGGTAAAATGTTCATTGAAATATTTTTGAGTTTCCAGTTTTAATATGTAACAATGAAAAAAAGTTCCTTATTTTCTACAAAAAGAATAACAAGTTTAATACAAAAATGTATCATTTTGCTTTCGTCAAAATAATTGTGCCGACTAGTGTCTGTAGAGTTATATTGATGCTTGAGAGAGCATGTGTATATTAAGCACTCTTGGAATAATGATTAATGACAAAGTGGCCATATTTGAATGTAAGATTAATTTGTTATATAGCTCACTTATAGATATAAAAGCTAATAATGCTGTGTTTTAAATCTATGTTTCAGTTGATCTATTTCTACATATTCTGTTCACGTTCCATAGGTCTAAGCGCCAATTAAAGTTATAAACAAGTGTCGACGCCAAAAAGTTAAATACGCCTCGCCTCTTTTGGCTTAATTTACTGACAAACGGAATTAAAATTTTGACACGCCTTCCTTTTCCAGGCCTCGCACATATTTATGTACAAACAAAAAACAATAACAAATTTACATTTGGTAGACAGCTGTTACATGGAAATCAGATGCCAAGGCTAATTTTCACTTGGGCACAGATTTTTTTTAGTTTTTTGTTTGTTTTGTTTTTAGTACATTTGCAAGTTATTGAATCTGTAAAATTTTTTAATTAAAATACAAATGAGACAAATTAAACTCGCTCCTCGCAGGGGCACCGAATGGCGAATGCATGAATGTAAGGTGGATGTTGCAGGGGCAGTAACGGAGATTCGCATAAAGTGCGTACGGAACGTGCATTAAATTTTAATTGATTTTCCCAACAAATGTAGGAGTTCCACACACACACACACAAACACACACACACACACACACACACAAATAGCTGTACATGTGTTTATATGTATGTATGTACCTACTTACGCGGAAAAATACACGATGCCAAATGTTTACCACATTTGGAGTACAGACGGACATCAGCACCCGATACATACTCACAGGAATACAAACATACAGAGAAACACACACACACACAAAGTGCGTTAAAACGAAATGGCAGACAGTCAGGCGTGCGAATAAGCGAACATACACACATACCGAAACACAGCTACAAACACATACGCACACACACACACACAGAAGAGAATCAACGACGAAGCTGACGAACGAACTCGGCATTCGTGCTCGGCTTGTGTACATGAATGAGCAGGTTGGCGGTGTGAGGTAGGACGGTGGCAAAGAAGCTGCCTGACTGTGGGGTGGGAGTGGTGGTGGAGCTGGAGGTGGAGGGAGGCTGGGGGGGGTTGGTTGATGGGATGCTGCTGGTGAAAGGACGATTCAAGGAGCCAGCGAAAAACATTTTATGCCGTTGTTGTTTTTGCTGTTGCCGTTTCTGCTGTTGTTCGTAGGCTGTTTATTGCTAGATGTTGTTGCTGTTGTTGTTGTTCCCGATGATGTTTGTGCGCTTGTAGCTGCTGCTTTTTGCTGTGTATCTGTATCTGTTTCTGCGTCTGTATCTATGTGCTGCTATATGTAGCAAGCATTTATCGATTTATTTTGACTTCTACTACAAGCAAGCATATTATTTAATATAAGAACAACGATAACAAGAACATCTGCACTGGAAAGGACAAGAGGATACCTCGATTGGGAGAGGGAGAAGAAGAATTTTAGGGCGCTTTTGGGTTCAGTACCCACAACTTTTGCGCTTAATGCGCCACTTTTAACAACGACCTAAAGTCAAATTGAGTAAAACGCATTGAAAACTTAAGTAATTTCCTCAGTTTCTTTTCTTAAGCATTTGCTGTTCTAAACAAAATATCGCTTGAAGCAAGCAGTTTTCCACCATTTTCTTTCGAAACCAACTTCTTGCGCAGATTGTTGTTGCAGCTAACCCGAAGTTTGAAGCTAAGCGCAAAAATGTGTTTTATACTATTACAACGAAGAATGCAGTGAAGTTGAAACGCGCCAAGCGGAAGCACTAAAAGAAATTCATAAACTGTTTAATGAAGCAAAACAATTATATAAACGTGAAGCAAAATCCAATGCAAAGAAGACTATAAAAGTACTTTGTGCGGTGGAAAATTTGTAATTTAAAGCCGACTAAAAATAAAAGAAAACAGACATATTTGTGTACTTGAATTAATTTCCGATTTTGTTTATACAGGTAGCTGTTAAATATAATCCAAAATGCGTGTCAAGCCGTCCTCTTTACAAACAAATCATAAGCTATATAAAATATAAATTACAACTAAAACGAATGCTCTTTCAACAATAATAGTTCAGAGGTAATACTTTAGCTTTTCGTATACCTTAAAAATATTGCACATTAATGCGAGTACAATAACAAAACAAGGCGTAGCTTATA
The DNA here is from genome assembly GCA_035041545.1 of Drosophila colorata. Taxonomy (NCBI): domain Eukaryota; kingdom Metazoa; phylum Arthropoda; class Insecta; order Diptera; family Drosophilidae; genus Drosophila; species Drosophila colorata. Next base: position 2,164,432 of record JAWNLD010000680.1, on the reverse strand, counting down.
TCTTGCTAAACGAGTGAGAAATACAAAAATGGCCGCCTTGTGTTTGGCCCACCTTTTCCGCGCGCGTGTGAAATAAAGCAAAAAAAAAACCCAAAAACAAAACACAACAACGACAACAACAGACACCAAGCAAGCCGAAAAAAATTTAAATCAGTGAAAAGTATTACCAAGAATTATAATAACATCAACAGCAACAACAAGAACAGCAAAACAAACAACAACAACCACCATCATCATCATTAGAATAAGCAGCAACAGCACGAGCCGTGGAAAATCAACTCAATGCCAAAGTGGATGCCGGATATAGAAACAAACATATAGTTGTTCTACATACAGCCACATATATAGGGCACATAAAAGCAATAGCCGTGGATTAGACAGACGCGGTTGTCATTGTCGCTGACGATGTCGTTGCCGTTGCCGTTTCCAACGACAATCAAAATCTAGGAAATTCATCATACGCACTGTGGGACACGACCCAGGCAAATGCAGTGCCCGATAGAGAGGTAAGCACTAAATCAATGCAAGCCCAACACATTTTCAGTTGTTTGCCTATTAATTTTGAAGACACGTTTTATGTTCCTTCAATACTAACAACTTATATGATACGACTATAATAACAAATGCGACCTACTGCGCCTAATACTATGCTATGATGTCTTGTTGTTTCGGCATTGTTCTTGATAAACTGCCATATCTTTGGGTGATGTCTAAATGTACTGTGGTATTAACAACAATTTCTATGATGTGCTGACAAAGACAAAAACACACATATCACATGCCTCAGTCACCCACACATAAATTCGATGGTCACAATTACCAATCTCAAATATCTTAATATCGTGGCTAAGCATGTGGATACATTTACACAACACAAAAACCAACTATTCCAAGTTGGTTTTGCCAAATTGCATTGACTCCCTAATCAAAGTGCAGAATGTCTTTCTGGTATTTTTCTCCACCTCATTTGTAATTATTGAATTAAAACAAAAAATAGAATACATTATATATAAAGCTCTTTTTTTGGAGGCCAGTTTCAGACGTAAGCTTTACAATAGATTTTACATAAATGTATTCAATACACTTCTTTAATACAATACATGCAAAAATAAGAAATATTGAAAATAAATGTTGTGAAAAACATTATATATTAAAATATTAAAAGCTTTGTTGAGATATCTGTTAAAAAGCATTTTTCCGTCAATTTAACGCAGCAGATATATATAATATAATATAGCTATGACAGATGTATAATATATTCTCAAATTTTTACCTAATTTCAAACATAAATGAACATACATCTTAAAAGCTGACAGATTATTTGGTTCGCATGGGTATATTGGACAGCCTAATCAATAACATATGTATGCATACATGACGAGGTCGGAAATTCCTCTGATAATCGTGACCGAATAATACTAATAATAATAATAATAAAAAATCTTCAGAATGGGCATGAATATAAAATAAATAATTTGAGATAAGCAAGACAACGATTTATAAATTCATTAAAATATGTATACTCTGTTTTTTATGGGGAGAAAAAAATATATTGGTTTTTTGTCCGTCTATGAACGCAGTTTTTTTAAAAACCATATTAAATAGTCGTCAGATAAGGTGACTACTAATAATTTCATTAGTAAAAAAGCAAAAATATGTTTTTTTCCATACATAATTGCAGCAGAATAGTTGGAAAGGCTCTTTTACACCTGTCTTGAGCTGTTTCTTTTATTTCACTGAGAACAGAGTATTGAGCATTTTCGAGTTTTCGTATAGGAACTGGTCTAGCGACACTAAGTAGACCTGAAAAATGTAGTCTCTTAGGTTTCACTGCCAAGTCTTAAATTAAATTATATTCAAGCTCAAAGCCTTGAATGTGGTCTTTTATTTACCGCCAGCAAGTATCAACTCATTTTCGCGAATGTGTCAGATTTATGACTAAACCAAAATAATAGACAGTTGACGTCACGGAAAAAATGGAATTTCTTATTTAATATTTGTTTTATTTTTACCAGGTTACGTAGTTTTTCGGCATACTACGTATGCGGTAATACTTTTATCGCATCCAACACGTTGCCAAAAAGGAACTGACAAAAATAAAGCAGCACTGTGATGCGTTCTTTCTCTATGACTTATAGAGCGTGCTGTTCTGAACTAATGCTGATAGAGTGAAAGTCAAGTTATGTTAGAAATGCAATTATTCATGACTAGCGCAAAGAAAAAAGCAAACGTAAAAGCAGGAAACAAAAGAAAAGGCTGAAAAACAAAAATAAGTACAACAACATGGAAAAAAAATTCAGAGGAACATGCGCTAATAAATACAGGGAAGGGCAATGGAAAATGTCGAGTCGTATCCATTAGTTTGTTTGTTGTCTCCGTGTCTGGCATTTCGACGGGATAGCGATGCCCGTCGTCTGTCTGTCAGCGTTAGCTGCTTGATGAACTATTAATTTCTCTACGCTGCCGTTCAAATTTATTTTGAACAAATGTGGCACGTGTGGCGGCAACATCATTTCAAATATGGCAGCTGAGGATACATTCATAAAATTTTTAAAATCTAATAAAAAATTGTGTCTCAGTGACAAATTTTTGCGGTTTACAGAAAGGGAGAAGCACGGGCAAAGGCAAAGTTTTGTAACATCAACCGAAGTTTCTATACCCTAATGTTTTTTTTAAAACTTGAAAACTAACAAAAGTGTTATACCGAAAAAAAAACATTTTTCAAAATTTATTTTTATCAGGGTCCACTAAATGGATTACAAATTTATATTTATGTGCAAGTAAATTTTTAATTTTTTGCTTATTAGCGCAGCACGATCCCGATCCCGCTGAGAATGCTTAGAATTGTGTCAGCGAATTACAATGTTGTAATTTTGGGGTAATTAAAATTCAGATGGACTTTAGCTTGTGTGTCTGTAACATTCTTAAGCCAACCCCTCGCCCCTCTGGCTAAGACCTGACCAAATAGCAAGTTTGCCATGTGCCCTGCCGCAAAAATACATAATTGGTAGGCGTCTGGCGGCCGGCAGCTCGTACAGACAACGACAGGTGGTCGCCTGCAGTGGCAGCATCAGCGACAGCGGCCAACACGTTCTTTGCATATAGGAGAGGGAGAGAGAGAGATAGAAAGAGAGGGAGAGAGATAAACGCTGATCAGCGCAGGTTGCCCTTTCTCTTGTTCGCTGGTGCTAGCGAGGCGCGGAGCATGTCCATTAGCTGATTTAATGAAATCGTAAATCAAATGAACGGATTGCTAAAAATACACACGCGCGTATTTTATGTTTTTTGAAGTGGAACTTATGCCACGGCAACGAGTACAACAACAGCCGAACCTCCGAACCGCCGAACAATAGATGAAACGTGGATGATTGTGCCAAAAGCATCCCCAGCCGCCGATAGCATACATATGTGCTTGTATATCTGTTTCTAATTCGGTATCCGTGAGCGCCTTCTGTGCCTTCTAATGATGAGCATATGTAATGTTTTGTATTGCAAACTTGGCGTTTAATTTCGACATTTCTTACAGTGAATAATGCACACTTCTGCATTATTTTTTGGTCGATTTTGGTGGTATCTTTTTGTTTTTGTCTTTATTTTTGTTTGGTTTATGCATTTGGCAAGAGTTCAGCCATTGTCGTTGTCTTTGTCGTTGTCGTTGTGGCTGTCGTCTGTCGTCTGTGACTTACAAGGCGTGTCTGTCGCGTTGGCCAAGATTTTTGCTTGGCTGGCCGGCGTTACAGTTTTGTGCGTCTCTTCTGTCTTGCCTGTCACATAGATGCCTTTTACTATGGCAGGCGCAAGCATGATTATGAGCATTGGGCGCATGCATCTTTATTTAATTAAAACATTTTATTTGCTCCACCTTGTTTCTACTGAAGGTGTCTGGGCTGTGAGTTATGCCTGTTGTTTGTTTTTCAGTCACCAACACCATCACCATTAACATCAACATAATCATGATTATCATCTTCAATAGCATCCGTGTCAACCCCAAGCAGCTTCGTTTGTCATGCAAAAGACGTCCAAGTAGCCAGATTCTATTTGCATTACGAAAAGCTTTACCTTCACCATCTTTCATGATTATTTATTGGATGCATTAGTCAACTTTTGTGCAGTACTCTATTGTTGTGACTAATTTTATTTATTTGGCGACCGTTGCATATTTGATTTGGTTTTATTGCCAACAGGTTTGTTGCATTTCGCACACGAAATGTCAAAATAAAATTAATTTTCATTTACTGTGCCAGCAACTTATCCTTTACATATACTAGCAAATATGTGTATCCGAAAAATACAGTAGATATTTGCTTGCAGTTTGCTTGTCAGCGCGCTAACATTCCTCATTCTCACGCCTTGCTTAGAATAAAGCGTTGTGATTTTATTTTTGGACACTCGAGAAATATTTTCAATTTTTCTAAGTGTTTCGTATGGAGATAGGATCAGAGATTGATCTGTACTAAGTTTTGTCAAAAGTTTTTCCGTACCATACAAATTCTGTAAGCAAAGTTGTCCTTTTTGTACTCGTTCACGAAGTGAAAAGGGTATATTCGGTTTGTGCAATGTCCTTCTGCTATTGAAGCTAGGACTTGAAACTTGGAATATATATTCATGTATACCCGCTTCAGATAAAATGTTAAGATTTATGGCTATGTATATCCCTCAGATTAAAAACTAGATATATCAATTACTGCGTAAAGATTACTGATGACCACCTCTAAAGATTGGATACACATTTTTTTTTACGCTCACTGATTACTGAACGAGTATTGCGCTTGTCAACTGTGCGCTTTGGTTTGCACATAGATTTGAATGGTCTTTTTATACCCCGAACCCACTGAAAATGGGTAAAAAGGGTACAGTGGTCTTATGCAAATGTATGTAACAGGCAGAAGCAAGCATTTCCGATCCTATAAAGTATATATATATTTTATCAGGACGACGAGCTGAGTTGATTTAGCCATGTTCGTCTGTCCGTCCGTCCATCTGTATGAACGCAGCGATCTCGGAAACTACAAAATCTAGGGACGTAAACTTTTCGACTTTAGATTCTCCTAATCCATATGCAGGCATATCTCGGAGACTATAAGACTATATGTGTGACTTTGTGAATGTGTGTATGAATGCAAAGAGGTTTAAATGTATGTAATGACAGCTCGCCGCTGGGTTCAGGGTATCTCCTAGTTGAGCGCACCCGACTAGAGTACTCTTACTTGTTTTTTTTTATATCTTGCTCCATTTCAGTAATATCTTTAAATATCAATATTAAGACGTATTTTTTTTAGCATATCGCGGAAACTATAAGAGCTTTTTTTGCTTAGTAAGTTCTCTTAAAGCAGATCGATTATAGATAGATAGAAATAATTGTATTTCAGCTGACCCAATTTTTAAAGATCTTTGAAAAAATAAATTGTAGACATGTTTGGGGGCTGGTGGAACGTGTGATCCAAGGTTGTATTAGCGAAAATTAAATTTTTCCTCAAAGGACTTCAATAGACCAAGCTGAGCGAGAGTATAAAACTGGTATACAACGTTCACTGTATTTCACCAAAAAGACTGTATATATACTGAGGGTAAAAAAGTTTTTCGCAACCGTAAGGATGTAATTCAAATGTATCTATGATACATTTCAATTAGGTTGATTGCGTAGTCTCTAAGTTGCACTTCCGGCCTAACGTATTCTACAGCTGTCAGTCAAAGATTGCTTTCTGAAACCAACAATTACGCTTAAAGTTTACATTTAAAATGTATGGACTTACGGTATCTATAACGCATGGTAGATTACAAACAATATTACAAACATAATAATTCTTAAAAACAAAAAAATACGGCTAATATGTACATTTCTTATTTGATTTTAAAGTTAAATTTTAAAATCCCAGAACGTTTCAAAAAACACTCAAATCCATTTTTAAGTGTTTTCTCCTTTTTTAAGTACTTATCGCGTATAACTTACTTCCTTACTTACTGAGAATTTCCTTTGGGTTCCCTGAACCCAGGCAACTCCGACCTCGTAAAGTATTTATATTTTTGGTCAGCATCACTAGCCGAGTCTATTTAGCCGTGTCCATCTGTCTGTCCGTCCGTCTGCCAGTCTGACCGTCTGTCCTTCCGTCCGTCTGTATGAATGCGTCGATCTCAGAGACTACAAGAGCTAGATAGTTGAAGTGTATACCATACGCAGACCAAGTTTTGTCGATAACCTGTCTCGTTTTCTTACTATCCATAATTTTTTAATAATAATAATATTTAATTTTAATTTTTTTTTCTGTTTTTCAATATGTTCTGACCAAACTTGACAATCTTGAGCATCACTACTGTTCTAACATATCGGCTATATTTTATTAGCGTTGGACTACTACAGCATATAGTTGCTATAGAAACCATCGGTGCAAAAACAAGATTATGTATGAAAAATTAGTTTGTTGTACAAAAACACAATAAAATAAAAGATATAGCGTATATATTCTAAATGTCAGCAAGGGTATTTAATCTTTCGTACCAAAAAATACAATTCTTTCTCGATTTCTTAAAAATTCAAAACACTTTATTTAAAAATTTTTGGAATATCTTTTGAACAATTACAAAGATTCAAATGCAGAGCTAGTGATCGAATGTAGTATTGGCTTAGCCTAGGCCAAATTAGCAAGTTCGACATTCAAGTGACTGCATAAAGTAATAAAAAAACGCTTTAAGCACATTTATAATTGTTTTTAGTATTTATTAATATGCTAAGTCATAATTCGAAAATCGGCTTCATTGATAACATTGCTTCAACTGACCAGGGTATAGAGCATAGAGTAACACTGCATAAAATAATATCAAAGCCACCGCCAATTTGCACCCTCAACAGGCTATTAACCCAATTCTTCGGTAGCACAAAGCTACATGCAACTCTCGAGAGCCACTTAGGCATTCTGTGCAATAAAAACTATAAATATAGAGAAATCGGAGCACACAAAGTACACTACATCAAAGTATGCTAGGAAGGTTGATGGGCTTGGCGCTCTCATTAGACAAAGCGCTTTATAATTATTCGTAAATTATAGTAATTAATGTATTCTTAAATAACAGGCGATCTTTTTAGCTTTCAACCGCCCACACGTGTGACCCGTTTGTGAAGTTATTTTATTGTCTTTAAAGCCAATATTCCTGTGCGTTTTATTAAAGTTGTCTATTTGGAAGATTTAACGGCCAGTTCATCTCTCACTGATGCATATACGAATTTGCGAATAACCCACTACAACTTGGCCGAACCAATTTATTGACGCAGCATGACGATGATATAGAAAAGTCTATCAGTCTCGATTGGCGCTTATTTGTTTATATTCAATGCACGCGAAAGATTTTAATTGGATTTTGATATGAGAGATGCCCGCCGCGCGCCACCTACCGCCCGCCAATTTCAATATTTTTTCTTGGCATTTACACGGCTGCAAAATATATTTTTAGCATGTGGTCTAACATTGAAAACGAAGGTACATGTGTATGTGTATTTGCGTTTGCCATCTAATTTTGTCCATAGTTTAGCTACAACAACACAAAGACACAACGCCAACCAGTTAGGCGCGCGTTCGCAGCTGTTGTCGCGGTCTCCGTGGCGTATGCGTAATGCTTTTGATCGTACCAATAAGTACAGGGCACAAGGCAAACAAGTCAGTTTTCATTGTGGTTTACTTAATTGTACACCTGAAATAATGCACAAAATAAAAACATAAAAAAACATAGAAAAAGACCACACACATTTTTATTGGCATACAACTTTTTTATGATCTTGCGCAAGCCGCAGGTGAAAGATTTTGATTCAGACGTTGAGGTTACTCTGGAATTTGGCTAGAGCTGCTGCCTTTATTTCGGCTGCACTTGCTGTTGATAAGTATAATATTCTGTTGTTGCTGATGCGATATCGCCCCTTGGTTAATTTTATTGGTGTGTTTTAGTGGGCGCCTTGCCAAGCATTTTCTGAAACAAATTGTCGTCGCGCTCGACAACATTCCGCGTGTTTACGCTTTACTACCGTCCTGGCAACGACGCCGACCCAGTGTGACACACTGTGCCAGTGTACCACTGTGCAATGTGCTGAGCGCACACGTATGTATGCAGGTACAAACTATGTATATAGTATGTGCATATGCATGTTTGCACATATTTTTAATTAAAAAGTAGCGACCGCACGAGCAGCTATTCAGATACTCAGATACTTTGGCTTCGCCGTCACATTTGCCGCTTCTATCGTAGCTGCTTAAAATTTGCATGCAATCCGAAAACCAAAAGCATTTCACGCGTTGCATCTGCATCTGTATCTGCTGGCCTATTGCATTGCATTATGAGTGCACCGCGTCTTGTCTCTTGTATTTGTTGGTGTTCGTGTTTTTCAAAAAGGGTCTGTATGGCTGGATGGAGATGGGCGCATAACCATGACGACATATCTCAAATTGCAATATTGTCCTGCATATAAAAAAATTATACATAAAATAATACTTGCTTGGCGTACGCAATTAAGGAACATAATCTGAATAATAAAAGAAGCATTACCTAAATAACACTATTCTTCTAAAGTTAGACAACACCGGAATGATTATTATGTCCTACGTTTTGGTTCGTGTTTCATGTCCACTGAATTATATTATAGTTTTTTTATACAATTGCTGATGATTTCCGATATGATTCTGTGTCAGATACTTTTCATTTCGCAACCGGTTTGATGTGCTTTAAATGATATAAGAGAATTTTAAGTCATTGGATTATTGTGGATAAGGGTGGCTATTATGATTTTATTATGCCTATTCAATAGATTTATTAAATGCTTTAGTCGATAGTCCTTGACACTCTCCTAATATATGCAAAAAAGTTTAGTTATTTACTCAAACATATTTTAAATTATACGAGAAAAAACATTCACTAAGTTGGTACTGACGTAAATATATAAATGGCGGTATTTAATTTTTCTAATGTAAATGTCTAAATATTCTTATCTAGGTATAAGACATATTTGCAGCTTTTAGATCTCTGTTTTTTGTACTTCGAGTTTCATATACAAAAAACATTTCATAAACACGTGTGATGTTCTCTACATTTGTAATGATAGGGCATCTAACTCATGTATTTCTCAAGATTGTTTGCCGAATACTTTCGTAGTTTTCAATTTGCGACACACTAATATATTTATGTATATGTATGTATGTATGTATTTTTGTGGACTGGGCGTGATGGGTTAGATAGGGGGAAATGCTTGAATTAATATAAAAATAAAGCTATAGAAACTTGCAATAAAATAACTAAAGCAAAAACGCGCAGACAGGCGGACAGACAAAGACTATTGTGTACAAAAATAAATAATGAGAGACAAAGACAACTGAGAAATTACAAAACAAAATTGAAAAGCAGACAAGACGACGTTAAAGTCGACGTCGACGTCGACGTCAACACGGACGTCAACACCGGCGCCGATAGCAGCAAACTGTGCATACGAAACTGGCGGGCGAATGCTTAGAATAAAAATTAAATAAATAACTTTCGTTTTCATAAGTGTCACAAAAAATGCCAAAAAACAAAAGAATGTGATATTTTCAATGTCACACTATATACATAAGAATGAGAAGTTTGCTATTTTTCCACTAAACCAATGCTCAGTCATGCCAAATATCACACATTTCTCAATCCGCTAAACAATCAGTCACTCAGTCAGACGGTCAGTCAGTCAGTCAGGCAGACAATCATTCAATCAGTCAATCGTTGGGCTCAGTACCCAAATGCCCGATCCCATTCCCGTAAGCCCGATCCCATCTTTCTATGTAGCCCCATCTCCACCTTATAAGAACTCTATCTCTCATACTTTTTGATTGTGTTCTCGATGTTCACATGTTTTGTCCGTCGTCGTCTTGTCGTACGTTTTGCCAATGTGCATGTATTTGTTTTCTTTATTTTATGGTCTCTCTACAGCTATCATGTTATTTTTTTCCTGGTTTTATGTGCACATTTTTATGCATCAAGTATGGGTTTGTTTGTTTTTAGATTTTCCTTTTCTGTTATATCGAATTTAATGTCGTCAAACGAAACCGCGAAGCGACCAATGAGAATCAAAAAACAAAACAGAAATCGAATATGTTCTATCATACAAAACTTTTTGCAGATTTTTGATTTTGTATCCCCATCATCACCACCACCACCACTACAACAACAACAATAACAACTATAAGAACAAGAACAAGCACCAACAAGAACAAGAACAACAAGAACATCAACTGCGTCAAGTGCGACGATGGCAGCAATAAATACGGTAAGTACGCGAAAAGCAACGCCAACAACAACAAAAGCTACAATAATACGTCCGTTTGTGTGCAATCATTCATAAGGCACAATAAATGATACACAAACATATGTATGTATGTGTACTTGCAAATACATACACTTACAGACGTGCAAATATATATGTACATACGTTTCAACGTATTTATGTCTATGGCTGGCAATTCAACACAAATAGCATTTATTTATATAATCAAATTGGTCAACATTGCGTATGAGCAATATTATTTATACGCCAAGCTAGCGCACAAATGCTCACACACACATACAAAGTGCGTAATGGTGAATGCATAAATATTCATCGAAAGGCAATAAAATATTTCAAATTAAAGCTAATCAAATATTTAACTCATAAAATTACGCATACGCCGCGATAAACATGCCCTAAACGTTGAGCAGCCTCTAACACATGTAAATTCTACATAATTCAACAGTTGAAGGCACATTCATAAACATTTCCCAATTCAAATAAACATAAAGACTCAGCAGTCTTGCGACTTGGACTTGGTTGATGAATCGCTTATGCTTATTGATGACGACAACGTTGACGAAGAAGTCATTGCCATTGCGTGAGCATTGAGGTGATCCAGTGAACGGGGGCGAAAACGGCAAAGTGGGACAGGGACAGGGGGTAGCGGCAGGGGGTATGCCTGGACATGTGTTTCAGCTCATTTTACTAATAAGCAAAACCCGATGACAAATTGCCGCCTAACGTATTCAATTTTATGTTGACATAAGCTCAACAATTTTTGAATATGTATCTCAGCCAGTAAGTATATGAATTCGAATACTTACGAAATTGAATGTCTACCACGCGGCGGCGCCAGTAAAACAAATGCTGCACGATAAAATACTTGAGCTTGAAATAATGAGTCCAAAGTTTCCACGTCTTATCCTCGTCTGATTTTCGCCGTGCCTTTCCGCGAAGTGCAGACTCGCTTGTTCTTACACTTTTAACGCCAGCAACTCATCGAAGGCATTTTTTTTTTTTTTTTTTGGAGTGACATTGACAGATGATTGACGGATGAATCAGGCTGCAAAAATATACACATTCGCTTCACACGCATGTACCGCGGCGCAGGTAAAAATGGTCCCGCATCATGTCGCAACACAATGTGCCATCATGTTTGGCGGTGTGTGGTGTTTCCTTTGGTGGTTGCCCCGCTGTGATATGACAGACTGACATGTTAGCCGAGGTTTCTATCAGTTTGCCCATGCGTATAAACGTTGAGCCCTGCTCAACAACAATAACAATGACTTATTTTACTGTGCGAATAATTTACCCACACTGGTAAAAATGATAATCGAGAGTTCCCGACAAGGAGATACCCTGAGTCGATTTAGCTTTGTCAGTCTATCTATCCGGCTGTCTTTCCGTCTGTAAAAGCTAGAGACATAAAATTGGAAATATATATTTTCCTATACTTATACTTTTTTTGCGGTCCTTTGGCAGAGCACTGTACTTTTACAGAAGGACTGGAAAGAATTCACGAAATAAAATATACTTGATTTTTTTATTTAGTGTCTCTATAAACTCCGTGATATGCTCAAAAATCCGGAAATAAACTCCGATCTCTTTGGCTATACGTTATCGAAAATAACTTTTACTGCATTTGGAATATGAAAACTTGAAGTCAACATATTTTAAAGACAAGCTCTTAACCGTCAGTGTAGCTCTGTCCTTAGATGGACATAACAAGATCAACTCAGTTCATCGGCCTAATCAAGGGATGCCATGTGGGCATCCTTCTATCTATGTTAACTGCCTGATTATTCATGTTTCCTTAAACTTTGTTTATTGTAATATTTTACGGATTGATGTTTTCTACCCATGTTCAAAAGAAGGAAAAGTATACACGTATAGCATAAAAACTATTGTGTTGCCTATTTTATATATATATATGATTCTTGGCTTATCTGAAGGTCACCTTAACTCTTTGAAATGTTTAAAAATTGCACAGAAGCTATATTGCTGTGTGTGTATGTACTTGCAAAATTGTCATTATGTGTAGTCGCAAAACTTCTACTGGGGCACTATGTGTTTTTTTTTCTTTTCTTTTTAAATTATCATTGCATTCAATTTGTGCTCAATTTCCGAGAATTTTAATATAAAAATAGAGAAAAGTAAGTAAAATATAACTTCAACTAAATACATTCCATAGAGAACACAGGAATAAAGGCAAAATTATATTAAATACATGCTGCATAGGTAAAGAATATGTGGAACTGTTCAATTTGTACAATTTCAAAAATACACACAACACAAAAATTAGCCCATTTCTGGCTACTTTATATTAAGTATCATTTGCCATATTTCTTGAAAATAAGGAGGAATAAGAAAGTTATCAAAACATTTACTAAATAAGTGCTTAAATCAGAAATCAATTAAAAAGCTCTCACCTGGTTCAAGCACCCACATATAGTTTAAGCAATTCAAAATAAACTAAGCAATAACATAAAACATAACACAGTACCGCGAAGTGTTGTTTTGCCAATGGGCAGACACTAGGCCACTTGGGATTCTGGCCACTTGTGGCTGCTGCTCCATTACCGGTGACCAGATCGAGGCAACTTTTCATTTTGTGTGCGCTGTTTATTTTGCGCGCAACTGAACAATAAAAGTTTTGTTTATTTATGCAATGCGAAATTTTATGTGCTCCAAGCAACTAATTTACGCGAATGTCTTCGTTTTAGTTTTCATTGTGGTTATCGTCGCAGACACTTCTGGATATTTATGTCCAACTGTTTTGTTTATTTTCCTTTGTTTTGCGGTTACGGGCAATTGCAAGCCTCATTAATTGGGCATTTGTTGCGGTATATAAAGCTATAATTGCCCTACACCCCACCCGTCCATCCATGTGGCGAATATTTGTAAATAAACTCTTACTAGCCAAGTATGTCGACTCATCTTTTTATTGCATTTAAATGTATTTATGCAGACGCTGTCCACATATCAAAAGGCTACCCAAAAATACCATATTGTTGTATACTGTACAGGCATACACACACACACACACACACACACACACACACACACACACACACACACACACACACACACACACACACACACACACACACACACACACACACACACACACACACACACACACACACACACACACACACACACACACACACACACACACACACACACACACACACACACACACACACACACACACACACACACACTCACTCACTCACACACAGTGACACATTCACCATGACGGCTGGGTGCCAAAATCATACAGTTCTTAGTTTTATAATGCGTCGAGGCCGATTGCAATTGTTGGACGCTCGGCCAATACGCGACTTCCGCGCTTACTACAATACTACGGGCATATGACTCAAAGTGAGATGCATTTAAATTCAATTAATATTGCGTCGCGTCTTCCATTAGGCGACATTTGCCGAGAATTATCAATAATCTAAAATAATCCCGTTTGACAGCAGCAGCGGCAACAGTCGCCGCTGCAGCGCTCTTGGCAGCCCTCGGAACGCTTGCGACAGCATGTTGTCTTTGGGGCTCTGCCTTTTGCAACTGTCTCTCTCTAATTCACTAAGCACACAGACATGTATATTAGCCTAGTGTAGTCTAAATTGAGCAGCTTTTAGCCTTTGCCCCTCTGTGTTTGCACCGCCCGCAGGTACCCAAAAGCATACACCTGCCCTTGACGAATCTCAGCGCATCGCGCGTGTTAATGTGCAGCGCATCCGTGGGCAGCGAGGGTTCCGTAACATTGCAACTGAGAGATGCGAATGCTTTGGAGGCAGCGGATAGCACAACAACTACGACAGCAACAGCAACAACATCAGCAGTAGCAGCAGCAGCAGCAGCAGCAGCCACAAATGCAATAGTGACATCGTCATCGGGCAGCCAGGCGAATGGCGTCACGGTGCTTGAAACTTTGTCAGCGTCGTCAGGCATAACGTCAGCATTAGAGAATGCGCTCACCATTGGCTATCCGGATCCGGATATGTTAGCAGATGTTCTGGGCACCATACAGACAGCCTGTGAGTCGAGGTACTGGTTTGAATATTCCACCGATTAACCCACATGTTCTCTTCTCTACGCAGCTCTCAAAAACAAACAGATTCCCAACAGCAACTCCAGCTGCAGCAGCAAAAGAGGTAGCAACACCAACAGTAGCAACAGATGTAGCAGCAGCAGCATCACTGCACCAACAATTCTGAACAGTTCGATAGCAACAACAACAAGTTCTGGCGTTCACCTGAGCGGTCCCAATAAAATAACGATTACGCGCCGCAGCGCCAGCAACAAGATCAGCGTTCAGACTGTGAGCGCCTCGACGAACACGACTATTAGCAGTATTGGCGGCAGCAAAACCAACTACATTAAGAACTGTCTGATACGCAGCAGCAGCTGCAGCAACACGGCCACCAATGTCACGACGCTGGCGCAGATTATGAGCAACAGCAGCACCAGCAGCGCGGCCAGTTTACTCAGTCAGCACAATAACAATAGCAACTGCAGCAACAGCAGCAACTTCAGCAACGCCTCCTCTGTGGGCAGCAGCATCAGCATCGGCAGCACCAGCAGCAGCAGCAGCAACAGCAACGACAGCAACAGCAGCAGCGGGCACAGTTTAAGTTTTAAGAGCAACGGTCGCAATGTTCCTGGCATAGTCACAGCAGCCGTATCCACGAGCAGCTCAGCAACCGGCATTGGCATTATCACCGTAGACAACGCGCCCAGAAAGAGCCGACCCAAACTATCCTCCCCGACACGTCACGGACCCCAGCAGTGTCAGGTGCGCATTCGATTCCCCTTTGCAGCTTAGTTCCTTATTTATCCCCAGTCACATTGAATAGGACGAGACCAAAGACCACGAGGCAAGCTATTTGTAACAGATCATTGAGGCATTCATTTTTATTATCATATACTCCGAGAGAAAAAAATCAGGGGTTTCTTTTCTTAAATCATGTACGAATATTTTCGAAATTCGGTCTAGGTCATACAAATTCAGCTGAGAACAAAATTATTTTTTTAAGAACATCAGTTTTTTTTAAGGTCTGTTAAATCAAGTTTGGAAATTTCTTAAATTAAGAACTAACGACTAAATTATTTCAATTTGTTTCTGTATGCAGCAGGGATAATTACAATACTCAGTTGAAGCTAATTCTTTTAATTTTTGATTAAATCACAAAATATGTCCAAGTTTTGCAATAATGACTACAACAGCACCTCCTCAACTAATGCTAACTAATGCAGGTCAGCTTAGCAAATTGTAAAATTGTACCTTAACTCGCTTTCATAATATAACATCTTACCAACATTTGTGTGTACGTTTATATTGCTGATTGACATTTTACGTTGTTTCGTTCATCATTTTTGATTTTAAAATAAACCTCTGACGTTAGAAGGGTTCGGTTAAGAGGGTTAGAATATATATACTTCCTAAATTAACTTGCACATTGAAATCAGCGTAAAAAAAGCGCAATAAATCTTTGATTGAATTTTGTATTTATTTATATATATTTATTGAAACAGGCATTTTTTCTCGGAATAACAAATTTGTACTCGGCATTAGTTAGCCAACGTTTGTCATTAATTCGAAATCAGAATCTCTGGATATTTCTTTGAGTGTATGTTAGGACAGTTAGGAACTCGGTTCATGGCTTCCCCCAATCGGGCACTTGATTTGAAGGCAAACATTAAAAACAGTTCTCATCTGGATGTTTCTTTGCAAATATTTAAAACAGCTCTCATCTGGATATTTCTTTGAGTATCTGATAGGACAGTTAAGAACTTGGTTCATGGCTTCCTCCAATCGGGCACTTGATTTGAAGACAAATATTAAAAACAGTTCTCATCTGCTTTAGCAACAAAGATTTCCTCGAATATTTACCACATTAGAGTGTCTATTTCATGTCGAATTCTGTTTCGGCGGCTGTGTCCAATTTATGAACACGAGCGCAATTAGTGAATGTTGTATTACGCATACGCAACGTGGCTCATTAAAATGTCTAAATCGACAGCGTCTGCTACGCTTCCAATTATGTGAACGGCAGCATCTGAGGTCCGTGTGCGATGCTAATTACATTTCACTTGCTTCGGTGTACTTTTTATAGATTTGTAGCAAGATCTTTGGAAATGCCTCGGCACTGGCCAAGCACAAACTGACGCACAGCGACGAGCGGAAATATATTTGCGCGCTCTGCTCGAAGGCATTCAAGCGGCAAGATCACTTGTAAGTTAATGAAGCGGCGCATTGATCCACTGATCCACTGATCCACTTACCAACTTAATCAAAATCCGCTGCTTGCTCCTAGAAACGGACACATGATGACGCATCGCAACAAGAAGCCTTACGAGTGTAAGGCGGATGGCTGTGGCAAATCGTACTGCGATGCGCGCTCTCTCCGCCGTCACTCGGAGAATCACCATGGAGGTGTGGCAACGCCCACCAACAACTCACTCTCGCCCACGGCCAGCACGATCTGTGGCAGCAGCAACAGCAGCAGCAGCGTGGGCGTGGCCAACAGCTCGTTAAGTCTATCGCCGGCTACGGCTAGTGGCGATGCGAGCTCGCCAGATGGGGCCACCTGCATTCGCACCTATATTTCCACAGGCAGCACTGTGGTGGATGCGGCCACCGGAATTGCGTTGTCCGAGGAGCAAATCAAGGCTATGAATTTGCCCATTAAATCGGGAGTCACGCTGCTGTCGCCCACCACATCGACATCCTCCAACGCATCGTCCACAGCATCCTCGACGTGCTCGGCATCTGGCAGCAGTGCCAATGGCAGTTCCAATGGCCATGGCCATGGCCATGGAAACGGCAACGGAAGCGGAAACGGGAGCTCCATTCTGACCAGCTCGCCGACCATTACGCTGAGCGACGGCGCAACGCTAGAGGGCGACGGACTCACCCGCGAGCAACTCGATCTCATAAGCAAGATCATGCAGCAGACGAAGCAGACCAGTGCACAGGTTACCGTCTCCTCGCCCACCAGTGTGAGCTCCTACAAAATCAACACAGAGTCGGCACAGGTCTCGGCGCGGCCTCGTACCTGGAACATGCAGTTGGTAAGCTTGGGAAGAGCCTAGATTCAGTTGACCTTTAACTCCTATAACATGCCACTCTTCGTTTTAGCTCAATAATGCGCAAAACGTAACCGTGACCGTGGAGGATGGCACTGACCTGGTTGCGGCCACTTCCAGTTCACCCGACGAGGCTAAGGACGACGAGCTGAACCAGCAGCTAGTGGCCGCCATCAATCCCCACCTGCTCAATATCGTTAAGATCGACAAGCCAGTTGAGTGCAACCTCTGTCACCGTAAGTTCAAAAATATACCCGCCCTCAATGGGCACATGCGATTGCATGGCGGATACTTCAAAAAGGATCCGGAAACCAAGCGTAGCGAGAAAAAGGACTCCAGCGGACCTCCGCTGCAGACCGCCAGCATTGGTGTGCGTGCCCTCATCGAGGAGAAGATCATAAGCAAACGCAAGGACATCAATAAGGTTATTTGGTATAAGCCCCTGCAAGTACGACCCACACTAATGCAGTCTTCTGTCTCGCAGGGCGCCTTTGTAGTGCCTGCACCACCCGGCAGCACAGCCAACAGCGGAGGCGGCGGCGCCTGCAGCAACAACAACAGCAGCCTGCGTCGCTCCATTAGCGACCTGGAGAGCTTCCTCAATCCGAAGGGCAACACGGGCAGCCTGAGCCAAGCACTGGCCACCAGCAGCAGCACGACCACAGCGGTGCTGCCTGCGGCCACCACCATTAAGAGCAGCAACGGGCTCAGCATTCAGCAGATCGGGCTGCCGCAAAGCATTGAGATCTTCAGCGGAGGTCAGAGACAGCCGAAGACGCTCAGTTTGGGCAGTGGCGCCAATACCATTACGATAACCACCAACAATGTGCCTACCACAACCACCATGAGCGCCCTGACGGCACTGAAGGGCGGCGGTAGCATCGGCGGCGTCTCCAGCCATGCGGATCCCAAGGACTCGACGTTAATTGAGCTGCTCAAGCGCGGCACGCGCATCGCCGTCGCCTCCAAGAAAACACAGTTGCAGGCACCTAACAGTACAAATCTGCTGCTGAGCAATGTCGGCGGCGCGGAGCTCACGACCATTGGCAGCAGCGTCCAGGCGGTCCAGGGCCGGCAGATCATCACGAACAACAATCGCACCGTGATCATACCCTCGGATGTGCACGTGGTATCCACCAAGAGCAAGCTGATCTCGAGCAACGCCCTCACAGCCAGCGGCAGCAGCAGCACCATATGCTCGGCAAGCAGTATCTCGCTGCCGGATGGCACGCCCCTCTCCCTGACCATCGCGCCCAGCCCGGAGAGCCTTGGTGTCGTCGGCGAGGCGAGCAGTATCACAGGCGGCGGAGGTGTCTATACGGTCACCTACACCAGCGATGCGGATGCATCCGATCTGTTTGACAACGCCGAGGTGTACAACGTCTCGGATACGGAAATGCTGCTGCAGACAGTGGACACGATGGAGCTGCTCAACGACGAGGAGAACGAGGTGCACAAGAGCGAGCACTCTGGAGACTTCTCGCTGCTCAGCGAGGCCGGCGACCATGTGCACGCCCAGCTGGTCAAGCTGGAGCCCGAGTCAGGACAGAGCAACACCAGCAGCAACATGAACAAAACGACGCCCCTGCCCACCTTCCAGCAATTCCACTCCAAGGAGATCATCATGCAGAACAGCTCCCAGATCCAGGCCATTGCCAACATGCGTGGGGGCAACACTCTGGGCGTACTCGCCTCGCCGTTGCACTCTCCGCTCGCCTACCCGACGCCGCCGTCCAGCCACGAGAATATGGCTCAGTCCTCGCCCTTCATAGAGGATGCAGCGGCTCAGTTTGTGGACGCCGGGCACACGTTCTTTGGCGACAAGACGGACTTCTCGCACGTCTACTTCAAGACAGACGAGAGCGACTCGATGCAGCAGCTCAGCGAGAACGACAACGAGAAGATCCTCAAGCTGAAGACGGTGCTGGAGGAAAGCAGCTTCGATCCGTCTATCAAGGTAGAGGATCTCTTGAACGGTACCGAGGACGATGCCGAGTGCGACCTGCGCGAGTTCGCCGAGACAAACCTCTCGTTTCTCGACGAGGACCAGGAGTTCCTGAACGACTCGCGAAACGCCACCTCGCCCTTGTCCGAGTCCTTCTTCACCAGCGGCATCGGCTCCGCTGAGGACGTTAAGCAGGTGTTGCGTGAGGTGCTGCCCGATGAAAACATGCAGCTGCAGCTCAGCAGCGAGCAGCAGGGCGATAACATCATCGATCTCTACTATCTGCCGGGGCTGGGTCTGCAATCGCAAATGATGCCCAATTCGGATGATCCGCTGTTGTCCTCCTCGCCGAGAGAATTTGGCCAACAGCGGCAGGGTGTCCACACAACTGCGACTACGGCAGTACAGCCCATGGAGCAGATGCAGTCTGCCACTGTGCTTTACGAGCAACAGCAACAGCAACTGCAGCTGCAACCCCAGCAGCAACAGCAGCAGCAGCAACAGCAACAGCAGCAGCAACTGCAACCCCAGCAGCAACAGCAGCAACAATTGCTCTTGCCACAGCAACCGGCTATTCAATCCGAGCAGCCACAACAGCAGCAGCAGCAGCAATCGGACTTTATGCTGGCCAACTTCACGCCCGTGTCCTGTCAGGCACAGTACATGGACGGCAGTCAGCAGTCGATGATGCTGCAGCCACTGAACAGCCTGCTGCAGCCATTGGCTTACGGCGGCAACAGCTCGTCCAGCGACAAGCAGGCATTCGCCATGCTGTTGAACACCAATGCCGGCCAAACAACTGCACTCGATGCCAGCCTGCTTTTTGCCAGCGGCGACGGCATTAAGAGCAACTGCAGCAAGCCCATTCTGGCCACCTTGCCGGCAGCAGTGGCCACGCCAGTGGTCACTTCGGCACCCAGCGTTTCCAACCTGCAGCCGCTTTCCAACCAAACCAATTCCATATTGAAGCGTCGCCTGCGGTCCAATGGAGCGCAGGATGTGCACAAGTTCTCGAAATTCCACACCCTCTCACCGCACCGGTCAAAGCTGCGGAAGCCATCGCGGACCCACTACACTCCCGCGCCGATACTGAACCCCGACCGCAAAGGCACAGGACTCTATTGCAATGTGCGCAAGCAGCTCGGTCAAGGCATGTTTGACGTGTTTGACGACGACTTTGGTGACCCTGTGGGCCTCGTGGATTTCTGCGATGAGTCCAAGGTGAACCTTGGCTCCACCTACCAGGCGCAGATACCAGCCTGCAAGCCGCCAGACGAGTCCACTAAGGAAACAATGAACGCGGATCTCATTTGGGATCCAAGCGTACAGCTAGACGAGAAGATACTTATGCGCTATATAGATCTCAGCAAGTCGTCGGCCGTACCCATGGGCAGCCACTCCGAGGAGGTGGCCCTGCAAACGCTGCTTGAGGCGAAAGGCAACTCCGCGGCGGCGGTGCTTACACTGCTCCAGACACAGTCCAGCGCATTCCAAATGAAGTGGACTGCCTACGAGCTGGAACAGTTCCTGCGTGGCCTGGAGAAGCATGGCAAGGACTTTGGCAAAATCGCCAGCGAGGTAACTTTATGAAAACACCAAACTATTTCCACTCCTTTTACAGGAAAATATACAAGAGAGAGTAAATAAATAGGTTAGGGATAAAGGAGTTTACTACTCGAATTGTTGATGCTCCGGATATATTTTTAGATATCAATGGAAAAAAAAGATTTAGAATATTTAAATACCCATATCATAATAATACATAATATTTAATGTAATTTTGATGCCCTACGATTTGATAAGTATAAGTAAGTGGAGTTAGGTACAGGATATCTCCTGGTCGGTCACCATTAAATAGCTGAATTTAGCTTGTTAGAATATAAACGATTTTCTTTTGGCCAAGTCTTACAAACATATTTCGTGCCTTTTAGCTGCTTACGAAGAACTGGGGCGAATGCGTGCAAATGTATTATTTTTGGAAGAAGCTTTGCGTTGACTACAAGGTGTCTCACCTAAAAATGGAGCCAGTTCCTGCCAGCACCCCAACGGTGGAGCAGAAGCCCTACGTGTGCGAGATTGCCGACTGCTCGGCGGTAAGTTGTAGTCTTTGAATGCTGCGGCATGTTGAGTTCGGCACGCAGTCACAATGCGCCTTGTCCAGCCCCATACCAAGTCAGCAAGTCCTCATAACTCACGCAGGCTTATATTCTTACTCTCTTTCTTGTACATAACGCTGATTTTCCCGCCCTGCGTTTAATTCCGCGTCTGTGGCCTAACTGTAGAGCTTCAGTTCGAAAGCGGCGCTGCATGGTCATGTCCGCATACACGCTTATGGCAGAAATGCCGGCAACAGCAACAGCAACAGCAATAGCAACAACAACACCAACAACAACACCCACAACAACAACCAGCATGCCACGGCAATTAGTGCCAACAACAACTACAGTTCCAGCAACTGCAACAGCAACAACAACAGCCACAACACCAATAGCAGTAACGCATGCGCGCCCCAGACTAGCAGCACTGGCAATCAGGGCATGAGTGCAACCACAGCAACAACAACAACAAGCTCAAACGTAGCGCACGCAAATGGCAATCATACCACCGGCAACAATGGCAACAACAACAACAGCCCCAATGCAACTGGCTCTAATTTGAGTTCAGTGTTGCTATCAGCAGCAGCTACGACAACAGTATCGACAGCATCAAAAGACAGCAGCAACAGCAACAATTCCCTCATTGCCAAGGACAGCGAATTCCCCTGCAAGGTGTGCGGCAAGTAAGATTCCCCCAAGAAACTATCCACAACAATTCGTATACTACCTAAATTGCCAGCTCATGAACAATTTGAATTTCGCAAGCATATTGAGCGATTTGAGTGCCCGTATTGAGTTAAGACCGTAAAGCACGTTATATCGTAACCGTAACTTTCGTCTCAAGACATATTCGTAATTGAATCCGAAATCTGGGTTGTTATCTAGCTCTTTTGTTTGCCGTTCTCTTAAGTTTTTGTTTTGAACGTCAGTTTTTATTTCAGTTGATCAATCCATCTATAAGTTTTAAAGTAAATTCTACTGTTTACTGACTACATTTTCAAGCTTATACTCTGTCAAGATCTTTCTCCTTCTGTATTTGCTTTGTGCCTTGATTTTGTAGTGTTTCTTACAGCATTTAGTTTATTCCATGTAACGATTCCAAATTTTCATGCCGTTTAGTTAGCGTTTTTATTAAGCGATAATAATTGTTGTTATTGTTGTTGTATTGTATTTACTGTTCCATGACGCCAATCCAAACCAAACTTAACAAAACTCAAACTATATTTACAATACGCGTGTCTACTTAAACCATCAAATCAATAAACAATTCAATAAATTGCAATTTTAAAGCGAAGAGTCACAAGTCGCAAATAGGCGTTACTGAAATCAGCACATCGCAGTGTTAGCCACTGGGCTAATCGCTAGGCCCACGACGGCAGAACCAACGGTAAGTATTTGATTTGGAATTTTATGTTTTCACTTTGGGTTTCTTTCATTTCATTTCTTTTTGTCTCTTAATTACCTCCAAACTCTTTGTTCCTTGATTTTATGTATTTTTTTTTAATAAATGCAGCGCCAAATGCCATTTGTATTTAATCTTTTGTAAATATAATACCCAAATAACCGTTTCTGGGAAATTCATTCATCGACTTTAACCAATTTCTAAATGTGAAATTCCTTCACATGTCGGAGCTTGCTTTATGCGTGATCCTGAGAAGCTGATTGGCTAACAATTTTAACAATTTTGTCCAAATTTTTCTCTTATTTATATACAGTACATACCGCTTATATGCAACAGCAAAAATGCATTGAATTCACCGCATATAAGCAACATTTCCATAAATGCGATAGCTTATATTTCCAATAAAATAAGGGATTTGTACTGTATACATTTTTATATATAGATATACATATGTATTACGCTTTCGTTCCGAGATCACAACTGAAGAGTCGCCGCAATTGTATTTATTTTTCTATAACATTCCAGCGCACATAACTCTTACCTCTTTCGTTCTCTTATAACGAGACATTATTTTCTATTTTATGTTTTAAAACTATCAAACAAAACTCTGTACTCTCCATAGTAAATAATAACAACAAAGCAATTTATCTCCACACAAGGCTAAGTAACAAAAACCCAAAAGAAAAATAAAAATAAAAAAATAGACCAACAAAAAAAAAACAAAAACAAATAGAACAAAGTGCTTTTCGTATATTTGCATGCCGCCCTTGTCACCGCAGAATCTATACATTTATGCATGCACTTTAGATATAAACTACTCTCTGCTTTATCTGTGTTTTTATCTCTGCTACATCTAGTGTCCATGGTATAAACTATAGTTTGCATTTTCGTTAAAGTACTTACTGTTCCTCTAGCTGCCAGACTCTAATATTCGTCACTTTCCACTCTTCTGTCTTGTATTTGCCAGAGTCTTTAATAAAGTCAAGAGTCGCAGCGCTCACATGAAAACACATCGAGTTCAAGAAGCGGAACAATCATCCAATTTAAAACAGCAATCGTCTACAAATGGAAATGCGACTGCAATAGCAGTAGCAACAGCATCCGCAGCAGCAGCAGCAGCAGCAGCATTAGCAGCAGCATCCGCATCAGTATCCACTTCAACATCGACACCCCTTGCAGTAGCGGCTAAGACCACTACATCAACATCTTAGATATGGAGCAGCCAGGCCCCAACATCGATTGACAATCGCGATAAGCAAGCAGCAAGCATTGTTTACCAGTCTTAGAATTTAATCATAGTCTTCAGTCAGAAGAGAAAACAAAAATACAGAAATTAAACGAAACTCAGAGTTGAATGTGTATTATAAGTAAATGAATATTGTAATTTTGATGTATTTAGCAGTTAAAGGCATTTTTCTTATTCATACTTTTCACATGTTTTCTACACGCTCTTCCTATCTATTCATCTATCTATCTGGCTACCTATCTAGCTATCTATATATCTATCTCAACTAGCCAACTCTTTGACTTGATCTGTAGGTCAAGTCTAAGCCACAATTTGTACATACATATAACTAACATTGGAGCAAGTTCAAATCGAATTGTTATTAACTATAGTAGGCAAATGCAATATTTGTGTTACATACTTACATATACCTACCGTATTTTTATAGTAGGCCTTTTCTCTCGACTCTCGACTCGACTGTAGTTTTAACTTTAATCCAAATCAACATTGATTTTATCTAGTAGCGCGTACGTACTGTTAACTACATGTTTTTCTACTTAAGCTAGTTGCATCACATTTCACAGATACTTTATTAGTGCGATACATGTTTAGGTTGTAAGAGTTACGATATGTACTTATGAATATGAACTATATAAGTATATATACACATATACGATGATTGTTGTTTTAGGTTTTAAGCTGCAATTCAGCAATTTCAAGCAGTTAAATTTAAACTTTTATTGTACTTACACTTCAAAACTATTGAAATACATATTGCTATATGTGAAGCAAATAAAAATTCTAGTGAAATCAAGTGATATTGAGTGAGATCAAAAACGATTTTAGCTAAAAAGAAAAACAAAAGTGAAACTCAAATTGAAAAATTTTAACTTTTAACGCCAAGTTGTAAATAGAAACTACATATATGGTACATACATACATGAATATAAGTAGATAATTATATTGTGAATATACGTATATACATACATAGCAAATTCTATACATACAATATACATATGTATCTAATAAGTAAATGTTAATTTAATGTTTCTCCAAACGCATAAAAGACATAATATCTATCGATAAATCACAGACACACATACACAAAAAACACACACACACACACACACACTCGAAAAGTAAAATTATAATAAATTCTTTTTCGATCAGCCCCAAATACATACAACACATAAAGTTTTTAATAGGTATACTTATAAGCATATATTAATTATTTACATGCATATGTACATGTACTTAATTGGTGCAACAGTAAATCTGCCAGTAAAATGAAGAATAACAACAACAACAAGAATCACACGTTTTCCATTTGGACAGTGAGCTAATGTACTACAACAAATAGATCAATTGAGTGTACGAAATAAATGTTTACGTGGCCAGTGGTATATTAAGACGTAAATAAGAATAATGTAATATAATGTAACGTAAATGTAACAAAATCTACTTCTGCGAAATCTACTTGTATTTAGACTTACATCAAACTATTGAAACCGACACAAACAAACTCTTAGCAATTTCCAAGGTTGTAATTTGCTTATTGTGTATGCGAAATTATTATAGCATGTCGAACAATAGGACATCTAGTGTAAACAAATATTAATAACAGTACAGTCCTGCAACTCAAATACTCAAGCCAACATGATGTGACTGTAGGATGCAGGTTACTGCTATACAAATAAGTTCCGATGCACGTGCTTCGGCCAGTCTATCTTTTACTCATGCCAATGTATTTTTTGAACTTTAACCCTTCGTTAAATATCTTGCATAATTGTTTGGTATTTGTGAGTGTAATGTATGTATTACTTGCAATACAAATATATCCATATGTAGATACATAATTGCGTATGTGTGCAATTGTAATCAGCTACAGCTACAGCTAAAGCAACCCACCACTAAGCACCTTCAGAACTGTTTGTTGTGGGCTACAAAAGCCGCTTAAAGACTCTTCTCGACCTAGTTACAACACTATTTTTGTACTACACGTATATACGCCTACTTAATTGTATGTGGCATATGTTAGCAGATAAACGTCTCCTCCAAAGAAACGTACATACATACATACAATAGACACTAAAAAACAAAACAAACAACAAAAAAAAAACAAAAACAAAATCGAAATTCTAATGATCAACTTTTGTTGTGTGCATTTTCTCTACAAATTACTTAACACATAGACAATTTCCAATCCTTTATTACAATGCTTAACTTTAATTTATGATTAAATGATAAAAAAACAAAAAAACAAAAACAAATATATAAGATAAATGCCTTCAAGCGTAAGTGTTAAGTATTATGAATAAAGTCTTAAAATATATGCTTAAACACAAGTATATACCATAATAATAAGTAAGTCCTTAGCTGTATTATTTAAGTAACTTTAAGTAAGATTCGGAACTTTGTTGCTTTATAAAAAAGTTTCCTAAAGACAAAAAGCCATTTGAAAAAATAAGAACAGAGTGTAATAATATTTAACATACTGCATAATAGACTAAGCTGCAAGTTCTAAGCCCTACCATCTAGTCAAAAAATAATTTCTTACTTAAATCATTTTGGTTTTATATACATAATTTATTTTTATGTTTTATTTACTGTGCCATATTTTTCCTTTTCTATTGATTAAATATTTTTATGTTATTTAAATGCAATTTGTGTGTACTTTTTATTCCCAAGTCGAAACGCAAACAAAGTAGATATGACAATCTGTGAAATGTATTTTGTGCTATATTCACTTTCCTCTAATTTGAAAAGAAACTGCAATCTTAGCGGCGCCAGCACTTTATTCGAATACTCTGCGTTGTGATTGTTCATTAAGTGTACGAGTATGTAATAATATACTATTTATAAACAATACACACATACACTTATACAACTAACTTATATGCATACTATAAAATCTGTACATAAACCAAACGTAAGCTGGATCTGCACGCGCTCTTGGGCCACTGACTTAATTTTAGCTCAAAACTCAATCTCAAGTGAATTAACAATATAAATCTCGAATAGTTAAGATTTGATTGTACTTATGTAGGATTTACATATATGTATGTGCAGACATCACTTTCTAACAATAATTTTAATATATAAATTAAATAAATCCAGAACCGCAGAACTTCTTTTATGGAGTTTTTATAAAAAAGGCAACTGAATTACTTCGAGATACAATACAAAAAAATCTTACTGAAATAAAAAACGATTGATAATAGTTCTTAGACATATCAATTTAATTTAAACGCAAAAACCAAAATATTCTTAAAGAAAAAAAAATCCAATAAGAAAGGCATTCAATATATGTATACATAGTAAATACGGAAATCATTATGTAAATTGCTATGGATGATTGCATTCCTGTTTAGCGTATAAGTGACATTTTAGGCAAATTGCCGCAATGCAAATATGTATCTTCGGAAGGCACATTCTATAGGTCTGACGAACTAGTGATGAACGATGTCTGAATTATGGGCACATATTTTGGGTGTATATTTTTAATTATTTGGGTAGAGATATCAGTATTTAGACTGATAATTTTTCTTCTATATTTTAGTATTGATTTGAAACTAGAAATATGAAACATACGATTACAATCAATCAGTCGAATGTTTCTTTAGTTAAAATTCATTTTCAATTATTTTGTGCCATACGAGATTCTAGCCAAGATCATCGCATTTTATCCAGACCTATTGCGCCTGCCAAATTAAATGCATCGCAAAGTTCTTTACAGCTCAGTATTACCGACACGATCAATATGGGAACTATTTGGTAGTGTCCCGAATCTCCAGCTCATCTTCGAGCAGTGCGAATGCATAAAGAAAGTACCATATACAAGTACACAACTCACAGACGTAAGTTTTAACTGTAATATGCAAATCTTTTATAAACAAAGAAACTGTTACTTTATGGCATTAGTTGAAATGCTATAACCTCTTGTTGAACGTAAATTGTACTTAGCATGTAAATTCTCTAAAATACAAAACACGCAGACACACATATTTATATTGTACTAATATTATTGAGATAGTAAGAAATATTTTACGGTACATACATAACCATATGTATGTGTACAAATGCATAAATGTAAACATAAAAGTTTTCATGGTTGTAACTGATGATCAAAATAGGTGTTAATTGAAATGAAAGCCAAATGGATTTTACATGCTATCATTTAAACGCAAAACTGCTTTAACTTTGCTTTACTTTTTGGTAGCTAATTATAACAAATGTAAATTTTTGGCACACAACTAATACTTTTTTAACGAAACCAAATCGAATCGAAAGCGAAAGCGAATGCGAAACAAAAACGAAAGCTCTTTAGTTACTGTATTGAAGATAACTAAGATACTTAGTTCTTATACACATGCAAAAAATTCTTTACACTTAAATTTGATATCAAGCTAATTAAAGTAAAGATATTTGAGAATCATGAATATTCCCTCCAAATAATTTTTAAAATTATGTATTGCTAAAATGGTTAAAAATGTTCGACCTTGGCTGCATCTCTGATAATTATAATGGAATGTAAAGTTTTTAGCATATTGAAGCAATTGTCTAATAATGATGACATATTGTATTTAGCATGATGTTACCAGTTATATTTAACATTAAAATAATTATGATTATTATGATTATTGTGTATTGTATGTGTGTGTGTAACGTATGTTGTACATGTAAACTCCTAAAAAAAAAAACAAAAAGCAAAAAAAAACGAAACTGTGGCTCTTGCCATTAAATTGTAGTCAATTCTTCGAATGCATTAGGTTAAGTGAGAAAAAAGAATACAAAAATGTAAGAAAGCATAACTCTAAAACAAAATGTACCGTCAGGATGATGACGACGATGATGATAATGATGATATATGGACACTATTTTCTAAAAATATTACAACAATAATTTATTAATTTGTTGACAATTTTATACATACATGCATACATACATATGTATACACATATACAGTTACTTTTGTTAGCTAGCAAAACGACAACGAGAACTTAGGTAGCGCTGAGGTAGTTAAACTTTATGAATGTTGTATCCAACGCCCAAGTCCGGTACACCCATTAGAGAAATTTGTACAGTCAAGAACCCTGCCTCACAGACGGACGGACGATTCACGATGAACGCACGGGCTGTTATCGTTACCATTACCGTTACCTACCTAGTTAGCAATGTCCGCAGTCTCCTTAGACAAACTTACACACAAGAACACACCGAACACACACTCTCTTACAATTTGTTGTATTCGTTGTACTCTGCCATTTTTGGTGTGATATTCTATTGGTTGTGCGGCTGTTTTAAAGTCGTTATACACATTGTTGCATTTCTACAAAACGAAACTGAAATAAACGTTTGTAATGGGTTCAACTTCATTTTCCTGATGTTGCTTTAGTTATACGAACTTATAAATGCATATGTACTATATTAGGTGTTTATTTGTATAAGTTTTATCTGTGGAAACAAACTGTAACAATTTGTTAACTACTTATTTTAGTCCATATGTTACATACCTTTAGGTTTAAGCCGTGTAATTTAATCAAAAATCATTTGAGCAACTTTAATGGAAATGAAGAAAACTTACAAAGAATCTAGTAAAAAAATTTAAAGTGGAAACACAAATAAACTGGTGGTCATAAAACAAACAAGTTAATGAATGTTTTGGTTATTAATAATGTTTTTACAAACAATTGGGTATTTGAATTTCAGATCGGATTAAATATACTGCAATGGTTCGGAAATAAGCTAAGAAAGCTTAACGGAGACAAGCACCAGCAATGCTTGAGCTTTTTTTTTTGCAGTTTGCAATTTTGTCTCTTTGTCTGAAATTTGCACTCTCTCTTACTCAAGCGCTCTCCATCACGTTGTTAGCTTTGTCGTTGTCCTTTGCTTTCGCTTTCGCACTCGTTTATTTAGTTCAGTGTGTTCAGTTGCGTTTTGGCTTCATATCCTGTCGTTGTCGCAGTCGCTGTTGTCCTTTGCTGACGCGCACCGCGCTTACCTGAGCTACCGCAGTTCGTCTTTGAGTGCATTTGGGGTCGCCTACCGTCAAATAAGCCAAATAACCGACATTTATCAGTTTCTCGCAGTTTCCCACATTGTAGTGCACCGAATTATATTGTCAAAAGCGTTGCTTGGTATATATAACTGTTCTATCAGTGGTGGTTAGGCTTAAGTTCGACCGCCTAACGCAGCTCACGTCTAGTTTTTACTGCACGCCCACCCCCGTCCGGTCCGCCAATTATCGTTTTCGCAGTGCGTCCGGCTGAAACGGCTTCAAAATTAACTACTCAAAGTATCATCACAACGCTATGTCCCTCTCGGCCATAGCCAAGGTAAGTCCAGTGCGAATGGCGCTAAAAACGTGTGCCTTGTTTGCTAAAAAATACTTCTTGAAAACTCACTCATACTACCCTGTCAGTTGCTGCCCCTGGCTTGAGTCAAACTCACACTGCCCGCGTGCGTGTTCCGAACATGCGCAGAGCGAAAGCTTTTTTCGCTGGCGTTCACACATCGAAATGGCGCGAACAGAGTTGCTAGGCTGAGTGGTGCCCACGACAAAATGGACATGTACTGGGCGATAGTCGGGCTCGGCAACCCTGCGGTTCGGGTTCAACTCAAACCATGGTGTGGCGAGCGCTCAGCAGCAACCCCTAAAAACACACCCCAGCGAAGCTTGTGAGCCATTTTGTGCTGCGCTCGCGCTGACTCTTGAGCGCGGTGCTGCGGACGACTGCGAGTGTCCTTGGCGCGTCGTACTGACTTGCTTTTGCCTGATAGCAACCAGGACAACGTCAACTTGGTTAAGGTTAATGCCCCTAACCGACCTTGATGTACGACACACATCGGCACTCGGCGCCGACTCGGCCTACTGGGGGCTCCCTGTCTCTCGCTGGGTACTACTGACTTTACTTTCACATGGGTTCAACGAACTTTTAGGCAACATATTATGCTTTCTACATACACACATTATATCTGTGTGTGCCAGTGTAGGCAGTCGTTCGTTCCCGGAATTTGGCTGCTTTTCGGTCAAATAGGATAGGGTCCTTTATATACATACACACACACATATATTTATACACAAGTATGTGTATTATTTTGGCGCTGGTCCGGGCCTTGCCTCTTATTACTGTTGCTCTGAACAGTTCGGTTTTCGGTGCAGGCGGTCAGTCTGTGCACAGCTTTCTTCCCGTTTGCAGCAATAGCAATTAACAGAAGGCTTTTACATGAATCATGTGGGTATACGGAAAACCACAAGAGGGAAAACCGAAATTGTGCTTGTAACTATAAAATAAATCGGCATAGCTTTGGTTTTTACTGTAATATTAAATTAGTAATTTGATAAAAAGTCGAAGTTTGGTTTAACTGCTTTCTCGGTGATTCGTAAAATGTACTATATATAAATTTAATTACCTTTAATTTAAATACAGCGTAAAGTTAAACAAGCTTCTATTCTTTGATATACTTATGTGTATAAATGCATTTGAACTGGAATACTTTTAGGCTTCCTTAGAAGAAAAAAACGAAATAATTGAAAACGAAAATTTTGAAAAGTTCTATTTTTGTGAAAGGTTTATTTTTGAAATATTGCATATTATTATGTTTTTGGCGATTTTACTTATTGCTGACCATTTGTGATGCAACTATTTGTAACCGAAAATAATGAATCGAATTGGTACAAATAAATATCTCAAAAATTGGGAAATGTAAAAAAAATGAATGATTCATTATTTAAATCGTAACTTGATTATAAACGGGCTATCAATTTTGTATTTACGTTATTGAATTTATGCAGAAAGTCCCAATAAAAACTATTTCCTTAATATAAAAACAGATAATAAATAGAAAGGTTTTTAAGGATTATACTAAAAGTCGAAATTTTGAGAAGACAAAGATAATCAGAATAAGACTTTAAATCGACAAATTCACGTAATTTTGTCTTCTAAGGTAAAATAAATTGTTTAAAGGCGCATTAGGCTCTTTGCCTTTAAGAAATATGGAGCTAGTTTCATTTGCATCACTGTATGCCAGCTTTGAAACAGGTGTGGTGGAACCTCAAATCATATATACATTTATACATACGTCTATTTGTTATCAGCACCTACTACTATTAATAAAACAGTGGCATAAATTTAGCTGCAGAAAGAGAAACAACAAGCAAACTGGTTTGACCAGATTACCTCTTAAAATAAGTATATGCACTTGTGTAGCTCGTTATCAGTGGGCAACCTGTTCTGTTTTGTGTCGTCTTATAGTATTTATTTATTCAAATGAGCCACATATCGCAAGAAATAGGTCTGATACGGAAAGTGGCTGACTGAAGGTTTCATTTGGCTGTCAGCACACCACGATGTGGCAATCCAGCAATAAGTAATTTTTTTTAACATGTCGACTAACCCTGTTTCTGTCGATACACAGCCAATACTCTACTCGTATTGGCGCAGCTCGTGCTCCTGGCGCGTTCGGATTGCGATGAACCTTAAGGAAATACCCTACGACATCAAGCCTATCAGTCTCATCAAGTCGGGCGGGGAGCAACATTGCAACGAGTACCGCGAAGTCAATCCTATGGAGCAGGTGCCGGCACTGCAAATTGGTGAGCACAGCTGATGCCAATGCCGGCGCCTAGTAAAAATAAATTTAATTTACGTTCACCTCCAAATAGATGGACATACACTGATCGAGTCGGTGGCAATTATGCACTACCTGGAGGAAACACGTCCCCAGCGTCCTCTTCTGCCACAAGATGTCCACAAACGGGCCAAAGTACGCGAAATAATTGAGATCATTTGCTCCGGCATTCAGCCTCTTCAAAACCTCATCGTTCTAATCCACGTGGGGGAGGAAAAGAAGAAGGAATGGGCACAGCATTGGATAACACGTGGTTTTCGCGCAGTGGAGAAGGCACTGTCCACCTCGGCTGGCAAATACTGTGTGGGTGATGAAATCTCAATGGCTGATTGCTGCCTTGTGCCGCAGGTTTTTAATGCCAGGAGGTAAGTCTAACCTAATCGAAATCTAGATAAAAAGTCGTTTCAACTAGTGTTTCTCAGATTCCATGTCGACTTGCGCCCATATCCCATTATATTGCGCATTGACCGCGAACTGGAGAGCAACCCGGCTTTCCGAGCTGCTCATCCTTCCAATCAGCCGGACTGTCCACCGGAGCTGCCCAACAAATAGAATTTTCCGACGACAACTGCAAAGCGCCGTAAAACTAAAAAGTGAATTGCAGTTCGTAACAAAGAGAAAACTTGACAGTGGGGCAACAAGAAATGTTTGGAGCTAAAGAGTCAGCTTTAGAGGCGGAGAATTCATTGAGAGAAACAGTCGGATGTGATTCAAAAAATTGCTAACAGCATTTAACTATGCATAAATGCATAAAAATACTATCGATAAAAAATAAAATTTTAAATGGCATGCAAACAAAACAATATAAATTATCCTCAAAATTTTTTTTATGATTTTCCTTAGTTTTTAAATTGAAAAATGGTCTAAAAGATTAACTCATATATTAAAATGTATTTTTATGAATTTTATTTAGGCTAACAGAAACAAAACAAATTCAAGGAGAACTCACGAAGAAAAGCAAAATTTAATTCAGGGATTTAAAAAAAAACCAAAAATAGTTTTAGTGCACATATACATTCTATAAACCAATATGCACAAATGTATACACGTATACATATGTAAGGAAGGAAAGTAGGGCGCTTTACAAAGTAACTTTTTGAAAAGTACAAAACTTCAGTCAAAGAGGAAGTAAACTCCACTAGCAGGCATTCTGATTGTAAAATTAAACAAAAAAAAAAATAAAAATTTAAAAAATATGTAAGTAAAAGAAATTTACATTTATTTAATACTTTCCATACCTTAGGCATTAAATCAGGTCTAACGCTACGGATACTAGAGTTCTCATGTGACTATATATAAATAAATGTCTCTTTGCTACCAAATGTGTATGAACAAATTATATGTACAATTGTATTATTTTCTCTCATTTGAAAGCATGAAACAAACGATAACTCTAAAAATCATCTTCACACAAATATGTCTGCATTAGTTGATTATAATACACGCATTAATTGATCCACAATTTGATATCACAGTATATCCTGTACCATTTAAAGAACTGCCTGATTTCACATACAAACCGACTAACATATACTATGTTAATATCCATTAAATTGTAACAGTTCCAAATATAAACTACGTATTAAAAAAATAAACTTCTTACTAAACTTAACCGGTTTGATCGTTTATCTTTACTTAAAATCGGCGTTCCTCCATTTGCTATGTAGCATACTTTGAGGAGTGGCATCTTATTCATATGATACAGATATCGTACGATAGTGTACCGATAGTGCCAATCGCTAATCGCTGAGAAGAGGTTCTCCAGTCACCTGAATTGTGTTGATCTGTAAACAACTTTACTTGTTGTACTTAGAATATACAAGTTAACAGAAGTCAACGCAAGTGCAAATGTAAATTGATATCACACCAGCCACAGAAGCTGACATTGCTCTGGGCCGGATGTCTTGCACAACGGCAGCGCACGAGGCGCAAGCTAAGCATTTTAGCGGCCGTTGTGAGTTGAATCCAATAGCTTAAGTCTTTTCTATTTGTATCCCTTAGCTTTAGTTTTATTTCGGTTTTTGATTGCGGCGCATCGGCCCAATGTAACTGATGGTTATCTTCAATCACTGGTCCGAGCGACCTAGTGATTAATAAATGATTAATAAATATTTAATTGGCGCCCAACGTTTTTCGAACCATTTTATAATTTGGACACTCTGCGCTGTGCAGTGTCAAATAAAATAATCGACCCACCAGTGCGAATAACAAAGCTGTGCCTGACCTACGCTAATTTTGGTCATTGACACAAGTGCAATTAAAATTCCCTTGTTACACTGAAGCCGCTGGAGCTCTTCGGGCAGCGACTTGTCACCAACCTAGCGCGCAAGCGGGTTTGGGCAGCGAAGAACATTGTCACTCATAGGCGGCAGCGGGGGATCATTCGTGACCGCGGCGTGGGAAGCAGCAGCAGTAGTAGTAGCACATAGAGCCCTGCTAGGACCAACTAAAATGTAAGTGGGCCGTCATTTGGCGTAAACTTTTTTCAATCCGCGTGAATTTAAGTTAGAAATCTAAAGTAAAAAAATCAAAAAATACATAAAAATAAAAATTGCAACACGTAATTGTGCTCCCAGTTCAATTTTGAGTGACGTTATTCTGCATCCATCAGCAACTTTCGATAAGCATTCGTTGACAGTATTTATTTAATTTGCTGTGGTTAATCTGCCCTTGAAACTGTGTTGATATTATTGTTGACAGCGTAGCCCATGAACAACGCGTTTCGCTGTTACAGGGACCGTTTAGCGCGGGGATCAGAGTCAGACGACTCCGCTACTATAGGTAGGGAAACAGAACCGCAGCCTGCTCTCTCGCGAGAAATCGCGGACAACAAACGAAAAATAGGAATGGATCCAGACCAGCTTAAGGCTGTGGTGCAGGCCGCAGTGGTCAGCGCCTTGGAGGCACAGAGCGTACGTCAACTCTAGCGCTCCTCAATCCTATAAAAGAATAGCCACGTCTGGACGTTTAAGCGGCCAACTCAAATGTGGCTCAGTAACGGAACCAATCGAGTTCCACAGGTGCGTGGACGTTAACTTTACATATGTTGATTGCGCCGACGCGCCCGTTGCAGTAAAAGACGCATTTCTTAAGATGCTAAAAGTAGACACAAAGCCTTTGCGGATCGGGAAGAAGCACTTCCCTGCAATACGTCAGTGGTGGCCACTATCAGGACCACTGACGAACAACCAGTTTATGTCCGATTGTATCCCTATCCTATGGGAGCAGCAGAATTTGTTAACAAAGAAATACAAAGCCTTCTAAAAAACGGCATCATTAAAACAATCTGTTTCCCCCTATAACAACCCCGTTTGGGTGGTTGACAAAAAGGGCACAGATGAGTTTGGCAACAAGAACATGTCTTGTAATGGATTTTCGAAAACTCAATTAGAAAACCATTGCTGATAGATACCCCATGCCTAATATTCCAATGATCCTTGCGAATCTTGGTAAGGCCAAATACTTTTCGACACTGGATTTGAAATCCGGCTACCACCAGATCATGCTAGCAGAGCGTGATCGTGAGAAAACAGCTTTCGCTGTTAACGGGGGAAAGTACGAAATTTGCCGACTTCCCTTCGGGTTGAAGAATGCAGCCAGCATCTTCCAAAGAACTGTCGACGACATACTGCGTGAGCAGATTGGCAAATCTTGCTATGTCTATGTCGACGATGTCATAGTCTTCTCGAAAGATGAAGATTCCCATGTCAAACATGTGGAGTAAAGTCTTAAAGAGCCTGTACGAGAGTCTCCAAGGTAAAATCGCGGTTTTTTAAGAAAAGCGTAGGTTTTCTTGGTTTTGTGGTAACCAGCAACGGAGCCACAACAGACCCGGAAGAGGTAAAAGCAAATAAAGAGCACCCAGAACCAAAGAATGTTTTCGAAGTTAGATCATTTCTTGGCTTGGCCAGTTAGGTGTTTCATCAAAGACTTTGCCTCAATAGCAAAGCCCATTTCTTACGACCTAAAGGGTGAGAATGGGTCAGTTAGTAAGCATAGATCGCGAAACATCCCAGTAGAATTCTCCGATCTTCAGCGTCACGCTTTTGAAAAGCTGCGCAACATTTTGTCCTCAGAAAACATCATGCTCCGATACCCTGACTATAAGAAGCCGTTTGGATCTAACGACAGACGCTTCAGCCTACGGCATAGGAGCAGTGCTTTCACAAGAGGATCGCCCTATCTCAATGATTTCCAGAACATTGAGGCCCCCAGAGGTGACCTACGCCGTTAACGAGCGGGAACTATTGGCCATAGTTTGGGCTCTTAGCAAGCTACGTCACTACCTATATGGTGTAAAAGACATAAACATTTTCACGGACCACCAGCCGTTAACTTTTGCCTTATTTGAGTCAAACCCGAGCCAAAATTAAAAGAAAGCGCGCATTGAGGAAACGAATGCACGAATGTTTTATAAGCCAGGCAAAGAAAATTTAGTTGCTGATGCGCTATCGCGACAGCAATAGCACAATTGAGTCGACTGAAAAGCCGCTCAATTGTTTCGAAAACAATTCAACGGCCAAATACCCGAGAAAACAGGAGCCAGGGGAGACGCCGATTCCCGAGACTCCTGGTGAACTTCTGCATATTGATATTTTTTCCACAGACAAAAAGATTTTTTTGACATGTGTTGACAATTTTTCTAAATTTGCAGTCGTACAACCAATTCAGTCGCGCACTATCGAGGACTTGAAAGTCACGCTGCTGCAGCTCATGAATTTCTTTCCGCGAGCCAAGACAATGTATTGCGACATCGAGCCTTCACTGAATTCACTGACAATAAAGACCCTGTTGTTAAACAACTACGGAGTCCATATTGCTAATGCACTTCCGCTGCATAGCACCTCCAATGGCCAAGTCGAGCGCTTCCATAGCACTCTGGCCGAGCTTGCGCTTTGCCTCGAGCTGGACAGAAACACTAATGACTCAGTCGAAATCATAATGATGGCTACGGTTGAGTATAACAAGACAATACATTCAGTTATCAACAAGAGACCTGTTGATGTCATCCGTGTGCCCGCAAGTGAACCTCAGGAGGAAATATCACAAAGTTAAAGAGTGCGCAAGACGCGCTCCGAGCCAGGCTGAAAATAGGGTTTTTTAAGTAGGAGAGGAAGTCCTAGTAAAGAGAAACCGCAGGCTGGGCAACGAGCTCACGCCCTTTGTGAAGAACGAGTCGTAGAGGCAGACCTTGGCACGACCGTTCTCATTGGAGGGAGGGTGGTCCATAAGGACAACCTTAAGTAGGGCGAGAGCTAAAATTAAATATTGACCCTACGCAACTTGACATTAGTTTTAAGTTTCAATATTTTGCGCCACTTGGCATTACCTTTAAGATTTTAAGCCATTTGGCGCTATCATTAGGATACACATATTAATAGTACAGTCCGTTTTGTCTGTTTTCCGCAAGTCAGGGTTTCTCTCTTTCTCGTGGGTGCTGCGGCGCGAGTGACCGATTACTCACATGCCAAATATATCCCCATTGTTGAGGGCGAAGTTCTGGTATGGGAAGAATTCAGGCACACCGCAAACATCTCTAAATATGAGAGAATGGTGAAGGAAACAATGGGGCTGTGTGAAATGTTTCCGCAGTCACACATGAAGAAGCTCCTAAGCGTGGATGCCGCCCACCTCAGAGATATGGTAGAAGCGCTTGGAGTGCATCACAGGGTAGCAAGGAGCTTGGACTTTTTAGGCACAGCCCTCAAAGTAGTTTCAGGAACACCGGACGCTAGTGACTTTGAACAGATTAAATTCACAGAGTTACAATTGGTGAACTCCAACAACAGGCAGGTAGCTATAAACACGAAAGTTCAAGAGCAGATCAACCAGCTGACGTCAACCGTCAACACAATATTAAAAGCTGCAAAGAAGAGTCAAGTCGATTCTGGTCATTTGTATGAGACGCTCCTAGCGCGTAACAGAATGTTGCTGATGAAAATGCAGAATTTATTGCTCGCGGTGACCCTTGCTAAAATAAACATAATAAGCCCAAATATATTAGATCACGCGGATTTAAAATCTGTTTGGCTAGATGAACCCACAGGTACTCCAATAGCTGACCTTATGTCCGTTGCGTCCGTTAAAGTGTTACAGTCCACAAACGCCCTTCATTTTATAATTAAGTTTCCAAAAATCAAAATGGCTTGCAGAAAGGTGATGCTGTATCCTGTCGCTCACGAGAATGCTGTACTACAAATCGATGATAATATTATAGCTGAATGTGGAGATCAAGTGCTCGCTCTTAAAAATTGCACTTCAACGCCTGGAGGAACCTTTTGTCAACTATCACCTAATAGCTCTTTTGCCAGAGAGCTTCATGCTGGTGGTTCGGCAAGCTGTCAGATACAGCCGAGTCATCTGGACCCGATCACATGGGTAGATGACGGAATTCTGATCATCAACAATCGGCCTGCTACAGTTTGCATTGACAACGGCACTGAGACTTGGGTTTACGGAAGCGAATCTCACCACGTTCAACAAGTGGGCTCGAATCAACGAGACCAAATATCCGAATCTCAACAGTGTTCAGAGCAAGTTCCCGGCATTGCAGCATCTCCCCTTCTGAACGTCACCGGTCACCAGGACGCACTAAGTCTCCATTATCTTCATCGTTTGAATGAACGTAACTTGAAGATCATTAAAGAAGTCAAAGACGAAATCGGAAGTGTCAACAGCGTTGTAATGACCTTTTGGTTGGGAGCTGTTTGTTGCGCTATAATATGCGCCGGAATCATCTATCATCGGTACAGGAAGAACGTGGTCACACCTAAGAACATCAGAGAGGTGATCGCCGAGATAGGAACGGCCGAGGGCGGCCTTTACTTAGGGGGGAGCAGTTAACAGAAGTCAACGCAAGTGCAAATGTAAATTGATATCACACCAGCCACAGAAGCTGACATTGCTCTGGGCCGGATGTCTTGCACAACGGCA
This sequence comes from Drosophila colorata, assembly GCA_035041545.1. Lineage (NCBI taxonomy): Eukaryota > Metazoa > Arthropoda > Insecta > Diptera > Drosophilidae > Drosophila > Drosophila colorata. Next base: position 2,124,829 of record JAWNLD010000680.1, on the reverse strand, counting down.
GCGCACGAGGCGCAAGCTAAGCATTTTAGCGGCCGTTGTGAGTTGAATCCAATAGCTTAAGTCTTTTCTATTTGTATCCCTTAGCTTTAGTTTTATTTCGGTTTTTGATTGCGGCGCATCGGCCCAATGTAACTGATGGTTATCTTCAATCACTGGTCCGAGCGACCTAGTGATTAATAAATGATTAATAAATATTTAATTTACATATATTTTTCATGGATTAAATCGGACAAACAAATCATCGAACTGTAAATCTAAAAGCAGTTTTACTGATAGTTCCTCGTATTGTATTATCGCTGGACCTTGGGTTTACTTGAAACTACAAAGGTTTGCATTTCAAAATGAGTGCCTTGAGGAAATCTGCTGGGATGTGGCTTCATATGGCTAAAAATGGGACTCGCACATCAAGTTCTCTAGTTTCCATTGATGCAAAGCCAGTGCTCTATTCGTACTACTACAGCTCTTGTTGCTGGCGAGTTCGCATTGCGTTGGGATTCAAAAAGATTCCATACGACATTCAGCCGATAAGTCTGACTACGGCCGAGGCTACACGGCCACACACTGCTATACCAATGAATATCGGGAACTGAACCCAATGCAACAGGTACCTGCGCTGCATATCGGTGAGTATTGGACAGGTCATAAATCGCATGCTCAATGGTAACTTACGGTTTTTTGTACACTTGTGCTTAGATGGTCATACACTTTGCGATTCCGTGGCCATAATGCACTATCTAGATGAGACCCGACCGCAGCATCCATTACTGCCACACGATCCGCTCAAGCGAGCCAAAGTGAGTGAGATTGTTCAGATCATTTGCTCTGGTATTCAGCCGCTGCAAAATCGTCTTGTATTGGAACACCTGGGTAAGGAAAAGAGCATGGAGTGGGCTCAGCATTGGATATCGCAAAGCTTTCGCGGTCTGGAAAGGGTGCTATCCGCCTCGTCCGGCAAATATTGTGTAGGAAATGAGATCTCCATGGCTGATTGCTGCCTTGTCCCCCAGGTGTTCAACGCTAAAAGGTGCGTCGCAAAACTTATAGTTAGCTTAATCTTATATAATTAACCTCTGTCTGCAACCGCTCTTAGATACCGTGTCGAATTGGATGCCTATCCCACAATTTTGCAGCTCGATCGCAGTTTAGATACTAACGAAATTATTCGCGCCTGCCATCCTCACAGACAACCCGATTGTCCACAGAAGTTGGCAAATAAATAGAGTGTAATTATTAACCAACCACTGTTTGCATTGCCTTTAACTAGTAAACGTCATAGCGAGCGATCTCAGATAGAAACAAAATGCATTTTGTGGTTTAAATCTAAAGAAACATTTTTTGCAAACAAGATGAGGGATCAGAATTTTAGTAAATTTGAGTGTTGTATTTCCTTGCAACCCATTCTTCTACTCAACTTGTGTTGATTGCTGTATTGTCAACATAATGCTATAAAATAAAAACAAAAATAATATATATTACTCCGTAAAAAACTAAGTAAACTTTTATAAAGAATACAAGATCTTGTCTTCACGAAATAGAGGCCGGGACGGCAAGGCTAATAAAATTTTCTGTTTAGAATAAAGTTTAACATGCATTTTTAATTAAAGAGAATGAATGGAATTTTAAGGATTACCACCAAACCATTTTAAGAGTTCGACAGTTTTATATGGCTACGGTGCAGCTTCTCAGCTGTGAATCTTTATTACGAAGTTTATAACTTCAAAAAAAGGAACAAACATTACTGTCAAAAGTTGCTTATTTATTATGGAATATTTAAAGTTCTTTAAGTGCTCTCTATTGCAATAAGCGGAACATCAGCTGTCAGCTCTTAACTAGGCATTTCAAAGACAAGAGATCCGAGAGGTATTTACTAAGTTTCAAAAATGAAAATAAATATTAAAATAAAGTTGCATTTTTTAATATATTCTTTATTAGTTTTTGTTTTTATTATTTTTATATAATCTTTCTTAAATGTGTAATTCATGTTATATGTATGTGTATTTCATAACTCTTTATGTACCTTGACTTGGATTTTTACTTTACAATTACTTCTTTTAATTCTTCACGGATCTTCTAGCGTCTCATAATAATGTGTGAGATTTTTGGTGTGTGCATTTGTTGGTGTTCCGTTTTGTATGCGTGTATCTATGTATATATATGTATGTACTCAACAAATTTCACTATAACTACTATTACATACGTATGCTCCAGACGCACTTCATAACATTACCATTAGTATTACTTTCAGTAGAATATCTAATATCGGTACACCGGTCCTACCTAGGTTTGTATTTGCTTTCTGTTTATTGTATGCAGCCAGCCGCTGTTTTGCTTAATCGCGCTGTTCGTAAAGATTTTGTTGCAAATTCATTTTGGTTATGAATTTCTGGGGTTATATGTACTATGAATTTGTATATAATTATATGTAGAGAGGGGTAACTGTTTGTTGTATACTTTTGGTTTTAGGCAATCCAGTTGGCGCCACTTGCCAATCAAGATTTGTACAAGATTTGTTTTTGTTATACGAGTAGTTTCAAAAATTACGTGTTTCTTTTAAAATTTGAATGAGCTACGTTACCTTTTGATTTTTTTTTAACATTTTTTCTTGACTATTTGTAATTTTTATTTATTTATTTTATTTTTTTTTTTCAAAACAAAGTACATATGTTGAGAAATGAAATTCTGGCTTAGTTTTATGAAGGTTATGTGTAAGATATATTCCGTATTTTTGAAATTCAATCCAAATCATAGATAAATATGTTTATAAAACATTCTGCTTCGATAGCTGAACTTCATCTTTATAAAATTTCAATTGATTATAAATTTTTAATAGAGCATAACTAAATATCATCTATTTTTTTATTTTTTAAATTAGTTTTTTTTTATATAATTATTGCATTTGTTTAATAACGAAGTTTTGGTTTTTCTCGATACTTTCCTCGATATTTTGTTGCTAAAATTTGTTTAAATATTTTGCTAATATGTATAAGTAAAACTTTTATATTTATATGGTTTTTTTTTGTTTTCATTTATTTTTTCGGTAAGTAAATAGGTACTTATTATCGCTATTTAAACAACATATCCTAGGTCGTACATGGTGTTGCACTATGAGCACATACCAAAGAATTTTCACGCTACTTATTGGATTTGTTAAAGAACCGCAATATTGCACCTACTTTAATGTTACATTCGCGTGTATACATACATTCAATTTATACATACTCTATTATACAATTCATTTGTTAATTCATTCACTTCATCTCTTTTTGTCATTATTTTTATCACAGTCAAATCATAAAAGATTTAGTACTTTTACTTTTGAATGAGTTTCCATGATGTTTTGCTTGCTTGAATGTTCTGCGATTACGAGCATTTCAAATGACCACCGTTCAATTGAGGTTTCTGCTTCAAATTTTAAAATTGTGTACTAACATTAAGAGTTCGTTTCTTCGAATTCGTAAAGTGCAACTGAGTTTCGACAAGTTAGTGTGAAAAGTATTTTTTCTTTTGTTTTTCTTTTTGTCATAATTGGACTATGCATGTAAGTATTTGACTTAGCCTTTGACATTGTCTAAGAAATGTTGAGAAAATGGTAAGTTATATATTATTTATATTTGGTGTTGCTGGTGTAATTGTAAAATCTAGTGGCTTGTATAAAAGCGTTAACAGAAATCCTGCACGTTATTTTGCACTCTTTCAAATTGTCGCAATTATTATTTATAACAATTGCCCCAATCTTGAGTGCACAACGTGAAGGCAACGTTTTAACTATGTCAATGATTATTAGTTTTGCTTTTCATCCTAAGGTACTCACGTATGCTCCTACTATCTTAGGTTGTTATTTGTTCGAATCTACATTATTCATACGAGAAAAAAAAAACAAAATATTGATTATACACAAGAGTTCACTTTGGCCTTACTCCTGACTGATACTACTGAGCTATTTAAATTATTGTTACTATCCAGGACATAAGGTAACTTGAATTTTCAATTATAAAAAGATATCGTCTGACTGTGACAGAGTTTAATGAACTATGATCTATGATGTAACAACACTTTCTCATACATACATATGTAGATACATGTTTGTGGAAAAAATCATTTAGATTTTGTTTTGCCATAAAGTGTAAATTTGTAATTGTTGACCTCACAATTCTGACTAACGCTTAAGATGGCTCCAATTTGTAAGCCATTGAACGCCAGGCGGCTTTACTCATATAAACTAGGAAAAATAAAATCATTGGGTGGCAAATAAATGTTGCGAGGTTTTGTGCCGAGTTGCACTTACCGCTGAAAGGGATCAGTAGAAGGTGTAACTCTGCACAGCGCCATTTGGAGATTTTTTGTATCATCGTTAAGCCTTTTATTTGTATGAATTAATTAATAATAATTTTATGTATCACGCTAACAACTAGTTTTGTATAGTATGTATGCATTTACTGTATGTATATATATTCAAATATAATTTGTTAATATTTTAATAAGTTTAATGTGTTTTTGTTGTCGAATGAACTTGTAGACGGCTTCTTGTTATTGTTGTTGCCAATACATTTTAATATGCGCTTATTTACACATAATGGCGAATGGGGGCACGTACATATGTATTTCTGAATATGTATATATGTATATGTCCCAATTTTTTCCCAGTTTTTGTAGAATGGCTTCTTCAACCTGACATTTATCGCATTCGCAATCGTTGGAATCACTGCATATGCATTTTTTGGATCTGTTACGATTCGTCTTGCCATAAGATTTATATAATTTCCTTTTGCACTTGTAGTCGTTATGTGTGTATAGTTTGGTTTATATATGTGTGTACATATACTCATATATATCTATATATAAATATATGTGTTATGCATTTAATTTTTTAATTGTCCTAATAACAGTGTGGAGCCAAAGCATAACAAATTATAAGTAACATTTTCTTTTTTGGTTTTATATACTTTATACGTGTATATGTAATTTCCATACAAACAAAAACAAAACTGATTTGATTGTTAAATTTAACTTCCTTCTGCACTTATTATGTAATTTTATTTATATTTTTACAGAGCAAAAACTGCGATTCATTTTTTTTCTGTTTCGGTTACTTGCACTCTTGCTTTTATTATTGTTTTTAACCATTTAAGTCGAGTTTGAAATATTTTAAATACGTAAATATATATATAATTAATAAAAGTTTTTTGTTTTTTATTTGCACTAGTTTAACTCTAATAGACTCCGTCGCTGAAATAACAGCATTATATTATATCATTAAAACACTTTAATAAAACTTGCAAAATAAAATATGCGTACGCCTTTCCGAAAGGTATTCAGATGAAATTACGTGTATTTAGCCAATGTGGTGACTTGTGCAGGAGGGCGGGGAACGGAGCCGGTTTAGTGGTGATTGTAGCTATGAGAAACGTGACCAATGATTAAGATGTAGTGGACCGATCGATTTGATTTGGATCGGGCCATAGAATATCGGATTATCGTTGAAACAACCAGCATAATCTTGGATATAACAAGATGTGTTATTGAACATGATTTCAGCATAAATAAGCTGGTTTTATTTTACAGCAAAAACACAAACGCATTTTAAACAAAAAAATCCAAACAAGCATAAACACGTGGACTGTCGGCCAGGAACCGCTGAGTAACTGGACCAAGAGCGCAGCATTTTGTCTTTTCTTCCGTGAAACACAGGCGATCTAGCATCGGGCGACATGTAGGCGTAGCATGGACTTGGGTGTAATTAACACTGAAACTGGGTTCGAATAAGTTTATATTTGGAAAAGGTTTATATCGGACATTCGGAGAAGTGGCAGACTTGCTAAGAAAATTACAAGTGCCACGCTGCGTTAGTTGATTTTTTTTGTTTTGCTTCTGAAGTAAAGCTTTTCGACATTTCAGAAAAAATTAATTATTTCATAATTAATTTCACGTTTCGTTTTATTCGATATTAATATACATATATATGAATACATATATATTTTTCTAATTTTTTTTTTTGCTTGTTTTCTCTTTTTTAAATACATATCACAGATCCAGTACAAATATATTTGTATATATTTGCTTTTTTTTTGTTTTCTTTACTTTAACTTTAGATACCGTATAAAACTCATACTTGAAACATAACTCAGTGAGCACGCGCATATGAAAGCATTTAGTATGACCAATGTGTATGTATTGTGTAGCTATGTATGCATGCATTTAGGAGTAGGTGTGGGTGTGAGGTAACTGTGAATATGCCATGTGCCATGTATATGTTCGTCTGTATGTGTATATGGCGCCCTTGCTTTTCTCTGGTTTGCCATGACAAAAAAGACGATAAAATGTACGATTTTTTTTGTTGTTGGCTGATTTTGTTGTTGGGGTCAGGGGTTCAGTGTCTTATGCTTGTTTCGATTTGTTTGAATCGAGCATTTTGGTAAAGGGTCTGAGCTGCGGTATATTGTGGCTGTAGAATTCAATGTTATCGTTGTAGTCATTATTGTTTAGTGTTATTTTTCTATTTCCCAATCGTATTTAGGGTCTATTTTTGTTTTCATTTACCTGCACTCTGTACGCGCTGTTTCTCTTTCTGACAGTTAACAATTATGTAAAATAATGTAAATATTTATCATAAAATAATAATTAAAACACAAAAGTCTCTGACCATATAATTATTTTTGTTTCTGTTTTTTTTTTTTTTACTTTCATTTACGCTTTTTTGTTTGTTTTTTTGCATATTTCAAGGCACACTAGCATTTTCGACTGTACTTTCAATATTACTTTAATTTTGGTTTTGTTTGACTTAAAATTTTCTTGTTTAACTTCATTTATGTCAACGCTTATTTAAGCATCTTTTGTCACAATTTGGGTTTAACGATTTAACTCTTCTGACGCAGGTTCAATATAATTATAATATTATTTATATAAATATTGCACAAATAAGAACAAATGTTGGTAAGCTTTAACAATAATAGCAGACAAAAAAATATGTGAACAACTTTTCAACTTATCTTAACAAACTTAGCTTAGGATTGGGGTTTCATTAAAAATTTCTTGAGCGTTTTCAGTGATAGTATTAAATTGAATTAAACTGAAGTTGAAACTTATATCGAGCTGAGCTGCGAGTTTGATTGATTGACTGACTGTTGATTTGACATGATAATGTTGCAGAATTGTTTAGAGTACGCTGTTAGTGGAGCTGTGGTTGTGAGTGATGATTGATGCGCCATGTGGCGGGTGCTGTCAATTAAACACATAAAATGTTGGCTTATTTCGTTTTTTTGGTAATATTTTATTTACGCTTGTTTCATTTTTTTATTCATTAAAATAAATTTAAAAGTAAATAAAGTGGCGGCCAAAGTAAAACAATAAATTTTATTATAAGTAAATCATTTCTATCCATGTGTTTGTATGTGTATGGGTATGTTTTTATGAATTGTTCAAATTCAAATGTGATGTTAAAATAACTCATGTTGTTTTGCAATGTTTGGTTTCTGTGGTTTCTTGTCTTTATACTACATGTATACAGTACATCGAATCGAATTCAAATGTGTTCAAAAGAATCTGTTATAATTGCACAATGCTTAACTATTAATAGGGGTATTTTTGGCCGATTTGATGGCGCATGTTGCCGTGTATATGTGGGTATGTTTATTTTTAGAGACATTGATTTCTATTTTAAATTAAAGTAAATTGTGATGTATACGGTGAAAAGGAGAAAATGTAATACTTAAGATTAAAATGTATGTATGTCAAAATAATGGTGCAAAGTTTTCCAAAAACAAAATATAAGTATGATGATTGTAACAAAAAGCCAAAATTTTGTATTCTATTGGGCCAAAAATAAACAACTGTTTTTATAAAAAAAAACCAAAGGTCCGTTTCAAACTGGAAACTCAAAAATCGCACTTCTTTTCATAGAAACAGACGTATAAAATAAATGAGGATTATCAAATTAGGAGCATAAAATCAATACCAAAAAGGAGACTCACGTGCGCGCTCAAAACATTAACACCACTTGTTTGTTATATTTTGTACCACTCTTTCGAAAATTAAACAACATTATCATGATCAACATTTTAACAATATCATAATAGAATATTAAGGGCTAAAAACGTAATATTTAATAAACATATGTGTGTGTATATTTACATATATATAAACATAGCAATAAGCACAAAAGGGCAACAACAGAAAACAGAAACAGAAAACAAGAAACGCAATAAGTTTTGTTTGAGGTAAAAAGTGTTTCAAATAGTTATCACTAGCCTGTCAAGCGTTCATCTAGCAATTTATCGCCATTGCTGTAGGTGTAATTGTTGTATATATTTTAAAGCACATACAGACATATGTATGCGCATGTGTGTATTTGTGTGTAGTAAAATATTTACCTTATTTGGACACCATTTTGGAAAATCAACTGAAGTTTTCACTGAAAACGCTCTTATTACACAAATAAATCAATTTTTAGTCTCATAACATAATGCTAATATACTCGTTTGTATTGTGTATTTATGTATATGCACAAATGTGTGTGTGTGTGTGGGTGTTTATGTAATATGAACAAGACTCAACAATTAGTGTTTAAGGTGCATACATATACATATATATTCGCAGTATACCTGTTTATATATATATATATATATATATATAAAAATATATAAATATATATATATAAATATATATATATAAATATATAAATATATATATATATATATATCTATAATTATGTATATATATGCAACTATTTTTGTAGATCTATGACAAATTTTCATTTTGTCAGAGTGCCAAAAAGAAAACACGCATGTATGACAACAAAATTAGGCAAGGGCAATATCATCCCAAGTGTACCTCCCAATACCTTGGTCAAAATTAAACATACATACATATATATATACAGATATATTTATGTAAATATATTATATATATACATATATATAACGTAGCGTGTGGCAAACAAATGCAGCATTATGATACAATCTTGTTTTACTATCAAATCAAATTTGCTAAGGCTTTGAACTCTTTTTGTTTTGGGAGAACTCTTATTTAGTAATATTTAGCAGTAGTTTCAACACATTGCTTATGCCTTTTAATGTCTGTGTGAGTGTGTGTGTGTATCTGTGTGTGTTTGTTTTTATGGCTACTGATGTTATTCATTTTAAATTAGCTCTGTTTGATTTTTGTTTATCATGTTTATCATGTTAGGTTTGTTTTTCTTTAGTTTTCTATGCAACATTTTTTTTTTTAAATAAATGAACCATTTTTGTTTTTTTTTTGTTTTTTTTTTTGAGGAAATACGTTTTTATGGGGATAGTTGTTGTTTTTTGTTGTTGTGCTGCTTGCTTGATTGCTTGATTATTAATTCACAACAGTGGTTAATGGAATTTGACGCGCCCTCTTTGTCTCCTCCTCGTTGATTTTTTGTTCAATTAGATACTGCGCTTTGGCAATGGCACTCGGCTGACCAGTTATGGTTACAATGCGATTTCTAGTGCCAGGTGCGAATATGCCCTTTTTGGAAATTTGCACATTTGCGCCAGAAACATGTTGAATTTCAACTAAACTACGACCGTTAGGACCTGGAATATTTGCATCAGATTATGATAAATATTATAGAGTATAAAAGTATGTATATATATGTATGTGTTTAGATTAAGGCATATGATGTGTGTCTGTGTAAATACCAAGATGTCGAAAACCATAAGCTACTTAAAAGAACCATTAGGGAAACCAATACAAAATATCAGCGAATGTGACTTAATCTAAGCTTTTCTAATCAAACTGTCACTAACACTGACACTGAGGTAATAACTGCAAAAATAAACAACAAAAAATTAAACCCAATAATTGCACTATTCCAATGTATTTATGTCTATACATAATGTACTAAGTAGGTATCTACATGTTCAATATTGACGAAAATTCGTTGTGCCTGAAACGAAGTGTTTTATTTTCAAGGTGTAAATAAAAAACTAAACGCTAACTATCGTTCTCAACGTATTGTCTACTGCTAATTGATAACTAGTATTAACTGCTCTGTCGGGCACTCGGGTGAGCGAATTTTCAACTTTTAAAAGGAATGGCATATGGATCATGGTGTGTGCTATGTGTGAGGGGGCAAGAAGTTGACTAGAAATTTCGCTACGTATTTATACAAGTTTATGTTTTTATCATTGAGAATGCTTTAAGGAATGCTTATGCAGATGGTCAAGCGACTGATCCTCCACCGGAATCATTTGGAATGCCTGCCCAGGAATGTGCAATAGCTTCGTCTTTCTCTTCGTCTGCGTCTGCGTCTACGACTCTAACTATAACTAAGGCCTACAATTAAGTAATCGCAAGGATAAACACAAAATATGCAATGGGGCTGGGTGGGGCTGGTGATCGGGAATCGGTGCCGGGGGTGCTGGAAAACGGTTTTAAGTGTCTTTGTCTTTGTTGTTGCTGTGGTTGGAGTTGTTGTTTTCTTTAGTTATTGTTGTCGGTTTTAGTAGGAATAATAGAAAGGTTGCCCACCTAGAACAGCGCCGATAATCACTTCGGGTACCTCGACGTTCTTGGTATCCTTGGCGCCTAGGTCACCTGGAGTAGGGCTCTTGCTCAGGCCGCCTATCGAGGCGGCAGCGCCCAGTTGCGCGCTGGTCACCGTGCCGGTGGCACCGGTCAGTCCAAAGCTGTTGTTGTTCAGGGAAACGGGCGTGGCCGCAGGCGCAGTAGCCGAGCCCAGATGGCGGAATGACTCGAATTGCACCTCCAGTTGCGACTGCGTTGGCCGAGAGGCTGCAGCAGCAGCGGCCGCCGCGGCGGCGTACTCAAAGTTAACCTGACCGACAGCGCCGAAAACGTTGCTAGCCGATGCCGCCGAAGCTGCGGCAGCCGTCTGCTGATCCAGCGTCGTCACGCCCAGGTAGTTGCCCAGCGTGGGATGGGCGCCGTTGGCATGTGGTACACCCAATCCCATACCCAACACACCGTATTTCGCCAGCACGCCCAGGGCGGCGCAAACTTCAGTGGTGGCGGTCTCCGTGTAGCCAGCGCCGCGCATGGCAACCTGGTGGAGTGGGGTGAGGGTGGATTAGTTGAGTGTTGCGCGAATTGATCAAAGCGAAACTGCGTACCTTGATGTGCTCCAGCAACTGAGTGGCAATTGCCAGGTTGGGAGTTGGGTTCGGTGCGCTCAGGTTGAGGGATAGGTTGATGCCTGTGCCGTTGACCAGCAAACTTGCTGCGGTACCCGCACCGCCGATAGCCGTGCCCAGTGTGGAGTTCAGCGAGGCGGTGCTGGAGTTAATGGCATTCTGATTGGTGGCATAGGGCGAGCCTGTTGGATTGAAGTTGGCAACGGGTCCGTTCACATCCGCATAGGAGACGTTCAGGCACGTGCCCGACTGCGGATCCTCCACAATTTTGGAGAGAATCATTTTGCAGGCGTTCTTGTTATTCTCCTTGTCGCCGATGATGGTGATGCAACGCTCCTGCAGTGACACATCCTTGGGCTTCTGCGATATCTGCACATAAGAGCCACTGTCCTCCTTGATCTGCTTGATGAAGGCACCGCCCTTGCCAATAATCATGCCGGCCGTTGAGTTGGGCACCAAAATTTTCACCTGCTTATCCCGTTCCTGTGCCTGCTTGGACTCGGCATCAATGATTTTCGTGGTCAAGTCGGGCTTCTCGCGAATTTTGTCCATTATAAAGTCTACCACGGTCATGATGCCCTCCACGGAGCCGGTGATGAGGCACACACGCTCAGTAGTACCTGCCGGATAGTGTAAAAGTAACTTCTACTCGATCGTAACTGCAGGAGCAACTCACCTGGATAAAAGTCGTGCGACTTGGACATCTTGACTCTAGCACCCGTGTCCTTTTGCAGGGAGGCGATCGTCTCGCCTCCCTTGCCAATGATGGCCCCGGAGGCCACCGCAGGCACCAGTATCTTCATGTGAAATGTGGTATCGCCTGCAAAGCACAAGAAGTTCACAGAGCAAACATGGATTAGTGTTCGCAATTTCAGAAGATTTTTGCATTAGCCCATTGCAGCTCTTTGTAACTTTACTGGCGTTGCTTTTGCTGCTTATTTGTTATGGCACATTTCTGGCAGCTGATTTGCAGGTTATAAATTAAAAATAATAACAGCATTTATGCCCGTTCGTGCGGCGGGACGCTCGTAACTGGACGATTGCAATATTTGCTCTGGTTAAATTATTTATTTGAATTGAATTAGTTGGAGTTGAAGTTGAAGCTTGTGTTTGAATTTCAGTTTTGTTTAAGTTGTTATGAGGAGTTTATGGCTGGGGGTGGCCGGTGGCGGGTGGTGGTTGGTGGGTGGGGGCGTGATACATGCATGTTCGGTTGTTTACTGTTCGTGTTGAAGCTGTTGTTGCTGTGGTGGTTCATGTTGTCATGTTAATGCTGTGGTGGTTATTGTTGGCAAGCCATGAGAGTTGAATTCGCTTGATGAGGATGCAACACAAAAAATGGTGGCGACACGAGACACATGAAAAGCCCAAGCCACAAAATCTGCCCCACAAGCGATAGCCTAAAGCGCTAAATATATTGTCCAACTCAATGTTGGTCAACCGGTCAGGCTGTCAGACAGTCAGATGGTCAGCTAGCCACCTGGTCAGAGTTTAATGTGCTGCTCGTTCGCAACGTTCGTTGGGTCAGAGAGTCGAATTTATATCAGTTTTCGTTCGGTGGCTGGCAAGTTGGTAGCTTAAGCAGCGACAGTCTCGGGTTGGCCAATAGACGTCAGTGGGCAAAAGAAAAGCAGAAATTATATAGAGAAAGATACAGAGAGAGAGAGAGAGAGAGAGAGAGAGAGAGAGAGAGAGAGAGAGAGAGAAACCGAGAGACAGAGACAGAGAAAGACACAGGGAGAGAGATTAGAGAGATGCACACGACGAAACGATTTGGCAATTTACACACTGTTCGCCGCGTTTTGCTTTACAAAGATGAATTTTAATGGTATTTTAATGAAAGTATGACAAAGCTTACCATGATGATTATGATTATTGTTATTATTTTCAATTTCAACCTCAATTCCAGAACAAACTGACTCACCTAAAACGAAACAGAGGTAAAAATATTTATACATTAGATACATATGCCAATTCACGTCAATTACATTATTAGACAAAGGCAAAGATATGCAACCACCTGACGTCATTTCTGCGTGAATGTGTGTATACGTGTGTGTATGGGTGTGTGTATACCAGTGTTTTGTCCGATAACTCATATATGTCACGTTACTTATGTAAGCGTAGCACAGTGAAAACTTGACCGGAGACACGTCCCAAGCATGATGAAATCATGACTAAAGTTTCAAGATTTACACAGAACAGCAACTAATTGTGTAGTTGTGCATATGGATGGATAGATAAGTGTGTTGATGCCACAATCTTGTTTATTCACTGTTGCGTTTTGCTTTAACTGCATATCATTATAGGCAATGCAACCTGTGCCTCACATTACAGCACCAAGGCAAGTAAACAAACAAATTTCAATTAATAAAATGTGTCAAGCGGAGATGCTCTATTACACAGAACAGTCGGCCAAAGCAATACAAATAGCAAAAAAGAACAAGTAAGAACATTGCAGTCGGGTGTAACCGACTGCACAATACTTGTTCACAACGCAATAACAATGGGAAACGGTCAAAAACGATCTTAATAATTATTGTGACCTCAGTCCTGTTTTTTGTGGATCGATCTTTAGAGAAAAATGTTTTGACTCTCAATGGGAGTAAACAAAAATATTTAAACTTTTTCTCTGACGCGGGTATACACAAAAATATATAAAAAGTTTCAGGGGACTAGCTTAGATAGGTACAAACAAAATATATATATACGGATAGTCTGACAAACGGATGGAAAACAAGACGACATTGCACAAAACCAATATACTCTTTTCGTTTTGTGAACGAGTGTAAAAAACAAAACAGAAAAAACCAAACAGCAAACGGTTTGCACCTGCTGCACACCCAGCCCAACCAGATGCCCCTTCCGACTTGGCCACCCTCTGAGATGAGCAACTTGACGGCTACTCGGCTCGCTGGTTTAATTTTAGCCGACACGCTCGCCATTGCGCACCACGGCCCCATAGCTCACTAGAATTGAAATGTGTGTCGTCGTCATCTTATTGCCACTCTAAGCAAAGTGTCCTTCAAAACTGTTTCTCTAATTAAATACAAGCAGCGCTGAGTCGCACATCTGTCAGCAAGGCAGAAAGTGGAACTGTCTCAAAGCATCTGGTAGGTGGTCTTGGCTCGGCCATGTCGGGCCACAAATATGCGCACACATACATTAACGCAGCCTTGTGGCATATGAGCCTCTTCACCTCAAGGAGGTCAGCTGATGCCCATAAGTGGACTGTGGCATTCTTATCTGCCGGCTTTAAGACAATGACCAGCAGTGACAGACAACTAAATAACAACTAACGTAATGGCCGAAAAATGACTTACAGCAATGGCCCAAAAGCGCACTCTAACAAAAGCAAAGTCTGCTGACCACCCTGGTTTTTATGGGCCACAAAGGAGCCCAGAGCGCCAATGCAGTTCGTGTTTTGTTATTGTTGGTGTTGTTTACACTAAGCAGCAGTTTAAATTATGTCTTTGTCATAAAGACCGCTGGCAACTTTTGAGCGCCCCATACATACGCAACTTGACGGTACTGCGAAAAGGGGCGTGGCATCGTATGCCTGCATCGTGTGCTTGGTGCTGAATCGCAGCAGCAACAAGGCGCCACGCAAACTAGGCTAACGACAACAACGCTCGGAAACAAGCGAGGTGGATTTGCATGTTGGAACCACCATGGAACAATGTGGTGCAGCATGAAAATTGTTCAAGCAAATCGGCAATTGGTTGACGCGTACTACGGTACGTATGCTTAATGTGACATGAACCCATGTAAAGCAATGAGCGTACAATAAATCGATGAGTTCGGTGTGTGAGTTGTGTTTGTTGTGATTGCTGTGTTTGTTGAATGCTTGATAATGTGTGAATATTATTTCATTATATCATAGGTCATTTAAACGCTTTTAACTTTTTTCCTCTAGTTTATTTATTTTGGCCGTACACTTTCTGTTGGTGGCAGCATTTAACTAATTTTTATTTTTTTATATGACACGACGGCAGCTGAAGATGTTGAGATGGTGTCATGGTGATTTATGTTATTGTTGTTGTTCTTGTTCTTACTGTTGTTGGTAGCGAACGCAGAAGATAGTGAGCGAAATAAAGACATAGATAGAAAAAGGGCGAGGGCGAAAGCAAGTGTTTTTTTTTGTGAAATTGTTGATAGTGTGTGTAATACTTAGAAGTTGTGCGCATCTTTTATTTTTTGTAGTTTCTGAATTTGATTGCGTGTTTTGATCAAACTCACCGTAGCACCAACAGGAGGCAGTCTTATAGCTGGATGATGCTGCTGTTGCCGTTGCAGTTGCTGTTGCTGATGCAGTTCCCGTTGTCTCATGGTTACTTATCTGCTGTTGAAGCATATGTTGCTGCTGTGATGCGTTCCCCGCTGCAATTGGCGGTGTGCTGGAATCGGGCGTTACATTGGACGACCCATTGTGTCCGAGAGGCTGCGGCTGCTGCTGTTGTTGTTCCATCTGATGATAATGATGTTGAGTATTGCTTAGATTAGGATAGCTTTGTGCCAGTTTCTGTTGCAGCTGCTGATGCTTCTGCTGTTGCTTATAGCTAAAAACGGCTAATGAGTATGCATCATTATTATTGATACTGCTAGCGCTGCCGTTGCTGTAGCTGCTGCTGCTGCTGCCGCTGCCGCTGGTCAGCGAATGTAATGATGAGGGCGATGTTGCTGCTTTTATTGTCTTGGAATGTCGTGCCTGATGCTGATTGTTATAATTTAATTGCGTCAAGTGTGTGGCCGTTGAATGCTGATATTGGTATGCATAGTGTTGAAGTTGTTGCAGTTGCTCTTGCTGCTGCTGTTGTCGTGTTGCTGTTGCTGTTGCATATAAATCTGTGCCCAACTGCTGAGCCAATTGTTGGGCCGCCGATTCCATGACCACATTTGTAATACTTTCCATAGTACGCAAGAGTTATTTACTGTTACTGCCGTTTCTATACTGTTGAAATGTTGCCGTTCAGTCTTATAATTGATTGTATGCGATGGAATTAATTTTTGTATTATTATCTTATTAGTTTTCCAATACTTTTAGTATTGCTGTTGGTTTGTATGTGTTCTTATTTTTTATTTTATTATAAGTTTTACTGCTGCTGCTCAGATTTGCTCTACTCTACGCGTTTCCAATTTAAAAACTTGCACAATAAACGAAAAGAAAAAGAAATATAAAGTGTTTTCAATTAAGCTTAGTTTTCAAAGTTTACAATTACGCTTACAATTTTGTAACATGGCACACACAATAAAAGAATTGACTTAAGCAGCTTTTACACGAGCCGTGTGAGAGAGGGAGAGAGAAATATAAAGAGAGAGAGAGAGAGAGATAATTGAACCAAGTTGGCAGCACCAGTTGATTAAACGCCGCTTAAGCTCCTCTTTGTCTATTCAAAACTCAATAATTAAAGCTGATAGAAATATTGATAATTTTTTAAAAGGCTGTTATGAGTTTTGTCGTGCTGCTAACTTGTTTTTAGTTCTCTCGGCTCGCGGTCGTGTAAACGCAGCTCTGGGTTTTAGATTTAAGTATGATTTGTTCTTTAGGCTATGGCTTGTGCTGTTGCTTTGCCTTTATAAGGATATAATGATTGGGGCGGTGTATAAAAGTTGTAAGTATAGATCATAGATAGGTTTATAGAGTGGTAGCGCCATTTGGTTTAGTACATTTTGTAGTGTTTGATTCGATTTGATTTGAGTTGAGTTGAGTTGATTTGAATTGATTTGGTTTGCATTGATTGGATTCGAAAGCAGCGCGCTGGATGAACTTTGTAGTTGTAGTAGTAGTAGTAGTAGTAATACTTAGACGATTAACTATATCAATGACGTTGTTGGCATGTGATGTTCTTGGATGGCTATCGGATGGTATTCATTGTATTGTTGGTGGTGCTTGGCGGATATGGCGTTCGGCAGTGGGTTTGGTTTTCATTTAGTTATAGTGTGTTTTGCGAAATCTGCGCATTATTAAATGATCAGTTCAGTAGACGACAGCCACAACAACAACAACAAAAGTAACAACAACAACACGAGAAACAGAGAGAAAATATAAAAATAGAGGTATATGTATGTATGTATTTATTTCTATATATGTATATGATTTACATATACATATCGATAGCTACACAAATTATTATACATACATATACTGAAAATCATAGAGTTATTTAGATATAGGCAGACTTATTGATAGACGCCTGAAGTTGCATATCGAGGTATGAAGCGGCGGAACAGCAGCAGATGCAGCAGCAATTGTTGTTGAATCAAGTGCTTTGTTGAGATATTGGTTGGTTGATTGATTGATTGACTGATATTGATTGCACGATTAATAGGCGTCAAGTACGTTGACGAATGATGGCATTATGTACATCAGTACGTATATTATAGTAATTACGAATATTAACGATAGTTGCAACTGTTGATTGATGAGATGTTATCAACTACATTTGTTGGGCTTTTCTTCTTCATTTGATGCTTATGATTATAATAGAAGTAGGTAGTAATAATAATACAGTAGTAGTATGTGGCATGTTTTTGCAGTTGCGAGTTTTCAATCTGTGCTAAAGATAGTATGTCCATGTAGATTTAGATATATATATATATATATATATATATATATATATATATATATATATGGAGTATAAGATAGTAGTAGTTAATGACGAGAGTTACACAACATCCAATAATGGTATGGAAGGTAATGGTTTTATACATTTAGAATACGATAACTATGCCAAAAGTTTACCATTCAGCAGTTGAGTTGAGTTAAATTCTCTTCAGTTCCCTTCTCTTCCCTTTCCCTCTGATAAGCTCCGTTCCGTTCTGTTCAGTTCAGTTCAGATTAGTTCAATTCAGTTCAGCTGTGACTTGAGTGCTCTGTAGGGATTCCCGATGCTGATTTCAGTTGCATGACGGTATGACAGAGCTTTTGAAGATCAATTACCTCTTATTTGTTTTTGCTTTCACTTATAACTGTTTCTATGAATATCAGAAATTCGCTTTTTATTGTTTATTTAATAGTTTTTATCACAATATAGTCTTAAGGGTTTTTTTTCATTCTTGTTCGCTTTTAATTTTTTGTTTATCACATTTGTGTTGAGTTTTTATTGGTTTTGCGGAAATGCTGCTGTGCGTTAAAGATAATTTAAATGTTCATTGGTTGTAGGATTATAATTCATTTATATATTTATTTTTTATTCACAACGAACCGCAGTACTAGCGCGACAACAACAACTATGTTTGCGTGTCGTCGATCAATCTTTTGGAATATATGTTGATTTTATTTTAAATTATAGTTCATTGAAGTAAATGTATATATTTTTATTTAATTTTAAGTTGTTTGTTGTTTCGTGTATGAAATCTATAGAAATTGTTGCGCTCTTTTATTTTTTCAATTACAAGCATATTTGTATGAATAAAAATTTAAAACAAATAAAACAAAAAGAAATTAAAGTAAGATGTATTGTATTATGTATGTACGATATGATCTGTTATATGAAGTTTTATTGAGAAGTACGTGAATTAATGAAATGATTTTGTAATGATCCAATAACATCAATTTAAGTCAAAGATGCCGTCAGGTGTATGACAAGATGAGTGTATCACGAATGATTCGATTCGTAGGCTTAGCAATGTACAAATTTTATTTCAAAGACTCGAACTGGCACATTAAACTACTAATTGGAGCAACTAATTGACAAATAATGACGCGATTCCAATCGATAAAAGTCAAACGAGCTCAACTGTAAGCCGCGCATGTTTAAAAGTTCTAAGCAACAACCTTGACACATTTGAAGTTGTGCCAATTAAAAACTCTAATTTGTGTGACCAGGAAACGATGAGTCGCTTGGCTTATTGCAATTACGGACAATAACTAACCATGTTCAAAAATGAGCTGAATTTCCGCTGATAATTTTAATGATCAACAATGTCCAATGAAATGCAACAACAATTACAAAATAGAATACAAAAAAAGTTAAATAATTTAAAAATAAAAAATACTAATGATTTAAAAACCGTACATATTTCGATTACGTTATATAACTAAATGCTGGTCAGCCATTTAAATGCAAACAAAAAACGTTAATATATTCGAATTTGACCTCACATTGACACACACAGCAGACTTCAAAGCACACTGCAAGGTGGGCGTTAACAACAACAACAACAACAAAATCTATGACAGCAACAATGGCAACTAAATTATGTGTGAGATCATCTGCCAGCCCTTATGGCGTTTCCGTTACGGCCACAATTGATTTATCGCGTAGAAGTCAAAAAGTTTGATTTAGCTCTCAAAAATGCGAAAAAAGAAATAAATAAATAATAAACTGAACTAAGCAATACACATTGAGTATAAGATGTAATCCACCTTAGTCGCGCCGAATAAGCTGGCACCTGCCCGCGTCGTGTGTTGCCAAACAGCAGAAATTAACAACTGGTTGCCAACAGACGTCCACATCAGTAGCTGTTGCTGCTGCTGTTCAGATTACACAATAAAGCCAATGGTTCGCCCGAGCTAGCCCAGACTGGGATTGGTAGTGGAATAGGGATTTGAACTCGAACTGGCCTCTTTTATAGCACGCATAAATTATGTTCGAACCGTTGCGTTAAAGGTGTTTTGCTTTACCAAATGAGCTCACAGGCAAAAATCAAAAAAAAAACCAAAAAAATAAAAAGTAAGTCACACGTCTGCCTCTGATAAATGGCTTGGTGACGAGAGTGTTTCAATATATTTTTGGCTTGTTCATTCTAAAATATAAACATAAGCACATGTTGCCCACACTCCAAACAGTTTTCAAGGTTATGTTTTGCTTTCGTTTGCTTCCCGCGTTTCGAGTCAAAGCTCCGACAATGTCATCCAAACTCTAAGTACCTTTTTAAGTAAGCTACCCACACAGACAAACAACATCACACACACTGTCACTTTATTCCAAATATTTGGATTATTTTTCTTTTTGTACACCTTTGTTGTAAATTAATAAGTAAAATCTGTTACCGCGCATTGATGAGCTGCAAAGCATGAATCTTGAACTAATAACAAGGTATTAAATTTGAGAAGCTGCTGCTTGAGCGGGTCTCTGACTTCGACTTCGACTTCAACTTCGCGTCAATGTCAATAGTTTTGTATTGTTATCGTGTCCACCAAGTCTGTCTAGTTTGTGAATTATTATATAGCAGCTGACATTGAGCTACATTTGTTGTTCGCTTGCCACAATATCAAATCGAGGGTTTTAGTAGGCAAATGCTTGCTTTTGAATATATTACACATACTCGTTTGACGTGTCGAAGTAATTCGAATTGTTGCTTTGGGCTACTAGCACGTATGGAAGTGAGTGAACGAATGTCTGGCTGATAGAAGTGTTTGTATTGCAAGGGCTGAAACCTAATGACAACTTTCAAATGGAAATGCGACCTTGACACGACGACGCAGACGAAATGTAATTCGACTGCCAGATTGCGCATACGCAGCGTGGACCCAAATACGAGTCCACAAATACTTACTTACATACATGCATGTGAATGTACATACATATGTATGTATAAGTGCGCAAGGGTTAAGATACCGAATGACGACTCTCCTCATGTGATTACGGTCTTAATAAAAAGCACAAATACAACCGACTAGGCAAACACAAAATGAGATAAACAATATTAGTTGGTGGCCGGGATGTTGTCATTGCCATTGGACAAATTGCAGCGTCGAAACTATTTAACAAGGTCATTGAGTATTTTTTGCTGAAAACGATACGAGTATGTGTGTTTGCAAACATATTTGTGTATGTATGTATAGCTTAAAACTGCACTTGAAAACACATACACAATTGAAGCGGCGGCGTCAGTTGCTGCTGCTGGTGCTGCTGCTGATGGTGCTGAAGCGTTGGCTGTTGCTGCGTTCTGGCAAACAACATGCTGGTTACTTGACAGCCAACTCAATTGTACTAACAAAATGGCTGTGCGGACAGAAGACGAAACAACGAGGAGCGAGCGCACTAAATGAACGACGATCGGCAACGGCGCGCACTGAAACCGCACTGAAGAATTTTGTCGATCCGTGGCGTACAAGCAAAACGGCGATGGAGACTGAGAAAGAGACAGATTTCAGATTGGGCAGAGACAGCGACAGAGTCAAGCCCAAGCGCAGAGCTCAAACGAGAGAGCGAGCGAGCACGCAAAGTACGCCGCGCTCCAACCCAGAGAGCAAAGCGAGAGGGTGATCCAAATGAATCAGTCATTGCGATCATTCAGCGTCTGTATAGATCTATGAGCTTATACACACAAACATATATGCCTGCTTATGTGTGCGTGTGCGTGTGAGTGTGAGCGAAGAGCGCGCGCTTATGATCTAATAGGCGAGTTTTGACGTTGCCTCACTCCACAAGTTGTTGTTTTGTTTTTTCTTAGTTTGGTTTTTTGCTGCTCATTATCAGCAGTCAGCGCTTTGTGAACTCGGAGTGTGCTGAGGGAGGGAGTTGACTGACTAAAATAGAAAATGCTACAGCAGTATATGAATTTGTAAAACGAGTAGATAAACCAACAACAAGATACAGAGTAACACAATGTGCCAAGTCTGCGGAGCAAACAGGAAAGCTTCATTAAAAGTTTGATTGCCGTTCGATGACGATGACACAACACGCCCCCATTTGTTGGGAAAATAGCACATTCCTTTTGCTTTAATTTTTTCATTGAATACCGTCGAAGTACAGAGAACTTCCACAACTTGATTTATTAATATATCTCTAAATACCATTTTTTTTATTTCTTGCATAAGCATATTTTAGTCCCACTTTATTGCAACTTTTTATTTGTGCTATCCTCGAGAGTCTGCCTGAACAATTATTAGATTAGCAGCCGTGATTAATAGTGAGTCGGTCCCTTTTACGGGAAAAATGAATATAAATAGCTGTTAGCTGCATTGCGTTGCGTATGCGTTATTTATGAATGCGGCGTACCGCAAATTGCTCATTTGCCTCGTGGTCACATTTTTTCTTTCTCCTTGTGCAAAAAAGCACAGCAACAATGTTCTCGAGTGCATGTTGGATGCAACAAAGTGACCCAATTTGACTACATCTGCCGATGCCGATGTCGTAGATGAATCACAAAAGCTGAAAACGAAAGCCAAGCCTGGGCCCTGCTATCAATAAGCGTGCTCGTGTTTTTGAGGGCAAAGTAATAGATGGAAACTGCCTAGACAGAGCGAAAAAGAAAACAAGAACACTCGCACCTATCTAACCAACATGACACTCGAGCTATTAGTAGGCCACTTGAGGGCGAGCAGAGATGCTTTACAAGTGCAGCAGCAGCAGCGGCAGCAGCAGCACCGACACGGACAACACTCGAGTTGCCACAAAAGAATACGCCCAGAATAAGGTAACCCAAAATATATCAAAAGAGAGACAATGAGGGAGTGAAAGAGAGCGACATGCACGTGTGGGTGAGTGGGCGGGCAGAGAGAGCCCGCAGGCAATAAACGCACTTGAAGTGGCCACGCGACAGGCGACAGCATCGAAGTTTGAGTCTGCACAAGTGGCCAAGGTGTAACCCATTTTCAGCGCAAGTGTTTTTGTCTATATGCTAGCTTATATGTGAGTCCGTGTGTGTGTATGTATGTGTGTGTATGTGTGTGTACGGTGCATACTTCTGCGTGTGTGTGTGTGTGTGTATGCTCAAGGACGTTGCCATGGTGGCTCGGCTGCTGCGGCTATCGCTGCAATGGCGCCCAATGCTGCAGTGCAGCAGACGACGTAGTCTCCTGCACGGCTACTGCGCAGGACCTTGTCTAGGCAACAGCTATGAGCTTCACACAGGCAAGCCGATGCAGACGCACACGCACACACACACACACACACACACACACACACACACACACACACACACACACACACACACACACAGCACACACACTCACACGTCACATGCCACACGCACACACACTCACACGTCACATGCCACACGCACACACACTCACACGTCACATGCCACACGCACACTCGCGCACTCGCACTCGCGCATTGTCAACGAAGTAGGTCAACAGCGCTGTCAACGCCGCAGCAGCAGCAGCAGCAGCCGCAGCACCTCCAAAACCAGCCACGCGCTCTTTGCCCACACTCTCTGCCTGTTTATCTCTCTTTTTGCTCTGGCACACGCGCTCGGCTCTTGGCTCGGCCTTTCTGGTGGCCCGCGCATCTATTTCAAGCTAGCTCTATCAGCATTGATTACGTAACACAGCGACAAATGTTAACCCGCCCCCGTCCAGTTCCCATTTTAGTCGCTTGCTCGCAGTTTTACTGCATTTCCTTGCAGCCTTACTGACACCCCGCAGTGGCCTAATCCGCCCAGTCCGCAACCTATTCAGCCCTAGTGCGACGCGTTCCTCTTCGAAAACAGATTAAAAGTGGTTTCGAATTTGAATCTGGCGCTTTTTCTAGCCGCTGCACCACCAAGTGATAATAAACAACAGAACGAAATAAATATTAATAATAGATGGCTGTCAAGACAGCTAAATAAATAAATTGTTTGAAAACTAATAAACAACTCGCCCGTCTAAGTATATACATACGTACGTATGTGCATGCGTGTGTGTGTGTGTGTGTGTGTAAGCACTTATACATCAATGTTCAAACACATATGACACATGCCATGGACCTGTTCTACGACCATCAATGACGAGAGCAACAAAAATAACAAAACTATATAAATACATACGTATATACAAACATTTGAATAGAAGTTAATTAACAACAATGATATTAACAATAACAGCAAAACGTTCTTCGTATTCGTGGGTAAACCCAAAAATTAAGACTTTAAAATAAACAATAATAATAATTAATAGTTTTTCTTATATACGAAAATAAAGAATGCTTCTTTAAACTTCTGCTTTGCCTCGCAATGACATTCAGGGAATGGGGCCTTTTAAAACCATCTAAAGAGGCTTTTGCCAAAGTGAGGACTTTACTTTCCCTTTATGTTTAAAACAAGTAAGATGGCTCTAGTCGGGCGTCCCCGACTAGGAGATACACATTCACATAGTCACACATACACACACACACAAACGCACGAACTAATCTGCGCACTTTACACATCGGCTTCTAAACTAAGAGTATGATCGTTATGAAATTTTCAGTGTTTCATAAGAGCATCCAAGTCTATGTACAAACCAAAGCGCAAGTCTGTAGTATTTGATTTGCGTTTTTTTGATATGGGGGGCAAATGGGGGGAGGTATCCAAAATCCGAAATATTTATAATCTGCGTATCCTTTACGATTGCAAAATTAACTAAATTAAATGGCTCTAGCTGTTATAGTCTCCGAGATATGCCAAGAAAACCAAGTCTTAAAATCGTTTAGGTTAGTTTAGGTTTCTAGCTTTTGTAGTTTCCGAGATCGCTGCGTTCATACAGACGGACGGGCGGACAGACGGACAGACGGGCGGATAGACGGACGGACGGGCGGACAGACGGACATAGCTAATTCAACTCAGTTCGTTGTGCTGATCAAGAATATATATACTTTATGGGGTCGAAGATGCTTCTGCCTGTTACATACATTTGCACAAAACCATTATACCCTTTTTACCCATTTTCAATGTGTTCAGGGTATAATTAGGCTAGTTTTCAGTGGATGTGGTACGAAGAGCATAACAACATTAAGATAAGCGTTATGATTTAGGTTTTTTTCGTTTCAAAAAGCTTATGCTTGTTTAGCCATAGAAATTTGCTTCTTTAACTTGTATTCATGATGGCTCACTTGTTTTTTAAAAGTTCTCGATTCGATTAGAAGTCCTTAAAAACACAGACGCGCTTTTTAAAGTTAATCTATCTGCATTTATGAAGAATGAATGATTGTTTATTCGATAATCCGATTGATTTAATCAAAATTTCTACATAAATTTTATTATTCCAAAGTCCGTTTTTCTTCATCAATTTTTAAACAGTTAAGCTGAATTGTTGTTTGATTTTGTTTGAAGTTCTTTTAAATTCAACCTATTTATAAGAGGTTTGTTGCACTATTAGGCAAGCAATTAAATTTACAACTTTTACGTGCTACAAACTCTAAAAAAGTTAAAGGTTAAGACGCTGATTTTAGCTGCTTTTCAAAGCTCTGACAGTCGGGCATTAATACGCCATCCAGTCAGTCTGTCAGTCAGTCAGTTTGGCAGTCGGTCAGTTGCTTAGCACGCTTCTGCGCACAATTAAAAAATTCCAAATCCAAACAACAAAACGTGTTTTTGGCTTAGCAAACTCACATATTGCCAATGATCTAAGTATTCTTCAACTAAAAGTCAAATGTTAAGCAGGCGTTGGGCCGGAGCGAGGGCGGGATCGGGGCGACAAAAATAAAAATAAAAAACAAAAACAAAAAAACAGAAAATCACAAAAACACAAAAACAAACTGTCTCTGAGATTTACAGTCTTTGCTATTTTTATGTCTGTGTCGGCGATGACGAGACAGCAACGCACAACGCGACTCGATGCGAAGCGACGCGATGCGATGCGAGGCGAGGACAGGTAGTTGGATTGCGTCGCGGCTCACCTTGAAGGCAGCAGGTTGCCAGTCGCAGAAGCAATCAACCAAAGCAGCCAGTCAATAGCTGATCTGACAGTGTGTCTGTTTACGTCGTGGTCAAACAATTTGATTTGCTTTGAATATAATAAGTTAGCGGCTACGTAGCATCATTTGAATCTCAGTCACTTTGCATATAAATGGAAAAGACCTCGGTGACCCATTGAACGGGCCAGTAGCTTCGGTTGACCCGATAACATTCCAAATGCACTCAGTGATATCGCAATGCCAACGAGGTCAACACAAATATGGGTCAAGCTGAGTCCTGCGAACTGCAGCCTGCAACTGTCAGATGCATTCGAGTTCACTCTGATCTGGACATTGAGATTGAGTCATCGGGGCGTATGCGTAATTTGTGCAATTATTTTCGCTTGCCCTTAATTACAAGTCCGGGTTGACTTTGTCAAATGCAAATCGGACATCGAGACTGCATGTGTTACTTGGCGTGATTCGTGGACTGGTCAATTGAAAGATGACAATGACAACACAGCAAAATTGTTTAAAATAAGACAGCAAAAGGCGTGGCAGCAATGCTAATGCTTTGGTAAGTGTATATGGCGCGTTTGGCATTTTAGCATGAGGTACAATATTTACACGCTTTGCGACGATTGATAGAGTGAGAAATAGGGCAGTGAATAGATTGATAGATAGAGATAGATAGGTAGAGAGAGAGAGCACGATAATGATAGTATTACATGTAAAAGCGATTGAAATTTGCTTATTGCTCATTATGTACTTCTTTTTTTTTTTTTATTCAAATGATTGGATTTGATTTGCAAAACTTACCGGAACTGAAATGTGAGCGTTTAGTTTGTTCATTTTCCGGATCGGAATCGAGCGGCCTTTTGCGAGAGTCGCCCATCTCAGGACTTGGACATGTCTCCATGGCAGCGTCTTCGGCCATTTTTAAGTGAATGTTGCTGGCTTTTGTTTGAATAGTTTTAATAGTTTTGTGTGCGAGTCAAGCTGGTGATTGCTTTAGTATTTGCTTTTGGTTTCCGTTTCTTTTAACTTGTTTTTAACAAAACTCTCGATGTTTTGCAAATGAGCCTTATGTTCTTGTCAGAGCTTTTTAGAGCGAACGATCAATCAAGCAAACGCTGATGCTTCTATTTTAACGTTTCCGCAATTCGCATCTGATGGTAAGGCAGCTACTCAAAGGGCTGCCTATTTTAATGTTGAAGAATCCTTTAGCTCTAAGGATCGCTATTCACACAGACGCACATATACACACGCTTACAATCAGCGGCAATATGCATATGCGGTCGGGCGATTTACAATTACAAGTATTCAAACTTTGAGTCAAGCCTCTAAATATAATCTAAGTATATGATCGTGTAGTCCTTCTAGATTTATTTTATTGTTAATTAAAATTGGTTTTATGTCGGTTTTTGTTTATTTCGTGACAATTTTGTGTTATTATTATTGATTTTTTTTTTGAGGTGGTGGAATGTGCGAGTTGTTTTTTTTTTGGTAAACGTTTATATGAAAAAAGAAAAAGAAAAAAATATTTATGAGTGAATTATGCAGCAATAATAAATATACATACATACAGTAAACATTTAGGCATCATATGTAAAATGTAATAAATATTTAAATGCATATCAACATTTTAAGAATGCACTTCTCAAATAGTCGAATACACATGTGATTCTAGAGTTGAGAATTGACAGTCAAAGTTGAGAATTGAGAGTGGCGAGTTTAATAACATTTACAATTAGAATAACACAAAACACTTTTCATAAATATCTTTATACAAAATGAATGTCATTTTGTGAGATTTATGCTTGGTTAAAAGCGGAGCATTCAATTAAAAGGCAGTTGGCGGGAGGGGCAAGGGGTCAGGCAGGCAAATGTGAACGATGCAACAAGACAACAATTAGTTTTAGCTAGAAATAAGCATGAGCATGTCAATGTTTGTATGCGTGTGTGAATGTGTGTGAAAATAAGCAGACGACAACAAGATGAGTCACTAGTATGTGGAATAGTGGAAACTGCCAACAAAAAGCCGTAGAAATTCCGTCGGAAAATACACTCTACAAATTTAGAAAAATAAAAAGGTTTCATTAATCTAAAGCTAATCATTTTTAGGCAACTGCACAAAACTTTGTTCAATTATTAAATTTATCACATTGACTTTCAATCGGAAATGTTGGCTAATGTAGTTAGTCATAAGTTATACATTTTGAATAACTGTTAATATCTCTTAACGGCTAGCTACTGAAGGTCTTTCCAAATTGATGCAATTGTAAATCCATGGCCTTAAAGATTCCGAAATATACTAGTAATAAATATGCATGTGTCAAAGGAATTAAAGATAAAATAAGATGTACATATATCATTTTTTTTATACAACAGTCAAATTATTGTAAAATATGAAACAAAACCTTAAGAGCGTCGCAACACTGGGAATAAAATCGATTACTCAGTGTAAGCTTCACCCAAACACCCTAAGAAGAAAATTTCAATTCGAATTTACAAATAGTTTCTTAAAAAAATTGTATGCTTTTGAAATAATGTTGCTATTTTGAGTGTATCGAACATAAAATAAAGATATTTAATGTTTTTATTTGAATGAGGCCCACTTTTTTTATAATTTACTCGCTATGTTTGCATTTATAACGGAAATTAACTGCTTTATTGAAATTGCATAAATGTTTGTACAATACCTAAGACGTCTATTAAAAATATCTAATCAGCATATTCATCTCAAGTCTTTTATACATATGTACATAGATATTGCTCAAGTGTCTCTTAAATATTTTCACAAGAATTTGTACCATTTCCTGCTCCTGGTGCTAAAAGTCACAGCTTCATACAGCTCGTTACGGGTGTGAACTGATCACTAATCAGTCAGTCGGTCAACATAAGCAGTTTAATACATTTACATTTTAATAAATCTGTAGATATTTGAGGCAGTTGGAAAGGAAGAAGAATAATGATATTCGGCTTTGATGAAGATAAGAAATTTCCTAATCTATACATTTAAAAGAATGCAACAAATATTTATATAGTATATTAAATAAAATATACAATCTCTAGTTTCAGCTGCTTCATCACAATTCAATTTCTTAAAACACTTTTCCCAACGAAAAGACGCGCTGATTGAAATATACATATGCTTTCATTGTATACATCGATATTTTGTCCAATATGTCATAATATCATTAATTCGGCACAAAAACGTCATGGCCTTTAGACCATGGTCCGCCCAATGACTAAGTAATATTGGGATAGTTATGCAAGCTGCCGTCTTATAAATTCGATGCACGCGGCAATGAAAATTATAACTTGCAACTCAATTATGCATAAGTGGGTTTTTATGTTTCATTCGTAATTAAACATGCGCCAAGACAATACAGCAACAAAACAACAGCGCCAACAATGAGTGATGCGCATTAATTTGTTTAAAATGGCATTTAATTATACAAATATTTTGATCGTGCTCTTTGTTGTTGTTTCTATTGCTAGGGGCATACACTTCATATAAGCGATTGGTGTCTGGACATCGCTTCATACGTGTTCGTGTGTGTGTTTGTGTGTGTGTTTGTGTGTGTATTTGTGTGAGTAAGTTTGTGTGTGTGTGTGTTTATGTGTGTGGGTGTGTGCGTGTGTGTGTGTGTATGTGTGTGTGTGTGTGTGTGTGTGTGTGTGTGTGTGTGTGTGAGTGTGTGTGTGTGTGTGTGTGTATAAGTGTATTTGATTCGACTGCAAACGACCTTGACCATTAAATAAATTTCTGTTCGCTAAACAGCAACTGCAAAGCAAAATAAGCAATAAATCGACAATATGGCAACGCTATAAAACAACAACAATATCAACAACAAAAAAGCAAGAGTAGAAGCAACAACAAAGTGCACAGAGCAGACATTCTTGTATGCAAGCAGTCCGAAAGAATTTGCAAATCGCCAAATTCGTTCTATGAGATACTTTTTTGTATACTAGATACTTTTCTGGTCATTTTGTTTTGTTTTTTAAGAAATCTGTCAAAAGACTAAAAACAAAAACAAGAATCGCACAAATTTGCATTTACTTAATAAATAAGTAAGCAACGAGAATAAAAACTAGTGAACAATTTTTAGCTACAGATGCCGCTAAACAAGTTATTGACTTAGGGAGTATCGTTGCTTTGAGAATCGACAAGTAAGCAGCTAGAAGGGAGAGTCAAGTATCTGAGAACCTGTTACTTTTGCGTGCTTAGAAATTCAGTATTTCGAATAATTAATTTAATGATTTATTTAAAAAGTTCCCCTCCGCTTCAAGTCGATTCAAAATGGGGGAAAAATTCATTTTTTTAAACAAAGCTACAAAATATAATGAAAAACTTGGCAATGCAAATGCAGCTGACATTTTATTTCGGCACTCAGCTGTGAAAAAACGTGCACCGAGCAGTGACTGCCCCAAGGGGAACACCCTGCAACCCCCTTGCCATTGCCACATAAAATACTAGACGTTATAGTGAGTGTGTGTGCGTTGAGTCCTTGAAATTTAATTAACAAATAAAAATAAAACAAAAAATACATTTCGAGAGTGGTAGACTATTGAATTGTCTACAAATTCTAGTGTAAATGACGTATCGTGTACTATCTTCAAGTTTTACAAAGATTAAGTCCAAAAAGAAAAAAAAAATTTGAGAACATTTATTGAAAATTGATTTGGTTAGTAATTCTTTACACAAAATAATCACTGATGTGATGCGTAAATATAAACAATATCTTTTCGGCGGCTAGTTACAATTATGTTGGGAATCCAAAGTTTTCCTTATACTTAGCACAGATTTTTGTAGAACCTATTTCACTCGCCCTCAAAAATTGCACACACAATTCAAGAAATTTCAGAAGTGTTTCGGCATGCGGCTGATTAGAGAGGAAGGCAAATATGTCGTCGCTGCATTCGCCGCGTCGTCAACGTCACCGTCACCGATGCACTCAAGCCGAAAATGTGTTAATGATGATGAATACGAAACAGCTGCTGCTTTGGGGCTTTTGTATAATAAATAATTTCGTTCAATCAGAGCGAGGACTTTTGAATGCGGGCAGAAATTAATAGCGAGTCCAGAACACTTTTTAACGTTATTATTGCATTATTCAAAGGACGCTTGTTGATTAAAAGCATAAAGAAGTTAGAATGCAATTCGATATATTATGCAAAATTAGACGAAAAACGACAAAAAAAAAAAAGTACTTGTTCGTTTTGTTTTTTATACCATTATTGTAATCTTTATATATTACGTGTTAAAGCAGCTAATGAATGGGTGTATTTAAAAACCAATTAACAAACAAAAATATGTTTTAATATATTCAATAGTTACAGATTTTAATATTCCACGGTTAGCGCTAGTAAAGCTTAAGTTTTGAATATATTTAAACCATTTTTACCCTTTCGCTTCACCACTTGACCAATATTATATGTTAGTTTTGAAAGTGTCTCTCACAAGAAACTCAAAGCGCTCTCCAAGAGCAAAACAATCGGGACCCTCTGCGAAAAAAAAGCTAGCAAGGTAAACTTAGATTTCTAAATACATATATATATATATACATATTTAAGTATACTCGACTGAACTCTAACTTATAGTAGTATATAGTCGTATATAAACCATGTACTACATCCAACAGGCGCACACAAAAAATGCAATCTTATCTCGACGTCGCAGCACTTATCACAACAGCGGAGGCGAAGGCGATAAGGTTTTCATTTTATTTTTATATATAAGCAGAGTTTTTTATTTTTACTTATGTATTCGCTGATAAGGCGAAGTAGTAAACGAAAAAAAGCAGGCAGTCGAAATATACCAGAAATTGTATAAATGTGAGAAACACACAGTTATGCCAAAGTAAATCCAAAAATCCACAAATCAAGTGAAGTTTTTTAGTTCCAGATTACAGTTAAGTTGAATTTCGGTGCCTCCGCCCGCTTCCCCCCCACTTAAGCAAGAGACGACAAGGGACGATCAATAAAGAGATGTTGCTCGAGCTGTTGCTTAATTGAATGGCTTGTTTGTAGCGTGATAAGAATTTCTTCAACACTTTATGCTTTTTTGTTGATTGCGGCGCCGCAATCACATGAACCACACCACACTTCAAGTGCGGGCTGCCACTTGGAGCTCGTTTAACAAATTGTTAGCGTCAAAAATTGCCCAAAACACTTGGCGCACTCACATGGAAGTAATTTATTTGTGGACTTTTGTTTCTTTCTTGTCCAATTTAGCTGCACAGCACACTTGAAGCTTCAAGATATTTTATGACCGCATATGTAAAAAGTTCTCAGCAAGCGAGCTCGGAGCTGTGCGAGTACGTGAAAATCAAATACAACTAAATTCAAAAACTGAAAACAATTAAAAACGAAATGAATTTCAAGCAAACGTCTCATACACACACACGCACATACGCTGAATTGTCTACGAATTTCAAACGCTTTCTGAGCGGCAAGAGCAGCAAAGAGCGTATGAGAATGAGAGTGGAAGCAGGAGCGGGAGAGAGAGAGAGAGAGAGAGAGAGTTCGCCCGTAAGGCAGGCAACAAGAGCGTAGCTGCCGCTGTTGGTATA
This sequence comes from Drosophila colorata, assembly GCA_035041545.1. Taxonomy (NCBI): domain Eukaryota; kingdom Metazoa; phylum Arthropoda; class Insecta; order Diptera; family Drosophilidae; genus Drosophila; species Drosophila colorata. Next base: position 2,092,609 of record JAWNLD010000680.1, on the reverse strand, counting down.
TTTGGTATATAGTACTTTGTCTACAAACATCGAGCGTTTGACTCTTTGGCAGTTTGCAAGTGTTTGCTCAGCCGCTCTCACTATAAATCCATCGAGCAGTTGTGAGCATTTCTGTTTGACTGTGTGTGTGACAGTGCATAAGCGTAAGCGTGTATTTACTTTCTTATCAGTAAATAGTTTTTATTATGACTGTCTTCACTGGCTTTTTGATTGCCTTATTATTGTTGCTCTTTGTTCAACGCATTCGCCTTGGAGCTGATAAACGAACATCGGAACGAGTGCAGTAATATTTTTCAATAGTTTGTAAGCCAATAATTTCTCTGTTTGCTATTAGTATTCGCTTCGATTTCAAAAATTGCTACAACGTGATATACTAATCTCCAGTTAAAAGTCAATCAACACAAACACCAACAGATATACAAACACAAACACAGATACACCCGCAGAATAGACGCTCATTTGTTAGAACGTCGCTTTGTTTGTCCATTTGGTCTCATTTATCGCCTTTTCTAAGGCTGAACAAATCTGCTGACAACGGCTGTTAATGTGGCTGCTGTCGTATCTATTTGTAAGCGGGTGTATCTTTATCTTTACATTTTGACAAACATCAAGTGCGATAAATCGTGCTGTCTTTGGCTTTTCATCAGCCCTAGACAACAGACTAACAAAAGGATACACACAAAAAGGCATCGTTTGACGACAAAGTGGCAAACAGTGGCTAATGTTCTCATGTATACTTATCCAAAACTAATGCGTCCAGTAAAGATCTCTCTCGCGGTCAGGCGAGTAATTAAATACAGCGTTCTCTTACGCGGACACCTCCGATTTTACACTTTTTGGCTTGTTAATGGAGATATCCACTTAAAAGATCTGGCAAAGGTTTAAGAAAAATATGGAAATAATAAAAAAAATTGTTTTTCTGCTGCATGGATAGTTTAGTTCAAAACTATTAGAAAAATAATTCAACTACAATAAATTGGCGGTCTCAAAAAGATGTTTGCCCTAAAGAGCTGTCCGTTAAAAGAGCCTTCACTTTACAAGTTAAATAATAAAACATCATCAAAAGCTTACTATATCTTGCAAATGTAGTGTTTCTTATATAAAAACTTTTTTTGTGATTTCCGATTCGTTCTAAAATAATATTTCATTTTCATTTAATTTACTAACCAATTATATTTTATGACCATCATTTTGAAGCATACTTTTAAGCTAACACAAAAAGTCTACCCAACTAAACTACTCCTTGTCAACAATTCAGAGCCACAATTGCTGCATAAAGCAATAATCCGAGCGAGTACCAAACAATTGCCCCAAATTTGTAATTGCAGCCCGGCAAATGTGCGATAGCGAAGAATAGCAATGTAATAGAGACCAAAGTTAAAGGAAAAAATACGAAATAGAAAAAAAAAAAATACCCACTATTATAACAACAGCACTAACAAAAGAAAATGGGACAATAAAATGTGAACACATATAGTTAAATTAACAATGGAACCGAGCCGAGTAAATTTTGGAACCACTGCTGCCGCTGGGCCAATTGATAACTCTGTGAGCGGAAAGCGACTCCGGGCTGAAGTAGGAGGAGAAAGTAGCGCATTAGCGGAAGTTGCTATCGACATGAACGTGCACAACAAAAGCGCAAATGTCATAAGGTTGAATTCGGTTTGCCTGTGCTTGCCCGCAGGACATTTTGGTGCTTGACATTTTTAAAAAGGCATATTTGCGTATTCGTGTTTGTCCTTTGAAATGGCCTCTAAGCAATTTGCCGCCGGCAAGGACATTGTCGAAAGGTAAACACTTCACACATTTAACCAGGCGCCAAATATGAATGAGCCTGCGAGAACGATGCGAAATGAATGCCAGCAGGCAACTAGGGTAGAGGGTAGCGGGTAGGGGATATGGGTTGGGGCAACGGGAAACGGGTAGCAGATACCGAGGGGCGACCTCATTGACTTTGTCGGCACGTGTTTGTTGGTTTCAGACCTGAAATTCATCTGTAGGCATATATATAGGTAATATATATATGTATATACATATATCGGTTTGTGTGCATCTCATGTTTGCTTTAGTCCAGTATCCTGGCTCCAACCTAACCGAACTCGCATATGTAAGCAGTTATTTTTGTTTTTCTTGTTGCTGCCTCGCATGTTACATGAAAAATGAAAGCGAAAATCAATAAAGGAAGCACGCGATATGAAATTACCAACGCCCACTGACCCCCAGATACAAGTGGCTATAGCTATGGATAGATTGGTAACGTCGTCAATTGAAGGGTTCTCTGACTTTGCGTGTGTGTGTGCTTGTGTTTATAAATATTTACACTGGCAGAAGCATCAACGCGTCGTCGTCTATTCAAGCAAGATAAGTGGCCAAGAGCGCGCATCTCCCCATCGTCAGACCAAGCTCCTTCAGTTTGAGTGTTTTGTATGCAGATGCCGAGCACTGCCTGGCAGCAGCTCCTGTTTTCGCCCCCCTCTCCCCAGCTTCTCGTCCTTTGGGCACATAATTTATGCTCACTGTATGCCCTTATCACCGCCCGAGACTGCGGCATGTTTGCTGCCATTACATTATATGAACATATACATATATATATATATATTTTTTTTGTGTTTTTGTTTTTTTGGGTTCTCGTTTGTAACTGAGAAATAACGAGTGGAGTAAGCGGCTTTGCCAGCTTGGCTGCTCGGCTGCTTGGTTGCCATGGATTTTGGCTTTAGATTTCGTTGACTCGGCTCAGAGGTCTTTTGTTTTATGTGTCGATATGTGCCTGTCAGTGTGTGTTTGCCGCTGTTATAAATATTATATGGCTTGCCTTATTTGTGTCGACGCGGCATAAAACGGCGCTAGCAGGGACTTGTTGAGGGTGGGGCAGGGGCACAATCAGCTGTTCGGTAGCCAAATTATAATTATTAATAAGCTGACTTAATTAGAACCTTACATTGAGCACTGATTGTCTATTACATAATGACGATGCGCGTTGTACGATGATGTGTGTAGCGTATACGACTCGTCTTCCCACCCAAAACGTGTGGTTTCAATAAAAATATAGATTTATATATAAATATATATACATATATATATAAACAGATATGTTACATAAATATATATGTCTCTGTATACACACTTTTAATGTTTCTCTTTAGCTCCAAAATAAACTTAGCCAACATTTTTCGAATTCGTAAATAGGTGAAGGTTACCCTACGTAATAATTTAAAAATAAACAAAAAACACAGCAACAATTAGCCAAGCATATTGAAAGCTCGCCTTGGTCAATGCCATTAAATAAAAAACAGTCAAACAAACAACAAAAAGAACTACAACTAAATTAATAAAACATATTCAAGGTACGAAAATGTGCAGTGGCTTAGCTTAATGCTGCGGCCAGCAGAATTTTTGCCAGAGCGCACTCAAGAGGCAGCAATAAGACAGAGAGCGAGAGAGACAGAGAGAGAGAGAGAGAGAGAGAGAGAGAGAGAGAGTGAGAACAAGAGAGAAAACGATTGAGCGCAATATTTACTTGCCAGCTGGAATGGGCGGAGCGGGTGACCGTTGGAGTTGGCTATGTCGCCTCCACGCCATAGAAACTAAATCAAAAGCGCACAATTAGGCCAAACGACGGCGATGCCAGCGTCAATGCAGGGAGGCGGACAATTGACATGCAGCCAGCTATGTGAACGTACATGTGTGTGTGTTTGTGCGTATGTATGTGTGTGTCTATGATTATGTGCAAGTGTGTGTGCCTGTGTCTGTGTCTTTGCTGTATGCAAATTGCTGTGGCAAGTTGCGGGTGAGCAAAGCACAGCACAAACTATGTCGCTGGGTCGCTCGTCGATTCTCCCATGTCTGTGTGTGTGTGTTTATGTATATTGTTGTTTTTAGTGTTGGCAGGTGCCTATCCAGGCAGCAACAGTTCTAAATAAAAAGGTGCGTCTACAAATTATCCATAAATAAGCCAGCAAAGCCAAAAGCTAGTCAAATAGCAACATCAACAAGAACAACTAATTGAGTGCAGCATGGGGCCATGCCAAGTAAATAAGTGGAAGGTTTCTCCTTTCATTCTAATCATATGGATTTGTCTGGCTGCTGTCGAGGACCGTGGCAACAGCGTTATTCGTTTATTCGTAGCCCAGTGTAATGATGCTCTACTGTGTGTGCACTGTTATTAGAAAAGACGTCAACAGCTACAGAAGTGCTTTAAGGTGCCGAGCGTTTGGTATAAGCTTTAAGATTAAGAGTAAATGATAAATCTAGTTTTGAATAACACTTTAACATCGACATGTTGCATATGTTCTGTTTGTCAGGAAATTCATTTAAATAAGAACATTGACCAGCTGTTCCATTTGTATTATTATTCGTAATAGTTCAGGATATAGTTAAAATAATTTATGAACAGCACTGGCAACATCACACTCTGAGGTACGAGCCCGGATCTTTGATACTTAGTTTCCCGAATGACTGCGAGGACTGCAATTATAAGATATTTTTTGTAGTTCAAGTTATTTTGATTTTTACGTTTTTCATTGATAGTTCGGACACCAAGTAAGCAAATGACGAACGCTCCACCAATGCTAAACGCATGTGTGTAAGTTCATACAAGTTCATCATAAGTATTCACTAATATCAACGAAACCGTAAAAGCCTCGCAAATTCGATTCTATTCTATTCTAGGACAAATTGTGGTAATAGCAGCCCCATTAGCCCCTTTGGCGCTCAGCTGGCGCATTAGGCACGCCGCACAATTAAGCACAGTTGGGTGGCGAGGGCGAGGGCGAGGGAAGGGAGGTTGAGCAGGTAGAGAAGCGTGGGTAACTAAATTGAACGTAACTGAAATGTAATGACATTATTTGCAACGAAAGCGACAAATATTTGGCCATTTTGATTAAAATTTGCCCCAGTTGTCGGATAGCAGAAGAAGAGCAAAACAGAGAGTGCAAAACAGCCACGCCGCTGTTACCCAGATGCGCCTGGCCTGTCTCTGCCCCTTACCTTTCCCTGTTCCTGTTCCTGGCCCTGCCCGCCCTTGCATGCTACGAACACACTCCGCTATTGACTGCCCACAAGAATTCTTGGCAGTGTTTTCGCAATATGCATAACAACAGCCGACAACAAGGCGCACAGTCCCGAACAACTGTTTATTGCTTGAGGTATGCAATAACATCAATCATTATTGCATCTTTCCCTCAATTGCCATTTTTGTTTTAGTGTGCTTTGCTTTTGGCTCTTTGTTCATGACTATTGTGTGTGTTGCTTTTGCTGCTGCGTCATTTCGCTTAAATTAATATAAAGCCCGAATTAATTTCACAATTAAAAATGCAATTCATTTGTTAATTTACAGAAATGACGCATTGAACTTGAACAGCAACAAAATCCGATAATTACTGCTGTTTGTACTTTTGATTGTCTAATAATGCGACTACATATAAAATGGAAGTGTTTAGTTAAGTTGGTACACCACTTACGGGGAAAGGTCGTACCGGATGTTGAATTCAATGCATGCACTTAGTCCGTGCACGGGTGATACGAGTATGTCGCACTACGTCAAAAAAAAATCAACAGAACAAGAGTTAGCGAATAATTTAAAAAAATACCAATCGGTATATTTTTTTAAAATTACTCAATAGCTAAGTTCAATTTGAACAATTTTCCGAATTAAAATCATATGGCATGTACGTAATACTTGTTCATACATTTATGTTTGTAGTGATGGAAAGGTTGGCCTCGCATTAAAATTAGAGCAATTTTAGAGATTTGCCTAATTATAAGTTATCATCGAATAGTTGATGTTTTCATGGGAACACATTTATCATTTTTCCAAATAATTTGTCTATCATTATTATAGGGAAATGTATCTAAACAGATCTCTAAGTATGCAGTTATTTTAAGCTTTTGAACTTTTCTATATTTTCTGTATAAGAGTATAGTCAAAATATATACATATTTTTTATATGTTTCAGGTGAAACATTACGGGCTGTGCTTAAATCTGGCTTGGTCAGAGTTATTCTCAGCCTTGCACCTCTCCACCGCAACCTGCATTACTCGACAGCCAGCCTCGACGCTCCCCGCTTGGATAATCAGTGGAGAATGGAGAGCGCAGAGTCGGAATCACCAGTTGGCTGTCGTTGCAATTATGCCAAATAGGTTAACAGCCGTTTCGTGCCTTTTGCACGAAATTTTTTGTGTGTGGCTTGTTTACATAAACCTTTTCTCATTTTGTCTCTTGGCTCGTATACTTTCTTCACTTGCCCTCGCTTCGCAGTACCCGCGTCTGCTCGTTGCCCGTACGGATACTGGGGTACGGCGGTTTCTAGGTTTGCTCGGGTTTACCCCACGTACTAACACTGGGTGCTCCATGAATTGCACAACGGGTCGCAGGGGGATCGGGGTGAAGAGGTTAGCGGCTGGGCAATGTAAATGAAACGAAACGACAAACAACGGGCTATTTTATGTCTATTTGCATTTGACAACAACAACAGCAGAAGCAGCAGCGGCAGCAACAACACCCAGAATCAAGTGTCGGGGTCGGCAAATAAACGAGTAAATTAACGAGTAGCGGACAAAAATGACGGGTCGGGGGGTGGGCAGAGGGGGTGCAGCTCAGCTAAGCAACGAGTGACTTTGATAAGCTGAGATCGTTTGCACCGACATATGTATTTATATACTCATTTTCACTAGTCTTCGAAACATTGCAAAGAAAACTGCATTAGACAACAAGTTTCAGCCTGGGAATCAAGACCAAGAAGAGCTCGAAGTGGACTAAAATTACTGCAGTTGCACATATCAAATTAAATATATAAAAAGAGACAAACTGTGGGATTGGCTTATGCTTAGTTAGATTACCTATTACTCAGTTAAAAAAACAGTTCATCTTATGCTTACATATACTTAGTATGTACATAGGTATGTTCATATAAATATATTCACCTTTCTGCAAGGAGTCGTGCATACAGCTGCAATTAATTGAGTGCGGGGCTATTTATATACAAGTATATAGTATGTTGTACTTGTATTCTTTATAAAGTAGTAGGTTTTATAAGGATTTAAGTTGTTTACGTGTACACTTTAGTATGATTTGATTGTTAGGTATTTATTTATTATAATTTACATACGACACACTCCAATGTTGCTTATTCTGTTGTTATTGCTGTTTCTTTTTCAAATTAGTTGATACTCTTTCGTTTTTTGTTGTTTTTTAATGTTGTTTATGTTGCAACTGATGTTGTGGTTGTTGTTGTTGTGGTTGTTTAAGCTGCTTCGTTTGCTTTAAGGCGAATTACATATATGTATGTATGTTTAGTTATGTAAACACAAGCACATAAAAGACACGCACACACACATACACTCGCTGGCTAGATTCGGGTTGATTTTAAAGCAGGAATCAGAAGTTGTTTTCATCTGAATTTGAAAACAACGAAGACACTTTAAGCGCCTAGGTATCGATCTTTAACAGTATCGAGTACGAGTACAAGTGTTGCTTTACCTATGTATGTACAGATGTACATATGGGTGTCTGTATTGATGAATTCCCAAATGTGCGCCTGGCACCAGCACTATGCAACTGCTTTAATTTAAATGAATATATGTGCATACACATACATGTGTATGTATATTTTCTTTTTCGCAGTTGCTTTACGTATGCGTCACGCGTCGCCTTTGCGTGCTCGTCTTCGCCTCACGTTTGATTCTAACGCAGAATTTCGTCGACTGATGATGCCGTTGATTCCTGCTCTGTTGCTATTGCTGTCGCTGTTGCTATTTGCGAATTACGGACCTGCGCAATGAAGCGCTCTCTCTTTGCACCACAGTCAGCATGCAGCGAAATGAGGCAGCGTGAAGGCGACTGTTTGCCAACACATTTCAATTTAGGCTGATTTGCCGTGCTTTTGCCTTTTGTTTAAATAAATCAGAACAAGTAGACGAGCACTGATTCGCAGCTCTGAAACAATTGAACAAGTATCGATACATCGGCGGTCCGATATTTGACATACGATCATGCATCCGAGGCCTTCTACACGTTAAGATTCTAGCTTTCGATACCTCGACTTTTAATCATTTGATTTTTCGTTCACATTTGTCTTGAATATACTATTCCTATTTTCAATATAAGTATAGCTTCTTATCTAATAATTTCTATCGAAAAGAAAACGAGTCGGGATATGACCTTGGTGCTATGGAGGAGAGGGCAAAAATGATTGTAATTGAAAAAACGTTGTTTTTCAAATATTCAAAGTGCGCGCAAACGCGAAACTCAAAGTTTAATACAAGTGAAAATTAAACTTTATAGTAAGGCTTTAAAGAAAAAAATATGAATTAAAGAAAAAGCTTTGCATTTTCGCCAGAACATTTGTGAATGTCAAATCTAATGAAATTAGAACTGTAATGTTATCAGTTGTTTCAAGCAAATGGTGCAAGTGCTGCCCGCACTCACACGCTCTTTCTGCCTCTCAGCAAACACACACACTGGACGGTTAAGCAAATGCGTTTGCCACGTCCACGTGCCCGTCTGATCACAGTTGTCTCTAAGTATCCGACAGTGTGGGCGTATCTTTTTAGTTCGCGCGCAATTCTGTTTCCACATTGAATCGTGCAATGCAGTCTCGCCCGTGCTCAAGCTGAGCGTTTTGCATTGAATTGAAATAGCGTTTTGGCCTGTTTGTTTTAAAATTTATTTCAATTATATTTTGTGCTTTGTTCGTTTTGTCGCCACTCGAGAGCTGGCTCTCATTCTAATGCGCTCTCTATCTCTCTCTCTTCGTCTCACAATGACCAATCAGGTGGATTCTCCTGCCTCTACTCTAGGCTCTCTCACTGATTTGCTCGGTGTTTCTCTTTCTCTTGCGCTGGCTATCAGTGTGTATGCCGTTGGCGCTTATTAGGGCACTAGGTTTTCATGCAAGCCTCGGAAAATTGCTGCACACTAACACACATTCGGTGGACAGTTTTGGGGCAACTTTTGCATTTCCTGTGCCCCTAAAAAGCTTTCGACAGTAGGGCTACATTTTGTTCCTACGCCACGTTTCCATCGACCAAATTGAACTTCTATTGAATGCCAACCAAATTTTTATGACATAATTCAATAAATACATACACAAATACGTTGATTCATATGTACGTATACACTAACATTTATATATACATACATACATATGTATTTAAGTTTGTAGAAGAATGCTCCCGCGCCATATGTTTCTGCTAAAGAGGGGCTACGGAACATGTAAATCTCGTGTGTTCAGCGCGTGTGTTCTGCGTGTGTGTGTGTGCGTGTGTGTCTAACAATAACGTGAAAAACTCGTTAGCAAATGAACGAAAAACATTTAAATAAAATATGTACGTTTGTACATATTTACATTATGTATACGCGCAGTATGCGCTGCGTTTTATCAACTTGCAGCCAGAGAGGGAGAGAAAAGAATAGAGAGAGATGGGAGCAACAGAGAGTGAGAGCGACCGACTGGTAGAAAAAGCTTTGCCACAGCTTGCACACACACACACAGAGTGACTGTGAGTGAGTGTGTGTGTGTGTGTGTGTGTGCTGCTGCTGCTTTGACACACTTTTATATGACGTCGTTGATTTTAATTTTTCGTTCGACGCTCATTTTTTTAGTGTGCTTATTTTGTTCTTTGGGTTTGCCAGTTTCTGAATGTTGTTCTGAGTTACTTTTTGCGTGACATTTGACCATTGGAATGAGCCGGGCTGAGCAGAGCAGAGCGAACCTGCTGAGGCAGTTTGTTGTTGCCAATAATTAACACATGCTGCTCTTGTTGTTGTTATTGCTGGTGGACCAGATGCTACTTCCAATAAGCCAACCGCCATTTCTATTGGAAAATGTGATTGTTTTTGTTGGGCCAACTATTAGATTTGTAGTGTTAATTAAATTTTGTCGCACTGGCAGACACCTTAAAAACTGGCGCATTAGGATTTTAGTAAACACACACACACACAGCACACTCAGTCCTCCATATGCGTTTGTGTATGTAGGTTTGGCTACGTCTTGCGAGTGTGGGCTGGGGTGTGAGTATTTATGTAACCAGAGCGCCAGGCAAAGGCAATACGAGCGAGTAAAACGCTCATGTCAAGGCACACATAGATACTTTTTGGCATTGAAACAAAACGTAGTTCACAAAAAGCACACACAGACGCACACACTGGCAAGCGCACGCAAACATGCATGCACACAAGTACGGGCACACAGATACGCGCACATAGCGACGAAAGTTAGAAGACAGAATAAAGAACGTAGAAGAAACTAACATGCGACGCATAAACACACTTGCACGCTTCAACACACATATACACACGCAAAGAGCTTAGAGAGATACACATGGCCACTGTGAAGATACATATGTACATATGTATATGTACGTATGTATGTGTGTATGCATGTACGCGTGTTCGCATTATTTAATTAAATTTGTTCAAACGAATTTTAAAAATCAACAACAACAACAACGACAAAATATCCATAGCGATTTTGATTGAACAATTTATAGCACTTTTTGTTAAAGATCATTTGATTAGATACTCGATATTAAGCACTATATATATATGTAGATATAAAGCTATTGTTGCTGCCGCGTGCGGAACACTTTAGGAAAAATACATACATAATATGTATGTCAGTTTGTATATAGTACAGCAGCAATATTTGTGCTTATTTCGTTGTAATATTGTTACATATGTAGCATATAAACAAAACTCACTGATGACGACGCTCTGACTCTGACTGAACTCAACTGAACTGAACTGGACACTGAATGTGCTCGTCGTATCTGAAAACTGCTTTGGCTTGCTCGACTTCCACATCTCTCTCTCTCGTTCCATCTCTCTCACACACTCTCATATTTTTCTGTTTCTGCTTCTCTGAGTAGCTGAGATTTCTGTACAGAACTTCAAATTCCGATGGTGACGATGGTGGGCTAGTCAGTGGTTGCACATAGCCACACACACGAACGCACTCACACAAGTACGCTGTGAGAGCGCTACGTATCTGTGTGCGGAGCATGTCATTGTGTGGGTTTCAATTTTGCTTTCGTTGCCCATTTCAAATTGGAAGAGCAACAGCAAAGTGTGCAGCGTGCTCTCATTCCGCCTCTCATTCTCTCAGTCTCTCAGTTCATTAGAGTTGTGCCCTCTCCCATATCTCTCTTGGTTTGGCACTCAGAAAACAACCACTTTACGCTCAATATGGATTCAATTTGAATTTCCATTGTGCATTTTCCAAGCACGCGTTTCTTGGTGGAACAATCTAATTGGATGGCTGTTAGACTGCAAGTCCCCTTGAATCAACACGATTCACATTATACGCGAACGTATCACGATCAGGATATGAGGCGCGCAGTTATACGAAATATTGCTATCTTATTAGACAGTAATATTTAAGGACGATTATGTTTGCTGAAAATTGACAGCTAAATTATTTCTATTTATATTTCTATTTCTTGCGCACCCCAAGTGGACATGACCAATACATTATCTGCCCGATCTTTAGCTCTTAAACTCAGGCAGACATAGATATTCGCAATTTGCCAAGACCTAGTGATCGCAAAAATGTCTTAACACTTTATCTTTCGTGGGTGTATACGACGATATTTTCGAAGTGTCAAATCGCTAGCTTCAATAGCTGCGAAAAATGTCAATCTGACGAAGTGCCGAGCGGACAGCAAGAGGGACATTGCAAACACAATATACTCTTTGCATGTCGAGTACGAAAATAAAAACTAAGTTTCTGAGGTTTGAAAATTAAAATGTATTCGCGATAAAGTTTGATATGTACCTTTGGTTTGATATATATTATTTGTTCTAGTTTTTTTTTGCCAGTACTTAGGTAAAAACTATGAAAAATACGTTTGAAGCAAACTGGCCAAGAACGTTAATTTATTTTAAAAAATGAAATATTTCCTTTTGGTTATTCAACGACCTGAATTAAGCATAAAAGTTCTTTTAACGAGGTACATGCAAAATTAAAAATAAAATAAAATTTGAAGCTAATGTTAATTATCTACCGATTAGATGAATATTTTGTCTAAAAAATTAGTTTAATAAGAATTTAATCACCTGTAGAAAATCTTGTTAAATGGGCTCAAAATATTGCGTTAGCATTGTATTTCCGATCTTATCACATATAATATTATAATTCTAAACAAAATAATTACATTCAGTAGTATTCGATTGGACATTGACTGCTCAAAACCGCGGGAGATTCTACATATATCACACAAAACTAATTACAAATAATTAAATTATAATCAAAAATCTAGGGAACGATTGTAATTTGACAATTAAAGCGATGAAATTTACGTGACTTGGGATTCACATACGTAGCGTGTTTTGTTGTTTGGTCAGTATTGAAGTAATTTACCGTGCTTAACTATAAATTAAGTTTGCGTACATTTGCTTAGTCAAGGATTTTAAAATTATTATTGCTTGAGAGAATTGCCTCAATTCAGCTGTCATTGTCAACGCTATAACTGATTATATAGGCGGCTGTCTCCATAGGACATAGTAAAGGCGCCAGCTTCGGCTCGAGCTGTTCGAGATTCTGCAGGAATGTAAGCGTCGTACGCTGGCAGCGGTAGCTAACTGTGGGTTCCCCTTCATTTTGCAACATATTGCAGACGTTAAACTGTTGAAAAAGAAAGGTATTGTTATTAAATAAATCGATATCGGTAAATCGGACTGACCTTGTCTGCTGGCGACTCATCGTTGCACTGCAGCAGCTGTGTACGGTGCAGTACGCAGCCGATGCGCTGCTTCCTGGCAGTGCTCTTTGTTAAACGACGCATAACAACGACGTCTAGATCCTCGTTGGCCGGCACGTGACCATTTCCGAATCGCTCCTGTGCACCCGTCCACTCATTCTCTGTATAAATAAACTTATCCAACGGGTCAAGCAATTCCTGTGAAGCCTTGTGGGCAGCTTTAGTCAAGTAGGTAGCGGGATGCGCTTGGGAAGGACGCACACAATCGTTGACCTTCTCAAGAACAAGGCGGTAAATGTGAAGCACCGGCTTATTGTCCAACACTCCTTGGTCTAGACCACGTTGATCGTCGCTGGCCAGACGACGGTCTTGCATTATTTCCAGTTCACCCGGTGCCAAAGAGGCACCCCCCAGCGGCTGACCTGTGAGCAGCGTCAGTCGCATGGTGGCATCTTCAATGAACATGGCCGATGGCACTGGATAGTAGTTGGCCTGCAAAGGCAACTTCTTGAACCGTCGGCGCTTAATCAGTTGCAGTCCATTCAGATCCGTGAAGAATGTGCTGCCGCTTTCGATGTGGGTCTGCAGGCGCATCACAATTTCCGTGTTGTCACTGACGCCAATGTCGACCAGGTTGCGTAGTTCGGGTGCATCGCCACGCAAAATAGTCTGATGTATCACATGGGGCAAGCCCACACTAACGTAAGACTCCAGCTTTCCCTCGCTTACGAGGACCACAGGCGGATTTCCTTTGATTGGCATTGCGGGTCCATTTGGTAGGAACAAATAGGCTCCGGATTTATCGCCATGTGCGCGGGTGCCGTACTTCAGGAATTTGAGGTGTACTGGCACGGGGGAACTTTCCGGCGTCAGCTGCATCGATTTCAGCAAACCGTACTCGGAGAAGGCCAATTTTGGCCCAATGCCAACACGCAGTGAAAACTCGCGATGCTCGCCAAATTTGGCGTCCTCTGGATATTGACCTAAATTCACCGAAACAGGACTCCCGTTCAGCAGTAGATGGGAAGCGTAGGAAGTGTGACTGCATGGAATAAATTTATGAATGATTAATAGTGGATAATGGTTAATATTACTTTTCATAGTTTGCTGAACTTACGCGGGCTTTGACACAGAGAACGTTAATATATAAGTGGTCAGTCCCATAGGCGGCACACGTGCCTTAAAAAGTATACGGTATTTAGTGGTGGAGCCCTGTGGATTGACAGTTTTGCTGATCGTATCATGATGCCAGCTCCAGACGGGTGACACTTGCGCTTCCACGAAATTGCTCGCTAAATCGCTAACGCTCACAAAAGGACTAGAAACATAAAAATCTACTAATTGCTCTCGCCAATGTGGAACTGTGTTGTGCAGGACGACATGCTTTATGGGAAGCTCCTCGCCCAGAATAATTGTGGTGCGGCTCTCCTCCACACCGACACCCGGCCAACGCGAATCATCCAACGTGAAATAGTGGAAATTGAAATCCGCACTGTAGATAGAAGGTTTGGTGAGCAGCCGATAGACTGCCTGTTGCATTACAAACTGGCACGACTTAAGCGCCTCTACCATGCGCTTCTCATAGTCTTGCATTACATGCGTCTTAGCGGTGCCTGTGATGCCATCGTGGTGCTGGAAAAGGGACAGCTCGCGACGCGCCAGCTCTAGCTTTTGGCTGAAGCCCGCTTGGGGTTCCCAGCTTTGCCAGGCATGAAGCATTTCCGCCGCGCGCAAATAGTGCATGAGTACGCGATCCATACGCTTATGATATGGACGCGAGGTGTAATAGCCACTCCAGTAGTTGTCGGCGCGATCCGCATAGGTAAAGAAGTCACCGCTCAGCGAAGGAAAGTTCTGATCGGTTTTATGCACGGCTTTGAAATACTCCGTCAGTGTACCGAACTGGGCCTCTACGTTGAATTGAGGGTTGCCGTTGATGTGTTCAAAGAGCTTTTCATAATTAACACGCTGCACATCCCACTCGACGTTTTGCTTATAACGGAAATCGTCGCCCAGCGGCACAAGCAACACATTTGTGCGATACAATTCCGCCTTCTTTTTCCACTGATCCACCAACAACTCAGAGCGCGAGGCGACATTGTTTTCATCGATCGGCCGAGGCGGGACTCGCCAGGGACAGCTCAGTCCATAGCCTCCCATTCGCTTAAAGTCGAACTGGCAGCACACCTTCGGATCAGGACCACAAGTGTGTGGAATATCATACGAGTAAAAGGGCATCATGTGGGTAAAAAGGGCTGTGTTGCCACGCGTTTCCCATGTCTGGCGCCAGTAGAACTCCAAATTCCGTTGTTGTGCCAGTTCCTTCTTCACAGTGTAATGGGTACGCTGAATCAATAAATTTTTCATCCCGCTTCTTTGCAGTATGTACGGCAGGCTAGGACTATGTCCGAAGGGATCGATTGCCCATGAGGCGGTAGGCGTTACGTTCAGTTGCTGCTTTAACCAGGTCTGGCCCTCCGTCAGTTGAAGTAGCACATTACGCCAATGCGAATTTGCCTCGTCGGGCATTACCCACCCGCCGGAAACAAATTCCAGCTGCCCCTTTTTCACAATCCTGTAAAGACATTGCGTTAAATTCAATTACAATTTTTAAATTCGCATACGTACATTCTCATTTGCTGCTTCTTGTTCTCGCCCAAGTCTTCAAAAAACCTCGAAAAATATGAAATTTCCGCCCAAATAAATTTCATGTCAGCATTCTCAGTTAAATGACGTAGCGCATTTGATAAAATATGTTTTGTGTCTGTCAAATAGATAAGTTAGATAAGATAGTAAAAGTAATTAAAAATATGTGTATACGAATTTCCCAAAACTGATACAAATTTTATACGATCGGAATTTATAGTTTTAGTATTAGAAAGCTTTAGCACGTTCAAATAAGTAAAGAATCTCTGTGTTGGCGCTAAATTAATTAACCTCTACAAAATAAAGTCACTGAAGGAAAGAGCGATAAAAATGTAGTTCTTGTATAAAAATCTTTTGTTTCTGAAATATTTTGACGAACCAATCAATTAGTCTATTCGCAACTTGACAAATATTTGAGAACTTAGTATCTATATAATGGAAACAAACTAACACATACAATATGAATAATCGGTAGAAGCTTTAAATGTATTACAAACGATTATTAAATTTGACATGGATGTTTAATTTTTGAAGAAGATAGATGTTATAATAGATGTGTGTCCAATTGATTATCTAAGCATACTATTATGGCTGCTAGCCGAGCTTGAACTAAAATGGTTGAAACGGAGTTTAAATATTTTTAATAATATTTTTAAGCCGGAAGCTATGATGAGTAGATATTCTCGTTCCTAATTAAAACTAAAAAAAGAGATAGAACTGTTTTCCATTAAGTAATAAACACAATATTTGCCTTCTAATTTTAAAAACAATGTGAAGATGCAAGGCCCGAAACAAAACCTGTGTTCATTAATGCAAAAAAGCTGGTTCGCCAGGCTCTAGGGTCGCCGACAAGAATACGTTACTTAATTGTTAGATACGGAATAGAATGTTATCAAAACATGGTTCAAACGAGATTGTTATGAATTTAATGCTACGATCGTATTTGTGTTCTTTATGATGTTAATCGTTTTTAGGAACTTATCACACATTTATGGCTAAGCGGACCACTACGAATTTGGCAAAAACACGTCAACACACAGGCCTTCAAGAAAAGGAATTAAAAACATTAAAATTATATTTTGTACGTTAATCACCCGTTAGGTATTTAAGGTTTAAGGTTGAGTCACCTGCGTTGTAATAGTCCTCGAATGTTCTTATCCAACCGGGATCATTGTGGGAGTGCGGCACAACGAACACCTTCAGCATGTGATGTTGGTTGTACTTGAGGGGATCGTATTTAATGTTCCAGCCCTGCTTCCAGACGCCCCCGTCGATGTCGGCAAAAGACATTTGGTCGTACAAATCGAGCATCTGAACATCCACCTCGGGAACCTGCTTAACTACGTCAACGCATTCGCCAGCGTCGTCGTCCGCTTGATTGTCGATTGGGTCTCCCGCAAGAATATTATCCTTTTCTCTAGTTTTCGCAGGCCTGTTTGCTGAACGTTCTCGCAAATTTCGCATTTCTCGGCCCTGCTCCAGCAAACCATTTTCCAGTTGCTCCAGTTGAAGCGTAATGTAGTTTGGCTGGCAATATTCGGAATTGTTATAGAGCTGATACTAAACTCAAACCTCTAATGTTACACACACACGCACATTACCTTTTTCGCATTGGGAGCCGGTGCCGCAAAATTAAGGATCACATATAGGCTAAGAAAGATGAGGAGACAGCCACTGCAGATAAGGAGCGCATACCGTCGACGAATGCGCAGCATGTCTGTATTAATTGGACATGGATGCCGCAATGATTCAAAAGTAGCGGAGCTGCTGCTATTTAAACTTTCGAATAGACTTGCGTGGTTTTTTTTGCATAAACAAATGCCAAGCGAAACGATTACCCGATGCTATCGATAGGCAAATAGTGTCGTGCTGCCAACCTGTGAAAATACTTGCGAAGTGACAGCCCTGCTTTCATTCACAACTTTTCCGCAAATCTTATCGGTTTTCGGTTATTTTTAATAAAATTTGATTTCAATGGAATTGTTCATCTCAGTGCTGTCAAAAGGGAGCTTCAAGTGTAAATCGTAAGCCGTCCACCACAGTGAGCATGGAAACAAGGCTTACAAAGGCATCAAAGCAAAACGAACTTGCTTTTGCTGTTCGCAAATAAATCGATTTCTGCAGGGTTCTTGGCAGCATCCCCACTAATACAAACAGGCGATATAAATAACGTTACACTGCGAAAAACTAAAATTTTTTTACTTTTGAGCCTTACCTTTAAATGATAATCGAACCCTGTCGCCAAACAGCGCTCGAATTTGTTGTCCATTGCGCCATGAAGCGTCAGAACGTAAGAACCCTGTCGCTGGTGGTCTGCACATTTACCTATTTGCTCATCGGGGCGGCAGTCTTTGACTCGCTTGAATCGCAAACTGAAGCGAAGCGTTGGGAATTTTTGCAAGGTAGATATATATGCGATAGATATGTATATATCCCGGCAAGATCCAAATGCACACACAAATTACTATTCGCACTCACCCACCAAAAGTAAAACAAAAGCAAAAATTACCTTTAATGTACATCACCTTCTATTGAAAGAATATTTATCTATCATCTTTAATAACTTTCAACTAGTTTCGTTCTTTTTATTTTGCCATAGATTTATAATTTAAAGAACATTTGCTTCCATTGCAGTAGGCTTAAGAGAAACCTTTATTACGTACATTTTACCTTAATTTGAGATTCATCTAAGTTTTGCCTTTTTTATATTTAAACAAACAAACATTCTCAAAACATTTAATAATGTTAAATTTGATCTGTGTTATCCCATCACCTCGAATGCTACTTTTAATTTAAAAATTTGAATATTGATATTGGAACTCGAATCAAATTTTGTTTTCATGATGTAGCGGTAAAGAATAATTTCGTTGAGAAATACAATGTGAGTGCAGAAGACTACCGGATGATCGAAATAGTAATAATAGAGAACAAACCACACAAGGCGGGACCTCAGTGGAAATTCGCTGGCGCATTTTATTTTGCCACTGTGGTGCTGGCAATGATTGGTAAATATTATACGAAATGTTAATTTGAGTAAATTATTTTGATTTTAATTTAATGCAAAATATTATTTTAAAGCATTTAAAAGCTTGGCGAACCAAAATGAAAATTGTCGGTTCGAATTAATATCTCCCCTTTAAGTTTGGCTAGGTTTGGTTTTTCGCATTGCTTCAAGTTTTAAAGGAAAATGTTATATATTATATCATACATTTTTTATTAAAAAAAAAACCATTTTCTTAAAAATTTTTTTTATTTTTATTTGTTTTCAATTAACATATAAGATACCTTTTGGCAATTCACTTTAATGCTACACATAAACTAGCATAACAATAATGTTAGGATTTAGGTTATGATTGGAAAATACGGAAGATCCGGGTTCGAAACGGTTTGGTTCATACAAGGGTGCCTACCGTCTTCAAAAATAAAATACTGATTTATTTAAGCCTGCAAATCAGAATAAATCGAATATAATAATAAATCAATCAAGGCCAATCGTCATCCTATTTAAGAATCTTTAATCTTTGAATAAAAATAAAGAAAGCCAGTCTTTTTCCAAGTTTATTAAACTAGTTTGCATATTACCCTGACAAAGAGGCAAACATGGCTGTATTGACGGATATTTATGAACTGTAATGTTAAGTATACCTTACGGAGCTCAAATATTACCTTCAAAACGTTATACTTATACTTAATGTTTTTATGTATGTAAATAGTCCGTACATATATTTATACAAATGAATATATGTGCTGGCATATTTGTATTTTTAAGGTTACGGGCATTCCACGCCGACCACTGTGGCTGGAAAACTATTCACGATGTTCTATGCGATGGTATGGTTCCGGTCCAAAAAACTAAGCAACATGCAGTAGTTGCTCTTATTTATTGCAAGTGATCGCTAATATATAATTGCACTTTAGGTGGGCATTCCCCTCGGATTGGTCATGTTCCAGTCCATTGGCGAGCGCCTGAACAAGTTCGCGTCCGTGATAATAAGGCGCGCCAAGCGAGCCAGTGGAGCGCGATGCACTGACGCCACCGAAATGAATCTGATGTTGGCCACTGGCATGCTCTCCTCGATAATTATAACGACTGGAGCGGCTGTTTTCTCCCGCTATGAGGGCTGGAGCTATTTCGACAGCTTCTACTACTGCTTTGTCACGCTGACAACCATTGGTTTTGGAGACTATGTAGCCCTACAGAACGACCAGGCGCTGACCAACAAGCCTGGATATGTGGCCCTCAGCTTGGTGTTTATTCTTTTTGGTCTAGCAGTGGTGGCCGCTAGTATCAACTTGCTCGTTCTGCGATTCATGACAATGTCAGTCCTTCCCTAGCTCTTCGCTCATGGGTTGAATATAATTAGCTTATTTATGCTTCCGTTCCAGGCAAGCCGAGGACGCTAAGAGGGACGAGCAGGATGCCCAAAACTTGGCTGCCGGCAATCAGCCGCTCACATTCGATGACGAGTCCACGTATAACATGCACGGCAAGCTCTTGGAAAATAACTATACGACCGAGAATGATGAGACGGTATCGCTGTGCTCTTGCACCTGCATGGGCGGGACACGATGCCTAAATCACGAGCCTTTTGTTGATCCCGATTTTCAGCCAATGGATATAATTGAAAGCACTCTATGTCTGAAACGCGCATCCGTCTGATACATTCGGCATCGGTTATGATTGGCAGATAAGTGATAATTGATGCCAAATAATCCTGGAGGTACCACAGAGTCCAGCCCACTTAAAGGCAGCCCAATTGTACTCGTTTTTGAGAGACCCACGTAGAAAACCCAACCACCATAATTACATGCACACCATATACCTACACTTATAAATATAGCGAAATAAAAAGAATTCAAATCGTATGTCTATATAACAGAACCTACCGACAGTTATCCCAAAATAAAAACCGTGCACAAATATCGGAGATTGCTACTAATTAGAGCTAAACCAATGGTGTTGTTAAATATTTGCTCAAATATATGTACATATGTACATGTGTGTATGTATGTATACAAAAACATAGAAATATTTGGACTTTTTTGAAAATATGTGGGATCGAAGTAGTCTAGCATAGGACATTAGCATTTCTGGGTCGTGGCAGTCTCATTCCAACATCGACTCGACTACGATACACGTATAGAGAAAAAGTAAGAAAATTATACGTAAAAATCAGTTCTCAACCGGTTTCTGCCTTCCAACTAGGGATTGCTCTCCAGATAATTCGGAAACATTTTCGCAGCAAAATTTAGTTTCATTGCTCCTCGTAGTCGTAATCATGCGTGAAATCGTGCACATTCAGGCTGGCCAGTGCGGCAATCAAATCGGAGGCAAGTTCTGGGAGGTCATCTCGGACGAGCACTGCATCGACGCGACGGGGACATATTACGGCGACAGTGATTTGCAGCTGGAGCGCATCAATGTCTACTACAACGAGGCCACCGGCGCCAAGTATGTACCACGGGCCATACTCGTTGACCTGGAGCCGGGCACCATGGACTCTGTGCGTTCGGGAGCTTTTGGCCAGATCTTCAGACCCGACAACTTTGTATTCGGCCAGTCTGGCGCGGGCAACAACTGGGCTAAGGGTCACTACACCGAAGGTGCTGAGCTAGTCGACTCTGTGCTTGATGTGGTTCGCAAGGAATCTGAGGGCTGCGATTGTTTGCAGGTAGGTGCTGATGCAAATTAATCCAAAGTCGCGTTTACCAGAATGGAACCCCACTCGCCTATTCAGGGCTTTCAGTTAACACACTCGTTGGGCGGCGGCACCGGGTCCGGCATGGGCACCTTGCTCATCTCGAAGATCCGAGAAGAGTATCCCGACCGCATCATGAACACCTTCTCCGTGGTGCCCTCGCCCAAGGTGTCGGATACCGTGGTCGAGCCCTACAATGCTACCCTAAGCGTCCATCAGCTGGTGGAGAACACGGACGAGACGTACTGCATCGACAACGAGGCGCTGTACGACATTTGCTTCCGCACGCTGAAACTGACCACGCCCACATATGGTGATCTGAACCATTTGGTCTCCGCCACGATGTCCGGAGTGACCACCTGCCTGCGCTTCCCGGGCCAGCTCAACGCTGATTTGCGCAAGCTAGCAGTGAACATGGTTCCCTTCCCGCGTCTGCACTTCTTTATGCCGGGCTTTGCTCCGTTAACCTCGCGCGGATCCCAGCAGTACCGCGCCTTGACCGTGCCCGAACTGACCCAGCAGATGTTCGACGCCAAGAACATGATGGCCGCCTGTGATCCACGGCACGGCCGTTACCTAACCGTGGCAGCCATCTTCCGCGGCCGCATGTCCATGAAGGAGGTCGACGAACAGATGCTCAACATACAAAACAAGAACAGCAGCTTCTTCGTCGAGTGGATTCCGAACAACTGCAAGACGGCGGTGTGCGACATCCCTCCCAGAGGACTGAAGATGTCGGCCACGTTCATCGGCAACTCGACAGCCATTCAAGAGCTGTTTAAACGTGTATCCGAGCAGTTCACGGCCATGTTCCGTCGCAAGGCGTTCTTGCATTGGTACACCGGCGAGGGAATGGACGAGATGGAGTTTACGGAGGCAGAGAGCAACATGAACGATTTGGTATCGGAGTACCAGCAGTACCAGGAGGCCACTGCCGACGAGGAGGGCGAATTCGACGAGGATGAGGAAGGCGGCGGCGACGAATAGTTTGAAACCGAATACCCGAAGGCAACAGCAACAACTACACACACGCGCAACCCTAAGCAGGAGAAACAAACGACCGACTAAATGCCAATTAATTTCCACTTGTGTTACGTACTTGTTACATAGTTCAGAAGTTTTGCTTCCCTATTGATGCTGCGACATAAATAAAAATCCGCGTCTAAAAAAATGCAGGATGCTTTTGAATAACATTTCTATTTTCGTCTGGCAACGCTGTGGGAAAGGTCTCGGAGCTGTCAAAGTCTGACGTTCAATGGTCATGTCTTTGCTTTTGCCCGAGACGCCGCTTTCCTCGCGATGCGGCTTTGTTCGTGGACGCAAGCGCATCAAGCCCCATCCTGTTTCGGAGCTTCGAAAGCCGACCGACCTCGAGATGCCCACCACCGACGAGGAGGAACAGGAGCTCTGTAACTCGCTGTACTTCACGGACTCGTCGCTAATCCCGCTGGCCAATATCGACGAAAACAACTCGTCCAATGAGAGAAAGACGGCCACACGTTACACGCTGCGTAGAAAGTCCTGACTGCAATTGTAACATCTTGGCGACAATTTCTCGTTTATTGAAATGCTTACAATATTTGTGAAAGGAACAGCAGCAGAGAAGCTTAAACGTAAACTAAGTTAACTAAAAAACTCTTGAGATAATACATTTAACGATATACATAGATATACATACAAATACAAATGAATGCGAGTTTCGAGCCTAGACATCATCAAAGAGTCCCCGCGGTGGCGGACCAACAATACGACGCTCATTCTCCTCGTCGTAGACATCTTCCTGCTCGTTGGCGCCTCGGAAGCCAATTTGCATTTGAGTGCTAACCCCGAAGCGATCATTGATTTCCTCCGACAGCGAGCGAGGAACACTTAGGGCCGAGGAGGAGGCTACTGCGGCGTAGTCATAGCTGACGTCGCCATCTCGCAGCAACCCATCAGCCGGCGTGCGACTGCCGGTCAAAGCACCAGCACCGCCGCCGCCGCCACCGCTGCTTAAGCCTCCTCCGGCACGATATTTGCCAACGTAATCGTGGCTGGGCAGCGTGTCGGGTCTGGAGAAGTCGCGCCGCCTAGCCATTGCCTCCTCGGCACGTTGTCGGCGACGCTTCTCGCGCGCTATCAAATCCTTGCCCTCCTGCACTAGCTCTGTGGCAATAGTTTCATGCTGCAAGAACTGTTGAAAGCCCAGCGCGTTGAGCGCACGACTGCCCAAACTGAACCAGGTAGCCAGGCAAAATGCCAACATGCACATCGGAAAATAAATATTGAAGCCATTCGAAATAATGCCAATGACATCCATATGACCCATTATTTGGGTGTAATACGTTTCCATGATGCGCTGCAAGAGAAGCGACGGCAAGCGATTATAAACGAATGTTTTCGGGAATATCACAACCTACCCTTTGTATTATATGAGAATCCATGTGAATAAGTCCCAGAAAGTTCAGACACATGGGCGGTGTTAGGCGACAGAGCAGCATTCCACTGAATATCAAGCTGTGCTCGTTGGTCTGGTGATGCGGCGCCAAGTAATACAGGTTCAGGAATCGGATCCGCAGAATTGTCGAGTAGGTGCAGTAGAAGAAGTAGCACAGCATTACCATCGAAAAGAGCTCTATGGTGAAGAAGTCATTGCTGGAATTGGCAGCCTCAATGACATTCGCGAATATGGAGAGCACTGGATGACGACTGAAGAAGGTGAGCTCGCTCCACACGACCATCGCAGACATGGTGGCCGTTAGCACGCAGAGCGCCTTGAGGAACGGCGCCTTCAAGAGGCACTCCCAGTACCACTGAAGCGTGGCGCTGTAACAAATGCGCTCCAGTTGCGAGCGCTGGCGCGGGAATTCTGTTTTGAAGCGGCGATCGGACGAGTGTATGTTCCGCGCCACATCCTCCAGATGCAGCACCGCATTAACCTGGACGCTCCACAGCGCCTCCGTGCGCTGCAGTGTTTGCAGTGATTTGATCACTTGCTTGTGAATGCGCACGAGCGCCTTTTCTGAGGGCACAATGGTGGAGGTGGTGCCGCCCATGCCACCGCTGCGCGCAAAATTACGCGTGGCTCGTTCTTGCAGCTCAATGGGTACTTTTCGCATAATTGTCTCCACGCACGGGCGTAGCTCGTGATTGTTGGGCACAGCGCGACTGATGCACTGCAGCGACTCCAGTACATCATCCACATGCTCCTCCGCTTCGGCCTTGTCCGTACTGAGCTTGGCGGCCTTAAAGTAGGCATACTGCAGCGTAAACCCTGGCTTTGCATTATTCCACAGCGAACGCGGCACCTCGACAAGCGCATAGCCTAGCAGCAGGACGAGCAGGAAAAGGCCCCACGTATTAGAAGCCGACGAGGCAATTGCTTTTAGCTTCTGCCAATCGAGCGAGACGCCTTTAACGGCAATGTAAATAAGCAAAACACCGCAAATGAACAAATAGGAGCCGTAGTAGATTGCGTTCTCGATCAATGCCGATTTAAGTTTGCCCTTGATTGTGAAATCACCCGCCTTGAGGTACGACTGCATCAGCGGCATAATCAGCCACGTGAGGAACTGCGAGCTCCAGTAGATGATGCGCCACAAGTTGGGAAACACAGAGGCTGGCACCATTCCCCAGGGCTCCTGGCATTCCGGCAGGTGCACATTGTTGGCTGTGATTGTAGTTGTTGCTGTTGTGTTGCCGCTGTCAGTACCGCTGGTGTTTTCCTTTGCTAATTCCGGAACCGGTTTGTACTTCTCCTCGCACTGTCGATACAACGTCTGCAATAAAACAGAATTCATGGTTAATAGTTGTGTTATTGGCATCAATGTGGATAACTCACTGAGGTCACGTCCAGCGGGATGGTGAAAACAATCAGGAAGGAGAAGCACCAAGCCGTCAGCACGGACAGCGTGACAAGGATGTGCTGTCGTGGAACGTTGCCATAGCGATACAGCATCACGCTGGCCAGGAACAGGGCGGCAATGATGCCGAATGTCAGCAAGTAGGCCATCTCGTCGCAGGTGCTTCCTTGGGCCTGAAGTTAGAGGGCCGCGCAGCCTAAGCGGCGGCCTGCTGTCTCTCACCAGCGTTACTTTTGTTGTTATTGTTGTTGTTGTGTTTTGTCCGTTTTTGTTGCAGCTGGCGAGCTGTTTCGCGATGCATTTCCTCCAAGTTCTCCAGAGCCTGAGACTTCAATGGCATCAGGCGCGGCTTAACAAACACCAGCTCCGCTTTGTGCTCGAAAAACAATTTTCCCGTGCTGGGCTCAATTAATTCGATTTTCTCACTTACGTTTCTCAGCAGCTCGCGCTCCGTCGTCGACATACTCGTGCGACTACCGGCAGAGCATTTAAGCCAACAAGTAACAATGTACTCGCTTCGATCGTCAAGCGAAATGCAGGTGCGAGCGGGCGCTGGGCTTCTAATTTAACAAATATGCGTCACTGGAACATTTGATTGCAGAGCGTACCCAATTTGTTGTTTATTCCTTTTGGTAAAACAAAAATTATCGATTTTTCGCTTATGTATTGCAACAGTAATCGCGATTGGCAGCGCTGCAAATGTGAGTTGGCAGTAGCGCAGGCCGAATCAACGAGTTGGCAGCTCTCCCGTTTCTATTGTTTTTGTTTTGCTGGCAAACAAGTTGACAAAATTTTTAGTTCCAGATAAAATAAAAAGCGCTGTCATTGCTAAAATTGTCAAGCCATGGATGCAGATGCCTTAGTGAAGGATTGCCGCACCAGCGGTGACGGCATGGAACAGACTGATCTCTCACCCACCACGAAATTAGAACAAGAACCAGTTTCATCAACCAGTTTTCAAGCCGTTAATAAGGTCAAGCGACCGCAATTGCCTCGTAAGGACAGCACTGCAGTCCAAGAAGCGGCGATTGCACATAAGACATCCACGGGAAACGACAACTTGACTGCACCGCCTCTGCCTTTGCCCCTGCCTGGCCTACACACTCTTTATCGGCGCCCCGAGATCGTGAGCCGAAGCCTGGCGCCTGCTCCGCCCAAGGGTGAACTTGTCCAGCTCAAGCCTAGGCTGGTAAACACCTCTGAGCCGCTGCCGGAACATAAGAAAACCAAGCCCCCGAAATTCGTGCCTTACGAACCATATCCAGGTGCTGTGAATCCCATGACCACTGTCGAACAAACAGCCAAGCATAAGGTTCATAAAGCTAGCAAAAATAATTTAGACATTGGTGTGCTCGCAGATCAGGTGTCAACGTTGCGCACTCAAGAGCTGGACCTGGAGCACGTAGATACAAAGCACGTTGACCCTGCAAGCAGTGCCAGCATCGAGGAACTGCAGCGGTTAAAGCAAGAGCTGGCCAAAATGCGCGAGGAGCGCGATCACTTTCATGCGCAATATAAGTTCCAGACCCAAGTTAACGGCGAACTCAAAAGCCTGTTGGTAGCCTCCGTCGGCGAGGATCTGCAGACGCGCGTCAACCTGCTGACAGAGGACAAACTGCAACTGGCTCGCGCCCTGCTCGACACGGCTAACAATCTGACCACCCACACAGAACAAATTGAGTTCTTGGCCAGCCAATGCGAGGTGTGGCGCTCCAAGTTCTTGGCCAGCAGCGTTATGGTCGAGGAGCTAGCGCGCTGGAAAGCGGATCTCACGCATAAGAATCAAATGCTCAACGAGTCTACCAAACAACTGATGCACACCACACACCAAATACGCGAAATTCAATTGGACATTCTCCGGCAACTGAAATTCCTGGCCAAAATACGTTATCTGAATCTGCCCGCCACGGATGTGATCAGCCTCAGCGCTGAGAACCTTAATATATTACAACGCATGGTGTTGCACTCAGGTCTGGGCATCCCCGAGACATCGCTCAAGCTTTCTAGCGCCACAACGAGTCCGCTTTGTGAAGCTGAGAAGTATGCCGTGCAGGTAAGTTGACGGGCAAAAGCAATTTTCGGGTAGATTTGTACAATTCTATTTCTTTTCAGGCCCTGGAATTTATAAGTCAGCCTCTGATGGCAACGGATGAAGCTATTCGGGCGCTTTTCGGGCAGGTGCAGCGTCCACATTTCATGTCAGCACCCAGCCAGAGAGAGAGAGAGAATCAATAACTTTGATATTTAAAAATATGCTGTTTTTTATAATTTACACATAACATAAATGCAATAATAAATCACTTGGACTTCTTTTTGGTGCTGTACAGATCTAGACGCCGTTGGTTAAACACTGGAATTTGTTGGCGCACTTGCTCCACTAGAGAAAAGTCAATATCAGCTGCCAAAATCTCCTCGTCTTCGCCAGCGGCTTTAAGGACTTTGGCCCACGGGTCTACAATCATCGAGTGGCCATACGCAACATAATCTGCACTGGTGTCCCTAGCTGGGGATGTAGTTACCACAAAGAGCTGATTATCGTTGGCGCGCGCACGCTGCAAGAGTTCCCAGTGCAATGGACCTGTTGTCATATTAAAGGCGGCCGGATAAATGATCATCTCACAGCCGCTGTTGCGATAAAGGCGTGCCATCTCTTCGAAGCGAATGTCATAGCAAATACCAATCCCAATCTTGTGCCCATCAACATTAATCGTTGTAAAGTCGTCGCCAGCTGACAGCGTCTCAGATTCCTTAAAACGTATACCGCCCTTCACGTCAATATCGAATAGATGCATTTTGCGATGCTTGGCTAACAAGTCTCCATTGGGACCCCATATGGTACACGTGTTGTAGATGGCATCGTTTTCACCTAACTCGGGTATTGTGCCGCCCACGATGTAGACCTGATTATCTAATGCTGCCTTCGCGAGCTGTTCGCTGGTGTAGCCACCCGGAATCTGTTCGGCGTACTCGCGAAAGTACTTTGTGCCGTAAGGACAGTTGAAGCACTCGGGCAGTGTTGTAAGGCGTGGCTTGTGCTCCGTAACGGCCGCTTCAATTTTGCTAACGGCATTTAGCACATTAACTTTTTTGTCACTCGAGCCTTTTAGCTGTAATAAAACAAGGCGTAAGACTGCCGGGAAATATAATCTTAATTTTAGATTTTGTTAAGCATCAAACCATTTACATTTTCTACTTACTGTTACCGGCCTTGCTCATAGTACAAGTACTTGATGCTTCTACAATTTAAAAGAAAATGCCTTTGCTTCCCCTTTTGTTTAAAAATATGTGCAGAAATCACAATCACAATTCGCACATGTCTTGTGGCAGTCTGGCATCGCCATTAAATACATCGCATCCAACTTCAAGTGCAGCCAATGCTGCCACTACAAAATTGTGTTTGCTTTACGATTGTCTTTTTAAATTAGAAATCAGATGTCTTTTATGAACACTTTCTGTTTAGCTCTCGAGTTAAGCTGACAGATCTCTCCTGGTGAAAAAAAAAACACATAATTAAATATTGACTCGTTGAGATACAAATGGAAATTCCAAATACAATACTGACATTCAACAAATAGACACACAAGCACTACAAAAGTGACAGCTCCAGTAAACTGACTGACATAAACATTGAAAATAAGAAAACCAAAAATTGACTCTGTCTATTTGAAACAAGTAAGATGGCTCTAGTCGGGTGCCCCCGACTAGAAGATACCCTGAACCCACCGGCGAGCTGTCCCTACATACATTTAAACCTCGTTGCATTCATACACACATTCACAAAGTCACACATACACAAACGCATGCAGCAAACGCACTATGGAAAATGAATTCTTGAATAACTTCTAAACTAAGAGAATGATCGTTATGGAGTGTGCAGTGCTTAATAAAAGCATATAAATCTATGTACAAACCAAAGCGCAAGTCTGTAGTATTTAATTTACGTTGATATGGGGCGCAAGTGGGGGAGGTATCCAAAATCCGAAATATTCATAATCTGCGTATCCTTTACGAGCACATAAATAAATAAATTTGATGGCTCTAGTTCTTATAGTCTCCGCGATATGCCAAGAAAACCAAGTCTTATAATCTATTTTTATCGATAAAAATGAAATGGAGCAAGATATAAAAAATATGATAAACTTGTTCTGCGTATGGATTAAGAGAATCTGAAGTCGAAAAGTTTAGGTTTCTAGCTTTTGTAGTTTCCAAAACCGATGCGTTCATACGGACGGACAGACGAACATAGCTCAATCGACTCAGCTCGTCGTCCTGATCAAGAATATAAATACTTTATGGGGTCAGAGATGCTTCCTTCTGCCTGTCACATACATTTGCACAAAACCATTATACCCTTTTTACCCATTTTCAATGGAATCAGGGTTTAAAAAACAATACGCCATCTATTAATTAACTTAAGCAAAAGGAAATATATACTATAGGTGTCGTTTGTATCAGCGATTTTTTAACATTGTAGCCAACAAATTTGGTACGAGCTTAGAGGGGGTCGTCAATAATATGTCAACAAAATGTTATTATCTAGCTTTAAAGCTGAGAGAGACATATAGATAAAATCTAATTTCAAGTTTCAAGTCTTTAGCTTCAATAGCGACTAATAAATTTGTTTTCATACGGGCAGACGGACGAACGGACAGCAAATCGGACTTTTCACAAACCCAATATACTCTTTTCACTTCGTGAGCGAGTATCAAAATAATTTTTTTTGGCATTAAACACATTGGTGTTTGTTGGTTGTTCACAATGATATATTATATATATAAAGTTACAAAAGTGTAGATTAACAGCCAGTCTGTCCTGACTTATATTTTGGGTTGAGATAGTTGTGATAGTGAAAAATAAAGATATTTAAGAAGGCAAAACCAGCTAAATTAATAAATTTCATAAGTTCCCCAAAGAATAAAGGGGTTTTAGAGGATAATAAATCATTTATATTATTAAAACTTTTATAACTTTACGCATTGTGGAAAATGTATGGCAGTTTAAAAACAAATGTTCAAGAGTGTCAGGAAATATGTTTGCGATGTACTGACCTTTTGTTATAGATTGTAGTTTGTACACATAATTTTATTAAAACTCTAAATATTTCCTTATTTCTCGAAAGGCATCATTATTACTAATTTTGGTTTTGAGAGGTGCTCCTTTGTATTTTACGTATATATTTGTATTTTAGGGCTGTATTTTCTTTTAAACTTATCCCATTGTGCCCACTTTCCCATAGAATGTCAACTCTGTAAATATAAAATGAGTTTGACTCCTTATTATTTACTAGTTTTATTGCTCCTAGGCTATCACAAAGATGATATTGTTATGTATATGTTATTTTATGTACACTAGATGATGTGACATTACTGTGATTGTTGATTTCAAATACGGTCTTGGAGTTGGGTTGGGCATCCAAGGTTTCTATTTTGCTCACGTGGGCTATTATTTTTGCATTTCTCGCAGCTTCCGTCAATGTATTGTGATTTATGTTCTCGAGTCATAGCCAATATCAGAACAAATCGGTGGCTGGTGAATTTTTGAAGTGCAGATATGCATGCACTTTGATGAAACTAGGTAACAAACCTACTTTTTTCTAACACATATGGGCCCCATATGACGAAAAATCACTTTAAAAATGTTTCTATAGAAACAGTTCTTTTTTGAATTCTTTTATAATTTGGTATTTTTATACCCTGAACCCATTGAAAATGGGTAAAAAGGGCATATTTTGGAGACTATAGGAGACTATAGATCCATCAAATGCAGTTTATTATGTGCTCGTAAAGGATAGGCAGATTATGAATAATTCGAATTTTGGATACCTCCCCCATGCGATATTTGCATTTCAGAAAACCCTAAGTCGCATTTTCATAAAAGTCATGGGCTAAGCAAGCCATGAGCAAGATTATGAGCACGAACTTGGCTCCGCTTGGCGGAATGTTGGACGTTAGTGAAGGTGTTCGCGAACAGATGGCAGTGTTTTTGTTTTTGGCCTGCTTTACTCAAGCCATACTCGCCCATCTACTTACGCGTTGTTAATATGAAAGAGTTCTATGGTACAGTGGCTAAACTGTTTGAAAGTATAAAATATAAAGGATCAATGGAAGATGTGCTGCGATTTATAAGTTTATAAGGCATGTCAACTGGATGGCTATACAATGTATTACTACTTTATTTGCCTCTGGGATAGTCGACCTCGCCCTGAGTTTTACTCAAAGAAGGACTGGCCAAAACGATTAAGGGAGGCGTATTCGATTGCCCACAGATTCGAAAGCTATTGGGAAATGAGCAATATTACTCTATTTTGTCATCAGATGAAAAAGCAGTCTGGAACTCATACCGACAAGTCAGTGCACACTTTCAGTATATTTAAAATATAAATGTTTAAATCATCCGATTTACCGATAACAACGTGTTACCGAACCAGAACTTGAAAACACAAATAACATGTAATAACTTAAGAAACAAATAGTAAATCGGATGTTTTAAACATTTATTGATTTATATCATTTCTGATGGCCATTTATCTACAGAATTCAGATATCTGAAATGATATATACTTTGAGTATAAGATCATATAAATTGGTCGATTCTGCATTCATTTTAATGAACGATTTTTTAATTGATGATCAATTAATATATTTATGTGATTATAAACACAAGCAGCCATTGATTTCAGTGATTAATATTTAAATCGCCGCCTAATATACAAAATATTTTGCAACTTTTCCTTGAATTCTAAAGTAAAAAATCGTTTAAAATGTGGCAGAGAAAATTATCATTTTCTTAGTTGAAAAATATATAGTTAAAAAACTAATAAATTAAATTCAAAAGTGTGTTTAAATGATTCATAGATATATTCTTTAGCTTTCAGGAAGCGTAAAGATTTTAAAACTCGGTTGTTACCCTCTCAGGAAATGATAAAAAATGTAATGTCACCTCTAAAAAAAAGATGGACGTACGTCCAAATCCCATAAAAATAGTGTCCAAATTGTATGTTAACAGGGAGGGGAAATAGTAGCGTTCAAAATGTACGCGGACTCTGCCAACTTGTTTTTATATATTTAGTATTTTTTTTACTGTTTACACAATTTTGATACTGTTAACACATTCAAATAGACAAAAATTAATAATTAATGGAATTTAATTAAGCGCGTCGCTTCTATTGTGAAATTAAATAGGTTTACTATATAAAGAATAAAGAGTAGAGAATTGACAGATTTATGTAGTTCTTTTTAAACTAGAAATCAGAGGTCTTTTATAACAGGTCTTTTAAACTTAATTATCAATTTTTGTGCGAAGAGGTGGCAACGCCATAGCTAACAGCTGTTCTTTGTAAATTGTTCGGCAATCACATAACGTAAATATTTAATATTTTTTATAAATTCAATGCAATCAAATCCAATTATTACCACAGCATGGCTGGAACTAAAGTGCTTCGTTCCTTATTACACGAACTGCGTCAAGCAGCCCATGATCCTGGCAGTATTAAAAACTCTTTGGCCGCCCGCTACATTCTGGCGCAGTACAAGAAATTTGAAACAACCGATCAGCAGCTTTGCAAGGCCCGCAACGAGGCGATCTTTCTGGGCCAGACGTATTTGACTTATCTGAGCAGTCTGCGTAAATATAACGAGCTGTACAAGGAGTATCATGGACGCGGCGAACGTACTGTAAAGGAAACTGCGGACCTTGTGGGCTTCAAGCTACCAACGGATCCCAAACAAAAGTAACACATGCACATTCATGTTAACTACGTAGATAAACTGTGCAGTGCTAAGCAATAAATATCCAGAAATAACGCAAGTAACCGCTTCTTACTCAATCATTTGTCTGATCAACGCAAAGACGCGATAGGTCACTGTCATTACCTACGATTATAATTAGACAAGTTTCCGTCAGACCCTCGCCTTGGATCGCCCTGGCCTCTACGTACTTGCTTAAAAGTGTCCAGCGACAAATAGCCCATGGCGCTAGATTCAGCCGGTTTTTGACCGCAGGTGATGATATTCAGGAGGGATTTCTTATAAGCCGGCGATGCATCGGACCAGTCATGGCTATAATGTTTGGGCAGCATGGTTAATGTTTGCGCTCTGCAAAAACTGAGAGTCCTTAATATCTGTCAATGTCAAATGGCCAAAATATGTTTTCTGAATGCATCAGCACTGAGAACGTAAGTTTACGACAGCGCATGGCACGATTGAGAGAGCGACATGATATGCAAAGAATTGTAAGCTCGGCGCAGAATTGTGTTTTTGGTTCCCAAAAATAATTGTTAAATGTATATATAAATGATTAAACTCAACAGTCAAAATACATGGCCAATTGCAATAATTTTCTTGGCATCTAAACGTTTGTTGACCTTTGTTGGTCTATGTACACTGAGGCCTAAAATTCAATGCCCTTATGCCCAAAGGCCTAATGCCTCGTACAACCCAATGTTTTATATATGTTTAACTTTGCCTTATTATTAAATAATGATTATCTATTTTCTTGTATACTTTTTGAATCTAAACGCAAACAAATTTGTGAATCGAAATTCAGTGAAAAGAGATATTGTACGTTATGCGTATGTTATGCTTGCGCTAGCATAAAAATATTTTATAATTCAATTTTGTAACCATATTCATTATATCTCACATGTATAACGAATTAACTACCGATAAATAATACACTCAATCACAAGCTGATGCCCACAAATTTCTTTCCTCTCAAGAATACACATCCACAGATTTTTATCTCCTTTTGTAAAATAATGCACGCCATTGTCTCTCCGATGTTTTTAGGTTTCTTTTTATAAACACAAACATTGCTTTCTGTTTAAAAGGAAAAATGGTTTTTGTTGTTTGACTATTGCATTTAGCTATATTTATCATATAAAATTAAGTCTATTTATACCAAAATTTATAAAACTTGAATGTTACTGTTAAGTAAATCCTTTACGTAAATGTTAAATTTGAAATGCGTGCCTAAAGTCTGTTGATGGAGGGGAGGCGAAACTTATTGACGTTCGGATAAATGCCATCATGAGTCTGGAGTTTGAGCGTGGTGATTTTTAAATAATCTTTAAGCACTACAGGTTGAGCGGGAACGCTTTGGCAAAAACAGCAAAGTCCACGATTGACCGATTGTGTGTTAGTTAAAGTTGTTGCATGTTTTTACCGCTGGCCTTCATTTACGTTGGAATCAGCTGCTTAGTGATGTGTAGATTCATGTAGCGTTATGTGATTGGTCTTGACGGCGGGCAAATGAGTACTGCCTATCCCGCAGTGCCCCTTGGGATTTATATTTACTGTCAAATACTAACAATCGTTTCCTTATTTATTAAATATAAATGGTAATTTCAAAACGACTGCGCGCCACGACCATGTTACGGGTGGCGTTCGATACATCGGTGGAGGCGATAGCAGTTGACCAATTCTTAGATGAGTAATGGATGGTCACTCCTATCGATAGGCGCCGGGGTGACTGCTGAAAAAAGGAAGAAAAAGAGGAAGACAAACAGATATGACTTGAATTTTGTTGAGACAAGAAAGTACAGAAAAGGAAGAAAGAAAAACAAACACGCGGGTGAAAAAAAAAGAATCTGGACAAAGAAGAGAGGCAACAGACGACGCCGTCGATCAGCAGCCAGCCCGCAGTGCAGCAGCCAAGCTGAGGATCGGGATCAAGAGGAGGATTTTTCACCGCTCCAGATTTTTAAAGCCGACAAGGTTTTGTGCAAATCTCCGACCCCATATAGTATTTATATTCTTGGTCAGGAGCAATAGCAATAGTCCGTCTGTCTGTATGAACGCGTCGATCTCAGCCACTACAAAAGCTACAGAGCTGAACTTGAACTTTTTAAGTTCGTCTATACCATACGCAGATGATCGATAACTCGTTCCGTTTTCTTAATATCAGTATTTATCGTTTTTTTGACCCGGTTTTTTGAGCATATCTCAAAAACTGTAATATGTTTTAATATGTTCTAGTAAAGGATACACAGATTATGAATATTTCGGATTTTGGATACCTCCCCCAATCGCCCCCCATATTAAAAAATAGCAAATCAAGTACAACAGACTTGCGCTTTGGTTTGTACACAGATTTCAATGCTCTTGTTACGCCCTGAAAATTAATAACGATCCTATTCTTAATTTTTGAAGTTATATAAGAATTAAACTTCATAGTGGCGGCCAAGAACTAATTTAATTAATTAAATATTAAATTCATATTCACCCACATGCAAACATTAAAACCATTTGCTAACTTGCTACTTGCCTGTCAGGCACTAATACACACAAACATCTAGATGGCTCTGAGCATCTATTAACACATAACATGTTTATTCATTTATAATATCTATTTCTTTAAAATAAATTTATTTATTTATATAAAAAAGTATCGTTAATTTAAATTTAATGTATTAAATACAATACAATGATTATAATTGTTGTTAAATGTCCCAGTGACCACGCGCAAGTAAATTTATTTAATTATTATATTTTTGGACCCGCTTCCGCCCTTGCTGATTGTCTTCTTGTTTTTGAATCGTATTTCGCCGTGCCAAAGTGAAGAAAATTAATAAGTAATAGGTTTTACTTTCAGTTAAATTTCGCAAGCCATGTCAATTTATAAACCAATAAATGTTTACCGTTGAACATTTATATTGAAAATTATGGTGCAGGTTCATTACAATTTTAAATGGCCAATTCAAAGTGGGGAGGGCATTGTCCAGGTAAAAGACAGCTGTTTGCCTAAAGATTTTTCGTAGTGCCTGTCCGCTTTTAAAGTTACGCGCGTAAGTCAAAAATTCAAAAAAATATTGTTAAGCAACTTGAGCATTTATCGAGGGTTAAGCTCATATCTGAGGAGACCGATGACTAGCCGGCAAATCGATAAATGTACAGCGATGTGAAGACGCCTCACAAAAACTATTTCATCAAATCAAAACCAGATTTTCGCGCCAAATTTTAAACAGAACAGCTGTTTAACGAAATCAAAATCCGTTCAGTCAATAAGCTTAAATTTAATCAAAATCAGTTGACGGAATCAATAAATATTAATAAAAGTATTAATAAATATATCAGCAATAAAGTTATGCAAAAAGCAATAAATCATTTATTGTTCGTATTTGTCAAAAAATAAAGAGAATGACTAGTTATTTTGCAACGCACAGTATAAAGGTCTAATATACATGCTTGATAATAGTAGAAGTTGGTTACTAAACAAGCCATATTTTGCAAATAGAAATAATACCAGATATGAGTCATATACCAACAGTTTCGAGATTTTAGTGGTTACGATACCAGTAATTACATCGACTGAGGGCGTGGCAAATTGATTTAATCTATATATCTTGGGGCGGGTAAGCCGCGAAAATCCATATCTCCCACAATTTTAGAGCTAGAGCCACTAAATTTGGTAGACAGTTTTCGGATAGCACCCGACTACACCGTTTTAATTTGTTTATGTTGATTAATTTCCTTTAAATTGCTGCTCAGTATGGAAAGACGAACAATCTTATCTTTGGATAAAAAAAAAGGGATTGAAGCTACTACTACTACTAGCTTGGGCTATCTTTGAATAAAATTGCTGAAAAAATGGGAAGACATCGAAAGTCTTCTCTTCGAAATAAGGAAACAAACGAATAAAAGCTTCAACGGCGGTAATAATCAAGTGGTCTCCCAAGATATAAAATCCATACTAAGCAAAGATTTAACTTCGCACGACTCTTCTACCAAAATTTGAAAACACAAGTTCCGTTCTCAAGTATTTTGAGATATTCTTGACCTGCGAATGCTTTAGAGAACACAATTGAACCATTTGGCGGGTCTAACTTTTATTGTCTGTGAAATATGATAGAAAAAATTTAAAAAAAGTAAGGCAATTTATCGATTTTTATCGGAATTAACGAAATGGGGCAAGATATCTAATAAATTGATAAACTCACAAGAAGTAACAATCTATATGCGAAAGCACATTCCAGCCCCAAAATTTCAATTTATTATATGAACAATTGCAAATTATTAAAAAATAGTTGGCCATTCGGCACATCGCAAAAAGTTTTTTTTAGGAACACAGAAGATGGAGCTTATTACGTAAAATGGCGAAATTCATCACAAAATGTTATATCAGAAATTTTGGGGCTGGAATGTGCTTTCGCACCTAGATTGTTACCTCGTGTAGATGTGTTTTTATTTGATATCAGACATTTTTGGATTACTTTTGACAGTTTTACTATGTCAAAAGGTATTTAGTTTTGATATTTATTAATATATCCCATTACCATGATCAAGAGTTGATCCCATATTACTTGACTAATAAGCCACCAGAGCACATAGTTCCGACCCATAATCTTAGCTGAACGTCGCATGACATCCACTTCTTCCATACATTTCTTCGAAAACTGTTGTTCAAATATTTTAAGGATGGAACTTGCAACAAGTATAAGAAAATGAAGAAAAGAATCGACATTCACATTTTATATCGATAAGCATTTTATTTGAGACGACGCCATTCTCAATTAAAGAAATGGTAAGGCCTGTGCTACAACATGTATTTTTAATAATTTTTACTAAGAATTTATAATTTTAAAATTCCGTCAACTTATTTGATTAAATTTGTATTTGATTTCAAATTTTGGTAAACTTAGTACACAATCAGCTGTTCCATACGAATCCATTGGAATGTTTGTTTACGTTATGCGGCACAACCTCAAATCATAGTCAGCTGTTCACGCCTAATTTGAAACAGAATATATGTTTGACTTAATCAAAATCAATTCCGTACGCTAATCTAAATTTTTTTAAAGTGAATCAAAATCAGTTGCGCAATCCGTAAATACAGCTTTTCACTAAAAAAACAGCTCAATTCATCTAATCTTATTATTTCCCGCATTGTCAAAAAAGAAATACAATAAAAATGACTGGCAGCCCTAGTTATTTTTCCATTGCGAACGTATGAATGCCTAATTTAAGATTTTATGATATGTACACTAAACAAGGAATATCTTGCAAAAACGAATTATCCCAGATATGTGGCATAAACCAAAAGTTGCGGAAACTCAATGCCTACAACATATTAAACATTTATCAAAATCGTAGGCGCAGTTTTCTTTTAAAAACTTCAAAATGTGCAATTGAAACTTTTTTTTACCTGTTTCATCTGCGTATTAAAAATACCTTTCAAACATTATATAAAACATACCTGTATCTTTAATGGTTTGGAAACTGTAGGCGTGTCAATTTTAACGGATTTTATCGTTTTCCCGTTAAACTCGCGGGTTTTTCCAAAAGTCGTAGAACAATAGTATCTTGGTTCGTGATACGAAACAAGCCCACAAAGTTCCATAACCCCATCTCAACGCTATCATACTCGAAAATGTATACCGAAATTAATATTAATTTTTCGGAAACATCCAAAAAATGTTTTTTCCTAATAAGTATTGAATTAGTTATCGGATTTTAATAAGTAAGGTATTATTCGACTCGTATTCGAAGCACAAATTTGTGGATGCCTGAACAAATTTCTGAAACCCCCCAAAATGTACATTTTTCCGAATCGTTTCCAGCTATATAGTCAATCAATAAAGTAAGTATGCACTCAGTGGATTCAACTTTGATATCAAATTTTCCACACTTACGGGGTAGCAAATGATGCATTTTTTATGTCTTTTGATTTAAAGTCAGATCAGCTCTTTTCCAATTCACCGTTAGATTTATTAGCATGTTTTCTAAGAAAAGTGCTCAAATTTATTCAAAAAAGTTTTTTATGCAAAACACAAAGATCAGGAAGACATACCATATTTACACCTGCCGAAAAACGGTTAATTCGCAAAGTTCAGGAAAATCGCAAAAAATGTGCTCCGAAGATACTTACAATCAGAGATTGAAAATGAGGTTGGAAAAACCTGCAATCCTGAAAAAATTCGCCAGGTTCTGCACACTGCAGGATACAATGCGTAAGAAACCTTTTATAAGCGAAGTAAACAGAAAGAAACGAGTTTTATTCGCGAAACAGTACGAAAGAGCTGATGAATCTTTCTGGAATACTGTACTTTTTTCCGAAGATACCAAATATAATATCCACGGATCCGAAGGACGAGCCAAAGTATGGCGGAAGGTCAATTCTGAGCTTCAACCGGAGAATATGAAGGTCTGTGCTTGTGTGGGGATATATGGCAGCATCTGGGGTCGGTAAACTGGTGTTTTTTGATGGGACTATGCAACGTTTTAAATATTTGGACATTTTCAAAACTAATTTACATGTAAGTGCGTCGAAAGTTGGTCTAGAAGAGTCGTTTGTCTTTCAACAAGACAACGATCCCAACCTGCGGCTGTCGTCAAGGAGTGGCTGCTTTATAAG
This sequence comes from Drosophila colorata, assembly GCA_035041545.1. Classification (NCBI taxonomy): domain Eukaryota; kingdom Metazoa; phylum Arthropoda; class Insecta; order Diptera; family Drosophilidae; genus Drosophila; species Drosophila colorata. Next base: position 2,053,376 of record JAWNLD010000680.1, on the reverse strand, counting down.
GTCAAAAACTAGATTAAAACACCACCTCAGTCTCCTGATCTTAACCCCATAGATCATTTGTGGGACCACCTAGAACGTCAAATTAGAAAGCATGTACTTTTGGAGGAGTGGGAGAAAGTACCGATTTCAGTTACAATGAATCTGTTAAAATCAATTAGTTCGAGACTGAAATCGGTTATTAAACAAAAGGGCTATCCTACAAAATATTAAAAACCAATTTAATTTAAGATACTTTTTTGATGTAATTTTAAGAATATTTGCGTTTAAGTTAGAATAATTTGAAAACGTTGGATTTTGAAATTTTTTTTTTGTACCTGAATTGATGTTCCTTATATACGGATTGAAAAATGTTTGTTGAGCCCTCTCCAAAAGCTTTGATTTTTTAAAATATGCGGTTTTTTATGATTTACACGCAACATAAGTGCAATAATAAATCACTTGGACTTCTTTTCGGTGCTGTACAGATCTAGACGCCGTTGGTTAAACACTGGAATTTGTTGGCGCACTTGCTCCACTAGAGAAAAGTCAATATCAGCTGCCAAAATCTCCTCGTCTTCGCCAGCGGCTTTAAGGACTTTGGCCCACGGGTCTACAATCATCGAATGGCCATAGGAAACGTAGTTTGCACTGGTGTCCCTAGCTGGGGATGTAGTTACCACGAAGAGCTGATTATCGTTGGCGCGCGCACGCTGCAAGAGTTCCCAGTGCAATGGACCTGTTGTCATATTAAAGGCGGCCGGATAAATGATCATCTCACAGCCGCTGTTGCGATAAAGGCGTGCCATCTCCTCGAAGCGAATGTCATGGCAAATACCAATCCCAATCTTGTGTCCATCAACATTTATCGTTGTAAAGTCGTCGCCAGCTGACAGCGTCTCAGATTCCTTGTAGCGTATACCGCCCTTCACGTCAACATCGAATAGATGTATTTTACGGTACTTGGCTATCAAGTCGCCGTTGGGACCCCATATGGCACACGTGTTGTAGATGGCATCGTTTTCGCCCAACTCGGGTATTGTGCCGCCCACGATATAGACCTGATTATCTAATGCTGCCTTCGCGAGCTGTTCGCTGGTGTAGCCACCCGGAATCTGCTCGGCATACTCGTACCTTGGGCCATAAGTACTCTCGGGCAGTGTTATCAGGCGTGGCTTGTGCTCCTTAACGGCCGCTTCAATTTTGCGAACGGTATTTAGCACATTAACTTTTTTGTCACTCGAGCCTTTTAGCTGCAATAAAACAAGACGCAAAACTGCCCGACGAAAATAAAATGTCTTAAGCTTCAAGCCACTTGCATTTTGCACTTACTATTACTCGCCTTCTTCATGGTACACGTACTTAATGCACCTACAATTTAAAACACGTCATATGCTGCCAATTTGCTCGAATGCATCGCAACCAACTTCAACTGCTGCCAATGTTGCCACTAGAAAATTGTGTACTGGCAGTTTCATGTTTTTCTTTTAAAATTAGAAGTCAGCTGCCTTGTTTAACAGGTCTTTTATCGAGGCAACATATGTATGAATATAGTTTAATTTAAATTTAGTGCGAAGAAGTGGCAACGCCGATCTAACAGCTATTTATAATTTATTCGGCGTCACACAGCCGTAAATATTTACTTACATTACCACAGCAAGGCTGGAGCTAAAGTGCTTCGGTCCTTATTACACGAACTACGTCAAGCAGCCCATGATCCTGGCAGTATTAAAAACTCTTTGGCCGCCCGCTACATTCTGGCGCAGTACAAGAAATTTGAAACAACCGATCAGCAGCTTTGCAAGGCCCGCAACGAGGGGATCTTTCTGGGCCAGACGTATTTGACTTATCTGAGCAGTCTGCGTAAATATAACGAGCTGTACAAGGAGTATCATGGACGCGGCGAGCGTACTGTAAAGGAAACTGCGGACCTTGTGGGCTTCAAGCTACCAACGGATCCCAAACAAAATTAACACATGCATATTCATGTTAACTACTTAGATAAACTGTGCAGTGCTAAGCAATAAATATCCAGAAATAACGCAAGTATCCGCTTCTTACTCAATCATTTGTCTGATCAACGCAAAGACGCGATAGGTCACTGTCATTACCTACGATTATAATTAGACAAGTTTCCGTCAGACCCTCGCCTTGGATCGCCCTGGCCTCTACGTACTTGCTTAAAAGTGTCCAGCGATACTGACAAATAGCCCATGGCGCTAAGCTCTGCCGGTCTCTGAGCGCGGGATATGATTTTCAGGAGGGATTTCTTGTAAGCCGGCGATGCATCGGACCAGTCGTGACTATAGGCAGCATGGGTAATGTTGGTGCTCTGCAAAAACTGAGAGTCCTTAATATCTGTCAATTGAATTGTCTGGAACAGTTACCAGAGTCCTAACCAATTCACCATAGTAGCACACCAAATAAACCTGAGAAGTAGCCGTCATCATAAATACAACATAGGTAATTCCCTCCAGATTGAGTCCTTGAATCTGTGTGTAAACTGCCACAGTGCAGAATACGCCCGCAGTTGTAAGAAGACTTAACAGAAGAGAGCCGCCAAATATGCCATTAAGCTCCTCTTGAAGCCTACAGTGGACCATCTTGACATTGTTAATAAATTAAAAGTAATTGCACATACTTACCCTAATAACTGGACATGCTTGTCGACCAACTGGGAAATGAATTTGCGATCGATTGCGTCATGCGTCCAATGGGGCTGATAATTTTCTAGAGATCGGGCCATGTAATCAAAGTGCATGCATAGCTGCACTTCAAAATTCACCAGCCATAGATCTGTGCTCATATTGGCTATGACCATCAAGGTGCTGTGCAGCCACTCGAGAACGTAGATCACAAAGTATTGCCACAATGGGTCGTGCTGCGGATCAAATATGTAATACGGATAGCAGTGCATATAGGGAAATCGGTTCTCCATTAGGTAGATATAACCAGACTGTAGCAGGGGTCCCAATACGACCATAGCCGATGAACCAAAGTAGACCACTATTAGCATGACCAGGGGCCGTGGCCAGTAGTACTCGTTGACGCGGTGGTCGATCCTCGCCTGGATGGATTTTGGAAACAGGGCGGCAAGTTTGCCATTAAGCCTTCGAATGGCGAGTCGTTGCAGCGATGTTCCGTATTTGGTGTCAGAGTTTATGACATAAGTTACCAGAGTGGCATAACGCATTATCAGGGCGATATTGTTGCCAATCGTATCCCACTCGATTATGCGGCGCAGCATGGTCAAGACACAGCAGACATGGCTGCCTACGCAGGCCCAGTGGTAAATCTGCATCAGGAAATCGCGACGGGTCCTTCCTGCGCTTAGTACTTCATAGCCGCAAAGCCGATAGCTTATGCTTGGTACCCGTGTAAAGTCCTCGTAGCCATACGGAACAGACTCCATAGTGAAGGTGTTCTAGACTGTGACCTCTTTGAGTCCATCAGCCGCATTTATAGAGGTGTGAAAATGAGAATGTCTTGCGGTTACGTGTGATTTTTACCAGGTGCTAGTGTGGTTTCGTGAAAAGAAAACGAGTAAAATCGCCTATTATCCGTATTTTATATCTATTCATATTTTATTATGAATTCATATATTATTAATAAATAGCTTAATTGTTCCACTTATTTTACGCTTTATTACACCACTAAAAATATATATTTTTATTAATGATTTGATTGTTGTTTGCTAGGAACTCCACGTTGAACATAGCAGTCGTGTAAAATAGTACTTTAAGCCCTGATAAAGACTGCCGGAGTGCTGTTAAAATATATATGCAGGGAATAATCAAAGCATTGGTGTTTTAAGTTTATACAATCGCTTCACCTCGAGCCAGTCAAACACGCAACTATTTTAATCAATGATAAAATATAAAATTATTCAAAGTTAAGAAATTGAACAGATACAATAGTTTCAAAAAATAATATCCTTATCCATTTGTACATATCTGCAAAAATAGTATGCATTTGTCCATATTAAGTCTTACTATTTTACTGGAGCATAAAACAGGCATCAAATCAGCAATTCTTAAAGGACAACGAGCTGAGTCGATATAGACATGTCCGTCTGTCCGTCCGTCCGTCGGTATGGACGACTCGATTTTGGAAATTACAAAAGCTAGAGATCTAAACTTTTTGTCTGTCGATTCTCCTAAACCATACGCAGAACAAGTTTAACATTTTTTTCGATCTTGCTCCATTGAATTATTATCGATTTAAATAGATTTTAAGACTTAGTTTTTTTTGCAAATCTCAGAAACTATAAGTGCTGGAGACACCAAATATAGAACAAAACGCAATTCAAGTACTACAGACTTGCGCTTTGGATTGTACATGGATTTGAATGCTATGGTTAAGTCCTGAAAATTTCATAAAGATATAATTTTACTATACTCTAAAAGTTTTTCAAAAATTTGATTTCCATAATGATCGCCAAATGCAGCCAATTAGTAAAGTGTGGGATTTTTTGTATGTAACTAAGAGTGCAAGATGGGTTGAAATGTATGCAACGACAGCTCGTAGCTGGGTTCAGGCTATCTTCTAGTCGGGCGCACCCGACTAGAGTACTCTTAAATGTAATTTTTTACAAATTCTCACATTTATATAAGTAAAATGTGCAATTACATAAATATGTCTGTTTACATTTTTGCAATGTTAAAAAATAATTTTGGTAAATTAAGAAAAACAACTAAATATTTAAGAAACAACATGAATCATGATATTTCTAGAGCAAATTGAATTGATATTGGCCCAAAATGATCTGAAACACCTATAAATCCAAGTTATATCTTTTTCATATTTAATATGTATATTGCATACCTATAAAATGTACTGCGTATTTATAAGGTTGTGTCTAATTCACAGAATAATGTGAAAATGAAATTTACAAATCTATATAAATCTGTGTATATAAATCTGTTTGTCCCCATTGGTGATGGTGATTGGCAATCAACGCAGGGCTTAAACTATAAGAGTTAGAAATTTTCACAGTATTCTCGTCTTAGTACAAAAGTAAGTATTAAGACGGGATTTTTTAAAATTCGGACCCCAAGCCCGAAAAATGGTGGAAATCCGTTGTATGCAACTTTTCTGTTTTTCATCCGATCAGATTCAAACTCAATTTCGTATATCTATATGAAAATTTAACAATGACTGCAAACGAATTTTTTTTGCAAATTTACCCCTATGCGGAAAATGATCTCGAGAAAAAACTGATTTGGCCCTTGACTGAAGGTGTCCATATCTCTAACTTGTAGCAATTACTTGCTGGTAGACGGACGTTGATCTGCTATTAAAACTTATTTGGCTGTATTTATGTTTGCACACTCGTACAGTGGCTAACAAATTTTTCCATAATAAAGACGAATGTGCAGAGCAAATACAATTTTTTTCTCAGACTTCATAAGTTCCATAAATGCTATGACCCTATAATCTTCAGTTCGTTTGGATTTTTACCGTCTTTTTTTACTGTTTGCTGTTGTTCTTGTCTTTGTCGCTGCACTTGTCATCGTTGCTATGTTTGTTGTTGCTGTTGCTCACAAAATTCTTACACATACACATACCAACAAATTGGCGTCGGTCTTGCTAGCTCCCTCAATAGGTTCCATCTGAGTGGAATGCTAAACAGTAAGGAGCCATTGGTATTTCTTTTCGTTGCAATGCAACAAGCGTCGTATCTTTTTTGTTTAACTGAGCATTGGCGCGACAGGCAAAACGAAGAATACGTAAACTATATACATATGAATTTTAAAATACACTAATTATGTATTATGTCTTATGTATCCAACCGCAATGATTAATTTTAGTTTAACTTTTCTGAATCACAAAACCTCAAAGGTAGAAGAATGTTATCATCTGCATTCCACTTTTGATATATAACGTAATCAATTAATAAATGGAAACGTGTGGAACTGCTTTAAGAACATGAAAATATTGACAATACATATATACACACATTCATAATATTTGGTTTACAAATCTAGTTGGGATTTAAGCGTACAACATTTTTGACTGAGTGTAATGAAATTGAAGTTATTTAAATTTAATTTAATTTATAAATTTGAATTCTCAATGCTACATTGCATTCAATTAAATTTAAAAAATAATTCTGTTTTCGCAGCAATTTGTATCTCTCCGATTACATATTGCACAATATTCAAGATAGTCATTTTGCTTTTGTTCCCAGTCCAAGTTCGTAGTGACTTAATTAAGTGTCGTTATATATACCCTGTACATTAATGGAGAAAGAGTTGAACACGCTTTGCAGTTCTGTCATGAAATCTTGCATTGTAGTCGAAATTTATGTATTTATAGAGGCACTCGAACAGGGGCATCTGCCAAACTTAAACTTTAAGCTAGATTCATGAAATTTTTTAAGAGCAAGTGAAAGATGTACTGCGTAACTATGTAGAACAGCTCGAGTGCCTAAAACACAGGATATTTCGACGGATGGTATCTAAGAAATCTGGACTCATCTCGGCATTTACAGGCAGGCCATAAAGTGGCGGGTGCCGGATTGTCGCCAACGAGATAAATATGAAGTTGCAGCGCATTAACTCTAGACCTACTAAAATAAACACAGCGCCCCTGGTCGTCGCATAGACAAACACTGGGCAAACATCCTAAAACCCTCTGCAAACATGCCGATGAACTGCTGGTAGAACAATAAAGATAGCCAGACTCGGTTCAGGCTGTCAAATAGGCAACAGGCTGCCTGCTAACCGCAGTGGAAATTTATAGTCAGGTCCATTTACCGCTGGCGATATCAAAAGCTATCGCCAGGGGCTTATCCTGTGTCCTGCAAAAATTCACAATTTCTATTCAGCAGGCGCAATCGATATTAGCTGCATTTTCAATATTCATAATTGGAATGGTGGAATAGAGAAAAAGCTTCCAAGTACTTTTCAAACATTAACATTATTAAAAGCTATTGCCAAACATACAAAAACAACAAAAAACGGAAGCAAGGTTTCTGCCCATTTATTAATGAATATATTTGTGGACTGTATTTGATGTCCAAGTGCATAGTCCAAGTTGCCATCGCATTTATCTATAGGGCTGGCGCGGGAGTTGTTGGGGTTAGAGTTGTTTGGTGTATACATATGTATGAACAATGGTTATTTAATGGTAACTCAGGGTGCAGAGCATTTATCATTGTTTTTGTTTGATACTGTTTTGTTCGATACTGGCTAATTATATAATATGATATATAAGTATACATATCCTGAATCATTTAAAAAAGTAAATTTATATATTTATAAATATATATATTTATATATTTGACTTTACAAATGGGTATTTGATTAAATAATTTCATATGTAGCTGAATACTACAAACAGCTTATATCCAAGTTGCGACAAATTGTGCCGAAAAGATATTTATTCATGATACCCGAAGATTTTATTTGTCACCTTGTTTACGGGATAATATGGTGAGGTCAACGTTATTCCTTTTCTGGGTCAATTAATAGTTCATTCAATATTCTAACAACGCTAATGTAATGATTTTGCTAAAAATGTTAAGAAATTTAATACAACTTATAATTAATTTTTCTACTATAAAAACCTCAAGTAAACAAAATAAAAATAATTTAGAGGTTTCCTTCTCCGAATCGTTGAACTATCTGAGTTTGCAAGAGCATTTGTCGTGCACAATTTGTTTACTGGGTTACGAGCAACCGGTTCTGTGGAGCTCTCTCAGTTCGCTCGCGTTACTCATTCGCCGCATCTTTGCGTTGCCGGCGGCGTTGCTTTACGGCTGTGCCATCATCGGCTTCGTCGGCCGACTCTCAGTTCGCGCTGAGCATTCGAGGCAAAAGGTTCGGTTCGGTACGTAAAGACTTGATTTGATTTGTGCGGTACGCGCTTCTGTGATTCTGGCATCTGTTGGATTGCCTTTGTGAAATGGCCATGTGAGGGCGCAGCATCTTCCGATACGAAACTTGTCTCCATGGTAACCCTCGGGCGAGCATTGAATAATTTGATAAAGATTTTATAAAAAGATCTATTTATGTTTATATTAACATGTAGATAATGTATATGCAAAGGTTTGCGCGCTTATTACGCAAATTGCAGGTGACAGCCCCGCCCATAATTATGTGCTGAAGGAAGTTTATGAGAAAAGCGAAAACAAATGGTACTACTCATGTACATTAAACGCAATTCTAGTGAAATTTATTTAAATAAATTGTTTTGATGTTCTTATAAACTTATAACGGCGCTCTCGTAAACAAGTTCTGGTGTTTGCTGTTGCTGCTGTTGTTGTTGTTTTGTAATTTATCTATAAGTGCAAATGTTCCCCATCACTGCTGAAGCTGTTGTTGCTCTTGCCTGCGGCTGTGGCTGTAGCTGTCTAACCCGTTTATGTTTTAGTTGACTTGGTAACTCCAATATAGACGAACAGCAACACGCACAGACAAACAATACATCAAACTGTTGTTCTGGCGCGGCAAGCGCAGTCTGGCGTAGTATCAGTACCAGTATCTGTGCATCCGTAAGATACACGTACTTGCGCTGCGTCGTTTCCTTATTGACTGCCTCACAAGTCGACGCGACTGGGCCAATGTTTATTTTTGTTTGCTTGCCAGCAAGCGGGAAAAACAAGTTTACCTCTGAAACGAAAAGAGCAACAACTTTAAAAGAAACGCAGTTTAAAAAAATCATAAGAAGAGTTCAAGTGAACCAATGCTGCCAAGGAAAAGCATATAGAAGAACTAAATTAAATACAAAATTCCTGTTTTCAAATGGCATTTAATCATGCAAATTTATAGCCAGTCACAATATAATACCCTAATTAGTGGAAAATGTAAAAAATTATTTGGAATTTTCGGTGCCGGCAGCGTCCCTAATGATGTCGTTAATCAAAAGTCGTCCCGTGTATTTAGCAAATGTCGCGGCAAGTGCAAATAATGTTAAGCCAACAGCAGCAAAAGCTACCGCAAGAGCATTGACAACAACAACATCCGCAGCCATTGCATGTGAAAGTTAATTTTGGCTGCGAGCGCCTTTAAATATATCGCAAAGTGTGTGACAAAAATAATTGATTCGGCCCAGCAGCAGTGGTGCGTTTAAAAAAGCGTCGAAAAGGCGCCAGAGTGCGATCAAAGGCAAAGTATCAAAAAGAGAGTGGAAATAAGCCGCACATGTTTATGGCCATAAATATTGGCATGCAACAAGTGTTTGCCATATGTCTGCGCTTTTTGTGGTGTGCGTGTGTGTGTGCATGTGTGTATGTGTATTGTGTTGCGCAATTCTCTTAAGTGAAGTTTTTCACTGCTGTTTCATTTTTAGCCCGGCCCGAGCAATACAAGCATGCAATTGTGACTCATTGGCGAAAACACTAAAAACTCTGAATTCCGAGCATTTCAATAACAATTCACACAGCCAAAATGGGCTTCTCTTCGGCCCTGCAGGGCCGCGCCGCACACGAGGCACTGATCGTGCGACAAGATGCGGAACTGCGTCTTATGGAAACTATGAAACGATCCATCCAAATGAAAGCCAAATGCGACAAGGAATACGCACTCAGTTTGGTGGCCGTCGCTCAACAGGGACTAAAAATTGATCGGGCTGATGAAATGCAAGGTAAGCCCTCCCCTTGAAATACAAACATAAAGTATCTACTTATGAAAATACTTAAGTGATAAGATATCTTTGAAATTTATTGGCTGTGGTACGCCAGTGGTTGATGCAGTCTTGTACAGTAAAGCAATTCAAGATATGTATTTTGCTGTGAGCTGATAAGCTTATTGAGCGCTTACAAAATATCACGACCAGACGCGAAATACCATATATTACATACACACATAATATAACATGTATGTAAAGAAAACGGTATTAAATAATAGTTCAATAATAGTAGTTCGTATATATTTATATAAATAAACTAATTGGTTTTACCCACATTTTCCCAGACCCAGTGTTAATTTCGTAAAATTGATTCCGATGAAATGTAAACTTTCCTTTGTACAATCTCTACTCAAGGGTTTTTAAAATAGATCATTTAAAACGAGCTTGAAGCCGACCGAACTGAAGAAATATTGTTTTACCCAACATTAATTAGTAAGACGAAGTTTTGGGAAATTGTTTGTGAATTGGCATTGAACTCTTTTTACACCCTGAACCCATTGAAAATGTAATAAAAGGGTAGAATGGTTTTGTCCCAAAGGCTGCATGTCCGACCCCATAAAGTATATATATCCTTGATCAGGACGACGAACTGAGTCGATTTAGTCATGCCCGTCTAAGTCGGAAACTACAGAAGCTTCAGAACTACTTTAACTATTTTTTTCGATATCTTGCTTAATTTCTTTACTATCGATAAAAATCGATTTTAAGACTTGGTTTTCTTAGCATATCTCAGTAACTATAAAAGCTAGATCCACCAACTTTAGTTTACTATGTTATCGTAAAGTATTTTTTCGGAGTTTGGATACGTCCCCCATATTCGCCCCATATATCAAATGAGTGAGAACATTGCATAACCTATCCAATAAGAATAAACGGAATTTCTTATTAAAACCAGCGAAGGTTTGTGGCTTGGTTGGCTGTTCCTAAACTCGGACGCTATAGCGCTATCGCCGAAAAGTGCTCACTGAGACCGCTACGCTTGGTGCATGTGATAAACACTATGTTAAAATAACAGCAAGACAAAAAATTTTTCAAATTGTGTCAAGGTAAATCATTTTGAGTATGTAAGTATATATATTAATGTATGTATGCGAATAAAAAATGCTAAGACATTTGTTTTGTTTCTGAAATTTCTTATGTAGTCATTTGTTTGATAAAAGAAAACAGTTAAATATTATTCCTATAACCTGTCATTTTAATTTGAGTGTTTACGGATAATTGAATAATTAAAACTAACAAATTTAGCTGCATTTTATACTGTACCCCCACAGCTGATCAAGCTGTGACAAAACTCAAGTCAAGTTCTATGACAAGTGCACAGTGCAAACAGCCGCATACAAATTCAGCGCCACCTACCAACCAGTGATCACTGACCACTTAATTTCCCTTGTGACAAGATTGCACAGTTATCCAACACTATTCTAATGAAAACCAAACAAAAAGTACAAAAGTATGTAATAGGTGGCATCAATGATGTTGTGCACATATCGAGTTTTGGACATATCCAAAAAAGTTTTGGTGCGATCTTTAGAGGTATACATTTTATGCATCTATCTTTTAAAGTGAGGGAGTTTAACAGATTTAATCGAATTGCCACGCCCCAATGGACGCACCTTCAAACCCTCAACACTTTATACAGAGAGACGGACATTGCACAAACCCAATATACTAGTTTCACTTCATTAATAAGTATAAAAAACGTAATTCTAGTACTATATACTTGTGTTTGTAAATAGATTTGAATGCTGAATTAAGTCCTGAAAATTTCACAACGATCCTACTCTTAGTTTAAAAGTTATTCAAGAATTAATTTTTCATTGTGGAGGCCAAGTGCATTTTTGTTTCTGTTCGTCAAATGCAGACGCACAGGTTGCACAAATTTTTCTGAATTTATAAACAATGAACTGATGAACGTACATATGTTCAATTTCCTACGTCATATTTCGATGTCTCGGAATTTACTCTGAGCTGTCTGGACAGATAAGTTGTGCATTACTCACAAACAAAGGCCGCTCTGCGTGTGGGGCCCCCTTAAAAAGGCCTGGCTCAAGCCCCTGTGGGACAGCCCATTCCCATTAGTCACAAAAGACGGCTATTGATAACCCAGCAAGTGATGCGCCAGAAAGCTTTCACTTTCGCTGGCTGCCGGCCAGGGGCCAGGGGCCAGGGCGACGCCGACTGGTCAGTCAACCCAAGCCCAAACCCAAACCCAAACCCAAACCCAGCCTCAAAGTGCAGCAACAGCGGCTAATGGGGGATAAATGATTGTTGGTATCGCTGTTGTTGTTTTTATTGGATGTGTTTTGGTGCGAATTTGACAGCTTGCAGCATTTTCTCTTGGTACTTAAGCAGCATCCACCTACACAATCGCGTGACTAGATCGCATTTCAATATGCAATATAACCAGGCGTGTGAAGTTTATTGCAGGCGTTCTCATAAAATGAGCAGAGGAACGAATTAATTTCAACTGCCAAGAAATATACATATACATATATATATATTTTCTAGGTAATTGTGGTGGTCAAACATCCTAACATTTATCTATGTGTAGATTTTTGTAGCTCAGAGATGTAGCCTTATCAAACCGTCGACAAAGTGCAGCTGCCTCTGCTCGAGTTTATACATACATACGCACACACGTATTTACACAATAGACACACTCGTAAATAAATAATTGGTGTAATTTGCTGTGTCAGTTTGGCTTGTTAAATGCTTTTCAGTTGCGGTTGCTTTCTTCGCTACTGGACCGCAAGTGTATCCACTGGGTGCGAAACAAAACACAACACGAAATGCACAATCTGTGCACAATTTAAGCCAAATCATTATTGCATTTTGCCTCTCTGATAATTCCAGAAACTGCAGCTGCCTGCAAATTGTTTTTTGTTCACCCGTTTCTGCTACGTTTTTAACGTTTTTGGTGACCTGTTCTTTTCACCTTGACCATGAACTTGGAGCCCGACTTGAAGAGGCCACCAAAACAATTAAAACGAGATACTTGAAAACTTAACCAAGCATAAATATTTTTGTGCTCTCCACAAGAAATTCGTTTACAACAAACTTAGCTCAGTCTAGCTATTATCGGATAACATAATAAATAGTATTTAAACTGCAAAGCGTTATGCATTCACATATTATGCAACACATAAGTATTTCTAAGCTGCCAAGTGAGTTGGTGATTACGGTTCGACATTTGATCGGTTGTGAGTCACAAGACAAACATTTTTCATCCTAAAATAAATACAAAATTTGTTTGGATTGCATCCCGATTACATTTGCATTAGATACGGTTTATTTATTTACCTTACGTTTAAGACTTTTGTTTCAATATTGTTCTTTTGCAACTCATTTTAGGCAGCCTAATCACGAAATCTTGGCGATCTTTTATGGATGAGTTGGATCAACAGGCCAAACAGTTAAAGTTAAATGCCGAACAGCTCGATGTGGTTTGCGACAAACTTACCCATCTCTCACAGGACAAGCGAAAAGCACGCAAAGCCTACCAGGAGGAGCATGCCAAGATCGCCTCACGCCTCAATCATGTGAGTACTAAGCCCTAAACCCTGTAGTGTACAGTAATTTACACTTACTTACACTTACAATAACTTCATTATTGCCCAAATTGGTTATTCAGAGATTTGCTACTGGATTTGACATAAAACATAGGTAATGTAGCTCACAAACATAGGACTTATTAGCAAGAATTTAAATTTTAATTTGTAATATCTTGTGTTGCAATGAAGAAATTTTCGAGATAAACTTATGACATACAGTATGTAACAAATACTGCACGACTATTATTATATTATGCGCTTGCATACTTTTAGAGAGAAATGCTGTTTTATATAACAAAATAGAGTTCAATCCGTTAGTTAGTAAATATCAAGATTTTAGATCTTGGGTATTTTTTTACTAAGTATAAATTAATCTTGATTTCTAATAAATACAAATTTCTTGAATTCCTTTTGGAAAAGACTAACATTTGAATTCAAATACAAATACAATTTATGGAAACTGTATTTGACACCAATATTTATAAATTTTGCGAATATACAAATATTTTTGAAATACAAATGTTTCCCTCAAGTTAAGAATATACCACCTTGGTCGGAATTTTACAGCGATTGCAATTGATTGAAGCAAAAACATTTCTTACCATTTTCTCCGCCTTACGCCAATTAAAGGCCAATGTCAATCGCTGAACTTGCTGATGCGGACTACCTGCCACTTTTAACATTTGTCAGCTTATTGATGTTGTGTTCTGTTGTGTCGATAATTTCATTAAAACAGCAACATACAAATAAGCATAATAAGCCTGTTCAAGTATATGCTTATATATTTATATCTATAAATATGATTGTATGTGTGTTAGTAAGCGTCAAAAAGCTGTAGATATGTAAGCGGCTTAACCGACTGTTAGCAATAATAGAGAGAGAAGAGAGAGAGAGAGAGAGAGAGAACACCAAATACTTTTGTTATGCTAGAATGAAGTGAATACAAAGAAGTGTTGATTTATGATCATTGCGGCAACAAGTTTATTAACCCAGTGGGGTTAGCGTAAAGACATAAATATTTGCCGTTGACGAAATACACCTGCCTATTGGTATATAAGGCTTGGACCCATATGGCCATGCTGATGACCCAGTAAAATTATTTATGCTTTTCCTACAAAACTACAAATATTTACTTGAAAACGTTCAACGCCTTCCTTTGCCCTTGATCAAAGGCAAGCAAATTTCCATTTGCAATAACATCGCTACTCGGATTAGTTTCTTATATTTATTTGGCATCGAAATATATTTACTTACAATATCAAAGCAAACAAGAATGCTTTGTCGAGGGAAGTCGACTAGAGGATACCCTGTAGCACTTAATTATGTGCACACATTAAATATTTACGAAAATAAATGTGACAATAAATGTGACAATGGGCACATTCCAAACAATTCAAGGGGTGCGTAATTGATTCCTGACTTTCACAACAACAGCATACAGAAAAATAGAAAACATGAAAAAACGTTACGTATAGGATACGAGCCCGGTACCCTCTATAAGTTATTGAAATGATTGTGTGAACCCAATTTTGTGACTCTAGCTCTTATACTCTAAGAAATTAGCTTTAAAACTCGGAGCTTGATTTTAGGAAAATGGGATGGGTTCTCAATAAATTCAAACTTTATCTGAAGAATATATATACTTCATGGGATCGGAGATGCCTGTTACATACATTTGCACAAAACCATTATACATTTTTAACCCATTTTCAACACAGTATATACAAAATCAAGTTAAGTTAAGAGAACCCATTTAGTTTGATGTTTTTGACTACAAGATAAAAGTGCATGTACAGTCAGTATGGACTGACTCTGCTGTTAAATATTGGATTAGAGTTGGTTTTTTTTTAGCAATTATAAGTGAATCTTTCGGACCATAATTTATCACGGTTCAGAAATTAATAGGTTTAATAAAAGTTTCATCCACTTCATACAGAATTTTATTTCAATTTGTTTGGTATTGCAACAATTGCTCGTAAATAATTAAAGAATCGACTTCGGTGCTGCACAGTATAGACTGGAGACGACGCAACATGCAATATGTGCAGAGCCAGCTTGTACAAAACCCAGTCAATTGACAATTTAGCGAACAAGCAATAAAAGTCACAAAACGACTGGTACCAGCCACAAAAAGAGAAACAAAACTCAAAGCGAAATTCCGGGCAAGAAGTCAAGTAAAAGATGGTTTTTGTTCAGGCAGCAAGTTTCCACCTCCCAGCTTGGTTTTTTTCATATTGGACTTTGACTTATAATATTTGCGCAATGCTTTAAACACGAATACTACTTGAGTACTTCAGTTATTGTGGAAAGAGCGGGACAGCTGCTAGGCGGGCAATTGCCGTGGCTGTTGCTTTGGATTTAACGTCGTATGAAATGGAGAGCACTTGTCTTGGAAATTTCTTCCTCAAATCTTAAACTTTCCAATTGAGGCGCCTTTCCTCAGTTTCTGAGTAAGTGTAACAGAAGAGGGGAGCAAAAATAATTTTAATAAAAATATTTACGCAGAATACAATTAAATGTGATTTGATTGGATCATTTTATTATCGACCTACTGCAATATACATCTATAAATGTACTTATTGCTTCAAAAAAATGCCAAGTTTTATGAAAATAGTCTTTAAACTATGAGACAAGTTTGCATGGGAACAGACATATGGAAGATGAAAGCTATATATCTATAGTCAACTATATTTGCACACATAGCTTAATATTTAACCGACTGTTCCTAAATAAGGCTATGTTATATAGGAGTCCAATGTTGGCAATATGATGCTTCTATGTAAGGATTATATGCCAAGTTTTGTTCGGATATCTTGTAAACAAAAGATTTTGTCGTCCAAAATGAAATTTTTCGACCGGTGGTTATATGCTTTAGTTGTCCGTAAGGAACGTAGTGATAATTTCATTTGCCAAATCTAAAAAACTCGTTTTTCAACCGATTGTGCCTATTAGAGCAATACACTATATTGATCTGATTGTTATCAATATCAATATTTTTTGGGGTGGTGCTTTACCGCAAAAAAATGTTAGTTTTGTAACGTAATGTAAGATAAGAAAGTCTTTTAACCCATAAAAACTAATTTGATTAAAGATAAGGCTCTTTAACTAAACATGTTTTCTATAAAAGTCACATTATTTATGGTCCCACAACCAAGTTGTCATAAACATAGTTCTTATTGTACAGTATAGCAATCTTAAATGTTAAAGGAAATTTGTGCTGCTTTTAAGAATGAAAGCAAAAAACGTTCACCTCCATTCAAGTCAAATGCTGAATTGGACATTAAGGAATGAACGCCCTCATATATAAAGGGCACTCACTTATCAGAATGCTTGACAAAACATTAGACCAACTGGCGCTAACGCAGTTATTAATCGACTGCATTTAGGGGCGCCAGCACGCCTACCCACACGAATAGCTAATGGATATGAAATTTGTTGAGTGTATCTCATTTCTTTCGGTTTGTCAAATAGATGCGTTCCAGTCGCTCTCGCTTTTGAGACAAAACTAATGAAACGAGCCTAATGACAGCCAAAACGCATAAGAGCACTCCAGACTACAACTGGGATTTGACGTCCGGGTGGGTTTCCACCGGCGTTCCACACATGGCGACTTTGCTGGGGCTTCGCATTTTTCATTGATAGACCGCAGAAAGCGAACTGAAATGCGCGCCCAGTTCTAAGACTGACAACACTGAAAAGCAGCCCCTGCCCCAGTTAGTGTCTGAGGCATCGCGCACTCGTATTAATTATAATATGTTCAATTGAAGTATCTTTATGCTTACATACATACATATTCACATACATACATATGTACATACATACATATGTGTGTGTCTATATGCACCACAACAGCGTCAGCGTCATGAACAACAACGGGCAATTCAGTGCGCCTTTGGTATGCCAGATAAGCTTATAAGATATGGCTAGCAAACAAACAACAAAAACAACAACAACAGAACCGCAATAATAACAACAAATACTACTTCATTTGGACGTGCGAATGCAGCAACGCCACACACATTTATATTTGTATCTACAGCTGAACATGGCTCGAAAGGCCACTTAAAGAAGCACGCATACACATACATACATGAATCGGGGAAAAATAGAGCATTATTGAGAAGGAAAACTTGATTTAAATTCTATATTCTTGTACAAGTTCACTCGTATACAAATCGAATATAGTATACCAAACGGGGGCCATGGTTGATATATATTCAAGTGACGATACCATAATTTTTCGAACTTAAAATGAAAGCCCCTTTCTTTTGTGGGTATGCTTATAAGAAATTAACAGCCGGTCGGCTTTTCCCCCTCAACACTTGAGTAAACAGCGGATGACTACACAGAAATTCCCCTGAAGAGCCATTTAATTGAACTACATTGACCCCTATACTCAAAAAAACAAGTAAGATGGCTCTAGTCGGGAGGGCCCGACTAGGGGATACCCTGAACGCAGCAGCCATCTGTCGTTCATACATTGAAACACCTTTGCATTCAGACTCACATACAGAAAACTACACATACACACACTAAAACGCGCGCCGCTTGCAGCGCATTCTACTGTCAGCAGCTACGTTTGGCCCCCACTATGGAAAATAATTCTTGAATAGCTTCTAAACTTACAGTATATAACAGGACTTAACAAGAGCATTCAAATCTTTGTACAAACCAAAGCGCAAAGGGAAGGTTTCCAAAATACGAAATATTCCTGCTTGACGACAATATAAAAAATTTAATTTGGTGGCTCTAGTTCTTATAGCTTTTGAGATATATTAAGAAAACCAAGTTTTAAAATCGTTTTTTATCGATAATAATGAAATGGAGCAATATATCGCAAAAAATGCTAAACACAAAACGTGACGTTCATTTTCTGCGTGGCAGGTCCCATAGCGATTGAGGTTTTGCTGGGGTCCTCATTTCGCTCACAATCTCAGAGAGCATGAGAGTAAACGTGCCGATTGGTGTGTGCACGTCGAGCGAGATCGCGAATTTTTGTGCAACTTGCTCGCTTTGAGCATTGCCTGGGTTACTCTCAGTGCTCTGAAAGAGCAACGAAATGTAGTTACATACACCTAATTTCCTTTTTACCAGAAAATTTTACACAAATTTCAAATAACACGCTTTAAAAATATAAAATTTTTCTCTTTGTACACAAATTTATTTGATTTAACACGATTTTAAAAATTCGATGACTGTTTTTTATTCATTTTTTTATGTCTTATGAATGTCGTTAATTCTCGCGCTATACTTTAACTGAATTATCATCAACAATTTGAATACTAGTTTTCTAAATTTATGAACAAAATCAGTCAAGCGATAACAGTGATACGTTTTACGTTTACGTTTATTATCAGAAAAAGAATACAATTTGTTATGTTTATTAAACCCATTGGAAATGGGTAAAAAGAGTATAATTGTTTTTGTGGAAATGTATGTAATAAGCAGAAGGAGGCATCTCCGACCCCATAAAGTATATATATTCTTGATCAGGATCAACAGCCGAGTCGATATAGCCATGTCCGTCTGTCTGCCCGTCCGTCCGTCTGTATGAACGCGTCGATCTCGGAGATCAAGTTTATTTCAAATGATCGATAACCCACACCGTTTTCCTAAAGTCGATACAAATCTACAACAACCTCCAATTTTGTAAGCTTATTTCGTAAATTATATGACCTAGAGACATAAAATTATGAATTATGAATGAATAATTATACATACTATAGCACTAGAAGAATCTATTGCATTAAAATTCATCAAAATCGGTTAAGAAACACAGAAGTTATAAAAGAAATTTATTTAAGTTTAGTTTTTTAAGTTCGTGTATACCATAGGCAGATTAAGGCTATTTAAAAGTATCGATAACACGCCCCGTTTTCTTATTATCGATATTTATCGGTTTTATTGATCCAGTTTATTCAGCATATCTCAGAAACTATAAGAGCTAGAGCTACCAATTTTGGTTTGTGCTCGTTAAGGATATGCAGATTACAAATATTTCGAATTCGGTAGGTATCCCCATTAAAATAACAATAATAATTAAGCTATTATTATGCTTTGCACGAGTTTTATGCAGTCGGTTACATCCGATTTAACTTGTTTCACATTTGATTGTGGGCAATTATGAAGAACTCGTACTTAATTTAACAAATGTAGTCCGCATTAGACGAGATATTTAATTGTCCAGGCATTTAGAAACTAAACAAAGAGAATTTGAGTTCGATTCCAAGGCTGGTGTATGAATTAAAAGTTCGGTTGTCAGTGTATAACTAATATAGCTTTTCGACCTGATTAAGTATATATATGTACACATATATATATTCCTAATCAGACAGAAAATATGACATAAAAAAGCTGTGTGCATGTTTCTAAGATAATTATTCTCTCAATTTAAAAATCAGTTGAATAAAGATTAAAATCTTTGACAGTTTAGAAAAATACATATATGTTTTCAATGCAATCTTACATGATAATTATTATTTATAATAATATCAAGAAGACATACCTTTAGAAACGGCAACAAATAATAAATAAAATTTATAAAACGTTCCTATGATTAAGTTGTCAACATTTTTTCCAGCCACACTTCAACATTCGTTACATGTAAATAATTTACAATACTTAACTACGAGAATCAATGACTAGCGTAGGGCAGATGTTAAAACTTAACGCAATTGTTCGATTGTCTTAGGCTGGAAAAGTTTCTTGATACTGCGACAAACGCTGCACAACTTACAGTAATAACGGAAACAGCAACAGCCCCGAAAGACAAGGCACACACACACTGTTGATTGAGCGCGCCCAACTCATAGATACATTTATACAACCATTTTTCTTCAAGTCGCTGCCATGCGTTGCATGCAAGTAAGGCCAGTGATTTTATCTGTACAGCGGCTGCATCTGCCAACTCTCAACGAGTGGCACGCAGTATAAAAATTAGAGCTGATATTTGTTGACAACAAACATGTGGCCATGTTGTTGTTGCCGATGTTGTTGTTGTTTCGAGCTAAAAGTCGTGCAAAGATTGGGTATTGGGTCGCGTGCGCGAACAAAACAACAACTCGTAGATACTCTTAGCCAAATAAATTGGTGCCCAAAAGCGAAATTTGTGGACACCAAACAACGTCATGGGGTGCACCGTCTGACCGTCGCCAAGGGTGGAAATACACAGAAACGATGCAAAGGACACTTCCGTGGGGGTTGCTCGCATAATTGCAATATAATGGCATGAATTGGCGTCGGCATCGGCATCGCCGGCCAGTTAGCAAGTTCCGCCATCAATTGCCATGTCTACAGCATTTGCAGTTGGGCAACTTTCATTTTGGGCTGTCGTCTGTTTGCGGAACTATTAACTCTCAGCCAAGTAAAACCTTATCGACAGAGACGTCTACGTCATCGTCTACTCCCTAGGTCCGGACTCCAAGTTAGAGTTGGGCGACACAACTGCAATTACAATTTTGCATTGTGTGCGAAATGGCGCCGCCCAGTGCGTGTTTGCCAAAGCCAACGATGACAACCACTATTAGATACCAGTAGGATGATGATGATTACTTCCGTCATCCGGCAGCAACTGCAGTGAGATTTCCAACGTTGCTCAATATTTTCCTTTTAGCTGCATAATGCAATCGGGTCCGAAAAGAAAACGCTCAGATCTTCAGGCAAAGTAGCGGCAAATGGCCTAAAACTATTGGCCATATGGAACCTTAAATCACTTTTTTGACTACTAAATGCACCTTTTTGATACCAAGAAGTGACAGCTGCTCGGTTAGAAGAATTTTTTTCTTAGGCATAAATAAATAAATTGGCTTATGGGAACATCGTACCTTAATCCTTAATTTCTTTCTTTTTTTAATATTACAACATAAATACTGTAATTCCACAAGTACAGATACTTATGTAAAACAGAAAAAAATTTATAGATGTTACACTTACACTTACACTGTTACACTTACATAAGCGTTAATGATCGATTTAAAAATATAAAATATGTATTCGATTTGTACACCAAAAGGGAAGCGGCTAGGTATTAAAGAAAATTATTTTGTTTTTAGTTTATTTACTTTTGATATCGTTTCTTAAAACAAATTTTTTTTCTTGAATTTATCAAAAGAAAATTTAAGGCAAACAACATCAATTAATTTTGTTGATCTTCTTGTTCCCCTTGTTGCTTTGTGATAGCTTTTGCTTATGGCAAAGGTGCGTTTCGTTCTTGATTTGTGGCCCGTTTCATTCCGAATTAGCAGGGGCTGCCCCTGATTCTGGCCGGACCGCCCACGCTGCCATTTAATATATGTATCTGTCTGTACAAAAATATGGTAACAGCGGCAAAACTGATTGTATACAATATTGTGAAATTTATTTATAGACAACAATTTGTAGATCGCAAAATGACGACAAGTTCTTTTTTATTACTTTTTATTTGCAAGAAAAAAAATAATTTGTATACGCACATATGTATAGTAATAATACACATATTATATATGTATGTAATACATACATACGTATTATGTATAAACATTGCAAAATATATATCTTTAATGTTTCCAAAATTTAAAAATAATATAAATAATTGTTTTTAGCAAATCATTAATAACAAATAAGGTTGTGGGTTTCTATTTTTTAGACAATTTACACATTTTTACACTATAAATAACCCTATCGCTGAAACCGTTTAAATGCAAATAAACCATACAATTTCATGTTTTTCCCCAAAAGTTGTATATTTAACTAACTAAAGAAAAAAATCAACTTTTGAAAGACTTACCACTCAAAAATTTCAAAATACATATTTCTGAAATCAATAGACAATTCTCTATCAAATAACGATAATTTTCATGCGGCTTTTGATTTCTGCCACGTTTTTCGGGTAGATGTGTCACTGTGCGGCGTCTACTCGTAAATTTAGTTAAAACTGCCTGACAACACCGACAGCCAAACAGCAAGTAAGAGTGAAGATATCGTGTACACAACTGCGAGCCAAACTTTCTTCACCAAAATCACGCATACAGCGGATATGATTCTTCTTCTTCACATAACCCCACTTTATGGAAAACTTTCAGAGTTCTTACTGATAGACGGTTAAACGTACGGATATGGCCAAATCGAAACGGCTATTGGTGCTGAACAAGAATATAAGAATCTTTAACCTGTTACATACATTTACACACACCATTATACCCATTTTTACCCAATTTCAATATGTACAGGGTATACAAATGACCAAAGTGGAGAAGGACTTCAAATCCATAGGCCAATAAAAGGATAACAGGACTTGTGCGGGTGGTTGCGACTGCCGCCGGGTTGACGGGAAGGCATTAAAAGGCAGACGAGAGCCCCCATTTATTGCAATGCATGGAAGTCACTCTAGCTACACTCGAGAAAATTCGAATAATGAAAAAAATTTCGACGCCGGCTGGCAAAAGGCAGCAACAACAACAGTAACAATAGAAAAAACAACATCAGCTCCTGCGGTTGCTCCGGCTGGGCAATTTGCTTACGCCGAAACGCAACCAAGTGCCAACAATTTTGTACAGCCCTTTGCTACTTGACATGAAGTTCTACTCGTGCCATGTGGTACCATTTGACCGACGCGTCGGAGTCATCCCGTCCAGTTTTTATAGTAACGAAATTGCAATTTCCATTTTGGGCAATGTGAAAATGTGCTTTAGGGACATTTCATGTGCCCTATGCTGATTTAAATTGCAAGCTTTTTAAACTCGTTCACGAAGTAAAAGGAGTATATTGGGTTTGTGCAATATCCATCTTGCTACCTGTCTGTATAAACGCAATTTTTTCATTTTGAAGCTAGTGATTTAAAACTTCGGATATATACGCACATCAAATAAAATGTTACGATTTTTTGGCAAATTGTAAAAATCAATTTTAGAGCTGGAGTCATCAAGTTTTTGCAGACTGATTACTGAGGAACCCTCTAAAGATCGAGCAATTTGTTTAGCCACATCTACTTGGGGGCGGGTAAACAGTACGAATCTGTGTCTCCAACAGTTTTCAAGCTAGAGGCACCAAATCTGTCAGGTGACCGATGACCTTCGATAAAGACCGAGCCAAAAAATAAGTAAGCGGAGGAACCCTTTTAATACTTGTGCTGACATACATTCATACGTTTACTTGTTCTACTTCTAGTCCCTTTTGTAGTAATATGCGTGTAGCATTACTTAAACTGAGTTTTATCACGCATATGTAAACTGAGTGGCGTTTCAGAATGTGATGCAGTTGAGGCTTTTGCTGGGTTGCAGGTTTGATTTCTCGTAGATGCGAGGTGGTTTTTTGTTTTAAAGTGGCTGACGAATATTTGCTGCTTTTTAGGTCCGGTTTCAAAACCGCACTGCGAACTTTAATTTCCTTGTAATGTTTCTGGCCACATTTATGTTTGTAAATCTTTAATGCTTACACATAATGATATGGTACAGGAAGTTACCAAAGACAATATAAATATTTAAATATGCGTTACATATTTTAATTATTAGGTATCAACTAATTATTTTAGCTGTTATTACAATTATTTCGCAGTTAGTTACACCCGACTGCAACGTGCTTACTTGTTTTCGATTAAACTAATGGAAGCTATAACTTAACAGACGCCACCTATAGCATCCACTTTAATTAATTTAAATGTGTGTAAGTCATTCCGCCACAAAGCTTAAAGCAGCAACATTTCAGAGCCAACTAAACCAAGGGTATGGAGTGCCACATGGGGTTGGGGACGAGATTTGCCGACTTGGGATGTCTGCCAGGCAGGCATCGGCGACGCGGCGGCCATTAACTGAACGCATTATTGTTTGTAATTCTCGTCGAATTGCCGGGAAACCCAAAACGATGGGCGGGCACAAGCAACAAAATACCAACTCCAGCAGACACGTCCTCAAACGTTGCGACGCCAGCGCAAGTTGTCCCCTTACTTATTTGCAGATCTGTCGAAATAATACTTTTTTCTGCGATGCGAACGACGAGGGCGATGAATATGACTTGACGTTGTCTTGCAACCAATGGCTCATTGCTAATACGCAGCGTTGGCCAAGCTAATTTGTATACTCTCTCAGAGAACTGCAAGCAAAAATTGGCTTTTCCACATAAAAAACAAGTAAAAGTGCTCTAGTCGGAAGTCCCCGAAACATTCTCGATCTGCGTGTGTAATACGAGAGCTTACGTACCAAAGTTGGTGCCCCTAGCACTTCTAATTTTCGAGACTTTGTGCTCATAGAGATGGACAGACAGACAGACAGACAGACGGATGGACGAACATCGGCAAATCGGTTCAGCTAGTCTTCCTGATCAAGAATATATATACTTTATGAGGTCGGTGTTGCTTTCTTTTGCCTGTTACATACACTTGCACAAAACCAATAAATATTCAATGGCTACAGGCTAAAAATATATATATATTTTTTTTTGATTGCAAACTTTCTAAAGATGGTGGAAAATTGAAAAGCAACGAGATACTGGCAATGACAGGGGGTGAGGGAATCGAAAGACCGGCTGCTTTTGCGTGAATTCTGTTTGCTAATTTGGAGAGGTGCCAAAAAAAAAGCAAAATAAACAATTGTATTTTAAACACAGCTAAAACAAGAAAAAAGCTGTAATCATAATCATAAGTAATTATAAAATTAAAAGTGCTAAAGTGCTGGCAAGGTGCGCATAAAAAAAATATATATATATATCGCTATGTCAAATTAAAACTAAATCTACAGAGCTGCACCTGTACGTACAGAAATTTTAAAAACAAATAAGTAATAACGTTTTAGTCGTGTGTAACCGTCAGCGCACTACTCGTTCACAGTGTTAATACAACTAAAACAAGTCGGTGATACCCTCTCATTATGAGTATACATAAAAGATTTGCAGACATAAAACATAAAAACAAATATAATTCGAAGAAAAAAGTCTTCAAGTCTCTAGCTCTGATAATATCTGACATCGACTGATCAATTGATCAAGAATATATGTACTTTATTGAGTCGGAGATGCCTCCTTATGTCAGTTACATATAACTTGTTTCAAAAGTTATGTTCAAGTTAAAACTTTTATTTGATTTTTAACAAACGATATTTTAAATCGTAGTTTTATTTAATAAATTCTGCAGTTTGTATAGTTTTAAATGTTTTTGTTTATCATTTAAAAAATATACATATAGTATATAATTTCTCTTTATCTTTATATACAATTGCGTCTCGCAGTGCCAAACAGTTTTTGGTCTATGTGTATACCTTAATTCCACATAGGTTTTAATCTTTTGTTATTGATTTTGCCTGTCGCAAGTGCAAATGTTTCTGCTTACCGTATTGAAAAGTGTAAGCTCATTTATGTAATTTATACCACATTTATCTGCAATTGAGTAAACACGTTGCGAGTGTTGTGAGCTTTTAAAATAAGGAAATTACGTAGTCGCCGCGTGTGCCGCAACATGAATTTTAGTTTGGCACAAGTGCAGCCGTTAATGCGACAGCTGCAAATGCAACGAGCGCCAGAATTAATCGAGCCCCAATTGTTTGTTTAATACTAGAAATGTAAAACTGTGCCGAGCGGTGGCGTTTCACTTTATTTAAAAAGAAATTGAAAATATTTTATAGCTGCCACTAAAAATAAGAATGGCGCAGTACAGAAGTAGATTGAAAAGAAAAGAGACTACAAGAACATGTGGTAGCCCAACATTTGCCTATTGATTATGACTCAGAAGCAGAAAAATTTTAAAATCAAATTGTTTAACTAAATTTAAAATTAAACAAGAACGTTACAGTCGGGCGTAACCGACTGCGCAATACTCATGCACGGTCTTAATTACTATTGTTATTTTGGAAAAATTTAGATTTTTATAATTTGTGGGGGAGGAAGTGGGCGGAGCCGAAATTTGTCAGATCTATATTTAGGGGAGGTTATCAGAAACTGTTTACTAAATTTGGTGACTCTACCTCTAAAATTGTGGGAGATATGGATTTTCGCTTACCGCACCAAGATATATGGATTTGATCGATTTGCCACGCCCTCAGTGAGCATATCCAAAGACATTTTTGTGCGATCTTAAGAGGACGTCTTTAGTAATCAGTCTGAAAAAAAATATGTAGCTAGCTTTATAACCAAGGAATATATATTGATTTTATCGACTTTTCACGCCCCTATTGGGCGTAACCAAAACATTTTTTGTGCGATCATTATATGAGGTCATTAGTAATCTGTTAGTCATGTATGTCTCTAGCTTTAAAACTGAGGGAGATAAATCGATATTATCGAAATGCCACGTTCCCAGTGGACGTGGGCAGAATTTATTTAAGAATATTTGTATTAATCTAGTTGTAATCGACTTTTCAAATCTGGGGACTGCGAACTAGATTCGATTTGCTGGGCGGGAGTGGACGTAGCTGGAAGTTTTTGTTACCTATCTTTAAAGGGGGTGACCAGTAAGCGTTACAATTGTGGGAAGCATATACGTGTTAAAGATTTATGCTTTCAGATATAAAATAGGTAAACAAATTTCTGTGATGTTTGAGGGAATTTTCCAGTGATATGTTTTCCAAATATTGGAGTAATTGGCATTTCCTTTTTTTTGGGCGGGGGCGCTGGGTCTCAATTTCTGGGGGAAGTCACCAGCAATCTACATACCAAATTCGGTGACTCTAGCTTTAAAACTGTGGGAAATATTCCTTTTTATACCCTGAACCCATTGAAAATAGGTAAAAAGGGTATAAAGGTTTTGTGCAAATGTATGTAACAGGCAGAAGAAGGCATCTCCGACCCCATAAAGTATATATATTCTTGATCAGCATCACTAGCCGGGTCGATCTAGCCATGTCCGTCTGTCTGTCCGTCTGTCCGTCCGTCTGTATGAACGCGTCGATTTCAGGTACTACAAAAGCTGGAGAGCTGAGCTTGGACTTTTTAGATTCGTATATACCATACGCAGATCAAGTTTATTTCAAATGATCGATAACTTGCCCCGTTTTCTTATAATCAGTGTTTATCGGTTTTTTGACACGTTTTTTTGAGCATAACTCAGGAACTTTAAGAGCTAGAGCCAAACTAGGTTTAATATGTGCCCGTAAAAGATACACAGATTATGAATATTTCGGATTTTGGATACCTTCCGCCATTCGCCCCCCATATAAAAAAAACCAACACAAATCAAGTACTACAGACTTGCGCTTTGGTTTGTACACAGATTTCAATGCTCTTGTTACGTCCTGAAAATTTCATAACGATCCTATTCTTAGTTTAGAAGTTATTTAGGAGTTAACTTTTCATAGTGGGGGCGAAGCGCAGCTGCTTGAGCACATCTCAGAAACTATAAGAGTCAGAGCCACCAAATTTGGTTTTGGCTGCTAAAAAAATCTATAGTATAATAAGAATGCATTAAATCAAATTTCATCCAAATCGGTTCAGAAACACAGAAGTTATTGAAAAAAATGTATTAGTATATTGGCAAACCACGTGGTGGCAAGCGCCAAGCGCAGACGTTTTTTGCATGCGTGTCACACATACATACATACATATGTATATGCACATTCTTTTCCGAATTCTCAAGCGATTGGTTGTACGTGTGTGTCTAATCTCAGATTTCGACGGATACAGTTGAAATGCAGCTGTGGATCGGTGATAGATGATGTTGCCTGGCGCGATATTAGACGCTGGTTCGACTCTGGCTTGGGTGTCAACGAAGTTTTTTTTCCAGTTTATTTAAATTTGTATTTTATTTATTTAATGTAACTTAATGTTGGGACATCGGCGATTTCATATATATTCTAGAGTAACAAAAAAGGGAAAAATTAGTATTTGGCATTTCTTCTCTTTAGAAAATACATTCATTCCTATTTTTATGTAATTTTTAGTCCCTAGCTGTTTAGGTATGCGTAAAATACCTTTAAAGTTGTGTCATTCTCTTCAATTTATAGGTGAGTGACAGGAGATCCAAAAAGTTAAATATTCCTAATATATGTATGCCATACGAAAGCTTACGTTCCAAATTTGCCATTTATTATGCTAAAATTAAGCATGACTTGACATCAATATTTATTGATATTACATATTATATAAGCCCAGATGTCGAAAACAAATTTTAAATTTGTTGTGCGTATGGTACACGAAACTATATATATGTTTTTCAGATTTCAAGCTATTATATTTTCCAGTCGGGCATGGCTAAATCAACTCAGCAATTGATGCTGACCAAGAATATATTTACTTCATGGGTTCTGAGATGCCTCCTTCGGTCTGTTACATATATTTGCGGAAAAACCATTATACACGTTTTACCTATTTTTAATGGGTTCAGGTTATAAAAAAAAATTAAAACTGACAACCAAACTCTGCTGACTATTTAAAGCCGTTTTGTTTATTTGTCATTGCGGCTGTTGGTGGCGCTTTTGAAACCACAAAAGTGTGGGCACGGGTCATGTTATTGGCGCATGCGACCCCGACAACACAAAACGACAACCTTTATTTTAATCTATATGTATATGTATGTATGTATATGTATATATTTATGTACATATGTATGGATAAACTATGTAAATCAATCGATTTCTTTTATAATTCCACCTTGAATCGCGTTGCATCGCGACTCTGGCGCTCAAAAGGACAACGTATTTGTCTGTTTGCACCCCTCAAATGTCGCAAACAACGAGCAAGGGGCCCGATACAGAAACCCCTTGCCAAAGGTAACGAATGTGCAGCAAAGAACGAAAATGACAGTCCAGCAAACTGCAGTAGAACTGTTTGCATTTTATAATGAGGCCAAAAGTAAAAATGTAATACCAGGAAATACCGAGGTTGCGAGCAAGCGCGCTCTCAAATGAGGGTCGTTTAAAGATGTTGTAATAATTAGCATATTGACTTTTTGATCTTAAATGTAGTTCTGTAAATTTGCCTTTGATGCTAGGCTATTGAGGTCAGTGAAGCATGTGATGACCGCTACATGCATACATAAATACATGTTCGCATATGTATTTCATTCATGAAGTTAAAGTCCACGTTGTGTTAATTTATGTATGTATTTTCAATGTACATATATGTGTTATGTGTGCATGCATGAATGTGTTAATTAAAAACTGGAATTTAGTGGAAAGTGCAGTGAAAATTATATTTATCAATGAAAGTCATGAGTCATTTGCTACAAATGTTAGTGTATGAATATATATTTAAATGTTGCGCATACTTTATAGAAATCGATGAGGGGACTTTTGAACCTTTTTGCTATTTACAAGGTACCTAATATTTCAAGAAGGGATCAGGTATTCTTGATCAGGACGACTAACTGACTGTTCTGCCTGGCCATCTGCCTGTCAATGTTTTTGTAAACAAGTCCTCAGATTTCGCACTGTTTTACTAAGACTTTGAATTTAAATTTATTTTTTACAGGCATATTTGGAGCTGGTCGGATCGAGTTGCTTTTCATTTATTACATTATAACTAACATATGATAAACATTTATCCAATATATCGCAACCAAACACTGCAATTACAATCAAGCTTATATTGGAACAATCACATGACAACGGTATCTCTAACTAAATCCGTTTAGCCATTGCTATCTGTCTGTCAGTCTGTCGGTCTGTGAAATCACATTGTTCTTCGATAATGTAAGAGCAATATTTTCTAGTGTATCACACGCAGAACATGATTTTTATACATTTATACATTTCAACGCCATATTTAAGTGCTGAAAATTGTATTAAGATCAGACCATAAACTCTGAAGTTATTCAGGAATACAATTTGTATAGTGTGGTTTGAGGAAAGAAAAATGGCAGGCGCTAAATAAAGCGCGCAGCTTGCAGAGGATGTTAGTGAAGTATATATGTATATATTTATTGTGTATTTATAAATGCAATTAAGTTCACATGTATGTCACATGAGCTCGGAGGTGGGCAAATGGTATCTCCCAGTCGAGCACACCCGGCTACACTCTTACCTGTTTCTTTATTGTTTGCAATTTAGTTTTTGGCATACCTCGCATTATTATTTATATTGCTATTTACACACATATTTTGACAGAATAATGACGGAGACACACACAAAGACAGCAAACTAGCAAATCATATGGCATTGAACTTTGACAATATGGGACTATGTCGACACATACACACACATTTATATTATATATATATATATATATAAATAAATATATATATACATTGGCACTACCGCAAAGCCGCAATGCTGTACGTTTGGTCAGGGCAATTGCGAGTACGAGAATTGGAGTTTGAGGTTGTGTTTGGATTCGGGTTGCCATACGAGTTTGGGGCTAGCGAAAAGTGACAAAGTGCCACTAGAAACTGAGAGGCTAAGCACAACAAGAGTCGAGCAATTTGTAGTTTGGTAGTCACACACTTGCATACACACATAACTAACTGTGATTATTTATGGCCCAGAGACAATAAACTTGTTGTGTCAATGGCCAACAATAAGCGTTAATGGTCAGCGCTCAGTGGTCAGCGTCATGGCGAAATACGCGAAACAAAATTGAACAGTTTTTCTATTTTGATAAGGTCAACGGTATGAACTTGTATACCCTGGACTCAATAAAATGGGTTGAACAAGTAAGAGTGTCGATGTTGATGGTGACCGACTAGTGATTCCCCTTACAAATATGTATATATGCAAGTGTAATTTATTATGACAATTTGTAGCTGCGTATAGTATCCTCTTGTCCACCACTCCCGATATACTTGATTCTGTTGCTTTTTGGGGCGGGTTTTCCATGTGCCAGATTTGGGTAAGCCGAGCGCAATGCATCAAAGTGAAGCTGATTGTCAGCTGAACTTGTTTGCTGGCGGATTTTTGTGTAGCACAGATCCAAATCCACATCCGTGTCGGCAGTGAGCCACAGAAAGTGGAGCAATCTGAAAACCTGAACGTCTTCATGTTTATATCTGGTTCTTGGTTAGGTGGCTCAATTTCTCGCCTGCGTTTACGGTTGCGGTTGTCTTTGCACTCACAACTGCTTAATTGAAGTGATTTGCAGTCAATTATTGCGAAAGAGAAATTCTTAAAATCGCGCAAACTTTCGACCGTGAAAGTAGCGCGACTTACGAATCTTCACTCTCGGCTCTCCTGTATCGACCATATCTAATTTGTGCTCGTTAGCCTACACAGCTGAGCTTTGCACTTATCAAGTTGGCTGATATCCAACCAATGCATAAAAGTATAATTAATGCAAATTGGCTGCTAAACGGTTAAATGGCTAATGGATGACGCCTACTGTCAATTCTCGCGTATGCTGCATATCGTTTAATTGTCATCTAACTGGTAAATTGCAAAAATCAAATCACAGCAATGAATACCCATATCTACAATAATATCAGCTTTCGATTTCCCCATTACCAATTTGAGTAATGATCGCGAATGATTTTGATTCGGCTTGCTTTGCTCTGCAATTGCGCCGCGAAGTAGAGCAATTGTCTTACAAACAGAAATTTGCGCAAGCTGCTTTGTGCTAATAACAACAAGATACGCGTATGTCGACAATATGATGACGTCAAATGAAAAAATATTAACTGCCTGACTGCCTGACTGCACGACTGATAAAACCGGTTAGTGCGCATTGCCATCAAAAGGTTCCTTTTCCAGCTTACTGCGAGATACTTCTACATGTGTGCTTACACATATACTCATATATGCATTTAAATACGTGTGGAATACTTACAAACGCTCAGTTAAATTGTCGCAAAAAGTGAGTGATCACAATCTAAAAAGTTGAGACAAAGTTGATCGCCCTCGCGTAGACTGGTACAAGAGATGCAAAAACAACAACAATATCGAGAGCAGCAGCAACGAAAAGAACAACAGCAACATGGCCGTTAACAATAAATAATTAAAATAAGTGACAGACCATGTATAATACTATTTAGAAGTAACAGAAAAAACAACTCTTTAGTCGCCACGATTTCTATCTGGAGTTAATTGTTTTGTCTTCTTCCTCCTGTACATATTTTACAAAATTGAGTTGTCTCTGCAGAGATTCTACATTGAATATACAAATGTAGAATAACTGTTGTCGTGGTTAGATCTTTCAGCAGCCATGCAGCATTACAAGCAGTTCGCGGAGGTGGCGTTTATCGAAATGATCACCAAATTGGATGATGATTTCAGCCTATAACCGATTCGAGCATCTATTAAGATTCAAATAATGAACTGATTAAATTGTCGAGCATGCGAAAGTTCTCAGCTCGAGAGTATCTAACTTGGAGATTCCCATTTCCACACTTCTTTCCTCAGCACCACACTATGAAGAGTTCATGCTTTCTTTAACTACTGTAATTGTTATTTTATCGTAGTAAAAGGTTTAGAATATAAATATAGCATTCAAAACTGTGTACCACCAAAAATGAAGGATATACCATAACATAGCTTGTCGGACGGGCTAAAAAATACCCTTTTGGGTTAGTGATTTGCCATCTCCGCTCTTTCCTTTCTTCTATTTATCAAAGACTAATTATTATTATTAAAAATATTTTTTCTTTCACTTTTCCTGAATTTTTTGTATTGTTTATATTTCTACTACTAAAACCTTCCTATTTAGCTGTAGGTTCTAATAACGTCACTGACAATAATTACCTGTGATTAGGGGTATAGCTGGCCGGACTGGCAAAATAATACCCCCACCGTGTCGGTGATGTTATTAGAACTCTTTGTAAATCGTTAGGCTTTTAGCTTTTAATATTTATATATATATATATTTATATTTTATGTACCTAAACATTTTCGTTGACACTCGCTTTGTCGACTGTTTATAATAAATAAAAATAATAATAAAAAAAAGATTGGAAATCGATATTCATCAATTTTGCAGAAACACCAAACGATCAAAAATAAATTAATAATCTTAATCTGCGTACGGATTATTTCACGTAATTTTACCCATTATGAATACGTACAAGGTATAAAGGTATTACTATTAGTTTACATAAATAAATATATTAAGTCTGGCCTAACCTTCCTCCAAAGCCAATCTGTGAGTATTTTAAACGTCTGACAGTCAGCAGACTGCGATCGTCTAAGCCTGCACTAGTTAAAATTGGAAATAAGGCATAGCAATTCGAACAGAACAGAAAATCTCCATATGTGTGCACACACTCGCTCATACACACTTTCGTAAGTGCAAAGCACGTTAAAGTGTTTTCTAACATTTCATTAAACAACGCCATCAGGTAACGAACTCTAGAATTAAAAAGCCGTTTGCGTTTCAGCTAGAGATGAGCACGTGTTGGATCTTTCCAACACGATACAACACGAGCACGAAACTCTATTAGAGTAGCCAACACGTTAAACACATTTTAGAATATATGTATGTATATGGATATGTATTTTTTGCACTTTTGCAGAAGATATTATAATTTGTAAATTGTGTAACGCATAAAAGGAGTTGTGACCGACCCTAAACAATTACAATGTAAAGTTTATATATTTTTCATTAGAATTAACAGCCGAGTCGGTATATTCTGGCTATTCACCTGTCTGTCTATCTTACAGTCTTACAGTTTTAAGGTTTTGCTGCAAGCTGTACATATGTACATGTCAGAGTCTGTCGTATCGGACCTATGCAGCATATAGAGCCTATACTTGCAAAATGAGTTTTTTAAAGGTATTCCAACCTTACTAGATAATTGTGAGGAACACTATGCTATAATATAAACGAAATAACACCAATATCAAACTATACCTATAAGGAAAATTCCGTCAAAAATTGAGTTTTTGTGTGAAAAACAGTAAATCGTAGATGTACTATATCGCACATTTCTTTTATGTGTGGAGGGTTTTTAGTTTTCGGCAAACAAAGGATAATTTAAGTCTGGATTTTTTGTGCAATTTATCTAATTTGTTTGAAATTATTATTTGAAAAACAAATAATCGAAAAGTCGATCCTTAAATAATTTAAGTTTTAAGCACTTTTCATAGTTTGAGAAATCTTGTCCTACAATTTTATCAGCTCCCATAATAATTTCGTATTTCAAAATTACCATCGCTTTTAAATAACAACACGAAAGGAAACGCGACACGCGTTCAACTCTTTCCCTTTTCAAACACATACATGTATGTACTTGTACATACGAATATACATACATACATACAACAACAGCAAACACGATACAACAACAACTTGGCCGGTACGCTTGGCTTTATCTCATAATAATCTACGCGCATGTGCGGCATATCTTTTCAGTCAATTTCAAGTACATTTTGCCTTTTTTGTTTTGTGCCACCGCTGTCGCCTGTTGATGGCCAAGCTAGGGCTTGAGCTGGAGCTGGAGCTGGAGTAAAATTGAGTTGAGCAAACAGACAGCAGTGGCAGCAGCAACAACAGGAGTAGAGTCAACGGCAACAGCTACGGCTACGGTAACGAACACAAGCGCAGGCAACGTTTGTCGGTCAAAATCAAAATCAGCCCCAGCCTTTGTTCCTCCAATTCCGAGAATCGTGGACCAGTTATGAAACAAGTCTGCAACATGCACACTCACAAATACTGGCACACAACTCAACAGCACGACAGACCGAAAGAGAAAAGGAGACAGAATAGGACGCACAGTGAGAGAGAGAGAGACAAATAGAAGGATAGCGTGCGCTGAAAACAATAAAGAACCAAACCAGAGCCAAGCAAATGCCCAGAGCAATGGGCAATGGGTCTGAGATCTGGGTTCCGACTTGGGCCAGGGCCAGTTTCGGTCTCGTCTCGTTAGCTGCATGCGCATGAGCAGCGCAAAATACTTTATGGCCCGGCTGTGACTTCAACAGGGACTTCGGTCTTGGTTTGTGTACCTGCCACTTAGCTTTGGACTGCGCCGCACCGCGCTGCGACTGCAAGAACGACTGCAACTTAATTTCTTACTGTAGCGACGCAAGTACTCCATCATGTTTGGGGCGCAGTAAAAATAAATTAACAAAGCCAGTCAGCTAGTAGCTGGGCAACACTTCCCGACTTCTCTAGCTACCCGACATGAGTTTAAATAACGTGGCCAAGTGTTATGCGCTCTATAAAAACAAACACATTCGCGTGAAAATTCCCTAAAAAACAAAAGTTGTTTAACTTAATTTTCCAAGCTTGAATATTATATGTGGTCCCATTTTTATGGGATGTTGCAAACTGTCACGTCAACAAACATGACGTCATTAATAACATAGAAAACAAAGTGATTTCTTTAACTACAAAGAAAACTTAAAAATAAAAATTATAGCGCAGCTTAAATACTTTATAGAAATATGCAAGTGATTATAGCAAACTTTTAAGAAGAAATTTAAGCTAGGTGGCTTGAGTTCAGATTAAGTTTTTCTCACCAAGGTTGAAGCTCTTTCTCTAACAGTTGTATGTCAAAACAGAATAAAAGCACACAGAAAGTGGACTTTGGTTATACGTGCTTTTCTAGTTTCGTTGTTTTACTCGTTAGAATTCGCAACGAGTTCAAGTTTACTAGTTTACTAGCCCAGACTCGATACCAAAATCTGTTAATGACCAAATGAACCGGGAGGTTCTTGAAATAGCTAATCAGACAATCTTCTCACTTTTTGCCGCCTTATATCTTGTTGTTTATTGTTGGTAAGAAAACCCTACAGCGAGCCAGCAGGCTCATTAGTACCTTTAATAAAAATTTTATTGGGTTTTTGTGGTATGTTCCCATGTCATTACTATCATAAACATATTGTTAAAGAAACAAAACATTTATTGTTATACTTTAAAATAAGATCCATTAATTTTTGAGAACTTATCAAATTCACTGTAAAGATATTTTGTTCGAGTTTCATGTTTGTCTCAAATTTTAAAGTTTATTTCAGAGGTTCGTTTAAATCTGCTTGGTGAATTATTGGCAACAGCAAAACAAGTTGTCTCCAACACGTATTGGTTTGGAGAAGTGATTCAACAGCCGCTTCTCCAGCAATTACAAATTAAAACCTTCCTTCAGACTTACGGCTTAGCCTGCGTTCTGCCCAAAGTGAAAGACTGAAGCAACAAACTCGCTGCTGGACAGTCCCAAAAATTCGTTTATTTCGAGTCGCGTCGCGTCGCTTCGCATTGCCACGCACTTTCACTTAAGTGGATAATATTGCTCAACTGCCATTCTATTCTGCTTTGACATTCAACAGAAATAGAAAGTATTGCCTGCTTGTCATACTGACAAAACTTATGCCAAAATTTTAATTATTTCCCTACTCGCTGTTTTCACTTGGCACGCATGCAAATATAGAAATGTTTAATAGCTATTTAAATCAGTCCGAGCGACGTTTTGGCTGTTTATTTAGCAATCGAAAGTATTTTGCCGGCAAATACTCGAAATCGTAATTTAATGACTGTGTCATATTTGAATGATGGTCATTGTATTCCTATAATACCCATGTCAATGCAAAAACTAAATGCCTCCTCAGTCTGGATACAGTTATACGTATAAAGCTAACGAATCGGCCATAAATATAAGCAAGTCTGTTGTATCAATCTGATGAAAGAGTTCATTGACCATCGTTTAGCTAAGACACAAACCCCAACGTTCGCGATCGACTTCGAGCGCAAGACTTAATATGTGTGTGTATGCTGGCCAATGTTTGGAAATTTGCATAATTTGCAATTGCTAGCTAAATGCCCATATTTAAGTCGCCATAAACCCTCGTCATTATTATCATTGTTATTGCTGTCATCGGTTATGCAACCGACTCGAGTCACCGCCTGGCGCTTAACTATTGAAAATGCCACACAATCAGTTGCATTGATTTCCCAAAGACTTGAATTATGAACCACGTAGACCACTAAACACAACAATAGGAAAATCTTTGGCTCAAATTGTTGTTATAGCTGTCACAGCTGCACCATTTCTTATTCAAATTGTAAGCCAAGAAAAAGTCTCACGCGCTGCCCTCGTCATAAAAGAAAAAATTCCGAAACACACTAAAATCAGCTCCGTTGCCTCCATCCACAAATGTGGTTTAGATTTACGTTTGTTGTTGGTGTTGTAGTTGTTGTCACTTGTTTGGGCTTTGCCGTTCGGTTGTTTTTTATTACGTCACGACTTCACAATATATTTGACAAATTTATTTTTATTAAAGGCAATTTCTTTGAAAGCGTAGACATGAATTGAATTTCGCTTGATTGAGTTGTTTTTAAGTGTCTCTCTTGTTACCGGCTATTGTTGCTCCTGTTCTTATGAGAGTGCTAATAGACCAATAAGTGATTTTTTCATTGTTCACCACGTGAGTGTCCAACTAAATATTATATGCAGTGGATAGAATCGATATGAAACAAGTACGAAAATAACGACTAAAGGTACCCTCTACCAAGCTACAATCATATTCATATACATATCTGAATATAGGAATGGAGAAAGTTGTTATTTTATTATAGTCTTGACGCGTTTATACAAACAGACAGATCGTCTTGACAAAGAATTTATTTACCTAATGGGGTTAAAGATGCCTACCTTTTACGCGTACTTGCACAAAAGAATTATACTCTTTTTAGTCATTTTTAATGGGTATTCTCGTATACCACACGCAAAACATGTTTATCATTTCCTTCGATTCGTCGCGCTGCTTCCCTGATAAAGAGAAGGTTTTTAAGTATATCCCGGGATTATAAGAAATAAATATTCACTTTATGTATATATTACAGATTAGGTGTGTATGGTAGTTTCTGATCGATCATATTTGATTTCATTTATTTTGCAACAGTTTTTACGAATGCTTTCATTTTAAAGAAAACAGCACCAGCAAAAACAACAACAACAACAAAACCACATTAAAATACACAAGAGTGCATTAGTCGGGAGCGCCCGACTAGTAGATACCATGTGCCCAGTATAAATCTGACGTAACATACATTCGACTTGCATGTATATGTGCACAAAATCACACATACATATACAATACACAAACCACAAACAATTTTTGTTTGTTTTTTAATTTTAGGGCGTGGGGTTACAACATTTTGGGCTTCTAAGTTTTTCGATCTCCAATATATATAAAAAAAAAATATGACGATATCGAACAAATTTATAAGCTTACTTTGCGAATGGATAAGAAAATATATATTCCAGACTTCAAGTCTCTTATTTTTATTATCTCTGAGATCGACAGACAAACAGACAGACGGACATGGCTAAATAGACTCGGCTATTGATACTGACCAAGATCATACACATATGTGCCTCCCTCCGCCTGTTACGTACATTTGCTCAAAATCATTGTACCCTTATTTATCCATTTTCAATGGGAACAGTGTACAAAAAAGAGCAATACAGGCCACAGAAAACCGAATTGAGCTGATTTATGCAAAACGTGGCAGTTGGCACAACTTGTCACAGTTTCTATTAGGTCATCGCCGCATTTGCATGTGGCCGCAGAATTAAAATTTTTACGCCGTGCGTTTTCTCGACTAAGAATACTCATGCAGAAAAAACACAAAAATGGGACTGCGAGTTGGGAGCTAAAAGCTGGGAACTGGTAGCAGCTGATGGCCAATTATGCGCAACTGCGCCGCCCTGTGGTGTGAGAAAAGCAAAGAAAGTTGCGCAGGTGGCGCAGCTGCCCAGAATTCTCAGCGAAGACGCAGGAAAATTGGCAATCATTTGTAAACAATGTGCGAGGCGAATCGCGACAGGGTGCGGCGGGATGGGGGCGCGGCCAACCAAACACAGCCCGTATATCTATTGACTGCTCGGAGTGGTCAGAAATAAGAAATACGCGCCGCGTGACCCACTTTCAAGTTGTGTTTTTGTCTGCTTTTTGTTTGTACTGTGGCCGTTTGTTCCACGTTCCACGCTCCCATGTACATGTATGTATGTGTGTGTATGAGCTTGTTGTGTGTGTGTGTGTCTCGGCCTCAGTGTGTCTGAGTTTCTTTCTAAGCAACAAGTTTTTAGGCAAATTAGCAGCCAACAGCTGCAAGAGTTATTGACATCGCTCATTGAAAGTTGATTAACCACTTGCCAACTACTTATGGCCAGAACTTTGCGAATAGCTAAATATTGTATACGCTCTCTGCATGTGCAAAACAATAGTAAGCAAAGATAACAACTTATACAATATACAAATGTATTTTTGCTGTAATTGCGAACTATATCAATTTTGACACTTTCATTGGCAAGTCACCGACACAAATACAAACACAGCTACAGATACAGATACAGATATACTTGGGTTTCAAAATGGGTCAACAATTTTTGGGCACTTTGCTAATTCGTCTTATTTCTCTCTATTGTCTTCAAGTAGTTTTTATTACTTCTAGTGAATTTGAATTTAAGTGCTAATCAATGAGAATTGTTTCAAGTGTGTGTGAGTGGCTGTCTTGAAAGTCATTTATAGTTGAAAATGACTCTTCAATTAATCTTTGCTGTCTTCCGCATCTAGTGCCAAAGTCCAAAAAATTGGATAAGCTGGCGTGGTAATAGCTAAGGATGTTCTACCATCAGATACCCTATGTAATAATACAACGTGCAGAAAAAATCTAAGATGATTGTTAGACATTGATTTTTAAAGGAACAGGATTCGCTAGGGTCATATACCCGCTCTTAACTCTAGTACGGGGTATAATACCTGAACTCAGGTGTTCTCGTCTGCTTGCAATGTGGCAGGCTCTTTGTTTATGGCACAACATCAAAGTGACTCAGCAACTTTGTTGCAGCAACATAGTAGTTGTTGCAGTAGTTTGTTGCTGCTGGCGAACGTGGTCCAACTGCACTTTGTTGCCATTAGTTTAGCTGCAACGCTGTCGATTTTGTTGACAATGCTAACGGATGTTGGCTCAGCTGCACATGGCAGTCATTTGTCCTTTTGGTCAGTCACTTCACATTTGTTAAAGAGCGCAAAAGAAAGACATATAGAGAAAGACAGAGAGAAAAAGAGAGATGTGCTGGAGACAATATGCAAACGTGAGAAAATTCGAGAGAGCCCTGTAATAGACATTGCTTCCGCATTCGCATTCGCATGCAATGCGTATGTGGTAACACGTAAGCAAGGGCCAAGCTCAATTTGTGAGGTGATGTAATTGGCCAAGCTCTTTAGAAAGTGGATCAATGGCACAGCCAACAGTTGTACACCTTTGTAAGCTTCACAATGACCCACAATTAAACACCACCAATCCGTGGCCTTTGTATGCATTGCAGCTCACAGATGAAGTTGTGCGAAAGAAAAGCGAATACCAAAAACATTTGGAGGGCTATAAGGCGTTGCGCACGCGCTTCGAAGAACACTACATAAAAGGTGAGTGCCACCTGGTGTTCGCTGCAAGGTGTTAGTAATTTCTGCAATTGGTCTTTACAGCACCGGGTCGAAGTGGTCGCAAACTGGACGATGTACGGGACAAATATCAAAAGGCCTGTCGTAAATTGCATCTCACACACAACGAGTACGTGCTCTCCATCACGGAGGCCATCGAAGTGGAAAAAGATTTTCGCACTGTGCTGCTGCCAGGTCTGCTGGAGCATCAGCAGTCAGTCCAGGAGAGCTTCATACTCTTGTGGCGCAACATACTTTTGGAAGCGGCACAGCACGGTGATCTGACTGCCGACAAATTCAAAGAGATACAGAAACGCATCGACACTGTGATAAGCGGCATAAATCCGACCGAGGAGTATGGCGAATTTACGGAGAAACACAAGTAAGTAGCAACTGGTATCCATTATTTATTTATATACCCCGAGCCCATTGAAAATGGGTTAAAAGGGTATATTGGTTTTTGATTTTTATAAAATAATTTCTTAAATTAAAATAACATCAAAAAGTATGTAGGCAAAACTAAATTTGTACTTATTATTAATCAATATATTCCTAACAAATTTTAAAGGAATTTGTTTTTTAATATATTGTAGTCCTTTTGTTGAATAACCGCTTTCAGTCTCAAGATCATTGATTATTGATTGATTCATTGTAAGTGAAATCGGTATACTATATTTTATATTTATATATTTATATTAACTGGGTTTTTACCTTATGTAGTAGCCATTTCTTGATAATAGTTTGCTTGGGATCGTTGTCGTTGAAAGACAAACAAATGTAAATTATTTTGTAAAATGTCCAAATATTCAAAACGATCCAAGTGCCATCAATAAACCACAGCTTACCGACCCCAAATGCTGCCATATATTCCCAAACAAGCAGTATTTAGTAATTATTTTTGCTGAAATGTTAATTTTATTAAAGACTGGTTAATTTAATTTGAATCTTCGAAAAAACTTTTAGAACCAATTGGTTGTTTCAGCGTGACGAACGTAATATTCTTTGTATGTCAAACGACATATAAACTTTTCTGACGAAATTTTAGCACCTTTCTTAGAAAACATGCTACTAAATCTAAGGGTAATTTGGAAAAAAAATAGTTAGATAGTTTTTATCGTAACAAATAAGACAGAAAAAAACAGAATCATTTTCTACCCCGTAAAAGTGGAAAATTTGAGGTAAAAGTTATGTCCAATGAGTGCATACTTACTTTATTGAGTGACTGTATCTCAGTCAATTCTAAAACTGAGTCCAAAAAATCTTTGCAAACGGGTTACTGATGACCTCCTCTAAATAATTATTTGCAATAAATAAAATATATGTATCTTCCTCAGTTTTAAAGCTAGATAGCATTTCTTAAGTAGTTTTATTGCACAGTGGGTTACACCCGTTTAACGTTGCAACGGTCTTGGTTGTTTTGTGTTTATATCATCCGTTTATACACTCAGAACTTCACCCGCAACCCCGCTGCTGTTCCAATTCGATGAAACACTCATAGAGGATATACCAGGCAAGCTGACTGCAAGCACCCTGACCGTGGACAATCTCACCGTTGATTGGCTACGTACACGCCTGATGGAGCTGGAGTCGGCAGTGAAGGATTGCCAGGAGAGGCAGCTGAAGATGATCGAGCATGTGAACGGCGGCTCGCCGGTGGCTAATGGCAGCATCATATCCAATGGCAGCAGCGCATCTAACGGCATTCAGTCTAACAAGGATAGTCAGAAGTATGTAGCTAATTATAAAACAACATCAAAGATTTTAAGTAACCTTTTCCCCACTCCACGATTGCAGTCGCCAGTCGAAGGACCTCAATGCCATGCGCTGCCAAGAGAAACAAAAACAAAAACTTGTTGACATGATCAAGTGCGCCCTAAACGAGGTGGGCTGTGAGGAACTGCCCTCCGGCTGCGATGATCACCTGTCGCTGGAGCAGAACTTTATCGAGCACGGCTTCAATAATGAGCAGCAGGTAGGTCTTCTTGCCCGTCAGTACTCCCACTTCACAAGGGGTGTTGGTTAGCTATAAGCTGTAGCAGTTCGGTTAGTATCACTGATCAACTAATCGTAATGGTATATCGAACTATTTCAATCCCTCTGGATGCTGCTCCACATGCGCACGCACACACACACACTTTTCACAAACGATTCTTTTAACTCATTTTAATAAACATGCGACGCTGGAACAGCGCTCGAACTCCACAAGCTCTCCAGGCCTGGGTATTATGAATGAGCTAATGCGCCGCGGCGGCGTTCTCACGCTGCTGCGTGGACGTGGTCGCCACTTCAAGCGCAAGTCGACTCCACAGCCAACGACCCCCATGATCAGGACGCGCCAGGGTAGATTCTCGAAGCTGCAGTCCCGTTCACAAAGCCTGGGATCGCTGTCGGTAATTACGGATCCGCGTAGTCCTGCACGTTACGAGCCTATTACTAACCCGCTGCGTCTGGCGGCTAGCATACACTATCTCGGCGAGGAGATTGTGTGCAGCGCGACACCGCCGGCGCTGCCCCGATTAAGACGCACGCAATGTTCCATGTTATGTTTGGGCGAGGACAACGAGCCGCTTGAGGCACCGTCGTTGCCTGTGGCCTCGCCAACACCCGCGCCCGCGCCTACGCCTATGCCTTTGAGCCAGCTTACTACCGCTGCCATTACTAACACTAACAACAATCACATCTACGCGGACCTGGAGCTGGAGCTAGCTGGAGCCGGCAAGCATTCAGGCGCTCAGGTTGATGCAGATGTGGACAGCATTGTCAGCGAAAATGATTTGGCCGTAAAGCGTCAACAGATCGAAATCGAAATTAATCAGGTCAAGTCAGATGAGTCACAGGCAGCGCCACAAAGCTCATTCGATGCGCATCTGGACCGGATTGATGAGCTAAATCGCGCCCTCGACGATCGCCTAAAGCGCAGCTTGCAGCACGCAACCCCCAGCGACGTGAACGCCATTGAGAACGCCGATGATATAAATGTGCAGACGCGCCAGGTTGAGCAGGATGCTGATAGCCAGGCCAAGCGCAGCTCCAGCTCCAGCTCGGAGTGCCGCTCCTCGCAGCTAAGTGCCAAAGAGGGCGGACAAGCCAAAAAACGCTCACTGTCCTTTACGCAAAAGTCTATTAGTAACATAATTAGCAATATTAGGGAGTTCTCCAAGAGTCCGCTGGCTCGCATGGCCAAGAATGCCACTCTCAACGAGGAGCCAGATTCAGCGAAGCTGGCCAGCGAACCGAGCCAACTTTCCCACAGCAGCGAATCACAGACTCAGCCCAGTAACTGCACCAGCAACAGTAGTCACAACAACAATCATAAGCCCTGCCAGTCGACAATCATCACCAGCACCATTACGACGACCATAACAACAACAGCCACATCGACATCGACTTCGACTTCGAAAACGACGCCGTCCAAGGAAACCTCAAGACTGAAATTTAAAGTGCCAAAA
This sequence comes from Drosophila colorata, assembly GCA_035041545.1. NCBI lineage: Eukaryota > Metazoa > Arthropoda > Insecta > Diptera > Drosophilidae > Drosophila > Drosophila colorata. Next base: position 2,009,570 of record JAWNLD010000680.1, on the reverse strand, counting down.
ATAAAAAAGAAATCGAAAGCCATACGCAATACATTCCGTACCAAGCTGCTCAGCTTTCAGCTGAGGCACTCCAAGCCCTGCAAGCAGTGTACCAAGCGCCGTCGCATTCATCCCAGCAAGAGTGTCCTAGATTTTGCCAAGGATTTTGGGACCAATCAACAGGGACAGGCCGACCAGGAGCAGTTCTGCAGCTGCCCAGTGCCGCCGTCAAAAGCAAAAGCAAAAGCAGTGCGAATGTCCGTCCAGAAAGAGCGAGCATTTGAAATGCACAGCTCCGAGGAGCTGGACGACGAGGAGGATGACGACAACGAGGACAGCAGCGGCGACGACGTGCTCAGCATGAAGGAGCACTGCTATTGTGTGCCCAGCTTGGCGGCGAGTGTGAGTAGCGAGCTAAGGTCGAGACCAGCATCGAGGCCAAGTCAGCAACAGCACCCACAACAGTATCTAAACGATCACTGTCGCCAAATGGCGACATCGCACATCGCCTGATGTAGTCGTAGTCGCAGTCCGCATGTTGACTGATTTGCATGTTCAGCTTTCCTGTTCAACTTTCCTGTTCAACTTGCGCATTCAATATTGAACGTAGCGAAGAAAGAGCTTGGCAAGAAATATCAAAAATAACACGATGCGCACTCTACTCATTTATTATTTTGAGCACCCGGACCATAATAAGAGCGAGGGCTGGCCAAAAAGTCCAGATATTGCCACTCAATCTACAAAAATATAACAATTAGCGAGTAAAGATTTTTTTAAGTACTTGGAGGCAAGGCATTGAACAGTGATCCGAATCACTGTCAATTTTTTGGACAATTTGTTGAATTTCTGTTTTATTTTATGAATAAGAGTTAAAAAATTAAAACTTTTCGTAAGAGATAAGCGCGATTCTAAAATAATTGCTAAGACTAAAATAACTTTACATGTACTTTGCTTAACAATTTATTTGTCACTGTAAGAATTTCGCATACTTTGCAAATCAGACAATGCTAAAAGCTTATTAACTTAAAACTTAATGCATGTTACTAAAATTTCACATTTCAACAATTTTCGTTAAACTGATGAACGACCCTCGCATATATTGCTCAATTTACTTATGCGTATCGAGAGAAACTCGGTCTACTAAGAGCGTGGTCCCCATCCAAATATTTAATTCAGTTCTCTCAGATCTCGCGAGCAGCTTACACGTTTAGCGGCTGACAATATCTTTTTAGCATATACTTGTACATAGGTAGAAATGTTTGGCGTCTGTTTGGCCAGTGAAAAGTTGGAAATAATTTGAGTCTAATATAAATAGTGCCCGCGTGTGTTTTTCCCTTGGCATTAAGACTATTGCGCAAGTAGTTGAGATTGGGTCCCGTCATGAGTAGCACCGCTTCCGGCCAAAGCAGCAGCTGCAGCGGCACTGGCAGTGGCAGTGGCACCGCAGATAATGGAATCTTTGAGTCCATTGTCTTCGCCGGTCGCCCGGTGCCGCCGATGCGCAGGAGGCGACCCAAATCGAAAGTGTTTGTGAGTCACTCGAAGACCTTGAACGTAGTCTTGTCATCTCAATATTGATGTAGTTACTGATGTATAAATTTCGTTTGATTTTTATTTTTGTGCACCAATGTATACTATACTTAATTTAATTTTTTGCACATATGTATTTTTGAATAACGCTTTTTAGGCATTCAAGTTGCGCCTGCACTTTCGTCAGAGATATTTCCACCCACACACTTCCGTTTCGGGCAGTGAAAATGGAAATGGAAATGGCGTGCTAATTATTAAATGTGCTATGCATGCTTGACTAATCTGCAAATTCTATATTCCAACAAGTAACTTGCGCTAACCGTTCCAACAACAATGCTTGCAGCTCTCGCTATCCACGAATCGGCCACTGTATGAAGAGGAGTGGTTTCACGGCGTCCTTCCTCGCGAGGAGGTCGTCCGTCTGCTGAACAACGATGGTGACTTTCTAGTGCGCGAAACCATTCGCAACGAGGAGAGCCAAATTGTATTGAGCGTTTGCTGGAACGGCCACAAGCACTTCATCGTGCAGACCACTGGAGATGGACACTTCCGGTTCGAGGGTCCACCCTTTCCCAGCATACAAGAGCTGATCATGCATCAGTATCACTCGGAGTTGCCGGTAACTGTCAAATCAGGCGCGATTCTGCGCCGACCCGTTTGTCGTGAACGCTGGGAGCTGAGCAACGACGATGTGGTCCTACTGGAAAAGATCGGCAGGGTAAGATTCCCGAAAATATACATAGCCACCGTAAAAGCTATTTAAAATGTCATTTATTCAGGGCAATTTCGGCGATGTGTACAAGGCCAAGTTAAAGTCCACGAAACAGGATGTGGCCGTTAAAACCTGTCGAATGGCCTTACCCGACGAACAGAAGCGCAAATTCCTCCAGGAGGGCCGCATCCTGAAACAGTATGACCATCCGAATATCGTCAAACTCATTGGCATTTGTGTGCAAAAGCAGCCTATTATGATTGTTATGGAATTAGTGCCTGGTAAGTCATTATTCTAAAAATGAATACTCGGCAACTCAGTTTACATAACATTGAAAATTATTTACATGACGCTATTGCATTGTTAGTAGAAACTGAAAACTTATATATTGAATACTCACAAATATCAGTTAGAAATACCAAAAGTAAGTGGGTAGCAATGAAAGCTAGACTTATAATAGACTTGTAGATCTGCATCTACATTCCCCACATTTCCCTACATATACCTAAATCTAACTTTTTATAATTCCCTAAAAACCCAAACTCTTCTTTGATAGATGTTTATAAAATACTACGCAAAATACAAAAAAAAAAGCAAAAAACATAACTGATTTTCGCAATATTACTACACAAAAGTCTTTTCATACTACTTCTACAGTTCCTATTTCACATAGTCGTCTGGTTTTTTTTCTTGATCATATGTCAGGGGCGTGGGAAACTGTGGCTGTGACGAAATTTAAAAACTGAAAGTGTAACATATAACACTGTCACATGCTTATTAACCAGGCTCTCATTTCGTATAAAATTGCAAAATCTATAAAACACGAATTCAAAAATGTTGCAAAATCAAAAACAAAATTAATTGAATTAAATAATTAAACTTTTAAGCTTTGTGGATCCGTTTTCACAAATTATTCAAAACCATGTTTTATTATCCACATTACAAAGGATAAAATAAATGAAAACAAGTAAGATGGCTCTAGTCGGGTGCCCCCGACTAGGAGATACCCTGAACCCAGCGGCGAGCTGTCATTACATACATTTAAACCTCGTTGCATTCATACACACATTCACAAAGTCACACATAAACACACACACAAACGCACGTAGCAAGCTGCGTTCTTTACACAATATGGAAAATGAATTCTTAAATATCTTCTAAACTAATCGTATGATCGTTATGAAATTTGGAGTGCTTTATAAGAGCATCCAAATCTATGTACAAACAAAAGCGCAAGTCTGTAGTATTCATATAATATAATAATCTTAATATTCATAATCTGCCTATTACTTACGAGCACATATTAAACCCAATTTGATGGCTCTAGCTTTTATAGTCTCCGAAATACGGCAAGAAAACCAAGTAAACAAATCGAGTTTGATCTATAATAATAACTTGTACTGCGTATGGATTAGGAGAATCTATAGACGTTTAGTTTAGGTTTCTAGCTTTTGTACTTTCCGAGATCGCTGTGTTTATACAGACGGACATACGGACGGACGGACGGACGGACAGACAGACATAGCTAAATCGACTCAGCTCGTCGTGCTGATCAATAATATATATACTTTAAGGGGTCGGAGATACTTCCTTCTGCCTGTTACATACATTTGCACAAAACCATTATACCCTTTTTACCCATTTTCAATTCAGGGTAAAAATATAGCTTGGATTCAACTTTTTTCCATATTTTAACAATTTTGTCTGTCGGTCAGTTAGTCAGAAAAAAAGTTTTATACAAGTTTACTTTGAGCAGAATCTATTTTATTGATTGATTAATATTAGGTAATGTTTAATCTTACATTTAAGGTGGTTCGCTGTTAAACTATCTACGCAAAAACTCCACTGGACTCTCCACGCGCCAACAAATGGGGATGTGTCGCGATGCGGCTGCAGGTGAGTCACATGATCCAATATGGAATCTAGTTGTGGTTCATTGTCATTGGCTCTAATCGTGATATATACTGCAGGTATGCGATATTTGGAGTCTAAGAACTGTATACATCGCGATCTGGCGGCTCGCAATTGTCTTGTGGACTTTGAGAATAGCGTGAAAATCTCCGATTTTGGAATGTCACGCGAAGAAGAAGAATACATAGGTACGTAACGCAACTTTCCCAAATCATCCAACTAACTTCATTCTCATTTACATAGTTTCCGATGGCATGAAGCAAATTCCTGTTAAATGGACTGCCCCCGAAGCGCTTAACTTTGGCAAATACACATCGCTCTGCGATGTTTGGTCATATGGCATTCTCATGTGGGAAATATTCTCCAAGGGTGATACCCCATATTCGGGAATGAGCAATTCACGTGCCAGAGAACGCATTGATACAGGTACAGTACACAAGGGGCACCTATCCGCTTAACGCAATTTACGATTAATGAAAAATCCTCCTAAAGACCCGAGTAGCTATCATGCAATATATGTGCTTTCATACTAAATATTTAGTTTGGCCCCCATGAATACAGGCAATGTCAAATTTTGTATTAACAACATTTCAGACCGCAGTACTCTGATGCCAGTCTGCTAACAGTTTAAAAGCCGAATTTTAAATTTGTAGGATCGAGAGTAAGCGTGGCTAATAAAGATATGGCGTGATCATTAAAGGAGATCAACAGTAGTCCATCATAAATTTGTGACTAGCTTTAAGCCTGCACAGTCGATTACACTATAACGCTTTCACTTGTGTGTATACCCCATTGAAAACAAGTAATATGGCTCTAGTCGGGTGCCCCTGACTAGAAGATACCCTGAACCCAGCGGCGAGCTGTCGTTACATACATTTAAACATCGTTGCATTCATACACACATTCACAAAGTCCCACATACACACACATACAAACGCAGCAAGCAGCGCACTTTACACATCGGCTGCGCTTAGCCCCACTATGGAAAATTAATTCATGAATAACTTCTCAGAGCTTTATGAGAACATCCAAATCTATGTACAAACCAAAGCGCAAGTCTGTAGTATTTGATTTGCGTTTTTTTTTATAAGGGGGGGCGAATGGGGAAAGGTATCCAAAATCCGAAATATTTTAAATTTGCGTAATATTTACGAGCACATATGGAACCATATTTGATGGCTCTAGCTCTTATAGTCTCCGAGATATGCCAATAAAACCAAGTCTTAAAATCGATTTTTATCAATAATAATGAAACGGAGCAAGATATCGAACAAAAATGATAAACTTGTATTGCGTATGGATTAGGAGAATCTATAGTCGTTTAGTTTAGGTTTCTAGCTTTTGTAGTTTCCGAGATCGCTGCGTTCATACAGACGGACAGATGGACGGACGGACAGACGGACATGGCGAAATCGACTCAGCTCGTCGTCCTGATCGAGAATATTTATACTTTATGAATCGGTTTTATGGAAGGTTTGTTGCAGGTAGAGGCAGCCATCTTCGACCCCATGAAGTATTTATATTTTTAGTATGCCTCAAAAGCCAAGTCGATGTCCGTCCTCCCTGTCCATTCGTCTATCCAACAGTCCTTCTATCTGCCAGCTAAAGACTTTCAGTTTGATATTTTCCTATATACCATACGCAGATTAATTTTATTTCAAATTCATGATAAATTGTACGTAGATGTACTAACGGCAGTACATTCAAGTATCTTAACGATACCGAGCAAGGGCTTTCTATCACGCGGACCCAGGCAAAATGCCACCCACCTCCCGCCCAACCGACCGAGGGGAAAGTTGATATAACAAAAGATTTTTAAACTAGGTATAGAAGTAGCATTACTTATTATATGGAAAAGATTATTATAGTTGCAAGATAAGATCCTAAATGGATTATGGTTAGCATAGCTGCTATTACAGGTTTGAAGAGTAAGCGTTAAGAAATGTCTTGTAATTCTGCTCGGAACTGCAAAACTAATCCGGCTCATCAATTCGGAAGAATGGTTCTACGATCAATCAGTACAAAGTCTACCAAGGTAAGACATGCATTTATTAGGATTCCAGTTATAACTCCGGAGGTCTTATAGCTCTTTCTCATAACGTTGCCAAAGTTTTTGTTAAGTGCTTTAATTTTGAAAACTAACGTTTTTGTATCTTTTACAATTACAAATTTTTAGGATATCGCATGCCCACACCGGAGAACACACCGCCGGAAATGTACCGCCTGATGCTGAAGTGTTGGGCCGCCGATGTCGAGTCCCGTCCGCATTTTGATGAGATCTACAACGTCGTTGATGCGCTAATCCTCCGTCTGGACAATAGTCACTGAGCTCAGCAATTAAGCATTATGTTTCTGCAGCTGTAATTATTTCTAAAACATACTCAATGTAGTTCTTAGCAAGCGCTTTTAAAGTATGTCACTTCTTAGAACTAAACAACGAAATGCCTGTATTTATAAAATACTATTTACATTATCACATAATTACCTATATTATACATAAATTTTAGCATACGAAAGATATTTATATGAATATGCATATATTTTATAGTCGTGTAACTGTACATTTTTTACATATATGTATATGTAATCAGCTGAGTGTATGCTGTGTGCATTGGTATGTGTGTGTGTGTGTTGTGTGTGTGTGTGTTATGTGTGAGTCTGTGTGTGCGAGCGTGTGCGTGTGTCTGATTTGTCGTAACGAATCCTTATTGTGCCAAAAACTGCAGAAAAAGAAGCCAGAGAACTTTTCGAAACTCAACGTGTGCTTGATGAACTCTTAGTCTAAGTTCTTGAATTTATATGTTTAGTTGTTGGTATTTAAGTTAAAACATTTGTAAATTATTCAATCTTGCTTTATCCTGTTCGTTCATGGGATCTTCGAAGGTCTACAATGAATTGTAAATTTATTTAATTATATTTACATTTCTACTACATTTACAATTCTATAAACATACATTCAAGCTCTAAGTTTAAGCTCAAACTTTTGCAGCTTTGCAAATTTTGTGCAATAAAAATGTAAAGAAAGTGAAAAAACGTACATACAGATATATATATATATATATATCAAATATATCTAAAGCTTTTTACTAAGTGCCAGTGGGACATCGGAGAACTCCACTTTGGAATAAAATTTCTTGAGCTCGTTCTTCAGGTCCAGACTGTGCGCCCAGTCGATGGTCTCGCAAACCACTTTAACCTCCACCGTGTAAATATCGCGTAGCCAGGCTCGTTCATGCATAATGTCCTTGATGGATACCCCCACTCGGACAAGCAGCGCACACAGATCATTAATGCCGCCCGGACGATCACTGACCTCCACGTTGAACTTGACCAATCGGCCTTCAGCTGCCAGACCACGTTCCAGGCATCGGCCAAAAACTGTTGTGTCTATATTTCCACCGCAGAGCAGCACCACAACCCTACAAATAAAAGCAAGTTTCAGTCATAGTAAAAACGCGCTAAGACTTTAATATGAAGCTGCGCACTTCTTGCCCTTTAGGTCATCCAAATGACCAGCTAGTATGGCAGCCAGTCCAGCACCGCCGGCACCTTCGACCACGCACTTTTCCTCCTCCACCAAACGTAAGATGGCCACCGCTATCCACTCCTCTTTCACCACCACCATGCGATCTATAAGTGGCAGGGCTGTGGCATACGCATTAACTCCCACCATGGGCACGGCCAAGCCATCGGCTAAGGTGTTTTTGATGGGCGTGCGTATGGGTCCTTTATTTTCCATAGCTCGTGTAAAGCTGGCACACTTCTCTGACTCCACACCCTAGGGAAATATCTTGCCGCTTTTCTAACTCACTTAAGTATATTTCAAGCATGTGTTTATACTCACAATTATTTTGGTATTTGGCGAAAGCGCCTTTACAGCTGTTGCAATGCCCGCGATCAGTCCCCCACCGCCCACCGGCACAACAACTGCGTCCGGGTCTGGCACCTGCTCCAGTATTTCCAAGCCAATGGTACCCTGGCCGGCCATAATGTGCGGATGATCGTACCCATTCACATACAGCAGGTTTTGTTCTTGCGACATGCGCATGGCCAGGGACTTGGCCTCGCCCATGTCCTGTCCCTCGACTATCACGCGAGCTTTGTAGTTGCGACACTTTTGTATTTTCATAATGGGGGCTGCCATTGGCATCACTACGGTAACAGGTATTGACAATTTCCATCCATGATAACTTAAGGCCAAAGCGTGATTTCCCAACGAGGCGCTGATCACTCCAGTGCGTTTTTGTTCCTCTGAAAGGCTGAGGAGTGCATACCTTGCCCCCCGCTCCTTAAAGCTAAAAAATAACAAGTTTAGCAACTTTTATGTGCGTGGTTTCCCAGATCTATAGATAATGTCGTTCTGTGACTTGGAAATTCAATCCAACACCAATTATGAACAAATTAATTTGGCCATTACGCTGCTATCAACCTAACACAATCTTATCGGAATAATTATTTAATTTTGGCAAAATACGAGTCAATTTCAATTACGCGCATTGTTATTATTTCATTTGATAGTACATACAAGTATTAGCCAAAGGTGAACATAAATTTTACTTTAAAGAAGGTTATGCCTTTAACTAGAAATGCACATGACTTAAAAACAATGAATTTAAGCATTCATTTTACAAATACTTTAACCCGTGGCTTTGCAAATGGGACTTGTAGTTATTACTAATAAAATAACGTTATACAGATAGACGGAGGGACTCCAAGTCGGGACCGTCACAGCACCAATATACCCATTTCACTTTGTGTACGAGTAAAAAACAAGTATGAACGTTGCAATCGGGTGTAACCGACTGCGCAATACTCGTTCACCGAATTAAAACTGCTTAAAACAGACAAAAACGGTCTTAACTATTGTTACTTGGAAAAATATCAATTTTTTTCATTTGTGGTGATGGGAGTGGGCTTGGTCGAAAATGTTCGACTCGAGGAGGAGATCATCAAATTTTGTGACTCTAGTTCTAACATTGTAGGAGATACGGACTTTCGCGGCTTACCCGCACCGCAGATAAATGGATTTAATCGATTTTCCACGCTTCTACTGGGCGTATCCAATCACTTTTTTGTGCACTTAGACGAGGTCATCAGTAACCTGTAGTCTGAAATTTATGTATTTAGCTTTAGAGCTGAGGGAGATGTTTAATTTTGTTGAATTGACACGCCCCCACTGGGCGTAGACGACAAATCTTAACACTTTATCTGACGCGGGAATACACGAGTATGAATTCCAAATTTCAAGTCTCTACTTTCAACAGCGGTGAATAAATTGGGTTCATACGGAAAGACGTACGGACGGACAGTCAGACGGACATTGCAGAAACCCATTATACTCTTTTCATTTCATGAACGAGTGTAAAAAGCTGTTTACCAACACGGCACAGAGTCAAACCAAAGACAAAATAAATAAAGTATTTATATTGTCTTTGGTCGAACCCAGGAGTTCAGTCAGTCAGTCAGCACAAACACATTTATACATATATATATATATATATATATATATATATATATACCTGTCCGAACTAGCTGACTGACTGTTATCATGCCATTCCTATCTATTAATCTGATTTAAATATATCTTTGTAAGAATTCATTAAAGACGTGTTCCACAGTTTTTGAAAAATCTACAGCATGTCCTTCAAGATTGAATTGTATTAAGGCGAATTTCCGATATTGATTTTAAGCCCCATGAATTATTATTTTCCCGGGCAAAGCCGGGTAATACTTGCTAGCTGAGTATTAAGCACAATCGATCAATATTTTCGAATGTATTTTAATTAATCATGCACCTATTATTATTGTTACTCTTATCGATAGACGGAAAATGTCATTTCAGACAATTAAGACAAATATATATTATGTTGATACTATAAAGAGTTTCTATACACAATATAATTCAACTTAAGTACTTTGACCCTGCATCTATAATATTGTTGTTGTATTAGTCTTTTAAACGAATGCGTAGAAAAACAACTTTTGTAGACGAGAGCAGTCGAGTAAAAGATACCCAGTATTTGACCCCTTCCTCCATCGATTAATAACACTTACTCACCTGCCAGTATATTGTAGAAAGTCCTTTTTCAGATATAAATCCATGCCGTATGAGTCTGATGATGTTGACCTCTACAAATGTATAATTAGGTCATGTTATGCGCTGATTCCACCTGATAACTTACTAGACAGGGTGTGCGTTCCACGCCACCCTTTATCAAAAAGGCGGCCGATGTGACATCATGAAAAGAAATGCGTCGCGGATTTTCGGGATCACAAAAGGGATCCACAATTTCCTCAACTCCGCCTGAGATATGACGCGTTCGGAGTTGAGAAGTGCCTGGTTCCGACTTACCACTCCCCGCAGCGCCATTTGTTTTGGAAACTACTACGCCCTTCTGCCCATTTTGCGTCTCCACTTTCAGTGTTTCTGACATTTTTGTGATATTACGCGGCTAATTCCGATTCTGGCCAAAAAATTAAAGAGATGCTACTATTTGTGTCGAGCAATCGTGCGCAACTGCCAAGAATGAAGAGCATTGTACATTTATAAAAGCAAATCAACTGAAACAAGAAGGAACAGATTTTTGCGGAACGGCGAAGATTTAATACCCTTAAAGTACTTAAATCAATTTTTAGTATGCATAATTATACATAATTTGTGAGTTTGATAACGATTATCGGAAAAATAACGATGTTTAGAACTGAGCTGTCTAATGTTTGAACCAAAACTATCACGTGGTTTACAGCAACGATACATATTTTATGAGGAGATGTTTTTGCCTGGGCGATTAGGTTTAGTTGCAAAATTGCCATACCCTCGGTAAGAGTAAAAAATTCAATAATAATATTTATGATCATAAAACGGCACCTTTTGTGTTGATAGACCAGGCATTTTATGAGATGCCGCTTGGCGACAATAACAAAGATAAGGCTTATGATATTTTAAACAGGCTATTTTGGCAACATCCGCAGAGGCCTGTCAAAACAGTTCCCCGTCCAGTTTTTGTGGGTAATATCGACGCACCCACAGATCACATTGCACCACAAAACTAACCCAAAGTCAAAGTGAACTTCTGTTACCAATGGAAGTATTAGGTCATTTGTTGATTTTCACCGGACACTTCGCTATTCACGCGGTGCACCGAATTTTGGTCTGATATCACAGGCCTTTATTCTGGATAACGTTCTTTAGAGAATAGCCCCGACGGATTTTCAGCCTACTGCTACTACTACTGCTAATACATTACCTACATTAGCTACAAATTTGAAGATAAGAGCAGTAAAACGAATCATAATTTAAGACACACCCAAATATTTTATTTTTGGCACTACCTCAAACACAACATGTGTAGCTTATCTAATCATCACACTAGCACAAATACCCACTAAACAGAGATGCAAGCAAATAGTCATATTAGTGAAAAACAAAATAAGAAACTCAAAGGCTGTGGGTCAAAGTTCACATAGAATTATCTGTCAGCTGCCATCTGTCTAGGCGCTGAAGCTCAGCCAGTTTGCCGGATTGGTGACAGTCATTTGCTCAACCTGCTCGAGAGTTACACCGCGCTGGAACATGCGGGGCAGAATATTCATTTGAATATGATGATAGCCATGTCCACCGTAGGATGTCTATTAATTGAGGAAGTGTTCTTTCAGCTAGATACGAGTATGGACAGACAAACATTAGAACGTGACCGCTCACCAGTCGGTGCTTTGTGTGTATGTCGTGCGACATGAGCAGCCTGTCTACGAGTCCTTCGTTGATCAACTTCATGAGATTCTCAATACGCTGGCCATCTGAAATCATGTCTACTGTTGAGTTGAGCTGATAGTAGGAGCATTCCGTGCCAAACAGATCGTATTGCAAGTAACAGCCTAGTTTGGCAAACTCGAGCAGCTCATCCATGTCGAATATTGTGCCTGCAGGAGGTGCACTATTAGCAGATATTGGCTGGCTTTATGAAACAGCCTTTGCTTACGATCCAAATGCGACATGACACATTTGTCGGCGCGCCCACCAGCCTCCAGATAAAGGCGCAAAATTTCAAACGGAGCCTTGGTCACGCGATGCGGATGCAATGAAACGCCACAGCCCAGCACCTCCTGGATTTCGCCAGCGGCAAGCAGAGCGTGTCTTTCGAACGCTGCGGGGTTAAATGTAAGAGTCCAACTGCAGTTTGGCGTTCCTTAACTCACCTTTAACGGGATACACGCTGGCCACCTCGCCAATGAAACCACATTTCACCATGCGACCCTTTACATCGATGCCAGTGAGAATATCCCTGGTGTACAGGTCAGTCATCTGCTCGACTGAAAGATTGGTATGCGTGGAGTCCTGGGTGGCGTGTATGTAGTGCCCCGTGCCCGCAATGAAATGTACACCCGTTGTCTTGGCCAGATCCACAATGAACTCCAAATTGCGTTTCAGTCCATAACTGCTGTTCTCCACAATGGCGCCCCCGCCATGCTTCTTAAAAAGCAGCACATCTTTTCTGGATGCCTCCAACGCCTCCTCGTCGTAAAAACGCACGTTCTCCCTGCTCGAATACGGATACAGACGAACGTAGCCCAGCGTAGCCATGCTGATCTTTTGCTGCAGCTCGTTCTCGAAATCTGCCGGCGGTGGCTTATAAAAGTGCTCAAAGTCTAGTGCCACATGCTCGTGGGTGAGTGTACGGCCCAGCAGATTAGGCGTAATGCTGCCGAGAACTATTCAGCATCAGTGCATCGATTGCATAGTGTAGTGGAAAAGTTTATGCACACACAAATACATGCAAGCAGTTTTATTGATAACGAGATTAGCGCCGCTTTTCAACGACTGTCTCGCTCTCTCCTTTGCGCTCTCGAAAGCGGATCATGCGACGATCATACTCACCAGTTTGTACTCTTGACATTTCTCTGATGCTAATCGGGGTCACGCTTGGTTTCGGCTGTCTACGCTTCTGTTCGAAAGTGTGCTTTAAATAATGCCTGCCTCTGGTCTTCGAATATCTGGGGCTTCTCTTAACTGACGTTGTCTCTGACCACAGCGGCTGCTGCTGTCGCGTGCAATCACTTTGAGTGCGGATAGGCAACTGAACGTCGCGTCGTGTCGGTGCAGAGTTCTCCGATCGAGGTAAATCATTTATGAAGCTCAGCTCTCACGCCTTCACACTCAAAAAGCATCTAAGTGTTTACCTTCGCCTATCTTCAAGTAACTTTATTATACCCTGGCCGCATCAAAAATGGGTAAAAGGGGTATAATGGTTTTGTGCCAATGTGTGTAACAGACAGAAGGAATCATCTCCGACCCTACAGTATATACAGAGACATCTAAAAGTATTGACACAGCATGCAATTTTGACTTCGCTGTTATTTTGCGACGTTATTGTGATCATATACCTCAGGGAAGAAGTATATGTGCAAAGATGTTCTACAAAAAAAATACTGTCAATAATGTTAAAAAAAGAAAGTTTGTCTCTCTGTTTAACATCCTATTTTTAATTAAAACATCTGTGTACATATGTATACATCTTTCCATGAGGTATTGATTAAAAACATTTTACTTTTGACTAATTTACGGTTCATTTCAGAAAACGTTAAATGAACGTTAATTGAATTTATAAATTTAAAAAACCACCAAAAATTAAATTTTTTATTCTTGGTCAGCCTAGAGTATTCTTATTTGTTAACTACTGTTGTCAACCATTATCCCACTAAAAAGAGATCCAATTTGCGTTCAACGAAGTATGATTAAATATAGATTACCAATCAACAGTTAAGTCTAATGGGACATAGTCCCTCAAACGTAGTGCATACTGGAATAAGTATTGTCATTTACCCCATTATAAGCTTGTCACTATATTTGCATTGTAAATACTGATTTAATGATACTTACATATCTTGTTGTGCTCTTTAAAAATAAAGAGAAAATCACTGTCACAATCTGAACCTGAATATACAACAACTTGGCTAAACGACATAAAAAGAATTCATATAAAACTGTGAGAAAAACTCTGAATTGCAAATAAAAGTGGATAGCAATGAATTATTCGTTAACAGACCAAAATCCATCTTGTACTATTTTTCAAGCTATTTTCAAATTTGGCCCAGGTTATAGGTGGCCGGACAGGCAAAAAATAACCTAATCGTGTTCTTAGAAATTTTTACACTTTCTTTAGGCTTATAGCTTTTAAATATTTAATTGTAATGTGCTATTAACTCTAGTGGACAAAAGCTATGTCGCACATATATAATAAATAAATGAACACATTTTTTTGCCGCTATCAAATTTAAAGACTTGGTATCTCCCACAGTTTTATATCTAGAGTCATAAAATTTAATGACCTCCTATACACATCGAGCAAAAAAGCGTTGGCCAAATTTATGTTTTCTCAAAATTAAATTTTATAGGTGACTGCTTTAAGGTTACATAACCGTTTTACCCGTTTTCAACTGTTTTTAGTTTTAATTTCCCTGTGAACGAGTATTCCGCAATCGTCTCCACCCAAATGCAACAGCCTTGTTTATGTTAAGCTAGAACAAAGATAAACTATCTTAGAGGTACTAAAGATAAAAATGCTGTTACTGGGATAACACGCAAGGCAACTTCATCTTGTTTTATTACTTTTACCAACGATCAATCTTGTAATCATTCTGTTCACCGTACTCTCTTTTATTCAAAAGAAGTAATTCCAATTTTTAGTTTAGCTCTAACATTGTGGGAGCCATGGATTTTGCTGTTTACCCGCCCCCACGATAAGTATATAGATTTCATCGATTTGACAAGCGTTTCCAAACAAATTAGTGTGCGATCTTCATAGAAGGTCCTCGGTAATGTGTCTAACAAAATTTGATGTATCCAACTTTAAAACTGCGGAAGATATATAGACTGAATCGATCTGCCACACCACCAGTGCGTAGCCAATAAACCTGAACAATTTGTCACGCTGGTATACATGAGTATATATTCCCAATTATTAAGTCTCTAGTGAGCTCTAGAGTATAAAAAAAACCGTTCAATAACTAGAGATTGCGCTGCAGCTTATTTTTAATAAAATTTCATATATTCTTCAATAATATGTATGTCTCAGAATAATTCTCTTTATTAGTTCCATTTCTTTCTTTTTGTATTTTTTTTTTTTTTAACTTTAATTTCTTAGGTATAGTTTTATCAGTTTTTGCAATTTCTCATATTCATATATACATGTTTATATATATATATATATGTATGTATATATATATATATATACATATATATAAACATTTATAAATATACATATATATATATATATATATATATATATATATATATATATATATATATATATATATATATATGTGTAAATATACATATATATTTATATATACATATACATACATATTTATATTTATATATACATTTATATATAAGTATATATGCATTTCTTAAGACGAATGTATCTTATCTCCAGGTCGTTACTGCTTCCGTTGTTTTTTTTATATTATTTATGTTTTTCTTTTCATATATTTTGTATAGATATTTCTTGTTAGATTTACCTTAAAGCTTATCATTTTTATATACTTTTTCCCTCAGTTATTTTTGATAATTCCCACGCCTTTTAAATACTTTTCCTCTTCTGCTGATAAAGCTAAAAACGAATATGTCAGTTTTTTAAAATATATATATATTTCTTAAATGTGTTATGTACGTTTTTAAAATGGTTTAGAATTTGTTGGTGTTGTCGCTATTGCAACCAAAAAAAATAAATAAAAAAAAAGCAGAGAAAACTTGATTTACCTCTAAGCTGTTGACTTATTGAACACTTTCTGTGATTTTATTTAGGTTTATAAACGTAGTGCTATCGCCTTAATATGAAAAGTCGAACAAATCTTACCCCAATGTCAATAATCAATCGGTCATCAAAAATTCCCTGCAATCTAGTCTAGTAGTTTTAGCACCTGGGCGGAAACTACATTAATTGGGTAAGTTAACTTAATTAAATATATATATAAGGTAAAACAGAAATACTAATAAATAAAAAATAACAAACAAATGTTTTGAAAATTACTGAATCGCCTTTTATTCAACATTTTTTAAACTATTTAGGTATGTGTATAAATTTGAAATTATTCCTTACGTCGTGTTTGTTGAGGTTTTTTCTTTTTCTTTATTTTTTTCTTTCGTTTTTTTCTGCAATTTGTAAGTCATATTGTTATTGTATTTGTTATGCCTTGTTATTAATTAAAATAGTTGCTTCTCTTATATGCTTTTCCATATCTCTGGTTCCATATGTACTATGTATTCCTATTTAGATTCAAACTAGCTTTACCATTTTGTTATTAAATATATTTTCACGTGTTTTTCATTTGTTGCAGAAGTTTTATGCTTTAATTACAATTATACATTAGTTCAATATGTATTTTATTATATATATATATATATATAATATAAATGTATATAATTTATAATAAATTTTCGCGCTTGGTTCATTATCATATATATACTCTTTACTTTTTTACAAACTACATATTTTTCTTGAATCTGCCAACAAAAAATTTTAGCCAAAATCAAATGTCAAATTCTACTAGCAATCGCAAAGTATGAACAAAACTCGATCGTGGTAGAGGAAATACATGTTGGATTAAATAAATGTATTCGCAAGTTTTCAGTGGTATTTTTGTTTTGTTTTTTTGTATTTTTGATAGTGTTCTTAAGTTTATAAGCACAAGAGTGACTAAGTGCGCCCAGCAAAAGTGACAAAACTCCAATTAAAAAATACTAGAACAGCAAATAGAATTAAAACTGTTAATTAAAATAATGGCGCTTATAATACGATAAAAGTATGTATGCATATATGTATGTATGTACATAAATAGTTTAGTTAGTAATTATTTGCCTTTTCACTTTTATAATTAAACATAAACACAATTTCAACTAAAACACACTAAAGCGTTTCAAACTATAATATTATAAACTATATCTAAACCAAAGCAAAAAAGAAACTATTTTCGAACTTGTTAAAAGTTGTGAGTTTTTTTGACGCCCACTGTTTATAAGTTGACCAGAATCCTGGACCACTAACAGCCCTAATAGTATTCTGGTATTCATAGATTTATTTTTCATCTCGTGTGTGTATATTTTAATAAGTTTATTTTAATGCATACAATTTTACTAATTAATTTTAAAGTGTTTATTGAATTATGATATACGACGTTTGTGTAGCATTTATATTGTTTTTGTCTGATAAGGGTTCAGAAAATATTAAAATTTAACGATTAAATTAACTTTGATTAAAATTAAAATGACAATTTTGCTGTTCTTGTTGGTTTTCGATAATCAGTTGTTTTTTGTTTCTAAATTAACAATAGATTTGTGTATATATTTAATACGACTGCTTTACAGTTATGTTTAAGTAGCTGGTTTTGTACAGATTTGTGTTTTCACTTGCCTATTGAAACTTTGTTTATTGTATATGGTTGTGCTTTGCTATTGATTCAAGTTACTGTCTTTACCCGGTCCGCTGAAATTGTCTGTCCATAAGAATTCGCCCAAAACATATTGCTTAAATCAGAGCATAATCTTTTGACTACCCATAAAACAATAGCTAGAAACCAATATGTATATATGGGTTGTTCCAGCCATCTAATATTGCCCCAACAAAAAGCATTCGCCCTTGCCCCTGGCTTGTCTACCCTGTGTCTTTTTAAGTGTTTGGTCTTGTTGAACAAACATGAGGCGTTAGGACGTGGTTTATCACGTGTTTTGGTTGATGCTTTCATTTATGTAGCTTGTTTGTTTAATTATTGTTTTTGCTCTTTTTTTCAAATAGCTGTGCTAAAATGTTTCTGCGTAAATTTTGGGATTTAAGTTTTAAATCAAAATTTATTGCATTTTCCTCGATTTATTTGTTTATTTATTTTTTTTGTTTTTTATATTTTGCTTGTATAATGTCTAAGCTAACAACAAAATTTATATCTACATATGTATTATTGTAATTGATTTTAATAAAATTTTAATTACTAAAAGGAAGAAAGCAAAATTAAAATATGTTTTATGTATGCCCGTTAATTTTTTTTTTTTTAATATAAACAAAGAAAAAACTAAATAACGCTTAAAGCAATAAGACGAACCATATATAATGAAACGTTTGACGATTTTTCTGTTTTGCAACGCAGTTATCATATTAAAAATATAGCGTACAATGTTTATGTGCATATACCAATAATCATCGTGTATGCATCCATATGACTTGTGACGTACATCTCTATATATGTATGTGTTCATCAAAAATCAAATCAATTGAACAGTATGTATAAAATATTTCTGTTTGCTTTTAGTTTTGGGACCAAATTAAAAATATAAGAAATAAAAATCGCGCATCTTGCACTGCATTCGCCTGCTTTGTTTAACTAGTAATTATATCGAATTTTACATGTTTAGGGTTTTAACGCGCTGCTCTCCACATCCATCACTCCTTTGCACTCTCACTATATATATATATCATTTCATTGTTTTTTTCATTATTTGCCCAAAGGAATTTTTATACATTTGTTTTTTACGTTTTGCCTTTTTGCGTATCATTTTTTTTTTTTGTTTGTTTGGTTTTTGTTTTAATACATATACATACATAATTAATTAATCAATAATTAAAAATTATGAATTAGTTGTTTTCTATGCGGGTTGTTGTTGAGTGTTATTTTATCTTTAATTGTTTTTGTTTGCTTGCATTTGTATTTTGCCATTTTAGTTTTCTTTTTATACATTACATTACACATTACAAACACAAATTACACACGTTGTCTACAAAAAATTTATCTTCATTCGTGTAATTGATAACAATTTGTTCTTGCGTGTTTTTTGTTGATAGCCATTGTAAGTGTTGTGTTGTGTTGTGTTGTGTTGTTGACAAAGCTTCGAATACAAAAAAATTTGCAACTTGCATTTGGAATAACAACTAGATGGTCGAAGATTGTTGGTAGTTGTGTCAGAGGTCACAGGTCACCGGTCACAGCAGCCGACGGCGATTGTTACTTGCAGTACTGGCTAACGCGCTGATACGCGTCTGGTTCAAGATGGAGATGATGTTGATATCGTGATGACTGTTGTCGCCGTCGTTGCTGCTGTTGCTACGGCTGCTAGCGTTCTTTTTGTTGTTATTGCTACTGCGATAAACTTTTAGATGTCGTTCTGAGCTGTTGTTGCAGTTCCTGCTGTAGTTGTTGCTTGCGTGGTATTTGGTTAACGTTTCTGTACTATTGTTGCTTGTTATTCATTACATTATAATTAAATTACAATTACAATTATTTATAGTATTTATATATACATATATATATATACATAAGAAAATTGTTTATATGTATATATATATATATGTATGAGTGAGTGTGTGCTTGTAGTTTTTGTGTATTTGTAGTTTGTGTATGTATTGTGTGTGTTGTGAGTGTGTGTGTATGCGTGTTGTTGTGTTTCTATGTTTTGGAGTTTCTTGTTATATTGATTTGTTGGTGCGTAGCGTGTGTATATATACTATATCATAATGTGTAGTTGTTATTATTCTACGGCTACTGTTACTGGCACAATCTCTCGCAATTCAAATCTTTTGAATTTTCTCGCCAACTACAACCGGATTATTGCGTCGAATCTCCTGGGCGCCATGCTCTCTGTAGTCGAATGTGCAATTGTGTTTATCGGAATAACGATGCACGGCACAGTATAGACCGCCACAGCGACACTGGAAACCTGAAATACAAACGCATTGGAGAAATAACAATTAAATCGATTCAACTTTCCACATGATTTAAGTAATGCAGTCTTACCAGTAAGGCCAACTTTCTTACGGCATTCGCCGCATCTGTTCTTCTTCTTCTTGGCGTCCTTGTCATCCTCCTTGTCCTTGTCGTCCTGCTCACTGGCGGAGGCAGCTGCTTGTGTGGAAGTATTTGGACCTGACGCCGATATTATGGCTTCGCTATTGGATTTGGCAGCAACTGCGGCTTCCTCGGTGATTTTCTGCACAATTGCAAAGAGTAGAAATATTGAAAAACGTGAGTTACAGACCATCAACGCAACGAACAACAACAAAATTTATACAATCTGTTCCAACTGCATTACAAAACTATTCCATAAATCAATTTTTGTTTCGTGTTATTTTATTTTCCAAAGTGAATTTGATGCTGACTATGAATTCTTAAAGTAAGTGATTCCCCACCCCATTAAACAATCTTCCTAACCAAGCGTCAACTTTAATGTGTGGTTGAGTCTGCGTGTTTACCCGCTTCTTAGCAAATGCATCAACCGAGGAGTCTTTTGCCTCCAAAGATTTTCTAAGCTGGACCAGCTCACTGCTAATAGGACTTTCGTCAGCACGACCTGAGTTTTTAATTCGACGCTTGATGTGCTGCTGCGGCTGTTGCGGCTGTTGTGGCTGCTGTTGCTGATGCTGTTGTTGCTGCTGTTGCTGCTCCGGCTTCTGCCTCGGCTGCTCAGATTCGTCGCCTTTAGACTGGTCCATGGCGCTATCGTCAAATGAAACGCCGGCGTATAGAGCAATGCTAAAGTCCACGCACAGGCACTGTCTTGCTTTTGGTTCTGCTTATAGGGAGAAACGTGTCACGTTTAACTTCTGGCTGTATGGAGTAGGCCAATCGCGGTGCCGGTCTGCTACCAACTGTTATCGGTTGACGGGTGTTTGCGCCAGCCTTAATGCGCTGTTTCTTAACCCTTTTGTTAGACAACTGTTTGGGCTTGCGAACTGTGGCAGCTTCTGGCGGTTTACTAGCTCCGCGAGTCGGCTTGCGCCCGCGTGCCGTAGCAACAGGTTCCACGTCTATGATTGTGCCGTAGTGCTGAACGTCCCGGCTGAGGACAGTGTTGGGCTGTTGTGAAATCGACAGATCAATCGTGGTGGCAACAGTCTTATCGCCGCCCGCCGAGCCCGGATGATTGCGCTTAAGCTTCTTAATCCGCTTTTTCAGCTGCAGCTCGCCGATGCGCGCCTTCTTGTTACTGGTGTTGGACGGAAAAGTGTGCACGTTAGCCGAGAACTTCACCTTACGGGAACCACTAGCCTCGGCTCTACCGCCCTTTGCGATTCCAGTTACAGTTGCACCGCCGCTTTTACGTGAAAGTGAACTCTTTTTGACTTGAGACTCTGCTGTGCTCGAAGACGGCGGGATACGAGCTGACCTGACACCAGAGCTAGAGGCGACACCGGTATTTCCTTTACGGAATCCTCCGTCTGCTGAGAAAGCGCATTAAAGCGTAGAAGAGGATGCAGGTGGAAAAACGGATTAGATTAGTGCGGCTGCGCAGCGCCTTGGTAATAATAAAAAAAAATAAAAAAAAACAGCAACGTGTACCCTTTGCATTAAGTGTGCTCCCTGGTCTCACTGGTGACAGTAAATTGATGGCAGGGGCCAATGCTCCGGCCGCGACACGCGCTATTCCTGAATGCTTCCTACGCCCTAAACGTTGCGCTGCCGTCGGCATGGAGCATGAGCTGCCCCCCATCTTAGTAGCAGCTGAAGTAGTTGCACCACTGCGCCCTGACGGCTTGAGGGAACCACTTAAATTGAGCATTCCTTCGATTTTGGAATTTTGCTGGAGAAATTTTGTAGACAGCCAAATGTTGATTCTATAAACTCTGTTTCCAATATGACTGACAAATTTCCCTTTATGCCCCCATCTCTTGATTTTTAACTCAAGGCACTGCCAACCAGCTTGTTACGATAATACGACAACAGAGTCCTACTAGGCTTCACGCCTGGCAGCATGTCATAGTCATCAGCCTTGACTTGTTGCTCATAAACATAACAATATGCTACTGTACACGTACTTTGTGTTATTATCAATTGCGAGAAGCAAAATGTCAACAACTTATTACTTATCAAACGTGGAAATGGTTCACTAAATTTCCTTATAATCGCCAATAAACTAGTGACACTCATAGTTCAAGATGTCCAATTGTGTTCACTATTTCCCACAGTGTTTGAACACATTACTATATTATTTTATTTGAATATTGAATAACATCAAGAGTTTCTACTCATGTTCAAACATAAGTAAGCTCGCCTTTTTACTATTCCCTGCGTACTATGCGACGATTGCGAGTATTGCTCACATGCCAATAAATGCATGATGACCACAAACGTGAGATGTGGCCTCGCAAACAAAAAATAGTTACGCCATTGCTGTTGCCTAGCTGCAACTTTTAGCTTAGACAAAATCACAAGCGCTATAATAAGCCACTGTGCTTCTTCTTCCCTCAGTCCCCCACTATAGAAAATTTATTTTTGAATAACTTCTAAGTTAATTCTCCTATTTTTATGAAGTTTTCACGAATTAAATAGAGCATCTAAACATATGAATGTTTTCTTCTGCCTGTTACACCCATTGAGTATGCATTGGGTAAGATGTTTAAAAACACATACAATCAATCCGAACTATAAAGCAAAACCCCCATGACTAATCGGTCTCTTAAACTTTACATGCTATTATTTAAAACTCGGATAATAAGAGCAGAAGTTATTCAAGTAAGATTTTTTAGTTATTAGTTTGAAGTTATATGTATGCATACATACAGGACCTTTTTGTTCTAAAGTAATAAAGACCTGAGCAAGGTCTTACTTTCGTCTTAAGCATTCTAAATGGTTTTTCTAAACTTTTTACAAATGTCAACAATTTAAGCTAAATTAATACACAGTAAATATTAGCATTTTCCTTCAGGACCATAAATACTTCCTTTGATTGCATCAAAGAAATATATTCAAATACTCAACTCAATCTTAATTATCAACTAAATCCTAAATATTAAAACATAACTCTGGTGCTCTTAGAGCACTTGCGTTTTTATAAACGAAAACCGCGTCTTTTTCAACACCTTTATGTCTTTATTTGTTTACTAATATAGTACTTTCGACAACTACCACCTAAAATTAAAACTATATATTTGAGCCTCAGATATAAAGTATTAACATTCTTTGTTTATACGGAAATCAAGAATCCAGCATGCGATTTCTAATACATTTTTTCTTTTTATTCTCCATTGTTTGACTCACTAAAGAGCACTACGCGTAAAGACTAATCTGTCCCATTGTTGATATAGCTAGGTAGATGTATTACTGAGGCCAAATTGCTTTTAAGAAACTACTACCTGGGATATGGGATAGGCAAGCATCTCGTTTTGGTTTACCTTGTCAACTCCGCCGTAGTCTGCAGAGACACGTGGCCAGCACAGCCAACACACACACGATGCACTGTTACAATAAACTTTTTTCTATATTTAACACATACAAGTTGTTTACACTATTTCACTTATAAGAAGACTAAATTTATATCCGAAAAACAAAAAAAAATTGTGACTGACTGATGAAAACTACAAAGAAATCAGAGGCATCCATAAACTGCTTGGCCTACTAAAAGAATTGGAACAGGAAAGCCAACATCGATGGCCCAAGCAACCAGTTAGACTCACCTCTTTTACATCACTGAGTGACTGTTGTAAGCGCTGTACCGTGGGCTGTGCGGTGTTGGTTGTTGCAATGGCCGAACTGAACGTGGGGCTAGGTTGTGGGCTTGGAACTGAGACAGGTGTGCTGCTCACAGGTGGCTGTTGCTTTTTTCTAAGCGAGTCCTGCAGAGAGAGCGAAAGGTTAATCTTGTATCACAGCGAATTGAAAATGGTTACACAATCTATATACTTACCTTGTAGCAAACTGAACACAAACCATCTGTGGCTGGATTACCATAGAACCCACATCCAGAGCGGCACATGGGTTGCATTGGATTCGATTCACGTTCCATGCTGGCTAGACCAACTTTATGAGCGTGTGTCAGGTGAGTTAATTAATAGTTGATTGGGCTAAGATGGATTGACGATTGTGTATTTGTTGTTGTTGTGACTTTCGCCCAGCGAAATATGTTGCGGTTATTTCCTGTTGCAGCTGCGGCGTCAGCAACTTCGACTCTTTTCCTTTCGCCTCGTTAATGTTGTTGTTATGTATAATCAGTTCGAATTACTATTTACTTAACTAACTTCCGTCCAAATAATTAGCTTGCTTCGTGACTGATATGCCAAACAAACCGTGTTTACAATCCAATCGCAAATCTGCAAAGAAATAAATAAATAAATAAAAAATAAAGTGAGATGCGTGGCAAAAATTTACTAAAAAATACTAAAAACGCGTTCAAAATGCAACTCTGTCCGTGTCATTATTGCCATTTTCCTATTTGTTATCGATATACTAAGTAAGCAATGGGTACGACGTCTAACGAGGCAATAACTTTAAAATAATGTTTATTATTACACAATGCCACGAGCCTCAATTCTTTTTTTTTTGTTCCATTTTTTTATTTTAAGTGCTGGCATACATTTAATTAAAAAATACAACAATGTTGCACACGCATTTGTGCATTGTAGAGCACAAAAGTTAAGATTGTGTTTTATGCATAAACAAAAATAAAAAATTACATCTGGTTTTTGGTTTCTCTTCAAGGCTGTCAACAAACACGTACACATGCCTTTATAAACACATCCACACATACATGCCACAAAATAACAGAGAAGTAAGCTAAGCTGAAACCAGTTTCATTCGTCAGAAAGATAACCACGTTAGAGAGGGAGGAAGAGAGAGAGAGAAAAACATAAAAAGATCTGGCTTAATAGATAGACACCAAATCAAACAAGTTTTATTTTAAAATTTTCTTAATACAAACAGGCCCAATATATGAACCTAATCTAATTTTTATATTGGATGTATAATGTAATGTTAAGTATGACGATCGAGTGATTGTATGATTATGTATATTGATACACAATCTGTACGTTTACACGTACATATGTACACACATAAGTTCATTGCTGGAAAAACTTTATACGATTAGCCCGATTTCGTTAGGCATAACATTTTAACCATTTTCCAGTTAACATTAGAAATTGACCGTTGTTAACATGTCAAAGACCCATTACAAAAATGAATATATAGCATTTATTTTCAAATATTTAACATCAATAAATACTAGATATTTTCATAAGAAATAACAAGTAATAACGTTGCAGTCGGTGTAACCAACTGCCCAACGAGTATCGTCTGCAACAGTGTAACAAAAACTTATAACAATCGGAAACGGTCGTAAAGATTATTGTTACCTTATAACAATGACCTTGAAACAGTTATTTTAAGACATTTTTGGCTTGCGTGATATATAGGTAGATTTTGACGAAGCCAAAATAGATGGAGGAATACACGAGTCTAAATCCCATAAATCCCACAGAAGGTCATTACACACACCCAACTCTTTTCACTTTTTTCATACAAATACTAATTTGGATCGAATAATAACTAAGTCATATAAAACATCGTCGTATAGCTTAAAAACATAAATGCCTAAAAGGGCACTCATTATCGTATACTTTCTTTTAAGGGGTAGGTTTAATTTATCAATAACTGATTATGTATATATATTATTGTTATTTTTAATAAATACAAGAAATGTAGGTATGGATGCGTGTATACAACTTTGGAAAATGCTTACAAATATAAATCCACAGCTCATAAATCCACATGTTCAAGTAAATGGACTGTTTAATAAAACGCATATTAACGCCAGAAAACAGCGGCCGCAGACTTACATACACACAGAGGCAAATGTGCTCGTATGTAAACGTATAATTCCAGGCGCCCACGTCAACAGAGCGACAACAGTAGCAACATGTCCGATAGGTGCAGCCTCAATGCGTTGCAGTCACTGTTAACACCGGGCTCTTTTATTGATAGGAATATACATGTTTCAGAATTTACATGTTGTGTATGTGTTTGTGCTAATCTATGTGCTATATATATATATATATATATATATATATATATATATATACATATATATATATAAATATATATATACATATATATATATATATATATAAATATATATATACATATATATATATAGTTTTATTTTATTTCTACTCCCACCTAAATTATAGTTGTGCATTAACCCATACTTATTAAAACGTTTTTATAAAAAAAAAAAATAAAAAAATTATATACATTTTTGAGGTTGAGTATCCATGTAATATAGACCATAAAAAGTGCACATATGTATATTTGTTCACTTAATCTAAATAACCTATAAACACTCATACATACTATATTACATATGCAAAATTATGAAAGTACATACATATACAGTGAAATTCCCCATTACGGACAGTCCTTACAACCGAACACCTCCAATAGCCGGACAAATTTCGTTGACAGCTATTTCAAATATCATTCCAATAACCGGACGCTCTAATAACCGGACGCGGACACTATATTTGAAACCATTTTGATAAATAAATCCCTCATAAACCGACAAAATATTAAAAAATCCCAAACAAGCTTTTTAAAAATCACATTCGTATAATTATGTGTTATTAAAAATGAAATTGGCGACATTAGCGCAGCGAATTTCGATGCGTATGCAAGGAGACTCAGAAACAACTAACTTCGACGTTCTTCTATTTCCCTTCACATACCACCGAACTCTCATTTGTACTTAATCTAATGTTAATGTAAATTTGTACAAAATATTAAATAAAAGGCAATTTCTGAACACTTGTATGCAATTCAAATATAATTTTTGTCAGTCCACTCCCCCATAAGCGGACATCTCTCATAACCGGACAAAAACATTGCGACGGTGAGTGTCCGGCTATGAGGAATTTCACTGTATTCTTTTTTAAATGTGTACATAACAATATACCCTAACATTTAAATGCATAAAAACTGAGCAAGCAAAAGTATATTTAAAATACAATAAGCGATGGGCGACTGCTGTTCATATCGTACGTACAAATATATGTTTTGAAAAATATCTGTGTGTGTGTGTGGTTGAGTTCCTTCTGTTGCGGTTAATTGAAAGCCAAAACAGCTGTCTGTCAACGATACGTTTCTCTCCCTCTCTCTGTGCCTGGCACTCACCGCAATCATCAAAATGTCATCTACAAACATACACACAAACACCCATATGTATGTAAACACAACTCCCCACACGCTCCCAAGCACATAATGCAAAGCAAACAAGAGAGAGAGAGAGCAGCTGTTAGTAAGTGAGAGCTTTTGCGCATACATAAATACACTTGACACTATGCGCAGGCAGAAGCTGAAACTGCCTGCAACATGGACAGAGATTGAAAATAAAATGGAAATGTATTCCTAATTGGCAGTCAGCAGCATTGTTACTGGTTTCTGTTATGCACTTGATTTCCATACAGTTAAAGCTAGCGTTATGAATAAAATGATTTCGACCGCGTTGGGTGTGTTATGTTGTATATGGGTATTTCAAGGGTTTTTAAACTTTTAAAGTAAAAAAAGTCAAAGTAAAACACATTTGCTAAAATTTTCACAAAAAACACTATATTTAGTGGTGAACTTGATAGGGTAATCCTGGTTGCAAGGTTAAGGCAAAACAAATACGATTCTCACGTGACAAAAATAAAGGTGGTTTTTGTGCCAAAGTCAGGGAAACCTACCAAAAACAAATTTTACACTATTTTATATTATTAAAAGAATGATGCGTGACACTATGGAAATGATTCATATATTGTTATAGTTCAGCTCTATAGTTAGTTTAATATTAATTGAAATATAATGGGAAACAGAAGTAAGCCAATTTAATTTTGTTTCTTAAAAGAATAAATGCTATAATTATAAATCTTATTTAGTATATTTGCATCTTTAGCGTATGTGCATAAACCTTCGTGCTGATGCATAAATGCTATTAACAAGAGAGGAAATCATTTGATAGTGCTGCTCTATGATTAGGCGATGACGACAGCTGTCGCCCGATGTCACGCGACGCGACGCGTCGCGACGTCATTGTTGCTGCTCTCGTCAAAGTTAAAAAGCACATAGCAGAAGTGCTCGGCAACATGTACATAACGTATACATGTATGTACGTATGTTTACGTATGTGAAAGTGAGTGTATGCCAAATGCGCATTTGTGCGAATTGCATAAGAAATATATAACAACGGTGCCAAGTACTAGCTGCAAAATAAGCATCAACAAATAAACTCGTGCAGCGCTGCAATAGCAACAAGTTAGTTCTTTAGTTGAGTACTCGACTCGCAAAATACCCTGTACAGCAGTGATATGTTAGGTATCCAAATGATATGTACATATCATATACATACATAAATGTGTACCATATTAGGATAGTGATATCACAAGTTCATAGGCTTGCATGCATTCGTATTTAAACATATACGGTCACTCTAACATCACTTTGGACACCGTTTTGGTTGTCTTACAGTATAGATAACTTATAACCTGTGAAAAATTATAATTGTATCATAATCAGACATTAAACATAAATCATCCTGTCACAATATAGATATGGACATACATACTTACATATACACAGTTTTATCATCGCTTGCTTGAGTAGCAACTCATTCTTTTTATATAGGGCATGCAAATATAAGGCTGATCGAATTGTGGCGAAAATGTGGTCGGTCAAACTCTACATACATACATAAGTTCCATACATTATTTAATTGCGTTCGAGCGTTTGTGTTAAAAATTGTCAACAGGATTGTTTTTTCACTCCGCAGTATTAAAACGATCATAAACGCACAAGACTAAGACAAAGTAAAGGTTAATGTGCTGTTGACCTGCATTTAAATCACGAAATTTACAACAGGAAAGAAAACGGGGTGAGATGGCCAACATAAAGGCAAAGAACGAACGCAAACTGGTAGGCAATAACAAGCACACACACACAGGAACAAGCGCGCGCACACACACTTACGCTTGGGGCCTGCGCTTGAGTCATATTTACATATTAATGAGCGAGTTAAGCGGCCAGACAAAGGCCACAATAAACACAAACGACGACTCCACCAAGAGGCTGATGAAATGCACAGAGGAGCAACATCAGCTCCAACGCACATTGAATTATTAAAACTTTATTAAAGAGCACACGAAGAGTCGGAGAGCGGGGAAACAACATGGCGACCATCCAAGCTTAGCCAGTCAGTGAGCTTTAAAGCCGCGCTCAAGAATGCGACGCTCTTCCGGCCACAAGTGGAGACTGAGAACTCCAAATAAAGGTACACGTAAGGGGCACCCACTGTTCACAGCCCACAAATAATCAATCAATGTGTTATAACTGGCCATAATTGAGTGGCGATTTAATTGGCTAAAAATTACAGCTGAAGGCAATACAAATTAACGGAAAATGAGAGACATGTGATGCAGCAAAGAGAACGAACCTAAGAAGCATTCGGGTGCCGCCCATCATTAATCAAAATAAATAACAAACTTCCAAATTGGCGGGAAATAAAGTGACGACTACATTTAACGAAAGCTCGCAGACGAACGCGAATTAACCGACTTCGAGAGTTGTATTGGTCAAGTAAATTATACGTCGTTCACAACAAATGATCCCGTGGCAGAATGATCCCAGGACAGAGATAAGCCTAGCAGCATTTTCAACAACTTTTGCAACGCATGCAGGAGTAACAAGTGTAAACGCTTTATCTGATGTTGTTATATGCAAGAATGTATATACTCCAAGTTTGAAGTCTTTAGATTCAAGTGCGGTAGAGGACAGTCGGACGGACATCAAAACGGATACTGCACAAAACAAACAGTATTTTCACGTCGAAAACAATAAGAAAGGCTCGGGTATAGGGATTAACACTTACATAATTATAAGTTAGTTTTTATAATACAAAAACAAAAAAAACAAAAGCTAAATTACAATTATAATGAAAGTAATTGCTAGTTTCCTCAATAAATAAAAGCACAAAATAAACGCGATCAAGGGATATCCTGTCAAATGTCACAGGTTATGTTGTTGTCAAAATAAGATTTGTTGTGCATATTTAAATTTAAACTACAATTGGTATTTGAAAAGATTGTTATTTTCTACATTAAATATATAGTTTAAAAAATACATGTTTGCACAGCTTCACAATCCCCCTTACCAGCCAATTAAAGGGTATGGAGTGTATATTTGATGGACAAATTCACAGAATGCAGTGAATGAATGCAGATGGCCGTGACTAGAACATTAAAAGATGATGATACTTCAGGGTTGTAGCGCAGACGGCTTTGGATTAACGATGCACAGCAAATAAACTCAGAGTATAGCACCTGTTACAAATCATATACACATACATTTATATACAAATATGTACACAATGTGTACATATTAATGAAATTTCTACTCCCGCAATGGCAATGGGTTTTTGTAGCATTCTTAAAACAGGTTGAGCCATCTCATATACTCAGAGCGAAGCACAGAGGCTGCGCCTGCGTATCGGGAAGAAAGCAAAGAATAACAATCGAGGAGGATCTCAGAGGATGCCACTAAACAAAATTTACCTTGAACTTTTTATTGGCCGCTATCCAAGACAAAGAGCCAGCCGAAGACGAGCCACAAGATGCTGGCAGCAGCATCAACAACATGGCAAGCACCCGACTGTGCAAAGGAAATACACAAACATACACACACATACGTATATGTATAAGTGTACACACATATTTATGTATTCTACCACAGGAAAAAAGCAATAATAAACAAGTAAAAAAGTTGCAGTCGGACGGGATCGACTGCGCAATTCTCTGTTCTCTGAAATTCAATCTGTGGCTAGAACATACCATGACGGCAAAACACTTTCGTTCTTACAATAAAATATATAAATGTATCTATGCAATTACATGAATGAATGTAAATACATTTGTCTATATGTGTGCAGGTATTACTGTAACACGGATCGAAATGATTTTCAAATAATTAATTAACGTCATATAGCGCATGATCCAATTTCCCTGTCTGCCTTTGTCAAGAGGAAGCTATAGAAATTGTGTTTTTTCAAAATTTATGAGTGTCAATAATTTATTTGAGCCAAACACACCATATAATTTTGTGAAATATGTGTTTGTGTCTGTACACTTAAAGGCCATAAACAATAAAAAGAAAAACGAAATAATAATATATTTATTGGCAACTCCAGCGTTTGCTCTTGGCCTTACGGTCAGATGTGCAAAGCAACTGCTGCAGCTCTCGAGTCTCCATTTGCTTCAGCTCCTGCTCCTGTTTCACCAATGCCACAGGTTGTGCAGCAAACACACACTCACACACACATGCAGCAAAATAAACAGCAAGGTGTGCACTTACAAAGCCAATACATGTATGTATGTATGTATTGAAAAAAGGACCCCCTCGTCTTAAGTTGCTTTGCCGACGATTCACTTTACAATTACACACACACACACATACTCGTAGGAGATTAATGGAAATCGCATGGGAAAATGAAATATGAGAAACGCCGCAAGAATAGCTGGGAACGGAGAGAGAGAGAGAATGAAGCAGCCGCAAGTGGAAGGTTCACAAGTGAGCGCAAGGTTCACGTTGACACAACCAACCCCCACGAAGATCGTTGGGCGTTGCCGTCATTTTTGTTGCAGCCAGAAGAAGAAAATAAAGCAGCAGTAGTTTAAAGCAATGTATGGAGCGAAGCAAATTGACGTAGATATATTAATATTTATATTAATAATAAGAAATTGACAAATTGGAACAACACACGAGTAAGTTAAAAGTGTCTTGTTCTAGTCTATCAGTTGTAAGGATCATAGTGTATCGAATTGGAAGCTAATTTGAAAATATCTTGAATAATACATCTTCAAGTTAAGCATAATTCTTCCTTCGTAAAGGAATAATTTTGTGACAACAATTTGACTTTCCTGGACTGACTGAGCCAAATTTATCCGACTTTAATTCTTTGGAAATGTTTAAGAATGACTAAAGACATAGAATAAGAACATTTTTTTTGTTTTTTGTTTTTGTTTTAGCAATATTGAGCAGTAATGTGACTTTATCACAAAAATACTTGGAACAAGGGACCTATCAAGTATACAGTGTACAAACCACTAATCGCTAGAAAAACAATGATGGATTTACCGCCTACAAACTGAACAATAAATAACCCGACATGATAAGCTTGTTTTTAAAAGAAGTAATTATTTTGTACAACCAAATTGCATTACTAGTTTGACTATCATCAAAGATACTTAAAAGGATGTAGTGATGTGTGTGTGTGCATACAATTGTTATTATAATTATGTTATACAACAATAAAAACATAAATGCAATGTTCAACAAAAAAAATCCTTGAGTTTTTATTTTTCTTGCTACCTATAGTCCTCGTACTTTACATAGTCAATTACTAATCATAATTGTTTCAATACCGCATTACTCGCAATGTTTTCACATGTTTTTTTTTAAACACATTTTGATCTATATTTTATGGTGATCATTAAAATTTTTACTACTACTACGCTGTCGTACATTAGTACGTTTATTCTCATACATTTCGTAAAAATTAAAATTCCCTTCCTTTCGCCTGTCTTCTTGCCCGCAATGAACGTTTTAAGCAACTGAAGGTCATTGAAATTCATTAAGTATTTTTTGGAGTGGTTTGAGTGGGTTGTTGACCTGTGTCAGCAGAGACTATTTAAAACAAAAACAAATAACGAAAAAATAAAAAATTGACATCGATGTTAAAACGACTATATACTGTGAACACAACAAAAATAATAATAAGACGAGAAGACAACGAAACAACGCGGAAGCCTCGAAATTTAACTAGCAACAATTTTTCGACCACCATTTTGTGCTATTGAACTTTGCTGTTGCCGCTTGAACTTTGCAGCAGTAACCGAAGGCTAAGGCGAACAACTGCCGGCTGAGTTAGTGATGCTGACGTCAACTTCGTGGGAGTTGGAGGCGTGTCATTAACAAGAACAAAGTGCACATCGTTTACTTTATTGAACATGAACACATTGCATATATACTCATATACATCATAGATCACATACATACATACATACCACATTATACGTACGAATGTAAATAAGTGTGTACATAGCTTTGCTGCAAGGCAATGAACTGCAAGCAGGAGACGCGACCACGAAGACAAAGAAGACCAGGGCGAGGCGCAACCGCCAGGGAAGCGAAAACGACAAACAAAAAGAAAACAGAAGGCAGAACAGACAGACAGACAAGTAAAGATAAATGCAGCCAAGGCAAAAGTTTCGCTTTTATCTTCCCTGGCTAACGGTACAGGGGAGAGTTGACGGTTGCCATAGTAGCCAGATGTGGTGAATTCACTACGAAATAACACTGTTTCAACTGTGTTGAAAATCGAGCACACCGTCTTAAAGCTGGTGTTGCTGCTGCATGGGGCGGGTGCTAAAAGTCGCACAAGCGGGTGGAGAGGAGAATTGTGCCCTGAATGACACTTTAAATGCCACAAAGTACCTACATGTATATATGTATATTTGAGCACATATACACATGTACATGCATACATTCATATATTGATTTGTGCACATGCGAATATCTTTAAGAATTTGTTCAATAGCCAACATGTAGCATGAAACTACAAATTTGACTATTATACAAATTATTTCCATTTTTTTAGATTCATCTAAGCAAAATTTAATTTATACCATAAACGAATTCTGAAATACAGATCCAAAATGGTAAGACAATTTAATAAATAACAATTTAATAACATTGCCGCCAATGTCAAGGGTCAACGAGCAAGGTTAAACAGGCACATAAACCTTACTTACGTTTTAGCAGTAGGCAAGTTAACTGATTCCAAAGTTTGCGCTGCAATAGAGATGAAAACGAAAAAGAGTAGATTAGATTGATATATATCTATATTTCAGATTAACATACACGCAGCTAAAGGAAACTAGTTAAAAGCAAATGTTGTGTGGTTATAGTTTTGTTAAATATATTTCAGTGTTTATTAAAATGCGGGGGTCTTTTTTAATTCTGAGGGAAGCGAGACTGTTCGCAATATCCTATGTAGACTATACGCAAACTTGCAAACTACATTTTGTGCCTCCAGCTTTTATAGTCTCTGAGATGTGCTCGAAAAACTTGGTCAAAAAGTCGATGTTTATCGATTTTAGGTTAACGGAACGGGTTTTTTCGACAATTTAAAATAAACTTGATCTGCGTATGGTATACAGGAAATTAGAAACAAAATAGTCCATGAGATCAACCCAACGCGTTCATACGAAAGAGCAGGCATTGCTAAATCGACTCAGCTAGTCGTCCTGATAAAGAATATTAATTGTTTGTCGGGCCGAAGATGCTTCCTTCTGCCTGTTGGAAAAAAATTAGTAAACCATTTATTACCATTTTCATCCATTTGCAATAGGTAGAGGGTATAACCAGAAAAGAACAACTTTCTTTATTGTGGCGATGAAAATATATAAGAAAATATGATCTTTATCTAAATGAGTAAAAATTAGACAATTAACAGTTAGCTGGCACGTCATTGTAACGTGTAAATCAGGAAATAAGCAAACATATATTCACACAAACCCATGTTTATACTAGACACAGATACGTATTTGTATAATTTTCCAATCCAAGTAAACATTTTGAAATATCACAATCTCTGGATAAAGTCCCCGATGCATTTATACAGTTTATGTACGCATGTACATATACATCCGCACTAAACACATGCATACATGTATATCCAAATGTATGCAGGCAGATACATACATATGTAAATAGATCAATCGACGACCAGAGGCATAAAATAAAAACAATTGCATAACTTAACAAATGAAAACCGAAAGAGAAGCCAAAACTCAACGACATTTGTATTTATATGCATACATCTGTATTTATACAAGATCAAGTAGAGAGGATTAGATGCTAAAAATAGCTTCAACCCAACACAAGAAGTGGGAAATGTCCAATGATACCCAAATACCCTGTACCCAGCTGCGACCAAACTTCCGTGGATTCATACACACATCAAATCATATATAATATACATATACATATATTTTTGTAATTTCTAGTCTCTAACTGTTATACACGAACAGACAAGGCTTAATCAACTCAGCTGTTGTCCTGATTAGAAATAAATGTACTTTATAGGATCGGTGATGCTTTCTTCTGCCTATTACATTCGTACGAAACCAAAATTTTGTTTACCCATTTTCAATGAGCACAGGGTATACCAAATAAACTGAACAAACGAAGAGAGCTCCAATAATTATCAGATATTGTTTTTCTCCGCCCAGCGCACAGCTGCCGCCAAAGAGAACCAAGCGGGAGGCGAGGTCAGAAGACGGCGGTCAGCAGACAGCGATCAGTTAGCAGTCGGTCGGCAGAGCGGGAGGATGTGGGCGCGGCAGGGCGAGGCGACCATTTGCACGCGACCTAAAAACAAACCAACAGAAAATGAGGTCGTGGCCATCCACGCGTCGCTTGGCGGCGGAGACAACAGTCAGGCCGCGCAGCTGACGTCGATGGTGACGCTTATCAGCTCTATATGTGTGCGTGTTCAAAAGAGAGGCACCAGAAAGAGACATACAGAGAGGGAGACACAGACAGACAGAGAGAGAGAGAGAGAGAGAGAGATGACAACAGATTGAGGGGAAAATACACGTATCGCGACAATAACAAATAGGAATAAATAGTCCAGACTGCTCGGTTAGAAGATACCCTGTGCCCATATATATTTATAGATATGGTACAAATGAATGCAACCGACTTCGCAATACTCTGTTTACAGTATAATAATAGATAATAATAGATAATTCAAAATGATTATGGATTAAGCTTTTCCGTAATCTACCTAACAATTTTTATGTTTCTATCTATACAATCTGTGGGATATACAGCCTTTTCCCGCTGTGCCTGACACGTAGAGCCTGAATACTTTATCTTCTACAGGTATACACGAGTATATATTACAAGTGAAAATATATATATAATCCAAAATTAAAGAGTAATTGTTTAGACTCTGTTCGATATATGTACATACGTAAGTGTTTTATATGCCTGATACACACATATGCCCTTCATTATACCCCTTTCCGTTCTATTTAAATGGTACAGAGTAAAAAAATACAAAGGAAAAATTAACAATTAGCTCGCAGAAACAGACATGTACAAACATACGTAAACGTCGCCCGTTATTTGTGTTTGTTTTTATTTTTATTTGATTCCTCGCTTTGACTATTCACACAGATGTATAATGCAAATCTGTGTGTTCAATACATATATATGTATATATATACATATATACATAGGTATTTTTTACTTAAAATGTGTTGTTAAATTTGCATAAATTTATCGCAAACAAAATATATGTACATATTTATATTTTCATAAGACTCTAAAAGATAACACGTGTTGTTTATCGACTTTCGGATGAAAAACAAAAACCATCTCTGCTTCGAATTAGTCACCGCATTTGAAGTTGATCAAAGTTCGGGCACTCGTTTGCAAAGCAATGAACCATCTATCTACAGAGTGCCAAGGCATAGAAATGCTTGTAAATCATATATTGGAGTTGAAATTGGAATGATAGAATGGAGCTCATTTCTATGTGCATTTTACGAATACTTTCCAAGCCAAACGCTTTCATCTCAACAAAAATCGAGGAATCATTGCTTACATTATATGTTGATTGATAAGAAAGTCAAAATTGAGGTATCTGAAGCGATTTAAAAAACTAAGCCCTAAAAACTTTTAACGTTAATCAACCCCCTGTCGACTCTATGAAACGAACCGGTTCGAACCTGGATTATCAATATTTTGAAAATCATAAACTAAACTTTTTAACCCCAAAAATGTATATTATCTAATCAATAGAAGATAATCTAGCTTTTAATTGAAAATAAAATATAACATTAAAGAAAACAACGGATATATTTTCTTTTAAAGAATAAGGAGAATATGTATTTTGCTCGTACATTTAAAAGAATGTGACGTAACACTGTTCGAACCAAACCCAATATTTGAATTAAATGTTTGGCAACAGATTAAATAAGGTACTTGGAAAACTGTATACAGTATATAATACAGATCAAGAACTTTAAGAAGAACCGCCTTGATATCAGTCCGTCAAAATGAAAAGTACAGAAATTTAAAACGAGACTGTCTTTTTAAAAGATAACACAAATATGTTTATGATAATTAGCAAAAATTGTTTATCCGGTGTAGTTCTTAGAGTTGTCCAGTCAAAATAAAACGATTATGTTATTATATTGTATAACGTGTAATAATATCTTATATAGCAATAATGTGCTCATATAATTCTAGTTCTAATTTGTAGATGTATGTAACAGCCTGAAGCAGATAATCAACCTTGTAAGTTGATATGTATATACATATATATGTTCTCCATCAGCCACAACAAGGAAGTTTATCTACGTCTGTCGATTTCAAACGCATCGATTTCGAAAACTATAAACAGTAAATTTATCGGTTTAAAGTTTAAAACAATACTGAAAATAAGTTGTACAGATACAATTTAAAACTTATTTGTCACATAGTTTCTGTGACGTGAATTACAGGATAGCGTCAGTCGACCTCTTCTACCTAGATTATTCATGTGTATACATGTACATCTGTTGATAATACATGCATACATTCACATAATATCAGCAGCGACGTGTAAGAACTTGCTTATTTTCCATTGTACAGTGGCGTCAAACGTGATAATGATAATGATCGTAATAATGTACAATAAGTGATTAGAAGCAAAGGCGAAACACGTGCCGAATGCTAGTTGGGGGAAATGGAACGAGTGCACTCGACTAGGATATACCTCAAGTCAAGCACATAAAATGTTCATATACATATACATATATATTCCACATTGGACATTTGTATGTGCCGAGATGAGTAATCAGAAATTCTATGCTTGGCATATCAGAGCTTGGGTATATACAATGCTCTCAATTTAAGCCTTAGGGAACGCAATCGTGGGCGTGGCGACTGCATGTATGGAAACAAGTTCATTAATCGTTCTTTTAAAATATTTAAAATAACTTTATGTTAAAGATGTTAAGACTTATTCATTATTTTATTTTTTTGGTCCTTTTTAAATTTGTCAAGCTAATAGCTTTTTACTCGTTTTTTTTTTATTTTATTTGTTTTCATTATCAAATATGTTCAATAATTATATGTTAAAAACGCATAAATATATAATAAAAATAATATATACATAAAAACTTATATTTTTTCTATTAATTATTTTGTCATTCCCAAAATTCGTCGGTTTGTAAAATTATTTAAAATGAAATCCAACTTGAGAAATATATCGATTGAGTATCGATGTAGTGCGTGTTTGTATGTAAGTATGTACGCTTATGATATGAATTCATCGCACACCGATGCAACTATAAGCGATATAACCGCCCATCGCTAGCAAATGCAAATGCAGTGTACATAAATACATAAGTTTGTACACATGCACAAATTAGTGTCAATTGGACTTACATATGGCAGAAAAATACGCCCTCGTCAAAATCAAATGTCATGCGCCCACATCAAATGTTGCCTGTCTTGATAAGGGATCAAAGATAATGCGTACAAAACAAATATTGCGGCTGACATATTGTGCTATGACTCGACCAAACACATCCATATGTACGTATGTATGTACATCAACGTATATGGCGGTGGTGACTAATGCAGAGTGGACTCGCGAATTTCTTATCACGAACTGCATTCTAACATTCAAATTTATACTTTAGACAATTAAATGCGATAGAATGGGTCTAAACAAGCCACGTGCCTATATATTCAGGTATGTACTTGACCCAACTGTCAAACAGATGTACATGCAAACATGCGTACATACAAACATATGTAAGTATGTGTTAACATAGCAACGTCCTTCGTGGCAAGACAACAGCGAATTTTTTTTGGCAAGGCGAAAACTGTTGGCAGTGTTGCGGAAGTTTCTATTTCCCTACACTTTACAAAATGACATAAATAAACATTAAAAAAAATAGATTTAAAAAAACAATAATCACACTTGTGAGCTTAGTGTACAAGGCATACATACATACACGTACAAGTAAGTGCTAATAAAATGCGAAGGTTGTATGTATGTATGTATGTACATACATTGCAGTACGTAGTTGCGTATTTTGTCTACTGCTATTTTAGCGCAGACTTCGTTTCTTTGGCTTTCGTTTTCTTTGCTTGAACTGCGATTTATTTTGTATTTTACGCGACATGGCAACGTCTGTTCTGTGACATTGCCTATAAAGGCACTCGCAAACACAATCTTACATTTACGGACACGCTTGTGTGCGCGCGTGAGAAACAGAGAGAGAGACGGTATGAGAGTATGAGTGCGGTGGTGAGCTCAGCATTGCGCTCATGTTGAAATTTAGCTGTTAATAGTGGTGAATAAGCGCGCGTGAGCAGCACGACGTCGCGACGTAGGCGAAAATGAAACAAATTTTTTCATCAGAAATGCTTAAGTAATGCACTTACTTTGAAAGTGTTTTTGTTGCTAGATTTGTAGTTATTGCAAATAGCTAAACATTTGAAACAAAAACGCCAGTTTTGTTTGAATCACAGTTGTAACGAATTTTTTTTAATGGTTGAGGTTGATTTCTTCTCTTTCACAAAGAATACATATATGTAAAAATTGCTAATAAATTATAAGCTTTTCGTGGAAAATTGCACAAAGCAGGGGCAAATACAAATTATATATATATGTATATCACAAATTTATGGTTAACTTTTTTATTTGAAATAAACTAAATTTTTCTTGCACACAACGCACACGACGGCGACAACGTTGGCAGCGACGCTGGCGCGCAGTTAACAGTTGCGTTTGATTAGCGCTCGACGATTATTTGTAACAAAAATTGTAAATGAGTTACGAATTATGCCAAATCAACACGGCGCGCACACACACAGACACAAAGCCAGCCAGCGAAGCAGACAGAGACTCAACGCGTGTATTGTATTGTGGATGACAGTTGTAGTTGTAGCAAAACCCAACGTGGATTTGATCCTCCAAACTCGATGTGAAGTCTCCAAGGTTCAACGCACGAATGAAACGGCAAAGCAAAACGCAAAACAGTCGAGTAAAAATGAAATTGATTATGTTATACTCAAAATGCAATGTTGTTAACGCAACAGAATCTGTAAACGAAAAATGATTTGTCACAAACTATTCTTACGTTTTGCAAAGGGTCTATTGATGTCTATTTTATGTTTATATTTTTTAGATCGTACCTACTATATTTGTACGTATTTCCTTACACCCAGATACCTTTACTACGGTTTTATTTCCTCAAAAACGATTTAACAGTTTTACCTAACAGTGAGTTGAATAGCGTAGCATTAAAGCCACACGTATGCATATACATATACATGTGTAATATGTACATATAGGCATTGACGGAAGTGAGAGCAAAATAATACACTCAGTATGTGCGCAAACTAGAGAATTTGACTAGCTGTGGAGAAAACATACAAGGAAATATTCTGTACATGTACGTATGTATTCATATATATATATATATATATATATATAAAAGTAGCAGATATTAGTGATAAAACACCAAGAAAAATAAACTACATACATATATACTGTATATATTGCCAAATTAGATTAAAATTGTTGAACAATAAAAAAAAATAAAAAAAAACCACTTAAATAGAAGTGTTGAAATTTCGACCAACAAAGATGAAATCTCCGCCTCTCGGTCAATTAACGGTTGCAGATCCCAAAGTTGTGTTTATGTGTTTTATGCTCATTTTTTGTTTGTTAAGAGACCACAAATCTTATTGCAATTTTATTAAAAATATATATATAATATTTTTAGTGTTTTCCATTCAGCCAAGTAGACCTAGAAGTTAGATTTTTATATTAAATTCATTTATTGTTATATTTCTTAATACAAATAAATTTAAATTAATTAAGCAACAGGGCTTAACAACAAAAATATATATATAAATTGTACCTGCTCTTCCAATTCTAAGTATAAATATGTGCATATGTAAAAATATAAAAAAACAACAAAATTTCTAGGCTGGCGAAGATTTAATACCCTTAATACCCGACATATTCATCAGCCTTTTTCAATAAAGGCTTCATAAATATTCCAGTCTTTCTATAGTTAGAAATTCAATCTGGCCCACTCCGTAACATGTGTCTACATACTGCCAGCAACCAAAATAAGCGTCTATAAAATTACATTGTATGTATTTATCTAATCTAATTGCCCCTAGAACTGAGACAAATTTGCATAGAATCAGACAGAATGTATATCTGTATATAGAAAATCTTGGATTGGTATTGTCTCATTTAATGCGTTACACACTTCGTGAAAAACTTATAATACCATTATCAAGGGTATCAAGATTGTAACAAGTTACAAACATGTACATACGTACATACATACATACAATGTTCACCATGGGCAGAGACCAATGCAGTGCTTGAAAGAGAGAAGCAGAGTAAGTTGTTTATATTATTGTAAAAAAATTTAGGATACTTTTCAAATATACAATGCGCCAAAAAAAACTTATATAAATATAAACAGTCAGAACGTTGTTTATTTAAAATTTTAGCTTAGCGACGACACAATTTAGACGACGCCATATTGTAGCCACACGTAAACTGTGAGAGAGAGCAAGGGTGAGAGCTATTGAGATTGAGAGCAGTTGCTGTTATTGTCATGTTGCTGGCATTGCCATTGTGTTTTTGTTGCTGCGTCATCAATGCAAACTGCGCACTTTTATGAAATACGTATGTTATTAATTTCAATATCTACGATATAAAAGCACACATAAAGCATACAGCAGGCAGGCAGGAAATAACACAAAAACGTTTCTGATGTTAGTTGGTCTTTTGTTAGTTTCACTGCGAGCTTGAATTTTGTAATATTTTACCCGTTGCGAAGGTGTGGTGAA
This sequence comes from Drosophila colorata, assembly GCA_035041545.1. NCBI lineage: Eukaryota > Metazoa > Arthropoda > Insecta > Diptera > Drosophilidae > Drosophila > Drosophila colorata. The sequence goes on along the minus strand of JAWNLD010000680.1, from coordinate 1,967,716 downwards.
TTTCAGTAGACAGGTTAACATTTTTAATGCCTGCAATTAGATTTTTGTTTTTTTTGTTTTGTTTTTGTTTTGGTGCATGCCCGTTGCGAAGGTGTGGTGAATTTCAGTAGACAGGTTAACATTTTTGATGCCTGCAATTAGATTTTTGTTTTTTTTTTTTTGTTTTTGTTTGGTGCATGTACACTTTTATTTATTTGTATATGTACATATGTAACTCAGAGTGGCAATTCATTTATTGTTCGGCGGTCATCGTGTTATGCGTCGGAAAACTAAAGTTTACAAGTGCAAGCAATTCATATTATATAAAAAGCTGCGCATATGATGTACAAATGTATGTACGGATGTACATATATAATTATGCATTCTTACTTATATGTACATAAATACATATATTAGTATTTTAATAATAGTAAATTTGTACATTTTTCTTTAGTCATATTCGTACATTTATATATAACGCGTTTGAATTTGAGTGAACCTGTTCACATATGACGTATGAATATGTATGTATTAGTATATATGTATGCATATATTCATACATAATAAATATGTAAATATGTATACAACAAACATATGTATAAGTCCATGTTAACGAACTGTAATGTTGTGAGACTCACATTTTGTGCTAGCTTTGAAACAGCTTACTTATTTGAGGCAATAAATCAAGCAATACTCATACATCTGTATGTATGTATGTTTTGTGTTTGTACGTGTGTTTGATTATTTGTTTGCATACGTATGTACATCGCTTTAAAAATAAATCAAAGCGATTAAGTTCGTGTGTTGTGTACGTGCATAGGTATAGGTATAGGTTTGCATGGAAGTTTGTATGTATGTACTTATTTAAAACTATCAACAGCAGACGGCAGCTTTTCTGTAGAAAACGAAAATAATTTCCTGTTTGATATGTATGTACATATACATATATGTACATGTATGTAAAATAACAGCTGAGAAAATGGAAGAGACAGAGAGAGAAAGTTAGTTAGAGTAGGCCAGACACAGCACTTGATTTCGTCAGTTTCGAGATCGCAGAGAAACAAAACATTGTTTTGTTGAGCAAAGCCAAAATTTAGCAATAACAACGATTAGTCACCAAGAGCGCAACTAGCGGCCGTGGTGAAAAACTTGCTTGCCCTCAGATAACAGCAACTGAGAACATCAACACAACACACCAAAACCGAAAATACATGCATAGGCAACCAACGCAGTTGTGTGTGTGCCTTTCCGTTGCTGCCGCAGTTTGTGGGGGTGTTTTACTGAGGTGAACGACGCGCCCCACGCACAACACCAACAACAGGCAAAGGGACGATGTCATGACATCTTTGCGGAGTGGAGGCAGCGTTGCACTTTACACACCGCGTCTCTGTCTGGCTCGCGTGCTAGAAGCGAACCGCATTACAGTCTCAATGGAAATGCGCAGCAGATGCCCAAACACAAAGCGACTGCAGCGCTGCGTAAAAGACGCGGCGGCAGAAAGAGAATCCAGGCAAGGTTGATTAACGTGCCCGAAACACAATTGAGCGTTATTTTAGCATTAGCACTCTCTTGCCCGATTCTGTTTTGGGGCATTCAACTTGGACAGGTGCGAGACATGTAGTCAGTAGCATTTACCGTTGCTGCGATCAACAGCTGTGCAGGAATGAGTGGCGAATAGAGGGAGAGCAACAGATGCACATGCACATGATCATGCACATCAATCAGAACTTGACAGCGACGCGCAATTTATTAAACTGCGAATTTTGCGAAACTGCGTAGCGAGTGAGCGAGACAAAAGCAACCACACATACATACATATATACAGATTTAGCTATGTACTATATATACAAAATACATACCTGTATGTACAAATAAACTGCGTTGAAATGAAAGTGAAAGTTAGTTATTGACTCCTCGTTAACACTTCCCACTGAGGACTTGCATTTGTACATATGCAATCGTTATTTAGAAATACAAAATAAAAATAAATAAATAAAGCAATTAAAAACAGTTAATTGAACTTTGGTTCGCGTTCAAGCTTTCTTTGTGTGTGGCATTTGCACATACAGATCATATGTGTGTACTCTTGTTTGTATGGGGCGTCATTTCTGTGCATTACCCCACTTTGCCTGGTGCTGCTCATTATTTTTGTTGTTGATGACCAGACGGTCAAAAGCTGATTGTTTTTGGTTTTACGGTCGTCGACATATTGCGACAGTTTTCCTTTTATTGTTAACAGTGTGACCACGAGACGGAAGCCAAAAAATGTAAATTATTTAAGTTGAGAATACTAGTTTCTAAGCAACGGATATTTTTTAAATCTTGTATAATTTGTGTTTATTTTCAGGACGTATTTTTTTAAAAAATGAATTTGAATAAAAATATCCAGGTTTTGCTTGGTATCTGTGTTCGTCGCATTGTTCTAAACCTAAAAGGAATATTTTAAAATTATTATTTAAAGTAAAATCTAAAGATGCTTTTGTTTTCTTTATTGAGATATAGAGTTAAAATATCTGCTAGAAAATTCAAATTACCGCAGCTTCTGAACTCTGCCAATAGAGGTTTTTGGGATGGAAATATTTCGTTGTAGTGGAAAACAAACCGCGTTTAAAAGGAAAAGCGGTTCAGTTCGGGTTTGGGTTGGGAAGCCGGTTTGGTTTAAATTTCGGTATATAACTTTGTTATTGGTTCAAAACCGGATTACAGCCTTAATGTGAACTGAGTCTGAATATTTTTTAAAGTTTTTTTCATAATAGAAAAATCGCCCGAAAAATGAAAAAATAAGCTAGAATTCCTTTAAATTTGGGTATGATTGCAATATATTATTTTGCATTATGACGACGGTGGTTGTATATAAAAATATGTTATGTAAACACACATTAAGACAGAGATTTCATCAACAACAAAAAGTTTGATTAAATAAACATACATACACATATATTTGAATGTGTGTAAGTGGACGGAATGAGACTTAAAAACTATGCAGATTCATGTAAAAATATTGCAATTTGCAATTCGTGCTTGATATGTACTCGACATTGGTAAAACGCTCTAAGGCACTAACTGGTGAGAGTGGAATGTGTACAGAAAAGCGCGTTTGGGTTGCCCTCCATCGTAACCTTCCAGCGGACGGTATCTTTGTGCTCTGTATGTGGCCAATACATTGTCTAGCCCACCGGCATTGTGGATACAGTGCTGTGGGGTGTTGTGGGACGCGATCCGGCCAGTGAGTTAGCTGTGGACGCGTGCAGCGAGGCCATGGTGCCCATCTGGAATGACGCAGTCAGTTGAACGCGCTCTTGCGGTGCCAAAGAACAACAATAAAACTTACACGCAAATGCGCCAGATCCTCCAGCTTTGTCAGATCCACGAGTTCCAGGAACAGCGAATATACAACGGCCCAGCCATAAATCGAGACCAGACAAAAGATGCTCCAGAGCAGCACCATTACGATATTGTATGCAAAGTACAGATCATTAACAATAGCGAAGAAGATGAGAGCTAAGGCACGCCAAACGGTGAAGATGGCAAAGGTCCACAGCCAGGGCATCACCTTTCTCTCGTACTCCTGTGAAGGGACAACAATGGCACAGTACCATTTAAAATTTTAAGTAAATTGTCGAATAAGTGAGAAATTAGATTTAACGATTTTTGCTGTTTGCTACTTGTGTTACCCTTTTGCTCGGTAAGCGTTTCTGTGATCCAAGTCTTTCTTGCTTTAAGACATGAGTGAAATGAGAGTGAAATGTTGCCAAACCGATACAAGAAAAGCAAAGAAAAGAAAAGAGAAAATGATGAACTTACCTTGCGCAGGGCGACACAGAGTAAAACACTTGTAACAAAATTGATGAGCGCCATTATCAGTGAGAACAAAGCGAATACGATCAACATGTTGCGCACTAGAAGCAAAGCCCCAAAGGATTATGAAATGGGATAAATTCAATGATTAATAGCCAAATAGGTACCGTGCTTATTGCCCACATATACAAACTCGTAGGATATGATATAGTAGCCATAGTGTGTGGAGCCCGGGGCAGCCATGGCGTAGCAGTAGATGTCGAAGATGGTCGTGCCAATGGTAAAGAGGGAGAGAAACTGCAAATAAGCATGGGTAATCGGAAGTATATATCAGAAGCAAAACGTTAGGCCCAGGACCTACGACAGCGAACAGGCCTATCAGCATGGCGCCCTTCTGTATGTCAATGTACTGGTTGTTCTTCAGCAGGGGCCTCTGGTACCAGGGAATGCGCACGCTTCGTGTTGAGCGTGACATTTTTGAGTGCAGGTTCGTAGAGGATCTGCAAGGATAGAGGACATGTGCTATATAACTGCTGGCAATTGGTGAGTCTCGCTGCATACCTGCCCGTCGCATGGGAGTACATCGAGGGATTCGATCGGTAAGTGGAGGGCGTTTTACGGCCGTAGTTCATTGTGAAGCCTTTGAAGTGACGTCACGCGCTGCAGGCTAATCAAATGTGGGTTCAACACCGCACACGGATGGCTGCGAATTAGAGATATTTGAACTGTGGTCACATTCATGAATTCACAAATCTGTCAACGGGCGTGTCCGATTAATTTGTTGTTTTGGGTGTGTCAATTGCCAGGCTGAAGCCCAGCTTAAATGTGCTTCGCCTGGCAGCTGGTCGAACAGTCGTTAACACTTTTTTTGACATCAGTGTTGCATGGTTGAGCACTCGCCTTTGTTTGGTGCACCTTAATACTCCGTTAACTGTTTATTTACCTATAAAATGTAGAATTTAGTTGCTTCGCTACGCATCGACAACAACAAACACACTGAATCACAAAAGTGCTGCCCATACAATGGCTTAGCGTTGCTTCGGAGCACTCCACGGTGGCACAACTGTTTGCAACAAGTGTGTCGATTGTGACGACTATCGATTGGCATTCGCCTCAGCTGTGTGTCGACGTTCGCTGTGACTGGCGCATGTATTGTTATGGTTTTTCCAAATTTGAACGCAAAAGCATAATAACGCATAAACTTCAAATTTATATTTTCATGGCCTTATAATTGTTGAAACATGTCACTGCCGCGGATAACGGATTATGAAATACTGGAGAAACTGGGCGTAGGCAGCTACGCATCCGTCTACAAGGCGCGGCATAAAGTGAGCAATGCAAACCAATTATTCCACGAATTCATTTATCTCAATTTCTTCCTGTAGAAGCAGCGCACTTATCATGCCATCAAATACGTGGAAATGTCCACGTTGTCGCAGACCTCACGCGAGAATCTGATAACGGAAATACGCCTGCTGCGCGACCTCAAACACAAGTACATTGTGACGCTTCAGGATTTCTTCTGGGATGACAAGTGAGATATATTATGCTGTTTACAGGTAATGATAATGACAATGCGACTCGCTTCCCATTCAGGAACATCTACATTGTACTGGAGTATTGCAATGCAGGCAACCTATCCGCCTTCATCCGCACCAAGAAAGCACTGCCGGAGTCAACATGCCGCTATTTTCTGCGCCAGCTAGCTGCAGCGGTTCAATACATGCGCGCCAATGAGATTTCGCATTTCGATCTCAAGCCGCAGAATCTTCTGTTGACACGTGGTGCCAATAATGTCTCTCTAAAGGTTGCGGACTTTGGGTGTGTATCTGAAAGAGAAAACTAATTGCAAACTGTGATCCTTTCATGATCGACGTTTTGCAGATTTGCGCAACACCTGAAACTGGGCGAAATAAATGAACAGCTGAAAGGCTCGCCGCTTTACATGGCGCCGGAGATTGTGCGCAAGCATCAGTACGATGCCAAGGCCGATCTTTGGAGCGTTGGGGTCATTCTGTATGAGTGCTTGTTCGGCAAGGCGCCGTACAGCTCCCGCACCATCGAGGAGTTGTTGTTGCGGATACGCAAAGCGGAGCCAATTGTGCTGCCCCCGAATGCGCGCATCAGCAACGAGTGCCACGATTTGTTGCGTCGACTGCTGGCTCATGAGCCTGCACAGCGCATCTCCTTTGCGGATTTCTTTGCACATCCGTTCTTAGATCTCAAAACTTTCCCCTCGGAGCAGACGCTGAAGAAGGCCATTGACTTGGTCACGCAGGCGGTGGAACATGATGAGAAGCATAACTACAAGGAGGCCTACTATTTGTATTGCAGCGCACTACAATATTTTGTACCGCTCATCACCGAGGAGTCCGACTCCAGCCGGCGGCAAGAGCTCCGCAATCGTGCTCTGGCCTACATGAAACGCGCTGAGGAGATCAAAAATGTCATCATTGAGGATGAGTATGAGCTGCTGGCGCAACGGCAAAAAAAAACCAGCGCTGCGACAGCTGCCGAAGTTCATCAGCCAAGCACTTCCCGGATGATGGAAATGCTTGAGCCGGACGCGCGCTATAAACAGCTGTGTATGACATTTTCATTATACTTCAAGTTGATCAGAAAACAACATTTTTTATCCATTAGTTCATTTAATAGTTAATAGTTCAGTGCAATTGTAGAGAGGGAAGTAGTGCGATTTATTTAACTTATCCTTCAAAAATGACTTGTTTTAAAAAGAGTATAACTTTCTTATTATTAAATACCTTTGAGCAGCATGTGTAATTTTTAATACTCGTTACTGCGATTTTTGTGTAGACTCTAATCTAAAGCTTGTCTGAAAGCTCTTAGATATGCGACATTACTATACGAAAATATATATAACAATAGCATGACACATTTAATTTGTTAGCATTATCGCTATTATCCAATTCCCATAGTTCTACTATCATATTTATTTAAAAAATAACTGAAAGTCGAAGTAAAAAGTAAAATAAATGTTTTTCAGTTGCTCTATCGAGCTCGAGTCCTTCTCTGAAGACTGGCCTGGAAATCGGGCGCCAGGGCGAGCTGTATCTCTACGAGCGCAAGCTGGACTCTGCCTTGGAGTCATATACGTCGGCGTTGGGCATTTTGGTACCGTTTGTGAATAATGAGCCAAAAGGCGAGCGACGCAATTTGCTGCTGCAACAAGTGAGTTCTGGGACTGCTGCTGTGTTGTTTCAGTCATATATCCTTATCGTTTCAGCTGGAGTTCTGGATAAAGGAGGCCGAGAGCATTAATAGTATTTTAAGCGCCAAGCATTTGGACGAGGAGGAGCAAAAGATGTCTACGGTACGCAGTTGTAGTATACAGTAGAAAGTTGATGGCGCCTGGCGCGCATTTGTTAAAATATTTTTGTAGACCGATGTCAGCATCGCTTAGTGAAGTAGCGTAGTTACGTATTATATATTATATAGCTGCAAATGTATCTGCGTCTGAAGTAGATAATGCGGTGGCTGACGTAATTTGTTCTGTACTACAATCTAGCCCAGGATCTCTTTGACTCACATTTTTCGATCCAAGAAGCGTTGTCTAACATTTGTTAATCTTTTACCTGTATTTAACTATCATTTTTGGATATTAGCAGGCATGACTAATCACTACGGGGAGCTTGAATCTTCCGTTTGATAGGTGCTCGTTCCTTGGTTTCGAGCGAGTCCTTTCAGTGGCTTGTTAGTCGAGTCTGCTAATAACTAGAACTATTGAGAATTACACGTCACTTAATTATAAATCTACTAATTTTAAGCACAACCTACACAGTTTCACATTCCAGCAATACTACCACAATTCCTGCGGGACATCAAGCCACAAATATATTTGTTTTTATGCATTGTGATTAACTTAATTAAAATGGTTTAGTCGAAGATTTGCGTCAAATATAGATACAAATGATTGCTATTAAGTTGCTTTTCTTTTACCTATTGTATTTCAGACTCCACTTTTCCCACATTATAGACGTCCAGGTGTTCCTCTTGTCTTCATTACTATGGTCTCTAGACGTTTTTTCTTGGTTTTGCATTGATAGCCTGGTGTTGACCGGTATTCCTTATTATTCCTTTCCCAAACAGTGAATCTTCGACGTAGGTCAGCAAAGCATCGACTAGCTTTGTACGGAGCTCTATTGTGACGTCCTATCTAGGATTGATCCTAGAAAAGCGATTCAACTCTGATTTTTTCAAATGCTTTTGACTACAAAACTTAAATGGCTTTACCCCATAATGGTTTACTCTATAATAACGCTCTATAAGCATGCTGGTTCACCTCACGGTTGCCCTGCGCATATGCTGTCCCCGCTCATGTACAGAGTTCAAGCCCATTTAGAATGAAGCTAACATGTGGGTTCCTGACAACAATCACATACCACGCTGGTCTTCTTTGAAAATGTTTCTGACACCAGGATGTGAAATTCGGGACTCTTTGTTCAAACCGCATGAAATGTTTTAGTTTGATAGTTTGACATCTATTGATTTCTTTTGGAGGATTACCTCGAGATTGGAGCGGTTTCCTGAAACTAGCTTTATCTTGTTTTTTAACAACATCAACAGAGAGAATCCCTTTAGGGTCCGGAATAAGCTATTGTCTTCGGCAATGAAGTTCGGCTCGATATTTAGAGGAGGTCATTAGAAAACTGCCTACCAATTTTGGTGACAAGCTCCAAAATTGTGGGATATATGGATTTTCACGGCTTACCCTCCCCAAAAAATAAGGATTTCATCGAATTGCCACGCTCCCCGTCGGCGTATCCAAAACATTTTTGTGCGATCTTTAGACAAGATCATCAACAAAAACCCAATATACTTTTCACTTCATGAACGAGTATAAAAACAAAGATACCTCTTAACTGTTTTAAAATGGGGAAGTTAGTGTAATCTAAATGATAAACAAAGCAAAAGTGGTAATAATTAAAGTAAAAGAAAAGCAAAATAATCATGTAGTAAAACCCAAGTACAATTAATTTATGAATCTAAATCTGAGAGGCTTGGTGAATCGTGCTCTTTTGTACTTATTTATTACACACTTATCGCTGGTCATAAATAAATAGCCTATTGGCAGCGGCTACTAAAATGCGTCTTGCCTATAAAAGGCGCTATTCGAAGCGCTGTCCGGCAATAGTTAGCTCGTGACACCGCGTACCGATAATATGATTTCATCAAGATTTGGAATGTGCGCTCTTCTGCTACTGGGCAGTGCAGGCGTCTATGGCGCCCCTCCGATGGGTCGTGTGGTCAATGGAACGGATGCCACAGTGGAGAACTATCCCTTTGTGGTGAGTTAGGCGGATCTGAGGAATAAAACCGTGTTTAGTTTATAATATATACTGAATATATGTATATATTTATATCGTGCTATGCAGATTTCCTTGCGCAGTGCCAGTGGCTCGCATTCCTGCGGTGGTTCCATCGTCTCGAACCAGTTCGTGCTGACAGCGGCGCATTGTACGAACGGACGCAAAGCCGAGCAACTCTCCGTTCAGTACGGCGTGACCAATATCGGAGCCAACGGACCTAATGTGGTTGCCGTCAAGCGCATCATTCAGCACGAGCTCTACAACCCATACAACAACTACGCCAATGATATTTCCTTGCTGCAGGTGGCGGAGCCGTTCAAGTTTGACTACAAAACCGTCGCCCCCGTGAAGCTGCCCGCTCTTAACTTTGCCACACCACAGCTGGAGTCCGGCGGAGAGGGTACCCTTGTTGGTTGGGGCCTGAATGCGGTAGGTTCTTGGATGCCAGCTGCCAGTGAACTCTCCTCAATCTCCCTAATTTTCTACATTGCTTAGACTGGCGGCAAGATACAGACTAACCTTCAGCAGGTGCAGCTGAAGGTATATTCCGATGAGGAGTGTGTGGCGCGTCACAAGGGATCCACGGATCCGCGCTACCACATTTGCGGCGGCGTTGATGAGGGTGGCAAGGGGCAATGCAGTGGGGATTCTGGCGGTCCCTTGTTGTTCGATGGACAGCAGGTGGGAGTTGTGTCCTGGAGTATCAAACCCTGCACCGTGGCACCTTATCCTGGTGTTTACTGCAAGGTCGCCAACTATGTCGACTGGATTCAACAGAGCCAAATAATATTGGCCTAGGTACTCAAATAAAATGAGCGCACATTCTTCTTTTTACCTGCCTCGTTATTTGCTACGCTTTTGCGCTAATCCCGTTGTTAAAAGTCGTTATCGCTTCGTGCTTATCGATGGCGGTCGCGCTTAGTAAATCAAAGTATTGTTAAATGTCATCTTTTAAATGGTTTACCCAGCACTGAGAAAAACAAGAAAGAGTGCTCTAGTCGGGATTGCCCGACTATTTATATTTGCATTAGAATAGTGTCACATGGAAAATTGAGGCACAAGGGAAATTAGTGGTCACTGATCACTGGTCGGTAGATGGCGATTAGTTGCCAGACTTTTTCGTATTTTTAAATTTGTATGTGGCTGTTTGCGATTGTGCACTTGTCTTATCTGGTGCAGTATAAAATGCAGCTAAAATTATTATGTTAATTATTTATTTATCTGTAAGCACTCTTGGACAAAATAATATGGCAGATTATTCTTTTATCAAACAAAGGATTACCTAGAAATATCAGAAGAAAACAAATTTCTTAGCATTTATGTAAGATATTTCTTATAGTTAAGATTAATTAGATAATGTGGTTCATAATACAAAGTTAGTTGTGAGCGATCTATCAACGTTTTTAATTCCACTTTCTGCTCCTACCGACAACAACCGACGACTTCTCTGTACGACTTTCGACTTCCTTCTTCTCTATCGACTCTGACGACTTATCGATAGGCTGCAGTTATCCAAAATGTTAACTAACAGGGTAGTGTTATCTCTTTGACACTTCTGTACTTTACATTCGGCCCTCCTGATCCTCCTCATCTGTCCCAGATGATAATATCTCGTCGTTCTCTGACATAAAGCGCCATAATTTCATGTTATCACTGCTAGCTGCTGTGATATTTGGTCCCTCGACATTTGCCACCTTTCTGACGTCATAGCGGCCGTTTCGTTTGATTTTGGTAACTTCTTATGGACCTAAATACTCGCTAGCCAACTTGCGTCCTGCAACGAACTGCGTTCTCTTGATCGCAACCAGATCTCCCATACTGTAGCCGTGCTCAGCTCGTCGTTTTCTATCATAATTGCGCTTGTAGACTTGTTGCGCTTGTACGATGTTGTCTTTGACTTGGTTACGCAGCTTCTGACGCTCGTCGCTGAATTGCGCAACCAACTCCTCGTTGAGTACCTCCAACAGTCGATCCTCAGCTTGGCTATGCATCTTCGTACCAAACATGACCTCGAATGGTGACGACTTTAACGTTGCATGCACGTACGAATTAATCGCCTTCTGGACCTGGGGCACATACTTGTACCACTTCGTTGACTCATGCCTTGACAGCTTCGCGATGATACCCAAAATTGAGCGGTTTACTCGCTCAATCTGGCCGTTGCCTCTCGCCACACCTGTCGTTGTCCAGACATGCTCTACTTTGTTGTCGTGGAGAAACTCGCTGAAAGCGCTGGATGTAAACGCTGATCCTCTGTCGCTAATTATGCGTTTGGGGAAACCAAACACCGTTGACCAGTCGCTGAGCCTCTTGATAACCTCTTCATAGCCAGTTGATTTGGTTGGAAACAGCCATACAAATTTGGAAAACGCATCTACAACTGCCAAAATGTATTTGTATTGCTTGGCTGTTCCGTCCATTGGCCCCAAGTGATCAACGTGCAGCGTGTGTAGTGGCGTATCTCCTTTGTCTATGCAGTGCAGATAGCCCTCTTGTTTGCCCAACTTTTTACTGAAAAGAATACAACTGATACAGTTAGCAATCAACTTTGATACCTTTCCCTCAAGGTGAGGAATCCAGTATTGCTGCTGTATTGCGTGCATTGTCTTGACTGTTGAGAAATGACCAACTTCGTGTGCTCCTTGGATAACCTCTTGTTCCATTCGCTTCGGAACAGCAAGCAACTCATTGCCATTAACGACTTTAAACAGTAGACCACCTTTAAGCTTGTAGTCTTGGTATTGGCGTTGCTTCAGGATCTCTACAACGGCTTTGATGAAATCGTCTTCTTGTTGTGCCTTTTTTATACGAGCTATTAGTTCGGTCGTCACGAACATGCACGCCTGTGGAAAACGGCTGAGACAATCCACGTGTCTAATTCTATCGGCTGGTCGATGTACTGCTTTGAATGTGAAGTCCTCCATATACAAAATCCACTGGGAAACTTCTCTCGGTATGTCTGCTTTAGTTGTTGTCTGCTTAAACGCCACACAATCAGTAACAAGATCAAATTGGATCCCCAACAGATAGTGGCGAAACTTCTTCGGAGCGAGGTAGGCTGCCTTAACTTCTAAGTAATAACTGTGACGCTTAGACTCAGCTTCTGTTGTTTTTCTGCTCCAATAATAAACCGGATGAAAACTGTCATTAAACTTCTGCAGCAACAAAGCCTTCCTTGGATGCATCCGTGTGGAGTTCAGTTGGCGCTTCCCGTGAATAAATATTTAGTACCGGCTCCATAGCCAGTAGCTGCTTTAATCTTCGTAGCGCGTGGTTCTCTGCTTCGCCAATATTGAACACCACTTCTTTCCTAAGTAGATTCGTGAGCGGCCGTGCAACTTGTGCGTACCCAGGAATGAATTTTCTGAAGAAACCTGTGAGTCCCAGAAAAGCTTGAACTGCTTTAATGTCCTTAGGCGTTGCAAAACGGCTGACTGCTGCTGTCTTCTCTTTGCCGGGCCAGATTCGACCGTCTTCGATTATATGGCCAAGAAAGCTTATGCGTGGCTGCATGAAGCTACACTTCTTCCATTTTATCTTTAGACCATATTGCGCGGCTGTCTCTAGAACCAACTTTGTTTTCTGCATGCATATATCCGGTGACTCGGCGTAAACAATTATGTCGTCCATATAAAGCTGCATAACATCAGAATTGATTAGTTCTTGAAAAATATAATTTACGAACCGAATGAACGCAGCTGGCGAGTTTTTAAAGCCAAAAGGCGCCTTGTTAAACTCGAACAGCCCCTCTTTTGTGACAAACGCTGTATACGGTTTGCTCTGCTCCTCTATGAAAGAACCCATTTTCTAGGTCCATTATGGTGAACCATTTGGACTGCTGCAACTTCTCCAAGATCTCTTCCATCATCGGTACAGGAAAGCAATCTATCAAGACCATGCTCTTCAACTATCTGTAGTCTATGCAAACTCGCAGCGTTCCATCCTTCTTTTTAACGACGACAACTCTACTCGCTACGTTGGAAGACGACTTTCGCACGGTTCCTTGCTCGACCCATTCCTCGACTTGTTTCTTCACTGCGCTGGATTCGTCAGCTGCTAGACGACTCGGTGAATGATGAAACGGCTTAATCACTCCGTCCGGAACTATCTTCAGTTGAATTGGGCACAGTTTTGCAGCTTCTGTGGGCGTCTGGTAGCTGCTCGACATCTTTGCGATATTGCGGCGGAACTATAAAAGAAGATTCTTCGGTGACATTATAAATAAGAGTATATTCATCTTTCGGCATCGGGTCTGCATCTAGCTTCAAAAACGTGTACCCTTGCTTGTCGGCGATCAAACGAAACTTTTTGATGAAATCATGCCCCAACAGAGCATCGTAATCGATCTGATTATTGGGTACAACTAAAAACTTCTGGTCCGTCTGCAACTTGTCCACCATAACCTCTGCGTTAAAGCATCCAATAGGCTTTGTTGTTGTATGGCCCAAACCGCGCAACGTGGATGTGCTTTTAAAAAGCTTAACGTTTTTCATGTTCTTCACGACACTCTCTTTAATTATGGTTACATCCGATCCTGTATCTATGAGACAATCAACTTTAGAGCCATTTATTTGAACTTCTTTTATGCGAGTGCGATCAGCAACGACGCGAACTTTATCAACTTCAATAACTTTATCGGCTTTTTCGGGACAGTTACAAGAGATATGACCGCTTTGATTACATTTAAAACATTTAATTTCGACTGTGCAATCTTTTCGTTTGTGCTCGCCAGATCCACAGTTGAAGCAATATTCTTTTTTACCGCTTTGCATGCTTTGTTGCTTAACACTTGATCTCGGCTGATCTTTACCGTACTTCTTTTCAGATATGCTTAAACGTTCATATATATCAAACTCTTCTTTCAAGGCTCTGAAGGACTTACAGCGATACATAGCACATTTGTATTAGTTTTTTATGTCAAGACCGTTCACAACATGACTTATGACAGCTGCGTCTTCAACATAACCTACTGCTGCAATTTTTTTCATATGTAGCAAATACTCGTGTAGCGTCTCGTTGCTCTTCTTCTTTCTATCTTGCAGCTGCTGATGAATGTCTGCACTGTTGTAGCTACATTTAAATTCTTCGAACAATACGCGTTTCAGCTCATCATAGTCAGACACTATTTCAGCTTCCAGGAAAAGCTTAGCTGCAGCGGTCATCTTTCCCCTAGACTGTGCATATTTTTGTTTATCTGTGAGTTCATACGCGTCCGCATTCTTCTCAAAAATTTCTATCCACTTTTCTATTGGTACAGACTTGCCATCACACTCGCTTATTATTTTTCCAAAATTATCCGGAGCGATTTTCATTTGGTTTTCACGTTGCTCCTCAGAAATTATTTTAAGGCTTAACAGTTGTAGCATTTGCTCAATTTTCGCGTTAATACTGTTTCTTTGATTGTTCTCATTTATATCTGTCATTTCGTTCACACTGACATGCGATGTTTCCAGTCCTTTCTCACTTACACTCGAACGCAACTTTACTCCTGTTTCTCTTGGTTTTGTAGTTTCTACTTTTGTATTCTGCTTCTTTATCGGCGTTTTCTTCATCTTGCGCGTCTTTTTCTATATGAGTCTATACTAACCAAGTAAAGGTTTTGCACAAAAATGACGGCGACACTGAGGCGACTTTTGATTTCACAACTGTTCGACGAAATTACACCACGATCGACTTGTATCAAACTGTGCGTCTCTGGCTATGCTCACAGAATTCGAATTGTTCAACTTAATATTTATAGCTACTTTTAACAACTGTACAACTTTATAGCAGCATATAACAACTTTAGCAACTTTTTCGAAATTCTGCTCTTGCACCAGTCAACTTTATACGATCATTTTAACTCTTTTTCGACACGAACGAGGTCGCAACTGTAAGACGCTCTTTAACTCTGTATTTGACACGGACGAGCCCCCAAAAGTAAGATATTTATTATAGTTAAGTTTAATTAGATAATGTGGTTCATAATACAAAGTTAGTTGTGAGCGATCTATCAACGTTTTTAATTCCACTTTCTGCTCCTACCGACAACAACCGACGACTTCCCTGTACGACTTCCAACTTCCTTCTTCTCTATCGACTCTGACGACTTATCGATAGGCTGCAGTTATCCAAATTGTTAACTAACAGGGTAGTGTTATCTCTTTGACACTTCTGCACTTTACATTTATATACGCCAATATACATAAAACCGCAATTTCATATGTACACACATAAATATATATATAAAACTCAAACTATTAACCTTGTCACAATTTTAATTGTTATCCTAGGTCAGTTTTTGTCTTGCTGTTATTCTAACATTGTGTTAATCATATGCACCAAGCGCAGCGGTTTCTGTATGCACTTTTCGGCGCTAGCGCCACAGCGACCAAATTTAGAAACACCCACCCAAGCCACAAACCATTGTTATAGTCGTTCATTTTTAATTGTTTTTAATTTTAACTGAACGTGCATTTCGTCAAAAACGAAATAGTTGGTGTCGATGATGTCTAACACGCTGTTTAGGTGATATTGTGACCGCGCAGAGGCAAACTTTTTATACTCGTATATTATTATTATTAATACGCATGGTGCTAGGGTACATGTTTTAATTGTTATTAGACAGTGAACGACTATTCCGCAGTCGGTTACACCCGACTGCGACGTTCTCACTTGTTTTTTAATAGCACTTGCTATAGCCCAACAAACAAAGAGCCATTAAATTTGGCACGCAGTTTTTTGATGAACTCTATCATGAACTATCAACCCCACTCTCGCCCCCCATAAATTACAAAAATCTATATTTTATTCAAGATAACAATAATATTCAAGACCGTTTTCGTCTGTGTTAAGCTATTATTATATAGTGATCAGTCGGTTACACCCGACTGCAACGTTATTTGTTGTTACTCCCCGATCCCATTGAAAAAGGGTATAATGGTTTTGTGCAAATGTAAGTAACTGGCAGAAGATTCTTATTCAGGACGACGAGCTGAGTCGATTTATCCATGTCCACCTGTCCGTCTGTATGAACGCGTCGATCTCAGTGATTATAAGAGTTTGAGAGTTAAAGGCTGGTTTTTTAAGTTCGTGTGTTCCAAACACAGTTTTAAAGGGTCATTTAGATTTGGGACATTGTGACCATATTAAAAAACTTTTTTTGTGAAAACTTTTGCAAAGAGTACTCTTAGATCGCTAATCAATTATTTTGACCGCCTTAAATCTTAAGTTCGAATATAAATGATCAACTCTATTCGTTTCGTTTTGAATGCAAATAATGTTTGAATCATATTGAAATGCAGTATGCAACAGCGAAAATGCATTGAATTCATAGCACATAAATAATATTTGTATTAATGCGGTAATCGGTTCTTTGAGATACATTTCATGTATAAGATACATTTCATATAAGCGATTATATGCGTACTAATAAATTTTACATGTTCTACATTTACAGATATTGCTCTTTATTATTTAACTAATTTAAGTAACTGATAAATTATATCTATTAACAAAATCATATTTAATTATGTACATATTTCATGTAGAGTTCTTCTTAAAAATTCATAAAAAAACCCATACCTCGCTTTACGGCCGCCTCTATTAATGGCATCTTTCCTTAGCGTCCTCTGCTTTTTTATATATAAAAATTCAATTATCGGCATATTTTTCGAAAAACGTCAAACATTTTTGTACCTTAAACATTTTTTTTTTAAACATAAATAAAATTTAAAGTTGAATAATAATTGGATATAAATCGCCGGGTTAGTTTCAAACTATTGTTAAAAAATTGATATTTTTTTAAAAAATAAAATTAAGTTACAAAAATGTTTGTCTGATATATATTTCTCATTTTTGATTAATTTTTTAAATGAATTTGAAAAAACAAATTTAGTTTTATAATTTTTTTAATGTAATACAATTGTATGCACTTTTCTGTCTCGATTTACTGCATTTCGTATTACTGCCAACATTTTTGTAACGTATGTATATGCTTAAGTCACTAACAAAATATATATTCAATGTTTGACATATATAGTCTCACATTTCAAACTAAACTAAACTAAACAATCTTTTACTTATTAAATGATTTTTGCTATCACTTTTTTTAAACTTTTTTTTATCAACATTATCCATTTGTTCATTTAAAACTTTATTTTGTTTTTTATTGAAAGATTTACATACATACTTTTTGGTATACAATACAATTTTGGCAAATGAAAGATTTTCATATAAACGATTACTTATATAGGGTAATTTCCCATAAATAACATCGGACACATCAAGCCTCGCATTCATGCCATAATTTCATATAAGCGGTGCTTTATGTAAGCGATATGAACTGTATACTTATATAAAATAATGCACGTTAATGTACTTATGAAACACCAACATTTCAAAAACAGGTATTTTAAACAACAATTATTTATGTTAACCGTGGTAAGAATAGATTTCAAACTGTAAGCCAAGACTTACACCCGTGGTAAATGTTCAAATTGAACTACAAGCAAAGTCACATATTATAGCAAATCCATCCACCAAACAAGTTTATAGGTAAGAATGTTCGACTTGCAACATGCGACATGTTTGAAAGTAGCCGATGGATTTCTGTTAACTTACAGCGCTATGACATGTTAATGGTTCACAAACAAGTTCAATGCCAGTAACATATGTACAACACGACGCAACATTTTTCTCATGTCAAATTATACAAAGATGATCTTAAGTTTAATCGGCCCTATTCAAATAAACACATTTTTGAAGCGAAGTTGACAAGTTTAGTGTCAATGATAGTTTGAGTTAACATGCTAATAATATTTGACTCAGCATCAACGTGTTGCAGAGGTCATAAGAGATTCCTGACAAGAGATTTTTTTAGTTTCATATTTTGTAGCTTTGGAGTGGATGTCAAAAGCATTAGTCAGTAAAGCGATCGGCAGTTTTGAAACGCAACAATGAATTCGCAAACCCCTCAGACAGTTTGCGCCGAAAGTATGAGTACACGAATGTCCGTTGCGCATCATGTTCGACGAGCATTTGGTTGCTGCAGTCGACGATTTCTGTTTAAACGCGACGCACGCTTCAAGCGGACGAAACAGCCTCTGGCAAGCAATCAAAGTAGGTTCTGTTGTCTTTGATGGGGCACAAGAAAGTGTTGACCTTAACTTGGCCGACACGAATTTAGGACTGTGAGAGACAGTGCAGCATAATAAAACGACTGCTTTAATATTCCGATAATTTGACGTTGTGATTATTATGGTGGTCTTAAATGTTGAGCGTGTATCAAGCAAGGCCAACAATTGCCCCTCATGGAAACTAAAAAACATGGCGCGCATTCATTCGTTTAATTAAAAATAATTTGTTAATTGGCTGTATGAGCAGCAGCAGCAGCAACGCGGTGGAGTAGTGCAACGTATGCGTGATATTCGTCAGAAATTAAATAGGCTGCCATGGAAAGCGTGGCCTCTTCTATGCAAGAAGGCAAGCACGAAATGTAGCCACCTGCCCCACTTTCGCTATTGCCGCATCGAACCAAAGCCTAAAAGTATGCAACAAAGGGCACACAAGTTTCGCGTTTCTGCTGCCATTTTCAAGTATTCTGGCAAATTGAGTTAAATCTCGTGGAAATAGTTAACGGTCCGTCCGCGTTGTATAAAGAGCAGCTTAAAGCCCTTTCCTCACACATATGGACGGAAAAACTTGCAACAACTTTCCCATAACAACAAAAGCAATTCAAAAGCAATTTTTGTGGGCATTTCTTTTTTTGTTTTGAACGCGGCCTAACGGGTCGTGAGCTGGGCATAAATGCAGCCGCGTTTGGCAAAATGCACATTAGTCGTCGAGGGTTTCAACTTTACCAAATTCTTTTCTGTTTGCATGACAAGTGAATTTCACCAAGTGTATATGTGGACTTGCAACTTTTCTGATTAAGGAGTTGTATCTTGAATAGTAGAATGTGCTGTGGAAGCAATGTGCAAAACTATAAGATTGGATTAAAGTGTGGATTGCCTTAATCTTCCTATAATAACATTTTATTTCATTGAGATATTTTTCTATCTGTTCGATTTAACTTAATTGTCGAAACGAAGACGCTGAAATTTAGCTTTCCACTCGAGTTAGCCACAAAGAGATTTTTCTTGTCATTAATTTAACATTAACACAGACATATTGCGATTTTGAAAATGATCGTCTGAATGAAAAATTAAGTATTTTAAAATCAAATCAAGAACAAAGGATGCTAGAATCAGAGAACTCATCTCAATCTCATATTTAAAAAAAAATGTAGTTTTGTATTCCGACATTATTAAATGTAGTCTACGAAATTTTGAGTATGCAAATTCTTGTAAAAAGTATTTTATACTTAGTTCAAATTTTGTTTCTTCTTTTTATGATAAAACCTTTTAATTTTTAAATTAGGGATAAGACTGACTGACTAAAACTGATTTAGGTAAATATTATGAACAAAATTTAATTATCCTTATCCCGGGTTTACTAATACTTTGAGCAGCGTTTTTTTCTTTTATTGACCTCAGTTTCTCAAAATCCAAACTAAATAGAAAAAGACTGTAATAATAACTAATATACTTATAACTATGCTAATTATATATTTGTCTTTAAATTGTACAGGATAAAATTATTTTATTTCAGTTATATAACATAATTAATGTATGACTGCAATGTGTAGTCCAGCCTATACAAATTATAAATAGATAATATAAATTAAAAGAAATAACACGGCTTGAATGTGCTGATGTTGATTTGTTAGTGCACAAGGTTAATTCCATACTATATATTTTACTTTTAAGGTTAACAAAACACTTAACCTGTAACCAAAATAAAAAAAATATATATATTAGTCAAAAGTGAAACAACAAATTGAATGCGAAGGATTCCTTGACCAAAAGTAAAACAATCAAGCAAGTGAAAATAACGAAATTCTAATTTCCGTGAGTGGGCGCGTTTTGCTTTGTGCATTTGGTGACGGTGTCAAAGGTTAAAACTCACATGAAAATGTCGCACGCTAACCAAAAGGCAAAGCCAGCAAAAGCTATCTCTACTGTCAAGGTCGCGTCATCCATAGAGTTATCTAAGCCCAACAGGGTAGCAGTCTCTGCAGTTCCTGGACCTTCATGGGCCCTGCTGCTGCTGGCCGCCATTTTGTTTTACGGCGGCAGCTTTGGGCTAGTCGAAGGTCTTAAGTGCCACATGTGCGGTCAGTACAACGAGGGCGTGGGTTCCATAACCCCCTGCACGAACTATTCCAAGGAGATTGAGCATCTGTATCTCAAGGAGTGCACCAAGAAGAGTGAGAAATTTTGCGT
This sequence comes from Drosophila colorata, assembly GCA_035041545.1. Lineage (NCBI taxonomy): Eukaryota > Metazoa > Arthropoda > Insecta > Diptera > Drosophilidae > Drosophila > Drosophila colorata. Next base: position 1,947,309 of record JAWNLD010000680.1, on the reverse strand, counting down.
GGTGAGTAGAAATATCCTTTGCGCGTAATTACGTGAAATTATAAAAAGAGCGTTTTTATATATTGGGGATATTGGGTTTGTGCAATGTGCAGACAAATTATAAAGATCTACAATTTAAATAGTTTCAAAGCTAGTTTAGTTCCAAATTTGGCAGGTACTGATAAATTAATTAAAAAATATCGATTTCGCGCACTCCCTCCCCACGGAAATATTTTTATAAAATGCACCTCGCTACGATGAAAGGCTACAGAGTATCTCCGACTTGTTTTAGTTGTTATTACACTGTGAACGAGTATTGCTCAGTCGGTTACAACCGACAGCAACGCTCTTACTTGTTTTTATCTACAACTAAATAGTTAGTTTTCACTGGCTGTATATGCAATCTGCAGAGTTTAATGTTATTACCATAATATTTTGACAAAGCTGTCAACCCAACTTTTAGGAAGCGCTGGCTATTACTGCTTTCCACATTCTACGATTTGAATTATGATCCTTGTCGATTAGATGAGTTCATGACGCAGCTATTTGGGTCCGTTTCTTAGGTGTCCCGTTTAGATGGTGCTTAACTTAACTTTACATAAATGTATCTTCCCGGTAAAGTGCTGGCTATACGTTTTGGTTTTCTCAATATCAGCATAACGTTACCAGTCAAGACTACAATGGTCGATACATTGAAATATGGTGTGCCCTGAACAAATTTACTTGTTTATTTGGTAGCGTATGCAGATCATTAAAGCTGTTAAAAAAGATTTCTTGCAAGTTATAGTTTATACATTTATAGTAAAATTAAAGTTTTCACAACACAAATCTGGTACCTGTCAAGAATGATGGCAAGTTCACATCAGCTAAAGCCTTGTGATGCTTAGCAGTTACGAGATATTGAAGAACAAACTTGACAAGGCTTTGAGAAAATAGGCTTTGCGCAACTCACCTATCGAGCACGTCAAGTAAATACTATATTGTGTTTATTGTTTGAATTGCAACGTGTTACTAATTATTGATGGTTAATTACTTAAAAGCCTTTCGGCTTCCACATTGACTAAGCTTATTGTTTATGCAAATCAGTTAAGCAATGTTTGCGGTCATGCTCAGATTATTCCATGTACGATTGCCCGATTGTGTACGTGAGCATTGGTGTCCAATTTCGCATAAATTTGCTTATGTTGTGTTTGGCCCGACTCTCCGGGGCCTAGCACTTAACCAATTGCGCCAACAGCATCGCAGTTAGTCCGTGCCACTTGGGAGACAGAGTGCTTAGTTTTTGGTAATCATTAAATATTTAACACCTACATACTTGCTATATATACATGAACAGGGCCAATTCCCGTAAATTGCTTCAACCAACGCGCAGAAGAGATTAAATATGCTAGAATAAAACACTTTGAACCGCCATTTTACGATCTTACAATTATTTTGAAAAAATACTGTTCTTTCGTAGTTTTTTAAATTGATTATACAAATATTTTAGCTTGGCACGTCAGAAACTTATACTTATAGAAACTATTCAAGGTTTTACAATATTTCCATGTCCCAAAAATGAGTTTCTAATGCTTCTAAATATTCTAATACTCTGAATAAATAAATTTCTAAGCAAATAGCCACTTCACTATTTTAGATGATAATACAAAAATGTATGCAGTATAGAGCGTTTACAAATTTTAAAAATTGAAACGGGTCAAAAATATTGGATTCACTTTCCGAAATTTCTTAAATTAACAATAATAACAATAGGAAACAGTGAAATTGTATTGTTCACTAAACCTTTCATATACTCTTTCTTATACATTTGAAAAAAAAACCTTTTTCAATAAAAAGACATTAAAAAAAAAAATTTGAAATCTGGTATTTTTAGCCTTACTTGTGAATTTCAAAACCAATAACGATTACCAATTAATTTTGAATTCAACAAGTAAGAACGTTGAACGTTGACGTAGCCGACTGCACAATACTCGTTCACGGTCCTATTATTATTGTTATTTTGGAAAAATTAAGGTTTCTGTAATTTGTGGGGGAGGAAGTGGGCGTAGCCGAACCTTTATTTAGATGGAGGGTATCAGAAAACTGCTTTCTAAATTTGGTGAAAAATATTGGATTCACTTTCCGAAATTTCTTAAATTAACAATAATAACAATAGGAAACAGTGAAATTGTATTGTTCACTAAACCTTTCATATACTCTTTCTTATACATATTAAAAAAAAAACCTTTTTCAATAAAAAGACATTTAAAAAAAAAAAATTTGAAATCTGGTATTTTTAGCCTTACTTGTGAATTTCAAAACCAATAACGATTACCAATTAATTTTGAATTCAACAAGTAAGAACGTTGAACGTTGACGTAGCCGACTGCACAATACTCGTTCACGGTCCTATTATTATTGTTATTTTGGAAAAATTAAGGTTTCTGTAATTTGTGGGGGAGGAAGTGGGCGTAGCCGAACCTTTATTTAGATGAGGGTATCAGAAAACTGCTTTCTAAATTTGGTGACTCTAGCGCTAAAATTGTGGGAGATATGGATTTTCTGGCAGAAAATTTGTTTAAGGATCTTTAAAAGGAATGACCAGTTCCAGTACAGCCACTCTGTAGAGGGCGTTCTAGCGGGCGTGGCCGGGATATCAAAGTCTTAATTTTTGGGGGAGGTCATCAACAATCTACATAAAAAATTTGGTGACCTCAGCTTTAAAATTTTGGGAAATATTCATCTTTTTGCGGTTTAATGCCTCGATCTTTAGAGGAGGGTACATAGAAGTTCGATTTTGGTAATATTTTGCTTCTATGTTAGGAGTATAGGGACGCTCCTACGGGCCAAATTTGGTTCGGATATCCAGACAGACAAAAGTTTTTAAACAAAAACTCGCAATAACTCCGCTTAAAATTGGCGTTTAGAATGAGAACGGGCTTTTACATAAAAACCTGGAGCACGGTTCGCGGACGGACCAGAAGACGGTAGTTTCTGGCGCGACTCCAATTTAGCTTGTATCTTTTTCTTCAATAATATTTAATGCTTGCGATTTAGGCATTTTTATTAGCTTTGCGTTCATAAAGACAGACGTGCAGTCGAGATGCCTCCTCGGAGATGACCAAAATTCGAATATCTTTTGAATTCTTTCAGCTATATCCAGGAGGGTAATAAAAAAGTATGGGTCCTTTCTTGAAGGGCTGCAACTGACCACCAACTGATTATTACTTACAAAAGAAGGCTCCTTTTCTAACATTTTACTTAATTTTATCCATTGAGGCATCCCTAATTTTATGTATCGCAGTTTCTCCTTGATGTAGCTTCCATTAAATTTGTCACTTACAGCAAAGCGTCCAATTAATTAGCCGCATAATTTAACCCATCCTTAATGGATGGGTGACAAGGATGTGTGGCTACTCCCCAAAAAGTACGCATCACAAAGAATATGCTGCAAAACAAATAAACGGAAAGAACATCTCTTTTCGCCGAAGATATAATGCACTTTCACACAAATTGAATATTTGAATTGCTTATAAGGAAGACGTACATTAAATTCAGTTTACCTAAATGTAAAGTAATATATAATAACTCATTTTGTCAATTCGTTTGTATGATTTGTATAATTAATAAAACAGCACAGCATACAACATCTGCAGTCTTCTGTAGATGATTTGTTTGAGTGCTCAGTCATTTAGGGCCCGGATTCGAATGTCAGGCTATATCTGCCCCGATATACATGAGTGTATATCTATTGCACAAGACTCAAGCAGCGAATATTGCGGACAATCAAACATACACAGGGAAAGCAAGACGCACATTGCGCAAACAATATGCTCTTTTCACTTTGTGCATAAGTTTATAAATCTTTGTAGAAATTCGTGATAGAGGTGTTTCACATTTATCATAAAATTTATTATGTGATGTATGTGTTTACAGCAAAGGTAAACATTACACTTTTTCACATAAATTAGCATTAGAGCTGACAAGTGTTCGTTGTTTATAGCTAAATTATTAATTAAGAATAAAGGTCTTTTAAGTGCTCTCAAATGCCTCTGTCAATGTGGAGGCATAATACATCGCTAAAGCATAATACACTGTGAAAGGGTATATCAACTTTTGTTAAATATTAACAACAAGCTGAATAAGCATTGACGATTAGAGCTCTGCGGCAGCAGCCGCCCTTTTATAGCGCTTACAAAAGTTTCGGTCGGTTTTGTTAATGTTGGTTGGTGTTGTTGTTGTTGTTGTTGTTGTAGTGCTGACAGCTGAACCTGATGCGGCATTGTGGTTGGGCCGCCGCCATTGTGTTGCTGTGGCAGGGCCTATGATTAGTTTTATGTTAGTTGGCGCTGGATAGTTGGCGCCAACACAACGGGCTTCTTTTTTTTTTGTTGGTACGCATTTATATTTAAAGTAAACTGCAAAATGGCTGATGGAATTTGTTTTTGTAATCAACATAACATTGATTGCAAAATGTAGTATTTTTATACCCTGAACCCATTGAAAATGGGTAAAAAGGATATAATGGTTTTGTGCAAATGTGTGTAACAGGCAGAAGGAAGCATCTCCGATCCCATAAAGGATATATATTCTTGATCAGGACGACGAGCCGAGTCGATTTAGCCATGTCCGTCTGTCTGTCCGTCCGTCTGCATGAACGCAACGATCTTGGAAACTACAAAAGCTAGAAACCTGAACTAACCGATTATAGATTCTCCTAATCCATAGGCAGTACAAATTTATCATTTTTTTCGATATCTTGCTCCGTTTCATTGTTATCGATAAAAATCGATTTTAAGTCTTGGTTTTCTTGGCATATCTCGGAGACTATAAGAGCTAGAGCCATTTAATTTTATTATGTAAGAATAAAGGATACGCAGTTTATAAATATTCAGATTTTGGATTCTATATAAAAAAAAAACAAATCAAATACTACAGACTTGCGCTTTGGTTTGTACATAGACTTGGATGCTCTTATTATAAACTGAAAGTTTCATAGCGATCATACTCTTAGTTTAGAAATTATTCAAGAATTTATTTTCCATAGTGGGGCCAAACGCCAAGCGCAGTCCATGTGTAAAGTGCGCAGATTAGTTCGTGTATTTGTGTGTGTATGTGTGACTTTGTGAATGTGTGTATGAATGCAAAGAGCTTTAAACGTATGTAACGACAGCTCACCGCTGAATTCAGGGTATCTCCTAGTTATTACTTGTTCATAACGAATTCCAGACCATAAGGTCCTTTTCTGTTGCACATACAGATTGTATATGTATGTGGCATCCCTGAGGAGTTGCTGGACAAACAATGGCGCCATTGTTTTAGCCTGTTTCATGGAGACTCAAGCACGTAAACAAATACAAACAAATCCCAACAAGAAGGGAGTGCCTGTCTACGATATACCCTGTCCCAAGCTGAGCTCTACGAGAACATATGTACATATCACATTTCGTGATTTTAGCTCTTATAAGATACGCGAAATAAAATCAAGTCTATAAATCAATGTTAAGGAAATAAGGTCACACGTTTTCATAGTTTTGAAGTTCGTTGCGTTCATACAGCCAAACGGACAAACAGACGGACATGGCAATGCCGAATTAGCTAGCTACTTTACATATGTATGTATATCCATACACTTGCTCGAAACAATTATTTCCTTTTTTGGCCATTTTCAATGAGTTTAGGGTATAACATTTTAGCCTATGTGTGTATAACCCTTGACCTCATGAAAACAAAGAATAGCGCGAGTGAGAAGGAAAAAGCGAACAAAGTCAACGTTGTGGCACGTAATTAATTATACCCTGAACCCATTATAAAATGTTAAAAAAAAGGGTGTAATGGTTTTGTGCAAATATATGTAACAGACAAAGGGATACATTTGCGACCTATATACTCGTATATACATCAATAGCCGATTCGATTTAGTTATGTCCGTCTATATTTATACACGCGTCGATCTCAGAGAATACAAGAGCTAAAGACACCAAATTTAGTATGCAAGTTGACGAATAGTATACACACATATTTCATAATAAATAAACATAAATAAGTCCACTTTATATATAGGAGTATTCTTGCTCTTTGATCTGTACAAAGTACGGAAAATTACACAGAGTGAGCTGCGCAGCTTGCAACATATGCTTGTCTTTGTTTGTTTGTGTCTGTTTGTGTACGTGTGTATAAAAGGATGTTTGGTTAAGAGATGGATACAGGGTATACCCTTAAAGCACTCTTAACAAATGATTGATCCCTTTATAATATTACACCAAAAATGTCAATAAGGTTCTTTCCTAGCTTTTTAGATCTCTTTGAAATCTGAGAACAGGATATCCAGTATGCTTGTGAGTAAATGGGTTCTTATTTGATTCTTATCTAGCCTTCATTGATGCGGCTCTACATAAGTATATAAGCAAAGTCTCATGTCATTACTTTCAAAATATGGACGTGCAACGGGAAACCACAAATCTAATATACTCTTTAACCTTGTGAACTAATATAAAAACGCAAAAGCCGTAAAGCAACAACGCTAGCCACAATAAAAAAAAGAGTCGAATTTCGTGGTGGGGTTGGCGCGTTTCGATTATCTGTAAATAATTTAAATGAGCATGATGGATAAGTGTAACAATAATGAATTACATTGCTGCTGAATGTCCCACAACTCAAGTGAAATTTTTTTAAAGCACATATACAATCTGGAATACATTCATCGCAGGAAATGTGATTTCTGAAATGAGTGAAACCCGCCCCATGAATTCTAATGCATTTTTCAATCGGATGAATAACAAAAAAATATAAAAATATGTTACAATCGTTTGCCGCCAAATTTACAAATATTTCTTAAGCCCTGTCTTAGCGAAAAATTTCAATAGGCAACTACTGTAAATAACGCAGGTTCCTTGCTCTTATGCTTACGGCTGTGGTTTGATTTAAATTAGTTATATATAAAGATTTGACATTTGCAAAACTGTAATGAATATTTGTGGTATAAAATATAAGGCGTAATGTTCTCAAATATAGCACATTTCTATCAGATTAGATTATTGTTACTTTCTTATTGAACCATAAATATATATATATTAGGTAAAATTTATAAAAATATGATAGAGAATTATGCAAATATATTCAATTTGGTTGGCTTGAGATGGTGGAAAATGCATTTAAAATGTTAAGCTGCTCCTCATAAAATTGTATGACCAACAGTGGTATATAAGCGTATGCTACCTGTGAGTCTATCTTTTCTGGTTGATCCAGGTCCTTAAATTTAATACAAAAACGAATTTTTCCATCGATATTTGAAGCACTCAATATTTGTTCAGCTTCGTGCCCACTGTCAAAGGCATTATTAATAATGACTGATGGTTCAATCTTCAATTTCTTTGCTTTAGTTTCATAGAACTCATTAATCTTGAGTTCCGCTTGACGCTTATTGTTTTTCAAGAACCGTTTAAACTCAAATTCTGCTACTAATGTGGGACAATCTAGATTTGTTGATAGCTCCCAAGTATTATCTTCATCCGGAAAATCTTGCCACTTCACCAAATACTCCAGGTGCCCCATGCGTGTGCGTCGACTAATTATCTGCTCCACAATATATTCCTTATTTTCATCATAAATATCTTCTAAATTCGATGATTGACTTGAAGTTTCGGAATCCATGTTGAACTTACAAAATATTTTATTTATTATATAAGGTTGTTTCAATGTCAACTGTCAAAAATTTGAAAGGTAATTCAGATAACCTTCAACTATATTGGATGTCTTTGGTATACTTTTATGCCAATTTGCATAAAAATGATTTTGACAGTCTGTCCCTCCATCATTTCAATTTTAAATTATGTGCAGAAGCAATAAAGATGACGCATGGGGCTAAGCTTGTTATACCAGAAAATAGGTCGTATTTTGGTTAGATAAGCTTTCAAAATAATACACACCCACACAGCTATAGTTCAATTACGGTTTTGTTTTTTTTATGTAAATTCGTAAATTTAATGACGAATTCAGGCCGATTGCACTGACGAACTGTTGTTGATGAAGTTTTCTTAGACAGAATGTGGCTCTTGTGCGATTAATTTATGGCATGCCTTCTGCCATTCTGTCAGCTCATTGAGCACGGCCAGCGCTCGGCTTTCCAAAAAGAGTGTTATTTATAGTCAGAAATGTATATAACTTACAGACATTCACAGCTAAACAATTGCCAGAACACCAATAAAATATATTGTGTGTATAAAGTTTTGCAATACGGTGCGAATACTTAATGAAAAATGATGTTGTACTTTGCACATGAAAAAAAACAAGAATGTTTCTGCCAAGGCCCCAGCAGGCAAGCTAACGCAGCTGTGTCCAACTAATAAGCTAAGGGCGTGGCACCATGAGCGCAAAAACTTGAGAAATAATTTTTTTGTGTCACAAAATCTACCCTAATGTATATGCCTAATATCTTTGGAAGCAAGTAGGCAGCTAAGCCGTCGCCAAGTTGAATTTTCTTAATATCATTATGACAGCGGCATTCTGGCGCAAAGCAACTTTTATAATTTGTTTGCTTTAATTAAACGAGTCATTTTATTTGTGAAACTTCTCGCACAGTTCCTTTAACTATTGTAGAAGATTTTATCAACTTATCAAGCTATGTGGAACCACTAAGCATACAATACATGTATTGTAGACTTGCAAAATTGAAGAACGTATTACGCGATAACTTTTGATCCCATTGAAAATGTGTAAAAAGGTTATAATGGTTTTGCTAAGTATGTATAAGTCTGCACCATAAGGTATATGTATTCTGGATCAGGATCAACACTCGAGTCGATCAAGGCATGTCCGTATGAACTCGTCGATTTCGGAAACTAAAAGAGCTAGGCAGTTCAACTTTTCGAATTTGGAGTCGACCATGGCCCACGCAGATCAGATTTATTTTAAATGATGTATAGCTCACACCGTTTTCTTAAAATAGTTAAAAGCCTACAATAAATTTGACAAAATTAACAAGCCCATTGGCAGCAAGCACTGAATAAAAGCAAGAGTGTTGAACTTTGGTTTTCGTTAAGTTCGTGTATACCATACGCAGATCAAGTTTATCTCAAATTCTATTCGATAACACGTCGTTTTCTATATTCGATATTTATCGATTTTTTTGGCACGCTTTTTATACTCGTTGACGAAGTGAAACTAGTTATACTCGTTCACGAAGTGAAAGTAGTATATTGGGTTTGTGCAATGTCCGTCATGCTGTCCGTCCGTCCGACCGGATGTCTGTCCGTATGAACGCAACGTTTTTCGCCGCTATTGAAGAAAGAGACTAAAAATTTGGAATATATACTCTCATAAAATGTGTACCAACTTTTTTGGCTACGTCCACTACCGCGGCCAAAATGACCAAAATTCGATTTTTGCACATCAATGAAGCCAGTGCAACATTGCTGGAGCCATCTATTGCACTCTTTGGTATTTATTATTTGGTTTCAATAGAATAGTGTATTCTAAGAAATTGGGTGGGGCTGTTTGCGATTGTGCATAAAAAATCAACCCACAAAAATAAGAGTATTGTATTATCAAATTGTTGTCATATTGCAAGCAATCACCTAAACTGTCAAATCAAAATAAACGCTGATTGTGAATCGGGAGCAAAAAAATTCTAGGATTTGTAGGTTCAATCTCAAGTAGCGCGTTGCAAAAACTTATTAATAATCAATTTTTGGACATTTGCTAACAAAATAAAAAACATTATTTTTAGTGCAAGTGGTTTTTAGTGACCTTTATAGTGGACACTGGTAAGCAGGCAGGCGTGAGGCCAGTCGTTGGTTTATTGAACCAACAATATATATAAAAAATATATACAGTAAAATTCCTCGTAACCGGACACTCACCGTCGCAATGTTTTTGTCCGGTTATGGTAGAGGTGATTATGGAGATGCTTATGGGGAGTTGGGATTACAAAAATTATATTTGAATTGCATCCCAGTGTTCAGAAATTGTCTTTTATTTAATCTTTTGTACGAATTTTCTTTATATATTCATATAGATTAAGTACAAATACAAGTTCGGTGGTATGTGATGGGAAATAGAAGAACGTTAAAGTTAGTTGTTTTTGAGACGCCTTGCAAACGCATCGAAATTCCCTGCGCTAATTTCGCCAATGTCATTTTTAAGAACACATATGTATACGAATGGGACTTGTAATAGGGTTTTTAAAAAGCTTGTTAAGGATTTTTTTTTTAATTTTGTCCGCTTATGAGGCATTTTTTATTAAAATGGTTTGAAATATAGTCCGGTTATTAGAGCGTCCGGTTATTGGACTGATATTTCTATGGAAAAATTAATGACATAGCTGTGAAATAGCTATTTAATTTCCGACTCTTGGAGCTGTCCGGTTATACGGACTGTCCGTAATGGGGAATTTCAGTGTACATATATATATCACTGCGGACGGTAGTCTGCGCTAGGGGCGAAGCACGACGTATTGTGCTAAAGCGGATAGCAATATATACGCGAACTTTTGAAGTTTTGCTACGATAGTCAGATCAGATCGAGATACATATATACCGATTCAAAGGTATCGTTAAAACTAGAAGACAAACATAGCTCAACATGTGATAACTCATCTGGCTCATGAGATATATAACTGTAAACGATTCGGAAAAAATGTACATTTTTGGAGCTGATGCTGAGCTGGCCGTTGGGGGCTTTCAGAAATTCGTTCAGGCATCTTTAAAATTGGTGCTTCGAATGGTATCTCACTTATTCAAATCTGATAGCTCGTTCAATTGTTAAGAAAATAACATTTTTGTGTGTTTTCGAAGAGTTTACTGTTAATTTCAGTATACATTTTCGCGTATGATAGCGTTTAGATGGCTTTATCGAACATTGTGTGCTTGTTCCTGCTGTGAACCAAGAAACTTTTGTTCTACGACTTTTGGTAAACCCCGCTAGTTTGGCGGGAAAGCGCTAAAATCCCTTAAAATTGACACCCCCACAGTTTCCAAGCCATAGAAGATACATATATGTTCTATAGTTTGAAAGGTATTTTCAATAGCTTTTAGGCGTTTTTGTTCTTAGGTACGCAGGTAAAAAGTTACAGGTGAAAAAACGATTTTGATAAATATTTTATATGTTGTAGGCATTAAATTTCCGCAACTTTTGGTATGTGCCACATATCTGGGATAATTCGTTTTTGCAAGATATTTCTTGTTTAGTGTACATATCCGACAATTTTAAGTTAGACGTTCAGACGTTTACGTTGGAAAAATAATCTGTGTTGCCAGTCAGTTTTTTTTTGTATACACACCGTTCTTTTGACAATGAGGGCAATAATAGGTTAAACTAAATTAAGCTGTTTCTTTGTGCACAACTACATGTAGGGATTGCGTCAACTGATTTTGATTCAATTTACAAACATTTTAATTAGTTGATGGAATGGATTTTGATTTAGTCAACCACCTATTTTGTTTGAAATTTGGCGCGAAAATTTGACTTTGATTTAAGGTTGTGCCGCAAGACGTAAACAAACATTACTAGTACAAATTTTAATTTTTTATGAAAAATGTCAAAAAAATTTTAAAAAATTCTGCTGTATATTTTAATGATTTTAACTGATAGCGGATTGGCCACTCTGCTGCTTTGTTTTGATTTTGTATGGAACAGCTGATTGTGTATGTTTACCAAAAGATGAAATCAAATGAATATTTAATCAAAATTAGTTGAGGGAAAAAATAAAAAATGATAAATAATGATAAAAAAAAAAATTAAAATACCTATAGATATAAAATGCGAATGTCGATACTTTTCTTCATAATCTAATACTGATTCCAAGTCCATCCTCAAAATATTTGAACGACAGTTTTCGGAGAAATGTATGGAAGAAGCGAATGCCCAACTATTTTTTTTTTTTTTAATTGGAATTGATCATATATTTTATTGAATATCCTTCGTCACAAAATGTTATATTATAACTTTTGAAGCTGAAATGTGCTTTCGCCCTTAGATCGTTACCTCGTGTAGAGGTGTTTTTGTTTGATATATATAAATCACCAAAAAGTGAGCAGGTTGTCTGTATAGCTATTTGAAGAACTGCCGGTTCTATCAACGGCAGACTCTCCTTATCGAATTTTGGATTGCGTACAAGTCATACAACGAAAAAACAGCAGCAAAACGGGTTTGGGTTTTTTGCATACAACTGGTAGAGAAAGAGCTTAAATACAATACATACATTCACTTGTTTCCTACTTTATTGAAAAATTGATATGCAATTATTCGTCTGCTTTGTTCAACTTTTTTATTTCATTAGACCATCAAATCCGTTTGTTTTAGTTGTTCCGAAGTGTTTTCGCACCCGTAGATGGCGTGCTTAAAGTTTTCCGGAGCATGAAAATGAGCGCAGCTAAATTGATTAATACGGCCAAAACGCGCCCAAAAGGCAACCCAAAACCAGCAAAAAGATTTGCGAACACCCAGCCGTGAAGCGACAGTGCATAAAAATGCGAATTAACTCGCATCGCATCGCTTTTGCTGAATGTAAAAATGTGCAGAAAAGCAAACCGTTTTAACGTCCACTCGTTGCTTTCCGCAGGGGCACTCCCTTCCAGATAAACACACACATACTCAGGGGACCGCAAGTATGTTTTTTGTATGATGCGAAAATGTAGAGAGCAGAAATACCAGTTTTAGTTGCTACATGAACGCATTAAATCTTCAAATCGAGATCTATGACAGGTCATAGCCTTGCTTTGTTGGGGTCTCTCTATTGGTCCACTTACCCCGCTCTTTAAGTCGCTACCTTTGGCAGAACGTCGAAAGCACACTTTGCACGTGCATGTGAGTGACATGTTGGCATATTCTCGAAACCAGTGCTTTAAGCCAACAGCGGCCATCTGATGATTCATTTGATGAGTGTGTACAAAAGTTTACACATACGTACAAATGTACATTCATGTATATTGGCCAGCACATGGATATGTTCTTGTTGTGGTTGCTGCATAGCCAGAATTTCAACTATGCACCATAGTGATGCACAGTGGCCTGGATTGTAGGTAGCTGCTCACTGGGTATCTGTGTCCGTCAGTTGCCTTTTGATTTGCTCTCACCTCGTTTCCTTTAAGTGGCCATCAGGGGCTGATGGTATTACACACAGACACATATACGGGCATGAAGCAATCAAAGCCATGTTGACGTCCAATTTAGCTGCTGTTGATTTGTGTCGTAGGTTTTTCGACTCAGGCCAGTTGCCCGAGGTCGTGGCCGCCTTTAGGTTTTTGTTGCCTACGTCTGTAAGTTACGCAACCATTCGGTAGCACATTTATGCAGCTTTTTTCCCGTATTTTTTCGGAGTCTGATTTTCCATCTAGGCAGCAAAACCCTGAAATATTTACACGTGATTTATGGTGCGGAATTTACGTTTACGTGGTTCCTTTACGGCAATGTCTGCAGCTCCGCAATTTGCAACGCTAAGCTGGCCGCTAGAGTTCCATTATGATGCCCAACTTTTCACGTGAATTTATAAAACAATAAACTTCAAGGTGGAAAAATTTCTAAACAGCATTTTACTTCCAGCAAGCGATGAGCTTATAAAATGCCTTTAAGCAAAGTTCATCAAGATCATTAAGCTATGAAAATCTTAACACTTAATCTTACGCGGATATACATGAGTATATATTTCAAGTGTCAAGTCTCTAGTGATGGACAGTCGGGCGGATATCAAGACGGACTTTGCACAAACCAAATATGCTCTTTATACACCGAATCCAATAGAAAAACATATTAGTTCCACGTAAAAAACTAGCCATGACATAGATATTCATACAAATATTTTCATACTCATTCAGAATGCTGTACATACTTTAAATGATTGACGTGCTTACAGAAAACAAAAGCGCTTAACGACAGAAAATTTAAATTGAGGCCGCGGAACAAAATGGCTGTATGTCTGTGTTCCAGAATGATAGTGCCATTTTTATTGTTTTCTTTATTGCTGAAAGCATTATAATTTTGGCACAAAATCTGTATCCCCTCAAGAATATATATCGTATTAACGAAATTTTGCTGCCTGGCAGTACATATGAGGTAGGCGACCTGATAGACCTAAAGAGTAATGCGTAACGTAAGTCGAGGAAATATGTCAATATAGCCTTCTCCGTCCATATGTCTGTTTCTAAACAAACAAGTCTTTTAGGTACAAAACTATCGTCATTAGACCGTGTATATGTCGGAGGTATTAGTTAGCAAATCTCCTTTTCCTGATACAGATGGGCCGACGAAAAGACCACTATAAAAATTGTTTCATTGTGAGACGTTTTTTTTAATTTTAAAAATCTAGTATGATATTTTTTTTTAGCTTTTCTTAGGTTTTTTTTCCAGAGGCGAGCCTGCATTTTTGATTATTACTCAAGAATTTCAAAACCTAGTTAGAAAGCTAATGAATATATCTACTACAGTTATTTTAATCTTAAAAATAATAACAGCTAAAGTTAGGACTAAGCAAAAAATGACTGGTGTACAAATTAAAAGTGGTTAGGGCTTGTATAATTCGGTCATGCCCACTTTTAAATTTAAATCGTTGGTTTTGTCACTAAATAATTTTAAATTAAGAAATTTGTGAATTCTTGTCATTGAAAATGGACAAAAGGGATATAATGGTTTAGTGCAAATGTATGTAACAGGCAGACGGAAGCGTCTCCGACCACATAAAGTTGACATATTCTTGATCAGGACGACGAGCAGAGCCGATTTAGCTGTTTCCACCTGTCCGTCTGTATGAATCTCGGAAACTACATAAGCCAGACGTCAACTTTTCGACTTAAGATTATCGTAAACCATACCCAGGACAAGTTTATAATGTTTTTTTTATACCCTGAACCCAGTGAAAATGGGTGGTATAATGGTTTGTGCAAATGTATATAACAGGCAGAAGGAAGCATCTCCAACCCCGTAAAGTATATATATTCTTGATCAGGACGACGAGCTGAGATTTAGCCATGTCCGTCCGTCTGTATGAACGCAGCGATCTCGGAAACTACAAAAGCTAGAGACCTAAATTTTTCGACTTTAGATTCTCCTAATCTATACGCAGTACAAGTTTATCATTTTGTTTTCGATATCCTGCTCTGTTTCATTATAATCGATAAAAATCGATTTTTAGACTTGGTTTTCTTTGCATATCTCGGAGACTATAAGAGCTAGAGCCTTCAAATCAAGATTATAAATATTTCGGATTTTGGATACCTGCCCCCATTCGCTCGCCATATCAAAAAAGTCAAATACTTGCAGACTTGCGCTTAGGTTTGAACATAGATTTGGATGTTCTCATTAAGCACTACAAATTTCATAACGATCATACTCTTAGATAAGTTATTCAATAATTAATTGTCCATAGTGGGGCCAAGCGCAGCTGATGTGTAAAGTGCGCGCTTGCTGCTTGTGTGTGTGTATGTGTGACTTTGTGAATGTGTGTATAAATGGAAAGAGCTTTAAATGTATGTAACAGCTCGCCGCTGGGTTCAGGGTATCTCCTAGTCGGGAACTCCCGGCTAGAGCCATCTTACTTGTTTATATCTTGATTCGTTTCATTATTATCTATAAAAATCGATTTTAAGACCTGGTTTTCTGCTCTGTTGCATTTCCAAATTCACTAATAAATGTCATGGTTTAAACATACGCAAACATTCTCGTCCATAAAATAAAATTAAAAACATTGCCATATGTTCGAACATCCCGCCGACCCGAGCCAAGTTCGCGCGCATGATCGTACAGGTTATACAAATGTAAGACAGTTTGCTTAAATATCAAATATGTATGTGTATTAAACAAATTTATGTAACCCAATTCATTGACTTTTCACTCAAAAAACAAGTTGCATACGAATATAATGGCAGACAAGAAAAGTACTTATATATTATTTTCGACTACAGTGCTTACATTGATAGTGTGTATGATATCAATTGCAATATTCTCTGGATATTTTCATTCAACGGGAAAGTTCAGATCAATGCTGGTGTCCCTGTTTTCAGTGCTTATGTTTCACTACCTAGTCGGAGATCCTATTAAGTTTGCATTGCTTTCAATAGAGGCCTCTCTTTGGATCCCGGAATTTCGCAAGTTTGCCACGGATAAGGAGGCCACATATCATAATCGCCTAGATTACCTAAAGTTGCGATTGCAAAGCTTACGCGCCCACATCTATATTTCAGAAAACCATCGGGATGAGAAGCTTAACAATAAGTATAAGCAAATGGCTCATGATCTTTGGTTGTATGGTAGATACTTTGTTTTCCTGGTGTGTCTGGTACTGGTATCATGCGATGAACACACGTTCCATACATCGCAAGGCTTAGAGCGGCTCTTTGATAGAAATCACACCATCTACTATGGCTTAAATGAGGTTTATGAGATTGCAGATATCTATAAGTTTATAACTACTTCATTGATTAATGCATTTGAGCCTGAAGATAGCCATCCTGGTGTATCGGTCTGGGTGCACGGCGAGCAAACAGTGTTACTGGGAGTTGTGCGGCTACGTCAACTGCGAATAACCTCGCAGCATTATGGAATAAATAATCCAGCGTTCTCAGAAGAATCCTATATGCCTCAATGGAAAGTGCCATACCAGGACTTAATGTATTCCAATACTTATTGGCGTATTTATCACCCCTGGGTTCCTAGAAACCCAAACGTTTCTGAATATTTGTTAATGAACTTTGACCATAAGGGGTATTTCCGGAGATATCCCGAGTTAAAGGGATATGTGGTGTTACTCGCACGCAGCCGACAAAATAGTCTCAAGATAATAGAATATCTTCGGGACAATAAGTGGCTCAATTACAATACTTCGGCTATATTTGTGGACCTTACCTTGTACAGCACTGACGCTAACATTTTGAGTCTATGCAACTTGCGTGTGGAGCAGACACCCTTTGGAAGCACAATTCCCTACGTGAAAGTGGAGAGCGTTACGCTGTTTGAAAACTTTCAGCAGCTATCAGATGCGGCAATACTTTTAGTTATTGGTTATGCCATAGTGTTCATACAGTTTTTTAAAAACCTAATGATTAAGTTTTGCCATGAGCCAAGCGAAATTCGAAGCATATGGAACAAAGTGGATGTGTTAATATTTCTACTTAACATCATTCTGTTTACTCTAATTATCATTCGTGAGGAAAAAGTAGCGACGATTCTTAAGTACATTGAGGGCGCCAGTAAAATGGAGTATGTTGAAATGAGACATGCAGTTCGCTTGCACATGTTCATCAGAGTGATGATTGGCTTTCTTATCTGTATAACCACATTGCGTCTATGGAAGGTGCTACAATTCTTTACTGTCTTTCAACTTTTCACGTATACACTGTACGTAGCATGGAAAGCAGTGGCAAGTGTTGCCTTGGTAATATGCATATTTATTTTGGCCTTTGGGGTGACGGTATCCATAATAAATGGCAACAACAGCTTCAACTTTTACCGACTAACCAGGAGCATTGTTACTTGCATGTGCTTCGCGTTCGGATTTAGTGTTGGTGTCAATCCAGAAGATCTTTTTTATGGTGGCAAGTTTCTCGGCATTATCCTATTCGCAATCTTGGCATTTGTTATTTCTGTGTTGTTGATCAATGTTTTTGTATCTCTAATCAACGATTACTTCTCCAATGCAAAAGACCAGCGGGATACTCGAGCCGTACGCCATATCAGCATTTTTCAGTTTATATATGCCGAGAATGCCTTTTATATTTTGTGGTGGCAAAAATTTCGTGTTTTTCGTAAATTTTATCATCGTCACAACCGAACTGTTGCTGAAAACATTCAACGAGATTTGGAATTGCTTGGGAAATATAAGCAAAGAGTGGAAACTCGCCACTCATTTGTCATAGAGAAAAAAATTACTCACGCTGAACTTAATTTGGAACTGGAGGAATTTAGAAGGAAACAGGAACGGATTTATACAGTTGGTGCTATAATAAATACTCAAATTGATATTCTCAAAGAACTGTTAAATTCGGAAGAAAGTAATGTTAATCATTAGCAGGTTTTACAATATTTTTTTGAATAATATATTTAACATATAATTGTCGTTTATTGATCAATACTCGTTCACAGTATAATAACAGCCATATTTATTTTTTTTTTTTTGAGAAATACAGATGTTTGTTATTTGTGGGGGAAGAGGGCGTGCCCACAATTTCGGCTCTATCTTTAGAAGACGTTATCAGAAAGCTGTCCGTCAAATTTGGTACGCTAGCTCTAAAATTGTGGGAGATATGGATTTTCGGGGCTTACCCGACCTAAGATGTAAAGATTTTATCGTAATGCATACCCTCGTTGGCAGATCCAAAAAAATTGTTGGTCATCTTTAGAGGAGGTCATGAGTAATCTGTATTAAAAATGTATGCACTAGCTTTAAAACTGAGGGAGTTATATGGATTTTATCGCGTTGCTAAGCCCTAAGTGGGCGGGGCCGCAAAGTTTTTACTAACGATCTTTAAAGGAGGTGACCAGTACTCAACCTCTCAAGTGGGAGATATAGGCTTTCGCTATTACCTCTCAGTGAGCGGGGTACAGAAATCTCATCACTTTGTCTGAAGCAGATAACTACAAGTATATATTCTAAGTGTCAAGTCTATAGCATCAAAAGCGCCGAAAAAAGTTGCGTTCATCCGGACAGACGGACGGACAGCATGGCGGACATTGCACAGACCTAATATACTCTCTTCACTTCGTGAACGAGTTTAAAACAGTCACTCCTTAAATAATTGTTGCATTCAGGACCAAGACTTTAATTGATAATTATTTAAGAAGTATTAATATTCTTCTTCTAGTGCAAAGTCTCAATTGATGTTACAAAAGGTGTTATATTTTATTATTATAATATATTATTGAAGTAAGGAAACTATTTTAAGTTGATCAGGGGGCATCAATATATTTATATAAATGGATTAAAAATTTTCTTATTCTCTTGGATAATTCCTTCTTATCTGTTTCCCGTACTGAAGCCTGTATTTTCACCAGGCTGTGTGCTAAGGTATTGCGCTGAAGGTCTAATGAAGCCGTTGCATAAATTATTTAAACTGTCCGTGGAGCTATGTTCTTTTCCTAACATTTGGAAAAAATCATTTATTATTCCTCTCCTTAAAAAAGGAAACAGGTCCAATGTTCAGAGCTATATAGGTATTTCTAAGTTGTCTGCTATTCCTAAGATTTTTGAGAAACTCAACTGCAACATATTTGTAGATCTATAATTTCACCCTGCCAGCATGAGTTTGTAAAATTTACATCTACTACCACTATCCTATTGGAATTCACGTCTTTTGTTATCAAGGGATTTCAAAATAAAATGCAAACAGGTGTTATTTACATAGACTTTTAAGGCTTTTGACTTCGTTAATCATTCGCTTTTACTGCATAAACTTCATCTATTGGGATTTCCAAATAACCTAATTGTTTGGATCTCCAATTATTTAACTCTTAGAACTCAAAAAGTTTATTTTAAAGGCTTTCTCTCTAAGCCTGTAGAGTTCCACAAGGAACTCACCTTTGTCCGTTGTTATTCACATTTTCCATTAATGATAAGTCACTCTCGGGTGCTGATGTATGCCGATGACTTGCATGCATGCCTGACGTCTTCTAATTTTCTATCTGGTCAAGTCAAGTAAATTTATTAAATCTTAATTGCAGTAAATGTAAATTAATGTCTTTTTATAGGCGAACGCCCTTCTTGAACAATTATTTTATTAATAGTAAGCAACTTGATCGTATTGAATCGGTTGATGATTTGGGTATCATTTTAGATCCCAAGCTTAAGTTTGCAAGCATATTTCTTCTGCTGCTAATCGAGCCTTTGGTGTCCTGGGTTTCATAAGGCGCTGGTCGAAAGAATTTGACGATCCCAACGTTACTAAAACTCTTTATACACTTGTCCGTCCAATTCTTGAGTATGGATCTTGTATTTGGTGTCCCCAATACAAGGTTCATCAGGATATAATTGAATCCGTACAAAAACAATTTATGCTCTTTGCCCTCCGGGGTTATTACTGGAATCCTAATTCTCGCATGCCTTCTTATCTTGGTAGATTTTTACTCACAAATCTTCCTCCTCTTTCTGATCGTAGAACCATGCTTGGTGTAATCTTCTTACACAAATTAATTAACGGGCAAATTGATTCTTCCGAATTGATTAGCCAGATTAGTTTTGCAGTTCCGAAGAGAATTACTAGAAACTTTTTACAGCTGTCTCTTCAAACCTGTAATAGTAACTATGCTAACCATAACCCATTTCGGATCTTATGTTCCAACTATAATAATCTTTTCCATATAATAAGTAATGCTTCTTCCATACCTAGTCGAAAAACTCTAGTGTTATGTAATCTTTCTAATTCTTCGTCACCGCACGTTATGCGGCGCGCCCCTCGGTCGGTTGGGCGGGAGGTGGGTGTCATTTTGCCTGGGGCCGCGCGTTAACAAGCCATTGCTTGGTATCGTTGGGCCACTTGAATGTACTGCCGTTATTACATCTACGTCCAATAAGAAAAAATAACAGTGTCTTCACCTGGTCCTTATGGTGTTCCAGCCTGTGTGCTCAGGTACTGTGCAAAATCACTTTGAAAGCCCATCCTAAAAATTTTTAAGTTGTCTGTTGACACCTCATCTTGTCCTGCTATTAGGAAAATAAAAAAGGCAAAAAGACTGTTGTCGAAAACTGTAAATTGTCTGCAATACCAAAAGCTTTTGAGAGAATTATAACATCTCAACTGCAATATTTATGCAGCTCTATTATTTCACCTTCACAGCATGGGTTTATGAAACGTAGATCTGTAACCACTAACCTTCTAGAGTTATCTTCTCTGGTAGTTGATGGCTTCATGAAAAAAATGCAGACTGATGTTATTTATACTGATTTCAGCAAGGCTTTTGACTTACTAAACCACTCCTTGCTACTCCAGAAATTATGCCTACTTCGCTTCCCAGTAAATCTTATTAACTGGATTTCAGAGTATCTGAGAAATACAAAAGGGTTCTTTTTAGAAATGTATATTCTAACTGTATCAGGGTGACATCTGGGGTTCCCCAGGGTAGTCATCTTGGTCCGCTGCTCTTTACTCTTTTCATTTATGACCTTCCCTCGGAACTTTCACACTCCCATGTGCTAATATGCCGATGATGTGAAATTGTGCATTACATATAAGAATATCGCTTCAAGTAATCTCTTACAAGCTGATCTTGACGCCTTTGAGTCCTGGTGTCAAGATAACCTATTAAATCTTAATTGCTCTAAGTGCAACGTAATGACTTTTTATCGAAACTCTCCTCAAATGTTTCCGTACAAGCTAGGTAGCATACTGCTTGAACGGGTAAATAATACCGATAAAGTTATTAATGACATCGGCGTCGTTTTTGATCATAAACTTAAATTTGACTCTCATGTTACGACCATAGTCAACAAGGCTATTCTGACTATTCTTGGACTCATCAAGAGATGGTCCAAGGAGTTTGAGGACCCTTACACGACAAAGACACTTTTATATCCCTTGTCCGAGCCATTCTCGAGTTTGGGTCATGCGTATGGTCCCTACAATAGCAGCAGTACATCAGAACCGAAATGAGTCGGTACAAAAGAAATTGTTATTATTTGCCTTTCATGGCCTAAATTGGGATCCTGATGTTCGGTTGCCATCATACCCAAGTAGGCTCTTATTGATAAATTTCCCCTCTCTAACAAATCGGAGAACTATGCTTGGCATAATCTTTGTCCATAATGTAATTACTGGCGTAATCGATTCATCTGAGTTGATCAGCCAATTAAATTTCTCGGTTCCATCCAGACTAACACATAATTTTAAACCCTTATTACTTAACCATTGCTTAACTAACTATGCCCTACATTAACCCTTCCGCATCCTTTGTGATCAGTTCGGAGTCCTCCTTTCCTCGTATTAAGTCATTACTCCTAAGCTATTTAGCAAGTAGATTGTAGATAGCTTGTATTAGTTTTGTACTTCGCGACTCGTGTCGTACGTTATACGACTGCGCCCCTCGGTCGGTTGGGCGGGAGGTTGGATGCTGCTCATAGCATCGGGATTCGCGCGTAAAAAACGTAGAAAATGGGCAACACTTGTCGAAAATGTTGCCGGTTCAAAAAATTCTTCCACATTTGAGTGTGAATCGTGGATTTTTTGGTGAATCGAGCAATTAAAATAATGTCTCGGAAGAATTGAAAGAGGTGCAAAAACAAAAGTGCAACTACGTTGCCATATGCAGAGCTTGAGCGAATGGGCAACACTGAAAACTGAACAACGTTGCCATATTTGTCAATTCGGTGTATAAGGCATCACCTGAATTTAACTAAATTTATAATGTGAAAACCAAATTTCTCTATCGGCAAGTTTATCTACTCTGTAAGGTTGTCGGCAATATGTGAAAATGGGCCTTAAATGATTTTCGTCATCTTGCGCTTCAAATGAATCAAAAATGTAATCAATATTCTAATAGAAGAGCACACACATAATCGATTTGGAATATAATTTGATAATAATAGACCCAACGAAAAAATAAAAAATATTGTGATTGAATCAAGTTAAGTGTTGTCTAAATTCGGCCAAGGTGGGTATTTTTTCAATTTGAGATCAAAATTATTTCAAGATCTTTATTATTAATCCACAAATTCTCAAATGTTTACCTTCATTTTAGAAACTTAATTTGATTAAGAACGGTTAAGTTAAGTTATTTTAATAATATATTGTACTTAATTAAAGTATCTTGGCCTTATTCATCCCTTGAAGTCTAGATTAGTTCATACTTAACTTGGAAGTATTCACGAACGAAATGGTCTAACAATTTCAGGTTCGCTGATGTGGTCCGACTGATATCAATGTTTTTGTGGCTATGTATTTCATGCCTTGTGATGTCTGTTTTTGCAAGTGTTTTATAAGCTCAAAGTTAATTCCCTTTTCGTTAACATAAATGGTTTGTTTTTAGCTGAGAAAAAATGGCATCATTGCAATTTGTCTAACTATAGTTGGCAATGTATTTTTATACCCTGAACGTTTATACGTCTGTTGGTATGAACACGTCGATTTCAGAGACTACAAAGACTAGAGAGCTGAGAGAGAGAGCTTTTTAGATTCGTATATACCATACGCAGATCAAGTTTAATTCAAATGATCGATAACTTGCCCCGTTTTTTTATAATAAGTGTTTATCGGTTTTTTGACGCTTAGAAACTATAAGAGCTAGAGCCATCAAATTAGGTTTAATATGTGCTCGTAAGGGATACGAAAATTATGAATATTTCGGATTTTGGATACTAGACTTGTTACGTCCTGAAAATTTTATAACGATCCTATTCTTAGTTTAGAAGTTATTTAAGAATTAACTTTTCATAGTGGGGCCAAGCGCAGCTGTATGAGCATATCTCAGAAACTATAAGAGCCAGAGTCACTACATTTGGTTTTGGCTGGGTATATAGTATAATAAGAATGCATTAAAACAAATTTCATCCAAATCGCTTAAGAAACACAGAAGTTATTAAATAAAAGGTATTTGTATATTGGCAAACCACGTGGTGGCAAGCGCCAAGCGCAAACGTTTTCTGCATGCGTGTCACACATACATACATACATATGTATATGCACATTCTTTTTCGAATTCTCAAGCGATTGGTTGTACGTGTGTGTCTAATCTCAGATTTCGACGGATATGGCGAATCTGGCTTGGGTCAACGGAGTTTTTTTTTTCAGTTTATTTAAAATTGTATTTTATTTTATTTTCAAACATAACACACTTATTGGTCCAAGTGTAACTTAATGTTGGGACATCGGCGGTTTCATATATATTCTGGAGCAACAAAATGGGGAAAAATTGGTATTTGGCATGCACACTATAAAAAGCTTTCGTAGATCAACTGCAACCAACATTTGAAAGATATACTTGTAGTTTCCAATTTTGTGAAAATCTTGCGTGAAAATTCCACAACTACGGCATACTAAAGTGTGCCTGCAAATATTAAAAGCGAGCGCGAAGCGCGAGCAATAATTTCTATTATTTATTTTTTGTATTTTATTTTACTAAGTGCGGCTGTGGTGCCGAAAATATGAATGCAGCGGGGCTTAATTAATGCATGCAACGACAGCTCTCCGCTGTGTTCAGGGTATCTCCTAGTCTGGCACTTCCCCATATCAAGAAAACGCAAATCAAATACTACAGACTTGTTTGTACATAGATTTGGATGCTCTTATTTAGCACTGAAAATTTCAAACCGATCATAGTCTTAGTTTAGAAGTTATTCAAGAATTTATTTTCCATAGTTGGATCAAGCGCAGCCGATGGGTCAAGTGCGCAGCTTGCTGCTTGTGTGTACGTGTGACTTTGTGAATGTGTGTATGAATGCAAAGAGCTTTAAATGTATGTAACGCCGCTGGGCTCAGGGTATCTCCTAGTCGGGCACACCCGAATATAGCCATCTTACTTGTTTAAAGCAGGGCTTTATTGCACACTTGCCATCTGATCGGAATGTGACTGAGGACCCTATGCTTATGTATGTTTATAGGCGTACGCATATATTTTTGCATATACATATACATATGTGCATATATTTCAATATTATTTGAAGGATGCACATTACATATAGATTACAAGTATGATAATGTGAGTGCCAAATAAATCAGGCATAAATCACAAATTGTAGCTGCAATATAACTACCAATTGCTATGGCTAAAAATTCGGAAGCATTCATTATGGTAAGCTGTTGCTTATACTCAAAATAATTCATAGATGAACTATATCTGTAATAGCAGAAAACCAAGGTTACTGTGAGAACCGTCTTGCATATCCAAATGCATGTTCGCTCGTAAATGTTGTACGATTCGTCGTTGAAGCGCCAGGGTCCCAAAACGGGTTGCATCATAAACCAGTTGGTATAATAAAACTTGCTATAATATTGAAATGTGTGTATGAACCGCCACCAACGTCCTTGCTTCTCTTTTACCTGATGTAGACGATTTTTAATTGATTGTTTTTCTGCCGGTAAACAGGAGACTCTAATCTTCTCAGCACGCCGTATCCAAGCGAGTATCTGGAACGTATAGCTCAGATTGCGACGCAGATCATCCACCTGAATGGAACGGCAGTACCAGGTCGGATACCTGCCAGACATATCGTGGCTAATTGTCAGTCTGCAAGGCAATTTCACTTTCTTGTCGCTGAGACGCACCATGCATGAGGTGTTTAAACAAAGACGCGGATTAATTGGATTCTGATAAATGACCACCTTATATCGTCCGAGATCCGATGTAAACACCAGTTTAATATTTGCTGTTGTCGCTCCTAGGAAGCCGCCACCCGTGTGCAAATGCACAATAATATTTTCCGTTTGCGGATCCACATCATCCCATCTAATAACGCGTATTAAATTCGCGTTCGTATGACGCAAACGGAACACGCCCATTAGTAACAAGGATAGGGCGCCAAGAAACAATAAACAGTTAAATATTACGCATCCAACATTTATGGGTGTAGAGAAGATGTAATTGCGTACTTTTTTTATGGGAAAAGCCTGGATTTCATACTCCTTGGCGGAAAACACGGACAGGTGATCAACTTGACATTGCGAGAAAGCATGACTTTGTATCAAGTTCTGCGAATAACATCCTTGCTTCACCCAGTTCGGGTAATTATTACGTATACCCCACACATTGCACTCCTGTCCAGTAAGGCGAAAGGTGTAGCGCGCGGGTGCAGTATCGTAGCTGTTTGCCTTATATACCGCTATATAGGCCATACCCTCTTCTGGACAGCGATTTTTTAAAATAATGGTACTTTTGTTACACCCTTTGGGCACTAAGCAGCTTTGATCATGCAGATTATCTAGTGTGGGCTCGACATTCATGGTAATCAGTATACGGAGAGCTGCTGTGCTGCTTATAAAATTGACCATCAGGTTTACCTGTCCCCGCAACCTTAACTTATAAATTAGCATATTTTGATATATCACATCGGTCTGATTGTAAAGGAAAACGGTAGTGTCTTCCACACGACGAAGGCTCAATGTATACTTATGGTTCGATTTAGTTTTCAATTTATAAGGTGCATTTCGACCAAGAATATTGACAGCTAAAAGGACGGTACTTGGGGGATTACCTTCTGGTGCCCACCAGAATACATTAGCGTGGAAGCACCACGCATGTATGAGTAGATATTTTGTGCCGAGCATCTTCCGCTGAGCCTCAACTTCTGGTAGAGGTACTATTAGGAGGCACGACTCGCAGTCAGATGAATACTTTATAGGAGCATGGGTATCATGCATCTCTAACCTGTAACTAACGTTCTTTGAAACATATTCAAAGGGCTCTTCCGGTTGTATGTAACGAGTCGATTCTTCGCCAATTGTCTGCCAGATTTTAAAGATTAATTTAACCATCTTATAATAACGACTTATGCGTAATGCAATTTTTCTATTCAAACTTAACCAATCGACATAGTCTTCGTTAAACGGATTATCGAACTCCCAGAGAATCAAGTTTTGCTTTAGAAGCTCCGTATTCTTTTCCAAACAATATGTGACAATATTGGTAATAACCCTGCCCAAATCGAGACAGATTTCTTCTGTTATATCTAATATTTCCGTATCCTTTCTGACAAAATCAAAAGACAGGATCACTCTTTCTAGAATATATGATATGGCATGGGCTTCATTACTTTCCAGGAATCCCATAGTTGAAATACTTTCATGTGTAATTCTTAGCGTATTTACCATTTCTAAGACCGTGTGTGTTCTATCAAACTCTATGGACTGAAAGTACTTTAAAACAGCATCTTTAGTTTCCGGGTTACCTGATACCGATTGAAGCAAACAGAATGCCTGCTGCCTTTTCCCCGCTGTCAGCATGCTAGCCAGGTTATATTTTTGAATGGTCTCAGCACTTGTGAGGTTCATAGGCTCAACAGTGAAGGGGACTTCAACAGAGGTGCAGGGAAAGTGACTGTCGCAGATGTGAACAGTTAATGGAGCGTTACCATGTAGGTAAAGAAACGTTTCACCCGAATTGGTGCTATCTTCATAAATGTCTCCAGTTTTAAATGTATACCAGATGGGTTCCTGAAGCATTGAAACAAAATTCTGGCAACGAATTTTGAACTTGGTGACGCATTCTAGGCCATTTTTTGGTTCGATTTCGCAGTCTCCGCCAGTTATTGGTTTCGACTCTTGCAATGTAAGCTCGGTTTTACCCTTTCTGAACTGGTCCTTGATATAGAGATTGACAACCACCTCGCCGACCAAATCCGTTGCTAGTTTGGTAACCAATCGCTGTTTGTTCTGCTGCATATTCACTCCGTTCATTTTCCATGTGTAGCTGACAGGCATGCTGCAAGTGTGGCATACAGCACGTAGGTGCAACACATAGCCGGCAGCGTACAGGTTGTCGTGACAGTTCCTAATGCAGTCTATATCTACGCTGAGGGGATTCTTATCGTTTATTACTACGATTACTTGGCTTATACTGTTGCTGCGGGCTTTCACAATTTTGTTAGCAACCCTTAATGTGATAAGGTTTTTTTCACCCCTCTTGAGAATTTTGGTTGATATATTTAGCTTGGAGCCTGCAATGAAACCAATTAAAAAACGGTATCTACAAGCCGACTTCTTCAAACATACTCACTGAAACTCTCCAAACTAAGGTATTGTTTGCTACTCCCGTCCTCTGAGCTTAAGATCCAAGTGTACGTTAGTTGCTGAGGGTCAACGCGCCAACTTTGTGCCGGCTCCCGACTCTTCGAGCCATCAAGAAGCAACCATTTACTGTTGTTATTTACTTCTCTGTAATGGGCGCCGGCTATATTGGCAACCACATTACGCGCTGTCACATTTATGTAACACTGGGAATTTAAGTAACAATAGTAATACCATCACACTACTCGCGTCAAGAACTACTTACTCGTTCGTATGCCCAGAAGCTACCACTTTCCTTGAGTGCGAGCTCTACCGTGAGCAGGAGATCGGGATACAAACTCTCTCTTAGTAAATGACTGTACCACAATGTATAGCGTGGTATCTTAAGCAACAGATGCTGCCAGACTTGTGTGTTAAAATAGAAAACTGTAAAAAGAGTCAAAAATCAAGTGATAGTAGCGACGGCTAGCAGTTTAATAAGTGGCTTTTCTTACAGCTTTCATTTGAGTTGAAAATAGTCCACTGGACGCGCATGCTGCGATCGGAAGGAGAGCAACGCTTTTCCACAATCGCTTGTATGTTGTTGAAACGTTCGATATCCACCTGCCTGGGCTTCTTTGGATCCATGCAGTGTTGGAACACAATGTGTGGTAAGCAGATCAAATATCTGGGTTGTACAACGTGTACGATCAGCGATAAGGTTTGTGTTTGAGTTTTCGCCTGATTAATTTTTCCAAAAGAGTCAATGGTCACACTAAATTTATTGGCACCCAGGGTTAAATGCTTTGCTTGAAACACGTAATAGTGGCCGTTGTTATACGGCAGTTTTACATGTCTTCGGATACCAAGCCCCTGCAAAATTGCTGTTAAATTGTTTGTATACTGACTGCTTACTGTTCTTGAGCCTGGCAAATCTGAGCGTGGCACATGTGCGATCAAATAGGTTGGCGTTGATATAGTTATCTGTAAGGCTTCAGTGCCCAGTTGTTCAAAGCTCAGAACAATTTGCTCCTCGACCCTATAGACTGCACGAACATTGTAACTACACATCAGCTTGGTGGGTGTAATCAGATCGCAGCTGCTTTTCTTTGGCGGGCAATCACAGATCGTTTGACCCACATAAGGAACACAAATCTGCTTGGCCGTACAATTGTTTTTTTCTGATTCACATAGATTCTTGACTTGCTCACAGTATTTGCCCTGAAACGCCTCCTCGTAGCAGCTACAAATCGGTTTCATTTTTAAAATTTTACATTCTCCGGCAAAGTTGCAGTACTCCGGGGAGCACCGCTCCGTCAAGCTGGACAGAGCTAACACATTACATATCAGCAGCGTGCAAAATTCAAATTTGCTAATATACATGATAGTGAATGATATTTTAGGTTCTTACTATGTCGAAGCCTGCTCAAGCACTGGCAAGTACACTTTTTTATATTTGAAAAATGTTTATTTAAGGATACGCTTTTGTTGTGAAGTACGGTTGTATTTATTGTAAGTAGATGCAAAACACATTTGTGTTTAGTTATTTGATTATGTTTGCAGTCGCCTGCAGCTCTATTAAAATGGTTGAGCTCAATTCAAATTTAAATAAATCTACCCATTTTTGATTACTGGTGGTTGGTATATAAGTGCAGCCAAACGTTGCAGCCAGTAGCTAAAACAGCTTCTGCCATTTTTAGCAACCATATTACTTATGCTGCTCTAGCAGCGCTCCACCGGGTGAAGAGGGAGTTGTGAACGGCATTTTATTCAAAAGTTCAATGATGTTGGTAGATGTTTGTGCGGGCGTGTTACATCAAATTGCTCTTGCAAAATATTTGCAGTGTATGAGGCAAATGGAAACTGTCGGCCTGCAAACTTGACGGCTGCTCGCCTCCGTTTGGCTGAAAGCTTGCCTATATGAAAGTGCATCAACATCAACGCACACACATAGAAAATCAAATTTCAGGCATTCTTTCAGGAGGCGCTTTAGTGCATTGATGGAATTGCATTTGATAATGGGTGGCAGTCAAAGGAAGATACAGCCCTCCACAGGCAGTAGACAGCATTATGTGTGAATGTGAATGTGGAAATTGAAGCGTGAACTCAAGGCTATTGAAGCTTACGACAGTCAACAACCAAATTTTTTACCTTAAAGCATATTTAAAATATTGCATTAGCACATTTATACATATTTATAGATGCAGGGGAAACTTGGCTGCTAAGGACTGATTCTCACATTAATTAACAACACTCTTCCGTATGGAACATAATAATAGTTTTATTCAATAGTTTATACTTTATATTTAAAAGTTGACAATTATTCACATTTGTCTTAATCGTAGCTGAACATAATAAACTTTTGCGAGCACACTCAACTTCTCTCCTCAGCAGTTGAGGAACTTCGATGTTGCCACTGATTTCAAAGACTCTATAATAAATCAATGCTGCCACTTCCATGCATTAATCGATAAATACTTAGATATTATAGTTATGGTATTTTCACATTCCTACAATCGGCCATCCTACAGCCTCATTCGTCCCGAACGATGGACACAATTTCTTCATTTATTCAGCAACAGTACTTGTGTTATGTGGTCCCTCATCATCTCCAACCTTTTCTACAAAATAACTGCCATTGCGCAATTTTCGGACATTTCTGTATGGACCTTAATATTTATCCTTCAGTTTCAGTCCAGGTTTCCTATTCTGGTTATACGATTTTATATTTTCTTCTTGCATTCTAGATATATTTTCTTTTGCTGTCTTTCGAATTTCATCCTTTTCATCTTGTAAATCATTTAGCAACTCTTCTTCTAACATATCTTTGAGTTCCTTATCGTATTCGGTTTTCATTTCCAAGCCAGTAAGTATCTTGAATGGTGATATTTTCGTATTCCTAGGAGGGAGGAGTTAATATACCTCTGATCTCTACCTACGTTCTTATACCAAGCTTTGGGATCTTCAGCACACAGCTTCATCAATAATGTTATGACAATCTTGTTAATGCGCTCGACTTGCCCATTACCGCGCGGAACTCCTGCGGCTTTTAACAAATGCCGAATGTTTCTTGATTCACAATATTTCTTAAATACATTCGAAGTGAATGCCGTTTCTCGATCTGTGACTTTGCAAGTGGGTTTTTCTAAACAACTTGGACTGCCTGTGCAAACGTTCGACAACCTCATCCGACCCGGTGCTTTTGGTGGGATACAACCATATGAACTTGGAAAAAGCGTCTACGACAACTAAGATATGATTATACCGTTTCTTGGTTAGGTTCTTGGGCCCAATATGATCAATATGAAAAGTTGTTAACAGTCTGTCTTCTTTGCTTATAGCGCTCAAGAAGCGTTCCTTTTTCCCTAGCTTTGCTTCGATTACTATACATTCTAGGAAAGATTTCACAACTAGATTAACCTTTCCAGCCAAACCTGGTATAAAGTACCCATTCTCTATTAAATCAATTGTCTTCTTGGCCCATTCATGCTGGCATCGCAATGGACTTCGGTTGTGCCTCTTGGGTTAAACAATCGTAACACAGAGAGACATGCCTTTAATTGGTTAAACGCTGCTAGCTCCTCTGTACCCATTTTGAACAAAACGCTACCCTTCATCATGTTGGTTAATGGTCTAGCAACCGTAGCAAAGTCTCGAACGATTCTTTGGAAATATGAAGTAAGACCCAAATAGCGTTGAAGCCGCTTCTTATCTCGTGGGATTGGAAAATCTTCTACTGCTATGGTTTCTCTCTCAAAATTTGTATTGTAGAGTTTTCAATAATATATCTCAGGAACATGACTGTACACTTCAAGACCTGACACTTTCCCCATTTAATTAAATGTAAAACTCTTCCAAGCTTCTCTAGGCATTCAGGTTCATCGGTAGCTGGTTCCGTCATCTATAAGAGGTCTCAGAACCACAGAAATGTATCTCATGAATACCGCAGGGGAGTTAGTGATACCAAATGGAACAAAATTAAACTCATATTGTCCGCTTTGTGATACAAATGTTGTAAACTTGCGCAAACTTCTTTGACTGGGACTTGGAAAAACCCATTACATAAATCCAAAGTTGTAAATACTTTGCCATTTGGAGTTTATGTAAAACGTCGTCGACTATTGCTGTGGGGAAGTTATCACGTATAAACTTGTGATTTAGTTGCCTTTAACCGCAGCACAGTCTCTTCTTACCGTCTTTCTTTTTATCCATTTGAGGGAATGTTTTCTGTAAATCTAGCATTAGAGTTTCTCTTACTATAGAAATTGGGTCTCGAGTACAGCTTTGATGAGCTAAAACTCCTTGACTACCATTTTCATTTAAAACTGATTCGTCTCTCTTATGAAAAACTGACCCGTTGCTGCTGGTGGTCATATTTACAAAATTGAATACATCGCTTCCAATAACGCTACTGTAAATAGTATCACTATCCCGAACTACGTGAAAGCATAACTCGATTTGATTACCATCTAACTCTGTAGCGATCTTAAAGGATCCGAGTGCGCAAATCGTCTTGTTTCCTATGCCTACCAACTCTTTAATTTCTCTCTGTACTGGATTAAGCTTCTTATATGCGCTCTCACTAATAGTGCAGATGTCACTGCCAGAGTCGACTAATGCAGTTATTGATTTCCTACCAATGCGAACATCCTTGAATATTCTATTCTCACTGCAGTTTTTGGATATATGGCCACATTTTTAACATCGAATATCATCTTTCTGTTTTTAGCGAACCTCTCTCAAACGTCTTTCTTTGCTTGGACTCTAGATTGAGTGATATTTTCTCAAAAATAATAATTTTTTCGCGGAGCTCTTTTAAATATGTGGCTTGGTATAAAACGCTTTTATTTTGTTTGGAGTCTGGAATACCTTCGATTATATATTCTACGAGACTCTCATCGTCTAAACCAACTATTTTAGCTATGTTCTTCATATGATAGAAATATTCTACTAAAGATTCATCTGCCTTTTTCTTCCTATTCTCTAATTGCTTATGCACTTGTTTGGCTGTCAACTTAATCGTAAACTCTTTGGAAAAAGCCACTTTCAGCGTACTCCAATTAGTAAGCCCATCTTGACTGTTTACGAAAAGTTTTGCGGTCCCTTTTAGCAATTGCCGTCTATAGATAAACTTTTGCAACTCATTCCACTGTACTGTTACGCCGTATTCTCGAAATCTGTGAGCCACTCATTCACATCTCTCTGGCCACTAGCATCGAATTCTGCTAAAGAATTTTAAAAGAATTAAAATATTTTTCTTAATATGCATTACCAAAATTCGATAAAATATTTTACTTTCATTAAACTTTTCTGTTGTTTATTTATATTTTGCTCATTTATATTTTCCAAAATTAAATTCAAATTTTCGCCTTATTTTTTTCTTCAAACACAATTTAAAATTTCAACCTCTGTTAAATTTCAAACCTTGGATTGCTGTTGCTCGACTTTCGATTTCGTCTGCTCTGTTACGCATAAAATATTCTTTGCTGCTATGGCACCTCTGTCGCCGCTCTGATGTCGTCTTCTGCTTTTCTTTTGTCGCCTGTTGTCACTCTGTTGCTCGGTCGTCGTAGCAGATCGCCTCTGATCTGATTTGTTGTCTATGCTGTGCTTTGTCGCTTAGCTACACACGCTGAAACCTCTCAATAATGCGCGCGTTTAGAACAAATGAACGGTTTATGCCGTTTCTTCGTCGATCCTTTTCTCGTTGCGTTTCGTTGTGCTCATGCTCTCTCGCTCACACATAAGCGATTTGGATTTCAGCCAACATAATTTCGGAATTTTGCTCAGCTTTCTTTTAGTTTTGGGAGTTGTATTTAACAAAATTACGACAATAATTTGGTGATTAAAGCGTAACTCGTATTTTAACAAAAATTCGACGAGCCCCCAAACTTGTAGGGGAAACTTGGCTGCTAAGGACTGCTTCTCACGTTGATTAACAACACTCTCTTCCGTATGAATCATAATAATAGTTTTATTCAATAGTTTATACTTTATATTTAAAAGTTTACAATTATTCACATTTGTCTTAATCGTAGCTGAACATAAAACACTTTTGCGAGCACAGACAACTTCTCTGGTCAGCAGATGAGTTTCCTCTACTTCGACGTTGCCAATGATTTCAAAAACTCTCTACTACATCGATGCTGCCACCTTCATGCATTAATCGATAAATACTTAGATATTATACTTATGGTATTTTCAATTTTCTACATATATAATGCATAAATTTTGTACTAAAATAATAATAATTATGTAGTATTCGGGTTGCAAAAGATTGAATACCTTTTGCAATCTATGTAGGTAAATATATATAACACATCTTTTGCAGCAGTATGTTTTTACACAAAAATTGAAATGCCTTATTCATCATTAAATTGCCTTCGTAAATGCATAGTTTCTTCACATTAGAAGATATGAACTCTGTCCTCATTGTTTACTTTATGCCTGGCTTTCCGCATTTCCAACCATGGGCGTACCCAGAATCTGGGCTGGAAAGGGAGACCCCCTCAAGAGCAAGATGTAGGTACAAATATTTTATACCCTGACTCCATTGAAAACGGGTAAAAAGGGTATAATGGTTTTTTGTGCAAACGTATAAAACATCTCCTCCGACTTCATAAAATATATATATTCTTTATCAAGATCAACAGCCGAATCGATTTAGCCATGTCCGTCTGCCTGTTCGTCCGTCCGCCTGTATGAACGTTTCGATCTCAGCGACTACGAAAGTTGATAAGCTGAACTTTGACCTTTAAGTTCGTGTATACCATACACAGGTCAAATTTATTTTCTTATCAAAATTGTTAGGTTCTTTAACCCGTTATTTTGAGAGCTAGGATTACTCAATCATATAATAAATCACTTTTATTTTTCTATGGCATATATGCATAACAGCTTACTAATGTACCATCTGATCTTGTGGGTTCTCGATAATATGGCATTTAAATTTTAGATTTAAACGGAACGCACCCTCACAGTAGAACATTATTTTCACACAGATGTATGTATATATACTGTAAGGTACAACATATGTATTTACTTTAACCATAAGTCTAGTAATCAGCACACAGTGGTAACATTTATCAACTCCCAGCAAGTCAAACGCATTAGTGGCTTAACATAATAAGCCATCCTTTGTCTGTACACACAAACATACTTACTATGTGTTTGGTTGACTGCCATCTGCAGATATCATAAAACTCAAGGAGCAGATGGAAGGAGAACACGCACAGCTGTTATGAGATAATTTATAAACAATGTGACTGTCAATTCGTGGCTGTCATGTGTACATACTACATATGCATATAAGCCTATAAGCATTAAATATGTATGCATAAGTCGTATCGGAAGTGTACTTGCCATTTTAATTTGATTTGATAGGATAAAATTGAAATATAGGATACAATAAACAGTTGAGAACATTAGGTTTTTTTTAAACTTTTTTTTATATTAATTTTTTAATATACAACACAGAACATTTCGTGGTGAGCGCATGCATTTAATAGAAAATATTGGTTACATTATAAGAATCCTATGGTAATACTAGGTTACAAAATTAAAATTTGAATTTGTTTTGTTTACCAAACCTGTTTTTCTGATACAAATGGACCCCAGATGAGAAATAAACCACTTTAAAAATTGTTCTATGGTGAGACTTTTTTTTTAAGATATAAATCATTGAAATCGATGGAGAGACGGCCAGGTACGTTTTCTCGATAAAAATGATTTCTTTGCGAAACATGCTATAAAATTCTGACTTTAAGGTCCCAGGAATGCCGCCCTAAATAAATTTTTCTGGCTTTTTTGAATAAATATATTAATGGATTATCAATAAAAATATCGTTCATTAAAATATATGCAGAAACGACCAATTTATATGATGTTATACTCACAGTATATACAATTTCATTGCTTTTGAGCGAGATATGGCCTTTTAATCTTTAGATACATAAATGGTCATAAAACAATCAGAAAGGAATTTGTTCAAAATTCCTCATTTCCCAATAGCTTTCGAATCTGAGGGCCATCGAATACGGATCTTTTAATTTTTGCCCTTGAAAGAAGTGAGAAAACAGTTTTTAGATAATAATGGTTCACCTACAGTATTTAATGATTTTACAAAGTATTTGGCAGCGCATTTTGAACATTATCAGATCGCAAGGGTATTATGTGCTTCTCGATTTGGCCAGTCTTTCTTTAGGTAATGCTCATGGCGAGGTCGACTATCGCAGAGAAAGTAGCAATACATTGTATAACCATCTGGCCATCCAGATAACATCGCTGTAACTTGCAAATCGCAGCACACCTTCCACTGATGCTCTTTATATTTGATACATTTAAGCAGCTTAACCATTGTACCATAAAATTCATTCATATAACAGGCCAAAAACAAAAACACTGCCATCTGTTCGCGAACACCTTCACTAACGTCGAACATTCCGCCAAGCGGTGCCAAGTTCGTGGTCATAATCGCATAGGGATGTAAATAAGTGGGTGTGAAACAAGAACAATTTTTTTCTTCCGACATTTCCTTGAAATTTTAAGTTCAAAAATCGTAAAAAATATCGCACAAAAAATCATAATTTTCTTAATTCAAAAATATATAATTAAAAAAGTAATGATTTAAGTTTAAAGAATATTGATTGATTGATAAATCCATTCGTTAGCTTTCAGAAAGTGTAAAAAAAATCGGCTGTGGCATTCTCGAGTAATGGCCAAAAATGTAAGGCTACCTCTAAAATTAAGCACTAAAAAAATTTCGTCTTATAGGTCCCATATATGTCAGAAAAGTATGTTTGGTAAACAATACAATTTGTCTATTACCAACGCACCGTACAGTGTAATCAGTGTAATCAATGCACACTACAAACCGGTCGAGTAAGCTCTTTTAGTTTTTTTTTTACGGTTTGTCCATTATTTATGGTATAACAAATAAATATATATTACAGTATACCTGAGCAGCTTATTAAGTTATTTGGTAACCATAAAGAAATGTAATTTATGGGGTAACATTTAGCAAGAAATTATAAGAATCAAAGGTATTGGTCTCAAATTAGATTGACTTAAGTTAAAGGGACGTAGTAAAATGTTGTCCATATAGTGGGACTATATAGATCCATGTAGTTTGTCTATATCCTTAAGCCAGTGATTGTAAACCTCTTCTAGGTAGTTGTAAATTCTCCTACAATTTCTTTGCATTATTGATCTTGCTTTTATATCTAGTTAATCGAAACTAATTTGGTCAGTAAACATACTTAAGTCAGTAAACATACTTTATGTATTGTGTATTAGTAAAATTTTATTTACTAGTATGTACATTTTGCATTAATTAATATATTGTTTTCTCGGTTAATTTTCAGAAATATGTCAGCGAATTATCAACTGTGCGCGATTGTGCCACTGAGTGTGTCGAGAAAGGTAAGTTAATTTTTATGCTCCGACTAATATAATGTATAAATGGAGCATATTAAGGTTGTGTAAGCGCATGTTGAAGGATGAAAGTAGCATTTGCGATTCCATTAAACACATATGTATATATATACATGTATGTAGGAATTTGAAAATGCCATAAGTATAATAGCTTAGTATTTATCGATTAACGCAAGAAGGTGGGAGCATCGATTTAGTAAAGTCTTTGAAATCAGTGGCAACATCAGAGTAGTGGAAACTCAGAAGAAACTGAGAAGCAGTCCTTAGCAGCAAAGTTTCCCCTACAACTGTGGGGGCTCGTCCGGGATGTTTGTTAAAATACAGGTTACGCTTTAATCACCAAATTATTGACGTAATATTGTTAAATTACGACGCGTCGTTGTGAAATTCAAATCGCTTATGTGTGAGCGAGAGACCATGAGCACAATGAAACGCAACGTGAAGAGGATCGACGAAGAAACGGCATAAACCGTTCATTTGTTCTAAATGCGCATTATTCAGAGGCTTCAGCGTGTGTAGCTAAGCGACAAAGCACAGCATAGACAACAAATCAGATCAGAGGCGATCTGCTACGACGACCGAGCAACAGAGTGACAACAGGCGACAAAAGAAAAGCAGAAGACGACATCAGAGCGGCGACAGAGGTGCCATAGCAGCAAAGAATATTTTATGCGTAACAGAGCAGACGAAATCGAAAGTCGAGCAACAGCAATCCAAGGTTTGAAATTTAACAGAGGTTGAAATTTTAAATTGTGTTTGAAGAAAAAAATAAGGCGAAAATTTGAATTTAATTTTGGAAAATATAAATGCAACAGAAAAGTTTAATGAAAGTAAAATATTTTATCGAATTTTGGTAATGCATATTAAGAAAAATATTTTAATTTAATTAAAAAAAGGAGATAAAGAAAAGAAGCAAACATTAATATTATATTTACTAATTTCAGCGACTTGAACACTATTTTAAGCTACTTATAAGTTAAAAGTCACGAGATCACACAACTTACAGTGCAAAGTCTAAAAGAAAAATTAAAAGAGCTTGGGTTATCACAGAAAGGAAGAAAGCCTGAGTTGCAAAATAGACTAATTTCTCACTTTAGCCTTGAAGAGATTAACGAATCTATATACGAGGACATAGTTGAGGCAGAGGCAGAAATTCAAAGTAGTAGTAGTATAGAGATACCCAGCACAATGACGTTTACACTAAAAGATATTCAAAATTCTTTAGCAGAATTCGATGCTAGTGGCCAGAGAGATGTGAATGAGTGGCTCACAGATTTCGAGAATATGGCGTAACAGTACAGTGGAATGAGTTGCAAAAGTTTATCTATAGACGGCAATTGCTAAAAGGGACCGCAAAACTTTTCGTAAACAGTCAAGATGGGCTTACTAATTGGAGTACGCTGAAAGTGGCTTTTTCCAAAGAGTTTACGATTAAGTTGACAGCCAAACAAGTGCATAAGCAATTAGAGAATAGGAAGAAAAAGGCAGATGAATCTTTAGTAGAATATTTCTATCATATGAAGAACATAGCTAAAATAGTTGGTTTAGACGATGAGAGTCTCGTAGAATATATAATCGAAGGTATTCCAGACTCCAAACAAAATAAAAGCGTTTTATACCAAGCCACATATTTAAAAGAGCTCCGCGAAAAAATTATTATTTTTGAGAAAATATCACTCAATCTAGAGTCCAAGCAAAG
This sequence comes from Drosophila colorata, assembly GCA_035041545.1. Taxonomy (NCBI): domain Eukaryota; kingdom Metazoa; phylum Arthropoda; class Insecta; order Diptera; family Drosophilidae; genus Drosophila; species Drosophila colorata. Next base: position 1,908,609 of record JAWNLD010000680.1, on the reverse strand, counting down.
AAAGACGTTTGAGAGAGGTTCGCTAAAAACAGAAAGATGATATTCGATGTTAAAAATGTGCAGGTAAAAGCCATATATTAAAACTTAAGTGTTTTAAATGCTCAGTTAGGGCATAAAGCTAATCAGTGCACAACAAAACTAAGTCAGAAGAAATAGAACGTGCAACACAGCAACTGACACAAAGAATTTCGAATAGAATATTCAAGGATGTTCGCATTGGTAGGAAATCAATAACTGCATTAGTCGACTCTGGCAGTGACTATTAGTGAGAGCGCATATAAGAAGCTTAATCCAGTGCAGAGAGAAATTAAAGAGTTGGTAGGCATAGGAAACAAGACGATTTGCGCACTCGGATCCTTTAAGATCGCTACAGAGTTAGATGGTAATCAAATCGAGTTATGCTTTCACGTAGTTCGGGATAGTGATACTATTTACAGTAGCGTTATTGGAAGCGATGTATTCAATTTTGTAAATATGACCACCAGCAGCAACGGGTCAGTTTTTCATAAGAGAGACGAATCAGTTTTAAATGAAAATGGTAGTCAAGGAGTTTTAGCTCATCAAAGCTGTACTCGAGACCCAATTTCTATAGTAAGAGAAACTCTAATGCTAGATTTACAGAAAACATTCCCTCAAATGTTGAAAAAGAAAGACGGTAAGAAGAGACTGTGCTGCGGTTAAAGGCAGCTAAATCACAAGTTTATACGTGATAACTTCCCCACAGCAATAGTCGACGACGTTTTACATAAACTCCAAATGGCAAAGTATTTACAACTTTGGATTTATGTAATGGGTTTTTCCAAGTCCCAGTCAAAGAAGTTTGCTCAAGTTTACAGCATTTGTATCACAAAGCGGACAATATGAGTTTAATTTTGTTCCATTTGGTATCACTAACTCCCCTGCGGTATTCATGAGATAAATTTCTGCGGTTCTGAGACCTCTTATAGATGACGGAATCGAGATTCTCTACATGGACGATCTTATTATACCAGCTAGCGATGAACCTGAATGCCGAGAATCTTAGAAGAGTTTTACGTTTAGCCGAACAGTCAGTTCTGAAAATTAAATGGGAAAAGTATCAGTTCTTGAAGCGTTCAGTCATGTTCCTGGGATATATTATTGAAAACTCTTCAATACAAATATCGAGAGAGAAACCATAGCCGTAGAAGATTTTCCAATCCCACGAGATAAGAAGGGGCTTCAACGCTATTTGGGTCTTACTTCATATTTCCGAAGATTCGTTCGAGACTTTGCTACGGTTGCTAGACCATTAATCAACATGATGAAGGGTAGCGTTTTGTTCAAAATGGGTACAGAGGAGCTAGCAGCGTTTAACCAACTAAACGCATATCTCTCTAGTGTTGCGATTGTTTGACCCAAGAGGCACAACCGATGTCCATTGCGATGCCAGCATGAATGGGTACGGTGCTATCAAAGTTTCAATCCTGTCGAATACATGAGTCGTAAGACGACACCGACAGAACAAAAGTATATATCGTACGAATTAGAAGTTCTAGCTATAATTCAGGCATTAAAGAAATGGAGAGTGTATTTGCTGGGCAAGAAAATCACAATTGTAACAGATTGTAACGCATTCGCCATGACAATGCAGAAAAGAGACGCACCATTAAGAGTAGCACGCTGGGCAATATTCTTGCAAGATTTTGAGTACAAAATAGAGCACCGTTCAGGAACCAAAATGCGGCATGTCGATGCCTTGAGCAGTACATTGTCTACTAATGCAGGATAGTTTAAAGAATAAAATTAGGCAAGCCCAGAGTTTAGACGATTGGATAAATGCGATAATCAAAGCTCTAGTGCAAGGAACTTATGATGACTACTATATACAGTACGGTGTGCTACACAAAGCTACCGTCAAGGAACTTATTGTTATACCGTCCAGTATGAAGAGAGAGATTATCATGATGGCTCATCGTCAAGGACATTTCGGGGCCAAGAAGACAATCGATTTAATAGAAAAGTAGTACTTTATACCAGGTCTGAAAGGTTAATTTAGTTGTGAAATCTTGCCTAGAATGTATAGTGAGCGAAGCAAAACTAGGGAAAAAGGAACGCTTCTTGAGCGCTATAAGCAAAGCAGACAGACCGTTAACAACTTTACATATTGATCATATTGGGCCCATGGAATTAACCATGAAACGGTATAATCATATCTTAGTTGTCGTAGACGCTTTTTCCAAGTTCGTATGGTTGTAGCCCACCAAAAGCACCGGGTCGGAAGAGGTTGTCGAGCGTTTTGCGTTTGCACAGGCAGTCCGAGTTGTTTGGAAATCCCACTTGCACAGTCACAGATCGAGGAATATTTTGAATCAAGAAACATTCGGCATTTGTTAATAGCCGCAGGAGTTCCGCGCGGTATTGGGCAAGTCGAGCGCATTAACAAGATTGTCATCACATTGTTGACGAAGCTGTGTGCCGAAGACCCCAAAGCTTGGTATAAGAACGTAGGAAGAGTTCAGAGGTATATCAACTCCTCCTCCTCCTAGGAATACGAAAATATCACCATTCAAGATACTTACTGGCTTGGAAATGAAAACCGAATACGATAAGGAACTCTAAGATATGTTAGAAGAAGAGTTGCTAAATTATTTACAAGATGAAAAGGATGAAATTCGAAAGACAGCAAAAGAAAATATATCTAGAATGCAAGAAGAAAATATAAAATCGTATAACCAGAATAGGAAACCTGAAACCGAATATGAGCTCAATGATCTGGTAGCTATAAAACGTACGCTATTTGGGTCTGGACTGAAACTGAAGATGAAATATTTAGGTCCATACAGAATTGTCCGAAAATTGCGCCTTGGCAGGTATTTTATAGAAAAGGTTGGCCACGATGAGGGACCGCTTAACACAAGTACTGTTGCTAAATATATGGTGTCGTCAAGCATTCGGGACGAATGAGGCTGTAGGATGGCCGATTGTAGGAATTTGAAAATACCATAAATATAATATCTTAGTATTTATCGATTAACGCAAGAAGGTCGGAGCATCGATTTGGTATAGTCTTTGAAATCAGTGGCAACACCAGAGTAGTGGAAACACAACTGCTGAGGAGAGAAGTTGTGTGTGCTCGGAAAAGCGTTTTATTGTTCAGCTACGATTAATTTTCAACTGTTTAAATATAAAGTATAAACAATTGAATAAAAATATTATTATGTTCCATACGGAAGAGAGTGTTGTTAATTAGCGTGAGAAGCAGTCCTTAGCAGCAAAGTTTGCCCTACATGTATATTTTTGATTCCGCTTAAGAATCAGTATGAATGCATTGATTTCGGATATAAGGTCTGGAGACTTCAATACAGATAGGAATAAATTATTACCATATATAAATCCCCGAAAATTGGTACCTAGCCTCTATTTTTGATGTATATCCCGAATGGGATTTTGTTTGAATGGTATATTTTACATGTATCTTTGGTATATTCACACTAAAGGGTGTGATTGTGTTTTTTTATGTATTTATGTAAGTAATTTTTTTTATTTGCTAAGATACAATTTTTTCTGTATATATATGAGCTTTTTGAAGTTTATTGCATTATATTTATCATGCAACTCTATTTTGCTTACAGAAATTTGGGAAACCCAGACCTATTGCTGCAAAGAGGATGGCTGTAATTCTAGTGGTCACATAAAATGTTCCATAGTTCTGTTGACCATACCAATTTTTATATGGATATTTTAGACGACTTCTTAATAGTGCTTAATAGTAGTATAAACTTTTTTTTTATATAAATTGAAGCCGCTTCCCATGTTCCCATGTTAGAATTGTTAAAAATGTATAAGTAAGTGGGACCTAAAATACAATATTCTAGTGAACAAGAAATGTGTACTAAAACTATATGAAACGATCTGGTATTACTTTCCAATGAATTATTAAGTAACTGTTAGCGCATGTACCTTTGTGTTAACTTTAACTGTCTTCCCAGAGCAAATTTTTAAGGATATATTCACATTTTAATAAATAGCTTTGTAGATTAAACACAAACATTATACTGTTATAACCGCTCTGCCCGATATTTGCAAATTGATAGTTGAACTTCTGATTAAGCTGAACTAGCCAATTGGGAATAGTTCAATGTGAAAAATTCTAAACCGATATTAACCGATATACACACATATAAATTTAAAAAATTCCATTTAAACCATATGCTTAAAAATAAAAAGCAGCAATAAAAGTTTAATTTAAAATTAAATAGGAAACAATATAAATTTCTCTTAAAAATTTGTCTGCAGCAAAAAGTAAATAAAATGGGTAATGACGATAAGCATAAATAAAAACGTAAGATTAAGAGTAGGTTTACTTGCCGTATATAATTAAAATATTAAAGTAGAACTAACTGGCAGGTCAATTTGCGAAAGAGCACAAATCTTGGAAATATTAATTTACTGTAGAATGTGTTACTCATAGTCTTAACAAACCAGAAGCTGAGGTATAACGGAAACTATAGTTCTATTTTAGCAAAAGAAACAAAACAAAAAAATAGCAGGTTAAATTATTTCGGTTATTAAAATTACGTTTTATCTTGTCAGATATACTGAACCTAAAGAACCCTGCTTAAAAGTATAAACAGACATTTCCAAATAGAAAAATATATTTATTTTCGATTATTTAAAATATTACTCAAACATCAAAGTCACAGTGAATATATTTGGGGTCTGTGACTTTGCCTTTTGATTTGTAATATTTTGACTATATGTCTTTAATTATAGGACAACATTAAAGTTATTGTTTACTTTATTTCTTGTTAGCAAAAAAAATTATAATTTTTTTTTATTTGCTTGCAATGCTTTAAAAAGAACACAATCTTAAATATACCTATATGTATATGTAAGGATGGTGCAAATTATAATACAAAACAAATACTTTAAGGAAAATCTGATATAGATTTTACTCTACTGTAAATTAAATTCTAAATTATTAATAAATTAATAAAAGCGAAACTTAGTTTAATTGCATTAAAAGTCGAATCATTAAGATACGAATTGGAAAATACTATGTAATAGTTAACAATAAAAAAATTAGAATTTATTATATTGGAAGATTAGTAAATAAATTTTTAGTAAACCAAATGAAAAATTATTACTATTTCTTACAAAATACACACTTATGCATTTCAATTGTTCTTTATTTAAAATCTTAAAAAGTATATTAATAAATGTGCCCAATAGGCGCACATACAACACGAAAATATTTGAATCAATATTGTTATCAGATATAAGGCTTTCTTAATATAAAAACAAATGCAATCCATATAAATAAATGTTAAATGTTAATTACTTTAAACCACTAACTCAATTATAATTTAACATTAAGCTAAAAATCTATGAGCTGTTTTTTTAAATTTGTTGTTTTTAATTTAAAAACCTAAAAATTTTTTTATTACATTTATTTTAATGAGACATTAATTATTATCTATTTGCTTGGACCAAAATTTAAATTGTTGTGGCATATGGTTTTTACAACTTTATCTTGTTTTTATAAGTATACGAAAAGCTTAAACGTGACAATTATTTAGTAGTAAAAATACAGTTAATAAATACTAATTACAAAAATTTAAGCAATATAAAATAATAAGATAAGGATTTTTTGTATTCTTTGTATAGCCATTTTTAATGGATAACAAACAGAACGATAATCTTTTTTTTTCGATATATCGGCATCTCGATGATTATCAACACGACTTTCTAATCCGTTATAAAAAATGTATGTTCATTTCGGATTAATATAACTAGTTTGTACATAGATTTTGATGCTCTTATTAAGCACTCAAAATTTCATATCGATCATACTCTTAGTTTAGAAGTTATTCAATAATTCATTTTCCGTAGTGGGGCCGAGCGCAGCCGATGTGTAAAGTGCGCATCTTGCTGCGTGCGTTTGTGTGTATGTGTGTGTGACTTTGTGAATGTGTGTAACAGCTCGCCGCTGGGTTCAGGGTATCTCCTAGACCCGACTAGAGCCATCTTACTTGTTTAATGTCTTTTTGTTGTGCGCAGTACATATTTTGGAACCACAAGTTCAACAAGTTACTTATAATACAAATGCAGATTCTCTCTCAATGTCAAATGTAGCGCAACGCATAGTAAATGAAGATTAATTTGTTTTTAATAAAAACCTAATATTAAAAGAGCATTGCATTTTTAATTAGTTGGTATTTTAGCAACACATTTTGTTCAGGACAGTAGTCGGCAATGCAGGGATATGTGCTGTTGCCTCTACTATCAACAGGTGGTGTACCGCCGTTCCAATCGTCCATTCGTCTAATCACGATTGGGCTGAAAAAGAGAGAGCGCTGTCTCTTCTTCTATCCACGCGGGAAGTTCAAAAGGGGGCGCGGGTTTTTTTTAGTCACTGCTACTATTCTATCCAGTAGTAGTGATCCCTGGGCATGCAACGCCGTACCAATTAACCACTTGCACAACTTTGTAGGGTGCAGATGTTTCTCGCGCGCATTACAAAAGAGGCTCCCTCCTTTTATATTCCCCAAAGATACAACACCGGGCCAATTGACCCAGTCCTATGACATGTCTACGTAAAACGTCCCGGTAAATCGCACTGGCAAGAATTTGATGAGTGATCAGTTCTTAGCCGGACCGGAGAATTCTCCTGACACCGTGCTGACACCCCGACATACTCGATACTTACACTATAATTAGCGATTGTGCTTGTTCTTCACTCAGCCCTCGCTGTGGAAAATAGCTTCTAAGCATAATGTAGGATCTTTCTGAGAATTGTGTGATTTCAATAGAGCATAAGCCTCAACAGAAAAACTTCTCTCTTTACGCAACAAATATTAAAAAATATCAGTAACAATAACAATCAGAAATTCAAATAAGTATGGATCCAAAGACATATTGGGATAGCAGGAAACGAATACGCCGACTCTATAGCAAAAGACACTAATCTACAAAATCGAACTTCAAATTGGTTCAGTCAAATCTGCTGTTCTCTGTTCTCTATGCGAAAATGTAAACAGAAATTTATATACAGGAATTTAAACTTAAGTTAATTCTCTTGTTCTTATTGTCTCTGAGATCGACGTGTTCATACAGATAAACAGAATAGTCAGTCAGACAGATGAACGGACTCGTGTATACCCGTGTCAGACAAAGTGTTACGATTTTTGGCTAGACTAACTTGGGGTGTGGCAAATCGATTTAATCTATACATCTCCCTCTGAACTCATTGAAAATGGGTAAAAAGGGTATAATGGTTTTGTGCAAATGTATGTAAAAGGCAGAAGGAAGCATCTTTGTACATAGATTTGGATACTCTTTTGAAGATTCGATAATTTCATGAAGATCATACGCTTAGTTTAGAAGTTATTCATGAATTCATTTACCATAGTGGGTGCCAAGTGCACCTGGTGATTAAAGTGCTCAGCATCCGGCATGCGTTTGTGGTGTGTATATGTGAATCTGTGTATTAATGAATGTAAGGGGAATGCTGGGTTCAAGGTATTTCCCAGTCGGGCTCTAGAGAATTTAGAATTTTGGCAAGTAAAAAAAACATTTGTTGTATTTTAGGTGCTTACGTATTTAGCTTTTCTATAACTTATGACGACGTACTTATTTATTTACTAGGGTTTTTTATTTGGGCGCCAGGTTACGGAAATATGCTAATCTTCAGTTAAATAAGATTTGATACTGGACAAATGATATTACGCGATATCTGGTAGTGTGGACCGATTTAACTAACAAATTTATAATGCAAAATTAAATACACAACAATCTAATATAGTGCTGGTAGTGAGTGCATCCACTGAACAATAGTTATATAGAGCCCTCAGCAAAAAACTGAAACCTTTTGAAATGGCAAAGGAATCAATTCTGGCAGTCAAAAAAATAGAGCCCTTTCTCTATTTGCGTTTGAAGTAAACAGCGAAAATTGTAAAAGGGTTGATACAGACCAGTTTTCTGTCATGAATGCGACGTTGCATTCCCGTAATTCAGCAAAGAATTGAAGTTTAAATTTAAAATTTCTTCATCAGTTCCATTGTCCGAAGCTAACACCAATATTCTGAAGAAGTTAGTTTATGTTGATAAGCTTTTTTTTTATATATACAGTCGTTGTCTGCAACAAATAAGTATAGTAGTCTGCGTAATGTTTGCAGATGGTCTTAAATGTATATCTGTGATAGCATCAGCTGCTAAAAACTTAAAATAAAACATTAAAAGCTAGGTCGGCCACTTTATAACTTTAATAGTTTAGCAACTGTATACTTATCAGTTGCTAAACTATTAAAGTTATAAAAAATATGTTAATGCAGTTTTTTAGAACAGTCTTTCAATATTTATAAGGGAACTTTATTGTTTTTTGATGCTATAAATAATACCAAATTCGAACAAGAACAAAAATTATTGTCTTTTTTCGTGTCATAGCTTATTTCGTGCACTGCACTTAATCTATAAAAAATTCCTCTTTTGTTGAATCACCCCCTTCAAACGAGTTTCCATTTGGGAAATCAAATTTTCTGTGGTTTTCGCGGTGATATTTTGCAATTCGTCTTATAGGGCTGTTTAGAGACCATTTATATGTAAAATCGACCTTTTCCGAGTAGCCAGATCTAAAATTGCCCACAAATTCTCAATAACGCTTAAGTCTGAGCTGGCGGATTTATATTATGAGGGCAGTTCCAGATTAGGCAGGACTGCAAAATAGTCGTCTTGTGCTTAGGGATGTTGTCCTGGTAAATCTAAATATTTTTATTATATTTTAGCTCCATCAATGAAAATCAGGTTTCCAACGTCTGAGGCTGATTCTAAATTTGTGAGAAAACAAAAAGTTTGTTTTGTTTAACGTTTTACATTTTTTTGAAAACTTTTATTGAATATTACATCTGCACGAAATAAGCTGTGAGCCACTGCATATGTCTGAAAAGAATTTGGAGCTGGTCGACTGGATCAGAGCACCTAAGTCGCCCGATTAGACTCATTCTGAAGCCATTGAAAATGGGTAAAAAGGATATAATGGTTTTATGAAAATGTATGTAACAGGCAGAAGGAAGCATCGCCGACCCCATAAAGTATATATATTCTTAATAAGGACGACGAACTGAGTCGATTAAGCCATGTCTGTCCATCCGTCCTCTGCCCCTCTGTATGAACGCAGCGATCTCGGCTAACTAGAGACCTAGACTTTTCGACTATTGATTTTACTAAAACATACTCATAACAAGTTTAAAAATTTTTTCCGATATCTTGCTTCGTTTCAATAATATCGATAAAAATCGATTTTAACGCTTGGTTTTCTTGGCATATCTACATCTATCTAGCTAAGTACACGGTATCGCTAGTTGAGCACTTCCGGCTAGAGCACTCTTACTTGTTTTTCATGTGAGCATGGTAGGCAAACGTTCATTACGATTAGGCAAGTCTCATTTTAATCATACATATGTATGTTATGGGAACTGGGTATACAATTTCTTAACTTAAAGGGGTCAATTAAATTTAGTGCGCAGACTGAAAGAAGCTTAATTTGTTTTGCGGTACAAGATATACGTGTGTATTTTACGAGGGGAAACTCCAATTTTTTCGGTCGTTTTCAAATTTAAAATTTATTGGCTGCTGGCAGCAGAAGAACGAATTGCAAACGATTTTTATAATTTATGTTACTGACTCGTTTCGTATGAAATTTATTGCCTTGCGACAAGCGTTGATTTGATTTGCATTGGGTCGTCGTCGTCCTGGTTGATCGCAGCGCAGCTTTTTGTATCCATGCAGCTAAGGCTGGGCTTCATTTGTTTGGCGCTCTGGCAATGAATTTTTAAGCTCTAACCAGCCCTAGAATTCAATTACTTGGGTTTGCTTTATGTGCGAGAGTGGCATTTAATTTGCACAGGGTTCAAACTGTGGTCCGCAATGTGCCAGTCACTGGATCTGGGTAAAAGTTACAGCATTTGGCTATAGTAATGAAAACGGACAAGTGAAAGTGAACGAGCTGAATTGAAAGGGCAGCTGCCAATAATGGCTGGCGAAGAATTGATTTTCACACCTCTTTGCACATAATACTGTGCTTGAGCATAATGATTTTTTCTCAATGTTAAAGTGTAACAAAATGAAGCCCCAGCACATCAATTTAGGCCAGCTAAAATCGCAGTCAGGAGTCAGTCATTGATGATGGGCACAACACTTAACGTTTCAACCAGGTGTACAAGATACGGAAAGGTAATAACGGTAGCTGCAAATTCTTTTGCGAGGCTAAATTTTTTTTAAAAATTTTTTCGTACTCTGAGGTTTAAACTATGAATCAATACATACTTCTACGCTTAACAAGTTTTTATACCCTGAACCCATTAAAAATTGCTAAAAAGGTTTTTTTGTGTTTTTTATTTTTTGTATGCAGCTGCTCAATGGGTCCGGGTTTAAGTTCACACTACAAAACTATTTTCCTTTTTAATGTTCACCTTGCAACATATACATATGCCTGTAAATCTTTTATGTGTACACATAATAATCGGGATCAGGGTATTTTCTAGTAGAGTCCCTTCGACTAGAGCTTTCTTATTTGTTACTCATATGTTTTTGTATAATGTCGCTTGATGTCCTTGGCATGTTCTATGCTAATCCGAACATCAACTAAAAATTTGCATTTTACAACCTTAGGCGCTGGCTTCCAGCGCCTGACGAGCCAATGAGCAACACACAAGCTGACCAGTTGGCTCAGTTCCACGATGATGAATTGTTGCTGTGTTTAGCGTGACATATTTTCGGACTTATAACACTGGAAAATCTCCGGAGCAGCAGCCTTGAGCCTTAGGCGGATGGTACTCAAAGGAACTGACAAGCTACACAAGATACTCGCAAGTGTTTGGTCATGGCTATGCTTATGTTTGGACATTATTAATGCACACAAATGTGGGCGTGGGTATAGTCGTTGCTTGCTGTATCCGATGCAGACAAATACTGTTATTTATTCTTTTATACGTTTTTCTGTTGATATTCGTGTTTGTCTGGTCCTGTCGCCTTTTGTATATACCCTGAACACTTTGAAAATGGATAAATAGGAAATAATATTTTTATGCAAATATATGTAACAGGCAGAAGAAGGCATCTCCAACCCCATGAAGTGCATACATATGGTCATGCTCAATATACAAGTCGACATAGCCAGGTTCGTCTATCTGTATGATTACGTCGACTTCCGACACTATTAATATCCTTAAATGTTCAGATGAAGGTTATTTAAAATTATTGATACATGTCCCTTTTTCCTGACCTATGTATGGTTATTTATGCAGAAAATTTTTAGACCTAGATGTAGCAAAATTTACGTATGTCTGTATATATATCTAGTCAGAACGTTGCATTCGTTGCAACTGCGCAATACTCGCTCACGGTCTTAATTAATATTGTTATAGTGGACAAATTTTGATTTTTGTAATTTGCGGGGAAGTAAGTGTGCGTGGCCTAAATTTTTCGGAGGTGGTCACGAGAAAACTGCTACCTAATTTGATGACTCTTCTTCTAAAATTGTGAGAGATATTAATTCTCGCGATTTGTAATCTATCTTATAAATTTGGGGACTCTAGCTCTAAAACTGTGGGAGATATCGATTTTCGCGATTTGCGGGGGCGGGAGTGGGCTAGGCTGGCAGTTTGTTTTACTGATCTTTAAAGGAGGTGACTAATAATTTACCTTCCACATTTGGGGACTCTACCTTTAAAACTGTGGGCGGGGCCGAGATGTCAAGATCCCAATTTTTGAGGAAGGTCACCAGCAATCCAGATACCATATTTTTGACTCTTGCTTTACGAATGTGGGAAATATTCACATTTTATCGATTTGAGATTTAAGGTGTATCGACATGGTATCGATTTGCCTGCCTGCTAGTGGGCGAAGCACAAAAATCTTAACACTTTGTCTGACGCAGATAACTACAAGTATATACCCAAAGTTTCAAGTCTCTAGCTTCAATAGCGCCGAAAAAAGTTGCGTTCATCCGGAAAGACGGACGGACAGCATGACGGACATTGCGCAAAGACAAAAAACAAGTTTCACTTCGTCAACGAGCATAAAAATATGAATATGCATTGCCACTTAAAAATTCTGTTGCAAAAAGTTGCATCAATATAGGTAAAGAAACAGAAACTTTTAAAGAAAACATCTGGTAAAATTTAACAAATTTGAAAAACTTCACATGGCAGCAAGCAAAAGTAATTTTTGTACGCATGTGCACCCATGTTATATACCGATCGAAAGGTTTAATCTAGAAGAAAAATATAGCACAACATATGATAGCTCATCTGGTTCATGATATATACTGCTGTAAACGATTCGGAATAAATTTACAATTTTGGGCTGATGGGGGAGAAATTCGGTCAGGGAAACAACAATTTGTGTTTCGAATACGAATCTGATAGCTCGTTCAATAGTTATTAAGAAATTAAATATTTTGTGTGTTTCCGAAAAGTTTATGTTAATTTCGGCATAAATTTTCGAGTAAGATAGCGTTGAGATCGCTTAATGGAACTTTGTGGGCTTTTTCCATATTATGAACCAAGAAACTTTTGTTCTACGACTTTTGGAAAAAACCGTTTGTTTGCTTTTAAGAGCTTTTAGGCGTACCTGAGCGTTTTTGTTCTTAAGTAAACAGGTAAAAAGTTACAGGTGAAATAAAGTTTTTAATTGTACATTTTGATAACTTCAATAATATAATACATATATATTGTAGGCATTGAGTTTTCGCAACTTTTGGTATATGTCACATATCTGGGATATACCATTGTTTAGTGTACATATCCTAAAATCTTAAGTTAGACATTCAAACGTTTGCACTGGAAAAAAACCCTGTGTTGCCAGTCTGTTTTTATACGCGTTCACGAAGTGAAACTAGTTCACGTTATTGGGTTTTGTTCAATGTCCGTCATGCTGTCCGTCCGTCTGTCCGTATGAACGCAATTGTTTTCGCCGCTATTGAAGCTAGAGGTTTTAAATTTTGAATATATACTCGTGCATACCCGTGTCAGACAAAGTGTTAAGGGTTTCGGGGTGCGCCCACTGGTGGCGTGTCAATTCGATTACATCAATATATCTCCCTCACTTTTAAAGCTAGATGCATAATGTATACCGACAGATTGCTGATGAATTCCTCTGAAGATCGCATCAAAACTTTTCGGCTACGCCCACTACCGCGCCCACAATGTCCCAAATTCGATATGTGCACAACATCAATGATGCCAGCGCAACATTGCATATTTTCGGTAATTAGTTTTGTTTGGTTTTGACTGCTTACAGACTTTGACTGCTACACTTTTTCGAATTCTGAGAATTTGTATGCGGCTGATTGCTGATTGATTTTGCATTTGTTGTATTTGTAACTTAAGTTGAGTTTTGTCACAACTTGATCAACTAGTAGTGTGGTGGTGCAGTATAAAATGCAGCTAAAAATCTTATTTTTAAGTATTCGCATTCTCTGTCAAGTATATTTATATGAGTATATATATGACTAAGTGTTAGGGCCATTCACACATCATGCCGACAGCAATACAGGGTAGATAAATTTGCCGATAAGAAAATTTTATTAAATCCAGGTGATAACTTATAGAGCAGATCATCCACCCTATAAGTGCTTAATACCGAGTTGACAAATATGGAAACCTGGTTCAGTTATCAGTATTGCCCACTCGCTCAAGCTCTGCATATGACAACGTAGTTGATCTTTTATTTTTGCACCTCTTCCTATTCTCCCGAGACATTATTTTATTTTCTCGATTCATTAAAAAATTCATAAATAACACTCAAATCTCAAACAACTTTTTTGATCGGACTGACAACATTTTTCTCTAAAATTGGTAGCCTATGCTAGAGTGTGACCCATTTTGGGGCCCCGAGATGCCACATTGTCACAAATTTTAAATGTGATGTTATGTTATGTTAAAATTAAGATGTGGGAATGAAAATAGTTAAAGGCTGCTTTTAGTGTAAAGTGTACTACAGCTACAGTCATCTTTGTAGGAAAGATGTAAAAACGGCGCATAGTCATTAACATTAATATAATTTGAACTGTTATCCTAGGTCAGTTTTTGTCTTGCATTATTCTAACATAGTGTTAATTATATGCACCAACCGCAGCAATTTTTGTGTGCACTTTTCAGCGCTAGCGCAATAGCGGCCGACGTTAGTAACAGTCAGCCAAGCCACAGACCTTTGTTATACCCCTTCAGTTTCAATTGGAATGATATGTTGATTCTTATTGGATATGTTAGGTTATTAGATAACTGAACGTGCATTTCGTCAAGAACGAAATGGTTGGTGTCGATGCTGTCTAACACGCTGTTTAGGTGACAGCTGTGAGCGCGTAGAGGCTAACTTTTTTTTTGGTATTTTATACTTGTATATTATTGTTATTATTAATACACATAGTTCTAGGGTACATGTTTTAGTTGTTATTACACAGTGTACGAGTAATCAGCTGTCGGTTACACCCGACTGCAACGTTTTCACTTGTTTTATTACGCATCGATAGAACTAGCAAATCATACAAAGTCAGCTAAGTAAATGCAAAAAAAAATAGGAAGTGACTTCTCGTTTCTGTTTTTCGACTGGCATGGCGTTGCATCACTAAGGACCGATAGTAGGGACAATTGGCCCAGGATCAATTGACACCACCAGAATTGATGGGCCACTGTGGAAATTGAATTCTTGAATACTTTCCAAACTACGAGTATGCACGTTATCTAATGTTCAGCATTTAACAAAGGCATGCAAATCTATGTACAAGCGAATGCCCACGTCTTGCGTACTTGAATTGCGTTTTTTTTTAAATATGTGTCAATATATGTATCTCCTAGTCGGGCACTCCCGACTAGAGCCATATTAATTGTTAGCTATGGTGTTAGAAAAATCTAAAACAATTAAGAAAAATCTAAAACAATAAGAACAAGGGATACAAATCTTTAGGATCCTATAATTTCCTCAATTCTTCAGTCTATTTCAGTGGGATTATTCAACTAAATTCGTATTGATTGATTATATACAAACTAGATTGTATGCATACATTTGTATTCTTATGGAACTGTAAAATTATTAATAATCACTTGGAAAAAAGCTTAGAATAAATTTTTAATTTGTAAGGTTAAGTCGACCTCAATTTCGTTACATATCTTATATTTATTTAACGCTGCACAACTTTTGTAGAGTTTGTAAATCATATCAACAATTTAGGTGATTTTTTCCAGTGACAACCAACCAGAAACCGTCATCCAAATGGCCAAAGCCATTGCCAACAAAGCCATTGCCATTGTTGCAGCCGCGACGGCAGATGCTTCTGCGTTTGTGATTATACACTGCAAACAGTCGACGACAGGCAACAAAATCAATTCTGCGCGTAGATGTGTTGGGCTTCATACAAACAAACGGAAGCACACCCCATGTCAATGGCTTTTTAAAAGTGGCTCTTATCGTGGCCAAAATTGTCACGCACATGTCTGCACATACACCAGCAGAAATAATTAGACAATAGTAAATAAAGCGAACTCCGAAACATCCATTTTAACACACACAAGAATAGAGTTGGCGCATACGCTCAGTACTCGCATTTTCGTAAACATCATCCGAAATGCGGGATATTAACTGTCTGCCATGTTGACAGCTGCAATAATTTGCATCCAATTGCAGACTGTCACATTGCGGACTGAGCGCGCCATTTGTTTAAGGCTAAAAGACTTAAGCGCAGGCTAAATCATTTTGACACTTCGTTGCGGGGTTTGCTCAAAATGATAGGGCCTCTACCAACTACTAACTATTACTTTATGTCAATTGTCTTTTGCCAGCAATGTCCTTATGTTTAAATTGGTTCAGGGTATAAATAGATAGTCGGGCTTTTATTAGAAAACCTAAGTCTTTGAAATTATTATGCAATTTACTAGAACTGCTTACATCCACCTCAGTTATCAAGTGCAGTTATCAAGTACATGTCCAGTCTCAAAACTCCCTTAAAGCTGCCCATTGTGCTCACTGATATCGTCAACTTTCTTTAAAATCGACGAAAAGTGACCGTTGGTTGCAGTTAACTACTACGTACATGCAAGCCGCAAATTGTCTGAAAAAGGGTAAAATAAAATTGGGCAACGTTTGGGGCATTTTCGATTCTCTACATTAATGTCAACAGCCAAGCCGATAAGGCAACGTTCATCACTATCCATCCTAATATATGAATGTTTGATCGTATGTCCAATATTTGTAGTTACCTCATATAAATGTCATTCACACAGTGGGTTTTTTATGCACTTAGATGAGGTATCATAACATTGTCATGAAATCATAAAAAAATTACTCAATAAAGTATATATATTTTTGATCAGCATAAGCAGCAGAGTCGATATAGCTATAGCCGCCTGTCGCATCGTAGTGAAACTGGTCCATCATTTTATAGCAGGCAGTACATATGTGCTAGTTGGCCGACGGGACCACTGTATCATAGCTGACAGGAACTTTCGGTCGAAAAATGCGTTTTTTGATGAAGAAAATGTAAGAGCCAGAAACTTGAAATTTGAGAGAAGGATTATTTCCCTTTTTGGATACTAAACAAAATACTTGAAAAAAAATTTGAAAATTTCATAAAGATCGGACAATAAACTTAGAGGTTATTGAGGAATGTATTTTCCAGATGTGGGCCATCTGGGCGAAGACGCTTAGTAAAGAGTGCAGCTTGCGGCGACATTTGGAAATAATCATCTACGTATGGTATACACGAAATTAAAAACCAAATTTCAACTCTCTAGCTCTTGTAGTGTCTGAGATCGACGCGATCATAGAGACAGACGGACGGGCAGAAAAAGAGGGCTAAATCGACTTAGCTACTGATGCTAACCAAGAATATACATACATGCTTTAAGGGGTCTTTCTGCCCTTTACATACTTTTGGGCAAAACTATTATACCCTTTAATCTATTTTCAATGGGTTCATGGTATACAAAATATAGTAAAGTATCCTGTTGGTGTGAGACCAATTGGATATTAAATACAGAATGAATTGGGTACACAATTCTGAGAAACGAACTAATGATACATATTAAGTTGAGGTTCAGGAAACGAAATAATCTAAGGCTCCCTAAAATATTTTGCATCGATAATCCATAGAAACTGTTCAATATGTTATTCTTAATTTGTCCTGACTGATTGAATGACTGGATTAATGCAATTCTTAATCCTTGAGCTGGAAAGCTTTATTTGTTACCCTATAAATTGTCAGTGTAAACTAATACAAGGCTTTTTGAAAATCTACCTGCGAATGTAAATATTTTTGGAAACCGGTAACAAAATCGAAGTACATACTCGCTAAAAGGGAATTAGGACCAATATCAAATTTCGACTGCCATTGCATTGAATTTCATTCAGTAGGTCAAATGCTAAATTTCATTTGGAAACGGTGCATTCCACTTCGAATTTCGCATTTCAAGCAACTCAAGCACATGAACAAATATTGGCATCATGACGAACAACTCGGCGGCTGAAAATGTAAATGAACGGCATCATCAGCTCAATGTCATTAGGCAGTTGCTGAATGGGCGTGTCATAGTAGAGAGGGGTTTCAGCTCTATCCACTGCAATTCGTCTACGGCTGCCAGTTGTTTTCCGTTTTTCGCTCAACCCATTAGTTCATTGATTTTTGGCGCAAACTTTGAGGTCGCTAATTCAACAGTTTTGCATTATATAGTATAGCTTTGCAGTTTTGCATCAATATAGTACCCCTGACTAGTATTCTGGCAGCTGTATAGCCGCTACAGTTTAAGTAGGTGTCAAAAACATTAACTGCTGAAACCTTGAACAGATGATTGCTAATAGTTTCAGTTCTTTTTTAAACGCTGCTATTGTTTCACCTGTTTAAGTTTATAAAGCCTTAATAATATATCATATGACCTTCGCCTTTTTAAAGTACACCCACTTTAAATCCTGGCGCAAAATATTTTATTGTCGAGCTTTCATTTCTTTTACCTGGTTTTGCGAAACACCAAAATGACAAATGGACAACCGTGTTGTAGCCCCATGGGCAAGTATAAAAGCCTCTGGGTCAGCAAATTTTGTTGTTATGCAGGACTGACAGAAAAATCCAATTGTACCAGTTGGCGTTCTCCTAATGCAAATTGTGTGTCGTTTTTGTGGCTTTTTTGTGCAACGTGTTTTTGTTTTGTTTGTTTTTGTGTTTTATACCCTGTACCTACAAGCAACTAGTGTGTATGTAGCAGCCAAAAGACGATACTATATTTTTTAGAGTATAAATAATCTTGTGAAAAATTGAGCATCACTTAAAATTTTTAAAAGATATTCTTATTATTAAAGGATATCCTTATTTCTTAATAAATATAATTTTATTTAAATAAAATATATATATTTTTAATGGTTTGTCAAAATTAATTGCTTATCATTTATGAAAATAAATATTTCCAAGTTATATAAAAACAGGAATTTTATAATTAAGCCGTTTATCTTTTATTATAATTTCTGCAATCTATATTTTGCACCATATACTGTATACATTTTGAAGTAATTTACCAATTGAAACGATTGAATTATAGCTTTATTGTTGTTTTTTACTCAATTAGTACATTAAACACACGTACTCAGTAATTGGCTTAAATTTAATTAACAATGATTTTTAATATATGTATATTAAAATATGCAATTTTCGTGCTGTTCGCTATGCATTTAATTTCTTACATATATGTGAAGCTTGCGCAAAACCAACAACAAGGAAAACCAATTTAATCAATTGGTAATTCTCATTTCATTTCGGTGACTTTGATTGATACCAAAAATTCGCTTGTGGTAGAGGGTTGCTAATTCGATCGTGATTGATTAGCTCCTCGAAAGCGAAAATAGTATAAATGGTGATATAAGCGTGTAAAGCGAATTTAGAACAAGTACGATGGCTCTAGTCGGGTGCCCCGACTAGGAGATACCCTGAACTCAGCGGCGAGCTGTCGTTACATACATTTCAAGCTCTTTGCATTCATACACACATTCACAAAGTCACATATACATACACACACAAACGCACGCAGCAAGGTGCGCACTTTGCACATCGGCTGCGCTGGGCCCCACTATGTAAAATGAATTCTTGAATGAGTTCTAAACTAAGAGTATGATCGTTATGAAATTTTTAGTGCTTAATGAGAACATCCAAATCTATGTACAAACCCAAGCGCAAGTCTGTAATATTTGATTTGCGTTTTTTTATATGGGGGGCGAATGTGGGCAGGTATCCAAAATCCGAAATATTTATAATCTGCGTAACACTTACAAGCATGTACTTAACATCTTATAGTCTCCGAGATATGCCAAAAAAACCAGGTCTAAAAATCGATTTTTATCGATAATAATGAAACGGAGCAATATATCGAAAAAAATTATAAACTTGTTCTGCGTATTGATTAGGAGAATCTAAAGTCGAAAAGTTTAGGTCTCTAGCTTTTGTTGTTTCCGACATCGCTGTGTTCATACAGACGGACAGACGAACGGACGGATAGACGGACGGATACATACATTTTCACAAAACCATTATACCCTTTTTACCCATTTTTAAAGGGTACAAAAATAACTGTTATGTCACTGTCTAACTACAAAAAAAAAAATCATTTTGAAGATAGTTTAGCACATAAACAATGATTGGACTTATGAGTATATTTTGTCCAGCGCTTTCTCAAACCGCAAAAAATTTATATTGAAAATTATTATAGTAAAAGTTTGTTTTAATTATTATTTCCCATTTTTCACGATTTTTGATTTAAAGTTGAAATAAAATTATTTAATTTAATTTTTGTTAACACTTAAGGAGGCATAGCGTAATTATTTCGCCGACATATCTCCGAGTCTAGTACATTTTGGCCAAATTATGTCTCTTATTTTGTGGCGAATTAATATCGTTTTGCAACGACATAATTCCTCTGTTGGCAACAGCGAGAATGTGTATTTTACAACGACATAATTCCGCAAGTCGAAAAACGATAAATCTCCGCGAGGAGGTGATCTAAAAACGGCATATCTCCGCGCCGAGTTTTATGTCGTTTTAAAACGATATAATTCCGAGCAGAGATATGACGTTTTAAAACGACATAATTTCGCGCGGAGATATGTGGTTAGAAGAACGGCGAAGATATGTCGCCGAAATTAAGTCGTTACCCCCTTAAGGGTTAAATGCAAAAGTTATTCCATACCCTTTATTTTAAAAGTCAAAAATAGCAACACATGTTTGTAATGTTTTAAATCTTCCTTTCGCATCTGGAAGTTGTCGGATAAACCTATTACAAATTATTAAATGTGTGTGCAGCAAGCAGGCAAGTGTTAATATTTGCGCCTCTGGAGTTTGCGGATGTCGATCCACATTCACAGAAGGCCGCGACACACGTAACATTAATAATTTAAACGCGAGGCGCCGCCAACGACAACCAACAAATGCGCGCATTACTCTTAACGGCAATTATAAAACCGCCTATGGGCTGAATGTGCTGTAAAATTATTCTAAACCGAATATAACATTGCGTAACAAGTAAAAATAAATCGATATATGTAGTTCGTGAAATGGGGTAAAATTACACAAAATAAAATCTTTTAAATACTGACGTACAATTTTAAGAGTTTGCAGTGATGGGTTTGTATGCTAATTAAGTTGGAGACCTGAAACTTTGAAAATGTACTCGTACATACTCGCGTCAGATATTTTAGATACGCCCACTGTGGGCGTGGCAAATCGATAACCCACCACGTTAGTATCTATGAATATCAGGTTTTTTATCCGGGTTTTTGAGCCTATTCCAGAAAATTTAAGAGCTAGTTTCAGTTTATTTTACTCTCTGAATACATCTTCCCACTCACCCTATGTATAAACAAGAAAGATGGCTCTAGTCGGGAGGGCCTGACTAGGAGATACCCTGAACCCCGCGGCGATCTGTAGTTACATATATTTAAGCACTTAAAACACATTCAAAACTATATACATACCAAGGCGAATGGGGCGAATGGGGGGACGCATCCAAAATCCAAAATATTCCTGATCTCCGTCTACTTTTATTATTATTATTTGTGAGCGAGTCTCACAACAGAGATTTTAGAGCCACAGCGACCGAAGGGCAGTCTTTTGTGCCATGGGGCTCCCTATGGGGACAAGGGACCTTAGGTCCCTTATGAAGGAGAGCAAATTTCTTGTCGAGGAATTTCTGATCTGTGCTGGAGTAACAAGTTCTCTGCATAGATACTGCCTCCTACTCCAAATAATGGCTAGGCAATTACATAAAAAGTGCTTTCTTTGCAGAGTCTCACTCTGAGTCAGAGGATAGGTGCATTTTGTGGGTGTGATACTTAATTGTGGGGTGTCCCGTGAGATAGGACACCAAGACACGTAGTTCCGCCCTTGAAATATTGTTGGTCTACCTGGTTCTACCTATATGTAAGCTGACCAGCTCTTTAGCTTATCGTAACCAGTTCTTGTTGACCAGTAAGTTCACCTCTCTTTCTTTGGCCATTTCTCTAACAACTCTTTGGCAGAGGCCCAGCTTAACCCACAAAAGAGTTCAGGTCTAGGAGGGGGGTTGCGGAACCGGCCCTAGCTAGCCCGTCCGCAACTTTGCTGCCGCAAAATTCCGGAATGGCGTGGGATCAAGCAAAGTGTGACCCGGTTTCTATGTGACAGTTCCTGAAGACAATTCCGGCAATCCGCAACCAGTCTCGAGATAATCCTCCATAAGGAAAGAGCTTGAATGGCTGCTTGGCTATCGGAAAAGATATTTAAGGTGGCTCCTCTTATCTCCTTGTTAAGGATATGTCTGGAGCAGGAGTCAATTGCGTGGATCTCAGATTAAAAAACACTGGGCCAGGTGCCCATTGCAAACGAGATTTTGGTGTTGGGTCCAGTGATTCCCGCACCAACCCCTTGATTAGTTTTTGATAGACTAGCATGACATATGTCTGCTGCTACCAACCCATTTGTGAGTTTAATCTTCAGAACGCTCAAAGAATTCTTTATGTGCAAATGCAGTGGATTCAGTCCTAAGACTGCGTCTACTTTACGAAAACACTCAAAAATCAAATTTTGTTCTAGCTCTTATAGTTTCTGAAATATGCTAAGAGAACCAAGTCTTGAAATCGATTTTTATCGATAATGATGTAGCGAAGCAAGATTTCGAAAATATTATAGATTTGTTCTGCGTATGGTTTAGGAGAATCTATAATCAAAAATATTAGGTCTCTGCCTTTTGTAGTTTCTGAGATCGCTGCGTTCATACAGACTTCGTCGTCCTGATCAAGAATATATATTCGGAGATGCTCCCTTCTGCTTTCTGACATACATTTGCACAAAACCATTATACCCTTTTAGGCCATTTTCTATGGGTTCAGGGTATAACAAGTAAGAATTTTGCAGTCGGGCGTAACCGACTGCGCAATACTCGTTATCAGTCCTAATTATTATTATTATTAATTAATTATTATTGTTATTTTAGAAAAATTTAGATTTTTGTAATTTGTGGGGGAGGAAGTGGGTCAGGCCCTATATTTAGAGGGGTCATCAGAAAACTGCTTTCTAAATTTGGTGACTCTAGCTCTAAAATTGTGGGAGATATGGAATTTCGCGGCTTACCAGCCCCGAGGAAAATATACAGATTTTATCGATTACTCACGCCCCCAGTGGACGTAACCAAAACATTTTTTTGTGTGATCTTTAGAGGAGGTTATTAGTAATCTGCTTTTAAATGTATGTCTCTAGCTTTAAAACTGAGGGAGATATATCGATTTTATCGAAATACCACGCCCACAGTGGTCGTGGACGGTAGTGGTAGTGGGTGTAGCACAAAAATCTTCATACTTTGTCTGAAGCATATAACTACAAGTATATATCTAAGTATATACCCAATATACTAGTTTCACTTCGTGAATGAGTATAAGGAACAATTTCATTCCTACATACTTTCGCATTGGTTTGAACATTTGATTAGATTAGATTTGAATGCTCTTTTTAAGTGCTGAAAATCTCATACCGATCATACTCATAGTTTAGAAGTTATTAAAAAAAAAATGTTTGTGCTCAAACTCATTTTTAAAGCTTCACATAACAAAATATATTAATAAAGTGTTGTTAAAATTTTGGAAAATCCGCTTGCAAGGACGGAAAATTTGTTGAAAAAACTTTATTGTTTTCCATTCGGTCGGATTCAAAATAATTTTAAAATTTTTTTTGACACGATATTTGCGTGTCAACTTTAATTTTCGCCCGACAAGCTTCAAACTTATTTTCAAAGGTTCACATAAGAAAATTTTAGCACCGTCATTTTAAGATTGTAGAAAATCGTCCTGCAAATTCGGAAAGTAAACTTTACAAATTATACTTGAAAAAATGACACAAGCACTACACCAGCTATTATTAACTATTAACTACACCAGCCTGGTTTGGAATTGGATCCCGAACAAAATATACATACATCTATCTTGTGTTTATTTCTTTTTGCTTTTGACTCTTTACAATTCTCAATAAGTTAAAACTTCGACACGTTCGCACTCATTAGATGACATTTATTATAATTCTCATCGAGTTCAAGCTCGCAGCAGATGGCAAGGTGTTTTTGAATACTAAACAGTCTGATGATTAAAAAAAAGTCGCTTTTTGACAAATTCAAAAAATCATCACCAAAACAGAAGCTAACATGGGGCTTAGCACCGCACGCCGGGAAATGCTAGTGTATGTATAAATGCAAAGGGGTTTAAATATATGTAACGACAGATCGCCGCTGGGTTCAGGGTATCTCCTAGTCGGGCCCTCCCGACAAGAACCGTCCTACTTGTTTTATTTTGGAATTGTTATAGATAAACACCAGGCAAATATAAATTCAAACAACATTTTGTACTGAGTGTAAAGTTGAAGTAACTGAGGATGACAAAATTTACGATTAGTAAAACTAATTTGTAATCTCGCCGTTAGCACTTCTTGGACTTCTCGCAGGGTCGGACATTTCCCCTAAGCCACGCTACCTACCACGCTCTGCAGTTGTAGCCGCCTTGATGAGTTTGTCAGTTGCAAACATATGTTGTCCAACAAAGACTCATATCATCACACTGAGATGCATACATATATGTAAATACATTTTGTAGTGTGCTTGTATGAATATATGTGCTGCACATAGACACACCCACGCAATGATGAGAAATGTGCAACATGGCAAATAGTCAAGGCAAACAAATTTAAAAACAAGTAATCGAACTTGACTGGGAAATTCCCTGTAGACTGATTGATTTAAAAAATGCTTTTATTATTCAACACATTTATTAATGCATTTACATCTACATGTATATATGCCTGTGTATACATAGCTCTGTAAACGGGATGATGGACTCATGATTTATAAAAAAATAGTTAATCTGGGTTAATGAAATATATCTTTTTATAGATTAAGAGAATTAACAGAATTAAAATTGTTGTTGCTCTTTATCAAGAAAATAAGAATATAAATATAAATAGAATGCAAGCTGTGTCCTTTTGTCACATTTGCACATTTTGTTTATTCTTGGTCACAGGGTATAGCAAGTAACTAAGAAATGAGAACACAAAAATGCAGCTGTTGACGTTAATGTGGCAACAGCTTCGCTGTTGTTGTCAAAATGCTCATAGCAGGAAATACACACACTGCATAGACATATGCATATGCATATATATCATTAAGTATATACATACATATGTATGCATGTTGGTAAACAATTTTTCGTCGTTCTGTGTAAAAATGCACTGAAGGTCAATTCGCTGGCAAGGCGAGTATGCAATTCTGGGTCGTGACGTCATATCTCACTTACAAAAAATTTAAACAGGCTGCCAGCAGCAAACAGGTTGGGTCTTGGATGAAATTTTCACACTTTTTTAGGTGCTGCCTGAAAACGATAATACAATTTGCCATACATTTTGGACCCTGACGTAAAGCATTTCAGGGAGCGTATAATGGCTAATTGCAGACCAGTTGCTGTCGTTGCCAGACAAAGGACCGCAGTTGCTGCGTTTAAGTATGTATTTGTGTAACTTAAGTCGGTTTAAAAATGACAGCGAGTGAAGGTAAGGGTTGTGCTTTATTTTTGCTGTTACTACCATACTTTTGCTAAGGTGAACTGTGTCACAAGAAACTCTCACGGCACATATATTATATACATCGTTATACTAGTAAGAATTACGCGGTTTTGTACGTTCCAAGTCCACAAGTTTAATATTATTGGAATATTATTAGTATAGGATAGTTATAAAATTTCCACCTAACTATTTTTTAATCTATGTCGTTTCCATGTTTTTTGCTCTGCCCACTTCTTTAATGACATTTTACAAGGATATTTTAAAGTACGTTTAAAGTCGATCGGATGATTCAATAAACATGTTCCCGCGCTTGTTTCGCGCACATTAGTTAAATAAATAAGTGTTTATTAGTGTTATCTATTTTTCATTCAAAATAAGCTTTAAACTGATTTGACGAAAATTAACTAACATTTGACCTCCCATTTTCACAGACTTCTTTTTTTCATTTTTCAGAAAACGGTTGCCCACATATTTTCATTACATATATGTATTTCCCTACATATGGATATATAATTTACTCTCACAGCCTCGTTGTTTGGACATTCTTATTTTCATTACTGGCTCTTAAATACCCTGTAGAAACAGTTGTGAAGCATATTGCAGTTTTAAAACTAAATCAGCTAATGAGTCTATTAACTTACAAGCAATTTTTACATAAATCCAAAACATAAATTAAATTTGCCACCAAAACCAGAGGGCATATGCATTTTTTATATTGCTGCACTACTACAAGATATTCCTAAATATATCCAATTTATATACTTGATATTCTCGTTTTGTTGCCAGTTTTTTCGGGTGCTGGCGCTGGGCCACGTAATGTTTATAAATTTACATAAGGGATGTCAAATTAAACTTCTGTGGCTGTTCCTCGTAGTTAAGTGATGTGCATTTTCATAATTATTATTTTTTCATTCTACAGGCCGAACACTATACAATTGATTATACAACTTGGGGATGATTGTGGTGTGTATAAAACGCTTGTATCGTATATAGGCTAATGAAATACTGATTTTAACTGATGTAGTTCAGTTTAACCGAGCTCTTGTACAGTTGATTACAATTAATTTGAAATACAAATTTAACGATACGGTTATCATATAGTCATTGCTTAAACTTAAAGCCATATTAATTTGACTTGGTATGCTTTCTTATTTTGTTATACCCTGAGCCCATTGAAAATGAGTAAAAAGAGTATAATAGTTTTGAGCAAATGTATGTAACAGATAGAAGGAGGCATCTCCGACCCCATAAAGCATATAAATTCTTGATCAGGATCAACAGCCGTGTATATCTAGCCATGTCCGTCTGTCTGTCCGTCCGTCTGTTTGAATGCGTCGATTTCGGAAACTATAAGAGCTAGAGACTTCAAATTGTCAGATATAGACTGGTCCATGGCACGCACAGATCAAGCTTAATTTAACCCACACCGTTTTCCCAAAATCGATAAAAATATACAACAACCTCAAATTGTTTAAGCTTATTTCGTAGATTATGAGATCTAGAGACACAAAATTTGGTTGGAATAAATATTTATATATACTATTGCATTTGAAAAATCGACTGCATGAGGATTCATCAAAATCGGTTAAGAAACACAGAAGTTATTAAAGATATAATCCATTTGCAAGTGCTGCAATGAGAGCTAGGGATTAAAGTTTGGTTTTTTAAGTTCGTGTATACCATATCGATAACCAGCCCTGTTTTCTTACTATCGATATTTATCGGTTTTTGATCCGGTTTTTTGAGCATATCTCAGAAGCTATAAGAGCCAGAGCCACCAAATTTGGTTTAACATGTTTGTATATGCACGTTCAGATGCGTGAGCTCTTTTATACCGTGAACCCGTTGAAAATGGGTAAAAATGGTATAATGGTTTTGTGCAAATGTATGTTAGAGGCAGACGGAAGCATCTCCGACCCCATAAAGTATATATATTCTTGATCAGCACGACGAGCTGAGTGGATTTGGCCATGTCCGTCTGTCTGTCCGTCCGTCCGTCCGTCTGTCCGTCTGTATGATCGCGTCGATTTCAGAGACTACAAGGGCTAGAGAGCTGAGATTGGAATTTTTAGATTCGTATATACCATACGCAGATCAAGTTTATTTCAAATGATCGATAACTTGTCCCATTTTCGTATAATAAGTGTTGATCGGTTTTTTGACCTGGTATTCTGCAGATCTTAAAAACTATAAGAGCTAATATGTGCTCGTAAAGGATACGCAGATTATGAACATTTCGGATTTTGGATACCTCCCCCCATTCGGTCCCACATCAAAATCAAATCAAGTACTACAGACTTGTGATTTGGTTTGTATACAGATTTCATTTGCTCTTGTAACGCCCTGAAAATTTCATAACGATCCTATTCTTAGTTTAAAAGTTATTTAAGAATTAACTTTCCAAATTGGGGGCCAAGTGCAGCTGCTTGAGCATATTTCAGAAACTGTAAGAGCCAGAGCCACCAATTTTGGTTCAGGCTGCTGTATAAATGTACTAAAGAACAATTTGGTTAAAAAACACAGAAGTAATTAAAGAAAATGTAATTGTATATTGGCAAACCACGTGGTGGCAAGCGCCAAGCGCAGACGTTTTCTGCATGCGTATGCACCCATACATACATACATATCTTCTTCTTTTGTAATCAAGGGATTTCAAAATAAAATGCAAACATATGTTATTTATACTGACTTCAGTAAGGCTATTGACTCCGTTAATCATTCGCTTTTACTGCATAAACCTCATCTTTTGGGATTTCCAAATAACCTAATTCTTATAATCTCCAATTATTTAACTTTTAGAACTCAAAAAGTTTATTTTAAAGGCTTTGTCTCTAAGCCTGTTAATGTCACTTCCGGAGTACCACAGGGAAGTCACCTCGGTCCGTTGTTATTGACATTGTTTATTAATGACGTCCCCTCTGTGATAAGTCACTCTCGGGTGCTGATGTATGCCGATGACGTAAAACTTTGCCTGACGTCTTCTAATTTTCTATCTGGCCGAAGGTTGCAATCTGATCTTGACAGTTTTCAAACCTGGTGTCAATCAAATTTAATACCTTTAAATCTTAATTACAATTAATGTAAATTAATGTCTTTTTATAGGCGAACGCCCTTCTTGAACAATTATTTTATTAATAGTAAGCAACTCGATCGTATTGAATCGGGTGATGATCTGGGTGTCAGTTTAGATCCCAACCTTAAGTTTGACAAGCATATTTCGTCTGCTGATAATCGAGCCCATGGTGTTCTGGATTTCGTAAGGCGCTGGTCGAAAGAATTCGACGATCCCAACGTTACTAAAACTATTTATACTTCACTTGTCCGTCCAATTCTTGAGTATGGATCTTGTATTTGGAGTCCCCAATACAAGGCTCATCAGGATATAATTGAATCCGTACAAAAACAATTTCTGCTCTTTGCCCTCCGGGGTTATTACTGGAATCCTAATTCTCGCATGCCTTCTTATCTTGGTAGATTTTTACTAATAAATCTTCCTTCTCTTTCTGATCGTAGAACCATGCTTGGTGTAACTTTCTAACATAAATTAATTAACGGGCAAATTGATTCTTCCGAATTGATTAGCCAGATTAGTTTTGCAGTTCCGAAGAGAATTACTAGAAACTTTTTACCGCTCTATCTTCAAACCTGTAATAGTAACTATGCTAACCATAACCCATTTCGGATCTTATGTTCCAACTATAATAATCTTTTCCATATAATATGTGATGTTACTTCCATACCTAGTCGAAAAACTCTAGTGTTATGTCATCTTTCTAATTGTTCCTCACAGCACGTTATGCGGCGCGCCCGTCGGTCGGTCGGGCGGGAGGTGGGTGGCATTTTGTCTGGGTCCGCGCGATAACAAGTCCTTGCTTTGTATCGTTGGGCCACTTGAATGTACTGCCCTCTACGTCCAATAATACCATTATACCATATGTATACGCACATACTTTTTCGAATTCTCAAGCGATTGGCTGTATGTGCGTGTCTAATCTCAGATTTTGACGGAGGCGATTTTTAAACGTAACACACTTATTGGTCCAAGTGTAACTTAATGCTGGGACATCGGCAATTTGAAATATTCTGAAGCAACAAAATGGGGAAAAATTGGTAGTTGGGGCATGCTTTCGCAGATCAACATTTGAATAATATAGTTTCCTATTTTGTTAACATTTTGCGAGAAATTTCACAACGACAGCATACTAAAAATTGCCTGCATATATTAAAATATTATTTTATTTTACTAAGTGCGGCTGTGGAGTCGTGTGTATGAATGCAGACGAGTTTAAATAAATATATAAAACGACAGCTCGCCGCTGGGTTCAGGGTATTTCCTAGTCGGGCACCTCCAACTAAAGCCATCGTACTTGTTTTTATACCATGACCACAAATGTGTAAAAAGGGTATAATGGTTTTGTGCAAATATATGTAACAGGCAGAACGGAGCATCTCTGTTTATATTTTCTTGTTCAGGACGGCGAGCTGAGTCCGCCTGTCCGTCTGTATAGCTAGAGACCTAAACTTTTCGATTATAGATTCTCCTAACCCATACGCAGAAGACGTT
Organism: Drosophila colorata; assembly: GCA_035041545.1. Classification (NCBI taxonomy): domain Eukaryota; kingdom Metazoa; phylum Arthropoda; class Insecta; order Diptera; family Drosophilidae; genus Drosophila; species Drosophila colorata. Next base: position 1,878,982 of record JAWNLD010000680.1, on the reverse strand, counting down.
GATTCTTTTTTCTATCTCCGTTACATTATTATTTTTAAAAATCGTTTTCAAGGCTTGGCTTTCTTAGCATATCTTGGAGACTATATGAGCTAGAGCCACCAAATTTAGTATATTAAGTTCTCGTAAAGTAGAAGCAGTCCAGGATTATATAAATTTTATTATCATGTTTTGGATACTTCCCCCATTCGCCCCATGTTTGTGTGTGAGTGACGGGCACCTCCAACTAAAGCCATCGTACTTGTTTTTATACCATGAACCCATTGAAAATGGGTAAAAAGGGCTCGCAGCTCGGTTCAGGGTATATCCTAGTCTAATCTCAAAAAACGGGGTAAAAATCGATAAACATGAATAATAATAAAACGGGGTAGGCTATCAATAATTCGAACACCAGTTTAAAAAAACGTTACTTCTCTAGCTTTTATTTAGTGCTTGCTGTCAATAGACTTCTCAAATTTGTCAAATTTTATCAATGTGCAATGTTCGTGCAATGTCTGCCATGGTGTCCGTCTGTCCCGATGAAGGCAATTTTTTCGGCGCTATTGAAGCTAGAGACTTGAAACGTTAAATATATACTCGGGTATATCCGCGTCAGATAAAGTTTCAAGATTTTTGTGCCACGCCACCTCGCAAATCGATAATATGTCGATACACTTCAAATCGCATATCGATAAAACGTGAATATTTCCCATCATTTTAAAGCTAGAGTCAAAATTGATAGGTAGATTGCTGGTGAACTCACCCAAAGATTGCGACCTTGATATACCAGCCACGGCTACTAGAACTGCCCCCAGCGTCACGACCAAAAAAATCGGAAATGCCTATATCTCCCATAGTTTTCGAGCTAGCCTCACCATAGTTGGAATATATATTACTGGAAAGCTCTCAAGATCGGTGTAAATAATTTCCAGTCAGGCCCACTGGGGCCGTGGCATTTCGATAAAATCGATGTATCTCCCTCAGTTTTAAAGCTGGAGACATTTTTTTCAAACAGATTACTAATGCCCTCTTTTAAAGATCGCACAAAAATGTTTTGAATACTCCAACTGGGGGCAAATCGATAATATCGATGTATCCCTCACATTTAAAGCTGGAGACATACATTTTGTTCAGACAGTTTCTTAATAACCTCCTTTAAAGATTGCACAGTCCTTTTTTTAGATACGCCCACTGGGGGTGTGGCAAATTGATAAAATCCTTATATCTTCGGGCGAGTAACCTGATGGTCGTTTTCTGATGACCTTCCATAAATATAGAGACATATACAGTCGAATCTCGATAATTCGTACTCCGCTTAATCGAAAACCTAAATTATTCGTAACAAACTGCTGGTTCCTTGAAAAAAATTCGTTGATTCGTAAAATTGCCATACATTTTGGGCACCTCGCTAATTCGCAATTCAGTGAACATAAAACCCTGAAACATAGACACCCTGAACCCAGTGGCGAGCTGTCGTTATATACATTTATTTAAGCCCCTCTGCATTCATACTCTCGACACCACAGCCGCACTTACTAAAATAAAAAATAAAAAATAAATATTTGCAAACAATTTTTAGTATTCCGTAATTGTCAAATTTCTCGCAAAAATTTTCACAAAATAGGAAACTATATCTTTCAAATGTTGGTTTCAATTGATCTGCGAAAGCTTTTTGAGAGTGTTCATGCTAAATACTATTTTTTTCCAATTTTGTTGCTTCAGAATATTTCAGTCATCGATGTCCAGCATTAAGTTGCACTTGGACCAGTACATAGTGTGTTAAGTTAAAAAATAAATAAATAAACAGTACGAAGAAAATTTTGTTGACACAGCGAGATTCGAACTCGCTTCTGATAGACCGCCAGGCAACACCTCTACCACCGTGGACAGCAGCAACTTTACCGTCTCTGTTAAAATCAGAGCTAAGAAAATACCCAGCAGTACTGGTGGTGTCAATTGACCTTCGTTGGTCCAATTGCCCCTACTTTCGGTCCTTACTGATGCAACGCCGTGCCAGTCCAAAATCGGACCCGAGCGGGCACACCCTTCGTATTTTTCTGTTTTTGCATTTACCAATAGCAGAACGAAAGCCGAGCGCCGCTCTATCTACTTTATGTGCCCCGCGCGCATTACAAAAATACCAGCGCTGGTGCATTCTGTATTTCCCGGTGATGCGACGTCGGGCCAATTGACACCGTCCTATGCCATGTCAACGTGAAACGTCCCGGTAAAACGCATCGCCGAGGGTTTGGCCGGTGGTGGGTTTTTAGCATTTTCTACCGGCGATATCCCTGTCACCGACCTGATACCGAGAACCGCTGGGTAGCTCACATGCACAAACAATCACATTAGAATTTGAAAAAGAGCTCACGCATATGAATGTGCCTATACACATAAGTATGCATGAATGCACACGCATGCTGAAAACGTCTCCCAGCAGTTCTGGTGGTGTAAATTGACCCTCGAGGCGTGAGAGCTGTGGCCAATTGCCCCTACTATCGGTCCTTAGTGATGCAACGAAGTGCCAGTCCAAAATCGGACCTGAGCGGGCACAACCATCGGAATTTTCTGTTTTTGCATTTACTTTGTTCGGTTTGTATGATTGGCTTATTCTATCGCTGCGGAGTAAAAAAAAATATTGCCTTGCTCTTTACGCATATGTGTTGATCTCTTTCCCCCACCTTCCGACAGTATGCGGACATGTGTGTACATGGTGTTGTTTTTGTGTTTTGAAAAAAAAGGGGAAAGAATACACGTCGCTGCGTCAAAGTTAGTTGAATTTCCGAAGCGCAAGTAAAAAGATGTGTGAATGGAACAGCTCAGTATGAAGCCAAACAAACAACATCAATAAGTAAGCACAACCAAAATTAGTAGGTAAAATATTCTACAAATTATAATGTAATATATGTACAAAATAATAATTATTTTTTAAAGAAGGAGAGGTAAATGCCAATTGTATTGTACTAATAATAAATATTTTTTAAAGAAAAAGAGGTAAGTGCAAGTTGTGAAGTAATCCCTTATTTAGATTATATGTCTGTATGAACAAATATTAACGGAAATGCATTCATTTTTACTTTCAATACTTATGTATTTATATTGTATTTATATATTGAAACTATTTCTTTCTATGCCTTTTTGTCCACGATATCAGAATTTAAAATGTATAGAAACGCATAGGACAATTAAGATAAAATTGTATTTAATAAATAAATACATAAATAATATTAAATTAGCATTGATTTTTTAATTGGTGGGTATAAAGGTAAAACAGTTTTCGCAGTACAGTACCCATTCTCTTCTGAGCTCTCAACGAGAACAAGTAAACTATTTCATGAAAAGTTTGTATCGAAATAATAATAATTTTATCATTTTTATTTTTGCGTACGTGAGTTTCTCGATTTTTCTGAACTTGCTCGCTACGCCTGCTTTGTCTTTAATTTTTGTGTTTCCAATGTTTTCCAACATTGGAGCCGCTCGGAGAGCTCATATATGCTGTAACTCATTTCGGCTAGCAGTTATGTCGCCAATTAGGGTTTCGCCTAAAGCCAAGAAGCCGGTCTTTGCCAAGCCAGGTTCAGCTAAGGAGACGGCACAATTCCAGGCTAAAGGCAATGCCCGCTTACCAGTGGCTCCCGTTTGATCAAATCAAAGGCTAACCTTCGGGCCCTAGCGTTCGACATTGGAAGGAGACTAGCTGCGACTAGTGACGATACTACCTCCGCACACAGCGGAAGTTTTTCGGCGGAATCGCCGATTACTGATACGTCTAGCGCCCGCCCAGCTGAGGCTATGCCCCGTACCGTGTCTTGGCAGATCTAAACGCAAAGGGAGATCTCTTCCAGAACTAGATCTGACTGATGAGACTAACCACAGCAACAGATTTGCCCCTACTGGCTTCATCAGAAATAGAGGCAGAACCGCCAGCCTAGCCCGCGGTACAGGAGGCTACCGTCCCTTCTCCACCAAAGTCGCCACCTATATTTATATCAGCAGCTTATAACATTGCCGACATGCAAGCAACCTTCTCTGAAACTGTAGGAAGCGACGGCTACACCTGTGAGCTGGCCGCGATGGTCAAGTCCGCATCATGGCTACTTGTGTTGAGAACTACAGGAAACTAGTCAATTTCCTTATTATTTCGAACGTGGAATTCCACACTTATCAGCTTAAGCAGGAAAGAGCCTACAGAGCCGTCATTAGGAACCTGCAGCACAGTACCCCCCTCGACACCGTGCGTCACTTAACCAACGCCAAGAATCGAGTCACTAAAGCCCCTATGGCAATGTTCTTCTGCGACTTGGAGTCAGCCAGCAACAATAAGGCCATCTTTGATGTTAAAAGGCTGTGTAATGCTGTTGTAATCATTGAACCTCCAAAGAAGTTTGATGACCTTGTCCAATGCCACAGATGCCAGGCATTTGGACACACCCAACGCTATTGCCGGAAGCCGTACCGATGCGTTTAATGCAGTGGCAACCACAAATCCTCGTCCTGCACCAAACCACGAGAGGCTAACGCCGCAGTGCACGTATGTGGCAGCACACTGCCTCTTATAAGAGGTGCAGAATTTATAAAGCCAGTAGGTCAACACCCGGTGGACCTTCATAAATACATTGCTGTCTAGCAATGCTCCTCAATTCCGACCAAACAGCCCCAGTCACGCCAATATTGCCGGAGGGGAACCACATCGCACTCCAACCTATAGCACAAATCTCGGATCTAACAAGCTAGTCCAACCACTTCACGCCCAAATTGAGGGTATAATACAGCTAATGCAAGCTCAATTCGCTTAGATGACGCAAATGATGTGCACCATCTTGAACCATACCACATCGATGAATCTTACCACGTTATCATCTGGTCAACCAACATACTGGCCGACGGACCCCGTTAAGGTGCCAGACGTTGTGGACTTTGCGGTCTCAAGAGGAGTTTACCCAATCCTGACCAATACGCTGTGGTGCTACGAATAAACATCCCGGTCAATATCAATAGGCGGATCACCAGGCTCCTAAGAAAGACATCAAATGTCGAAACTTTTAAGTCAACGCTGGAACAACATCACCTTGGAATCCGGCGTGGACATCGAAGCCAAAGCCCGCGCGACAAAGCAGCACTTAACCGTGCAGCTAAGGATTTGAATTAACTGCTATACGACCAGCGCAACGATGCGTTGACTGACTACCTCCGCAACTGTGAACCAAACGGCCTAGAGCACAACCTCTGGAACGCCACCAGATACCTAAAAAGACCAACCAGGAGGCTTGCACCCATTTAAAATGCAAGTGGCTCCTGGTGTCGGTCCAACGAGGAGAAGGCACAGGCATTTGCTCACCACCTGGAGACTACATTCTCTCCATTGAACAAATTCGTACCCGCGGATGCAGCTGCAACCCAGGTCTTCCTAGACTCACCCTGCCAAATGGACCTGCCGATCCGGACGGTACTTGTAGAAGAAGTTGAAAGTGAGGGGGCTGGCCTGAAGACAACTAATAGTAATCATCCCACATGACATTTGCTACCAGACGACAAAACTACCCTCCAGTCAGTTTGAACGGTACGATCCTCCCACCAACTCAATACGTCAAATACCTGGGTTTAACTCTAGACAGGAGATTGCACTGGTCTGCCCACATCAAAGCTAAGAGAACACAGCTTAACCATAAAGTTTGGCAAATGAACTGGCTCCTCGGATTCAGATCACAACTCAGCCTACGCAACAAATTACTCGCATAAAAGGCCATCCTCAAACCCATTTGGACGTACGGGATCCAGCTGTGGGGCACAGCATCCACCTCAAATTTAGAAATTCTACAAGGGTTTCAAAACATAGTCCTCCTCAGGTTTGTCAAAGCTCCCTGGTTTGTCAAAAACTTCGTAATCCACAGGGACCCCGGCCTAACATCAAACAAAGATGAAATTAACAAGTAAGATGGCTAAAATCGGAAGTGCCCTTCTAGGAGATACCCTGAACCCAGCGGCGAGCTGTCGTTACATGCATTTAATTAAATCCCTCTGCATTCATACACACGACACCACAGCCGCACTTAGTAAAATAAAATAAAACAAGTAAGATGGCTCTAGTCGGGTGTGCACGACTAGGAGATACCCTGAACCCAGTGGGGAGCTGTTACACACATTTAAAGCTCTTTGCATTCATACACACATACATACATTCACAAAGTCACACATACACAAGCAGCAAGCTGCGCACTTATCACATCGGCTACGTTTGGCCCCACTATGGAAAATTAATTCTTGAATAACTTCTAAACTAAGAGTAGGATCGCTATCGAACTTTCAGTGTTTAATAAGAGCACCCAAATCTATGTACAAACCAAAGCGTAAGTCTGATTTGCTTTTTTTTATATGGGGGCGAATGGGGGGAGGTATACAAAATCTAAAATATTCATAATCGGCGTATTACTTACGAGCACACCTTGAATTTGATGGCTCTAGCTCTTATAGTCTCCAAAATATGCCAAGAAAATCAAGTCTTAAAATTTGTATCGATAACAATGAAACGGCGCAAGATATCGAAAAAATTATAAACTTGTACTGCGTATGGATTAGGAGAATCTATAATCGTTTAGTTTAGGTTTCTAGCTTTTGTTGTTTCCGAGATCGCTGCGTTTATACAGATGGACAGACGGACATGGCTAATTCAACTCAGTTCGTCGTGCTTATCAAGAATATATATACTTTATGGGGTCGGAGATGCTTCCTTCTGCCTATTACATACATTTACACAAAATCATTATACCCTTTTTACCCATTTTCAATGGGTTCAGGGTATAAAAAGTACAGCAAAACACTCCAGGACAGACTCGTTCGTCACCCCAACACCTTGCCAGTTTTCTTGACAACAGTCAACACACACGCCAATTGCAGAGATACCACCCACTGGACCTGCCTTTCAGGCCTCCCCAGTTAGGATATCAATGGTGCACTTGCATTCTCTATCACTTTCACCATCACACAATTTACTCATTATCAAACAAGATAGATTGTAAATATAACATATACATAAAGAGTACAGTAGCCGGCATAGCAGGGGAAAGCTCATGATACCCTACGTCCCAATCGGCCACTCGCCTGATCCTTAGAGGTTTACAAAAGGGATAGCGCTATATACTCTTCTATACACGGGGGACTGGTAGAAGGGGGTGTAGCTTATTTAACCCCATGATACCCTATAATCCCCCAGGGGTGCACCGCCGTCCCATCGGCCACTCTCCTGACCCCAGGGGATGCAAAGCCGTGACAATTCACCACTCGCCCGACCCCTTGGGGTGCACCGCCATACCAATAGCCGAACAAAACCCGAGCGCCGCTCTATCCACTTTATGTGCCCGGCACGCATTACATAAGTACCAGCGCTGGTTTCTTTTCTATTCCCCGGTGATACGACGTCGGGCCAATTTACAGCATATTTTTAATATTTTAATATCTTTTTAGGGGAAGATGGGGGAGGCATCCGAAATATTCGTAATCCTTTACGAGAGCATATTAAACCAAATTTTAGTTTCTGAGATATGTTAAAAAAAACCGGATCAAAAAACCCATAAATATCGATAGTAAGAAAACGGGGTTGGTTATCCATAATTTAAAATACCCTTGATTTGAGTATGTTATACACGAACTTAAAAAAAATCAAACTTTAATCCCTAGCTCTTATTGCAGCACTTGCAAATGGATTATATCTTTAATAACTTCTGTGTTTCTTAACCGATTTTGATGAATCCTAATGCAGTAGATTCTTCAACTTCTATAGTATATATAAATATTATTTCAAACCAAACTTTTGTGTCATTAGGTCTCATAATCTACGAAATAAGCTTAAACAAATTGAGGTTGTTGTAGATTTTTATCGATTTTACGATAACGGTGTGGGTTATGTATGGCCATGGACGAGTCTATATCCGACAAGTTGAAGTCTCTAGCTCTTATAGTTTCCGAGATCGACGCGTTCATACATACGTACGGATGGACCGACGGACGGACATGGCTAGATCAACACGGCTGTTGATCCTGATCAAGAATATATATACTTTATGGGGTCGGATATGCCTCCTTCTATCTGTTACATACATTTGCACAAAAACATTATACCCTTTTTACCCATTTTCAATGGGCTCAGGGTATAAAAATAGATAGTTCTAAATAAATGTTGGTTGTAAAATAACTGGAATATTTTCTTGCTGCTATTTCCGAGGCTCGATAACCACTTTTAGAACGGGCAGAGGGCACGCAGGTGATTGCTGAGGGGTTGGTTATCCTTGTAAGCTTAGGGAACGAATGCTGTGTATGTCCAAGTGTGCACAACATAGCACATACGCAACAGTACTTCAGGCTATACGCTTTTAATGCACTTCCTGTACACGCGCGTCCTCGGTGATGTCCTGTCGGCACACAGAAGGTAATATAAAGCTTGGTGTGCCACAAATGCCGGGCCAAAGCAAACAGGCGAGCGACTATGACGCGGTTCCTACGAGGGCAGAAAGGAAGGTGAGCTCATTTCGTGTCACAGATTCGCGTTTGTTAACGCTTGAAGTGCAGCTTCATTTTTACCATCTTCGTGTGGTAGTCGGGGTGAATTTCATGCGAGTTTTTGGGTACGTGCAATATAAAAGTCTAGCATGTGCAAGGCATAAACATCATTAAAGGACCTGCAAAATGTTACTTTAATGAATGACATGCATTTATATCTAAAGCTAAATCTAAGTTCTCTTCATCTCTACCTGCCGCCAGGCACGCATAACCATTCATCGATAAATGTTGATTTGTCAACTGCCAGCAAATACGAAAAGTTAAAACTCAATTGCAATTTGACATTTGACAGAAATGAACGCACCAACAAAGTTAAACTGCTTAAATTAATGTGAATAAAACTTCAATTTAGGTGTGTCAGTAAGGTATTCAATAGTAAGGTATTCAATGATATGTTGCGCAAGTATATCATTCCTATTTAATTTAACAAATAACAAAAGCCATAGTACGCTTTAAATGCCGAAGCCTAAGTTCTATTATTAAATTCCAATTTTATTTTATTTAGACGAGTTTTATAGCCTGTAAAATGGGTAAAGAATGGTATAATGGTAATGTATACAAAGCAAATGGATGCAACAAGCAGAATAAAAATAATAATAAGGTCTCTGATGGCGATTGTCAATCAACGCTGGGCCCAAGCCAAAAGAGCTAGAAAACAATGCATACCAGAGAACAAATATTTTTTTTTTTCGGGAAATTTACCCACCTGTTTGGAATTTTACTTTTGTAAGATTAACACCAAACTTATCTTTCATAATCTACGAAATAAGCTTAAACAAGTAAGATGGCTTTAGTCGGGTGTGCCTGACTAGGAGATACTCTGAACCCAGCGGCGAGCTGTTACATCACAGGAGATCTGATGGTGTCAATTGACCCTCGGCGCGTGAGAGCGGTGGCCATTTGGCCCTACTATCGGTCCTTAGTGATGCAACGCCGTGCCAGCCCAAAAATAAACACGCAGGCATAGTCTTCGTTTTGTTTTTTTTTTTTTTTTTGCATTTACTTTGTTTGTTTTGTATTATCGGCTTATTCTATCTATTATATATCTATTCTATCTGCGTAGTAAAAAAAATATATTGCCTTGCTCTTTACGCATATGTATCGATCTTTTTCCCCCGCTTCCGACAGTATGCGGACATGTGAGTACATGTTGTTGTTTTTCTGCAAGGAAAGAAAACGCGTTGCTACGTCAAAGTTAGTTGAATTTCCGAAGTGCAAGTGAAAAGATGTGTGAAGGGAACTGCTCAGTATGATGCCAAATAAACAAAAACAATAAGTAAGTACAACCAAAATGAGGACGTACACGAAATATTCCTAACATTATTGTGTTATATACATAAAACCAATAATTATTTTTTAAAGAAAAGGAAAAGATGTATGTGCCAATTGTGAATTAATCCATTGTATAGATTATATGTATGCCATACATACAAATATAAATATAAATAATACAAATATTTACGGAAATGCATTCATTTTCACTTTAAATATTTATGTATTTATATTTAAACTATTTCTTTTTATGTATTTTTGTTGCAGGCAGTACATATGTTGGAATCCACAATATCTGAATTGAATATGTATCGAAACGCATAAAAAAATAAATTAATAAATAAAGAAATAAATAATGTTAAATAATCATTGAGTTTTTAATTAGTGGATATATAGGTTACATTATTTTTTTTAGTACAGTAGCCGGCAGATCAGGGGAAAGCGCTGTCGCCTCTGCTATCCCCTAGGGGTGCACCGCCGTCCGAATCGACCTCTTGCTCAGTGCTTCTCTTCTATCCCCTAGCGGCCAATCGGCCACTCGCTTGACCTCTGGGAATGCAACTAAGTGCCAATTAAAAATTCGCCCGACTCTTTAGGGTGCACCGCCGTACCAATAGCCGAGTGAAACCCGAGCGACGCTCTATCTAGCATATGTTTCCCGCGCGCATTACAAAAGAGTAGTAATACGCATTGGCAAGGGTTTGACGAATGAGTTATTTGGGTTCTTTGTATGGCGAAACTGTAGTGATAAATTTAAATCTCTTTGCATTCATACACACATTCACAAAGTCACACAAACGCACACAGTAAGCAGCGCACTTTACACATCGCTTGGCCCTACTATAGAAAATGAATTCTTGAATAACTTCTAAGTTATTCAAATCGCAAGTCTGATTTGCTTTTTTTTATATGGGGGCGAATGGGGGAGGTATACAAAATCTAAAATATTCATAATCGGCGTATTACTTACGAGCACACCTTGAATTTGATGGCTCTAGCTCTTATAGTCTCCAAAATATGCCAAGAAAATCAAGTCTTAAAATTTGTATCGATAACAATGAAACGGCGCAAGATATCGAAAAAATTATAAACTTGTACTGCGTATGGATTAGGAGAATCTATAATCGTTTAGTTTAGGTTTCTAGCTTTTGTTGTTTCCGAGATCGCTGCGTTTATACAGATGGACAGACGGACATGGCTAATTCAACTCAGTTCGTCGTGCTTATCAAGAATATATATACTTTATGGGGTCGGAGATGCTTCCTTCTGCCTATTACATACATTTACACAAAATCATTATACCCTTTTTACCCATTTTCAATGGGTTCAGGGTATAAAAAGTACAGCAAAACACTCCAGGACAGACTCGTTCGTCACCCCAACACCTTGCCAGTTTTCTTGACAACAGTCAACACACACGCCAATTGCAGAGATACCACCCACTGGACCTGCCTTTCAGGCCTCCCCAGTTAGGATATCAATGGTGCACTTGCATTCTCTATCACTTTCACCATCACACAATTTACTCATTATCAAACAAGATAGATTGTAAATATAACATATACATAAAGAGTACAGTAGCCGGCATAGCAGGGGAAAGCTCATGATACCCTACGTCCCAATCGGCCACTCGCCTGATCCTTAGAGGTTTACAAAAGGGATAGCGCTATATACTCTTCTATACACGGGGCACCGGTAGAAGGGGGTGTAGCTTATTTAAGCCCATGATACCCTATAATCCCCAAGGGGTGCACCGCCGTCCCATCGGCCACTCTCCTGACCCCAGGGGATGCAAAGCCGTGACAATTCACCACTCGCCCGACCCCTTGGGGTGCACCGCCATACCAATAGCCGAACAAAACCCGAGCGCCGCTCTATCCACTTTATGTGCCCGGCACGCATTACATAAGTACCAGCGCTGGTTTCTTTTCTATTCCCCGGTGATACGACGTCGGGCCAATTTACAGCATATTTTTTAATATTTTAATATCTTTTTAGGGGAAGATGGGGGAGGTATCCGAAATCCGAAATATTCGTAATCCTTTACGAGAGCATATTAAACCAAATTTTAGTTTCTGAGATATGTTAAAAAAAACCGGATCAAAAAACCCATAAATATCGATAATAAGAAAACGGGGTTGGTTATCGATAATTTAAAATACCCTTATTTGAGTATGTTATACACGAACTTAAAAAAAATCAAACTTTAATCCCTAGCTCTTATTGCAGCACTTGCAAATGGATTATATCTTTAATAACTTCTGTGTTTCTTAACCGATTTTGATGAATCCTAATGCAGTAGATTCTTCAACTGCTATAGTATATATAAATATTATTTCAAACCAAACTTTTGTGTCATTAGGTCTCATAATCTACGAAATAAGCTTAAACAAATTGAGGTTGTTGTAGATTTTTATCGATTTTACGATAACGGTGTGGGTTATGTATGGCCATGGACGAGTCTATATCCGACAAGTTGAAGTCTCTAGCTCTTATAGTTTCCGAGATCGACGCGTTCATACATACGTACGGATGGACCGACGGACGGACATGGCTAGGACAGACAGATGGACATTGTTAGATCGATTCGGCTGTTGATCCTGATCAAGAATATAAACATATACTTTAGCTTTAAAACCGAGGGAAATATATCGATTCTATCGATTAGCCACGCACCCAGTGGGCATAACCAAAAACATTTTTGAGCGATCTTGAGAGAAGGTCATTAATAATCTGCCTAAAAAAATGTATGTCTCCAGCCTTAGCCTTAAAGTTGAGAAAGAAACATCGATTTTTACGAAATGCCACGCCCCAGTGGGCGTGGATCTTTAATAGGGACGAACTGTAATCTGCCTTTCAAATTTGGGGACTCTAGCCCTAAAACTGTGGGAGATACAGATTTTCGCGGCGGGAATGGGCGTGGCTGTTTTTTTTTTTTACCGATCTTTAAAGGGGGTAACCAGTAATCAACCATCCAAATGGGACTTTAGCTCTAAAACTGTGGAAGATATAGGGTCTAGCTTTAAAAATGTGCGATTTGCGATTTGAGATGTATCGACATGTTATCGATTTGCCAGCCTCCTCGTGATCGTGGCACAATAATCTCCACACTTTGTTTGAATAACTACAAGTATATACTTAAAATTTCTAGTCTGTAGCTTCAATAGCGCCGGACAGCATGACTGACATTGCACAAACCTAATATACTTGTCTCACTTCGTGAACGAGAATACAATAAGCTATACACTGCCGCGAAATGTGGTAACAAAGTAAAATAAGTAACATTAATCGATGTTTTTATAAGCTATTACACGATAGCAATTAGTAAGTATGAAGAAAATGGCACGCTTACATATGTATATATATTCTAATGGTTTAAAATTTTTTGGAAATGCAGACGCATTATTACGCCTTCCCTTACTATTGTTATTATTATTATTTGTGAGGGAGTCTAACAACAGAGATTTTAGAGGCACAGCGACCGAAATGAAGTCTTTTGTGCCATGGGGCTTCGTATGGGGACAAAAGACGTTCAACCTCTCTTTTGAAGGAAAGCAGATCTATTGTCGAGGAATTTCTGATTTGTGATGGAGTTACAAATTCTCTGCATAGATACTTCCTCCTACTCCAAATAATAGGCAATCACATAAAATGTGCTTTGTTGTCTCGTCATCCTCTCTGCAAAGTCTACACTCTGTGCCAGGAGATAGGCGCATTTTGTAGGGGTAGTGCTGGACTGTGTGATGTCCCGTGAGATTGGACAGCAAGAGCCGTAGTTCCGCCTTAGAAAGATTTTTAGTCTTTCTACCTAAATGTGGGCTGACCAGCTCTTTAGCTTGTCGTAACCCAGCTCTCGTTGACCGTCCGCAACTTCATTGCTGGAAATTCCGGAATGGCCTTGGACCCAATAAAGTGTGACCCGATTTCTATGTGAGAGTTGCTGGAGACAATTCCGGCAATCCGCAACCAGTCTCGTGATAATCCCTCCAGGAGGAAAGAGCTTGAATGGATGCTTGGCCTTTGGAAAATATATTTAAGGTGGACTCAGGCAGGAGTCAATGGCGTGGATCTCAGATTGAAAAACACTGGGCCAGGTACCCATTGCAATCGTGATTTTGGTGTTGGGTCCAGTGATCCCTGCACCAACCCTTTGATTAGTTTTTGATCCGTCTGTGAACTACTGCAGGCTCATGCGATCATTACAAGGGCTGCCATCATCCCATTCCGTACTGTCTGGAATGAGAGTCCTAAATAGTCCAGAATAGTTTTTACTAAACTAGCACGAGCTGTGTCTGGTGCTAGCAACCCATTTGTGAGTTTAATGCTCAGAAGGCCCAAAGAAGCTACATTCTTTATGTGCAAATGCAGTAGATTCAGGCCTAAGACTGTCTCCAGTGTTGCAGTAGGACATGAACACATGACACCCGTGAGAGATAGGCATACGAGCCGCTAAAGTTTGCTGCATTTCTGTATGGCGGTAACCTGCTGAACCTTTGGCCAACGGACGAGGGCAGTGTATACATCTGATGGCTTTGGAGTCTAAACCCCGCGTTTTACCGAAGAGCCGACGACATTCCCACATGGCATGAGTACCTTTGGTCAACGTTTTGTCTAAGTGCGAGTTCCAGTTAAGTCTCTTATCCCACATCGATGTTGTACCGTTTCGCGAAAGGAACGATAATCGCCTTCTGTGGGTTGATAGTAAGACCCACATCTGTGCACCATCTTAAAGCCGTGTTGAGTGCCGTTTGCATCAATTCGGTGATGGTTAAGCTGAACTTTCCGGAGACTATTGTTGCCAGGTCGTCTGCATACCCTATGGTAACGATGCCTAGCTCCGCTAGTTTCACCAGTAGTTCATATATCACTAGGTCTAACGCCCTGGTTATTAACTGATAGCCAGTCTTGTCGAAGGCCCCTTCGACGTTGAGGAAGGCGCACAAAGAAATTTTCTTCGCCTCGAATGCCTTTTCAATCTAACTGACTATCTGATATAGAGCGACCTCTCTCGATCTGCCTTTGATGTAGGCTAATTGTGTATGGTGCAGGAGTTTGGTATCTTGCAATCTGCACCGGATATGCAAGTCCAACAGGCGTTCTGCGGTCTTAAGCAGAAAGGATGTAACGCTAATTGGTCTATACGACTTAAGTTGATCCAAGAGAGGGAACCGTCTCTTGGGATTTACCTCGCTCCAAGATAGCGGAATGTACCTTCAAGTGAAGTTCGCCCTAAGTAGGCCAATTAATGGACTAAGATATCTTCTAGGCTTTGTTACAGTAGGGCCGGGAAAAACTGGTAGCCCCCGGGCTTTAAAGGGAGCGAATGATTTAATTGCCCATCTGACCTTGTCAGCGTCGAAGATAACACCCGATAGTTAAAGAGTTAAAGATGGCAGGAAAATCGACTACTTTCGAAGCCACTAAGGCTTTGTACAGGTCCCAATTTGTTTTCTTTGGGTTAAAAGAATTGGAAAGAAGTTCAGCGTTCCGTGGGAGATCAAATCTGATGTGCTGGTGATAAAAAAAAGTGGCCTCATCGGTAACCCACTACTTGCTAATGAAATAGGACAAAGAACTGCTAACCAGTGTGGGGTCTAGTACCTTGCCTCTTCCTAATTGACTACACAAAAGATATTCAAGAAGGCACTCACTCCTTTTGTTGACATCACTACTACCCCAGATAGTGTTATGGGCTTTGGCGTCACAGGCAATGACTAGCTGTTTCTTCACCAAGGAAATATGCCGACGCCACTAAAATTTCCTTCGCTCCTTCTGCCGTAGCCATCTCAATGGTTGACGAAACTAAGTCCCTGGAGATAAAGTTTGTTAGAGGGAAGTGCCTTAAGTGCTTTTATCCAGAAGGAAAGCTGCGCGAGGCGCTTCACCCAATCGGTCATATAACAACTTACATGAGCCGCAACTTAATCCTTGGACCTGGCCACCAATCAACCATGGTTCTTGGAGGTGCGCCAGGTTGATGTTATGCCCGGCGAAAATCCTGCACATGGTGGCCAACGCTCTTCTAGCGTGATGTAGGTTTACTTGAAGCACTTTAATTGTGCCTATTTCTCCTTCGCGCAGTGTCTCTATTAGATGAGGGTACCACGACCTGCCTCGATTGCGAAGCTGCCGCACCGTGAACGTGACCACAGATTGAACCAGAAGTGACAGCAGCCGGCACAGCGTCTGCTGCTGGAGCGTCCCTCGTAGGGGGATCGGCGCTGCTCTCTTCCTTAAGTGCCGCGTTCATAATGACTGCCAAAGCAGTACCAGACTTTCCGCGGCACTTTATCAGCGACTGCAGCGACGCGTCATCCACCATGATGGCTAAGTGCAGCATGGCGCCATGGTCCGCTGCACTACCCTCCATTCGTAACTATGTGCGCCTGAACCGTCACGTAGGGTAGCTCCAGGCTGTTGGCGAAGTAGCCTTGGATGAGATGCGTCCGGGGGAACTGGCTTTCCTCCAGTAGCTCATCTTCGAGCGAACTGCAGGCGTTGATAAGGCTGAAGTTCGCGCTCAATCACTCGGCTGCGTTACTATCGTAGCAGACGAGCATGAGCCACTCCGTTCTCAGAACAATACCCTCAAACAATACCCTTCACACCTGGCGTCACACACGTCAGAGCTCCGCAGATTTTTAGTCTGAGTGACCCCTTTTGACCTTGGCGTCAGCGGGGGCACCCTTTGCAGCTTTCAGAGCAGCTGCTCTGGGGAGCCCTTCTGCGCTAGCTGCCTTGAACAGCTTCTTTTCGCGGTTTGTCATTTTAATGAAGGCGATGTCATGGTCTAAATGTAGACGTGCTACCTGAGTGCCTGCATCCGTCAGATCGGATCTCTGAGAGATCTCACTAGATGCTTCGTTGAGATCGGTGAGTGTGACGTCAGAGTCCGATTCAAAGACAAAGCCTCCATTGGTCCCTGCGGACCCTGCCGGACAAACTTTTTCTCGACGAGAAGATGGCACACTCCAACTCTTTATCCAAGGAAGTTGGTAGTTTTTCCAGATCCTCAACGTAGAAACCAGACGGAAAAAAATATAGAGTATATGGCCTGCGATCCTTCCGTCGTGTGATCAAGACGTTAATCTATACTCTAGCCGCCGAATCGAATCGAATTAATTATTGATAATATGTTTTGTTTAAACACAGATGCAAATCGAATCAACATTCGTGTCACCTGGCCTGTTGACGAACTAGTTCCGCGATCGGTCTATAGATGTTTTAAAATATAGCAATCATTTTTTTTTAAACAGCAGAAAGGCCTTCACGAATGCCGATTTAATCGCTGGATCAGCAAAACCGCCATTGTGCCGTGCATGTAATTTATTTATTATAAAAATTTCTGAATTTGTCTTAGCAACAATATTAACAATAGCAAGCAACAACTGCTTAATTTGCAAACAAAAATATTAAATTTGAAGAAAAAAATAACCAATATGGAGTAAGTTTTGCAGAAGTCTGTCATTCTGCAGCAGCCTGGCATGTGGCAACAACAACAACAACCGGAGGAAATGGTAGTAAAGTTTATATTTGTTGTTTGTCAGATTGATCCACCGTAAAAACTATCCGTCAATAACAAAGCTATTTTATAATAAAAATATTTTAACCAAACTCAGCAATTATGAACGACGCTGTATAAGTATAAAAGTCTCCCGCTTATATTTAACATGTATAAACGTGTATTTAATCTCTGGCACCCTGAAGATAATTGTCCTTCCTTTTTTTCACTAATAATAATTATAAACAAATGTTTAAGCTGGCTGGCTGCCTCAAGCTTTTCTTTTATCTATGTACATATATTCAACATGTACTGTCACAAGAATTGTAAATAGTTGTCGAACTGGCAGTTAATTAGGGTTAAGCTGTAACCACTGCCTTACCTTCTGTACTCCCATGACTACAGTAAGATAGCTTCATAGTTTGTAACAACATAAATTATAATACTTAACATAATGTAAATCACTAACAAACTTTCAGAATTTCCAGAGGTAGTTACACCTATGTTTTATTGTCCATCATAGCACTTTATAAAATCCTCATCATTACAAAAGGCTAGATATACCCTGCACTAAGCTCCAAACTTCATTCATACTTATTTACACAAATACATAAAAAATCCATATCCTCGCTAAAATATTATAATTTATTCTTGTATTACTTCTGTTTGTACTGTCATCTCATTATCAAATTTATATACAACTTGACAGCCCCAATGTAACCTGTTCGAATTGGCCACCTCCCTTAAAGGAATTTATTCTCAAACATTTTTTGTTCTATGCTCCTTCTTCTGCGTGCATTGATTAGGTAGTCTGCTGAGCAAGAGTTTATATGTATATTTAGGTGATAAGTTGTGCCTCACTGGCTGTTGCCTGTTTGTGCACCATAATTTTCATTAATTAATTTGGCACAAACTGAAAACTTTTCACAAATACTGAAAAGTCATCGTGCTGCAGGGATGAGTCATTAGTAATCTGGTGCGGCTATGTGTGCAAACAATTGGTCAACTTGTCTTGAACTTAGCCCGCTGTCGAAAACTTTCCATTGTTAATCAAGTTGACTTTAAGTGCAAGATTTTCATGCAAATTAACATTCGCATAACTGACCTACCAGTAAGCCAACTTTCCAGCCCTGCCCTTACCATGTGGCAGCCGCAGTAAAGGTCATTTCGGAAACTAATTAATATTTTTGTGAAAAGAAAAGTTTGGACATGCAAAATGCAAGCTTAGCAGCTGACCGGCAGCATTTAGCCGAAAAAAATGAGAAGGACTTTATGATGCGAATACACAATAAATAAGCGCCTCAGAATTCTCTAAAGTCCTCCCATAAATATGAATTGAATACGAGCTGAGTATCAAATCGATAGTCAAAACAACTCCGCAAAACATGGGCGAAGTGGATATCAAGCACAATGAGCTAAGTTTCCTGTCCTGACGAAGACAAAGGATAACGCCTTACAAAGAATGCAAGCGAAAGCAAAATGTCGCATTATTTGCGGCGTTCAAATTGCATTTTATGTTTACAAATACACCTGAAACTAGCAAAGAAAGGCGGTCCTAAAAGTGTGCATTCAAACATATTTATATATAGTTATATATATATTTATTTATTTATTTATATATATATGTGTGTGTGGTAACGAGAGTAAACGGGGCCAAGTGTAACTTACCAACATTAGTGTTAGTGCAAGCTGCAGAACGGGAACCTTGGGACCCACAAGCCACAGTTGTGTGGGCGCCCGTGCGAAGGACACCGCATTTTGCTAGGTCTGTTGCCGTGGTTGAGCTTTCGTTGACGTAAAACTCGGCAGGAGCAACATAATTTTGCCACCGACCCAGCTTAAGAACATGTAAACACATGTTGTCTAACACAAGAAGCAAAACGCAAAAATGTTTCGTTCTTTAAGGGCAAAAGTCGTGTAAATATTTAATGGAGATGACTTGACGTTCACACATGTGCCGACAGTAATGTTTGCTCAATGTCTAAATTGCAGCAACACTCACTGTAGGGAATTAAATAATACCATTAAAAAAAGATACCGCACATGCCAACCGCCACACTCAACACTTTCCGCAAGCTATCAAGTATTTTGGATAAATAAATAATGTCAAGTGACATAAGAGCAGTCATTGAAGCGTAAGTAAAAAAGTCTAGCAGTGGCCTGCACTACATCCACAAGGCAATCCAAGCACGGTGTCCATATGTCTGGATCATCTGGTTCACTTTAAAGCTCGTATATTCAAGATTATTGCAATTCAAACTTATTTAAGACATATACTAATCGGTAGGAACATAAACGTATTACCCAGTTACATTGTGTTAAGAAATGGCTCTTTTTGCGGTAAGACTCCAATTCTACTTGTTATACCCTGAACCCAGCTGTGAGCTGTCATTACACACATTTAAACCTCTTTGCATTCTTATCCACATTCACAAAATCACACATACAACAAACACAGCAAGCGGCGCACTTTACACATCGGCATATCTCGGAGACTATAAGAACTAGAGCCATCAAATTTAGTTTATTATATGCTCGTAAAAGATACGCAGATTATAAATATTTCGGATTTTGTATCCCTTCCCCCCCTCCCCCATCATATTAAAAAAAAGCAAATCAAATACTACAGACTTGCGCTGTGTTTGAATGGAAAGGGGTTTAAATGTATTTAAAAGCTCGCCGCTGGGTTCAGGGTATCTCCTAGTCGGGAACTCCCGACTAGAGCCATCTTACTTGCTTTATTTTCTTTCGTTGACACTCGCTTTGTCGACT
This sequence comes from Drosophila colorata, assembly GCA_035041545.1. Taxonomy (NCBI): domain Eukaryota; kingdom Metazoa; phylum Arthropoda; class Insecta; order Diptera; family Drosophilidae; genus Drosophila; species Drosophila colorata. The sequence continues at coordinate 1,858,908 of JAWNLD010000680.1, read as the reverse complement.
GTATATAATAAAAAAAAATAAATAAATAAAATAAAAAAGCGCAATTCAAGTTGGAACAAACACTTTCCGTTGATATCTGTTAAAAACGTTTAGTATATAAATGTTTTGGGTGCCGATACGAAATTGATACTAATTCAATAAACAATGAACACACATCCTGTAAGACTTGCTAACAAATGCACAACACACACGTGCACACAAACACACTCACATGAGTATTGTTACCATTTTGTTTGTTAGCTGCGACTTCTGCTGTATTTGTTAAAAGCTTAGTACAAAATGTACATGCAAATTACGTGGAAGCACCAACGAAGTTCAGATAAGTGCAGACTTAAGAGCTCGAAAGGATGGCAAAGCAGCGTCGACAGCAACGGTAAAAAACGTTTGAGGAAGAACACTCGATTTTCAATTGCCCTTTTATACTCTGTTCACAAAGTAAAAAAAAGTATATTGGTTGTGTGCAATATTCTGTCCGGCTTGCCCACAAGAGTCTACAAGCGTTAAATATATACTACTGTAGTGACGCGTTTTGGCTATGTCCATTAGGGGAAAATCTCTCTGAAAAATCTAGTAATCACCCACGAAGCTCCGAAGAGATTCAAAAATACACCACCCAGTTAAATTAATTACAACAAGGAATAAATAACAAGAGCAGAAACTGTAGGTGGGGCAAAACCGAAACTAAATTTATGGTTGTAGCTTTTATAGTTTCTAAGATACAGTGCCTCACAGCTTTTTTTATGCAGTACATACTAATTCCTTCAACACTCTCTAACTTCTAAACTGATAGGTAGAATGCTGAAATTGAAATTGTATGCTCGAAAAGCTGTTCACCCATTTTCAATGGGTATAGGTTATAACTGAATAAGCATGAGTCTTGTTTCTTTTTTATTCTGTACGACAGTATTTTTGTTAATGTGCATTTATGTTTGTACATTTTGTATGTGCACACATAATATTGAGGTTCAGGGTATCTCCCAGCCAAGTCGCCTTGACTAGCGCACTCTTTTTTATTCTTTTTGATGTTTTGCAACGAATTTTATTTTATTTTGTATTATTATCCCCAATACGCCGTCTTGCGTGAGTTGTCATGTAGAGAAGTTGAGATATCACCATTCTGTCTAACACTCAAACAGCAGTAAAATTCGATATATGCAAACTATTTAACTGTGCAGGCATGCCCAAAGGCCATGTTCCTTCGCCTTTCTGGTCGTTTTTATTTTTCACGTATTTATTCTACATAAGCTAAGCAAATGGTTATAAGCATAAGATACTGTTATTGGACAGTGTTATATGTTATCGCAAAGTCGCGAACCCATTGAAAATGTGTTAAATGGGTATAATAGTTTTGTGCAAATAAAGTAGATATGTTCCTGTCCGTCCGTCCGCTGTCCATCTGTATGAACCCAGCGTTCTCGGAAACTAAAAAAGCTAGAGACCTAAACATTTCGACAATAAATGCTCCTAAGCTCCATGGCTAAATCGGGTCAGGTCGTCGTCCTGATATACCCCGCTTTTTTATACCCTGAACCCATTGAAAATGGATAAAAAGGGTATAATGGTTTTGTGCAAATGTATGTAACAGGCAGAAGGAGGCATCTCCGACCCCATAAAATATATATATTCTTGGTCAGGAGCAATAGCCGAGTCGATCCAGCCATGTCTGTCTGTCTGTCTATCTGTCCGTCTGTATGAAAGCGTCGATTTCGGAGACTACAAGAGCTAGAAAGCTGAACTTGGACTTTTTAAGTTAGAGCCACCAAATTTGGTTTAATATGTTCTCGTCAACAATACGCAGATTATGAATTTTGGATACCTCCCCCCATTCGCCCAGCACATAAAAAAAAACGCAATACAAGTACTACCGACTTGCGCTTTGGTTTGTATATAGATTTGAATGCTCTTGAACGGTTCATATTGATCCTATTCTTAGTTTAAAAGTTCTTCAAGAATTCACTTTCCATAGTGGGGGCCAAGCGCAGCTGCTTGCGCAGCAGGTGTGTGTATGTTGATTTTCTGTATGTATGTATGAATGCAAAGAGCTTAAATGTAAGTAACGTTGCTGGGTTCAGGTTATCTCCTAGTTGGGCACTCCCTACTAGAGACATCTTACTTGTTATTTCTCTTTTATCTTTGTGCTTGGGACTTTTTCCCGTTTTCTGCGTGCTTGTGCGTATTTAAATAGCAATTTATCGTGCTAAGTCCTCGCAGTATTGTTCGACTGAAATGACAATCGAACCAAACTACTGTTTATTGAAAGGCTTATTGTAACACAAGAGAAAGTGAACTTAATTTGTTCTCAGACAGATTTAAACGCACACATGTTCGAGTTCTTTAAGTTATCGTGTTGGATGTGCTTTGTGTATCGCATTGCTATTTGTATAGTTAATGGAAGACAAACGTTATCGGTTTCAAGCACCGTTGACTACTGGTCACTGAAAGGCGAGACAGGAATACACTTAACATAAATACATAATACATTCAGTTATATATTTAAATGTGTGTGGGCCACAAATTGAATAAACAAATACATACAAGTGGGTTGTGTTTTGTTGTAATGTATACATTCATATATACATTTTCCTTCAAATCTCAGTAGCAGCAAGAAAATATTCTCAGCTGGCTAGCGAACTATGCTAGCAATTGCCCCGCTCGCATAGTTAATTCGTGCCCAAATGCCATAAAATAGCCAAATTTTTGCAAAATATTTTCACTAGTCCCTTGTCAAAGGCAGTCTGACAGAAATGCGAACGCTCAAGAATTTGCCAGAGACAAATAACTCGAATTGGACGCAAAGGCAAACATTGCTTTCGGGCAGGACAAGTGCTTTTTTCGCTGCCTGGTTCACGTCCTTATCTTTCTTTGCATTTCAGCTAGGTTTCAATTTTAAATCCAGACCCCTGCGTGTAACTTGAGCTGCCACACAATAATTAAGTCTAACCGCTGACAATTGAAATTAGAGCCGAGCACTACCTGAAATTGTGACCCCAGTAACAATGTCACAATACGCTCTGATAATAATGATAGTTATAGTTTGCTGCAAATGGCTTATTTCGACTAATTTGTAAGCTCAGCAAAAACAAGTAAGTCGGGCGTAACCCACTGCGCAATACTCGTTCACGGTCTTAATTATTACTGTTATTTTGGAAAAATGTCGATTTTCATAATTTTTAGGAGCGGGTGGGCTTGGCTAAAGTTTTCTGGGTCTATATTTAGAGGGGATCATCAGAAAACTGCTTACCAAATTTGTTAACTCTAGCTCCAGCTTACCCGCAAAAAGATAGAAGGATTTTATCGATGGGCCACGCCCCCAGTGTGCGTTTGCGGAATTTTGTACGATCTTAAGAGAAGGAGACCAGTAATCTACCTTCCAAATTTTGGGACTCTAGCTCTAAAACTGTGGGAGACAGAGATTTTTGCGATTTACGCAATCTACATAACAAATTTTGTGACTCTAGCTTTAAAATTCTGGGAAATATACACGTGCTACAATTTTATATTTAATTTAATATAAAAACAATTCCAAATTATAATTTGGTACATTGCAAAAAGTTTTTTTTTTGGGTACTCATTTATGCACAAAGAAACAACTCATTTCATTCAAACTAATTACATTAGGTAACAGCCAATTTGTATTGCTTACCAAACCTAATTTTTCTGACACATATGTGACCCCATAATGCGATAAAACCATTTTAACATTTTATTTCTAAAGTAACATTTTATTTTTTATTTTTTAAATTTAGTGTTTCTTAGTGCATTTTTTTTTAGAGGGGAGCTTGCATTTTTGGGCATTACTCAAGAATGTCACAGCCGATTTTAAAAACTTTTAATCTTCCTGATACCTAATGAATAAATCTATTAATCAGTCATCGCCAAATGAATTAAAATCATTAGTTTTTCAACTATATAATTTTGAATTAAGAAAAGGATGATTCTTTGTGCCGTATATGTTCAAATTTTTTACATTAAAACTCAAGGAAAAATCTTAACAAATTGTATTTTGTTTCTCGCCCATGAACTTACATAGTTGCATTAATTAGGCGTCGTTTAAGATATGAATCATGAAATCGATGGAGAGACGGTGATAAACATTTTAAAGCTGGGTACGTAGAACAATCACCCCATAGAACAAATTTTAAAGTGTTTTTTTTTTCTCAATGTGTAATTGAAAATTTTTTTACCTGAAACTTTTTACTTGCTTACTTAAGAACAAACTCTTTTCAAACAATATATTGAACATACCTGTATCTTTTATGGTTTGGAAACTGTGGGGGTGTCACTTTTAGCGGATTTTAGCGTTTGTCGGCAAACTAGCGGTTTTTTCCGAAAGTCGTGGAACAAAAGTTTCTTGGTTCATGATAGGGAACAAGTCCACATAGTTCCAACGCTTTCATAAGCGAACAAATTTAACAAAACAACAATTCTTAACATCTTATATTTGGAAACACTCCATAAAAATAATATCTTAATAACTAAAATAACTGAAAGAGTTTTCAAATTTTATATGATATCAGCTCCAAAATTTTAAATTTTTTTCGAATCGCCTACAGCTCCATATACATGTATATCATGAACCAGATAAACTATCTTCTAGTTTAAACGATTCCTTTCAATCGGTATATGTGTGTCTCGATCTGATCATACTATCGTAGCAAAACTTCAAAAGTTCGCTTATATATTGTCCTGGCTTTTGGTCACTTCGTTATACTTCACCTGTAGCGCGTACTACCATCCGCAGTGATAACATTAGAAATGTTTTGACGGCATTAAAAGCAAATATCTCTCTGACCACCGTCTTAATTAGGAAATTTTTCACAAATACTACAAATACACAAATACAAATAAAATATCAAATACAGACAGACAGTATTCTTGATCAAGAATTTATAAGTTAATTAGGTCGGAGATGCTTTCTTCTGCTTATTACAAATCTTTTCAATTTGCTCAAAATAAAAATTTTTTTGATCAGAAGTCTTTTAATTATATAAAATTGCGATGCAGGATATAGTTGTCATCAAAAACAGATACAGCTTTAACAGTGTCATTATATTTTAGTACTCGTTCAAGAAGTGAAACTAGTATATTGGGTATGCGCAATGTCCGCCATGCTGTCCGTCCGTCTGTCCGGATAACGCAATTTTTTCGGCGCTATTGAAGATAGAGACTTGGAATATGTACTTGTAGTTATCTGCTTCAGACAAAGTGTTAAGATTTGTGTGCCACGCCCACTAGGAGGCTGGCAAATCGATAACACGTCGATACACATCAAATCGCAAATCGATAAAAGGTGAATATTTAAAAGCTAGAGTCACCAACTTTGGTATATAGGTTGTTGGTGACCTCCCTCAAAAATGTAGACCTTAATATTCCGGCCCCGCCCAAACAAGTATTTAGATTTATTGCTGAATAGAACACCTAGTTCTAAAAATTGTATTATTGTTTGAAAACTATAGTTGCAGAAATCATACTAGAGCTTCATTGCGTTTACTGATTTTATTCATAATAAACAGTTTTTTCAGATTTGATTAAATTTTATACTTGTGACCCCTTTTAGAGCTGAACTAAAAAAGATGTTTCTCACCTAGGCTCGACATTATAAGTAGAACAAAAGTATTGACCGACTTTCATGTTACTAACCGGAGTAGGATAAACCCCTTTTTATATATACATATATGTATAAATGAAAACATACACACTGCGCATATAAAATGTAATGTTGTACACACATTATATACTTATAAATACACGTTTTGTTTGTGTATTACAGTGCATGTATGTGTATTATCTGAGTAGCTAGTACAGCTTAAATTAAAGTGATAAATTACCAAAACGTGACCTGGCATTTGTTAGTGCTGTTTTCCCTCTTTAAATATCCTCGTTTTAAACGTTTCAACAGCTGCGTCTTCAGTTTACAATCTGGCAGGCTGTTTAGAGTGAGGTCCTTAATTGAGTGAAAGCTTGTGCGTATCATGTCAGTCATGGTTTTATCCTTTAATGAATTGAAAAAGGGGATTTATGTTTTTTTTTATTATGCAACAACAGAAATATTTTTTCTTTTAGTTTTGATTACAAATATGTACACATTTTCTACTAAATAATTTATAGACTTCAAACGAAATTCAAATTTAAATGAATCTCAGTAACAAAGTATTTAGGAACGTGCTATATTGTATAGGCTAGCAGCCACACAAATGTTATAAATATCAACGTAACAATAAATTAAATGAATAATAATTTATATGAATGTCTATGTCGAGCATTTAAGGGATATGTCCCTATCTATTACATTGCTAAAGCCCATGCTGACTTTTTAGTAGGCACCTGCATATCTTGTTTAAGCACAGAAGTGCACACACTACGTAGATGGAAATCAGGTTCTAGATGTCATGCTCATTGGTGACGCTTTTGACGCCATGCCATGAGCTTACAAGAGGAGATAAGTGACATGCTATGGGCTGCGTCTTGATTATTGACATACTCGGGACAACGACCTCGTCGCGTTTCACACTAAGCAACAGTTATCCTAAAATAGGTTTTGTAGATGTTAAGTTCCAGTATGGATTAAACGATAAACGAAATTTTTTAATTTTGAAATTGTGTAATTAATAAATTATAAGTTATACTTTATAACGGAATATAATATTCTCAGTAAGCTTCTGTGCATCTGGTTAACCGCCACTGTTTTCAGATGACTGATTTGAAGATACAATAATCATTTATTACTTCTTTCGGCGGTTTAAAGCTGTTATCCAATGACTTGGTATATAGTATATTGGTTTAGTGAGAATGAATAATTTTTGTAAACCGCTCTATCGCCCTTTAAAATTTGGAATATCTATAAGTCTTCCTTCCACATAACTGGTAACTAATCAATTTTCAATAGTTTATGCGAACAGAGGCAAAATATTTCCTAAGGTTCAACGTATACAGTTTTACATGCACTGTTTAGCGGTAAAAGGTTTGTTGAGCACTGTAAATACCGTATGTAAGTTCCTATAAATGAACCAAATGCTCACTTGGTTTCTGAGTCACTGTGCAATGCTAATTTTCAAAAAATCCCACAAAAAAGTACGTACATGTGGTATGTAAGTACCAAATGTATGTATGTACATATGTAGTATATGTATAATAAATTTTATTTACATGACTTTTTTATTAGATATGTTTGAATATATAAGAGGGTTTTTACATAGTTGAATGTGTTTTCGATGTATTCATATAGATATAAAATTTAACTAAACTCTAACAAACAATAATACAGTCAGTGCATCTTTTGAATTCACCTGACCTAGCTGACTTTTGCAAAACTTTGGTCAACTTACTAACTTGCAAGTTGGCAAAATTTTCAGTATAGCCTTTTTACAGATAAACAAAAGTTCTGCTGGACTGTGCGCCAAAATATGGGCATCGATTGATTTCAGATTTCAGAGCAAACGATTTGCCGAATGCGAATCGAGTACCTGGACGGCTTACGATGTTTCGGGGGCGCCATAAAGCAAATTGTCCAACTTTAATTTGTTTATTTTATCGGCGGTGGGTGCACCGTGCCCTGGCCGTCCCCAGAACGTTTCGAATGTGTCGAAATGCTGATTACACAAGTCTCGGTCCATCTGTCTGGAGACGCTGACCGAGCGTCGCTTCTGCGATATTTGCACATTCAAATCGTGCAGGTAGCGCATATCGGCTGCCGTTTGTATCCTGCGTGGCATGCCCCAGTGGGTGGCAGTTGATGTTGCATTCAAGGTTGTTGGTTCAATAGTTGGATGTTTCATTGTTGACAGTAGTATTGATTAGACATTGGTTTTTAGCGTTTGGTTTGGTTTCGGGTTTTGGGTTCAATTTTGCAAACGGATTTTGCACGGGGATACATAGAAGATTTGTATTATGATTTGGATATTGTTGGTTGTTCAGTTAGTTTGGTGAGTTTGGGGTTTGCTCTTTTGGTTGCTATACTTTCACTTGTATTACAATTGATATTTTCTTGCTGAATGAGCCAAAGAAAGTGACAGAGAAACCATTAAAGACGCAAAGATGACGCAATCGTGCAAATTATATTGAATTGCTGTGAACTTTGTAAGCTGAGCTCAGATTTTGTATTTTCGCAGAGCAAGCAAATGAGAAACGGTAAAAGTAATGCCAACGGTAATGCTAACGGAAACGGAAATGGAAACGGATGCAGGTGCAAACACAGAGATCGAATCAGAAACAAAAACATATTCAACATATACAACAAAGACATCCACACACACACACAGACACACAGGTGGACAGATACAGAATGACTTGGACTAGCGTATGTGCAGGGTGAGACGCTTGAGGCAGCAGGCAGGCGCTTGATGCGGCATTGCTGTGGTTGCGACGCAGCCGCAACTGCAACACTGCAACTTGCAGTTGAGATTCTTGGAAAGTCGCTTCATGTGACTAATGTTTTTGATGATGCTGTTGATGTTCTGCTCTTTGTTGGACTTTGTCTTGTGCTTGAGTGGTGCGTACCTATCATGCGAGGGCGTCCGCTTTGTCACATCTGTGCTGGACAGGCTAATGGGGCGGTGTAAGCCCCGCCTACGTGCCAGCAGTGGCACCAGCTCAACGCCACCGCCTCCGTTCTCCATGCCAGCATCTGGTGTGGCAGTACTGTTGCCGGTGCTTCCCGTAAAGTGGCCTCGTGGCAGCCGGGGGCAAAGTTTTACGGGCTTGCATTCCTTGGGAGGTGATCGTGCACCACAAGCAGGTGGATGCTGCACTGCTCCTGGCATTCCCCTAGGCGGTTTCAGTGGACTGGAGTTGTTCATGGCAGGGCAAGTGCAGACGCAGAGCTCGCAACAGCGCTGTGGCTTCGGTGGCTTGTTGCTTCTCGATTTGCGAAATGTGTTTTTTTCTGCGGGAGTCACTGGATTGTCCTGATCAAGTTCCTTAAGCATTTCCTTATTCGTCCAACCCTACAACGATTTAGCCTTCATTATACTGCCTTAAGGCGCTATCAAAGTTGAGCTTACCAGCGATTTCATAAAAGTGTTGCCTACTTCTTTGGGACTGCGCCAGGGTTTGCCACCGGGACCAGCCTTGCCCCAGGGCTCTTTGCACTGCTGAAAGGGGAAATTGAAAAACAAGGGATTAGTAACGCCACGCCATCGCGGATGGTAGCTGCCGCTCACCGGCTTTTCCAACTTCGCCTGCAGTTTCTTTTTCTGTGAGGCCAGCTTCTCCTGCAACGGGTGCTCGCTCTCACTGTTGACGACTATTTTGTCGAGCATTGGCTTGGCCTTACACGGTGGAGAGGGCTTATATCGCAACTCTATGTCCACATGCCCTTTATTGCGAAATGACATTGAGGGGTGCTCTTTCAGTTCGATGTGCAGACTCTCACCGTTGGCAGTTTGGGCCAGGCTGACCTCGGCCTTCAGCGGATGCTCTCGCTCACAGATGGTCACAGTGCTGCTCCGCGGTCCGCTGTCCAGCAGATGATGAATCGAATGAGCGTGTGTCATTCGCCCCCCAGGCGGAGCCGCAGGTGGATGATGGTGATGGTGATGATAGGCGGCCAGTGGATTTTTGTGGCACTTTTTCTGCGTGGAGAAGTAGTCATTGTAGCGGCAAGGCTGCATCGAGCTGATGCGATGGGCGGTAGTCTATTGTGGGCAAGAGGTATGCATTATATAAGCCAAAACCTACGATGCGACACTAAGCTTACAACTGTTGGCGTAGAGTGCAATCCGACTGCGGTAATATCCTTACGTCGCACCTCCATGTTGGGAGCGCCCCCACCTGGCCTTCCCCAGGGGCAGTGTTGCAGAAACAAATCATAGTACTGCAAAGAACACAGAAATGATAACAGTCATTGAAGCCTGCAGTTCGCATTTATGGCTAATGCTTTATCGATTCCCTAGCAGCCTATATTCGGCGCGGAACTCAGCTCATTCTGTCATTCCGCCTATCCGCTGGTTCGCAGAAATTCACAATACCCAACCCCCTGTTGAGTGCCGTCTGGATTGGCTGCCTTTGTTTGTAGGTTGTTGTTATAGTTGCAGGGTGGCATGATTTGCTTTTCATTCACCCACTTTGTTTTGGCTTGATTTTAGTCGGATTTGAGTCACATTCGCAATCAGAAACACGCGAGCTGATGCCAGTTAACCAGTTCTGGTACTTGTCTTGATTACGAATTGCTAAAGTCAAACTTGTCAAATGGTTTGTTGAACCAATTCCTGGCTAACTTTATTACATTGTGCTTGCCATAGGTCTTTGAACTCGACTTAAGCGTGGGTGCTGGCAAAATTGTTGACACTAGCAAAGGGACAACACACATATAAGGGTGCTAAGGAAATAATAGCCAGAGCATATTCTAATGAAATTATCCGATATTGCTGTTGTTTCCAACTCGTAAGGAGACGTTTAAGCTTAAAGTAATCAAATAAGCCTCAAAGAGTGCTCAGTTCGGAGCAACTCTTATGCACTCTAATCATAATACATTTATGCCCTGAACCCATTGAAACTATAAAAGCTAGAGACCTAAACTTTTCGACTATAGATTCTCCTAAACCAAACGCAGAACAAGTTTATTAGTTATATTCTATATCTTGCTCCGTTTCATTATTATCGATAAAAATCTATTTTATTATTAATAGTTTATTATACTCTCGTAAAGTAGAGGCCGATCAGAAATATTTTGGATTTTGAATACCTTCCCCATTTGCCCCATATATAAAAAAAAACCTCCAATTTAAGTGCTACAGTTTTGTACATCGATTTTAATGCTCTAATTATTTCCTGAAAATTTCATAACGATCATACACCTAGTTTAGAAGTTATTCAAGAATAATTTTCCATAGTGGGGGCCAAACGCAACTGCCGAGAGTATAATGCGCAGGTTGCTGCGTGTGTTTGTGTGTGTTTGCGTGTGTGATTTAGTGTATGTATGTAAGAAGGCAAGGGAGTTGAAATGTATGTAACGACAGGGTTCAGGGTATCTCCTAGTCGGGCCTTCCCGACAGAGCCATCTTACTTGTTTTTTTTTTATAAATTATTTAAATTTGTGATCTATTTCTTGACATAAAATTTATGCTTGTTTTTTTTAAATTATAATACGATTTTAAAAAAATAAGAACTTTACAGTCAGGTGTAAACGACAGCGCAATACTTATTCACAGTGTAATCACAAACAAAACATGTTTTAGCATTATTTGTACACATAAAAAATAAAAATATAAATGTTGCAGGAAATCTAAACTGCGTGGGCTTTGGTTGAAGTCAGGACGTACCTCAGACAAAAAACAGCGTATTAGATACTTGCGCCACCGACCACTTAAGTTAACCATCAAGAAATATTAGCAATCGTTAAGATCTGCAAACAAATTTTAATATTGACAAAATTGACTGACATTGTCGCTACCCGTTATTATTTGCTTTATAAAAAATAGAAAATATATATAAATACAATTTTAAGAAATGCATACGAGTAAATAAAATGTTTGCTTTGCAACATTGCAGTTTATATACATTTTTGTAATTTGTAGGGAAAGGAGTGGGCGAAGGCAACAAATTTTTGGAGTTATCTGTACACGAAGTTATCCGCAATTTTCTTAAAACGTGATAAATATATGGATTAAAAAAAATCAACAAAAAATAATTTGATCTGACGCGAGTATACACGAGTATATATTCTAAGTCTCTAGCACAAAAATTGCGTTCTAAAAGACTGGCGGACAGACGGACATTGCACAAACCCAATATACTCTTTTCACCAACAACACAGCACACATGCTTCAAGATTCACGGTATTTTTATAAATTAAGATACTTCAAAAACTATGGGCTTATCAAACTATGATGGTTTTAATAGTTTGAAATACACAAATTTTATTTATGAATGAAGGATTTTTCGATAAAATAGCGCATACAAATATATAGTTTTAATTTGGATTGGAAAGTGCGGGAAGAGCTTTAAGTTGTTATAGATTGAACAAATTTCCTGCTACCTGTTACACACACTTGCAAAAATGTCTTATATCCTCTTGTGGATCTCTTTTACTGGCTCATGATTTATAACGTGAGATAAATCAAACTATAATAACAACAGTCATCTATTACATTCTCAGTGTCTACTACTTGTTCTGACATATCATTGATCACAATATCACATATCACAATTTCCTTCCAACTCTTTCACACGTAAAATTTTGATAAGGTACAATTTTGGATTAAAGAATATTTAAGTTACTAATTTTGTGATCCAATACAAAATTATTGTTGTAGATGTAAATGTTTAAAACCCTTTATTTTATTAAATTCTGTTTTCGATTGAGCATATATATATTTCAATAACTACAAAGTCAATAAATGCAACGTCTATTGAGATAAAGTATTTTGGATGTATTTGAGTCTGCCGCCGTTGTAGCTTCTTTGCTCCAATCAATGCCCACATCTGAGGTGTCAATAGAACTAACATTGACACTAATTGTCTTATTTGTTCACTATAGCAATACCTAATCTACAAATAATTTACCTCTTGTTTATCCTTCTCCTTGCGGGCACATTCCTCAGCCTTGCGACGCCGCCACATACGTAAACTCTCCTCGGCATTCTTGCGTTCGACCAGCCGCTTCTTATCATCGCACCACATCAGCGGATGTTGGATGTGGTCGTGGCAAAAGGCGCCCATCTCATCGCTGGTTGTCATCCTAGAAAGCTCTAGGAAAGCGGAAGTATCGCCACGTTCAGCAAATGACGTGCTACTGAAACAGTGCAGTGCAAACCCAAACCTTCCACATCAAAGTCGAGTTGGTCGCGCTGATCCGTGCCTGGTACGGCTGTTGGGCTCAACTTTCGACCTGCCTAACCACTTTGGTTGTCTAGGCAGCGTCGCTAGCCAGCTAGTTATTTATAGTCTAGGTTCGGGTGGTGCACAAGCTGCACGTGAGCGGCGCGCGTATGTCCTTGAAGTTGTTCGTTAAGACAGGCCAGGATTGCATTTCATTTGCGTAACTCGCTCTGACCATTTAAATATTTTGCCAGTTAGGCAACCAACCGCTGCCGCTCCCATTGCCGCGCTTGTTTGCTCGCTCTGCAATTGAGCTGAAGTGGTTCTGGGGCGTCTCGTTTGCCGAGACTAACGAGGCTTGGACATAAAATAAATTTATTTTATAGGAAAGCGACCGCGCAGTTGTGGCACCGTTCCTCCAAGTTGACCTGAATCGTGCGGTTTTTGCATTAAAATGGAAAGTTCCCAAAACTATCAATATTGGTTTGGGGCAGGGGCGGCTCTAGCTGCCATACTTGGGGCTGCTGTTGCAATATTGCGTGTGGCACTTCGCAGTTAACGTTAACCCAATTGAGGGGCCTCAGTAAACTTGTTGATGTTTGCCAAGCTGGGACCAGCTGTGAGCTCTCGGAGTGTGTCAGCTTTAAATGAGATTCAGATAAAGCCAAAGCCCCCTCCATTAACCACAATGTAAACCCGCTCGTCGTGAGCATCGCAGTTGTTATTGTTTGCCTGGCCTAATTTTACTATCAGTTTCAGTTTTCGCCCATAACCTTTTCACAAAAATGCCGTAGGGTAACCCGATACATGGTTTTTATGTTTTTTTTTTAAGTTTTATGGCCTCTTTAGATATGGGCCAGTAAGACGCCGTGTTATATTTTAAAATTTTTCTTTTATTCTTTGATTGACATTTTCAGTTTCGTTAGCTTAACAAACATTGCATTATATTCATCTCTTGAAATACACAACATCCGTAACGTAATTATCATTATCAAAAACATAGTCAATATTTTGCACATTATTCTGACCAATTACCCGAGCACCCTTGCGATTTTTTGCTATCCAAATATCGTCGATTTATTATAAAAATTAGTTTAAGGATGCATTATAAATTAAAAATTAATCTTCATTTAACATTAATTACAAACCGTTTAGATTTTTAAAGTTAAGAATGTATAATTTTATGTTTTGAATTAAGAATGGGGCAGCATTGTTTAAATAGTAGTTTTTCTCTTAGCCTTATTGTTCTTAACTAGCAATTAGTTTGTGATTATAAAAGAATGTTGTGCATTTCATGCACGAACGGTTCAAAACTCAATTAAATTTTATTAAAAGAATTAAACAAAATAAACAAAACAAATAATATATAAATTACAATAAGTTTGTGCTGTCTGAATGGGCGGCAAAGTGCATGCAGTGACCATTGAACCATTTAGGCATGAAATGTCGTAAGAACAAAGAATATAAAATAAAAATGTTATGGTATTTTCTTATTTCATTAAACACTGCTCATTATATAAATATCGTTTGTTGCATTGACTAATAACCATTTCTCTTTTTGATTTGTTTGTGTTTTAATTTGTAATATTTTCATTTAGTTTAATATAAAGGGACATTTTAATATTAAACAAAAACTTTAACTACACTGACATTATCCAAACTTGAATTTTCTCAAAGATGAGTTTCTATATTTTGTACAACCTACTGTTCATTATTGTTTTTAATTCATGAAAAAGTTTGTGGTTCTGTATTTTACAGACATAGAAAATTTTCTTTGCATAAAAAGTTTATTTTAATTTCTTTGCAAATTATTTATGTTGTATGTATATACAATGTACGTTAATGGTATATCTGCCACAAAATTTATAGAAACGTGTTGTGTACATTTTATGCAAGTATTTACAGTGTCAACAACAATGCTTAAAAACTAAATAATAAATTTTGTTTTTACCATTGTCTAGATTTCTTTTTACAAATTGTTGCTTGTTTCTCTCATTTGCTGACTTAACTAGCATTTCGTGTGGCCTGCTTCTAACTTAATATTATATGTATATATTTTTTTTTTCATTTCTACTTCATCCGATTGATGACTAAGTCGGCAACAACCTGCAGTCCCTTCTGATAAGGAGATTCCGTCAGCTCCTGTGCCAGCCGTATCGCTTCATTGCAGTGCTTTTTAGCCAGGAAACGTGTTTGCTCGAGTCCATGTGACTTATGCACCAGCTCAAAGGCGCGCTCCACGTCACCGGGTTCACTGAAGCGCCGCATCACCATGGGATTAAGCTCTGGATACTACGAAAAGAAAATGAGAAATGGTGTTTAATCAACTAATTTTGGACCGAAAAAGGCCAATAGGCCAAAGGGCCCGGGCTCGCATGCCAATCATTAGCATTAGCTTCTATGGACCCATGAGTGCATAAAAATTACTATTTTTTTGTATTATTTAACTGACTAACTAAGCGAATAGTCCACTGGCCGCGTTTGCCCCTGCTGTTGGTGTTAGCGTTGGCGTTAAAAGCGCTGATTAAAACGCATTGCACGCTTGCGCTTATTGCGCTTTGCATAATAAACTGGCAGTTGATTTTGATGCGAAATTAAAAACGCCTTACAAACGCATTTGATGGCACGCGATTCATACTCCCAGCAGCAGCAGCATGATATCATCAACATCATGATCAAGCACCATCATGCGACAACAATCTAGGAAATGCACATAGAAATGCAAACACAGATCTGGACAAATAGCAATAGTCGCGACTCGTATTAACATTTTTTGAGAAATACTTCGTAGTCAGCCTGTTGTCACAGCAATAAGGAAGTCAGTCCGGGGCTCACCTTTTCGCATGCAAAGAGAACCGGCGCTGTGGCCAGGCCCAGTTTTAAGTCAGCTGCCGTTGGCTTGCCCATTTGCTCTGTGGAGGAGACAAAATCTAGCATATCGTCAACCAACTGAAAGGCCAAGCCAATGTTGCGTCCATATTGGAAGGCCACTTCGGCAACATTATCATCGGCTTGTGCGATGACGGCGGTCTGCAAAAACAAAATTTCAAAGTCAATTGCCAGCCTACCTGTCCAAACGGGTACAATGACAAACGCATTCGTGCAAATCAATTTGCAACCTAACAATTTCATGAACGTTTGCAATTGCAATTTCAATTGCATTTGATTGTTGTGATTACTTACCGCCTTTAGCGCATTAGCAATCAGCGATGCGGTCTTCCTGTATGTCTTGGTCAGATAGTGTGCAAAACGCTCGTTCTCCGTTTCCCTCGAGCCGAGCTGCATGAATTCACCTTGAACTAAATCGGTTAAAATCTGAAAAATAATATGTATATATAAAACATACAAAACCTTCATTTTTATGTATAAATTTTAATTTTATGTTCATAAATTTTTTTTGTTTTTGTTTTACCAGAGGACACAATTCATATAAATAAATAGTTTTAATAGCTTAAAACAGTCAAAGACAGTCAGCCAGAAGCTGAGGGACGGATGAGGACTAATGAGATAATCTGTAGTCTGCCAAATGGACATGGCCACACATTGTAACACCTCCGCGGGTATTCACTAGTATATTACTCAAGTGTCAAGCCTCTAGCACCAATTGACTTCATACGGAGTGATACTTAGAGGACAGGCAGGAGCTTGGCAAACCAACATCCGTTTTAAAACTCTGTGCAACTTGTACAAAAAAGTGTTCTTAGAGAGTAACCGAATAGGATATACCCTTTACATTGTTTCTACGGGTTGCCGAAACATACATTTGTGCCTTATATTGTTCATAACACATTCTTTTTTCATAATTCATTCATTCATTTTTTTAAAACTCCCGTTTATTACACAGTTGGAAAAAGGCGGCATTCAAATATTTCCAAATGGTACCCAACCTTACACATGCCAAATTTTCATAAACATACTTTACAAATATGCTCTACTGCTGACAAATGTTTTTCCTTAAATTCTAAATAAAAGTTGTGTCATGTATACTCCTGGTCGGCATAGTGTCCGTCTGTCTGTCTACCAATAAGACAATAAAGTCTCACAAAAGAGTTCTGCTCAATTCTTTCCATTATCAAGCGACTGTAATATTTGAAAAAAAAAAGAGCTGGGTGGGGCATATGTGGCCATTTTTGCAATTCACATACATGTCGTTGAACTTGCGGGTACTTCCGCATGGCTGACTGTGCAAATGCAAAGGGCAAACAAAGTATGTCAAATAGTTTGTGTCAATAAAAATTCATTCAAACTTAGGCATCAGCAAGATGGACAGTGCCCCACCAAAGATAAATGAATGTAAAAATCCGTACGAGGGTTACTTTATAATTAAGACGGCATTTCCGGCATTTAAGTTTTGAAATCGATTGCAATCAATTAATTGTATCATCTGTTTGTGCTCTGATTATAATTATAATTATAATTATAATACAGAGTTATAGTCACCAAATTAGTCAGATAGACTACTGTTGGCGTCCTCTAAACACCAAGCCAAGAGAAAGGTTGCCTCACAATAAAAAAAATTTATATTTTACCAGAATTACAGTTTAAAGATCACTCATTTGAGGTTAAATTAATCATTAAGACCGAAGTTGTTATTACACTGTAAACGAGCTATTACAGCCGACTGCAACGTTCTTAATTTTTATCTTTTGTTATTACGGTAATTTCTTGTTCATAAACGAATAATGTACAATATACGAATATGTACAAAGATACATGAGGAGTAAATTTAATAAAATGCGATAAGATTTGTGAAACTTTTAATTTGTATGGTATGTCATACATAAAGCACTTCAGAATCTCTAAAAATTTTATTTGTAGTAGCCAAGCATTATCTTAAGAGTGTCCCTCGTGTGTTAGCTGCCATTTTTATTTGCACACAAAATGTTGGCGCGCCCTTCGTTTCATTTTAAAATTGTTTGTTGTTGGTGCTTCTCGCATAACTATTTTCATTCATTCGTTAACTTTGACAATTTCGCAGGCAGTTGTAAAAATATTAAGCAAACAGTCGGCAGGTAGTATTTTTTCGTAACATAACATAATTCACATATGTACATCTATATATATTTTTATACATATGTACATGTATGTGGGCGCTGATTTGGTGGAAAATGTTGTAGTTGTCATTTGTCGTTTGTAGCTTAAGGAGCCCAAGGTGAGAGCCAGAGTCACAGCTCAGACATCGATACGGTCACAAATATATTTTTGGCCATATCCCAGCGAATTGGCTTGTTTAATTTAATTTTTTTTTTTTTTTTTTTCTTTGCAGTTTGCCTTAGAAGCAAATCAACATCTTGGCTTTCAATGTTAACTAATTAACACATGCGGTCGAAATAAGTGCGACTGTGCGTACGACAACACCAGCATTAACAGCAAAAGAAACAACAAATCCGACAACAAGAGAAGAGCAACAAGTTGTAGTTGAAGCCATTTAAGCTGCTGCTGATGGTGACAACATTTTTTATTTTTACGCATAATGAGAGTACACTTTTATTATTCGATTTAAGAAATATTGCGCAAAGTGAATCAATTTCAACAAATAAAAATCAATTTTTAAAAAATCATTGTGACCCGTATTATGTTGCCTTATTATTATCGAAAGTGTTGCAAGATCAAAACAATTGTTCGGCCCCATTTGCGGCGGTCTATCAATTTTGTTTGCCATGTCACTGGCCACTAAAGGTATGTAGGCAGTATATACATCTGCCGTTTACGTACTTTTGGGGTATGCATACTCCTTAAGTTTCACTTAAATTAGCTCTTTTGAATTGTAATCTGTCATTTTCTGTCTCATCTCTACTGCATATTTATACAGCAAACGTAGTGGTTTAACCCACTATTACGAAAGAACCATAAATTCTTATTTGCGGCGGCCGATCAACCAATAAGTTAATGCCGTCAACGTCTTTGAAGTGGTTGAAATTATTCAGGCACGTGTTTAGCATATCAAATAAAATAATCGGATATTTTCGTTATAGATGAAAGAAAAGGCAAAACAGTCCAAACAAAAGTTGCTTGGGAGCTTTAAATGAAAACCAAAACAATCCAAAAGCTAATACGACACTACTTCTAGGACTTATAGAGTACATCCCGGATACTTGGATGTAATAAGAACTAGCTTACAAATTTTGTATGTGGGCTGTGGTAAATTTAGAAAATTTATTTTTTCGACTATATGACTAGATATGACTAGCATTTACACTGGTATAACTTAAGAACTAGTTTTTAATTTGTCAAACTTATTGTAAAGTATAACTCTGCCAAATATTTCGAAAAGTCTTTAGATAAATTATTCTGCTACTTAATATGCTAACTTACTTTAGTCTTTTAAGTACGTATTGGCAACTTCATATTCGGCATAATTTGAATATCTAAAGCCGCTCCCTTGCTGGCAACAGAGCAGTTACTGCTTCAACAGCGTCAATTTTAAAAGTTTGTGACCACCTTTGAACATTTTAACAACGGGTAAGATGTATAAATGGGTAAGTCGACAACGTTCGACTTGGTGACACTCATTACCCACCGAACTGAAATTTAAAAAGATTCTCACAATTTTAGTTTAGAATGCCTTATGTCGCAGGCCAAAATATAAGGTTGTAAAATATAAAATCAAAATGATTTTCCTAAGGACCAAATGATGTCATGTTTTAACTGTTTGTGAAATTTACTTGTTCGTATTGTTGATCGATACGCACAAATATGTATTTTCCTGCTTGTTACATATCTTTGCACAATTTCATAATATCCATTTTCGTCATTTTACTGGTACAGGGTATAAAAACGTGAAGAGATGTCAGAGATTGCAGACTAAGGTATGCGCGGATTTGCTGTTTGCTTAGGCTATTAGCTCGCAGCTCGATTGTGTAAGTGACGATTCATCCGACTGAGTTGGCTGACTAAGGCTAGCTCCAGTTTCACTCTCGCAACTGAAAGTGAAACTGTCAGCTGACTAATTTGAAGCTTATAGAAACTACGTTATGCTGCCAGACTGTTTTAACGGAGTATAAAGAAGTCGTTGCATTACTTCTAGAATTTTATAAGTGCAATTTGCATGGGTAAAGTCAGAAATAAGTAAAGGAAGCCGGTTTTCATACATATATTCAATACGAGTAAGCATTTTTTAATGCATCATAGTATATATGTACATAATTGGAAGTAAGCTGCAAACAAGTGAAGGCTGCAATGAACTCGCAACGGATTGCCCTTCGCCTTTGCCTTGGACTATTCCAGGGTTACAGGAAGTAAAATCGAACAGGCCACGTGATTTGTGGCCGTTAACTGAACAGGTTTTTTTCCCATGGATACAAAGAAGCGCTGGACAAAACGGGAAACTTTCTTAATTTACAAACTGTTTCCCTGTCAGACTGATTTTTGCAAAAGTTTTTTTTGTTTACCCAACGCGCGTGTGAAATTCGACACTGAACTGGAATCTGTGCACCCCAGAGACAATACCCAAGTCCGGGACTTTTTGTGATGGATTCTTGACAGAAGATTTACTTATTGAATAATCTCAGCAAATAAACATAAAGGTTTTATTTGCGCCTGCGGTAATAATAAACTAGAATTCTAAATATATGTGCTTAATATGATTTTTAAGTAAGAGGCACAATAAATACTTAGAATTAGCTGACTCTAAAAGTTACTTACTAAAACGCTAAAATAGAAAAGTGATCGTTCTGCTATATGAACCGGCAATAAGCCACACTAAAGTTTGTAATTGACGAGCATACATCAACCAAACTTTAAACTCATCATCCTTTTCTTTACGATTAAAATTATGCCTTTCATAAATTTCAAACTGTTTCTGCTACACTAGAATTTTTTTATTAATAAATATTTATATAATTTCATGTGTGAAGTAAAGTTTATTTATTTTATAATCAAACCACCATTATTAAGCCACCCATGTTGAAAAACTTATATTAAACTCACCTGACTCAACACGATCGTCACATCATCGCTGCGCAGACGCGATATCATAATAGAGGCAATCGACAAAATGTAATCACCAGCCATTGTGACCTGTAAAGACAATGACAAACATGGGTATGGACTATGAGAGGCCAAATCAATATTTTTATGTGCACACACACACATATGCAATTTTACAGTTAAATATTTCGACAAAAAACAATTTTACAGAAAAGCTGATGCTATGACTAAACTATCGATAAAATCAACACAGGAAATGTTAATTACTTGTTCGGATTAACGCTCTTGTGTGTCGCTTGTCAAGATGACGACCAAAATTAATTTGAACTAGTCAAACCGAAAATTTAAAATAACTAACGGGAAAACGCAGCCATTATTAAAAGACCTCAGTCTTAATGCCTTTTATATGATGCAACCTGTTGACAAAGTCTCTACCCAATGTACCCAATTTATTTTAATGATGGTCAAATCCGAGGCGCGTGAAATCATTTTGTCTGGCGTTTGATGATATTCGGCGTTAATCATTTCAATTGAGAACTGGGCAGACAGTCGGTTGCCAACTGATACGCAATATTTAAAACGCATATTTTTGAGGTATCCATGGCTTACCTTTTTGTGATTCCATAAAGCATTGACACTGGGCTTGCCGCGTCGAAAGTCCGACTGATCGATGACATCGTCGTGGACTAAGCTGGCCGAGTGGACCATCTCGGAGAAGAGGGCTATTTGTCGTTGTTTGTGTACTAATTGGCTGTCAAGGTGATAGGCAATGGGTAAATATTCATTTTTAATCAGTATATATGTTGTTATAATTTGGCTTTAATTGAAATTCATAGCCGTCCGTAGAATGCGCACATTTCGCAAAGGCCTGCTAATCATTACACTACTCAAAAAAGTCGTGCCAAATAGGCAAAATGACATATGCTACTAGCCTTCTTACTCACTGTGATTCGTTGTTCAGATGATAGTTTAACGCCTTGGCCATCAGCATGGTCACCATTGGGCGCAGCGCCTTGCCCTGGCCATCAAAGTAGTAGCATGCTATAGTGTCCAGCTCTGGCTGAGATGTTCCCGACTGCAGGAGCTGCAAAGATTCATTGAAGAATTGTGTTTGGATGCTAACTATTACCTGTGACAAAATTAGCAATTAATTTATGCGAATTTAGCTATTCTAAAAGCAAACAAGTAAGATGGCTCAAGTCGGGTGTCCCCGACTGGGAGATACCCTGAACCCAGCAGCGAGCTGTCGTTACATACATTTGCATTCATACACACATTCACAAAGTCACACATACACACACACACAAACGCACGCAGCAAGCTGAGCACTTTACACTATGGAAAATGAATTCTTCAATAACTTCTAAACTAAGTATGATCGTTATGAAATTTGAAGTGCTTAATAAGAGCATACAAATCTATGTACAAATCAAAGCGAAGTCTGTAGTACTTGATTTGCGGGGTAGGTATCCAAAATTCGAAATATTTGTAATCTGCGTATCCTTACGAACACACATTAAACACATTAATTTGGTGGCTCTAGCTCTTATAGTTTCTGAGATATGCTCGGCGTGTTATCGATAATTTTAAATAGCCTTTATCTGCCTATGCCTTAAAAAACTAAACTTCATTCGAACCAAATTTGTTATCTTGTTCTCATAATCTACGATAAGCTTAAAAAATTAGAGGTTGTTGTAAATTTTGATCGATTTTAGGAAAACGGTGTGGGTTATCGATCATTTGAAATAAACTTGATCTGCGCGTGCCATGAACGAGTCTATAGCCGAGAAGTCGCTAGCTCGTATAGTTTCCGAGATCGACGCGTTCATACAGACAGACGGACAGACAGACGGACATGGCTAGATCGACTCGGCTGTTGCTCCTGCCTCCTTCTGCCTGTTACATACATTTGCACAAAACCATTATAGCCTTTTTACCTATTTTCAATGAGTTCAGGGTATAATAATAACACAAATTTAAAGGCACTGTTCGAAGTATCGTTTACCAGGCATTTCAGTTTATTCGCATTAGTGAGAGCCATAATCACGAAATATGGTTTGTTAATTACTGAATATTCTTCAAAGAAAAAAAATGCATAGGCACTGTTCGAAGTATCGTTTACCAGGCATTTCAGTTTATTCGCATTAGTGAGAGCCATAATCACGAAATATGGTTTGTTAATTACTGAATATTCTTCAAAGAAAAAAAAAAAATGCATATTCTACAGTTTTTAAAATTATATATTAAAAGTCACTGCCTTAGAGCTTTAGAGTTTTTAAGTGATCAACACTATGATCAAGAAGGCTCTGGTTTTCATCTGGTTTCAGCTCTTATTATAGAACCGCGCAATGTTTTTACTAAATAAAAGTAACAGATATAAAGAGACATCTCAAAAAGCTTATATAAATTTATTTTCGACTATTCAGTTAGCGCGCAGTAGTAAATGTAACTAATCTGATAAAATCGTTTTAAATTAAAAAGCAAAATGGGTATTTTTTAAAAATGTAAGAAACTTGACTTAATAAAAATCATAACTAAGTATTAGCCTTTATGTCAGGCCATCGCAAAAACGAATTGTCGAGAGTAGACCCCTTACACAAACGAATCCACAACTATAGGGTGTACAAAAATCCCCAATCCTAAAGTATGGAAAAGGTCATGATGACACTGTGACGTACATATTTAGATTGGATAATAACACCAATTAAAATAGAAAATAAGATATAAGTTATCTCTTTATAAATGGCTCAGAGACATCCAAGAAAATGCAGCCTTGACTATTTCCATATATTATGTCATGTCGATTGATCTCGTAGGGCTATATGTATGTATATGTACGTCCCAAATTATTGCACAAAAAGAAAATATTTAAAAGGTGCTACAAATATTTTGAGGTGTTTAAATGATTGTTTATTGGGTATAATTATAATTATAAGTATAATTATTTACTTTAGCCATAAATATATTATACAAGTTTGTCAGGCGGGAAAAATATGTTTTCAAAAGTAAGTACCCTAAATACGTGTATGCTTACTTTTATTGAAGGGTAAAAAAAACCAAAACAGTTTCAACACGCTCTTGACATATTATCCTGACTATACTTACATCTCTCACATCGTCGTAGAAATACTTAAGTTCATCATCGAGTATTATATATGGATCAATTTGTATTTCTCTCACGGGTCCAGCGGGCTGCTGTGTGTGAACGGAGCTGTGTGTGCGTACACTCGTCGTCAAGCGGGGTGAGTACTGTGAACTTTGACTGCAGCTGTGTGAGCTCTGCTGCGAGAGAAAAACATAAAATCAGTGGCAATGTGATTAGCAAATTTTCCATAAATGCTGCAATTAATAATAAAGTGTGAAAATTGCAGGAGTAAACGAGCGCTTGGATAAACGGTCAAATCACCTAAAGCCGGCACCAAAACACCATTCAAAATACGTACATAAAAAACCGTTTTTGAGTCACTTAACAACTTTCAATTGCTGGTAAACAACACTAACGAGTTTTTGTTTGCTGCCCCAAAGCAAGTGGCAACAAAGGCTTTTTTTTTGACACTTAAATTAGACGACGGCAACAAGATTAATAACTGGAAAATTGCAGCGGCAAATCGCCAACAAATTGAAGTTTATTATTTAGCGCCCTCGTAACGACTCTTGACCTTGTCGCCAATTTTAACAGTGCTCACAAATCCTTTTGTTTCCGCACACAGCAAGAGGGACCGCTGCCATTGATACTATAATTTGACATAGCATTAATACAGATATTTAAGAGTTCCTAATTAAATACATATGTTAGTATGAATATGAATAATGAATGTAAATACTCATTAGTTCTCGAAAAATGTTTTCTAGGGACCCAGGCAACTGAACATCGAATTGCAGGCTACTGGCCATATAAGCCAGTCTTATAATTATATCCTATACTTTTACTAATATTATAAATAATATAAGAGTGCTCCAGTCGGGTCTGCCCGACTATGAGATATCCTGATCTGATACTATATTACGTATACACAAAAATTATTAAAAAAAATATTATTATTAAAAAAAAAACATCTAAAATGTAAATTAATCGCTATTAACGAATTTATTAAAAAATAAGTAAAAGCCTCATGACCACCCTCCTAGGAGATACCCTGAACACAGCTCACACACAAACAAGTGCGACGTCACGATGCGCACTTTACTCTTGAATAAATTCTTAAATAACTTCTAAACTAAAAGTTTGCTTGTTATAAGATTTGTAGGCCTTATAAAGAGTATTCAAATCTATGTGCAAACCAAAGCTCAAATCGGTAGTACTTGAACTGAATTTATTTAGTATTTGGGGTAAGGGGGGAGGTGTGGTACCCAAAAACTGAAATATTCTCTATCTGCATATGCTTAACGAGAACATATTAAACCAAATTTGGTAGTTCTAACTTTATATTTCCTGATCAGAATATGCTCAAAAAACCGGGGGTTAAAAACCGATAAATTCCATTAATAAGAAAACGGGGAGGGTTATTGCTAATTTGGTCTACGTATGGTATACACGAACTTATAACTTGAACTATCTCTTATTGATGTCATATGGTACCTCTTATGGCAGCAAGCAGCCAATTGGCTTGTCAAATTTTACCACACTTTTCTTTAATAACTTCTGTGTTTCTTAGCCGATCTTGATGAAAGTGTTTGCAATAGATTTTTTAAGTGCTATTAATATTAATATTAAAGCTTAAAGCACCGAAATAAGCTTAAAAGCTTCAATTTGAGGTTGTTGTAGATTTTTATCGCTTTTAGGAAAACGGCTTGGACTATCGATCATTTGATCATACACTCGATCATAAACTTAGATAAACATATGGTCGGGCATCACATTTTATCTAGTGGCAGTCGACTATAGAACTTAAAACTTATACTTTTTTTCTGTTTATACAAACTGACAAATAATGTTAAAATGAAAATAACTTCGTTAAAACTGAGATAAACTTCTCTGTTTTGTTTTAAGACCAGAAGTATTCAATGGAAATCATTAGTACTGTTTAAATTAAACATATATTGGTTTTCCTTTGCCCATAGAAATGTTTACTATAAAAGGAGTACATTGGTTTTGTGCAATGCCTGCCTTGCTGTCTGTTCGCTTGTTAGCAGTTTTTTCATCAGTTGAAGTTAACCCGCGTCAAAGAGTGTTAACATTTGTTTGGCCACGCCCACTATGGGCCGGGCAAACCGAAAAACCCTATGGCTCCCACAGTTTCAGAGCTAGAGCCGCCAATTCAACAGGCAACAGAGACTGGTGGGCTCCAAAAATTTTGCGCCACGCCCACAATCAATTCCACAGACAGCAGTAATCGATATTTCTTAAAAAGACTGTTTGTAAGTAGTTACAATTACAGTCTTGGAGTGTCCAATAACTTGGCTTGTTTCCAGTGCTTCAAGTTGTTACAAGTATTACACTGTGAACAAAGTATAGCATCGTAGGTTGCTCCCGACTACAACATAGTTTTTAATGTAAATATTATAATTAAAATTTAACAATAAAATAACAGAGACCATTTGTTTTATTTTCTTTACTTATCTTGTTATTGTGTTTTGCTTCCTTTGTATGAAATTATGCAACACTCTCGCTATTTGTCATTTGTACATGACTTGGCTATGGCTGTGGCCGTGTGTGTGTGTTTGCTTCTTGTATTTGTCAGTCTGTTCGTCTGTCAATAAAAGTGGTGCGTATGTAAACACGATAACATGTAAATTTTATGTTGCCAACTGTCAACAGCAAGCGCAAAGCGGCTGCCAAACGGAGGCAACTTTTACAGCCAAACCAATTGAGCTGCAAATATTTGTGTTAAGTTATGTGATTTGATGTGATGAAGCTGGGCGTGGCTATTACGCGTCTATGCAATCGCATCGCATACAAACAAACACATGCATGTTGACCCAGATTCATGCAGATCCTGCAGCCCATTGGCCATCATCAATGGTCATAAAGTTTAACGCCCTTGGCAACTCTGCCGGGCCCCGTCTTCAGTGTCATAAACATTATAATAATTGATGGTCTTTGGTACACGTGTGGACCAACACGACGCATCAACTGGTTCGATGATGATGACTTTTCATTGGTATTTTATACGTATGTATATATATAAATATTGACCATCGCTCGCTTTTGTGTTCATTCAAAAGATCTCGCTCGCATTGGGCTTGTAATGACCCAGTTTCATATTAAGTAAGAGTGTACATATGTGTCATATGTTCAAAATTTAGCGGCTTTGAAGTAGAAAGCGATGGCGGCGACCAAACTTGACAGAGTGTTACAAAATCGACGCATCAAATTTAAAAAGCCAATTAAATTCAGCTCGTGAAAAGTTTCATTTTCAATATGTGCGTTAAATTAAAATTAGTACAAAGCTAGCAAAAAGCGCTGGCTGGCTACTTAAATATACACATTTACAAACCAAAACCAACATTCATTTCTTTTTTATTTTTCTTCCTTTCTTTTTGTTTTTTATTTGGTGGTTAACAAACGTGCAAAAATGCATTTAATTGCGGCTACTTTTGCGTTCGTAAACTACGTTGAATGATTTATAAATTTTTAAATGGTTTTTATGGCCACTGGCCAATGACCAAAGCAGCCAACCAGTAAACCAGATAGCCCACCATCGGCCATCAGTTTCTTATAAAGGTGCCAAAAAGATTTGCGGATATAATGGACTCTGTGTCTGATAATGAGCATGTCAAAGTTGTTTGCCCCCGAAGTCCAATTTGCAGCTTTGCAGGAGGTCGAGCCAACTAAAGCTATACTGTCTGTCTCTGCAAATACTACTATTACCAAGAAGCCTTCGTCTGTAGATCTGTGTAGGCGAAATGGCTTCAGTTTTTGGTTTGGCATTGCGTGCTGCGCAAAGAGGAAGCAAAACATTCGTCGCAGTTGGCTGCTCTGGCGAGCAGAGGACTTTGAAAAATTTTAGTTCATGCGTTGCTTACATAAAGTAATAGTAATTGCATTATTTAATATGATAGGAAATTGTTCCAACGACTTTAATGTCTGATATAGGTCTAGCCTTAGAATTAAAATTATTGCTGATAATGCTCAAAAGTGCTCAAAACTTAAGTCCCGTGAAAGGAAATTATGAATTACTCAGTTCATAGTATTTGTGTTATTAGAGTGAAGCACAAAAAACCCATGGACGCGTTAAACAAAATACAATAAAATATCTGTTTGGTTTATTGGGCTTAGCCGATTTATTGTCATGACATCGCAGGGACCCATTTTTATTTATTGGCTCACAAACCGTTACCTGTCGTATCTCTACAATGGTCGAGTTTTGGTCGTTGCCTTTGTGTATATATATTTATGTATTGTAAGCCAAGTGCATTTCGGTTCAGCTTGGGATTTAACCACGACTGGTAGATTGGCGGTTAGTCATAGGACTGCCACGGCCTGGCAAACCTTTTAGGCATTCAACAATTGTCGTGAGACTAACAAACTTATTGATTTTCCCAATTCGATGTACATCAACCAACGCCAAAACGGCAAATCTTTTATGTATGAATTTTCGTAGAGGCACGCGAGATTAAAGTAATTTCTTTAATTGTTGCGAAAACAAAATATGCTTATGCGCAACGTTTGAAAACATTTGCAGCATTTAAAATGCTGTGCGTGAAACGTAAATAGCTAGGCAAACGCAAACACACACCACGAGGAACACGGAAAATAAACGACGAAAAGGTGTACATACTACATTGGTGTACATAAGTGCCGCAGTTGAAATTTTGGCTTAAAGCCTCGGGGCGCTCCCACGACATAATCTAGCGGATTTTGGAGCGGCCTGTGCTCGATTGCAAGTGAAGATGAATCCGAATCGTCACAAAGCAATTGAAATGTGCAAAAACTTGTAAGAGACACACAGACAAGTCGACAAAACGATTTAAGAAGCAAAACAGAAAGCTGTTAACAATTTTCAAGTAGTAGCTGACAAGAGTCGCTCACAAATGCGCTGATTGATGTAATTTTGATTGGGCACACGTTTGATTGACAACCTGTCAAGCGATTGCAACATTTTGCATTTGTTATTGATTACTCTATTGCCAGCTCATATTGTATTAAGTTTCCCATTATTGCCACCATTTTATTTCACTCTGGTAGAACTGTATTTCGGCTTAACATTTTGCACATTTGTATGCCAAAAGTATACTTGTATGTATGTGCCCGTCAATACCCTAATTATTGTATTACTAATTACTAATTACTAATTACTACATGTTGCTATTTTTATGGATGCAGACTTAACAATTTTATATTCCGCCGTCATTCAGCCTTAAGTGCACATTAATCAATTTCTAAGCGCTGAATGTGCTTAGAACTGGGAATTGTAAAGCTAAGCTAAGCAATGATGTGACATTATATCCCCTAAACCATTTCTTATAATGACAGATATACTTATGCAATTAAAAATAATTATAATATACCGACTAACATTAAGATGTGATAATAAAACAGCAACGAGATTTTTTAACAGATTTTATGAATCTAATTAAAAAATTTATTTAATGATATATACACATACGCAGATCAAGAATACCACTCGACCCAAATTCGAAGAAAACGCTGTTTGGTTTGGATTTTACATCGATTTGTATACTATTTTTAAGGTCTGCAAATCTCATAAACATCATCTTCCTAGTTTAGAAGCTATTCAAGAACTTAGTTTCTATAGCAGGTATATGAGTAAATGGGTATATCAGAAATGAGTATATGTGTGATTTGATTAATACATTTTAAGGTTTTTCACATTATTGGATGACAGAATTAAACTCTGAAAATTTTATAAAGATCGAACAATAAACACCAATGTTGCTCAGGTTTGCATTTCCCTGAGTTTGAGGCTGTGTGAAGAAGAAGAAGCAGTAAAGTACCCAGCCTACTACACGCAGACGTACAGTACCTTACGTAAATCGACTCGGCTATTGATGTTGACCAAGAGAATATATACCTTTGACATTACACATAAGAATACAAATTAAAATTAAATATATCAATAAACATGTTCATCTCAATCGATTTAAGAGTGTTGATAAGCTAAGAAACTTATGGAAACCTAAGAAGTTTCAATCAGAGCCCTTGTCTATGCAGCTTTCGTTAACCTGACATTTTTTTTAAATTAAGTTTAATTATTTCGTCAGCTAAACAGTTGCAACATGTATTTATGTGCAATTGATCAGGTAAAACGAACGGTTTGCTACCACAACAGACACATTGATAAAACAATAAGCTATTTGCCAAAAACGACCAAGAAAGTGAAGCAGCATTTTGTTGAGGGCCGCTAAAGACGAAAATAAGGAGGATGCGACAGCCAAAGCTAAAACCGAGGCCAAACGCAAGACCGCGACACTTTGGACTTTCTTTTTTTGTCGTCATCGGCGTCAACTTCGTCGTCGTCGTCATTGTCGTCGTCGTCATCATTGTCGTCGTCGTGGTGGACGCTGCTGACATAATCAAAAGGTCGCTTGACTTGTGAAGGAGACTATTGGCAGCATAAATCGCGCCCCATTGTCTGCTAGTGCTATTTTCTCTCTTTGGTTTTTGTTGACGCCAGCAACAGCAAAAGTAGCACTGTTGTCTTCTTCTTCAGGGTACTCGTTAACATGCGTGCTAACATAACAGCCAGGCAGGCGATAGCATTGTACGCATTTGAAGTGAGTATACATTTAGTGTGTCGAGGGTTTGGTATTTGCACATGTATTTGAGTTAGTATTTGTATTTGGCTTTACAAGTCTACCATTCGCATTGAGAACGTTTATAAGCAGCCGTAACGAATCGCATATTGGATATTGAAGCTAGATGGCGACATACAAGCGCTCAGAAATGTCGCAATTGCTATGCGTCACGGCTTTATAACGACTGAAATTGGCTCATCAAAATCTAAGTAAGTACTTAATATTGCTGCAATATTATTCATATCAATCCATCGGACCTGCACATGGCCAACATAAAGGGAACAAAAGGCGCAACCAAAACGCAAAAGACCGGGTGGTATATAAGAAAGAGAATTTAACAGAGTTAAAACGACAACGAGATAAAAACTGGACTTGCTGCTATTTTGAATTTTGAATTTGAATTATGAATTTTGTCTGAATTATTTTACACAGTATCTAGTGAATCTACGGTGTCTACTATATCTTTTAAATTGAAATATAGCATATTTTCACCAAAAACTTTTTTTTTTAATTATACTTTTTTTTTATTATTTTCGCCGTTATTGAAGATAGAGACTTGAAACTTCAAATGCTTGGTTTGGCCTGGCAGATCTTGAATATAAATATATTGCATATATGTATGGAGCTAGAGTTACCTAATTTATGACAGATTGCCTGCTCTAAAGATCCCCACAAATTACAAACATCGATAAATATGGGAAAGTTCCCAACATAACACTTTAAAGGTCACTGTTTCAAGTTGTTGTTACACTGTGAACGAGTATTGCGCAGTCGAATACGCCCAACTGTTCTTACCTGTTTTATTTTCAATCCTTGTTTTGGACGACAGTTTACTTTAAACTTGCGTTGCACAAACGCACCTACATGTACACACACACACCCGCTCACACACACACACCCACGCGCACACATCTGGGGCAGTTTAAAACGCCTTCACTTCCGATCTACCATAAGTCGCCGAAAATCGCATTTACTTCGTCCATTGCATGTTTAATATGAGATTTTATTGGGGTGCTGACAAATAAATACCCTTGTTAAACTACGAAACATGTGTGTTATATTATTTATTTAAACTAAGAGGCAAGTTTGCATAGAAACAGACAGACAGACAGGCACACGGACATGGCTTTATCCACTCGACTGTTGAAGAGAAGAATATATATCTTTATAAGTTCCCTTTATATTTTACACATTTCGTGAGAAAATTTTAATACCCTCTGGAAGGGTATAAAACCACAAAAAGCCGAAAAACAGCACAAAACTGCAGCCAAATTGAAAACAAGTTGCGAATGTTCGAAAACCAGTAAAATTCAAGTTTATCCCGCGACCAATAAAAATTATATAAAATGTAAAGCCAGCAGAAGCAAAACTTAAAATTTCAAATAGCAAAATACCAATTGGGACTAGCAAATGCTGCGCGTGCCACAAATTACTGCAAACTTACATGTTAAAGTTTTTGTGCTTGATGGTGTCGTTTTTGTTGTTGTTGCTGTCTGTGCAGGAAGTCAATGCATAATTATGAAACTCCGTTGATCGATTTATAGTAAACAAACAATTAACCAGCTTTAAATGTAAATTAAGTGAAATCTTTTGTCCGAATTGCACCAGTCCATGCGACAAATATCAATATTAGGGGCAAAAACACAATCAAATGTATAAAGATAAAAAAAAAAACTTTAAGCCTCAGAATGTTAGGTAAACAAAAGCGATAAAAAGAAATTAGCGGTCCGTGTCGGCGCGTCAGCGTCGGCCACAGAAGGGCCAAAAAAGTGATGCAATCAGCGGGGGATAATAATTGCATGCATTTGTATGTAACTATATGCAGATGTATGTTGATGCATACATACATACACATGCGCACATAAATTTTATGCTAATAGATAAAGCATCGAATATATTAAGCTTATGGAAAGCCAACTCTGCTGACCGACATTGATGGAATGTAGGGCGACAGATGGGATCGGCCTGCCACACAGCCCCTCGAAATAATTACTGGGGCTGGGTCTGGGCCTGAGCGGTTATGCAACTGTAACTGCCCAAAAGCTGCAAACTTGCTTTTAACAGTTACACGATGGCGGCGCTTCTTTGGCTTTCAAATTGAAATTCGAAAATGTTGCCGAGAGAAAAACAACGCCGAAATCATTAACAGTTAACAGTTGGAAGCAAGAGCCGCCAATCAATGTGGCCCGAAACCACAAAACCAGTTTAGGACAACAACAGCAACGAAACGCATACGTCTTTGGAATTGGGTCAGCAAGTACGAGCCAAAGAAATGAAGCGAAATAGGCAAACGGCTACAAGACCAAGACCCAATGCAGGCCCACTATGAGCCCAAAGCGAGCCACCAGCAAAACAACAGCTTAAAGCAGGTGTAAGGCAGGTGAATGAAAGTCATTGGCTTCGCTTAGGCATGCCCGGCATGGGATCAACTGCTCAATTAAGGCCTATACCAATGCACAGTACGTACATTTCCCATTTTTATTTTAGTTTCAGTTTCATTTGCGTATATTACTCAACTCGCAGAACAATCGCTTATTATTGAGTTAAGTTTTTATACAACAGCGACTGCATTCCTTAAATACTTTTTGCCAATTCGCTTTTTGGCTTGTCTCGCATTCCCTTTTGCCAGTGAAAGTGTCCAGCGAAAAAAAAAACAACAGCTCAAAAATGAAGACACGGTAACAAAGACAAAGATTTACGATATGGCTGCATCATACATATGACAGATATAGTTGTTGCAAGCATTAAGCCTGAGCTTTTTTATTTGAGTTTTTTTGTTGGTTTTATTATTATTTATATTTTTGTATTTACGAGCAAATTAATATTCATATTTTTCAAAATTTTTTCGCAAGAAATTAACAAAAAAGAACGGTTATATTCATTTCAAGGCTTAACACCCCTGTAGATATTTATAAGATGTGCCATATGTTTCCAAGTTTAACTAATGAATATGTAAAATTTAATTTTGTTACTAAGTGGTACTATGAGAAAGGACAAAAAAGCTTTATAGTAGCATAAATGCGTACAATTAATCAAAAATTTCAAAAGTCATTTAAATTTAATAAAAAAATGTATTTCGAGTATTTTTTTTATTTATTGATTGTTAATTTAAATTGTAATAAACACTAATGTTCTGTTACAAACGATGGAATAAATGAGACAATATATAAAAAACAAACAGTAAAGAGCCCATTTAAAGAAAAAAAAAATACTACAAAATATTACCAAAATGTTATAAAAAAAAAATAAAAAAATAAACAAATAATAAATAAACTGGTCTATAGCCGTGCAACTTGAAATGGTTTCACTTTCGCGAGCCATCGAGACTTGGTCTTGGGTCCAGCAGCTCGGGAGCAGCGCGCAAAATGCCGACTGTTAAGCGAATCACACAGAAAAGAAGCTCTCGGCTTAGTGATGTCTTTAATCTCTCTTGTCATGCGCTTTAACCCAGTTCGCTTGTGGCGGTCATGGCTTGAACTGATCAAACTGTTCAAACAGCTTATCAAATTCACACGCAGCCGTTAAACTCTACGCAAATTTCACGCGTTCGCAAAGAAAGTGAAAATTTTTATTTGAATACAAATATCAACAACAAGGGCAAAAACAACATAGAGAGCCAGAAGGCGAAGCACAGCACAGTTCATGCCATTTTTATGCTCATGTAATTTCGAAAATAAAATACATACTTATGCATACGCGCTGATCATGATAACAAATTTAACTTAAGGCCAGTGCGAGCCAATCCGTTAACTAATTTTTTCGTGTTGCGCATTCATAGATAAAGATTGATTTGCAGTGCGCACATACATACATGTGTATAAATTTACATATTCAAGCATAGATACATCTATTGGATTTTAATACAAATTTGGCCAAAATAATACTTAAACTTGGATAAGTGGCTGGGGCGACGTTGGCGCCGCTGCTAGACAAATGAAATGAAGAAGAAAGTTAAGTGAGTTTCTCATACATATACATTTACATATATGTATATGTGTAAACATATATATGTATAGCAGTGTAGCTGTTGCTGTTACTGTTGCTACTGCTGCTTTTGCTATTGAAGACTATTGTTGGCGGTTTTTTGGATAATATTTGTCGCTGTATTCGCTGCCAGCGTCGCTGCTACTGCGACATGCGCTTTCTATTTGCGCTTTGTTTATTATTTACCTATGATAGAGTTAGATGGTCGTATCAGTGCCTCAGGTGTATGTGTGTGAGTCTGGGTGTGTGTGCACCTGTGTGTATATATGTGTGTGTGAGCTAAGCGTAAAACCAATTGGCGCTGAATGAATTTTTATTTGGCTTAACCAAAATTCAAGCATACAAAATGCATAAATAAAACGTGGACTACATACAAAGTTTGGTTTTGATTTGTAATATTGTCAGTTTTCTAATAATTTATAAAATTTAATTTACAAAATATTTGCATTGTTTTCTGTTTTTATTTTGTTATTCAGTTTGTTATCTTGTACAAAACTTGCATTTTGCGGTCCTAATGTGTGTCAAAAGAGTCAATTAAATGTGTGTTTTTATGGGCACTTGGCCTTTTTACCTCTGTTGCCACTTAACCGAACCGAGACCCTAAAAACCACTCACAGATAAAAATATGCAGCTATATATGCACACACTCATATTTTCGAAAATATTGCTAATTTATGCCAAGACCTTGAAATGCTGAACATTATAAACATATTATTTACATGGCATTTTATAGCCCTAGTAATGCGCTGCATAAATGCAATGGACTGAGACCTGCCTGTGCGCCGTGAAAAGTGCAATGCTAAAGCTATTAAAGCAACCTCAAGTTCTCATCCAGGGCCGTTGCGACGGCAGGCGGGCAAAGTTGCGTGCAATAAAACAATAAACCGAAAATAGCATCAATTATGCACTAATTGTGAAGTGTTACAATTTGAATGCCTGCACATATTCAAGGCAAGGCGAACAATAGGATGATAGGCAATATAAACTGTTATTAAGTATACGACGGGTGCTTTCTGATTTTCAAAGGAATTAAACACTAACGGATTTACAAAGAAAAAATAATTTAATTTAAAATTACAATTAAAGTACTGATTGTTATCAAAAAAGTATGTGAGCTCTTTGTTTAAGTAAGACCTCACATATTAAAAAAAAAAACTTTTTCTTAATATCCATTGATTATATCCATATTATATTTCTAGTGAAAATCACAATTTGTATTTACTTTTTTATTGAAAAAAAAAAGATAAAGTAACAATAATTAATCTGACAGATTATTCACATTTTCGCACAGTTAGAGATGCATATATACTTTGAAGTTTTACAGTCACTGTGCCGTGCTTACAGTTCACAAACAGCTGATAAACTTTTGCAACAACAACGCAAGCCATAAACAATATTAAATGTACATATGTGCATATGAATGAAAATAAACAAAATTGCATAATGACATTTTTTGCTGGTAAGGAATAACAAGAAGAAGAAGCGAAAATATTAAGACGAAATGAATGACAGGCAAACTAAAATTTTAAAATACGAAAAAAAGTTGTATATATAGAGATGCAGAGAGAGGAGAGAGAAAATTTAAAATGTTTCACCTTGCAAATATGCGATGATCAAAATTGCAAGATGAAAAAACAAGCAACATAAATATAATACATAAATAAATGAGTATAACGGCTTCCGCCAACTCAAAAAGCAGCGCCCATGTTGCTTATGCTGCATGGACAACTACTCCAATGTCTGGCTGCTGCTGTTGTTGTTACTGCTGATGTAGTTGTTGTCGACGGACTTTTGCTTTTTTTCACGCTACCTGCACAAAAGCAATGGCCAACAACGAAGCCGCTGGCAACCAATTTCACTTTCATTTTCTTTCGGCTTTGCAGCGGAATGAAAAGCGAACAAGCCAAAGACGGCCAAAGTCAGCCACAACGGCAAAAACCAAAGTCACGCAGACGCATTAGCGGCAAACACGCTGCGCATGCGCAATGCATTTTGGCTAAATTAATGCCCGATCAACGAGTTGGCCACCAATGGCCACTTGTTGTTGCCGTTATCGGCGTTGATGTCATTGTCACCGTTTTTTTTCTTTTCTTTTCTTTTCTCTTCTATTTTTTTGTTGTAACTCACCAGCAGGCTGAGGTAATCCTGGTTGATGCCAAAGTTTAATCCATGAAAGCTACGGCTACGGGCCAATTGCTGATTGTGGGTGTATTGCTTGGCATGTCCTTGGGCGGGTGCCTGGGCCCCCGCCAGGTAGCTGCTCTGCCGACGCAAGCTGTGGTTCAGGAACAACCGACAAATAAATTTGTGCGCTTGTTGGCGACGCGAACCGCACGCGACGCGACCGGAAGTACTTAAGCAGGCCATTTTGTTTATTTTGTTTTGGTTGATTTTGGTTTTTCCCGGTAGAAACTAGTGTCGAGCGTTAAATGGATTTGAAACCTCTGCAATTGCAATTACTCAGCTGCTCTGTTCCAAGCCTACAAAATTTGATAAACATGAACAAATTTGTTAAATTCTGAACTGCATTATATAGGCTTAGGTTTCGATTTAAGAAGACGACACAGATACACACACACACACCAATGGCAGGGCTAGCACGAGCTCAAAACACACATATAGCGAATGACGAACGGGACTAAATATGGAGACAGGCACAGCGCGATGCTTGCGTCCGACTACAGCAGCTTTAGCGAAGTGTTTCGCGTTTTACCGCTGTCTGCGCACGTAGCTTGCTACGCCTGCGCAGCCCGTTTCGCGTTGTGTGGTGAGTTTCAAGTCTTGTGTTGAAATACGAGAGCCAGCCGAACACTTTGTTCGGTTTGTTCAGTTGGTTTTGAACTTGAAGATAGTGGGATGTTAAATTTGGCGGCAGAAAAGTTTTGCATTTCTGTTGCACAGTTTGGAAAGCACTATACTCGACCTTGCCTGGTTTTTCTTTTACTTGAACTCCATGCGATTGTAGTACGTTATGACGCCTGTTGCACGCCCAGCGCTGACATGTTTAACCTTTTCTCAGCTGTACTAGAAACTTTTCGAATGTCTTTTTCTCTTCCTGTTATAAACTTTGTCCCGCTTTGCTTTTAACACATTTCTTAAAACTTTTGCAACACAACTTTTTTGTTTTGACGTAATATTGCAAAACAGCTGTGCACGCCGCCGACAGCAAGGTACCAGAGCTGACAACTTACGTTCGACAGTTAAGCAGCTGTTGTGGTCTCTAAACATATCGATAACAAAAACTCAACGGGTTGGAATTATATTTAAAGTGCCTTTTTTATCAAATTAAAAACAACGAATGAAGTTACAATATCAATATTATTATGTAAGTTTAAGCCTACTAGACGTGCATTTGAAAATTTGAGATGTTATTTTTTGCAAGTGCGATTCATCGCAAGAATTTCAATACATATCGCATTAGCTATTTTTTCGATAAAAGTCGATTTCATCTCTACATTTACATAAATTTATTTGTTCAATTACAGCTCGAAATGTCTCGCAACTTGTTTTTATCAATTAAAACCTTTGTCCAACATATGGAACGCCTGTTTCTGCCAAGCGTCGGACCCCCACCCTCATTGGCTTATATTGTGCACGAACACAGCAGCTCAGGCAACAGCACGGCACAGAATTTTAGTCTGAAGGATCTGCTTGGCAATGGCATGCTCTGGGCCGTACCCAAGCACCGACGCAGTGTAGAGAAACGATTAAACCGCAAATTCGGCTACCCAGAGTATGTTTGGAAGCCGCTTAAGGAGAAGAGAAACCTGCGTTCCTGCCAGCAATGCGGACACGATCACGAATTGGGCATCCTATGTCGTAAGTTATGTTATTCTACGATAAAGCTCGTACTAAAATCAAATACCAAACAACAGCTCACTGTTATGACAAGGTGCGGCAGGAAACGCAGGTAATGCAGGACAAAATACAAGCGCAGCTGGGCCTCGAGCCGGTCGAGCAGGAGGTTATTGTCCTGTACGAGGGTGAGACGGCGGAACAGGCGTCTGGTGTCGACAACAACGGCAAACGGATAGTGGAAATGAAAAAACCTCGTCCCATGTGGTTCACCAAGAACTTATTGCAAAAATCCACGCAGCAATCATCCGAAACCAAAGAAGTGAAGCCTTCAAACTTGGGATAAGCTACGTCATTATTACATAATCATCAATAAAATGCCTCCGTGCGCAATTTGTTTGTTAGCAAGAGACCAATTGTTTATTTTGCTTAAATTGCCACGCTTGTGCCCGTCCCATGAATCCATTGTTGAATTCAAGTGCGCTCATTGGCTTCTTGCCCTCAATGCGCAGCTGTAAAACCTCCAGCTGGGTATTCTGTGCACAGCCAATTATCAGCGATTTGCGCACACGATGAAAGCTAAAGTAACCCGGAGCTGGAGCTGAAGACGCAGGTAATTGCAGTTCGGGCAGCTGCAGCTGCAATAGCCGCACTGCTTTGTCCAAGAAGGTTGTAGTCAAATTTTTAAATCCATAAAGAGCTCGATGCCGTGCGAACAGCTCCATGGCAGGTTGCTCTGACCATATGATCTCGGTGATGTCGGAAGTGATCTTCGGGGCTAGGTGAAAATCATTATATAACTGCATTAATCGATTATGGAAAATACCTACCACAACTAGCAAACTTGTCGTTTTGTGGCTGCGCTCTTAAGAGTCTGTCTTCCAAGTTGTTCACTGTGTCTACAAGCAGATCAGCACCCAATTGTGACAGGGCAGCATGAAGTTCTGGCATGTATATATCGGTCCTA
The DNA here is from genome assembly GCA_035041545.1 of Drosophila colorata. NCBI lineage: Eukaryota > Metazoa > Arthropoda > Insecta > Diptera > Drosophilidae > Drosophila > Drosophila colorata. The sequence continues at coordinate 1,819,778 of JAWNLD010000680.1, read as the reverse complement.
ATGGGCATCTCACACTGCGCTAATATCTAAAAACAAAACAAAAGGGATGCAAATGGTATATGGGATGCTCGTATGGGATGTACTTACAGGCCCAACATCAAATTTATGTGGCTCTATCTTCATGATAGAAATGCCCGTTTTGGCGTCGCCCTTCATTATAGCATACATTATAGGTGCGGCACCGCGCCATCGGGGCAGCAAGCTGGCGTGAACATTAATTATGCCGCGTGGAAAAGCGCTTATGATGTCCAACGGTATCATGTGTCCAAAGGACACCACAACCCCGAGCTCGAAGGCACCACACTGCCCCGCCGTTATTGGCCATCGATAGAGGGGCAGTTGGTGCAGCTTGGCATAGATGCGCACACAGTTCGCGGGGCTCTTAAAGGAGGTGACGACACCAATGTTCGAATTGTTCTGGTGTAATTTCTCCAAGCTTGGCAACGAAAAGTTGTCAGTGCCGAAAAACAAAACTTTGGGCAACTGAAAAGTCACCTTGCACCGTCTGTTACTCGCGGAAATGTTTGAGATAACTTTTCTCTTATATTTAAAGAAATTATTAACTATAATTCTGCCGCATAACATTGCTACAGCTGTTGCCGGTTGCGCTATAACAGCCCTGTGCTTGGGCTGCCATATTTCGATATACACGAAAAGCAAGGATTAAAATTCTAAAACATAGAAATTGACATTGTCCAATCCAACATTTGTTTGGATTCATACAATCATTTTAGGTTAAAAGTAAACAAGGTTTATACGGATATTTAGAAAGAAGGCTTTTGACATTATTGAGTTGGACTCTAGAACCGCGGAAGCAAACTGCTTGGCGAGTTTTATCTGACTGAGCATCCTAGATAAATACATAAAAGAGTAAACTATAAAGAAAATTGCGAATTTGAAAATCACCTTTCGGCTGCAGCGCTAGCTCAAAACGATACAAATACCAGCGAGTTTCGTATCGATAAGTCGATATGCATCCCGGATTCGTGAATTTAAAAATTCTTTGATAGTTGCGTCTCAATGTGTGTTTTATGCTGTGCTTTATTCTACGGGTCGCAAATGTCTCTCTTCACTAAAGCATGGCAGTTGAGTTTAAATAGGACAGTCACTAGTGCTGTGAGGATATTATTACCAGGGCTGTACAACATATTTTTGTAAAGTTGTAGCGTCTTCATTCTTTTCCTTTTGTTTGTTTTCAACAGTAACAGGTTGAAATATTGTGTTGCAGCCAACAACAATAGCTAATTATTTAAGTTGAATATTAAGATATGCATAATATGTCCAATATGCTTAAGAAAGCCTTATTCAAATCGTTGCCTTTCCTTTATTATTATTATTATTTCTTAACAATTTCAAATTCTAATCGAAACAAACATTGCGTTTTAATTTAATTAATGTTTTATTTAATTAATGTTTACAAGACTGTAGGCATTGCGCCTAATATTTATTGATTTATTAGGTTTTTTTTTTCAAAAGCTCAGAAAGTTTAAAAACCAAACTCTATTGGCCAGCATATATACTGTCATTGTGCGTTAAACAAAGTATTGTTCGTTAAAATGTACATATTTTTGTTGCAGGCTGTTGGCCGGATTGGATTACTCTATCATAGCATCAGCCGATCACAAATTTTGTGTGAGTATGAATAATTACCTAATTACCTTAAAATAAATCAATAACTGTACATTACAAAATGGATAAAAAAAAATCAAATAATCAATTATATATATATATATATTTATTTAAAGGATAAGATGTAATAAACTATCAACTTAACTATTTTTAGCGCACTGCCTGTTATGGGCTTCATGCACTAGACTGGAAATCGAATCCGCATCCTCGTTGTTTAGTAAAAAGTAGTTATTTATTTACTTAAAGCAAAAGCCAAATAATATCGAAAGCCTTAAGATTGTGTTCGTGTGTTCGAACTCGTGTTCGTTACACTGAACCGAAAAAGAAAACAAAAAAATCGAACAATCTGGCAGCCTTTAGATAAGTGGGCAGCACAGTAACGACACCGATATAATATATCGATAGCAGGCCTTCGTCATTGCAAGTTGCAACAGAGAAAATGAAAACAGCTAAGCTACAATAAATATATCTAGTTAGATTCTAGAAAATAGTTACAAATACAATTTGAAAAGGCCACAATGGAAACCAAAGCTGCCAAAGCTACACTAACATCCCTGTCCAGCTCCAGCTCGACCTCCAGCGACAAGATGAATTACGCGTTGCAAGTGGCGTTGCAGACAATGAAAGAGCGATGCATCCAATTGCAGCGCCGTGTGACCAACTTGGAGGAAGAAAATCAGCGATTGCGCGAGGGCAGTACTAACAGTAACCTAGGGAAAGCAGACTACAGTGATGATGCGAGGTCGCTTCGCTCACGGGTAGATGAACTGCAACGCCAAAAGGAGCAGCTCGAGGATCAAATTAACATGGTGTCTAACGAGAATCGGAGACTTTGGTCGCGCCTCTCGAAAATATCCAAAGACCAGTCACAAGTAACAAAAGACGACGAGGTGGCGATCACGTCCAATGCTCGTGACGCAGGGGTAGCTTCTATTGGTGCCAATCAGAACTTGATTCGTTCTAAAACCTTCACCCAGCACTCGCCAAACCCTCACTTGCGCCAGAAGATGATCACAGAAGTAAGTCTCGAGGAGATTGCACTAGACGACTTTATTGTAAGCGAGACGGAACTGGGTTACCCGTGTGGACTGAATGTGGACGATGTTAGTACTGTGAGTGAGCTCGATACCAATGTCGATGCTAAGCAGTGCATGGAAGGTCTGCAGGACTTGCGGCGCGAGGCCATGAAGCAACAGCAAGAGCTTAACACTGCGCTAGCACAACTGGAGACTCACAGCGGTAAGTCGGCGCTTTTCACAAAAATTACCAATTATACTTTATACTTATCGTATCGCAGCACTCCAGTCCTGCCCTGAGTGTACACAAAAGGCAGCTAATAAACCGGAAATGGCTGATAAAAGCTTGGAAACGGAAGAGCGCAGTGAGCCCAAACGATACCAGAACGAGCACGCAAGTCAAGTACTTGACACATTTAACGGGCATACGACAACATCGCTCTTGGCCTCTTCCCGCTTCAATGTCATCCAAGAGAAGCTTAAAGCTGATGCCATAGACAAAACATGCCCTATGTGTGGCAAACTGTACTCCAGCCAAGTTTCATTTAAGGCGTTTCAGGAGCACGTTGAAATGCACTTCATTGACGACTCGTTAGATGTCGAGGGCAGCATTGAGCGGCAGTATGAGTTTATTTCCCATGCAGTCGGGGATTTTTGACCCAACAAACTTATCTTCTTTGCCACGGAACTCTAAACTCTACAAATACAATTCGTGCGATTGGCATTCTGTCTACAGTTTGGCAGTCGTATACTCAGTTTAGCTAGAACTGGACCGAGATTGATAAACATGGTGTTGATATAGACTAAGAAAGCTAATATCAAAAGTTGATTGAAATAACTATTTAAGTTAAATTTATCATAATGTTTTTAGCTTTTAAAGAGGAAATGAAGATATAGTATAAATGCATATATAAGTAAAATCCAGTTTGTACAGCTGATGTAGTTGTTGACAAATTTTTATAAGCATTCTTTTCATACAAATTGGTAAAATATATTCTTGACGCTAAACGAAATATGCTGTTCTTGGATACCTTTCCCCTTTTTTTTATTATCTTTTTCACACGTGCAATTTTAATAACTACTCTTTTTCTATTTTTATAACGACGACAAAACTTTGTATACTTTAAAAATTAATAATCACCTACGTAAGCATAACTATCAATAATACAAAATGTAATTTTTTTAATTACTTTGAATGCGATTTGTCTGTTAATTTTGCGTAATGCATAGGACTAGCATCATTACTTACATGGAAAGAAATGGACACGACTTATAAAAGGATTAATTTTATATCTTAAATATCAATTTAAATGCTCTTATAACTTTTTATACAAATAATATAAATGAGCATAAACGTATTTTTTATAACAATAAAAACTTAACTTTTCCCGAATGTTCCTATGAAAGTTATATTATATAAAAATCGAATGGTGATATTTTGATATATATGTATGTACAACCCTTAAGAGTTTCACAATGATCGGAATTTAAATCACCAATAGTGAATTCAGTACTCTCCCTTTATTATTACAAATTTAAATAATGCATAAAGTTTATAAAGTGAGAATTTGGTATTTGCTTAAATGATTTATTTGCATAAATAATCTGGTTTAATTTTTGTCCGGTTGTGTGCTGTCAATACCTGTTAAATTTAAATTATGCAGAAAACAAAAGTGATGTGAAGAATAAAAGAAAGTTAATTTTTATGAAATGTAGATTATTTGAATGACAACATATAGCCAACATATTGATAACATATTCTCAAAGGCCTGCTAAGTTTTCATAAATATGAATGGAATTCAAGCAGAGTTATTAAGAACTATTTTCATGCATAGCAGCTTATGTATGCTCTTCCATTAGTTGCTTGACCAAACACAATATTGATAGTTAAAAAACATGTATGAAGTTTATCCAAATGTTTAAAAAACAATTGAGAACGTTGCAGTCTAACTGACAAATAAAATATGTTTCCTAGGACTATGTGTAATAATAATAATATACGAATAAATATATAGAATACGAAAAAAAAACCAAAAAAAAAAATAAGTTTGTGCGGTCACAATTGATACCTAAACCATCAACACCAACTATTTAGTTTTTGCCGAAATTCACTTTAAGCTATCTAGTAACCTAACCTATCCAATACTAATCAACGCGGGCATATATTCCAAATTTCAAGTCTCTAGCTTCAATAGCGGCGCAAAAAAATTGCATTCATACGGACAGACAGCCAGACCGATGGACATCAAGACGGACATTGCACAAACCCAAAATACTAGTTTCACTTTGTGAACGAGTATAAAAATATACATGTATGTATAAATAAAAAATAAGATATTCATAATATAACTTTTTGTGAATTCTTGAATAACTTTTAAACTAAGATGATAAGTATGATCGTTATGTAGTTAACAAGAGCATTAAAATCTATGCACAAACCAAAGCTCAAGTATGTGGTACTTGAGTTGTGTTTTATATATATGGGCGAATGGGGGGAGGTATCCAAAATCCGAAATATTCCACATCTTCTCTACTTCACGTGAACATAACAAACCAAGTTAGTGGCTCTAGCTATTATAAATGTGATATATGCGAGATATGCTAAGAAAATAAAGTTTAAAATCTATTTTTAACAATAATAATAAAACAGAGCAAGATATCGAAAAAAATTATATACTTGTTCTGCGTATGGCTTAGCTTTTGCAGTTTCCGAGATCGCAGCGGTCATACAAATGGACAGACGGATAGACGCACATGGCTAAATCGACTTAGCTCGTCGTCCTGATCAAGAATATATATACTTTATGGGATCGGAGATGCTTCCTTCTGCCTGTTGCACAAAACCTTTATACTATTTTTCCCATTTTCAATGCGTTCTGGGTTTAATTAATATAAATTTAAATGCCTAATGCCACAAACAAATGAAAAGTATAGCTGAAAGAAATAGCAAATTAGGTATTGACCAATCTATGATTGGCTGAATTATACACATTCAGACATAAGCTGGAGTAGTCGACTTTTGTGTGCATTTCCTTGCTGGAGTTTTTCTAATTTTTAAGCATGATCACCAACAGATTGCAGTTACACTTAAATCAGCAGTTAGATGCAATATAAGAAATTTGCAACAAATACAGTTACAAGAACTCTCTGTCAACTTAGGTATTCTACTGAAAGTCTGCATGGGGAGACACTGAAAGTTCATCTTCGCAGCGGCTTGGCTTCGGCGACGACTGCGAATACGCCGGGTATAAAAGATTGTGAGCGTTTTTGAAACCGCTTCAGTTGTGCTTAAGCGGTAGCCGCAGCGTCCAAAGTTCCCGTAGTTCCACAAAAAGAATACATTTTCAAACGGCTTTTTTGATGCAAATTGATTTAACGGATGCGAAGAATTGCCCAACTTTATCACTGTGTAAAACAAGTGAAAATAATGCACTCGAATATCTTCCAAAAACTTTTTATTTTGCTGCCACTTGCGTATCAGCATCCAATAAATGGTAAAAGGCGGAACGTACTCTTGTAGACTGTCTAAAAAGTGAATTATTGCTCGATTGGTATATATTTTAATATTAATTGTAGTTCGTATTTATACTAAAATAATGATTTATTGTGCGAAAATAATCCAAATTTGATTTATGGTTGAGAAATGACAAACTCCATTTACAGACTGAAAGAAAGTGAAAACTAATGAATTCAGTTTGGGCTTTAAAACCCTCTTAACATCGTTTTTCAGATGATGATGGCAGCTTGGCTAATGCTGACTGGAACTTCGACCAACACGGTGCCGATTGGGAAGGAACCTGCGCGACGGGTATGCGGCAGACACCTATTAAGCTGTCGGTTGGCAGTGTGAGTATTTTTATGAAGTACTTCTGAATTAAATGTTCTATTCATTGTTGCTGCAAGCAAATACCAATAAAATACAACTCAAAGCAAGTCAGCAATCCGTAAAGCCAAATTGGATTACAACATGCTTAGCAACCATAGACAGACTGTTCAGTGCAGTATATTACAGCAGTATATTACAGCACATAATACCCGCTGCTTCCGTTACAAGCATTGCCAGCTAATTTGATAAATGGTGCGCTGGTGCATTTCAAAACATTACTTCCGAATGGCCCAATTTGCTTAAAATTGTACGCAATTTTTCGCTATTTTTCTCTATTAGCCTTATCTTTACAAATTGGCTTAGGTCGTGTGGGTAAGGGGGGATACACACAAGTGGGTACATAACATTAAAGACTTTGCTGATTGTCTTGCTTTCTATAGTCGCTCATCGTGCCGCTCCCACGAATTTTCTTTGGAAACTATGACGTAAGGCTCAAAAGACCACTGACACTGCTCAACAAAGGATACACGGGTAGGTTGCAAGTGCAGAGAAATATTATATTATAAATAATCAGTTTCAATGGTTAATTGGGTGGTGCAATCCAGTTGATATGGTCATACCAGAGACCGACAATGGCCAGAAGCCTTTCATTGCAGGAGGGCTACTTAAGGGACATTATGTAGCTGAAGGTGTCCATTTCCATTGGGGATCGCCTGTATCACGTGGATCCGAGCATTTAATAAACAGGAGACGCTACGATATGGAAATGCATATTGTACACCGAAACGCGCGCTACAACAACGTCGCAGAAGCTTTGAATTACGCGGATGGCATAGCTGTGCTGGGCATTATGTTTAAAATAGTCAAGGTAAGTTTCTACCTGAAGCATTGAAATCAGTAATGCATATTTTATGTTTAAAGAGTCCGGATCGCGTATATCCAGGCCTTAGAAAGATATTCGCTGGACTCTCAAGCGTAGTCGAATATCATGACGAGGTGTTACTACCCGGTTCTATTACCCTCGGTCAGTTGTTGGGCGATTTGAATACACGTGACTTTTATACCTACAAGGGATCGTTGACTACACCTGGTTGCAACGAGGCTGTCACCTGGACGGTGTTTGCTCAGCCTCTGCCCATAGCGTTGTCAGACATATCCAAGTTTTGGCAGCTGCAGGACCCTAATAGAAATCGTATACGCAATAACTACCGCGAACTTCAGCCGCGCAAAAATCGTCCTGTTTTTTACCGCACCAATAAAGAGCTCAGTGGCCATTACCATGGCTAGTGAAAACAGCCCACAAATAACGTTGATGTCTGTTTTTCCATTTATAACAGCCAGGACCCGGTCAGCTTTCAAGCAAATCTTAAACTATACTTTGCGTTTGGAAATTTAGTTTTTATATAACTTACAATACTGTCTTTTAAGCCGCGTCTATATAGTTCAAAATACCTTCAATGCTCCATCTGCCAACATACCAAATTTGATCATCGTTGCTGAATTTCTCAATTGTGTCAATCCGCCATTAAGATGCATTTAGTAATTATAGATACAGTTATCGAGTTATATTGCCTAATTTATAAATATTTAATTCTATTCTGATCTTCAATGTTAATATCTCTGCCTCTACAAACCGGATTGAAAACCACGGATCCAGTTGTTTGATGATGTACAGAAAATGCCTGAAATGTCTTTAATACTCTTTAAAATTTGATTACTTTTAACTACAATTTAAAAAAAAAAACAGTACGAATGTTAGCTAAAGAAAAATTGTTTTAAATTTATTATTTATTTAATTGTACTTATATTTATTAAAAGCATATTTATTTCTTACATGATTTTAACATAATTTATTTTATATTATTCACCTATTAAAAGTGGGTAAAAATAGGTTTCTTAAGATGACATGCATACCCTATACGAAAATACATACTCTTGATCTGCATAAGCACTCGGTCTGGTTATGTCATGTAGATTCTTGTTAGATACCATGTTTGAAGATTTTAGATACTTTCCAACATTTTCACCAAAATTGAAAACAACAAAGAGTGATCTAGGAGGTACCCTGTACCGGAGTCTAAACCAAACATCCTTTTATGCACACGAACAAATAGGAAGAAATAGGAAAAGTTATCCAAAAAGTAAAAAAAAAAATTGTATTCTACGGAAACCCAAATACAAAATTTGGTCTTCATATTATTTAGTTAATTGTTTATTATAAACAGTCGACAAATCGACTGTCAACGAAAGTAAAGTACATAATACTATAAGCAGAAATAAATATTATATGCTAAACGCTTAAAAGATAACATTTCTAATAACATTACCTACCTGAGGGGGGTATCTTATTTGCCAGTTCAGCCAGCTATGGCCTAATCACAGCTAATTATTGTCCGTGTCGTTATTAGGACCTAAAGCTTTAGTAGTAGGGTTACTATCATATTATAAATCTAACATATAATATATGTACGAAATGTTTAGGAAAAGCGAAAGTAACAATATTAATGGTAATAATAATAATGAAATTAATAATAATTAGTATTTGTTAGACAGAAATAAGGAGTGACAAAGATGGAAAATCACTGAACCGTCTTTTACTCTTTAGCCCGTCCGGAAAGTTATGCCCTTGCTCACAGCTAAGTCAGGTCAGGATTTTCCTAAGGTATCCTGAAAGCAAAGATTTTATTAGTGCAAGGGAGAGTTCTGAGGAGAACACGTGTTATAGCGTAGGTATTAGGCATACAATTGAAATGTGAAATTTACAGAAGTTTCGTTGTGAAGTGATCGTTGAACTCCTTCGACCAACGTTTAATAAACTCAAGTACACCCTTAGCCTCGTTTACAGTATGAATATGTGAATATTGAAAATTGGTCAATTGTATATCTAACTGAATTTGACCTAGAACAACTAAAAGTCATAAACATACACATCACACAATTAGGGTACAACTGATCAGCCAAACACCAAAGTTGCATAGAGTTCAGATTATCCTGTAATCGAGTGTGATGTAGGAAATCGGTGTTCGAATAAATAAATTTCACATTATCTGCATAGATAAGTATGCGAGCATGTGATATTATTAAAGGTCCAAGATGACTACCTTAAGGTACACCTGACGTAATGTAAGTCTGCTTAGAAATTTCAGATCTAAGAGAAACTCTTTAAATTCTACCCTTTAAATAAGACGAAATCTAAGACAGGAGAGAGGGAGAGAAACCAAGTCGGTCGAGTTTTTGCAGTATTAGTTCATGTTGTACAGAGTCAAACGCAAATGAAATCTGTTTGCTTTTTGTCAGAAAAGTATAATTTACCAGTGAAGTAAATTCATGCAAATTTGTCGTAGTTGACCGGTTCGTTACAAAACCATGCTGAGCAGGGGATATAAATTATTTCCAAAGAAGCTGCAAAGAGATTATTTTTCAAATAATTTTATTACGGCTAGAGTTTATTTAAGACTAAAAAGCTATGGAGCTGCGTCGCACGAAGCCGACTTCAATGCAAAGCATAATAGAGAAGTAGGACCGTTATTCTTATGATTGGACAACTATGTGCATATTTATGTACCTCAAGTAAACGAAAGGAAAATGATAGAGTGTAGTGGTGCTTATATACAAAAATTTCAACAAATTTAGATATAGCAGACAGTTTTGCATTGTTATATCAGACCTACCACCTTTTTTGTGGAGATTGACGATTCTTTCCAAAGGGATGGGCAAAAAGCAGATTCAAGTGAGAGATTGAAAAGCTTTTGCAATGGGCGAAGAATGGAAGCACTACACTTTTTGAGTAGACAACTACGAATGTTGTCGGGCCCAGAAGAGTAAGAAGTTTTGAAAGATTAAATAGCAGAAAGAAGGAAGGTAATGATAGGCGCAAAGATAGAACTATTTTTACTATTTGCATTTTGGGGGCTAAATTCCCATGTTTAACTAATTAGAGATCTACGCTTGGCATTATCTTTGTCCATAATTTAATTACTAGTGAAATCAATTCATCTGATGAGCCAATTTAATTCCTCGATTCCAGCCAGACTAACACGTAATTTGAAACCTTTAATACTTAACAATTGTTTAAATAAATATGCCCTGCATGAACCCTTCCGCGTCTTTTGTAATGATTTGAATAAACACTGCAGAGTGATAATTTTGGAGTCATCCCATCCTCGTATCAAATCTTCACTCCTAAGCTATTTAGCAAGTATATTGTAGATAGTTTGTATTCGATTGTGTTTCGCGATTCGTGTCGTACGTTATATGACTGCGAGAGTTTATTTTACAGAGACAATCTTTGCATCAGTAGGCGCACTAAAATGGAAAAGTTCTTATTGGAGAGAAGTTATAACTGACACTGACACTGACACTTCGCAGTCAGATATGGTGATGAAAAGATTTTTAAGCTTGGATAAAAGGCCTCTGACATTGTGGTATTGAATGGAAAAATATTCAGAATGTGGATTCAGTTTTTTTATGCAATGACGAAGGATATTCAATTTAATTTATGAAAAACAAGTAAAAACATTGCAGTCTGGCGTAACGAACTGTGCAATACTCGCCCACGATCTTAATTACTATTGTTAAATTTGGTGACTCTACCTCTAAAATTGGGAGTTATCGATTTTCGCGGCTTGTTCGCCCCAAGATATATAGATTTTACCAACTTGCCACGTGAGTGTATTCAAAACATTTTTTGTGTGATCTTTAGAGGAGCCTATTAGTAATTTGCCTAAAGAAAATGTATGTCTCTAGCTTTAAAACTGAGCGAGGTCAAATAATAATAAATGATGAGAGGTGTTGCCTGGCGCGCCATTAGACGCGAGTTCGAATCTCGCTGTGTCAACAAAGTTTTTGTACTGTTTATTTAAATTTTTATTTTATTTTTTAAACTTAACACACTTAATGGCCTAAGTGCAACTGAACGCTATGATATCGGTGTTTTGAAATATTCTGGAGCAAAAAAATGGGAAAAAATTGGAATTTGGCATGCACACTCTCAAAAAGCTTACACAGATCAACTGCAACCAATTTTGTGAAAATTTTGCGAGAAATTTTACAACTACGGCATATTTAAATTTGCAAATATTAGCGAGCGTGCAGCGCGATCATTAATTATACCCTGAACCCATTGAAAATTGGTAAAAAGGGTATAATGGTTTTGTGCAAATGTATGTAACAGACAGAAGGAAGCATCTCCGACCCCATAAAGTATATATATTCTTGATCAGAACGACGAGCTGAGTGGATTTAGCCATGTCCGTCTGTGCGTGCGTCTGTCTGTCCGTCCGTCCATCTGTCCGTCTGTATGAACGCAGCAATCTCGGAAACTACAAAAGCTATAGATTTAAACTTTTCGACTTTAGATTCTCCTAATCAATACGCAGTACAATTTTTTCATTTTTTTCGATATCTTGCTCCGTTTCATAATTATCAATAAAAATCGATTTTAATACATGGTTTTCTTGGCATATCTCGGAGACTATAAAAGCGTGAGCCATCAAGCCATTATTATGTGCTCGTAAAGGTACGCAGATTATGAATATTTCGGATTTTGGATAAATACTACAGACTTCCGCTTTGGTTTGTACATAGATTTGGGTGCTCTTATTAAACACTGAAAGTTTCATAGCGATCATACTCTTAGTTTAGAAGTTATTCAAGAATTCATTTTCGATAGTGGGGCCAAGCGCAGCCGATTTGTAAAGTGCGCAGCTTGGTACGTGCGTTTGTGTGTGTGTGTATGTGTGACTTTGTGAATGTGTTTATGAATGCAAAGTATCTCCTATTCGGGGGCACCCGTACAATACGAATGCATTAAAACAAATTTCATCCAAATCGGTTAAGAAACACAGAAGTTGTTAAAGAAAATGTTTTTGTATATTGGCCACCACGTGGTTTGGTGGCAAGCGCCAAGTGCAGACGTTTTCTGCATGCGTGTGCACCCATACATACATAAATATGTATGTGCACATTCCTTTTTGAATTCTCAAGGGATTGCAACTGCGGCTTGGTCCAAATGTAACTTAAAGCTGGGATATCGGCGATGTGATATATTCTGGAGCAACAAAATAGGAAAAATTGATATTTGGCATGCACACTCTCAAAAAGCTTTCGCAGATCAACTGCAACCAACATTAAAAATACTTGTAGATTCCTATTTTGTGAAAATTTTTGCGCGAATTTTCACAATTACGGCATACTAAAATGTGTCTGCAAATATTAAAAGCGAGCGTGAAGGACGAGGATTAATTTTTATTATTTATTTTTTTATTTCATTTTGTTTTATTTTACTAAGTGCGGCTACACACAAAAAATTAATAACTATTGAACGATTAGTGAGATACCATTCGACGCGTATTCGAAACACAAATTTTTAGATGCCTGAACGAATTTCTGAAGCCCCCAATCACCTCCAAGAATGTAAATGTTTTCCGAATCGTTCACAGCTATATATCTCACTAACCAGATGATCTAACACATGTTGTGCTATGCTTTTCTTCTAGTTTTAACGATACCTTTCGATCGGTATTCTACTCGGTCTGATCGGAATATCGTTAAAAGTTCGCCCCAAGCGCAGACTTCCATCTGCAGTGATACATCGATTTTATTGAAATGCCATGCCCCCAGTGGGCTAAAGGATCTTTAAAAGGGGTGACCAGTAATCTACCTTTCAAATTTGGGGACTCTAGCTCTAAAATTTTGGGAGACATAGATTATCGCGATTTGAGCGAGCGGGAGTGGCAGTGAATGGAAGTTTTTTTTACCGATCTGTAAAGAGCGTGACCAGTAATCTTAGTGCGGGTAAGCCGTGAAAATCCATATCTCCCACAATTTTAGAGCTACAGTCACCAAAGCAGTAATCAGTTTTGTGATGACCACCTGTAAATATAGAGCCGAAAAAATCTGCGACGTCCCCCATAAATTACAAAAATTTAAATTTTTCCAATTTTAGGCGTAGTCGGCTACGCCCGACTGCAACGTTCTTACTTGTTAGGGTTAAACTCATGAAAAATCATGTGATGTGGCCAAAATTGTGGGTCACAAATAATTGTAGACGCATTATGAGGAACATTAATTTTAAAAGAAGATAGGAGAAACCAAAAGGGGTAATCGGACAATCGCTTGGAGAAGACGATGTCGACAGCATTGGGGATACGTTTAAGTGTTTAGGCTTTGAATTGAATCAAAAGACCTGCACATTTTGAATGCATCATATTCTCACACAACCAGCACTTAACAAATTGCGGTGGTGTAGAATTATCAACCTGCTTGACTGTGCAATTTTTTTGCAGCTCGACATATTGACTACAGGGGCCAAACGAATTACCTTTGGTGCGAGAGAGCAAAGCAGACGAACAACGGCACACGAAAATAGAGCAAGCAAATGCTCAAACGAAAGAAGTCTTAGCACAATAATTTTTGTGTGTAGCAAAAGCAACAACAAAGATTTGCGTGAGCGCGATGGATAAGAAAACACACAAACAACACCGCGTTAGGTGACATCTCTCTCTTTACTTTTAGTAGTTTCGGGAATTGTGTAAAAAAACACTAAATATTGGGTCTTAGAAAACGGGGCCAGTTTATAATTTGAAATAAACGTGATCTGCGTAGTGTATAGTCCAGGTTCTTATGGTCTCTGAGATCGACGCTATCAAATTGTTAATAACCCGTCTCTTTTTGATCATATCTCCGAAACTATAGAAACTAGAGCCTCCAAATATGATTTAAGTCAAGTACGAAATTCAAGCACTACAAACTTGCGCTTTGGTTTGTACAAAAATATGTAGATTTAACAGCTCTTTTCAAGATCTGAAAATCGCATTAAGATCCATAAGCTTAGTTTGTAAGTTATTCAAGATTTTAGTTCTCATAGTGGGGACCAAGCGCAGTCGCTGAGTAATGAGCGCAGCTTGCGGACTGTCGAGGGGGTTGAAATGTATGTAACAACAACTCATAGCTGGGGTCTGGATATCTCCAAGACGGGCTCCCGACTAGAGCATTCTTACAGTACGCTGCTACTCTGTGGGTCCCCCGGCCATATTTTTGTTTGTGATATATCTTTCTTACTTCTATGTGTGCACATAATGATAGGATTCAGGATTTGAACATTATAAAGCTTAAGCACGTTTTGTATTTGAAAGAAATGGGTGAATGGGCAATTAATTAATTTCTTCAAGAAAACCCTGTTTTTTGAGTAATTACTTATTACTTATTGTCATAGGTAGAACGAATTTTGTAAACTTAGTCGCCGTGCTGGGAAACCCCGTACTTTACGGTTTTAAGCCATATACCAGATGGTCATCTGAAGAGATTAAAAAAAAAATAAAATTACAAGGCAAATATTTTTGCCTAAAAGTATACTTGCTTTTTAGAAGTAAAAATATGTAGAACAAAGTAATGTTTGCAAATGTATGTAACAGGCCGAAGAAGGCACATCCGAACCCATAGGTTAGGTTAACCACATAGACCTCGTTGGTCCCTAATGTTACCGGATATTTATGGTCGTTAGGAGTCTTTATGATCCTGTAGTATGTGTATGCGTTTGGCAAATGCTAATAGCGCATTTGGAGTGTGTCTGGCAGTTCTTATAGCGATGAGAGCCAGTTTGCATTAAAGTATTTGGCTCTGTGAAGAGTGAATGCCGGTCACCCGAAAATTAGATGTTTCAGTGTTTCAGCAACTCTTGGCTATTTACATTTGCGGCAGCCGTCATCTGTTGTAATGCCCAATTACTTAGCGTGAACTGCAGCCGGGAAATGACAAGTCAGAACTCTTACCATTAGTCTCGTGAGTGAGTTTTTGATCCCTCGTTTCGCACATTATTTTGGTGATTTTGCAGCTATATGTGTTTTTCCACTTTGTATTAGCTGTCACCCAGGCGGTCTTTTCCAGATCGCTATATAGGGACTCTATTTTGGAAGCTACAAAAGTTAAAGACTATAGATTCTCCTATACATTTCGCAGAGCAATAGCGACTTTAAAAAAAAATTTTCTGTGTATATCTCAGAGACTATCAGAGTTAGAGCCAGTTAGTTTGGCATATTTTCATAAATATAAATAGATCAGGAATATTTATTATTTTTAAGTCCTGAAAATTTAAATAGGATCGGACAATAGACTTTAAAGGTTTTCAATAATTAATTTTGCATAGTGGGGCTAAGAACAGCCGCTAAGTAAAATGCACAGCTTGCGTAGTGTGTTTCTGTCTGCTTTTGTGTACGTATGAATTCAAGGAGATCGAAATGTAACGACAGATCGCAGCTGGGTTCAGGGTATCTCATAGTCGGGCACTGCCGACTAAAGCAATCTTATTTGTATTTGTATATTTGTAACATTGGCAACTTAAGCTAGTTATAAGTGATGGAAAAAGTAAACTATTGACCTATTCACTATTGATATTTCGTCTCGATGTTAAGAGGAGGTCATCAGAAAACTTTCATTCAATTTGGTGACTCTAGCTCTAAAATTGTGGAAGATATGGATTTTCTCAGTGGGCGTAGCTAAAAAATCGTAACACTTTCTCTGACGCCGGTATTCACGAATATACCGTCTCTTGCTTCAATAGCGGGGGAATATGAGTTCATGTGGACAGGCGGTCAGACAGGCGGACAGCAAGACGGGCATTGCACTTCGTGAACGAGTTTAATGATCTGTCCTTTAAAAAGCTTTTCAATTGGAAAGGAAAGGAAAAGAAGTACCACACTCGGTCAAAAGCTTGGTGAAAATCCATGAACATTGAGACATCACATTCTCCATGGTCTCCACGGTTAAAATCGGATAATAAAAGGACCAGTGTTTCGGAGAAAATTATGGATTTATTTTCTGGATGCATCTCCAACATCAACAAGTGCTATATATGTATGTATGCATATTCACATTTATATTCAATTTATATATATATATATATAAAGCTTATATAAAATCTTGCCTAACAAACATTCTCAAGTATGCTCTTCGAGAGCCACAGCATTATGTTATTAAGTTATACAAGCTATGTGTACACACATATTAATGTACTAAGATTAAAAACTATGTGCTCTTACTTAATATACATATAATGTTAATATGTGTGATGTATTTATTTTGTTGTCTTCAGTTGTATCAAGCTGTTTCTCGGCAAGAACGTAAACTTGTACTAGTGTGTAAATTTTAGTTTATCTGCCCTTAACGACTTTTAAAGTACCTCATTTCATTAATTATATTTCATTCGAAAATGAGTTCCACTGTAAGGGATAATTTTGTCGGTAATCTGTGCTTTGTCTCTTTTGGAAAATTATCTTTATGTTCACATTAACATAATAATAATTCTTAAATACTATTTTGTTGTTTATTGCCCGTATGTCCATATGCGCTTCACAAAAAGCAAGGAAAATGATTTAATTTAAGTTGGAAATCTACATGCCAAATCTGGTGGCTCTTCTGAAATTAATAGCAGAAACTATATGCAAACAATTTAAAAAGCAATTAAAATAGAGAAGTGACTCTATAATACTGTCTAGATGATTAAAGAGAGGTAAAAGAACACTAATTTTCCAATCAGGCTATTAAGCCACTATTATTGCAAATTTTTTTACCATTTATTTTATACTCTAAACGCATTGAACATGGGTGAAAAGGGCATACAGGTTTTGTGCAAATGTATGTAACAGGCAGAAGGTGGCATCTCCGACCCCATAAAGTATATATATTCTTGGTCAGCATCACTAGTTGGGTCGATTTAGCGCCGTCCGTCTATCCGCCTGTCTGTATGAACGCCTTGATCTCAGCCACTACAAGAGCTAGAGAGTTGAACTTTGACCTTCTAGGTTCGTGTATACCATACGCAGATCAAGTTTATTTCAAATGATCGACAACTTTTCCCGTTTTCTTATTTTAAGCCGGTTATTTGAGAATATCTCATAAACTATTAGAGCCAGAGCCTACAAATTTAGTTTAATATGTGCTCGTTAAGGAAATATTACAGACTTGTCCTTTGGTTGGTACATAGATTTGAATGTTCTTATTAGATGTCGAAAATTTCATAACGATCATACTCTGGCAAAGAACTGGCAGTCACATTTGGCCTAGCCGCATGTCACATGCAATCAATTATTCTTCGCATTTTGAAACATATTAGAGAACAACATTGTCAGTTTCGTACGTACCTTTGAGTTTCATCGAAGAGCATCTAGGAAATCGAATTTCAATTATACAGTAGCTATTAAAAGTGCACTGAACCTGAACCAGATTTTACAGCTCTCTTAATTAGAAGTATGTTTGATGCGTTAGCTGGTTTGGGCACCGGCGAGGACCCAATGCATGTTATAAAACACGTCGCAACAACTATGCAAATGCGCCACTGGGCCTGACAAGTACACAACGCAAGAGCAGAAGGAACAAGTAAGAGTTCTCTAGTCGGGAACGCCCGACTAGGACACACCCTGAACACAGCTCACACACGCACAAACACACGCCACATGCTGCGCACTTTACTCTTAAATAAATTCTTGAATAACTTCAAAACCTCAATTTTGATTAGTATGATATTTTCAGAATTTAAAGAGAGTAAACCAAAGTGAAAATCTTCAATACTTGAATTGCGTTTGTTTCATATTTGGTGCGAGTGGGGACAGAAGCGGAGCGGATAATCGATTATTCGAAATAAACTTGGTCTGCCTATGGTATAAACGAATTTAAAAAACCAAACTTAAACTCTCTAGCTCTTATTATAGCGCTTTCTGCATTTTGGCTTGTCAAATTTGCCAAATTTATCCCCATGTGTTCTTTAATAACTTCTGTGTTTCTTGACCGATCTTGATGAATTTGTTTGCAATAAATTCGTTCAATGCTAAATTATATTAAAATGGTCATGTGATTCAAATCTGGAGTCTTACATTTTCATAATCTACGAAATAAGCTTAAAAAAATTGAGGCTGTAGACTTTTATCGATTTTAGGAAAACGGTGAGGGTTATCGATAGTTTTAAATAAACTTGATCTGAGCGTGCCATGGACGAGTCTATATTCGAAAAGTCTCTAGCTGTTATAGTTTCAGAGATCAACGCATTCATACAAACGGACGGGCGGACAGACAGACAGGCTAAATCGACTCGGCTCCTCGGATCCTGATCAAGAATATTTACCCTTTATGGGGTCGGAGTTACCTCCTTCCGCCTGTTACATACTTTTGCACCAAACCATTATACCCTCTTTACCCATTCCCAATGGGCTCTGGGTATACGAATGGCGTTCTTATCTATGAAGAAGCCACCGCTGAGCAGGCTTTGCACCTATAAATTGTAGCGTTCGATTGTGAAGTTATTGCAGTCTTGTGGCAAGCGTTACTCAGTGCATATCGCTTCTAAGTTGTACAACTAAAAAATGTATATTTTTAACCGTTGGGGACTTGGACTCTTGCTCCAGTTCCTGCTGTTGTCTGTCCTTAATTATGCTTGTGCTGAAGCTTATATTCGTACGTTTCCATTGTTGTAATTTTGTTGGGCTTCCTTTTTTTTACCATGAGAGTGTTTCAACATGCAGAACTGTCGAATGAATATCTCAATGATATAAGAGCCGATGAAGCTGCCGAGCAGGCCAGTGGAGAATATAACTATGACCAACAAGGCGATGACTGGGAGGGAACGTGCCAAGATGGCGTGCAGCAATCACCGATTAATTTAACCTACAGCGGAGTAAGTACCAAAAAATCATAGAGATCCCGACTTTATCACTCATGTCAATCCTTCACAGGCTATCGTGAGATCTATACAGCGTATACGGTTTTACAACTATGATCAGCCGTTGCAGACACCTCTTGTGCTAACTAACAACGGACATACAGGTACGCGAAAATTTGATTTAATAAGTGCTCTCATAATAATCCATTTTTTCAGCTAACATGGTTTTGCCACCAACTCGTAACGGAGAGCGTGCGTATATCAATGGCGGCTTATTGCCAGGCACCTTTGAGGCGCAAAGTGTGCACTTCCATTGGGGTTCCGCCAACAGCAGGGGTTCCGAACATTCCATCAACTCTGAACGTTACGATGTCGAAATGCACATTGTGCATAAAAATATTCGCTACGCCGACCAAACTGTCGGCGAAGCCAGTGCATATCCGGATGGTCTTGCCGTTCTGGGAGTCATGTTTAGGGCTGTGAATAGGCTGATCTCGCAGCATACAGGACTTGTAAGGGTCTTTAATCAACTACCACTAATTACTGCATACCAATCCAGTACCACGGTACCTGGACGATTAACTGTAAACAATTTATTGGGCAGAATTGTTACTGGAGAGTTCTACACATATAATGGTATGCATTCATAGTAAATTTACTTCATATAATATTAAGGCAGTCCTTGGTGGATGAGATGTCGAGTGCTCAGAATTTTAGGCAACTGAACAACGAGGAACAGGGTTCGAATCCCTGGGTTGATAGTTTATAATAATATATGTCAATAATAACAATTGAATATATGTACATAACTGTATGTACACATATTATTAAATGTTTATAATGCAGGCTCATTGACTACACCTGACTGCGCTGAACCTTTAACTTGGACTGTATTTAAGGATGTTGTTGAACTGCCTAAACGACAGATCATGCTACTCTGGAATTTGCAGGACTCACGCAATCGCCCATTAATAAACACCTACCGAACTGCTCAGCCTCTTAATGGAAGACCAATTTACTATAGAGCTCTGGCATGAAAAAAATAAAATATTTAATATCCGAGTGTCAAAAAAATAAACTTGACATGTGCAACTAAAAATCTGACAACTGAGTTTAACATTTGAATATAATATTATTACATATCAAATTTAATTGTATACCCATTAGACTATACAACTACAGATTTTAAATGAATAATGTATTAAGAAATTTTGCAAAATTAAGCCATTTTAATTACGATCAACACGGCAAGGACTGGAACTTAAATGCTGGCAAACGACAATCGCCCGTTTCGCTGACTAAAGAGAAAGTTAGTGTTCCTAATTGTTTACCATATTTTATTTGCACAATTATTCATTAGGCTGTCAGCTCTAAGGCACCAAAGTTAAGCTTTCTTAACTACAACAAGACATTTTCCGCACCCCTTAAACTAACCAACAATGGGCATACCGTGACTATGCCAATTCCACCCGGATACGACGGAACCCAGCCGGCTGTTTGCGGTTGTAAGCTGAAGTGTATTTACAAAGCTGTGCAGCTACATTTTCATTGGGGATCACCATATAGCAAAGGATCTGAACATACCATTGATTCCTTGCGATATGATGCCGAACTGCATATTCTTCATCAGAACAGTGCATACAGACTGCAAAATGAAGCTATTTGCTTTCCTGATGGATTCGTGGTATTGGCAATAATGTTGAATATAGTGCCGGTAAGCAGCTCACCTTATTGATAGAGCATATTAAAATACTTGTATCATTTAGTGTCCTGCTTTAAAGCCACGAGCCCTTCACAAAGTCTTTAATGAAGCTACTTTAATCAAAGATTTTAATAAAACTTCAACCTTTAAGGGTGAATTTTCATTAAGGGATATTCTAACTGGTATAGAAAGCCAAGAGTTCTTTACTTATCAAGGTGAGCATTTTTCCAATGCACAAAACTATATTTTGATGTTATTATTATTTTAGGCTCGCTTACAACACCACCCTGCGCTGAGGTCGTCGATTGGTTTGTCTTCCCAAAACCTATCGAAGTATCAATAAAAGCTGTAAGCTAGAAAGCCTTTTCGAAATAATTCCTCTATTGAGATTTAATATTGTAGTTGCAAAATCTTTGGCGAGTGACAGACGATCGCGGCAAGCCTTTGATAAACAATTATCGTGACTTACAGTGCCTTCATAAACGTAAAGTATATTATCGAAACAAAATTCTTTCGAGCCGTGCATGAAACTTTCAAATGCAGCTAACGGCTATTGGCATGCTTATCGTTTGGTTGCAGTCAGTTGCAGCTAAAATTATCGATTTAAAACAGTGTCGTATTCATCGACCTGGAATGATAGTTCACCATTTGCTATATGTTTATTGTGGCATCATAATGTGATGGGTAAAGAGTATCGGAAGTTTTCATATTGAAATTAAGAACAAAAAAATGGCAATATTGCCTTGGTACTAAAACAAGCGCTTATAATCATTGTTATATATAATAATTAATGAAGTATGTCTGTAGATCCTTGCACAATGCAACAATAAAGAGTAACAACACAATTTCATAACTTTCAACATGTAGTGTCATTCGTCTATAATGATAATATCGGAATGACCAATTTGAACTGGTCGAATATTAATAAAAAGAAGAAAAAAAACAAGTGCAGAGACATAAAAAATGAGATGCGAGGACGCTGGGGCACGCAATAAATTGCCTATAGTCTACTCTAAGAATTATTCCGTGCGGTTCGCGGGGCTTGAAAAGCTTCATCCTTTTGATGCAGCCAAGGGAAAGCATATACAACAGGTAAATAAATGTACAACCTGTGAATACCCTCACTTGACGCGTTATACTTTCAGTTGCTATGTGCTGAGTTGTCGCTGCAATGCGGTGATTTCTACAACCCCGTCGAGATTACCAAAGAACAACTGCTGCGAGTGCACACTCCCAAGTATTTAAAGTCCCTTAAATGGAGCGCTAATGTGGCTTGCATTGCAGAGGTGCCGGCCTTGATTTTCATGCCCAATTTTACAGTACAAAATGGATATCTCCGTCCAATGCGCTACCAGGCAGCCGGCTCGATATTGGCTGGTAAATTGGCATTGGACTATGGCTGGGCAATCAACTTGGGTGGCGGATTCCATCACTGCTGCTCGTACAAGGGCGGAGGCTTTTGTCCCTATGCAGATATTACATTGCTACTAGTACGCTTGTTTGAGCTGGAGCCATCCAGGGTGCGAAACGCAATGATTGTTGACCTGGATGCCCACCAGGGAAATGGCCATGAGCGGGACTTTAAGAATACAGAGACCGTATATATTCTTGACATGTACAATGCTTTTGTTTATCCAAAGGATCACGAAGCCAAGCTTAGCATTCGTTGTGGTGTAGAGCTAAAGCATCTGACTGAGGATGCTTACTATTTGAGGCAACTGAACCGATGCCTAATGCAGGCGCTGGCCGAATTTAAGCCAGATATTGTTATATATAATGCCGGCACCGATATCCTTAAAGGTGATCCACTGGGTAATTTAGCCATTACCGCGGAGGGTGTCATTGAGCGTGATCGCTTGGTTTTTAGTACATTTCGACCGCTAGGCATACCTGTCGTTATGTTACTTAGCGGTGGCTATATGAAATCATCTAAGCGAGTCATAGCCGATTCAATTGTAAATCTGCGGCGACAGGGATGGTTAAGCTTACATTCTTAACAAAATTTTGCTTTAATTGTTATTTGGTCAATAGCCATAGAAAATTTGGATATTGTTAGAGCGGTTTAATAAGTATTAAAGAGAAACAATGAGCTGTGAGAAACTGGTATCTTTTTGCGATATTGCTTAGTATGTCTTCTATATAATATGTAGGCTCTAAATTAAATAAAACAAACCAAAAAAATAAATTTACATAATCATTTAATTATTATTTTAATTATATTTATTTAAGATCAGTTATTCAATGTAAGATTATTCGTATAGTATTAAATGCCTTTTTCTTGCCCTCTTAGGTTCTAAGATCAGTTTACTGTTTATTCAGTCGTCTTCTTAAAACAACTGCGACACGAAACAGAAAATCTTTCTGGTACCTATCTGCTAATTGATATTTATAATACAAATAGACACTAGTAGCTTTCAACGTGTTTAAAATACAAAAATACATACAAATAAATGTTTATTTACGAATTCTTAAGTAAGCAATTAGAATATCAAGTGTCTTTTAGTAAGAGGTTTGAATTTTTTCAAGGGTATTACATAATAGTTTTATTTATTTATTTAAAATGTAAGTTCCCAAAAAATAATTCAAGTGTTTTTGGAGTTTGTCTTGTGTATATATTACGAGTGGAGCTTTCCGATTATCCTGCCACTAACAGGCCGTTGGCGGTGGCAATCTAGAATTGCAAGTCAAATGGGGATAATATAGAAGTTAAGTATAAATTTTAAACGGGCCACTATGTAATTTGAAGTGAGATTTGCATGCACAGTTGAGAGCTTAGTAATTAAGGCGCTCTTCTAATTTTTGCCGCAGGGCCAACTTCAAAAAGATCAATTAAACAACCTAAAAATAATAAAAAAGTTGATTGGAAATTATAAGACAATAAATGAAAAAGAAAAAACAAAAACAGTGGTCTAGACAGCATGAAATTAAAGATGTATGACCCAATCCAAGTTTTAAAAACTGTTACCCTGTTAGTCTAGTAAGTTGTGTGATGTGAAGTGAGACATAAACTTACGCCGCATTGCTAGCCGGCACATCCTCAAAAAGCACCTCCCAGCGTGAGCTGATAATATATATTAAACAGAATGAAATTATAAACACCACAATGCCGATGCTTAGGATGGTGATTTCATGCACGTTGGACGGACGTAGAAATATTCGCGCGCTGAACTGAGACCAAGTTGATTCAGTCCATGTAGAGTATTGGCCAGACCGCCAATCGTAGTCTGAAATGCGAAATTCATCGTTTACTTTTCATTTGACCATTCACAAATGAGAACTCACCTTCAATGAGAAAGGCCGGACTAAGAGCATGAGTATAGTTCTGCGTTGTAAGACGACACTCTCCATTGCTATTGAGGCCAGCAAAATAAAACAGTGGCAGGTGACTGCAATTTTCTTTTGGCACATTTGGCTGTGGTTGCGAGAGCAGATAACCTAGCAGGCGATATGTCCAGCCCGATGATTCTTGTGAACCACCCAGAACACTTATGTATCTAGGTATTAGACACTGATGTTATTGAACAAAACCTTTTCGTGGAAAACTCAAACAGTTATACTCACCGCATGGGCGGCAATGGTAGACCGGCTGGACTGTTCGGATATGAAGAAGCTTTGAAAAGTGGACAGTCGGAAGACTGCAGGAAACAGTATAAAAACTCATCTGCCAACAATGGATTGGCCACTTTACTGCCTTCGTACTCTTTACCCGTTAGGGTCTCATAAAGCGTCATGGCCAATATCGAAGAGATATTGCGTACCTTCATTTGCAAGGAATCGGCGTTGAAGTTCTTTGTATCGCTTATATCAGCCAATGTTGTATAATCCTGGCTGGTATTGGCATACACAAAGGCCACATTGTCAAGATCGTCATATATGGAGTGATAGTATGTATTGCTAGGCACAGCGTTCAAAATGAATGCCGGGAACTTGATGTCGCGACGCAAAAAGGATTGTGCTGATGTAGGGGGTATTTGATAGCCCACGTCTGAATCTATGTTCACTTTAAAGCCATAGCGCGACGAATTCGCATATCGGTTGAGCTGCTGCAGCAATTTACGGGCCACTGGCGTAGAGGTTAATGTGTGTAGTTTTATGTTTGCTATGTCGTCCAGTGTGCCAATGTCTAACATAAACTCGATGTTATCAAATGAAATGGGAGTGCTAAGAGTGGAGCGAGTAGGAAAATCCAGATGTTCCATATCGTAGACAAATCGCTGCGATCCAATATAGTCATAAGACTCGCCATTGAATGCCACAAAAAGCACATTGAGTTTTGGATCAGTCAGCAGACTCTGTGAAGGCAGCAGCAGACGCAGCATATGCGCAACCTGGGTCAGAGTAGCCAGACCCACAAGCGAGTCCATTGCGCCCAATCCTAAAATACCAAATGTGAGTAGTCGATCAAAATAATTGCGTATTGCACCTACCCAGTCCATCGAACATGCTGGTAGTGTCTAGACGGCACGATACAACTATAAACTTCTCGTTAGCATTGACACTCCGGGCAGCATTGTTTTCAAAGTTCTCAGAAGAATTGCGCGGATACAACGTTGCATAGACATTGCGACCTTCCAAGGGATCACAATATTTGCTGCCCCCAAGATTGTTTATGAAATTAGTCCGCCGCATGCACACCTCAGAGTTAACAGCGGCTGACATAAAAGACTTTACTTCCACGGCACATAAGCTGCGCAGAGCATGCGACTCGTAATCAAAGTTGTTGAACTTTTCAAAGCAATTCTCCAGCTTGCCGATTTCTTCGGGGTCCGCTATATAGTAGATGGGAAAAGGGAAATCCTCATGCAGCAGACCAGTGCCCCAGCGATTCCAGGTGTTGGCCACGTTGCTGGCATCGCAAGTGGCGGACTCCGAGCTGTTGCTCACTTTCAGGCCACTGTACTGATTGGGACAGTTAAGTTCATGCGAAAATTGTATCATCTGTTTGGGCCTATTGATTAGCAGCACAACGGATATTGTCCTTGGGCCTGCTTCCTTCAGGCGTAGCATATTTGCCCTTGTAAACAAATGTGGTGGTATCAGAGGAGCGTATGGCGGCGACGGAGGATTCCTAAGCAAGAACTCCAAGTCCGCTTCCACATTTATCAGGTGCAGCACGCCCACTGAACCCGAGTATGTTGCTGTGATGGAAGACAAAAGATTACAATTGGGGTTTCCCCGGTGCATACGTCTATGAACGTCCTATTTACATGAGCATCCTGTCTGATGTGTGCCGTTCAAGCGGCGAAAGCAGCTTGCGCCCATAATGGGTTGGTACATTTTATCACGCGTCCGTTCGCTTCGAACTGTGGAAGGAAAACAAAAGCGGGTTAGGTGAGTCAGCAGCAATATTGTTTTCATGTGTAGGCTGGCGAATCGCACACATATTTTTATTGTAAATGTATCAAAAACTTCTGAGAAGTGTTGTTTAATACTCACCAAAGCCAGCATCTTGGAGCAACAACAGCAGCCATATCGCAGCTGCTTTTATCTGCTGTGCCATTAAAAGGGTCTTTGCAACCTGAGTGCGCCAATACTCCGGCGTTATTATTGCTAATGTACAAATAACAACAAGAAACTGCACATTATTATGTACGCGTGTATGAATAGTTGTGTGTGCTGGGTGATATTGAAATACGTGTTACTTGTCACGACTTTTAAAATACCGCGATTCACAACTGCTGAGCAACATAAGGGATATTCCTCGAATTGATTTTTTTAAACATCGCTTATTTATACTTGGCTTATAGAGAGCCGTGTTGCCAGATACCTTTCACAAAAGCTAATCGGCCCAAAAAAAAACGGACAAAATACATTTTTAGCAAGTAAAAACGTTGCAGTCCAACAGTAACCAACAGCGCAATACTCGTTCACCGCACAACAGCTTTGGGTATACACCAGTATATATTCAAGATTTCAAGTGTTTTTTCCATTGCGGCGAAAAAAATTGCGTTCAAATGGACTTTTTTCACTTCGTGAACAAGTATAAAAATAAAAATTATATTACCTCTAATTAAACAGTATAACTGTACCTGATGAATGAATGCGGTTGCGCAATTTCGCAAATTTTGTTTAAAAAAAAGTCTAAGTAAATAAAACTAAATAAGGGTAGATTTCCGGATAGGTGATTTTTTTGGAAGAAAGCAAAGAAGAGAACGGACAATTTTTTCAGAGTAACATGCATTTTAGTTTTGTTTTTAAAAAACGCACTGGAAAATATCAAATGTCAATTAAGCAAATGCAGAGAATTAGGTTTTTGCAGTAGAAACAAAATTTTTTAATTTATGCCCAATACAAACATAATTTCTCGATGTGTGACAAATAGGGGTTTCGAGCGATTCTGTTGTTATTTATAGTCAGTACTTTTTTAACAATATTCAATTCTTATTTTTATATGTTATATTGAATGTTCTTTATCAGTAACAGGATTCGAGTCGATATTGTCATGTACGTTTGGTCGTCTATACAAATAAGTCTTTCAAGCACCAACCTACAAACCGATTATCTGTTAAAAAATTAAAATTCAGCTTGATTTCAATTTGTTTAATTTCGATTCAATATAAAACAAATTCAGAGTCCCCTTATAAAAAGCTTGAAGTCGTAGTTAACAATCGATTATGACCATTGATATATTTTTTTGATAAACTATTTCTGGTTAACTTTTCCATGAAACCCGCACCAATGAATCTGGCAGTATGTTTCTGGGGCTTATTCACTTAAATATGGCTAAGGCTACAAAATTAGTAAAACTTTACTAGCATATTGACATTAAAAGCGATTAGCTTAAAACTAAAATAGCGAATCTTCGGCGCGTATATATTCCCCAATGTCAGATTGATGAAAGCAGACAGTAGTCAGCGGATCCGCGGTTTTGCATTCGGTGGTGGAGCGTGCGAGGACGCCAAAGCCCATGGCCAAATCGTTCATAGAAAACACAACAACGCCCTGGTACTGGCCAGCGTTCTCGGTTATTCTGCCCAAGCCAGATTTGGGTATGTGATTGCCGTAAAGGAACTGCTGCTCGAAGGAAGGTTTAACCCAAACCTTGTACTGTGCGTATGGTGCCAAATAATACAACGCCGTAATGTGGAACTTCAGTTTGTTGGTCTTGGAGAATTTGCCAAAACAGGTGCCTACACAGACAAGTTGCTTGTAGCCGAAACACTCGCTTAGTTTCAAAATACGCTCGGAGACATAATAAACGCGATCTTTGTGCTCGCGGAAGCAGTATGTTCCATCAGGCCGATCAATCAGTTGTTGTACGTTTGTGCCAATGCTGAAACGGAGTGGTTGCTATTTAGTAATAAATTCATCATTGTCTGTGCCACTTACTATTTGGCAAGCTTCTCAAAGAGGATCTTAGTACGTTCGTCGGTCAATCGCTTCATGTTTAATTGTGAAATAATAAACGCGGCACGATATAAAAAATGTGTTTTTACAAAATAGCACCAAAAATTACCATCGCAGCACGCGCTTGAATTTTAGTGGTGAACAGTAAAGTCCGAGACTCCATGCCGATATATATATATATCGATACGTGCTGTTAGCCCGTTGCGTTAACAGTGTCTTTCTGGTAATTATTTATAATTATTAATTATTTACCGGACTTAACAGAGTCTGTTAAAGTCGCTACAGATAAATTTGCTTACACCTGCCGCTACCGCAATTGCAGCCAGTGAACATTGCAAGTCCGCATAAGTTAAAATTGTATACAAAATTAATAAATTAGTTATTATCATTTTTACTATAGATAACATTAAAAAATTAATACCGTATTTTATTTACCGTTAAGTTTATATTTAATTTTATTTATGTTTACTTTGAAAATGTACGGCTTGTAAACATAATAAACAAACATAATATTAAATTTTGCTATAAGGTAATTAATATTTAAATTTTTATTTTACTGGTGATCAGTAGCTAGATTTTAGTAAGGTCGACTTTTACACACGGGAATCAGTTTTTTTTTTTAATTTGGTACCAGGATATGCCGACAGGATTGTGCACGAGTACAATGTAAGCTATTTGCACAAAACAAAATTATTAATATAAGTTTTTCCTAATAAGTTAGAAAAGGCGTAATTTATGACAATATACCAACTGAAATCTGGTGTACTGGGCAAAAGAATTTCAACAGCGTGTAAATATGCAAGCTGGTGCGTAAAAACGCTGATGTATTGGGTCTTGTTAGTTGTAGATAATGTTGTGTGTTCCAGTAGAGGCTGAATTCGCTGTAGTCTGCCGCAATCCCTGTATCTGTAGAAACGCCCATCTCGCCCAAGATTGATATATGTATACAGTGAAATTCCCCATTACGGACAGTCCTTATAACCGGACAGCTCTAACAAGACAAATTTCATGGACACAGCTATTTCATTAATTTTTCCATAGAAATATTCCAATAACCGGACGCGGACACTATATTTCAAACCATTTTAATAAAAAAAAATCCCTTATAAACGGTCAAAATTAAAAAAATACCAAACAAACTTTTTAAAAAGCCCACTAAAAACACCCATACATATGTGTTGTTAAAAATGAAATTGGCGAAATTAGCGCAGCGAATTTCAAAATTAACTAACTTCAACGATCTTCTATTTCACTTCACATACCAACGAACTTGTATTTGTACTTAATCTATACGAAAATGTAATGTAATGTTAATGTAAATTCGTACAAAATATTAAATAACCGACAATTTCTGAACACTTGGATGAAATTCAAATATAATTTTGGAGACCCCCACCCCTCATAAGCGGACATCTCCCATAACCGGACAAAAGCATTGCGACGGCGAGTGTCCGGTGATGAGGAATTTCACTGTATATATATATTTACATTTGTCCTTGTATGCCCAGTTAAATTTACCAAATGGCACCCTATAAAACCACAAAGGTTCGCAACCATTTGGGCCATCCGAGCACCGCCTTTAAATTTTAAGTAATTATTGTATATTCATTATTTATTCATCTAGTAATTACGTAAATTATTTATTTATTGATTTATTCATATAATTATTCATTTATTTATTGATATATTTATTGCTGAAGCAAAATTAATAAAAAAAATATTATTGTCAAATTCGGCGTTTGGATTTTTTCCAAATTTGCCTGTGTTGGTATACATTTATATAAAATTCTGGCCAGAAGAATGATTATTTATATTTTGAAAGATTTCGTTCCCGCTCGATTGTTAGATCATTTAATTTGAATTTTAAATGCCCACCGAATTTTGAATATCTAACGGACAAAATTGTTGAGTTAAGCCAAGGATGTTTACATATTAAAAAAATTACCGAGGCCATAGAATAGTCGGCCGTCAGTTCCTATTTAAGGGCACTGGGCAACTTAATTTAAAACTAGCCCATTGCAGGAAGGGCGTGTACGTCGTGGCCGATAACACCGGGCCTGCCAACTTGTCCGTTCGTTTCTATGTATGTATGTATGTAGGTTTTCTGAGCTTGCTGATATCTTTGATATAGCCATATCCGTCCGACTGTCTATTCTTTCTGTTTCTTAGTAAACTAGTCTTTTGTTTTGATGGTAACATAATTAAAAACTGCCTGATAACTAAATCTATTAGCTGCCCTAAATTGAATCAGTTGAACATTTATTTACGAAAAAAGTATAGAAATATTCCGCACATCAGCTATTTCAGTTCCAGGGTATATAATTTTTGGCACTTCGAAGATTCTTGTATTTTTAAGATTGAAAAATATTTACATATATTTATGTATGTGTGTATGCAATTCATATCTTGCCTTTAGCTTACAAAAAGTGACTAACAATTGTTTGATTCAAAAAACCAATCTTAAGGATGTTTATTATTTATGTATGTAAATCGTAAATACATATATTTTTTAATTTGGCATTGAAACAACTTAACGGGCCCGTGTTTGTCTTAGCCGAAGGGACTACCGTTCCAAAATGTCATTCAAACC
Organism: Drosophila colorata; assembly: GCA_035041545.1. Taxonomy (NCBI): domain Eukaryota; kingdom Metazoa; phylum Arthropoda; class Insecta; order Diptera; family Drosophilidae; genus Drosophila; species Drosophila colorata. The sequence goes on along the minus strand of JAWNLD010000680.1, from coordinate 1,789,019 downwards.
ATTTGGGTTTACAACATATAACTATATCCTATACTTACTACTACTGCTAATAATAATAGTTATTTTTAAATTTATTACTGTTTGAGGTCATGCCGATTCTAAGTGTTTCTTGGAATACTGCCGCTCCTTTAGCAAGGTTTCGAGTTGTTGTTCCTGATAGTATACCACAAAGTGCGCTGCTGAAACCTGCTGAAACAGCGCGCATATGCTGGGCTTCAAATTGTAAAAAAACAGCAACTGTTGCCGCTGGTTGAAATCACAAATGAGGGAGTCTATAACAGTTGCCGTAGTAAAGTCAGCGCCATACACGTGTGATGCATCAACGACGACGGGAACATTCTGGCGCATGGAGTGTTTGTTCACCCAATTGCGTACATATTCAACTGATGGAAAGATTAAATACCGATCGGGCGTAATCATCAAATATTCGAAGCCCGACTGGGTTAAAAGTAGCTCCATGCTTAGCTTAGGACGTGCCGCATTGTACAAAATGAAAATAACGTTAACTCCAATTCCAATAAGAATTCCGAACTCCAGAGGAAGCACCAGACAAGCAACAAAGGTGCCTAGGCCTGGCAACAGATCGCTTTCTAAATGTGTTAAATAAGAAAAATGTATATAGGACAACTCTATCATAATGTCTTACATAAAAGATTCATAATCATAAATGCGGATTTTAAACAGGACGTACAGCGATGACAGGTGTTCGTAAAGATATTAAAAACATAAAAAAGCATATCGCGGCTGAAAAAATTCTAACCTGGGACCTGCAATTCTCCAAATTTGTTGACTCTAGCTCTTAAACTGGGAGATCTACATTTTTTTCGATTTGTAACGCCCCTAGTTAGCTTATCCAAACACTCATTTACACTTAATCTTACACTTGTATACACGAGTATATATTCCCAAAATTAAATATATAAAAACAAAATAAATTGTGTCTATACGGACAGACGAACAGCAAAATGGACAAACCCAATATACTCTTTTCACTTCGTGAACGAGTATAAATATATACTATACACTCACTCAATTCACTTTTTATGCGAACTTATTTTACGCGATTTCGAAGCTATGTGGTTTTGTCATACGATTTTTCTTTGGTTTTTTTTTTTTACAAGAAGTTATGCGATTTTTTTTTATTCTGGATTTTGTATGGGATTCCCTTTGTTAAATAATGTATAGTTGTATAACAACAAGTGTTTGGTTAATTAAGAAGATTAATTTTTTCACTTTTAAAATAAAAAACTTTTTTTTTACGATCGACAAAAAGAAGTAGTAAGGAAAAGTCAATATTGAATTTTTTATGCGACCTTTTTCGGCGCTATTAAAGCTAGAAACTTGAAACTTCGAATATATACTTGATTTAGAGAAAGTATAAAGATTTTTGTGCCACTCCCACCAAAAAGTTTTTTGGGTATGCCCACTAGGGGCGATAAATTCGATAAAATCGATATATCTCTCTCAATTGTAAAACTAGATATATCAATTTTTTCAGAAAGATTACCTCCTCTAAACATCGGCACCGACTGGGGGCGCTGCAAATGGATACGTTTCTTATATCTTGGGGAGGGTGAGCCGCGAAAATTCGAATCTCCCACAATTTTAGAGCTAGAGTCCCCAAATTTAATAAGCAGTTTTCTGATAGCCTAACCCAATTATCGATCGGAAAAATTTCGGCTCCATCCACTCTCGCCCCCACAAATTACTAAAATCGATGTTTTTCCAAAACACCACTAATAATTAAGACCGCTTTCGTCTGTTTTTAGCTGTTATTATACGGTGAACAAATATTGCGCAGGCGGTTATTCCCGACTGCAACGTTCTTACTTGTTTTTATTTATAATACATTTGTTAATTAATACAAATATGTATATATATATATAAATATATACATATAAATATATATATAATCTGAGCTCTTTGAATTGTTGGTCAAAATATCGCAATTTTGTGTGTGTTAAAGTAGGAATAACGACAAAAAAGGCTGACTGTCTTGTGAAACTGCTTATTATTACTGCACATATCGGACCAGTGGCCCGATCGGACCACTATATCATATAGCTCCCATAGGAATAATCGGATAAATATTCAACGTTTTTTTTAAAGATACTTTGATTATTCTGATATTAAGTCCCCAGTGTGGTCCAAAAACTTCAAAGCATCAGACAGTAGCTTTATATGGATTCTATACAAGCTAAAAATCTAACGCGTGCCAATTGCTATGCTATGTAAACAAAGCATAAACCGATTTTGTGACGTCACACTTTCTTTGGTATTACTTACTTTTAGCACGCCACATGGGCTTTACGACTTTTATTTCAATCATGAAAACTACAGCGGCCATTATAATAGCTGCCAGTGTGGCTTTTGGAACGAAATAAAAGTATGGCGTAAGGAAAACCAAGGCTACTATGACTAATGTTCCAGAATAGATATTGCTTAGTTGGGTACGCACTCCACTGGCATTGTTGACAGCTCCACGACTTAACGCGCCGGTGCCCGGAAAACCTTGTACAAAGGAATTCACTATATTGGCTGTGCCAATGGCAATGAGCTCCTGCGAGGCGTCTATTGGCTTGCCGGAAGCTGTTAAAAATTACAAAAAATTAGATGGTTAGTTGGAAGTTTTTCGTGGAGGACTCACCGAAAGCCTTTGCAATTGCAATACTCTCCATGAGAGAAATAAGAGGTATTATTATTAGCCCAGAGCCAAGGCTATGCACCATATCCACAAAGCCCTGCGAATTGCCATCACTGGTTTCGTTAGGAGCAAGGGATGTTGGTGGCAACTGTATGCTGGGAAGCCCTGGGGGTATATCTCCTACAATGAGAAAAGGGGTACCATGCTCCTCACTGTGCAGAAGATATCCCATTATGCAGCAGACAACAACTAGGATCGCATTTCGTGCCGTGCCCACAATAAAAAGAAGTTTGTTAACAATACGCACAAAATGTGAGCCCTGCTCGTCTTGTTCCGATACAATGCGACAGGAAGACAAAATACGCAATATTAACAGCACTACAATGCATGTGCTTCCTAGGAGAGTGTCGGCGGCACGCGAATATTGTATGTTAAGGAATACTTGCTTCCAGACCGCCACAAACGTGCTACCATTGGCCGTTATACCCAGCACGTTCGGAATTTGCGAGGAGAGAATTATCAGCGAGACAGCGGAGGTAAAGCCCGAGGCAACCGGTCCCGAAACAAAGTCAATGAGAAATCCCATGCCAAAAATACCCATTAGCAATTCCACAATGCCGCACATAAGGCAGAGCAGCACCGATTTCTGCCACGAGCCCTGCGCAACCTGATATGTCAGGAGCGCAATAATAGCTGAAGGTCCCATCGGTACGTCCTTGCAACTACCCAAAAACACATAAACAAAACATCCAGCAAAAGAGGCATACAATCCATACTAAAGAAGATAAAATATGCAAGCTGAATATAACGAATGATTAGGGAAACCAGCACTTACCGCCACCGGAAGACCCGCAATGCCCGCGTATGCTAGCGCTTGAGGAATAACTGTAAGCCCAACAGTTATGCCAGCTACCAGGTCACCAATTGCATCCTCGATAGTATATCTGGGAAGCCAGCTTAGAATTGGCACCCTATTGTGAAGCGTTTTTTGATTAAACAAGCGTCTTCTGCAATTCCGTAGGTAAACCCTCACGGAATCCAAGAAACTCCGCGATACATTTGGGGTTACCTTTCTGCCATCTTCTGTCACTACAAGAATCATGAAGAAATAATTTGAAATGTTTACATTATTGAAAAATATGCGTAAAATGTAAGTTATGGAAATGAAGCACAAATTGTATTCTAAAAGTGCTCAGAATAGCGATAGTTGCTAACAACTATACACCTGTTGTTATTATAACTGCAAAAAAAATTACCAATCCAAATACCAATACCAAAATCACGTACTAAGAGTGCGCTATTTTTTTTTTAGCCCATATACAGTTTATTGTTATTGATGATCCAGTAATTATAAGTGATTTTTTTTTTTAATGTGCACAAATTTTATGTGCTGAGAATATCAAAAATAATTCCTAGTCAAAAACCTAAATATGTCATGTTTGAGTTAACAATTCAGACACAATTTGGATATGCATAAATAAAATAACTGTTTGAATAATTTAATCAATTTTAAGAAACGCAAATAACAATAGAAATAAAAATCATTTACTTAATTTATATTGTACAAAAACTATAATAAAATTATACTAAAACTTTTCAACTTACGTATAAATTCATTAGATCCTTGAGAGGCACCTTCCAAACTACAGCTACTGCAATTTTGCTCCGACAGGTTTGATTTAATACTTACTGTAGACGACTTAAAGACATCATTGAAATATACATGATTCAAAGCCGGATTAAACTTCATTTTAAACCAAATAAATTATTCTAAAAACAAAAAAGATGCTTAGTCTACTTCGTTACGCAAACGATATTCGATGCCCGCCAAGTAAATGTTCATATATATGCATGTATAGTAGAAGTTCTACTAGTATTCGTTGTGCATTTTTTAAATAACTGTGTAGATTCAGATTTTGGGAAGGGGAAGGTATTCAAAATATACTGTACCAAAACCTACAAGCCAAATTTCGTATATTTAGCTCTGACTATGGTTAAAAAACCTTGGCCTACAAGCGATATTTAATGATAATTCGGAAATGGGAAAAGCTATCGAGAATTTTAAATAAACTAGAATTACGGGTACAATTAGAGAACATATGTGCACACATACATATATAGGTTCTCCTACTGCTATAATATGTATATATATATATATATATAACAGTCAACTTTCATTACCGAAAGTTAAGAAATATAAAAACAACGTCAAATAAAGAAATTATTTGTAGCACGAGCTAACTCCATTTTTTGGCAAGTATGAAATCAATGGAAATATCAAATCGTACCTGGTAATACTAAGTGTACCACCGAGCGCAATGTAATACGAAGAGCATTGTAAGACACACAGAAAATTGGTATTTGTGTGGAGATGTTCATGGTTAACATAAATAAACCACTACCAATAAATTTAAAATAGTTGAGCAACTCAACATTTTCAAACTCTCATAACTTTTTGCGTAATACACCCCTTGATAACATACGCTTTAGCAAGAGTACAGCGTAAAATTTAAGTAGCTATATCGTAACAGTAGCGTGCGCTTTTGCACCTATCAGGTAATTAAGCCGATACTAAATATTGGATGCACATGCACAACTAACAGGCAATAAAATAACTATCCAAATATATATTTTCAAATAGTGTTTTGCTGCTTACTTTCTAGCTCGGTAAATGATCTCATAATCAAAAAGACCGTGTGTTGCTTTGTTTATAGTTAACAAATATTTCTTCCACTTACCCCGGGTCTCCGTCCAGTTACAAAAAAAAAATAAAGCCCCTATTGAATTGACTTTTTTTATTGGAACGCTTTTTATTGTCCGCACCGGAAACGTGATTTGTGCAATTTATAATTTGTTCTGAATTGGTTTTTGTACTCTGTGCATAATGTAAAGAGAATATGGATTTCTGTGCAATGTTTGTCTGGCTGTCCGGTTCTAAATTTGCAGTGGCCTTCTGACTACGACCTCCTTCCACTATGAACAGAATATTGCATCATTTGCATGCAAATCAGATTAAATGATAAAAACTTTTACCAAATTTTTGACGAATCTCAAATTTTTTAGACCTGTTTGTTTTGTTTTTAGTATATTATTGTTCTTGTCACCATCGTTGACGTTGATAGCTTACAAAGCACTATAACACGAGTGAATGTTAAATAAAAGTGGTTTGTTTCTGGCAATTAACGTATCAATTTTTAAGTCAACATAAATTCTCGAAACGTAGTGATTTGTGTAAACCTCGGCAACCGTAGGCAAACGTTAGTTTGCCACCAATGAAACTTTTAAACTGAGCTTTTATTATATGCGAACAATGCCAAGTAAAAGCTTTTGCGCTTGGGGAAATGCCACCAATGGGGAAATGCGTACGTTACTCTCCCGCTCTCACGTATTTAGAAGGTAAGAGAGCGAGTGTCAGCGATTGTTGTTATCATTGTGTATTCTCGCATATTTAAATACACATGGTACTTAGTGAAAACTCAATTTTTATTAAAAATATGCTTGTACAACAATTGTGTTCAAACTCTTATTGTATTGCATTGATAAATAAAAAATAAACAGATTCATATTCTTAAAAACAGATAGCTTTTTCATATTGAAATTAGGAACAAATTGTTGAACAGCCCGGCTAGCTCAGTCGGTAGAGCATGAGACTCTTAATCTCAGGGTCGTGGGTTCGAGCCCCACGTTGGGCGAAAATTATATTTTATTGTTTATTTTCTAAATAATTACTTTTAATTATTAATTTATTTTTAATCAAATTTCTTTTCTTTTCCACCTGGAATAAACGGTTCAGAAATTTACGGTCAACACATTATTAAAGAGTCAGTTGCGTTCGAGTTCGTCGTTCTTACTTTTTTTTACCCTATACACATTTTAAATAAGTAAAAATATTGCAAATTTTTGTAACAGGTAGAAGAAGTCATTTCCGATCCTGTTAGACTTTTAGAATCCTTAAACATTTTTCGAAAGATTTCTTCTTCTCTGACTGATCCCATGACATACATATGAAAAGTAAGTACGTAGCAGATATAATCTATACTGTTCAAACAACTGAAAACATATAGGAGTGGGTTTAGTGACTCTAATGGTGTAACATTAATAGTTACTACGTTCAAACTATAAGATATATATATGTATTTGATCAGTTAAGGGTGCCAGTGCGCCTGACCGAAATAATGTTGTCTCGATGTTTAAAACACTTCATCAGTAATAGTATTCGTTGTGCATTTTTTAAATAACTGTGTAGATTCAGATTTTGGGAAGGGGAAGGTATTCAAAATATACTGTACCAAAACCTACAAGCCAAATTTCGTATATTTAGCTTTGACTATGGTTAAAAAACCTTGGCCTACAAGCGATATTTAATGATAATTCGGAAATGGGAAAAGCTATCGAGAATTTTAAATAAACTAGAATTACGGGTACAATTAGAGAACATATGTGCACACATACATATATAGGTTCTCCTACTGCTATAATATGTATATATATATATATATAACAGTCAACTTTCATTACCGAAAGTTAAGAAATATAAAAACAACGTCAAATAAAGAAATTATTTGTAGCACGAGCTAACTCCATTTTTTGGCAAGTATGAAATCAATGGAAATATCAAACCGTACCTGGTAATACTAAGTGTACCACCGAGCGCAATGTAATACGAAGAGCATTGTAAGACACACAGAAAATTGGTATTTGTGTGTGGATATTTGGAATTCTAGCTCGAACAACTGTGGAAAATAGCGCCATAAAATATTTAGTTCAAATGCCAGGCAGCTAGACATTGCACAAAACTAAAATTGTAATTATACCATGTAAACAGAGCATAAAAGATAAACCATTTTTAAAAAGCTTTATATAACAGACCTAACTAAAAAGGCAAAACATATTTAAAAAAAAAAAAACCACAAGTCTTTCTAAAAAATTTAAATTGCAATGAATATTCAGTGAATATTGACGGTTCCCAATTTGTCATGTGCTTTCGATAAATCGTATAAAATAACAGTATGAAGTACATTTATAAATCATTAATTCAACCCTGACTGATGAGAAGACAATTGTAATTTCCAACATACAGACAGGCGACAGTATAACACATACAGATAGAATGATATATATACATATATACATATAAGTTAACAGAAGTCAACGCAAGTGCAAATGTAAATTGATATCACACCAGCCACAGAAGCTGACATTGCTCTGGGCCGGATGTCTTGCACAACGGCAGCGCACGAGGCGCAAGCTAAGCATTTTAGCGGCGCCGTTGTGAGTTGAATCCAATAGCTTAAGTCTTTTCTATTTGTATCCCTTAGCTTTAGTTTTATTTCGGTTTTTGATTGCGGCGCATCGGCCCAATGTAACTGATGGTTATCTTCAATCACTGGTCCGAGCGACCTAGTGATTAATAAATGATTAATAAATATTTAATTGGCGCCCAACGTTTTTCGAACCATTTTATAATTTGGACACTCTGCGCTGTGCAGTGTCAAATAAAATAATCGACCCACCAGTGCGAATAACAAAGCTGTGCCTGACCTACGCTAATTTTGGTCATTGACACAAGTGCAATTAAAATTCCCTTGTTACACTGAAGCCGCTGGAGCTCTTCGGGCAGCGACTTGTCACCAACCTAGCGCGCAAGCGGGTTTGGGCAGCGAAGAACATTGTCACTCATAGGCGGCAGCGGGGGATCATTCGTGACCGCGGCGTGGGAAGCAGCAGCAGTAGTAGTAGCACAAAGAGCCCTGCTAGGACCAACTAAAATGTAAGTGGGCCGTCATTTGGCGTAAACTTTTTTCAATCCGCGTGAATTTAAGTTAGAAATCTAAAGTACAAAAATCAAAAAATACATAAAAATAAAAATTGCAACACGTAATTGTGCTCCCAGTTCAATTTTGAGTGACGTTATTCTGCATCCATCAGCAACTTTCGATAAGCATTCGTTGACAGTATTTATTTAATTTGCTGTGGTTAATCTGCCCTTGAAACTGTGTTGATATTATTGTTGACAGCGTAGCCCATGAACAACGCGTTTCGCTGTTACAGGGACCGTTTAGCGCGGGGATCAGAGTCAGACGACTCCGCTACTATAGGTAGGGAAACAGAACCGCAGCCTGCTCTCTCGCGAGAAATCGCGGACAACAAACGAAAAATAGGAATGGATCCAGACCAGCTTAAGGCTGTGGTGCAGGCCGCAGTGGTCAGCGCCTTGGAGGCACAGAGCGTACGTCAACTCTAGCGCTCCTCAATCCTATAAAAGAATAGCCACGCCTGGACGTTTAAGCGGCCAACTCAAATGTGGCTCAGTAACGGAACCAATCGTCCACAGGTGCGTGGACGTTAACTTTACATATGTTGATTGCGCCGACACGCGCCCGTTGCAGTAAAAGACGCATTTCTTAAGATGCTAAAAGTAGACACAAAGCCTTTGCGGATCGGGAAGAAGCACTTCCCTGCAATACGTCAGTGGTGGCCACTATCAGGACCACTGACGAACAACCAGTTTATGTCCGATTGTATCCCTATCCTATGGGAGCAGCAGAATTTGTTAACAAAGAAATACAAAGCCTTCTAAAAAACGGCATCATTAAAAAATCTGTTTCCCCCTATAACAACCCCGTTTGGGTGGTTGACAAAAAGGGCACAGATGAGTTTGGCAACAAGAACATGTCTTGTAATGGATTTTCGAAAACTCAATGAGAAAACCATTGCTGATAGATACCCTATGCCTAATATTCCAATGATCCTTGCGAATCTTGGTAAGGCCAAATACTTTTCGACACTGGATTTGAAATCCGGCTACCACCAGATCATGCTAGCAGAGCGTGATCGTGAGAAAACAGCTTTCGCTGTTAACGGGGGAAAGTACGAAATTTGCCGACTTCCCTTCGGGTTGAAGAATGCAGCCAGCATCTTTTCCAAAGAACTGTCGACGACATACTGCGTGAGCAGATTGGCAAATCTTGCTATGTCTATGTCGACGATGTCATAGTCTTCTCGAAAGATGAAGATTCCCATGTCAAACATGTGGAGTAAAGTCTTAAAGAGCCTGTACGAGAGTCTCCAAGGTAAAATCGCGTTTTTTTAAGAAAAGCGTAGGTTTTCTTGGTTTTGTGGTAACCAGCAACGGAGCCACAACAGACCCGGAAGAGGTAAAAGCAAATAAAGAGCACCCAGAACCAAAGAATGTTTTCGAAGTTAGATCATTTCTTGGTTTGGCCAGTTAGGTGTTTCATCAAAGACTTTGCCTCAATAGCAAAGCCCATTTCTTACGACCTAAAGGGTGAGAATGGGTCAGTTAGTAAGCATAGATCGCGAAACATCCCAGTAGAATTCTCCGATCTTCAGCGTAACGCTTTTGAAAAGCTGCGCAACATTTTGTCCTCAGAAAACATCATGCTCCGATACCCTGACTATAAGAAGCCGTTTGGATCTAACGACAGACGCTTCAGCCTACGGCATAGATAGGAGCAGTGCTTTCACAAGAGGATCGCCCCATCTCAATGATTTCCAGAACATTGAGGCCCCCAGAGGTGACCTACGCCGTTAACGAGCGGGAACTATTGGCCATAGTTTGGGCTCTTAGCAAGCTACGTCACTACCTATATGGTGTAAAAGACATAAACATTTTCACGGACCACCAGCCGTTAACTTTTGCCTTATTTGAGTCAAACCCGAGCCAAAATTAAAAGAAAGCGCGCATTGAGGAAACGAATGCACGAATGTTTTATAAGCCAGGCAAAGAAAATTTAGTTGCTGATGCGCTATCGCGACAGCAATAGCACAATTGAGTCGACTGAAAAGCCGCTCAATTGTTTCCAAAACAATTCAACGGCCAAATACCCGAGAAAACAGGAGCCAGGGGAGACGCCGATTCCCGAGACTCCTGGTGAACTTCTGCATATTGATATTTTTTCCACAGACAAAAAGATTTTTTTGACATGTGTTGACAAGTTTTCTAAATTTGCAGTCGTACAACCAATTCAGTCGCGCACTATCGAGGACTTGAAAGTCACGCTACTGCAGCTCATGAATTTCTTTCCGCGAGCCAAGACAATGTATTGCGACATCGAGCCTTCACTGAATTCACTGACAATAAAGACCCTGTTGTTAAACAACTACGGAGTCCATATTGCTAATGCACCTCCGCTGCATAGCACCTCCAATGGCCAAGTCGAGCGCTTCCATAGCACTCTGGCCGAGCTTGCGCTTTGCCTCGAGCTGGACAGAAACACTAATGACTCAGTCGAAATCATAATGATGGCTACGGTTGAGTATAACAAGACAATACATTCAGTTATCAACAAGAGACCTGTTGATGTCATCCGTGTGCCCGCAAGTGAACCTCAGGAGGAAATATCACAAAGTTAAAGAGTGCGCAAGACGCGCTCCGAGCCAGGCTGAAAATAGGGTTTTTGAAGTAGGAGAGGAAGTCCTAGTAAAGAGAAACCGCAGGCTGGGCAACGAGCTCACGCCCTTTTGTGAAGAACGAGTCGTAGAGGCAGACCTTGGCACGACCGTTCTCATTGGAGGGAGGGTGGTCCATAAGGACAACCTTAAGTAGGGCGAGAGCTAAAATTAAATATTGACCCTACGCAACTTGACATTAGTTTTAAGTTTCAATATTTTGCGCCACTTGGCATTACCTTTAAGATTTTAAGCCATTTGGCGCTATCATTAGGATACACATATTAATAGTACAGTCCGTTTTGTCTGTTTTCCGCAAGTCTGGGTTTCTCTCTTTCTCGTGGGTGCTGCGGCGCGAGTGACCGATTACTCACATGCCAAATATATCCCCATTGTTGAGGGCGAAGTTCTGGTATGGGAAGAATTCAGGCACACCGCAAACATTTCTAAATATGAGAGAATGGTGAAGGAAACAATGGGGCTGTGTGAAATGTTTCCGCAGTCACACATGAAGAAGCTCCTAAGCGTGGATGCCGCCCACCTCAGAGATATGGTAGAAGCGCTTGGAGTGCATCACAGGGTAACAAGGAGCTTGGACTTTTTAGGCACAGCCCTCAAAGTAGTTTCAGGAACACCGGACGCTAGTGACTTTGAACAGATTAAATTCACAGAGTTACAATTGGTGAACTCCAACAAACAGGCAGGTAGCTATAAACACGAAAGTTCAAGAGCAGATCAACCAGCTGACGTCAACCGTCAACACAATATTAAAAGCTGCAAAGAAGAGTCAAGTCGATTCTGGTCATTTGTATGAGACGCTCCTAGCGCGTAACAGAATGTTGCTGATGAAAATGCAGAATTTATTGCTCGCGGTGACCCTTGCTAAAATAAACATAATAAGCCCAAATATATTAGATCACGCGGATTTGAAATCTGTTTGGCTAGATGAACCCACAGGTACTCCAATAGCTGACCTTATGTCCGTTGCGTCCGTTAAAGTGTTACAGTCCACAAACGCCCTTCACTTTATAATTAAGTTTCCAAAAATCAAAATGGCTTGCAGAAAGGTGATGCTGTATCCTGTCGCTCACGAGAATGCTGTACTACAAATCGATGATAATATTATAGCTGAATGTGGAGATCAAGTGCTCGCTCTTAAAAATTGCACTTCAACGCCTGGAGGAACCTTTTGTCAACTATCACCTAATAGCTCTTTTGCCAGAGAGCTTCATGCTGGTGGTTTCGGCTGTATCTGACAGCCGAGTCATCTGGACCCGATCACATGGGTAGATGACGGAATTCTGATCATCAACAATCGGCCTGCTACAGTTTGCATTGACAACGGCACTGAGACTTGGGTTTACGGAACGAATCTCACCACGTTCAACAAGTGGGCTCGAATCAACGAGACCAAATATCCGAATCTCAACAGTGTTCAGAGCAAGTTCCCCGGCATTGCAGCATCTCCCCTTCTGAACGTCACCGGTCACCAGGACGCACTAAGTCTCCATTATCTTCATCGTTTGAATGAACGTAACTTGAAGATCATTAAAGAAGTCAAAGACGAAATCGGAAGTGTCAACAGCGTTGTAATGACCTTTTGGTTGGGAGCTGTTTGTTGCGCTATAATATGCGCCGGAATCATCTATCATCGGTACAGGAAGAACGTGGTCACACCTAAGAACATCAGAGAGGTGATCGCCGAGATAGGAACGGCCGAGGGCGGCCTTTACTTAAGGGGGAGCAGTTAACAGAAGTCAACGCAAGTGCAAATGTAAATTGATATCCACACCAGCCACAGAAGCTGACATTGCTCTGGGTCGGATGTCTTGCACAACGGCAGCGCACGAGGCGCAAGCTAAGCATTTTAGCGGCCGTTGTGAGTTGAATCCAATAGCTTAAGTCTTTTCTATTTGTATCCCTTAGCTTTAGTTTTATTTCGGTTTTTGATTGCGGCGCATCGGCCCAATGTAACTGATGGTTATCTTCAATCACTGGTCCGAGCGACCTAGTGATTAATAAATGATTAATAAATATTTAATTTATATATACGCACTGCTTTCCTAGCATCAGACGACAGCCCTGCTGCAACATCGAGTAAACTGCAGATGCCGCTGTCTGCCTTGGAGCCATGGCTAACTAAGAGGAACATCGAAATTAACACCGAGAAGTCAGTCCAGGTCACTTACACACTACGACCCCACAGGTGCCCAGATGTCAGCCTCTATGGGCAGACGCTCCCCACAGCCAGTAGTGCCAAACTTGGAGGGACCACCTTCGCAATAAACGGGCACAGCTCAACTTCAAGGTCAGACGGCTTTACTGGCTGCTCAGGACGAGATCACGCCTCAGCTTGGGCTGATATATACGAGTATACTGAAACCGATCTGGACCTATGGCATTCAGATGTGGGGCACCACGGCTGTTACTAACTCTAGACTGATTCAGGTGCTCCAATCCAAAGTACTACGCACCATAGTGGGAGCGCCTTACTATGTTCAAAAGGCTGTCATACACCGTGACCTCAAAGTCGCTACAGTCCAGGAGACCATAACTGAATATAACCGAAAGTACCTCAACCGGATGGATAATCATGAAAATGTGCTAGCTGTGCAATTGCTGGATAACAGCTTACAACACCACAGGCTTAGGAGACACCACCCCCTAGACCTGCCCTTTCGCTTTGCCAACTAACTTCAAGTTAAGTCTTATCGCCATTGTATTCAAAATGTCTCTGTGTTATTTGTCTTAAAATTAAGTTATTGTAATCGTCCCAGTATGTGTTAAAATTTAGTTATTGTCCATAAATGGGACAAATTCTAGATAAAATATAAACCCAAAAAAAAAATAAAAAAATCTTAGTGCAAAAAGTTATGCGTTGCGATTAAATTAAGCAACTAACAGTTTTCACACAGGTGCCGTAGTGCCAATTTCTCCACTAGCATTGGCTTCAGCATTGAAATGAGTCGTAAAATTTCAAGATGTTTTATAAGGAAATATCTATTATTAAAAAATTCTGAAGCTTTGCAAAATTGAGGTTTTATATTTAACTTTTATTTAATAAAATTTAACTGCTACGGAAAAAACGTTTACAATGGGTAAGGCTCTTAAATGTAACGTACAAAACTTTGTTAAGATGCAACTATATAATGCTTAAAGCAGAGTCGAGATTAGCAAATCATTGTTGATTAAAGTGTAAACTACATATTAAAGAGTTGTTTATGTGCATAAGTGCATACACATTGGTAATGTTTTAACATAGAATTACAATATATCCTTTGACTTTGTTCAATGTTTTTTAAGTTAAATGTTGAACATATTAAATTGACAACACATATATGAGTATACAATTATTTTAGAGCAATGTGCTTAAGGTTTCTACATATTAAATTGAATTAAATTGAATTTCAGGCAATATTCTTTACTAATATCAAGTAAATACCAGTGTTCGTTTCTGGCATTTATAAAAACCATTATTAGATAATAAGTACATATGTATATTATGTATAACGCGACTTGTGTGAGAAGCGAATAAAATTGACGGTGGTACTTATGAAACTTATACAATATAACGACATTTAGACTAATGACGACCAAAACGTGGCATTTCACTATTTGTTTAGCCAATTTAATAGCTTATTGAATTAAGAGAGCATTTTTGGAGCATTTTTAGTTTCGAACAATGGTTTCTGACTTATTGAGGCACATTCGATGGATCACTTAAGGACATAAACGTAAATATTTGATTGGATTTCGTTTGCCTTGGCTTAAGAAGCCTTCTAGAAATGCTTCCTCATGCTCATGTGAGCGGAGAAAAAAAACGGAGACAGCAAAGAACAGACAGATACCAAGATGTTGACCAGATATTGACGATTTGCTAAAAATATCGGAAAATATAACATTAATTTTTTTAAGATTAACCGCAACATTTTCAGTTTAACTCACCACCACTGCAAATGTCATGCAAAGTGTCCTCCACATAGCCATTATCATTGTCACATAGACACAGTTTGGTTTTACTCGACATGAATTTGGATACCCCAATGGTGCGATTGTTGTTTTCAAATTGACAAACCATGCCATCTTCACACTCATGATTGCTGTTGCATCTATGCCGCAGACCTGTAAAGTCAAGTAACAATTAAATAATCACGTAGCTCATTACCCAAAAAACAACACAATATATATTTATAACAGATATTCCGTAAACTAAAATATGTATTTTATTTTTCGAGATCGAATCCCAGGCTAGTGTATAAAATTCTTCTAGGTGAATAGCTTATAACTGTGTCATGTTGTAAATATTATAAAAATGATTACAATAATAATAATGTCTCTATTATGCATGTGTATAAATCTGTTAGTCCCCATTGGTTATGGTGATTGGCAATCAACACAGGACCCAAACCATAACAGCTAGAAAATTAAAAATTTCACAGTAGTTTCGCCTTAGTACGTAAGTGAGTACCAATACGGGATTTCAGGTCCCCAAGCCCGGCAATGGTGAAATACCGTTGTAGACAATTTTTTGTATTTCATCCCACCAGATTAAAACTCAATTTAAAAGATTTATATGAAAATCCAACAATAACTATCTGCATTTTTTTGTTGGATAATTCCCTGGTCGGAAAATTATTGGTCAAGGTTGTATGGGTAAACGTTTTATTTTCTTGCGATTAGCTTCAAACTCATTTTCAGAGGTTAACAAAAGAAAATAATAACAACGTAATTTTAAAACTTTAGAAAATACTCCAATGTCGGAAAGTTAACTATAACACTTAAGAGTGCTCTAGTCAGACCGGCCCGACTAGGAGATACCCTGAACCCAGCGGCGATCTGTCGTTACATACATTTCAACCCATTTGCACACATACATAAAGTCTCACAAGCGCACACGGCAAGCAGCGCACTTTACTCAGCAGCTGCGCTCGGCCCCCACTATTGAAAATGAATTATTCAATAACTTCTAAACTAAAAGTTCGTTATAAAATTTTTAGGACGTACCAAGAGCATTCAAATCTATGTAAAAACCATACTCTGGCTTGAGTTATTCAAGAATTTATTTTCCATAGTGGTCCCAAGCGCAGCCGATGTGTAAAGTGCGCAGATTAGTTCGTGCGTTTATGTGTGTATTTAGGACTTTGTGAATGTGTGTATGAATGCAAAGAGCTTTAAACGTATGTAACGACAGCTCGGCGCTGTGTTCACAGTATCTCCTAGTCGGGGACGCCCGACTAGAACCATCTTACTTGTTTATATATGGGACGAATGGGCAACACAACAACAGCCACAGAGTGTAGCACCGCACGCCGAGAAATGCTAGTATATAATATAATAATAACATTTTCCAAAGATCAGCCACACTATGTATTTTTGATTTGGGGGATATGTACATACACGTTTGCTTTTATATACATTTAATATTTTATTAAAACATATTGGATATTTACTAAAATTAAAAAATATTCACTGTATGTACATGTATTTGTTGAATCTGGTATATTTTCTCATCGCTGTATATATGGAACACTTTCGCAATTTTCTGAGCTGTGCATGTCATAAATTGGCACTGCAGCGATTTTGTGCCTTGCCTGTTTCAGTCACGGCATACTCACATAAATTTGACATTACGCTAACATAAAGAAAAAATCGCCTTAAGTTGCTTTCAACATCGCATCTTGTATGTAGTGAGTAATGTTTCAATGGCTGCCAACAATGGTAGGAAAGTAATAACAAGTAAGAACGTCGAGGTCGGATACAACCTACTGCGCAAGACTGGGCGCAACTGCAATTGACATGAACTTTATTGCAGGTCATGCAAAATTGGAGTCTCTCTAGCTAAACAGTTAGTGGTATAGATGTTCTGAGGCGTTGAAATTTTTGGACAATGTAACAGGCCCTAAGTAACAGGCCATAAATCGCATAAAGATGTTATTACAAGGTAAACCAAGTATTCCACATTATTTTGCACATTAATGAAAACTTCTTACACTTTTACAGTAGTTAATTTAATTAGTGAACTCTAGTCGTGGCTTTGATCATTTCCAAATGCAGGGATGGAAAAATTGGTGGAAAGGCATGTCGAAACTTTCTTTTGTTTTTTATCTGATCGCTAAAAATATCTGATCTTTCCGTTTCAGCTCATTTTCAAAGATCTTTGTAACACTATTTTAAATGTAGTTGTTATTTTCGAAAATCAATCCCCTTGGGGATTTCTTTGCGGCAGAGCTGACAGTCACAGCCATTGACGGGGTGGGATGTGTTGGAACAATTTCTTGCAAATAGCCGCGTTTGAGCCTTGGCGGCGTGAAACTTGAACAAATTGACTAGAGATATAGGGCATAAAAATGCATAAAAAATACTGTAAACAAAAACTACCCTTTATTTATATATACATATATATGTATATACGATTAAAATATTCGTTATGCGGTTAAAGATTTTATTGGATAAAAAAAATCTTTAGTTCTTGTTGAAAATATGTTTTATTGGGCATTAGGTAAATTATCGATGGGTCATCATTGTTATAAAAACTGTATTTGCTTAGAGGTTAAAAACATGCACAGATTATAAAGAAAAATATAACAGCCAAAAATCTTACAAAATTAACAGACACAGACACACAAAGTTTTGCGAATGATGTACATTCACAATGGTGCTTTGTTTAATTTTCATTTACAGCACCTTGATACTTGAGCTGCTGGCAAACAAAACATCTAGCTTCCAAGAAAGTGGACTCTTGAATTATGAATGTAATATGCATGTCTACCAATTAGGTACGTACTAGAGCCTTCTATTTCTAGGCGCCCTTGTTCACGCCCTTATTCACTTGACAGCAGAATATGGCTGTGCCTACCTTTAAGCACATCTGGGCAGAGTCCATTTGAGGGCGGCGAATCATCTCCGCATAGGCAACGCATCTTGTAGTCATTGGGGTCCTTGACACAGCTTGTACGTTCCATCGTTGAGCATTCATCGTGGGTGCTGCAATCGCGACCTTTGACTGAAACGCAGATAAATACAAGTAATTACAAATTAGTAAACCCATCAGACAAATACTTAAATTATTTCTTATAATTGCCTAACAACGCCCTGGCAATTAGCAGTATATGTATGTATATTCACATCTGCACAACTTTGGGTTCCGCCCACACTTGGGTGACAATGCTCGTGACATGCCGATAATTTGGCTGTATCGCATAGCACTTACCGCTTCGCCCTGCCATAAACGTTGTTGTCATTGCATTTGACTGACTTGTTTGATCAATTTTTGATTTATGCTGGAGTCTACAGCTAGAAAAGCGGTTTAGTTATTTGTACTTAGCTAGTTAGGGTGGCAGACATGGCATGTCATTAGGCGACTCGACTCATGTACGTGTGAGTCATACAGGGCGCTACCGCTCATTTTTCGGTATTAGGACACTACGATTACCGTTTAATATTTGATAGTAAATTTTTATTTGTTTGAATAATAATAATATAATATTGTAGTTTCATTGCCCCCTTTGCGTTGAGACCAAATAAGATTCAGTTTGTAGGGGATATTAAAAAAAACAAAAACAAAAATGCCAGAGATCAACAAATAAAAAAAATTTGACCACCTCATATGCATTCTAAAAGTTTTCTGAAGATGGGATAGTAGTGAAAAACATTTTTACAGCTGTAAGATTACATGTGTATGTGTGTTAGAGATCTATACATTTGATCAAAGGCTAACGCTGGGGTCTTGTCTGGATAATACTGTACTTGTTTTAAGCTTCTTTCTGGATTAGCTGATCAACAATTTGAATGTTTATTTATTCTAATTTATTATTTGGTATTTAAACTTCAAGTTTTACAAATGTATACATATAACAAGCAGAATGAGATTTTACGACCAAAAAATATATATGTGTATGTATTTATTTTTTGATCAGGACTACGAGCTAAGGTGATATAGCCATGTCCGTCTATCCGTCTGATTGTTCGTATAGGAATATCGATTTTTTTAAAAAAATATTATGAATAAAGCAAATAATAGCTGTCTCGGTGGTAGCCCAATTCGCATGCTTCGATCTCAAAGAGTATGAGTATGAGAGAACTGAAAATCCGAAATGCAAATTAAGTAAGAATTAACGAACAATTTTAAAAGTATAATGTACAGGGTATCTCCTATTCGTCCTCTGTCGACTAAAGCAATCTGACTTACTCTGACTCTTAAGCTATGTATCAATACTTAAGATCTATCTGAAACTATAAAAACAATATAGCTCAAAATATAAAAGCAAAGCAACTAAAATAATTATTATTTTGTTGCATTTTAGCTTCTTTGTTACATATAAATATATTTTTATATAGTATGTATAGGTATTTTTAATAAATACTTTAATATATATATACATATATAAGAATATGTAATTAAAACGAAATATTTATTTCATTTAATTTATTTATTTATTTAAAAGAAAAAATTCTTTTCTATCTACTATTATTCCTTAAGGTACAATTTCTTTTACGTCAGATTCGTTTACGAGTTCTACTCACTTATGGGACCTTGCGTGGGCGGCGGTTGATTATTGGTCTTGCCGAATGTAGTCAATGCCGTGGAGCTCACCCCAAAGAGTATGATAAAGACGCCAAAGAGCATAGTCAGGCTGCCACATTGTGTGAAGCGTTTCAAGGGCTGCATTTTAGTGCACTTTCAGTGAGCGTGTGTGGGCAAAACAAGCCGCCAAAAATCAACTATTATATAAATAACTGAAGCGTTTTTACAAGAAAATTCTCACGCACTATTTAAAAGAGTCTAATGTTCTAAGTTAATTTTTCCTCTGAAAGGAAATTAAATTAAAAGTTTTGCACCAAAATTATTTTCGGGGCAAGAAGTGCACAACAAAACAAATAGTTCGAATACGTCGATTTAACAAGATTCTATCCAGTACTCAGATAATAGTTTTTACAAGCAACATTAGATTAGTACACCCTATGTTTCACTCTTTATTTGAAATATTATCTGCATCTGAGTCAGCGAAAGAACGAACCAGTCGCCAGCGCGTTCGAAATTCAAGTGATGAATTTCCTAGCGTACACATAGCTTAAGTTTTGTACCTTAACACACGGTCGGCGGCTCGACGGTTACTTTCTGCTCGCTCACGCTAGTCCCAGGCCTACCCTCGAACCCCGTCCACTCTCAAGGAGCACCGAAATTTGATAAATCCGACAACGAAGTTTGCACACTCTCGCAGAGCTTATGTATATGGGATATGTCTTTGTGGGACATGACTTTACATAAGTATTTGTGCAATAAAAAGCTGATTATAGAATTAAGGATCTTTATTTGTAAAAAGTTTTGCGTAGAGATAACTAAATTTTTGTTTGCAAAAAATACACAGGAAAATGCTACATATATTCATTTATATATAATTCAGTTTTCGAACTTAGAACTTTATTTGCTTCAGTCTTTAGCGATTGTCATTAGATATTTATTGGATATTTCAGCTAGTTTCATCTATAAATTGTAAATGTAAGCCTTGAGGTAGCCTTGTCGCGGGGTGCTTTCTAATTTAAAGCGGACGACATCGATGGTACCAAAATCCCAGGCATGTTTTGAACTGTGCTAGTGCCAAAGCTCGTAATTTGAATTTTTTCGTACTTTCAGCGAATGTATTATTGCATACTTATACATCTGAGTATGTGTATACATACATACATAAGTCAAGCTGTAACGCACTTGTAGTTGCTTCGTGTTGGTTTCGTTAACGAAGATGGATTTTTTTGTTTTGTTTTCGTAGTTTTACCTTCGTGCAATTTTTATTGTTGTTGCGCCAAAGTCGAGGCGGCCTCGTCTCGTCCTCGTCCTGCTGTAACTCTATGTGTGTATTATTATAATGGCGAAGTCATTAGAGCCATTGCATAGCCTAGTTTTGGAAGCTCCGTCTAATACGTGCACAAGTCACACACAACAATAAAGTATGGCATTAGCACGCACAACAACTACAACAACATGAAGAGAAACAAGTTTTGCTAAAACAACATCGAATACTTATTTCGGCCATTATTTGTTTGTGTTTTTTTTTTTGTTGCTTTTCGGGCTGTGCAGGGTTCTAATTACATTTTACTTGCACTTCCACCAATGTTGAGTGGGCGCTTGTTGCTTTCGCAGTAAAAAAAAACTCCCTAGAAAGGTTGCATGCCACGCCCACAACGTTGAAATTGCCAATTTTACAAATTAGCAATTGCATATCGAACAATTGGATTTCACGAACGCATAAACAAGAGAAAATAAAATATTTAAAGGCACATTGCCATGGAACGTGTCAACTTGTGCCTTTTATCAGGGCTTTCATCTAGTTATAAACGATTGTTTTGATCGGTCTGGCAGCAAACCTATTTGCCCTCCACTAAACGTAAGCCATTAAAAGACATTTTCTTTTTCACCCCAAGCAGAAGAAATTAATTTTACACGCACACTAAACATTTGCATATTTATATCCGTAATTTTGAGCTGTGGTTCGATGAATGTATTTTTATTAGATTAGCTTACCCTAATATACAGCAAAAGTACGACAGGATAAAATAAAAGCCTTTGCTCAATTAGGTTTTTATAAAATAAAAGTCAAATCACAAAAGCTTTGATATTCTTATTATTTCCTTTCAAATTTTACGTTGTAGTTATTCGTTCACATTTTGTGCCAATGTACCCTACTCCTTAAGCCCCGACCAGGCAAAATGTGAACTGTATAAATTCGTGCACGGCATACTTAATTAAGTACTAGCAAATTATTTATATATTATTTATATATATGTATACTATATTTATTTGGACGAAAGAACATTTTATACAGACATTCTTCTTGACATTATTGATAAATGTTCTGGCCCAAATCCATGGAAAATTATATAGAAAAATCACGAACTTGCCAAAAGCCAGAGGAATAATCCAACTATTGCGGTGCTGCAGCCATGTGGAGCCATGCCCCGTAATTAAAGAACCATTTCTTTGTCCACAATCTACCTGCCATGTTATTCTTAACTGATGATTAATTAGTGCGACATAGTAGCTAGCAAATGCAAAATGACCAACTGGCGAATATATAATTTTCTCACGAAATCTGTGGAGCTGGCAATGAGCATGCTTAGAAGTCATAATATTTACGCTGTGAAACCGGAACCCAACTCAGCCACATTAACTCTTGAGTGAATGCCAATTTATGTACTTTAATTTGTACTATCGCCAAGTCTAATTGCACTTAGAGTTTGAATGCTCTCTGCCTTACAGCCACATTCTACTTGTACATGCAAGTTTGTTACTGCATGCATATTAAATAAGTATACTGAGATAAACGGCGCTATATACCAACGGAGAAATAAGTGGAACCTTCTCCTGTGTTGTTTGGCATAGTATTTGCTCTTTCTACGCCCGACATCGATTAAACAGGATCCGCTGCGCAGCATCTCTGCTGCAACTACTAATTTCAATGCAAAAGAACAATCCGCTTTCGATGATCTCTTTTTCGATTTGATTTGCCCAAGTATTTTTAGGCAAAGACCTATACTCAGTTCAGATTTTATCCAGGCCCCGAGATGGAGTTAGATGCTCTCCTCTTAAACCTTTTTGGCTACATGTGTGAACGGAAGGTGGACTTGACTTGACTGCGGCAATGGGCCACAAATGGTCTAAGTGAGTCGTGTCTGAGCTTACACATATGATTTTCACTTAAACTCAAATATCTTTACACATGTAAGCTATGCCAAATATTTCAAGTTTTTTGGTGGCAGCTCCAGCTTTTTTTACTCTAAAGGCCAACTTCAACCTTCTGGAAAGAAAGCGCAGAACGTTTGTATTGCATACGTACACAAATGTACATACAGTTCTCATTTTATTGGGACCAGACACTCAGCAGGGCATGGGTCAGTTTTTTGATATTTCGTTTTATTACGTATTCGCAGAAAAGGCAGTTGACCTTTATACTTCCCAAAATAGTCAACAATATTGAAATTAAATATACAAAATGCGAATGCAAATGCGCACGGAATGCCTTAAAAAAGGCCTGTGTAGTAAAGTAAATACACTCATATACATCATTGTCATATGTAGTCCAAGCAAGGTGAATGCTAGAAAATTAATTGGCCTTATCGGTATATATTTCTTTTAATAGGGTTCTATAGAATCTATAGAGATCTATCTCTATCTATCTATCTATCTATCTATCTATCTATCTATCAAAATGAACCTGGAATGGACTATGATTATATTAACTGTATACTAACAGGAATCTAATTAAAGTTAATAAAATAGTAATTAAACTGTTGCCAAAGTTAAATTAAGTTAAATTAAGAATAGAAACATACTACAGACATACAAACATGGCATATGCAGAAAATTTAAAATCTTTAGGGCCGAAATCTCTGTGTGCTTCTTTTATAGCGTTTCTTACGGAATTGATCGGCATTTACTATTTAGCTTCTGTATTTCGCTGGCATATTATAGAATTCTGTTAACCGTCTACCCCCACCGACACATAAGTTAAAAGCAGAGCACCCTGTATGGCAAAGAATATGCAAATTTGTACGTGCGTACCAAAGCAAAAGTGCTAAAGGGCCCAAAACACAAACAGCCCAGAAATCCAAAAATTAGAAGGAAAAAATCAATGCCGCATAGTAAGAAAACTTTGCAACAATTTCAAACAATGCGGTCAGTCGGAGTCCGGCGAGAAGGTTATGGTGGTAGGCGAAAAGCGCGATTAAACCGCGTTGATTGCGGGTTACGAGTTCGTTTGGAAATCCGTTTTGGCCAAGCGCGAGACTTTTATGCAGTATCACGAGCCCCGTGGTGCGCGAAGCTCAGGTGCCTTGGTTGTTGACTCTGTAATGTTGATGACGGCTCAGGTGCACGCAATCCATGACATCAGCAGTGTCCACCAGGTCTGTTGCACGACGCGTACTAGCTAACAATCAGTGTGAGTGCAAAGCCCCTAAGTCGTCTATAAAACCTTACCGCTAACAATTACTTAGGTGACGCGTACAGCAAATGGAAAGGCCTTTATGGGCAGCCCAACCCACTGGTATGCCAATAATTAAGTGTGCCCTGCAAAAAATAATAAAGAGGCCCTTAACATTCCAAAGCCCAGCTCAGAATGCAACAATGTTATTGTAACCCGTATCCACGTTGGCATAAAAAAGAGGTATACGAGAAAAAAAATCAAGCTGAAAATTGGAGAACTCTACACACAAACTCCACTAAGTTTTTACTAGCAGTCGTCAGGCTCTCAATTCATTTTTCACGGTACCATTATATTGATATTGATTGATTTATAATTGAAGTTTAAATTAAAGCTGTCCGCACTCATTTGGACGAATGCTGTATTATTAAAACCAATTATACACCCCACCCAAAAAACTGGCACAACAATACCAAACCTGTCGAATTTCTTGCTGCAGACTCTTCAAATGTAAAATGTGAATTGCAAGCAATTAAAGAACCGACACCAAAAGGGTAAACGACAATAAAGAATATTGCAGTAACATTCGGTGTAACCGACTACTGATAACCATGTTTGTCTGATCTCGAAAACAATAAGAGCCAGAGATTCAAAATCTGAAGATAATGCATATTGGACGTAGATGTACTACCGGAAGTGCATTCAATTGGCCCAACTATACTAAGCAAGGGCTTGTTAATGCGTGGACACATGCCAAATGCCATCCACCTCCCGCCCGACTGACCGAGGGGCGATGACAGAGGAGTAGAGTTTTAAGACTAGGTATAACTAGCATTACTTACAATGTGGAGTAGCTATAATAATAAATAAATAGAATAAATATAATATATTTAGAGCATAAGATCCGACATGGGTTATGGATAGCATAGTTACTACTACAAGTTTGAAGAGAAAGTGGTGAAAAATTCGTAGTCTTTCTGCTCGGAACTTCAAAACTAATCTGGCTGATCAATTCGGAAGAATCAATTTGCCCATTAACTAGTTTGTGTAAGAAGATTACACCAAGCATGGTTCTACGATCAGAAAGAGAGGGAAGATTTAATAATAAAAGCCTACCAAGATAAGAAGGCATGCGTGTATTAGGATTCCAGTTATAACCCTGGAGGGCAAAGAGCAGAAATTGTTTTTGTGCGGATTAAATTATATTATGATGAACCTTGTATTGGGGACTTCATATACAGGATCCATACTCAAGAATTGGACGGACAAGTGAAGTATATAGTAACGTAGGGATCGTCAAATTCATTCGACCAGAGCTAAATGAAACCCAGGACACCAAAGGCTCGATTAGTAGCAGAAGAAATATGCTTGTCAAACTTAAGCTTGGGATCTAAAATGATAACAAATCATCAACCGATTCAACACGATCAAGTTGCTTACTATTAATAAAATAATTATTCAAGAAGGGCGTTAGCCTATAAAAAGAAGTTAATTTACACTTAATGCAATTAAGATTTAATAAATTTACTTGACACCAGGTTTGAATTGCAATCTTTGACCAGATAAAAAATTAGAAGACGTCAATTTTTTTAAAGCATATACATATTTGATATTTTTATATATTATATACATATCTACACAGATCAAGCATATTTGACTTTTTGGAAACCTTCCCCACAGTTCACATTTGGACTCTATATTTAAGTCATGCAAAGTATAAAAACCGGAAGGTAAACTTGAAAGTTACTTAAGAATAGGGAGCAGTGACTTGCAAAGTGTGTTTTTGTGTGCGATTTTCTGAGTGAAAGATCAATCAGTAGCGCTTAGCACAGAATCAATACTGCAAACATGCCTGCATTGGAAGGGCCAGTACGATTTATAATGGAAATTACAATTACTTTCAAGTGCCGATGATTGCATTTCAAAACTTATAGGTGAATTGTACAGCATGTATAGCATCGATCTAGAGCATTCGTTGTCGTTTCGCCGAAAGGCATTTTCGAACTCTATTTTAATACTCGTTCACGAAGTCAAAAGAGTATATTGGGTTTGCGCAGTGCCCGTCTTGCTGTCCACCAGTCCGCGTGTCCGTATAAACGCAACTTTTTCACCGTTACTGCAGGGACCTTGGAATTTGAGATAAAGCGGTAAGATTTTTGACTACGCCCATTGCTGGCATTTTAAATCGATTTAATTAATATATCTCCGTCATTTAAAGTTGCTGATGATGCCCTCTAAAATCGTTTTTTTGCAACGGTCACTCACGCTCCTACAATATAGAAAAATCGGCGTCATATGACGAAACACCACTTTAAAAATATTTAAAATGGTGATTAATTTTTAATTTTTAAAATTAGGTATTTTTTAGTGATTTTTTCGGAAGTGACCTTACATTTTTGATCATTATTCAAAAATGTCACAATAGATTTGAAAAATCTTTACGCTTCATGAAAGCTAGTGAATATATCTATTAATTAGTCATAAACAATTTTGGATTTAAATGATTTGTGTTTTAATTATATATTTTTGAATTAAGAAAATGAATTTTTGTGCTGTATTTTTTTAAAAAATTTGTTCTTTTAAATTCAAGGAAAAGTCGAAAAATGTTGTATTTTGTTTCTCACCCGTGAATTTACATAGTTGGATTCATTAAGTGTCGTTTAAGATACTAATCATTAAAATCAATGGAAAGACGGATGCGATTTTACCATTTCAGTGAATCATCCCTAAGTCGCATTTTCAAATTCACTCATAAAAGTCATGGGATAAGCAGGCTATCCACATGCGATTATGAGCACGAACTTGGCTCGGCTCGGCGGAATGTTCGACGTTAGTGAAGGTGTTCGCGAACAGATGGCAGTGTTGTTGCTTTTGGTCTGCTTTACTAAAGCAATACTCGCTCATCTACTTACCTAATGTGAATGAATTCTGATGTACAATGGCTAATCTGTTTGAATGTTTCACATATAAAAAGCATCAGTGGAAGGTGTGCTGTGATTTGCAAGATACAGCCCTGTTATCTGGATGGCCAGATGGTTATAAAATATATTGCTACTTTCTCTGCCTCTGGGGAAGTCGAGCTCGTCATGATCATTACTCAAGGAAGGATTGGCCAAAACGAGAAGCACATACTTTAGGAAATCATAATGTTAACAAGTAAGCTCTAGTCGGGAGTGCTCGACTAGGAGATACCCTGAACCCAGCGGCGAGCTGGTGTTACATACATTTAATTAAACCCCTCTGCATTCATACACACACACAAAATAACACATACAACTATTAATGAACGCGCTTCGCGCTAGCTTTCAATATTTGCATAAAAATACAAGTAAGAACGTTGCAGTCGGGTGTAACCGACAGCGGAATACTCGTTCACGGTGTAATAACAGGGAATACATGTAACCTAGCATTATGGGTACACACAAAATATAATAAAAGAGTATAAAAAACAAAAAAGGAATTTGTCTCCACGCAGCCTCGAACCCAGGCCTACCGCACAGTTAACACGCAGACCCCGAGTCAGACACCAACGCCACCAACTTTTCAAACTCATGTGTGACGAAATTTATTTTAAAGTATTTAATAAGAATTATATGACAAATTCTAACAGAAAGCAAAAAGAATATAATTTTAAGAAATTGTTATGAACTGGAAAAAGTTTGAATTATTAGAAGAATCAGCCTTTACGTCAAGAGCGGAAATTGAACCCGACCACCATCGATCACTTGTATTGTGACAAAATTCAACATAAATGCTAAGAAATTAGTTTTTTTTCTCATACATATTTCTTAGGCAATCATTTGTTTGATAAAAAGAAAATAGTTAAATTTTATTCCAATAATCATCTGTCATATTACTTTGTCCAAGAGTGTTTACAGATATAATAGAATAATTAATTAGAAATAATATTTTTAGCTGCATTGTATACTACAAGTTGTGACAAAACTCAGCTCAAGTTATATGACAAGTGCACAATCAAAAACAGCCGCATACAAATTCTAAGAATACGTAAAAGTTTGGCAACTAAACGCCATCTACCAACCAGTGGTCACTGACCACTTAATGTGACAAACTAATTGAACAGTTATCCAACACTATTCTATTGAAACCAAATATTAATTACCAAAGTATGCAATAGAGTGCGCTTGATATGTTTCACTGGCATCATTGATGTTGTGCACATATATAAAACTCAACTCAAGTTATATGATAAATGCACAATCGTGCACATATATAAAACTGAACTTAAGTTATATGACAAATGCACAATCGCAAACAGCCGCACACAAATTATAAGAATTCGAAAAAATTTAGCAACTAAGCGCCATCTACCACTGACCACTTAATTTCCCATGTAACAAACTAATTGAACAGTTATCCAACACTATTCTAATGAAACCAAATAATTAGCACCAAAGTGTGCAATAGATGGCGCCAGCAATGTTGCACTATCATCATTGATGTTGTGCACATATCGAGTTTTGGACATTATGGGCACGCTAGTCGGCGTAGCCAAAAAAGTTTGAATGCGATCTTTAGAGGAGGTCATCAGCAATCTGTCGGTATGCATCTAGCTTTAAAAGTGAGGGATATATATTGATTTAATCGAATTGCCACGCCCACCGTGGGCGCAACTCGAAACCCTTAAAATTTTATCTGACGAGGATATACACGAGTATAAATTTTAAATTTCAAGTCTCTAGCTTCAATAGCGGCGAAAAAAATTGCGTTCATACGGACGGACAGCATGACGGACATGGCACAAACCCAATATACTAGTTTCACTTCGTGAACGAGTATAAGAAGGATCAACTTCTTCTGCTTATGCTTTAGGAGGATCTATAATCGAAAAGTTAAAGTCTCTAGCTTTTGTAGTTTTCGAGATCGCTGCGTTCATATAGACGGACATACAGACAGACGGACGGATTCAGCTCGCCGTCCTGATCAAGAAAATATGTACGTTATAGGGTCGGAGATGTTCTGCCTGTGACATATATTTGCACAAAACCACTATACCCTTTTTACCCATTTTCAATGGGTTCAGGGTATAAAAACTGCAAAAAACAAGTAAGATGGCTCCAGTCGGGGTGCGCCCGACTAGGAGATACCCTGAACCCAGCGCGAGCTGTGATTATATACATTTATTTAAACCCGTCTGCATTCATACACACGACTCCACAGCCGCACTTCGCAAAATAAAATAAAAATAAATAGCATAAATTAAAGCTATAATTTGTTTTAATTTGAACTTTAGAACATTTATATATTGCCGAGCAGCCTATTAAACCAAATTTGTGGGCTGTGGCTCTTATACATAGTTTCTTAGATATGCCTAAGCAGCTGTGCTCGGCCCGCAATATGGGAAGTTAATTCTTAAATATCTTCTAAACTAATATTTACTACAAATTTGTAATTTATTATTCCGTGAACTGATTTTGATGAAATTTTTATTTAATTTAAACTTTTGGTAACAAATGCAATCAGTTGTTCCATACAAAATCAAAACAAAGCGGCAGTGGCCAGTCCGCTATCAGTTGTCTGGAAACACAGATATTCAAAGTGAATATGCTGATTTAATATATATTCAATAAATATTAAAAAATATATAAATATTATATAATATTATAAAATTTTAATTTTTATTAGTAAAAAAAACCATTGGGTTGTTTCTCACCTTAGAAAAATTTTTAAAGTGATTGTTTCTCATCTGTGTCCCCATATGTATCCGAAAAAGAAGGTTTGGTAAGCAACACAAATTCAAAATTTGATTTTGTTAGCTAATGTAATAATTCTTAAGTTGATTAATAGGTGGCGTTGCTGTCTAACACGCGGCTTCGGTTTGCGATAAGTGTCCTTGGTTTGAGACCACCCAAAACGTTGTTATACCCTGAACCCATTGAAAATGGCTAAAAAGGTTATAATGGTTTTGTGCAAATGTATGTAACAGGCAGAAGGAGGCTTCTCCGACAATATAAACTATATGTATTATTGATCAGGTCGGCCATGTCGGTCTGTCCGCCTGTATGAATGCAGCGATCTCGGAAACTACAAAAGCTAGAGACCTACGCTTTTCGACTATAGATTCTCATAAAACTTACGCAGAGCAAGTTTATAATTTATATATTGGGTTTGTGCAATGTCCGTCATGCTGTCCGTCTGTCCATATGACCGAAATATTTTTCGCCGCTATTGAAGCTAGAGACCTGAAATTTGGAATATATACTAGTGTATACCCGCGTCAGATAAAGTCTTAAGGGGTTAGGGGTGCGCCCACGGTGGGCGTGGCAATTCGAGTACATATATTTATCTCCCTCACTTTTAGAGCTAGATGCATAAAATGTATACCAACAGATTGCTGATAAACATCTAAACATCGCACCAAAACTTTTTTGGCTACACCCACTATTGCGCCCACAGTGTCCAAAACTCGATATGTGCATAACATCAATGATGATAGTGCAACATTGCTGGCGCCATCTATTGCACACTTTGGTACTTATTATTTGGTTTCATTAGAGGAGTGTTGGATAACTGTTCAATTTTGTCACATTGGAAATTAAGTCACATGGGAAATTAAGTAGTTAGTAACCACTGACTGGTAGATGGCGCTTAGCTGCCAGACTTTTTCGTATTCTTAGAATTTGTGTGCAGCTGTTTGCGATTGTGCACTTGTCAATTTGAGTTGTTTTGTCACAACTCGATCAACTGGTTGTGTGGTGGTGTAGTATAAAATGAAGCTACAATTTTTATTTCTAATTAAATATTATATTATACACTCTTGGACAAAAATATGACAGATGATTATAGGAATAAAATTTAACTCTTTTCTTTATGAAACAAATGATTGCCTAAGAAATTTCAGAAAAAAAAAAAACTAATATCTTAGCATTTGTATTGAATTTTGTCACACCAAAAAACGAGTGATCGACGGTGCTCAGGTTTGATTTCCGCTCCTAATGCAAAGGCTGGTCTTGATTCTTCTAATAATTCAAAGTTTTTCCAGTTCATAACAATTTTTTAAAATTCTATTCTTTTTGTTTAGTTTTGTTGTTGTGTTGTTTGCGCAATGTCTATCTTGCTGCCCGTCTGTCCCGCCGATATTTATGCTTGAATTGGAAAAAATTTCAAAATCTATATTTTCCAAAATATTACTAATTAAGACTGTTTACAACTATTTTTATATGTTATTATACTGTGAGAGAGTGCATATATACATAATATATACATAATATATACATATATATATATATATATATATATATATATGTATATATATTGTATGTGATTTATAGCAGCAGTAGGAAGAACGCCTTGCATTCGGTTGGTCTATTTATTTCCATTTTTTGCGGCACGTGTTGCAAATTTATACGAAACTAGGCAGTTCCGTTCCTATGAACAAAATGAAATTACCTCAAACGGCATAATTATCATAACCATTGTGGGTGCTAGGCTGGAATGTCATATTTCGTACCAATATCGATGAAGACTTTTTTGGGTCGGCTAATTATCGAGGTGTACACATTACAAAAACTAACAAATTACTACAGGTACAGTTCGAGATAATTATTCGGGCAGAAGCATCAATTACCTATCGAATACAAAGCATTTACAACGAAGAATGTTGAAG
Organism: Drosophila colorata; assembly: GCA_035041545.1. Taxonomy (NCBI): domain Eukaryota; kingdom Metazoa; phylum Arthropoda; class Insecta; order Diptera; family Drosophilidae; genus Drosophila; species Drosophila colorata. Next base: position 1,757,419 of record JAWNLD010000680.1, on the reverse strand, counting down.
AAACCGAACTATTGCCACGTACCAGTTATGAGTATACCGTAAGAAATATATAGTGTTTCCTCTATATTTAATATATTTTTCGTTTGTTAGATATTGTATTGAATTGGGGCATACAGACGATTAACTCAATATTTCTAATTTGACAGCTGCGAGTTTGACAAGTTCGAATTCGATAAATTCGAGCTATGCTCAGAGTCCGATGACTGTGGAATATTTGTTGGCTGTTGCGGTTGCTGTTGAGGATTGTGTAAATGATGGGGTTGTTTCGATTGAATGGCAGTGCCTGATTCATAGTTAATGCGTATCCATTGGCCCTCACTGTTTTCTTTCCATAGAGATACATTGTTATCACCACCAGTGACAGCTAGAACATTGCCCGTGGTGGACCAGGAAATACTCCATACAGCATCATCGAACGTATGCAATACACTCGATGTCCATTGTGACAAATCGGCATTGCTGCTCCATATGATTACATGGCGATCTTGCGAGGCCGAGGCTATCTGCAAGCGTGGCAACCCAATTGATGGAGCCCATGCCACATCACGCACCCAATCCGAATGTGCTTCGAGACGGTGCTCCTCTACCCAACGATCGTTGTCATCACGCCAAATCTTGACGAGATTATCGCAACCACCGCTGACCAAACGCTTAATAGTTGCATTGCGCGAAGTGACACGCTGATCAAAGGTCGGATCCGATGCCTGTGCCGGGCACCAGGAAACTGCATTCACTCCAATTGTATGTGCATTCGGTATTTTCTTGGCATCCCAAACACCATACTCCGTGTTACACGTTAGCACAGAAATAGAGCCATCAGAGCTAGCACATGCAAGCACTAGACCGTATTCGGCAGGCGCAAAGTCTACCGAGTTGACCGAGGAGTCGTGGTTGCTGTATTCATATCTGAAATGGGGCAATGGGGAAAAATAAGTGAATATGCACTACTTCTTGCACTGCTGCAGATAACGACATCAGCATAGAAAAACACGTACATATATACATACATACACACATGGACACGCATTCATTACACACTATTACACGGAACAATCACAACACTCACAGCTTAGTCCAATCTCTAGGCGTAGTTGACTTCCATATAATTACTTTGCGATCATAGGAGCATGATGCCAAGATGTTGCCAAACTTCGGATGCGCCCATGCCACTTGCCACACTGGGCCCTGGTGTCCTTTAAGTTCGGCAAGCGCCTTGTTGTTTTTGCGCGAGTGAAAAATTCGGACGCTGCCATCTGAGGAACAGGTGGCCAGCAGCAGTCCGTAGAAGTCCAGCGCAGCATGGTGGACCATGTCCTCATGTTCTGTGTCGATTTCCTGTAAAAGGCTCACCATTTTGAGTGCTCTACGCCCAAATAAAATATAATTAAAAGGAAAACTTGTATTCTCCGGCTGGCTAGCACTTGACGTGGAACATGAGCCGCAATCGAAATAAGACTCGACTGCTAAACTATCGATGTTTTTACACTATCGATGTTGTTTTTTTGTTATATTAATGAAATTTTCATACTCATGATTATTTAATTCTTTCCTCGTACTTAGCATAATATAATCTTTAATTCTCTAATATCATAACTTGCAAATTTACAGGAGTATTTTTTATATAAAAGTTTATTATTATTGACATCAATTCACGATACTTTTGCATGCCATTGGTATTTTTTAAAAGTATTTTTATTTTTAAAAAATATAAATTTTGGTATTTGAATTAGAAATTTGGGATATTTTAATGTTAACATTATGCTGTCACTCTGTTGCGCACTTGACAATTTTTCACACACACAATTCAGGAGCATTTGTAAAAGAGAATAAGGTAATAAAAAACACATAAAAGTAATGAAAAGTTATAAAATAAACTGTGGTAGAACCACACGGAACGAGTAAACATACTAATACCGTTTTAGCAAGTATAAGCTGTGCAAAAACAACATGTATTACATAACCTTTTAAGGTTACCAAATTGTTGCCACCGAAGGAGATTAACGCAGTTCCACCGCTTTACAGATGCTGTCACAGTCAATTTTAACAGGCGTCCGAGTGCTGCGCACCGAGGCGCGTCGGAACATTGCCATTATCGCCCCAGCTTTGAACAAGGCGTCCGATCCCATCCAGCAGCTATTTCTGGACAAAGTTCGCGAATACAAGCAAAAGAGCGCGTAAGTATCCAATGAAGCCAGTTGAGCATTACATCTAAACTCATCTTGATTGCAGTGGTGGCAAGCTGGTCGACTCTAATCCTGAAATTGAACGGGAGTTGAAAACCGAACTGGAGCGTGTTGCCAAGCAGTACGGCAGCGATGGAAAGACCGATATGCTTAAATTCCCCGAATTCAAGTTCCCGGATGTCAAGATTGATCCCATTTCGCAAGGGGCCAACTAGACAGAAATTCGTATGATTTCGTTAAATTGTTTTAAGTTATTCTCAATCAGAGGGCTGCTTGAATGAACTCCAATCAACCAAGCGACTAAAAAAGCACAGCAAATAAATCATAAAAAGAGATTGGAAAAATGTGAAGCCATGTATCGTGTCGTATAGTTTTGGGTCAATGTCTACTGGCAGCTCCATAAGGTTTAAATGTTTTATTGTCTTTATGATGGTTGTTTCCTCGCCTGTTCTCCTGTTTGTTTTTAATCGCTACACTTATTGAAAATATTTTCAATGGGGTATAATGAAGTAATGTAAGTAACTGGCAGATGGAGACATGAACCATCCCATTTAGTACATATATTCAAACTCGCGCTGATACGATCTAGCCATATCCGTCTGTAAGAAAGCGTATATAGCGAAGACTAACAGCTTAATACTATAGGTATAAATATTCGAAAAGTGATTTCTATAGAATACAAAACAAGTCTTTTGATTGCTCCTATTCTCTCAACACAGGCTCGGTTTGTTAACATATCACAGAGCTATCGGCACAAAATTTGATATTTTTAAAATTCCAAGCCACATAATATGAAAAAACTAAAAGCTTCAGAGTTGAATTTGTTCTTTATTCCCAGCAGCAACTACAGCTCAATACGGACATCGCTTATTCAACGTGAATTGTCAAATGTACAACAAATTCTTGTATTTGTTGTTGTTAAATTGACAACTAAGCCATACAATAATTGTAATTGGGACTGTGGCCAACGAAAATACATTTAATAGGTGGAATTGCTGCTTCCCTTTTCAGTAAAAGCCCCATCAATACAAATGTAATATGTTTCCTAAGGAAATAATTTGTGTTCTTACATACTTATTCATACATCTATTTTTTTTCTTTTTTTTTAGTCATATGGAATATATTGTTGCAGTAAACTATCAACCCAGCTTACTTTTTTTTTTTAATTTTGCTGGCCTCTACTCTTTTGGCTCAAACAAATACTCCATCCATACTCTGGCCTAGAGGCCTGTGGAACCCGCTGGCTTTGGCTAGTGAAAAAATAATATTGTTTGATTTCTTGGCTTTGGTTACTTTATTTTTTAATGATTGGTGTTTTTAAACAATGAACAAATCGATTTGTGGCCCTAGTTTATGTGCACATCTCTGAGGATTTAACGGCTTACTAAGAATTTAAATTCCTCCAATAAACTGATTTGTAAAGTAGATAGATAGCTAGCAAATACTGAGTTTAGTATTAGCTGAAAGAATGATAATTAAACTATTAAATTATTATTAAAACAGCTTTTTATTTTAAAACCAAAATATTTAATCTTCCTAATCAACCAAACACTTGTCTTTACACAACAAAACCATTAGCTCCAATGATAATTTCTTCTCTCAAAAATATTGAGCATACCTAAGTTGCGCTTTTGTATTGAAAAATTGAAAAAATTGAATCGAACAAAAAATCGCAAAACTTCGAAACCTAGTAAAAAAAAATCCAGATAAAAATCGTATAAATACGCCGCATAGCTTCGAAAGCGCATAAAAAATTAAATATCCGAGTCAGAGCATTTAAAATTTGGAGTCTCGAAGTTTGGTTTTTTAAGTTGCTGTATACCATACGTAGATCAAGTTTACTGTCAATTCGTTTTCCTAAAATAGTTAAATAAAACATTTTTGACCCGGAGAATATTCAGAGTCAATAAAAGCTAGAGACACCACGTATGGAATACACAGACTAGGAATGTTTAACTTTTTGGATATTACCCCTAAGTTGAAAACTTATTTTGAGAGGATTAGCCTTACACTTTGCTTGTATACACACTTTGATCACATATTTAAGCTCTGAACTTTTCATTAAGATCAAAGTTATTCAGATTTGTACTTAGTGCGGCTAAGTAAAGAGTAAAGAAGGAGCAGCAGCATGTGTGTCTGTTCATTGTTAGTTTAGAGAACTAGACTAGGACACGACTAGAACACGGTTAATTACGGTTTTTACTTTAGGTGGCTTAGTAATTTATAATTACGTGACATTTTGCTTATACAATTTTGAATCAAAAAACAAAGTTACTGCTATAATTATTACTGATCCAATTATCTGCCCTCTTTACATTTTGATGCACATTGAAGGGACATTAGACTATGAGAGCATGCCTTGCATGCATTATGTGAACCAAATGAACACTTTAAAAACATAATTTATTTCATATTTTGCGCTTGGCCCCCGTTATAGCAACTTAATTCTTTAATAACTTCTAATCTTAACAAAAGTATTCAAATCTATGTACAAACCAAAGCGATTAAAGTTTTTTTTTTTTGGTGAGAAGGGGAGGTATCCAAATTCCTGATCTGTGTCTGCTTTCCGAGATCATAATGAACTAAATTTCTCCCAGATATGCTAAAAAAAACCAAATCTTAAAATCGATTTTAATCGATATCAATGAAACTATAATCGAATAGTTTAGCTCTCTATTTTTTGTAGTTTCCGAGATCGCTGCGTTCATAGCGAAGGGCAGACGGAAGGACGGTCAGAGGAACATGGTTAAATCGACTCAGTCGTCGTCCTGATCAAGAATATATATATTTCATTCTGCCTGTTACATACATTTGCAAAAAACCATTATACCCTTTTCACCCAGTTTTAATGAGTTCAGGGTATAATAAACGAGATAAATACAAGCTCATTTCAAGCCTAAAAAACTAAAACTATTCGGAAATTCCAAAGTGCAGACTTGTGTATTTTAATAGGTACAAATGCAAGTAAGGATAGGATAGATAGGAGTACAGGGTATTTTAAAGTCGTGTACTCTCGACCAGAGCAGTCTGGGTTAAACTTTCATCTTTGATGATTAACAGTTTCATGGAACTTTCCTGAATGTGTTTATTAAATAACACTGAATTTTATGGCCTTTGACAAAGACAAATTAATATCCACACCCTTAGCTGGTATGCGACCCCGGGTCGTCGTTGTCACTTTGACACGGTTGTATATTTAATAGCCGATTCCGGGAATATAAAGAAATGTGTTTTATATATTGTAATGTGTGATACTTCCTTCTGTTTTATAATTTCTAAGAATATTTATTTTCCAATATTTGTGAGTACAGGGTATTACAACTTCAATGCATTCTGTATGCTTACACTTATAGCTGAAAGTTAATAGGCAAGCTTTACTTAACATCCCACCCCTCAAAAGCTCAACAAGATCAAGGCTGGATTGTAGTAAATATTTGACGAGGCTCTGTCTCTATTTGTTCACGTCGCCACGCTCTGTAGTAGTTCCATTTCAACCGCTTCCACGAGTGCGTCAACGGGTGGGCATTCGATCTCAGCTCACTTAAATTTATAAAAGCTTCGCAGTAATAACTAAATAGGAAGCGAGTAATTACCATGATCATACTAGGGCCGCTGTACGCGGTGTGCATATAAGAGTGGCGCATAATGCCTACAATGTTCAATGTTGTGCCGAATGTTTTGCATTATACGAAAATAAATGCTATTATGAAATAGTTGTGAATATTATACATATGTAAATATGTTTTACTCGTACAAAAATACGAACAAACATATGTGGAATTATGAGTGTACTTGCTTATATACGTACCTACATACATAAATGCACATTCATTTTATGAGTACGTTTGATTCATGTGTAGAATGCAAATGAATGAATCAAGTGTTATCTATCCAATAATAAACGTTAGCAATCGAACATTCACATAACAATTTGAACAAACATTCATATGTGTGTACATGTGTATATAGAAACAGTAGACATCATATTGACTGTTAGATTAATTTAGATACGTTTATTAATGTTTGTAGATTGTGATATTTTGGATTCTTAACATTCTTGATATGTACATACATACTTACCCAAAAATACTTAAAATTACAATTACATCGGTTAAATAATTTATTTTTAAGTTTTTTAACAAACAAAAAAATTAAATTAACAAATCGACATTTGTTAAAAAAATATTAATTTTTATTTTTAAAAATAAATAAATTAACCTTTTAACTTATTGTATTAGTATTACATTTATTTTGAGGATTTGTTTTTAATAAGCAATTCAGATTGTGTAAAATGAAACGGTTAAATAACACCAAGCTGATGCTATTACACAAAATTCAATATTTACACACCACGTGATGCAGTTTAACATTACAATGTTATTAAATATCTAAATTATCTAATTCTACTTTATATTTTGTTTAATGTGTTTATTTTGATCTTTATATTCAGTAATACAACAAATATATTTTACTTCTAATATAAATGATCCGCCTTTAAAGCTGATTTACTGTCAAGTGTCAAAGATAAAATTCACAGCAAAATAATCAAAGAACTAATAACATAATAACATAAATACAAATTCCTAAATTACATTTCAATAATATATGTAAAAGAAGCATAATGACATTATACATAATTGGAATATTATTCCTCATATTTGCTGCAAACGGCGAAGCTCAACAGCAGTTAATCAGGTATTTATTTATTGGGTTGAATTTAATAAAGCACTTCTTTAAAAATTACGCAATTAGAACAAGTAAGAGTGCTCCACTCGGGAGCACCCGACAAGGAGATTCCCTAATCCCAGCTGTGAGTGTCGCTATATACCTTTGGATTCATACACATATACACAAAAAAAAAAAACACATACACACACCCACATAACCGCTGCTGCGCCCACACTATGGAAAATTCTTGAATAACTTCTAAAAACTATCAAAAGTATGATCGTTATGAAATTTTCAGGACTTAACAAGACCATTGAAATCGATGTACAAATCAAAGCGCAAGTCTGTAGTACTTGAATTGCGTTTTTTTGATATTTGGGGCAAGTGGGGGGAGGCGTCCAAAATCCAACATTTTGTTATCTGCGCTTACTTATCGAGAACATAATAAACCAAATATTTTAGATCTAGCTCTTATAGTCCCCAAGAGATACTAAAACAAAACCAAGTCTTTAAACAGATTTGTATCACATTTTCTATTTAGTATCATATTAAGGAATATGTGGGCCTAAGAACATATGTAAATAATTAAAAAAATTATTTCTATCTTTTTTAGTTAAAAAAAACTTTTGTAGATGGGCACCAGTGCACCCATTAGACATCTATCCTTTTTATTCTGTGTGATCATATTCTGTAAAGCAAATATTCGATCATAGTTCTTAATTCCACAGTCGTTTTTCTGTAATGTTTTCTTTGCTTTTCAGAGTTCGCCGTGATGCGGAGAACATAACAATGCATAAGAGCAGTTTTGAAAAGGACGACGTCGGCTGGACTAATATCGATGCCGAAGTCGATGTGGTGACGCCAATGGTGCTCTCTCACCTTCAAAAGCTAGGTATAGAACATTTAGATCTTCCAGACATGAAAGAGAGCATTTCTATTGTAAGTTTGACCTAATGTTAACGATGATGTATCCTGTATAATTCACTACTTTCTTTAGAAGCCTTTATTCATAACTTATGAGGCCGGCCTTCACCTAAGCAATGGGATTGTATACAATCTTGCAGGCATACAGAGACACAAAAATGCATTTATGACATATGAAGGAAAATCGTTCTTGAGTAAATTTTATTTAAAAATCAATAAGCTTCAGGTACGTAAGGCAATATATACGTATATTTTCGAAATATTACCTCCACTTGGGAAAAAATTGTGTGGTTTGTATGAAAATCAAGCCTACGTAACTTTGGGGTCGGATCATCGAACTAACCAGCTGAAAGTTGAAGACACAATAAGGTAGCAGAAGCTGGAAAAATATGTTCAAAAAGTGAAAAGTGTATATTGGATTTATTCAATGGCCATCGTACTGTCCGTTTTTCTGTCTATCCGCAAAAACGCAATTTTAATTCGCTGCCATTGTCTAGAGATTTAAAATATATACTCGTGTATACCCGCTTTGGATAAAGTGTTCAGATTTTATGGCTCATTCACTGGAAGCGTGGTGAATCGCGAAATTCTGTATCCTCTAGAGCTAGAGTTGGAGTCATACAATAGATTACTGTTAACTTTCTCTAAAGATCGAGCCATGCTAATATCTTCGAGGTATTCTTAGATCGATTACGCAGACAAACGATCATGGCCCAATCGATTCGACTATTTTCAATGACCAAGAACCTACATAGTTTATAGTTTATATAATAAAGTTATAGTTTTTAATGGGCCATAGAACTATCTTCACATGATTAAAAAATGTTTACGTTCAAAACATGAGGACAGTAACTAGATGTCTTGAAGGATATGCCCAAGTTCATTGTACTTATGTTACCTATTGGTACGCATTTAAATTAAACATTAAAATAAATGTTTTAACTATATTTTCATTGATTTCTTCATAGTTTGAATATAACTTTTTGCTAAAGTTAATGGGAATTGAGGGCTACGGAAAGGTGATTGGCTCATTAGATGACACGATCGTTTATGCTGAGCTCGCTGTTAATGTAATTAATTCACAACTACATCTTTACGACTTTCGCATAATTGAATTCAGGTGCTGTACTATTATTATTATTACTATTATTATTATTATGTACTATTATAGTAATACATACATACATCAAATAACTAACATATTTTCCATAACAGTAACATTCACGTACAATTGGATCAAGCTCGATTAATTCGAGAATTAACAGGAATTATTCTAAGTCCTATAACAAACCTGTTTAAGGATCGAATTACAACATCAATTGCTGATGGACTTAAGGAACAAATGCAAACGGTTATGGATGATTTTAACAACGAGGACCCCTTGGAACTACGTAAATTTACAAAAAAATTAATATCCGGTATAACAGGCTCCTCAGCCGAAAATATGGAATAAGTGTAGTCATATTACAGCTAAAAAGAAGTTCGGAAAAAAAATGTATAACGTTATTATGTTTAATAAATAAAATCTTTTCAAACACAATTTTCCTATTCATAAATATATTTTTTTTCGATTAGAATTAATAGTTATTATCACAGTTATGTCAATTTGTCCTTCTGTATGTTTGTCCGCCTGCCTATCTGAGACCGTAAAACAGCACCGATTAAATTATTTATCAATTATCTACACTCATGTGCTTAAAATATTTCAAATAAACCTCTGCCTATTTATAATTGTGATAATCAGGTCCCAATATCATAATATCTAGTCTCACACCTGAATTTAATCGCATTTCCGTTGCTAAATTCTATTAGCCCTGTTAGTTACGTTGTGTTAGTTTTTCCATTTTTCTACGACACTAAACACTTACAAAACTATTTAATCTGTCCTATTAAAATTGTTGGTCATAGATAAAAAATAAGTGGCTTTCCAGCTTTGTAATCCCCAGTTAAATATTTATGCGTAGTAATAGAAATTTGTGTATTTCCAAATGTGAATGTTTATTAAGTAGATAACATATACAAACATGGGTTTTTTAAACGAAAGTAACCGATTCGACGATACCCTGGGACTAGTTTAGTCTATCCTAAGTCCGTACTAATGCACGTCAGTACAGACGTATAACTCTGTGCTGATTTCTTCATGTAAAAATTATATTCATCCGTGTCATTTCAATAACTTTAATGTTTTCGACTGCTATGTAAATTTTTGGATATAGTAATAAATGCTTCGGCATACCGAATATAATGGATTATTTCTACAGATGGATACATCAAACGTTAAAATAAACTTAATTTTGAATATGGTATCTGAAGTTTTTATAGATTGTCGCTTTTATTATTATCAAATAAACAAATTGATAAACAAAGAACAAATAGCTAGATCGACTTGGCATTTTATGCTGATTTTTATGTCTTATTTTTGATTTTCATGTCCAATTTGATTTGCGCAGAGTACTATTATAATTCATAACATATCACAACTAGAATTGGCAAGTGAAAGAACTTTATGGCCAAATGAAACTATGGCGGAAGCTGGTTGCATAGAGGACAGATCACAAAATATGTGACATTGATTATCTTTCGAGCCAGTCAATGGCCGCGCTATAAACGCAAATATTGATTTATTAACTGAGCGCTGCAACCCTTCGTCAAATGCGGGGACACTCCAGAAGTGATTGTTCGGATCCATACATAAGTGCGAAATATTCTTTGCTGGATAGTGCCGTCGGAAGAACTTTTTGCGGGTGTTGTCCGTTATGGTAATTCCCTGTTCTGATATTTTAAAGTGAACCTCTAACGGAACTGGTCGCGTAGGCTCTGAGTACATTGCAAGCACTGCCTTTCGAACTGCATCGTCACCGGTGAGGGACTCCATATCGCCTTGAAACAAGTAGAGTACATTGCAGGCAGCACCCTGTGTCAGCACCTGTTTTTGATTGCGTTTTAACTCCTCGTTATTTGAGATAAGCAAAATATCCTTATCTGGTATTATAAGCGTGCAAGGTAGAGACATTCGGTTAATTGAGTGCTCATATACAAATGCGGATAAAGACGTAAATATAGGTTCATTGGCACATCCCATAAGACAAACACCACGTGTAGTTGGCTCCAAAAGGAAATGACGGACTAGCTGATCTCCATAGCCCGGTCCTGTGACCACACCAGGAGGTGGCTTCGCAACGCGTAGGACTAAGCCAAAAGCATTTCGATAGGTGGTTGAGTTACGAATAAGAAATGTTCCAGGTAACCCATCGCGTAATAAATCAACCGCTTCGTCGCGAGTCATGTTAGGCTTATACCAAAACTCTGAAGAGTCCTTTGCAAATTTTACTAAGTGCGGTTCAACGTCTTTGGTGTGACTGATGCTATTTAACTGCTGAAGATTTTGTTCGGCCTGTTGTAATGCAGAATTCTCGTCGAACATTGTATTGGCTACTTTCGGAATTGGATAAGGGCTGACGCAGCGTTCAGAGTTAACAGCTTTTTGAATATATGGGAAGGTTGGCGTTTTTGACCGCTGCTTTTGGACCAATTGTAATTCCGGACTCCTCTGCTTTATGAATGTACACGGTGATGCATCAGGTATATCTATGGACTCAATCTGTCCTTCTTTTTCTTCTTTTCTGCAAATCACAGGCGTGTTTAATATTTTATGAAGCTCATCCAAATCTTTCTGAATAGTTTCATCTTGTGCTAATTTTCTAGCAAGGTCTCTGTTTGCGTCTATGGCATGTACTTTGCGTTCCATAAGCATATCTTCGAATTCTTGCCGGGACGGTGTCTTTCGCAGTAATGGACAAGATGCAGATATGCTGGGTCGAGTTGTTTTTCGGGTAATGGAATGGGCACCCGGGTTCTTATTTTGCCCCAATCTATTTTCCAGTGTCTCTATGCGCTTATTGCCACTGATATGGTTAAAATCGCTTGTATTAAAGCCTACAGGAACGTTTCCATATGTAAACGGTAGTGCATTCTCACGAGCATGATATGGAATATTGTCTGGATCAGCATCACAATTTCCGGGCTGTTCAGTACCTTGCACAATTCCGTTTAACGGAACAGATGGTTTCACATACACAGAGGCCATTGAAAAAGTTGTTTCAAAACTTGAGCGTTTATTTTTACAATCCGCAAGATATAAATAGTTTTTCTATACCCACATGTATGTTCTTACGTGCAGATATGCATACGTTTTACGTTGGGCCACACAGCACACACGTCTGCTAGGAACCAATACTGATAGTTGACTAACGAAAGAAACTATGAACTAGGCATATGGTACAATATACTCTTACACATGCTTTAATACTATGTCAATGAATTGATGGAAACACTACTGGGACTAATCTATGTACATAACATGTCTTTAGAATAGATTTCGTTTGTTTCTTAGATTTATTTAAAACTCCCTTTTGTTAGCTTTTTTAATTTTTACTGACTGTTTTGCAGAATCCAATTTTTCTAAATATATGCAAACGGTAGAAAATTGAGCAGATCTGTAAAGTTATTTGGTTACAAAATGGGGTTTAATATACACAATGAGTATATTTTATGGTGCGGTTTGCCATCTTCAAATTTTCAAATTGCAAAGCTACATCGATAAGTTGGCAGCACCTCACCGATAAGTTGGCAGTCAGATGTAAATTCTACTGAATTATTCATTTACAGCTAATTACACTGTGCAACAGCCTAATTGCAGTAAGGCTGCGACCCTACTTATCTGGTTCATTGAAAGCCCTAATAAAAAATTTTTTTAAACAATTTGTTTACGGTAAAATTTTTAGTTGACATTTTTTAAATATTTTTGTTTATGAGTTTAAGTATATCACTCTAACATGGTTATAGCATAATCGATTATACATTTAAAGTAAAAACTTTTAAAAAATTATAGAAATTAACTTTACAAAAATTATAAAATTTGGATTTCTAAAACTCGGTTAGCTTATTTTCGATGTTCTTTGATTTTTCTGTAAAGAGATCTTTCCAAAGCTTTGGAATGTAACAATTATTTTAAAAAATTTGATTACAATATTGTTTTTCTTTTTGTTTATTAATATTCTTTGCTGCAGTCATATACAAATCATTCTGCATGTATTTGGTAACATGTATTTGGAAACACAATTGTGGATTACAAGACAGAAAAATAGGTTCGAAAAAAAATAGTTTCTTTTGCTTCAATGGTTGCTATTTAATAAAGTAGTCGCAGTTCGACCTAATTTATTTAAAGTCTTCGAAACGTTTGTGCTCGATTTAAATATGTTCCACAAAGACAGAATTAAAAATATTCAGTTAAATAGTCCTTTAAACTAAAAAACAAACAATTTTTTTAAATATACAGGAAGGCTTCATATATTGGTATCACAACAAATTATTGAACTTAAAATACTTATGTTACAGCAATGCAGTCGAAAATGAACACTTTAATTTAACTTATTTGTAAGTCATATGTAAGTACATCAACAGCACTGTTTTAAGAATAAAATTAAAAATCAGTTTCCATTATAATATAGTTAAGAAATGCAAAGAAATACTACTGGGTATCAGGAGCAAGTAGTTCCCGAGGACTTCTCGAAAGTGAGGAAAAGTTTTAGGATATAATTGATACTTCCCTAACACGCATGTCTCGTTTTGTTCTAGGCGGTGGGATGGGCGGTGTGCTCTGCAAATTTGGCATCTGACTGACCGTGATAGTGTCATTACCCTTTTCAATTGCTCCGATTGACATAATGGGATTAAAAACTTTGCTTTGTGATGAGTTTACTATAGAGCATTTGCTTTGCTTTTGACAGAATTTTTTTAAAAGTACGCTCTTCCACTCGGTCAGTTTAGCAGGCTTCAAAAATATGTACACAACACAAATTACTAAGGCAGAGATCATCAGTAACAAAATAAAGCCGAGCAAGAACATTAGTGACGTGAATTGTTCATTATTCACTTCTGCTTGGTCGTTCTCAGGAGTTGTAGATGGTGTAGGAATACGGTGTATAGGTCGAATGGGGCGATTAGGAAGACGCGCATCCGTTGTTAATGCGATGTCTGAACATGAGCGAAATTCCTCCTGAGGACCACAACCAACAGCACCGTTGCCATCGTCGCATAGCCCCCAATTATTTCCGGCTATATAACGCCACTGTAACACACATTGATTGCATAACAAATCTGAAATAAATTAAATAAAATGTTGTGTGGAAACCGCAAGCATAGTTAATACAAAAATTTACCAGGCAATCGAGCTTTGATCTCATAAATTCGACTACCATTACGTGGATAGAATCTAGTGTCCAAGTCTGTTGGACTACGCTGCGAGGGTGAACCGCTTATTATATGCAGCACATTTTGATCAAGGCAAAACTGCTTAGCACTTGGTTTTGTGCATAGTCTAAACTCAAAGTAACTGAGAAAAAAGATAATTAGCGACAAATCGCCTGATGGTAATTTAACCTTACCCCATATGACTGGCAGTCAGCTCCACACGAATTGTCATTTCGGAGCTTGGTGCATAGCTTCGAACAATTACACCCTGTCCCCATTGGCCACCATTTTCATGGGGGCGTGGCTCGGGCAAGTCCCAGGCATCGCCACACTCCCCACATTTGCCACTATTGTGCTTCCACTGTCGGGTGAAACCACCGCAATAGAGTTCATGATCATTGTAGTCTGGCGGAGTTTGAAATCCGTAACGCCAAGCTGATGCCCTACTTGGGGGTTCAATAAGTCTTCCATGAGCATCGACGTAATAGACAAAGCATGAAATAACTAGGCAGATTAAAAAAAATTTTTGGGAATTTGGCTGGAGATAGCCACTGCTACAAGCAGGTTCTCGCAGTGGCATCACCTAAAAAATTAATCAAAGTTTTTTTTTAACATTTAAAAATTATAAGTAGGACTTCAATGTTGATTTAAATTGAAAATTCGCAGTAATAAAAGCTAAAGGATTTTATTAAATAGTACTGGTTACACCCCATTCATATATTCGCTATTAGTTTTATTATTAAAATGTTTTTTTTATTTAGTTGAAATACCCCATTTATATATTTTTGCTTGTTAATAGTTAGAAAACTCAACATTGACCGAAGTCAGCCAACTTATTAATACACCACATTTTTTCTTTTAGTTATAGCTATAATGTAATTTCAAAAATTAACGACGATTCAGTGCGAAGAATGTCCATTGATTTAACATTTTGAATTTATTGTTGTTCACATGTGCTAAATATAAATTTTGATACATAAATTTACATGTTGCTGGACATATATATGTTTAAGTATTACTTGTTTTTTTTTAACTTATGAATATTAAAAAAAAAAAAAACTTACATATGTACATGCTGTGTGCACATATTTAACTCTTAAGATTTTTATTTTTATTTTCAAGTTATCCGATCGTCTTGAATTTTTGTTTTAAGCTGTTTTACTCATTTTGTGTACAAACTGGTTTTAAATATAAATAAAATTATATTAACGGCAGACTAAGACCCAGTATAAAATGATGTTAATGCCACCTCGTGAACAGGGAAGTAGATTTTTATTATAAATTTCCTTTTAATGGAAATTCAACAAATAATAACAAAAAAATTCAATAATAATTAAAAGAAAACAAATTTTTTTTGGTACATAGTATATTTGGATGATGAAACATATGACCAAAATAATATAATTACCACCTTATTTATGTATGAGTGTACACAGATACAGACACATTTCTTTTCATTTGCTTTCATTGTCTGACTTTCACCTACACGAATCGCACAAAACTCTCATGAACATGCAAGCATACATAAGTGTGAATAAACTCTTATATATAGTAATTAATGTTGTAAACATATACATACATACTTATGTATATAAATTTCTTCAAATATGAACATAAATACAAACTTTTGTATGAAAATACACTGATTGTTTTGCAACCATCAGACACATAAATATACATAATGATAAAAAAACAAAGTTACTCTTAAACCACTCACATTAAATAGACCTCTATTGTAACGAATTGGCCAACCAATTTTTACGCCACTATCTCTCATAGCAGGTTGTGATTTCTAGAGTTATTTGATATTATCGCTTAATGTTTGCGCCGCAATTCTTTGAGTCCACGCAACTAGATCACAAATTTGTGGCTGTAGTCAAGAAAGGGGCCTTTCACTACTTTACCGCATATAAAGCAGATCCAACGGCCACTATCCACCAGCTTTAAAACAATACTGATTAAGCGGAGTCCAAGCATGCGGATTCCAGTCACATTTTCGGCTCTTTGAGTTGTTAAACTGGTTTGGAGAAATTTTTCGACGCTGAAGAGCGTTGGTTGGCTGAAATTACGATTTTATGTTGTAGTACGTTGTCTTGATCTTCACTTAGGACAGACTTAAAGCACATTGTGTGGGGTATGTTGAGAGTGGTCATGGTTCAGAGCCCAAGGGACCGCATGTTCATTATAAGTACAGATTTCTCGTATCCAGAAATATTACACTAAGATAATTTTTTTACATTTTTCACACATTTGTTAAATAAGATAATTGCAATTTAAATGACACAGTTAATGCGACACAATTGCTAAATATTATGTAATTGATATTCATAACAAATGTTTTTTATACGAATAGTGCTGAAAAATTATATAATGGTATTGTAGAAAGTGCACACCCGGAAACTACATCAACATACCATCTATCGTTTATCATGTACGCCTTTTGTACAAGAACAACGGGTTGTTTATCTAGCTTAAGAAAGTATATTATGAGTTTTTTTAAATAATTCGATTTGTTAAGTCTGTACTTCCGTCCAATTTTTAGCTGTGAGTTGGACCATAGCTTTAAAAAATGGTCCTAATTTGGGTCGGAGTGCAGACTGGTTTATAACCTGAACCCATTGAAAATGGGTAAAAAGGGTATAATGGTTTTGTGCAAATGTATGTAACAGGCAGAACGAAGCATCTCCGACCCCATAAAGTGTAAATATTCCAGATCAGGATCAACAGTCGAGTCGATCTAGCCATATCCCTCTGTCTGTCCGTCCGTATGAATGAACGCGTCGATCTCGGAAACTATAAGAGCTAGAGACTTCAACTTTTTGGCAATAGACTCGTCCAAGGCACGCGAAGTTTATTTCAAATGATCGATAACACACACCGCTTTCCTAAAATCGGTAAAAATCTAAAACAACCTCTAATTTTTAAAGTCTATTTCGTAGACTTTGAGACCTAGAGACACAACATTTTCTCATCATATATCAATTTCATGCCCTTGAAAATAGACAATTACCACATGTCTTCCTTTCTTTTCATTCTTTTCTTTATTCACCTACTTAACATTGCAGTGGTAAGTCTCTCTGATGCTTCTATTACTAACATTAGAATGACATTTCCATTTAAGTTATTTAATTCTCTGACATATACTATATCATTTGAAGAATTTATTGCATTAAGATTCATTAAAATCGGTTAAGAAACACAGAAGTTATTAAAGAACACGTGTGGTAAAATTTGACAAATTTGACAATACAAAGTGCAGCAAGTACTACAATAAGATCTAGAGATTAAAGTTTGGGTTCTTAAGTTTTTTTAAATTATCGATAACCCGCTCCGTTTTCTTATTATAGATATTTATCGCTTTTTTTGATCCGGTTGAAACCGGTAGAAACTATGAGCTGAAGACACCAAATTTGGTTTAATGTGTTCTCGTAAAGGATACGCAGATTATGAATATTTCGGATTTGGGATACCTCCCCCATCTTCCCCCATTAACAGAAAAAACTTTTGTAATTGCAAGTACCATATTTCTTACTATTTAGTAATTGCTCGTCAACATATAAATATACTATAGTGCAATAAGAATGCATTAAAACAAATTTCATCCAAATCGGTTAAGAAACACAGAAGGTATTAAAGAAAATGTATTTGTATATTGGCTAAACCACGTTGTGGCAAGCGCCAAGCGTAGCCATGCAGTTCGGGGTATCAGCACGGTGTCTCCTCTCTCTATGCCCTTAGCGAGCACAAAAGAGGCAGAGCGCCGATCGTGTTTCGTTCGGCTACTAGTACGGCGATGTACCCTTGGGTATCGAGCGAGTGGTGAATTGGCACGACGTTGCATGACCAGGGGTCAGGCGAGTAACCGATTGGGAGGGCGGTGCACCCCTGGGGGATAGGAGAGTATCATGGGGTAAATACCACGCGCATCCTGTTGCATTCCCCCGGTGGATAGAGAAAGGGACAGCGCTGTACCTTCCTCTATCCACCAGGGGTCAGACGAGTGGTCGATTGGGACGGCGGTGCACCCCTGTGGGATAGAATGAGAATGAAAAAATCAATGATTATTTAATATTATTTATTTATTATCTTAATTTTCCTATGTGTTTCGATACATATGACATCGAAAGGGATATTAAAAGTAATTTGCTGATATTGTGGATTTTAACATATGTACTGCCTGCAAAAAAATAGACATGAAAAGAAATATGTTCAAATATATATGCAATATAAATACATAAATAATAAAAAGTAAAATGAATGCATGTTCTTATGTGTTTGTTCATACATACATATAATCCAAATAATACAAATAATCTAAACATTTGGCACTTACCTCTTTTCCTTTAGAAAATAATAATTATTATTATATACAATTGGCACTTACCTATTTTCCTTTTTCTTTAAAAAGTAATAATTATTATTAAGCTTATTTTTGTTTTGTTACATTAAAATGTTTAGAATATTTTACTTACTCATTTTGGTTGTACTTACTTATTGTTGTTGTTTTACTGAGCTGTCCGTCCGTCCGTCTGTCCGTATGAAAGCAATTTTTCCGCTATTGAAGCTGGAGACTTGAAATTTAAAACATATACTCGTGTATACCCTCGTCAGATAAAGTATTAAGGGTTTTGGGTTGCTCCCACGGTGGGCGTGGCAATTCGATTAAATCAATATATCTCCCTCACTTTTAAAGCTAGATGCATCCAAACTTTTTTGGCTACGCCTACTACCGCGCCCACAATGTCCAAAACTCGATATGTGCACAACATCAATGATGCCAGTGCAACATTTCTGGCGATATCTATTGCATACTTTGGTGCTAATTATTTGGTTTCATTAGAATAGAGTTGGAAACCTGTTCAATTAGTTTGTCACATGGGAAATTAAGTGGTCATTGACCTGGTTGGTACATGGCGCTTAGTTGCCGTATTCCTAGAATTTGTGAATTTGCGATTCTGCACTTGTAATATAACTTGAGTTGAGTTTTGTCACAACTTATAATTTAAAATGCAGCTAAAATTTTTTATTTCCAATCAAATATTCTATTATATTGGAAACACTCTTGGACAAAGTAATATGACAGATGATTATAGGAATAAAATTTAACTATTTTCTTTTTTATCAAACAAATGAATACCTAAGAAATATGTATCAGAAAAAAACCACTTCTTAGCATTTATGTTGAATTTTGTCACAATACAAGTGATCGATGGTGGTCGGGTTCAATTCCCGCTCTTGACGCAAAGGCTGGTCTTGATTCTTCTAATAATTCAAACTTTTTCCAGTTCATAACAATTTCTTAAAATTATATTCTTTTTGCTTTCTGTTAGGATTTTTCATATAATTCTTATTAAATTCTTTAAATTGAATTTCGTCACATTTGAGGTTGAATGGTTAATTGAGTTGCCCCTGTCGGAAGCAGGGGCAAGCAAGGGGAAAGAGATCGACACATATACGTAAAGAGCAAGGCAATATATTTTTTTTAATACGCAGCGATAGTCGATCATACAAACCGAACAAAGCAAATGCAAAAACAAAAAATACGAAGGCACAGCTCGTGTCCGCTTCTAGACTGGCACGGCGTTGCATCACTGAGGACCTATAGTGTGGACAATTGGACACCGCACTCACGCACCGATGGTCAATTGGCAATCAATATTGGAAATATTGGAATTTAATTTACTTTTTAGCCAACCACACAACCAAACCACTTGCATTAAATAACAAGTAAGATGGCTCCTGTCGGGTGCCCCCGACTAGCAGATACCCTGAACCCAGCAGCGTTGTTACATACCCCTGCAGTTCGCGGTATCAGGTCGGTGACAGGGACTTCGCTGGCAGAAAATGCTAGAACCCATCACTCGCCAAACCCTTGCTAATGCGTTTTACTGGGACGTTTCCCGTTGACATATCATGGGACGGTGTCAATTGGACCGACGCATCACCGGGGAATAGAAAAGGAACCAGCGCTGGTACTTATGTAATGCGCGAGGGGCACATAAAGTGGATAGAGCGGCGCTCGGGTTTCGTTCGGCTATTGGTACGGCGGTGCAGCCCAAAGGGTCGGGCGAGTGGTGAATTGGCACCGCGTTGCATCCCCAAGGGTCAGGAGAGTGACCGATTGGGACGGCGTGCACCCCTGGGGGATTATAGGATATCATGGGCTTTCCCCTGCCTTGCCGGCTACTGACTGAAAAAAATGTGTAACCTATAGACACCACTAAAAAAATCAATGCTTATTTAATATTATTTATGTATTTATTTATTAAAAACAAATCGATCTTATTTTTTTTTTGCGTTTCGATACATATTAAATACTGATATTGTGGATTCCAACATATGTACTGCCTGCAATAAAAAGATATAAATATAAATAGTTTAAATATAAATACAATAAAAATACATAAGTATTGAAAGTAAAAATGAATGCATTTCCGTTAATATTTGTTCATACATACATATAATCTAAATAAGGGACTAATACACAATTTGCACTTACCTCTTTTTCTTTAAAAAAGTAATAATTATTATTAGTACAATAAAATTGGCACATACCTCTTTTTCTTTAAAAAAATAATAATTATTATTGTGTACATATATTACATTACAATGTTTAGAATATTTTACTTACTCATTTTGGTACTTGTACTTACTTATTGTTGTTGTTTATTTGGCTTCATTCTGAGCTGCTCCCGTCACACATTTTTTCACTTACACTTCGGTAATTCAACCAACTTTGACGCAGAAACGCATATTTCTTCTTCTTTCTTTTCTTGCAGAAAAACAACAACATGTATACACATATCCGCATACTGTCGAATGCGGGGGAAAGAGATCGACACTTATGCAAGGCAATATATTTTCTTTCCTACGCAGCGATAGAAATAGCCGATCATACACACCGGCATTTATACATTGGCTGCGCTTAGCCCCACTATGGAAAATGAATGCTAACTTCTAAACTAAGAGTATGATCGTTATAAAATTTTCAGTGCTTAATGAGAACATCAAAATCTACCCAAGCGCAAGTCTATAGTATTTGATTTGCGTATTTTTTGATATGGGGGGCGAATTGGAGAAGGTATCCAAAATCCGACTTATGAGCACATAATAAACTAAATTTGATGGATTTAGCTCTAATAGTGTCCGAGATACGTCAAGAAAACCAAGTCTTAAAAGCGATTTTTATCGATAATAATGAAACGGGGCAGGATATCGAAAATTATAAACTTGTACTGCATATGGATTAGGAGAATCTAAGGTCGAAAAGTTTAGTTGTTCAACACAACGAAATATAGTAGCTACAAGTAAGACTTCGGACGAAAATATTCGTGGAAAATATGTATGAAGAATCTACGAGCGAAAATAACCGACTTTAATCCTCATTGAACTTGTGTGCTAGCCAAGCACAGCCATCAAAAGAAGAAGTAGCCAACCAAACAGGTACTAGTATGTTAATGCCAATATCTATGCCAATTTGAAAACTACACGTGCCTACGGATATACCAATTTAGAAAATTTGTTTCGTATGCAGAAAGTACTTAGTGGCTCTGCTAAAACATAGTCGCATCTTTGCTTATATACCCTAATAATGTCGAAGCAGTTATGAAAACACTTCATCATTACGGCAGACCAGAAATACTAATTCGTAGCCAAATAAACAAAGCAAAAGATTTCCGCCAATAAAATATAGTAAAATGAGTGACCTCATTGAAATTAGCGTATTGACAGCTAATTTGACTGCGTTTTAAGAAAACAGTAATGCCCAGCCTCATTTGAATAACCCAACATTAATAGATGAACTAGTCGTAAAGCTGCCAATGACTAAAAGAGAAGATTGGGCAAAGTATCTTATGGAAAAAGAAATTGTATACCCAACAATTTTCCGACTGGCTTCAGGATGTTGCCAGCTGCGTTACAATGGTTCTGGGAAATGTATTGACAATAACCAACAGAAATTGACGTTTACCATGTATGAACAAGTACGATGGCTCTAGTCGGGAGTGCCCGACAAGGAGATACCTTGAACCCAGCGGCGAGCTGTCGTTACATGCATTTAATTAAACCCTCTGCATTCATACACACGACACCACAGCGGCACTTAGTAAAATAAAATAAAAATAAATAATACAAATTTATTTGCAGGCAAAGTTTAGTATGCCGAAGTTGTACAATTTCACAAAAAATTTTCACAAAATAGGAAATTCGATCTTTCGAATGTTGGTTGCAGTTGATCTGCGAAAGATTTTTGAGAGTGTGCATGCCAAATACCAATTTTTCCCCATTTTGTTGCTCCAGAATATTTAAAATCGCCGATGTCCCAGCATTAATTTACACTTGGACCAATAAGTGTGTTACGTTTAAAAATAAAATAAAAATGTAAATAATCATTACGAAAACTCTGTTGCCCCAAGCCAGATTCGAACCCGCGTCTGAGTCCAATAGAGCGCAAGGCAACATCTCTACCACTGAGCCACAGTTGAACTTGAACCGCCTCCGTCAAAATCTGAGATTAGACACACACGTACAACCAATCGATTAAGAATTCGAAAAAGAATGTGCAAATACATATGTATGTAAGTATGGGTGCACACGCATGCGCTTGGCGCCTGCCATCACGTGGTTTGCCAATATACAACTACATTTTCTTTAATTACTTCTGTGTTTCTTAACCGATTTGGACGAAACTTGTTTCTTATTATTCTACATTACATTTATATAGCAGCCTGAAACAAATTTGGTGGCTCTGGCTCTTATAGTTTGTGAGATATGCTCAAGCAGCTGCGCTTGGCCCCCAATTTGGTAAGTTAGTCCTTAAATAACTTTTAAACTAAGAATAGGATCGTTATGAAATTTCCAGGACGTAACAAGAGCATTGAAATCTGTGTACAACCCAAAGTACAAGGCTGTAGTACTTGATTTGATTTTTTTTGTTGATTTTTTTATATGGGGGCCGAATGGGGGGAGGTATCTAAAATCCGAAATATTCATAATCTGCGTATCCTTTACGAGCACATATTAAACCTAATTTTGAGATATGCTCAACAAACTAGTTCAAAAAACCGATAAACACTGATTATAACAAAACGGGATAAGTTATCGATCATTTGAAATTAACTTGATCTGCGTATGGTATATACGAATCTAAAAAGCCAATTCAAGCTCAGCTCTCTAGCCCTTGTAGTCCTTGAAATCGACGTGTTCATACAGACGGACGGACGGACAGACAGACGGACATCGCTAGATTGACTCGGCTAGTGATTTTGATCAAGAATATATATACTTTATGGGGTCAGAGATGCCTCCTTCTGTCTGTTACATACATTTGCACACAACCATTATACCCTTTTTACCCATTTTCAACGGTTCAGGGTATAAAAAGAGGATTCTTCAAGAACATGCATGCTCTGTAAAGAGGTTCTCAGGCTGTATTAGTGCGATGTCTTCCGCAACAAAAGTGTACCGGAAAGATGGTACATCATAAAGAAAAATCGTTTATGCCTTAGCTGTCTAAATCACGGGCACTCAGTAAAAAATTGCTCTCAACGTCGAGAATGTAAGATAAACTCATGCCAAAAGTTACACAACCGTTTACTTCATGTTCAAAAACAGTCATTAAATATTGAAATCGAACGGCCAGTCGAAACGGAAAATATCATTAGCACAACAGTAATGCAAAGTGAGCTCCCTCAAAAAACCCTTTTTAAATATGTTCCTATAACTATCGTCGGGCCAAAAGGAGAATGCAAAATAACAGCAGATCTACAATATCTCTTATTGAAGAAGAAGAGCAAAAAACTTGATGACATTGAAATGGATCGGCGATAGATCTCAAGTGAAATGTCGCAACAAATAAATTTTGGAAATAAGAGCCACATCTGCCCAAAATACAAACCAATGTATGAAAAATGTAAAAACAATTAAGAAATTACTGCTGCCAAGTCAAAATCTGGACTTAACTGGATTTTGTAAACATTATCCATTATAAGAACACCGTTCCTAAAATGTTAATAGGAATGCCACATGCTAATTTAATAAGGCCAATTGAAATTTGTAACTTTAACGACAACTTTTCGGCACACAAAACCAAAATAGGTTGGATACTATTTGGATCACACGAACGCAAACAAACCGAAATTGTATGTCACGTTGACAATTTTGGAATCAAACCTAAGAAGCTAGCATAGATATGAGAGCCGAAACTATTTTGAAAGAGACAACAACAAAGTTAGGCAATTTGTTTGAAACTGGACTTTTATGGAAACAAGAAAATATCGAAATGCCAGATAATTATAGTACAGCTCTGGGACGTTTAGAAGTTATGGAAACCAAGATGAATAAAAATCGAACTCTTTATCTGTGGTATAAAGATAAATTGACGGAATACATAGCAAAGGGTTATGCAAGGAAACTGTCATTAGAAGAATCTGAACAAACTGGAAAAAAAAACTTGGTATTTACCACATTTCGCCGTAATGTAATGTTAACAAAAACAAAATGCGACTAGTGTTTGACGCAGCAGCACTGACGGAAGGGACATCACTGAACTCATGCTTAACAAAAGGACCAGATATCTATCAGCCTGTACAGCTGCCGTCGATATTGTTTAAATTCTGCCAAGGTGAAATCGGAATTTACGCCGATATCAAGGAAATGTTTCACCGCGTAGCTATTCGTAAAGAGGATCAGGACTCGCAAAGATTTCTTTGGAGGGACTGCGATAGCTCCAAAACACCAGCTGTACAAATGAGTGTCATGATTTTTGGATCAACTAGTTCGCCGTGCTCACCTCTGTACGTTAAAAATCTAAACGATAGAGCCTACGAAGATAAGAGCGGTCAAAGCCATAATTGAGCACCATTACGTCGATGACTATGTTGACAGTTTTAACAGCATTGACGAAGTGCACTCAGCTATTGAATTGGTTGTCAAAATACATATGAAAGGTAACTTTGAACTATGTGGTTATTTGTTTCACGCTCAGCGGAACTTTTAAAGAAACTGAATGTGCCAACGAAGGATTTAGAAATGCCAACCAGGTTAAGTCAATCGGACTTAAACACAGAGAAAAACTGAAATACCGGAGAACTATCAATTGTTTTTGTCATGGGAAAAGCAAACTGTAGTCCTATAAAGACGTATGCTCCAAGGGTCGAACTGCAAGCCGCCGTAGTGGGAGTTCGCCTTAAGCCCGAACAAAACGTATTTATGGTCTGATTCAAAAACTCTTATCAATATGATTCAAACTGAGAGCCTTCGTTATAAGCAATATGTTGCTATCGTGTGGCCGTGATCCTGGATTGCTCGGACACTTCACAATGGAAATGGGTTCCTGGAGCACAGAATCATGCCGATGTCGCAACGCGCATGTCTTCAAAGGGAAAATCAGAAAAGTGGATAGAAGGACCCTTGTTTTTGCGTATGGAAAGCCAAGAGTGGCCTATACTGCCGGGGGATATAGAGAGAACAAATTAATGAACAACGCCAGAGAGAAATATTCCTGTTATGTAAAACTTCTGAGAGTTGTTTGTTGGGTTCGTCGAGCTATTAAGATGTTCAAAGAGAAGACTAATGGAAAGTACAAATTATCCCAGCCATTGACGGCCGAGGAAATCAACAGCTCCGAAATATTACTATGTCGATTAGTTCAGCGAACGAGTTTTAGCAACGAAATTAGGCAACTGGAGAATGGCCAGCCTAATTTGCCTTCCAGCACGATATCAAATCTTACGCATGAAATCGATAGTGAGGGTATTGTTCGTATGTCGGGACACGTTGACAATGCCATCTACTTAGGCCCTATGGTAAAGAGACTAATAATATTGCCAAAAGAACACAAGTTGACATTGCTGATCGCAAAGTATTACCATGAACAGTGTAAGCACCAAAACATAGGCTCCATGATTTTCAATTTAAGACAAAAGTTTTGGTTATCGTCTGTTCGTTGTCTACCAAATAAGGTTAAGTCTAGCTGTCAAGTATGCAAAATTCGTAGAGCAGCTCCAAAACCGCCATTGATGGGACAACTTCCTGTAGATCGAGTCTCACCTTTTGTAAGACCTTTTACATATACGGGTCTGGATTACTTCGGGCCATTGGAAGGCGCACTGGAAAAAGATGGGTAGCATTATTCACCTGTATGACCCTTAGAGCTATACATCTTGAATTGTCAAAAGACTTATCAACGGACGCAGCTATTATTTGTTTGAGGAACTTTTGCTGTTAGAGAGGTGTGCCAATTAGGATTAGGAGTGACCAAGGTACCAATTTTGTTGGTGCTAGCAAAGAACAATGGATTGAGGCTGTGAATGTGGTGGCAATGGTGGGTATTTAATACACCTGGAAATCCAGCTGCTGGCGGTGCATGGGAGCGCATGGTGCGCAGTGTAAAAGGAGTTTTGGCATTTACACTAAAAGAAATAGTATCAGAGGTTGAGACGCTGCAAGGTTTGTTAAAGGAAGCAGAAAACTTAATAAATTCTCGACCTTTAACTCATGTTCCAATTGATCATTCTGAAGCTGAACCACTAACTCCAAATCACTTTCTAATTGGATGTCCAAACATGTCCAAACTCCAGCAACTGACGAAAAAGCGGTGTGTCTACGAAAACAATGGCATATAAGACAACAACTGATTCAAACGTTTTGGAAAAAGTACCGAACTTGACGCACCGAACAAAGTGGCATGCACGGGTCGACCCGATCAAAACAGATGATGTGGTCATCATATGCGACGAGAACGAGAGCCGTGGCCAATGGAGGAAAGGGAAGATCATTGAGGTCCAAACAGCGCGGGATAAACAAGTTCGCAGCGCATCAGTGCAAACAGCAACAGGAATACTCCAAAGA
Source organism: Drosophila colorata (assembly GCA_035041545.1). Classification (NCBI taxonomy): domain Eukaryota; kingdom Metazoa; phylum Arthropoda; class Insecta; order Diptera; family Drosophilidae; genus Drosophila; species Drosophila colorata. The sequence goes on along the minus strand of JAWNLD010000680.1, from coordinate 1,730,543 downwards.
CCAGCTTCTAAATTAGCAGCCCTAGACGTATAAGGTGAATCTCAGCCTCTGCCTTGATTCACGGAGGCCGGAATGTTATGAATTGAATGCTACAAGTTTAATTTAAATATTTGAATTTAGCAACTGTTATGAATTTGAAAAGTAGCGTATATGAAGAGTCACATCCTATGTGTTATCAATAATTTATAGGCTACCATTATAATCGGTAATCGATAAAAAGAACGATCGTTTTGCCATTCTTGTGTTGCGTGTGAAAACGATTGATTCGTACATCTTTTAGAGCTTAACCTTTTATATATTAAGAATTGTTCTTGCAGATAATAAAACGCCTTCTTCGTCTTCGAAATCATCGTAATCATCACTTAATTGTTAAACGTCGTCATCATTTTCACGATTGTTTTGTTATGTCGGCTTCACACGTAGAGAATTAGAGCACTGTCTGAAAAAAATGTATGTCTTTAGCTTTAAAACTGTGGGAGAAACCGATTTTATCGAAATGCCACGCCCCCAGTGGGCGCACCCCTAAACCCCTAACACTTTATCTGACACGGGTATACACGAGTATATATATTTCAAATTTCAAGTCTCTAGCTTCAATAGCGGCGTTCATACGGACAGACGGACGAACAGCATGACGGACATTGCACAAACCCAATATACTAGTTTCACTTCGTGAACGAGTGTAGCACTGAAACAAAAGTTCTTTAGTCGGGAGGACCCGACAGATGGATACTCTGTACCCTGCTAAGAAGTGCCATATCAAACCTTATTGTTATAATCAAATATACTAAAAATACCTAAAGAATTTATGATTTTGAGCAAAATGTATTTAATTTATGTATAGTACGAGTACGAGGAAGAACATGTCAAATTGCATTTAAACATAATTTTTGCAGGAATATGCTTAAATAACCTAGGCTTATAATCGATAAATATTAGGGAAATCGGCAAGAATTGAGAAAAACATGGCCTGCGTATGGTACAGAAAAACATATGTTTCAAATTGTGGGTTATCAAATAGAAGAAACAACAAATGTGACTAAAGCGACTCGGCTTGTCGGCCTGATCAAGAATTAATATAGTTTATGGTGTTGCAGATACATCTACACGCAATTGCAAAAAAAGATTATAAAATTTGTAATGTGCTCAGAGTTAAAATAAAGAGCGGCCTATAAACAATTGACTAAACCAGAGCTATGTGATTAATTGTAAAAATACAAGAAGTCTGCTTGGAAATGAACACTCTTGCAAAGCAGAAAAAAATGTTAATTTACATATACATATGTAACTAAATTTATAGAATGCAGACGTATACTTAACCTGCTCGCTCATTTCTTTTTAATCAAAAACAAATCGTTCTCTTACACATCAGCTTTGTTTCTTTCCTTTCTTTTTTGTTTTCATCCATTCCGATTACGGTACCTTAGTCGCGTGTGTGAAATCTAAAGATTTCATAAGGGCTGGCTAACCTGAGGGACAATCATCTTCTCGATTCAATTTATATTTCCTGGTACAAAGTCAAAATAAGACCGTATACTCCCAATCTATGTGTTGCAAGAAATGCCAAATATTCGGACACACAATTAAACGATGCTCCAACAAACCAATCTGCGGCAATTGTGGCCTAACGCTACATTAGGGAACCGAGTGTATTCGCACCCAGTGCGTAAACTGTAAAGAGAAACATGCTGCATCAAGAAACAAATGCTCAAAATGTATCCAACAAAAAGAAATATTAAAAATCCAATGTCAAACTAAATAAAGAAGCCAAGCAGACCTTCTTATCTCTAAGCCGATCAAACCAAACACCTCCCTTCATCTATGAAGAGGCTGACAGCATCGTTGCTAAACAAGAAAATCAAAACCAAATGCTAAAATAAACCAAAAATCAAGAAACCATTACTCCAAAACCCACGAGTACGCAATGACGTATTGTCATCGTACCTGTGCACGCGCTGCTTGCCCAATGCTCAAAGATGGTTTAAGAACCTGCAAAAATAAAAACAAACACCTAAAATAAAACCCCTTCTTTATATATATATTATAACCAATGACTCTTTGGATTCTATGATGGATATTAATGGTCTAATAAATAATTTATCCGATTTGCAAGTGCTAATAAAAAGAACATAACCCTGATTTCATCGCATTACAAGAAACACATATAAAACTTAACAACAGCGCAATTACTTTAAATTTATACACACACTATTGCCGTAACCTACCACACATTAATAATAATAAACAAGGAACAGCTTTCTTAATGAAGAACATTCTCCCACATCGAATAACCCCAATAGTATCTATTATCTCGGCCCTATATTCATCATGGGTGACTTTAACGCCTGGAGCCGCCGTTGGGGATCTCCTCCTTCCAATGACAGATAGATGGACAACCAACTCACTTTTCTACGCATCAAACATTTACCCATGTGGATCTGACAATTTGCTCGTCCAACCTTCTACCAAATATATCCTCATTCACTCTCGATAGCCTTCATGGCAGCGATCATTTTCCTCAACAACAGTTGTCACACGTCAGAAACCAAAATTCAATTTCAATGTAATTTTTAACCAATCACTCAAACTCCCGAACTTTCCTGGAAAAAACAGCAGATCCACTAACAATCGAACCAAGCATAAACAAAGAAACAGCTCGCATTCAAAAACTTATCCGCACGGCAGCCCATTATACTAAAAAAATGTACTACATGGTGGAACAATGAACTAAGTCGTCTTAGAGATAACAAACAAAAATCTTGGCATCAATACAAAACAAGTAAGATGGCTCTAGTCGGGTGTGCCCGACTATGAAAAATCCTGAACGCAGCGGCGAGCTGTCGTAACATACATTTAAAACTCTTTGCATTCATACACACATTCACAAGGTCACACATACACACACACACACACACACACTCAAGCGCACGCAGCAAGCTGAGCACTTTACACATCGGCTGCGCTTGGCCCCACTATGGAAGCAAAGAGTATGATCGTTATGACATTTTCCGTGCTTAAAAGAGCATCCAAATCTAGGTACAAACCAAAGAATCTGTAGTACTTGATTTCCGTTTTTTTATATGGGGGGCGAATGGGGGAAGGTATCCAAAATCCGAAATATTCATAATGAAACGGAATAAGATATCGAACAAAAATCATAAACTTGTTCTGCGTATGGTTTAGCAGAATCTAAAGTCGAAAAGTTTAGACAGACAGACGTCGTCCTGATCAAGAATATATATATATACTTTATGGGGCCGGAGATACTTTCTTCTGTCTGCTACATACATTTGCACAAAACCATTATACCCTTTTTACCCATTTTCAATGGGTTCAGGTCACGGTCCAATCCAGTACCACAAAGAAATCGCCAACGCATTTGCAAACTTCTGGTCCGACTATTTTCAGGATCGTAACTTTAATATTGCTTTTAACGAAGAGAAAAACAATATTTCCAACTCAGCTTACAATCACCGACCTACAAAACTTGCTCAGACGATAGAAAGAAAGATTAAAAAACTTGAATATGAAGATGCGCTTTTGTTGGTAAATGGCAAACCCCCCGGTATATATAAAATATCTTACCTTATGTTGAAAAACATTCCAGAAAGACTTAAACTTTTAATTATTAAATAATTTAATACAATTTTTGAGCAAGGAATTTTACCACAGTGTTGGAAATGTGCAGCCATCAAAGCAATCCCCAAGCCTAACAAATGCTCCACAGAACTAACTAACTATAGACCTATCTCGCTGTTACCATGTCTTGGAAAGCTGTTCAAAAAAATGTATATCTAAACGGATAATGTGGTATGCCTCCTAAAAATGCATTATTAGTGAGGTACAATTTGGTTTTTAAACAATACCATAGCACCATAGATGATTTATTAATATTTGAACACTTCTCCACCACAGATCTTTCTACACACAATCATGTATCGGTACTTAGCCATGATTTTAAAAAAGCTTTCGACCGAATAGGTATACACATGGTCTTGTGACAATTAGCCAAGATGAGAGTTGGTACTAAAATATACCATATTGCCAAGTTATTACTCTCAAACCGTAAATTTTCAGTCCGACTCCACAACACCTACTCACACCTGTTATCGGTAACACTTTTCATAATAGCTTTTAATGAAAAAAATCTTAAAATCATTGGTCTAATAGTTGAGAGCAAACTTAAATTTAAGGAACATTGTACATATTTAGGATCAAGCCTAGCTGCCAGACTGAATATCATCCTTCACTCATAGATATAACATGATCAAAGTGGCACTCATTCTCTCATTCTCATTCTCTCCAAAATCGACTACGCCTTGCCCTGTTAAACGAAGCATTCGATCTTTCCCTACTTCGCCGACAACAACGGTCCTAGCAGAAGCTGGCTTACCCTCAATAGAAGACAGAGTTTTGCGCTCCACATGAAGACTCAATCCTAGACGGCTGCTAAGCTTTAATAAGCGTATTAATGTTATCGTCCAAAACTCAATAAAACGGAAAAGGAAGCCAAGAAAACAATGAGCAATCTAAAACTTCTGCTCCATATACACAGCCGAAGCCTACGCGATTTTGCAGGCAACCATTTACGCAGCAAAACAAAAGAACCCCACGTCATCTGCACAGACAGAAAGTCTACGATAACTGCAGTTAAAAACCCCAATAACACACTCATAATAGTCTCTCAAATCAGAGATATCTTGATCGATAAAAAAAAAACATTAGACTTATGTGGATACCAGGTCACGTTGGTATTCCAGGTAATGAAGTGGCAGATACACAAAGTCATGTCCAACCATATAAAAATCAAGCACATATCGGACTGGTCCGGAGTTACCAACCACTACAGCCAATTTAATCAAGTCACACAATGACAGTTCAACATATCCTAATCGAATGCTCTGCTCTTTGCTTTACAAGAGCTTCTATGACCCTACGACCCAACGATATCGAACATCAACTTAATATATGAATTATTCACAAATTTTATTTTGTTTTTATTGTTAACCTTCTCCTTAATAAATAAATACAAATATAGTATTAGGTTTTTAAACTCATTCAGGAAGTGAAACTAGTATATTGGGTGTGTGCAATGTCCGTCAACTTTTTTCGGCGCTATTGAAGCTAGAGACTTCAAACTTTGGATATATACTTGTAGTTATCTGCTTCAGACAAAGTGTTAAGTTTTTGTGCCACACCCACTAGGAGGCAGGCAAGTCGATAACATGTCGATACACATAAAATCGCAAATCGACAAAAGGTGCATAATTTCCACAATTTTAAAGCAAGAGTAACCAAATTTGGTATGTAGATTGCTGGTGACCTTTCCCAAAGATTGCAGCCTTGACACGACGACAGCCGGCCACGCCCACTAAAACGCCCCCCAGCGACCAACCCAAAATAATTGGAAATGTGGAAATGGAATATATATTACTGGAAAGAACAATTTTCCAACTGGGCCCCCTCCCGCCCCCTAATTGCTAAAATCGATATACAATATCGATATAGGGATATAGGCAGAGTCAACAAATTTAGTGGGTAGATTGTAGGTAATCTCCCTTAAAAATTAATACGTTGATATGCCGGCCTCGCACACTATAACGCTTCTCAGCCACCCCGCCGCCACGAATCGCGAAAGATTATTCTAGATTCTTCAAATTTGGGGGCGTGGCAAATCGATAAAGTCATATATCTCCATCAGTTTTACAGTTAGACTCATCATTTTTTCATACAGATTACTAATGACCTTCTCTAAAGATCGCACCAAATCGATCAAAATCATTATATCTTGGGGCGGGTAAGTCGCGAAAATTCATTTCTCCCACAAATTTAGAGCTTGAATCACCAAATTTTGTAAGCAGTTGTCTGATAACCTCCACTAAATATAGATTTCGGCTACACCTACTTGCACCCCCACAAATTACAAAAGTCTAAATTTTTCCAAAATAACTATAATAATTAGAACCGTGAACGAATATTGCGCAGCCGGTTACGCCCGACTTTAATGTTATTACTTGTTTAGTTCTGTTGTTTTGAAGTACACACCATATTGAAATAATCATTTATCATTAGGTCAAATTTTTAAATATAAACGGCTTACGTTCCGAAAATTCCAAAGCAAGTTACACAAAACATAGATAAGCACAGATAAACGGATCTGAGCCATATAGATTATTTCTAAAAAATTTCAGCATTTTTTTGAATTCTTGGATCAACAAGTTACAGTGAACCCTAAAGTTGACAAAGAAATAAAACAGAAATAAAATAGTAACTGTAAATTGCTGATTCTTGTAATATTAATCAACAATATACACTCATATATATATGTAGTCTAGAGAAGTTGCTCAGAATCCTCAAGACTGATAGAAGCGCCTTATGTATTGAAGATCAATAAATGAAGGAGGATGAGGCTTTTATTCTGTAGAAAATACAATTTAGTACAGTCTTATCAATTGGGTCTGCCTTATCCCTATCACGTAAATGACACAATTTGTATTTTTAGACCTTTGATCTTGCTTAGGTATATTGAAGGTCTAATGAAGCCGTTGTATAAATTATTTAAACTGTCCGTGGAGTTATGTTCTTTTCCTTGGAAAGAATCATTTATTATTCCTCTCCTTAAAAAATGTTCAGAACTATAGAGGTATTTCTAAGTTGTCTGCTATTCCTAAGATTTTTGAAAAATTGATAACTTCTTAACTGCAATATCTTTGTAGATCTATAATTTCACCCTGCCAGCATGGTTTTGTGAAATTTATATCTTATAACATATTGGAATTGACATCTTTTGTTATCAAGTGATTTCAAAATAAAATGCAAACAGATGTTATTTACACTGACTTCAGTAAGGCTTTTGACTCCGTTAATCAATTGCTTTTACTGCATAAACTTCATCTTTTGGAATTTCCAAATAACCGAATTCTTGGGGTCTCCAATTATTTAACCCTTAGAACTCAAAAAGTGTATTTTAAAGGCTTTGTCTCTAAGCCTGTTAATGTCGCTTCCGGAGTACCACAAGGAAGTCACCTTGGTCCGTTGTTATTCACATTGTTCAAAATTGATCTACCTTCTGTGATAAGTCACTCTCGGTGCCGTGCATGCCGATGACGTAAAACTTTGTCTGACGGCTTCTAATTTTTATCTGGTCAAAGGTTGCAATCTGATTTTGACAGTTTTCAAACCTGGTGGTGAAGTAATTTTATTAAATCTTAATTGCAGTAAATGTAAATTAATGTCTTTTTATAAGCGAACACCTTTCTTGAACAATTATTTTATTAACAGTAACCAACTTAATCGTATTGAATCGGTTGATGATTTGGGTATCATTTTAGATCCCAAGCTTAAATTTGACAAACATATTTCTTCTGCTGCTAATCGAGCCTTTGGTGTTCTGGGTTTCATTAAGCTCTGGTCGAATGAGTTTGACGATCCCTACGTTATTAAAACTCTATATAATTCACTTGTCCGTCCAATTCTTGAGTATGGATCCTGTATATGTCCCCAATACAAGGGTCATCATGATATAATTTAATCCGTACAAAAACAATTTCTGCTCTTTGCCCTCCAGGGCTATAACTGAAATCCTAATACACACATGCCTTCTTATCTTGGTAGACTTTTACTAAAAAATCTTCTTGGTATCGTTGGACCACTAAAATGTACTGCCGTTAGTATATCTACGTCCAGTAATAAAAAGAATATAGCCTTATTCATACCGCAGTGACTTCAACATGACACTCAAAATTCCAATAAGAGCGCTTTTATACATAAAAGTGTGACCAGCACAGTGGTGTAATACAATGCCAAACGCATATCAATGCCTTTCAACTATCGATACATACTCTAATAGCATTGCCAAACGATACTTAATTCGTCCTGCCACAATATAAATATATGCAATCGATATTTTAAAACCTCAATATCGATATAACATCAACAAAAAAAAGGGCTGCCATCTCTAATGAACGAACGCTAAATTTTAATGACTAAAACATTGGTCGGAATAATTGTAAAAATATAAAAAAAAACAAGACAGAAAAAATAACTGGCTATGGCAGACAGACTAACGCAACTCCAGGATACCGTGAACCAAGTAGGCAGTTCTACATCAAGTTTCTCACATTTTACTTTATGTGACTGTTTTTAGCAAGCCGAGCACTTCTGCAATGCTATTGGTGTAATTCAACAAACATCTTACCCCAGCAAGTTTGCAAATTTCGACAGAACTGGCTCGCAAACGCCCATACAAAACCCTCCTCAGGATGATTATGCCCAGCTGTTTGCGCAGCTAATAGCTCGATGCGCTAAGGACATTGATACTCTAATTGAGTCATTACCCAACGAAGACAGTTCTATTGAATTACAAAATTCTAGTCTTAAGCGACTAGAGTTTGAAAACCAGGAAACTGCTGAGCAACTCGAACAAGTTGTTCAAAAAGGAGAACTATTGCTGGAAAAAATCCAATCTGCTCTTGGGGATATTGCTCAAGCACAATTGGATATGCAAATAACAATAAAAACTAGTTTACAATGAACCGATTTTCGTCAATCACATGTACAAAAAAGTTCAGGTTTTCTTGTACGGATTGTTTAGGCTAGTAGTAATTTACTTTAGTGTTTTTCTGTTGCGGCCAGACTAAACAAAATATATGCGGTAAATTTTTAATTAATTTTTATACTCATTTACGAAGTGTATGAACACAATTTGTTCCACCGCTATTGAAGCCGGAAACTTGAAATTTGTAATATATACTCGTATATACCCGCGTCAGATCCAATCGATTTCATCTAAATAATCTTTAAAGTTAGATGCATCAAATTTTTGGGACATATTGCACATTAAGGCTGCAAGCGCAACATTTTATATAATTCTTGTTTAAACAAATTAATAGATGGCGCTGCTGATCCGGTGATTCCGAAACCATGTCCGTCCGTCTGTCAGCTGTATGAATGCGTCGATCTCGGAAACTATAAGAGCTAGCGACTCCAAATATAGTCCATGGCATGGCAGATCCAGTTTATTTTAAATGATCAATAACCCGCACCGATTTTAGAGACTCCAGATTTGCATCACATGAATATTTTAATGTACAATAGCATTAAAAGAATCTATTTCAAAAAGTGTCATTAGGATCTGTTAAGAAACCAAAGTTATTAAAGAATACGTTGGTTAAAGTTTGGCAAATTTGACAAGCCAATTTGCAGCAAGCACTGCAATAATAACTAGAGCACGACGAGCTGATTTTACATTTATGAATTTTTGACTCATCTCTTCTGCTTAGCTTAGCCAATCTGCCTCCAAAATGGTTTAACTCTAACCGGTTTTCATTATTTTCGCGCTTTAAGATAATATAGACTGTCCTCTATCGGATGGTAAACAGTTGGGCCAACTATTTGGCAGATTCGCCTTTATAATAGTTGAAATAAAGCCAAAGTTACAGATTGTCGTTGACTCGCTTTCCAGGCGTACTTTAAATGGTAGTTTATGCTAACAAAACAGTGCTAAAACGGTAAATCTCGACTCGTATCAACTCATAAATCAATAGGCAAATGCTGAGCATAACATATTTCCAAGAATTTAGTTCCATTACTCCTTTTACTTCCCTTTTGATGTGTTTTCATTTTGCAAACAATTACTTGACAGTGCATAAATAATGTAAGTTTGGTTTTCTTGATTTTTTCCGCAACTAAAATTAAATTTAAACTATTATTTATGTGCGTTGTTAAAAACAATAATATATGTTAATAATATAATAAAAAAAAAGTTATGAAAAGTATATTTTTTCATACAAAATATGACATTAAAGTTGAAATTTTGTATGCTTTTTAATTTTGCAAACAATTGTTTGACAAACTGTATTTAGATATGAATACTCGTGTTAAGTCCTCAAAATCTTTTAGTTGAGAAGTTATAAATGATTAAAGTGCGCAGCTTGCGGCATGTGAGCCGGGTTCAGGATATCTCCTAGCCGGGCGGTCCCGATTATAAGATGAGGTAAGAAGAGGTGGAAGATGGCGCTGACTTGCCAGACTTCTTAGTTTAAAATACTTCTCACATTACTTGAGTTGAGTGTCACGACATGGGTTGTGGGCGGATGAACCGCGAAAATCTACATATATCTCTCATAATTTTAAAGCTAGAGTAACATTTGGCAGACAGTTTTCTGATGGCCTCCACTTAATATGGACATAAAAAGAATATTTGAGGCGCACATTAAATATTATAATTATATGTTTCAAATTGGGATGTATTACAAATTTTTATTTTTTTTTTATGAATTTTTCGTTTATGGCCTAATATTATCTCATTTTACAGATTTGATTAAATTTAATAAAAATATAAACATATATTTCCAAATAACACTCCTGTCGTAACTTATCTGGAGAATCTTTTATTATGGGTGGCTTAAACAGGCACTCTTTAACTCTAGAACAAAGGACTCTCAAGTTCCTGTCATGCATGGACAGGAGTGGGCGTGAATCGTAATACTTTTGCGAACGTGCCAACACGTCCTTACATATGAAATGTCTTCTTTCCCCTGTTAGAGAACATTTATAATACCCTTTTTGCCCAGTGTAATGGAAACAATAGAAAACTTTCAATTCAGAATTAGGCCTTCAACGTGATTTTACTCAAAAGTCAATAAAATACGTTTTAAATATATTACATGTTAATTAAAATATTTAATGCATACCGAAAATAACTTCACATGCGCTTTTGTGGTTTTTAACTTTATACAGATTATTCACATTCTATTATTTTACAGTTTATGTATTCATTAATAGACTTATATGTATATACAAGCCATACCAGTTTTTATTAAAATAAATATTAGGACGTCTGAATTCTAAATATGTTTAAATTTTATCGTAAGATATTCTGAATGGAGTAATTAGTATGGGAAAATGTTTTTATTTTTGGTACGATATTTTCAAAATGCAACATATAGAAAACAGACATCATTTTTAAATCAGATATACTTAGTGTTAAATATTACCTTTATTAACCAAAACGCTACGACGATAATCTTACAAACTGAAAATATATACTTCAAAGCAAGCGGTTAGGCAATGCAATTCAATTGCCCTTTAATTTTTACTTTTAAGTTACTTAGGGTACAAAATAATTTTCTATTTAAATGTAACATAATACATATAATTATTATTGTGTACTTTTAAACTCTATAATAGTTTCTTTAACTCAAACCAACTATTAACAGTTATCTTCAGTATTTTTGCAGCATAGTCTTAAGCCGATGTGTGTCTGTTTTAATTAAGAGTACCCCTACACCCTTGAGCTCCACAAAGACATGGGATTTTTTCCTCCTCTAACGGAAATTTGTAGTCATAAGTTATTTCTTCATTAATTCCAATGGGTTGCTTTGAATAAATAACGATTTTTTTTTCTGACTCTATGGTAATGACTTTGGCATAACAGTTTGGCTGCAACAAAAACAAAAAATAATCAATTGCTTTCATTTTAAAATATGTAACACTTACATTACAGCTGTGATTTATAAATCTAGCCAAATTTCCACATTTTGTCGCATCGATAATAGTTTCCATATCGATTCGGAATAAATATGAGCTACCAATGCCAATTGCCTCATATTTGGTCTCTCTTAAATCAGCAACAACAGGTCGAATCATTTGCCCAACGTATTCAATAACCATTTCATCTGCCGCTATAGGTTCCATGGCAAATAATCCCCAATCATGAATTGCCGATTTTGCGAATTTAAGCTGTTTTTTACGGAATTTGAGCTGATTGAATTTTAAAAGCTCCGACTCGCCCATTGACCCGAAAGCTGTCAGCAGACGACGTTGATTTGACCGCGCCTCGCGAGAAATACCTTGCATTTTGGATATGAGCTTATTGTGGTGATGGTTTGTCAATACCGTTGGATCGTCGCACCGATCTTCATTTTGAGCGTCATGTGTGTTTGCTTTAGCATGATGATATTTGTGTTTAGCCTTTTCACGTACATCCAACTTGTAGAATCCCTCAGTACGCGCACAACCAGTTTTGTGACGCATAAGTTCGTCGTCTTTCCGCCGTTTCTTGGGTGGAGGTGGCCAAAATGCCCTGTCTGTGGTGCAGTGATTAACCCAATGAGTATTGTTTAAAAACATACTGAAATTTTAAAAGAAACTAATGTAAATGACCGACAAATTTTCAAAATAAAATCTGCTTACGCATATGGCTCCTTTTGCAAATGCTCAGTATAGCTCGTTTTGATGTATTTAATGTCCTCCAAATCGATTCCCTTTGTGAGGAAGGTGTATAAAATTACCATTTCCTCGTTTTGATCCCGGATATTAAACATTTCACACGGAACAAAGTTGGAGGCTTGGCGTACTAATTCGGAAAGCGTATCCTTCATTGACTCAATTTTAATTTTTTTATTGGCCTGTCGCCCTGTTAAATCTTTTTTTTTCTTTTGAGCACGAACAGAATCTTTTCGTGGCCTTCCCGGACCAGGCCTTACAATCTGCGTGCTATCCACCTCTTTATTTTTAGAATCCAGTTGGTCTGTTGAAACACCGGTAGGAAAGGCACCCTGTGCTTGTGGTGGCAAAGAATAACAATGTTCCAAAGCCACTTGACTAGCTTGGGATGCTTGGCTCGATCCACTGTCTGAAGAGACAGGTGATTGTTTACCGTTATATATGTGTTCATCTTTATTTGGTTGACTGCTAGATTGAGCTGTATCAATAACTTCCGGTTTTAAATCGCATTCTGTTTTTAAAACAATCCTACCTGTACTCTCAATAGACTGAATATTCCTATTTTTAGTATTTTTGGAATCAAATTCACCCTTTACAGTGCTTACATATGTTTTGCTTTCAACATTGGCATCTGAAACTATTTTCTTGTACAGAGTTAATTCTTCCACTATTAATTTTGCACCTGGTGTCGGAGGCAGTTTTGTGATATCAGGTGTAACAGGCATATCAAAAGATGATATTTTATCAATCTCTAACTTGAGGTCAATGTTTAATGTATTGTCTGGCTGATAAACATTTTTCTGTTGTTCTTCTAAAAATTCACGTTCGATTTGAGCCATATACTCCGTGTTTCTACGTCTCTTTTCCTGATACTCGCGTTCTTCGTCAGAATCGCTATATATACGATCATACTCAAAATGCGATTTTACCGTAGTCAGAATATTGGACTTTGGAACACATTCTTCGTTGTAATCTGGTGGCGGAATAGGTGTAGGCGAACGGCGGGATTCGTTTTCAATTTTTTCATCAGTCTTTAATTCGGATACAAATTTGGAGGCAATGCTTGTTTCTTCCATGCCAAAACAACTGTCTTTGCTTATATCTTCAAGGTCAGACGGTATGGAAGATATAACATGAGGTTTTGAACCAGGAAATAGTTTTGCCCCTCCCTCCTTTTGGTCATCTTCTTCGTCAGTATCGGAGTAAATGTCAATTTTTTTCGTGCGGACTCGTTTGGTTGTTGATATTCGATTTATCGATTGACTCTCTGCCTCAGAGTCTGAATATACATTTTGTATTTTACCTTCTGAAGCTTTCAAGCCACGCCTCCGCCTCTTAGAGAATTTGTCCCTCTCATTTGCACTGCTTGAGGGGATATCTTCGTCAAAGCTATCATCATCACTGCTCCTTTCGTTCTCAGCTCTATTGGCAATCTCTTCAGCATCATTTTCACCATCGCTATTGGAAGACGACGATGTGGATGACGAAAAGAAACTTGAAGCGCTTCCCTTTCTTTTTAACCGAACATTGCTTGAAGTAAGTCGGATTTTTGCAATATCCCTTTGTAATGTACGTCGCTTTAAATTCAAGTTTTGAGCATCGGAACTGCCCATATTTGAATCATCTTTGTCTGAATCAGAACGCTGAACCATCTCTTCTTGATCACTGAGATCCCTTTCCAACTTATCAGGAATTGGACTAGGGTGTTTGGGAACACGCCGAAATGATGGTAATTTGGGCATTGCGGCTCGTATACCGATACTGGTAAATGATTGAAAATCAGGCATTTCTCTTTGTGTGTTGATTAAGTGATTAATGTCTGGAGGCTTTTCCTGGCTTACATGTTTTTCTACTGAGTTGTTACTCGTTGTTGCCGAATCAACCACTGATGACAACTGTTTTGAACGGGCCTTTGCGGTTTGTTCGTCCCACCAAACCTCAAAATTTTTAAAAGCTGTCATTTCAATCATACGCTTGTTAACATCTCGTTTAAGGATTTGTTTCAATTCCTCGACTATAAAATTCATAACCTTTTTAACATTTTGTTTCATTTCATCATTTTGATCTGGCTGCGTCTGCTGATAGCCATACGTCTGGGCATACGGATCTAAATTAAAGGCAGGATCTACTCCAGGCAGGTAAGACGATTGCATGTACACAGGGTTTGAAAAATACTTCCCAGTTAATCCAGAACTCGCTCCTATTGCTGATGGATAGTGTCCATATCCATATGCCGAGTGATGATAATAATAGTTTGTCTGATTGGAAACATGGGGGTCCGTATATCCTGTAAACATCATTTTCGTTGCTAGTTGGCTAGACGAGTTAATAGATTCTTTTGTCACTTCTTCATGTGACGATAAACTTGACAAAGACATGTTATCATCATTGTTGTCGGTCGTTTCAAGCTTTTCAACAGTATGCTTTACTATTTCTTTTTTACATAAAATATCGTCGTCACTTGATATATCACTGGCGCCATGTTGCTGTAAAGCAGAAACATTTTTCTCCGATGTTTTTTTGTTTTGTGAGCTATTCGAATCGCAATGCGTCTCAACAGTGTCATAGCTTTCATCGACCTTTGCTTTGTCTGTTTCAGAATCACTACTATCCATTTGCAGAAATGGTGGAGCATTTCCAAAAGTCTTTCCTTTAAATATAAGAGCAATACGTGTATCTAAATCAACATTCTCTGTGTTAGTTTCTGATTCGGCCAAAGTATCGAGATTATTGGATTTGCTTGACTTTGGTCGCTTTGGTGATTGTGGTTTTATGCCAACCGACTCAGATGCAGGCGAAATAACTGTGTGAAACATGGCCGGTGGCTGTGGATCGTCCCAGTTTTCTTCTTCCTGGGGTGGAGGTGGTGGCGGTATAGGCTGTGTATCTGGTTGTGGAGCTGGCCACCTTCTGTGAGAGCTAGACCACGATTGAACATTTTCACTCATAGTGTAGCAATAATGGTTATATCCATAATTATCCGACGGCACAACGTTAGATGCCGGAACACCAGAATAATATTGTTGGTTTTTAAACAGCGATAAGGTACCATTTTCATCTTCGGTGCATTCATTACTTGAATAACGTTTATCGTGTTTAGCACTAATCCGGTCCTTGCGATCACCTTCATTATCAATAGATCGATCACGATCTCGTTCTCGATAATCACGTTCTTTTGACGAACTTAGGCGATGATCTCTTCGCTCCCTGACCCGATCCCGAGAATGATCTCTTGATCTTTTGCGCTCACCAAATTTATCTCGTCCTTTAGAACGAGTATAGTCATATGACCTGGTGTCTCGCTCCCTTTCTCTGCAATTATATAATCGATCCCTGCTTGAATCCGGACTTTTTTCTCTGGAGCTTCGAGAGTAGTAATGCCGGTTATGGCGTGAGCTGCTATATTTATTACGTGATCCACGTTCCCGATCATAAGATCTTTCTACGGAATGTCGCGCACGGTCTTTTATAAATCGATCTCTTTCGCGTTCTCTGTGTCTATCACTATCTATTTCTCCAAACGCTGCACTCTTATGAAATGCGTTGTAACCACTACCGGATATTATATGCGGGTCTTCCTTTTCACTGTAATCAAGAAAAACTTCCTTTGCCGAAACCAGCGTTGTTGTTGAATGCGGTGTGGCTGTTATTAAAGGCCTGGGGGCAATGGGATTCGTTAAATTATCAATTGTTTTTTTTAAAACAGCACCAAAAGGATCGCAGAATACGTTCAATATCTGTTTAAAAAAAAAAATAATTACATAGTTTATTAGAAGCGATTGAACAATTCAATTTAGCTTAAAAATGGTAAATATAATTATCACACCCTACAAGCGATACGGAGTTTGACTTTTAATGCAACTTTTGCTTCGGAAACAGCTCTTATCGTTTGAGCGGCAACAAAATATGCGACATTATCATATTGCTTGTAGCACACAGCAAACACAACCTTGATACTTTAAAGTTCATTCATGACTTACCTTTCCCATTACCGATTTCTGGTTATACTTTTCGACAAACTGACGTGCTCCTTTAGTGCTTTCAAAGACTATACGTGCAATGCCCAAATGTTTGTTCGTCGTAGGGTGATGATATATATTTATTTCATCGGTTGGCCCACACTTATCCAAAAGGCTGGAGAGGAACTGCTTGTCGATGTTGTCATTGAGATTGACTACGGTTACTTCAATAGCAGGTGGCTGGCCAACGTAGTCGGAATCGATTACAAACCTGCATATAATGTTTGTATATTATATTATGCTGTAAAAATTGGCTAATTACAATGCGCCTTACCGAGGTACAACCAACATTAATGGCTCCACAGGCTTGGCTCGAATCCGTATAAGAGGATTGCGTGGGTCACGGGGTGTAATCGCTGGGTAAGTCGGGTCTCCGGGAACAACACCATCGTAACGATACAGTTTGGAACCGCATTTCAACAGCTGCGGATCCGCCAAAAGTTTAAAGTTTCTATGCATCCTCGTTTGGCACGAAGAACTGAAGGCATTCGCATCACGATAGCCTTGCGTTGGAATATGTGCCTGTTCCCCCGACGACTCTCCGCCATTAAGTGAGTTGTAGGTACTGCTGGTATCCATATAACAGTTAGCCACGTTTACGGAATCTGCAAAGAATAAGAAAAATAACTTCAGAAAGTTCAAGTGTTGACATTGAAATATTAACTACGTAAAAGATAGACAACAAATAATTATTTCTTTTGTTTCTTACATTTATAAAACCTGAAGACGACTGCCGACTATGTCGGCGGGCACGTCCGGGTATTTTGCAGGGAAACAAAAATATTTTAGATAGCTCCAGTTTCAGCGGAAAGCGGCTCCTCTAATTATGGGAACGCAGAAATCAAATTCGTTTTATGTACATTGTTGTTATGACCTCAGTAAAGTACAAAACTCCCGATAATTAACAACATATGAAGTATTAAAACACAGTCGAATAAAAAATACATAGAAAAAACGAGGCATCGAAGGGATGTTAAACCAAGGTTATCGATATTTGTGTGCACTTCTATCGATTTTTATTAAACAAGGTTTATTGGGCGGTAATAAGTCTTCTTATATATTATAATATAATAATACATTTTTTATAATTTAATTTGGTGTCATTAATTACAATAACAACAAAATACAACAATTTTAAGTAAAACATTTCAGTAGTGTTGGAAAAATATCAGTAACAGCGGCGTCAGAAAAATATTGGCTTGTAACATACGCCGACATATGTGAATATATTTCAACGTGTGGCAACGCCATAAAAAATATTCGTATTGATTGCATCACAACTCAATCCACCAAAAGGTTCTTAGTTCTTCTTACCTCTTTAATTTCTTACAAAATACGGCAGTATGTATATTAATTAAAATTATTTTATTTGATTTAATATACTTTTGTTTTTTTTATATGTGATTCAAGTTTTCATACATAAATATAAGAAAAACAAACAATCCATATTTTGTTATGTACTTATCTTAACTTATATATACTTATAATTTATGTACATAATTATATTCATTATGCACATAAAAATCCCTAATATTTTATTTGTATAGATATTATTGGTAATATTTTTGTTCAACCTTCAGCAACAACAATGGCCTTTTGGAAATTTGTCGGTCTTCCCGTGGTTAGGGCTGATGATGAAGAAGCGGAACTTGTTGACCCCCAAGCAACTCTTAGGGTAAGATGACTTGCTAAGTGGAAATTTATTTACTGTGTGTTGTTCTGTATAGTAAATATTTAATCACACTTTTTCTTACATAGGATAAGTGCCAGGGTAAAGGTCATATTGAATCTTTGTACAACAAATATCAGGAATGCAACGATCGCGTAAATAGCCGCTCTAAAACAACCGAAACATGCATGGAGGAACTGTTCGACTACGTCGCCGAGTTGGATCATTGCGTAGCGCACAGCCTTTTCTCAAAGCTTAAGTAGTTGAACAATGAGATGTACATACATATGTATTATTGTCACCTACCTTTGAGTAAAATTGTTAAAGATTCTTAGTAATTGAAAAGACTTTATTTTAGTAGTTGGTATATACAATTTATATAAATATAATAAGTGTTCCTAGGTTCGTTTGCTATAACAAAACGGAATGTGACGATCACGATTGAGAGATCTAGAGGTTACACTAAGCTCAGAACCGTTATTAGGAGCTGAAACAAAAGAGTGCATTTTAAGAGACGTTACAATCTCGTTTGTGTTTTGTTAACATTGCTTTGATATTCGCACGCTTTTAACGTTAAAGTGTGACGCATACAAGTAATTTAACAATACCAGGGGTAAATCGGCGGAAATCTGCAAGCTTGATTAAAATATCTGAAAAACAAAAGTTCACATTTTAGCCGATTATTTTTATGGGAGCTATAGGAATAGTGGTCTAGTATACATAATGTCTGCCATCAAAGACCATAGTTCCATTAAATTTGGTTCCCAGTTTTAATAAAAATCTACTTTAAAAGCAAAAATTATTATGTTCATGTGACATCACAATGCTAAGAGTGCAGAATTCCTAACACAATCGGTGGCTCTCTGAATTGTGTGTTGCGAAGTGCCATAAAAAATCTTGCGCACGTAATGTATAAATGTTCTAGTTCAGGATGTCCTGTACTTAGCTCCATATTGCTTTAGCATTAGCACTAGCCAAATAACATATAGATAAATCATCTAGAACAAAAATGTGGGACATTCATTTTCAGTGCGACAGGTCCCACAGCAAGTCCGGCTTTTCTCGGGTGCTCATTTCGCTCACAAACGCAGAGAGCAAGAGAGTAAGCGTACCTTTTGCTTTGTGATGATTTGGCTGCAAATTGCTCGCTCACACTACAGAGCATTGCCTGGGTTTGCTCTCAGTGCTCAGAAAATGTATGTATGTACATATGTATGTACATTAAAGCACAAGCAGCAAATCGCCGAAAATCTATATTTTTATTTATATATATATTTAACCAATACACAAATATATTTTTTTTAATAACTTTTGTGTTTCTTAACCGATTTTGATGCAATTTGTTTTAATGCATTCTTATTGTACTATAGTGTATTTATATTTATATGATGAGCAGCCTATTAAACCAAATTTGGTGGCTTTGGCTCTTATAGATTCTGAGATATGCTCAAGCAGCTGCGCTTGGCCCCCACTATGGAAAGTTAATTCTTAAATAGCTTATAAACTAAGAATATGATCGTTATGAAACCAAAACGCAAGTCTGTAGTACTTGATTTGCGATTGTATTGTATTTTTTGATATGGGTGCGAATGGGGGAGGTATACAAAATTTGAAATATTCATAATCTGCGTATCCTTTACGAGCACATAATAAACTAAATTTGATGGGTCTAGCTCTTATAGTCTCCGAGATATGCCTAGAAAACCAAGTCTTAAAATCTTAAAATTATTTCGTTAATAATGAAACGGAGCAAGATATCGAAAAAAAAATATAAACTTGTACTGCGAATAGATTAGGAGAATCTATAGTCGTTTAGTTTAGGTTTCTAGCTTTTGTAGTTTCCGAGATCGCGGCGTTCATACAGACGGACAGACGTACATGGCTAAATCAGCTCGTCGTCCTGATCAAGAATATATATACTTTATGGGGTCAGAGATGCTTCCTTCTGCCTGTTGCATACATTTGCACAAAAGCATTATACCCTTTTTACCCATTTTCAATGGGTTCAGGGTATAAAAATTAATGCTTATTTAATATTATTTATGTATTTATTTATTAAAAACAAATTGATATTACTTTCTCTTTGCGTTTCGATACATATTAAATTCTGATATTGTGGATTCCAACATATGTACTGACTGAAATAAAAAGACATAAAAAAAAATGGTTTAAATATAAATACAATATAAATACATAAGTATTGAAAGTAAAAATGAATGCATTTCCGTTAATGTTTGCTCATACATATATAATCTAAACAAGGGATTAATTCAGAATTGGCACTTACCTCTTTTTCTTTAAAAAATAATAATTATTATTATGTATTATTATTATTATCATTATCATTATCATTATCATTATCATTATCATTATCATTATCATTATCATTATCATTATTATTATTATAAACTATCACCATAACTATTTCAAATAGCACTGGCTGCTATGGCCTTGGGCTAAGACAAACACAACATGCATACACTAGCCTGGAATTCGAACCCGGATCCCAGTTGTTCAGTTGCCTAAATACCTAACCACTTAGACAACTCATCTACCGAGGACTGCAATTATGTACATATATTACAATATATTGTTAAGAGTATTTGTTTTACTTACTCATTTTAGTTGTACTTATTTATTTTTGTTGTTTATTTGGCATAATACTAAGCAATTCCCTTCACACATCTTTTCACTTGTACTTGGAAACTAAACTAACTTTGACGCAGCAACGCGTCTTGTTTCCTCTTTCTTGTATGCTTCTTTCCTTGCTCAAAAAGAACAACATGTACATACATGTCTGCACACTTTCGGAAGCGGGGGAAAGAGATCGAAACATATGCGTAAAGAGCCAGGCAATATATTTTTTTTACTACGCATCGATAGAATAAGCCAATCATAAAAACCAAAGTAAATGCAAAATCAAAAAAATACGAAGGCTGGGCCTGGGTCCGTTTTTAAACTGGCACGACGTTGCATCACTAAGGACCGATTGTAGGAACAATTAGCCAGCGCTCTGACGCGCCGAGGGTCAATTGACACCACCAGAACTGCTGGGGAGTCTTTATAGAAGTCGTTGCATAGAGTCCTTAATTCAACGATAAATGGTAAGTGAATTGTGTTCATAGAGAAAGAGAGCTTCCCTATTTCTATGACCTAAAAGAGTAGGAGAGCTGAGAAAGTCAGGTATACACAGAGCTGCCTCCCTCGCTTGCTCTGCATTTCATTGAAGTTCAATTATATGAACGGATATGGACATATGAATCTGCTGAATCTGTTGTAACAGGCAGAAGGAGGCATATCCGAGCCCATAAAGTTTATACATATGTATATTCAATTCTTTGAATATAAGCTAAAATCGATCAACTCGATTACCCCAAATTTGGTTGACATATCGCTCTAAACTAATTTATTGCAAAAAGTCTAATCAGGACTGGTTAAAAACCAAGAAATCTGATAAGCCAATTGGCAGGAAGTGCAAGCAATTTTTGTTCGTTTTTATGTGCACGCATACATTTGCGTGTTTTCATCACTAGCTTAAACGATACCTTTCGATCGGTATATAGCTCGATCTGATCGGACTATCGTAGCAAAACTTTAAAAGTTCGCGTATATATTGCTAGCCGCTTTTGCACACTTCATCGTATAAATACTGAGATGAGTAATACATTTGAATGAAAGACAACATTTATAGTTTGGTTTTTCAAGTGGCTCTTCGCTCTTCAAGCATCACGCCAGCCGAGTGTCTTTGCACTCTCCAAATGCTGAAGTTGCTGCTGCTGACACAAGCAACGAAATCATTCACCATACTGCCTTCAGCCTTCGATGCCGCTACTGCGTCGTGTGCTTTTTGAAGTACATTGAGGGAAAAGCTTTGGACGTTCAATCAACGCTTTATTAGTATTAATTATTTATTTATTTTTATATTCGTTCACGAAATGAAACTAAAATTTTCATGCCGCGCCTCCTACTGCCCCCATACTCGCAAAAATCGATATTCCTGAAAGCACAAATCGACAATCGGTATATTTCCCATAATTTTAAGGCTAGAGTCACCAAATTCGGTATGAAGATTGCTGGTAACCTCCCCCCAAAGATTGAAACCTTGATAACCGGCAACGCCCACTAGAACTCCCTCAGCCACCCCGCCCCCACGAACCGCGAAAGGCTAAACCTGAGAGCTAGAGTCCCCATAATTGGAAGAAAGCTTACTGGTCACCCCTTTAAAGATCATAAAAAATGTAACGCTACGCCCAAAAAAATCTATATCTTCCACAGTTTTAGAGCAAGACATATTGGAAGGTAATAAATTTGGAAGGTAGATTACTGGTCACCTCCTTTAAAGATCGTTAAAAAAATTCAGCCGATGATTGTATCGATAAAATCTCTTGATAGTCGCGAAAATCCAGATCTCCCAAAATTAGTAAGCAGTTTTCTGATGACCTCCTCTAAATTGTTAGCTTACGACTTCACGGTTTCCTCAGGGATGAGTTTAACCCTCGATAAATGCACGAGTTAACAATATTATTTTTTTTTTTCGAATTCGAATTTCGGACTTGCACGCATAAGTTAAAAACGGACAGACACTGGAAATCTTTAGGCAAACAGCTGTTATTGTTTACCTGGACGATCCCCACCTTGAGTTGGCCAACTCCAAAAAATTCAAATCAGCAATCATATTTGCCTCACCCAACAAAAAAAACGTACACAATCATTTTTGACATAAATGTAAAAATGTATTTCCCTATAAATTAAAATGGTATACGCCATTTAAGTAAAACTAACAACAGTTATACAATCAATTACAACAATCAAAAGGACAATCACGCAAAAAAAATTAAATAAACATGGAACATGGAAAATGGAACATTTAACAACAAAAATTAGACATTCAATTTAAATGAAGACGACTTTTTATATGAATAAATAAAAAATTTTTAAATAAATAGATATAAATATTGAATAAATTTGTGATATAGTATTAGATGCACAGAGCAATCTAAATATTTTTGTGTGTGACTGCGAGACACGTAAGTATTTTTAATGTGTGCATGTGAGTGTGTATGAATTTAATATTTAATTAATTAAATTAGTTTATTGTGTGTGCATGATATTGTGTGTATGAAAAATTGTGTGCTTATATGTATGTGTGTGTGAATGTAAAATAGAATATCACTCCGTTCGAATTTAATACTTTTATTTCGAATTTTTAGCAAGTTAAGCGGCGGGCTATGTCCGAAATAGCACCAGTTTGTGTCAGACCACGCTGCACGTCGTGTTTTGCTTCTGGCGAGACAGGCCGTGTCGGCTATAAAAACCTGGAGCGGTGGCCAATCCACCTCCTGATCCGGATCCTCTGCTTGGCTGTTTCACTGCAGGATGGCTGCTGATCGACCGCGCCGGTGGTGTCGCAGTGAGGGCAGTGCTGCTCTTCTCGGTAAGTGCCGTCTCTATTCTCAGTCCTCACTCCTTTATCCGTCCTTTTTTTTTTAACTTTCCATAGTTGGGGTCAAGCGCAGCTGCGCATATCTCAGAAACTATAAGAGCCAGAGCCACCAAATTAGGTTTAATAAGCTGCACGTCAATATATAAATGTAGTACAATATGAATGGAATTAAACAAATTTCATCAAAATCGGTTAAGAAACACACAAGTTATTAAAGAAAATGTATTTGTACATTGGCAAACAACGTGGTGGCAAGCGCCAAGCGCAGACGTTTTCTGCATGCGTGTGCGCACATACATACACACATATGTATATGCACATTCATATGCGTGATTTCTTTCTCGAATTCTTATGCGAATGTTTGGGCATGTGTGTTTCTAAACTCAGATTTGTATAGAGGAAATTCCAATGCTGCTGTGGCTCGGTGGTAGCGGTGTTGCCGCGCGCTATTAGATGCGAGTTCGCATTGGTATTTGGCTACTGAGTGCGGCTGTGGTGTCGTGCGTATGAATGCAGAGGGATTTATTTAAATGCACGTAAAGACAGCTCGCCGCTGGGTTCAGGGTATTTCCTAGTCAGTCACTCCCGACTACAGCCATCTTACTTGTTTTCTTTCTTTTTCTTGTCACCTCTTCTCTCGACTTGACAAAATTCAAAAGTCATCCTCTCTGGGTCTTCTTCCTTTTTTCTTCTCTTTTTTTCTCGGAATTGGTCCGCTGCTCTTGCCGCCATCAATGTATCGGATTGCTGACAAAATGACAAAATGTAGACCCGAAAAACTTTGGCTACACCCATTTCCGTCCCCACAAATTACAAAAATCGACATTTTTCCAAAAAAACAATAATAATTATTTATGCCCGACTGCAACGTTCGTACTTGTTTCTTAGTTTCATTGTTAAATTGTGTAAGAAAATTTAAAAATAAAATATTCATTTTTAAAATGCCTCCCTTTGCTATAATAGTTTTTATACAACAGCCTATGAAAATACATTTTGATTTTATATTTGGCGTGAGAGATCAAATGTTTAAATGTGTGGCTTATGCATGTATAAGTACAGCACAATATGTACAGTTTGTCAAACAATTGTTTGCACAATGAAAAAACGCACATACATATTTATTAATGAGGTTTTTTGCATTTGACTATCACGCCAATTAATTATCGGCTCGAGTTTGCTCGAGGAGAGCAGCCCTGCTCATCAGAACACGATTGGTATAAGTTTACAGGGCCAACTTAAGGGTAACCACATATGCTGCAGGTGGGCGCATTCGGGGCAATACAAATGGAAATAAAAGAAACAAACAACACATTTTTTGGAGGGCACATAAAGAACTGAGGCTGTCCATGATTGTGCATGTTTTTATACCCTGAACCTGAACATTTAAAATGGGTAAAAAGGGTATAATAGATCTCGGAAACTATAAGAGCTAGAGACAACTTTTCAACTACCGTTTTCAACTTTTCGTCTATAGACTCGTCCGTGGCACGCGCAGATCAAGTTTATTTCAAATGATCGATAGCCCACACCGTTTTCCTAAAATCGATAAAAATCTACAACAACCTCTAATTTTTTTTTGGTTCGAATGAATATTTATATATACTATAGCATTAGTAGAATCTATTGCTTTAAGATTCATCAAAATCGATTAAGATACACAGGTATACACAAGGTATTAAAACAACGTGTGGTAAAATTTGACAAATTTGACAATCCAATTGACAGCAAGTGCTGCAATAAGAGCTATGGAGTAAAGTTTAGTTTTTAAAGTTCGTGTATACCATAGGCAGATTAAGGCTATTTAAAATGATATATAACCCATCCCGTTTTCTTATTATCGATATTTATCGGCTTTTTAATCCGGTTTATTGAGCATATCTCAGAAACTATAAGAGCTAGAGCCACCAAATTAATTTGTGTATAATATGTGCTCGTTAAGGATATGCAGATTACAAATATTTCAATTTTGAGACCTACCCCCATTTGCCCCCATATCAAAAAAACGCAAATCAAACTTCAGAATGATCATACTCTTAGCTTAGAAGTTATTCAAGAATTCATTTGCCATAGTGGGTCAAGCGCAGCCGGTGTGTAAAGTGCTCAACTCGCTGAATGCGTTTGTGTGTGTGTGTTTGTGTGACTTTGTGAATGTGTGTATGAATGTAAAGAGGTTTAAATGTATGTAACGACAGCTCGCTGCTGGGTTCAGGGTATCTTCTAGTCGGGGACACCCGACTTTCCACGCACACTAATACCAATGCATCGTTGACGATGATAATTCCGTCGTCAATTCATGTGTTAGCATCCAGGTGACTTGGCTGGGTTTGGCAGTAAGCCACTCCGCCCGCATGGCGCTCTCTGGCGCATGATCTGGCCGTTGACAGTTGACAAAAGGTTGTTCTCAAAGTAGTCGTGCAGTTCTTCAATGCTTAAAATTGTCCTTCACATTCGGCGATGGTGTTGCTATCCAATTGCAGCACATGATTTTCATGCGAGACCGGGTAGAGTGTAACTTTTCGGCAAATATGCTTGACTTTAGGAAACGTAATTAAAAAATAAATCATGTTTGTAGACTGCAGGTTGACGGTAGAAGTTAATTGGATGATTTGATCCTGCACTCTAGAATTAAATACGACCTACCTATTGTTCGAGCTTACAAGCTGTGCCTCAGTGATTCTAATGTTCTCTGGATCCCTAGCGTCGGGCGTACCTGCCAACACCTTCAAGACAGAACCTAAAAAATCTAGACTCCTAGCTACCCTGTGGTGTACGCCGAGAGCTTCAATCAGGTCTCCGATATGTTCTGCATCCACATTTAGTTTTTTCATGTGGGACTGTGAAAACATCTCGCAAAGCTTTGTTGTATCATCGATCATTCGCTCATACTCCGATACGTTTACCGAGTGTCTAACGTAGGCACATTCTTCCTATACGAGGACTTGACCATCTATGATCGGAATGTACTTAGCATGAGAGTAGTCAGTAATGTGCGCCGAGGTCATCGTGACGGAAAACCATACCAGAAGCCCAAACCTGTGGATTGAAAATTGCTATATTTTTTCTTAACCGAGAGAACATTAAACGACCACCACCAAACCTAGTTAACTAAAATGCCAAGTGGCTAAAAGCTTACATTCCTAGTGTCTTAACATGAGAACAAAACTTATTATAGAAGATTAATAAACTGGGATCTTCATTTAAGGTTGTCCTTGTGGACCACCCTCCCATTAATGAGAGCCGTGACCGTCCCAGGTCAGCTTCCACAGCTCTCTTCGCACAAAGGCGTGAGTTTGTTTCCGAGCCTGCGAGTCTGAGTCTATCTTGAATGTCTGTTAGCGCTACATCTGGGTGAGACTTCACAACATCAATGGTCTTTTGTTAGTGACCAAGTGAATTGTCTGTTGTATTTGCTTGTAGCCAGCAAAATGACCTCAACAGTGTCGCTTATGTTTTTTGCGATCTTCAGACATCTAGCAATTTCAAGCAGAGTGCTATGAAAACGCTCGTCCTGTCCGTTAGAAACACTATGTAGGGGTGGTGCATTTGCAATGTTGACACCATAATTGTTCATTAGGAGCGAGCTGATCGCCTGGGAGTTTAAAGACGGCTCGTTGTCGCAGTAGATTGCATTGGCTGCCGGATAGAAATTCATGATCTATAATATGGGTACTTTTAAATTTTCTATGGTTCGTGATTGAATTGGCTGGCCTATATCGGAGCATGACATCCTCAGACGCCAGCATGTTTCGCAGTTTTTGAAATGTGCTGCGTAGGAGATCAGAGAATTCGACCGGAATTTTCCTTCATCTATGTCTACTGACTGACCCATTTTCACCCTTTGGGATGTCTGAAATGGGTTTTGCTATTGCTGCAAAATCTTTGATAAAGCATCTGTAATAGTCTACGAGTCCTAGGAATGATCTTACCTCAAAAACCGTCTTGGGCTCCGGGAATTCTTGTATGGCCTTAACTTTCTCTGGGTCGGTTGTGGCACCATCGCTAGTGACCACGAATCCAAGGAAATATACGCTTTTCTTAAAAAATTGTGACTTTTCCTTAGACACCCTCATGTTTGCTTCATACAAAGTTTTCAATACCCAATCAATATGTCTTACGTCAGATTCATCATCCTTTTTGAAAAAACAATGACAACATCTACATAGACATAGCACGATTTGCCGATTTGCTCTCGCAATATATCGTAATTTTTCAGGCCAAAGGGAAGTCGACGGAATTCGTACTTCCCTCCATTTACTGAGAAAGAAGTTTTTTCTCTGTCACGTTCTGAAAGCGTGATTTGATGGTAACCAGATTTCAGGTCGCAGGTCGAAAAGTACTTGGCTTTACCTTGTTTTCCGAAAATCATGGAGATATTGGGCATGTTATACCTATCTGGAAAGGTTCTTTCATTAAGTTTTCGAAAGTCCATTTTAAAAGTCCATTACAAGGCGCATGTTTCGATTATCCATTTCCCCCGTGCCCTTTTTATCAACCACCCAAATGGGGTTGTTATAGGGAGAAACCGATTTCTGAATTATACCATTCTTCAAAAGATCTTGAATCTCTTTGTTCACAAATTCAGCTGCACTAATGGGATACGGGTACAACTTGGCATAAATAGGTTCTTCGTTTGTAGTCCTTATGGTGGCTATTACAGAAGTGTTGTAAGGCAGAGCTTCATTAGCGTCTGCAAATGTCTTTTTCCTACCCTCTAACATTTTTAAAAATTTGTCTCTTATTGAAGGGGGTGCGTCAGCGCAATCTACGCGCAATTGACGTTCACGCACTTATGGTATAGTATCGGTTCCGATTGATTACCAAACTTGAGTTGGCTAGTGTTTAGGCAAAGTTGCGCTCCGACTTGTGTTAGCAAGCCGAGGCCTATGATCCCGTCAAATGTTGAAAAATCCAGGAGAAGGAAGAACGTTGCTTTTTGTCCAAACATTGATATATAACATTTCTGTGATATTTTAGTAGTGCCATGTATTGAGTGGATTGTAAATGGCGTATCGACCAAGCGGTGTCGATAAGAATTTTCATCTTTGTGCCCCCGCTACATCTCGCCTGATGAAAGGCAGCAGGGACTTACCCCTGAAAATGTATAGCGTCCGAATCTTCATCTGATTCATCAGCTATCTGCGCTTCAGCAGCCCTAGCGGCAGTTTCATACTCCTTAGGATCAACTTCTTGACGCTGAGTAGTGTGATTCACTCTCTGACGCCTCTGACCAGTTGATCGGTCAGAAGTGTTTGTTCGTTTATAAGCCTGAGGATTATTGGAGTTGACGTAAGCCGGAGCTTGTGATGGCATCAAGCACTTAGACATTGAAGGGTCAACTTCCATTGGTTCAGGTGCGTTGTTGTTGTTTTGGACCCTACCACTACGTTGACTGGGCTGTCCCTGTGGTGTATGCTGTCTACTGAAATGCAGGTTTTTTGCACCGCTTGTTGGTGGATCTGTTCGTTTGCGCAGCTTTCTGCAGCTGTTGACCTTGCGCGTTCGCGTTTGGCCTGCGCTCTCTTTCATGGTTCGACTTGACCTCTTGGACGAGAGGGCAAGTCTGTGGGTCTTGCCGCAAAAAGTACATCTGTTAGACCGCGCTTAAGACCTGATATGAATACCCGCAACGCATCATCGCGGAATTTTTCACACAGGCCTTTTGCCATACTTGATTCGTATGACATATTGACTTTATTGGTTAATAATGTCAGCTTCTTTTCGACCTCGTCATAGTGTTGAAGCAAGGAGAGGCCACTCTGCCTTAGAGTGCCTAACTCTTGCTCGATGACGTGTATTGGCCGATTGTCGCTATACGTGAAGTCAAGGCGATCTATTATCGCATCGAAATTTAATACTGTGCCGAATGAAGTCAACACAGCATCAGCGGAGCCCCTGATCTTGCTCCTTATTATGATCACTGCCTGATAATGACGAGAACTGCCATTATGTGGCTTACATATTTTATATGCTGCCGTTGCAGCTTGTCGCCAAGAAACGAAGGCTTCTTGTGCCCCTGTAAATTCAGGCAGACATTTGACCGCGTCCAGCGGCCCATCGCAACGATGTCTATGATTTATACTTCTTCGAAAACTTTTATAGATGGGGCAGCAATTGCCGTATTTGCTACTTTTTTTGTTAATTCAGCAATTTGGCTCTCTAAGTTTTCCCTTAAGGCCGCGTCCCTTACACTGAACGCTTCTGCCTGCGCTTGCAACGCAAATGTGACCGCCGACTCTACTAAAGCTTTAATTAGTTGGGGGTCCATATTTGGTTTGTTTATTAGAACTGGGTCGCTCTGATTATTTTCAACGATTGGGATTCTACTAAGGTCGTTATCTGAACCCTCTGAATCCGAATTTCGTGGTTTGGGGTTCCTATATTCTTGGTATGCCCTATTCATGGATCGCTGTGTAACAAAGTCAAACGGGGAATCAACAAAATTGTCAAAATGTTAGCAAAACAAAATGACACACAGAACACAATATTCTTATAGTCAGATTTACTATTATTACGCTAAAAGGTTCCCGCAAACTTAAAATATGATTGTTGCTGAGCAACCCACTTACATTGTTTTCGTTGGGGACGTCCCTAATCATTCTATGATCTATTTGTTGGCATTGCTGCTCCCTCGCTGCAGTCAAGATCGAATTTCAAATCGCTGTCCAGACTAGCATGCGCGCTATTCTGGTGACACACCGCTGCCCGAGGAGCTCCGTTTTGATGCTAGTCATGAATGCTTTGTCAGAAGCGAATTGTGCTGACTGTTTTGCTTTTTTGTATTAAAGTTCACTTTCCAGAACGGTGGCTTGTCGCGAATTTGTAGAATCAAAGCTCACTTTATATTGTGTTATTTCAGTAGGCTTTTGCTTAGGATTCTTCACTTAGTTGGCGCTAATTACGAGTCTTTAGTTATATTAATTAAACTTCATTTATATATTGCCGGTTTGGCAGTTATGGTTTATAATGACGAGTTTATGCCGGAGTAATAACGTGTGCTATCGACGTGTATTTCAGAACTGAATTTTACATTATACAAATTCTTAAGAGCTAAATACAAAATATGACAACTTGAAGGCATAACAACATGCAGCCAAGTCGTGGTCGGCAAGCCGACCAAGCATATGCGCGATAACGGATACTGCATAACAGAGGCATCCAATTACCGCCGTTGCCGTCTGCAGCGGGAATGCTGACATGACGTTTTCACTCGCCAGCATTGCGCGTGCAAGAGTTAGTTAACTTATATATATATTTTTTTTGGAAACTGAAGTTCGATGTAAGTGTGCAAGTGAACAGTGTGAATGTGTTTTAATTTTTATACCATGAACCCATTGCAAATGGGTAAAAAGGGTATATTGGTTTTGTGCAAATGTATGTAACAGGCAAGCATCTCCGACCCCATAAAGTATATATCTTCTTGATCAGGATCAACAACCTAGTTGATCAAGCCATGTCCGACTGTCTGTCCGTTCGTCCGACCGTCCGTCCGTATGTACGGACGCGTCGATCATGGAAACAATAAGAGTTAGAGACTTCAACTTTTCGAATATAGACTCATCCGTGGCATGCGCAAATCAAGTTTATTTCAAATGATCGATTACCCACACCGTTTTCCAAAAATCGATAAAAATCTAACACAACCTTACATTTTTAAATCCTTGTTCGCGTATTTTTAGAGCTAGGCACACCAGATTTGGTTGATATGAATATTTTAATATACTATAGCACAAAGAATATCCGTTGCAAAAAGTTTTTACAAGATCGGTTACTACACAGAAGTTACTAAAGAAAACGTGAGGTAACATTTTACAAATCTGAGAATTCTATTGACAGCCAGTACTTAATAAGATCTAGAGAGTTAAAGTTCGGTTTTTTAAGTTCGCGTATGCCAACGTAGATACAGTTTATTTCGAATTATCTATTACCCGTCCAGTTTTCTTACTATCGATATTTATCGTTTTTTTTTTTGAGCATACTTTTTGAGCATATCTGAAAAACTAAAAGAGTTAGAACCACAAAATTTGGTTTAATATGTTCTTGTAAAGCATACGCAGATAATTAATATTTCGGATTTCTGATACCACCCCCACTCGTTCGAAATATGAAAAAATCACATTACAATTCAAGTACTACAGCTTTGTGTAACAACAGATCGCAACTGGGTTCAGGGTATCACCTAGTCGGGCGGTCCCGACTTGAGCATTCTTACTTGTTTTTTTATTATTTATTATATTAAATTTCAAACTAAGCGAACCAAAAATGAGGTGTGAGTAAGCGTAGGGAAGGGAGGATCAGCGGGGCCATGTAATAAGTCGGCCGTCAATTCCAATATAAGGGCAATGTGCATTCAATTTAAACCAGCCCATTGAAGGAAGGGGCAGAAGGGTCTATGGGCAGGGTTGAGGTAACCCACCCCTGGGAATACTGAGCTAGCTGATGTTACCTCTACTTCTGAGTAATAGGTTTGCAATTCCTTATGAGATTTCACAAATCTTTTAAATGATAACAGGTCTGCACTTTATCTCACCCGTGTCGCTTTTCATGTATTTGCATACCTGAATTTCTTATAGTTTTTATTTGTTGCTTCCTGAGGTTCTTCTGGCAATTTTCCTATTGGTAAGCATTGCTATTTTTTATTATTATTATTTGTGAGTGAGTCTCACAACAGAGATTTTTGAGGCATAGCGAACGAAGGGCGGTCTTTTGTGCCATGGGGCTCCCTATGGCGACAAGAGACGCTCTGCCTCCCTTATGATGGTTGCGGAACCGGCCATAGATAGACCGTACGCAACTTCGTTGCCGGAAATTCTGGAATGCCGTGGGACCAAGCAAACGGTGACCCGGTTTCTATGTGAGAATTACTGGAGAAAACTCCAGCAATCCGCAACCAGTCTCGAGGTAATCCTCCTTGAGGAAATGCTTGAATGGCTGCTTGGCTATCTTAAAAGATATTTAAGGTGGCTCCTCTTATCCCCTTGTCAATGATATGTCTGGAGCAGGACTCAATGGAGTGGATCTCAGATTGAAAAACATTGGGCCAGGTACCCATTGCAATCGAGATTTTGGTGTTGGGTCCTGTGATCCTCGCACCAACTCCTTGATTAGTTTTTGATCCGTCTGTGGAGAGCTCGACGGGTGTCCCACGGGTATCCCACGAGTGTCCGACATCGGTGTTGTACCGTTTCGTGAAGGGAACGATAATCGCCTTCTGTTGGTTGATATTGAGACCCATGTCTATGCACAATCTTAGGGCCGTGTTCAGTGCCGTTTGCATCAATTCGGTGAGGGATGAGCCGAACTTTTCGCAGACGATTATTGCCAGGTCATTTGTATACCCTATGGTATCGATGCCTAGCGCCGATAGTTTCAACAGTAGTTCAGCTAACACTAGGGACAAAAGAAAGGGAGACAGGACCCCGGTGGCGTCCAGTCAAGATTTAATGTCTCTGTGCATAAGAATTCTCTCTATCCAAGTTATAGAGAAGGAATCAATCCCCCTAGATGCTAACGCCCTGGTAACTGATAGCCAGTGTTTTCGAAGGCCCCTTCGACATCTAGAAAGGAGCACAAAGCAATAAAAACCGCATTTACCTCCCTCCAAGATAGCGAAATGTTCCCCCAAGTAAAGCTCGCCCTAAGTAGGCAAATTAGTAAACTAAGTATATCTTCTAGTCTGTGTTGCAGTAGGGCCTGGAAAATCTGGTCGCCCCCTAGGCTTTGAAGAGAGCGAATGATTTAATGGAAGTGGAAGATAACACCCGACAGACTGTAACCACGTCTACCTGGTGGTTCAGCTTCCTCATTCTTACAGGGATTTTCCAGGCTTATAACAGAACCAGGGACATGCACCTGGAACAGTAGCTCTAGCGTTTCCCGTCCATTCCCGAATTATCTGTTCTTTTAAGGAGCCCGACACCATTAGATGACCTTCTGGCTAATATCTTTTGCAATCTCGCTGCTTCTGAAAGTGACTCCACACTTTCGCAGAAGGTGCGCCAGGTATCGCCTTTGGCGCGTCTAATGTTCTTATTATACTCAGTGAGCGCGCATCTGTACGAGTCTCTGTTTGAATTGGCCCTGTTGAAGAGCCGTCTGACCTCCTTCCTTTGATTTCCCAGGCCTTCGCTCTACCAGGGAACCTCTCCTTTCGCCTGATTGGGTCTTAGAGCCGCACTATAATGGTAGGAGGTTAAAAGCACATCTTAAAGTTGTCTTGACGTCAATTCTATCTCCTTCGTGGAGTTAAACCTGACATGAAGTTGGTAATTTTTCGAAGCCAATAAGGCTTTGTACAGGTCCCAATTTGTTTTCTTTGGTTTCCTTTGTATAAATTATTTAAACTGTCCTTGGAGCTATGTTCTTTTCCAAACATTTGGAAAGAATCATTTATTATTTTTCTCCTTAAAAAATGATATAAGTCCAATGTTCAGAACTATAGAGGTTTTTGTAAGTTGTCTGCTATTCCTAAGATTTTTGAGAAATTGATAACTTCTCAATTGCAACATCTTTGTAGATCAATAATTTCAAACTGCCAGCATTGATTTGTGAAATTTAGATATACTACTACTACCACTAACCTATTGAAATTCAAGTCTTTTGATATTGATTTTTGATTTCAAAATAAAATGCAAACAGATGTTATTTACACCGACTTCAGTAAGGCTTTTGACTCCGTTAATCATTCGCTTTTACTGCATAAATTTAATCTTTTGGGATTTCCAGATCTCCAATTATTTAACTCTTAGAGCTCAAATGGTTTATTTAAAAAGCTTCGTCTCTAAGCCTGTTAATGTCGCTTCCGGAGTACAACAAGGAGTCTTCTTGGTCCGTTGTTATTCACATTGTTCATAAATGACCTCC
Source organism: Drosophila colorata (assembly GCA_035041545.1). Taxonomy (NCBI): domain Eukaryota; kingdom Metazoa; phylum Arthropoda; class Insecta; order Diptera; family Drosophilidae; genus Drosophila; species Drosophila colorata. The sequence continues at coordinate 1,696,324 of JAWNLD010000680.1, read as the reverse complement.
CTTGTGTGATAATTCACTCTCGGGTGCTGATGTATGCCGATGACGTAAAACTTTACCTGACATCTTATAATTTTCTATCTGGTCAAGGGTTGCAATCTGATCTTGACAGTTTTCAAATCTTTCTTACACAAATTAATTTATGGACAAAATTATTTATTTATTTATTTATGTAAAGCTAGCTTAATATTCAAGTCTTAAGACTAACAATTATGAAGGCAAGCAATTGCTGTCAGGGCCTTAAGCTCGCGAAGTGGTTTCTTTTGTGTGGGGGTTGCCTTCATTTGATCTTGTGTAGTATATAAGATTTGTTTAAGTATTCGAAAATGATTTTTATACCCTGACCCATTGAAAATGGGTAAAAAGGGTAAAATGGTTTTGTGCTCCGACCCCAAAAAGTATATATATTCTTGATCAACATCACTAGCCGAGTACATCTAGCCATGTCCGTCTGTCTGTCCATCCGTCCGTCTGTCTGTATCAAAGCGTCGATTTTTTAGGTTTGTATATACCATACGCCGATCAAGTTTATTTCAAATGATCGATAACTTGCCCCGTTTTCATATAATCAGTGTTTATCGATTTTTTGACACGGTTTTTTGAGCATATCTCAAAAACTATAAGAGCTAGAACCAATTTGTTTTAATATGTTCCTGTGAACGATGCGCATATTATGAATATTTCGGATTCTGAATACCTCCCCGCATTCGCCCACCATATCAACAAATAATATGGGCAAATCAAGTACTACAGACTTGTGCTTTGGCTTGTACACAGATTTCACCGCTCTTGTTACGTCCTGAAAATTTCATAGCGATCCTATTCTTAGTTTAGAAGTTATTTAAGAATTAACATTCCATAGTGGGGGCCAAGCGCAGCTGTATGAGCATATCTCAGAAACTATAAGAGCCAGAGCCACCAAATTTGGTTAAGGCTACTGTGCTATAGTACAAAAAAAATGCAGTAAAAGAAATTTCATCTAAATCGGTTTAGAAACACAAAAGTTATTGAAGAAAATGTATAAGTATATTTGCAAACCACGTAGTGGCAAGCGCCAAGCGCACACGTTTTCTGCATGCGTGTACACACATACATATGTATATGTACATTCTTTTTGGCGTTTGGTTGTGCATGTGTGTAGAGATGTTGCCTTGCACGCAATCAGACGCGGGTTCAAGTTTCGCTGGGTAAAACAAGTTTTTTTTACTGTTTATTTAAAATTTGTTTTTATTTTATTTATTATTTTTTTTTTTTTAACTTATTGGTCCAAGTGCAACTTAATGCTGAGACATTGGCGATTTGAAATAATCTGAAGCAACAAAATGGAAAAATTGGTATTTGGCATGCACACTCTCAAAAAGCTTTCGCAGATCAACTGCAACCAACATTGGAAAGATATAATTCTTATTCTGTGAAAATTTGCAGAAATTGCACAACAACGGCATATTAAAATTTGTTTGCAAATATTAGCAAGCGCACAGCGCGAACATTAATTTTTGATTATTTATTTGTATTTAATTTTACTTAGTAAAATAAGTATGAATGCAGAGGGGTTTAATTAAATGTAACAGCTCGCGAATTTGGGATAGTGATTGTTAATTATGTTTCTGGTGATTGTGGTATATATAGATGAGTGGTGTGGAAGGACGCCTATCTTAAGGGTCTGCGTTTCTGTTGTAATGCTGTATCCTGTTATATTGTCAATTTTGGAGCCGTCTATGTAAAAGAATATTTATTTTGTGAGTGAGCTTTTGATGGAGGAGAATAATTGTTGGAAGATTGTTGGGTGTGTGGTGGCCTTGTTGTGAGAAGATAGTGTGATGTCTGTTGCTGCATTTATTGTCTCCATATTGAATTTTATACTGTGGATAGGTTTTGATGGTTTGTCTGTGGTTTGAAGATCTGTGCAAGTGTGGATAATGTGGTCAAGTGTGCTTGGATATTTAAATTTCTTGGTGTGGGTCTTGATTATTTGAATTAGAGGGGGGTTTTGTGAGCGGATAAGGGTTTTGGAGAGTTTGCACGTCTGTTTTCTATATGTTTGGGATATGGGTGCATTGCCATAGATTGGTAAGCAATAGTCTATTTTGGATGTTAGGATAGATTTTAGAATTAGTATTAGAGAGGCAGTGTTGCAGTTATATTTTGGGGATGAAAGGTGTTTTTATAATGTTAAGGGGTTTTAGAAGGTCGTAGGTGAAGTTAGTGATGTGGGAGTTGTAAGCTCTAGAATTTTTAGTGTGTCGGTGGAATATTGGAATATTGATACTTTCAGTTAAAATAGTACAGGTGCAATGATGTTTGCAACATATATGTACATGTTGGTATTTGTCTGTTGATAGTGATGTTTGTTGAAAAAGTTGAAGGAGGTTTATTGTGGGTTTTCATTGTTTTTTAGGTCGATAATCAGCGGGAAGTCGTCAGCATAGACGCAGAATTTAATTTCCATTGAAAATGGGTATAATGGTTTCGTGCAAATGTATGTAACACACAGAAGGAAGCATCTCCGACCCCATAAAGTATAAATATTCTTCATCAGGACGACGAATTAGCCAAGCGATCTCGGAAACTACAAAAGCTAGAGACCTAAACTTTTTGACTATAAATTCTCCTAATCCATACGCAGAAGAAGATGATAATTTTTTTTTCGATATCTTGCTCCGTTTTATTATTATCGATAAAAACCGATTTTTAGTTTATTTGGTTTGGTTTATTATGTGCTTATGAATATTGCGCATTTTGGATACCATACACCATATACAAAAAAAAATAAAACAAAAAAAAGTACAGACTTGCGCTTTGGTTCGTAAATAGATTTGGATGCTCTTATTAAGCACTGCAAATTTCAAACCGATCATACTCTTAGAATTAATTTTCCATAGTGGGGCCAAAATGCGTAGCTTACTGCGTGCGTTTGTGTGTGTGTGTGTGTGTGTGTGTGTGTGTGTGTGTGTGTGACTTTGTGAATGTGTGTATGAATGCAAAGAGTTTAAATGTATGTACCAGATCGCTGCTGGGTTCAGGGTACCTCCTACTCGGGCACACCCGACTAGAGCCATCTTACTTGTTTTTGTTAGGGCGTCGTACGAAATGAGAAAAAGTTTAATTGAGATAGTAGAGCCTTGTGGGATGCCATTATTGAGAGGAAAGGTGTTGGAGAATGATTTTCAGGCTTTAACTATTATTTTCTGTTTGTCATAAAGTGGGTAATATATGTTAGAATTTAAGACCAAGTTGCCATTCATGGAGCTACGAGATGATTGTATGGATGCCGAATTTGCCAAAGACTTCTGCAAAGTCAAGGGAGATGATTGAGATGTGTCGTTTGGATGGGATAGCTCTTGTTGCTAGGTAATCAATGTAGAGTAAGTTATCCCTTGAAGCCGATTTGATTGTTGTGGAAAAGGCTGTTGGTTTTTACAAACCACCATAGTCGCGTTGCGATAATCTTGTTTACGATTTTCGCGAGACATGGGTTAAGGGAAATAGGTCTGTATGAGTTAGTGTCTGTTTTGGGTTTATGTGGTTTTAGTATAGGTAGGACTAGGCTAGATTTGTAGGATTCAGGAATATGTGTATTAAGGGTATTGTTAAAGTGTCGGAGGGTTCTGAATTGCAAGTGGACGGAGCTTATTTCATCATACTGTAGAATATACGATCGTAGCCAGGTGTAAGGCCTTTGAGTGTGCTAAGCTGAATTAAGCTCTGTAATTGTTATGTTTTGTTCTATTTCGAGGGCTGATCGGGATGGCATGTAGATAACAGGGGTGGAGAAAAGGGATTGTTTGTTACTGCGGAATGTGGTAGAAAAGTTATTGTCGTCGGTTTGTCTTGAGCACAGGTCTCCAAAGATATTGGCTATTGTGTTTTAGTTGGTTGTAAGGGTATTAGAGGTGGGATTAATAATGCTATGGATGGATTTGGATGGGAAGAGACCGCATAGACATTTTATGCTGGACCATACTTTAGTATGGTGAGAATTTGATAGGATGTGAAGTTACAGATCTTTTGTTTTTTTTGAATCTCTAATGGGTCTTCTGAGCTTCGCATTAGCTTTTTTAAATAGCATGATATTCGTTGTGTTTATATGTTAAGTTGGGACCATAGTTTGTTTTTTCTCTTTTTAAGGGTTGTGAGTTGTTTGTTCCACCAGGGAACTGTGTGTGGGCTTGAGAATGTTGTGTTTTGTGGAATTGAGAGGTGTGCGCTTTGAATGATTGTTTTCGGTTGAAAATCACCGGATCGCTACCGGTGTGATCGGACGACTGTTTCTTAAGGTTGGTTGGGGTGTTGCTGAGTTTTTGATGTTTCCTAGTATTGCTTGACGACTGCAGAGAAGGTGGAGGCGGTGATGTTGTGGTATCTGGAACGTAGTATGGTATGGACTGTCTTGATGTCGCATTTCATTGTAGTAAGTATGGCTTTAAGCTCTTTCTGTTTGATGAAGACAGTACATTTTTTGTATGTGGAGGCGTGTTGGTTTGGGATAATGTGCTGCTCTGTGCAGTTGCTGCATCGTTTGGTTCTTTGGCATTTTTCAGTGGATTCGGGATCAATATGGGATTCATCGACACAGTTGTAGCAGAGTTGAGTTTTTTGGCCAGATTTTTGGCAGTGACCGTAACGGAAGCATTTATTGCATCTCAGTGGTAATAGGATATAGGCACGTACTACTGTTCTTTAGTAGCCAATCATCAGGTAGTCGGGTATGGTGAGGGCGTTGAATGTTATTATGATGAGTCCTATTTCTTTATGGGTACCGTTTTCTTTTTTCAGTAGTTTTTTGATTTCGTAGACGTTCTGGCTGGATGGTTCTTTTATAATTTCTTTTTCTTCCATACCTCGCAGGTCATTAGAGTATATGACGCCTTTTGAGTAGTGGATCCGCGCGTTAATAAGCCTTTGCTTAGTATCATTGGGCCACTTGAATGTACTGCCGTTAGTACATCTATGTCCAATAAAAACAAAGCCCCATTGGTAACCCGCCAATTTTTTCTGAAATCGGACAAAGAGCTACTAACCAGAGTGAGGTCTAGTACCTCTTCCCTGATTGCGTTTATAATAGTGGGGTTGCACCCTCTCTTTGATACATCTCATTGACTACACAAAAGATATTCAAAAAGGCACTAACCTTTTTTTGTAGACATCACTACTACCCCAGATAGTGTGATGGCCGTTGGCGTCACAGCCAATTACTAGCTGTTTATTCGTCTTTCGGCAGAAGTCGACGAGCCGCTGAACCTCCGTCGGCGGTACGTCGTCGGTGTCGCCAGGAAAATGTGCAGACGCCACTACAATTTCCTTCGCTCCTGCTGCCGTAGTCACCTCAATGGTTGACGAAACTAGGTCCCTGTATATAAAGTTTGTTAGAGGGAAGTGCCCTACGCTTTTATCCATAAGGATAGCGGTCTTATAACAACTTACATAAGCCGCAACTTAATCCTCCGACATGGCCACCAAGCAACCATGATTCTTGGAGGAGAGCCTGGTTGATATCCGGTCGCGGACCGCTCCCCTAGCAAGACCACCAGCTCTGCTAGATGAGGCGACAACGACTTGCCATTGCACGCCCAGCAGCCAAATTCCGGGTTTGTTGTTGGAACAGCAGCAGCCGGCACCGCGACTGTTGCTGTAGCGTTTCTCGTTGAGGGTCCGGCGCTGCTCTTTTCATTAAGTGCCGTGTTCTTAAGAATATGTCTGATCCTGCCAAACCAGTGGCAGACTTTTCTGCTTAATCACTTAATCAGCGACTGCAACGACGCGTCATCCACCATGATGGCTAAGTGCAGCATGGCGCCTCTAGTGATCCGCTGCCCTCCATTGGCTGGTGCTAAACTCGTTCTGCCCTCACCCACTCGAGCAGGAGCCACTTTGTTCTCGAAACAGCACCCTCGAACTTTGGCCTCACACCTGGCGTCACACACGTCAGAGTGGATGATAGGATCGCCGCCTTTTGCGTTACCATTTGCTCCGCTTCAGAGGTGACGATCTATTAGTAGCGATGAAGCCGAGCTTGACACCGCTCGCCATCTGACTGTACGATGGCGCACCTTTACAGCTTTTAGAGCAGCTGCTCTGGGCAGCCCTTTGGCGATAGCTGCCTTGAACAGCTGCTTTTCGTGGTTTGTCAGATGACGTCTACATTTAGACTCTGAGATCGCCTTTATTAAGATTAATAAAGGCGATCTCAGAGTCTAAATGTAGACGTTCTACCTGAGTGCCAGCATCCATCAGACCTGATCTCTGAGAGATCTCACTGGATTCTTCGTCGAGATCGATGAGTGTGACGTCAGAGTCCGACTCGGAGACCAATGCCTCTATCGGACCCTGCCGAGACAATCTTTTTCTCGACGAGAAATTGGCACACTCCACGGCACAGTGTGAGCAGATACGGCGCGTACACTTGCACACCAGTTAGCTGACGGCCTAGTCAAATTTATAGTCGAAAATTTAGGTCTCTAGCTTTTGTAGTTTCCAAGATCGCTGCGTTCATACAGACAGACGGACGGACGGACAGATAGATATGGCAAAATCTCAGCTCATCGACCTGATCAAGAATATAGAGATGCTTCCTTCTGCTTGTTACATACACTTCCACAAAACCATTATACCCTTTTTACCCATTTTCAATGCGTTCAGGGTATACAAAAAAAACAAGTGAGAACGTTGCAGTCGGGTGTAACCAACAGCGGATTACGCGTTCACAGTGTAATAACAACTAAAACATGTGACCTTGCACTATGTGTATTAATAATAACAATAGTATACAATAATAAAATACCAAAAAAAAAAGTTCGCCTTTGTGCGATCACAACTGTCACCTCACCACACCAACCATTTCGCTTTTGACGAAATGCACGTTCAGTTATCTAATAACCTAACCTATCTAATAAGATTAAACATAGAATTCCAAATGAAACTGAACGACTATAATAGAAGTCTGTGGCTAGCGCCAAAAAGTGCATACAGAAACCGCTTCGGATGGTGCACATCATAAACACTATTTATGCTAAAATTATCTGTTTATGTTATGGTACCGTTATGGAACTGTTATCCCACAGTTGAATTTATGTTAAGTATTAAATATATGTATATTTATGTGTGTATGTACAGTGAAATTCCTCATTATCGGACACTCACCGTCGCAATGTTTTTGTCCGGTTATGGGAGATGTGATTATGGAGATGCTTATGGGGTCACAAAAATTATATTTGAATTGCATCCAAGTGTTCAGAAATTGTCTTTTATTTAATATTTTGTACGAATTTATATAACATTTTCATATAGATTAAGTACAAATACAAGTTCGGTGGTATCTGAAGGGAAATAGAAGAACGTTGAAGTTTGTTGTTTTTGAGTCGCTTTGCATACGCATCGAAATTCCCTGCGCTAATTTCTCCAATTTCATTTTTTACAACACATATGTATACGAATATGATTTTTAATGAAATTTTTAAAAAGCTAGTTTGGGATTTTTTTAATTTTGTCCGTGTTGGGCTAGCAAGCTTTTTTGTTAGCACTTAAAGCAAGAAGTATTTTGTATGTTAAAAATTTAATTAAACGAGAGTTAGTTTCAATTTATGACACTAATTTAATGGTGCAATTATTGTAGCTACCATGCAATAAATGTATGCGAATATATGTATGTTTGCGAATATATGATTCGCGATATAGCGAAAGTATTAACTGAGAAATAAGTTTGCACCGGCGTTAGCATTGATGCGCCAGCTGCTTAGCATAAAGTGCAAGAGAATAAATGAGCGAGATAAGAAGACAACAATGAGTTTAATGCGAGAAGCGCTAGATAATTGACAGATTACAAGTTTGAGTTATGTTATGATTTGCGAGAAGCGCCAATAACGACAGAGTGACTTTGATTGCCTCGCAGGGCAAGATACAAAACAAATTACTACTTTTAAAATCAATTTTTAGCTGCTGAGCCGAACAGTCCGTTCATTAGGTTTTTTTTTTATCAAAATGGTTAAGAGATTGAAAAAGTAGTTAAGTTTCAATCTCTTCTACAGGAACGTGTGAATGTCACAATACCAATTAGGAAGATAACTAGCTAACATCAGGTTCGTCACATCAGATTGACCACGTCGTCTCTCAGGTCAAAAACTTTCGACAGCAAAGGCCGAGATCAACTATTTTATAAAAGCCCTTGGTCGAGTTCGCTGCACATGGACTGTAAAAAGGATGGTAGTTGGCGCTCGTCCGGTGATTTTCGAAAACTGAATGCGGTCACAACAGTGGATCGCTACCCAATTGCACATATTCAAGATTTCACGGAGCTACCTCAAGAGAAAAAGTTCTTCTCAACATTAGATCTGGTAAAAGCCTAATATCAGATCCCCATGGCAGAAGAAGACATTTCCAAAACAGCCGTCTGTACAGCGTTCGGACTTATCGAGAACGCCACACAAACGTTTTAGAGGTTCATGGATGACATCTTTCGAGGATTTGATTTCGTGTAATGCTACATTGACGAAATTCTTATAATGTTCTCTTCAATCGTCGAGCACTAAGAACATTTGCGTATAGTCTTCCAAATCTTACGCAAACACGGCCTTTACATCAATTTGAGCAATTTCGCACATCAAGAGGCACAGTTACTAAGCTACTGAATCAACGAGCATGGCATCAAGCCACCTAGGAATCGACTAGATGCAATCCAGAAGAACGAGCGGCCATCAACCAATTGAGACGATTTCTCGGCATTGAGAAATAATATCGCAGGTGCCTGCCGAACTGCTCACATATCGAGTCCCTTTAACGGAACTTCTCAAAAATGTCAAGAGAATCGACCAACGTGTGATCGATTGGACACCTGATCGTATAGCTGCTTTTGACGCATGCAAAAGAAGTGTCACTGGACATGGAAGAAAATTGAATTTTTTTCTAAAAAATTAAGCAACGCGGAAAAACACTACAGTACATATGACTGCGAACTTTTAGCAGCTCGATGGCATGATATCGAGTATTCGTCATCAAAACTAACCACAAGCCCCTAGTATACGTCTTCAAACAATTACCAGATAAAGCGTCGCCTCGACAACTTCGCCATTTGGGTTATGTTCCCAATTCTTACTCACAATCATACATGTTAAAGAATCAGACAATGTCATCGCAGACGTATATACCACTTAATCTGCGCAAGAAAATTTTTTCTTTCTTTCACAACTTTTCTCATCCGAGTGGAAGATCAACTCGTCAAAAAATACGGCATAAACTGTTTGGCCATCAATGAACAAGGACATCATCAACTGGTGTAGGAATTGCCTGCCTTGCCAACACAGCAAAATCAACAGCCACAACCACCTCACACCGGAGAAGATCGCTGTACCTAATGGTAGATTTGACCGTGTTCACCGAAATTTTCGCTACTGCCTTACGATCGTCGACCGATTCACAACGGCCGACCACAAACGTATGAGAGAAAATCAGCTTCGCTAAATCGTGATATGTCACTAGAGAGGAAGTAATGTGGCGGTTCATTGATTCCCAATCTGGTGTCAGCCTTATTCGAGCTCAGCTAACATATATGAAATACACAATTGCATAAATGAATAAAGATTCAACTAAGTAATACACTTTCTACTAAAACAAGTAAGACGGCTCTAGTCGAGTGTCCCCGACTAGGAGATACCCCAACCCCGCGGCGAGCTGTCGTTACATACATTACAAGCTCTATTCATTAACATACACATTCACAAAGTCACACATACGCAAAGCACGCAGCAAGGTGCGCACTTTGCACATTGGCAGCGCTTGGCCCCAGTATGGAAAATGAATTCTTGCATAACTTCTTTACTAAAAGAATGATCGTTATGAAATTTTCAGTGCTTAATAAGAGCATCCAAGTCTATGTACAAACAAAGCGCAAGTCTGTAGTATTTGATTTTGGTTTTTTTTTTATATGGGGGGCGAATGGTAGGAGGTATCCAAAATCCGAAATATTCATCTTCTGCGTATCCTTTACGAGGACATATTAAACTTAATTTGATGGCTCTTATAGCTCTAATAGTCTCCTTATCTCATATATCCCTATATATATATGCCAAGAAAACCAAGTCCTTAAATCGATTTTTATCGATAATATTGAAATGGAGCAAGATATCGAAATGATAAACTTGTACTGCATATTGATTGGGAGAATCTAGAGTCGTTTAGTTTAGGTTTCTAGCTTTTGTAGTTTCCGAGATCGCTGCGTTCATACAGACGGACAGACGGTCGGACGGACAGACGGACATGGCTGAATCGACTGGGCTCGTCGTCGTGATCAAGAATATATATACTTTATGGGGTCGGAGATGCTTTCTTCTGCCTGTTACATACATTTGCACAAAACCATTATACCCTTTTTACCCATTTTCAATGGGTGCAAGGTATAAATAGCACAACATTTTTAAATTGTGTGAAATATGCACGTGTTGCCGCTTGGGGCATTCTAGTGGGCGTGGTCGGGATGTTTAGATCGCAAACTTTTTATCGCAATCAAAAATAATAATAAACAAGTATAAAAAAAAGGAGAGAGTCTTTAAATACCGGCTCTTTGCCTACTTTGGGTGGGTTGTGACTGGCATCAGCAGCTGCGCTCCGCACTTTGTGGTAAAATCTCTCCAAGGCGTCGTCAATATCCTCTGTGGAGTTGATGTCCATTTCCGGGTGGAGCATGTCGCTTAGCTTTCGGACAAATACTTCGATATTGGTATGCCTGTCAATGATCCTTTCAGGTCTCGGATAGAACATGAGGGTGGTGTCGATTGAGATGGGTAGAGTCAGATGGTCTGAGGTCAGGTCCGCGCGCGACTCGACGTTGAGTGTCCAGTGCGGGAAGCCTTTATAGGTCACAAAGTCAATGCATGAGGATCTGGGTCCTGTCTGGGCTGGGAATTTGTGGGGCTGCACCCCAGAGTTTGTGGTGTGCGTTCCAGTCGCCACCCACTAGACACTTTGATTCCATCATGCTGAATCGCTGGCGCAGTTCACTTGTTGTCCATCTTGCATCTCGAAAAAGCTCTGCATCGAAGCGTTGAGAGATTGGATTGGTGCGAGTACACGGTCCAAGGATTAGCAACTGTCGGCGCAATTTAGGGGCGAGGCCTGTGGATAAGGACATTGGTGGTGTTCTTGAATTCCACGACGTTTACAAGGAACATGGTTCTGGAATGAGTGCTGCTCCTGGGTGAGGTTCGGTTGATGCTGACGCGTGTGCGGAGTTGGTACCCTTTAAATGTACCAACTTGAGCGAATGAAAGACCTTTTGCGAGGCTGGAAGTTGGGGCCTGAGAGCGTGCTGCTACTTGTGAATATTGGGAGTGGGATCCGGTTGATTCCCTACCTAAGCCATGGTTAGTTTGGACATTATGCTTGCCCTGGTTTCGACATGCAAAGCTTTGATAGTGGCTACATTGTGTAAGATCTTGTTCGATGTAGCGTTTCTGTCCTGCGAGGTATCGAATGTTTTTAATCTGGCATTTGTTGCTACCGGGAGCCAGGTTTACAAAAAATATATGGATTGGGTTATCCGTTCTCTTTGTGTTTTCAGGGCAGTGGATATGCAGAACGTCGTGACCCAGAGCTTTAAAGTCGTTGCGAATCTTGGCATGAGATGTTGAGTCGTGTAGACCCTATATAACTATCTTATGTGGCCTTACTTCTTTGAGTTGGTAGGTGTAGAATCCGATTTTCGCGTCTTCGAGGAGTTTTTGACTAGTTCTAAACGAGTTGACATCGGGATGCACAGCGTCTGTGGGCCTTCCGGAGTCGTCATTTGCGTCTGTACGAGCAGTGGACCCCAGGATCAAAGCGTTGGCGACTTTCGGTGCGTTCTGCACTTTCCGTTTACGGGCACGTTTCTTAAATTCGTCCAGGAGATTTCAGAGGGAGTATGCGTATGAGACGGACGTGGTTTCCGATTCCATATCCTCGGAGTCCTCTTTGTCTGCACCGTCGTCAAAGTTGCTATTCAGTGGATATAATCTGTTGCCACTACCTGCACGTGGCAGAGCAGGCGAGCAAGCTCTAGTTTTATTGTTGGCGTTGCACCTGCGCTTGTGTAGAACAAGAGGCGATTGCGGCTTTGCAACTTTGCGTTTGCGTGCCTGCAGTTGCGTTTGCATCTTGAGTGGATCAAAGTTGAGGCTTCCTTGGTTACTGCAGTCACCGATGGTGTTTAAGGGCGCTCTATTAGTGCAGTTGGCAAGCATGTTAGAGTTGAGTGGAGCTTGCTGTGGAGTGAGCTCGATGCAATTGGTGCTGCCGTTGACATTGTTGGACAGCGTATGGAGTAGCTCAGTAGCACTGTTTACTATGTCACTGCGGGTGTCCAACGAGTAGCATTGAGCTTTTCGGTGTTATTGAAGAATGCAGCTTCTGAGTTGGCTGCTGAGGCATATACGCAGTATGTTGTTGTTGTTGTTACCAATTTCGTTGTATATAGCATGGACAAACAGGCTTGATTAAAGCGATTCTTGCAAGAGTTTGCAAGAGTATAATGTTATATTAGTCACAATATTAAAGTTTTTGATTTGTAGAGGTAGGTCGCACCCGCGAGCCCCAAAAATTTGCCAGCTACCGGTGGTCTTGTCCACTTATTTTTATAATTTATAGTTATTTTTTACATTTTTTCACCGCGAGCAGAAAAATTTGCACGTCTAGTCTTAACAAGTAGTGTTGCAAAACTACGAAAACAAAAAAAAAACAAAAAAAAGAATTTCAATAAATTGTTATGAACTTGAAAATTTTAGATTTATTAGAAAAATCAAGAGTATCAGGAGCGGAAATCGAACCTGAGACTTCCGCTGCTAAAACGCGCGTTACACAGCAGCATTCAATATAAATGCTAAAAAATTTGTGTTTTCTGAAGCTATTAATTTGTTTGATAAAAGAAAAGAGATACATTTTGTAATTATTATCATCTATTTTATTACTTTGTCCAAGAGCGTTTACAAATAATTGAATAATTAAAAATAATTATTTTAGCTGCATTTTATATTGCACCACAAGACTACTAGTTGATAAAGTTGTGACACAATCAATCAGCAAAAAGCCGCATACAAATTTTATGAATACGAAAAAGTCTAGCAAGTTAGCGCCATCTAGGTTACTGACCACTTAGTTTCCCATGTGAGTTAATTTTCCCAATGACAAAATTGAGCAGTTATTCAACACTGCTCTTATGAAAACCAAACAAAAAGTACCAAGGTCTGCAATAGGTGGCGCCTGCAATGTTGCACTGGCATCATTGATGTTGGGACATTGTTGGCGCGGAGGTGGCCGTAGCCAAAAAAGTGCGATCTTTGGAAGAAGTCTTCAGCAATCTGTCGACATACATAAGCATCTAGCTTTAAAAGTAAGGGAGATACATAGATTTAATCGAATTGCCACAGCCCCAGTGGGCGCCCCCAAATTCATAACACTTTATCAGACGCGAGTATACACGAGTAAATGTTTCATATTTCAAGTCGCTAGTTTCAATAGCGGCCAAAAAAATTGAGTTCATATACTGACTGACGGTCAGCAAGGCTGACATTGCAGAAACTCAATATACTAGTTTCACTTCGTGAACGGGTATACAAATCTAGAAGTTGTGTGATTACTTGTTGGATTTGTCGATGTACAAAGGCTGTACAAAATTCATGTCGTCCGTCGACAACATTTTTAAAAAACTTTTTTAAAAACGGATTCGGAAGCCGTACGAATTCGTAGAAGCTTCGTTGCTGACAATCTCTTGGAGCTGTGCCTTCCTTGCGGCGTCACTAGCCTTCGATTGGAAAATGGTGGTCAAATTCTAAGGATCGCATTCGCCGTGTAAATACATCGTGAAAAGAGGACTTTACTGGAGACAGCTTTTGTTAATACGCAATATAATACAAGTAAGAATACTGCAGTCGGCTATAACCGAATTCGCCATACTTGTTCACGGTCTGAATTATTATTGTTAATTTGGAAAAATGTCGATTTTTGTAATTTGTGGGGGCGAAAAACTAGTCGGCGTAGCAATAATCAATAATTAATCTGATAACGATAAGTATATTTTTCAAGTTTTAAGTCTCTAGCTTCAAAAGCACCAAAAGAAGCTGCGTTCATTCGGACAGATGGACGGACGGACGGATAGCATGACGGACATTGCACAAACATAATATATTAGTTTTACTTCGTGAACGAGTATAAATACTGGGATAAAACAAATTGCAGCACACTAATATAGGCATAACTAATATCGGCGAACCTCAACAGTTTTTCTTTGGCGTACTAGCATACGCAACGTATGTACGCAATCAAACATCAACTTGGTTGATTAGCCGAAATGTCAACGCAAAATATGGCTAACGACGCGTGTGAAATTTGCAGAAAGAAACAAACGGCACCGACAGATTGGATATTGTGTGACGTATTGGTATTACATACATAGAGCCGGCGTCGAAAGTGTGAAAAGCACACACTGAGCCTACGCATTATGTATCACCAGTAACATAAGTGCAGCAATACAACACGCTGCAAGAACTGCAATGCAAGGATCACCGTTAGCTGCTACCAACGGCAGCTCAATCAGCAACGCCACCAGAGGATTTATCGGGCAGAAAAGCATTCATAGACATGTTGAATTTAAAGCTATCCGAAGTCTTGAAGTGTTCAGTAACTACTTCTATGAAAAGTGGGTCGCAGAGCAAAAATTCATCGAACAGAAAAACAAAGCCCTAGCACAGATGGACTTATCTAGTCAACTGCTTGTACGATCAAGTGCCCCAACGACCGTACAAATCACAGCCAGGCAAGCAATTCGATAATATCTACTCTCGTGATCCAGACGATTGGCCAATGTTTGTGAGCACTTTTCAGCACAACACGTCAGTGGTCGGATTTTCAAATGTGAAAAAATTGCTACGGTCGAGAGGATCGACAAGTTAAGGAAGTTACCTCCACACAAAGATAGCCGGTATCCATCATCGAATTCACGGCGGCTGAGCGCAACATGTGCGCCACAATGTAGACGCGCAAGCTGAAGCACGCGTCAACAATCCGATATTCGTAAAAGAGCTAATGGACAAACTGTCAAATCAACATAAGTTCAGCTGGGGCATGCGTCCTCGAGAGGACTAAGGGTCTCAAGTCACTCACTCAAATCAAAGCATTCAGCGACTGGTTATATCGTATGAGGCGGCGTCGACAATTTTGACGCCTTCGTCATCAAAGTTTAGTTTACTCAACATACATAACAGCTGTGAGTCATAACAGCGACGTGCTAAGGAACAAAACGCGCAGGATCCTGCACACAATGTGAGCGGAATTCGGAGTATAGCTATCTCACTCCAGCAATCCAACCCACAATGTAGAGCATGTGGTCAGCACAATACGACATGTTCCAGTTCAGCACAGTGGACCAGAGATGGCAAGTCGTCAAAACGGGCAAGGATTGTTTAGGCATTTATAAGGCTATCGCAAGGGCTAAGGAATGCGGCATCGACGGCTATGCCAAGAAGCATCATCTGTTGCATCATCAAAAGGGTACTTTCAGCGCTCCAAGCATCGGCCATATTTCTGAAACATACCCATAAAGTTGCAGAGCCAAAACATGTAAATCTAAGTATGCGTTTCTGGACGAAGGATCGTCGGTGACATTTGTGGACATCACAATATTCAATAAGCTCGGAATTGAAGGTACAGCAGCGCCGATATGTTTACAATGGACCAACGGTGAGAGCTTCAATACAAATCTCCGGCACACGGACAACGTAGATCAGTTGCGCGGTAATATTAGCCATTAGCCAGCAGCTTAAGCTATTGATTTGAGCCAACAATTGGAAAGTTGCTGTTCCTCGCAGTGTCCGTGAGGGAAAGTGGATCGAACACATTGCGTCTAGGTCCCTGCTGGTCTGGAGCATCCGTTGCTCAACAACTTCAGAGCGCCGTCACGCCCCGATAGTTCGAGCGACGATAATAGGGCAATCGAAATTCTAGATCACAGTTTCCAAATTGGGGGAGGTATACGAAATTCGAAATATTTATAAGTTGCGTCTGCTTTACGAGAATATAATAAACTAAATTTGGTGGTTTATGGTTTAGCAGAATCTATAGTCGAAAAGTTTATGTCTCTAGCTTTTGTATTTTCTGAGATCGCTGCGTTCATACAGACGGACGGACGGACATTGCTAAATCGTTTCAGCTCGTCATCCTGATCAAGAGTATATATTCTCTAGGAGATACCCTGAGTCCAGGTGCGATCTGTCGTTACACAAAACTGCAGTACTTGAATTGTACTGTGAATTTTTTCATATTTCGGACGAGTGAGGGATAGTATCCAAAATCTGAAGTATTCCATATCGGCGTAAGCTTTACGAGAACCCAATTAAACTAAATTTTGTGGCTCTAGCTCTTATATTTTCTCTTATATTTTCTGAGGTATGTTAGAAAACCTGGTAAGAAAATCGATAAACATCGATAATAAAAAAACTGGACGGGTTACCGATAACTCGAAATAAACTTGATCTGCGTATGGTATACACGAGCTTAAAAACCCAAAACTTGAATACCTACCTCTTATTGCAGCACTTGCCCATTTTGCCCATTGGATTGCCCATTGGATTGTCAACTTTGTAAAATTTTACCACACGTTTTCTTTGATAACTTCTGTGTTTCTTAATCGATTTTGATGTTAACATATTAAAATATTAAAATATTCATATCAACCTAATTTGGTGTCTCCAGCTCTCATAATCTACGAAATAGGCTTAAAAAGTTTGAGATTGTTGTAGATTTTATCGATGGATAAATGGACGAGTCTATATTCGTTGAAGTCTCTAGCTCTTATAGTTTCCGAGATCGACGCGTTCATACAGACAGACGGACGGACAACTAGACTGATATGGCTTGATCGACTAGGCTGTTGATCCTGATTAAAATATATATACTTTATGGGGTTGGAGATGCCTCCTTCTGCCTTTTACATACATTTGCACAAAACCAATTTACCCTTTTTACCCAATTTTACCCAATGGGTTCAGGGCATAAAAACTTTAATGTTTTGTCTCTCGCTGTTAATTTCCGACTAGCGTGGGTATTGTGTATCAATCCTTTCTTAATATTTTGTATCAATAACACATAACATTATGATAAAATGATAATTTTGAATACATAAGTTATGTCAACATCAAAACATATTTTAAAAGTAAACATAAATTATTACATTTACTTATAAAAGTTTCATATTCAAATTGATTGATTTTGGGGCATCTTCCCATCTTCTAAGCCGAAATCTAGTTCTGTCACATTCGCTGCTGAATTGTAGCACGACGGTGTTTTCTGGGTAGAGTGTCGTCCACAATAATAACGATGCTGTGAACTTTTATTGGTGGATAATTCTGAAACCATTTAGTGCGTTTAGTTAGCACTGGCGTTAGCACTGACACATCGTTGCCAAAAACTATCTCCAAAAAGTTGTGCTTGGTACTAGTTTTGTCTGCCCAATAAATAATTGTTTGGAGTAAGTGAGATATCATCTATCGTGACCAGACTTACGCAGGTGAGCGGAGGCGAATTCGTGATGAACTGTGTAAACTTTCGAGGTTGAAGGAGTAGTTCGGGCAGATGATTCTCAGTACAGTTCCGCGTAATGCCATGAAGTGGGCGAGTGACATATAATACATGAGCACGTGTCTAGGCTGCTCGCAATTTTAAAATAAACTGCGCGCCGAAGGACAAAAGCATCTTCCATAAAGGCTCGTTTGGAACACACAGGCGATGCCAGTTGGAAAAATACGCTATGTATTATATTATATTATATAGTAGTTTTGTGGGTTTGGGGGTTTTGAAACGAACCGGGTTAACCCGGAAGCTCCATTATTTTTACATTTTGAACCGAACCATAAACCGAACCAGTTTGAAAAAAGACAACCGAACCTGTCCCCGAACCGAACCATAATTTATTTTAAAATGGTTTGGTTCATTATTTTTTATTTAATTTGATTTAATTAATTTTTTTCTTAGATTTTTACTTTTAACAATGTTTATTTTATCTATTCATACCTGCTACGTGCATAAATCATACGCAAATATCCACTCAAATGTGTTCATACATATGTATGTACATATGTAAGTACATAAATTCAGTCTGCTTTTACATTTGGTTTTTTTATTATACCCTGAACCCATTGAAAATGGGTAAGAAGGGTATAATGGTTTTGTGCAAATGTATGTAACAGGCAGAAGGTGGCATTTCCGACCCCATAAAGTAAATACATATATTTTTAATCAGGATATACAACCGAGTCGATCAAGCCATGTCCGTCTGTCAGTCCATCCGTCCGTCCTTATGTAAATTACGCTCACGCCTGCGTATGCCGTCACGTCTTCCAGGTGTCGTCGTCGCTGGCGGATGCCGTGTGTATCTATAAGTAATCCATTTGCAGGGTTTCTTCTGGAGATAACGTTGCGATTGCTGCAAGCTCTCCAATCCTTGGCCTTGTGGCACAACAATAAAATGAAATAATTTGCGGTTATGCCGGAGCAATGTATTTAAGAAGCTATGTGCTTTCTTGGTGCTGATATAGAACTGAATTCAGAATACAATATTTGGTGACCCTAAAGCTAAAGACAATAAAAATGAAAAGCTTAACTCTTAACAACACGCTACAAAGTCTTGGTCGGCAAGCCGACTCAGTATAATCGTAGGCGATAACGAAAACTCTTGCGACATACCAAGAGTACCAGGTTACCGCCGCTGACTGTTGCAGCTAGGGCGCTGAACTTAAGTGTTTGAGTGTCAGCGCGTACGAGGGTTACTTAATAAATAAGCGTGAGAGTTACTTGCTAACTTGTATGAACGCGTCGATCTCGGAAACTATAAGAGCTAGAGACTACAGCGGATATAGACTCGACCATTTATCCATCGATAAAAATACACAACAAATTTTATAGGCCTATTTCGTAGATTATGATATCTGGAGACATAAAATTTGGTTGACATGAATATTTTGATATATTATAGTACTGAAAAAATGTAATGCATTAAGATACATAAAATTCTGTTAAGAAACACAGAAGTTATTAAAGAAAATGTGTGGTGAAATTTAAAAAATTTGACAAGCCGATTGGCAGGAAGTGGTGCAGTAAGAGGTACGGTTTAAAATTTGGTTTTTAAATTCGTGTATACCATACGCAGATCAAGGCTATTTTAAAATATCGATAATCAGCCCGTTTTCGTATTATCGATTTTGGTTTTTTTGACCCGGTTTTTTGAGCATATCTCAAAGGCTTTAAGAGCTAAAACCACAAAATTTGGCTTAAGATATTTACGTTAAAGATACGCAAATTATAAATATTTCTGATTTTGGATACCTCCCCCAATCTTCCCCTATTAATAAAACAAACATTTGTAATTGCATTTACAGTACAATTCTTACTATTTAGGGTGCGAATTAATATATAAATGTACTGAAGTTCAATAAGCATGCAATTTCATCATGATCGGTTAAGAAACAAAGAAGTTATTAAAGAAAATACATTTGATTATTGGCTAAGCCACGTGGTGGCAAGCGCCAACTGCAGGCATTTCCAGCATGCTTGTGCACACATATATACACATATTTATACATTCATATGCGTGAGCTCTTTTTATACCCTGAGCGCATAGAAAATGGGTAAAAAAAAGGGTTTAATGGTTTTATGCAAATGTATGACAGGCAGAAGGAGGAATCTTCGACCCCATAAGGTGTATATATTCTTGATCAGGATCAACAGGCGAGCCATCTGTCTGTCCGCCCGTCCGTATGTATGAACGCGTCGATCTCGGAAACTATAAGAGCTAAAGCCTTCAACTTTTCGAATATCGACTCGTTGATGGCACGCGCACATCAAGTTTATTCAAATGATCAATAACCCACACCGTATTCCTAAAACCGATAGTAATCTAAAACAACCTCAAAATTTTTACGCTTATTTCATGTATTTTAAGAGCTAAAGATACCAAATTTGGTTGACATGAATATTTTGATATAGCTATAGCGCTTAAATAATTTGATGCAAAGAGATTCAAGAAGATCGGTTAAGAAACCCAGAAGTTATCAAAGAAACCGTGTGGTAAAATTTGACAAATTTGATAAGCCTATTGAAAGCAAGTACTGAATAAGAGCTAGAGAGTTGAAGTTTGGCTTCTTAAGTTCATGTATACGCAGATCAAATTTATTTCGAACTATCAATAACCCGTCCAGTTTTTGTATTATCGATATTTATCGATTTTCTTACCAGGTTTTTTAACATACCTCAGAAAATATAAGAGCTAGAGCCACAAAATTAAGTTTAATTCCGATATGGAATACTTCGGATTTTTGCTACCATCCCTCACTCGCCCGAAATATGAAAAAATGCACAGTACAATTCAAGTACTGCAGTCGTTACACAAGACAGATCGCATCTGGGTTCAGGGTATCCCCTAATCGGGCGTTCCCAACTAGAGCACTCTTACTTGTTCAAATTCTAATGCGATTGTTTGTGCATGTGTGCTATTAACTTAGCTCAGATTTTGACAGAGACTGTTAAGTTGCTGCAGTAGCTCGGTGGTAGAGGTGATGCCTGGAGGGCAGACCACGGATTCAGATCGATTGAAGGATTAGTTTCCTATTTGTGAAAATTTTGCGAGATATTTCACAACTACAGAATACTAAAATTTGTAAGCAAATATTTAAAGCGAGCGCGAAGCGGGACCATTTATTTGTATGTGAGTATATATTACAAATTGGCCGAATTTTACTAAATGCGGCTGTGGTGTCGTGTGTATGAATGCAAATAGTCTTAATTACAAAAATAGTTGGGACTTCCGCACTTTGTTACTTAATTTAATTTTGGACCAATCCGAGATGCGAAAAGATTAACGTCGTCGGGGTGACTGCTACAGAAAAAATAAGAAGACGACGATAAAAGAGAGATGACGTTTGAATTTTACTAAAACGAGAGCAGACGTGAAAAAGAAGAAAACACGGAAAAGGGAGTCAGGACCGAGGAGAGGAGCGCCCCTTACCGAGAAGACCAGCATTGCCCTGACTGCTACACCACCGACGCCTTCGACCAGTAGGCAGCCCGTAGTGAAACAGTCAAGCGGAGGATCCCGATCAGGAGGGGGATTGGCCACCGGTTCAGGTTTTTATAGCCGACACGGCCCGTTTTATCAGGCGCAAGACTTGACGTGCAGCGTGGTCCGACGCTGAACAGTGCAATTTCGGACAACGCCTGCCGGTTTCCAATGTGCTACAAATTGACATTCACACACACATACATACAAGCACACAATTGTCCATACACCCGTTAACACCACTTCACACATAATAAACTAATTTAATTTATTAAATATTAACTTCATACACACTGACGTGCAGACAATAAACAAGTCGGGTGTCCCCGACTAGGAGATACCCTGAACCCAGCGGCTGTCGTTGCATAGCTCTTTGCATTCATACACAAATTCACAAAGTCAAACATACACATACACATACACACACAAACGCACGCAGCAATCTGCGCACTTTACACATCGGCTGCGCTTGGCCCCACTATGGAAAATGAATTCTTACAAAATTTCTAAACCAAGAGTATGAGCGTTAAGAAAATTTAATAAGAGCATTCAAATCTATGTACAAACCAAATCGCAAGTCTATAGTACTTGATTTGCGTTTTTTTGATATGGGGGCGAATGGGGGTAGGTATCCAAAATTCGAAATATCTGTTATCTGCGTATTCTTAACGAGCACATATTAAACCAAATTTAGCTCTTAAAGTTTTCGAGATATGCTCAAAAAACCGGATTAAAGAAACCGATAAATATCGATAGTAACTTTAAATATCCTTAATCTGTCTATGGGATACACGAAATTATATAACTAAACTTTAATCCCTAGCTCTTATTGCAGCACTTGCTGCCAATTGGATTGTAAAATTGGTCAAATTTTACAACACGTTTTCTTTAATAACTTCTGTGATTAACCGATTTTACTGAATATTAATGCAACAGATTCTTCTAGTGCTATAGTATATATAAAAATATATATATCATAATCTACGAAATAAGCTTAAGCTCAGCTCGTCATCCTGATCAGGAATACATACATTTGCACAAAACCATTATACCCTTTTTACCAATTTTCAATGGGTTCACGGTATAAAAATACTTACCTCCCAGCGTTCTGGTGCTGTCAATTGATCATCGGCACCTGAGAGCGGTAGCCAATTGTCCCTACTATCGTTCCTTAGTGATGCAACGCCGTGCCAGTCCTAAAACGGACACGAGCAGGCACAGCCTTCGTATTATGTTTTTGCATTTACTTTGTTCGGTTTGTATGATTGGCTTGTTCTATCGATGCGTAGTAAAAAAAATATATTGCCTTGCTCTTTACGCATATGTATCGATTTCTTTCCCCCGCTTCCAACAGTATGCGGACATATATATGTACATAAGCTTACATGTTGTTGTTTTTGAGCAAGGAAAGAAGCAAGAAAGAAAGAGAAAAGAAGACACGCTGCTGCGTTAGTTTTTTTCGTACTATTTATTTATTATTTTTAAACTTAACACACTTATTGGCCCAAGTGAAACTTAATGCTGGGATATCAACGATTTGAAATATTCTGGAGCAACAAAATGGGGAAATTTTGGTATTTGGCATGCGCACTCTCAAAAAGCTTTCGCAGATAAACTACAACCAACATTTAAAAGATATAGTTTCCTATTTTCTTAAAATTTCACAACCACGCCATTAAATAAGTATGAATCCAGAGGGGTTTAATTAAATGTATGCAACGACAGCTCGCCGCTGGGTTCAGGGTATCTGCTAGTCGGGCACTCCCGACTAGCGCCATCTTATTTGTTACTTTTAATATTTATGTATTTATATTTAATCATATTTCTTTTTATGCCTTTTTGTTGCAGGTAGTGCATACATTCGAATCCACAATATCAGAATTTAATATGTATCGTAACCCATTGCAAAATTAAGATCAATTTGTTTCTAATAAATAAATTTATAAACAATTTTAGATAAGCATTGATTTTTTAATTAATGTTATATAGGTAAATAATTGTTTCAATACAGTAGCCGACAAAGCAATGACAAGCGCTGTAGCCTCTCCTATCCTCTTGGGGTGCATCGTCGTCCCAATTGGCCACTCGCCTGACAACTGGGGATGCAACGCCGTGCCAATTCACGACTCGTCCGACTCTTTAGGGTGCGCCACCGTACCAATAGCCGAGCGAAACCCGAGTGGCTCTCTATCTACCTTAGGTTCCCGTGCGCATTTCAAAAGAGCTAGCGCTGGTTCCTTTTATATTTCCCGGTGATGCAACGTCGTGTCAATTGACACCATCCTATGTCAACGGGAAACGTACCACTAAAACGCTTTGGCCAGGGTTTGACGAGTGGTGGGTTCTTAGCATTTTCTGCCGGTGAAATCCTTATCACCGACCTGATACCGCAAACTGCAGGGTTGCCTTGCACTCATGCACAGAAATATTGAGATTGTTCTGTGCATTTAATAACATATAACATATTTATTCATTACTTATATATATTTATTTAAGATCTATTTATTTATTCATATAAAAACATGTCTCCTTAATTTTTTAAATTTATTGTTGAATTTTAATCGGCGTTAAATGTTTCAGCGGCCCGTGCAATGGATTCATTTAAATCTTTTTTTTTTTTGGGCCCGTTTTCTGCTCTTGCGGTTTTCCCGAAATACTCGAGTGTTAGGTGTCGCAGTAGGTTTCTGAGTGATTGTCCTTTTGTTTTTTATTGCATTTCGCCGCGGCCTGGGTGAGAAATTAACGAAGAATTGTTTTTTAGTTTTAGTAAAATCTCGTAAGCAATGTTAATTTATATGCCATTAAATGTTTGTTTCTGAACATTTATATTGAAAACAAGTGCTCTAGTCGGGACCGCCCGACTAGGAGATACCCTGATCCCAGCTCACACATACAAACACAAAGTGCAAGTGTGTAGTACTTAAATTGTGTTTTTTTATATTAGTATGCCGTAGTTGTGAAATTTCTCGCAACATTTTTACAAAGTAGGAAACTGTATCTTTCAAATGTTTGTTGCAGTTGATCTGCGAAAGCTTTTTGAGAGTGTGCATGCCAAATTCCAATTTTTCCCCATTTTGTTGCTTCAGAATATTTCAAATCGCCGATGTCCCAGCATTAAGTTGCACTTGGACCAATAAGTTATCCAAAATCCGAAATGTGTGTTTCCCTCACGAGAACATATTAAACCACATTTGGTGGCTCTATAAGAAAATGATAAGAAAATGGGGCAAGTTATCGATCATTTGAAATAAACTTGATCTGCGTATGGTATATACGAACCTAAAAAGTCCACGATCAGCTCTCTAGCCTGTGTAGTATCTGAAATCGACGCGTTCATACAGACGGACGGAAAGACGGATGGACAGACAGACGGACAGGGCTTAATCAACTCGGCTAGTGATATTGACGAAGAATATATATACTTTATGGGGTCGGAGATGCCCAGTCGGTTATAGTCGGTTACAATTTAAAACTGTCCATATAATATATTAAATTGATATCATATAATAAATTTAATTCACATTTTATTTTACAAATTTTTGGGCTTAAGTATGCTTTTGTCACAAGATTGTGCAAGCAGCAATCGTCATGATCCAAAGACCATTAGGAAACGTTAAGCTAGCATGTACTTCCCCCGGCGGCAGAACACAACACAATGCCAAAAACACCTGGTGGGGATCAAGGCTCACGAACACCAAAGGCACAGCCCTTCTGAACCACATCTGTAGCAGAAACCTGACATGACACGATCACTTGTCCGGACTTACAATCTGACCACAGCGCTGCTCTGATTGAGATTAACACACCTGTCCTCGCTTCCTGCAAGCCTACCAGAATTCTTAGTAAAGGTGCTAATATTTCAAGATCCCGCACTTGGCTGGAGCAGAACGTGGATCCAAATATTTCCCTCCACTCTGGGGCAAATTTTGATGACGCCGCTGAAGCACTGACCAGGTGCATGCTCAATGCCGCTAGCTTTAGCAAATCCGCTACGATGAACAATCCAGTGACCCCCAAGCGGGACACTTGTGGTCTAATGAAGTAATGGGGAAGGTGAGAGAGAAGAGGCGACTTCGACACGTGTGGCAGATAAGTAGAAACCCACGTGACAAAGCTCTACTAAACCGTGCCACCAAGGAGCTGAAGGAGATAATGAAAAAGCTGCGCAGCGACTCGCTGGAAGCCTATATCGCCGCTGCTAAACCAGGGGATCCAGAAAACAAATTGTAGCGCGTAACGAGACAAATAAAAATTTCTATATCTAGATGCAGAACACCAGTGGCTCCTGGTGCCGCTCTAACGAGGAAAAGACCCTTGAGTTTGCCACACATCTCCAGAATACCTTACCTCCTTTCGACCTTAGCGAGGCGTCGAACAACATTGAAGTCTGCAACTTTTTGGATACTGCTTACCAAATGAGCCTTCCAATTGTGGAAACTGATGCAAACGACATCCAGGAGGAAATCAATGAACTAGCAAAGAATACGCGCTTGCTATTAAAGCACTGCCACTAAACTACTACATACTGAAATCCAAGCTTTTCAATGGGATTCTCAGATGGAAGAGCGCTGAGATCATCATGATTTCCAAGCTCGGCAAGCCTGAGCATCTAGCCAGTTCATACAGTCCCATCAGTCTACTGGTGACTGTCTCCAAAATATTTGAAAAAATATTTTTGCGTCGACCGTACTGGAAGCGCACCAACTCATACCGGATCACCAGTTTGGGTTCAGAAGGCACCATGGCACACCCGAAAAGTGTTGCTCCGCAGCATTTACTGCCGTCCGCCAAGCGTTTGACAAGGTGTGGCACCCAGGATTACTGTATAAGCTTAAGGAAAAGCTACCCACGCCATAGTACTTGCTCCTGAAGTGAAACCTGCAAAATCACATGTTTTATGTCCGATGCTTCGAGTCTGACCTGAGACCCATTTCAGCGGGCGTGCCCCGAGGCAGTGTTCTTGGGACAATTTTATACACGCTCTACACGGCAGACCTCCCGGTTATTAACCCAAACCACTCTCATACTGCCACGACAGCCCTGCTGCTGCATCGAGAGCACTGCAGATGGAGTTGTCTGTCCTGGTGCCATGGCTAACTAAGTGAAACATCGAAATTAATACCGAGAAGTCAGTCCAGGTCACTTACACACTACGACCCCACAGGTGCCCAGTTGTCAGCCTCTATGGACAGACGCTCCCCACAGCCAGTAGTGCCAAATACCTGGGGCTTACCATCGACAGCATGCTCACTTGGGACCACCTACGCAATAAACGGGTACAGCTCAACTTCAAGCTCAGGCGACTTTACTGGCTGCTCAGGACGAGATCATGCCTCAGCTTGCGCAATAAGCGGCTAATATACACGAGCATACTGAAACCGATATGGACCTATGGAATTCAGCTCTGGGGCACCACGGCTGTTACTAACACTAGACTGATTGAGGTACTCCAATCCAAAGTACTACGTACCATAGTGGGAGCGCATTACTATGTTCAAAGCGCTGTCATACATCGTGACCTCAAAGTAACCACAGTCCAGGAGACCATAACTGACTATAGCCGAAGGTACCTCAACCGGCTGGATAACCATGAAAATATGCTAGCAGTGCAGTTGCTGGATAACAGCTTACAATGTCGCAGCCTTAGGAGACAC
Organism: Drosophila colorata; assembly: GCA_035041545.1. Classification (NCBI taxonomy): domain Eukaryota; kingdom Metazoa; phylum Arthropoda; class Insecta; order Diptera; family Drosophilidae; genus Drosophila; species Drosophila colorata. The sequence goes on along the minus strand of JAWNLD010000680.1, from coordinate 1,669,606 downwards.
CACCCCTTAGACCTGCCCTTTCGCTGTGCTCGCCATTGTATTCAAAATGTCCCTGTGTTATTTGTCTTAAAATTAAGTTAGTGTAATCGTCCCAGGATAAGTATTAAAATTTAGTTATAAAAATTCGTAAATAAAATAAATAAATCCAAAAAAAAAAAATTTACTTTGAACAGTGTTACTTTGTCTCAAGGATGTTTAATTGATCTGGCTATTAAAGCACATAGTTTCAACCCCCAATCTTTGCCGAACGCCGCCTGACATAGTTCAGGAGCACTGCGACCGTTTCCATACGTCATTATCGAGCTGTCGTTTACATATTTTGGAACTGGAACTTATAACAAGCAAAAGAGAATGGAGAAAATGATGGTCACATATTCTATTTCAACTAACAGCGACCACAATTGAAAACTAAATTCCTAAATAACTTCTAAAGTAAGCGTATGCTTTTTATGAGATTTTCAAACCAAAACGCTTTACGAACCTTACGAGAAAATATTAAACCCAATTCGGTATCTGTAGTTCTTATACTTTCTGTGATATGCTCTAAAACCAGGTCGAACAAGTAAGCTGCCCCTTTGCATGTAACATACTCACGCACACACAATGACGGTAAAAACATATGCACAAGCCTGCAAGGTAACATAATGTATATGTGCGCTCAGAGTTTTGAGTGCATTCCGAACAGTCTCTGATGACGCAACACTGGTGTTAGCTGGTATGGTCCCTCGCGACCTCTTAGCAGCAGAGCACTAAGCAACGAGCCAGGAACTGTTAGAAGGCAGGCTACTATGGCAGATTTAGCGGTATAGCCTCGAAGGAAACTGGACAAAGCGCATCATCCCCGATATATGACCATGGGTCAGCAAAAAGCACAAACTGAGCACGGACAATAGAACACCCAGAACATATATTATTTTTCTGTCTGTCTGGATTTTCTGATGAACTGGAAAAGCTAAGCCTACGCATTAGAAGGCTATTCACAGTCATTGACTTGATGGATATTAACCACTTAGCTCGCAAAACAATTAGGTTATAGTAAACAACATGAGTGCAGAGATCATAAAATCCTTGCGTCGCGTGGAAAGATAATGCAATACGACTTTAAGCTCCTCCTCAACAAAAAAACAAACAAGAAAAACACACAGAGGCTGGCTGAAAAAGCAAGTTTATGTGCTAGACGGACCAGGGTAGGCCCTACCCAAAGGGGTACTGTGAAGCGCTCTTGACATACATGACAAACACAGATGGCGCCACATGCTAGGAAGTATTGTTATTTTATCATCATCCCATCAAGACCGCAGAACTGTCCGAGCCAGCTCCACCGCTCCGACGGCGTACCCAACAACGGGGCTATGGCGACCGAAAATGGCCGGTCTATGCCACTACGGTTTAAGTCAAGGGGATAGTTTTGACCATTGCGGGAGCCCGCAATATGAGTTCTACTACGAGCGGCATAGTGGTCTGCCTCTGAACCGCATAGGCCGACAGGTTCCGGAATTTGGTGCAGAGCTAAACAGTACCAAGTCTGACAGTAAGGATAAAATGTAAAACAAAAATGTTCGTTATGTTTGGTGATAACTCCAGGTGACAGTCAAATGTAAAAATCTCCCGTGAAACCCACGGCAGGGGCAATGATTACAGAGGCCCCAATACCCAAAATTCTCGACAACACTAATGCGACGGTAGCACACTTGGCCGGAGCAGAGTATAAATCGACAAGCAAAACAACAGCAGACCCATTTGCAAAAAGCGGGAAATTGCAAAATCGCAATCAGTTCCAATAACGGCGCATGGCGACACAAACGACCTCCGAAGATGAACAGGGGCCTCATAAGCTCATCCAGTGCAACGAGGCATGCAAACCCAAACAAAATTAAGAGGGAACCGCACATACTTAATCTTTCTGATCAGTGAAAAGAAGCCCGTGGTCCGACATATTAATCAAATTATGAAGGACTTATAAGGTCTCTCAATTCTATACACAAACCAACGCACGCAACATGTGCACTTTACACATCGGCTGGGCTTGGCCCCACTATGGAAAATGAATTCTCGAATAACATCTAAACTAAGAGTATAGGTCGTTATAATATTTTCAGTGCTTAATAAGAGCATCCAAATCTATGTACAAACCAAAGCGCATTTAATTTGGGTTTTTTTTAATATGGGGGCGGACGGAGGGAGATATCCAAAATCTGAAATATTCATAATCTGCGTATTCTTTGCAAGCATACTTTGATGGCTCTAGCTCTAATAGTCTTATAGATATGCCAAAAAAACCAAGTCTTAAAATCTGAAAGTCTTGAAACGGAGCAAGATATCGAAAAAAAAAGATAAACTTGTACTGCGTATGGATTAGGAGAATCCACAGTCGGTTAGTTTAGGTTTCTAGCTTTTGTAGTTTCCGAGATCGCTGCGTTCATACAGACGGACGGACGGATGGACAGACGGACATGGCTAAATCGACTCGGCTCGTCGTCCTGATCAAGAATATATATATACTTTATGGGGTCAGAGATGCTTCCTTCTGCCTGTTACAAAGATTTACATACTTTTTTACCCATTTTCAATGGGTTCAGGGTACAAAAAGGGGAAACATGATGCGGAAACCGTGCACACAAAGGCGCTCTTTTAAAAGCCATTAAAAGGAGCAAAAGCCAATGCTGGAAGGACCTTTGCGAAGAAGCGTTCACCCCTTCGAGACGGCGTACAAGCTGGTCATGAGGAAATTATGCAGGCACACAACCTAGTGGATCCGGAGCAGCTCAGGACAATAGTCATAACACCGTTCACGCAGCAACCAGGAACACGACAGATAGCGGCACGAATCCACGGTGACACAGCACCGGGACCGAAGGACCCATCCGCATTAATTGCAATATACTGGGAAGTGTGCTGAAGGAGCGGCGAGAAATCTCTAACTAGCAGTTTGGCTTCAGGAAAAAGAGGAGCGCGATAGACGCTATCAAGGCAGTGGTGAACATATCCAGCAAGGCAATGGAAGCCATTAGATGAAGAGGCCGTCGCAAAGAATATTACCTAATAGTGACACTCGACGTACGGAATGTCTTCAACTCGGCAAACTAACAGGCGATTGTAAATTCACTGCAATCATCCTAATATGCAGTTACTTTAGAGAACGGGTGTGGCTTTTTTACACCTATAGTGTCACGAATTGTGGGATTTTGCTGACGACTTCGCCATTGTAACAGTCGTAAAAGGAGCTTCAATGTGTACAGTCCAAAACCAACGCCACCATTCCGCACGTTGTGGAGAGGCTAAAGAGCAAATCTCTTTATGCAGCACAAGTTTGGGCAGCCGCAATGCCAGAAAAAACATTTGCACAAGCATCAATGAAAGCTGGACAAAGCGCATCCCCGATATACGACTAGGAAGAGCAGAAAGCACGTCCAAACATACTTTTGAATGACGCAACTTTTGATATGATTAAACACGAGACCGTTTAATCACGAGACGAACAATAGAATACGCAGAACATATTTTTGTTATTTTGGAAAAATTTAGATTTAGAGATCCATATCTTCATATTTTCGCGGCTTACCAGTTTAATTTTTGCGATCTTTAAAGAAGGTTATTAGTAATCTGTCGGAAAAAAATGTATGTCTGTAGCTTTAAAACTAAGGGAGATACATCGATTTTATCGAAATGCCACGCACCCAGACGGCATATTCAACACATTTTTGTGCGATCTTAAGAGGTCATTAGTAATCTGTCCGAAAAATATTTATGTCTGAAGCTAAATAACTGAGGGAGATACGCCCCCAGTGGGCGTGGCTGAAAATTTGTTAACCGATCTTTAAAGGGGGTCACCAGTAATATACTACCTATAGGCTTTCGCGATTCGTGGGGGCGGGGTGGCCAAAGCGTTGTAGTGGGTGTTGCCGGGATATCAAGGTCTGAATCTTCGGGCGGTTGGCCAAGCGAGAGCTGAAACTAGACATAAGGGCGAGTAAGTCCTGCTGCTTCAGACGAATATGCGAGGAGGCAGACATCAACCCCTGGGGAACGGCCTACAAGGTCGTAACTAAGAATTTAAGGTCCCAAGAAACGCTCAGAGTAACTTGCCCCATCCTGCTCCGCAGGATTGTTGAAGCGTTGTTTCCCCAGCATCCACAATGGAGGAGGCCAGCTCCACATTTGAACTAGAGGTATGGCAGGAAACAACTATGGAGGAAATGATGGCAGCATGCAGACAAATAGGAGACAGAAAGGCCCCAGGACCGGACGGGATCCCAAATAAGGCCCTAAAGCTCGCGGTAGTATCCAGACCTGGCGTTTTCGTATACGTGTACAATTACTGTCTCAAGGAGGGAGCCTTCCCTAAAAGATGGGATCTGCAGAGGCTTATTCTCCTGCCCAAAGTAAATAAGCCAATAGAGGAGCCGCCACGATACCGCCCAATATGCCTGCTGGACACAGTTGGCAAGGTGCTGGAGAGAATTCTCTACAACCGACTTCTGGCAGTATTAGAAGAGAAAAAGGCTCTTTCGGAATCCCAGTATGGATTCCGCAGGGCCCGCTCTACGGTGGACGCCATTAAAGCAGTGGTCGATATTGCATTCAAAGCAATCGAGGGCGAACGATGGCGATGGTGCACTAAGGAGTACTGCGCTGTTGTGACTCTGGACATCCGCAATGGGTTTAACTTGGCGAGCTGGATGCGCATCCGAGGAGCTCTTTCTCAGATAGGAATACCAACCTACCTACTGTCTATTATATCCAGCTATCTGTCGGATAGAGTGCTTGGATACGAGACGAAAGAGGGACCAAAGAGGTATAAGGTGTCAGCTGGAGTCCCACAAAGATCGGTTGTAGGGCCTCTTCTGTGGAGCATTATGTATGATGATGTTCTCAGAACGCAGCTGCCAAATTAATGCAGCCTTATCGGATTTGCCGACGACTTGGCACTGATAGTAGTAGCAAAAGAATTCAGGGAAATAGAAGCGGCTACAAACACCGCAATAAACAATATAGGAGGGTGGATGGAGAATGCTGACCTGGACTTGGCGGGCCACAAAACAGAGGCAGTGCTCATCACAGGCAGGAAAAAGGTGGAATACATAAGTCTGCAGGTGGGTACCGAGACAATCACATCGAAGGAGTCCATAAAATACCTAGGTGTCATGATAGACAACAGGCTGAGTTTCCGCTCGCACGTGGACTATGTTAGCAAAAAGGCGTCCGCGATGCAGGAAGCCAAAGCCGCAAGACGACTACTCATGGCTAGCGTAGTTGCTTCCATTCTGCTGTATGCAGCGCCCGTATGGGCGACTGGTTGGCCTAAAAAAAAAGATGACGGCGCCCTACAGAATCAGCGCACTTTGAGTCATATCAGGATTCAGGACTGGAGATGGAAGCGATATACGCAGCTCGCACTTTGACCAGAAACACTATGCCTATAGAGGCCATTCGAAGAGCAGAAAGGCAGACATCGATGGTAAGATGGCAAGTGAGGTGGGATATGACCACCAAAGGAAGATGGACTCACCGGCTAATCCCGGACATCGCGATGTGGATGGGACGAGGACGAGGAAACAAATTTCCATCTGACTCAGTTTCTTACGGGGCATGGCGGGTATCGGAAGTTCCTTCACAAGTTTAGGTATGAGGATAGCCCAGAATGTCCAACTTGCCCAAACGCAAATGAAGACCCAGAGCACGTGCTGTACCACTGCACGAGGTACAGGGACAAGACTGACGGTCTTCCCCCACCGGTGGAGCTTGTAACGTATATGCTTGAGGCTGACGAAAACTAAGCTGCCCCTTTGCATGTAACATACTCACGCACACACAATGACGGTAAAAACATATGCACAAGCCTGCAAGGTAACATAATGTATATGTGCGCTCAGAGTTTTGAGGGCATTCCGAACAGTCTCTGATGACGCAACACTGGTGTTAGCTGGTATGGTCCCTCGCGACCTCTTAGCAGCAGAGCACTAAGCAACGAGCCAGGAACTGTTAGAAGGCAGGCTACTATGGCAGATTTAGCGGTATAGCCTCGAAGGAAACTGGACAAAGCGCATCATCCCCGATATATGACCATGGGTCAGCAAAAAGCACAAACTGAGCACGGACAATAGAACACCCAGAACATATATTATTTGTCTGTCTGTCTGGATTTTCTGATGAACTGGAAAAGCTAAGCCTACGCATTAGAAGGCTATTCACAGTCATTGACTTGATGGATATTAACCACTTAGCTCGCAAAACAATTAGGTTATAGTAAACAACATGAGTGCAGAGATCATAAAATCCTTGCGTCGCGTGGAAAGATAATGCAATACGACTTTAAGCTCCTCCTCAACAAAAAAACAAACAAGAAAAACACACAGAGGCTGGCTGAAAAAGCAAGTTTATGTGCTAGACGGACCAGGGTAGGCCCTACCCAAAGGGGTACAGTGAAGCGCTCTTGACATACATGACAAACACAGATGGCGCCACATGCTAGGAAGTATTGTTATTTTATCATCATCCCATCAAGACCGCAGAACTGTCCGAGCCAGCTCCACCGCTCCGACGGCGTACCCAACAACGCGGCTATGGCGACCGAAAATGGCCGGTCTATGCCACTACGGTTTAAGTCAAGGGGATAGTTTTGACCATTGCGGGAGCCCGCAATATGAGTTCTACTACGAGCGGCATAGTGGTCTGCCTCTGAACCGCATAGGCCGACAGGTTCCGGAATTTGGTGCAGAGCTAAACAGTACCAAGTCTGACAGTAACGATAAAATGTAAAACAAAAATGTTCGTTATGTTGGGTGATAACTCCAGGTGACAGTCAAATGTAAAAATCTCCCGTGAAACCCACGGCAGGGGCAATGATTACAGAGGCCCCAATACCCAAAATTCTCGACAACACTACTGCGACGGTAGCACACTTGGCCGGAGCAGAGTATAAATCGACAAGCAAAACAACAGCAGACCCATTTGCAAAAAGCGGGAAATTGCAAAATCGCAATCAGTTCCTATAACGGCGCATGGCGACACAAACGACCTCCGAAGATGAACAGGGGCCTCATAAGCTCATCCAGTGCAACGAGGCATGCAAACCCAAACAAAATTAAGAGGGAACCGCACATACTTAATCTTTCTGATCAGTGAAAAGAAGCCCGTGGTCCGACATATTAATCAAATTATGAAGGACTTATAAGGTCTCTCAATTCTATACACAAACCAACGCACGCAACATGTGCACTTTACACATCGGCTGGGCTTGGCCCCACTATGGAAAATGAATTCTCGAATAACATCTAAACTAAGAGTATAGGTCGTTATAATATTTTCAGTGCTTAATAAGAGCATCCAAATCTATGTACAAACCAAAGCGCAGGACGGAGGGAGATATCCAAAATCTGAAATATTCATAATCTGCGTATTCTTTGCAAGCATACTTTGATGGCTCTAGCTCTAATAGTCTTATAGATATGCCAAAAAAACCAAGTCTTAAAATCTGAAAGTCTTGAAACGGAGCAAGATATCGAAAAAAAAAGATAAACTTGTACTGCGTATGGATTAGGAGAATCCACAGTCGGTTAGTTTAGGTTTCTAGCTTTTGTAGTTTCCGAGATCGCTGCGTTCATACAGACGGACGGACGGATGGTCGTCCTGATCAAGAATATATATATACTTTATGGGGTCAGAGATGCTTCCTTCTGCCTGTTACAAAGATTTACATACTTTTTTACCCATTTTCAATGGGTTCAGGGTACAAAAAGGGGAAACATGATGCGGAAACCGTGCACACAAAGGCGCTCTTTCAAAAGCCATTAAAAGGAGCAAAAGCCAATGCTGGAAGGACCTTTGCGAAGAAGCGTTCACCCCTTCGAGACGGCGTACAAGCTGGTCATGAGGAAATTATGCAGGCACACAACCCTAGTGGATCCGGAGCAGCTCAGGACAATAGTCATAACACCGTTCACGCAGCAACCAGGAACACGACAGATAGCGGCACGAATCCACGGTGACACAGCACCGGGACCGAAGGACCCATCCGCATTAATTGCAATATACTGGGAAGTGTGCTGAAGGAGCGGCGAGAAATCTCTAACTAGCAGTTTGGCTTCAGGAAAAAGAGCGCGATAGACGCTATCAAGGCAGTGGTGAACATATCCAGCAAGGCAATGGAAGCCATTAGATGAAGAGGCCGTCGCAAAGAATATTGCCTAATAGTGACACTCGACGTACGGAATGTCTTCAACTCGGCAAACTAACAGGCGATTGTAAATTCACTGCAATCATCCTAATATGCAGTTACTTTAGAGAACGGGTGTGGCTTTTTTACACCTATAGTGTCACGAATTGTGGGATTTTGCTGACGACTTCGCCATTGTAACAGTCGTAAAAGGAGCTTCAATGTGTACAATCCAAAACCAACGCCACCATTCCGCACGTTGTGGAGAGGCTAAAGAGCAAATCTCTTTATGCAGCACAAGTTTGGGCAGCCGCAATGCCAGAAAAAACATTTGCACAAGCATCAATGAAAGCTGGACAAAGCGCATCCCCGATATACGACTAGGAAGAGCAGAAAGCACGTCCAAACATACTTTTGAATGACGCAACTTTTGATATGATTAAACACGAGACGGTTTAATCACGAGACGAACAATAGAATACGCAGAACATATTTTTGTTATTTTGGAAAAATTTAGATTTAGAGATCCATATCTTCATATTTTCGCGGCTTAATAGTTTAATTTTTGCGATCTTTAAAGAAGGTTATTAGTAATCTGTCGGAAAAAAATGTATGTCTGTAGCTTTAAAACTAAGGGAGATACATCGATTTTATCGAAATGCCACGCACCCAGACGGCATATTCAACACATTTTTGTGCGATCTTAAGAGGTCATTAGTAATCTGTCCGAAAAATATTTATGTCTGAAGCTAAATAACTGAGGGAGATACGCCCCCAGTGGGCGTGGCTGAAAATTTGTTAACCGATCTTTAAAGGGGGTCACCAGTAATATACTACCTATAGGCTTTCGCGATTCGTGGGGGCGGGGTGGCCAAAGCGTTGTAGTGGGTGTTGCCGGGATATCAAGGTCTGAATCTTCGGGCGGTTGGCCAAGCGAGAGCTGAAACTAGACATAAGGGCGAGTAAGTCCTGCTGCTTCAGACGAATATGCTAGGAGGCAGACATCAACCCCTGGGGAACGGCCTACAAGGTCGTAACTAAGAATTTAAGGTCCCAAGAAACGCTCAGAGTAACTTGCCCCATCCTGCTCCGCAGGATTGTTGAAGCGTTGTTTCCCCAGCATCCACAATGGAGGAGGCCAGCTCCACATTTGAACTAGAGGTATGGCAGGAAACAACTATGGAGGAAATGATGGCAGCATGCAGACAAATAGGAGACAGAAAGGCCCCAGGACCGGACGGGATCCCAAATAAGGCCCTAAAGCTCGCGGTAGTATCCAGACCTGGCGTTTTCGTATACGTGTACAATTACTGTCTCAAGGAGGGAGCCTTCCCTAAAAGATGGGATCTGCAGAGGCTTATTCTCCTGCCCAAAGTAAATAAGCCAATAGAGGAGCCGCCACGATACCGCCCAATATGCCTGCTGGACACAGTTGGCAAGGTGCTGGAGAGAATTCTCTACAACCGACTTCTGGCAGTATTAGAAGAGAAAAAGGCTCTTTCGGAATCCCAGTATGGATTCCGCAGGGCCCGCTCTACGGTGGACGCCATTAAAGCAGTGGTCGATATTGCATTCAAAGCAATCGAGGGCGAACGATGGCGATGGTGCACTAAGGAGTACTGCGCTGTTGTGACTCTGGACATCCGCAATGGGTTTAACTTGGCGAGCTGGATGCGCATCCGAGAAGCTCTTTCTCAGATAGGAATACCAACCTACCTACTGTCTATTATATCCAGCTATCTGTCGGATAGAGTGCTTGGATACGAGACGGAAGAGGGACCAAAGAGGTATAAGGTGTCAGCTGGAGTCCCACAAAGATCGGTTGTAGGGCCTCTTCTGTGGAGCATTATGTATGATGATGTTCTCAGAACGCAGCTGCCAAATTAATGCAGCCTTATCGGATTTGCCGACGACTTGGCACTGATAGTAGTAGCAAAAGAATTCAGGGAAATAGAAGCGGCTACAAACACCGCAATAAACAATATAGGAGGGTGGATGGAGAATGCTGACCTGGACTTGGCGGGCCACAAAACAGAGGCAGTGCTCATCACAGGCAGGAAAAAGGTGGAATACATAAGTCTGCAGGTGGGTACCGAGACAATCACATCGAAGGAGTCCATAAAATACCTAGGTGTCATGATAGACAACAGGCTGAGTTTCCGCTCGCACGTGGACTATGTTAGCAAAAAGGCGTCCGCGATGCAGGAAGCCAAAGCCGCAAGACGACTACTCATGGCTAGCGTAGTTGCTTCCATTCTGCTGTATGCAGCGCCCGTATGGGCGACTGGTTGGCCTAAAAAAAAAGATGACGGCGCCCTACAGAATCAGCGCACTTTGAGTCATATCAGGATTCAGGACTGGAGATGGAAGCGATATACGCAGCTCGCACTTTGACCAGAAACACTATGCCTATAGAGGCCATTCGAAGAGCAGAAAGGCAGACATCGATGGTAAGATGGCAAGTGAGGTGGGATATGACCACCAAAGGAAGATGGACTCACCGGCTAATCCCGGACATCGCGATGTGGATGGGACGAGGACGAGGAAACAAATTTCCATCTGACTCAGTTTCTTACGGGGCATGGCGGGTATCGGAAGTTCCTTCACAAGTTTAGGTATGAGGATAGCCCAGAATGTCCAACTTGCCCAAACGCAAATGAAGACCCAGAGCACGTGCTGTACCACTGCACGAGGTACAGGGACAAGACTGACGGTCTTCCCCCACCGGTGGAGCTTGTAACGTATATGCTTGAGGCTGACGAAAACTAAGCTGCCCCTTTGCATGTAACATACTCACGCACACACAATGACGGTAAAAACATATGCACAAGCCTGCAAGGTAACATAATGTATATGTGCGCTCAGAGTTTTGAGGGCATTCCGAACAGTCTCTGATGACGCAACACTGGTGTTAGCTGGTATGGTCCCTCGCGACCTCTTAGCAGCAGAGCACTAAGCAACGAGCCAGGAACTGTTAGAAGGCAGGCTACTATGGCAGATTTAGCGGTATAGCCTCGAAGGAAACTGGACAAAGCGCATCATCCCCGATATATGACCATGGGTCAGCAAAAAGCACAAACTGAGCACGGACAATAGAACACCCAGAACATATATTATTTGTCTGTCTGTCTGGATTTTCTGATGAACTGGAAAAGCTAAGCCTACGCATTAGAAGGCTATTCACAGTCATTGACTTGATGGATATTAACCACTTAGCTCGCAAAACAATTAGGTTATAGTAAACAACATGAGTGCAGAGATCATAAAATCCTTGCGTCGCGTGGAAAGATAATGCAATACGACTTTAAGCTCCTCCTCAACAAAAAAACAAACAAGAAAAACACACAGAGGCTGGCTGAAAAAGCAAGTTTATGTGCTAGACGGACCAGGGTAGGCCCTACCCAAAGGGGTACAGTGAAGCGCTCTTGACATACATGACAAACACAGATGGCGCCACATGCTAGGAAGTATTGTTATTTTATCATCATCCCATCAAGACCGCAGAACTGTCCGAGCCAGCTCCACCGCTCCGACGGCGTACCCAACAACGCGGCTATGGCGACCGAAAATGGCCGGTCTATGCCACTACGGTTTAAGTCAAGGGGATAGTTTTGACCATTGCGGGAGCCCGCAATATGAGTTCTACTACGAGCGGCATAGTGGTCTGCCTCTGAACCGCATAGGCCGACAGGTTCCGGAATTTGGTGCAGAGCTAAACAGTACCAAGTCTGACAGTAACGATAAAATGTAAAACAAAAATGTTCGTTATGTTTGGTGATAACTCCAGGTGACAGTCAAATGTAAAAATCTCCCGTGAAACCCACGGCAGGGGCAATGATTACAGAGGCCCCAATACCCAAAATTCTCGACAACACTACTGCGACGGTAGCACACTTGGCCGGAGCAGAGTATAAATCGACAAGCAAAACAACAGCAGACCCATTTGCAAAAAGCGGGAAATTGCAAAATCGCAATCAGTTCCTATAACGGCGCATGGCGACACAAACGACCTCCGAAGATGAACAGGGGCCTCATAAGCTCATCCAGTGCAACGAGGCATGCAAACCCAAACAAAATTAAGAGGGAACCGCACATACTTAATCTTTCTGATCAGTGAAAAGAAGCCCGTGGTCCGACATATTAATCAAATTATGAAGGACTTATAAGGTCTCTCAATTCTATACACAAACCAACGCACGCAACATGTGCACTTTACACATCGGCTGGGCTTGGCCCCACTATGGAAAATGAATTCTCGAATAACATCTAAACTAAGAGTATAGGTCGTTATAATATTTTCAGTGCTTAATAAGAGCATCCAAATCTATGTACAAACCAAAGCGCAGGACGGAGGGAGATATCCAAAATCTGAAATATTCATAATCTGCGTATTCTTTGCAAGCATACTTTGATGGCTCTAGCTCTAATAGTCTTATAGATATGCCAAAAAAACCAAGTCTTAAAATCTGAAAGTCTTGAAACGGAGCAAGATATCGAAAAAAAAAGATAAACTTGTACTGCGTATGGATTAGGAGAATCCACAGTCGGTTAGTTTAGGTTTCTAGCTTTTGTAGTTTCCGAGATCGCTGCGTTCATACAGACGGACGGACGGATGGTCGTCCTGATCAAGAATATATATATACTTTATGGGGTCAGAGATGCTTCCTTCTGCCTGTTACAAAGATTTACATACTTTTTTACCCATTTTCAATGGGTTCAGGGTACAAAAAGGGGAAACATGATGCGGAAACCGTGCACACAAAGGCGCTCTTTCAAAAGCCATTAAAAGGAGCAAAAGCCAATGCTGGAAGGACCTTTGCGAAGAAGCGTTCACCCCTTCGAGACGGCGTACAAGCTGGTCATGAGGAAATTATGCAGGCACACAACCCTAGTGGATCCGGAGCAGCTCAGGACAATAGTCATAACACCGTTCACGCAGCAACCAGGAACACGACAGATAGCGGCACGAATCCACGGTGACACAGCACCGGGACCGAAGGACCCATCCGCATTAATTGCAATATACTGGGAAGTGTGCTGAAGGAGCGGCGAGAAATCTCTAACTAGCAGTTTGGCTTCAGGAAAAAGAGCGCGATAGACGCTATCAAGGCAGTGGTGAACATATCCAGCAAGGCAATGGAAGCCATTAGATGAAGAGGCCGTCGCAAAGAATATTGCCTAATAGTGACACTCGACGTACGGAATGTCTTCAACTCGGCAAACTAACAGGCGATTGTAAATTCACTGCAATCATCCTAATATGCAGTTACTTTAGAGAACGGGTGTGGCTTTTTTACACCTATAGTGTCACGAATTGTGGGATTTTGCTGACGACTTCGCCATTGTAACAGTCGTAAAAGGAGCTTCAATGTGTACAGTCCAAAACCAACGCCACCATTCCGCACGTTGTGGAGAGGCTAAAGAGCAAATCTCTTTATGCAGCACAAGTTTGGGCAGCCGCAATGCCAGAAAAAACATTTGCACAAGCATCAATGAAAGCTGGACAAAGCGCATCCCCGATATACGACTAGGAAAAGCAGAAAGCACGTCCAAACATACTTTTGAATGACGCAACTTTTGATATGATTAAACACGAGACGGTTTAATCACGAGACGAACAATAGAATACGCAGAACATATTTTTATTATTTTGGAAAAATTTAGATTTAGAGATCCATATCTTCATATTTTCGCGGCTTACCAGTTTAATTTTTGCGATCTTTAAAGAAGGTTATTAGTAATCTGTCGGAAAAAAATGTATGTCTGTAGCTTTAAAACTAAGGGAGATACATCGATTTTATCGAAATGCCACGCACCCAGACGGCATATTCAACACATTTTTGTGCGATCTTAAGAGGTCATTAGTAATCTGTCCGAAAAATATTTATGTCTGAAGCTAAATAACTGAGGGAGATACGCCCCCAGTGGGCGTGGCTGAAAATTTGTTAACCGATCTTTAAAGGGGGTCACCAGTAATATACTACCTATAGGCTTTCGCGATTCGTGGGGGCGGGGTGGCCAAAGCGTTGTAGTGGGTGTTGCCGGGATATCAAGGTCTGAATCTTCGGGCGGTTGGCCAAGCGAGAGCTGAAACTAGACATAAGGGCGAGTAAGTCCTGCTGCTTCAGACGAATATGCTAGGAGGCAGACATCAACCCCTGGGGAACGGCCTACAAGGTCGTAACTAAGAATTTAAGGTCCCAAGAAACGCTCAGAGTAACTTGCCCCATCCTGCTCCGCAGGATTGTTGAAGCGTTGTTTCCCCAGCATCCACAATGGAGGAGGCCAGCTCCACATTTGAACTAGAGGTATGGCAGGAAACAACTATGGAGGAAATGATGGCAGCATGCAGACAAATAGGAGACAGAAAGGCCCCAGGACCGGACGGGATCCCAAATAAGGCCCTAAAGCTCGCGGTAGTATCCAGACCTGGCGTTTTCGTATACGTGTACAATTACTGTCTCAAGGAGGGAGCCTTCCCTAAAAGATGGGATCTGCAGAGGCTTATTCTCCTGCCCAAAGTAAATAAGCCAATAGAGGAGCCGCCACGATACCGCCCAATATGCCTGCTGGACACAGTTGGCAAGGTGCTGGAGAGAATTCTCTACAACCGACTTCTGGCAGTATTAGAAGAGAAAAAGGCTCTTTCGGAATCCCAGTATGGATTCCGCAGGGCCCGCTCTACGGTGGACGCCATTAAAGCAGTGGTCGATATTGCATTCAAAGCAATCGAGGGCGAACGATGGCGATGGTGCACTAAGGAGTACTGCGCTGTTGTGTCTCTGGACATCCGCAATGGGTTTAACTTGGCGAGCTGGATGCGCATCCGAGGAGCTCTTTCTCAGATAGGAATACCAACCTACCTACTGTCTATTATATCCAGCTATCTGTCGGATAGAGTGCTTGGATACGAGACGGAAGAGGGACCAAAGAGGTATAAGGTGTCAGCTGGAGTCCCACAAAGATCGGTTGTAGGGCCTCTTCTGTGGAGCATTATGTATGATGATGTTCTCAGAACGCAGCTGCCAAATTAATGCAGCCTTATCGGATTTACCGACGACTTGGCACTGATAGTAGTAGCAAAAGAATTCAGGGAAATAGAAGCGGCTACAAACACCGCAATAAACAATATAGGAGGGTGGATGGAGAATGCTGACCTGGACTTGGCGGGCCACAAAACAGAGGCAGTGCTCATCACAGGCAGGAAAAAGGTGGAATACATAAGTCTGCAGGTGGGTACCGAGACAATCACATCGAAGGAGTCCATAAAATACCTAGGTGTCATGATAGACAACAGGCTGAGTTTCCGCTCGCACGTGGACTATGTTAGCAAAAAGGCGTCCGCGATGCAGGAAGCCCTCTCGCGGATGCTACCGAACATCGGAGGACCCAAAGCCGCAAGACGACTACTCATGGCTAGCGTAGTTGCTTCCATTCTGCTGTATGCAGCGCCCGTATGGGCGACTGGTTGGCCTAAAAAAAAAGATGACGGCGCCCTACAGAATCAGCGCACTTTGAGTCATATCAGGATTCAGGACTGGAGATGGAAGCGATATACGCAGCTCGCACTTTGACCAGAAACACTATGCCTATAGAGGCCATTCGAAGAGCAGAAAGGCAGACATCGATGGTAAGATGGCAAGTGAGGTGGGATATGACCACCAAAGGAAGATGGACTCACCGGCTAATCCCGGACATCGCGATGTGGATGGGACGAGGACGAGGAAACAAATTTCCATCTGACTCAGTTTCTTACGGGGCATGGCGGGTATCGGAAGTTCCTTCACAAGTTTAGGTATGAGGATAGCCCAGAATGTCCAACTTGCCCAAACGCAAATGAAGACCCAGAGCACATGCTGTACCACTGCACGAGGTACAGGGACAAGACTGACGGTCTTCCCCCACCGGTGGAGCTTGTAACGTACATGCTTGAGGCTGACGAAAACTAAGCTGCCCCTTTGCATGTAACATACTCACGCACACACAATGACGGTAAAAACATATGCACAAGCCTGCAAGGTAACATAATGTATATGTGCGCTCAGAGTTTTGAGGGCATTCCGAACAGTCTCTGATGACGCAACACTGGTGTTAGCTGGTATGGTCCCTCGCGACCTCTTAGCAGCAGAGCACTAAGCAACGAGCCAGGAACTGTTAGAAGGCAGGCTACTATGGCAGATTTAGCGGTATAGCCTCGAAGGAAACTGGACAAAGCGCATCATCCCCGATATATGACCATGGGTCAGCAAAAAGCACAAACTGAGCACGGACAATAGAACACCCAGAACATATATTATTTGTCTGTCTGTCTGGATTTTCTGATGAACTGGAAAAGCTAAGCCTACGCATTAGAAGGCTATTCACAGTCATTGACTTGATGGATATTAACCACTTAGCTCGCAAAACAATTAGGTTATAGTAAACAACATGAGTGCAGAGATCATAAAATCCTTGCGTCGCGTGGAAAGATAATGCAATACGACTTTAAGCTCCTCCTCAACAAAAAAACAAACAAGAAAAACACACAGAGGCTGGCTGAAAAAGCAAGTTTATGTGCTAGACGGACCAGGGTAGGCCCTACCCAAAGGGGTACAGTGAAGCGCTCTTGACATACATGACAAACACAGATGGCGCCACATGCTAGGAAGTATTGTTATTTTATCATCATCCCATCAAGACCGCAGAACTGTCCGAGCCAGCTCCACCGCTCCGACGGCGTACCCAACAACGCGGCTATGGCGACCGAAAATGGCCGGTCTATGCCACTACGGTTTAAGTCAAGGGGATAGTTTTGACCATTGCGGGAGCCCGCAATATGAGTTCTACTACGAGCGGCATAGTGGTCTGCCTCTGAACCGCATAGGCCGACAGGTTCCGGAATTTGGTGCAGAGCTAAACAGTACCAAGTCTGACAGTAACGATAAAATGTAAAACAAAAATGTTCGTTATGTTTGGTGATAACTCCAGGTGACAGTCAAATGTAAAAATCTCCCGTGAAACCCACGGCAGGGGCAATGATTACAGAGGCCCCAATACCCAAAATTCTCGACAACACTACTGCGACGGTAGCACACTTGGCCGGAGCAGAGTATAAATCGACAAGCAAAACAACAGCAGACCCATTTGCAAAAAGCGGGAAATTGCAAAATCGCAATCAGTTCCTATAACGGCGCATGGCGACACAAACGACCTCCGAAGATGAACAGGGGCCTCATAAGCTCATCCAGTGCAACGAGGCATGCAAACCCAAACAAAATTAAGAGGGAACCGCACATACTTAATCTTTCTGATCAGTGAAAAGAAGCCCGTGGTCCGACATATTAATCAAATTATGAAGGACTTATAAGGTCTCTCAATTCTATACACAAACCAACGCACGCAACATGTGCACTTTACACATCGGCTGGGCTTGGCCCCACTATGGAAAATGAATTCTCGAATAACATCTAAACTAAGAGTATAGGTCGTTATAATATTTTCAGTGCTTAATAAGAGCATCCAAATCTATGTACAAACCAAAGCGCATTTAATTTGGGTTTTTTTTAATATGGGGGCGGACGGAGGGAGATATCCAAAATCTGAAATATTCATAATCTGCGTATTCTTTGCAAGCATACTTTGATGGCTCTAGCTCTAATAGTCTTATAGATATGCCAAAAAAACCAAGTCTTAAAATCTGAAAGTCTTGAAACGGAGCAAGATATCGAAAAAAAAAGATAAACTTGTACTGCGTATGGATTAGGAGAATCCACAGTCGGTTAGTTTAGGTTTCTAGCTTTTGTAGTTTCCGAGATCGCTGCGTTCATACAGACGGACGGACGGATGGTCGTCCTGATCAAGAATATATATATACTTTATGGGGTCAGAGATGCTTCCTTCTGCCTGTTACAAAGATTTACATACTTTTTTACCCATTTTCAATGGGTTCAGGGTACAAAAAGGGGAAACATGATGCGGAAACCGTGCACACAAAGGCGCTCTTTTAAAAGCCATTAAAAGGAGCAAAAGCCAATGCTGGAAGGACCTTTGCGAAGAAGCGTTCACCCCTTCGAGACGGCGTACAAGCTGGTCATGAGGAAATTATGCAGGCACACAACCCTAGTGGATCCGGAGCAGCTCAGGACAATAGTCATAACACCGTTCACGCAGCAACCAGGAACACGACAGATAGCGGCACGAATCCACGGTGACACAGCACCGGGACCGAAGGACCCATCCGCATTAATTGCAATATACTGGGAAGTGTGCTGAAGGAGCGGCGAGAAATCTCTAACTAGCAGTTTGGCTTCAGGAAAAAGAGGAGCGCGATAGACGCTATCAAGGCAGTGGTGAACATATCCAGCAAGGCAATGGAAGCCATTAGATGAAGAGGCCGTCGCAAAGAATATTACCTAATAGTGACACTCGACGTACGGAATGTCTTCAACTCGGCAAACTAACAGGCGATTGTAAATTCACTGCAATCATCCTAATATGCAGTTACTTTAGAGAACGGGTGTGGCTTTTTTACACCTATAGTGTCACGAATTGTGGGATTTTGCTGACGACTTCGCCATTGTAACAGTCGTAAAAGGAGCTTCAATGTGTACAGTCCAAAACCAACGCCACCATTCCGCACGTTGTGGAGAGGCTAAAGAGCAAATCTCTTTATGCAGCACAAGTTTGGGCAGCCGCAATGCCAGAAAAAACATTTGCACAAGCATCAATGAAAGCTGGACAAAGCGCATCCCCGATATACGACTAGGAAGAGCAGAAAGCACGTCCAAACATACTTTTGAATGACGCAACTTTTGATATGATTAAACACGAGACGGTTTAATCACGAGACGAACAATAGAATACGCAGAACATATTTTTGTTATTTTGGAAAAATTTAGATTTAGAGATCCATATCTTCATATTTTCGCGGCTTACCAGTTTAATTTTTGCGATCTTTAAAGAAGGTTGTTAGTAATCTGTCGGAAAAAAATGTATGTCTGTAGCTTTAAAACTAAGGGAGATACATCGATTTTATCGAAATGCCACGCACCCAGACGGCATATTCAACACATTTTTGTGCGATCTTAAGAGGTCATTAGTAATCTGTCCGAAAAATATTTATGTCTGTAGCTAAATAACTGAGGGAGATACGCCCCCAGTGGGCGTGGCTGAAAATTTGTTAACCGATCTTTAAAGGGGGTCACCAGTAATATACTACCTATACTCTTTCGCGATTCGTGGGGGCGGGGTGGCCAAAGCGTTGTAGTGGGTGTTGCCGGGATATCAAGGTCTGAATCTTCGGGCGGTTGGCCAAGCGAGAGCTGAAACTAGACATAAGGGCGAGTAAGTCCTGCTGCTTCAGACGAATATGCGAGGAGGCAGACATCAACCCCTGGGGAACGGCCTACAAGGTCGTAACTAAGAATTTAAGGTCCCAAGAAACGCTCAGAGTAACTTGCCCCATCCTGCTCCGCAGAATTATTGAAGCGTTGTTTCCCCAGCATCCACAATGGAGGAGGCCAGCTCCACATTTGAACTAGAGGTATGGCAGGAAACAACTATGGAGGAAATGATGGCAGCATGCAGACAAATAGGAGACAGAAAGGCCCCAGGACCGGACGGGATCCCAAATAAGGCCCTAAAGCTCGCGGTAGTATCCAGACCTGGCGTTTTCGTATACGTGTACAATTACTGTCTCAAGGAGGGAGCCTTCCCTAAAAGATGGGATCTGCAGAGGCTTATTCTCCTGCCCAAAGTAAATAAGCCAATAGAGGAGCCGCCACGATACCGCCCAATATGCCTGCTGGACACAGTTGGCAAGGTTCTCTACAACCGACTTCTGGCAGTATTAGAAGAGAAAAAGGCTCTTTCGGAATCCCAGTATGGATTCCGCAGGGCCCGCTCTACGGTGGACGCCATTAAAGCAGTGGTCGATATTGCATTCAAGGCAATCGAGGGCGAACGATGGCGATGGTGCACTAAGGAGTACTGCGCTGTTGTGACTCTGGACATCCGCAATGGGTTTAACTTGGCGAGCTGGATGCGCATCCGAGGAGCTCTTTCTCAGATAGGAATACCAACCTACCTACTGTCTATTATATCCAGCTATCTGTCGGATAGAGTGCTTGGATACGAGACGGAAGAGGGACCAAAGAGGTATAAGGTGTCAGCTGGAGTCCCACAAAGATCGGTTGTAGGGCCTCTTCTGTGGAGCATTATGTATGATGATGTTCTCAGAACGCAGCTGCCAAATTAATGCAGCCTTATCGGATTTGCCGACGACTTGGCACTGATAGTAGTAGCAAAAGAATTCAGGGAAATAGAAGCGGCTACAAACACCGCAATAAACAATATAGGAGGGTGGATGGAGAATGCTGACCTGGACTTGGCGGGCCACAAAACAGAGGCAGTGCTCATCACAGGCAGGAAAAAGGTGGAATACATAAGTCTGCAGGTGGGTACCGAGACAATCACATCGAAGGAGTCCATAAAATACCTAGGTGTCATGATAGACAACAGGCTGAGTTTCCGCTCGCACGTGGACTATGTTAGCAAAAAGGCGTCCGCGATGCAGGAAGCCCTCTCGCGGATGCTACCGAACATCGGAGAACCCAAAGCCGCAAGACGACTACTCATGGCTAGCGTAGTTGCTTCCATTCTGCTGTATGCAGCGCCCGTATGGGCGACTGGTTGGCCTAAAAAAAAAGATGACGGCGCCCTACAGAATCAGCGCACTTTGAGTCATATCAGGATTCAGGACTGGAGATGGAAGCGATATACGCAGCTCGCACTTTGACCAGAAACACTATGCCTATAGAGGCCATTCGAAGAGCAGAAAGGCAGACATCGATGGTAAGATGGCAAGTGAGGTGGGATATGACCACCAAAAGAAGATGGACTCACCGGCTAATCCCGGACATCGCGATGTGGATGGGACGAGGACGAGGAAACAAATTTCCATCTGACTCAGTTTCTTACGGGGCATGGCGGGTATCGGAAGTTCCTTCACAAGTTTAGGTATGAGGATAGCCCAGAATGTCCAACTTGCCCAAACGCAAATGAAGACCCAGAGCACGTGCTGTACCACTGCACGAGGTACAGGGACAAGACTGACGGTCTTCCCCCACCGGTGGAGCTTGTAACGTACATGCTTGAGGCTGACGAAAACTAAGCTGCCCCTTTGCATGTAACATACTCACGCACACACAATGACGGTAAAAACATATGCACAAGCCTGCAAGGTAACATAATGTATATGTGCGCTCAGAGTTTTGAGGGCATTCCGAACAGTCTCTGATGACGCAACACTGGTGTTAGCTGGTATGGTCCCTCGCGACCTCTTAGCAGCAGAGCACTAAGCAACGAGCCAGGAACTGTTAGAAGGCAGGCTACTATGGCAGATTTAGCGGTATAGCCTCGACGGAAACTGGACAAAGCGCATCATCCCCGATATATGACCATGGGTCAGCAAAAAGCACAAACTGAGCACGGACAATAGAACACCCAGAACATATATTATTTGTCTGTCTGTCTGGATTTTCTGATGAACTGGAAAAGCTAAGCCTACGCATTAGAAGGCTATTCACAGTCATTGACTTGATGGATATTAACCACTTAGCTCGCAAAACAATTAGGTTATAGTAAACAACATGAGTGCAGAGATCATAAAATCCTTGCGTCGCGTGGAAAGATAATGCAATACGACTTTAAGCTCCTCCTCAACAAAAAAACAAACAAGAAAAACACACAGAGGCTGGCTGAAAAAGCAAGTTTATGTGCTAGACGGACCAGGGTAGGCCCTACCCAAAGGGGTACAGTGAAGCGCTCTTGACATACATGACAAACACAGATGGCGCCACATGCTAGGAAGTATTGTTATTTTATCATCATCCCATCAAGACCGCAGAACTGTCCGAGCCAGCTCCACCGCTCCGACGGCGTACCCAACAACGCGGCTATGGCGACCGAAAATGGCCGGTCTATGCCACTACGGTTTAAGTCAAGGGGATAGTTTTGACCATTGCGGGAGCCCGCAATATGAGTTCTACTACGAGCGGCATAGTGGTCTGCCTCTGAACCGCATAGGCCGACAGGTTCCGGAATTTGGTGCAGAGCTAAACAGTACCAAGTCTGACAGTAACGATAAAATGTAAAACAAAAATGTTCGTTATGTTTGGTGATAACTCCAGGTGACAGTCAAATGTAAAAATCTCCCGTGAAACCCACGGCAGGGGCAATGATTACAGAGGCCCCAATACCCAAAATTCTCGACAACACTACTGCGACGGTAGCACACTTGGCCGGAGCAGAGTATAAATCGACAAGCAAAACAACAGCAGACCCATTTGCAAAAAGCGGGAAATTGCAAAATCGCAATCAGTTCCTATAACGGCGCATGGCGACACAAACGACCTCCGAAGATGAACAGGGGCCTCATAAGCTCATCCAGTGCAACGAGGCATGCAAACCCAAACAAAATTAAGAGGGAACCGCACATACTTAATCTTTCTGATCAGTGAAAAGAAGCCCGTGGTCCGACATATTAATCAAATTATGAAGGACTTATAAGGTCTCTCAATTCTATACACAAACCAACGCACGCAAAATGTGCACTTTACACATCGGCTGGGCTTGGCCCCACTATGGAAAATGAATTTTCGAATAACATCTAAACTAAGAGTATAGGTCGTTATAATATTTTCAGTGCTTAATAAGAGCATCCAAATCTATGTACAAACCAAAGCGCAGGACGGAGGGAGATATCCAAAATCTGAAATATTCATAATCTGCGTATTCTTTGCAAGCATACTTTGATGGCTCTAGCTCTAATAGTCTTATAGATATGCCAAAAAAACCAAGTCTTAAAATCTGAAAGTCTTGAAACGGAGCAAGATATCGAAAAAAAAAGATAAACTTGTACTGCGTATGGATTAGGAGAATCCACAGTCGGTTAGTTTAGGTTTCTAGCTTTTGTAGTTTCCGAGATCGCTGCGTTCATACAGACGGACGGACGGATGGTCGTCCTGATCAAGAATATATATATACTTTATGGGGTCAGAGATGCTTCCTTCTGCCTGTTACAAAGATTTACATACTTTTTTACCCATTTTCAATGGGTTCAGGGTACAAAAAGGGGAAACATGATGCGGAAACCGTGCACACAAAGGCGCTCTTTTAAAAGCCATTAAAAGGAGCAAAAGCCAATGCTGGAAGGACCTTTGCGAAGAAGCGTTCACCCCTTCGAGACGGCGTACAAGCTGGTCATGAGGAAATTATGCAGGCACACAACCTAGTGGATCCGGAGCAGCTCAGGACAATAGTCATAACACCGTTCACGCAGCAACCAGGAACACGACAGATAGCGGCACGAATCCACGGTGACACAGCACCGGGACCGAAGGACCCATCCGCATTAATTGCAATATACTGGGAAGTGTGCTGAAGGAGCGGCGAGAAATCTCTAACTAGCAGTTTGGCTTCAGGAAAAAGAGGAGCGCGATAGACGCTATCAAGGCAGTGGTGAACATATCCAGCAAGGCAATGGAAGCCATTAGATGAAGAGGCCGTCGCAAAGAATATTACCTAATAGTGACACTCGACGTACGGAATGTCTTCAACTCGGCAAACTAACAGGCGATTGTAAATTCACTGCAATCATCCTAATATGCAGTTACTTTAGAGAACGGGTGTGGCTTTTTTACACCTATAGTGTCACGAATTGTGGGATTTTGCTGACGACTTCGCCATTGTAACAGTCGTAAAAGGAGCTTCAATGTGTACAGTCCAAAACCAACGCCACCATTCCGCACGTTGTGGAGAGGCTAAAGAGCAAATCTCTTTATGCAGCACAAGTTTGGGCAGCCGCAATGCCAGAAAAAACATTTGCACAAGCATTAATGAAAGCTGGACAAAGCGCATCCCCGATATACGACTAGGAAGAGCAGAAAGCACGTCCAAACATACTTTTGAATGACGCAACTTTTGATATGATTAAACACGAGACGGTTTAATCACGAGACGAACAATAGAATACGCAGAACATATTTTTGTTATTTTGGAAAAATTTAGATTTAGAGATCCATATCTTCATATTTTCGCGGCTTACCAGTTTAATTTTTGCGATCTTTAAAGAAGGTTGTTAGTAATCTGTCGGAAAAAAATGTATGTCTGTAGCTTTAAAACTAAGGGAGATACATCGATTTTATCGAAATGCCACGCACCCAGACGGCATATTCAACACATTTTTGTGCGATCTTAAGAGGTCATTAGTAATCTGTCCGAAAAATATTTATGTCTGTAGCTAAATAACTGAGGGAGATACGCCCCCAGTGGGCGTGGCTGAAAATTTGTTAACCGATCTTTAAAGGGGGTCACCAGTAATATACTACCTATAGGCTTTCGCGATTCGTGGGGGCGGGGTGGCCAAAGCGTTGTAGTGGGTGTTGCCGGGATATCAAGGTCTGAATCTTCGGGCGGTTGGCCAAGCGAGAGCTGAAACTAGACATAAGGGCGAGTAAGTCCTGCTGCTTCAGACGAATATGCGAGGAGGCAGACATCAACCCCTGGGGAACGGCCTACAATGTCGTAACTAAGAATTTAAGGTCCCAAGAAACGCTCAGAGTAACTTGCCCCATCCTGCTCCGCAGGATTGTTGAAGCGTTGTTTCCCCAGCATCCACAATGGAGGAGGCCAGCTCCACATTTAAACTAGAGGTATGGCAGGAAACAACTATGGAGGAAATGATGGCAGCATGCAGACAAATAGGAGACAGAAAGGCCCCAGGACCGGACGGGATCCCAAATAAGGCCCTAAAGCTCGCGGTAGTATCCAGACCTGGCGTTTTCGTATACGTGTACAATTACTGTCTCAAGGAGGGAGCCTTCCCTAAAAGATGGGATCTGCAGAGGCTTATTCTCCTGCCCAAAGTAAATAAGCCAATAGAGGAGCCGCCACGATACCGCCCAATATGCCTGCTGGACACAGTTGGCAAGGTGCTGGAGAGAATTCTCTACAACCGACTTCTGGCAGTATTAGAAGAGAAAAAGGCTCTTTCGGAATCCCAGTATGGATTCCGCAGGGCCCGCTCTACGGTGGACGCCATTAAAGCAGTGGTCGATATTGCATTCAAGGCAATCGAGGGCGAACGATGGCGATGGTGCACTAAGGAGTACTGCGCTGTTGTGACTCTGGACATCCGCAATGGGTTTAACTTGGCGAGCTGGATGCGCATCCGAGGAGCTCTTTCTCAGATAGGAATACCAACCTACCTACTGTCTATTATATCCAGCTATCTGTCGGATAGAGTGCTTGGATACGAGACGGAAGAGGGACCAAAGAGGTATAAGGTGTCAGCTGGAGTCCCACAAAGATCGGTTGTAGGGCCTCTTCTGTGGAGCATTATGTATGATGATGTTCTCAGAACGCAGCTGCCAAATTAATGCAGCCTTATCGGATTTGCCGACGACTTGGCACTGATAGTAGTAGCAAAAGAATTCAGGGAAATAGAAGCGGCTACAAACACCGCAATAAACAATATAGGAGGGTGGATGGAGAATGCTGACCTGGACTTGTCGGGCCACAAAACAGAGGCAGTGCTCATCACAGGCAGGAAAAAGGTGGAATACATAAGTCTGCAGGTGGGTACCGAGACAATCACATCGAAGGAGTCCATAAAATACCTAGGTGTCATGATAGACAACAGGCTGAGTTTCCGCTCGCACGTGGACTATGTTAGCAAAAAGGCGTCCGCGATGCAGGAAGCCCTCTCGCGGATGCTACCGAACATCGGAGGACCCAAAGCCGCAAGACGACTACTCATGGCTAGCGTAGTTGCTTCCATTCTGCTGTATGCAGCGCCCGTATGGGCGACTGGTTGGCCTAAAAAAAAAGATGACGGCGCCCTACAGAATCAGCGCACTTTGAGTCATATCAGGATTCAGGACTGGAGATGGAAGCGATATACGCAGCTCGCACTTTGACCAGAAACACTATGCCTATAGAGGCCATTCGAAGAGCAGAAAGGCAGACATCGATGGTAAGATGGCAAGTGAGGTGGGATATGACCACCAAAAGAAGATGGACTCACCGGCTAATCCCGGACATCGCGATGTGGATGGGACGAGGACGAGGAAACAAATTTCCATCTGACTCAGTTTCTTACGGGGCATGGCGGGTATCGGAAGTTCCTTCACAAGTTTAGGTATGAGGATAGCCAAGAATGTCCAACTTGCCCAAACGCAAATGAAGACCCAGAGCACGTGCTGTACCACTGCACGAGGTACAGGGACAAGACTGACGGTCTTCCCCCACCGGTGGAGCTTGTAACGTACATGCTTGAGGCTGACGAAAACTAAGCTGCCCCTTTGCATGTAACATACTCACGCACACACAATGACGGTAAAAACATATGCACAAGCCTGCAAGGTAACATAATGTATATGTGCGCTCAGAGTTTTGAGGGCATTCCGAACAGTCTCTGATGACGCAACACTGGTGTTAGCTGGTATGGTCCCTCGCGACCTCTTAGCAGCAGAGCACTAAGCAACGAGCCAGGAACTGTTAGAAGGCAGATTTACTATGGCAGATTTAGCGGTATAGCCTCGAAGGAAACTGGACAAAGCGCATCATCCCCGATATATGACCATGGGTCAGCAAAAAGCACAAACTGAGCACGGACAATAGAACACCCAGAACATATATTATTTGTCTGTCTGTCTGGATTTTCTGATGACCTGGAAAAGCTAAGCCTACGCATTAGAAGGCTATTCACAGTCATTGACTTGATGGATATTAACCACTTAGCTCGCAAAACAATTAGATTATAGTAAACAACATGAGTGCAGAGATCATAAAATCCTTGCGTCGCGTGGAAAGATAATGCAATACGACTTTAAGCTCCTCCTCAACAAAAAAACAAACAAGAAAAACACACAGAGGCTGGCTGAAAAAGCAAGTTTATGTGCTAGACGGACCAGGGTAGGCCCTACCCAAAGGGGTACTGTGAAGCGCTCTTGACATACATGACAAACACAGATGGCGCCACATGCTAGGAAGTATTGTTATTTTATCATCATCCCATCAAGACCGCAGAACTGTCCGAGCCAGCTCCACCGCTCCGACGGCGTACCCAACAACGCGGCTATGGCGACCGAAAATGGCCGGTCTATGCCACTACGGTTTAAGTCAAGGGGATAGTTTTGACCATTGCGGGAGCCCGCAATATGAGTTCTACTACGAGCGGCATAGTGGTCTGCCTCTGAACCGCATAGGCCGACAGGTTCCGGAATTTGGTGCAGAGCTAAACAGTACCAAGTCTGACAGTAACGATAAAATGTAAAACAAAAATGTTCGTTATGTTTGGTGATAACTCCAGGTGACAGTCAAATGTAAAAATCTCCCGTGAAACCCACGGCAGGGGCAATGATTACAGAGGCCCCAATACCCAAAATTCTCGACAACACTACTGCGACGGTAGCACACTTGGCCGGAGCAGAGTATAAATCGACAAGCAAAACAACAGCAGACCCATTTGCAAAAAGCGGGAAATTGCAAAATCGCAATCAGTTCCTATAACGGCGCATGGCGACACAAACGACCTCCGAAGATGAACAGGGGCCTCATAAGCTCATCCAGTGCAACGAGGCATGCAAACCCAAACAAAATTAAGAGGAAACCGCACATACTTAATCTTTCTGATCAGTGAAAAGAAGCCCGTGGTCCGACATATTAATCAAATTATGAAGGACTTATAAGGTCTCTCAATTCTATACACAAACCAACGCACGCAACATGTGCACTTTACACATCGGCTGGGCTTGGCCCCACTATGGAAAATGAATTTTCGAATAACATCTAAACTAAGAGTATAGGTCGTTATAATATTTTCAGTGCTTAATAAGAGCATCCAAATCTATGTACAAACCAAAGCGCAGGACGGAGGGAGATATCCAAAATCTGAAATATTCATAATCTGCGTATTCTTTGCAAGCATACTTTGATGGCTCTAGCTCTAATAGTCTTATAGATATGCCAAAAAAACCAAGTCTTAAAATCTGAAAGTCTTGAAACGGAGCAAGATATCGAAAAAAAAAGATAAACTTGTACTGCGTATGGATTAGGAGAATCCACAGTCGGTTAGTTTAGGTTTCTAGCTTTTGTAGTTTCCGAGATCGCTGCGTTCATACAGACGGACGGACGGATGGTCGTCCTGATCAAGAATATATATATACTTTATGGGGTCAGAGATGCTTCCTTCTGCCTGTTACAAAGATTTACATACTTTTTTACCCATTTTCAATGGGTTCAGGGTACAAAAAGGGGAAACATGATGCGGAAACCGTGCACACAAAGGCGCTCTTTTAAAAGCCATTAAAAGGAGCAAAAGCCAATGCTGGAAGGACCTTTGCGAAGAAGCGTTCACCCCTTCGAGACGGCGTACAAGCTGGTCATGAGGAAATTATGCAGGCACACAACCCTAGTGGATCCGGAGCAGCTCAGGACAATAGTCATAACACCGTTCACGCAGCAACCAGGAACACGACAGATAGCGGCACGAATCCACGGTGACACAGCACCGGGACCGAAGGACCCATCCGCATTAATTGCAATATACTGGGAAGTGTGCTGAAGGAGCGGCGAGAAATCTCTAACTAGCAGTTTGGCTTCAGGAAAAAGAGCGCGATAGACGCTATCAAGGCAGTGGTGAACATATCCAGCAAGGCAATGGAAGCCATTAGATGAAGAGGCCGTCGCAAAGAATATTGCCTAATAGTGACACTCGACGTACGGAATGTCTTCAACTCGGCAAACTAACAGGCGATTGTAAATTCACTGCAATCATCCTAATATGCAGTTACTTTAGAGAACGGGTGTGGCTTTTTTACACCTATAGTGTCACGAATTGTGGGATTTTGCTGACGACTTCGCCATTGTAACAGTCGTAAAAGGAGCTTCAATGTGTACAGTCCAAAACCAACGCCACCATTCCGCACGTTGTGGAGAGGCTAAAGAGCAAATCTCTTTATGCAGCACAAGTTTGGGCAGCCGCAATGCCAGAAAAAACATTTGCACAAGCATCAATGAAAGCTGGACAAAGCGCATCCCCGATATACGACTAGGAAGAGCAGAAAGCACGTCCAAACATACTTTTGAATGACGCAACTTTTGATATGATTAAACACGAGACGGTTTAATCACGAGACGAACAATAGAATACGCAGAACATATTTTTGTTATTTTGGAAAAATTTAGATTTAGAGATCCATATCTTCATATTTTCGCGGCTTACCAGTTTAATTTTTGCGATCTTTAAAGAAGGTTATTAGTAATCTGTCGGAAAAAAATGTATGTCTGTAGCTTTAAAATAAGGGAGATACATCGATTTTATCGAAATGCCACGCACCCAGACGGCATATTCAAAACATTTTTGTGCGATCTTAAGAGGTCATTAGTAATCTGTCCGAAAAATATTTATGTCTGTAGCTAAATAACTGAGGGAGATACGCCCCCAGTGGGCGTGGCTGAAAATTTGTTAACCGATTTTAAAAGGGGGTCACCAGTAATATACTACCTATAGGCTTTCGCGATTCGTGGGGGCGGGGTGGCCAAAGCGTTGTAGTGGGTGTTGCCGGGATATCAAGGTCTGAATCTTCGGGCGGTTGGCCAAGCGAGAGCTGAGACTAGACTTAGGGGCGAGTAGGTCCGGCTGCTTCAGACGAATATGCGAGGAGGCAGACATCAACCCCTGGGGAACGGCCTACAAGGTCGTAACTAAGAATTTAAGGTCCCAAGAAACGCTCAGAGTAACTTGCCCCATCCTGCTCCGCAGGATTGTTGAAGCGTTGTTTCCCCAGCATCCACAATGGAGGAGGCCAGCTCCACATTTGAACTAGAGGTATGGCAGGAAACAACTATGGAGGAAATGATGGCAGCATGCAGACAAATAGGAGACAGAAAGGCCCCAGGACCGGACGGGATCCCAAATAAGGCCCTAAAGCTCGCGGTAGTATCCAGACCTGGCGTTTTCGTATACGTGTACAATTACTGTCTCAAGGAGGGAGCCTTCCCTAAAAGATGGGATCTGCAGAGGCTTATTCTCCTGCCCAAAGTAAATAAGCCAATAGAGGAGCCGCCACGATACCGCCCAATATGCCTGCTGGACACAGTTGGCAAGGTGCTGGAGAGAATTCTCTACAACCGACTTCTGGCAGTATTAGAAGAGAAAAAGGCTCTTTCGGAATCCCAGTATGGATTCCGCAGGGCCCGCTCTACGGTGGACGCCATTAAAGCAGTGGTCGATATTGCATTCAAAGCAATCGAGGGCGAACGATGGCGATGGTGCACTAAGGAGTACTGCGCTGTTGTGACTCTGGACATCCGCAATGGGTTTAACTTGGCGAGCTGGATGCGCATCCGAGGAGCTCTTTCTCAGATAGGAATACCAATCTACCTACTGTCTATTATATCCAGCTATCTGTCGGATAGAGTGCTTGGATACGAGACGGAAGAGGGACCAAAGAGGTATAAGGTGTCAGCTGGAGTCCCACAAAGATCGGTTGTAGGGTCTCTTCTGTGGAGCATTATGTATGATGATGTTCTCAGAACGCAGCTGCCAAATTAATGCAGCCTTATCGGATTTGCCGACGACTTGGCACTGATAGTAGTAGCAAAAGAATTCAGGGAAATAGAAGCGGCTACAAACACCGCAATAAACAATATAGGAGGGTGGATGGAGAATGCTGACCTGGACTTGGCGGGCCACAAAACAGAGGCAGTGCTCATCACAGGCAGGAAAAAGGTGGAATACATAAGTCTGCAGGTGGGTACCGAGACAATCACATCGAAGGAGTCCATAAAATACCTAGGTGTCATGATAGACAACAGGCTGAGTTTCCGCTCGCACGTGGACTATGTTAGCAAAAAGGCGTCCGCGATGCAGGAAGCCCTCTCGCGGATGCTACCGAACATCGGAGGACCCAAAGCCGCAAGACGACTACTCATGGCTAGCGTAGTTGCTTCCATTCTGCTGTATGCAGCGCCCGTATGGGCGACTGGTTGGCCTAAAAAAAAATATGACGGCGCCCTACAGAATCAGCGCACTTTGAGTCATATCAGGATTCAGGACTGGAGATGGAAGCGATATACGCAGCTCGCACTTTGACCAGAAACACTATGCCTATAGAGGCCATTCGAAGAGCAGAAAGGCAGACATCGATGGTAAGATGGCAAGTGAGGTGGGATATGACCACCAAAGGAAGATGGACTCACCGGCTAATCCCGGACATCGCGATGTGGATGGGACGAGGACGAGGAAACAAATTTCCATCTGACTCAGTTTCTTACGGGGCATGGCGGGTATCGGAAGTTCCTTCACAAGTTTAGGTATGAGGATAGCCCAGAATGTCCAACTTGCCCAAACGCAAATGAAGACCCAGAGCACGTGCTGTACCACTGCACGAGGTACAGGGACAAGACTGACGGTCTTCCCCCACCGGTGGAGCTTGTAAAGTACATGCTTGAGGCTGACGAAAACTAAGCTGCCCCTTTGCATGTAACATACTCACGCACACACAATGACGGTAAAAACATATGCACAAGCCTGCAAGGTAACATAATGTATATGTGCGCTCAGAGTTTTGAGGGCATTCCGAACAGTCTCTGATGACGCAACACTGGTGTTAGCTGGTATGGTCCCTCGCGACCTCTTAGCAGCAGAGCACTAAGCAACGAGCCAGGAACTGTTAGAAGGCAGGCTACTATGGCAGATTTAGCGGTATAGCCTCGAAGGAAACTGGACAAAGCGCATCATCCCCGATATATGACCATGGGTCAGCAAAAAGCACAAACTGAGCACGGACAATAAAACACCCAGAACATATATTATTTGTCTGTCTGTCTGGATTTTCTGATGAACTGGAAAAGCTAAGCCTACGCATTAGAAGGCTATTCACAGTCATTGACTTGATGGATATTAACCACTTAGCTCGCAAAACAATTAGGTTATAGTAAACAACATGAGTGCAGAGATCATAAAATCCTTGCGTCGCGTGGAAAGATAATGCAATACGACTTTAAGCTCCTCCTCAACAAAAAAACAAACAAGAAAAACACACAGAGGCTGGCTGAAAAAGCAAGTTTATGTGCTAGACGGACCAGGGTAGGCCCTACCCAAAGGGGTACAGTGAAGCGCTCTTGACATACATGACAAACACAGATGG
Organism: Drosophila colorata; assembly: GCA_035041545.1. NCBI lineage: Eukaryota > Metazoa > Arthropoda > Insecta > Diptera > Drosophilidae > Drosophila > Drosophila colorata. The sequence goes on along the minus strand of JAWNLD010000680.1, from coordinate 1,637,257 downwards.
CGCCACATGCTAGGAAGTATTGTTATTTTATCATCATCCCATCAATACCGCAGAACTGTCCGAGCCAGCTCCACCGCTCCGACGGCGTACCCAACAACGCGGCTATGGCGACCGAAAATGGCCGGTCTATGCCACTACGGTTTAAGTCAAGGGGATAGTTTTGACCATTGCGGGAGCCCGCAATATGAGTTCTACTACGAGCGGCATAGTGGTCTGCCTCTGAACCGCATAGGCCGACAGGTTCCGGAATTTGGTGCAGAGCTAAACAGTACCAAGTCTGACAGTAACGATAAAATGTAAAACAAAAATGTTCGTTATGTTTGGTGATAACTCCAGGTGACAGTCAAATGTAAAAATCTCCCGTGAAACCCACGGCAGGGGCAATGATTACAGAGGCCCCAATACCCAAAATTCTCGACAACACTACTGCGACGGTAGCACACTTGGCCGGAGCAGAGTATAAATCGACAAGCAAAACAACAGCAGACCCATTTGCAAAAAGCGGGAAATTGCAAAATCGCAATCAGTTCCTATAACAGCGCATGGCGACACAAACGACCTCCGAAGATGAACAGGGGCCTCATAAGCTCATCCAGTGCAACGAGGCATGCAAACCCAAACAAAATTAAGAGGGAACAGCACATACTTAATCTTTCTGATCAGTGAAAAGAAGCCCGTGGTCCGACATATTAATCAAATTATGAAGGACTTATAAGGTCTCTCAATTCTATACACAAACCAACGCACGCAACATGTGCACTTTACACATCGGCTGGGCTTGGCCCCACTATGGAAAATGAATTCTCGAATAACATCTAAACTAAGAGTATAGGTCGTTATAATATTTTCAGTGCTTAATAAGAGCATCCAAATCTATGTACAAACCAAAGCGCATTTAATTTGGGTTTTTTTTAATATGGGGGCGGACGGAGGGAGATATCCAAAATCTGAAATATTCATAATCTGCGTATTCTTTGCAAGCATACTTTGATGGCTCTAGCTCTAATAGTCTTATAGATATGCCAAAAAAACCAAGTCTTAAAATCTGAAAGTCTTGAAACGGAGCAAGATATCGAAAAAAAAAGATAAACTTGTACTGCGTATGGATTAGGAGAATCCACAGTCGGTTAGTTTAGGTTTCTAGCTTTTGTAGTTTCCGAGATCGCTGCGTTCATACAGACGGACGGACAGATGGTCGTCCTGATCAAGAATATATATATACTTTATGGGGTCAGAGATGCTTTCTTCTGCCTGTTACAAAGATTTACATACTTTTTTACCCATTTTCAATGGGTTCAGGGTACAAAAAGGGGAAACATGATGCGGAAACCGTGCACACAAAGGCGCTCTTTCAAAAGCCATTAAAAGGAGCAAAAGCCAATGCTGGAAGGACCTTTGCGAAGAAGCGTTCACCCCTTCGAGACGGCGTACAAGCTGGTCATGAGGAAATTATGCAGGCACACAACCTAGTGGATCCGGAGCAGCTCAGGACAATAGTCATAACACCGTTCACGCAGCAACCAGGAACACGACAGATAGCGGCACGAATCCACGGTGACACAGCACCGGGACCGAAGGACCCATCCGCATTAATTGCAATATACTGGGAAGTGTGCTGAAGGAGCGGCGAGAAATCTCTAACTAGCAGTTTGGCTTCAGGAAAAAGAGCGCGATAGACGCTATCAAGGCAGTGGTGAACATATCCAGCAAGGCAATGGAAGCCATTAGATGAAGAGGCCGTCGCAAAGAATATTGCCTAATAGTGACACTCGACGTACGGAATGTCTTCAACTCGGCAAACTAACAGGCGATTGTAAATTCACTGCAATCATCCTAATATGCAGTTACTTTAGAGAACGGGTGTGGCTTTTTTACACCTATAGTGTCACGAATTGTGGGATTTTGCTGACGACTTCGCCATTGTAACAGTCGTAAAAGGAGCTTCAATGTGTACAGTCCAAAACCAACGCCACCATTCCGCACGTTGTGGAGAGGCTAAAGAGCAAATCTCTTTATGCAGCACAAGTTTGGGCAGCCGCAATGCCAGAAAAAACATTTGCACAAGCATCAATGAAAGCTGGACAAAGCGCATCCCCGATATACGACTAGGAAGAGCAGAAAGCACGTCCAAACATACTTTTGAATGACGCAACTTTTGATATGATTAAACACGAGACGGTTTAATCACGAGACGAACAATAGAATACGCAGAACATATTTTTGTTATTTTGGAAAAATTTAGATTTAGAGATCCATATCTTCATATTTTCGCGGCTTACCAGTTTAATTTTTGCGATCTTTAAAGAAGGTTATTAGTAATCTGTCGGAAAAAAATGTATGTCTGTAGCTTTAAAATAAGGGAGATACATCGATTTTATCGAAATGCCACGCACCCAGACGGCATATTCAACACATTTTTGTGCGATCTTAAGAGATCATTAGTAATCTGTCCGAAAAATATTTATGTCTGTAGCTAAATAACTGAGGGAGATACGCCCCCAGTGGGCGTGGCTGAAAATTTGTTAACCGATCTTTAAAGGGGGTCACCAGTAATATGCTACCTATAGGCTTTCGCGATTCGTGGGGGCGGGGTGGCCAAAGCGTTGTAGTGGGTGTTGCCGGGATATCAAGGTCTGAATCTTCGGGCGGTTGGCCAAGCGAGAGCTGAAACTAGACATAAGGGCGAGTAAGTCCTGCTGCTTCAGACGAATATGCTAGGAGGCAGACATCAACCCCTGGGGAACGGCCTACAAGGTCGTAACTAAGAATTTAAGGTCCCAAGAAACACTCAGAGTAACTTGCCCCATCCTGCTCCGCAGGATTGTTGAAGCGTTGTTTCCCCAGCATCCACAATGGAGGAGGCCAGCTCCACATTTGAACTAGAGGTATGGCAGGAAACAACTATGGAGGAAATGATGGCAGCATGCAGACAAATAGGAGACAGAAAGGCCCCAGGACCGGACGGGATCCCAAATAAGGCCCTAAAGCTCGCGGTAGTATCCAGACCTGGCGTTTTCGTATACGTGTACAATTACTGTCTCAAGGAGGGAGCCTTCCCTAAAAGATGGGATCTGCAGAGGCTTATTCTCCTGCCCAAAGTAAATAAGTCAATAGAGGAGCCGCCACGATACCGCCCAATATGCCTGCTGGACACAGTTGGCAAGGTGCTGGAGAGAATTCTCTACAACCGACTTCTGGCAGTATTAGAAGAGAAAAAGGCTCTTTCGGAATCCCAGTATGGATTCCGCAGGGCCCGCTCTACGGTGGACGCCATTAAAGCAGTGGTCGATATTGCATTCAAGGCAATCGAGGGCGAACGATGGCGATGGTGCACTAAGGAGTACTGCGCTGTTGTGACTCTGGACATCCGCAATGCGTTTAACTCGGCGAGCTGGATGCGCATCCGAGGAGCTCTTTCTCAGATAGGAATACCAACCTACCTACTGTCTATTATATCCAGCTATCTGTCGGATAGAGTGCTTGGATACGAGACGGAAGAGGGACCAAAGAGGTATAAGGTGTCAGCTGGAGTACCACAAAGATCGGTTGTAGGGCCTCTTCTGTGGAGCATTATGTATGATGATGTTCTCAGAACGCAGCTGCCAAATTAATGCAGCCTTATCGGATTTGCCGACGACTTGGCACTGATAGTAGTAGCAAAAGAAATCAGGGAAATAGAAGCGGCTACAAACACCGCAATAAACAATATAGGAGGGTGGATGGAGAATGCTGACCTGGACTTGGCGGGCCACAAAACAGAGGCAGTGCTCATCACAGGCAGGAAAAAGGTGGAATACATAAGTCTGCAGGTGGGTACCGAGACAATCGCATCGAAGGAGTCCATAAAATACCTAGGTGTCATGATAGACAACAGGCTGAGTTTCCGCTCGCACGTGGACTATGTTAGCAAAAAGGCGTCCGCGATGCAGGAAGCCCTCTCGCGGATGCTACCGAACATCGGAGGACCCAAAGCCGCAAGACGACTACTCATGGCTAGCGTAGTTGCTTCCATTCTGCTGTATGCAGCGCCCGTATGGGCGACTGGTTGGCCTAAAAAAAAAGTTGACGGCGCCCTACAGAATCAGCGCACTTTGAGTCATATCAGGATTCAGGACTGGAGATGGAAGCGATATACGCAGCTCGCACTTTGACCAGAAACACTATGCCTATAGAGGCCATTCGAAGAGCAGAAAGGCAGACATCGATGGTAAGATGGCAAGTGAGGTGGGATATGACCAGCAAAGGAAGATGGACTCACCGGCTAATCCCGGACATCGCGATGTGGATGGGACGAGGACGAGGAAACAAATTTCCATCTGACTCAGTTTCTTAGGGGGCATGGCGGGTATCGGAAGTTCCTTCACAAGTTTAGGTATGAGGATAGCCCAGAAGGTCCAACTTGCCCAAACGCAAATGAAGACCCAGAGCACGTGCTGTACCACTGCACGAGGTACAGGGACAGGACTGACGGTCTTCCCCCACCGGTGGAGCTTGTAACGTACATGCTTGAGGCTGACGAAAACTAAGCTGCCCCTTTGCATGTAACATACTCACGCACACACAATGACGGTAAAAACATATGCACAAGCCTGCAAGGTAACATAATGTATATGTGCGCTCAGAGTTTTGAGGGCATTCCGAACAGTCTCTGATGACGCAACACTGGTGTTAGCTGGTATGGTCCCTCGCGACCTCTTAGCAGCAGAGCACTAAGCAACGAGCCAGGAACTGTTAGAAGGCAGGCTACTATGGCAGATTTAGCGGTATGGCCTCGAAGGAAACTGGACAAAGCGCATCATCCCCGATATATGACCATGGGTCAGCAAAAAGCACAAACTGAGCACGGACAATAGAACACCCAGAACATATATTATTTGTCTGTCTGTCTGGATTTTCTGATGAACTGGAAAAGCTAAGCCTACGCATTAGAAGGCTATTCACAGTCATTGACTTGATGGATATTAACCACTTAGCTCGCAAAACAATTAGGTTATAGTAAACAACATGAGTGCAGAGATCATAAAATCCTTGCGTCGCGTGGAAAGATAATGCAATACGACTTTAAGCTCCTCCTCAACAAAAAAACAAACAAGAAAAACACACAGAGGCTGGCTGAAAAAGCAAGTTTATGTGCGAGACGGGTAGGCCCTACTCAAAGGGGTACAGTGAAGCGCTCTTGACATACATGACAAACACAGATGGCGCCACATGCTAGGAAGTATTGTTATTTTATCATCATCCCATCAAGACCGCAGAACTGTCCGAGCCAGCTCCACCGCTCCGGCGGCGTACCCAACAACGGGGCTATGGCGACCGAAAATTGCCGGTCTATGCCACTATGGTTTAAGTCAAGGGGATAGTTTTGACCATTGCGGGAGCCCGCAATATGAGTTCTACTACGAGCGGCATAGTGGTCTGCCTCTGAACCGCATAGGCCGACAGGTTCCGGAATTTGGTGCAGAGCTAAACAGTACCAAGTCTGACAGTAACGATAAAATGTAAAACAAACATGTTCGTTATGTTTGGTGATAACTCCAGGTGACAGTCAAATGTAAAAATCTCCCGTGAAACCCACGGCAGGGGCAGAGGCCCCAATACCCAAAATTCTCGACAACACTACTGCGACGGTAGCACACTTGGCCGGAGCAGAGTATAAATCGACAAGCAAAACAACAGCAGACCCATTTGCAAAAAGCGGGAAATTGCAAAATCGCAATCAGTTCCAATAACGGCGCATGGCGACACAAACGACCTCCGAAGATGAACAGGGGCCTCATAAGCTCATCCAGTGCAACGAGGCATGCAAACCCAAACAAAATTAAGAGGGAACAGCACATACTTAATCTTTCTGATCAGTGAAAAGAAGCCCGTGGTCCGACATATTAATCAAATTATGAAGGACTTATAAGGTCTCTCAATTCTATACACAAACCAACGCACGCAACATGCGCACTTTACACATCGGCTGGGCTTGGCCCCACTATGGAAAATGAATTCTCGAATAACATCTAAACTAAGAGTATAGGTCGTTATAATATTTTCAGTGCTTAATAAGAGCATCCAAATATATGTACAAACCAAAGCGCATTTGATTTGCGTTTTTTTTTAATATGGGGGCGGACGGAGGGAGATATCCAAAATCTGAAATATTCATAATCTGCGTATTCTTTGCAAGCATACTTTGATGGCTCTAGCTCTAATAGTCTTATAGATATGCCAAAAAAACCAAGTCTTAAAATCTGAAAGTCTTGAAACGGAGCAAGATATCGAAAAAAAAAGATAAACTTGTACTGCGTATGGATTAGGAGAATCCACAGTCGGTTAGTTTAGGTTTCTAGCTTTTGTAGTTTCCGAGATCGCTGCGTTCATACAGACGGACGGACGGATGGACAGACGGACATGGCTAAATCGACTCGGCTCGTCGTCCTTATCAAGAATATATATATACTTTATGGGGTCAGAGATGCTTCCTTCTGCCTGTTACAAAGATTTACATACTTTTTTACCCATTTTCAATGGGTTCAGGGTACAAAAAGGGGAAACATGATGCGGAAACCGTGCACACAAAGGCGCTCTTTTAAAAGCCATTAAAAGGAGCAAAAGCCAATGCTGGAAGGACCTTTGCGAAGAAGCGTTCACCCCTTCGAGACGGCGTACAAGCTGGTCATGAGGAAATTATGCAGGCACACAACCCTAGTGGATCCGGAGCAGCTCAGGACAATAGTCATAACACCGTTCACGCAGCAACCAGGAACACGACAGATAGCGGCACGAATCCACGGTGACACAGCACCGGGACCGAAGGACCCATCCGCATTAATTGCAATATACTGGGAAGTGTGCTGAAGGAGCGGCGAGAAATCTCTAACTAGCAGTTTGGCTTCAGGAAAAAGAGGAGCGCGATAGACGCTATCAAGGCAGTGGTGAACATATCCAGCAAGGCAATGGAAGCCATTAGATGAAGAGGCCGTCGCAAAGAATATTGCCTAATAGTGACACTCGACGTACGGAATGTCTTCAACTCGGCAAACTAACAGGCGATTGTAAATTCACTGCAATCATCCTAATATGCAGTTACTTTAGAGAACGGGTGTGGCTTTTTTACACCTATAGTGTCACGAATTGTGGGATTTTGCTGACGACTTCGCCATTGTAACAGTCGTAAAAGGAGCTTCAATGTGTACAGTCCAAAACCAACGCCACCATTCCGCACGTTGTGGAGAGGCTAAAGAGCAAATCTCTTTATGCAGCACAAGTTTGGGCAGCCGCAATGCCAGAAAAAACATTTGCACAAGCATCAATGAAAGCTGGACAAAGCGCATCCCCGATATACGACTAGGAAGAGCAGAAAGCACGTCCAAACATACTTTTGAATGACGCAACTTTTGATATGATTAAACACGAGACGGTTTAATCACGAGACGAACAATAGAATACGCAGAACATATTTTTGTTATTTTGGAAAAATTTAGATTTAGAGATCCATATCTTCATATTTTCGCGGCTTACCAGTTTAATTTTTGCGATCTTTAAAGAAGGTTATTAGTAATCTGTCGGAAAAAAATGTATGTCTGTAGCTTTAAAACTAAGGGAGATACATCGATTTTATCGAAATGCCACGCACCCAGACGGCATATTCAACACATTTTTGTGCGATCTTAAGAGGTCATTAGTAATCTGTCCGAAAAATATTTATGTCTGTAGCTAAATAACTGAGGGAGATACGCCCCCAGTGGGCGTGGCTGAAAATTTGTTAACCGATCTTTAAAGGGGGTCACCAGTAATATACTACCTATAGGCTTTCGCGATTCGTGGGGGCGGGGTGGCCAAAGCGTTGTAGTGGGTGTTGCCGGGATATCAAGGTCTGAATCTTCGGGCGGTTGGCCAAGCGAGAGCTGAAACTAGACATAAGGGCGAGTAAGTCCTGCTGCTTCAGACGAATATGCGAGGAGGCAGACATCAACCCCTGGGGAACGGCCTACAATGTCGTAACTAAGAATTTAAGGTCCCAAGAAACGCTCAGAGTAACTTGCCCCATCCTGCTCCGCAGGATTGTTGAAGCGTTGTTTGCCCAGCATCCACAATGGAGGAGGCCAGCTCCACATTTGAACTAGAGGTATGGCAGGAAACAACTATGGAGGAAATGATGGCAGCATGCAGACAAATAGGAGACAGAAAGGCCCCAGGACCGGACGGGATCCCAAATAAGGCCCTAAAGCTCGCGGTAGTATCCAGACCTGGCGTTTTCGTATACGTGTACAATTACTGTCTCAAGGAGGGAGCCTTCCCTAAAAGATGGGATCTGCAGAGGCTTATTCTCCTGCCCAAAGTAAATAAGCCAATAGAGGAGCCGCCACGATACCGCCCAATATGCCTGCTGGACACAGTTGGCAAGGTGCTGGAGAGAATTCTCTACAACCGACTTCTGGCAGTATTAGAAGAGAAAAAGGCTCTTTCGGAATCCCAGTATGGATTCCGCAGGGCCCGCTCTACGGTGGACGCCATTAAAGCAGTGGTCGATATTGCATTCAAAGCAATCGAGGGCGAACGATGGCGATGGTGCACTAAGGAGTACTGCGCTGTTGTGACTCTGGACATCCGCAATGGGTTTAACTTGGCGAGCTGGATGCGCATCCGAGGAGCTCTTTCTCAGATAGGAATACCAATCTACCTACTGTCTATTATATCCAGCTATCTGTCGGATAGAGTGCTTGGATACGAGACGGAAGAGGGACCAAAGAGGTATAAGGTGTCAGCTGGAGTCCCACAAAGATCGGTTGTAGGGTCTCTTCTGTGGAGCATTATGTATGATGATGTTCTCAGAACGCAGCTGCCAAATTAATGCAGCCTTATCGGATTTGCCGACGACTTGGCACTGATAGTAGTAGCAAAAGAATTCAGGGAAATAGAAGCGGCTACAAACACCGCAATAAACAATATAGGAGGGTGGATGGAGAATGCTGACCTGGACTTGGCGGGCCACAAAACAGAGGCAGTGCTCATCACAGGCAGGAAAAAGGTGGAATACATAAGTCTGCAGGTGGGTACCGAGACAATCACATCGAAGGAGTCCATAAAATACCTAGGTGTCATGATAGACAACAGGCTGAGTTTCCGCTCGCACGTGGACTATGTTAGCAAAAAGGCGTCCGCGATGCAGGAAGCCCTCTCGCGGATGCTACCGAACATCGGAGGACCCAAAGCCGCAAGACGACTACTCATGGCTAGCGTAGTTGCTTCCATTCTGCTGTATGCAGCGCCCGTATGGGCGACTGGTTGGCCTAAAAAAAAAGATGACGGCGCCCTACAGAATCAGCGCACTTTGAGTCATATCAGGATTCAGGACTGGAGATGGAAGCGATATACGCAGCTCGCACTTTGACCAGAAACACTATGCCTATAGAGGCCATTCGAAGAGCAGAAAGGCAGACATCGATGGTAAGATGGCAAGTGAGGTGGGATATGACCACCAAAAGAAGATGGACTCACCGGCTAATCCCGGACATCGCGATGTGGATGGGACGAGGACGAGGAAACAAATTTCCATCTGACTCAGTTTCTTATGGGGCATGGCGGGTATCGGAAGTTCCTTCACAAGTTTAGGTATGAGGATAGCCCAGAATGTCCAACTTGCCCAAACGCAAATGAAGACCCAGAGCACGTGCTGTACCACTGCACGAGGTACAGGGACAAGACTGACGGTCTTCCCCCACCGGTGGAGCTTGTAACGTACATGCTTGAGGCTGACGAAAACTAAGCTGCCCCTTTGCATGTAACATACTCACGCACACACAATGACGGTAAAAACATATGCACAAGCCTGCAAGGTAACATAATGTATATGTGCGCTCAGAGTTTTGAGGGCATTCCGAACAGTCTCTGATGACGCAACACTGGTGTTAGCTGGTATGGTCCCTCGCGACCTCTTAGCAGCAGAGCACTAAGCAACGAGCCAGGAACTGTTAGAAGGCAGGCAGGGCGAAGGAAACTGGACAAAGCGCATCATCCCCGATATATGACCATGGGTCAGCAAAAAGCACAAACTGAGCACGGACAATAGAACACCCAGAACATATATTATTTGTCTGTCTGTCTGGATTTTCTGATGAACTGGAAAAGCTAAGCCTACGCATTAGAAGGCTATTCACAGTCATTGACTTGATGGATATTAACCACTTAGCTCGCAAAACAATTAGGTTATAGTAAACAACATGAGTGCAGAGATCATAAAATCCTTGCGTCGCGTGGAAAGATAATGCAATACGACTTTAAGCTCCTCCTCAACAAAAAAACAAACAAGAAAAACACACAGAGGCTGGCTGAAAAAGCAAGTTTATGTGCGAGACGGGTAGGCCCTACTCAAAGGGGTACAGTGAAGCGCTCTTGACATACATGACAAACACAGATGGCGCCACATGCTAGGAAGTATTGTTATTTTATCATCATCCCATCAAGACCGCAGAACTGTCCGAGCCAGCTCCACCGCTCCGGCGGCGTACCCAACAACGGGGCTATGGCGACCGAAAATTGCCGGTCTATGCCACTATGGTTTAAGTCAAGGGGATAGTTTTGACCATTGCGGGAGCCCGCAATATGAGTTCTACTACGAGCGGCATAGTGGTCTGCCTCTGAACCGCATAGGCCGACAGGTTCCGGAATTTGGTGCAGAGCTAAACAGTACCAAGTCTGACAGTAACGATAAAATGTAAAACAAACATGTTCGTTATGTTTGGTGATAACTCCAGGTGACAGTCAAATGTAAAAATCTCCCGTGAAACCCACGGCAGGGGCAGAGGCCCCAATACCCAAAATTCTCGACAACACTACTGCGACGGTAGCACACTTGGCCGGAGCAGAGTATAAATCGACAAGCAATACAACAGCAGACCCATTTGCAAAAAGCGGGAAATTGCAAAATTCCCTATCAACGGGAACGCAATCAGTTCCAATAACGGCGCATGGCGACACAAACGACCTCCGAAGATGAACAGGGGCCTCATAAGCTCATCCAGTGCAACGAGGCATGCAAACCCAAACAAAATTAAGAGGGAACAGCACATACTTAATCTTTCTGATCAGTGAAAAGAAGCCCGTGGTCCGACATATTAATCAAATTATGAAGGACTTATAAGGTCTCTCAATTCTATACACAAACCAACGCACGCAACATGTGCACTTTACACATCGGCTGGGCTTGGCCCCACTATGGAAAATGAATTCTCGAATAACATCTAAACTAAGAGTATAGGTCGTTATAATATTTTCAGTGCTTAATAAGAGCATCCAAATCTATGTACAAACCAAAGCGCATTTAATTTGGGTTTTTTTTAATATGGGGGCGGACGGAGGGAGATATCCAAAATCTGAAATATTCATAATCTGCGTATTCTTTGCAAGCATACTTTGATGGCTCTAGCTCTAATAGTCTTATAGATATGCCAAAAAAACCAAGTCTTAAAATCTGAAAGTCTTGAAACGGAGCAAGATATCGAAAAAAAAAGATAAACTTGTACTGCGTATGGATTAGGAGAATCCACAGTCGGTTAGTTTAGGTTTCTAGCTTTTGTAGTTTCCGAGATCGCTGCGTTCATACAGACGGACGGACAGATGGTCGTCCTGATCAAGAATATATATATACTTTATGGGGTCAGAGATGCTTTCTTCTGCCTGTTACAAAGATTTACATACTTTTTTACCCATTTTCAATGGGTTCAGGGTACAAAAAGGGGAAACATGATGCGGAAACCGTGCACACAAAGGCGCTCTTTCAAAAGCCATTAAAAGGAGCAAAAGCCAATGCTGGAAGGACCTTTGCGAAGAAGCGTTCACCCCTTCGAGACGGCGTACAAGCTGGTCATGAGGAAATTATGCAGGCACACAACCCTAGTGGATCCGGAGCAGCTCAGGACAATAGTCATAACACCGTTCACGCAGCAACCAGGAACACGACAGATAGCGGCACGAATCCACGGTGACACAGCACCGGGACCGAAGGACCCATCCGCATTAATTGCAATATACTGGGAAGTGTGCTGAAGGAGCGGCGAGAAATCTCTAACTAGCAGTTTGGCTTCAGGAAAAAGAGGAGCGCGATAGACGCTATCAAGGCAGTGGTGAACATATCCAGCAAGGCAATGGAAGCCATTAGATGAAGAGGCCGTCGCAAAGAATATTGCCTAATAGTGACACTCGACGTACGGAATGTCTTCAACTCGGCAAACTAACAGGCGATTGTAAATTCACTGCAATCATCCTAATATGCAGTTACTTTAGAGAACGGGTGTGGCTTTTTTACACCTATAGTGTCACGAATTGTGGGATTTTGCTGACGACTTCGCCATTGTAACAGTCGTAAAAGGAGCTTCAATGTGTACAGTCCAAAACCAACGCCACCATTCCGCACGTTGTGGAGAGGCTAAAGAGCAAATCTCTTTATGCAGCACAAGTTTGGGCAGCCGCAATGCCAGAAAAAACATTTGCACAAGCATCAATGAAAGCTGGACAAAGCGCATCCCCGATATACGACTAGGAAGAGCAGAAAGCACGTCCAAACATACTTTTGAATGACGCAACTTTTGATATGATTAAACACGAGACGGTTTAATCACGAGACGAACAATAGAATACGCAGAACATATTTTTGTTATTTTGGAAAAATTTAGATTTAGAGATCCATATCTTCATATTTTCGCGGCTTACCAGTTTAATTTTTGCGATCTTTAAAGAAGGTTATTAGTAATCTGTCGGAAAAAAATGTATGTCTGTAGCTTTAAAACTAAGGGAGATACATCGATTTTATCGAAATGCCACGCACCCAGACGGCATATTCAACACATTTTTGTGCGATCTTAAGAGGTCATTAGTAATCTGTCCGAAAAATATTTATGTCTGTAGCTAAATAACTGAGGGAGATACGCCCCCAGTGGGCGTGGCTGAAAATTTGTTAACCGATCTTTAAAGGGGGTCACCAGTAATATACTACCTATAGGCTTTCGCGATTCGTGGGGGCGGGGTGGCCAAAGCGTTGTAGTGGGTGTTGCCGGGATATCAAGGTCTGAATCTTCGGGCGGTTGGCCAAGCGAGAGCTGAAACTAGACATAAGGGCGAGTAAGTCCTGCTGCTTCAGACGAATATGCGAGGAGGCAGACATCAACCCCTGGGGAACGGCCTACAATGTCGTAACTAAGAATTTAAGGTCCCAAGAAACGCTCAGAGTAACTTGCCCCATCCTGCTCCGCAGGATTGTTGAAGCGTTGTTTGCCCAGCATCCACAATGGAGGAGGCCAGCTCCACATTTGAACTAGAGGTATGGCAGGAAACAACTATGGAGGAAATGATGGCAGCATGCAGACAAATAGGAGACAGAAAGGCCCCAGGACCGGACGGGATCCCAAATAAGGCCCTAAAGCTCGCGGTAGTATCCAGACCTGGCGTTTTCGTATACGTGTACAATTACTGTCTCAAGGAGGGAGCCTTCCCTAAAAGATGGGATCTGCAGAGGCTTATTCTCCTGCCCAAAGTAAATAAGCCAATAGAGGAGCCGCCACGATACCGCCCAATATGCCTGCTGGACACAGTTGGCAAGGTGCTGGAGAGAATTCTCTACAACCGACTTCTGGCAGTATTAGAAGAGAAAAAGGCTCTTTCGGAATCCCAGTATGGATTCCGCAGGGCCCGCTCTACGGTGGACGCCATTAAAGCAGTGGTCGATATTGCATTCAAAGCAATCGAGGGCGAACGATGGCGATGGTGCACTAAGGAGTACTGCGCTGTTGTGACTCTGGACATCCGCAATGGGTTTAACTTGGCGAGCTGGATGCGCATCCGAGGAGCTCTTTCTCAGATAGGAATACCAATCTACCTACTGTCTATTATATCCAGCTATCTGTCGGATAGAGTGCTTGGATACGAGACGGAAGAGGGACCAAAGAGGTATAAGGTGTCAGCTGGAGTCCCACAAAGATCGGTTGTAGGGTCTCTTCTGTGGAGCATTATGTATGATGATGTTCTCAGAACGCAGCTGCCAAATTAATGCAGCCTTATCGGATTTGCCGACGACTTGGCACTGATAGTAGTAGCAAAAGAATTCAGGGAAATAGAAGCGGCTACAAACACCGCAATAAACAATATAGGAGGGTGGATGGAGAATGCTGACCTGGACTTGGCGGGCCACAAAACAGAGGCAGTGCTCATCACAGGCAGGAAAAAGGTGGAATACATAAGTCTGCAGGTGGGTACCGAGACAATCACATCGAAGGAGTCCATAAAATACCTAGGTGTCATGATAGACAACAGGCTGAGTTTCCGCTCGCACGTGGACTATGTTAGCAAAAAGGCGTCCGCGATGCAGGAAGCCCTCTCGCGGATGCTACCGAACATCGGAGGACCCAAAGCCGCAAGACGACTACTCATGGCTAGCGTAGTTGCTTCCATTCTGCTGTATGCAGCGCCCGTATGGGCGACTGGTTGGCCTAAAAAAAAAGATGACGGCGCCCTACAGAATCAGCGCACTTTGAGTCATATCAGGATTCAGGACTGGAGATGGAAGCGATATACGCAGCTCGCACTTTGACCAGAAACACTATGCCTATAGAGGCCATTCGAAGAGCAGAAAGGCAGACATCGATGGTAAGATGGCAAGTGAGGTGGGATATGACCACCAAAAGAAGATGGACTCACCGGCTAATCCCGGACATCGCGATGTGGATGGGACGAGGACGAGGAAACAAATTTCCATCTGACTCAGTTTCTTATGGGGCATGGCGGGTATCGGAAGTTCCTTCACAAGTTTAGGTATGAGGATAGCCCAGAATGTCCAACTTGCCCAAACGCAAATGAAGACCCAGAGCACGTGCTGTACCACTGCACGAGGTACAGGGACAAGACTGACGGTCTTCCCCCACCGGTGGAGCTTGTAACGTACATGCTTGAGGCTGACGAAAACTAAGCTGCCCCTTTGCATGTAACATACTCACGCACACACAATGACGGTAAAAACATATGCACAAGCCTGCAAGGTAACATAATGTATATGTGCGCTCAGAGTTTTGAGGGCATTCCGAACAGTCTCTGATGACGCAACACTGGTGTTAGCTGGTATGGTCCCTCGCGACCTCTTAGCAGCAGAGCACTAAGCAACGAGCCAGGAACTGTTAGAAGGCAGGCAGGGCGAAGGAAACTGGACAAAGCGCATCATCCCCGATATATGACCATGGGTCAGCAAAAAGCACAAACTGAGCACGGACAATAGAACACCCAGAACATATATTATTTGTCTGTCTGTCTGGATTTTCTGATGAACTGGAAAAGCTAAGCCTACGCATTAGAAGGCTATTCACAGTCATTGACTTGATGGATATTAACCACTTAGCTCGCAAAACAATTAGGTTATAGTAAACAACATGAGTGCAGAGATCATAAAATCCTTGCGTCGCGTGGAAAGATAATGCAATACGACTTTAAGCTCCTCCTCAACAAAAAAACAAACAAGAAAAACACACAGAGGCTGGCTGAAAAAGCAAGTTTATGTGCGAGACGGGTAGGCCCTACTCAAAGGGGTACAGTGAAGCGCTCTTGACATACATGACAAACACAGATGGCGCCACATGCTAGGAAGTATTGTTATTTTATCATCATCCCATCAAGACCGCAGAACTGTCCGAGCCAGCTCCACCGCTCCGGCGGCGTACCCAACAACGGGGCTATGGCGACCGAAAATTGCCGGTCTATGCCACTATGGTTTAAGTCAAGGGGATAGTTTTGACCATTGCGGGAGCCCGCAATATGAGTTCTACTACGAGCGGCATAGTGGTCTGCCTCTGAACCGCATAGGCCGACAGGTTCCGGAATTTGGTGCAGAGCTAAACAGTACCAAGTCTGACAGTAACGATAAAATGTAAAACAAACATGTTCGTTATGTTTGGTGATAACTCCAGGTGACAGTCAAATGTAAAAATCTCCCGTGAAACCCACGGCAGGGGCAGAGGCCCCAATACCCAAAATTCTCGACAACACTACTGCGACGGTAGCACACTTGGCCGGAGCAGAGTATAAATCGACAAGCAATACAACAGCAGACCCATTTGCAAAAAGCGGGAAATTGCAAAATTCCCTATCAACGGGAACGCAATCAGTTCCAATAACGGCGCATGGCGACACAAACGACCTCCGAAGATGAACAGGGGCCTCATAAGCTCATCCAGTGCAACGAGGCATGCAAACCCAAACAAAATTAAGAGGGAACAGCACATACTTAATCTTTCTGATCAGTGAAAAGAAGCCCGTGGTCCGACATATTAATCAAATTATGAAGGACTTATAAGGTCTCTCAATTCTATACACAAACCAACGCACGCAACATGTGCACTTTACACATCGGCTGGGCTTGGCCCCACTATGGAAAATGAATTCTCGAATAACATCTAAACTAAGAGTATAGGTCGTTATAATATTTTCAGTGCTTAATAAGAGCATCCAAATCTATGTACAAACCAAAGCGCATTTAATTTGGGTTTTTTTTAATATGGGGGCGGACGGAGGGAGATATCCAAAATCTGAAATATTCATAATCTGCGTATTCTTTGCAAGCATACTTTGATGGCTCTAGCTCTAATAGTCTTATAGATATGCCAAAAAAACCAAGTCTTAAAATCTGAAAGTCTTGAAACGGAGCAAGATATCGAAAAAAAAAGATAAACTTGTACTGCGTATGGATTAGGAGAATCCACAGTCGGTTAGTTTAGGTTTCTAGCTTTTGTAGTTTCCGAGATCGCTGCGTTCATACAGACGGACGGACAGATGGTCGTCCTGATCAAGAATATATATATACTTTATGGGGTCAGAGATGCTTTCTTCTGCCTGTTACAAAGATTTACATACTTTTTTACCCATTTTCAATGGGTTCAGGGTACAAAAAGGGGAAACATGATGCGGAAACCGTGCACACAAAGGCGCTCTTTCAAAAGCCATTAAAAGGAGCAAAAGCCAATGCTGGAAGGACCTTTGCGAAGAAGCGTTCACCCCTTCGAGACGGCGTACAAGCTGGTCATGAGGAAATTATGCAGGCACACAACCCTAGTGGATCCGGAGCAGCTCAGGACAATAGTCATAACACCGTTCACGCAGCAACCAGGAACACGACAGATAGCGGCACGAATCCACGGTGACACAGCACCGGGACCGAAAGACCCATCCGCATTAATTGCAATATACTGGGAAGTGTGCTGAAGGAGCGGCGAGAAATCTCTAACTAGCAGTTTGGCTTCAGGAAAAAGAGGAGCGCGATAGACGCTATCAAGGCAGTGGTGAACATATCCAGCAAGGCAATGGAAGCCATTAGATGAAGAGGCCGTCGCAAAGAATATTGCCTAATAGTGACACTCGACGTACGGAATGTCTTCAACTCGGCAAACTAACAGGCGATTGTAAATTCACTGCAATCATCCTAATATGCAGTTACTTTAGAGAACGGGTGTGGCTTTTTTACACCTATAGTGTCACGAATTGTGGGATTTTGCTGACGACTTCGCCATTGTAACAGTCGTAAAAGGAGCTTCAATGTGTACAGTCCAAAACCAACGCCACCATTCCGCACGTTGTGGAGAGGCTAAAGAGCAAATCTCTTTATGCAGCACAAGTTTGGGCAGCCGCAATGCCAGAAAAAACATTTGCACAAGCATCAATGAAAGCTGGACAAAGCGCATCCCCGATATACGACTAGGAAGAGCAGAAAGCACGTCCAAACATACTTTTGAATGACGCAACTTTTGATATGATTAAACACGAGACGGTTTAATCACGAGACGAACAATAGAATACGCAGAACATATTTTTGTTATTTTGGAAAAATTTAGATTTAGAGATCCATATCTTCATATTTTCGCGGCTTACCAGTTTAATTTTTGCGATCTTTAAAGAAGGTTATTAGTAATCTGTCGGAAAAAAATGTATGTCTGTAGCTTTAAAACTAAGGGAGATACATCGATTTTATCGAAATGCCACGCACCCAGACGGCATATTCAACACATTTTTGTGCGATCTTAAGAGGTCATTAGTAATCTGTCCGAAAAATAATTATGTCTGTAGCTAAATAACTGAGGGAGATACGCCCCCAGTGGGCGTGGCTGAAAATTTGTTAACCGATCTTTAAAGGGGGTCACCAGTAATATACTACCTATAGGCTTTCGCGATTCGTGGGGGCGGGGTGGCCAAAGCGTTGTAGTGGGTGTTGCCGGGATATCAAGGTCTGAATCTTCGGGCGGTTGGCCAAGCGAGAGCTGAAACTAGACATAAAGGCGAGTAAGTCCTGCTGCTTCAGACGAATATGCGAGGAGGCAGACATCAACCCCTGGGGAACGGCCTACAATGTCGTAACTAAGAATTTAAGGTCCCAAGAAACGCTCAGAGTAACTTGCCCCATCCTGCTCCGCAGGATTGTTGAAGCGTTGTTTGCCCAGCATCCACAATGGAGGAGGCCAGCTCCACATTTGAACTAGAGGTATGGCAGGAAACAACTATGGAGGAAATGATGGCAGCATGCAGACAAATAGGAGACAGAAAGGCCCCAGGACCGGACGGGATCCCAAATAAGGCCCTAAAGCTCGCGGTAGTATCCAGACCTGGCGTTTTCGTATACGTGTACAATTACTGTCTCAAGGAGGGAGCCTTCCCTAAAAGATGGGATCTGCAGAGGCTTATTCTCCTGCCCAAAGTAAATAAGCCAATAGAGGAGCCGCCACGATACCGCCCAATATGCCTGCTGGACACAGTTGGCAAGGTGCTGGAGAGAATTCTCTACAACCGACTTCTGGCAGTATTAGAAGAGAAAAAGGCTCTTTCGGAATCCCAGTATGGATTCCGCAGGGCCCGCTCTACGGTGGACGCCATTAAAGCAGTGGTCGATATTGCATTCAAGGCAATCGAGGGCGAACGATGGCGATGGTGCACTAAGGAGTACTGCGCTGTTGTGACTCTGGACATCCGCAATGGGTTTAACTTGGCGAGCTGGATGCGCATCCGAGGAGCTCTTTCTCAGATAGGAATACCAACCTACCTACTGTCTATTATATCCAGCTATCTGTCGGATAGAGTGCTTGGATACGAGACGGAAGAGGGACCAAAGAGGTATAAGGTGTCAGCTGGAGTCCCACAAAGATCGGTTGTAGGGCCTCTTCTGTGGAGCATTATGTATGATGATGTTCTCAGAACGCAGCTGCCAAATTAATGCAGCCTTATCGGATTTGCCGACGACTTGGCACTGATAGTAGTAGCAAAAGAAATCAGGGAAATAGAAGCGGCTACAAACACCGCAATAAACAATATAGGAGGGTGGATGGAGAATGCTGACCTGGACTTGGCGGGCCACAAAACAGAGGCAGTGCTCATCACAGGCAGGAAAAAGGTGGAATACATAAGTCTGCAGGTGGGTACCGAGACAATCACATCGAAGGAGTCCATAAAATACCTAGGTGTCATGATAGACAACAGGCTGAGTTTCCGCTCGCACGTGGACTATGTTAGCAAAAAGGCGTCCGCGATGCAGTAAGCCCTCTCGCGGATGCTACCGAAGATCGGAGGACCCAAAGCCGCAAGACGACTACTCATGGCTAGCGTAGTTGCTTTCATTCTGCTGTATGCAGCGCCCGTATGGGCGACTGGTTGGCCTAAAAAAAAAGATGACGGCGCCCTACAGAATCAGCGCACTTTGAGTCATATCAGGATTCAGGACTGGAGATGGAAGCGATATACGCAGCTCGCACTTTGACCAGAAACACTATGCCTATAGAGGCCATTCGAAGAGCAGAAAGGCAGACATCGATGGTAAGATGGCAAGTGAGGTGGGATATGACCACCAAAGGAAGATGGACTCACCGGCTAATCCCGGACATCGCGATGTGGATGGGACGAGGACGAGGAAACAAATTTCCATCTGACTCAGTTTCTTACGGGGCATGGCGGGTATCGGAAGTTCCTTCACAAGTTTAGGTATGAGGATAGCCCAGAATGTCCAACTTGCCCAAACGCAAATGAAGACCCAGAGCACGTGCTGTACCACTGCACGAGGTACACGGACAGGACTGACGGTCTTCTCCCACCGGAGGAGCTTGTAACGCACATGCTTGAGGCTGACGAAAACTGGAAAAAAAAAAACCAGGCAGCTCATCATAAGCATCCACAGCGATCTGAGAAGATGCGAGAGAGTGGCACACAAAAACAGACACACACACACACAAACACACACATATATATAGGCGCTGGCGTTGCCAGTGAATCGTGCATGCTGTGCTGTGGCACGGGCCACAGTATCTTACGAACATTTTCACCACCAGTGGCGCATCCATAAAAAAAAAACACACACACATATATATATATATAGTGACTCACAGCTTATTTTATGCAGGCTTATAACAATGAAACTATAATGAATTAAATGCACATTTTGGTACCATTCGAAAATGTAAGATGTATATTTTAATAAGAAACTTCATTTATTATCAATACATAGCTACTGAATAGCTTAAAAATTCGAAAACAAAAAATACCGACAAATTTCAGGTCACAGCTTATTTTCTGCACTTGTAATTTTGAAAAACTTACCTTTTAATGTTAATATTAATATTTGTTTTGTTTTGTATAATAACCGTTTTGTCTACAATTGATTTAAGGCGATTCTGCATCGATGCCACTTGCTTTTTGAGGTCGTTTTCATTAGAAATATTGTATTTTCGAATGTTATTGTCCAATATCGACCATAATTTTTCAATAACATTAAGGTCTGGTGACTGGGCTAGCGGAGTCATTAAGTGGGGACAGTTATAAATCAACCAGGCCTGAACTATTCCCACTTTGTTTTTGGGGTCGTTATCCTGATAAAATCAAATATTCGACCGCACGACCAGATTTTCAGCACAATGCAGCAAATTTTCTTTTAAAATTTGAAGATAGTTGTGTACTCTCAATAAAAGCTAACATATTCCTACCAGCAGTCGACATGCAGGCCCAAGCAATAACGGTGCTAACGCCATACTTCTTTGTTGCCTTCAAGTTTTCTTTTTTGGGTTCAGTATTTGGTTTCTGCCAAACGTAGACATGCATTTAGATCAAAAATTGTTAAATTTATATACGAATATTACTGAGTTTTAAGACTCTAAGGCCCTTAAAATGAGTTCAATTTCGAAGTTAAGTTTTCAAAGTATGTACTTCGTACTGATGCAAGGTTTTTATGAGCTACTCGGGCATTAGAATCATGTTCGCGTAGTACCCACCGGAAAATTTCTACTGTATACTGTTTGCTAAGGCTTTCTTCAACTTCGGATGCAGGTTTGAGCTGAGGGTTGGGGGATTGCCTTTATTTTCCGTACATTATACGGATTATTAGTCTTGTTGAAAATTGAGATCGGGGCCTTCCTGCCTCAATTATGCACGCGATTCTTGTTAACAAAGCGCTCAATGATTGTTTGTACCGTAGAGTCATTAATGTTGACCATTTCTGCAATTTTTTTTTGTGAGTGACCGGTTTAAAATTGCTTTATTGCCAATTTTTGTTGTTCAATTGTTGTTTGAGAGCACATTTTAATTACATACGCGACTGGACACTCCATGTAAGGAAATCAGATTAAAATGCTTGTAAAATGAAGAATAGAAGTAGCATGAGGGCAACAAATAAAAATCACAGTCAGATTGCCCAACATTGAAGTACCGCTGCACACAGAAGTGACTGCATAAAATAAGCTGTGAGCTTAGATTTTGATGCGCAATTAGTTCCGCTCATTTAGGGGCAAGAGGGGCTTATGTTTTTAAACGTTGACTTGAATTTAACATTCGCTGAACATGCAACTACAAAACTACATTTCAATTTCAGCATTCTACCTATCAGTTTAGAAGTTAGAAAAAAAAAAGTGTTGAAAAAAAAGTAAGCTGTGAGCCACTTTATGTAATTAATAGACAATATACAACGAAAGAACAGAAACCAAAAGTGTGTCGTAATTTTGTCGTTTTCAGCATGCTTATGTAGGTGATGAATAATATATGCGGTTATTTAAATATTTCGTCATATGTGAATGTTTATTTATTAAATGGACTGCCATGGGCAGGTTCAAACAACTCTGTAAAACTCGGTAAAGTAAAACTTAAGTTAACATACGTGAAGAGACGCGCTGTTATGCGGGTTCGCCTCTGTTAAAGGGAATTTCCCAATTTTGCATAGAATGGCATCAAATACATGTGTAAGTATGAAGCGCTTATAGCTGCGAAAAAAATAGCACCACCTTCAGAAGTAATGTTTTTAAAGGCGTCCTAACTACATTTGTAAGTTTAAGGAAGTTAGGAATACGCTTTTAGAAGTAGAAGACTAAAATAGCACCACTTTGCAAATGTGCACGAAAACTGATAAAAATGAGGAATAAGTAACAACTTCATTACATAGAGATATTTTTCTATTAAAGCCAAGATTTTGGTATAAATTGGATATATTTTTGCGTTGCTTTAATTGGCAATAACGGCAGTGTAACATCGCATCGATTTACCCAAGTCATGACATCGTTATATTGGACTTTTGCTCCAGGATTCCTGAATGGCTTCCCAAAGTGATGTATTGCTGGTTGGTTTTGAAGTAGTAACTACCCTTTTGATATCAACCCCAGCTTTTCGATGGTATTGAGGATTGGAGACTGCAGAGGCTGCTCAAAAACGTTAACCCGATTTTTTTCGAACCATTCCTTTGCTTTCTTCCTGATGTTCTTGGGGGCATTGCCTTCTTGGAAGACCCATAATAGCAGCATCTCATATTCTGCATAGGGTAGAATCCAGATATTGACGCAACTGTGTTGTTCCATTATGGTTTTGACCCAATGTATTGGACCTACTCCATAATACTCACATACACTTACATACCATTACGCTTGGCCCTCCATGTTTAATTGTTATTTTAGATTGAACTTGGCGAACCAAAAAAACAAACTTAACCCTCTTCTGTCCATAAAATATTCCTCCCTTTCTGGGCTGGTCAGTTTAGATGTTTATTTGCGAACTTCATGTGCTTGGAAATATGTTTCGCGTTTAAAAGAGGCACCTTTCATGGGGTGCAAGCTTTTGAATTATGTTGTTTGACACATGTGGGAGCTGTTTTAACTGTCGCAGTTATGTTAGGCACTTAGTTTGGGTCAGTAGCAGCCTTAAAAGTATCCTTTCTGCTCACGAGGATCAATCTTTTGACGTAAAGCTGGGTAAGGGTTCGTTTTCGTTCACGTGTTTCAGCGTTTTCTTTGTAATTTATGGCGTTTTGTATCATTTTATTTAAAAAACACAACCAATCGCCCAACTTTTCTTTCAGATTTTCCATCCAATATAAATTTTTTGACTATTTCGCGCTTTTCCGCACTGTGCTTTTCAAGACCCATTGATTTGAAAATTTAGGATTTATTTTAGATTTAATGATTGAAATAATAAAATCAAAGTCAAATCTCGTAAATAAGTGCTTTTTGTCGAAGTATCTCTGCGAAACAAACCGGTTTCTATAAAGAAAGTGTACGTGGTGCCATTATTTTTTCGCCCATTTTTCAACCTTTTCTCTTAAAAATGCTAAAATATACAAATTTATAACCATTACAAGGGCAGCATTAATTTGTTCGTATAGGAGGAATAGAAAGCAAAATATCGCAACACTAAATGTTATTTTTTTTATTATTGAGAAAAAGTGTCACAGCGGTGCTATTGTTTTTTTCAGCGAATTGAAAGAACTTCCAACTTATCAAATTATTATCGAGTGAGTCGTTATATTTCAAATTCGAATATGGATAAAACCGTTCCTCAACAGTAGCAAATCAAGAGCTTAGGTTAATATCTAAAGCCAAATCAAAAATTTAATATTGATCGCGAAAAAGTTTCTGCAAACTAGAAATATATAAAGGCAAGAATAAAGTAATGGTAAGTAAAAGGCATTTTCGTAGGTTGATAAAAATCAACCGGGATTATATTACATTCCAATTTTTTTTTTTACATTTTAAAAATCGTAGGAACCAAATTGCTACTTGGTAAATATAACCTCTTTAAGGGTATACAAATTAAGTACTAATATGAAAACTTTAAAATTCTTTTAAAGTCCAATGAATTATCATTAACATTTCAATACCAAATATTTATAATTAAGATTATCAAAATGCATTTGTAACATTTTAAACAGAAAATTATGAATTAAATTTAAATTTTAAATCACCTATGAATTCAGCCATGAATTTTTATCATAACATTTTCATGAAATCATTCATGAAATTCGGTTCAAAATCACCTATGAATTCTGTCCTGATTTTCTTGATGTTACTCAAGAAATCAGATATGAATTCGACCTAAATTCAGGTATGAATTACTGGTACTGGTACTGGGTCTTACAGGCTAAAGTAAGCGAACGTCATGAAAGCTGAAAATAATAAAATAATCGAATAAAACTATTTTTCCGCCAGCCTAAGTCAGTAACGCATTTGCCGAGCCGAGCGCGGTCTATGTTAAGCATTTTGCGCTCTTCTTGTAGTGAGAGCCCAGGGTACCGATTTCGTTTTGGTTCTCAATTTTCCGAAAATGAAGCTGCCTTGTAGCATTTTGTTGTTTGGCGTTACTCATATTATTATTTATGTTGTCTTTGCTTGATCTGTGTATGCAAGAGAATTCAAACAGAATTTTTTGGCTCTCTAAAGAAAACCTTGGATTATAATATATTTTTATCGATACTAAAAGTTAGTTATCGAACATTCATTTGAGTATGGTAACAATAACTTAAGTATCTAGTATCTAGCTTTTATAGTTTTTAAGATCGGTATTCGACACGGATGCACGTATATTCAACCTCAACACGTCTCATTGACCTCTCCTCCTCCTAATCAAAATAAAGTACTGATAAAAAATACATTTGCATGTTACATACATTTGCACAAAGCCATACAACAATGTACCCAATTTCAATGGCTCCGTCTAAAAGCCCAAAGGAGCTGTCTAACTCTTAAAGGCAAAAAGTCGAATACGTGACATCGGCGTTGATTGAATCCAACAGGTCTACGGACCTCAGTCACAATATGGAAGGTATACGTTGTAAGAAACCAGTAAGCCAATCGGTCCCCTCATCTGGGCGTAGATAGGAATGACTGCAAAGCAAAATGGGCCTAACATTCTCTCTTCTTCGTTTCCTCTATTAGACTTGGATTATTAGGTTAATATCATAGATCAACTGTGTCGTTTGATAATGAATTGCCTCTGCAAAAAGATAGTACAACTATTCAGTTGTGGCCGTTGTTCTCTGCAGGTTAAATTTCGTGTCGACTGCCGAAAACCAGGATGGCAAATAATCCTTGAAGAAATTTTAACTCCGAAGAGGTTTCATTTTTCAAATCGGGTTGAGCACATACAGCACATCCTGATTTGAAAAAACAGAAAAGAGGACAAAATTTTGCAATTCAGTGAACATAAAACCTCTTATAAATCGTTATTAATTTTTAAAAACCTCTTAAATTTCGTAATACACAAAAAAAAAAACAAGTAAGATGGCTGTAGTCGGGTGCCCCCGACTAGGAGATACATTAAACCCAGCGGCGAGCTGTCGTTATATACATTTAAAGCTCTTTGCATTTATGTATATATTCACAAAGTCACACATACACAAACGCACGCAGCATGGTGCCCACTTTGCGCATTGGCTGCGCTTGGCTCCACTATGGAAAATGAATTCTTGAATAACTTCTAAACTAAAAGAATGATCGTTATGAAATTTTTAGTGCTTAACAGGAGCATCCAAATCAATGTACAAACCAAAGCCCAAGTCTGTACAATGAAACGAAGCAAGATATCGAAAAACAAATTATAAATTTGTACTGCGTATGGATTAGGAGAATTTAGAATTCTAGTTTTTGTAGTTTCCGAGATCGCTTCGTTCATACAGACGGAAACACGGACGGACAGACAGACGGACATGGCTAAATCGACTCAACTCGTCGAATATATATACTTTATGAGGTCGGAGATGCTTCCTTCTGCCTGTTACATACATTTACACAAAACCATTAAACCCTTTTACCCATTTTCAATGGGTTCAGGGTATAAAAAACTTATTCAGTTAACTTTTGTAGAACTTTGTTTTTTCTTAGTTTGCTTATGTATTTCATTCAAAGTAGTGATGTTAATCCGAAATGAACATAGATTTTTTTAAGATCGGATTAGAAAATCGTGTTGATAATCATCGATATATGCCGATATATCGAAAAAGAGATGATCGAGTTAAAATTGGAAAACAGTGCTGTTGTTAACATCGATGCATCGATGTTTCGATTATTTTTAATATCAATAACGTAAAGTTCGTTTTCTTTTAGTCGGTTTCAGCTTAAGCTTAAAGGTTCCAAAACGGAAAATATATTTATAAGAATCGATCGAGATGCATCGAGATATCGTAAAAAAGAATATCGAGTTAAAATTGGAAAAAATCGCTGCATCGATACATCGATATTTGGATTTTTTTTAAACATCACTAATTCAAAGTAATAAGCTGAAACTTGAAAATGGAAAACAAGTGTACGCATAAATCATTATCAATTAGTAAAAAAAAACCCTAATTGCAGCAATTAACAATGGAGCACAAAGAATTGAGGTGGCGAAACCATTCGAAATCGCACCGTCAACACTCACTTCAATTCTAAAAAAAAGAATTTATTATATGAGCATCCTCCTACAGTAAGGTAAAGCGGCAGAAACACTCTAACACTAACACTGTCTTTTGCCAAAGCCCCTTAATTTCATATTTTTCTGTTTTAAGCTTATTAAATCAAAGCCCCGATAATTCAAAAAAAAAAAAAATGCTGTTCCCTTGCAATTTCCAATTGTCGGGATACGACTTGATGTCCCTCATAACAAATTGTTTATGAATAACCAATATAATTTTGCCTTATAGACAAAATTATAAGCCTGTGTTTGAATGTAGTTTCCCAATTTTGTTTACACCAAACTAACTTGGCTGGCTACACGCCCAACTTTACTCAGAATACACTAGGTAACAGCCAAATAGTACTATTTACCAAACCTATATTTTCTGATAGATGTATATGACGAAAAACTACTCGAACATTTTTTTCTACGGTGAGACTATTTTCTAAATTATTTGTAGTGCTTTTTTCAGAGGTAAGCTTGCATTTTTTATTATTACGCGAGAATGTCATAACAGATTTTTAAAACTTTTACGCTTCCTAAAAGATAATGAATATATCTTTAAATCAGTCATAAATTTAAATCATTAGTTGTTCAACTACATGATTTATAATTAAGAAAATTATGATTTCTTGAGCGGTATTTTCGTAAAAAAATTAATATATTAAAACTGAAAAAATATAAATGTAAGAATAGTGGATGTCTAACAGTTTTTTTTAAGTTAGGATAAGTCAGTTAAATTGGCAACACTAGTCAACACAAACATATATATATATATATATATATATATATATATATATATATATATATATATATATATATATATATATATATATATATATATATATATATATATATATATCAATTCAATTCAATTACATACCAAATACTTCATCATAGTTCCGAAAGCAAGCGTTATAAACGTGAACAGTTTCAACTTCCTCCATGAAGAACATCAAAGCAAATGTTGCAAACTCTTACAGGTTTATTTATTCCAAATTTAAGAATCGGCACATCGTTATTGGAGCATTTAGAACACAGAACTCGCCCACAATGTCGACTGCAGTAAAAATGAAGAAAAAAATATGTATATGTAAAATATTTTATTCTATTCAAAATAACCTTGCAATATATATATATGATAAATAGTCAAACTAAATTACTAATGCCTTAGTATGCTCCTATCTGTACAACTATTGGCCTCGACATTATCGAAGTATTATTATTAGATACCACAACAATTTTCAAGTTTCCTATATCCCTAAAATATAGGTGAGTAATTTCGTGTTTGCATTGTTAGGGTTGTTGAAAGTTCGGATAGGGATTTTAATTCTACGCTTTTTCACAACAACAATATACATTCGGAATCACGCCTATTCCAACCACAACGTAAGCTGTTGCATCGCATAAAAAAAAAACAAGTGACAACGTTGCTGCGGAATAATCGTTCACGGTGTAATAACAACGAAAACATGTAAAAAACAAAAAAAAAATAATAAGCGAGTATAAAAAACAAAAATAAATTTGCTCTGCGCGTTCTCAAAACCGGGCCTACCGCACAATTAACACGTTAAACGTTAAACGTAGACACCAACGTCACCAACCATTTAACTTCGAGCGTGACGAAATTCAAGTTAAAGTATTTGATATGAATTATACGAAAAATTCGAACAGAAAGCAAAAAGAATAGAATTCTAAGAAATTGTTATGAACTGGAAAAATTTTTAATTATTAGAAGAATCAAGACCAGCATTTACATCAGGAGCGGGAATTGAACCCGAGCACCATCGATCACTAGATTTTGGTGTGACGAAATTCAATATAAATGCTAATTAGGTTTTTTCTGAAATTTTGTAGGTAATCATTTGTTTGATAAAAGAGAAAAGAGTTAATTTTTATTCCTATAATCATATGCCATATTACATTTTCCAAGAGTGTTTACAAATATAATAGAATAATTAATTAGAAATACTAATTTTGGCTGCATTTTATATTACAAGTTGTGATAAAACTCAACTCAAATGCGCGGTAGTATGCGTAGCCAAAAAATTGTTGCTGCAATCTTTAGAGGAGGAGCAATCCGTCGGTATACATTAGGCATATTGCTTTAAAAGAGAAGGAGATATATATATTTAATTGAATTGGCCCCCAGTGGGCGCACTCCGAAACCCTTAACACTTTAACTGACGCGGGTATGCACGAGTATATATTCCAAGTATATTCAAGTCTCTAGCTCTAATAGCGGCCAAAAAAATGCGTCCATACGGAAAGACGGACAGCATGAGGGACATTGCACAAATCCTTTCATAGTTTCACTTCGTGAACGAGTATAAAAATGCTAAAAAGTTGTAGTTGTGTCTATTATTACTTTGTGTTTTACATTACTTACCAGTGGTGCCTTCTTATTGTAAGTGAAAATTTTGAGCTACATTCTTGGCACAGTTCTGATTCTGCCCACGGCGACTCCTGCGGCAATTGATCCAACAAATTGCTCAGCAATTGGTCTGTAGCTAGTTTGTAATTAAAAATACTGATTCCTTCTCGGTTTTGAGTGCCAAGACAAGCACCAACTTTTACTAGTACTTTGCAAAGTGGTGCCTGACCTCGCATGTAGGATAAAAGCAGTGGTGTATTACCGTCCATGTCAGGAACATTGATTGGATACTTTGGCATACATTCAAGAAATAGTTCACAAATTGCTGCACCAGAATTGTCTTCACCAACTCTACACAACTCATGTAATGGATTCCGACCTTTTGCATTTGTCGCCTCAGCGTTAACCCGTGATTCCGTTAAGAGCTCTCGGACTATCGCTATCTGACCTCCATGTACAGCAAGGTGTAATGCGTTGTTCCCATCAGCATCAACTGCATCAAAATCAGCATTGTTTTGGATCATCGCTGAAACTGCAGAGAGATTTCCACGTTCAATTGCTACATGAAGAGGAATTTTTTGGACAGCATCTCGTTCGTTGATTCGTGCTCCTGCTAATATTAAGTTTCGTATGATCATTTCATTTTTTGATGCAGCAGCTAGATGGAGTGGAGTGGATTGATAAGCATCATGTACACGCGAATTGACATCCACTTGAATGGCCAGTAAAAACAGTACGCTTTCTAGGTCATCTTTTAATATTGCAACATGCAGAAAGTTACGCCCACGCTGATCCATAATTTCTGCTGCATTTGGAAGTCTATCAAGTATGCGCTGTGCGGCTTTGTGATTGCGAATGGCCAGAGCAGTAGCAAACGGTGTAAGCCCCGAGTTGTCTCGCAATTTCAAGTCTATGCCGGGATGACACAGAAGAATATTTATAATATCTTCATGTTGGTTTTCAATAGCTATGTGTGCTGGAGTTTTGTTATGAACTTCTAAAGCATTTACATTGGCACCGTGATCAATCAATGCTTGAACAACCTTTGTTAGACCCCATTGGCAACAAAGATGTAAGGGCGAGGCTTTGTCACGTGCTTCGTCACCGCCTTCTCCGTTCATACCAAGTTGACGCGGCGAGTCTAAATCGCATTGATTGCGAACGAGAAACACTGCTGTGGACTCTTTGTTTTCATCAATTGCTCGGTGCAACAGCGTCTGTTGGCAACCGTCAGGCCCTTGGCTCCAACAATCGGTATCAATCCCATGTCGTACAAGAATATGTGCAACGTCGTCGAATCCTAATTCCAAGGCTGTCCATAATGGCGAATCTCCTTTATTGTCTAAAATACTAAGATCTACTCCCTTTATGCATAACGCGTCCACAACTTTGGGCAAATGAATGTCTATAGCTAGTTGCAAGGCAGACTTTTGTGTACCTAAAAATAAACCAAAAATAAATATAACAAGAAAAATTTCTCTTGTCGAGATTCAGATAGTAAAATCTGTTATATTTGTGTTATTGGAAGTTTTGACTGAGCCTAGATACGAATCCTTCATCAGCATGGTGATCTGTATTTTAGGTAAAGGAGTATACGGACAATACAAAGCAAGAAAATTCGAGAGAAAAAATTCACACACATGAGGATTGCCCTTTATATTATAAGCCTAATATAAATACAACGGATGGCACATGAGTTATTAGATAAATTATCAGATCCAGAATTGATTAAACACGTAAGATGGCTTTAGTTGAAACTGAAAACTAGAAGATACCCTGAACCCCGATCTATTGTTACATACATTTAAACATCTTTCCAAACACACGCCGTTTGCAGCTAATTTTACTTTCAGCACTGCCCACTATAGAAAATTACTTCATAAAGTAAGTGTATGATCGTTATGAAATTTTGAAGACTTAATAAGAGATCATTCAAATCTGTGTACTAACCAAAGCGCAAGTCTGTAGTCTTTTAATATATGGGACGAATGGGGGGAGGTATCCAAAATCCGAAATATTTCTGATCTGCGGGGAAAAACTCAATTCGACAGTGTTTGCGGAGGTAAGCATCGAAGGCAAGTGTATTGCTGGACTCTTGGACACTGGCGACTTAGTTAGTCTCTTGGGGCATGGCTCTCGTGTGTTTTTAGCCAAGATTGAGGTATCGATAGAACGATATGTGTCTAAGGTGCGAACGGCTCCGGGCGAGGATCGATCCCTTATAGGCCGAGTACGGGCAAAAGTTGTGTATAAGAACACGGAGAAGAACATGACTGTCTACCCGTATTTTGAACAGCAGGCATATCTAGGAATTGATTTCTGGCGCGTCTTCGGATTAGATCCTGAAGTTGTAGGGTATGGCAAGTCAAACGTTTCTATAGAGTCGATTGCAGTGCAACCGAACGGATTCGAGGAAATTGAACATTACGTGCAGGAAGATCAGGAATTAGAGGCGGAAGTTTGGGACCTGGGAAAGGAAGAGAAAAGTCAGCTGGACACGGTAAAAGACGAGTTTTTAGCTTTTGAGAAGGGACGGTCCCGGTGAAGGGCCGCCAGATGTTGGCCTTGGGAGTCAACAAAGTCAATAATAGTCCGTGGAGTAACCGCACTAAAATTGTGCGAAGGCTGGATAAAAATCATTTCTCCTTAGATGCTCGCAAGCTCAACGCTGTTACCGTCAAAGAAGCCTATCCACTTCCATGCTTCAAGGGTATACCTTCGCAGAAAGATCAGACATTCTATATTTCAGGTTCGCAGATTGAATTGGAGGAAGGCAGCAAAGCAAACACGACCTTTAATGTGTCAGAGACTATGCTGGCTAATTGACAAGGATATCTCCACGCAACTCAGGTCAAATGTGTTCGTTTATCCATTATGGAAGTGCGCAGATTTGTGGAAACCACAGGACGGTACCGCCGGTTTGTTAAAAACTTTGCGGAAATAGCGGCACCACTTACGGAGGGACTAAAAGGGAGGCCGAGAGGAAAATTCCATTTGAGCAATGAAGCAGCGAAAGCAGTACGCGAATTGAAATAGGCGCTTACGTCTGCTTCCGTACTGGTTCACGCTGTTTACTCGCGTAGGTTCAAAAAGTTTAGGTCTCTAGTTTTTATAGTTTCCGAGATCGCTGCGTTCATTCAGACGGACAGACGGACGGTCTCGGCGAAATCGTCCTAGCTCGTCGTCCTTCTCAAGAATATATATACTTTATGGGGTCGTGCATGCTTCCTTCTGCCTGTTGCATACGTTTGCACAAAACCATTATACCCTATTTACTCATTTTCAATAGGCTCAGTCCATCTATATGTTATAAGAGTCAGATTAAATGGCTAAAATGTAACTTAAATAAACAGGTATATCGGACAATGGGGAACGCAAGTACTTGTAATAAAATTCAAAAATGTATAATAGTATCCCCTCTCCAACACCTGAGAATCTATCACATCTGTAACAAGTGCATTTGGAAGGAAATATTGAAGAATCTCAGATGTTCGATTTTAACTACGACTCAGTAAAGCAATAATGTTGAAATTAAATTTCTAAACATCATCGAAGAAGTAAGGGGCAAGGTGAAACACCCACAATAGATTTAAACGTCAGAGATGCAACAGTAGGTCGATATCGGCTTTGATATCTACTACATCCGGTTGTTTCCTGGGATTGGGCGTGTAACGAGAACGGACACGTCGAACAAAACGTATGACTTTGCTTGTTCCAATTCCACACATTCGGTAGCCGATCAACTAAATTTGTAGATACAAGAGTACCAATGGAATTAAGCTGATGAGTCAACGAAGGTGTAGGCACTGATGTACAGTCAGAGCTAAAAGGGCAATAGACAACGACAGGTCATAAGGAGTGGACTTCTTGCGTCTGGGAGCCAGCCATTACGTTAGGCGATAGCATCCCTCTCTATGCCAGTGTAACCCACACGTTTTAAATGTAAAACTGTACAACGTCTGAGCGCAGAGAGCAAATAAAGCTAATACAGAAAATTAGGTGTGAAATAAAAAGAGATAGAACTGTAAACGGTTTACTCACGAGTACTTACGAATATTTGTATAGAGCGAAGGTAAAAGGTTTTTAATAAAAAAATAAAAAAAATCACATCTTTAGCCTAACATACATATATAGCCCACAGAACACAATTTACGCTAACGGTACCCAAACACATAAAAACATCATTATGCGATTCACTTTAAGAGTTTTTGGATTAAGTTTCTACAAAGAAAAGTAAATAGTCACGATAGTCACGGGAAATATTATAAATAGATCCCATTTAAATGCCAATAAGAATCAAATTTAGTGAGCAGATAGATTCGACTTTCCCAAGCTGATCCTGAATTAGCGCATAAAGTTAGGTAGTGGTAAATTTGTAGACGAAAAACATAACAGACACCCTCCTCCAAGCCGGATAAAAAAATCTTTATGCCTAAAATATATGAAATTAACATAAATTCTCTAGTATCCCTAGAATTCGAAACAACCGATGAAGGGTTTATTTGGTAGAAGAGTGAAGAACAACTCAGATCAAACTAGTAGAAAAAATCAAAAATAAAAAATATACACACCAAAGAAGCCTTTTTAAAAGCAAATACATGACACATGACGAAATGCAACTAAATAAATCACTTGCATTGATTAGGAAACTTTTTTTGAAATTAAAAGCCTAAAACCATATGAATGCTTAATGCAGTAACAATCTTTGAAGTCTACGTCTGAAGGATATGACTAGATCACCTCGGTTGCTGATGCTACTCAACAATATATTTACTTTAAGGGCTCTGAAATGCGTTCTCTTTCCTATATATATAGATTAGCACATTTTTTTTTCTATCTTCAGGCTTATTATTTTTGAATGAGTACAGGGAATATGCATAATCCGCCAAAGAGCTCTTTAGTGTACATATATTTTACCTGTTAGCGCGTTAACTTCGGCGCCTTGGTCCAATAAAAATACTGCTTTCTCGCTTTCACCGCTTAATATTGATTGATGTAGTAAAGTTGAGTCCTGGGAATTTCTTGCGTTAATATCTGCACCTCCAGCAATAAGTATTTGGGCCATCTCTATTTGATTTAGGGATAAGCTTAAACTTAGTGGGGAGTCACCATTGACGTCCTTGCAGTTGAAGTTAATCTGGTCAGAGTTATCTTTGTAAAAATTAGCAAATGTTTCAATAATTTCCAGAACGTTTTCTTCGACTGCTATGTGTAGTGGCGATTTCATATTGGCTGTACTCGTTTGTATATTTGGCGAGGCACCTGCATCAAGAAGCTTAGCCACAAGTTTTGGCATATTCTGCTGGACAGCTATGTGAATGGCGGACAAGCCGGCGCCATTTATATGATTGAGGTTACCAAAATCAGCCAAAAATATAGCAGCGTTTTCAAAATCTCTACCGGCTAGGGCAAGTACTTGCAAAAGGCTATCATTTGTCATTGATTTTAAGGGATTTGGGTTTGCTCCCATCTTTAAAAGTTTTTCGGCCAGATTAAAGTTTTCTTTTTTAAAAAGGGTTAAACATAATTCAAGCAAACTCTTTTCGTCATTCGTGCGTAAATTTATGTCAATATCTCGCACATCAAGTAATAGGTCCATCATAGATAAATTTTTAAATGTGATTGCAATATGAAGGGGCGTCTGACCTTGCAAGTTTTGAATATTTACATTAGGATTACGCTGCAAAATTTTTTTGCCGATGTCAACCATGTGGGTATAGGTATCATGATTAGTCTGGGTTTCTCCATAGCTGCATACGATATGGAGTGCAGTATCGGATGACGTCCTTAAATAATCAAGCAAGTATTACATTCTTTATATGCGGTTATTGATTTTATGAAAATTACCTGGATAAAATATCAACAAGGCAATTTTGGTTTAAGAGGAAATCCGCTGCAAAATAATCACCTTTTCTTACAGCATCTATAAGAAGTGTCGATCCCTGCTCGAAATATATTTGATGAGACAATTGAATACACTGATTTTATCACTTACTTTGGCGTCATAGGCATTAACGTTGGCAGATCCATTATTAACAAGAGTCTTGGCAATCTGAATGCTTCTTACGGATAAAGCGATTTGAAGTGGTAGCTGTCCATGTTCGGACAAACTATTCACCAACTCTGGTAACTAAAAAAAACAAAAATATAATAGATCAATTAAGATTGTTCTAGTTGTGAGTGCCCGACTAGGCATACCCTGTACCCTGCTGCGAGCTGTCGTTACATACACTTAAAGCCCTTTGCATTCATACAAACATACACAAAATCAAACATACACACATACAAACGCTCGTCGCTTGCTGTACACTACTCTTACCAGTTACGATCACTGCGGACGGTAGTCTGCGCTAGGGGCGAATCACAAGGAAGTGTGCAAAAGCGGCTAGCAATATATACGAGAACTTTTTAAGTTGTACTACGATAGTCCGAACAGATCGAGTTATATATCTATCGAAAGGTATTGTTTAAACTAGAAGAAAAGCATAGATTAACATCTGATAGCTTATTCATGAGTTATATAACTGCAAGTGATTCGGAAAAAGCGTAACCTACACAACACTACATACAAACCTATATACATACACTCAAACGAACGGACGAGTTGGCGTCCCATGCACATTGCCCTTTACTTGGAACTGACGGCCTACTTATTCTATGGCCTCGGTGATTCTCCCTCTCTTACGCTTACTCACACATAATTTTTTTTTTGTTCGTTTAAAATTGATTTCAATATATAAACAACTAATATTAAGAATAAATACGTCTTTTTTTTTTTTTTTTTGTTCCGGCGCAGATATATTGTATCACCGCTTAAGGATCCCTCAATCCTTGTCCTACCCTATCGAAGCTCCAATGAAAGTTAAAAAAGTCTGTTAATGGTGACAGGGGTGACAGATATTTCGCGTTCACGAATGGGTCCCTCAAATTAGGGGAAATCTAGCCCTAAAGTGGTAGGAATATTAATAGAATGCAAAATAGGAATATAAGGCACCTACCCTACGAGGAAAGGACACGGGCATATAGGTTAGCTAGAAATAGGATTTTTGAGGCACGGCAGCTGGACGGGATGCGATTAGTCACTCGCAAAGCGAAGAAGGCACGCGAGCGATTTTGAGGCGGCGCTCGGTGAGACGAAAGATGTTTGAGTCCGTCAAAAGAGGGGAAAAACTCAATTCGACAGTGTTTGCGGAGGTCAGCATCGAAGGCAAGTGTATTACTGGACTCTTGGACACTGGCGACTTAGTTAGTCTCTTGGGGCATGGCTCTCGTGTGTTTTTAGCCAAGATTGAGGTACCGATAGAACGATATGTGTCTAAGGTGCGAACGGCTCCGGGCGAGGATCGATCCCTTATAGGCCGAGTACGGGCAAAAGTTGTGTATAAGAACACGGAGAAGAACATGACTGTCTACCCGTATTTTGAACAGCAGGCATATCTAGGAATCGATTTCTGGCGCGTCTTCGGATTAGATCCTGAAGTTGTAGGGTATGGCAAGTCAAACGTTTCTATAGAGTCGATTGCAGTGCAACCGAACGGATTCGAGGAAATTGAACATTACGTGCAGGAAGATAAGGAATTAGAGGCTGAAGTTTGGGACCTGGGAAAGCAAGAGAAAAGTCAGCTGGACACGGTAAAAGACGAGTTTTTAGCTTTTGAGAAGGTTTTGAAGACGACTGTGGAAACGCATAGGATCGAGCTGATTGAAGGGACGGTCCCGGTGAAGGGCCGCCAGATGTTGGCCTTGGGAGTCAACAAAGTCAATAATAGTCCGTGGAGTAACCGCACTAAAATTGTGCGAAGGCTGGATAAAAATCATTTCTCCTTAGATGCTCGCAAGCTCAACGCTGTTACCGTCAAAGAAGCCTATCCACTTCCATGCTTCAAGGGTATACCTTCGCAGAAAGATCAGACATTCTATATTTCAAGTTCGCAGATTGAGTTGGAGGAAGGCAGCAAAGAAAACACGACCTTTAATGTGTCAGAGACTATGCTGGATAATTGACAAGGATATCTCCACGCAACTCAGGTCAAATGTGTTCGTTTATCCATTATGGAAGTGCGCAGATTTGTGGGAAACACGGGACGGTACCGCCGGTTTATTAAAAACTTTGCGGAAATAGTGGCACCACTTACGGAGGGACTAAAAGGATGCCGAGGGCAATGAAAGGCCGATAGCGTTCTTCTCCGCCAATATGGATAAACACCAGGTAAATTACTCGGTGATGGAGACTGAATGTCTTGCCGCGGTATTAGCTGTCCAAAAGTTCATCGAAATTATGCCATTCACTGTAATCACTTTTGACTTTTGAACAAACGGACTGGGTTGAAATAGCTGGACGATGAAATCGAGGGTACGTTGTGGAAATTGTGGGTACCAAACTCACTAAATTCGTCGTTGATATGGCAGGCGCACGTAGATGCGAAGGCAGCTCACAGAGGTGTGGCCAAAACACACCATTTATTGCCAAGACAATTTTACTCGCCCAACAAGAAAGCTCATGTGCGAGAGTATATAGGCAGATTCGGGTTTGTAAAGAGACGAAGGCGCCGAACTACCGAATGCAGGTTTCAAAATGGCACGAGGTTAAGGCGGCACGGCCCTTCCAGGAAATATACGTCGATTTTCTGGGAAAGTATCCGCGGTCAAACAAGGGTCATGCCTGGATATTCGTAGTCGTCGATAATTTTTCAAAATTCACGTTTCCGAATGCCATGAAAGATTCCACGACATACAACGTAGTCGAATTTCTGGTGCACGAAGTCTTTTTCAAGTTCGGTGTCCCTGAGTTCGTGTCAAATAAACTAATCGATACCTTCAGAATCTCCCATATGAAAACGACCATCTATTACCCCCTGAGCACGGTGTTATCGGCACGGTTTGCAGTCCACTCTGCAACTGAGGTTACACCGTTTTTTGCAGTTTTGGTCAGCATATGTACCCATTTAGGTAAATGGGGCGAGATACAAGCTTGCGACGACCTTAGGACCTCATGCTAAGGACCTTAGGGTTTAGAGAGGAGATTAAGTGGGTGTGGCCTACGTTGGGCGTCCCGTTAATGTGGGCAACCAGGCGGAGTCAATAAATACGCACGTCAACTCTTATTGGTTCATGGCGGCGCATATCTCCAAATTGTCATGCGATGTTGCATTTGAATATCGCGCCAATTATTTATCGGCCACAAACTCGATCCTGGTGGGAAATTTATCGAGGGGAGCAGAACTGCTTATCGTATAACGATTGGAATGAGTTGATAGGGCCAAATTCAGGGTGACCAGAGTGAAGGTGGGCATTGCCAAGGAGATAATAGGGAAATAAAAAAAAACAGGCAACAACACGTTTTCTTGGCGGGAAGGCGAATGGAGGAGGTAGTCGAGTGTGACCATAAGTGCATATTTTAACTTTTTGTCGCTCCAAGTGCGAGTTCGATGCAGCGGATGGGATCCAGCAGTACGTGGATCACATCGAAGAGTGGGCAAATAACCACAACGTTAAGGTCAAAGTTTGCTACACGTTAAGGCGAAGAATCCCTCACGCCGTGTTCATTAACGGTAGCTCCTTAGCAGAGACTAACATTCAAAGATCTTATAACCACAACGGTAGCAAACTGCCGCTGAGGTACAAGCGTCTCGTCTACCAAGAAGTCGCCCTCATATGGAGATATGGAATATAAATTACGGGAATAGCAGGCAAATCCAATTCCAAATCCGGGTCCAGGTCCTGCAAAACAAAGCTCTGCGCTTTATAACTGGTGCCGATTTGTATGTACGTAACAGTACTTTACATCGGGACCTTCATGTTGCTACGGTCGAGGACCAGACATTCTTTCACAGCAGTTGGTACAACGACACTCTGCTGAATCACAAGAGCCGGCTAGCCTACCATTTGGCTGAAGAATTCCCTATCCCAATACGGCGACTAAACCTTCGCCCCTTCAAGAAAAACTTAGACTAAGAAATTTAGTTAAATTAATTTGTATATATATTAGTGGTGCCAAAACTTGGCATAAAGGCAAATACAAGGGTAATTTGCATCGATTGCTGAATAAAAAAAAACAATATAGATACATACAGTGGCTTACAGCTTATTTTATGCAGTGCATACTCTCAACTTCTAAGGCCTATGTAACAACGACACTATTATGAATTAATTGAACATTTTGGTACCTTTCGAAAATGTAAGTCATATATTTTAATAAGGAACATTATTTATTATCAACGCATAGTAAATCTCTTAAAAATTCGAAAATAAAATAATCACAGCCTTTTTTATGCAGGTAGTGATTTTGTAAAACTTATGTTTTTATGTTAATATTAATATGTTTAATATTTTGTATGATAGCCTTTACTGTCTACAATAGATTTCTGCATCGCTACCACTAGCTTTTGAGTTACATCTGGGGTAATACTTTTATTTTTATTTTTATTGGAAATATTCCGAATGTTATTGTCCAATATCGCCCATAAATTTTCAATCTCATTAAAGTCTAGTGACTGGGCTGGCGGAGTCATCAAGTGGGGGCAGTTATAAATCAACCAGGTCTGAACTATTCCAGCTTTGTGTTTGTAGTCGTTATCCTGGTCATATCAAATATTCGCCAGATTTTCGGCACCTTGCAGCATATTGCCTTTTAAAATCTGAAGATAATTGTGTTTGCCCATCGTACTCGCAATAAAAGCTAACATTTCCCTACCAGCAGTCGACATGCAGGACCAAACAATGACGCTGCTGATGCCATACTTTTCTGTTGCCTTCAAGTTTTTTGTTTTGAATTCAGTATTCGGCTTCCGCCAAACGTATGACATGCCATGAGTTTCAAAATTGTTAAATTTTGACTCATATACGAATATTACTAAGTTCCAATACTCTAGGGCCTTTGAAACGTCTTCGCTTGCAAAGTTAAGTCTACAAAGCCTATTATTTGCACTGATGAATGTTTTTTTGAGCTACTCGGGCATTAGAATCATGTTCGCGTAGACTCACCGGTTAGTTTTTACGCTATACTGCTTGATAAGGCTTTCTTGAACTTCGGTTCGGATCTGAGTGTTTCGGAATCGCCTTTATTTGCCGTGTATTGTACCGATTGTCAGTCTTATCGAAAATTTAAATCGGGTCTTCATTCCATTATTATGCACCCAATTCTCGTTAACAAAGAACTTAATGATTGTTTGTACCGTATTAATGTTGACAATTTTTATACCCTGAACCCATTGAAAATGGGTAAAAAGGGTATAATGGTTTTGTGCAAATGTATGTAACAGGTAGAAGGAAGCATCTCCGACCAAAGGTTGTAGAGCAAAAGTGTCTTGGTTTATGATACGGAACAAGTAAACAAAGTTCCAAAAAACTATCTCAACTACCATAAAAATTTAATTTATTAATAACTTTTGAACTATTCGTCGGATTTGAATGAGTGTGGTACCATTCGACGCGTATTCGAAACAAAAAATGTATATATGCCTGAACGAATTTTTAAAAACCCCAAGCGGCCCCCATTTGCTCGAAAAATTTAAACTTTTTTCGAATCACTTACACCTCCATATCGCATGAACCAGATGAGCTATCACATGTTGTAGTATGTTTTTAAGCGATACATTTCGATCTGACGGATTATTGCAGAAAAAATTCAAAAGTTCGCGTATATATTAATTAATAATAATATTAATAATAATAATAATAATAACAATAATAATAATAGCTTATAATACTAATTTATAATAATAATAACTTCGCTAGCAAGTACTGCCTTCCCCATTGATTGCTCTAATGTTAATAGAAATGGTTTAAGAAACTACATATTTAAATTAGTATGTGGCTAAGAAAAGAGGGCTCTGGATAAAGTTAGCTTCCTTTTAGTAGCTAAATTTAAAATTTGCAGTTGGATGCAGGGTATCTGATAGTCAGGAACTTTTTTATCTTATTATTTACACATTTGTGGCTATATTCACATAATTAAACTAATTTATTTCAATTCTTTCATGTTTATTTTTATTAAGTTATTGTGTGCAGACTGGTTTTTTCCCCACTTGTGCAGCCCTAAAAATGTGAAACTGTGACGTCAAAATTGTTATGCGCATCTGAAGTCAAGTATTTCTTCACGTCACCTTGTATGCTTATTTCAACATGATTCGCCAGTCTTACATTTTTGTGATAGGAAATGAGGGTACATTTTTATGAGAGTTGCTTGTGTTTTTGTTTTAATAGCGTTTTAAGTAGATAATATTTATACCTACATACATTTGATTGTATGTATGTATTGAATTTGCAAACATTAAAAATGAAAATTAATTGCATCTAACTATGAGAAAATCTTTATAATTAAACGTGCCCAGATCTACTTTCACACATAATCACATTAACATACACAC
Organism: Drosophila colorata; assembly: GCA_035041545.1. Taxonomy (NCBI): domain Eukaryota; kingdom Metazoa; phylum Arthropoda; class Insecta; order Diptera; family Drosophilidae; genus Drosophila; species Drosophila colorata. The sequence continues at coordinate 1,595,839 of JAWNLD010000680.1, read as the reverse complement.
ATATGTTCATGTAGAATACGTGAATGGATATTTCCATTAATAAAAATATGTATATGAAATATGAAATTTCCCCAATACCGGCGAGTTTTTTTCTTCTGTGAAACCATGTATACATATGTGTGTATAAATGAATGGAATTACGTTTTGTAGCCCGTATTGCAAGACCTAACCAACTTATGTACGTAATGTACATCTATATGTATTTATTTATGTTCATACGTACATTGTATTTACATAAATACATGCATAAACAGATTGTTATTTACATATGTACGAAATCCAGTGAATAGCAAATTAAAATTCATAAGTAAAAAAACACCATATGAGTGTGTGTACGTTTATACCCTATGAATATAATAATGGTTTGGCATACACAAAGCTGTAGCCTAAAGTACCTGTTCCAAGGTGCTATTTTGCTGACGATTGCAACAGGTTTGGGTTGGTATTTTTTAATAATATAAAGTTAAATGTTATAGATAAATTTAATCATATATGTATATACAAAAAGTATAAGAAATCGTAAAAAAGGTATTGTAACTTTTGTTAAAAATTCATAGAGTTCTTTTTGAATGTGCAAACAGAAACCAACAACAAAATCAACGGCAACCTGCGGACTCGCATGAACCGTAAATAAAAAAATGATTGAGTATAACAAAAAAAAAAAAACTGTGTCTCTTTTAGCAGAACTTTTTTTAGAGCTAATTTTTTTGTTGCGAAAATTCATTAATAATACCGAATATTATAAATACAGATTTAATTTATTATTTTAAAGTTATACAAAGCTATGCAATGGGCTAAAGGAAATATAACATATGTATATGTACATGCTTATGTATATATTTTTATATATAGTATACTTTGTTGTTCAACTGTACATATACAGTGTTCAATGCGATAAGATGGAAAATTATTTTATGAGGCGTAAACAACAGATGCTGATACATTTCTTTGTATATGCATTTTCGTTACATGTATGTATTTTTATATACATATTCCTACTATGGAATTGTTTGCATTAATAAAAATCCAGTTGGATAATAGAGATAAAGCCGAAACAGTGTCGCTTACAAGACTATTAACAAACTTGAAATGATCCGACAATGAATATATTAAACTTATCATTTTTATCTCAACATACATGTTTGACAATGCTCATGAGGTTTATCGTAAGAACATAAGGAAACCCTAAAAAAAACAATAAGACCGGGCTCATACGATGTGGCAATTTGCCACAGATATGGCAGTTGCATGTGGCACTCACACGTAAACAGAAGTATGGCAAAATTCGATGTGGCAGGCTGTGCCAAACGGCTTACCACATGAAAATGTGGTAAACAATGACACAGCATGTGTCACGTTACTCACACGATGTGGCAGTTTGGTAGGTAATTTCATATCTCATTTTACTAAATAGTGTAGTTTGCCATCATGTCTCGTCGTGCACGTTGCATGTTAGTTGGGTGTTGCAATTACTGCCATTTGTATTTCATTTAATGAAAGAAATAAAAATGGACAAATTGAAGAGGACGAAAAAAAGAAAAATAGGAAGCATCGTCAGTTTTGGGTACGACAATGGATAAACAGACGTTGTGAACGCGGTTTTTGTGCTATTCTATGCGAAGGATTTAATTGCGATTCTCTAGTGTCGTTTAATTCACCAGCATCCAAAAACCGCATATAGGGAAAATATTTCTAGGGCACAAAATAATTGACATCGGTACCATCTCCACTTTTCCTTTTCTTCATCTTGTTTAACTTTGTATTGCCTTGCCACTTCGCATTAAGATAATTGGAAGTTATTTCAACCTTGAAATCATTTTCCAACAAGTTTTTCCAAGCGGAATCCCGATTGATTTTATTCTTATAATCGGTAAGCGTTGCATCCCACAAGACGGGCTCCGATTGTACACCCTGAATCAATTGTTGCAATTCCGTCCTAGCAACCTCGACTTAACGAGACCTTTGCGTTTTTTTTTTTTGCATTTGCATCTGACATTTTATAATTCAAATGCACTTCGACCAAATGAACAAACTGAATATTGACATATGATTTACACCGTTGCCTACTCTGAGTATACGACATTTAAGCGCCTCGATTGTTGATTAAGGTTAAATAACAAGCGCGTCACTCACACGATTGCCACATGGCTGACATATGCATTTTGTGCCATTTAAAAAAGTTGGGCAAACATTCATGTGGCAGAATGCCACATGGGACTCACACGATATGGTAACGTGAAAGCCATATCTGTGGCAAATTGTCACATCGTGTGAGCCAGCCCTAAGAGTTACAAAACTAAATTTTACAAGTAGATTCGACTTAATACGAAAGTTCTAAGACGGAATTTTTGAAAACTATAAAAATGGTGAAAAACCCATTAAAAATGGGTAAAATGGTTTTGTGCAAATGTATGTAACAGGCAGAAGGAAGCATGTCCGACCCCATAAAGTATATATATTCTTGATCAGGACGACGAGCTGAGTCGATTTAGTCATGTCCGTCCGTCTGTATGAACGCAGCGATCTCGGAAACTACAAAAGCTAGAAACCTAAACTAAACGACTATAGATTCTCCTAATCCATACGCAGTACAAGTTTATAATTTTTTTTTCGATATCTTGCTCCGTTTCATTATTATCGATAAAATCGATTTTAAGACTTGGTTTTCTTGGTATATCTCGAAAACTACACGAGCTAGAGCCATCAAATTTAGTCAATCTGTGCCCGTAAATAATACGCAGGTTATGAATATTTTGGATTTTGGATACCTCCCCCATTCGCCCCATTGTAATAGCTTGCCGCTGGGTTCAGGGTATCTCCTAGTCGGGGACGCCCGACTAGAGCCATCTTACTTGTTTTTAATTACAGGAAGTAAATAAGTTGTTTAACAAATAAGTATAATTTTATGTCCAGCTTACGATATTTTTTTTTGATGGTGTTTTGTTTTGCAGATAATTTTGAATCAAAACCGGTGTGATCCAATCGTTAAGCCATATTTTTGCCCTAGAAAACACATCTATTCACAACGTGAAAAATAGTATAAATCTAATATATGCAATGCCCGCCCATCTGTCCACATGGGCGCAAATTTTTTCGTTGGTTGGATGCTCTTATAAGCACTGAAAATATTATAACGATCATACTCTTAGTTTAGAAGTTATTCAAGAATTAATTTTCCATAGTGGGGCCAAACGTAGCCGATATGTAAAGTGCGCAGCTTGCTGCGTGCGTTTGTGTGTGAGTGTTTGTGGGTGTGTGTGTAGGTGTGACTTTGTTAATGTATGTATGAGTGCAAAGAGCTTTAAATGTCTGTAACAGCTCGCCGCTGGGTTCAGCGTATCTCCCAGTCGGGCACACCCGATTAGAGACATCTTGTTTTCTGTGTTGAATGATATTGATATTGATATTTTATTCGGTTTTCTGTGGAACGCATCAACCGCATAAAAAGAGTATAGAGTATATATATATATACATATTATTTGAGATCATAATAATAATTAACCCATAATCCGACTTTCAGGCAAGTGTACAGATGTCTTGCAATGCTTCAAATGTTCAGTAACTGTGGAAAAGTACTTTGTTGACAATGCAACAATTGTCACACCTCTGTGTTCCAAATTCCAGGAGTCGTCACTTTATATGGTTCAGTGTCCATATTCTACGATGTGTTTAAAAACTATTTCCATTTTATATCTTCAAAATGGACAGGAGCAAGAAACCGTTACAAGGGGTTGTGCACAGCAAAAAAACACCACTCAGGTTTGAATGCATTCGAATCAAGTTCTTACAACTTTAAGATATTGTAAAAACCACAATAGATAGTTAACATGCATGATTATATATTGGCATTGACATTTTACTCATTTTATAACATATAATTACACTTTTTTTATAGGTATTTCGCAATAAGCAGTGGGAGCAGGAGCATTTAGTGCAGGAGGTATATCAGGAAGGATGTAAAGAAATTCAGGCTAACAACTTGGCGGGATCAAAAAACGTACACTGCTACTGCCGCGGAGAGTTGTGTAACTTCTCAAATTTCGTTGGTGTCGATATGAAATTGCTAGGCGTGATTATTTTGTTCAACGCTATTCTGACATTTGTTGAAAGATAATCCTATATTAATGTTTCACAAAAAATATACTCATCTGACGTTGTTAAAAATAATGAGTTTCTGCGATGATTTATAAATTAACTTAATATTTGTAATGTCATTTTGTGATAAAAGCAATATAAATGCTAATTTTTGTTGTATCAGACTTTAGAGCATACTCAAGATAAAGATTTGTAAAATGGGAAATTATTGCATATTTATAATTTTGTGAATTGGTAAGTCTGTATAACCTTTTTTTTCCTTCAATCGATATATAACCGTTAAGCTAGACTTGATATTTGAAATATAAAACAAGTAAGATGGCTCTAGTTGGAAGGGCCTGGACTAGGAGATTCCCTGAACTCAGCGGCGATTTTTCGTTACATACATTAAACATCTACATACCAACACGAATGGGGAGAGGTATTCACAATCCGTCCTGATCAAGAATATATGTATATACATTCATTTGCACAAAACCTTTATACCCTTTTGATTCATTTTCAATGGGTTCAGGGTATACCAACAAGAGGGTAGAAAAACGACACTACTTATATAGTAAAAAAACGGCATTAAACAAAAAAAAAAAAGCATACAAAAAGACCTGTATGATTAGAGATAAGTTCAAAAATTTGCAAAAAGCTCAAAAGACCGAAAAATTGCATAGAAAAGTCAATATCAACTCAGAAAATATTAAAGCAGTGGTTCCTAAACTTTGTTGAAGAAACGAGTACAACATTTTCGATCAATTCAAATCAACCCTTTCTACTTTTTCTAAACAATCTAAAATTGAAATTTTTATTTTAAAAAAAATTGCTTTTCTTTGCTGATTTTTTCCATAGTTTAAAATAAATAATTTATGTTAAAGCTGAACAAACTAATCAACCAAATCTTTACACAATGAAAGCATTAGCTCTAATGAAAATGTATTCTTTAAAAAATATTGAGCATTCTAAGTTGCGCTTTTGTATTTCTTGTTTTGTATAGAACAAACGTTTAAAAACGGAAATCCCATACAAAAAATAGAAGCAAAAAATAAAAAAAATCGCATAACTTCGAAATCTTGTAAAAAAAAAATTCGCATAAAAATCTTATGCGAATAACTAAGATGGCTCTAGTCGGGTGTGCCCGACTAGGAGATACCCTGAACCCAGCGGCGAGCTGTTACATACATTTAAACCTCTTTGCATTCATACACACATTCACAAAGTCACACACACATAAACGCACGCAGCAAGCTGCACACTTTACACATTGGCTGCGCTTGGAAAATGGATTCTTGAATAACTTCTAAACTATCAGTACGATCGTCATAATTTTCAGTGCTTAATATTTACATCTATGCAAGTCTGTAGTATTTTAGTTTAATATGTATGCCGAATGGGGTATCCAAAATCCGAAATACTCGTAATCTGCGTATCCTTTAGGCTTTGATGGTTCTAGCTTTAATAGTATCCGAGATATGCCAAGAAAGTCTTAAAATCAATAATAATAAAACGGAGCAAGATATCGAAAAAAAAGATAAACTTGTACTGCGTATGGATAAGGAGAATCTATAGTCGTTTAGTTTAGGTTTCTAGCTTTTGTAGTTTCCGAGATCGCTGCGTTCATACAGACTGACGGACAGACATGGCTAAATCGACTTAGGTCGTCGTCCTGAAATATCCTTGTTACCCATTTTCAATGGGTTCAGGGTATAAAAAGAGAACTGAGTGTACAGTTCCCATGTCACTAAATTCAGCTTAAGTTATTCAACAGGAATTGAAGGCAACCGGTAAAAACTGCAAATAAATTCTAGTAATGAAAATGAAAATTGCTATTTAGACCGACACCGTCGGCGCATGGAAAAAAAATTGATACTTGGAGATTCGATGCAGTCAACGTAGCTACAAAAATTATTTTTTGCGATTTTTATAGGACGTCCCTAGCAATCTGTCGATATAAACTGTATGCATACAGCTTTAAAACTGGGGGAGATCATTAGATTTAATAGAATTGTTCACGAAGTGCAAATAGTATATTGGGTTTGTGCAATGTCCGTCTGTCCGGCTACGCATACTGGGGGCGAGGCAATTCTTTTAATTAATATATCTCAGTAAATATCGCCACCTAGCGGCCTAATTTAGCAAACACCAAATGGTCACTAGCGCTATTGCGGCCGAATTTAGAAACAACCATCCAAGCCACAAACATTTGTTGGTCTTACTTGGAGTTTTGCGTTGATTCTTTTTGGATAGGATAGGTTATTAGAAAACCTAACCTTTCGTCAAAAACAAAATGTGTCGGTGTCGATGATGTCTAACACGCAGTTTAGGTGAGGCAAACTTTATTTTTTTTTTTTTTGGTTTTTATATAACATTGTGCTGAGGTATTTTAGTTAATATTAAACTTTGAAGGAGTATTGCGTTGTCGATTATATCCGACTACAACGTTGTCCCTTATTTTTTTGACCTAAGTTGAAAATATAAGTAGTTTTCGACTGAATCATCAAAGCATAACATTTTTTTTTTAGATTGCCAGTTTTTTTTTTTTTTTTTTATCATATTTTCGTTTATATAATGTTGGGCATGGGCTTTTTGCGTTACTTACCATAGTATTATTTTCAGCAAGGCACAAGCATACAACATCTTCGCGCAAAAGTCTTACAGCAGCATGTAGTGGATATTTGGTTTTGTTTTTGAGCATTTTAAACAATAGCGGGCCAGACATATGTTCAAAGTCTTGTGGTGTTAAATCATCCCAGTGAGTAGATATAATTCCCGAACAGTATTCAAGGAGGCTAGCAGCACCCACTTCTTCAGCAACACAATAGAACCGCACACAAGATCGAACACCCACTGAGGCCACTAACGCTCTCTCGCAAAGCCCAAGAAGTCCAGGTAAGGAAAAACGATGGGCCACTTGCAAAAGCCCCAATGTTAATCGATCGTGTTGTAAATCAACAATATCGGTGTAAATCCAACGCAATAGCGCCGTCGCTATCTCTTCATCTAAATCGCTCCAATCTAGTTCTTTTGCACTGGCTAATGCCTCATTACGCCATTTCTCCGAGCGAGCATGAAGGACAAATTTATGTGCCGGCATAATTGTTCCGTTGGTATTGGTCCTAATGCTTAAGTCGGAGTATATAGATCGTCCATATAATGAAGCTGTCGTCAGTGCGAGTCGTGACACAAAGCTGCTAAATTCTCCTGAGGACTCGGCATCTGCTGTTGAGGCAATGACTTCGTTGTACTTGCGTTCTAGTTCTACGTAGCTGTGCTGTAGTTTTGTATATTCTTGCTTTAATAGTGCCAGGTGCTTTTCCAGTTTTGTTACTGAGGCTTCGTCGTTACAACCTAAAACACAAAGTTTTGAATGATCATAGTTGCATTTCCTGAAACGCAAATGAAATTTATATGTATGGCATGTCAAGCGACGAAAAACATGATCATGTATATTGAAATTAACATGAAATACCTTAATTCAAATATATGAATCCCTATATACAAGAAATTCAACATCGCATGGAATAATACATACCCATGCCTATTGTCTAGTTTACTATAAAAACAGCAAAATGTAAAGATAAACTTATGAACATCTGAGTTTCGACATCCAGTTCAGCTAGCATGAATTTTGCTCTAAGGTTGCACAGCTGTATCAAAATACTATAGAAACATCGAATCGACGATGTATCGATTATTTTCTTACTTTCAGACTTGCATTTTTTACGAGCGGTCCACCTTAAGCGTTTTCTTTAATACTCACAATTAATAGGGAAGAGACAGAAAATTAAAAGTTAAAAACCGCAGCGCAACCTGCATGTTAAGCCTGTTAGCATAAATTGTAATAAAGTGGATATTTCCATCGATATACATATACATATTTATATATATAAATCTGTTTGTCCCCACTGGTGATGGTGATTGGTAATCAACGCAGAGCGTAAGCCATAAGAGTTAGAAAACTGAAACATTCACAGTAGTTTCGTCCCCAAGTCCAGAAATTGGTGAAAAACCGTTGTCTGCAACTTTTTTGTCTTTCATCCGATCAGATTCAAACTCAATTTCGAATATCTATTTAAAAATTCAACACTAACTGCATACCAAAATTTTGGATAATTTACCTCCCTGTTCGGAAAATGAGAGGTCAAGGTTCTATGGGTGAACGTTTTATTTTTGTGCAATTAGCTTCAAACTCATTTTCAAAGCTTGACATAAAACTATCGTTGAAAATCTGCTTGCAATGTCGGAAAATTTGCGGAAAATTGTTGCAAAAAAACTTTTTTGTTTTCCATTCGATCGGACTAAAATCATTTTCAAAGATCTCTATGAAAATTAAAAAAAAGGGTATTCACGTTTTTATTTTGGAAAATCCGCGGAAATAATAATAATAATAATAATAAAAAAAAAATAATAATAATAATAATAATAATAATAATAATAATAATAATAATAATAATAATAATCATAATCATAATCATAATCATAATCATAATCATAATCATAATCATAATCATAATCATAATCATAATCATAATCATAATCATAATCATAATCATAATCATAATCATAATCATAATCATAATCATAATCATAATCATAATCATAATCATAATCATAATCATAATCATAATCATAATAATAATAATAATAATAATAATAATAATAATAATAATAATAATAAAATAAAATAATAATACATTTTATAAAACAAAACATTACATTTTATAAACGTTTTGATATATATATATTGATATATTGTGTATGTACGAATATACCATAAAAGTGCAGTTATACATATGCATACATATATTATAATGAATGAATCGAAATCCATTTGTTAAGAGTATTGTATATATTAAACATATGTTTTCTGATTACGCTCACATATACACATATCTACACGTATCTAGTTAAAATACGCAAAAAAAAAAGAAAGTGTACCAAAATATTATATATAAAAAAACCCATAAGCATTGATTATAAGAAAACGGGGCAAGTTATCGATCATTTGAAATAACCCTGATATGCGTATAGTATATACGAACCTAAAAGGTGTAAGTTCAGACCTTTAGCCCTTGTAGTCTTTGAAATCGACGCGTTCATACAGACGGACATGGACATATGGACATATGTATTTTCTTGATCAGGATCAATAGCCGAGTCGAGTAATCATGTCCGTCAGTCCGTCTGTATAAAAGCGTCGATCTCGGAAACTAATAGAGCTAGAGACTTCATCTTTTCGGCAATAGTTTATTTCAAGTGATCGGGTTATCGTTTTCCTAAAATCGATAAAAATCTACAACAACCTCTAATTTTTTAAGTTTATTTCGTAGATTTTGGGACCTAAAGACAAAAAAATTTGGTTCGAATGTATATCTGAAGAATCTATTGAATTAAGATTCGTCAAAATCGGTTAAGACATAAGTTATTAAAGAAAACGTATGGTAAAATTTGACAAATTCGAGAAATTTGACAATTCAATGGACAGCAAGTGTTGCAATAAGATCTAGGGATTAAAGTTTGGTTTTTAAGTTCGTGTATAGCAAACGCAGATCTAGGCTATTTTAAATCGATATTTATCGCTTTTTTTGATCCGGTTTTTTGAGCATATATCAGAATCTATAAGAGATGAAAACACAAAATTTAGTTTAATGTATTGTCGTAAAGGATACGCAGATTATGAATATTTCGGATTTTGGATTCTTCCCCTATCTTCATCCATTAACAAAAAAAAATTTGTTATTTTATTTTTTCACTTAACAATCTTATTGGTCCAAGTGCAACTTAATACTGCGACATCGGCGATTTGAAATATCATTGAGCAATGATTTGGTAATAAATTGGTATTTGGCATGTACACTCTCAAAAAGCTTTTGCAGATCAAGTGCAACCAACATTTGAAAGATATAATTTTGTGAAAATTTTGCGAGAACTTTCACAACTACGGCATATCTAAATTTGCCTGCAAATATAAAAAACGAGCGCGAACCGCGAGCATTAATTAATTTGTTATTTTTATTTTATATTGCTAAGCGGCTGTGCTGTCGTGTGTATGAATGCAGAGGGGCCTAATTAAATGCAACGACAGCTCGCCGCTGGGTTATGGGTATCTCCTGGTCGAGCATTCCCGACTATTGCCATCTTGCTTTTTATACCCTGAACCCATTGAAAATGGGTAAAAAGGTTATAATGGTTTTGTGCAAATGTATGTAACAGGCAGAAGGAAGCATCTCTGACCGCATTATGTATATATATTCTTGATCAGGAGGACGAGCTGAATCGATTTAGCCATGTCCGTCTGTCCCCCCGTCTGTCCGTCCGTCCGTCTGTCCGTCTGTATGACCGCAGCGATCTCGGAAACTACAAAAGCTAGAGATCTAAGCTTTTCGACTTTAGATTCTCCTAATCCATACGCAGTACAAGTTTATCATGTTTTTTTCGTTAAAAGACTTGGTTTTCTTGACATATCTCGGAGACTATATGAGCTAAAGCCATTCAGTTTATTATATGACTTAGGAGTAAGCACTTAATACGAGGAAGGGTAGACTCCAATCTGATTACTCTTTAATGTTTATTAAAATCATTACAAAGGACCCGGAAGGGTTCATGCAGGGTATAGTTAGATAAGCAATGATTGAGTACTAAGGGCTTAAAATTACGTGTTAGTCTGGTTGGAACCGAGAAATTTAGTTCGATTACGCCAGTAATTAAATTATGGGCAAAGATTACGCTAAGCATAGTTTTCCGATTTGTTAGAGAAGGGAGATTTATCAATAAGAGCCTACGTGGGTGTGATGGTAACCGAGTATCAGGATCCCAATTTAGCCCACGTAGGGGAAATAGGACAAATTTCTTTTGTACCGACTCAATTCGGTTCTGATGTACAGCGTATTGTGGGGACCGTTCGCATTGGGTTGGACAAGAGATATGAAAAGTGTCCTTGTCGTGTAAGGGTCATCAAACTCCTTGAACCATCTCTTGATGATTCCAAGAATAATCATAGCCTTGTTGACTATGGTCATAACTTGAGAGTCAAATTTAAGTTTGTGATTAAAAACGACGCCTAGGTCATTAATAACATTATCGGTATCATTTACCCTTTCTAGCAGTATGCTACCTAGCTTGAAAGGAAGCATTTGAGGAGAGCCTCTATAAAAAGTCATTACCTTGCACTTACAGCAATTAAGATATAATAGGTTATCTTGACACCAAGACTCAAAGAGAGATTACTCGAAGCCCAATTCTTATATGTAATGCATAACTTCACATCATCGCCATACATTAGCACACGGGAGTGTGAAAGTACCTAGGGAAGGTCATTAATGAATATAGTAAAGAGAAGCGGACCAAGCTGACTACCCTGGGGAGCCCCAGATGTCACCCTGACACAGTTAGAATATACATTTCTAAAAAGAACCCTTTGAGATATATTTCTCAGATACTTTGAAATCCAGTTATAAGATTTACTGGGAAGCGGAGTATGCATAATTTGTGGAGTAGTAAGGAGTGGTTTATTGAATGCAAAGAGCTTTAAGTGTATGTAACGACAGCTCGCCGCTGGGTTCAGGGTATCTCCTAGTCGGGGAGACCCGACTAGAGCCATCTTACTTGTTTATGAAGAGGAATGACAAAAGATTCTTTCTAAATAGCAGAGAAAGGTGAGGTGTCAACACACAACTTAAAAAGTTTTAGGAAAGGCTTGCAAAGTGTTTTTGCACAGTACCTGAACACAAAGGCAGGAACACCATCGGGACCAGGTGAAGTCACTGGTTTGATTGTGTTAAGGTCACAAAGTAGCGAACTTACCGTAATGATAGGACACAAAATGCAGTTTAACGACTGTAACTGATGTGGATAAGGCTGATTATTCCTAGTGGATGTGGGAAAGGTAGTTTGAAAAAAATTATGCGAACAGATCGTCGATGCTTTGATCAGTGTTCGCACTCGTGTTTTAAACTTTGTATTAGAAGGCAAAATAAACAGCTTTCGTTTAGAACAAACAAAAAAAAATTTTGTGAAATTTGTGAAAACTAAAGCCGACAACGGCGAGAATAAGCTTAAAGAAGTCAGCTCTGGCAAACGCATAATGGGAGAAATCACCAGGATTTCCCGATTTCTTTAATTTTGTATAATATCGTCACTTAATATTTTTTAATCTGCGTAATTCCTTTGAGAACCAGAGAGGCTGATTAGACCTCGCCGGATACACAAGAGGAACGCAGACATCAAAATGTGAGTTCGGGGTGTCATTAAAAAGATTAATGGCAACATCAATATCTGCATGTCTTACGAAAACAACGGGTGCGATCCGCAGATTTTGGTACCGCAATAGGCACGGGAGCATATATATCAATGACCAGATCCAGAGTAGGGTCAATCCTGCGTACAACATTGCATGAGATCTGTCTTTTGAGTTGCGCACTGGATTAACCAGTGAAAACTCACATAGACCGTCAATAAAGGCATGTGATTTAGAAGGCAACAGAAATTTTGAATACATAAGTGATGACCAAGCCACGTCGGGAAGATTAAAATCGCCAAGAATAACCAAAGGGTCCATATCAGATAGTAGGGAAGAGTTTGTTTGGATGGCGGAAAGAGGATGTAAATAAATAGACATATCGGACAGCGGAGGAATGTAAGAGCAAGTGATGTCCCAAACAGACTTTTACTACACCGAATTCAATGACCAAAGGTCTGAAGGGGGTTTATTAGTTTTTTGACGCTGCAACCGACGTTGTGGCGCCGATAGAAGGTGGTGGTAACAAAATTCGAGTCCGATTTTCTTTTTGGTTTTTTACTCTTTTACAATTAAGTGTTAAGGCCAAAACTATTTACAACAAATGTTGGTAAACAATTCAGGTTGCACACTTATTTTAAAGGATGATATATCCCTTGAATAGGCAAACTTAAACTTTTTCACTGTTATACTTGCAGCTGGAATTTTAGCCTCTATATAGGCTTTAACATCATCCGATGAGAAATGAGGAGTAAGCTTAGAAACAAAAATGTGTTTCTTTGGTGGGACACCAATTAGAAGTTTAGGCGTCACATGTGCGACAGTGGGGCAGCTATCCTCAGAAACAGCTACTACAGCCGGTGGAACGGATGATAAATTTTTTGTTGGTTGTTGTATAACGAGTGCGGACGAGTCGGACCAAACGTCTGATTTGGCTTACTCTGTTCTCACTCAGTCGATAACCGAAATTGTGTCAGCAACAAATCTTGAAGCATCAGGGTTAGCAAACGAAATAAGCTGCTGTGTCACCGGAGTAGTATGCTGCAGGCTCGTATTTAGAGGCTGACGGGAGCTTGGCAACGGCAGATCACGAGGAGCGAACCTCTTACGCCTAGGAGACCCACTCAATAGTTTTAAACCATTGAATTGAGTATCCATGGCTGTGAGCTAATCGTTAAGTTTGCGAAAACCAACGATAAGACCTATGAATCCCTTCCTCGTTTGCCTTTTAAAAGCTTGCATTTTACCTTCAAACTCTCTACACGAGTCACAACTATGCCATTACGTTGGGCTATAGCATCCCCAACTAGCCCCGAGTAATCTGCAAATTTTGCATGTACAACGTTATCACACAGCCAACAGGGTATGCTAGATTGTGTAGCAGTGATCTGGTTTTGGCATTTTACATTACATTACATTTTATTAGAAAATAAAATTACCAGTTTTACCACCGTATCAACACACGCTAAGACAAAATTTGACGGTTAGAACAAATGACAGCAGCAGTACAATTAGGCGATTGAGCGTAGAGAGCAGATTAAGAGATAAACGCTTATGCAGATAACTAAAACCGGAAGAGAGCTTAACTATAACTCGTTTGCAAAAACATAGAGACAGCAAGACACAGCGCATGCAAGAGAGGCACACGAAAAAAGTTAAGGCCAACAACAAACTTATACTCAAACGAATAGAGCTCAAAAACAAAAACGAAATTGCAAATCGGTACGAATAATAAATAATAAATATAATTTGTATAATAAATATAATTTAATACACGGCACGCAATAATTAATAATAAAAATTAAATTAAAAAATCACTTATATTTAATAAAAATGGACGGCACGCCACTTACTGTTGTCAACAAAAACTACAGTTTTAGCAAAAAAAAAAAATCCCATATTGGCGGCTGTTAGGGTAAAAGGGCGAATCCCTTTCTCTAAACAGTTCTTTGCCAAAACAGTGTATAAAGCACACAAAAGGAGCGATTTTTGTTTTGCGCGTTTTTCTGCTGCATTTAATAAAAATGAACGGCACGCCATTTACTGTTGTCAACAATAACTAAGGTTTTAAAATAAAAAACAACAAAAATCCCATATTGGCGGTTGCTAGGGTAAAAGGGCGAAGCCCTTTCTCTAAACAGTTGTTTGCCAAAACAGTGTGTAAGGCACACAAAAGGAGCGATTTTTGTTCTGCGCGCTTTTCTGCTGTTTTTTCGTTTTTTGGACTTGTAATTCGCAACAAGTTCAAACTTCGAAAGAGTGGCAAGGCGTACGCAGGGAGGTTTCTTGAAATAGCTATACAGACAACCTGCTCACTTTTTGATGATTTGTACGTTGTTGTTATTATTGGTTCAATAAACCAATAAATTGACCTCGAGCCTGCCAAACTCATAAATATTTTAAAAATAATAAATAAAATAAAAATCAAAAAACTCCGGTTGTTTTAGAAAATTTTAAGAAACAGTGGTTTTGACCGAGACCTGACCCATTAATCTATAGATAAACGGTCATAATACAAAAAGAACTTATATATGTGTATCAATAAATGTTTATTAAAACTATCATTAATTATTTATTTCTTAAGGTATTATATGTTATTTGCGTTTTCAAATATTGATAAGTTGGTATTTAAAAACAAGTAAGATGGCTCTAGTCGGGGGCTCCGACTAGGAGATACCCTGAACCTAGCGGCGAGCTGTCGTTACATACATTTAAACCGCTTTGCATTCATACACACGTTTACAAAGTCACACACACCCACAAACGCACGCAGCAAGCTGCGCACTTTACACATCGGCTACGTTTGGCCCCACTAAGGAAAATTAATTCTTGAATAACTTCTAAACTAAGAGTCAATTTCCAGTGCTTGATAAGACAATCTAAATCTATGTACAAACCAAAGCGCAACTCTGTAGTATTTGATTTGCGTTTTTTTGATATGGGGGCGAATGGGGGTAGGTATCCAAAATCCGAAATATTTATAATCTGCGTATTCTTTACGAGCACTTCATAAACTAATAATCTTATAGTCTTCGAGATATGCCAAGAAAACCAAGTCTTAAAATCGATTTTAATCGATAATAATGAAACGGAGCGAGATATCGAAAACAAAATGATAAACTTGTACTGCGTATGGTTTCTAGCTTTTGTAGTTTTCGAGATCGCTGCGTTTATACAGACGGATAGACGGACGGACGGACAGACGGACATGGCTAAATCGACTCAGCTCGTCGACCTGATCAAGAATATATATACTTTATACTTTATGGAGTCGGAGATGCTTCCTTCTGCCTGTTACATACATTTGCAAAAAACCATTATACCCTTTTTACTAATTTTCAATGGGTTCAGGGTATAACAACCAAAAGTGTGCTCTGACTTGACGGAACGAGTTTTTCTATCAGTAATTTTGGGGCTGGAATGTGCTTTCGTCTCTAGATTGTTACCACTGTAAAGGTGTTTTTGTTTCATTTTAATTATTAATTATTTACATTATTTTTGAAAGTTTTACTTTTCCAAAAGGTGTTGTTTTAATATTTATTAATATACCCCATTACCATGATCAAGAGTCGATCCCATTGTTGTATTGGGATTTTCGCCTATCGATAGTGGCAGTCGAAATGGTCTTTAAGCAGTGAGCTAACCGGGGAACAGGCCGTGGGCGAACCGAAGAAAAAGTGAAGTGGGGGAGCAGGGGAGGAGTATCGTGAGCGAACCGGGGGAAGAGCGCAAAGAGCGGCATGTGAAACACGCTGAGACCTACTCGCACACAGGGAAAATAGTGATCCGGTTTTTTTGCTATGCAACGGCATTGGCGCAGCTGGAAGTTTCTTTGGCTTCGCAACTAAGGCGAACAATTG
This sequence comes from Drosophila colorata, assembly GCA_035041545.1. Lineage (NCBI taxonomy): Eukaryota > Metazoa > Arthropoda > Insecta > Diptera > Drosophilidae > Drosophila > Drosophila colorata. The sequence continues at coordinate 1,579,660 of JAWNLD010000680.1, read as the reverse complement.
GAAGCGGGCTCCGCAAGCGTTAGTGAAGGCGAGCAGACGTCACTTTTTTTTTGTAAGCGCTATCAGAGAGTATAGAATTTGCGTATAAAAAGAGCCATTGATCTATTTATTTTGGGTTTGCCGGCTGCGCTATATTAGCATAATTATATTTATATATAAGTTTACTTGTTACATATCTTGCTATCCTGTTATGATTCGACTTCTCATCACAGTACATTTATCGATTTGCCGGCTAGTCAACGGTTTCCTCAGGGATGAGTTTAACCCTAGATAAATGCACGAGTCACTTTACAATATTATTTCAGACTTGCGAGCGTAAGTAAAAAAACGGACAGACACTGAGAAAAATCTTCAGGCAAACAGCTGTTATTTCCCTATAGATTACCATGGCTTACGACGTTTAATTAAAACTAATAATTGTTAGGCATAGTTAGATAGGCAGCCTACTGCGACACCTAACACTCAAGTATTTGTAGGGCCGCTGGAACATTTAACAACAAAAATTAGACATTCAATTTAAATTAACACGACTTTTTGTATGAATAAATAAATAAATTTGATGTGAATAAATATACATTTTGAATAAATATGAGATATAATGTTAGATGCACAAAGCAATCTAAATATTTATGTGTGTGAGTGCGAGATAGGTAAGTATTTTTAATGTGTGCATGTGAGTGTGTATAAATTAAATATTTAATTAATTAAATTAGTTTTTAATATGTTCCTTATATTTTGTGTATGAAAAATTGTGTGCTTGTATGTATGTGTGTGTGTATGCGAAAAAGACAGCACTTCCTTCCGATTTGAATGATTTTTTCAGAATATGTATATAATAATAATAAAATTTTTTTGCACGTTGGAAAGAGGCGGGCGATACCTGAAATAGCACCAGTTTGCGTCGGAACATGCTGCACGGCATGTTTTGCGCCTGGCAAGACAAGCCGTGTCGGCTATAAAAACCTGAAGCAGTGGTCAATCCTCCTCCTGATCCGGATCCTTCTTCTCTTCTTCTTTTTTCCATTTACCTCGACGACAATCGATAGGCGTGTTCTTTTTTTTTCTCGGCATTGTTTCGCTGCTCTTGTACCTGTAACAATCCTTAGAAAGTTTAATGTTAGCTTTATAAGGAAATTTGCCAATTAAATAATTGAGCGGGAATTTAAAATGCGCGCCTAAAGTCTCGTAAATGGTGGAGAGCGAATCATGGCTACCGTTAGGATAGGTGCTGCCTAAAATCTAGTAATAAAGGGTGTAGCTAAAACAATGTTTAGCTACACAGGTAGGGCGCGAGCGCTACCGTTCCAATGCTAATATCTCTAGCCATTTTGGTTTTGCTTATGTTGTTGCCGTTTAGTTTTGTTTATGTTGAGTCGTGCAAATATTTTGAGGATGGACCTTGGAGCAAGTATAACAGAATGAAGAAAAGTATCGACATTTACATTTTATATCGATAAGTATTTTACTTGAGACGACGCCATTCTTAATTATGGATTGATATGGTAAGGTGCTATAGCACGTATGTATTTTCACAATTTTTCACTAAGAATTTATATTTTGTTACAGGCAGCGATCCGATGGGGGCAAGAGCAGTGGACCAATTCTGAGGAAAAAAAGAACACATCTATCGACAGTTGTCGGGGCAACTACTAAAAAAAAAGCACGGAAAAAGGAGTCAGGATCGCGGAGAGAGGTTTCGCGTACGGAAAAGAGCAGCACTACCTTGACTACGACACAACTGACGCCGTCGACCAGCAGTCAGCCCGCAGTGAAACTGCCAAACGAAGAATCCGGATCAGGGGGAGAATTGGCCACCGCTCCAAGTTTTTATAGCCGACACGGCCCATCTTGACAGGCGCAAAACACATCGTTAAAAACTAATTTGATTATTTAAATATTAAATTCATACACACTCACATGCACATATTAAAAATACTTACATGTCTCGCACTCACGCTCACAAAGATTTAGATTGCTTTGTGCTATAATATTATATCGCATATACTTGCATATTCAAAATTTAAATCTATTTGTTTATTAATATAAAAAGTCGTCTTACTTTAAATTTAATGTTTTTTTTTGTCGTTAAGTGTTCCAGCGGTCCCGCGCAAGCTATTTTATTTAATTATGTTTTGCACCCGTCTTTGCTGTCTCCCCAAATACTCGAGTGTTAGGTGTTGCAGTAGGTTATCTCAGCGTGATTGTTCTGTTGATTGTCTTAATCGCATTTCGCCGTGATCTGGGGGAGAAAGAATATATAACTGTTATTAGATTTAATTAAATGTCGTAAGCCGTAATATCTACCGCTGGGAGTTGGCTGGACAGCTCAATGTGGGGAGGGCATCGTCCAGGTAAACAATAACAGCTGTTTGCCTAAAGATTTTTTCCAGTGTCTGTCGGTTTTTAAACTTAAACCAAGAGACTCGTTCATTTATCAAGGGTTAAACTTATCCCTGAGGATACTGTTGACTAGCCGGCAAATCGATAAATGTACAGACCGAGTAGAGTAAATTCAAAATGGTTGACCGTTATATAATCCGTTTGAACTTGAGACTGTTCGTCAATAGACATGGGATAGACGAGGAGGATCATCAAGCCTCACCTGTCATGTTTTCGAAACAGCAATGAAGTAGAGCGAGTCCAAGATTTTCTGAACCTGAAGCATCTTTATGAACTGGTCCCAAAGTGGAAATTTTAAAACGACGATCTAAATCTATGTCAAACCAAAGCGCAAGTCTGTAGTATTTGATTTGCGTATTTTTGGGGGCAAATAATTATAACCGGCGTATTATTTACAAGCACATATTAAAAAAAAATTAGATTTTTCTAGCTCTTATAGTCTCCGAGATATGCCAAGAAAACTAAGTCTGAAAAATCTATTTTTGTCGATAATAATGAAATGGAGCACGATATCGAAGAAAAATTATAAGCTTGTACTGCGTATGGATCTGGAGAACCTATAATCGAAAAGTTAAGGTCTCTAGCTTTTGTAGTTACCGATATCGCTGCGTTCAAACGGACCGACGGACGGGCGGACATGGCTAAAGCGACTCAGCTCGTCGTCCTTATCAAGAATATATATACTTTATGGGGTCGGAGATGCCTCATTCCGTCTGTTACATATATTTGCACAAAACCATTATACCCTTTTTACCCCTTTTCAATGGGTTCAGGGTATAAAAAACATAAGGCCAAAGTTGGTGATATCGAAGCAAGAACGCGAAAAACATACTCTAAATCGTTCATTTCGCAAGACCATAGATTATATACGGGCTGGAGGATCTGCGCTTATTTCCCCTATAACCCGCGCACAGTTACGCAAAATACGAGCGGATTACGAATCGCAGCTACAGGATACGATACAGAATGAAAGAATGGAGGAGACACAGGATCAAACAATCGATCCAACATCGTCCAGGCCTACCTGACCTTCGGAAGGACGTGGAGCAGCTTAACTGCGGTGAAGCGCCACCTCGTTCTGCCACTGGAGGACCACAAAATGCAGATTTTGCCTGAATCTCGCGCAGCAGTGGCGAAAGGTCGTCGATACATCCACCCAATGCCTTTGACGTTAGGCTTTTGTAAGCAGCCCAGAGGGCAGAGGCTAACCCAGTGGACTGGACGAGCAGAGGGCCGATCTGAACCAGCAGACAGGCGACCGTAATTCCGACTGACAGCCAAGACAGATATCTCCGTGGACTATCGTCAAAATCCGGACTATGTACCCTATGTATATCACAGTCCTCGAAAAGCTTCGTGAGGAGAGTTATGATGCCGAGAGGGTGTTGAAGACGTGGATGCCATCCAATACTGCGGGACTGGCAAGACCTTTCCAGAATCTGCACCACGGCAACGAGATACATACGTCGGCGTAGGAGGAGCAGAGCGATGTGCAGAAGGAGGAAATCAAGGCTCTATATCGATCTCGGGAGGGTGGCGGCGATAAATAGCGCTTGACCTGTTGGAATTGCTCACAACGCGGCCACACCTTCTACGAATACGAGTCGGAGGTATGCCCCAACTTTTGCTACAAATGCGGTCTGCCGCGGGTAGTATTGCCCAAATGTCCCAAATGCCAGGCGGGCATTAAATACGTCCACACCTTGCATGCAAAAACTATATCCGTATCAAGGATAAAATTAAGAGGATAATTATTAGGAATAATAATAATAAAACTACGCACAGATACCCAAATTGTCACAGCTTCGTCCAATCGAAGCATTCGCTAGTGGGTCTGCTCGATACGGGAGCATCCGTTGGTTTACTGGGGACAGGTGGGCTGGAACTGATAGGGAAGCTGTGGTTACAGTTAATCCCATCACCAACGACCGTGCAAGCAGCCGGTGGTACCCTACATACCATTTTGGGGAAGGTTGAGGTGTCTGTCCGCTACAGTGAGGAGGAGCAACCACTCACGTTGTTTGTCTGCCTCTCAATTAGACTTAACATAGAAGTCGATTTTTGGCGTAAGTTTGGCCTGCAACAACTAGAAGCAGTCAGTTTTTTTTTATGAGCGATTGGGATTAGTGAAATCTCACCATGCAATACGGCTGATAGGTGGAGCGGCACCAGTCAAGCAATGTTTTTTTTTCAGTCTCTCCGGTCGTGCGAGACTTGTTGTTTGCGGAAGTCAACGAGATGTTGCGACTTGGTGTCATCGAGTCGAGTGACAGTCCATGGAACAATCAGTTAACTTTGGTACGCAAATAGGCTATGCTTAGATGCATGGAAACTGAATGCGCTGACTATCAAAGATGCGTACCCACTTTAAAACATTGAGTAAATTTTTAGCAGGGTAGATGACAACGTTTTCATCAGCGTCGACTTTAAGCACGCGTTTTGGCGCCGAAGAGCAGGGAGTACACAGCGTTCACCATTCCTGGTCTCCCGCTGTACCAATTCCGCATGATGCCGTTTGGTTTTTGCACTGCTGCACAACGATTGTGCCGATTAATGGACCGTGTGATACCTCAACGTTTGCGAAGCAAGGTTTTCGTGTATTTGGACGATCTGCTCATCATCTCCAGGACCTTGTGAGGCAGATTGGCCCAGATCAAGCAGCAATCGGGCGCGGTTCTTGCCGGGCACTATAAGCAGGTTGTGGTCGTTGCTTTTGCTAGGCCCTTTCTGGTAGCGAGCGGTCGTGGTTCTTGCCGGGCACAATAGGCAGTTTGCGGTCGTGGCTTTTGCTAGGCACTACTAAATTAGGGATGTCGGCGTGAGGAACAGAGTTTGGGGTTATTGGTTATTTCTGCTCAGTCGTTCAGGGTCTCAGCGATTTACAAATATTCTTGTAAACGTTCCTGGCCGGACTGAGATTTGTACCCCGGCCAAGGAACTACTTTACAAGTGTCGCCCGAGCAGAGACACTGGGGCATATCTTGGCGTGGCTCATTAGTGACACAATGCCCCATTGACGACCCACCAATATTAAAAACTGTCTTATATAATAATCATTACCCTTTTGAACCAAAAATCCGATTACGCAGTGTTATTTGATTTTGGCTGCGCAAATCGAAGAAAAAAAGAGAGACACCATTTTAAAAACGGTGGCGAGAACGAAGAACAAAAGGGGAACGAAAAACTAACGCCGGCTTGTGTGCAATAAAGTAGGTAACGGCACACTGGTGACGAGCTGTGCAGGCGTCGTGACTACGCCTCTCACATGAGCGTCGAGATTGGAAACCACGGGGCTGGGAGTGGCAAAGCGACAAGCAGTGTCGTATAGGGTATGCAAAAAAGGGTCGATCGATTCCACGGTTGGGTATGGTCGGCGTGTAGTTTTCGGGGACTATTGTTTTATTAATAATAAAACTGATTAAAAATAAATAAATTCATTAAAAATAAATAAATTAATATTAATAAAAACACAAATATATTTTAACTAAATTATTAATAATAAAAATAAAAAATACAGTAAATGAATAGTAATAAATACGGAAGGTAATAAAACCTGACCTGGCCTGGAGGTTTTCAGATTGGACGTTCCTAGGATGCGTTTCGATGGCCGAGCGGACTCCCTGGCATTTGTAGAGTCCCTTGAGGAGCGAGCCATCTCATACGGCATCAGTTTGAAGTGTTGACAGCCAAAGCCGCTGGTTTGTTACCAGTCGACTCCGAGTTGCGACAGGGCGGAAATCCTGGAACTCTTCCTGCCGCTCCGATATTTTGAGAACATGGAGGATCAGATAAGAGCCGTCGTCAGCGAGCTGGAGAAGATTTCAAAAACTTTCTGAACGACTTGAGGGCCCTCATGCATCACGCGGGATATGGTGCAGCCGAAGAGCTTCATAGGGTGTATGAGAATGCCGCGCTGGAGTACCGGCTATACATTCGCCGGAGTGATTTCGAATACGAAAAGGTGAGGAGGCAGAGTCAGGAGGATGTATACGCGGCTCAACAAATTCGATATGCTCTAGTGTAGACCCCTCCAGAATATATGAAGGCTAGTTAAAGTCTGGGGCTAACCTCCAATCCTTTTCGGGATACCCGGCAACCGGCGCCCGCGGCACGGGTTTTTGGAGTAATCCCGAATCCGGCAACTGGCGAAAAAGCGACCTACAGGATGATCGGGCAAGGAGATGCGTCGTCACTCGACGTATGTTTTAGGTGCGCGCGCGAAGGACACTTCATCAATGTCTGTAATAATCCGCGCATGGATTTTTGCCAGCAGTGCGGCAAGAAAGGTATCAACACGCAGGAATGTTTCCAAAGGGGCAACAGGGGAAACGAGTAGAGGCGTAATCAAGGCCGGGATCGGGTAGGCGCCAGCGCGCCTACAACCCGAAGTTAGATGGCCCGTTGGGTGTCGAGGGCTGCCGAATCGTAGCGACAGCAGATGTCGGGAATGGCAAACTGTGGGCAACGATCGATACGTACGCTACTTGGAGTTTCGTGAGCAAGGAGTGTGCACAAAGGATGGCAAAGGGCGGAGAAATGCAGGAGAGCCAAACGCGAAAACGGCAGGCGAATTAGCAGGACGTCAAGTGGAGATGTCGCTGCTAGTTATGGTTTCCATGCTGATCAGATGATCCTTTTTGTGCGCCATCGGTACGAGAATACGTTGCGGGCACGCAGCATTAAGGTTGGCGGCGAGGAAGGCTCCGGTTCTGGGAGGCGGGACGCCCAAGGCCGCCAAGAAGTTGTCAGACAGCGACCCATAAGGGAGTAGGGACGCTTCCGCAGCATGCAGACTCTAAAAGGAGAATTGGCGTAATGGCCGCAAAAGCGAGCTCGGAGAGAGGAAAGAAAGGCATATCGGTGGTCGGCAAAGGTGCGGCTCCAGCGCCAGCAAAGCCTCAGGGTGACGAGGCGAGGCTAGATAAGGGGAACCGACAGCGGCTACGACCACGGGTTGTCGGAGCGTGAAACTTGGGTAGGTCGGTCACGGCAAGTTGGGTTGGCTGAGCCAATCAGCTCCAAGGACAAGCGGGTCAACTGCCACGGCCGAGTTGGATGTAGAAGCGAGAAGTTGTTCCTGTCTGACAGCCTCGGCTGGGCCGTCAGCTACACTGCTTCCAGGCAAGAAGGTTGGGAGCGAGGACGCGACAGGATCAACGAACACAGAACCGGAGTTGCAGAAGTTTTTAGAGGAGAAGTTGGCCTTGTTCGACGGGCTTAAAGGGGTGTCTCATATAGCTGAGCACCGGATCATTATGAAGGATGATAAGCTGTTGAAGCAGCGTTACTATCCCAAGAACCCGGCGATGCAGAGGGTGATCGATGACCAGGTCGAGGAGCGTGGATTACCGGCAATTGAACGCGCATTCGCAGACGGACGCTTTTCCGGTTCCACGGATCAATCATTTTCTGGAGCGCCTGCGGCACGCCTGAGGCACATTTCGACGGAGGATTTGAAGCAGGGGTATTGGCAGATCCCAATGGCGGAGGACAGTCAGCAGTATATGGCATTCACGGTACGAAGGTAGGGATCCGTAATCTGAAGGCAACAATGGAATTTAAGGAGCTGCGCCAGAGCCTAGGGATGGCATCCAGGTACCGTCGCTTCGTACCGAACTTTGCCTCAGTTGTGCAACCAATGCCCAACCTGTTGAAGAAAGGACGGAAATGGTCATGGAACCCGGAGCAGCAGGAGGCTCTCAACCGAGGGAAAGATAGTCTAACAACCGCCCTGATTCTCACATGTCTCGATTTCTCGGTCAAGTTCGCGCTGCAAACGGACACAAGCGATTAGCCTGAGTGCAATTCTGACACAGACTATCGGAGACGAGTTGGGATGAGTTGCTCCCGAAAGTGGAGACCGTTCCTCAACTCCCAACACCTAGTGTCTAAGGCCGCCGAAGGATTTGCTGCTAAGTTGGCACCGAAGTATGACGGCCTCTACCGAGTGACTAAGTTCATCTCACCCATCATCGGCCGGTTGACAAGAGAAGGGGAACGAAAGACGAGGCGCGCGAGTATTGCCCAGCTTAAGCAATATTATCAGGAATCGGAAAAGAATTGATGGCCGTGTCTCTGACGAGCCACCTTGTACTAACGCATAAGTATAACAAACCACTCTGACATATCCGAATAGTAGAAGATTTGAGAAGTTCACAACAGTAGCGATATATGAGTTAATGCAATTTTCGATTTCAGAGAAATGAGATGGCAGACGTTATCGTAATCAGTGAAGAGGAGGCCGACGATAGGGAGAGAGAATACTACGTCGAAGACGCGCTGGATAAGACAGATGGCACCGACGACTCGGATGACACTGACATCAACCCGGGATGCAGTCGTAAGGATCATGGCCACGAGCCAAGGTTCCGACGGGACCCATGCCATGCCCATCCAAGGTCGTCCGGTTCGGGGATCGTCCCGAAAACGGTTGTAATCGGGACGCCCGAAAGCCAAGCGAACCGACTAGATCACGGCAATGTCCAGTCGATCGTCTGCCAACGGGCACCGAAGCAAGTCTGCACCGTCCCAGAAACGAGAACAGTCGAAGCGACGCCACCTGAACGTGGACTTGCCGCGGCAACAGAACCCATCCTCGAGGCGATCAAAAACCCCCGGCTACAGGAAGCGGGACAAGTCCGCATACACCACACGCAGCAGAAGAGACAAGACAGCGAAGGGCGGTGAAGATCTGCCGCCGAGGGGCAAGAGAATGCGGTCCCCCCGTAGTTCGCGCCATCGATCACGCCATGCGTCCGCGGGCTAAGCGCTCAATCTGAGCCAGCACAGGCAGGAACGTTTGCCTTCCGCCGAGGAACTGGTAGGCAATGGCCTGCTCAAACTAGACGGACCGTCGGCACAGATGAGGACTTATGAGAAATCTCCTCTTTGGTTTCCATAGGACCACCGTGCCCCTGTCACCATTACTACCTCGGGGGCTTAATATACGACGACGTCGACCTCATCCTCGATGGGTGGGACGTAGAGCTGACGGGGGCCGGCAGGAATCCTGCCGCCGGACTGGCGGGAGGAAATGCAGTCGGCGCCGGAGCCCGTCTGAGCGGATCGGCTCCCTTCCGCCAACAATTGAAATTTGTAGTCCCAAGTTTGTAGCAGATAAGTTTGTAGTCTTAAGTTTGAAGCAGATAAGTTTGTAGTCTTATGTTTGTAGCAGTAAGTTTGTAGAAGTAAGGCTCAAAGAGCGTTAACACAGCTTAGTCTTAACAGCCAAGAAGTGGCATAGCGAGAGAGCCGTTTTGAGGTGAAGAGCGAAAGCTGAGGGGGAGTTGAGTAGTTGAGGCCACCGCAGCCACAGCCTAGCAAAAGCATGAGTAAATAATTAGTGTCCGATTGCCGCGGAGAGCAGACGTCCAAAAGAGTTTTTGTGCCCGACTGCTGAGGAGAGCAGACGTGTGAGAAATTTAGGGTCCGACTGTCAAGAAAGACAGAATCGGGAGTGACAAAGAGAAAAAGCGAGGAGCGAAGAAGAAGAATAGTGTAGCCAGCAGAAAAGGAGGGCGTCTTAAGAAGAGAAGGTAAGCTAAACTAATTTAAGTTAAACCGAATTCTGGAATAAAGATTGTACTGCATATTGAAATTGTATCGTTTTTTAATATCTGCTAAAGCCATCGCCGGTTGTGCAATATAATTCTTTGGATTAGCGATAGCTGAGAACAGATTCGGCGAGTGACAGTGGTTTTTGCCTGGTCTGATAGACACAACGCGTGATCGTGGTTTTCGCCAGGTATCGTTAGGTAACGAGCGCCCTCGGCTTTTGCCAGGCACTGTCAAGCAGAGAGCGGGCGCATTTCTTGCCGGGCACTATTGGCAGGTTGTGGTCGTGGCTTTTGCTAGGCACTACTAAATTAGGGATGTCGGCGTGAGGAACAGAGTTCGGGGTTATTGGTTATTTCTGCCCAGTCGTTCAGGGTCTCAGCGATTTACAAATATTCTTGTAAACGTCCCTGGCCGGACCGAGATTTGTACCCCGGCCAAGGAACTACTTTACAAGTGTCGCCCGAGCAGGGACACTGGGGCATATCTTGGCGTGGCTCATTAGTGACATAATGCCCCATTGACGACCCACCAATATTAAAAACTGTCTTATTTAATAATCATTACCCTTTTGAACAAAAAATCCGATTACGCAGTGTAATTTGGTTTTGGCTGCGCACATGTAAAACGCGCACAAGGAAAAAAAGAAAGACACCATTTTGAAAACGGCGGCGAAAACGAAGAACAAAAGGGGAACGAAAACGAAAACACTGGCGACGAGCTGGGCGAGCTGTGCGAGATTGGAAACAACGGGACTGGGAGTGACAAAGCGACAAGCAGTGTCGTATAGGGAATGCAAAAAAGGGTCGATCAATTCCACGGTTGGGTATGGTCGGCGTGTAGCTTTCGGGGACAATAAATGAATAATAATAAAACGGATTAAAAATAAATAAATTCATAAAAAATAAATAAATTAATATTAATAAAAACAAAAATATATTTCAACTAAATTATTAATAATAAAAATAAAAAAATACAATAAATTAATAATAATAAAAACGGAAGGTAATAAAATAATGTATGGACACAAGTAAGCGTAAGAATCCCAGAGTAGGAAGCAGGTGGGTCTACCAGCTCCGAAGGGAAGAGTTAGAAACGATTGTCATGGAGTTCGGGTTGGAGAAGGACGGCAAGGTGGATGAGATGCGCAGACGCCTGGCCGCCTTTATAAAAGACAGCGAACATAGCGCCGAATTATGGGCGCGCCTGGCCGAGATGGATACCCGGTGCGCCAAAGCCCCGGATCCCCTGGTCAACCGTGACCTGGACGACTCCGGACTACGGATGCGCCATAAATCGGAAGGAGACATAAGCGTCCTGTTGGATCGCGTATCGATGGTTGAGCGGACCCCCTGGCATTTTTAGAGTCCCTTGAGGAGCGGGCCATCTCATACGGCATCAGTTTGAAGTGTTCACGGATAAAGCCGCTGGTTTGTTACTAGTCGCCTCCGAGGCCCGACATGAGCTTTGTTGAGGACGGAAATCCTGGAATTCTTCCTGCCGCTCCGATATTTTGAGAACATGGAGGATCAGATCAGAAGAAGATTTTAAAGACTTTCTGAACGACTTGAGGGCCCTCATGCATCACGTGGGATATTATGCAGACAGAGAGCTTCATAGGGTGTATGAGAATGCCGCGCTGGAGTACCGGCTATACATTCACTGGAGTGATTTCGAAAACGAGAAGGTGAGGAGGACGATACAGGAGGATGGATACGCGGCTCAACAAATTCGATATGCTCCAGTGCAGACCCCTCCAGAATATACGAAGGCTAGTTAAAATCTGGGGCTAACATCCAATCCTTTTCGGGCTACCCGGAACGGGGCGAAAAAGCGACCCATAGGATGAGCGGGCAAGGAGATGCGCCGTCATTCGACGTGCGGCGCGTATGTTTTAGGTGCGCGCGCGAAGGACACTTCGTCAAGGTCTGTATTAATCCGCGCATGGATTTTTGCCAGCAGTGCGGCAAGAAAGGTATCAACACGCTGGAATGTTGCCAAAGGGGCAACAGGGGAAACGGGTAGAGGCGTCATCCAGGCCGGGATCGGGTAGACGCCAGCGCGCCTACAACCCGAAGTTAGATGGCCCGTTGGGTGTCGAGGGCGGCCGAATCGTAGCGACAGCAGATGTCGGGAATGGCAAACTGTGGGCAACGATCGATACGTACGCTACTTTTAGTTTCGTGAGCAAGGAGTGTGCACAAAGGATGGCAAAGGGCGGAGAAATGCAGGAGACCCAAACGCGAAAACGGCAAGCGGATGGATCGTCCCTGGAGGTTAAGTTAAATGTCAGATTATCAGGACGTCAAGTGGAGATGTCGCTGCTAGTTATGGTTTCCATGCTGGATCAGATGATCCTGGGCATGGATTTTTTGTGCGCAATATGCACGAGAATACGTTGCCGGCACTTAGGTTGGCGGCGAAGAAGGCTCCGGTTCTTGGAGACGGGACGCCCAAGGCCGCCAAGAAATTGTCAAACAGCGACCCATAAGGGAGTAAGGACGCTTCCGCAGCATGCAGACTCCAAAGGGAGAACTGGCGTAATGGCCTTAAAAGCGAGCTCGGAGAGAGGCAAGAAAGGCATATCGGTGGTCGGCAAAGGTACGGCTCCAGCGCCAGCAAAGCCTCAGGGTGATGAGGCGATGCTGGATCAGGGGAACGGCTACGATCAGGGGATGTCAGAGCGTGAAACGTGGGTAGGTCGGTCACGGCAAGTTGGGTTGGCTGAGCCAATCAGCTCCAAGGACAAGCGGTTCAACTGCCACGGTCGAGTCGGATATATAAGCGAAAAGTTGTTCCTGTCTGACAGCCCCGGCAGAGCCGTTAGCTACACTGCCCCCAGGCAAGAAGTTTGGGAGCGAGGACGCAACAGGATCAACGGACCTAGAACCGAAGTTGCAGAAGTTTTTAGAGGAGAAGTTGGCCTTGTTCGACGGGCTTAAAGGGGTGTCTCATATAGCTGAGTACCGGATCATTATGAAGGATAATAAGCTGTTGAAGCAGCGTTACTATCCCAAGAGCCCGGCGATGCAGAGGGTGATCGATGACCAGGTCGAGGACCTAATACAGACCGGATATCGAGCCCTCCCGAAGGCCGCCCCATCGTTTTGGTGAAAAATTGAATGCGCATTCGCAGACGGACACTTTTCCGGTTCCTCGGATCAATCATATTCTGGAGCGCCTGAGGCACGCCTGAGGCACATTTCGACGGAGGATTTGAAGCAAGGGTATTAACAGATCCCAATGGCGGAGGACAGTCAGCAGTATACGGCATTCACGGTACCAGGGCGGGAATCCGTAATCTGAAGGCAACAATGAACTTTAAAGAGTTTTGCCAGAGCCTAGGGATGGTATCCTGGTACCGTGGCTTCGTACCGAACTTTGCCTCAGTTGTGCAACCAATGCCCAACCTGTTGAAGAAAGGACGGAAATGGTCATGGGACCCGGAGCAGCAGGAGGCTCTCGACCTAGGGAAAGATAGTTTAACGGCGGATCGGCATAAGGAGATCTTTGATCTCGCCCGTGGTAACATGGAGCGTGCGTCTCTTGAACGGAGCCGGCACTACAACTTGCGTCGACAAGAGTGCCCTCAACTCCCAACTCCTAGTGTCTAAGGCCGCCGAAGGATTTGCTGCTAAATTGGCACCGAAGTATAACGGCCCCTACCGAGTGACGAAGTTCATCTCACCCAACATCGTCCGGTTGGCAAGAAGAAGAGAAGGGGAACGACAGACGAGTCGCGTGAATATTGCCCAGCTTAAGCAATATTTTTCGGAACCGGAAAAGAATTGTACTAACGCATAAGTATAACTAACCGCCCTGACATAACCCAATAGTAGAAGATTTGAGAAGTTCACAATTTTTCGATTTCAGAGAAAAGAGATGGCAGACGTCATCGTAATCAGTGAAGAGGAGGACGACGATAGGGAGAGGGAGTACTACGTCAGAGACGCGCTGGATTAGACAGATGGCACCGACGACGCGGATGACACTGACATCAACCCGGGATGCAGTCGTGATCATGGCCACGAACCAAGGTTCCGGAGGGACCCATGCCATGCCCATCCAAGATCGTCCGGATCGGGGATCGTCCCGGAAACGGTCGTAATCGGGACGCCCGAAAGCCAAGCGAACCGACTAGATCACGGCAATGTCCAGTCGATCGTCTGCCAACGGGCACCGAAGCAAGTCTGCACCGTCCCAGAAACGGGAACAGTCGAAGCGACGCCACCTGAACGTGGACTTGCCGCGGAAACGGAGCCCATCGTCAAGGCGATCAAAAACCCCCGGCTAGAGGAAGCGGGACAAGTCCGCATACACCACACGCAGCAGAAGAGACACGACAGCGAAGGGCGAGAATGCTCAATCTGAGCCAGCACAGGTAGGAAATTCTGCCTTCCGCCGAGGAGCTGGTAGGCAATGGGCTGCCCAAACTAGACGGTACGTCGGCATAGACGAGGACTAATGAGGAATCTCCTCTTTCTTTGGTACCCATAGGACCACCGTGCATCTGTCGCCATTACTACCTTGGGGGCTTAATATACGACGACGTCGACCTCATCCTCGACGGGTGGGACGTAGAGCTGACGGAGGCCAGTAGGGATCCCGCCCCCGGACTGGCATGAGGAAATGGAGTCGGCACCGGAGCCCGTCTGAGTGGATCGGCTCCCTCCCGCCACAATTGATATTTGTAGTCCTAAGTTTGTAGCAGATAAGTTTGTAGTCTTACGTTTGTAGCAGATAAGTGGTTATGGTTGTAGAAGTAAGTTTGCACAAAGAGCGCTAACAGAGCTTAGGTTTAACAGCCAAGAAGTGGCATAGCAGGCAGCAAGAGGCTGGGCTGCAGGCTCGCGATCAGCTGCTAAAGCTCCCCTCAAGCGAGAGAGCCGCTTTGAGGTGAAGAGCGAAAGCTGAGGGGAGTTGAGTAGTTGAGGCCAGCCGCAGCCGCAGCCTAGTAAAAGCATGAGTTAATAATTAGTGTGACAAAAGAGTTTTTGTGCCCGACTGCCGAGGAGAGCAGACGTGTGAGAAATTAAGGGTCCAGCTGTCAAGGAAGACAGAATCGGGAGTGACAAAGAGAAAAAGCTTGGAGTCGAAGAAGAGGAAGAGTGCAGCCAGCAGAAAAGGAGGGCGTCCCTGGCCGGACTGCGATTTGTACCCCGGCGTACTACTTTACAATTGGCGCCCAAGCAGGGTCACTGGGGCTCATTAGTGATATAAAGTCCAATTGACGACCCACCAATATTAAAAACTGTCTTATATAATAAACATTACCCTTTTGAACAAAAAATCAGATCACGCGCGAAGCAGGGGCAAAATTGTTGTTACACAGTGTAATTTGGATTTGGCTGCGCACATGTTAAACGCAATAAAGTAGGTAACGGCACACTGGCGACGAGCTGTGCAGGCTTCGCGACTGCGCCTCTCACATGAGCGATTAGAAACAACTGGACTGGGAGTGCCAAAGCGACAAGCAGTATTGTATAGGGTAGGCAAAATAGGATCGATCGATTCCACGGTTGGGTATGGTCGGCGTGTAGTTTTCGGGGACAATAAATTACTAATAATAAAACGGATAAAAACTAAATAAATTCATTAAAAATAAATAAATTAATATCAATAATATTAACAAAAATAGATTTTAACTAAATTGATAATAATAAAAATAAAAAAATACAATAAATTAACAATAATAAAAACGGAAGGTAATAAAATAATTTATGGACCCAAGTAAGCGTAAGAATCGCAGAGTAGGAATCAGGTGGGCCTACCAGCTCCGAAGGGAAGAGTTAGAAACGATTGTCATGGAGTTCGGGTTGCAGAAGGAAGGCAAGGTGGAAAAGATGCGCAGACGCCTGGCCGCCTTTATAAAAAACAGCGAACATAGCGCCGACTTATGGGCGCGCCTGGCCGAGATGGAAACCCGGTTCGCCAAAGTCCCGGATCCCCTGGTCAAACGCGACCTGGCCGACTCCGGACTACGGATGCGCGATAAATCGGAGGAAGACATTAGCGTCCTGTTCGAGCGGCACCGAAATGGCGTGGAGGTTTTCAAATTGGACGTTCCTACGATGCGTTTCGATGGCCGATCGGACTCCCTGGCATTTGTAGAGTCCCTTGAGGAGCGGGCCATCTCATACGGCATCAGTTTGAAGTGTTGACGGACATTGTCGCTGGTTTGTGGTAATAATCGGCTCCGAGGCGCGACATAGGCTTTGTTCAGGGCGGAAATCGTGGAATTCTTCCTGCCGCTCCGATATTTTGAGAACCTGGAGGATCAGATAACGAGCCGTCGTCAGCGAGCTGGAGAAGATTTCAAAGACTTACTGCTCGACTTGAGGGCCCTCATGCATCACGCAAGATATGATGCAGCCGGAGAGCTTCATAGGGTGTATGATAATGCTGCGCTGGACATTCGCCGGAGCGATTTCGAATACGAGAGCAACAAATTCGATATGCTCCAGTGCAGACCCCTCCAGAATATACGAAGGCTAGTTAAAGTCTGGGGCTAACCTCCAATCCTTTTCGGGATACCCGGCAACCGGCGCCCGCGGCACTGGTTTTTGAAGTAATCCCGAATCCGGCACGGGGCGAAAAAGCGACCCACAGGATGAGCGGGCAAGGAGATGCGTCGTCATTCGACGTGCGGCGCGTATGTTTTAGGTGCGCGCGCGAAGGACACTTCGTCAAGGTCTGTAATAGTCCGCGCATGGATTTTTGCCAGCACTGCGGCAGGAAAGGTATCAACACGCAGGAATGTTGCCAAAGGGGCAACAGGGGAAACGGGTAGAGGCGTCATCCAGGCCGGGATCGGGTAGACGCCAGCGCGCCTACAACCCGAAGTTTGATGGCCCGTTGGGTGTCGAGGGCGGCCGAATAGTAGCGACAGTAGAGGTCGGGAATGGAAAATTTTCGGCCACGATCGATACGTACGCTACTTGGAGTTTCGTGAGCAAGGAGTGTGCACAAAGGATGGCAAAGGGCGGAGAAATGCAGGAGACCCAAACGCGGATACGGCTGGCGGAAGGATCGTCCCTGGAGGTTAACTTAAATGTCGAATTAGCAGGACGTCATGCTGGATCAGATGATCCTAGGCATGTATTTTTTGTGCGCCATCGGCACGAGAATATTTTGCGGGCACGCAGCATTAAGGTTGGCGGCGAGGAAGGCTCCGGTTAAGGTTGACAGGACGCACAAGACCGCCAAGAAGTTGTCAGACGGCGAACCCCGAGGGTGTAGGGACGCCTTCGCAGCATGCAGACTCCAAAAGGAATATTGGCGTGATGTCCACAAAAGCGAGCTCGGAGAGAGACAAGAAAGGCATATCGGTGGTCGGCAAAGGGGCGGCTCCAGCGTCAGCAAATCCTCAGGGTGATGAGGGAAGGCTGAATCAGGGGAACCGCCAGCGGCTACGATCACGGGATGTCAGAGCGTGAAACGTGGGTAGGTCGGTCACGGCAAGTTGGGTTGGCTGAGCCAATCTGCTCCAAGGACAAGCGGTTCAACTGCCACGGCCGAGTCGGATATATAAACGAGAAGTTGTTCCTGTCTGACAGCCCTTGCAGAGCCGTTAGCTACACTGCCCCCAGGCAAGAAGTTTGGGAGCGAGGATGCAACAGGATCAACGGACCTAGAACCGGAGTTGCAGAAGTTTTTAGAGGAGAAGTTGGCCTTGTTCGACGGGCTTAAAGGGGTGTCTCATATAGCTGAGTACTGGATCATTATGAAGGATAATAAGCTGTTGAAGCAGCGTTACTATCCCAAGAGCCCGGCGATGCAGAGGGTGATCGATGACCAGGTCGAGGACCTAATACAGACCGGATATCGAGCCCTCCCGAAGGCCGCCCCATCGTTTTGGTGAAAAATTGAATGCGCATTCGCAGACGGACACTTTTCCGGTTCCTCGGATCAATCATATTCTGGAGCGCCTGAGGCACGTCTGAGGCACATTTCGACGGAGGATTTGAAGCAAGGGTATTAACAGATCCCAATGGCGGAGGACAGTCAGCAGTATACGGCATTCACGGTACCAGGGCGGGAATCCGTAATCTGAAGGCAACAATGAACTTTAAAGAGTTTCGCCAGAGCGTAGGGATGGTATCCTGGTACCGTCGCTTCGTACCGAACTTTGCCTCAGTTGTGCAACCAATGCCCAACCTGTTGAAGAAAGGACGGAAATGGTCATGGGACCCGGAGCAGCAGGAGGCTCTCGACCTAGGGAAAGATAGTTTAACGACCGCCTCGATTCCCGCATGTCCCGATTTCTCGGTCAAGATCGCGCTGCAAACGGACGCAAGCGATTACGGCCTGAGTGCAATTCTGACGCAGACTATCGAAGTCGAGTTGGGATGAGTTGCTCCCGAAAATTTCATTGACAGTGAACTCGAGTATCACGGATTTTACCGGATACTCTCCGATGCTTCTAGTTTCCAGGGGAGGGAGCCCCGCCTCCCGCCGCACTAAACGTCGAGTTGACGCCAGGATCTGCAAGCATTGCCCAACAACCGCAGAAGGCGGATCGGCATAAGGAGATCTTTGATCTCGCCCGTGGCAACATGGAGCGCGCGTCTCTTGAACGGAGCCGGCACTACAACTTGCGTCGACAAGAGTGCCCTCAACTCCCAACTCCTAGTGTCTAAGGCCGCCGAAGGATTTGCTGCTAAATTGGCACCGAAGTATAACGGCCCCTACCGAGTGACGAAGTTCATCTCACCCAACATCGTCCGGTTGGCAAGAAGAAGAGAAGGGGAACGACAGACGAGTCGCGTGAATATTGCCCAGCTTAAGCAATATTTTTCGGAACCGGAAAAGAATTGTACTAACGCATAAGTACTAATATAATACTAAGAATTGTACTAACGGTTAGTTAACCGCCCTGACATAACCCAATAGTAGAAGATTTGAGAAGTTCACAATTTTTCGATTTCAGAGAAAAGAGATGGCAGACGTCATCGTAATCAGTGAAGAGGAGGCCGACGATAGGGAGAGGGAGTACTACGTCGGAGACGCGCTGGATTAGACAGATGGCACCGACGACTCGGATGACACTGACATCAACCCGGGATGCAGTCGTGAGGATCATGGCCACGAACCAAGGTTCCGGAGGGACCCATGCCATGCCCATCCAAGATCGTCCGGATCGGGGATCGTCCCGGAAACGGTCGTAATCGGGACGCCCGAAAGCCAAGCGAACCGACTAGATCACGGCAATGTCCAGTCGATCGCCTGCCAACGGGCACCGAAGCAAGTCTGCACCGTCCCAGAAACGGGAACAGTCGTCGGCAGTCCGTCCAAGGGCCGAGCAAGCCAGCAAACGCGCGGTAACGACGCGACGCCACCTGAACGTGGACTTGCCGCGGAAACGGATCCCATCGTCGACGCGATCAAAAACCCCCGGCTAGAGGAAGCGGGGCAATTTGGCATACACCACACGCTGCAGAAAAGACGCAAAGGGCAAAGGAGGATCGGCCGCCGACGGACAACAGAATGCGGTCCCCCCGTAGTTCGTGCCATCGATCACGCCATGCGTCCGCGGCTAAGCGCTCTAATGAGGAATCTCCTCTTTCTTGGGTACCCATAGGACCACCGTCCCCCTGGAGGAGCTCCTGTCGCCATTACTACCTCGGGGGCAAGATTAATATTCGACGACGTCGACCTCATCCTTGACGGGTGGGACGTAAAGCTGACGGAGGCCGGCAGGGAGCCCGCCGCCGGACTGGCGGGAGGAAATGGAATCGGCGCAGTCAGCACAGGAGCCCGTCTGAGCGGATCGGGTCACTCTCGCCCACAATTGAAATTTGTAGTCCTTAGTTTGTAGCAGATAAGTTTGTAGTCTTAAGTCTGTAGCACATACATTTCTAGTCTTATGTTTGTAGAAGTAAGTTTGTAGAAGTAAGGCACAAAGAGCGCTAACGAGTTTGGGTTTAACAGCCTAGAAGTTGCATAGCAGGCAGCTAGAAGCTGGGCTTCAGGCTCGCGATCAGCTGCTAAAGCTCCCCTCAAGCGAGAGAGCCGCTTTGTGGTGATGAGCGAAAGCTGAGGGGAAGTTGAGTAGTTAAGGCCAGCCGCAGCCTAGCAGAAGCGTGAGTAAATAATTTGTGTAAGACTGATGAGGTGAGCAGAAGTTTAAAAAAAATTAGTGTCCGATTGCCGAGGAGAGCAGACGTACAAAAGAGTTTTTGTGCCCGACTGCCGAAGAGAGCAGACGTGTGAGAAATTAAGGGTCCAGCTGTCAAGGAAGACAGAATCGGGAGTGACAAAGAGAAAAAGCTTGGAGTCGAAGAAGAGGAAGAGTGCAGCCAGCAGAAAAGGAGGGCGTCTTGCGGAAAGAAGGTAAGCTAAACTAATTTAAGTTAAACCGAATTCTGGAATAAATATTGTACTGAGTATTGAATTTGTATCGTCTTTTTATCGTTAATATCTGCTACGGCCGTCGCCGGTTGTGCAATATAATTCTTTGGATTATTGATAGCTGAGAATAGATTCGGCGAGTGACAGTGGTTTTTGCCTGGTCTGATAGACGCAACGCGTGATCGAGCGGCCGTGGTTCTTTCAGGGCACTATAGGCAGGTTGCGTGCGTGGCTTTTGCGAGGCACTATTAAATTAGGGATGTCGGCGTGAGGAACAGAGTTCGGGGCTATTGGTTTATTTGGTTTCTGCCCAGTCGTTCAGTGTCTGAGCGACTTACAAATATTCTTGTAAATGTCCCTGGCCGGACTGAGATTTGTACCCCGGCCAAGGAACTACTTTACATTGAAATTTGAACAAAAAATCCGATCACGCGCGAAGCAGGGGCCAACATTTTTGTTACGCAGTGTAATTTGGCTTAGGCTGCGCACATGTAAAACGCGCACGAAGAAAAAAAGAGAGACATAACGGGGAATTCTGCGCACAGCGAACGGCGCACCTTTTTAAAACCGGCGGCGAGAACGAAGAACAAAAGGGGAACGAAAAACTAACGCCGGCTTGTGTGCAATAAAGTAGGTAACGGCACACTGACGACGAGCTGTGCAGTCGTCGCGACTGCGTTTCTCAAATGAGCGTCGAGATTGGAAACAACGGGACTTGGAGTGACAAAGCGACAAGCAGTGTCGTATAGGGTATGCAAAAAAGGGTCGATCGATTCCACGGTTGGGTATGGTCAGCGTGTAGTTTTCGGGGACAATAAATTAATAATAATAAAACGGATTAAAAATAAATAAATTCATTAAAAATAAATAAATTAATATTAATAAAAACAAAAATATATTTTAACTAAATTAATAATAATAAAAATAAAAAAATACAATAAATTAATAATAATAAAAACGGAAGGTAATAAAATAATTTATGGACCCAAGTAAGCGTAAGAATCCCAGAGTAGGAACCAGGTGGGCCTACCAGCTCCGAAGGGAAGACTTGGAAACGATTGTCATGGAGTTCGGGTTGGAGAAGGACGGCAAGGTGGAAGAGATGCACCTGGCCGGCTTTATAAAAGACAGCGAACATAGCGACGATTTATGGGCGCGCCTGGCCGAGATGGAAACCCGGTTCGCCAAAGTCCCGGATCCCCTGGTAAAACGCAACCTGGCCGACTCCGGACTACGGATGCGCCATAAATCGGAGGGAGACATAAGCGTCCTGTTCGATCGGCACCGACCTGGCATGGAGGTTTTCAGATTGGACGTTCCTAGGATGCGTTTCGATGGCCGAGTGGACCCCCTGGCATTTGTAGAGTCCCTTGAGGAGCGGGCGCCATCTCATACGGCATCAGTTTGAAGTGTTCACGGACAAAGCCGCTGGTTTGTTACTAGTCGGCTCCGAGGCGCGACATAGGCTTTGTTCAGGGCGGAAATCGTGGAATTCTTCCTGCCGCTCCGATATTTTGAGAACCTGGAGGATCAGATAAAGAGCCGTCGTCAGCGAGCTGGAGAAGATTTCAAAGACTTACTGCTCGACTTGAGGGCCCTCATGCATCACGCAAGATATGATTCAGCCGGAGAGCTTCATAGGGTGTATGATAATGCTGCGCTGGACGTTCGCCGGAGCGATTTCGAATACGAGAAGGTGAGGAGGCAGACTCAGGAGGATGGATACGAGGCCCAACAAATTCGATATGCTGCAGTGCAGATCCCTCCAGAATATACGAAAGCTAGTTAAAGTCTGGGGCTAACCTCCAATCCTTTTCGGGATACCCGGCAACCGGCGCCCGCGGCACTGGTTTTTGAAGTAATCCCGAATCCGGCACGGGGCGAAAAAGCGACCCACAGGATGAGCGGGCAAGGAGATGCGTCGTCATTCGACGTGCAGCGCGTATGTTTTAGGATCGCGCGCGAAGGACACTTCGTCAAGGTCTGTAATAATCCGCGCATGGATTTTTGCCAACACTGCGGCAGGAAAGGTATCAACACGCAGGAATGTTGCCAAAGGGGCAACAGGGGAAACGGGTAGAGGCGTCATCCAGGCCGGGATCGGGTAGACGCCAGCGCGCCTACAACCCGAAGTTAGATGGCCCGTTGGGTGTCGAGGGCGGCCGAATAGTAGCGACAGTAGAGGTCGGGAATGGAAAGTTTTCGGCCACGATCGATACGTACGCTACTTGGAGTTTCGTGAGCAAGGAGTGTGCACAAAGGATGGCAAAGGGCGGAGAAATGCAGGAGACCCAAACGCGGATACGGCTGGCGAAAGGATCGTCCCTGGAGGTTAAGTTAAATGTCGGATTAGCAGGACGTCATGCTGGATCAGATGATCCTAGGCATGTATTTTTTGTGCGCCATCGGTACGAGAAAACTTTGCGGGCACGCAGCATTAAGGTTGGCGGCGAGGAACGCTCCGGTTAAGGTTGACGGGACGCACAAGACCGCCAAGAAGTTGTCAGACGGCGACCCCCGAGGGTGTAGGGACGCCTTCGCAGCATGCAGACTCCAAAAGGAATATTGGCGTGATGTCCACAAAAGCGAGCTTGGAGAGAGACAAGAAAGGCATATCGGTGGTCGTCAAAGGGGCGGCTCCAGCGCCAGCAAATCCTCAGGGTGATGAGGCAAGGCTGAATCAGGGGAACCGCCAGCGGCTACGATCACGGGATGTCAGAGCGTGAAACGTGGGTAGGTCGGTCACGGCAAGTTGGGTTGGCTGAGCCAATCAGCTCCAAGGACAAGCGGTTTAACTGCCACGGCCGAGTCGGATGTATAAGCGAGAAGTTGTTCCTGTCTGACAGCCCCGGCAGAGCCGTTAGCTACACTGCCCCCAGGCAAGAACTTTGGGAGCGAGGAGTTGCTGAAGTTTTTAGAGGAGAAGTTGGCCTTGTTCGACGGGCTTAAAGGGGTGTCTCATATAGCTGAGTACTGGATCATTATGAAGGATAATAAGCTGTTGAAGCAGCGTTACTATCCCAAGAGCCCGGCGATGCAGAGGGTGATCGATGACCAGGTCGAGGACCTAATACAGACCGGATATCGAGCCCTCCCGAAGGCCACCCCATCGTTTTGGTGAAAAAAAAGACGGGCGAGTGGCGTATGTGCGTGGCCTACAGGCAATTGAATGCGCATTCGCAGACTGACACTTTTCCGGTTCCTCGGATCAATCATATTCTGGAGCGCCTGAGGCACGCCTGAGGCACATTTCGACGGAGGATTTGAAGCAAGGGTATTGACAGATCCCAATGGCGGAGGACAGTCTGCAGTATACGGCATTCACGGTACCAGGGCGGGAATCCGTAATCTGAAGGCAACAATGAACTTTAAGGAGTTTCGCCAGAGCCTAGGGATGGTATCCTGGTACCGTCGCTTCGTACCGAACTTTGCCTCAGTTGTACAACCAATGCCCAACCTGTTGAAGAAAGGACGGAAATAGTCATGGGACCCGGAGCAGCAGGAGGCTCTCGACCTAGGGAAAGATAGTTTAACGACCGCCTCGATTCTCGCATGTCCCGATTTCTCGGTCAAGTTCGCGCTGCAAACGGACGCAAGCGATTACGGCCTGAGTGCAATTCTGACGCAGACTATCGAAGTCGAGTTGGGATGAGTTGCTCCCGAAAATTTCATTGACAGTGAACTCGAGTATCGCGGATTTTACCGGATACTCTCCGATGTTTCTAGTTTCCAGGGGAGGGAGCCCCGCCTCCCGCCGCACTATACGTCGAGTTGACGCCAGGATCTGCAAGCATTGCCCAACAACCGCAGGAGAAGGCGGATCGGCATAAGGAGATCTTTGATCTCACCCGTGGCAACATGGAGCGCGCGTCTCTCGAACGGAGCCGGCACTACAACTTGCGTCGACGAGAGTGTCCTCAACTCCCAACTCCTAGTGTCTAAGGCCGCCGAAGGATTTGCTGCTAAATTGGCACCGAAGTATGACGGCCTCTACCGAGTGACGAAGTTCAGCTCACCCAACATCGTCTGGTTGGCAAGAAGAAGAGAAGGGGAACGACAGACGAGTCGCGTGAATATTGCCCAGCTTAAGCAATATTATCAGGAACCGGAAAAGAATTGATGGTCGTGTCCCCGACGCGCCACCTTGTACTAACGCATAAGTATAACTAACCACCCTGACATAACCCAATAGTAGAAGATTTGAGAAGTTCACAATTTTTCGATTTCAGAGAAAAGAGATGGCAGACGTCATCGTAATCAGTGAAGAGGAGGCCGACGATAGGGAGAGGGAGTACTACGTCGGAGACGCGCTGGATTAGACAGATGGCACCGACGACTCGGATGACACTGACATCAACCCGGGATGCAGTCGTGAGGGTCATGGCCACGAACCAAGGTTCCGGCGGGACCCATGCCATGCCCATCCAAGATCGTCCGGTTCGGGGATCGTCCTGGAAACGGTCGTCATCGGGACGCCCGAAAACCAAGCGAACCGACTAGATCACGGCGATGTCCAGTCGATTGTCTGCCAAAGGGCACCGAAGCAAGTCTGCACCGTCCCAGAAACGGGAACGGTCGAGGGGATCAAAAACCCCCGGCTAGAGGAAGTGGGGCAATTCCGCTTACACCACACGCTGCAGAAGAGTCGCGACAGCAAAGGGCGAGGAGGATCGGCCGCCGACGGACAACAGAATGCGGTCCCCCCGTAGTTCGTGCCATCGATCACGCCATGCATCCGCGGCTAAGCGCTCAATCTGAGCCAGCACAGGCAGGAACGTTTGCTTTCCGCCGAGGAACTGGTAGGCAACGGCCTGCTCAAACTAGACGGAACGTCGGCACAGATGAGGACTAATGAGGAATCTCCTCTTTCCTCGACGGGTGGGACGTAAAGCTGACGGAGGCCGGCAGGGATCCCGCCGCCGGACTGGCGGGAGGAAATGGAATCGGCGCAGTCGGCACAGGAGCCCGTCTGAGCGGATCGGGTCTCTCTCGCCCACAATTGAAATTTGTAGTCCTTAGTTTGTAGCAGATAAGTTTGTAGTCTTAAGTCTGTAGCACATACATTTCTAGTCTTATGTTTGTAGAAGTAAGTTTGTAGAAGTAAGGCACAAAGAGCGCTAACGAGTTTAGGTTTAACAGCCTAGAAGTTGCATAGCAGGCAGCTAGAAGCTGGGCTTCAGGCTCGCGATCACCTGCTAAAGCTCCCCTCAAGCGAGAGAGCCGCTTTGTGGTGATGAGCGAAAGCTGAGGAGAAGTTGAGTAGTTAAGGCCAGCCGCAGCCTAGCAGAAGCGTGAGTAAATAATTAGTGTAAGACTGATGAGGAGAGCAGAAGTTTAAACAAAATTAGTGTCCGATTGCCGAGGAGAGCAGACGTACAAAAGAGTTTTTGTGCCCGACTGCCGAGGAGAGCAGACGTGTGAGAAATTAAGGGTCCAGCTGTCAAGGAAGACAGAATCGGGAGTGACAAAGAGAAAAAGCTTGGAGTCGAAGAAGAGGAAGAGTGCAGCCAGCAGAAAAGCAGGGCGTCTTGCGGAGAGAAGGTAAGCTAAACTAATTTAAGTTGAACCGTATTCTGGAATAAAGATTGTACTGAGTATTTAAATTGTATCGTCTTGTTAATATCTGCCACGACCATCGCTGGTTGTGCAATATAATTCTTTGGATTAGCGATCGCTGAGAATAGATTCGGCGAGTGACAGTGGTTTTTTCAGAGTCCGATGTACACAACGCGTGATTACTTTCGCCGGGTACTAACAGGTAGCGTGCGGCCGTGGTTCTTCGCCGAATTGATGCAAACTGCACTCAATACGGCCATAAGATTTTGCACAGATGTGGGTCTCAAGATCAAACCACAGAAGGCGATTATCGTTACCTCCAAGAAACGGTACAGCATCGATGTCGGACAGCTCTATATCGGTGGGACACTCGTCGAGCTCTCCAGTGAGGTCAAATATCTCGATGTACATCTGGATAAGAGACTTAAGTGGAACTTGCACTTAATCAAAACGTTGACCAAAGGTACTCATGCCATGTGCGCATGTCGTCGGCTCCTCGGTAAAACGTGGGGCTTAGACTCCAAAGTCATCAGATGGCTTTACATTAGTTTTTTGTTCCATTTGTGAACTACTGCAGAGAAGTTCAGGAGGACCCAACACCAAAATCCCGATTGCAATGGGTATCTAGCCCAGTGTTTTTTAATCTGACATCCACGCCATTGAGTCCTGCTGCAGACATATCCTTGACAAGGGGATACGAGGAGTCACCTTAAATATCTTTTCAGATAGACAAGCAGCCATTCAGCCTCATGGAGGACTACCTCGTGACTGATTGCGGATTGCTGGAATTGTCACCAGCAACTCTCACATAGAAACCGGGTCATACTTTGTTGGGTCCCAGGACATTCCGGAATTTCAGGCAACGAAGTTATGGACGGGCTAGCTATTGCCGGTTCCGCAACCCCCCTTCTTGGACCTGAACCCTTTTGTGGGTTAAGCTGGGCCTCTACCCAAAAACATGATAGAGGAATGGTCAAAGAAGGAGACGGAAATTTACTGTTCAACGAGACCTGGGTTACGACAAGCAAAAGAGCTGGTCAGCCCACATATAGGTAGAAAGACCAAAAATCTTTCAAGGGTGGAACTACGGCTCTTGGTGTCCTATCTCACGGGATACCACACAGTCAAGTATCACCTCCAGAGTGGATGACGAGACAACAAATCACGTTTTATGTGATTGCCCAGCCATTATTTGGAGTAGGAGAAAGTATCTATGCAGGGAACTTGTTACTCCAGCACATATCAGAAACTTTCGACAAGGGATCCTTCATAAGGGAGGCAGAGCGTCTCTTGTCCCCATAGGGAGCCCCATGGCACAACAGACCGCCCTTCGGTCGCTGTGCCACTAAAATCTCTGTTGTGAGACTCCCTTACAAATAATAATAATAATAATAATAATAATAATAATAATAATAATAATAATAATAATAATAATAATAATAATAATAATAATAATAATAATAATAATAATAATAATAATAATAATAATAATAATAATAATAATAATAATAATAATAATAATAATAATAATAATAATAATAATAATAATAATAATAATAATAATAAAAATAATAATAATATCATGCACACACTAAAAACTAATTAAATAATTTAAATATTAAATTCATACACACTCACATTGCACACATTAAAAATACTTACCTATCTCGCACTCACACACACAAATATTTAGATTGCTCTGTGCTTCTAATATTATATCGCATATATATTCAATATTTATATATATTTATTTATTAAAAAAGAAAGACGTCTTAATTTAAATATAAGGTCTAATTTTTGCGCCCAGCGCCCCGCCCAATCGAATTTATTTAAATATTTCTTTTTGGACCCGTTTTTGCCCTTGCTGTCTCCCAAATACTCGAGTGTTATGTGTCGCAGTACTTATAGTACTTACTTACGTACTGTCTTACTCACATTTCGCCGTGCCCTGGGGGAGAATATGTTCTTTCTGTTATTAGTTTTAATTAAAGGTCCTAAGCCATATTAATTTATAGGGAAATACATGTTTACCGCTTAGCATTTATATCAAAAATTATGGTATAAGTTTTCTTTGTTGGTGCTGATTTAAAATTTCAGGAGTTGGCCGGACCTTATACGGACAACTCAAGGTGGGGATGTCATCGTCCAGGTAAGCAATAACTCCTGTTTGCCTAAAGATTTTGCCTAGTGTCTGTCCGTTTTTAAACTTACGCGCGCAAGTACGAAATTCGAATTAAATAAAAATATGTAAATAATATTTTTAAGCGACTCGTGCATATATCGGGGGTTAAACTCATCTCTGAGGAAACCGTTGACTAGCCGACAAATCGATAAATGTACTGCGATGTGAAGTCAAAAAATAACAAATTTATAATTTCGTCAACTGACTTTGATTAAATTGTTATTTGATTGTCACTTTTGGTACACAATTAGCTGTTTCATACAAAATCAAAACAAAGCGGCAGAGTGACCATTCTGCTATCAGAAAGTTATCTGCGAACACAGATATTCAAAGTGAAATCAGAACCGAAGCTGATTTAAAATATATATAATAAATATCATAAAATATACAGCAAAAACAAAATTTTAACATTATTTTGACAATTTTCATATAACATTAAAATTTTGATGAGTAAAATAAATCATTGGAATGTTTGTTTACGTTTTGCGGCACAACCTAAAATCAAAGTCAGCTGTCCGCGCCAAATTTCAAACAGAATAAATGTTTGACTAATACAAAATCTATTCCGTCAACTGATGATTTTAAAAGTGAATCAAAATCAGTTGACGCAATCCGTATATATAGTTATGCACAAAAAAACCGTCTCAATTTATTTAAGCTAATAATGAATGTCTAATTTCAGATTTTAAGATATGTATACTAAACATGGAAAATCTTGCAAAAACCAATTATCTCAGATATGTCGCATATAGGTGAGTACAAAGGTGACGGAAACTAAACATTTATCAAAATCGTAGGTGCCGCTTTCTTTTAAATCTCAAAATGTGCAATTGCAAATTTTTTTACCTGTAACTTTTCAACCTGCGTACTTAAAAACAAAAACGCCAACAAAATATAGAGCATACCTGTATTTCTATGGTTTGGAAACTGTGGGGGTGTCAAACTAGCGGGTTTTTTTCAAAAGTCGTAAAACAAAAGTTTCTTGGTTCATGATAGCGAACAAACACAAAGTTCTATTTAGTCATCTCAACGCTATCATACGCTAAAAGTTATACCGAAATGAACATCGACTTTTCGGAAACACACAAAAATGTATTTTCTTAATAACTATTGAATGAGTTATCGGATTTGAAAAGGTGAGGTACTATTCGACGCGGATTCGAAACGCAAACTTTTAATTGCCTGAACGAATTACTGAAAGCCCCTCACGGCCGCATCAGCTCCAAAAATTTAAAATTTTCCGAATCATTTACGCTACAAATTTCTGGAATCAGATGTGCTATCATATGTTGTACCATGTTTTTCTTCTAAACGATACCTTTCGATCGGTATTCGATATTTTTTTATTCGCGCGAATCCCGATGCTATGAGCAGCAACCCACCTCCCGCCCAACCGACCGAGGGGCGCAGTCGTATAACGTACGACTCGAGTCGCGAAGTACAAAACGAATACAAACTATCTACAATCTACTTGCAAAATAGCTTAGGAGTAAAGACTTAATACGAGGAAGGGTAGACTCCGAACTAATCGCTCTGTAATGTTTATTAAAATCATCATAAATGACGCGGAAGGGTTCATGCAGGGCATAGTTAGTTGCAACGGTTAAGTACTAAGGGCTTTAAATTACGTGTTAGTCTGGTTGGAACCGAGAAATTTAATTCGATTACGCCAGTAATTAAATTATGGACAGAGATTACGCTAAGCATAGTTCTCCGATTTGTTAGAGAAGGGAGATTTATCAACAAGAGCCTACATGGGTGTGATGGTAACCGAGTATCAGGATGCCAATTTAGCCCACTTAAGGGAAATAGGACAAATTTCTTTTGTACCGACTCAATTCGGTTCTGATGTACTGCGTATTGTGGTGACCATTCGCATGACCAAACTCGAAAATGGGACGGACAAGAGATATGAAAAGTGTCTTTGTCGCGTAAGGTTCATCAAACTCCTTGAACCATCTCTTGATGAATCCAAGAATAGTCATAGCCTTGTCGACTATGGTCGTAACTTGAGAGTCAAATTTAAGTTTGTGATTAAAAACGACGCCTAGGTCATTAATAACTTTATCGGTATTACTTACCTGTTCAAGCAGTATGCTACCTAGCTTGAGAGGAAACATTTGAGGAAATCTTCGATAAAAAGTAATTACCTTGCAATTAAAGCAATTCAGATTTAATAGGTTATCTTGACACCAAGACTCAAAGGCGTCAAGATCGGCTTTTAAGAGATTACACGAAGCCACATTTTTATATATAATGCATAACTTCACATCATCGCCATACATTAGCACACGGGAATGTGTAAGTACCGAAGAAAGGTCATAAATGAAAAGAGTAAAGAAAAGCGGACTAAGATGACTACCCTTGGGAACCCCAGATGTCACCCTGACACAGTTAGAATATGCATTTCTAAAAAGAACCCTTTGGAATCTATTTCTCAAAAACTCTGAAATCCAGTTAATAAGAATTACTGGGAAGCCGAATAAGCATAATTTGTGGAGTCAAAAGCCTTGTTGAAATCAGTATACATAACATCATTATGCATTTTGTTTTTGAAGCCATTAATTACCAGAGAAGAGAACTCTAGCAGGTTAGTGGTTATAGATCTACGTTTCATAAATCCATGCTGGGAAGGTGAAATAATTGAGCTGCATAAATGTTGCAGTTGAGATGTTATAATTCTCTCAAAAGCTATTGGAATTGCAGACAATTTGGAGATACCTCTATAACTTTCGACAACAGTATTTTTGCCTTTTTGATGCAGAGCAATGACAAAATATTCCTTCCAAATAGCAAAGAAAGATGAGGTGTCAAAAGGCAACTTAAAAAGTTTTAGGAAAGGCTTGTATAGTGTTTTTGCACAGTACCTGAACACAAAGGCAGGAACACCATCGGGACCAGGTGAAGGCACTGGTTTGCTTGTGTTAAGGTCACAAAGTATCGAACTTTCCGTAATGATACGACACAAAATGCAGTTTGACGACTGTAACTGAAGTGGAATTGGCTGATTAATCCTATTGGATGTGGAATAAGAGGTTTTTAAAAAAAAAATGCTAACAGATCCGTGATTCCATGATCAGTGTTCGCACTCGCGTTTGCAAACGTTATTTTTGAATTTTATTCATTATTTTATTTTTTTTGTGAAAACTGAAGCCGACAACGGCAAAGATAGTAGGGAAAAGATTGATTGAATGGCGGAAAGGTGATGTAAATAAATATTCATATCGGACTGCGCGGAATGTAAGAACAAGTGATGTAAATGCAAAAATTTCTCAAACAGACTTTTACTCCACCGAACTCAATGTGCAAAGGTGGAGGCAGAAGGGGCTCAGACGAAAAGGCGGACTCGACTGCTATAAGGACATGTCATCCAGCACGAGAGACTCGATCGCATCTATAAAAGTTATATTTAGAAGCAAAAACTGCCGAACCTGAAATGTCCGGTTTTAACCACGTCTCGGTAAAAGCAATTATATTAAAATCAAAAGAAACATTATCTACATAGAGATTAGTGAGCTGTCTGATCGGACTATCGTAGCAAAACTTCCAAGGTTCGCGTATATATTGCTAGCCGCTTTTGCACACTACGTTGTGCTTCGCCCCTAGCTTAGACTACCGTCCGCAGTGATAATGTCACTGACAATAATTGGCTGTGATTAGGGGCAAATAAAAACCCCCATCGTGGTAGTTTTGTTATGAGAAATACTTATAACTCTTTTAGGCTTTTAGCTTTTAATTATAAATATTATTATTTAAGGTATAGGATATAGTTATAAAATATCTACATATATATTTTTTAAATAGCACTGGCTACTGCGGCCTTAGGCTAAGACAAGTACTATATCCATACACAAGCCTGGGATTTGATCCCGGATCCCCGTTGTTCAGTTGCCCAAATGCCTGAGCTCTTAGACATCTCATCTACCAAGGACTGCTTAAGCTTTTAATATTTATTTATATTTATTTCTGTACTGATTTATTTTCGTTGACACTCGCTTTATCGACTGTTAATAATAATGAAAATTTAAAGTGCCCTTCAGCTTGCTTTTTTAAAACAGCGTGGCACTTCGGAGCTAGGTGCAGGCATCCACAGATGTCCGAAAGAAATTTTAAAATCACTCGTTCACGATGTGAAAAACAGAAGTATGTTATATACGAGCAGGAGTCTCGCAGGGGATCGTGTTGGGACCGGTATTTTATACCATATTCCCCGCAGAATGCATATCCCATCGAAAGATCGCTATGTGCGATGACAAAATTATACACTTAACATTGACATGTACCTAACCTGCTACGTACAATTATCAACAGTATATGTTAAATGGATTTGTGAAAATACATGTCACAGGCAGAAGAAACCATCCCCAAATCAAATTATTCATGTGTTTTTTTTTACAAGGTCATCCAAGAATTCCTCGCCACCTCTGCCTAGCATGCTCAGAATGTTGCGCATGGACTCACCCAGAACTTAAAGTCTTACGAATACTCGGGGATCGTTTTGCTACACCACTGCACTGCCTCGATCACCCGATTCCTCGTGGATTGCCTTTGCTTAAAAAGTGATATTGATTCCTAACACGTATCGTACGTTCCCACACCATTAACCTGAATGTCGGCAAATATTATATTTCTGGTTTTCAACTTATTAACTTATTTTTGTTAATTTTTCCATTCTCCACTTTTTTTTAACATACGCGAGCTTGATTCTCCTGCTTCGAGTCTTCTATCGGGTCTTTCTCTTCATGGTTGTCTCTATTTACACACATTCGTCTCACAAGTGATCCAAGGAGTACACACGTAAACCATACACAATACTTTCTTTGAGTGCCTTGTTGATGATTTTTTTTTTCTCATTCTCATTTAGTTGCCATCACATTCGAAATAGCAACTCAATTTTTGACTTGGCCTTATCGTGGTCTAGGTAAAAAATGTTTCGTATGTGGACATGGCTTTTCACACGGCTGCTCGTCTTTTTTTGACACTCCACTAAGCTGAGTGCCTAGATGTCGGACTGCTGCTCACTATTATTGGACGTAGATGTACGAACGGCAGTATATTCAAGTGGTCCAACGATACCAATCAAGGACTTGTTAACGCGCGGACCCAGGAAAAATGCCCACCGACCCATCCGACCGAGGGGTGCGCCACATAATTATAAAGATGATATAACATAGACCTGATATAGAAGTAGGATTGTTTATTAAAAGAAAAAGATTATTTTAGTTGGAACATGAGAGCCGAAATGGGTTATGGTTAGCATGGTTACTATTACAGGTTTGAAGGGAAAGCGGTAAAAAATGTCTAGTAATTCTGCTCGGAACTGCAAAACTAATCTGACTAATCAATTCAGAAGAATCAATTTACCCATTGATTAATTTGTGTAAAAAGAAGCATGGTTCTATGATCAGAAAAATAGGGTAGATTTATTAGTCAAAGTCTACCAAGATAAGAAGGCAGACGTGTATTAGAATTAACCCCGGAGGGCAAAGAGCAGAAATTGTTTTTGTACGGATTCAATTCTATCCGGATGAACCTTGTATTGGGGACACCATATACAAGATACATACTCAAGAATTGGTTGGATAAGTGAAGTATATAGACTTTTAGTAACGTAGGGATCGTCAAGTTTTTTCGACTTGCGCTTAATGAAACTCAGGACACCAAAGGCTCGATTAGCAGCAGAAGAAATATGCTTGTCAAACTTAAGTTTGGGATCTAAAATGATACCCAAATCAGCAAACCGATTAAATATGATCAAGTTACTTACTATTAATAAAATAATTGTTCAAGAAGGGCGTGAAAAAGGCATTAATTTACACTTAATGCAATTAAGATTTAATAAATTTACTTGACACCAGGTTTGAAAACTGTCAATATTGGATTACAACAAGGGAGGTCATTTATGAACAATGTGAATAACAACGGATCAAGGTGACTTCCTTGTGGAACTCCGAAAGTGACATTAAAATGCTTAGAGACGAAGCCTTTAAATTAAACT
Organism: Drosophila colorata; assembly: GCA_035041545.1. Classification (NCBI taxonomy): domain Eukaryota; kingdom Metazoa; phylum Arthropoda; class Insecta; order Diptera; family Drosophilidae; genus Drosophila; species Drosophila colorata. The sequence goes on along the minus strand of JAWNLD010000680.1, from coordinate 1,545,620 downwards.
TTTTAAGTTCTGAGAGTTAAGTTGTTGGAGATCTGTAGAATTAAGTTATTTGGAAATCCCAAAAGATGAAGCTTATGCAGTAAAAACGAATGATTAACCTTTAGTCATAAGTCTTACCGAAGTCAGTGTATATACCAACTGCTTGCATTTTATTTTGAAATCGCTTGATAATTATTTATTTCACAAGCCCATGATGGAAGGGTGAAATTATAGATCTACCAAGATGTTATATTTTTTAAGTAAGTCACATAGGTTTGTTAGATCTCAGTGAATTTTAAACGGGGACACATATGTCAAATAAACTATTTAAATTAAAAAAAAAAAATAATTGTTCTGTCCCTACACATGTAAAACTGAGACGAGTCAGTATCGAATAAGAACTGAGTTAGTTTAGCAAAGTCGGTTTTCCGAAATTTACGCTTTTTTGGCTTACTGCCAGGGCTTAGCCCCCAGCCAGGTAAATCAATCAACACCTCTAAAGTGGGGTGATAAGGATCTTCACAAAAAATAACAAAAATAAGATCAAGCATTTTATGTTGAGAATTTAGGATACCATTGATTTGATACAATGACAATCCAAATAAATCGTCAAGAAAATCATGTTGGGTCGTGGAAGTCAACACACTAGAGTCGGGAATAGAAATCCAAGTAGTTTCGGCAATATTGAAATCACCCAGAACAACATGAAAATCACGATCGGAAAGCAAAGAGTAGACAGAATGTATAGCAAAGAAATGCAAAGAATAGACAGACTTATTTGAGGAAGGGGGAATATAAGAACAAGTAATGAAAAGCAACAAATTCTATATCTATACTAATGTCTGTTAGTACTACCTCCGAAATCAGCGTCGACTGCAATACGCACACCACCACTACGACGAGGAGTGCGATCATTTCAATAAATAGAGAACTTGTTAGATACAATTTCAGAATTTAGGATGTCTATGTTTCAGAGAAGGCAATGTCATAAAAAGGAAATGATAGACTACTAAGGATTAGATTACGGTTTGGGCAGCGCGTTGCTCTCCTCTGGTGTACTCGATGCTTTATTTTTAATTTACCTGCTCCTGGTGCACATCATTCCTCGACAGTGTATTCGTCTGTGGTGATGGCTTCCTATGGGGCTGGAGTACTTCATTGAGAGTTATAGCTTCAATGAAGACTACTACATTTGTTGAGTTACAATAGTAAACTGAATTTATTCTTACAAATCCTATCTTTATATAGCTAACATGAGAATCTTATCCTATTTTTTTATTACTATGTTGACCTGCGACCAACGGAACGTAACCCAACAATTGTTCGGGTTTCATGTACCTAAAATATTTACACACATGTGTTTTCGGTGCGTTGTGTTGTTGTACATGCAAGAATTCTTATGTTTATTTTTAACTCTCTTTAGCTCGCTTGTTAATGAGCGGCTGTAAATATTGAGATTCGTGTTCAATCTTGAACATTCTGTCAAGGGCCGGCAAAGTAGCAGGCGCATGATTGCGTTACGTTTCATTGTAGTCCACGCAGGGACCTTACTTATTATTAATGTGGCATTAGTCAATCACCAATTCGCTGTTAATTATATTTCATTTATAAAATTTTCTTTGATTTTAGTTTAGTATGCAAATGGCCGCCAAAGGTTATGTCCTGCAGTTTTCTTTTTACATTACATTTTCGCATTGCATATACAATTAAAATTCACATAATTATTATTGCTACTCCTACATACATGAAGATTGGGGCAATCTTAACATTATCGTGTATTGCTCTTAAAAATTCCTGATCTAAGTTTGTATAGGCACCCACAAAGTTTGTTCCATTGTCGGAATATATATGAGCACATTTTCCTCTCCTTGCTAAAAATCTTCTAAGCGCAGCCAAAAAGGCATGTGAAGTTAAGTCACTGACAACTTCCAGATGTATAGCCTTTGTAGCCATATATACTAATACTGATATGTATCCTTTATACGTTTTCTGTCCACGATTCTTGGAACATCTTATGTGATAAGGCCCTGCATAATCTGCTCCTGTATTTAAGAATGGATATGACATTGTTACCCTATGCTTTGGGAGATTTCCCACTATTTGATCTGCAGTATTTTGCCGGTACCTCGCACAAGTTATACACTCTCGTAAATATTTCTTTAAAGAGTTTCTTAATCCAAATATCCAAAATTTTCTTTGGATATAATTTCTCATTAGATTTATACCCCATTCAAGGTTTCCTTATGTGCAATTTTAACTATTAATGACGATATTTGGCACTTGTTTAATATTATTGGATGCTTAACGTCAAATCTTGCATTGCAGTTTTGCAATCTACCACCTACTCGAAGTATTCCATCTTTATCTAAAAATGGATTTACGCTCAATATATTACTTCTAGTTTCAATCTCTTTTTCCTTAACTAAACATTTTATTTCTGTGCTAAATTAAAGAGCTTGGCGTACTTTTATTATAAAAATTGTTTGCTTTTTTATGCTCATTAACCGTTAAGTACGATGGGTAAGACTTTTTGTTAATTATAACTTCAATAAATCTTATTATGAATGCAATTACTTTTTCTAGCTTTTTAATACAAGAATATTTCCAATAATGAATGTATAATATTATTTTCTGTATTTCTACCGTATTTACTACAACATTAGCGTCATATATTTTTTCTTTGGGCCAATTTTCTTTAGACTCGACCAACCTCTTAGGACCTTTCCACCAGATCTCGCAATCTCTTAATTTGCTAGCACAAATTTCCCTAGAAGCAATATCTGCAGGATTCTTCTCAGATTTTACATGATTCCATTCAATCTCTGTAATTTTTCTTATTTCGTCCGTTCTGCGTCTGATGAATTTGTCTTTGTTAGCTGCATTTTTAATCCACGCTAACGTTATCATGGAATCACTCCAAGCATAAGTGTCCGCCGTATCCACTAACGATTTTTTTTATTTATTTTTATTAGTTTTGCTAATAGATGGGCTGCACATAATTTTAATTTAGGAATGGTTTTTCTATTTTTCTTAGGATTCACCTTGCTTTTGCTGGCTATTATCATGGCTGAATTTCCTACTTTAGCATATACTACCGCTGCATATGCTTTTTCGGAGGCATCAGCAAAACCATGAAGTTCCACTGGAAGAATAAGCCGAGTCTTAACCCATCTCGGTATTCTAATTTTCTCCAGAAAAGTCAGATTTTCTTTGTATAATTTCCATTCGTCTACTTCATTAATAGACAATTCGTGATCCCAATTCTTTTCTGCTAGCCATAACTTCTGCATAAACAATTTCCCAACAATGGTGACTGGTGACAACCATCCCAATGGATCATAAATTTTTGCTAGTGTAGATAATACTAGTTTTTTATTTATACTTTTTGAGTTAAGCCAATTAACTTTAAATTTAAATTCGTCTTTAAATGGCTCTCATTGACGCCCTAATGTTTTCACAGAACTGTGTCCTTCAATACTTAGCACTTTGTTCTCGCTAGCATCTTCTACGGATTCAATTACTTCAAATTTGTTGGAAATCCATTTTCTTAAATTCATTCCTGCTTTACCTAATTCGATTGTCACTTGACTTACTATTTGCTTAAGGTCTTCAATAGTATCAGCTACTGTCATTAAATCGTACATATAAAAGTCATTCTTAATAATTTCTTTTACTATTGAATGCTTACATTTATCAGATATATCTGCTAACACTCTGGTAGCTAAATATGGAGCTGCCGCAGTACCATAGGTAACTGTTGTCAACTTATAGTCCTTATTTTTGTCATTGGGAGAATTTCTCCACAGAATATGTAAATATTTTTTATCTTTTGCATCAGTATTTATTTGTCGGTACATTTTTTCAATGTCCGAGGAAACTACATATTGCCATTTTCGCCATTTTAATATAATGTCGAAGATATCTTTTTGAACCCTTCGTCCAATCCACATGATATCATTTAGCCTTTTTTTATTAGTTGTTTTTGCCAAAGCATCAAACACTACTCTTATCTTTGTTGTTAAGCTGGAATTTCTAATTACTGCCTGATGAGGCGTAAATTATTTACCCTCTTTATTTGCCTCCACCATATGTCCTAAATCCCTGTATTCTTTCATGAATTTTATATAATCTTCAGTGAGTTGGACGTTGTTTTTAAATTTTCTTTCTAAGTTGTGGAATCTTGCTATTGCTTGTGGCTAAGACTCTCCTAATTCTTTTTGTTCCTTAAATGGAATCGTTACTAGATAACTTCCTTTTGAGTCTTTCCCTGTAGTTTCAACAAAATTTTGCTCACATGCTTCAGCTTCTATATCCTCCTTTTTCTAAGCTTCTAACTCCCAGAATCTTTCTAAGTCATTTACCAATGCTTGTAGCGACTACTGTCTTTTTGCATTTTTGATTTTGTACATCCAGATATTATCCAACCAAAATCAGTATTTTGGCCAAGCAACCCATCGATTTTTACCACACCATTCCTTAGAATGTGTGTGTACAAATCTGCTCCTATAATTACATCTACCCGACCTGGTTTATTAAAATCAGGATCAGCTAATATGTAGCTTTCCCATTTCGAGCTTTTATAAGTTATGGCAATATAATTGTTTCAATATTTAGGGACTCTTTTTCATGGTCTCGAATTTTAATATTGAGCTTTACTTTATGTTTTTCTGTACAAGGACACCCCACTGATTTGTGTGTAGGTAATTTTAATACCTGCGCAGCTTCCTCTGAAGTAATAGTGCTTTGTGAACCACTATCTATCAATGCTCTTAAATTCTCATATCCCCCATCATATGATTTCACTTTTACAAGTGCTGTTGCTAACAGTGCTTGTTCTTAAGTGATACATGTATTTATTTTTTCCCTTTTTTCATAAGGAAAGTTAAGCATCGTATGATGGGTTTTATTGCAGAATGAGCAAATTAATTCAGCTGTGCATTTTTTATTGCTTGAGTGTTTTAGACATCTTAAACATAGCTGTACTCTCATTCCTGCTGGACTCATTCCTTTAAATTTGTAACACTGTAACACGTATTATGCCCTGCTACCTTACATATCGGACAATTTTCTTTTGAGGTCGTAAAATATTTTTTTACTATTTTCTTTTCGTCGTTTTCTATTGAATAAAACGAACTAAACCGCAACTCCAAATATTCCATAACATCAGACAATGTCTGAATTTCTTTTGGCCGTTTGACATGGCTTTCATACAGTTGTAGAGCCTCTTTATTGAATTTTCTCAATATTATTTGGGCAAATATCACATCAACTTCTTCTGACAACTGTGATTTTATTTTGATCAAATGTACTGATTCATTTATTGAATCAATAAACATTTTAATCTGCGTAGCTGAGTCGTTATTCAAAATTGGTAAATCAATTAACCGATTCAGCTGTTCGGCAAATATTTCTCGTTTATTCTCATACCGCTTGACTAACAACTCCCAGTCGGAATTGTAGCTCTCTGCGGAACCTGTAAATAAATGAGCACCCATGCTTCTTGCTTCACCACGTAATGTGGATTTCAGATAGTTAAATTTTAGAGAAGGACTAAGATCCTCTCTATTATGAATTATTTCCAAAAATAGTTCGGAAACAGGTCCCATTCTTTTGAGTCGCCATATAAGATGGGTATCTGTATTTTAGGTAGCACTGGAAGGTCGTCATTTTTTCCTTCACAGATGCTCTTTCAATTTTACGAAATTTGACATCGTTTTGCACATTCCTCAAAAGTTTTTCTATTAACGCACTCATTATGATACGTACGTCAAACTCTAAATCATTAACCTCTTCATCAAATTTAATATTTTTGTTATATTTATTTTTTAAAATATTAATTTTCTGGGCAGTTTTTTCCACAGATGTTCTACGTTTTGTTTCCTTATTCCCCATACTTCAATTTTTCCTTTCTCGATATCGTGGTCTACTGTTACTAGATATTTTCTCAATTGCTCAACATTTTCGTCGAACTCTTTTATAAATTGTTGTAAGTTAAAATTTTCCTTGCTAGTATCTTTTCTAGCAACTTCAAATACCAATGGCTTTCCAATTGATTCTAAAGGTTTTATGATTTCACCTTGGAGTTTTTTGGGGCCTACACTTGAACACTTTTCTTTAATTTTTGTTATCATCAGCATTGTCTGCTCATACTGTTTAGTATTGAAGTAGTCATGATCGACTACTCCAATTTTAAGCAGCATGGCATGATTTGCTGATAATTGCTTTTGCCACTCATCTATTTGGGTGGATACTTGGCTAACGTTCGTATTGATTTCCCTATCGCTTACTGCCCTGATCTTCCCTATCAATTCGGACGGCTTTTTTAGGGTTTCTATAATTTTTTCTGACAACATTTTGACTTTACTTAATATTTAATTATTAACAAATTTAAATTTGACTTATCTTCTTTGCTACTGCCGTTGTTGTTGATGTTATCGTTGCTGCTGTTGCGCTTCTGCCGTTGTCGTTGTTTATGTTGTTGTTGTTGTAAATATTGTCGTTGATAATATTGCGCTGCTGCCGTTGTCGTTGTTGATGTTGTTGTAGATGTTGTCGTTGCTGATGTTGCAGTTGTTCCCACGTAGCTGTTCTGTTCACTGACCAAACTCTTCGCTTGCTCCCGTGTACTGTTCTGTTCACTGACCAAACTCACAACACTTTTTTCGATGTTAGAGGCCTCGAAAAATACGCTACACCTTTTTTTTTTTTCAAAACACCACTGTAATTATTTTTATTGCAGACTGTTGTAGGCTTTAGATGACAATATTGTAGACTGTAAGGTGCTGGTTTTAGCTCTTTGTCTCTTGCCTTGGGTAGGAGAAAACAACAGAGTGCTTGAAGGGCCAAAATGTATAGCTTCAATGAAGACTACTACATTTGTTGAGTAAACTGATTTTATTCTTACAAATCCTATCTTTATATAGCTAACATAAGAGTCTTATCCTATTATTTATTACTATGTTGACCTGCGATCAACGGAACGCAACCCAACAATTGTTCGGGTTTCATGTACTTAATATATTTACTTATCGCGTAGTGGTCATAAATTGTATATTTTATGCACACATGTGTTTTCAGTGCATTGTGTTATAGTACATGCAATAATTCTTATGTGTATATTTAAATCTCTTTAGCTCGCTTGTTAATGAGCGGCTGTAAATATTGAGATGCGTGTTCAATCTTGAACAGAGAGAACGCATCATTTCCATGAATGCCTTTCGTTTCGACTCCAGTAACACGCGACTTATTAAACTCTGCTGCGCTTCTCTATGTAACGAGTCGGCCTGCGCTAGCGTTGTGTTTACTGCTGAAGTGACCTCGAGTGGGGCAGAGCATCATTCCAATCGGACTGTGACGTATCCCCTGGCCTGACCTGAACCGGTGTTCTATGTAACACACTTTCATGTAAACATTCTCCTTCATTAATATTGGCTATCGCACCACTACCAGGTCGGCGTTATTCTGGGTGTGGGATCGCATGGCTAATAGCGAAGACCTAATAATAATCCCTAATAAAGCTAGCTTAAAATTTAAATGCAAGTGCTAATTTAGTGTTAGTACTATAAGTTATGTTAAGCATTACAGAGACTTAGACTTAAGTATGAGAATAAAGTAAGGAATGAAAATAAAGGAAAACATGCGGTAATTGCTTATTAGAGCTTATTAGCTTTGAGTGAGCTTCGAGAGCGGGAGAGTCGCCGCGGCCGAGTGTTGCGCAATTGAGTTTTGATACTTGCTGTTAAACGACATATCCATAGGTGCTGATCCAATCAATGCTGTATAGCGGAGCTCTGACAGATTTTTCAGTATTTGGCCTGGTTCGGGCCATTCCGATTTGTTTAACCGTAGAAAAGACGGTCCACGGATCCATAGGTCCAAATGCACCAGTTCCTTCGGAATACAGCCCCGCGATATGATATTCGCAGGATTTAATTCCGTTGGGACATGATGCCAAGACATGCCCTTTGTTAGTTCCTGGATTTGACAAACTCTGTTGAATACAAAGATTTTAAAATCAGATGATGGTTGACGTATCCAAGATAACGCGATGGTCTAGTCAGACCAACAATAAATATCGCATGAAAATTCTACACTGTCTTTGGCGCTAGAAAGCAACTCAGCGAGCAAAAGTGCCGCAGACAACTCCAGCCTTGGGATAGTCAATGTCTTTAAAGGAGATATGCTAGACTTTGCCTAGAGTTTGCCTTTGATCGCAAGTAGATGCAATCTACATACGCTGGCAACTGAAAGGAGGCTTGTGGCAGCATAACGAAGCGAGGAAATTTGAAATTCTGCATTTTGGTTTGGAAAGTGTCCTCTCAACAGAAAACCTTTCGCTTGGCGGCATATCTCCTTAACTTCTTCGACAGTGCCACCTCCAGTCATGAGATCATCGACGTGAAAGTCTCCTAGCATAACCTTTGAGCCAATTGGGAACGACTCCTGATTGATTAACGCAAGCTGTTTCATGGCGCGAATTGCCAGGAAGGCTCATCTGAACGATTTTCGCGCCAGAGTATACACTGCAAATATTCATCAGGATAAGAACCTCGCATCGAAGAAAACACCAAGCTTTGTTCTGGTGCTTTCAAGCTTGTGATGGGGCAATAAATATTGAGAGATACCCAATTGACTTGATGCCAGAGACATGTGGCCTAAATCGAGGTATTCTTTGTGAAACATGGAGTACTGAGTCTTGAGAATAGGGTTCTTTGCCAATTTAGATTCTTCGATGCCAGATGTATGGTGGCAAGAATGATGAGGTTTTAGATGCATCTGACTGGCCATATGGGCTCAGCTGTGACGCTTAGTCGAGTATGGTGCGACAAGGAACCAGCGTGCCAACACAATCTTTAACAAAGACTAGAGCAGTTGCAAGCAACACGTATTTTATTATTATTATTATTTGTGAGGGAGTCTTACAACACAGATTTTAGAGGCAGAGCGATCGAAGGGCGCTCTTTTGTGCCATGGGGCTCCTTATGGGAGGCATTTTTGATCTGTGCTGCAGTAACAAATTCTCTGCATAGATACTTGCTCCTACTCCAAATAATGACTGGGCAATCACATAAAATATGCTTTGTTGTCTGGTCATCCTCAATGTAGGTCTACACTCTGTGTCAGGGGATAGGCGCATTTTGTGGAGGTGAACGTTGAACAGTAAATTTCCGTCTCCTTCTTTGACCATTCCTCTATCAAGTTTTTGGCAGAGGCCCAGCTTAACCCACAAAAGGGTTCCAAGAAGAGATGCTGCGGAACCGGCCGTACCTAGCCCGTCCGCAAATCCGTTCCTGGAAATTCCGGAATGCCCTGCGGCATTGAGAGTTTCTGGATACAATTCCAGCAATCTGTAATCAGTCTCGAGGTAATCTTCCATAAGGAAAGAGCTTGAATGAAAAGAGCTTGAAAACATATTTAAGGTGGCTCCTCTTATCTCTTTGTCTGGAGCAGTGGCGTGGATCGCAGATTGAATAACACTGGGCCAGATAACCATTGCAATTGCGATTTTGGTGTTGGGTCCTGTGATCCCCGCACCAAACCATTGATTAGTTTTTGATCCGTCTGTGAACCACTGCAGGCTCATGCGACCATTACACGGGTTACCATCAAATAAGCTACATTCTTTATGTGCAAATGCAGTGGTTTCAGTCCTAAAACTGATAGTGCAGGACATGTACGCATGATACCCTTGAGGGAAAGGCATACGAGCCGCTGTAGTTTGCTGCATTTTTGTATGATCTGTTGGACCTTTGGACCTGGACCAACAGGCATAACTATCATACTACACAGCCATCTGATGGCTTTGGAGTCTAAACCCCATGTTTTACCGAAGAGCCGACGATATGCCCATATGGCATGAGTACCTTTGGTCAACGTTTTGTCTAAGTGCGAGTTCCAGTTAAGTCTCTTATCCAGATTTACACCGAGATATTTGACCTCACTAGAGAGCTCGACGGGTGTCCCACCGATATAGAGCTGTCCTACATCGATGTTGCACCGTTTCGTGGAGGGAACGATAATCGCCTTTTGTGGTTTGATCTTGAGACCCACCATCCTGCACCATCTTAGGGCCATGTTGAGTGCCGTTTGTATCAATTCGGTGATAGTTAAGCCGAACTTTCCGGAGACTATTATTGCCAAGTCATCTGTATACGCTCTAGTATCGATGCCTAGCTCCGATAGTTTCAAGAGTAGCTCATTATCATCACTAGTTCATTATCACCACCAAAGAAGGGCAGACAGGATGCCACCCTGTAGACACCCTTTGACCGCTCAGATGCGAATAGTGGTGGCGTCCACTATCCAAGTAATAGAGAAGGAGTCAACACCCCTAGATGCTACCGCCCTGGTTATTGACTGATAGCCAGTGTTGTCTAACGCACATTCGACCTCTAGGAAGGAGCACAAAGCAATTTCCTTCGCCTCGAATGCCTTTTCAATCTTACTGACTATCTGATGTAGAGCGATTTCTGTCGATCTGCCTTTGATGTAGGCGAATTGTGTATGGTGCAGTGGATCTGCACCGAGCACACGAGGAGAGTATAGTCGTACTTCTAAGAGTGTGTGCAGATACGGCTCGTATTATTCAAGTAATAATTACACCTGAGCAACACGTAATTATTTCGCAAAATATTTGGGTTGAGGTGTGGGAAGTGACATAGATTAGCATGAGAATAATGCCAATGATGTACGAGACAGAAGAGTAGACTCAGCAGATGTTGATGCTTGTGTGCTTGATGTCATATGCGACAACGAATTATGTTTCATGTGGCAGTGACCTGACTTACACTGATGAATTTTTTTTTGCCTCCTTGTATCGCAAGAATAAGGTTAAATTCATCACGGGTTCACCAATGTTTTGGGGGAGTAACGATATGTCTTTGTATTGAATTCTTTATTCTCTCATGGATGGAGTTGCAATGGTATGCTGTTAACAGGTGCAGCTGCCAAGCACTCGTTTGATTTGATTTGACAGAGTTTACTTACAATAACAAATATATAAGTTAACAAATAACAACCGCACGCGCAATGCTGATGTACGAATACATTGACACAGCACTCCCGCTGCAGCGGTCAACGACGGCAACTGAATACTTTTGTTTTTGTCTGAAGTGTTTTCGTTGTCGCCTACAATTATGCTGAGTCGGCTTGCCGACCATGACCATGCAGCCTGATGTTTATGCTTCAAAATATTGTCTTTAGCTTTAGCTTTATAAATTTTGTATCCAATAAATCAGTTTTGTAGCGAACGTCAAATAAAGCACGACATTACTCCGGCACAAGTCGTCATCAATTCGCTTATGTCTATTATTCACTTAATTGGCGACCAACTCGTCAAAAACCCGCGAAAAACAAAAACTGTGAAAAGTCAAGCGATTATTGCAATGAAAATAGAGCCAAAGGCAAAAGCTATGCCTTACTGCTCATAAAATATTCGGCACCAATAGCCATCATCCTCAACACAGCGTAGTTCAAACGTAAGTTAGTGCGTGTGTGCGTTGTGGCTCACATATTATTATTTTGTACACCGAAACCGCTGGAGCTCTTCGGGTAGCAAGGGATACAATTCTGACTGCAGCAAAGTACAATTCTGACTGCAGCGAGGGATACAATTCTGTTTGCGGCGAAATACAATACAACGGTTAGAAACATAAGATAAGGATTAAATCATGTAAGTGGGTCGTGCAAGTAAAGTATTGCGTAAAGTAGTTTTTTTCATTGTATTTTGCAAACCTCAACGTCGTCAAATTTTTTTGTACGTGTGTGTGTTAATTGGTGACCTGATTTTGGAATAACTTGTGAATAGAGCATATCTGCAATATAGAGGCCCTAACCCAAAACATTCTGACTCAGACGGGCCAGATAGTGACATTGTTAGGATACGCCCAGTCGCCAAAAAAAAGATTCGCCATGGATCCCCAGCAGGTTAGAACCATCGTTGTGATGAGCCTCAAGATGCGGTCAAGCGCCTGCCTGAATTTACGGACAATACAACGGCAGCTCTCGCTACTATCAGGCGGTGATCATTATTAGGAGTTAAGGCCCGGCAGACGCAGTTTTGGCCTCGTTCGGCACATTGTTAAATTTCGATGCGATCGTTAACCGCTTCGATTTCACTTACAGTGATAAGAGGCCTATTCATGTTATTTAACAAGATCTAGGCACACTTAGATAAGGACAACTCACCTTGCCTCAGAACTATGATGAGGTAGAAAAAAAACTTACTCTTCCCATAAACAAAGTTAATATGACAGACGATGCAGCACTGGCGAAAGGCATGTGCGAAAAGTTTAGAGGGGACGCCTTACGCGTATTTGTCTCTGGTCTCAAGCGCAGTCTTACGGACGTACTATTTGCGGCACACCCGCCTGACCTTCCCTCTGCGCTAGCACTTGCGCAGGAAATTGAGGCCCATTACGAAAGATACAATTTCGCTACAAACTACGCCAGAAGCTTTGATGAAAGAGCTCGGAAACCCGATCAAAGGCCCCAATTTCAACAACGACAAAAGGGCACTGACCCAGTAAAATTGCAGCCTGGCACCGCGAAAAGCCCACATTACGCAAAATAACAAAAATTGCAAAAGCAGACTGACCAACGTAGTGGTAGACAACGCAAAGTTAGTGACGAACAGCAACCTATGGGGGTTGACCCTTCAATGTCTAAATGCCTGATGCCGTCGCAATCACCGGCATATGTTAACTCTAGTAACCCACAGGCTTACAAAAGATCAAACTCTTCTGATCGAGCGACGGGTCAGAGGCGCCAAAGGGTAAACCATACTACCCAGAGCCAAGAAGGGTCTGAGGGGTCTGAATAATACGCAACTACGGCAAGGAATGCCGCGGCGCAGATAGCTGACGATTCAGATGTAGACTTGGACGCCGTCCATTTTTTAGGGATAGGTCCCTGCTACCCTTCATCAAACGAGAAGTAGCGGGACACAGATGACAATTTGTATCGACACGGCCAAAAACTATATTCGACAGCACAATGGGCTAAAAGGAGTCCGCCCAGTTGATACCCCATTTACCATTCACTCCATTCATGGCCCTACGAATATTTCATAGAAATGCAATGTATCAATGTTTGGGAAAAAGGCTACCTTTTTTCTCCTCCCAGATCTGTCAACATTCGATGGGATCATAGGCCTCGACCTGTTAACACAAGTCGGAGCACAACTTTGTCTGAATACCAGCCAACTCAAGTTTGGCACTGAGTCCTAACCGATTCTATACAATAAATGCGTCAATGTAAATTTCACTAACGCTGATGTCGCAGACGCGCCTCTCTCAATCAGGGATCAATTTGTTAAAATGCTCAAGGACAGGAAGAAGGCGTTTGCAGACCCTAACGAAACCTTACCATTCAATACTTCTGTAGTGGCCACGATTAGGACAACCGATGAGGGGACTATCTGTTCCAAGCTGTACCAATATCCCATGGGTGTAGCCGATTTCGTCAACAAAGAAATACGAATTCTCCTAAATGACGGCATAATCCAGAAGTCAGTTTCCCCTTACAACATTTGGGTGGTTGATAAAAAGGGCACTGACGAAGAGGGCAACAGAAATAAGCGACTAGTCATGGACTTTCGCAAACTTAATGAAAAAACTGTGTCCGACAAATATCCCATGCCCCAAATTTAGATGATCTTAAGAAATCTTGCGAGTGCGAAGTATTTCACGACGCTCTCTCCCATGTCAAGCACGTTGACTGGGTACTGAGCAGCCTTTATAACGCTAACATGAGGATTTCTCAGGAGAATTCACGTTTCTTTAAGAGGAGCGTGGAGTTCCTTGGTAACGTTGTCACTAGTAATGGCGCTACAACAGACCCAGAAAAAGTTAAAGCCATCCAGGAGTTTCCCGAATCCAAAACCGTATTTGAGGTCAGGTCATTTCCGGGTCTGGCCAGTTATTATAGGTGTTTTAAAAACGACTCTGCGGCAATAGCAAAACCCATTTCTGACATCCTTAAGGTGAAAATGGCTGCGTTAGCAAGCACAATTTTAGGAAAATCCCGGTAGAATTTTCCAATTGCCAGCGCCACGCTTTCCAAAAAGCTGCGCAACATCTTGGCATCGGAAGACGTCATGCTTAGATATCCTGATTACAAGTAGCCATTCGATCTAACGACCGACGCCTCTGCCTATGCATCGGGGCGATCCTTGCCCAGGGGGTAGTTAACAAATAACACTCGCAATTCTGATGTACGAATACATTGTATCAGCACTCCTGCTGCAGCGGCCAACGACGGTAAATGAATACTTTTGTTTTTGTCTGAAGTGTTTCCGTTGTCGCCTACAATTATGCTGAGTCGGCTTGCCGACCATGACCATGCAGCGTGATGTTTATGCTTCAAAATATTGTCTTTAGCTTTAACTTTATAAATTTGGTATCCAATAAATAAGTTTTGTAGCGAACGTCAAATATTACTCCGGCACAAGACGTCATCAATTCGCTAATGTCTATTATTCACTTAATTTATATTATATTTTTATTGGAAACAATGTGAGCCGAAGAGGTTGTTAGTATTTAAAGTTCATGAAGTGCAAAAGTGTAATTTAGAGTTTATAAACAATTAAGATGGCATTTAAAGGTCTTTGCATTCATACACACATTCACAAAGTCACACATACGCACACACAAACGTAGCACAGCCGATGTGTAAATCGTGCAGCTTGCTGCATGCGTTTGTGTGTGTGACTTTGTGAATGTGTGTATGAATGCAAAAAGATTTAAATGGTATCTTCTAGTCGAGCACACCCGACTAGAGCCATCTTACTTGTTTCAAATGCTTGATATGTAAGCGGGCAGTTTGGCTGCGGACTTATTTTATAGCTCTCGCTTTAAGCTCTCGTCTGTAGACTCTCGCCTAAAACCTCTACGCGTAATAGAGTTAATAAAGGAAATTTGAAAGAAAAAGAGTGGTGCTTTAATAGGAAGCTGATAGATGGTCGTCCGCCCGCGCCGGGCTCAACATTCTATAAAATAAGTCCAAAGCAATCTCAGGTGGTCTGACGGTTGCGTAACTGTTCACTAACACGTGAGAAAGAAATACCACGTGGTTTCACGACAACTACAACCATAACGATGGCAAACAGTACCCCAACAACACGTGATCTGTACGATTGACTACCATTCAGTGGCCCGCCGTCAAGGGCGAATCCACAGTCGTATAGCGACCAAATGGGATGGGCACGATCGACGTACATAACCTCAATAATGCCTACGCCAGCAACGATCTGCGCGCAGACTACGAACATAACCTCAACGAGGCACGTGCAAGCAACAGCTTGCGAGCAGCCACTAACAAGCGCTGCACCCCGCTGGCCTTGCCAACAGCCTGACCTAGAGCAGGACACCACTAATAATCGCCCAGGGAAATAATCCACAAATGGATCTTAAAAAACAAGTGAATGGTGCTATGCAGCATAGCGTGCTAAGCGTTGCGCAAATTGCTGCCCGCCAGGCAATACCCCGAGAGCTGCCACGGTTCGACGGCAACCCGCAAAGCTGGCCGCTATTTTACAGCAGCTTCCAAACCAGTACGGAGATCGCCGGCAACACTTACGCCGAGAACCTAATGCGCCTACAGAGTAGCCTAAAGGGCAAGGCGAGGGATATGGTTCAAAGTAAGCTATTCCTGCCGGCAATGGTTTCCGGAAATTATTAGAACTTTAAAAATGTGTTTTGGCCGCCCGGAGCACATTCTCCATTCAGTGCTTGCGAAGGTGCGTCAGCTACCACCGGTCAAAGATAAGTTAGAGCCACTCATTGAATACGCACTTGGCGTGCGTAACATTTACTCAACCATGGAGGCATGTGAAATGAAGGACCACATGAACAACCCAACGCTCGTACAAGAGCTAGTGGACAAGCTGCCCACACAACTGATGCTGCAATGGGCTATGCACCCCAAGGATGACAAAAAACCATCAGTTCAGATGTTCAGTGAATGGCTGCTCGGCATCGCTGAGGCTGCTAACCAAGTTGCAACGCCTCTCTTCAACACAAAGACGGCAAACCTTCAAGGAAAGGAGGGCTCGTCTGTGACACTCATCGAGAAGAAGATCTTCAAGCAGCTCAACATCAAAGGCGTTCATCAGCAACTGTGCCTGAAGTGGACCGACGATACGACACGCACGGAAGATACATCCGAGCGAGCCACGCTCCAGATATCCAACGTCTGCACCGGTACGAGGCTCTCGATGCAGGACGTGCACAGCGTGGAAAGCCTGAATCTGCCTGCGCAATCGCGTCAAAAACGCGTCTTGGTTGGACGCTACAGAGCTGCACAGGCACCAGTGCCCAGGTGGATATGTAAATGTGCATACGTGCGGATGCACCCACCTGGACGCAAAGATGCATGAAGCCATAAAGCAAACGTTTTCCCTGGACTTAGCAAGAAAAAAGCAGATGCTGTCGGCAGAGGACGCCCAAGCGTTGGCAAGCTTACAATCATCAGCAGCGTTCAAAGACGGCCGATATCAAGTCGGCCTTCCCTGGAAGGATACTACTACAACATTGCCTGACAGTTATCCAAGCGCACTTTAACGCCTAATGTGTCTGAATCAAAAGTTCTCCAGACAACCTGAGCTGAGAGGACATATTCAAGAAGAAGTGGATAACCTTCTTCAAAAGGACGCAAACTCACATCAGAGGAATTGGCTATTCCGAACAAGCGGGTGTGGTACTTGCCCACTTTCATCACTGTCAATCCAAACAAACCAGAAAGAGTCCGCCTGGTATGGGACGCCGCCGCGCAATCAGGAGGAAGTGCCTTAATCTCATTTAGAATCGGCAGAGTGGCCTTTTGCGAGGACATAGCTGAAATGTTCCACCAGATCAGAGTAAAGCCCACAGATGTTCATGCACAGCGATTTCTATGGTGGGACCGCAACGACGATTTACGTTAACCGAGTGTATACGCCATGAAAGCCCCATTGTGCCCCATTCATTATGCATTTCATCAGAGATAAAAATGCCGATCAATTCCAAAGCCTGTATCCGATGGCAGCACAGGTCATAAAGGACTACCACTACGTTGACGATTTCATCTACAGCGGCCAAGACGAAGAAGAGGTGGCAGCCACCGCTTCGCAGGTGAAGATCATCCACGCAGCGGGCGGTTTCATCATACGCAACTGGTCATCTAATTCAAAAAGGGTGCTGTGCGAACTGGAGATGGCTGCATCCACACGGGAGGAGGTTGAACTCACAGCCGCCGAAAAGGTGCTCGGGCTATATTGGTTGCCAGCATCGGACGAATTTGTGTTCCGACTCGAATTTTCGCGGCTAAAGCGCAATGTGCTCGGCGAGGAAGAGCCACCAACGAAACGTGAACTGCTACAGGTACTCCTGTCTTTGTACGACCCCCTTGGATTCATTTCATGCTTCACGATCGATCTCAAGATCCTTCTACAGGAGGTGTGGCGAAGTTCGATTGAGTGGGACGAGAGGTTGTCCGACAACCTTATCCCCAAATGGACGCGATGGAAACAAGCCCTACCAGCAATCGCCGTTGTTAAAATACCAAGATGCTACTTTAAAACAAGTGAACATACAAGCAGCGTTCAGTTACACACCTTTGTGGACGCCAGTGAAGTGGCATACGCAGCTCTTTCATATCTACGAGTATGCCAAGGAGGCACCACATATCTAAGTCTCGTATCTTCAAAGGCCAAAGTGGCCCCGCTAAGCCCGGTGTCGATCCCCAGGATGGAGCTCCAAGCAGCCGTTATCGGAGCAAGGCTGCCAATCAACTCGAGCTGGTACTGGTCTGACTCCAAAACGGTCTTGAGTTTGCTACGCATGGATCCACGCAAATTTCAGCAGTATGTTATGCATCGAGTAGGCGAAGTACTGGAGAACACCAACGTTGATCAATGGCACTGGGTGCCAACCAACCTTAACACGGTGGATCTGGCGACAAAAGTATCCGGCTTCAACAGCACCAGTAAATGGCTCAACAGTCCGGAATACCTACAGCTTGACCCATCTGAGGCATGCATCAATAGGATCCGTGGCGCATACTACATACCGCGCCTACGTGTTCTGTACAAAAACGTACGAGATAGAAAGCGCCACGCCAGACATACCACAGATGGCTGCACTGCCCATAGCGCGTTTGGCATCGTTTCAGCGCCCCTTCACGTACGTTGGAATCGACTATTTCGGCCCAATATATGTGACTGTTGGTCGCCGATGGGAGAAGCGCTGGGGCGTCATCTTTACCTGTCTTACCATCAGAGCAGTCCACCTGGAATAAGCGCACTCTCTGGACATCGCATCATGTATTATGTCTTTCCGCAATTTCACCAACCGGCGAGAAATATATTCGGACAACGGAACCAATTTCAAGGCTGCCGAGAAGATTATATGCGACGAGCTCCAAAAGGTCAACTTCAACGAAATCGAAGCATCTTTTATTTATTGGAAGTTTAATCCACCAGCTGCTCCTCATATGGGGTTAGCATGGGAGAGGCTCATACGCCCCATAAAAAAGGTGCTGTATACCATATGCCCGGCAAAGAAGTTCACGGACGAAGGGCTCAAGAGCGCGTTTTGCGAAGTGAAATTTATCATTGACGCACGGCCACTTACATTTGTGTCTCTGGAGACCAAAGACGACGAAGCCATCAAGCCAAATCATCTGCTGTTGGGCACGTCAAGTGGTTACAAGCCCATCTTCGACACAACACACACTGTGCGGCATATGTGGCAATCCACACAATTGTTTGCCGACCAATTCTGGCGACGCTACCCGATCTCGCGCGGTTCGCCAAACGACCACCTATCTCCGTCGGCGACGTCATCCTGATAGTGGACGAGAATATGCCTCGCAATAGCTGGCCCAAAGGCATCATCGAACAAACTATTCTGGCAAAAGACAACCAAGTCATCAGGACAATTACTGGGATGCTTCAACGACCCGTGGCAAAAGTCGCTGTGCTGGACGTCGGCAGGATAGGAGATAAACACGCTACCGTAGAGAAGCAGTTTACCGGGGGGAGAATGTTGCCGCCGAAAGCTGACATATAATGCGAAGAGGCATTTACAGAGGTCGGTCACTAAAGCCACCTAATATGCCGAACTGTAGGGCATTTGCGCATTCCCACGTTTGTTTTCGCAGATGCTGATAAAGTACCGCTTGATATGTAAGCGGGCAGTTTGGCTGCGGACACCGGCACGCCTTATTTAATAGCTCTCGCTTTAAGCTCTCGTGTGTAGACTCTCGCCTAAAACCTCAACACGATTCTTTCCAAAGGGATGGAAAAATAGCAGATTCAAGAGAGAGATTAAAAAGCTTTAGCAGTGGAGGAAGAAGGGAAGCACTTCACTCTTTGAATGACCCAGAAGAGTATTTAGATTTTATAGCACAAATAAGAGATGTGTTGATAGTGATAGGCGCAAAGATAGAATTATAAGGAACAATGTGGTAAGGATAAGACATATTATCAGATGAGACAGAGGAATAGGTTGACTGAAAGAAATTAGCAGAGAGTTCAAAACCAGCAGAATCATAGTTTGCTTTTCCCATTCCTAGAAAAAATGAGGTAGGCAAGCTTGATTGAGTAAATTGAATTTGGCAGCGGGCAATACAACTCCCATAAAACTGAGAATTTTAAATAAAAAAGTTTGACTTGGCTATTAAATATTTCGACAAGTCAACATAAAAACCGGACTTTTCAAACTTTTTAAAACATTTAGATTTAATGTTTTTTTATGTTTGGTATTCTGGGAGTAAACCAGGGAGGTATTGATGAGTTAAGACAAGGGATACAATAGGAATATAGACATCTGAGAGTGAGCTTAGGATTTTATAAAAAAGTTGAATAGCACTATCTATATAAACCGCGTCCTAAAGAATGGACCAATCGGTTGCATAAATAAGTTTATTAAGGAAGACAAAGTTTCCTTTTCATAAGCAACGTCGGGGCTTATTAGACGTTGTCGAATGTAAATTTTGAGTTTTGCAAACGAACCACCTCTAGAGTAGGCTGATAAGTAGCCTCAACAACCAAAAGAGGCGATGACCTAGAGATAGCAACAATACAATCATCGTTGACAAAAACAAGATCAAGTGTTCTATTCAATCGATTAGAAAAAAAATTGATCTGGAACAACGAGAGGTCAAGCATACTATCTAAAAAGTGGATGTGAATAATGTCCATGAAATGATCGGTATATTAAAATCACCCAACATATCAAATAAGTCAATGTGATAGTGAAATAAGAGAAACCTCGTTCATGCATGCCAGATCCTGCATATATACCTCAATATTAAAAGAAGGAGGGATATAGGAGCAAGTGATAAACAAACCCAAGCACATGGTGGGAGGGTAACTTTTACAGAAACAATCTCTGCATCAGTAGATACAATAAAATCGAAAAGATCCGACTGAACTGAGGTTTTGACTGCAATTAATACCCCACCGTCTCGACGAGTAGGTCTATCCTGTCAATAAACAGTACAACTTTTTGAGAAAACTTCGCTTTCAAATATGGTAGAATTTAACCAAGTTTATGAAAAGCGATAATGTCAGATAGCATGAAGGTACTACCCCTAAACTAATTTTTAAGTGTAGATACAAGGCGTCTGTCATTCTGGATGGCATCACTTGTTGTAGTTCATAGTGCACCCGTGATACATAGTTGCGCCATTCTTTGTATTTTATTGAGCATGGCTATGGCCTGCTTCGATAGTGTAGGATGTGTATCGCTGTGTATCACCAGAGGATGATCTTCGGGGACATTCCCCATTTTAGCCCTAGGGCTACATGTAAAGAGAGCAATTGTTGTTTTTTTTTTATATGACATAATCTTTTAGTTAAGGATGACTTATTGACGGAATCTTATATCTTCTCGAGAAAATAACTTGTTCCGTTTTTGCGGGGTTGACCCCTAGGCCACAGTTACTGGCCGAGTTGGCCAATTGCTCCAGTTTTCCTGACATCAGATCATATAGTGTCCGAGGGTATTTGCCAGTACACATGATTGCGACGTTATCCGCATAGCCAACTGTCAGACAACCACAATCTTTCGGTTATTTTGGCTTTTCTTGTGGCCTTTTCATAGGCTACGGACTGAGTTTGTAAGTGGACCAGCTCAATACTGAAATGCTATTTTTGGCTTGGTTAAAGACATGTTGGTTTTTTATCCATTGGGTTTATTAGGCGTTATAGTTTACTAACAAATTTTGATCTGCCTTCTTGTTTTCCTTCACTCGGAGGTGGAAATATCCTAAGCACCATTATAATGTTCACTTTCGACCCAAAGTGAAGATGCTAACAAACTTCAGTTTTCTAGCTATTACCGTTTATGCTGTGCATTCCTCGCCGTCAGTCAGGACAAAATCTTTAACAAACGTATATGGATCTACGTTCATTTCTTCACTTTGCAAAATACAAAAGACTTTGTGCAATAATTAAAAGATTATCATACATAATCTCATGTTGGTTTGCAATAATACTTACATAAATAATTATTCCATTTCAACGCATATATACCTGTTGTAATTATATAATAAATTGTTTTTTTGTATACCCTAAACCCATTGAAAATGAGTAAAAAGGGTATAATGGTTTTGTGCAAATGTATGTAACAGGCAGAAGAAAGCATCTCCGACCCCATAAAGTATATATATTCTTGATCAGGACGACGAGCTGAGTCGATTTAGTCATGTCCGTCCGTCCGTCCGTCTGACCGTCCGTCAGTCCGTCCGTCCGTCTGTCCGTCTGTATGAACGCAGCGATTGCGGAAACTACAAAAGCTAGAAACCTAAACTAAACGACTTTAGATTCTCCTAATCCATACGCACTAAAAGTTTGTCATTTCTTTCGATATCTTGCTCCGTTTTATTGTTATCGATAAAAATCGATTTTAAGACTTGGTTTTCTTGGCATATCTCGGAGACTATCAGAGGTAGAGCCATTTAATTTAGTTTATTATGTGCTCGTAAAGGATACGCAGATTATAAATATTTCGGATTTTCCACCCCCATTCGCCCCCCATATCAAAAAAACGCAAATCAAATACTACAGACTTGCGCTTTGGTTTAGATTTGGATGCTCTTATTAAACACTGTAAGTTTCATAGCGATCATACTCTTAGTTTAAAAGTTATTCAAGAATTTATTTTCCATAGTGGGGCCAACCGCAGCAGATGTGTAAAGTGCGCAGATTAGTTCGTGCGTTTCTGTGTGTGTGTATGTGTGACTTTGTGAATGTGTGTATGAATGCGAAGAGCTTTAAACGTAAGTAACGAGAGCTCGCCACTAGGGTCAGGGTATCTCCTAGTCGGGAACACCCGACTTGTTTTTTTAATATCTTGTTATATGAATGAATTCGTTTATTGACTTTGCCACTTTGAGCACAAATTAAAAATTGGTCCCAAAATAGTACATATATCAGAAGCTATATTTTAAATGGATTATTTTCTTTTTCAAATAATGATGTTTTGAAGCCGTAATAACTGGTAAACATTGATTCATAAGAATGTTTCTTTTATTACGTATGAAATAAATCAAAATTGCAATTGCAAATTGCAAGTGCTAGGTGGTGTTCCACGAGCACAGAAATTTTCCCAACCGCATTTTTTTGTCGATTTGACGACTCTATGTTTTGTATGCATAGTGGTATTACTTACGAGCACATAATAAACTAAGTTTGATGGCTCTAGCTCTTATAGTCTCCGAGATAAGCCAAGAAAACCAAGTCTAAAAATCGATTTTTATCAATAATAATGAAACGGAGCAAGATATCGAGAAAAAAAATGATAAACTTGTACTGCGTATAGATTAGGAGAATCTAAAGTCGTTTAGTAGTTTCCGAGATCGCCGCGTTCATACAAACGGACGGACGGACAGACGGACAGGGCTTAATAGACCCAGCTCGTAGTGCTGATCAAGAATATATAAACTTTATAGGGTCGGAGATGCTTCCTTCACATAACAATTATACTGTTTTTACCCATTTTCAATGGGTTCAGGGCATAAAAATTAATGCTGCGCTTGTAATGATTATACATTTTTATATTTTTAAAAGAAAAAGTCGAAAAATGGGCGAAAAAAAAATAGCACCACTTACACTTTTTTTTATAGAAACCGTTATGATTCGCAGAGTTTCTTCGTCAAAAAGCACTTATTTAAGAGATTTGACTTTGATTTTATGCGGCAGTGAAAGAAGCTCCCACATGTATCAAACAACATAGTTCAAAAGCCTGCAGCCCATGAAAGGCCCTCTTTTAAACACGAAACATATTGCCAAGCACATGAAGTCCGCAAATAAACATCTAAACTGACCAGCCCAGAAATGGAGGAATATTTTATGGACAGATGAGTGTAAAGTTGGTTTCTTCATTAAACAAGGAAGACCAAGCGTAATGGTATGTGCATGTTTTGCTTATTATAAAGTAGGTCCCATACATTTGGTCAAAACCATAATGGAACAACACGCATGCGTTAATATCTTGGATACAGTGATGCTACCCTACGCAGAATATGAGATGCTGCTATTATGGGTCTTCCAAGACAATGAGTTTTATTCTAAATTTAAGAAAATTTTTAATTTTGTTTTGAACAATTACACAATAAAACACGGTTGTAGAGGAATCTCTCCAAGCTGGGTCTAGCTTGTGTTAAACGACGTCGACGTTATACCAGTGCAGCTGATTCAGCCTTAGAGCTGTCATCATATGTTGCATTGGTCCGGAGTGTTGCTCACCAGGCAGCTCGCTAAACACACATTGAGAAACAAAAACCTACCAACGGCACTTTATTGGGCAATATATTTTTGTAAAGTTAAGCTACTTGGTACCTATAAAGATAAGGTTGTCCCAATAAAATTATCATGAGAACTAGACGGTTTTTCCGCTAATCTCATTAAAGTAAGTACTTTCACAAGTATATATATATATATATATATATATATATTATATATTATATATTTTATATATATTATATTTCAAACATTTATGATTGTAAAAAAAATATAATTTTTTTTAATTATAAACTCGTTGGAGAACAAGTCAAACAGAACTTATTCGTTGGATGACCAAAATGAAACTCTACTAGACTAGACTGTTGACGAAGATGAAACCTCTTACTGCGTTGTTTGCATTTGACGGTTCTCAACTTAAGGTTCTCGACTTAGGGTCTTGTGAGGCACTATTGGTTTAATCTGCGTCTGCAGTTTTTTGATGCTGGTGAGAATAACAACTGTGGCGTTTTTATCGCAAGAGGATGTTTACAATATCTAACTCATGAGAAGTGCCCAGATTGTTATTATCACCATGGTTTATAAAAAATGTTGTTTAAAATTGATCTTATCAGTAAACATGTGTAGGTATGTGGGTGTACATATGTTACTACCCCATCCATTAGAATTTAGCCTCAGGCGGACATTTTTCGATAAAGTGTTGGATTTTCTGTGTTTACAATTTTTTTGTCTGGTATATTGCTTAATTCTATTGTTTGGCTTGATTTTTTTGGTTTTGTGTATCTTGTATGTTTTCAAAGTTTTTATGGTATACTAAGGTATAACTACATTTTGTATTATCTTGTTTTAAATTAACTGTTATACATTTATTAATTATTAGCTTTTTTGTATTAACTGTATAAACCTTGGTTTGTGTAACAAAATCTTTTTCTAATAATTTTTTAATGATTTCGCGTGGGATATGAGAAATGATCAGTATTTCATTAGTATTGGTTTGTAACCAAGTACTAGTTTTAATGTTTAGTATTTTTTCTGAGCTTACGTGTGACAGTGTGTCGTGCTTTAGCAATTTTGGATTAAAAATTCCTAATCTAGTAAGCTGCATTCCAAGTTCAATATCCTTAACTTATTCTGTGAACTGTTGAATGTTAAAAATGAGAAGGGACAGTGTATCTTCTCCTTCTTCAATTTGGCTTACACTGTTTATAACCTTGATTTGTTTATTAACAGCTTCTATTACTAGATTTAGTTCGTTAACTTGTATACTGTTTTCAGCTATGTTAGTAATTTTGATTTAAAATTCTTCCCTGTCTTGTTGGGTTAGGATTCCAAACAAATATTTGTAAACCTTTCCAACGAAATTTAACATTCCTCTTTTGCTTCTTTTAGCGATTTTTATTCCGCTCATTTCTCTAATTAACTTTTCTATTAAATATCGAATTTGAGGTAAAGTCTCAAATTCTTCGGCATGTTTTATTAAATTTGTGTAGGTTAATTCTGTTTTGGTTATGTTAACTGTCAGGCAATGATATTCGTAATTGACGGGTAAGTCTAAAGTGGCTGTTTGAAAAATTAAATAGCCATTTTTAGATTGTATTCTGGAAAATTAGGAAGTCTGCTTCATTTGGGAAGTAATTTACACTTTTCTTTGTGCATAAATATTCTTTAATTAATTCTTTAGCGTATGTATTAGTCATTTCTTTGTACTTAATTATTGTTTTTGTTTTATGAAAATAGTTTATTAATTGGACATCGTTTGAGTCGCTTTTTATAAACTCTATTTGCTTGTTATAATAATTGAGTCGCCTCTCTGTTACTGAAATATGACTTTGGCTATCTTCTTGGCCAATATGTATTGTTGCTTAGGTTGGTATTGAAACTACACTTTCTGAAATTTCACCTAAAAGGTTTTCTTCGATTTTTACTCTTGAAAGAGCATCTGCTACGTGGTTTTCTTTTCCTGGTAGACATTTAATTGTGCAATAAAACTTATTTAATTTGATTCTCCATCTCTGTAATTTCATATTTAGTTCTTTTATATTATTAAGCCATATTAATGGTCTATGGTCACTTAAGATTTCGAATTTTCTTCCGAAAAGATATGATCTGAAATATTTAGTTGCCCATACTATTGCTAATAACTCTTTCTCTATGGTTGAAAATTTAATTTCATGTTCGTTAAGCGTTCTGCTCGCATAACAAACGGGTTTATGATCCTGTAAGAGGACAGCTCCTATAGCTATGTTACTCGCATCTGTGGTTAAAGAAATTGGAATTGGGTCTGATGTTATTAGTAATTTTAACCGTTCAAAAGCTGAAATATGGGACTCTTCTTTGATATTGATCACTGCTGCTTTTTTAGTTTTAATGTCATTGGTTTTACTATTTTTGCGAAGTTTGGGATGAACTTTCTATAAAATCCATAAAGTCCAAGAAATGATTTTATTTTTTTCATTGTCTTTGGTATTGGGAACTGTACAACGGCTTTGATTTTCTCAGGGTTTGGATTGATACCTTCAGTTGTAATGATGTGACCGAGAAATTCTCTGTTCTTTCTCATAAATTCACATTTATCTAACTGTAGCTTTAAATTCGCTTCTCGCAGTTTTGCGAATACCTTTTTTAATGATGATATATGTTCGTCCAATGAAGTGGAGTAAATAATGATATCATCTAGAGAGACCAAACAATCCTTGTAAATTAAATCTTCCAAGAGATTGTTCATACAACGTTGAAACGTTGCAGGAGCATTCTTTAAACCAAATGGCATACGTGTGTATTAGTAATGTCCATGTTTAGTAGAAAACGCGGTCTTTTGTATTGAGCCAGAATCCATTTGGATCTGGTGGAAGCCTTTAGCTAAATCGATGGTTGTGAAATATTGGCATTTGCCTAACTTAATACTTTTAATATAATAACTTTTGCCTAACCAATATTTCATCCATGATGGGTATTGAGCAATATTGGGATTTGGATTTTCGTATAATACCTTGTCTTAACATTTCATTGACTTCTTGGTCAAAGGATTGAGGATATTTGTAAGATCGCTTATAAATAGGATCTTCATGTTTAGTTTGAATGACATGTTTTATAGTACTGGTGAAAGTCAAATTTTCACTTTCTCGATGCTGAACATCTCGGTATTCAAATAAAACTTTTCTTCAACTTTCAACTTTTCTTTTTCTTCTTTCGTTTGCAATGGAGAAATTAAAAGGCATGTCTGACGTTACATGCGGGTCAAGACATTCTATTTCGATTTTTTCTTCTCTAAAGTCATCGTGGTTATATCTCATTAAAAACGGGAATCCGTTTAGCGTTACTGTTTCTGTTTTGTAATCGATGTTTGAATTTGAACGAATTTATGTATGAAAAATGTTTGACGGGTCGGACAAAGTTTACTGGGTACAAATGCTATACTGTCTTTTAATTCTACTACACAATTTATGGTATGGACTTTCAAAGGTTTTGCTTTAACGGGTGATTAAAGAAATTCTTTTTCATTATATTTATTGATGAGCCTGTATCTATTACGCACTTAAGTTGAGAATCATTCATTATTACTCGTATGTATGGGTTTCTGAACCTAGCTCTTGGTCCGAGGCTGCTAGACGAAAATTTTTAATGTGTCCATTTTATATTGGCCACTTGTGCTTGCGCTTTGTCTTTTAACTGGTTGGTTTGGTGCGTTGGAAGAATGTGGTTGTTGTTGGGAATTCATTGGGTTTTGCATTCTACCTTGACTTAAATTCTTTTGGAATTCTTGAAATGTTTGTTGATAATTTTCGTTACCTTGGGGCTTATGATTTGTAAGGTAATTTGGATTATAACCTTTTTGTACGTTTGTGCCTTGGTTATAGGTTTGTTGATAATTTCTCTTATCCCTACGGTTATCATTATTATTTGAATTGTTTGTATAGTATGTATTTTTTTTGGTTTCTTGGTTTGTCAGATGTAGTATTTTCATATAATCTTTCTCTCTGAGCTACTTGTTTTAATTTTGAGATTGTAGAAATATTGTACCTGGTTAATGTCATAAACAATCTATCTGGTAATTTCCTAGTTATGACATCTTTAATTGTATTATTCATTGCGTTTGTATACAAAATTATATCATGTTGATTATTTTCTAACATTAATTTGTTTGTAATTATGAAAGACTTATACTCTAATTCTTCTGCAAACTTACGGATAATTCCGTTAAAATTGGTGTTGTACAATCGTCTTAGTAGTTCTTCAAATGGAGTTTGCGTCTTGTATTTGTCGATGAGAGCGTATCTAAGATCGGCCCAGGTATTGGCTGCACACCTTTGGGATACCATTGAGGCTGCTCCTATTATTTGTATTTCGATAGCTCCGTATAGAACGCTGTGTTGACTTACGTCTTTGGTTGGGTGCAGTTGCATGATAAAATCAATTCTTCTGATGAATGAGCTGAGTGTTTCTGATGCTCCATCGAAAGCTGGCACCTGCCTTATTTGGCTCAGGGCTTGGTTGAGGTGTTGCTCTGCTAGCTCCATGGCTGCTGTTGGTGATGTCATCTTTGGTTCTTTGTTTTGATGTATGTGTTGATTGTAGATTTTTATTTTTTTTAGTCTTTAATTTTGGTTGGTGTTTATTGACTATTTTTGGTTTTAACGTTGTAACGAACACACGAAGCGAAGTCTCAGCAAGCACACATAGTCTACTAGTGGGTCGGCTGTGCTCAGAGAAAGTGGCGTGGGTCTTGTGTGCCGCCTTGACAAATGCGTTACGATAATAAAATCGTAGACAGGAAAAGAAAAAAAAAAGAGTGATCGGCCAGACAAACCAAACGAACTTTAACGGACCACAAGATATACTCTATATCTTCTAAGATTGGAGAACTGATATGGTTTTGTTCTCCGTCTTTACCCACCCTACCTGCAGGAACAAATGAAATGCATGCTCCTACCCTACGCGTGCCCGCGGAGTTACTAACTTAAGGTGCCCTTACAAAAGATAATTCATTCCATTCTTATAAGCGTTTATTCTTCAATTCAAATCCAATGTATTCATGTTAAGAGTTAAATTTACCATATATATATATGTGTACGTACTCAAATTAAAAGAGAAAATGTAAAAAGAAAGTGAAAAGTCTTAAGCTCACTAGCAAGAATGTAACTTGTAAACAAATGAGGAGAATTAGTAAAAAAAGGAAATGATCTTCGATCATCAAACGCCCTCGCAGTCATATGCAATGCCAAAATAATAAAAGACAATAAAGAAACGTAAAGCAAGCAAGCACTGCTGCAGCTGGTCTCCACTGATTAGCTTGCATATGTCTGGCAAGCGTCTGCGACTCGCGCTCAAAGATAAGGCACCTTGTTTTTGTTGCATTTTATCACACATTATTATTCGGCTATGCCGTACTTACGACCTTGTAGAGTCCATCGATGCCAGCAGGCCTGTTGACGTTGATTGACAATATGCGGCGAAAAGAATTTATATTTAAATGCGGAAGCAACAAAGGCAAGCAATGGCCGAAACTATAATGGAACATAAACAAATTATAAGTCTTGGGCTAATTTCAAATTATTACTAAAAATATGATACGATATAGCAGAGTAGCTGCTGGTACCGATCACATGGCGTGCAAATCCCGTCTAATGTTTCCTGAATTGGTAGCGGGCGCAGGCGCTAGCATATGTAGTTCCGGGCCACCTGTAGCAATCTGCAGGTGAAGCGTAGTTATGGCCGGAGTTATATCGGCTGGTATTGGCGCTATATTCCAACACATGTTGTCAGCTTGTCACTTGTCCTATCGAACTTGATCAGGCGAACTCCGGTGTTGCGCACCATGGACATTTGGCAGTGCAGCGTTTGTACTACGGTGCGGTGCGGTGTTACGGCATGGGCGTGGTTCTGCACCTGCGTAGAGCTTGTGGCGCACACGTCTAAGTCACCAGCAAAATGCGCGGCCACCGGTGTGGTGCAGGCGCTCGCAGTTGCGGAATTTAACCGGGGATCGTCGTTATTCCAATGGATGGTTTCCGCGCACAACGTCTTGCCATAGCCGGCTCCACCGAACACGCTCACAACCTTGGTTATGTGGAATCAAAATTTTCGACTTCGTCCAACGAAACGAATATTGTTCGTAGAGGACAAAAGAAGTCGATCTGAGCCAGCGAAAATCAATTACGAGAACAGATGCTAATAAAGGGAAAAGATAAATATTTGTTTCTCCCCACGCGACTTCACTTATAATTACCTAATCAGAGCAGCACACTGGCGACCTTCAGCTGAGCTTTTTATTGAGTGGAACGCATGCCCAGAGCGGAAGTCTAACTAGGCTAGAAAATGGAAGCATTTGACAGAGAAACATATCTTAAGCTTGAGGGATGCGAATGTCAATTACCATATGTCCTTCGCATGAAAATTACCTAACTCCCTACCATTCAAATCCTCAAGCAAATATATCGATTGACCTAGCTTTTTCTTTATGCAAGCCTTAGTGCCAATCGGAGCTAACGCCTTAGCATTAAAGTTAGCAGCAGCCTTGCTTAAGGAGAAATTTCTTTCGACCACTTCTTGGCCAATTTCAAAGGAACGTGACTTCGACCGCAAATCGAATGTGCACTGATTTTTCTTATATGCCTCGGTCAGATGCCTGCCAATGGTAGACCGTATCCTTTGAAATTCATCCACCCTAGTCACACTGGCTTCGACTTCACTAAGTAAATTCAGGGGTCGCAACAACTTAAAATCTTGACCGTGTACCGGCATGTGTTGCCCAAAAACCACGAAATAGGGGGACAAGCCTGGTGTATGGAATTTCTCAGTTAATGCTGCTAAGAAAAACATCCCACTGGTGGTCTTTCTGATCGTGCGAACATATGCTCTTAAAGCGGCGTTAATCGAACGATTCTGCCGCGTTCGATTGCGGGGCATAGGCTCCAGTGCACAAATGTTGAATGCCGTATTTAGAGAGAAAATTTGAGAAATCACGGCTTTTAATTGGACACCACTATCACTCACAATTATTTCTGGCACTCCAAAGCACGAAAATATAATAATTTTTTTGCTGCCTTTAAAAATTAAAATTTTGAAAAATGATCTAAAATAATAAATATCCTATTGTTACCCTTTCTAGTACGGGGAAAAGGGCCAATAAAATCTACATACAAGCTTTGAAATAGTCTTTCGCTGGTTACTCGAGCGCCCATCGGAGGCTTCAACGAACGAGTGGGATATTTAGTGGTCTGACATATTTCACAGTTGCCGATGTAATCGCGGACGTTAACAACCATCTTTGACCAGTAAAATCTACGACGAATTCGCTCTAAGCATTTTGCGATTCCACAATGCGCCGAAAATGGTTGGTCATGAACAGCACTAATCACACTGTCTCGCAACGGTAGAGGTACTAACAGTTTCCAGCAATCATTAGCTCGAGTAAAATCGTTGTCTGCGAAACATGAGTGGTGATAAATATAACTATCTATTACCTAAAAGTCTGGTAGCTTGGCTAATTTAAACTTTTCTCGCATCGTGCAATATTCGACTGACTGAACTGCCTTGGAATTCAAATCGATTTCGGGAACAACCTCGCAGTCGAATGCTTCTATTTCATCAACGTTTTCAAACCATCGAGATAGAGCATCAGCTACGACATTTTCGCTACCCTTGCGATGTTCGATTTCAAAAAGATACCCCTGAAGTTGAAGGTCGAACTGGTTCATAAGCCATCGAAGGCTTGCGTAGTTAGTAACGACTTTAAATGGGTGCCCTTCAATGTACATTCGAAATTTGTTTAATGCGAGCACTACAGCCAATTATTCGAGCTCAGTAACCGTGTAGTTACGTTGCCAAAATTCACGCATGCGTAACGCAGAGCGAGTCTTGTCCACATTGATCGTGTTAACATTGAAAATTTCTGATCTACGCTTCTGATATTCATGTAATCTAACGTGGTATGGCGTAAAATGCTGAGGAAATGGAACGTCAGGTGCGGAAAATGACAACTTTGGTGGAGGTTCAAGTCTAGTGATTGGTTGAGAAAATGTAGGATCCGAGACTAGCGTCGGACATCCCCTTTCGGAACTTGCACTTTACACAGTTGGGCTTGTTTGGTTTGAGGCAGTCATGATATCTGTGGCCCTGCACTTCACAGTTCCAACATGTGACGCTTTCCACCGACCGAACAGCACAGACCTCGTTGACAGTCTCGTCTTCTCCCTCAGATTCCTCTTCAGCATCCTCTTCGTGAAGTAGGGTATTTACAAACCGCTTAGCGGTGTTCGGACGAGATTGAGACGTAGGCCGGAGATTGCGGAAAAACTCTTCGTGTCGTTGGCATTCTCTACGCAAACTTGCTAAATCTGGAGTGTCCACATGCAGTAACTCATGTTTTAACTCAGGTTTTAGATTATGTCGCATCTCAATTGTTATGTCGTTATGTCGGCAATCGGCTCTCGTAAAGAGTCAACAGAGACTCACTACTGCCCTGTTTGTGGCAACGCATGGCATTTTTTATGTCGCGGTCAGAACGCTGGTCCTGATACCTCTCTTGTAAGCGGCTACACAACTCGAGCCAGTTCATGTTATCCGCGGTTCTATGAACACGCCAGTAAAAAGAAAGAGCAGGACCAGTAAACAAATTGGGACAAGAGGGCAAATTGGGACAAAAGTGCAAAATTCCCGTTCAAGCACTGCGTTGTAAGGCAATTTACCCTGTAAATAAAGTCCTCGATGGGAAGGTCGATCCACTGAATTTGATACGCCAGTTGGAGATTACATTTAATATTCTGTCGGGTCGATCCAATGACGAATCGTTTACATTAACTCGAGCACTAGGTGGTCTAGCCCTGTAGCTATCATTGCGCACATTGCTGGCATTGCTTAAGCGCGGAAAAGGTGGCACAATGTCGTTATCCCACTCAAGTTGTGGCTCATCACGGACATCGCGCGGTGCGCTAGATAGATTTAAGTTTCTCATAGCCAAATTAATTTGCTATGAATGCTGTCATGCCCGCCCGAAAATCTTTTAAGTAATTGGAAATAACTCGGACACACTACGTGGTTTCTGCACTGCTGAGTGAAGTCACGTCTACATAGCAAACATTTTTTGGCGCGGGCCATTCTCGTTTGAAGCATATCGTGCTTGTGACCTGGTGTTTACGCGGTTTTTTGGAATGGTTCCAGTGTAGCATGGGATCAGGTTGAACTTTGAGTTAGGAGGTTGAACTCGACGCTCAGAAGACAAGCTTTTACCCGCTGCCAACATAACTTTGGAACATGATTTTCTACTAATTGGACAGGTTTCACCAGTTTCTAACCAGTCTAAGAGACAAGATTTGTGGTATCGGTGTTTACAAGGGGTATCTATAAAATTAGGTTCGGAACTGATGTCGTTGCAATTTGTGCATCGTACCGACTCATTGTTCGATAGAGCAACTAAGTTTTCCGAACTTCGCCAAACCGCTATAATTAAAAACTAATAGAAAATAAATTATTCACTAGTCAAAACAAATTATTTATTTTAAATATTTTTCCTTTTTTTTTTCTTTATTTTATTTGTTGAATTTTTTATTATTTTATTATTTTTGGTTTTTTCTAATATTTTTGTTTGAAGATGTCAAGCTTTTTTAATACCTGGGTTTGTTTTATAAAAAATGTACATTTATTTTCCCTTAATTTAAGTTTAGTGTTTAGTTACACAGTTGCAAGAGGCTGTGGGCTAATTGCAAACAAGAACTTCGATTGGATACGATAGCACTCTGCTGTATGCGACGAAAGCGAAAGCGAAACTTACTTAGGCGTTAATAAGTGCAATAGCAAGCATTCAGAGAGACAAAATTGAGTGGTTTTCGGCCGCGTAGGGCGCGATGCATAGCGATAAGCAATTGAGTGCATTATTTACGGTTAGGTGTTATGCTGCCGCGCACGGCAGAACTATGCTTATTATCTGTTTCAGCTGCTACTGCGAACATCCTCCCCCCTGTTGAAGGGCTACGATCTTCAACAGAGTCATCCACTGGAAGGACACACAATTTGGTAACTGCACGACGAACGATTCCACTTGGTGTCCGAAGTACAGCAACTCGTATCACACCATCGGCTCCCGGCACAGTTTCTGCCACTCGTGCGAGAGGCCACTTCAGAGGCGGAAGATTTTCGTCCTTGATGCAAACGACGTCATTGACTCGAATGGAGGGTTGTGGAGAGCGCCATTTAGAACACTTTTGCAAAAGAGTCAAGTACTCCTCGCTTCCAAAACAGCTGCTGACGCGTTTCCAGCGATCGAGCCGATTGTAGTTGAGTGGTATGACGTTTGGCTCGGGAAGCGATGTGAGAGGACCGTCAGCTAGAAAATGTCCTGGGGTCAAAACGTCGAGATCCGCTGGGTTTTCTGAAAGAGATACAAG
The DNA here is from genome assembly GCA_035041545.1 of Drosophila colorata. Classification (NCBI taxonomy): domain Eukaryota; kingdom Metazoa; phylum Arthropoda; class Insecta; order Diptera; family Drosophilidae; genus Drosophila; species Drosophila colorata. Next base: position 1,511,537 of record JAWNLD010000680.1, on the reverse strand, counting down.
CGGACGAGAGTTGATTATTGCCTGGATTTGGCATACCAATGTGCGAAGCTCGTCGAAGTCTAGAAGGGACGCGCCAATCGAGCGGTAGAGATGATGCTTGGCCATTTTTACTGCAGCCTCCCATCAGTTGCATTATCAGACCAGATGCATCTTGGTGCACCACGGGTGGCGATAGATTGCTTGAGGGCGCTAAGAAACGAGGCTGTTCACAAATCTCTTACCAGCTCCAACCAAACTGCCTTGGTTGCGAAGCATATGAAGACACTGATGTAGCATTTTTGAGGAGGTCTGCTGCGGGCATCAGATTTGTAGTAGAATGGCCCGCAATAGTCAACGCCTGTGACAGTAAATGGCCTGTAGTCCCGAATGCGATCCTTGGGCAAGTCTGCCATGATGTGCTGCATAAGGCGAGGTCTGGCTCTGCAACAAATTATGCACCTTCTAAGCGCTCGCGCGACTGTTTTCATGTCGCCTACTGGCCAGAACTGCAACTGAATCGATGCCAACAACGATTGTGGACCAGCATGGTGATGTTTGCGATGTAACTGCGTGATGATGGCGAACGTTAGCGGGTGACTCTTGGGCAAAATTATTGGATGCTGAGCTTCAAAACCGAGCGATGAATTTTTAAGGCGGCCACCAACACGAATAAGCCCAAATTCATCCAATGGCGCCAGCGATATGATGCTGCTTTATTTTGTAGAGCCTGGTAATCCGACGAGAGATGAATTCTTTGAACAACACGAAGCAACAAATGCGTTCCGAGGCGAATATTATCAGCTGTGAGCCCAACTGAGTGTCCGTCAGTGCTGCGATCGATGAACTTGTGTACATATCCAAATATGCACTGCATCATCCCAAAAGAGTTGATGTATTTGAATGACAATGTCATGTCTTCACAATTGGCTGAAGTTAACATGACTCTATGTCGAATTTCCGGCAGTTCGTTCTTGGGCAAATACTGCTGTGGCCAATTGCTTTTGGACTCTTGCAAGAACGACGGACCATTCATCCACAGACTGGAGTTGATAAATTCCCGCGGAACGGCTCCCTTCGATAGTATATCAGCTGGATTCATATCCGTTGGGACGTGGCGCCATTCCATTCTCTCCGTAAGCTGTTGTATGGCACAAACTCTATTAGCGACAAATACATTAAATTTTGAAGATTCTTCATGTAGCTATGTAGCACAATAGAAGAATCGGGCCAGCAGAAAAATTGACAGTCAAAAAGCTTCATTTTGACGATTTCGCTCACTAATTGTGCAATTAAAAATGCTGCACAGAGCTCCAGCTTGGGCACGGTGAGAGTTTTGAGTGGGGCTACACGTGCCTTTGAACAAAGTAGCTTAGTTTGGACGATATTATTCTTGCAAGCACGAACATAAATGCATGCTCCATATGCTTCAAGGCTGGCGTCACAAAATGCGTGAATCTGGATCAGAGCATCTGGGTGGAGCACGTAGCGCGAAAATGTTGCATGGCGGGCATCGGAAAACCACTGCAAAGCGCCATCCAGGCAGACTGCATCGATTGTGGTAAGCTCTCATCCCACTCCAACTTGTCCCTCCATATGCGCTGCAACAGAATTTTAGCTTTGGTTAAAGTTGGCCCGATCAAGCCGAGTGGATCATAACAACGTGCAATGGTTGCCAACACCGAACGCTTCGTGTGATTGCTGGAACCAAGTAGAAGTGCAAGCCTGAATAGCAGTTCATCGCGACGTGGCTCCCAGACAAGCCCAAGCGCCTTTGTAACATCGCTTCCATCGTTGAATTTAAGCATACCCTCTCTTTCAGTCTCATGTATGTCAATAAGAACTTCCGGATTGCTAGAGCACCACTTTCTTAAACGAAAGTTGCCCTTAGCAAGCAAGTTTGTAGTTTGCTGCATGATATCACGAACTTCATCCACTGAACTTCCGCCAGATATCATGTCATCTACGTAAAAATTCCTTAAGATGGTCTGAGAGCCTAAGGGGTACGATGAAAATTCGTCAGTGGCGAGCTGCTGCATTGCGCGTATGGCCAGAAACGCTACTGACTTAGTGCCGTATGTTATCGTATCCAGTTGGATACTGGAGCAGTGACCCGTACATAGCGATACGTTTTGCACTGAGAGCAATGGGAAGGGTACGAAAACGTATAGGTGTTGAATAGTTTCGCCTGAATTGTCGGACCTGACATAAGAATGTTATTCAGCGAAAGTCCAGAAGTCGTTGCTGCAGAGCCGTCGAATACAACTCTCAGCTTAGTTGTAGTGCTGTCATCCTTCATGACACAATGATGCGGCAAGATATATTGACACTTGTGTGCATTTGCGATGGAATGCAACAGAATGCGACGAATATGGCCCAGATGAAGGTTTTCTCTGATGAAGGCAGAATATTGTTGCTTGAGACCAGGACTGCGCGACAGCTTTGATTCCAAATTTCCGAAGCGCCGTTTAGCCTGCAGAAAGGAGTCACCTAAAGAGTCAACACCGCGTTTGATTGGCAACCGAACTGAAAATTCTCCGGAGGGCAATCGTGTGACATTTTTACTGAAGTGCGCTTCACAATCGAGCTCCTCCTTGGTTGACTTCGAAATTGGCTCAAACACATGCTCCATTTCCCAAAAGCGGCGCACCAATTGGTCCAGCCGAGCTCTGGGTTTGACGCTGTCCGAAGCCCCCAACAAAAGAAAATAGTTTGGGTGCCTAATGACCACCACCAGATAATATCCAGCCAAGTTGAGTTTTCTGCAGTAATGGTAATCTCGGTGCAAGCTGAATCTGACCAATGCAGAGCAACTCGAAAAAGAGGCGTGCTCCTATGAGCAGATCAATCAGATGAGGCACGTTGAACGAAGGATCAGCTAGTTGAATGTTCGACGGAACATTCCAATCAGCAGTATTTACTGAACAGCCAGGCAGATTATCCGTAATTGTCTGAGCGATTTTAAGTGGATGTCAGCAGAATAGCCATCCGTTGCAAAGTAGGCATCTCCAATGCCCGAGACGGCAGTTAGAGATCTGGTTTTTCGAAGCTGGAGTTGATTAGCGAATCGAGTAGTGACAAAATGCAATTGCGACCCTGAATCTAAAAGCGCACGGCACGGCATAAGCATGCCGGCACGATTCCGTACAAGGACAATGGCAGTGGTCAAAAACACAGCATCAGAAACGGACTGGGAGCTTGAGGCAAGAGGCAAGACAGAAGACATTGCAACCATAGCGTTTGACGATGGCGAATTCGATGATGCTGCTACTGTTTCAATGGCTGATACACGATTAAAATGCCGAGTGTGGTCCTTCGATTGGCAAGTGCGGCAAGCTCCAGATTTACAATCCCGAATCTGATGACCCTTTTTAAGGCAATTTATGCATAGGGCGAGCCTTTTTGCCTCTTTGTGACGAGCATTTGGGGAAAGAATTGTAAACGATGGGCAGCTGTAGATATAGTGATCTATTCCCTCACAAAGAACGCAGCAAATGGCCGCGGTGCTTGATGCGACAAATGATCGTTTGACATTACTCACGGTTCTAATCGACTTGCCAATCTGACCATCTTGCGCGCATACGGCATGCTCCACATTTTCCATCGCTCTGCATCGCTTGTTTAGAAATGTGGACAGCTTATCCCACGACGGCACTCCTTGATATGCGAATTCTCCTCCCAACTTGGCTTGTGTTGCCTTGTCAAACTTCGGGAGCAGGACTTGGACCAATAAACAATCGGCAATTTCTTGCGAAGTTGCCAGTGGTTGCAAGGCACGCAGGTGTGAGGTAATCCTGTCCGTCAGCTCGTGTAGCTTGCCTACCGATGAATCAACCCTTCCAAGCCCCAGCAGATCTCTGATGTGTGCCTGTAAAATAAACCGATTTTTGAGAATATCTAACGCTATTTCATAGTTGCTGTGAGTTATTTCCAGCACGCGAATCGTTTCTAGGGCGCTGCCACTAAGACAGGAGCGTAGGTGCTGTTACTTCTCAATCGAAGTAAGTTCGATTTTATTGCCAATAACCGTGGTAAACATCGAGTAGAAGTTGGCCCACTCCGTGTAGGCGCCACTGAATTTAGGCAATTCTAATTCCGGCAGACGCGAATGATTTGCCATAAGATACACTTGCTGCGAGTCGTTCGTGCCCACTCTAAATGTAGAGCAATGGTCAGGTGCTCTACGCTTGCCAAGCTCGCGCTGAAGTGTGGTCCGCAAACGCAGCAACAAATCCTCAAACCTTACAGGCAACTCTCCAGAAATACTCTCGAAGTAAATTTCCTCCAAACTGGAGTGTACGACGTTGAAATTGGATTTAAGCTCGTCCGCTAAATCCATATACCCCTTTATTTCGTATTCGTCCATACTTCTTAGCCGCCCAACATCAATGTCCACGCACAATTTGTCCAGCCTGCTGAAAATTGCAGTCGCCTTAAGACGCAAAAAAACAGCTTTGTCGATTTGTCCGCTGCCACCAGCAGAGTCTGTACTGGCATCAGTCTGCGGAATTGTAGTTGCAGCACCTTCTTCAGCCATTTTATATTTTGTTTTTGTTTTATTTTAAAGTCACTTGCACTAGCACAACGATATGCACCGAGAGGTTATGTTCACTGCCGAGCGAATTAACTAATTGCAGGCTAAAGCGTTGTACTTCTTGGCTCGAACGATATTGCCAAAAAAAACTACGCTTGCCCTTGCACAAGTTTAATATTGCCCTGGCAATACTGGCTAGTAAATAAAAAGGGTTCACAGAATCCAATTGACCGAACGAATAGTTTTAATAGGCACTGTACGCAGGTGATCGGCACTAAAGGGAACACAAGCATAGAAAAAGGTCGTTGCCTTTCTTTCGAGACGATTGTATGCATGTAGGCGTATTGGCGCGCGCGCTTTTGCTTTCGTTGCCAGCGACGACCAAAACGGAATTGCAATTAAAAATTGTCAAAATTTAATTGCCGACGAACTTTGCAAATTAACTTCACAGCCAAAAGAGCAAAAGAAAAAATGTATATCACGTCGGGGTCACCAATGTTTGAAGATGTCAATCTTTTTTAACACATCGGTTTTGTTTTATAAAAAATGTACATTTATTTTCCCTTAATTTAAGTTTAGTTTTTAGTTACACAGTTGCGAGAGGCTGTGGGCTAATTGCAAACAAGAACTTCGATTGGATACGATAGCGGTCTGCTGTATGCGACGAAAGCAAAAGCGAAACTTACTTAGGCGGTAATAAGTGCAATAGCAAGCATTCAGAGAGACAAAATTGAGTGGTTTTCGGCCGCGTAGGGCGCGATGCATAGCATAAGCAATTGAGTGCATTATTTACGGTTAGTTGTTATGCTGCCGCGCAGGGCAGAACTATGCTCATTATCTGTTTCAGCTGCTGCTGCGAACAATTTTCTTTACTTTTTTTTCTTTAAATTTTGCTATAATTATTTAAAGGGACTTATCCTTAAGCACTATCACCGCAATATGCATTAAGAAATAAAATAACTTGGAGTCCGCAAATAGAATTTATAAAACAGTATGAATATCTAGCCCAATTAAAAGAGGAGTAAGCCGAAAATATCCAACTCAAGCAATCTCAATTTTAATAGGACCGATGATCGAATCTTAAATATCTATTGCCTGCTATAGATCCGAGTTATAATCAAATATATCATTCCAAAGCAATACGGTATTTAAGGTAACGGGGTACTTGTTCGATACTGCTCTAACCAAGAGAAACACTACAAGCAAGTATAAGACCTCTATCTACTGGTCTGGCTCCGACAATAATCAAAATTCCAAGTTTAGAGAGCGGGGAAAAAATGTAGGTGGCGAATGGTTTGACGGAAAGGACATGGGACTGTGACTTTTGGGAAGCATGGGGTGTAAATGCGACTTGCGATAAAGCAGGTTCATTTTTTTTTTGGGTATATCTACCCTTCGGCTCTGTATTGGCCCCACGTTGGGCGCCATTTATTATGTAACGAACACACGAAGCGATGTCTCAGCAAACACAGCTCAGAGAAAGTGGCGTGGGTATTGTGTGCCGCCTTGACAAATGCGTTACGATGATAAAATCGTAGACAGGAAAATAAAACAAAAAAGTGATCGGACATACAAACCAAACGAACTTTAACGGACCACAAGATATACTCTATATCTTATAAGAATGGAGAACTGAGATGCTGTTGTTCTCCGTCTTTACCCACCCTACCTGTAGAAACAAATCAAATGCATGCTCCTACACTACGCGTGACCGTGTGACGCAGTGTTACTAACTTAAGGTGCCCTTACAAAAGATAATTCATTCCATTCTTATAAGCGTATTATAAGATAAGGCACCTTGTTTTTGTTGCATGTTATCACACATTATTATTCGGCTATGCCGTACTTACGACCTTATGGAGTCCATCGATGCCAGCAGGCCTGTTGACGTTGATTGACTATATGCGGCGAAAAGAATTTATATTTATGTGCGGAAGCAACAAAAGCAAGCAATGGCCCAAACTATAATGGAACATAAACAAATTATACGTCTTGGGCTAATTTCAAATTATTACTAAAAATGTATTCCTTTTAAAAAACAACCGGCACAACGATACGATATAGCAGAGTAGCTGCTGGTACCCATCACATGGCGTGCAAATCCCGTCTAGTGTTCCCTGAAGTGGTAACGGACGCAGGCGCTAGCCTATGTAGTTCCGGGCCACCTGTAGCAACATCTGCAGGTGAAGCGTAGCTATGGCCGGAGTTATATCGGCTGGTATTGGCGGTATATTCCAACACATGTTGTCAGCTTGTCACTTGTCCTATCGAACTTGATCAGGCGAAGTCCGGTGTTGCGCACCATGGACATTTGGCAGTGCAGCGTGTGTACTACGGTGCGGTGCGGTGTTACGGCATGGGTGTGGTTCTGCACCTACGTAGAGCTTGTGGCGCACACGTCTAAGTCACCAGCGAAATGCGCGGCCACCGGTGTGGTGCAGGCACTCGCAGTTGCGGAGTTTAACCGGGGATCGTCGTTATTCCAATGGATGGTTTCCGCGCACAACGTCTTGCCACAGCCGGCACCACCGAACACGCTCACAACCTTGGTTATGTGGAATCAAAAATTTTGACTTCGTCCAACGAAACGAATATTGTTCGTAGAGGACAAAAGAAGTCGCTCCCAGCCGGGGAAAATAAATTCTGAGAAGGGATGCTAATAAAGGGAAAAGATAAATATTATTTTCTCCCCACGCCACTTCACTAATAATTACCTAATCAGAGCAGCACACTGGCGACCTTCAGCAGAGCTTTCTATTGAGTGGAACGCATGCGCAGAGCGGAAGTCTAACTAGGCTAGAAAAAGCAAGCATTTGACAGAGAAAAAGCTTTCTTAAGCTGCATCAGCTGCGAAGCTGCAGTAACTACCCACTCGCTCAGCTTCGATAAAAGCTTTACAGGCACGTATCTAAAATTGTGCAGACCTTTTAAACCACACCAAGAATTATTTGCACCCTCACAACTTTTCGTTTGTGTTGCTTAAGGTATTCCATTTTTACACAATTATTATTTTGTTTTAATGTTTTTTGTAATCTGGGACATAAGTCGTCCTTTAATGGTTGTTGAAGTTCAAGTATCGTTATACATCGAGCACTTTACGTAACTTCTTCCGCGGATATGTATTAAACAGAAAAGATATGATCTGTCTACATATCCTACCGGCTGCGCCAATTATATTTCAAACATTTATAATTGTAAAAAAAAATACAATTTTATTTAATCATAAACTCATTGGAGAACAAGTCAAACCGAACTTATTCGTTGGATGACCAAAATGAAACTCTACTAGACTGCAAAAGTATTTAATTATTTTCACTCCGAAAATAAAATTTTGGATTTACATTTATAGATAATAGAATATATATATATATTATACATATATATAGTTATATATATATATATATATATATACATATATATATTTTTTTTATAACAAATTTTATACTCAGTTCAAAGTGAAAAGAGTATAAGTTCTGTGCAATATCCGTGCGTCCGTCAAATTCTGACACGCCCTCTGGGCATCGGGCAACTCGTGAAAATCTTTATATCCAGCTTTTCCACCTAAGCAAACATTTCTCTCCATAGTCTTCATACATCTATCTCCATAGTCATCATTTAGAAGGATACAATTAACGTTTACGCACAGTGTTGGAAGTATAGTCATTAAATTTGGCATCCGACACCTTCCTCCAAAGTACAAAGCCATTCCCACACCAACACAGAGAGAAAAAATCAAATATTTCGTACTCAAAGCCCCACATTTAAGAGTTGGTACCTCACTAAGATTGAAAATACTAAAGTCAAGAAGCTCGACCTTATATCAAGTACGATTTCTTAAGTCCGACAATTTCAGTATTTTAGTATTTTAGTATTTTCAAACTTAAAAAGTGAGCTCAAAACGTACTTAATATAAGATTTTTGTTCTTGATTTAAGTACAATATAAACTTGAATTAAGTATGACACGTTCTTGAAAGTACTTTTTTATCTTGTTCAAAGTTATTTTTTCCTATATTTAAGTTATTACGTGCTTAAAATGTGAGAAAAAAAATGTTCTTAAAACAAGTAAAACGACTCTTGAATCAAGTTAGCTTGCACTTGTGTTAAGTGATTGTATACTTAAAATGTAAGTTTAATTTATAGTTAGAAGAACAATTTCAATTCCAGATTCAAGAACCCAAATATATAAATAAATAAATAAATATATAAATTAATCCAGACCCACCAATTTTGTTTATTTATCATTTTTTATTGTACTTAAAATTTGTTTATATCCTAAACCCATTGAAAATGGGTAAAAAGGGTATAATGGTTTTGTGCAAATGTATGTAACAGGCAGAAGGAGGCATCACCGATCTTGATCACGACGACGAACTGAGTCAATTTAGCCATGTCCGTCTGTTCGTCCGTCCGTCTGTCCGTTTGTATGAACGCAGCGATTTCGGAAACTATAAAAGCTAGAAACCTAAACTAAACGACTATAGATTTTCCTTATCCATACGCCGTACAAGTTTATCATTGTTTTTCGATATCTTGCTCCGTTTTATTATTATCGATAAGAATCGATTTTAAGTCTTGGTTTTTTTGGCATATCTAGGAGACTATAAGAGCTAGAACCATCAAATTAGTTGTTAATATATGCTCGTAAGTAATTCGCAGATTATGAATATTTTGGATTTTTGATACCTCCCCCCATTCGCCCCCATATCAAGAAAATGCAAATCAAATACTACAGACTTGCGCTCCTATCAAGCACTGAAAATTGCATAACGATCATACTCTTAGCTTAGAAGTTATTCAATAATTCATTATCAATAGTGGGGCCAAGAGCAGCCAATGTGTAAAGTGCGCATCTTGCTGCGTGCGTTTATGTGTGTGTGTATGTGTGACTTTGTGAATGTGTGTATGAATGCAAAGAGCTTTAAATGTATATAACGACAGCTAGGTTCAGGATATCCAAGATTTTGTACGACACTTTAGCGGCTTGATTTAAAAAAGTTATACTTCGAATTAAATATTTATTACTTTGTAGTTCGTCAAACTAGCTGAAAATTACATTTGCGTATGCGTATATACATATATATATATATATACTATGTTCTTATACAAATTAAGGAATTCTTTCCTTTAATGGTCTTTTAATAAAGACTGTTTATTTGTCGTGCTATTTTAGAACTAAATTACAATGGTCAAGACAAATTATGCTAAAGCTAAGACTCTGCTACTGCCGCTGTCGCTGCAGCCGCTGCCGCTGTTGTCGCTGTTGCCGCTATTGCCGCTGTTGCCGTTCTTTGCTGTCGCTTCCGTTGTAGCTTGGGTAAGGTGTCCTATTCCCTGGTGCGCTCCCACGGTTGCGCTGTTTGGTAAAATGCGCTGACTCAGCGCACGTGGCAAAAGTGCATGCATCGGGAATGTGATTGCATGGGCTGCATGCATTTTTGGTCAAGTTCGTCTTTAACTCCTCCCCCCTTAAACGTGTACGTCCTCGGATGCGATGTAAAAACGTCTTTGGTTTGGAACTGCGTTCGCCTCCGCAATTGTTTCTGCTTCCACAACTTCTCCAGTGATCTGGTGTGCTGTAGCGAAAAACTTTCGTCTTGTCGTGTATCCAACAATCCCGATCATTAGTGTCAGTAGAATTCCAGATAGTGTGAAATTAATTGTTGTTGTAGTGCTGTTGTAGCTCTCCAGAGTTTTTAATTTCTGGGTGTTATTAATGTTGACTTCCTTCAGTATTTGTAGTGATAAAACCTCGTCAACTCTGTTTTTCCCCGCAATAACTTGGAATAGGGGTGGTGTTGCCTCTGCGAAGATTATATCCTTTGCCTCGTACACCTCATCTTTGATAGTCACGGTCGAGTTTTGGAACAGTATTAGGAATGTTCCTCTGAGTTCCATTTCTTCTTTATCGATTTCTATCTTACCATCGAAGTCGTTGAGCAAGATTGTTCCGCCGAATAGTTCTTCGTAGTGTGGTACATGTTGGTTATTAATAATCTTACAATTTGGGGCTTGACTTCTTAATAGTGGAGTTATACTTAAATCTATAAGATTATTTCTATTACAAATGATCTTATCGTTATGGGATTCGCAAGAGTCTTTGAATATATTATTTGCCCACATTTTCCAATATTCTGGTGTTTTATTTCGTTTATTATATTTAATTTCTGAATGGGCTTTAATAACATAGCAGTACATACTTCGCTCGCAATTATTGGTATGTTAATTATGTAAAGCATGCTCCTGCCATTTGTTGTTATTTTAATTTGTGCAAATTCTAATAATTCTTCGGCATTTAAAAACATGATCTTTTCTTTTTCCAAAATTTGCTGTACTGTTTTTACTTATAATTCCGACAATATTACTGAATTTACTGTATTTGTCTTTGCCCAATCTATTGCATGAACTAGATTTGTTATATCGTCTTTAAAAATTTGAAGCTTGAACTTAAATATTGTAATTTTTTCTTCATTAAAATTTATGTTTTCTTTAGCTAATTTAATTATCTCGTTAGGGACTCCGCTTATCTCGTTAATTTTATTTTGTATAAGCTTATTTATAACAACTAGTTTATTATTATTCTCTAGTTGCTCATTCATTTTGGTTACTAGAACTTCGTGCTCGCTGTAGTCCGGCGAGCCGGCCAATCATTTCCAGGCTGTTCCCAACGCGTTTATTGCTCTTGCCGCTCTTTGAGAGGCTTTGAGCCTACGTAGATCATTTTTTACTTTTTCGACCCCGTATTCTAGCAATGGGAATAGCTGGTGCGAGGTGTTTATCGTATGCAAGGTATCCTCTAGTCTCCCGAAAACTTTTTCGTATTCGTCAATATCGAATTCATAGATAATTTTGAAAGTGCCGTTTTGCACTGCTGCAGAACCCATTTTTATTGAAATGAGTTGTGAATGTGAATAATCTAATATTGTTGCCAACCCGAAGCATGTTGGCAGGAATAACCTGTAAAATAGTATTATGTTTTTATATTATTTTTGTGAACTTTCCTGCTCGTTTTTTTCTTAATAGTAGTGTTCCCATTTTCTGCTACTATCTCTCTTCTGTACTTAGGAGTGAGTTTCGAACATAATCTTGTATCTATTTTTACGTACACCGTGTCCCCGATGTTAAAATTCTTTAATTGCTTCTTCTTTGTGTTGTGGTAATTCAAATCTTTTTCTTGTTTTGTGATAATTTTTTCTCTAATTTTTTGCCTGTCCAATTCTAATTGTTGGGGGTCTCTTACATTTTGGTTACCGAAAAAAATGTCTGTTGGTTTCGCTTTCACTGTACAGTCCACTGATATATAATCATATAGGCTTTGAAAATGAATTCTTCAAAGTTTGTAATAGCCTCGTCTTTTTTTTATACATCTCATAATTTCGGTTAATGTTGAATGAAATCTTTCAACCTGCCCGTTACTAGTAGATGTATATGGCGGTGTCGTGTAGACTGTGGCCTTTAGCTGATCTTGCAGCAGAAATTTTATGGAAGACGCGCTCAAAGCTTTTTCATTATCCATGACGACTAATTTCGGCATACCGAAAGCTATCATGGTTTCGAACAACGGGTGTTTTAGGTCTTCAGCTGCCTTTGATTTAAGTTCTAGGTGCTCACCGTGTTCTTCTTCGGACTCACTAAAGACGATGATATCGTCTATATATACGTAGCATATCTTGCCGATGTGGTCCCTTAGAATATCATCTAAGGTCCTTTGAAATATTGATGGGGAATTTTTTAAACCGAAGGGCAGTCTAGTGATTTCGAATTTTCCACCATTATCGGTGAAAGCCGTTTTTTCAATATCTCTCTCTTTGAGTGGTATTTGATGGAACCCACTCTGTAAATCAATAACTGAGAAATATTTATTTTCGCCCAATCGTGCGATTATTTCTCCGATTTCGAGTATTGGATATCGATCTGACACTGTCACGTCGTTCAGTTTTCTATAATCGATAACCATTCTGTACTTTTTCTCCCCTGAGGCGTCACTCTTTTTCAATACCGGGTGCATTATATGGTGACCGTGAAGGTCTGATAATGCCGTCTCTCAGCAATTTGTGTGCCTCTTTTTCTATTTCAGCTTTCGGGGATCCAGGGTATGGGTAATGTTTGCAGTACACCGGGGTGTCCGATGATGTTATAATTTCTCTTTCTACCTTAGGGGTATAAGTGAGCTTCATGTCAGGGTCATACGAATACGATTGATACATTATTTCTGTGTTTCGGTCATGTGTTCTATTCCAATTTTTATGGCTTTAACCGCTTGCGTTTCTAGTTGCTTTATGTTAATGCGGTAATTTCCATTTATAATCAAAACGTCGCTTTTAACGTATATGACTGCATTCAACTGTTTTAAAGTATCGTTACCCAGAATGCCGTGAAAGGTTTTTAATGTGAGTAACAGGAAAATTTAATTGGTACGTCCTAAAAACCAAAAAGGTTAAGCCGAGTGTGATGGGTAACTTTAGTTTGCCCACCGACAGAGTTTGCGAAAAAATGTTGCTCGTTAAGTTTGGGGTTTTGGACTAATCCGGACTGAATGTAATTTTGGTTGGATCCTGTATCTATCCTGCCATGTTCTGTACTGGTTTGGGTCCTTGCTGTCTTGTCATTACCTGACCTTGGGGTTGTCTAGGTGGTAAGGGCGGAGCTTGTTGTCTGAACTTCGGGACAAATGCATTTCTATGCTCTTGGTTCTCTACCAATCCGCATAAATGAAGTGGATGACTTAAGTCTCTTGGTTCTTTGATGGCTTTATCCCGATAATTTTTATTCAAGATTAGAGATTGGAGCACAGTTTCTGGAGATTCTTCCTGCGAACTGATCTGGTGAGTATTAAGGACATCTGATGGTAGACTGCCTGATAAAACTTATTTATGCTCATTCGTCCTTGAGACAAAGAGAACATTTGGTATTCGAGGGTCTTAAGGTCTCTCTTGTCAGCCTAATGCGACGTCAGACACTTAGATATTGCCCTCCAGTTCCTAGGAGTGTTGTACGACCCCAGTACTACATCAGCTTCGCCGACTATTTTATTTCGTACAGCTAAAGTGATTAGGTAGTTTTTGTAGGTATGTTATTGGACTTCGTAAATACCCATTATTCGCTCTACTGTATACCTCCAGGAACTAAATGTAGTCCTGTCCCCTGAGAACTCCCTAATTAATCGTGTTATATCCGGAACTTTTTCTTGGTCACTTTCGGGCCCTGGCCTGGCAATTGGGATATCGAATAAAATATCTAGGCTATCGGTGTTGTCTATAGCCCGCCTTTCTTTGATTAAGCTCTGGGCTAGCTAAGGGCGTACTGGTAGCTGGTCGTCTGACCCCCGAAGTGCTTGGTGGTAAGTGGCGGCTCTGTGTGCCTGCCCCAATGCTAAGGGAGGCGAGACCTTCGGTCAATTCTTCTTGCATGATTATTTTAACTATCGAACTTCTAAATCGGACTTCACGAATATAACTTCACGGCCCACTTATTTTCAACTTAATCACGTTTTCTTTCTTTTATTCACAAGCGAGAGTGAATGTTAATTCTGTAATTGTTTTTGATAAGAGGCTGTGAGATATTTAAAATAGTAGGGTAATAATGCTTAACCTTTATGTGGTTCTTAAAATATAAAATCCGTGGAGAAAGGTTGAATTAAAAAAGATTGGGTTAAGAAAAATCGTTGTGGCAAAAATTGTCGCAATTAAAAATTATTAAAATGTATAAATTCTAAATAGACAAATATAAAAATTAAAAAATTATTGTTTTCAACTGTTGGATGATAATAATATATAACATTTTTCGCACTGATTGGCAATTTCTTATACTATGAGCAAAGTAAAAGTTTTTTATTCTATATTTTTTTCGTTCGTATAAAATTTGTATTCTTATTTTTTATTTATTTTCTGATTCGATGTTTCTATATTTACTTTAACTATATTTTTCCTTAAACACTATGCTTACAACACGATTAACATTCCGGCACATCTTCCACGATGGTTCTTTGGAATTTTTCCTTTTTGCCCTGCGACAACAGCGGTGCGGCAGGTGACTGGGGTTCCTTGGTGACACGAATGGAGGCTCGTTTTGAGGCACTTTATCGAATAAACTTTTAATTACTTCTGCGCGTTGTGGCTCCTTTTGAGGCACTTGAGTTTCGCGACGCCTTATCCTTTTCTTTCACCGATCAATGCTCGGGCGCCAATAAAGGAATTCTTTCCATTAATGGTCTTTTAAAAAAGACTGTTTATTTGTCGTGCTATTTTAGAACTAAATTACAATGGTCAAGACAAATTATGCTAAAGCTAAAACTCTACTACTGCCGCTGTCGCTGACGCTGCAACCGCTGCCGCTGTTGCCGCTGTTGTTGCTTTCGCTTCCGTTGTAGCTTAACTGAGGTTCCATGATTCGCTCCCACGGTTGCGCTGTTTGGTAGAAGGCGCTGACGCAGCGCACGTGGCAAAAGTGCATGCATCGAGTCCGTGATTGCATAGGCTCGTGTGCATGAATTTTTGGTCAAGTTCGTCTTTAACTCACATATGCATGTAACTTGTAGTTCGTCCGACGAACTACCAAGTAAAAAATATTTTATTCAATGTGTACAATTATATTTATTATTGCACAACAAAATTTCTGTCGATTTAAAGTCACTTATATTTGCTATTATTTATATTTTTAATTTAATTTGATAGACACCTATATAATATTTAATTACATTTCTTTGCACTTTTTTTATTCATACCTTGCAAGTAAGGCAGAACTTCTACCATCCCAAAACTTTCTAATAAATTTAGAATTTTACTGTTTTGGACTGGTATACTTAATTGACCGCTCTCGGACATCTCGCCGCTTACAATTCTAAACTGCGAATAAACGAATTTCCTTCAACGATGTGATGAAATTTAACGTTTTCCGGAACAGATCATGAAGAAGACACAAATAACGGTCATCATTCTCTTTCTTTCCCACTTCTTGGCATTTTTGGTGGACTCTAGCACTGCGACGGAGATTTACCGTTGCTGGCGCCAGGCTCAACCAAAAATACGAATTTTTAATGTTTTATATTGCATGCACAATAATGTGGGAGAGTGTGTCTCTGCAAATGTTAGCAGCTAACGGATTTGCACAGACACACTTACTCACAAATGATCGGCAGTTTGAATGTACATATATGTATACTTTACCAAACCATTTACATTACATATGTATATATGTACATATATATATGTCTGTACATATGTACATGCATAGTGGACGCAACGCTTAAAGCTAAATATCTTGATTTGTGATTTTGATATCTTAATCTAAGATTTTAATATCTTGATTTAAGATTTTGATATCTTGATCTTCGATTTTATTATCTTGACCTACGATTTTAATATCTTGATCTAAGATTATCATATCTTGTCCTAAGATATTGAAAATCTTGATTTAAGATTTTACAAACTTGTTTGCTGTGAAATGGTGTTTTAAGCTACCATCGTACTAAAAAATTATTAATATATAAAATTTCTCACAAAATGTATTTTTAAAACTCAGAACATAAAAAAGACAGAAACCATTTTTTTCAAGTTGTTTTGGGGTTGAACCCGAAATCCGAACTTATATCTAAAATTTTCGTACTCATTTCCAGTAAATCGCGAATTTTACTTGATGCAAGATTCTTTTCTCTCATAATAAGATTTTTGTACTTGGCTTAAGATTTTTTGTGCTCATTCCCAGTAATTCGGACTTATATTAAGTTACAATTACAAAAGTTACAAATTTAAGTTGGGTGCTTCCAATCTTTAAGTTACCCATCCAATCATAAAGAAGACTTGTTGCGTCTATTTCAAGCTGTTTTTACACTGTAAACAGAGTTTTGCGCAATCGGTTTTACCCGAGTACATTGTTCTTTTTCTTTCAAATTATTATAAAGTCGAAGATTTTGAAGAAAATAAAAATGTTCCAAGGACTTTAAAAAACAAATTAATTATATGTACTTTTCATATATTTAAGAAATCATTAGAGATTTATGCACTCTTAAAAAAATAACAATAATGAAAAAGAAAATTCTGTATTTACTGCATTTTCAAAGAATAATTATATAAACTTCGAATATTGCAAGTTACACCAACAAATCTCCACCCATTATGCCACCATTTCTACTTTTATATAATAAAGATTACGTTGAATTCGCGTTGCGGTAAAACCCTTGCACAATAAAACACTTGTGTAAATAAAGCTTGTTCTTTTAAAAGTTAAGTGATAATATTAATGTATCTTT
The DNA here is from genome assembly GCA_035041545.1 of Drosophila colorata. NCBI lineage: Eukaryota > Metazoa > Arthropoda > Insecta > Diptera > Drosophilidae > Drosophila > Drosophila colorata. The sequence goes on along the minus strand of JAWNLD010000680.1, from coordinate 1,494,782 downwards.
TGTTTAATAAATCGTATCATACTATTTTTTCTCACCTTTTAAATGGATTTAAATTAATAGCCGGACAGACAAATATATCATAAGAATAAAAACAATTGTATTGGTCAACAATAGAGACGGAATAAAAACTACTAGTTTTGTGCATTTTAAGCCGATAGTGATTAAATTACACCGTTTACGGTAACATTCGGTCCCTCGTATAACATTAGAGATTAAATATTTTGTATATGTTTGATTAATTAAATTTCTTCATTTTTTTGACTAGAGCAATGTTCAGTCAACGCTGGAAGTACACATTCCGTTGATGGCTCCCTGGAAAGCAATTTATAAATACTTTTTTTTTTCAATACAAATAGTGTAGAAAATGTACCTGTCCAATGTCATGTGATATGAGCCAGGTGCTGAATTTGATCTACCGGCTTGAACAAATTTTTCTAACCTGGAGCCGCCTGGTTGAGGAGCTCTACCGGAAACACCCTTCATAAAAGGATTCCCAAAGGAATGATTTTTGAGCATCGTTTTGATTAATATAAGTGTGTCAAGCTTCGGAATGCTGCGGACAACCGAATTTATATCATCATCGTCTACTTGTACCAAACAACAGTTTTCATCTTCAGTTGGTAAGGAATAAGACCCATTACGGGTGACCCATTGGTTTATCTATATTAGTTATAAATACATTTTAAACTTAATTCATTTTTTAAAATCATCTTTATGTACCTTTATTTGTGGCAACGTTATCCTATTTGAAGGATCCTTTTTAAGCATTTGAACAATGCAGTATTGCAAGTGGCTACTTATTTTAGGCGATTCTTGAAAGACCACTGCATCGTTTCTTATTTTTTCATACAGCAAGGGTATTGAAGTAGCCATAAATGGTACATTTCCATAAACCAAAGAATATAATGTTACTCCCAAAGCCCAAACATCAGCCGCACGACCGCAATACACATTCTGAGTGAGACAAAAATGTTTTAATCATTCCCAATTATTTCTCATATTACATACCTTTCCTAAAACGAGAGTTTCAGGTGCTCGAAAAGCTGGTGTACCACCTGTTGAGCCATTGCTCATTATAGCATCTTCTCCAAGAAACTCATTGCAAACTCCCAAATCAGCAATTTTAACATGGCCACATTCTGTCAGAAGCAAATTTCCAGGTTTTAAGTCCGCATGGATAATTTTTTGATAGTGTACTAATATAAAAGAAGAAAGTGTAGTATTTTTAAGAAAAAAGTTAAAGATTCAAACTTGGTGGGACTTTTATCTAGTCTAGTATGTTAAAAATATTGTTGAAGAGCGCAAGAGAAAAATTTGTCTTTTAAAACGAAAAGTTTAACTCTCATGTAAGCAAGTATTATCGTGCGGAGCGATTTTATTCCTATTTACCGACGGTGGGAGAATTAAAATTTTCAGATTGAACATTGTCATTTTATATATATCTTTATGAATGAGTTTTACAATTTTTGTCCGTAGTATACACTTTTCAAAATCGTTGAGGTTAATTTTTCAAAGCCGTTATACACAAATTTGTACACTTGTGGATGCTATTTTCCAAAACCCTATCTGAGTGTATACTTATGTTTGTTTCCGTTTTTTTTACGATTTTATTATACGCTCTCCAAGGCTTTTCACACTCTAATAACGTAAAACAGTGGACGCTTCGACATATCTTAAAATCTTAAACTTTTATTCGATGCGGGTATACACGAGTATATATTCTAAGTTTAAAGGCTTAAGCTTTAACAGCGACAAAGAATTATCTTTTTTCATCATTTTGATTATTTATAAAAAAAAAAAACAAAAATTCACTAGTTGGGTATTCCCGACTAGGATATACCATGAACACAGTTGCGGGCTGTCCTTACATTTATTCATGCAAAGAAACAAAAAATTTCACACACGCAAGGCTGCAGTACTTCAATTTTTTTATATTTGCGTTGAGTGGGGAAAAGTATCCAAAGAATGGAGTATTCTTTATCTGTATATGCTTTACGACAACATACTTAACCAAATGTGTTGACTCTGAGATATATCTTATAATCTAAGACAATTTGTCACATCTTGCCGACAAAGTCGACTGTATTTATAGTACACTTTAACTAATTTCGTTCCCACATGTTGTTTTTAACATAACATAACATAACATCTAAAATTTGTGAAATAATGGCATCTCGGGGCCCCTAAATGGGTCACACTCATTTGATGTGAAAATCAAATGTTTCTTATCGGCAAATTTATACATCCTGTAAGGTTGTCGGCAAGATGTGGGAGGCTGGTCGCAAGCCGTGGCTGCTTAGTTACTCTTTTAAAGAATGCTGGCTCCTTCTTTAAATGAAAGCATGGTAATATTCTGCTCGGGGAGTTGTTATTCTCAGTGTGAAGGTGTTTTCATTGCATGATTGAAGTCGTCGTTAATGGCGAGGAAGTAATAAGCGCCAGTTATTTGTGATTGCAAAATAGTTTGGCAGATCCCATCGTGTTTATTATTGATCTTAGTTACCACGTGAGTGGTAGACGCCTCTCCGAATATTACACCTTTTTGTACCGTATGCATTAATTAGTGGAATTCCTCGAGCTTTTGAGAAGGGAGAGAGAGACCCTTATATCGCGGCCACGCCCACTAGAACGCCCCTCAGTCACTCCGCCCGCCAAAATAGCGAAAATCGATATCTCCCGCAGTTTTAGAGGTACAGTCGCCAAATTTGAAATGTAGATTGCTGGTCACCCCTTTAAAGATCCTTAAAAAATTCCGCCCACGCCCAATGGGGGCGTAGCATTTCGATAAAATATATGTATATATCTCACTCAGTGTTAAAGCTAGGGACATACATTTTTTTCAGGCAGATTACCAATGTCGTCTAAAGATGGCACAAAAAATGTTTTGGATACGCTCACTGGGGGCTTGGCAAATCGATTAAATGTATTTTCAGCAATCCCAAAATTGTTTGAACAAATGTTTTTTTCTCACCTGCTTCATCTGTGCTTCTCCAAAATAAGCCCAACCAACAGGGTTTTATGAGATTAACTACCACTAACCTTCTGGAATTTACCAGTCACATTACCAATAATTCCTTAACAAAATGCAGAGAAACGTTGTGTTCACAGACTTCAGTAAGACATTTGATAAGGTTAATCAGAGGCTTCTTATTAATAAATGAAATATGAATATGTTTTCAGCCAAATTTATTGTTGTTGATTGCTTACTACTTGGTTAACAGAACGCAAAGGTTACTGTTCCGTCAGTCACTGTCAAAGGTGATTTACGCTTCCTTTGGTGTGCCACAAGGGAGCCATCTTGGTTCTGTTCTTTTTAACCTCTTGCCAAGGTCCTTATGTATGCAGACGACGTATAATTTTGTATTTCTTACAATGAACCATAATTTCATCAATTGCTTCAAACTGATATAAACTCTTTGAGTAAGTGGTGCACAGCCACTGATCTGATCCTTAACCACTCTTAATGTACTGTTATGTCTTTTTATCGAACTAATGCATGCATCAGGCCTTACACAATTGATAGTGTACATCTTGAGCGTATATCTTCCGTTAATAATCTATTTGATAACAATTCATGTTTCAGTGATCATATTATTACCATGGTCAACAAGGCTAATAGTAATCTTGCACTTGACTTACCCTTACTTAAAGACCGTAGGACTTGTCATGGCGCCATGTTTCTATTTCATTTAAATACCGTTGACTCTTCAGCGCTCCTATCTAATTTAAAGTTGGCTGTTCCACGTTTAACTACACGAAATTTTAAGGCTTTGTTTTTACCGCGCTATTTTAAGAATTATGTACTTCATAATTCATTTTATGTTTCTGTTCTACTTTTAATTACTTATATCCTCTTATTAGTTCTCATTGTTCTGTACCCAGTTTAAGAAAATGTATTATGAGTTTGTTAAAATAATTGGTTTGTTAAGTCTGTACTTTCGTCCAATTTTAAGCTTTAAAAAATTGTCCTAATGTGGGTCGGAGTGCAGACTGGTTTTGCATTCCTATGTCTGCTTATAGCATTACAGTTCATTGTTATTTTTTTTTGAAATAATAAGCAGTTTTCTGATGACCTCCTCTAAATATAGAGCCGAAGAATTTCGGCTACTCCCACTTCCCTCTGTGCTCGTGGAACCCCACCTAGCACCTGCACTCAATTTTGACGACCAAAGCGAGTGAGATCGCTGAACCTCATGAGCGGAATAGTGGTGTCCTGTACAGGCTCACTGCTTAGCATTGAGATCTAGTCACGCTCACTCTGCATGGTGTTGCTTAGAATTCCCTTTCAAATGAAGACTAATGTGAAATATTTAAAGGGTTTGCCACTTCGGCAAGATCTCATTTTCATCATTGATTGATGGTGAGGGTACCCAAGCGTTAGTATGTTTGCAAAAAAAAGTTTCTCGGGACGAGCATACACTCAATTTTGTTGTTGTACAAGCATTTATGAGCTTGTGTTTTCTGGGAAGCCTTGCGCGGAGACGAAAATCTTATTATGGCGTGCATTAGCAGTAAGCCGACAAAACAAATTGCCCTACGACTGTTGACATTTGTTACATACGCCGGATCTGCGACACGCATTCATGCATATGTTTCGGCACTTGTAGTTGCGATTGCACTTGATGGCTCTAGTCGGATGTGCCCGACTAGGAGGAACCGAGCGGCGAGCTGTTACATACATTTAAAGCTCTTTGCATTCATACTCACATTCACAAGGTCACACCTACACACACACACAAACGCAAGCACCAAGGAGGAAAACGGTGGTGCCAACGTGATGGCAGCGGGCCAGCCTACACAGAGCTAGGCAACCTGGCGGGCCTGATAACTCATTAGGCAAGGTCTTAGTGAACCAGTTCGCAACATAGTACCTTTGGTATCTGGGGAGATCCATCAGGATCTCAATTATATATACTTTTAGCTAAGGAGGAAATCACAGCGATCGATTGTGCGATGAGTAGCAATATGCGGATAGGCTGGTAAACAGCCTAAACTTCAATAGACCAGATACAAGGAGTTTTAAAGTTTAGTAGCAAAACTTGCAGCTCCTCCAAGCAAACGGTATGGTGTTCAGCTACCATCTCGAGCATCTGCCATGCCGGCTTATTTTGTTGGGAGCAAAATAATAACACCACTTGTCCAGCTCAGGAAGAGGCCGCAGATACTATAAGACTTTGGTGTTCATCAAAACTGAGGTGAAGAGGTCGCTGGGGACCTGGACTTGGATGCACTTCGAATATGCGACGAGCGCACTGGCAAAGAAGGGTTGGCAGAAGCTCTAACAGAGTATCAGAGTTAGATCTGGTGAGCCCGAGCTCTACAATGTAGATTATTTGCTAGGATAGGCCTGGGCTGGCCTTCATCTTACACATGAAAGAGCGTAAAATTCTAAATGTATATATCGGTCGGCCCGATTTGGATTTGGCTGGTGAAAAAAAAAATGTTGTTCGATGTTGGCGCAGCTCATCTAGCCCTGGATCAAGGGCCTGCCGATGTGGATCTAGTTCAAGAACCTTGGTTGGCAGCGGGCAACAAGGTCTCCGGACTAAAGTCTCTGAACTACTATGTGTTCCACATAATAACAGCCAACCTTGTAAAAACATGAATCTATGGTTATTTCATTTCTCAAATAACTTCACTATCGTGTCGATAGAGAGAAACAAAGACGAGCCCCCGCTCATGGCATACTGCAACATGGCGCACAACAGATAAGGACCAACCGAAGAACTAAAGAGAACGAATTTAAGAATGGAAATATTGTTAAAGAGCCTATCTTCGTGGGACCCACTTCATCAAAAATTGTAGATTTAACACTCGCAGCAGGGATAAGTACACAAGTGGCGAAATGGAGTGTACTTGAGAGGCCTTACTGCTCAGACCACAAGTACATCCAATTCAATGTGAAATTCGTCTACGCTCTGTATTCTGTTCACTCTGTAAATCGTATTCAGAAATCGCTGAAACACAACCTGAGAGAAATTCTGCAAAGCAATTGAAAGGAGAGTAAATACATCACCAAAAACCATATCAAAGGAGGATATAAAGCAGTCTCCACAGACGTATGTACTTCACCTAACCTGCGCATACCACACTTCATGCAGGCCTTTAAAGAGCAAACGAAGGACCATGCCGCCCTGGTGGAATCCACAGATCAACACACAAAAGATGGAAGTACAAGATCTCTGCAAGATCGCCAAACAAGCGGAAGAAGAGATCATATGGAGCGAGTATAAAATTCAGCTCTGCAACTTCAAGAAGGAGGTTGCGGCATAGAGAAGGTCACAGAAACCGGAAGACGCCGGAAGCTGCTTTTAAGCCAGGCAACCATACAGCCTTAGCTAAAAATTGATGATGGCAGATGGACGGAAAGCAGTAGGGAAGCGATATGCGCCATTGTGGATGAGCACTTCTTTGGCTGCACAGAGGTCACTGAATCTGAAGTATTCAGTACACTAATGGTTTTGCAGGCTTTGCTAAGTGCCAGTTGTTTGGAGGACTGCAAGAGGAGTATTCTTCCGTTAAGCCATCAGTGGAGACTGCGCTGCATTCCCTGGTGGCAACCATCGAGAAAGCATTCCACCATCAAAAATAGGCGATGAGCGTATTTGAAGACATCATTGTAGACAAGCCTAAAAGCTACAGCATCCCACTCAGCAATACACCAGTGGATACACAATCTGGTGAGCTGCAGATGAGAAACAGAGGCCCATCGGTTTCTGCAGGTAAGCCCCCGCCTATGCGGATGACATAAGTATAGTTAGCACGGGAAAATGTCCGCCGACTCTCAGTTCTATCGTAGACTATACGCTGGAAGAGATACTAAGACGCGGACAAGACGGACCTCATTCTCTTCACCAAGAAATACAAGATACCGCAGTTTAAGGTAAATGTTGTACCGCTCACTCTAAAGAAGAATATAAAATATCTTGGATTAGTTTTAAACAGCAAACTAACTTGGAGACTTAATGTAGAAAGGGTTGAGAAGGCCTCAGCAGCGCTATATGCATCACAATAGTTGCTGAGCACTACTTGGGGGCTCTCACCACAAATGATTTATTGGATATACTTCTCAGTAATGCGACCGATCCTTCTCTACGGCGCACTGGTATGGTGGCAATCCGTAGATAAATCTACAAACCTTAATCTGATATAAAGGACCCAGTGGCAGGGACTCGTCTGCATCACGGGGGCGCTGAGGCCCGCTCCAACCAAGGCGCTAGAAACACTAATGAGAACCATTACCATAGCACAGGCAGCAAACAGAGGCCCATCGGTTTCTGCAGGTAAGCCCCCGCCTATGCGGATGACATAAGTATAGTTAGCACGGGAAAATGTCCAAACGCGGACAAGACGGACCTCATTCTCTTCACCAAGAAATACAAGATACTGCAGTTAAAGGTAAATGTTGTACCGCTCACTCTAAAGAAGAATATAAAATATCTTGGATTAGTTTTAAACAGCAAACTAACTTGGAGACTTAATATATATATCAATCCCCTGGACATTCAGGCACGGCTGCTTGCACAGAAGACAACTCTACATCTCTGCCCAACGGGCAACATGACGTTCCAAAGCTTTGGATACAGTTCGGTTGGCGGGGGTTAAAGAGTAGCACGGACTACATGATTTCCCGAACTAACTTTAAAGAAACCGCAACGTCAAAGGGACGACTGATATGACGACATATTTACGTACGGCTCGAAAATGGGTTAGGAAATCGGTGCAGTAGTGTACAGTAGTGTGTTCCGAACAAACTGCCCGATCTCTGCAGCAAACTCCAGGCGGAAGTATACGCGATACGGAAGGCAGCAGAAGACACAAACAGATTAACATTTTCATGCATAGCCAAGTAGCAGTAAAGTCCTTGCAAGCAGTTGCCATAAGCTCCAAAAATGTCCTGGCAATCAGGAAGGCATTATATGATCTTAGCACTGCTAGAACAGTGCACATCTATTGAGATACCAGCTACCGGTGCATTGATGGTAATGGAATAACAGACCGCTTAGATAAGGAAAGTCGCTAAATAGCGATCTGGAAAAGACCGGCTGGGTGACAGATAATACAAAACACAACTAGCTGCAAAATCTCCAAAATGATGTACAAAACGCGGGGTCACAAACGCACTTACTTCTTTCTGCAGTTATCAAAACGAGACTGCAGACTACAGTACTGATTGGTCATTGCCTGGCAGCGCCACACGATAAGAAACTGGAATCAACAACAGATGAAGGCTGCCGCAAATATAAAGATCCAGGAGTTTCCGAAACATCTTATTCGCAATTGCCCGTCACTCACTCGGCATAGAGCCAAATTTGCTTAGCATTTGCCAAGTGCATACATATACTATACGATCACGATGTCTTCAAACGAACATAAGTACCCTAGGAGTACTAAGTATAAACTTGGGTTTATGTGTAACTACTATAGCGCTTAAACGCCGCAGCCTAACCTATAAAATTTACCAATTGCAACTAGCTGAACAAGCTCTTACTCGCGGTGCTTTTTTCCTTGTACAAAAACAACAACATGTACATAATGTCCGCACAATGTCGAAAGCGGTGGAAAGAGATCGAGACATATGTGTAAGAATACGCCAATCATACAAACCAAAGAGTGTGCAAAAAAAAAAAAAAATACGAAGACTGTGCTACCTTGTGTCCGTTTTTGGACTGGCACGGCGTTGCATCACCAAGGACCGATAGTAAGGACAATTGGCCACCACTCTCACGCGCCCAGGATCAATTGACACTACCAGAACTGCTGGGTAACGACAGTTCGTAGCTTGGCTCAGCGAATCTCTTAGTCGGGGACTCCCGACTAGAGCACTCTCATTTGATTTACTTAGTACGTAAGTAAGCAGTTACATAATAATTTAAAAGAAAATGGATCCAATGATTTTATTCCATAACTGTTGGTATATAGCACATATCTCGCTATTTCGCTTTTACCAGAAATGGCTTGTTTAGTGTAAATATGCCTACTACTATCATTCAAGTACATAAGATCTTCATATGTGTGCATTGCAAAAATTACCAATGCTGCCAGTCATTTTTATACTCGTCCACGAAGTAAAACTAGTATATTGGGTTTGTGCAACTTTTTTCGGCGCTATTAAAGCTGGAGACTTGAAACTTTGGATATATACATCTGCTTCAGATAAAGTGCTAAAATTTTTGTGCCACGTCCACTAGGAGGCTGGCAAATCGATAACATGTCCGTACACCTCAAATCGTAAATAGTGAATATTTTCCACAATTATATATTATGGGAAAGCTCCCCCAAACATCACAGAAATTTGTTCGGCCGCGGCCCCTTCCTCTTCCTGTAATCGCAAAAATGAATATATCTGAAAGCACAAATCGGTAACAAATGCATGCTTCCACAATTGTAAAACTTGAGCCACCAAATATATAGATTGCTGGTGATCTCCGCCAAAAACTTATACCTTCATATACCCCGGCCACGCACTCTACATTGCCCCCAGCCACAACGCCCCACGAATCGCGAAAGCCTATATCATCCACAGTTAGAGTCTCCAAATTTGCATGGTAGATTACTGATCTCTCCCTTTAAAGATCGGTAAAAACAAATTCCAGCCACTCACACCCCCGCAAATCGCGAAAATCTGTATCTCCCGCAGTCTTAGAGCTAGAGTAGATTACTGGTCGCCCCCTTTAAAGATCCTTTAAAAAATGTCAAACGCCCCCATTGGGCGTATATATATATATTAAACAAAAATACCTCCACACGAAGTAACGATCTAGGGGCGACAGCACATTCCATCTCCAAAATTTTGTGACGAAGGATATTCAATTTAATATTTGATCAATTCCAGATTATAAAAAAAATAGTTGGACTTTCGGCACTTTACGCAAAAAGCTCCAACTGCTGTATACCCAGAATAACTTCATGCGATGTGCCGAATGCCCACCTATTTTTTATGGTTAAAAAGGTTATAATGGCTTATTGCAAATTTATGTAACTGGCAGAAGAAAGCATCTCCGACCCCATAAAGTATATCTATTCTTGATCAGGATCAACAGCTGAGTCGATCTAACCATATCTGTTTGTCTGTCCGTCTGTCCGTCCGTCCGTCAGTAGGTATGAACGCGTCGATCTCGGAAACTATAAGAGATAGAGACTTCAACCCACACCGTTTTCCTAAAATCGATAAAATTCTACAGCAACGTCTACTTTTTTAAACTTATTTCGTAGATTATGAGACCTATCATTTTATTCGAACGAATATTTATGTATACTATAGTACTTGAAGAATCTAATGCATTAATATTCATTAAAATCGGTTCAGAAACAGAGAAGTTATTAAAGAAAACGTGTAGTAAAATTTGAGAAATTTGACAATACTATATGTAGCAAGTGCTGCAAAAAGATCTATGGATTAAAGTTTGTATTTTTAAGTTCGTGTATACCATACGCCGATTAAGGCTATTTTAAAATATCGATATTTATCGCTTTTTTTGATCCGGTTTTTTGAGCATACCTCAGAATCTATAAGAGCTGAAGACACTAAATTTGGTTTAATGTGTTCTCGTAAAGGATAGGCAGATTATGAATATTTAGAGTTTTGGATACCTCCCCCATCTTTCCCCATCAATAGAAAAAACATTTGTAATTGCAAGTACGGCCACTATCCTTACTACTTAGGCTGCTCGTCAATATAGAAATGTACCGTATTACAATAAGAATGCATTAAAACAAAATCGCTTAAGAAACACAGAAGTTATTAAAGAAAATGTATTTGTACATTGGCAAACCACATGGTGGCATGCTCCAAGCGCAGACGTTTTCTGCATGCGTGTGCACACATACATACATATGTACATATATATATGCACATTCATATGCGTGACCACTTTTTCGAATTCTTAAGCGATTGCATGTGTGTATCTTAGATTAGATTTTGACAGGGACAATTAGAATGCTACTACTCTATGGCAGAGGTGTTGCCTGGCGCGCTATCAAACGCGAGTTCGAATCTCGCTGTGTCAACGGAGATTTCCAACCGTTTTTTTAATTTTTTTTTTTTACTTATTGGTCTAAATGCCATTTAATGCTGGGACATCGACGATTTAAAATATTCTGAAACAACAAAATGGGAAAAATTGGATTTTGGCATGAACTCTTAAAAAAACTTTCGCAGACCAACTGCAAACAACATTTGAAAGATATAGTTTCCTATTTTGTAAAAATTTTGCGAGAAATTTCACAACATACCAAAATTTGTGTGCACATATTAAGAGAGCGCGAAGCGCTAGCATTAAGTTTTTTTTTTTTTATTTTACTAAGTGCGGCTGTGGAGTCGTGTGTATGAATTGAGAGGGATTTTAATAAATGTAATAACGACAGCTCGCCGCTGTGTTCAGGGTATCTTCTTATTTTATAATTTGGAATTGCTCATATATTAAATTGAATAACCTTTGTCACAAAATTTTATATCAGAGATTTTGGAGCTACTATTTTTTATAGTTATCTGGAAATAAATATTATAAAATATACAGCATACAATTTTTAACTTTATTTTGACATTTTTCATATCAAATCAAAATTTGTATTAGTAAAATAAACCATTAGAATGTTTGTTTACGTTTTGCGGCACAACTTTAAATCAAAGTCAGCTGTTAGCGCCAAATTTCCAACAGAATAGATGTTTGAATAACTCAAGATCCATTACATCAACTAAATAAATTTTTTTAAAGTGAATCAACATCAGTTGACGTTATCCGTAAATACAGTTACACACAAAAAAACATCAACTCACTTAAACTAATTATTGCCCGCTTTGTCAAAAAACACATACTGACTGGCAACACGGGCTATTTTTCCAATGTAAACGTCTGAACGTCTAACTTAAAATTGTAGGATATGTACTTTAAACAAGGAATATCTTGCAAAAACGTATTATCTCAGATATGTGGCATACACCAAAACTTGCGGAAACTCAATGCCTACAAGATATTAAACATTTATCGAAATTGTAGACACCTTTTTTTTTTAAATTATCAAAATGTGCTATTGAAAACTTTTTTCACCTGCTACTTTTTACCTGCGTATTTAAGAACAAAAACGCGAAGGTACGCCTTTAAGCTCCTAAAAATACCTTATATACCCAATATATAGAGCATATATCTTCTATTGTTTAGAAACTGTGGTAATATCAATTTTAGCGAATTTTAAAGCTTACCCGACAAACTAGCGGGTTTTTCCAAAAGTCGTAGAACAAAAGTTTCTTGGCTCATGATAGTCAACAAGCCCACAAAGATCCATAAAGCCACCTTAACGCTATCATACGCGAAAATGTATACCGAAATAAACATCAACTTGTCGGAAACACACAAATAATTTATTTTCTTAAAAACTATTGAACGAGTTATCGGATTTGAATAAGTGAGATACCATTCGACGCACAACTTTTAAGATGACTGAACGAATTTCTGAAAGCCCACAACGGCCCCACCAGCTCCAAACTTGTACATTTTTTCCGAATCGCTTACAGCTATATATCTCATGACCCAAATGAGCTATCACATGTTGTGCTATGTTTATACACTGAAGCCATTGAAAATGGGTAAAAAGGGTATAATGTTTTTGTGTATGTATGTAACAGGCCTAAACGAATTTCTGAAAGCGCCAACGGCGCCATCAGGCGCCTAACATGTACATTTTTTCTGAATTGTTTACAGCTATAGCATAGCATGTTGTGCTATGTTTTTCATCTAGTTTAAGCAAGTTCTAAGTTCTAGAGTTCTAAGTTCTAGAGTTCTAGTTTCAGATTTCTTTTCTATATTTCTACAAAAATTACAGAAGTGGGATTGTCTGCTGTTCCGTATGTCTTTAGTATATTCTGTAAGTTTCGCAGTGATTTTATCTAATTTCTAGCTCCACCACGGCGTGCCCCTCTTGGAAATTGTCACTTTTCTTGACAACTTGTGTGGTGGGCTTATAGTATTACTAAGACCTTCTGTCAGCAGGCTCACCTCTGCGGTTGGTCTTACTTTTTGTGTTCATAAATTCTACTCCGATGTAATCCCAGAATGGAAAGACAGAGTTGCCAGCCTATTTTTCTGGAATTTATGCTTACCGATGTTTATGTCTAATACTTGGGCTCTGATAGTAACGAGAGTGAGTTTTGACCCCTGGTTACAAATGGTAAGGACCCTCCCAAAATGGACCCTCTCAAAAGACTAGAGCACTCTTACTTGTTACTTGTGCTCTAGTCTTACTTGTTTTCTTCTAGTATATATATATATATATATATATACTAGAAGAAAACAAGTAAGACTAGAGTACTCTTACTTGTTTTCGGGAGCGCCCGACTATGTACTACCCTGAACCCAGTTGCGACCTGTTGTTACACAAGGCTATAGTACTTGAATTTTACTGTGATTTTTTTCATAATTTGGGCGAGTGTGGGGTGGTATTCAGAATCGAAAATATTGATTATCTACGTATGCTCTACGAGAACAAATTTTAGTAAGTAACTGGTGGCTTTAGCTCTTACAGTTTCTGAGATATGCTCAAAACACATGGTCAAAATAACCGATAAATATCGATAATAAGAAAACTGGACGGGTTATCAATAATTCGAAATAAACTTGACTTGATACACGAACTTAAAAATCAAAACTTCAACTCTCTAGCTATTATTATTATTCAGTGCTTGGTGTCAATAAGATTTTCAGATTTGTAAAATGTTACATCACGTTTTCTTTAATAACTTCTGTGTTTCTTGGTGAAACTTTTTGCAACAGATTTTGCTAGTGCTATAATATTTTCATATCAGCTCTCAAAATACGCGAAATAAACCAAAAAAATTTTAGGTTAGTTAGATTATTATTATTATCGATTTTAGGAAAACGGTTTGGGTTATCGTTCGTTCGAAAAGTTGAAGTCTCTAGCTCCTATAATTTCCGAGATAACGCGTTCATACATACGGACAGACGGAAATGGCTAGATCGACTTTGCTCTTGATCCTGATCAAGAATATATATACTTTATAGGGTCGGGGATGAATGTAGTATGTAGTATGATAGCGTTGAGATGGCTTTAATGAACTTTCTGGGCTTGTTCGCTATAATTAACCAAGAATCTTTTGTTCTACGACTTTTTGAGCAACCCTCTAGTTTGGCGGGTATGTGCTAAAATTTACACTACCACAGTTTCTAAACTATAGAAGATATAGGTATGCTCTGTATATTGGGTATATAAGGTATTTTTAAGAGCTTTTCAGCCTACCTTGATGTTTTTGTTGTTACATACGCAGGTAAAAAGTAACAGGTGAAAAAAGTTTTCAATTGCTCATTTTGATATTTTAAAAGAAAATGGCGCCTACGATTTTGATAAATGTTTTATATATTGTAGGCATTGAGATTCCGCAACTTTTGGTGTATCCCACATATCTAGAATAATTTGTTTATGCACTACATTCCTTGTTTAGTGTACATATCCTAAAATCGAATGCCCTACCATTTTTTTATAATTTGGAATTGATCATATATTTAATTGAATGTCCTTCGTCACAAAATTTTATATCAGAAATTTTGGAGCTGGAACAACAAATTTTTTGGATTTTGCTCTAATAGTTTCTGAGATATGTTCAAAAAACCGGGTAAAAACCCCATAAACACGGATAATAAGAAAAAGGGGAAAGTTAAAAATTTAGTTTAATAGCCCGCAATAGGCAATATATAAATGTACTACAGCACAACACTTTCATATGCATGAGGAAAAAATTGGTATTTGGCATACACACTCTCAAAAAGCTTGCGCAGATCAACTGCAACCCATATTTGAAAGATATAATTTCCTATTTTGTGAAAATTTTGCGAGAAATTTCACAACTACGGCATACTTAATTATTATACTCGTTCACGAAGTGAAACTAGTATATTGGGTTTTGTGCAATGTCCGTCATGCTGTCCGTCCGTCTGTCCGTATGAACGCAACTTTTTTCGAACAACTTTGAAATTTTAGATATATACTCGTGTATACCCTCGTCATATAAAGTGAAATTAAATGGTCAGTGACCACTGGTCGATAGATGGCGGTTAGTTGCGAGACTTTTTCGTATTCTTAGAATTTGTGTGCGGCTGTTTTTGATTTTGCACTTGTCATATAACTTGAGTTGAATTTTATCACAACTTGTAGTGTAAAGGCCGCGCGGGGACAAATTTTTGTTTTGTTTTTTATACTCGTTTATTATTATTATATTTTGTGTACCCATAATGCTAGTTTGCATGTTTCGTTGTTATTACACCGTGAACGAGTATTCCGCTGTCGGTTACACCCGACTGCTACGTTCTCACTAGTTTTTGTTTGGTTTTGACTGCTTACAGAGGCTACCTGCTACACTATTTCGAATTCTTAGAATTTGTATGCGGTTGATTGCTGATTGATTTTGCACTTGTCGTACACTTGTCGTAACTTGGGTTGAGTTTTGTCACAACTTGATCAACTAGTAGTGCGGTGGTGCAGTAAAAAATGCAGCTAAAATTATTATTTTTAATTATTCGCATTCTCTGTCAAGTATATATATACATACACACATAAATATACATATATTTAATATTTAAAGTCATTAACATTAACACAATTTGAACTGTTATCCTAGGTCAGTTTTTGTATTGCGGTATTCTAACATTGTGTTAATCATATGCACCAACCGCAGCGGACGAAGTTAGAAACAGTCATCCAAGCCACAAACCTTTGTTATACTCGTTCAGTTTCAATTGGAATTCTATGTATATTCTTATTGCAGAGGTTAGGTTATATGACCACGCAGAGGCAATTTTTGTTATTTTTTTATTTTATACTTGTATATTATTATTATTATTAATACACAAGTGCTAGGGTACATGTTTTATTTATTATTACACAGTGAACGATTAATCCGCTGTCGGTAACACCCGACTGCAACGTTGTCACTTGTTAGATTTACTTCGATGGCTTTGTCATCTTATAAAGAGACTGCTTGTGTAAAAAGTTGCATAAATAGCCGAAAATTAGCGGATAATGCTAGCTTCCTTTAGAATTGCCTCTAAAGTACTGACTTCGTGTCATTAGCAAATATAATAAAACATTTAATTGGGGTAAATAATCTTCGGAAACGCGAATATAGCTATGCACTGTTAATTCAAAATAATAGTATACTTACAATACTCTAATCCTAGTAAACAGTCTCGAAACACATTCCATGCACGTTCTTCTGATAATGGTGTATCGGTCGGTATAGAAAGAACTTCTCCTTTTTTAACCAACTCAAAGACCATGTAAAGAGAGTCTTCCATTGGGTCGTCTAGAACTTCTACTAATTTTACAACATTAGGATGATCAAGTTTTTTTAAAACTGCAATTTCTCGATACACTCGATCCAGCGGAGATGTTGTTTGTTTTGGTCCACGACGCATGAAAGCAGCTTGTCGTAGTAAGCGCTTTTTAGAAAGAATCTTCATAGCATAATGAATGGAATCTTCTTCAGAATAAGCTAATTTAACAAGTCCGTAAGAACCCTACCAACGAAATCTTTAATAAAAGTTATGTGTTTAGCAATTACATAATTAATACCTGTCCAATTTGATCCATAAGCTTATATTGATTTAGCTGAAGAAAACTTCCTGATTTTTCAATAGATATTCTACGTGACTCGCGTAATGGGGGACGACGCCGAATTGATCTGGGGCTACCGTACGGACTGCCATATGGACTATATGGAACATTAGGATAAATTGGACGAGATTCTGCAGATTGAAACAATTTGGTTGCAATATTTGGCCGGTGCATTAGACTCTGACGTGCATCTCCAGTAAACTTATCTATATACTCGCCTTGACCCTGTTCCATTTTTTCTGTGTTTGGCATTATTGATTGAATTTGGCTTTCAGAAGACCGACATTCCGTGATATTGGGAAGAAGGCGGCCATGCAACTGTTGTTCATTATTAAATGATGTACTTTCCTCATTGTATAGGTCCAATGATTGGGATTTTAAAAGGGTGGGGAGATTCTGTTTTGCGCAGTACGTTTGAATTGGTTTAGATGGACTATTAAATCTCCCTTGAGCAGCGCTACGAAGTACTTTGGGCAACTCATTTCCGGATGAAGAACTAAAACAATTTATGGGAGGCAAATACTTTCCGCTTTGCACTGTTTTGGTCTGAGAAACTTCATTTGCTTTCATAAAACTGTTTTTTTTAGTATTTTCAGATTCATGCTTTTCAACTTTTTTATCAATATTCTTATGATAGAGCTGGCCGCCATTATTTTGCATTTCTAACTTCTCACCGCCAAAATTCTTTGATGGATATGTCAAAGTTGAATATTTGGAATCAATGTGAATTTTTTCTAATTGATTATCCAAAACTAAAGATTTGGTAAACTCAAGTTTTTCGAGCTCACAACGTTTTATTTCTTTGTCTACGATACCATCATTTTCATCATCACAGTGATAACTGATAGCACTTTTTCCATCGGAAGCAAGTTCATCTTCTTTTTTTTTTGCTTTGTCAACACTTTCCAATGTTTTTCCCTGGTCTGGGAACTTGGAGCTGTATGGAAATATATTCAAGTCCGACATTGTGTGATTTTTTAAATAAACTCATAGTTATATTTAAGATCCATTTTTTTTAGGTTTTCCTGAATAATTAAACAAATTTAATAAGAATAAAAAACATTTTACTTTAAAGATTGAATAGATTTGACGAAAGTGTTCGGTAAGAAAAACCCTTACAAAAGGTAACACATTATTTTTTTGCATTGCAGTATGAACAAGTAAGATGGCTGTAGTCGGGTGCCCCCGACTAGGAGATACCCAGCGGCGAGCTGTCTTTACATACTTTTAAACCTCGTTGCATTCATACATACATTCATAAAGTCACACACACACAAACGCACGCAGCAAGCTGCGCATTTTACACATCGGCTGCGCTTGCCCCCACTATAAAAAATTAATTCTTGAATAACTTCTAAACTAAGAGTATGATCGTTATGAAATGTTCAGTGCTTAATAAGAGCATCTAAATCTATGTACAAGCCCGCGTTAACAAGCCCTTGCTTGGTATCTGTATATATATATATATATTGGTATGTGCGTGAGTTTGTGTGTGTGACTTTGTAAACGTGTGTATGAATGCAAAGAGGTTTAAATGTATGTAACGACAGCTCGCCGCTGTGTTCAGGGTATCTTCTAGTCGGGGGCACCCAACTAGAGCCATCTTACTTGTTTTCTTATTCTCTCTACCCCTGCCTATCATATCTTTCTTTTTTCTGCTAAGTATTAAATCTTTAAAAACTTCTCCTGTTCTGGGCCCGACAACATTCCTATTTATTTAATCAAAGAGTGCATTCTTTGCCCATTGTTAAGGGCTTTTAATTATCCCTTGAATGTGCTGCTTTTCCACCTTTTTGGAAACAATCGTTTATTATTCCTCTCCAAAAAATGTGGTAAGTCTGATATAACTAACTAAAGCGGCATTGCTAATTTTCTGCTATTTCTAAATTGTTTGAGAAAATAATTACTATCATTTTACAGAATCTTTGCAAATCAGTAATTTTTCCTACTCAGCACGGTTTTGTAAAACGTCAATTAACTATGACTAATCTGCTTGAATTGACCTCGCTAGTAAATTATAATTTTCTGATTAAAATGCAAACAGATGTCACTTACACCAACTACAGTAAATAAGTTGACTCTGAACATATGACCTTTTACTGCTTAAACTTGACCATACTGATTACCATCCCCATCCCTCTGCTGTTTTATATTTCGTCCTATTTAAAGGAATAGAAGATATTTGCTTTACTGGGTTTATTAAACACTGGCCGATGGAGTGCCACAATCCCATCACTATGAAACTTCTGTATATTTCATAGCGCTCATGGATCTATTGTCTGCAGTACAAAATGCACGAGGATCAAACTGTGTCTGTTTAGAAGTAATTTCCACTCCTTTACATTACATGGTTTAAACTGGGACCCAATCTCCGTCTGACATTGACAATCCTGCTGGAGCATTTTACTTAACATTCGGTCACTAACCTACCGTACGACAATCCTTGGTGTTGTCTTCCTACATAAGTTGGATTTGGATACCTCCCCCATTCGCCCCCATATCAAAAAACGCAAATGAATTACTGCAGACTTGCGCTTTGCACATAGATTTGGATGATCTTATTAAACACTGAATGTTTCATAGCGATCATACTCTTAGTTTAGAAGTTATTCAAGAATTTATTTTCCATAGTGGGGCCAAGCGCAGCCCATGTGTAAAGTGCGCAGATTAGGTCGTGCGTTTGTGTGTGTGTATGTGTGACTTTGTGAATATGTATATGAATGCAAAGAGCTTTAAACGTATGTAACGACAGCTCGCCGCTGGGTATCTTCAAGTCGGGGACACCCGACTAGAGCCATCTTACTTGATTTAGCTTTAATAGTTTATTAATACGTTTTTGAAATATGAACTTATAATTAAATGATAATATCAGCTTATAACATTTTCGGTAGATGGCAGAGTTGATCCGCAAATATGACTCGAGTGATTGGACTTTTGATAACTCTGCCGATGCCTCATACTTTTTCATATATTCAGCCACACTTGTAGTTTTCTCCAGGTCTTTGTTATCACTCAATTTTTCCACCTTATATATGTACCATGAGCTCTAATATTCTAATATTTCTTATATGGGCCAAAGAATTTAGGCTTGACCTTTAAGCCAGTGCCGTATTGAGTCCTCTTTATAGCTACCAGTTCGCTTAATTTGTATTTTACCTCCATTTTAACTTTATTATTAAAAGTTCTCCGATTTTCGTGCTGTATTTTGCCAATATTTTTATGAGCCAGCCTCTATCTATTTCCTTTAAAGCGGCTTCTTCTACCGATTCCTGCAAACTGAACATCGTGTTAAACATCATTTCTACACCAGTCAGCAGTTTAAACGGCAACATTTTTGTGCTCCATGGTGGCGTATTGCTAAACCGTATCAAAGTACTTAAACTAGCTTCTAGGGCTTTCACGACATAATTTGGTCAACATTGGAATTATAATTTTCTGAATAAGTTCCACCTGACCGTTACTATGAAGAACTCCCGATGCGATCATGAGATGCTGCATACCATCCCCGTTATTGTTCTCAAGATTATCAATTGGGTCTGCCTTATCCCTACATGTACATGACTCAAATTGAATTTTTCAACCTTTGATTACGGAAAATTCACTACTTAGTGATATAAGGGTCATTAAGCCCGTATTTTCACCGGGACCTGATGGAGTACCAGGCTCTGTGCTTAGGTACTGCGCTAAAGGTCTCATGAAACCTTTGTATAAATTATTTAAACTATGCGTGTAGTTATGTTCTTTTCCTAACATTTGCAAAGAATTATTTATTTATTTATTTAAGTCCAATATTCAGAACTAAAAATATAGGTATTTCTAAGTTGTCTGGTATTCCTAAGATTTTTGAGAAATTTATAACTTCTCAACTGCAACATCCTTACGATCTATAATTTCACCCTACCACAATGGGTTTGTGAAATTTAGATCTACTACCACTAACTTATTGGAATTCACGTCTTTTATTATCAAGGGATTTCTAAATAAAATGCAAACAGATGCTATTTACACTGGCTTCAGTAAGAGTCTTGACTCCGTTAATCATTCGTTTTTACTGCATAAACTTCATCTTTTGGGATTTCCAAATAACTTAATTCTTCGGATCTCCAACTACTTAACCCTTAGAGCTCAACAAGTTTATGTAAAAGGCTTCGTTTCTAAGCCTATTAATATCACTTCCGGAGTACCACAAGGAAGTTATCTTGGTCCGCTGTTATTCACATTGTTCATAAATGATCTACCTTCTGTGATAAGTCACTCTCGGGTGCCGATGACTTAAAACTTTGCCTGTCGTTTTCTAATTTGCAATCTGGTCTGGTTTTCAAAACTGGTGTCAGGTAAATTTATTAAATCTTAATTGCAGAAAGTGTAAATATTGCCTTTTTATAGGCGAACACCCTCATGAATAATTTAATTTTTAATGGTAAGCCACTTGATCGTTTTGAATCGGTTGATAATTTGGTTATCATTTTAGATCCCTTCGTTACGAAAACTCTATATATTTCTCTTGTCCCTCCAATTCTTGAGTCGGGACCTTGTTGATGGTTTCACCAATACAAGGTTCATCAGGATAGAATTGAATCCGTACAAAAACAATTTCTGCTCTTTGCCCTCCGCAGTTATAACTCGAATCGTAGGGCACGCATGCCTTCTTACCTTGGTAGACTCTTACCAATAAATCTTCGCTCTCTTTCTGATCGTTAAACCATGCTTGGACCAGCAGGTATGGTATTTTTCTTCCGCTGGTTTCGATTTTCGACTCAAATTCTGAATTCGGTAAAAAGTTGATCGTCCGGATCTTTTTGCAATAGTACACTGCCATAACCATACATTGAAGCAGCATTATGTACTTCGGTCTAAGCCTTTGGGTTATATAAGCGTAACACTGGCACCAAACTGGTAACTAATGCTTTTTTTATTGCTTAAGCGCGTGGCTTAAGTTGTTCGTCTTCAAATTTGCAATCTACGTTTGTTTCTTTATTGAGCTGACCTTCGACTACTGATCGAATCTTCGGAATACCTCGGAATTATACACCATCTTCAACAGGTTATGGGTCCAGGAACACGCGAGTGTGGTCAGTCAGAGACAGCAGAGTTTGTGTAGAAAATTATTGCGAAATTAAAAAAAAACTGCGTTTAATGTTATAAACAGCGTTTTACCAAATTGATAAGTTGGATGTAGGGAATTATGATTCCTATTGCATTCAAATGCGCAGCGTGTTAGTACACGTAGGGGTGTGGAAAGTGATTACCGACCCAAGGCTAGAAAGGCATCTATCTTGCTGGGATTCACTTAATGAGAGAGCACTGGCTATGATTACATGACACAGTTGTGTTACCTAAAAAGTTTTTTAACAGCAGCGAGCGCCTAGAAGAAACTGAAATATATATATGAGCCGAGCGGACCTGTGAGAAAGGTGTCGCTTTATAAAAAGCTGATAGGACTGCGGATGGCAGGAGATAATGGAATGTGCCAGGATATGAATACGTTTTGCTCAACAATGAATAAACTTGCAGAAATGGATATTAAGCTGGGAGACAAGCTAGCTGTAGTAATTTTACTTTCAAGTTTGCCAAGGGAGTACGAGAATTTCGTCATTGCCATGGAAACGCGCGATAGTTTGCCAACTATAAAGCAGATGAAGATTAAGCTGTTATCGAAGAGAGCTCGTCACTTAGTGAGCAGCAGGCATACCAAGCAAGCATTGAGCAGACAAAGCCGGGGCCGGCGAGCAAAAAGATAGAAAAAAGATATGTTCAGTGCTTTACTTGCGTCTAGAGCGGTCACTACAAAAGAGACTGCAGGAACATGAGAAAGGTAGAGACGAAAAAAGTACAAGCCCGCTCGTTCACAATTTTAGCTGCGTTTGACGCAGACGAAATGATTGTTCGAGATGGTGTGTAGATTTTGGTGCAATGACGCACATGTGTTGTGGCGCAGCATGTTCGACAACATCATAAAGGCAGTTGGCAGAGGTGACGTCATTTTTCGAACCGAATTGTGTGATCTGAAGTTGGAAAGCGTGCTTCATGTTTTTGACATAAAAGTAAATTTCATATCAGTTTCTTAAGCTATTGAACGTGGTTGCACGGTGAAGTTCGATCAGAAGTTTGCAGTGGTTTATGTTTAGCAAAAAACGCAACTTGTGTTAAGGCACGGAACAGCGAAGTGCAGGTGTATGGCACAATATGTATGGACATTTAAGTTATGCCAGTGTAATGAATATCGTTAAGAACAGAATGGTGTGCGGCATGGAGAATGTGAATTTCTCTGAGAAGCTTTCGTGCATGACGTTTATGAAGTGTCAGATTCACACACAGCAGCTGAGTGTCGCGCAAAATATCAGCTGGAGCTGGTACATACGGATATATGTGGACGTTTGAGCAGCATTGTGCGTCAATTGATAGTTCCATATAGCCCGCAACAAAGATGCGTGGCCGAACGAGCAAACCGGACTCTTGTAGAAATAGCAAGAAGTTTGCTTGTGCAATGTCTATGGGCAGAGGCATTGCAAGCTGCATGCTATTTAAGAAACAGGTCATCTGTAGTAGGAAAAACGCCTTATGAGGAGTGGAGCAGCAAGAAACCCAACGTGCAAGATATTTTTGAATTTTTGGATCAGTGGCAGTCGGTTTGGATAAGGCTAGTCATAGAAAATTCAAAGCTAAGAGAAACGGCCAATGTGTTGCAGCCACATATTGAGAAAAAAGAGCAGCAATCCGATGCATGGATTGATGACAGTATAGAGAGTGGGGAATATATCAGCGCCGAAGAAGCAGAGCTTGAGCAGCAGCGTGTGCACGAGCACTTGCAAGTCAAGATGAGGGTCAAGAATACAGTCAAGAGCCGGCGCAGGTGGAAGGCGTGCGCTTTGGGCCAGGAGGGCAACGCAAAGTGTACAAGCTTCATATTAGCTAGGTGCCATAAACAAGGAGTATGAAGCGTTGGGGGCGAATGGTACGTGGACATTTGCAGATCTACCCAGAGGACAACATACGGTTGGCTGCAAATGGGTATATACCATAAAGAGGGATTCTTCAGGTAAGGTGGAGCGTTACAAATCTAGTCTGGTGGCCAAGGGATGTTTACAGAAGTATGGAAGAAACTACTTGGAGACGTTCTCTCCGATGCGGCTGATTTTAGCATTGGCGGCTGAGCCTAATTTGTATTTGCACCAAATGGATGTGTGCACTGCATATCGTAATAGCAAATTGAGCGATGTTGTCTACATGAAGCAGCCTCAAGGATATATTGATAAAGAAGAGCAAATCAGGTGCTGAGACTCAATAAAGCGATATACGGCTTAAAACAAGTAAGAAGGGAGTGGAATGCCAAGATGAATGCAGCGCTGTGCAATATCGGATTAAATTCTTGTCAGAATGAGCCATGCTTGTGTAAGTAGGACATATTAACACCTTTGTCTAGTACTAATCTATGCTGATTTACTTATAGCATGCCCAAAAATAGAAGATTTTATGGCGATCACGTCAAAGATTGCAATGAAGTTGGAATGTGTCGATAAGGTGCAATAGCAGCTGTTATTGGGCATGCAGATAGAACGAAATAGCGAGACCGGCGATATAGCACTGTATATCAAGGATATGCTGAAAAGACACGGTATGGGATCATCTCGGTCTGTAGCAACTGCTCACATCAAGGAACAAGGAACCGCATAGCGTTTAGAGGCTACGTGGATGTAGATTGAGATGGGAACGCAAGCAACCGCCGATCTTACACGGGATATATATTCACCTTGACAGGTGGGCCAATATCAAGGAAATCAGAAAAATAGGGATGCGTGGCTTTAAGCAGCACTGTGCTGAGTACATGGCTTTGTCATCGGCAACAAAGAAGGCGTTACACGTGAGATGCTTGATAATCGAGATCGGCTATGGAGACGCCAGATCATCAACGGTGTTGTTTGGAGATAATCTCAATGCCGAGAACGTGGTTCAGAACCCAGTCCATCATGCGCGGTCAAAACACATTGACGTCAGGCACCATTTCGTCCATGAGGTTATTTAGTCGGGCGATATAGAATTAAGTTATGTATCTACAAATGGTATGATTGCTGAAGTCCTTACAAAGAATCTGCCGAAGCAGAAGCATTGTTATTTTGTTAAATTGTTAATTTTAAATTGAAATTTGTAACATGTAATTGACCATTCATACAGTGTCACATTGACGAAGGGTGTTACTAGTTATCGATAGTTCACATTTACAATATGACTATGCAACTCTGATATGCTGGTACGCAACACGTCTTAAGAATGTGTGCTTGCGAGCATTTCTCTATCGAATTGAAAACGTCAGCAAATGGACGCACCAGTATTTCGTCATTAAGTCTTTTTGTAATAAAATAATAACTTCTTCTGTTTGAAATATTGCGAGCCTATTTCTTTATTGAGCCGGCCTTCCACTACTGATCGAATCTGCGGAGTTATACAACAGAAATATTTTTTCACCTTCAATAAGTAACATAAAGAAATTCAAATTTGCCTGCATGCGTTAAAAACGACGTGACCTTTTTGGAGCTGGGCTCCTCTGGAACGTGAAAGAATCCATTCGCAAAATCAACTGTTGTGAATACGCTATGGACCTTAAATTTCTCAACTGCGTCGTCCAATAAGAGCATTGCGAAGTTGTCTCTCACGATTTTTGCATTTAAGCGCCGATAATCACAGCACAAACTTTTACTGCCATCTTTTTTCGAAACGAGTACCACAGGAAAAGCTTATTTCGATGTACTCGGTTGTATAATTTTTTCTTCTTAGAACTTTTTGATGCGAGTCTGCATATGAAACGCGTTTTGCGCATTCGAAATCTAAATCCCCATCGTTTAACAAAATCTTAATTTCTATCGGACTTTTCTTTTTTGTTTCTGGTGAATAGCTATTGATCAATACTGTTACAGCTTCAGCGAACGGTTTTTCTAGATGTGATAAGTTGGTCTCGGTTTCATCGGTTATCTTTAACGCTGAGTCCACTGCTATCTTATTTGCATTATCATTCACTTTCCGTTGAAATCTTAGTGTATTCTCAGATACAATTAAGTCAACTTGTTTTAATACGCTATTTAAGATAACGGCTGGGTATTTTATGTCGTCTTTGCTGGTAGCATGAAAAGTGATTTGCACTTGACTGCCATCTACATCAACTTTACACAAAGCTTCCTAACGTATACAGTTCACTATTGCAAATTCTAATGAGGCAATGCTTTTCGTTGCTTAGCCTAATATTCCGTAGTTTTCGACTACATCGTCACTCATCAAACAAAGGTCACAGCATGTATCAATCATTGCAGAATGAAGAAAAATATCGACATTCACATTTTATATCGATAAGCATTCTATTAGAGAAGGCCATTCTCAATGACAGACTGAGATGGAAAGCCACATGCTATAACATGTACTTTTCACAATTTTTCATTAAGAATTTTTAATTTATAATTTCGTGAACTGATTTTGATTAAATTTTTTATTTAATTTTAACTTTTGGTAAACTTACAAAATACAGCTGTTTCATACAAACTAAAAACAAAGCGGTAGAGTGGCCAGTCCGTTATCAGAAAGTAACCCGGCAACACAGATTGTCACACTGAATTCAGATAGGAAGCTGTTTTAATATATATATATTAAATATTGCAAAATATCCAGCAGAGAAAATGTTTAACTTTATTTTAAATTTAATATTCAATTTCAAAGTTTTTCAAATCAAAGTCAGCATTTCGCGCCGAATTTCAAACAACAAATGTTTGACGAAATCAAAATCCATTTCACCAACTAATTTGAATTTTCTTAAAACAAAACAAAATCAATTGACGCAATCCGTAAATACAGATATGTACAAACAAACAGCTCAATTCATTTAAACTAATTGTCGCGGGACGAATTAAGAATCGAATAGTAACGTAGTTATAGTATTTATCGATAGTCGAAAGAGCATTGGAATGTGCATTTGGTATTGTATTTCCCCACCTTGCTGGTCACACCTTTATGTATAAAAGCGCTCGTATTGGAATTTGAGTGTCTTGTCGTGAGCACGCGGAATGGGAGGAAGTCACTGCGGTATGAACTAAGTTGTATTCTTAATATTATAGTAAGCTGTATTTTCTACAGAATAAAATACTACTACTACTATTTTCCATCGTCGTCAACCTTGAGTATTCTGAGCAACTTCCCTTCCGTAGACGACAGGCGTTTTTTTTATTCGCAGACCACATGTACGGCGTTTCGCTTATTCGCCGTTAATGTGAACTTGGAGTCTGCAAGGGCAACTTGCGCTGGAGATCCGACGTGGTGCAGCAGTTGAAGCTGCAGTGTGTGTGTGCTGGTGCTGACCACGACGCAACACAGGCCAAGGGCTTTCACCCCAGCTAGAGAGTTGTCAGATTTCCTGGGTCGAAAGTTGATGATGCCAACCCAACATTCACCCAGAAGAAGCCCCCGATTGAACGACATGGAACAGACGACCACCGCAGGAGCCGCCGTGCGAACGGAGACACCTACGGTGCGGACAGCGTCTACTGAGCTGCAACCGCGACACACACCCAGCACAGTGTCTGGAGTTGTGAGTGTGCAGGTTGCCACTGGGAGTACCACCGCAAAGACGGTGACGAAGGAAGTGTGCGAACAAGTCAGTAGCAAGACTGGAGAAGCGCACACCAGCGATTCCCAAGTTGCGAGCCTAATGCAGAGGATCGCCGCCTTGGAGAAAGAACTACAGCGTGCAACGGGGAATCAAGTGCATGTAAGCACCGCAAGTGATCCCGTTGGACCTATCAATGTTAGAGTGAGTAGTCCAAGCACACTAATGCCACCACCGATGTCATGTCATCTAGCAGTGTCGCAAGAAGATGCTGTAGAGAAGATGATAAGCGACTACTTCTAGATCGAGAATTTTGGAGTGAAGCCTGCGCCGCCGGTAGCAGCCAGCGCCGACACCAGGGCCCAAAGGATGCTTGAGGACAGCACGGTGAGATTGTGGCAGCGCTTCCAGACTGGAAGCCAAGAAGCTATGACCTGGCGCACAAGAGACTTATCAGTATTGGGAGGAAAATTAAACGGGATGTACGATTCGCGCAATATATGTACTATAAGCGAATTATGAACGACTATGTGACCAAAGGATACGCTCGACGGTTGGTACGCCACGAGGTCGATGTGAACAATATCGACAAGCTTTGGTACCTGCCGCATTTTGGAGTTGTGAATCCAAACAAACCAAAGAAACTTCGTCCGGATTTCGACGCGGCAGCGAAAGTGGGCGACGTATCGCTGAATTCAGCACTAGAGAAAGGTCCACAGCAATACAAGCCACTGCCAGCTGTGCTTTTCCATTTTAGGGAAGGCGCAGTTGGAGTTTGCGGAGACATCAGGGAGATGTTTCATCAGGTGTTGATACAGCCATAGGACAGATGCGCACAGCGGTTTCTGTGGCGAGACGGAGATGATCAACGGGATCCAGACGTATACGAAATGGTTGTGATGACGTTCGGCGCACATGTGGCAGCTAAGGATGTCGGATGGCGTGACGCTGAGGAAAAGATACTAGGAATGTACTGGCAGCCAGCCACGGATGACTTCAAATTCAATGTGAAGTTTCACAAAGTCCCGATCAACGTGCTGAATGGTAAACGAATCCCCACCAAGAGGGAGTTCCTGAACCTGATCATGTCTACATTTGATCCTTTGGGATTTTTATCCTCTTATATATTAATCGCCAAATTGCTGCTGAGGGAGATTTGTCGACGAGAAATTAAGTGGGATGAACCACTACTGGATGGAATCAGCGGCGCCTTCGAGAAGTGGCACCAAGAGATAGTCGACTTGGAGAAATTTCGATGTCCACGCTATTACTTCGGCCCAGGAGTAATAGGAGATACGCAACTACACGTATTTGTAGATGCAAGTCAATCTGCATTTGCCGCAGTGGCCTACTGGAGGGTCACTAGCGAGGATGGAATACGAGTATGTTTCGTGCGTGCCAAGACGAAATGTGCTCCAATGAGAACCATGTCGATTCCTCGACTGGAACTGCAAGCTGCCGTTCTAGGAACAAGGTTGATGACTACTGTGAAGCAGGAACACAGCATCACTATCAGCGATATCGTGCTCTGGACAGATTCGAAGACAGTGCTGCACTGGATAAGCAGTACGCACCGCCGATACAAGCAATTTGTCGGCAATCGAGTGGCAGAGATTCTGGAGTCTACGGATATTGCACAGTGGCGATGGGTACCAACCACCAAGAACGCAGCAGATGACGCAACACGGCCACAATCCAAGGTGGATTTCGGTCAAGGGTCCCGATGGCTGAACGGGCCCTCATTTTTGCGAGAGCCAGCCAACCGCAGCCAGCGGCACAACACGATACCTTCGATGATGAATAAGAGATGCCGAGTGAATTTGCGCTGGTCGCTGCATACAACTTTTGTTTTTCATTTCAGAGATTTTCGAGCTACAACCGATTGTTGAGAACCACTGCCGGGGCACAGAGATTCATACGACGGTGCCGTGGACAGTGGGAGCAGCTCGAATGTTACGGCCTCACAGCTGCTGAATGTGAGGACGCGGAGTACTTGTTAATACGACGATCACAATGTGAGGCATTCCCGGACGAAATTCGGGCCGCGTATAACAAAGAGACAGTCGTTGGATGAAGCGACATACGAGGATTGGCGCCCTATCTGGATGAATATGGAATCTTGCGAACTTATGGTCGAGTGGACGCAGCTCTATGCATGCCATAAAGCGCAGGACGGCCGGTTATACGATCGCACCGGCATCCATTATCCGAGCTGGTGGTGCACCATTACCATGTGAAGATGAAGCATCAAAATCTGGATGCAACTATAAGCGAGATTCGAACCAAATTCTGGGTGACGAATCTGCGACGGCTTCTGCAGAAGATAGTTTACGCAAATGCCACATGCAAGTTACAACGGGCGCAGCCAGCGCCGCCTATAATGGGTCCATTGCCTGAGGACCGCTTAGAAGCCAATGGATGGCCATTTAAATATATTGGACTGGATTATTTCGGACCACTGCTTGTGAAGGCTGGGCGCCGTAAGGAAAAGCGATGGGTCGCGTTGTTTACATGTTTGACGGCAAGGGCGATTCATTTGGAGTTGGCTCATGACTTGTCGACCGACTCGTGCATAATTGCTATGAGAAATTTTCTATGTCGACGCGGGCCAGTAGTTAGACTGTGCAGCGACAATGGAAAGAACTTCATTGGGGCCGACCGAGAGGCCAAGAAGTTCACTGAAGTTTTCGAGCCAGAGAACGTTCAGGATGAGCTGTCGACCAAAGGGATCGAATGGCTCTTCAACTGCCCAGCGAATCCGTCCGAAGGCGGAGTATGGGAGAGAATGGTGCAGTGTGTCAAGCGAGCTCTGCGACACACACAAAAACGGAGATGGCGCCTAAGGAGCATGTATTGCAGAGTTTCCTGATAGAAGCAGAGAATGTGGTGAATTCTCATCCACTTACTCATTTGCCAGTTGCAGTGGACCAGGAAGCTCCTCTGACGCCGAACGATTTGCTGAAAGGAGCAGCAAACTTGCCGGATATGCCCAGCATCGATGGACAGGTGCCCGAGAGATGCGCTACGAGGAAGCAGTGGCGAATAGCGCGCCTGATGAGAGATCGATTCTGGAAGAGATGGGTGCAAGAGTATCTGCCTATTCATATGCGACCCAGCTACGCCACGCAGGGAGTGGCGAAAGGGCATCGTGGAAGAATTCTACACTGGAATCGATGGAGTACCCCGACGTGCTAGTGTACGCGTTACTGATCGCAACCGCGACCGAGTGATAATGCGTCCCGTCTCCAAATTGGCTATTTTGGATGTGAGAGCAGCAGCTGCTTCACGGGGGAGGGGATGTCGCGGGACAAATTAAGAATCGAATAGTAACGTAGTTATAGTATTTATCGATAGTCGAAAGAGCATTGGGATGTGCATTTGGTATTGTATTTCCCCACCTTGCTGGTCACACCTTTACGTATAAAAGCGCTCGTATTGGAATTTGAGTGTCTTCTCGTGAGCACGCGGAATGGGAGGAAGTCACTGCGGTGTGAACTAAGTTGTATTCTTAATATTGTACTAAGCTGTATTTTCTACAGAATAAAATACTACTACTACTATTTTCCATCGGCGTCAACCTTGAGTATTCTAAGCAACTTCCCTTCCGTAGACGACACTAATTATTACCCGTATTGTTAAAAAACAATTAGAAAAAATTACCAACACAAACGTTTGAATGTCTAACTTAAGAGTATGTACACTAAAGAAAGAATATCTTGCAAAAACGAATTATCTCAAAATATTAAACATTTATCTAAATCGTTGGAGCCGTTTTCTTTTAAATTATTAAAATGTGCAATAGAAAACTTTTTTCACCTGTAAAACGCACAGGTGCGCATAAAAGCTCTTAAAAATACCCTTCAAACAATATATAGAACAGACCTGTATCTTCTGTGGTTTGAGAACTGTGGGGGTGTCAATTTAAGCGTTTTCCCGCCAAACAAATGGGTTTTTCTAAAAGTCGTAGAACAAAAGTTTTTCGGTTCATTATAGGGAACAAGTCAACAAAGTTCCAAAAAGTTATCTCAACGTTATCATACGCTACAAATCATACCGAAATAAACAGTTCGGAAATACAAATAATTGTATTTCTTAATAACTATTGAACTAGTTATCGGATTTGAATAGGTGTGGTACCGCGTATACGAAACACAATTTTTTGTGTACCTCAACAAATATCTGTAATATCAACGGCTATCATCAGCTTCAAAAATGTACATTTTATCACGAACAGCTATATATTTCATGAACCTGATGAGCTATCACATGTTATGATATCTGCTCTTGCTTAAACGATACCTTTCGAAAACTAACCCGATCTGATCGTATTTTCGTAGGAAAACTTAACAATTTTGGGTATAAGTTAACATAACAGTACGGCCGGGTCCTCGACTCCAACACAGATGCTGACTCAGCTCTGGGTCGAATGTCGTTGCTTTAACGTAACGTTGCGGCCGGGTCTTTGACTCCAGCACAGACGCTAACTCAGCTCTGGGCACGGATGTCGTTGCATAGCAGGCAATGCACGAGACGCAAGCTAAGCATTTCTGTGGCCGCTATGATTTCACTTTTTTTATTTTTGTTAACTTTAAGTGAATAATAATGTGTTAGCTTTTAGTTCCAATTTGATTTACGCTGCGACCAGTCGTCCAGCGAGTTTTGAGCTCACTCACGCTTCAAACGAAGACGTGATTTATTATATCATGATCAATAAATGAATCAATTTAAAATATAACACATAATTATATTAATTTATATATCACTAACCGGTTTTGCACATCTGGTATGATTCGCCCTGAGCGCAGACAGTGATCGGCAGTGATTTGTTTCGTTACGTTAAACAATATCTGATTAGAATCCAATTGCTTATTCAACTCAAACTCAAACTTCTTCAAATTCTTTTATTCCAATTATAAATAAAATTATTAAAATCATACCAAAATCTTTGCAATCAAATTTTGATGAATTAAAATGCATCGAACTAAGTATTCGTTTCTTCAGTTTGTAACATTATTTTGTTCATAATTTCGTGCATTTCGCAAGTGTTTCGGTATTCGTCTCACTTCTAACACAAAAATTAGTAGGTAGACCGAGTTTATCAGTTCCCGAATAACGCTTTTTCAGCTTTAATAATTTATTAATACTTTTTATACTTGTTCACGAAGTGAAACTGGTATATTGGGTTTGTGCAATGTCCGTCATGCTGTCCGTCCGTCTGTCCGTATGAACGCAATTGAAGCTAGAGACTTGAAATTTTAAGTATATACTCGTGTATACCCTCGTCAGATAAAGTGTTAAGGGTTACGGATGCCGTCCACGGTGCGCGTGGCAATTCGATTAAATTAATATATCTCCCTCACTTTTAAAGCTAGATGCATAAAATAAATACTGACAGATGGCTGATGACCTCCTCTAAAGATCTTTTGGCTACGTCGACTACAATGTACAATGCCCACAAAACTCGATATGTGCACAACATCAATTAAGCCAGTGCAACATATCAAACGCCATCTATTGCATACTTTTTGGTACCTTTTATTTGGTTTCATTCATTTCGTCACAACTTGATCAGCGGGTAGTGTGAAGATGCAGTTCATTAATTAATTAACTAACTAAATTGATTGATTTAATCAAAAATTTAAATTAAATTAATAATTAATTATTTATTCAATTATTTGTAAACACTTTTGGACAAAATAATATGCTAATAATCTCCTCTAAAGATCGCACCAAAACTTATTTGACTACGCCCAAAACTCGATATATGCACAACATAAATGATGCCAGTCCAACATATCAAGCGCCATCTATAGCATTCTTTGGTAATTATTATTTGGTTTCATTAGAATAGTATTGGATAACTGTTCAATTAGTTTGTCACATCAAGTGGTCAGTGATCACTGGTCAGTAGATGGCGTTAGTTGCCAGACTTTTTCGTATTCTTAGAATTTGTGTGCGATTGTGCACTTGTCATATAACTTTGGTGCTCGGGTTCAATTCCTGCTCTTGATGCAAAGACTGGTCTTGATTTTTCTAATAATTCAAACTTTTTCCAGTTCATAACAATTTCTTAAAATTATATTCTTTATGCTTTCTGTTCGAATTTTTTGTTTATAATCCTTATTATATACTTTAACTTGAATTTCGCTACTTGAGGTTGAATGTTTGATGGCATTGGTGTCTAACGAGGGGTCCGCGTGTTAATTGTGCGGTAGGCCCGGGTTCGAGGCCGCGCGGAGGCAAATTTTTTTTTTGTTTTATATACTCGTTTATTATTTTTTTTTTGTGCACCCATAATGCTAGGTTACATGTTTTCGTTGTTATTGCACCGTGAACAAGTATTCCGCTTTCGGTTACACCCGACAGCAACGTTCTCAATAATTTGAAATATGAACTTATAAGTAAATAATAATATCAGCTTAGAACATTTTCGGTAGTTCTTAAGTAACGAGTCGTGTTGTCCGTCTGTCTGTCCGTATGAACGCAATTTTTTTCGCCGCTATTGAAGCTAGAGATTTAAAAATCGGAATATATACTTGTGTATACCCGCGTCAAATAAAGTGTTTAGGGTTTTGCGGTGCGTCCACTGGGGGCGTGGCAAATCGATTAAATCGATATATCTCCCTCACTTTTAAAGCTAGATGCATAAAATGTATACCGACAGATTGCTGATGACCTCCTCTAAAGATCGCACCACAATGTCCAAAACTCGAAATGTGCATAACATCAACAATGGCAGTGCAACATTGGTTGCGCCATCTATTATATACTTTGGTAATTATTTTTGTTTGGTGTTGACTGCTTACAGACTGCTATACTTTTTCGAAGTTCTAAAATTCTTATGCAGCTGTTTGCTGATTGACTTTGCACTTATCGTATATGTCTTGAGTTGAGTTTTGTCACAACTTGATCAATTAGCAGTGTGGTGGTGCAGTATAAAATGCAGGTAAAATTATTATTTTTATTGTTTGCATTTTCTGTCCAGTATATATAAATATATATAATATAAAATACATAAATATACATATATATAATATTTAGAGTCATTAACATTAACACAATTTAAACTGTTATCCTAGGTCAGTTTTCGTCCTGCGTTATTCTAACATTGTGTTAATCATATGCACCAACCGCAGCGGACTCTGCGCTATGGCGGCCGAACTTAGAAACTGTCACCCAAGCCACACAACTGGAATTCTATGTTGATTCTTACTGGATAGAAATGTTATAAGATAACTAAATGTGCATTTCGTCACAACGAAATAGTTGGTGTCGATGATGTCTAACAAGCTGTTTAGGTGACTGTTGTAGCCGCGCAGAGGTACCCTTTTTTTAAAGTTATTTTATAATTGTACAATATTATTATAATTAATTCACATAAGTGGTAGAATACATGTTTGATTTGGTTTTACACAGTGATCGAGTAATCCGCCGTCAGTTACACCCGACTGCAACGTTCTCACTTGTTTTTTGTTGTCTTTTTATACCCTGAACCCATTGAAAATGGGTAAAAAGGTTTAATGGTTTTGTGCAAATGTATGTAACAGGCAGAAGGAAGCATCTCCGACCTCATAAAGTATATATACTCTTGATCAGGACGACGAGCTGAGTCGATTTAGCCATGTCCGTCTATCCGACCGTCCGTCTGTATGAACGCAGCGATCTCGGAAACTACAAAATCTAGAGACATAAACTTTTCAACTAAAGATTTTATTATTATCGATAAAAATCTATTTAAAGACTTGGTTTTCTTGGCATATCTCGGAAACTATAAGAGCTAGCGTCACCAAATTTGGTTTAATATGTGCTCGTAAGTAATACGCAGATTATAAAATTTCGGATTTTGGATACCTCGCCCCATTTGCTCCCCATACCAATCAAGTATAACAGACTTGCGCTTTGGTTTGTACAAAGATTTGAATGCTCTTATTAAGCACTGAATATTTCATAACTAATTAGCTTAGAAGTTATTCAAGAATCCGTTTTCCATAGTGGGGGCAAGCGCAGCCGATGTGTAAGGTGCGCAGCTTGCTGCGTGCTTTTTGTGTGTGTGTAAGTTAACTGATAAGTTAATATAATAGTTGTTGTTGGATTGCCCTAAGCAATCCAAGCGTTTATAATTGTTCGTTGGGTTGCCTTAAGCAATCACAGCGCTAAGCGTCTGCATCAGCGCTCTATAGCTGCAATGGTCAGCGGCGGTAATTGGACACTTTTGTTATTGTCGCAAGTCTTCTGCTTATTGCCTATGATTATGCTGAGTCGGCTTGCCGACCATGACATTGTGGCGTGATGCGCGTGTCAGACTTGGCTTTAGAGTTAGGCATTTTTGATTTGCATTTTAGTTTTATATGAAGCGCGCAAAACATAAGTCGCGAGAATAAATATACTGCTCCGACACTTGTCGATAAAATCTTATCTTTTATTATTGTCTGAGCCCAAGGCCAGCAATAGAAGTCAGTCAACTTCACAACCTAATCAACGGCAACATCTCCGGATCAAGGAGCGATAGCAATATCCTTGGATCAAGGAGAACAACGCAGGATTCACGCATAACATCGAATAACAACGCGGGACACCGCATTCATTAATAATTGGCGCCCAACATATTAGAACCCACAATAAAACATGTAAGTTCAGCTAAAGGCTTCAACTCAGTGTAAAAATAAAGTAACAAAATAAAGATAAACAAAAAATTAGAAGAAAACTTTCCTCTGCAATTACATTCTACGTTTTATGCCAACGCGGTGCATAAAAAACAAATATTTTTCTGCAATTACATTTTACGCGTTACCGATTTACAACAATCGGAAAAATAACAAACTGTGCAAGTGAAAGGTGTCACCTGGATCATACAATTGATGGGTTGACCAACTTATAGCGAACCTATAGAGAAGTGAAAGTAGAATACGACAGTGAAGATAGCTGGTGTTCAGAACCTGAAAATAATAGCGGACAACAGTGCCTACTTGAGTCAACCATGAACGCAGAGCAGATTCAGGAGATAGTGCAAGCTGCTGTTAGCCAAGCATTGGCGCAGCAACGGTTGAGTTTTCAGGCGCAGCTTAAAGCGGTCCAAGATCAAGTCACCAGTTTGCGCGTAGATGCCCCTCAGGTAGAGGTTTTTGAGAGAATTTCTGTCGACCCAACAATTAAGTGTGAAATTCCTATAGACTGTGTTAAATCTATCTATTCCGCTAGGGCATTGCTGGTGTCACACAACACCGTACTTAATTTCGATGCAATAATAGCAAGACTAGATTGCACATACTCAGATAGGACATCACTACGCACCCTGCGCCAAGGGCTAGAGATGGTCAGACAAGGTGACTTAGCGCTAATGGAATATTACGATACAGTCGAGCGAAAGTTAACCCTTGTTACTAACAAAATCATCATGTCGCACCACCAAGAAGGCGCTGACTTATTAAACAGAGAGGTTAGAGCGGATGCGTTGCATGCATTCATCTCAGGTCTAAAAAAATCCTTAAGGGCAATCGTTTTCCCAGCTCAACCCAAGGACTTGCCTTCTGCTTTGGCACTTGCCAGAGAAGCTAGCATTGAGCGAAGCTTATTTTCATCTTCATATGCCAAAGCCCTTGAAGAAAAAGCCCAGGCTACAGAAGCCGGCAGGGCTCGCACACAGTACAAGCAGGGTAAAAGCAATAAGGATGAGCGTCAGGAGAAAACTCCACATTTTGTCAAGCGTAATCATAACAACGCTAATAGTAACCAAAACAAGAAAGACCAACACCCCAAGCGCCCGAGCCGATGGATATAGATTCATCCTCAAAATTTAGGCAGCCCATAGATTTTGGTAAGCAGCAGGCTAGCAACGCGGCTGCTATGAAAAGACAGAACTCGTCAGAACGGGTGTCTGGCCAAAGGCGCCACAGGTTGAACAAAGTTGTCCAGAGGGCCCCTGTTGATACCGAGGAAGGCCGTAAAAACGTAGCGGAGCCGGAAGTCAATGACATAGATGAGGATAACGAATCCGTATTTGACGTTGACTAATTAAATTTTTTAGAGAACGCTTCCGGCTACCCGACATCGAAAGGCAGTTGGCTGGGAGAACGCTAAAAATTTTAAAAGACACCGGCGCGGCAATAAATTGTGTGAAGCCCGTAAAGGAGCTAAAAAACATAATGTCAGTCGCCAAGTCTTTCACTGTGAGTTCCATACATGGCTCCAGTAAAATCGAAAACAAATGTCTTATGTCGGTTTTCCGACAAGTGTCCCCGTTTTTCATACTTGACACACTTGGCACCTTTGATGCTATAATTGGCTTCGATCTGTTAACACAGGCAGGACTAACAATAAATTTGAATAACGGCACCCTTGAATACAAGAATACAGAGGAAAAGCTACAGTTTTACAACTGTGATAGTGTGAACTTTACTCACGTAGACGATATTGTGGTACCAAATTCCGTCAAGAAGGAATTTAAAAAGATGATTTTAAAGAGATTAAAGGTATTTTCGACCTCTTGCGAGGCTTTACCCTATAGTTCTTCTGTGGTCGCCACAATTCGAACAGAAAGCAATGAACCGGTGTATTCAAAAATGTATCCACACCCTATGGGAGTAGCTGATTTCGTAAACAACGAAATCAAACAGTTATTGAAAGATGGCATAATAAGACCATCGAGATCCCCATACAACAGCCCAACATGGGTAGTTGACAAAAAAGGTATAGATGCCAACGGCAATAAAAACAAACGACTGGTTATCGACTTTAGGAAACTAAACGAGCAAACCATTCCTGATAGATACCCTATGCCTTCCATTCCCATGATTTTAGCAAACATGGGAAAAGCTAAATTTTTCACAACATTGGACTTGAAATCAGGGTATCCTCAAATCTATCTGGCGGAACAAGACCGCAAGAAAACTTCATTTTCGGTAAACGGCGGGAAATATGAATTCTGTCGCTTACCCTTCGGTCTGAAAAATGCTGGTAGTATTTTTCAAAGGACCATAGACGACGTGCTCAGGGAACTGATAGGCAAAATATGTTACGTCTATGTAGACGACGTGATCATTTTCTCCCAAAATGAAGCCGACCATGCTCAGCATATCATCTCAGTACTTCAGTGCTTGAGTGACGCTAACATGAGAGTTTCCCAGGAAAAAACCAAATTTTTTAAAGAAAGCGTCGAATATTTAGTGTTCATAGTGACCAGGGGCGGGGCAAAAACTGACCCCGAAAAGGTCAAAGCCATGCAGGAATACATTGAGTCAAAAAATTTATTGAGCTTAAGATCATTCCTCGGCTGGCTAGTTATTATAGAAGGTTCGTTAAAGACTACGCCGCGATTGCGAAGCCATTAACGGACATTCTAAAAAGCCAAAACGGAACTGTTAGCAAACACATGTCCCGAAAAGTCCCAGTCGAGTTCGATGAGATGCAACGCAATGCATTCGAACGCCTAAGAAACATCCTGGCGTCAGAAGATGTCATTCTTATGTACCCGGACTTTAAACAACCCTTCGACTTGACCACCGACGCCTCTGCTAATGGCATCGGGGCTGTATTATCCCAGGGAGGTATTACAATGATCTCGCGAACCTTAAAGCAATGCGAGCAAAATTACGCTACTAACGAAAGAGAGTTACTAGCCATTGTATGGGCTCTAGGTAAGCTGCAGAATTTTCTGTATGGTACCAAAGATATAAAAATTTTCACTGACCATCAGCCTTTAAACTTTGTAGTTTCTGAAAAGAACACCAACGCAAAAATAAAAAGGTGGTACGCTTACATTGACGAACATGATGCGAAAATGTTCTACAAGCCAGGTAAGGAAAATTTTGTAGCGGATGCCTTATCACGGCAAAATGTAAACGCTCTACAAGACGAACCTCCTTCCGACGTCGCGACCATACACAGCAAGCTGTCATTGACCTACACGGTCGAAACAACCGAAAAGCCTATAAACTGCTTTCGGAATCAAATAGTTTTAGAAGAGGCTTGTTTCCCACTAAAACGGAACTTCATACTTTTTGGCAGCAAAACTCGCCATGTAATCAATTTCACGGACAAAAGCACTATTTTTGAGACACTTAAAGAAGTGATCAACCCAACCGTGGTAAACGCAATACATTGCGATTTGCCAACACTTGCCAGTTTCCAACACAACATTGTATTAAAATTCCAGTCAACGAAATTTTGGCATTGTAAGAACTTAGTGTGCGACGTCATAGACAAGAATGAGCAAAGGGAAATA
Organism: Drosophila colorata; assembly: GCA_035041545.1. Classification (NCBI taxonomy): domain Eukaryota; kingdom Metazoa; phylum Arthropoda; class Insecta; order Diptera; family Drosophilidae; genus Drosophila; species Drosophila colorata. The sequence continues at coordinate 1,455,354 of JAWNLD010000680.1, read as the reverse complement.
ATACCCAAGAAAATGCTAAGCAAGTCCTTCGCGACTACTATTTTCCAAAAATGAACAAACTAGCAAGTGAAATCGTCGCAAATTGTAAAGTTTCCAAGAGCTTGGAACAACAGCAATTCCCTCTTACCCTGTGGAAATGCTGCATATTGATATATTCAATACGAACAAAAAACAGTTTTTAACTTGCATCGACAAGTTCTCTAAATTCGCAGTTGTCCAGCCGTTAGTCTCTCGCACAATAATTGACGTCAGAGCTCCAATATTGCAGTTAGTCAATTTATTCCCAAGCATAAAAACTATTTATTGCGACAACGAGGCAGCTTTCAAATCGGAAACGATAACATCGCTCCTCAAAAACAGCTATGACATTAACATCGTAAATGCTCCTCCTCTCCACAGTGTGTCAAACGGTCAGGTAGAACGTTTCCATAGCACCCTAGCCGAAATAGCAATGTGCCTAAAAATCGATAAGAAAATCGATGACACAACTGAATTAATAATGAGGGCAACAGTAGAGTATAACAAAACTCTGCACTCAGTCACAGACTTAAAACCAATAAGTCATTCATGCAGCATCTGAAAACTTCCGACAGGCTATACAAACAAAAATAACAAAAGCTCAGAAAACTAATGTCGAGAGATGCAACCCGAATAGACAAAATAGGGTATTTGACGTAGGTGAAAAAGTGTTCGTAAAGAACAACAAAAGACTGGGCAACAAATTATCTCCTTTATGTTCAGAGGAAAAGGTACAAGCAGACCTAGGAACGTCTGTTCTTGTTAAGGGGAGGGTAGTCCAGGGTAGATTTCACAGCAATTGCAGACGAGACAGAAAGGTTAAGTAAACTATTCCCGCAGTCGCATATGCGAAAATTATTAGATGTCGATACAGATCACGTTAGAAGTCTTTTGTCCGTTCTTCAAATCCATTACAGAATAGCCAGAAGTTTAGACTTCCTGGGCACAGCGCTTAAGGTAGTAGCAGGCACTCCAGACGCCTCAGATTTGGAAAAAATCAAAATGTCCGAATTTCAATTAATAGAATCAAACAATAGACAGGTGGTTATAAACTCAGAAATTCAAAAACAGATTAATCAACTTACAGATACCATCAATCAAATAATTAAAGAAAAGAAAAATGATTTTGTTGACACCCCACACTTATACGAGGCACTGTTGGCAAGAAACAGAATGCTAATCACAGAAATTCAAAATTTGATTTTAACAGTTACTTTGGCCAAGTCAAATATAATAAATCCTACCATTTTTAACCATGATGATTTGAAGTCTCTAGTTGAACAAACCCTCGACATTCCTGTAGTTAGTTTATTAGAAGCATCTAATATTAAGGTCTTTCAGTCCGAGAACATTATTCACATATTAATCGCATACCCAAATATAAAGTTAATTTGTAAGAAGATCACCGTGTTCCCCGTATCACACCAACACACCAGGGTAGTTAACTGATAAGTTAATATAACAGATGTTGTTGGATTGCCCTAAGCAATCCAAGCGTTTATAATTGTTCGTTGGGTTGCCTTAAGCAATCACATCGCTAAGCGTCTGCATCAGCGCTCTATAGCTGCAATGGTCAGCGGCGGTAATCGGACACTTTTGTTATTGTCGCAAGAGTCTTCTGCTTATTGCCTATGATTATGCTGACTCGGCTTGCCGACCATGACATTGTGGCGTGATGCGCGTGTCAGACTTGGCTTTAGAGTTAGGCATTTTTGATTTGCATTTTAGTTTTATATGAAGCGCGCAAAACATAAGTCGCGAGAATAAATATACTGCTCCGACACTTGTCGATAAAATCTTATCTTTTATTATTGTCTGAGCCCAAGGCCAGCAATAGAAGTCAGTCAACTTCACAACCTAATCAACAGCAACATCTCCGGATCAAGGAGCGATAGCAATATCCCTGGATCAAGGAGAACAACGCGGGATTCACGCATTACATCGAATAACAACGCGGGACACCGCATTCATTAATAATTTGTATGTGTGACTTTGTGAATGTGTGTGTGAATGCGAAGAGCTTTAAATGTATGTAATGACAGCTCGCCGCTGCCTTCAGGATATCTCCTAGTCGGGCACACCCGACTAGAGCCATCTTACTTGTTTACTTTTGTTGATACTTTTCTTTGTCGTTTTGACTGTTTTTAATTGTCATTACATTGTAAACAGAGTATTGCGCAGTCGGTTACACCCGACTGCAGCAATTCCAGTTGTTTTATCTTTCTATGAACATAAAAACACAAAAACCTATCTTATTGTCAGGATGGGACAATATTTTAATGTTGGCTCTCGTATGACAGCCACAAATTTTGTGTACCTTGATTTTAATTTTATTTTTATTAGCTAGAACAAATATTTGTGTTTAGGATTTATGTTACTGATATAAAGCATATATATATATATATAAAGCAAATATATGTTTCTTGTTCATGTGTGTATACTTTTGGGCTTTTGTTTACTTGAGCTACTTTAATTCAAAAGTAAATAAAAAGTTAATATAAAAAAACAGAAGAAAAAAAAACAATTTTATTTTAAACTGTGCGCTTGTTAGCCACTGCATTTAAGTGCACGGGTGGTGAACCCGGAAACAGGCAATTTTGGTATCAGAAACATTTTTAATAGTTTTTAATTTCACGTCAGACACCTATGAATATATAAATACTTATGAAATCAAGGTGTTGTCATGTATTGAGCTCCTCCTTTCCGTAATTTTGTCGCACAATTTTTATTTTTTTTTTTGCTTTAGGCCAGACAACATATCCCTTTATTTTACCTATTTGGGAAATGTTAAATTGCTTGCCGCGGGCCATTTTATATAAAAACAAGTAAGATGGCTCTAGTCGGGTGGGCCCGACTAGGAGAACCCAGCGGCGAGCTATTACATAAATTTAAGCCTCTTTGCATTCATACACACAACACACACAATACATAAACACAAACACGCATATACACACATACAAACGCACGCAGCAAGCTGCGCACTTTACACACCAGCTGCGCTTGGCCCTACTATGGAAAATGAATTCTTAAATAACTTCTGTGTTAAGAGTATGATCGTTATGAAATTTTCAGTGTAAACAAGAGCATCCAAATCTATGTACAAACCAAAGCGCAAGTTTGTAGTATTTGATTTACGTTTTTTTTTATATGTTGGACGAAAGGGAAGAGGTATCCAAAATCCGAAATATTCATAACCTGCGATTTACTTACGAGCATATATTAAACCAATATTGATGGCTCTAGCTCTTATAGTCTCCGAGTTTTTTTTATCAATAATACTGAAACGAAGCAAGAATCGGAAAAAATGATCAACTTGTACTGCGTATGGATTAGGAGAATATATAGTCGTGAAGCTTAGGTCTCTAGCTTTTGTAGTTTCCGATATCTGTGCGTTCATACAGACGGACGGACGGACAGAGGCACATGGCTAAATCGACTTAGCTCGTCGTCCTGATCAAGGATATTTATACTTTATGAGGTCAGATATGCTTCCTTCTGCCTGTTACATACATTTGCACAAAACTATTATACCCGTTTTACCCATTTTCAATGGGTTCAGGGTATAAAAAGAAACAAGTAAGAACGTTGCAGTCGGGCGGAACCGACTGTGCATAACTCGTTCACGGTCTTTATTATTATTGTTATTTTGGAATGATTTGTGGTGCGGAAATGTAGCCGAGAGTTTTCGGCTCTATATTAAAAGGTGGTCATCAGAAAACTGCTTACCAAATTTGGTGACTCTAGCTCTAAAATTGTGGGAGATAGGGATTTTCGCGGCTTACCCTCCGTAAGATATAAGGATTTAACCGATTTGCAACGTCTCTAATGCGCGTATCCAAAACATTTTTTGTGTGATATTTAGACAAGTTCATTCGAATTCTGCCTGAAAAAAATTATGTTTCACTGAGGGAGATATATTACATTTTTACGAAATGCCACACCCCCAGTGGGCGTATCCAAAACATTATTGTGCAATCTTTGGAGGAGGTCATTAGTAATCTGTCTGAACAAAATGTATGTCTCTAGCTAATAAACTAAGAAATATACATCGATTTTATCGAAATGCCACGACCCTAGTGGGCGAATCCAAACATTTTTTGGGAGATCTGATAAGAAGGTCACTAGTAGTATGTCTGAAAAAAAAAATGCAAGTCTCTAGATATAAAACTGAATCGAAATGCCATGTCCCCAGTAGGCGTGAGTGGAAAATTGTTTAAAGATCTTTAAAGGGAATGATCATTAATCTACTTCCCAAACTTGGAGACTCTAAAACTGTGGGAGATATAGATTTTCGCGATTTGCGGGGGCGGGAGTGGGCGTAGCTGGATTTTTTTTTAACAATCTTTTGAGGTGCTGACCAGTAATCTTCCAAATTTGGGGAGTGTAGCTCCTAAACTATGGGAGATATAGGCATTCGCGATTTGTAGGGCCAGGCGGCGAAATATTGGGGGAGCTTTCCAGTAATATATATTCTTTAGCTCAAAAATTGTGGGATATATAGCCATATCCAATATTTCGGGGAGGTCACCAGCAATCTATATACCAAATTAGGTGACTCTAGTCTATAGCTTCAAAAAAGTTCCGTGCATCCAGACAGACGGACGGACAACACGACGGATATTGCACAAGCCAAATATACTAGTTTCACTTCGTGAACGAGTATAACAAAAATGCACATGCATTAAAAAAAAATAGTTGCTTGGAGATTCGATGTACTGTAACAGCGGGATTGGCGTAGTTAAAACTTTTTTTTTGCGAGTTTTGCAATCATTCTATTCTAGCATATATTCTATTATATCTATGCCAACATTCAAAATTTCACGTCTCTAGCTTCATAAGTGCGAAAATTGTGTTCATACGGACAGACGGGCACTGAACACACCCAATATACTTTTTCACTCCAAGCACTCTTTTTCAATAAGAGCATTGGAATCTATGTACAAACCAAAGCACAAGTTTGTAATACTTGAATTGTTTTTTTTTTGTGTATGGGGTGAAGTGAGTGAAGTATTAAAAATCAGAAATATTTCTGATCTGGGGGTGGGTGTTTTGTGTGTCTGAGGCGTAACGGGATATTTAACAAGAAATATATAATTTCACAAATCTATTTAGTGTAAACAGATTGGCTTGATAAGTCAATGTTTGGTTACGGGAGCTTGTCCTAAATATTTGTTAACCAAATGTATGTAAATTAAACGACTACATAAAATTTCATTTCAATATTTATTTTTCAACAAATTCAGACCACATTCAAAAAATCTATTTTTAGATCTTGCGACTTTTAATACTTGTGTATACTTCTTATTTATGCTATATACATATGTATATTTGTATTTCGTCATTCGATTCTGGCCTTTTCAATAGCTCTCGTCAAACAGTTTAGTAAATTAAAAAAAAGAAAGTGTCGGTAAACCATTATTTTTGTGTAGTAAATTAAAAACAAATGTTAACGAATATATACGAATTATGTCTTTTTTAGTAAATGATTTGCCACTGGAGTTATATGGCTTTATGGCTGATGTGTGTAGTATTGAAATTACAATCCAGTAAAACAACTGAACATATAGGCAGGACTTCTCTACGATTTGAAAAATGGACGCAACCCATTAGAGGAGAGTATATACCAATGCAATTTTACAATGCAATGAGATCCGCGGAGGATTCCAAACAAACATTTCAAAATCATCTGAGACATTTTCTTGAAAATCTTCAAAAAAATCTAACAACGTCGACTGTGCTCACTTACATCAACGATAACCAACAAAATAGAGAACACCAGATAACCAAATTACATGAATTATCGACGTATTTCTATACAGCAGCCGATATGGCTAAAATGTTTGCCCGGGATTCCGAAATGTACTACGAGATTTCAAAGTCGCATATGCGAAAATTATTAGATGTCGATACAGATCACGTTAGAAGTCTTTTGTCCGTTCTTCAAATCCATTACAGAATAGCCAGAAGTTTAGACTTCCTGGGCACAGCGCTTAAGGTAGTAGCAGGCACTCCAGACGCCTCAGATTTGGAAAAAATCAAAATGTCCGAATTTCAATTAATAGAATCAAACAATAGACAGGTGGTTATAAACTCAGAAATTCAAAAACAGATTAATCAACTTACAGATACCATCAATCAAATAATTAAAGAAAAGAAAAATGATTTTGTTGACACCCCACACTTATACGAGGCACTGTTGGCAAGAAACAGAATGCTAATCACAGAAATTCAAAATTTGATTTTAACAGTTACTTTGGCCAAGTCAAATATAATAAATCCTACCATTTTTAACCATGATGATTTGAAGTCTCTAGTTGAACAAACCCTCGACATTCCTGTAGTTAGTTTATTAGAAGCATCTAATATTAAGGTCTTTCAGTCCGAGAACATTATTCACATATTAATCGCATACCCAAATATAAAGTTAATTTGTAAGAAGATCACCGTGTTCCCCGTATCACACCAACACACCAGGGTAGTTAACTGATAAGTTAATATAACAGATGTTGTTGGATTGCCCTAAGCAATCCAAGCGTTTATAATTGTTCGTTGGGTTGCCTTAAGCAATCACATCGCTAAGCGTCTGCATCAGCGCTCTATAGCTGCAATGGTCAGCGGCGGTAATCGGACACTTTTGTTATTGTCGCAAGAGTCTTCTGCTTATTGCCTATGATTATGCTGACTCGGCTTGCCGACCATGACATTGTGGCGTGATGCGCGTGTCAGACTTGGCTTTAGAGTTAGGCATTTTTGATTTGCATTTTAGTTTTATATGAAGCGCGCAAAACATAAGTCGCGAGAATAAATATACTGCTCCGACACTTGTCGATAAAATCTTATCTTTTATTATTGTCTGAGCCCAAGGCCAGCAATAGAAGTCAGTCAACTTCACAACCTAATCAACAGCAACATCTCCGGATCAAGGAGCGATAGCAATATCCCTGGATCAAGGAGAACAACGCGGGATTCACGCATTACATCGAATAACAACGCGGGACACCGCATTCATTAATAATTTGTATGTGTGACTTTGTGAATGTGTGTGTGAATGCGAAGAGCTTTAAATGTATGTAATGACAGCTCGCCGCTGCCTTCAGGATATCTCCTAGTCGGGCACACCCGACTAGAGCCATCTTACTTGTTTACTTTTGTTGATACTTTTCTTTGTCGTTTTGACTGTTTTTAATTGTCATTACATTGTAAACAGAGTATTGCGCAGTCGGTTACACCCGACTGCACCAATTCCAGTTGTTTTATCTTTCTATGAACATAAAAACACAAAAACCTATCTTATTGTCAGGATGGGACAATATTTTAATGTTGGCTCTCGTATGACAGCCACAAATTTTGTGTACCTTGATTTTAATTTTATTTTTATTAGCTAGAACAAATATTTGTGTTTAGGATTTATGTTACTGATATAAAGCATATATATATATATAAAGCAAATATATGTTTCTTGTTCATGTGTGTATACTTTTGGGCTTTTGTTTACTTGAGCTACTTTAATTCAAAAGTAAATAAAAAGTTAATATAAAAAAACAGAAGAAAAAAAAACAATTTTATTTTAAACTGTGCGCTTGTTAGCCACTGCATTTAAGTGCACGGGTGGTGAGTACCGGAAACAGGCAATTTTGGTATCAAAACATTTTTAATAGTTTTTAATTTCACGTCAGACACCTATGAATATATAAATACTTATGAAATCAGGGTGTTGTCAGTATTGAGTCTTTTCCGTAATTTTGTCGCACAATTTTTATTAATTTCACGTCAGACACCTATGAATATATAAATACTTATGAAATCAGGGTGTTGTCATGTATTGAGCTCCTCCTTTCCGTAATTTTGTCGCACAATTTTTATTTTTTTTTTTGCTTTAGGCCAGACAACATATCCCTTTATTTTACCTATTTGGGAAATGTTAAATTGCTTGCCGCGGGCCATTTTATATAAAAACAAGTAAGATGGCTCTAGTCGGGTGGGCCCGACTAGGAGAACCCAGCGGCGAGCTATTACATAAATTTAAGCCTCTTTGCATTCATACACACAACACACACAATACATAAACACAAACACGCATATACACACATACAAACGCACGCAGCAAGCTGCGCACTTTACACACCAGCTGCGCTTGGCCCTACTATGGAAAATGAATTCTTAAATAACTTCTGTGTTAAGAGTATGATCGTTATGAAATTTTCAGTGTAAACAAGAGCATCCAAATCTATGTACAAACCAAAGCGCAAGTTTGTAGTATTTGATTTACGTTTTTTTTTATATGTTGGACGAAAGGGAAGAGGTATCCAAAATCCGAAATATTCATAACCTGCGATTTACTTACGAGCATATATTAAACCAATATTGATGGCTCTAGCTCTTATAGTCTCCGAGTTTTTTTTATCAATAATACTGAAACGAAGCAAGAATCGGAAAAAATGATCAACTTGTACTGCGTATGGATTAGGAGAATATATAGTCGTGAAGCTTAGGTCTCTAGCTTTTGTAGTTTCCGATATCTGTGCGTTCATACAGACGGACGGACGGACAGAGGCACATGGCTAAATCGACTCAGCTCGTCGTCCTGATCAAGAATATATATACTTTATGGGGTCGTAAATGCTTCCGTCTGTCTGTTACAAACATTTGCACAAACCCAGTATACCCTTTTACCCATTTTCAATGGGTTTAGGGTATAATAATCTATAATTACTGTCATTTAAATAAAACAAATTGTAGTCGTTACATAACCCCCTTATGGCACCAACCAAAATTATGTTCCTTGAACCTATTCAGTTGATCCAAAAACAAAGGGGCAGTTATTGTAATGTTTTTATAAAAGTAATCATGAATATACTTATACGTGTATTAGGGACCCTAAACGCATATGTTTTATTCAGAATTGAACATTCTATCCAAAAAAAATTATTTCATTAAAATCGGAAACCCGTTTTTTTTTAAATGTTAAACCTATTCAGTTGCTCTGCACTGTATATTCGTGTTTGTTTTTTTTTGAGTTTAGCTTTAGCATATCTATAAGAGTACTCCTACTTGTTGTTCTTTATTTATTATACCCTTAACCCATTGAAAATGGGTAAAAAAGCTGCGCTTGGCCCTACTATGGAAAACGAATTCTTGAATAACTTCTAAACTAATATTATGATCGTTATGAACTTTTCATTGCTTAATAAGAGCATCCAAATCTATGTACAAACTAAAGCGCAAGTCTGTAGTATTTGATTTGCGTTTTTTCAATATGGTGGCAAATGGGGGGAGGGATCCAAAATCCGAAATGTACATAATCTGCGTACCCTTTACGTATTATTTACATATTGAATATAATTTGGTGACGGTAGCTCTTATATTCTCCGAGATATGCCAAGAAAACCAAGTTTTAAAATCGATTTTTATTGATAATCATGAAACGGAGCAAGATATCGAAAAAAATGACAAACCAATTCTGCGTATGGCTTAAGAGAATCTATAGTCGAAAAGTTTAGGTCTCTAGCTTTTGTAGTTTCCGAGATCGCTGCGTTCATAAAGACGGACAGACGGACATGGCTACATCGACTTAGCTCGTCGTCCTGATCAAGGATATTTATACTTTATGAGGTCAGATATGCTTCCTTCTGCCTGTTACATACATTTGCACAAAACTATTATACCCGTTTTACCCATTTTCAATGGGTTCAGGGTATAAAAAGAAACAAGTAAGAACGTTGCAGTCGGGCGGAACCGACTGTGCATAACTCGTTCACGGTCTTTATTATTATTGTTATTTTGGAATGATTTGTGGTGCGGAAATGTAGCCGAGAGTTTTCGGCTCTATATTAAAAGGTGGTCATCAGAAAACTGCTTACCAAATTTGGTGACTCTAGCTCTAAAATTGTGGGAGATAGGGATTTTCGCGGCTTACCCTCCGTAAGATATAAGGATTTAACCGATTTGCAACGTCTCTAATGCGCGTATCCAAAACATTTTTTGTGTGATATTTAGACAAGTTCATTCGAATTCTGCCTGAAAAAAATTATGTTTCACTGAGGGAGATATATTACATTTTTACGAAATGCCACACCCCCAGTGGGCGTATCCAAAACATTATTGTGCAATCTTTGGAGGAGGTCATTAGTAATCTGTCTGAACAAAATGTATGTCTCTAGCTAATAAACTAAGAAATATACATCGATTTTATCGAAATGCCACGACCCTAGTGGGCGAATCCAAACATTTTTTGGGAGATCTGATAAGAAGGTCACTAGTAGTATGTCTGAAAAAAAAAATGCAAGTCTCTAGATATAAAACTGAATCGAAATGCCATGTCCCCAGTAGGCGTGAGTGGAAAATTGTTTAAAGATCTTTAAAGGGAATGATCATTAATCTACTTCCCAAACTTGGAGACTCTAAAACTGTGGGAGATATAGATTTTCGCGATTTGCGGGGGCGGGAGTGGGCGTAGCTGGATTTTTTTTTAACAATCTTTTGAGGTGCTGACCAGTAATCTTCCAAATTTGGGGAGTGTAGCTTCTAAACTATGGGAGATATAGGCATTCGCGATTTGTAGGGCCAGGCGGCGAAATATTGGGGGAGCTTTCCAGTAATATATATTCTTTAGCTCAAAAATTGTGGGATATATAGCCATATCCAATATTTCGGGGAGGTCACCAGCAATCTATATACCAAATTAGGTGACTCTAGTCTATAGCTTCAAAAAAGTTCCGTGCATCCAGACAGACGGACGGACAACACGACGGATATTGCACAAGCCAAATATACTAGTTTCACTTCGTGAACGAGTATAACAAAAATGCACATGCATTAAAAAAAAATAGTTGCTTGGAGATTCGATGTACTGTAACAGCGGGATTGGCGTAGTTAAAACTTTTTTTTTGCGAGTTTTGCAATCATTCTATTCTAGCATATATTCTATTATATCTATGCCAACATTCAAAATTTCACGTCTCTAGCTTCATTAGTTGCGAAAATTGTGTTCATACGGACAGACGGGCACTGAACACACCCAATATACTTTTTCACTCCAAGCACTCTTTTTCAATAAGAGCATTGGAATCTATGTACAAACCAAAGCACAAGTTTGTAATACTTGAATTGTTTTTTTTTTGTGTATGGGGTGAAGTGAGTGAAGTATTAAAAATCAGAAATATTTCTGATCTGGGGGTGGGTGTTTTGTGTGTCTGAGGCGTAACGGGATATTTAACAAGAAATATATAATTTCACAAATCTATTTAGTGTAAACAGATTGGCTTGATAAGTCAATGTTTGGTTACGGGAGCTTGTCCTAAATATTTGTTAACCAAATGTATGTAAATTAAACGACTACATAAAATTTCATTTCAATATTTATTTTTCAACAAATTCAGACCACATTCAAAAAATCTATTTTTAGATCTTGCGACTTTTAATACTTGTGTATACTTCTTATTTATGCTATATACATATGTATATTTGTATTTCGTCATTCGATTCTGGCCTTTTCAATAGCTCTCGTCAAACAGTTTAGTAAATTAAAAAAAAGAAAGTGTCGGTAAACCATTATTTTTGTGTAGTAAATTAAAAACAAATGTTAACGAATATATACGAATTATGTCTTTTTTAGTAAATGATTTGCCACTGGAGTTATATGGCTTTATGGCTGATGTGTGTAGTATTGAAATTACAATACAGTAAAACAACTGAACATATAGGCAGGACTTCTCTACGATTTGAAAAATGGACGCAACCCATTAGAGGAGAGTATATACCAATGCAATTTTACAATGCAATGAGATCCGCGGAGGATTCCAAACAAACATTTCAAAATCATCTGAGACATTTTCTTGAAAATCTTCAAAAAAATCTAACAACGTCGACTGTGCTCACTTACATCAACGATAACCAACAAAATAGAGAACACCAGATAACCAAATTACATGAATTATCGACGTATTTCTATACAGCAGCCGATATGGCTAAAATGTTTGCCCGGGATTCCGAAATGTACTACGAGATTTCAAAGAATGCAAGCTATACCCTATTATTGCAGCTTCGGCAAATTCCGTCAACGCAACCTACCTCGGTAAAATTGCTCCTAACAAATTATTTTGCGGAAATGGAATTTTTTCATATAATGTTTTCCGAGATTATAGACGAAGCACTGGAATACACACAGACCATATTACTCACGACCCAAAAAACCTTCACATACTATGCCGATATTCAGCGACTTATTTTGCAGACCTGGAATTTTAAAAGTGATGCAGAGTGCTGTAAAAAATACATGGAATTTTTGCAACTTTATTCAGCCCAAATCTTTAAATGTGCTGCTGGACGCAGTCTAAACGTAGCATTTGATGTATTTGGCATTACTCAGCTTACAAACAAATATATTATGCGTCAGCTTGAGTTTCGTATTCAACGACTTTTTAACTGCTTTTACTTTGGAAACTACGAAATTCGATGCAACTTTCTTCAAACTGCAGAACAAGACTTCGAAGTTTTATTTAGTAAAATTGAGGAATTGGAAATATTTTATGACATCAAAATCAAGAATGGTCGCGTTTCGGCACTTAGATTTCGACGTCAAACTCAACTTAAAGAAATTGTTTCGGATGAAGTAAAATCTTACGACGATTGTATACCTAGAGATTTTCCACAGGGTCAAATGCAACAAAATTTAAAGCTATGTTTTTATAATATAAAAGAATATTAATATTATCGAAATGACATTATTTTAAATAAATAATTAAGAACGTTGCAGTCGGGAGTAACTGCAATACTCGTTTACAGAAAGCGGTCTTAATGATTATTGTTTTATCAGTTTATCAGCAGTGAGCTTCAATCAGTAAACTTGGAATAAATATTAACTTTTGTAATTTGTGGGGATTAAAAACTATTTCTACTCGTTCCCCAAGTGAAACTAGTATATTGGGTTTGTGCAACGTACGTCATGCTGTCCGTCTGTCCGTATTAACGCAATTTTTTTCACCGCTATTGAAGCTAGAGACTTGAAATGTATACTCGTGTATACCCGCGTCAGATAAAGTGCTACGGGTTTCGGGGTGCGCCCACTGGCGCCCAGTGGCAATTCGATTAAATCTATATATTTCGCTCACTTTTCAAGCTAGATGCATGAATGTATACCGACCGATTGCTTATGACCTCCTCGCACCTGCAATGTCCTAAACTCGGTATGTGAACAACATCAATGATGCCAGTGCAACATTGCTGGCGCCATCTATTGCATAGTTTTGGTATTTATTTTTGTTTGGTTTTCACTGCTTACAGAGGCTGACTGGTTTACTATTTCGAATTCTTAGAATTTGTGTTCGGTTGATTGCTGATTGATTTTGAACTTGCCGTACATGTAACTTGAATTGAGTTTTGTCACAACTTGATCAACTAGTAGTGCGGTGGTGCAGTTTAAAATGCAGCTAAAATTATTATTTTTAATTATTCGCATTTTCTGTCAAGTATACATACACACATAAATATACATATATTTAATACCTTAAGTCATTAACATTAGCACAATTTGAACTGTTAACATAGGTCAGTTTTTGTCTAATATAAAACTTAAAAAACATAACATAAAAAACATTTATGTTACATAAGTAGTGTTACACATATGCACCAACCGCAGCGGTTTCTGTAAGCACTTTTCGGCACAGACTTCTGTTATACTCGTTGTTTCTTATTGGATAGGTTAGGTTATTAGATAACTGAACGTGCATTTCGTCAAAACGAAATGGTTGGTGTCGATGATGTCTAACACGCTGTTTAGGTGACAGTTGTGATCGCGCAGAGGCAAACTTTTTTTTTTGGTATTTTATACTTGTATATTATTATTATTATTATTACACATAGTGCTAGGGTATGTGTTTTAGTTGTTATTACACATTGAACGAGTAATCCGTTGTCGGTTACTGCAACGTTCTCACTTGTTTTACTTTGTAAACAATAATACAAGCATATAGAAGAAACAATTTCACTGTGATACAAGAAATTGAGATTTTGTATTAAGTGAGCCCACTAAACGTCTTGAAAATGGGTTAAAAGCGTATAATGGTTTTGTGCAGGCGCATTTCCGACCGCATAAAATATATATAGGCTTGATCAGGACGACGACTTAGCCGTGTCCATCTGTTCGGCTGACTGTCCGTTAGTATGAACGCAGTGATCTAGGAAACTCGTTTCGACCAAAGATTCTCCATACCATACGGAAAACGAGAATATATAGATATAGAATAGCTAGAGCAACCAAATTTGGTGTAATATATTTTCGAAAATCATACGCAGGTCAAGAATTATTTATTTGAGACTTTCCCCACTCAAGTACTACAGTCTTGCGCTCGTTTTGTACGTAGATTTGAATGGACTTTTCAAATCCGATAACTTGTTCAATAGGTTTTAAGTAATTACAGTTTTAGAGTGTGTCCGAAAATGAGATGTTAATATCGGAATATCGTTGGGATAGTTTTTTTGGAACTTTGTAGACTTGTTCCCTATCAAGAACCAAACAACTTTTGTTCCACGACTTTGGGAAAAAAAACCGTTAGTTTGACGGTAAAACGATAAAATCAGTTTAAATGGACACCCCCACATTTTCCAAACCACAGAAGATACGGATATGTTCTATATATTGTTTCAAATGTATTTTCATGAGCTGTTAGGCGTACCCTGGCATTTTTGTTCTTAAATACGCAGGTAGTTACAGGTGAAAAAAATGTTCAATTGCACATTTGATTTTGATTCACTTTAAGAAAGCAGCGATCGTAGTGCTTCCGAACGATATCAGGTATCTAAGATTAGGGGATCAACTCTTGATCGTGGTAATGGGGTATATTAATAAATATCAAAACCAATAAATTTGTTGACAAAGTAAAACTGATAAAAGTAAATAGAAATCCAAACAATTTCTGATATCCAACAAAAACACCTCTACACGAGGTAACAATTTAGAGTTGCAAGCTCATTCAAGCTATTCAATTTTGTATATCAAATTTTGTAACGAAGGATATTCAATTTAATGTAAAAAACAATTCCAAATTATAGAAGATAGTTGGACATCCGGCACTTTACGCAAAAAGCTTCTGTGTACCCAAAATAACAATTGCCTTTAGATTCTTAGATCGTGTAGTTGAAATGTATGTAACGAGAGCTCCACCTGGGTTCAGGGTATCTCCAAGTCGGACACTCCCTACTAGATCACTCTTAATATGTATAATACTTTTAGTACAGACCTGAGTAGAATTTACCTCTCAGTTAAGCAATCTCGACTGCGGAATTTATATTTGTGGTTGACTTAAATAAAAGGCAAGTAACTTACTAAGCTATATAACATTTTTATTTTTCAGTTTTTTCTACTAGTGCCAATGAAATACAACATTTAGAGTATACAATTTTTACACGCAATAGACTTATAAATTTGCTGATTTTGTGATGTAATCCTTCAATAAGATTGGTAATCTCACTGTAAACGAAATTAAGGCATCCTGATGTATATTCTATGTGAAAAGATTCGTTGTCTAAACAAACATGAATACTTTTGAGCAAACGAGCCATATTAGCCATGCAACCAGAAGCAGTGACCAGTAGATTGCGAAAACTTTGGCATATCGAAATAATCGGTTTTACTGTAATATTGCAGCAGTCATGCAACCGTATAATACTCAAGTTAACAAAGTCTTCCACAATATGGCAAGCGCTTTTATAAAGCCGACTTCGAAAGACTCCCGACGAATTGATAAAATGTTGTTTATCCATGACGTTAGTTTTCCATAAATTTTCGTCTTTTGTATGTTCGATTAGACTATTATTAACAAACTGTGATGCCCTTTCAAAAGTTTGGGTGATACCAACAAGTTCCTTTTTCACGAGTTCAATGTGTCGAAAAGCTGTAATACGAAATGTTTGTTCCGCATTAATTTCAGCCACTTGACTCAGCTCCGATAATAAACCGCCAAACAAGTTAAAAACACGATTTAAAAAAGTTTTGTCAGGATCCTTCTGCATATTAGTGACAATCTTAATCACAATTGCTAATGCTTTGATGATCACATTGCCGTTTTGATACCACCTTTCATATTTATTTTGTATTTTTTGTAAAGCGTCTTCATTGTGCGCAGTATTTTTAACATATGAAAACGTTAAATTAAGTAATATTATGAACAGCACAGCTCTTGATATGCATCCCATCGCAATAGATTAAACTCAAGTACTGTCCGAATAGTTGTTTAAACTTTATTTGTTGTCCACCTAGTTAGAGTGAACAAAAAAGATATTTTTTCTAACTCACACAATTTCTACAAATTTATGTAGGAAGATACATATATTAAAAAATATATATAAATAAAGAACTACCGATCGATTTTATTATGTGATCCTTTTTACCTAGTGCACGTTAAGATACTAACTCTGCAGCACCTTTTACTACGATAGACAAATTTCAATAGTAAAATGACATCAATTCGTGTGTTTGGTCCACTTCAATCAGTTAACGCTCCTATTTCAAAATACAAATACCTATTTTTATACACATATAAAATCATATATATATATATATGTATTGTTATCAGAAAAATCCAATACTTTTATACAAATTAAATATGCATTGTCTATATATATATATTCACTCTTTATACAATATGTGCTTAACCGATTTCAAATATGGGTGGAAGCTTATACTTTAAATTAAAGTCAACACATTTGCTTGTTTATTTAAAAGAAAACAACTATTTTCAAAATTTGCAATGTATTGTACTGCATTCAAATACAAAATGATATTCAAATTGCATGCACCCAAAAAATTAGTAATCAGAGGAAAATAACAATATGAAAATGGATTCAATAGGTAAAAAGAAGATTGTAAAATCCAATTAAGTGTTTACCAAGTTGATCCCGAATACCTAGCATTCGTTGGAGTAAATTATAATGCAACAAATTTGTTTCCCATCAATTGCTTACGACAGTAAAAGGACTATAGCCCCAATATTTTGGTACACTTTAATCATTTTTTTTTTGCGTATTTTAACTAGATTCTTATGTGTATATGTATGTATATTTATATTAATATGTGTATATGTGAGCGTAATCAGAAAACATATGTTTAATATATACAATAATCTTAACATCTGAATTTCATTATAATATATGTATGCATATGTATAACTGCACTTTTATGGTGTATTCGTACATACACAATATATCAATATATATATCAAAACGTTTATAAAATGTAATGTTTTGAAATATTATTATTATTATTATTATTATATTATTAATATTTTTATTATTATTTTTATTATGATTAATATTGTTATTATTATTATTATTATTATTATTATTATTATTATTATTATTATTATTATTATTATTATTATTATTATTATTATTATTATTATTATTATTATTATTATTATTATTATTATTATTATTATTATTATTATTATTATTATTATTATTATTATTATTATTATTATTATTATTATTATTATTATTATTATTATTATTATTATTATTATTATTATTATTATTATTATTATTATTATTATTATTATTATTATTATTATTATTATTATTATTATTATTATTATTATTATTATTATTATTATTATTATTATTATTATTATTATTATTATTATTATTATTATTATTATTATTATTATTATTATTATTATTATTATTATTATTATTATTATTATTATTATTATTATTATTATTATTATTATTATTATTATTATTATTATTATTATTATTATTATTATTATTATTATTATTATTATTATTATTATTATTATTATTATTATTATTATTATTATTATTATTATTATTATTATTATTATTATTATTATTATTATTATTATTATTATTATTATTATTATTATTATTATTATTATTATTATTATTATTATTATTATTATTATTATTATTATTATTATTATTATTATTATTATTATTATTATTATTATTATTATTATTATTATTATTATTATTATTATTATTATTATTATTATTATTATTTCAAGCATATGATATGGTTGAAACGATCAACCTAACTATTTATAACCTGAATCCATTAAAAATTTGTATAAAAAAAGGAAGCAGTAGGCATCTTTGCTCCCATAAGGTATATATAATCTACCAGGAGGAGCAGAGACGAGCTAAGCATGTTCGTCTGTCTGTCCGTCTGTATGAACGCAACGATATTGAAAACTACAAAAGCTAGAGACCTAAACTTTTTGACTGTAGATTCTGCTATACCATTCGAGCATCTTTTTATGCCCTGAACCCATTAAAAATGCGTAAAAAGGATATAAAGGTTTTGTGCAAATGTATGTAACAGGCAGAAGGAAGCATCTCCGGCCTCATAAAGTATACATATTCTTGATCAGGACGACGAGCTGAGTCGATTTGTCCCTCCATCCGTTTGTATGAATACAGCGATCTCAGGAACATCAAAAGCCTAAACTTATCGCCCATACGCAGAACAAGCTTATAATTTTTTTCGATGTCTTGCTCCGTTTTATTATTATCGATCAAAATCGATTTTAAGAATTGATTTTCTTAGCTTTTCTCGGAGACTATAAGAGCAAGAGCAACGAGTTTTAGTTTAGTTTATTATACATTCTCGTAAATCATACGCAGATTATGAATATTTCGGATTTTGTTTACCTCCGCTCATTCGCCCCCATATTAAGAACCCTTTGAAAATGGTAAATAAGGGTATAACGGTTTTGTGCAAAGCGCAACTGCTTGAGCATATCTCAGAAACTATAAGAGCCAGAGCCACCAAATTTGGTTTAATAGGCTACTCGTCAATATACTATATACTATAGTACAATAAGAATACATTAAAACAAAATGCATGTATATTGGCAAACCACGTGCATTTTTATTTATGCATATGTGCACACACATACATGCATACATATGTACTTATATGCACATATGTACTTATATCACATATGCGTGAGCTCTTTTTCGAATTCTCTCTAACCTCAGATTTGGGCAGAGGCAATCAAAATGTTGCTGTAGCTCGGTGCTAAAGATGTTGGCTGGCGGCCTACTGTTTATTAAAATTTTTTTTTTTTTGAACTTAACACACTTATGGGTCCAAGATCAACTTAATGCTGGGACATTGGCTATTTGAAATATTCTGGAGCAACAAAATGGGGAATTCTGGAGCTCTCAAAAAGATTTCGCAGATCAACTGCAACCAACATTTAAAAAACATAGTTCCTATTTTGTGAAAATTTTTCGAGAAATTTCACAATTACGGCATTCTCAAATTTGTTTGCAAATATTAAAAGCGAGCGTGAAGCCCGAGAATTCATTTTAATTATTATTCATTTTTATTTTATTTTACTAACTGCGGCTATATTAAATGCATGTAACGACAGCTCGCCGATGGGTTCAGGGTATCTCCAGGCGGGCACTTCCGACTAAAGCCATCTTATTTGTTTTTATTATTTTTTGTATTTTATTTTAGTAAGTGCGGCTGTGGTGTCGTGTGCATGAATGCAGAGGGGATTAGTTAAATGTATGTATCGACAGCTCGTCGCTGCGTTCAGGATATCTCCTAGTTGGGCACTCCCAACTAAACCCATCTTACTGTTATACCCTGAACATATTGAAAATTGGTAAAAAGGGTATAATGGTTTTTGTGCAAATGTATGTAACAGACAGCGGGAAGTATCTCCAACCCAATAAAGTTTCTATATTCATGATCAGGACGACGTGCTGAAACGATTTAGCCATGTCCGTCTGTCCGTCCGTTCGTCCGTATGAACGCAGCGATCTCAGAAACTACAAAAGCTAGAGACCTAAACTTTTCGACTTTAGATTCTGCATTCGCAGAACAAATTTATCATATTTTTCGATATATTCCTCCGTTTCATTATTATCCATGAACATCGAAAAAGAATATTAGGACTTGGATTTCTTAGCATATTTCAGAGACTATAAGAGGTAGAGCCACCATTATATTATATTTATTATATTCTCGTAAAGCAGACGCATATAGTAAATGTCGGATTTTTGATACCTTGACCCATTCGCCCACCACATCAAAAAAACGCAAATCAATTTCTACAGACTTGCGATTTGTTATCTACATAGATTTGGAAGCTCTTATTAGGTTTCAAGAACTAATTTTCCATAATGGGGTCAAAAGCAGTCGATGTGTAAAGTGCGTACCTTGCTGCGTGCGTTTGTGAGTGAGTGCATGTGGGATTTTGTGAATGCGTGTGCGAATGCAAAGAGGTTTAAATGTATGTAACGACAGCTCGCCAATGTGTTCATGGTAACTCATAGTTTTTTTTGAATATTTATGTATTTATATTTAAACATATTTCTTTTAATGTCTTTTTGTTACAGGCACTACATATGAAAATGCATAGGAAAATTAAGATAAATTTGTTTTTAATAAATAAATAATATTAAATAAGCATTGATTTTTTAATTAGTGGTAACACATTTGATTCAATACAGTAGCCGGCAAAGCAGGGGAAAGTTCTGTCGCCTCTCCTATCCCCTAGGGGAGCACTGCCGTCCCAGTCGGTCACTTGCCTGACCACGCTTGGATAGCAAAAAGACAACTGTTGTATATTCTTCTATTCACGCGGGGAATGCAATAAGGGGCGCAGGCTATGTGTGTATATAGTGCATGAATAAATTCGTATATACACATATACATAAATATGGTTGCCTATTTTATGAATTTATCCAAAGTTTTCGTATATTCGTTTATATTATTTAATAAGTTTGTATAAATGCGAAAAAAAAGGCCGTGAACACAAGTTATTTTTCAGTATAGCTTAAAAATGCCAAGATACGTGCATATGTGCCCCCTAAGCATGAGCACTGTACTTACGTACGTACATACACACATACTCGTACTGAAAGCTGCTCTAAGCCAACGAATATGTGGCGATGAACCCATCAAGTCGAACGCCGTCCACAAAATCTTAACAATTTGCAATCGCTAAGAAATATGTATGTATGTACATGCTATGTCAACAATGGGTCAACCGTGTACGTATGCATGTATTTAAAGTTGTGTGCTCACACTTACATATGTACATATATACATAAATACATACGTATATGCGGACCGTCAGACTTAACTGCAACTTACAAAGTTCAAGCATACACAAGCAAGTACGCCAATTTTAATTGGTCGCAAAGGATTCACTATAATCATTTAGAAATTTATGGTGCAGATTTCAGTGCACAGAAACATATGAATTTAACATATATACCATTAAACCATTAAAATTTTTAAAAACACATTTATTGCACTTTATGTTTAATTTTAACAACTTACTGTACATGACGTGTGCCCAAAAAGGATATGGTGTGTGTATTGACACAATAATATAAAATATGTTCATAGATAAGTAGATACGACGTAACTAGCAAACCAATTTAAAGCTAGTTGAAATTGTTTTAAAAATCTTACAATACCAAATTGACTGCTTCAATAAATTAGTCGTAATGATAAACCACTTTAATAACAAAACACTATGCGCGGTACAATCTGAATGTAGACTAAAAGGAATCTCGTTTGCTAGTTAAGCTTTGCATTAAAAGTAAATTTAAAGCTAGCGATAGTAGCTTTAAAAGCTTTAATTCCTCGAAAGCGAACTGTGAGCAGCTGCAACACACGGACAGAACTAAAATCTTTAAATATTTGTATGTACCATCAAAGATTCATCACCTTCGTACCGAAATACAAATGTAAATATACATGCATACACACACATATGCGTGTTTATGTACATTTATATATATAGCGGTTAAAGGTTAATATATATGTATATAAGATAAGTACATACTTATACATATGCACACATTCATATTTTTATATGTACATTTGTGTGGATGATTACATGTGCATTTACACCTTCATACAAATATACTATGTATATGTATTTAAAGGTAAGCGCACAATTTTAACTATGTAAACGTGCATTTACATACATATGTACACATGTATGTATATGTATATTCGTGCGGAAGGAAGTAGTGCTTATCGGCTTGTCATTTTATTTTCAACAAAAACCTTCATACATGCACTAATGTTCAAATGTGTGCATGAAATACATAATTAAAAACGTTTAGATGTTAGTACTAATGATTAGTATTTATTAAATTTCCTTTTATAAGGCATGTCGCCCATAAACAAGCAAGGAATGACAGCATAGTCACATCAAAAATGGATCTGCTTATCGATATACATTTATTTATTCGATAATAAATAAGTACACAAATAAATACAGATGAATTGAGACTTAAGCTGTATTAGAAGAGCATGTGGAACTCTAATACTTATCAAAACTGTAATTACGCGAAGTGAGTTTTAGTGGTTCATATTTAAATGATATTTAAAATCCCCAGCACTCTCAAATATCGATACAATAATTTTTTTTTTATAGTATTAGAGATTTTAAGATATTTATAATAAACTATTTATACTATTCTTTAACATGTCATTTTTATAAATAATCTCCAAGAAAACTGGAGATACTCAATTAAATATTTTCCAGAATGGGAAAACTACGTATTGCGATTGTGTTATTATGTTTTATTCTTTTTAACGACGAAGCTGCAGACGAAGATAGAACTGAAGACGAATTCCATGCGTTGCGAGCAAACTGACGAGTGTACATATTGCAAGACTTAGTCTAGTCTAGCTATTTTTATCGATAATAATGAAGCAAGTTATCGAAAACAGTGATAAACTTGTTCAGCGTATGCTTAGGAAAATTTAAAGTCGAAAAGTTTAGCCTCTAACTTTTGCTTCCGAGATCGATGCGTTTGTACAGTCGGACGGATGGACAGACGGACATGGCTAAATCGACTCAACACGTCGTCCTGATCAAGAATATATATACTTTTTGGGGTCGAAGAAGCTTCCTGCTGCCTGTTACATCAATTTGCACAAAGCCATTATACCATTTTTACCCATTTTCAATGGGTTCAGGGTGTAAAAAAACACTAAGAATGCTCTAGTCGGGAGTGCCCGACTAGAAGCTACCCTGAACCCAGAAACATACCGTCGTTACATGTATTTTAGCCCCTTTGCATTCATACATACATACAAAATACTCATCAACAATCATTACTCACAAGTACGAACATTGCAGTGTAACCGACTGCGCAATAGTCGTTCACAGTGTAATAACAACCAAAACATGTACGTTAGCATTATTTAATATCTAGAGGACAAAGTATGACAAAAATGTCATCAGATATGAAAATCGGTTCAGTTTTGACAAAGTTATGGGAGTTTGAAATATGAGAGCGATGGATCAATGTAACCCAATGTAATTTGGCCAGAAGGACGGAAAGCAAGGCAGACATTGCACAAACCCAATATACTCTTTTTACTTAGTGAACAGAGCAAATTAAAATTATTTTTTAGATATTTGATCTATTTGGGCCTTATCAGAACTACTGCTGGAGCTATGGGAAGCGCAGGAAAAAGTTATACAGTTGAGTTCCATGAGAATTTATTCAAAAAGCTTACCTCTAGTTAGTTCCGCGAGTTAAAATCTGCAATAAAAAAAAAAAATCGAGATCGAGATAAAAAAAAATTGGATTGGAATGGACATGATCAGGATTGGGTTGAGGTATTTAGCACCATCTCCACGTTCGACAAACACACCCATATGACTGTCCTTGCAGCAGACGTCACACACGAGGGGCTTCCCGTTATGTGCCCCTTGAGTTCCTGGGACCGCTTGCAATTGCTAGCAATTGGAGCAATGGCTGCATGCACATCCATGTGTGTACTGGATGAGCTCCTGCAAACACTTTTTAAGAGATATCCAAAGCAAATCAAACTGTTGCTAAGTTTGTGGAAATTGTTGATTTTCAAAAGATTTTCCTTTTTGGTTTTTGTTTTTGGGGGCTATTATTGGACGCAGATGTACTAACGGTAATGTATATTCAACGATACCAAGTAGGGGCTAGTTAACAAGCGGACCCAGGCAAAGTGCCACCCACCTCCGACCGGAGGAAACAACCTCCGACCAAGTCTACCAAGATAAGAAGGCCTGCGTGTATTAGGATTCCAGTTCGAGCCCCGAAAGGGAAAGCGAGTAAATTGTTTTTGTACGGATTCAGTTTTATCCTGATGAATCTTGTATTGGGGACACCATACTGTATATGGTGGATTCTGTGATCCATTTTCAAGAATTGGACGGACAAATGAAGTATATAAAGCTTTAGTAAAGTATGTGTTAATTCACATTACTTTAGTCTAGGTATTAGATAGTAGATAAATTAAAAAACTGAAGTACATTTTGGATGTAGAAGCGTGTATAGTGAAATGCACTGGATTATAATGCTTAAGTTATGTTAGGTCTCCCTCTCTCTTATGCCAAAAAACAGAGGCTGCAGACAGCTGTGCGAGTTTCTTTTCACTTCTACTTATATACTTTGTTTCCGATAGTTCAACGCAACACACACATATACGCAACAGCTACAGACTATTTTAACTCTTTGCCATACTCCTAAATAACTAATAACTTGCAAATATAAATTAGCTATTGCAGCTTTTTTTATTTCGTGATTTTTAATTTTTTTTGTTTTGGTTATGTTGGTCAAAATAAATAGATAGTTTAAGTATTGTGGCTGTTGTGGTCACAGTTGCGAAGCGGTACAATAACATTGCCACCAAATCAGTGCGGATTTGTTGCTGGTTAATCGGTACGCAATCATCAATTCTCGCTGCCGACGTTACCGCTGCCGTCGTCTACCGCTTCATTGGTGCCGCTGGCTTATCTGCCGCTGGAGTTGTGTGTTTGGCTTAGATTTGGTACCGCTTGTTCGTTTGTCCTTCGGTCAATGTCTAGGAATGTCTCTGATGACCAGGTAACAGTGCGCTAACGAGTGTACACATAGTAATATAACTCACACTGCGTTTCGACTCTGATGAGTTTTTACAAGTGAAAATCAAAATATATTAGAGCAAGAACAAAATAAATAAAATTACATTTAATTTATTAACAAACATACATATATCGTTTGTGTCGTTCTTGCTCTTTTTTCTTTAATTTAAATTAGAAAAGCACGCCCAAATTCTATATGCATACATATATAACATACATACATAAGTACGTTGACTTCTTTCGTAGTTCTATTCGCGCTTCTTTGTTGTGTGCCGTCGCTTAAACATACAATCAAGCACCCGCAATCAACATATATTGTTATAAATAACTGTATGATATTCGATCTTGATATGCATAAACGATACTGTGGTCGAAGTGGATGATTGCTATAGCCAACAATTAAAACTATTGTTTGCTCAACTAGAAAACGTAGAATGTGACATATAATGTCTAAGAACCTCCTTAACAAATAAAATGACAACGCCAAGTAAATTTGAGAATCAGTGCCGGTTAGATATATTAAATTCATACATTGCCAAAGCGATGGATCTACAGCATGAAATCGACTGCATTGATGCAAAGAATTCTAGCCGGGCTTTACTTGAGGAAACGTGTGCTCTAGCAAGATCCACATACATGGCTGTTCTTAACGATCACCAAGGTGCTGACAGTGTGCGCATAGTGTCACATCGTTCTAATCTGCCTAAATTAAAATTACCGAAGTTTGGTGGAAAACATGCAGATTATAAACAGTTTATCAGCTTGTTCAAAAGCTTAGTGGATTCAGATCGTTCGTTATGTTGGTCATATGAGAGTATTAAAGCTTTCCAGGTCTCAGATGCCAACTACCCAAAAGCTGTCGCCAGTCTAAAACGCGTGTATGACTTAAAAGTACCTTATTTTCTTCGACACTCTAGCAGAGTTGTTTTACATTACACCATTGAGCAAACCTTCGGTACTCCTTCGGAAATGTCCATAGGTAATGACAAAGACATTGCAAATTGTCTTGGCAAAAGTTGATCGTGCCACTAAATCAAAATATGAAGAGCAACGCGACTACAACTCGCTGCTATAATGGTCTGATTGTGTCTCAGCATTGAACAGGCGATATCAGCATCTATCTGCTGACGAAAGTTCAAAGTCTAGGATAAGGCAAAGGTCAGTATTGAAGCCTACCAAAAATAGTAAATCCACATCACATGTACTAATGGAGAGAAGTGTAGCGACCCTTAGTGTCAATTTTGTAGCGCAAATCATAGTATTTGAAATTGCCAAGGATATGCATAATGTCTGTTTCAATGCATAAATTGCTTACAGCCAGGGCACAGAGTGTCAAATTGTACCGCTCATAATACTCTCTCTCAAAAGTACGCTACTCCTGATTCAGGCTTCAGGTCGTCCCGCTCATGTAAACCATGATGCGAGTGAAATATATATTCTTGTGACAGCTGTTGTCAAAATTCGTGACAGGCTCGGACAACCTCACCTCGCTAGTGCTCTGTTAGATTCTGGCTCCAAAGTTAACTTCATGACAGAGCAGCTTGCTCAAGCATTGAGACTTTCCAGAAATAAAAAGTGCTTGACAGTTACGTTTGTCGGGAAAGCCAGCTTGGTAGCAAAGAATGATGTGTTGACAGTTATTTTGTCTTGTGTAATCGCGCACCAGCTTAACGCCGACTTTTGGGTGCTAACTTCGATTTCGAGCATGCAGCCAGATTGTGTTCTCTCAATAAGCAATTGGAAAAACCCAGCAAACTTAGAGGTGGCTGACCAGAAGTTCCAAAAGCCCCAGCGGATGAATCTGCTACTAGGAACGTCTGTTCCTGAGTCTTCATTTTTCGATCTTTTATGTACTTGGTAAATTAGATTGTCTGAAATTGGACCCTTGCTACAAAAAAATGTTTGTTAGACTGGGAGCTTCGGACGTTGTAAAAAGCTACATATGCAAAACCCCAGCAGAGTGAGTGAGACTAAATGTCAATGCAGTGAGTCTTTACAACACAGCCCTATTTTTCTCATGAGGTTCTGATTCGCTCTTTCAGCGATCTCACTCGCTTTGATCGTCAAAATTGAGTGCAAAGGCTAGACGGGGTTCCACGAGCACAGACATTTTTGCAACCACTTTTTTATCGATTTGATGACCCTATGTATTCTTTGCTTAGTGGAATATACTATCAGTCGCTGCACGCATGTTTGATCCACTTGGCTTGTTGAGCCCTATTAACTTAAGGGCCAAAATTCTGCTTTATGAGCTGCTTCAATGGCTGTTGCCTATATATTAGAGGTAACTGCAGTGACAATATAATTTGCAGTCTGCTGACCGCCAAGGTCAAGGTTACGCCATTGAAGACTAAGTCTATTTTCAGGCTCGAACTTTGTGCGGCGTACTTGATAGCCGAGTCAAATGGTCAAACATTAAACAAGTATTGGACCGTTACAGAGTCGAGAGTGAGAATTTCTGGTCAGATTCAGAAATCATATTACATTGGATAGAAAAGCGGTACCCTTGCGCTCTCACAACAAGAAGAGCGTCAAATGCTTAACATAGACCGCGCTCGGTTCGGCAAATGCTTTGCTGGCTTTGGCTGGCGGAAAAATAGTTTTGTTAGATTTCTTTCGCCGACCGCGAAATTCATTAATTTATATTTACATACATATGTTTTCTTTATAGAGGTATTGCCGGTAAAATCCTAGTCACCTAAATGGCCTGCAATATTTAAAAATAATTGTTTAATTATTACAATGGTTTTAGGAGATGCAGATTTGCTACCAACCCAACTTCATTAAGAAATAAATGTTATTATAAATGTAGGATGGATCGCGGTCGGCGCAAGAATACTAACGAAATTCGTTTTTCGGCAGCCAAAGTCAATGCTGTGCATATTAACACATACATACGTGGTGTACTTATGCATGCATAATTCACACACAAGAGCGTAGCAAGTATGTGGCTAAGAGAGACAAGATGTAGGTAAAAATTTTTTTGTATTGTGCTTATGTAAAATATATTAAAATGATATATACAGACAAGGCATCCAGGCGACTGATTTCGTTGCTCGTGTCAGCAGCAGAGCGCAACGACTTCGGTATTTGATCATGTGGCTTTTGGAGAGCGAAAGGCCATTCGGCTGCCGTGGCTTTTGAAGAGCGAAAAGTAACTTGAAAAGCCACACTAGAAATTTCGTCTTGCATTCAAATGTATGCGCGTTACTCATCTTAATATTTATATTGTCTTTGGTTCCTCATTAAAAAAGAGGCACATCAATAATGTTGCTAAGCAGCTTTCGAGTGACTTTGACTAGAGCATCCAGTTGCTTAGCAATTATAAATTTGAGTCTCCCCCTAATCGTCGGTGAGAATCTCAATTTTTAAGAGTTCCGTCTCCCTTGCTCCTAAATCTGCCCATCCACCTTCGACAGTATTGGATACGCCCCAACACTTGGACGTATCCCCAATGTTGTCTTCATCTCCTTCCCCAAGCGATTGTCCGATTACCCCTCTGGTTCCTGAAGAGCTGCCCATTGACCCAATTATTGAGGCGGCTCTGATTAATAAGCCTAATACTGCACTTGCAGTTCCTGGTCGCAGAGGTAAACCCTCGCGCAATTCAGCCCAAGCTTCAAGCAGCAATCATGCTGCCGTATCTACACCACCTACTCCGACTTTAACAGTTGTTCCGCCTCGCAAACAAGTCTTTCTGTTCAGGCTTTTCTCGGACACAACTTGTGAATCATTGGCAGCTTATATCGCTGGTAAATTTTCTGCTGGTGTAACAATTAGCAAATTCCATTTCTCCACTCCTCGAGAAATATCCTCTTTTAAAATAATGTCCCTTATGATTCGCTAACAATCATTTGTGATCCAAAATTTTGGGCACCTCACATGATTGTTCATGAGTCTAAGCCAAAAAAGAGAAATCAGCCTTCACCTGTCACCTCCCGGTTTCCTCAGTAGTAGAATCAAGTTGAATCAAAAAACTGAAGCCACATTCCGATAATTTTTCCATTTGATACCAGAATGTCAGTGGCCTTATATCCAAACTGAAAAATCTTTTTATGGTTAGCACCTTCTTTTTATCTGACATTATCGCTTTTTCAGAAACTTGGTTAAGTTCTACCATATCTGACTGCGAAGTGTTTTCAAATAACTTTACTGTTTATAGACAGGATAGACCGACTCATTGAGGTGGTTGGGTATTAATTGCGGTTAAAGCCTCACTCAAGTCGGAACCTTTCCATTTTACTGTGCCTACTGATGCAGAGATTGTTTCTGTAAAAGTAACCCTCCCATCTTGTGCTTTATTTATCACGTGCTCATATATCCCTCCTTCTTCTAATATTGAGGTTTATATGCAGCATTTGGCATGCATTAACGATGTATCTTCTCATGTGCGCTTATTTGTTGTCTTGGTTATTATTCTCATCCTCAATTTATCTTGTGCCTTAAGCCCATTATGACTTTTTAGATGGTATGCTCGATCTCTCGTTGTTCCAGATCAATTCTATTTCAAATCAATTGAATAGAACACTTGATCTTGTCTTTGTCAACGACCATCGTTTCGCTGATATCTCTAGGTCATCCCCTCTTTCAGTCCCTGAGGATACTTATCATCCTACTCTTGAGGTGGTACTGTTCGTTTGCAAAACTCAAAATGTACATTCGACAACGCGTTTTAAGCCCCGCCGTTGCTTTCGGTAAGAAACTTTGCCTTGCTTAATAGACTTATTTATGCAACCGATTGGTCAGGCCCGTTGCAAATGGCAATTTACTCAAGACCCTAAGCAATTTTACAGTTTAGTAATCATTTTTTCTAGGGGTAGAAATATCAAGCAATGATTCTGCTGCTTCTGTTCTCTTTGCTAACTTCTTTCAGTCAACCTATTCCCTCTTCTGTCTTAGATTTCATCTTATCTAAAGGGTAGAACTCAAAGAGTCTCTCTTAGATCTGAAATTTCTAAACAGATTTATGTTACGTCAGGTATATCTCAAGGTAGTCAACTTGCTCCTTTACTATTTACTCTTTTCATGAATGACCTCCCCTCTACAATATCACATGCTCGCATATTTATGTATGCAGATGATGTGAAACTCATTTACTCGTACGCCGATTTCCTGCAACACACTAGTTTACAGGATGATTTGAACCATATGCAACTTTGGTGTTTGGCCAATCAGTTAATCCTCAACTGTTCAAAGTGCACTTTTATGACTTTTTGTCGTTCTAAGTCACATTCAATTAGATACCATTGCAACGTATACTAACAGTAAAAGACCTTGGAGTTCTTTTTGATTCCCTTATCCGCCCAATCCTGGAATACTGCTCGTGTATCTGGTGTCCGCAGTATAAAATCCACCAGGATCGTATTGAGTCCGTCCAAAAGCAATTTTTGCTCTGTGCTTTACGTGGTTTAAACTGCGATCTCAATCTTCGTCTGCCATCGTACTCCAACAGACTTTTACTCCTTAATCTTTCATCTCTAACCAACTGTAGAGCAATCCTTGGCGTTGTTTTCCTACATAAGTTGACTATAGGCGACATTGATTCCTCGTTTCTTTTAAATCGCTTGAACTTCTCTGTTCCGTTTAGACCTACTAGAAACTATTACCCCTTATTTCTACCTACATGCACGACAGTCTATGCTTTGCACAATTCTTTTCGTGTATTATGCCTGCAATATAATAGCCTATACCACGTGTTCTCCTCAGAACTCTCTCTTCCACTAATAAAATCTTTGCTTTCAGGATACCTTAGGGAAATCACTGACCACCGTCAACTGTGAGCAGGGGCATAGCTTGCCGGACGGGCTAAAAAACAGCGATTTTCCATTTCTGTTTCTTTCCTTTCTTCTTTCTATCAATGACTACTTATTATTATTATTAATATTGTATCTTTCACTTTTCCTGAATATTTTGTATGTAATTTAAATTAAATTTACATTTCAATTTATATTTCCACTACTAACACCTTCCTATTTATCTGTAGGTTCTAATAACGTCACTGACAATAATTAGCTGTGATTAGCTATGCCAGCTATGCCGGCCGAACTGGCAAATAAAATACCCCTACCGTGTCGGTGATGTTATCAGAAATCTTTGTAACTCGTTTAGCTTTTAGCTTTTAATATTTACATGTATATATTTATATTTTATGTACCTAAACATTTTCGTTGACACTCGTTGTGTCGACTGCTTATAATAAATAAATAAATAAATGGCGACCGAACATCAGGATCCCAATTTACGCCACGAACGGCAAATAATAAAAATTTCTTTTGTACCGACTCAATTCGGTTTTGATGTACTGCGTATTGTGGGGACCATTCGCATGACCCAAACTTGAGAATGGGACGGACAAGAGATATGAAAAGTGTCTTTGTCGTATAAGGGTCATCAAACTCTTTGAACCATTGCTTGATGAATCCAAAAATAGTCATAGCCTTGTTGACTATGGTCGTAACATGAGAGTCAAATTTAGGTTTATGATCAAAAACGACGCCCAGGTCATTAATAACTTTATCGGTATTACTTAGCCGTTCAAGCAGTATGCTACCTAGCTTGTACGGAAACATTTGAGGAGAGTTTCCAAATTGAAATCGACAACAGTATTTTTGCCTTTTTTTATGAAGAGGGATGATAAATAATTCCTTCCAAATAGCAGGAAAAGATGAGGTGTCAACAGAAAACTTAAAAAGTTTTAGGATGGGTTTGCAAAGTTATTTTGACAGTACCTGAGCACACAGGCTGGAGCACCATCAGAACCAGGCGAAGACACTGGTTTCATTGTGTTAAGGTCGCAAAGTAGTGAACTTTCCGTAATGATAGGGCACAAAATGCAGTTTGAGGACTGTAACTGATAAACGGATAACGGATAAAGCTGATTATTCCTCTTGGATGTGGAATAAGTAGTTTGAAAAAATGATGCGAACAGATCGGCGATGCCCTGATCAGTGTTTGCACTCGCGTTTTCATGCGTTATTTTGGAAGACAAAATATACAGCTTTCGTTTAGAATTAACAAATCTGAAAAATTGCTGTGGATTTTGTGAAAACTGAAGCCGACAACGGCGAAGACAATTTTTTAAGCTTAAAAAAGTCAGATCTGGCAACTGCATAACGGGAGAAATAACCAGGATTTCCCGATATCGTAAATTATTTATAATATCGTGACTTAACATTTTTTAATCTGAGTAATTTCTTTGAGAACTAAAGAGGCTGTTACACCTCGCCGGATACTCAAAAGGAATACAGACATCAAAATGTGAGTTGATGGTATCGTAAAAAAGTTTAATGGCAACATCAATATCTGCACAATTGTTGAATAAGATCATTAAACGTAACAAAATCAGCCATACGAAAACAGCGGGTACGATCCGCAGGCTTTGGAACCGTAATAGGCACGGGAGCTATGACCAGATCCAGAGTTGGATGAAAAGGGTCCTCAGGTCTTAGAAGGGGGTCAATCTTGCGTACAACATTGCTGGAGGAGTCCAACACACAGATCAAATCAAGAGATTTATCTTTTGAGTTGCGCACTGTATTAACCTGAGCAAGGGACAACTCATGTAGACCGCCAATAAAGTCATGTGACTTAGAAGGCAACAGAAAATTAGAGTCCATAAAAGATGACCAAGCTACTCGACTGCTATAAGGACACCTCCTCCAGCACGACAGACTTGATCGCATCTAAAACAAATATATATATACGCAAAAACTGCCGAATCTGAAAAGTCCGGTTTTAAACAAGTCTGTGTAAAAGCAATTATTTTAAAATCGAAAGACACACTATCTACATAGAGATAAGTGAGCTTAGAATTAAGACCTCTAACGATTTTATAGGCTCGATGGAGGTTATTAGTTTTTTGACACTGCAACCGAGGTTGTGGCTCCGATGGAAGGTGGTGGTAACAAAATCGAAACCCCGTTTTCTATTTTTGGCTTTGTTCTCTCTTCTAATACATTTCTCCGAAAACTATCGTTCAAATATTTTGAGGATGCAACTGGGAACCAGTATTAAAGAATGATGAAAATTATTGACATTCACATTTTATATCGATAAGCATTTTATTTGAAAAGACGCCATTCCCAACACAATACAATAACATGTATTTTTCACTAAGAATTTATAATTTATAGTTCCGGCAACTGATTTGGATTAAATTTTCATTTGATTTAATCTTTTGGTAAACATACACAATCAGCTCATCCATATTGTGGGCGCGGTAGGCGGCGTAGCTTAAAAAGTTTTGGTGCGATCTTCACCAGCAATTTACATAACAAATTTGGTGACTCTTGCTTTAAAATTGTGGGAAATATGCACCTTATATCGATTTGCGATTGGAGGTCTATCGACATGTTATCGATTTGCCTGCTTCGTAGTGGGTGTGGCACAAAAGTCTTAACACTTTGTCTGAAGCAGATATGATTAACACTATGTTAGAATAACAAGACAAAAACTAACCTACGATAAGAATTCAAATTGTGTTATGGTTAATTTTGAGTTTTCTATAAATATATATTTATGTGTGTATTTATATTTTTATTTATTCGAAGAGTTGACTTACGCTTACAAAGCTTAAGACAACAAGCTTGAGCCATGGATGCTGAGGCCTTTGACTGAATTATTATTTATATTTTATCTTACGTCTATTAACATTGCTTCAGATTAATATTTTACAAATCGGTTTAGATGTCTTAGTTTCTATCTCGCATTGAAAATAGTAAAGGTTGTAGAAGTAAAATTAATTGTAATTAGATTGAGTAATAGCATTGCTATTGTTTTCGCCTCAAGCGAAGACGTACAAATTTAATTTATCTTTATTTTTCCGTCTGTCTGTCCGTCCGTCAGTCTTTCCGTCCGTCTGCATGAACGCGTCGATTTCAGAGGCTACAAGGGCTAGAGAGTTGAACTTGGGCTTTTTATGTTCGTATATACTATACGCAGAACAAGTTTGTTTCAAATGATCGATAACTTGCCCTGTTTTCTTATAATCAGTGTTTATCGATTTTATGGTAAAGTTTATCGAGCATATCTCAGAAACTATAAGAGCCTGACCCATTGAATTTGTTTTATTGTCAAATGAAGTACCACTGACTTGCGCCTTGGTTTGTACATAGATTTGAATGCTCTTCTTACGTCAAAAAATTTCATAACGATCCTTTTCTTAAATTATAAGTTATTGAAGAATAAGCTTTTGAAATTTTTTGTATGTATGTATGAATGCAAAGGGGTTTAATTGAATGTAACGACAGCTTGTCGCTGGGTTCAGGGTATTTCCTTGTCGGGTGCTCCCGACTTGTGCCATTCTTACCTGTTTATATTAATCTTTATTGCATTAATTCATTGATACCGGTTAGATGTAACTGTGAATGTATTTTGTTGGCGTAAACAAAACAACTTTTTAGTTTGTTTTTTTTACGTCGGCAGAGCTGTTGTTTGTATATGTTAGTGTGAAATTACCAAAGTTTTTTACTGTTATATCAGCAAGCGCGTTACCCGTTTTATTAATGTGTCTTGGAACTCACAGAAGAGTAAATTTAGGGAATAGTATTAACAAATTTCTTATTTCGGAGACGTGATATGAGTTAAGAGCATTAAGAAATGAGAGGAAACAAAACAGATAGTAAAATTTTCTCGTCCTGCTTTCAAAAGCAGAATTTCTTCGTAATTGGCTTCTAATTCCAAAGAAAAGACTGTTGACTATGTGGGGAGTAGACCCCTTGTTAAGACTCCACAATCTGTGACTATCGCATATCCTATCGGTTCGTTGACCTGAGATCTACATGTATATATAAATTTTGTTTTACTATTTTGTTCTGACTTAAGTTGGAGGAATTCAATTCTATATACCTCTGGTGGAGTGGTGGCTTAGTGAAATTTAAAAAGCGAAGTGATAGTTATATTAGGATTTTGGCCCAGGGTGGGTTTTTGTGTTTTAGTGTTTTTTGGGGCCGTAGAACAATGTCGTTGGGTTTGTGAAAGGCTATAATCTTATCTAAGACCAATTGTCTTTTATTTATTTTAGGTGGCTTGTAGTTTTTTTTTTTAATATTTAACTAATGGGTGAGTCTAAACTCTTTAATATGGCGTTATAGAGATTAATTGTAAGAAGTTATTTTCTGAGATCAAAATGTGCGATATTTGCTTCAAATAGTAGGCTAGGCGTTGGGGTTGTTCGGAATGCTCCTAGGGCTATCCTTACTCCCGCATTTAAGATTGTTTTCATTTTTTTAAAGCGTAAAGCGTTATCTATTTTTGACATAAGTAGTGCTTTAACTAATGATATTAATGAGAGTGTACTACAGCCAAATTTGGGATTTAAAGACATTTAAAAATATTAAGGCGCCTAGGAAGGGATATAGAGAGTTATTGAATGTGTGAGTTCCTCTTATGTTTCTCGTTAAAAGTGAGGCCCAAGAGTTTTAATGAATCTACATTGGTAATTTGAATGTTATTGGTAAATACATTACATGTGCAACAGTGTTTGTTACATATGCTTACATTTAGCAGGTGCAAGACTACCACCAGAGTAGATGCACCAGTCGGAAATATTCTTTAATACGGAATCTAGGCTTATTGTAATGTTTTTTGCTTTATTTAATTAAATTAAAAAGTTAAAGTCATCGGCATGTGCACTTTTATGAATTTCTTTGTGAAAGTCAATTTCACTTCATTTCTGTGGGTTTTTGATATGCAATAACGAACAGGACCATGGAGAGTGGTGAGCCTTGAGGGATACCATTGTGAAGTGGACCTGTTTTTGAGTAAAATTTGTGTACTTTAACTTTAATCTTCCTATTTGTCATGAAGTTGTTGAAGTTCCCCTTAGTAATCGATTAAGGTATGAATGCCGATTTTGTCAAATGCCCTTTCAAAGTCAAGGAAAATAATTGATATATGGTTTTTTGTGGCCAAGGATCGAGTTATAAGATGGTCTATAAAGTGTAGACAATCCATAACTGATTTCCTTTCCGAAAACCAACATGACTATTGCGTAAAAGTTTTCTTGTAGTTGCAAACCATCATAGTCGTTTTGCAATAATTTTGTGAAGCAGCTTTGCCTTACATGAATTAAGGGATATAGGACAATAAACCGAGATGTTTGTGTTGTTTTTGCTTGGTATAATGGGTATAAAGGGGCTCAGCTTATATTATTGTGGTATGCATTCACCTAATATTGCATTATACAAATTGATGAGACTTGCTTTAATTTGCTTGGCAGTGCCTTAATCATAGAATAATTTATCCAGTCCAACCCTGCAATGTCTTTGGACTGCGTTATGTTGTCTGTAGAGTTTGGTTTCTTTATGCGTTGTAAGCCTTTAGAAGGGCTTAAACCGCAGAATCGGCGGATATTATTCCATATTTTTGTATTAGGGGTTAGGCGATTGATTTTTTCATTAAATTTGAGGGCAGTTTCTCTTTTGGACATTTTAAGGGTGCGCCAAAGTAAAGTAAAATATATTTTCGAGAGAGATGTTGTTGATGTGAGATGTGTTCGCCAAGCTATGTTCTTGTTTGTACGAAGTGTTTCAAATTCTTTGTTCCACCAAGGGACTGTGTGTGATAGTTTGTGAGAGGAATAAGGCATTCTTTGATGTGCGCTTCTTGAAATAATTTTATTAAATAGGCTTGGTAAAATTGGAAGGTGGTCGCTGCCGAAGAAGTCAGTTTCGATTGTCCAGTCTGTTTCTACTGCAATATCGGCTGTGCATAAACTGAGTTCAATGTGAGTTAATGTATTACGTGTGCTCAGGTATGTTGGGTTGCCATTGTTAAGGATGACTAAATTTGACTGGGTTACGAATTTCTCCACAATAACTCCTTTCCTGTCATTTGTGGGAGAGCCCCATCTGTTGTGCCAACAGTTGAAGTCGCTAGTAATAAAAGTCGGGAGATTGTTATATATATTAAGAACTGAATGTAGGTTGCTCAAACAAAGCTTCCTTGACGTCCACTTTCTCGATGGTCTTGATGGCCTATATTTCCTGTTGTTTTACGAGGAAATGTCATCTTCTGAAGACTGAGGATTGGTTTGTATCCGGGAAATTTTTAACGTTGCAGTTTACGCAGCATTTGTCAGAGTCGCAAAGTTATTTGAAATCAGCGTCCATGTGGTAATCCTTGTCACAATTTCTACATGTCTTGTTGTTGCTGCAGAATTTGGTGATTTGGCCAAACCAGAAGCAATTGTTACAGCGGAGTGGTGAAGGTATGTAAGTGCAGACTTTGACTAGCTCGTAGCCAATTTTAATGGTTTCTGGTGTTGTGTGAGAGCGAAATGTGATAATAATCAATTCAGATTCTTGAAACTCGTTGTACACTTTTCTCAATATTTTCTTGACCTCAATGACGGGTTGGGTTGCAAGCTCTTTTTTGAATAGATCTTCGTTGAGACAGCGTAGATCATTGGAGTATATAACTTCTTTTGAAAGATTAACAGTAAGGTGTTCAGGTACTACCACTGGGAATGTTCCCTGAAGTTTCAGTTTGAG
This sequence comes from Drosophila colorata, assembly GCA_035041545.1. Taxonomy (NCBI): domain Eukaryota; kingdom Metazoa; phylum Arthropoda; class Insecta; order Diptera; family Drosophilidae; genus Drosophila; species Drosophila colorata. Next base: position 1,417,955 of record JAWNLD010000680.1, on the reverse strand, counting down.
TAGCTTATGAGCTTGTATAAGTTTTTGGTTTTTATAAGGAAATTTCCATCATGGAAAGATGTTTGCCATTGATTTGTTATCAGTGCGTTTCATAATCAAAAACTTTGATTTAGACATAGATTTTGCCTTATCAGGGGAATCGTCAGTTCCCATTGTAACGGTGCTTTTCACACTTTTGTTGTTGAATTTTGTATACCCTGAACCCATTAAAAATGGTTAATAATGGTATAATGGTTTTGTGCAAATGTATGTAACAGGCAGAAGGAAGCATCTCCGACGCCATAAAATGGATATATTTACTCTGTGTGTGTGTGACTTTGTGAATGTGTGTATAAATGGAAAGAGGTTTAAATGTATGTAATAACTCGCCGCTGGGTTCAGGGTATCTCCTAGTCGGGAACTCCCGACTGGAGCCATCTGACTTGTTTTTGGTTGGTTTGATTTTTACTTTGCTTAAAAATTTGGTTTGAGATAAGGCGCGAACAAAAAATGTATCTAGCACGTCTTGCCTGTGCAGAAATCAAATTCGAACTGTGTATGTACATATATGCTTGCGGATATTTGTGGGCGTATATAAATGCTAAGAAATATTTTTTTTTATATCCTGAACGGATTGAAAATTGTAAAAAGGGTATAATGGTTTTGTGCAAATGTATGTAACAGACAGAAGGAACCATCTCCAGCCTCATAATGTATATATATTCTTGATCAGTCCGACGAGCTGAAACGATTTAGCCATATCCGTGCGTCTGTATGAACGCAGCGATCTAAGAAACTGCAACAGCTGGAGACCTAAACTTTTCGACTGTAGATTCTACTAAATCATGCGCAGAACAAGTTTATCATATCATAGATTTGTGCTTAGGTTTGTACATAGATTTGGTTGCTCTTATTAAGCACTGAACTTTTCATAACGATCATAGTTTAGAAGTTATTCAAGAGTTCATTTTCCATAGTGGAGCCAAGCGCAGCCGAAGTGTAAAGTGCGGAGCTTGCTGCGTGCGTTTGAGTGTGTGTGTATGTGTGACATTGTGACTGTGTGTCTGAATGCAAAGAGCTTTAAATGTATGTAACAACAGCTCGCCGCTGGGCTTAATGTGTCTCCTAGTCGGGCACACCCGACTAGAGCCGTCTTACTTAGGTAATCATTTGTTTGATAACGAAAAGAGTTAAATTTTATTCCTGTAACCTGTCATATTACTTTGTCCAAGATTGTTAACAGATAATTGAATAGTTAAATATAATAATTTTTTAGCTGCATTTTATACTGCACTACCACACTATCAGTTAATCAAGTTCTGACAAAACTCAACTCAAACCAAACTAAAAGTAGCAAAGTATTCAATAGGTGGTGCCTGCAATGTTGCACTGGCATCATTGATTTATCGAGTTTTGGACATTGTGGGTGCGGTAGAGGGCGTAGCCTGAGAAATTTTGGTGCAATCTTTGGAAAAGGTCATCAGCAATCTGTCGATATTCATTTTATGCATCTAGCTTTAAAAGTGGGGCGCACTAACAAACCCTTAACACGTTATCTGACTCGGATAGGAGGGGAAGGAAGCGGGCGTTGGGCCTTTATATTTAGAGGAGCTAGTCAGAAAACGGCTTACTAAAATTGGTGACTCTAGCTCTAAAATTGTGGGAGATATGGAATTTCTCGGCTTACATGCCCCAAGATATATGGAGTTTGTCGATTTGCCACGCCCCCAGTGAGCGTATCCATAACATATTTTGTGAGATCTTTAGAGAACGCCAATAGTAATCTGTCCAAAAAAAAATGATGCCTCTAGTTTTAAAACTGAGGGAGAAACATAGATTTTTATCGAAATGTAACTTCCCCAGTGGATGTGGGCTGACATTTTTTTAAGGATCTTTAATTTGGGTGACCACTAATTTACCTTTCAAGTTTGGGGACTCTAGCACTAAAACTACGGGAGATATAAAGGTGGTGATCAGTAATCTACCATCCTAATTTGGGGACTCTAGCTCTTAAGCTGTGGAAATATAGGCCTTCGCGATTCTCTGAGGCGGGCTGGCTGGAGGCGTTCTAGTGAGCGTGACCGGATATTAAGGTTCTCATTTTTGAATTGCCACAGCACCCACTATAAAGGTTTCTTGAATAACTTCAAAACTAAGTATGATCGTTATGAAATTCAGCAGTTACAAAGAGCATACAAAACTATGTACACACCAAAGCGCAAGTCTGCAGTACTTTAATGCTTTTTATTTTTTTATATTTAGGGCGAGTTGTAATGAAACGGAACAAGACATAGCACAACATGTGATAGCATATCTGATTCATGATAAATATAGCTATAAGTAATTCGGAAAAAATTAAAATTTTTTGAGTTGATGGGGCCGTTGGGGGCTTTCATCAATTTGTTCAGGCATACAAAAAAATAATTTATGTTCTGAATACGCGTCGAATGGTACCTCACTTATTCAAAGATAATTTAATCAATATCGGTTTAGAAACACAGAAGTTACTAAAGAAAATGTGTGGTAAAAAAAAACGAATTTCACGAGTCAATTAGTAGCAAGCGCAAGCAAGCATACATACATGTTTGCGATTGTGTAGTATGGAGTTAGTTAAATATTTCCAAGCGCAGCCGCTAAGTAAAGTGCGCAGCATGCAGTGTGCGTAATGGCAGCCCGCAGCTGGGTTCAGAGTATCTCGTAGTCGGGCGTTCCCGACTGGAGCGCTCTTACGTTCTTTAAGTTAAAAAGGGGATTGAATCAAGAATAAATAATATAATATATAATCTTTCAAGCTTAACCTGAGATTCTTTCTCGAGCTTAATTTAATGCTCAATGAATCTTATTTCAAGGTGAAAATGGGATTAAAGAATTGTTGGTCACAATGTCATTTATACTTGATTCAATACTACTCCATTCTTACGGCGGGCTCACACGATGGGACAAGTTGCCACAGATATGGCAGTTTTTTGTTACCATATCGTGTGAGTTCCATATGGCATTCTGCCTCATGAATGTTTGCCACATTTTATTAAGTGGCAGCCATGTGGTAATCGTGTGAGGGACTGCATTAAAGTGCCACACGAATTCACATGTTGTTGAAATATCTAACATATATGTATATGTTTGGCATATGTTATTTAACCTTAATCAACAATCGGTGCGTTTAAATGTCGTATACTAAGGCTCGGCAACTCTGTACATCATATGTCAATATTCAGTTTGTTCATTTGGTCGAAGTACATTTTAATTAAGATATGTCGGATGCAAATATCAAAAAAACGCGAAACGCTCGTAATGTCGTGGTTGCCTAGACGGAATTGCAATAATTGATTCATGCTGTGGAATCGGAGCCCGTCTATGTCGATTAGAAGAAGAAAAACAAACGGTATTCCGCTTGGAAAAACTTGTCGCATACTTTATGGGTTCGGAGATGCCTCCTTCTGTCTATTACATAGATTTGCACAAAACCATTATACTGTGAGCAAGTCGCCGTCCTTCCCCACACCATATTTTTCTTTTCTTAACTTTTTGTAGTAGTTAACTTTTTTAGCGATACTTCAGAGTACCCCATTCCCCCTTCCCGCGGCATAGCGGTCGGAGGGGGTCCCGGCGAGCGTCCCGATCGTCTTTCTCTGCGCTCCTGGTAGTCCTCCGGCCCCTTTGGCAACCAGTGAGCTTTGAGTGGTCCGAGCGTTTCCCGGCTGCATCCCAGCCCAAAAACTACAGATGGCGCCGGAGCAGGGACACCGAGATTGATTTGTCTTTTTAGCTTCTACAATTGGCAAAGCCATGTCACGGCGCTCTGCGGTCAGGAAGCCAAGATTTTGTTCGTGTATTGCTAATGGTATCTTCGTCCCCCTCAACCTTCGTTTTTTCGGTCATGTGTTGTGGGAGAAAAATCTTTTTTTTTATATATATTATAAAGAAGAAAAAAAAATGTTTTTTTTGTTATGAGTGGCAAAAGTTAGCAAAGTCCGCCCTCCCGCACATGAGAGCTTGGACTGATCCTCGAAATAGTAGTAACCCGCTTTACCACTAACCACCCCTGTGTTGGGCCCCCGAGAACAGCAACACCAGCCGACGTAGCCGACGACCGCATCAGCGGACGGCAGCGCAGCAACAGAGGGTAGCGGAAGACATCAGCACTAGGGGGCCTATATAAGGAGGGCCTCTGAACGAGGATAGACAGTCAAAATCAGTCACCTGACAACCGAACATCGGAGCATTAAGTCAAAGTGCACAGCAAGCAGATTCTGCTACATCCTTGACGGCGACGACACAGCGAATCCTTGACATCATCCTAGACAAGGACCGCGAAAACCCTTCAGTACCCGGTCAACTCAGTGCAACTCTAAATTTATCATTCTTGACAAGGATAGCATTCGGTGGATAGCATTCCGGCGCAAGGACGGGCTGCACGGACGAGCTGCAAGGATGAGATGCAAGGACTCGAGGACGAATTCAGCCTGGAACCAACTGGCACGGTCGCAGAGTTGCGGAGCCGGTTATCAGCGTTCGTCTCAAGGACTGACCACCCCACAGCGATAAAAACCCGGTTGGAGGAACTGGAGTCTACGTATAGAGATGTTCCGACCCCCGAGGAGACGGGAAACGGTCAGCGTTTCCGTCCGACAAGGGACCGGGCGGAGACCACCAAGTTCCGAGTCCCCGGAAGTAATCCACACCTTACGCCTAGACGGAGGGCGGATTGTGGCCGTGGTTACCATAGAGGGTAGCCTATTTTAAGCCACATTGGACACGGGAGCGTCCCGGTCATTCGTTTGCGAAGAATCAACGAAACGTACGCGATCGTATTACTTTGGCAGACGGGTCAAGAAAAGGAGTGATGAAGGCCGTAATGGTACGGATATGTCTGGGCCAGCAGAGAACTTATATGCCCCTTTTTGTTCTACCGACAATACTGAATGACAAACGTAGGCAAACGTAGGCAAACGTAGTTTCGCCTGTCGCCCCCGATCCAGAGCAGCACTCCATATCCGTTACACCGACCTCGATCAACAACGTAGTGACAACAGTGAAGACAACGCCCCCGGTCACAACGCCAGCAAAAGCATCAAAGACTAGGACATCAAAGGTAACACCACAGCGGACACCGACAGCAAAACCAGCAAAGACAACGACACCGAAGGCAGAGACATTGAACACAACGACACTGGAGAAAACGACATCGAAGACAACAGCAGCAACGACAGCGGTCCGCAGGACAACAACATCATCTCCGAACCCCCCGAATCATCCAAAGCCAGCCGACCTCGTAGAGACCGAGCAGGCCAGTAATCCACCATCTCCCGGACACACGGACCCGCACCGAATTTAAAGTTCAAAGGAAGAATAATCATGTTTCATCCTGGAACCGCTACCAGACGCCCCAACGGCTTAGAAAGGAATCCATTCCGGAAGCGAGTTTCGACGACCGGACTCTGATTACCGATTATCTAGGCAACGGACGAGACCACAACGAAGGCCAACACGATAAGCTTTGTCACAGTCGCAACCAACGCTACCGCAAATCCGTCTACAACACCACCAACGGAACCACCACATGTGCCCTGGGTAGCAGAGTTCTTGGAGCAAGAATTGGACCAGTTGAAAGGATTGACCGGCGTCTCCCAAATCGCGGAACATACGATCATTATGAAGGATGACAAACCAGTTAAACAACGCTACCAGTTAAACAACGCTAACCGAAGTATCCGGTAAGAAGACGTGGGAGGTACGCTTTTGCGCAGAATACCGTCAGCTGAACGCCCGCTCGGTATCTAATGCATACCCTTTGCTGCGAATAAACCACATCCTAGAACGACTACGCAACGCTCGATTTATATCCACCCTACAGATCGTCGTGGCCAAAGGGAGTCGTGAATACACAGCGTTTACGATCCCGAGCAGGGGCCTATTCCATTGGAAGGTCATGCCGCGCCGACCACATTTCAGCGAGTCCTGGACAGCGTCGTCGGACCCGAGATGGAATCCCACGCCTTCGCCTATCTGGATGACATAATCGTCATCGGTGGTACTTTTGAAGACTACGTAGAGAACTTACGCAAAGTGTTTCGATGACTCCGGTAAGCGAACCTCAAGCCCAACGGAAAGAAATTTAGCTTCTTCCGTAGGAGTCTGATGTATTTGGGCCACGTCATCACTGGATTCGGCATTCATACCGAGCCAGATAAGATCGCAGCGGTCCGGTAGTTAGCATACCCGACCACACAAAAGGAACTGAGGCGATGCATGGTAAGTCGTCACAGATCACCTGGCGCTAAAATGGCTTAACTCCATAGACAACTCAGCATCGCTCGATGGGAAACGTGTTTTGGAGGAATACCACGATCACCCCATCGCCGGACATTTGGGAATCAGGTAGACTACGACACGAGTGACACAACGATACTAATGGTCAGGCCATGCGAAAAGTGCCAGAAGTTTAAAGTGAGCCAAGCCAAACCGGCCGGACGCATGTTTACGCGACAAGCAAGCCCGTTTGATATGCTCTGCGCCGACTTCGTGGGTCCCTTGTCTCGCTCTAAGCATGGTAACACGACCCTCCTCGTCTTCCTCGAATCATTTTCGAAATAGGTAGAGCTGGTCCCTTTACGTAAAGCCGGTGGTGGTTTCTCCACCTGGAGAAAGCCTTTCGCGAACGCATCCCAGAAGGATGGCGCGTTGGCGCCATGGACCGGGTGCTGCCAGAGGAACTAATTATTTTCGTTGGAGCGAGCCTTTCAGGCGAGTCCCTATTAGCATCCCGGATGCTAAGGAAGGTAGGCCCCCACAGGGGCATAGGGGCATAGGAGCTGCAATAACTTACACCAGCGCTCAGAGAACATGCGCTCAAAACAATCGCTCACGCTAACGGTAGAGCCAGATGAACTCAACAATGCACTCAAAAACTGATCGACGACATAAGACAATAAAGGGCGGGAGTCACTGACAAAAGACGTGCGCATCACTGACGAAGACACGTACATAACAATGTACTCAAAAGCTGCATAGCAGCTACAATAGCTTAAGTCAGTGCTCAGAACATGCGGTCAAAACTGTCGCCCACGCTAACGGCAGAGCCAGATGCGCAGAACAAATGCATTAAAAAATGCGTAGCAGCTGCAAAAGCCTAAGGCAGCGCTCACAGCAACAACGAGCGGCAGAACCAAATGCGCAGAATAATTCACTCAAAGCTGCTCAGATGCAGCATAAAACATGCACTCAAGTTTAACGTTATCAGCAACGAAAGCTACACCTGTTTAGTGAAAAAAGATCGGAGGATGATGTTTCGGTACCTATTTTAGCTCCTTTTTCCTCATTTTTGTTGTTGTTGGGGCTGATAGGGGTTTCTCTGCGGCGCCTTCTGGGGTGGTCCGACTGTTTCTCATCACCCCGTGTCGCTATTTCTGTAGCGACCCTGGGCGTGACTCAGTTGCACCCCAGCCCAAGAACTACATTACAAAACCCTTTTTACTCATTTCCAATGGGTTTAGGGTATATTTAAGTGAAGCTAAAAAAAAGAGCCCGATGCCAACGGATCGTAGTAATTAGTTACCCAAAACGTTCAAAGGGTAAAAGATAACCACAAACAGGAGAATGGGACGCCTATCTTCCCAGCTTAAGGAAACAAGCTTCGTAGCATAGCATAGCAACGTAACATAGCTAGAAATTAAATAGCTTTCAATTAGCTTGTCATAAACGAACAAGATTGCTCTAATTAGAAGTGCTCGACTAGGAGATACCCTGAACCTAGCGAGCTATAGTTACATACACCTTATACAGTCCAGAGATTATTTTATAATTGTGATTTGTTTACGTGTTTTTGCCACTTATGCGAAAATATCTAGACTTCAAATTTATGGTTCTTACGAGTGCGGTCCTAGTGAACGGACGTGTTTTGCACGTACTCTTTGAAAATTGTATTGAATTGGACGAACTTAATAGCCAAAAATATAGCAAAGTACAAAGGACGCTGTAAAGCATAATTAAATAAATATATAATAAGTGCCACGAAAAAATAGCGCAAACTGAGCAATCCAATCCAATCTAATCCAGTATTAGTAGTACAAGTAGTATTAAAGTATCCTTCTGCCTTGCCATCTTCAGTTCCCATAATCACAATTCCTGGCGTCTCCTTTGTTGGCGCTTTGAGATGGGAATAAAAGCTCCCGTTCCAATGGACAGAATTTCCCAACCCGCGCAGGTAGCAACATTCAAATGGTATTGAAGCAATAATCCTTTCGATACAGCAAAGTGCATTATAAAGTTCATACACATCCGAATGCAAAAACTCATGCGAAACCAAAATAAGCTGACACTTTTGCTTCAACGAAAATGGCGGTATATAATATAATTTTAAAATACCAGGGTTTCTGCTTTACGCTACGAACCATCCAGACGGCAAAGTCATGGTGGCACTGGCATATTAATTAGAAGTCACATAAAACATCACTTATTGCAAAGGTTGCAATCCAGCATTGGTACAGTTACTCTGGCTATAGCCTACAGCCCAACTCGTTTTTCGATCTCTGAGAATCAATTTACCGGATTTTTCAACCCGCTAGTTAAGTAAATTATCGTAGCTGGTGACTTTAGTGGTAAGCACACGCATTGGGGATCTCGCCTTGTAAACGCAAAAAGAAAGCAGCCGTACAACGCGCTTATCAAGCCACGCTTGACTCCGTGTCTACACGTAAGCCCACATACTGGCCGGCTGATCCTAGAAAACTCCCATATCTAATTAATTTTACAGTCTCTATAGAGATCTCGTGAAAAATGGTAACCGCCGAGTCGTTCGACTTACCATCTGATCACTCGCCACGCCTACAAAATTTCCAGCATCAGTCGCACATAGTTGAAGGATCCTATATGATCACAAACATCAGAACAAACTGGTTGAAGTAAAAACAAGTAAGAAAGTTGCAGTCGGGCGTAACCGACTGCGCAATACTCGTTCACGGTCTTAACTATTATTGTTATTTTGGAATAATTTAGGTTTTTGCAATTTATGTGGGCGGAAGTGAGTGTAGTCGAAATTGTTCCGCTCTATATTTAGAGGAGGTCATCAGAAAACTGTTTACCAAATTAGGTGACTCTAGCTCTAAAATTGTGGGAGATATGGATTTTCGAGGCTTACGCGCCTCAAGGTTTTTATCGATTTGCCAAGCCCCCAATGGGCGTATCCAAAACATTTTTTGTGCCATTTAGAGAAAGTTATTAGTAATCTGTCTGAAAACAGTATGTGTTTAGCTGTTGAGCCCGGCGCGAACGGACGACCATCTATCAGCTTGCCAATAAGAACTCGTAACCCTTTTGGTTTCAATGTTCATTTATTAATTCTGATTATTACACGTAGAGGTTTAAGTCGAGAGCTTAAAGGAGTGATCTTAGAGGCGAAAGCTTTAAAACAATTCGTGCCGGTGTCCGCAGCCAATGAATGGGGCACAATTGTGTCAGAGCTTTCATGGAGTATAGACTTATACTATAAATGATATTAACCAATCGAAGAGAGGCTTGAGCAGATCAGGCCCTTACAGTATAAAGTCGTTTAAGGCACTTCCGTCTGATTGCGCGGCGGTGTCCCATACCAGGAGGAGTCTTTCTGGCTTGTTTTAATTGACAGTGATGAAAGTGGGCAGGTACCACATCCGCTTGTTTGGAGTAGCCAATTCCTCTGATGTTAATTTGCGTGCGTAGCTCTTTTGAAGAAGGTTGTCAGGCAGTGATGATTGTAAACTTACCAACGCTTGAGCGTCCAGGGAAAACGTTTGTTAGCATCGTGCATCTTTGCGTCCAAGTGGTTGCTGCCTTATGTGTGTACATTTACTTGTCCACATGTGCAGTGATGCCTTGTGCAGCTCTCTAGCGTCCAGCCTAAGCGTATGGTGGGCCACGCTCTGTAATACGACTCTGGGCGAGCACACACATGTCGATTGATTGCACATGCAGATTCAGGCTTTCCACGCTGTGCACTTCCTGCAGCAAGGGTCTCGAACCGGTGCGGACGTTGTATCAGATGTATCTTCCGTCCGTGTCGTATCGTCGGTCCACTTCAGGCACAGTGGCTGATGAACTCCTTTACTGTTGAGCTGATAGAAGACCTTATTCTTGATAAGTGCCACAGTCAAGCCCTCATCTAGAAAATTAAAGGTATTAAATGAGTTGTTCTTGATATGAATGCAATCCCGTTGGGTATGAATGTGCCCGTTTTCTTGTATTTTACATTCTTTGCTTTGTTAGGTATTTGCGCATCGGTTAGCGACGCGGGATTTCGTTTACGCACTTTCAAAAGCACTGATTGGAGAATGTGCTCCGGGCGGCCAAAACACATTTTTAAAGTTCTAATAATTTCCGGTACCATTGCCGGCTTAGCTTACTTTGATCCATATCCCTCGTTGTACCCTTTAGGCTGCCTTGTAGGCGCATGAGGTTATCGGCGTGAGTGAAATCGGCAAACACCGTGCTTGTTCTGAAGCTGCTGTAGAATAATGTCCAGCTTTGCAGGTTGCCGTCGAACCTTGGCAGCTCTCGGGGTTTTGACTGGTAGCAGTTTGGGCGACGCTTGGCACACTCTGCTGCATAGCACAATTTAGTTGCATTTTTTGATCCCTTTGTACATTATTTCCTGGTTGATTATTAGTGGCGCTCCGATCTAAGTCTGGCTCTTGTCAGGGCCAGCGGGGTGCACCGCTTTTTAGCGGATTCTTGCAAGCTGTTGCTTGCACGTGCCTCGTTGAGGTTAAAGCAAGTTAAGTTTCCTCTCAAAAAATAAAGCAACCCTCCTTTGGACGTACCTGGGTGTCCATCTGGACAGAAGGCTCACTTGGCGCAAGCACATAGAAGCCAAAAAGACGAACTTGAAATTTAAGGCAAGCTACCTCCACTGGATAATAAACTCTCGCTGTTCCCTTAGTCTGGACTATAAAGTCATCCTGTATAACTCCGTGCTCAAACCTATCTGGACTTATGGCTACGAGTTATGGGGCAACGCAAGCAGAAGCAATACCGATATTATTCAGAGAGCCCACTAACTGAGAACCATCACTAGGGCACCGCCTCTGGAACGAGAATATTGACAGAGTGCACATCAAACTCGTTAAAGAAGAGATATCAGTAAAAAAAAAAAATAATTATAATAAATTTTCTCCTTCACAAATATATGTTTTATAATAACATAACAATTATTTAACGAGATTGAAGATTTCGTATATTTTGTGTATACGTATACAACTGAAATTCTTAGGGGCTACAGTGCAAGTGCATTCGCAACTACGATAGTCCAAACATGTTCATTAATGCCTGTCGCAGATCTAAGTAAGTAAAAATGTCAACAGTCATAGGGCAGTTTACTTTGTCGGCTCACCACTGATGCCCGCCCATAATAAAATTTTCGTGTGCGCCCAAGACCGTTCACATATTGGCCAACAAAACACAAGGACATAAATGCTTATACATGCACAAAAATAAGCGATTCTGCGTGCAAGCTCGTTACGAAAAACTTTTTTCAAACACACCAAAGCATAGGTACCTTCACCAGCAATCACTGTAGAACATTTTAAGAAATCTAGACGAGTTGGAAAACCTTTAAGGGTTTCATATTAGACCTCGTTTGAGCGCATTGGTGCTTATGCATACACACATTCATACATACACGGAGGAGATATTGCTGGTGTTAGCAGTAGTATTAGGCATTACGCGAGTTAAATTCGAGGTGTTGTACGTTCTTGCCTGGTTTACTGAGTCATCCTACAAGTCGTCATGGTCAGGTGGGGCAAGAAGAGCAAAATTTGCTGGCGTTGGTGTTGTCGTAGTTGGTCGTAGCATGTTGGTGGCCCGAGTGGACGCCGGCCTTGTTCTTCTTACTGCTTAACGTTGTCAACCTCTAGGGGGGCTAAGTCTCCTCCAAAAGAAGTGTAGATGTGGATGGTGAAATTAAGGTATCAAGGCTCCATGGAGATACTTTGGACTCCACACTTGAGGTGCCCAACTCAAGCTGACGCCTCATATCCGCAACTTGGCGCCGGCTGGAGGTCCGGATGCTTGCGGCGAGTCTTGAATTCTCGCGGGCCGTCTTCAGTATGTCGCCAGCTGCCCTGGTTTTCAGTCGGTTGTCTTATAGGAAATAAACTCTACAATTTTTTTTGGAGGCCTTAAGTTCGCCTTAGATATTGTTATAGCCGTTAGGGTCAACAATCTGTCAAACGAAAACCCAACTGGTATTCCCATATTAGTTCAGCGTCCACTTACACGTCCCACGTTAAACTATAGGACTGTGTGCTTATAAACAGAAAAATATTTCACAATACACAAATTTAAAATAAAATGGATGCGGCCACAAAATAAGGTTTTGCTAAGCGAGGTTCTAAGCGTGTTTGCACGTTGTGCAGACAATTGAAAGTGGGTTGCGCGCAATGAATGCATGCAATATAAGCAGTGCTCAAATTGCAGAATATACTTCTGAGCTAACAAAGCAATACCACTTTGTTCCGGTGAGCAATGCCCCTGGATAAATATTTTTTAATTTAAGAGAATAGTACTATTGATAAAAAGTAGGAAAGTGATGAAGTTCATGAAAAAGAGAATCAAATTTGGTTTTAAAACCATAATACAGCAGCACAAGATATTCGCCTTGCCATTATCATTGTTATACTCGTTCACAAAGTGAAACTAGTATATTGGGTTTGTGCAATGTCCGTCATGCTGCCCGTCCGTCTGTCGGGATGAACGCAATTTTTTTCGGCGCTATTGAAGCTAGAGAAACTTTAACCATATACTTGTAGTTATATGCTTCAGACAAATTGGTAAGATGTGTGTGCCACGCCCACCAGGAGGCTGGCAAATCGATAACATGTCGATACACCTCAAATTGTAAATCGATAAAAGGTGCATATTTTCCACAATTTTAAAGCAAAAGTCATCAAATTTGGTATGTAGATTGCTGGTGACCTCCCCCAAAAACTGCAACATTGACATCCCGGCCACACCCACTAAAACGCTCCCAACAGAAATGCCTATATCTCCCACAGGAAAAATATATTACTAGAAAGGTTACCAAAACATCACAAAAGCAATTTTTCGGCAGCCCCACATCCCATTTAGTTCATAAGGTAATCGTGTGAAACGATAAGAGCCATTGCTCGTTGAAAAGGACGTAATGTTTCTTTCATTTTCTTCAAGTTCTATTTGGTGGAATCCCGTCATTAAGTCTAGGCACGAGAAATGTTTTGCTCTGCCTAATCGGTCAAGAATATTGTCTATTCTTGGAAGTGGAAATTTGTCAGCAAGCAATTTTTTATTTACTTGGCGATAATCCATAACTAAACGCCATATTTTCTTGTCGGAATCCGATAAGGGTTTTTTCGGAACTAATAACAATGGGCTATTATATTCAGATACAGAGGGTTCGATTATATTATCCTTAATTAATTTAGCTATCTCTGCTTGATGACTTTGTGGAATTCTATATTTTTTTATGTAGATTGGTTCATCGTCTTTGAATCTTAGTTTTTGCTTGTAAAAATTATTTATACTTATTGGCTCATTTTCTATCTGTATATCTGGCGCATAATTTAGTAAGTGAATATTTAAAAAGTGGCGGACAATGATTCTTGAATTTAGAGACAATTGCTTCATCTCTGGATTTATTTTTTTTATTTAAAATTTCGTAATAATAATTTATCTAAGTTAGTTACTTTATTTGAATATGTTGTGCACAAAATTCGGACAAATGTATTTTTAGCATCGGATATTGTGCTTGCAATGAATATTCCATTTTCAATTTCTTGACATGGAATTATTACTAGAGTATCTGTTGTATTTATCTTAATTTGTCGGACAACTACGGAACGTGATGGTAATATTGTTGTGTTATTGTCAATTGTGTGCACTATTGGAATATTAATTTGATAATTTAGGTTTTGTGGTCTAAGTAAGTCTTTGCTTACTTGAAAGTGTAATTGACAATTGAATTTCTTTATGAAGTCCATACAAATTATTCCACCACCAGGTATGGAGAAATTTGAATTGACTAAATGATAATTATGTGGGATTATGTATTTCCCGGTCGTTAATTCGAGGAAAGCTAATCCAGTGGAATTGTTGAAACTTTCTCCAACTCCGCTGACTTTAGTTATTACATTGTGATCGACATCATGAAAATTATCCGATTGTTCTTTTAAAATCGAAATATCTGCACCATCTTTTAACAAGGTTAAGCTTGTTCCTTGTTCATTTTTGAGCTTTGTAAAAATATTAAAATTAATAGGGTTTTTACACCGGACTTAACAGAGTCTGTTAAAGTCGGAACTGAAAAACTTGTTTACAACAGCCGCTACCGCAACTGCAGTCAGTAAACAGCTGATCGCTATTAACGCTGCGTGTCGGCGTAAATTAAAATTGTAAAAAAAATTGATTTTATGAGTAATATTAAAGTGAAAGATCAGAACGTGAAACTGCTTTCTGCCGTCCGACAGGATCGACATCGAGGATGCCGAGGCACATGCTGTTATGATGCATCTCTCTCAGCTGCATCTTGGCACATCAATGTCAAACACTTTTATTGTGTCGTTGTTGACTGATGCTGGTGAGGTATAGCAATATGTGAGTAAATAAAACAACATACTTAGGTAATCATAATAGCACGTATATTTAAAGCAACGCTTTGGTCAGGGAGAAGATAACTTTCGAATGGACGGGAATGCTTCGATTGCTTCAGTATGCTGAATATATAAACATATACAAGAGGAGATACTCTTTGTAACTGTTTTGTATTCCGTTTAGCCGGTTGGGCAGAGGAGCGGCTTGCTTCCATGTCTGTTGACAGCAGATCGTCAGCCATGTCGTCATCCACAAACGAACTGCATCCGTCTGCAATTTAAATATAAGTTATATTAAAAGCAAATCAATAAATATTATTTATTATTTCTAAATAATAAAATAACTAACCTGTCGACGGCTTCGTTCATCTTACTGACAGGTAGAAAAAAAGAAAGAGGCGACAACACGTTTACTTGGCGGGACTGGTGAAGTGTGGCCATAAGAAAAAAATTCGAATGCACAGGCGCACAGACCCCATATAACGAGTACTATCGATATTAAAATTTGGCGTAAGAGTGCAAGTGAAAATGTCTGAATGTGTTTTCATTTAGTGTTTGTGTTTTCCTAACTAGCCCAAGAGCCCGGGAACACCCAAAGAGAAATTTTCTGCGACCAATTGGGCCGAACGAGCAGCTGTTATAAGTCCAAGTAATTGTTGCATGTTTGTTAATTTAGCTATTAAGGAAATTGTCTATTTACCTGTCTATATATTTATTAATTTACCCTCCTATTTATTTAATTACCTCTTGCCTATTTGTTCCCTTATTTATTGCGTATTTATTTATATATTTATTGATCTATTTATTAATTAATTTATTCAATTCTTCATATCATTTACATTGTTAAATCCGGCATTCGAATTTGTGCCAAATTTGCCTACATTGGCTTATATATATTATCAAATTCTGGCCACCGGTGCGAGGCAGAAGTATCTGTCATATATTAACCGACCCCCCACCTCTTTTTACTTTTATTGGAGCTCCGATAGGGTAGGACAGGGATTAAGGGAATATTAAGCAACAGTATATCTGAACCGTGCCCTATTTACAGTGGCATAAATCAATTTTTTTCTTAATTCATATTTGGCAAGATTTCGCCCTTGCTCGATCCTTAAATCCATACAATTTAATTTTAAACGCCCGCCAAACAATTAAGTTCTGCCATATAGCGGCAATAACATAAGGCAACAAAATGTTTATTTATTAAAATGATATTTAAAGAAATGATGTGTGAGTAAGTGTATGGGAGGGAGAATCACCGAGGCCATGGAATAAGTCGGCCGTCAGTTCTAATGTAAGGGCAATGGGGTTCAAATTTAAATAGCCGTTGCAGGAAGGGCGGGTATGTTGTGGTTGATAACACCGGGCCTGCCAACTCGTCCGATCATTTGTGTGTATGTAAGTACGTTCGTATGTAGTGTTGTGTAGGTCGAATTGTTCTGGAATTTTGTACCGTCTAGGGGCAGGGTTGAGGTTACCCACCCCTGGGAAAACTGAGCTAGCTGAGGTTGCCCCCCGAAACCACAAGACGTGTTACAAAGCAACGCAAGTTTTCGGCCTTTCTATCGAAATCAGGTTTAAATGATCAGACTGTTTTGAGGAAAGACACAACATTTGAAGTCATTTTATCTGATTGCATCGATACATTAATATCGAGAATTGACGCTGTTAAAAGATCGTTAGTTGTTGCGCTAGTTGACGGGTTATTGTTAAGACTATATTTCCGTTCGGAATCTTCTTCCGCAATTATGCTCAGATAACCTGTGTTTGGAGGTTTTGGTCTGGGACTTACTGGTTTTATGTCTTCCTCATCTGTAGCTACAAATGTTACTGGACTATTTATTACATTAGTCAGATGTAAGTCTAAATCATACCTTTTTTGTATTGAGATTAGGTTATCTCTGAGTCGTTTGATAATGTCTTAAGACTGTGTCCAGTGAAGATCTGATAGTATATGTTTGTTTGCTGGAAGCAACTTCCGTGTCTCATTATAAATCTTCACTAAATTAATAGTGTGTTTATTAACAGTACAGGGTTGGGTATTTCTAGTTTGGGTCAGACTTTTGTACGATTTATCGAACTCTGTTCTTTTTTGTTTAATTCGGTCTGCTATTTGTGACCATTCCATGGGGTCTAGTTTATATTGCTTATTTGGCATAAATATTCGTTCAGTGATTTTTTCTGTCGCCCACAATGAGGATATGTATATAAAACCAGGTCCAAGGCCACAAACAAAACTATAAATAGTTCTAAATCTTTATCAATTTTTATACCCTGAACCCATTGAAAATGGGTAAGAAGGGTATAATGGTTTTGTGCAAATGTATGTAACACGCAGAAGGAAGCATCTTCTTCCGTATAAAGTATATATATTCTTGACCAGGATCAACAGCCGAGTCGATCTAACCATGTCCGTCTGTCTGTCCGTCCGTCCGTCCGTATGTATGAACGCGTCGATCTCGAAAACTATAAGAGCTAGAGACTTAAACTTTTGTAAGCTTATTTCGTAGATTATGATACCTAAAATTTTGCACGAATGAATAATTTTATATACTATACCACTTGAAGAATCTACTGCATTAAGATTTATTAAAATCGGTTATAATATCTGCAATAATACCTAGGAATTAAAGTTTGGTTTTTAAGTTCGTGTATACCATAAGCAGATAAAGATTTAAATCGATATTTATCGTTTTTTAATCCGGTTTTTTGAGCATATATCAAAATCTATAAGAGATTAAGACACCAAATTTGGTTTAATGTGTTCTCGTAAGCATACGCAGATTATGAATATTTCGGATTTTGGATACATCCCCGATCTTTCCCCATTAACAGAAAAAAAATTTGTAATTGCAACTACAGCTTCAATTCTTACTTCTTAGATTGCTCGTTATTATATAAATGTTCTATAGTACAATAAGAATGCATTTAAACAAATTTCAGCAAAATCGCTTAAGAAACACATAAGTTATTAAAGACAATGTATTTGTACATTGGCAAACCACGTGGTGGCAAGCTTCAAGCGCAGACGTTTTTTGCATGCGTGTTCACATATATGTATGTACAAATGTATATGCACATTGGCACACTGGCAGCAGGGCAAGCTTGTGATTCGCTGATCTTGTGCAGAAACCACGCTTCCCATTATCCACCTTTGCGAAGGCACAGAGCTTCGTGTATCAGAGCCAAGTCATCGACAGAGACACTGGCTTGGTGCTTGATTCATTTGGCGCGTGTCTGCAGCTCGTTAACATTGTCAGATAGCCAGCGTCTCCAAAAGTGTTGCTTAATGCCACTAACCATACGCCAGCGACCAAGTGACTTAGTTGGTTGTCATTGATAGTGTGTTCCGGCAAGGCTCGCAGCGGGTCCCCGGTGAGGAAGTGACCTGGCGTAAGTGCACCCAGATCACTTGGGTCAGACGAAAGAGGTTTCAGGGGGCGCGAGTTTAAGATGGCCTCCACCTCCACTGTGCCCTGGGGGGGATGTGCAGAAACTAACAATAGAACGTTGATTTTCATGTTGGAAGAAACAGTAGCGAAGTTCATTTAATTGGTTGCTCGTTGTAGTAAAATTAGTTTCGTTATCGCAAAATATATCGACAGGTAGCCACATTGCGCGATCATGCGCCTGGGCAGCCAGAAAATAATCTGTTGACAAGTCGGACACCACTTCGATATGAACTGCCTTTGTGGCAAAGTATACGAAAATGGCAGTGTAGCTCTTAAAAGGGCCCTTGCCACGGATGCTAAGGTATACGTTGACCGGTCCACAGATGTCCACACCGCAGTGCGCAAACGGTCTCGAGGCGGTGAGCCGCTGTGCTCCCATTATTTGCTGTTGCAACCTTGGCTTGTAGCAACCGGCGTAGTGCTGAGTGAAGTCATCTTTAGTGGGGAATAATATTGGATATTTCTGTGCCTCTGGAGCCCTCGACAACTCCAGGCGGCTACCAATCTTCAGCAACATGTATCCATCGATCAGCTGTAAGAATGGATTTAGAAATTTGAGGTGACTCGATATTTGCTTGTTCTTGTGTAAAGCGTGAATTTCGTCGGCAAAGTGCTGCTGCTGGAGATTCCAAATGATGCAATGAAATGCACGCTGCACCTCTTGAGGTGTCGGCATTGGTATATTTAACTTCGTTAAGTTTCATATGGAGCAGCTAAAGCGGTTCCTCCATGCAACTATCAGTAAACAACGGCGATGAGAACTTATGTTTCGAAGTGTGTCGAGAAATGGTTGCCATTGGCTATAGCCTTGGGTGCTGACTTGCGTTTCTCTTGTTCTAATACGTCAAGATCAGGCTTAGTTCGTGTGTGCTTTGGTCAAGCGTTGGCCAATGACAGTCCGCTGTATATTCTTGAATGTCCGAAACACAGTTTCCGGCAAATGTCGATAGTGTATCAGAATGTTGCTGTATCTAATGTAGAACAATCTGAGAGTCGCTCCAAAGATACAATGTGTGCTTTATTGCAAAAATTTCTTCAATTTTGACGTAGAGTTGTGCCAGAAGGTGCGGTGGCATCCTATAATGCCAGCGATAGGATTATGTGTTTGGTGACGACTTTAAATTAGCGCTTCGGCCGAAATACAATAAGCAAAACATCTCGCCGTTGGTCCCAAGTAAAGCGCAGGTGACCGAGACCTCCTCCAGGTTTAAATTCTTCATGGTGCTGTCATCAAAAAACTCCGGGTGGTTTGAGGGTCATTTTGCCAGCTCAAACTTTCCCTTGCTAAGAATTTCGATGATTTCGGTCTTGAGCTGTCGCAGACCTTCTGTTGTGTCCACACAGGAGGTCATCCACGTAAAATAATGATTTTATAGCCTTTGCTCCAAGTCCTTCTTTATGCGCATACAGATCGGCTAGGTACGTCATTGTTAAAATGCTCATCTGCCAGAAGTGTATTGTTAGGTAAGTTTTACGCTGAGATATCATTGTCGGCATCCGGCTGGTATGCGATGTGGAGGTTACGCAAAAATCAAGAGGCATCTCGATGTTGTGCAGCCGTGATTTTATTGTTGCAGTGGTATCAAACTTAATGTGTGTATGTGACTCGCAAATACTGCATATTCTCATATGGCGTTTGACCTTGGGTAAGAGCAACGATTGAGCGAATTGTTCACTTGAAATGCTTTCACAGTTTCCAATGCTGCTCCTTTCAAGCAGCTGATCGATAGGAAATGTTGTTAATCAATCAGTTGGTTAAACACCGTAATAAAGTTTTTATAATCTGCATAATTACCATTAAATGTCGGTAGGGTGATTCTGGGCAATTTTACCGATGGTAAAAGTGATATTGATGGTGCAGCAAAGGTTGAGTCTTGAAGCTCATCGCTGAATTGCTCCTTTATACAAACCTTAATGCCTATGTATAACTCTTCAAGGTCAGCACGTTCTATGACTGCTGGACACTCTTTCTCGTTGTCATTTTGTACCGACACTATTTGCTTAAAGTAGGCTTCCAAGATTCCCAGACGGCAGTTCAACTCATCTGGCGGCGGCGCCGTCTTTTCCTCTCTTTGCTTTGTGTCAACAGCGCTACGAATGTGGCTAATTGGTTGTAGTTTTAGACCTTCTTCGAAACCACGAGCCGTAGATAAACTTCAGCACGTCGTAGGTGCAGCCGTTTATTATTATCAAAGCAATATATAATATAATACCGTAATGGTAATATAAACATTAGGGTAGACCCAAATAAATATAATATTACATTTCAAAAAATTTTAATTTATAAAGGGTACCATCCATTCCTTGGTACCACCTTGGTCACCATCGATGATAAAAATTCTAAGGGATCTTAACGAAATGGCAAACCCTTTAAATATTTCACATTAGTCCTCATTCGAATGGGAAGTCTTGGGGCCGAAGATAAAAAAATTTTAATTTGAGAGCTTTGCTTATTGTGCTTACACACATTCATACATACATTTGATTGCCATAGCAATACTCCAATTGTGGGCACATACATACATACAGATGCTAGGGGTTCAACCAGTGCTGGTACTTTTCTATTGCGCGCGGGGAACATAAAGTAGATAGAGGGTCGCTCGGGTTTCGCTGGGCTATTGGTAGGGCGGTGCACATTAAAGAGCCGGGCGAGTGGTGAATTGGCACGGCGTTGCATCCCCAGGGGTCAGGCGAGTGGCCGATTGGGACGACGGTGCACCCCTAGAGGATATGAGAGTAGGATGGGGCTAAAAAACCAGCGCACTCTATTGCGTTCCCCGTGTGAATAGAAGAGTAGACAGCACTATCCCTTTTGATATTCCCGCGTGGTCATGAGAGTGGCCGATAAGGAGACGGTGCATCACTAGGGGATAGGGGAGTATCATGGGCTTTTCTGCTTTGCCGGCTACTGTACTGAAAAATGTGTTACCTATATATCCACTAATTAAAAAATTAGTGCTTATTCAATATTATTTATGTATATATTTATTAAAAACAAATCGATCTTCATTTTCCTAAGCGTTTCGATACATATTAAACTCTAATATTATGGTTTCCAACATACACTGCTTACAAAAAAAAGACATAAAAAGAAATAGTTTAAATATAAATACAATATAAATACATAAGTATTAAAAGTAACAAGTTAGATGGCTCTAGTCGGGAGTGCCCGACTAGCAGAAACCCTGAACCCAGCCGCGAGCTGTCGTTGCATACATTTAATTAAACCCCTCTGCATTCATACTTATTTTACTTAGTAAAATAAATTACAAATAAATAATAAAAATTAATGATCGCGTTGAGCGCTCGCTAATATTTGCAGACAAATTTAAATCTGCCGTAGTTGTGAAATTTCTCGCAAAATTTTCACAAAATAGGAAACTATATCTTTCAAATCTTTGTTGCAGTTGATCAACGAATGCTTTTCGAGAGTATGCATGCCAAGTACCAATTTTTCCCCATTTTATTGCTCCAGAATATTTCAAATCATCGATGTCCAGCACTTGTGCACTTGGTCCAGTTAATGTGTCAAGTTTAAAAAAAACAAGTAGGATGCCTCTAGTCGGGAGTGCCCGACTAGGAGATACCTTGAATCCCCTGGCGAGCAGTCGTTGCATACATTTAATTAAACCCCTCTGCATTCATACTTATTGTACTTAGTAAAATAAAATACAAATAAATAATAAAAATGTATGCTAGCGCTGCGCGCTCGCTAATAACACAAACGCACGCAGCAAGCTGCGCATTTTACACATCGGCTGCGCTTGCCCCCACTATGGAAAATAAATTCTTGAATAACTTCTAAACTAAGAGTATGATCGTTATGAAATGTTCAGTGCTTAATAAGAGCATCTAAATCTATGTACAAGCCCACGTTAACAAGCCCTTGCTTGGTATCGGTATATATATATATTGGTATGTGCGTGCGTTTGTGTGTGTGACTTTGTAAACGTGTGTATGAATGCAAAGAGATTTAATTGCATGTAACGACAGCTCGCCGCTGGGTTCATGGTATCTCCTAGCCGGGTACTCCCGACTAGAGCCATCTTACTTGTTCACATTAGATTTTGTTACACTGTTAAAGTTGAATGAATGTTGATGTTATGCATATGTCGGGTTGACGTTCATTTGAATGTTGTCCATTAAATAAAAATACCTTTATATCAATTTAATATGATCTGTGCGAAAAAGTAACGAGTTCCGAAGTGCGTGCTGATGCTTCAGTGCTCGGTCTTCATCTCCTTTACTCTTAGGGACCACGTTCAGTGGCAGATCGCTACGTAACACTCCATCAAACCACTCTGAGCGAGTTTATATACATGCACACGCCTACAAATATAAATGCAGCAATAGAAGACAATAACGACAAAAGTAACAACAACGAATCAACGAAATCAAGACAGGCAACGAATGGAATTTACAAGCAGCGAGTGCACACGCTGTTAGTAATTTCATATTGATACGACACGGCCATCCTTACGTTTACCCGTCCTTGTGTAGCATCACAAATATATCACGATAAACACATGTATCTCACATAGAACAATTCATCTTTATTCTAATATTCTTGTATTCATGTCTTCTTTACATATCGTATCTCAAACACGTCTGCCTTACATTTATTTTATCTTTACTATTGTAATATTTTCTTTACTTACTATAATACAATTTAGATTCATTTTTTTTTCTTCTTTTAATCAACTTAATTTGGTATCATACTCAGATTTTTCTTATACTTAAAATTATATCTCACAAATACCATTCATTGGTCTCCCCTAGACAGCTAACACTTCGCCCGACTGGACTCATTTGCTTTGCTTCGCATCTCCAGAGGACTTGTTTTCTTTGCACGACTAAATGTGCACTTTAAAGCAAGCTGTACCTCACCAAGAGCATTTTGGCATGACCAGTAACTTGATTCAACTGCAGTTAACAAATTCTTCAATGTGCTCATTATACGTTCAACTTGACCGTTTGCGCGGCTTGCTCCTGCGGCAATGAAATTAAGTTTTATTTTTGCGATGAACGGAATTTAGAAAATCTTGAGCTAGCGAAGCAACTACCCTGATACGGGTCGGGACCCCAAGCAATGAAATGGAAGATTTCATAGCTTTCACGCAGCTTTCGGCATCTAACATTAGCGTGTGACTTAGATAAACGAATTTAGTAAAGGCGTCGACATGAACAATAACATATTCTTTAAGGTCGCTCTTACCACTTAATTTACCAGTTATGTCCACGCATATAATATGCCAAGGCATGGAATGGAATGAAGTTCTGCCTAAACTTTTCCCGATAAGGACTTGGCCGATTTGCAAGTTATGTAATTGTCAACCAATAATACTGATAAACTTTATCAGGCGTTTTCTTCCATTCCAGGTGCATAATTGATTCATTCACTTGATTTATCACAGACAATTTGAATGAACGCGGTAAAATCGGCAAATAGCGAGTTCTACCATTCCTTTGGACTTTGTGATACGACATGCCTTTCTTAACTCATACGAATTAGCCAAATGTTCAGCAACTTCAGTAGAACTTAACTTAGTGATAATATCAACTATATCAGAATCTAGTCGCTGTTCGCTTGAAATTTATGCTAAATTACTCGCTTTTCAGGAAGGAAGGGGGTTTCTAGACAAAAAGTCAACATGAGCCATGCGCTTTCCTTCTCTATATGGAATGTCGAAATTAAGAGATTGCAAATTAGTCCACCAGCGGTGTACCTAGGGGTCAGATCTACTTTTGTGCGTGAAGCCTTTGAGGAATTGCAATCAGTATAAACCACAAACTCACGGCCAAGCACATAATGGCGAAAATACTTTAAGGATTCAACAACTGCTAAGGTCTCCAATTCATAAGAATGGTACCTAGACGCGGCAGAGGAAGTTGTTTTGCTGAAATATTCCAATACATGACAATTATTATCGATACTGTGTTTGAGTATAGCACCATATATTCGCAGAAACTCGCATATGTGTGTAACTCAATCGGGTATTGTGGATCAAAGATCACTAGAACTGGTTCACTTGTGAAGATAGTTGTAATTTTCTTTCCGACTTCTTCCTTCTCTACATTCTAAGTAAAACTGTTCTTCTCTGAAGTAAGAGAATATAGTGGTCGCATGATTTGCGAATTGCGAGGCACAAATTTGCGGAAGTATGCAGACAGATCAACAAACTGTCTCACTGCGGAGGCAAGGAGCTCAATGCAAGAGTTTGGCCTGATTTCGCCCAATTTTATCTCGTACCCCAGGTACTGTACAACAGTCTTCAAAAAGCTAAATTTTTTAACGTTAAAAGAAAACCCACCTTTAGCAAGTCCAACACAATTTTTAAACTTTAAAAAGCCAACTGTTTTTCGGCGAAACCACCATAATCTCATCCATATAAACAATTACAAAAGAGGGGACAAGATCTCCCAATGCCTAACAGTGCGCTGAAAAACAGATGATGCGTTTTTAACGCCAAAGGGCATTGTCAAAAATTTATATTGCCTTTCAGGAGTTACGAATGCAGTGTTTTCAACAGAATCGGAAAAGGAAAGGAATTGGAATTTAGTGGAATCCGCTAGCCATGTCCTGGCAATTTAATCATTGATAAGCGCCAATGGAATCTTGTCTGAAACAGTGTTCGAATTTAATTTTCTATAGAACAATCTTTCTTTTTGACGAGTAGCATAGGGCTAGCATAAGGCATGCAACTCTGGTGGATAATATTACACTTCGTTAATTCACTCATTCTCTCTCATCAGGACTGTGCCTATAAGGTCGCCGTTGCACCGTTTTGCTGGGTCAGCTAAACAAATTTTCATTGCACCTGAGCTAACTCGTGCACAAGGGATACCTTTAATAAACGCTGTAGTGTATTCGTCAATTAATTTAATCAATTCATGTTTGTCATTACCAACTAATTCATTATCGAGATCGACCAAGTTGCCTGACTGCGCAGAAGATTTGTATTTTACAATTTTAAACTTAATAGGCGCTAGTATAACATTAAAACACTGACTAAGGATTTCAAGGCCAATCACAATGCCATTTTTTGAATGATCATCTTGCACAATTAACGAATTTGACTAATTAACAAACATTCCGCTCCAGAATCAAAACAAATTGGATCTCACCTTGCTGTTTCATACCTTGTGGCATTTTACTTCTGCAATTCATTATCTTATGTCCTGGTTTTCTACAGAAAAGGAACACAATGGAAGACGGCTTGGTTCGTTTATAGTCAGGTCCCGTATTGTCGTCACGGCCAGCATTGCGTTTTCTATCGAATTTAAAGGCTTTTAATCCCAACTGTAGTTTACTTCTAGTTTGCACATTTGAAGTAAAAATAAGCCTTTGCCATATATGTTCAAGCACAGTTGAAACAGCAATTTCTTCGACGCTCATATTCCGCCACTTCGTAGTTAATGACGTCACTAAGTGACCATTTAAGAAAATGGGCGCTGTCGCTATTCGTTTTCGTACCCATTGAGACGCGACTACGCCCGGAACGTCAGCATTGAATTTCGGCAGCATGACGACTCTGTTCTATTTCTGCACGCATGCCGATGCCTGCATAGTTTTGCAAGCTCAATACGCCACTGGTATTCCGAGAATGTAGAGGATGGCACAGATCCTACTTCTGCTGTCGGGTTGACGTTAATTACCATGTTGTTCATTATATCAAAATAATTTTATATCAATTTAATATGAGCTGTGCGAAAAAGTAACGAATTCCGAAGTGCGTGCTGATGCTTCTGTGGTCGGTCCTCGTCTCCTTTAGTGTTAGCAATCAACTTTTTAATTGCCCAAAATTAGGACCACACATGTTACAATGGCATATTCCCTTCTCGTTCACACTCAGCAGCTCTAGGAACCACGTTCAGCAGTCTCACTCCATCAAACCTCCCTGAGCGAGTTCATCTACATGCACACGCTTACAAATATAAGTGCATATACACTGATTGGTTTTGCTGAGTCGAACGTTTGGATCAGGAAACTGATGAATATACGCCCGGATGGTACCGACTCGTTGCGGACTCTTGGCTGCATATGTACATTCATGCAGATATTGAGTGCCCTTCAGCCTTAGTCACTGTTTTTGCTATGCCTTGAGTGCTCGTCTAGCTTGTTTGGTCCACAAGTTGAATTGATGAAAAAATAACTATTAAACTCTACGCTCGTAATATGCTTGTGAGTCTATGTAAAATTTTAATTAGTCAGGAAGCCTGAATATAAGAGTATTCATTTTATTACCCAATGTCGGGGTCACAGCAATTCGCAAATACAAATGCAAAGTTTTCAAGCCCAGTAAATAAAAATTCCAATCTTCATACTTCCTTAGTGAGACTAGATAAAATAATAACACACGTAATTTAATGCTGCCGCATTAACTTCTTCTTTCCGCATTAACAATTTTATCTCGACCCGTTTTTTAAGTCCCATTTTCCGTTTGAGTAAGATTCTCATTTGTGTTAAGGCACTTCAACGCTAGGTGGTCGGTAAAGACGTCGAACCGAAAACCTTCCAAGTAACACCGCTATTTGCGAATAGCCAACACGACTGCCAGACATTCATTCGCAGTAGTGGAGTAGTTCTCTTCGACAGGCGAGAAGCTCCGGCTGGCCTGCAATGTCACTGTCACTGTCTTCTTACCCTGGATCTGTTGGCTGAGTACTGCGCTAAGGGCATAGTCACTAGCATTCGTTTGTAGAGCGAACTTTTTCTAAAGGTTTGGGCAAGCCGAGGCTAAAGGCTCATCTAAGCTCCTTAACGGCAACTTTACAGGGGCGGTGTGGATCCCCGGTTCACTTACGACGTGTCCTAGGTACACGAAACTGCTCAGTCGCAGTTATGCCTATCATGATAGGTTACATGTCCGGGCCAATGACTCCGTTGAGTGCTCGTTGAAACGTTGGCCACGCTGAGTGTAAGCGAAATGGAATGACCTTCAAATGGTAGAATCCACGGACGGGGACCGTAAAAGCTGTTTATAAAGCTTTTCTCGGGTAGCCGGCGGCATTGGGATTTGCCAATACCTGCTTAAGATATACGTTGCGTTGTGTAGCTTTTTCCCAGATATAGTGGATCCTACGGAGAGGGTATGCATCCGTGACAGACCGAGCGTTGAGTTGTCGGTAGCTGATGCACAATCGGATGTCAACTGTTTTCTTGCCCTCTAGCACTAACGGTGCGCTTCAACGCGACCGTCCCGCTGCAGTTCGTCTACCTGGTCGTGGATGAGCTGGATTCTTCGGACAGTACCTCTGCTTGATATGACGCTCATCGGGCATTGTGATGGTGCCTAGGTGCAGCCGTCCCTGACGTAGTGTCGCTGTTGGGTCGCAGCGAATGCTGTGCATTGCTGCCGTTTGGGCGTAGTTGCGTTCATCGTCGCTTAGCAGCGTTGCTGGCTTGGTGCAGCCGCCGCTCGTCACGCATGCTGATGATGATGGCGCCTAGGTGCAGCCGTCGCTGCCATGGTGCCGTGGTGTCACTGCTGTGTCGCAGCGAATGCTACGCATTCCTGCCGTTTGGGTTCAGTCGTCGTTGTCGTCGACTCGAAGCGTTGCTGCGTGGACATAAACGTCGCTGACGTTATTGCAGGTGTCCGCCGGAATGCGTTCTTTTGCACAGCCTCAATGTTGATTACTGACACTATTGATGCCCATTCCTAATTACCATGCGAGATTTGACGTGTCGGGTCCCGGCTCTAATTTGAACTGAGACGAGCGCAGTACTGACCGTACGGAACGCAAGGAAAACTTGCGCTAATCTCACCCAGGAAATCCCCTCCGAGGATAACGTCGTCCAGTATGGTGGGCAATACCAGCATTGGTATCGTGACCTCGCACTGGTCTAGATGGAGACGTACCCTCAGTGCCTGGGTGACCTCGTGCCGGGAGCCGTCAGCCGGACAGATGCGCTCCAGTACGGGACGTCTGTTTAGACTAGAATCGTAGTGGCGATTCTAATGTCGGGCTTGATATCTGCTCGATTCCCGGCTGTCTCGATAACCGATGAATTTGGTCCACGGACTGGAATGGATATCTGGAAAGCGTCCATGACAAGCCTGGTAGATCCAGTATAGCTCCAGGCGATGTACTTCCCAAGTGACCACTGGCGTTTGGCAGCAAGTGTGCGTAGTGTACGTAATAACAGATCGGCGCTGGATTCAGGGTATCTCCTAGTTTGGCAGTCCCAACTAGAGTCATCTCCCTTGATTTCTCTGCGCTTGAGTGATGATGTTGTCTTTTCGGTAAATCGATTGTGATTGCCCTGGTGGGTTAATGTCGCGTTAGTTTTATACCGTCGGCTTTGTGTGTCGAACTGCGCAGCGGCCTGGCCGTTGATGCGCTCGGTTTAGATGTGCGGCCGCTAAACCTCTTGACGGTCTTTTGATTCTGCTTTTCAAAATCTTGGCTATGCTCTGTTCCGCTGTTCTTTGCTTCCCACGCAACTGTACTGACTACTGGCACAATTGAAATTTTCACTCAACAGACTTTGTTGTTTTTGAGTCTTTAATCCTCGAAAGATAAACCTACACTACTAAAAAATAATGCCCGGGAGTCCCCGCTCGGGCGCCATCTGTGAAGTAGTTTCTCAGGCTGATGTTCAACTCGCAGTATGGCCAGGGCGACGCATAGATTATTTATAAGTGCCGTTACTCAATAGGGCTGGATGAAACCACTAGAATGGAGTTGAATGGCTTTGGAGTTTTAGTTTATAGAGAAATTTTTCTCCTAAACAAAAGGGAAGGCTGTTCCAGTGCCAAAACAACACATCTTGCCTACCTGCCATATATGAGGTTCCCCAGTAACAAACGCGATTATAGAGGAATGACGATATCTGATTTGACAGAGGTGGAGCACCATAGTGGTATCTGCGTGCGTAAGTAAATCAAAAAGGAACTGAGATAGCTTGCCTCACCCACACGGGCGTGCACGAGGTTACCTGAGGTTGGATACCGTAGCAGGGCTTGTAGGCGTACGTAGAGCGAAAAAGATGGCCTGAGAAAAAGGCTGACAACTGTAGCATGTCTCACATATACTCGACCATACATGACGTTAAACACTATGGCATGTACGATCAGTAAAAGACATGACGGTGCCTGGCTTTGCCTAGACCTGGCCATGCCTGAGGTTGAACACCGTAGCAGAGCTGGTAGACGAAAACAAAGCTAATAGAAGCTGAGACAGCACGCTTTGCCCACACCCGGCCGTACACGAAGTTGGACATCGTAGCAAGCACGAGGGGTGAGGTTACAGCGGCGTTGACCTTGCTTACGACTCGTCAGTAAGTATAAGTTTTATGGCTACTTGGAACTAACTTTAATATAATGTGGGTCACACGGCTCGACACCGAATCTATTTATCTGTTTCGTTCTTATATGAACAAATGAAAATATTCTTTTACTTTTGATTTCTTTAGTTTTCTTTTTTAATACCGATATCGGGGCTGACCAATGTTAATAATTATTGGCGAGTTAGTAAAACTCAAAGACACTCATGCTTTCTCCTCCCTCTTCAGCTTCTCCGTTATTCTCAGACCAAATGTTATTCCTTTTCCTTATGTCCCTTTTTATACTCGTTCACGAAGTGAAGCTAGGATATTGGTATCTGCAATGTCCGTCATGCTGTCCGTCCGTCTGTCGGGATGAAAGAAACTTTTTTCGACGCTATTGAAGCTAGAGACTTGAAACTTTGGATATATACTTGTAGTTATCTGCTTCAGACAAAGAGTTAAGATTTTTGTGTCACGCCCACTAGGAGGCTGGCAAATCGATAACATGTCGATACACTTCAAATCGCAAACCGAACAACGTAAATATTTCCACATTTTCAAAGCTAGAGTCACCAAATTTGGTAGATAGATTGCTGGTGACGTCCCCAAAAATTGCGATCTTGACATCCCGGACACGCCCCCGGCAGATTACAAATGACATCCTTTCAAGATCGCACAAAATTTGTTTGGTTATGCCCACTGGGGGCGCGGCAAATCGATCAAATCGATGTATTTCCCTTGGTTTTAAAGCTAGCTACATAATTTTTTCAGACAGATTTCTAATGACCTTCTAAAAAAGATCGCACAAAAAATGGATTGGATATATAAATCAATCAAATCCATATCCCATATACATCCATATCTCCTACAATTTTAGACCTAGAGTCACCAAATTTAGTAAGCAGTTTTCTTACAAAAATTTAAATTTTTCCAAAATAACAATAATATTTAAGACCGTGAACGAGTATTGCGCAGTTGGTTACGCCCGACTGCAACGTTCTAACTTTCTTATTTTTTGCTTGCACGTCAGCTTGTTTCAGAATTCTCTATTAACTCCCTTGTCGTTTGGCACGCGACCATCATGATAGCCTCTATCTCTTTTGTTGCGTGCTGAATGCCTAACAGCTCACTAACCGTTTTCTTAGAAATTCTGCTGACGCATAATGACTAATTAACAATAATAATACGCGCCTTGTAGGGGTTTAGATAGACATGTTCAGACAGACAGACTGATTTTCTCGGTTATTGGTCTTGACCAAGAATATATATACTTTATGGGGTCGGAGATGCCTCCTTCTTCCTGTTACATATATTTCCAAATAACCATTATCACTGCGGACGGTAGTCTGCGCTAGGGACGGAGCACGACGTAGTGTGCAAAAGCGGCTAGCAATATATACGGGAACTTTTGAAGTTTTGCTACGATAGTTCGATCAGATCGAGTGATATACCGATCAAAAGGTACCGTTAAAACTAGAAGAAAAACAAAGCTCATCTGGTTCATGAGATATAGCTGTAAACGATTCGCAAAAATTTTACATTTTTGGATCTGATGGGGCCGTTGGAAGCTTTCTTATTCAAATTCGATGATTCGTTCAATAGTTATTAAGAAAATAAATTGTTTGTGTGTTTACGAAAATTTCGATAAAATTTCTGCATTTTTCGGTATAAATTTTCGCGTATGATAGCGTTTAGATGGCTTTACCATGAACCAAGAAACTTTTCTTTTACGGCTTTTGGAAAAACTCGCTAGATTGGCGGGAAAGCGCTAAAATCCGCTAAAATTGACACCCCCAGTTTCCAAACCATAGAACATACAGATGTGTTCTATACATTGTTTGTTTAGACGCTCCATGACAAGTACGCAGGTAATATGTTGGAGGCATTGAGCTTTCGCAACTTTTGGTATGTGTCACATATCTGGGATAATTCGTTTTTGCAAGATATTCCATGTTTAGTGTACATATCCTACAATTTTTAAATTAGTCGTTCAGACGTTTACGTTGGAAAAATAACCAGTGCACTAAAAGTTTAAATTAATTGAACTATTTCTTTACGCAGAACTGAATTTAATTTACTTTACGATTCACTTTAAAAAAATTAAAAATTTGATGATGGCATGATTTTTGGTTTAGTCAAACATCTATTCTGTTTGAAATTTGGCGCGAATAGCTGACTTTGACTTAAGGTTGTGCCGCAAAACGTAAGAAAACATTCCATTGGTTTATTTTACTATTCTATTATTATTTTGCAAGGGAGACTCACAACAGAGATTTTAGTGGCACAGAAACCAAATTGCGATCTTTTGTGCCAAGGGGCTCCCTGAGGAGACAAGAGACGCTCTGCCTCCCTAATGAAGGAGAGCAGATCCCTTGTCGGGGAATTTCAGATCTGTGCTGGAGTAACAAATTCTCTGCATAGATCCTCCTACTTCAAATTATGACTGGGCAATCACATAAAATGTGCTTTGTTGTCTCGCCATCCTCTCTGCAGATTCTACACTCTGTGTCAGGGGACACGCGCATTTTGTGGAGGTGACTGTATGGTGCCCCGTGAGATAGGACACCAAGAGACGTAGTTCCGCCTTTGAAAGATTTTTGGTCTTTCTACATATGTGTGGGCTGACCAGCTCTTTAGCTTGTCGTAACCCAGATCTTGTTGACCAGTAGAATCCCCTCTCCTTCTTTGACCATTCCTCTATCAACTCTTTGGCAGGGGTCCAGCTTAACCCACAAAAGGGTTCACGTCCAAGAAGAGGGAATCAGTCCTAGCTAGCCCGTCCGTTACTTCGTTGCCGGAAATTCCGGAATGCCCAGAAAAGAGGAAAGAGCTTGAATGGCTATCTGAAAAGATATTTATGGTGGCTCCTCTTATCCCCTTGTCAAGGATATGTCTGGAGCAGGACTCAATGGCGTGGATCTCAGATTGAAAAACACTGGGCCAGGTACCCATTGCAATCGAGATTTTGGTGTTGGGTCCTGTGATCCCCGCACCAACCCCTTGACTATTTTTTGATCCTTCTGTGAACTACTGCAGGCTCATGCGATCATTGCAAGGGTTGCCATCATCCCATTCCATACGGTCTGGAATAAGAGTAATACATTTCGCTACGAAGAAAAGTTCCGTGGTCTTAAGATCCGTTCTGTCGCAGATCCCTAGGCCAGGAATAGTTTTAACTAGCTGACCTATGCCTATGCTGCTAGCAACCCATTTGTGAGTTTAATCCTCAGAAGGCTACCTTCTTTATGTGCAAATGCTGTGGATTCAGTCCTAAGACTGTCTTCAGTGGTGCAGTAGGACATGTACGCATGACTCATGTACGCATGACACATGAGGGATAGGCATACGAGCCGCTGAAGTTTGCTGCATTTTTGTATGGCGGTAGCCTGCTCGACCTTTGGCCACCAGACGAAGCGTAAGTGACAACAGGCATAACCATCATACTATACAGCCATGTGACGGTTTTGAAGTCTAAACCCCATGTTTTACCGAAGAGCCGACGACATGCCCACATGAGGACCTTTGGTCAACGTTTTGTCTAAGTGCGAGTTCCATCTAAGTCTCTTATCCAGATTAACACCGAGATATTTGACATCACTAGAGAGCTCAACGGGTATCCCACCGATGTAGAGCTCTCCGACATCAATGTTGTACCGTTTCATGAAGGTAGCGATAATCGCCTTGTGTGGGTTGATATTGAGACCCACATCTGTGCACCATCTGAGGGCAGTGTTGACGGCACTTGCATCAATTATGTCATGGTTAAGCCGAACTTTCCGGAGACTATTATTGCCAGGTCATCTGCATACCCTATGGGATCGATGCCCAGCTCCGATAGTTTTACCAGTAGTTCATCAATCACTAGGGACCAAAGAAGGGAAGACAGAACCCCGCCCTGTGACCGCTCGGATGTGGACAGTGGTGGCGTCCAGTGAAGATCTAATGTCTCTGTGCATAAGAATTCTCTCTATTCAGCTAATAGAGAAGGAGTCAACCCCACTATACTACAACTAACGCCCTGGTTATTGACTGATAGCCAGTGTTGTCGAAGCCCCCTTCGACGTCTAAGAAGGATAACAAAGCAATTAACTTTGCGTCGAATGCCTTTTCAATCTTACTGACTATCTGATGTGGAGCGACCTCGGTCGATCTGCCTTTGAAGTCGGCGAATTGTGTATGGTGCAGGAGATTGGTATCTTGGAATTTGCACCGAATATGCAAGTCCATCGGGCGCTCTGCGGTCTTAAGCAGAAAGGATGTAAGGCTAATTGGTCAATACGGCTTAAGTTGATCCAAGGGACAGTTCCCTTGCTTGGGAATAAAAACCACATTTACCCCCTTCTAAGATAGCGGAATGTACCCCCAAGTGAAGCTCGCCCTAAATATACCAATTAGTGGACTAAGTATATCTTCTCTTCGCTCTACCAGGGAACCTCACGTTTTGCCTGATGGGGTCTTAGGGCCGCACTATCATGGTAGGAGGTTAAAAGCACATCTTGAAGTTGCCTTGGCGTCTATTCCATTTCCCTCGTGGAGTTAAAGCTGGCAGCAAGTTAATCAACTTTCGAAGCCACTAGGGCTTTGTTCAAGTCCCAATTTATTTTCTTTGGGTTAAAAGAATTGGAAAGGATTTCCTAGTGGCCTATGAGATTAAATCTGATGTGCTGGTGATCTGAAAGAGAGGTCACATCGGTAGCCCAAAAATTTTTAATGACATCGGACAAAGAACTGCTAACCAGAGTGAGGTCTAGTACATCTTCCCTGATAGCGTTTATAAAAGTGGGTTTGCACCCTCTATTTGATGCATCTAATTGACTACACAAGAGATATTCAAGACGGCACTCACCCCACTACCCCAGATAGTGTGATGGGCGTTTGCGTCACAGCCAATGACTAGCTGTTTGTTCGTCCTTCGGCAGAAGTCGACGAGCCGCTGAACCTCCATCGGCGGTGCGTCGTCGGTGTCGCCAGGAAATATGCGGACGTCACTACAATTTCCTTCGCTCTTTCTCCCTTACCCTCCTCAATGGTTGACGAAACTAGGTCCCTGGAGATGAAGTTTGTTAGAGGAAGGTGCCTTACGCTTTTATCCAGAAGGATAGCTGAACGTGGCGCTCCACCCAATCGATCATATAACAGCTTAAATGAGCCGCAACTTAATCCACGGAATTGGCCACCAATCAACCATGGTTCTTAGAGGAGAGCCAGGTTGATGTTTTCCACGGCGAAAATCCTGCACAAGGTTGCCGACGCTCCTCTAACGTGGTGCAGGTTCGCCTGAAGCACTTGATTGTGCTCATTTCTCCTTCGCAGAGTGTTGGACAAAGCAACCGCTTTTGCCTTGGGATTCGTTCCCACGAACACCCAGCAGCCAAGCTAGTGAAGATACCCGAGTCAGGTGCCGGGTTTGTTGGTGGGGCAGCAGCAGCCGGATTTGCGACTGTTGCTGGAGCGTCTCTCGTAGAAGGACCGTCGCTGCTCTTTTCCTTAAGTGCCGTGTTCTTCAGAATAAGTCCAGTCTTGCCAAAACAGTACCAGATTTTTCCGCCGCACCTTATCAGCGATTGTAGCGACGCGTAATCCACCACTCGTGGTCCTCTACACTACCCTCCATTGGCTGGTGCTGAAGTCGTTCTGGGCACTTATGTGCGTCAGAACCGTCTCGTTGGCTGTTGGCGAAGTAACCTCGGATAAGGTTCGCCCGGGGTAACTGGCTTTCCTCCAACAGCTCAACTTCGAGCGAACTGCAGGCCTTGATGTGGCTGAAGTTCGCCCTCACCCACTAAGCAGCGTTGTTGTCGTAGCAGACGAGCTTGAGCCAATCCGTTCTCGGAACAACACCCTCGAACTTTGGCCTAACACCTAGCGTACACATCAGGGTGGACGATAAGATTTCCACCTTTAGCGTTGCCATTTGCTCCGCTGTCAGAGGTGACGATCTATCAGTCGCGATGAAACCAAGCTTGGCACCGCTCGCCATTCGACTGTACGATGGCGCTGACGACTCTGAATGAGAATTTTTCGGTTTCTTTGACAAACCGAGCTCCGGAGACTGTTCGTCTGAGCGACCCCTTTTGACCTGTGACGTCAGAGTCTGATTCAGAGACCAATGCCTCTATCGGACCCTGCAGGGACAAGCTTTTTCTGGACGAGAAAGTGGCACACTTAAAGTCTTTATCCAAGGAAGTCTTTCCGGTCTTTCCGGATCCTCCCATTGGTGACCAACATCACCGCTTGGGAGGGTGGAGGCCGGCAGCCCTACAGCAGCCGTGTCAGAAATAGCCGCAACAGACTCATTATTTATATTTATTCATTATTTATGCATATTCGGCATATGCTGTTCCACCTCGGATTGGGGTAATTTTCTGAAGAGTTGTCTTCTCTTTGCCCGACTACCATTAGTCAGCATCCTTGGCAGAGACATGACCAAGGCCCATCTTCCAACCGCCCTCAAGAGGAGAGTATAGTCGCACTTCTAACAGTGTGTGCAGATACGGCACGTATTATTCAAGTAATATTTACACGTTAGTCCCCTTGCACACCAGTTAGCTGACGGCAAAAAGCTCCAGCTAATTTTTTTGCAATGTGGCCACTGCCCAATTTTTTTTCTTATTATTTTGAATTGCTCATATATTAAATTAACACAAAATTGTCACAAAATTGTATATCAGAAATTTTAGAGCTATCTGCTTTCGGCCCTCGAGTAGAGGTGTTTTTGTTTGATAATCCTTTCACAACTTTTCAACTGGTTCAGGTACACCCTGAGAAGTGCAAAGAAATATAATTAAATATTGTCGTTATATAAATATATATATTATACTGTCGTTACATGCATTTAATTAAACCCCTCTGCATTCATACACACGACTCCACAGCCGCACTCAATAAACTCAAAATAAATAATAAAAATTATTGCTTGTGCTTCGCGCTCGCTTTTAATATTTGCAGACAAATTTGAGTATGCCGTAGTCGTGAAATTTCTCGCAAAATTTTCACATAATTGGAAATTATATCTTTCAAATGTTGTTGCAGTTGATCTGCGAAAGCTTTTTGAGAGTATACATGCCAAATACCAATTTTTTCCCATTTTGATGCTTCAGAATATTTCAAATAGTCGGTCTCCCAGAATTAAGTTGCACAGTAAGTGTATTATGTTAAAAGACAAAAACAAAAACAAAAAACGGTTGGAAATCTCCGTTGACACAGCGATAGCTCGCCGGGCAACATCTCTACCACCGAGCTATAGCAGCAATCTTATTGTCTCTGTCAAAATCTGAGCTAAGAATATAGCACACATGCACAAACAATCGCATTAGAATTCAAAAAAGAGCTCACGCATATGAATGCATATATATGCATATGTATGTATGATGTGTGCACACGCATGCAAAAAACGTCTGCGCTTGGCGCTTGCCAACACGTGGTTTGCCAATATACAAATTCATTTTCTTCAATAACTTCTATGCTTTTTAAGCGATTTGTTGAAATTTGTATTATCGCATTCTTATTGTACTATAGTACATTTATATGTAGACGAGCAGCCTTAGTAGTAAGAATTGTGGCTGTACTTGCAATTACAAATGTTTTTTCTGTTAATGGGGAAAGATGGGGGAGGTATTCATAATCCGAAATATTCATAATCTGCGTATCCTTTATGAGAACACATTAAACCAAATTTGGTGCCTTCATCTCTTATGAATTCTGATATATGCTCAAAAAACCGGATCAAAAAAACGATAAATATCGATTTAAAATATGGTAGACACGAGCTTAAAAACCCAAACTTTAATTCCTAGATCTTATTGCAGCACTTGCTATACATTGTATTGTCAAACTTGTCAAATTTAACCAAACGTTTTCTTTAGCAACTACTGTGTTTCTTAACCGATTTTAATGAATTTTAATGCAATAGATTCTTCAAGTGCTATAGTATACATAAATATTTATTCGAACAACAGACGGACGGACGGACGGACGGACGGACAGACAGACGGGCATGGCTTGATCGACTTGACTGTTGATCCTGATCAAGAATATATATACTTTATGGGGTCGGAGATTCTTCCTTCTGTCTGTTACATACATTTGCACAAAACCATTATACAATTTTTACTCATTTTCAATGGGTTCAGGGTATAAAAAACTTATAAAATCTAAATTGAATTTTTATTTGCTGAGCCGCAACACATATCTCGCACTACGAAAGCTTTCTGAGCAGCAGAAAACGGGTGAGAGGTAATTAAAAAAGAATTGAAAAATATGCATACACCCAAACACATTTGTGCAAACAAAGAGTAAAGTTAAACAAAGTAAATTAAACTGCGATCGTTTGCAATTGCAATTACTATTTCTTTTTTTTTTGTGTTGATTCTTTTGCACATATGTTTTTTTTATTTTTTTATTTTTAACGATTGTAATTAAAACATGGATTGAACATGCAATAAAGCAAAAGAGAAAAACAAAATCCACAAATCCGAGAGACCAAAGTTTTGCCAATTTGATTTGTTTTGATTATGCCTCTACGCATATCACCTATGTATGCATAAACAGCCATAATTTACTAAGCTGTAAAGTCACATATTTAAAGAAACGCTTTTTGTCAGTTCTGGGAGTTTTGTTGGGCGACGACAAGTTTTTTAAGGATAGCTTTCGAATGGACAGGAAATGCTTCAGTATGCTGGTCGCTAAGCTTGCCGAATTGGCCAGGCGTGATACAAATTGTTGAAAGTATATTGCCTTTGAAATGCGAATAGGGATTGCTCTATTCACCTTAGGCTCGTCTGCGGAGTCACGCACAGTTTCACGACTGTTCGGCGTTTCTTCGGCATCGGTGTGCTGCATTCCTAACGAGTTCTGCAAGGTGGCGTGGCGCATATTGGCACCAGAATACTTGCCGGCGGAATTATTGACACAGGAGCTTGGGTTTCCCCAATTAATTCCAATTCCCCAATTATTTTTATAAAAACCAATATAACATGTCTGCGTTTCTCAGATAGCTGCCACATAGCGATTCAACCCCTCAAGGAAGATGCCGTAGACTACCGCAACTATAAGGTGTGGTACTCCATTCGATTCTTATGGCTCCGGTTGACTATAGGTAGATTTACACCACAAGTTGACGAACTTACATTTAATTGCAATTCCTATTTGTTTCAGAGATAGCATCACTTACATAAGTGTTGGGTGTCCTGGTCGCTGGAACGATTCAAAGCTGTTCGAAACTTCTGACTTAAAGCGTAGTTTGGTCCAGTCAAGTCTGATGTAGCAAAATGCGAAACAGATTCCGGGTGTCCGTGTGTCAGTTGCCATTGTGGGGGACTCTGCTTTCCGTTTCAGCGAGAACTGGATGAAGCCATACAGCTTTTCCATCGCGGCAGCGGCGGAGCAAAAGAATTAAAACTACCATCTCTCAAAATCACGCAGAGTTGTGGAAAATGCGCTTGGGCGTGAAAGAAAGAATTCGGCGAGTTGGGAAAGGGCTGAAAAACATCCCGACAGCAGTCAATGAACACGCACAATATCAGCATAAATGACTCTTAGCTGGACGCTGCTAGTAAAGCCCCTACGAGAGAGTTCGGAATCTGCAGCTCGAGACACCCACATAGAAGAGTAAAAAATAAGAAATGCCATTGCCATTCATTTGGATGAGTTTTTATTATGCTAGGAAATCGAACATCCTGTTTCGTTGTCAGGTGACGGCAGATCATCCGCCATGTCTACATTTGAGATGTATCCCTCTGAAATTGTATTTATTTATTTATATAATGCAAGCTTTTGATTAAAATCTTAAGACGAACAATTATAAAGGCAAGCAGTGGCTGATAGGGCCTTGAGCTCGCAAAGTGGTTTGTTTTTTGTGTGGGTTGTTTACATTATATCTTGTGAAGTATATTAGATTTGTTTAAGTATTCGAAAATGATTTTTAAGTTTATATTTGTTGAGTTTGAAATAAGTGATATGGGGGTTGTATGGTGAGGGAAGGAGGATCTGTGAAGTTGTAGGGCTGGGCATGAGAATAAAATATGGTGATTAGTGAATGAATGATTAGTGGTGAATAGTTGTGTTGTTGCAGTAGGGGCATGTGTTAGGGAGAGTTTTGTCTATATAGTGTATGTTGGTTAGTGTGGTCTAGACGTATTCTGATGTATTTAATTGGTTGGAGTCTGTTGAGGTTAGTGGTTTTGAGGGGATAGTTGTTGGAGGTGTTAAATTGTTCAAAAATAAAAAATAGAAACTAACCTGTCACTGAGCTCTCGAATACGTATCTATCATGGTGCAATGCAATTTGCGCCATTTTTTAGAAATCCATGGTGATCCCCCGGATGGTCAAATTTTCTCCCTCTCCTGGCTAAAAGTGTAATTACTGTTATTTTGCCTAATTATGCACGACACATACATACCTATATTTCCTTATAAATGTGTCGATCTTCGCTTTCACCTCACTTGGCAGCACCTACAAGCCCAGTGTCTGCAATTTTTGTGTGTTGTCCATTTCGCGCTCTTCAAAAAAATAAAATGCACAAAGAAATACCTATATACTAGAACTGCTAAATATTAACAGCTAAAATCGGAATGAAACTCTGCCAATATTTCCGCAGCAACGGTCACAGCGGACTCTTGGCCCGCCTGAAAACCGGTGAAAACCGGCAATTGCGAAATCACATTGCAGTTGCGGTGGTGACCCCGGTCTAAGCACCCTATAGGAATAACAATTATGTATCCCTGAAAATGATCTTCTAAACAATTTGTTTGAAGATTTACCCAATTATTTTAATCAGAGATAGCTACTATGAATATTAATTAAAACAAGTAAGATGGGTCAAGTCGGTCTAGTCTCCGACTAGGAGATACCCTGAACCTAGCGGCGAGCTGTCGTTATATAAGTTAACATAACAGTACGGCCGGGTCCCCGACTCCAACACAGATGCTGACTCAGCTCTGGGTTGAATGTCGTTGCTTTAACGTAACGTTGCGGCCGGGTCTTTGACTCCAGCACAGACGCTAACTCAGCTCTGGGCCGGATGTCGTTGCATAGCACGCAATGCACGAGATGCAAGCTAAGCATTTCTGTGGCCGCTATGACTTCACTTTTTATATTTTTGTTAACTTTAAGTGAATAATAATGTCTTAGCTTTTAGTTCTAATTTGATTTACGCTGCGACCAGTCGTCCAGCGAGTTTTGGGCTCACTCACGCTTCAAACGAAGACGTGTTTAATTACATCATAATCAATAAATAAATCAGTTTCAAACATAACACATAATCTTATTAATTGGCGCCCAACCTAACCAGACTCGCGAGCTCGTAACCAAGTCGCGTAGCCGGAAGTGCAAAAACGATCTATTTGACCTTGTGTTTTAAAAAAAAAAAAAAATTAAAACGAACAAAGTCGCTCATCAAACGTTGAGGCACACTCTATAAACAAATTTGTGCTGTGTTTTTGAAATAAAAAAACTTTGTCTCATATGGCAATAAAACCTGCGCTGAACGAAATACAATTTACACATCATTTAAGCCCAGTGCAGTGGTTGCTGACCTACGTCAACTTGGTCAGTGCGTGTGTGTTGAAGCACACGAATTATTTCTTTTGTACACCGAAGCCGCTGGAGCTCTTCGGGCAGCGGAGTGTCACCAGTACAGCAAACAAGCTAATCTGGGCAGCGTTGAGAACTCATTTACCGACTGCAGCGAGGGAAACGGCATCGCCGGCGGAATTTATTTACATAAGGCTAGAACTACCCCGTCCTCAAGACCATATAAGTGGGTTGCTCAGCAACGAAAATTTTAAGTCTCGTGGAAAAAAGAAAATTTAAAAATAAATAAGCTCAATATCTAGAACACATTATACTGTTTTGTGTATCATCTTGTTTTGCAAATCCGGTCAAGTTTCTGTGAAATATAAGAAACGTTTGGCGCTTTCGACCACCGTTTCAGTAAATAATAAATTTATAAAAAAAATTATTTTTATTTTCTCTTTACTATTTGATGATCTGATTCTGTAACTAGTTGACTTTTGTCACTTATCATAGCAACTCATGAATAAGGCATTCCTAAAATATAGAGACCCCACTTCAAAAGACTGCGATTCAGAAAGCTCAGATAGTGACGATAGAGTAAAACTAGACATAGGAGACTTAGAAGACTGTTTGCCAAAACCGACTCCCTCAACCAAGACAAACATGGATCCCCAATAAATTAGAATGTTGGTCGACTCAGCGGTTGCAGCTGCGCTAGCAACGCAAGCGCAGGCATTTAATGCAAGGGATGCCGCTCTAAACAGACAAATAGCTGAATTGACACAAGGGGTAAAAGAAATGAAAGTCACAGCACCCCCAATCAAAACGTTTGAGGAAATACAAATCGTCGACGACATTCGTTGTGATGAACCTTTAAATGCGATTAAATGCCTGCCCGAGTTTACAGGGTCCCAAGCATCTTATGTTTCAGGGCGACAAGCGGCAACGGCAGCATACAAAATATTTAGGCGGTATAACGGCAGCTCTCGCCATTATCAAGCTGTCATTATAATTAGAAGCAAGATAAGGGATTCAGCCGACACAGTTTTGGCTTCGTTTGCAACAAAATTGAATTTTGATGCCATCATTGACCGTTTAGATTCAGTGACAAGAGACCACTCCACGTCATT
Organism: Drosophila colorata; assembly: GCA_035041545.1. Taxonomy (NCBI): domain Eukaryota; kingdom Metazoa; phylum Arthropoda; class Insecta; order Diptera; family Drosophilidae; genus Drosophila; species Drosophila colorata. The sequence continues at coordinate 1,376,010 of JAWNLD010000680.1, read as the reverse complement.
GAACAAGAAATGGGCACTCTCAGGCAAGGGCAACTTACCCTGCCTCAATATTATGACGAAGTTAAGAAAAAGCTCACTTAGCTCATAAACAAAGTCAAGATGACGTACCACCCAGAACTAGCGAGAGGTATGTGCGAGAAGTTTAGTGGTGACGCTTTGCGCGTATTCATCTCTGGTCTTAGGCGCAGTCTCACCGATGTTCTCTTTGCGGCACACCCGCCTGATCTTCCTTCAGCGTTAGCGCTCGCACAGGAAATAGAGGCCAATCACGAAAGATACACTTTTGCGGCGAACTATGCCAAAAGTGTTGAAGAGAAGGCTCGGAGACCCGACCAAAGACCTCAGGGTCAGCAACGGCAAAAAGGCTCAGATGCAACAGAGGCACAGCCTGGCTTTGCAAAAAGCCCACACTACACGCGGCAACAAAAACCCCAACAGCCCAAACAGATCGGCCAGCGTAGTGGTAGACAACGTAACGGCTGCGATGATCAGCAACCAATGGATGTTGACCCTTCAATGTATAAAGTCCTGATGCCATCGCAGGCGCCAAAGTATATCAACTCAAGTAACCCACAAGCTTACAAAAGAACTAGCACCTCTGACCGAACAACGGGTCAGAGGCGCCAAAGGGTAAATCACACTACTCAGAGCCAAGAATGTGGGTCTGAGGAATACGCAGCGGCAGCAAGAAGTGCTGAGGCACAAAAAGCTGACGACTCGGATGGGGATTCTGACGCCCTCAATTTTTTAGGGGTAGGTCCCTGCTGCCCTTCATCAGGCGGGAAATAGCGGGGACCCAGATGAAGTTCCTTATCGACACAGGTGCGGCGAAGAATTACATTCGTCCGCACCATGGGCTAAAAGGAGTCCGCCCAGTCGATAATCCGTTTACCACTCACTCCATCCATGGCACGACCAAAATCTCAGAGAAATGCTATGTATCAATGTTTGGAAAAAAGGCTACCTTTTTTCTACTCTCAGAACTTTCCACCTTTGATGGGATTATAGGCCTCGACCTGTTAACACAAGTCGGAGCAGAGCTTTGCCTAAGCTCCAGCCAACTCAAGTTTGGCAATACTTCAGAACCAATTTTGTACCATAAATGTGAGGATGTCAATTTCACTAACGTAGATTGCGCAGACGCACCTCCCCTGATACGAGACAAATTTTTGAAAATGTTGATGAATAGGAAGAAAGCTTTCGCAGACGCTAACGAAGCACTGCCATATAACACTTCCGTTGTGGCCTCAATTAGGACTGTTGATGATCAGCCTATCTATGCTGAGCTATACCCATATCCTATGGGTGCAGCCGAATTTGTCAACAAAGAAATTCAGGATCTCTTAAAAAATGGTATAATCCAGAAATCCGTTTCACCCAATAACAACCCAATTTGGGTGGTTGACAAAAAGGGCACGGATGAAATGGGTAACCGAAAAATGCGCCTCGTGATGGATTTTCGGAAACTCAATGAAAGAACCATACCAGACAGGTACCCCATGCCTAATATCTCTATGATTCTGGGAAATTTAGGTAAAGCCAAGTACTTTTCGACCCTGGATCTTAAGTCTGGCTACCACCAAATCACGCTTGCTGAGCGTGATCGCGAAAAAACCTCTTTTTCGGTAAATGGAGGGAAGTACGAGTTTTGTCGGCTTCCTTTCGGCTTGAGAAACGCCGCTAGCATTTTCCAGTCATGTTATGTCTATGTCGATGACGTCATCGTCTTCTCAAAAGATGAAGAATCCCATGTCCGACATGTCGACTGGGTGTTAAAAAGCTTGCAGGAGGCAAATATGAGTGTATCTGAGGAGAAATCGCGCTTTTTTAAGAAAAGTGTAAATTTCCTTGGATTTGTTGTCACTAGTGATGGTGCCACAACAGACCCAGAGAAAGTTAAGGCCATTCAGGAGTTCCCAGAGCCCAAGACAGTTTTCGAAGTCAGATCATTCTTGGGACTTGCTAGCTATTATAGATGCTTCATTAAAGATTTTGCATCGATAGTGAAACCCATTTCCGACATGCTAAAGGGGGAAAATGGTTCAGTCAGTAAACATAGATCACGAAAAATTCCGGTCGAATTTTCTGATCAACAACGCAGCGCTTTTCAGAAGCTGCGGAACATATTGGCATCCGAGGATGTCATGCTTCGATACCCTGACTTTAAAAAGCCGTTCGATCTAACGACTGACGCTTCAGGACACGGTATTGGAGCAGTACTTTCACAGGAAAATCGCCCAATCACAATGATCTCTAGGACATTGAGAAGCCCAGAGGTTAACTATACAACAAATGAGAGAGAGAGCTTCTAGCCATTGTTTGGACTCTTGGCAAGTTGCGCCATTATTTATACGGCGTAAAAGACATCAACATATTCACAGACCACCAGCCACTGGCATTCGCCGTATCTCAATCCAACCCAAACGCTAAAATCAATCGATGGAAGGCACGCATTGAGGAGTCCAATGCGCACATTTTTTACAAACCAGGAAAAGAAAATCTAGTTGCTGATGCTCTGTCCAGACAGCAGCTCAATGCATTGAGCCAGCAAGATGCTGGTTCCTGCATCGCGACAGCGCATAGCGAGCTCTCCTTGACATACACCATTGAATCAACCAGATAATTCTTGAAGAGGCACGTTTTCCACTAAAGCGTAGCTTCATCCTGTTTGGAAATACAAGGCGACACTCGCTAAGTTTCGTCTGCAGAGATTCACTTCTCGAAGAATTATGGGAAATAATCAAGCCTAATGTGGTAAATGCGCTGCACTGCGATTTACACACTTTGGCACTAGTGCAGGATGATTTGGTTCGGAAATTTCCGACTACAAAGTTCTGGCACTGCAGGAATCGGGTCGTAGACATTTTTAGTGTTAGCGAAAGAAGAGAAATTCTCATCACGGAACACAACAGAGCACACAGGGCAGCACAAGAAAACGTTAAGCAGGTCCTCTCAGAGTATTACTTCCCAAAAATGACAAAGTTAGCCAATGAAATTGTACAGAACTGCAAGACCTCCGCTAGGGCTAAATACGATAGACACCCCAAAAAACAGGAAATTGGCGAGACGCCAATCCCTTCGCGTGCATGTTGCATGTGGACATTTTTTCCACGGACAACAAATTTTTCCTGACTTGCATTGATAAGTTGTCGAAACTCGCTGCCAATCCCATCTAGGACAATAGAGGATCTGAAGGTGCCGCTGTTACAGCTCATGAATTTCTTCCCGAGGGTTGAGACAATCTATTGCGACAATGAGCCAGCTTTAAGCTCCCAAACTATCATCTCACTGCTGATGAACAATTATGGAGTCAGCATTGCAAACGCGCCGCCCCTGCATAGCGTTTCTAACGGACAGGTCGACCGATTTCATAGTACCTTGTTAGAACTCGCCAGATGTCCGAAGATCGATAAAAACATAAGCGATACCGTGGAAATAATTTTGTTGTCCACGGTGGAATACAATAAGACAATCCACTCTGTCACTGATGAACGACCAGTCGATGTTGTCCGTTCCCTCCCATAAGAATCACAATTGAAAATTCAGAACAAGCTCAAGAAGGCACAAGACACTAAGAGCTAGGGAAAATGACTCTCGACAGAATAGGGTCTTTGAAGTTGGGGAAAAGGTGTTGGTGAAGTCTAATCGCAGGCTTGGAAACAAACTCACACCTTTGTGTGAAGAGCAAGCCGTGGAAGCTGACCTGGGAACCACAGCTCTAATTAAGGGGAGGGTGGTCCACAAGGAAAACTTGAGGTAGAGTTTTTCCAGTTTTCCTTTTTATCATTACAATTTTTTCCCTTATCGCGCTATTAGGCATTTTTCTCTTATGTTAAGCTAATAGGATATAAGATTTTACGCCACTTGGCACCTCATTTTAGATAAGTTTTGGTGATGGGTCGTTCAATGTTAAAAAAAGAAAAAAAAAAAAAAGAGTAATTTACACTTCACAGGTTTGGGCTTCTGACACTGTTCCTTCTCACGACGGCAATTCAAACAATAGACAGGTAGATATAAATACTAGAGTACAGGATCAGATCAATCAACTTACCTACACGCTAAACCAAATTTTGAAGGTCACCAAGGATAGGCAAATCGATTCTGGCCATTTATACGAAACACTTTTGGCCAGGAACAGAATGTTACTGATGGACTTGCAAAACATAATGCTCGCAATTACTCTCGCTAAAGCTAACATTGTTAGTCCAAACATCCTAGACCACGCAGACTTAAAATCCGTTTGGCATGAGGAGCCCACAGATACCCGCATTGCCGACCTAATGTCCGTTGCGTCCGTAAAAGTGCTACAGTCCACAAACATTATTTATTTTATAATTTCATTTCCAAAAATTAAGTACACCCGTAGGAAAATTACGCTCTTCCCGGTCTCGCACAAGAGTCACATACTGCGAATGGATAACAACATCGTTGCCGAGTGCCAAGACAAAATTTATGCGCTGAAAAATTGCACAGCCGCAGCGAGAACAACCTTCTGTCAATTATCAACAGCCCGCTCGTGCGCCAAAGAGCTCCATACCAGCGGCGTAGCTCATTGCGAAACCCAACCAAGCAATCTGAATGCGGTCACATGGGTTGACGACGGAATCATTATCATCAACGACGTAGCGGCGTTGGTCTGCATTGACAACGGCGCAGAGACCTGGGTGCGTGTTACTCAATTAATCACGTTCAACAATTGGATCACGGTAAACGGAACAAAATACATCAATCGCAACAACGTTCCGAACCGGTTCCCAGACATCGCAGCTTCCCCCCTGTTGAACGTCACGGGTCATCAAGACATTCTTAGTCTCCCCTACCTTCATCGACTGAACGAACGTAACCTGGAGACAATACAGGCAATACAATACAGTCAGAGACGATATAGGCAATATCAACACAATTACAATAATATTGCTTCTTTCGGGTGTGGCCTGTGACATGGTTATCTGCATCGGTTTTACCTATTGGCGAATCACCAGGAAGAGGATCGCAGCTAGGAGAATGAACGAGGTGATCGCTGAAATAGGATCGGCCGAGGGCGGCCTTAACTTGAGGGGGGAGTAGTTAACATAACAGTACGGCCGGGTCCCCGACTCCAACACAGATGCTGACTCAGCTCTGGGTCGAATGTCGTTGCTTTAACGTAACGTTGCGGCCGGGTCTTTGACTCCAGCACAGACGCTAACTCAGCTCTGGGCCGGATGTCGTTGCATAGCAGGCAATGCACGAGATGCAAGCTAAGCATTTCTGTGGCCGCTATGACTTCACTTTTTATATTTTTGTTAACTTTAAGTGAATAATAATGTCTTAGCTTTTAGTTCTAATTTGATTTACGCTGCGACCAGTCGTCCAGCGAGTTTTGAGCTCACTCACGCTTCAAACGAAGACGTGTTTAATTACATCATAATCAATAAATAAATCAGTTTCAAACATAACACATAATCTTATTAATGTATACATTTAATTAAAGCCATCTGCATTCATACACACGACACCACAGCCGAACTTAGTAAAATAAAATAAAATAAATATTAAATTAAAATAAATAATGAAAATAATGCTCAAGCTTCGCGCATGCTTTTAATATTTGCAGACAAATTTTAGTATGCCATAATTGTGAAATTTCTTGCAAATTTTTTAGAAAATAAGAAACTATATTTTTCATCTGTTGGTTGCATTTGATCTGCGAAATCTTTTTGAGAGTGTTCATGCCAATTACCAATTTTCCCCATTTTATTGCTCCAAATCGTTCAGTTGCACTTGAACCAGTGAGTAGTGTGTTAAGTTTGAAAAAAAAAATAATAAACAGTAATAAACAATCGAGCTCGCTTTTGAAAGCCCGCCAAACAACACCTCTACCACCGAGCTACAGCAGCATTATAGTTGTCTCCGTCAAAATCTGATCTTAGAAACAGACATGCACAAACAATTGCTTTGGAATTCGAAAAGGAGCTCACCCATATGAATGTGCATATACATCTGCACATATGTATTACGTCTGCAAATACATTTTCTTTAATAACTTCTGTGTTATTAAACTAAATATGGTGGCTCTGGCTCTTATAGTTTCTGAGATATAACCCGAAAAGAATTGTGCAAAGCATAGTCTGTCGGGCATATAGGCTGATAGGTTGGTTAGAGACGGAAGATTAAGAAGTAAACGCCTGCTGGAGTACGATGGCAGACGAAGATTGGGATCCCAGTTTATACCGCTTAAGGCAAAGAGCAGAAATTGCTTCTGGATGGACTCAATACGATCCTGGTGAATTTTGTACTGCGGACACCAGATACCCGTGCAGTATTCCAGGATTGGGCGGACAAGTGAAATGTAGAGAAGTTTCGTTGTGAAGGGATCGTTGAACTCCTTCAACCAACGTTTAATAAACCCAAGAACACCTTTTGCCTCGTTTTCAATTATTATTATTATTATTTTTATTTTTAAGGGAGTCTCACAACAGATATTTTAGTGGCACAGCGACCAAATTGCGGTCTTTTGTGCCAAGGGGCTCTCTATGGGAAAAGAGACACTCTGCCTCCCTTATGAAGGAAAGCAGATCCCTTGTAGAGGAATTTCTTATCTGTGCTGGAGTAACAAATTCTCTGCATAGATATTTCCCTCTACTCCAAATAATAGCTGGGCAATCACATAAAATGTGCTTTGTTGTCTAGGCGCATTTAGTGGAGGTGATATTTGACTGTGTAGTGTCCCGTGGTGTCCACCAAGAGCCGTAATTTTGCCCTTGAAAGTTTTTTGGTCTTTCTACCTGTATGTGGGCTGACCAGCTCTTAACTTGTCGTAACCCAGGTCTCGTTGACCACTAGATTCCCCTCGCCTTGACCATTCCCCTATCAACTCTTTGGTAGAGGCCCAGCTTAACCCACAAAAAGGTTCAGGTCCAAGAAGAGGGGTTGCGGAACCAGCCCTAGCTAGCTCGTCCGTAGCTTCGTTGCCGGAATTTCCGGAATGCACCATACAAAGTGTGACCCTGTTTTGATGGGAGAGGTGCTCGAGACAATTCCAGCAATCCGCAACCAGTCTCGAGGTAATCCTCCATGAGGCTGAATGGCTGCTTGTCTATCTGAAAAGATATTTATGGTGGCTCCTCTTATCCCCTTGTCAAGGATATGTCTGGATCATCAGGACTCAATGGCGTGGATCTCAGATTGAAAAACACTGGGCCAGGTACCCATTGCAATCGAGATTTTGGTGTTGGGTCCTGTGATCCCCGCACCAATCCCTTGACTAGTTTTTGATCCGTATGTGAACTACTGCAGGCTCATGCGATCATTGCAAGGGTTGCCATCATCCCATTCCATACGGTCTGGAATAAGAGTAATACATTTCGCTACGAAGAAAAGTTCCGTGGTCTTAAGATTCGTTCTGTCGCAGATCCCTAAGCTAGGAACAGTTTTTACTAGACTAGCTTGACCCATGCCAGCTGCTAGCAACCCATTTGTGAGTTTAATCCTCAGAAGGCTACCTTCTTTAAGTGCTAATGCTGTGGACTCAGTTCTAAGACTGTCTCCAGTGGTGCAGTAGGACATGTTCGCATGACTCCTGTACGCATGACACATGAGAGATAGGCATACGAGCCAGCTGAAGTTTGCTGCATTTTTGTATGGCGGTAGCCTGCTGGACCCTTGACCACTAGACGGGGGCAGCGTGAGTGATAACAGGCATAACCATCATACTATACAGCCATCTGATGCCTTTGGAGTCAAAACCCCACGTTTTACCGAAGAGCCGACGACATGCCCACATGGCATAAGTACCTTTGGGCAACATTTTGTCTAAGTGCGAGTTCCAGTTAAGTCTCTTCTCCAGATTAACACCGAGATATTTGACCTGATTGGAAAGCTCGACGGGTGTCCCACCGATGTATCTATCCAGGTAATAGAGGAGTCAACCCCCCTACATGCTAACGCCCTGGTTATTAACTGATAACCATTGCTGTCGAAGGCCCCTTCGACGTCTAGGAAGGAGCACAAAGCAATTTCCTTCGCCTCAAATGCCTTTTCAATCTTACTGACTAACTGATGTAGAGCGACCTCTGTCGATCTGCCTTTAATATAAGCGAATTGTGTATGGTTCAGGTGATTGGTATCTTACAATCTGCACCGGATATGCAAGTCCAACAGGCGTTCAGCAGTCTTAAGCAGAAAGGATGTAGGGCTAATTGGTCTATACCACTTAGGTTGATCCATGGGCTCCCTTGCTTGGGAATAAAAACCACATTTACCTCCCTCCAAGATAGCGGAATGTATCCTCAAGTGAAGCTTGCCCTAAGTAGACCATAAGTGGACTAAGTATATCTTCTACGCTGTGTTGCAGCAGGGCCGGGAAAATCTGGTCGCCCCCCGAGGCTTTGAAGGAAGTGAATAATTTAATGGCCGTCCCTACCTTGTCAAAATCGAAGATAACACCCGACAGATTGTAACCACGTCTAGCTGGTGGTTCAGTATCCCCATCATTACAGGAATTTTTCGGGTTTACATCAGAACAAGGGAAATGCACATAAAGCAGTAGCTCTAGCGTTTCCCGTCGATCCTGTGTGTAAGAACCATCTGTTCCTTTTAGGAACCCCACACCATTAGATGACCCTCTGGCCAATACCTTTTGCAATCTCGCTGCTTCTGGAAGTGACTCCACATTTTCGCAGTAGGTGCGCCAGGTATCTCGTTTGGTGCGTCTAAAGTTTCTATTACACTAAGTAAGCATCTGTATTTGTCCCATGATGCTGGGGTCTTAGGGCCGCACTATCATGGTAGGAGGTTAAAATCACATCTTGAAGTTGTCATGACGCCAATTCTATCTCCCTCGTGGAGTTAAAGCTGGCAGAAAGTTGATCAACTTTCGAAGCCACTAAGGCTTGGGAAAAGTCCCAATTTGTTTTCTTTGGGTTAAAAGAATTGGAAAGGAGTTCCGCTTGGCCTGGGAGATCAAATCTAATGTGCTGGTGATCTGAAAGAGTGGCCTCATCGGTACACAGCAAATTTTGAATGAAATAGAACAAAGTGGGTTTGCACCCTATATTTGATGCATCTAATTGACTACACAAAAGATATTCAAGACGGCACTCACCCTTTTTATTGACGTCACTACTACCCCAGATAGTGTGATGGGCGTTTGCGTCACAGCCAATGACTAGCTGTTTGTTCGTCCTTCGGCAGAAGTCGACGAGCCGCTGAACCTCCATCGGCGGTGCGTCGTCGGAAGTCTCTACCATTTCCTTCGCTCTTTCTCCCTTAGCCACCTCAATGGTTGACGAAACTAGGTCCCTGGAGATGAAGTTTGTTAGAGGAAGGTGCCTTACGCTTTTATCCAGAAGGATAGCTGCGCGTGGCGCTCCACCCAATCGGTCATATAACAACTTAAATGAGCCGCAACCTAATCCTCGGAATTGGCCACCAATCAACCATGGTTCTTGGAGGAGAGCCAGGTTGACGTTTTCCTCGGCGGAAATCGTGGACAAGGTTGCCGACGCTCCTCTAGCGTGGTGCAGGTTCGCCTGTAGCTCCTTGATTGTGCTCATTTCTCCTTTGCGGAGTGCTGGACAAGGCAACCGCTTTTGCCTTGTCGATATTCGTTCCCACGAACACCCTTCGGTAGCTTAGACGCTTTATACCTCATTGTATTTTGCGCCTTACTAGCTGCCAGTCGCTGCTGCTGCGGCCCGGTGTGCGCCTCTGCTAGATGAGGTGACCACGACCTGGCTTGATTGCAAAGCTGCCGCACCGGGAACTTGATCACAGGACGAACCATTAGCAGGATCAGCAACCAAGCTAGTGGAGGGATCCGACTCAGGTTCCGGGTTTCTTGTTGGGGCAGCAGCAGCCGTAATTGCCGGAAAGTCCGCTGCACTGCCCTCCATTGGCTGGTGCTGAAGTCGTTCTGGGCACCTATGTGCGTCAGAACCGTCTCATTGGGTAGCTCCAGGCTGTCGGCGAAGTAACCTCGGATAAGGTTCGCCCGGGGGAACTGGCTTTCCTCCAACAGCTCAACTTCGAGCGAACTGCAGGCCTTGATGTGACTGAAGTTCGCCCTCACCCACTCGGCAGCGATGTTGTCGTAGTAGACGAGCATGAGCCAATCCGTTCCCGAAACAACACTCTCGAACTTTGGCTTCACACCTGGTGATACACACGTCAGGATGGATGATAAGACCGCCGCCATTAGCGTTGCCATTTGATCCGCTGTCAGGGGTAACGATCTATCAGTCGCGATGAAACCGAGCTTGACACCGCTCGCCAGAGGCAATTAGAATGCTGCTTTAGCTCGTTGGTAGAGATGTTCGAACCTTGCTTGTGTCAACGGAAATTTTTACAACTACGGTATACTAAAATTTGCCTGCAAATATTAAAAGCGAGCGCGACCATTAATTTGTATTATTATATATTTTTATTTTATTTTACTATGTGTCGTGCCCTGTTCTCGTGTGTAGGTTCAGGGTATTTAATAGTCGGGCACTCCCGACTAGACCCATCTTACATGTTTTTATTTTATTAAATGCGGCTGTGGAGTCGTGTGTGTGAATGCAGAGGGGTTTAATTACATGCATGTAACGACAGATCGCCGCTGGGTTCAGGGTATTTCCTAGTCGGGTACTTACGAATAGAGCCATCTTACTTATTCGAATTGCTCTGACTTGGCCAGATTCAGCTTTACTGCAGAAAACTCAGCGTGGCTGGATATTATCTGGTGGTGGGCGTCAGGCGTTTGTTGTAAGTCAACGGGCTTCGAACAGCGTCAAACCCAGCGCTCGGCTGGACGAATTGGTGCGGCACTTTGAACCAATTTCGAAGACAACCAAGGAGGAGCTCGATTGTGAAGGTGCGCTTCCCGAAAAATGTCACACGATTGCTCTCCGGAGAATATTCAGTTCGGTTGCCAATAAACGTCATTTCGAAAACCTGAAATCAAAGCTTTCGTGCAGCCCTGGTCTCAAGAAACAATATTCTGCCTTCATCAGAGAATATCTTGACCTGGGCCACATGACACCTGTTCCAATCACAAATGTACACAAGTGTCAATATTTCTTGCCACACCATTGTGTCCTGAAGGTTGCTAGCACTACAACTAAGCTTAGAGTTGTATTTGACGGCTCTACAGCAACAACTTCTGGACTTTCGTTGAATAATATAGTTATGCCAGTGGCTTCAATTCAGGCGAGACCCCTTAACACGCTTTTACGTTTTCGCACCTTTCCTGTTGCTCTCACTGGAAGGATTTGCAAAATGTATTGCTGTACGGGTCACTGCTCCTGATTATATGCTCCAGTGTATACTATATCATGACTCTCCCACCAATTGGATACGGTAACATACGGAACTAAGCCTGCAGCGTTTCTTGCCATACTCGCAATGCGGCAGCTCGCCTCTATCAGAGCATCTTACTGGATTTTTATGTGGATGACATGATATCTGGCAGCAGTTCATTGGATGAAGCTCGTGATGTCATGCAGCACACAACAAATTTGCTTGCTGAGGGCAACTTTCGTTTAAGGAAATGGTGGTCTAGCAATCCTAAAGTTCTTCTTGACATTCCTGAGACTGAAAGAGAGAGCATGCTTAAATTCAACGATGACAGCGATGTTACTTGCACTCCAACTTGGTACTAGCAAGCGCACAAAGCGTTCGGTGTTGGCAACCATTGCGCGTTGTTATGATCCTCTCGACTTAATAGGGCCAACTTTTAACAAGGCTTATTTCTTTTGGACAGCGCTGTGCAATGGCTTTTCTGATGCCCGCCTACTGCACCATAGTACTGTACAAATTCACGCATTTTGATCGTTCTTGCAAGAATGACATCGTCTATACGAAAGAACTTTGTTCGAAGCTGCGTGCAGCCCCTCTCAAGACTTTCGCCGTGCCTAAGCTTTAGCTCTGTGCAGCGGCTTTACTTGCACAATTAGTGAGCGAAATTGTCAAAATGAAGCTTTCTGACTGTAAATTTTTTTGCTGATCAGATTCTTCTGTTGTGCTTTCATGGCTTTACTGTCGAAGCGAGCCTTTTCGCGAGAGCTTTTCAACTCCAATCTGTCGATGTCCATCATTTTTGCAAGAAACGAAAAGCAATTGGCGCCATCTGCATTTACCCAAGGTCGAGATGCCTGAAATTCGACATACAGTCAAGTTAGCACCTTCCTTGGATGAATTTGGTTTGGTTCGTGTTGGTGGCCGCCTTAAAAACTCATCGCTTGGTTTTGAAGCTAGGCATTCAACAATTCGTTGCTGGCATCTATTAGGTTGCAGTTTAAGCCAACACTTTGGCGCGAGCTCTTAGAATGTGCATCGTTTGCTGAAGGGCTAAAGAGTGTGAAGATCTACGTCGCCTATGCAGCAGTGTAAGTTATCAGTGAGTTCTACTGTCGCTTCATACCCAAGAGTTGCTGAAACACTGGAACACCTCATTTGCGGCTGTCCGGCACTCACTCGGCACAGAGCCAAATACCTCAAAGCACACTGGATTGCATCGCTAGAAGCTGCCAGACACATTCCAAATGCGTTAGGGACATTTACCAAATGCAAACACATACTACAGGATCATATGGACTCCTAACGACCATAAGTTTCAGGCAACACTAGTTGGTCTATGCGCAACCGCTGTAGCGGTTAACCGGTTCAACATAACCTAACCAAATACTATATAAATACTAAAATGAGTAACGCCGAACAACGAAAGGCAGCTTTATTTTCACAAAATTGAGAACCAAATGGAATCGGTACCCTTGCGCTGTCACAACAAGAAAGACGTAAAAAGCTTAACATAGACCGCGCGCGATTCGGCAAATGCTTTGCTGGCTTTGGCTGGCGGAAAAATAGTTTTGTTAGATTTCTTTCGCCGACGTAGACGTAGATTTTCATTTGCATAATTCACACACAAGGGCGTAGCGGGTATCTTGGCTAAGGGGGACAAGATGTAGGTAAAAAAAATATTTTATTGTGCTTATGTACATAAATTAAAATGCTATATGAAGACAAAAAAAAAGTATATTTATATACTAAAAGTCTGGGTTCTATGGGGGGGCAACAGCCGTCCCCCTGCCTATGTTCATACATACAAAGCTCGCTCGCCATTGGCTGAGACGAGCGATTCTCTCTAGCATGCACCGGCACCGACCAGCTTTGCTGAAGGCATCCAGGCGACTGATTACGTTGCTAGTGTCAGCAGCAGAGACCAACGACTTCGGTATTTGATCGTGTGGCTTTTGGAGAGCGAAAAGCGACTCGGCTGCCGTGGCTTTTGAAGAGCAAAAAGCCACTTGAAAAGCCACACTAGAAATTTCGTCTTGCATTCAAATGTAAGCGCGTTACTCATCTCAGTATTTATATTGTCTTTGGCCTAACCTAACCTATATCTGAAAGCAAAGTCTTTTGAACAAAACTCCATTCTGCCTGCAATGAAATGCCTATATAAAAACTAATACGAACTAGCTGAATATTAAATTCCCAATATTCGCTTAGTTGTCGTCAAACAAAAATAAATGATGTTTGACAAATGGATCAGAATATATGTTCCAATGATAAAATGTTAAGTTTAGGTGTCTATTAATTCAGTTATTCATTTTAATGTATCAAATTTTTAATATAAATATACAAATATAGAGCAAATCCGGTTTCTACGAACACTCCTCTTGGCTTTTTCGGACACAGCGTGCCACTTTGCGCTTGAAATCAGTGTAGGATTCTCTCCATTCCTTGGCAGCATCAACATTTGCTGGGGATTCGTCGTTGGGATCCGCTAGCATTGATATCACGGATATCAAAATAGTTTCCACTGTATGCACCGGCAGCCAACGCTCTGATGCTTTTTCGTAGCCCCACTTGTCATCTCCAGGCTCGTGCAAAATCGAAATACAGACATCACCATTTTTTTCAATATTTGGATGCCAGATTTCTGTAACGAACTTCATTCGAGGTGGGCGCAGAGGATATTCTTTAGGAAAGTATAAATGCGCTTTAAAGAAACCTCCTTCGCTGTTGACAGGAAAAATAAAACAAGTGTTAGCGAATTATATAAAATATGTCACTATTAGGAATTATAGTTTAGTATCTGCATATAAGGTCTCATTAGCTTTGTATTTTAAAACATAGATACATCCACCCAGTTTACTTTCAACATTTAGAAAACTTTATAATAAATATAATAATTTATAATATAACTTAGCTATAGTACACTTTACACTCAAAGCAGCTTTTAACGTTTTTCGTTCCCACATCTTGGTTTTAACATAACATAATATATTGTTTAAAATTTGTGACAATTTGGCATCTCGGCGCCCCTAAATAAGTCACACTCTAGCAAAAACTGCCAATTTGAGTAGAAAATGGGCAACACTTGTTGCCAGCCAGTTTGACTGAATTGTGCATTATTTGATGAATCGAACAAATAATATATATGTCTTGCCATATTCAAAGCTTCAGCGAGTGGGCAACACGGAAAACTGAGCTAGGTTGCCATATTTATCAACCCGGTGTTAAGCACTTTTAAGGATATCTGCCCTATAAGTTATCAACTGAAATTTTTATTTTTATTTTATTTTTTATTTTTTTTTTTTTGAGAAAATAACTTTTGCATTTTATTTTAAAACTTTTAAACATTTAGTAGACAATAATGGCGTGGAGTTTAAACTGAATTTAACTAAATTTTTGATGTGAAAATCGTATTTCTCTGATCGGCAAATTTATTTACCCTGTAAGGTTGTCGGCAAGTTGTGAAAACGGGCCTTAAAGCAAAAACAGAAAAACAATCGGATAAACTTTTGATCGAAAATTATATTAGAGTTAAAACAAATTTGAGAGAATTACAAAAAAAAACTAAATTGTATCTGTATATCAATTTAACTCTGGTTTTGTTTTTTAAATATCTGAACATTTTGAAAATGAGTGAAAAAAAAGTATGTCCCTCAGGGAATGAAGGATATGTGCATAGGTGTTTTACCAAAAACAAGTAAGAGTGCTCTAGTCGGGAGCACCCGAAGAGGAGATAGGAGGAGGAGGAGGAGGAACCTAGCTGCGAGCTTTGCAATCATAATTAAATACACAAGATTACCATCTCCTTAATTCTTTAAGATTGAACCGGTATATACCTTAATGATGTGTAAATTGAAGTGTTATCGTAATGAATCCAATTATCCTTTTGAAGGTCCCCCGCAAATTACATAAGTTCACTTTCCAGCAAATGTATATACATATATTTCAGCATACGTTTTAGTTGGAATAACACATAGCCTAGACCTTCCAGCATATTCAAACGCAGCACAAATCATTAGTGATCCGCCACTCTCCTTTGTGCGATCTTTAGAAAAGGTTATTGGTAATTTGTCTAAAAAAACTGTATATCTATAGCTAATAAACTGAGAAATATAAATCGATTTAATCGAAATGCCACGCCCCAGAGGACGTATCCAAAACATTTTTGTGGGATCTTTAAAAAAAAAGGGATGTCCAGGAAATACACCGATTTTATCGAAATGCCACGGCCCCAGTGAGTGTAGGCAAATTTTTTTGAAGATCTTTAAAGGTGGTCACCAGTAATCTACTTTCCAAATTTGGGAAGTCTAGCTCCTAAACTGTGGGAGATAAAGGCTTTCGCGATTCGTGCCAGGCGGGTTATGCAGGTCTCAATCTTTGCGAGGTCACCAGTAATCTACATACCAAATTTGGTGACTCTTGTATTCAAATTGTGGGAAATATACACGTGTTACGGATTTGTGCTTTTATGTATATCGATTTTTGCGATTACGAGGGCGGGATTTTTTTGGGTGGGGCCGTTGGGGGGCGTTGACGGAATGTCAATGTCGCAATCTTTGGGACAGGTCATCATCAAACTACATACCAAATTTGGTGACTCTAGCTTTAAAAATGTGGGAACTATTTACTATTTTATCGAATAGCGATTTGAGGTGTTATCGGTAACTAGCATCCAGCAGCCAGCATCCTAGTCGGCGTGGCAAAAAGTTCTTAACACTTTGGTTGAAGCAGATAACTACAAGTATATATTCCAAGTTTCAAGTCTCTAGCTTCAATAGCGCCGAAAAAAGTTACGTTCATCCGGACAGACGGATGGACCGCACGACGGACATAGCACAACCCCAATATACTAGTTTAACTTCGTGAGCGAGTATAAAAACCATATTGGGGAATGCATTCGTCCAAAATTTATACTTTTCAGCACATGCTAAGTGAACCCTTACTTCTCGTGGAAGTAGTTTTGGTAGAGGCTCATGGGAGGTATTTATTATTATTATTATCAAGTAAAATTGGATGAAGTTGTCTACATTATATGTCTTTTTAAACTGCTAAACGCCGCATCACCCGTTTGCACCGTTTGTCGATGTTATCTGGGTTTTTAAAAGATTTCGCGTTTATTTTTGGATGTCCATTGAGGCTATGTCTACAATTTTACCTCGATTTTTCCTCTTTCAAACCCATTATTAAGACGCGCTCTGGCAAAAATCACCTTTTGTATAACATTCCACGGTAAAAATGCGTCCACTTGTTTACTTACGTTTTTTTATTTTAATTTTATTTTTTAGTTAAAACAAAATGAAAATTTTGTGTAATTTTTTTGTTTCTATTTATTAGTAGTATAATTAAAACATCTATGCACATATACTTCTTCTATGCATTTACCGCGAGGTATTATGATTTATGCAAATATATGGAACAGACTGTACGTGGCAGTCCAGCCCGTCTGTATGCCTCTCCGTTTGTCTGTATAAACGCGCTGATCGCAAAAGCTAGAAGTGACTTCAAATTTAAATAGACGTCTTTCTTTCGCACGCTTAAATTAAGTTTGTTTGAAATTATTGATATCTCCCCGTCTCTTCAAATTCAATAAATTTCGAGTTTCACACCACGTTTTTTAAGCATATCTCGGAGGTCTTCCCACAAAAAGAAAATACGCAATTTAAGAGGTATTTCTTAATCATGAGATATGCCATATTTACCATGTGTTTTGTGTGAGTATGAATATCTCCGTGGGGCCTTGTCGACTAGAGAACTCTTAGTAGTTTCTTTTTTTTTAAGTTTTTAAAGAAAAAAAATGTATTTATCGATGTATGCCTAGTGAATGTTAATCTACCCTCATTTCCAACATGAGCTAAATATTTGGCGCGATCTTTAGACTAGGTCATCAGTTGCAAAAATTTTGTAGTTCTATCTTTAAAACTGACGTCGATATATAGATATTCGCGATTTGACACGCTCCCACTCGGGTAGACACGAGTATATATTCCAAGATTCAAGTCACTAGCTTCAATAGCGGCGAAAAAATTGCGTAGACGGATGGACAGCAATATAGACATTGCAGAAACCCAATATACATTTTTTTCACTTCGTGAACGAGTGTAACAAGTAAGAATGTTTCAGTTGAGTGTAACCGTTCTCCGTAAAGAGTAAAATAACATCTTTTAGCAGTAGAAAATGTTTTGATTGGGTTTTTTAACAACACATCAGTGACCTTTAAACTATTCCTTTATAAAATGATTTGTGCAATTTGTATAGATGGGACGAAGGAGGTAATCAGTTGCCTGTCCACAAAATTTGGTGACTACCGGCTTTAAAATTGTAGCTCCTAAAAACCTTACCACTATCTGACACGAATATATATGTATATATATATTTCAAGTTACAATTCTCTAGATTCAACACCGACATAAAAATTTGCGCCCATGTGGACAGATGGGCGGGCATTGCATATATTAGATTTATACTATTTTTCACTTTGTGAAGAGTTGTGTTTTCTAGGGCAAAACTATGGCTTAACGATCGGATCACACCGGTTTTGATTCAAAATTATCTGTAAAACAAAACACCATATAAAAAAAAT
Organism: Drosophila colorata; assembly: GCA_035041545.1. NCBI lineage: Eukaryota > Metazoa > Arthropoda > Insecta > Diptera > Drosophilidae > Drosophila > Drosophila colorata. The sequence goes on along the minus strand of JAWNLD010000680.1, from coordinate 1,358,174 downwards.
ATCGTAAGCTGGACATAAAATCATACTTATTAGTTAAACAATTTATTTACTTCCTGTAATTAAAAGCAAGTAAGATGGCTCTAGTCGGGCGTCCCCGACTAGGAGATACCCTGAACCCGGCGGCAAACTATTACATACATTTAAACCTTTTTATACACACACATTCATAAAGTCACACACACACACAAACGCATGCAGCAAGCTGCGCACTGTACACATCGGCCACTATGGAAAATTAATTCTTGAATAACTTATAAACTACGATTATGATCGTTATGAAATTTTCAGTGCTTAATGAGAACATCCAAATCTATGTACAAGCCCAAGCGCAAGTCTGTAGTATTTGATTTGCGTATTTTTTATATGGGGGGCGAATGGGGAAGGTATCCAAAATCAGAAATATTCATAATCTGCGTATTACTTACGAACACATATTAAACCAAATTTGATGGCTCTTATAGTCTGCGAGATATGCCAAGAAAACCAAGTCTAAACATCGATTTTTACCGATAACAATGAAACGGAGCAAGATATCGAGAAAAAAATGATAAGCTTGTACTGCGTATGGATTAGGAGAATCTATAGTCGAAAAGTTTAGATCTCTAGCTTTTGTAGAGATCGCTGCGTTCAGACATACGGACATGGCTAAATCGACTCAGCTCGTGGTCCTGATCAATATATATACTTTATGGGGTCGGAGATGCTTCCTTCTGCCTGTTACATCCATTTCCACAAAACTATTATACCCTTTATACCCATTTTGGGTAATGGGTTCAGGGTAAAATAAGGCATCTGTAAACATACTGCCTTCAAATCTAAGGTCTACCCTAAAGATCGAATGTGTTTATTTATGTATACGTTATATTAATATATTTACTGTAAAAAACCTACTAAAGTGTGTCTGGTGGTCCAATAATTAGGACTTCCCAACGGAATATATCGTTTTCATCAATTAATCCAGCTGAGAAACCTTCAACTGGGTTCTTATTCAGTTCTGAAATAAAGGAATGGTAAGAATTTTGTAATGAAAAAATATATTTATTTTTCAGAAACGGATTAAACTTAAATATCGAAACACTTACAGACCGATTTAGTATTATTTACCATTATCTGAAGAGTAATATCTTATAAAATGATGGTAAGTTTGAGTAAGAGCTAAGGGCAAAAGTTTTTAAATATTTTTTTAAATAGGGGCAATATGATATCCATTCATATTTAAATTAAACTTCTGATCCCTACAAATTTATTATCGATCATATAGTAAACACAGGACTTATTATAAAATAAGTTTCCCATAATGTGGGGCTGTGGGAAGAAGATATACAGTTTATGTCGACATTGCTGACTATCTCTTAGTCAGGTAGCTCTTGAAAATGTGAAAAAGGTATATTGGTTTATGCAAATGTATATATCAGTATTTTTTTATACTATTTTTGTAAAGGCTTACGACGTACAAGGTGTCTTTTAGTCGTATAATCTCGACTATATCACTCTTATTTGTTTATACCCATTGCAAAATGCTTTAACAATAGCACCTAGTAAGTTTTGTTGTCATTGTGGACTTTTTCTAATACCTAGTCTTGATCGTTTTCTATACCCTGAACTCATTGAAAATGGCTAAAAAGAGTATAATGGCTTATTGCAAATTCATGTAACTGGCAGAAAAAAAGACCCCATAAAGCATATATATTCTTGATCAGGATCAACAGGCGAGTCGATCTAGCCATGTCCGTATGTCTGTCTGTCCGTTCGTCCGTATGTATAAACGCGTCGATCTCGGAAATTAAAAGAGCTAGAGAATTCAAATTAAATATAGACTCGTCCATGGCACGCGCAGTTCAAGTTTATTTCAAATGATCGAAAGCCCACACCGTTTTCCTAAAATCGATAAAAATCTAACACAACCTCTAATTATTTAAGCTTATTTCGCGTGTTTTGAGAGCTAGGGACACCAGATTTGGTTGAAATGAATAATCTAATATACTATAGCACTAAGAGAACCTGTTTCAACAAGATCGGTTAAGAAACACAGACAAGCACCTGCATAAGAGCTAGAGTGTTGAAGTTTTTTTTTTAAGTTCGTGTATAGCATACTTATTGATAACCCGTCCAGTTTTCTTACTATCGATATGTATAAATTTTTTTTACCATGTTTTTTGAGCATGTCTTAGAAACTGTAAAAGCTAGAGCAGATAATCAATATTTTGGATACCATCCGCCACTCGCCCGAAATATGAAAAAAATCACAGTACAATTCAAGTACTACAGCCTTATGTAACAACAGATCGCATCTGGGTTCAGGGTATCACCTAGTCGGGCGCTCCCGACTAGAGCACTCTTACTTGTTTGTATATTTGAGTGCATTAATATTTAACAATTAAAAACAAGTAGGAGTGCTTTAGTCGGAAGGAGACAAGGAGATACCCTGAACCAAAGACAATATAAATACTAAGATTAGTAACGCCGAACAACGAAATGCAACAAGGCACCTTGATTTTCGACACAATTGAGATCCAAAACGTAATCGGTACCCTTGCGCTGTCACAAGAAGAGCGTAAAATGCTTAACATAGACCGCGCTCGGTTCGGCAAATGTTTTGCTGTCTTTGGCTGGCGGAAAAATAGTTTTGTCAGATTTATTTCGCCGACCGCGAAATTCCTTAATTTATATTTACATACATATGTTCTCTTTACAGAGGTATTGCCGGTAAAATCCTAATCACTTAAATGGATTGCAATATTTAAAAATAATTATTTAATTATTAAAATGGTTTTAGCAGATGCAGATTTTCTACCGACCCAACTTCATTAAGAAATGTATGTTAGTATAAATGTAGGATAGATCGCGGTCGGCGCAAGAAAACTAACCAAATTCGTTTTTCGGCAGCCAAAGTCAATGCTGTGCATACTAACACATACATACATATTGTGGTGTACTTATGCTTGCATAATTCACACACTAGGGCGTAGCAGGTATCTTGGTTATAGGAGACAAGATGTAGTTAAACAAATTTTTTTATTGTGCGAATGTACATAAATTAAAATGCTATATGAAGACAAAAAAAAAGTATATTTATATACTAAAAGTCTGTGTTCTATGGGGGGCAACAGCCGTCCCCTCTGCCCTACTGAGGCTACGCCTATGTTTATATATACAAAGCTCGCTCGCCATTAGCTGAGACGAGCGATTCTCTCTGGCATGCACCGGCACCGACCAGCTTTGCTGAAGGCATCCAGGCGACTGATTTCGTTGCTCGTGTCAGCAGCAGAGCGCAACGACCCGAGCAATTTGATCATGTGGCTTTTGGAGAGCAAAAAGCCACTCGGCTGCCGTGGCATTTTCGTCTTGCATTCAAATGTATGCGCGTTACTCATCTTAGTATTTATATTGTCTTTGCCTGAACTCATCTGTGAGCAGTCGTTACATACATTTGAACCCCGTTACATAAATAAATACAAAATCACACACACACAAACACACGTTGCAAGCTGCGCTATAGAATGTGAATTCGTGAAGAACTTCTTAACAAAGAGTATCGTTATGATCTTTATGAAATTTGCAGAACTTAAAAAGAGCAGTCAAAACTATGTATTAACCAAAGTGCAACTGTGTAGTGCTTGATTTGTGTTTTTATACTCGTTCACGAAGTAAAACTAGCATATTGGGTTTGTGCAATATCCATCTTGCAGTTCGTCCGTCTGGCTGTCTGTCCGCCTGTTTGTATGCACGCAATATTTTTCGCCGCTATTAAAGCTAGAGACTTGAAACTTGGAATATACTCGTGGAATATACTCGCAACAGATAAAGTGTGAAGATCTTTCGGCTACGCGCACGCACTGGGGGTGTGGCAATTCTATTCATTAATATCTCAGTAAATGTCGCCAATTAGCGGTTTAATTTAGGAACCACCCAAGCGCAGCGGACTTGGTGTGAACTTTTCTAAGAATTATTTCTATAGCGACATGAAACCTAACCAGATCTACGAATCGGCTAGTGATGCTGACCAAGAATATATATACTTTATTATACTTTTGATGACATTGATAGACTTTCAAAAGCGCACGGTAAAGTTTTCAATTTCATAGTGTTTCGGCGATGATAGAAAATAAGTAATGCAAAAGAAAACTAAGACATATAATATAGTCTGTTTAAAGCGCACTGTAAAAGTTTCCAGTTTCATACCCGTAGCCCCAAAACTAACTAATTGCATTGAATACATATTTTAACAGGATAGTAAGTTAAACAGCAAAATCAGCTCCTGCATGAATAAACAAGTCAGAGTGCTCTAGTCGGCAGCGCCCGACTGGGTGATACCCTGAACTCAGAAGCGATCCAAGGCTGTAGAACTTAAATTGTACTGTGATTTTCTTCATATTTCGGGCGAGTGGGAGGTGGTATATGGAGGTGCATATATATATGCATATTCTTTACGAGAACAAACTAAACTAAATTTGGTGGCTATATCGATAGTAAGACAACTGGACGGGTTATCGATAATTCGTATCTGCGTATGCTATACACGAACTTAAAAAACAAAACTTGAACTCTCTTATTATTCTGTGCTTGCTGTCAAAAGCATTCTCAGATTTGTGAAATTTTACCTCAGATTTTCATTAATAACTTCTGCATTTCTTAACCACTCTTTTTGCAACAGACTCTCTTAGTGCTATAGTACATTACAATATTCATGTCAACGAAATCTGATGTCCCTAGCTCTCAAAATACGCGAAATAAGCTACACAAAATTTGAGGTTGTGTTAGATTTTTATCGATTTTAGGAAAACTGTGTGGGTTATCTATCATTTGAAATAAACTTGATCCGCGAGTGCCATGGACAAATCTATATTCGAAAAGTTGAAGTCTCTAGCTTTTTTAATTTCCGAGATCGACGCGTTTATACATACGGACGAACGGACAGACAGACAGACGGACATGGCTAGATCGACTCGCCTGTTGATCCTGATCAAGAATATATATACTTTATGGGGTCGGAGATGCTTCCTTCTGCCAGTTACATAAAATTGCAATAAACCATTATACCCTTTATGGCCATTTTCAATGCGTTCAGGGTATACAAAAAAGCGGCAGAATTTAGTACAACAATGAATGAAATGAATTTAAATGTATATGTTTTGTTTTCTTTTTCGTTACTCATTACATTTGAAATTAAAGCAAATTAAATATTATTTAGAAAAGTGTAAATATGTTGGTGCAGCTATAATTATCTCAAAAATAATGACTAACAAAATTTGCGCAAAGCAAAATATACATCGTGTACGATTTTAAAGTAATTAGGACTAGTATACTATAAAATCGCTAAAAGCCTAAAGTTTCAAAATATAACACGTATGTATGTCTATGTATGTATGAGTGCTCAGAAATCTGCTGGTGTGTGCTGCCATATGACTTGTCAAATTAAACGTACTCTTTATTAACTTCTGTGTTTCTTAACCGACCTTGTTAAAATGTTTCAGTAAATTCTGTTTGCCCCATAGGTTTGTGTGTGCGTCAAGCGGGCCGATTGTCGGGTTGCATTTTGATTTTAGCTGTTTACATTTAGCAGTTCTAATATATAGGTATTTTTTGTGCTTTTTATTGGTTTGAAATGAGCAACGGATGAGTTTTATTTGGGCGTGGAGGTATTGCCAAGTGAGGTAAAAGTGAAAATCGACAGGTTTGTTGTTTTATTATTTAGAATCATAAATAATATTTATAAATTTCCATTTAATATAACTTATATTTAAATTGCAGACAGATGCAGTTCATACGTGGATGACGACATGGCTGACGATCTGCTGTCAACAGACATGGAAGCAAGCCGCTCCTTTTACCAATGTATGTTGCTTTATTGACCCACATATCGCTACCAGCACCAGCCAACAACGACGCAATAAAAGTGTTTGACATTGATGTGCCAAGATGCAGCTGAGAGAGGTGCATCAAACAGCAAGTGCCTCGGCATCATTGATGTCGGACGGCAGAAAGCAGGTCCACGGTTGATCTTTCACTTTAATATTACTCATAAAATCAATTTTTTTTTTTTTACAATTTTAATTTACGCCGACACGCAGCGTTAAAAGCGATCAGTTGTTTACTAACTGTTTACTTAACACTATGCTAGAAAAACGCAAGACAAAGTCTGACCTAGGATAACAGCTATGTTAATAACTTTAAGTATTATAAATATGTATATTTATGTATGTGTATATTTACTTGACAGAGAATGCGAATATTAAAAAATAATAATTTTAACTTCATTTTATACTGCAGCACCACACTTTAAAATCTCTTAAAAATATCTTTCAAACAACTTTCTGCTGTGGTTTGGAAATTGTGGAAGTGTAAATATTAGCGGCTTGTTGCGGTTTCCCGCCAAAAATCGTAGAACAAAAGTTTCTTGGTTCATGATAGGGAATAAGACGACAAAGTTTCGATTTTCTAATCCGATATAAAAAATCGATGTTCATTTGCAATTAACATCGGTAGTTTAAACTAGAGAGAGAGAGAACTAGAAACATTATATATATATATATATATATATATATATATATATATATATATAACATTTTTGGAGTTGATGGGTCGGTGGGGTCTTTCAGAAATTCTTTCAGGAATACCAAAAATTTCGAAGTTTCGAATACGCGTCGAATGGTACGTAACATTTTTAAATCCTTTTTTTTTTGTATTTCCGAAAATTATATGTTCATTTCGGTATAATTTTACGCGTATGATAACGTTGAGATAGCTTTATGGAACTTAGTGGGCTTGTTCCCTTTCATGAACCAAGAAACTTTTGTTCTACGACTTTTGGAAAACTCGCTGGAAAGCGCTGAAATCCGCTTAAATTGACCCCTACAGTTTCCAAACCATAAAAGATAGAAGTATGTTCAATATATTGTTTGAAAGGAATTTTTAAGAGTTTTTATGCGTTTTGTTGTTATTTCCGCAGGGAATAAACATGTGGTGAAAAGTTTTTAATTGCACAATTTGATCATTTAAAAGAAAACGGCGCCATCAATTTAGATAAATGTTTAATATGTTGTAGGTATTTCCGCAACTTTTGGTACATGCCACATATTTGGGATAATTCGTTTTTGCAAGATATTCCTTTTTTAGTGTACATATCCCAAAATCTTAAATTAGACACTCATACGTTCACGTTGGAAAAATAACCAGGGTTGCCAGTCAGCTTTTGTTTTTTGTATTTGTTTTTTAATAATAATAAGTTTAAATTAATTGAGCTGTTTCTTTGTGCATAACTGTATTTACGGATGGCGTCAACTGATTTTGATTCACCTTAAAAAAAATTTAGATTAGTTGACGGAATGGATTTTGATTTTGATTCTGTTTTAAATTTGAGGCGAAATTTATTTGAGCTGTGCCGCAAAACGTAAACAAACATTCCAATGGTTTCGTATGGAACAGCTGATTGTATACTATGTTTACCAAAAGTTGAAATCAAATAAGAATTTAATCAAAATCAGTTGACGGAATTATAAATTATAAATTCTTAGTAAGAATTGTGAAAAATACATGTTAATGTACTATGTGTTCTGGTTTTTATACCTTAAATGGTTTTGTGCAAATGAGTGTAACAGACAGAAGGAGGCATCTCCGACACCATAAAGTATATATTCTTCATCAGGATCAACAGACGAGTCGTTCGAGCCGACCTCTAATTTTTTAAGCTTATTTCGTAGATTATGAGACCTAGAGACAAAATTTGGTTCGAATGAATATTTATATGTACGATGGCACATGAAGAATCAATTGCATTAAGATTAATCAAAATCGGTTAAGAAACCCAGAAGTTACTAAAGAAACCATATGGTCAAATTTGACAATCCAATTGGCACATGGCAGCAAGTGCTGCAATAAGAGCTAGGGGTTAATGTTTGGTTTTTTAAGTGCGTGTATACCATATCCGGTATATTTATCCGGTTTTTGAGCATATCTCAGAAAGTAGTGTGTTCTTGTAAAGGACACGAAGATTATGGATATTTAGGATTTTGAATACCTCCCCCATCTTCCCCCAGTCATGCACATTCATATGCGTGAGCTCTTTTTCGAATTCTCAAGCGATTGTTTGTGCATGTGTATTACTACTCTCAGATTTGGACAGAGGCAATCAAACTGATGCTGTAGCTTGGAGGTAGAGATGTTGCCTGTTTTTGCATCTTCGCCCATTAATAGAAAAAACATTTGTAATTGCAAATACAGCCACAATTCTTACTACTTACGCTGCTCGTTAACATATAAATATACTATAGTACAATAAGAATAAATTAAAACACATTTCACGAAAATCGATTAAGAAACACAGAAGTTATTTAAGAACATGTATTTGTACATTGGCAAACCACGTGGTGGCTAGCTCCAAGCGCAGACGTTTTCTGCATGCGTGTGCACACATATAGCTGAGAAAAAAAAATAGCACCACCTCCAGAAGTAATGTTTTCAAAGGCGTCCTAACTACATTTGTAAGTTTAAGAGACTTAGGAATACATTTTTAGAACTCAAAGACTCTAAAAAAAGAAGAAAATAACAAACATTCATAATTTTATTTAACGTTTTTAACTTACTTAAGGAAATGTAAGAAAAAACACAAAAAAATGTCGAACAAAATAATAGCACCACTTTTCAAAATTCCACGGAAAATGATAAAAATGAAGAATAAGTAACAACTTCATTACTTAAAGATATTTTTCTATTAAAGACAAGATTTTTCTATAAATTTAATGTATTTTAACGTTGCCTTAAGTGGCAATACGGCTGTGTAACATCTTAGCATCGATTTAACTAAGTCATGGCATCGTTTTATTGGACTTTTGCTCCAGGATTCCTGAATGGCGTCCCAAAGTGATGTATTGCTGATAGGTTTTGAAGTAGTAACTACCCTTTTGATATCAGCCCCTAGCTTTTCGATGGGATTGAGGTCTGGAGACTGCAGAGGCTACTCCAAATAGTTACCCAAATTTTGTCGAACCATTCCTTTGTTTTCTTCCTGATGTTCTTGAGGGCATTGTCTTGTTCGAAGACACATAATAGTAGCATCTCATATTCTGCGTAGAGTAGCATCACTCTATCCAAGATATTGACGCAAGCGTGTTGTTCCATTATGGGTTTTACCCAATGTATTGGACCTACTCCATAATAAGAAAAATACTCACATACCATTATGCTTGGCTTTCCATGTTTAATGGTTATGTAGTGTATTTTGGATTGTTTTTGGAGTTTTGAGGACACAGAACGTACGAACCAGATCCTTTTCCACCAAAAAAAACCAACTTTACACTCATCTGTTTATTAAAAATTCCTCCATTTCTGGGCTGGTCAGTTTAGATGTTTATTTGCGAACTTCATGTGCTTGACAATATGTATCGCGTTTAAAAAGTTGACCTTACTTTGGCTGCAGGCTTTTGAATTATGTTGTTTGATACATGTAGGAGCTGCTGGGCTCAGTAGCAACATTAAAAGGATCCTTTGTGCTCGCGAGGATCAATTTTTTGACGTGAAGCTGGGTCAGGGCTTGTTTTCAATCACGTGTTTCAGCGTTATCTTTATGATTTACGGCGTTTTGTATCATTTTATTTGAAAAAACAACCAATCGCTCAACTTTTCTATAAGATTTTCCATCCAATATTTTTTGATTACTTCGCGCTTTTCCGCACTGCTATACTTTCAAAACCCATTGCATTGAAAATTTTGGATTTATTTGAGATTTGATGATTGAAATAATAAAATCAAAGTCAAATCTATTAAATAAGTGCTTTTTGTCCAAGTAACTCTGCGAAACATAACGGTTTTTATAAAGAAAGTGTAAGTGGTGCTATTATTTTGTTCGACCATTTTCCGACATTTTCTCTTAAAAATGCCAAAATATCAAAATTTATAACCATTACAAGCGCAGCATTAATTTTTTCGTAGAGGAGTGGTGCTATTATTTTTTTCGCAACTGTTTTTAACGTCTTTTTCGAATTCTAAAGCGCTTGTTTGTGCACGTGTGTTCTTAGATCAGATTTTGACAGTGACAAATGTTGTAGCACAGACATGCTGCTGTAGCTCGATCGTAGAAGTGTTGCCTATCAGAAGCGAGTTCAAATCTCGCTGTGTCAACGGAGATTTCCTACTGTTTTTTTTTTCTTTTTTAATTAACAAATTTATTGGTCTAAGTGCAGCTTAATGCTGGGACATCGACGATTTGAAATATTCTGAAGCAACAAAATGGGAAAAAATTGGTATTTGGTATGCACACTCTCAAAAAACTTTCACAGATCAACTGCAACCAACATTTGAAAGATATAGTTTCCTTTTTTGTGAAAATGTCAAGCGAGCGCGAAGCTCCAGCAATAATTTTGTTTATTTTATTTTACTAAGTGCGGCTGTGGAGTCGCGTGTAAATAAATGTATATAACGACAGCTCGCCGCTGGACTCAGGGTATCTCCTAGTCGGTCACTCCCGACTAGAGCCATCTTACTTGTTTTGTATTTGTTTTCTGCCAATTTGACAATTAGTTTAAATGTATTGATGTGTTTCTTTGTGCATAACTGTATTTACGGATTACGTCAACTGATTTAGATTCACTTTGAAAAAATTTTTAATTAGTTGATGGAATGGATTTTGATATAGTCAAACATCTATTCTGTTTGAAATTTGGCGCGAGCAGCTGACTTTGATTTAAGGTTGTGCCGCACCTCGTTAACAAACATACATTCCAATGGTTTTTATTACTAATATAAATTTTAATTTTATATGAAAATTTAACCAAAATCAGTTGAACGTTTACGCTCTGGTTTTGTTATTGGCCAAGTTATATGGGATCGACTCCTGATCATGTTAATGGGGTATATTAAGAAATATCAAACAAAAAACTTTTGACAAGTAAAATTTTCAAAAGAAATCCACAAAATATCTGATGTAAAACAAAAACACCTCTACATGAGGTAACAAATTAGAGGCGAAAACACATTCCAGCCCCAATATTTCTGATTTTGTGACGAAGGATATTCTATAAAATATATGATCAATTCCAAATTATAAATAAATATTCGAGATCCTACATAATTTGCGTATGGTGTATAGAATCTCATATTTCGAGTCTCTATATCAACTCTACTCTTGATGCTTGCCAAGAAAATATATGTATGTATATTCATGGTTCGAAGACACATTCTTTTGTCTGTTTCATAAATGTGTACAAGACCATTTTATAAATTTTAACTCATTTTATTAAAACCACCATAATGTTGAAACGCCATTGCTGAAGAGTAATTTCGTGTTATATATACTTTTTGTTTCATTATTTCATTTTTATCATCTGCTGCATACGGAATGACATTTTGCTAAGATTAGTCATGTCTTCATATTATTTTCTTTCTTTCATGTATTTTTCTCTTGGTAGAGTTTCGCTGTCATTTTTAATCTTGAAACCATTCATCTCTCCCCCCAACTTATTAACTACTATATTGTTTTTTGATATGTTAAACAATAAGTAGGAAACCATTTCGTAAAATAGGACTTATTATTTGTAACCACCATTTTAGTAAATTAACTACATTTTGGCTGAAACTGTTGAGTTTTACCTTTAACTCAAAATAAATGGGTATTTTCTTGCTTAGAAAAACATGGAGCCAGTATGCTTATTTAAAATGGATTTATCTTACTGTTTTCAATCGAATTAAAAACAGTACATAACGCTTATATGGCTCACCGCTTATATGAAATAATTGTACATATAAATGGAGAGCTTGATATGTCTGGTGTATTTGATAGAAAATTATATAATAGCACGACTGACACTTTTTCTTATTGATAAAAATAAAATAACATTTAGTGTTGCGATATTTTCTAAAATTTATATTTTTTATATTGCTTTGTATTCCTCCTATACAAAAAAATTAATGCTGCGCTTGTAATGGGTATAGATTTTTCTATTTTTGCATTTTTAAGGGAAAAATTTGAAAAATGGGCGAAAAAAATAATAGCACCACTTACACTTTTTTTTTATAGAAACTGTTATGTTTCGCAGAGTTACTTCGACAAAAAACACCTATTTAATAGATTTGACTTCGATTTTATTATATATTTCAATCATCAAATCTAAAATAAATCCAAAATTTTCAACGCAATGGGTCTTGGAAAACACTGTAGTGCAAAAAGGGAGAAATAATCAAAGTATTTATATTGGATGGAAATCAAATAGAAAAGTTGGGCGATTGGTTGTGTTTTCAAATAAAATGACACAAAAAGCCATAAATTATATACAAAAAGCTGAAACACCGGAATAAAAACGAGCCCTGACCCAGCTTTACGTCAAAAGATTGATCCTCGTGAGCAGAAAGGATACTTTTAAGGCTGCTACTGCGCCAAACTAAGTGTTTAACATAGCTGCGGCAGTGAAAACAGTTCCCACATGTATCAAACAACATAATTCAAAAGCCTGCAGCCAAGAAAAGTCCCCTTTTAAACTCGAAACATATTGCCAAGCACATGAAGTCCGCAAATAAACATTTAACCTGACCAGCCCAGAGGAGGAATATTTTATGGACAGATGAGTGTAAAGTTGGTTTTTTTGGTGGAAAACAATCCAAAATACACTACATAACTATTAAACAAGGAAGGAATGGAGTAGGTCCAATACATTGGGTCAAAACCATAATGGAACAACACGCATGCGTTAATATCTTGGATACAGTGATGCTACCCTAGGCATAATATGAGATGTTGATATTATAGGTCTTCCAACAAGACAATGTCCCCAAGAACATCAGGAAGAAAGCAAAGGAATGGTTCGAAAAAAATTGGGTAACGATTTGAAGGGGCCTCTGCAGTCTCCAGACCTCAATCCCATCGAAAAGCTGGGGGCTGATAGCAAAATGGTAGTTACTGCTTCAAAACCAACCAGCAATACATCACTTTGGGACTCCATTCAGGAATCCTGGGGCAAAAGTCCAATAAAACGATGCCATGACTTGGTTAAATCGATGCTAAGACGTCACACAGCCGTTATTGCCAATTAAGGCAACGTAAAAATATAATAAATTTATAGAAAAATCTTGGCCTTAATAGAAAAATATCTTTAAATAATGAAGTTGTTAATTATTCCTAATTTTTTTCAAATTTCGTGCACATTTGAAAAGAGGTGCTATTTTTTTTCGCCGACTGCTGTGTTTTTTCATACATTTCCTTGAAAACGTTAAATAAAATTATAAATGTTTTTTATTTTCTTCTTTTGTTAGAGTCTTCTACTTCTAAGTTTCTTAAACTTACAAATATAGTTAGGACGCCTTTGAAAACATTACTTCTGAAGGTGGTGCTATTTTTTTTGCAGCTGTATATGCCAATAAATTCCATGCATTTTACTGAGTATGATCCTTATGACATTTTTAGGATTTAACAGGATCATTCAAATATATATACAAACCAAGGAACAAATCTGTAGTACTTGAATTCCGCTTTATTTTTAGTTGGGGCAAATTGTGAAGGTATCCAAAATCTGAAATATTCTTGATCTGCAAATGTTTGACGAGAATATATTCAACCAAATTTGATGGCTCTAGCTCTTAGTTTCGGAGATGTTAAAAAACCTGTTCAAAAAACAGATAAATATCGATAATAAACGGACAATGAAACAATAAAAACTTACTGAAATATTTGCAAAATTACTCAAAATATGAAAAATTCTTCGCCAAATAAAACTTGTTTCCAATTAGCTGTCAAGCACTAATCATGGTTTGCAACGAACTAATCACAATTGCTAAGAAACAATGCACCCAAAGTGGGAAAGTATACCCTTAATTTAAATAGTGGGAGAAGAGAAAAAGCAAAATAATATATCGCTGTCTGCTGGTGTTATTCTGAGTACAAAAAATTCAAAATCAAGATGCTTGTATCCAATGATTTGTCATTTACTTTATGGGGTTGGAGATACCTCCCTTTGCCTTTCTCCAATTGGTTCAGAGTATAACAAACATGTTATGGTAATGTCATTATTTTGACGCTTAGAAGAATTTGGTAGCCTTAGCTTCCGAGCTTGAAGGAAATATAAGCATAACTTTTGTATATCCTATAAGCCAAAATACCAGATGAAAAAAATTATATTCAAAGTACATGTGTACTTTATGTTTAAATATAGGTATACACACTAACATCAGGGACAACCCTTCAAACATGTAGCAAAATACATATTTACAAACAAAAAATTGTGAAATTGAATTTATTGTAATGCGATAATGTTTATTAACAATTTACTTCATTTACATGGATGAATGAAAGTATGCTCTAACATTATCGTAAGTTAAATTAATATATCATATGTATATCACAGGAACATACTGAGATATTTAAAGTTACATACATATGTGTATGTATATACATATTTACGATTATTAGGTTTTAGCTCGAGCGATTAATAAGCATTATAATAATGTATATACATAGCGCAATGATGACTCAGGAAAACCAGCATCCCATTTACCACCGACAATTACAAGAATAAACCAAGGATATGATGTTCAACCCGGCTTCAGACTAGATGTGGTAATGCTTATGTACATAGGTAATAACTATGTATATGTATATGTATATATTCAATAAATTATCAATAAAAAAAAATGTATATGTATATAAATGTGACTACATATATATATATATATATACATACACACATTTAGCGCATTATTAATTGTTAACGAAGTGTTGTCCAATTAAATTAATGTGGCGAGACACAGCATTCTTATGTACATACATGCATACGCACACGCATGCATGTGTACATGTGCGTATGTACAAATACCTGCAAATGGCGCTACCATTCCTGCTGTTCTTCAGTACTTATGTACATAAATACGAACATACGTTCAGAGCTAGACATGTGTAACATACCTGCCAATTGTTTCTTTAACAGCAATGATGATTGAAGTTCAGACATTCTAACTTTGTTTCTGAATTATTTCAATTAAATAATGCACTCTAATGTTACACAATTTAAAAAATTTACTTAATAAGCGCGGCCTATTTTTAACACAATATTATTTTTGTAGATACGAAAGCCAATAATATACTTTTTTCATTCTTTACAGACGAAACAAAGTAATTTACTGAACCTATACGGAGTGAGTAAAGAATCAGAAAAAACTGCCATGAACTAGTTCCGGTGACGGTGAAAATGTTTCACGTTTTTAATGACCAGTTTTCACGCATTACATTCTAGATCTCGTTTTCATTGATTTCACTATAATATTATATTATTATCTATGGAAAGTATTTTAATTATTTTTTTAATACGGGCACATTATATTTTTTAAAATGATCTCCTATAGTATAAGAGTAGGGTCACTTCCCGCTAACATATCAAACATGTGCATTAATGGGTAACAATTATTAATATTAGATACTAAATTAATATAAGACGTGATTGAATTTATTTCGTGGTTTACCGTAAATCAACATCAGATGATCTGGAACAAATCTTAAGCTAACTATTTAATTCTATTACGCAAATGGGCATACTGAAGAATAGTATAAGGAGAAGTGATAAATAATTGGTTTTAAATACAACCAAATTAAGTAATATTTAAGAAAGTAAGCTGAGTTTTTCAGAGCTTGTCCGAAAACTGTTTGTAAAATTGTGGGTGATAGTGATCTTCGAGGTTTACCTGCCCCCAGAGAGCGTGTTCAAAAAACGTTTTCCCTGATATTTAGAGGAGTTCATCAGTTATCTGTCTGCACATTTTGGTGAATATAGCTCTGAGGAGAGAGATATTGGCTTTTTTCTATCGATTTAACTTGCGCCCAGTCGGGGTATCCAAAAAAAATTTAGTTTACCTGACGCGGGTATACACATGCAATATTTCAACATTCAAGTCTCAACCTTCACTAGCGGAGAAAAAATTGTGTTCACACGGGCTGCAAGACGCATATTGCACAAATACAATATGATCTTTTTACTTCGTGAACGAGTATCATAAAACTAAAATTCCATCATATCCACAAAGTACTAAAGATCTGTAAATAAGTTTAATATGCTCCACACTTCCCAAGAATAAAATCGAAGCTGTCGACTCAACTTTAACTAATTTCGACTACGGCAGTAACTTCCTCCCATTCCGCGTGCTCACGGCAAGACACTCAAATTCCAACACCAGCGCTTTAATACATAAGAGTCTGACCAGCACGGTGGGGAAATACAATACCAAATGCATATTCCAATGCTCTTTTAACTATCGATACGTACTCTAACTACGTTACTATTCGATTCTTAATTCGTCCCGCGACAACTAACAAACTTTTTTCGACGCTGTTGAAGCTAGAGATTTGAAACATATATATTAACTGTTATCTGCTTCAGACAAACTGTTAAGATCTTTGTTCCACGCCGACTAGGGTGCTGGCATTTCGATAACATGTCGATACACCTCTAATCGCAATTCGGTAAAAGGTGAATAGTTCCATTTTTAAGGCTAGAGTCACTAAATTTGGTATGTTGATTGCTGTTGACATCCTTTAAAAATTGCGACCTTGATAGGGATATCGTAGTCGGGAGGCCACGCCCATTGAAACGTCCCCAGCGCTCAGGCCCAAAAATTCGAAAATGTCAATATCTCTGACAGTTTTTGAGCTAGAGTCACCATATATTACTTGAACGCTCACTGAAACATCACAAAAAAAATTTCCGGCTTCGCCCCCTCTCGCCCCGTAAGCGTAAAAACCGACCTACCTGAAATCTCCAATCGGCAACACGTGTATACTTCCGAAAATTTTAAAGCTAGAGTCGCCAAATTTGGTATGTAGTTTTGTATGTAAGACCTCCCCCAAAAATGAAGACCTTGATATCCCGGCCACGCTCACTACAACATAACAACACCAAATTTATTAAGAAGTTCTTTTATTACCTCCTCAAAATACAGAGCTGAAAAAAATTCGGTTACGTCCACGTCCACTTCTACCCCCACCAATTACAAAAGTCTAAATTTTTCACAAATTAGCAATAATAATTAAGATCGGTTTCGTCTGTTTTAAGCTGCTGTCAAACAGTGAATGAGTATTATGCAGTCGGTTGCACCCGACGGCAACCTTCTTATTTGTTTTATTTTTTAATGCATAGAGGGCGTGACAAAGGAATCCTAGAAGTAAAAACTTTCCTGATCCTCGATAAACATTGCATTAAAATCGAAATTTTTCGATATTAGGAGAATTATGTTGTTGGGGAATATAGATTTAGTTATGTTTTTTAGGTTTCCGAGATCGGCCCAACCAATCAATTTAGCATGTCGGGTCGGAGATGTGACCTTGATTAAATTGTTCCAGTTGGGTCAAATTAGGGATTTAACATGTAATGTTTTCTTTTCTACAAACGCCAAAATAGTGGTGGTGTCTTTGTAAAAACGTCTTCAACATCAAATATTGGAGTATATATATATATATATATATATATATATATATATATATCTTTATTACTGCGACAAAATAAAGTAATTTAAACTGTGCAGTTAACTCTGCAGTCAATTTGCTTTATCGGCGAACAAGTTTACAGTCCATAAATCGTACACCCGCCTCTCATATTCACTTAGTGGTCTCACAAAAAATAATAATGTACTGTAGTAATAAACAGTATAATCAGCATGTGACCTGTTGTATACTAAATGTATAATGTATAAGTTGCAGAGTGTGACCGTATTTCGGCACTCTCAGCAGCCCTGTTAATCAATAACCGCGAGACAGGCCGATATCGAAGTAATCTTGAATTTACGCCGGCGAACGAGTAAGTCGTATATATATTGTGAAAATTAAGAAAAGTAATAAAATAAAGGCCACGCTACAAATCAGAAGTCGGAGTCGTCTACGGAAGGGAAGTTGCTCAGAGTACTCAAGGTTGACGACGATGGAAAATAGTAGTAGTAGTATTTTATTTTGTAGAAAATACAGCTTAGTACAATATTAAGAATACAACTTAGTTCATACCGCAGTGACTTCCTCCCATTCCGCGTGCTCACGACAAGACACTCAAATTCCAATACGAGCGCTTTTATACATAAAGGTGTGACCAGCACGGTGGGGAAATACAATAGCAAATGCACATTCCAATGCTCTTTCGACTATCGATAAATACTATAACTACTTTACTATTCGATTCTTAATTCGTCCCGCGACATCCCCTCCCCCGTGAAGCAGCTGCTGCTCTCACATCCACCGCAAACTCACTCGGCATCTCTTCTTCGTCATCGAAGGTAACGTGTTGTGCCGCTGGCTGCGGCCAACGGTTGGCTGGCTCTCGCAAAAACGTGGGCCCGTTCAGCCATCGGGACCCTTGGTCGAAATCCACCTTGGATTGTGGCCGTGTTGCGTCATCTGCTGCGTTCTTGGCGGTTGGAACCCATCGCCACTGTGCAGTATCCGTAGACTCCAGAATCTCTGCCACTCGATTGCCGACAAATTGCTTGTATCGTCGGTGCGTACTGCTTTTCCAGTGCAGCACTGTCTTCGAATCTGTCCAGAGCACGATATCGCTGATAGCGATGCTGTGTTCCTGCTGCACAGTAGTCATCAACCTTGTTCCTAGAACGGCAGCTTGCAGTTCTAGTCGAGGAATCGACATGGTTCTCATTGGAGCACATTTCGTCTTGGCACACATGAAACATACTCGTATTCCATCTTCGCTAGTGACCCTCCACTGCGTCAAATGCAGATTGACTTGCATCTACAAATACGTGTAGTTGCGTATCTTCTATTACTCTTGGGCTGAAGTAATAGCGTGGACATCGAAATTTCTCCACGTTGACTATCTCTTGGCGCCACTTCTCGAAGGCGCCGCGGATTCCAACCGGTGTCGACATGATCAAGCTCAGGAACTCCCTCTTGGTGGGGATTCGTTTACCATTCAGCACGTTGCTCGGGACTTTGTGAAACTTCACATTGAATTTGAAGTCATCCGTGGTTGGATGCCAGTACATTCCTAGTATCTTTTCCTCAGCGTCACGCCATCCTCCATCCTTAGCTGCCACATGTTGGCCCAAGGCGTCGATCATGGATGGTGAGCTGGAAGCAAATTGGCACAAGTCGAACCCGGCGTTGGCATGTATTTCTCTCACCCGTGTTGATGAGGCTACTGCTTCCGCTTCCGTCATGAAGCTGTCCACATAGTCGTCCACGTAGTGGTACGCAGTAATTGCTTTCACCGCACGTGGATCCTTGTGTTGGTATTCTAGCGCATTTATGGTCTTCACATAATGCGCTGCACTTGGCGAGCATGGTGCGCCGAACGTCATTACAACCATTTCGTATACGTCTGGATCCCGTTGATCATCTCCGTCTCGCCACAGAAACCGCTGTGCGCATCTGTCCTGTGGCTGTATCAACACCTGATGAAACATCTCCTTGATGTCTCCGCAAACTCTAACTGCGCCTTCCCTAAAGTGGAAAAGCACTGCTGACAGTGGCTTGTGGTGCTGTGGACCCTTCTCCAGTGCTGAATTCAGCGATACGTCGCCCACTTTCGCTGCCGCGTCGAAAACCAGACGAAGTTTCTCTGGTTTGTTTGGATTCACAACTCCAAAATGCGGCAACTCCAAAGCTTGTCGATATTGTTTACATCGACCTCGTGGCGTTCCAAGCGTCGAGCGTATCCATTGGTCACATAGTCGATCATAATTTGCTTATGGGCTTGTGCGAATCGTACATCCCGTTTCATTTTCCTCTCAATACTAATAAGTCTCTTGTGCGCAATGTCATAGCTTCTTGGCAGCGCAATGTTATCACTTCTCCATAGCAGTCCAGTCTGGAAACGCTGCCCCAATCTCACCGTGTTGTTGTCGAGCATCCTTTCGGCCCTGGCGTCGGCGCTGGCTGCTACAAGCTTATCTCCAAATTTTCGATCTCGAAGTAGTCTCTTATCATCTTCTCTACAGCATCTTCCGGCGATACTACTAGATGACATGACATCGGTGGTGGCATTCTCGCATAACCACTAGAGGGACTAAAAACTACCCATCCAAGTTTAGTGGCAGCTGCATATGGTCCTTGCTCAGCAAACCGTCTGGTTTGCATTGGCAATCCTAGGTGCGCATGGTCCAGTCCAATAAGAAGCTTCGGCACCACATTGCTGTGCGGCTCCATTGGCAGACGCGCATTCTTCATAGTTCCTTGAACATCACCTCGACGCAAGCTCTTCTTCGGCAGACTCAAGTATTGAGCTGAATTCATGTTCCTCAAATCGTAAAGTTGACATTTGTCTGTTCCACAAATTTGGAGGTTTACTACAGTGGTGCTTTCTCTGGTTGATTTTCCACCAAACCAGTTGATATTTAGTTGCCGTCGTTCAGTAGACGCGTTTCCTTGGGTCGATACAACTCAAATTCCTTGGTGGTTCCGCTTGGACTGCCCTTGGTGGCGTCCTTCGGCCGGCACTGTCATTCAAATCTGCTGGCTGCGGTGTCCGTCTTACATCTCTAGTGGGATCATCTACTGGCTGTGACGACCTCCTAGAGGAACTCAAAGCTTAGTGCAGTAGGCGATTGGCATTCATTGTCCACACGACAGGACCTGTCCATGTGACCACCTCGCATGCACGAGAAACAAAGCCGATGCTCCTTCACATATCTCAACCTCGTTTATGGGGAAGCTCGGTTGAAATCTTTACAATTCCTGACTCCATGTTGCCCAATTCAATCTTCTGCCTGTAGGCAATTTGGTGACCAGTTCCTCAATTAGGGTGGGGTTTCCCAAATGCTGCTTCCCATTAGGGATTGGCTGTAGAAAGGCTGCAAGATTGCTAATGCGTGTAGCGAACGGTATGATCTTCGTCAAGTGGTGCTCCTGTATATGTTGCACCTCACGTACGCATTGAAGCTGGCTTTGTATGAGCTGTTCCGGTCGCCCATACCTGAAGCGAAGCTGCTCCACGACGGCGTTCACGTTGCTTGGGTGGATAAGCAGAGACTTCACAGTGTCGCGTGATTCATCCTTCAATGCCTTCAGCAATCGCAGGTTATTCCCCAAATCCGTGCAGCCATATGCTGAAGATGTTTCTGTAGATGCGTAGAAGCATATGGGCCAGTCTTCAGGCTGGCCTCCAAACTCAGGAAGATCCGGTAATTTGCGTGTCATCCTCATCGTCGGCGTCATAGACCCACAGACTACAGTTGATGGCGCTGGCACAATGGCCTCCCTAGAGCTCAAGTGCGTTGACGCACATCCAACTGCTGTTTGCCCCGCGCAGTGTGGCCTTGCGTGGCTTGTGGTAAAATAGCAATTTGATGTTGATATTGGCGGCAATATTCCATGTAAAGACGACGCGCACAAATATGACGGCAAATTTCCGCGCAAAGATGTCGACATAATTTCGTTGATTTGAGACGGCAGAATTCCACTCAAACATGTCGGCACAATTCCGTTGGTTTGTAACGGCAATTCTTCACTCAAAGGCAACGGTACATTTCCACTTAATGCTGGCGCCACAATTTCAGTACTTTGCAGCGGTTGATTTGCACTCAATGGCAACGGCAAATTTCCACTCAAAGATGGCGGCAGCAAAATGCTTGGACTACTCACTCCAAAATTGATAGGTCCAACGTGATCACTTGCGGTGCTTGATTCCCCGTTGCACGCTGTAGTTCTTTCTCCAAGGTGGCGATCCTCTGCATTAGACTCGCCACTTTGGAATCGCTTGTGTGCGCTTCTCCAGTCTTGCTACTGGCTTGTTCGCACACTTCCTTCGCACCGTCTTTGCGGTGGTACTCCCAGTGGCTACCTGCACACTCAAACACCGAGACACTGTGCTGGGTGTGTGTCGCGGTTTCAGCTCAGCAGACGCTGTCCGCACCGTAAGCGTCTCCGTTCGCATGGCGGCTTCTGCGGTTGTCGTCTGTTCCATGTCGTTCAATCGGGGGCTTTTTCTGGGTGAATGTTGGGTTGGCATCATCAACTTTCGACCCAGGAAATCTCACAACTCTCTAGCTGGGGTGGAAGCCCTTGGCCTGTGTTGCGTCGTGGTCAGCATCAGCACACACACACTGCAGCTTCAACTGCTGCACCACGTCGGATCTCCAGCGCAAGTTGCCCTTGCAGATTCAATGTTCACATTAACGGCGAATAAGCGAGACGTCGTACATGTGGTATGCGAATAAAAGAAAAACGCCTGTCGTCTAAGAAAGGGAAGTTGCTCAGAATTGATGACGATGGATAGAATTTTATTCTGTAGAAAATACAACTTAGTACAGTATTAAAAATATAACTTAATTCATACCGCAGTGACTTTCTCCCATTCCGCGTGCTCACGACAAGACACTCAAATTCCAATACGAGCGCTTTTATACATAAAGGTGTGACCAGCACGGTGGGGAAATACAATACCAAATGCATATTCCAATGCACTTTTAATTATCGATACATACTCTAACTACGTTACTATTCGATTCTTAATTCGTCCCGCGACAACTAACAAACTTTTTTCGACGCTGTTGAAGCTACAGATTTGAAACATATATATTAACAGTTATCTGCTTCAGACAAACTGTTAAGATCTTTGTTCCACGCCGACTAGGGTGCTGGCATTTAACATTTAACATAACATGTCGATACACCTCAAATCGCAATTCGGTAAAAGGTGAATAGTTCCATTTTTAAAGCTAGAGTCACCAAATTTGGTATGTTGATTGCTGTTGACATCCTTTAAAAATTGCGACCTTGATAGGGATATCGTAGCCGGGAGGCCACGCCCATTGAAACGTCCCCAGCGCTCAGGCCCAAAATTTCGAAAATGTCAATATTTCGGACAGTTTTTGAGCTAGAGTCACCATATATTACTTGAACGCTCATTGAAACATCACAAAAAAAATTTCCGGCCGCGCCCCCTCTCGCCCCGTAAGCGTAAAAACCGACCTACCTGAAATCTCCAATCGGCAACACGTGTATACTTCCGAAAATTTTAAAGCTAGAGTCGCCAAATTTGGTATATATATTGTATGTAAGACCTCCCCCAAAAATGAAGACCTTGATATCCCGGCCACGCTCACTACAACATAACAACACCAAATTTGTTAAGAAGTTCTTTTATTACCTCCTCAAAATAAAGAGCTGAAAAAAATTCGGTTACGTCCACGTCCACTTCTACCTCCACCAATTACAAAAGTCTAAATTTTTCACAAAATAGCAATAATAATTAAGATCGGTTTCGTCTGTTTTAAGCTGCTGTCAAACAGTGAATGAGTATTATGCAGTCGGTTGCACCCGACGGCAACCTTCTTATTTGTTTTATTTTTTAATGCATAGAGGGCGTGACAAAGGAATCCTAGAAGTAAAAACTTTCCTGATCCTCGATAAACATTACATTAAAATCTATATTTTTCGATATTAGGAGAATAATGTTGTTGGAGAATATAGATTTAGTTATGTTTTTTAGGTTTCCGAGATCGGCCCAACCAATCAATTTAGCATGTCGGGTCGGAGATGTGACCATGATTAAATTGTTCCAGTTGGGTCAAATTAGGGATTTAACATGTAATGTTTTCTTTTCTACAAACGCCAAAATAGTGGTGGTGTCTTTGTGAAAACGTCTTCAACATCAAATATTGGAGTATATATATATATATATATATATATATATATATACATATATATATATTTCTCTTTATTAGTGCGACAAAATAAAGTAATTTAAGCTGTGCAGTTACCTCTGCAGTCAATTTGCTTTATCGGCAAACAAGTTTACAGTCCATAAATCGTATACCCGCCTCTCATATTCACTTAGTGGTCTCACAAAAAATAATAATGTACTGTAGTAATAAACAGTATAATCAGTATGTGACCTGTTGTATACTAAATGTATAATGTATAAGTTGCAGAGTGTGACCGTATTTCGGCACTCTCAGCAGCCCTGTTAATCAATAACCGCGAGACAGGCCGATATCGAAGTAATCTTGAATTTACGCCGGTGAACGAGTAAGTCGTATATATATTGTGAAAATTAAGAAAAGTAATAAAATAAAGGCCACACTACAATTCAGAAGTCGGAGTCGTCTACGGAAGGGAAGTTGCTCAGAGTACTCAAGGTTGACGACGATGGAAAATAGTAGTAGTAGTATTTTATTTTGTAGAAAATACAGCTTAGTACAATATTAAGAATACAACTTAGTTCATACCGCAGTGACTTCCTCCCATTCCGCGTGCTCACGACAAGACACTCAAATTCCAATACGAGCGCTTTTATACATAAATACAATAGCAAATGCACATTCCAATGCTCTTTCGACTATCGATAAATACTATAACTACGTTACTATTCGATTCTTAGTTCGTCCCGCGACATCCCCTCCCCCGTAAAGCAGCCGCTGCTCTCACATCCACCGCAAACTCACTCGGCATCTCTTCTTCGTCATCGAAGGTAACGTGTTGTGCCGCTGGCTGCGGCCAACGGTTGGCTGGCTCTCGCAAAAACGTGGGCCCGTTCAGCCATCGGGACCCTTGGTCGAAATCCACCTTGGATTGTGGCCGTGTTGCGTCATCTGCTGCGTTCTTGGCGGTTGGAACCCATCGCCACTGTGCAGTATCCGTAGACTCCAGAATCTCTGCCACTCGATTGCCGACAAATTGCTTGTATCGTCGGTGCGTACTGCTTATCCAGTGCAGCACTGTCTTCGAACTCCCTCTTGGTGGGGATTCGTTGACGTTGCTCGGGACTGTGTGAAACTTCACATTGAATTTGAAGTCATCCGTGGTTGGCTGCCAGTACATTCCTAGTATCTTTTCCTCAGCGTCACGCCATCCGCCATCCTTAGCTGCCACATGTTGGCCCAAGGCGTCGATCACGGATGGTGAGCTGGAAGCAAATTGGCACAAGTCAAACCCGGCGTTGGCATATATTTCTCTCACCCGTCTTGATACGGCTACTGCTTCCGCTTCCGTCATGAAGCTGTCCACATAGTCGTCCACTTAGTGGTACGCAGTAATTGCATTCACCGCACGTGGATCCTTGTGTTGGTATTCTAGCGCATTTATGGTCTTCACATAATGCGCTGCACTTGGCGAGCATGCTGCGCCGAACGTCATCACAACCATTTCGTATACGTCTGGATCCCGTTGATCATCTCCGTCTCGCCACAGAAACCGCTCGAGGAAAACCGCCTCTGATAAGTCTCTTGTGCGCCATGTCATAGCTTCTTGGCAGCACAATGTTATCACTTCTCCATAGCAGTCCAGTTTGGAAACGCTGCCCCAATCTCACCGTGCTGTCCTCGAGCATCCTTTGGGCCTTGGTGTCGGCTCTGGCTGCTACCGGCGGCGCAGGCTTCACTCCAAAATTCTCGATCTCGAAGTAGTCGCTTATCATCTTCTCTACAGCATCTTCTTGCGACAATGCTAGATGATATGACATCGGTGGTGACATTCTCGCATAACCACTAGAGGGACTAAAAACTACCCATCCAAGTTTAGTGGCAGCTGCATATGGTCCTTGCTCAGCAAACCGTCTGGTTTGCATTGGCAATCCTAGGTGCGCATGGTCCAGTCCAATAAGAAGCTTCGGCACCACATTGCTGTGCGGATCCATTGGCAGACGCGCATTCTTCATAGTTCCTTGAACATCACCTCGACGCAAGCTTTGCATCAGCAGACTCAAGTTTTGAACTGAATTCACATTCATCAAATCGTAACGTTGGCATTTTCCTGCCCCACAAATTTGCAGGTTTACCACAGTGGTGCTTTCTCTGGTTGATTTTCCACCAAACCAGTTGATATTTAGTTGTCGTCGTTCAGTCTGCAGGTTCAGTTCGCGTCTCAGTTCATCATCAATCATGGATAAGGACGAGCCCTCATCGAAGAGTGCGTACGTGTTGCGCGTATTTCCTGCACCGAACAATGTTACAGGTAATATGCGAAACAGTAGACGCGTTTCGTTGGGTCGATACAACTCAAATTCCTTGGTGGTGCCGCTTGGACTGCCCTTGGTGGCGTCCTTCGGCTGGCACTGTCATTTAAATCTGCTGGCTGCGGTGTCCGTCTTACATCTCTAGTGGGACGACCTCCTAGAGGAACTAAAAGCTAAGTGCAGTAGGCGATTGGCATTCATTGTCCACACGACAGGACCTGTCCATGTGACCGCCTCGCAGGCACGAGAAACAAAGCCGATGCTCCTTCACATATCTCCATCTCGTTGATGGGGAAGCTCGGTTGAAATCTTTACAATTCCTGACTCCATGTTGCCCATCGCATATTGGGCACTGTTTATGGCAATTCTCATCCTGGCGGTCGGTGCTCACATGCGGCAACCGACGCTTTGGTTCTTTTACCTCGACATCCGAGATCGTGCATACCACGTTCGCAAGTTCAGTCAGCCACCTGCTGAAGTGTTCGACCGTTGGGTAAGTATTCAATGTTGCCGCGAACCTGGCCCATTCCAATCTTCTGCCTGTTGGCAATTTGGTGACCAGTTCCTCAATTAGGGTGGGGTTTCCCAAATGCTGCTCCCCATTAGGAATTGACTGTAGGAAGGCTGCAAGATTGCTCGCGCGTGCAGCGAACGGTATGATCTTCGTCAAGTGGTGCTCCTGTATTTGTTGCACCTCACGTACGCATTGAAGCTGGCTTTGTATGAGCTGTTCCGGTCGCCCATACCTGAAGCGAAGCTGCTCCACGACGGCGTTCACGTTGCTTGGTTGGATAAGCAGAGACTTCACAGTGTCGCGTGATTCATCCTTCAATGCCTTCAGCAATCGCAGGTTATTCTCCAAATCCGTGCAGCCATATGCTGAAGATGGTTCTGTAGATGCGTTGAAGCATATGGGCCAGTCTTCAGGCTGGCCTCCAAACTCAGGAAGATCCGGTAATTTGCGTGTCATCCTCATCGTCGGCGTCATAGACCCACAGACTACAGTTGATGGCGCTGGCACAATGGCCTCCCTTGAGCTCAAGTGCGTTGACACACATCCAACTGCTGTTTGCCCCGCGCAGTGTGGCCTTGCGTGGCTTATGGTCAAATAGCAATTTGATGTTGATGTTGGCGGCAATATTCCATGTAAAGACGACGCACACAAATATGGCGGCAAAGGCAACGGTACATTTCCACTTAATGCTGGCGCCACAATTTCAGTACTTTGCAGCGGTTGATTTCCACTCAATGGCAACGGCAAATTTCCACTCAAAGATGGCGGCATCAAAGTGCTTGGACTACTCACTCCAACATTGATAGGTTCAACGGGATCACTTGCGGTGCTTGCATGATTCCCCGTTGGACGCTGTAGTTCTTTCTCCAAGGTGGCGATCCTCTGCATTAGACTCGCAACTTTGGAATCGCTTGTGTGCGCTTGTGTGCGCTTGTGTGCGATACACCTCAAATCGCAATTCGGTAAAAGGTGAATAGTTCCATTTTTAAAGCTAGAGTCACTAAATTTGGTATGTTGATTGCTGTTGACATCCTTTAAAAATTGCGACCTTGATAGGGATATCGTAGCCGGGAGGCCACGCCCATTGAAACGTCCCCAGTGCTCACGCTCAAAAATTCGAAAATGTCAATATCTCTCACAGTTTTTGAGCTAGAGTCACCATATATTACTTGAACGCTCATTGAAACATCACAAAAAAAGTTTCCTCTCGCCCCGTAAGCGTAAAAACCGACATACCTGAAATCTCCAATCGGTAACACGTGTATACTTCCGAAAATTTTAAAGCTAGAGTCGCCATTTTTCACAAAATAGCCATAATAATTAAGATCGGTTTCGTCTGTTTTAAGCTGCTGTGAAACAGTGAATGAGAATTATGCAGTCGGTTGCACCCGACGGCAACCTTCTTATTTGTTTTATTTTTTAATGCATAGAGGGCGTGACAAAGAAATCCTAGAAGTAAAAACTTTCCTGATCCTCGATAAACATTGCATTAAAATCTATATTTTTCGATATTAGGAGAATAATGTTGTTGGAGAATATAGATTTAGTTATGTTTTTTAGGTTTCCGAGATCGGCCCAACCAATCAATTTAGCATGTCGGGTCGGAGATGTGACCTTGATTAAATTGTTCCAGTTGGGTCAAATTAGGGATTTAACATGTAATGTTTTCTTTTCTACAAACGCCAAAATAGTGGTGGTGTCTTTGTAAAAACGTCTTCAACATCAAATATTGGAGTATATATATATATATATATATATATATATATATATATCTTTATTACTGCGACAAAATAAAGTAATTTAAACTGTGCAGTTAACTCTGCAGTCAATTTGCTTTATCGGCAAACAAGTTTACAGTCCATAAATCGTATACCCGCCTCTCATATTCACTTAGTGGTCTCACAAAAAATAATAATGTACTGTAGTAATAAACAGTATAATCAGTATGTGACCTGTTGTATACTAAATGTATAATGTATAAGTTGCAGAGTGTGACCGTATTTCGGCACTCTCAGCAGCCCTGTTAATCAATAACCGCGAGACAGGCTGATATCGAAGTAATCTTGAATTTACGCCGGTGAACGAGTAAGTCGTATATATATTGTGAAAATTAAGAAAAGTAATAAAGTAAAGGCCACACTACAATTCAGAAGTCGGAGTCGTCTACGGAAGGGAAGTTGCTCAGAGTACTCAAGGTTGACGACGATGGAAAATAGTAGTAGTAGTATTTTATTTTGTAGAAAATACAGCTTAGTACAATATTAAGAATACAACTTAGTTCATACCGCAGTGACTTCCTCCCATTCCGCGTGCTCACGACAAGACACTAAAATTCCAATACGAGCGCTTTTATACATAAAGGTGTGACCAGCACGGTGGGGAAATACAATAGCAAATGCACATTCCGATGCCCTTTCGAATATCGATAAATACTATAACTACGTTACTATTCGATTCTTAGTTCGTCCCGCGACATCCCCTCTCCCTTGAAGCAGCTGCTGCTCTCACATCCACCGCAAACTCACTCGGCATCTCTTCTTCGTCATTGAAGGTAACGTGTTGTGCCGCTGGCTGCGGCCAACGGTTGGCTGGCTCTCGCAAAAACGTGGGCCCGTTCAGCCATCGGGACCCTTGGTCGAAATCCACCTTGGATTGTGGCCGTGTTGCGTCATCTGCTGCGTTCTTGGCGGTTGGAACCCATCGCCACTGTGCAGTATCCGTAGACTCCAGAATCTCTGCCACTCGATTGCCGACAAATTGCTTATATCGTCGGTGCGTACTGCTTATCCAGTGCAGCACTGTCTTCGAATCTGTCCAGAGCACGATATCGCTGATAGCGATGCTGTGTTCATGCTTCACAGTAGTCATCAACTGTGTTCAGCTTGCAGTTCTAGTCGAGGAATCGACATGGTTCTCATTGGAGCACATTTCGTCTTGGCACGCACGAAACATACTCGTATTCCATCCTCGCTAGTGACCCTCCAGTAGGCCACTGCGGCAAATGCAGATTGACTTGCATCTACAAATACGTGTAGTTGCGTATCTCCTATTACTCCTGGGCTGAAGTAATAGCGTGGACATCGAAATTTCTCCACGTTGACTATCTCTTGGCGCCACTTCTCGAAGGCGCCGCTGATTCCATCCGGTAGTGGCTCATCCCACTTAATTTCTCGTCGCCAAATCTCTCTCAGCAGCAATTTGGCGGTAATCATATAACAGGATAAAAATCCCAAAGGATCAAATGTCGACATGATCAAGCTCAGGAACTCCCTCTTGGTGGGGATTCGTTTACCATTCAGCACGTTACTCGGGACTTTGTGAAACTTCACATTGAATTTTAAGTCATCCGTGGTTGGATGCCAGTACATTCCTAGTATCTTTTCCTCAGCGTCACGCCATCCTCCATCCTTAGCTGCCACATGTTGGCCCAAGGCGTCGATCATGGATGGTGAGCTGGAAGCAAATTGGCACAAGTCGAACCCGGCGTTGGCATGTATTTCTCTCACCCGTGTTGATACGGCTACTGCTTCCGCTTCCGTCATGAAGCTGTCCACATAGTCGTCCACGTAGTGGTGCGCAGTAATTGCTTTCACCGCACGTGGATACTTGTGTTGGTATTCTAGCGCATTTATGGTCTACACTTAATGCGCTGCACTTGGCGAGCATGCTGCGCCGAACGTCATCACAACCATTTCCAATACGTCTGGATCCCGTTGATCATCTCCGTCTCGCCACAGAAACCGCTGTGCGCATCTGTCCTGTGGCTGTATCAACACCTGATGAAACATCTCCTTGATGTCTCCGAAAACTCCAACTGCGCCTTTCCTAAAGTGGAAAAGCACGGCTGGCAGTGGCTTGTGGTGCTGTGGACCCTTCCCCAGTGCTGAATTCAGCGATACGTCGCCCACTTTCGCTGCCGCGTCGAAAACCAGACGAAGTTTCTCTGGTTTTTTTGGTTTCACAACTCCAAAATGCGGCAGGTACCAAAGCTTGTCGATATTGTTCACATCGACCTCGTGGCGTTCCAAGCGTCGAGCGTATCCTTTGGTCACATAGTCGTTCATAATTCGCTTATAGGCTTGCGCGAATCGTACATCCCGTTTCATTTTCCTCTTAATACTGATAAGTCTCTTGTGCGCCATGTCATAGCTTCTTGGCAGCACAATGTTATCACTTCTCCATAGTAGTCCAGTTTGGAAACGCTGCCCCAATCTCACCGTGCTGTCCTCGAGCATCCTTTGGGCCTTGGTGTCGGCTCTGGCTGCTACCGGCGGCGCAGGCTTCACTCCAAAATTCTCGATCTCGAAGTAGTCGCTTATCATCTTCTCTACAGCATCTTCTTGCGACAATGCTAGATGATATGACATCGGTGGTGACATTCTCGCATAACCACTAGAGGGACTAAAAACTACCCATCCAAGTTTAGTGGCAGCTGCATATGGTCCTTGCTCAGCAAACCGTCTGGTTTGCATTGGCAATCCTAGGTGTGCATGGTCCAGTCCAATAAGAAGCTTCGGCACCACATTGCTGTGCGAATCCATTGGCAGACGCGCATTCTTCATAGTTCCTTGAACATCACCTCGACGCAAGCTTTGCATCAGCAGACTCAAGTTTTGAACTGAATTCACATTCATCAAATCGTAACGTTGGCATTTTCCTGCCCCACAAATTTGCAGGTTTACCACAGTGGTGCTTTCTCTGGTTGATTTTCCACCAAACCAGTTGATATTTAGTTGTCGTCGTTCAGTCTGCAGGTTCAGTTCGCGTCTCAGTTCATCATCAATCATGGATAAGGACGAGCCCTCATCGAAGAGTGCGTACGTGTTGCGCGTATTTCCTGCACCGAACAATGTTACAGGTAATATGCGAAACAGTAGACGCGTTTCGTTGGGTCGATACAACTCAAATTCCTTGGTGGTGCCGCTTGGACTGCCCTTGGTGGCGTCCTTCGGCTGGCACTGTCATTCAAATCTGCTGGCTGCGGTGTCCGTCTTACATCTCTAGTGGGACGACCTCCTAGAGGAACTAAAAGCTAAGTGCAGTAGGCGATTGACATTCATTGTCCACACGACAGGACCTGTCCATGTGACCACCTCGCAGGCACGAGAAACAAAGCCGATGCTCCTTCACATATCTCAACCTCGTTGATGGGGAAGCTCGGTTGAAATCTTTACAATTCCTGACTCCATGTTGCCCATCGCATATTGGGCACTGTTTATGGCAATTCTCATCCTGGCGGTCGGTGCTCACATGCGGCAACCGACGCTTTGGTTCTTTTACCTCGACATCCGAGATCGTGCATACCACGTTCGCAAGTTCAGTCAGCCACCTGCTGAAGTGTTCGACCGTTGGGTAAGTATTCAATGTTGCCGCGAACCTGGCCCATTCCAATCTTCTGCCTGTTGGCAATTTGGTGACCAGTTCCTCAATTAGGGTGGGGTTTCCCAAATGCTGCTCCCCATTAGGAATTGACTGTAGGAAGGCTGCAAGATTGCTCGCGCGTGCAGCGAACGGTATGATCTTCGTCAAGTGGTGCTCCTGTATATGTTGCACCTCACGTACGCATTGAAGCTGGCTTTGTATGAGCTGTTCCGGTCGCCCATACCTGAAGCGAAGCTGCTCCACGACGGCATTCACGTTGCTTGGGTGGATAAGCAGAGACTTCACAGTGTCGCGTGATTCATCCTTCAATGCCTTCAGCAATCGCAGGTTATTCTCCAAATCCGTGCAGCCATATGCTGAAGATGGTTCTGTAGATGCGTAGAAGCATATGGGCCAGTCTTCAGGCTGGCCTCCAAACTCAGGAAGATCCGGTAATTTGCGTGTCATCCTCATCGTCGGCGTCATAGACCCACAGACTACAGTTGATGGCGCTGGCACAATGGCCTCCCTTGAGCTCAAGTGCGTTGACGCACATCCAACTGCTGTTTGCCCCGCGCAGTGTGGCCTTGCGTGGCTTGTGGTCAAATAGCAATTTGATGTTGATATTGGCGGCAATATTCCATGTAAAGACGACGCGCACAAATATGGAGGCAAATTTCCGCTCAAAGATGTCGACATATTTTCGTTGATTTGAGACGGCAGAATTCCACTCAAACATGTCGGTACAATTCCGTTGGTTTGTAACGACAATTCTTCACTCAAAGGCAACGGTACATTTCCACTTAATGCTGGCGCCACAATTTCAGTACTTTGCAGCGGTTGATTTGCACTCAATGGCAACGGCAAATTTCCACCCAAAGATGGCGGCTGCAAAATGCTTGGACTACTCACTCCAACATTGATAGGTCCAACGGGATCACTTGCGGTGCTTGCATGATTCTCCGTTGGACGCTGTAGTTCTTTCTCCAAGGTGGCGATCCTCTGCATTAGACTCGCCACTTTGGAATCGCTTGTGTGCGCTTCTCCAGTCTTGCTACTGGCTTGTTCGCACACTTCCTTCGCACCGTCTTTGCGGTGGTACTCCCAGTTGCCACCTGCACACTCAAACCTCGAGACACTGTGCTGGGTGTGTGTCGCGGTTGCAGCTCAGCAGACGCTGTCCGCACCGTAGGTGTCTCCGTTCGCATGGCGGCTTCTGCGGTGGTCGTCTGTTCCATGTCGTTCAATCGGGGGCTTTTTCTGAGTGAATGTTGGGTTGGCTTCATCAACTTTCGACCCAGGAAATCTCACAACTCTCTAGCTGGGGTGGAAGCCCTTGGCCTGTGTTGCGTCGTGGTCAGCATCAGCACACACACACTGCAGCTTCAACTGCTGCACCACGTCGGATCTCCAGCGCAAGTTGCCCTTGCAGATTCAATGTTCACATTAACGGCGAATAAGCGAGACGTCGTACATGTGGTATGCGAATAAAAGAAAAACGCCTGTCGTCTAAGGAAGGGAAGTTGTTCAGAATACTCAAGGTTGATGACGATGGATAGAATTTTATTCTGTAGAAAATACAACTTAGTACAGTATTAAAAATATAACTTAATTCATACCGCAGTGACTTTCTCCCATTCCGCGTGCTCACGACAAGACACTCAAATTCCAATACGAGCGCTTTTATACATAAAGGTGTGACCAGCACGGTGGGGAAATACAATACCAAATGCATATTCCAATGTACTTTCGACTATCGATAAACACTTTAACTACGTTACTATTCGATTCTTAATTCGTCCCGCGACATCCCCTCCCCCGTGAAGCAGCTGCTGCTCTCATAGCCAATTTGGAGACGGGACGCATTATCACTCGGTCGCGGTTGCGATCAGTAACGCGTACACTAGCACTTCGGGGTACTCCATCGACTCCAGTGTAGAATTCTTCTACGATGCCCTTTCGCCACTCCCTGCGTGGCGTAGCTGGGTCGCATATGAATAGGCAGATACTCTTGCACCCATCTCTTCCAAATCGATCTCTCATCAGGCGCGCTATTCGCCACTGCTTCCTCGTAGCGCATCTCTCGGGCACCTGTCCATCGATGCTGGGCATATCCGGCAAGTTTGCTGCTCCTTTCAGCAAATCGTTCGGCGTCAGAGGAGCTTCCTGGTCCACTGCAACTGGCAAATGAGTAAGAGGACGAGAATTCACAACATTTTCTGCTTCTATCAGGAAACTCTGCAAAACATGCTCCTTAGGCGCCATCTCCGTTAGTGTGTGTCGCAGGACTCGCTTGACACACTGCACCATTCTCTCCCATACTCCGCCTTCGGACGGATTCGCTGGGCAGTTGAAGAGCCATTCGATCCCTTTGGTCGACAGCTCATACTGAACCTTCTCTGGCTCGAAAACTTCAGTGAACTTCTTGGCCTCTCGGTCGGCCCCAATGAAGTTCTTTCCATTGTCGCTGCGCAGTCTAACTACTGGCCCGCGTCGACATAGAAAATTTCTCATAGCAATTATGCACGAGTCGGTCGACTAGTCATGAGCCATTCGATCCCTTTGTTCGATAGCTCATACTGAACCTTCTCTGGCTCGAAAACTTCAGTGAACTTCTGGACCTCTCGGTCGGCCCCAATGAAGTTCTTTCCATTGTCGCTGCGCAGTCTAACTACTGGCCCGCGTCGACATAGAAAATTTCTCATAGCAATTATGCACGAGTCGGTCGACTAGTCATGCGCCAACTTTAAATGAATCGCCCTTGTCGTCAAACATGTAAACAAGGCGACCCATTGCTTTTTCTTACGGCGTCCAGCCGTCACAAGCAGTGGTCCGATATAATCCAGTCCAGTATATTTAAATGGCCATCCATTGGCTTCCAAG
Source organism: Drosophila colorata (assembly GCA_035041545.1). NCBI lineage: Eukaryota > Metazoa > Arthropoda > Insecta > Diptera > Drosophilidae > Drosophila > Drosophila colorata. Next base: position 1,323,557 of record JAWNLD010000680.1, on the reverse strand, counting down.
CGGTCCTCAGGCAATTGGTTTGAATCTCGCTTATAGTTGCATCCAGAGTTTAATGCTTCATCTTCACATGGTAATGGTGCACCACTAGCTTGGATAATGGATGCCGGTGCGATAGTATAACCGGCCGTCTTGCGCTATATGGCATGCAAAGAGCTGCGTCCACTCGACCATAAGCTCGCAAGATTCCATATTCATCCAGATAGGGTGCGAATCCTCGTATGTCGCTTCGTGCAACGACTGTCTTTTTGTTATACGCGGTCCGCATTTCATCCGGGAATGCCTCACATTGTGATCGTCGAATTAACAAGTACTCCGCGTCATCACATTCAACAGCTGTGAGGCCGTAACATTGCTCCCACTGTCCACGGCACCGTCGTATGAATCTCTGTACCCAGGCAGTGGTTCTCAACAATCGGTTGTAGCTCGAAAATCTCTGAAATGAAAGACAAAAGTTGTTTGCAGCGACCACCGCAAACTCACTCGGCATCTCTTCTTCGTCATCGAAGGTAACGTGTTGTGCCGCTGGCTGCGGCCAACGGTTGGCTGGCTCTCGCAAAAACGTGGGCCCGTTCAGCCATCGGGACCCTTGGTCGAAATCCACCTTAGATTGTGGCCGTGTTGCGTCATCTGCTACGTTCTTGGCGGTTGGAACCCATCGCCACTGTGCAGTATCCGTAGACTCCAGAATCTCTGCCACTTGATTGCCGACAAATTGCTTGTATCGTCGGTGCGTACTGCTTATCCAGTGCAGCACTGTCTTCGAATCTGTCCAGAGTACGATATCGCTGATAGCGATGCTGTGTTCCTGCTTCACAGTAGTCATCAACCTTGTTCCTAGAACGGCAGCTTGCAGTTCTAGTCGAGGAATCGACATGGTTCTCATTGGATCACATTTCGTCTTGGCACGCACGAAACATACTCGTATTCCATCCTCGCTAGTGACCCTCCAGTGGGCCACTGCGGCAAATGCAGATTGACTTGCATCTACAAATACGTGTAGTTGCGTATCTTCTATTACTCCTGGGCTGAAGTAATAGCGTGAACATCGAAATTTCTCCACGTTGACTATCTCTTGGCGCCACTTCTCGAAGGCGCCGCTGATTCCATCCGGTAGTGGCTCATCCCACTTAATTTCTCGTCGCCAAATCTCTCTCAGCAGCAATTTGGCGGTAATCATATAACAGGATAAAAATCCCAAAGGATCAAATGTCGACATGATCAAGCTCAGGAACTCCCTCTTGGTGGGGATTCGTTTACCATTCAGCACGTTACTCGGGACTTTGTGAAACTTCACATTGAATTTGAAGTCATCCGTGGCTGGCTGCCAGTACATTCCTAGTATCTTTTCCTCAGCGTCACGCCATCCGACATCCTTAGCTGCCACATGTTGGCCCAAGGCGTCGATCACGGATGGTGAGCTGGAAGCAAATTGGCACAAGTCGAACCCGGCGTTGGCATATATTTCTCTCACCCGTGTTGATACGGCTACTGCTTCCGCTTCCGTCATGAAGCTGTCCACATAGTCGTCCACTTAGTGGTACGCAGTAATTGCTTTCAACGCACGTGGATCCTTGTGTTGGTATTCTAGCGCATTTATGGTCTTCACTTAATGCGCTGCACTTGGCGAGCATGCTGCGCCGAACGTCATCACAACCATTTCGTATACGTCTGGATCCCGTTGATCATCTCCGTCTCGCCACAGAAACCGCTGTGCGCATCTGTCCTGTGGCTGTATCAACACCTGATGAAACATCTCCTTGATGTCTCCGAAAACTCCAACTGCGCCTTTCCTAAAGTGGAAAAGCACGGCTGGCAGTGGCTTGTGGTGCTGTGGACCCTTCTCCAGTGCTGAATTCAGCGATACGTCGCCCACTTTCGCTGCCGCGTCGAAAACCAGACGAAGTTTCTCTGGTTTGTTTGAATTCACAACTCCAAAATGCGGCAGGTACCAAAGCTTGTCGATATTGTTCACATCGACCTCGTGGCGTTCCAAGCGTCACATAGTCGTACGAATCGTACATCCCGTTTCATTTTCCTCTTAATACTGATAAGTCTCTTGTGCGCCATGTCATAGCTTCTTGGCAGCACAACGTTATCACTTCTCCATAGCAGTCCCAATCTCACCGTGCTGTCCTCGAGCATCCTTTGGGCCTTGGTGTCGGCTCTGGCTGCTACCGGGTGCGCAGGCTTCACTCCAAAATTCTCGATCTCGATGTAGTCGCTTATCATCTTCTCTACAGCATCTTATTGCGACACTGCTACATGACATGACATCGGTGGTGGCATTCTCGCATAACCACTAGAGGGACTAAAAACTACCCATCCAAGTTTAGTGGCAGCTGCATATGGCCCTGCTCAGCAAACCGTCTGGTTTGCATTGGCAATCCTAGGTGCGCATGGTCCAGTCCAATAAGAAGCTTCGGCACCACATTGCTGTGCGGCTCCATTGGCAGACGCGCATTCTTCATAGTTCCTTGAACATCACCTCGACGCAAGCTTTGCATCAGCAGACTCAAGTTTTGAACTGAATTCACATTCATCAAATCGTAACGTTGGCATTTTCCTGCCCCACAAATTTGCAGGTTTACCACAGTGGTGATTTCTCTGGTTGATTTTCCACCAAACCAGTTGATATTTAGTTGTCGTCGTTCAGTCTGCAGGTTCAGTTCGCGTCTCAGTTCATCATCAATCATGGATAAGGACGAGCCCTCATCGAAGAGTGCGTACGTGTTGCGCGTATTTCCTGCACCGAACAATGTTACAGGTAATATGCGAAACAGTAGACGCGTTTCCTTGGATCGATACAACTCAAATTCCTTGGTGGTGCCGCTTGGACTGCCCTTGGTGGCGTCCTTCGGCTGGCACTGTCATTCAAATCTGCTGGCTGCGGTGTCCGTCTTACATCTCTAGTGGGACGACCTCCTAGAGGAACTAAAAGCTAAGTGCAGTAGGCGATTGGCATTCATTGTCCACACGACAGGACCTGTCCATGTGACCGCCTCGCAGGCACGAGAAACAAAGCCGATGCTCCTTCACATATCTCCATCTCGTTGATGGGGAAGCTCGGTTGAAATCTTTACAATTCCTGACTCCATGTTGCCCATCGCATATTGGGCACTGTTTATGGCAATTCTCATCCTGGCGGTCGGTGCTCACATGCGGCAACCGACGCTTTGGTTCTTTTACCTCGACATCCGAGATCGTGCATACCACGTTCGCAAGTTCAGTCAGCCACCTGCTGAAGTGTTCGACCGTTGGGTAAGTATTCAATGTTGCCGCGAACCTGGCCAATTCCAATCTTCTGCCTGTTGGCAATTTGGTGACCAGTTCCTCAATTAGGGTGGGGTTTCCCAAATGCTGCTCCCCATTAGGAATTGACTGTAGGAAGGCTGCAAGATTGCTCGCGCGTGCAGCGAACGGTATGATCTTCGTCAAGTGGTGCTCCTGTATATGTTGCACCTCACGTACGCATTGAAGCTGGCTTTGTATGAGCTGTTCCGGTCGCCCATACCTGAAGCGAAGCTGCTCCACGACGGCGTTCACGTTGCTTGGGTGGATAAGCAGAGACTTCACAGTGTCGCGTGATTCATCCTTCAATGCCTTCAGCAATCGCAGGTTATTCCCCAAATCCGTGCAGCCATATGCTGAAGATGTTTCTGTAGATGCGTAGAAGCATATGGGCCAGTCTTCAGGCTGGCCTCCAAACTCAGGAAGATCCGGTAATTTGCGTGTCATCCTCATCGTCGGCGTCATAGACCCACAGACTACAGTTGATGGCGCTGGCACAATGGCCTCCCTTGAGCTCAAGTGCGTTGACGCACATCCAACTGCTGTTTGCCCCGCGCAGTGTGGCCTTGCGTGGCTTGTGGTCAAATAGCAATTTGATGTTGATATTGGCGGCAATATTCCATGTAAAGACGACGCGCACAAATATGGTGGCAAATTTCCGCTCAAAGATGTCGACATAATTTCGTTGATTTGAGACGGCAGAATTCCACTCAAACATGTCGGCACAATTCCGTTGGTTTGTAACGGCAATTCTTCACTCAAAGGCAACGGTACATTTCCACTTAATGCTGGCGCCACAATTTCAGTACTTTGCAGCGGTTGATTTGCACTCAATGGCAACGGCAAATTTCCACCCAAAGATGGCGGCTGCAAAATGCTTAGACTACTCACTCCAACATTGATAGGTCCAACGGGATCACTTGCGGTGCTTGCATGATTCCCCGTTGGACGCTGTAGTTCTTTCTCCAAGGTGGCGATCCTCTGCATTAGACTCGCCACTTTGGAATCGCTTGTGTGCGCTTCTCCAGTCTTGCTACTGGCTTGTTCGCACACTTCCTTCGCACCGTCTTTGCGGTGGTACTCCCAGTTGCCACCTGCACACTCAAACCTCGAGACACTGTGCTGGGTGTGTGTCGCGGTTGCAGCTCAGCAGACGCTGTCCGCACCGTAGGTGTCTCCGTTCGCATGGCGGCTTCTGCGGTGGTCGTCTGTTCCATGTCGTTCAATCGGGGGCTTTTTCTGGGTGAATGTTGGGTTGGCATCATCAACGTTCGACCCAGGAAATCTCACAACTCTCTAGCTGGGGTGGAAGCCCTTGGCCTGTGTTGCGTCGTGGTCAGCATCAGCACACTCACACTGCAGCTTCAACTGCTGCACCACGTCGGATCTCCAGCGCAAGTGGCCCTTGCAGATTCAAAGTTCACATTAACGGCGAATAAGCGAGACGTCGTAAATGTTGTATGCGAATAAAAGAAAAACGCCTGTCGTCTAAGGAATGGAAGTTGCTCAGAATACTCAAGGTTGATGACGATGGATAGAATTTTATTCTGTAGAAAATACAACTTAGTACAGTATTAAAAATATAACTTAATTCATACCGCAGTGACTTTCTCCCATTCCGCGTGCTCACGACAAGACACTAAAATTCCAATACGAGCGCTTTTATACATAAAGGTGTGACCAGCACGGTGGGGAAATACAATACCAAATGCATATTTCAATGTACTTTCGACTATCGATAAATACTATAACTACGTTACTATTCGATTCTTAATTCGTCCCGCGACATCACCTCCTCCGTGAAGCAGCTCCTGCTCTCACATCCAAAATAGCCAATTTGGAGACGGGACGCATTATCACTCGGTCGCGGTTGCGATCAGTAACGCGTACACTAGCACGTCGCGGTACTCCATCGACTCCACTGTAGAATTCTTCTACGATGCCCTTTCGCCACTCCCTGCGTGGCGTAGCTGGGTCGCATATGAATAGGCAGATACTCTTGCACCCATCTCTTCCAAATCGATCTCTCATCAGGCGCGCTATTCGCCACTGCTTCCTCGTAGCGCATCTCTCGGGCACCTGTCCATCGATACTGGGCATATCCGGCAAGTTTGCTGCTCCTTTCAGCAAATCGTTCTGCGTCAGAGGAGCTTCCTGGTCCACTGCAACTGGCAAATGAGTAAGAGGACGAGAATTCACAACATTTTCTGCTTCTATCAGGAAACTCTGCAATACATGCTCCTTAGGCGCCATCTCCGTTAGTGTGTGTCGCAGAACTCGCTTGACACACTGCACCATTCTCTCCCATACTCCGCCTTCGGACGGATTCGCTGGGCAGTTGAAGAGCCATTCGATCCCTTTGGTCGACAGCTCATACTGAACCTTCTCTGGCTCGAAAACTTCAGTGAACTTCTTGGCCTCTCGGTCGGCCCCAATGAAGTTCTTTCCATTGTCGCTGCGCAGTCTAACTACTGGCCCGCGTCGACATAGAAAGTTTCTCATAGCAATTATGCACGAGTCGGTCGACTAGTCATGCGCCAACTTTAAATGAATCGCCCTTGTCGTCAAACATGTAAACAAGGCGACCCATTGCTTTTCCTTACGGCGTCCAGCCGTCACAAGCAGTGGTCCGAAATAATCCAGTCCAGTATATTTAAATGGCCATCCATTGGCTTCTAAGCGGTCCTCAGGCAATTGGTTCGAATCTCGCTTATAGTTGCATCCAGAGTTTGATGCTTCATCTTCACATGGTAGTGGTGCACCACTAGCTCGGATAATGGATGCCGGTGCGATAGTATAACCGGCCGTCTTGCGCTATATGGCATGCAAAGAGCTGCGTCCACTCGACCATAAGCTCGCAAGATTCCATATTCATCCAGATAGGGTGCGAATCCTCGTATGTCGCTTCGTGCAACGACTGTCTTTTTGTTATACGCGGCCCGCATTTCATCCGGGAATGCCTCACATTGTGATCGTCGAATTAACAAGTACTCCGCGTCATCACATTCAACAGCTGTGAGGCCGTAACATTGCTCCCACTGTCCACGGCACCGTCGTATGAATCTCTGTACCCAGGCAGTGGTTCTCAACAATCGGTTGTAGCTCGAAAATCTCTGAAATGAAAGACAAAAGTTGTTTGCAGCGACCACCGCAAACTCACTCAGCATCTCTTCTTCGTCATCGAAGGTAACGTGTTGTGCCGCTGGCTGCGGCCAACGGTTGGCTGGCTCTCGCAAAAACGTGGGCCCGTTCAGCCATCGGGACCCTTGGTCGAAATCCACCTTGGATTGTGGCCGTGTTGCGTCATCTGCTGCGTTCTTGGCGGTTGGAACCCATCGCCACTGTGCAGTATCCGTAGACTCCAGAATCTCTGCCACTTGATTGCCGACAAATTGCTTGTATCGTCGGTGCGTACTGCTTATCCAGTGCAGCACTGTCTTCGAATCTGTCCAGAGCACGATATCGCTGATAGCGATGCTGTGTTCCTGCTTCACAGTAGTCATCAACCTTGTTCCTAGAACGGCAGCTTGCAGTTCTAGTCGAGGAATCGACATGGTTCTCATTGGATCACATTTCGTCTTGGCACGCACGAAACATACTCGTATTCCATCCTCGCTAGTGACCCTCCAGTGGGCCACTGCGGCAAATGCAGATTGACTTGCATCTACAAATACGTGTAGTTGCGTATCTTCTATTACTCCTGGGCTGAAGTAATAGCGTGAACATCGAAATTTCTCCACGTTGACTATCTCTTGGCGCCACTTCTCGAAGGCGCCGCTGATTCCATCCGGTAGTGGCTCATCCCACTTAATTTCTCGTCGCCAAATCTCTCTCAGCAGCAATTTGGCGGTAATCATATAACAGGATAAAAATCCCAAAGGATCAAATGTCGACATGATCAAGCTCAGGAACTCCCTCTTGGTGGGGATTCGTTTACCATTCAGCACGTTACTCGGGACTTTGTGAAACTTCACATTGAATTTGAAGTCATCCGTGGCTGGCTGCCAGTACATTCCTAGTATCTTTTCCTCAGCGTCACGCCATCCGACATCCTTAGCTGCCACATGTTGGCCCAAGGCGTCGATCACGGATGGTGAGCTGGAAGCAAATTGGCACAAGTCGAACCCGGCGTTGGCATATATTTCTCTCACCCGTGTTGATACGGCTACTGCTTCCGCTTCCGTCATGAAGTGGTACGCAGTAATTGCTTTCACCGCACGTGGATCCTTGTGTTGGTATTCTAGCGCATTTATGGTCTTCACTTAATGCGCTGCACTTGGCGAGCATGCTGCGCCGAACGTCATCACAACCATTTCGTATACGTCTGGATCCCGTTGATCATCTCCGTCTCGCCACAGAAACCGCTGTGCGCATCTGTCCTGTGGCTGTATCAACACCTGATGAAACATCTCCTTGATGTCTCCGAAAACTCCAACTGCGCCTTTCCTAAAGTGGAAAAGCACGGCTGGCAGTGGTTTGTGGTGCTGTGGACCCTTCTCCAGTGCTGAATTCAGCGATACGTCGCCCACTTTCGCTGCCGCGTCGAAAACCAGACGAAGTTTCTCTGGTTTGTTTGGATTCACAACTCCAAAATGCGGCAGGTACCAAAGCTTGTCGATATTGTTCACATCGACCTCGTGGCGTTCCAAGCGTCACATAGTCGTACGAATCGTACATCCCGTTTCATTTTCCTCTTAATACTGATAAGTCTCTTGTGCGCCATGTCATAGCTTCTTGGCAGCACAATGTTATCACTTCTCCATAGCAGTCCCAATCTCACCGTGCTGTCATCGAGCATCCTTTGGGCCTTGGTGTCGGCTCTGGCTGCGCAGGCTTCACTCCAAAATTCTCGATCTCGAAGTAGTCGCTTATCATCTTCTCTACAGCATCTTATTGCGACACTGCTAGATGACATGACATCGGTGGTGGCATTCTCGCATAACCACTAGAGGGACTAAAAACTACCCATCCAAGTTTAGTGGCAGCTGCATATGGTCCTTGCTCAGCAAACCGTCTGGTTTGCATTGGCAATCCTAGGTGCGCATGGTCCAGTCCAATAAGAAGCTTCGGCACCACATTGCTGTGCGGCTCCATTGGCAGACGCGCATTCTTCATAGTTCCTTGAACATCACCTCGACGCAAGCTTTGCATCAGCAGACTCAAGTTTTGAACTGAATTCACATTCATCAAATCGTAACGTTGGCATTTTCCTGCCCCACAAATTTGCAGGTTTACCACAGTGGTGCTTTCTCTGGTTGATTTTCCACCAAACCAGTTGATATTTAGTTGTCGTCGTTCAGTCTGCAGGTTCAGTTCGCGTCTCAGTTCATCATCAATCATGGATAAGGATGAGCCCTCATTGAAGAGTGCGTACGTGTTGCGCGTATTTCCTGCACCGAACAATGTTACAGGTAATATGCGAAACAGTAGACGCGTTTCGTTGGGTCGATACAACTCAAATTCCATGGTGGTGCCGCTTGGACTGCCCTTGGTGGCGTCCTTCGGCTGGCACTGTCATTCAAATCTGCTGGCTGCGGTGTCCGTCTTACATCTCTAGTGGGACGACCTCCTAGAGGAACTAAAAGCTAAGTGCAGTAGGCGATTGGCATTCATTGTCCACACGACAGGACCTGTCCATGTGACCGCCTCGCAGGCACGAGAAACAAAGCCGATGCTCCTTCACATATCTCCATCTCGTTGATGGGGAAGCTCGGTTGAAATCTTTACAATTCCTGACTCCATGTTGCCCATCGCATATTGGGCACTGTTTATGGCAATTCTCATCCTGCCGGTCGGTGCTCACATGCGGCAACCGACGCTTTGGTTCTTTTACCTCGACATCCGAGATCGTGCATACCACGTTCGCAAGTTCAGTCAGCCAAGTGTTCGACCGTTGGGTAAGTATTCAATGTTGCCGCGAACCTGGCCCATTCCAATCTTCTGCCTGTTGGCAATTTGGTGACCAGTTCCTCAATTAGGGTGGGGTTTCTCAAATGCTGCTCCCCATTAGGAATTGACTGTAGGAAGGCTGCAAGATTGCTCGCGCGTGCAGCGAACGGTATGATCTTCGTCAAGTGGTGCTTGAAGCTGGCTTTGTATGAGCTGTTCCGGTCGCCCATACCTGAAGCGAAGCTGCTCCACGACGGCGTTCACGTTGCTTGGGTGGATAAGCAGAGACTTCACAGTGTCGCGTGATTCATCCTTCAATGCCTTCAGCAATCGCAGGTTATTCCCCAAATCCGTGCAGCCATATGCTGAAGATGTTTCTGTAGATGCGTAGAAGCATATGGGCCAGTCTTCAGGCTGGCCTCCAAACTCAGGAAGATCCGGTAATTTGCGTGTCATCCTCATCGTCGGCGTCATAGACCCACAGACTACAGTTGATGGCGCTGGCACAATGGCCTCCCTTGAGCTCAAGTGCGTTGACGCACATCCAACTGCTGTTTGCCCCGCGCAGTGTGGCCTTGCGTGGCTTGTGGTCAAATAGCAATTTGATGTTGATATTGGCGGCAATATTCCATGTAAAGACGACGCGCACAAATATGGTGGCAAATTTCCGCTCAAAGATGTCGACATAATTTCGTTGATTTGAGACGGCAGAATTCCACTCAAACATGTCGGCACAATTCCGTTGGTTTGTAACGGCAATTCTTCACTCAAAGGCAACGGTACATTTCCACTTAATGCTGGCGCCACAATTTCAGTACTTTGCAGCGGTTGATTTGCACTCAATGGCAACGGCAAATTTCCACCCAAAGATGGCGGCTGCAAAATGCTTGGACTACTCACTCCAACATTGATAGGTCCAACGGGATCACTTGCGGTGCTTGCATGATTCCCCGTTGGACGCTGTAGTTCTTTCTCCAAGGTGGCGATCCTCTGCATTAGACTCGCCACTTTGGAATCGCTTGTGTGCGCTTCTCCAGTCTTGCTACTGGCTTGTTCGCACACTTCCTTCGCACCGTCTTTGCGGTGGTACTCCCAGTTGCCACCTGCACACTCAAACCTCGAGACACTGTGCTGGGTGTGTGTCGCGGTTGCAGCTCAGCAGACGCTGTCCGCACCGTAGGTGTCCCCGTTCGCATGGCGGCTTCTGCGGTGGTCGTCTGTTCCATGTCGTTCAATCGGGGGCTTTTTCTGGGTGAATGTTGGGTTGGCATCATCAACGTTCGACCCAGGAAATCTCACAACTCTCTAGCTGGGGTGGAAGCCCTTGGCCTGTGTTGCGTCGTGGTCAGCATCAGCACACTCACACTGCAGCTTCAACTGCTGCACCACGTCGGATCTCCAGCGCAAGTTGCCCTTGCAGATTCAAAGTTCACATTAACGGCGAATAAGCGAGACGTCGTACATGTTGTATGCGAATAAAAGAAAAACGCTTGTCGTCTAAGGAAGCGAAGTTGCTCAGAATACTCAAGGTTGATGACGATGGATAGAATTTTATTCTGTAGAAAATACAACTTAGTACAGTATTAAAAATATAACTTAATTCATACCGCAGTGACTTTCTCCCATTCTGCGTGCTCACGACAAGACACTAAAATTCCAATACGAGCGCTTTTATACATAAAGGTGTGACCAGCACGGTGGGGAAATACAATACCAAATGCATATTCCAATGTACTTTCGACTATCGATAAATACTATAACTACGTTACTATTCGATTCTTAATTCGTCCCGCGACATCCCCTCCCCCGTGAAGCAGCTGCTGCTCTCATAGCCAATTTGGAGACGGGACGCATTATCACTCGGTCGCGGTTGCGATCAGTAACGCGTACACTAGCACGTCGCGGTACTCCATCGACTCCAGTGTAGAATTCTTCTACGATGCCCTTTCGCCACTCCCTGCGTGGCGTAGCTGGGTCGCATATGAATAGGCAGATACTCTTGCACCCATCTCTTCCAAATCGATCTCTCATCAGGCGCGCTATTCGCCACTGCTTCCTCGTAGCGCATCTCTCGGGCACCTGTCCATCGATGCTGGGCATATCCGGCAAGTTTGCTGCTCCTTTCAGCAAATCGTTCGGCGTCAGAGGAGCTTCCTGGTCCACTGCAACTGGCAAATGAGTAAGAGGACGAGAATTCACAACATTTTCTGCTTCTATCAGGAAACTCTGCAAAACATGCTCCTTAGGCGCCATCTCCGTTAGTGTGTGTCGCAGAACTCGCTTGACACACTGCACCATTCTCTCCCATACTCCGCCTTCGGACGGATTCGCTGGGCAGTTGAAGAGCCATTCGATCCCTTTGGTCGACAGCTCATACTGAACCTTCTCTGGCTCGAAAACTTCAGTGAACTTCTTGGCCTCTCGGTCGGCCCCAATGAAGTTCTTTCCATTGTCGCTGCGCAGTCTAACTACTGGCCCGCGTCGACATAGAAAATTTCTCATAGCAATTATGCACGAGTCGGTCGACTAGTCATGCGCCAACTTTAAATGAATCGCCCTTGTCGTCAAACATGTAAACAAGGCGACCCATTGCTTTTCCTTACGGCGTCCAGCCGTCACAAGCAGTGGTCCGAAATAATCCAGTCCAGTATATTTAAATGGCCATCCATTGGCTTCTAAGCGGTCCTCAGGCAATTGGTTCGAATCTCGCTTATAGTTGCATCCAGATTTTGATGCTTCATCTTCACATGGTAATGGTGCATCACTAGCTCGGATAATGGATGCCGGTGCGATAGTATAACCGGCCGTCTTGCGCTATATGGCATGCAAAGAGCTGCGTCCACTCGACCATAAGCTCGCAAGATTCCATATTCATCCAGATAGGGTGCGAATCCTCGTATGTCGCTTCGTGCAACGACTGTCTTTTTGTTATACGCGGCCCGCATTTCATCCGGGAATGCCTCACATTGTGATCGTCGAATTAACAAGTACTCCGCGTCATCACATTCAACAGCTGTGAGGCCGTAACATTGCTCCCACTGTCCACGGCACCGTCGTATGAATCTCAGTACCCAGGCAGTGGTTCTCAACAATCGGTTGTAGCTCGAAAATCTCTGAAATGAAAGACAAAAGTTGTTTGCAGCGACCACCGCAAACTCACTCGGCATCTCTTCTTCGCCATCGAAGGTAACGTGTTGTGCCGCTGGCTGCGGCCAACGGTTGGCTGGCTCTCGCAAAAACGTGGGCCCGTTCAGCCATCGGGACCCTTGGTCGAAATCCACCTTGGATTGTGGCCGTGTTGCGTCATCTGCTGCGTTCTTGGCGGTTGGAACCCATCGCCACTGTGCAGTATCCGTAGACTCCAGAATCTCTGCCACTTGATTGCCGACAAATTGCTTGTATCGTCGGTGCGTACTGCTTATCCAGTGCAGCACTGTCTTCGAATCTGTCCAGAGCACGATATCGCTGATAGCGATGCTGTGTTCCTGCTTCACAGTAGTCATCAACCTTGTTCCTAGAACGGCAGCTTGCAGTTCTAGTCGAGGAATCGACATGGTTCTCATTGGAGCAGATTTCGTCTTGGCACGCACGAAACATACTCGTATTCCATCCTCGCTAGTGACCCTCCAGTAGGCCACTGCGGCAAATGCAGATTGACTTGCATCTACAAATACGTGTAGTTGCGTATCTCCTATTACTCCTGGGCTGAAGTCATAGCGTGGACATCGAAATTTCTCCATGTTGACTATCTCTTGGCGCCACTTCTCGAAGGCGCCGCTGATTCCATCCGGTAGTGGCTCATCCCACTTAATTTCTCGTCGCCAAATCTCTCTCAGCAGCAATTTGGCGGTAATCATATAACAGGATAAAAATCCCAAAGGATCAAATGTCGACATGATCAAGCTCAGGAACTCCCTCTTGGTGGGGATTCGTTTACCATTCAGCACGTTGCTCGGGACTTTGTGAAACTTCACATTGAATTTGAAGTCATCCGTGGTTGGATGCCAGTACATTCCTAGTATCTTTTCCTCAGCGTCACGCCATCCGACATCCTTAGCTGCCACATGTTGGCCCTAGGCGTCGATCACGGATGGTGAGCTGGAAGCAAATTGGCACAAGTCGAACCCGGCGTTGGCATATATTTCTCTCACCCGTGTTGATACGGCTACTGCTTCCGCTTCCGTCATGAAGTGGTACGCAGTAATTGCTTTCACCGCACGTGGATCCTTGTGTTGGTATTCTAGCGCATTTATGGTCTTCACTTAATGCGCTGCACTTGGCGAGCATGCTGCGCCGAACGTCATCACAACCATTTCGTATACGTCTGGATCCCGTTGATCATCTCCGTCTCGCCACAGAAACCGCTGTGCGCATCTGTCCTGTGGCTGTATCAACACCTGATGAAACATCTCCTTGATGTCTCCGAAAACTCCAACTGCGCCTTTCCTAAAGTGGAAAAGCACGGCTGGCAGTGGCTTGTGGTGCTGTGGACCCTTCTCCAGTGCTGAATTCAGCGATACGTCGCCCACTTTCGCTGCCGCGTCGAAAACCAGACGAAGTTTCTCTGGTTTGTTTGGATTCACAACTCCAAAATGCGGCAGGTACCAAAGCTTGTCGATATTGTTCACATCGACCTCGTGGCGTTCCAAGCGTCACATAGTCGTACGAATCGTACATCCCGTTTCATTTTCCTCTTAATACTGATAAGTCTCTTGTGCGCCATGTCATAGCTTCTTGGCAGCACAATGTTATCACTTCTCCATAGCAGTCCCAATCTCACCGTGCTGTCATCGAGCATCCTTTGGGCCTTGGTGTCGGCTCTGGCTGCGCAGGCTTCACTCCAAAATTCTCGATCTCGATGTAGTCGCTTATCATCTTCTCTACAGCATCTTATTGCGACACTGCTAGATGACATGACATCGGTGGTGGCATTCTCGCATAACCACTAGAGGGACTAAAAACTACCCATCCAAGTTTAGTGGCAGCTGCATATGGTCCTTGCTCAGCAAACCGTCTGGTTTGCATTGGCAATCCTAGGTGCGCATGGTCCAGTCCAATAAGAAGCTTCGGCACCACATTGCTGTGCGGCTCCATTGGCAGACGCGCATTCTTCATAGTTCCTTGAACATCACCTCGACGCAAGCTTTGCATCAGCAGACTCAAGTTTTGAACTGAATTCACATTCATCAAATCGTAACGTTGGCATTTTCCTGCCCCACAAATTTGCAGGTTTACCACAGTGGTGCTTTCTCTGGTTGATTTTCCACCAAACCATTTGATATTTAGTTGTCGTCGTTCAGTCTGCAGGTTCAGTTCGCGTCTCAGTTCATCATCAATCATGGATAAGGACGAGCCCTCATCGAAGAGTGCGTACGTGTTGCGCGTATTTCGTGCACCGAACAATGTTACAGGTAATATGCGAAACAGTAGACGCGTTTCGTTGGGTCGATACAACTCAAATTCCTTGGTGGTGCCGCTTGGACTGCCCTTGGTGGCGTCCTTCGGCTGGCACTGTCATTCAAATCTGCTGGCTGCGGTGTCCGTCTTACATCTCTAGTGGGACGACCTCCTAGAGGAACTAAAAGCTAAGTGCAGTAGGCGATTGGCATTCATTGTCCACACGACAGGACCTGTCCATGTAACCGCCTCGCAGGCACGAGAAACAAAGCCGATGCTCCTTCACATATCTCCATCTCGTTGATGGGGAAGCTCGGTTGAAATCTTTACAATTCCTGACTCCATGTTGCCCATCGCATATTGGGCACTGTTTATGGCAATTCTCATCCTGGCGGTCGGTGCTCATATGCGGCAACCGACGCTTTGGTTCTTTTACCTCGACATCCGAGATCGTGCATACCACGATCGCAAGTTCAGTCAGCCACCTGCTGAAGTGTTCGACCGTTGGGTAAGTATTCAATGTTGCCGCGAACCTGGCCCATTCCAATCTTCTGCCTGTTGGCAATTTGGTGACCAGTTCCTCAATTAGGGTGGGGTTTCTCAAATGCTGCTCCCCATTAGGAATTGACTGTAGGAAGGCTGCAAGATTGCTCGCGCGTGCAGCGAACGGTATGATCTTCGTCAAGTGGTGCTTGAAGCTGGCTTTGTATGAGCTGTTCCGGTCGCCCATACCTGAAGCGAAGCTGCTCCACGACGGCGTTCACGTTGCTTGGGTGGATAAGCAGAGACTTCACAGTGTCGCGTGATTCATCCTTCAATGCCTTCAGCAATCGCAGGTTATTCTCCAAATCCGTGCAGCCATATGCTGAAGATGTTTCTGTAGATGCGTAGAAGCATATGGGCCAGTCTTCAGGCTGGCCTCCAAACTCAGGAAGATCCGGTAATTTGCGTGTCATCCTCATCGTCGGCGTCATAGGCCCACAGACTACAGTTGATGGCGCTGGCACAATGGCCTCCCTTGAGCTCAAGTGCGTTGACGCACATCCAACTGCTGTTTGCCCCGCGCAGTGTGGCCTTGCGTGGCTTGTGGTCAAATAGCAATTTGATGTTGATATTGGCGGCAATATTCCATGTAAAGACGACGCGCACAAATATGGTGGCAAATTTCCGCTCAAAGATGTCGACATAATTTCGTTGATTTGAGACGGCAGAATTCCACTCAAACATGTCGGCACAATTCCGTTGGTTTGTAACGGCAATTCTTCACTCAAAGGCAACGGTACATTTCCACTTAATGCTGGCGCCACAATTTCAGTACTTTGCAGCGGTTGATTTGCATTCAATGGCAACGGCAAATTTCCACCCAAAGATGGCGGCTGCAAAATGCTTGGACTACTCACTCCAACATTGATAGGTCCAACGGGATCACTTGCGGTGCTTGCATGATTCTCCGTTGGACGCTGTAGTTCTTTCTCCAAGGTGGCGATCCTCTGCATTAGACTCGCCACTTTGGAATCGCTTGTGTGCGCTTCTCCAGTCTTGCTACTGGCTTGTTCGCACACTTCCTTCGCACCGTCTTTGCGGTGGTACTTCCAGTTGCCACCTGCACACTCAAACCTCGAGACACTGTGCTGGGTGTGTGTCGCGGTTGCAGCTCAGCAGACGCTGTCCGCACCGTAGGTGTCTCCGTTCGCATGGCGGCTTCTGCGGTGGTCGTCTGTTCCATGTCGTTCAATCGGGGGCTTTTTCTGGGTGAATGTTGGGTTGGCATCATCAACGTTCGACCCAGGAAATCTCACAACTCTCTAGCTGGGGTGGAAGCCCTTGGCCTGTGTTGCGTCGTGGTCAGCATCAGCACACACACATTGCATTCAACTGCTGCACCACGTCGGATCTCCAGCGCAAGTTGCCCTTGCAGATTCAAAGTTCACATTAACGGCGAATAAGCGAGACGTCGTACATGTTGTATGCGAATAAAAGAAAAACGCTTGTCGTCAAGGAAGCGAAGTTGCTCAGAATACTCAAGGTTGATGACGATGGATAGAATTTTATTCTGTAGAAAATACAACTTAGTACAGTATTAAAAATATAACTTAATTCATACCGCAGTGACTTTCTCCCATTCCGCGTGCTCACGACAAGACACTAAAATTCCAATACGAGCGCTTTTATACATAAAGGTGTGACCAGCACGGTGGGGAAATACAATACCAAATGCATATTCCAATGTACTTTCGACTATCGATAAATACTATAACTACGTTACTATTCGATTCTTAATTCGTCCCGCGACATCCCCTCCCCCGTGAAGCAGCTGCTGCTCTCATAGCCAATTTGGAGACGGGACGCATTATCACTCGGTCGCGGTTGCGATCAGTAACGCGTACACTAGCACTTCGGGGTACTCCATCGACTCCAGTGTAGAATTCTTCTACGATGCCCTTTCGCCACTCCCTGCGTGGCGTAGCTGGGTCGCATATGAATAGGCAGATACTCTTGCACCCATCTCTTCCAAATCGATCTCTCATCAGGCGCGCTATTCGCCACTGCTTCCTCGTAGCGCATCTCTCGGGCACCTGTCCATCGATGCTGGGCATATCCGGCAAGTTTGCTGCTCCTTTCAGCAAATCGTTCGGCGTCAGAGGAGCTTCCTGGTCCACTGCAACTGGCAAATGAGTAAGAGGACGAGAATTCACAACATTTTCTGTTTCTATCAGGAAACTCTGCAATACATGCTCCTTAGGCGCCATCTCCGTTAGTGTGTGTCGCAGAACTCGCTTGACACACTGCACCATTCTCTCCCATACTCCGCCTTCGGACGGATTCGCTGGGCAGTTGAAGAGCCATTCGATCCCTTTGGTCGACAGCTCATACTGAACCTTCTCTGGCTCGAAAACTTCAGTGAACTTCTTGGCCTCTCGGTCGGCCCCAATGAAGTTATTTCCATTGTCGCTGCGCAGTCTAACTACTGGCCCGCGTCGACATAGAAAATTTCTCATAGCAATTATGCACGAGTCGGTCGACTAGTCATACGCCAACTTTAAATGAATCGCCCTTGTCGTCAAACATGTAAACAAGGCGACCCATTGCTTTTCCTTACGGCGTCCAGCCGTCACAAGCAGTGGTCCGAAATAATCCAGTCCAGTATATTTAAATGGCCATCCATTGGCTTCTAAGCGGTCCTCAGGCAATTGGTTCGAATCTCGCTTAAAGTTGCATCCAGATTTTGATGCTTCATCTTCACATGGTAATGGTGCATCACTAGCTCGGATAATGGATGCCGGTGCGATAGTATAACCGGCCGTCTTGCGCTATATGGCATGCAAAGAGCTGCGTCCACTCGACCATAAGCTCGCAAGATTCCATATTCATCCAGATAGGGTGCGAATCCTCGTATGTCGCTTCGTGCAACGACTGTCTTTTTGTTATACGCGGCCCGCATTTCATCCGGGAATGCCTCACATTGTGATCGTCGAATTAACAAGTACTCCGCGTCATCACATTCAACAGCTGTGAGGCCGTAACATTGCTCCCACTGTCCACGGCACCGTCGTATGAATCTCAGTACCCAGGCAGTGGTTCTCAACAATCGGTTGTAGCTCGAAAATCTCTGAAATGAAAGACAAAAGTTGTTTGCAGCGACCACCGCAAACTCACTCGGCATCTCTTCTTCGTCATCGAAGGTAACGTGTTGTGCCGCTGGCTGCGGCCAACGGTTGGCTGGCTCTCGCAAAAACGTGGGCCCGTTCAGCCATCGGGACCCTTGGTCGAAATCCACCTTGGATTGTGGCCGTGTTGCGTCATCTGCTGCGTTCTTGGCGGTTGGAACCCATCGCCACTGTGCAGTATCCGTAGACTCCAGAATCTCTGCCACTTGATTGCCGACAAATTGCTTGTATCGTCGGTGCGTACTGCTTATCCAGTGCAGCACTGTCTTCGAATCTCTCCAGAGCACGATATCGCTGATAGCGATGCTGTGTTCCTGCTTCACAGTAGTCATCAACCTTGTTCCTAGAACGGCAGCTTGCAGTTCTAGTCGAGGAATCGACATGGTTCTCATTGGAGCACATTTCGTCTTGGCACGCACGAAACATACTCGTATTCCATCCTCGCTAGTGACCCTCCAGTAGGCCACTGCGGCAAATGCAGATTGACTTGCATCTACAAATACGTGTAGTTGCGTATCTCCTATTACTCCTGGGCTGAAGTAATAGCGTGGACATCGAAATTTCTCCACGTTGACTATCTCTTGGCGCCACTTCTCGAAGGCGCCGCTGATTCCATCCGGTAGTGGCTCATCCCACTTAATTTCTCGTCGCCAAATCTCTCTCAGCAGCAATTTGGCGGTAATCATATAACATTTATGGTCTTCACATAATGCGCTGCACTTGGCGAGCATGCTGCGCCGAACGTCATCACAACCATTTCGTATACGTCTGGATCCCGTTGATCATCTCCGTCTCGCCACAGAAACCGCTGTGCGCATCTGTCCTGTGGCTGTATCAACACCTGATGAAACATCTCCTTGATGTCTCCGAAAACTCCAACTGCGCCTTTCCTAAAGTGGAAAAGCACGGCTGGCAGCGATACGTCGCCCACTTTCGCTGCCGCGTCGAAAACCAGACGAAGTTTCTCTGGTTTGTTTGGATTCACAACTCCAAAATGCGGCAGGTACCAAAGCTTGTCGATATTGTTCACATCGACCTCGTGGCGTTCCAAGCGTCACATAGTCGTACGAATCGTACATCCCGTTTCATTTTCCTCTTAATACTGATAGGTCTCTTGTGCGCCATGTCATAGCTTCTTGGCAGCACAATGTTATCACTTCTCCATAGCAGTCCCAATCTCACCGTGCTGTCCTCGAGCATCCTTTGGGCCTTGGTGTCGGCTCTGGCTGCTACCGGGTGCGCAGGCTTCACTCCAAAATTATCGATCTCGAAGTAGTCGCTTATCATCTTCTCTACAGCATCTTATTGCGACACTGCTAGATGACATGACATCGGTGGTGGCATTCTCGCATAACCACTAGAGGGACTAAAAACTACCCATCCAAGTTTAGTGGCAGCTGCATATGGTCCTTGCTCAGCAAACCGTCTGGTTTGCATTGGCAATCCTAGGTGCGCATGGTCCAGTCCAATAAGAAGCTTCGGCACCACATTGCTGTGCGGCTCCATTGGCAGACGCGCATTCTTCATAGTTCCTTGAACATCACCTCGACGCAAGCTTTGCATCAGCAGACTCAAGTTTTGAACTGAATTCACATTCATCAAATCGTAACGTTGGCATTTTCCTGCCCCACAAATTTGCAGGTTTACCACAGTGGTGCTTTCTCTGGTTGATTTTCCACCAAACCAGTTGATTGTGATTTAGTTGTCGTCGTTCAGTCTGAAGGTTCAGTTCGCGTCTCAGTTCATCATCAATCATGGATAAGGACGAGCCCTCATCGAAGAGTGCGTACGTGTTGCGCGTATTTCCTGCACTGAACAATGTTACAGGTAATATGCGAAACAGTAGACGCGTTTCGTTGGGTCGATACAACTCAAATTCCTTGGTGGTGCCGCTTGGACTGCCCTTGGTGGCGTCCTTCGGCTGGCACTGTCATTTAAATCTGCTGGCTGCGGTGTCCGTCTTACATCTCTAGTGGGACGACCTCCTAGAGGAACTAAAAGCTAAGTGCAGTAGGCGATTGGCATTCATTGTCCACACGACAGGACCTGTCCATGTGACCGCCTCGCAGGCACGAGAAACAAAGCCGATGCTCCTTCACATATCTCCATCTCGTTGATGGGGAAGCTCGGTTGAAATCTTTACAATTCCTGACTCCATGTTGCCCATCGCATATTGGGCACTGTTTATGGCAATTCTCATCCTGGCGGTCGGTGCTCACATGCGGCAACCGACGCTTTGGTTCTTTTACCTCGACATCCGAGATCGTGCATACCACGTTCGCAAGTTCAGTCAGCCACCTGCTGAAGTGTTCGACCGTTGGGTAAGTATTCAATGTTGCCGCGAACCTGGCCCATTCCAATCTTCTGCCTGTTGGCAATTTGGTGACCAGTTCCTCAATTAGGGTGGGGTTTCCCAAATGCTGCTCCCCATTAGGAATTGACTGTAGGAAGGCTGCAAGATTGCTCGCGCGTGCAGCGAACGGTATGATCTTCGTCAAGTGGTGCTCCTGTATTTGTTGCACCTCACGTACGCATTGAAGCTGGCTTTGTATGAGCTGTTCCGGTCGCCCATACCTGAAGCGAAGCTGCTCCACGACGGCGTTCACGTTGCTTGGGTGGATAAGCAGAGACTTCACAGTGTCGCGTGATTCATCCTTCAATGCCTTCAGCAATCGCAGGTTATTCTCCAAATCCGTGCAGCCATATGCTGAAGATGTTTCTGTAGATGCGTAGAAGCATATGGGCCAGTCTTCAGGCTGGCCTCCAAACTCAGGAAGATCCGGTAATTTGCGTGTCATCCTCATCGTCGGCGTCATAGGCCCACAGACTACAGTTGATGGCGCTGGCACAATGGCCTCCCTTGAGCTCAAGTGCGTTGACGCACATCCAACTGCTGTTTGCCCCGCGCAGTGTGGCCTTGCGTGGCTTGTGGTCAAATAGCAATTTGATGTTGATATTGGCGGCAATATTCCATGTAAAGACGACGCGCACAAATATGGTGGCAAATTTCCGCTCAAAGATGTCGACATAATTTCGTTGATTTGAGACGGCAGAATTCCACTCAAACATGTCGGCACAATTCCGTTGGTTTGTAACGGCAATTCTTCACTCAAAGGCAACGGTACATTTCCACTTAATGCTGGCGCCACAATTTCAGTACTTTGCAGCGGTTGATTTGCATTCAATGGCAACGGCAAATTTCCACCCAAAGATGGCGGCTGCAAAATGCTTGGACTACTCACTCCAACATTGATAGGTCCAACGGGATCACTTGCGGTGCTTGCATGATTCTCCGTTGGACGCTGTAGTTCTTTCTCCAAGGTGGCGATCCTCTGCATTAGACTCGCCACTTTGGAATCGCTTGTGTGCGCTTCTCCAGTCTTGCTACTGGCTTGTTCGCACACTTCCTTCGCACCGTCTTTGCGGTGGTACTCCCAGTTGCCACCTGCACACTCAAACCTCGTGGACACGTCGGGGTACTCCATCGACTCCAGTGTAGAATTCTTCTACGATGCCCTTTCGCCACTCCCTGCGTGGCGTAGCTGGGTCGCATATGAATAGGCAGATACTCTTGCACCCATCTCTTCCAAATCGATCTCTCATCAGGCGCGCTATTCGCCATTGCTTCCTCGTAGCGCATCTCTCGGGCACCTGTCCATCGATGCTGGGCATATTCGGCAAGTTTGCTGCTCCTTTCAGCAAATCGTTCGGCGTCAGAGGAGCTTCCTGGTCCACTGCAACTGGCAAATGAGTAAGAGGACGAGAATTCACAACATTTTCTGCTTCTATCAGGAAACTCTGCAATACATGCTCCTTAGGCGCCATCTCCGTTAGTGTGTGTCGCAGAACTCGCTTGGCACACTGCACCATTCTCTCCCATACTCCGCCTTCGGACGGATTCGCTGGGCAGTTGAAGAGCCATTCGATCCCTTTGGTCGACAGCTCATACTGAACCTTCTCTGGCTCGAAAACTTCAGTGAACTTCTTGGCCTCTCGGTCGGCCCCAATGAAGTTCTTTCCATTGTCGCTGCGCAGTCTAACTACTGGCCCGCGTCGACATAGAAAATTTCTCATATCAATTATGCACGAGTCGGTCGACTAGTCATGCGCTAACTTTAAATGAATCGCCCTTGTCGTCAAACATGTAAACAAGGCGACCCATTGCTTTTCCTTACGGCGTCCAGCCGTCACAAGCAGTGGTCCGAAATAATCCAGTCCAGTATATTTAAATGGCCATCCATTGGCTTCTAAGCGGTCCTCAGGCAATTGGTTAAAATCTCGCTTACAGTTGCATCCAGATTTTGATGCTTCATCTTCACATGGTAATGGTGCATCACTAGCTCGGATAATGGATGCCGGTGCGATAGTATAACCGGCCGTCTTGCGCTATATGGCATGCAAAGAACTGCGTCCACTCGACCATAAGCTCGCAAGATTCCATATTCATCCAGATAGGGTGCGAATCCTCGTATGTCGCTTCGTGCAACGACTGTCTTTTTGTTATACGCGGCCCGCATTTCATCCGGGAATGCCTCACATTGTGATCGTCGAATTAACAAGTACTCCGCGTCATCACATTCAACAGCTGTGAGGCCGTAACATTGCTCCCACTGTCCACGGCACCGTCGTATGAATCTCAGTACCCAGGCAGTGGTTCTCAACAATCGGTTGTAGCTCGAAAATCTCTGAAATGAAAGACAAAAGTTGTTTGCAGCGACCACCGCAAACTCACTCGGCATCTCTTCTTCGTCATCGAAGGTAACGTGTTGTGCCGCTGGCTGCGGCCAACGGTTGGCTGGCTCTCGCAAAAACGTGGGCCCGTTCAGCCATCGGGACCCTTGGTCGAAATCCACCTTGGATTGTGGCCGTGTTGCGTCATCTGCTGCGTTCTTGGCGGTTGGAACCCATCGCCACTGTGCAGTATCCGTAGACTCCAGAATCTCTGCCACTTGATTGCCGACAAATTGCTTGTATCGTCGGTGCGTACTGCTTATCCAGTGCAGCACTGTCTTCGAATCTGTCCAGAGCACGATATCGCTGATAGCGATGCTGTGTTCCTGCTTCACAGTAGTCATCAACCTTGTTCCTAGAACGGCAGCTTGCAGTTCTAGTCGAGGAATCGACATGGTTCTCATTGGAGCACATTTCGTCTTGGCACGCACGAAACATACTCGTATTCCATCCTCGCTAGTGACCCTCCAGTAGGCCACTGCGGCAAATGCAGATTGACTTGCATCTACAAATACGTGTAGTTGCGTATCTCCTATTACTCCTGGGCTGAAGTAATAGCGTGGACATCGAAATTTCTCCACGTTGACTATCTCTTGGCGCCACTTCTCGAAGGCGCCGCTGATTCCATCCGGTAGTGGCTCATCCCACTTAATTTCTCGTCGCCAAATCTCTCTCTGCAGCAATTTGGCGGTAATCAGATAACAGGATAAAAATCCCAAAGGATCAAATGTCGACATGATCAAGCTCAGGAACTCCCTCTTGGTGGGGATTCGTTTACCATTCAGCACGTTACTCGGGACTTTGTGAAACTTCACATTGAATTTGAAGTCATCCGTGGCTGGCTGCCAGTACATTCCTAGTATCTTTTCCTCAGCGTCACGCCATCCGACATCCTTAGCTGCCACATGTTGGCCCTAGGCGTCGATCACGGATGGTGAGCTGGAAGCAAATTGGCACAAGTCGAACCCGGCGTTGGCATATATTTCTCTCACCCGTATTGATACGGCTACTGCTTCCGCTTCCGTCATGAAGCTGTCCACATAGTAGTCCACTTAGTGGTACGCAGTAATTGATTTCACCGCACGTGGATCCTTGTGTTGGTATTCTAGCGCATTTATGGTCTTCACATAATGCGCTGCACTTGGCGAGCATGCTGCGCCGAACGTCATCACAACCATTTCGTATACGTCTGGATCCCGTTGATCATCTCCGTCTCGCCACAGAAACCGTTGTGCGCATCTGTCCTCTGGCTGTATCAACACCTGATGAAACATCTCCTTGATGTCTCCGAAAACTCCAACTGCGCCTTTCCTAAAGTGGAAAAGCACGGCTGGCAGTGGCTTGTGGTGCTGTGGACCCTTCTCCAGTGCTGAATTCAGCGATACGTCGCCCACTTTCGCTGCCGCGTCGAAAACCAGACGAAGTTTCTCTGGTTTGTTTGGATTCACAACTCCAAAATGCGGCAGGTACCAAAGCTTGTCGATATTGTTCACATCGACCTCGTGGCGTTCCAAGCGTCACATAGTCGTACGAATCGTACATCCCGTTTCATTTTCCTCTTAATACTGATAGGTCTCTTGTGCGCCATGTCATAGCTTCTTGGCAGCACAATGTTATCACTTCTCCATAGCAGTCCCAATCTCACCGTGCTGTCCTCGAGCATCCTTTGGGCCTTGGTGTCGGCTCTGGCTGCTACCGGGTGCGCAGGCTTCACTCCAAAATTATCGATCTCGAAGTAGTCGCTTATCATCTTCTCTACAGCATCTTATTGCGACACTGCTAGATGACATGACATCGGTGGTGGCATTCTCGCATAACCACTAGAGGGACTAAAAACTACCCATCCAAGTTTAGTGGCAGCTGCATATGGTCCTTGCTCAGCAAACCGTCTGGTTTGCATTGGCAATCCTAGGTGCGCATGGTCCAGTCCAATAAGAAGCTTCGGCACCACATTGCTGTGCGGCTCCATTGGCAGACGCGCATTCTTCATAGTTCCTTGAACATCACCTCGACGCAAGCTTTGCATCAGCAGACTCAAGTTTTGAACTGAATTCACATTCATCAAATCGTAACGTTGGCATTTTCCTGCCCCACAAATTTGCAGGTTTACCACAGTGGTGCTTTCTCTGGTTGATTTTCCACCAAACCAGTTGATTGTGATTTAGTTGTCGTCGTTCAGTCTGAAGGTTCAGTTCGCGTCTCAGTTCATCATCAATCATGGATAAGGACGAGCCCTCATCGAAGAGTGCGTACGTGTTGCGCGTATTTCCTGCACTGAACAATGTTACAGGTAATATGCGAAACAGTAGACGCGTTTCGTTGGGTCGATACAACTCAAATTCCTTGGTGGTGCCGCTTGGACTGCCCTTGGTGGCGTCCTTCGGCTGGCACTGTCATTTAAATCTGCTGGCTGCGGTGTCCGTCTTACATCTCTAGTGGGACGACCTCCTAGAGGAACTAAAAGCTAAGTGCAGTAGGCGATTGGCATTCATTGTCCACACGACAGGACCTGTCCATGTGACCGCCTCGCAGGCACGAGAAACAAAGCCGATGCTCCTTCACATATCTCCATCTCGTTGATGGGGAAGCTCGGTTGAAATCTTTACAATTCCTGACTCCATGTTGCCCATCGCATATTGGGCACTGTTTATGGCAATTCTCATCCTGGCGGTCGGTGCTCACATGCGGCAACCGACGCTTTGGTTCTTTTACCTCGACATCCGAGATCGTGCATACCACGTTCGCAAGTTCAGTCAGCCAAGTGTTCGACCGTTGGGTAAGTATTCAATGTTGCCGCGAACCTGGCCCATTCCAATCTTCTGCCTGTTGGCAATTTGGTGACCAGTTCCTCAATTAGGGTGGGGTTTCCCAAATGCTGCTCCCCATTAGGAATTGACTGTAGGAAGGCTGCAAGATTGCTCGCGCGTGCAGCGAACGGTATGATCTTCGTCAAGTGGTGCTCCTGTATTTGTTGCACCTCACGTACGCATTGAAGCTGGCTTTGTATGAGCTGTTCCGGTCGCCCATACCTGAAGCGAAGCTGCTCCACGACGGCGTTCACGTTGCTTGGGTGGATAAGCAGAGACTTCACAGTGTCGCGTGATTCATCCTTCAATGCCTTCAGCAATCGCAGGTTATTCTCCAAATCCGTGCAGCCATATGCTGAAGATGTTTCTGTAGATGCGTAGAAGCATATGGGCCAGTCTTCAGGCTGGCCTCCAAACTCAGGAAGATCCGGTAATTTGCGTGTCATCCTCATCGTCGGCGTCATAGGCCCACAGACTACAGTTGATGGCGCTGGCACAATGGCCTCCCTTGAGCTCAAGTGCGTTGACGCACATCCAACTGCTGTTTGCCCCGCGCAGTGTGGCCTTGCGTGGCTTGTGGTCAAATAGCAATTTGATGTTGATATTGGCGGCAATATTCCATGTAAAGACGACGCGCACAAATATGGTGGCAAATTTCCGCTCAAAGATGTCGACATAATTTCGTTGATTTGAGACGGCAGAATTCCACTCAAACATGTCGGCACAATTCCGTTGGTTTGTAACGGCAATTCTTCACTCAAAGGCAACGGTACATTTCCACTTAATGCTGGCGCCACAATTTCAGTACTTTGCAGCGGTTGATTTGCATTCAATGGCAACGGCAAATTTCCACCCAAAGATGGCGGCTGCAAAATGCTTGGACTACTCACTCCAACATTGATAGGTCCAACGGGATCACTTGCGGTGCTTGCATGATTCTCCGTTGGACGCTGTAGTTCTTTCTCCAAGGTGGCGATCCTCTGCATTAGACTCGCCACTTTGGAATCGCTTGTGTGCGCTTCTCCAGTCTTGCTACTGGCTTGTTCGCACACTTCCTTCGCACCGTCTTTGCGGTGGTACTCCCAGTTGCCACCTGCACACTCAAACCTCGTGGACACGTCGGGGTACTCCATCGACTCCAGTGTAGAATTCTTCTACGATGCCCTTTCGCCACTCCCTGCGTGGCGTAGCTGGGTCGCATATGAATAGGCAGATACTCTTGCACCCATCTCTTCCAAATCGATCTCTCATCAGGCGCGCTATTCGCCATTGCTTCCTCGTAGCGCATCTCTCGGGCACCTGTCCATCGATGCTGGGCATATTCGGCAAGTTTGCTGCTCCTTTCAGCAAATCGTTCGGCGTCAGAGGAGCTTCCTGGTCCACTGCAACTGGCAAATGAGTAAGAGGACGAGAATTCACAACATTTTCTGCTTCTATCAGGAAACTCTGCAATACATGCTCCTTAGGCGCCATCTCCGTTAGTGTGTGTCGCAGAACTCGCTTGGCACACTGCACCATTCTCTCCCATACTCCGCCTTCGGACGGATTCGCTGGGCAGTTGAAGAGCCATTCGATCCCTTTGGTCGACAGCTCATACTGAACCTTCTCTGGCTCGAAAACTTCAGTGAACTTCTTGGCCTCTCGGTCGGCCCCAATGAAGTTCTTTCCATTGTCGCTGCGCAGTCTAACTACTGGCCCGCGTCGACATAGAAAATTTCTCATATCAATTATGCACGAGTCGGTCGACTAGTCATGCGCTAACTTTAAATGAATCGCCCTTGTCGTCAAACATGTAAACAAGGCGACCCATTGCTTTTCCTTACGGCGTCCAGCCGTCACAAGCAGTGGTCCGAAATAATCCAGTCCAGTATATTTAAATGGCCATCCATTGGCTTCTAAGCGGTCCTCAGGCAATTGGTTAAAATCTCGCTTACAGTTGCATCCAGATTTTGATGCTTCATCTTCACATGGTAATGGTGCATCACTAGCTCGGATAATGGATGCCGGTGCGATAGTATAACCGGCCGTCTTGCGCTATATGGCATGCAAAGAACTGCGTCCACTCGACCATAAGCTCGCAAGATTCCATATTCATCCAGATAGGGTGCGAATCCTCGTATGTCGCTTCGTGCAACGACTGTCTTTTTGTTATACGCGGCCCGCATTTCATCCGGGAATGCCTCACATTGTGATCGTCGAATTAACAAGTACTCCGCGTCATCACATTCAACAGCTGTGAGGCCGTAACATTGCTCCCACTGTCCACGGCACCGTCGTATGAATCTCAGTACCCAGGCAGTGGTTCTCAACAATCGGTTGTAGCTCGAAAATCTCTGAAATGAAAGACAAAAGTTGTTTGCAGCGACCACCGCAAACTCACTCGGCATCTCTTCTTCGTCATCGAAGGTAACGTGTTGTGCCGCTGGCTGCGGCCAACGGTTGGCTGGCTCTCGCAAAAACGTGGGCCCGTTCAGCCATCGGGACCCTTGGTCGAAATCCACCTTGGATTGTGGCCGTGTTGCGTCATCTGCTGCGTTCTTGGCGGTTGGAACCCATCGCCACTGTGCAGTATCCGTAGACTCCAGAATCTCTGCCACTTGATTGCCGACAAATTGCTTGTATCGTCGGTGCGTACTGCTTATCCAGTGCAGCACTGTCTTCGAATCTGTCCAGAGCACGATATCGCTGATAGCGATGCTGTGTTCCTGCTTCACAGTAGTCATCAACCTTGTTCCTAGAACGGCAGCTTGCAGTTCTAGTCGAGGAATCGACATGGTTCTCATTGGAGCACATTTCGTCTTGGCACGCACGAAACATACTCGTATTCCATCCTCGCTAGTGACCCTCCAGTAGGCCACTGCGGCAAATGCAGATTGACTTGCATCTACAAATACGTGTAGTTGCGTATCTCCTATTACTCCTGGGCTGAAGTAATAGCGTGGACATCGAAATTTCTCCACGTTGACTATCTCTTGGCGCCACTTCTCGAAGGCGCCGCTGATTCCATCCGGTAGTGGCTCATCCCACTTAATTTCTCGTCGCCAAATCTCTCTCTGCAGCAATTTGGCGGTAATCAGATAACAGGATAAAAATCCCAAAGGATCAAATGTCGACATGATCAAGCTCAGGAACTCCCTCTTGGTGGGGATTCGTTTACCATTCAGCACGTTACTCGGGACTTTGTGAAACTTCACATTGAATTTGAAGTCATCCGTGGCTGGCTGCCAGTACATTCCTAGTATCTTTTCCTCAGCGTCACGCCATCCGACATCCTTAGCTGCCACATGTTGGCCCTAGGCGTCGATCACGGATGGTGAGCTGGAAGCAAATTGGCACAAGTCGAACCCGGCGTTGGCATATATTTCTCTCACCCGTATTGATACGGCTACTGCTTCCGCTTCCGTCATGAAGCTGTCCACATAGTAGTCCACTTAGTGGTACGCAGTAATTGATTTCACCGCACGTGGATCCTTGTGTTGGTATTCTAGCGCATTTATGGTCTTCACATAATGCGCTGCACTTGGCGAGCATGCTGCGCCGAACGTCATCACAACCATTTCGTATACGTCTGGATCCCGTTGATCATCTCCGTCTCGCCACAGAAACCGTTGTGCGCATCTGTCCTCTGGCTGTATCAACACCTGATGAAACATCTCCTTGATGTCTCCGAAAACTCCAACTGCGCCTTTCCTAAAGTGGAAAAGCACGGCTGGCAGTGGCTTGTGGTGCTGTGGACCCTTCTCCAGTGCTGAATTCAGCGATACGTCGCCCACTTTCGCTGCCGCGTCGAAAACCAGACGAAGTTTCTCTGGTTTGTTTGGATTCACAACTCCAAAATGCGGCAGGTACCAAAGCTTGTCGATATTGTTCACATCGACCTCGTGGCGTTCCAAGCGTCACATAGTCGTACGAATCGTACATCCCGTTTCATTTTCCTCTTAATACTGATAGGTCTCTTGTGCGCCATGTCATAGCTTCTTGGCAGCACAATGTTATCACTTCTCCATAGCAGTCCCAATCTCACCGTGCTGTCCTCGAGCATCCTTTGGGCCTTGGTGTCGGCTCTGGCTGCTACCGGGTGCGCAGGCTTCACTCCAAAATTATCGATCTCGAAGTAGTCGCTTATCATCTTCTCTACAGCATCTTATTGCGACACTGCTAGATGACATGACATCGGTGGTGGCATTCTCGCATAACCACTAGAGGGACTAAAAACTACCCATCCAAGTTTAGTGGCAGCTGCATATGGTCCTTGCTCAGCAAACCGTCTGGTTTGCATTGGCAATCCTAGGTGTGCATGGTCCAGTCTAATAAGAAGCTTCGGCACCACATTGCTGTGCGGCTCCATTGGCAGACGCGCATTCTTCATAGTTCCTTGAACATCACCTCGACGCAAGCTTTGCATCAGCAGACTCAAGTTTTGAACTGAATTCACATTCATCAAATCGTAACGTTGGCATTTTCCTGCCCCACAAATTTGCAGGTTTACCACAGTGGTGCTTTCTCTGGTTGATTTTCCACCAAACCAGTTGATATTTAGCTGTCGTCGTTCAGTCTGCAGGTTCAGTTCGCGTCTCAGTTCATCATCAATCATGGATAAGGACGAGCCCTCATCGAAGAGTGCGTACGTGTTGCGCGTATTTCCTGCACTGAACAATGTTACAGGTAATATGCGAAACAGTAGACGCGTTTCGTTGGGTCGATACAACTCAAATTCCTTGGTGGTGCCGCTTGGACTGCCCTTGGTGGCGTCCTTCGGCTGGCACTGTCATTTAAATCTGCTGGCTGCGGTGTCCGTCTTACATCTCTAGTGGGACGACCTCCTAGAGGAACTAAAAGCTAAGTGCAGTAGGCGATTGGCATTCATTGTCCACACGACAGGACCTGTCCATGTGACCGCCTCGCAGGCACGAGAAACAAAGCCGATGCTCCTTCACATATCTCCATCTCGTTGATGGGGAAGCTCGGTTGAAATCTTTACAATTCCTAACTCCATGTTGCCCATCGCATATTGGGCACTGTTTATGGCAATTCTCATCCTGGCGGTCGGTGCTCACATGCGGCAACCGACGCTTTGGTTCTTTTACCTCGACATCCGAGATCGTGCATACCACGTTCGCAAGTTCAGTCAGCCACCTGCTGAAGTGTTCGACCGTTGGGTAAGTATTCAATGTTGCCGCGAACCTGGCCCATTCCAATCTTCTGCCTGTTGGCAATTTGGTGACCAGTTCCTCAATTAGGGTGGGGTTTCCCAAATGCTGCTCCCCATTAGGAATTGACTGTAGGAAGGCTGCAAGATTGATCGCGCGTGCAGCGAACGGTATGATCTTCGTCAAGTGGTGCTCCTGTATTTGTTGCACCTCACGTACGCATTGAAGCTGGCTTTGTATGAGCTGTTCCGGTCGCCCATACCTGAAGCGAAGCTGCTCCACGACGGCGTTCACGTTGCTTGGGTGGATAAGCAGAGACTTCACAGTGTCGCGTGATTCATCCTTCAATGCCTTCAGCAATCGCAGGTTATTCTCCAAATCCGTGCAGCCATATGCTGAAGATGTTTCTGTAGATGCGTAGAAGCATATGGGCCAGTCTTCAGGCTGGCCTCCAAACTCAGGAAGATCCGGTAATTTGCGTGTCATCCTCATCGTCGGCGTCATAGACCCACAGACTACAGTTGATGGCGCTGGCACAATGGCCTCCCTTGAGCTCAAGTGCGTTGACGCACATCCAACTGCTGTTTGCCCCGCGCAGTGTGGCCTTGCGTGGCTTGTGGTCAAATAGCAATTTGATGTTGATATTGGCGGCAATATTCCATGTAAAGACGACGCGCACAAATATGGTGGCAAATTTCCGCTCAAAGATGTCGACATAATTTCGTTGATTTGAGACGGCAGAATTCCACTCAAACATGTCGGCACAATTCCGTTGGTTTGTAACGGCAATTCTTCACTCAAAGGCAACGGTACATTTCCACTTAATGCTGGCGCCACAATTTCAGTACTTTGCAGCGGTTGATTTACATTCAATGGCAACGGCAAATTTCCACCCAAAGATGGCGGCTGCAAAATGCTTGGACTCCAACTCCAACATTGATAGGTCCAACGGGATCACTTGCGGTGCTTGCATGATTCTCCGTTGGACGCTGTAGTTATTTCTCCAAGGTGGCGATCCTCTGCATTAGACTCGCCACTTTGGAATCGCTTGTGTGCGCTTCTCCAGTCTTGCTACTGGCTTGTTCGCACACTTCCTTCGCACCGTCTTTGCGGTGGTACTCCCAGTTGCCACCTGCACACTCAAACCTCGTGGACACGTCGGGGTACTCCATCGACTCCAGTGTAGAATTCTTCTACGATGCCCTTTCGCCACTCCCTGCGTGGCGTAGCTGGGTCGCATATGAATAGGCAGATACTCTTGCACCCATCTCTTCCAAATCGATCTCTCATCAGGCGCGCTATTCGCCATTGGTTCCTCGTAGCGCATCTCTCGGGCACCTGTCCATCGATGCTGGGCATATCCGGCAAGTTTGCTGCTCCTTTCAGCAAATCGTTCGGCGTCAGAGGAGCTTCCTGGTCCACTGCAACTGGCAAATGAGTAAGAGGACGAGAATTCACAACATTTTCTGCTTCTATCAGGAAACTCTGCAATACATGCTCCTTAGGCGCCATCTCCGTTAGTGTGTGTCGCAGAACTCGCTTGACACACTGCACCATTCTCTCCCATACTCCGCCTTCGGACGGATTCGCTGGGCAGTTGAAGAGCCATTCGATCCCTTTGGTCGACAGCTCATACTGAACCTTCTCTGGCTCGAAAACTTCAGTGAACTTCTTGGCCTCTCGGTCGGCCCCAATGAAGTTCTTTCCATTGTCGCTGCGCAGTCTAACTACTGGTCCGCGTCGACATAGAAAATTTCTCATAGCAATTATGCACGAGTCGGTCGACTAGTCATACGCCAACTTTAAATGAATCGCCCTTGTCGTCAAACATGTAAACAAGGCGACCCATTGCTTTTCCTTACGGCGTCCAGCCGTCACAAGCAGTGGTCCGAAATAATCCAGTCCAGTATATTTAAATGGCCATCCATTGGCTTCTAAGCGGTCCTCAGGCAATTGGTTCGAATCTCGCTTATAGTTGCATCCAGATTTTGATGCTTCATCTTCACATGGTAGTGGTGCACCACTAGCTCGGATAATGGATGCCGGTGCGATAGTATAACCGGCCGTCTTGCGCTATATGGCATGCAAAGAGCTGCGTCCACTCGACCATAAGCTCGCAAGATTCCATATTCATCCAGATAGGGTGCGAATCCTCGTATGTCGCTTCGTGCAACGACTGTCTTTTTGTTATACGCGGCCCGCATTTCATCCGGGAATGCCTCACATTGTGATCGTCGAATTAACAAGTACTCCGCGTCATCACATTCAACAGCTGTGAGGCCGTAACATTGCTCCCACTGTCCACGGCACCGTCGTATGAATCTCAGTACCCAGGCAGTGGTTCTCAACAATCGGTTGTAGCTCGAAAATCTCTGAAATGAAAGACAAAAGTTGTTTGCAGCGACCACCGCAAACTCACTCGGCATCTCTTCTTCGTCATCGAAGGTAACGTGTTGTGCCGCTGGCTGCGGCCAACGGTTGGCTGGCTCTCGCAAAAACGTGGGCCCGTTCAGCCATCGGGACCCTTGGTCGAAATCCACCTTGGATTGTGGCCGTGTTGCGTCATCTGCTGCGTTCTTGGCGGTTGGAACCCATCGCCACTGTGCAGTATCCGTAGACTCCAGAATCTCTGCCACTTGATTGCCGACAAATTGCTTGTATCGTCGGTGCGTACTGCTTATCCAGTGCAGCACTGTCTTCGAATCTGTCCAGAGCACGATATCGCTGATAGCGATGCTGTGTTCCTGCTTCACAGTAGCCATCAACCTTGTTCCTAGAACGGCAGCTTGCAGTTCTAGTCGAGGAATCGACATGGTTCTCATTGGAGCACATTTCGTCTTGGCACGCACGAAACATACTCGTATTCCATCCTCGCTAGTGACCCTCCAGTAGGCCACTGCGGCAAATGCAGATTGACTTGCATCTACAAATACGTGTAGTTGCGTATCTCCTATTACTCCTGGGCTGAAGTAATAGCGTGGACATCGAAATTTCTCCACGTTGACTATCTCTTGGCGCCACTTCTCGAAGGCGCCGCTGATTCCATCCGGTAGTGGCTCATCCCACTTAATTTCTCGTCGCCAAATCTCTCTCAGCAGCAATTTGGCGGTAATCAGATAACAGGATAAAAATCCCAAAGGATCAAATGTCGACATGATCAAGCTCAGGAACTCCCTCTTGGTGGGGATTCGTTACGTTACGTCCACGTTACTCGGGACTTTGTGAAACTTCACATTGAATTTGAAGTCATCCGTGGCTGGCTGCCAGTACATTCCTAGTATCTTTTCCCCAGCGTCACGCCATCCGACATCCTTAGCTGCCACATGTTGGCCCTAGGCGTCGATCACGGATGGTGAGCTGGAAGCAAATTGGCACAAGTCGAACCCGGCGTTGGCATATATTTCTCTCACCCGTGTTGATACGGCTACTGCTTCCGCTTCCGTCATGAAGCTGTCCACATAGTAGTCCACTTAGTGGTACGCAGTAATTGATTTCACCGCACGTGGATCCTTGTGTTGGTATTCTAGCGCATTTATGGTCTTCACATAATGCGCTGCACTTGGCGAGCATGCTGCGCCGAACGTCATCACAACCATTTCGTATACGTCTGGATCCCGTTGATCATCTCCGTCTCGCCACAGAAACCGTTGTGCGCATCTGTCCTGTGGCTGTATCAACACCTGATAAAACATCTCCTTGATGTCTCCGAAAACTCCAACTGCGCCTTTCCTAAAGTGGAAAAGCACGGCTGGCAGTGGCTTGTGGTGCTGTGGACCCTTCTCCAGTGCTGAATTCAGCGATACGTCGACCACTTTCGCTGCCGCGTCGAAAACCAGACGAAGTTTCTCTGGTTTGTTTGGATTCACAACTCCAAAATGCGGCAGGTACCAAAGCTTGTCGATATTGTTCACATCGACCTCGTGGCGTTCCAAGCGTCACATAGTCGTACGAATCGTACATCCCGTTTCATTTTCCTCTTAATACTGATAAGTCTCTTGTGCGCCATGTCATAGCTTCTTGGCAGCACAATGTTATCACTTCTCCATAGCAGTCCCAATCTCACCGTGCTGTCCTCGAGCATCCTTTGGGCCTTGGTGTCGGCTCTGGCTGCTACCGGGTGCGCAGGCTTCCTTTACCTCGACATCCGAGATCGTACATACCACGTTCGCAAGTTCAGGCAGCCACCTGCTGAAGTGTTCGACCGTCGGGTAAGTATTCAATGATTGCTTCAGCAATCGCAGGTTATTCTCCAAATCCGTGCAGCCATATGCTGAAGATGTTTCTGTAGATGCGTAGAAGCATATGGGCCAGTCTTCAGGCTGGCCTGCAAACTCAGGAAGATCCGGTAATTTGCGTGTCATCCTCATCGTCGGCGTCATAGACCCGCAGACTACAGTTGATGGCGCTGGCACCATAGCCTCCCTTTGGCACACATGCGTTGACGCACATCCAACTGCTGTTTGCCCCGCGCAGTGTGGCCTTGCGTGGCCATAGGGGCTTCTTCTGGGTGAATGTTGGGTTGGCATCATCAACTTTCGACTCAGGAAATCTGACAACTCTCTAGCTGGGGTGGAAGCCCTTGGCCTGTGTTGCGTAGTGGTCAGCATCAGCACACACACACACTGTAGCTTCAACTGCTGCACCACGTCGGATATCCAGCGCAAGTTGCCCTTGCAGACTCCAAGATCACATTAACGGCAAATAAGCGAGACGCCGTACATGTGGTCTGCGAATAAAAGAAAACGCCTGTCGTCTACGGAAGGGAAGTTGCTCAGAGTACTCAAGGTTGACGCCGACGGAAAATAGTAGTAGTAGTACTTTATTTTGTAGAAAATACAGCTTAGTACAATATTAAGAATACAACTAAGTTCATACCGCAGTGACTTCCTCCCATTCCGCGTGCTCACGACAAGACACTCAAATTCCAATACGAGCGCTATTATACATAAAGGTGTGACCAGCACGGTGGGGAAATACAATACAAAATGCACATTCCAATGCTCTTTCGACTATCGATAAATACTATACCTTTCGACTTCGGGCAGTAAAGCTATGTTTCTTGACAGACTTAATGGCATTGATACTACGTCAGATTCAGCGTTTCACGACACCTCTATTGAGGCAAATTTCGAAATCAACGACGGCACAGCTAAGAACAACCATTTCCAAGAAACATTACAAATTGTCGAGACACGCATGAGCGTCGGCGCCAGTTACAACGAAAACGTATACAACGACGAAAACGCACACAACGAAACAAAAATCGACCCCACACAAAATTCACACAAAACAGACAACGCTCACTGCAGTAACATGGAATGTAACAACAACAACAGGCATTTAAGAGTGAGATGGCAAATCTGGAGCGAATGCTTTTAAAATTGAGATGCAAAAACGAACAGTTGTGCAAATCAACTATTAGTTTTAGTACTCTCAAGGATTTGATTCCGAAATATAATGGAGAGAGCGAATTCGGTAAATGGCTTTCACACCTAAATAACATTCGCTTAACATTTGGCATAACCAACAACGACATCCGTGCACTTTTATGCACACGATTGAAGGGAAGTGCAAATCTCTGGATAATGTCTAGCCCGTCGTGGCTGGCAGGCAACTTAGATGATGTCTTGAACTCGTTAAAAGTTATGTTTGGCACCGAGGATAGCATACTTGAAGTTCGCAGCAAATTCAAACGCCGCAAGTGGACGTTGGGTGAAAAGTTCGTGTCATACTACACCGAGAAATTCATACTAGCAGGCGCAATCGGTATAAATGAGCTTGTCGACTACCTTGTCGATGGTATACCGGATTGACAGCTAAAAAATCAAGCAAAGCTACAGTGCTTCAGTTCGCCAGCTGCAGCTTCGTGCGATTCAGCAAGTTAAGAGTCCTGTGCGGCAGCCAAAAAGTACAGACACCTTAGTCGGGCACATGGGCAACTCATATTATAAAACCTTGGCAAAATAGAATCGGGAAATCCCATATCTCAAGACGGCTGAATTGTAGTAATAAACAGTATAAGCAGGCAGGTAACACCTTCTGTATAATAAATGTATAATATAAGTTATAAGTTCCTGAGTGTGACCGTACTTCGGCACTCTCAGCACCCCTGTTAATCAATAACCGCGAGACAGACTGAGATTGAAGCTATCTGGAATTTACACCGGCGAACGAGAACGACGTATATATATTGTGAAAATTAAAAATTAAAATAAAATAAAGGCCATACTACAATACCAAAAAACCACACTTAATATTACTTATTTATAATTTGTGAGGGAGTCTCACAACAGGGATTTTGGAGGCACAACGATTGAAGAGCGGCCTTTCGTGCCATGGGGCTTCCTATGAGGACAAGAGACGCTTTACCTCCCTTATGGGACTGATGTAGAGCGACCTCTGTCGATCGCCTTTGATGTAGGCGAATTGTGCATGGTGCAGGTGATTTGTATCTTACAATCTGCACCGGATATGCAAGTTCAACAGGAGTTCTGCGGTCTTAAGCATAGTGCATATATGGCTAATTGGTCTATACGACTTAGGTTGATCTAATAGACTATTCCCTTTCATGGGAATGAAAACCACACCCAAATGAAGCTCGCACTAAGTATGCCAATTAGAGGACTAAGTATATATTCTAGGCTGTGTTTCACCAGGGTCGGGAAAATTTGGTCGCCCTCCCCCCCCCGGGCATTGAAAAGAGCGAATGATTTAATGGACCACCTGACCTAGTCAGCGTCGAAGATACACCCGACAGAATGTAACCACGTCTAGCATGTGGTTCAGTATCCCCATCATTACAGGGATTTTCCGGGATTATAACAGAACCAGGCAAATGCACCTGAAGCAATAGCTCCAGCGTTTCTCGTCGATCCTGTGTGTGAGAACCATCTGTTCTTTTTAGGAGTCCCACACCATTAGATGACTCTCTGGACAATACCTTTTGCAATCTCGCTGTGGGTGCGCTAATGTTCTTATTATACTCAGTAAGCGCGCATCTGTATGTGTCCCATGAGTCTCTATTTGACTTGGCCCTGTTAAAGAGGCATCTGACCTCCTTCCTTTGATTTGCCAGGCCTTCGCTCCACCAGGGAACCTCACGCCTGATGGGGTCTTAGGACCGTACTATCATGGAAGGAGGTTAAAGGCACATCTTGAAATTGTCTTGATGCCAATTCTATCTCCCTCGTGAACCTCCATTAAACTTCGTCGTCACTCACATGCAGCCATTTACAGCATATCGATTTACTTACTTTTCCGGTTCCAAACTAGGCTGCCAACAAGTGTATACCACTAACACAATAGATCAAAAAAGTGTGACACTCAATTTCTGTGCGAGGTCCCACAGAAATTTCGGCTTTGCTCGGTTCCTGATTTCGCTCACAATCTCAGTGAGCAGGAGATATCGGATTACAGAATATCACCTGAGTTTTCTCTCAGTGCTCTCAGAGAATGTATGTATGTATGTTGCGATTTTCTGGAATGATTGTTGGTGAGGGTACCTAAAAGCTGTTGCAGTTGCGCTTGCAAGAAAAGTTTCGCGGGATAAGAATGCACACACACTTACACATAGGTGTATACATTTATGTGCTTGTGTGCCTATGGTTTGATGGCTGCCTACTCGATGCAAATGCTAGATTTCAAATTCTATGAATTTTCAGCTTCACACACATATGTTTGTATGTGTGCATTTGCAGAAGGTCTGGGCCGCAAGCAAAATAATTTTTTTTAATTTAGGGGCAACATAATTATTTTTAATAGATTTACTTCACAATAGTCATTAACAATTGGAGCGATATTACTGCGGACGGTAGTCTGCTCTTGCAGCGAAGCACAAAGTGCGCAAAAGCGACTAGCAATATATACGCGAACTTTTGAAGTTTTACTACGATAGTCCGATCAGATCGAATTATATAATGATCAAAAGGTATCGTTTATACTAAAGAAAAAGCTTACCACAACATGTGATAGCTCATCTTGTTTATGAGATATTGGGCAAATACAAATTTTTGTTTCGAATAATAAAAAAATAATTTTTTTTAGCCAAGATACTTGCTACGCCCTTGTGTGTGAATTATGCATGCACACATGCACCACAATATGTATGTGTGTGTTATTGTGCAAATTTTGTTAGTTTTCTTGCGCAGATCACGATGTATCCTACATTTATATTAACATACATTTCTTAATGAAGTTGGGTCGGTAGAAAATCTGCATCTGCTAAAACCATTGCATTAATTAAATAATTATTTTTAAATATTGCAGTCCATTTAAGTGATTAGGATTTTACCGACAATACCTCTGTAAAGAGAACATATGTATGTAAATATAAATTTCGCGGTCGGCGAATGAAATCTAACAAAACTATTTTTCCGCCAGCCAAAGCCAGCAAAGCATTTGCCTAACCGAGCGCGGTCTATGCTAAGCATTTTGCGGTCTTCTTGTTGTGAGAGCCCAAGGATACCGATTTCTTTTTTGTTCTCAATTTTGTCGAAAATCAAGCTGCCTTGTAGCATTTCGTTGTTCGGCGTTACTCATCTTAGTATTTATATTGTCTTTGCCTGAAACCATTGAAAATGGGTAAAAAGGGTATAATGGATTTGTGCAAATGTATATAACAGGCAGAAGGAAGCATCTCCGACCCTAAAACCATTATACCCGCTTTTCTCAATTTTAATGGGTACAGAGTATATTATACATATTCGGTTTTTTCAATTGCTTCATAACAATTTTGCTGTTGCATACGCAAACGGCTTAAAATCTTTTATGTTTTTTATTATTTTAAACATCATTGTAAGCTGTTGTTGATGGTTTTGTTGTTTTTGGCAGCTTCTGCCATGGCCTTGTCGTTTCCGGCGGAACTCAGTGTGGACTGATATTTGGAGAGCTACTGCCTGGTTTCGCTGACGTTAATGTCTTCGACATCATGCTCTTCCACGGCGAGCACCTGCACGGATGAGTCATCGATGACCGTATTCGAGCCGCTGGAGACTAATTTTTTTTGAGCTTGCCATCGTTGTCGATTACCTGCACCAAACCCGACTTTAGCACAGCCAGTGTGGCCACGTGCTTGGCCAGAATGCCGAAGGAGCCGCTGATGAACGGCACATCGATTTGGCGCACCACGGCGGTGTCGAAGAAGGTCTTATTGGCAGCGGCGAAGGTCAGCTTCATGTCGGTCGAGTAGGCACATTTCGGGGCCTGACGGCCGCTGCGCGTGGCCAACAGGTGACCATTCTTCACGAACGACATTTTATCCTTCAAAAAAACTGCAGTGTGGAGAAATTAAAATATACTATGAAATTTATCGTTCAGCTTGTAACTAGTGCCGCTGCTTAGAGATGATATAAAAATTATAAAATTATAAATAACTGCAACATGAAAGAACTAAACTATCCATATAAAGAATTTTCTTTGATGTTGGAATATACAAAATATATTAAAAATGTTTCGAATGTGGGGTGAATGTGAATATATTTTATAGTTTTACACAAACAAATTTGGAAGATAGACACTAATTACGAAATTATCAAAAAAATTTATCAAAAGCTAAATAAATAATATTTCCAGTGCAGTTTGATTAATTGTTTTTTTTTCAAGTTTCCCCGAAATTTAAAAAATAAAACAATCGTTAAAAATACATGAATTAAAAATTGTATAGTTGCAAAACTCATGATTTAAATTTAAAAGTGCGAATGACTGATTAATAGATACATTTGTTGCATTTGACTATCGCGCCATTTAATTATCGGTGACAAACGCGACTCTGGTGGGGAAATTTTTCGAAGGGAGCAGCCCTGTTCATCGCATGACGATTAGCGTGAGTTGGCAGGACCAAAATCCAGAGTGACCAGAGAGACAGACGGCGGGGACTGCCGAGGAGATGACAGGCTCAATAAAAGAAAGAGGCGACAACACGTTTTTTTGGCAAGACGGCACAAGGAAATTATCGAAGTGTGGCCAGAAGAGGCAAATTCGAATTCCGAATTATGCACAGGCGCACAGACCCCGCATAAAGAGTGCTGTCTGTATTAAAGTTCGGCGTAAGTGTGAAAGAAAAAATGTCTGAATGTTTTGTAATTGGTGTTTGTTTCCAACAGGTGGCCAACAACAGGTCACGCCGCAGTTTAATTTTGTGGCCCTATTTATTTTTGACTCTGCTGCGGCCCAATATTGCCTTGAATGACACAAACATACAGCCTGCCTTCATGCGCTGATGTTTTTTTTGATTGGAACCACCATCATCTTACCTCTCTGCGTCCTTCCAAATCCGAGTGAGTGTGTTCCAGCCAGAGCCGACACCGCAACGATCTGCCGCGGCCCCTGTCGCCATAGCAGCCGCAGATCAGTCGCCCATATCGCGGCTACATAAATCGCATATGCGAGCATATTAGTGGCCCAAACCGTGGCACGTTCAGAAAATCTTTTTGCGGCGACCAATAGGGCCAAACAAGCGGCGCTTGTAAGCCCATATAATTGTTGCACGCCTGTCAACTTAGATGTTAAGAAAGTTGCCTATTTATTTATCTATTTATTTATTTATGAATTTATTGTCCTATTTATTTATATATTTATTAATTTATTTATTAACTTATTTATTTCATTATTTAATTATTTTTCCATTGTTAAATCCGGCACTCGGATTTTGCCAAATTTGCCTACATTGGCACATATACGTATACATATCTCTCACTCTGGCCACCGTTGCGAGGCAGAAGTACCTGTCTTATATTAATCGACCCCTACCTCTTTTTTTCACTTTTATTGGAGCTCCAATGATAGGGATTGAGGGAACGTTAAGCGACAGCATATCTGCGCCGTGCCCAATTTACAGTGGCATCAATCTACTCCTTCTCTGAATTTATATTTGGCAAAATTTCGCACCTGTCCGACTTTTAAATATATACGCTTAAATTGTAAACGCCCGCCAAACATTAAGCACTGCCATCTAGTGGCCAACCTGTTCAACTAGCGTAAGAAAAGAAATGTTTATTTATTAAATTGTAATTGTGAGCGAAACAAATATGATGTGTGAGTAAGCGTGAGGGAGGGAGAATCACCGAGCCCATGGAATAAGTCGGCAGTCAGTTCCCATTAAAGGGCAATGGCATTCAAATTTAAATAGCCGATGCAGGAAGGGCGGGTACGTCGCAGCCGATAACACCGGGCCTGCCAAATCTTCCGATCATTTGTGTGTATGTAGGTACATTCATGTGTAGTATTGTGAAGGTTGTGTTGTTTTGGAATTTTGTACCGTCTAGAGGCAGGGTTGAGGTTACCCATCCCTGGGAACACGGAGCTAGCTGAGGTTGCCCCAACGAAACCACAAGACGTGTCACAAATATGGCGCCCAAGTTTTGAAAACATCAGGATCACTGGAGCCGTGTTCGTTGAAACAGGTTTCTGTGATCAGCGAGTCATGCGTGATGGATTAAAAGAATACATATATATATGAATGAACCGAAACGGTGAAGCCTCGCAGAGCAGATTGCTACTCTTCGGGCCATTGGAAACCGCGGCTTATAAAAAGTACTTGTTTTTATCGTAATTGCGCGGTGGAGGATGACCTTGGGAGTACCCTAAAGCGTTTTTTTGTTTTGTTTTTTTTTGCGATTCATGTTTTTTGTCATAGGCTTCAGGTGACTTGTCTGGTTGCTATGGCACAAAACAATTGCACCGAGGATTTGTTTGGATCGCGTCTAGATTGTCGATATGCCGGTACGTCACTCACGCTTTTGGAAGGCAGTGTAGTTTGCTACTGGGCACGATATTGGAAGCGACAGCCTTGACTAAACTCTTGTCAAGTATTGCGTGCGTTTCTCCTAATTTGGGTGTCGAGGGAGGTTTGCTATTGTGATAGGGTGACCCATGGTACACATATTAAGTAGCCATGCGCAGCACCCTACCGATAGGTATCGAGACGGCAAACAAATTAGGTACGAAACGTACAAATTTGAGAAATACTAACTGGGGACCGTCAGCGCAGCTGACGATCGGATTGACGATCGGATTGTTGGAAAGACGGTCGATTCCGGCAGATGGTGATTCTCCCATACATTGTATGATTGTTGTGACTTACTGTTTTGGTATTGTGTTTAGTTATTTGTTATTTATTTACGCGTTTAAGTAGGAAAATAGTTTTTTTTGGTAGCCAAATATAGATATTATTATGACCGAAAGAGAGAATACGGGTTCTATAGCCAACCATTCCTATCCGCTGCGCTCAGGAACAGGGAATGTTGCGCAAGAAGACTCTTGGGGAGAGGATTGAGTCACAGTCAGGAGGGGCGTCGGATTGGCGAGAACTCCAGCTAGGCCACCGGCGCCACCCCCAGGCGAGTTGAATCCACAACTCGTTGACTATCATTTGCCGCCAGAAGACCGAAATGTTCCAGCAGAGCCGCGAGCCGCTATAGACTCGGAAATAACATCAGCCATTAATGTCGCGCTTTTCCAGGCCCATGAGACCTATAGACAGTCCATGGAATCAGGCATAGCGCAGACATTTATGGAGAATATCATGTTGGGGTTTCAAGAGATGATGAAGGCCATCAATGATATGGCCAGACCCACTACTGAGACCGTCAGAGAAAATATAGGCCCACGTCAGCCATCGTGCACGGCGCATCAGGGCTCTGTCCTGAAAAGACACCCTAGCGTCAGACCAGTTCTCAGGCCACCGCCGAAGCCAGAGAGGTCGAATACCTCGAGTGGACTGAGTGGAGGACAAGAATGGGATTGGCGTTATCCGGGTCCGGACAGTAGGCAACGGGAAAATAGAAGAGCCGGAGAGTTTAGGCAGACTCCCAACTCCCAGACCACCTTCAGGTCCGCATTGGGTCAAAGTAGACAAATGGGAAGTGTCCTTTGACGGGTCGATCGACCGGGGATCCGTTGAAGACTTTGTCTTCAAACTGGAGTACCTTCAGAGGCAAATCCAATGACCTTGGGACGAGGTCCTGAGAAAATTTCACGTGCTGGTAACTGGGCGGGCCAGAGAGTGGTACTGGCTATACGGTACGGCCGGTGATTAATTGGGACGATCTCCGTAGGGCTTTATTAGGAAGGTTTAGAGGTAGCTGGAATGACGTGGATCGGATGCAGGAGCTAAGGCAACGACAACAACTCCCTGGAGAGTCTGTGAACGACTTCATCCAGACGATGACAGTAATGGCATCACGATTAGAAGCTCCACTCCTCGAGTCGAGGCTGATAAAGTCTATAAAGAAA
The DNA here is from genome assembly GCA_035041545.1 of Drosophila colorata. Lineage (NCBI taxonomy): Eukaryota > Metazoa > Arthropoda > Insecta > Diptera > Drosophilidae > Drosophila > Drosophila colorata. The sequence continues at coordinate 1,279,397 of JAWNLD010000680.1, read as the reverse complement.
GGCTTGAGAGACTCCATTGGGCGCTACGTCTACCCCATGGACGTGTACTCGGTAGATCATTTGCGGGAAGAGTGCAACGAGATCGAAGCAAGTTTGGGTCAGCGTAGTGCTCGTGCATACAGCACGAATCCAAGATATGTGGGGCATCTTGGAATCGACTTCTGGCGTGCCTTCGAACTAGCCCCTGACGTTGTAGGGTCAGACAAGCCGAACGTTTCCATAGAGTCGATCGCAGTGGAACCGAACATAGTTGAGGAAATAGAGCATTACATTGAAGAAAAAGATCAGGAATTAGAGGCAGAAGCTTGGGACCTGGAAAGCGATGAGAAAAGTCGGCAGGACTCAGTTAAAGAGTTTTGGCTTTTGAGAAGGTACTACTGGGGAAGACGACTGTGAAAACGCATAGGATAGAGCTGATCGAAGGGAGGACACCGGTAAAAGACCGCCATTATCCGCTATGCAGGAAGTTGTCTGGGGCGAGGTAGACAAAATGTTGGCCTTGGGAGTCATCAAAGTCAGTAATAGTCCGTGGAGTAACCGCACTACAATTGTGCGAAGGCCGGATAAAAATCGTTTCTGCTTAGATGCGCGCAAGCTCAACGCTGCTACCGTCGAAGACGCCACTTCCATGCATCGAGGGTATACTTTCGCGGATCGATCAGACATTTTATATTTCTAGCGTTGACCTCAAGTTCGCATTCTGGCAAATTGAGTTGGAGGAAGGCAGCAAAGCATACACGGCCACGGGCTAAAAAAATCCAAGTTCTGCTTTAAGAGTCTCAAGTATCTCGAATTTATAGTAGGCGAACGGACCTTACGAACCGACCCTGACCGCATAGCAGCAATTCGAAGAATCCCGGAACCTCGATACATCAAAGAAGTGCGCATCTTTCTGGGAACCGCGGGATGGTAGCGCCGGTTCATCAGAAACTTTGCGGAAATAGCACCACTTACGGAGGTACTGAAAGGGAGCGAGAGGGAAATTCCACTTGAGTCCTGAAGCAGCGAAAGCCGACTTCTCGCGTAGGTTTTATGTGCAGTGCGATGCATCTCATTTCGGAGTTGGGGCGGTACTATTCCAAATCGATGCCGAGGGCAACAAAAGGCCAATAGCGTTCTTCTCCGCCAAGATGGATAAACACCAGGTCAATTACTCGGTGAAGAAGAAAGAATGTCTTGCCGCGGTATTGGCTGTCCAAAAGTTCAGGCCGTACATCGAAATGATGCCATTCACGGTAATCACCGATCACGCCAGCCTCAAATGGCTCATGTCATTGCGAGATTTGGACGGTCGATTAGCTAGATGGTCTCTACGCCTGCAGCACTTCGACTTCCAGATCGAGCACAGGAAAGGGGCGGACAATGTTGTCACGCAGTGTCGCCGAAGTGTCGCTGGATTTAGAGCAGTTGCTGGGGATACAGACAGTATCCCCGACTGCACACTATGGAAGCTGTGGGTGCCAGAGGCGCTAAGTTCGACGCTGATAGAGCAGGCTCATGTAGACGCGAAGGCATCTCATGGAGGCGTGGCAAAAACGCACCATTTGCTGAGAAAGCAATTCTACTGGCCCCACATGGCAGCTCAAGCGCCGAACCACCGGATGCAAGCTTCGATAGGGCACGAGGTGAAGACGGAACGGCCCTTCCAGAAAATATATATTGATTTTCTGGGTATCCGCGGTCAAAGAGGGGTCACGCCTGGATATTCGTAGTCGTCGATCATTTTTCGAAATTTACGTTTCTGAAGGCCATGAAAGATGCCACGGCAGACAACGTAGTTGAATTTCTGGTGCACGAGAAATTTTTCAAATTCGGTGTCCCTGAGACGATCCACTCAGACAACGGCTAACAGTTCGTGTCAAAGAAGTTCGAGAACATGATCGACGCTTTTGGAATCTGTCAATAAAAAACGGCCATCTATTCTCCCCAAAGCAATGCAGCTGAGGGCGTCAATCGCAGTGTTGGCGGCGATCCGTTCATATTTGGAGCAAGACCATCGGGAGTGGGATGCATTTCTGCCCGAAATCGAGGTAGCGGTCCGCAATGCCCCCCACTCTGCAACTGGGGTTACACCGTTTTTTGCAGTCTTTGGCCAGCATATGTACCTCAATGGGGCTAGCTACAAACTTGCACGGAAGTTACGGTCCCTGGGCGAACACTCGATCTCAGATTTGGGGGTGCAGGATAAAACCCGGCTAGTGCAGGAACAGGTGAACATTCGAGCGCAGTCGACAGCAGTACGATAAGCGTGCGCGCAAGTTTCACACGGTGCCAGGTCAAGAAGAGGTCAGATGGGTGTGGCCTACGTTGGGCGTTCCGTTATGATGGGGCAACCAGGCGAACGAAGTCCACAAATGCGCACGGCAATTTTAACTGTTCATGGCGGCGCATAGCCCCAATTTGCCGTGTGGTGTTGCATTTGACTATCGCGCCATTTAATTATCGGTGACAAACGCGACTCTGGTGGGGAAATTTTTCGAAGGGAGCAGCCCTGTTCATCGCATGACGATTAGCGTGAGTTGGCAGGACCAAAATCCAGAGTGACCAGAGAGACAGACGGCGGGGACTGCCGAGGAGATGACAGGCTCAATAAAAGAAAGAGGCGACAACACGTTTTTTTGGCAAGACGGCACAAGGGAATTATCGAAGTGTGGCCAGAAGAGGCAAATTCGAATTCCAAATTATGCACAGGGGCACAGACCCCGCATAAAGAGTGCTGTCTGTATTCGGCGTAAGTGTGAAAGAAAAAATGTCTGAATGTTTTGTAATTGGTGTTTGTTTCCAACAGGTGGCCAACAAGAGGTCACGCCGCAGTTTAATTTTGTGGCCCTATTTATTTTTGACTCTGCTGCGGCCCAATATTGCCTTGAATGACACAAACATACAGCCTGCCTTCATGCGCTGATGTTTTTTTTTGATTAGAACCACCATCATCTTACCTCTCTGCGTCCTTCCAAATCCGAGTGAGTGTGTTCCAGCCAGAGCCGACACCGCAACGATCTGCCGCGGCCCCTGTCGCCATAGCAACCGCAGATCAGTCGCCCATATCGCGGCTACATAAATCGCATATGCGAGCATATTAGTGGCCCAAACCGTGGCACGTTCAGAAAATCTTTTTGCGGCGACCAATAGGGCCAAACAAGCGGCGCTTGTAAGCCCATATAATTGTTGCACGCCTGTCAACTTAGATGTTAAGAAAGTTGCCTATTTATTTATCTATTTATTTATTTATGAATTTATTGTCCTATTTATTTATATATTTATGAATTTATTTATTCCATTACTCACATATTTTTCCATTGTTAAATCCGGCACTCGGATTTTGCCAAATTTGCCTACATTGGCACATATACGTGTACATATCTCTCACTCTGGCCACCGTTGCGAGGCAGAAGTACCTGTCTTATATTAATCGATCCCACCTCTTTTTACTTTTATTGGAGTTCCGATAGGGTAGGATAGGGATTGAGAAAACATTAAGCGACAGCATATCTGCGCCGTGCCCAATTTACAGTGGCATAAATCTACTCCAGGAAGGGCGGGTACGTCGTGGCCGATAACACCGGGCCTGCCAACTTGTCCGATCGTTTGTGTGTATGTAGGTACGTTCATGTGTAGTATTGTGAAGGTTGTGTTGTTTTGGAATTTTGTACCGTCTAGGGGCAGGGTTCAGGTTACCCACCCCTGGGAACACTGAGATAGCTGAGGTTGCTCCCCGAAACCACAAGACGTGTCACACATTAATTAGCTTTTAGGAAATGTAAAGCTTTCTAAAACCTGTTATAAAGTTCTCGACTAATGATCGAAAATGCAGACTCTGGAAAAAACTAAGAAAATAATACCAGATTTAAAATGTTTTTAATAAAATAATATATGGGGCCCCTATGTATCAGAAAAAGTAGGGTTGGTAAACTATAAAATTAGGCTGTTACCTAGTGTAATCAATACTCTATGTAATTAGCTTTTATTAAAAAGTGAACAGAGTATGCACCCGACTGCAACGTACTTATCTGTCTTGACTTCATTTTAACTATCAATATCTTGTTAAGAAAACAAGTTCATTGGTTCAATTAAATTTATATATGTATTAAAAATTAATAGATATTTATAAAGTATAGTGAATAAAATAAACTTCAATTAATTCATAAATTGAATATTTTAAGATTTGTAAATGATTTTTCCATATGTGCCTAACGCGAATGCTAAATATATTACACATTTCACAACTATAATGACTTTAAAAAGTTTGAGGCATTTCTATAATTTACATTTATATACAAAAGTTTTATGTTGTGTAAATAATTTAGTCAAAACAATTTTAAATTTTAAGTGAAAAGACCATGCTCAAAAACTGTTCATAGTGGATTGTAATGACACCATCCATGTCAGTGTCGTGTTGCCGGAAGGCTGTAGTTAACGTCTGCAATTAAATCAATAATTAATTTTTGTTATAAATTCGAAACAACGTCACTTATATCTTATGCTCTAAAATAAATTGAACGTAACATACGTGTTTAAATTTATTAACACATGTATGAAAATCTCTACCTGAGTAAAGATAAGCAAGAGTGCCATTATGAATAGATTCAGTGTATAACAAGTAAAGTGGCTTTAGTCGGGAGTGCCAGACTAGGAGATTCCCTGAACCCAGGGGCGATCTGTCGTTACATACATTTAATCAGCTTTGCATTCATACATACATACAACAAATCACACATAAACAACCCCAAATACTCGCAGTTTGCAGCGCATGTTACTCTCAGCAACTGCGCTCCACACCCACTATGAAAAATAAATTCTTGAATAACTTCTAAACTTCTATGATCGTTACGAAAATTTCGGGGCTTAACAAAAGCATTCAAGTCTAAGAACAGACCAAAGCGCAAATCTGTAGTCATTGACATTTTTTTTTTTTTTTTGACATTTGGGGCCAAAATCCGGAATATTTATAATATGCGGACCCTTTCCGAGAACATATTAAACTAAATTTGGTGGCTCTAACAGTTTTTGAGATATGCTGAAAAATACCATAAATACTGATAATATGCTGATTTGCGTATGGTAAATACAAATTTAAAATGTTCAACTTCAGCATTCTAGCTTTTGCAGTTGTTGAGATCGACGTGTTTATACTGACGGACGGACGGGCAGACAGACGAACATGGCTAAATCAAATCGGCTAGTGGTGCTGATCAATAATATACACACTTAATGGGGTCGGAGATCCCACCTTCTATCTGTTACATATACCCTTTTTACCAATTTTCAATGGGTTCAGGATATAACAAGTAAGATGGCTCTAGTCAGGTGTGCCCGACTAGGAGATACCCTGAACCCAGCGGCGTGCTGTTACATACATTTAAACCTCATTGCATTCATACACACATTCATAAAGTCACACTCATTGGTTGCGCTTGGCCCCACTATGGAAAACGAATTCTTGAATAATTTAAAAACTGAGAGTATGATCGCTATGAAATTTTCAGTGCCTTATAAGTTTATTGTATTTGATTTGCGTTTTTTTTATATGGGGGCGAATGGGGGGAGGTATCCAAAATCCGAAATATTCATAATCTGCGTATTACGTATTACGAGCAAATATTAAACCAAGTATAAACATAAATTTTTGTTCGATAATAATGAAACGAAGCAAGATATCAAAAAAAAAAAAAAATGATAAAATTGTGCTGCGTATGGATTAGGAGAATCTATAGTCGAAAAGTTTAGGTCTCTAGCTTTTGTAGTTTCCGAGATCACTGCGTTCATACAGACGGACGGGCGTACATGGCTAAATCCACTCAGCTCATTTTATGGGATCGGAGATGCTTTCTTCTGTTACATACATTTGCACAAAACCATTATACCCTTATTACCCATTTTCAATGGGTTCAGGGTATAATGAGTAACTTTGTAACGTGTCGGTTTGTCTGCCGCGGGGCGGTGCCGGCCAACCAGTATTCTTATATAGGGGTGGATCTACCCTTGCTCGCCGTCACGAACAATCACACAAAACTACAGTGTCTGCACATCACTAAACAGATAACTCAACATAACAAAACTGAGCGTCATCAACATAAACAAGACCAAACTTACTACGAACACTAGTATTGGAACGGTGGCTTATGTGTTTTGCCACAGCGCTCCCGCCCAATCTGTGTTACACATTGTTTTTAGCTACACTTTATGACACTAGATTTTAAGCGTCATACAGACAGACGGACATAGCTTAGTCGACTCGGCTAGTGAAGCTGATCAAGAATATACTTATACTTTATATATGTATATGTATATACTTTATGGGGTCGGAGATGCTTCCTTCTGCCTGATACATACATTTGAACAAAACCATTATACCCTTTTTACCAATTTTCAATGGGTATAAAAATAGTAGGGACTTCGGCAATTTACGCAAAAAGCTTCAGCTTTGTACCCAAAAATAATTTATTGCCATGTTCCGAATGCCCTATTTTTTTTGTATAATTTGGAATTTATCATATATTAAATTGAATATCTCTTGTCACAAAATTTTATATCAGTAATTTTTGGGCGTGAATGTGCGTTTGCCCTTAGATTGTTACCTCGTGTACAGGTGTTTATGTTTGGTTTCTAATTTACTGTTATATTTCAAGCTCATCTCACTTAAATGAATAATGCGAATGAGAATAATGTACCCGTATTAATTGCCATGAAGAAAACAGTTAAGTACTCACATAGAGAACAATACAGCATTGTATGAAATCATCAAAAAGAATAGTTCCTCGGCCGAACCGGTCAAATTTTCTAAGCAAGATTTCAACAAGATGGTCAGACAGACGATACCCAAAAGAAGTCAGTGCGGTTTTAAGTTCTTGCTTATCAATATTCCCGGAATTGTCACGATCAAACGAACGAAAACAGTTTTGCCAATCCGTAACATATTTCCATAGCGCTCCGAAATCCTGGAAAGACACAGTTCCTCTGTTCTCACGATCAAACATTCCAATCATAAGTCGGACTGTTTCCGGGTTGAAAGCAGACCACGTTCCATTTGAAAGTGCCACCTGTAGTTCATCTGCAGAAATGTGGCCGCTTCTGTCTTTGTCAACTCTATAATAGCAAGCAAAAAATAATGTTATTTAGTGTACATAGTTCAAATGTACTACATCAGCACTTTACCGAATATATATATATACATACATACATACGTACGTTTCACTTGAATGACACTTAATACACATTGAATTCCTTTCACAATATTTTTAAGCAAATTAGCACAACAGATACTTTATAAATTTGTATATTTTTCATTTACAATAAACAATATTTAATATGAAATACAAATAACTTAAATTTGTTTAATTTGTAGATAGCACATACCTTTGAAATACGTCCCACAGAAACGTTTGATCAGGCATTCCACTTTGCTGGTATGACATATTTTACAAAATTATTCAACGAAATCAAAAGACTTGGCTTATACTAGTTAAATATTCCCTTCCACACAAGATAAAAAAAATGCTGGAAATTGAATAGTGATATATGAGTCACAAATCGTGTAAGTGATGATTCCCTCTTGGAATGTGGACATATCGATATTTCAAAACCGAATTAACTATAAAAGTACTTATTCTTTGACGTTGATTGCATATCAGTGTAGTTATCGATTTTAGGCCAACTGCCCTAAAAAGTGTATTACCCACACATAATCAAAATAGCTCCGGAGCGCGAAAATTCCCGTTTGGGCACATAAACTTTAAGATGTGCCATTTCACGCCTTTTGTACCCTTCTGTATATACTACAAATGCACGGATGCACTTCTGAAATAGTCTTAAAAACTCTAAAATCATATATATACATATTTGTATGTATGTACAGTAATAATCCAATCAGTACCAAATCGATTAGTACATTACTCCATATAATACATTTGCAAAATAAAGATAAACAACTAAGATGGCTCTAGTCGGGTGCCGCCGACTAGGAGATACTCTGAACCCAGCGGCGAGCTGCCGTTACATACATTTAAACATATTTGCATTCATGCACACATTCACAAAGTCAAACATACGCATTCACACAAACGCACCCAGCATGCTGCACACTTTACACATCCGCTGCGCTCGGCCCCACTATGGAAAATGAATTCTTGAATAACTTCTAAACAAAGAGTATGATCGTCATGAAATTCTCAGTGCTTAATAAGAACATCCAAATATATGTACAAATCAAAGAACAAGTCTGTAGTAGTTGATTTGCGTCTGATATGTGGAGCGAATAGGGGGAGGTATCCAAAATCCGAAATATTCATAATCTGCGTATCCTTTACGAGCACATAATAAATAATAAATAAACATAATAAACACATAAATTTGATGGCTCTAGCTCTTATAGTCTCTGAGGTATGTCATGAAAACCAAGCCTTAATATCGATTTATATCGATGATAATGTAACATAGCAAGATATCAAAAAAAAATAATAATAATTGTTAACTTGTACTGCGTATTGATCAGGACAATCTTAAGTCGAAAAGTTTAGATCTCTAGCTTTTGTAGATTCCGATATCGCTGCGGACATACAGACGGACAGACGGACATTTTTCAGCTTGTCGTCCTGATCAAGAATATATAAATTAAATGATTATAGATTTTAAAATCCGAAATATTCATAATCTGCGTATCCTTTACGAGCACATAATAAATAATAAATAAACATAATAAACACATAAATTTGATGGCTCTAGCTCTTATAGTCTCTGAGGTATGTCATGAAAACCAAGCCTTAATATCGATTTATATCGATGATAATGTAACATAGCAAGATATCAAAAAAAAATAATAATAATTGTTAACTTGTACTGCGTATTGATCAGGACAATCTTAAGTCGAAAAGTTTAGATCTCTAGCTTTTGTAGATTCCGATATCGCTGCGGACATACAGACGGACAGACGGACATTTTTCAGCTTGTCGTCCTGATCAAGAATATATAAATTAAATGATTATAGATTTTAGTTAGGTAAATGTTATATTTATCAATATATTTATTATTGTTTACAACATAGCTGAATCGAGCAGTCTATGAAGGAGTTAATTAGCGCTTGGACTTGCTGTCTCAAGGCATACAAATTGTGAACTAAAAACTAAGTTGACAAAAAGAGACTTATGAAGCTACAAAGAATTGCAATGAAGAATTATTAAAGTATCAAGTTACACAATGCAAAAATCATAGCGGCTGCAGAAACGCTTAGCTTGCGCCTCGTGCATTGCCTGCTATGTGAAGACATCCGGCCCAGAGCTGAGTCAGCGTCTGTGCTGGAGTCAAACCGAGTCGCGTTAACTTATGTTAACTACTCCCCCCTCAAGTCGAGGCCGCCCTCGGCCGACCCTATCTCAGTGATCACCTCGTTCATCCTTCGAGCCGTAGCCTTCTTTTTCATGATCTGTCGATAGGTTAAACCGATGCCAAAGACTATGCCACAGGTTATGCCAAGGAGAAGCAACAGTATGATCGAGTTGATGTTACCAATTTCGTCCCTGACTTCTTGTATCGTCTCCAGATTACGTTCATTGAGCCGATGAAGGTAAGGGAGACTGAGGATCTCCTGATGGCCTGTGACGTTCAGCAGAGGGGAAGCTACGATGCCTGGGAACCGGTTCTGTACGCTGTTGCGATTGATGTATCTCGTTTCGTTTATGGTGACCCAATTGTTGAAGATGATTAATTGTGTGCCACGCACCCAGGACTCGGTGCCGTTATCTACGCAGATTGCCGCCGCTGCATCATTGATGATGACAATTCCATCGTCGACCCACGTGACTGCGTCTAGGTCGCTCGGCTGAAGTTCGCAATGAGCTACACCGCCAGCATGAAGTTCCTTGGCGCATGAGCTGGCTGTTGACCGTTGACAAAATGTCGTTCTTGGGGTGGCTGTGCAGTTTTCCAGCGCGTAGATTTGGTATTGGCATTCGGCGATGATGTTGTTCTCGATTCGCAGCATATGATTTTTGTGGGCGACTGGGAAGACTGTAATTTTCTTGCAGGTGTGTTTAATTTTTGGAAAAGAGATTATAAAATATATCATGTTTGTGGATTGTAGAACTTTGACGGACGAAGCGGACATTAAGTCGGCTATGGCAGTATCTGTGGGCTCTTCAAACCAAACAGATTTTAAGTCTGCGTGGTCTAAGATGTTTGGACTGACAATGTTGGCTTTAGCCAGGGTTATGGCGAGCATTAAGTTCTGCAACTCCATCGACAACATTCTGTTCCTAGCCAAAAGTGTTTCATATAAGTGGCCTGAATCAATTTGCCTGTCTTTTGAGGCTTTCAAAATTTGGTTGACTGTGAGCGTTAGTTGGTTAATCTGATCCTGTACTCTAGTGTTTATCTGCACCTGTCTATTATTTGAATTTATTAATTGGGCTTCATTAATCTTTATTTTTTCCAAGTCCCCGGCGTCTGGAGTGCCTGCAACTACCTTCAAAATTGAACTTAGAATGTCTAGACTCCTAGCAATTCTGTGATGTGTGCCCAGGGCCTCCAGCATGTCTCTGAGATGTTCTGAGTCTACATTCAGAAGTTTTTTCATGTGTGACTGCGGAAACAAATCACACAATTTCGCTGTCTCATCCACCATGCGCTCATATTCAGATATATTCGCAGAATGTCGGACGAAAGCGAACTCCTCCCATACCAAGATTTGGCCGTCGATGATCGGTATGTACTTAGCGTGGTCGGTGACCCATGCCGAAGTCGTCGCGAGGATAAGTAGTATCAGAAACCCAAACTTGTGGAATGAAAATTACTTTCTTTTTTTTTGAGGAAAAACGTTGAACAACCCATCACCGAACTTATTTAACTTATAAATGTTATTAAGCAACCTAATACTAAGACCTATCTAAAGCGGGGTGCCAAGTGGCTTAAAACTTATATCTCTAGCAACCTAATGTAAAAGAAAATCTGCCAAATGGCACAATAAAAGTTAAAAGTAGAAAAGAAAACACTACTTAAGGTTGTCTTTGTGGACTACCCTCCCCTTAATGAGAACTGTAGTTCCCAGGTCGGCTTCCACGGCTCTTTCTTCACACAAAGGTGTAAGTTTGTTTCCGAGCCGGCGATTAGACTTTACCAAGACTTTCTCTCCTACTTCAAAAACCCTATTTTGTCGGGAGTCATTTTCCCTAGCTCTGAGGTTGTCCTGCGCTCTTTTAAGCTTGTTTTGAATCTGCGTCTGAGATTCGCCTGGGAGTGGATGGACAACATCGACCGGCCGCTTATCAGTGACCGAATGGATTGTCTTGTTGTACTCCACTGTGGACAACAAAATTACCTCTACGGTGTCGCTAATGTTTTTGTCTATTTTTAAGCATCTAGCTAGTTCCAGTAGGGTGCTATGGAAACGCTCGACTTGCCCATTGGAAACGCTATGCAAGGGCGGGGCATTTGAAATTCTGACTCCATAGTTATTCATCAATAGTGAACAGATAGTCTGGGAGTTCACGGCTGGCTCATTATCGCAGTAAATCGCTTTGACTCCCGGGAAGAAATTCATGAGCTATAATAAGGGTACTTTCAAGTCCTCTATTGTTCTGGATGCGATCGGTTGAACTACAGCGAATTTTGAAAACTTGTCAATACAGGTTAAAAAGAATTTTTTGTCAGTTGAGAAGATGTCCACATGTAGCATCTGCCCTGGGTATGAAGGAATCGCCGTCTCACCAATCTCTTGTTTTTTAGGGTGCCTATCGTATTTAGCCCAGGCACAAGTCTTACAGTTTTGTACGATTTCGTTGGCTACTTTGGCCATTTTTGGGAAATAGTAGTCTGAGAGGACCTGCTTAATGTTCTCCTGGGCTGCCCTGTGGGCTCTGTTGTGTTCTGCGACGAGAATTTCCCTTCTCTCACTAACACTGAAAATGTCCACAACCCTGTTTTTGCAGTGCCAGAACTTGGTAGTTGGAAATTTCCGCACTAAGTCGTCCTGCACCAGCGCCAAAGTGTGTAAATCGCAGTGTAGCGCATTCACCACATCAGGTTTTACTACCTCCATTAGTTCCTCGAGAAGTGATTCTCTGCATGTAAAACTCAGGGAGTATCGCCTCTTGTTTCCAAACAGAATAAATCTGCGCTATTTGCGGAAAACGCGCCTCTTCAAGAATTATCTGGTTCTGGAAACAGTTCAAGGGCTTTTCAGTGGACTCGATAGTGTAAGTCAAGGAGACTTCACTGTGAATCGTGGCAATGCATGATTCATTATCTTGGTGGCTCAGAGCGTTAAGCTGTTGCCTGGATAAGGCATCAGCGACCAGATTTTCTTTGCCTGGCTTGTAGAATATGCGCGCGTTGGATTCGTCAATGCGCGCCTTCCATCGCTTGATTTTAGCGTTAGGGTTAGACTCAGAAACGGCAAAGGCCAGAGGTTGATGGTCCGTGAAGATGTTGAGATCTTTCACCCCATACAAATAGTGGTGCAATTTGCCAAGGGCCCACACGATAGCTAGTAGCTCTCTTTCGTTTGTGGCATAATTGATCTCTGGATTCTTTAGTGTCCTGCAGATCATAGTGATGGGACGTCCTTCATGAGAGAGGACTGCCCCTATCCCATACCCCGACGCGTCTGTCGTTAGATCAAACGGCTTATTGAAGTTAGGGTATCGGAGCATGACATCCTCAGATGCCAATATGTTTCGCAGTTTTTGAAAAGCGCTGCGTTGGAGATCAGAGAATTCGACAGAAATTTTTTTTTTTATCTATGTTTGCTAACTGACCCATTTTCACCCTTAAGAATATATGAAATGGGTTTTGCTATTGATGCAAAATCTTTGATAAAGCACCTATAATAGCTAGCGAGTCCTAGGAATGATCTCACCTCGAAACCCGTCTTGGGCTCCGGGAATTCCTGTATCGCTTTGACTTTCTCTGGGTCGGTTGTGGCACCATCGCTTGTGACCACGAATCCAAGAAAATTCACGCTTTTATTAAAAAATTGCGACTTTTCCTTGGACACCGTCATGTTAGCTTCATATAAGCTTCTTAATACCCAATCAACATGTCTGACATGGGACTCCTCATCTTTTGAAAAGACGATGACGTCATCGACATACACGTAACATGTCTTGCCGATCTGCTCTCGTAGTATGTCATCGATCGCCCTTTGGAAAATGCTGGCGGCGTTTTTCAAGCCGAAAGGAAGTCGGCAGAATTCATATTTTCCCCCATTTACGGAAAAGGAAGTCTTCTCCCGGTCGCGTTCTGCGAGCATAATTTGGTGATAGCCAGACTTAAGATCCAGTGTCGAAAAGTACTTGGCTTTACCCAGGTTTCCCAAAATCATGGATATATTGGGCATGGGATACCTGTCCGTAATCGTTCTTTCATTGAGCTTCCGAAAGTCCATGACGAGACGCATGTTCCGGTTACCCATTTCATCCGTGCCCTTTTTGTCAAACACCCAAATGGGGTTGTTATTGGGAGAAACGGATTTCTGAATTATGCCATTCTTCAAGAGATTTTGAATCTCTTTATTTACAAATTCGGCTGCGCCCATAGGATAAGGGTACAGCTTAGCGTAGATAGGCTGTTCGTCGACCGTTCTAATGGTGGCTACCACCGATGTGTTTTATGGTAGCGCCTCATTAGCGTCTGCGAACGTCTTTTTCCTATCCATTAACATTTTTAAAAAGTTTTGTCTAATCAGGGAAGGTGCGTCTGTGCAATCTAGGTTAGTGAAATTGACATCCACACACTTGTAGTACAAAATCGGTTCGGAACTGTTGCCAAATCTGAGTTGGCTCGAGTTTAGACAGAGCTGAGCCCCGACCTCCGTCAACAGATCGAGGCCTATAATTCCATCAAATGTTGACAATTCTGAGAGAAGGAAAAAAGTTGCCTTTTTTCCAAACATTGATACATAGCACTTCTCAGAAATTTTGGTAGTGCCATGAATGGAGTGGGTGGTAAATGGGTTGTCGACTGGGCGAACTCCTTTCAGTCCATGTCCAGTCCGAATGTAGTTTTTCGCTGCACCTGTGTCGATGAGAAACCTCATTTGAGTCCCCGCTACTTCTAGCCTGATGAAAGGCAGCAGGGACTTACTCCTAAAAAATTGAGAACGTCAGAGTCGCCGTCAGAATCATCGGCTATCTGCGCCTCAGCATTTCTAGCTGCCGCTGCATACCCCTCAGCTCCACATTCTTGGCTCTGAGTGGTATGATTTACCCTTTGACGCCTCGGACCCGTTGCTCGGTCAGAGGTTTTTGTTCTTTTGAACGCCTGTGGGTTGCCCGAGTTGACGTAAGCTGGTGCTTGCGATGGCATCAGCATTCTGGACATTGAAGGGTCAACGTCCATTGGCTGCGGGTCATTATTGCCGCTGCTTTGCCTACCAGTACGCTGATCGGACTGTTTGGGCTGTTGAGGTTGCTGCGGCTTTTGTTGCCGCGTGTAATGAGGGCTTTTTGTAGGGGCGGGCAGTGTCTCGACTGCTTCTGCGCCCTTTTGCCGCTGCTGAAATTGAGGCTTTTGGTCGGGTCTCCGAGCCTTGTCCTCGATACTTTTGGCATAGTTTGCCGCGAAGGTGTATCTCTCATGATTGGCCTCGATTTCTTGTGCGAGTGCCAAAGCAGAGGGGAGATCGAGCGGGTGTGCCTCACACAGAACATCAGAGAGGCTGCGCTTGAGGCCAGAAATGAATATGCGCAAGGCATCCCCTCTAAACTTCTCGCACATGCCCTAAGCTAGTGCTGCGTCATATGTCATATTTACCTTGTTTATGAGTAAGGTAAGCTTTTTCTCGACCTCATCATAGTATTGTGGCAAGGTAAGCTGTCCCTGCCTGAGAGTGCCCATTTTTTTGTTCTATGACGTGAACCGGCCTCTTGTCACTGTAAGTGAAATTTAAGCGGTTGATAATGGCATCAAAATTTAGGATCGTGGAAAACGAAGACAAAACTGCGTCGGCCGAACCCCTTATTTTGCTTACATCGACCGGCCGCTTATCAGTGACCGAATGGATTGTCTTGTTGTACTCCACTGTGGACAACAAAATTACCTCTACGGTGTCGCTAATGTTTTTGTCTATTTTTAAGCATCTAGCTAGTTCCAGTAGGGTGCTATGGAAACGCTCGACTTGCCCATTGGAAACGCTATGCAAGGGCGGGGCATTTGAAATTCTGACTCCATAGTTATTCATCAATAGTGAACAGATAGTCTGGGAGTTCACGGCTGGCTCATTATCGCAGTAAATCGCTTTGACTCCCGGGAAGAAATTCATGAGCTATAATAAGGGTACTTTCAAGTCCTCTATTGTTCTGGATGCGATCGGTTGAACTACAGCGAATTTTGAAAACTTGTCAATACAGGTTAAAAAGAATTTTTTGTCAGTTGAGAAGATGTCCACATGTAGCATCTGCCCTGGGTATGAAGGAATCGCCGTCTCACCAATCTCTTGTTTTTTAGGGTGCCTATCGTATTTAGCCCAGGCACAAGTCTTACAGTTTTGTACGATTTCGTTGGCTACTTTGGCCATTTTTGGGAAATAGTAGTCTGAGAGGACCTGCTTAATGTTCTCCTGGGCTGCCCTGTGGGCTCTGTTGTGTTCTGCGACGAGAATTTCCCTTCTCTCACTAACACTGAAAATGTCCACAACCCTGTTTTTGCAGTGCCAGAACTTGGTAGTTGGAAATTTCCGCACTAAGTCGTCCTGCACCAGCGCCAAAGTGTGTAAATCGCAGTGTAGCGCATTCACCACATCAGGTTTTACTACCTCCATTAGTTCCTCGAGAAGTGATTCTCTGCATGTAAAACTCAGGGAGTATCGCCTCTTGTTTCCAAACAGAATAAATCTGCGCTATTTGCGGAAAACGCGCCTCTTCAAGAATTATCTGGTTCTGGAAACAGTTCAAGGGCTTTTCAGTGGACTCGATAGTGTAAGTCAAGGAGACTTCACTGTGAATCGTGGCAATGCATGATTCATTATCTTGGTGGCTCAGAGCGTTAAGCTGTTGCCTGGATAAGGCATCAGCGACCAGATTTTCTTTGCCTGGCTTGTAGAATATGCGCGCGTTGGATTCGTCAATGCGCGCCTTCCATCGCTTGATTTTAGCGTTAGGGTTAGACTCAGAAACGGCAAAGGCCAGAGGTTGATGGTCCGTGAAGATGTTGAGATCTTTCACCCCATACAAATAGTGGTGCAATTTGCCAAGGGCCCACACGATAGCTAGTAGCTCTCTTTCGTTTGTGGCATAATTGATCTCTGGATTCTTTAGTGTCCTGCAGATCATAGTGATGGGACGTCCTTCATGAGAGAGGACTGCCCCTATCCCATACCCCGACGCGTCTGTCGTTAGATCAAACGGCTTATTGAAGTTAGGGTATCGGAGCATGACATCCTCAGATGCCAATATGTTTCGCAGTTTTTGAAAAGCGCTGCGTTGGAGATCAGAGAATTCGACAGAAATTTTTTTTTTTATCTATGTTTGCTAACTGACCCATTTTCACCCTTAAGAATATATGAAATGGGTTTTGCTATTGATGCAAAATCTTTGATAAAGCACCTATAATAGCTAGCGAGTCCTAGGAATGATCTCACCTCGAAACCCGTCTTGGGCTCCGGGAATTCCTGTATCGCTTTGACTTTCTCTGGGTCGGTTGTGGCACCATCGCTTGTGACCACGAATCCAAGAAAATTCACGCTTTTATTAAAAAATTGCGACTTTTCCTTGGACACCGTCATGTTAGCTTCATATAAGCTTCTTAATACCCAATCAACATGTCTGACATGGGACTCCTCATCTTTTGAAAAGACGATGACGTCATCGACATACACGTAACATGTCTTGCCGATCTGCTCTCGTAGTATGTCATCGATCGCCCTTTGGAAAATGCTGGCGGCGTTTTTCAAGCCGAAAGGAAGTCGGCAGAATTCATATTTTCCCCCATTTACGGAAAAGGAAGTCTTCTCCCGGTCGCGTTCTGCGAGCATAATTTGGTGATAGCCAGACTTAAGATCCAGTGTCGAAAAGTACTTGGCTTTACCCAGGTTTCCCAAAATCATGGATATATTGGGCATGGGATACCTGTCCGTAATCGTTCTTTCATTGAGCTTCCGAAAGTCCATGACGAGACGCATGTTCCGGTTACCCATTTCATCCGTGCCCTTTTTGTCAAACACCCAAATGGGGTTGTTATTGGGAGAAACGGATTTCTGAATTATGCCATTCTTCAAGAGATTTTGAATCTCTTTATTTACAAATTCGGCTGCGCCCATAGGATAAGGGTACAGCTTAGCGTAGATAGGCTGTTCGTCGACCGTTCTAATGGTGGCTACCACCGATGTGTTTTATGGTAGCGCCTCATTAGCGTCTGCGAACGTCTTTTTCCTATCCATTAACATTTTTAAAAAGTTTTGTCTAATCAGGGAAGGTGCGTCTGTGCAATCTAGGTTAGTGAAATTGACATCCACACACTTGTAGTACAAAATCGGTTCGGAACTGTTGCCAAATCTGAGTTGGCTCGAGTTTAGACAGAGCTGAGCCCCGACCTCCGTCAACAGATCGAGGCCTATAATTCCATCAAATGTTGACAATTCTGAGAGAAGGAAAAAAGTTGCCTTTTTTCCAAACATTGATACATAGCACTTCTCAGAAATTTTGGTAGTGCCATGAATGGAGTGGGTGGTAAATGGGTTGTCGACTGGGCGAACTCCTTTCAGTCCATGTCCAGTCCGAATGTAGTTTTTCGCTGCACCTGTGTCGATGAGAAACCTCATTTGAGTCCCCGCTACTTCTAGCCTGATGAAAGGCAGCAGGGACTTACTCCTAAAAAATTGAGAACGTCAGAGTCGCCGTCAGAATCATCGGCTATCTGCGCCTCAGCATTTCTAGCTGCCGCTGCATACCCCTCAGCTCCACATTCTTGGCTCTGAGTGGTATGATTTACCCTTTGACGCCTCGGACCCGTTGCTCGGTCAGAGGTTTTTGTTCTTTTGAACGCCTGTGGGTTGCCCGAGTTGACGTAAGCTGGTGCTTGCGATGGCATCAGCATTCTGGACATTGAAGGGTCAACGTCCATTGGCTGCGGGTCATTATTGCCGCTGCTTTGCCTACCAGTACGCTGATCGGACTGTTTGGGCTGTTGAGGTTGCTGCGGCTTTTGTTGCCGCGTGTAATGAGGGCTTTTTGTAGGGGCGGGCAGTGTCTCGACTGCTTCTGCGCCCTTTTGCCGCTGCTGAAATTGAGGCTTTTGGTCGGGTCTCCGAGCCTTGTCCTCGATACTTTTGGCATAGTTTGCCGCGAAGGTGTATCTCTCATGATTGGCCTCGATTTCTTGTGCGAGTGCCAAAGCAGAGGGGAGATCGAGCGGGTGTACGCAAACAGAACATCAGAGAGGCTGCGCTTGAGGCCAGAAATGAATATGCGCAAGGCATCCCCTCTAAACTTCTCGCACATGCCCTAAGCTAGTGCTGCGTCATATGTCATATTTACCTTGTTTATGAGTAAGGTAAGCTTTTTCTCGACCTCATCATAGTATTGTGGCAAGGTAAGCTGTCCCTGCCTGAGAGTGCCCATTTTTTTGTTCTATGACGTGAACCGGCCTCTTGTCACTGTAAGTGAAATTTAAGCGGTTGATAATGGCATCAAAATTTAGGATCGTGGAAAACGAAGACAAAACTGCGTCGGCCGAACCCCTTATTTTGCTTCTGATGATTATCACCGCTTGGTAATGGCGAGAGCTGCCATTATATCGTCTGAATATTTTATACGCTGCCATTGCAGCCTGTCGCCATGAAACATAAGTTTCTTGCGAGCCCGTAAACTCTGAGAGACACTTGACCGCGTCTAGAGGCTCGTCGCAGCGAACGTCGTCCACGATTTGTATTTCTTCAAAAGTCTCAATTGGAGGTGCCGTGACCTTCAGATCTGTTACTTTTCCTGTCAACTCGGCAATTTGCCGGTTGAGGCTCTCTTTAAGAGCCGCATCCCTCTCCCTGAATGCCTCTGCCTGTGCTTTGAGCGCACCCGAAACTGCTGACTCAACTAAAGCCCTGAGTTGCTGGGGATCCATATCTGTTTTATTTTGAATGCACTTCTTTGTATGGGTCCACCCTAATATCGTTGCTATCTGAGCCCTCTGAGTCAGACTTTCTCAAATAAGGGTCTCTATATTGTCCGAACGCCTTTCTCATTAGTTAAGGAATATGACAACTAGCCACAGAATCAGATTAGCATCATTTATAAAAAATAATCAAAACAAAGTATTTGTCGAAACGATAGAACAGTCAATGGTCAATTGGATTTGCAGAACAAAATAATCGATGTGCAACAACAAAGTTTAGTTAATTATTGAATTTTTCGAGAGAAAAAAAATTTGTATCTACCTCACGCAGTACTTAAAATTTGTGTGAATGAAAAGCTCACTTACATGATCTTTATGAAATTATGTGGTAACACTAATATCCTAATATCCGATGCTGTCTCCCTCGCTGCGGTCACGCACAAACAACTTTTTAACGCACCCCAGATCAGCTTGCGCGCTTTACTGGTAACACACCGCTGCCCGAAGAGCTCCAGCGGCTTCGGTGTATAAAGAAACAATTTGTGTAATTCAATACACTCGCACTGACCGAGTTGGCGTAGGTCAGGTACACTGCACAGCACTAAACGTAAGTTACGCTATGCCGAATTTGTTGTGGCGTTTGGCGCAGATTTAAATGCGAGCGCCGTTAGTGTCACAACACACAACACAAGTTCAGATTTTATTTTTATCTGTTTTAATTATTTGTTTAAATCCACGGCTACGCGACTTGGGACGGAGCGCGAGATTCGTTACCGTTGGGCGCCAATTAAATGATTATAGATTTTAGTTAGGTAAATGTTATATGTATCAATATATTTATTATTGTTTACAACATAGCTGAATCGAGCAGTCTATGAAGGAGTTAATTAGCGCTTGGACTTGCTGTCTCAAGGCATACAAATTGTGAACTAAAAACTAAGTTGACAAAAAGAGACTTATGAAGCTACAAAGAATTGCAATGAAGAATTATTAAAGTATCAAGTTACACAATGCAAAAATCATAGCGGCTGCAGAAACGCTTAGCTTGCGCCTCGTGCATTGCCTGCTATGTGAAGACATCCGGCCCAGAGCTGAGTCAGCGTCTGTGCTGGAGTCAAACCGAGTCGCGTTAACTTATGTTAACTTATATACTTTGTGGGGTCGGAGATGCTTCCTTCTGTTACGGGCGGGTGTGCCCGACTAGGAGATACCCTGAACACTGCGGCGAGCTGTTTGTAACACGTCTTTTGGTTTCGGGGGGCAACCTCAGCTAGCTCAGTGTTCCCAGGGGTGGGTAACCTCAACCCTGCCCCTAGACGGTACAAAATTCCAAAACAACACAACCTTCACAATATTACACATGAACGTACCTACATACACACAAATGATCGGACGAGTTGGCAGGCCCGGTGTTATCGGCCACGACGTACCCGCCCTTCCTGCAACGGATATTTAAATTCGAATGCCATTGCCCTTAAATGGGAACTGACGGCCGACTTTTTCCATGGCCTCGGTGATTCTCCCTCCCTCACGCTTACTCACACATCATGTTGGGTTCGCTCACAAGTACAATTTAATAGATAAACATTTCTTTTCTTATGCTAGTTGAACAGCTTGGCCACTAGAGGACTGTGCTTAATGTTTGGCTGGCGTTTTATAATTTAAGCGTGTTTATTTACAAATCGAACAGGTGCGAAATTTTGACAAATATAAATGCAGAGAAGGAGTAGATTGATGCCACTGTAAATTGAGCGCGGCGCAGATATGCTGTCACTTAACGTTCCCTCAATCCCTATCCTACCCTATCGGAGCTCCAATAAAAGTAAAAAAAAGAGGTGGGGGTCGATGAATAAAAGACAAGTACTTCTGCCTCGCACCGGTGGCCAGAATGTGAGATATGTATATGTATACGTGCCAATGTAGGCAAATTTGGCAAAATCCGAGTGCCGGATTAAACAATGGAAAAATTATGGAATAAATAAACTCATAGATATATAAATAAATACGCGGTAAATAATTAAATAAATAGGACAATAAATTCATAAACAGATAAATAATCAAATAAATGGGACGGTAAATTAATAAATAAATAAATAGATAATTAAATAGGCAACTTTTTTTGACATCTAAGTTGACAGGCGTGCAACAATTACATGGGCTTACAAGCGCCGCTCGTTTGGCCCTCTTGGTTGCCGCAAAAAAGATTTTCTGGATGTGCTACGGTTTGGGCCACTAATATGTTCGCATATGTGATTTACGTAGCCGCGATATGGGCGACTGATCTGCGGCTGCTATGACGACAAGGGCCGCGGCAGATCGTTGCGGTGTCGGCTCTTGTTGGAACACACTCACACAGTTTTTTGGACGGACGCAGAGAGATAAGATTATGGAGGTTCCAATCAATAGGAACAGCAGCGCATGAAGGCGGCTGTATGTAGGTGTCCTCCAAGGCAATATTGGGCCGCAACAGAATGAACTTTACTACGCCGAACTTTAATGCAGACAGCACTCTTTATGCGGGGTCTGTGCGCCTGTGCATAAGTCTGAATTCGAAATTAGCCTCTTCTGGCCACACTTCGATAATTCCCTTTGTGCCGTCCCGCCAAAAAAACGTGTTGTCGCCTTTCTTTTAATCTGCCTGTCATCTCCTCGGCAGTCCCCACCGTCTGTCTCTCTGGTCACTCTGGTATTCGGCCCTGCCATCTTACGCTATCGTTATGCGATGAACAGGGCTGCTCCCCTCGAAAAATTTTCCCACCAGGGTCGCTTTTGTCACCGATAATTCCATGGCGCGATAGTCAAATGCAACACCACACGGCAAATTGGAGTTATGCGCCGCCATGAACGGTTAAACGGTTTGCTGACTCCGTTCGCCTGGTTGCCCCACCATAACGGAACGCCCAACGTAGGCCACACCCATCTGACCTCCTCTCTACACCCTCAGATCTTTTGCATGGACAACACCCAACGATCTTCCGGCTCCATCTTCCACCTCATAGGCATTGTTTCCGACGGCTCTGACGACCCGACATTTGCGAAACTTCCTGGCGAATTTGGCATTGAAAGCCTTGCTGAAGTCACTCAGTACGAAGTTTCGCCTGTACACTTCTTGGCCTGGCGTCGCGTGAAACTTTCGCGCACGTTTGTCGTACTGCTGTCGACTGCGCTCGAATGCTTTGTGTAGGTGTTGTTTCACCTGTTCCTGCACTAGCCGGATTTTATCCTGCACCCCCAAGTCTGAGATCGAGTGTTCGCCCAGGGACCGTAGCTTTCGTGCTAGTTTGTAGCTAGCCCCATTCAGGTACATATGCTAGCCAAAGACTGCAAAAAACGGTGTAACCCCAGTTGAGATCGAGTGTTCGCCCAGGGACCGTAGCTTTCGTGCTAGTTTGTAGCTAGCCCCATTCAGGTACATATGCTAGCCAAAGACTGCAAAAAACGGTGTAACCCCAGTTGCAGAGTGGACAGCACTGCGGATCGCTACCTCGATTTCGGGCAGAAATGCATCCCACTCCCGATAGTCTTGATCCAGATATGAACGGAGCTGCATTGCTCTGGGGAGAATATGTGGCTGTTTTCATGTGACAGATTCCAAAAGCGTCGATCATGTTCTCGAACTTCTTTGACACGAACTGTCGGCCGTTGTCTGAGTGGATCGTCTCAGGGACACCAAATTTAAAAAGATCTCGTGCACCAGAAATTCAACTACGTTGTCTGCCGTGGCATCTTTCATGGCCTTCAGGAACGTAAATTTCGAAAAATGATGACGACTACGAATATCCAGGCGTGACCCCTCTTCGACCGCGGATACTTTCCCAGAAAATCAATATATATTTTCTGGAAGGGCCGTTCCGTCTTCACCTCGTGCCCTATCGAAACTTGCATCCGGTGGTTCGGCGCTTTCGTGCATACCTCGCATCTGCCTACGTATTCCCGCACCTGAGCTGCCAAGTGGGGGCCAGTAGAATTGCCTTCTCAGCAAATGGAGCGTTTTTGCCACGCCTCCATGAGATGCCTTCGCGTCTACATGAGCCTACTCTATCAGCGTCAAACTTAGCGCCTCTGCCACCCACAACTTCCACAGTGTGCAGTCGACTTCATCTTCCAGCTTTTCGAACCTTGTCCGTTTGTACAAAAGTCCCTCCTGTACCTGCAAATCTGGTAATCGATCCTGATTTTTGCGCACCTCTTCCAAGATCTCTCGATACTCATCCGACTCGAGCGCTACTGTCTGTATCCCCAGCAACTGCTCTAAGTCCAACGACGCTTCGGCGACACTGCGTGCAACAACATTGTCCGCCCCTTTCCTGTGCTCGATCTGGAAGTTGAAGTGCTGCAGGCGTAGAGACCAGCTAGCTAATCGACCGTCCAAATTTCGCAATGACATGAGCCATTTGAGGCTGGCGTGATCGGTGATTACCGTGAATGGCATCATTTCGATGTACGGCCTGAACTTTTGGACAGCCAATACCGCGGCGAGACATTCTTTCTCCGTCACCGAGTAATTGACCTGGTGTTTATCCATCTTGGCGGAGAAGAACGCTATTGGCCTTTCATTGCCCTCGGCATCGATTTGGAACAGTACCGCCCCAACTCCGAAATGAGATGCATCGCACTGCACATAAAACCTACGCGAGAAGTCAGCGTGAACCAATACAGGAGCGAATGTAAGCGCCCCTTTTAATTCACGCACGGCTTTCGCTGCTTCAGGACTCAGATGGAATTTCCCTCTCGGACTCCCTTTCAGTACCTCCGTAAGTGGTGCTGCTATGTCCGCAAAGTTTCTGATGAACCGGCGGTACCATCCCGCGGTTCCCAGAAAACTGCGCACTTCTTTGACGTATCGAGGTTCCGGGATTCTTCGAATTGCTGCTACGCGGTCAGGGTCGGTTCGTAGGGTCCATTCGCCTACTATAAATCCGAGATACTTGAGACTCTTAAAGCAGAACTTGGATTTTTTTAGCCCGATCGTCAAGTTCGCCTCCCGCAGACTTTGTGCCACCAGCCTTAAGTATTTTAAGTGCGTCTCAAAGTCCGGAGCGATAATCAAAAGATCGTCCAGATTATGCGGCATAGTCGCTGAGCGGCATTACAAAGTCCGAAGGGCATCATGACAAATTGATAGAGCGGCGCCCTGGCACTGTAAAGGCCGTGTATGCTTTGCTGCCTTCCTCCAACTCAATTTGCCAGAATGCAAACTTGAGGTCAACGCTAAAAATATAAAATGTCTGATCGATCCGCGAAAGTATACCCTCGATGCATGGAAGTGGATAGGCGTCTTTGACGGTAGCAGCGTTGAGCTTGCGCGCATCTAAGCAGAAACGATTTTTATCCGGCCTTCGCACAATTGTAGTGCGGTTACTCCACGGACTATTACTGACTTTGATGACTCCCAAGGCCAACATTTTGTCTACCTCGCCCCAGACAACTTCCTGCATAGCGGATAATGGCGGTCTTTTACCGGTGTCGTCCCTTCGATCAGCTCTATCCTATGCGTTTCCACAGTCGTCTTCCCCAGTCCTACTTTCTCAAAAGCCAAAAACTCTTCTTTAACTGAGTACAGCCGACTTTTCTCATCGCTTTCCAGGTCCTAAGCTTCTGCCTCTAATTCTTGATCTTTTTCTTCAATGTAATGCTCTATTTTCTCAACTATGTTCGGTTCCACTGTGATCGACTCTATGGAAGCGTTCGGCTTGTCTGACCCTACAACGTCAGGGGCTAATTCGAAGGCACGCCAGAAATCGATTCCAAGATATGCCTGCTGTTCCAAGTACGGGCAGATGTAGAACGTCATTGTCTCCTCCCTGTCCTTATACCCAACTTTTGCCCGTACTCGGCCTATAATGGATCGATCCTCGCCCGACGCCGTTCGCACCCTGGACACGTATCGCTCTATCGGTACCCCGATCTCGGCTAAAAACTCGCGAGAGCTACGCCCTAGGAGACTTACTGAGGCCCCTGTGTCCAAGAGTCTAGCAATACGTTCGCCTTCGATGCTGACCTCCGCAAATACTCTCGAATCGAGTTTCTTCCCTCTTTTGACAGGCTCAACCACTTTTCTTCTCACCGAGTGTTGTTTTGTGAATCGGTCGCCTGCCTTTTTCACTTTTCGAGTGACTAATCGCATCCCGTCAAGCTGCCGTGCCTCAAAAATCTTATTTCTAGCTAACCTATACGCCCTTATCCTTTCTTCGTAGGGTAGGTGCCTTATATTCTTATTTTACATGCTGATATTGATATTGTTTTTGCTCCCGGGCTTATCTTCCACTACTTCGCGGGACCCATTCGTGAACGCGTCTCTCCCACTCTGGTCACGCCCACTCTGCCGTTTCCCGCGCACTCTGGACATTTCGGTGCGAAGGTGTCCAGCTTTTCAAAGCGATAGCAAAATAATCTACGCTGATTGTTTAGGCAATCCCTCCAATCGTGTCCCTGCTGGCCGCAGTTCCAACACCCCAGTCTCAGGATTGCCGACTTCATTTTAATCTCCTCGATCTGCGGCTCGGCCCTAGGCTCGTCGGCGGGATGATCTTCGAGCGAGCTAACATTCGGCTTGCCCTGCCCCACATATCTTGGATTCGTGCCGTATTCTGCACGAGCACGACGCTGACCAAAACTTGCCTCGATCTCGTTGCACTCTTCCTGCAAATGATCTACCGAGTACACGTCCATGGAGTAGACGTAGCGCCCTATGGAGTCTCTTAAACCTTTCTTTATAAGTTTTATCAGCCTCGACTCGGGGAGTGGATCTTCTAATCGTGATGCCATTGCCGACATCGTCTGGATGAAGTCATTTACAGACTCTCCAGGGAGTTGCTGTCGTTGCCTTAGCTCCTGCATCCGATCCACGTCATCCCAGCTACCCCTAAACCTTCCTAATAAAGACCTACGGAGATCGTCACAATTTATCACCGGCCGCTGCCTCACATGTAGCCAGTACCACTCTCTGGCCCGCCCAGTTACCAGCACGTGACATTTTCTCAGGACCTCGTCCCAAGGACATTGGAATTGCCTCTACAAGTACTCCAGTTTGAAGACAAAGTTTTCAACGGATCCCCGGTCGTTCGACCCGTCACAGGACACTTCCCATTTGTCTACTTTGCCACAAGGTGGACCTGAGGGTGGTCTGGGAGTTGGTCGCCTGTGGCTTCCGTCCCTGCGATCTTTCCCTCCAGTTGTCGCCTGTCTAAACTCTCCGGCTCTCCTATTTTCCCGTAGCCAACTGTCCGGACCCGGATTACGCCAATCCCATCCTTGTCCTCCACTCAGTCCACTCGAGGTATTCGACCTCTCTGGCTTCGGCGGTGGCCTGGGAACTGGTGTGGCGCTAGGGTGTCTTTTCGGGATAGCGCCCTGATGCGCAGTGCCTGATGGTTGATTTGGTCCTATATTTTCCCTGACGGTCTCAGAGGTAAACTGGCTGTGACTCCCCGGCGGTGGAGTGGGTCTGGCCATATCATTGATGGCCTTCATCATCTCTTGGAATCCCAACCTGATCTCCTTCCTAAATGCCTGCGCTATGCCTGATTCCATGGACTGTCTATAGGTCTCATGGGCCTGGAAAAGCGCGACATTAATGGCTGACGCTATTTCCGAGTCTATAGCGGCTCGTGGCTCTGCTGGAACATTTTGGTCTTTTGGCGGCAAATGGTAGTCAATGAGTTGTGGATTAAACTTGCCTGGGGGTGGCGCCGGTGGCCTATCTGGAGTTCTGTTCCAATCCCACGCCCCTCGTGGCTGTGACTCTATCCTCTCCCCAAGAGTCTTCCTGCGCAAAATTCCCTGTTCCTGAGCGCAGCGGATAGGAATGGCTGCCTACAGAACCCGTATTCTCTCTTTCAGTCATAATAATATCTATAATTGAACTTGGCTACCAAAAAAAAAACAATTTTCCTACTTAAATGCGTAAATAAATAACAAATAACCAAACACAATACCAAAACAGTAATTCACAACAATCATACAATGTAAGGGAGAATCACCATCTGCCGGAATCGACCGTCTTTCCAACCTACGTCTTCTACCAATCCGTTCCGATCAAACAAAGAAAACAACAACACATTTAGATGAGACTAACTGATCCGATCGTCAGCTGCGCTGACGGTCCCCAGTTAGCATTTCTCCAATTTGTACGTTTCGTACCTAATTTGTTTGCCGTCTCGATACCTATCGGTAGGGTGCTGCGCATGGCTACTTAATAAATGTACCATGTCACCTTATCACAATTGATTACCTCCGTCGACACCCAAATTAGGAGAAACACACGCAATACTTGACAAGAGACAGATTCCGTATTCCGTATATGTATCCCTATCCGGATCCGAGTTTTATCGACGTCAAGGTTGTCGCTTCCACTATCGTGTCCAGTAGCAAACTACACTGCCTTCCAAAAGCGTGAGTGACGTACTGGCATATCGACAATCTAGACGCGATCCAAACATATCCTCGGTGCAATTGTCTTGTGCCATATCCACTAGACAAGTCACCTGAGGCCTATGACAAAAAACATGAATCGCAGAAAAAAACAAAAAAAAAAAACGCTTTAGGGTACTCCCAAGGTCATCCTCCACCGCGCAATTACAAATAAAACAAGTAATTTTTATTAGCCGCGGTTTCCCATGGCCCGAAGAGTAGCCATCTGCTCTGCGAGGCTTCACCGTTTCGGTTCGTTTATATATATATTTTTTTTGAATACATCACGCGTGACTCGCTGATCCCAGAAACCCGTTTTAACGAACACGGCTCCAGTGATCCTGATGTTTTCAAAAATTGGGCGCCATATTTGTAACACGCCTTTTGGTTTCGGGGGGCAACCTCAGCTATCTCAGTGTTCCCAGGGGTGGGTAACCTTAACCCTGCCCCTAGACGGTACAAAATTCCAAAACAACACAACCTTCACAATACTACACATGAACGTACCTACATACACACAAATGATCGGACGAGTTGGCAGGCCCGGTGTTATCGGCTGCGACGTACCCGCCCTTCCTGCAACGGCTATTTAAATTTGAATGCCATTGCCTTTTAATTGGAACTGACGGCCGACTTATTCCATGGCCTCGGTGATTCTCCCTCCCTCACGCTTACTCACACATCATGTTTGTTTCGCTCACAATTACAATTTAATAAATAAACATTTCTTTTCTTACGCTAGTTGAACAGGTTGGCCACTAGATGGCAGTGCTTAATGTTTGGCGGGCGTTTACAATTTAAGCGTATATATTTAAAAATCGGACAGGTGCGAAATTTTGCCAAATATAAATTTAGAGAAGGAGTAGATTGATGCCACTGTAAATTGGGCACGGCGCAGATATGCTGTCGCTTAACGTTCCCTCAATCCCTATCCTACCCTATCGGAGCTCCAATAAAAGTAAAAAAAAGAGGTGGGGGTCGATGAATAAAAGACAAGTACTTCTGCCTCGCACCGGTGGCCAGAATGTGTGAGATGTATATGTATACATGACAATGTAGGCAAATTTGGCAAAATCCGAGTGCCGGATTTAACAACGGAAAAATTATGGAATAAATAAGTTAATAAATAAACTCATAAATATATAAATAAATACGCGGTAAATAATTAAATAAATAGGATAATAAATTCATAAACAGATAAATAATCAAATAAATGGGACGGTAAATTAATAAATAAATAAATAGATAATTAAATAGGCAACTTTTTTTGACATCTAAGTTGACAGGCGTGCAACAATTACATGGGCTTGAAAGCGCCGCTCGTTTGGCCCTCTTGGTTGCCGCAAAAAAGATTTTCTGGATGTGCTACGGTTTGGGCTACTAATATGTTCGCATATGTGATTTACGTAGCCGCGATATGGGCGACTGATCTGCGGCTGCTATGACGACCGAGGCCGCGGCAGATCGTTGCGGTGTCGGCTCTTGTTGGAACACACTCACACAGTTTTTTGGACGGACGCAGAGAGATAAGATTATGGAGGTTCCAATCAATAG
The DNA here is from genome assembly GCA_035041545.1 of Drosophila colorata. NCBI lineage: Eukaryota > Metazoa > Arthropoda > Insecta > Diptera > Drosophilidae > Drosophila > Drosophila colorata. Next base: position 1,250,399 of record JAWNLD010000680.1, on the reverse strand, counting down.
GAACAGCAGCGCATGAAGGCAGGCTGTATGTAGGTGGCCTCCAAGGCAATATTGGGCCGCAACAGAATGAAAATAAATGGGGCCTCAAAATTAAAACTGCGGCGTGACCTGTTGTTGGCCACCTGTTGGAAACAAACACCAATTATAAAGCATTCAGACATTTTTCTTTTTCCACACTTACGCCGAACTTTAATCAAGACAGCACTCTTTATGCGGGGTCTGTGAGCCTGTGCGCCTGTGCATAAGTCTGAATTCGAAATTAGCCTATTTTGGCCACACTTCGATAATTCCCTTTGTGCCGTCCCGCCAAAAAAACGTGTTGTCGCCTTTCTTTTAATCTGCCTGTCATCTCCTCGGCAGTCCCCACCGTCTGTCTCTCTGGTCACTCTGGTATACGGCCCTGCCATCTTACGCTATTGTCATCCGATGAACAGGGCTGCTCCCCTCGAAAAATTTCCCTACCAGGGTCGCTTTTGTCACCGATAATTCCATGGCGCGATAGTCAAATGCAACATACCCACATTTACAAAGTCACACGCATACACACACACACACACACAAAGGCACGCAGCAAGCTACGCACTTTACACATCGGCTGCGCTTGGCCCCACTTAATTAGAGCATTCAAATCTATATACAAACCAAAGCACAAGTCTGTAGTATTTGATTTGCGTTTTAATTAGGGGGCGAATGGTGGGAGGTATCCAAAAACCGAAATATTCATAATCTGCGTATCCTTTAAGAGCAAATTTTATGACTCCATCTTTTATAGTCTCCGAGATATGCCAAGAAAACCAAGTTTAAAAATCGATTTTAATCGATAGTAATGAAACGGAGCAAGATATCAAAAAAAAGTAATAAACTTTTACTGCGTATGGATTAGGAGGATCTAAAGTCGGGTCAAGCCTTTGTAGTTTTCGAGATCGCTGCGTTCATACAGACGCACATGGCTGAATCGATTCAGCTCGTTGTCCTGATCAAGAATACATACATTTTATCTGGTCGAAAATGCTTCCTTCTGCCTGTTACTTACATTTGCACAAAACCATTATTCCCTTGTTACCCATTTTCAATGGGTTCAGGATATAACAAGAACGCAATACTTGTCGACGGTTTTAATTATTATTGTTGATTTGAAAAATTTTAATTTTGGTCATTTGTAGGGGCGGAGTGGCCGTTGCCGAAATTTTTCAGATTTATATTTTGAGGTTATTAAGAAACTGCTTACCATATTTGGTGACTCGAGCTCTTAAATTGTGGGAGATATGGATTTTCGCAGCTTACCAGCCCTAGATATAAGAATTTTATCGGTTTTCCACGCTCTTAATTGTCGTATCCAAAACATTTTTTATGCGATTTTTAGATGTACCGTCGAATCTCGATAATTCGTACCCCGCTAAATCAAAAGCATCAATAATTCGTAACAAACTGCTGGCTCTACTACAGACTTGTGCTTTGGTTTGTATATATATTTGGATGTTCTTATTAAGCACTAAAAATTTCAAACCGATCATACTCTTAGTTTAGAAGTTATTCGAGAATTCATTTTCCATAGTTAGGCCAAGAGCAACCTATGTGCAACGTGCGCAGCTTACTGTGCTCGTTAAGGATTCTCAGATTAATTTTTGGATACCTCTCCCCATTCGGCCCCCATATCAAAAAAACGCAAGTCAAGTACTACAGATTTTCGCTTTGGTTTGTATGTATATTTTGATGCTCTTATTAAGCACTGAAAATTTCATAACGATTATACTCTTAGTTTAAAAGTTATTCAAGAATTCTTTATCCATAGTGGGGCCAAGCGCAGCTGATGTGTAAAGTATTCAGGTTGATGCGTGCGATTGTGTCTGTGTGAATGTGTGACTTTGTGAATGTGTGTATGAATGCAAAGAGCTTTAAATGTATGTAACGACAGCTCACTGCTGGGTTCAGGGTATCTTCTAGTCGGGGACACCCGACAAGAGCCATCTTACTTGTTTATATCTAATGTTGATTGACCCATAACAACCCATAACTATATATATATATATATATATGCATACATATATAACTTATTATACATTTTTTTATCGCCAGCACTACGGCAATCCTACCAAGAGCTCTTGTTATGGGTCAATAATATATATATATATATATATATATATGCATACATATATAACTTATACATTTGGCGTTTTGCCAATTTGTAGTACGACCCATGCAAATACATGTGTTTCCGATAGCCAATTCGATTTCTGGCAAGTGCGCATCCCAATCCCGGTGGTTGCCCCCATGTACGTCCGATTCGCGTTGAGCCCTGTACGATTAACTGCTCAGCCGCGTTGCCGCCGTAGTCATATGAGTGAATCCAAACGCAACGATCAGATGGACATTGCACATACAAATATATATTGATATATATATATATTTATTTTTTTCTTGTTGCAATGTTGCGTGCGCATTGGTTGCGTCCCCGAGTACGCAAGTATGTGTGTGTTCTATCAACGTGCGTGTCCCAGCTGCACTGCTACTACTGCACTTATGTAATGGGCTCACATATAATTGGGACCTCCAGACCCCTGCTGACGGTCCCCAGTTAGCATTTCTCCAATTTGTACGTTTCGTACCTAATTTGTTTGCCGTCTCGATACCTATCGGTAGGGTGCTGCGCATGGCTACTTAATAAATGTACCATGTCACCTTATCACAATTGATTACCTCCGTCGACACCCAAATTAGGAGAAACACACGCAATACTTGACAAGAGACAGATTCTTATCCGTATATGTATCCCTTTTCGGATCCGAGTTTTATCGTCGTCAAGGTTGTCGCTTCCACTATCGTGTCCAGTAGCAAACTACACTGCCTTCCAAAAGCGTGAGTGACGTACTGGCATATCGACAATCTAGACGCGATCCAAACATATCCTCGGTGCAATTGTCTTGTGCCATATCCACTAGACAAGTCACCTGAGGCCTATGACAAAAAACATGAATCGCAGAAAAAAACAAAAAAAAAAAACGCTTTACGGTACTCCCAAGGTCATCCTCCACAGCGCAATTACAAATAAAACAAGTAATTTTTATTAGCCACGGTTTCCCATGGCCCGAAGAGTAGCCATCTGCTCTGCGAGGCTTCACCGTTTCGGTTCGTTTATATATATATTTTTTTTGAATACATCACGCGTGACTCGCTGATCCCAGAAACCCGTTTTAACGAACACGGCTCCAGTGATCCTGATGTTTTCAAAAATTGGGCGCCATATTTGTAACACGCCTTTTGGTTTCGGGAGGCAACCTCAGCTATCTCAGTGTTCCCAGGGGTGGGTAACCTTAACCCTGCCCCTAGACGGTACAAAATTCCAAAACAACACAACCTTCACAATACTACACATGAACGTACCTACATACACACAAATGATCGGACGAGTTGGCAGGCCCGGTGTTATCGGCTGCGACGTACCCGCCCTTCCTGCAACGGCTATTTAAATTTGAATGCCATTGCCTTTTAATTGGAACTGACGGCCGACTTATTCCATGGCCTCGGTGATTCTCCCTCCCTCACGCTTACTCACACATCATGTTTGTTTCGCTCACAATTACAATTTAATAAATAAACATTTCTTTTCTTACGCTAGTTGAACAGGTTGGCCACTAGATGGCAGTGCTTAATGTTTGGCGGGCGTTTACAATTTAAGCGTATATATTTAAAAATCGGACAGGTGCGAAATTTTGCCAAATATAAATTCAGAGAAGGAGTAGATTGATGCCACTGTAAATTGGGCACGGCGCAGATATGCTGTCGCTTAACGTTCCCTCAATCCCTATCCTACCCTATCGGAGCTCCAATAAAAGTAAAAAAAAGAGGTGGGGGTCGATGAATAAAAGACAAGTACTTCTGCCTCGCACCGGTGGCCAGAATGTGTGAGATGTATATGTATACATGACAATGTAGGCAAATTTGGCAAAATCCGAGTGCCGGATTTAACAACGGAAAAATTATGGAATAAATAAGTTAATAAATAAACTCATAAATATATAAATAAATACGCGGTAAATAATTAAATAAATAGGATAATAAATTCATAAACAGATAAATAATCAAATAAATGGGACGGTAAATTAATAAATAAATAAATAGATAATTAAATAGGCAACTTTTTTTGACATCTAAGTTGACAGGCGTGCAACAATTACATGGGCTTGAAAGCGCCGCTCGTTTGGCCCTCTTGGTTGCCGCAAAAAAGATTTTCTGGATGTGCTACGGTTTGGGCCACTAATATGTTCGCATATGTGATTTACGTAGCCGCGATATGGGCGACTGATCTGCGGCTGCTATGACGACCGAGGCCGCGGCAGATCGTTGCGGTGTCGGCTCTTGTTGGAACACACTCACACAGTTTTTTGGACGGACGCAGAGAGATAAGATTATGGTGGTTCCAATCAATAGGAACAGCAGCGCATGAAGGCAGGCTGTATGTAGGTGGCCTCCAAGGCAATATTGGGCCGCAACAGAATGAAAATAAATGGGGCCTCAAAATTAAAACTGCGGCGTGACCTGTTGTTGGCCACCTGTTGGAAACAAACACCAATTATAAAGCATTCAGACATTTTTCTTTTTCCACACTTACGCCGAACTTTAATCAAGACAGCACTCTTTATGCGGGGTCTGTGAGCCTGTGCGCCTGTGCATAAGTCTGAATTCGAAATTAGCCTATTTTGGCCACACTTCGATAATTCCCTTTGTGCCGTCCCGCCAAAAAAACGTGTTGTCGCCTTTCTTTTAATCTGCCTGTCATCTCCTCGGCAGTCCCCACCGTCTGTCTCTCTGGTCACTCTGGTATACGGCCCTGCCATCTTACGCTATTGTCATCCGATGAACAGGGCTGCTCCCCTCGAAAAGTTTCCCTACCAGGGTCGCTTTTGTCACCGATAATTCCATGGCGCGATAGTCAAATGCAACATACCCACATTTACAAAGTCACACGCATACACACACACACACACACAAAGGCACGCAGCAAGCTACGCACATTACACATCGGCTGCGCTTGGCCCCACTTAATTAGAGCATTCAAATCTATATACAAACCAAAGCACAAGTCTGTAGTATTTGATTTGCGTTTTAATTAGGGGGCGAATGGGGGGAGGTATCCAAAAACCGAAATATTCATAATCTGCGTATCCTTTAAGAGCAAATTTTATGACTCCATCTTTTATAGTCTCCGAGATATGCCAAGAAAACCAAGTTTAAAAATCGATTTTAATCGATAGTAATGAAACGGAGCAAGATATCAAAAAAAAGTAATAATCTTTTACTGCGTATGGATTAGGAGGATCTAAAGTCGAAAAGTTTATGGGTCAAGCCTTTGTAGTTTTCGAGATCGCTGCGTTCATACTGCTGAATCGATTCAGCTCGTTGTCCTGATCAAGAATACATACATTTTATCTTGTCGAAAATGCTTCCTTCTGCCTGTTACTTACATTTGCACAAAACCATTATTCCCTTGTTACCCATTTTCAATGGGTTCAGGATATAACAAGAACGCAATACTTGTCGACGGTTTTAATTATTATTGTTGATTTGAAAAATTTTAATTTTGGTCATTTGTAGGGGCGGAGTGGCCGTTGCCGAAATTTTTCAGATTTATATTTTGAGGTTATTAAGAAACTGCTTACCATATTTGGTGACTCGAGCTCTTAAATTGTGGGAGATATGGATTTTCGCAGCTTACCAGCCCTAGATATAAGAATTTTATCGGTTTTCCACGCTCTTAATTGTCGTATCCAAAACATTTTTTATGCGATTTTTAGATGTACCGTCGAATCTCGATAATTCGTACCCCGCTAAATCAAAAGCATCAATAATTCGTAACAAACTGCTGGCTCTACTACAGACTTGTGCTTTGGTTTGTATATATATTTGGATGTTCTTATTAAGCACTAAAAATTTCAAACCGATCATACTCTTAGTTTAGAAGTTATTCGAGAATTCATTTTCCATAGTTAGGCCAAGAGCAACCTATGTGCAACGTGCGCAGCTTACTGTGCTCGTTAAGGATTCTCAGATTAATTTTTGGATACCTCTCCCCATTCGGCCCCCATATCAAAAAAACGTAAGTCAAGTACTACAGATTTTCGCTTTGGTTTGTATGTATATTTTGATGCTCTTATTAAGCACTGAAAATTTCATAACGATTATACTCTTAGTTTAAAAGTTATTCAAGAATTCTTTTTCCATAGTGGGGCCAAGCGCAGCTGATGTGTAAAGTATTCAGATAGCCAATTCGATTTCTGGCAAGTGCGCATCCCAATCCCGGTGGTTGCCCCCATGTACGTCCGATTCGCGTTGAGCCCTGTACGATTAACTGCTCAGCCGCGTTGCCGCCGTAGTCATATGAGTGAATCCAAACGCAACGATCAGATGGACATTGCACATACAAATATATATTGATATATATATATATTTATTTTTTTCTTGTTGCAATGTTGCGTGCGCATTGGTTGCGTCCCCGAGTACGCAAGTATGTGTGTGTTCTATCAACGTGCGTGTCCCAGCTGCACTGCTACTACTGCACTTATGTAATGGGCTCACATATAATTGGGACCTCCAGTTATGCAGCTGCTGCTGCTGCTACTGCTGATGCTGCCTATGGTAACGGCGGGGAGCTGGCGACGCTAACCGCAGGTGCTTCTCAATGCTGCTGGTTTGATCCCGTTTTTTTTTGTGTACAAATGCTCTACAGGGACAAGCTGCCAAAAAAATGGCAGCGAACCACTATTTTTCACTTTGTTTTTATTTTTATATGTATTATTAAAACTCACAACAAATAAAATAGTTTTTCTATTAATTGTATCGCGCAGATTCTGATTCACCCAGCTCTTAAGTCACGCGTCTAGCCTTACCGTTCCAGGTTTTTCAGCATCATGAGCCATTTGAGGCTGGCGTGGTCCATGATGACACACACACTGCACATACGGACGGAATTTTAAAATCGGCATGAGTGTGGCCAGACTCTCTTTATCCGTCACCGAGTAATTTGTTTGCCTTTAGCAGACTTCTTAAGATAGTCTGTAAGCGGAACAGCTAGCTCGGCAAAGTTTCTTATGAAGCACCGATACCAGCCTGCCATTCCTAGAAAACTTCGCACTTCTCTGACGATCGTGACTTCCGCAACTTGGCTCAGAACTCTAACGATAGTTTCAAAATTATCTGCTATGATCAGCAAATCGGCGAGTTACGCAGACACATTGGATCGCATTTCCGCTGGAATAAGTTGGTCAACTAATTTGCACAGTCGCTGAGCCCGTTGCATTGACCGAAGGGCATCATCAGGAACTGATACAATGGCCGCCCAGGCGCAGTGAAGGCTATATAGGCTTTTCCAACTCGATTTGCCAAAATGCAAACTTTAAGTCAACGCAGGATATGTAGATTGTTTGATCGAGACGTGAAAAAATCCTCTCGATGCTAGGTAGTGGATAGGCATCTTTAACGGTCAATTTGTTAAGTTTGCGGGCATTGAGACAGCACAACAGTAGAGCGGTTGTTCCACGGGCTATCACTGCACTCGATGACACCCGATGCCAACATTTTGTCCACTTCCGCACATACCACGGCCTGCATCACTGGCGATAGCGGGTAATGATGATTCTTGACACGTTCAGCACCCTCCACTAACTGAAGCTTGTGCGTCTCCATTGACGTCTTGCCCAATCCAACAATCTCGAAAGCCAGAAGCTTTTCCTTCACTTTCTCCAAGACAACTTCCTGTTTCGGTGACAATTCCCGTTCGTCCTGCACTATCTCTACGTCAGGCTCTTCATCATAGTGAGCTCCTTGGTCAGCCATGACTGCGTCCACCAATGTTGCTGCTTCCCCACTTGGACCTACTCCCATTATCTCGGGAGCTAATGCAAAGATCTCTAAGAATGGGTATAAGAAAAATGTCATTCTCTTAACCTTTCCATTATATTCAACCGGCAATTCTGCTCGGCCGACGATTGAGCGATCTTCCCCGGTGGCTACCTTCACTATGGACGCATACGAGTGACATCATGCAGCTTCTCCAAAAGCTCCGCACAACCTCGACTTAGCACGCTATGCGTAGCGCCTGAATCGAACACCCCGCATGAACTCACCGAAAATTTAAATATTTGCAAATACTTGAGGATCGTTTTTGCTACACCGTTGCACTGCCTCGATCACTTATCTCCTCAAAGATCACCTTTGCCTAAAACGTGATCTTGTCGCCTTCACCCTTACTGATAGTACCCGCATACCATTAATCTGGAAATCCGCAGTTATCCTTTTTCGGGTTTCTACATAATTCTTTAGCCGTTTTTAGTAAAGTAAATTCCTAATCCTAGCATGCATACTACCTTTATCTAAATTATTCTTATATATTATTTCATTTTCTACCTTTTTAGTGCAGACCCCATCTGTGAGTGTGATTCGCCATACGTCTGTTTAGAGGATACAAAGATTGAGCACCATTGGTTACGGCTAGCTCTCCATCCCAGGGCTGGATACTTCCTAATGCACGCTAAATGTAAACAAAGAGAGAGACATACGCCATCTTAAGACATCTAAACAGAAGCAACAAAATAACAGAAACTGCAAAATACACAACGACAAAAAAAACAAGTAAGAACGTTGCAGTCAGTCAGTCAACCGACAGCGGAATACTCGTTCATGGTGTAATAACAACGAAAACATGTAACATAGCATTATTGATGCACAAAAAATAAATAAAAAAGGAGTATAAAAAGTAAAAAACAAAAAAGGAATTTGCATCCGCGCGGCTTCGAACCCGGGGGCTACCGCACAATTAACACGCAGACCCCTCGTTAGTCACCAATGCCACCAACCATTCAACCTCGAGTGTGACGAAATTCAAGTTAAAGTGTTTAATAAGAATTATATGAAAAATTCGAACAGAAAGCAAAAAGAATATAATTTTAAGAAATTGTTATGAACTGGAACAAGTTTGAATTATTAGAAGAATCAGAACACCCTTTGAGTGTGACGAAATTCTTGTTAAGGTATTTAATAAGAATTATTCGAAAAATTCTAGCACAAAGTAAAAAGAATATAATTTTAAGAAATTGTTATGAACTGGAAAAAGTTTTAATTATTAGAAGAATCAGAACACCGTTTGCATCAAGAGCGGGAATCGAACCCGAGCAACATCGATCAATTGTTTTTGGTGTGCCGAAATTTAATATAAATGCTAAGAAATTAGTTTTTATCTGAAATTGAAATTTCTTAGGTTATCATTTGTTAGATAAAAAAGAAAATAGTTCAATTTTATTCCTATAATCATCTATCATATAACTTTGTCCAAGAGTGTTTAGAGATATAATAGAATAATTAATTAGAAATAGCAATTTTTAGCTGCATTTTATACTACAAGTTGTGATAAAACTCAACTCAAGTTATATGACAAGTGCACAATTTTATTTATACGAATATACGAATATATACGAAAAAAAAGTATAATAAGTTATATATGTATGCATATATATATATATATATATATATATATATATATATATATATATATATATATATATATATATATATATATATATGTGCGGTTTTCGATTTTGCACTTGTCATATAACTTGAGTTGAGTTTTATCACAACTTGTAGTATAAAATGCAGCTAAAAATTGCTATTTCTAATTAATTATTCTATTATATCTCTAAACACTCTTGGACAAAGTTATATGATAGATGATTATAGGAATAAAATTGAACTATTTTCTTTTTTATCTAACAAATGATAACCTAAGAAATTTCAATTTCAGATAAAAACTAATTTCTTAGCATTTATATTAAATTTCGGCACACCAAAAACAATTGATCGATGTTGCTCGGGTTCGATTCCCATTCTTGAAGCAAACGGTGTTCTGATTCTTCTAATAATTCAAACTTGTTCCAGTTCATAACAATTTCTTAAAATTATATTCTTTTTGCTTTCTGTTCGAATTTTTCATATAATTCTTATTAAACACTTTAACTTGAATTTCGTCACACTCGAGGTTGAATGGTTGGTGGCATTGGTGTCTAACGAGGGGTCTGCGTGTTAATTGTGCGGTAGCCCCCGGGTTCGAAGCCACGCGGATGCAAATTCCTTTTTTGTTTTTTACTTTTTATACTCCTTTTTTATTTTTTTTGTGCATCAATAATGCTATGTTACATGTTTTCGTTGTTATTACACCATGAACGAGTATTCCGCTGTCGGTTGACTGACTGACTGCAACGTTCTTACATGTTTTTTTTGTCGTTGTGTATTTTGCAGTTTCTGTTATTTTGTTGCTTCTGTTTAGATGTCTTAAGATGGCGTATGTCTCTCTCTTTGTTTACATTTAGCGTGCATTAGGAAGTATCCAGCCCTGGGATGGAGAGCTAGCCGTAACCAATGGTGCTCAATCTTTGTATCCTCTAAACAGACGTATGGCGAATCACACTCACAGATGGGGTCTGCACTAAAAAGGTAGAAAATGAAATAATATATAAGAATAATTTAGATAAAGGTAGTATGCATGCTAGGATTAGGAATTTACTTTACGAAAAACGGCTAAAGAATTATGTAGAAACCCGAAAAAGGATAACTGCGGATTTCCAGATTAATGGTATGCGGGTACTATCAGTAAGGGTGAAGGCGACAAGATCACGTTTTAGGCAAAGGTGATCTTTGAGGAGATAAGTGATCGAGGCAGTGCAACGGTGTAGCAAAAACGATCCTCAAGTATTTGCAAATATTTAAATTTTCGGTGAGTTCATGCGGGGTGTTCGATTCAGGCGCTACGCATAGCGTGCTAAGTCGAGGTTGTGCGGAGCTTTTGGAGAAGCTGCATGATGTCACTCGTATGCGTCCATAGTGAAGGTAGCCACCGGGGAAGATCGCTCAATCGTCGGCCGAGCAGAATTGCCGGTTGAATATAATGGAAAGGTTAAGAGAATGACATTTTTCTTATACCCATTCTTAGAGATCTTTGCATTAGCTCCCGAGATAATGGGAGTAGGTCCAAGTGGGGAAGCAGCAACATTGGTGGACGAAGTCATGGCTGACCAAGGAGCTCACTATGATGAAGAGCCTGACGTAGAGATAGTGCAGGACGAACGGGAATTGTCACCGAAACAGGAAGTTGTCTTGGAGAAAGTGAAGGAAAAGCTTCTGGCTTTCGAGATTGTTGGATTGGGCAAGACGTCAATGGAGACGCACAAGCTTCAGTTAGTGGAGGGTGCTGAACGTGTCAAGAATCATCATTACCCGCTATCGCCAGTGATGCAGGCCGTGGTATGTGCGGAAGTGGACAAAATGTTGGCATCGGGTGTCATCGAGTGCAGTGATAGCCCGTGGAACAACCGCTCTACTGTTGTGCTGTCTCAATGCCCGCAAACTTAACAAATTGACCGTTAAAGATGCCTATCCACTACCTAGCATCGAGAGGATTTTTTCACGTCTCGATCAAACAATCTACATATCCTGCGTTGACTTAAAGTTTGCATTTTGGCAAATCGAGTTGGAAAAGCCTATATAGCCTTCACTGCGTCTGGGCGGCCATTGTATCAGTTCCTGATGATGCCCTTCGGTCAATGCAACGGGCTCAGCGACTGTGCAAATTAGTTGACCAACTTATTCCAGCGGAAATGCGATCCAATGTGTCTGCGTAACTCGCCGATTTGCTGATCATAGCAGATAATTTTGAAACTATCGTTAGAGTTCTGAGCCAAGTTGCGGAGCGTTTACGAAAACGTAAATCCCATTTTTGTTTAAAAATTGTGAAGTATTTGAGCTTTGTAGTGGAGGGATGAGGATTAAAAATGGAATCCGATCGCGTGTCCGCTATCTTACGCATCCCGGAGTCACGATCGTCAGAGAAGTGCGAAGTTTTCTAGGAATGGCAGGCTGGTATCGGTGCTTCATAAAAAACTTTGCCGAGCTAGCTGTTCCGCTTACAGACGATCTTAAGAAGTCTGCTAAAGGCAGACAAATTACTCGGTGACGGATAAAGAGTGTCTGGCCGCACTCATGCCGATTTTAAAATTCCGTCCGTATGTGCAGTGTGTGTGTCATCATGGACCACGCCAGCCTCAAATGGCTCATGATGCTGAAAAACCTGCAACGGCAAGGCTAGACGCGTGACTTAAGAGCTGGGTGAATCAGAATCTGCGCGATACAATTAATAGAAAAACTATTTTATTTGTTGTGAGTTTCAATAATACATATAAAAGTAAAAACAAAGTGAAAAATAGTGGTACGCAGCCATTTTTTTGGCAGCTTGTCCCTGTAGAACATTTGTACACAAAAAAAACATTGAGAAGCACCTGCGGTTAGCGTCGCCAGCTCCCCGCCGTTACCATAGGCAGCATCAGCAGTAGCAGCAGCAGCAGCTGCATAACTGGAGGTCCCAATTATATGTGAGCCCATTACATAAGTGCAGTAGTAGCAGTGCAGCTGGGTCACGCACGTTGATAGAACACATACATTTGCGTACTCGGGGACGCAACCAATGCGCACGCAACATTGCAACAAGAAAAAAAAAAAATATATATATATCAATATATATTTGTATGTGCAATGTCCATCTTCCTGTCCGTCGGTCTGTCCGAAAGAACGCAACTTTTGTTCGCCGCTATTGATGGCATATACTTGAAATTTAGAATGTAAGCTCGTGTAAGCTAAAGTGTTAGGGATTTTTGCCCACTAGAGGTGTGGGAATTCGATAAAATCTATATAAATCGCTCATTTTTAAAGTTAAATACATGAAACAGACAGCTTTGTGATGACCTCCTCTAATGATCGCAAACAACATTTTTTGGTTATGCCCACGAGGCGGCAGTGGGCACAATTTAAAAAAATCGATATATTCCTAACAACATTTCGGACTCACCCCGCAGCCCATCTTGAGTTTTAAAGTAAAAAATCGTAAAAAATACCGCACATAAATTCATAATTTTCTTAATTCAAAAATATTTATATAGTTAAAAAACGAATGATTTAAATTCAAAAGTGTGTTTGCCTGATTAATATGTATATTCAGTAGCTGTTAGAAAGCGATTTTCACCATGAACAATTTTTAAATTGGGTTTTTCTCATCTGGGGCCTTATATTATCAGAATAAATAGGTTTGGTAAACAATACAAATTCAAAATTTAATGTTGTTACCTTGTGTTACCAGCTAATGCCTATACTAATCATTTTTGTTATGAATTAAAGGGAAAAATTTAATTTAAATATTTGTATTTAAGAACTGCTACGAATTTGAAAGTTGCGCACATGAAGAATCTTTAATCGCTCATCGATAGAAAGAATTATCGTTTTTGCCATTCTTGTTTTGCGAGTGAAAACGATTGGTTCGAACATTTTAGGGTTTTTATACATATGAAGACACATTTTTGCAGATAATAAAACTCCTTCTTCTTCTATTAACTGCCAAACATCGTCGTAATTTTCACGATTGTTTTGTTATGCCGGCATTTTTTACTATCAATCCGCCGACACCGTCACCATTTTGTTTTGAAAATTGTTGCGACAGAAAGAGAAGCTAAGTTTAGGAATATTTTGCGCATATTTGTCTTGCGCGGCTGCCTGTTTTGGAAATATTCGCGCATATCTGTCTTGCGCCGCCGCCTGAACTGGGAATATTCACGCATATTTGTCTTGCATGCCGGCCGCACATCCCTGTATAAATGCGCTGTCGCCCATTGGAAATATTTGCTGCCGTCGAATAGAATCTTCGTATGCCACGAATGAGCCATCGTCACAACAAAGGAAAACTGCCAATACGTTATGGCCACGAATCAAATATGTCGGAATCATCAGATAAGGAATGCGAACACCAAAATGGAGCAGCTACAAGTAAGACTTCGTAATTTGGAAAATATGTATGAAGAATCTCTAATCGAAAACAACAAACTTCAATCCTCATTGAACCTGTGTGCTAGCCAAGCACAGTCATCTAAAGAAGAAGTACCAAACCCAACAGGTACTAGTAAGTTAATGCCAATTTCTTAAATATATAAATTAACAAATCGTTGAGTTGTATTTTCATTTATTTGGCAACTATGCCTGTTGACCGCTTCTTATAAACTGAACTTATCATAACTTAAAGCTATCCCACGTAGTCCATGGTATAGGGCAGCGACATCGACAGAATGCTGATTGGCGCCTCGTGACCGTTCTTAGCCTGGCACTTGGAGCGCACATGCTTGGACACTTGGTGCGCGCATGCTGGTGTCAGATTTTGTCGATCGCTATGTTGCATCGTTAGCTACTTTGTAGCGCACACATCCGCTCTTGCGACACTTTGTGAATTGTTTGTGTTAACTCCTCCCTTGGTCAAATGAAGGCCGTCCTCGGATTTCTGTAATGATAAAGTCAATGCCTCGGCTAGCTCCGTTTGGCGTCTGATTTTCAGACGGCGGCGAATAAGACAGATGATGATGTAAAGCAAGGAGACTACGGCCAGGTGCAGTTGCTCAATATTGGCCTGGATAGCAAACTGGTCTGTAGGTCACCTATGTGCTGGAGGTTTTTCATGCTCAGTTCATGAATGGAAGCTAAACTGAGCCGTTCCAGATGCCTATTAACGTTGACTTAGACCATGGCGGATACCGCAGGTTTTTTCTTGAGTGCCCCGTAGTTGTTAGCGTACAACGTACTGTTCAAGTAGACCTTGTCCTCAAAAGTTACCAGGTAGGTCCCGGAGATTTGTTGGCCAATCCCTTTACTATCTACGACGTTTATGGTTGCGTCATTGATAATAATCATCCGTACGTCGACAACAGTAGCCGATTCCAAGTGGCCCGGTTGAGTGCTGCATTGCGCGACAGTTCCAGATACAAGTTGTTGAGCACAGGTTGACATCTGCGATCTTTTGCAGAAAGTAGTGCCCACTGTTGAATCACACTCGCTGACAGCGAAATCGAAATCTAAAATTCGGCTCTCATGCTGGACTGAATTTTTGTGTTTTTTCTATCTGGTTATTTACTGAATTTACTAGCTGACCTTGCTTGAACTTAATTTGTTCCCAATCGTTAAAATCAGGATTTCCTGCTATTACCTTTAGTGCGGTGCCCAGTATATTTAGACTACGAGCATGACGATGGTGAACCTTTATTGTTGCCAGTAATGTCTCTATGTGTCTGAGGTCCGTGGTGATAATCTGTCTCATGTGTTCTTTATTGAAGAAGTCTATGATATTTCTAGTCTCGTCGGCGTAGATTACGTATGATGTCACGTTAGTTGTATGTCCTAAATAACCGTATTCATCCCAGATTGTCACGTCACCGTCTATTATGGGTATGTAGTTCGAGGGTAATCGTTATGTTTCAAGGTGTCAATAACAAAGATAAAGGTCGTCAAAAGCCTAAAATATGAAATAATACGTTTTTGAAATTAGTACGGACAAAATGTGAAAAGTGGTGTGGTTTACTTAATGCTGCCCTCCTCCTACGTCGTTTGTTTGTTTTTAACCAATTTTTGTAAGCCAGGAATAGTTTTTACCAGACTACCATGACCTATGTCTGCTGCTAGCAATCCATTTGTGAGTTTATTCCTCAAAAGGCTCAGAAAAGCTACCTTCTTTATGTACAAATGCAGTGGATTCCGTCCTAAAACAGTCTCCAGTGCTGCAGTAGGACATGTACGCATAACACCCGTGAGGGATAGGCATACGAGCGGCTGAAGTTTGCTGCATTTTTGCATGGCGGTAGCGTGCTGTACCTTTGGCCACCAGACGAGGGCAGCGTAAGTGACTACATGCATAACCATCATACTATACAGCCATCTGATGGCTTTGGAGTCTAAGCCCCACGTTTTACCGAAGAGCCGACGACATGCCCACATGGCATGAGTACCTTTGGTCAACGTTTTGTCTAAGTGCGATTTCCAGTTATTATCCAGACACCGAGATATTTGACCTCACTGGAAAGCTCGATGTTAGTCCCACCAATGTAGAGCTGACCCACATCAATGTTGTACTGTTTCATGAAGGGAACGATAATCGCCTTCTGTGGGTTGATATTGAGACCCACATTTGTGCACCATCTTAGGACCGTGTAGAGTGCCGTTTGCATCAATTCGGTGATGGTTAAGCCGAATTTTTCGGAGACTATTATTGCCAGGTCATCTGCATACCCTATGGTATCGATGCCTAGCTCCGATAGTTTCACCAGTAGTTCATCTATCACTAGGGACCAGAGAAGGGGAGACAGAATGCCTTTTCAATCTTACTGACTATCTGATGTAGAGCGACCTCTGTGCAAGGTGCAAGGGATTGGTGCAAGGGATTGGTATCTTGCAATCTGCACCGGATATGCATGTCCAACAGGACTAAGGCTGATTGGTCTCCCTTGCTTTGTAATAAAAACCACATTTACCTCCCTCCAATATAGTGGATTGTACCCCCAAGTGAAGCTCGCGCTGAGTAGACTAATTAGTGGACTAAGTATATCTTCTAGGCTGTGTTGCAGCAGAGCCGGGAAAATCTGATCGCTCCCCAGGGCTTTGAAGGGAGCGAATGACCACCAGACCTTGTCAGCATCGAAGATAACACCCGACAGACAGTAACCACTTCTAGCTGGGTGTTCTGTATCTCCATTATTACAGGTATTTTCCGGGCTTATAACAGGACCAGGGATATGCATCTGAAGCAGTAGCTCTAGCGTTTCCCGTGGATCCTGTGTCTAAGAACAATCTGTTCTTTTTAGGAGCCCCACACCATTAGATGACCCTCTAGCCAAACCTTATGCTGCTGGAAGTGACTGTAAGCTTTCGTAGTATGTGCGCCGTACTCAATGAGCGCGCAGCTGTTTGTGTCCCACGAGTCTCTATTTGACTTGGTCCTATTAAAGAGCCGTCTGACCTTCTTCCCTTGATTTGCCAGGCCTTCGCTCCACCAGGGAACCTGATGGAGGGTTAGGGCCTCACTATCCTAGTAGGAGGTTAAAAGCCCATCTTGAAGTTGTCTTGACGCCAATTCTATGTCCCTCGCGGAGTTAAAGCTGGCATCGAGTTGATTACTTTCGAAGCCACTAAGGCTTTGTACAAGTCCCAATTGGTTTTCTTTGGGTTAAAAGAATTGGAAAGGAGTTCCGCTTGGCCTGGGAGATCAAATCTAATGTGCTCGTTATCTGAAAGAGTGGCCTCATCGGTAACCCGCCAATTTTTGTTGACGTCACTACTACCCCAGATAGTGTGATGGGCATTGGCGTCACAGCCAAGTACTAGCTGTTTGTTCGACCTTCGGCAGAAGTCGACGAGCCGCTGAACCTCCATCGGCGGTGCGTCGTCGGTGTCGCCAGAGAAATAGATATGCAGACGCCACTACAATTTCCTTCGCTCCTTCTGCCGTAGCCACCTCAATGGTTGACGAAACTAGGTCCCTTGAGATAAAGTTAGTTAGAGGAAAGTGCCTTACGCTTTTATCCAGAAGGATAGCTGCGCGAGGCGCTCCACCCAATCGGTCATATAACAACTTACATGAGCCGCAACTTAATCCTCGGACTTGGCCACCAATCAACCATGGTTCTTGGAGGAGAGCCAGGTTGATGTTTTCCTTGGCGAAAATCCTGTACAAGGTTGCCGCCGCGCCTCTAGCGTGGTGCACTTTCGCCTGTAGCTCCTTGATTGTGCTCATTTCTCCTTCGCGGAGTGTTGGACAAGGCAACCGCTTTTGCCTTGTCGGGATTCGTTCCCACGAACACCCTTCGGTAGCTTAGACGCTTTGTACCTCATTGTATTTTGCGCCTTACTAGCCTCCAGTCGCTGCTGCTGCTGCCCGGTTTGCGCCTCTGCTAGATGAAGTGACCACGACCTGCCTTGCAAAGCTGCCGCACCGGGAACTTGATCACAGGACGAACCATTAGCAGGATAAGCAACCAAGCTAGTGGAGGGACCCGAGTCAGGTTCCGGGTTTGTTGTTGGGGCAGCAGCAGCCGGAATTGCCGGAAAGTCCGCTGCACTGCCCTCCATTGGCTGGTGCTGAAGTCGTTCTGGGCACCTATGTGCGTCAGAAGCGTCTCGTTGGGTAGCTCCAGGCTGTTGGCGAAGTAACCTCGGATAAGGTTCGCCCGGGGGAACTGGCTTTCCTCCAACAGCTCAACTTCGAGCGAAGTGCAGGCCTTGATGTGGCTGAAGTTCGCCCTCACCCACTCGGCAGCGTTGTTGTCGTAGCAGACGAGCTTGAGCCAATCCGTTCTCGGAACAACACCCTCGAAGTTTGGCCTAACACCTAGCGTACACGTCAGGATGGACGATAAGATTTCCGCCTTTAGCATTGCCATTCGCTCCGCTGTCAGAGGTGACGATCTATCAGTCGCGATGAAACCATGAATGAGTATTTTTCGGTTTCTTTGAAAAGCTCCGGAGACTTTTCGTCTGAGCGACCCCTTTTGACCTTGGCGTCAGCGGGGGCAGCTTTGCAGCTTTCAGAGTAGCTGCTCTTCGGAGCCCTTTGGCTATTGCTGCCTTGAACAGCTTCTTTTCGTGGTTTGTCATTTTAATAAAGGCGATCTCAGGGTCAAGATGTAGACGTGCTACCTGAGTGCCTGCATCCGTCAGACCGGATCTCTGAGAGATCTCACTGGATGAGTCGTCGAGATCGGTGAGTGTGAAGTCAGAGTCCGATTCAGAGACCAATGCCTATATCGGACCCTGCCAAACTCCAAATCTTTATCTAATGAAGCTGGTGGTCTTTCCGGATCCTCCCTTGGTGACCACCATAACCGCTTGGGAGGGTGGAAGCCGTAGCCCTACAGATGCGGTTAATTTTGAATTCCACGACTGAACGGGAAGGGGAAATCGCGCTCGGCATAGCCCGTCCACCGCGGGAGGTCGAAAAAAAAACTGGAGCGCGACAGGTATCCAGAGTCCGCATACTAACGGCCGAGCTCTCTTTCGGTCCTGAATCGTTCGGCATTTGCTGTTCCACCTTGGATTGGGGTCATTTTATGAAGAGTTGGCTTCTCTTTGCCCGACTGCCATTAGTCAGCATTCTTGGCAAAGACATGACCATATCACGGACCTGTTTCCAGCCGCCCTCACGAGAAGAGTGTAGTCGCACTTCTAACAGTGTGTGTAGATACGGCGTGTATTATTCAAGTAATAATTACACGTTAGTCCCCTTGCACACCAGTAAGCTGACGGCTACTTGAAGAGGTAGGTCCCCTCGTGAATTTAAATTCTCAATGTTTTGAAGATTCCGATTATGAAGAACTAAAAGCCAAAGTAATAGAAAATAAAACGCAATATCCTGATATGAAAGTTATAGAAAAGTTTGTGTACATTAGAACAGATCATGATGACGGTAGATCTTTTTACTGGCCTCGAATGGTTTTGCAAGTGCATGAATATGTTCAAAAATGCGATACTTGTAAAGAAACCAAAGCCCCAAATATCACCTTAAAACCACCAATCGGTAAAGTTATGGTTTCTGAACGACTATTTAAGAGTCTATATGTGGATATACTCGGTCCATATCCAAGGAGTAAACGGGGATATATAGGTTTACTGATTGAGCAATTTTCAAAACAAGATCAAATCTAAGGATATGAGACCGTAACTATTTCTTTTCTGTCTAATTCCCCTCACCAGAAGAGATAGAAATATCCTGTGGTGTAATGAACAGTTTCGGTAGAATTTAAATTCACCCGCCTAAGTTAACAGAATCAAGAATAGACAATAACATTGCTTAATAGAGAGCGCAAATATCAATTTGAGAAATGAACGTCGCTCAGCCTCTCTCTCTCTTTCTTTCTCTTGAGGCCTAGCTCCCAAAATTTGATATCCGTTTGCATTCTATCTGTTTGATCTGGCGACCTGAGTGCACGTATGCACTTAGCTATCCAAAGTAAAAAAAAAGAGACTTAAAAATCTTAATCTGTATAAAACATAGCCATCAATGCCAATTAGTGCATTTTTTGGACCTATTTTAACTGGTTATTGAATTTCCGGGCGGGTCGAGATAGTATTGAACGTAAGCATACCTTGTAAAGAAGTTAATGCGGCAGCATTAAATTACATGTGTTTTTTTTTTTATCTAGTCTCTCTAAAGAAGATTTGAAATTATTGCGTTATTGATTTTCAAATTGATTTGCATTATTGATTTGCAAATTGCTGTGACCCTGACATCGGGTAATACAAATTATGGTATTATACTCAGGCTTCCTGACTAATTAAATTTGTATTATATAGGCTCACAAGCATATCATGAGCGTAGAGCTCAGTAGTTCTTGTGGACGAAACAAGGTAGACAAGCTATCAAGACAAGGCGAAAACAATTACTAAGGCTGAGGCGTAGTCAACATCTGCACGGATGTACATATGCAGCCAAGAGTCCACAACGCCTCAGTAACATCAGGGCGCATATTCATCAGTATCCTGATTCACACGTTCGACTCAGCAAAACCTATCAGTGTATATCATTCACCTCACCTAATCCAATAATAGTGCTCATTAATAACTTCCAAAAATTCATATGCCTAACATCAACAGTCATTCAACTTTAACAGTGTATCCCAATTTAACGTGAAAAAGTTCATAACCATAGTGCTAACCCGAAAACAACAAAAGCTACCTTATCTAAAAGTTATCATCATTCATCATATACACCATTCGTTAACACAAATTTTATACTCCCTACATCCCTACCTCAAACACATTCATACCCCTCAATCATTAACAATTTTTACTAATATTTCTTAGATGGAATATAAGTCCCATTATACTTGAAATTAATGTAATGCTTCGGCACATATTCGAATCCATGAAATCTTTATGAAATTGTGCTTAAATAAAGAATCAAAATGTTAGTAGATCTAATGCTAACCAAACGAAACCAATAATTAAAAGAAATTGTAATTATTCTGGTGTGTTTCTTGCACTACGAAGGCCTTTGGAGCAACAGAAAATGTGTGAGTGATAATTGAAAAAGAATTGAGAAATATGCATACACCTAAACACATATGTGCAAACGAAGATTAAAGCAAAACAACCCAACGAATAAGATTTTCGCAACGCTAACGAAGTAAATTAAACCGCGATCGCTTTCAGGTGCACTCACTATTTCTTTTCTGCTTTTATTGTTTTGCAAGTTTGTTTTCTTCATTTATTTTTATTTCCCTCGTTTGTAATTGAAGCATAGATTAAACATGCAATAAAACAAAAGAAAAAAAATAAATAAACAAAAACACAACAAAATCCACAAACAGAGAGTACAAAGTGTTGCCAATTTGTTTTATTTTGATTATGCCTCTACGCATATCACCTATGTATGTAAAAAGAGCCATCATTTAGTACGATATAAAGTCGCAGCTTTCAAAAATTTTCTCTGTCGCAAATTTCTACTGATCGTTTAAGTCATCGGGATCTCTTATTTTTATATGTAGTATGGGTGTGTAGGTGTTAGGAGGCAACAACCCCCCACAGCGACTGTTTTGCTAGCTGTGTCCCGCGACTCTCTTTCACCGCACAATAGCTCTAATTCATAGTAAGAGGGCACTCTTTTAGGATATTTGGCATCCCCGTCATACCGGAAAAAGAAGTGACGTTATAAGACCAACTGCTAAATAGGAAGGCGTTAGTAGAAGAAATAAAAATTTAAATGTAAGTTTAATTTAAATTACATACAAAATATTCAGGAAAAGTGAAAGAAGCAATGATAATAATAAGTAGTCTTTGATAGAAAGAAGAAGGGAATGCCCCGATGGGGGTATTTTTTAGCCCGTCTGGCAAGCTATGCCCCTGCTCACAGCTGAAGGCGGTCAGTGATTTCCCTAAGGTATCCTGAAAGCAAAGATTTTATTAGTGGAAGAGAGAGTTCTGAGGAGAACACGTGGTATAGGCTATTATATTGCAGGCATAATACACGAAAAGAATTGTGCAAGCTTAGTCTGTCGTGCATTTAGGCAGAAATAGGGGTTATAGTTTCTAGTAGGTCTAAAGGGCACAGAGAAGTTCAAGCGACGTAAAAGAAACGAGGAATCAATGTCGCCAATAATCAACTTTTGTAGGAAAACAACACTAAGGATTGTCCTACGGTTGGTTAGAGACTGAAGATTAGGAGGTAAAAGCCTCCTGGAGTACGATGGCAGGCGAAGATTGGGATCCCAGTTTAAACCAAGTAAAGCAAAGAGCAGAAATTGCTTCTGAACGGACTCAATACGATCCTGGTGGCGGACACCAGATACACGAGCAGTATTCCAGGATTGGGAGGACAGGTGAAGTGTAGAGAAGTTTCATTGTGAAGGGATCGTTGAACTCATTCGACCAACGTTTAATAAACCCAAGAACACCTTGAGCCTCGTTTACAATAGAGGATATGTAAAAACTCCAAGGTCTTTTACTGTTAGTATACGTTGCAATGGAACATTGCCAATTGTATATCTAACTGAATGTGACTTAGAACGACTAAAATTCATAAACATGCACTTTTAACAGTTTAGATGCAGCTGATTGGGCGAACACAAAAGTTGCATAGAGTTCATATCATCCTGTAAACTAAACGACTAAAAAGGTTTCACATCATCTGCATTAATAAGTATGCGAGCATGTGATATTATAGAGGGGAGGTCATTTATGAAAACAGTAAATAGTAAAGATAACTCCCTTAAGGTACACCTGACGAAATATTAATCTGTTTAGAAATTTTAGATCTAAGAGAGACTCTTTGAGCTCTACCCTTTAGACAAGATAAAATCCAAGACAGAAGAGAGGTAAGAAGAGGTAAATTCAAGCAAGTTGGTCGTAGTTGACCGGCTCTTAATAAAACCATGATGAGCAGGGGATAGAAGTGATTTGCAGAGATGCTGTAAAGTGGATAGCAGATAGTTTTGCAATGCCCTTATAGTTTGTTATATCAGACCTACCACCTTTTTTGTGGAGAGGAATGATAAACGATTCTTTCCAAAGAGAGAAAAACAGCAGATTCAAGGGATAGATTAAAAAGCATTCGCAATGGCAAAGAAGGGAAGCACTACACTCTTTGCGTAGACAACTAGGAATGTTGTCGGGTCCAGAAGAGTGAGAAGTTTTTAAAGATTTAATAGCAGAAAGAAGGGAGTTATGGGTAATGATAGGCATAAAGATAGAATTAGAAAGAACAATGTGGTAAGGATAAGACATATTAACAGAGGAGACAGATGAATAGGTTGACTGAAAAAAGTTAGCAAAGAGATCAGATGCAACAGAATCATTGCTTGCATTTTCAATCCCTAGAAAAAATGAGGAGGGCAAATATGAAGATTTGCGCTTCGAATTTACAACACTGTTAATTATGGTCTTTATTAAATTGCCTTTTGCAATGGGCAATATAATTTTCATAGCACTGGGAATTATGAATAAAAAAGGTTGTCTTGGCTATGGAATACTTCGACAAAACAGAAATTGAACCAGACTTTTTAAACTTTTTAAAACATTTAGATTTAATGTTTTTAAGTTTGATAGTCTGGGAGTAAACCAGGGTGATTTTTCCGAATCAAGGCGAGGGATGCAATTAGGAATGCAGACATCAAGAAGTGAGTTTAGAATTTTATAAAAGGTCTTAGTAGCATTATCTATATCAACCGCGTCATAAAGAATGGACCAATCGGTTGCATATATAAGTTTATTAAGCAAGGCAACGTTTCCTTTTCGTAAGCAACGACGGGGCTCTCGAATGTTAATTTTGAGTTTGCAAACGAACAGTGCCACCTCAAGAGTAGGATGATAAGTATCCTCAGGGACCGAAAGAGGGGATGACCTAGAGATATCAGGGACACAATGATCGTTGACGAAGACAAGATCAAGTGTTCTATTCAATTGGTTTGAGATAGAATTGATCTGGAACAACGAGAGATCAAGCATACCATCTAAAAAGTCATGATGGGCTGAAGGAAAAGATAATTTGAGGATGAGAATAATGACCAAGAAATGTTTAGTATATGAAAATCACCCAACATAACATAAAAGTCATTATCATGCACATGAAGATACGTCGTTAATATATGCCAAATGCTGCAATATTAGAAGAAGGAGGGATATATGAGTAAGTGATAAGTGAAGCACAATATGGGAGGGTTACTTTTAACTGCAATTAATACCCCACCACCTCTACGAGTCGGTTTATCCTGTCTATAAACAGTAAATTATTTGAAAACACTTCGCAGTCAGATATGGTAGAATTTAACCAAGTTTCTGAAAAAGCATTAATGTCGGATAAAACTAAGTTGCTAACCATAAAAGATTTTTCAGCTTGGCCTCTGACCTTCTGGTATGAAATGGAAAAATTATCGGAATGTGGCTTCAGTTTTTTAATGCAACGCCACTTGATTCGGGAACTGAAGAAACCGGGAGGGTGGCAGGTGAAGGCTGATTTCTCTTTTTAGGCTTAAACTCATGAACAATTATGTGAGGTGGCCAAAATATTGGATCAGAAATGATATTTCTCGAGGAGTGGAGAAAAAGAATTTGCTAATTGTTACACTAGCAGAAGATTAACTAGCGATATCAGCTGCCAGTGACTCACTAGTTGTGTCCGAGGAAAGCCTGGACAGAAAGACTTGTTCTCCTTCTTGTGAGGAAGAAAAGCAATAACAAACAAGTAAGATGGCTCTAGTCGGATGTACCTGACTAGGAGATATCCTAAGTCCAGCGACTTGTTCTCCATTTTGTGAGGAACAAAAGCAAAAGCAAACAAGTAAGATGGCTCTAGTCGGGTGTACCTGACTAGGAGATATCCTAAACCCAGCTGTTACATACATTTAAACCTCTTTGCATTCATACATACATTCACAAAGTCACACCTACACACTCACACAAACGCACGCAGCAAACTGAGCACTTTACACATCGGCTGCTCTTGGCCCCACTATGGAAAATGAAATTTTGAATAACTCCTAAACTAAGAGCATGATCGTTATGAAATTTTCAGTGCTTAATAAGAGCAAAATCTATGTACAAACCAAAGCGCAAGTCTGTAGTAGTTGATTTGAGGTTTTTTTGTATGGGGGACGAATGGGGGGAGGTATCCAAAGTCCGAAATATTTATAATCTGCGTATCCTTTACGAGTACATATTAAGCTTTGGTGAGGCTAGCTTTTTATAGTCTCCGAGATATGCCAAGAAAACCAAGTCTTAAAATCGATTTTTATCGATAATATTGAAACGGAGCAAGAAAATTCGAAAAAAAATTTTAAACTTTTGCTGCGTATTGCTTAGGAGAATATATAGTCGAAGAGTTTAGGTCTCTAGCTTTTGTAGTTTCCGAGATCAAGAATATATATACTTTATGGGTTCGAGGATGCTTCCTTTTGTCTGTTACATAGATTTGCATAAAACCATTATACCCTTTTTACCCATTTTCAGGGTATAAAAACAATCTCGAGGTTCTTGAAATAGCAATACAGACAACCTGCTTTTTGATCCTTTTTATATTGTTGTTGTTGGTTCAATAAACCAACGACTGACCTCGGAGCTGCCACCAAGTAAACCAATTGCATAAGTACTTTACGCTCTTTCAGTTGTAAGATCCCATGCATGTGAGCTCTAAAAGTTATTCTCTAAGAACGGTTAAGTTTGTTGATTATTATATATTTATTGTTTAACGACAATTTGCTTCTTATTATTAATTTAGTGTGAATTAAGTATTGTTTAACGACAATAATGATTGGTCTGGCTCAATTACAATATTGTTGTTGTATATGATGTTCACGAGACGTTGCAGAGTGCCTAGCTCATTTCACAACGCTTCTTACATTTTCGTAAGCTGCAAAGCTACAAATGAGAGCAGAGAGCGCTAAAATTGGCGACCACTCCTAGTTCTTTAAGCTGCTAACCCTGGTATTAGGGTTCCCACATTCGGCCGTCCTGACATGTCCTTCGACCCGAAGGAATCCCACACCTTCATAAACTCGGCCACTGTTGAGGTTTTACAAGGCCCCTCACCATCCCCAACATTTTCTACTTCATACCTGCCGTGGTTGTTTACTTTAACTACCATATAAGGCCCCAAGTATTTACCTTTCAATTTCAAACCTGTTCCATACTGAGTGCGTTTTATGGCTATCAAATCATTTTCCCTATACTGATGATCCATTTTCCTATTTGAATCGAACTCTCTTTTATTTTCTTCATGCAGCTTCAGTATGTTTTCACGTGCTTGCTCGCGAGCCCTATTTCGGTCATCTTCCAATTCTTTGAACAAATTTTCCCTAGTTAGCTCATTAATTTCTAATTTCGGCATACGGCATTCTGCTTCTCATAATAGTCTTTGAAAACATGTGACGTAAAGGCAGAACCTCTATCAGAAATAATTCTCACTGGATTTCCAAACAAAGTAGCCTGCCTCTCTAAACAACTAACAACTTCATCAACCCCTGTGCTGCGAGTCGGGTATAGCCACACGAATTTGGAAAATCCATCAACGACAACTAGTATGTGGTTATAACGCTTGGTTGTCAGTTCCATTGGCCCTATATGATCGATGTGATAAGTGCACAATGGCTTATCTCCCTTATCTATCGGCGTCAGATACCCTTCTCTTTTGCCTGCCTTTGCATTTACAATAATGCATTCTACGCAGCTTTCTACAACTCGGAGGACCTTTTCTTTCAACTTCGGTATGTAGTAACTCTTCTCTACTAGTTCCTGAGTTTTCTTAGCAGAAAAATGGCCCTGCCTATGTGCAATTTGAATGATCTTATTTTCCATTTGGTACGGTACAACAATAAGCTCACGATTTGGGTCTTTGAACAGAACTTGGTTATCGATATAGAAGTCTTCATAGCTCCTTTCTTTTACGATGTTATACACAGCCTTAGTCCACTCGTCCCTCAACTGCGCTTCTCTTAACCGATGTACAATGCTGTCCGTCAACACAAAGCAAGATACGCGACTTAGCGCATTGACAATACGCATTTTTGAAAGAGACCGATGTTAAATTTTAAAATCAAAGTCCTGCCCATCTAGACACTCGCAGAGGAACTTCCTTTTTCTTTAATGTCATAGTAAACGCATTGCAATCAGTTATGATCTTAAACTTTATGCCCAGCACATACACTCTCCACTTAACCAAAGCACCAATGACAGCCAAAACTTCCAATTCGTATGAATCATATTTTTCCTCGCATGCTGTAGTCTTACGGCTTATATTCTGCACAGGATGAAACAAACGATCTTCTGGGTCCTTTTGAAGCAACACTCCTCTGAATCCAAACTTAATCGCATCTGTATGATTCTCAGTTTTTTACTTAGGGATATATAACTTTAAAACCGGACCGCTTATGCTGTCTTTAATTGTTTAAATGCGATATGCTGTAGCTCCAGGAATTCAAACTTGGCATTTTTTCTCAAAATATCGGACAACGGCTTAGCCATCACTGCATAGCCTTCGACATATCTACAATTTTCGAAAATACGATGTCAGCCCTAGGAAGCGCTGAATTGCCTTTTTGTCCCTAGGTATGAGAAAATTAGCAACTGCCTGCGTCTTCTCCTCACTTGGCTTTATGGTACCATTCTGCACAATGTATCCCAAAAAGTTAACTTTCGTCTTTAGTAGCAGACACTTTGACCAATTTATACATAAACCATTTTTTTCAGCAACGTTATGCACTTTTGTCAGTTTGGCCACACCATTTTCTACGTCCTTGCTGGGTATACGTCCCCAGCCTGAATCAAATCACGCATAACGGCCATAATGAATCTGGTGAACACGGCCGGTGAGTTTGATATTCCGAAAGGAACATAAAGAAACTCATATTGCCCCTTTTGCATCACAAATGACGTATATTTCTGTGATTTGAATTCGACTGGTACATGGAAAAATCCATTTGTCAAGTCCAAAGTAGTAAAAACTGCCGCACCCTGTAATTTTTCTAAAACACAGTCCATTTGCGGCATCGGAAAATTATCCCGGATCACCTCTTCATTTAGTTTTCGGTAATCACAACACAACCGCTTTTTCCCATTTTTCTTTGCCACCAGCAGGATTGGAGACGCATACTCCGACATGCTTGGCCGAATGATTCCCTCTGCCAACCATTCATCCACTTGCTTATCAACAATTTCTTGATCACACGCTGCTATACGTCTTGGATGTTGATACACTTGCAGATCGTGTGTTAAAATAATCTTCATTTCGATTGGAGCACTAGGACTTCTAATTGGCTTATAATCCCGAACCAACTGATCAACCTTAATTCTGACCGTCTTCTCCAAGTGAACCAAATCCATCTCACTAGCTTGTCCAACCTGCTCGAAACTTAACATGCACATGTTTCTGAATTCGTCGATAAGTTCATAGCACGAACCTTTCTCCTCGCTAACTGCCTCAGATTCTCCTTTATTTCGCTTTTCAGTTCTATTTGTTAGCTCCGTACCAGTCTTAGACACCTTCAGATCTACCATATTTAAAATGGTCCCGCCCAGAATCGCATTAAACCCCATGTCCTCATCCAGGACCACATGAAACTCAACTGGCATCTGAATATTGTCGATCTTAACTTACTACAAAGCTCCCAAAAGTCAGAACCTGACTTTCACCAATACCTGTCAAACACTTAGCACAACCAGTTAACTGTCCAATTCCTAACTTCGAGAAAACACATCTACGCAAGAGACACAACTCTGCTGCGGTGTCAACAAGTCCTCGAAACTTCACGCTACAACAAACAATATCTTTTAACTCAAGACCAGAAGAGGTAAAATTGCTTGGCGGCTTATTTACCAATTTCTCGTCTTGCACAACATTTGTAGATTTTACGCGCTTCATTTGGCCCTCAGCTAGACACTGCGCAGCGCGATGACCTGGCTGCCCGCACTTGAAACAATTAAAATCTTTTTTAGTGCAGTCTTTCTTTAAATGAGAATCCTCGCCGCACTTAAAGCATTTTCTCACATTTCCTGCTTTTGACTCTTTACCAGTCCCAAAAGTCGTTCCTTAAGCATCCATATTTATTTGCTGACGAATATGAACCGCGAGCTTTTTGATACGTTTCCATATGCACCATCAACTGCTTGATTGTTTTTGCTTGATATAGTAACGACTTGTTTGATGTTATATCCGGTATACCTTCCACAAAATATTATATCAGGCTTTCATCATCGAGATCTATAGGTCTTGCGATTTCCATGAGAGCGTACAAAAATTCTTGCATCGTCTCACCTTTCTGTTGCTGCCGCTTACATAACCGTCTATGAATCTCAGCTGATGACGCCTTGACACTAAACTCATCTGTCAATGTCCTTTTCAGAGTATCCCAGCTATTAATACCTCGCTGACTACGAATATACGACTTAGCAGCGCCCTCAAGTAGCTGCTTCGCATAAACAAACACCTGCAATTGGCTCCACTGCACTGTATCAGCACATTCTTCTAGTTCACAAATCCACTGATCAATATCAGCTTCATTTGACCCATCAAATTTAGAAACGCTTCCTTGATGACCTGGCCTGTTCTTGATTTAGCATTAATGGCGCCGTATTAACTGACACATTATCTGAAGCATCACTATCCTCTTCAAGATTAAAGTGTGCGATTAGCCTTGCTTGTAAATCAGCTTTAAGTCCAGTGGTACTCAATTGCAACTCTGCTAGTTAACAGCTGCTCGTGCCACCGTCCGTGACTACACGCTTCTCCGCACAAAGTGTGTATGCGTCGCACAAGCTTGCCGACCCAACACAAATGTTAGTTTCTGTCTGTTCTTTTGCGTCGATCCTACGCACCGGAATTCTCGCCTGCGTTCCGCAACTTAACAGCACTCTTCTTCGTTATTCTTATGCTCCGGCTTTCTCGCCTGCTTACCAGCAACACAACAGCTTTCTGTTCCGTTTCTTACGCACCGGCCTTCTCGCCTGCGTACCAGCAAAACAACAACTTTTCTGTTCCTTCTCTTACGCACCGGCCCTCTCGCCTGCATACCAGCAAAATAACAGCTTTTCTGTTCCTTTTCTTACGCACCGGCCCTCTCACCTGAAAAATAACGCACTCGTTGATCGCTCTGACTCTGCCGCGTTAATTCTTGCCGTGCTGTGTCTGTCTATGCACACACGCACACGTCTTCACACATGCACATACGGAACGCTTCTCGAAATTTCCTTCACCGCCTGTTCGTCTGGCGTCTATCTCCGTCTCTCTCTCACTTGTACTGCACTGCTGCTCGCGCCTTTCAGCTTTGCACGTCGTCAAATGTTTTTAACAAATTTTTCCCAGCCTTCCTCTTGCAGAACATCCACTTTACACAAAACTCGATTTGTAATTATAATTTTAGGCCAATCCCGGACGAGCCCCCAATTGTGAGTTCTAAAAGTTATTCTCTAAGAACGGTTAAGTTTGTTGATAATTATGTATTTATTGTTTAACGACAATTTTTTTCTTATTATTAGTTTAGTGTGAATTAAGTATTGTTTAACGACAATAATGATTGGTCTGGCTCAATTACAATATCGAAGTTTGTTATATATGATGTTCACGAGACGAGATTTTGTTGCAGAGTGCCTAGCTCATTTCACAACGCTTCTTACATTTTCGTAAGCTGCAAAGCTACAAATGAGAGCAGAGAGCGCTAAAACTGGCGACCACTCCTAGTTCTTTTAGCTGCTAACCCTGGTTTTAGGGTTCCCACATGCATAGGTCCTTAGATCGATAACTCGCTCATCAAATCGATAGAAATAAAAAGCTAATAGGGTGTTTATGTGTGTGTCAAGCGGGCCGATAATTCGATGTGGCCGCTGCGGAAATATTGGCAGGGTAGCACTTCGATTTCAGCTGTTAACATTTAGCAGTTCTAGTATATAGATATTTTTTGGTGCATTTATTTCTGTTTATCATTGTATACAATTTAGAAGAGCGCGAAATGGACAACACACAGAAATCAAAGCGGCAGTGGACGGAGCAATGGGAACTGGCCTTCCAGGCCGTGTGGGCAGAAAATTTGGCAGGTCTGTGAGGGCCGCGTAAAAATACGCATGTCCATCAGGAGATGGCCACCAAATTGGTGACACTGGGCGTGGAGGTGCTGCCAAGTGATGTGAAAGCGAAGATCGACACGTACAAAAAGAAATATTCGTATTCGAAAAAATGTTTTTTTTTGTTATTTAACAATTTAACATTTTATATGACATGTTTAAAATTCAGAGGAATGCATCTCAAATGTGGATATGACATCTGCTGTCACCAGACAACAAAGCAAGCTGTTCGACATCCCAGCCAGCTAAAAAGAAAAAACTTGATTATAAAGAGGAAATATTGCCATGAGGGAGTCCAACACAATTGCTGTCAGACAATAGCTCCAAAGCATTGGGGAAACCCAAGCGCCTCGAAGCCCTTTACGCACTCCACCACTTTCTCCTGTGTCAAAAATTCTGCCGGCATGTAACTCCGAACAGTCGTAAAACTGTGCGGTACTTCGCTTTTCAATGGCAATACACTTTCTATAATTGGTTTCACGCCTGGTTGATGAACTGATCAAAGATTCCTTTAAATATATGTGCATGCTATTATGATTACCTAAATATGCTGTTTTATTTACTCACTTATAGCCACACCTCTCTTCCAGCATCACCCATAAGCCATAAGCCAACGGATTAAAAGCTGCGTGAGATGTAGAGAAACACAATTTATTAAAAAAAAATGTGATGCAATATGACAAATTTGACAAGCCTATTGGAACCAAGCGCTGTAATAAGAACTAAAGAGTTAAAGTTTAGTTTTTTCAGTTCGTGCATACCATACGCAGATCACACTTATTCAAATTTAATATTTTTGATAAGCCGCTCCGTTTGCTTATTATCGATATTTATCGGTTCTTTGGGCAGGTTTTTTGAGCATATCTCGGAAACTATAAGAAAATAAATAAATATGTTCTCGTAAATATATTCTCGTAAGGCATACGCAGATCAACAATTTTTCGGAATGTGGAGAGCACCGAAAGTCAAGTCCTAAAAATCTTATTAAGATCATATGCTTAGTTTAGTAGTATTTCAAATCTTGAGTGGGGGCCATGTGCAGCCACTGAGTAAAGTGCGCCACTTGCGGCGTGCGTTTGTGTGGATGTGTGTGCATGTGTGATTTTTTGAAATGTATGAAAGCAAGGATGTTGAAATGTATGGTAATCATTATCATGAAATCATGGTATCTCCTAGTCGGGTACTCACGACAGAGCACTCTTACTATTTCGGTTTACAAAAAAAAAAAGAATAATACATTGGTCATGTTGTCGTTCGTTTGTCCATATAAATATAATTTTTGTGGCGTTGATATCCGTTTCAGGTAAAAATGGCTTTTAGAGGTACACCCATCCGCCAACCAGCACAGGAACATTTACTTAGATATCAGCGCAAAACTTTCTGAAGTCAATCTCCCCTGGAATCTTATTATTTTATTCGATCACATAGAGTTTCTTTGACTTATCGTTGAACAACTTTGATTGCATATCACTGCTCAGATTGCATGCGATCGGGATATTTATCTTTGGAGTAACTGTTTTGTCCTTAAAACAGTTTCTTGATGTCCTCTTTTAAACATATAGGCATTAAGCTTAAGTCTATAGGCAGGTGACTTCGTTACCTTCTAGCAGGTGTCCTGGCTCAAAATGATGTTACGAAACATCTGTGTGAAACTGGGTTCTCGCTTCATTATTGCGGGTGACTGGAATGTTAAGCATAGTACATGAGGCTGATAGTAGATCGTGTACCCGTGGCTAAGCCGTCATTTCAAGTTCCTTAAGTGTTGACGCTTCCCTTTAATGCGCTAAAGACATAGAATATGCAATTGAGTCGCTTAACCGTAGTATTTCTAATTCTGCCGCACAGGCGACTCCTGCATCTCTTGATGCTCGGATTTTCTCTTCTCGCATTAAACACCATTTCTTTTTCGTGAGATGCGTTGTCTACGAATGTGCTTAAAACGGATCGGTGATCCGAGATATAATATTGCTTGAAACCATTTGGTTGCGGAGCTTTGAAAAGCGCGTATCGTTGCTAAATCGCAAGAGCTTGACGACTTAGCCTCTGCAAGCGATGTCTTCACTGCTCTAAATGAGATAAGATTGAACACATTCATGGATAACACTAGGTAACAGCCAAATTGAATTGTTTACCAAACCTACATTTTTTGACACATATGACCAAAACCATTTTAAAAATTTTTCGATAGTGAGAATTTTGTTTTTAACTTGTTAAAATTTGGTTTTTTAGTGCTTTTTTCCTTGACCTTACATTTTTAATCATAACTCAAGAATGTCAGAACGAATTTTGAAATTCTTGACTATCTATATATATATATATATATATATCTATCATGCGCTCTTTTCTTTCTTTGATGGAGAGACGGATGCGATAATACCATTTCATCAAACCCTCCGTAAGTCGCATTTTCAAATTCACTCATGTCACTCAAGTCATGGGATAGATAGGCCATCCACATGCGAATATATGTACGAATTTGGCTCGGCTGGGCAGTATGTTCGACGTTAGTTCGCGAACAGTTAGCAGTGTTTTTACTCTTACTCAAACCATACTCGCTCACCTACTTATGGGCTTACTAAACTGTTTGAACGTATCAAAAAAAAATGAACATGGATGACTTAATATTGCCATTATTGCACATCAAGGACTTAGACTTTGCAAAAGCATTAGATACGGTAGGTGAATCTCTATGATATCTAAAACTGTTTTCCCACTTCTTTCAACGGCAAAAAGTAAAGAATGCGGCAGATTCGAAAGCTTTTGGGAAATAAGGAATTTATTCTTTTTTGACTTAAGATGAAAAATCAGGTATTTTTAAACGGAGCAATGGGAACTGGCCTTCCAGGCCGTGTGGGCAGAAAATTTGGCAGGTCTGTGAGGGCCGCGTAAAAATACGCATGTCCATCAGGAGATGGCCACCAAATTGGTGACACTGGGCGTGGAGATGCTGCCAAGTGATGTGAAAGCGAAGATCGACACGTACAAAAAGAAATATTCGTATTCGAAAAAATGTTTTTTTTTATTATTTAACAATTTAACATTTGATATGACATGTTTAAAATTCAGAGGAATGCATCTCAAATGTGGATATGACATCTGCTGTCACCAGACAACAAAGCAAGCTGTTCGACATCCCAGCCAGCTAAAAAGAAAAAACTTGATTATAAAGTGGAAATATTGCCATGAGGGAGACCAACACAATTGCTGTCAGACAGCCATGCTGACGACGATTGAAACTCTAGCTGAGCAGTCGTCGCTGCGTACGGTTCCTCGACTTATACGAGCGACAAATAAATAAAAATAGTTGACATTCATTTTATTTTTGTTATTTTTCATTTATTTCTTATTACGAATTATTATGTTGAAGTTATGTTGAATAAAAACTCACACAAATGAATGGCAATGGCATTTCTTATTTTTTCCGCCTCTATGTGGGTGTCTCGAGCTGCACTCTCGAACTGGCAGCTCTCTCGTAGGGGCTTTATTTGCAGCGTCCAGCCTCGAGTCATTTATGCTGCTATTGTGCGTGTTAAAATAATTGTGTAGATCACAATAGCACTTTATAATTTCATTAACTGCAGTCGGGCTGTTTTTTGAGAAAGGGCTCTCAAGAAACGCAAACGCATTCTCCACAACTCTGTGTGATTTTGAAAGATGGTAGTGGTAATTCTTTTGCTCCTCCGTTGCCGCGATGGAAAAGCTGTATGGCTTCATTAGGCTCTCGCTGAAACAGAAAGCAGAGTCCCCCACAATGACAACTGGCACCAAGACACCTGAAATCTGTTTTGCATTTTGCTGCAGCAGACTTGAGTGGACCCAACGATGTTATAAGTCAGAAGACTCGAACAGCTTTGAATCGTTGCAGCGACCAAAACACCCAACACTTATGTAAGTGAACCGATATCTGAAACAAATACGTATTGCAATTAAATGTTAATTTGTCAACTTGTGGTGTATATGTACCTATAGTCAACCAGAGCCATAAGAATCGTGGATTACCACCCCTTATACATGTAGCAGCCTATGGCATCTTCTTTGGGGGTTTACCAATAGCTCCAAAGCATTGGGGAAACCCAAGCGCCTCGAAGCCCTTTACGCACTCCACCACTTTCTCCTGTGTCAAAAATTCCGCCGGCATGTAACTCCGAACAGTCGTAAAACTGTGCGGTACTTCGCTTTTCAATGGCAATACACTTTTTATAATTTGTTTCACGCCTGGACAATTCGGGGAGCTTTGCAACCAGCATACTGAAGCATTTCCTGTCCATTCGAAAGTTATCCTTAAAAAATTTGTCGTCGCCCAATATAACGTCCTTCTGCCAGAACTGATCAAAGATTCCTTTAAATATATGTGCATGCTATTATGATTACCTAAATATGCTGTTTTATTTACTCACTTATAGCCACACCTCTCTTCCAGCATCACCCATAAGCCATAAGCCAACGGATTAAAAGCTGCGTAAGATGTAGAGAAACACAATTTATTAAAAAAAAATGTGATGCAATATGACAAATTTGACAAGCCTATTGGAACCAAGCGCTGTAATAAGAACTAAAGAGTTAAAGTTTAGTTTTTTCAGTTCGTGCATACCATACGCAGATCACACTTATTCAAATTTAATATTTTTGATAAGCCGCTCCGTTTGCTTATTATCGATATTTATCGGTTCTTTGGGCAGGTTTTTTGAGCATATCTCGGAAACTATAAGAAAATAAATAAATATGTTCTCGTAAATATATTCTCGTAAGGCATACGCAGATCAACAATTTTTCGGAATGTGGAGATCACCGAAAGTCAAGTCCTAAAAATCTTATTAAGATCATATGCTTAGTTTAGTAGTATTTCAAATCTTGAGTGGGGGCCATGTGCAGCCACTGAGTAAAGTGCGCCACTTGCGGCGTGCGTTTGTGTGGATGTGTGTGCATGTGTGATTTTGTGAAATGTATGAAAGCAAGGATGTTGAAATGTATGGTAATCATTATCATGAAATCATGGTATCTCCTAGTCGGGTACTCACGACAGAGCACTCTTACTATTTCGGTTTACAAAAAAAAAAAGAATAATACATTGGTCATGTTGTCGTTCGTTTGTCCATATAAATATAATTTTTGTGGCGTTGATATCCGTTTCAGGTAAAAATGGCTTTTAGAGGTACATCCATCCGCCAACCAGCACAGGAACATTTACTTAGATATCAGCGCAAAACTTTCTGAAGTCAATCTCCCCTGGAATCTTATTATTTTATTCGATCACATAGAGTTTCTTTGACTTATCGTTGAACAACTTTGATTGCATATCACTGCTCAGATTGCATGCGATCGGGATATTTATCTTTGGAGTAACTGTTTTGTCCTTAAAACAGTTTCTTGATGTCCTCTTTTAAACATATAGGCATTAAGCTTAAGTCTATAGGCAGGTGACTTCGTTACCTTCTAGCAGGTGTCCTGGCTCAAAATGATGTTACGAAACATCTGTGTGAAACTGGGTTCTCGCTTCATTATTGCGGGTGACTGGAATGTTAAGCATAGTACATGAGGCTGATAGTAGATCGTGTACCCGTGGCTAAGCCGTCATTTAAAGTTCCTTAAGTGTTGACGCTTCCCTTTAATGCGTTAAGGACATAGAATATGCAATTGAGTCGCTTAACCGTAGTATTTTCCGTATTTTCTCTTCTCGCATTAAACACCATTTCTTTTTCGTGAGATGCGTTGTCTGCGAATGTGCTTAAAACGGATCGGTGATCCGAGATATAATATTGCTTGAAACCATTTGGTTGCGGAGCTTTGAAAAGCGCGTATCGTTGCTAAATCGGAAGAGTTTGACGACTTAGCCTCTGCAAGCGATGTCTTCACTGCTCTAAATGAGATAAGATTGAACACATTCATGGATAACACTAGGTAACAGCCAAATTGAATTGTTTACCAAACCTACATTTTTTGACACATATGACCAAAACCATTTTAAAAATTTTTCGATAGTGAGAATTTTGTTTTTAACTTGTTAAAATTTGGTTTTTTAGTGCTTTTTCCTTGACCTTACATTTTTAATCATAACTCAAGAATGTCAGAACGAATTTTGAAATTCTTGACTATCTATATATATATATATATATATCTATCATGCGCTGTTTTCTTTCTTTGATGGAGAGACGGATGCGATAATACCATTTCATCAAACCCTCCGTAAGTCGCATTTTCAAATTCACTCATGTCACTCAAGTCATGGGATAGATAGGCCATCCACATGCGAATATATGTACGAATTTGGCTCGGCTGGGCAGTATGTTCGACGTTAGTGAGGGTGTTCGCGAACAGTTAGCAGTGTTTTTACTCTTACTCAAACCATACTCGCTCACCTACTTATGGGCTTACTAAACTGTTTGAACGTATCAAAAAAAAATGAACATGGATGACTTAATATTGCCATTATTGCACATCAAGGACTTAGACTTTGCAAAAGCATTAGATACGGTAGGTCTTTCAATGGCAAAAAGTAAGGAATGCGGCAGATTCGAAAGCTTTTGGGAAATAAGGAATTTACTCTTTTTTGACTTAAGATGAAAAAGCAGGTATTTTTACCGACATTGTTACCGATTCGATATTTGAAAACTATAATAACAAGTAATATCTTAACAAACAAATAGTTAATCGTATTTTTAGAAAACATTTATTGATATATGTATATAATTTCTGATTGTAGTATGACCGTTTATTTATAGATTGGTGGGTCAGGTCTTGGTCAAAAGTGAGTGTACAACGCATAAATTGGTCGTTTTAGCATTTATTTTAATAAACGATATTTAAATTGATGATCCATTGATATATTTATGTGATTCTAGAATCAAACAGCCAGAAAAATTTATTGGGGGCGGCATTCCTTCCATTCCATTCAAAGTCCGAATTTCGTAGAACATTCCGACAAAAGCGTACCTAGCTTTAAAATTTTGTTATATCATTTATATTTGTTTTTTACTTTTTCCGAATTTTAAAGTAAAAAATTGTAAGAAAATACAACACAAAAAATCATAATTTTCTTAATTCAAAATTATATAGTTGAAAAACTAATGATTTGAATTTAAAAGTGTGTATGACTGATTAATAGATATATTAAATTCCTTTCAGAAAGTATAAAGGTTTTAAAAATCAGGTTTGAAATTCTCGAGTAATGATAAAAGATGCAGAAAGCCTCTAAAAAAAGCCAGGAAATAATACCAGATATTATAATTTTTTTAAAAAGTGTCACCATAGAAAAATTTTTAAACTGGTTTTTTCTCAACAGAAAAAGTAGTTTGGCAAACAATACAAATTCAAAATTTAATTTTGTTACATGGTGTAATCACTTAATAGCTTGGTATCTATGATCCCGAAACCAAATAAACCTCTTGACAGTGCAAAAAGCTATCGCCCTATTGGCGGTTAAAGCTATTCCCACTTTTGTAAAAGTGTTCGAAACAACATTCTTGAATAACTTTTAAGAGTATGATCCTTTTGAGATTTTTTGGACTTAAAATGAGCATCCAAATGTATGTACAGCCCTAAGCACACGAACTTGATTTGCCACGCCCACCACAGCCTACTAGGCTGGCATTTCGATAACATGTCGATACACCTCAACTCACAAATTGATAAAAGGTGAATAGCTGCCACATTTTGAAAGCTAGAGTCACCAAATTGTATGAACCCATTGAAAATGAGTAAAAAGGGTATAATGGTTTTGTGCAAATGTATGTAACAGGCAGAAGGAAGCATCTCCAACCCCATAAAGTATATATATTCTTGATCAGGACGACAAGCTGAGTCGATATACCCATGTCCGTCTGTATGAACGCTGCGATTTCAGAAACTACAAAAGCTAGCAACCTAAACTAAACGACTATAGATTCTCCTAATCCATACGCAGTACAAGTTTATCATTTTTTTTTCTTTTCGATATTTAGCTTATTTTAAGACATGGTTTTCTTGGTATATCTCGGAGACTTTAAAAGTAAGAGCCATCAAATTAAGTGTATTATGTGCTCGTAAAGGATACGCAGATTACGAGAATTTTGGATTCCTCCCCCCATTCGCCCCGCAAATCAAATACAACAGACTTGCGATTGGTTTGTACATAGATTTGGATGTTCTTATTATGCATAACGATCATGCTTATAGTTTAGAAGTTATTCAAGAATTCATTTTCCATAGTGGGGCCAAGTGCAGCCGATGCGTAAAGTGCGAAGCTTGCTGCATGCGTTTGTGAGTGTGTGTGTGTGACTTTGTGAATGTGTGTATCAATACAATATATATATATATATTTATATATATATATAATTTTGATCTTGTTTATGTTATTGCCGTTCAGTTTTGTTACGGTGGGTACGGGTGTACCCATCCCTATAAGAGAGTACTGGTTGGCTGGCGCTGCCCCATGAGTCCAATGAAAAAGGTTGCATGGTGTCGGCTATGTGCAACATCAAAGCAATTTATGTTCAAAATACAATATAAACACGAGAAGACGAAGTCTCGCAACCCGTGGTGTGCAATTTGGACCATGCTAAATCTGCGACTTGTAGGGAGTAAAGTCTCACTTCAATTCTACCGTTGTGCTGCGTCAGAAAAGGGATAAGGTAAGCCTGGGAGGCTGGTGCATCTCTAGTGGGGACACCAAATATTGCATCCAAAACCGCCATTGTGCAGATTGCCTAGTGCAAAAACGAATTACTAGGGCTTAAGGCGGTGGTCAACGAGTTGAGCGCTGACCTGGACAAAATCGTGGAAGAGGTACGCTGTGATCAGAGCCGCACTATTCGACCCGGATTTCGGAACTGTGTGGAGTACGGCCATAATTTTATGAAACGCAGACTTTCTTGTTTTAAATGAGGCTGTCCAGGCACCATCTCTCCAAATTGAAGAGGACGGGCGACTCACATTCAGAGATACAGTCCGCAAAGGAGAATAAATAGTTGGGGATGAAAAAGAAGTTTGTAGGAGTAAGGATGGAAAGTATTAATGCATTTATCGCATAAAAAAAGCTTAAGGGAATATTCAGGATGCTAAATGTGACGCCTCGCAAAGGGATGGCACAAGAGCGCTATCGCAGATGTCGCCTTGTCAAGAAGTAATCCGTGGAAGCAGTCACAAGAGGCGAACTCGCGTGCTTGCCGATGTTTTGGTAGGAGATCATATTATAAACGGTCCCTTTGACAAGGGAGCGAGTGTCAATCTGCTAAGAATTGAAAATCGGGAAGAGACGAAGACGATGAATTAGAACGGGGCCCGAATTCATGAGAGTTAACTGGGGAGGAAATGAGCGAGTTAGAGACGGTAAAGTGAAAGTTTCTGTCTTTCGAACAAAGGGGATTAGAAGCGACCGACATAGGAAAGCATAGCATTGACTTAATCGACTGTGTCCAACTGTTTAAATACCGACCCTAACCGCTATCGCCAGCTAGACAGAAGAAGTGGATAAAATGTTGAGTTTGGGAGTCATAGAGAACAGCAGTAGTCCGTGAAGTAACCGCACCACCATAGTGCGAGGGCCGGGCCAAAACCGTTTCTGCCTCGATGCTCGCAAAGCGTACAAAAAATTAAAAACAAAACGCATACTAAGAACTGAGATAAAGGAGATATGTATTTCGTAGATATTTTCCTTCAGATTTCAGAAATTTCACCTTTCGTACATTTTTTGAACAGTTTGAAACTTTGATTCAGTTTACTGGAGTCAATGTTGAAATTTTGGCTCAGATTCCCAGAGTCAATGTTGAAATTATCAAAGGTATCCAATTGATATTAAATGTTTTGAATTGAAAAGAAATAATAAAATAATAATAAATATGCAATGGATTGGTCGCAAAACTGAAGGAAATGTATCCCCATAAACTGCTAATTCCTACTGTGCATAAGATTTTGGCATACAAAAAATACCTCATTGAAAAATACCGCCTTCCTTATCGTGAATACTTCCACCTGGAATATATTGAGCACTTTGTAAGGCAGCCTGATTTCAGGCTTTGCACACTACATTGCTGCCTCGAATTCCGAATTAATTTTTGAGAACCCCGTAAATGTGTGTACTGCTTGGTGTTCCAGTTCCAAACACACGTCGTCTAGTCTCATAGACGATGTTGTACCTTTGAAGTTGTTTCAGCGAATCATGTCGTCTGTGCTACTCTGCATTTCCTGTGCTGCTCCGCATCTTTTGCGATGCATATAGCGCGACTGTAGCCTTCTTTACCCTTTCTCCTACATTGGGTGTCCATGTCTGCTTGCTGTCCAGAACAACTCCGAGATATTTTATAGTTTTCTTTGGTGTTAGCGGTACACCGTTCACCTTTATCGGGTCCCACCATGTTACCTTGTATCTCTTGGAGAAGAGAATGAGGTCCGTCTTGTCCGCATTGATGCTAAGTCCGGCTCCGGTGGCCCATCTTCAACTTGTAGACATTTTCCCGTGATAATTATACTTATGTCGTCAGCATAGGCAGTTATATTAGAGGATTTTCTTCGTGATTCATTCAATAATCCTTCTGGATTTTCTTATTACTCATTATTTCTGCGGGTATCAAAGAATTCGTTAATGTGCAGAATGTCTAAGTATCTCTTTCAACGTGTAGTACATGATTGAGCTAAGAATCGATGGACATTTTCTAGTGATAATTATGCTTATATCAACAGAATATGAAGTTATCTTTGTGGCTTTTCTCCGTCATTCCTTCAATAGTCCGTCCACCACTAGGTTCCATAACAGGGGAGGCAGTACTCCGCCTTGCGGCGTGCATGTGTGTGCTGCCTTTGTTATGGTAGTGGTTCCCCACTCCGCACTGACTCTTCTACAGCTCAGCAGGTTGTGTAGCCACAGGTCTATTGCCGAGTGTGATGCTGTAGCTCTTAGGCTTTGCATTACTGCTGAGATGTCCAGAAATACTCCCATGGTATATTCTTGGAGTGCTTTCTCAATAGTTGCTACCAGGGACTGTAGCGCTATCTCCGCTGATTTCCCTTTTCTGTATGCATCTTGATTTGGCTCCATGGTTAGCTACTCACTTTTCTTTTTAATGAGCTCAAAGAGTTTCTCTACTGTTTTCAGCAGTAAAAGAGGTGAGGCTTATCGGTCTATAGTCTTTTGGCTGCACGTGATTTTACTTGCCTGCTTTAGGCAAGAACACTACTCGTGCAGTCCTCCAGGCTACAGGAACGTAGCCAAGTCTCAGACATGCTTCGAACAGTGGTTGTAGCCATGGGATGATCTTATTGTTGGTTCTCTGTAGCATGACTTGGAATATTCCGTCTAACCCAGGGGACTTGTAGATCGCGAATGAGTACTGAATATTTCAGCTGGTTTCGAAGAATTCGTTAATGTGCAGAATGTGTCTGGTTCCGGGGAAGTGCGCGTTCTCAAGGGCGCATATAGCTTCCCTGATGGTTTCCGTCCATCTTCCATCGTCCGTCTTTAGTTGCCTCTGTTTGGTTAGCTGGGTCCAGCGCAGCTTCCCGAGTCTTGCGATTTCTGTGACCTTCTCTAAGCCTGAGCAGAAGGCTGTCAGTGAATTCCGTTTTTCTTTCCAAACTTATTTCTTGAAGTTGCGGAGTTGAATTTTATTTTCGTTCCATACGATCTTTTTGTTTGTTGAGCCTGTCCACCAGGGCGGCCTAATCCTCCTTTTCCTTCATGAAGGCCTGCAGGTTAGAATTCGTCCGACAGTCTCTAAGGACTGCTCTATACCTTCCCTTGATATGATTCTGTACATACTCACCTCTCAATTATTCTGCAGAATTTCGCACAATTGGTTTTCCGAGGATTTCTGAATATAGTTTGGGGAGGAGGCTAATCGAATTTTACATTAAATTGGATGTTTTTTTGATCTAAGAAGGTGGGTCGCTCAAGAACCCTCCATTCCGCCACTTGTGTACTCATCCCTGCTGAAAGTGTTAAGACTAGAATGTTTGATGAAGTTCGTCCCGAAGAAGCTCCGCCGAGGCTAGCTTGCTTTTATGCAAGTTCAGCTGGAGGATATCTAAGCCGTTTAGGCCAAGGTCTTGCTTTACCTCACCGACCTTGAGCGTATTGACATTATTGTTCTCGGGGTGACACTTCT
Source organism: Drosophila colorata (assembly GCA_035041545.1). NCBI lineage: Eukaryota > Metazoa > Arthropoda > Insecta > Diptera > Drosophilidae > Drosophila > Drosophila colorata. The sequence goes on along the minus strand of JAWNLD010000680.1, from coordinate 1,207,389 downwards.
TGAGGCGCAGGTACACACTACCTATTCCCCACACCATCTTACCGAATTAGCGATATACCGCTATCCTCGGCCTCCTTGCTTATTTGCAGGACCATGTGCTATCATAGGCTTTGTCATAGGCTTTAGCGATATGGATTATCTGCCAGTCAGCAGTCCGGCACGTCCGCATTCTGCCACCTTTGGAGTCGTAGTGCATGGACTGCATGGCAGCCTTCGCCGCAAAGTGTTGCAGACCCTCCTTGATTTTTTGTTCGGCCTACAGCACCTTGCTCCTCTCCTCGGGGGTGAGGTCGCCGCTGCTGTTAAGCCAAGCCCTGATCTTCAGAGAAGCCTTGTAGTGGGTCGTTGCTTTCATGCCTGATGGCCTCATGAGCCCCGCCGTTGCTTTCGCAAAGGAAACTTTGCCTTGCTTAATAAACTTATTAATGCAACCGATTGAATCTGCTGTTTTTCCATCTCTTTAGAAAGAATCATTTAACATTCCTAGCCACAAAAAAGGTGGTAGGTCTGACATAACATTGCAAAACTGTCTGCTATATATAAATTATTTGAAAAAATAATTACTTCCACTTTGCACTATCTCTGCAAATCACTTCTATCCCCTGCTCGGCATGGTTTTATTAAGAGCCGATCAACAATGACCAACTTGCTTGAATTTACCTCGCTGGTAAATGATGCTTTTCTGGCAAAAAAGCAAACTGATGTAATTTACACCGACTTTAGTAAAGCATTTGAATCTGTAAAGCATGAACTTTTACTGCTAAAACTCGACCGTATTGGTTTCTCTCCCTCTCTTCTGTCTTGGATTTTATGTTATCTAAAGGGTAGAACTCAAAGAATCTCTCTTAGATCTAAAATTTCTAAACAGATTTATGTTACGTCAGGTATACCTCAAGGTAGTCATCGTGGACCTTTACTATTTACTCTTTCCATAAATGACCTCCCCCCTATAATATCACATGCTCACATACTTATGTACTGATGCAGATGATGTGAACTCATTTACTCGTACGCCGATTTCCTGCAACACATTAGTTTACAGGATGATTTGAACTCTATGAAACTTTGGTGTTCGGCCAATCAGTTGCACCTCAATTGTTCAAAGTGTATGTTTATGACTTTTAGTCGTTCTATGTCACATTCAGTTAGATATACAATTGACAATGTTCCATTACAACGTATACTAACAGTAAAAGACCTTGGAGTTGTCTTTTCAAAGCTGACCTTCAATTTTCACATATCCTCTATTGTAAACGAGGCTAAAGGTGTGCTTGGGTTTATTAAACGTTGGCCGAAGGAGTTCAACGATCCCTTCACAACGAAACTTCTCTACATTTCACTTTTCCGCCCAATGCTAGAATACTGCTCGTGTATCTGGTGTCCGCAGTATAAAATCCACCAGGATCGTATTGAGTAAGTCCAGAAGCAATTTTTTCTCTTTGCTTTACGTGGCTTAAACTGGGATCCCAATCTTCGTCTGCCATCGTACTCCAGGAGGCTTTTACCTCCTAATCTTCCGTCTCTAACCAAACGTAGACGTTCCTTGGTGTTGTTTTCCTACATAAGTTAATTATTGGCGACATTGATTCCCCGTTACTTTTAGATCGCTTGAACTTCTCATTGCCCTTTAGACCTACTAGAAACTATTACCCCTTATTTCTGCCTACATGCACGACAGACTATGCTTTGCACAATTCTTTTCGTGTATTGTGCCTGCAATATAATAGCCTATACCACGTGTTCTCCTCAGAACTTTCTCTTCCACTAATAAAATCTTTGCTTTTAGGATACCTCAGGGAAATCACTGACCGCCCTCAGCTGTGAGCAGGGGCATAGCTTGCCAGACGGGCTAAAAAATACCCCCATCGGGGCATTCCCTTCTTCTTTCTATCAAAGACTACTTATTATTATCATTGCTTCTTTCACTTTTCCTGAATATTTTGTATGTAATTTAAATTAAATTTACATTTATATTGCTACTACCAACGTCTTCCTATTTACCTGTAGGTTCTAATAACGTCACTGATAATAATTTGCTGTGATTCGGGGCATAGCTGGCCGGACTGTCAAATAAAATACCGCCACCGTGTCGGTGATGTTATTAGAAATCTTTTTAACTCGTTAGGCTTTTAGCTTTTAATATTTATATATATATATACCAATTTTTTTTGTTTTGTTTTATGTACCTATACATTTTTGTTGACACTCGCTTTGTCGACTGTTTATAATAAATAAATAAACAAATAAATGCCCTCTTTCGTTCGTTTGGGGCCAGCCTTACGAGAGGTTCCGGCACCCTCCTTAACAGGAGATAGCAGAAGCTGTGCTTCGGCCTCCGTGGTGAGTGCGAGTCTGTTGCGACTATGGTACTGTTTCGCCACAGCTTAGCACCGGTGTTTGTTGCATTTTTGTTCGTGGCAGTAGCTTTGCAACTACCATGGCCTGCTCTAACCATGGTAGAGATGTGACCGCTGGCAATACGCAGAGAGGATTGCTCCTCCTCGTACCCGCCGGTGGTTGCAGTCACGCTTCCCACCGACGTTTGGGCTGATACCCCAGCCTCAGTTGGCTCCTTCTTTTTGGCCATGTTAATTTTTATATCGGAGAATCGACCCCTAGCGTTTTTCACTTGCCGCCAGGCCCCTCGATGGCTGTCGAAGCTGTTAATATGAGCTGTGCGAAAAAAAACGTGCTCGGTGTTCGTCTTCTGTACTGTTAGCAATCAACTCGTTAATTGCCCAATGTTACGACCACACATGTTGCAATGGCATATTCCCCCGCGTCTCACTCCATCAAGCTTCTCTAAGCGAGTTTATCTACATGCACACGCTTACAAATACAAGTGCAGCATTGGAAGATAATACCGACAAAAGTAACGACAACGAATTAATAAGACCAAGACAGACAACGAACGAAATTTACAAGCAGCGAGTGCACACGCTGCTAATAATTTTATATCGATACCACACGGCCATCCTGACGTTTACAAGTCGTCGTGTAGCATCACAAATATATCACTATAAACATATTTATCTCACATATATATCTATCTTTATTATAACAGTCTTTGATTCATAACTTCTTTACATTTTCATATCTCAAACATGTCTGCCTTATATTTATTTTCTCTTTACTATTGTAACATTTTCTTTACTTACCTTAATATACCCTGAACCTGAAAATGGGTAAAAAGGGTGTAATGGTTTTATGCAAATGTATGTAAAAGGGTGCCCTCATAAAGTATATATATTCTTGATCGGCGTCACTAGTCGAGTCGAGTAAGCTATGTCCGTCTGTCTGTATGAACGCTTCGATTTCAGAGACTACAAGGGCTAGAGAGCTGAGCTTGGAATTTTTAGTTTCTTATATACCATATGCAAATCAAGTTTATTTCAAATGATCGATAACTTGCCCCGTTTTCTTATGATCAGTGTTTTTTGAGTTTATCTCAGAAACTATAAGAGCTAAAGCCACCAAATTTGGTTTGAAATGTTACCTTTCCCCGTTTTCTTTTAATCAGTATTTATCGAATATAATATATATATAATCAGAATACACCAATTCACTAAGGGGGGGCCAAGCGCAGACGCTTAAGCTGCTTGAAACTATTAGAGCCAGATCCACCAAATAGGCTGCTCGTTAATATATAAATAAACTATAGTACAATAAGAATTCATCAAAACAAATTTCATCCAAATAGGTTAAGAAACACAGATGTTATTAAAGAAAATGTATTTGTATATTGACAAACCACGTGGTGGCAAGCGCCAAGCACAGACGTTTTCTGCATGCATACATACATACATTGGAGGTAGAGGTGTTGCCTAGCGCGTTATCAAACGCGACTTCGAATCTCGTTGTGTCAACGGAGATTAGATTTTTTCCTAATGTTTATTTTTTCACTTAACATACTTATTGGTCCAAGTGCAACTTAAAGCTGGGACATCGGCTATTTGAAATATTCTGGAGCAACAAAATTGGAAAAACTGGTATTTGGCATGCACAATCTCAAAAAGCTGTCGCAGATCAACTGCAACCAACATTTGAAAGATATAGTTTGCTATTTTGTGAAAATTTTGTGAGAAATTTCACAACTACAGCATACTAAAATTTGTCTGTAAATATTAAAATCGAGGGCGTAGCACGAGCATTAATTATACCCTGAACCCATTGAAAATGAGTAAAAAGGGTCTAATGGTTTTGTGCAAATGTATGTCACAGGACGACAAACTGAGTCGATTTAGCCATGTCCGTCCGTCCGGCCGTCCGTATGAACGCAGCGATCTCGGATACTACAAAAGCTGAAGACCTACACTATATCTATATATTGCTCCGTCTCATTATTATCGATACAAATTGATTTTTAGACTTGGATTTCTTTGCATATCTGGGAGACTAAGTAATACACAGATTATGAATATTTCGGATTTTGGATACGTCCCCCCATTCGCCCCAAGAGTCTCATCTAAAGTTTAAATTCGCGTTACGCTGCCTTTCAGCGCGACGTAAGGATTTTGTGACTTCTGGAGCCATGTGGACTATTGCGACCCAGTTGTTTTGCGAGCTAAGTATCCCAATTTTAATCCCGTTCGGCAAAAAAACCAAGGGCAGACAAAAAATATGTGTTCTGCGTCTTTAATGGTCCGCGCACAGTGTGTGCAAAACGGATCCGTCTCGTGTTTAAACCTATGTAAGTATGATTTAAAGCATCCATGTCCCGTCAGTAGGTGTGTTAAGTAGAAGTCGGTTTGACCGTCCTTCCTACTCACCAACTGTCGTATGTCCGGGACTAAACGCTTCGTCCAGCTGCCGTTGGGGGTAGTACTCCATCTCGCCTGCCATTCTGCTATGGTGGCTCCCCGATATGTCGCACTGGATCGGTCTTCTGCTGCCAATATGTCAAGGGGCGGCATACCAGCTAGCATTAATGCCGCGTCCTCTGACACGGTGCGGAATGCACATAGAACCCGGAGCGCGCATCGCCTGTATCATGTCCTGCACTCGCGACTGTACGTTGCGATCTTCATTGCTGGTGCCCAGATCGGTGTTGCATAGAGCAATATAGACCAGACTACGTTGCATATTAGCCGTCTGCTACGCTGCCTACGTTCGCCGATATACCTGTTAGCGCGTTGGTTGCTCTGCTCGCCTTGTCTCCGACATATGCCATGTGCTACTTGAAGCTCAGCCTGTGGTCAATGAGGATGCCCAGGTATTTTATGGCGAGCTGCGAGTGGATCTCCCTGCCATCGACTTGGATTTCTGCTGCTGATCCGTACCGTCTCGGTTTTATGCGCTGCCAGGCTAAGGCCATTCTCCGCTAGCCAACGGATCACATGGCCTACAGTTGCGTTGGTGTTTTCCTCCACCAAATGTTTTTCCTTTGCCACTGTTAGAATGGCGATGTCGTCAGCAAAACATATAATGCTGCAGCCGGGTGGTGTATTTAATCGGAGCACACCGTCGTACATCACGTTCCACAGCATTGGTCCTAGTACGGAGCCTTGTGGAACGCCTCCAGTGCGCCTTTTCTGCAACGGCCGGAGGAGGTGTCGTATAGTAGTACCCTATCCTTAAAGTAGCTGGCCACCAGATTAATAAGGTACTCTACGATCTCTATTCTAGAGAGCGCCTGGAGGATCTTTGGCCAGCTAGCAGAATTGAATGGCTGGCCTATGGCGTCCACAGTGCTTCTTTTCTTTCTGACTCCGACCTAGTGGTCCGAGAGTCCATGACGAGTGTCTAACTCTTGCTCTATGCGATTGCAGAGTATACGCTCGAATAGTTTGCCAGTGACGTCTGGCATGCATAGTGGCCTATATGCTGCGAGGTCGCTGGGGTCCTTCACGGGCTTGGGAAGAAGCACCAGCCTCTGCATCTTTCAGTTGGTCGGGAATGATCTTTCGCGAATGCTTTGGCTAAATACATCCGCAAATGTATCCGGGATGGCACTTGCTAGTATTTTTACTGCGCGTGTGGGGATACCATCAGGACCTGGCGCTTTGTCATCTTTCATGCCTTTCAGCGCAGTGATTATCTCGGTAATGTTATTAGCGGGAGCTGCGACTTCACTGGGCAGGTTGTGATCCAGTACCGGCTGGTTGGGGAACAGCGCCTTGACTATTCTTATCAGTTGTTCCGGGTGGGTTGGCATGGAGCTCCTTGCTAGCTTTCCCATAACTGTATGCGAGGCCGAAGGGCTGCTCGCTGGCATCATCACAAACTTCTTCCAGAGCTAATTTTGCTCCTTTTAATGGCTTTGACAAGCAGCGAACGTTTTTGGCGGAATGTTGCTCGTACTTCTTCTGCTTCTTGTTGCAGAAGCGGGCAAGCCAGTGATGCCGGCGTCTTGCTGCGTGGCAATCTCTGCGGGCTTCCTCGATCTCCTGGTTCCCCCAGTGACTTCCCGTGCCCTTCTTCTTCCTTGACATGGACACTTCACAGTTTGCGCGTTGCTCTGCGTTTCCGCCCGCCATTGAGGTGTTGAATGTGCAGATCAGCGAGTTTTCGTCTAGCATCGCAGGGCACCAAGTTGAGTGGCGCGGATTGCGAGCTGGCCTGTTTGGGAGTCCCCCGATGTGCCCGATAATGGCTTGATGGTCACTGTGGGTGTACAGGTGTGAGACTTCCCAATTTATGCATCTTGCGATTTGGGCACTGGCAAAGGTCAGGTCAATCACTGACTCGCGTCCTGTCTTAGAGTAGGTTGGAGTTTTCCCCTTGTTGAGCAGAACGACATTCATGGCAGCGAAGGAGTCCAGAGTATATTGGCCGAAAATTGAAAAATTGGATTTTTAGAGCTTGCTGATTGTGCGTACACACATTCATATATACATTTCATTGCCAAGCGATGCTCGGCTTGTGTGCAAATGTATACATGCAGATGCTCGGGGTTCTACGAGAATTCTACGCAACACCATGTAGAGTGAGCGAGACTAAATCTCAATGCTAAGCAGTGAGTCTGCACAGGACAGCACTATTTCACTCATAAGGTTCTGAGTTTAGCTCGCGCTTTCAGCGGTCTCACTCGCTGTGGTTGTCAAAATTGAGTGCCACTGCTAGGTGGGGTTCCACGAGCACAGACATTTTTGCAACCACTTTTTTTGTCGATTTGACGACCCTGTGTATTGTATGCTTAGTGGTCATACTTACTTCTGCACCTGGAAGCTATGTGCCCGAAAGCTAGGCACCACCGCCTTGGTGCTACTTTTTGCCGGACTCGGCATATGGCCCAGCCTATGCGGATCTTCTCGACAGATATCAGTTGGTCTGCCAGTTGCTTGGGGAGAAGGATGCTAGCCGTCTGGGTCCCAAGGTATGCCGTTCTGAGCTTGGGCGTGGCAGCTGCAGGAATATCTCCATCAATTTTTGTGAAGATTGCATTCAGAACATTGCCGTTGTTGCACTATTCCGGGACTCTGACTTCGATGAGGACTTTGTTGGAAATTGCTGTGACTTCTGCAATTTCACCTACCTTGTCCTAGACCGCTTTGTGTGTGTGTGTGTATGTGTACGACGTACTAAGTACACCCCCGACACCACACCACCGTCAGGTATTACTTCGCCGGGACGGGTTGCCTATTTTAGGCACCCTCGTTTGCCGCCGCTTTCTCTCGCATATTCTCAGATCGCTCTGGATGCTTATGATGAGCTGACTGGCTTTTCTCCAGTTTTTGTCAGCCTCAAGCATGTACGTTACAAGCTCCTCAGGTGGGGGAAGACCGTCAGTCCTCTCCCTGTACCTCGTGCAGTGGTACAGCACGTGCTCCGGGTCTTCATTTGCGTTTGGGCAAGTTGGACATTCTGGGCTATCCTCGTATCTAAATTTGTGCAGGAACTTCCGATAGCCGCCATGCCCCATGAAACTGAGTCAGATGGAAATTTGTTTCCTTCCTTCCTCGCCCAATCCACATCGCTATGTCCGGGATTAGCCGGTGAGTCCATCTTCCTTTGGTGGTCATGTTCCACCTCACTTGCCATCTTACTAGAGACTACAAGGGCTAAAGAGCTGAGCTTGGAATTTTTAGTTTCTTATATACCATATGCAAATCAAGTTTATTTCAAATGATCGATAACTTGCCCCGTTTTCTTATGATCAGTGTTTTTTGAGTTTATCTCAGAAACTATAAGAGCTAAAGCCACCAAATTTGGATTGAAATGTTACCTTTCCCCGTTTTCAGTTATATAATCAGAATACACCAATTCACTAAGGGGGGGCCAAGCGCAGACGCTTAAGCTGCTTGAAACTATAAGAGCCAGATCCACCAAATAGGCTGCTCGTTAATATATAAATAAACTATAGTACAATAAGAATTCATCAAAACAAATTTCATCCAAATAGGTTAAGAAACACAGATGTTATTAAAGAAAATGTATTTGTATATTGACAAACCACGTGGTGGCAAGCGCCAAGCACAGACGTTTTCTGCATGCATACATACATACATTGGAGGTAGAGGTGTTGCCTAGCGCGTTATCAAACGCGACTTCGAATCTCGTTGTGTCAACGGAGATTAGATTTTTTCCTAATGTTTATTTTTTCACTTAACACACTTATTGGTCCAAGTGCAACTTAAAGCTGGGACATCGGCTATTTGAAATATTCTGGAGCAACAAAATTGGAAAAACTGGTATTTGGCATGCACAATCTCAAAAAGCTGTCGCAGATCAACTGCAACCAACATTTGAAAGATATAGTTTGCTATTTTGTGAAAATTTTGTGAGAAATTTCACAACTACAGCATACTAAAATTTGTCTGTAAATATTAAAATCGAGGGCGTAGCACGAGCATTAATTATACCCTGAACCCATTGAAAATGAGTAAAAAGGGTCTAATGGTTTTGTGCAAATGTATGTCACAGGACGACAAACTGAGTCGATTTAGCCATGTCCGTCCGTCCGGCCGTCCGTATGAACGCAGCGATCTCGGATACTACAAAAGCTGAAGACCTACACTATATCTATATATTGCTCCGTCTCATTATTATCGATACAAATTGATTTTTAGACTTCGATTTCTTTGCATATCTGGGAGACTAAGTAATACACAGATTATGAATATTTCGGATTTTGGATACGTCCCCCCATTCGCCCCAAGAGTCTCATCTAAAGTTTAAATTCGAGTTACGCTGCCTTTCAGCGCGACGTAAGGATTTTGTGACTTCTGGAGCCATGTGGACTATTGCGACCCAGTTGTTTTGCGAGCTAAGTATCCCAATTTTAATCCCGTTCGGCAAAAAAACCAAGGGCAGACAAAAAATATGTGTTCTGCGTCTTTAATGGTCCGCGCACAGTGTGTGCAAAACGGATCCGTCTCGTGTTTAAACCTATGTAAGTATGATTTAAAGCATCCATGTCCCGTCAGTAGGTGTGTTAAGTAGAAGTCGGTTTGACCGTCCTTCCTACTCACCAACTGTCGTATGTCCGGGACTAAACGCTTCGTCCAGCTGCCGTTGGGGGTAGTACTCCATCTCGCCTGCCATTCTGCTATGGTGGCTCCCCGATATGTCGCACTGGATCGGTCTTCTGCTGCCAATATGTCAAGGGGCGGCATACCAGCTAGCATTAATGCCGCGTCCTCTGACACGGTGCGGAATGCACATAGAACCCGGAGCGCGCATCGCCTGTATCATGTCCTGCACTCGCGACTGTACGTTGCGATCTTCATTGCTGGTGCCCAGATCGGTGTTGCATAGAGCAATATAGACCAGACTACGTTGCATATTAGCCGTCTGCTACGCTGCCTACGTTCGCCGATATACCTGTTAGCGCGTTGGTTGCTCTGCTCGCCTTGTCTCCGACATATGCCATGTGCTACTTGAAGCTCAGCCTGTGGTCAATGAGGATGCCCAGGTATTTTATGGCGAGCTGCGAGTGGATCTCCCTGCCATCGACTTGGATTTCTGCTGCTGATCCGTACCGTCTCGGTTTTATGCGCTGCCAGGCTAAGGCCATTCTCCGCTAGCCAACGGATCACATGGCCTACAGTTGCGTTGGTGTTTTCCTCCACCAAATGTTTTTCCTTTGCCACTGTTAGAATGGCGATGTCGTCAGCAAAACATATAATGCTGCAGCCGGGTGGTGTATTTAATCGGAGCACACCGTCGTACATCACGTTCCACAGCATTGGTCCTAGTACGGAGCCTTGTGGAACGCCTCCAGTGCGCCTTTTCTGCAACGGCCGGAGGAGGTGTCGTATAGTAGTACCCTATCCTTAAAGTAGCTGGCCACCAGATTAATAAGGTACTCTACGATCTCTATTCTAGAGAGCGCCTGGAGGATCTTTGGCCAGCTAGCAGAATTGAATGGCTGGCCTATGGCGTCCACAGTGCTTCTTTTCTTTCTGACTCCGACCTAGTGGTCCGAGAGTCCATGACGAGTGTCTAACTCTTGCTCTATGCGATTGCAGAGTATACGCTCGAATAGTTTGCCAGTGACGTCTGGCATGCATAGTGGCCTATATGCTGCGAGGTCGCTGGGGTCCTTCACGGGCTTGGGAAGAAGCACCAGCCTCTGCATCTTTCAGTTGGTCGGGAATGATCTTTCGCGAATGCTTTGGCTAAATACATCCGCAAATGTATCCGGGATGGCACTTGCTAGTATTTTTACTGCGCGTGTGGGGATACCATCAGGACCTGGCGCTTTGTCATCTTTCATGCCTTTCAGCGCAGTGATTATCTCGGTAATGTTATTAGCGGGAGCTGCGACTTCACTGGGCAGGTTGTGATCCAGTACCGGCTGGTTGGGGAACAGCGCCTTGACTATTCTTATCAGTTGTTCCGGGTGGGTTGGCATGGAGCTCCTTGCTAGCTTTCCCATAACTGTATGCGAGGCCGAAGGGCTGCTCGCTGGCATCATCACAAACTTCTTCCAGAGCTAATTTTGCTCCTTTTAATGGCTTTGACAAGCAGCGAACGTTTTTGGCGGAATGTTGCTCGTACTTCTTCTGCTTCTTGTTGCAGAAGCGGGCAAGCCAGTGATGCCGGCGTCTTGCTGCGTGGCAATCTCTGCGGGCTTCCTCGATCTCCTGGTTCCCCCAGTGACTTCCCGTGCCCTTCTTCTTCCTTGACATGGACACTTCACAGTTTGCGCGTTGCTCTGCGTTTCCGCCCGCCATTGAGGTGTTGAATGTGCAGATCAGCGAGTTTTCGTCTAGCATCGCAGGGCACCAAGTTGAGTGGCGCGGATTGCGAGCTGGCCTGTTTGGGAGTCCCCCGATGTGCCCGATAATGGCTTGATGGTCACTGTGGGTGTACAGGTGTGAGACTTCCCAATTTATGCATCTTGCGATTTGGGCACTGGCAAAGGTCAGGTCAATCACTGACTCGCGTCCTGTCTTAGAGTAGGTTGGAGTTTTCCCCTTGTTGAGCAGAACGACATTCATGGCAGCGAAGGAGTCCAGAGTATATTGGCCGAAAATTGAAAAATTGGATTTTTAGAGCTTGCTGATTGTGCGTACACACATTCATATATACATTTCATTGCCAAGCGATGCTCGGCTTGTGTGCAAATGTATACATGCAGATGCTCGGGGTTCTACGAGAATTCTACGCAACACCATGTAGAGTGAGCGAGACTAAATCTCAATGCTAAGCAGTGAGTCTGCACAGGACAGCACTATTTCACTCATAAGGTTCTGAGTTTAGCTCGCGCTTTCAGCGGTCTCACTCGCTGTGGTTGTCAAAATTGAGTGCCACTGCTAGGTGGGGTTCCACGAGCACAGACATTTTTGCAACCACTTTTTTTGTCGATTTGACGACCCTGTGTATTGTATGCTTAGTGGTCATACTTACTTCTGCACCTGGAAGCTATGTGCCCGAAAGCTAGGCACCACCGCCTTGGTGCTACTTTTTGCCGGACTCGGCATATGGCCCAGCCTATGCGGATCTTCTCGACAGATATCAGTTGGTCTGCCAGTTGCTTGGGGAGAAGGATGCTAGCCGTCTGGGTCCCAAGGTATGCCGTTCTGAGCTTGGGCGTGGCAGCTGCAGGAATATCTCCATCAATTTTTGTGAAGATTGCATTCAGAACATTGCCGTTGTTGCACTATTCCGGGACTCTGACTTCGATGAGGACTTTGTTGGAAATTGCTGTGACTTCTGCAATTTCACCTACCTTGTCCTAGACCGCTTTGTGTGTGTGTGTGTATGTGTACGACGTACTAAGTACACCCCCGACACCACACCACCGTCAGGTATTACTTCGCCGGGACGGGTTGCCTATTTTAGGCACCCTCGTTTGCCGCCGCTTTCTCTCGCATATTCTCAGATCGCTCTGGATGCTTATGATGAGCTGACTGGCTTTTCTCCAGTTTTTGTCAGCCTCAAGCATGTACGTTACAAGCTCCTCAGGTGGGGGAAGACCGTCAGTCCTCTCCCTGTACCTCGTGCAGTGGTACAGCACGTGCTCCGGGTCTTCATTTGCGTTTGGGCAAGTTGGACATTCTGGGCTATCCTCGTATCTAAATTTGTGCAGGAACTTCCGATAGCCGCCATGCCCCATGAAACTGAGTCAGATGGAAATTTGTTTCCTTCCTTCCTCGCCCAATCCACATCGCTATGTCCGGGATTAGCCGGTGAGTCCATCTTCCTTTGGTGGTCATGTTCCACCTCACTTGCCATCTTACCAACGATGCCCGCCTTTCTGCTCTTCGAATGGCCTCTATAGGCACAGTGTTTGTGGTCAAAGTGCGAGGTGCGTATATGGCTTCCATCTCCTTTGCTAGTATATCTACCGGGATCATTCCTGCCAGAACGAGTGCTGCGTCTTCGGATACAGTCCTGAATCCTGATATGACTCGCAGTGCGCTGAGTCTGTAGGGCGCCGTCATCTTTTCTCTTAGACCAACACTGTTGGCTACAGCAGTCGTCCATACGGGCGGAAACTCAGCCTGTTGTCTATCATGACACCTAGGTATTTTATGGACTCCTTCGATGTGATTGTCTCGGTTGCCACCTGCAGACTTATGTATTCTACCTTTTTCCTGCCAGTGATGAGCACTGCCTCTGCCTGCCTCTTTGTGGCCCGCCAAGTCCAGGCCAACATTTTCCATCCACCCAGCTATATTTTTTATTGCGGTGTTTGCAGCCGCCTCTTTTTCCCTAATTTCTTTTGCTACTACTATCAGTGCCAAGTCGTTGGCAAAACTGATAAGACTGGATCCAATTGGCAGCTGCGTTCTGAGGACTTAGTCATACATAATGTTCCACAGAAGTAGCCCTAGAACTGATCCTTGCGGTACTCCAGCTGATACCCTATAGCTCTTTGGTCCCTCATCCGTCTCGTACTCAAGCACTCCATCCGACAGATAGCTGGATATAATAGACAGTAGGTAGGTTGGTATTCCTATCTGAGAAAGAGCTCCTCGCCGAGTTAAACGCATTGCGGATGTCCACAGTCACAACAGCGCAGTACTCCTCATCTCCATCGTTGTTCTATTTGTCTGCATGCTGCCATCACTTCCTTCCTAGGTGTTTCCTGCCCTACCTCTAGTTCAAATGTGGAGCTGGCCTCCTCCATTTGTGGATGCTGGGGAAACATCACTTCAACAATCCTGCGGAGCAGGATGGGGCAAGTTACTCTGAGCGATTCTTGGACCTTAACTTCTTAGTTACGACCTTGTTGGCCGTCCCCCATGGAAGAGTCGCACGCATTTATTAGGCTCTGTGAGAGCTGCTGTGCCATATCTTCGGCTGAGGCTTGTGCTGGATTCCACTCGGAATGGCGCAGGAAGTCCGAAAAGGTTTCTTCGTCGAACTGGCTGTCCTTCCATCTGGGACCGGTTGTCTTGGCTCGCTGGTCTAAGCGCCTTCCTCCACCGATGTCGATGTGAATCGCCTGGTGGTCGCTGAAACTAAATTCGGCGCTGACTTTTCATGTGGATCTCATACACAGTAAGCTGCTCATAAAGGTGAGGTCGATAATGGATCCTCGACCAGCCTTCCAGTACGTTAGCTTCTTTCCGTCGTTTGCTAACCCAACGTCCATCGATGAGAACTGTTCCAGCAAGCAGGTTCCTCTGGCGTTTGTCTCTTTGCTGCTCTGCCTCGCGACTCCTCCCTAATGTTCGCCAACATCCTTTGGAAACGTTCGTAGAAGGTGACACCTCTAAGCTTCGGTCGGACAAACCCTTCATAGGACGCGTTGACATCCTGTGGGGAAGTTTCTAACGCTGCCTTCTTGCACCTTCTAGTCACCCAACCGCTTCCTGCAATCGGTTTATGTGGCTCGCAAATGAGGACGACGTCCGTACTCCTCTCTCTCACAGCTTGATTTCTTAATTTCGAGCGTTTTGCGAGAGCGCTCCTGAAGAGTGGGCACCTGCCACTGCCGGCAACGTGCTTTCCGTCTTCGCTCTTGCCCTTGCAGAACATACATTGCGGCTCCTGGTTGCAGTCTTTAGCTACGTGGTTCTCCTTACCACATCTCCGACACAGCTTAGACCTGTCAGTCTCACTCCTGCACTGCCTTGCTATATGGTCAAATTCAAGGCATTGCAACATTTGGTAATGTTTATCCTCTCCCGTCGTCGACACCTCACCTAGCTTATCTTCAGTGCTCCAATTGAAAGAGCGCTTTCCACAGGCAGCCTAATAGTAGCAGTTTATGTCTGTCCATAGGCTTTCCGCAGGTTGATGTCCTCCGGTGCGACCTCTGCTAGCTCACACTGACTTTTAAGCGCTTCGCAGATATCTTCCCTCGTCGTGATCTCGTCCAAGTCCTTACACTCGACCGTGATCCTATGGTTAAGTGTGCGTACCTCCGCTTGTTATTTAAGAGATTCGCCAACCAGGCTCTTAAATGCAGCTGCCTCTTCAGAAGTATCTCGGAGAAGCTGGCTTCACCGTTTGCCGCAATGACTAAGGCGTCGGGCCGCGTGTTCTCCGTGAGAACTCCTTTTTTCTTCCGTGCCGTTTTGGAGGTGGCTGTTTTCCTAAGGCCCTACTGGTCCCAGCCATAGTCGCCTTCTCGTATTGACTAGGCACACCATTTGTGTATAGCGCCTATCCAGGGGATACCTGGCATATTGCCGGAGGTTACGAGTTGTATTTCCTGCTCTAGAAAGGAATCGGCCTGGCCCTTGCCAAATTAATAGCAACCAGATCCTTTACGCCTCTAAGGGGCACCTCTCCTTGCAGAACATCTCCGTTTACGACAAGCAATGACTTGATGTCGTAGTATTCCACTGACCGCTTACCACACGGTGTTGTGTGAGTGTGTGTGTGTGTGTGTGCGTGTGTGTGTATGTGTGTGTGTGTGTGTGTGGGTGGGTGTGTGTGTGCGACTTTGTGAATGCGTGTATGAATGCAAAGAGCTTTAAACGTATGTAATAGCTCGCTGCTGGGTTCAGGGTATCTCTGAGTCGGACACACCCGCCTAGAGCCATCTAATTTGTTATTATTTTTTTGTATTTTATTTTACTAAGTGCGGCTGTGGTGTCATGTGTATGAATGCAGAGGAGTTTAATTAAATGTACGTAACGGCAGGTCACCGCTGAGTTCAGGACGGGTTCTTAAGAGGGTGCTCCCGACTAGAGCCATATTACCTACTTTTTTTTTCTTTTATTCAACTTCATTTAATAACATATTCATATTTTAATACTATTTGCCAACTCAATTCGAACAATTATATCTCACAATTATATGTATGTGTCTCCATCTAAAGCCTCATCTACTAAAAATGGGCCTTTAAATTTTGCATCCAACTTGGTCTGATGCCTTTCCTCATTTTCAAGCAGCCCATTTTCACCAACTTTGTATCATACAACAGTTGCCTTACTCCTATCGAATCTTGAATTGCCATAAGAAGTTATACACTTCATACTTTCCGTAGTTCGGGCTCTAATACTCGACAAATCAACTCTAACCTCCGTTTCACAAGGTGGAAGCAACCCAAGAGGCCGCGCCTCTTTTCCGATCTGCATCTCCAGAGGACTTGCTTTCGTTGCACGACTAACTGTGCAATTTAAAGCAAGGTGTACCTTACCAAGAGCATCTTGCTATGACCGGTGACTCGATTCAATTGCAGTTAGCAAATACTTCAATGTGCTCATTATACGTTCAACTTGACCGTTTGCACGGCTTGCTCCTGCGGCAATAAAATAAAGTTTTATTTTTTGCAATGAACAGAATTCAGAAAATCTTGATAGCTTTTACACAGTTTTCGTCATCCAACTTTCGCCTGCGACTTAGATAAACGAATAAGGGAAAGGCGTCGACCTGAACAATAACATATTCTTTAAGGTCGCTTTTAACACTCAAGGCACACTGACTTTTGGAATGGAATGAAGTTCTGCCTGAACTTTTCCCAAAAAGGACTTGGCCTATTTGCAGGTTATGCAATTGTCAACGAATTTGCGAACGTGTTTTCTCATTTTATCGAACCAATAATACTGATCAACTTTATCAAGCGATTTCGTCCATCCCAGGTGCATAATTGATTCATGCACTTGATTTATCACAGACCATTTGAATGAACGCGGCACAATCGGCAAACAACGAGTTCTACCTTTCCTTTGGACTTTGCGATATAACTTAACATAGTGACCATATTAACTATATCAGAATCTAGGCGCTGTTCAGCGAGTAGCCAATTGAAATTTTAGTTAAATTTACTCGGTATTCACAAATTTTACATACGATCGAATCAGGCTGTGAAGGAAGGGGGTCTCTTGACAAAAAGTCAACATGAGCCATGCGCCATTGAATGTCGAAATTAAAAGATGGCAAATAAGCCCACCAGCGGTGTATAGTGTATAGTGGTTGCATTATTTGAGATGCCTTCATAACAACGCGCTGAAAAACAGATAGCGCGTTTTTAAGGCGATTGTTAAAAATTCATATGGCCCATCAGGCGTTAAGAATGAATTCAACAGAATCCGAATGAATTCCACTTTGAATAATTTATTTGTCCTAAATAACCAACATTATGAGGATTACCTGAAAAGTTGTAGTTTACAATTCCAGATCCTAGGCGGTTTTATAATTTCGTAAATGCGAAACGTAGATCATCAACAGCTGACTCAGATCAGGCCATCGCCGATATATTTGCTAAATTTTTTCAAACGACTTACAGTCCTCAAGATTATTAATTGGGTCTGCTTTATCCTTATCACGTAAATGACTCAAATTGCATTTTTGGACCTTCGATCACGAAAAATTCACTACTAAGTGATTTAAGGGTCATGAAGCCTGTATTTTCACCGGACCTGATGGAGTACCAGGCTTTGTGCTTAGGTAATGCGCTGAAGCCTTTGTATAAATAATTTAAACTGTCAATGGAGCTATCTGATTTTCCTAACATTTGAAAAGAATAATTTAATATTCCTCTCCTTAAAAAAGGAAATAAGTCCAATGTTCAGAGCTATAGAGGTATTTCTAAGTTGCCTGCTATTCCTAAGATTTTTGAGAAATTGATAACTTCTCAACTGCAAAATCTTTGTATTTCTATAATTTCACCCTGCCAGCATTGGTTTGTGAAATTTCTACTACCACTAACCTATTGGAATTCACGTCTTTTGTTATCAAGGAAATTCGTAATAAAATGCAAACAGATGCTATTTACACCGACTTCAGTAAGACCTTTACCTTCGGTCATCATTTGCTTTTACTACATAAACTTCATCTTTTGGGATTTCCAAAAACCACAATTTTTTGGATCTCCCATTATTTAACTCTTAGAACTCACAAAGTTTTTTTAAAAGGCTTCGTATCTAAGCCTGTTAATGTCACTTCCGGAGTACCACAAGGAATTCGCCTTGGTCCGTTGTTATTCACATTGTTCATAAATTACCTCCATTCTGTGATAATTCGCTGATACATGCCGATGACGTAAAACTTTGTCTGACGTCTTCTAATTTTCCATCTGGTCAAAAGTGGCAATCCGATCTTGGCAATTTTCAAACCTAGTGTCAAGTAAATTTATTAAATCTTAATTGCAGTAGGTGTAAATTAATGTCTTTTTATAAGCGAACGCCCTTCTTGAACAAGTATTTAATTAATAGTAAGCAACTTGATCGTATTGAATCGGTTGATGATTTGGGTATCATTTTAGATCCTAGGGATAGGTTAGACAAGCATATTTCTTCTGCCGCTAATCGAGCCTTCGGTATCCTGGGCTTCATTAAGCGATGGTCGACAGAAATTGACGATCCCTTCGTTACTAAAATTCTATATACTTCACTTGTCCCTCCAATTCTTAACTGTAGATCTTCTATATATGGTGTCCCCAATACAAGGTTCATCAGGATAGAATTGAGTCCGTATAAAAACACTTTCGGCTCTTTGCCCTCCGGGGTTATAACTGGAATCCTAATTCACGCATGCCTTCTTATCTTGGGAGGCTTATACTAATAAATCTTCCCTCTCTTTCTGATCGTAGAACTATGCTTGATGTAATCTTCTTACACAACCTTATCTTCTGTAATAGTAACTATGCCACTACTTGCCTAGGCTACTTCAATGTACTGCCGTTGGTACATTTACGTCCAATAATAAAAAAATTAAATAAAATTTGGGTTGTGGTGGAATCCGCTAGCCATGTCCAGACAAGTAAAATAATTCGCCCTACGAAGCCTGACAATTTGATCATTGATAAGCGGCAGTGGGTACTTTTCTGAAACCGTGTTCGAATTTAATTCTTTATGGTCAACACAGAGACGGTCTGAACCATTTTTCTTTTTGAAGAGTAGCATAGGGCTAGCATAAGGAGAGCAACTCGGACGGATAATATTACACTTCATAAATTCATTCAACTTAGCACGTACGGTGTCTCTCTCATCAGATCTGACCCTATAAGGTCACCGTTTTACCATGTTGCTAGTGTCAGCCAAACGAATTTTCATTTCACCTGTGCTAACTCGTGTACAAGGGATACCTTTAATAAACGCTGTGAGTATTCGTTAAGTAATTTAATTAATTCATCCATTACCAACTAAATCAGTATCGAGGACAACCAAGTTGCCTGACTGCTCAGAAACAGAACCATTATTAACAGATTAAGATTTTACAATTTCAAACTTATCATGCACTAGCATAACATTAAAACCCTGGATAACAATTTCACGGACAATCATAATGTCATTTTTCAAATGATCATCTTGCACAACATGAAATAGGATTTCCATATCGTTTTTATTAATCATAACACTACTTAAAATTTGCAAAGTACAGTGTATACTGGCATCACCAATGCTCTTTAAAATAACAACGTTATTTATACGTTTGCCTGATAGCTTATTACTAATTTTCTGCTTAATTAACGAACATTCCGCTCCAGAGTCAAAACATTCATTCGACTTTTCACGCTGCGGTCTCGTCTCCATACCTTTTGGCATTTTACTTCTGCAGTCCACCATCTTATGTCCTGGTTTTCTACAGAAATGGCACGCAGTGGAAGACGGCTTGGTTCGTTTATAGTCAGGTCATAAATAATATAAATAATAAGATGAGTAACGCGCATACATTTGAATGCAAGACGAAATTTCTAGTGTGGCTTTTCAAGTGGCTTTTCTCTTTTGAAAAGCCACGGTAGTGGCTTTTCGTTCTCCATAAGCCACACGATCAAATACCGAAGTCGTTACGTTCTGCTGCTGACATGAGCTGGTCGGTGCCGGTGCATTCTGCAAAAAAGCGCTTGTCTCAGCTCTTATAGTTTCTGAGATATACTCAAAAAAGCGGATCAAAAAAAGTGATAAATATCGATAATAAGAAAACGGAGCGTGTTATCAATAATTTTAAATAGCCTTTATCTGCTTATGGTACACACGAACTTAAAAAAAAGAATTTTAATCCCTAGATCTTATTGCCGCACTTGCTGGCAATTGGATTGTCAAATTTGTCAAATTTTACCATATTTTTTCTTTAATAACTTCTGTGTTTCTGAACCGATTTTGATGAATCTTAATGCTTTAAATTCTTCTAGTGCTATAGTATAAATAAATATTCATTCGAACCAAATTTTTTGTATCTAGGTCTAATAATCTACGAAATCAGCTTAACAAATTAGAGGTTGTTGTAGATTTTTATCGATTTTAGGAAAGCGGTGTTGGCTATCGATCTTTTGAAATAAACTTGATCTGCGCGTGTCAATTATGAGTCTATAGCCGAAAAGTTGAAGTCTCTAGCTCTTATAGTTTCCGAGATCGCTGCGCTCATACAGACGGACGGACGGACAGAAGGACATGGCTAAATCGACTCTGGTCGTCGGGAAGATCAAGAGTATATACACTTTATGGAGTCGGAGATGCTTCCTTCTGCTTGTTACATGCATTTGCACAAAACCTTTATACCCTTTTTACCCATTTTCAATGGGTTTAGGGTATTACAATCAGCACGAAAACCCCCGCTGCCGACGCAGTGGCGATTTGAATCCGCGTTTAGTAGACCAGCAGTTTTGGTGGTGTCAATTGACCCTGCGCGAATGAGAGCTGAATTAATCCATTATTTAGAATTTATGTATGTATGTAAGAACATGCATTAATTTTAATTTTTATTATTTTCGTTTTTATATTGCATATATATTTTAAAATATTTCTTTTCATGTCTTTTTTTTTGCAGGAAGTACATACCACAATATCAGAAATTTACTTATAATATAGGAAAATTAAGATAATAGATAAATAATATTAAATAATCATTGATTTTTTCATTAGCTGGCATATTGAATGTAAAACATTTTTTCAGAACAGTAGCCGGCAAGCAGGGTAAAGCCCATGATACCTTCCTATCCCCCAGGGGTGCACCGCCATTCCACCGCCACCCACTCGTCTGACCCGCGATGGATAGAGGAAGGGACAGCGCTGTCTCTTTTCCTATCCACTGAGGGATCGCAAGGTGGTGCGCATGTTATATTACCCCATGCTACCCCCCTTTCACCCAGGGGTGCACCGCCGTCCCACCGCCACCCACTCGTCTAACCCCGCTGTTCCTTTCTCTATCCACTGGGGGAATGCAATAGGGTGCGGCCGATCGGCTACTCGCCTTACCCCTAGCTCGATACCCAAGGGAGCATCGTCGTACCAATAGTCGAACGAAACACGATCGGGGCTCTGCCTCTTTTGTGCTCGCCATGGGGATAGAGAAAGAGGCAGACTGCGTCCTTTCATATACCCCGGTGTTGCAACGTCGTGCCAATTGCCACCGTCCTATGACATGCCAATGTTAAACGTCCCAGTAAAACGCAAGGGTTTGCCGGGCAAAGAAAATAGCACACATGCACAAACAATCGCATAAGAATTTGAAAAAGAACTCACGCCTATAAATGTAAATATATGTATGTATGTGTGCACACGCATGCAGAAAACACTTGTGCTTGAAGCTTGCCACCACGGGGTTTGCCAATATACAAATACATTTTCTTTAATAACTTCTGTGTTTCTTAACCGATTTTGATGAAATTTGTTTTAATTAATTCTTATTGACATTACATTTATAGTACATTTATATATTTAGATGCTTCCTTCTGTCTGTTACATACATTTGCACAAAACAATTATACCCTTTTTACCCATTTTCAATGGGTTCAGGGTATAAAAACCAAACTAAAGCCAAAAAAATCAACCCCAACAACGGAAGAAGACATTTGGAATTGGAAATTAAGATAGCTATAATAACATTAATGTAAGCCATTCCTATTTGCAAAATTGAACTAAAAACAAGTGAGAACGTATAAAAACAAAAATAAAATTTCGTCTGCACGGTCTCGAGTCCGGGCCTACCGCACAATTAACACGTTAGTACCGTGTTAGACACCAACGCCACCAACCATTTAATCTCGAGTGTGACGAAATTCAAGTTAAAGTATTTAATAAGAAATTTTCGAAAAATCCTAACAGAAATCAAAAAGAATAGAATTTTAAGAAATTTTTATGAACTGGAAAAATTATGAATTAGTAGAAGAATCAAGAGCAGCCTTAGCATCGGGAGTGGGAATCGAAATCGAGCACCATCGATCTCTTGTTTTTTTTGTGACAAAAATCGATATTAATGCTAAGAAATTATTTTCTTTCTGAAATTTTTTAGGTAGTCATTTATTTGATAAAAGAAAAGAGTTGAAATTATATTCCTATACAGCATATTATAACAGCACAATTAACAGGCAGACCTCTCGTTAGACATCAACGCCTTCAACCTCAAGTGTGACGAAATTCAAGTCAAAGTATTTAATAAGAAATATATGAAATATTCTAACAGAAAGCAACAAGAATATAATTTTAAGAAATTGTTATGAACTGGAAAAAGTGTTAATTATTAGAAGAATCAAGACCAGCCTTTGCTTCAAGAGCGGGAATTTAACCCGAGCACCATCGATCACTTGTTTTTGGTGTGACGAAATTCAATATAAATGCTAAGAAATTAGTTTTTATCTGAAATTGAAATTTCTTAGGTAATCATTTGTTTGATAAAAAAGAAAATAGTTAAATTTTATTCCTATAATCATCTGTCATATTACTTTGTTTACAGATATAATAGAATAATTAATAAGAAGTAATAATTTTAGCTGCATTTTATACTACAAATTGTGACAAAACTCAACTCAAGTTATATGACAAGTGCACAAACGCAAACGGCCGCACACAAAGTCTAAGAATACGAAAAGGTTTGGCAACTAACGCCATCTACCGACCAGTGATCACTGACCACTTGATGTGACGAACTAATTGAACAGTTATCCAACACTATTCTAATGAAACCAAATAATAATTACGCTTGATATGTTGGACTGGCATCATTGATGTTTTGCACATATCGAGTTTTGGACATTGTGGGCGCGATAGTGGGCGTAGCCGAATAACTTTTGGTGCGATCTTTAGATGAGATTATCAGCATATTACGTTGTCCAAAAGTGTTTACAAATAATTGAATAATTAAGTAATTATTTAATTAATTTAAATTTTTGAATAATATAATCAATTTAATTATTTAATTAATTAATTAACTGCACCATCACACTACCCGCTAATCGAGTTGTGACAAAACTCAACTCAAGTTATATGACAAGTGCACAACCGCAAACAGCCGCACACAAATTGTAAGAATACGAAAAAGTCTACCAAGAAACCAAATAATAAGTACCAACAAGTATGCAATAGATGGCGGTAGATATGTTGCACTGGCTTAATTGATGTTGTTCACATATCGAGCTTTGGACATTGTTGGCGCGGTAGTGGGCGTACAAAAAAAAAAATTCCGATGCGATCTTTAGAGGAGGTCAACAGCAACGAGGTATTCGCGAGTATATAATTAAAATTTCAAGTTTCTAGCTTCAATAGCTGCGGAAAAAATTGAGGACGGACGGACGGACGGACAGACGGACATGGTTAAATCGACTCAGCTCGTCGTGCCGATCAAGAATATATATACTTTATAGGGTCGGAGATGCTTCCTTCTGCATGTTACATACATTTGCACAAAACCATTATACCCTTTTTACCCATTTACAAGGGCTCAGGATATAACAAGTATGATGGCTCTAGTCGGGCGCCCCCGAGCGATAGGAGATACCCTGAACCCAGCGGCAAGCTGTCGTTACATACATTGACAGCTCTTTGTATTCATACACACATGCACAAAGTCACATATACACACACACACACACAAACGCACGCAGCAAGTTGAACTCTTTACACATCGGCTGCGCTTGTCCCAGTATAGAAAATGAATTCATGAATAACTTCTAAAATAAAAGTATTATCGTTATGAAATTTTCAGTGCTTAATATGAGCATCTAAATTTACAGTTTGTCAAACAATTGTTTGCAAATTGAAAAAACACACATAAATTCAACATTAATGTCATATTTTGTATGAAAAAATATATAATTTTCATAACTTTTTTTTTTATATTATTACCACAAGTATTGTTTATAACAAGGCACAAAAAAATTAGTTTAAATTTAATTTTAACTGCGAAAAAAATCAAGAATACCAAATTTACATTATTTTTACACTATCCAGTAATTGTTGCAAAATGCAAACACAACATCAAAAGGGAACGCAAAAGGAGTAACGGAACTAAATTCTTGGAAATATGTTATGCTGAGCATTTGCCTATTGATTTATGATTTGATACGAGTCGAGATTTACCGTTTAAGCTGCGTTT
The DNA here is from genome assembly GCA_035041545.1 of Drosophila colorata. NCBI lineage: Eukaryota > Metazoa > Arthropoda > Insecta > Diptera > Drosophilidae > Drosophila > Drosophila colorata. The sequence continues at coordinate 1,183,290 of JAWNLD010000680.1, read as the reverse complement.
TGTTAGCATAAACTACCATTTAAAGTACGCCTGGAAAGCGAGTCTGTTACTTTGGATTTATTTCAACTATTATAAAGCCAAATCTGCCAAATAGTTGGCCAAACTGTTTGCCATCAGATGAAGGACAGTCATATTATCTTAAAATGCGAAATAATGAAAATCGGTTAAAGTGAAACCATTTTGGAGATAGATCGGCTAAGCTAAGCAGAAAAGATGAGTCAAAAATACATACAACTGTGAACAAAACCCTCAAATCAGCTCAAAACAATTGGATATTAATGTAAAAATTGATTGCACTCAGCAGATGTCACACAGATGTCAGCAGATGTTTCTCCTCCAGAATAGCTCGCCAAAAACCCATAAACTTTGTAGCTAATAATAATGAAAACATAACTTTTTCAATTGTCGCATTAATAAGCCGAGTGCATATAGGAGCAATGTAATTTTTTGCGACGAGTCGAAAATAATGTTTTACTATCATGATGGCCCCTCAAAAGTTCGGAGAAAACCGAAAACAGCACTGGAAAATACAAATATATTCCCCACAGCTAAGTTTGCAAAGTAGTTCGTAATGGGATAGGGATGCATTTCATCAATGGGAGTTGGAGGGATGCCATTTTTCCAGAAGTTATGAACAAGGAGAATTACTTGGATATAGATCAATAAATTTGTACATTAATATCCAATTGTTTTGAGCTGATTTGCGGGTTTTTGTTCACAGTTTTATGTATTTTTGACTCATCTTTTCTGCTTAGCTTAGCCGTCTGCCTCCAAAATGGTTTAACTTTCGCTTTCGATAATATGACTGTCCTTAATCTGATGTAAAACAGTTTGGCCAACTATTTGGCAGATTTGACTTTATAATAGTTGAAATAAACCCAAAGTAACAGACTCGCTTTCCAGGCGTACTTTAAATGGTAGTTTATGCTAACAAAACGCAGCTTGAACGGTAAACGATTCGTATCAAATCATAAATCAATAAGCAAATGCTCTGCATAACATATTTCCAAGAATTTAGTTCCGTTACTCCTTTTGCGTTCCCTTTTGATGTTGTGCTTGCATTTTGCAACAATTACTGGATAGTGTAAAAATAATGTAAATTTGGTTTTCTTGGTAGAGCCACCAAATTTGGCTTAATATGTTTTCGTAAAGGATTATGAATATTTTAGATTTATGATACAACGCAGTAAAGGGTTTCATCTTCGTCAACAGCTTACTAATAGTTGAGTTTCACTTTGGTCATCCAACGAATAAGTTCGGCTTGATTTGTTCTCCATTGAATTTTGTGATTAAATAAAATTATATTTTTTTCACAATCATATATGTTCGAAATATAATTATATATAAGTTCTGTACTTCAATGAGAACGCATTAAAACAAATTTCATCAAAATCGGTAAAGAAACTCAGAAGTTATTAAAGAAAATGTATTTGTATATTGGGCAAACCACGTGGTGGTGCAAGCGTTTTCTGCATGCGTATGCACACATTCATACATACATACATATGTATATGTAAGTTCTTTTTCAAATTCTAATGCGATTGTTTGTGCATGTGTGCTTTTTTCTTAGCTCCGATTTTACAAAGACGATTAAGTTGCTGCTGTAGCTCGGTGGTAGAGGTCCTGCCAGTCGCAGGTTGGGATCGTCGCTGTGTTAACGGGGTTTTCGCGCTGGTTATTTATATTTTTTTTGTTTAACTTAACACACTTATTGGTGCAAGTGCCACTTAATGCTCGGCGATTTGAAATATTCTGAAGCAACAAAATTGGGAAAAATTGGTATTTGGCATGCACACTCTCAAAAAACTTTCGCTAATCAACTGCAACCCACATTTGAAAGATATAGTTTCCTATTTTGTGAAAATTTTGTGAGAAATTTAACATCTACGGCATACTAAAATTTGTCTGCAAATATTAAAAGCGAGCACGAAGCGCGATCATTATTTTTATAACCTGAACCCATTGAAAATGGCTATAAGGGATATAATGATTTTGTGCAAATGTATGTAACAGGCAGAAGGAAGGATCTCCAACCCCATAAAGTATATATATTCTTGATCGCCCATTTTGTGGGAGAGGGAGAAGGGAGGGAGGGATAAATTTAAGCTCATGGAATTTGTTCGCTTTGAAGATGAATTTTAGAGCACGGTTTGGAAGTTGTGGGTACCATACTCTTTGACAGCCGGACTGATAGAGAAGGCTCATGTGGATGACAGGGCTGAGTATCACCCAGAAACTATAGACCATGCGCCGTCAGTTTTACTGACCCAGTATGGCTAGACAAATTAGAGTGTGCGAGAGTGCGTGGCGTGCAAAGAAAATAATCCGCCGAACTTCCGTATGCTGGAGGGCCTTGAAGGAGGTAGTGACCAAAAGACCCTTCGAAAAACTTTATGTTGACTTTATATGGAAGTTTCCGCGGTCAAAGCAAGGGCATGTGTGGATTTTCGTCGCCGTTGACCATTTTTTTCAAAATTAATATTTTTAAAAGCGATGCAAAATGGGTCCGTAAGAGATCCCTATTGCTCCCTCAGTTTCCGTTGTTAGCTTCACCGATTATGAAATTCTTGCATTGGAATTTCCGCTTTTTGATAGTGGCCGCCGAAGTGGTCAGAAAATGTTGTGAAATTGCGTGAAAATTAGGTAGTCAATTTTAAATTTTCACCCGATTAGCTTCAAATTAATTTCCAAAGGTCTACATTAGAAAATATTAGCAACGTCATTTAAAATTTTGGAATGTACATCTGTTTAGCTTTATTTTGTTTAGCTTATGACTCCTTACAATTCTCAACGAGTTTAAGCTCCGATCTGGTGGTACTCATTAGATTTTCTCAATGATTGGCATTCATTAAAATTCTCACGCCGAGAAATTTATAGTATTTTTTAAATTTTGTATTTATACAAATAGTGTACAGAAGCTGTTTACGTTGTATTTTTATTGTTGTATATTTCTTATCTTTATACATAAATTTGCCCCATTGGTGATGGAGATTGGTAATCATCGCAGGGCCTAAACCATAAGGGTTAGAAAACTGACATTTTCACAGTAGTTTTGTCTTAATACGAAAGTGAGTACTAAGAAAATTATGATTGAAAATTCGGTCCCCAAGCCCGGAAATTGGTTAAAAACCGTTGTATACTACTTTTTTGTCTTTCATCCGATCAGATTCAACCTCCCTTTCAACTATCTATATGAAAATTCAACACTGCATATAAATTTTTTGAATAATGTACCTCCCTAATGAGTGGTCAAGGTTGTATGGATGAGAGTTTTATTTTCGTGTAGTTAGCTTCAAACTTATTTTCGAAGTTACACATAACAAAATTTTATCAACGTGATGTTAAAATTTTGGAAAATCTTCTTGTAAGGTCGGAAAACAGGCGTAAAATTTTTGAAAAAAGACTTTTTCGTCTTTATAGAAATTTTATTAAAACGGTATTTATTATTTTTTGGGCAATCCACCCCTTGAGCGGAAATTGGAGGTGAATTTTAAATTTTCGCCCCATTAGCTTAAATATGATTTTCAAAGGTTCACATAATAAAATATTAGCAACATCACTTTAAAATTTTAGAAAATCGTATTGAAAATTCGGCAAGTCAACTACAAAATGTATAATCTCGTAGAAAAGACACAAACACTACATCCATACACTAGCCTGGCCTGGGATTCGAGCTCGGATAATATGCAAATCTGTCTTGTCTTTATCTTGTTTTGTTTTTGAGTCTTTACAATCCTCAACGAGTTCAAGCATCGAACCGTTGGAATTCATTAGAAATTTCAACGAGTCCAAACTCGGAACGGGTGACAAGGGTTTTGTAAACACTAAACACTCTGATAATGTAAAAAAATTGTATTTGACAAATTCAAAAAATCAGCACCAAATCAGCCGACAGGAGGCGTAGCACCGCACGCCGGGAAATGCTAGTATTATGTATATATAGTAGCATATGTAACCCCTACCTACACATATTCAAATTCAATTACTCATAAGATCAATTGTAAACAACATTCGATTTCAAACCATGGTGACAATAACAATCTGGGCACTTCTCATGAGTTAGATAATATATTTTGTGCTCCAAAACTTTTATTCATCTTTGCATTAATTAACCTTTTATTTTGTATTTTATCTTACTTTGTGCTTTATTTAACGCAATTTTTTTATTATTCCTTCTGTTTTGTTTGCGTAAAAACTTCTTTCGTTTGAGCGTTTACCTGCTCTATTTCCGTGTGCCGTTGTTCGTCTGCTTTGCGCTCTCTCACCAAAATTAAGTTTCGTTTGACAGTCAAGCAGGCTGATAATTTTGCATCACCGCAATTTGCTAATGCTGGTTGTATGAAAATAAGATGCATGCGAGATGTGTAGGTCTCACTTGGCGTGATAGCGATAAATTATCCGCTATGGTCAAAAAGGACTGTGGTAGACTACGCTGGTCATGTCCAGTTTGCATTGATCAAATTGATTTCTCCAAAATGTCTAATTCTGTAAGAAACCAATTCTTAAAACTGAATGATGTCGCCAAGCAGCTTTTGAGTGACTTTGACCCGGGCATCCAGTTGCTTAGCAATTATAAATTTGAGTCTCCCCCTAATCGGCGGTTAGAATCTCAATTTTGAAGTGTTCCCTCTCCTTTGCCCCCTAAATCAGCCCATCCACCGTCGACAGTTTTGGATACGCCTCAACACTTGGACGTATCCCCAATGTTGTCTTTATCTCCTTCTCCAAACGATTGTCCGACTACCCCTCTGGTTCCTTAAGAGCTGCCCATTGACCCAATTATTGATTCGGCTCTGAGAGAGGTAGAGGTAGACTCTCGCACAATTCAGCCAAAGCTTCAAGCAGAAATCACGCTGCCGTATCTACACCGCCTGCTCCAACTTTAACAGTTGTTCCACTTCGCAAACTAGCCTTTGTGTCCAGGCTTTCCTCGGACACAACCTGTGAGTCTTTGGCAGCTTATATCGCTAGTAAATCTTCTGCTGGTGTAACAATTAGCAAATTCCATTTCTCCACTCCTCGAGAAATATCCTCTTTTAAAATTAATGTCCCTCATGATACGTTTACAATCATTTGTGATAAAAAATTTTGGCCACCTCACATAATTGTTCATGAGTTTAAGACTAAAAAAGGGAAATCAGCCTTCACCTGTCACCCTCTTGGTTTCCTCAGTGCCAAAATCAAGTGGCATTGCTTCAAAAAACTGAAGCCACATTTCGATAATGTCAGAGGCCTTATATTCAAATTGAAAAATCTTTTTATGGTTAGCACCTTCTTTTTATCTGACATTATCGCTTTTTCAGAAACTTGTTTAAATTCTACCATATCTGATAGCGAAGTGTTTTCAAATAACTTTTCTATTTATAGACAGCATAGACCAACTCGTCGAGGTGGTGGGGTATTAATTGCAGTTAAAGCCTCACTCCAGTCGGAACTTATCCATTTTACTGCGCCTACTGATGCAGAGATTGTTTCTGTAAAAGTAACCCTCCCATCTTGTGCTTTATTTATCACTTGCTCATATATCCCTCCTTTTTCTAATATTGAGGTGTATATGCAGCATTTGGCATGCATTAACGACGTATTCTCTTAAGTGCGCGATAATGACTTATTTGTTGTGTTTGGTGATTTTAATATACCAATCATTTCTTGGTCATTATTCTCAGCCTCAAATTATCTTGTGCCTTAAGCCCATCATGTCTTTTTAGATGGTATGTTCGTTCTCTCATTGTTCCATCTCAATTATATTTCAAATCAATTAAATAGAACACTTGATCTTGTCTTTGTCAACGACCAACGTATCGCTGATATCTTTAGGTCATCTCCCTTTCAGTCCCTGAGGATACTTATCATTCTACTCTTGAGGTGGTACTGTTCGTATGCAAAACTCAAAATTTACATTCGACAACGCCTAATAAGCCCCGCCGTTGCTTTCGCAAAGGAAACTTTGCCTTGCTTAATATAATTCTAATCTCACTTCTAGATGTATGCATTCCTAATTGCATCCCTCGCCTTGATTCGGCAAAACCACCCTGGTTTACTCCCAGACTTTCAAACTTAAAAACAAGTTTAAAAAGAATGGTTCCAATTCTGACTTGTCGAAGTATTCTATAGCCCAGTCAAACTTTTTTATTTTTAACTCTCAGTGCTATGAAGGGCAATTTACTAAAGACCCTAAGCAATTTTAGAGTTTTGTAAATTCGAAGCGCAAATCTTCATGTTTGCCTTACTCATTTTTTCTAGGGATAGAAAAAGCAAGCAATTCTGCTGCTTCTTATCTCTTTGATAACTTCTTTCAGTCAACCAATCCGACAACATTCCTAGTTGCCTACTCAAAAAGTGTAGTGCTTCCCTTCTTTGCCATTGCTAAAGCTTTTTAATCTATTCCTTGAATCTGCTGTTTTTCTATCTCTTTGGAAAAAATCGTTTATCATTCCTCTCCACAAAAAAGCTGGAAGGTCTGATTTAAAAAACTTTAGCTATACCTATATTATTTGAAAAATAATTACTCCCACTATGCAGCATCTCTGCAAATCACTTTTATGGTTTTATTAGGAGCCGGTCAACTACGACCAACTTGCTTGAACTTACCTCGCTGGTAAATGATGCTTTTCTGGCAAAAAAGCAAACTGATGTCATTTACACTGACTTTAGTAAAGCATTTGACTCTGTTCTTCTTACTTCCCTCCCTCTCTTCTGTCTTGGATTTCATCTTATCTAAAGGGTAGAACTAAAAAAAAAACTGTTCAAAGTGCATGTTTATGACTTTTAGTCGTTCTAAGTCACATTCAGTTAGATATACAATTGACAATGTTCCATTGCAACGTTACTAACAGTGAAAGACCTTGGAGTTCTCTTTGATTCAAAGCTGAACTTCAAATTTCACATATCCTCTATTGTGAACGACGCTAAATGTGTTCTTGGGCTTATTAAACGTTGGTCGTAGGAGTTCAACGATCCCTTCACAACGAAACTTCTCTACATTTCCCTTGTCCGCCCAATCCTGGAATACTGCTTGTGTATCTGGTGTCTGCAGTATAAAATCCACCAGGATCGTATTGAGTCCGTCCAGAAGCAATTTTTTCTCTTTGCTTTAAGCGGCTTAAACTGGGATCCCAATCTTCGTCTGCCATCGTACTCCAGGAGGCGTTTACCTCCTAATCGTCCGTCTCTAACCAACCGTAGACGTTCCTTGGTGTTGTTTTCCTACATAAATTGAATATTGGCGACATTGATTCCCCGTTTCTTTTAGGTCACTTGAACTTCTCTGTTCCCATTAGTCCAACTAGAAACTATTACACAGACTATGCTTTGCTCGTTTGCTCGTTAGGCTTTTAGCTTTTAATATCTATATGTATATATTTATATTTTAACCTAAACTTTTTCGTTGACACTCGCTTTGTTTATAATAAATAAATAAAAAGTTTGACGAGCATATTTCTTCTACTGCTAATCGAGTCTTTGGTGTCCTGGGTTTCATTAAGCGCTGGTCGAAAGAATTTGACGATCCCTACGTTACTTAAACTTGTCCGTCCAATTCTTGAGTATGGATCTTGTATTTGGTATCCTCAATACATGGTTCATCAGGATAGAATTGAAAACAATTTCTGCTCTTTGCCCTCCGGGGTTATAACTGGAATCCTTATTCTCGCATGCCTTCTTATCTGTGTAGACTTTTACTAATAAATCTTCATTCTCTTTCTGATCACAGAGCTATCTTGGTAGAATCTTCTTACACAAATTAAATAATGGGCAAATTAATTCTTCCGAATTGATCAGCCAGATTAGTTGCGCTTTTTACCGCTTTCTCTTCAAACCTGTAATAATAACTATCCTATCCATAACCCATTTCGGATCTTATGCTCCAATTATAACAATCTTTTCTATATAAGAGAGAGAGAGAGAGAGAGATCTCAGCTTGAGAGTGATTGACGTGCTTTATTTTGTGCACCAAAACTTTTATTCACCGTTACATAAATTAACTGCCTTTTATTTTGCATTTTATCTTACTTTGTGCTTTATTTAATTTTTCTGTGCAAAGTGCTTTCTGTTGTGCATTGTAAGTTTTTATTTATTAAATCAATGTAACTAACACGGCGTCTGTGCTGTGTCTGTTTTGGTTATCTGTTTACATATTTGGCGCTTCTCTGTGTATTGTTTGTGTGTGTGTGTTCTTTTGCATCAAGCTCACGCAATTTTTATACCCTGAACCCATTGAAAATGGGTAAAAAGGGTATAATGGTTTTGTGCAAATGTATGTAACAGGCAGAAGGAAGCATCTCCGACTCCATAAATTATATATATTTTTGATCAGGACGACGGGCTGAGTCGATTTAGCCATGTCCGTCTGTTCGTCTGTATGAACGCAGCAATCTCGGAAACTACACAAGCTAGAAACCTTAACTAAACGACGATAGATTCTCCTAATCCATACACAGTACAAGTTTATCATATTTTTTTGATGTCGTGCTGTGTTTTATTATTATCGATAAAAATCGATTTTAAGACTTAGTTTTATTGGCATATATCGGAGACTATAAGATCGAGAGCCATCAAATTTAGTTTATTATGTGCTTGTAAAAGATACGCAGATTATGATTTTGGATTTTGGATATTTCCCCCCCATCGGCTCCCTAATCATAAAAACGCAAATCAAATACTACAGACTGCAGACTGTGCTTTGGTTTGTACATAGATTTGGATGCTCTTATTAAGCACTGAAAATTTCATAATGATAATACTCTAGTTTAGAAGTTATTCAAGTTATTCATTTTCCATAGTGGGGCCAAGCGCAGCCGATGTGCAAACGACGCTAGGTTCAGTGTATCTCCTAGTCGGGGAACCTGACTAGAGCCATCTTACTTGTTTGTTATTGCTTTTGTTCCAGACAAGATTTTTTTGTGTAAAAACTTCTTTTGTTTGAACGTTTACTTGCTCTATTTTCGTGTGCCGTTGTTCGTCTGCTTTGCGCTCTCGCACCAAAAGTAAATTTTGTTTGACTCCTGTTGTCAATATGCTGCAAAAAATCTTTCACAGTCAAGCAGGCTGATAATTCTGCACCACCGTAATTTGTTAATGCTGGTTGTATGAAAATAAGATGCATGCGAGATGTGTAGGTCTCACTTGGCGTGATAGCGATAAATTATCCGCTATGGTCAAAAAGGACTGTGGTAGACTACGCTGGTCATGTCCAGTTTGCATTGATATTCAAATTGATTTCTCCAAAATGTTTAATTCTGTGAGAAATCAATTCTTAAAACTTAATAATATCGCTCAGCAGCTTTCGAGTGGCTTTGACTCGGGCATCCAGTTGCTTAGCAATTATAAATTTGATTCTCCCTCTAATACCCCTCCCTCTAATCAACCCATCCACCTTCGACAGTTTTGGATACGCCTCAACACTTCGACGTATCCCCAATGTTGTCTTTATCGCCTTCTCCAAGCGATTGTCCGATTACAAATTCCCATTGACTCAATTATTGAGGCGGCTGAGATCAATAAGCCTAATACTGCACTTGCAATTCCTGGTCGCTGAGGTAAACCCTCGCGCAATTCAGCCAAAGCTTCAAGCAGCAATCATGCTGCCGTTTCTACACCACCTACTCCGACTTTAACAGTTGTTCCGCCTCGCAAACAATTCTTTCTGTTAAGGCTTTCCTCGGACACAACTTGTGAATCATTGGCAGTTATATCCCTAGTAAATTTTCTGCTAGCGTAACAATTAGCAAATTCCTTTTCTCCACTCCTCGAGAAATATCCTCTTTTAAAAGTAATGTCCCTCATGATACGTTTACAATCATTTGTGATCCAAAATTTTGGCCACCTCATATGATTGTTTATGAGTTTAAACCTACAAAGAGAAATCAGCCTTCACCTGTCACCCTCCCGGTTACCTCATTGCAAGAATCAAGTGGCATTGCTTCAAAAAACTGAATTCACATTCCGATCATTTTTTCATTTCATACCAGAATGTCAGAGGCCTTATATCGAAAATTACAAATCTTTTTATGGTTAGCACCTTCATTTTATCCGACATTATCGCTTTTTCAGAAACTTGCGAAGTATTTTCAAATAATTTTACAGTTTATAGACAGGATAGACCGACTCGTCGAGGTGGAGTGGTATTAATTGCAGTTAAAACCTCACTCCAGTCGGAATTATCGTATCGCTGATATCTCTAGGTCATCCCCTCTTTCGGTTCCTGAGGATATCATCCTACTCTTGAGGTGACACTGTTTGCAAAACTCAAAATTTACATTCGACAACGCCGCATAAGCCCCGCCGTTGCTTTCGCAAAGGAAACTAGACTTATTTATGCAACCGATTGGCCAATTCTTTATGACACGGTTGATATAGATAATGCTACTAAGATATTTTACAAAATTCTAAACTCACTTCTAGATGTCTGCATTCCTAATTGCATCCCTCGACTTGATTCGGCAAAACCACCCTGGTTTACTCCCAGACTTTCAAACTTAAAAAACGTTAAATCTAAATGTTTTAAAAAGTTTAAAAAGACTGGTTCTAATTCTGACTTGTCGAAGTATTCCATAACCAAGTAAAACTCTTTTATTCATAGCTCTCAGTGTTATGAAAATTATATTGCCCGTTGCAAAAGGCAATTTACTCAAGACCCTAAGCAATTCTACAGTTTTGTAAATTCGAAGCGCGAATCTTCATGTTTGCCCTCCTCATTTTTTCTAGGGATTGAAAATGCAAGCAATGATTCTGTTGCATCTGATCTCTTTGCTAACTTTCTTCAGTCAACCTATTCATCTGTCTCCTCTGTTAATATGTCTTAACCTTACCACATTGTTCTTTCTAATTCTATCTTTATGCCTATCATTACCCATACCTCCCTTCTTTCTGTTATTAAATCTTTAAAAACTTCTTACTCTTCTGGGCCCGACAACATTCCTAGTTGTCTACTTAAAGAGTGTAGTGCTTTCCTTCTTTGCCATTGCTAAAGCTTTTTAATCTATCCCTTGAATCTGCTGTTTATCGTTTATCATTCTTCTCCACAAAAAAGGTGGTAGGTCTGATATAATTACATTATTTGAAACAAGTAAGATGGCTCTAGTCGGGTGTCCCCGACTAGGAGATACCCTGAACCCAGCGGCGAGCTGTCGTTACATACATTTAAAGCTCTTTGCATTCATACACACATTCACAAAGTCACACATACACACAACACAAACGCACGCAGCAAGGTGCGCACTGTGCACATTGGCTGCGCTTGGCCCCACTATGGAAAATTAATTATTGAATAATTTCTAAACTAAAAGAATGATCGTTTTGAAATTATCAGTGCTTAATAGGAGTATCCAAAAATATGTACAAACCAAAGCGCAAGTCTGTAGTATTTGATTTTTTTGATATGGGGTTCGAATGGGGTAGGTATCCAAAATACGAAATATTTAAAATCTGCGTAACCTTAAACTTAATTAATTTAATCTGCCGGGGCAAGATATCAATATAAATAATAAACTTGTACTGCGTATGGAGAATCTATAGTCGTTTAGTTTTGGTTTCTAGCTTTGGTAGTTTCCGAGCTCGCTGCGTTCATACAGACGGACTTTATGGGGTCGGAGATGCTTCCTTCTGCCTGTTACATACATTTGCACAAAGCCATTATACCCTTTTTACCAATTTTCAATGGGTACAAAAATAATTACTTCCATTTTGCAACATCTCTGCAAATCACTTCTATACCCTGCTCGGCATGGTTTTATTAAGAGCCGATCAACAATGACCAACTTGCTTGAATTTACCTCGCTGGTAAATTATGCTTTTCTGGCAAAAAAGCAAACTGATGTCATTTACACCGACTTTAGTAAAGCATTTGAATCTGTAAAGCATGAACTTTTACTGCTAAAACTCGACCGTATTGGTTTCCCTCCCTCTCTTCTGTCTTGGATTTTATCTTATCTAAAGGGTAGAACTCAAAGAATCTCTCTTAGATCTAAAATTTCTAAACAGATTTATCCACCAGGATCGTATTGAGTCCGTTCAGAAGCAATTTCTGCTCTTTGCTTTACGTGGTTTAAACTGGGATCCCAATCTTCACCTGCCATCGTACTCCAGGAGGCTTTTACCTCCTAATCTTCCGTCTCTAACCAACCGTAGGACAATCCTTGGTGTTGTTTTCCTACTTAAATTGATTATTGGCGACATTGATTCCCCGTTTCTTTTAGGTCGCTTGAACTTTTCATTGCCCTTTAGACCTACTAGAAACTATTACCCCTTATTTCTGCCTACATGCACGACAGACTATGCTTTGCACAATTCTTTTCGTGTATTGTGCCTGCAATATAATAGCCTATACCACGTGTTCTCCTCAGAACTTTCTCTTCCACAAATAATATCTTTGCTTTCAGGATACCTTTACATTTTCGTTGACACTCGCTTTGTCGACTGTTTATAATAAATAAATAAATAAACATCCTCTTGCAATAAAAAGCCACAGTTGTTATTCTCACCAGCACCAAGAACTGCAGACGCAGATCAAACCAATACTGTCTCACAAAACCCTAAGTCGTTAGAACCCCCAATTGAAAACAACTCAGTAAAAGGTTTCATCTTCGTCAACAGTTTATCAACTAGTTGAGTTTCATTTTGTTCATCCAACTGATAAGTTCGTTTTGACTTGTTCTTCTTTTGAGTTTATGGTTAAGTACAAATTATATTTTTTAACAACTATAACCGCACGAAATATAATTGGCGCAGCCGGTAGGATGTGTAAACAGTGACTAGTGATCATTAAAAGACGACTAATATCCCAGGTTGCAACAAACATTAAAACAAAATCATAATTGTTGAAAAATTTAAAACTTCAAACAACACAAACGAAAACGTTTAAACCAAAAATTTTCAATCAACTCATACATCAAAACAAAGAGCCAAAGACGACATCACCAACATCAGCCATGGAACTATCAGAGCAACACCTTAACCAAGCTCTGGGCCAAGTAAGGCAGGTACCAGCTTTCGATGGAGCACCAGAAACATTCAGCTCATTCAGAAGAATTGATTTTATCATGCAACTGTACCCAACTAAAGACGTAAGACAACGCAGCGTTCTATTCGGAGCTATAGAAATGCAAATGATAGGAGCAGCCTCAATGGTATCCCAAAGATGTGCAGCAAATACCTGGGCCGATCCTAGATACGCCCTCATCGACGAATACAAGACACAAACTCCATGTGAAGAACTACTAAGACGATTGTACAACACCAACTTTAACGGAAGTATCCGTATGTTTGCAGAAGAATTAGAGTATTAGTCTTTTATAATTACAAACAAGTTAATGTTAGAAAATAATCAGCACGATATAATTATGTACACAAACGCATTGAACAATACCATTAAAGATGTCATAACTAGGAAACTACCAGATAGATTGTTTATGACATACGACATTTCTACAATCTCAAAATTAAAACAAGTAGCTCAGAGAGAACGATTATATGAAAATACTACATCTGACAAACCAAGAAACCAAACCAAAACATATAATACAAACTATAATGACAACCGTAGGGATGGGAGAAATTATCAACATACCTATAACCAAGGTACAAACGTACAAAAAGGGTATAACCCAAATTACCATACAAATCATAAGCCCCAGAGTAACGCAAATTATCAACAGTCATTTCAAGAATTCCAAAAGAATTTAGGTCAAGGTAGAATGCAAAACCCAATGAATTCCCAACAACAACCACATTCTTCCAATGCACCAAACCAACCAGTTAAAAGAAAAGCGAAAGCACAAGAGGCCAATTTAAAATGGAGAATTTCTTTAATCACCCGTTAAAACAAAATCCTTTGAAAGTCCATACCATAAATAATTAAAAGAAAGTATAGCATTTGCACCCAGTAAACTTTGTCCAACCCGTCAAACATTTTTCATATATACATTTTCCCATAATTACGATCTATTAATAGGAAGAGATTTCTTAGAAGCATGCGAAGCAAACATTGATTACAAAACAGAGACAGTAACGCTAAACGGATTCCCGTTTTTAATGAGATATAACCACGATGACGTTAGAGAAAAAAATCGAAGTAGAATGTCGTGACCCACCTGTAACGTCAGACATGCCTTTTAATTTTTCCATTGCAAACGAATTAAAAGAATCAAATGAATTTAGGTTAGAACACCTCAACCAGGAAGAAAAAGAAAAGTTGAAAAAAGTTTTGTTTGAATACCGAGATGTTCACTATCAGGAAAGTGAAAATTTAACTTTCAGCAGTACTATAAAACATGTCATTCAAACAAAAAACAAGGTATTATACGAATTTTACGAAATATCCATATTGCTCACCCATTTGGACTGTCCCAAAAAAAAGTGACGCTTCGGGAAAACAAAAATTTCGAAATCTCAACGAAATTACCGTTGACGACAAATACCCAATACCCATCATGGATGAAATATTGGATAAGCTAGACAAAAGCCACAACCATCTATTTAGCGAAGGGCTTCCACCAGATCCAAATGGATCCTGGCTCCATACCAAACACCGCATTTTCTACTAAACATGGACATTACGAATACACACGTATGCCATTTGGCTTAAAGAATGCACCTGCAACGTTTCAACGTTTTATGAACAATCTCTTGGAAGATTTAAATTTCAAGGATTGTTTGGCCTATCTAGAAGATATCATTATTTACACCACTTTATTGGACGAACATAATATCATCAATAAAAAAGCTATTCGCACAACTACGAGAAGCAAATTTAAAGCTACAGTTAGATAAATGTGAATTTATGAGCAAAAACACAGAATTTCTCGGTCACATCATTAGAACTGGAGGTATAAAACCAAACCCTGAGAAAATCAAAGCCATTGCGGATTCTATAAAAAGTTCATCCCAAACTTCGCTAAAATAGCAAAACCAATGAAATTAAAACTAAAAAAATAGGAGCAGTGATCAATATCAAAGAAGAATACCATATTTCAGCTTTTGAAAGGTTAAAATTACTAATAACCTCAGACCCAATTCTCATATACCCTAATTTCAACAAACCGTTTTCACTAACCACAGATGCGAGTAACATAGCTATAGGAGCTGTGCTCGCACAGGATCATAAACCCATTTGATATGCAAACAGAGCGCTTAACGAATATGAAGTTAATTATTCAGCCATAGAGAAAGAATTATTAGCAATAGTATGGGCAACTAAATATTTCAGATCATATCTTTTCGGAAGAAAATTCGAAATCTTAAGTAACCATAGACCATTAATATGGCTTAATAATATAAAAGAACCAACTATGAAATTACAGAGAAGGAGAATCAAATTAAATGAGTTTGATGACACAATTGAATATCTACCAGGAAAAGAAAACCACGTAGCAGATGCTCTTTCAATGGTAAAAATCGTAGAAAACCTTCTAGGTGAAATTTCAGAAAATGTAGCTTCAATACCAACCTTAGCAACAATACATAGTGGCCAAGAAGATAGCCAAAGTCAAATTTCATTAACAGAGAGCACTCAATTATTATAACAAGATAATAGAGTTTATAAAAAGCGACTCAAACGACGTTCAATTAATAAACTATTTTTATAAAATAAAAACAATAATTAAGTACAAGTTAAAATCCGAAGAGTGATGATTAATATAACCACAAGCAAAAATGGAATTTCTGATGTTGAGAGATTTCATAAAACAGTTAATGAAAAACTAAGAATCTTAAATAGTGAAGATAATACTGAAAATAAACTAAGAAAATTCGAAACAATCCTTTGTAACACGTCTTGTGGTTTCGGAGGGGCAACCTCAGCTAGCTCAGTATTCATAGGGGTGGGTAACCTCAACCCTGCCCCTAGAAGGTACGAAATTCCAAAACAATACAACCTTCACAATACTACACATGAACGTACCTACATACAGACAAATGATCGGACGAGTTGGCAGACCCGGTGTTATCGGCCCCGACGTAACCGCCCTTCCTGCAACGGCTATTTGAATTTGAATGCAATTGCCCTTTAATTATAACTGACGGCCGACTTATTCCATGGCCTCGGTGATTCTCCCTCCCTCACGCTTACTCACACATCATGTTTGTTTCGCTCACAATTACAATTTAATAATAAACATTTCTTTTCTAGATGGCAGTGCTTAATGTTTGGCGGGCTTTTACAATTTAAGGTATATATTAAAAAATCGAACAGAGGCAAAATTTTGCCAAATATGAATTCAGAGAAGGAGTAGATTTATACCACTGTAAATTGAGCGCGGCGCAGATATGCTGTCGCTTAACGTTCCCGCGATCTCTATCTTACCCTATCGGAGCTCCAACAAAAGTAAAAAGAGGTGGGGTCGATCAATATAAGACAGATACTTTTGCCTCTCACCGGTGGCCAGAATGTTATATATATATATATATATATGTATATGTGCCAATGTAGGCAAATTTGGCAAAAATCCGAGTGCCGGATTTAACAATGGAAATTAGGTGAATAATGGGATAAATAATATCATAAATATATAAATAAATACGTAATAAATAATTAAATAAATAGGACGATAAATTAATAAATAAATAAATAGTTAAATAAATAGGCAACTTTCTTAATAGTTAAGTGGACAGGCGTGCAACAATTTTAAGGGCTTACAAGCGCCGCTCGTTCGGCCCTATTGGTTGCTGCAAAGGGATATTTTGGACGTGACCCTGTTTGGGCCACTAATATGCTCGCATATGCGATTTATGTAGCCGCGATATGGGCAGCTGATCTGCGGCTGCTCACTCGGATTTGGAAGGACGCAGAGAGGTAAGATGATGGTGGTTCCAATCAGAAAAAAACATCAGTGCATGAAGGCAGGCAATATGTATGTGTCCTCCAAGGCAATATTGGGCCGCAGCAGATTGAAAATAAATAGGGCCTCAAAATTAAACTGCCACCTGTTGGAAACAAACACTAAATTACAACACATTCAGACATTTTTACTTTCACACTTATAGTCACTTCTCTCTGGTCACTTTGGATTTTGGCCCTGTCAACTCACGCTATTCGTCGTGCGATGAACAGGGCTGCTCCCCTCGAAAAATTTCCCCACCAGGGTCGCTTTTGTCACCGATAATTAATTGGCGCGCTAGTCAAATGCAACACCTTTATACTTATAACCATAAAAGAAAGCACAACACAACTGGTCGAACACCCGCAGACATTTTCATCTTTGCAAGAACCCCAAAATACAACACACAAGCAAACACTTAGCTGTTAAGAAATTTGCCTATTTATTTATCTATTTATTTATTTATTAATTTATCGTCCTATTTATTTTATTATTTATTACGTATTTATTTATATATTTATGAATTTATTTATTAATTTATTTATCCCATTATTCACGTAATTTCCATTGTTAAGTCCGGCACTCGGATTTTGCTGAATTTGCCTACATTGGCACATATACATATACATATCTCACATTCTGGCCACCGGTGAGAGGCAGAAGTATCTGTCTTATATTGATCGACCCCCACCTCTTTTACTTTTATTGGAGCTCTGATAGGGTAGGATAGGGATCGAGGAAACGTTAAGCGACAGTATATCTGCGCCGTGTCCAATTTACAGTGGCATAAATCTACTCCTTCTCTGAATTCATATATGGCAAAACTTTGCCCCTGTTCGATTTTTTAATATATACCTTAAATTGTAAACGCCCGCCAAACATTAAGCACTGCCATCTAGTGGCCAACCTGTTCAACTAACGTAAGAAAAGAAATGTTTATTTTTTAATTTGTAATTGTGAGCGAAACAAACATGATGTGTGAGTAAGCGTGAGGGAGGGAGAATCACCGAGGCCATGGAATAAGTCGGCCTTCAGTTCCAATTAAAGGGCAATGGCACTCAAATTTAAAAAGCCGTTGCAGGAAGGGCGGGTACGTCGTGGCCGATAACACCGGACTTGCCAACTCGTCCGATCATTTGTGTGCATGTAGGTACGTTCATGTGTAGTATTGTGAAGGTTGTATTGTTTTAGAATTTTGTACCGTCTAGGGGCAGGGCTGAGGTTACCCACCCCTATGAATACTGAGCTAGCTAGCTAGCCCAAACTTTAGGAAACATCAGGATTACTGGAGCCGTGTTCGTTGAAACGGGTTTCTGTGATCAGCGAGTTACGCGTGATGTATTCCAAAAAAAATATATATATAAATGAACCGAAACGGTGAAGCCTCGCAGAACAGATGGCTACTCTGCGCGCCATTGGAAACCGCGGCTTACAAAAAGTACTTGTTTTCATCGTAATTGCGCGCCGGAGGATGACCTTGGGAGTACCCTGAAGCGTTTTTTTTTTGTTGTTTTTTTTGCGATTCATGTTTTTTGTCATAGGCCTCAGGTGACTTGTCTGGTTGATATGGCAAAAGACAATTGCACCGAGGATATGTTTGGATCGCGTCTAGATTGTCGATATACCGGTACGTCACTCACGCTTTTTGAAGGCAGTGTATTTTGCTACTGGGCACGAAAGTGGAAGCGACAGCCTTGACGACGATAAAACTTGGATCCGGATAGGGATAGATACACAGATAGGTGTCTGTCTCTTGTCAAGTATTGCGTGTGTTTCTCCTAATTTGGGTGTCGACGGAAGTATTCTATTGTGATAGGGTGACCTGTGGTACATTTATTACGTAGCCATGCGCAGCACCCTACCAATAGGCAAACAAATTAGGTACGAAACGTACAAATTGGAGAAATGATAACTGCCGACCTTTTGCGCAGCTGACTATCCTATCAGTTAGTCTCATCTAAATGTATTGTTGTTTTCTTTGTTTGATCGGATCGGTAGAAGACGTAGGTTGGAAAGACGGTCGATTCCGGCAGATGGTGATTCTCCCTTTCATTGTATAATTGTTGTGAATTACTGTTTTGGTATTGTGTTTAGTTATTTGTTATTTATTTACGCGTTTAAGTAGGAAAATAGTTTTTTTTTGTAGCCAAGTTCAATTATAGATATTATTATGACTGAAAGAGAGAATACGGGTTCTGTAGCCAGCCATTCCTATCCGCTGCGCTCAGGAACAGGGAATGTTGCGCAAGAAGACTCTTGGGGAGAGGATAGAGTCACAGCCACGAGGGGCGTGGGATTGGCGAGAACTCCAGCTAGGCCACCGGCGCCACCCCCAGGCGAGTTGAATCCACAACTCATTGACTACCATTTGCCGAAATGTTCCAGCAGAGCCGCGAGCCGCTATAGACTCGGAAAAAGCGTCAGCCATTAATGTCGCGCTTTTCCAGGCCCATGAGACCTATAGACAGTCCATGGAATCAGGCATAGCGCAGGCATTTAGGAAGGAGATCAGGTTGGGATTCCAAGAGATGATGAAGGCCATCAATGATATGGCCAGACCCACTCCACCGCCGGGGAGTCACAGCCAGTTTACCTCTGAGACCGTCAGGGAAAATATAGGACCAAATCAACCATCAGGCACTGCGCATCAGGGCGCTATCCCGAAAAGACACCCTAGCGCCACACCAGTTCCCAGGCCACCGCCGAAGCCAGAGAGGTCGAATACCTCGAGTGGACTGAGTGGAGGACAAGGATGGGATTGGCGTAATCCGGGTCCGGACAGTTGGCTACGGGAAAATAGGAGAGCCGGAGAGTTTAGACAGGCGACAACTGGAGGGAAAGATCGCAGGGACGGAAGCCACAGGCGACCAACTCCCAGACCACCTTCAGCTCCGCCTTGAGTCAAAGTAGACAAATGGGAAGTGTCCTTTGACGGGTCGAACGACCGGGGATCCGTTGAAAACTTTGTCTTCAAACTGGAGTACCTTCAGAGGCAAATCCAATGACCTTGGGACGAGGTCCTGAGAAAATTTCACGTGCTGGTAACTGGGCGGGCCAGAGAGTGGTACTGGCTACATGTGAGGCAGCGGCCGGTGATAAATTGGGACGATCTCCGTAGGGGTTTATTATGAAGGTTTAAGGCAACGACAACAACTCCCTGGAGAAGCTGTGAATGACTTCATCCAGACGATGACGGCAATGGCATCACGATTAGAAGATCCACTCCCCGAGTCGAGGCTGATAAAGCTTATAAAGAAAGGTTTAAGAGACTCCATAGGGCGCTACGTCTACTCCATGGACGAGTACTCGGTAGATCATTTGCAGGAAGAGTGCAACGAGATCGAGGCAAGTTTTGGTCAGCGTCGTGCTCGTGCAGAATACGGCACGAATCCAAGATATGCGGGGCAGGGCAAGCCGAATGTTAGCTCGCTCGAAGATCATCCTGCCGACGATCCTAGGGCCGAGCCGCAGATCGAGGAGATTAAAATGAAGTCGGCAACCCTGAGACCGGGGTGTTGGAACAGCGGCCAGCAGGGACACGATTGGAGGGATTGCCTAAACAATCAGCGTAGATTATTTTGCTATCGCTGTGGAAAGCCGGACACCTTCGCACCGAAATGTCCAGAGTGCGCGGGAAACGGCAGAGTGGGCGTGACCAGAGTGGGAGAGACGCGTTCACGAATGGGTCCCCCGAAGTAGTGGAAGATAAGCCCGGGAGCAAAAACAATATCAATATCAGCATGCAAAATAAGAATATAAGGCACCTACCCTACGAAGAAAGGATAAGGGCGTATAGGTTAGCTAGAAATAAGATTTTTGAGGCACGGCAGCTTGACGGGATGCGATTAGTCACTCGAAAAGTGAAAAAGGCAGGCGACCGATTCACAAAACGACACTCGGTGAGAAGAAAAGTGGTTGAGTCTGTCAAAAGAGGGAAGAAACTCGATTCGAGAGTATTTGCGGAGGTCAGCATCGAAGGCGAACGTATTGCTAGACTCTTGGACACAGGGGCCTCAGTAAGTCTCCTAGGGCGTGGCTCTCGCGAGTTTTTAGCCGAGATCGGGATACCGATAGAGCGATACGTGTCCAGGGTGCGAACGGTGTCGGGCGAGGATCGATCCATTATAGGCCGAGTACGGGAAAAAGTTGGGTATAAGGACAGGGAGGAGACAATGACGTTCTACATCTGCCCGTACTTGGAACAGCAGGCATTCTTGGAATCGATTTCTGGCGTGCCTTCGAATTAGCCCCTGACGTTGTAGGGTCAGACAAGCCGAACGCTTCCATAGAGTCGATCGCAGTGGAACCGAACATAGTTGAGAAAATAGAGCATTACATTGAATAAAAAAGATCAAGAATTAGAGGCAGAAGCTTGGGACCTGGAAAGCGATGAGAAAAGTTGGCTGTACTCGGTTAAAGAAGAGTTTTTGGCTTTTGAGAAAGTAGGACTGGGGAAGACGACTGTGGAAACGCATAGGATAGAGCTGATCGAAGGGACGACACCGGTAAAAGACCGCCATTATCCGCTATCTCCGGCGATGCAGGAAGTTGTCTGGGGCGAGGTAGACAAGATGTTGGCCTTGGGAGTCATCGAAGTCAGTAATAGTCCGTGGAGTAACCGCACTACAATTGTGCGAAGGCCGGATAAAAATCGTTTCTGCTTAGATGCGCGCAAGCTCAACGCTGCTACCGTCAAAGACGCCTATCCACTTCCATGCATTGAAGGTATACTTTCGCGGATCGATCAGACTTTTTATATTTCTAGCGTTGACCTCAAGTTCGCATTCTGGCAAATTGAGTTGGAGGAAGACAGCAAAGCATACACGGCCTTTACAGTGCCTAGGCGCCCGCTCTATCAATTTGTCATGATGCCCTTCGGACTTTGTAATGCCGCTCAGCGACTATGCCGCCTAATGGACAAGGTAATCCCCACGCAGCTCAGGTCAAACGTGTTCGTTTATCTGGACGATCTTTTGATTATCGCTCCGGACTTTGAGACGCACTTAAAATACTTAAGGCTGGTGGCACAAAGTCTGCGGGAGGCGAACTTGACGATCGGGCTAAAAAAATCCAAGTTCTGCTTTAAGAGTCTCAAGTATCTCGGATTTATAGTAGGCGAAGGAACCTTACGGACCGACCCTGACCGCATAGCAGCAATTCGAAGAATCCCGGAACCTTGATCCGTCAAAGAAGTGCGCAGTTTTCTGGGAACCGCGGGATGGAACCGCCGGTTCATCAGAAACTTTGCGGGAATAGCAGCACCACTTACGGAGGTACTGAAAGGGAGTCCGAGAGGGAAATTCCATCTGTGTTTCTCCTAATTTGGGTGTCGACGGAAGTATTCTATTGTGATAGGGTGACCTGTGGTACATTTATTACGTAGCCATGCGCAGCACCCTACCAATAGGCAAACAAATTAGGTACGAAACGTACAAATTGGAGAAATGATAACTGCCGACCTTCAGCGCAGCTGACTATCCTATCAGTTAGTCTCATCTAAATGTATTGTTGTTTTCTTTGTTTGATCGGATCGGTAGAAGACGTAGGTTGGAAAGACGGTCGATTCCGGCAGATGGTGATTCTCCCTTTCATTGTATAATTGTTGTGAATTACTGTTTTGGTATTGTGTTTAGTTATTTGTTATTTATTTACGCGTTTAAGTAGGAAAATAGTTTTTTTTTGTAGCCAAGTTCAATTATAGATATTATTATGACTGAAAGAGAGAATACGGGTTCTGTAGCCAGCCATTCCTATCCGCTGCGCTCAGGAACAGGGAATGTTGCGCAAGAAGACTCTTGGGGAGAGGATAGAGTCACAGCCACGAGGGGCGTGGGATTGGCGAGAACTCCAGCTAGGCCACCGGCGCCACCCCCAGGCGAGTTGAATCCACAACTCATTGACTACCATTTGCCGAAATGTTCCAGCAGAGCCGCGAGCCGCTATAGACTCGGAAAAAGCGTCAGCCATTAATGTCGCGC
This sequence comes from Drosophila colorata, assembly GCA_035041545.1. Taxonomy (NCBI): domain Eukaryota; kingdom Metazoa; phylum Arthropoda; class Insecta; order Diptera; family Drosophilidae; genus Drosophila; species Drosophila colorata. Next base: position 1,160,501 of record JAWNLD010000680.1, on the reverse strand, counting down.
TTTTCCAGGCCCATGAGACCTATAGACAGTCCATGGAATCAGGCATAGCGCAGGCATTTAGGAAGGAGATCAGGTTGGGATTCCAAGAGATGATGAAGGCCATCAATGATATGGCCAGACCCACTCCACCGCCGGGGAGTCACAGCCAGTTTACCTCTGAGACCGTCAGGGAAAATATAGGACCAAATCAACCATCAGGCACTGCGCATCAGGGCGCTATCCCGAAAAGACACCCTAGCGCCACACCAGTTCCCAGGCCACCGCCGAAGCCAGAGAGGTCGAATACCTCGAGTGGACTGAGTGGAGGACAAGGATGGGATTGGCGTAATCCGGGTCCGGACAGTTGGCTACGGGAAAATAGGAGAGCCGGAGAGTTTAGACAGGCGACAACTGGAGGGAAAGATCGCAGGGACGGAAGCCACAGGCGACCAACTCCCAGACCACCTTCAGCTCCGCCTTGAGTCAAAGTAGACAAATGGGAAGTGTCCTTTGACGGGTCGAACGACCGGGGATCCGTTGAAAACTTTGTCTTCAAACTGGAGTACCTTCAGAGGCAAATCCAATGACCTTGGGACGAGGTCCTGAGAAAATTTCACGTGCTGGTAACTGGGCGGGCCAGAGAGTGGTACTGGCTACATGTGAGGCAGCGGCCGGTGATAAATTGGGACGATCTCCGTAGGGGTTTATTATGAAGGTTTAAGGCAACGACAACAACTCCCTGGAGAAGCTGTGAATGACTTCATCCAGACGATGACGGCAATGGCATCACGATTAGAAGATCCACTCCCCGAGTCGAGGCTGATAAAGCTTATAAAGAAAGGTTTAAGAGACTCCATAGGGCGCTACGTCTACTCCATGGACGAGTACTCGGTAGATCATTTGCAGAAAGAGTGCAACGAGATCGAGGCAAGTTTTGGTCAGCGTCGTGCTCGTGCAGAATACGGCACGAATCCAAGATATGCGGGGCAGGGCAAGCCGAATGTTAGCTCGCTCGAAGATCATCCTGCCGACGATCCTAGGGCCGAGCCGCAGATCGAGGAGATTAAAATGAAGTCGGCAACCCTGAGACCGGGGTGTTGGAACTGCGGCCAGCAGGGACACGATTGGAGGGATTGCGTAAACAATCAGCGTAGATTATTTTGCTATCGCTGTGGAAAGCCGGACACCTTCGCACCGAAATGTCCAGAGTGCGCGGGAAACGGCAGAGTGGGCGTGACCAGAGTGGGAGAGACGCGTTCACGAATGGGTCCCCCGAAGTAGTGGAAGATAAGCCCGGGAGCAAAAACAATATCAATATCAGCATGCAAAATAAGAATATAAGGCACCTACCCTACGAAGAAAGGATAAGGGCGTATAGGTTAGCTAGAAATAAGATTTTTGAGGCACGGCAGCTTGACGGGATGCGATTAGTCACTCGAAAAGTGAAAAAGGCAGGCGACCGATTCACAAAACGACACTCGGTGAGAAGAAAAGTGGTTGAGTCTGTCAAAAGAGGGAAGAAACTCGATTCGAGAGTATTTGCGGAGGTCAGCATCGAAGGCGAACGTATTGCTAGACTCTTGGACACAGGGGCCTCAGTAAGTCTCCTAGGGCGTGGCTCTCGCGAGTTTTTAGCCGAGATCGAGATACCGATAGAGCGATACGTGTCCAGGGTGCGAACGGTGTCGGGCGAGGATCGATCCATTATAGGCCGAGTACGGGCAAAAGTTGGGTATAAGGACAGGGAGGAGACAATGACGTTCTACATCTGCCCGTACTTGGAACAGCAGGCATTCTTGGAATCGATTTCTGGCGTGCCTTCGAATTAGCCCCTGACGTTGTAGGGTCAGACAAGCCGAACGCTTCCATAGAGTCGATCGCAGTGGAACCGAACATAGTTGAGAAAATAGAGCATTACATTGAATAAAAAAGATCAAGAATTAGAGGCAGAAGCTTGGGACCTGGAAAGCGATGAGAAAAGTCGGCTGTACTCAGTTAAAGAAGAGTTTTTGGCTTTTGAGAAAGTAGGACTGGGGAAGACGACTGTGGAAACGCATAGGATAGAGCTGATCGAAGGGACGACACCGGTAAAAGACCGCCATTATCCGCTATCTCCGGCGATGCAGGAAGTTGTCTGGGGCGAGGTAGACAAGATGTTGGCCTTGGGAGTCATCGAAGTCAGTAATAGTCCGTGGAGTAACCGCACTACAATTGTGCGAAGGCCGGATAAAAATCGTTTCTGCTTAGATGCGCGCAAGCTCAACGCTGCTACCGTCAAAGACGCCTATCCACTTCCATGCATTGAAGGTATACTTTCGCGGATCGATCAGACTTTTTATATTTCTAGCGTTGACCTCAAGTTCGCATTCTGGCAAATTGAGTTGGAGGAAGACAGCAAAGCATACACGGCCTTTACAGTGCCTAGGCGCCCGCTCTATCAATTTGTCATGATACCCTTCGGACTTTGTAATGCCGCTCAGCGACTATGCCGCCTAATGGACAAGGTAATCCCCACGCAGCTCAGGTCAAACGTGTTCGTTTATCTGGACGATCTTTTGATTATCGCTCCGGACTTTGAGACGCACTTAAAATACTTAAGGCTGGTGGCACAAAGTCTGCGGGAGGCGAACTTGACGATCGGGCTAAAAAAATCCAAGTTCTGCTTTAAGAGTCTCAAGTATCTCGGATTTATAGTAGGCGAAGGAACCTTACGGACCGACCCTGACCGCATAGCAGCAATTCGAAGAATCCCGGAACCTTGATCCGTCAAAGAAGTGCGCAGTTTTCTGGGAACCGCGGGATGGAACCGCCGGTTCATCAGAAACTTTGCGGGAATAGCAGCACCACTTACGGAGGTACTGAAAGGGAGTCCGAGAGGGAAATTCCATCTGAGTCCTGAAGCAGCGAAAGCCGTGCGTGAATTAAAAGGGGCGCTTACATCCGCTCCTGTATTGGTTCACGCTGACTTCTCGCGTAGGTTTTATGTGCAGTGCGATGCATCTCATTTCGGAGTTTGGGCGGTACTATTCCAAATCGATGCCGAGGTCAACGAAAGGCCAATATCGTTCTTCTCCGCCAAGATGGATAAACACCAGGTCAATTACTCGGTGACGGAGAAAGAATGTCTCGCCGCGGTATTGGCTGTCCAAAAGTTCAGGCCGTACATCGAAATGATGCCATTCACGGTAATCACTGATCACGCCAGCCTCAAATGGCTCATGTAATTGCGATATCTGGACGGTCGATTAGCTGGGTAGTCTCTACGCTTGCAGCACTTCGACTTCCAGATCGAGCACAGGAAAGGGGCGGACAATGTTGTTGCTGACACTTTGTCACGCAGTGTCGCCGAGTTGTCGCTGGATTTATAGCAGTTGCTGGGGATACAGACACCAGCGTGTGAGTCGGATGAGTATCAAGAGATCTTGGGAGAGGTGCGCAAGAATCAGAATCGATTTCCAGATTTGCAGGTACAGGAGGGACTTTTGTACAAACGGACGGGGTTCGAAAAGCTGGAAGATGAAGTCGAGGGAACACTGTGGAAGCTGTGGGTGCAAGAGGCGCTAAGTTCGACGCTGATAGAGCAGGCTCATGTAGACGCGAATGCATCTCATGGAGGCGTGGCAAAAACGCTCCATTTGCTGAGAAGGCAATTCTACTGGCCCCACATGGCAGCTCAGGTGCGGGAAAACGTAGGCAGTTGCGAGGTATGCAAGGAGACGAAAGTGCCGAGCCACCGGATGCAAGTTTCGATAGGGCACGAGGTGAAGACGGAACGGCCCTTCCAGAAAATATATATTGATTTTCTGGGTATCCGCGGTCGAAGAGGGGTCACGCCTGGATATTCGTAGTCCTCGATCATTTTTCGAAATTTACGTTTCTGAAGGCCATGAAAGATGCCATGGCAGACAACGTAGTTGAATTTCTGGCTAGCACGGAAGTTACGGTTCCTGGGCTCGATCTCAGACTTGGGGGAGCAGGATAAAATCCGGCTGGTGCAGGACAGGTGAAACAACACCTACACAAAGCATTCGAGCGCAGTCGACAGCAGTACGACAAGCGTGCGCGTAAGTTTCACGCGACGCCAGGCCATGAAGTGTACAGGCGAAACTTCGTACTGAGTGACTTCAGCAAGGCTTTCAATGCCAAATTCGCCAGGAAGTTTCGCAAATGTCGGGTCGTCAGGGCCGTCGGAAACAATGCCTATGAGGTGGAAGATGGAGCCGGAAGATCGTTGGGTGTTGTCCATGCAAAAGATCTGAGGGTGTAGAGAGGAGGTCAGATGGGTGTGGCCAACGTTGGGCGTTCCGTTATGGTGGGGCAACCGGGCGAACGGAGTCAACAAATGCGCACGGCAATTTTAACCGTTCATGGCGGCGCATAACCGTGTGGTGTTGCATTTGACTATCGCGCCATGTAATTATCGGTGACAAAAGTGACCCTGGTGGGGAAATTTTTCGAGGGGAGCAGCCCTGTTCATCGCATGACGATAGCGTAAGATGGCAGGGCCGAATACCAGAGTGACCAGAGAGACAGACGGTGGGGACTGCCGAGGAGATGACAGGCAGATTAAAAGAAAGAGGCGACAACACGTTTTTTTGGCGGGACGGCACAAAGGGAATTATCGAAGTGTGGCCAGAAGAGGCTAATTTCGAATTCAGACTTATGCACAGGCGCACAGACCCCTGAATGCTTTATAATTAGTGTTTGTTTCCAACAGGTGGCCAACAACAGGTCACGCCGCAGTTTTAATTTTGAGGCCCCATTTATTTTCATTCTGTTGCGGCCCAATATTGCCTTGGAGGCCACCTACATACAGCCTGCCTTCATGCGCTGCTGTTCCTATTGATTGGAACCACCATAATCTTATCTCTCTGCGTCCGTCCAAAAAACTGTGTGAGTGTGTTCCAACAAGAGCCGACACCGCAACGATCTGCCGCGGCCTCGGTCGTCATAGCAGCCGCAGATCAGTCGCCCATATCGCGGCTACGTAAATCACATATGCGAGCATATTAGTGGCCCAAACCGTAGCACATCCAGAAAATCTTTTTTGCGGCAACCAAGAGGGCCAAACGAGCGGCGCTTGTAAGCCCATGTAATTGTTGCACGCCTGTCAACTTAGATGTCAAAAAAGTTGCCTATTCAATTATCTATTTATTTATTAATTTACGGTCCTATTTATTTGATTATTTATCTGTTTATGAATTTATTGCCCTATTTATTTAATTATTTACCGCGTATTTATTTATATATTTATGAATTTATTTATTAACTTATTTATTCCATATTCACATATTTTTCCATTGTTGAATCCGGCACTCGGATTTTGCCAAATTTGCCCACATCGGCACATATACATATACATATCTCACATTCTGGCCACCGGTGCGAGGCAGAAGTACTTATCTTCTATTGATCGACCCCCACCTCTTTTTACTTTTATTGGAGCTCCGATAGGGTAGGATAGGGATTGAGGGAACGTTAAGTGACAGCATATCTGCGCCGTGCCCAATTTACAGTGGCATCAATCTACTCCTTCTCTGAATTTATATTTGGCAAAATTTCGCACCTGTTCGATTTGTAAATATACACGCTTAAATTATAAACGCTGGCCAAACATTTAGCACAGCCATCTAGTGGCCAACCTGTTCAACTAGCAAAAGAAATTAAAGAAATGAAATGTTTATCTATTAAATTGTACTTGTGAGCGAATCCAACATGATGTGTGAGTAAGCGTGAGGGAGGGAGAATCACCGAGACCATGGAATAAGTCGGCCGTCAGTTCCAATTTAAGGGCAATGGCATTCGAATTTAAATAGCCGTTACAGGAAGGGTGGGTACATCGTGGTCGATAACACCGGGCCTGCCAACTCGTCCGATCATTTGTGTGTATGTAGGTACGTACATGTGTAGTATTGTGAAGGTTGTGTTGTTTTGGAATTTTGTACCGTCTAGGGGTAGGGTTGAGGTTACCCACCCCTGGGAACACTGAGATAGCTGAGGTTGCCCCCCGAAACCACAAGACGTGTTACAACATCAATAACGTAATGTTCGCTTTCTTTTTGTCGGTTTAAGCTTAAGCTTAAAGATTCTAGAAGGGCCAATATATTTATAAGAATCGAGCGAGGTGCATCGAAATATCGTGAAAAAGATTATCGAGTAAAAAGTGGAAAAAACCGGTGCTGTTAACATCGATACATCGATATTTCGATATTTTTTAACATCACTCTTTATACATTATGCACAAAGTCAAAGTTTAGAAATCAACCCAATACATGCTAAAAATGGCTATTTAGTTTTCCAAACAGGCACGTTAGATTTACCCGTCAATTACGAATATCATTGCCTCACAGTTAACATAACCAATACAGAATTAATCTTCAAAAATGTATTAAAATTCGATATTTAATAGAAAAGTTAAATAAAGAAATGAACGGAATTAAAATTGCCAAAATAAGCAAAAGAGGAAAGTTAAATTTCGTTGGAACCGCCTACAAATATTTATTTGGAATCCTAACCCAACAAGACAGGGAAGAATTATAAATCAAAATTACTAACATAGCTGAATACAAGTTAACGAACTAAATCTAGTAATAGAAGATGGTAATAAAGGAATCGAGGTTATAAACAGTTTAAGCCAAATTGAAGAAGGAGAAGAGAAATTGTCCCTTCTTTTTTTTATATACAGAATAAGTTGAAGGCATTGAACTTGGAATGCAGCTTACTAGATAAGGAATTTTTAATCCAAAATTGTTAAAGCACGACACATTGTCACATGTAAATTCAGAAAAAATACTAAATATTAAAACTAGTACTTGGTTACAAAGCAATACTAACGAAATACTGATCATTTCTCATATCCCGCGCGAAATCATTAAAACCCAAATATATCAAATTGTACCTTACCTAGATGAGAATAATAACATTTTAACAGAAAATTTACAAGAAAAATACTTTGTTACACAAACCAAAGCTTATATAGTAAATACAAAAGAGCTAATAATTAATAAATGTATGACAGTTATTTTAAATCAATATAATACAGAATGTAAATATACTAAGACCCATAAAAACATTGAAAACATTTTCATTGAACCAAATATAATTATCACATGGAATTTACCGAAAATCATTTTAAATCAAAATTGTATAAATAGGAAAATAACAATAGAAGGTGAAAACATAATTAAATCATATAATTGTTCAGTGCAATTAGACGACTTATTCAACTTACGACTTACGACTTATTTCAAACACAATAATGGATTATACACAAACTATCTGTGTAAGCAACAATACAACAAGACTTGAACCTTTGTCATTTATTCAAGCAAAAGAAATAATCCAAGAACATGAAAAGAATTATAATACATTCCAAATAATTAAGCTAACCACACTAATAATAATAATCATTGTACTAATTATATACTTAATGTACAAATTTAAAAATATTCTCAGGAAAATAATTATAAGTTACACAAACCCAAAAGAATCAAATCAAATAGTTGAATTAAGCACTACACCAGAGTCAAACGAAAAACTTTTAAACACAGAGACCCTATATCCAAAAATATCCGCCTAAGGACAGGCTAAACTTAAATGGCTGGGGTAGTAACATATGTACACCCACATACCTTCACAAATTCAAATTCAATTACTCATAAGATCAATTGTAAACAACATTCGATTTCAAACCATGGTGACAATAACAATTTGAACACTTCTCATGAGTTAGATATTATAAACATCCGCTTGCAATAAAAACGCCACAGTTGTTATTCTCCCCAGCACCAAAAACTGCAGATCAAACCCAAACTGTCTCACAAAACCCTAAGTCGTGAGAACCCCCAATTGAAAACAACGCAGTAAAAGGTTTCACCTTCGTCAACAGTTTACCAACTAGTTGAGTTTCATTTTCTTCATCCAACTGATAAGTTCATTGACTTATTCTCTTTTTGAGTTTATGGTTAAATAAAAATTATATTTTTTTAACAACTATAACCGCTCGAAACATAATTATATATATATATATATATATATATATATATATAAATATATATATTGCGCGCTTTTGAATTGTAATTCGCAACAAGTTCAAGCTTCGAAAGAGTGGCAAGGCGTACGCAAACCAAAGGTCAATAGCAAAGTCTGCTAATGATAATATCGGGAGGTTCTTGAAATAGCTTTTTAGACAACCTGATCACTTTTTGGTGCTTTATACCTTGTTGTTATTATTAGTTCAATAAACCAATAACTGAACTCGAGCCGTCCAAGCTCACAAATATATATATAATTATATTTTGTGCGGCTTATGGTAAAAAAAAAAAATTTGTTTAACCATTAAACTGTTACAAAGGAAAATTCTGCGTTTTTTTTAAATTCTGTTATTGAGTTAGATTGCAATTGAGTGCTCTCAAGACTTAGGGTCTTGTGAATCAGCTTGGGTTTGATCAGCGTCAGTAGTATTAAATGCTGGCGTTTTATTTTAAGAAGATGTTTTTATTATCTGTCTATCTCGTGAGAAATGGCCAAATTGTTATTGTCATCAGGGTTTGGCAGTCGCGTTCTGATGTGGAGATGAGAGCGGGGGCGTGCTTGAGCACTGTTTGTGAGTGGGGCGCGAGTGTCGGGGTGAGCCTGGCAATGGATAAGACAGTGTCAATGCTGCTCAAGGGCAGATTGTCAGCTAGTCGATGTCCTATTGTTAGGCTGAGTCGTGAGTGTGAGGTATGCGACTGAGGTGAAATATTTCGGCATAACCTTCGGTGAGAAGATGTGTTTCACTCCTCATATCGACGGCCTCAAGTGCCGACTGCTAAGTTTGGTTGGACAAGTGCGTCGAATTTTGAGAAGTGATATGGGCCTCAGCAGACGGGCTGTCCGCACCATATACAGCGGTTTATTTGTTGCTTGTGCAGCATATGAAACTTTTGTGTGGCCTAAAACAGTCACGACTGTTGTTGGCAGAAAGAAAGTGCTGGCTTGCCAGAGAGTGATTATTTTAGGGTGTTTGCCTGTGTGCCGCACTGTCTCTACGGAGGCAATGCAGGTCTTGTTATGTGTAGCCCCTCTTGACTTGGAGATCAGGCGTACGGCCTTGCTCTACAAGATCAGGAGGCGGCTGCCATTACTGCATAATGAATGGTTAGCCGATAGCGACTTGGAGAGTTTAGGGATTAGTGAGTGTAAAAGGTTGTTGAATGAGTGTGTTCTGTCTGACTGGCAAGTCAGATGGGACACTAGTGAGAATGGGCGGGTCACTCACAGGTTTATCCGTTGAGGCTCGACCAGACTTTGGGTTTAACCTTAGTCTTGGTTTTCTACTTACTGGTCACGGTTCTCTCAATGCTTTCTTGCATTCGAGGAACCTGTTCGCTAGTTCGGAGTACCCCTGTGGTTTCATGTCGGAAACATGGGAACATGTTCTTTGTGAGTGTCCGCTGTATGCAGATCTTCGTGATCTAAGTGCCATGGGGGTACTTGAGTGAGTTTGCCCGAGCTGCATTTACTAGACGACGACGTCGGTGAAGATATTGTATGAATGGTAGAATGAATGGTATATGATTGGGGGGTATGTATGTGAAGGGGAAGAATGAATGAGTTAGAGTTAGTGTTGTCCGGGGCTACCAGTCCCCAGTTTCATCATCTAATCAGTAGCCCGCGGAACTTTGTTCGGTCCTGGTTTTTGGTTGCGGGCCTTCAGGGGGTTCCGTGGTGGTTGTGGCTTAACACCCAAATGCGGGTAGAGCCTAGGCTCGGCGTGGAGTTGCGCGATTCAACAGGGTGCCGTGACCCATAGATAGGAAGAGGTTTTAGGTATGCCTCGCTCCAAACCAAGGAGGAAGTCACGACCAAACAGTAGTGTCTTCAAATTGGTACCTGATGGTACCAATGTAATGAGCCATTGGACGCTGTGAAATGTTTGCCAGAGTTTACGGGGGTACCAGAGACGTACGCCTCTTGGAGGCAAGCTGTGGTAGCGGCATATGCAATTTATAAACCATACGACGGCAGCTCGCGCCACTATCAGGCAGTTATTATTATTAAGAGCAAGATAGAGTGGCAGCTGACGGCGTCTTGGGTCAGCTTGGCACAGTAATGCATTTTGATGCCATAATAAATCGTCTCGATTTTACATACAGAGACAAGAGAGACATTCATGTTATAGAACAAGAAATGGGCACCCTTAGACAGGGCTCGTTAGCAATTTTACAATACTACTACGAGGTGGAGAAAAAGCTTACTCTCATCACCAATAAGGTCAACATGTCTTAAGAGCCAAGCGCTCTGTACAATGTTTAGAGATGATGCGTTGCGTGTGCTTGTCTCAGGCCTCAAGCACAGCCTGACGGATGTCCTGTTTGCAGCAAAGCCCAGGGACTTGCCGTCGGCCCTCGCTCTAGCACAAGAGGTAGAGGCAAACTATTAAAGGATTTGCCGCAAGTTTCGCTAAAGGGAAGGAAGATAGGGAACGTAGAATGACCCCAAGGCCGCAAGGCAGTCAGCAAGATAGGAGTCAGCAACAGGGAGATCCGCAACCCAGCGGTTCCAAAAATCCTCACTTCACTAATCAACAGAAGCCGCAGAATCATTCTGAACAGCAGAGCGGTAGGTGCAACAAAAGTGGCGGGTCGCATATAGCTCACGAGCCGAATCAAGACCCAGGGGCTTATGCGAACGCTGCTGCAACAACGGAAGTCACCGACGACAATGGTAGCGAATATGACTCGGACATGGTCAATTTTTTAGGGGAAGCTCCCTGCTGCTCTACATTTGTAGAAGAGTAGCAGGGATCCAGATGAGATTCCTCATCGACACGGGCGCTTCCAAAAACTACATTAGACCACATAACAGTCTAAAAGGAGTGCGCCTAGTAAATTCTTCTTTCTCCACTCACTCGATTCACGGCACCTCTACGATCACACATAAGTGCCTCGTATCTTTGTTCGGCCAAAAGGCCACATTCTTTTTGCTCTCTGATCGACATTTCGACGTCGACATTTGATGGAATCATAGGGCTTGACCTACTCACGCAAGCAGGAGTGTCGCTTTGTCTTTCCTCTGGCCAACTCAAATGTGGCTCAGTAACGGAACCAATCGAGTTCCACAGGTGCGCGGACGTTAAGTTTACAAATGTTGATTGCGCCGGCGCGCCTGATGCAGTAAAAGACGCATTTCTTAAGATGCTAATAATTAGACCAAAGCCTTTGCGGATCCGGAAGGAGCACTTCCCCACAATACGTCAGTGGTGGCCACTATCAGGACCACTGACGAACAACCAGTTTATGTCTATCCTAAGGGAAATCTGTTTCTCCCTATAACAACCCCATTTGGGTGGTTGACAAAAAGGGCACAGATGTGTTCGGTAACAAGAACATGCGTCTTGTAATGGATTTCCAAAAACTCAATGAGAAAACCATTGCGGACAGATACGTCATGCCTAACATTCCAATGATTCTTGGGAATCTTGGTAAGGCTAAATACTTCTCGACATTGGACCTGAAGTCCGGGTATGACCAGATCGCGCTAGCAGAGCGTGACCGTGAGAAAACAGCGTTCGCAGTTAACGGGGGAAACTACGAATTTTGTCGACTTCCCTTCAGGTTGAAGAATGCAGCCAGCATCTTCCAAAGAACTGTCGACGACATACTGCGTGAGCATATTGGCATATCTTGCTATGCCTATGTCGACGATGTCATAGTTTTATCGAAAGATGAAGATTCCCATGTCAAACATATGGAGTGGGTCTTAAAGAGCCTGTACGAGGCAAATATGAGAGTCTCCAAGGAAAAATCGCGTTTTTTTAAGAAAAGCGTAGGTTTTCTTGGTTTTGTGGTAACCAGCAATGGAGCCACAACGGACCCGGAAAAGATCAGAGCAATTCAAGAGTTCCCAGAACCAAAGAATGTATTCGAAGTCAGATCATTTCTTGGTCTGGCCAGTTATTATAGGTGTTTCATCAAAGACTTTGCTTCAATAGCAAAGCCCATTTCTGACGTCCTAAAGGGTGAGAATGGGTCAGTTAGTAAGCATAGATCGCGAAACATCCCGGTAGAATTCTCCGATATTCAGCGTCACGCTTTTCAAAAGTTGCGCAACATTGTCCTCAGAAAACGTCATGCTCCGATACCCGGACTATAAGAAGCCGTTTGATCTAACGACAGACGCTTCAGCCTACGGCATAGGGACAGTGTTTTCCCAGGATGGTCGATCCATCTCAATGATTTCCAGAACATTGAGGCCCCCAGAGGTGAACTACGCCGTCAACGAGCGGGAACTATTGGCTATAGTTTGGGCCCTTAGCAAGCTACGTCACTACCTATATGGTGTAAAAGACATAAACATTTTCACGGACCACCAGCCGTTAACTTTTGCCGTTTCGGAGTCAAAGTCGCACGCCAAAATTAAAAGATGGAAAGCGCGCATTGAGGAAACGAATGCACGAATGTTTTATAAGCCAGACAAGGAGAATTTAGTTGCTGATGAGTTATCGCGACAGCAGCTCAACGCCCTAGACGAACTAAATGGCGATTCCTGCGCAGCCACAGTTCATAGCGAGCTGTCATTGACCCACACAATTGAGTCGACTGAAAAGCCGCTCAATTGTTTCCAAAACCAAATCGTCATTGAAGAGGCACGCGTCGCCGCGAAGCGCAACTTCATTCTTTTCGGGGAGAAGAGACGTCATGAAGTGAACTTCACTGATGGCGCAGCCCTTCTTGATGAACTCCGTGACTTAATTAATCCAAAGGCGGCTAATGCCCTTTATTGCGATCTGCACACGCTACCGCAGGTGCAAGAGGGCTTCGTGCGCATGTTTCCAGGCACAAAGTTTTGGCACTGCAAAAATCGAGTTGCAGACATTTTCAATTTAGACGAGATGAGGGAAATTCTCATTGCCGAACATAATAGAGCGCACAAAGCAGCTCAAGAAAATATTAAGCAAGTCCTCTCGGAGTACTATTTTCCAAAAATGGCAAAAATAGCTAAAGAAATTGCGGAAAATTGGAGCTAGGGGAGACGCCGAGTCCCGAGACTCCTGGGGAGCTTCTGCATATTAATATTTTTTCCACAGACAAAAAGTTTTTTTTGACATGTGTTGACAAGTTTTCTAAATTTGCAGTCGTACAACCGAATCAGTCGCGCACTATCGAGGACTTGAAAGTCCCGCTGCTGCAGCTCATGAATTTCTTACCGCGAGCCAAGACAATGTATTGCGACAACGAGCCTTCACTGAATTCACTGACAATAAAGACCCTGTTGTTAAACAACTACGGAGTCCATACTGCTAATGCACCTCCGCTGCTTAGCACCTCCAATGGCCAAGTCGAGCGCTTCCATAGCACTCTGGCCGAGCTTGCGCGTTGCCTCAAGCTGGACAGAAACATTAATGACTCAGTCGAAATCATAATGATGGCTACGGTTGAGTATAACAAGACAATACATTCAGTTATCAACAAGAGACCTATTGATGCCATCCGTGTGCCCGCACGTGAACCTCAGGAGGAAATATCAGCAAAGTTAAAGAGTGCGCAAGATGCGCTCCGAGCCAGGCTGAACACCCAGCGTCAAAATAGGGTTTTTGAAGTAGGAGAGGAAGTCCTAGTAAAGAGAAACCGCAGGCTGCGCAACAAGCTCACGCCCTTGTGTGAAGAACGAGTCGTAGAGGTAGACCTTGGCACGACCGTTCTCATTGGAGGGAGGGTGGTCCATAAGGACAATCTTAAGTAGGGCGAGAGCTAAAATTAAATATTGACCCTACGCAACTTGACATTAGTTTTAAGTTTCAATATTTTGCGCCACTTGGCATTACCTTTAAGATTTTAAGCCGCATGACGCTATCATTAGGATACACATATTAATAGTACAGTCCGGTTTGTCCGTTTTCCGCAGGTCTGGTTTTCTGCTATCTCTCTTTCTCGTGGGTGCTGCGGCGCGAGTGACCGATTACTCACACGCCAAATATATCCCCATTGTTGAGGGCGAAGTTCTGGTATGGGAAGAATTCAGCTTCGTCAGGCACACCGCAAACATTTTTGAATATGAGAGAATGGTGAAGGAAGCAATGGGGCTGTGTGAAATGTTTCCGCAGTCGCACATGAAGAAGCTGCTATATGGATGCTGCCCATCTCAGGGATATGGTAGATGCTCTTGGAGTGCACCACAGGGTAGCAAGGAGTTTGGATTTTTTGGCACAGCCCTCAAAGTAGTTGCAGGAACACCTGATGCTAGCGACTTTGAACAGGTAAAATTCACAGAGTTACAACTGGTGAACTCCAACAAAAGGCAGGTAGCTATAAACACGAAAGTTCAAGAACAAATCAACCAGCCGTCAGCCGTCAACACATTATTAAAAGCTGCAAAAAAGGAGCAGATATATTCCGGGCATTTGTACGAGACGCTCTTAGCTCGGAATAGAATGTTGCTAATGGAAATGCAGAATTTGATGCTCGCGGTGACCCATGCAAAGATTAATATCATAAGCCCAAATATATTAGATCACGCGGATTTGAAATCTGTTTGGCTAGATGAACCCACAGGTACCCCAATAGCTGACCTTATGTCCGTTGCGTTCGTTTAAGTATTACAATCTGTTAACGCCCTTCACTTTATCATTAAGTTTCCAAAAATCAAAATGGCTTGCAGAAAGGTGACGTTGTATACAGTCGCTCATGAGAATGCTGTACTACAAATCGACGACAACATCATAGCTGAATGCGGGGATCAAGTACTCTCTCTTAAAAATTGTACTTAGACGCCGGGAGGAACCTTTTGTCAACTATCACCGAATAGCTCTTGTGCCAGAGAGCTTAATGCTGGTGGTTCGGCAAACTGTCAAATGCAGCCGAGTCATCTGCACCCGATCACATGGGTCGATGACGGAATTCTGATCATCAATGATCGGCTTGCTAAAGTTTGCGTTGACAACGGTACTGAAACTTGGGTGCACGGAACAAATCTAATCACGTTCAATAAGTGAGCTCTAATCAACGAGATTAAATATCTGAATCTCAACAGTGTCCGGAGTGTGTTCCCCGGCATTACGGCATCTCCCCTTCTGAACGTCACCGGCCACCAGGACGTACTGAGTCTCCCTTACCTTCATCATTTAAATTAACGTAACCTGGAGATCATCAAGGAAGTCAAGGACGAAATCGGAAGTGTCAACAACGTTGTAATGGCCTTCTGTTTGGGAGCCATTTGTTGTGTTATAATATGCGTCGGAGTCACTTATCGTCGATACAAGAAGAACAAGATAACAGCCTAGGAAATTAAGGAGGTGATCGCCAAGATAGGAGCGGCCGAGGGCGGCCTTAACTTAAAAGGGGAGCACTTAACAGAAGTTAACGCAAGTTCATTGTAACTTGATATTACACCAGCCACAGACGCTGACATTGCTCTGGGCCGGATGTCTTGCACAACGGCAGCGCACGAGGCGCAAGCTAAGCATTCTAGCGGCCATTGTGAATCGTATTCAATAGCTTAAGTATCTTTCATTTGTATTCCCTAGTTTAGTTTTATTTCGGTTTTTGATTGCGGCGCATCGGCCCAATGTAACTGATGGTTCAACTCACTCACTGGTCCGAGCGACCTAGTGATTAATAAATGATTAATAAATATTTAATTTGTACATGCATATGGAGTGTGTCAGGTTGATGTGCATCAGATCTACCAATAATTTTGTGGAACTTCGTTTTTTCATCAGTGAGCAAGAAATATAAAAATATTCCAAGAAAAAAAATAATAATAATAAGATGGCTCTAGCGGGAGTACCCGACTATGAGATATCCTGAACCCAGCGGCAAGCTGTCGTTACATGAATTTAATTAATCCCCTGTGCATTCATACTCTTGATTTCACAGCCGCACTTAATAAAATAAAATAAAAAAAAATTCCAAAAATCAATGCTCGTGCTTCGCGCTCTCGTCTAATCTTAATTGTGAAACTCCTCGCAAAAGATTAGGAAACTATATTTTTCAAGTCTTGGTTGCAGTTGATCAGCAAAAGCATTTTGAGAGTGTGCATGCCAAATACAAATTTTCCCCATTTTGGTGCTCCAGAATATTTCAAATCGCCGATATCCAGCATTAAGTTGCTCTTGGACCAATAAGTGTGTTAAGTTTAAAAAATAAAATTAAATAAAAATTTAAATAAACAATAAAAAAAACTCCTTTGACACAGCGAGACTCGAACCCGCGTCTGATAGCGTGCCAGGCAACATCTCAACCACCGAGCTACTGTTGCATTTCAATTGCCTCTGTCCGGATCTGAGATTAGAACCACAAATGCACAACAAATCGGTTAAGAATTCGAAAAATCTGCATATACATATACCTGTATGTATGTGTGAACACGCATGCAGAACACGTCTGCACGCTTGCCACCACGTAGTTTACAAATATACAAATACATTTTCTTCAGTAACTTCTGCGTTTCTTAACCGATTTGGATGAAATTTGTTTTAATGCATTATTATTATATTATACTGTAGTACATTTATATAGAAGCCTCACCCAAATTTGGTGACTCTGGCACTCATAGTTTCTGAGATATGCTCAAGCAGCTGCGCTTGGCCCCCACTATGAAAACTTAATTCTTAAATAACTTCTAAACTAAGAATATTCATAAACTGCGTATCTCTTACAAGAACACACTAAGTCAAATTTTGTGGCTCTAGCTCTTTCGCAGAGTCACTTTGACAAAAAGCACTTATTTAAGAGATTTAACATTGATTTTATTATTTCAATCATGAAATCTAAAATAAATCCAAAATTTTCGGAAAAGCGCGGAATAATCAAAAAATTGGTATTAGATGGAAAATCTGAAAGTTGGGCGATTGGTTGTGGTTTTAAATGATACAAAACGCCAAAAATTACAAAGTAAACGCTGAAACACGTGAACGAAAACGAGCCCTGACCCAGCTTTACGTCAAAAAATTGATCCTCGCGAGCATAAAGGATCCTTTCTAAGTGGCCTAGCAGCCTAATTGGTGTGCAAGGGAACTAATGAGTAATTATTACTTGGTGCTGACTAATTGTAGTCGGGCAAAGAGAAGACAACTCTTCAGAAAATTACCTCAATCCAATGTGGAACAGCATATGCCGAAGGATTCATGACCGACGGGGTGCTTGGCCGTTAATATGCGGACACTTGCTGCCTGTCGCCTCCAGGTCTATTTTTCGACCTCCCGCGGTAGACGGGCTATGCCTCGGGCGATATCCCCTTCCCGTTCACTCGTGGGATCAAATAGCACCACCCCAGGCTTCAACCTGCACGGTTGAGCCTATTTTTGGAAACGCAGCTGTAGGGCTGCCGGCCTCTACCCTCCCAAGCGGTGATGTTAGTCACCAAGGGGAGGATCCGGTAAGACCACCAACTTCCTTGGATAAAGAGTTGGAGTGTACCACTTTTTCGTCGAGAAAAAGTCTGTCCTGGCAGGGTCCGATAGAGGCTCTGAATCGGACTCTGACGTCACACTCACCGATCTCGACGACTCATCCAGTGAGATCTCTCAGAGATTCGGTCTGTCGAATGCAGGCACTCAGGTAGCACGTCTACATCTAGACCCTGAGATCGCCTTTATTAAAATGACAAACCGCGAAAAGAAGCTCTTCAGGCAGCTATGGCCAAAGGGCTCCGAAGAGCATCTGCTCTGAAAGCTGCAAAGCTGCCCCCGCTGACGCCAAGGTCAAAAGGGGGCGCCCAGACGAATAGTCTCGGGAGCTCGGCTTGTCAAAGAAACCGAAAATACTCATTCAGAGTCGACAGCGCCATCGTACAGTCGGATGGCGAGCGGTGTCAAGCTCGGATTCATCACGACTGATAGATCGTCACCTCTGACAGCGGAACAAATGGCAACGCTAAAGGCGGCGATCTTATTGTCCACTCTGATGTGTGTGACGCCAGGTGTGAAGCCAAAGTTCGAGAGTGCCGTACCGAGAACGGAGTGGCTCATGCTCGTCTGCTACGACCACAACGCAGCCGAGTGGGTGAGGGCGAACTTTAGCCATATCAAGGACTGCAGTTCGCTCAAAATTAAGCTGTTGGAGGAAAGCACGTTCCCCCCGGGCGCACCTCATCCGAGGTTTTTTCGCCAACAGCCTGGAGCTTTCTAACGAAACGGTTTAGGCGCACATAGGTGCCCAGAACAACATCAGCACCAGCACCAATGGAGGGTAGTGCAGCGGACCACGAGTGGCGCCATGGTGCACTTAGCCATCATGGTGGATGACGCGTCGCTGCAGTCGCTGATTAAGTGCGGTGGAAAGGTCTGGTACTGTTTTAGCAGGACCAGACTTATCCCTAAGAATACGGCACTTAAAGAAAAGAGCACCGACGGTCCCTCTACGAGACACACTCCAGCAACAGTCGCAGCGCCGGTAGAGGCGCTGGTCTCGCTAGGGGAGCGGTCCGTGGCCGGACCTCAAGCACAAGCAATCCGAGCCGCAGTAGCAGCGACTGGCAGCTAGCAAGGCGCTAAGAACAATGAGGTACAGAGCGTCCAAGCTACAGAACAATGTGTTCTGGGAACGACTCCGTACAAGGCAAAAGCGGTTGCCCTGTCCAATACTCCGCGACTGTGAAATGAGCACAATCAAGGTGCTTCAGGCGAACCTGCACCACGCTAGAGGAGCGTCGGCCACCTTGTGCAGGATTTTCGCCAAGGAAAAAATCCACCTGGCTCTCCTCCAGGAACCATGGCTGATTTTTGGCCAAGTCCGAGGATTAAGCTCCGACCCATGTAAGTTGTTATATGACCGATTGGGCGGAGCGCCTCGCGCAGCTATCCTTCTGGATAAAAGCGTAAGGAACTTTCCTCTAACAAAACTATCTCCAGGGACCTAGTTTCGTCAACCATTGAGGTGGCTACGGCAGAAGGAGCGAAGGAAATTGTAGTGGCGTCTGCATATATATATTTCTCTGGCGACACCGACGCCGCACCGCCGATGGAAGTTCAGCGGCTCGTCGACTACTGCCGAAGGATGAACAAACAGCTAGTCATTGGCTGTAAAGCCAACGCCCATCACACTATCTGGGGCAGTAGTGACGTCAACAAAAATTGGCGGGTTACCGATGAGGTCACTCTTTCAGATCACCAGCACATCAGATTTGATCTCCCAGGCTAAGCGAAACTCCATTCCAATTCTATTAACCCAAAGAAAACAAATTGGGACTTGTAAAAAGCCTTAATGGCTTCGAAAGTTGATCAACTTGCTGCCAGCGTTAACTCCACGACAGAGATAGAACTGGCGTCAAGACAACTTCAAGATGGGCTCTTAACCTGCTACCATGATAGTGCGGCCCTAAGACTCCATCAGGTGAAACGTGAGGTTCCCTGGTGGAGCGAAGGCCTGGCAAATCAAAGGAAGGAGGTCAGACGGCTCTTCAATAGGACCAAGTCAAATAGAGACTCGTGGGACACATACAGATGTGCGCTCATTGAGTATAATAACAACATTAGACGTGCAAAACGCGATTACTGGCGCACATACTGCGAAAGTTGACAGTCACTTCCAGCAGCAAAAGGTTTGGCTAGAGGGTCATCTAATGGTGTGGTAAATTGTGGAGAGAAAAACATGTCTTTCCTTAAGATAGGCGTCGCTTAAAAATTTAGTGTTATAAGGTGTAGCTAAAAACATCACAGGTTGGACGAGAGCACGGTTACAAAATATTTAAGCCACCGTTCCCATATTAATATTTGGAGTATTTTAGTCTTGTTTATGTTGTTGGCGTTTAGTTTTGTTGATGTTTTCGTGATGTGCAGACTCTGTGGTTTCGTGATTGTCCGTGACGGCGGGCAGGGGTGAATATAGATGAATACCGGCTGGCTGGCGCTGTCCCTTTGAGACAAACCTGCAAATGACAGGCCTGCTTCAAACTACAACCACTCGCTGTTAGCTACATATGCTGATGACAGAGTGATTCCTCCCAAGTGAATTTCACAAAACGGAGAGGTCCGGTTTAATTCTGGATGGTGATAAATACCTAGGAGGTACTCTTGACAATACACTATTATTAAAAGAACCCTTTCGGCAAAGAAAGAAAATTTATTCTGAATAATGAACCCTTCATCCAGCTTTAATTTAGATGTCTTTCGATTTAGGCCAGCAACTGCTTTTATTTGCTTTATGCAAAATAAATTTTAAAAATAAAGAGAATCATAAAAAACGACATTTAATAAAATAAAGTAGCAGTAAACAGTTAAAGTGAAAAGAGTATTGCGTTATCGGTTGTGCCGAACTAAACATATAAATATATAATCGCTAAATTGCTGTGTCTACCATTCTAAAATTCATATACTATGAATATTTATGGAAATTTATATTCGTATGTCCTTAATATTATTCATTATATCAACTTATTAGCGGCTATAGAAAGCATCTATTATATTAATCAGAATACATTTCAATCTTATTATTTATTTCATTTTATAGTAGTCATCATTTTTTTGATATATATTTTTATTGTTCAGAATTATTTTACGAATGTTAGTGAATACATGACTATCATTATCTTAAGGTATGTACTATCGATACTTAAATATCGAACATGCAACCTTATTATTGTGAGTTAAAACATCTGTGTGAGAAAACAATAGCAAATGGAATATTTTATTTGACTCCTTTTGAAGCAGTTTTTTTATTTATAGGTAGTAAAAGTTAATATCTAAAATAATTATGTTATGCATGTATGAGCCTGTAATTATTTAACTTACTTGATGCCTTTTGAATCCCACACACCTAAGATATTGGTATAATTACGGTCGTTATGGGAAGTATTGAAAAGGCATGTATTTCCGGATTTCTTTGCCGCTTATGCTCGGAAATGCATCGGACTGTTATACACATTTATGGAGACCATGGTCAGCGTTTATGTCTTGTCGAAAAAATAAATGGCTACTTGCCTATAACTGTAAGTATATATGTATGAATATCTTGATGCTTTAAGTCTTAGTCAAAGGTCTTTTAGATATCTCCAACTGATCCATTGCCTAAAACCATCTGTAAAACTTGTTTATATCGAGTTGAACAACATTATACTCTTTTAATGAGACTTACACGTATGAGAGAAGAACGTAAACTTAAAATACTGGGCTATAAATCACAAAGGGAGGCGGTAAGATATTTATACTTTGATATAGTTTTTAGTTGTTTACTGGAGGTGCATTTTTTCTAATTCAAGGATAATTTTTCAATATCCAGTGTGGAATGTTCCGATGATGAAGAATCAACATCTGTAGGGAATAATGATACGCCTGGCTCAGCTAAACAATCCAGCTCCAATAAGTCTACAACTTCAATTAGAAATATTAGAAACATTAATTTAGATAACGCAGGGACAAGCAGTCTTCAGTCAACTGCGGCTGTTGCTCCTAGTGCTACAGAACATGACCCACAGGAACTTTATCCAACGTCTTAGAAGACTCAATTAAATTTATCTTTATTTAATCTAATCAAGCACCATTTTCATATGTACGTATTGATAAATTAATATATATATATATATATATATATATATATATATATATATATATATATATATATATATATACATATATGTTGTAAAAACTTAGTCTTGCTTTTTCATTATGTTCTTGCAGATGGAATTTTATTTTTAAATGTGTATATTTTAATCATCTGGACGAAGGGCTTTATCGACATAGATATATATTTTTGTGCGCATGTCAGTTTGTATGCCAACTATAATTTCCGCTTTGAACGAAGTGGAATGGATAGAAACTTTTGTTCGAAAGTTGAAATGAATTAAAGATATGCGATTTCATAGTCCTTAGATTTTGCCAAATACTATCAACATCGTAACGTACTGCCTTAGCAAAAATCTCCCTTAGCCTAAAAATTCGCTATATATGCGAAAAATATTTAGGGTTTGAAAAATTTCTAAACCAAAATTTTCTATAATAAAGATATTAGCTCTTCACCACTAAATAAACTTTGTGTTGCCATATCATAACGTTATCTTAAAAAAGTCACAGTCAAGATGTTTTTTTTAACGCTAAACCCAATAAAAATCGCAAAAAAAAAAAAAAAAAAAAAAAAAGACAAATCTAGGGACTATACCTCACGCAGAGTACATACACTTTTTTCATTAATAAAAAACTATTTTCATACTTTTTTTAGCATATCTTGGTGACTATAAGTGCTAGAGCCACCAAATTTAGTTCTGCATGTTAGGCATTAGACCTTTTATGACGACGATTTCGCCAGTACATCGATTTTTGCTGTCCTTTGTCCTTTTTTGATGATTGATCAGTGTTGGCAAATACTCTTTTAGGAACCGTTTCCAGAAGCACTCGATCAGTACTTGAGTTGCTCTCTATGTTCGCTTTTCTGAATGATTATGTCACTTGGGCGTAATCCAATTCCATCATCAGGAATTCATCATTTGACTCCAGCAAAAATGGCCGACTTTTGACCAAGTTTTCTGCTTCGTAAAACACTGTGCATAGAGTCTCATCATTTGGATTCGTGTTTACAGATAGAACGTTCTCCAATGTTCAATTGACGCATCCAATCAGTCGTTTCCAACAGCCTCCGAAATTTGGAGCATTTGCTGCGATAAAGTTCCAGCTTACTCCTTTGACAGCAAGTGTTGATTTTATATGTATATGTATATACAGCACAACTATCATTCGACGCACTGCCATAATCCTAATTACTCCTTTGACAGCAAGTATTGATTTTATATGTATAAAACCATCATTCGACGCACTGCCATAATGCATGAATCGGTGTCCAGCGCAGTGTTTTGGTATATCTGCACACCAGTGTGTTGGGTTGTTCGTGCAAATGGCGTTTCAGAAGCTTCGTTTATTCATGGTCACCATCTCAATAGCTGAGCACCAGTTACTCAGCTACTTTAACTACCGACGCAGATATTTTCTTGATGGGCAGTTGCTCGTCTACTGATTTAATTTTGCAGACACCAAATCCCTCCAAGCTGAACTGGCTTTAGAGCATATCCTGCAGGCGTTCGTCATTTATATGTCAGCATACAAAGTTTAGTCCCTCTACATTTGATTTAACCATGCATAACCCATAAAATTTTCGTCTTTGATATGATTGGGTCATTGGCTCCAGTGTTGATAATGGTTTGTGATTTGATTAATTTTCCATGATGTTGTCCAATCAGAAGCATAAGCTTAGTATTATAAAGCTTATGTAAATTTATCATTTTTGTGTACGGTTATTTTTCCTGTATTTTCTGGTAGTTGACTTGCTGAGTAGGAAGGTCTAGCTCCTTTATTAAGCGAACATTTTGTACGTCATATTTTTGGTTTCCGCCGCTAATTCATATGTTGCAGTTTCGGAATTTTGCTCATAGCGATACAATCCGCCTGTCCAACCGAAGCAGAATGGTTAATTTTTTCTCTGTAGTCCGACTTCTCGTGCTATACCCATGTCCAACATTGTGGTTGTGCTTCCTTCTTTCAGGAACGCTAGTATTTGTTTTGTTTTCCTTTGGGCTCGTACAAAGTTACAGACAACATTGTGAGGAGCACCTGTTGAGCAATGTCTTGTATGCATCCACTAAACTCCACTATTTTATGGTTCTGTGAACGTCTTTGGTGGTATCGTTCACAATGTTGCACTTTGCCCAAGCAGTACTTTTGTTTGCGAAGTCCTATTTCCTTTTGACATCAAATGAAGCCAATTTTACTTTCAATCGCCTCTGCATGCTGTTGTTTTTCTTCTTCGTCGTATTGGCAGCCATTAAATTTACGAAGACCACGCTTCACGAAGTAGTCTGTGACGAAATTCTAAAATATTGCGAAATAGACATCGCGCAAATTCTGCGACTTATAACTTTCTAAATTTTGTTTTGATTTCTCTGATAATTGCCACATGTTGAATTTTTGTAGTAGACTGTATTACTCGCGTTAAAGATCCGCTTCGAAGGACCAATTTATGTTGCAGCAATTTCCAAAATTAATACAAAACTTTATTTTAATTCGCTTCGCTTCGTTTCTTACAGCTTCGTTCTCGACCATCCAAATTCAGAGCTTGTCCTCTTGTATACTCATACTTGTCCTCATATATCGATACCCGAAAACTTTCAAACTTAACTTTTTTTTGATTCGTCTATCGTTCCTGGCGTTCCCTCTTCGAGAGACGCCCCAGCAACAGTCGCATCGCCGGCTGCTTGCCCCAACAACAAACCCGGAACCTGGCTCGGGTCCCTCCACTAGCTTGGCTGCTGGGCCTGCTAATGGTTCGACCTGTGATCAGGTTCCCGGTGCGGCAGCTTTGCGATCAAGTCAGGTCGTGGTCGCCTCATCTAGTAGAGGCGCTGGTCTCGCTAGGGGACTGGTCCGTGGCCGGACCTCGAGCGCAAGCAATCCGGGGCCGCAGCAGCACCGACTGGCAGCTCAAAGGCGCAAAGTACAATGAGGTACAGAGCGTCCAAGCTACAGAAGTGTGTTCGTGAGAACGACTCCCTACAAGGCAAAAGCGGTTGCCCTGTCCAATACTCCGCGACTGTGAAATGAGCACAATCGAGGTGCTTCAGGCGAACCTGCACCACGCTAGAGGAGCGTCGGCCACCTTGTGCAGGATTTTCGCCAAGGAAAAAATCCACCTGGCTCTCCTCCAGGAACCATGGCTGATTGGTGGCCAAGTCCGAGGATTAAGCTCCGACCCATGTAAGTTGTTATATGACCGATTGGGCGGAGCGCCTCGCGCAGCTATCCTTCTGGATAACAAACTTTATCTCCATGGACCTAGTTTCGTCAATCATTGAGGTGGCTACGGCAGAAGGAGCGAAGGAAATTGTAGTAGCGTCTGCATATTTCCCTGGCGACACCGACGCCGCACCGCCGATGGAAGTTCAGCGGCTCGTCGACTTCTGCCGAAGGATGAACAAGCAGCTAGTCATTGGCTGTAACGCTAACGCCCATCACACTATCTGGGGCAGTAGTGACGTCAACAAAAATTTGCGGGTTACCGATGAGGCCACTCTTTCAGATCAGCAGCACATTAGATTTGATCTCCCAGGCCAAGCGGAACTCCTTTCCAATTCTTTGAACCCAAAGAAAACAAATTGGGACTTGTACAAAGCCTTAGTGGCATCGAAAGTTGATCAACTTGCTGCCAGCTTTCAGTCCACGAGGGAGATAGAATTGGTGTCAAGACAACTTCAAGATGTGCTTTTAACCTCCTACCATGATAGTGCGGCCCTAAGACCCCATCATGCGAAACGTGATGTTCCCTGGTGGAGCGAAGGCATGGCAAATCAAAGAAGGGGGTCAGACGGCTCTTAAACAGGGCCAAATCAAATAGAGACTCATGGGACACATACAGTTGCGCGCTCACTGAGTATAATAAAAACATTAGACGCGCCAAACGCGATACCCGGCACACCTACTGCGAAAGAGTGGAGTCACTTCCAGAAGCAGCGAGACTGCAAAAGGTATTGTCCAGAGGGTCATCTAATGTTGTGGGGCTCCTAAAGAGAACATATGGTTCTTACACACAGCATCGACGGGGCCTTCGACAACACTGGCTATCAGTCAATAACCAGGGCGTTAGCATCTAGGGGGGTTTAATCATTCTCTATTACCTGGATAGAGAGAATGCTTATGCAAAGAGACATTAGATCTTCACTGGACGCCACCACTGTCCGCATCCGAGCGGTCAAAGGGTGTCCACAGGGCAGGGTTGGTGAAACTATCGGAGCTAGGCAACGATACCATAGGGTATGCAGATGACCTGGCAATAATAGTCTCCGGAAAGTTCGCCCTAACCATCACCGAATTGATGCAAACGGCACTCAACACGCTCCTAAGATGGTGCACAGATGTGTGTCTCAATATCAATCCCACAGAAGTCGATAATCGTTCCCTTCTCGAAACGGTACAACATCGATGTCGGTCAGTTCTACATCGGTGAGACACCGTCGAGCTCTCCAGTGAGGTCAAATATCTCGGTGTTAATCTGGATAAGAGACTTAACTGGAACTCGCACTTAGCAAAACGTTGACCAAAGGTACTCATGCCATGTGGGCATGTCGTCGGCTCTTCGGTAAAACTTGAGGTTAAGACTCCAAAGACTCCAGGTTATGCCTGTTGTCACTTACGCTGCCCTCGACTGGTGGCCAAAGGTCCAGCAGGCCACCGCCATACAAGAATGCAGAAAACTTCAGAGGCCCGAATGCCAATCCCTTACGGGTTTCATGCATTCATGTTCTACTGTTGTACTGGAGTCAGTCCTAGGACGGAATTCACTGCATTTGCACATAAAGAAGGTAACTTCTTTGAGCCTTCTGAGGATTAAACTCACAAATGGGGTGCCAGCAGCAGACATAGGTCATGCTAGTCTAGTAAAAACTATTCCTGGCTTAGGGATCTGCGACAGAACGGATCTTTAGACCACGGAACTCTTCTTCGGGGCGAAATTTGGGACTCTTATTCCAGACCATAGGGAATGGGATGATGGCAACCCGGGCAATGATCGCATGAGCTTGCAGTGGTTCACAGACGGATCAAAAACTAATCAAGGGATTGGTGCGGGGATCACCGGGGACCAGTGGCCCAGTGATTTTCAATCTGAGATCCACGCCATTTGAGTCCTGCTCCAGACATATCCTTGACAAAGGGATTAGAGGAGCCACCAGCCATTCAAGCTCTTTCCTTATGGAGGATTACCTCGAGACTGGTTGCGGATTGCTGGAATTGTCCCCAGCACCTCTCACGTCGAAACCGGGTCACACTTTGTTGGGTCCCGGGCATTCCGGAATTTCCGGCAACGAAGTTGCGAACGGGCTAGCTAGGGCTGGTTCTCTCTGCAAAGAGGATGACGAGACAACAAAGCACATTTTATGTGATTGTCCAGCTCTGAGGGAGGCAGAGCGTCTCTTATCCCCATAGGGAGCCCCTTGGCACAATTGGACGCTGTGCCACTAAAATCTCTGTTGTGAGACTCCCTTACAAATAATAATAATAATATGTATGTATGTATGTACATATACAAATATGCCTGTGTGCGAAATATGTGTGTAATACATACATATCAACGCATTCTAAGTTCGAATAACAAATGTGCGTTATATATATCACACATTATTTTTATAATTTTACTTCAATTTAACCATATTTCATTATGAATTACACACAAAATAATTTTTATTTAACTATAACTCAAAAGGAGAAACAATTCAAACGAACTTATCGGTATGATGAACAAAATGAAACTCAACTAGATGGTAGACTGTTGACGAAGATGAAACCTTTTACTGCGTTGTTTTCAATTGGGGGTTCTCAAGACTTAGGGTCTTGTGAGACAGTATTGGTTTGATCTGCGTCTACTGTTTTTGGTGCTGGTGACAATAGCAACTGTGGCGTTTTTTATTGCAAGAGGATGTTTTTATTATGTAACTCATGAGAAGTGCCTAAATTGCTATTGTCACCATGTTTGAAATCGAATGTTGTTTACAATTGATCTTATGAGTACTTAAATTAGAATATGTGTAGGTATGTGGGTGTACATATGTTAATATATATATATATATATATATGCTGTATTGACTACAGGAAATTAGATAAATAATGTTTAATATTTTTTAGATGAAACTAG
Source organism: Drosophila colorata (assembly GCA_035041545.1). Lineage (NCBI taxonomy): Eukaryota > Metazoa > Arthropoda > Insecta > Diptera > Drosophilidae > Drosophila > Drosophila colorata. The sequence continues at coordinate 1,132,935 of JAWNLD010000680.1, read as the reverse complement.
AACTAATTTACATAAAAAATATATACATATTTTTGAATATTATTTACTTCATTTTAATTAGTTTATTATAATCAAAAATACGTACATGCAATAAGCATACATAAGCAGGCCAAGCGTTTTTATTCACTGTACACATTGTACTGAACACTTAACAGCAGGCAAGCAATAATTTGTGTAAACCAGCAATTATAAATGAGTTCGCCATTCTCTAATACAGAGCCATCTACAGTATTCACTCACATTCACTTAACAGAGTACAGCAAAACGTGCATGTAGTTTTATGGTGAATGTCTCATATGCCGTTTTGGATGCATTCATGCAGCTCTCTAATTAGTACTGTAATAATTCGCGGTAAAAAGTTTCTTCATGATTTGACACTGAAGAGGCTTGATTGGGATGCACCACTTAATATGAAAAACCTGTTAATACCAAAATCGAAGGTAGCGCCCATGAAGATACAATCATAAGCGGAACTCTGTGGCTCATAAAAATGAGTAAAACTCAGCCGAGTATGGCGAAAAATTGAAACAAAATTAGCAGGTTATGTTGCGTTTATCTATTTTTGGAGCGATTCCAAAATTGTTTAATAGTGGTTTCAGATGCATTCTTTGAAACGGCAACGCTTTGTTGCCAAAAGAGAAGCCGAATTGCAAGAACACTCAAATGTAATTTGGAGACTTGTTCATCATATCTTCGAATTGTTCAGTTAGTGTCAAGCCTGATTCATCTCTAGCAGCAATACTACTGTTCCCATATCAGCGGAAACCCAATCGTTTAGTAAAAAAAACCGGACACTTAGGCCAAAGAAATATTAGCATTATAGAGAAACCCACCCCACGACCTAGCCTATTTATCAGACGGTACTACCACAACATTGCTTTACAAAACTTTACGTAGAATACTTACACCGTAGCAATCTTCACGCTGTGCCCAGAATCTTGCTCTTCTTGTTGCGTGAAAGGATCTGAGTAATCAATAATCCTTAATACGCAAGTTTGTTTGAAATGATGGACAACCTACAACGATACTAATTTTGTTGGTGCAGACACAAAATGAGCAGAGTTTACAAGTCAAATGTCCAACGATTCACCCATTGATACAATCAAATTGTACAGCTTATTTAAAAGTTTTAAATTTTGTTTTATCCCACATAGATCACCACATTTTTGGGAGCCTCAAGGAGGAATCTGTGAACGCTGCGAAAATGCTGGTGCTTAAGAATATTACTAACGCTTACTTAACATATGAGGAGCTGCATCCAATTTTCTTAGACGATCGCATCGACCTCTGATGATCCAAATGCTGCAATGGCACCCACTGGATGGCAGCATGAGGCGTACGTTAAACAGTAGTTTTGGCAGACAGACGTGCAAACACAGCAACGGACCAAGTGGAAGGAAGAAATGCAGAACCTTGGATTGTTCTTGAAGGTTTGAGGACATCTAACGTACCCAAAATCCTTTTACCCAAAAAAAAAAAAACCAACTTTACACTCATCTGTCAATAAAATATTCCTCCATTTCATTGGGCTGGTCAGCTTAGATGTTTATTTGCAAACTTCATGTGCTTGGCAATATGTTTCGCATTTAAAAGAGGGACCTTTCTTGAGCTGCAGGCTTTTGAATTATGTTGTTTTATGCATATGGGAACTGTTTTCATTGTCGCCGTTATGTTAAGCTCTTTGTTTAGCTCAGTAGCAGCCTTGAAAGGATTGTGCTCGCGAGGATCAATCTTTTGACGTAAAGCTGGGTCAGGGCTCGTTTTCTTTCACGAGTTTCAGCGTTTTCTTTATACTTTATGTCGTTATGTATCATTTTATTTGAAAATACAACCAATCGCCTAACTTTTCTTTCAGATTTTTTATCCAATATACATTTTTTTTCATTATTTCGCGCTTTTCCGCATTGCACTGTTTTCCAAGACCCATTGCGTTGATGATTTTGGATTTATTTAAAATCAAACTCAAAACTCTTAAATAAGTACTTTTTGTCTAAGTAACTCTGCGAATCATAACGGTTTCTATAAAGAAAGTGTAAGTGGTGATATTATTTTTCGCTCACTTTTTTTTACTTTTTTCCATGCAAAATTGCAAAAAAATAAAAATCGATAAGCATTACAAACGCAGTATTATTTTTCAATTTTTGAAAATACCGCACCACTAAATGCTATTTATTTTATTAACAAGAAAAAATGTCATAGTGGTGATATTATTTTGTTCGCCACTGTATATGATCATTTAGTGGAACCCGTCGCCATTCTATAACATAAACTCTCCCCAAGCTAAAAAAAAGTAAATTATAATTTTAAACAAGAGGCCTCTAGTCCAGAGTGCCCGGCTAGGAGATACCCTGAACCCAGTTGCGGGCTGTCGTTACATAAATTTCAACCCCCTTGCATTCATACATACATACACGAAATCACACATAAACCACGCACGAACACAAGACCATGTTGCAAGTTGCGCACTTTATTTTTCGGGTGCTCTTTGCCCCACTATGGAAAATTATTTCTTGAATAACTTTAAACTAACTAAACTAATCGATTGATCTTGAGATTTTTAAGACTTAAAAAGAGCATTCAAACGTATGTACAGATCAAACCACCACCTTGAATTGGGATTTTTTTTTTAAATTTGGGGCGAATAGGAGGAGTTATTCTGCAATTTAATTATTGCTGATCTGTGTATGCTTTTCGAGAACATGCAGAACTAAATTTGGTGGCTCTAGCTCTTATAGTCACCAAGATATGCTAAAAAAAAGTATGAAAATAGTTTTTTATTAATGAAACAGAGAAAGATATCGAAAAAAAAGTGTATGTACTCTGCGTGAGGTATAGTCCCTAGATTTAAGTCTTTTTTTTTTTTTTTTTTTAGCGATTTTTATTGGGTTTAGCGTTAAAAAAAAACATCTTGACTGTGACTTTTTTAAGATAACGTTATGATATGGCAACACAAAGTTTATTTAGTGGTGAAGAGTTAATATCTTTATTATAGAAAATTTTGGTTTAGAAATTTTCAAACCCTAAATATTTTTCACATATATAGCGAATTTTTAGGCTAAGGGAGATTTTTGCTAAGGCAGTACGATACGATGTTGATAGTATTTGGCAAAATCTAAGGACTATGAAATCGCATATCTTTAATTCATTTCAACTTTCGAACAAAAGTTTCTTTCCATTCCACTTCGTTCAAAGCGGAAATTATAGTTGGCATACAAACTGACATGCGCACAAAAATATATATCTATGTCGATAAAGCCCTTCGTCCAGATGATTAAAATATACACATTTAAAAATAAAATTCCATCTGCAAGAACATAATGAAAAAGCAAGACTAAGTTTTTACAACATATATGTATATATATATATATATATATATGTATATATATGTATATATATACGTATTTTACGAATACGAATTTTATATATATATATATATATATATATATATATATATGTGGGTTGGTATTTCAAGGAACATGCCATTTCCCATTTTCGAATCAATATCAGCAGCAACAAGATCCCTAGACAACAACCAGCAAAGATAGTAGCAACATTTGAGGCGAAGGCGAATTCGCATGTCTGCAAATCCGCCAAAGTGAGAGACGACGACAAACAGGGGAGAAAGACGAGAAGCGTGCAGAAGACGACGAACGGGGAGTTGCAGTTCGGCCTTTGACGAAAGAGGTTGTGAGAGCTGTTTCCCAAACGAGATCTTAAGATAAAATCATTTGTAACTTGAAACATTACAATAATTATTTGTTACACATATTAACTTTAATAAAATCCCACATATTTTGGAGGCTCATCCGGGAGAACGACGAAAAGTTTAACAAATTAATTTTGTAGGCAAACAACCAAGTGTCAAGCTGCAAAATTTTTCTAAAGCTGAAGAAGAAGAAAAAACTTAAAGTGAAATAAAACGACGTAAAGAAGTGTGAAATGATGAAAAAGTGAGATATACATAAGAAATTTTTTTTCAACTTTCAAGCAAAATGGCAAATTTAAACGATTTAATTCCAAAAAACTTACGAGCAGCGACAAAGGCGAATATTTGTGCTTTACACAAGTACATATTTGAGGCTGAAGGAGATAGAAAGAATAGAAGCCGTCTGCGTGAATTCAGTGGCTTTAAATATGATGAAAACGACGCAAAATACTTAGCAAAAAACGTGTACATACAGGAAAAGTTATCTGACCGTGACCTTGTATCGATTTGCGCAGTGTTAGGAATTAGTCACAATGTTCAGAATATACCGTTACATATTTTTCGAAATTTGCTCGCCGGCCAACTGCTGCGGCACAGCAATAATGAAGACGAAGAGGACGAGGAAAGCAGTGACGAAGAGAGTGAAGACTTTGAGAATAGCGCGCATGAGGTTGTCGATGATGCGCAATACAGAGATGAAGAAGACAATGCTCAAGAAGTAGCAGCGATCGAAAACGTACGTGCACAAGCAGAACGAAACACAAAGCGAGACGACGATTGCCGACGAAACTTTAACGAATTACACACACAACGCTTTGCTATGAGTTTTCGCGACATAGAAGACTCGATTAGAGTTTTTGACGGCCGTGACGAAATTGCTGTAGAAGTATGGGTGACCGAATTTGAAGAACAAGCTATGCTTATGGGCTGGAGTGATTTACAAACACTCATTTTTGCAAAGAAATCACTGAAAGGCATTGCGAAATTATTTGTGTTGAGTGAAAAGCATCTAAATTCATGGGCTGCGTTGAAGAGTGCATTGTTGAGCGAATTTAAGTCAGTAGTGCACAGTAAGCAAATACACACGCAGTTAAGTGAGAGCAAGCGTCGTAATAGTGAAAGTATTTACGAATATTTTTATCGCATGAGAGACATTGCATCCCACGGAAAAGTGGAAGACGACGCACTGATGCAATATGTGATCGATGGTATTGACGAACTCTCAATAAGCAAATCAATTTTGTATGGTGCAAAAAACATGAAAGATTTTAAAAACAAATTACAAGACTATGAAAAATTGAGTGGAAAAATCAAAAAGAATGAGAAAATTGGGAAAGAGAAAAGAATGCAAATAACGCACAGTGGTATGCAAAGTGGCAAAAAAGAGATCAATTGTTTCAACTGTGGAGAAAAGGGGCATTTAGCAAACAACTGCACAAACAAGGACAAAGGAAGAAAATGTTTTAAATGTAACCAATATGGACATATATCTAAATTTTGTAAAGAAAAACTTGAAAGTCAAAAGGAAGAAAAATCAAACGTGCGTGTTATGAAAAACAAAAATGAGTTAACATCCAAACAAATTCATTTCAAAAATAAGAAGTGATTAGCATTGTTTGATACAGGCAGCAAATTTAACATATTACGCGATGATGTGTATAAAAAATTATTCTTACCAAAGTTAAAAGACTGTAACGTATGTTTAATTGGTTTTGGTAACAATCGTGACGCAAATAAAATTAAACCGATTGGGCAGTTTGATCATACTGTGTGTATTGATGAAAATGATTATGTGTTGACTTTCTACGTGGTTTCGCGAAGCTGTATGGACGTAAAGCTAATAATTGGAGAACAACTTTGTTTATATGCGGAAATATCGTTTAATCGCAACGGTGTTAGCGTACGTAAGACGAGTGAAGAAAACAGTAGTGACGAAACAAACATATTAAAAATCGAGGAAATTCGCGAGAATGATCAAATTGATATAAACAGTGCGGTTAGTGATTCTACTAAAAACAAGGTGATCGAAATAGTTCAAACCTATAAGCCGGAAAAATGTAAAACAACAAACATTGAAATGAAAATAATTTTAAAAGATGACATTCCAATTTTTTCGGCCACGACGAGTTGTATTTGCAGAGGCTCAAATTATTGAAGCACAGGTTGACGAATGGCTACAAAATGATGTAATTAAAGAGTCAGAGTCGGAATTTACGAGTCCAGTGGTGCTTGTCAAAAGGGCTGATGGCACACCTCGACTTTGTATCGATTATAGGCGGATTAACAAGGTAATCATAAAAGACCATTTTCCGCTGCCCCTAATAGATGACCAACTCGATCGCTTGCAAGACGCTTTGATATTTAGCACGATCGACTTGAAGAATGGTTTTTTCCATGTACCAGTAGCGGAATGCAGTAAGAAGTACACCTCATTTGTTACGCAGAGCGGGCAGTATCAGTTTCGAAAGGTGCCATTTGGCTTGTCAAATTCACCTGGAGTGTTCCAAAGACACATCAATGCTATTTTCAGGCCACTTCTCGTAGAGGTATTGCGTTGCCGTACGTAGACGACGTCATCATACCGGCGAAAGATGAAAAAGAAGCACTCGAAAATCTGTTAGAAGTTATGAACACGTGTAAAGAGTACGGACTTGAGCTGAATTTAATAAAATGTCATTTTCTGCAAACCCGAATACAATTTTTAGGTCATATAATAGAATATAAAAAGTTGTACCCGACACCGCAAAAAATAGAAGCTGTTTCAAAATTTAAGACGCCGCAGACACTTAAACAGCTTGAAAGTTTTCTAGGTCTTACAGGATATTTCAGAAAATTTATTTACAACTATGCCATTATTTCAAAGCCATTAACAGACTTGACAAAGAGTAACACGAAATTTATAATAGGTCCAAACGAAGAAAGCTCTATTGAAATTCTAAAGAAATGTTTGACCTCAAATCCCGTGTTAGCTATATACAACCAGAAGTACGAAACAGAAGTCCACACTGATGCATCGATAGACGATTTTGGAGCTGTACTTATGCAAAGATCTCCAGATGACGGACAATTGCACCCGGTATATTTTATGAGTAAAAAGACGACAGAGGCTCAGCGTAAATATACAAGCTATGAACTCGAAATACTAGCCGTCATAGAAGCGTTAAACAAATTCAGAGTTTACCTTTTAGGCATCCCGTTTAAGTTGATCACAGACTGCAACGCATTTACAAAGACACTAGAAAAGCAGAATCTGTGCACAAGGGTTGCTAGGTGGGTATTATTCCTACAAGAATTTCATTACGAAGTGGAACACCGTTCAGGTTCACGTATGAAACATGTAGATGCTCTTTCGCGATATCCCATCATGTTGATTAATGATGAAAGCATTTTGACGAGCATAGGGCATGCAGAAAAACAAGATGACCACCTGAAAGCAATAATAAAAATCATCGACGAACAAATGAATAACTATGAAAACTATTTCATGAAAGCAGGTATTCTTTATAAATTAGTGGACGACACTGAACTTATAGCAGTTCCAAGGGACATGCAAAAACAAATTATCAGCAAAGCTCACGATAGAGGCCATTTTGCCATTAAAAAGACAAAAGACTTGATTTGCAAAGAGTATTTTATACCCAACATTGACGAAAAAATTAAGAAGTACATTGACTGCTGTATACCCTGTATTCTTATAAATCGCAAGCGAGGTAAACAAGAGGGTTTATTGCATCCGTTGCAAAAGGAAGATGTACCATTGCAGACGTATCACATAGACTTTTTAGGGCCACTCGAGTCAACACACAAAGATTATAAATACCTACTAGCTGTTGTTGATGCCTTTACAAAGTTTTGTTGGCTATACCCGACAAAATCAACTAGAGCCAATGAAGTAATTGCGAAGTTCGCTGTCAGAGTGCTATATTTGGAAATCCAGCTTATATAATTTCTGACAGAGGTTCAGCATTTACGGCACAAGATTTTTTGAAATACTGCGACGACGAAAGCATAAAACCGATCAAGACGACAACTGGACTACCGCGAGTTAACGGACAAGTAGAACGACTTAATGCAGTGATTATATCTGTACTGTCGAAACTTAGCATTCAAGACCCAACGAAGTGGTATAAGCATGTAGAACGAGTACAAAGAGCTATAAACTCCACATATACCAGAAGTATTGATACCACACCGTTCGAACTTTTAATTGGAGTCAAGATGCGCACCAAAGATGACCAGCAGCTGCATGAAATGATAAGAAAGGAGTCCACAATTGCATTTAACGATGTCCGAAATGAGCTACGAGTTAAAGCGAAAGCTCCAATTTTAAAATTACAAGCCGAAAACAAAAAGACGTACAATTTAAGGCGCAAACCAGCAAGAAAATACAACGTTGACGATTTAGTTGCCATAAAGCGAACACAATTTGGCGGTGGGCTCAAACTAAAGCCAAAGTTTTTGGGACCATACCAGATTGTTAAAGTTAAACAAAATAATGCCTATTATGTCAAAAAAGTTGGTAGCTTCGAAGGCCCAAAGAACTCTTCGACATGTGCAGAGTATCTTAAGCCATGGTCGACCCTTGACGACGACGATGACGACGACGATGTATTCGAGGCGAATACATAAGCAGGATGGCCGAATGTGGGTTGGTATTTCAAGGAACATGCCATTTCCCATTTTCGAGTCAATATCAGCAGCAACAAGATCCCTAGACAACAACCAGCAAAGATAGTAGCAACATTTGAGGCGAAGGCGAATTCGCATGTCTGCAAATCCGCCAAAGTGAGAGACGACGACAAACAGGGGAGAAAGCCGAGAAGCGTGCAGAAGACGACGAACGGGGAGTTCCAGTTCGGCCTTTGACGAAAGAGGTTGTGTGAGCTGTTTCCCAAACGAGATCTTAAGATAAAATCATTTGTAACTTGAAACATTACAATAATTATTTGTTACACATATTAACTTCAATAAAATCCCACATATATATATACATATATGTTGTATAAACTTAGTCTTGCTTTTTCATTATGTTCTTGCAGATGGAATTTTATTTTTAAATGTGTATATTTCAAATGGACGAAGGGCTTTATCGACATAGATATATCTTTTTGTGCGCATGTCAGTTTGTATGCCAACTATAATTTCCGCTTTGAACGAAGTGGAATGGAAAGAAACTTTTGTTCGAAAGTTGAAATGAATTAAAGATATGCGATTTCATAGTCCTTAGATTTTGCCAAATACTATCAACATCGTATCGTACTGCCTTAGCAAAAATCTCCCTTAGCCTAAAAATTCGCTATATATGCGAAAAATATTTAGGGTTTGAAAAATTTCTAAACCAAAATTTTCTATAATAAAGATATTAACTCTTCACCACTAAATAAACTTTGTGTTGCCATATCATAACGTTATCTTAAAAAAGTCACAGTCAAGATGTTTTTTTTTAACGCTAAACCCAATAAAAATCGCTAAAAAAAAAAAAAAAAAAAGACTTAAATCTAGGGACTATACCTCACGCAGAGTACATACACTTTTTTTTCGATATCTTTCTCTGTTTCATTAATAAAAAACTATTTTCATACTTTTTTTTAGCATATCTTGGTGACTATAAGAGCTAGAGCCACCAAATTTAGTTCTGCATGTTCTCGAAAAGCATACACAGATCAGCAATAATTAAATTGCAGAATAACTCCTCCTATTTCGCCCCAAATTTAAAAAAAACAATCCCAATTCAAGGTGGTGGTTTGATCTGTACATACATTTGAATGCTCTTTTTAAGTCTTAAAAATCTCAAGATCAATCGATTAGTTTATTTTCAAAAATTGAAAAATAATACTGCGTTTGTAATGCTTATCGATTTTTATTTTTTTGCAATTTTGCATGGAAAAAAGTAAAAAAAAAAAATGAGCGAAAAATAATATCACCACTTACACTTTCTTTATAGAAACCGTTATGATTCGCAGAGTTACTTAGACAAAAAGCACTTATTTAAGAGTTTTGAGTTTGATTTTAAATAAATCCAAAATCATCAACGCAATGGGTCTTGGAAAACAGTGCAATGCGGAAAAGCGCGAAATAATGAAAAAAAATGTATATTGGATAAAAAATCTGAAAGAAAAGTTAGGCGATTGGTTGTATTTTCAAATAAAATGATACATAACGACATAAAGTATAAAGAAAACGCTGAAACTCGTGAAAGAAAACGAGCCCTGACCCAGCTTTACGTCAAAAGATTGATCCTCGCGAGCACAATCCTTTCAAGGCTGCTACTGAGCTAAACAAAGAGCTTAACATAACGGCGACAATGAAAACAGTTCCCATATGTATAAAACAACATAATTCAAAAGCCTGCAGCTCAAGAAAGGTCCCTCTTTTAAATGCGAAACATATTGCCAAGCACATGAAGTTTGCAAATAAACATCTAAGCTGACCAGCCCAATGAAATGGAGGAATATTTTATTGACAGATGAGTGTAAAGTTGGTTTTTTTTTGCACGTCTGTCTGCCAAAACTACTGTTTAACGTACGTCTCATGCTGCCATCCAGTGGGTGCCATTGCAGCATTTGGATCATCACAGGCCGATGCGATCGTCTAAGAAAATTGGATGCAGCTCCTCATATGTTAAGTAAGCGTTAGTAATATTCTTAAGCACCAGCATTTTCGCAGCGTTCACAGATTCCTCCTTGAGGCCCCCAAAAATGTGGTGATCTATGTGGGATAAAACAAAATTTAAAACTTTTAAATAAGCTGTACAATTTGATTGTATCAATGGGTGAATCGTTGGACATTTGACTTGTAAACTCTGCTCATTTTGTGTCTGCACCAACAAAATTAGTATCGTTGTAGGTTGTCCATCATTTCAAACAACCTTGCGTATTAAGGATTATTGATTACTCAGATCCTTTCACGCAACAAGGAGAGCAAGATTCTGGGCACAGCGTGAAGATTGCTAAATTGCAGAATAACTCCTCCTATTCGCCCCAAATTTAAAAAAAACAATCCCAATTCAAGGTGGTGGTTTGATCTGTACATACATTTGAATGCTCTTTTTAAGTCTTAAAAATCTCAAGATCAATCGATTAGTTTATTTTCAAAAATTGAAAAATAATACTGCGTTTGTAATGCTTATCGATTTTTATTTTTTTGCAATTTTGCATGGAAAAAAGTAAAAAAAAAAAATGAGCGAAAAATAATATCACCACTTACACTTTCTTTATAGAAACCGTTATGATTCGCAGAGTTACTTAGACAAAAAGCACTTATTTAAGAGTTTTGAGTTTGATTTTAAATAAATCCAAAATCATCAACGCAATGGGTCTTGGAAAACAGTGCAATGCGGAAAAGCGCGAAATAATGAAAAAAAATGTATATTGGATAAAAAATCTGAAAGAAAAGTTAGGCGATTGGTTGTATTTTCAAATAAAATGATACATAACGACATAAAGTATAAAGAAAACGCTGAAACTCGTGAAAGAAAACGAGCCCTGACCCAGCTTTACGTCAAAAGATTGATCCTCGCGAGCACAATCCTTTCAAGGCTGCTACTGAGCTAAACAAAGAGCTTAACATAACGGCGACAATGAAAACAGTTCCCATATGTATAAAACAACATAATTCAAAAGCCTGCAGCTCAAGAAAGGTCCCTCTTTTAAATGCGAAACATATTGCCAAGCACATGAAGTTTGCAAATAAACATCTAAGCTGACCAGCCCAATGAAATGGAGGAATATTTTATTGACAGATGAGTGTAAAGTTGGTTTTTTTTTGCACGTCTGTCTGCCAAAACTACTGTTTAACGTACGTCTCATGCTGCCATCCAGTGGGTGCCATTGCAGCATTTGGATCATCACAGGTCGATGCGATCGTCTAAGAAAATTGGATGCAGCTCCTCATATGTTAAGTAAGCGTTAGTAATATTCTTAAGCACCAGCATTTTCGCAGCGTTCACAGATTCCTCCTTGAGGCCCCCAAAAATGTGGTGATCTATGTGGGATAAAACAAAATTTAAAACTTTTAAATAAGCTGTACAATTTGATTGTATCAATGGGTGAATCGTTGGACATTTGACTTGTAAACTCTGCTCATTTTGTGTCTGCACCAACAAAATTAGTATCGTTGTAGGTTGTCCATCATTTCAAACAACCTTGCGTATTAAGGATTATTGATTACTCAGATCCTTTCACGCAACAAGGAGAGCAAGATTCTGGGCACAGCGTGAAGATTGCTACGGTGTAAGTATTCTACGTAAAGTTTTGTAAAGCAATGTTGTGGTAGTACCGTCTGATAAATAGGCTAGGTCGTGGGGTGGGTTTCTCTATAATGCTAATATTTCTTTGGCCTAAGTGTCCGGTTTTTTTACTAAACGATTGGGTTTCCGCTGATATGGGAACAGTAGTATTGCTGCTAGAGATGAATCAGGCTTGACACTAACTGAACAATTCGAAGATATGATGAACAAGTCTTACATTTGAGTGTTCTTGCAATTCGGCTTCTCTTTTGGCAACAAAGCGTTGCCGTTTCAAAGAATGCATCTGAAACCACTATTAAACAATTTTGGAATCGCTCCAAAAATAGATAAACGCAACATAACCTGCTAATTTTGTTTCAATTTTTCGCCATACTCGGCTGAGTTTTACTCATTTTTATGAGCCACAGAGTTCCGCTTATGATTGTATCTTCATGGGCGCTACCTTCGATTTTGGTATTAACAGGTTTTTCATATTAAGTGGTGCATCCCAATCAAGCCTCTTCAGTGTCAAATCATGAAGAAAATTTTTACCGCGAATTATTACAGTACTAATTAGAGAGCTGCATGAATGCATCCAAAACGGCATATGAGACATTCACCATAAAACTACATGCACGTTTTGCTGTACTCTGTTAAGTGAATGTGAGTGAATACTGTAGATGGCTCTGTATTAGAGAATGGCGAACTCATTTATAATTGCTGGTTTACACAAATTATTGCTTGCCTGCTGTTAAGTGTTCAGTACAATGTGTACAGTGAATAAAAACGCTTGGACTGCTTATGTATGCTTATTGCATGTACGTATTTTTGATTATAATAAACTAATTAAAATGAAGTAAATAATATTCAAAAATATGTATATATTTTTTATGTAAATTAGTTCTAGTTTCATCTAAAAAATATTAAACATTATTTATCTAATTTCCTGTAGTCAATACAGCATATATATATATATATATATTAACATATGTACACCCACATACCTACACATATTCTAATTTAAGTACTCATAAGATCAATTGTAAACAACATTCGATTTCAAACATGGTGACAATAGCAATTTAGGCACTTCTCATGAGTTACATAATAAAAACATCCTCTTGCAATAAAAAACGCCACAGTTGCTATTGTCACCAGCACCAAAAACAGTAGACGCAGATCAAACCAATACTGTCTCACAAGACCCTAAGTCTTGAGAACCCCCAATTGAAAACAACGCAGTAAAAGGTTTCATCTTCGTCAACAGTCTACCATCTAGTTGAGTTTCATTTTGTTCATCATACCGATAAGTTCGTTTGAATTGTTTCTCCTTTTGAGTTATAGTTAAATAAAAATTATTTTGTGTGTAATTCATAATGAAATATGGTTAAATTGAAGTAAAATTATAAAAATAATGTGTGATATATATAACGCACATTTGTTATTCGAACTTAGAATGCGTTGATATGTATGTATTACACACATATTTCGCACACAGGCATATTTGTATATGTACATACATACATACATATTATTATTATTATTTGTAAGGGAGTCTCACAACAGAGATTTTAGTGGCACAGCGTCCAATTGTGCCAAGGGGCTCCCTATGGGGATAAGAGACGCTCTGCCTCCCTCAGAGCTGGACAATTACATAAAATGTGCTTTGTTGTCTCGTCATCCTCTTTGCAGAGAGAACCAGCCCTAGCTAGCCCGTTCGCAACTTCGTTGCCGGAAATTCCGGAATGCCCGGGACCCAACAAAGTGTGACCCGGTTTCGACGTGAGAGGTGCTGGGGACAATTCCAGCAATCCGCAACCAGTCTCGAGGTAATCCTCCATAAGGAAAGAGCTTGAATGGCTGGTGGCTCCTCTAATCCCTTTGTCAAGGATATGTCTGGAGCAGGACTCAAATGGCGTGGATCTCAGATTGAAAATCACTGGGCCACTGGTCCTGTGATCCCCGCACCAATCCCTTGATTAGTTTTTGATCCGTCTGTGAACCACTGCAAGCTCATGCGATCATTGCCCGGGTTGCCACCATCCCATTCCCTATGGTCTGGAATAAGAGTCCCAAATTTCGCCCCGAAGAAGAGTTCCGTGATCTAAAGATCCGTTCTGTCGCAGATCCCTAAGCCAGGAATAGTTTTTACTAGACTAGCATGACCTATGTCTGCTGCTGGCACCCCATTTGTGAGTTTAATCCTCAGAAGGCTCAAAGAAGTTACCTTCTTTATGTGCAAATGCAGTGAATTCCGTCCTAGGACTGACTCCAGTACAACAGTAGAACATGAATGCATGAAACCCGTAAGGGATTGGCATTCGGGCCTCTGAAGTTTTCTGCATTCTTGTATGGCGGTGGCCTGCTGGACCTTTGGCCACCAGTCGAGGGCAGCGTAAGTGACAACAGGCATAACCTGGAGTCTTTGGAGTCTTAACCTCAAGTTTTACCGAAGAGCCGACGACATGCCCACATGGCATGAGTACCTTTGGTCAACGTTTTGCTAAGTGCGAGTTCCAGTTAAGTCTCTTATCCAGATTAACACCGAGATATTTGACCTCACTGGAGAGCTCGACGGTGTCTCACCGATGTAGAACTGACCGACATCGATGTTGTACCGTTTCGAGAAGGGAACGATTATCGACTTCTGTGGGATTGATATTGAGACACACATCTGTGCACCATCTTAGGAGCGTGTTGAGTGCCGTTTGCATCAATTCGGTGATGGTTAGGGCGAACTTTCCGGAGACTATTATTGCCAGGTCATCTGCATACCCTATGGTATCGTTGCCTAGCTCCGATAGTTTCACCAACCCTGCCCTGTGGACACCCTTTGACCGCTCGGATGCGGACAGTGGTGGCGTCCAGTGAAGATCTAATGTCTCTTTGCATAAGCATTCTCTCTATCCAGGTAATAGAGAATGATTAAACCCCCCTAGATGCTAACGCCCTGGCTATTGACTGATAGCCAGTGTTGTCGAAGGCCCCATCGACGTCTAGGAAGGAGCACAACGCAATTTCCTTCGTCTCGAATGCCTTTTCCGTCTTACTGACTATCTGATGTAAACCGACCTCTGTCGATCTGCCTTTGATATGCGCGAATTGTGTATGATGCAGGGGATTGGTATCTTGCAATCTGCACCGGATATGCAAGTCCAACAGGCGTTCTGCAGTCTCAAGCAGAAAGGGTGTAAGGCTAATTGGTATATACGACTTAGGTTGATCCAAGGGACGGTTCCCTTGCTGTGGAATAAAATCCACGGGTTATCTCCCTCCAAGATAGCGGAATGTAACAAGTGAAGCTCGCCCTAAGCAGACCAATTAGTGGACTAAGTATATGTTTTAGGCTGTGTTGCTGCAGGGCTGGGAAAATCTCGTCGCCCCCCGGGGCTTTGAAGGGTTCGAATGATTTAATGGCCCACCTGACCTTGGCAACGTCGAAGATAACACCCGACAGACTGTTACCACGTCTAGCTGGTGGTTCAGTATCCCCATCATTACAGGGATTTTCCGGGTTTATAACAGAACCAGGGAAATGCACCTGAAGCAGTAGCTCTAGCGTTTCCCGTCGATGCTGTGTGTAAGAACCATATGTTCTCATTAGGAGCCCCACAACATTAGATGACCCTCTGGACAATACCTTTTGCAGTCTCGCTGCTTCTGGAAGTGACTCCACTCTTTCGCAGTAGGTGTGCCGGGTATCGCGTTTGGCGCGTCTAATGTTTTTATTATACTCAGTGAGCGCGCAACTGTATGTGTCCCATGAGTCTCTATTTGATTTGGCCCTGTTAAAGAGCCGTCTGACCCCCTTCTTTGATTTGCCATGCCTTCGCTCCACCAGGGAACATCACGTTTCGCATGATGGGGTCTTAGGGCCGCACTATCATGGTAGGAGGTTAAAAGCACATCTTAAAGTTGTCTTGACACCAATTCTATCTCCCTCGTGGACTGAAAGCTGGCAGCAAGTTGATCAACTTTCGATGCCACTAAGGCTTTGTACAAGTCCCAATTTGTTTTCTTTGGGTTCAAAGAATTGGAAAGTAGTTCCGCTTGGCCTGGGAGATAAAATCTAATGTGCTGGTGATCTGAAAGAGTGGCCTCATCGGTAACCCGCCAATTTTTGTTGACGTCACTACTGCCCCAGATAGTGTGATGGGCGTTAGCGTTACAGCCAATGACTAGCTGTTTGTTCATCCTTCGGCAGAAGTCGACGAGCCGCTGAACTTCCATCGGCGGTGCGTCGTCGGTGTCGCCAGGGAAATATGCAGACGCTACTACAATTTCCTTCGCTCCTTCTGCCGTAGCCACCTTAATGATTGACGAAACTAGGTCCATGGAGATAAAGTTTGTTATCCAGAAGGATAGCTGCGCGAGGCGCTCCGCCCAATCGGTCATATAACAACTTACATGGGTCGGAGCTGAATCCTCGGACTTGGCCACCAATCAGCCATGGTTCCTGAAGGAGAGCCAGGTGGATTTTTTCCTTGGCGAAAATCCTGCACAAGGTGGCCGACGCTCCTCTAGCGTGGTGCAGGTTCGCCTGAAGCACCTCGATTGTGCTCATTTCACAGTCGCGGAGTATTGGACAGGGCAACCGCTTTTACCTTGTAGGGAGTCGTTCCCACGAACACACTTCTGTAGCTTGGACGCTCTGTACCTCATTGTACTTTGCGCCTTTGAGCTGCCAGTCGGTGCTGCTGCGGCCCCGGATTGCTTGCGCTCGAGGTCCGGCCACGGACCAGTCCCCTAGCGAGACCAGCGCCTCTACTAGATGAGGCGACCACGACCTGACTTGATTGCAAAGCTGCCGCACCGGGAACCTGATCACAGGTCGAACCATTAGCAGGCCCAGCAGCCAAGCTAGTGGAGGGACCCGAGCCAGGTTCCGGGTTTGTTGTTGGGGCAGCAGCAGCCGGCACTGCGACTGTTGCTGGGGCGTCTCTCGAAGAGGGAACGCCAGGAACGATAGACGAATCAAAAAAAAGTTAAGTTTGAAAGTTTTCGGGTATCGATATATGAGGACAAGTATAAGTATACAAGAGGACAAGCTCTGAATTTGGATGGTCAAGAACGAAGCTGTAAGAAACGAAGCGAATTAAAATAAAGTTTTGTATTAATTTTGGAAATTGCTGCAACATAAATTGGTCCTTCGAAGCGGATCTTTAACGCGAGTAATACAGTCTACTACAAAAATTCAACATGTGGCAATTATCAGAGAAATCAAAACAAAATTTAGAAAGTTATAAGTCGCAGAATTTGCGCGATGTCTATTTCGCAATATTTTAGAATTTCGTCACAGACTACTGCGTGAAGCGTGGTCTTCGTAAATTTAATGGCTGCCAATACGACGAAGAAGAAAAACAACAGCATGCAGAGGCGATTGCAAGTAAACTTGGATTCATTTGATGTCAAAAGGAAATAGGACTTCGCAAACAAAAGTACTGCTTGGGCAAAGTGCAACATTGTGAACGATACCACCAAAGACGTTCACAGAACCATAAAATAGTGGAGTTTAGTGGATGCATACAAGACATTGCTCAACAGGTGCTCCTCACAATGTTGTCTGTAACTTTGTACGAGCCCAAAGGAAAACAAAACAAATACTAGCGTTCCTGAAAGAAGGAAGCACAACCACAATGTTGGACATGGGTATAGCACGAGAAGTCGGACTACAGAGAAAAAATTAACCATTCTGCTTCGGTTGGGCAGGCGGATTGTATCGCTATGAGCAAAATTCCGAGACTGCAACATATGAATTAGCGGCGGAAACCAAAAATATGACGTACAAAATGTTCGCTTAATAAAGGAGCTAGACCTTCCTACTCAGCAAGTCAACTACTAGAAAATACAGGAAAAATAACCGTACACAAAAATGATAAATTTACATAAGCTTTATAATACTAAGCTTATGCTTCTGATTGGACAACATCATGGAAAATTAATCATATCACAAACCATTATCAACACTGGAGCCAATGACCCAATCATGTCAAAGACGAAAATTTTATGGGTTATGCATGGTTACATCAAATGTAGAGGGACTAAACTTTGTATGCTGACATATAAATGACGAACGCCTGCAGGATATGCTCTAAAGCCAGTTCAGCTTGGAGGGATTTGGTGTCTGCAAAATTAAATCAGTAGACGAGCAACTGCCCATCAAGAAAATATCTGCGTCGGTAGTTAAAGTAGCTGAGTAACTGGTGCTCAGCTATTGAGATGGTGACCATGAATAAACGAAGCTTCTGAAACGCCATTTGCACGAACAACCCAACACACTGGTGTGCAGATATACCAAAACACTGCGCTGGACACCGATTCATGCATTATGGCAGTGCGTCGAATGATGGTTGTGCTATATATACATATACATATAAAATCAACACTTGCTGTCAAAGGAGTAAGCTGGAACTTTTTCGCAGCAAATGCTCCAAATTTCGGAGCCTGTTGGAAACGACTGATTGGATGCGTCAAGAGAACATTGGAGAACGTTCTATCTGTAAACACGAATCCAAATGATGCACAGTGTTTTACGAAGCAGAAAACTTGGTCAAAAGTCGGCCATTTTTGCTGGAGTCAAATGATGAATTCCTGATGATGGAATTGGATTATGCCCAAGTGACATAATCATTCAGAAAAGCGAACATAGAGAGCAACTCAAGTACTGATCGAGTGCGTCTGGAAACGGTTCCTAAAAGAGTATTTGCCAACACTGATCAATCATCAAAAAAGGACAAAGGACAGCAAAAATCGATGTACTGGCGAAATCGTCGTCATAAAAGGTCTAATGCCTAGAAGAGATTGGCCCCTGGGAATTGTCAGGTCTTTCACTGGGTGACTTAACACTAGGGGGTGGTTTATGTCACTGAATATTATTAATTTTATTATTAAGTTTGAAAGTTGAACTGTTATTATCGAATATGCTAAATTGTGTAAAGCATCGATTGTTATTATATTTTTTTGGGTATCGATATATAAGGACAAGTAGAAGCTCTGAATTTGGATCGACAAGAACGAAGCTGTGAGAAAGGAAGCGAAGCAAATTAAATAAAGTTTTGAATTGATTTTGTTAGTTGCTGCAACAATAGGTGTATCCTCATCCTCTCTCTTATGTTAATTTATTTACTGACGACTTGATGCAGCAACACCAGCGCAAATTATCTATCAAAATTTGTAAAGTTCTAAATTAACCGATCGATAGTGGCAGTCGAAATAGTCAGCTGGACTGCTTTTAAGCAGTGAGCGAGCCGAAGAACAGGCCGTAAGCGAACCGGGGAACAGGTCGTGAGCTAACCGGGGGAAGAGAGGCAGAGAACGGCGTATGATACGCGCAGAGATCTGCACGCACACATAGAACTATAGAGATCCGTTTTTTTTTTTAAATGTACCGGCATTGGCGCAGCTGGATGTTGCTGGGGTCTAGCAACTAAGCCGAAAATTTGAAAGCGGGACTCTGCATGCATTAGCGAAGGCGAGCAGATGTAATTCTGTTTTAGCGCTGTCAGAGCGAATTGAATTAGCGTAAAAAAGGCCCATTGACCTGGTCCCTTTTTGTGTTTTTGCTGCTGCGCTATATTCCATTAAGTATTTATATATATATGCTTAATTGTTACATGCATATGTATTATTAAATAAAATAATGTAAGTTTCTAAGCAAATTCGCCAATTAAATTATTGAGCTGGAATTTGAAATGCGCGCATAAAGGTTCGAAAATGGTAGAGAGGAGCATGGCTGTCGTTTGGATAGGTGCCGCCTAAAATCTAATATAGTAAGGTGTAGCTAAAAACGCTGCTGAGCTACTACACTTAGGGTGGGAGCCCTGTAGCAAAACACATAAGCCACCGTTCCAAGGCTAATATTTGTAGCAAGTTTGGTTTTGTTTATGTTGTTGCCGTTTACTTTTAGGTTATGTTATGTCATCTGTTTATTGATGTGCAGACTTTGTAGTTTTGTGTGATTGTTCGTGTTGGCGGGCATGGGGTGGGCCGTATGTAAGAGTACTGGCTAGCCGGCACTGCCCCCTGAAGACAAACCGACACGTAACAATATGGCGCCCAAATGAAAATTATGCATGGTGTCGCCAACGGACAACATCAGAGCAATTTTTCAAAAATCAAATAACACGAGAAAACGAAGTCTGGCAACCCGTGGTCTGCCTTTTGTAAGGAGCCAACACTCACTTCAATCCTGCGGGCTAAGTGTGATCCGGAGGGTATTCCAACGTTCGGGCTGTGTCAGAATAGCGACAGAGTAGGTCTGGGAGGCTGATGCGTTTTTGGTCGTCGCCGCTAATTGGTGGCAGACGATTTGCCACTGTGCATTTTGCCTGGTGGGCAAATGTAATCTGAACGAGACTGTGATAATATTGTGATTTAGAGTAGGTTAGATTTATGTTATGGACAATAGCATAATTTAAATGTTAAATTTATTTGTTTTCTGTGTGTTCAAGTACCTAAACGTTCGTTTTCTGAATTCGGGCGGTCATCAAGTCGGTGAGGCGTCACAAGTGTCCCGTATGAACATTTTACCCAATACGCGTTGCATTCGGATGCAGGATATGGGGATAGACCGCCCGGATTAATCATTATTAATAATTAATAAATGTATTATTGGCAGCCCTGGCATAAGCAAGTTAGTCGATGTTTAAATATCGATAGGAGTGCGGACTTAACAGAGTTAAAGTCGCAACTGAAAAACTTGTTTACACCAGCCGCTACCGCAACTGCAGTCAGTAAACAGCTGATCGCTATTAACGCTGCGTGTCGGCGTAAATTAAAATTGTATTAAAAATTGATTTTATGAGTAATATTAAAGTGAAAAATCAAAACGTGAACCTGCTTTCTGCCGTCCGACATCAAGGATGCCGAGACACTTGCTGTTATGACGCACCTCTCTCAGCTGCATCTTGGCACATCAATGTCAAACACTTTTATTGCGTCGTTGTTGGCTGGTGCTGGTAGCAATATATGAGTACATAAAACAACATAGTTAGGTAATCATAATAACAGGGAGAACATAATTTTTGAATGGATGGGTATGTTTCGATTGCTTCAGTATGCTACATATATATACATATATATACATATACAAGAGGAGATCCTCTTTGTAACTGTTTTGTTTTCCGTTTAGCCGGTTGGGCAGAGGAGCAGCTTGCTTCCATGTCTGGTGACAGCAGAACGTCAGCCATGTCGTCATCCACTTACAAACTGCATCCGTCTGCAATTTAAATATAAGTTATATTAAATGTAAAATTATAAATATTATTTATTATTTATAAATAATTAAACAACTAACCTGTCTATATTCACTTTTCCCTCACTTGATAGCACCTCCACGCTCAATGTCTCCAATCTGGTGGTCGAAGCCATCGCTTCGATCTTTGCGTGGTCATTTCGCGCCCAATCAAAACTTATCCGTTACTCAGTTCAAACCAATAAAAAGCTCAAAAAAATACATATATACTAGAACTGCTAAATGTTAACAGCTAAAATCAAAATGCAACCCTGTCAATATTTCCGCATCAGCGGCCACAGCGGACAATCGGCCCGCTTGACCCACACACAAACCCGTGTATTTCTAATGGGGTAAAAGCGGCAATTGCGAAATCCCACTGCAGTTGCAATAGTGACCCCGGTCTAAACACCCTATTAGAATTCAACTTGAAGAGGAAAGACATACGTGCGAATGCTGTAAGCGTAGAAATAAAATGCAGTAGTTGAACTTATTCTAAGAAATCAAAACATTGAATAAACGTTGTGTAATCATTAATCCATTGAATGAAGAACGGTGTTAATAATTTTCTGTTTCGAAGCAGAATACCTAAAACTAGGGAACTCAATAAAGAACGAAGCAATTCGGTTCCGTTAGAATTGGAAACCGAAAAAAAGCAAGCGTTGCGACGAGACAAAAGCAACCAAACGACGAGAAGTATACGCTACAAGCACAGAGGCAAGTAGTGTGGCTTCAAAGAAGCAGACAACGACGAGAAATAAGCAGGAAACGTTGCGACGAGGCGACAAAGCTACAAAACGAAGAACACGAAAATGCAAGTAGTGTGGCTACAAAGAAGCAGCAATTGTTGGGACGAGACAACAGCAACAAAAGACGATTTCGCACAGCCGCATGCGGCTTGAAGACTTTGCGAGCGACGAGATTTAAAGAAGAGCAACAACAGAGGTGACTTTCAGACGTACAGCTGTACATGTGTGTGCATTGGCAAAGGCGAAATATTACCGTTCCGCTTATACTTGTGTATTGGCGCAAGTATTACGTTGTTTGAACAGTAAAACATTTTTTTTTCAACTGATGAAACATAAACTATATTTTATGCAAAATTAATTTTACTCAGCATCAATTTAAATCGTTTCAAGCAATTTTAGTAGATTAAAATTCAACTCAAGACAATAACGAAGAGTCTATATACGAAGAATCGGCAGATATTGTAGAAGAATTAATAGACAACAAATCGACAGAAAAATTTGAAGCTGAAAAACCTGAAAATTCTGCAAATATGACGTTCACATTAAGAGACATAGAAGATTCATTTTCAGCATTTACTGGCAATGGTGCTCCCGATATTGATGAATGGCTGCGAGACTTCAAGTTTATTGATAAAACATTGATAAAACGAGCAGCAAAGCTATTTTTGAGTAGTTAAACGGGCATAAACGATTGGGATACCCTGAAGAACGCACTAAAAAGTGAATTTTGTAAAAAATTAACGGCAAAACAAGTGCATGAGCTTATAAAAAATAGAAAGAAAAACAATAAGTTGAGCTTAACTGAATTCTACTATAGTATGATTACTCTAGCAAGTCAAGGTCACTTTGGATGAGGAAAGCATAATAGAGTATATTATTGAGGGCATTCCAGATTCTAAACAAAACAAAAGCTGGCTGTACCATGCAACTAAGTTCAAAGAGTTTCAAGAAAAGAAAAAATGTATGAGAAGATATGTGCTAGTCCAATGTTCAAGCCATAAAGCAAACGAACGCAGGACAAAAGATACACAAAAGGATTTGAAAAAAGAAAAATCGAACATGCATCAACTTTCTTAGACTGTCTTTAATCGAGCTTTTAAGATTGGTAATCAGTATATAATAGCGTTGTTTGATTCTGGCAGCGACATGTGTACCGTCAGTGAAAACACTTACAGGCAGATTTACCCTGTCCTCTTGAAAACAGATATAAAAGAGTTGACTGGAATAGGCGGCAAGAAAATCTATACGTTAGGTTCGTTCAGTGTTGTCACTAATTTAGACGATGTTCCACTGGAAATGTGTTTCCGTGTCATGCGCGATGAGGATACCCTGTATGAAGGTGTGATTGGATGTGACGTGCTTGATTTTGTTAGTGTAACCATAGGTGCAAAAGGGGTATTTTTCAGTCCAGTTAATAAAGAGACTGTTAATTTTGCAAAGGATGGTCACGAGCTAGAGTGCACTCATCATAGTGTACCGCAAATGCCCAGTTCCTTGGGTTCATGTACAGTTTACCGCTGACTTAATCACTTGATCATTTTCATCACATACTGTCGCTAAACATAATCGAAGAGTTTTCACCAGAGGTAGATTTGTTTTCCTTGAACACTAACTTGAAGTCACTAATGGCAAATATGATAAAAAGTTATAAGCCGTTAAAACTAGAAATCAGCCCAGTTGAAATGAAGATCTTATTGTCGGATGAAGTACCGATTCATCAAAGACCCAGACGCTTACCATACACTGACAATGATATAGTCGATAAGCAGATCAGGGATTGGTTAAAGGAGGGAATAATAGTGTTTCCGAATACGCTTCACCTGTTGTGCTATTTTCGAAGAAGGATGGCAGTAAGAGACTTTGCTGTGTCTACAGAAAGCTCAACGGGAAGATAATTCGGGACAATTTTCTAATAGCTCTAATCGACGACGTTTTACACAAACTGCAGAAAGGGCAGGTTTTCACAACATTAGACTTGTCAAATGGGTTTTTTAACGTTACTGTACATGAGGCTTCTTGTAAATATACCTCGTTTGTGACACAGAGTGGTCAATATGAATTATGTTTCGTACCATTCGGGATATCTAAGTCCCCTGCGGTGTTTATGAGGTACATATTTGCAGTTTTGAGACCATTGATAGATAACGCTACTTTAATTCTGTATATGGACGACATCATTATTCCGTCAAAGGATGAGCAAGAAGATCTTGAGAAATGACGAAAGGTGTTGTTGTCTTGCAGAAACTTCAGGTTGGCGAATAAAATCGGGAAAATGTCAGGTGTTAAATCGGGATGTTAATTTTCTGGGGTACATAACTGAGAACGCGACAATAAGGCCATCTAAAGAAAAGACTTCAGCAGTCGATAACTTTCTAGTTCCACGAGATAAGAAACAAGTTCACCGCTATTTGGGTCTAGCTTCCTATTTTCGTAGATTTGTTAAAGATATCGCTACCATTGATCAGAAAGCCACTATGGAGGTTCATTGCGATGCGAGTATGTATGGATACGGAGCTATCCTCTTACAGAAAGACTCAGAAAATCAGTGTTTCCACCCTGTAGAGTATGAGTCGTAAGACAGCGCCAGCAGAAGAGAAGTATCCTTCATACGAGTTAGAAGTAATCGCTATACTACTGGCTCTAAAGAAATGGAGAGTTTATTTGCTTGTCAAAAGGATAAAGATAATAACTGATTGTAACGCATTTAAATTGACCATGAAAAAAGAGGATGTCCCTCTTAAAGTGTCACGCTGCGCTTTATTTTGGCATGATTTTGACTATGAAATCGAGTATCGTTTCGGAATAAAAATGAAACATGTCGATGCCTTGAGTAGAGTCCATTGTCTGTTGTTGCAGGAATAATGCAGGCTCAGCGTCAAAATGAATGGATAGCAGTAATTTGTAAAGTGTTAGAGTCGAGTACGTACGACGATTATTATCTAAAGTATGACAAACAAGAATCCGGTTAGAGAATTGATTCTAATATCTTCTAAGATGGAAAGCGAGATAATAACCACAGCTCACCGCCAAGGACATTTTGGGGTCAAGAAGACTATCGACTATCGTACAGCGCGAATATTTTATTCCAGAATTAGCAGGAAAAGTTTATAGAATCGTCTAATTTTGTATAGAGTTTATTGTGAGAAGGATATTTGAATGCAAGCGACAAGTTTGATGAGCCTCTGCAAACCTATCATATTGATCACATTGGGCCAATGGAGATGACCAAGAAAAATTATAACCACGTGCTAGTAGTCGTCGACGGTTTTTCTAAATTGAGGTGGTTGACAGGTTGCAGAAACAGTCTGAAGTGTTTGGAAATCCTAAGCATGATAGAGGTACTGCATTCACAGCTAATGTTTTCGTTTTTTGTAAGGAGCACAGTATACAACATTTACTAATAGTGACAGGAGTGCCACGCGGTAATGGTCAGGTCGAGCGAATTAACAGGATAGTCATTAATCTGTTAACTAAACTCTGTGCAGAACACCCAAAAGCCTGGTACAAGCACGTTGGTAGGGTACAATTGTTTATAAACTCTTCTCCTCCGAGAAGTACTAAAATATTAACTGGCATGAATATGAGGACTAAGTATGAAAGTGATTTAGAAAAGCTTGAAGAGGAAGAGTAGCTCCTCCGAGAAGTACTAAAATATCTCCGTGCAAGATATTAACTGGCATGAATAAGAGGACTAAGTATGAAAGTGATTTAGAAAAGCTTGAAGAGGAAGAGTAGCTTGTATAGCTGCAGCAGGAGAAAGAAAAAATACGTAGAACAGTCAAAGAGAACATCTCGCAGATACAAGAGGAGAATCGCAAGTCATTCAACAAGTCTAGGAAGCGAGAAATGGAGTATGAAGTTAATGATATGGTAGCCATTAAGCGTACACAATTTGGAGACAGGGTTGAAGTTTTAGGTCCTTATATTGGGACGCGTAAATTAAGACGTGACAGATATTTGGTTGAAAAAATTGGTGGTGGTGGTGAAGGTCCCTCAAAGACAAACACAATTTCGAAATAAATGAAAAGGTGGTCTCAATCATTCGAATGATGAATCAGGACGGCCGAATGTAGGATTGGCAGCCCTGGCATAAGCAAGTTAGTCGATGTTTAAATATCGATAGGAATGCGAGCGTTCGATAGAAATAGAGCAGAGTAAGAATTCAACTTGATGAAGAAAGACGTACGTGCGAATGTTGTAAGCGTAGAAATAAAACGCAGTAGTTGAACTTATTCTAAGAAATCAAAACATTGAATAAACGTTGTGGAACCATTAATCCATTGAATGAAGAACGGTGTTTATTATTTACTGTTTCGGAGGAGAATTCTAACAAACTAGGGAACTCAATGAATATCCCTACATAAATCTCGACTATCGGCCATCCTTCAGCAGGACGACCTGAACAACCCTAAAGCGACCTGAACAACCCTAAAGCGACCTGAATCAATCCCAAGTTTTGTATTGGAAATAGAACAGCGTAGACTAGATGGCACTCCAGCGAGACGAGGATTCACTCTCCTTCTTTATTTATTTGAATTATTGTCGAAGATATTTATTGAGTTATTGTTAAAGTGAAATTTTTGTGTTGTTGGCTTTGCGGAAATTTTTGGAATTATATATATATAGGGATTTAATTGATATTAAATGGCGACAGCAGGAGGTGCATGGTCACCAAACACGTTACCGAGGGCTGCCCAAGAACGATAGCTTGTGGAGTGACGACGATGGTACAGACCATGTGCCTCAGTCACACCCGTTTGCCAATTGCCTCAGTGCCACCCGTTTGGTCTCCCTCACACCCCGGTACGAGCTCGGGTCGAAGGACAACCAGCTTCTCAGCAGCTACCGCCGATATTAGGTTCGGAGGAAAAGTTGCAACGAGAGCAACAGCCGGGAGAAGAGGTTGAGGATTATATTCATGCTATACGGCTACTAGCGTCTCGCTTGTAAAAGCCGTTATCAGACAGGAATCTGATAAAAATTATCAAGAAGGGGCTACTAGAAAATGGATATAATTAACGTTGACCAGCTGCGGGACGAATTCAACGAAGTGGAAACTAGTTTCGTACGCTCTGAAAACTACGAAAAAACTGACTCGCGCGTGTTTGTCGTAATATTAGTAAAGGGAAGTCGAGAATTGGTCAAAGAATTGGTAGTCAAGATTCAGCCATACGTTTCGATAGTTCGAGCTGCTGGAGGAGATGATCGATCCATTATCCGCCGGGTCGATCTCCCAACCACGTATGGAGAATAAACTAGAATCATAACGCTCTTCATCTGCCGCTACCTAGAACAGCGAGGCTATTTTGAAACTGATTTCTGGCGAGCGTTTAACTTAGCCCCAGACGTCTTACGTCTCGAGGAGCTTCTCTTACCCAAAAGCCAAGCCAACGAGCTACTGGCCGTGTCAATGACACATTATACGGACGAGGACGGAAAGATAGAAGAGGAACCAGATTCGTGGGAGTTGACTAGGGAGGAAAGCAGCGCGTTAGAGGCGGTAATTCGGTCATTCGAACAGAGTGACTTAGGAACGACTGACAGAGAAAGGCATACCATCGACTTGATCGAAGAAGCCTATCCGATCAATGACCCGACCTTCCCAGCTGTGCAGAAAGTAGTCGATGACGAAGTGGATAAGATGTTGAGTTTGGGAGTAATAGAGGAGAGTAATAGACCGTGGAGTAATCGCACAACCGTTTCTGCCTCGATGCTCGCAAATTCAATAATTTGACAGTGAAAGACGCTTATCAATTGACCTGTAATAAAGGCATCCTGTCCAGAATCGATCAGACACACTACATCTCTACCGTAGACTTGAAGTTCGCTTATTGGCAAGTCGAGCTGGATGAGAAGAGCAAGCGTTACACAGCCTTCACAGTCCCAGCCTTTTTTGGATACAGCAGGGGCTTTATGCGAGATTTCGAGTCTATGGCCGCACCGCTGACGGAAATGCTCAAAAAGGATAGCGGCAAGCTTATGTTGAGTGATGAAGCGATCCAAGCAGTCGATATGTTGAAGACCGCACTGACCGGTGCTCATACATGCGAAAACGTGGTGCCTGATACTTTGCGCGCAGTGTCGAATCCATAGGTATCGATCCTGAAAGTCTTCTGGGTTTTACGACCACCGAGCTCGAATCAGCCGAGTATCAGGACTTACTCCAACAAGTGCGACAGAATCGAGACAAATTGCCGGATATTAAGGTTGAGTGAAAGTTGCTTTTCAAGCGCATGGGATTCGTTCGTCTCAAAGATGAAATTGAGGGCTTGGAAGTTGTGGGTACCAAACTCTTTGACAACCGGGCTGATAGAGAAGGCTCATGTGGATGATGTCGCTAAGACATTGGAGCCCTTGCGCCGTCAGTTTTACTGTCCAGGTGTGGATAGTCCAGTGAGAGATTGGGTACTGCAATGTGTGACTTGCAGGGACAGCAAGGCGCCGAAATTCCGTATGCAGGCGGATTGAAAAGAGGTAGCGAGCGACCCTTGCTAAAACTTTACATTGACTTTTTGGGGATGCTTCGATCTTCATAGTCGTTTCTCAAATTTCTAAATTTGGAGTACCAGAAGTCATCCACTCTGATAACGGGCGTCAGTTTGTCTCGTATATGCGCACAGCGGTATACGCGCAACAGAGAAATGCAGCAGAGCGAGTCAATCGCACCGTGTTGTACGCAATCAGGGCGTATCTTGAGCAAGATCAAGATCAACGGTGCAAAGTACAAACTGGCTCGCGAGCTAGGGTCTCTGTGTGATCATGAGATTTCTCAGTTATACGCAGCAAACAAGATCCAGATCATTCGAAAGAGAGTCCACGGTCATTTGCTTACTGCGTATGAACGCAGCCACCAGCGTTATGATGCCCGAGCCCGAGTATTCCAGGCGGAGCCAGGCCAAGAGGTTTACCGTCGCAACTTTCTGCTGAGTGACTTTGGGAAATCCTGCAACGCAAAGTTCGCAAGAAAATTACTAAAAACCAGAGTAGTGCAACGAGTAGGAAGCAATTCTAACTTACTAGAGGACCTGCAGAAGAAGTCTCTGGGTGTATACCACGCCAAGGACATAAGGTCTTAGGGCGGAGTCCTGATATGCCTCACGTTGTGGCGCTTTCCATAGACAGCATAGAAACAGGCCAGACAGATCAAGCAAATGGGCGCGGATCAAGCACAAGGAGTCCGGAACAAACCCATTTTGCTCCATCAGATTCCGGTGGTAGCTTCAACGATCGTGGAATCCTTGGATAATGTTGCATTGGGATTTCCGCATATCGATAGTGGCAGTCCGGGGATGAGTTCGTGAGCGAACCGGTGGAAGAGCGCAGAGAGTAGCGTGTGAAGCGCGCACACTTAGAAAATAGAGATCCCTTTTTTTTTTGTGCATAAAATACTATAAAGCCAGAAAATAAAAAGGGCCACTGACCTGGTCGCTTTTGGGATTTGGCTGTTCTATATTTGTAACATTATATATATATATTAATTAAATATATCTATGTACATATAATTTAGTTGTATATGTATTGTTTATCGCATTCCAATACTAATATTTGTAGCAATTTTGGTTTTGTTTATGTTGTTGCCGTTTAGTTTTGTTTATGTTGAGTCATCTGTTTAGTGATGTGCACACTTTGAAGTTTTGTGTGATTGTTCGTGACGGCAGGCATAGGTAGACCCTTGACACAATCCGACACGTAACAAATATCAGAGTTTAACGAACAGCCGAGATGTCCTAAAAG
Organism: Drosophila colorata; assembly: GCA_035041545.1. Classification (NCBI taxonomy): domain Eukaryota; kingdom Metazoa; phylum Arthropoda; class Insecta; order Diptera; family Drosophilidae; genus Drosophila; species Drosophila colorata. The sequence continues at coordinate 1,103,287 of JAWNLD010000680.1, read as the reverse complement.
CTGTACTAGCATAGATGAGCATCGGTGTCGTAATGATTAGCAGAGCCTAGCAATCTGCCGAAAACACGCGGTTTATTTCGTCATCTATGGATATGTATATGTGTGAATACTTATTAATGTATATATGATATGTATGTATATATTGATGTCTAGTTATGGCTTACTTCAAATTAACTTGCTATTATGTGTGGAGAGTTGCGGGGTAACGTGTGATGTCTGTGCCTTAGTACGTTCAGGTAATGTACTCTAAGTTCCAATGCTAGCCTTTGTGGTGCGAATGTGCATCTGTCTATGTAACAAATTGCTTCTCGACGAATTCTCCAACCTGTAGCTTCTTTAGAATCTGTGGGCAATTGGCCGCTTTTCAGCCGGTAAATTACTGTCTCAGACATAGTTATGCCAGTAGTTGCTTCAGTTCCCAATTTGTATAATGACAAATTCCACACATGCTGGTTCAATTAATATGATGCGCATTTTTCTTGGTGCGCTGCACAGCTTAAACTTGAACTATTACTGGGCTCTGCTCAATTACAATAACAGGCTAGGCAGCCAGCTTGGAAAAAAAGTAATACAAAAGTGATAAAAAGAGAGAGAATTTAGAGATATACAATTTCTAACATTGTGAATTTCAAAGTTACTTAATGAAACACATTGGAAATTTAAATATGTAGATTAATACTTGTTTTTTCACATATTCATGTTATATTTGATAGTCACCCAAACAAATATAGCCTTTGTACACAAATACAACTATATACTGTAATGGATCGAATGCTCAATTAAAATTTTCGGCGCAAATCGTTTGTGACAAATGTGTTACCTGCGCTGTAAAAGCGATAAGAACTTTGTTATGGTACGCTAAGGTATTCAGGCTTATGTGAGAGCTTTATAACGATTGCGCTTGCGCTTTTTATCCGAGACAGCTGATTAGAATTCTAGCCGGGTTAACCTCTCTCAGAAGAACTCTGTAGTTCTCATTACAAATCTTATAAGCGCAGCTCACTTTATTATTGCCAATAAGACCTTTTGCATTTAACCCTATACAAAGAAAAGGCATGCAGCTACAGCCACTCTCTTTCGATACGCACTTTGCTTACGCACCGCTGCATGCCGATTGAACCCTAAATTACTGCTACCTGTGTATCTAACCATGATCAGACACCATCAATTGAGGCTGGATATAGATCCGCCCTAATCTGCTAGCATCGACCCTAATGTGCTCTGGAAATCTGCATCATCAACAACAGCTCCCAAAAATGTTTTTTTTTGGGTTAGCGAAAAAATAATTTATAATATTTTTATTCAGCCCACTCGATATATTGCCCAATCTCTCGCATCTATAACGCTCAGATTCTGCTTGGCCAAGTGCTCAGACTGATAATTCCTGCTTTTCCCTGCTTTTTTGTGTCGATCTTACGCCGACTGAGTAGAAGAGCACCCCCACGCTGCCATCATCACTAGAGCTGAGCTTAATCATTGTGGATGGAAATTTCCATCCATATTATATCACTACAATTGGATAAGTTCCAGGAATAAAGTTATATTTATATTTTTATACCCTGAACCCATTGAAAATGGGTAAAAAGGGTATAATGGTTTTGTGCAAATGTATGTAACAGGCAGAAGGAAGCATCTCCGACCCCATAAAGTACATATATTCTTGATCAGGACGACGAGCCGAGTCGATTGAGCCATGTCCGTCTCTCCGTCTGTATGAACGCAGCGATCTCAGAAACTACAAAGGCTAGAGACCTAAACATTTCGACTAAAGACTCTCCTAATTCATGCGCAATACAAGTTTATCATTTTTTTTCGATATCTTACTCAGTATAACCGATAAAAATCGATTTTTATATCCTGAACCCATTGAAAATAGGTAAGAAGGGTATAATGGTTTTGTGCAAATGTATGTAACAGGCAGAAGGAATATATCCGACCCCACAAAGTATATATTATTGATCAGCAACACTAGCCGAGTCAATCTAGCCATGTCCGTCTGTCTGTCCGTCCGTCCGTCTGTCTGTATTAACGCATCGATTTCAGAGACTACAAGGGCTAGAGAGATGAGCTTGGACTTTTTAGATTTGTATATACCATACGCATTTCAAGTTTATTTCAAATGATCGATAACTTATCCCATTTTCTTATAATCTGTGTTTTTGAGCACATTTCAAAAATTATAATAGCTAAAGCCATCAAACTTAGTTTAATATGTGCTCGTAAAGGATAAGCAGATAATGAATATTTCATATTTTTGATACCTCCCGCCATTCGCCCCCATATAAAAAAAACACAAATCAAATACTACAGACTTGCGCTTGGGTTTGTACATAGATTTGGATGCTCTAATTAAGCATTGAAAATTTCATAACGATCAAAATCTTAGTTTAGAAGTTATTTAAGAATTAATTTTTCATGGTACGCAGCGAATTTATATAGTGCGCACCTTGCTGCGTTTGTGTGTGTGTGTGACTTTGTGAATGTGTGTATGAGTGCAAAGAGGCTTAAATGTATGTAACATTTCGCTGCTGGGTTCGGGGTATCTCCTAGTCGAGCACATCCGACTAGAGCCATCTTATTTTTTTTTTATTTATAAATTTTTTTTTTAAATTACTTTAAAAAATTAAAAAATCAAGTTAGATGGCTCTAGTCGGATCTGCCCGACTAGATAACCCGAACCCAGCACCGAGCTGTTACATACTCTCATAAAGTTTCTGAGATATGCTCAATCAGCTGCGCCTGGCCCCCAATTTGGAAAGTTAATTCTTAAATAACTTCTAAACTAAGAAAAAGATCGTTATGAAATTTTAAAGTTTCAAGTTTCAAACAAGAGCATTGAAATCTGTGTATAAACCAAAGCACAAGTCTGTAGAACTAGTTTTTTTTTGGTTTTATAGATATGGGGACCGAATGGGGGGAGGTATCCAAAATCCGAAATATTATAGTTTTTGAGATATGCTTAAAAAACCATGTCAAAAAACCGATTATAAGAAAACGGGGCAAATTATGAACTTGATCTGCGTATGGTATATACGAATCTAAAAAGGCCAAGTTCAGCTCTCTAGCCCTTGTAGTATGTAATATCGACGCGTTCATACAGACAGACGGACGGACGGACAGACAGACGGACATGGCTAGATTGACTCGGCTAGTGTTGCTGATCAATAATATATACTTTGTGCCTCCTTTTGCCTGTTACATACATTTGCACAAAACCTATATACCCTTTTTACCCATTTAAAAAAAATGTTGGTATTTTTATTCGCAACTTAAAATAACCAAATGCGTACTGTCTTAAGGATGATTATTGAAAATATATTTTGTTGTGAATGGTTTTGAAATTTTGAATAACTAATTTTTACAAACCTTGGGACATGGGGATTTAGCATTTAGCAATTGTGTTTAAGGGGATTTTTCTATTCTAATTAGATATATCTTAGATTGGGTATTAGGTATAAGCAACACCATGAGTCAATTAACATTTAAGACTCAGTCCTTAACAGCGATGATGAGCGTGAAGAAACGACCATCGAATACGATACCAGATTATCGCTTATTTTCATGTCGTTTTTTTTGGAGGAAATATTTGTTTTGAGCGCCTTTTATAGTGTTTAGCATAGTCTACTTACTGCTTTTAGTTTCAGTAGGGATCCCTAAATACGGTAATGTACCGCAGTTGAAAGAAATAGCAACAACCCACCGCCGAAAAAGCTAAGGCATTATAGGTTCCCGCCCGCGATTTCTTCAACTCTCCACGCCTGCTGGTCATATGACGATTGCGACGTTCTTTGGCACCCTAAGTCAATAGGATTACATAATATTTAGCGCCCAACCCGCCTCGAAATAATTAGTTTTTAATCGTTTTAATCAAAATTTAACCTGTGCATTTTTTACCATATAAAGTTGTGACTGTGTGATACATCGGGTATGTAAAACACACAGTTGGACTTTAATTGGCGGTATTTAAATACATTATTCAAAATTGTGTTTTAATACAACAACAAAGTGCGGCGCAAGCATATCGGTTGACTTGTGCAATTGCATTGTTGGCTGCCTATATTTTGTTTTTGCATTTTTGCTCTCGTTATATTATCTCTCCCGCGCTCAAACTAATATTGTGTACAGGAGTTTCTCGATTTTTCTGAATTCGCTCGCTACGCCTACTGTGTCTTAAATTTTTTGTTGTAATTACATTCTAACGTTGGAGCCGTTCGGAGACCTCCTATTTGCCGAAATCCATTTCGTCTCGCAGACATGTCGCAAATTAGGCTTTAGGCTTTATGCTTTCCCCTAAAGCCAAGAAGTCGGTCTTTGCCAAGCCACGCTCAGCTAAGGAGACGGCGCAGTTCCTGGCTCAAGAGCGCGGTCGCGTACCAGCGGCCCCCCGTTCGATCACGTCGATGGCTCACTTAGGGCTCTAGCGTTCGACAGTGGTGGGACACTAGCTGACAATAGCGCATACAGTGAAACTTTACCGGCTTTTTCATTCTCGTCTGACCCTACCTTATGGGATCTGGATGGCCACTCCGTTATTGAGGCTAGTGGTGGCGGGGAGGCACAAAGCATGTGTCCTCGAGATCCCCTCCTAGAATCGATGTGATCAGATCCGCTCCGGCTGGCGACTCTGCGGAACCGCCGATGACTGAGACGACTGGCGTCCGCTCAACTGAGGCTACGGGCCCTACCTCCGCCGAAAGGCTGCCTCGTGTCCCAGTTGTTAAGCCGATTCTTGTGGAGAGAGTCTCAAACTTCCCTGAATTGATAGAGAAACTTGTGAACCATGGCGGCGAACAGCGAACGTGGTTTTCGTATAGTAGTCCGTGGCCTTCACAAGGACACATACAATCCTGATAATGACAGCGCACTCGCGAATGAGGGGCTTTCTGTCCGCTCTTACTACAATGCGATGTCTAGATCGCGAACCAAGAAGGACGGAGCTCCGACTGTTCTTTGTTGAGCTAAATCATCAAAAAAACAATACCGAGGTGTTCAAACTAAGCCGCATCTGCCACCAGGTGGTGGAAATCGAAGCTCCGCACAGCTGGCCCTCACTCATCCAATGACATCATGGTCAAGTTCAACCCCACGCAGGCATAGTGCCATAAGAACTACCGCTGTGTTAAATGCCAAAATGCGCATCATGTGGTGGGAGTCCACACGGGGAGCTACAAAGGATGCATAATAGGACCGCATATCCACCATTAAGCGTGGTACAACCCCCCGCCCGCATGCAAGCTGCAGACCGTGCTCACCCTGTGACTTCGGGGCTATCTTCCCTGCGTAACGGAACTTGACTGTCTCGGATGTTCCCCTTAAGTCTTCAATACCTATTTCTGCTAACTCAGTTCCTGCTTTGACCGCTCGCAACCGCGAGAGTAGCATATTCGCAAGACACCTCCCAGAGTTCTTTCCTCAGCTATTGGCAAATAGACGCCCTTGCTTATTCAACCTACCCCACTAAGCTGCTCAGCAGCACCTACTGTCCTATCTGCATATGCCAAATGAGGAACAACCGTTGGATCAGATATCGACCAGCATTTCCTCGTGCCTCGCCGATATCGCCAGCGCTATAGCTCTCCTGGCAAAGGAAATCCATTCCACCCAGGCATTCAACCAAGATATGCAAATCTGGCGAACTAATCAAGAAGCTATCTCCGCATGGATGGATGCCAGGTTGTTGGCATCAACATTAACTGCCCGTTTGGCGATTTTGTCGTCAAGTCTTGTTACTTCCGCCAAGCCAGCCGGAACAGTAACCTGTCTGAATCCGAGCTGGCACGTATCCTCAAAGACTTAAGCTCACGTTTTATCTGTGCAGGTGATTGGTACGCGAAACATCGTTGCTGGGGATGCAACCGAAATTGTGGTAGAGACCGAACCATCGACAATATTGTCAAACGCTCCTACTGGAACATCTGTGCCACTGGCTCTCCTACTTACTATCCATACCACCGCATTAGTAGGCCGAATGCTTTGGACTTTGCGATATTTGGCTGCCTCGACCTCTTTAGGTTTGAAAGTAGGATAGATCTAAGCTCAGATCACATCCCACTGATGCTAACCCTCGAGGAGGGAGCTCTGTTTAGAAGCTGTCGTAAGCCACTTTTCTCTAATGGCGCGAGGATCTGCTGCTTACAATCCAAACTCAACACGCTTGTTTCACTGGACAGAGCGTTGAATTTTCCAGAAGACATCGATCTGGCTATCGAGTTGTTTACGAACAACCTAACCGAAGCAACACACTTTGCCTTCGCACCGGCTTCCTTTCCAGAACAACATACTCCTGTCAAGGCACTGCAGTTTCCTTTCCCCGCTGATCTCTTCGCCCTACTGCGTGAAAAACGTAGCTTGCGATGCCGCTGGCTGAGATCCTGCAATCGTAGGGACAATACCGATTTGAAACGTGCAGCTGCTTCTCTCAGACGTGCTTTTGCGGACGCCCGCTCTAAGCACCTTGATGGCATATTGGAACGAGCTACCCCAACAAACACCTGGGCTACAAACTGTGGCAGTTTACCCGCCGAATTAGAATGCAGCCGGCAATTTCCGATTCGATCCGGATCGAAGAAGGCCGCTATTTTTGCGGATAATCTGGAAGAGGGGTTTAAACCTTTCAAATTTGCGTCTGCTGAGGATGTTAGCAGTGTTAGAAATTACGCGGACCCCAGGTAAACTCTGACGATCTCCTCGAGTCTTTCTCACTGGATGAACTGACTACGGAAATCCTCTCCCTAAAACGGAAAAAAACTCCAGGGATTGATAATATTGACGGAAAGCTCGCCAAAATGGCTATTTACCTGTCGCTTGGAAAAAGGCTGTAATAAGCATGATACTCAAGCCTTGAAAACTTCCCAATCGCTCGGACTCTTACAGACAAATATGAATTCACCGACCGAAAAATTTCAAACGTCTCATTTTAAACAGAATAAGACTCCACCACGACGAAAATGGCACCATCCCGGATTTTCAATTTGGATTCCGTACCCATCACGGAACGCCCAAACAGCTTTTACGAATAGTCAACTTCATCCTTGATTGTTTTGAACGAAAGATCTACTGCCGGGCAGTTTTCTTTGAGGGTCTACTTTTCAAATTAAAAGGAGTCGTTCCCCACAAACTATCTAATTATGATTATGATTATGAATATTTCGGATTTTGGATACCTCCCCCATTCGCCCCGCATACCAAGAAAACGCAAATCAAATACTACAAACTTGCGTACAAACTCGGTTTGTACATAGAGATTTGGATGCTGTTATTAAGCACTGAATTCATTTTCCATAGTGGGGCCAAGCGCAGCCGATGTGTAAAGTGCGTAACTTGCTACGTGCGTTTGTGTGCATGTGTGTGTGTGACTTTGTAAATGTGTGTATGAATGAAAAGAGCCCAGCAGTTCTGGTGGTGTCAATTGACCCTCGAAGCGTGAGAGCGGTGGCCAATTGCCCCTACTATCGGTCCTAAGTGTTGCAACGGCGTGCCATTCCAAAATCTGACACGAGTGGGCACAGCCTTCGTATTTTTCTGTTTTTGCATTTACTATGTTCGGTTTGTATGATCGGCTTATTCTATCGCTGCAAAGTAAAAAAAATATATTGCCTTGCTCTTTACGCATATGTGTCGATCTCGTTCCCCCGCATCCGACAGTATGCGGACATGTGTATACATGTTGTTGTTTTTGTGCAAGAAATGAAAGGGGAAAGAACACGGGTTGCTGCGTCAAAGTTAGAATTTCCGAAGTCTAAGTGAAAAGACGTGTGACGGAAACAGCTCAGTATGAAGCCAAATAAACAACAACAAGAAGTAGGTACAACCAAAATGAGTAAGTAAAATATTCTAAACATTATAATGTAATATATGTACATAGTACTAAATATTATTTTTTAAAGAAAAAGAGGTGAGTGAATTAAATACTTATTTAGATTATATGCATGTATGAACAAATATTAGTATTTATATTGTATTTATATTTAAACTATTTCTTTTTGTCTTTTTGTTGCAGGCAGTACAAATGTTGGAATCCACAATATCAGAATTTAATATGTATCAAAACGCAAAGAAAAACAAGTAAGATAGTTCTAGTCGGGTGCCCCCGACTAGGAGATGCCCTAAACCCACCGGCGAGATTTCGTTAAATATATATAAAGCTCTTTGTATTCATACACACATTCACAAAGTCACACATACATACACACACACAAACGCACGCAGCAAGGTACGCACTTTACACATCGGCTGCGCTTGGCCCCACTATGGAAAATTAATTCTTGAATAACTTTTAAACTAAGAGTATGATCGTTATGGGGGGCGAATGGGGGAGGTATCCAAAATCCGAAATATTCATTCATTCATATTCAGTAACGCTTTTGACTCCGTTAATCATTCGCTTTTACTGCATAAACTTAATCTTTTGGGATTTCTAAATAACATAATTCTTTGGATCCCCAATTATTTAACTATTAGAACTCAAAAGTTTTTTTTACAAGCTTCGTCTTTAAGCCTGTTAATGTCACTTCCGGAGTATCTAAAGGAAGTCACCTTGGTCCGTTGTTATTCACATTGTTCATAAATTACCTCCATTCTGTGATAAGTCACTCCCGGGTGCTGATGTATGCCGATGAATTAAAACTTTGCCTTTCTATCTGGTCAAAGGTTGCAATCTGATCTTGACAGTTCTCAAACCTGGTGTCAAGTAAATTTATTAAATCTTAAGTGCAGTAAGTGTAAATTAATATCTCTTTATAGGCGAACGCCTTCTTGAAAAATAATTTTATTAATAGTAAACAACTTGATCGTTTTGAACGGGTGATGATTTGGTTATCATTTTAGATCCCAAGCTTAATTTGGCCGCCTCACATTGATTGTTCATGAGTTTAAGCCTAAAAAGAGATATCAGCCTTCACCTGTAACCCTCCCGGTTTCCTCTGTTCAAGAATCAAGTGGCATTGCATTAAAAAACTGAAGCTACATTCCGATAATTTTTCCATTTCATACCAGAATGTCAGAGGCCTTATATGCAAACTGAAAAATCTTTTATTGGTTAGCACCTTCTTTTTATCCGACATTATCGCTTTTTCAGAAACTTGGTTAAATTCTACCATATCTGACTGCGGAGTGTTTTCAAATAACTTTACAGTATGTAGACAGGATAGACCGACTCGTCGAGGTGGTGGGGTATTAATTGCATTTAAAACATCACTCCAGTCGGAACTTTTCCATTTTACTGCGCCTACTAATGCAAAGATTGTTTCTGTAAAAGTAACCCTCCCATCTTGTGCTTTATTTATCACTTGCTCATATATCCCTCCTTCTTTGAAAATTGAGGTTTATATGCAGCATTTGGCATGCATTAACGACGTATTTTCTTAAGTGCGCGATAATGACTTATTGGTTGTGTTTGGTGATTTTAATATACCAATCATTTCTTGGTCATTATTCTCAGCCTCAAATTATCTTGTGCCTTAAGCCCATCATGACTTTTTAGATGGTATGCTCGTTCTCTCATTGTTCCATCTCAATTATATTTCAAATCAATAAAATATAACACTTGATCTTGTCTTTGTCAACGACCAACGTATCGCTGATATCTCTAGGTCATCTCCCTTTCAGTCCCTGAGGATACTTATCATTCTACTCTTGAGGTGGTACTGTTCGTTTGCAAAACTCAAAATTTACATTCGACAACGCCTAATAAGCCCCGCCGTTGCTTTCGCAAAGGAAACTTTGCCTTGCTTAATATAATTCTAATCTCACTTCTAGATGTATGCATTCCTAATTGCATCCCTCGCCTTGATCCGGCAAAACAACCCTGGTTTACTCCCAGACTTTCAAACTTAAAAACAAGTTTAAAAAGAATGGTTCCAATTCTGACTTGTCGAAGTATTCTATAGCCCAGTCAAACTTTTTTATTTTTAACTCTCAGTGCTATGAAGGGCAATTTACTAAAGACCCTAAGCAATTTTAGAGTTTTGTAAATTCGAAGCGCAAATCTTCATGTTTGCCTTACTCATTTTTTCTAGGGATAGAAAAAGCAAGCAATTCTGCTGCTTCTTATCTCTTTGATAACTTCTTTCAGTCAACCAATCCGACAACATTCCTAGTTGCCTACTCAAAAAGTGTAGTGCTTCCCTTCTTTGCCATTGCTAAAGCTTTTTAATCTATTCCTTGAATCTGCTGTTTTTCTATCTCTTTGGAAAAAATCGTTTATCATTCCTCTCCACAAAAAAGGTGGAAGGTCTGATTTAAAAACTTTGCATACCTATATTATTTGAAAAATAATTACTCCCACTATGCAGCATCTCTGCAAATCACTTTTATGGTTTTATTAGGAGCCGGTCAACTACGACCAACTAGCTTGAACTTACCTCGCTGGTAAATGATGCTTTTCTGGCAAAAACGCAAACTGATGTCATTTACACTGACTTTAGTAAAACATTTGACTCTGTTCTTCTTACTTCCCTCCCTCTCTTCTGTCTTGGATTTCATCTTATCTAAAGGGTAGAACTCAAAGAAAAACTGTTAAAAGTGCATGTTTATGACTTTTAGTCGTTCTAAGTCACATTCAGTTCGATATACAATTGACAATGTTCCATTACAACGTTACTAACAGTAAAAGACCTTGGAGTTGTCTTTGATTCAAAGCTGAACTTCAAATTTCTTATATCCTCTATTGTGAACGACGCTAAATGTGTTCTTGGGCTTATTAAACGTTGGTCGTAGGAGTTCAACGATCCCTTCACAACGAAACTTCTCTACATTTCCCTTGTCCGCCCAATCCTGGAATACTGCTTGTGTATCTGGTGTCTGCAGTATAAAATCCACCAGGATCGTATTGAGTCCGTCCAGAAGCAATTTTTTCTCTTTGCTTTAAGCGGCTTAAACTGGGATCCCAATCTTCGTCTGCCATCGTACTCCAGGAGGCGTTTACCTCCTAATCGTCCGTCTCTAACCAACCGTAGACGTTCCTTGGTGTTGTTTTCCTACATAAATTGAATATTGGCGACATTGATTCCCCGTTTCTTTTAGGTCACTTGAACTTCTCTGTTCCCATTAGTCCAACTAGAAACTATTACGCCTTATTTCTACCTACATGCACTACAGACTATGCTTTGCTCGTTTGCTCGCTAGGCTTTTAGCTTTTAATATCTATATGTATATATTTATATTTTAACCTAAACTTTTTCGTTGACACTCGCTTTGTTTATAATAAATAAATAAAAAGTTTGACGAGCATATTTCTTCTACTGCTAATCGAGTCTTTGGTGTCCTGGGTTTCATTAAGCGCAGGTCGAAAGAATTTGACGATCCCTACGTTACTTAAACTTGTCCGTCCAATTCTTGAGTATGGATCTTGTATTTGGTATCCTCAATACATGGTTCATCAGGATAGAATTGAAAACAATTTCTGCTCTTTGCCCTCCGGGGTTATAACTGGAATCCTTATTCTCGCATGCCTTCTTATCTGTGTAGACTTTTACTAATTAATCTTCATTCTCTTTCTGATCACAGAGCTATCTTGGTGGAATCTTCTTACACAAATTAAATAATGGGCAAATTGATTCTGCTGTGTCTGTTTTGGTTATCTGTTTACAATTTGGCGCTTCTCTGTGTATTGTTTGTGTGTGTGTGTTCTTTTGCATCAAGCTCACGCAATTTTTATACCCTGAACCCATTGAAAATGGGTAAAAAGGGTATAATGGTTTTGTGCAAATGTATGTAACAGGCAGAAGGAAGCATCTCCGATTCCATAAAGTATATATATTCTTGATCAGGACGACGAGCTGAGTCGATTTAGCCATGTCCGTCTGTTCGTCTGTATGAACGCAGCGATCTCGGAAACTACACAAGCTCAACTAAACGAAACGACGATAGATTCTCCTAATCCATACACAGTACAAGTTTATCATATTTTTTTGATGTCGTGCTGCGTTTCATTACTATCGATAAAAATCGATTTTAAGACTTAGTTTTATTGGCATATATCGGAGACTATAAGATCGAGAGCCATCAAATTTAGTTTATTATGTGCTTGTAAAAGATACGCAGATTATGATTTTGGATTTTGGATATCTCCCCCCCATCGGCTCCCTAATCATAAAAACGCAAATCAAATACTACAGACTGCAGACTGTGCTTTGGTTTGTACATAGATTTGGATGCTCTTATTAAGCACTGAAAATTTCATAATGATAATACTCTAGTTTAGAAGTTATTCAAGTTATTCATTTTCCATAGTGGGGCCAAGCGCAGCCGATGTGCAAACGACGCTGGGTTCAGTGTATCTCCTAGTCGGGGAACCCGCCATCTTACTAGTTTGTTATTGCTTTTGTTCCAGACAAGAATTTTTTGTGTAAAAACTTCTTTTGTTTGAGCGTTTACTTGCTCTATTTTCGTGTGCCGTTGTTCGTCTGCTTTGCGCTCTCGCACCAAAAGTAAATTTTGTTTGACTCCTGTTGTCAATATGCTGCAAAAAATCTTGCACAGTCAAGCAGGCTGATAATTCTGCACCACCGCAATTTGTTAATGCTGGTTATATGAAAATAAGATGCATGCGAGATGTGTAGGTCTCACTTGGCGTGATAGCGATAAATTATTCGCTATGGTCAAAAAGGACTGTGGTAGACTACGCTGGTCATATCCAGTTTGCATTGATATTCTCCAAAATGTCTAATTCTGTGAGAAATCAATTCTTAAAACTTAATAATATCGCTCAGCAGCTTTCGAGTGGCTTTGACCCGGGCATCCAGTTGCTTAGCAATTATAAATTTGATTCTCCCTCTAATAGCCGGTTAGAGTCTTAATTTTTAAGTGTTCCCTCTCCCTTGCTCCCTAGATCAACCCATCCACCTTCGACAGTTTTGGATACGCCTCAACACTTCGACGTATCCCCAATGTTGTCTTTATCGCCTTCTCCAAGCGATTGTCCGATTACTAATTCCCATTGACTCAATTATTGAGGCGGCTGAGATCAATAAGCCTAATACTGCACTTGCAATTCCTGGTCGCTGAGGTAAACCCTCGCGCAATTCAGCCAAAGCTTCAAGCAGCAATCGTGCTGCCGTTTCTACAACACCTACTCCGACTTTAACAGTTGTTCCGCCTCGCAAACAATTCTTTCTGTTCAGGCTTTCCTCGGACACAACTTGTGAATCATTGGCAGTTATATCCCTAGTAAATTTTCTGCTAGCGTAACAATTAGCAAATTCCATTTCTCCACTCCTCGAGAAATATCCTCTTTTAAAAGTAATGTCCCTCATGATACGTTTACAATCATTTGTGATCCAAAATTTTGGCCACCTCATATGATTGTTTATGAGTTTAAACCTACAAAGAGAAATCAGCCTTCACCTGTCACCCTCCCGGTTACCTCATTGCAAGAATCAAGTGGCATTGCTTCAAAAAACTGAATTCGCATTCCGATCATTTTTCCATTTCATACCAGAATGTCAGAGGCCTTATATCGAAAATTACAAATCTTTGTATGGTTAGCACCTTCATTTTATCCGACATTATCGCTTTTTCAGAAACTTGCGAAGTATTTTCAAATAATTTTACAGTTTATAGACAGGATAGACCGACTCGTCGAGGTGGAGTGGTATTAATTGCAGTTAAAACCTCACTCCAGTCGGAATTATCGTATCGCTGATATCTCTAGGTCATCCCCTCTTTCGGTCCCTGAGGATACTTATCATCCTACTCTTGAGGTGACACTGTTTGCAAAACTCAAAATTTACATTTGACAACGCCTCAAAAGCCCCGCCGTTGCTTTCGAAACGGAAACTTTGGCTTGCTTAATAAACTTATCTATGCAACCGATTGGTCCATTCTTTATGACGCGGTTGATATAGATAATGCTACTAAGAACTTTTATAAAATTCTAAACTCACTTCTTGATGTCTGCATTCCTAATTGCATCCCTCGCCTTGATTCGACAAAATCACCCTGGTTTACTCCCAGACTTTCAAACTGAAAAAACGTTAAATCTAAATGTTTTCAAAAGTTTAAAAAGTTTGGTTAAATTTCTGACTTGTCGAATTCCATAGCCAAGTCAAACTTTCATTATTCATAATTCTCAGTGCTATGAAAATTATATTGCCCGTTGCAAAATGCAATTTAATCACCATAAGCAATTTTACAGTTTTGTTAATTCGAAGCGCAAATCTTCATGGTTGTCTTTCTCATTTTTTCTAGGGATAGAAAAAGCAAGCAATGATTCTGTTGCATCTGATCTCTTTGCTAACTAGAAAAAGCAAGCAATGATTCTGTTGCATCTGATCTCTTTGCTAACTTCTTTCAGTAAACCTATTCCTCTGTCTCCTCTGTTACGTTCACGATTCACATCTCGAAGCAAACAGACGGGTTTTTTTAAAGCTTTCGAGTTTTCTTAGTTTTCTGAAACAACCGGTGTTTTTATCATTTATTTTAATTATTAATTTTTTAAAATTAATATTTTATTATTATATATATTGTTTGCTTTTTTCCGTGGTCGTGTCGCGAGTGCATGCCATGTATTTAAATTATATTTATTTGAGTACCAATTGCAATTGCAATTTTGTTTATGTTTTGAGCTCTATTCGTTTGAGTAAACTTTGTTGTTGGGTAAGCCTTACTTTTTTTCCTGTGCTTATATTGCATGCGTTGTGTCTTGCTGTATCGCTGTTTTCACAAACGAGTAACTGTTAAGCTCTCTTTCTCTTTTAGTTATCTGCATAAGCGCTTATCTTTTAATCAGCTCTCTTGCGCTCAACTGCCTAATTGTACTGGTGCTGTCAGACTATTAAGTTGTTGTGTTGGCTTTGTGATAACGTTGTACATACGAAATGTGCAGGTTACTCGGGGCTAGTGGGGGATGCTATAGCCCAACGTAATGGCTTATTGTATAGTTGTGCCTCGTGTAGGGTGGTTGAAGGTGAAATGCGAGCTTTTATGAGTCAAACGACGACGGGCTTTAGAGGTCTGATTGTTGGTTTTCGCAAACTTAACGATCAGCTCACAGCCATGGATAGTCAATTCAATGACTTTAAACTATTGAGAGGGTCTCCTTGGCGTAAGTAGTTCGCTCCTCGTGAGCTGCCGTTGCCAAGCTCCCTTCAGCCTTCGAATACGAGTCTGCAGCTTACTACTCCATTGGCACATCAGCTTATTTCGCTTGCTACCCCTATAGCTTCAAGATCTGATGCTGACACAAGTTCGGTTACCGAAGGTGTAAGATCGGAGAAAGCCAAATCAGACGTTTTGTCCGACTCGTCCGTCCCCGTTGCACAACAACCGACCGAAAATGTATTATCCGGTCCACCGGCTGTAATAGTTGCCTCTGAGGATAGTTGCCCAACTATCCCACATGTGGCAGCTAAACTTCTAGTTGGTGTTCCACCAAAGAATCACATTTTTGTTTCTAACCTTGTCCCTCATTTCTCATTGGATGATGTTAAAGCCAATATACAGGCTAAAATTGCAGCCGCAAGTATAATAGTGGAAAAGTTGAAATTTGCCTATTCAAGGGATATATCATCCTTTAAAATAAGTGTTCAACCCGAACTGTTTACCAACATTTGTTGTAAACAGTTTTGGCCTGAACACTTAATTATAAAAGAGTACAAAGCCAAAAGAAATATCAGGCTCCGATTTTGTTACCACCACCAAACCAAAACCAAAAAACTAATAACCTCCATCGAGTTTGCCTATCAAAACGTTAGAGGTCTTTATTCTAAACTCACTAATCTCTATGTAGATAGTGTGTCTTTCGATTTTAATATAATTGCTTTTACCGAGACTTGGTTAAAACCGGACATTTCTCTCGGAGTCTCTCGTGCTGGAGGAGGTGTCCTTATAGCACGATTGCTATGGACTCGACAGTCCACCTTTTCGTCTGAGCCGCTTCAGCCTCCACCTTTGGACATTGAGTTCGTTAGAGTAAAAGTCTGTTTGTGAAATTTTTGTATTTATATCACTTTCTCTTAGATTCCTCTGCTGTCTGATATGTCTATTTATTTACATCACCTTTCCGCCATCCAATCAATCTCTTCCCTACTATCTGAAAGGGACCTTTGGGTTGTTCTTGGCGATTTTAATCTTCCCGACGTAGCTTGGTCATCTCTTATGGACTCTAATTTTCTGTTGCCTTCTAAGTCAAATGACTTCATTGACGGTCTACATAAGTTTTCCATTGCTCAGGTTAATCCAGTGCACAACTCAAAAGACAAATCTTTTGATTTGATCTTTTTGTTGGACTCCTCCAGCAATGTTGTACGCAGAATTGACCCCCTTTTAAGATCTGAGGACCCTTCTCATCCAACTCTGGATCTGGTCATTGAAATTCCTGCTCCCGTGCCTATTACGGTACCAAAACCTGCGAATCGTACCCGTTGTGTTCGTAAGGCTGATTTTGTTAAGCTTAATGGTCTTATTCAGCATACTGAGTGGTCCCAACTGTACAATTGTGCAGATATTGATATTGCCATTAAACTTTTTTACAATGCCATGAACTCACATTTTGATATCTGTGTTCCACTTGTGTATCCGGCGAGGTCTAATCAGCCTCTTTGCTACTTAATAGAATTACTCAGATTAAAAAATGTTAAGTCACGATATTATAAAAAATTTAAGAAATCGGGAAATCTTGATTTTTTAGGTTTGTTAATTCTAAACGCAAGCTATCTATTTTCCAAAATAACGTTTAAAAACGCGAGTGCAAGCACTGATCAGGGCATCGCCGATCTGTTCGCATCATTTTTTCAAACTACTTATTCCACATCCACTAGGAATTATCAGTCTTATCCTCATCCGTTACAGTCCTCAAACTGCATTTTGTGCCCTATCATTACGGAACGTTCGCTAATTTGCGACCTTAACACAATCAAACCAGTGTCTTCACCTGGTCCCGATGGTGTTCCAGCCTGTGTGCTCAGGTACTGTGCAAAATCACTTTGCAAGCCCATCCTAAAACTTTTTAAGTTGTCTGTTGACACCTCATGTTTTCCTGCTATTTGGAAGGAATCTTTTATCATCCCTCTCCATAAAACTCTTGTCGAAAATTGTTCAGGTATTTCCAAAAGCTATTGAGAGAATTATAACATCTCAACTGCAACATTTATGCAGCTCTATTATTTCACCTTCCCAGCATGGGTTTATGAAACGAAGATCTGTAACCACTAACCTTCTAGAGTTATTCTCTGGCAATTGATGGCTGCAAAAACAAAATGCAGACTGATGTTATTTATACTGATTTCAGACTCAGTAACCCACTCCTTGCTACTCCACAAATTATGTTCTTTTTAGAAATGTATATTCTGACTGTATCAGGGTGACATCTAGGGTTCCCATGATAGGCATCTTGGTCTTCCCTCTCTAACAAATCGGAAAACTATGCTTGGTGTAATCTTTGTCTATAATTTGATTACTGGCGTAATCGATTCATCTGTGTTGATAAGCCTTCGTACTTAGCCATTGCTTAAATAACTATGCCCTGCATGAACCCTTCCGAGTCCTTTGTGATGATTTTAATAAACATTACAGAGTGATCAGTTCGGAGTCTTCCCTTCCTCGTATTAGGTCTTTACTCCTAAGCTATTTAGCAAGTATATTGTAGATAGTTTGTATTCGTTTTGTACTTCGCGACTCGTGTCGTACGTTATACGACTGCGCCCCTCGGTCGGTTGGGTGGGAGAGTTGGGATGTTGCTCCACATAGCTGCGGGATTCGCGAGAAGAAAAAAATGTCATCGTTACCACATTGTTCCTTCTAATTATATCTTTACGCCTATCATTACCCATACCTCCCTTATTTCTGCTATTAAATTTTTAAAAACTTCATACTCTTCTGGGCCCCACAATATTCCTAGTGGCCTACTCAAAGAGTGTAGTGCTTCCCTTCTTTGCCATTGCTAACGCTTTTTAATATATTCCTTGAATCTGCTGTTTTTCCATCTCTTTGGAAAGAATCGTTTATCATTCCTCCCCACAAAAAAGGTGGTAATTCTGATATAACAAACTATAGGGGCATTGCAAAACTATCTGCTATACCTAACTTATTTGAAATCAGAATTACTTCCACTTTGCAGCATCTCTGCAAATCAGTTCTATCCCCTGCTTATCATGGTTTTATTAAAAGCCGCTTAACTACGACCAACTTGTTCGAATTTACCTCGCTTTTAAATGATGCTTTTCTGGGAAAAAAAAGCAAACTGATGTCATTTACACTGACTTTAGTAAATCATTTGACTCTGTACACCATGAACTTTTTCTGCTAAAACTCGACCTTATTGTTTTCCCTCCCTCTCTTCTGCCTTGGATTTCATCTTATCTAAAGGGTAGAACTTAAAGAGTCTCTCTTAGATCTAAAATATACAAACAGATTTATGTTTCGTCAGGTGTACCTCAAGGTAGTCATATTGGACCTTTACTATTTACTCTTTTCATAAATGACTTCCCCTCTATAATATCACATGCTCGCATACTTATGTATGCAGATGATGAGAAACTTATTTACTCTTACGCCGATTTCCTACAACACACTAGTTCACAGGATGATTTGAACTCTATGCAACTTTGGTGTTCAAAACTGTTCAAAGTGCATGTTTATGACTTTTAGTCGTTCTAAGTCACATTCAGTTAGATATTCAATTGACAATTTTAAATTGCAACGTATCTAACAGTAAAAGACATTGGAGTTATCTTTGATTCAAAGCTGAACTTCAATTTTCACATACCCTCTATTGTGAACGAGGCTAAAGGTGTTCTTGGGTATATTAAACGGTGGTCGAAGGAGTTTAACGATCCCTTTACAACGAAACCTCTTTACATTTTCCTTGGCCGCCCAATACTGGAGTACTGCTCGTGTATCTGGTGTCCGCAGTATAAAATCCACCAGGATCAGAAGCAATTTCTGCTCTTTGCTTTACGTGGTTTAAGCTGTGATTCCAATATTCGTCTCGGATAGTATACCAGCCGACTTTTACTCCTTAGTGTTCCGTCTCTAACCAACCGTAGGACAATCCTTGGTGTTGTTTTCCTACATAAGTTGATTATTAGCGACATTGATTCCCCGTTTATTTTAGTTCGCTTGAACTTCTCTGTTCCCTTTAGACCTACTAGAAACTATTACCGCTTATTTCTTTTCGTGTATTATGCCTCCAATAAAATATCCAATACCACGTGTACTCGTCAGAACTCTCTCTTCCACTAATAAAATCTTTGCTTTCAGGATACCTCAGGGAAATCACTGACCGCCCTCAGCTGTGAGCAGGGGCATAACTTGCCGGACGGACTAAAAAATACCCCCATCGAGTCAGTGATTTTCCATCTCTGTCTCATTCCTTTTTTCTTTCTATCAAAGACTAAGTATTATTATTATTTTCTTTCACTTTTCCTGAATATTTTGTATGTAATTTAAATTTATATTTCTCCTACTCACTTTTGTTCGCTTGTCGAAGTCAGATCAGAAAGGAATAAAAATGTTCTCTCATTTTTGTTTCTCAAAGTGAAAAATTAAAAGAAAAACACAAAAAAAAAACTCTTTTAGACTAAACCACCAACTGGCGGCAACATTGTGGTGTCCCCAAGTTCGCGTCCCTGCGCTTAATTAGTTTTATACTGTTTATCTTACAAAAAGTAAATCGAAACAAACCAAACGGCAAAGAACTGAACACTACAGCCAAAAACAGCTCCGCGAAAATGGTCGGGGAGCCGCCCACCGTCGGGCTAAAACCGCACCACTAAACGATGAACATTCAACATTGAAAATACCCGGACAAAAATTTCAGACCATTATGAGAACCGACCCTAACGAGACCCTCATTAACATTTCCCCATTCTTAATCAAAAAATGAATCTATCATTCGTCTGCAACATCAACATTATAGTCTCTATATCTCCATCACTCAACTACTCAAAAGGCGGCATATACTCTAATGACCTGCGAGGTATAGAAGAAAATGAAATTATACAAGAACTATCCAGCCAGAACGTCTACGAAATCAAAAAAATACTGAAAAAAGAAAACGGTACCCTTAAAGGAACAAGACTCATAATAATAACATTCAACGCCCTCACCATACCCGACTGCCTGATTATGTGCTACGAACGTACAGCAGTACGTGCCTACATCCCATTACCACTGAGATGCAATAAATGCTTCCGCAAAAAATGCCAAAGAACTAAACGATGCATCAACTGCACAGATCAGCTCATTATCCCAAACCAACAAGCCTCCACAGGCAAAAAATTTACTGTCTTCATCCAAGCCATAATAACTACAATGAAATGCGACAACAACACAGCCCATACCATCCTACGTTCCAGATACCAAAACATCTCCGTCTCCATCTTCTCTACAGTCAAGCAACACTAGGAAACATCAAAAGCTCTGCAACACCACAACCAACCTGAAGAATCAGACGTCCGAAGCCAACAATCCAATCCTCAAGAAGTCACCACCAGCACACTCAATAATCTAAATTGCAAAAAGCACATCCCCGCAATCCACTCAACCACACAAACCAAATGCAAAAATACTACCCCGCAAAACTTCCAATCGCAATATAATAATATACAATTCCATCAAAGCTGCTCACAAACTAATATCCACACCAAAAAAACCCAATACAACATCAAAACATACCAAGGTCCATAGCGATACCGATCACACCGGTAGCGATAGTGACATCTTTTAAATAAATAATAATTCCCAAATCTAAGGTCTTCGAGGAGCTAACTATCAGTGACAATAATTGTCTCTTACAGTTAGTCCCACGAAGACCCCCCTATCCACACTTTAAACAACTCACTAACCTCATCCCACACAACCATACTATACTAACCCATATCATTCATACTCCAATGCTTAAAATAATTCAATGGAATATTAAAGGCCTCCGAAACAACTATAGTGAGTTGCAAATTCTCATCAAGGAACACAAGCCCCATATAATTGCCTTACATTCACACACATTGACCTCTCCTTCGTATCATCCAACCTAGCCCCAGAAATCCAATGGAAAATTGTTGAACATCTTAACGGTATTGACCATTTCCCCATAAAATTGACCCTCTATCAAAATACAATCTACCAGACCCATGTTGACAACACTATCAATCTCAAAGCTGCCAACTGGGACCTCTTTAATGAATCAATAGACGAAATCAAATCAACCTACGCGACCACTAACCCAAACAAACACGACAAAACAAAGACAACCAGCGATCATAAAAAAAAAAACATCATTCAATGCGCACACCTCTCAATCCCACAAAACACAACATTCTTTATCCCACACAGTTCCCTGGTGGAACAAACAACTCACAGCCCTTAAAAAAGAGAAAAACAATCTATGGTCCCAACTCAAAAGACATATAAACACAACGAATATGCTATTTAAAAAAGCCAATGCGAAGCTCAGAAGAGTCATAAGAGATTAAAAAAAACAAACGATCCACAACTTCACATCAGACATCCACCCAAATTCTCACCTTACTAAAATTTGGTCGAACATAAAACGTCTATGCGGTCTCTACCCATCTAAATCCATCCATACCATTATTAATCCCACCTCTAACACCCTTACAACCAACCAATACACAATAGCCAACATTTTTGGAGACCTATGGTTAAGACAAGCCGACGCCAATAACTTTTCTACCACATTCCAGTAACAAACAATCCCTTCTCTCCTCCCCTGTTATCTTCCAACCTTCCCGATCGGACCTCGATATAGAACAAAACATATCAATTACAGTGCTTAATTCAGCACGTAGCACACTCAAAGGCTCCACACCTAGCTACGATCGTATATCCTACTCTATGATCAAACAAGCTCCGGTCCACTTCCAATTCAGAATCCCCATATTCCTCGATCCTACAAAACTAGCCTAGTCCTACCTATGCTAAAACCACACAAACCCAAAACAGACACTAACTCATACAGACCTATTTCCCTTAACCCATGCCTCGCGAAAATCTTAGCCATGATTATCGCAACGCGACTATGGTGTTTGCAAAAACAGACAACCTTATCCACAACAACCATATCGGCTTTAAGAGAGGCAAATCTGTCTTGGATAACTTACTCTACATCGATCACCTAGGAACAAGAGCTATCTCAACCAAACGACACATCTCTATCATCTCCCTCGACTTTGCAAATGCCTTTGACAAAATCGGCATCCACACAATCATCTCGCAGCCCCACGAATGGCAACTTGGTCCTAAAATTCTAACATATATTACCCAATTTATGACTAACAGACAAATTATAGTTAAAGCCTATAAATCACTCTCCAACACATTTCCTCTCAATAATGGCATCCTACTAGGCTCTCCTATCTCAGTCATAGTTTTACTCATTTCGTACAACGCCATTACAAAATTAATATCCATCCACAAAGAAATCTAATTTTACGCCTATGCTGACGACTTTCAGCTGATTATCGACCTAAAAAATAATAAAAACCCCACAATAAACCTCCTTCAACTCTTCCAACAAATGACTGAATGGTCCAACTCTTCTGGCGCATCACTATCAACAGACAAATGCCAACACCAAACATCATTGCACCTGTACTATTTTAACTGGAAGTATTAATATTCCCTCCACCGACACACTAAAAATTCTAGGACTTACAATAAACAGCAAATAAAAATGGAACTCCCACATCACTAACCTCACCTACGACCTTCTAAAACCCCTTAACATCAAAAAACACCTTTCATTACCAAAATATAACTCCAACACTGCCTCGTAATACTAATTCTAAAATTAATCCTAACATCCAAAATAGATTATTATTATTAGACTCTCCAAAATCCTTATACACTCACACGACTCCCCGCTAAATCAAATAATTAAGCCCCACACCAAGAAATGTAAATATCCCAGCACACTTGACCGCATTATCCACACTTGGACAGTTCTTCAAACCCCATACAAACCATCAAAACCTATCCACAGTATAAAGTTAATTATGGAGACAATAAACAAATCAATAGGCATCACACTATCTTCTCACAAAAGGACCACCACATACCAAACTATCTTCCAACATTCATTCTCCTCCATCAAAAACTCTCTCTTAAACTACAAATTTCTTTACACAGACTGCTCCAAAATGAACAATATAACAGGATACAGCATTACAACATAAACGCAAACCCTTAAGATATGCCTCCGTCCACACTACTCATCTATATATATCACTGAAACAGTGGCAATCCTTGAAGCTCTCAAATTATGTTTAACAAAATCAAGTAATTATGTCATCTGCTCGGACTCTCTCTCAGCCATGAAATTAATTCTCAACTTAAAAAACTCCTCTCTTTACGCGACAAACATCAGAAACATAAGTAACAATCACTATCCCAAATTCAAACTAGTTTGGATCCCCAGTCATACTGGGATACTAGGAAACGACCACGTCGACTCTACAGTCAAAGATATAACAAGACTTCCACTCATTTACACACCTAATCTTAACGCAAGTGATCCCTCAATATACAATTACTCCAAAAACAACATTTATTACAAAATCGAACCTCAAATTAGTACAATACAGCCCCCATATCACTTATTTCAAACCCAACAAATATAAACTTAAAAATCATTTCCGAATACTTAAACAAATCTAATATACTTCACAAGATATAATGTAAACAACCCACACACAAAACAAACCACTTCGCGAGCTTAAGGCCTTAGCCATTGCTTGCCTTCTTAATTGTTAGTCTTAAGTTATTGATCTTAAGCTTGCATCATATAAATAAATAAATAATTTCTACTACTAACGCCTTCCTGTTTAGCTGTAGGTTCTTATAACATCACTGACAATTATTAGCTGTGATTAGAAGCATAGCTGGCCGGACTGGCAATGATGATGTTATTAGAAATCTTTGTAACTCTTTAAGGTTTTAGCTTTTAATATCTATATATATATATATATAAATATATATTTATATTTTATGTACATTTTTGTTGAAACTCGTTTTGTCGACTGTTTACAATAAATAAATAAATAATAAGTAATGCTACTTCCATACATAGTCTAAAAACTTTATTGTTATATCATCGTTCTAATTGTTCGCGATTTTCGTCACCGCACGTTATGCTATCGGTCGGTTGGACGATAAGAAGCCCTTGCTTGGTATCGTATATACTGCCCTTAGTACATTTACGTCCAATAATAATTAAGCAAGTAACTGTTTAGAAGTTTGTTGTCACACTCCCCGAACTGTCATTGTTGCGTTACAATCATTTGGCTTTTTTATTGCGCATATCTGCTTTAGGATTCTTGTATTTGAATTTTCAATTACCTGCCAAGTTAGATTGAACTTTTAAAACCCAAAATAATAGCAACTAAAAATAAAACAAGATGGCTCTAGTCGATAGTTTTCTACTAGGAGATACCTTGAACGTTACATACCTTTAATTAAACAACTCTTCATTCATACACACGACTCCACAGCCGCACTTAGTAAAATAAAATAAAAACATGTAAGATGGCTCTAGTCGGGTGCCCCCGACTAAGAGATACCGTGAACCCAGCGGCGAGCTGTCGTTACATACATTTAAACCTCTTTGCATTCATACACATATTCGCAAAGTCACACCTACACACAACCACACACAAACGCTGCACTTTAGCACTTTACAAATTGACTGCTCTTGGCCCCACCATGGAAAATGAATTCTTGATTAACTTCTAAACTAAGAGTATGTTCGTTATGAAATTTTCAGTCCCTAACAAGAGCAGGCAAATATATGTACAAACCAAAGCGCAAGTCTGTAGTATTTAATTTGGGTTTTTTTGATATGGGGGGCTAATGGGGAGAGGTATCCAAAATACGATATGCCAAGAAAACCAAGTCGCAAAGTCGATTTTTATCGATAAAAATGAAACGGAGCAAGATATCGAGAGCTTGTACTGCGTATGGATTAGGAGAATCTATAGTCGTTTAGTTTAGTTTTCTAGCTTTTGTAGTTTCGGAGATCGCTGCGTTCATACAGACGGACGGACACACGGACGGCCAGACGGATATGGCTAATTCGACTCAGTTCGTCGAGCTGATCAAGAATATATATACTTTATGGGGTCGGAGATGCTTCTTTCTGTTTGTTACACACATTTGCACAAAACCATTATACCCTTTTTACTCATTTTCAATGGGTTAAGGGTATAAAAACAGTAAGAAATTTCCGTTGACACAGCGAAATTCGAAATCGCTTCTGATAGCGCGCCAGGCAACACTTCTACCATCGAGCTACAGCAGTATTCTATTTGTCACTGTCAAAATCTGATCTAAGAAACATACATGCACAAAAAATCGCATTTGAATTCAAGAAAGAGCTCACACATATGAATGTATGTGTGCACACGCATGCAGAAAACGTCTGCGCTTGGAGCTTTTCAGCACGTAGTTTGCCAATGTACAAACACATATTCTTTAATAACTTCTGTGTTTCTTAACAAATTTGTTGTATTGCATCCTTATTATACTATAGTACATTTATATGTTGACGAAAAGTCTAAGTAGAAGAACTGTGGCTGTACTTGCAATTACAAATGTTTTTTCTGTTAAAGGGGGAAGACGGGGGGAGGTATCCAAAATCCGAAATATTCATAATCTGCGTATACTTTACGAGAACACATTAAACCAAATTGTGTCTTCAGTTCATATAGTTTCTGAGATATGCTCAAAAAACCTGATCACAAAACCGATAAATATCGATAATAAAAAAACCGAAAATTCAAAATAGACTTGATCTGCTTATGGTATACACGAATTTAAAAACCCTAACTTTAATACCTAGATCTTATTGTAGCACTTGCTGCACATTGTATTGTCAAATATGTCAAATTTTACCACACGTTTTCTTTAATAACTTCTGTGTTTCTTAACCGATTTTAATGAATCTTATTGCAATAAATTCTTCAAATGTTATATTATACATAAATATTCATTCAAAGAAAATGTTGTGTCTTTAGGTCTCATAATCTACGAAATAGGCTTTAAAAATTAGTGGTCGTTGTAGATTTTTATCGATGTTAGGAAAACGATGTGGGTTATCGATCATTTGAAATAAACTTAATCTGCGCGTGCCATGGACGAGTCAATAGCCAAAAAGTCTGTAGTCTGTAGCTCTTATAGTTTCCGAGATCGACGCGTTCATACATACAATAGGCCTGCATGAATATATTCATATTTTCGTCTGCAGTTTGTGCAGTGAATGCTGTACCCATATTTACTGCACACTGTTCTCTTTACAATGCGTACACTAAAAGCGAAATAAATAACTGTACAACGTTTTTTTGTACCCATGCCAAATGAATACTATGTGTATTGTTCATTTGCAATAGTGTACTCATAATGAACTGAATTTGAGACGAATGGCATGGGTACACTTGTGTACTGGACGTCGGCAGCAGCACTTTTCGGTTATTCGTAGAAGGGCTCTCAAACAGAGTGTAAGTATATACGAATATACATATATGTATAAAGTGTGACGCTGGGACAATCGTTTCGCAAAATATGCATATGTATGTATGTACATATGCAAATATGCCTGTGTGCGAAATATGTGTGTAATACGTACATATTAACGCATTCTATGCATTATGCATATTATTTTAATTAGTTTATTATAATCAAAAATACGTACATGCAATAAGCATACATAAACTAGCCACTCAATACTTATAATATTACTGTACACTTTACAGCCGCCACCCAATAACATGTGTACACCATTCTCTAATACAGAGACATCTACAGTATTCACTCACATTCACTTAACAGAGTACAGCAAAACGTGCATGAAGTTTTACAGTGAAAATATATACTTTATGGGGTCGGAGATGCTTCCTTCTGCCTGTTACATACATTGCACAAAACTATTATACCCTTTTTACCCACTTTTAATGGGTTCAGGGTATACAAATTTAATATTTGCAGACCAACTTGGGTATGCCGTAGTTGTGAAATTTCTCGCAAAATTTTTACAGAATAGGAAAATATATCTTTCAAATGTTGGTTGCAGTTGATCAGAGAAAGCTTTTTGAAACTGTGCACGCCAAATACCAATATTTACCCATTTTGTTGCTCCAGAATATTTAAAATCTTCGATGTCCCAGCATTAAGTTGCACTTGGACTAATAACTGTGTAAAGTTAAAAAAAAAATAATAATTAACAATACGACATCTCCGTTGACATAGCGAGCTTCGAACACCCGTCTGATAGCTCGTCAGGCAACACCTCTACCACCGAGCTACAGCAGCATTTTAATTGTCTCCGTCAAAATCTGAGCTAAGAAAATAGCACACATGCAAAAACAATCGCTTCAGAATTCGAAAAAGAGCTCACGCATATGAATGTGCATACACATATGTATGTGTGCACACTCATGCTGAAAACGTCTGCGCTTGGCGCTTGCCACCACGTGGTTTGCCAATATACAAATACATTTTCTGTGTTTCTTCACACATTTGGATGAAATTATGTTTAATGAATTTTTATTGAACTACAGTAGATTTATATATTGACGAGCAGCTTATTATTATTATTAAACCAAATTTGGTGGCTCTAGCTCTTATAGTTTCTAAGATATGCTCAGATGCGATGGCCCCCACTATTGTCTGTGAGCCACGTCGCGATGAACTGCTATTCAGGCTAGCACTCCTACTTGGTACCAGCAATCACACGAAGCGTTCGGTCTTGGCAACCATTGCACGTTGTTATGATCCACTCGGCTTGATCGGGCCAACTTGGACCAAAGCAAAAATTCTGTTGCAGCGCTTGTGGAGGGACAAGTTGGAGTGGGATGAGAGCTTACCACAATCGATGCACTCTGCCTGGACGGCGCTTTGCAATGGTTTTTCCGATGCCCGCCACGCAATATTTCCACGCTACGTGCTCCACCCAGATGCTCTGATCCAGGTTCACGCATTTTGTGACGTCAGCCTTGAAGCATATGGAGCATGCATTTATGTTCGTGCTTGCAAGAATAATATCGTCCAAA
This sequence comes from Drosophila colorata, assembly GCA_035041545.1. NCBI lineage: Eukaryota > Metazoa > Arthropoda > Insecta > Diptera > Drosophilidae > Drosophila > Drosophila colorata. The sequence goes on along the minus strand of JAWNLD010000680.1, from coordinate 1,075,289 downwards.
CTAAGCTACTTTGTTCAAAGGCGCGTGTAGCCCCGCTCAAAACTCTCACCGTGCCCAAGCTGGAGCTTTGTGCAGCATCTTTACTTGCACAATTAGTGAGCGAAATCGTCAAAATGAAGCTTTTTGACTGTCAATTTTTCTGCTGGTCCGATTCTTCTGTTGTGCTTTCATGGCTACATGAAGAATCTTCAAAATTTAATGTATTTGTCGCTAATAGAGTTTGTGCCATACAACAGCTTACGGAGGGAATGGAATGGCGCCACGTCCCAACGGATATGAATCCAGCTGATATACTGTCGGAGGGAGTCGTTCCGCGGGAACTTATCAACTCCAGTCTGTGGATGAATGGTCCGTCTTTCTTGAAAGAGTCCAAAAGCAATTGGCCACAGCAGTATTTGCCCAAGGTCGAGCTGCCGGATATTCGACATAGAGTCATGTTAACTTCAGCCAATTGTGAAGACATGACATTGTCATTCAAATACATAAACTCTTGTGGGATGATGCAGCGCATATTTGGATATGTACACAAGTTCATCGATCGCAGCACTGACGGGCACTCAGTTGGGCTCACAGCTGATAATATTCGCCACGGAACGCATTTGTTGCTTCGTGTTGTTCAAAGAATTAAATACAAAGAACAAAATAAAAGGACCGTGCCATTGTCAAGCAGCATCATATCGCTGGCGCCATTCTTGGATGAATTTGGGCTGATTCGTGTTGGTGGCCGCCTTAAAAATTCATCGCTCGGTTTCGAAGCTCAGCATCTAATAATTTTGCCCAAGAATTACCCGCTAACGTTCGCCATCATCACGCAGTTACATCGCAAACATCACCATGGTGGTCCACAATCGTTGTTGGCATCGATTCGGTTGCAGTTCTGGCCATTAGGCGGCATGAAGACAGTCGCGCGAGCGCTTAAAAGGTGCAGGACCGCAGGCCATTTACTGTCACAGGCGTTGACTATTGCGGGCCATTCTACCACAAATCTGATGTCCGCAGTAGACCTCCTCAAAAATGCTACATCAGTGTCTTCATATGCTTCGCAACCAAGGCAGTTTGGTTGGAGCTTGTACAAGATTTGTCAACAGCCACGTTTCGCCACCCGTGGTGCACCAAGTGCTTCATACCTCCCCGTTCACCACACTTTGGAGGCTAATGGGAAGCTGCAGTAAAAATGGCCAAGCATCATCTCTACCGCTCGATTGGCGCGTCATTTCTCGACTTCGACGAGCTTCGCACATTGGTATGCCAAATCCAGGCAATAATCAACTCTCGTCCGTTTGTATCTCTTTCAGAAAACCCAGCGGATCTTGACGTTTTGACCCCAGGGCATTTTTTAGCTGGCGGTCCTCTCACAGCGCTTCCCGAGCCAAACGTCATGCCACTCAACTACAATCGGCTCGATCGCTGGCAACGCGTCACCTACGTGCAGCAGCTGTTTTGGAAGCGTTGGAGCGAGGAGTACTTGACTCTTTTGCAAAAGCGTTCTAAATGGCGCTCTCCACAACCCTCCATTCGAGTCAATGACGTCGTTTGCATCAAGGACGAAAATCTTCCGCCTCTGAAGTGGCCTCTCGCACGAGTGGCAGAAACTGTGACGGGATCCGATGGTGTGATACGAGTTGCTGTATTTCGGACACCAAGTGGAATCGTTCGTCGTGCAGTTACCAAATTGTGTATCCTTCCAGTGGATGACTCTGGTGAAGATCGTAGTTCTGCAACAGGGGGGAGGATGTTCTCAGCAGCAGCTGAAACAGATAATTAGCATAGTTCTGCAGTGCGCGGCAGCATAACAACTAACCGTTTATAATGCACTCAATTGCTTATCGCTATGCTTCGCGCCCTACGCGGCCGAAAACCACTCAATTTTGTCTCTCTGATTGCTTGCTATTGCACTTATTACCGCCTAAGTCAGTTTCGCTTTCGTCGCATACAGCAGAGCGCTATCGTTTCCAATAGAAATTCTTGTTTGCAATTAGCCCACAGCCTCTCGCAACTTTGTAACTAAAAACTAAACTTAAATTAAGAAAAAATAAATGTACATTTTTATAAAACAAAAGGTGTTAGAAAAGCTTGAAAGCTTCAAACAGGAAAGTTAATTCTTTAATAACTTCTAAACTAATAGGATTGTTATGATATTTTCAGGACCTAACAAGAGCATTAAAATCTATGTACAAACCAAAGCGCAAGTCTGTAGTACTTGATTTGCGGATTTTTTCTTATGCTTTTGATGTGGCGGGCGAATAGGGGGTATGCAAGATCCGAAATATTCATAATCTGCGTATCTTATAGTTTCGGAGATATGCTCAAAAAACCGGGTCAAAAATCCGATAAACACTGATTATAGGAAAACGGGGCAAGTCATCGATCATTTGAAAACTTTATCTGCGTATGGTATATACGAATCTAAAAAGTGCATGTTCAACTCTCTAGCAATTGTAGTCTCTGAAATCGACGCGTTCCTACAGACAGACGGACGGACGGACAAGAATATATTTAATTTATGGGGTCGGAGATTCCTCCTTCTGCCTGTTACATACATTTGCACAAAACCATTATACCCCTTTTTACCCATTTTCAATGGGTCGGGGTATGAAAAGGTCATGGTCACTTTTTGCGGATTTCTGCTGCGCTGTATTAGATAATTTATTTATGTACTTATGTATTCTTGTTGCATGTATATGTATTATTAGAAAGTTTAATGATAGTTTTGAGCAAATTCGCAAATTAAATAATTGAGTTGGAATTTAAAATGCGCGTCGAAAGGCTCGTAAATGGGAGAGAGGAGCGTGGCTATCGTTAGGATACCTGCCGCATAAAATCTAGTATTATAGGGTGTAGCTAAAAACACTGTTTAGCTACGGGGGTAGGGCGGGAGCGCTGTAGCAAAACACCTAAGCCACCGTTCCAAGGCTAATATTTGTAGCAAGTTTGGTTTTGTTTATGTTGCCGTTTAGTTCTTTTTATGTTGAGTCAGCTGTTTAGTGATGTAGCTTTGTGTGATTGTTCGTGACTGTCGGCATGGTAGACCCAGACTTATATGAGAGTACTGGGTAGCCGGCACTGCCCCCTTGAGACAAACCGGCGCGTAACAATATGGGTCCCAAATGAAAATGTAGCATGGTGTCGCCAACGGGCATCATCAGAGCAATTTTTCTAAAATCAAATAACAACACGAGAAAACGGAACCGCGCAACCCGTGGTCTGCCTTTTGAATCACGCTTATTCCGCAACTTGTAAGGAGCCAAGACTCACTTCAATCGTGCGAGCTACGTATGATCCAGAGGGTATTCTAACGAATGGGCTATGTCAGAGTAGGGATATAATAGGTCTGGGAAGCTGATGCGTTTTTGGTATGGACGGCAAACATTGCTCCCAAAAAGTTTTTTTGATAAATTATCAAGAAGCGTTCGTGTCACTAAGGGTGTCAGTGGGCTGACAAAATCACCAACAAAACTCTCTCCGAGGGTGTCGACCAGGCAACGGGTCTCCAGTTTTCTGTGAACACAGGAGGGATCCGGCTAAGTTCGTCCTGCGACGAAACTGTGTTAACACCCGTCAATGGTGTGGCACAGATGAGTACTCGGATAACATGGTTGGAGGTAGGGCAGTATTGAGGTCCAGAGACCATGGGGCCACATCACCCCCCTAAGTCAATGCTCATTCAGTCATTGCAGTCAGAACGAAATGTCAGAGGCAGATCTGACGCTCTCGGAGCTTGAGCCAGAAATTTAAGATGTGCACCAGCGTGGGCTGCTTCGGCTGTCATTGGCAGGTTGGTTACCAGGCTAGGTAAGGGGCTGGTGCTCATTCAAGAACCATGGACCATGAGAGGGAAGATCTGTGGTCTGCGTGAAGAAAGCATGCAGGTAATTGCAGATGTCCATGAGACCAAGCCAATAGCTTGTATCTTAATAAGGAAAATTTTTAATTTTCTCAGTTCTCTCTAAATTTCTTAGTAAAGATTTGGTAGCAGTCCTCATCACTGCTGACACAGACCCCCGCAAACAACTGGTGCTCGCATCGGCGTACTTTCCGGCAGATGTAGCAGAATCACCGCCCGCCGAGGTGGATTACTGCAACAGGAAGGGACTGCCACTGTTGCTGTTGCCACGCTAACGCACACAATACAGTTTGGGGCAGCACAGCACAGACGACATTAGCAGGGGTGACTACCTGCTTAATTATATTGTAGAGATGGACCTTACCATCTCAACCTGGGGTCAGAACCCACTGTCATAAATAAGAACCGAGCCGAAGTACTAGACATAACCTTCGGCAATGAGGGATTCTCCAGAATGGTACAAAACTGGAGGGTCTCTTCTGAACCCTTAATGTCGGACCATACAATCATACTATTCGACAATAAGGCACAACGTTCCGCAAAAGAATCAGAAATCCTAAAAGAGCAGACTGGCAACTGTATCATTCCACTCTAGGATTGAATCTGAATAAGCTAGATGAACAGAAGTAAGTAAGATCAGCAGTAGGAGTTGAATTTCTAACGGAAGGACTTAACGAGATTATAACAGACGCCTACCTCGCTACCATGTTGTCAAGAGAAGGAAATAACCTCCAAAAAAGACAATACGTGGTGGAATAAGAAACTAGATAGACTTAGAGCAGAAGTCAAACGACTGTTGAATGCAGCAAAGAGCAGTGAAAAATGGGATCAATACACAGCAAAACTTACAGAGTACAACAAAGAGCTACGGAATAGCAACCGATCCCATTTCCGTAATAACTGTAGTAACACAGAGCAGGCACCACCTGCAACTAGAATTTTTAAAGCAGAACTCTGCCTGACGAAAACGGAAAATGAAGAGGAGAAGTTGACACTTTTACTACAAACACATTTTCCCATGTGCAAAACCATCGGTGTGGTCGAAACTGATATCATTGAGCCAGGGAGGGTCACGGCCTGGAAACCAAACTGGAAACTGGCGTCTAATATTATCAATGACCATAAAATAAGGTGGGCAGTTGGCAATTTCTCGCATTAGAAATCTCCAGCAGTAGGACAACAATGTCCACAGCCTAGCATGTGAAAACACATGCAATAAGGTGGTATACACACGGATAGCTCACAGAGGATGGTGCAGGAGCTGGGGTCTGTGGACCCAGAGACCGCTACCACGAATCACTAAGGAAATTCGCAAGCATTTTCCAAGCGGAGATACACGCCATAGAGAGATGTGCCTCATTCAACCTTGAAAGAGGGTACACTCATAAAGACGTGGCATTTTTTTCAGACATCCAAGAAGCAATAAATGCGTTGACTGCTTTTATCTAGGCGAGACCAACAGGGTGAACATCACATACGCTGCGATTCCAGGCAACGAGGTAGCAGATGAACTAGCCAGAAAGGGAGCGAGTTCCACCTTATGGCGGCCAGAACCTTTTTGTGGAATATGGCGTAGCATATTGACGTATTCGATTAGAGGCACGACGTTATTGCGAAAATTACTGACAAGCCTCACAGGGTGCAAACAAAGTAATAAACTGTTAGGCAGCTATAACACAATCCGCACCGATGAGTGTCTAAATATGAGCAAAAACTCACTTGGCATTATCACGGGCTTTCTGACAGGACACTATAGGCTACGTAAGCACATACACAAGCTAAAGATTTGTGGAGGATGGCACTTGCAGACTGTGTCTTGAGTGACGAAACACTGGAGCATATCCTAGAGGACAGTCACAAGTTTGGGTGAAGCATATGGTTCCCACAATACACAGTATATCAAAACCGAATTGAGTCGGTACAGAATAAATTTAAATAACGCTAACCCTATTCTTTAACCTCCGTAACTAATCGGAGAACTATGATTGGCAAAATTTAGTCCTTATTTCTCGGTTCCAACCAGACTAACACGTAGTTTTAAACCTTTAGTAATTAACCATCGCCTAATTAATTATGCCCAGCATAAACCTTTCCTCGTCCTTTGCAATGGATGAAACATTATAGAATGATCAGATCGGAGTCTTCCCTTCCTCGTATTCTTCTTTATTCGTCTTTACTCCTTAGCAAGTAGATTAAAGATAGTTTGTTTTCGTTTTGTATTTTGCGACTCGTGTCGTACGTAATACGACTGCGCCCCTGCTGCGTGTACAGTGAATGAAAACTTATGTATGTTTATTTCATGATTAGATTAAAATTACTTAATTTATATAAACAATCATCGACGTCTGCAGTCTTAGTAGTTTTAGAAGCCTTAGCAGTTTTTAAAGTATTCTTTGAACAAAGCTCGTTCAACATTTTGCATAATGTATGATATGTATGTAAACGCATATTTGATATTCTATCTAAGAATTCGTGCATACATACATTCATGTATTACATATTTTGCACGCAATGGCGTTATTGATCAGATGGCTACACCAGTCAGTAATAGCAGAGTGGCAATGAGAGAGTGCGTAATGCAACAGGAGAGTTGAGTTTCGGTAGTCGAAGTCATAAGTCTTAGCACGGAGAGAAGAAGTCATGTCGGCAAGTTGTCAAGTTGCGAAGTCGTCAAGCGATCCTGTTGTTGAAAGTTGCCGTATATAAATTTACTCTGTTCAATACCATATTATCGTGTTATTAATAAAAGGGACAAAATCAGACCAACATAGGTTGAGCCCCCACCTATCGAACGTATTATATTTAAAACGCAGACATAGAACCAGCAGACATATAAGCAGTATTTGCAGTTGAAGTAGCAAAAATAAGTGAATTACAGGAGAATAGCAATAGAAATATGGAGCAAATAATTAGATTGTTAACATTAAAAATACAAGCAGACAAATGTCGAGAAAACGAATCTAAAATTGCTCCGGGACATTTTTTTAAAATCGTACCAGTCTTTGATGGCGACAGCGTGCCGGTCGAGTAATGGTTTCCAAATTTTGAAGAAGTATTTACAAGCATGAGGAAAAATTATGAATTAATTAATATATATGAGCAGTTAATAAATGTTCTTGTTGCCGAGTTCAAGCGCACGATGAGAAGCACCGATATTCACACAAAGTTGAAAGATAAATAAATTAATCGTTTTATGAGTATGTGTTGTATGTGAAGAAAATTGCCGAGCAAGGACAAATAGACGAAGAATCTGTAATAGGATATATCATCGACGAATTGGATATTAAAAACGAGTACAAATTTAATATGTACAGTTGTAAATCATTTCACGAGCTTTATGATCGGAAGTGTGTGAGTGAAACGCCGTTAAAACAATACAGTGCACTATGGGGAATTACAGCTGTTTTTTTGGACTTTTATTAATAAGTTTAAGATTTAATGAAGTTTTTGAGTCTAACCGATTGGTGAATGTTCCTGAAAATGTGAAACAAAATTTTTGGAAAAATGGTCGTGGCACCGACCAATTCAGCCCTTTATTTATTGGACGTAGATATACTAACGGCAGTACAATGGGTTATGGTAGGCATAGTTACTATTACAGGTTTGAAGAGAAAGCGGTAAAAAGTTTCTAGTAATTCTGCTCGGAACTACAAAACTAATCTTGCTGATCAATTCGGAACAATCACTTTGCCCATTAATTAATTTGTCTAAAAAGATTACACCAAGCATGGTTCTCAGAACGAGAGGGAAGATTTATTGTAAAAGTTTACCACGATAAGAAGGCATGCGTGTATTAGGATTCCAGTTATAACCTCGGAGGACAAAGAGCAGAAATTGTTTTTGTACGGATTCAATTCTATGCTGATGAACCTAGTATTGGGGATCGGATTGCAACCTTTGACCAGATGGAAAATTAGAAGACGTCAGGCGAACTAATTCCTTTTTATTTCCTTTTTCATACCCTGAACCCATTGAAAATGTGTAAAAAGGGTATAATTATTTTGTGCAAATGTATGTAACAGGCAGAAGAAGGCATCTCCGACCCCATAAAGTATATATATTCTTGATCAGCATCACTAGCCGAGTCGATCTAGCCATGCCCGTCTGCTTGTCCGTCCGTCTGTCAGTATAAAAGCGTCCGTTTTATTAAAATCAGTGTTTATCGGTTTTTTGACCCGGTTTGTGCTTTGGTTTGTATACAAATTTCAATGCTCTTGTTACGTCCTGAAAATTTCATAATGATCCTATTCTTAGTTTAGAAGTTATTTACTTTCCAAATTGGGAGCCAAGCGCAGCTGCTTGATTCTCAGGAACTATAAGAGCCAGAGCCACAAAATTCAGGTTCAGACTCTATATAATTGTTCAACGGTACAATAAGAATGCATTAAAACAAATTTCATCCGAATCGGTTAAGAAACACAGAAGTTATTAAAGAAAAGGTATTTGTACATTGGGCAAACCACGTGGTGCAAGCGCCAAGCGAAAACGTTTTCTGCATGCGTGTGCACCCATACATACATACATATGTATATGCATATTCTTTTTCGAATTCTCAAGCGATTGGTTGTACGTGTGTGTATAATCTCAGATTTGGACAAAGGGAATCAAAATGCTGCACTAGCTCAGTGGTAGATATATTGCCCGGTGGACTATCAGACGCGAGGTGGATCAATCAACACCTCTAAACTGGGGTGATAAGGATCTTCAGGACATAATATGGGCTCAGTACGAGAAACAGATAAAAAAGAATAATCCAAAACAAATATAAGATCAAGCATTTTATGTAGAGAATTTGGGATACCATTAATTTGACACAATGAGATCCCAAATATGTCGTAAAGAAAATCATTTTGGGTCGTGGAAGGCAACACACTAGAGTCGGGACTAGAAATCCAAGTAGTTCCGGAAATATTGAAATCACCCAGGACAACAAGAAAATCACGATCGGAAAGCATAGAGGAGACAGAATGTGTAGCAGAGATATGCAAAGAATTGACAGAATTATCTGAAGAAGGTGGAATATACGAACAAGTAATGAAAATGCAAAGACAATAAATGCACAATTCGACAGAAACAAATTATATATATATACTGTCTGTTATTAATACGTCCGAAGATAAATAAACGTTGACTGCAATAAGCAAACTACCACCACGACGAGGAGTGTGATCTTTTCTATAAAAAGTGAACTTATTAGATAAAATTTCATAATTTAGGATGTCAGGCCTTAACCATGTTTCAGAGAAGGCAATGACATGAAAAATATAGACTATTAAGGTATAGATTACTAAGTTTACTTCAAAGACTTCACATTCTAATAGCCAAATGAGAGGGAGGATGTTTGTTTTTTATGCTATCAGAGGCCACAAGAGGTTGATTTAAAGCAACACCAGTAGGGGAACAGATAATAAATGCAACGATTACAACCACAATTCAAAATATACATTCTATATATTTGCAGACTTCTAGTAGAGAACACACTTAAAGCATGTTTCAAATTTCATAAAGATCGGATGAAAAACACAGAAGATATTCAAGAAACCGTTTTCAGATGTCGCTGCGGAAGCCGCGCATATTAATGGATTTGTGATTATTTGTATATGTATGAGACTGGATATTTGAATAAAATTCGCTTTATACATCTACTTGAAAAGTTCACAAAATTGCAATTTAATATGATCGCCCTTGCCTTCAGAATTGAATTCTCTATAAAGTGGATATTATCATTAATCTGCCAAATGCGGCGATTTTTTTAAAGGTCTTTAAAAATATAAAGTTTATTTTTAAGCTTTATTTTACGAGAGCACAGTTTAAACTATTGATTTATTAAGAGAAAATGTCAAATTTCTATATATACACAAATTACAAACCCCAGAGATTAGAATCCATCAAAAGTTTTTCAAAAACTCTTTTTATTTCAAAAATTTGAATCAGTTGCATTTCAATGGGAAACAAGAAAGATAGCTCTAATAATAAAAAATTAATGCTCGCACTGCGCGCTCGCTAATATTTGCAGACAAATTTAAATATGCCATAGTTCTGAAATAACTCTCCAAATTTTCACAGAATAGGAAACTATATCTTTCAAATGTTGGTTGCAGTTAATCTGCGAAAGCTTTTTGAGAGTGTGCATGCCAAAGACCACATTTTTCCCATTTTGTTGCTTCAGAATATTTCAATTGTCGATGTTCAGCATTAAGTTGCACTTGGACCAGTAAATTAGTTAAATTTAAAAAATAAATAAAAAATAAAATAAAATACAAATTTAAATAAACAGCACAAAAACTCCGTTGATTCATGCGAGGTTCGCACTCTTATTGTCTCTGTCAAAATCTGAGCTAAGAATATAGCACACATGTACAAACAATCGCATTAGAATTCAAAAAAGAGCTCACGCATATGAATGTGCATATACATATGTATGTAAGTATGTGTGCACACGCATGCAGAAAACGTCCGCGCTTGGCGCTTGCCAACACGTTGTTTGCCAATATACAAATACTTTAATAACTTCTGTGTTTTTTAACCGATTTTGATGAATTTTGTGTCTCTAAGTCTCATAATTTACGAAATAAGCTTAAAAAATTAGAGGTTGTTGTAGATTTTGATCTATAATAGGAAAACGGTGTGGGTTATCGATTTGAAGTAAACTTGATCTGCGCGTGCCATCGACAAGTCTATAGCCGCATTGTCTTTGAAGTCTTGACGTCTTTAGCTCTTATAGTTTCCGAGATCGGAACGGACGGACAGACGGACAGAGAGACGGACATGGCTAGATCAACTCGGCTTTTGATCCTGATCAAGAATATGTATAGTTTATGGGGTCGGAGATGCCTCCTTCTGTCTGTTACATACATTTGCACAAAACCATTATACCCATTTACCCATTTTTAATGGGTTAAGGATATACAAATGTACACAATGCTATTATATGCGTCTCTGAAGATCAGCTGTGTTCCTTGTTGTTAATAAAAACAATATTGACAATGACGTCTTATTGGGTTTTGAATTTGCTTCAAAATTTTGTGTTACGTTGGATGAGCATGGTTAAATCTTTTCAAAGGCGTCAGCGCGGCCGGACAGCGCTGATACAAACGAGCTAAGTATATTTACATTGTGGAGACCGAATCTGATATAGATGCTCCTCCACAGTTCAAGCCGTTGATTCAAAGAATGATCGACAAATATTAACCAGCTGGATCACCCGATTTTCCAGTACTTAAAAGATTGTGCCGGATGGGCAATTCAAAGCATTTCACCATCAACCAAACCGATACTCACCTGTACAATGCGACGTTATCAAAAAGCAAGCAGACGATTGGTTAAACGACGGTATCGTGCGCAAATCAACGTCAACTATGGCTAGCAGAGTAGTTACGGTGAAGAACAAAGATGGTACGGATTGGAACGAACGCAGAAATACGCACAATGTCACTAGCAGCCTACTCTGCCTACACAGGTCGACTAGCTCAAGGAAAATGGGGTGGGTTTTTTGCACCCTAGTGAGCTGCTCTGTTACACTAATAAAAGTTCAAACACGAGCTTTGGAAGAATACGGAGAACTAGCTGACAATGTTCTCATTCTACTACCCACTTAACCTTGTAAAGGCAGCTATTTTGATGCCTATTGATGCCTTCACCCATACTATATCGAAAATCACTTATTCCATACTTTATTTAATTATCATTCATATTGACCTTAAAATTCAGTGTGGTCACAAAATGGTTGTGCTTGCTGAGGTACGCGTTGTCGCTATTTCTTAAAATTGTTGTTGCTGTTGGTAGACGCTCAAAATTGTTGTTGCTGTTGCTAGACGCTTTGCCCGTGGTTATTGTTGTTGGCCAATTGGCCGTGGGTGTAGTTATTGCGCAAAAGCACACAATTTACCGTCTCACCAGGCAGAATGCCACGATCACCGGACTACGCTCTGTATTAGCGCAGGTTCATTTACAACCTCCAATTCACAGGTCAGGCAGGCCAGAAGCGCTTCAAGAGTTGAAATTCACGAACAACTGGATTGCTAAATCGCACAAGAAGGTTTAGCACACAGACAAGGTATGATAATTACCTTCGCACCGTAAATATACATACATACGTGTACATGGGTGTACACATATCTGTTCAATTTGGGCGACATTTCGGGCTGACGTTATGTATGGTTACATATAACAATTGATTGATGCAAAATTGTGCACTTCAGTCACGAGGCGAGTATGGCCGGCCTTGTGTGTCAAAATCAGCTGTTACCTGCGAGGGCGGACATGCTAATTCTGTTTTCTGCACTCCGTACTATGCTTGCAAGGCAGCTTACGATACTTTATTTTTAACGACAGAATAAGGCACCTCTACAGGATAGAGTCTGTGTCGATTTTCGCCAGTTAAATGGAATGGTACTTAAGGACTTTCCTGCACCATTGATGGACGATGTACTGGAAAAACATCAAGCTGCAAAAGTGTTAATCGTTATGGACTTGGGGATCAGTTTTCTCCATGTGCCAATGGAGGAGTCCAGCCGCAAGTATACAGCCTTTGTGACCAGAGACCAACTGTTTGAATTCAACCGAACGCCGTACGGATTCTGTAACTCACGGATTCTGTGTTCGTCCGTTTTGTCAATTGCGTATCTTAAGATTTGATTACTCAGGATATCATGCTGTATATCGACGATGTCATCATTTACGCGCAGTCAAATGACGATTGCATTTCTAAGCTGAAACCTGTTCTTAAGGGGGCTGGCAAATAGATCTCGAGAATCAAGTAGAAGAAATGTCATTTCTTTCGGAGCCGAATACATTTTCTTCGTCATACAATCGAGTATGGAAAAATCTGGCCAGGAGAGGAGAAACCAAAAAACGTTAAAGGTGTTCAGTTGTTTTTAAGATTGACAGGAAATTCATCAGCATAAGCACAGATCACCCGCGCATTGAATGATCTGTTGAAGAAGAATTTCGTTTTCAAATTCGATGCTGCCAAGCAAAGCGCGATGAATCAACTAAAAGATGTTTTATCACGGGAACCAATTCAACGCATATACTGCGGAGATGCATACTGACGCATCAAAAGATGGATTTGGTGAAGTATTACTGCAAAAGACTGAAGAGCAGTATTTTTCAATATTTTTCTGGAGCAAAAAGAAGTTCCAAAGCGGTTCAAAACGTCGCAGCTACATTTTGGAGCTTGAAGTAGCGTATCTAGCTACCGAGAAATTTCGCCATTATCTCCACGATTCTCACTGTAATCTGGTAACGGGCTGTGCATCGCTAACATAGACCGTCAACTAGAAAGATGTCAAAGGAGAAGTTGCTCAATGGATCTTGTTTGGACTCTGCCCAGTGTAGAGAATATTGGAATAGCAATAAAAACACGTATGCTACCCTTAAAAATCCACTATGCAATGTGTTCGGTTCAGCAGCAGCATAGTCGTCATAAATCCAATTATTTAATTTTAAGATACATACATAAATTAACGTAACGAAATATTATTTTTTGAAGTTGCTTATTATGTAGCTATGTATATAACATATGTAAAGTGTAAACTCGGCTGCGGCAACGCTCTCTCTATCGCGGTTGTCGGCCTGCAAGCACTGTTTACAGACTTGGGTATTGAGCTAGCCGTTGGTCGTAGTTAGTCGTCGCTAATCTATTACCGCATGCATTGCATCGATCTCTTGTTCGTGGGCAAAGCCAAGAATTTGTTCGAAGCCACAGCCACATATGCATATGATTGCATACTTTCTTAAATAAACATTTATAACGTTGTTGCTAAAATCTAACTTTGCGTTTTGTTTGAACATTATACAGCTGCTAAAAAGCTTAGCACACTTTAATTATCTCAAAATTAGTAGGCAGAGAGTGCCTATATAACAAAAAGCTCTTCGCGAGCTGCTTAAGGTTTTACAGTAATGTATTTACAATCAAAATATAACTGTTTTATGCAATTATGTAAATTAAATGATAGGGTGATAGTGATGGTAGGGGTAACTATAAGTTGATGTGACAATCTCCTCAGACATACTCCGCCCGTTGAAAGGTCCAAGATTCTTTCACTTAATCAGTTGGTTTTGGTAACGGAGCTAGTTTACAAATGGGTCGACGAATAGTTCCCGTTTTGGTCCTCACGTCAGCTAACACGTCCGTCTATACCGGATCCAAAAGCCATTAATGGGGTAGTAAATTGTCCTCATGAATAAGAACAACGTTCTTTGGTTCGATGTTGGACTCTGGACTAAGCTCTTTGGAAGGCACTTGCAATTTATGCAAATAATCGCGTCTCCACAACACCCAGAAGCGTTGCTTGAAATAGGTGACGCGCTGCCAACGCGTCAAGTGTGATGTCCTGCTGTCGTCAATTATACGTTCAGGTAGCGTCATCATTGAGGATCCGATTAACAAGTGCCCTGGAGTTAGCGCTTCTCCATAATTTGGGTCTTCACTTAGAGCAGTAATTGGTCGCGAGTTTAGAATCGCTTCAGCTTCAATTGCCACAGTTTACAATTATTCGTAGATAAAATTTGACGGCAGCCTCCAACATTCCCCCAAAATGTGGTACGCGAGGAGAAATGAATTGAAACTCGAAACCCATATTGCTGCTAAACGATGATGTTTAAAGCCGTCTAGCATTGTCGTTTAAACAAAGAAAAAAGTTGTAAAATGACAATCCTTTCGATTGGTGAGGAACCGACCCATTGGAAGCGCGCTCATGATTTGGTGCACTAGCCGCGGCTTGTGGCAGCTATGAATGCAACATCTGACCACCTTTCGTGCTACTTCTCGTGCATTCCCAATCTATACTTGCTGACGAAGTAAACCAATTACGACTTTCGATCTAGCATGAAGATGTTGTCGGTGTAGATGCTCGACATATATGAAAGTGAAACTATGCCTTTTTGGAATAAAAAGAGGAAATTTGGCATCAAATGGTATCGGTGCCTTCGCTAGTCTGCTAGAAACAAGCAGAACTGTTACTGTTTGCCAACCAAATTTAACATCTGCGAGAAAGGTGCTAAGCTTCTGAAATGCAGGTGGAAGAACTTTGTTAGCCTTTAGTAGGCTGATTACTTTGCTATAAGTTTCTTACTGAATACTGAAAACGATGAAAATTAATGTCTGCCTCGATTGTTGGTTCAGTAAACCAAATAGTTCCTTGGAGATTACTAGCTTGACATCCGCTAGATACTCCAACAATACGCAAGCTCAGATGCATCTGAAAATCAATGTATCTCATATGCATATTTTAATGACGAATTTACAAATCTAGGTATTTCAATTCTATTCAAGTTTAGCAAATCCAATTCGATTGCTTTTCATTGAGCCTCCAATTCTGTAGGAAGTGCATCATCCCAATCTAGACCCAGTAAACATAGCTCTTTCCCAAAGATTTTGCATAGTGCAACTACTGGAGATACAAGTCCAAGTAGATCATATGGACGGGCAGTATTATTTATTATTATTATTTGTAAGGGAGTCTAACAACAGAGATTTTAGTGGCACAGCGACCGAATTGCGGTCTTTTTTCCGAAGGGGCTTCCTATGGGAACAAAAGACACTCTGCCTCCCTTATGAAGGAGAGCAGATCCCTTGTCGAGGAATTTCTGATCTGTGCTGGAGTAACAAATTCTCTGCATAAATACTTCCTCCTACTCCAAATAATGGCTTGGCAATCACATAAAATGTGCTTTGTTGTCTCGTCATCCTCTTTTCAGAATTTACAGTCTGTGTCAGGGGATAGGCACATTTTGTGGAGGTGATACTTGTCTGTGTGGTGTCCCGTGAGATAGGACACCAAGAGCGGTAGTTCCGCCCTTGAAAGATTTTTGGTCCTTCTACCTGTATGTGGGCTGACCAGCTCTTTAGGTTGTCGTAACCAAGGTGTCGTGGACCAGTAGATTCTTCTCTCCTTCTTTGACCATTCCTCCATCAACTCTTTGGCAGAGGCCCAGCTTAACTCATAAAAGGGTTCAGGTCCAAGAAGAGGGGTTGCGGAACCAGCCCTAGCTAGTCCGTCCGTAACTTCGTTGCCGGAAATTCCGGAATGCCCTGGGACCCAACAAAGTGTGACTCGGTTTCGATGTGAGACTTGCTGGAGACAATTCAAGCAATCCACAACCAGTCTCGAGGTAATCCTCCATGAGGAAAGAGCTTGAATGGCTGCTTGGCTATCTGAAAAGATACTTACGGTGGCTCAATCGAGATTTTGGTGTTGGGTCCTGTAATCCCCGCACCAATGCCTTGATTAGTTTTTGATCCGTCTGTGAACCACTGCAGGCTCATGCGATCATTACATGGGTTGCCATCATCCCATTCCATACAGTCTGGAATAAGAGTCCTAAATTTCGCCCCGAAGAAGGTCTTAAGATCCGTTCTGTCGTAGATCCCTAAGCCAGGAATAGTTTTTAATAAACTAGCATGACCTTTGTCGATGAAATGCCCACATGGCAAGAGTACCTTTGGTCAACATTTTATCTAAGTGCGAGTTCCAGTTAAGTCTCTTATTCAGATTAACACCGAGATATTTGAGCTCACTGGAGAGCTCGATGGGTGTCCCAGCAATGTAGAGCTGTCCGATATCGATGTTGTACCGTTGCGTGAAGAGAACGATAATCGCCTTCTGTGGGTTGATATTGAGACCCACATCTGTATACCATCTTAGGGCCATGTTGAGTGCCGTTTGCAACAATTTGGGGATGGTTAAACCGAACTTTCCGGAGACTATTATTGCCAGGCCATCTGCATACCCTATGGTATCGATGCCTAGCTCCGATAGTTTATCCAGTAGTTCATCTATCACTAGGGACCAAAGAAGGGGAGACAAAACCCTGCCCTGTGGACACCCTTTGACCGCTCAGATGCGGACAGTGGTGGCGTCCAGTGCTAAAGCCTTGGTTACTGACTGGTAGCCAGTGATGTCGAATGCACCTTTGACGTCTAGGAATAAGCACAAAGCAATTTTCTGCGCCTCGAATGCCTTTTGAATATTACTGACTATCTGATGAAGAGCGACCTCTGTCGATCTGCCTTTGATGTAGGCGAATTGTGGATGGCGCAGGGGATAGGTCTCTTGCAATCTGCACCGGGTTGGTCTATACGACTAAGGTTGGTCCAAGGGACGATTCCCTTGCTGTGGGACATAAATCACATTTTCCACGCTCCAAGATAGCGGAATGTACCCCCAAGTGAAGCTCACCCTAAGTAGGCCAATAAGTGGGCTTAGTATATATTCTAGGTTGTGTTGCAGTAGGGCCGGGAAAATCTGGTCGCCCCCAGGGACTTTGAAGGGAGCGACTGATTTGATGGCCCATCTGACTTTGTCAGCGTCGAAGATAACAACCGACAGACTGTAACCACGTCTAGCTTGGTGTTCAGTATCCCCATTATTACAAGGATTTTCCGGGCTTATAACTGAACTAGGGAAATGCATCTGAAGCAGTAGCTCTAGCGTTTCCCACCGATCCTGTGTCTAAGAACAACCTGTTCTTTTTAGGAGCCCCACACCATTAGATGACCCTCTGCCAAACCTTTTGCTGCTGGAAGTGACTGTCAACTTTCGCAGTATGGGGGCAAGTTTCGAGCGTCTAACATTCGTATTATACTCAATGAGCGCGCATCTGTAAGTATCGCACGAGTCTCTATTTGCCTTGGTCCTATTGAAGAGCCGTCTGACCTCCTTCCTTTGATTTGCCAGGCCTTCGCTCCACCAGGGAACCTGATAGAGTCTTAGGGCCGCACTATCATGGTAGGAGGTAAAAAGCCCATATTGAAGTTGTCTTGACGCCAATTCTATCTCCCTCGTGGAGTTAAAACTGACAGCAAGTTAACAAGTCAACTTTCGAAACCACTATGGCTTTGTACAAGTCCCAATTAGTTTTCTTTGGGTTAAAAGAATTGGAAAGAAGTTTCGCTTGGCCTGGGAGATCAAATCTAATGTGCTGGTGGCCTCGTCGGTAACCAGCCAATTTTTAATGAAATCGGACAAAGAACTGCAAACTAGAGTGAGGTCTAGAACATCTTATCTGATTGTGGGTTTGCACCCTCTCTTTGATACATCTAATTGACTATACAAAAGATATTCAAGAAGGCACTCACCCATTTTGTTGACGTCACTACTACCCCAGATAGTGTGATGGGCTTTGGCGTCACAGCCAATGACTAGGTGTTTGTTCGTCCTTCGGCAGAAGTCGACGAGACGCTCCATCGGCGGTGCGTCGTCGGTGTCGCCAGGGAAATATGCAGACGCCACTTAAATTTCCTTCGCTCCTTCTGCCGTAGCCACCTTAATGGTTGACGAAACTAGGTCCCTGATAAAGTTTGTTAGAGGACTTTTCTCTAACGCTTTCCTTACACTTTTATCCAGAAGGAAAGCTGCGCGAGGCGCTCCACCCAATCAATTATATAACAACTTACATGAGCCGCAACTTCCTCGGACCTGGCCACCTATCAACCATGGTTCTTGGAGGAGAGTCAGGTTGATGTTGTGCTCGGGGAAAATCCTGCACATGGTAGCAGGCACTCTCCACACTCTCCGACACTCCACTAGCGTGGTGCAGGTTCACCTGAAGAGTCTTAATTGTGCTCTTTTCTCCTCCGCGAAGTGTTGGACAAGGCAAGGGCTTTTGCCTTTTCGGGAGTCGTTCCCACGAACACCCTTCGGTAGCTTGGTCACTTTGTACCGCTTCCCTAGCAAGACCAGCGCCTCTGCTAGATGAGGCGACTATGACCTGCCTTGATTGCAAAGCTGCGGCACTGGAAACCTGACCACAGGTCGAACCATTTGCAGGCCCAGCAGCCAAGCTAGTGGAGGGACCCGAGCCAGGTTCCGGGTTTGTTGTTGGGGTAGCAGCAGTCGGCACCGCGACTGTTGCTAGAGTGTCCCTCTTAGATGGACCGGCGCTGCTCTTTTCTTTAAGTGCCGTGTTCGTAAGGATAAATCTGGTCCTGCCACAGTAGTACCACCACCTTTTCCGCCACACTTAATCAGCGACCGCAACGTCGCGTCATCCACCATGATGACTAAGTGCATCATGGCGCCACTCGTGGTCCGATGCACTACCCTCCATTGGCTGCTGCACCTATGTGCGCCAGAACCTTCTCGTTGGGTAGCTCCAGGCTGTTGGCGAAGTAACCTCGGAAGACGTGCGCCCGGGGGAACTGGCTTTTCTCCAACAGCTCAACTTCTAGCGAACTGCAGGCCTCGATATGGCTAAAGTTCGCCCTCACCCACTCGGCTGCGTTGTTGTCGTAAGAGACGA
The DNA here is from genome assembly GCA_035041545.1 of Drosophila colorata. NCBI lineage: Eukaryota > Metazoa > Arthropoda > Insecta > Diptera > Drosophilidae > Drosophila > Drosophila colorata. Next base: position 1,056,199 of record JAWNLD010000680.1, on the reverse strand, counting down.
GCATGAGCCAAACCGATCTCGGAACAACACCCTCGAACTTTGCCTTCACACCTGGCGTCACACACGTCAGGGTGGACGATAAGATCGCCGCCTTTAGCGTTGTCATTTGCTCCGCTGTCAGAGGTGATGATCTATCAGTCGAGATGTGACCGAGCTTGACACCGCTCGAAATTCGACTGAACAATGGTGCTGTCGACTCTGAATGAGTATTGTTCGGTTTCTTTGACAAACCGAACTCCGTAGACTTTTCGTCTGAGCGACCCCTTTTGACCTTGGCGTCAGCGGGGGCCACTTTTGCAGATTTCACAGCAGCTGCTCTGTGGAGCCCTTTGGCGATAACTGCCTTGAACAGCTTCTTTTCACGGTTTGTCATCTTAATGAAGGCGATCTCAGGGTCTAAATGTAGACGTGCTACCTGAGTGCCTTCATCCGTCAGACAGGATATCTGAGAGATCTCACTAGATGACGTCACAGTCCGATTCAGAGACGAATGCCTCTTTCGGACCATGCAGGGACAAACTTTTTCTCGACGAGAAAGTGGCACACTCCAACTCTTTATCCAAGGAAAGTAGTGGTCTTTCCGGATCCTCCCCTTGGTGACCAAAATCACCGCTTGGGAAGGTGGAGGCCGGCAGCCCTTCAGCAGCGGTGCCACAAATAGGCTCAACCGTGCAGGTTGAAGACTGGGGTGATGATATTTGAGCCGCATAAGACTCATAATTTTTATTAATAGTTAGCTGACGGCCTACACGGGCAGTAACAGATACTACTGTTCATAGCGAAAAGAAAAAATGACCTGTTTCAGCGGCCATGACATGCCCAGAGCTTTGGTAATATCTTTGCAATCGACCTTGAAGTGAAATTCCGTAACCTCTCCATTAAGCAAACTGCAATCCCACTTTTGAGAGAACATTGATAGCCTCTGTTGTCTTAATTTGCAGCTCTTCAACAGTGTCGGCTCCAGTGAGAAGTTACTATACATAAATTTCTTCTATTGGAACAGCTGATCCAACAGGAAATTGTTCTTTATAGCACACGACATGCCGTATGTCACTGTATTTAATTGGAAAATTTGCAATGGTTGATTAGGTGTTGGTCTCCAAAGTATAAATTGATATTTTCGATCTTGAGGATAAATAAGAAACTGTAATTGCATGGCGAAATAGACCAAAAGAAAGCAATCAATATAAGATATTGCTGAATAGTCGGCCCAACAAACAAGACTTAATTTAATAAATAATGTGATGATGTCTTACAAGACGCGTCAAGAACAACGCGAAGTTTGGAAGTTTCGCTTTAATGCCTCAGAACGCCATGATGTGGGCGTTCTGAGGCATCAAAGCGAAACTGGAAATCGGGTCCAAGAACGGGGTCCAAGTCAATAAACTCCTGTGTACTAATAAGTAGATCTATCCGTTGTGGCTTAAAGAATACAAGATCTGCTAGCTCAATAACTTCTGGAATAGTCCAGCCAGATAAATCAATGTAATGTAATGATATATCAATGTTTAGACTCGATCATACGCCTGCTTTAAGTCGGAATTAAGTCGAAAAATTAATGTCTGCCTCGATTGTTGGTTCAGTAAACCAAATAGTTCCTTGGAGATTACTAGCTTGACATCCGCTAGATACTGCAACAATACGCAAGCTCAGATGCATCTGAAAATCAATGTATCTCATATGCATATTTTAATGACGAATTTACAAATCTAGGTATTTCAATTCTATTCAAGTTTAGCAAATCCAATTCGATTGCTTTTCATTGAGTCTCCAATTCTGTAGGAAGTGCATCATCCCAATCTAGACCCAGTAAACATAGCTCTTTCCCAAAGATTTTGCATAGTGCAACTACTGGAGATACAAGTCCAAGTAGATCATATGGACGGGCAGTATTATTTATTATTATTATTAGTAAGGGAGTCTAACAACAGAGATTTTAGTGGCACAGCGACCGAATTGCGGTCTTTTTTCCGAAGGGGCTTCCTATGGGGACAAGAGACACTCTGCCTCCCTTATGAAGGAGAGCAGGTCCCTTGTCGAGGAATTTCTGATCTGTGCTGGAGTAACAAATTCTCTGCATAAATACTTCCTCCTACTCCAAATAATGGCTTGGCAATCACATAAAATGTGCTTTGTTGTCTCGTCATCCTCTTTTCAAAATTTACACTCTGTGTCAGGGGATAGGCACATTTTGTGGAGGTGATACTTGTCTGTGTGGTGTCCCGTGAGATAGGACACCAAGAGCGGTAGTTCCGCCCTTGAAAGATTTTTGGTCCTTCTACCTGTATGTGGGCTGACCAGCTCTTTAGGTTGTCGTAACCAAGGTGTCGTGGACCAGTAGATTCTTCTCTCCTTCTTTGGCCATTCCTCCATCAACTCTTTGGCAGAGGCCCAGCTTAACTCATAAAAGGGTTCAGGTCCAAGAAGAGGGGTTGCGGAACCAGCCCAAGCTAGCCCGTCCGCAACTTCGTTGCCGGAAATTCCGGAATGCCCTAGGACCCAACAAAGTGTGACCCGGTTTCGATGTGAGACTTGCTGGAGACAATTCAAGCAATCCACAACCAGTCTCGAGGTAATCCTCCATGGGGAAAGAGCTTGAATGGCTGCTTGGCTATCTGAAAAGATACTTACGGTGGCTCAATCGAGATTTTGGTGTTGGGTCCTGTAATCCCCGCACCAATGCCTTGATTAGTTTTTGATCCGTCTGTGAACCACTGCAGGCTCATGCGATCATTACATGGGTTGCCATCATCCCATTCCATACAGTCTGGAATAAGAGTCCTAAATTTCGCCCCGAAGAAGGTCTTAAGATCCGTTCTGTCGCAGATCCCTAAGCCAGGAATAGTTTTTAATAAACTAGCATGACCTTTGTCGATGAAATGCCCACATGGCAAGAGTACCTTTGGTCAACATTTTGTCTAAGTGCGAGTTCCAGTTAAGTCTCTTATTCAGATTAACACCGAGATATTTGAGCTCACTGGAGAGCTCGATGGGTGTCCCAGCAATGTAGAGCTGTCCGATATCGATGTTGTACCGTTGCGTGAAGAGAACGATAATCGCCTTCTGTGGGTTGATATTGAGACCCACATCTGTATACCATTTTAGGGCCATGTTGAGTGCCGTTTGCAACAATTTATCACTAGGGACCAAAGAAGGGGAGACAAAACCCTGCCCTGTGGACACCCTTTGACTGCTCAGATGCGGACAGTGGTGGCGTCCAGTGCTAAAGCCTTGGTTACTGACTGGTAGCCAGTGATGTCGAATGCACCTTTGACGTCTAGGAATAAGCACAAAGCAATTTTCTGCGCCTCGAATGCCTTTTGAATATTACTGACTATCTGATGTAGAGCGACCTCTGTTGATCTGCCTTTGATGTAGGCGAATTGTGGATGGCGCAGGGGATAGGTCTCTTGCAATCTGCACCGGGTTGGTCTATACGACTAAGGTTGGTCCAAGGGACGATTCCCTTGCTGTGGGACATAAATCACATTTTCCACGCTCCAAGACAGCGGAATGTACCCCCAAGTGAAGCTCGCCCTAAGTAGGCCCATTAGTGGGCTTAGTATATATTCTAGGTTGTGTTGCAGTAGGGCCGGGAAAATCTGGTCGCCCCCAGGGACTTTGAAGGGAGCGACTGATTTGATGGCCCATCTGACTTTGTCAGCGTCGAAGATAACAACCGACAGACTGTAACCACGTCTAGCTTGGTGTTCAGTATCCCCATTATTACAAGGATTTTCCGGGCTTATAACTGAACTAGGGAAATGCATCTGAAGCAGTAGCTCTAGCGTTTCCCACCGATCCTGTGTCTAAGAACAACCTGTTCTTTTTAGGAGCCCCACACCATTAGATGACCCTCTGCCAAACCTTTTGCTGCTGGAAGTGACTGTCAACTTTCGCAGTATGGGGGCAAGTTTCGAGCGTCTAACATTCGTATTATACTCAATGAGCGCGCATCTGTAAGTATCGCACGAGTCTCTATTTGCCTTGGTCCTATTGAAGAGCCGTCTGACCTCCTTCCTTTGATTTGCCAGGCCTTCGCTCCACCAGGGAACCTGATAGAGTCTTAGGGCCGCACTATCATGGTAGGAGGTAAAAAGCCCATCTTGAAGTTGTCTTGACGCCAATTCTATCTCCCTCGTGGAGTTAAAACTGACAGCAAGTTAACAAGTCAACTTTCGAAACCACTATGGCTTTGTACAAGTCCCAATTAGTTTTCTTTGGGTTAAAAGAATTGGAAAGAAGTTTCGCTTGGCCTGGGAGATCAAATCTAATGTGCTGGTGATCTGAAAGAGTGGCCTCGTCGGTAACCAGCCAATTTTTAATGAAATCGGACAAAGAACTGCAAACTAGAGCTAGGTCTAGAACCTCTTATCTGATTGTGGGTTTGCACCCTCTCTTTGATACATCTAATTGACTATACAAAAGATATTCAAGAAGGCACTCACCCATTTTGTTGACGTCACTACTACCCCAGATAGTGTGATGGGCTTTGGCGTCACAGCCAATGACTAGGTGTTTGTTCGTCCTTCGGCAGAAGTCGACGAGACGCTCCATCGGCGGTGCGTCGTCGGTGTCGCCAGGGAAATATGCAGACGCCACTTAAATTTCCTTCGCTCCTTCTGCCGTAGCCACCTTAATGGTTGACGAAACTAGGTCCCTGATAAAGTTTGTTAGAGGACTTTTCTCTAACGCTTTCCTTACACTTTTATCCAGAAGGAAAGCTGCGCGAGGCGCTCCAACCAATCAATTATATAACAACTTACATGAGCCGCAACTTCCTCGGACCTGGCCACCTATCAACCATGGTTCTTGGGAGGAGAGTCCGGTTGATGTTGTGCTCGGGGAAAATCCTGCACATGGTAGCCGACACTCCACTAGCGTGGTGCAGGTTCACCTGAAGAGTCTTAATTGTGCTCTTTTCTCCTCCGCGGAGTGTTGGACAAGGCAAGGGCTTTTGCCTTTTCGGGAGTCGTTCCCACGAACACCCTTCGGTAGCTTGGTCACTTTGTACCGCTTCCCTAGCAAGACCAGCGCCTCTGCTAGATGAGGCGACTATGACCTGCCTTGATTGCAAAGCTGCGGCACTGGAAACCTGACCACAGGTCGAACCATTTGCAGGCCCAGCAGCCAAGCTAGTGGAGGGACCCGAGCCAGGTTCCGGGTTTGTTGTTGGGGTAGCAGCAGTCGGCACCGCGACTGTTGCTAGAGTGTCCCTCTTAGATGGACCGGCGCTGCTCTTTTCTTTAAGTGCCGTGTTCGTAAGGATAAATCTGGTCCTGCCACAGTAGTACCACCACCTTTTCCGCCACACTTAATCAGCGACCGCAACGTCGCGTCATCCACCATGATGACTAAGTGCATCATGGCGCCACTCGTGGTCCGATGCACTACCCTCCATTGGCTGCTGCACCTATGTGCGCCAGAACCTTCTCGTTGGGTAGCTCCAGGCTGTTGGCGAAGTAACCTCGGAAGACGTGCGCCCGGGGGAACTGGCTTTTCTCCAACAGCTCAACTTCTAGCGAACTGCAGGCCTCGATATGGCTAAAGTTCGCCCTCACCCACTCGGCTGCGTTGTTGTCGTAAGAGACGAGCATGAGCCAAACCGTTCTCGGAACAACACCCTCGAACTTTGCCTTCACACCTGGCGTCACACACGTCAGGGTGGACGATAAGATCGCCGCCTTTAGCGTTGTCATTTGCTCCGCTGTCAGAGGTGATGATCTATCAGTCGAGATGTGACCGAGCTTGACACCGCTCGAAATTCGACTGTACAATGGTGCTGTCGACTCTGAATGAGTATTGTTCGGTTTCTTTGACAAACCGAACTCCGTAGACTTTTCGTCTGAGCGACCCCTTTTGACCTTGGCGTCAGCGGGGGCCACTTTTGCAGATTTCACAGCAGCTGCTCTGTGGAGCCCTTTGGCGATAACTGCCTTGAACAGCTTCTTTTCACGGTTTGTCATCTTAATGAAGGCGATCTCAGGGTCTAAATGTAGACGTGCTACCTGAGTGCCTTCATCCGTCAGACAGGATATCTGAGAGATCTCACTAGATGACGTCACAGTCCGATTCAGAGACGAATGCCTCTTTCGGACCATGCAGGGACAAACTTTTTCTCGACGAGAAAGTGGCACACTCCAACTCTTTATCCAAGGAAAGTAGTGGTCTTTCCGGATCCTCCCCTTGGTGACCAAAATCACCGCTTGGGAAGGTGGAGGCCGGCAGCCCTTCAGCAGCGGTGCCACAAATAGGCTCAACCGTGCAGGTTGAAGACTGGGGTGATGATATTTGAGCCGCATAAGACTCATAATTTTTATTAATAGTTAGCTGACGGCCTACACGGGCAGTAACAGATACTACTGTTCATAGCGAAAAGAAAAAATGACCTGTTTCAGCGGCCATGACATGCCCAGAGCTTTGGTAATATCTTTGCAATCGACCTTGAAGTGAAATTCCGTAACCTCTCCATTAAGCAAACTGCAATCCCACTTTTGAGAGAACATTGATAGCCTCTGTTGTCTTAATTTGCAGCTCTTCAACAGTGTCGGCTCCAGTGAGAAGTTACTATACATAAATTTCTTCTATTGGAACAGCTGATCCAACAGGAAATTGTTCTTTATAGCACACGACATGCCGTATGTCACTGTATTTAATTGGAAAATTTGCAATGGTTGATTAGGTGTTGGTCTCCAAAGTATAAATTGATATTTTCGATCTTGAGGATAAATAAGAAACTGTAATTGCATGGCGAAATAGACCAAAAGAAAGCAATCAATATAAGATATTGCTGAATAGTCGGCCCAACAAACAAGACTTAATTTAATAAATAATGTGATGATGTCTTACAAGACGCGTCAAGAACAACGCGAAGTTTGGAAGTTTCGCTTTAATGCCTCAGAACGCCATGATGTGGGCGTTCTGAGGCATCAAAGCGAAACTGGAAATCGGGTCCAAGAACGGGGTCCAAGTCAATAAACTCCTGTGTACTAATAAGTAGATCTATCCGTTGTGGCTTAAAGAATACAAGATCTGCTAGCTCAATAACTTCTGGAATAGTCCAGCCAGATAAATCAATGTAATGTAATGATATATCAATGTTTAGACTCGATCATACGCCTGCTTTAAGTCGGAATTAAGTCGAAAAATTAATGTCTGCCTCGATTGTTGGTTCAGTAAACCAAATAGTTCCTTGGAGATTACTAGCTTGACATCCGCTAGATACTGCAACAATACGCAAGCTCAGATGCATCTGAAAATCAATGTATCTCATATGCATATTTTAATGACGAATTTACAAATCTAGGTATTTCAATTCTATTCAAGTTTAGCAAATCCAATTCGATTGCTTTTCATTGAGTCTCCAATTCTGTAGGAAGTGCATCATCCCAATCTAGACCCAGTAAACATAGCTCTTTCCCAAAGATTTTGCATAGTGCAACTACTGGAGATACAAGTCCAAGTAGATCATATGGACGGGCAGTATTATTTATTATTATTATTAGTAAGGGAGTCTAACAACAGAGATTTTAGTGGCACAGCGACCGAATTGCGGTCTTTTTTCCGAAGGGGCTTCCTATGGGGACAAGAGACACTCTGCCTCCCTTATGAAGGAGAGCAGGTCCCTTGTCGAGGAATTTCTGATCTGTGCTGGAGTAACAAATTCTCTGCATAAATACTTCCTCCTACTCCAAATAATGGCTTGGCAATCACATAAAATGTGCTTTGTTGTCTCGTCATCCTCTTTTCAAAATTTACACTCTGTGTCAGGGGATAGGCACATTTTGTGGAGGTGATACTTGTCTGTGTGGTGTCCCGTGAGATAGGACACCAAGAGCGGTAGTTCCGCCCTTGAAAGATTTTTGGTCCTTCTACCTGTATGTGGGCTGACCAGCTCTTTAGGTTGTCGTAACCAAGGTGTCGTGGACCAGTAGATTCTTCTCTCCTTCTTTGGCCATTCCTCCATCAACTCTTTGGCAGAGGCCCAGCTTAACTCATAAAAGGGTTCAGGTCCAAGAAGAGGGGTTGCGGAACCAGCCCAAGCTAGCCCGTCCGCAACTTCGTTGCCGGAAATTCCGGAATGCCCTAGGACCCAACAAAGTGTGACCCGGTTTCGATGTGAGACTTGCTGGAGACAATTCAAGCAATCCACAACCAGTCTCGAGGTAATCCTCCATGGGGAAAGAGCTTGAATGGCTGCTTGGCTATCTGAAAAGATACTTACGGTGGCTCAATCGAGATTTTGGTGTTGGGTCCTGTAATCCCCGCACCAATGCCTTGATTAGTTTTTGATCCGTCTGTGAACCACTGCAGGCTCATGCGATCATTACATGGGTTGCCATCATCCCATTCCATACAGTCTGGAATAAGAGTCCTAAATTTCGCCCCGAAGAAGGTCTTAAGATCCGTTCTGTCGCAGATCCCTAAGCCAGGAATAGTTTTTAATAAACTAGCATGACCTTTGTCGATGAAATGCCCACATGGCAAGAGTACCTTTGGTCAACATTTTGTCTAAGTGCGAGTTCCAGTTAAGTCTCTTATTCAGATTAACACCGAGATATTTGAGCTCACTGGAGAGCTCGATGGGTGTCCCAGCAATGTAGAGCTGTCCGATATCGATGTTGTACCGTTGCGTGAAGAGAACGATAATCGCCTTCTGTGGGTTGATATTGAGACCCACATCTGTATACCATTTTAGGGCCATGTTGAGTGCCGTTTGCAACAATTTATCACTAGGGACCAAAGAAGGGGAGACAAAACCCTGCCCTGTGGACACCCTTTGACTGCTCAGATGCGGACAGTGGTGGCGTCCAGTGCTAAAGCCTTGGTTACTGACTGGTAGCCAGTGATGTCGAATGCACCTTTGACGTCTAGGAATAAGCACAAAGCAATTTTCTGCGCCTCGAATGCCTTTTGAATATTACTGACTATCTGATGTAGAGCGACCTCTGTTGATCTGCCTTTGATGTAGGCGAATTGTGGATGGCGCAGGGGATAGGTCTCTTGCAATCTGCACCGGGTTGGTCTATACGACTAAGGTTGGTCCAAGGGACGATTCCCTTGCTGTGGGACATAAATCACATTTTCCACGCTCCAAGACAGCGGAATGTACCCCCAAGTGAAGCTCGCCCTAAGTAGGCCCATTAGTGGGCTTAGTATATATTCTAGGTTGTGTTGCAGTAGGGCCGGGAAAATCTGGTCGCCCCCAGGGACTTTGAAGGGAGCGACTGATTTGATGGCCCATCTGACTTTGTCAGCGTCGAAGATAACAACCGACAGACTGTAACCACGTCTAGCTTGGTGTTCAGTATCCCCATTATTACAAGGATTTTCCGGGCTTATAACTGAACTAGGGAAATGCATCTGAAGCAGTAGCTCTAGCGTTTCCCACCGATCCTGTGTCTAAGAACAACCTGTTCTTTTTAGGAGCCCCACACCATTAGATGACCCTCTGCCAAACCTTTTGCTGCTGGAAGTGACTGTCAACTTTCGCAGTATGGGGGCAAGTTTCGAGCGTCTAACATTCGTATTATACTCAATGAGCGCGCATCTGTAAGTATCGCACGAGTCTCTATTTGCCTTGGTCCTATTGAAGAGCCGTCTGACCTCCTTCCTTTGATTTGCCAGGCCTTCGCTCCACCAGGGAACCTGATAGAGTCTTAGGGCCGCACTATCATGGTAGGAGGTAAAAAGCCCATCTTGAAGTTGTCTTGACGCCAATTCTATCTCCCTCGTGGAGTTAAAACTGACAGCAAGTTAACAAGTCAACTTTCGAAACCACTATGGCTTTGTACAAGTCCCAATTAGTTTTCTTTGGGTTAAAAGAATTGGAAAGAAGTTTCGCTTGGCCTGGGAGATCAAATCTAATGTGCTGGTGATCTGAAAGAGTGGCCTCGTCGGTAACCAGCCAATTTTTAATGAAATCGGACAAAGAACTGCAAACTAGAGCTAGGTCTAGAACCTCTTATCTGATTGTGGGTTTGCACCCTCTCTTTGATACATCTAATTGACTATACAAAAGATATTCAAGAAGGCACTCACCCATTTTGTTGACGTCACTACTACCCCAGATAGTGTGATGGGCTTTGGCGTCACAACCAATGACTAGGTGTTTGTTCGTCTTTCGGCAGAAGTCGACGAGACGCTCCATCGGCGGTGCGTCGTCGGTGTCGCCAGGGAAATATGCAGACGCCACTTAAATTTCCTTCGCTCCTTCTGCCGTAGCCACCTTAATGGTTGACGAAACTAGGTCCCTGATAAAGTTTGTTAGAGGACTTTTCTCTAACGTTTTCCTTACACTTTTATCCAGAAGGAAAGCTGCGCGAGGCGCTCCAACCAATCAATTATATAACAACTTACATGAGCCGCAACTTCCTCGGACCTGGCCACCTATCAACCATGGTTCTTGGAGGAGAGTCCGGTTGATGTTGTGCTCGGGGAAAATCCTGCACATGGTAGCCGACACTCCACTAGCGTGGTGCAGGTTCACCTGAAGAGTCTTAATTGTGCTCTTTTCTCCTCCGCGGAGTGTTGGACAAGGCAAGGGCTTTTGCCTTTTCGGGAGTCGTTCCCACGAACACCCTTCGGTAGCTTGGACACTTTGTACCGCTTCCCTAGCAAGACCAGCGCCTCTGCTAGATGAGGCGACTATGACCTGCCTTGATTGCAAAGCTGCGGCACTGGAAACCTGACCACAGGTCGAACCATTTGCAGGCCCAGCAGCCAAGCTAGTGGAGGGACCCGAGCCAGGTTCCGGGTTTGTTGTTGGGGTAGCAGCAGTCGGCACCGCGACTGTTGCTAGAGTGTCCCTCTTAGATGGACCGGCGCTGCTCTTTTCTTTAAGTGCCGTGTTCGTAAGGATAAATCTGGTCCTGCCACAGTAGTACCACCACCTTTTCCGCCACACTTAATCAGCGACCGCAACGTCGCGTCATCCACCATGATGACTAAGTGCATCATGGCGCCACTCGTGGTCCGATGCACTACCCTCCATTGGCTGCTGCACCTATGTGCGCCAGAACCTTCTCGTTGGGTAGCTCCAGGCTGTTGGCGAAGTAACCTCGGAAGACGTGCGCCCGGGGGAACTGGCTTTTCTCCAACAGCTCAACTTCTAGCGAACTGCAGGCCTCGATATGGCTAAAGTTCGCCCTCACCCACTCGGCTGCGTTGTTGTCGTAAGAGACGAGCATGAGCCAAACCGTTCTCGGAACAACACCCTCGAACTTTGCCTTCACACCTGGCGTCACACACGTCAGGGTGGACGATAAGATCGCCGCCTTTAGCGTTGTCATTTGCTCCGCTGTCAGAGGTGATGATCTATCAGTCGAGATGTGACCGAGCTTGACACCGCTCGAAATTCGACTGTACAATGGTGCTGTCGACTCTGAATGAGTATTGTTCGGTTTCTTTGACAAACCGAACTCCGTAGACTTTTCGTCTGAGCGACCCCTTTTGACCTTGGCGTCAGCGGGGGCCACTTTTGCAGATTTCACAGCAGCTGCTCTGTGGAGCCCTTTGGCGATAACTGCCTTGAACAGCTTCTTTTCACGGTTTGTCATCTTAATGAAGGCGATCTCAGGGTCTAAATGTAGACGTGCTACCTGAGTGCCTTCATCCGTCAGACAGGATATCTGAGAGATCTCACTAGATGACGTCACAGTCCGATTCAGAGACGAATGCCTCTTTCGGACCATGCAGGGACAAACTTTTTCTCGACGAGAAAGTGGCACACTCCAACTCTTTATCCAAGGAAAGTAGTGGTCTTTCCGGATCCTCCCCTTGGTGACCAAAATCACCGCTTGGGAAGGTGGAGGCCGGCAGCCCTTCAGCAGCGGTGCCACAAATAGGCTCAACCGTGCAGGTTGAAGACTGGGGTGATGATATTTGAGCCGCATAAGACTCATAATTTTTATTAATAGTTAGCTGACGGCCTACACGGGCAGTAACAGATACTACTGTTCATAGCGAAAAGAAAAAATGACCTGTTTCAGCGGCCATGACATGCCCAGAGCTTTGGTAATATCTTTGCAATCGACCTTGAAGTGAAATTCCGTAACCTCTCCATTAAGCAAACTGCAATCCCACTTTTGAGAGAACATTGATAGCCTCTGTAGTCTTAATTTGCAGCTTTTCAACAGTGTCGGCTCCGGTGAGAAGTTACTATACATAAATTTCTTCTATTGGAACAGCTGATCCAACAGGAAATTGTTCTTTATAGCACACGACATGCCGTATGTCACTGTATTTAATTGGAAAATTTGCAATGGTTGATTAGGTGTTGGTCTCCAAAGTATAAATTGATATATTCGATCTTGAGGATAAATAAGAAACTGCCGATACATTTTCGATATATCGGGTGTAATTGCATGGCGAAATAGACCAAAAGAAAGCAATCAATTTAAGATATTGCTGAATAGTCGGCCCAACAAACAAGACTTAATTTAATAAATAATGTGATGATGTCTTACAAGACGCGTCAAGAACAACGCGAAGTTTGGAAGTTTCGCTTTAATGCCTCAGAACGCCATGATGTGGGCGTTCTGAGGCATCAAAGCGAAACTCGAAATCGGGTCCAAGAACGGGGTCCAAGTCAATAAACTCCTGTGTACTAATAAGTAGATCTATCCGTTGTGGCTTAAAGAATACAGGATCTGCTAGCTCAATAACTTCTGGAATAGTCCAGCCAGATATATCAATGTAATGTAATGATATATCAATGTTTAGACTCGATCATACGCCTGCTTTAAGTCGGAATCCACCTTTAAAAAAACCAGATGTATTTATATGGCATTCATAACATCAAACACTAGCTATGTGCTCTACAAAAATAAGAACCTTCTTATCGTACCGTTCTTTCAATTGGTTCATTGCTTTTGGATAGTTCTCTTCAGACATCTAATGAGGTTTTGTTTTCTTATTCCTTATTGTACCTATTTTTCCGAGTGTTCAAGCTAACGGTTTCAATACGTGCAAGTATATAAGACTCAGATGCCGATGTCGAATATATTGCTAGAACGATTGATGATGAAGATGATTATAATGATGATGATTGTTCGAAGTGCTCCACGATAGTGTTGCTGCAGAGAATCTAACGATGTGTTCCTTTTAAGCAATAAAGCTGTAGCTACGACTCCAGATAACGTTGAACTAGATCTGCGCCAGTATAAGATATATTCCTATGAATTTCTACTGGTGAACGTAGTTGGCTTTTCAAATAACGATTCTAATATGTTTTTAAGCTTTTATGCGCGAGTGAAGTGTTCTGTCACGGTCGCCAAATGATTGGACTCTGCCCAGTGCCCAGTAAAAACACGTCTGCAAGCTTTCAATATCCAATATGCAATGCTTTAATTATCTCCAAATTAGAAGGCAGAGAGTGCCTGTATAACGAAAAGCTCTTCGCGAGCGTCTTAAGGGTTTACTATTTATATATTTTATAACTGTTTTATACAATTATGTAAATTAAATGTAATGGTAAAGGTAACTAGAAGTTGATGTGACGATCTCCCCAGACAGATCTTATATCTGCAAGATTTCTTTCCCCCAAAGACAAAATGAAGCATGTTGACTTTTTCAGTCGAGTGTGTTTGCCATAATCTGATGTCACAAAGCGTCTTAAAGTTGATCAATAGAAGAATAGTGTCATTAAAATGATTATGGAAATACTGATATCACTCCCCTAATATGATTTTCTACTGAACGGATGAATTGATTAGGGAAACTGTAGGTGGCAATCATCTGCTGGTTGTGCCCAAGGCAATGGAGCCTGATATATCGGACGCACATAACGTTGGTCATTTTGGTGTGCACAAAACTATGCATGCCTTGCAACAAAATTTGTACATTCCACACAAGGAGAACAAAGTCATGCTGGTTATCAGCTCATGCATTAAGTGTATTATCACCAACAAAAAGCTGGTAAAAGCTACATACAATTCACGTCGACCATTTAGGGCCAATGGTAACAGCAGCTAAACAATATAAGTACATATTTGCACTGCTCGATGGCTTTACCAAATTCGTTGGTTGTTTACAAAAAAACTCGAAGAGTGGTCAAATGTTTTTGGTCAACCGAAACAGATTATCAGCGATAGAGAAGCCGCATTTACATCAAACAGTTTTGCAGAATACATCAACAAAATTAGCATCGAACACGTCCGCACAACGACGGCGATTTGCTTGCCATAAGGCAAACTCAATTCAGGATGACCGAATGTAACGAGTGGCGTTATTGATCAGATGGCAACACCCGTCAGTAATAGCAGAGTGGCAAGAAAAGAGTGCGTAATGCAGCAGGAGAGTTGAGTTTCAGCAGTCGAAGTCATAAATCGTAGCGCGGCGAGAAGAAGTCAAGTGGTCAAGTTACGAAGCCGTCAAGCGATCCAGTTGGCTGTTGTTGAAAGTTGCCGAATATCAGTTTATTCTGTTCAATACCTTATTCTCGTTATATCAATAAAAGGTACATAATCAGTCCTACATACATATGCGCAACGATTGTCCTAAAGGCACGTGGCTGAACATCTTCCTCATAAATATACATACACAGATATAAAAACCAACACATTGATCTTCTACGAAAAAGTGAATATTGCTGCAGCCGGCTTAAGCATACTACTGTACCCATTCCATTCGATTCAATTTAAGTGTACACATCATTCTACTATGGGTACATTATTGCAAATGAAGAACTCACATGGTATTTATTTGGCATGCGTACAACAAAAAGTGGTACAGTTTTTCTTCGCTTTTAGTATACCCATTGCAAAGAGAACAGTGTGCTATGAATGTGGGTACAGTAGTCAATGAACTGCAGACTAAATTATGAATGTCTCCATGCAGGCCTATGGTAGACACACAATAAATGAACACCAGAAAATGAAAGAGGCAAGTATGAGAATGCCGAACTGGGAAAAACACTTAAAGTCTAAGGCACCCCCTGTCCCTATTAGTTAACTATTAGATTCAAACAGCAATCTCATCTCTAATTACTTTACTCTCTACTCATCGAAGTGAAACTAGTATATTGGGTTTGTGCAATGTCCGTCATGCTGTCCGTCCGTCTGTCCCTCCGTCTGTCCGTATGAACGCAATTTTGTTCGTCGCTATTGAAGCTAGAGACTTGAAATTTAAAATATATACTCGTGTATACCCTCGTCTGATAAAGTGTTAAGGGTTTCGAGTTGCGCCCACGGTGGACGAGGCAATTCGATTTAATCAATATTTCTCCACCACTTTTAAAGCTAGATGTATAAAATAAATACCGACAGATTGCTGATGACCTCCACCAAAGATCGCAACAAAACTTATTTGGCTACACCCACTACGGCACCCACAATGTCCAAAACTCAATATGTGCACAACATCAATTAAGCCAGTGCAACATATCAAGCGCCATCTATTGCATACCTTTTGGTACTTATTATTTGGTTTCATTAGAATAGTGTTGGATAACTGTTCATTTAGTTTGTCACTTGGGAAATTAAGTGGTCAGTTAATTGTTCAGTAGGCCCGGGTTCGAGGCCGCGCGGAGACAAATTCTTTTTTTGTTTTTTTATACTCGTTTATTATAGTTTTTGTGCACCCATAATGCTATATTTCATGTTTTCGTTGTTATTACACCGTGAAAGAGTATTCCGCTGTCGCTTACACCCGACTGCAACGTTCTTACTTGTTTCTTAGTTGCAATTGTTAAATTTTTATGAAAAATTTAAATTTAATATATTATTTTTTAAAATCTTTAAAATGACTTAAAATGATAATATTTTTTATAATAGCTCATGCAAATCCGTTTAGTCTCAGCGAATGCAGTGAGAGTTCATATATTTGTATGTATTTTTATGTTTGCAATACATTTTAAAATAAGTTTTAGATAAGTTGTAATTAACTAGTGATGTTAAAAAAGATCGAAACATCGATATATCGATGTTAACAGCAGCGATTTTTTCCAATTTTAACTCGATATTCTTTTTTACGATATTTCGATATACCTCGATCGATTCTTACAAATAAATCGGCATGTTTGAGATATTTAAGCTAAAGCTGGAGACGCCGAAAAGAACGCGAACTTTAAGGATGTGATGTGAAAAAATATCGAAACATCGATGTTGTAAGTATCTATGTTGATAACAGCGATGTTTTCCAATTTTAGCTCCTTTTATTTTTTTTCGGTATATCGACTCATTGATAATTATCAACACAATTGTCTAATCCGATGTTCATTTCGAATTAACATCACTATAATAAACTGATTTCTCAACGGGTATACTCGCCGTATTGCTATAGGAGAGTTTCGCCCTTTAAATAACACAGGTTGGGTCGCGTTCTTAACAATATTCATGTTTATTCATGAGATTTATTCGGATGTATGTCGTACTAACTAGATGGTAACCTAAAAGTGAATTGGCGGCGACCACGAGCACTGGTGGACTTCGTGTCAGCTGGAAGATCGGAGTCTGTTTTGGACCCTCTGGGATGCACTGAATGGCGCCGGTGCTAGGAGCGGCAGAGCCGAGTGCCGATACTCGGGGCCGATCATGTCTGTCAGACCGGGGAGTCGGGTATTCGTGACCAGGAACGAGACTGCGAGACTACCACAGGTGGGAAAAGTATGATATCGTCTTAGAATACGAAACTAATTGATTTCGAGGAGTGTATCTCCTGAGACTCGCCAGAGCGAGTGGGTTGAGAGGAGACACAAGAAGGATGACGAGGAGTGCAACTCCGTCGGTGATAAAGATGTATTCGAGGAGTATAACTCCGTCGACAGCCAGAAGAAGTACGTAATATAACTCCGTCGGTTAGACGTGTGGGGGGAATCATAACTGAGCCTCCAGATAGGCGAGGATTATGACTCCGTCAGCGAAACGTGTGTGGGGAAGTACAACATCGCCTTCAGTTAGACGAGCAGTGTGACTTCGTCGGCGGGACGTGTGGGGGAAGCATAACTTCGTTTCCAGTTAGACAGTCCGGGCCGAGTTATCAGTTCGGTTGAGTCGAGTTCAGTCCGATCGAATGTATAAATTGGAGAGTGTAGCTCTGCCAAAAAAGACTTATTGGTGTTCTCGAAGGACTCCTTTGTTAAGTAGAAGGTAATAGCTGGACTTACCTTATCTGTGTTAAAGCCTTTTATTCCCTCGATCGCTGCTCAGTTGACAGTATTCTGCTCACTTTATAGTGCTGCTTTAGTCTTTACAGTGTTATTGTGAGCATAAAAGTGCCTTTGTGAGTCAAACAGCGCAGCGCTGTTCTTAACAGTCCCTTTGGGAGTCTAACAGTGCCGTTGTGAGTATAAAAGTACCTTTGTGAATAGATCGCATATGTTATTAGAATTATTATGTTTATGCAGATGTTGTGCGCACTTGTGCGTCACAAAGTCGCTGTCAAAGTCAACACATTGCTTAACAACATATCTATACACATAAGTTTATATATACACACACATATACAAATTATTATTTTAAGAATTTTACGCCCTTTATAGGGTTTTACACCGGGCTTAACAGAGCCTGTTAAAGCCGCAACTGAAAAACTTGTTTACACCAGCCGCTACCGCAATTGCAGTCAGTAAACAGCTGATCGCTATTAACGCTGTGTTTCCACGTAAATTAAAATTGCATCTTGGCACAGCAATATTGCGTCGCTGTTGGCTGTTGCTACTAGAGAGGTGTAGCAACATGTGAGTAAATAAAACAATATACTTGGGTTATCATAATAACACGTATATTTAAAGGAACGCTTTGGTCAGGGAGAAGATAACTTTCAAATGGACGGGAATGCTTTACTTTGCTGTATATATATACATACATATATATATATACATACATATATATATATATATATATATATAATATATATATATATATATTTATATACATATACAAGAGGAGATCCTCTTTGTAACTGTTTTGTTTTCCGTTCAGCTGGTTGGGCAGAGGAGCAGCTTGCTTCCATGTCTGGTGACAGCAGATCTTCAGCTATGTCGTCATCCACATAGAAACTGTATCCGTCTGCAATTTAAATATAAGTTATATTAAATGTAAAATTATAAATATTATTTATTATTTATAAATAATTAAACAACTAACTTGTCTATCTTCACTTTTCCCTCACTTGATGGCACGTCCACGCTCAATGTCTCCAATCTGGTGGCCGAAGCCATCGCTTCGATATTTGCGTGTCCACTTCGCGCCCAATCAAAACTCAACCAATGCTCATTTCAAACCAATAAAAAGCACAATGCAATGCAATGTGTAATGTTGAAATGTTAACACTTAAAATCGAAATACAACCCAGCCAATATTTCCGTAGCAGCGGCCACAGCGGACTATCGGCCCGCTTTACACACACACAAAACCGTGTATTTTTTAAGGGGCAAAAGAGGCAATTGCGAGATCCCACTGCTTGTAGTGTTCTAAGAGTGCAAGGGCACCGATATCATTGTTGGTCTCAATTTTGTGAAAATTAAGTGAGTCAAAGCTGACAATAATAAACTCATTAATTAATCAATTCCAAACAGCTTTGAATTCTTGAACTAGATTGGGGCTATAACATCAAAATTTCGCGAAACATTGTAACTCGTAGAAACAATTCAATCCAAATTAAAATTTGTGAATGCGTCTACAAATGCATAAGGTTGCAGTCTGTATGATCATTCTGTGAACCCAGAAGGTGTCACCAATTTCACTGCCAAATCAGGAGTGCACCGTCAAAAACCAAATCCGTGACGCCATTGGAACTGTGCGATGCGCACCTTCCGCCAAACTTTGGAGTGACATACGCAAATTGATCGACTTTCAACGCAAACACACCAATGTGGTGTGTGTTAGATAGTACAACTAGTGCAAATCCAGCTGACTTGCCGAGAGTGTACAGTCAGAGAACTAAATATTTCACATTGGTTCAAAGGCACGCGCTTTTGACAATCGAGCTGACAAACTGGACAGAAAATAATCGACTGCAGATAGTTCAGTCAGATAGTACAGTCTGAATTGTCCTATTTGAAAATATTGCGTATTTTTGCGTACATTTCGCGTCTTATTATACCCTGAACCCATTGAAGATCGGTAAACAGGGTATAATGGTTTTGTGCAAATGTATGTAACAGCCAGAAGGAAGCATCTCCGACCCCATAAAGTAAACATAGTCTTGATCAGCAGGTCGAGCTGAGTCGATTAAGCCATGTCCGTCTGTCCATCCGTCCGTCTGTATGAACGCAGCGATCTCGGAAACTACAAAAGCTAGAAACCTAATCTAAACGACTATAGATTCTCCTAATCCATACACAGTACAAGTTTATCTTTTTTTTTTGATATCTTGAACTCCTGAACTCTGGCTCGAAAACATCAGTTAACCTCTTGGCCTCTCGTCGACCCCAATGAAGTTCTTTCCATTGTCGCTGCGCAGTCTAACTACTGGCCCGCGTCGACATAGAAAATTTCTCATAGCAGTTATGCACGAGTCGGTTGACAAGTCGTGCGCCAACTCCAAATGAATCGCCCTTGTCTGCCAACATCTAAACAAGGCAACCCATCACTTTTCCTTACGGCGTCCAGCAGTGGTCCAAAATAATCCAGTCCAGTATATTTAAATGGCCATCCATTGGCTTCTAAGCGGTCCTAAGGCAATGGACCCATTATAGGCGGCGCTAGCTTCGCCCGTTGTAACTTGCATGTGGCACATGCGTAAACTATCTTCTGCAGAAGCAGATTCGTCACCCAGAATTTGGTTCGAATCTCGCTTATAGTTGCATCCAGATGTTGATGCTTCATCTTCACATGGTAATGGTGCACCACTAGCTCGGATAATGGATGCCGGTGCTATAGTATGACCGGCCGTCTTGCGCTATATGGCATGCATAGAGCTGCGACTGCTCGACCATAAGCACGCAAGATTCCGTATTCATCCAGTTAAGGTGCCAATCCTCGTATGTCGCTTCGCCCAGCGACTGTCTCCTTGTTATACGCGGTCCGCATTTCGTCCGGAAATGCCTCACATTGTGACCGTCGTATCAACAAGTACTCCGCGTCCTCACATTCAGCAGCTGTGAGGCCGTAACATTCGAGCTGCTCCCACTGTCCACGGCACCGTCGTATGAATCTCTGTACCCAGGCAGTGGATCTCAATAATCGGTTGTAGCTCGAGAATCTCTGAAATGAAAGACACAACTTGTTTGCAGCGACCAGCGCAAACTCACTTGGCATCTCTTCTTCGTCATCGAAGGTATCGTGTTGTGCCGCTGGCTGCGGACAACGATTGACTGGCTCTCGCAAAAACGTGGGCCCGTTCAGCCATCGGGTCCCTTGTATTGTGGCCGTGTTGAGTCATCTGCTGCGTTCTTGGCCACCGCCACTGTGCAATAGCCGTAGACTCCAGAATCTCTGCCTCTCGATTGCCGACAAATTGGTTGTATCGGTGCAGTATCCAGTGCAGCACTGTCTTCGAATCTGTCCAAAGCACGATATCGCTTATAGCGATGCTGTGTTCCTGCTTCACAGTAGTCATCAACCTTGTTCCTAGAACGGCAGCTTGCAGTTCCAGTCGAGGAATCGATATGGTTCTCATTGAAGAGCATTTCGTCTTCGCACACACGAAACATACTCGTATTCCATCCTCGCTAGTGACCCTCCAGTAGGCCACTGCGGCAAACGCAGATTGACTTGCGTCTACAAATAAGTGTAGTTGCGTATCTCCTATTACTCCTGGGCCGAAGTAATAGCGAGGACATCGAAATTTCTCCACGTTGACTATCTCTTGGCGCCACTTCATGAAGGCGCTTCTGATTCCATCCGGAAGTGGCTCATCCCACTTAATTTCTCGTCGCCAAATCTCTCTCAGCAGCAATTTGGCGGTAATCATATAACAGGATAAAAACCCAAAGGATCAAATGTAGACATGATCAGGCTCAGGAACTCCCTCTTGGTGGGGATTCGTTTGCCATTCAGCACGTTGCTCGGGACTTTGTGAAAATTCACATTGAAGTTGAAGTCATCCGTGGCTGGCTGCCAGTACATTCCTAGTATCTTTTCCTCAGCGTCACGCCATCCGACATCTTTAACTGCCACATATTGGCCAAAGGCGTCGATGACGGATGGTGAGCTGGAAGCAAATTGGCACAAGTCGAACCCAGCGTTGGCATGTATTTCTCTCACCCGTGTTGATACGACTACTGCTTCCGCTTCCGTCATGAAGCAGTCTACATAGTCGTCCACGTAGTGGTGCTCAGTAATTGCTTTAACCGCACGTGGATCCGTGTGATATTCTTGCGCTTTTATGGTCTTCACATAATGCGCTGCTCTTGGCGAGCATGCTGCGCCGAACATCACAACCATTTCGTATACGTCTGGATCCCGTTGATCATCTCCGCCTTGCCACAGAAACTGCTGTACGTATCTGTCCTGTGGCTGTATCAACACCTGATGAAACATCTCCTTGATGTCTCCGCAAACTCCAACGGTGCCTTCCCTAAAGTGGAAAAGCTGGCAGTGGCTTGTAGTGCTGTGGACCCTTCTCCAGTGCTGAATTCAGCGATACGTCGCCTACTTTCGCTGCTGCGTCGAAAACCAGACGAAGTTTCTCTGGTTTGTTTGGATTCACAACTCCAAAATGCGGCAGATACCAAAGCTTGTCGATATAGTCGTTCATAATTCGTTTATAGGCTTGCGCGAATCGTACGTCCCGTTTCATTTTCCTTTCAATACTAATAAGTCTCTTGCAATGTTATCACTACTCCATAGCAGTTCTGTCTGGAAGCGCTGCCCCAATCTCACCGTACTGGACGCGAGCATCCTTTGGGCCCTGGTGCCGGCGCTGGCTGCTACCGGTGGCGCAGGCTTCACTCCAAAATTCTCGATCTCAAAGTAGTCGCTTATCATCTTCTCTTCAGCATCTTCCTGCGACACTGCTAGATTATATGAGCATATTACTAACCACTAGAGGGACCAAAAACTACCCATCCAAGTTTAATGGCAACTGCATATGGTACTTGCTCAGCAACCGTCTGGTTTGCATTGGCAATCCTAGGTGCGCATGGTCCAGTCCAATAACCAGACGAAGTTTCTCTGGTTTGTTTGGATTCACAACTCCAAAATGCGGCAGATACCAAAGCTTGTCGATATAGTCGTTCATAATTCGTTTATAGGCTTGCGCGAATCGTACGTCCCGTTTCATTTTCCTTTCAATACTAATAAGTCTCTTGCAATGTTATCACTACTCCATAGCAGTTCTGTCTGGAAGCGCTGCCCCAATCTCACCGTACTGGACGCGAGCATCCTTTGGGCCCTGGTGCCGGCGCTGGCTGCTACCGGTGGCGCAGGCTTCACTCCAAAATTCTCGATCTCAAAGTAGTCGCTTATCATCTTCTCTTCAGCATCTTCCTGCGACACTGCTAGATTATATGAGCATATTACTAACCACTAGAGGGACCAAAAACTACCCATCCAAGTTTAATGGCAACTGCATATGGTACTTGCTCAGCAACCGTCTGGTTTGCATTGGCAATCCTAGGTGCGCATGGTCCAGTCCAATAAGAAGCTTCGGTACCACATTGCTGTACGGTTCCATTGGCAGACGCGCATTCTTTATAGTTCCTTGAACAAGCAAGCTCTGCATCGGCAGACTCAAGTTTTGAACTGAATTTACATTCCTCAAATCGTAACGTTGGCATTTTCCTGCTCCACAAATTTGCAGTTTTACCACAGTGGTACTTTCTCTGGCTGATTTTCCACCAAACCAGTTGATATTTAGTTGTCGTCGCTCACCCTGCAAGTTCAGTTCGCGTCTCAGTTCATCATCAATCATGGATGCGGACGAGCCTTCATCAAAGAGTGCGTACGTGTCCAATCGCGTATTTCCTGCTCCGAGCAATGTTACAGATAATATGCGAAACAGTAGACGCGTTCTTCTTGGGTCGACACAACTCAAATTCCTTGCTGGTGCCGATTGGACTGCCCTTGGTGGCGTCCTTCGGCCGGCACTGTCATTCAAATCCGCTGGCAGCGGTGTCCGTCTTACATCTCTAGCGGGATCATCCACTGGCTATGACGACCTCCTAGAGGATCTCAAAGCTTCGTGCAGTAGGCGATGATGTCCATGGCATCCAAACACTTGGCATTCATTGTTCACACGATAGGACCCGGCCATGTGACCGCCTCGCAGGCACGAGAAACAAAGCCGATGCTCCTTCACATATCTCCACCTTGTTGATGGGGAAGCTCGGTTGAAATCAATTTGATGACCAGTTCCTCAATTAGGGTGGGGTTTCCCGAATGCTGAAATGCTGAAAGGCTGCAAGATTGCTCACGTGTGAAGCGAACGGTATGATTTTCGTCAAGTGGTGCTCCTGAATCTGTTGCACCTCACGTACGCTTTAAAGCTGGCTTCGTATGAGCTGCTCCGGTCGCCCATACCTGAAGCGAAGCTGCTCCATTACGGCGTTCACGTTGCTTGGGTGGATAAACAGAGACTGCACAGTGTCGCGTGCTTCATCCTTCAATGCCTTCAGCAATCGCAGGTTATTCTCCAAATCCGTGCAGCCATATGCTGCAGATGTTTCTGTATATGCGTGGAAGAATATGGGCCAGTCTTCAGGCTGGCCTCCAAACTCAGGAAGATCCGGTAATTTGCGTGTCGTCCTCATCATCGGCGTCATAGACCAGCAGACTCCAGTTGATAGCGCTGGCACCATGGCCTCCCTTGGGCTCATATGCGTTAACGCACATCCAACTGCTGTTTGCCCCGCGCAGTATTGCCTTGCGTGCCTTGTGGTCACATAACAATTTGAAGCTGGCGGCAATATTCCATGCATAGACGCGCACAAATATTGCGGCGAATTTCCACTCAAAGATGTCGACATAATTCCGTTGATTTGAGACGGCAGAATTCCACTCAAACATGTCGACACAATTCCGTTGGTTTGTAGCGGCAATTTTTCACTCAAAGGCAAAAGGTACATTTCCACTCAACGCTGGCGCCTCAATTGCAGTTCTTTGCAGCGGTTGATTTGCGCTCATAGGAAACGCAAATTTCCACTCAAAGATGGCGGCAGCGTAGTGCTTGGATTACTGACTCCAACATTGATAGGTCCAACGGGATCACTTGCGGTGTTTGCATGATTCCCCGTTGCACGCTGTAGTTGTTTCTCCAAGACGGCGATCCTCTGCATCAGGCTCGCAACTTGGGAATCACTGGTGTGCGCTTCTCCAGTCTTGCTTCTGACTTGTTCGCACACTTCCTTCAGACACTGTGCTGGGTGTGTGTCGCGGTTGCAGCTTAGCAGACGCTGTCCGCACCGTAGGTGTCTCCGTTCGCACGACGGCTCCTGCGGTGGTCGTCTGTTCCATGTCTGGTCGTCTGGATCTCAAGCGCAAGTTGCCCTTGCAGATGATCGATAAATACTATAACTACGTTACTATTCGATTCTTAATTCGTTCCACGACAAGCATCATTGATGTTGTGCACATATCGAGTTTTGGACATTGTTGATACCAAATAAGTTTTGGTGCGATCTTTAGAGGAAATCATAAGCATATTACTCATTCCAAGAGTTCTAACATATAATTGAATAATTAATAAATAAATAAATTAAAAAATTATTTGATAAATTTAATCAATTTAATTAATTAATTAATTACACGCTACCAGTTGATCAAGTTGTGACAAAACTCAACTCAAGTTACATGACAAGTGCAGAATCGCAAACAGCCGCACACAAATTCTAAGAATACGAGAAAGTCTAGCAACTAAGCGCCATAAACCAACCAGTGGTCACTGACCGCTTAATTTCCCATGTGACAAAATTGAACAGTTATTCAACACTATTTTTATGAAACCAAATAATAAGTACCAAAGACATTGTACCATAGACATTGTTGGATGCGATCTTTAGAGGAGGTCATCTGCAATCCGTCGGTATATATTGTGCATCTAGCTTTAAAAGTGAGGGAGATATATAGATTTAATCGAATTGCCAAGCCCAAGTGGGCACACCCCGAAACTCTTAACACTTTATTTGACGCGGGTATACAAAAGTATATATTCCAAATTTCAAGTCTCTACCTTCAAAAGCGGAGAAAAAATTGCGTTCATACGGACAGACGGACGGACAGCATGACATTCATTGCACAACCCCAATATATAAGTTTCACTTCTTGAACGAGTGTAGTATAGTATAGTGTAGTTAATAGTAGTATAGAACTAGTATTTCTGGAACATTATGAAATTCCAGATTCCAAATTACTTTTCTCTCTATTTTCAGAAAGTAACTTTTATGAATATACATTATTTATAACTTTATTATGTATTTAAATATACAATTTAATACACAACTGTCTTTATCTTACATATACATATAATTCCTTACTTTATCATTTTAATTTAACTTATAATTACCAAATGGTATAAATTAATATTGAATCGATGTATATATCTAAATAAGAATAATATAAACATTATTACATGCAATGGGAATACTAGTAAGTAAAATTACGGAATCAATTATTTACGAGTACACAGCATTAGCGAGTTTACAGCAACTTTAAAGATTATATAAAAGAACCAATTTTTTAATTTCTCAGAAAACATAAACAATTTTTTAAAATTTAGAAATGAAATGGAAAGATAAGGATGAAGAGCTTTAGAAAAGTACACAGTCATATTTATTCAAATGGATCAGGAAAAAAAGCAAAATTAAATAATAAACCTGTAGAGAGATTAAACAATAAGCCTGTTAGAAGCTGGCGCCGATCTATAATTAAATAACATGGTATTTGCGAACTTAAGACTATTCTATAACATCCGAATATATAACATAATCTTAAATAAGCTTACCAATTGGTTTTTTAATAATAAAGATTACCGAATTAATTTCTATTTATTATTATTATTACAAACTATTATTATTACAAACTATTACTATTACTAACATAGTTTATAAGCTTTACTGATTTTCGAGATATAATATATTTACTTCTAATTAAGAGGTAAGTTTTGTATAAAAATACTTAGTATTAAGTTACAAAATCATTTAAAGATGTTAAAATTTATTGCCAAAGAGAATGTTCGCTACTAAAAGAATATCACTTGAAATTTTTCCGCAACTAGATTCACTTATAGATGGTGCATTTAATGCTGACCGAAGCGGCAACAAAAAATCTGTATATACATTAGAGCTAAATTGATAACCTTCAATAGTTCCATAAATTGTTTTAAATAATGGTTGCTTGTTAGTATGGAAATATCCCCTATTACCATGTATTAACTTTATTCCCGAATGCGACGTATTGCAAATACTCATATACATGCAGTGATCTGGGCGATAATTGTATTCGCAAGGCATTATATGTAGTTTATCGGGATGATAATAAAAAAGTATATTTATAATATCTTGGTCACCCCAGGTAATGCGTAGTTTGAACTCCTTATAAATGGGAAATACATGTTGTTCCCAATTGAATTTTCGCATGCGTGTAAGGTTCATCAACATGACTCCAGAGTTTACTCCAAGTTGACCATAAAAAGGATGCCGCGCAAAGCGATTGTACCATCCGATATTTTCATTTTCATGCTCAGGCGCTAAAGCAGCAATTTGACTTTCATTAAATTTTCCAAAGAATTGCCATATGTCCGAAATTGGAGATAAAAATAAAATATCTGTATCAACGTATAACAACGAGTCGACCTCCGTCAATAGAGACTAGAAAAAAGAGAAAGATAAAAAAGTTAAAATCTGTTTGTTCCCATTGGTGATGGTGGTTGGCAATCAACGCACGGACTAAATCATAAGAGATAGAAAACTGAAATTTTCACAGAAGTTTGGTCTTAATACGAAAGATAGTATTAAGACGGGATTTTTGAAAATTCGGTTCCCAAGCCCGGAAAATGATGAACAACCGTTGTATGCAACTTTTTTGTTTTTCATCCGATCCGATTCAAAATCAATTTTGAAGATCTATATGAAAATTAAACAATGACTGCATACCAATTTTTAAAGCTGAAAGATTAATTTTTGTGTGATTAGCTTAAAACTCATTTTCAAAACAAAAAAATCTTGCAAAAAAAACAATTTTTTTCCATTTGAGCGGGTTCAAAATCATTTTCAAAGATATTTTTGTAAATTTTATAAAAACCATGCTCATTTTTTTTGTAAAAGCCACCTTGCGCGAAAATGTCCTACAAATTCGGAAAGTCACAACGCTATATCCATACACCAGCCTGGCCATGGACTCAAACCCGGACAAAATGTACATCTGTTTTGTGTTTATTTGGTTTTGCTTTTGACTCTACAATTCTCGGAGCGTATGTGTAAGCGTAATGTGTTTGAAAACACAAAACACTCCGATGATGAGAAAAGATGTTTTAGTTGACAAATTCAAAAAATCAGCACCAAAACAGCCGACAGGGGGCGTACCACCGTACACCGACAAATGCAAAGAAAAACACCTCTACACGAGGTAACGATCTAGGGGTGAAAGCACATTCCAGCTCCAAATTTTCTGATATAAAATTTTGTGACGAAGGATATTCAATTTAATATATGATCAATTCCAAATTATAAACAAGTCTGCTCTAGTCGGGCGCCCCTGACTAGGAGATACCCTGAACCCAGCGGCGAGCTGTCGTTACATACATTTAAAGCTCTTTGCATTCATACACACATTCACAAAGTCACACATACACACTCACACAAACGCACGCACTAATCTGCGCACTTTACACATCGGTTGCACTTGGCCCCACTATGGAAAATAAATTCTTGAATAACTTATAAACTAAGAGTATGATCGCTATGAAACTTACAGTGTTTAATAAGAGCATCCAAATCTATGTAATTTAATACAAACAATTCACAAAGTGTCGCAAGAGTGGATGTGTGCGCTACAAAGTAGCTAACGATGCAACATAGCGATCGACGAAATCTGACACCAGCATGCGCGCACCAAGTGTTCAAACATGTGCGCTCCAAGTGCCCAGGCTAAGAACGGTCACGAGGCGCCAAGTCGGCATTCTGTCGATGTCGCTGCCCCAGACCGTGGACAGCTTTAAGTAATGATAAGTTTAGTTTATTTAGTTTTATTAGCGGTTAACAGGCATAGTTGCCAAATAAATGAAAATATAATTCAACGATTTGTTAATTGGCGCCCAACAAACTCGAACCCCGTACTTTATAAAAATTCAGTCCAACGACGAATTTAAGTAAAAACATGTGTGAAAACGTCGCAAAAATACCAAAAATCAAAACAAAATATTAAAAAAAAAATATTTCCAGTCGCCAGCTAACGTTTCGACAAAATACACCAAAACCAAAAAAAAAAAACTAAAAACAAAACCCCAACACTAGTGCCAAAACCCAAGCAGTTGAGCGAGTAAATTGAATTGAAATAATTCAAAAATTCAACACTGATAAGAAGAATTCAACACGCTAACAAGCGAGACGACACAGATAGTGAAATCTGACGACCTCTGCGACCGCTTATTGCCAGTACAGGGAAATTTTAACAACAAAATGTTCATGTAAGTGAGACGTTCATTCCGTTTGTAAAACCATAATACATTTTAAAACAAACAAGTTTTATCCAGGGTTAAAAAAACAATAAGTTGCGAAAATCTGATTCTGTTGTTTTTATTGAAACTATCAAGTCAATCAAATCCATGCATAAAAAAAATACGTAAAAGTTCCGTTGCCCTTACTTAAGAATTAATGTATAGAAATAGAGTTAGTACAGATCGAACTAGTGACGAAGAATTGTTACCAACTTACAAGGAAAATTTATCGACAAATCAAAAACAACAAACAGTGAACAATACGAATAACGAACAGCTTATTCAATTGATAGAGTCTGCCGTAAATGGTGCACTACTGCACCAAGAGAAAAAGACGAAAAATTAAGAGCATTAAAAGAACAAATGCATAGCGAGAGAACGCAAAATGCACCAAAACGAACCAGCCAAAATTGTGAGGGAGGTTATTTGTAATGAACCCTTAGACACTGTAAAGTCTAACCACAATTTGATGGCAACCGAGAAAATTAAGTCTCATGGCGACAAGCTGCAATTGCAGCATACGAAATTTGTAAACCTTATGACGGTAGCTCAACCATTACCAAGCGGTTGCAATTATTTGCAACAAAATTTTTTGCCCTGGAGACGCATCACGAGCGTCATTTAACACGGTGTTAAATTTTAACGCAATTATTGCCCGCTTAGATTTAACTTACGCAGACAAAACTCCGATTCGTGTTATCCAACAACAGTTGGCTACAATGAGGCAAGGCGACCTGCCTTTGCTAAAATACTACGACGAAATTGAAAGAAAACTTACGCTACTGACAAATAAAACAATAATGACCCACGATGTAGCAGCTGCAACGACGCGCTGCATACTTTCGTATCTGGGCTTAAAAAGTCCCTCAAACACTCAAACGCGAGATCTGCCATCCGCCCTGGCGTTGGCTCAAGAGACAGAAGTAAGCAATGACAGGTATATGTTCGCAGCGAATTATGTCAGGCATATTGAGGACAAGTGGCAAAAGCCCGATGGCCAACGCCAGGGGTGGCGACAAGGTAACTCAAGCGGTCCGCAAAATAGTTTGTCAGGAAACCCTCAGAGAAATTCGCACAATGGTCTACAAACAGACAACAACTAGGGTTATCAGGGTAGAAACCCCCATTACACTAAATATCAGGGTTGTAGAGACCAGGCTCAGCACAAAATTGAGTCAAATAGCTCGAAGAGAATTAGCACCCAAAGACAACAGAACCAGGGCCCGTAGCCGATGGAAGTAGAGTCTTCGTCGCGCGTTAGACAACAAACAAGTCATAGAGGAACCCAGGGTTCACAAGACCAATCCACGCGAAGCCATCAGAATGTTAACCACGCAACTCAAGAGAAGCATAAGCTAGTTAAATTAATTTATTATTAATAGACACGGGAGCTTCTAAGAATTACATAAAACCATTGCAAGGGCTGGCACACTTCGTGCCAGTCGAGACCCCGTTTCTGGTAAAATCAATCCACGGGCATACAAAAATCGAACAAAAATGTCTGATACATCTTTTCAATGCAAAGTTATATTTTTTCATCTTGCATAGCCTGAATGATCTCGACGGTATCATTGGGCTCGACCTACCAAAAAAAAGAAAATGCGAAAATTGACTTAACACAAAACATAATTGAACACGAACACACGGTTCGGAATCAATTTTGTTTACGAAGTGTCAAAATGTGAATTTCATGAAAATCGACGACGCGGACGTACCGCACATCGTAAGGGAAGATTCCAACAAAATAATCAAACAAAGGTCAATGGCCTTCGTGGACCCAAACGAGTTATAACATTAACACGATAGCTACCATACGAACTGATGGAGAGCCCGTCTATTCAAAACTTTACCTTTACCCAATGGGCGTTGCAGATTTTGTTAATGCAAAGGTTAAACAACTTCTGGCAAATGGCATAATAAGGCCGTCCAGATCCCCTTATAATAGCCCAATATGGGTAGTCGACAAAAAAAAGGTGTCGACGAGTTGGGACACAGGAAGAAAAGACTGGTGATAGATTTTCGAAAACTAATCCAGCAGACTATTGAGGACAAATACCCTATATCTATTACAACAATATTGTCAAACATAGGGAAAACCCAGTACTTCACGACTCTGGACTTAAAATCAGGTTTCCATCAAATAGAACTGGGAAGTATGAATTTTAAAAACGCCCCCAGCATATTCCAACGGGCAATTGATGATATCCAGCGGGAACAAATCGGGAAAACTTGTTATGTTTACGTCGACGACGTACTAATATTTTCCACGAGTAAAGAGGACCATGTTATTGACATTGACAAATCCCTTAAAAGATTGTATGAAGCAGTCATGAGAGTGTCTCAAGAAAAATCAAAGTTTTTCAAAAAAAAGCGTGGAGTACTTGGGATTCGTCATGTCAACGGGCGGAATCACTACTTCACTTCAACCACTCAAAAAAGGTCAAAATCGAATTGACAACAGAGCAATTAAAAACTTTTGAAAAATTGAAAAACATTCTACAGTCAGAGGACGTCATTCTTGCGTACCCTGATTTTAGCCAACCCTTTGACTTAACTATAGACGCTTCGAGGCATGGTTCAGGGACCGTGCTGTCGCAAAATAAGCTTCCAATGACCATGATCTCGCGTACGCTTAAAAACGGTAATGAGGTAACAATGGCAACAAACGAGAGAGAACTCCTCGCAATTGTATGGGCGTTGCAGAATTTACGCAATTACATTTTTACTGACCACCAACCTTTAACAAGACTATGTCCGAGAAAAACCCTAACCCTAGGCTAAAAAGATGGAAAGCGTTTGTGGATGAACACAACGCACATGTTTTTTATAAGACAGGAAAGGAAAATTACTTTGCTGATGCTCTATCACGACAACATGTTAACGCCTTAAAATTTTCAGAGGTTGCCACTATTCATAGTGAGGAATCAGTCACTTATACGATAGATACAACAGACAAACCGGTCAACTGTTTTAGGAACCAAATTGTCATTGAGCAATCAGACCTCCCATCTTTAAAAACTCTCATACTCTTTAAAAATAAAATACGACACATTGTCCGATTTTCAGACCATGAGTCTCTTTTACAAACATTACAAGATATAGTTAAAGCAGATGTCGTAAATACGATATTCTGCAAATTTCCAATATTGGCTTCCATTCAACATAAATTAGAAACCATTAGAGATATTGCAAACAATTTCGAAATTCAAATTTACAATGCACCTCCTTTACACAGCACCTCAAATGCGCAAGTCCAAAGATTTCATAGCACTCTCGCACGGTGTATGGAGATCGATCGGAAGATACACGAAACCATAGACCTTATTCTAATCTCAAGCTCAGGACGAGAAGTTAACGCAAACAAACTCGGACAGAAATAACAGAGAATATCAGGTTGGCGACAAATTTTGGTTAAAAACAAACAAACAAACGACTTGGAAATAAATTGACACCGATATGCTCAGAAGACAGTTCTTATTAGGGGGAGGGTGGTCCATAAGGACAGCATTAAGTAAACAACATCACTTTGGACACGAAGATTTAACACTCGCAATAACTTTGTCAAAAATAAACTTGATCAGCCCTACAATTCTGGATGATATTGATGTTAATGAAATAACGAATGAACATCTCACGAATGCCAGTATAGCAGATATTTTAGAAGTAGCTAGCATCAAAACATTCCAGAACGAAAATTTATTGTATTTTCTTTTTAAATTCCCTAAACCAAAATTGGTTTGCAAAAAAAATAAAGTTTATCCAGTCCAGCATGATCGCCGATTTTTTAGATTTCGAAGAAGGCAATACGGTCGCTGAGTGTGGTACGAAGACCTTCGCTGTCAGCGAGTGGGATTCAATGCCGTACTTTCTGCAAAAGATCGCAGATGTCAACCTGTGCTCAACAACTTGTATCTGGAACTGTCGCGCAATGCAGCACTCAACCGGGCCACTTGAACTCGGTTACGTCGTAGATAGTAACGGGATCGGCCAACAAATCTCCGGGACCTGCCTGCTAACTTTTGAGGTCAAGGTCTACTTGAACAGTACGTTGTATACCAATAACTACAAGGCACTCAAGAAAAAACCTGCGCTATCCGCCATGGCCCAAGTCAACGTTATTAGGCATCTGGATCGGCTCAGTTTAGCTTCCATTCATGAACTGAGCATGAAAAACCTCCAGCACATAGGTGACCTACAGACCAGGTTGCTATCCAGGCCAATATTGAGCAGCTGCACTACCCTGGCTGTAGTCTCCTTGCTTTACATCATCATCTGTCTTGTTCTCCCCCGTCTGAAAATCAGACGCCAAAACGAGCTAACCGAGGCATTGACTTTATCATTACAGAAATCCGAGGACGGCCTTCATTTGACCAAGGGAGGAGTTAACACAAACAATTCACAAAGTGTCGCAAGAGCGGATGTGTTCGCTACAAAGTAGCTAACGACGCAACATAGCGATCGACGAAATCTGACACCAGCATGCGCGCACCAAGTGTTCAAACATGTGCGCTCCAAGTGCCCAGGCTAAGAACGGTCACGAGGCGCCAAGTCAGCATTCTGTCGATGTCGCTGCCCCAGACCATGGACTACGGGGTATAGCTTTAAGTTATGATAAGTTTAATTTATATAAAGCGGTCAACAGGCATAGTTGCCAAATAAATGAAAATATAACTCAACGATTTGTTTATTTGTACAAACCAAAGCGCAAGTCTGTAGTATTTGATTTGGGTTTTTTGATATGGGGGACGAAATGGGGGAGGTATCCAAAATTCGAAATATTTATAATCCTTTACGAGCACATAATAAACTAAATTTGATGGCTCTAGCTCTCAAAGTCTCGGAGATATGACAAAAACCAAGTCTTAAAATCGATTTTTATCGATTATAATGAAACGGAGCAATATATCGAAAAAAATGATAAACTTGTACTGCGTATGGATTAGGAGAATCTATAGTCGTTTAGTTTAGGTTTCTAGCTTTTGTAGTTTCCGAAATCGCTGCATTCATACTGAAGGACGGGCGGACAGACGGACATGGCTATATCGACTCAGCTCGTCGTCCTGATCAAGAATATATATATTTTATGGGGTCGGAGATGCTTTCTTCTGCCTGTTACAAACATTTGCACAAAACCATTATACCCTTTTTACCCATTTTCAATGGGTTCAGGGTATAAATAGTTGGGCATTTTTGGGTGCACTGAAGTTGGAGCTTTTTGCGTAAAGTGCCGAAGGCCCTCCTATTTTTAGCGACTCCGAAACTCGGAAACGCAGGTTGGTCCAAATGAGCGAAAATTTAGTGTAGGAGCTCAGTTTACGCCGCTAAGTTTACGAATTACAAGAATCTTGCCTAGAAACTGACGTAGAAGACTCTGTAGATACTGAGTTAGATATAGCGGCAATACACAGTGCCCATTGCGAAGAGTCATGACATGTTTGGGAAAACTGCCTTGCTGATCGGAGTATCTTTTGGTAACATTTATAAGCCACAGTGCCAAATTTGTATTCATAGAGCATCGGAAAACTGTCAGAAGGGTGCATCCAGCAGCAGTCGGATGCCCCCAAAAGCCTAGAAAATTCTAGAAAAGTTATCGTTCTTACTCAGATAGTACAGCAGCATTCAGTAAAATTAATCAAAGGAAGTTAAAGATCTTTGCCGTATCATGAACGGCTTGCTTATTATTTACAAGTGAGGAATATAATATTTAATGATTCAAGCCCTCGAATATCTAATCGAACTATTAGATTAGATTGAAAAAATACTATGTCAATGTCAAACAAAGCCGCACACATATTATCTCAACTGTGTTTAGCGATCCTAAAGATATGCGCAGCTATGCCGAAGTGTCCTTCTTAGCATACACTGAGCTTGGTTTGCTGGATACAGGTGCGTATATTAGCTACATAGGTTCCACGCTTGCAACTTAAGATTTCACAGCATGCCCTGAATTTAAAGCCATTAAATCACATGCCTCAACAGCAGACGCGAATAGTCAGCAGGTCATTGGGGTATTAGAAGTTGAGATGCGATATAAATCGGTTACGAAACTAATGAAACTGTATGTAATCCTGTCAATAAATCAGAATCTTATTTTAGGACAGGGAGGAGAGTCTTTGAGCTTGCTTGATAGAGTGTTGCAAGTTCGGTGTGCCCGAAACCATAATAAGTGATAATGGTACAAAGTTGAAAGCACATGAGTTTAACGCCTTTTTAACATAGCTTGGAATAAAGCATATGTCTATTGCTTTCTATTCACCGCAGAGCAATGCTGCAGAACGAGTTATTCGGTCCCTGTTTAAACCAGGATCAGACCCTTTGGGATCAACATCTTACTGGTATTTCGGGCTCATTGAGGTCTGCCCTGCACCAATCATCGGGGTGCTCGCCATATCGAATCCTTTTCGGATTAGATATGATGACTCATGGTTTGGACTACAAACAGTTAAAGGAATTATTACTATTAGAAGAGCCCATAACTCCCATATCACGCTCCTATAATTTTGCTTTGCTCAGAAAGGATATTCAGGCCAATATCAAAAAAGTCAATGAACGAAATGTGGCTCAATAGAACTTTCGCTCCAAGCTCGTATCATTCCGCGCTAAGCAAATTCACGCCAAAATTGCTCCGCAATTTCTCAAATGTCGCGTCAAAAAGAAGCTAGGTAATTGTTTTTATATACTTGCTTTTATATACAGGGCAAGTACATTGCATGCAAAGAATATAAGAGTCCAAGTCCGGTGAGATATAATCGGGTGGTGTAATGGCCGTTAGTCTCGCCATTTGAATTTTATATATGATCTACAGCAGCCAGCTTCAAATCATTATCGCAGTCAGCTGCGACAGATTTTTCCAGTACGATAAAGCGCTTGCGCACATGCTGGCAGCGCAGCTACCTTCTGTCTGATCCGCCGAATTAAAAGCTCTGAAGACCTTTATAAGCCGCCGCGGCCCCAGCTTTCATATTTTCCTGTAAAGTTTATTGCGAACATTGCACATCGCTGCATCGGTACGGTACGGCAAAAGATAAGTGGCAAAATAAATGAACAATTGCACACTTTAAAAAAAAACTCAACCATATTTATTTAAATATTCGTCCGTTCGCAATGGCCGAAAACAATCTACACAAAACATGCCCGACTAGGAGAACCCAGCGGCGAGCTTTTATTTGCAGGCAAAGTTTAGTATGCCGAAGTTGTGAAATTCCTCGCAAAAATTTTCACAAAATAGGAAACTTCAAGTATATTTTTCAAATGTTGGTTGGAGTTGATCTGCGAAAGCGTTTTGAGAGTGTGCATGCCAAATACCATTTTTTTTCCCATTTTGTTGCTTCAAATTATTTGAAATCGTCGATATCCCAGCATTAAGTTGCACTTGGCCCAACAAAAGTGTTAAGTTTAAAAAATAAACAGTACAAAAGCTGCGTTGACACAGCGAGAATAGAACCCGCGTCTGGCAGCCCGCCAGGAAACACTTCTATCACCGAGCTACAGCAGTATCAAATTGCCTTCGTCAAAAGCTAAGAAAATAGCACACATGCACAAACAATCGCATAAGAATTTGAAAAAGAGCTCACGCATATGAATGTATGCAGGCAGAAAACGTCTCTGCGTTTGGCGCTTGCTACCACATGGTTTGCCAATGTAGAAATACATTTTTTTTAATAACTTCTGTGTTTCTTAACCGATTTTCACAATTGTGGCTGTACTTGCAATTACAAATGTTTTTTTTTGTTAATATGGGAAGATGGGGGAAGGCATCCAAAATCCGAAATATTCATAATTTGTGTATGCTTTACATTAAAATACATTAAACTAAATTTGGTGGAGCTGGCTCTTATAGTTTCTGAGATATGCTCAAAAAACCGGATAAAAAAACCGATAAATATCGATAATAAGAAAACGGGGCGGGTTATCGATAATTTAAAATAGCCTTGATCTGCGTATGGTATACACGAACTTAAAAACCCAAACTTTAATCCCGAGATCTCATTGCATCACTTGCCGCCCATTGGATTGACAAATTTGTCAAATCTTACCACACGTTTTTTTTAATAACTTCTGTAATCCTTAATCGATTTTGATGAATCTTAATGCAATAGATTCTGCAAGTGCTATAGTATACAGATAAATATTCATTCGAACCCAATTTTTTGTCTCTAAGTCTCATAATCTACGAAATAAACTTGGTTGTTGTAGATTTTTTTTATCGATAATAGGAAAACGGATCATTTGAAATAAACTTGATCTATACACGAACTTAAAAATTGCTGTCCGCCTTGCTGTCCGTTCGTCAGTCTGTCTTTTTTTCGCCGCTATTGAAGCTAGAGACTTTATATTTGGCATATATTATCGCGTACAAATTAAGTAAATAATAGACATTAACGAATTGTGCCGGAGTAATGTCGTGCTGTATTTGACGTTCGCTTCAAAACTGATTTATTGGATAAAAAATTTATAAAGCTAAAACCATTGAATAACAAAATAAAGAGCGGAATTTTGGATCCGAGCTTTTATTACAGTTATTTGGTTGGCGGGAACGAATTAAGGTTGGTCTGCAAAAGCAAATTCAAACATAGGCAAATTTACCATAGGATGCAACAAAACTGAAAAACAACAACAGTTCGCATTGTCCTCTTTTTTGTTTTGATCGAGGTTTGCGAGCAGAGTTAAAGATCTAGGCTACTTCGGGGTTAACGGGGTGAGCAAGAACATCAATAATTTCGGCTGGATTTGCTCTAGCAGGTAGACACTGAGTTCATAGGAGAGGGGCGCAGGGAATGGAATGAAGAAAAAAGCAAAGAGTAGCTTAAGATCATAGGCAGAAGCCCACGACGAAAAGAGACAACTTTTTCCTCGTCTGTCTTCATTCGTCGACGCATTGCTGTTGTTGTTGCTTACGCGATGCGCGGCGCCAGAAGATAGAACTGTCTGAGTAGCATAGTAAAAAAAATCAAATGGTCCCTAATTCGGCGCGACGACGTGACGTCACATCGGCTTCTTTTCGGCATACAAAAATTGCACTTTCGCATAGAAACTTTAGCTGTGACGTCGCGTGTTGAAATGAAGTTGCAACCTTCAGGTTTTTGTGCATGTTATTGGCTCGACAATGTGTGTATTATTTTGGCACGTCGAGGCCTAGTTACCCTTTTTTATTCAAATAATATACGAAATGTTTATACAAAACATATTTTAAATCAGAGTTCCTATTGTAGTTCAACAAATGGGAAGTACAATTTTTCCTTCATATTGATTTACCATTTTATTTAGAAGCTTTAGGATCAGTTCTTGCAGCACTAAGAAAAAGTTAAAATACCCTAATTAGGGAAAGGGTGTGCTGGTCGCCCAAAAATGAAAAATTGTAAAAAAAATGGCCGGCCTGCTGCAAGTAGAAACCAAGGCCGAGAAGAAGAAGACGTATGCTTGTGACTTTGCAAGGCACACCATCAGAATATGCGCGCATAGACAATTGGTCGTTGCGTTTCCATTTTGTAGTTGGAACCCTGTTTTCGCTCGCGAATTATTTTTGGTAAAAGCTCGAGATCCAAAATTCCGCTCTTTATTTTATTACTCAATGAGCTAAAGCTAAAGACAATATTTTGAAGCATAAACATCACGCTGCATGGTCATGGTCGGCAAGCCGACTCAGCATAATTGAAAAAAAAAAGTATTCAGTTACTGTCTGTGCTGATACAATATGTTCGTACATCAGCATTGCGCTTGCGAGTGTTATATTTTAAATCAAGTTAAGGTCGCCCTCGGCCGATGCCATCTCGGCGATGACCTCATTCATCCTTCCAACTGTGATACTCTTCCTGGTGATGCGCAAATAGACGTGATAATGATTCCATCATCAATCCAAGTGTTAGAATCCAGGATTTGGCAGTGGGCCACTCCTTCCGTATGGATTTCTTTAGCACATGAGCTTGCCGTTGACAGCTGACAAAAGGTGCTTCTTGAGGCGGTCGTGAAATTGGCGACGATGTTGTTGTTCATTTGCAATACCGGGTCGCTCATGAGCGACCTTCCTTCGGGAGGGTGATTATAAAATAGATGATGTTAGCGGATTGTAGGACTTTTACGGTCGAAACGGACAATAGGTCGGCAATGGTAGTATTTGTGGGTTCTTCCAGCCAAACGGATTTTAAGTCCAGAATAATGGGAGTAACAGTGTTAGCCTTAGCAAATGTAATGGCGAGCATTATGTTTTGCAATTCCATCAACAACATTCTGTTCCTGGCCAAAAGTGTTTCATACAAATGGCCGGAATCAACTTGTGTATCTTTTGCAGATTTTAAAATTTTATTGACGGTGTAGGTGAGTTGGTTGATCTGGTCCCGTACTCTGATATTTATATATACCTGTCTTTTGTTGGAATTTATTAATCTTGCTTCAGTAGATTTATTAATCAAAAATATTGAAATAAAGTACTGTTTGTGAAGTACAGCGACCAACAAGCTCTACCTAATGTTGTCTTTGTGGACCACCCTCCCCATTAATGAGAACCGTGGTCCCCCGGCCATCTTCCACTGCTCTCTCTTCGCATAAAAGCGTGAGCTTGTTTCCGAGCCTGCGGTTGGACTTCACCAATACTTTCTTACCAACTTCAAAGACCCTGCTTTGTCGGGAAACGTTTTCTCTAGCTCTAAGCGCGTCTTGGGCCCTTTTGAGCCTATTTTGGATCTCTGCTTGTGACACATTCGGATGAGAGTAGGCAACGTCAACTGGTCTTTCATCGGTGACCGAGTGAATTGTTTTGTTGTACTCTACTGTGACCAACAAAATTATCTCTACTGTGTCGCTTATGCTTTTGTCGATTTTTAAGCATCAAGCGAGTTCTAACAAGGTGCTATGGAAACGCTTGACTTGTCCGTTGGAAACGCTATGTAAGGGTGGCGCGTTTGAAATGTTGACACCATGTTTATTCATAGTACGGAGTGTAGAAAACAGCGTTAGCATGTCCACTCCCTTAGGCAACAACTGATTTTGACACACAAGGCCGGCCATACTACTTCTTAGTATTACTCTTTTCGGTTACGAGCCTCGCTCTATATATCAATCATTTTTTTATGTAACCATCCGTGACGACGCCAGCCCGAAGTTTCACCGAAATTGAAAAGATATTTGTACACCCCGTACACGTATGTGTGTATATATTTACGGTGCAAAGGTAATGATCATACCTTTGAGCAAATTTCTGTGTTCTAAACGTTCTTGTGTCCGAGCGATCTAGTTGTCCGAGAATTTCAACTCTTAGAGCGCTTCTGGCCTGCCTGACCTGTGAATTGGAGGGCGTAAATGAACGTGCGCCATTACAGAGCGTAGTCCGGTGATCGTGGCATTCTACATTGTGAGTCGGAAAATTGTGCGCAGTTGCGCAACAACTACACCCACGGCCAATTGTCCAACAACCATAAGCATGGGCAAAGTGTCTAGCAACAGCAACAACAATTTAGCGAGTCTGGCAACAACAACCACAATTTTAAGAAATAGCGACAACGCGTACCTCAGCAAGCAGTGCGTCCTGCACACCCATCTTGAGCCACTGCCTATAACCTTTTGTAAACCTTTTTCTAATTAATTTGTATTTTATATATTAAATTTCGATGTTCACACAGCACATCAGTTATTAGGTCTGTCGACAACGTTGTATTGTAAGTAGCTACCTAAAAATAGATAAACTACAACAATAATCCAAGTGTACTTCACGCACATGCATATTAGTGCGTTTTATTGCACAAGTTATTTAGAATAATTTAATAATAATTTTAAGAGAATTTAAATTTGAAATGCACATGCCATGCGCGACTTGTTTACACTGCCGTTTAGGCATGAATGATAAAAATAATTTTGTGACCACACTGAATTTTAAGGTCAATATGAATATTCACTTAATAAAGTATGGGTACCTGGAATAAGTGATTTGCGATATAGTATGGGTTAAGGCATTAACAATGAAGAGGGCGCGAATATTCCGAAATATTTAATTGAATAAACCCGCACTAGGTACTCCTAACCACATCGGGGTGGCCCGAGAAGCCAACAATCAAGTGTATTGTTGACATCGTTTATTCTTTTTATTTTATTCCACGACCATACAATTTTATAGTTTCCGTTTAACAGGATAGGTTATTCAGACTTCGAGATGCGGGACCAGTCAGTTAACAAAATCGTATATTATTGGAACAACGTAAGTTGCCTAATATTAAACGTTAGGGAGGATTACGTTTTGACTCACTGAGGATTGATAATTCTGAATATTAACCTTGGTTTTATACCCAGTGAAAGAATTATCAGATCGCTAATGCATTCTTGTTGTCTATGTGAGGTTGATATTTTTCTTGATGGACTTATAATTTTTTTGCAAGTTTCTCCTTTATATATATAACGATTTCAACAGAATACATTTTAGTTTGACGAAAACCATTAAGAGAAATTACACAAGCATAGGGCGAAGAATATATATATATATTATAACGCAAATCATTATGAAATAATAAGTCCCAGGATATAAACCGGTACATCGAATATCGCTGTCATCAAAATAATTTTAATCCTATATTCTATACAAAACAAAATTGTTGTGCTTTTGTGGTTTACTAATATTGTTAGTGGTTACGACGGTTAGATGCAGCGTAAAGGATCTCTTATCAATTTCGAATGAAGCGCTGATGTGCACAATTTGTAACGACACATGCGTGGAAACTGATTTCGTATCGACTTATTGCAAACGTTATGCATTTTAAATTGGTTATACACAAAAGAATCTTGCCCAATCTGTAGGACACCTTGCACACGCTCCCACATGCAAAGTAAAGAGGGTTTACCTACCGAGACTAGAACTCAGCCAGCTCGACCTATGCAAGGCGTAATTG
The DNA here is from genome assembly GCA_035041545.1 of Drosophila colorata. Classification (NCBI taxonomy): domain Eukaryota; kingdom Metazoa; phylum Arthropoda; class Insecta; order Diptera; family Drosophilidae; genus Drosophila; species Drosophila colorata. Next base: position 1,014,794 of record JAWNLD010000680.1, on the reverse strand, counting down.
CTAATCCCCAAACTGGCGCTATCCCAAGATCCATCCCAAATACCAGGGCAAACACCAGGAATACACTGACCATGTCAAAAATACGACCAGTACCGCTGCTCAAAATAGGCGCGAAATCGGTCGAAACAGAACCAACTCGGATTGAAATGGTATAGCCGAACATCGCATTCAGGAACTTATTTCAGGAGCGTTAGAACAGCACCAAAATAACTTGACTTTAATTATCTTAGACCAGATCAGTGCGACAATGCGGAATCTGAATATATCCCAGAACTCACGAGAAGTTCGCGAAGAGCCACAACTCGAATGGGAAAGTGACATTGGACAGCCTCTGCCACGCTCTAGCGATGTCTGTGATAGACAGAGAAATAGATCTTCCAACGCGCGGTTATGTTCCAATATGCTTGTTACCGATCGTCCTGATGGGATTGCGAGTGTGATATCAAATTGGCACATTAAATTTACTGGTACGGCGAGTGACATTCCAATAGAAGAAGAATAGAAGAGCTTCGTAATGTTCGAATGGGAATTTTGAGTAATTATTTTAATTTGGTAATCTTTTTTTTCTGGACCGGCATTATCATTCTACTGGCGTGTTCATAGAACAGCAAAGCAAATGAGCTGGTTTCAGTTAACAATAGAGACATAAAGCAAGCCATGCAACAGTTCTGCGTAAAGAGTGTCACAGGCATGAAGAATCATTCCATGCTATCCGTTCTGAGTCAAATTCTTGGCCGTCCCAAGCAACTAAACGCTTCGTCCACACCATAATCAAGAAAGAAGATAGAGAAGACTCTTGCGATGAATCATCGACAGCTGACGAGATTGGTGCTGTTTGATCAAGCTAAAATGTTGGAATTGCGATGGTTTGGGATACCGTTATCACGATTGTGCCCCATCGTATCTTTTGTTATCAATCAAATGCAGCGCATTGTGGGATACCCGAAAATGGTTGCTCAGATACGTGACTATATCGCCAACTGCGAGCTATGTCAGACATCCAAATATTCTGCACGTGCACTGCGACCTCTCATGGGCAGTCAAGTGATTAGTGAAAGACCATTTCAGAGATTTTACGTACATTTTATTGGACCATTTTCGCTCACCAAAAACGGCCACCTAGGTATATTGATAATTTTAGATCACTTCTCAAAGTTTTCTTTTTTTATAGCCGTCAAGAAATTCACGTCTAAGACAGTAATACAGATTTTGAGAGATTTAATATTCGTATGCTTTGGCGTTCTCGAAACGGTCGAGAGTGACAATGGCTCTCAATTTAAGAGCGAAGACTTTGACACAAAGCCAAGTATGGAGTTCATCACATCACTATCACTGACACATCACTAATACAGCTAAAAGAGTGAACCGCTCGATTAATGCCGACCTTAGAGCCTATGTGTGTTATGACGATCTTGAGTGGGATACTTTTCTTAGCAGCATAAATTGCGGTATGTTTTCGGATAAATGTATGATAAAAGCGGATGTCAGGCAGCTGGGGCTAACATTTTTGACAAAGTAAAACTGTCAAAAGTAATCCAAAAAATGTCTGATATCAAACAAAAACACCTCAACACTAGGTAACAGTCTAGGGGCAAAAGCAAAAAACCAAAATACTACAGACTTGCGCTTTGGTTTGTACATAGATTTGGATGTTCTCATTAAGCACTGAAAATTTCATAACGATCAAACTCTTAGTTTAGAAGTTATTCAAGAATTCATTTTCCATAGTGTGGCCAAGTGCAGCCGATGTGTAAAGTGCGAAGCTTGCTGAGTGCGTTTGTGTGTGTGTGTATGTGTGACTTTGTGAATCTGTGTATGAATACAAACGTCAGCTGGGTTCAGGGTATCTCCTAGTCGGGGGCGCCGACTAGAGCCATCTTACTTGTTATATCAATGGGCTTGGCCAGGCAATGACGGATAACACAAGCTGTTATTTATACATATATCCATTTCAAAATATATGAGGACATTCCACAGCTCCAATTCACCATCTATTCTATATTCGTAAACAATTACTAAATAAACACATTTCTGTTGCTACACAGACATTTTTGTATTTTGAAGTCAGTAGGTGGAGCTTTCGAAATAGCTAATACACGACATTCATGAATTCTGACAGAGATCTTTGTAAAATAATAAAAATATTCACTACAATTTTCCTCCAATCCGCAGCCTTGGGCTGGAGTATTCAATATTGATCAAATATAAGTTGAGCTTAAAAAATTACCTTAAAATATTTCGAATGAAAATTAAACTTTCGGTAATACAATCATAAACAATAACGATTTCCCCAGAAGTGAAGAAATTATCTTTTCAAATGAGTTTGAAGTAAATCGGATGACAGTTTGAAAATATACCCGTTTTTCATTAATTTTTCAAGCCCCCGTGCTTTAAGTGCACTAACACACATTAACAAATGTATCTTCCTAGCTCGTACTGTTGACAAACAGTTTATACATTAGATTAAAAATATAATTTTAAATCATATGCGCAAACTGTCAATAATAGCAAGTAAAACAACGTTGCAGCCGGGTGTAACCGAAAGCGGAATACTCGTTCACGGTGTAATAACCATGAAAACATGTAACCTAGCATTATGGGTGCACAAACAAAATAATAAACGAGTATAAAAAAGCAAAAAAGGAATTTGCCTCCGCGCGGCCTTAAACCTGGGCCTACCGCACAATTAACACGCAGATCTCGCGTTAGACACCAACGCCAAGTTAAAGTATTTAATAGGAATAATATGAAAAATTTTAACAGAAAGCAAAACGAATATAATTTTAAGAAATTGTTATGAACTGGAAAGAGTTTGAATTATTAGAAGAATCATGACCAATCTTTGAATCAAGAGCGGGAATTGAACCCGAGCACCATCGATCACTTGCTTTTGGTGTGACAAAATTCAATATAAATGCTAAGAAATTAGTTTTTTTCTGAAATTTCTTAGGTAATCATTTGTTTGATAAAAAAGAAAACAGTTAAATTGTATTCCTATAATCACCTGTCATATTACTTTATGTACAGATATAATAGAATAATTAATTAGAAATAATCATTTTAGCTTCATTTTATACTACAAGTTGTGACAAAACTCAACTCAAGTTATATGACAAGTGCACAATCGCAAACAACCGCACACAAATTCTAAGAATACGAAAAATTCTGGCAACTAACGTTATCTATCGACCAAGTATGGAGTTCACCACCACAGTCTAATACAGCTAAAAGAGTGAACCGCTCGATTAATGCCGCCCTTAGAGCCTATGTGCGTTATGACCATCTTGAGTGAAATACTTTTCTTAGTAGCATAAATTGCTCGCTCAGAAATTTTATTCATCAATCGATTGGAGCATCTCCATATTGTGTAATCTGCGGTCAGCATATGATAACACACGGTCAGGACCACAAAATGTTAAGAAATTTAAAAATGTTTAGTTAAGGAGGTTCGAAGCTAGAACGGTTAAATACATTTCCGTGCCAATATCAATAAATTCATGACCAAGGCTTACGACAAAAACAAACGGACCTAGGATTTACGAGCTAACCTTCGTGGCAAAATAGTTGGTAGTTCATTATATCAGTTAGAAGACCGGATGGGCAAATCTTTATGAATCTTCCATGCGAAAGACATCTAGTGATAGGACCCCTTTTCAGCTTTTATCTGAGTCTGCTCGACTCACATCAAAACTGTGGTGTAGAGGTGCCCTATTCTGTCGTTTAGAATAAAATATCGTAAACTGCCCTGTAAGCATAGTACGGAGTGCAGAAAACAGTGTTAGAATGTCCACCCAATCAGGCAACAGCTGATTTGAACACACAAGACCTTACTATTTATTCTTATTCTTTTCGGTTATGAGCCTCGCTCTATATTGAAGTGCACAATTTTATGTAAATTTTATGTGTATATTTACGGTGCAAAGGTAATGATCATACATTTGACCAAATTTCTGGGTTTAAATGTCCTTGTGTCCTAGCGATCTAGTTGTTCGTGAATTTCAACTCCTGGAGCGCTTCTGGCCTGCCTTGCCTGTGCATTGGAGGCCAATTGGCCAACAACTATAACCACGGGCAAAGCGTCTAGCAACAGCAACAACAATTTAGCGATTCGGGCAACAACTACAATTTTGAGAAATAGCGACAACGCGTACCTCAGCAAGCAGTGCGCACAGTAGCAGTATGCACGTATCTGGCTACATTTATATACCCATATTCATTTTAGTTGCCTTCTGCATATAAGATAATTTAAATTTGGAATGCACATGGCATGCGCGACTTGTTTACACTGCGTTCGTTACAGGTCAATGATATTGGCATGCCGAGCAAGGGTTCATGTGACGTGTTAAGCAAAGTATTGGTAGAGCCCCGTAATGAGCCGTTGTGCGATTATGTCTGCCTTCAACCAGATGAACAAGAGGCCCCAAATGACGGGGATTCTGAAGAAAACCGTTTTCAAAGAGGGGTCCACGGAGACCCAAAACAATTCGTACGGGGCAGCCAGGTCGTCCTCGAAAAGAATATAATTTTCAATGTGAATTTTTAAAAGCACATTTATTTTCTGGTTTGAAAACAAAATATGCAAATTACTTTCGGGCCTCAAGTTGCCCAATCGGCATTTATTATTTGTGCGTCAAAACGTAAACAAACATCCCAATGGTTTATTTTACTAATAAAATTTAAATTGTTTATGAAAAATGCCAAAATAAAGATTACAATTTTCTTTGCTGTATATTTTACAATATTTTTGTTATATATATCAAATCAGCCTCGGATCTGATTTCACTTTGAATATCTGTGATCCCAGATAACTTTCTAGTGGCGGACTGGCGACTCTGTCGCTTTACTTTCATTTTGGATGGAACAGATGATTGTGTTTGTTTACCAAAAGTTGAAATGAAAGTACAATTTAATCAAAATCAGTGGACGGAATTATAAATGAAAAATTGTGAAAAATGTACACGCCTAACTATATCCGCCTTTAATTGAGAATGGCGTCTTCTCAAATAAAATGCTTATTGATATAAAATGTGAATATCGGAACTTTCCTTCATTCTCTTATGCTTGTTTCAAGTTCCATCCTCTAAATATTTAAACGATAGTTTTCGGATAAATGTATGAAAAAAGCGAATGTCAGGCAGCTGGAGCTAACATTTGTCCAAAAAAGTTCTGATATCAAACAAAAACACCTCAACACTAGGTAACAATCTAGGGGCGAAACCATGTTCAATGCCCAACGTTTCTGATATACCATTTTGTGACGAACCCAGCAAAACAAATACTATAGACTTGCGCTTTGGTTTGTACATTTGGATGATTTGGATGTTTCCATTTAGCCCTGAAAATTTCATAACGATCATACTCTTAGTTTAGAAGTTATTCAAGAATTCATTTTCCATAGTGGGGCCATTCCACAGCTCCAATTCACCATCTATTCTATATTCGTAAACAGTTTAAACAAGCATTACTAAATAAACACATTTCTGTTGCTGCACAGACATTTTTGTATTTTGAAGTCAGTAGGTGGAGCTTTCGAAATAGCTAATACACGACATTCATGAATTCAGACAGAGATCTTTGTAAATGATTAAGTAGAATGGATATAAAATAATAAAAATATCCATTACAATTTTCCTCCAATCCGCAGGCTGGAGTATTCAATGTTGATCAAATATAAAGTTAAGTTGAGCTTAAAAAATTAGCATAAAATATTTCGAATGAAAATTAAATTTTCGGTAATACAATCATAAACAACTACGATCTCCCCAGAAGTGAAGAAATTATCTTTTCAAATGAGTTTGAAGTTAATCAGATGACATTTTGAAAATATACCCGTTTTTCATTAATTTTTCAAGCCTCCGTGTTTTAAGTGCACTAACACACATTAACAAATGTATCTTCCTAGCTCATACTGTTGACAAACATAACATTAACATAAGATTAAAAATAAAAATTTAAATCATATGCGCAAACTGTCAATAATAACAAATAAAACAACGTTGCAGTCGGGTGTAACCGAAAGCGGAATACTCGTTCACGGTGTAATAACAACGAAAACATATAACCTAGCATTATGGGTGCACAAAAAAAATAATAAACGAGTATTAAAAAGCAAAAAAGGAATTTGCCTCCGCGCGGCCTCGAACCCGAGTCTACCGCACAATCAATATTAAGAATTATATGAAAAATTCTAACAGAAAGCAAAAAGAATATAATTTTAAGAAATTGGTATGAGGTGGAAAAAGTTTGAATTATTAGAAGAATCATGACCAGCCTTTACATCAATAGCGGGAATTGAACCCGAGCAACATCGATCACTTGTTTTTGGGGTGACAAAATTCAATATAAATGATAGAAATAATCATGTTAGCTGCATTTTATACTACAAGTTGTGACAAAACTCAACTCAAGATATATGACAAGTGCACAATCGCAAACAGCCGCACACAAATTCTAAGAACACGAAAAAGTCTGGCAACTAACGCCATCTACCGACCAGTGATCACTGACCACTTGATGTGACAAACTAATTGAACAGTTATCCAACACAATTCTATAGAAACAAAATAATAATTACGAAAGTATGCAATAGACGGCGCTTGATATGTTGCCAAACAAACTTGAATGCGATCTTTGGAGGAGGTCATCAGCAATATGTCGGTATTTAATTTATGCATCTAACTTTCGGGCGCAACCCGAAACCCTTAACACTATCTGACGAAGGTATGTACGAGTATATATTTAAAATTTCCAGTCTCTAGCTTCAATAGCGGCGAACACAATTGCGTTCATACGGACAGACAGAATATACTAGTTTCACATCATAAACGAGTATAAAAATTACCTAATAAATTTAAGTTTATTGACCGTGTTCAACACACTTACCGGCAAAAATAGGCGTTGAGCGGCACAAGGCTTAAAAAGGTTTTTCCATTCCATCTCACTTTGATTTGGAAATTTTAATGGCAAAAGCTCGAAGTCAAATAGTTCCGGAAACAGATCACGCCAGTCAGTCAGTTTTTCCCTTAATATGTCAGTTAAAGTATCTTCCGTAAATACTAAAAACTTGAGGTAGTCTTGATAATTATTAAAAAGGATAGCAGACTTTATCATAACTAGGGTTTCTTGAGCTCGCTGACCACAGGCGACTGCAACAATATGAAAGGTGTTTTTCCTTTGATTCCTATTAAAAGAATTGTAGTTAATAAAACAAAGAAGACATAAAACATACATAAATAGGTTAAGTCGGAACATGTCCATATTATTAACTCGAACTTTTTTAATGGTTATATACACAAACGCACAAATATAAATAAATACAAGCTCACACTATAATCTGCGCCAAGGGAAAAAGTAAGATATTATTGATATTTGTGTGCTAAACGAAAACATACGTATACGTTATTTTGAAAAAAAACCTTGTTTTTAGAAAAATTAAAATATATCGAAAAAAATCAAAATTTTTCTAAATCAATTAATTAAAAAGTATGCATAAATCAAAGCGCGTTGCAATTTTAGGAGTGTGGGAAGAGCTATCCAAAATGTATATATTAATGCTCTACGAGAACATATCAAATTTGATTGCTATAGCTTTTACAATTTCCGAGACATAACTAAAAACCTTATTGGTATCACTGCGAACGGAAGTCTGCGCTAGAGGCGAAACACAACTTAGTGTGCAAAAGCGGCTAGCAATATATACGCGAACTTTTGAAGTTTTACTACGATAGTCCGATCGGATGGAGTGATATACCGATCGAAAGGTATATTAAACTAGAAGAAAAACATACAAAAAAACAACATGTAAGAGCTGGTTCCTGAGATATATAGTTGTACACAATTCGGAAAAATTTTACCTTTCTTGGATGAGATGGGAGGAGATAAGGGGGCTTTCATAAATTCGTTCAGGCATCTAAAAATTTGTGTTTTGAATTTTGGTACCTATTGTATTTATTACAATCCGACAAACCGTTCAATTGTGAAGAAAATACATTTTTTGTGTTTCCGAAAAGTTGATGCTAATTTCGGTATAAATTTTCTATAGATCTTTGTGGGTTTCCATACCACAGAATGTCTAGGTATGTTCGATACATTGTTTGAAAGGTATTTTCAATAGCTTTTATGCGTTTTTGTTCTTACGTACGTAGGTAAAAAGTTACACTTAAAAAAGTTTTCAATTACACATTTCGATAATTTAAAGAAAACGGTGCCAACGATTTTGAAAATGGGGTAAAAAGGGTATGGGTATGGTTTTGTGCAAATGTATGTAATGGGCAGAAGGAAGCATCTCCGACCCCATAAAGTATTTATATTCTTAATCAGGTCGACGAGCTGAGTCGAAGAAGCCATGTCCGTCTGTCTGTCTGTATGAACGCAGCGATATCCGAAACTACAAAAGCTAGAGACATAAACTTTTCGACTATATATTCTCCTAATCCATAAGAGGTACAAGTTTATCATTTTTTTCATAACAAAAAAATGCAAATCAAATACTACAAACTTGCGCTTTGGTTTGTACATAGATTTGGATGCTCTTACCAGGCACTGAAACTATCATAACGATCATACTCTTAGTTCAGAAGTTATTCAACAATTCATTTACCATAGTATGAACGCAGCGATCTCGGAAACTACAAAAGCCAGAGACCTAAACTTTTCGACTATAGATTCTCCTAATCCATACGAGGTACAAATTTATCATTTTTTTCGATATCTTGCTACGTTTCATTATTATCGATAAAAATACATTTTTAGACTTGGTTTTCTTGGCATATCTCGGAGACTATAAGAGCTAGAGCCATCAATACTCTTAGTTCAGAAGTTATTCAATAATTTATTTTCCATAGTGGGACCAAGCGCAGCCGATGTGATGTGCCCGACTAGGAGATACCCTGAAGCCAGCGGCGAGCTGTTACATACATTTAAGCCTCTTTGCATTCATACACAAATTCACAAAGTCACACACACACACACACACAAACGCACGCAGCAAGCTGCGCACTTTACACTTCGCCTGCGCTTGGCCCCAGTATGGAAAATTAATTCTTGAATAACTTCTAAACTAAGAGTATGATCGTTATGATCGTTTCGGTGTTGTAAGAGCATCCAAATCTATGTACAAACCAAAGCGCAAGTCTGTAGTATTTGATTTGTATTTTTTTTTATGTAAGTAACATATTAAATATTAATAGCTCTTGTTCTTATAGTCTCCGAGATATGCCAAGAAAACCAAGTCTAAAAATCGATTTTTATCGATAATAATGAAACGTAGCAAGATATCGAAAAATGATAAACTTGTACTGCGTATGGATTAGGAAAATCTAAAGTCGAAAAGTTAAGGTGTCTAGCTTTTGTAGTTTCCGAGATCGCTGCGTTCATACAGACAGACAGACGGACGGACATGGCTAAATCGACTAAACTCGTCGTCCTGATCAAAAATATATACACTTTATGGGGTCGGAGATGCTTCCTTCTGTTTCTCAGATACATTTGCACAAAACCATTATACCCTTTTTACCCATTTTCAATTCAGCCTTCGTTGCTAAGCCCAAGCAACTTCTAGTTGAGTCAATGCCGTTGCATAGCCAAAAAAAAAATGTATCTCTATTTTCCCTGTGTGCGTGCATATGTCTGAGCGTTTCACATGCCGGTTCGCTCACGACCTGTTCTCCAGTTCGCTTACTGCTTAAAGCACCCCAGCTGACCGTTTCGACTGCCAGTATCGATAGCCCTAAGTCCTGATGCAACATCACCCAAGGATTCCACGGGCGGTGAAGCTATGAATTTATGTCATTGGCGTGGTATACCCCCAGAGACTTCCCTGCAGGTCCTCTAGCAAATAAGAGTTGCTTCCTACTCGTCGCACTACTTTGGCTTTTAGGAATTTCCTTGCGAACTTTGCGTTGATAGATTTTCCAAAGTCGCTCCGCACAAAGTTCCGACGGTAATTCCAGCAAAACCACAAGCATCAAAAATTTCAGTTCAACAATAACTCAATAAATTTCTTTGACAATAATTCATATAAATTAAGGAGCAGAGAGAATCTTCGTCTCGCTGGAGTGCCATCTAGTCTACGCTGTTCTATTTCCAATGCTAAAGTTAGGCTTGATTGTCGACTATTCAGGACGTCCTGCTGGACGATGACCGATAGTCGAGATTCATTACCAGGTATTTTTGATCCGTGTCGTTTTCTTAAAATCAGGCGGTCTATCCCCGCAGGCTGCATCCGAACGCAACGCTAGGATAAAATAATATTCATACGGGACACTCGTAACGCCTGACCGACTTGATGACCGCCCGAATTCAGAAAACGGACGATTAGGTGCTTGACCACACACGAAACAAATAAATTTAACATTTAAATTATGCTATTGCCAAAAAAAAAACTACAATCTAACCTACTCTGTATCACAATATTATCACAGTCTCGTTGATAATACAGTCTACCAGGCAATGTGCACAGTGGCGAATCGCCTGCTACCAATAAACGGCGACGACACTGACGACTTAGTGACATGAACGTTGCTTGATAATTTATCAGAAAAACTTTCTGAGAGCAATGTTTGCTGTCCATACTAAGGATGCATCAGCCTCCCATACCCATTTTGTCCCTACTCTGACACAGCACAAACGTTAGAATGTCCTCCGGATCACACTTAGCCCGCAAGTTCATTGTAACTTGATATTACACCAGCCACAGACGCTGACATTGCTCTGGGCCGGATGTCTTGCACAACGGCAGCGCACGAAGCGCAAGCTAAGCATTCTAGCGGCCGTTGTGAATCGTATTCAATAGCTTAAGTATCTTTCATTTGTATTCCCTAGTTTAGTTTTATTTCGGTTTTTGATTGCGGCGCATCGGTCCAATATAACTAATAATTCAACTCACTCACTGGTGCGAGCGAACTAGTGATTAATAATTATTTAATTGGCGCCCAACGTTTTTCGAACCATTTTATAATTTAAACACTCTGTGCTGTGCAGTGTCAAATAAAATAATCGACCCACCAGTGCGAAAAACAAAGCTGTGCCTGACCTACGCTAATTTCGTCATTGACACTACCGCAATAAAAATTCCCTTGTTACACTGAAGCCGCTGGAGCTCTTCGAGCAGCGACTTGCCACCATCCTAGCGCGCAAGCGGGTTTGAGCAGCGAAGAACATTGTCACTTAAAGACGGCAGCGGGGGATCATAGAGAGCATACATGACCGCGGCGTGGAAAGCAGCAGCAGTAGTAGTAACACATAGAGCTCTGCTAGGACCAACTAAAATGTAAGTGGGCCGTCATTTGGCGTAAACTTTTTTCAATCCGCGTGAATTTAAGTTACAAATCTAAAGTAAAAAAATACATGCAAATAAAAATTGCAACACATAATTGTGCTCCCAGTTCACTTTTGAGTGACGTTATTCTGCATCCATCAGCAACTTTCGATAAGCATTCCGTTGCCAGTATTTATTCAATGGTGCAGGCAGCAGTGGTCAGCGCCTTGAGCCAGAGCGTAGTATTACAACAAAGGGATACAGAGCTGAGGGCATCCATAAACGCTCAGATACAAGAGTTGTCAGGCAGAATAGCTACCACCAACATAGAAACACCGCCAGTTGAAGAATTAAAGACGGTCGAAATCAGAAGTGACGTCCAATGTAATGAGCCATTGGACGCTGTGAAATGTTTGCCAGAGTTTACGGGGGTACCGGAGACGTACGCCTCTTGGAGGCAAGCTGCGGTAGCGGCATATGCAATTTATAAACCATACGACGGCAGCTCGCGCCACTATCAGTTAGTTATTATTATTAAGAGCAAGATTAGAGCGGCAGCTGACGGCGTCTTGGGTCAGTTTGAGACAGTAATGAATTTTGATGCCATAATAAATCGTATCGATTTCACATACAGAGACAAGAGAGGCATTCATGTTATAGAACAAGAAAGAGCACCCTTAGACAGGGCTCGTTAGCAATTTTCAATACTACGCCGAGGTGGAGAAAAAACTTACTCTCATCACCAATAAGGTCAACATGTCTTATGAGCCAAGCATGGCACAAGCGCTCTGTACAAAGTTTAGAGATGATGCGTTGCGTGTGTTTGTCTCAGGCCTCAAGCGCAGCCTGACGGATGTCCTGTTCGCAGCAAAGCCCAGAGACTTGCCGTCGGTCCTCGCTCTAGCACAAGAGGTAGAGGCAAACCATGAAAGGTACGCCTTTGCTGCAAGTTTCGCTAAAGGGCAGGAAGATAGGGAACGTAGAATGACCCCAAGACCGCAAGGCCGTCAGCAAGATAGGAGTCAGCAACAGGGAGATCCGCAACCCAGCGGCTCCAAAAATCCTCACTTCACTAAACAACAGAAGCCGCAGAATCATTCTGAACAGCAGAGTAGTAGGTGGAACAAGGGGGCGGGTCGCAGGAACCAATGGACGTCGATCCAAAAGGCCACATTCTTTTTGCTCCCTGATTTGTCGACATTTGATGGAATCATAGGGCTTGACCTACTCACGCAAGCAGGAGTGTCGCTTTGTCTTTCCTCTGGCTAACTCAAATGTGGCTCAGTAACGAAACCAATCGAGTTCCACAGGTGCGCGGACGTTAACTTTACAAATGTTGATTGCGCCGGCGCGCCCGATGCAGTAAAAGACCCATTTCTTAAGATGCTAAAAATTAGACACAAAGCCTTTGCGGATCCGGAAGAAGCACTTCCCCACAATACGTCAGTGGTGGCCACTATCAGGACCACTGACGAACAACCAGTTTATGTCCGATTGTATCCCTATCCTAAGGGAAATCTGTTTCCCCCTATAACAACCCCATTTGGGTGGTTGACAAAAAGGGCACAGATGAGTTCGGTAACAAGAACATGCATCTTGTAATGGATTTCCGAAAACTCAATGAGAAAACCATTGCGGACAGATACGTCATGCCCAACATTCCAATGATTCTTGGGAATCTTGGTAAGGCTAAATACTTCTCGACATTGGACCTGAAGTAGGGCTATCACCAGATCGCGCTAGCAGAGCGTGACCGTGAGAAAACAGCGTTCGCAGTTAACGGGGGAAACTACGAATTTTGTCGACTTCCCTTCGGGTTAAAGAATGCAGCCAGCATCTTCCAAAGAACTGTCGACGACATACTGCGTGAGCATATTGGCATATCTTGCTATGTCTATGTCGACGATGTCATAGTTTTCTCAAAAGATGAAGATTCCCATGTCAAGCATATGGAGTGGGTCTTAAAGAGCCTGTACGAGGCAAATATGAGAGTCTCCAAGGAAAAATCGCGTTTTTTTAAGAAAAGCGTAGGTTTTCTTGGTTTTGTGGTAACCAGCAATGGAGCCACAACGGACCCGGAAAAGATCAGAGCAATTCAAGAGTTCCCAGAACCAAAGAATGTATTCGAAGTCAGATCATTTCTTGGTCTGGCCAGTTATTATAGGTGTTTCATCAAAGACTTTGCTTCAATAGCAAAGCCCATTTCTGACGTCCTAAAGGGTGAGAATGGGTCAGTTAGTAAGCATAGATCGCGAAACATCCCGGTAGAATTCTCCGATATTCAGCGTCACGCTTTTCAAAAGTTGCGCAACATTGTCCTCAGAAAACGTCATGCTCCGATACCCGGACTATAAGAAGCCGTTTGATCTAACGACAGACGCTTCAGCCTACGGCATAGGGACAGTGTTTTCCCAGGATGGTCGATCCATCTCAATGATTTCCAGAACATTGAGGCCCCCAGAGGTGAACTACGCCGTCAACGAGCGGGAACTATTGGCTATAGTTTGGGCCCTTAGCAAGCTACGTCACTACCTATATGGTGTAAAAGACATAAACATTTTCACGGACCACCAGCCGTTAACTTTTGCCGTTTCGGAGTCAAACTCGAACGCCAAAATTAAAAGATGGAAAGCGCGCATTGAGGAAACGAATGCACGAATGTTTTATAAGCCAGACAAGGAGAATTTAGTTGCTGATGCGCTATCGTGACAGCAGCTCAACGCCCTAGACGAACTAAATGCCGATTCCTGCGCAGCCACAGTTCATAGCGAGCTGTTATTGACCCACACAATTGAGTCGACTGAAAAGCCGCTCAATTGTTTCCAAAACCAAATCGTCATTGAAGAGGCACGCGGCGCCGTGAAGCGCAACTTCATTATTTTCGGGGAGAAGAGACATCATAAAGTGAACTTCACTGATGGCGCAGCCCTTCTTGATGAACTCCGTGACTTAATTAATCCAAAGGCGCTGAATGCCCTTTATTGCGATCTGCACACGCTAGCGCAGGTGCAAGATGGCTTAGTGCGCTATTTCCAGGCACAAAGTTTTGGCACTGCAAAAATCGAGTTGCAGACATTTTCAATTTAGACGAGAGGAGGGAAATTCTTATTGCCGAACATAATAGAGCGCACAAAGCAGCTCAAGAAAATGTTAAGCAAGTCGTCTCGGAGTACTTTTTTCCAAAAATGGCAAAAATAGCTAAAGAAATTGCAGAAAATTTTAGAATCTGTTCAACGGCCAAATACGATAGACACCGGAGAAAACAGGAGCTAGGGGAGACGCCGATTCCCGAGACTCCTTGGGAGCTTCTGCATATTAATATTTTTTCCACAGACAAAAAGTTTTTTTTGATATGTGTTGACAAGTTTTCTAAAATTGCAGTCGTACAACCATTCAGTCGCGCACTATCGAGGACTTGAAAGTCCCGCTGCTGCAGCTCATGAATTTCTTTCCGCGAGCCAAGAGAATGTATTGCGACAACGAGCCTTCACTGAATTCACTGACAATAAAGACCCTGTTGTTAAACAACAACGGAGTCCATATTGCTAATGCACCTCCGCTGCATAGCACCTCCAATGGCCAAGTCGAGCGCTTCCATAGCACTTTGGCCGAGCTTGCGCGTTGCCTCAAGCTGGACAGAAACATTAACATTAACATCTTGTAGATATTTTTTGCAGCTCTTGAAGTTAGCCGCATGTCATTCCCCACAGTGGTAACAGCACCTGTCATCTTATTTGGTCAAGTTGCATTCCCACGTTGGATGGTCACATTCCTTACAGACAGGATGGCCACATTGCTTACAGACATAATGTCCCGTGCAGTAGGGTTTGGTATGACCATACTCCTGACACCTGTTGTACTGGACGGTGTCACTGGTTTTACGGGGTTTCTCCCAGGAGATCTTGTGTCTGCAAACGACACTTATGTTATTTACGAGGTTGAGTGGCTCCTTCTTTTCTCGCTTTCGAGGAGGTCACGACATGGTGACCTTCATTGGCCAACTGAACTGCTTTTTGGACGGGGCTTCGTGGTGGATCTTCAGATAGTTGATGGTTGTGGAACACATAGCCTTTCTCACGTGCTTCGTTACTGTGCGGTAGTCGTCCGAGTTGCGGTATTGGATGACGCAGTCACCCGAGTTGAGCGATTTTATTGTATATGTACTTGTACTTGTGATAGATGAACTACTGGCGAAACTATCGGAGCTAGGTATCGATACCATAGGGTAAGCAGATGACCTGGCAATAATAGTCTCCGAAAAGTTCGGCTTAACCATCACCGAATTGATGCAAACGGCACTCAACACGGTCCTTAGATGGTGCACAGATGTGGGTCTCAATATCAACCCACAGAAGGCGATTATCGTTCCCTTCACGAAACGGTACAACATCGATGTCGGACAGCTCTACATCGGTGGGACACCCGTCGAGCTCTCCACTGAGGTCAAATATCTCGGTGTTAATCTGGATAAGAGACTTAACTGGAACTCGAACTTAGACAAATCGTTGACCAAAGGTACCCATGCTATGTCATGCTGTCGGCTCTTCGGTAAAACGTGGGGCTTAGACTCCAAAGCCATCAAATGGCTGAATAGTATAATGGTTATGCCTGTTGTCACTTACGCTGCCCTCGTCTGGTGGCTAAAGGCCCAGCAAGCTACCGCCATACACAAATGCAGCAAACTTCAGCGGCTCGTATGCCTATCCCTCACGGGTGTCATTCATACATATCCTATCCTGCAACACTATTCCTGGCTTAGGGATCTGCGACAGAACGGATCTGAAGACCACGGAACTTTTCTTCTGCCTGTAGTGGTTCACAGACGGATCAAAAACTAATCAAGGGGTTGGTGCGGGGATCACAGGACCCAATACCAAAATCTCGATTGCAATGCAATGCAATGCAATAGCTGGCCCAGTGTTTTTCAATCTGAGATCCACGCCATTCAGTCATGCTCCAGACATATCCTTGACAAGGTGGATAAGAGGAGCCAACATCAGTATCTTTTCAGATAGCCTAGCAGCCATTCAAGCTCTTTCCTCATGAAGGATTACCTCGAGACTGGTTGCGGATTGCTGGAATTGCCTCCAGCAACTCTCTTATCGAAACCGGGTCACACTTTGTGGGGTCCCAGGACATTCCGGCAACGAAGTTGCGGACGGGCTAGCTAGGGCTGGTTACGTAACCCCCCTTCTTGGACCTGAACCCTTTTGTGGGTTAAGCTGGGCCTCTGCCAAAGATTTGATAGAGGAATGGTCAACGAAGGATAGGGGAATCTACTGATCTTCGAGACCTTGGTTACTACGGCTCTTGGTCTCCTATCTCTCGGGACACCACACAGTCAAGTATCACCTCCACAAAATGTGCCTTTCCCCTGACATAGAGTGTAGACTCAGCAGAGAATATGACGAGACAAAAAGTACATTTTATGTGATTGCCTAGCCATTATTTGGACCAGGAGGAAGTATCTATGCAGAGAATTTGTTACTTCAGCACATTTCAGAAATTTCTCGATATAAGGGAGGCAGAGCATGTCTTTTCCCCATAGGGGGCACAAAAGACCGAAATTCGGTCGCTGTGCCACTAAAATCTCTTTTGTGAGACTCCCTTACAAATAAAAATAATAATAATAATAGAGGAGTAGCGCTCTTTCTGAGGGTCCGCCTGCGTTGGTTGTTGCTGTGTTTGTTGCAGCAGTTTAGACTTGCTGATACGTTTGCGAGCTGCGTGCGAAGCTTAAGTGTTGAGTGTTGTCATCGTTTTCGTCTGCAAGGGTGTCTGGTGCGACTGGCCCATCCTCAGTGTCCATTGCGCAGTCTTCAGCGTCGCTTAAAGTCGTTGCCAGAAATCTATTGTGGCTATTTTTTTTTGCTGCATTGGTCGCCGCCTTTTTTGGCAATATGTTGGGGGAGGGAGTAGCACCCTCTCTCTTCACTGCTGCCCCCTTTTCGGGTTTAAAGGTCGCCTTTTGTCTGACAGACACTGGCTTGGGTGGATGCTGCTTAAAAATAGCATTGATGTCACATTTGTTCCGCTAGGGACTTTCGAGGTTAGGGTCAGTTACCGTTGTAGTTGCTAGGTAGTAGAAGGAGGCATCTCTTGTTGTGCACGATATGGTGGTCCGCGTAATGGGAGCGAAATGTCCCAGTCCATGTCTCTGAGCATGGTGTTTTTATACCCAGAACCAATTAATAATGGGTATAATGGTTTTATGCAAATGTATGTAACAGGCAGAATATATATGTATATATTCTTTATCAGTATCAACAGCTGAGTCGATCTAGCCATGTCCGTCTGCCTTTCCGTCTGACCGTCCGTCCGTCCGTCCGTCTGTATGAACGCGTCGATCTCGGAAACTATAAGAACTAGATACTTCAACTTTTCGGATATAGACTCGTCCATGGCACGCGCAGCTTAAGTTTATTTCAAATGATTGATAACCCAAACAGTTTTACTTAATTTGGTTTGAATGAACATTTACGTATAGCACTTGAAGAATCTATTGCATTAAGATATATCAAAATAGGTTAAGAAATACAGAAGTTATTAAAGAAAACGTGTGGTAAAATTTGACAAATTTGATAATCCAATTGGCAGCAAATGCAGCAATAAGAGCTAGGGATTAAAATTTCGTTTTTTAAGTTCGTGTATACCATACGCAGATCAAGGCTAATTTTAATTATCGATAACCCGCCCGTTTTCTTATTATCGATATTTATCCGTTTTTTTTGATCCGGTTTTTGAGCATATCGCCAAAACTATAAAAGCTAGAGCTACTAAATTTGGTTTAATATATTCCCGCGAAGGATTCGCAGATTATGAATATTTTTTTGATTTTGGATACCTCCCCCATCTTTCACTGTTAATAAAAACAAACATTTGTAATTGCATTTACAGCCACGATTCTTACGACTTACGATACTCGTCAGTATATAAATATAAAGTACAATAAGAATGCATCAAAACAAATTTCATCAAAATCGGTTTAAAATACCTACGTACATACATACATATTTATAAGCATATTCATATGCGTGAGTTTTTTTTTTCGAATTCTATCGCGATTGCGTGTGCATGTGTGCTTTTTTATCAGCTCAGATTTTGACAGAGAAAATTAGAATGCTGCTGTAGCTTGGTGGTAGTGGTGTTGCTTGGTGGGGTCATCAGACGCGTGTTCGAATCTCGCTATGTCAACAGGGTATTGTTTATTTTATTTTAGTTTTTCTTTTTTTTTTAAACTTTACACATTTGTTGGTCCAAGTGCAACTTAATGCTGGAACATCGACGATTTTAAATATTCTGGAGCAACAAAATAGGGGAAAATTGGTATTTGGCATGCACACTCTCAAAAAGCTTTCGCAGATCAACTGCAACTACCATTTTAAATATATAGTTTCCGATTTTGTGAAAATTTTGCGAGAAATTTCACAACTACGGCATAGAAGAGCTAGAACCATCAAATTAAGTTTAATATGTGCTCGTAAGTTATACGCAGATTATGAATATTTCGGATTTTGGTTACCTCCCGCCATTCCGCCCATATCAAGAAAACGCAAATTAAATACTACAGACTTGCGCTTCGGTTTGTACATAGATTTGGATGCTCTTATTAAGCACTTTCATAACGATCATTCTCGTAGTTTAGAAGTTATTCAAGAATTCATTTTCCATAGTGGGGCCAAGTGCAGCCGATGTGTAAAGTGCGAAGCTTGCTGCGTGCGCTTGTGTGTGTGTGTGTGTATGTGTGACTGTGAATGTGTGTATGAATGCAAAGAGCTTTAAATGTATGTAACGACAGCTCGCCGCTGTGTTCAGGGTATCTCCTAGTCGGGGACATCCGACCAGAGCCATCTTACTTGTTTTATTTTGTTTTACTAAGTGGGGTCTTGTGTATGAATGCAGAGGGGTTAAATTAAATGGATGTAACGACAGCTCGCCGCTGGGTTCAGGGTATCTCCTAGTCGGGCACTCCCGACTAGAGCCATCTTACTTGTTTATACTCTCAAAGTTACTTCGGGTCCTATTGGCAGAGCAGTCCACCTTAGAGCTGTCGCTATCATGACTGGCGACTTTTCTAAGGGGAACTGTAGAAGCTTTTGGGATTGACGAGGGCGCAATTCCTTTGCTGGTAATACCTGTATTGTTGTTTGAGCACACCCAAGCTAACAAGAGTGTAGTAGTTGCTGCCTGTAGCCCGGCCTAGAGGCTTCGGTCTACCACTTGGATAGCTTGGCTTGCTCGCAGGCATAGCAGAGGTAGAACCGATTTGCGTCGACATAAACAAAAAACATGTGCACGGAGATTTACAATGAATGCACGTGCTTCGCCCAACCACGCAACGGGCGTACATCGAAGCGCAGCCGTATGCGTGTGTGTTTGTGTGTAGCAGTACGCGCACGCGCAACGTTGTTATTGCTTGCACCACGCGATAAAACTGTAGTTTTTATTGCCCTTTCGTGGGGCTCTGTTTGTAGCTGTAAATTTAATTGATGGCAGCAGTCGCCTTTGTAAGCAGAGCACAATGCGTGTGCGTTCGTTCGATTTAAAGATCGATCGCGAAGTGCGCCCCTAGAAATCTGATAGGGTTAGTCAGTTAAGGGCCATTTTTAAATGTTGGTGACAAGCTCCCCATCCACGTCAAAATTGAATTTACCTCTAACTCGTTTCTTATGTTAATGATCGCAGAATATGCTTGATAATTTACAATCAGCTGCTTGGCAAACCCGTCCTTATATTATTGAGATATTTATAATATTATTGCTGTGTTGCCATCTTGCAATGAATTTGAGTTAATTATAAACACACCATTGCTTGTGAAATATTTTAATGTGAAAAACAGGTTTAATGAGTTCATAAAAGATTTCAATTGTTTAAATGTGGTCTACTTAAAAAACAAGACTGCTCTAGTCAGGAGCGACCGGCTAGGAGATACCCTGTACCCATCTGCGAGTTGTACTTACATACATTTCAGCCCCTGCATTCATACATACATACACAAAATCACGCCCCACTATGAACACAAAATTCTGGAATAAGCGTAATATACACCAAAGCATAATGTACTTGAGTTGCGTTTTTTTTTATATTTGGGGCAAGTGGTATTTGGTACCCAACATCCGAAATATTCTTTATCTTCGTAAGCCTTTCAAAAACATATTAAACCAAATTTGATGGCTCTAGCTGTTACAGTTTCTGAGATATGCTCAAACAAGTAAGATGGCTCTAGTCGGGTGTGCCCGACTAGGAGATACGCTGAACTCAGCGGCTAGCTGTCGTTACATATACTTAAACCTCTTTACATTCTTACACACATTCACACACACACATACAAACGCCCGCAGCAAGCTGCGTCCTTTACACATCGGTTACGATTGGCCCCACTGGAAAATGATTTCTGGAATAACTTCTAAACTAAGAGTATGGTCGTTATCAAATTTTCAGTGCTTAATAAGAGCAACCACATCTATGTAGAAGCGATCAATATCGATAAGAAAGCGGATAGTATATATTAATATTTATTTAACTCAAATTTTGTGGATCTGGGTCTCATAATTTACGAAATAAACATACACAATTTGAGGTTGAGTTAAATTTTTCACGATTTTAGGAAAATGATATGGGTTATCGATCACGACTTTGTGCATTTTTTTTGCCACATTTAGTGTTGTGACTGTGTGATACATTGGTTGGACTTTAATTGACAGTACTTAAATACATTATTTAAAATTGAGTTTAAATACAAAAACAATCTGCAGCACAAACATATTGGTTGACTTGTGACTGCGTATTTTGTTTTTGCATTTTCGCCCTCTTCATATTTATGTTTTTTACTCGCGCTCTCAACGATATTAAAATCTCTCTCCCGAGCTCAAACTAATATTTTGGTTGGTGTTGGTCGCGGTTTTTTTTTTTTGTGTTGATTCCGTTGTGCTTGTTTCAGTCGTTGCGCCCGATCCATTTATTGCCCACTTTCCCAAAACATCCCGTCTCCCCACATCTAAGACAGAAGTGACGAAAACAACATTGTATCCATGGATGTTGTTCCTTCTGACCGGGAAAAGTGTTCTGATTCTGCGACTGCTAGCACTGTTGATACTGATCAGTAGATTGAAGCAATATTTAAGTTGCCCCTGGCGATTGCGACTCGGACAACAACGGCTAGGATATGCCAGTGGCACGAGGATTTCAGCGGGAATATTGATGATCTAATGAGAATTCCCGCACCTCCGTTTCGGTTGTCGTTCGGGTAGTTGGCTGTGTGGAGAGTGTAGCCTGGTGCACAGAAGGTGGTGCGGGAGCCAAAGTACGTTTCCGAGAGATGGAATGTGTCAACATCGTGGAGTTTCAAAAAAGCAGCGATTTGGTTTGCCTTCGAGAGGACTCCGTTGACGTTCCACAGTGACACCCTAAGTGAAGTCATTATGGACATTGCGATTTTTGGACGCATATCGATGAGTGCCTGCATGAGGCTCTCCACGAGTGACATCATCCTGTCGAACCTGGCAAGCAGTTGCTCCATCTTTTGTTCTATGGCACTGTCGGGAGTGTTGACTGTAGCTTGAGCGGTGCATTGATTGTCGGTCGTTGTGTGAGTGTGTTTCTTTTGCGGGATGAGGAGCGGGCTCGGTGTTCGGTGTGCTGACTATCGCGAACAATACTTGCAAAGGATTGATGGCTAGGGTTGAGCTGCTGTAAAGCAGGTGCTTCCTGAGGATGGCGACTCGTTAAGCGGGTTGTAGCGTTGGCTTTGGCCGATTGCTGGTGCTTTTGCTGGAAAGCGTATTGTAGATATTTTTTGCAGCTCTTGAAGTTAGCCGCATGTCATTCCCCACAGTGGTAACAGCACCTTTCGTCTTATTTGGTCAAGTTGCATTCCCACGTTGGATGGTCACATTCCTTACAGACAGGATGGCCACATTGCTTACAGACATAATGTCCCGTGCAGTAGGGTTTGGTATGACCATACTCCTGACACCTGTTGTACTGGACGGTGGCACTGGTTTTACGGGGTTTCTCCCAGGAGATCTTGTGTCTGCAAACGACAATTATGTTATTTACGAGGTTGAGTGGCTCCTTCTTTTCTCGCTTTCGAGGAGGTCACGACATGGTGACCTTCATTGGCCAACTGAACTGCTTTTTGGACGGGACTTCGTGGTGGATCTTCAGATAGTTGATGGTGGTGGAACACATAGCCTTTCTCACGTGCTTCGTTACTGTGCGGTAGTCGTCCGAGTTGCGGTATTGGATGACGCAGTCACCCGAGTTGAGCGATTTTATTGTATATGTACTTGTACTTGTGATAGATGAACTACTGGCGAAACTATCGGAGCTAGGTATCGATACCATAGGGTAAGCAGATGATCTGGCAATAATAGTCTCCGAAAAGTTCGGCTTAACCATCATCGAATTGATGCAAACGGCACTCAACACGGTCATAAGATGGTGCACAGATGTGGGTCTCAATATCAACCCACAGAAGGCGATTATCGTTCCCTTTACGAAACGGTACAACATCGATGTCGGACAGCTCTACATCGGTGGGACACCCGTCGAGCTCTCCACTGAGGTCAAATATCTCGGTGTTAATCTGGATAAGAGACTTAACTGGAACTCGAACTTAGACAAAGCGTTGACCATGCTATGTCATGTCGTCGGCTCTTCGGTAAAACGTGGGGCTTGGACTCCAAAGCCATCAGATGGCTGAATAGTATAATGGTTATGCCTGTTGTCACTTACGCTGCCCTCGTCTGGTGGCTAAAGGCCCAGCAAGCTACCGCCATACACAAATGCAGCAAACTTCAGCGGCTCGTATGCCTATCCCTCACGGGTGTCATTCATACATATCCTATCCTGCAACACTATTCCTGGCTTAGGGATCTGCGACAGAACGGATCTGAAGACCACGGAGCTTTTCTTCGGGGCGAAATTTAGGACTCTTATTTCAGAACGTAGCGAATGGGATGATGGGAATCATTGTAATGATCGCATGAGCCTGTGGGGTCCCAGGACATTCCGGCAACGAAGTTGCGGACGGGCTAGCTAGGGCTGGTTACGTAACCCCCCTTCTTGGACCTGAACCCTCTTGTGGGTTAAGCTGGGCCTCTGCCAAAGATTTGATAGATGAATGGTCAACGAAGGATAGGGGAATCTACTGGTCTACGAGACCTTGGTTACGACAAGCTAAAGAGCTGGTCAGCCCACATAAAGGTAGAAAAACCGAAAATCTTTCAAGGGCGGAACTACGGCTCTTGGTCTCCTATCTCTCGGGACACCACACAGTCAAGTATCACCTCCACAAAATGTGCCTTTCCCCTGACGTAGAGTGTAGACTCAGCAGAGAGTATGACGAGACAAAAAGTACATTTTATGTGATTGCCTAGCCAAGAGAATTGCAGAGAATTTGTTACTTCAGCACATTTCAGAAATTTCTCGAAATAAGGGAGGCAGAGCATGTCTTTTCACCATAGGGGGCACAAAAGACCGAAATTCAGTCGCTGTGCCACTAAAATGTCTTTTGTGAGACTCCCTTACAAATAAAAATAATAATAATAATAGAGGAGTAGCGCTCTTTCTGAGGGTCCGCCTGCGTTGGTTGTTGCTGTGTTTGTTGCAGCAGTTTAGACTTGCTGATACGTTTGCGAGCTGCGTGCGAAGCTTAAGTGTTGAGTGTTGTCATCGTTTTCGTCTGCAAGGGTGTCTGGTGCGACTGGCCCATCAGTGTCCATTGTTTATTTTATTTTAGTTTTTCTTTTTTTTTTAAGCTTTACACATTTGTTGGTCCAAGTGCAACTTAATGCTGGAACATCGACGATTTTAAATATTCTGGAGCAACAAAATAGGGGAAAATTGGTATTTGGCATGCACACTCTCAAAAAGCTTTCGCAGATCAACTGCAACGACCATTTCAAAGATATAGTTTCCGATTTTGTGAAAATTTTGCGAGAAATTTCACAACTACGGCATAGAAGAGCTAGAACCATCAAATTAAGTTTAATATGTGCTCGTAAGTTATACGCAGATTATGAATATTTCGGATTTTGGTTACCTCCCGCCATTCTGCCCATATCAAGAAAACGCAAATTAAATACTACAGACTTGCGCTTCGGTTTGTACATAGATTTGGATGCTCTTATTAAGCACTTTCATAACGATCATTCTCGTAGTTTAGAAGTTATTCAAGAATTCATTTTCCATAGTGGGGCCAAGTGCAGCCGATGTGTAAAGTGCGAAGCTTGCTGCGTGCGCTTGTGTGTGTGTGTGTATGTGTGACTGTGAATGTGTGTATGAATGCAAAGAGCTTTAAATGTATGTAACGACAGCTCGCCGCTGTGTTCAGGGTATCTCCTAGTCGGGGACATCCGACCAGAGCCATCTTACTTGTTTTATTTTGTTTTACTAAGTGGGGTCTTGTGTATGAATGCAGAGGGGTTAAATTAAATGGATGTAACGACAGCTCGCCGCTGGGTTCAGGGTATCTCCTAGTCGGGCACTCCCGACTAGAGCCATCTTACTTGTTTATACTCTCAAAGTTACTTCGGGTCCTATTGGCAGAGCAGTCCACCTTAGAGCTGTCGCTATCATGACTGGCGACTTTTCTAAGGGGAACTGTAGAAGCTTTTGGGATTGACGAGGGCGCAATTCCTTTGCTGGTAATACCTGTATTGTTGTTTGAGCACACCCAAGCTAACAAGAGTGTAGTAGTTGCTGCCTGTAGCCCGGCCTAGAGGCTTCGGTCTACCACTTGGATAGCTTGGCTTGCTCGCAGGCATAGCAGAGGTAGAACCGATTTGCGTCGACATAAACAAAAAACATGTGCACGGAGATTTACAATGAATGCACGTGCTTCGCCCAACCACGCAACGGGCGTACATCGAAGCGCAGCCGTATGCGTGTGTGTTTGTGTGTAGCAGTACGCGCACGCGCAACGTTGTTATTGCTTGCACCACGCGATAAAACTGTAGTTTTTATTGCCCTTTCGTGGGGCTCTGTTTGTAGCTGTAAATTTAATTGATGGCAGCAATTGCCTTTGTAAGCAGAGCACAATGCGTGTGCGTTCGTTCGATTTAAAGATCGATCGCGAAGTGCGCCCCTAGAAATCTGATAGGGTTAGTCAGTTAAGGGCCATTTTTAAATGTTGGTGACAAGCTCCCCATCCACGTCAAAATTGAATTTACCTCTAACTCGTTTCTTATGTTAATGATCGCAGAATATTCTTGATAATTTACAATCAGCTGCTTGGCAAACCCGTCCTTATATTATTGAGATATTTATAATATTATTGCTGTGTTGCCATCTTGCAATGAATTTGAGTTATTTATAAACACACCATTGCTTGTGAAATATTTTAATGTGAAAAACAGGTTTAATGAGTTCATAAAAGATTTCAATTGTTTAAATGAGGTCTACTTAAAAAACAAGACTGCTCTAGTCAGGAGCGACCGGCTAGGAGATACCCTGTACCCATCTGCGAGTTGTACTTACATACATTTCAGCCCCTGCATTCATACATACATACACAAAATCACGCCCCACTATGAACACAAAATTCTGGAATAAGCGTAATATACACCAAAGCATAATGTACTTGAGTTGCGTTTTTTTTTTATATTTGGGGCAAGTGGTATTTGGTACCCAACATCCGAAATATTCTTTATCTTCGTAAGCCTTTCAAAAACATATTAAACCAAATTTGATGGCTCTAGCTGTTACAGTTTCTGAGATATGCTCAAACAAGTAAGATGGCTCTAGTCGGGTGTGCCCGACTAGGAGATACGCTGAACTCAGCGGCTAGCTGTCGTTACATATACTTAAACCTCTTTACATTCTTACACACATTCACACACACACACACAAACGCCCGCAGCAAGCTGCGTCCTTTACACATCGGTTACGATTGGCCCCACTATGGAAAATGATTTCTGGAATAACTTCTAAACTAAGAGTATGGTCGTTATCAAAATTTCAGTGCTTAATAAGTGCAACCACATCTATGTAGAAGCGATCAATATCGATAAGAAAGCGGACGGGTATTGATAATTTGAAATAAACTTAATTTGCGTATGTTATACACGAACTTAAGAAATCAAAATTCAGTTCCTAGCTCTTATAGCAATACTTGCAATAGGATTGCCAAATTTTACACGTTTTCTTTAATAACACCTGTTTTTCGATCGATCTTGATTAAACTTTTTGCAATAGATTCTTTAAACGGTATAGTATATATTAATATTTATTTGACTCAAATTTTGTGGATCTGGGTCTCATAATTTACGAAATAAACATACACA
Organism: Drosophila colorata; assembly: GCA_035041545.1. Classification (NCBI taxonomy): domain Eukaryota; kingdom Metazoa; phylum Arthropoda; class Insecta; order Diptera; family Drosophilidae; genus Drosophila; species Drosophila colorata. The sequence goes on along the minus strand of JAWNLD010000680.1, from coordinate 988,250 downwards.
ATTTGAGGTTGAGTTAAATTTTTCACGATTTTAGGAAAATGATGTGGGTTATCGATCACGACTTTGTGCATTTTTTTTGCCACATTTAGTGTTGTGACTGTGTGATACATTGGTTGGACTTTAATTGACAGTACCTAAATACATTATTTAAAATTGAGTTTAAATACAAAAACAATCTGCAGCACAAACATATTGGTTGACTTGTGACTGCGTATTTTGTTTTTGCATTTTCGCCCTCTTCATATTTATGTTTTTTACTCGCGCTCTCAACGATATTAAAATCTCTCTCCCGAGCTCAAACTAATATTTTGGTTGGTGTTGGTCGCGGTTTTTTTTTTTTGTGTTGATTCCGTTGTGCTTGTTTCAGTCGTTGCGCCCGATCCATTTATTGCCCACTTTCCCAAAACATCCCGTCTCCCCACATCTAAGACAGAAGTGACGAAAACAACATTGTATCCATGGATGTTGTTCCTTCTGACCGGGAAAAGTGTTCTGATTCTGCGACTGCTAGCACTGTTGATACTGATCAACACTCCACCGCTAATATACCGACCGAATCAAATGGTTAATCAACCAAGGCTATAGCTCCATCAGTAGCTACTGTCGATGGTCCTAATATGAACCTTGTAGGTGCTCCACCAAAAAAACCAACCTTTGTTTCTTGGCTTGCTATTACATCTGATGATGTCAAGGCATTTATTTTGGCCAAATCTCAAGCCAATCTTACAGTGGAAAAATTCAAATTTGCATATACTCAGGAAATTTTATCTTTTAAAATTAGTGTTTCGGCCGAACATTTCAGCAGTATTTATTGTAAAGAATTCTGGCCGGCCTCCGATTTCACTTCCCCCTACTGGTGTTGGTTTTAATCAGCCTCTTGGGTCTCTGATAGCACAAATAACTAACATTCTCCATCTCACTTGGCTATCAGAATGTAAGAGGTCTTTGTATTAAACTGAGTAATCTTTACGTTAAAAGTCTATCATTTCCCTTTCATGTCATTGCCTTCTCTGAAACATGGATAAGGCCTGACATCCTAAATTCTGAAATTGTATCTAACAAGTTCTCTATTTATCGCACTCCTTGTCGTGGTAGTGGTGGCTTTTTAAAGTCGACGTTGGTTTATCTTCGGATATAATAACAACAGACTTTAGTATAGATATAGAATTTGTTGCTGTCAAATTGTGCAGTGATGGTGTTTGTATTTTCATTACTTATTCGTATATTCCTCCTTCTCAAGATAATTCTGGTTATTCTTTGCATTTCTCTGCTATAAATTATGTTTCCTCTATGCTTTCCGATCGTGATTTTCTTGTTGCTCTGGGTGATTTAAATATTTCCAGAACTACTTGGATTTCTAGTCCCGACTGTAGTGTGTTGCCTTCTACGACCCAAAAAGAATTTCCTAACGATTTATTTGGGATCTCATTGTGTCAAATTAATGGTATCCCAAATTCTCTACATAAAATGCTTGATCTTATTTTTGTTTTGGATCATTCTTTTTTATCTGTTTCCCGTACTGAGCCCATATCATGTTCTGAAGATCCGTATCACCCCACTTTAGAGGTATTGCGTGATTAACCTGCCCGGGTGCAATTCTTGATCTTTTATATGGTGTCCATACAAGGTTCATCAGAATACAATTGAATTCGTACAAAAACAATTTCTGCTCTTTGCTCTCCGTGATTATAGCTGGAATCCTAATACACGCAAGCCTTCTTATCTTGGTAAAATTTTACTAATAAATCTTCATTCTCTTTCGGATCGTAGAGCTATGCTTGGCGTTATCTTCTTACACAAATTATATAATGGTCAAATCGATTCTTCCGAATTGATCAGCCAGATTAGTTTTGCAGTTCCGAGCAGAATTACTACAAATCTTTTGCCGCATTCTCTTCAAACCTATAATTGTAACTATGCTAACCATAGCCCATTTCGGATCTTATGTTCCAACAATAATAATCTTTTCTATATAATAAGTAATGCTACTTCCATACCTAGTCTAAAAACTCTATTGTTGTCATCTTTCTGGTTGTTCGCGATTTTCATCACCGCACGTTATGCGGCGCGCTCTCTGTCGGTTGGTTAACGGTTAACCAATAACAAAAAAAAAATTGCAAATAAACTTGATGTTCGCGTGCCATGGACGAGTCTACTTCCATAAAGAGTTTATGACTTCTCTTATAGTTTCCGAGATCGACGCGATTATACAGACATGGCTACATCGACTCCGCTGTTGATTCTGATGAAGAATAATGGGGTCAAAGATACTCCCTTCTGCCTTTTACATATATTTGCAGAAAATCGTTTTTACCCATTTTCAATGAGTTCAGGGTATACAAAATTATAATATGCTTACTTAATAATTATATTCTAGTAAAGAATGAAGTATCCTTTACCGAAAGGTGCCGAAAAGTGTATACATGCATTGTCTATGATGTTTTTAATGTTTACTTTTTATATGCGTATATATGTACGTAGGTGTACTTACATGTTGTGCCGGGTCTCGGATTGGAATGATGGTCCTTGATGTAATATGTAGAACATTGTAGTGATTGCCATTATACTTAGAAAACACATGTGGAAGTGGTGCTGAAATATGGTACTATTGATGCGAATTGTATATGGTAAAGATAAGATTCTAGTATACCATTTTGCTTCCCAAATCTGCAGTTCGGTATTTGCTTACAATTCATATAGTTGGGCTCTTCCCAATGTATTTTTATTGTATGTGTTTTTAACCTTACGGCCACTCATGATCTCCAGTCATCAAATATTGGTTTGATTTAAAATTAGCCACAGAATTATTCAGTCTTAGAAAAATATATACTATATTCATATATATGTATGAATCTATTTATATGTTAAATATAATGTAAACAGTTAGTGTGGAAAGCTAGCATTGAACTAGTTCTTTTGAACTAATAGTTATACCCTAAGTCCATTGAAAATGGGTAAAATGGGTAAAAAGGTATAATGGGTTTATGTAAATGTATGTAACAGACAGAAGGAGGCATTCCCGACCAATGAAGAAAATATATTTTTAGTTAGCATCAATAGCCGTCGATTTAGTCCTACAACTTGGACTTTTTATGTTCGTGTATACCCACTGAGTGATAAAGTAAAGAAGAAATTTTTATCACGAGCTATAGCACAACATATTTTTGGACCGACGATGTGGTTGTAGACACAAAATGGCAACTCGAAGCCATTTTGTCTAAGTGCCCTTCAAAGTCACAAACATACAAATTCTTATTCTTTATTTGGTTTGTACTTGCAGCATTTCTGAGACTAGCACTATCTTTCCCTGAATACGGTACTTACTCTTGCTCTTGCTTAGTGCTGTTAACACTAATCATAAAAACTAAAACTAAAATGATTAATATTACAAATTAATATGAGGGAAAAATGTTACTCCATATTTGTTGAACTTCAATAGGAACTATCATTTAAAATATATTTTATATAAACATTTTATATAGCAATTGCAGTCCATTAACATGCATAAATCTTCGTTTGCCATGTCTCGGATCCCTTAGGATCCCTACAGAATTCATACAAGGAGTTAATCTCAAAAAAAAAAACAAGTAAGATGGTTCTAGTCGGGTGTGCCCGACTAGGAGATACCCTGAACCCAGCGGCGAGCTGTTGCATACATTTAAACCTCTTTGAGGGCGAAGTCCTTGGTGGCATTTGACTATCCCGTTTTTACCCTCTCTACCGAGATCTTCTGTAAATATGTTAGTGAAGGTCCCATTAAACATTTTCTTTTACGTCCTTATGCTACACTGTCACCAGGAACAAAAAACTTAAAATTTTTTATTTGTGCTAATATCTGCATTAATTCCATATTGTGGTTGCAACTTATTATTTATATATGATGTCTACGGTAATTTTAATTTATCTCTAAATATCTAGTCTTTTTTTATTTTCGAGGTTTGTTTTTATTTATAATTTCTATTTCATTTTGTAACGCTACAAATACACAATTTAAATCATTTTATCTAAAGAAAGCGAAAAGAAAATCATAACTAAGAACCAAAAGTTTTAAAAGGTTTAAATCCTACTTGCATTGTTGAAAGAGCAGGGAAGATTCAATATACTAACAACAAGTAAGATGGCTCTAGTCGGGAATTCCCGACTAGGAGATACCCCCAAACCAGCGGCGAGCGGTTAAATACATTTAAACCTCTTTCCATTCATACACACATTCACAAAGTCACACATACACACATACACAAACGCACGCAGCAGGCTTCGCACTTTAAACATCGACTGCACTTGGTCCTACTATGGAAAATGAATTCTTGAATAACTTTTAAACTAAGAGTATGATCGTTATGAAATTTTTAGTGCTTAAAATCTGTGTAAAAATCAAAGCGTAAGTCTTTAGTATTAAATTTGCGTTTTTTTGATATGGGGGACGAATGGGGGGAGGAATCCAAAATCCGAAATATTTATAATCTGCGTATTAGTTACAAGTAAGATATAAAAAAAAAAATGTTAAACTTTCTACTGCGTATGGATTAGGAGAATCTATAGTCGTTTAGTTTAGTTTTCTAGCTTTTGCTGTTTCCGATATCGCTGCATTCATATATACGGACGGACGGACTTGTCCAACTCAGCTCGTCGTCCTGATCAAGAATATATATACTTTATGGGGTCGGAGATGCCTCCTTCTGTCTGTTACATATATTTGCACAAAACCATTATACCCTTATTCGGTTCGGGGTATAAAAAGGAGTGAGTTATTAACCAGCAAAGAAAAGCTAAAAGACCCGTATTTGTTTTCCGTCGGCTAAACTAATGGGCACCTTCTTTCAAGACAAACGTCAAGGGAGCCTATTGGTTAGGACGACACTGTAACGTCGCCCTCCCCTTGCCTGGGTTCTGTCTGCAGCCGTAGGCGTTTTTGACTATTAATCACCCTCGGTCTTTTTGGCTGTTGACTCGTCCATGGCACGCGCAGATCTAGTTTATTTCAAATGCTCGATAACCCACACCGTTTTCATAAAATCGATAAAAATCTACAACAACCTCTAAGTTTTTAAGCCTATTTCGTAGAATTTGAGACTTAGAGACGCAACATTTTTCGAATGAATATTTATGTATAGTATGGTACTTGAAGAATCTATTGCATTAAGATTCACCAAAATTGGCTAAGAAACACACAAGTTATTAAAGGAAATGTGTTTGTTCATTGACAAACTGTGGTTAGCATGTGTGCTAGCGAGCTCCAAGCGCAGACGTTTTCTGCATGCATGTGCACACATACATTCATATGAGTGAGCGCTTTATCGAATTCTAATGCGATTGTTTGTGCATGTGTGTTTCTTAGATCAGATTTTGACAGTGACATTTAGGATGCTGCTGTAGCTCGATGGTAGAGGTGCTGCCTGGCGCGCTATCAGAAGCGATTTCGAATCTCGCTGTGTTAATGGAGATTTCCTTCTGTTTTTTTATCGTGAACCCATTGAAAATGGGTAAAAAGGGTGTAATGGTTTTGTGCAAATGTATGTAACAGACAGAAGGAAGCATCTCCACATTTAATATGTGCTCGTTAAGGATACGCAGATTATGAATATTTCGGATTTTGGATACCTCCCCCCATTCGGCACCTATATAAAAAAACCAACAAAGAAATCAAATCAATTACTACAGACTTGTGCTGTTTGTACACAGATATCAGTGCTCTTGTTACATCCTCAAAATTTCATAACGATCCTATTCTTAGTTTAAAAGTTATTTATGAATTAACTTTCCAAATTGGCGGCCAAGCGCAGCTGCTTGAGCGTATCTCAAAAACTATAAGATATGGATACCTCCCCCATTTGGCACCCATATAAAAAAACCAACAAAGAAATCAAATCAATTACTACAGACTTGTGCTGTTTGTACACAGATATCAGTGCTCTTGTTACATCCTCAAAATTTCATAACGATCCTATTCTTAGTTTAAAAGTTATTTATGAATTAACTTTCCAAATTGGCAGCCAAGCGCAGCTGCTTGAGCGTATCTCAAAAACTATAAGAGCCAGAGCCATCAAATTTGGCTCAGGCTGCTATAAAAATATCATCCAAATCGGTTAAGAAATACAGAAGTAATTAAAGAAAATCTATTTGTTTGCCAATAAACCACGTGGTGGCAGGTACCAAGCGCAAACGTTTTCTGCATACATACATCTCAAGCAATTGGTTGCACGTGTCTGTCTAATCTCAGATTTTGACGGAGGCGATTCAAATGCAACTGTGGCTCAGTGGTAGAGATTTTGCCTTGCGCGCTATCAGACCTGTGTTCGAATCTGGCTTGGGTCAACGGAGTTGTTTTTATTTAAATTTATTTTATTTTTATCGGTACCCTACCGATGCAGCGATGTGAAATGTTCGCAATAAACTTTACAGGAAGAGATAGATGGAAACTGGGGCCGCGGCGGCTTATAAAGGTCTTCAGAGCTTTTAATTCGGCGGATCAGACAGAAGGTAGCTGCGCTGCCAGCATGTGCGCAAGCGCTTTATCGTACTGGAAAAATCTGTCGCAGCTGACTGCGATAATGATTTGAAGCTGGCTGCTGTAGATCATATATAAAATTCAAATGGCGAGACTAACGGCCATTACACCACCCGATAATATCCCACCGTTAGACGGAGTATTAGCGGGAATTGGACTTTTATATCCGTTGCATGCAATGTCCCTATTTCCTTGCCCTGTAGGTCCTCAAGTATATAAATATATCCTGAATATCCTTTCTGAGCAAAGCAAAATTATAGGAGCGTGATATGGGAGTCATGGGCTTTTCTAATAGTGATAATTCCCTTAACAGTTTGTAGTCCGAACCATGAGTCATCATATATAATCCGAAAAGGATTTGATATGGCGAGCATCCCGATGATTGGTGCAGGGCAGACCTCAATGAGCACGAAATACCAATAAGATGTTGATCTCAAAGGGTCTGATCCTGTTTTAAATAGGAGCGAATCGCAGAGAGCAGGGAACGATTAACTCGTTCTGCAGCATTGGTCTGCGGTGAATACAAAGCAGTATACATATGCTTTATTCTAAGCTCTGTTAAAAAGGCGTTAAACTCATGTGCTTTGAACTGTGTACCATTATCACTTATTATGGTTTCGGGGACACCTAAACAATGGAAAATTTGCTCAAGAAGGAATTTTGGAACGGCAGCAGAGGTAAATTTCTTTAACGGCTGCAACCAATGGAACTTGCTAAAATGGTCTAAGACAATCAATAAGCCAAGATGACCGCTTTTGCTTCTAGGGTGTGGGCCAAGTAGGTCAATATAGAGCCGTTGAAACGGTCTACATGTTGGTATCTACGCACCCATAGGAGGTCTCAACGTATAGTTTGGAGCTTTTGTTTCCTTACAAGTGTCACAATTTCTATTATATTCTCGAACATCTTTGGCCAATCCTGGCCAGAAAAGATTTCTACGTACTTTTTATTTTTTTACTCGCCCGAGTGGGACGAGGTAAGGCTGCCATGGGCCTGCTTAAGCAAGAGTCCATCTGGTACCCAAGGCTTCCACTCAAAATTTTCGACCGAAGCATCTTCATTCGAATGCTTGGTGCGTATGTACAAATATTTATCAATAATTTTAATATCTAGGAATTTTTGCTGATTTTTCGCAAATGTATCTTTAAGATGCATATAGCTATCGTCGACAAAGGCATCTGACTTAAGAGTTATAATAGGACTCATATCTAAATTAGCGATTTCATGTTCGGGGAGTCTCGACGAGGCATCAGGGACAATATGGTTCTTGCCTTTCCGATGGGAGACAGTAAATGTAAATTGCTGCAACCTATAGATCCAACGTGCCAATCTCCCATAGAGATTTTGCTGGCGCATAAGCCAGAGTAAACTGGAATGGTCCGATACTACTTTAAATTCATGCATTTCGAGGTAGCAGCGAAATTTTTAGATCGCAAATAATTTTTCCGGTCGGTAGTTACGCTGCGCACGGCTCCTCATTTTCTTCTGACAACTGAACTAACTCGGCGAAAATGCCAAAATCACTAGCGTCGCAATGTAAGAATAAATTTTTCTCGAAATTAGCATTTTGTAACACGGGCGAAGAAGTTAATACAGACTTCAACTTATCCATAGCGATCTGTGCTTCGGCGGGCTAGATTACCTTGTTCTTGGTCGAGAATAAATCTGTAATGGGACAGGTGAGTTCTGCAAAATTAGAAATAAACCAACGATACCAGCCACAGAAACTTAAGAAACCTCGCACATGCTTGAGATTTCTGGGAGCTGGCCAATTAAGAATATAAGCAACTTTTGCATGATCTGTGTAAATACTTTCGCTACTAATAACTAATAAGCAGAAGTGACTTTAATCAATATTTAATGTAAGATTTGCTTTCCTAAATTGCTCAGCGAGACGAACTAAGACGGCCAAATGTGAGGAAAAAACTTCGGACACAATGCAAAGATCGTCCAAGTAACCAAAAACACAATAACGTAAGTCAAGTGGAATAATCTCATCCATCAATCCACACATGGTGGAGGGAGCGTTACATAAGCCAAAGGGCATGACTTTGAACTGATATAACGGTCTCCCCGGGACTGTGAAAGCGTGAGATGTTTTAATTGCACTGAAAGCTCAATTTGCCAATAAGCTTCTTTCAAGTCGAGCTAGGAAGTTATATTTGCCTTCGGCAGTCTCGAGAAAATTCCATCAATGCTGGGCAAAGGATAAGCATCCTTTTTAGTATTCTCATTTAACCTTCGGGCATCCAGGCATAAGGGAACTTTATTGGGCTTCAGCACGAGCATTGGCGAACTCCAGGCACTCACAGACGGCTCAATAACACCAAGTTGCAAGATTCTATCAATCTCTGCGTATAGCAATTTTTCAACTGCTGGACTTACTGGGTAGAATCTTTGTTTTACTGGTCTTGCGTCTCCTACATCGATATGATGCTGAATCAAGGATGTGTGACTTAGACCATTAACAGCAGTGGGAAACAGCGCCTTGACTACAGTCAACTATTGTATTTGCTGGTTTGCTAACGGGTACACATTTGGATCTGCGTCATGTCTTACATTATTCTTTGACTCTATCTCTACAGAATGAACGATGTTTGGAGCAAGCTCAAAGGCTTGACGGGATTACATACAGTTTCATTAGTTTCGTAACCGATTTATATCGCATCTCAACTTCTAATACCCCAATGACCTGCTGATTATTCGCGTCTGCTGTTTTGGCATGTGAATTAATGGCTTTAAATTCAGGGCATGCTGTGAAATCTTTAGTCGCAAGCGTGGAACCTATGTAGCTAATATACGCACCTGTATCCAGCAAACCAAGCTCAGTGTATGCTAAGAAGGACACTTTGGCATAGCTGCGCATATCTTTAGGATCGTTAAAGACAGTTGAGATGATATGTGTGCGGCTTTGTTTGACATTGACATAGAATTTTTTCAATCTAATCTAATAGTTCGATTAGATATTCGAGGGCTTGAATCATTAAATATTATATTCCTCACTTGTAAATAATAAGCAAGCCGTTCATGATACGGCAAAGATCTTTAACTTCCTTTGATTAATTTTACTGGATGCTGCTGTACTATCTGAGAAGAAACGATAACTGCTATATCGTCTGCAGCGACTACTTTAGCATGGGAAAATTCTAGGCTTTTGGAGGTACTCCGATGCACCCTTCTGACAGTTTTCCGATGCTATACGAATACAAATTGGCACTGCGGCTTATAAATGTTAGGAGCCCGCATCCGTAGCAAAGATACTCCGATCAGCAAGGCAGTTTTCCCAAACATGTCATGACTCTGCAATTTCAATATTTGAGTTTGCCATGGGCACTGCGTATTGCATCCGTAGCAAAAGATACTCCGATCAGCAAGGCAGTTTTCCCAAACATGTCATGACTCTTCGCAATTTCAATATTTGAGTTTGCCATGGGCACTGCGTATTGCGGCTATATCTAACTCAGTATATACAGGAAGATTCTTGTAATTCGTAAACTTGGCGGCGTGGAGCTACAGAACGGTTTTTAGCCATACCTTCAAAGCGACAACTGAGCTCCTACACTTAATTTTCGCTCATTTGGACCAACCTACGTAATTGACCAACAGAATAATTTATGCCGAGTTTCGGGCAGTAAATTATTTTTTAGAATTTCTATTAACTCCTCTTCTTCAATTCTTATCGCAATTTTATCAATTAGCGCAGCGCAAAATTCTGACAATACCATGCCATCTACCTGCTTGTAGTATCGAAAGTACCAGTCGCGTGCTTTGCCTTTGAAAAGAACATGTAAATGCTTACAGAGGCCTATAAAGTTACTATCTAAATTCTCATCCGTTGGAGCTTTCACTCTATAAACAAATTCTTTCACTCCCAAACCTTCTGTGGACCCATCAAAGTGATGACTCCACTTTTGCGTGGTGTCTGCAATTTTTCCTTGACGAAATGATGACGAACCACCTGGCGAGACAGGGATTGAATTGCGGCCAAGAAAAGGTCTTGACTCTCTTTGTTCGGCTTGAGATTGAACCTGTAGCGATGTCATAAGGCGACTAACTGTTTGTTCGATCATTTCGTGAATTGCTCAATAATCTACTCTAGCATTGTGGTGAGTGTTAACAGCGCGGGCTGGTCTCGCTCTTCTTGGATTAGTAGGTGCTCGTGCTGTACTATCTGAGAAGAAACGATAACTGCTATATCGTCTGCAGCGACTACTTTAGCATGGGAAAATTCTTTTGGGGGCACTCCGATGCACCCTTCTGACAGTTTTCCGATGCTCTACGAATACAAATTGGCACTGCGGCTTATAAATGTTAGGAGCCCCGCATCCGTAGCAAAAGATACTCCGATCAGCAAGGCAGTTTTCCCAAACATGTCATGACTCTTCGCAATTTCAATATTTGAGTTTGCCATGGGCACTGCGTATTGCGGCTATATCTAACTCAGTATATACAGGAAGATTCTTGTAATTCGTAAACTTGGCGGCGTGGAGCTTCAGAACGGTTTTTAGCCATACCTTCAAAGCGACAACTGAGCTCATACACTTAATTTTCGCTCATTTGGACCAACCTACGTAATTGACCAACAGAATAATTTATGCCGAGTTTCGGGCAGTAAATTATTTTTTAGAATTTCTATTAACTCCTCTTCTTCAATTCTTATCGCAATTTTATCAATTAGCGCACCGCAAAATTCTGACCATACCATGCCATCTACCTGCTTGTAGTATCGCCAGTACCAGTCGCGTGCTTTGCCTTTGAAAAGAACATGTAAATGCTTACAGAGGCCTATAAAGCTACTATCTAAATTCTCATCCGTTGGAGCTTTCACTCTATAAACAAATTCTTTCACTCCCAAACCTTCTGTGGACCCATCAAAGTGATGACTCCACTTTTGCGTGGTGTCTGCAATTTTTCCTTGACGAAATGATGACGAACCACCTGGCGAGACAGGGATTGAATTGCGGCCAAGAAAAGGTTGTGACTCTCTTTGTTCGGCTGTCATAAGGCGACTAACTGTTTGTTCGATCATTTCCTGAATTGCTCAATAATCTACTCTAGCATTGTGGTGAGTGTTAACAGCGCGGGCTGGTCTCGCTCTTCTTGGATTAGTAGGTGCTCGTGCAGGGCCAGCTTCTGGGTTTGTACAATGGCTGGCATCTAAAGCTGACACGGGTCCATCACTAACATCTAGTAGAAGGCTTGGAGGAATTTCGACTCTTTTATTCTGATGAAGTGTTTTGAGTAACCTCCGGGTAGTTGTTCTTACAGCTGCCGGTGGTGTAGCCGGAGCAGTTTGCTTAGATCTCGGCGAGCAATTTCCGACAACCAATTTAATCAATGGTGAATCAAGCACTACACCACAGCTTGAGCACGATGTTCTAACCAACTTTCTAATCACTGTGTATGGAACACATGCTTACAAGGAGTGCAGTCTCATTGGCCGACTGTGAATGCTGCAGGCTACGTTGTAAAGGTATTCTAATTCATAATTTTTTCCTGATTTGTGAGAATAATTGATAATTGGTCTCGACCAGCATACACAAATCTAATTTTAGGATCCCTACAGAATTTACACTAGGAGCTAATCTCAAAAAAAAAAAACAATCCGTGTCAAATGTTTGACTGGGCTAAAATAACTACACACAAAGTTGAATATTCGTTGTTGTGTTTATAAGCATTGAGGTCGAAGTCCTTGATGGATTTTGACTATCGCATTCATTACCCTCCCTACTTGGATCTTTTGTATATATGTTAGTGAAGATCCCCTTAAACACTTTCTTCTACGTCGTTATGCTACCCTGTCACCAGGAAAAATAAAACAAGTAAGATAGCTCTAGTCGACACCACAGCCGCACTTAGTAAAATAAAATAAAGAAAATATATAATAAAAATTCATGCTCGCGCTCGCTTTTAATATTTGCAGGCATATTTTAGTATGCTGTAGCTGCGCATTTTCTCGGAAAATTTTTACAAAATAGGAAACTTCAAGTATATCTTTCAAATGTTGGTTGCAGTTGATCTGCGAAAGCTTTTTGAGAGTGTGCATGCCAAATACCAATTTTTCCCCATTTTGTTGCTCCAGAATATATCAAACCGCCGATGTCCCACCATTAAGTTACATTTCGACCAATAAGTGTGTTAAGTTTAAAATAAAATAAAATAAAAATTTAAATAAACACTAAAAAAAATCCGTTGACCCAAGCCAGATTCGAACCCGCGTCTGATTGCGCCCCAAGCAACATCTCTACCACCAATCCACAGTTGCATCTCAATTGTCTCTGTAAAATCTGAGATTAGACACACACGTACAACCAATCGCTTGACACATGGTGGAGGGAGCGTTACATTGGCCAAAGGGCATGACTTTGAACTGATATAACGGTCTCCCCGGGACTGTGAAAGAGTGAGAGGTTTTGATTGCACTGAAAGCTCAATTTACCAATAAGCATCTTTCAAGTCGAGCTTGGAAGTTATATTTGCCTTCGGCAGTCTCGAGAAAATTCCATCAATGCTGGGCAAAGGATAAGCATCCTTTTAAGTATTCTCATTTAACCTTTGGGCATCCAGGCATAAGCGAACTTTATTGGGTTTCAGCACGAGTCGCATTGGCGAACTCCAGGCACTCACAGACGGCTCAATAACATCAAGTTGCAACATTCTATCAATCTCTGCGTATAGCAATTTTTCAACTGCTGGACTTACTGGGTAGAATCTTTGTTTTACTGATCTTGCGTCTCCTACATCGATATGATGCTGAATCAAGGATGTGTGACCTAGACCATTAACAGCAGTGGGAAACAGCGCCTTGACTACAGTCAACTATTGTATTTGCTGGTTTGTTAGCGGGTACACATTTGGATCTGCGTCATGTCCTACATTATTCTTTGACTCTATCTCTACAGAATTAATGATGTTTGGAGCAAGCTCAAAGGCTTGACGGGATTATATACAGTTTCATTAGTTTCGTAACCGATTTATATCGCATCTCAACTTCTAATACCCCAATGACCTGCTGACTATTCGCGTCTGCTGTTCTGGCATGTGAATTAATGGCTTTAAATTCGGGGCATGCTGTGAAATCTTTAGTCGCAAGCGTGGAGCCTATGTAGCTAATATACGCACCTGTATCCATCAAACCAAGCTCAGTGTATGCTAAGAAGGACACTTCGGCATAGCTGCGCATATCTTTAGGATCGCTAAAGACAGTTGAGATGATATGTGTGCGGTTTTGTTTGACATTGACATAGTATTTTTTTCAATCTAATCTAATAGTTCGATTAGATATTCGAGGGCTTGAATCATTAAATATTATATTCCTCACTTGTAAATAATAAGCAAGCCGTTCATGATACGGCAAAGATCATTAACTTCCTTTGATTAATTTTACTGGATGCTGCTGTACTATCTGAGAAGAAACGATAACTGCTATATCGTCTGCAGCGACTACTTTAGCATGGGAAAATTCTAGGCTTTTGGAGGTACTCCGATGCACCCTTCTGACAGTTTTCCGATGCTCTACGAATACAAATTGGCACTGCGGCTTATAAATGTTAGGAGCCCTGCATCCGTAGCAAAAGATACTCCGATCAGCAAGGCAGTTTTCCCAAACATGTCATGACTCTTCGCAATTTCAATATTTGAGTTTGCCATGGGCACTGCGTATTGCGGCTATATCTAACTCAGTATATACAGGAAGATTCTTGTAATTCGTAAACTTGGCGGCGTGGAGCTTCAGAACGGTTTTTAGCCATACCTTTAAAGCGACAACTGAGCTCATACACTTAATTTTCGCTCATTTGGACCAACCTACGTAATTGACCAACAGAATAATTTATGCCGAGTTTCGGGCAGTAAATTATTTTTTAGAATTTCTATTAACTCCTCTTCTTCAATTCTTATCGCAATTTTATCAATTAGCGCACCGCAAAATTCTGACCATACCATGCCATCTACCTGCTTGTAGTATCGCCAGTACCAGTCGCGTGCTTTGCCTTTGAAAAGAACATGTAAATGCTTACAGAGGCCTATTAAGCTACTATCGAAATTCTCATCCGTTGGAGCTTTCACTCTATAAACAAATTCTTCCACTCCCAAACCTTCTGTGGACCGATCAAAGTGATGACTCCACTTTTGCGTGGTATCTGCAATTTTTCCTTGACGAAATGATGACGAACCACCTGGCGAGACAGGGATTGAATTGCTGCCAAGAAAAGGTTGTGACTCTCTTTGTTCGGCTTGAGATTGAACCTGTAGCGATGTCATAAGGCGACTAACTGTTTGTTCGATCATTTCCTGAATTGCTCAATAATCTACTCTAGCATAGTGGTGAGTGTTAACAGCGCGGGCTGGTCTTGCTCTTCTTGGATTAGTAGGTGCTCGTGCAGGGCCAGCTTCTGGGCTAGTACAATGGCTGGCATCTAAAGCTGATACGGGTCCATCACTTACATCTAGTAGAAGGCTTGGAGGAATTTCGACTCTTTTATCCTGATTAAGTGTTTTGAGTAACATTCGGGTAGTTGTTCTTACAGCTGCCGGTGGTGTAGCCGGAGCAGATTGCTTAAATCTTGGTGAGCTATTTCCGACAACCAATTTAATCAATGGTGAATCAAGCACTACACAACAGCTTGAGCACGATGTTCTAACCAACTTTCTAATCACTGTGTATGGAACACATGCTTACAAGGAGTGCAATAACAAGAACGACTGGCAGCAGTCTCATTGGCCTGTGGCCTCATTGGACTGTGAATGCTGCAGGCTACGTTGTAAAGGCATTATAATTCAAATTTTTTCCTGATTTGTGACAATAATTGGTAACATAACTAAGTAGAATTCTTAACTTTATTTTCTTTTTTTTTTTCAATGCAAAAGAAACACTTTATCAAAAGTAAATAATTTTTTTGGTCTATTATAACTATAATGGAAAGTGGTTTGCAGAAATTAATCTATTCAACATAATCAGAATTATTCGGCAAGGATACGAAATTACAGCATATGGCCAAGTTCCAAACAACAATCCAGACTATGTTTAAAGATTTCTTCCTACAAATTATTTAATCCAAAATTTATGACTTTTGACTACACAAACATTTAAATTATACTTCATCAAAACAATCTATCCCATTGGCAATCAGTACTGGTAAATAATCAAAATACTCAGTATTCTGTGATTGTATGTGATAGTTTTCTAAAGTGTAAGCAAATCATTGAAAACAATCAAAATCATAAGAAAACAAACGAGCAATTGTGTGGCACACGATCGGATAACTGGTGTTAATTGTTATCTATTTGCATTTATGTTAATACTCAACAACATAGAACTATCGGTTTTTCGGCATCGTATTCTAGTTCCGAATATTTAGTAGTCCGACTACTATCTTGTAAAAGTCTAAACAAATCTAATTTTAGGATCCCTACAGAATTTATACAAGGAGCTAATCTCAAAAAAATAAAAACAATCCAGGTCAAATGTTTGACTGGGCTAAAATAATTACACTCAAAGTTGAATCTTTCGTTGTTGTGTTTATAAGCATTGAGGTCCTTAATGGATTTTGACTATCGCATTTATTACCCTCCCTACTTAGATCTTCTGTATATATGTTAGTGAAGATCCCCTTAAACACTTTCTTCTACGTCGTTATGCTACCCTGTCACCAGGAAAAATAAAACAAGTAAGATGGCTCTAGTCGACACCACAGCCACACTTAGTAAAATAAAATAAAGAAAATATATAATAAAAGTAAATTCTCGCGCTCGCTTTTAATATTTGCAGGCATATTTTAGTATGCTGTAACTGCGCATTTTCTCGGAAAATTTTTACAAAATAGGAAACTACAAGTATATCTTTCAAATGTTGGTTGCAGTTGATCTGCGAAAGCTTTATGAGAGTGTGCATGCCAAATACCAACTTTCCCCATTTTGTTGCTCCAGAATATATCAAACCGCCGATGTCCCACCATTAAGTTACATTTCGACCAATAAGTGTGTTAAGTTTAAAATAAAATAATGACTTTGAACTGATATAACGGTCTCCCCGGGACTGTGAAAGAGTGAGAGGTTTTGATTGCACTGAAAGCTCAATTTACCAATAAGCATCTTTCAAGTCGAGCTTGGAAGTTATATTTGCCTTCGGCAGTCTCGAGAAAATTCCATCAATGCTGGGCAAAGGATAAGCATCCTTTTAAGTATTCTCATTTAACCTTTGGGCATCCAGGCATAAGCGAACTTTATTGGGTTTCAGCACGAGTCGCATTGGCGAACTCCAGGCACTCACAGACGGCTCAATAACATCAAGTTGCAACATTCTATCAATCTCTGCGTATAGCAATTTTTCAACTGCTGGACTTACTGGGTAGAATCTTTGTTTTACTGATCTTGCGTCTCCTACATCGATATGATGCTGAATCAAGGATGTGTGACCTAGACCATTAACAGCAGTGCTGGTTTGTTAGCGGGTACACATTTGGATCTGCGTCATGTCCTACATTATTCTTTGACTCTATCTCTACAGAATTAATGATGTTTGGAGCAAGCTCAAAGGCTTGACGGGATTATATACAGTTTCATTAGTTTCGTAACCGATTTATATCGCATCTCAACTTCTAATACCCCAATGACCTGCTGACTATTCGCGTCTGCTGTTCTGGCATGTGAATTAATGGCTTTAAATTCGGGGCATGCTGTGAAATCTTTAGTCGCAAGCGTGGAGCCTATGTAGCTAATATACGCACCTGTATCCATCAAACCAAGCTCAGTGTATGCTAAGAAGGACACTTCGGCATAGCTGCGCATATCTTTAGGATCGCTAAAGACAGTTGAGATGATATGTGTGCGGTTTTGTTTGACATTGACATATTATTTTCTAATAATAATAATCTAATCTAATAGTTCGATTAGATATTCGAGGGCTTGAATCATTAAATATTATATTCCTCACTTGTAAATAATAAGCAAGCCGTTCATGATACGGCAAAGATCTTTAACTTCCTTTGATTAATTTTACTGGATGCTGCTGTACTATCTGTGAAGAAACGATAACTGCTATATCGTCTGCAGCGACTACTTTAGCATGTGAAAATTCTAGGCTTTTGGAGGTACTCCGATGCACCCTTCTGACAGTTTTCCGATGCTCTACGAATACAAATTGGCACTGCGGCTTATAAATGTTAGGAGCCCTGCATCCGTAGCAAAAGATACTCCGATCAGCAAGGCAGTTTTCCCAAACATGTCATGACTCTTCGCAATTTCAATATTTCAGTTTGCCATGGGCACTGCGTATTGCGGCTATATCTAACTCAGTATATACAGGAAGATTCTTGTAATTCGTAAACTTGGCGGCGTGGAGCTACAGAACGGTTTTTAGCCATACCTTCAAAGCGACAACTGAGCTCCTACACTTAATTTTCGCTCATTTGGACCAACCTACGTAATTGACCAACAGAATAATTTATGCCGAGCTTCGGGCAGTAAATTATTTTTTAGAATTTCTATTAACTCCTCTTCTTCAATTCTTATCGCAATTTTATCAATTAGCGCACCGCAAAATTCTGACCATACCATGCCATCTACCTGCTTGTAGTATCGCCAGTACCAGTCGCGTGCTTTGCCTTTGAAAAGAACATGTAAATGCTTACAGAGGCCTATAAAGTTACTATCTAAATTCTCATCCGTTGGAGCTTTCACTCTATAAACAAATTCTTCCACTCCCAAACCTTCTGTGGACCCATCAAAGTGATGACTCCACGTTTGCGTGGTGTCTGCAATTTTTCCTTGACGAAATGATGAGAAACCACCTGGCGAGACAGGGATTGAATTGCGGCCAAGAAAAGGTTGTGACTCTCTTTGTCCGGCTTGAGATTGAACCTGTAGCGATGTCATAAGGCGACTAACTGTTTGTTCGATCATTTCGTGAATTGCTCAATAATCTACTCTAGCATTGTGGTGAGTGTTAACAGCGCGGGCTGGTCTCGCTCTTCTTGGATTAGTAGGTGCTCGTGCAGGGCCAGCTTCTGGGCTAGTACAATGGCTGGCATCTAAAGCTGATACGGGTCCATCACTTACATCTAGTAGAAGGCTTGGAGGAATTTCGACTCTTTTATCCTGATTAAGTGTTTTGAGTAACATTCGGGTAGTTGTTCTTACAGCTGCCGGTGGTGTAGCCGGAGCAGATTGCTTAGATCTTGGCGAGCTATTTCCGACAACCAATTTAATCAATGGTGAATCAAGCACTACACCACAGCTTGAGCACGATGTTCTAACCAACTTTCTAATCACTGTGTATGGAACACATGCTTACAAGGAGTGCAATAACAAGAACGACTGGCAGCAGTCTCATTGGCCGACTGTGAATGCTGCAGGCTACGTTGTAAAGGCATTATAATTCATAATTTTTTCCTGATTTGTGACAATAATTGGTAACATAACTAAGTAGAAGTCTTAACTTTATTTTCTTTTTTTTTCAATGCAAAATAAACACTTTATCAAGAGTAAATAATTTTGTTGGTCTATTATAACTATAATGGAAAGTGTTTTGCAGAAATTAATCTATTCAACATAATCAGAATTATTCGGCAAGGATACGCAATTACAGCATATGGCCAAGTTCCAAACAACAATCCTGACTATGTTTAAAGATTTCTTCCTACAAATTATTCAATCCAAAATTTATGACTTTTGACTACACCAACATTAAAATTATACTTCATCAAAACAATCTATCCCATTGGCAATCAGTACTGGTATATAATCAAAATACTCAGTATTCTGTGATTGTATGTGATAGTTTTCTAAAGTGTAAGCAAATCCAATTCAAGCTTAATCAAAATCATAAGAAAACAAACGAGCAATTGTGTGGCACACGATCGGATAACTGGTGTTAATTGTTATCTATTTGCATTTATGTTAATACTCAACAACATAGAACTATCGGTTTTTCGGCATCGTATTCTAGTTCCGAATATTTAGCATCGTAGTCCGACTACTATCTTGTAAAAGTCTACACAAATCTAATTTTAGGATCCCTACAGAATTTATACAAGGAGCTAATCTCAAAAAAATAAAAACAATCCAGGTCAAATGTTTGACTGGGCTAAAATAATTACACACAAAGTTGAATCTTTCGTTGTTGTGTTTAAAAGCATTGAGGTCCTTAATGGATTTTGACTATCGCATTTATTACCCTCCCTACTTAGATCTTCTGTATATATGTTAGTGAAGATCCCCTTAAACACTTTCTTCTACGTCGTTATGCTACCCTGTCACCAGGAAAAATAAAACAAGTAAGATGGCTCTAGTCGACACCACAGCCACACTTAGTAAAATAAAATAAAGAAAATATATAATAAAAGTAAATTCTCGCGCTCGCTTTTAATATTTGCAGTCACATTTTAGTATGCTGTAGCTGCGCATTTTCTCGGAAAATTTTTACAAAATAGGAAACTACAAGTATATTTTTCAAATGTTGGTTGCACTTGATCTGCGAAAGCTTTATGAGAGTGTGCATGCCAAATACCAACTTTCCCCATTTTGTTGCTCCAGAATATATCAAACCGCCGATGTCCCACCATTAAGTTACATTTCGACCAATAAGTGTGTTAAGTTTAAAATAAAATAAAATAAAAATTTAAATAAACACTAAAAAAAATCCGTTGACCCAAGCCAGATTCGAACCCGCGTCTGATTGCGCCCCAAGCAACATCTCTACCACCAATCCACAGTTGCATCTCAATAGTCTCTGTAAAATCTGAGATTAGACACACACGTACAACCAATCGCTTGACACATGGTGGAGGGAGCGTTACATTGGCCAAAGGGCATGACTTTGAACTGATATAACGGTCTCCCCGGGACTGTGAAAGAGTGAGAGGTTTTGATTGCACTGAAAGCTCAATTTACCAATAAGCATCTTTCAAGTCGAGCTTGGAAGTTATATTTGCCTTCGGCAGTCTCGAGAAAATTCCATCAATGCTGGGCAAAGGATAAGCATCCTTTTTAGTATTCTCATTTAACCTTTGGGCATCCAGGCATAAGCGAACTTTATTGGGCTTCAGCACGAGTCGCATTGGCGAACTCCAGGCACTCACAGACGACTCAATAACATCAAGTTGCAACATTCTATCAATCTCTGCGTATAGCAATTTTTCAACTGCTGGACTTACTGTGTAGAATCTTTGTTTTACTGATCTTGCGTCTCCTACATCGATATGATGCTGAATCAAGGATGTGTGACCTAGACCATTAACAGCAGTGGGAAACAGCGCCTTGACTACAGTCAACTATTGTATTTGCTGGTTTGTTAGCGGGTACACATTTGGATCTGCGTCATGTCCTACATTATTCTTTGACTCTATCTCTACAGAATTAATGATGTTTGGAGCAAGCTCAAAGGCTTGACGGGATTATATACAGTTTCATTAGTTTCGTAACCGATTTATATCGCATCTCAACTTCTAATACCCCAATGACCTGCTGACTATTCGCGTCTGCTGTTCTGGCATGTGAATTAATGGCTTTAAATTCGGGGCATGCTGTGAAATCTTTAGTCGCAAGCGTGGAGCCTATGTAGCTAATATACGCACCTGTATCCATCAAACCAAGCTCAGTGTATGCTAAGAAGGACACTTCGGCATAGCTGCGCATATCTTTAGGATCGCTAAAGACAGTTGAGATGATATGTGTGCGGTTTTGTTTGACATTGACATAGTATTTTTTTCAATCTAATCTAATAGTTCGATTAGATATTCGAGGGCTTGAATCATTAAATATTATATTCCTCACTTGTAAATAATAAGCAAGCCGTTCATGATACGGCAAAGATCTTTAACTTCCTTTGATTAATTTTACTGGATGCTGCTGTACTATCTGAGAAGAAACGATAACTGCTATATCGTCTGCAGCGACTACTTTAGCATGGGAAAATTCTAGGCTTTTGGAGGTACTCCGATGCACCCTTCTGACAGTTTTCCGATGCTCTACGAATACAAATTGGCACTGCGGCTTATAAATGTTAGGAGCCCTGCATCCGTAGCAAAAGATACTCCGATCAGCAAGGCAGTTTTCCCAAACATGTCATGACTCTTCGCAATTTCAATATTTCAGTTTGCCATGGGCACTGCGTATTGCGGCTATATCTAACTCAGTATATACAGGAAGATTCTTGTAATTTTCGCTCATTTGGACGAACCTACGTAATTGACCAACAGAATAATTTATGCCGAGTTTCGGGCAGTAAATTATTTTTTAGAATTTCTATTAACTCCTCTTCTTCAATTCTTATCGCAATTTTATCAATTAGCGCAGCGCAAAATTCTGACAATACCATGCCATCTACCTGCTTGTAGTATCGCCAGTACCAGTCGCGTGCTTTGCCTTTGAAAAGAACATGTAAATGCTTACAGAGGCCTATAAAGTTACTATCTAAATTCTCATCCGTTGGAGCTTTCACTCTATAAACAAATTCTTCCACTCCCAAACCTTCTGTTGACCCATCAAAGTGATGACTCCACTTTTGCGTGGTGTCTGCAATTTTTCCTTGACGAAATGATGACGAACCACCTGGCGAGACAGGGATTGAATTGCGGCCAAGAAAAGGTTGTGACTCTCTTTGTTCGGCTTGAGATTGAACCTGTAGCGATGTCATAAGGCGACTAACTGTTTGTTCGATCATTTCGTGAATTGCTCAATAATCTACTCTAGCATTGTGGTGAGTGTTAACAGCGCGGGCTGGTCTCGCTCTTCTTGGATTAGTAGGTGCTCGTGCAGGGCCAGCTTCTGGGCTAGTACAATGGCTGGCATCTAAAGCTGATACGGGTCCATCACTTACATCTAGTAGAAGGCTTGGAGGAATTTCGACTCTTTTATCCTGATTAAGTGTTTTGAGTAACATTCGGGTAGTTGTTCTTACAGCTGCCGGTGGTGTAGCCGGAGCAGATTGCTTAGATCTTGGCGAGCTATTTCCGACAACCAATTAAATCAATGGTGAATCAAGCACTACACCACAGCTTGAGCACGATGTTCTAACCAACTTTCTAATCACTGTGTATGGAACACATGCTTACAAGGAGTGCAATAACAAGAACGACTGGCAGCAGTCTCATTGGCCGACTGTGAATGCTGCAGGCTACGTTGTAAAGGCATTATAATTCATAATTTTTTCCTGATTTGTGACAATAATTGGTAACATAACTAAGTAGAAGTCTTAACTTTATTTTCTTTTTTTTTCAATGCAAAATAAACACTTTATCAAAAGTAAATAATTTTTTTGGTCTATTATAACTATAATGGAAAGTGTTTTGCAGAAATTAATCTATTCAACATAATCAGAATTTTCGGCAAGGATACGCAATTACAGCATATGGCCAAGTTCCAAACAATAATCCTGACTATGTTTAAAGATTTCTTTCTACAAATTATTCAATCCAAAATTATACTTCATCAAAACAATCTATCCCATTGGCAATCAGTACTGGTATATAATCAAAATACTCAGTATTCTGTGATTGTATGTGATAGTTTTCTAAAGTGTAAGCAAATCCAATTCAAGCTTAATCAAAATCATAAGAAAACAAACGAGCAATTGTGTGGCACACGATCGGATAACTGGTGTTAATTGTTATCTATTTGCATTTATGTTAATACTCAACAACATAGAACTATCGGTTTTTCGGCATCGTATTCTAGTTCCGAATATTTAGCATCGTAGTCCGACTACTATCTTGTAAAAGTCTACACAAATCTAATTTTAGGATCCCTACAGAATTTATACAAGGAGCTAATCTCAAAAAAATAAAAACAATCCAGGTCAAATGTTTGACTGGGCTAAAATAATTACACACAAAGTTGAATCTTTCGTTGTTGTGTTTAAAAGCATTGAGGTCCTTAATGGATTTTGACTATCGCATTTATTACCCTCCCTACTTAGATCTTCTGTATATATGTTAGTGAAGATCCCCTTAAACACTTTCTTCTACGTCGTTATGCTACCCTGTCACCAGGAAAAATAAAATAAGTAAGATGGCTCTAGTCGACACCACAGCCACACTTAGTAAAATAAAATAAAGAAAATATATAATAAAAGTAAATTCTCGCGCTCGCTTTTAATATTTGCAGTCACATTTTAGTATGCTGTAGCTGCGCATTTTCTCGGAAAATTTTTACAAAATAGGAAACTACAAGTATATCTTTCAAATGTTGGTTGCACTTGATCTGCGAAAGCTTTATGAGAGTGTGCTTGCCAAATACCAACTTTCCCCATTTTGTTGCTCCAGAATATATCAAACCGCCGATGTCCCACCATTAAGTTACATTTCGACCAATAAGTGTGTTAAGTTTAAAATAAAATAAAATAAAAATTTAAATAAACACTAAAAAAAATCCGTTGACCCAAGCCAGATTCGAACCCGCGTCTGATTGCGCCCCAAGCAACATCTCTACCACCAATCCACAGTTGCATCTCAATAGTCTCTGTAAAATCTGAGATTAGACACACACGTACAACCAATCGCTTGACACATGGTGGAGGGAGCGTTACATTGGCCAAAGGGCATGACTTTGAACTGATATAACGGTCTCCCCGGGACTGTGAAAGAGTGAGAGGTTTTGATTGCACTGAAAGCTCAATTTACCAATAAGCATCTTTCAAGTCGAGCTTGGAAGTTATATTTGCTTCAGCACGAGTCGCATTGGCGAACTCCAGGCACTCACAGACGGCTCAATAACATCAAGTTGCAACATTCTATCAATCTCTGCGTATAGCAATTTTTCAATTGCTGGACTTACTGGGTAGAATCTTTGTTTTACTGACCTTGCGTCTCCTACATCGATATGATGCTGAATCAAGGATGTGTGACCTAGACCATTAACAGCAGTGGGAAACAGCGCCTTGACTACAGTCAACTATTGTATTTGCTGGTTTGTTAGCGGGTACACATTTGGATCTGCGTCATGTCCTACATTATTCTTTGACTCTATCTCTACAGAATTAATGATGTTTGGAGCAAGCTCAAAGGCTTGACGGGATTATATACAGTTTCATTAGTTTCGTAACCGATTTATATCGCATCTCAACTTCTAATACCCCAATGACCTGCTGACTATTCGCGTCTGCTGTTCTGGCATGTGAATTAATGGCTTTAAATTCGGGGCATGCTGTGAAATCTTTAGTCGCAAGCGTGGAGCCTATGTAGCTAATATACGCACCTGTATCCATCAAACCAAGCTCAGTGTATGCTAAGAAGGACACTTCGGCATAGCTGCGCATATCTTTAGGATCGCTAAAGACAGTTGAGATGATATGTGTGCGGTTTTGTTTGACATTGACATAGTATTTTTTCAATCTAATCTAATAGTTCGATTAGATATTCGAGGGCTTGAATCATTAAATATTATATTCCTCACTTGTAAATAATAAGCAAGCCGTTCATGATACGGCAAAGATCTTTAACTTCCTTTGATTAATTTTACTGGATGCTGCTGTACTATCTGAGAAGAAACGATAACTGCTATATCGTCTGCAGCGACTACTTTAGCATGGGAAAATTCTAGGCTTTTGGAGGTACTCCGATGCACCCTTCTGACAGTTTTCCGATGCTCTACGAATACAAATTGGCACTGCGGCTTATAAATGTTAGGAGCCCTGCATCCGTAGCAAAAGATACTCCGATCAGCAAGGCAGTTTTCCCAAACATGTCATGACTCTTCGCAATTTCAATATTTCAGTTTGCCATGGGCACTGCGTATTGCGGCTATATCTAACTCAGTATATACAGGAAGATTCTTGTAATTCGTAAACTTGGCGGCGTGGAGCTACAGAACGGTTTTTAGCCATACCTTCAAAGCGACAACTGAGCTCCTACACTTAATTTTCGCTCATTTGGACCAACCTACGTAATTGACCAACAGAACAATTTATGCCGAGTTTCGGGCAGTAAATTATTTTTTAGAATTTCTATTAACTCTTCTTCAATTCTTATCGCAATTTTATCAATTAGCGCAGCGCAAAATTCTGACAATACCATGCCATCTACCTGCTTGTAGTATCGCCAGTACCAGTCGCGTGCTTTGCCTTTGAAAAGAACATGTAAATGCTTACAGAGGCCTATAAAGTTACTATCTAAATTCTCATCCGTTGGAGCTTTCACTCTATAAACAAATTCTTCCACTCCCAAACCTTCTGTTGACCCATCAAAGTGATGACTCCACTTTTGCGTGGTGTCTGCAATTTTTCCTTGACGAAATGATGACGAACCACCTGGCGAGACAGGGATTGAATTGCGGCCAAGAAAAGGTTGTGACTCTCTTTGTTCGGCTTGAGATTGAACCTGTAGCGATGTCATAAGGCGACTAACTGTTTGTTCGATCATTTCGTGAATTGCTCAATAATCTACTCTAGCATTGTGGTGAGTGTTAACAGCGCGGGCTGGTCTCGCTCTTCTTGGATTAGTAGGTGCTCGTGCAGGGCCAGCTTCTGGGCTAGTACAATGGCTGGCATCTAAAGCTGATACGGGTCCATCACTTACATCTAGTAGAAGGCTTGGAGGAATTTCGACTCTTTTATCCTGATTAAGTGTTTTGAGTAACATTCGGGTAGTTGTTCTTACAGCTGCCGGTGGTGTAGCCGGAGCAGATTGCTTAGATCTTGGCGAGCTATTTCCGACAACCAATTAAATCAATGGTGAATCAAGCACTACACCACAGCTTGAGCACGATGTTCTAACCAACTTTCTAATCACTGTGTATGGAACACATGCTTACAAGGAGTGCAATAACAAGAACGACTGGCAGCAGTCTCATTGGCCGACTGTGAATGCTGCAGGCTACGTTGTAAAGGCATTATAATTCATAATTTTTTCCTGATTTGTGACAATAATTGGTAACATAACTAAGTAGAAGTCTTAATTTAATTTCCTTTTTTTTTTCAATGCAAAATAAACACTTTATCAATAGTAAATAATTTTTTTGGTCTATTATAACTATAATGGAAAGTGTTTTGCAGAAATTAATCTATTCAACATAATCAGAATTTTCGGCAAGGATACGCAATTACAGCATATGGCCAAGTTCCAAACAATAATCCTGACTATGTTTAAAGATTTCTTTCTACAAATTATTCAATCCAAAATTATACTTCATCAAAACAATCTATCCCATTGGCAATCAGTACTGGTATATAATCAAAATACTCAGTATTCTGTGATTGTATGTGATAGTTTTCTAAAGTGTAAGCAAATCCAATTCAAGCTTAATCAAAATCATAAGAAAACAAACGAGCAATTGTGTGGCACACGATCGGATAACTGGTGTTAATTGTTATCTATTTGCATTTATGTTAATACTCAACAACATAGAACTATCGGTTTTTCGGCATCGTATTCTAGTTCCGAATATTTAGCATCGTAGTCCGACTACTATCTTGTAAAAGTCTACACAAATCTAATTTTAGGATCCCTACAGAATTTATACAAGGAGCTAATCTCAAAAAAATAAAAACAATCCAGGTCAAATGTTTGACTGGGCTAAAATAATTACACACAAAGTTGAATCTTTCGTTGTTGTGTTTATAAGCATTGAGGTCCTTAATGGATTTTGATTATCGCAGTTTTTTACCCTCCCTACTTAGATCTTCTGTATATATGTTAGTGAAGATCCCCTTAAACACTTTCTTCTACGTCGTTATGCTACCCTGTCACCAGGAAAAATAAAATAAGTAAGATGGCTCTAGTCGACACCACAGCCACACTTAGTAAAATAAAATAAAGAAAATATATAATAAAAGTAAATTCTCGCGCTCGCTTTTAATATTTGCAGTCACATTTTAGTATGCTGTAGCTGCGCATTTTCTCGGAAAATTTTTACAAAATAGGAAACTACAAGTATATCTTTCAAATGTTGGTTGCACTTGATCTGCAAAAGCTTTATGAGAGTGTGCTTGCCAAATACCAACTTTCCCCATTTTGTTGCTCCAGAATATATCAAACCGCCGATGTCCCACCATTAAGTTACATTTCGACCAATAAGTGTGTTAAGTTTAAAATAAAATAAAATAAAAATTTAAATAAACACTAAAAAAAATCCGTTGACCCAAGCCAGATTCGAACCCGCGTCTGATTGCGCCCCAAGCAACATCTCTACCACCAATCCACAGTTGCATCTCAATAGTCTCTGTAAAATCTGAGATTAGACACACACGTACAACCAATCGCTTGACACATGGTGGAGGGAGCGTTACATTGGCCAAAGGGCATGACTTTGAACTGATATAACGGTCTCCCCGGGACTGTGAAAGAGTGAGAGGTTTTGATTGCACTGAAAGCTCAATTTACCAATAAGCATCTTTCAAGTCGAGATTGGAAGTTATATTTGCTTCAGCACGAGTCGCATTGGCGAACTCCAGGCACTCACAGACGGCTCAATAACATCAAGTTGCAACATTCTATCAATCTCTGCGTATAGCAATTTTTCAATTGCTGGACTTACTGGGTAGAATCTTTGTTTTACTGATCTTGCGTCTCCTACATCGATATGATGCTGAATCAAGGATGTGTGACCTAGACCATTAACAGCAGTGGGAAACAGCGCCTTGACTACAGTCAACTATTGTATTTGCTGGTTTGTTAGCGGGTACACATTTGGATCTGCGTCATGTCCTACATTATTCTTTGACTCTATCTCTACAGAATTAATGATGTTTGGAGCAAGCTCAAAGGCTTGACGGGATTATATACAGTTTCATTAGTTTCGTAACCGATTTATATCGCATCTCAACTTCTAATACCCCAATGACCTGCTGACTATTCGCGTCTGCTGTTCTGGCATGTGAATTAATGGCTTTAAATTCGGGGCATGCTGTGAAATCTTTAGTCGCAAGCGTGGAGCCTATGTAGCTAATATACGCACCTGTATCCATCAAACCAAGCTCAGTGTATGCTAAGAAGGACACTTCGGCATAGCTGCGCATATCTTTAGGATCGCTAAAGACAGTTGAGATGATATGTGTGCGGTTTTGTTTGACATTGACATAGTATTTTTTCAATCTAATCTAATAGTTCGATTAGATATTCGAGGGCTTGAATCATTAAATATTATATTCCTCACTTGTAAATAATAAGCAAGCCGTTCATGATACGGCAAAGATCTTTAACTTCCTTTGATTAATTTTACTGGATGCTGCTGTACTATCTGAGAAGAAACGATAACTGCTATATCGTCTGCAGCGACTACTTTAGCATGGGAAAATTCTAGGCTTTTGGAGGTACTCCGATGCACCCTTCTGACAGTTTTCCGATGCTCTACGAATACAAATTGGCACTGCGGCTTATAAATGTTAGGAGCCCTGCATCCGTAGCAAAAGATACTCCGATCAGCAAGGCAGTTTTCCCAAACATGTCATGACTCTTCGCAATTTCAATATTTCAGTTTGCCATGGGCACTGCGTATTGCGGCTATATCTAACTCAGTATATACAGGAAGATTCTTGTAATTCGTAAACTTGGCGGCGTGGAGCTACAGAACGGTTTTTAGCCATACCTTCAAAGCGACAACTGAGCTCCTACACTTAATTTTCGCTCATTTGGACCAACCTACGTAATTGACCAACAGAATAATTTATGCCGAGTTTCGGGCAGTAAATTATTTTTTAGAATTTCTATTAACTCCTCTTCTTCAATTCTTATCGCAATTTTATCAATTAGCGCAGCGCAAAATTCTGACAATACCATGCCATCTACCTGCTTGTAGTATCGCCAGTACCAGTCGCGTGCTTTGCCTTTGAAAAGAACATGTAAATGCTTATAGAGACCTATAAAGTTACTATCTAAATTCTCATCCGTTGGAGCTTTCACTCTATAAACAAATTCTTCCACTCCCAAACCTTCTGTTGACCCATCAAAGTGATGACTCCACTTTTGCGTGGTGTCTGCAATTTTTCCTTGACGAAATGATGACGAACCACCTGGCGAGACAGGGATTGAATTGCGGCCAAGAAATGGTTGTGACTCTCTTTGTTCGGCTGTCATAAGGCGACTAACTGTTTGTTCGATCATTTCGTGAATTGCTCAATAATCTACTCTAGCATTGTGGTGAGTGTTAACAGCGCGGGCTGGTCTCGCTCTTCTTGGATTAGTAGGTGCTCGTGCAGGGCCAGCTTCTGGGCTAGTACAATGGCTGGCATCTAAAGCTGATACGGGTCCATCACTTACATCTAGTAGAAGGCTTGGAGGAATTTCGACTCTTTTATCCTGATTAAGTGTTTTGAGTAACATTCGGGTAGTTGTTCTTACAGCTGCCGGTGGTGTAGCCGGAGCAGATTGCTTAGATCTTGGCGAGCTATTTCCGACAACCAATTTAATCAATGGTGAATCAAGCACTACACCACAGCTTGAGCACGATGTTCTAACCAACTTTCTAATCACTGTGTATGGAACACATGCTTACAAGGAGTGCAATAACAAGAACGACTGGCAGCAGTCTCATTGGCCGACTGTGAATGCTGCAGGCTACGTTGTAAAGGCATTATAATTCATAATTTTTTCCTGATTTGTGACAATAATTGGTAACATAACTAAGTAGAAGTCTTAACTTTATTTTCTTTTTTTTTCAATGCAAAATAAACACTTTATCAAAAGTAAATAATTTTGTTGGTCTATTATAACTATAATGGAAAGTGTTTTGCAGAAATTAATCTATTCAACATAATCAGAATTTTCGGCAAGGATACAGCATATGGCCAAGTTCCAAACAACAATCCTGACTATGTTTAAAGATTTCTTCCTACAAATTATTCAATCAAAATTATACTTCATCAAAACAATCTATCCCATTGGCAATCAGTACTGGTATATAATCAAAATACTCAGTATTCTGTGATTGTATGTGATAGTTTTCTAAAGTGTAAGCAAATCCAATTCAAGCTTAATCAAAATCATAAGAAAACAAACGAGCAATTGTGTGGCACACGATCGGATAACTGGTGTTAATTGTTATCTATTTGCATTTATGTTAATACTCAATAACATAGAACTATCGGTTTTTCGGCATCGTATTCTAGTTCCGAATATTTGGCATCGTAGTCCGACTACTATCTTGTAAAAGTCAAAACAAATCTAATTTTAGGATCCCTACAGAATTTATACAAGGAGCTAATCTCAAAAAAATAAAAACAATCCAGGTCAAATGTTTGACTGGGCTAAAATAATTACACACAAGGTTGAATCTTTCGTTGTTGTGTTTATAAGCATTGAGGTCCTTAATGGATTTTGATTATCGCAGTTTTTTACCCTCCCTACTTAGATCTTCTGTATATATGTTAGTGAAGATCCCCTTAAACACTTTCTTCTACGTCGTTATGCTACCCTGTCACCAGGAAAAATAAAACAAGTAAGATGGCTCTAGTCGACACCACAGCCACACTTAGTAAAATAAAATAAAGAAAATATATAATAAAAGTAAATTCTCGCGCTCGCTTTTAATATTTTCAGTCACATTTTAGTATGCTGTAGCTGCGCATTTTCTCGGAAAATTTTTACAAAATAGGAAACTACAAGTATATCTTTCAAATGTTGGTTGCACTTGATCTGCGAAAGCTTTATGAGAGTGTGTATGCCAAATACCAACTTTCCCCATTTTGTTGCTCCAGAATATATCAAACCGCCGATGTCCCACCATTAAGTTACATTTCGACCAATAAGTGTGTTAAGTTTAAAATAAAATAAAATAAAAATTTAAATAAACACTAAAAAAAATCCGTTGACCCAAGCCAGATTCGAACCCGCGTCTGATTGCGCCCCAAGCAACATCTCTACCACCAATCCACAGATGCATCTCAATTGTCTCTGTAAAATCTGAGATTAGACACACACGTACAACCAATCGCTTGACACATGGTGGAGGGAGCGTTACATTGGCCAAAGGGCATGACTTTGAACTGATATAACGGTCTCCCCGGGACTGTGAAAGAGTGAGAGGTTTTGATTGCACTGAAAGCTCAATTTACCAATAAGCATCTTTCAAGTCGAGCTTGGAAGTTATATTTGCTTCAGCACGAGTCGCATTGGCGAACTCCAGGCACTCACAGACGGCTCAATAACATCAAGTTGCAACATTCTATCAATCTCTACGTATAGCAATTTTTCAACTGCTGGACTTACTGGGTAGAATCTTTGTTTTACTGATCTTGTGTCTCCTACATCGATATGATGCTGAATCAAGGATGTGTGATCTAGACCATTAACAGCAGTGGGAAATAGCTCCTTGACTACAGTCAACTATTGTATTTGCTGGTTTGTTAGCGGGTACACATTTGGATCTGCGTCATGTCCTACATTATTCTTTGACTCTATCTCTACAGAATTAATGATGTTTGGAGCAAGCTCAAAGGCTTGACGGGATTATATACAGTTTCATTAGTTTCGTAACCGATTTATATCGCATCTCAACTTCTAATACCCCAATGACCTGCTGACTATTCGCGTCTGCTGTTCTGGCATGTGAATTAATGGCTTTAAATTCGGGGCATGCTGTGAAATCTTTAGTCGCAAGCGTGGAACCTATGTAGCTAATATACGCACCTGTATCCATCAAACCAAGCTCAGTGTATGCTAAGAAGGACACTTCGGCATAGCTGCGCATATCTTTAGGATCGCTAAAGACAGTTGAGATGATATGTGTGCGGTTTTGTTTGACATTGACATAGTATTTTTTCAATCTAATCTAATAGTTCGATTAGATATTCGAGGGCTTGAATCATTAAATATTATATTCCTCACTTGTAAATAATAAGCAAGCCGTTCATGATACGGCAAAGATCTTTAACTTCCTTTGATTAATTTTACTGGATGCTGCTGTACTATCTGAGAAGAAACGATAACTGCTATATCGTCTGCAGCGACTACTTTAGCATGGGAAAATTCTAGGCTTTTGGAGGTACTCCGATGCACCCTTCTGACAGTTTTCCGATGCTCTACGAATACAAATTGGCACTGCGGCTTATAAATGTTAGGAGCCCTGCATCCGTAGCAAAATATACTCCGATCAGCAAGGCAGTTTTCCCAAACATGTCATGACTCTTCGCAATTTCAATATTTCAGTTTGCCATGGGCACTGCGTATTGCGGCTATATCTAACTCAGTATATACAGGAAGATTCTTGTAATTCGTAAACTTGGCGGCGTGGAGCTACAGAACGGTTTTTAGCCATACCTTCAAAGCGACAACTGAGCTCCTACACTTAATTTTCGCTCATTTGGACCAACCTACGTAATTGACCAACAGAATAATTTATGCCGAGTTTCGGGCAGTAAATTATTTTTTAGAATTTCTATTAACTCCTCTTCTTCAATTCTTATCGCAATTTTATCAATTAGCGCAGTGCAAAATTCTGACAATACCATGCCATCTACCTGCTTGTAGTATCGCCAGTACCAGTCGCGTGCTTTGCCTTTGAAAAGAACATGTAAATGCTTACAGAGGCCTATAAAGTTACTATCTAAATTCTCATCCGTTGGAGCTTTCACTCTATAAACAAATTCTTCCACTCCCAAACCTTCTGTTGACCCATCAAAGTGATGACTCCACTTTTGCGTGGTGTCTGCAATTTTTCCTTGACGAAATGATGAAGAACCACCTGGCGAGACAGGGATTGAATTGCAGCCAAGAAAAGGTTGTGACTCTCTTTGTCAGGCTTGAGATTGAACCTGTAGCGATGTCATAAGGCGACTAACTGTTTGTTCGATCATTTCGAGAATTGCTCAATAATCTACTCTAGCATTGTGGTGAGTGTTAACAGCGCGGGCTGGTCTCGCTCTTCTTGGATTAGTAGGTGCTCGTGCAGGGCCAGCTTCTGGGCTAGTACAATGGCTGGCATCTAAAGCTGATACGGGTCCATCACTTACATCTAGTAGACGGCTTGGAGGAATTTCGACTCTTTTATCCTGATTAAGTGTTTTGAGTAACATTCGGGTAGTTGTTCTTACAGCTGCCGGTGGTGTAGCCGGAGCAGATTGCTTAGATCTTGGCGAGCTATTTCCGACAACCAATTTAATCAATGGTGAATCAAGCACTACACCACAGCTTGAGCACGATGTTCTAACCAACTTTCTAATCACTGTGTATGGAACACATGCTTACAAGGAGTGCAATAACAAGAACGACTGGCAGCAGTCTCATTGGCCGACTGTGAATGCTGCAGGCTACGTTGTAAAGGCATTATAATTCATAATTTTTTCCTGATTTGTGACAATAATTGGTAACATAACTAAGTAGAAGTCTTAACTTTATTTTCTTTTTTTTTCAATGCAAAATAAACACTTTATCAAAAGTAAATAATTTTGTTGGTCTATTATAACTATAATGGAAAGTGTTTTGCAGAAATTAATCTATTCAACATAATCAGAATTATTCGGCAAGGATACGCAATTACAGCATATGGCCAAGTTCAAACAACAATCCTGACTATGTTTAAAGATTTCTTCCTACAAATTATTCAATCCAAAATTTATGACTTTTGACTACACCAACATTAAAATTATACTTCATCAAAACAATCTATCCCATTGGCAATCAGTACTGGTATATAATCAAAATACTCAGTATTCTGTGATTGTATGTGATAGTTTTCTAAAGTGTAAGCAAATCCAATTCAAGCCTAATCAAAATCATAAGAAAACAAACGAGCAATTGTGTGGCACACGATCGGATAACTGGTGTTAATTGTTATCTATTTGCATTTATGTTAATACTCAACAACATAGAACTATCGGTTTTTCGGCATCGTATTCTAGTTCCGAATATTTAGCATCGTAGTCCGACTACTATCTTGTAAAAGTCTACACAAATCTAATTTTAGGATCCCTACAGAATTTATACAAGGAGCTAATCTCAAAAAAATAAAAACAATCCAGGTCAAATGTTTGACTGGGCTAAAATAATTACACACAAAGTTGAATCTTTCGTTGTTGTGTTTATAAGCATTGAGGTCCTTAATGGATTTTGACTATCGCATTAATTACCCTCCCTACTTAGATCTTCTGTATATATGTTAGTGAAGATCCCCTTAAACACTTTCTTCTACGTCGTTATGCTACCCTGTTACCAGGAAAAATAAAACAAGTAAGATGGCTCTAGTCGACACCACAGCCACACTTAGTAAAATAAAATAAAGAAAATATATAATAAAAGTAAATTCTCGCGCTCGCTTTTAATATTTGCAGTCACATTTTAGTATGCTGTAGCTGCGCATTTTCTCGGAAAATTTTTACAAAATAGGAAACTACAAGTATATCTTTCAAATGCTGGTTGCAATTGATCTGCGAAAGCTTGGTGAGAGTGTGCATGCCAAATACCAATTTTTCCCCATTTTGTTGCTCCAGAATATATCAAATCGCCGATCTCCCCCCATTAAGTTACACTTGGACTAAGTGTGTTAAGTTTAAAATAAAATAAAATAATAATTCAAATGGATGAAATTTGTTGTAATGCATTCTCATTATACTATAGAACATTTATATAATAGCTAAAACCAAATTTGGTGGCGCTGGCTCTTAAAGTTTCTGCTTGCGCTATGGTGTGTACATATATTTATATGCTCTTATTAAACACTGAAAGTTTCATAGCGATCATACTCTTAGTTTAGAAGTTATTCAATAATTCATTTTCCATAGTGGGGCCAAGCGCAGGCGAAGTGTAAAGTGTGCAGCTTGCTGCTGTTTGTGTGTGTGTGTATGTGTGACTTTGTGAATTTGTGTATAAATTTAAATGTATATAACGACAGCTCGCCGCTGGATTCAGGGTATCTCCTAATCGGGAACTAGAGCCATTTTACTCTTTATTTATATATGATGTCGACTGTAATTTTAGTTTATCTCTGAGCATCTGGTCTTATTTTATTTTCGAGGTTTGTTTTTATTTATAATTTGTATTTCATTTTGTAACGCTAAAAATACACAATTAAAATCATTTTATCTAAAGAAAGCGCAAAGAAAATCATGCAAAGAACCAAAAGCTTTAAAAGTTTTAAGTTAAATCCTAATTACATTGTTGAAAGAGCAGGAAATGTTCCAAATACTGGATAAAAATTTAAATAAACACTAAAAAAAATCCGTTGACCCAAGCCAGATTCGAACCCGCGTCTGATTGCGCCCCAAGCAACATCTCTA
This sequence comes from Drosophila colorata, assembly GCA_035041545.1. NCBI lineage: Eukaryota > Metazoa > Arthropoda > Insecta > Diptera > Drosophilidae > Drosophila > Drosophila colorata. Next base: position 952,602 of record JAWNLD010000680.1, on the reverse strand, counting down.
CCACCAATCCACAGTTGCATCTCAATAGTCTCTGTAAAATCTGAGATTAGACACACACGTACAACCAATCGCTTGACACATGGTGGAGGGAGCGTTACATTGGCCAAAGGGCATGACTTTGAACTGATATAACGGTCTCCCCGGGACTGTGAAAGAGTGAGAGGTTTTGATTGCACTGAAAGCTCAATTTACCAATAAGCATCTTTCAAGTCGAGCTTGGAAGTTATATTTGCTTCAGCACGAGTCGCATTGGCGAACTCCAGGCACTCACAGACGGCTCAATAACATCAAGTTGCAACATTCTATCAATCTCTGCGTATAGCAATTTTTCAACTGCTGGACTTACTGGGTAGAATCTTTGTTTTACTGATCTTGCGTCTCCTACATCGATATGATGCTGAATCAAGGATGTGTGATCTAGACCATTAACAGCAGTGGGAAATAGCTCCTTGACTACAGTCAACTATTGTATTTGCTGGTTTGTTAGCGGGTACACATTTGGATCTGCGTCATGTCCTACATTATTCTTTGACTCTATCTCTACAGAATTAATGATGTTTGGAGCAAGCTCAAAGGCTTGACGGAATTATATACAGTTTCATTAGTTTCGTAACCGATTTATATCGCATCTCAACTTCTAATACCCCAATGACCTGCTGACTATTCGCGTCTGCTGTTCTGGCATGTGAATTAATGGCTTTAAATTCGGGGCATGCTGTGAAATCTTTAGTCGCAAGCGTGGAGCCTATGTAGCTAATATACGCACCTGTATCCATCAAACCAAGCTCAGTGTATGCTAAGAAGGACACTTCGGCATAGCTGCGCATATCTTTAGGATCGCTAAAGACAGTTGAGATGATATGTGTGCGGTTTTGTTTGACATTGACATAGTATTTTTTCAATCTAATCTAATAGTTCGATTAGATATTCGAGGGCTTGAATCATTAAATATTATATTCGTCACTTGTAAATAATAAGCAAGCCGTTCATGATACGGCAAAGATCTTTAACTTCCTTTGATTAATTTTACTGGATGCTGCTGTACTATCTGAGAAGAAACGATAACTGCTATATCGTCTGCAGCGACTACTTTAGCATGGGAAAATTCTAGGCTTTTGGAGGTACTCCGATGCACCCTTCTGACAGTTTTCCGATGCTCTACGAATACAAATTGGCACTGCGGCTTATAAATGTTAGGAGCCCTGCATCCGTAGCAAAAGATACTCCGATCAGCAAGGCAGTTTTCCCAAACATGTCATGACTCTTCGCAATTTCAATATTTCAGTTTGCCATGGGCACTGCGTATTGCGGCTATATCTAACTCAGTATATACAGGAAGATTCTTGTAATTCGTAAACTTGGCGGCGTGGAGCTACAGAACGGTTTTTAGCCATACCTTCAAAGCGACAACTGAGCTCCTACACTTAATTTTCGCTCATTTGGACCAACCTACGTAATTGACCAACAGAATAATTTATGCCGAGTTTCGGGCAGTAAATTATTTTTTAGAATTTCTATTAACTCCTCTTCTTCAATTCTTATCGCAATTTTATCAATTAGCGCAGCGCAAAATTCTGACAATACCATGCCATCTACCTGCTTGTAGTATCGCCAGTACCAGTCGCGTGCTTTGCCTTTGAAAAGAACATGTAAATGCTTATAGAGACCTATAAAGTTACTATCTAAATTCTCATCCGTTGGAGCTTTCACTCTATAAACAAATTCTTCCACTCCCAAACCTTCTGTTGACCCATCAAAGTGATGACTCCACTTTTGCGTGGTGTCTGCAATTTTTCCTTGACGAAATGATGACGAACCACCTGGCGAGACAGGGATTGAATTGCGGCCAAGAAATGGTTGTGACTCTCTTTGTTCGGCTGTCATAAGGCGACTAACTGTTTGTTCGATCATTTCGTGAATTGCTCAATAATCTACTCTAGCATTGTGGTGAGTGTTAACAGCGCGGGCTGGTCTCGCTCTTCTTGGATTAGTAGGTGCTCGTGCAGGGCCAGCTTCTGGGCTAGTACAATGGCTGGCATCTAAAGCTGATACGGGTCCATCACTTACATCTAGTAGACGGCTTGGAGGAATTTCGACTCTTTTATCCTGATTAAGTGTTTTGAGTAACATTCGGGTAGTTGTTCTTACAGCTGCCGGTGGTGTAGCCGGAGCAGATTGCTTAGATCTTGGCGAGCTATTTCCGACAACTAATTTAATCAATGGTGAATCAAGCACTACACCACAGCTTGAGCACGATGTTCTAACCAACTTTCTAATCACTGTTTATGGAACACATGCTTACAAGGAGTGCAATAACAAGAACGACTGGCAGCAGTCTCATTGGCCGACTGTGAATGCTGCAGGCTACGTTGTAAAGGCATTATAATTCATAATTTTTTCCTGATTTGTGACAATAATTGGTAACATAACTAAGTAGAAGTCTTAACTTTATTTTCTTTTTTTTTCAATGCAAAATAAACACTTTATCAAAAGTAAATAATTTTGTTGGTCTATTATAACTATAATGGAAAGTGTTTTGCAGAAATTTATCTATTCAACATAATCAGAATTATTCGGCAAGGATACGCAATTACAGCATATGGCCAAGTTCAAACAACAATCCTGACTATGTTTAAAGATTTCTTCCTACAAATTATTCAATCCAAAATTTATGACTTTTGACTACACCAACATTAAAATTATACTTCATCAAAACAATCTATCCCATTGGCAATCAGTACTGGTATATAATCAAAATACTCAGTATTCTGTGATTGTATGTGATAGTTTTCTAAAGTGTAAGCAAATCCAATTCAAGCTTAATCAAAATCATAAGAAAACAAACGAGCAATTGTGTGGCACACGATCGGATAACTGGTGTTAATTGTTATCTATTTGCATTTATGTTAATACTCAACAACATAGAACTATCGGTTTTTCGGCATCGTATTCTAGTTCCGAATATTTAGCATCGTAGTCCGACTACTATCTTGTAAAAGTCTACACAAATCTAATTTTAGGATCCCTACAGAATTTATACAAGGAGCTAATCTCAAAAAAATAAAAACAATCCAGGTCAAATGTTTGACTGGGCTAAAATAATTACACACAAAGTTGAATCTTTCGTTGTTGTGTTTATAAGCATTGAGGTCCTTAATGGATTTTGACTATCGCATTTATTACCCTCCCTACTTAGATCTTCTGTATATATGTTAGTGAAGATCCCCTTAAACACTTTCTTCTACGTCGTTATGCTACCCTGTCACCAGGAAAAATAAAACAAGTAAGATGGCTCTAGTCGACACCACAGCCACACTTAGTAAAATAAAATAAAGAAAATATATAATAAAAGTAAATTCTCGCGCTCGCTTTTAATATTTGCAGTCACATTTTAGTATGCTGTAGCTGCGCATTTTCTCGGAAAATTTTTACAAAATAGGAAACTACAAGTATATCTTTCAAATGCTGGTTGCAATTGATCTGCGAAAGCTTGGTGAGAGTGTGCATGCCAAATACCAATTTTTCCCCATTTTGTTGCTCCAGAATATATCAAATCGCCGATCTCCCCCCATTAAGTTACACTTGGACTAAGTGTGTTAAGTTTAAAATAAAATAAAATAATAATTCAAATGGATGAAATTTGTTGTAATGCATTCTCATTATACTATAGAACATTTATATAATAGCTAAAACCAAATTTGGTGGCGCTGGCTCTTAAAGTTTCTGCTTGCGCTATGGTGTGTACATATATTTATATGCTCTTATTAAACACTGAAAGTTTCATAGCGATCATACTCTTAGTTTAGAAGTTATTCAATAATTTATTTTCCATAGTGGGGCCAAGCGCAGGCGAAGTGTAAAGTGTGCAGCTTGCTGCTGTTTGTGTGTGTGTGTATGTGTGACTTTGTGAATTTGTGTATAAATTTAAATGTATATAACGACAGCTCGCCGCTGGATTCAGGGTATCTCCTAATCGGGAACTAGAGCCATTTTACTCTTTATTTATATATGATGTCGACTGTAATTTTAGTTTATCTCTGAGCATCTGGTCTTATTTTATTTTCGAGGTTTGTTTTTATTTATAATTTGTATTTCATTTTGTAACGCTAAAAATACACAATTAAAATCATTTTATCTAAAGAAAGCGCAAAGAAAATCATGCAAAGAACCAAAAGCTTTAAAAGTTTTAAGTTAAATCCTAATTACATTGTTGAAAGAGCAGGAAATGTTCCAAATACTGGAAAAAAAAGATTTTATTAAATGCGGAAACATAGTTACAAAAAAATGTACTTTTATATAACTTTAATATAAAGGGCAAAGTTTTCGGCTTTTATATAATCGGAAAATCAAAAACACAAAGCCAAAATGCTGTAAACAAAAAATCATAGTAATATGGTTATAATAATTATTGACGGTATCGATTCTTATTTTGTATGTTTAGATAGAAATTTTTACTTAATACCTAATTTAAAAAACATTGAAACTGAAAATGGGTAATAAGGCTATAATGGTTTTGTGCAAATGTATGTAACAGGCAAAAGGAAGCATCTCCGACCCCATAAAGTATACATATTCTTGATCTACACGACGAGCTGAGTCGATTTAGCCCTGTCCGTCTGTCCGTCCGTCCGTCTGTCTGTCCGTCCGTCCGTCCGTCCGTACGTCCGTATGTGATCCATGTTTTTTCTCAATCACCTAGTGCCAATCGTAAGTAAAATGCTTAGACCATCATATTTTCTTATGTTGCAGCGCCAAGTCTGCTTCAGTATTATCACGAAGATGTCTTAATTCACCAATGCAACGGCTCTTGAAGTTTGGGCGGCCAAAACGCAAGCTGACCCAAGCTCTTAAATGGCTGGCTTGCTGTTGGCCGGTCAATTAATTAAAGTCTTGTACACATTCTTGCCAGTACCGCCCGACTTGCTGAGAACCTCAGCTGACTCGTTCAAATTATGGATTACTTAGTGATGGGCCAATTATCTTTAACCTTGGCCTATGAAGACTGTTGTTTCAGCTCATTTTCTATCCATTCCCACTTGTTTCGGTGGATTCGGTCTTCCTTAATACCGCAATTAAGGACCCTAACCCTTCTGGAAATTAATGGCTTAATTGTATGGATGAATACCAGCAACTCATAAGAAAGGTAAATCTCGCTCCATTGCGAGAGAGACTACTCGAGCCTTCCTGTCTAACTATATACTATAGCTTGGATTTGTCCAACCTGTGAGTGGGACATTGAGATTGCACGCTGCTGGTGATACAGTGTATGGAACTCTTTTCTCTCCAGTCGGCCTTGCAGACGAGATCGTAGACAGTTCCTTGATTAGTAGTATAGCTGCTCCGATTACAAGTCGTATTTGTGGGTTGAGAGAACTTTATTAGCAATAATAAAGGGCTCCCATCCTTGGCTTGGTTAATGGTCATATGCAGCATCTCATCCATTCATCCAGCCATGAAAACTGGTACCATCATCTGAATGTGCACTATGTTTCGTGCACCCAAAAGTCTAAAAATGTGTATGTTGCATCTACTTCAGTAGGAAAATGAGTTATGAGTTATTATCGTGGCGCGCAAACGTATTGGTCTGGATTGTTCTAAGAACAAACATGGCTCCAGTAGTTATATAGACATGCATGTAAAATATCGACAATGCGAATTCAAATGTGTATGTTTAAATGGCAGAGTGCTGGAGTCCACAGTTTGTGGTGGAAAAAGGTGATTTGAAAGCCATCTTAAGACGTATTGCGGCTGTAGACTACCGCTCCATAAGCTTGTACCGGCTCATCGGCAAATCGATGTAATTGGAATTGCTGAATCACACATGCAAAATATATCGGGATGTAGCATTTTTACAGCTGTGTCTGCCATCGTACATATATGGCATCGAAGAGTTGATCTCCCCTTTATACGACAACGTTCCAGTTCTCCTGTCTCTGGAACAGCAATTCTTGTTTCGTGGACAAGCAGTGTGTATTGCCAGACTTCGCTGACGAAGAGTTTTTACTGATGAACACAAAGTAACCATCGTATATTTGGCAAATATCGTTGGATGAACTCTACAAGCTCCAATAACTTTAACACAATTTTTATACCCTGAACCCATTAAAAATGATCAGGACGACGGCTAAGTTAATTTAGCCATGTCCGTCTGCCTGTCCGTCCGAAGTCTGTCTGTATGATCGCAATGATCTCGGAAACTTCAAAAGTTAGAGACCTAAACTTTTCGACGATAGACTCTACTAAACCATACGCAGAATAAGTTTATAATTTTTTTTCATATTCTGCTTCGTTTCAATATTATCACAAAATTTACCAAATATCACAAAATACGCAATTCAAGTACTAAAGACTTGCGTTTTGGTTTGTACATAGATTTGAATGCTCTTGTTAAGTCGTGAAAATCATAACGATCATTCACTTAGTTTAGAAGTTATTCAAGAATTGTGTAAGTGTGTTTTGTATATCTAGTCTAGACTTGATCAGAATCAGCAGAATGATGGATTAGCTAATGGTTGTTAACAAATCTCCCGCCATGTCAAAAAAGTTGTGTTTATCCCAGAGCTGGGACGCCCACGAACTCATAAATATTGAGATCGCTGCAATTGTTTAAAATATGAGAGTAGATGGATGTGCTTCAGTGCATGTGTCGTGTCCAGCTTGCTGCTTTTCAACGTGAACTATATATATTAGCAGCGCTAGCCACAAGTAGACATTTGACACAACTGGAGCAGCGAATAAGCGAAGTTCTGCTGACATGCAGATTCCCAAGCTCAACCCATAGAGCGCATATGCTGAGTACTTACGAACTCCATATGCATAGACATAAGACTTATGTACTTATATTTTTAAGCTAGCAAGTAGTTGAATTTGAGCATACGAAATAATTTTGATTGAGATACTGAAAAGGAAACAACGTGAAAGATTGAATATACTTTTACATGGCGACCATGACTCAAGGAATAACAACAAGCTTACGAGTAAGAGCTTGTCCTGCAGTTGCTAATTAAAGTGCACAGCGGTAACAATTGCAACTTTAATAGCAGCAACACCAACAACATCAACAGCAACACCAACAACAGCTGGCAGCAGCAACATTGGAAGAGAAAATTCCGAAACCCATCAAAAAGTGCCCAGCCGACTGAGAGGAACCGCTTTACAGCACACACTGCAACTATACGTGCCAGATGAACGGCACAGGAGGACGAGAGGCCAGCAAATAAGCCTGTGCAGACCAGCACCGGCACCGCCAGTGCATCAAGCTGGGCCAAAGAACCGGTATAATATTAATAATATACAATTATAAAATACCAAAAAAAAAAGGTTGCCTCTGCGCGATCACAACTGTCACTTAACAGCGTGTTAGACATCATCGACACCAACCATTTCGTTTTTTACGAAATGCACGTTCAGTTATCTAATAACCTAACCTATCCAATAAGAAACAACATAGAATTTTAATTGAAACTGAACGAGTATAACAGATTCTGCGGCTTGGGGGGACTGTTTCTAACTTCGGCATACACAAACCCCTGCGGTGCACGATGATTGTCTAGACCGGGGTCACTACCGCAACTGCAGTGATCAAACTCTCAAATAGAGAAAGCTCATGCCCAAATTTAAAAAGCTCTCGCCCAAAAAGTTCTTGGCCGAGGTTTCTTAATTTTATCTTAGATCGATAAAGTACTTCAACATAGAATAGAACCGAAGTTTTAATAAAAATACATTTTTTTTTCTAAAACCGAAGTAACGTCTATTTCATTGGCGCAGCCGGTAGGATACGTGAAAGTAAAGTAAATCGCCCTAGATTTAAAACAGCGCTTAAAAAAATTACAACCCCAAGGACAATTTAGTTGGAGATTTAATAAAGTGCTAAAGTTCGTTTTCAGAATATAGCCTTTTAATTAAGCCAGTGAGCAAAAATCCCGAAGTGTAGCCCGCCCAACATAAGTGCGACCTCTACGAAGTGAAGTGACTATAAAAAAAAAAAACAATGGCCCAACCAAATGAACCAATACAACTACTATCGGAGCAACACCTGAATCAAGCCCTAGGACAAATCAGGCAGGTGCCTGCGTTCAACGGAACTACGCATGAACTAAGTACGTTCATCAGACGTATAAATTTCATGTTTTCTTCAGTGCAATTGAGATGCAAATTTGCGGAGGCGCGCAAAGAGTTTCTCAATAAGCAGCAGCAAACAACTGGATCTAACTGAAGGCTGCTTTAATAGATGAATTCAAGACGCAAGCCCCCTGCGAGGATCTTTTACGGAGACTCTGCTCTCTTTGTCGAAGAATTCGAACATAAGTCTTTTCTTATAAGTAACAAATTAGTATTAGAAAACATCGTGCACAATACAATTTTATACACAAATGCTTTGAACAATACAATTAAAGACGTTATTATGAGAAAATTGCCAGACAGGTTGTTCATGACACTAGCTATGCACGATATAACTACTGTTAGTAAGCTAAAACAGATAGCACAGCAGGAAGGCCTGTACGAAGTAGGATTTTATGAGGAAAACAAAAATCAGTACAATTCAAATTCAAATAAAAATGACCACAAAGGCAAGGGAAATAACCATCAAAACGATAATTATGCTTCAACATCGCATCAACATGCAAAATATAGCAAAAATCAGAACTCAGCAAATCCACAACAAGAAACAAATCAGCAGCTACATAAAGAATTTTAACAAAAGTTAGATTATGCTAGGCAACAGAATCCTTCGAATAACCAAAGCCAAAACACTTCCTCTACACGTGCTCCGAACCCTCCATATAAGAGACAACGTGAAAATGAAAGCGGCTAGTCCAAAATGGACACTAGCGAAAATTTTCATCAAGCTGCCTCGGAACCAGATTTAGGCACGATAGAAGTAGAACAGGGAGAAGCTCGTTCATAAATCTAACCATGAATAATATAAAGCTGAAATGCATTGTAGCTACCAGGTCTACAATAAATTTAATTAAATACAATTTTTTTTTAAATTTAAAACTAGTAAGAATAATAATCTTAACGTTCACACAATTAATGGAATAATTATTTTAAACAACAGTGTATCATTAGCCCAATTAAAATTTGTCCCACTCACCAAAAGTTTTATTTACATAATTTCTCTGACAATTACGACTTATTATTAGGTCGAGAATTTTTAACAGATTCTAAAGCTGTAATCGATTATGAATTACAAAGCGTAACAATAAATAATTATCAATTTAGTATGCATTACTGTAACAAGCCCAATTATGAAGAAGACACAGATAAAAATGATTTGCAAAATGTCTTTGATCCACCAGATTTTATAGACACACATGTCAGTTATGCTATACAAAACGAATTAACTGAATCCAATGAGTATAGGTTAGATCATCTGAAAGAGGAAAAAAGATCAAAGTTAATAAATATTTTGTTTGATTTTAGTGATATACAGTATCGTGAAGGTGAAAATTTAACCTTCACAAGTACTATTAAGCATGTAATTCAAACCAAACACGACCATCCAATTTACAAAAGACCATATAACTACCCCCAAGCATTTGATCAAGAAGTAGAATCACAAATTAAAGAAATGATGAACCAAGGAATTGTCAGGATATCAAAATCCCCATATTGTTCCCCCATATGGATTGTCCCAAAGAAAGATGATGCATCGGGAAAGAAAAATTTCAGAATTGTAATCGATTACCATGGTTTAAATGAAATTACGGTAAACGATAAATACCCTATCCCAGTCATGGATGAAATATTGGATAAATTAGGAAGATGCCAGTATATTACTACCATAGACTTAGCAAAAGGTTTTCACCAAATTCAAATGGATGAAAACTCCATCACGAAGACAGCTTTCTCCACCAAAAATGGACATTACGAGTATACTCGAATGCCATTCGGTTTGAAAAATGCACTTGCAACTTTCCAGCGATGTATGAATAATCTCTTAGAAGATTTAATATACAAGGGCTGTCTCGTGTACATGGACGACATAATTGTGTACTTCACTTCATTGGAAGAACACATGTTGTCATTGCAAAAGGTATTTATCAAGCTCAGTGAAGCTAATTTAAAATTACAACTTGACAAATGCGATTTTCTTAAAATGGAAACAGAATTCTTGGGGAACGTAATAACAACCAATGGTATAAAAACAAATCCCATCAAAATCAAAGCTATTAATTTCCCATTTCCAAAACTGTCACAGAAATTAAATCATTCTTAGGTTTATACGGTTTTTACCGTAAATTTATTCCCAATTTTGCAAAGATAGCAAAGCCATTAACTCTAAAGACAAAAAAGGCGCCATAATTAAAACCGAAGAAACCGACTATAAGTCCGTAGTTGAAAAGTTAAAATTACTAATAATGTCCGATCCGATATTAATATACCCAGACTTTAATAAGTCTTTCTCTGTAACAACAGATGCTAGCAATTTTGCTATTGGTGCCGTATTATCCACAAGAACATAAACCCGTATGCTTTGCGAGTAGAACTCTGTATAACTACGAACTCAATTATTCTGCAATAGAAAAGGAACTCCTCGCTATTGTATTGGCTACTAAATAATTTAGGTCGTATCTCTTTGGTCGAAAGTTCGAGATCTTTAGCGATCACAGGCCTTTAGTCTTGGTTAGACTCAATAAAAGAACCTAATATGAAACTTCAAAGATGGAGAATCAGACTAAATGAGTATGATTACCATATAAAATACCTCCCAGGTAAAGAAAATCATGTAACCGACGCTCTATCTAGAACAAAATTGGAGGAAAACCTTTTGGGAGATACTTCTAGTGATGTATCTTTACCGACACAAGCTACTTATCACAGCGCTCACGAAGATAATCAAAACCACGTTTCCTTAACGGAAAGACCAATAAACTATTATAACAGACAAATTGAATTTATACTCAGTGACATTGATAACATAGAAGTAACCAAATATTTTCATAAAAATAAAATAAAAACATTTTATAAACAAATGACTAATACACTTGCAAAAGAGTTAATAAAAGAATATCTATGTACTAAAAAGAGTGTCATTTCCACAATGATGCAGATTTTCTCACTTTCCAAAGTGATTATGTAGAAATTGTCAGTCCGAGCAAAATAACCAAAGTTATGAAATCCAACACCAAATTTAGAAACATATGCTAAATTTAAAGAAATAATAATAAAAACACATAGGGAATTGTTACACCCTGGAATTGAAAAACTAACAATATGATTTAAAGACAAATATTATCCCGACTACCAAAAACTAATTCAAAACATAATAAACGAATGTGAAGTATGCAATATTGCAAAAACAGAACATGAAGACGTCAAATTAAAATATGAATTGACCCCAGAAACATTTAATCCTCGAGAGAAATACGTCATTGATTTTTATTTAATTGATACACTTCCTATCTTGCATAGGCGTTTATTCTATATATGCTGCCCTAATAGAAGTCAATAGTAGAGATTGGTTAGAAGCCAAAAGAGCCCTTCTTAAAATATTTTATGGAATGGGAAAACCACATGAAATCAAAGCAGACAAAGATTCAGCCTTCATGTGCGTTGCATTGCAGATATGGCTGCAGTCCGAAAATCTAAACATTAACATTACAACAAGCAAAACCAGAATTTCTGATGTTGAGCGATCTCATAAAACTATTAATGAAAAGCTAAGAATCATTAACAGCGAATCTAACCCAGATAAAGATAAATAAACTTACAAAATTCGAAACAATCCTTTACATTTATAATCATAAAACAAAACATATTTATGCCGGAACACCAGCATATAACACTCAAGAAAAGAAAGCTAAGAAAATAAGTAAGTTAAATGAAAACAGAAATAATTACGAAGTAGATACTAGATATAGACAGGCACCATTGGTTAAATCAAAGACCTCAAATCCTTTTAAAAAGACAGGAGAAATCATACAGTTGAATGATAAACATTATGAGGAGAAAAACCGAGGGAGAACGATCACTCATTACAAATCAAAATACAAAAAGAAAAAGAAAATTAATCATATTAAAAACGATAATTACAGCACAATTCCGGAAGATTAATGTGACACAATACTTTTAATTACTTTGATATCATATCAAAGCCAAAGCATTGAAATTAACACAGTGCAAGCTAAAAATGGATATTTAATATTTAAAACTGGAACAATAGATTTACCTATTAATTATGAACCACTACCACTGTTTAACTGTAAACTTATCAAGAATAGAAAACACATATAAAGATTTAATTCAATAAACAGAACAATTTAAGAAAGTAGCAAAGATTCAATACTTAACAGAAAAACTAGATAGAGAAATAAACGGAATCAGAATTGCTAAACGTAGTAAGAGAGGACTTGCTAATTTTGTAGGAACATTCTACAAATATTTATTTGGTACATTAGATCAACAAGATAAGGAAGAAATAGAATCAAAAATGAATAATTTAGCCGCAAACTGTGTACAAATAAATGAATTAAATCATATAATAGACACAGTAAATAAAGCAATAGAAGAAAGCAAAGAAAAATTAGAAATCCTTACATTCAATTTAGAACAATTCACCGAATACATAGAAGACATTGAACTAGGCATGCAGTTAACCAGACTTGGCATATTTAACCCCAAACTTTTAAAACACGATACACTAACACATGTTAATTCTGAAAAATTTTAAACGTAAAAACTTCTACCTGGCTAAGACCAGATATCAACGAAATTTGGATAAGTTCTCATATCCCACGTGACATTATTAAATCTCCTCTCTTCAGTGTAATTCCTTATCCGGACGAAAATAGAAACACACTAACTGAATTTATTAGTAACAAATATTACGTATATAAGTGCCAACCTTACACAGTAGATAACAAAGAATTAGTTACAAACAAATGTTTAACAGGAATATTGAATCAGATACCGACAGAGTGTAGATATACTAAAACATATAGAAATGTTGAAGTAATTTTTGTTGAACAAAATATAATAATAACTTGGAATCTACCCAAACTATCATTAAATCAAAATTGTGCAAAAAGAGAAATAATAATAGAAGGCAATAACATAATTAAAGCATTTAATTGTTCAGTTCAAATAGATGATGTACTTATAACAAATGCAATGTTAGACTACACACAAACTATCTATATAAGTTATAATGTAAAGAAACTTGAACCGCTATCACTTATGCAAACAAAAGAAATATTTCTATTACAATCACATTACAATAATTTTCAAATTGTTACAAATGTAAAGGATACACTCATACTTTTAATTATAATAATAATGATATTCTGTATTTATAAATATAAAAATATCCCAAAGAACATAATTGTAAAATATACAAAACAAAATTCCAATATAATAACCGAACCAAATAATACAACAGAAACAAAAAACGAAAATATTCAAATAGAAAACCCAACTTTATATCCCAAACTAAATGTTTGAGGACAATCAAATTTCTTAAGGATGGGGAAGTGACATATGCACGTTTCGCACTCAACTTATATCATAAGTTCTCAACACACTCCATACTCAACTTATCATAAGTACACAACACGCCAAACACATTTATTGTAATTGGTCCAGCACTAAGTGCGCAACTCGATAACCTAAACAAAAACAAAACTATAAAATTGTTATCATAACCCTTAATGAAAAATGTAAACTCTTAGTGGCAATAATAACCTCAGCACGCACAAATCAATAAACATAAACATCCGTGGCCGAAGTTATTACTCCCCCCAAATGCAAGCGCAGCTCAAATCCTCAGCTAATAATAAACACCCAAGTTCTTGAGAAAGAGAACGATCTTTTGATCAAACTCTCAAAGAGAGAAAGCTCATGCCCAACTTTAAAAAGCTCTCACCCAAATAGTTATTGGCCGACAACGAGTCTTAATTTTATCTTAGATCGATAAAGTACTTCAACATAGAATAGAACCGAAATTTTAATAAAAATATATATTTTTCTAAAACCGAAGTAACGTTTATTGTATTATATATATGTATATACAGCATGCTGAAGCATTCGAAGCATTCCTGTCCATTCACAAGTTATCTTCTCCCTGACCAAAGCGTTTCTTTAAATATACGTGTTATTATGATTACCTAAGTATGTTGTTTTATTTACTCACATATTGCATACCTCTCTGTTAGTATCAGCCAACTACGATGCATTGTTGGCATTGTTGTGCCAAGATGCAGCTGAGAGAAGTGCATCCACACAGCAAGTACCTCGTCATTCACGATGTTGGAAGGCAGAAAGCCGGTCCACGATTTGATTTTCCACTTTAATATTACTCATAATTTCAATATTTTATACACTTTTAATTTTCGCGGACACGCAGCGGTAATAGCGATCAGCTGTTCACTGACTACTGTTGCGGTAGCAGCTGGTGTAAACAAGTTTTTCAGTAGCGACTTTAACAGACTCTGTTAAGTGCGGTGTAAAAACCATATAACACTACTTATGTTAACATAAATGTTTTTATGTAATGTTATGTTAGTTTTATGTTAGACAAAAACTGATTTAGGTTGCTCAATTTGTGACTTTAAGCTTTAAATATATGTAAATTTATGTGTGTATGGATATATATATTTGACAGAGAATGCGAATAATTAAAAATAGTAATTTTAGCTGCATTTTACACCGCACAACTTGTTGATCAAGTTGTGACAAAACTCAACTCAAGTTACATGTGCGACAAGTGCAAAACCAATCAGTAATCAACCGCATACAAATTCTAAGAATTCGAAATAGTGTAGCACTCAGCTTCTGTAAGTCAAAACCAAATTATGAATAATAGTAATAATTAAAATTAGGATAATCTTGCAAGACCTGATTGCAGACAACACGGTGCGATTGACATGCTTTGCTGCATTCCTCTGTAGAGCGCAAACTGCTGTGGCCATATGCGAGACTTCGAAGGCTTCAGTCATGCTCTAAAAGGTGTTGGATACGAACTGACGCCCGTTATTAGATTGGATGACTTCTGGTACCCCAAACTTATAAAAGACCTACATTTGACCGTGGCATCTCACATCGCTTTCAAAAGCGTGAACTTCGAGAAATGGTCAACAACGATGAAGATCTACGCATGCCCTTGCTTATATCGCAGGTATTTCCCCAAAAAGTCGATATAAAGCTTTGGGAGGAGTCGTTCAATCACCACCTCTTTTCCAAGGCCCACCTGCATACGAAAGTTTGGCGAATTGCTTTCCCTGCACGTAACACATTGCCGTACCCAATCTTCCACTTGACTAGCCATGCCAGGCTAGTAAAATTGACGGCACATGGTCTCCAATGTCTTGGCGACACCACCATTAATTCGAGCCATCTCTATCAGCTCGGATGTCAAAGAGCTTGGTACCCACAATTTCCAAACCGGGCCCTCTAATTCGTCCTCAAGGCGAACGAATACTATTCGCTTGTACAGCGACTCTTCCTCAACTTTGACATCACGCTTGTCTTGATTCTGTCGCACTTGTGAGCTCGGTGGTCGGAAAACTCCACAAACTTTCCGGGTCGATCCCTACCAATCCACATTTTCATTACCTTTGCGATGTTCGATGTTCAAGTCATAGCCTTGTAGCTGCAATGACCAACGAGTTTGCTTACCGCTTAGGTCATTCATGGACATCAGCCGCTGCAAGCTGACGTGGTCAGTGATGCACGTAAATGGCATCCATTCAATATACGGTCGAAATTTCCTGATCGCTGCGATAGACGCTAAGCACTCCTTTTCAGTAATGGAATAATTTCGTTGATGTTTATTCAACTTCGCTGAATAGAAGGCTATAGGTCGTTCCTGTTGATTTCCTTCATTTTGGAACATCCCGGCTCCTATGCGAAGCATACCTAAGATTTGCTTATCTTAAGCATTGTCCTACACGTCCTGAATATTTTAAGTGGGTTTTAAATAAAACAAAAACACTTCTACACGAGGTGACGATATACCCAAAAAGGTTCAGCTTCTGTGTACTAGATTTTTTTTTTATAATTTGGAATTGATTATATATTAAACTGAATATCCTTCATCACAAAATTGTATATCAGAAGTTTTGGAGCTGGAATGTGCTTTCGCCCCTAGATCATTCAATCATTTGATTTCATCTTTTGGTAAACATACCCAATCAGCTGTTCCATACAAAATCAAAACATAGCAGTAGAGTGGCCATACATAATAAATATTATAAAATATACAGCAAAGACAATTTTTAACTTAATTTTGCCATTGTCATATAAAATACAAATTTTTATTTGTAAAAAAAAACCATTGGAATGTTTGGTTACGTTTTGCGGCACAACCTTAAATCAAAGTCAGCTGTTCAAAATCGATTCCATCAACTAATTTAAATTGTTTCAAAGTGAATCAAAATAAGTTGACGCAATCCATAAATACAGCTATGCACAAAGAAACTGCACTGTTCATTTAAACTAATTATTGCCCGCATTTTCAAAAAACAAATACAAAACAAGTAAGATGGCTCTAGTCGAGTGTGCCCGACAGGGTATCCCTGAACCCACTGGCGAGCTGTTACATACATTTAAATCTTTTTGCATTCATACACACATTCACGAAGTCACACACACACACACACAAACGCACGCAGCAAGAATAACTTCTAAACTAAGAGTATGATCGTTAGTATTTGATTTGCATTTTTTTGATATTGGTGATGAATGGGGACATGTATCCAAAATCCGAATGATGATGGCTCTGGCTCTTATAGTCTCCGAGATATACCAATGAAACCAAGGTTAAAAATAGATTTTTATCGTTAATAATAAAACGGAGCAAGATATCGAAAAAATTATAAACTTGTACTGCGTATGGATTAGGAGAATCTAAAGTCGAAAAAGGTTTCTAACTTTTGTAGTTTTCGAGATTGCTGCGTTCATACAGACGGACGGACGGACAGACGAACATGGCTAAATCGACTCAGCTCGTCGTGAAGAATATATGTACTTTTTGAGGTCGGAGATGCTTCCTTCTGTTTGTTACATACCCAACCATTATACCCGTTGTACGCATTTTCAATGGGTTCAGTGTAAACTGACTGGCAACACTAGTTATTTTTCCAACGTAAACGTCTGAACGTCTAACTTAAAATTTTAGGATATGTACAATAAACAAATAATATCTTGCAAAAACGAATTGTAGACAGATATTTGGCATATACATAAAGTTGGGGAAACTCAAAGCTTACAACATATTAAACATTTATCAAAATCGTAGGCCCCGTTTTCTTTTAAATTATCAAAATCTGTAATTGAACACTTTTTTTTACCAGTAACTTTAGAACCTGTACGTAAGAACAAAAAACGCAAGAGTACGCCTAAGAGCTATTGAATACTTCCTTTCTGACTAATACCTTTCAAACAATATATTTAACAAAGATGTAACTTCTATGGTTTGGAAACTGTGGGGGTGTCAATTTTAGCGGATTTTATCGCTTTCCCGCCAATCTTCATGGCATGAAACAGGCCCACAAAGTTTCATAAACCCACCTCAGCGCTATCATACGCGAAAATGTAATCCGAAATTAATATTAAGTTTTCGGAAACACACAAAATATTTATTTACTTAATAACAATTGAACGAGTTATCGGATTTGAATAAGTGAGATACCATTCGACACGTATTCGAAACACAAATTTTTATATGCGTGAACGAATTTTAGATATATTTTTAATAAAATCTTTCGATCGAAACATCAAAAGTTCGCGTATATATTGCTGGCCATTTTTGCACACTACGGCGTGCTTCGCCCCTAGCGATTCGGGACCAATTATTATCAGGTCATCCAGATAAACAAGGATATTGGACCTCATTTCGGTTGGTATTACCTTATCCATTAGTCGAACTAATACTTAATTTCTTAATCCTTAAATCCCTTTATCTCTATTCTCTATCTATCTCTATCTATAAATGTTTGATGTTAATGCTTAATTAAATCTTATTCCTACAAACTTCTTCCTTCTTCCTAACTATCCCTTCTCCTTGGCGTGTTGAGTTCTCAAACGTGAATCGCCCGTCCTCGCGCTCACCCGACCGTTTCCCGAGAAATTCAGGGCACTTTGGAGAGATGGTGCCTGGACAACCGCTTTTATAGCAGAAAAGTCTTCGTTCTTGGGACGGACAATCACGAAAATAGTGACCCTGCTCTTCGCAGCTCCAACCACCGGGTCTGATAGTGCCCCTCTGATCAGAGCGTACTTCTTCCACGATTTCACCTGGCTCGGCATCCAACTCTTTTACCACCGCCTTTTGCCTTACACTGTATCTTGAAGGAGACATTAAGTCGATCGACCATTTAGCTTGCCGAAACTAGCTTCAACTTTGTTAACTTCGTCACGCAGCTGGTCAACGGTATATATATCCATCGCATATCGGCTAAATTTTACGCATCCCCTTTTTAAGTATTTTTACCAGTTGACAATCAGTTAAAGGCTTCTGTAAGCGCGACGCTGGTTGTCTCATGGCATGAATTTAGTCTGCTACCCCTTCGCCTAATTGTTGATCTCGTTGTAACAACTGATGCATCCGGTCATGTTCGGACCATGGACCTCAAAATCTATCGAGCAGGATTCTCCTTCGAACTGGCCAACTATACACTCTCGATTGCCGCACATTTAGCCAATGCCAATCCCTGGCCCCTGCCTGATATTTGGAGGAACTCTATGCGGAAAACAAACTCTTCGATCGAACTCTGACTGCTGTTACCGTCGAACGACTCTCCCCATCTATCAACCTTCCAAGACCAAGATTGATATTTGCGTAGCAGTGGTCAGGCGGTTCTTCTTCCAAGACTCTACGATCTCCCCCATGTCTTGGACGCAAAAAAGGGTTACGCCAATTCCGAGTGGCTTGTTGGTCCTCTATATCGGGACTACTTACATGATGCTCCGTGCTACGATGTGTTGGCTTAGGAGGGAGTGGTGGTCCTTCAAACAGAGTACTATGCACTTCGCTCTTGGGTATGGCCCCGAAATATAGGCGCAGGATCTGCGGTGTTTGTCGGCGGACCTTTAGGTAGAACTTCGCTTTAACTAATAGGCAGACTTTCGAACACTTCGGCTCGTGCTCGAGCCGTAACTACAGGACGAAGTACCTCGTTCAGCAGCTGCATCATGCTCTGCATGTCAGTACTTATCTCGTCCCGGATAGCGTCACTTATCCCTTCGCGTAACGACTGTCAATAAGTTGCATGAGCTTGAGGCAGCGCCGCCTTTATGGCCGACTCTTCCTCCGTATCCAATGTCGCCGCTATCTGCTGAAAAGCTGGTTGTTCTTCGGCCCTAGTTCGTACCGGTGTGCGATGGAGACCGAGAGTGGTAGAAAGGTGCGACGGAGGCACCTGTTCTGCACCATCGTCTTCACTCCACAAGCTATCGTCGCTATTAAATTAAATAATATCCCTGTATATATAATATCTTAAATCAAGAAACCAAACAACTGAACTCCAAGACAAAGATTTCCGCAAAACCAAAAACACACAAATCTCACCTCCTCAATAATAAGTGCCACAAAAATGCATATAAATAAAGGAGTAGAGAGAATCCTCGTCTCGCTGGAGTGCCATCTAGTCTACGCTGTTCTATTTCCAATGCTAAAGTTAGGCTTGATTGTCGACTATGCAGGTCGTCCTGCAGGAAGATGGCCGATAATCGAGATTCGATTATCGTTACCTGGGATTATTAATTTGTACCGTTTTTTTAAAATAGGGTGGTCTATCTCTGTATCCTGCAACCGAATGCAACGCGTAGTGAAAATAATATTCCTACGGGACACTCGTAACGCCTGACCGACTTGATGACCACCGAATAGAGAAAACGGAAGATTATTATTACGCTATTGCCCACAACAGAAAACTACAATCTAAAATACTCCATATCACAATATTATTATCAGGGTCTCGTTCAGATCACCTTTGTCAACCAATGTGTAGAGTGACGAATCGCCTGCTACCAATAAGCGGCAACGACAAACTGACATCCTTACCGACATGAAAGCTTCTTGATAATCTAACAATCAAAATTTCTGGGTGCAATGTTTGCTGCCTGTGCCAGAGACGCCTCAGCCTCCCAGACCTACTCTGTCCCTGACGCAGCACAAACGTTGGATAGCCCTCCGGATCACTCTTAGGCCGCACAATTGAAGTGAGTCTTGTCAGCTACACCCTTACAAGTCGCGAGTTGCGAGACTTCGTCTTCTCGTGTTTTTATTTGATTTTTAGAATAATTGCTAAGATGTTGGCCATAGGCGACACCATGCAACATTTTCATTTGGGCAGTGCCGGCCAGCCACAAAGGGGTGTGTACACCCGTCTCAGCGCGTTCCAAATGGCGCTCTGCGCTCCTTACTGCTCCTTACCCGGTTTGCTCTCTGTTTAAACACACGACTGCCACTATCGATAGGCGGAAATAACAATGCAACAAAGATGTCCAAGCGGGAATCTGGGCTTAAGAATAAACGCTCAACTAGCACATAAACGAACGATCAATTAACAGCGTCAATTGTCGATGTTGATACAATGAAATACAAATACAATTCCTAAAGACATTCATCTCTGATACCAGATTTCGATGGCGAAGCTGAAATCTTAAGAAGCTTCTTGGACGCGTTGCAGTTAGTGGACTCAATCAAAGAGTCAAACGAGTCAACGGCAGTCCAGTCAATAAAAACAAAACTTAAAGCCAATGCACGCAATTTAATAAGCAATGACAATTAAATTGTTAGCAAATTGTCCACCACTGTACAAGGTGAATCAGTTGAAGTTATCACAGCAAAGTTGCTAAATCTTCAACAAAAGAGCAAGACAGTTAATCAGTATACCCAAGAGGTAGAAAAACTGACTGAAAACTGAAAACTTTCTCTATAAGGTGCATTCATAACTATATATCATTGGAGTTAGCCACAAAATACAGCACCCAACACGCTGTAAAATCAATGATAAAGAATTGTTTCATTGATAAAGTAAAACTTATAAAGCACTGATGCAACTGGCCGATCAGATACAATTTTGTATTACAAAAACCGGCAAACAAACAATTATCGCGGAGGTTACAATAGACTTACCCGTGGTATTGGAAACAGACGTTTTCGTGGCAATCAAAGAGGCAGACGTAGTAAGAACTATCGCGGTGGAAATAACTAATGCGGTAGGCAGAGCTACCAGTATAACAAAAATAGAAATAACAATAATGGAAGAAACAATAGAGTCCGAGTTATACAAGGTAACCCGGAAAACCAGCAAAATCCCTTAAGTACTTCGATCCAATAAATTCCAAAGTTCACACTATCAATCTTAGCTTCAATATTTTTATAAAACTTATTAATAAAAGTACAGGAACAAAAAAATAACAATCGGATAATTTTCATGTTGTCGATTACAGTATAATCACTAAAATCAGCGGAGAAGGCTGTACCAATTCCACTGGATAAGCTAATTAACGACAGGGAAATACAAAACCCCACATAATTATCAATTAGTCATTTCAAATTATCCCATACCAAGTGATGGAATAATCAGTATTGACTTCATATAGAAATTCAATTGTCAACTAGGCTTTCAAGTAAGCAGAGACTTACTTATACTTAGACCACAAAATCTAAATTATCCACTTAATATTGCAATAGAGCACACAATTGACAATAACACAACAATGTTACCATCACGTTCCGAAGTTGTCCGACAAATTAAGATAAATACAACATCTAATCTAGTAATAATTCCAAGTCAAGAAATACAAAATAGAATATTCATTGCAAGCACATTATCCGATGCTAAAAATATATTCGTCCGAATTGTAAATACAACAAATTCAAATAAAGTAATTAACTTGGATAAATTACGATTTAAATCAATAAATAATGAATCTGATGCGGCTCAAATAGCATTACCCCTGGCTTCAACTTGCACTGTTGAGCATATTTCTGGCACCCCAGCTGAAGGGTTGCCACCGTCCCAAGCGATGATATTGGTCACCAAGGGAAGATCCGGAATGACCACCAACTTCCTTGGATAAAGAGTTGGGGTGTACCAATTTCTCGTCTGAAAGCTCTGAAAGCTACAAAGGTGCCCACCGCTGACGCCAAGGGGTCAAAAGGGGTCGGTCAGACAAAAAGAAAATCTTATAAGTACGTGTGTGACGCTAGGTTTGAAGGCAAAGTTCGAGGGTGTTGTTCCGAGAACGGATTGGCTCATGCTCGTCTGCTACGACAACAACGCAGCCGAGTGGGTGAGGCCGAACTTCAGATATATCAAGGCGTGCAGTTCGCTCGAAGTTGAGCTGTTGAAGAAAAGCCAGTTCTCCGGGTATTCATCCGAGGTTACTTCGCCAACAGCCTGGAACTGCCCAACGAGATAGTTCTGGAGCACATAAGTGCTTAGAACAACTTCAGCAAACAGCCAATGGAGGGTAGTGCAGCGGACCACTAGTAGCGACATGCTGCACTTAGCCATCATGGTGGATGACGTGTCGCTGCGGTCGCTGATTAAGTGTGGCGGAAAAGTCTGGTACTACTGTGGCAGGACCAGATTTATCCTTACGAACACGGCACTTAAGGAAAAGAGCAGCGCCGCTCCATCTACGAGGGACGTTTCAGCAACAGTCGCGGTGCCGGCTGCTGCTACCCCAACAACAAACTCGGAACCTGGCTCGGGTCCCTCCACTAGCTTGGCTGCCAGGTCTGCAAATGGGTCGACCTGTGGTATGGTTTCCGGTGCGGCAGCTTTGCAATCAAGACAGGTCATAGTCGCCTCAATTAGCAGAGGCACTAGTCTAGCTAGGGGAGCGGTCCGCGGCCGGACCTCGAGCGCAAACAAGCCGGGGTAGCGGAAGCAGCGACTGGCAGCTAGCAAGACGCAAAGTACACTGGGGTAAAAGGCGTTCAAGCTACCGAAGAGTATTTGTTGTATAGAATCCCGACAAGACAAAAGCGGTTGCCTTGTCCAACACTTCGCGGAGAAGAAATGAGCACAATCAATGTGCTACAGACGAATCTGCACCACGCTAGAGGAGCGTCGGCCACCATGTGTAAGATTTTCGCCGAGCAAGTCATTACCTGGCTCTCCTCCAAGAGCCGTGGTTAATTGGTAGCCAGGTCCGAGATTTAAGTTGCGGCTCATGTAAGTTGTTATATGACTGATTGAGTGGAGCGCCTCGCGCAGCTATTTTTCTGGATAAAAGCGTAAGGCACTTTTCTCTAACAAATTTTATCTCCAGAGACCTAGTTTTGTCAACTATTGAGGTGGCTACGGCAGACAGAGCGAAGGATATTGTAGTGGCATCTGCATATTTCCCTGGCGACACCGACGACGCACCGCCTATGGAGGCTCAGCGGCTCGTCGACTTCTGCCGAAGGACGCACAAACAGCTAGTCATTGGCTGTGACATCAACGCCCATCACACTATATGGGGTAGTAGTGATGTCAACAAAAGGGGTGAGTGCCTTCTTGAATATCTCTAGTGTAGTCAATTGGATGCATCAAATGGAGTGTGCAAACCCACTTTTATGACCGCAATCGAGTTAGAAGTTCTTTTTTCGATTTCATTAAAAATTGGCGGGTTACCGATGAGGCCACTCTGTCAGATCACCAGCACATTAGATTTGATCTCCCAGGCCAAGCGGAGCTCCTTTCCAATTCTTTTAACCTAAAGAAAACAAATTGGGACCTGTACAAAGCCTTAGGGGTTTCGAAAGTTGACTTGTTGACTAGCTGCCAGCTTTAACTCCATGAGGGGGATAGAATTGGCGTCAAGACAACTTCAAGATGTGCTTTTAACTTCCTACCATGATAGTGCGGACCTAAGACGCCATCAGGCGAAACGTGAGGTTCCCTGGTGGAGCGAAGGCCTGGCAAATCAAAGGAAGGAGGTCAGACGGCCAAGACCAAGTCAAATAGAGACTCGTGGGACACATACAGATGTGCGCTCACTGAGTATAATAAGAACATAAGATGCGCCAAACGCGATACCTGGCGAACCTACTACGAAAGTGTGGAGTCACTTCCAGAAACAGCGAGATTGCAAAAGGTATTGGTGTGGAGCTCCTAAAAAGAACAGATGGTTCTTACACACAGGATCGACGAGAAACGCTAGAGTAACTGCTTCAGGAGCATTTCTCAGGTTCGGTTATAAATCCGGAAAATCCCTGTAATGATGGGGATACTGAACCACCAGCTAGATGTGGTTACAGTCTGTCGAGTGTTATCTTCGACGCTGACAAAGTCAGGTGGGCCATTAAATCGTTCGCTCCCTTCAAAACCCCGGGGGGCGACCAGATTTTCCCGGCCCGGCTGCAACACAGCCTAGAAGATATACCTAATCCACTAATGGGTCTACTTAGGACGAGCTTCACTTGAGGGTACATTCCGCTATCTTGGAGGGATGTAAATGTGGTTTTTATTCCCAAGCAAGGGAACCGTCCCTTGGATCAACGTAAGTCGTATAGACCAATAAGCCTTACATCCTTTCTGCTTAAGACTACAGAACGCCTGTTGGACTTGCATAGCCGGTGCTGATTGTAAGATACCAATCCCCTGCACCTTATACAATTCACCTGCATCAAAGGCAGATCGACCGAGGTCGCTCTACATCAGATAGTCAGTAAAATTGAAAAGGCATTCGAGGCGAAGGAAATTGATTTCTGCTCCTTCCTAGACGTCAAAGGAGCCTTCGACAACACTGGCTATCAGTCAACAACCAGGGCGTTAGCATCTAGGGGGGTTGACTCCTTCTCTATTACCTGGATAGAGAGAATGCTTATGCACAGAGACATTAGTTCTTCACTGGACCCCACCACTGTCCGCATCCGAGCGGTCAAAGGGTGTCTACAGGGCGGGGCTCTGTCTCCCCTTCTTTGGTCCCTAGTGATAGATGAACTACTGGTAAACTATCGGAGCTAGGCATCGATAGCATAGGGTATGCAGATGACCTGGCAATAATAGTCTCCGGAAAGTTCGGCTTAACCATCACCGAATTGATGCAAGCGGCACTCAACACGGCCCTAAGATGGTGCACAGAAGTGGGTCTCAATATCAACACACAGAAGACGATTATCGTTCCCATCACGAAACGGTACAACATTGATGTCGGAGAGCTGTACATCGGTGGGATACCCGTCGAGCTCTCTAGTGATGTCAAATATCTCGGTGTTAATCTGGATAAGAGACTTAGCTGGAACTCGCACTTAGACAAAACGTTGACCAAAGGTCCTCATGCCATGTGGGCATGTCGTCGGCTCTTCGGTAAAACTTGAGGTTTAGACTCCAAAGACTCCAGGTTATGCATGTTGTCACTTACGCTGCCCTCGACTGGTAGCCAAATGTCCAGCAGGGCACCGCCATACAAGAATGCAGCAAACTTCAGAGGCCCGTATGCCAATTCCTTACAGGTTTCATGCGTTCATGTTCTACTGTTGTACTGGAGTCAGTCGTAGGACGGAATCCACTGCACTGGCACATAAAGAAGGTAACTTCTTTGAGCCTTCTGAGGATTAAACTCACAAATGGGTTGCTAGCAGTAGACATAGGTCATGCTAGTCTAGTAAAAACTATTCCTGGCTTAGGGATCTGCGACAGAACGGATCCTAAGACCACGGAACTCTTCTTCGGGCCGAAATTTAGGACTCTTATTCCAGACCGTAGGGAATGGGATGATGGCAACCCCTGCAGTGGTTCACAGACGGATCAAAAACTAATCAAGGGGTTGGTGGTTGGATCACAGGACCCACCACCTAAATCTGGATTGCCATGGGTACCTGGCCTAGTGTTTTTCAATCTGAGATCGATGCCATTGAGTCCTGATCCAGACATATCCTTGACAAGGGGATAAGGGAGCCACCATAAATAACTTTTCAGATAGCCAAGCAGCCATTCAAGCTCTTTTCTCATGGAGGATTACCTCTAGACTGGTTGCGGATTGCTGGAATTGTCTCCTCCTCTCACATCGAAACCGGGTCACACTATAAAGACCAAAAATCTTTCAAGGGCAGACCTACGAGTCTTGGTGTCCTATCTCACGGGACACCACACAGTCAAGTATCCCCTCCACAAAATGCGCCTATCCCCTGACACAGAGTTTAGACTCTGCAGACAGGATGACGAGACAACAAAGCACATTTTATGTGATTGCCCAGCTTTTATTTGGAGTTGGAGGAAGTATATATGCAGAGAATTTGTTACTCCAGCACGGATCAGAAATTGCTCGACAAGGGATCTGCTCTCCTTCATAAGGCAGGCAGAACGTCTCTTGTCCCCATAGAGATCCCCTTGGCACAAAAGACCGCAATGTGGTCGCTGTGCCACTAAAAGCTCTGTTGTGAGACTCCCCTACAAATAATAGTAATAATAATAACGCCGAACAACGAAATGATACAAAGCAGCTTGATTTTTGCAAAATTGAGAACCAAAACAATATCGGTACCCTTGCGTTCTCACAACTAGAAGAGCGTAAAATGCTTAACAAATAGGTTTCTGGCTTTGGCTGGCAGAAAAATAGTTTAGTTAGGTTTCTAGCGCCGACCAAGTCTTAGCATATCTCCGAGATATGCTAAGAAAACCAAGTCATAAAATTTACTTTTATCGATAAAAATGAAACGGAGCAAAATATAAAATTTATAAACTTGTTGTGCGTATAGATTAGGAGAATCTATAATCGAAAAGTTTAGGTCTCTAGCTGTTGTAGTTTCCGAGATCGCTGCGGTCATACAGACGAACGGCGGACAGACGGACATAGCTAAATCGACTCAGCTCGTAGTCCTGTTTATTACTATATATTTTAAGTATTTTACGCACTTTAAGTTGTGAGAGCACAAGGGTACCGCTCTTGTTTTTGCTCTCAATTGTGTGCAAATCAAGCGTTTTGTTGTTTAGCATTACTGATCTTAATATTTATATTGGCTATGTGTAAAAGTGGCCTGAAACATATATTAAATACTTACTGATTAAGAAAATGTATTATATGAAAATTATAAATATATGTAATCTTACCACTCCGTTAACGGAAAGTAACTGATCGCCTCTTTTAAGTCCTCCATGTCTATCGGCAACTCCACCTGGTATTATTCGAGATATATAAATGGGAGAATTCTGCTCCTTGCCTCCCATGACTTTAAATCCCAAACCTATAAAAATTAAGAATAAAATTAATAATATGCCTCAACAATGTATCACTTAAATCATTTATGACACTTGGTACTGTGTTCGTAGAGATGCGTGTACACTATAGAGTTTTTTCGGTAGAGTGTATAGAGTAGAGCTATGGAGAGAAGTGTAAACAAGATAGATACATATATATTTTTGACATTTGGTAGAGTTATACCGCTGCTGTATTCTCTATCAAACAATTCAGATGGAGTTTTTAACTCTACTGTAGAGAATTTTGACAGTGTGACTTTTCAATTCAGTAATTTACCTATTGTTGGGCTAATATGCTTTTTTATTAGCACTTAGCAAGAAGTATTTTTTATGTTTGAAATTCAATACGAGAGATAATTTTAATTTATGATATTAATTTAATGCTGCAATTATTGTAGCGAACATGCGAATATATATATGCGAACAAACGATTAGCGATCAAAAAATATACGGTGCGATATAGCGAAAATACAATACGAGAAAAAGTTTGCAGCGACGTTAGCATTAATGCGCCAGTTACTTAGCATAAAGTGCATAAGACGACAATAATGAGCTTAATGCGAGAAGCGCTAGATAATTAATAGATAATAAGTTTGAGTTATGTCATGATATTCGAGAAGCGCCAATAACGAAAGAGTGACTTTGCTTGCCTCGCAGGGCGAGATACAAAAAACTATTAAATTTACAATCAATTCTTAGCTGCTAAGCCGAACTTACTCCCGCCGTTGAACGGTTGAGCTTCAACAGGATCGTTAAGGGGAAGCACACACAGCTGCTGTGCCACTAAAATCTCTGTTGTGAGACTCTCTTACAAATAATAATAATAATAAGTCATTGATAAAAGTCAAACTTGGTTGCTTCATATTAGGGATTTGACGATTACTGTCAACAAGTTAGACGCCAACATGTATTAGTACTGTTCGAATAGGTCACTGAAACTTGTCGAAGATCGTTTTTCTTTAGCTAGAAATGCAGACACGACTTTTTGGACGCGAATATGTGTACAGCAGAGTTTGAATAGGTCACTGAAATTTGACGAGTCCATTAGCTACGCAAATGTGATTACAAAATTACATACAAAAAATTAATTTAAAAAATATATAAATATACAACAAGTACAATAACATATTTACAAAACAAGTGCTCTACATAAAGCTACACTGCATAAGGCTGTAGTACTTGAATTGTACTGTGATTTTTTTTCATATTTCGAGTTGGGTATGGTATCCAAATTCCGAAGTATTGATTATCTGCCTATGCTCTACCAGAACATATTGTTCGGTTCAGCAGCAGCATATTCGTCATAATTCCAATTATTTAACTTTAAGATACATACATAAACTAACGTAACGAAATATTCTTGTTTGAAGTTGCTTATTATATAGCTATGTAAATAGTATATATAAAGTGTAAGCTCGGCTTCGGCAACGCTCTTTCTATCGCTGTTGTTTGTCGGCCTGCAAGCACTGTTTGCAGACTTGGGTATTGAGTTTGCCGTCGGTCGTAGTTAGTCGTCGCTAATCTACTACCGCATACGATTGCATCGATCTCTTGTTTGTTGGCGAAGCCAGGCATTTGTTCGAAGCCACAGCCATATATACGAGAGCATAATTTCTAAAATAAACACTTATTGCTAAAAATCTAACTTTGCGTTTTGTTTGCGCAGAGCTTAGATAATGAACATTATACAGCTGTTAAAAAAGCTTAAGCTCAACAGTGTTATTATTAAGCCGTTGCATTATTTAGTTCGCAAAGTGCATATCGTTTTATTGCCAATAATTATATGCAACAACTAAATAATAATTAGCGAGTATATAAGTGCCGTTCGTTCGTTGCCACCTGCAGGTGTTATCGCTTGACCTCTCATTCTCTTCGTTCGAGTGTGGTGCGTTGACATTTGTGCAGCGGTACGAACAAAGACACATAATATTTGTACTTAAGCACCATAGTTTCGGCAAAGGGCTATTGTTCGGGCTCTTTCTTTCATTCCTGCGTTCGTTGATTGCGCTTGCGGTTCAAGCTTGCTAAGTTGAACGCGTAATTTCGGCGTTTGACATTAAATCTTGCTCAGTGCCAACGAAGTACAGTGCCGGCTGAAAATAGTGTACCAACTGATAAGGTGCTTTATTTTACACGTAAAGCAGAATCAATTTACACCAGTGCGCGAAGGCTTAATGCTTCTTTAAATAATGAACGGATTAGAGCATTTGGCTCAACTGAGCCTATGGTTCGCTTGGAGTTGCTTGAGCAAACGGAAAAATCTTTTAACCTTGTCCACAATGGCTTGGAGGAATTAGATTATTCTGAGATTGGCAGCCAGTTACGGGAAGATTTTAATGTTCTAGTGCTCACAATGAAGTTTCGACTGAGGGTGCAAATTGAAGATCGAAAGTCGCAGATGCCGCCCTCGTCAACTATATGCCATGACAATAGCTTGGAGCAAGCTGTGCAAGCTAGTGCAAATGATCGGCCACACAGACTTCGTCTGCCTGAACTCAAATACTCACATTTTTTGGCGGATACACGGATTACGTTAACTTCTTCTCCATTTTCAACTCGTTCATCGACAAGGATCCTGCAGCATCTACGTTCCTGCTTATCTGGCTCGGCATTGGATTCGGTTCGATCGTTGGAAATTTCCAGAGATAATTATTGTGTAGCTCTGGATATTTTAAGTAAACGCGTTAATAATAAGCACCTTGTTTTCCAGGCACACATTAAAGAGATTATTGGGCTCAAGAGAGTGGATTCAAAGTCTACTACGAAACTTCGCGAATTCTCGGACAAGGTTAACTGTCATATGCGAGCATTGTAGAGCTTGGGGAATTTTGAGCAAATCGCAGGCTGAATGATTGTGCATATGCTGCTGCAGAAGTTGGATGCTGCAAGTCAGACCAGCTGGGAGGAGAGTACATCGGTGGATAAAATACCATTTGCTGATGAGTTTTTCACATATTTGGATAAGCGATGTCAAAAATTGGAAAATGTTCAACACGCTATGGCTTATCATACGCCAAACTCTCAAGTCGGAAAACTAATTTTATTACAAATCCCAGTAGAAAGGCTTTTGTTGCTGCTCAATCTAACCCAAATGGCTGTCTACTTTGCAACACTGCTGGCCATGGAATTTATTCATGGAGTAGGTTTTGAAATTTGTCTCCTTCGATTCGTCACAAAGAAGTAAAGAAACTTGGTCTTTGCTATAATTGCCTCAAAAAGGGACATCAAACGCGTACATGCAATGGAGGCCATTGCCGTGTTTGCGGCGCAGAGCATCACACTCTGCTGCACTTTGATGCATCACAGTTAGCAGTTCCAAACTCAATGACTGGTCTGACAGCACCTCAAACTTCTGCATCTGTAGCATTACCCTTGAATGATAAAACTCCTGCAGAGACATCGCATTCTTCTGCCTCTCTTGCTGCCCAGTATCTTCAGTCTGATGTTGTGCTCCTGGCTACCGTTATCGTTTTGATAAAAAATCGGTATGGCACATTATTCCCATGTAGAGCTTTACTGGATTCAGGCAGTCAACTGCATCTAGTGATGTCTCATTTTGCTCAAATGCTGCAACTGAAGAAAACTCAAACTTCAGCTACTGTCTCAGGTCTTGGAGATTCAAGCATTTCTACAGATGGATCTACTGTTGACATTTGCATGCAATCTAGAATTTCGGATTATTCTACGGCCTTTGCTGCTCTTGTTGCACCAACTATTACCGATAGCCAGCCTAGCTTTGCTGTTAATACCCCCGATTGTAATATTCCCTGCAACATTAAATTAGCAGACCCTGCGTTCACAAACTTCAGCGTATGGATCTTCTCATTGGGGCGGATTTATTCTATGAGTTTCTGTGTGTTGGGCAAATCAAGGTCTTGCCAGGATTGCCACTTCTACAAAAGGCTCGACTTGGTTGGGTTGTATCCGGTGGAGCTCAAACGCAAAGTAATGTAGCACTTTTAGCAGCTCGCAGGGCGTTTGAAAATGACGCTACTCACACGAATGTCAATCTCGACGAATTGGTTCGTCGATTATGGTCAATTGACAGCTGTGATGAATTTTTAGTCAAGGCTAGTAAAGTGCAAGTGCAGTGCGAAGAGCAATTCGTCAACAACTTTTCTCGTCTCTCTTCTGGCGAATATGCGATTCGATTGCCTTTGTTAGGAGAGTCTTATACTCAAGCATATCGGCGATTTCTCAGTCTTGAACGCAAATTGTTGCGGCAACCGCATCTCAAGGAGCAATGCTCTGCGTTTATTAAGGAGTACCTTGATTTAAATCATATATCTCGTGTTAACTCTGAGTCGGCTAGTCTTTGCAAATACTTTCTCCCGCATCATTGTGTGTTAAAGGAGGACAGTATCACAACAAAGCTTCGCGGTGTGTTTGATGGAACGGCTGCAATTTCTTCAGGGTATTCGCTAAATGATATTTTGATGGTGGGACCAGTAATACAACCAAAATTGATACAAATACTTATTCGATTTCGCACACATCTAGTTACACTGACAGGAGATATTTGTAAAAATGTAATAAATTGTAAATATATGGCACAAAGGCCGCCTCATTCTTGTCTGTTCGTGCAATGCACCAGCTGGCCCTTGATAAAAAAGAATCGTTCCCTATTGGCTCAGTTGCCCTGCAAGAGGATTTCTATGTGGATGATTTTATTTCTGGAGGAAATTCCGTAGCTGAAGCTTTTGCCAAAATACATCAAACTGCTGGCATATTGTCTCGTGGCAATTTTAAACATCGGAAGTGGTGCTTTATTATTACTTATTGGTATATCGGAGGAACATATGGAGGAAGATAAAGAGAAATATTTGAGATTTGATGATGGTAGCGATATTACCAAAACTCTTGGTCTCGCTTGGGATCCTGTCTCCGACCAGATGCTGTTTTCATTGTCGCCCATAGAAGCCCATTCCAAACAATGCAGGCATGCCGTTTTGTCCACAATTGCTCGGTTTTATGATCCACTCGGTCTGCTAAGACCAGTTATTGCCAATGCTAAAATATTTATGCAACAGCTTTGCAAGGATAAGCTGACATGGGATGAGAGCTTGCGTTTCGTGCGGAGCACAGCTTAGAGGGAGCTATGTATTAGTTTCCATAACGTTGGTCGTCTCTCTTTTCATATAAATGTACTCTTGGCAGGAGCTAATGTAGAAATTCATGGATTTTGCGATGCCAGCTTAGGCTTATGGAGCTTGCGTGTATGTTCTATCCAGAAATCAGTCATCTGCAAGTCATCTCCTAATGTCAAAATCAAGAGTCGCGCCATTAAAAACCCTCTCAGTTCCAAAGCTGGAATTATGTGGAGTAGCGCTGTTGGCAAAACTCATGCATGAGATCATGGAAATTAAAGTCTTCGTTGGAGAATTCTATTGCTGGTGTGACTCCTCGGTGGCTTTGTCCTGGATCAGTGATGAGCCCTACAAATTCAACGTATTCGTAGCTAATCGTGTGGCTGTCATACAGGAGCTAACTATTAATATGGAGTGGCGTCACGTTCCTACGGCACTGCACCCTGCGGACATACTTTCTACAAGTGCTCTCCGAGCTTTGGTTTCCTAGCCCATCGTATCTTAC
The DNA here is from genome assembly GCA_035041545.1 of Drosophila colorata. NCBI lineage: Eukaryota > Metazoa > Arthropoda > Insecta > Diptera > Drosophilidae > Drosophila > Drosophila colorata. Next base: position 919,864 of record JAWNLD010000680.1, on the reverse strand, counting down.
GAGCAATCGCGACGATTGGCCTGCTGCTTGTCTGCCGGGCAAACCCATTCTTGAGTTGCGAAAAAGCGTGTTGCTAACTAGGTCTCCGTACCTAGATATTACTCTTGGATGTAAATATGCTAACTCCTTTGCCTCCATACGGCGTACATTTGCATATATTTATAACTTTATAAAGGGCATAAGACACAACGATATCACAGTTGCAGATGTGCATCATGGCACTCAACTTCTCCTACGAGCTGTCTAGCTAGCAAACTTATGGGATGATATAAAGGAGCTGCGACTGCATGGCGTTGTTAAGAAATCAAGCTCCATCGCTTCTCTGTCACCATTTATAGATGATTTTGGACTCGTTCGCGTTGGTGGTCGGCTAAGCAACTCATCGCTTGCATATGAGGCTCAACATCCGATTATCTTGCCACGTCGTCATCCAATGACAGTTGCATGCATAACTGACTTCCACAAGGTCAACATACAAGCTGAACCGTGTGCGCTGTTGGCTAAAATTCGGTTACAGTATTGGCCAATTGGAGGTCTAAAAACTGTTTCCAATGCTGTGAGCCGATGTGTGACATGCTTCAGAGCCAAGCCGAAATTTATGAAAGATTTTAAGCTATTCGAGCGTTTGCCGTCATTGGAGTTGATTATTGTGGCCCTTTTTTCTACAAGTCGGAAGTTCGCACCAGACCGCCCATAAAGTCGTACTTAGCTTTGTTCATTTGCTTCGCAATTAAAGCAGTACATTTGGAACTTGTTAAAGATTTGTCCACTGCATCATTTCTAAGCGCAGTGAAACGGTTTACAACTACTCGTAGACGGCCTAGTCAAATTTGGTCTGACAACGCAACAAACTTGTCATAATTCCAATTATTTTATTTTAAGATACATACATAAATTAACGTATCGAAATATTCTTGTTTGAAGTTGCTTATTATATAGCTATGTAAATAGTATATATAAAGTGTAAGCTCGGCTTCGGCAACGCTCTTTCTATCGCTGTTGTTTGTCGGCCTGCAAGCACTGTTTGCAGACTTGGGTATTGAGTTTGCCGTCGGTCGTAGTTAGTCGTCGCTAATCTACTACCGCATACGATTGCATCGATCTCTTGTTTGTTGGCGAAGCCAGGCATTTGTTCGAAGCCACAGCCATATATACGAGAGCATAATTTCTAAAATAAACACTTATTGCTAAAAATCTAACTTTGCGTTTTGTTTGCGCAGAGCTTAGATAATGAACATTATACAGCTGTTAAAAAAGCTTAAGCTCAACAGTGTTATTATTAAGCCGTTGCATTATTTAGTTCGCAAAGTGCATATCGTTTTATTGCCAATAATTATATGCAACAACTAAATAATAATTAGCGAGTATATAAGTGCCGTTCGTTCGTTGCCACCTGCAGGTGTTATCGCTTGACCTCTCATTCTCTTCGTTCGAGTGTGGTGCGTTGACATTTGTGCAGCGGTACGAACAAAGACACATAATATTTGTACTTAAGCACCATAGTTTCGGCAAAGGGCTATTGTTCGGGCTCTTTCTTTCATTCCTGCGTTCGTTGATTGCGCTTGCTAAGTTGAACGCGTAATTTCGGCGTTTGACATTAAATCTTGCTCAGTGCCAACGAAGTACAGTGCCGGCTGAAAATAGTGTACCAACTGATAAGGTGCTTTATTTTACACGTAAAGCAGAATCAATTTACACCAGTGCGCGAAGGCTTAATGCTTCTTTAAATAATGAACGGATTAGAGCGTTTGGCTCAACTGAGCCTATGGTTCGCTTGGAGTTGCTTGAGCAAACGGAAAAATCTTTTAACCTTGTCCACAATGGCTTGGAGGAATTAGATTATTCTGAGATTGGCAGCCAGTTACGGGAAGATTTTAATGTTCTAGTGCTCACAATGAAGTTTCGACTGAGGGTGCAAATTGAAGATCGAAAGTCGCAGATGCCGCCCTCGTCAACTATATGCCATGACAATAGCTTGGAGCAAGCTGTGCAAGCTAGTGCAAATGATCGGCCACACAGACTTCGTCTGCCTGAACTCAAATACTCACATTTTTTGGCGGATACACGGATTACGTCAACTTCTTCTCCATTTTCAACTCGTTCATCGACAAGGATCCTGCAGCATCTACGTTCCTGCTTATCTGGCTCGGCATTGGATTCGGTTCGATCGTTGGAAATTTCCAGAGATAATTATTGTGTAGCTCTGGATATTTTAAGTAAACGCGTTAATAATAAGCACCTTGTTTTCCAGGCACACATTAAAGAGATTATTGGGCTCAAGAGAGTGGATTCAAAGTCTACTACGAAACTTCGCGAATTCTCGGACAAGGTCAACTGTCATATGCGAGCATTGTAGAGCTTGGGGAATTTTGAGCAAATCGCAGGCTGAATGATTGTGCATATGCTGCTGCAGAAGTTGGATGCTGCAAGTCAGACCAGCTGGGAGGAGAGTACATCGGTGGACAAAATACCATTTGCTGATGAGTTTTTCACATATTTGGATAAGCGATGTCAAAAATTGGAAAATGTTCAACACGCTATGGCTTATCATACGCCAAACTCTCAAGTCGGAAAACTAATTTTATTACAAATCCCTTTTGTTGCTGCTCAATCTAACCCAAATGGCTGTCTACTTTGCAACACTGCTGGCCATGGAATTTATTCATGGAGTAGGTTTTGAAATTTGTCGCCTTCGATTCGTCACAAAGAAGTAAAGAAACTTGGTCTTTGCTATAATTGCCTCAAAAAGGGACATCAAACGCGTACATGCAATGGAGGCCATTGCCGTGTTTGCGGCGCAGAGCATCACACTCTGCTGCACTTTGATGCATCACAGTTAGCAGTTCCAAACTCAATGACTGGTCTGACAGCACCTCAAACTTCTGCATCTGTAGCATTACCCTTGAATGATAAAACTCCTGCAGAGACATCGCATTCTTCTGCCTCTCTTGCTGCCCAGTATCTTCAGTCTGATGTTGTGCTCCTGGCTACCGTTATCGTTTTGATAAAAAATCGGTATGGCACATTATTCCCATGTAGAGCTTTACTGGATTCAGGCAGTCAACTGCATCTAGTGATGTCTCATTTTGCTCAAATGCTGCAACTGAAGAAAACTCAAACTTCAGCTACTGTCTCAGGTCTTGGAGATTCAAGCATTTCTACAGATGGATCTACTGTTGACATTTGCATGCAATCTAGAATTTCGGATTATTCTACGGCCTTTGCTGCTCTTGTTGCACCAACTATTACCGATAGCCAGCCTAGCTTTGCTGTTAATACCCCCGATTGTAATATTCCCTGCAACATTAAATTAGCAGACCCTGCGTTCACAAACTTCAGCGTATGGATCTTCTCATTGGGGCGGATTTATTCTATGAGTTTCTGTGTGTTGGGCAAATCAAGGTCTTGCCAGGATTGCCACTTCTACAAAAGGCTCGACTTGGTTGGGTTGTATCCGGTGGAGCTCAAACGCAAAGTAATGTAGCACTTTTAGCAGCTCGCAGGGCGTTTGAAAATGACGCTACTCACACGAATGTCAATCTCGACGAATTGGTTCGTCGATTATGGTCAATTGACAGCTGTGATGAATTTTTAGTCAAGGCTAGTAAAGTGCAAGTGCAGTGCGAAGAGCAATTCGTCAACAACTTTTCTCGTCTCTCTTCTGGCGAATATGCGATTCGATTGCCTTTGTTAGGAGAGTCTTATACTCAAGCATATCGGCGATTTCTCAGTCTTGAACGCAAATTGTTGCGGCAACCGCATCTCAAGGAGCAATGCTCTGCGTTTATTAAGGAGTACCTTGATTTAAATCATATATCTCGTGTTAACTCTGAGTCGGCTAGTCTTTGCAAATACTTTCTCCCGCATCATTGTGTGTTAAAGGAGGACAGTATCACAACAAAGCTTCGCGGTGTGTTTGATGGATCGGCTGCAATTTCTTCAGGGTATTCGCTAAATGATATTTTGATGGTGGGACCAGTAATACAACCAAAATTGATACAAATACTTATTCGATTTCGCACACATCTAGTTACACTGACAGGAGATATTTGTAAAAATGTAATAAATTGTAAATATATGGCACAAAGGCCGCCTCATTCTTGTCTGTTCGTGCAATGCACCAGCTGGCCCTTGATGAAAAAGAATCGTTCCCTATTGGCTCAGTTGCCCTGCAAGAGGATTTCTATGTGGATGATTTTATTTCTGGAGGAAATTCCGTAGCTGAAGCTTTTGCCAAAATACATCAAACTGCTGGCATATTGTCTCGTGGCAATTTTAAACATCGGAAGTGGTGCTTTATTATTACTTATTGGTATATCGGAGGAACATATGGAGGAAGATAAAGAGAAATATTTGAGATTTGATGATGGTAGCGATATTACCAAAACTCTTGGTCTCGCTTGGGATCCTGTCTCCGACCAGATGCTGTTTTCATTGTCGCCCATAGAAGCCCATTCCAAACAATGCAGGCATGCCGTTTTGTCCACAATTGCTCGGTTTTATGATCCACTCGGTCTGCTAAGACCAGTTATTGCCAATGCTAAAATATTTATGCAACAGCTTTGCAAGGATAAGCTGACATGGGATGAGAGCTTGCGTTTCGTGCGGAGCACAGCTTAGAGGGAGCTATGTATTAGTTTCCATAACGTTGGTCGTCTCTCTTTTCATATAAATGTACTCTTGGCAGGAGCTAATGTAGAAATTCATGGATTTTGCGATGCCAGCTTAGGCTTATGGAGCTTGCGTGTATGTTCTATCCAGAAATCAGTCATCTGCAAGTCATCTCCTAATGTCAAAATCAAGAGTCGCGCCATTAAAAACCCTCTCAGTTCCAAAGCTGGAATTATGTGGAGTAGCGCTGTTGGCAAAACTCATGCATGAGATCATGGAAATTAAAGTCTTCGTTGGAGAATTCTATTGCTGGTGTGACTCCTCGGTGGCTTTGTCCTGGATCAGTGATGAGCCCTACAAATTCAACGTATTCGTAGCTAATCGTGTGGCTGTCATACAGGAGCTAACTATTAATATGGAGTGGCGTCACGTTCCTACGGCACTGCACCCTGCGGACATACTTTCTACAAGTGCTCTCTGAGCTTTGGTTTCCTAGCCCATCGTATCTTACGAGCAATCGCGACGATTGGCCTGCTGCTTGTCTGCCGGGCAAACCCATTCTTGAGTTGCGAAAAAGCGTGTTGCTAACTAGGTCTCCGTACCTAGATATTACTCTTGGATGTAAATATGCTAACTCCTTTGCCTCCATACGGCGTACATTTGCATATATTTATAACTTTATAAAGGGCATAAGACACAACGATATCACAGTTGCAGATGTGCATCATGGCACTCAACTTCTCCTACGAGCTGTCTAGCTAGCAAACTTATGGGATGATATAAAGGAGCTGCGACTGCATGGCGTTGTTAAGAAATCAAGCTCCATCGCTTCTCTGTCACCATTTATAGATGATTTTGGACTCGTTCGCGTTGGTGGTCGGCTAAGCAACTCATCGCTTGCATATGAGGCTCAACATCCGATTATCTTGCCACGTCGTCATCCAATGACAGTTGCATGCATAACTGACTTCCACAAGGTCAACATACAAGCTGAACCGTGTGCGCTGTTGGCTAAAATTCGGTTACAGTATTGGCCAATTGGAGGTCTAAAAACTGTTTCCAAGGCTGTGAGCCGATGTGTGACATGCTTCAGAGCCAAGCCGAAATTTATGAAAGATTTTAAGCTATTCGAGCGTTTGCCGTCATTGGAGTTGATTATTGTGGCCCTTTTTTCTACAAGTCGGAAGTTCGCACCAGACCGCCCATAAAGTCGTACTTAGCTTTGTTCATTTGCTTCGCAATTAAAGCAGTACATTTGGAACTTGTTAAAGATTTGTCCACTGCATCATTTCTAAGCGCAGTGAAACGGTTTACAACTACTCGTAGACGGCCTAGTCAAATTTGGTCTGACAACGCAACAAACTTGTCATAATTCCAATTATTTTATTTTAAGATACATACATAAATTAACGTATCGAAATATTCTTGTTTGAAGTTGCTTATTATATAGCTATGTAAATAGTATATATAAAGTGTAAGCTCGGCTTCGGCAACGCTCTTTCTATCGCTGTTGTTTGTCGGCCTGCAAGCACTGTTTGCAGACTTGGGTATTGAGTTTGCCGTCGGTCGTAGTTAGTCGTCGCTAATCTACTACCGCATACGATTGCATCGATCTCTTGTTTGTTGGCGAAGCCAGGCATTTGTTCGAAGCCACAGCCATATATACGAGAGCATAATTTCTAAAATAAACACTTATTGCTAAAAATCTAACTTTGCGTTTTGTTTGCGCAGAGCTTAGATAATGAACATTATACAGCTGTTAAAAAAGCTTAAGCTCAACAGTGTTATTATTAAGCCGTTGCATTATTTAGTTCGCAAAGTGCATATCGTTTTATTGCCAATAATTATATGCAACAACTAAATAATAATTAGCGAGTATATAAGTGCCGTTCGTTCGTTGCCACCTGCAGGTGTTATCGCTTGACCTCTCATTCTCTTCGTTCGAGTGTGGTGCGTTGACATTTGTGCAGCGGTACGAACAAAGACACATAATATTTGTACTTAAGCACCATAGTTTCGGCAAAGGGCTATTGTTCGGGCTCTTTCTTTCATTCCTGCGTTCGTTGATTGCGCTTGCTAAGTTGAACGCGTAATTTCGGCGTTTGACATTAAATCTTGCTCAGTGCCAACGAAGTACAGTGCCGGCTGAAAATAGTGTACCAACTGATAAGGTGCTTTATTTTACACGTAAAGCAGAATCAATTTACACCAGTGCGCGAAGGCTTAATGCTTCTTTAAATAATGAACGGATTAGAGCGATTGGCTCAACTGAGCCTATGGTTCGCTTGGAGTTGCTTGAGCAAACGGAAAAATCTTTTAACCTTGTCCACAATGGCTTGGAGGAATTAGATTATTCTGAGATTGGCAGCCAGTTACGGGAAGATTTTAATGTTCTAGTGCTCACAATGAAGTTTCGACTGAGGGTGCAAATTGAAGATCGAAAGTCGCAGATGCCGCCCTCGTCAACTATATGCCATGACAATAGCTTGGAGCAAGCTGTGCAAGCTAGTGCAAATGATCGGCCATACAGACTTCGTCTGCCTGAACTCAAATACTCACATTTTTTGGCGGATACACGGATTACGTCAACTTCTTCTCCATTTTCAACTCGTTCATCGACAAGGATCCTGCAGCATCTACGTTCCTGCTTATCTGGCTCGGCATTGGATTCGGTTCGATCGTTGGAAATTTCCAGAGATAATTATTGTGTAGCTCTGGATATTTTAAGTAAACGCGTTAATAATAAGCACCTTGTTTTCCAGGCACACATTAAAGAGATTATTGGGCTCAAGAGAGTGGATTCAAAGTCTACTACGAAACTTCGCGAATTCTCGGACAAGGTCAACTGTCATATGCGAGCATTGTAGAGCTTGGGGAATTTTGAGCAAATCGCAGGCTGAATGATTGTGCATATGCTGCTGCAGAAGTTGGATGCTGCAAGTCAGACCAGCTGGGAGGAGAGTACATCGGTGGACAAAATACCATTTGCTGATGAGTTTTTCACATATTTGGATAAGCGATGTCAAAAATTGGAAAATGTTCAACACGCTATGGCTTATCATACGCCAAACTCTCAAGTCGGAAAACTAATTTTATTACAAATCCCAGTAGAAAGGCTTTTGTTGCTGCTCAATCTAACCCAAATGGCTGTCTACTTTGCAACACTGCTGGCCATGGAATTTATTCATGGAGTAGGTTTTGAAATTTGTCGCCTTCGATTCGTCACAAAGAAGTAAAGAAACTTGGTCTTTGCTATAATTGCCTCAAAAAGGGACATCAAACGCGTACATGCAATGGAGGCCATTGCCGTGTTTGCGGCGCAGAGCATCACACTCTGCTGCACTTTGATGCATCACAGTTAGCAGTTCCAAACTCAATGACTGGTCTGACAGCACCTCAAACTTCTGCATCTGTAGCATTACCCTTGAATGATAAAACTCCTGCAGAGACATCGCATTCTTCTGCCTCTCTTGCTGCCCAGTATCTTCAGTCTGATGTTGTGCTCCTGGCTACCGTTATCGTTTTGATAAAAAATCGGTATGGCACATTATTCCCATGTAGAGCTTTACTGGATTCAGGCAGTCAACTGCATCTAGTGATGTCTCATTTTGCTCAAATGCTGCAACTGAAGAAAACTCAAACTTCAGCTACTGTCTCAGGTCTTGGAGATTCAAGCATTTCTACAGATGGATCTACTGTTGACATTTGCATGCAATCTAGAATTTCGGATTATTCTACGGCCTTTGCTGCTCTTGTTGCACCAACTATTACCGATAGCCAGCCTAGCTTTGCTGTTAATACCCCCGATTGTAATATTCCCTGCAACATTAAATTAGCAGACCCTGCGTTCACAAACTTCAGCGTATGGATCTTCTCATTGGGGCGGATTTATTCTATGAGTTTCTGTGTGTTGGGCAAATCAAGGTCTTGCCAGGATTGCCACTTCTACAAAAGGCTCGACTTGGTTGGGTTGTATCCGGTGGAGCTCAAACGCAAAGTAATGTAGCACTTTTAGCAGCTCGCAGGCGTTTGAAAATGACGCTACTCACACGAATGTCAATCTCGACGAATTGGTTCGTCGATTAAGGTCAATTGACAGCTGTGATGAATTTTTAGTCAAGGCTAGTAAAGTGCAAGTGCAGTGCGAAGAGCAATTCGTCTACAACTTTTCTCGTCTCTCTTCTGGCGAATATGCGATTCGATTGCCTTTGAAGCCTAACGAGGATCTGTTAGGAGAGTCTTATACTCAAGCATATCGGCGATTTCTCAGTCTTGAACGCAAATTGTTGCAGCAACAGCATCTCAAGGAGCAATGCTCTGCGTTTATTAAGGAGTACCTTGATTTAAATCATATATCTCGTGTTAACTCTGAGTCGGCTAGTCTTTGCAAATACTTTCTCCCGCATCATTGTGTGTTAAAGGAGGACAGTATCACAACAAAGCTTCGCGGTGTGTTTGATGGATCGGCTGCAATTTCTTCAGGGTATTCGCTAAATGATATTTTGATGGTGGGAACAGTAATACAACCAAAATTGATACAAATACTTATTCGATTTCGCACACATCTAGTTACACTGACAGGAGATATTTGTAAAATGTATCGCTGCTTTCGAGTTAAGTCTCCTGATAATTACCTCCAATGCATATTGTGGCGGGATGCACCTGACAAAGAGTTACATATCTATAATTTGGATACTGTAATATATGGCACAAAGGCCGCCTCATTCTTGTCTGTTCGTGCAATGCACCAGCTGGACCTTGATGAAAAAGAATCGTTCCCTATTGGCTCAGTTGCCCTGCAAGAGGATTTCTATGTGGATGATTTTATTTCTGGAGGAAATTCCGTAGCTGAAGCTTTTGCCAAAATACATCAAACTGCTGGCATATTGTCTCGTGGCAATTTTAAACATCGGAAGTGATGCTTTATTATTACTTATTGGTATATCGGAGGAACATATGGAGGAAGATAAAGAGAAATATTTGAGATTTGATGATGGTAGCGATATTACCAAAACTCTTGGTCTCGCTTGGGATCCTGTCTCCGACCAGCTGCTGTTTTCATTGTCGCCCATAGAAGCCCATTCCAAACAATGCAGGCATGCCGTTTTGTCCACAATTGCTCGGTTTTATGATCCACTCGGTCTGCTAAGACCAGTTATTGCCAATGCTAAAATATTTATGCAACAGCTTTGCAAGGATAAGCTGACATGGGATGAGAGCTTGCGTTTCGTGCGGAGCACAGCTTAGAGGGAGCTATGTATTAGTTTCCATAACGTTGGTCGTCTCTCTTTTCATATAAATGTACTCTTGGCAGGAGCTAATGTAGAAATTCATGGATTTTGCGATGCCAGCTTAGGCTTATGGAGCTTGCGTGTATGTTCTATCCAGAAATCAGTCATCTGCAAGTCATCTCCTAATGTCAAAATCAAGAGTCGCGCCATTAAAAACCCTCTCAGTTCCAAAGCTGGAATTATGTGGAGTAGCGCTGTTGGCAAAACTCATGCATGAGATCATGGAAATTAAAGTCTTCGTTGGAGAATTCTATTGCTGGTGTGACTCCTCGGTGGCTTTGTTCTGGATCAGTGATGAGCCCTACAAATTCAACGTATTCGTAGCTAATCGTGTGGCTGTCATACAGGAGCTAACTATTAATATGGAGTGGCGTCACGTTCCTACGGCACTGCACCCTGCGGACATACTTTCTACAAGTGCTCTCTGAGCTTTGGTTTCCTAGCCCATCGTATCTTACGAGCAATCGTGACGATTGGCCTGCTGCTTGTCTGCCGGGCAAACCCATTCTTGAGTTGCGAAAAAGCGTGTTGCTAACTAGGTCTCCGTACCTAGATATTACTCTTGGATGTAAATATGCTAACTCCTTTGCCTCCATACGGCGTACATTTGCATATATTTATAACTTTATAAAGGGCATAAGACACAACGATATCACAGTTGCAGATGTGCATCATGGCACTCAACTTCTCCTACGAGCTGTCTAGCTAGCAAACTTATGGGATGATATAAAGGAGCTGCGACTGCATGGCGTTGTTAAGAAATCAAGCTCCATCGCTTCTCTGTCACCATTTATAGATGATTTTGGACTCGTTCGCGTTGGTGGTCGGCTAAGCAACCCATCGCTTGCATATGAGGCTCAACATCCGATTATCTTGCCACGTCGTCATCCAATGACAGTTGCATGCATAACTGACTTCCACAAGGTCAACATACAAGCTGAACCGTGTGCGCTGTTGGCTAAAATTCGGTTACAGTATTGGCCAATTGGAGGTCTAAAAACTGTTTCCAAGGCTGTGAGCCGATGTGTGACATGCTTCAGAGCCAAGCCGAAATTTATGAAAGATTGTAAGCTATTCGAGCGTTTGCCGTCATTGGAGTTGATTATTGTGGCCCTTTTTTCTACAAGTCGGAAGTTCGCACCAGACCGCCCATAAAGTCGTACTTAGCTTTGTTCATTTGCTTCGCAATTAAAGCAGTACATTTGGAACTTGTTAAAGATTTGTCCACTGCATCATTTCTAAGCGCAGTGAAACGGTTTACAACTACTCGTAGACGGCCTAGTCAAATTTGGTCTGACAACGCAACAAACTTGTCATAATTCCAATTATTTTATTTTAAGATACATACATAAATTAACGTATCGAAATATTCTTGTTTGAAGTTGCTTATTATATAGCTATGTAAATAGTATATATAAAGTGTAAACTCGGCTTCGGCAACACTCTTTCTATCGCTGTTGTTTGTCGGCCTGCAAGCACTGTTTGCAGACTTGGGTATTGAGTTTGCCGTCGGTCGTAGTTAGTCGTCGCTAATCTATTACCGCATACGATTGCATCGATCTCTTGTTCGTTGGCGAAGCCAGGCATTTGTTCGAAGCCACAACCATATATGCGAGAGCATAATTTCTAAAGTAAGGTTGTTTCTAAAATCTAACTTTGCGTTTTTTTTTTGCGCAGGGCTTAGATAGTGAACAATATACAGCTGCTAAAAAAGCTAAGTAGCTCAACACATATTAAACCAAATTTGGTGGCTCTTGCTCTTACAGTTTCTGAGGTCAAAAATTATGGAATTATATTATGCCCCAAGATATAAGGAATTTATCGATTAGCCACTCCACCAGTGAGAGTATCCAAAACAATTTTTTTGCGATTTTTAGAGAAGGGCATTAGTAATCTGTCCGAAAACATGTAGGTATAAAACAGTAGACATGGGCGGAACATTTTATAAAGATCTTTAAACAAGGTGATCAGTAATCTACCTACCGAATTTGGGGACTCTAACTCTACAATTGTGGGAGATATAGGCTTTTGCGATTCGTGGGGGCGGAGTGGCTGGGAATGTTCTACTGAGCGTGGCTGAGATACATAACAAATTTGGTGTTTCTAGCTTTAAAATTGTGGGAAATATTCACCTTTTATCGATTTGCGATTTGAGGTGTATCGACATGTTATCAATTTGCCAGCCTTCTAGTGGGCGTGGCATAAAAATCTTTACTGAAGCGGATAACTACAAGTATATATCCAAAGTTTCAAGTTTCTAGCTACAATAGCCCCGAAAATGTTACGTTCATCCGGACCGACGGACGGAAACACAATATACTAGTTTCACTGCGTGAACGAGTATAACAATAAAAGATAAATATATAAAATTGGTAGGGCCAGATACTTCTCGGCATTGTATCCAGCAGGCTGGTACCATCAGATTGAAAAGAATTGTCAAGGATGCCATTTGGACTTACTAACGCCCCTGCTTCCTTTCAAACAGTCATGAACAATGACTTGATGAAAGTATATTCAGACGATGTTATAGTATTCTCCACCTCCTTGCAAGACCATAGAAATGACCTTCACCAAGTTTTTTACTAAATCTACTAAGTCTAAATTTCAAAGAAAAGAAATCGAATTTCTTGGACACAGAGCGTCAGAACACGGTATCAAAGCTAATCCGAGAAAAATATAATCCATCAAAGAATTTCCAATTTCAAAATCTAGGAAACATATAAAATCTTTTCTCGGACTATTGGGATACTACAAAAATCACCAAACCATTAAAAGCCCAACTAAAAGGAAAAACCCTGTAGAAAGTTAGTTTGTGAGTCCGACGAATTCGTAAATACTTTAGAAAAGCACTTCTTTGTAACGACCCAATTTTACAATATCTCGATTACACAAAACAATTTACACTACCTACCGACGCTGGCAATGTAGCCATCGGAGCCGTATTATCTCAAGTGAACTTGGTAGTGATAAGCCAGTCACGGTATCTTCTTTCCGAACAGAACCTCGTCAGATACAGAGCGAAATTACTCAACTGTAGAAAAGGAAATGCAATAGTATGGGAAATTCGGTATTTTAGACCCTATTTGTTCGGTAGGGAATTAAAAATTATCACTGACCACCGACCGCTCATGTGGTTAATGAGTTTTAAAGAGCCTAACTCTAAATTAGTCCGTTAGAGATTTTCTCAAACTGACAAAGAAGGCTCGAAAAACAGCACTATGGCTAACCAAAAATCATCATCAGCTTTGTTGAAATGATGGAACAGCTCACTTTATTGAAGTGAGAAATTATCTTCGGGAAGTTGTTAAAGATAAAAATGTCATTACAAAAGAAATTTAGAAAACAAAATTTCTTGAGAAGTTTTTAAATATATCAGTAGTCAATATCGAAGAGTATGGGATACGGCAATTAGATGTAATAAAGAAAAATTTTTTCTCAGACTGTGGCTCACACCTACTTCCACCGACTTCTAATAGACTAGATTTAAAAATTTTAATAAATATCATTTGAATGCACCATATTATACCTATTGTAGATATTAAGAAAATAAATAAGAACAGCTCTATTAAAAAATAAAATTAACGCATTTTTATTTTCCATAAATCTCAAATTATAACATCGCAATACGGAGAACATTTAACAATATGCCCCTGGTCCTCAGAGCAGACAATAACTGGATGTGATACCTGTGCCTGTCACTTTTATATCATACGTATACTAGAATACGATTTTGAAGTAATTTAGAAAAAAGGCGCACAGAATGTAGTTGCAGATGGTCTTAGTAGGGTAGAAATATACGTCAACCTGAACGACGACATATCACTAATAGGAACTTGAGGAGATACAATACACTCCGCAGTAGAAAACGACTACATTTTCTTTTTAAAAAAATCAATAAACGGTTTTAACATCTTATTGGCCTCAAACCGAACTTTCATTTAAAAACAAACTGAGACGAATAATTACAGAAACAGTTTTTATATTAACAAAAACACCAAAATCCTTATAAATATACTAAAACAAAACTAAAAACTAACCAAGAGGTATTTCGCCCATAGTAAAATTTACAAAGTCGTTAGATGTACAAACTTCCTTACAGACTGTCGCGGGACGAAATATGTATCGATTAGTAATGTTATTAGAGTATGTAAAAAGTATTGGAACATACGTTTGCAATCGTATTGCCCAACCGTGCTGGTCATACCTTTATGTATAAAAGCGCTCGTATTGAAATTTTGAGTGTCGTGTTATGAGCACTCGGATTGGTAGGAAGTCACTGCGGTATAAATTAAGCTGTATTCTAATGACTGTACTAAATTGCATACAGAATAAAATCCTCCTCCTTCATTTATTGATCTTCAATCGATTCTATTAGCCTTGAGGATCCTGAGCTACTTTCTTCCGTAGACGACAGGCGTTTTCTTTTATTCGCAGACCACTTCTGCCGTTATGTTAACTTGGTGTCTGCAAGGACGACTTCCGCTGGAGATCCGATGTGATGCAGCAGTTTAAGCTGCAGTGAGTGCAACCCCAGCTAGAGAGTTGTCAGATTTCCTGGGTCAAAAGTTGATAATGCCAACCCATCATTCACCCAGAAGAAGCCCCCGATTGAATGACATGAAACCACCGCAGGAGCCGATATGCGAACGGAGACACCTGTGTTGCGGACAGCGTCTACTGAGCCGTAACCGCGATACACACCCAGCAGAATTTCTGGAGGCTTGAGTGGCAGGTTGCCGCTTGGAGTTCCACCGCAAAGACGGTGATGCTGGAAGTGTGTGAACAAGCCAGTAGCTAGACTGGAGCACCATTTGACGAAGTTCATACCGTTCGCTACACGCGTGAGCAATCTTGCAGCATTTCCACAGTCGATCCCCAATGGGGAGCAGCACATGGGAAACCTCACCCTAACTGAAGAACTGGTCACCAAATTACCAACAGGCAGAAGAGTGGAATGGGCCAGGTTCACTGCAACATTGAATACTTGAATACTGAGCTTGCGAACGTCGGTTGAGCACCGACCGATAGGATGAAAATTTGAATAAACAGTGCCCAATTTGCGATGGGCAACATAGAGTCAGGAATTGTAAAGATTTCAACCGAGTTTCTCCATCGACGGGGTGGAAGTATATGAAGGAGCATCGGCTTTGTTAATCGCCCCTATGTGACCAAAGGATACACTCGACGCTTGGAACGCCGCAAGGTCGATATGAACAATATTGACAATCTTTGGTAACTGCCGCATTTTGGAATTGTGAATCAAAAAAAAAATCAGAGAAACTTCGTCTGGCAGCGAAAGTGGGCGACGTATCGCTGAATTCTCCACTGGAGTAGGGTCCACATCACTACAATCCACTACCAGCCGTGCTCTTCCACTTTAGGGAAGGCGCCGTTGGAGTTTGCGAAGACATCAAGGAGATGTTCCATCAGGTGTTGATTCAGCCACAGGACATATGTGCACAGCGGTTTCTGTGGCGAGACGGAGATGTTCAACGGGATCCAGACGTATACGAAATGGTTGTGATGACGTTCGGCGCAGCTTGCTTGCCAAGTGCAGCGCAATTTGCGCATTACCATAAATACGCTAGAATATCAACACACGGATCCACGTGCGGTTAAAGCAATCAAGGAATGTACTGGCAGCCAGCCACGGATGACTTCAAATTCAATGTGAAGTTTCACAAAGTCCCGAGCAATGCTGAATGGCAAATGATTCCCCACCAGGAGGGAGTTCCTGAGCCTGATCATGTCTACATTTGATCCTTTGGGTTTTTATCCTGTTATATGATTACCGCCAAATTGCTGCTGAGAGAGATTTGGCGACGAGAAATTAAGTGGGATAAGCTACTACCGGATGGAATCAGGTCTTTGAGAAGTGAAAAGTGAAGTGAAGTGAGAAATGAAGAGATAGTCAACGTGGAGAAATTTCGATGTCCACGCTATTACATCGGCCCAGGAGTAATAGGAGATATGCAACTACACATATTTGTAGATACAAGTCAATCTGCGTTTGCCGCAGTGGCCTACTGGAGGGTCACTAGCGAGGATGGAATACGAGTTTGTTTTGTGTGTGCCAAGACGAAACGCGCTCCTATGAGAACCATGTCGATTTCTCAACTGGAACTGCAAGCTGCCGTTCTAGGAACAAGATTGATAACTACTGTGAAGCAGCAACAGATTCGCAGATGGTGCTGCACTGGATAAGCAGTACGCACCGACGATACACGCAATTTGTCGGCAATCGAGACGCAGAGATTTTGGAGTCTACGGATATTGCACAGTGGCGATGGGTACCAACCACCAAGAACGCAGCAGATGACGCAACACGGCCACAATCTAAAGTGGATTTCGGCCAAGGGTCCCGATGGCTGAACGGGCCCACGTTTTTGCGAGAGCCAGCCAACCGTTGGCTGCAGCCAGCGGCACAAAACGATACCTTCGATGACGAAGAAGAGATACCGAGTGAGTTTGCGCTGGTCGCTGCAAACAACTTTTGTCTTTCATTTCAGAGATTCTCGAGCTACAACCGATTATTGAGATCCACTGCCTGGATACAGAGATTCATACGACGGTGCCGTGGACAGTGGGAGCAGCTCGAATGTTACGGCCTCACAGCTGCTGAATGTGAGGACACGGAGTACTTGTTGATACGACGGTCACAATGTGAGGCATTTCCGGACGAAATGCGGACCGCGTATAACAAGGAGACAGTAGCTGGACAAAGCGACAAACGAGGATTGGCGCCCTATCTGGATGAATATGGAATCTTGCGAGTTTATGGTTGAGTGGATGCATGCCATATAGCGCAAGACGGCCGGTCATACTATCGCACTGGCATCCATTATCCGAGCTTGTGGTGCACCATTACCATGTGAAGATGAAGCATCAAAATCTGGATGCAACTATAAGCGAGATTCGAGCCAAATTCTGGGTGACAAATCTGCGAATCTTCTGCAGAAGATAGTTTACGCATGTGCCACATGCAAGTTACAACGGGCGCAGACAAGGGCTATTCATTTGGAGTTGGCGCACGACTTGTCGACCGACTCGTGCATAATTGCTATGAGAAATTTTCTATGTCGACGAGGGCCAGTAGTCAGACTGCGCAGCGACAATGAAAAGAACTTCATTAGAGCCGACCGAGAAGCCAAGAGGTTAACTGATGTTTTCGAGCCAGGCTCAGGATGAGCTGTCGACCATTTTTAAATGGATCTTTATTTGCCCATAGAGAGAATGGTGCACATTAAAGGAGATGGTGCCCAAAAGGCTACAGAGAGAATATTGTGAATTCTCGTCGGCTTATCCACTTGTCGGTTGCAGTGGATCAAGAAGATCCTCTGACGCCAAACAACTTGCTGAAAGGAGCTACAAATTTGCTGGCATAGCTGACATATGATCAATTGACAGGTGCCTGAGAGATGCGCTAGGAGGCATCAGTAGCGCATAGCGCCAAATTGGCTATTTTGGATGTGAGGGCAGTAGCTGCTTCACGCGCAATAAGATATCGCGGGACGAATTAAGTATCGTTTAAAATTGTTATTAGAGTATGTATCGATGGTTATTAGAGTATGTATCGATGATGGTTTGGTATTGTATTGCGCCCAGCCTTAACAACTTCCCGTCTGTAGACGACAGAGACATAAAGGGCGCGCACGAAAATGAAATACAATACAAGTAAGATGCCTTTAGTCGGATGCCCCCGACTAGGAGATACCCTGAACCCAGCGGCGAGCTGTCGTTACATACATTCAAAGCTCTTTGTATTCATTCAATCATTCAGAAAGTCACACACACAGATACACACAAACACATTGGCAGCGCTTGACCCCCATGGAAAATGAATTCGCGAATAACTTCTAAACTAAAAGTATGATCGCTATGAAATAATAAGAGCATCCAAATCTATATACAAACCAAAGACCAAGTCTGTAGTATGTGATTTGCGACTTTGATATAGGGGGTGAATGGAGGAAGGTATCCAAAATCCGAAATAATCAAAATCTGCGTAATACGAGCACATATTAAACCAAATTTGATGGCTCTAGCTCTTATAGTCTCCGAGATATGCCAAGAAAACTAAGTCTTAATATAGATTTTTATCGATAATAATGAAACGGAGCGGAGATATCAAAAAAACTATAAACTTGTACTGCGTATGGATTGGGAGAATCTATAGTCGAAAAGTTTAGGTCTTTAGTTTTTGTAGTTTCCGAGATCACGGCGTTCATACAGACGGACGGAAAGACGGACATGGCTAAATCAACTCAGCTTATTGTCCAGATCAAGCATATATATCCGTTATGGGGTCGGAGATAATTCCGCCTGCCTATTACATGCATTTGCACAAAACCATTATATCCTTTTTACCCATTTTCAATGGGCTCAGGGTATAAATACCACATAGACATGAACTATAGAGGGATAGTCGGGACGACAGCACGTCCAAGGCTCACAATACGAAATTGATTTACACATTACCTCATTTCAACAGTCTTCTAATAACGATCCTGTCGGAAAGAAAAAGAGAAGATTGCCTTTTATACTAGTTAACACAAACAATTCACAAAGTGTCGCAAGAGCGGATGTGTGCGCTACCAAGTAGCTAACGACGCAACATAGCGATCGACGAAATCTGACACCAGCATGCGCGCACCAAGTGTTCAAGCATGTGCGCTCCAAGTGCCCAGGCTAAGAACGGTCACGAGGCGCCAAGTCAGCATTCTGTCGATGTCGCTGCCCCAGACCGTGGACAGCTTTAAGTTATGATAAGTTTAGTTTATTTAGTTTTATTAGCGGTCAACAGGCATAGTTGCCAAATAATTGAAAATATAACTCAACGATTTATTAATTGGCCCAACAAAGTCGAACCCCGCACTTTATAAAAATTCAGTCCAACGACGAATTTAAGTAAAAACGTGTGAAAACGCCGCGAAAAAAACAAAAATCAAAACAAAATATTTAAAAAAAAAGAAGAATATTTCCAGTCGCCAGATAACGTTTCGACAAAACACATAAAATCCAAAAAAAAAAAAAATCAAATACAAAACCCCAACACTAGGGCCAAACCCCAAGCAGTTGAGCAAGTAAATTGAATTTAAATAATTCAAAAATTCAACGCTACTAAGAAGAATTCAACATGCTAACAAGCGAGACGACACAGATAGTGAAATCTGACGACCTCTAAGACCGCTTATTGTCAGTACAGGGAAATTTTAACAAAAAAATGTTCATGTAAGTGAGACGTTCATTCCGTTTGTAAAACCATAGCAGGGTTAAAAAAACAATAAGTTGCGAAAATCGGATTCTGTTGTTTTTATTAAAATTATCAAGTCAATCAAATCCATGCATAAAAAAAATACGTAAAAGTTCCTTTGTCCTTACTTAAGAATTAATGTATAGCAAAAGAGTTAGTACAGATAGAACTAGTGAGGAAGAATTGTTACCAAGTTACAAGAAAAATTTATCGACAAATCAAAAACAACAAACAGTGCACAATTGATAGAGTCTGCCGTAAATGGTGCACTACTGCACCAAGAGAAAAAGAAGAAAAATTAAGAGCATTAAAAGAACAAATGCATAGCGAGAGAACGCAAAATGCACCAGACATAGTAGTGTACGAACCTGCCAAAATTATAGGGAAGGTTATTTGTAATGAACCCTTAGACATTGTAAAGTCAATACAACAATTTGATGGCTACCAAGAAAATTACGTCTCTTGGCGACAAGCTGCAATTGCAGCATGCGTAATTTTTAAAACTTATGACGGTAGCTCCCGACATTACCAAGCGGTTGCAATTATTCGCAACAAAATTTTTTGACCTGCAGACGCAACACGAGCGTCATTTAACACGGTGTTAAATTTTAATTTTTAATTATTGCTCGCTTAGATTTGACTTACGCAGACAAAACTCCGATTCGTGTTATCCAAGAACAGTTGGATACAATGAGGCAAGGCGACCTGCCTTTGCTTTACGACGAAATTGAAAGAAAACGTACGCTACTGACAAATAAAACAATAATGACCCACGATGTAGCAGCCGCAACAATCCTCAACGCCAAGTTCAGGGACGACGCGCTGCATACTTTCGTATCTGGGCTCAAAAAATCCCTCAAACACTCAACCGCGAGATCTGCCATCCGCCCTGGCGTTGGCCCAAGAGACAGAAGTAAGCAATGACAGGTATATGTTCGCAGCGAATTATGTCTGGCAAATTTAGGACAAGTGGCAAAAGCCCTTTGGCCAACGCCAGGGGTGGTAAGCAAGGTAACTCAAGCGGTCCGCAAAATAGTTCGTCAGGAAACCTTCAGAGAAATTCTCACAATGGTCAACAAACAGACAACAACTAGGGTTATCAGGGTAGAAACCCCCATTACACTAAATATCAGGGTTGTAGAGACCAGACTCAGCACAAAATTGAGTCAAATAGCTCGAAGAGAATTAGCACCCAAAGACAACAGAACCAGGGCCCGTAGCCGATGGAAGTAGAGTCTTCGTCGCGCGTTAGACAACAAACAAGTCATAGAGGAACCCAGGGTTCACAAGACCAATCCACGCGAAGCCATCAGAATGTTAACCACGCAACTCAAGAGAAGCATAAGCTAGTTAAATTAATTTATTATTAATAGACACGGGAGCTTATAAGAATTACATAAAACCATTGCAAGGGCTGGCACACTTCGTGCCAGTCGAGACCCCGTTTCTGGTAAAATCAATCCACGGGCATACAAAAATCGAACAAAAATGTCTGATACATCTTTTCAATGCAAAGTTATATTTTTTCATCTTGCATAGCCTGAATGATCTCGACGGTATCATTGGGTTCGACATACTAAAAAAAGTCAATGCGAGAATTGACTTAACACAAAACATAATTGAACACGAACACACGGTTCGGAATCAGCTTTGTTTACGAAGTGTCAAAATGTGAATTTCATGAACATTGACGACGCGGACGTACCGCACATCGTAAGGGAAGATTCCAACAAAATAATCAAACAAAGGTCAATGGCCTTCGTGGACCCAAACGAGTTATAACATTAACACGATAGCTACCATACGAACTATACAAAACTTTACCTTTACCCAATGGGCGTTGCAGATTTTGTCAATGCAAAGGTTAAACAACTTCTGGCAGATGGCATAATAAGGCCGTCCAGATCCCCTTATAATAGCCCAATATGGGTAGTCGACAAAAAGGGTGTCGACGAGTTGGGACACAGGAAGAAAAGACGGGTAATAGATTTTCGAAAACTAAAACAGAACACTATTGACGACAAATACCCTATACTTCCATTACAAAAATACTGTCAAACATAGGGAAAGCCCAGTACTTCACAACTCTGGATTTAAATTCAGGTTTCCGCCAAATAGAACTGGCGGAGAAAGACTGAGAAATTACAGCTTTTTCGGTTAACAATATGAATTTTGCAGACTTCCTTTGGTCTTAAAAACGCCCCCAGCATATTCCAACGGGCAATTGATGATGTCCTGCGGGAACAAATCGGAAAAACTTGTCATGTTTACGTCGACGACGTAATAATATTTTCCACGGGTAAAAAGGACCATGTTAGGGACATTGAGAAAGTCCTTAAAACGTTGTTTAAAGCAGGCATCGCAGGCGTCGTGTCAACGGTCTGAATCACTACTTCACCTGAAAAGGTGCGGGCCATAAAAGATTTTCAGCCCCTACATTGTTTAATCTCAAATCATTTTTGGGATTATCAAGCTACGACAGATGTTTCATAAAGGGATTTGCTACGATCGCAAGACCTTTAACAGACATCTTAAAGGGGAAAATGGCAAAAAAGGTGCCAACCACTCAAAAAAGGTCAAGCTCGACTTGACAACAGAGCAATCAAATGCTTTTGAAAAATTGAAAAATATACAACAATCAGAAGACATCATCCTTGCGTACCCTGATTTGAGCCAACCCTTTGACTTACTACAGACGCTTCGGGGCATGGCTTAGGGACCGTGCTGTCGCCAAATAAGCATCCAATTACCATGATCTCGCGTACTCTACGCGGTAATGAGGTAACAATAGCAACAACCGAGAGAGAAGTCCTCGAAATTGTATGGGCGTTGCAGAATTTACACAATTACCTGTACGGTGTCAGAAAATTAAACATTTTTACTGACCACCAACCTTCAACAAGTACTATGTCCGAGAAAACCCTAACCCTAGGCTAAAAAGATTGAAAGCGTTTGTGGATGAACACAACGCAAATGTTTTTTATAAGCCAGGAAAGGAAAATTACGTTGCTGATGCTCTATCACGACAATATTTTAACGCCTTAAAAGATTCGTCAGATTCAGATGTTGCCACTATTCATAGTGAGGAATCAGTCACTTATACGATAGATACAACAGACAAACCGGTCAACTGTTTTAGGAACCAAATTTTAATTGAGCAATCAGACCTCCCATCTTTAAAAACTCTCATAATCTTTAAAAATAAAATACGACACATTGTCCGATTTTCAGACCACGAGTCTCTTTTACAAACATTTAAAGATATAGTTAAAGCAGATGTCGTAAATACGATATTCTGCAAACTTCCAATATTGGCTTCCATTCAACATAAATTAGTTGAATCATTTCCATCAACCACATTTAGGCACACCAAATATGTTGTAGTGGATATTACCAATAAAACTGAGCAGAGAGAGATCATGACAATGGAACATAATAGAGCCCACCGAGCCGCGCAAGAAAATATGAAACAAATACTTCGCGACTACCTTTTCCCCAAGATGAGCCATTTAGCATCAGAAATAGCTGCAAATTGCAAAACTTGCTGCATGGCAAAATACAACCGTCACCCAAAAAACAGGTCTACCGGTAAAATTCTCCATATCGATGTTTTTTCTACAGACAAAAAGAATTTTCTGACATGCATCGATAAATTTTCTAGGCATGATCGCCGAATTTTAGATTTCAAAGAAGGCAATACGGTCGCTGAGTGTGGTACGAAGACCTTCGCTGTCAGCGAGTGTGATTCAACAGTGGGCATTACTTTCTGCAAAAGATCGCAGATGTCAATCTGTGCTCAACAACTTGTATCTGGAGCTGTCGCGCAATGCAGCACTAAACCGGGCCACTTGGACTCGGTTACTGTGGTCGACGAAGGGATGATTATTATCAATGACGCAACGATAAAAGTCATAGATAGTAAAGGGAACGGCCAACAAATCTCTGGGACCTCCCTGCTAACTTTTGAGGACAAGGTCTACTTGAACAGTACGTTGTAAGCCAACAACTACGGGGTACTGAAGAAAAACCTGTGATATCCGCAATGGCTCAAGTCAGCGTTACTAGGCATCTGGAACGGCACAGTTTAGCTTCCATTTATGAACTGAGCATGAAAAACCTCCAGCACATAGGTGACCTACAGACTACGTTGCTATCCAGGCCAATATTGAGCAGCTGCACTACCCTGGCCGTAGTCTCTTTGCTTTACATCATCATCTGTCTTGTTCGCCGCCGTCTGAAAATCAGACGCCAAACCGAGTAAGGCGAGGCATTGACTTTATCATTACAGAAATCGAGGACGGCATTCATTTGACCAAGGAAGGAGTTAACACAAACAATTCACACAGTGTCGCATAGCGATCGACGACACCAAGCATGTGCGCCAAGCATGTGCGCTCCAAGTGCCCAGGGTAAGAACGGTCATGTCGCTGTCCCAGACCATGGACTACGTGGGATAGCTTTAAGTTATGAAAAGTTCAGTTTATACGAAGCGGTCAACAGCCGAATAAATGATTTGTTAATTTACACAACGAAATTTTGACAGAAACCATTATCACTATAAACACGCCATACATTCGAACACAAAACTCACTGATTGTGACAAAGCAAGTGCTTGTCATTGTTGTTTGTTTTCTTACGGATTCTGTTTGTAGCATAAAGCTTTTTTATGCAAATATGAGTCTTTAGATCTGGGCGGTGTATAAACTATTTTATTAACAATATGTTTTAGGAGACGACGAAAGTCGCGCGTACATTTTTCCTTCTTAGAAATCGAACTTGTTTACAATCTGGTATTTACATCAATGAGCATAAATCAGCGTTTCTGTATATAATCGACAATTGGCAAGTTAACAGCAAATAAATCAAAAGATCTGTTGGATTCAAGTTTGTTTGACCAAACATCCCGGCCCCTTGAAAGGATCCGCTTTCAACATAATCAGACTGCCGTCGATGGCCAACTTATGCACTGGTCGACAACAGCCGCCATTGGCTGCGCGGAGATGGACAACTCGAACATGACCATCCTTTCCAGGCACAAGCGATTCGACACGTCCCAGCTTCCATTGCTACGGTGGAAGGTTGCTTTCTTGGACAATGACCACGCCCAATGCCCATGACCCAACAGCGATGTTCGGCATCGACGAGGTTCACTTTTCCGACCAACAAATGTCCAGGGGTGACTGCTGAAAGATCACTGGGATCAGGCGACATTGGCGACAATTGCCGAGCGTTGAGAATAACTTCGATTTCTGCTGTGATGGTGACCTCAAAGGTCAGTCGCGTATTCGATAGGGTCTTGTACAGCAGCCACTTTGGGCTCTTGAGTGCTGCTACCCAGAGTCCGCTAAAGTGGAGTGCCGGGGAGGAATAAAATGAAAATAAAAAGGAAATCAGTTGCACAATACGTCGATATTGCGTCTTGCGTGGATCGATCAAACAATAATTGTTTCATATCGTTGAGGTGACTTGCCGCTCCAAGGAAGTCAGTTCCGTTGTCGCAATTGATTTCCGTTGGCAGCGCTCATCGTGCAACCATTCATTTGAGCGTAGCCAAAAATGCTTATGTGGACAATTGGGAGGCCACCTAGATGTGTATCGCTTTGGATACCAAACAAATGAAAACAGCCAAATATGAACACTTTCCTACTTTGCGAATATACGTGTTTATTGGCCCACAAAAGTCTATGCAGCAGCGCTAAAATTAATCTCCCGGTCGACTGTGTTGTGCTGGTAGTGATCCCACAAGCTGTTTTTCCAACTTGGGCCTTTACCGCACTCACGCCAATCAGTAGTGCAAATAAAGCAAGACGAAATGCGATTTGAGTAACAATAGTGGATGTTTCTCGCAGTCTGCGAATTCAGCGTCCTGTGGCGCTTTCTAGAAACGGGCTTAGACACTTTAAATGGCTTTTTATTAATGATGGAGATTATTGTAATTGGCGAAAATCATCGGCGAAGGATAATTGCTGGATGTTCCAAATTATGCAGTAAGACGCAGTAAGTTCCTCGGGTGAAAGAGCCGGTCGAAGTTAAATTTTGAATCTCAGAAATTCGATTTCCCACAAATACTGACAATGTAACTAAATCTTGTTTGAGCCAATGTAAAAAAATTTTTGAATCCGTCCAAAAATATGCAGCTTATGGTTTGTCAGCGAATAGAACTATAATTTTGGTGTAGACTTGTGCTCACATAATTCCAGTTTGGGAAGCGATTGGCCGTGGGTAGGCGAACAACAACGCTTCCGCAAGCCGTTCCAAACGCACGTAGATACAACAGCCGTACGCCCGAATCGAAGCGTCGCAGAATCCGTGCACTTGAAGCGATATTGAGTTGAACTGGAGCAGTAACGATGTACTGCTAGCGATAAAATAGTTTGAAATTATTCCAAGCACCTTTTCCAGGCCAGTTCTAGGTGCTGTGGAACAGATTCACCCATGTAAACCCTGCGAGCCAGAGCTCTTGTAGAATGATTTTTGCGATGATCACGAGTGATGACACCAGTCCAAGAGGGTCGAACAAAGCTGATAGGATAGACGAAATGGTCCTCTTGGTGATGGCCAATGAAACGAGTTTTGGTTTGAAGTCAAACAGTAGCATGTCAGAATGTTGATTCCAGCTGACGCCAAGTGCGCTGGTTAAGCCATTGTCAGGCTATCCTATAGGTGGCCGTTTTGAGCTCATAGGTACGCAGCTGATCTTCTGGAAGAACTCGCCAAAGTATTTACTGGTACTTACTATCGTTTATATCAACATTTACTTGCCTGCACATTTTTGTTATATCAGCTGTGATGGTACAGCGATGAAATCTGAATCGTAGCAGCAGCAAGTATAAATCAACTTGAAGAGTAGGGTCGACAAGTAGTTGATCATTGAGCGACGTCTGATTGAACGTGCAGCACGAAGACCACTCGAACTTTGGTTGATTTACTGCTGGGCTTTAAGACACAATGGTGGGGTATGTAGTAGTGAGGTTCCGACAGATTTGATTCTGCCACCAGCAACGTATGTCCCAAACTCTCATACTCCTCCATAAACTACAATATTGTGTGCGAATTTTCGAATACTTTGCCAGACGAAGTTCGAAACTGAGAAATCTACGGCGTGCTATATCAACCGAATGACCGAGTTGGCTGGGATTGTCTTTGACCGGCGGTTTGACAACAATGCGACCGTCTGAGTTTTCTGGATTCATTTGGACACTTGGATTTTCGGTTGTTTATATTTCCCATACACGTTTGAGATTGGATTTGTGTCAAGTTTGCAGCACGCAGCATTATTTATTTGGCCGACTGCAATAATATCGAAGAACGCTTCTGTTCCTGTGTCGCGATTGGTAGAATTGCTCATCTGCCAGAGCAATGTTTGCTGCCAACTTCAAGGTTCCAATGTCGATATCGATGTTTGCGAATACATCGCTCATGAAGTTCACATGAGAACATGAGTCCAAAAGAACACGACCTAGTCTGTAAATGCCAGTTGCATCCTTGACTAGGCTAATTTGAGGACGATTGCGAATGTCGATTAGCGAATGAGTGTGTGCCACTGCTTCTGTGGCTGGTAATGAACTTGATTGTGATTGTCTTTTTGTATGTGCATTGTTGTTATGTGTCAACATATGGTGCGAACTATTACAAAGATGACAGCGATTTGTTGAAGGGCAACTAGCCATTTGATGACCTCTAAATAAACAATTAAGACACAGCCGGTGCCGTTTTACGACATCAACATTGTTGAGAATCTGCAGTGCCTTAAATTACTCGCACGCCATCAGCTTTTGCGCTGAGTTTGGGCATAGCACGGGATTGTTGAATAATCAAAGGATTAGTTCCATTTGTTTCTGGTCTCTTGGTCTCACTTCTCGAAAACTCCAAAAGATTGGCGGTTGATGGATTTGCTGAAGGCAGCTTGAAAATGGAAGATACAGTTTCGGTAAATATCAAAGCTGGCTTGTCATACCGCGACTTCAACCTTCCTTAAGACTTGGCATAGTTCTCATTGGTAACTGGAAATGCTCTCATGCATTCCAGCGGAGCACCTTTCAAACAGTTGAGTAAATAGTTAAATTTCTCAATGTTTGTTAGCAACTCTCCGTTCACGAGTTGATTAAAGGAGCAAAAGAAGGTTTTGTATTCCAAATGATTGCCATCAAAGGTAGGTAAAGTCAAGCGAGGTTGTCGAGATGGCTGAGAATGATACGAAACAGGTGGTGCGGCAGCATCCATGACTGTATTATTTAAGTCTTCCCCGAGTAAATTATTATTTGCTAATTTTATGTGCACATAGCTATCTTCTAATTCTGCACGCACTGCGACATGTTCGTAAAATGTGCAACGAGATCGAAACGAAAACAGAGATTTTTCTGGGCGCAACGGTTGGTACCGGACGTAAAATATACGTGTTCCAGCAAAGAACGACAAAATATGTGTATGTATATATATGAGTTGCAGCTGCATCGATCGCAGCGCCAGCTCTTACACAAGTGAGCAAAAGAGTTGCAGCACATTACCCGTTACTTCAGGCAGCGTGTAGGCACATGTGCGATTACTGCTGCCCCTTTACGAAGGTTGCTAAGAAATTTTTAACTATTTTACCGAGTCGAGATTAGCCTATTATTATAAGCATTGCAAGCAATTTAAATGCGAGTCTATTGATTTGTGTGTACAAATCGAACTTTCAAATATGACTATATGCGAAATAATCTAAACATTTGTTTTAATGAATTTAATCACTGATCCACGTTGGACCCCAAAATGTTTGTTGCATAAAGCTTTTTTATGCAAACATAAGTCTTCAGATCTGGGCGGTGTAAAAACTATTTTATTAACAATATGTTTTAGGCGACGACGAAGACGAACTCGAACTAATTCGTTCAATGACTATCGCTAAACATGTTTACATTCTGGTATTTACATAAATGAGCAAAAATTAGCAGATTTTCTGTACATTATCGGCAATTGGCAAGTTAGAGTTAATATCTATATAAAAGAAAGACTTAATATTTAGAAAAGAAATAAGACGTAATAAGTTGACACCAAGATTTTCAAAACATATGATAGACAGTGACAAAGGTCCAACCTTAACTACAACTCGCGGCCAAAAAATACACAAGCCAAAAATAAATAAAAATTATCAGAACGAAATAGCATTAGTAACATTACAAAACCATTACAGGTTGCCGGTGGTTAACAGCAACCACATAACAATAGAAACCCTACTCGGACAACAACATATAGCAAAACTCAACCTAGGATCAGCCCACTCATCCAAAACAATACTACACTTAATCAACTTGAAGGATTAACTAAATAAGCGACTTTTTCAAAGCGCTTCAAAAACAGGACGTCCTATCAGAATTAACAAGGATACTATTTACAATTTTAGAACAAACCCAAGACAGACTTAATAACTTAATGCCCACCAACAGACAAAAGAGAGGCAACATGAACGGGTAAAGCACCATTATTAAGTCTATTACATGAACATGGACGCTACAGACGCGAATAATCTCGAACATACCCTAAAAAATATAAAAATACACGAAAACGACTTAACCAACAACATAAAGTCATAAATAACTTTTACCAACGTGGAATTAGTAAGATTTTAGGATTTGTTTCAACTTATTAATAACGTCATACACGTACATTAGATCAGAATTTATGAGAATACTAAAGACGAGAAGAGAAAAAACCAATTATTAGATTACGCTACCAGAATTAGAATAAATAAATATATTATGTTTAACCTAAGACAATATAAATACTAAGATGTTGAATACGCTGCGCTCTACTGCTGACACTACTGAGTAACGAAATCAGTCGCCTGGCTGCCTTCAGCAAAGCCGGTCGGTGCCGGTGCATGCAGCAGAAAAGCGCTCGTCTCAGCTAATGGGGAGCGAGCTTTGTTGTATGAACATGGGCATAGCCACAGTAGGGCAGGGACAGCAGAAAGCTTACTACAGTCCAAGCTAAACGTGGTACCAAAATTCATACTAAATAGAGAAGAACTACAAAATGAAACGCAAAATGGTGAATTCGTGGTTAAGCAATCTGCAGTAATACACTACCAAACAACCGAACAATTCGACAATACGTTCATCCGTATCAAAGACAACTTTAATCTCACCATCCCAAAAATACCTAATCTAAGAACCAACTTAACCATTGACAAGTTGGACTTAAATGAAAGACAGTCAAAAACACAAATCTGGCGCAAAACAGAATTCGAGACACTTTTCTGTTATTTACTCCATCCTAGCTATAACAGCCATCATTGGAATTGCCTTCATAGGGTAGTTCAGAAGAACAACTTTCCAAATCGACGACACTAGCATAAACGGCGTTCAAGCCATTCCTTCGTTGTGACCCTTACTTCAATCCAGGGGGGCGAAGTTACCATATCTACCACCTTGGCTGATACGGCTACTCTCCCACCAGCTAAGCCCCCTCGTAGCCCCTTATGTAACACTATTCCCACGCGAAAAGAGTACATTGCGCTACATTGTAGAATCGCCGACTCAAGCACTTTAACAGGATGCCACGTTATACAATACTTTTCGGCTACATACACATTTGTCTTGGGCAGTAATTATGCCACAGCGAATATACACAACATACACACATACATATTTACACATATATTTGTAATTACATTTATATATTTAAGTACGCCACTTGGCCGAATAAACCATTATATCGATATTGGAACTCAAAGCCGCTGGACGTTTCATTTATTTTACTCATCCATATATTATTCATTAAAATCGTACAAGTTTCCTAATAATAGGGTATATTTATACAAATTACTACATAATGTATCCTCATAATGTTACTCCGCCCCGCTACGACTGTTAGTTGATCGCTCTGCACCACTTTTCGTTGATTGTGAGTTGCCACAAGCAATTTCTGCTTGCTTTCCGATTTGTTGATGTCAGCTGTCCGCCTCTCGCTGCTTAAAGCTGTGATTTTCGCCTTACCGCACGCGGCACGACGGAATTTGGGCTACTTCGGCTGGCTGGGCGGCGCCGGCTAATTATCGGCTCGGGCGGACTTCGAGCAAGTCGATGACCCCTTGTGCCGCTGACCATGTGGTCCAACGACCGACTGGGTGTTGAGCGCTCTGCCTGCAGATACTGCTTAACACACGATGTGCTAGCTGAGCTGAGCTAGATCCGACTTGCTTGGCCTGACAGGGCGACACTGCTGCCGTAATTTCGGTCTCCGACATTCCTCCTCCATCGCCTGCGAACAAGGAAGATTGTCCACGGGTAGGTGGTCTGCCGGCACCAATGAATGTCGCAGCGGGCAATATCGAAGATCTCTTTCTTTCGGCGCACGAAAACTTTCGTTAATACTGGCGTTATCTCGTCATACAGCTCGGCAGGGAGACGATGCTCTCTTCCCTGCACTAAGAACGCAGGAGAAAATCCAATTTCCCAGTTTATAACCAGTGGGATTTTCGGGGGAAACTCAGCTTAGCAGCTCTGATGACACTGATGAACCGCTCCACCACCGACCATTGACTGGGGAACTGTACAGTGTTGTTACACACCAGGTTTGCAAATTTGCCAATTTACCAAATTTGCACAATATCAACACGGCCCGTGTATCCGGCACCTGCTTAGTGAGCCTGCTTGAACTGCTGCACGTTAAACTTTTGGCACGACCCACAACACTTTACATACCACGTCTGACACACATATGACGATACAAGTTCCCATTCTCACGTTAATAGTCCGAAAATTTCTCTGAGTTTAGGGCGATGCCCTCCAGCATGCTGGAAATCCATCGGTAAGGGGATTCCTCCTCCGCTGCATTTAGAACTTCTCCTGAGACTCTCAATCTAATTCAGCCACTTCAGCATATTGACCGTTATGACGTCAAATCTGAGGACCTCCAAATACCATCTAAACTTACGCATGGACCAGACTATGGCTAAGCATTCCTTTTCTGTAGCCTTAAACAGCTCCCGACTTGCGTAGGCGATTCTGCGTTCCTGGTACCCGTTGGTCTGCGTCAATATTGCGCCGTGGCCGTGGTTGCTTGCTTCTACTTAAAGAACAATTGTTACGGGAAAGTCTGATTATGAAAGAACCGGGGAAGTTGCTGACACACACAACGACCATTTCCATCCCTTATTCAACGACGCAAAATTCAGCTCAAAGCGGCGGTACTAAGATGCCATTCCTAAGCATTGGCGCAGATTCTTTAGGTTTGGTGGGGCTTTTTAGTACTGGTTCGATGAAATCATGTCAAGGTCCGTTCCTTTTCCCTCGTCATTTTTCTTACGGCTTACCTTCAGATTTACTGGCCTGACCCGCCAGGTTACCATCTTCAAGTTGTCCTTTCGTCTGACTGTATGCCATGCCCCCTGGAACGTGGCGTACGCGAAGTGTTGGCCGAATGGAATCACTCGCCACTAGAACAGCCCCGACACCGGAAATGCACAAAAGGGTTACCATAAAAGCATCATTCCCAGTGGGTGCCCATGCTACGCAACAAAGAAACCTAGGTTGCGTCGATTCAGATTGAAAGCACATTCTATTCCACATATTGTCAGTAGTTGCGTGGGGTCAACACATTGATCAATACAATTGGGCTCTCCGACTAAGGCTTGCCTGTAACAATCAGCGACGATGAGCTTCTGCGCGATCTGGATCTAAAAGGGAATCGTAGGAATCGAAAAATGTTCCACTGCCTAAACACTGCGTGTAGTATACAAAAACTTATACTTCGAATTTCAAGTCTGAACGCTTTTACACAGGCAGACGGATATAGCACTATATACTCCGCTATTGATGTTGACCAACAAGATGTCAAAGATGTATCCATCCGCCTCTAAGATACAATTTTCAATTTCAAAAAGATACAATTTTCAATTTTTAAGAAACTACAAAATGTAAAAATTCTGAATATACTTTTATTATGCTTTATTAAAACAAAAAATGTTCGACCATAATTTGGTTTCGTAGGTATATATATGAACATACAAATATTTATTAATTTATTAATATTACTAACTTGATATTTAAGTAATTAAACAACACAATACTACAAAGTTTGCTGCCCAATAATTTAAAATTAAAGACAATAAAATATTTGTCAATAAAAATCAATGTATACCTTTAAAACCAATAGAATTTTTTTGAGCTCGTTGCTTTTTAAATAGTTGACCATGCGATATTATTTTTGTATTATGAAATTACAAAAGAAATTGCAAAATTTAGAGCTTGGCCAAATTATGCACGCTTCCAGTATGAAAACAGGATGTATAAGTTACAAAAAAAATTACTAAATTAATTTAATATTTGGTTATTCAACGGGAAATCGAAAACTTATGATGTTTACTACATAACGATCTTTCTGCAAAAATCTCAAATTAAATCAATTTGGTTTGATTGGCACGCTGTTGTTTTTCATGGATAAGCCAGTATTTAGTTACCCATTGCATAAAAACTGATTTTGCGTAATTTTCCTGACTGGTATGTATTTTGTAACCATTAAGTCATAATACAAATAATTATTCTTCATTTCTACGCTAATTTAAAAATTAAGGCAACAATCATCGTAATGGCAGCTTAAGAGCTCATTTTTCAAGTCGAATGAGATTCATTAAGATTGTAATCAAACTTGTCTTATATATTGTAATAAATAATTTAGTTCGCTTTATTGACGACGACGTGTATTACGTTGCTTATCGAATCGCATTTCCATTTCTTCAAGAACTTTAGGGGTGTAACGTACGACAAGCTTTACGGAACCAACTGCTTGCTTTAATAATTCAACTGCTCTTTCATGATTTTCTCCTTCAACACTCTGAAACGAAATTGAACGAAAAATATACTAAATTTTAGTGTCCTTTGGGAAGTAAAATGCACATGTAAAATAAATAATTCAATAGTTATTATTTGCAAACATATTGTAACAAAATACCAGCACTCCATTGCTAGATGGCTTTCCAAACAAGTGAGAAGTTTTTAATAAACAAATTGTCATATGATTGACCAGCGATGGCATAGTTAGTAACTAGGTGAAACATTAATATAGTAAGCAATATGGCTTTGATTCATAGTTCTGATTCTAATACTTTAAATCTTTAATAAATTCCGTATCCAATCTAATATTCTCTGTAAGAGTTTTCGTAACATACTTTTGATTTATTTTCGTTTAGGCCGACCAATTCTTACGGCTATAACTTTTAATTTGTACATGTATTTTAGGTTTACAGACTTTTACAGCTTAAGTTTTAAATAAACTCTAAAAACTCTAGCAAAATATAAACAAGTAAGTGTGCTGCTCTAGTCGGGAGCACCCGTCTAAGAGATAATCTGAACCCAGCTGCGAGCTGTCGTTACACACACTTAAACCCCTTTGCATTTATACTCACATACACGCATACACAAAATTACACATACACACACACACAAACGCAGGGCACTTTACGTAGCATCTTCGCTCGGACCCCACTATGGAAAATGAACTCTTGAATAATTTCTAAACTAAGAGTATGATAGTTATGAAATGTTCAGCACTTAAGAGCATTCAAATCTATGTACACACCAAATCTCAAGCCTGTAGTACTTGAAAAGGTTTTTATATATGGGGCAAAATGGGAATCGGTATTCTTTGCGTATTATCATATTAAAATAAATTTGGTGGCTCTGGCTCTCATAGTTTTGAGATGTGCTCGAAAATTCGTGTATACCATACGCAGAACAAGTTTATTTTGCCGCACCGTTTTCTTATTATCGATATTTATCGATTTTTAGAGCATATTCATGTTTTTTTTGAGCATATTTAAAACTATTAAAACTAGAGCAACAAAGTTTAGTAGTATAAGCAGATAAGAATATTTCGGATTTGGATAATTGAAATATGTTAAAACCGCAATTCGAGTAATCAGCCTTTTGTAACGACATTTTTAAGATTATTTCGTTATTTTGAGAGTAGAGACTTGGTTGATAGGAATATTTTAATCACTATAGCACTAAGAGAATCTGTTGCAAAAAGTTTCAACAAGATCGGTTAAGAAACAATAAATAAAAATAAATAATTATCAAAAAATATGAAGTAAATTTTATATTTATTAGGATATTTAAAATGTTTGTTAATTGTTATTTTGTATTATGATATTAATAATTGCTATGATAATATTCGTTAAAATTCTGTTTAGAGTTATAAATCAAATCACGTTTAAATTCCCGACTACAAATTCCACTTTAAGCTGTTTCTGACGAGGCTTTTCAGATTTTCCATAATTTTACTTATTTATGTTAAAATTATTTTTCACCAGAAGAGATGTATTTATTTCTAAACATTAACCTTATTATACCCTAAACACATTGAAAATGGGTAAAAAAGGTATAATGGTTTTGTGCAAATGTATGTAACAGGCAGAAGGAAGCATCTCCAACTCCATAAAGTATATATTCTTGATCAGGACGTCGAGCTGAGTTAATTTAGCCATGTCCGTCTGTAAGAACGCAGCGATCTCAGAAACTACAAAAGCTAGACCCCTTAACTTTTCGACTTTAGATTCTGCTAAACCATACGCAGAACAAGTTTATATATATCTCGATATCTCGCTCCATTTCTTAGAATATTTCGAAGACTATAAGAGCTAGGCCCCAAATTTAGTTTATTATATTCTCGTAAAGCAGACGCAGGTTATGAATATTTTGGATTTTGGATACCTCACATCATTTTCCATAGTGGGGCCAAGAGCAGCCGATGTGTAAATT
Organism: Drosophila colorata; assembly: GCA_035041545.1. Lineage (NCBI taxonomy): Eukaryota > Metazoa > Arthropoda > Insecta > Diptera > Drosophilidae > Drosophila > Drosophila colorata. The sequence continues at coordinate 884,969 of JAWNLD010000680.1, read as the reverse complement.
ACGCAGAGTGCTGCGTGCATTTGTATGTGTGTGTGTATGACTTTGTGAATCTGTAAATGCAAAGAGCTTTAAAAGTCTGCCGCTGGGTTTAGAGTATCTCCTAGTCGGGCACACCCGACTCGATGCATCTTACGTGTTTTTTAACTTTCTCTGTTTTAAATAACCAATGTTATAAGTATTACTTGAAAATTTGTAGGTTACAGTTCCAGCGTGATCCACGGCAGTTTTATAATTTCGTCAAGATTATCAATTGGGTCTGCCTTATCCTTATCACGTAAATGACTCAAATTGCATCATTCGCTTTTACTTTATAAACTTCATCTTTTGGGATTACCAAATAACCTAATTGTTTGGATCTCCTATTATTTAACTCTTAGAACTCAAAAAAATTATTTAAAGGCTTTGTCTCTAAGACTGTTAATGTCACTTCTGGAGTACCACAAGGAAGTCACCTTGGTCCGTTGTTATTCACATTGTTCATAAATGACCTCCCTTGTGTGTTAGTTCACTCTCGGGTGCTGATGTATGCCGATGACGTAAAACTTTGTCTGATGTCCAATAAATTTACTAAATCTTAATTGCAGTAGGTGTAAAAATGTAAAAAGTAGGTGTGTAAATGTCTTTTTAGAAGCAAACGCCCTTCTTGAACAATTATTTATTAATAGTAAGCAACCTTATCGTATTGAATCGGTCGATGATTTGGATATAATTTTAGATCCCAAACTTAAGTTTGACAAGCATATTTCTTCTGCTGCTAACCGAGCCTTTGGTGTCCTGGGTTTTATTAAGCGCTGGTCGAAAGAATTTGACGATCCACTCCTCTCCTCTATAGACTTCACTTGTGCGCTAAATTCTTGAGTATGGATCTTGTATTTGGTGTACCCAATTCAAGGTTCATCAGGATAGAATCGAATCCGTAAAAAAACATTTTCTGCTCTTTGGTGTAATCTTCTTACACAAATTAATTAATGGGCAAATAGATTCTTCCGAATTGATCAGCCAGATTAATTTTGCATTTCCGAGCAGAATTACTGGAAACTTTTTACCGCTTTCTTTTCAAACCTGTAATAGTAACTATGCTAACCATTACCCCATTTCGGATCTTATGTTCCAACTATAATAATCTTTTCCATATAATAAATAATGCTACTTCCATACCTAGTTAGCCGCTTGCAGCGCATTTTACTCTCAGCAGATGCGCTTGGCCCCCAATATGGAAAATTAATTTTTGAATAACTAAGAGTATGATGGTTACGAAACGTTCTCGACTTAAAAAGAGCATTAAAATCTATGTACAAACCAATGCGCATTATATATATTATTCCTGATCTCCGTCTACTTTACAAGAACATAATAAACTAAATTTGGCTCAAGCTCTTATACTCTCTCCTATCTTAAAAGTCTTGTCTAGTCTAGTTTTAAAATCAATTTTTATCGATAATAATGAAACAGAGCAAGATACCAATAAAAAATTATAAACTTGTTCTGCGTAGGAGAATCTATAGTCGAAAAGTTTCTACCTTTTGTAGAATCCGAATAGGGTCGATTCGGAATTGAAGAGGTTATCTAAAAGCTTTGATAGCCGGAATAGTAAGCCAGGTCTGCCAGGCTCTGGCATTATCTGTGGGAAGTTTGGCAGCATCAATGAACACTCTTGAAGTCATTAGGTTTTCTGAATTCACTTTAAATCGTTTTAGGTAAGCCGCTAAAACGGTTGCTCTTTCCATATACAAACAGCTTTAAGTCCTACAAGTCACCAGGACGCGGTAACATCACTCCAGCAAAGCTACAGCGAGCAAGTGCAACTACCACCAACTGGCTTCAAACCATTTTTAAATTAGTATTTAAAATTGGCCAAAAACCAGAGGCCTGGATGAAATCAAGAGTAGTCTTTATACCCAAGGACAACAAAGCCTCACACATCTCACTCAAAGACAAAGACTAATGCTGAACACCTTTGAGCGGCTCATTAGCCACCATCTTACTACCATGGCTCCAGAACTTCTATCAGATTCTCAACACGCATACTAAAAAGTTAGATCTACAGAAACTACTCAAATCTTGCTTATCCGAAAATATCCTCAGACACTATGTGATTTAATGAGGAAAACTGAAGCAATTGATCAGTTGGGTCACTAACTGCGGTCTAGGCTTCAACCCAGCTAAAACGAAACTTGTACTTTTCTCTAGAAGACACAAGATTCCACCATTAAGACCGCTCTAAATACTAAGAACTGGTATTGGACAGAAAACTGATGTGGAATCTGAACACTCGACAGCAGCAAAAAAGCAACGGCAAAAATCAGCATTTTCGACACCTGCTTTTCTTCGCTTTGCCAAACAGCAAACAAATCGTAGGGTATCATAGGGTATCTATGTACTACATCAAGTGATGCCCTGACGCCATTCTAATTACCCAACATCTAGAACTCTTTAGTAAAGGGCTTGTCATACTGGCAGTAATTCCCCTCTGGAGAATACTTGAGAGTAAACCAAGTGGGAAGTGTTCCATTCTGAAAAATAGCAATCCTGCTCCTGGCAAAACAGGACTTCTGTATGCATATAGAGCATTCAGTAAAAAATGCACTTGCCAGCTCAGGCAATATAATCATTTACAATGATAGCCAAGCAGCTATCAAATTCAAGCTAGCGACAATAACAAAGTCGCTACCAATCACAAACTGACGCAAATCCCTCCACGAGATGGCTGAGCAGTTTGGCATCCGGAAAATTTGGGTGTCAGGCCACCACATCTCAGGTAACTGCCTAGTGGGTGAGTTAGCCAGACCTGGTACGACGGATACCCAGGGTATTAGTATGTCCTTGGCGCAACTTGCAAATTTCATCTCCGAGAATTTTTCAAAGTGCAGCCAACAAACATTGGCAGAATATAGCACATTATCGTATTGCACGACAAACCAGGTTTTATATAAATAAGGCTCGCTCAATTACGATTTGGAAACTAAATCAGCGAGACTGGTCTCTGGTGGTCTGAGCAATAACAGGCGACTGGACAGTCGGGATGCACGCCATGAGACTTAAAGCCTCATACATGTCGCAGTTGCATAAAAAAGGAAGAAGTTTAAGATGTTGAGCACTTCTGCTCTTGTCCTGCACTGAGTAAAAGAAGGATTCGTTTTCTTGGAAGTCCTTCCCTCAACAATCTAAGCGATCTAGTCGAAGTCAGTCCGAGCAAAATTGCGTAATTCATCCTCCCACTCATCAAACTGGACTTCCTTTTAATAAGAGCATCTACATTTAGTTGAAGGGATTATTATACTGATTATATCGACAACACCTCTAACCTTACCTAAACTAGCTACGTTGTCCAAGTTCTTCTTATCCGAGCGTAAGCTGACATTTTGTAGATTTTACCCTTAGCTTTGCTATTGCTGATTGTCGTTTGAATATCCTTAGCCCATTAAAAATGGGTGAAAAGGGTATAATGGTTTTGTGGAAATGTATGTTACAGGCAGGAGGCATATCCGACCCCAAAATTTATATATATTCTTGGACAGGAGCAATAGCCGAGTCGATCGAGCCATGTCCACCTGTCTGACCGTCTGTCTTTGTGCCCATCCATCCTGCCTGTATGAACACGTCGATTTCAGAGACTACAAGAGCTAGAGAGCTGAATTTGAACTTTTTAAGTTCGTGTATACCATACGCAGATCAAATTTATTTCAAATAGTCGATAACTCGATCCGTTTTCCTATTATTAGTATTTATCGATTTTTTGACACATTTTGAGCATATCTCAGAAACTATAAGAGCATGAGCCACCAAATTTTTAACGTGTTCTCATAAAATAATTCAGATTTTGGCTATCTCCTTCGCCTTCCATATCCAAAGTTCCACAGACTTGCGCTTTGGTTTTTACACAGTTTTCAATACTCCTGTTACGTTCTGAAAGACCTTCTTTCAGACTGATCCTTAGTGGGGGCCAAGCGCAGCTTGCGCAGCATTCGGCGTGCGCTTGTGTGCGTGAATGTTTGTTTTTTTTGTATTGTATGTAACAACAGCTCGTCGCTAGGTTCAGGGTGTCTCCTAGTTGGGTGCTCCCGACCAGAGCATTCTTACTTGTTTTAGTATATGCTGTTCAATTCGCTAATTAGTTTGGATGGGGGGTACTCAGCCGTTAGCATGCGGACTCTGGATACCTGTCGCCCTCCAGTTTTATTTTTCGACCTCCCGTGGTAGACGGGCTATGCCGCGAGCGAACTCCCCTTCCCGTTCACTCGTGGGGTTCAAAATGAACCAAAGTGTTACAAAAAATAATGAGTCTGATGCGGCTCAAATAGCTGAAATCACCCCAGGCTTCAACCTGCACGGTTGAGCATATTTCTGGCACCGCAGCTGTAGGGCTGCCGAGCTCCACCCTCCCAAGCGGTGTTGTTGGTCACCAATGGGAGGATCCGGAAAGACTACCAACTTCCTTGGATAAAGGGTTGGAGTGTGCCAATTTCTCTAATGAGATCTCAGCGATCCGGTCTGACGGATGCAGGCACTCAGGTAGCACGTTCACATTTAGACCGTGAGATCGCTTTTATTAGTTGACCCCGAAAAGAAGCTGTTTGCGGCTGATAAATCGTCAGCTCTGAGAGCGGAGCAAATGGCAACGCTAACGTGTGTGACGCCAGGTGTGAAGCCAAAGTTCGAGGGTGTTGTTCCGAGAACGGATTGGCTCATGCTCGTCTGATACGACAACAACGCAGCCGAGTGGGTGAGGGCGAACTTCAGCCATATCAAGGCTGCAGGCCTCGAAGTTGAGCGGTTGGACGAAAGCCAGTTCCCCCAGGCGCACCTAATCCGAGGTTACTTCGCCAACAGCCTGGAGCTACCCAATGAGACGATTCTGGCGCACATAGGTGCCCAGAAGGATTTCAGCATGTAGGGTAGCTGCACTTAGCCATCATGGTGGATGACGTGTCACTTCAGTTGCTGATTAAGAGCGGCGGAAAAGTCTGGTACTGTTTTGGCAGGACCAGACTTATCCTTAAGAACATGGCACTCAAGAAAAAGAGCAGCAACAGTCGCGGTGCCGGCTGCTGCTGCCCCAACAACAAACCCGGAACCAGGCTCGGGTCCCTTAACTAGCTTGGCTGCTGGGCCTGCTAATGTTCGACCAGTGATCAGGTAAACGGTGCGGCAGCTTCGCAATCAAGGCAGGTCGTGGTCGCCTCATTTGGCAGAGGCGTTGGTCTCGCTAGGAGAGCGGTCCGCAGCTGATCCTCGCGCGCAAGCAAACCAGGGCCGCAGCAGCAGCCACTGGCAGCTAGCATGGCGCAAAATACAATGAGGAACAAAGCGTCCAAGCTACCGAAGGATGCTCGTGGGGACGACTCCAGATAAGACAAAAGCGATTGCCTTGTCCAACACTCCGCGAAGGAGAAATGAGCACAATCAAGGTGCTTCAGACGAACCTGCACCACGTAAGTAGAGCGTCGGCCACCTTGTGCAGGATTTTCAACGAGGAAAACGTCAACCTGGCTCTCCTCCAAGAACCATGGTTGATTGGTGGCCAAGTCCGAGGGTTAAGTTGCGGCTCATGTAAGTTGTTATATGACTGATTGGGTGGAGCGCCTCGCGCAGCTATTTTTCTGGATAAAAGCGTAAGGCACTTTCCTCTAACAAACTTTATCTCCATGGACCTAGTTTCGTCAATTATTGAAATGGCTATGGCAGAAGGAGCGAAGGAAATTTTTGTGGCGTCTGCATATTACCCTGTCGACACCGACGGCTCGTCGATTTCTGCCGAAGGACGAACAAACAACTAGTCATTGGCTGTGACGCTAATGCCCATCACACTATCTGGGGTAGTAGTGACGTCAACAAAAGGGGTGAGTGCCTTCTTGAATGTCTTTTGTGTAGTCAATTAGTTGTATCGAATAGAGGGTGCAAACCTACTTTTATAAACGCTATCAGGGAAGAGGTACTAGACCTCCTTCGGGTTAGCAGTTCTTTATCCAATTTCATTAAAAATTGGCGGGTTACCGATGAGGCCACTCTTTCAGATCATCAGCACATCAGATTTGATCTCCCAGGCCAAGCGGAACTCCTTTCCAATTCTCTTAACCCATAGAAAACAAATTGGGACTTGTACAAAGCCTTAGGGGTTTCGAAAGTTGATCAACTTGCTGCCAAGCTTTTACTCAACAAGGGAGATAGAATTGGCATCAAGACAACTTCAAGATGTGCTTTTAACCTCCCACCATGATAGTGCGGCCCTAAGACCCCATCAGGCGAAACGTGAGGTTCGCTGTTGTAGCGAAGGCCTGGCAAATCAAAGGAAGGAGGTCAGATAGAGACTCGTGGGACACATACAGATGGGCGCACACTGAGTATAATAAGAACATTAGACGCGCCAAACGCGATACCTGGCGCACCTACTGCGAAAGTGTGGAGTCACTTCCAGAAGCAGCGAGATTGCAAAAGGTTTTGGCCAGAGTCATCTAATGGTGTGGAGCTCCTAAAAAAAACAGATGGTTTTTACACACAGGATCGACGAGAAACGTTAGAGTTACTGCTTCAGGAGCATTTCTCAGGTTCAGTTATAAATCCGGAAAATCCCTGTAATGATGGGGATACTGAACCACCAGCTAGACGTGGTTACAGTCTATCGAGTGTTATCTTCTACGTTGACAAGGTCAGGTGGGCCATTAAATCGTTCGCTCCCTTCAAAGCCCCGGGGGGCGACCAGATTTTCCCGGCCCGACTGCAACACAGCCTAGTAAATATACTTAGTTCACTAATTGGTTTACTTAGGGCGAGCTTCACTTGGGGGTACATTCCGCTATCTTGGAGGGAGGTAAATGTGGTTTTTATTTCCAAGCAAGGGAACCGTCCCTTGGATCAACCTAAGTCGTATAGACCAATTAGTCTTACATCCTTTTTGCTTACGACCACAGAACGCAAGATACCAATTCCCTGCACCATATACAATTCGCCTACATCAAAGGCAGATCGACAGAGGTCGCTTTACATCAGATAGGCAGTAAGATTGAGAAGGCATTCGAGGCGAAGGAAATTGCTTTCTGCTCCTTCCTAGACGTCAAAGGAGCCTTCGACAACACTGGCTATCAGTCAATAACCAGGGTGTCAGCATCTAGGGGGGTTGACTCCTTCTCTATTACCTGGATAGAGAGAATGCTTACGCACAGAGACATTAGATCTTCACTGGACCCCACCACTGTCCGCATTCGAGCGGTCAAAGGGTGTCCACAGGGCGGGGTTCTGTCTCCCCTTCTTTGGTCCCTAGTGATAGATGAACTACTGGTGAAACTATCGGAGCTAGGCATCGATACCATAGGGTATGCAGATGACCTGGCAATAATAGTCTCCAGAAAATTAGGTTTAACGATCACCGAATTGATGCAAACGGCACTCAACACGGCCCTAAGATGCTGCACAGATGTGGGTCTCAATATCAACCCACAGAAGGCGATTATCGTTCCCTTCACGAAACGGTACAACATCGATGTCGGTCAGCTCTACATCGGTGAGACACCCGTCGAGCTCTCCAGTGCGGTCAAATATATCGGTGTTAATCTGGATAAGAGACTTAACTGGAACTCGCACTTAGACAAAACGTTGACCAAAGGTACTCATGCCATGTGGGCACGTCGTCGGCTCTTCGGTAAAGCATGGGGCTTAGACTCCAAAGCCATCAGATGACTATATAGTATGATGGTTGCCTGTTGTCACTTACGCTGCCCTCGTCTGGTGGCCAAAGGTCCAGTAGGCTACCGCCATACAAAAATGCAGCAAACTTCAGCGGCTCGTATGACTATCCATCACGAGTGTCATGCGTACATGTCCTACTGCAGCACTGGAGACAGCCCTAGGACTGAATCCACTAAGTTCTTTGAGCCTTCTGAGGATTAAACTCACAAATGGGTTGCTAGCAGCAGACACAGGGCATGCTAGTCTAGTAAACACTATTCCTGGCTTAGGGATCGACAGAACGGATCTTACGACCACGGAACTTTTCTTCGGGGCGAAATTTAGGAATCTTATTCCAGACCGTAGGGAATGGGATGATGGCAATCCTTGCAATGATCGCATGAGCCTGCAGTGGTTCACAGACGGATCAAAAACTAATCAAGGGGTTGGTGCGGGGATCACAGGACCCAACACCAAAATGTCGATTGCATTGGGTACCTGACCCAGTATTTTTCAATCTGAGATCCACGCCATTGAGTCCTGCTCCAGACATATCTTTGACAAGGGGATAAGAGGAGTCATTCAAGGTCTTTCCTCATGGATGATTACCTCGAGACTGGTTGCGGAATTGCTGAATTGTCTCCAGCATCTCTCAATTCGAAACCGGGTCACACTTTGTTGGGTCCCGGGGCTACCAGCTTAGCCTATGCCAAAGAGTTGATAGAGGAATGGTCAAAGGAGAGGGGAATCTACTGGTCAACGAGATCTTGGTTAGGACAAGCTAAAAAGCTGGTCAGCCCACATACAGGTAGAAAGACCAAAAATCTTTCAAGGGCGGAACTACGGATCTTGGTGTCCTATCTCTCGGGACACCACACAGTCAAATATCACCTCCACAAAATGTGCCTATCCTCTAACACAGAGTGTATACATTGCAGAGAGTATGACGAGACAACAAAGCACATTTTATGTGATTGCCCAGCAATTATTTGGAGTAGGAGAAAGTATGTATGCATAGAATTTGTTGCTCCAGCACAGATCAGAAATTCCTCGACAAGGGATCTGCTCTCCTTCATAAGGGAGGCAGAACGTCTCTTGTCCCCATAGAGAGCCCCTTGGCACAAAAGACCGCAATGTGGTCGCTGTGCCACTAAAAGCTCTGTTGTGAGACTCCCCTACAAATAATAGTAATAATAATAACACCGAACAACGAAATGCTACAAGGCAGCGTGATTTTTGCAAAATTGAGAACCAAAACAATATCGGTACCCTTGCGTTCTCACAACTAAAAGAGCGTAAAATGCTTAACATCGACTGCGCTCGGCTCGGCGAATACGTTTCTGGCTTTGGCTGGCGGAAAAATAGTTTAGTTAGATTTCTAGCGCCGACCAAGAAAACCAAGTCATAAAATGGACTTTTATCGATAAAAATGAAACGGAGCAAAATATAAAAATGATAAACTTGTTGTGCGTATAGATTAGGAGAATCTATAGTCGAAAAGTTTAGGTCTCGAGCTGTTGTAGTTTCCGAGATCGCTGCGGTCATACAGACGGACGGCGGACAGACGGACATAGCTAAATCGACTCAGCTCGTAGTCCTGTATATTACTATATATTTTAAGTATTTTACGCTCTTTAAGTTGTGAGAGCACAAGGGTACCGCTCTTATTTTTGTTCTCAATTGTGTGCAAATCAAGCGTTTTGTTGTTTAGCATTACTGATCTTAATATTTATATTGGCTATGTGTAAAAGTGGCCTGAAACATATATTAAATACTTACTGATTAAAAAAATGTATTATATGAAAATTATAAATATATGTAATCTTACCACTCCGTTAACGGAAAGTAACTGATCGCCTCTTTTAAGTCCTCCATGTCTATCGGCAACTCCACCTGGTATTATTCGAGATATATAAATGGGAGAATTCTGCTCCTTGCCTCCCATGACATTAAATCCCAACCCTATAAAAATTAAGAATAAAATTAATAATATGCCTCAACAATGTTTCACTTAAATCACTTGGTACTGTGTTCGTAAAGATGCGTGTACGCTATAGAGTTTTTTCGGTAGAGTGTATAGAGTAGAGCTATGGAGAGAAGTGTAAACACGATAGATACATATATATTTTTGACATTTGGTAGAGTTATAAAGCTGCTGTATTCTCTATCAAACAATTCAGATGGAGTTTTTAACTCTACTGTAGAGAATTTTGACAGTGTGACTTTTCAATTCAGTAATTTACCTATTGTTGGGCTACTAAGCTTTTTTAGTAGCACTTAGCAAGAAGCATTTTTTATGTTTGAAATTCAATACAACGAGAGATAATTTTAATTTATGATATTAATTTAATGCTGCAATTATTGTAGCGAACATGCGAATATATATATGCGGACAAACGATTAGCGATCAAAAAATATACGGTGCGATATAGCGAAAATACAATACGAGAAAAAGTTTGCAGCGACGTTAGCATTAATGCGCCAGTTACTTAGCATAAAGTGCATAAGACGACAATAATGAGTTTAATGCGAGAAGCGCTAGATAATTAACAGATAATAAGTTTGAGTTATGTCATGATATTCGAGAAGCGCCAATAACGAAAGAGTGACTTTGCTTGCCTCGCAGGGCGAGATACAAAAAACTATTATATTTACAATCAATTCTTAGCTGCTGAACCGAACATGCTCCCGCCGTTGAACGGTTGAGCTTCAACAGGATTGTTAAGGGGAAGCAGACACAGTTTATTAATTGCTTGTTTTATTATTCCATTCGTCGTCTTGTGAACTGCACCGCGTGTGATGTCATCTTTTTCTCTGACCAATCCAACCACTCTCGCTAGCGTCAATTTCAACGGAGGTAAGTTTTCGTTTTTGACAAGAACGATGTCATGGAGAGTCACACCAGGATTAGGAGTTTGCCATTTAGACCGCTCTTGAAGAAGATATAAATATTCTTCTCGCCAGCCAGCCAAAAGACTTGGTGCAGGTAGGAAACTCGTTGCCAGCTGTCCAGACGGTTAAAGTTGAGCCGTGTCACATCAGGCTCTGTGAAAGTGGATTGTGGGCAACCAATTAAAAAATGGGCTGCTGTAAGAACATCAAGGTGTTCTGGATCTTCTGAAGTGGAAAGCAATGGTCTTGAATTAACGACTGCCATTATGTGGCAAACATGGGTACGAAGCTCTTCGAATCCCAGAACAGTCGATGCCACAACTTAGTATAAATTATGTTTTGTCGTTTCAACCGCCGCCTCCCAAGGGCCACAAAAGTAAGGAGAGCGCGGTGGAATGAAGAGCCAGTCAATTGTATGCCAAACAAAACTAAAGCACAGCCTCTTGATGACAGTAACAGCTCGTTCTTAGCGCCGACAAAGTAGGTGGCATTGTCAGTCCAAATCTGATGTGGCTTGCCACAAATATATATGAAGCGTTGAAGAGCATTGAGAAATTCAGCCGTAGACAAGTCCTTGACCACCTCAAGATGGATAGCTTTCGTGGCGAAGCAAATAAAAACGCTGATGTTGCATTTTATAGGAGCTTTATTGCGAATGTCAGGCTTGTAGAAGAATGGCCTGCAGAAGTCCACTCCAGCTATATCAAACGCTCGAGTTCCAACAAGTCGCTCTTTTGGCAGATCAGCCATTACGTGCTTCACCATCCGCGGCTTGTTCCGGTACATCTTATGCATTTGTTCACTATCCTAGACACAGTTTTACGGCCACCAATATCGTGGTCCAGCATGAAGATTCCGCTCATGGAAATGAGTGACGATAGCGACGGTAACGGGATGCTGTCTAGGCAGTATAATAGGATGCCGGGCCTCATAAGGCAAGCTTGACTTTTCGTGGCGCCCTCCAACTCGAAGAATATCAAATTCATCCAGAAAAGGCAATAATGATGTCAGGATTCTGGAGCGAGTGACCACACCCTTCGATTGTACATTCGTTATATCATCCAAGAGACAACCTTTTTGAACGTTCCGTAAAAGTATCACTGATCCAAAACGTATGTCGGAGATCAGAAGCCCGGGGTGTCGAATACGATGGATAAACTTGTACACATAAGCGAAAACTCATTGAACGGCAGAAAAGGAATTCGTGTATTTGCATCTCAATATGGCATCATCAGTAAGATCCCTGATGAGGAGCACTCTTCGGCGTAACTCCAATATTGGCTTTTCAAGAATACAAGACGCAGGCCAGCACTCTCGTAAACCAACTAAAAATTCAGGACCACATGACCAGAGCTCTGATCCTATAAGCTTATTGGGAGTGGCCCCTCTGGAAAAAATGTCAACGGGATTGATAGTTGTCGGAACATAATGCCACTGGAAATCCGCTGTCAGTTCCTGGATGGTGGCTATCCGATTTGCAACAAATACGTTGAATTTCGACGAGTCATGTCGGATCCAAGATAGACATATTGACGAGTCTGACTAGCAATGGAACGTATGCGTAAACAGGTTCATTTGAGCTACCTCCTGCATCAATTGAGCTAAGGGAAGTGCACCACAAAGCTCGAGTTTTGGTACCTTAAGACTTAGAGAAAAAGCGACGTGAACTCGATTTCTGTCCCTTTGAAACCACATATAAGCGTAGACAACTGAACATTACTGAAAGTTTGGCGAAGTTCTTGCCAGTCAGTACTCAGAGAAGCTGGAAGTCTCTCATCCCAATCTAAATTCTCCTTCCAAAGCTGTAGAAAAATCTTAGCCCTTACCATGAAGAAAAATCGTAGCCTGTCAATTAATCATAGTGGATCGTAAAAACGAGCAATAGCGGACAGAACAGATCTCTTGGGATTGGGAGGCATAAAAGAAAACATAAATTTGTCAGTTGACGGATCCCAAGCAAGGCCCAAAGTTTTGGTAATGTCGCTTCCATCACAAAATTTTAGAAATGAGTCCTTATCCTTGTCAGGAACGCCTTTTAGCACAGGAGAGTGACTCGAGCACCGTTATTTAGTTTAGGTCATCGATTGCCTCTTGCACCGAGGCACCGCCACATATGAACAACTTGAACACACATATTTCAGATTCGGTTGAATCTCGCCACAAGATGCATTGTAGGTAGTTATCTGGGGATGAAACTCGGACACAGCGGTACGTCTTTCCAATGTCTCCAGTATGGGCAACAGGAAACGTACGAAATCGCATTAAAATATTGAATAGCTACGGTTGTATGAGGGGCCCAGCCATCAACACTTCATTCAGCGAACATCCGGTACTGGTAACAGCTGAACCCTCAAACACGACCCGAAGTTTGGTGCTTTCTTCCTTTAGCACGCAATGATGAGGGAGAAAATATTTGCATAGATGCAAAGACTCTGGAGGGACAAGACTCATATGGCCGAGCTGCATATATTCTTGAAAAAATCGCACAATATTGAGATTTAAGGTTAGGATGACGCTGTAACTTCCTCTCAAGCGAAATAAATCTGCGAAATGCCTGTTGCTAAGATTCACCTAATAGATCCAGACTGAGTTTGAGAGGCAGCCGCACGGAGTATTCTCCTATTGGCAGCCTTTGGAATTTATTTATAAAATGCTCCTCGCAGTCTTCTTTTGTTGCTTTGGCAAAAGGCTCTGGAAAGCTTTCTACTTCCTAAAATCGTCGAATTAATTCATCGGCTCGGCAATCAGACTCAGTTCGGACATCAGACGAAACACAATTGGTCATAAGAGACATACCGTTTGTCGTGCGCCGCCACCTGGATCCGAGGCGTGTCTTTTGTAGAAGAGGCAATCCTGGTAGCAGCTTGATTTGTCCGACACACATTAGTTCGTAGAAAAGGCCAGCTCCAATTAACAGGTTAACTCGCTGGGGCTTGTGTAAGAAAGGAACAGCGTGGCGAATATTTTCAGGTAAATTCCAATGAGCTGTAGTAAGGGCGACACTTGGCTGGCTATCAGCTATAGCAGAGGCTACGATTGCTGTGATAACTGCAGAATTATTCGAAGTTTGAGATTGTACGTTGACGGTAATAGTACATCCGTCAGTAGCAAAATGAGTATTTCCAAGGCCAGCAACTGCTGCCAGAGATTGATTTTTCCTCAAATGGAGCTGTTGAGCGAATCGAGACGTAATTAAATGCAGCTGTGATCCACCATCCAATACAGCACGACACGAAATTAAAGCGGCAGTGGCCAGGAGCACAACATCGTAGGCAACAAGAGAAGTAGAGGCAGGGGCTGAAGATGCTAGAGTGCAAGTTTGAGAGATCGAAGGCGAAAAATCCAAAACCAATAATGTATGGTGTTTGGAGCCATATGTGCGACAAGTTCCAGAATTACACGTTCGTAAAAGATGTCCCTTTTTAATGCAGTTAAGGCATAGCGATAACCGTTTTGCTTCCTTGAGATGCAGCTCTGGAGATAAATTGCCAAATCTTTGGCATTGCCATATACCATGCTCTGTGCTGTCACGAGATACACATACATTGGCCCTCGGGTTGGTAGCAACACGTGATGCTCTACTGGGGTTAGTCTTTATGTTCTTGCCCACTTGAGAGCTCGGCGTATAGGTTGTCATAGCATAATGCACACTCTCCAGTGTTCTGCATTCAAAAATGTGGCAATATGTGCCCATGACGGAATCATGTTTGCAAACGCGGTATCCTCCAGCTACTCTTCCCACCTTGCATGCGTAACAGGATCCAATTTTTGCAATAGAACCTGGACTTTGATGCATCCAGCAATTGGCTCCTTGCTGTCCAGTTTGTCTAATACTATGGAATAATTAGCCTCTGATATCTCCAGCGAACGAATAGTATCGTGCGCAGAATCATTCAAACAGAGCCGCAAATGCTGAAATTTGTTAATGTTTGTGAGTTCGTGGTGATTTTCGATTACGGTTGTGAACATTAAAAAGAAATCTGTCCACTCCGTAGAGCCACCAGGAAACGTCGGCAACTTGATTGGCTGCAAGGCCGGAAACGCTATGGATTTCGTCATAGACACAGCAGGAAGAGAATCACTTAAAAGTGTGGAGCTGCGTTTGGTGATTTCAAGCCGCACCGACGTTTCCAGAGTGACTGCAGGCTCGTCAAATTACTCTCGTAAATCACTGCCGATTTTGTCATGATCCAATTCTTCCTATTTATTATGAGTCTCTTCAAAGGTAGATTCCATCCTCTCAATCCGCCACCTTGCGCTTCAAAAAAGACACCATATTTGCAGGCTGAGCTGCCGATTCAGCACTAGAATTTTTCATGCTAACCGAAAATAATGAACAAAGAATGCGCGCCAAAGTTCGCTGACCGAGTACTTATTATCACTACTGTACTTGAAAGCGCGCAACAGTTAGCCGAATATACGCGCAAGCAGAATGCAAGTAACTAAAGAGAGTCGATATATGAACATTTGTTTGTTGTCGAAATAAATAACTTGTGCAAAACAAAATCGCATTAACGAATCACGTCGGGGTCACCAAAATGTTGGGCTAACAAGCTTTTTTGTTAGAACTTAAGGGCAAGAAGTATTTTTTATGTTTAAAATTCAATAAAACGAGAGTTAATTTTAATTTATGACATTAATTTAATGGTGTAATTATTGTAGCGAACATGCGAATATATGCATGCGATGTAAATATGAAGAGCATACATATGTATATTTATGCATGTGCTTATATTATACTTAAGCAGTTGAGTCTATCTATATATTAGGCCGTCAGCTAACCGGTGTGCAAGATCACTAACGTGTAATTATTACTTGAATAATACGCGCCGTATCTGAACACACTGTTAGAAGTACGACTATACTCTCCCCGTGAAGGCGGCTGGAAGCAGGTCCTTGGTATGGTTATGTCTCTGCCAAGGGTGCTGACTAATGGTAGTCGGGTAAAGAGAAGACTTTTTTAAAAAAACCCCAATCCAAGGTGGAACAGCATATGCCGAAGGATTCATGTCCGAGCGGTGCTCGGCCGTTAGTATGCGGACTCTGGATACCTGTCGCCCTCCAGTTTTACTTTTCAACCTCTGATGCGGCACGGTTGAGCCTATATCTGGCACCGCAGCTGTAGGACTGCCGGCCTCCACCCTTCCAAGTGGTGATGTTCGTCACCAATGGGAGGATCCGGAAAGACTACCAACTTCCTTGGATAAAGAGTTGGAGTGTGCCAATTTCTCGTCGAGAAAAAACTTGTTCCGGCAGGGTCCGATAAGGGTATTGGTCTCTGAATCGGACTCTGACGTCACACTTACCGATCTCGATGCTCGTCTGCTACGACAACAACGCAGCCGAGTGAGGGCGAACTTCAGCCATATCAAGGCCTGCAGTTCGCTCGAAGTTGAGCTGTTGGCGGAAAGCCAGTTCCGGGCGCACCTCATCTGAGGTTAATTCGCCAACAGCCTGGAGCTACCCAATGAGACGGTTCTGGCGCACATAGGTGCCAGAACGACTTCAGTACCAGCCATTGGAGGGTAGTGCAGCGGACCACGAGTGGTGTCATGCTGCACTTTGCCATCATGGTGGATGACGCTCCGTTACAGTCGCTGATTAAGTGCGGCGGAAAAGCCTGGTACTGTTTTGGCAGGACCACACTTATCCTTAAGAACACGGCACTTAAGGAAAAGAGCAGCGACGGTCTCTCTACAAGAGACGCTCCAGCAACAGTCGCAGTGCCGGCTGCTGCCCCAACAAACCCGGAACCTGACTCGGATCCCTCCGCTAGCTTGGCTGCTGGGCCTGCTAATGGTTCGACCTGTGATCAGGTTCCCGATGCGGCAGGTACAAAGCGGTTGCCTTGTCCAAAACTCCGCGAAGGAGAGATGAGCACAATCAAGAGTCTTCAGACGAACCTGCACCACGTTAGTAGAGCGTCGGCCACCTTGTACAAGATTTTCGCCGAGGAAAACATCAACCTAGCTCTCCTCCAAGAACCATGGTTGATAGGTGACCAAGTCCGAGGATTAAGTTGCGGCTCATGTAAGTTGTTATATGACTGATTGGATGGAGCGCCTCGCGCAGCTATCCTTCTGGATAGAAGCGTAAGGCACTTTCCTCTAACAAACTTTATCTCCATGGACCTAGTTTCATCAATCATTGAGGTGGCTACGGCAGAAGGAGCGAAGGAAATTGTAGTAGCGTCTGCATATTTCCCTGGCGACACCGACGACGCACCGCCTATGGAGGTTCAGCGGCTCGTCGACTTTTGCCGAAGGACGAAGAAACAGCTAGTCATTGGCTGTGACGCCAACGCCCATCACACTATCTGGGTTAGTAGTGACGTTAACAAAAGGGATGAGTGCCTTCTTGAATATCTTTAGTGTAGTCAATTAGATGTATCAAATAGAGGGTGCAAACCCACTTTTATAAATGCTATCAGGGAAGAGGTACTAGACCTCACTCTGGTTAGCAGTTCTTTGTCCGATTTCATTAAAATTGGCGGGTTACCGATGATCTCCCAGGCCAAGCGGAACTCCTTTCCAATTCTTTTAACTCAATGAAAACAAATTGGAACTTGTATAAAGCCTTAGTGGTTTCGAAAGTTGATCAACTGGCTGACAGCTTTAACTCCACAAGGGAGATAGAATTGGCGCCAAGACAACTTCAAGATGTAGTTTTAACCTCCTACCATGATAGTGCGGCCCTAAGACCCCAAAACGTGAGGTTCACTGGGTGAGCGAGGACTGGAATATAAAAGAAGGTCAGGTTAACAGGGCCAAGTCAAATAGAGACTCGTGGGACACATACAGATGTGCGCTCACTGAGTATAATAAGAACATTAGACGCGCCAAACGCGATACCTGGCGCACCTACTGCGAAAGTGTGGAGTCACTTCCAGAAGCAGCGAGATTGCAAAAGTTATTGGGCAGAGGGTCATCTAATGGTGTGGAGCTCCTAAAAAGAACAGATGGTTCTTACACACAGGATCGACGAGAAACGCTAGAGTTACTGCTTCAGGAACATTTCCCAGGTTCAGTTATAAATCCGGAAAATCCCTGTAATGATGGGGATACTGAACCACCAACTAGACGTGGTTACAGTCTATCGAGTGTTATCTTCGACGTTGACAAAGTCAGGTGGGCCATTAAATCGTTCGCTCCCATCAAAGCCCCGGGGGGCGACCAGATTTTCCCGGCCCGGCTGCAACACAGCCTAGAAGATATACTTAGTTCACTAATTAGTTTACTTAGGGCGAGCTTCACTTGGGGGTACATTCCGCTATCTTGGAGGGAGGTAAATGTGGTTTTTATTTCCAAGCAAGGGAACCGTCCCTTGGATCAACCTAAGTCGTATAGACCAATTAGTCTTACATCCTTTCTGCTTACGACCACAGAACGCAAGATACCAATTCCCTGCACCATATACAATTCGCCTACATCAAAGGCAGATCGACAGAGGTCGCTTTACATCAGATAGGCAGTAAGATTGAAAAGGCATTCGAGGCGAAGGAAATTGCTGTCTGCTCCTTTCTAGACGTCAAAGGAGCCTTCGACAACACTGGCTATCAGTCAATAACCAGGGCGTTAGCATCTAGGGGGTTGACTCCTTCTCTATTACCTGGAAAGAGAGAATGCTTATGCACAGAGACATTAGATCTTCACTGGACCCCACCACTGTCCGCATTCGAGCGGTCAAAGGGTGTCCACAGGGCGGGGTTCTGTCTCCCCTTCTTTGGTCCCTAGTGATAGATGAACTACTGGTGAAACTATCGGAGCTAGGCATCGATACCATAGGGTATGCAGATGACCTGGCAATAATAGTCTCCGGAAAGTTCGGCTTAACCATCACCGAATTGATGCAAACGGCACTCAACACGGTTCTAAGATGGTGCACAGATGTGGGTATCAATATCAACCCACAGAAGGCGATTATCGTTCCCTTCACGAAACGGTACAACATCTACATTGGTAGGACACCCGTCGAGCTCTACAGTGAGGTCAAATAGCTCGGTGTTAATCTGGATAGGAGACTTAACTGGAACTCGCACTTAGACAAAACGTTGACCAAAGGTACTCATGCCATGTGGGCACGTCGTCGGCTCTTTGGTAAAGCATGGGGCTTAGACTCCAAAGCCATCAGATGACTATATAGTATGATGGTTGCCTGTTGTCACTTACGCTGCCCTCGTCTGGTGGCCAAAGGTCCAGTAGGCTACCGCCATACAAAAATGCAGCAAACTTCAGCGGCTCGTATGACTATCCGTCACGGGTGTCATGCGTACATGTCCTACTGCAGCACTGGAGACAGCCCTAGGACTGAATCCACTAAGTTCTTTGAGCCTTCTGAGGATTAAACTCACAAATGGGTTGCTAGCAGCAGACACAGGGCATGCTAGTCTAGTAAACACTATTCCTGGCTTAGGGATCGACAGAACGGATCTTAAGACCACGGAACTTTTCTTCGGGGCGAAATTTAGGAATCTTATTCCAGACCTTAGGGAATGGGATGATGGCAATCCTCGCAATGATCGCATGAGCCTGCAGTGGTTCACAGACGGATCAAAAACTAATCAAGGGGTTGTTGCGGGGATCACAGGACCCAACACCAAAATTTCGATTGCAATGGGTACCTGAATGTTTTTCAATCTGAGATCCACGCCATTGAGTCCTGCTCCAGACATATCTTTGACAAGACGAACATGCGAATATATGCATGCGATGTAAATATGAAGAGCATACATATGTATATTTATGCATGTGCTTATATTACACTTAAGCAGTTGAGCCTATCTATATATTAGGCCGTCCGCTAACTGGTGTGCAAGGGGACTAACGTGTAATTATTACTTGAATATCCGTATCTGCACACACTGTTAGAAGTACGACTATACTCTCCTTGTGAAGGTGGCTGGAAGCAGGTCCTTGGTATGGTATGTCTCTGCCAAGGGTGCTGCCTAATGGTAGTCGGGTAAAGAGAAGACAACCCCAATCCAAGGTGGAACAGCATATGCCGAAGAATTCATGACCGAGGGCTTCTCGGTCGTTAGTATGCCGACTCTGGATACCTGTCGCCCTCCAGTTTTACTTTTCAACCTCCCGCGGTAGACGGGCTATGCCGCGGGCGATATCCCCTTCCCGTTCAGTCGTGGGATTCAAAATGAACCAAAAAAAAAAAATAATAATAATAATGAGTCTGATGCGGCTCAAATAGGCTTCACACAGGCTTCGACATGCACGGTTGAGCCTATATCTTGCACCGCAGCTGTAGGACTGCCGACCTCCACCCTTCCAAGTGGTGATGTTGGTCACCAATGGAGGATCCGGAAAGACCACCAACTTCCTTGGATAAAGAGTTGGAGTGTGCCAATTTCTCGTCGAGAAAAAACTTGTTCCGGCAGGGTCCGATAGAGGCATTGGTCTCTGAATCGGACTCTGACGTCACACTCACCGATCTCGATGCTCGTCTGCTACGACAACAACGCAGCCGAGTGGGTGAGGGCGAACTTCAGCCATATCAAGGCCTGCAGTTCGCTCGAAGTTGAGCTGTTGGAGGAAAGCCAGTTCCGGGCGCACCTCATCTGAGGTTAATTCGCCAACAGCCTGGAGCTACCCAATGAGACGGTTCTGGCGCACATAGGTGCCAGAACGACTTCAGTACCAGCCAATGGAGGGTAGTACAGCGGACCACGAGTGGCGCCATGCTGCACTTTGCCATCATGGTGGATGACGCTCCGTTACAGTCGCTGATTAAGTGCGGCGGAAAAGCCTGGTACTGTTTTGGCAGGCACACTAATCCTTAAGAACACGGCACTTAAGGAAAAGAGCAGCGACGGTCTCTCTACAAGAGACGCTCCAGCAACAGTCGCAGTGCCGGCTGCTGCCCCAACAAACCCGGAACCTGACTCGGGTCCATCCGCTAGCTTGGCTGCTGGGCCTGCTAATGGTTCGACCTGTGATCAGGTTCCCGATGCGGCAGGTACAAAGCGGTTGCCTTGTCCAAAACTCCGCGAAGGAGAGATGAGCACAATCAAGAGTCTTCAGACGAACCTGCACCACGTTAGTAGAGCGTCGGCCACCTTGTACAAGATTTTCGCCGAGGAAAACATCAACCTAGCGTAAGGCACTTTCCTCTAACAAACTTTATCTCCATGGACCTAGTTTCATCAATCATTGAGGTGGCTACGGCAGAAGGAGCGAAGGAAATTGTAGTAGCGTCTGCATATTTCCCTGGCGACACCGACGACGCACCGCCTATGGAGGTTCAGCGGCTCGTCGACTTTTGCCGAAGGACGAAGAAACAGCTAGTTATTGGCTGTGACGCCAACGCCCATCACACTATCTGGGTTAGTAGTGACGTTAACAAAAGGGATGAGTGCCTTCTTGAATATCTTTAGTGTAGTCAATTAGATGTATCAAATAGAGGGTGCAAACCCACTTTTATAAATGCTATCAGGGAAGAGGTACTAGACCTCACTCTGGTTAGCAGTTCTTTGTCCGATTTCATTAAAATTGGCGGGTTACCGATGATCTCCCAGGCCAAGCGGAACTCCTTTCCAATTCTTTTAACTCAATGAAAACAAATTGGAACTTGTATAAAGCCTTAGTGGTTTCGAAAGTTGATCAACTGGCTGACAGCTTTAACTCCACAAGGAAGATAGAATTGGCGCCAAGACAACTTCAAGATGTAGTTTTAACCTCCTACCATGATAGTGCGGCCCTAAGACCCCAAAACGTGAGGTTCACTGGGTGAGCGAGGACTGGAATATAAAAGAAGGTCAGGTTAACAGGGCCAAGTCAAATAGAGACTCGTGGGACACATACAGATGTGCGCTCACTGAGTATAATAAGAACATTAGACGCGCCAAACGCGATACCTGGCGCACCTACTGCGAAAGTGTGGAGTCACTTCCAGAAGCAGCGAGATTGCAAAAGTTATTGGGCAGAGGGTCATCTAATGGTGTGGAGCTCCTAAAAAGAACAGATGGTTCTTACACACAGGATCGACGAGAAACGCTAGAGTTACTGCTTCAGGAACATTTCCCAGGTTCAGTTATAAATCCGGAAAATCCCTGTAATGATGGGGATACTGAACCACCAACTAGACGTGGTTACAGTCTATCGAGTGTTATCTTCGACGTTGACAAAGTCAGGTGGGCCATTAAATCGTTCGCTCCCATCAAAGCCCCGGGGGGCGACCAGATTTTCCCGGCCCGGCTGCAACACAGCCTAGAAGATATACTTAGTTCACTAATTAGTTTACTTAGGGCGAGCTTCACTTGGGGGTACATTCCGCTATCTTGGAGGGAGGTAAATGTGGTTTTTATTTCCAAGCAAGGGAACCGTCCCTTGGATCAACCTAAGTCGTATAGACCAATTAGTCTTACATCCTTTCTGCTTACGACCACAGAACGCAAGATACCAATTCCCTGCACCATATACAATTCGCCTACATCAAAGGCAGATCGACAGAGGTCGCTTTACATCAGATAGGCAGTAAGATTGAAAAGGCATTCGAGGCGAAGGAAATTGCTGTCTGCTCCTTTCTAGACGTCAAAGGAGCCTTCGACAACACTGGCTATCAGTCAATAACCAGGGCGTTAGCATCTAGGGGGTTGACTCCTTCTCTATTACCTGGAAAGAGAGAATGCTTATGCACAGAGACATTAGATCTTCACTGGACCCCACCACTGTCCGCATTCGAGCGGTCAAAGGGTGTCCACAGGGCGGGGTTCTGTCTCCCCTTCTTTGGTCCCTAGTGATAGATGAACTACTGGTGAAACTATCGGAGCTAGGCATCGATACCATAGGGTATGCAGATGACCTGGCAATAATAGTCTCCGGAAAGTTCGGCTTAACCATCACCGAATTGATGCAAACGGCACTCAACACGGTTCTAAGATGGTGCACAGATGTGGGTATCAATATCAACCCACAGAAGGCGATTATCGTTCCCTTCACGAAACGGTACAACATCTACATTGGTAGGACACCCGTCGAGCTCTACAGTGAGGTCAAATAGCTCGGTGTTAATCTGGATAGGAGACTTAACTGGAACTCGCACTTAGACAAAACGTTGACCAAAGGTACTCATGCCATGTGGGCACGTCGTCGGCTCTTTGGTAAAGCATGGGGCTTAGACTCCAAAGCCATCAGATGACTATATAGTATGATGGTTGCCTGTTGTCACTTACGCTGCCCTCGTCTGGTGGCCAAAGGTCCAGTAGGGTACCGCCATACAAAAATGCAGCAAACTTCAGCGGCTCGTATGACTATCCGTCACGGGTGTCATGCGTACATGTCCTACTGCAGCACTGGAGACAGCCCTAGGACTGAATCCACTAAGTTCTTTGAGCCTTCTGAGGATTAAACTCACAAATGGGTTGCTAGCAGCAGACACAGGGCATGCTAGTCTAGTAAACACTATTCCTGGCTTAGGGATCGACAGAACGGATCTTAAGACCACGGAACTTTTCTTCGGGGCGAAATTTAGGAATCTTATTCCAGACCTTAGGGAATGGGATGATGGCAATCCTCGCAATGATCGCATGAGCCTGCAGTGGTTCACAGACGGATCAAAAACTAATCAAGGGGTTGTTGCGGGGATCACAGGACCCAACACCAAAATTTCGATTGCAATGGGTACCTGAATGTTTTTCAATCTGAGATCCACGCCATTGAGTCCTGCTCCAGACATATCTTTGACAAGACGAACATGCGAATATATGCATGCGATGTAAATATGAAGAGCATACATATGTATATTTATGCATGTGCTTATATTACACTTAAGCAGTTGAGCCTATCTATATATTAGGCCGTCCGCTAACTGGTGTGCAAGGGGACTAACGTGTAATTATTACTTGAATATCCGTATCTGCACACACTGTTAGAAGTACGACTATACTCTCCTTGTGAAGGTGGCTGGAAGCAGGTCCTTGGTATGGTATGTCTCTGCCAAGGGTGCTGCCTAATGGTAGTCGGGTAAAGAGAAGACAACCCCAATCCAAGGTGGAACAGCATATGCCGAAGAATTCATGACCGAGGGCTTCTCGGTCGTTAGTATGCCGACTCTGGATACCTGTCGCCCTCCAGTTTTACTTTTCAACCTCCCGCGGTAGACGGGCTATGCCGCGGGCGATATCCCCTTCCCGTTCAGTCGTGGGATTCAAAATGAACCAAAAAAAAAAAATAATAATAATAATGAGTCTGATGCGGCTCAAATAGGCTTCACACAGGCTTCGACATGCACGGTTGAGCCTATATCTGGCACCGCAGCTGTAGGACTGCCGACCTCCACCCTTCCAAGTGGTGATGTTGGTCACCAATGGAGGATCCGGAAAGACCACCAACTTCCTTGGATAAAGAGTTGGAGTGTGCCAATTTCTCGTCGAGAAAAAACTTGTTCCGGCAGGGTCCGATAGAGGCATTGGTCTCTGAATCGGACTCTGACGTCACACTCACCGATCTCGATGCTCGTCTGCTACGACAACAACGCAGCCGAGTGGGTGAGGGCGAACTTCAGCCATATCAAGGCCTGCAGTTCGCTCGAAGTTGAGCTGTTGGAGGAAAGCCAGTTCCGGGCGCACCTCATCTGAGGTTAATTCGCCAACAGCCTGGAGCTACCCAATGAGACGGTTCTGGCGCACATAGGTGCCAGAACGACTTCAGTACCAGCCAATGGAGGGTAGTACAGCGGACCACGAGTGGCGCCATGCTGCACTTTGCCATCATGGTGGATGACGCTCCGTTACAGTCGCTGATTAAGTGCGGCGGAAAAGCCTGGTACTGTTTTGGCAGGCACACTAATCCTTAAGAACACGGCACTTAAGGAAAAGAGCAGCGACGGTCTCTCTACAAGAGACGCTCCAGCAACAGTCGCAGTGCCGGCTGCTGCCCCAACAAACCCGGAACCTGACTCGGGTCCCTCCGCTAGCTTGGCTGCTGGGCCTGCTAATGGTTCGACCTGTGATCAGGTTCCCGATGCGGCAGGTACAAAGCGGTTGCCTTGTCCAAAACTCCGCGAAGGAGAGATGAGCACAATCAAGAGTCTTCAGACGAACCTGCACCACGTTAGTAGAGCGTCGGCCACCTTGTACAAGATTTTCGCCGAGGAAAACATCAACCTAGCGTAAGGCACTTTCCTCTAACAAACTTTATCTCCATGGACCTAGTTTCATCAATCATTGAGGTGGCTACGGCAGAAGGAGCGAAGGAAATTGTAGTAGCGTCTGCATATTTCCCTGGCGACACCGACGACGCACCGCCTATGGAGGTTCAGCGGCTCGTCGACTTTTGCCGAAGGACGAAGAAACAGCTAGTCATTGGCTGTGACGCCAACGCCCATCACACTATCTGGGTTAGTAGTGACGTTAACAAAAGGGATGAGTGCCTTCTTGAATATCTTTAGTGTAGTCAATTAGATGTATCAAATAGAGGGTGCAAACCCACTTTTATAAATGCTATCAGGGAAGAGGTACTAGACCTCACTCTGGTTAGCAGTTCTTTGTCCGATTTCATTAAAATTGGCGGGTTACCGATGATCTCCCTGGCCAAGCGGAACTCCTTTCCAATTCTTTTAACTCAATGAAAACAAATTGGAACTTGTATAAAGCCTTAGTGGTTTCGAAAGTTGATCAACTGGCTGACAGCTTTAACTCCACAAGGAAGATAGAATTGGCGCCAAGACAACTTCAAGATGTAGTTTTAACCTCCTACCATGATAGTGCGGCCCTAAGACCCCAAAACGTGAGGTTCACTGGGTGAGCGAGGACTGGAATATAAAAGAAGGTCAGGTTAACAGGGCCAAGTCAAATAGAGACTCGTGGGACACATACAGATGTGCGCTCACTGAGTATAATAAGAACATTAGACGCGCCAAACGCGATACCTGGCGCACCTACTGCGAAAGTGTGGAGTCACTTCCAGAAGCAGCGAGATTGCAAAAGTTATTGGGCAGAGGGTCATCTAATGGTGTGGAGCTCCTAAAAAGAACAGATGGTTCTTACACACAGGATCGACGAGAAACGCTAGAGTTACTGCTTCAGGAACATTTCCCAGGTTCAGTTATAAATCCGGAAAATCCCTGTAATGATGGGGATACTGAACCACCAACTAGACGTGGTTACAGTCTATCGAGTGTTATCTTCGACGTTGACAAAGTCAGGTGGGCCATTAAATCGTTCGCTCCCATCAAAGCCCCGGGGGGCGACCAGATTTTCCCGGCCCGGCTGCAACACAGCCTAGAAGATATACTTAGTTCACTAATTAGTTTACTTAGGGCGAGCTTCACTTGGGGGTACATTCCGCTATCTTGGAGGGAGGTAAATGTGGTTTTTATTTCCAAGCAAGGGAACCGTCCCTTGGATCAACCTAAGTCGTATAGACCAATTAGTCTTACATCCTTTCTGCTTACGACCACAGAACGCAAGATACCAATTCCCTGCACCATATACAATTCGCCTACATCAAAGGCAGATCGACAGAGGTCGCTTTACATCAGATAGGCAGTAAGATTGAAAAGGCATTCGAGGCGAAGGAAATTGCTGTCTGCTCCTTTCTAGACGTCAAAGGAGCCTTCGACAACACTGGCTATCAGTCAATAACCAGGGCGTTAGCATCTAGGGGGTTGACTCCTTCTCTATTACCTGGAAAGAGAGAATGCTTATGCACAGAGACATTAGATCTTCACTGGACCCCACCACTGTCCGCATTCGAGCGGTCAAAGGGTGTCCACAGGGCGGGGTTCTGTCTCCCCTTCTTTGGTCCCTAGTGATAGATGAACTACTGGTGAAACTATCGGAGCTAGGCATCGATACCATAGGGTATGCAGATGACCTGGCAATAATAGTCTCCGGAAAGTTCGGCTTAACCATCACCGAATTGATGCAAACGGCACTCAACACGGTTCTAAGATGGTGCACAGATGTGGGTATCAATATCAACCCACAGAAGGCGATTATCGTTCCCTTCACGAAACGGTACAACATCTACATTGGTAGGACACCCGTCGAGCTCTACAGTGAGGTCAAATAGCTCGGTGTTAATCTGGATAGGAGACTTAACTGGAACTCGCACTTAGACAAAACGTTGACCAAAGGTACTCATGCCATGTGGGCACGTCGTCGGCTCTTTGGTAAAGCATGGGGCTTAGACTCCAAAGCCATCAGATGACTATATAGTATGATGGTTGCCTGTTGTCACTTACGCTGCCCTCGTCTGGTGGCCAAAGGTCCAGTAGGCTACCGCCATACAAAAATGCAGCAAACTTCAGCGGCTCGTATGACTATCCGTCACGGGTGTCATGCGTACATGTCCTACTGCAGCACTGGAGACAGCCCTAGGACTGAATCCACTAAGTTCTTTGAGCCTTCTGAGGATTAAACTCACAAATGGGTTGCTAGCAGCAGACACAGGGCATGCTAGTCTAGTAAACACTATTCCTGGCTTAGGGATCGACAGAACGGATCTTAAGACCACGGAACTTTTCTTCGGGGCGAAATTTAGGAATCTTATTCCAGACCTTAGGGAATGGGATGATGGCAATCCTCGCAATGATCGCATGAGCCTGCAGTGGTTCACAGACGGATCAAAAACTAATCAAGGGGTTGTTGCGGGGATCACAGGACCCAACACCAAAATTTCGATTGCAATGGGTACCTGAATGTTTTTCAATCTGAGATCCACGCCATTGAGTCCTGCTCCAGACATATCTTTGACAAGACGAACATGCGAATATATGCATGCGATGTAAATATGAAGAGCATACATATGTATATTTATGCATGTGCTTATATTACACTTAAGCAGTTGAGCCTATCTATATATTAGGCCGTCCGCTAACTGGTGTGCAAGGGGACTAACGTGTAATTATTACTTGAATATCCGTATCTGCACACACTGTTAGAAGTACGACTATACTCTCCTTGTGAAGGTGGCTGGAAGCAGGTCCTTGGTATGGTATGTCTCTGCCAAGGGTGCTGCCTAATGGTAGTCGGGTAAAGAGAAGACAACCCCAATCCAAGGTGGAACAGCATATGCCGAAGAATTCATGACCGAGGGCTTCTCGGTCGTTAGTATGCCGACTCTGGATACCTGTCGCCCTCCAGTTTTACTTTTCAACCTCCCGCGGTAGACGGGCTATGCCGCGGGCGATATCCCCTTCCCGTTCAGTCGTGGGATTCAAAATGAACCAAAAAAAAAAAATAATAATAATAATGAGTCTGATGCGGCTCAAATAGGCTTCACACAGGCTTCGACATGCACGGTTGAGCCTATATCTGGCACCGCAGCTGTAGGACTGCCGACCTCCACCCTTCCAAGTGGTGATGTTGGTCACCAATGGAGGATCCGGAAAGACCACCAACTTCCTTGGATAAAGAGTTGGAGTGTGCCAATTTCTCGTCGAGAAAAAACTTGTTCCGGCAGGGTCCGATAGAGGCATTGGTCTCTGAATCGGACTCTGACGTCACACTCACCGATCTCGATGCTCGTCTGCTACGACAACAACGCAGCCGAGTGGGTGAGGGCGAACTTCAGCCATATCAAGGCCTGCAGTTCGCTCGAAGTTGAGCTGTTGGAGGAAAGCCAGTTCCGGGCGCACCTCATCTGAGGTTAATTCGCCAACAGCCTGGAGCTACCCAATGAGACGGTTCTGGCGCACATAGGTGCCAGAACGACTTCAGTACCAGCCAATGGAGGGTAGTACAGCGGACCACGAGTGGCGCCATGCTGCACTTTGCCATCATGGTGGATGACGCTCCGTTACAGTCGCTGATTAAGTGCGGCGGAAAAGCCTGGTACTGTTTTGGCAGGCACACTAATCCTTAAGAACACGGCACTTAAGGAAAAGAGCAGCGACGGTCTCTCTACAAGAGACGCTCCAGCAACAGTCGCAGTGCCGGCTGCTGCCCCAACAAACCCGGAACCTGACTCGGGTCCCTCCGCTAGCTTGGCTGCTGGGCCTGCTAATGGTTCGACCTGTGATCAGGTTCCCGATGCGGCAGGTACAAAGCGGTTGCCTTGTCCAAAACTCCGCGAAGGAGAGATGAGCACAATCAAGAGTCTTCAGACGAACCTGCACCACGTTAGTAGAGCGTCGGCCACCTTGTACAAGATTTTCGCCGAGGAAAACATCAACCTAGCGTAAGGCACTTTCCTCTAACAAACTTTATCTCCATGGACCTAGTTTCGTCAATCATTGAGGTGGCTACGGCAGAAGGAGCGAAGGAAATTGTAGTAGCGTCTGCATATTTCCCTGGCGACACCGACGACGCACCGCCTATGGAGGTTCAGCGGCTCGTCGACTTTTGCCGAAGGACGAAGAAACAGCTAGTCATTGGCTGTGACGCCAACGCCCATCACACTATCTGGGTTAGTAGTGACGTTAACAAAAGGGATGAGTGCCTTCTTGAATATCTTTAGTGTAGTCAATTAGATGTATCAAATAGAGGGTGCAAACCCACTTTTATAAATGCTATCAGGGAAGAGGTACTAGACCTCACTCTGGTTAGCAGTTCTTTGTCCGATTTCATTAAAATTGGCGGGTTACCGATGATCTCCCAGGCCAAGCGGAACTCCTTTCCAATTCTTTTAACTCAATGAAAACAAATTGGAACTTGTATAAAGCCTTAGTGGTTTCGAAAGTTGATCAACTGGCTGACAGCTTTAACTCCACAAGGAAGATAGAATTGGCGCCAAGACAACTTCAAGATGTAGTTTTAACCTCCTACCATGATAGTGCGGCCCTAAGACCCCAAAACGTGAGGTTCACTGGGTGAGCGAGGACTGGAATATAAAAGAAGGTCAGGTTAACAGGGCCAAGTCAAATAGAGACTCGTGGGACACATACAGATGTGCGCACACTGAGTATAATAAGAACATTAGACGCGCCAAACGCGATACCTGGCGCACCTACTGCGAAAGTGTGGAGTCACTTCCAGAAGCAGCGAGATTGCAAAAGGTATTGGCCAGAGGGTCATCTAATGGTGTGGAGCTCCTAAAAGGAACAGATGGTTCTTACACACAGGATCGACGCTAGAGTTACTGCTTCAGGAGCATTTCCCAGGTTCAGTTATAAATCCGGAAAATCCCTGTAATGATGGGGATACTGAACCACCAGCTAGACGTGGTTACAGTCTATCGAGTATTATCTTCGACGTTGACAAAGTCAGGTGGGCCATTAAATCGTTCGCTCCCTTCAAAACCCCGGGGGGCGACCAGATTTTCCCGGCCCGGCTGCAACACAGCCTAGAAGATATACTTAGTTCACTAATTAGTTTACTTAGGGCGAGCTTCACTTGGGGGTACATTCCGCTATCTTGGAGGGAGGTAAATGTGGTTTTTATTTCCAAGCAAGGGAACCGTCCCTTGGATCAACGTAAGTCGTATAGACCAATTAGTCTTACATCCTTTCTGCTTACGACCACAGAACGCAAGATACCAATTCCCTGCACCATATACAATTCGCCTACATCAAAGGCAGATCGACAGAGGTCGCTCTACATCAGATAGGCAGTAAGATTGAAGAGGCATTCGAGGCGAAGGAAATTGCTTTCTGCTCCTTCCTAGACGTCAAAGGAGCCTTCGACAACACTGGCTATCAGTCAATAACCAGGGCGTTAGCATCTAGGGGGGTTGACTCCTTCTCTATTACCTGGATAGAGAGAATGCTTATGCACAGAGACATTAGATCTTCACTGGACCCCACCACTGTCCGCATCCGAGCGGTCAAAGGGTATCCACAGGGCGGGGTTCTGTCTCCCCTTCTTTGGTCCCTAGTGATAGAAGAACTACTGGTGAAACTATCGGAGCTAGGCATCGATACCATAGGGTATGCAGATGACCTGGCAATAATAGTCTCCGGAAAGTTTGGCTTAACCATCACCGAATTGATGCAAACGGCACTCAACACGGTTCTAAGATGGTGCACAGATGTGGGCTATCAATATCAACCCACAGAAGGCGATTATCGTTCCCTTCACGAAACGGTACAACATCTACATTGGTGGGACACCCGTCGAGCTCTACAGTGTGGTCAAATAGCTCGGTGTTAATCTGGATAGGAGACTTAACTGGAACTCGCACTTAGACAAAACGTTGACCAAAGGTACTCATGCCATGTGGGCACGTCGTCGGCTCTTCGGTAAAGCATGTGCTTGGACTCCAAAGCCATCAGATGACTATATAGTATGATGGTTGCCTGTTGTCACTTACGCTGCCCTCGTCTGGTGGCCAAAGGTCCATACCGCCATACAAAAATGCAGCAAACTTCAGCGGCTCGTATGACTATCCCTCACGGGTGTCATGCGTACTTATCCTATTGCAGCACTGGAGACAGCCCTAGGACTGAATCCACTAAGTTCTTTGAGCCTTCTGAGGATTAAACTCACAAATGGGTTGCTAGCAGCAGACACAGGGCATGCTAGTCTAGTAAACACTATTCCTGGCTTAGGGATCGACAGAACGGATCTTAAGACCACGGAACTTTTCTTCGGGGCGAAATTTAGGAATCTTATTCCAGACCGTAGGGAATGGGATGATGGCAATCCTTGCAATGATCGCATGAGCCTGCAGTGGTTCACAGACGGATCAAAAACTAATCAAGGGGTTGTTGCGGGGATCACAGGACCCAACACCAAAATCTCGATTGCAATGGGTACCTGACCCAGTGTTTTTCAATCTAAGATCCACGCCATTGAGTCCTGCTTCAGACATATCTTTGACAAGGGGATAAGAGGAGCCACCATAAATATCTTTTCAGATAGCCAAGCAGCCATTCAAGGTCTTTCCTCATGTAGGATTACCTCGAGACTGGTTGCGGATTGCTGGAATTGTCTCCAGCACCTTTCACATCGAAACCGGGTCACACTTTGTTGGGTCCCGGGGCATTCCGGAATTTCCGGCAACGAAGCTGCGGACGGGCTAGCTAGGGTTGGATCCGCAACCCCTCTTCTTGGACCTGAACCCTTTTGTGGATTAAGCTGGGCCTCTGCCAAAGAGTTGATAGAGGAATGGTCAAAGAAGGAGAGGGGAATCTTCTGGTTACGACAAGCTAAAGAGCTGGCCAGCCCACATACAGGTAGAAATACCAAAAATCTTTCAAGGGTGGAACTACGGCTCTTGGTGTCCTATCTCTCGGGACACCACACAGTCAAATATCACCTCCACAAAATGTGCCTATCCCCTGACACAGAGTGTAGACTCTGCAGAGAGTATGACGAGACAACAAAGCACATTTGATGTGATTGCCCAGCAATTATTTGGAGTAGGAGAAAGTATATTTGCAGAGAATTTGTTACTCCAGCACAGATCAGAAATTCCTCGACAAGGGATCTGCTCTCCTTCATAAGGGAGGCAGAGCGTCTCTTGACCCCATAGAGAGCCCCTTGGCACAAAAGACCGCAATTTGGTCGCTGTGCCACTAAAATCTCGGTTGTGACACTCCCCTACAAAATAATAATAATCTATATATTAAAAAAAAGTATTATATTTTATTTAAATATAGTTACTTTTATTCATAAATCCCGAAACTCTTTGCAATCGCTATTAAGCAGCACTTTGGGGCAAATAATTTTCCGCGATGCTGTTGGGGCTAAGAAAATCACCTCTACAGTCAAGTCTACTGTTCTCTATAATAGCGAAGAAACTTTGTACAGTGTAAACAGTCTGTAGAGCAAATGGTCGACCTTTACTGTAAAGTTCTCTAAGAAAGCCCTGTGTCAGCTCTACGTAAAGCGGAAAAGTTGTAGAGTTGCTCTACAGTCCCAAATACACTCTATGCTCCACACTCTACAGAAAAAACTCTATAGGGTAAACAAAGCTTAAATGATTGTAAAATACAAATAAGACAGTTTGTGTGTCTGATATATACATGGACATTTCAATTTTTTTTGCCGTTATTGAAGCTAGAAACTTGAAATTTTGGATATATATTCGTGTATACCCTCGTCTGATAACGGGTTTCGGGATGAATACTGGGCGATTAAATCTATATATCCCCCTCACTTTTAAAGCTAAATGCATAAAATGTATACCGACAGATTGCTCCTCTAAAGATCGCATCCAAACATTTTTTTTTTGGTATTTTATACTTGTATATTTGTATTATTATTAATACTCATAATGCTAGGCTATATATTTTAGTTGTTATTACACTGTGAACAAGTAATCCGCTGTCGTCGTGCACGTTGCACGTTGGTTGGGTGTTGCAATTGCTGATATTTGTGTATTGAATGAAAAAAATAAAAGAGAACAAATTGAACACGAAAAAAATAAAAATAGGAAGCGTCGTCGGTTTTGGGTACGACAATGGCCGCGATACACCGCGTGAATGCAGTTTTGTGCTATTCTACGTGAACGATTTGATTGCGATTCTATAGCATCCAAAAACCGCATATTGGAAAAATATTTCCAGGGCACTAGATAATTGTTATCGGTACCATCTCCACTTTTCCTTTTCTTCATATTGCTTAACTTTGGATTGGCGTAGGCCTTGCCACTTCGCATTGAGATAATTTGCAGTTATATACATTGAAGTCATTTTCCAACAAGTTATTCCAAGTGGAACAAGTCGGGCTCAGATTCCACAGCATGAATCAATTGTTGCAATTCCGTAGCAACCTCGACTTTACGAGGCCTTAGCGGTAAATTTTTTTTTTTTTAGCAGTTGCATTCGACATTTTGTAATTAAAATGCACTTCAACCAAGTGAGCAAACTGACTATTGACATATAATTTATACCGTTTCCAACTCTGAGTATACGGCTTTTAAGCGCCTCGATTGTCGATTAAGGTTAAAATATGATACGGTAAACATAAAAAAAAGTTAAATATTTTAACATATGAATTCGTGTGGCCCGTTAACGCGCAGCATTTATATTCGGTAACTGAAGTCAGTCCTCAATAAACATTTTAACGAATACGTTATAGACTCAGACAATCGCAAGTAAAAACAAAAAAAAAATTGTCGGATTGTTTGTGATTTACCGTTGCTTGTAAAAAGTGAATATGTGCGAACATTCTGGACATTTTTGGACAAATAATTAAAAAGTCATTGAACTGGATAAAATGAGTTCCGCAATGCAGTACATCGAGAAAAAAAAAGACGAACAGAATTACAGTTCTTGGGTCGTGCAAATAAAAGGCGTACTAATACACGCTAATTTGTGGGGAGTTGTGTGCGGTCGCGTAGTGAAGAACGAAAATGAGACAATATAACAAAAGGCTGCATTTGATGTGAAAGACGGAAAGGATCTTGCAAGCATTATGCTTTGCGTAAAGGCTACACAGATATACAACATTAAGAATTGTCAAACGTCAGCGCAGGCAAATCCACATGCCCATGGGACCTGCGCGTCGTGTACCTTTGTTAAAGCAATTATTGCACATGAAAATGGCAGATTCGGACAGTATTTCTATGAACATAAACAACTACACTGAACTACTGAACGAAAAATTGGCTAAGATCGGCATTAATAGTACGTCTGAGGAGATTTTGTCCATATTGCTGTTGTCAATGTATGGTGCCTAGGCAGTGGCGCAACTGCCCACTTGTGTTGTGATAGATAAAACTTTACACAATTTAAAGAGCAAATGAAGAAAATTGTTTTGGCAGGGGACAATTATAAAAATCAAGCGGTCGAGGCACAATTGATTTGGTTGATGTATTATACAGTATAAGTAGTATAAGAGACCTGCAATATAACTTTATTTATGTTGCAAAAGTGCTCCAAAAAGGATTTTATGTTAAATTTAATAAAAAAAAAAGTGCGTGCATAACAAATTGCGAAAACGATGTTGTATTAGTTGCTAAAAAGCAACATGATTTATTTTTGTTGGAGGCAAATAACAATAATTGTTTTAGCGCGCAAGCAAATTTGTCAAACACACTTATGTGGCACAAACGTTTAGGTCACTTAAACTTTGCAAACCTTGATAAAATGATCAAGAATGGCTTAGTACACGACCTAAAAGATCTTTGACCTCAAAGATCATGTGTGTGAGACCTGCGCTAGGTGTAAAATATGCGTAACAGTTTCCGAAGAAATCAGAAAGCCGTGGTTAAGATGTGCTGGATTTTGTGCACACTGACATTTGTGGCCCATTCAATAAATGTTCTGTTGGCGGTGCACGTTATTTAGCCACATTTATTGACGATAAATCACTTGCATATGTGTGTGCGTTGTATAAAATCGCAGTGATATCCTTGAGAATTTAAAAGATATACAACAAGCAGAGAAAGAAACTGGAAAAAGTTAAAGTGTCTGAGAAGTAACAATGGCCGCGAATATTTGAGTGGTGACTTTAAAAAATATTTAGTTAGCAATGGCATTAAGAAGCAGCTAACTGTGCCACACACATCGCAGTAATACGGCGTAGCAGAACGCGCAAATGGAACACTGGTGGAGATGGTGCGCAGCATGCTGCTGCATGCACATCTCAACGAAGAATTTTGGGCAGAAGCTGTTGGCACAGTCTGGCATGGTCTGGTAAAAAGCCATCTATCAGCCACCTGAGAGTCTTTGGCACAAAAGCTGTCGTGCTCAACAAGACGCAGACTAAGAAATTTCTCCAAATGGGTGAAGTGCGAATAATGGTTGGCTATTCGAAAATAGTCAAGGCGTATCGCTTTTACAATCCAAGTACAAGAAGGATAATTGTAGCACAAGATGTTATATTCTATAGTAAGAATATTACAGGTAACGGCACGAATACCAAACAACCGGCAAGTAACATTAAAGTTCCACAGTATACGTGTACTAATGATGGTGACCAAACAGAGGGCCATGCAGGTACTAAAGAAAACCCCGAGCCACCTGCAGAAGGAGTGGCGCATACAGGTGGTGTGTACGAGCGGCATGCAGCGAGTGAGAGGTGGGGGCCTGGACGACCAAAATATGAGTAAACTGGTCAGTCAGAGAGCCCAAGCAAGCAGTATATGATGAATGTTATGACAACAGATGACAGCAGCTCCAGTCAGCATTAAGGCTGCGTTGAGTTCTGAGCATGCTAATAAATGGCGAGGATCGATGCAGATAGACATAAATTTGTTGCTGCGTTCTCCCCTGTGGCTATGTACTCGACAATCAGACTAGTGGTTGCACTGACAGTGGAGAATAATATGTATATGCATCAGATGAAGGTGTCTTCGGCCTATCTCAACAGTGAGCTACGAGAGGTGGTATATATGCCCCAACCAGAGGGATTTGTCGACGACGACCACCCTGGCCGTGTATTAAAGTTGCACAAAAATCTATACGGCCTGAAGCAGAATAGTCGGGAATGGAACGAGAAACTAAATACCGTGCTTATATATATTGGTTTTGTATATCGTGAACGCGTCACTCACACAATTGCAAGGCTGACATATAAATGTTGTGCCATTTAAAAAAATGTGGCAAACATTCATGTGGCTGAATGCAACATGGGATTCACACGATATGGTAACATGAAAATTCTTAAAATCTTATGCAGGAATGGTACTTTAAAATGTATTTTTTTTAATTAAAAAATCTTCTGTACTTCTTTTTTAATATACAATTGCGAAAAAAATAATAGCACCACTATGACACTTTTTCTTATTGATCAAAAAAATAACATTTAGTGTTGCGATATTTTCAAAAATTTATATTTTTATACCCTGAACCCATTGAAAATGGGTAAAAATGGTATAATGGTTTTGTGCAAATGTATGTAACTGGCAGAAGGAGGCATCTACGACCCCATAAAGTATATATATTCTTGATCAGCATCACTAGCCGAGTCGATTAAGCCCTGTCCGTCCGACCGTCCGTTCGTCCTTCTGTCTGTATGAACGCATCGATTTCAGGGACTACAATGGCTAGAGAGCTGAATTTGACTTTTTAGATTCGTTATATACGAAGATAAAGTTTATTTCAAATGATCGATGACTTGTCCCGTTTTCTTAAAATTAGTGTTTATCGGTTTATTGACCTGGTTTTTGAGCATATCTCAAAAACTATAAGAACTAAAGCCACCAAACTTGGTTTAATATGTGCTCGTAAGGGATACGCAGATTATGAATATTTCGGATTTTGGATACCTCCCCCATTCGGCCCCCATAATAAAAAAAAAACTAACAAAATCGCAAATCAGACTGGTCCTGTTTGTACACAAATTTCAATGCTTTTGTTACGTCCTCAAAATTTCATAAAGATCCTATTCTAAGTTTAAAAGTTATTTAAGAATTAACTTTGCAAATTGGCGGGCAAGCGCAGCTCCACCAGCGGCCCAGCGGGCAAGCCAGAGCCACCAAATTTGGTTCAGGCTGCTATATAAATATATTAAAACAAAGTTCATCCAAATCGGTTAAGAAACACAGAAGTAATTAAAGAATTCGACATACTAAACTTTGCCTGCAAAATACGAGCATTTATGTTTTTATTATTATTTTTTAATTAAATGCATGTAACGACAGCTCGCCGCTAGGTTCAGGGTATCTCTAGTCGGGCACTCTTGGCTTTTTTTATACTTTACTTGTTTATATTGCATTGTATTCCTCCTATACGTTATGTTATTTTTCGCAGAGTTACTTCGACAAAAAGTACTTATTTAACAGATTTAACTTCGGTTTTTTTAATTTCAATCATCAATTCTAAAATAAATCCAAAATTTTGAATGCAATGGGTCTTGGAAAGCACTGCAGTACGGATAAGCGCGAAATAATCAAAAAATGTATATTGGATGGAAAATCTGATAGAAAAGTTGGGCGATTGATTGTGTTTTTTAATATTGATACAAAACGCCATAAACTACAAAGAAAACGCTGAAGCACGTGAACGAAAACAAGCCCTGACCCAGCTTTACGTCAAAAAATGTATCCTCGCGAATATTTAAGAGACAGATGAGTGTAAAGCTGGTTTACGCCAAATACAATCCAAAATACACTCCTTAACCATTAAACATGGAGGAGCAAGCGTAATGGTATGTAAGTGTTTTTCTTATTATGGAGTAGGTCCAATATATTGGGACAAAACCATAATGAAACACTCTTGCGTCAATACCATGGATACAGTGATGCTACCCTACGCAGAATATGAGGTGCTGCTATTATGGGTCTTCCAACAATACAATGCCCCCAAGAACATCAGGAAGAAAGCAAAGGAATGGTTCGAAAAAATTTGGTTAGCGGTTTGGAGTGGCCTCTGCAAACTCCAGACCTCAATTCCATCGAAATGCTGTGCGCTGATACAGCTTCAAAACCAACCAGCAATACATCACTTTGGGAAACCATTCAGGAATCCTGAAGCAAAATTCCAATAAAACGATGC
Organism: Drosophila colorata; assembly: GCA_035041545.1. Classification (NCBI taxonomy): domain Eukaryota; kingdom Metazoa; phylum Arthropoda; class Insecta; order Diptera; family Drosophilidae; genus Drosophila; species Drosophila colorata. The sequence continues at coordinate 847,139 of JAWNLD010000680.1, read as the reverse complement.
CATGACTTGGTTAAATCGATGCCAAGGCGTTACACAGCCGTTGTTGCCAATTAAGGCAACGCAAAAATATATTAAATTTATAGAAAAATCTTGGCTTTAATAGAAAAATATCTTTAAGTAATGAAGTTGTAACTTATTCCTCATTTTGATCAGTTTTCGAGCACATTTGAAAGGTCGTGCTATTTTTTATCTTTTTGTAGTCTTCTACTTCTGAAAACGTATTCGTAAGTTCCTTAAACTTTCCAATGTAGTTAGGAGGCCTTTGAAAACATTACGTCTGAAGGTGGTGCTATTTTTTTTTCGCAGCTGTATATTTATCTCAGTCGATACGTGACATTTCGAACGTGTCATTTTGTCCAATATGATTCAAGTGGGTAATGATAGTGTAAATATATATTTAATTCATCTTTATTTAATAATTAACAAACAAAAATGTGGCAAACATTCATGTGGCTGAATGCAACATGGGATTCACACGATATGGTAACATGAAAATTCTTAAAATCTTATGCAGGAATGGTACTTTAAAATGTATTTTTTTTAATTAAAAAATCTTCTGTACTTCTTTTTTTAATATACAATTGCGAAAAAAATAATAGCACCACTATGACACTTTTTCTTATTGATCAAAAAAATAACATTTAGTGTTGCGATATTTTCAAAAATTTATATTTTTATACCCTGAACCCATTGAAAATGGGTAAAAATGGTATAATGGTTTTGTGCAAATGTATGTAACTGGCAGAAGGAGGCATCTACGACCCCATAAAGTATATATATTCTTGATCAGCATCACTAGCCGAGTCGATTAAGCCCTGTCCGTCCGACCGTCCGTTCGTCCTTCTGTCTGTATGAACGCATCGATTTCAGGGACTACAATGGCTAGAGAGCTGAATTTGACTTTTTAGATTCGTTATATACGAAGATAAAGTTTATTTCAAATGATCGATGACTTGTCCCGTTTTCTTAAAATTAGTGTTTATCGGTTTATTGACCTGGTTTTTGAGCATATCTCAAAAACTATAAGAACTAAAGCCACCAAACTTGGTTTAATATGTGCTCGTAAGGGATACGCAGATTATGAATATTTCGGATTTTGGATACCTCCCCCATTCGGCCCCCATAATAAAAAAAAAACTAACAAAATCGCAAATCAGACTGGTCCTGTTTGTACACAAATTTCAATGCTTTTGTTACGTCCTCAAAATTTCATAAAGATCCTATTCTAAGTTTAAAAGTTATTTAAGAATTAACTTTGCAAATTGGCGGGCAAGCGCAGCTCCACCAGCGGCCCAGCGGGCAAGCCAGAGCCACCAAATTTGGTTCAGGCTGCTATATAAATATATTAAAACAAAGTTCATCCAAATCGGTTAAGAAACACAGAAGTAATTAAAGAATTCGACATACTAAACTTTGCCTGCAAAATACGAGCATTTATGTTTTTATTATTATTTTTTAATTAAATGCATGTAACGACAGCTCGCCGCTAGGTTCAGGGTATCTCCTAGTCGGGCACTCTTGGCTTTTTTTATACTTTACTTGTTTATATTGCATTGTATTCCTCCTATACGTTATGTTATTTTTCGCAGAGTTACTTCGACAAAAAGTACTTATTTAACAGATTTAACTTCGGTTTTTTTAATTTCAATCATCAATTCTAAAATAAATCCAAAATTTTGAATGCAATGGGTCTTGGAAAGCACTGCAGTACGGATAAGCGCGAAATAATCAAAAAATGTATATTGGATGGAAAATCTGATAGAAAAGTTGGGCGATTGATTGTGTTTTTTAATATTGATACAAAACGCCATAAACTACAAAGAAAACGCTGAAGCACGTGAACGAAAACAAGCCCTGACCCAGCTTTACGTCAAAAAATGTATCCTCGCGAATATTTAAGAGACAGATGAGTGTAAAGCTGGTTTACGCCAAATACAATCCAAAATACACTCCTTAACCATTAAACATGGAGGAGCAAGCGTAATGGTATGTAAGTGTTTTTCTTATTATGGAGTAGGTCCAATATATTGGGACAAAACCATAATGAAACACTCTTGCGTCAATACCATGGATACAGTGATGCTACCCTACGCAGAATATGAGGTGCTGCTATTATGGGTCTTCCAACAATACAATGCCCCCAAGAACATCAGGAAGAAAGCAAAGGAATGGTTCGAAAAAATTTGGTTAGCGGTTTGGAGTGGCCTCTGCAAACTCCAGACCTCAATTCCATCGAAATGCTGTGCGCTGATACAGCTTCAAAACCAACCAGCAATACATCACTTTGGGAAACCATTCAGGAATCCTGAAGCAAAATTCCAATAAAACGATGCCATGACTTGGTTAAATCGATGCCAAGGCGTTACACAGCCGTTGTTGCCAATTAAGGCAACGCAAAAATATATTAAATTTATAGAAAAATCTTGGCTTTAATAGAAAAATATCTTTAAGTAATGAAGTTGTAACTTATTCCTCATTTTGATCAGTTTTCGAGCACATTTGAAAGGTCGTGCTATTTTTTATCTTTTTGTAGTCTTCTACTTCTGAAAACGTATTCGTAAGTTCCTTAAACTTTCCAATGTAGTTAGGAGGCCTTTGAAAACATTACGTCTGAAGGTGGTGCTATTTTTTTTTCGCAGCTGTATATTTATCTCAGTCGATACGTGACATTTCGAACGTGTCATTTTGTCCAATATGATTCAAGTGGGTAATGATAGTGTAAATATATATTTAATTCATCTTTATTTAATAATTAACAAACAAATTGAGAACTAAATATAGACAATTTAAAACAGTAATGTACAAAATTAAACAAATTGTCTTCCTTCAAACATTCTCTCTATTTTTCTCAGCGAATCTTTCGCTCGTCTACGTATATATAATATGTACGTATATATATACACACATAGGTATATACACACATAGGTATATACACACAGGTATATACACACATAGGTATATACACACATAGGTATATACACACATAGGTATATATATTAATCACATTAATCACAAAATTTTACAATTGCTATGTCGAACGCGACAAACAGTTTATGACTTCATAATATTCAATTTTTATACGCGTTCACGAAGTGAAATTAGTTATTGGGTTTGTGCAATGTTCATCATGCTGTCCGTCTATCCGGATGAGGTCTTTTTTTTCGGCGCTATTGTAGCTAGAGGCTTGAAAATTTGGATATATACTTGAAGTTATCTGTTTCAGACAAGTGTAAAGATTTTTATGCCACACCCACTAGGAGGCTAGCAAATCGATAACATGTCGATACACCTCAAATCGCGAATCGATAAAAGGTAAATATTTCCCACAATTTTAAAGCTAGAGCCACCAAATTTGTTATATAGATTGCTAATGACCTCCCCGTAAGATTAAGACCTTGATATCTCAGCCACGCCCAGTAAAACATCCCCAGCCACTCCATCCCCACGAATCGTGAATGCCTATATCTCCCACAATTTTATAGTTACAGTCCCCAAAATCTGGTAGGTAGATTACTGATCACCTTGTTTAAAGATCTTTACAAAATGTTCCGCCCATGCCCACTGGGGGCGTGTCATATCGATAAAATCGATTTATTTCCATCAGTTTTATACCTACATGTTTTCGGACAGATTACTAATGCCCTTCTCTAAAAATCGCACAAAAATTGTTTTGGATACGCTCACTGGTGGCGAGGCTAATCGATAAAATCCTTATATCTTGGGGCGGGTAAGCCGTGAAAATCCATATCTCTCACAATTTTACAGCTTGATTCACAAAAGCTGGTGAGCAGATTTCTGATGATTTTCTTTAAATATACACAAATTACAAAAAGCTACATTTATCCAAAATAACAGTAATAATTAAGACCGTGAACGAGTATTGTGCAGTCGGCTTCGTCCGACTGCAATGTTCTTAATTGTTATACACTGAACCCATTGCAAATGGGTAATTAGGTATAATGGTTTTGTGCAAATGTATGTAACAGGCAGAAGGAGGCATCTCCGACCCCATAAAGTATATATATTCTTGGTCAGGAGCAATAGCCGAGTCGATCTAGCCATATCCGTTTGCCTGTCCATCTTTCCGTCCGTCCGTCCGCCCGTATGTATGAAGGCGTCGACTTCAGAGACTACAACAGCTAGAGAGCTGAGCTTGGACTTTTTAGATTCGTATATACCATACGCAGATCAAGTGTATTTCAAATTATAGATAACTTGCACTGTTTTCTTATAATCGCTTCTTTTTGAGCATAACTCAAAAATGATAAGAGCTAGAGCTATCAAATTACGTTTAATATGTGCTCGTAAGGGATACGCAGATAATGAATATTTCGGATTTTGAATACCTCTCCCTATTCTAAATTTCAATTCATTCATGTAATTGGCGAATTTGCTTAAAAACTAACATTCCCCATAAATGCTCCTAATAATACATATATAACTAAATTATATGTACGATTATATAATTAATATATATATAAATTATACCACTAATATAGAGCAGCCAAACCTCAAAAGCGACCAGGTCAGTGGCCCTTTTTGTTCACTGACTATAGTACTCTCACAAAATACGTCGTCTGCTCGTCTTTGTTAACGCATGCAGAGTCCCGCTGCCAAAAATTCGATCTAGTTGCGAAGCCCAAGCTTCTAGCTGCGCCGATGCCGTTGCCGGATCTCTTTGATTTCTTTGTATGCGAAAAGATCTTAGCGCGTTTTCTCTACACTTGCACATACCGCTCTCTGCGCTCTTCCTCCGTATCGCTTGCTGCACTCTCTTCCCGGTTCTCTCACTGCACTGTTCCCCGGTTCGCTCTCTGTTAAAACAGTCCAGCTGACCATTTCGACTGCCACTATCGATAGGCAGAAATCCCAATGCAACAACGCTTTGCATTTTTGTTTTGTTTTGATTATTTATGATGTTAAAGACATTTTGTGGAATACTCTTTACCATGTATTATCTATCCTAAATAAGATAATATTAAAGAATACATGCAATTAAAAATGTCAAAAGAAGAGAAACTGCACTTGTGCAACTTTGCGTTCGATATACTCATGTTAAGTGAATATATGTTTACATTGTTTAAGTTAGTTAAATTTTAATGTTTCCTTAATTTTTGTGGTCGCGGTGGACCGTTCGGCGGGTATACATATACATACACATATATATGTGTATATGTATAATCATATATGTATTTTAGATACTAAGTGTGTGAGGGCACTTTAAACGAGAGTTCAGGGTTCCCATTCTCGAATAGAGGACTCATTAAATCACATGACAAATATCGATACATACATATGTTTACGCTTACCATCCAAATATGAATAATACACTACTTACATACCTTCCTCTGTTTTCGGTAACTCTACAACTCGTGGGTGTGCATGGCCTTCACTGGCGGCGAAAGCAGCGACAGTTGCTTTGGCTGTTGCAGATGCCCGAACATCATGTGAACCTTGTATGTCAACAGTTTCGTAAACATGTTCATAGACTTCACGCACAGAGTTCAAAAAATCGGAATTTAGAACTTTTTGTAAAGCGGCCAATTTTGTCGTCGGAAAATCTCCGCTAGCCTGAAGCTTTTCCAACAGCTCAATTGACCTTTTCACATCTGTAGAAATAATTGTTTTTATCATTAGACTCGATATAAAACTAAGCTGAGCGTATCTTACCTCTCGCCAATGTCAGAGGTTCCGAAGTTTCGGTCATATTGCTGCACCTGCACACAAATTTAGAGTTTACCAAATTAACTTATTCTTATATAATATATAATATATATAATATATATATATATATATAATATAATATAATTGAATTCTATGTGACCAGCTCTTAAAACTTAAAGTTATAAATGTTGCACAGTTTTTGCCATTAGAGTTATACCAAATCGTTCTGAATAAGTTCGATTGAACTACTCACTTAACTGAACGAACGAGCTACGTCCCAGACTATAGTTCATCGTTCGTTTTATTCGTTCGAGTCCCTTTTTCGTTAGTTCCAGTCCGATAATCATTTGTTACGTTCTTCATAGTCCCAATAAATGTTTAAATTCCACTTTAATTTCAAATTTGTTTTTGTTATTTAATTTGTTATTTATAGGGAAACCATTTTATCATTCGTAAACAAAAAATAAATGTTATATAATAAATTTTATTTATATGACATGATATAAATATAAAACATGATTCTCTTTATTCCTTTTATTGATAAATATACTACGAAATATCTAAAGTTTAAACATCATGGGACTCAAACGAGCAAAACGAACTATGTTGGGACTCGAACGAACGAAACGAACTATATTGGGACTCAAACGAGCAAAACGAACGAACGAACTATATGAATGAATAGTTCGTTCAATGAACATTTAACGAGCGTACTTGGTATTTTAATTGAACTATGATGTACAACTCTATTTGCCAGGTCTAGAAATACATCGATGTATCGATTAATATCGGAAAACCAACATTTGGGGCCGTCCATGCGGAAAAATTTATTGTATATATATTGTATTTTCTTCATATATTTTTCCGACGGTGTCGGTCTAAAAAGCAATTTTAATTTTCATTATTAGAATTTATTTGCAGGTTTTGACGGCTGCCTTCAATTTTTGTTGGATAAATTAAACTGAATTTAGTGACATGAGAATTATATGGTTGGTGGTGCAATACGTCCCAGGCTCAAGATCAAACTGAGGCCAGCAATTGTTTTTATTTGTTTTAATCGCTTATTATTTTGTATGTGTAAATTACGAGTCTTTAGTTATATTAATTAAATTTCATTTATTTATTGCCAGTTTGGCAGTTATGGTTTACAATGACGACTTTATACCGGAGTAATGACGTGTGCTATCGACGACGTGTATTTCAGAATTGAATTTTACATTATACAAATTCTTTAGAGCTAAATTCAAAATATGACAACTTGAAGGCATAACAACATGCAGCCAAGTCGTGGTCGGCAAGTCGACCAAGCATATGCGCGATAACGGATATTGCATAACAGAGGCATCTGATTACCGCTGTTGCCGTCTGCAGCGGGAATGCTGACATGACGTTTTCACTGCCCAGCATTACGCGTGCAAGAGTTAGTTAAGATGCCCTGCACTCACCTCTCAGTGTCATTGTCCACGCACACTAATACCGATGCGTCGTTGACGATGATGATTCCGTCGTCAATCCATATGATAGCATCCAGGTGACTCGGCTGGGTTTGGCAGTGAGCCACTCCGCCCGCATGGAGCTTTCTGGCACATGATCTGGCCGTTGACAGTTAACAAAAGGTTGTTCTCGAAGAAGTTGTGCATTTCTTCAATGCTTGAACTTGACCGGCGATGGTGTTGCTATCCAATTGCAGCACATGATTTTCATGTGAGACCGGGTAGAGTGTGACTTTTCGGCAAATATGCTTGACTTTAGGAAACGTAATTATAAAATAAATCATGTTTGTGGACTGCAGAAATTTCACAGTCGACACAGACATAAGGTCAGCAATGGGAGTATTTGTGGGCTCCTCAAGCCAAACGGATTTTAAGGTTGCGTGGTCTCAAATATTTGGACTGACAATGTTTGCCTTGGCAACATTCAATTCCTGGCGAAGAGTGTTTCATATAACTTGGGCTGCTCTGTGAGCCCTGTTGTGCCCTGTGAGGAGGACTTCTCTCCGCTCACTAACATTGAAAATATGCGTAACGCGGTTTTTGCAGTGCCAGAATTTGGTCGTCGGAAATCTCCGAACCAACTCATCTTGCACCTGCGCTTAAGTGTGCAAATCACACAGTAGTGCATTTACCGCATTAGGCTTGACTACTTCCTCAAGCAGTGATTCTTTGCAGGTGTAATTTAGGGAGTGTCGCCTTTTATTTCCAAACAGAATGAAGCTACGCTTCGACGGAAAGCTCGATTCCTCGCGAACTTTCTGGTTTTGGAAACAATTCAATGGTTTTTCAGTAGATTCAATTGTGTAAGTCAGGAAAAGCTCACTGTGAGCCGTGGCAATGCATGATTCATTATCTTGGTGGCTCAAAGCGTTAATCTGTTGGCTGGACAAGGCATCAGCCAGATTTTCCTTGCCTGGCTTGTAGAATATGTTAAATTCGTCCATGCGCGCTTTCCATCGTTTGATTTTAGCGTTAGGGTTAGACTCAGACACGGTGAAGGCCAGAGGCTGATGGTCTGTGAAGATGTTGAGACTTTTCACCCCGTATAAATAATGGCGCAATTTTCCAAGGGCCCACACGATAGCTAGTAGCTCTCTTTCGTTCGTGGCATAATTAATCTCTGGACTCTTCAGTGGAGATCCTGGAGATCGTTGTGATGGGACGCCCTTCTTGGGAGAGAGCGTCTCTCGTTAGATAAAACGGCTTCTTGAAAATGGGATATGATAAAGCACCTGTAAAAGCTAGCGAGTCCTAGGAATGATCTTATCTCGAAAACCGTCTTGGGCTCCGGGAATTCTTGTATGGCCTTAACTTTCTCTGGGTCAGTTGTGGCACCATCGATAGTGACCACAAATCCAAGGAAATGTACGCTTTTCTTAAAAAATTATGACTTTTCCTTGGACACCCTCATGTTTGCTTCATACAAACTTTTCAATACCCAATCAACATGTCTTACGTGAGATTCCTCATCCTTTGAATAAACAATGACATCATCTACATTGACATAGCACGATTTGCCGATTTGCTCTCGCATTATATCGTCAATCGCTTTTTGAAAAATGCTGGCCGCATTTTTCAGGATAAAGGGAATTCGACGGAATTCGTACTTCCCTCCATTTACTGAGAAAGAAGTTTTTTCTCTGTCACGTTCTGAAAGCGTGATTTGATGGTAACCAGATTTCAGGTTTAAGGTCGAAAAGTACTTGGCTTAACCTAGATTTCCCAAAACCATGGAGATATTGGGCATGGGATACCTATCTGGAATGGTTCTTTCATTAAGTTTTCGGAAGTCCATTACAAGGCGCATGTTTCGATTAGCCATTTTATCTGTGCCCTTTTATCAACCACCCAAATGGGGTTGTTATAGGGAGAAAAGATTTCTGAATTATACCATTCTTCAAAAGATCTTGAATCTCTTTGTTCAAAAATTCAGCAGCACCCATGGGATACGGGTACAACTTGGCATAGATAAGTTCCTTGTTTGTAGTCCTTATGGTGGCTACTACAGAAGTGTTGTAAGGCAGAGCTTCATTAGCGTCTGCAAAGGTCTTTTTCCTACCCTCCAACATTTTGAAAAATTTGTCTCTTATTGAAGGGGGTGCGTCAGCGCAATCTACGTTAGTGAAATTGACGTTCACGCACATATGGTACAATATCGGTTCCGATTGATTACCAAACTTGACTTGGCTAGTGTTTAAACAAAGTTGCGCTCCGACTTGTGTTAGCAGGTCGAGGCCTATGATCCTGTCAAATGTTGAAAGATCCTGGAGAAGGAAGAACGTTGCTTTCTGTCCAAACATTGATATATAACATTTCTGTGATATTTTGGTAGTTCCATGAATTGAGTGGATTGTAAATGGCGTATCGACCGAGCGGACTCCCACGGTATGGGCTAATGTAGTTTTTCGCCGCGCCCGTGTCGATGAGAATTTTCATCTGTGCCCCCGCTACATCTCGCCTGATGAAAGGCAGCAGGGACTTACCCCTAAACAATTGAAGCGTCCGAATCTTCATCTGATTCATCAGCTATCTGCCGCCTCTGATCAGTTGATCGGTCAGAAGTGTTTGTTCGTTTATAAGCCTGAGGATTATTGGAGTTGACGTAAGCCGGAGCTTGTGATGGTATTAAGCACTTAGACATTGAAGGGTCAACTTCCATTGGTTCCTGTGCGTTGTTGTTGTTTTGGACCCTACCAATACGTTGACTGGGCTGTCCCTGTGGTGTATGCTGTCGACTGAAATGCAGATTTTTTGCACCGCTTGTTGCACCTGCACCTTTGCACCTTTGATCTGTTTGCTGCGCAGCTTTCTCCAGCTGTTGACCTTGCGCTTTCGCGTTTGGCCTGCGCTCTCTTTCTTCCTAGCTTCGCGCAAAATTGGCAGTGAAAGCATATCTTTCATGGTTTTACTCGACCTCTTGGGCAAGAGCCAGAGCCGAAGGCAAGTCGTTGGGTCTTGCCGCAAAAAGTATATCTGTTATACCGCGCTTAAGCCCTGATATGAATACCCACAACGCATCCTAGCGGAATTTTTCACACAGGCCTTTTGCCATACTTGATTCGTATGACATATTGACTTATTGACATATTGGTTAATAATAATGTATTGGCCGAATGTCGCTATACGTGAAGTCGAGCCGATCTATTATCATCGATCGCATCGAAATTTAATACTGGGCCGAATGAAGCCAACACAGCATCAGCGAGCCCCTGATCTTGCTCCTTATTATGATCACTGCCTGATAATGACGAGAACTGCCATTATGTGGCTTAAATATTTTATATGCTGCCGTCGCAGCTTGTCGTCAAGAAACGTAGTCTTCTTGTGCCCCTGTAAATTCAGGCAGACATTTGACCGCGTCCAGCGGCTCATCGCAACGAACATTGTCTATGATTTGTACTTCTTCGAAAACTTCTACAGGAGGGGCAGTAATTGCTACTTTTCTTTGTTAATTAAGCAATTTGGCTCTCTAAGTTTTCCCTTAAGGCCGCGTCCCTTGCACTGAACGCTTCTGCCTGCGCATGCAACGCAGCTGTGACCGCCGACTCTACTAAAGCTTTATTTAGTTGGGGGTCCATATTTGGTTTGTTTATTTGAACTGGGTCGATCTGATTATTTTCAAGGACTGGGATTCTACTAAGGTCGTTATCTGAACCATCTGAATCCGAATTTCTTGGTTTGGGGTCCCTATATTCTTGAAATGCCCTATTCATGGATCGCTGTGTAACAAAATCAAACTACCAATCAAGCGGACAATCAACAAAATTGTCAAAATGGTAACAAAACAAAATGGCACACAGAACACAATATTCTTATAGTAAGATTTATTATTATTACGCTAAAAGGTTCACGTAAACTTAAAATATGATTGTTGCTGAGCAACCCACCTACATTGTTTTCGTTGGGGACGTCCCTATGATATATTTGTTGGCACTGCTGCTCCCTCGCTGCAGTCAAGATCGAATTTCAAATCGCTGCCCAGACTAGCATGCGCGCTATTCTGGTGACACACCGCTGCTCGAGGAGCTCCGTTTTGATGCTGGTCATGAACGCTTTGTCAGATGCGTGTTGTGCTGACTCTTTTGCTTTTTTGTATTAAAGTTCACTTTCCACAACGGTGGCTTGTCGTGAATTTGTAGAATCAAAGCTCACTTTATATTGTCTTATTTCAGTAGGCTTTTGTTTAGGATTATTCACTTAGTTGGGCGCCAATTACGAGTCTTTAGTTATATTAATTAAATTTAATTTATTTATTGCCAGTTTGGCAGTTATGGTTTATGACGACGACTTTATGTTGGAGTAATGACGTGTGCTAACGACGACGTGTATTTCAGAACTGAATTTAACACTATACAAATTCTTAAGAGCTAAATGCAAAATATGACAACTTGAAGGCATAACAACATGCATCCAAGTCGTGGTCGACAAGCCGACCAAGCATATGCACGATAACGGATACTGCATAACAGAGGTAACCGATTACTGCTGTTGCCGTCTGCAGCGGGACTGCTGACATGACGTTTTCACTAGCCAGCATTGCGCGTGCAAGAGTTAGTTAACTTTTACACATAATGCTTGGATACAAGTTATAGTAGTTATTAGACAGTAAACGCGTATTCCGCTGTCAGTTACACCCGACTGCAACGTTCTCCTAATCGTTCTTTCTGAAAGCCAATATTTGTCTACTAATTTTGTTTAATAATATGTTTACGCATATTAGAGATATGAGGAATAAGAAGTTTGAAAAAAGGCTGCAAACAGCTAACTTTACTACAGAAGGCAAAAAACAGTTCATTCGATGGAGTATGGGAAAAAAGTCGACAACGGAGTAGTTAATTCTTATAACATAAAAATGTAACTAAGTTACCATGATTTACCGATATATTAACTAGTTAAATCATTTTTTTAATTTTACTAAATCTTGTGAGAACCAAGTAGAAGGATTAGACCTAAACGGGTAATCAAAAAGAGCAATAACATTAAATTGGGAGTTCAGAGTATCATAGAAAAATTGAATGACAGCAACGTCAATACAATAGTAAAGTTGAGGCCACTCGGTACGGTGTATAACATTACCTTGTTGGTATCGGGATAGGCACAGGAGTTGGTAATCCAGGACCAGATACGGAGTAGAACATAGAAACATTAAAACATTGCTGTGCGAAGTGAAAGAAGAAGGCTGGCCGGGATATCAATATCTTAATCTTTAACGGAGGTAATCAGCAATTTACATATCAAATTTAGTGACTCAATCTTTAAAATTGTGGGAAGTACACACGTGCTACCGATGTGAGAGGGGGGCGTAGCTGGAAAATTGTATCTGTGATATTTGAAGGATCTTTCCAGTAATATATATTCCAAATATGATGGCTCTAGCTATTAAACTGTCGGAGTTATAGGTGTTTCCGATTTGTTTAGGTGGGGGCGCTGTTTGGTGTTCTAGTGGGCTCAGCCGAGATGTCAAGGTCGCAATCATTGGGGGAGGTCACAAGCAATCGACATAACAAATTTGGTGATTCTAGCTTTAATAATGTGGGAAATATTCATCTTCACCAGCAGCAGATGACTAGAAGTTTCAATACCATGTTTTGAGTCTCTAGCCTGGGACTTGATCCCGGATCCCCGTTGTTCAGATGCATAAATGCCTGAGCACTTTTAAGAATAAAATAATCTTCAAAAACTACCTCAGCAACCTCAGCTATTCTAAGGGGTGGAATCAACCCTCAACCCTGCCCTTAGACGGTGCAAAATTCCAAAACAATTCGACCTACACAACACTACATACGAAGGTACTTACATACACATAAATGATCGGGCGAGTTGGCGGTCCCGGTGTTATAGGCCACGACGCACCCGCCCTTCCTGCAATGGCTATTTAAATTTGAACCCCATTCGCCATTAATTAGAGCTGACGACCGACTTATTCCATGGCCTCGGTGATTCTCCCTCCTTTACTCTTACTCACACATCATTTTTGTTTCGCTCACAAATTGAATTTTAATAAATAAACATTTCTTTTGTCTTAAGTTACATCAACAGTTTGGCCGCTAGAAAGGATCGTGCAGGGGCGAAATTTTGCCAAATGTGAATTGAGAGAAATAGTTGATTTATGCCATTGTAAATAGGGCACGGCGCAGATATGCTGTCGCTTAACGTTCCCTCAATCCCTATCGGAGCTCCAATAAAAGTAAAAAGAGGTGGGAGTCGGTTAATATGACAGCTCCTTCTGCCTCGCACCGGTGGCCAGAATGTGATATATATATATATATATATATATATGTATATATATATATATATATATATATATATATATATGCCGATTGCCGGATTTAACTATGTAAATAATATAAAGAATTTAATAATTAAATTTAAAAATAGATCAATAAATATATATAAATAAATGCGCGATAAATAAGGGAATAAATATGCAATAAGTAATTATATATATAGGACGATAAATTAATAAATAAATAAACGCATAAATAGGTAATTTTCTTAATAGCTAAATTGACAAACATGAAACAATTATTTGGACTTATAGGCGCTGCTCGTTCGGCCAAATTGGTCGCAGAAAAAGAATCCTTTCGGATGTGCCACTGTTTGGGCCACTAGTGTATACGTATATGCGGTTTACATAGCCGAGAATACCGTGATATGGGCGGCTTCTATGTTCGGCTTCTATAGCGACAAAAGCCGCGGCAGACTGTTGCGGCGCCGGCTTTTGCTGGAACACACCCACTCAGTTTGTCGGTTTGGAAGGACGCCGAGAGATGAGATGATGTTGGTTCCAATTAAAATAGCGTATGAGGGCAGGCTGTGTGTAGATAAATATATATTCCAAGAAAATATTGGGCCTCAGTAGAGTGGAAAATAGGGCCTCAAAAATAAATTTGCGGCGTGACCAGTTGTTGGGCACCTGTTGGAAACAAACACTAAATTAAAACACATTCAGACATTTTTACTTGCACCTGTGCATAACCATGAATTAAAATTTTTCTTTTATGGCCACACTTCACCATTTCCCTTCTTCGCAGTCCCGCCAAGAAAACGTGTTGTCGACTCTTTCTTTTTTTCTACCTGTCATCTCCACGGCAGTCATCACCGGTTGTCTCTCTGAATTTGGCCGTGTCAACTCATGCTAATCGTGATGCGACGAACAGGACAACAATTTTCCGAACTTGCAAACGGATTTTCCAAAGTTGTACCATCACGTTGGTAATATATTGTTCTGTGAAGCTTTGAAAAGGAGTTTGAAGCTAATCGCACGAAAATAAAACTGTCACCCATACAACTTTAACATATAATTTTCCTCACAGGTTGGTTAATTTTCCAAAAAAAATTGTATGCAAAAAAGTTGTATGCAAAGGTTCTCACCATTTTCCGAGCTTGGGGTCCAAATGGATGATCTAAAAAATTTCCGTTGATAGAGCGTCGGGCAACATCTCTACCACAGAGCCACCTGCATTTGAATCGCCGCCGTTAAAATCTGAGATTATACACACACGTACATCCAATCACGTGAGAATTCGAAAAAGAATGTACATATACCTTTATTTGTACGTATGTGTTTACATGCATGCAGAAAACATCTGCGCTTGGCGCTTGCCACCACGTGGTTTTTCTTTAATAACTTCTGTGTTTCTTAACCAATTTTGGTGAAATTTATTTTAATGCATTTATATGTTGACGTACAGTCTAAGTAGTAAGAATTGTGGCTGTACTTGCAATTACAAATGTTTTTCTGTTTCTCCTTCACTAGAACACATTAAACCAAATTTGACAGACGGTGGGGACTGCCGAGGAGATGACAGGCAGAATAAAAGAAAGAGGCGACACGTTTTTTGGCGGGACGGCGACAAGGGAATTATCGAAGAGTGGCCAGAAGATGCAAATTTCGAATTCAGAGTTATGCACAGACCCATGCATAAAGAGTGCTGTCTGTAGTAAAGTTCGGCGTAAGTGTGAAAGAAAAAATGTCTGAATGTTTTGTAATTTGGTGCTTGTTTCCAACAGGTGGCCAACAACAGGTCAAGCCGCAGTTTAATTTTGAGGCCCTATTTTTTTTGACTCTGATGCGACCCAATATTGTCTTTGGAGGACACATACATTCAGCCTGCCTTCATGCGCAGATGTTTTTTTTTTTGATTGGAACCACCAAAATCTTACCTCTCTGCGTCCTGCCAAAAAACTGAGTGAGTGTGTTCTAGCAAGAGCCGAGCTTGCAAGCTCATATAATTGTTGCACGCCGGTCAACTTAGATGTCAAGGAAGTTGCCTATTTAACTATCTATTTATTTATTTATTAATTTACCGTCCTATTTATTTAATTAATTATTGCGTTTTTATTTATATATTTATGAGTTTATTTATTAATTTATTTATCCCATTATTCCCGTAATTTTCATTGTTAAATCCGACACTCGTATTTTGCCAAATTTGCCTACATTGGCACATATACATATACATATCTCACATTCTGGCCACCGGTGCGAGGCAGAAGTACTTGTCTTCTATTGATCGACCCCCACCTCTTTTTACTGATATTGGAGCTCCGATAGGGTAGGATAGGGATTGAGGGAACGTTAAGCGACAGCATATCTGCGCCGTGCCCAATTTACAGTGGCATAAATCTACTCCTTCTCTGAATTTATATTTGGCAAAAATTCGCCCCTGTTAGGTTTTTTAATATATACGCTTAAATTATAAACGCCAGCCAAACATTAAGCACAGTGGCCAACCTGTTCAACTAGCATAAGAAAAGAAATGTTTATTTATTAAATTGTACTTGTGAGCGAATCAAACATGATGTGTGAGTAAGCGGGAGGGAGGGAGAATCACCGAGGCCATGGAATAAGTCGGCCGCCAGTTCCAATTTAAGGGCAATGGCATTCAAATTTAAATAGCCGTTGCAGGAAGGGCGGGTTTGTCGTCGCCGATAACACCGGGCCTGCCAACTCGTCCGATCATTTGTGTGTATGTAGGTACGTTCATGTGTAGTATTATGAAGGTTGTATTGTTTTGGAATTTTGTACCGTCTAGGGGCAGGGTTGAGGTTACCCTAATATTATGACTGAAAGAAAGAATACGGGTTCTGTAGTCAGCCATTCCTATCCGCTGCGCTCAGCAACAGGGAATGTTGCGCAAGAAGACTCTTGGGGAGAGGATGGAGTCACAGCCACGAGGGGCGTGGGATTATCGAGAGCTCCAGCTAGGCCACCGGCACCACCCCCAGGCGAGTTGAATCCACAACTCATTGACTACCATTTGCCGAAATGTTCCAGCAGAGCCGCGAGCCGCTATAGACTCGGAAAAAGCGTCAGCCATTAATGTCGCGCTTTTCCAGGCCCATGAGACCTATAGACAGTCCATGGAATCAGGCATAACGCAGGCATTTAGGAAGGAGATCAGGTTGGGATTCCAAGAGATGATGAAGGCCATCAATGATATGGCCAGACCCACTCCACCGCCGGGGAGTCACAGCCAGTTTACCTCTGAGACCGTCAGGGAAAATATAGGACCAAATCAACCATCAGGCACTGCGCATCAGGGCGCTATCCCGAAAAGACACCCTAGCGCCACACCAGTTCCCAGGCCACCGCCGAAGCCAGAGAGGTCGAATACCTCGAGTGGACTGAGTGGAGGACAAGGATGGGACTGGCGTAATCCGGGTCCGGACAGTAGGCTACGGGAAAATAGGAGAGCCGGAGAGTTTAGACAGGCGACAACTGGAGGGGAAGACCGCAGGGACGGAAGCCACAGGCGACCAACTCCCAGATCACCCTCAGGTCCGCCTTGGGTCAAAGTAGACAAATGGGAAGTGCCCTTTGACGGGTCGAACGACCGGGGATCCGTGAAAGACTTTGTCTTCAAACTGGAGTACCTTCAGAGGCAATTCCAATGTCCTTGGGACGGGGTCCTGAGAAACTTTCACGTGCTGGTAACTGGGCGGGCCAGAGAGTGGTACTGGCTACATGTGAGGCAGCGGCCGGTGATTAATTGGGACGATCTCCGTAGGGCTTTATTAGGAAGGTTTATGGGTAGCTGGGATGACGTGGATCGGAAGCAGGAGCTAAGGCAACGACAACAGCTCCCTGGAGAGTCTGTGAATGACTTCATCCAGGCGACGACGGCAATTGCATCACGATTAGAAGCTCCACTCCCCGAGTCGAGGCTGATAAAGCTTATAAAGAAAGGCTTTAGAGACTCCATAGGGCGCTACGTCTACTCCATGGACGTGTACTCGGTAGATCATTTGCGGGCAGAGTGCAACGAGATCGAAGCAAGTTTGGGTCAGCGTAGTGCTCGTGCAGCATACGGCACGAATCAAAGATATGCGGGGCAGGGCAAGCCGAATGTTAGCTTGCTCGAAGATTATCCTGCCGACGAGCCTAGGGCCGAGCCGCAGATCGAGGAGATTAAAATGAAGTCGGCAAGCCTGAGACTGGGGTGTTGGAACTGCGGCCAGCCTGCTGGACTCTTGGACACGATTGGACAACAGATCAACGGACGACGATCAGCGTAGAATATTTTGCTATCGCTGTGGAAAGCCGGCAGAGTGGGCGTGACCAGAGTGGGAGAGGTGCGTTCACGAATGGGTCCCGCGAAGTAGTGGAAGATAAGATAATATCAGCATGCAAAAGAAGAATTTAAGGCACCTACCCTATGAAGAAAGGATAAGGGCGTATAGGTTAGCTAGAAATACGAGTTTTGAGGCACGGCAGCTTGACGGGATGCGGTTAGTCACTCGAAAAGTGAAAAAGGCACGCGACCGATTCACAAAACGACGCTCGGTGAGAAGAAAAGTGGTTGAGTCTGTCAAAAGAGGGGAGAAACTCGATTCGAGAGTATTTGCGGAGGTCAGCATCGAAGGCGAACGTATTGCTGGACTCTTGGACACAGGGGCCTCAGTAAGTCTCTTGGGGCGTGGCTCTCGCGAGTTTTTAGCCGAGATCGGGGTACCGATAGAGCGATTTGTATCCAGGGTGCGAACGGCGTCGGGCGAGGATCGATCCATTAAAGGCCGAGTACGGTCAAAAGTTGGGTATAAGGACCGGGAGGAGACAATGACGTTCTACATCTGCCCGTACTTGGAACAGCAGGCATATCTTGGAATCGATTTCTGGCGTGCCTTCGAATTAGCCCCTGACGTTGTAGGGTTAGACAAACCGAACGCTTCTATAGAATCGATCGCAGTGGAACCGAACATAGTTGAGGAAATAGAGCATTACATGGAGGAAAAAGATCAGGAATTAAAAGCAGAAGCTTGGGACCTGGGAAGCAATGAGAAAAGTCGGCTGGGGAAGACGACTGTGGGAACGCATAGGATAGAGCTGATCGAAGGGACGACACCGGTAAAAGACCGCCATTACCCGCTATCTCCGGCGATGAAGGAAGTTGTCTGGGGCGAGGTAGACAAGATGTTGGCCTTGGGAGTCATCGAAGTCAGTAATAGTTCGTGGAGTAACCGCACTACAATTGTGCGAAGGCCGGATAAAAATCGTTTCTGCTTAGATGCGCGAAAGCTCAACACAGCTACCGTCAAAGACGCCTATCCACTTCCATGCATCGAGGGTATACTTTCGCGGATCGATCAGACTTTTTATATTTCCAGCGTTGACCTCAAGTTCGCATTCTGGCAAATTGAGTTGGAGGAAGGCAGCAAAGCATACACGGCATTTACAGTGCCTAGGCGCCCGCTCTATCAATTTGTCATGATGCCCTTCAGACTTTGTAATGCCGCTCAGCGACTATGCCGCCTAATGGACAAGGTAATCCCCACGTAGCTCAGGTCAAACGTGTTTGTTTATCTGGACGATCTTTTGATTATCGCTCCGGACTTTGAGACGCACTTAAAATACTTAAGGCTGGTGGCACAAAGTCTGCGGGAGGCGAACTTGACGATCGGGCTAAAAAAAACCAAATTCTGCTTTAAGTCTCAAGTATCTCGGATTTATAGTAGGCGAAGGGACCTTACGGACCGACTTTGACCGCATAGCAGCAATTCGGCGAATCCCGGAACCTCGATCCGTCAAAGAAGTGCGCAGTTTTCTGGGAACCGCGGGATGGTACCGCCGCTTCATCAGAAACTTTGCGGAAATAGCAGCACCACTGACGGAGGTACTGAAAGGGAGTCCGAGAGGGATATTCCATCTGAGCCCTGAAGCAGCGAAAGCCGTGCGTGAATTAAAAGGACATTCGCTCCTGTATTGGTTCACGGTGATTTCACGCGTAGGTTTTATGTGCAGTGCGACGCATCTCATTTCGGAGTTGAGGCGGTACTGTTTCAAACCGATGCCGAGGGCAATGAAAGGCCAATAGCGTTCTTCTCCGCCAAGATGGATATACACCAGGTCAATTACTCGGTGACGGAGAAAGAATGTCTTGCCGCGGTATTGGCTGTCCAAAAGTTCAGGCCATTCACGGTAATCACCGATCACGCCAGCCTCAAATGGCTCATGTCATTGCGAGATTTGGACGGTCGATTAGCTAGATGGTCTCTACGCCTGCAGCACTTCGACTTCCAGATCGAGCACAGGAAAAGGGTGGACAATGTTGTCGTTGGATTTAGAGCAGTTGCTGGGGATACAGACACTAGCGTGTGAGTCGGATGAGTATCGAAAGATTTTGGAAGAATCAGGATCGATTACCAATCTGGTAATACAGATACAGGAGGGACTTTTGTCGAGGGAACACTATGGAAGCTCTGGGTGCCAGAGGCGCTAAGTTCGACGCTGATAGAGCAGGCTCATGTAGACGCGAATGCATCTCATGGAGGCGTCGCAAAAACGCTCCATTTGCTGAGAAGGCAATTCTACTGGCCCCACATGGCAGCTCATGTACGAGAATATGTAGGCAGATGCGAGGTATGCGAGGAGACGAAAGTGCCGAACCATCGGATGCAAGTTTCGATAGGGCACGAGGTGAAGATGGAACGAGGAGAACATAATCGACGCTTTTGGAATTTGTCACCTGAAAACAGCCATATTTTCTCCCCAGAGCAATGCAGCTGAGCGCGTCAATCGCACAGTGTTGGCGGCGATCCGTTCATATCTGGAGAAAGACTATCGGGAGTGGGCTGCATTTCTGCCCGAAATCGAGGTAGCGATCCGCAATGCCGTCCACTCTGCAACTGGGGTTACACCGTGTCTTGCAGTCTTTGGCGAACATATGTACCTCAATTGGGCTAGCTACAGACTAGCACGGAAGTTACGGTCCCTGGGCGAACTCAGATTTGGGGGTGCAGGATAAAATCCGGCTAGTGCAGGAACAGGTGAGACAACACCTACACAAAGCATTCGAGCGCAGTCGACAGCAGTACGACAAGCGTGCGTGCAAGTTTCACGCGGTGCCAGGCCAAGAAGTGTACAGGCGAAACTTCGTACTGAGTGACTTCAGCAAGTCTTTCAATGCCAAATTCGCCAGGAAGTTTCGCAAATGTCGGGTCGTCAGAGCCGTCGGAAACAATGCCTATGAGGTGGAAGATGGAGCCGGAATATCGTTGGGTGTTGTCCATGCAAAGGATCTGAGAGTGTAGAGAGGAGGTCAGATGGGTGTGGCTTACGTTGGGTGTTCCTTTATGGGCAACCAGGCGAACGGAGTCAACAAATGCGCACGGCAATTTTAACCTTTCATGGCGGCCCATAGCTCCAATTTGCCGTGTGGCGTTGCATTTAACTATCGCGCCATGTAATTATCGGTGACAAACGCGACCCTGGTGGGGAAATTTTTCGAAGGTAGTAGCCCTGTTCATCGCATGACGATTAGCGTGAGTTGGCAGGGCCGAAACCCAGAGTGACCAGAGAGACAGACGGTGGGGACTGCCGAGGAGATGACAGGCAGAATAAAAGAAAGAGGCGACACGTTTTTTGGCGGGACGGCGACAAAGGAATTATCGAAGTGTGGCCAGAAGATGCAAATTTCGAATTCAGAGTTATGCACAGACCCATGCATAAAGAGTGCTGTCTGTAGTAAAGTTCGGCGTAAGTGTGAAAGAAAAAATGTCTGAATGTTTTGTAATTTGGTGCTTGTTTCCAACAGGTGGCCAACAACAGGTCAAGCCGCAGTTTAATTTTGAGGCCCTATTTTTTTTGACTCTGCTGCGACCCAATATTGTCTTTGGAGGACACATACATTCAGCCTGCCTTCATGCGCTGATGTTTTTTTTTGATTGGAACCACCATCATCTCACCTCTCTGCGTCGTTCCAAAAACTGATTGAGTGTGTTCCAGCAAGAGCTGACACCGCAACGATCTGCCGCGGCCCCTGTCGCCATAGCAGCCGCAGATCAGTCGCCCATATCGCGGCTACGTAAATCGTATATGCGATCATATTAGTGGTCCAAACCGTGGCACGTCCCAAAAATCTTTTGCTGTGACCAATAGGGCCAAACGAGCGGCGCTTGTAAGCCCATATAATTGTTGCACGCCGGTCAACTTAGATGTCAAGAAAGTTGCCTATTTAACTATCTATTTATTTATTTATTAGTTTATCGTCTTTTTTTTTAAATTAATTATTGCGTATTTATTTATATATTTATGAATTTATTTATAAATTTATTTATCCCATTAATCACGTAATTTTCATTGTTAAATCCGGCACTCGAATTTTGCCAAATTTGCCTACATTGGCACATATACATATACATATCTCACATTCATACATGGCCACCGGTGCGAGGCAGAAGTACTTGTCTTTTATTGATCGACCCCCACCTCTTTTTTACTTTTATTGGAGCTCCGATAGTGTAGGATAGGGATTGAGGGAACGCTAAGCATATCAGCATATCTGCGCCGTCCCCAATTTACGGTGGCATCAATCTACTCCTAATTAGGGGTTGTTTTAGATTTTTATCGATTTTAGGAAAGCGGTGTGGGTTATCGATCATTTGAAATAAACTTGATCTGCGCGTGCCATCGACGAGCTTATAGCCATAAGGTTGAATTCTCTAGCTCTTAAAGTTTTCGAGATCGACGCGTTCAAACATACGGACGGACGGACGAACGGACAGACAGACGGACATGGATGTCCATGATTTAGATCGACTCGACTGTTGATCCTGATCAAGAATATTAGTACTTTATGGGGTCGGAGATGCTTCCTTCTTGCCAATTTTCAATGTGTTCAGGGTATAAAAATCAACAAAAGCATGCATCGTAGAGTTTAAGCACTATTGGATCATAAATAATGAGAGCAAGCACTCTCTGTTGATCACTTTCTGTTGCTTTGACGACTCTATGTACTTTATACTTAGTGGTACAAGATATTTCTTATGTGAAGGTGAGTTTGGCTGGCTGGAGGTCAAGCAGTTGCTGTGTTAAAGGTCTTGCTTTCAGAAAATAGTATTTGATAAATTTTCTAAAGTAGCCAGTCAGTCCAAGAAATGCTAATATTCCTCTTATATTTTTAGGCAATGGAAAATTTTAAACTGCTTTATTTTCGATTTTATGGCTTAAAAATCTGATTTAAAAATTAACATTTTGACCATTTTATCTGAAGTCCGAATTTTCTGCTCGTTTCAATACCGTTCTTATATTTATAAGACATTGCTCAGCTGAATCTCCAAAATACCTAAGTCACCTACGTATATCTCCATCAAGCCTTTATTAATGATTAACGGTTGAAAAATGTAATTTATGTAGTGGACAAATACAGCTGGCGGGTTACAAAATCCAAATGGTACTCTTTTGAATTCATATAACTCCTCTTTTGTTAGAAATGCAGTGTATCTTCAGTTTTGCTCATCGACTTCTACATGAAAATATCAATTTCTGAGGTCCATAACAGAAAAATATTTCGCATTTTGCATCTTTTCGACTATTTCTTCTATAACTAGGACCGGAAATCTATCTTTCCGAACTAGAGAATTTAGATTAAGAAAATCTACGCACAGCCTGTAGGATCCTTCTTTCTTTTTGGCTAGAACAACTTCGCTCACTGCATTGAAAGTAAATTCTCGACTTATACCATATTTCATCCATTCTTCTACTTGCATTCTTAGGTTCAAGGTTATTATGTGGCTTGTAGTTGTGTGCCTGTGCCTTTTTTAAAGTGTAACC
Organism: Drosophila colorata; assembly: GCA_035041545.1. Taxonomy (NCBI): domain Eukaryota; kingdom Metazoa; phylum Arthropoda; class Insecta; order Diptera; family Drosophilidae; genus Drosophila; species Drosophila colorata. The sequence goes on along the minus strand of JAWNLD010000680.1, from coordinate 823,928 downwards.
ATTACTTTCTAACTTGATCGAAAACTTTTGAAGAAAATACAATCCAATTATTACGTCGACTTTCAGATTTGCATCAGGAACAACAAGAAAATTGTGATTCGTTACAAGTCAATCAACTTAAACTTTTTTTTAAAATTCCCCTAATACCGGGGTAACAACATTACACAAACCGAAAATTTTCATAAAGTTGTTTTATAATTTTTTATCACTGAATGTTTTTTCGTATTTTTCTTTTCGCATTAGTGAAACATCTGCTCCTGTGTCTATTAAACACACCATATTTTCTTTTCTGATTTTAATTTGTTTTACGCGATTTCTCTTTAAAACAACATTTACACTTGTTTTCGCAATAGTGCATTGTTTGGCTATATGGCCCACACCACTACATTTAAACATTTGGTTTTTTCTTTGCAGTCTGCTCTTTTATACTCTGCAGAACCGCAATTATAACAATGCTGTTGTTGTTGTTTACGTTGTTGTTGTGCTTTTTTCCCCGTTTTCTCACTATTTTGGAGACGTTTATTAGCCGAACTACTTTTGGCAACCGATTCCGCTAGTTCATAACGACTTATTATATAACGAAAATTTTAAATCATCACGTACTTCTAGGCCGTCCCCAATGTAACTGATAATCGTCTGATATTCCATTTGTCGAAGAGCCGTTATTTTACATATTTGTAAAACATACTCATGAAAATGTTCAGATACACGGTTTTTACGATTCCGCAACAATTTGTGTATTTCTGTACTGCTCAGTTTCTTTTCAAACTCTTCGATCCATAATTGCCAAGAATAATTTTGCTGTACCACTCATTTTTTTCTTGCATTTAGATATTTTTGAAAAACTTTAAATTCATTTTGGTTACTGTCATTTTTTATGCTAGCATCTTTATTAGCGTCAATAATTCGCTTTTTTGCACACGTGTGTGTGTTTCTTCGAAGTACACTTTGTTTTGCACACCACTGTAACTTCTATTGTCTTCATATTCGCTGTCTGTTTGTTCTTTTTCTACCTTTTTTTCTGTGTCTTCCTCTTTTGCTGCTGCTAAAACATTTTTTGCTTTTTCCTTTTTAGCCTCCCCTAATCTATTTTTTTGCTCCTTGAATATTCCTGTGTCCTTTTCTCTTTTTTCGTTGCTACGCGCTATTTCGAACGTGCCGTTTTTTTTGTCTTCCAATTTTCCGTTATTGTTCTTTTTCTGTTCCATTGTCGTAACTTTGCTCAGCACTCAAAACGGTTGAGCCCCCATGTAAGATTTATTTAATTAAATTTAAAATCATTTAGTTAATGTTACCGAAATCTAGCGACATAAAATGCGTATGTAAGAAATCACGACCAACATGGAGCCGTGACACGCATTAATGCAAGTGCACAAATAAGCAAATGTCATTTAATCATTATGAGAGCGAGAACGGTGACAATGACAACGTCAGAGAGAATAATCTGTCTCTGCTTTTTGCTCTGTCCTTGTATGCCAAATAACTGTTCCTTGCTCGTTAAAACTCTTAATACAGCTCTAGCTTGGCATAGATAAAATTGTAAGTCTCAGTTTAATGTATACTGTTGCGAGGCTAGGGTAAGAAACGATCAAAAGAAAAAAATCTGTACACTAAACTATTGTAAAATCGATAGAATTTTAAAGTGCATAAAGAACATCACATTGGAATACAAATATTGTATATCAGCGCCAACAAGCCCTTATTTTATCTGACGCTAGAAATCTAGTATTCGCGTTGGCCGCAACGTTACGTGCAACAGTTTTCTTCTAAGATTCCTACACGGCTTGGCCACGTGGATTATTTCATAATAGCCTGGTAGAATGGCATAAACTAATAGTTGCAATTTATGTACCGCGCCGGGCAATGAACATATGCTAACATGCACATAATGTTCAAGCCAATATCACTGCACTTGATGGACAACGCCGCCTCCCACAGTTCTTGGTTGTGCGAGACGTGCATCCACATTGGAGGAGCACCTTACTTCACTTCTCGGTCCGAGACGACAGGCACCGACAGCGGGTCACATGGCACAGTTACCAACGGTCACAAGGGCAACAGTTGGAATATGGCGAAGCAGACCAGGAGGATAACGGCGATCATCAACTATTGCTTAACGCGCGCATGTTGCCAAGCGTGCCTATACCAGCCAACCTCCAGGCCGCTGGTACCAAGGATACGGGCCAACGTGTTGCCCAAACGGCACCGCTGCCGCCAAGATGCTGCAGCACACCAGATCCAGTATGCGCTAATCAAGAGCATCCCAACTTTGAATGCGTAACACTACAACAGGGATCTTCCCATCTTTAGTGGAGATCCCAAGGAATGGCCGCTATTTCTCAGCTCTTACGAGAGCAGCACCAAGGTCGCCGGCTACAGCAACCAGGAAAATACAATCCGGCTGCAAAAAAGCCTTAAGGGCAAAGCACTAGAGTCGTGCGAGATAGCCCTATGCTTCCGGACATGCTACCGGAAGTAATGCGTACGCTACAAATGTACTTCGGCCGCCCGGAACATATTATAAAAGTGTTCGTACAGAATGTGCGCAATCTCCCCTCACCAAACGGCAACCTCTAGCCATTAATCGAGTACGGCTTTGCGGTCAAATATATGTGTGCAACCATGCGCGCTTGTCAGCTTAGTACACACTTAAATAACCCAATACTGCTGCAGGAGCTCATCGAATAACTCGGACCAGACATGATGTTGAACTGGGCCATACACACAACGGATGTTTATTTCCCGAACTTACAACATTATGCAGACTGGCTGTTCGATCTTGCAGACGCAGCGTGCCGAGTCTCAACTCCGGCACTAACATCGATAAGCGATAAGAACAATACACGCCGAGCTGCTCTAAATACACATGTAGAAGCTAATATGGATGACCAGCAGCGTCATCCCGCATGTCCCACATGCGACCGACCGCATCGAGTCACAGGATGCGATATTTTCAAACGGATGTCTACAGTGGATCGATGGGAGGCTACCAAAAATAACCACCTGTGTAGCCAGTGCCCAAAACGGCACTCTTGTACATGCTGGAGCAAAATATGTTGCAACGTGAAAGGATGCAATGCAAAACCCAACAGCCTCTTGCACCAAAAGGCGACGCCAGCAACAAGGTCGCTTCATAATCATCGTAAGTCTGCACCTAATCACTCAGATAGTTTTTTCCGCATTGTTCCAGTAACCTTGCATGGAAAGTCTAAATCCATAGAGGTCTAAGCATTTATGGACGACGGGTCGACGCTAGCACTTCAGGACGAGGACTTAGCCAACGAGCTGGGCGAAGAAGGTATCGCCAGCCCTCTGTGCATCAGCTAGATCCAGGAGACTTCATCTCAAAATATCTGGCAGGTCAACTAATGGCAAAATCTACAAATTAAGCGACGTTCACACCGTCAAATGACTAGGAATGTCTGCGAGACAATGATTGCGGAACAAGTTCAAGCAAAATATCTGCACCTAAAAGGTTTGCCTCTACAAAGCTACGTAAAGGCAGTACCCACAATAATAATCGGAGTAAATAACCCAAATTTATTGGCCTTGCTATGAGCAGCAAGCCCTGCGTATCCTAAAAACTACAACATTCTGCGTCAATGGCAGATGCACTGTGGGACCGCTATGGAAAAATGAATACCGGCTGTTCGCTAATAGCCTGGCGACAGCAACAAAGCGACTTACATGACATCAACAAAAAAATAAGAAATCTCACCGAACAAGGGTACGCCGAAAAGCTGAGCCCAGAAGATATCGCTCACAACACCAAAAATGTGTGGTATCTGCCAATATGTACTGTTCGCAATCCACACAAGCCAGGCTAGTATGGGACGCGGCTGCCAAGTCTTCAGGATTATCACTTAACGATTAATTGATGAAGTGCCCTGATTTGCTAGTGCCGCTCATTCGCATTATGTACAACTTCAGGATGCGAGCAGTTGGTATATGTGGAGACATAGCCGAAATGTTTCATCGCATAGTGGTGAGGACGCACCAGCACAACGATTCTTATGGCGAGATCCGGAGACAGGTGTCGTAGATGTCTAACAGCTCAACGTTCTTACATTTGGAACTTCATGTTTACCAAGCATTGCGCATTATGTGCGCGACCTAAATAGTAGCCAAGTCTACAGTAGCCCCATTGCGGCCACTCTCGATAACACGCCTCGAGCTACAGGGTGCAGTCACTGGCGCACGACTATTAGACAGCAAAAACAACAAACAAAAAACAGCACGAAGTCAACATACTGGAGTGTCACTTACGGACGGACTCCAAAACCGTTCTGGCATGGCTGGCAGGATATCCTCGCCGATATCAGCAGTTTGTTATGATCAGGGTGGCAGAAATCACTGAACTCACAAACGCTAACGACTAGAAGTGGGTGCCAAGCTGTCTCAATGTGGCCGACGTCGCTACCAAATGCCAACACAGACCAGACTCTTATAAACAATGGTTCAGTGGACCCAAATTGCCACAAGATGAGTGGCCAACAACAGCTGTCGATCGATCGGAAACACAGGAGGAGATGCGTCGACGATTCCTGCATATGCGCTGGGATACGCCACAGCCAAATTGCTCGTACTTCTCAGGTTGAATCCGACTGAGCCGAGCAGTTGCATATTAGTTCGTATACAACGAGAATCTACTCAGCAAGATCCCCAAATTAAGAGGAACAACTCGACTGACGGTAAAACACATCGTCTGCGCTCAGAGGCTCCTATATCAAACTATCCAACTGGGAAATTATGCGGACGAGTATGCCGCCACAAAACGAGGACAAGCAAGACTACAACTATACCTGGACGACGGTGGTGTGATGTGTGTACGCGACCGCACCAGGCGCTAATCGAACATCCCAAAGGACCTCATCGCACTTTCGTCCAAAATTTGGTAGCTCTCTTAAAGTTTCTGATATATGCTCAAAAGATCGTGTAAAAATACCATTAAACACTGATAATAACAAAACGGGACAAGTTACCAATTACTTGAAATAATCTTTATCTGCGTATGGTATATACGAACTTACAAAGTGCAAGTTCAGCTCTCTTGTTCTTTCATTCTCTGAAATGTACGCGTTCAAGCAGGCGGACGGACGGACGGACGGAGAAATCTCGTAGATCCCCGAGCATATGTATGTATGCATTTGCACTCAAGCCGAGCAAATGCTTGTATGAATGTGTGTAGGCACAACAGCAAGCTCTCAAATTAAAATTTTGCAATTTTTGGACGCATTATTTCCCTTTCGAATGTGCTTCGGCAAGATCTCTTAGAATTTTCATCATTGATTGATGGTGAGGGTACCCAAGCGTTAGTATGTTTGCAAAAAAAGTTTCTCTGGACGAGCATACACGCACACTCACTCATTTTTGTTCAAGCAACACCACGCAATGAGCAGGACTATATCTCAATGCTAAGCAGAGAGTCTGCACAGCACAGCACTATTTCGCTCATGAGGTTCTGATTTAGCTCGCGCTTTCAGCGATCTCACTCGCTTTGTAAGTGTAAGTGCTAGGTGGGGTTCCACGAGCACAGAAATTGTTGCAACCACTTTGATTTGACGACTCTATGTATTGTATGCTTAGTGATCTGGGTGTAACTCTGGATAAGAGACTTAACTGAAACTCGCACTTAGACAAAACGTTGAACTCATGCCATGTGGCCATGTCGTAGGCTCTTCGCTAAAACGTGGGGATTAGACTCCAAAGCCATAAGATGACTGTATAGTATGATGGTTATGCCTGTTGTCGCGTATGCCTCGTCTAGTGGCCAAAGCTTCAGCAGGCCACCTTATAAAAATCCAGCAAACATCAGTGATCCGTAAGCTTATCCACTAGTACTGGAGACAGTTTTAGGACTGAATCCACTGCATTCTGAGGATTAAACTCACAAATGGGTAACTATCAGCAGACATTGGTCATGCTAGTCTAGTAAAAAAAATTCCTGGCTTACGAATCTACGACAGAACGGATTTTAAGACCATGTAACTTTTCTTCGGGGTACAATTTAAGACTCTTTTTCCAGACCGTAGGGAATGGGATGATGGCAACCGTTGTAATGATCGCATGAGCCTGCAGTGGTTCACAGACGGATCAACAACTTATCAAGGGTTTAGTTCTGGGATCACAGGACCCAACACCAAAATCTCGATTGTAATGGGTATCTGACCCAGTGTTTTTTAATCTGAGATCGACGCGACTGAGTCCAGACATATCCTTAACAAAGGGTTAAGAGGAGTCACCTTATATATCTTTTCAGATAGCCAAGCAGCCATTCAAGCTCTTTCCTCATGGAGGATTACCTCGAGACTGGTTGCGGATTGCTGGAATTGTCTCCAACAACTTTCACATAGAAACCTGGTCACACTTTGGTGTGTCCCAGGGCATTCCGGAATTTCCGGCAACGAAGTTGGGGACTGGCTAGCTAGGGCCGGTTCCGTAACCCGCCTTCTTGGACCTGAAGCCTTTTGTGGATTAAGCTGGGCCTCTGCCAATAGAGCAATGGTCAAAGAAGGAGAGAGAAATCTACTGGGCAACGAGACTTGGGTTACGACAAGCTAAAGTGCTGGTCAGCCAGGGGTAGAAATACCAAAAATCTTTCAAGAGCTCTTTGTGTCATAGAGGATAACGAGACAACAAAGCACATTTTATGTGATTGCCCAGCCATTATTTGGAGTATCTATGCAGAGTATTTGTTACTACAGCACAGATCAGAAATTCCTCGACACGGAATCTGCTCTCCTTCTCCATGGCACAATGGATCTTCGGTCACTCTGCCTCTAAAGTCTCTGTTGTGAAACTCCCGCACAAATTACAATAATAATAATAATAATGTAACAGGCAGAAGGAAGCATCTCCGACCCAAAGTATATATATTTTTGATCATGATGACGAGCTGAGTCGATTTACTCATGTCCCTCGAACTGTACCCTCCACGTGGGTGCCGGCCTTGCAATGGGCACTGTACTTACCTCAGAATAAACGGGTAATACCTAACGTCACTATCGATCTAGCTATCTATAGCACTATCACTATCTATCTCCCGTCCAAGAGGGTGCCAGAACAATACAAGGCTGCTCTGAAGATCATGGCTCGGCTGAACAGCAGCGGCGACGTCACCCCGAGGAGAGGAGCAAGCTGAGTGGCCCAATCAAAAGATCATGAAGGGTCGGCAACATTTTGCGACGAAAGCTGCCATGCAGTCAACGTCGGGCAAATTCCCAAATAAGAGCGAGGAGAAACTGGCCACCAAACACCAACGCTTTATCGAGACCACAAAGGCGGATGTGCCCTTAAGCAAGCGGCCTCGCCAAGCGAAGAAGCCGAGTGATATGGCAAAGACACTTAGTCGTGGCTTTTATTGCGAAAAGCGACCCGAACTGCAAAATGTCCATTAAACGGTGAAACGCAGTGGAGGAGAAACTATGTTTAAGCGGATGGAGACACCAGATGCCGCACCCACCACATTCAACGATGCACTCAACAGCGTCAAAATGAGCTATTGCGATGACTTAACCATGAAGTGGATCACGGACACAGAGGCTGCCATGGCCGCCCCGTGGAAGGGTGCCAAGTAAGAGGTAGTGGACAGAATACTGATTCCGTCCGTGTCAAAGGCAAAAATACTCTTCCGGGCCGTCCCAGAGGAACCGGCACTAAGACTCCTAAGGTGGCAGAATGCGGACGTGCCTACTGCTGACTGGCAGGTAATCCATGTCGCTACGCCCTAAGACAGGGGATAGCACATAGTCCTGCAAATCAGCAAGGAGACCGAAAATATTCTGTACCCCAGATTCGGTAAGATGGCGTGGAGCGTCGGTGCGTATACCTGTGCCACAAAGAGGGCCACCCCGTGGACAACAACGTCAATACGCTCAAGGTCGGTGAGGTAGAGCCAGACATTGGCGTGACGAGTCGGACGAGGTTGGCGACACGACGCTGATGGTCAATGATTGGGTAGCAGCGGGCAGCAAGGTCTCCGGACTAAAGTCACCTAAATACAACGTGCTTCACACGGTGACAGTAAGTAGGGCAAGGAAAGCCATCCTAGTGAGGAAATGCATCTGTGCTTATTTAATGTCTAATTACAGTTCAGATGACCTCACGGTCGTGGCGCTAGAGGGCAACAAGGACGATCCCACGCTCATTGCATGCTGCACCCCCCATGAACTCAAGAGACTTGTCGAAGAGACAAACATTAAGACGGACGCCATTGTACACCACACAGTGTCCGAACATCAACCACACAGGTGAGTTACTACTAACTTTCATAGTCCGATCTAGCTTAAGAATAGAAAATATTGGTGAAGAGCCGACTTGCATTCTAGACCTAACACTTTCAGCAGAGATGAGTACACAATTGGCAGAAAGGAGGGTTCTTGAGAGACCCACCTTCAAAAGTACATCCAATTTAATGTAAAATTCGATTACACTCCTCCCCAAACTATATTCAGAAATCCCGGGAATACCAATTGGACGAAATTCTGCAGAATAATTAAGGGGAGAGTACATATAGAACCACCAATTACATCAAGGGAAAATATATAGCAGTCCTTAGAGACGCTCGAACGACACCTAACCGTTGCAAATCACACAGCATGCAGGCCTTCAAGAAGTAAAAGGAGGATCAGATCGTATGGAACGAAAGTAAAATCCAACTCCGCAATTTCATGAAATAAGTTCGAAAAAAAACAACGGAGCTCATGGACAGCCTTCTGGTCAAGCATACAGAAGGTCACAGGAACCGCAAGACTCGGGAAGCTGCTGTCGACCCAGCCAACCAAACAGAGTCAAATAAAGATGGGTGATAGAAGATGGACGGAAACCAGCAGGGAAGCGATATGCGCCCTTGTGGACGAGCACTTCCTCGGTTGTACAAAAGTCACTGAATCAGACACATTTCGCACATTAACTCCGGCCAAGTACTAAGAAAATCAAGACTATAGACCGACAAGCCTCACCTCTTTTCTGCTGAAAACACTAGAGAAACTCTTAGAGCTCCATATAAAGGAAAGTGGGTAGCTAACCAAGAAGCCAAATAAAGATTCATACAGAAAAGGGAAATCAGTGGAGATATCGCTACAGTCCCATGGGAGTATTTCTGGACATCTCAGCAGTAGTACGAAACCTAAGAGCTACAGCATCCCACTGGGCAATAGACCTGTGGCTACACAATCTGTTGAGCTGCAGAAGAGTCAATGCGGAGTGGGGAACCACTACCATAACAAAGGCAGCACACACATGCACGCCGCAAGGCGCAGTACTGTCTCCCCTGTTATGGAACCTAGTGGTGGACGGACTATTGAAGGAATTACGGAGAAAAGCCACAAAGATAACTGCATATGCGGTTGACATAAGCATAATTACCACGGCAAAATGTCCATCGACTCTTAACTCGATCATGGACTACACGTTGAAAGAGATAATAAGATGGGCCACAGGAGCCGGACTTAGCATGAATGCGGACAAGACTGGCCTTATTCTTTTCACCAAGAGACACAAGGTACCGCGACGGGACACGCCAAAGGTGAACGGTGTACCGCTAAATCCGAAGAAAACTATAAAATATCTGCCCGGCATTCATTCGGCACAGAGCCATATACCTCAATGCACACTAGCTTGCATCGTTAAAAGATGCCGTCAAGCACACCCCAAATGCTTTATTGGCATTTTCCAAACATATACACATACTACAGGATCATAAGGACTCCTATCGACCACAAGTATCCGCCAACACCAAGGACAAAATTGTTTTATTCAAGAATTCATTTTCCATAGTGGGGCCAAGCAATGTGCAAAGTGCGCATCTTGCTGTTTGCGTTTGTGTGTGTGCGTATGTGTGACTTTGTGAATGAATGCAATGAGGCTTAAATGTATGTAACGACTGCTCGCCCCTGGGTTCAGGGTATCTCCTGGTCGGGCGAACCCGATTAAACGATTCTAGTTTAAACGATACCTTTCGATCGGTATATAACTGAGATCTATATATATCTAAGATCTGATCGAGCCATCGTAGTAAACCTTCAATAACATGCGTATATATTGCTGGCCATATATGCTCATGCAAATTTTTATAAATTTTGTTAAAATTTATGAGACGCATGTATAGCTATTACAACTATATCTATATGTGTATATGAGTATATATATAGTACTATATAAATGTATACCTATATGATTATCATTTTTATTGTATGAATCACAATGAAGTACCACGTACCACTTAATGTCGAGGCAATTATTTTGCCGAAATGAATGAAAGCGCTTCCAGTTAAATCAATAAATATTGATAAATCAAGTGGGCACAGCTATGTCCTAGCTGACCCTAATTTTAAAAAACCGGGTCGGTATATAATCATAGAAGAAGATTTAAATTTCAAACAAGTAGGCTGGCTCTAGTCGGGTGTGCCCGACCCAGCGCCAATCCTAGCTTCAAGCTGTCGTTACATACATTTAAACATCATTGTATTCATACATGCATACATAAAATCACACATACACACACGCAAACACATGCCGCTCGCTGCGTAATTTACTCTCAGAAGCTGCGCTTGGTCCCCATTAGGGAAAATGAATTCTTAAATTATTTCTAAACTAAGATTATGATCGTTATGAAATTTTCAGGACTTAACAAGCTTGACAATATCATTTAAATCTATATTGTAAGGTTGGCTGCATCCACGCCTTCCTAACATTGCAAGTTTTTAAAGATTTAAGCTCAAAATTAAGATTAAGGCCAAATTGAAAGCGGATTTAAACTAACCTTGTAGATTTCTAACCTAATTTAATATATAAATAAATCAATTTACCCTTTTTACCCATGTTCAATGTATTCGGGGTATAAAAATAGAGTTGGGCACGTTAACGGACTTTTTGATCAGAATACAGATTTTGGGTAGATTGTATCCGGATGCACGAAGTCCAAAGTCCAAAGACGATAATTGCTACTATCATTGAAATAAAGGCTTTGGAAAGGTCTGTGGAGGTTTAAGAAATATGGTGAATACTATAAGAAAAGTGTCTGGTGGAAGTTATATAGTCACTATTCCATTTAAAGAGGAAACGGAGAAAGGAGATTCTAAGGTTCAACCAAAAATGTTAGAAAGAAAATTCCATAAAAAACTATTTGACTCAAGGAAGATGATGTCAAATTTATGAACGAATCATTGACTTAGGGCATATGGTAGAGTCAAATAAGGATGGAAAATATTATTTGCCTCATTAGGCAGCTACTAGAGGACAAAGAGTTCAAAGGAGTCTTTTTGACTTAATGTTAAATTGGCGTAAGTGGAAATTTGTAGTTTCGGCGGACATTAAGAATATGTAGCGGTAGATTAACATTGTTAAAAACGAACAAAGATGTTTTTATATTCTTTGGAGAGACCCTCCAAGTAAAACAAGTAAGATGGCTCTAGTCGGGTGCCCCCGACTATGAGATACCCTGAACCCAGCGGCGAGCTGTCGTTACATACATTTAAACCTCTTTACATTCATACACACATTCACAAAGTCACACATACACACACACACAAACGCACGCAGCAAGCTGATCACTTTACACATCCGCTGCGCTTGGGCCCACTATGGAAAATGAATTCTTGAATAACTTCTAAACTAAGAGTATGATCGTAATGAAATTTGAAGTGCTTGATAATCTTAATCTATGTACAAATATGTAGTATTTGATTTGCTTTTTTTGATCTATAGTCAAACAGTTTAGGTCTCTAGTTTTTGTAGTTTCCGAGATCGCTGCGTTCATACAGACGGACAGACAGACGGACATGGCTAGATCGACTCGACTAGTGATGCTGATCAACAATATATACACTTTCTGGGGTCGAAGATGACTTGTTCTGCCTGTTACATACATTTGCACAAAACCAATATACCCATTTTTAATGGGTTCAGATGGCATTTGGGAAAAAAAAACCCACAAAGATACAGTCAATAAAATTAGAGTTGCGACGGTAAAAATACAGGAAGGATCGATTACAAGCCAAACAAATGAGCACATTGCAGTCAGCTTTAACCGACAGGGGAATACTCGTTCACTATGTAATAACAACCAAAACATGTACCCTAGCACTATGTGCATTTATAATAATATTTATAAAATACCAAAAAGGAAAACAGTTTGCCTCTGTGCGGTCACAACTGTCACATAAACAGCGTGTTAGACATTATCGACACCAACCATTTCGTTTTCGAAATTCCCGTTCAGTTATCTAATAACCTAACCTATCCAACATAGAATTCCAATTGAAACTGAACGAGTATAACAAAGGTTTATGGCTTGGGTGACTGTTTCTAACTTCGGCCGCTATAGCGCTACCGCTGCGGTTGATGCATACGATTAACACCATGTTTGAATAACGCAAACAACAAACTGACCTACGATAACAGTTCAAATTGTGTTAATGTTAATGACTTGAAGTATTAAACATATGTATATTTATGTGTGTATGTATATATATTCTTGACAGAGAATGCGAATAATTGAAAATAATAATTATAGCTGCATTTTATACTGCACTACCACACAACTAGTTGATCAAGATGTGACAAAACTCAACTCAAGTTACATATACTAGTGCAAAATCAGCAAACAGCTGAATACATGACTGACATTGCACAAACCCAATATACTTACTAAAAAACCCCAGCTTTAGTAAGCACGTCCAACACAATTTTTTAATCTTTCAAAAGCCAACTGCTTTGTCGGTGAAACCACCATATCGTTATTAATATAAACAATCACAAATGACTGGGCAAGGTCTTCCAATGCCTTCATAACAGCGCGCTGAAAAACAGATGGCTCGTTTTTAAGGCAATTGTCAAAAATTCATATTGCCCATCAGGCGTTACGAATACATTCAACAGAACACAAATGATTTGGGTTTTGGTGGAATCCGCTAGCCATAATTTGCCCCACGAAGCCTTACAATTTAATCATTGATAAGCGGCAATGAGTACTTGTCTGAATCCGTGTTCTAATTTAATTCTTTATAGTCAATACAGAGATGGTCTGAACAATCTTTCTTTTTGACGAGTAGCATAGAACTAGCATAAGGAGAGCAACTCGGACGGATAATATTACACTTCATAAGTTCAATCAACTTAGCACGTACGGTGTCTCTCTCATCAGGACTGAGCCTATAATGTCACCGTTTTACCGTTTTGCTAGTGTCACCCAAACGAATTTTCATTTCAGCTGTGCTAACTCGTGTACAAGGGATACCTTTAATAACCGCTGTAGAGTATTCGTCAAGTAATTTAATTAATTCGTATTTGTCATTACTAGCTAATTCAATAGAACAATTATTAACAGGTTTAGATTTTTCAATTTCAAACTTATCAGGCACTAGTTTAACATTAAAACCCTGACTAAGGATTTGCACAGAATCTTGAAAAATGTTTTCCATAGTGTTTTCATTAATAACAACACTTTTTAAAATTTGCAATGTACAGTATATACCTGCATCACCAACGCTCTTTAAAATAACAACGTTATTTATGCCATTGCCTGATAGCTTATTACCAATTTTCTGTTTAATGAACGAACATTCCACTCCAGAGTCAAAATAAATTGGAAAGGTCTCATCTCGCTTCACAGTCTTCTGTTGGATCGCTCCCTATTTAGCTGCAGTTATGATACTTGAACATTTGTTAGAAAAATTCCCCGGCTGGCCACACCGAATACAGGTCACATTCGGCTTTTCACGCTGCGGTTTCGTCTCCATACCTTGTCGCATTTTACTTCTGCAGTCCACCATCTTATGTCCTGGTTTTCTACAGAAATGTCACACAATGGAAGACGGCTTGGTTCGTTTATAGTCATGTCCTGTATTGTCGTCACGAATGTACCAAATGTAAATATAAAATGTAAATGTAAATTTGAAGTAAAAATAAGCCTTTGCAAGCGACTGTCAAAATTTGCCTTATGTGCAAGCACAGTTGTGCACGAAATTAATTAACATAAGTGAGGGGGGAAGGATGATCGTAATCCAAAGACATCCTGTCCTTTGTCCATTGCCCAGTCAAATTGTATAATAAAGTGAGTTTTTCACCAGCAAAGAAAAGCTAAAAACATGTATTTGTTTCCCGTCGGCTAAGCTAATGGGCAATTTCTTTCAAGGCGGTTATTGGTTAGGTCGGCACTGTACCGTCGCCCTCCTCTTGTCTAAGTTCTATCTGTAGTCGCAGACGTTTTTGACTATTAGTCACCCACAGTCATCCAGCTGATACCGTGCAAAAGTCGGGTGTGCCGAACTAGGTGATACCCTGAACACAGCGGCGAGATATCGTTACATACATTTAAAGCTCTTTGCATTCATACACACATTCACAAAGTCACACACCCACACACACAAACGTACGCACCAAGCTGCGCACTTAACACATGGACTCCGCTTGGCCCCACTATGGAAAATTAATTCTTGAATAACTTCTAAACTAAGAGTATGATCATTTTCTGCATTTAATTAACTCTTTTTTTTTAATATTTTGAATCTGTATTTGTCTCCTGCTCTTTCCACAATGCAATTATGACTTATCTGAAATTTTTTAAAGCTTTTGTTTATTAGTTCTAATTTTCTAAATCGATTTAAATTGTACATTTTCAGCGTTACAAAATTAAATAGAAGTTAGAAATAAAAACAAATATAGTAAATAAAATAAAACCAAATGCTTACAGATAAAGTAAAATTACAGTAGACACCTTATGTAAATAATAAGTCGGGACAATACTATGGAATTAATGCAGATATTAGCACAAATAAAAATTTGAATATTCTTGAAATTTAAGAAAATGGTTGGTTACATTTTTTTTCCCGTTGACATATAAGCGTAACGACGTGGAAGAAAACGTTTAAGGGGATATTCACTAACATATATACAGAAGATCTACAAGTAGTTAGGCAGGGTAGTGTATGCGATCGTCAAATTACACCAAAGTCTTGGCACTCAATGCTTATAAATGAAAAAACCAAAGCTTCAACCCTGTGTGTAGTTATTTTAGCCCAGTTAAATAATTGACTTTGATTTTTTATGCAAATGGCTATCCATCATAGATGCGATTTCTCAAATGTATTGCTAATACATTCCCACATAGACGCGACTGCTACAAAGTCGTTGAAGCCCAATCTGAGGCCTGCAATCGTATGCTACTAGAATACAAGATACAAGTATAGAGTTAAGCTTTATTCCTATAATATGTCATGGTTCTATGTCCACGAGTGTTTACAGATAATTGAATGATTAAAAATAATAATTTTTTTCTGCATTTTATACTGCACCACCGCACTACCAGTTTATCAAGTTGTGACAAAACTGAACTCAAGCTATATGACAAGTGCACAATCGCAAACAGCCGCACACAAATTCTAAGAATACGAAAAAGTCTACCATCTAAGTATCTAAGCGCCATCTACCAACCAGTGGTCACTGACCTTTTAATTTCCCATTTGACAAACTAATTGAACAGCTATCCAACACTATTCTAATGACAACTAAACAAAAAGTACCAAAATATGCAATAGGTGGCGCCTGCAAATGTTGCAGTGGCATCATTGATGTTGTGCACAAATCGAGTTTTGGACATCGTGGGCGCGGTAGTGGGCGTAGCCAAAAAACTATTATTGCGATCTTTAGAGGTGATCATCAGCAATCTGTCGGTATACATTATGTATTTATGTATCTAGCTTTAAAAGTGAGGTATATAAATAGATTCAACCGGATTGCCACGCCCCCAGTGCGCGCGACTCCTTTTTTTCACACTGTCGAAAGTGGGGGAAAGATTTCGACACATATGCGTAAAGAGCAAGGCAATATATTTTTTTTACTACGCAGCGATAGAATATGCCGATTATACAAACCGAACAAAGTAAACGCTAAAACAAAAAAATACGAAGGCTGTGCTTGCTCGTGTCCGTTTTTGGACTGTCACGGCGTTGCATCACTAAGGACCGATGGTAGGGACAATTGGTATCTTACACCATTTCTTTAATGCCCCTAATATAGATTTGTAGACAAGGTTCTTTTAGCACATCTCGGAAGCTATAAGAGCGTCAGCCACCAAATTTAGTAAGTATGATCTCGTATAGCATCCACGTACACATTTATAAAGTACAGCACTTTGGTTACACATCTCTTGGATGCATAATTTAAGTTCTAACCAAATAAAAATGTTGCAGTCAAGTGTAACCGCTTGCGCAATATTGGTTTACAGTGTAATAACTACCAAAACATATACCCTAGCATTATGTATAATCAGAAAAAAACAGAAACAAGTAAGAATGTTCAGTCTTCGGCAAACACTCACTGCGTGCAGTCATAAATTGTAGTCTCGGATTACTATTTCTTATCTCGTTAATATCTCTCAGCGCGCCTTGACTCTCTCATTATAAGATTATTTTATGCAAAGACAAACTATCAAAATTAAACGCCGTTATACTCCGGTATCTACCGATAACACAAACCAGCTACTAACAAAATTAATCGTAGTCAATTTACAAATTACTGTGGAGGACTGCAACGACATTGAAGATTGAAGCACAGGTAGTCAACAAAGTGCCACCAATAATTGTTCTTAAACAAACCACTAAATTTATTCACGATGCTCTTGCTACCATCAAAATTTCGGATTATCTCATTAAAACAATCACAAATGGAATTAAAATATTTATAAAAATCATCGAGAACTTTCAGTTAACCTGTTTAAAGCTTACGGAGTTAAAATGTGAGTTCTATTCCTATGAAACAATGAATGAACTATGAACTCGAAACCCTACAAAGCGGTGCTATCCGGCCTTGACCAGCTCCCAAATGAAGATGTTAAAAGCATGTTGTTAGCTCTTGGACTCAAGTGTATTGACGTCAAAACGATTGAAAGTACTACAAAAAATGGACATAAATTGCTACTCTATGTTGTTTATTTTGCTAATAAAAGTATTACTATAAACCAGCTCCGAAAAGATTATCATCACCTTAACCACACCAAAATACGATGGGAATACAAAGCAAAATCGTACAATAAAATTACACAATGTTACAACTGCCAGTTGTACGGCCACGGATCGAGGAATTGTGCAGTAAAAGCGTCATGTGCCCACTGTGCAGGCCCTCACTCAACTTCAGCATGCCAGGACAAGAGCATTGTCAGATGTGCAAATTGTAAGGGCGACCACGCAGCCACCGATACCGCCTGCCGCGTCTCCTAACAGACATTACTACAAAATCGTTCGGCACATCATTATCGCAAAACTAACGGTGATTCTCCTAGGCAGTATTTTCGCTGGAGAAACAACAACAAAACCCAAAGCTCTTATCTACACCAAACCAATCTTCAAAATAACCACTCTCTTCTTGATACACCTCACCCTTCTCACAACCCAGGCACTGCAGCACATTTAAGCTACGAGACGCTCGCAACTCGCACACCTCGCAGCGATCACAACCTCGAGATGCTCAAGTACTCTTCATTATGGACGATATCAACGCACTTACGACTGAGTTACTCAATAACCTAAAAGGCTGTACTGGTAAAAGCGAACAATTTAGCGTAATTACTCAACTTGCTTTTAAGTATGTCTACTCCAACAAATAATTTTTTACACTCTCTTAATATAATGGCATTGAATGTCCGTACCGTTAAAAATAAACATGTAGAATTAATCAATTCCTTGAATTCCGTATTTGCAGAGTATCCGTATTTGCAACTGTATCAATAATTCCTGCAGCCTAAATAAAGACCGTAATCACATGAAGAGTTTATATAAATCAGATTTATTAAAAAGATCGCGGTTAGACGGTAACTTCTTAGTCGCAGGGGACCTAAATTCTAAAAACAGAGCTTGGAACTGTGAGAGAGCTAATTGCTGGGGTAATATACTTAACGAAGTCTCAACAATAGAAAATGTTACCATCTTATTTCCGAAGGAGCCCACATATATTCCTGCTAACTACAAAGCCAAGCCATCAACGCGTAATATTATCCTAATTAGCGATCCTGAGCTAATAAGTGGGGTTTCTGTCAAAACTGAGCTATCATCTGATCACCTACTTGTTATTTTTAATATCTGATCAACCGTCAAAATAACGAATAAAACATACCCAGATTTTGCTGGAACAAATTGGAATCTTTTCAAACACCTTATCAATGAAGAATTTCAAACAAACTCTACACAACATGAAGAATCTCCCTCATTTCTCTCAATAAGCGACAATTTGAATAAGTTCATGAATGTGGTAACTAATGCACTTAATAGATCTGTACCCCAATTGCAATTGATAAGGACAAGGCTTCTATTATTCCTAGCTAAACTTAATCATATAAACACAAAATTAAGATTCGAAGTATTTAAGTTTAACAATGATGTTTGAAATACACAACTACAATCATTTCGTAGACACTCTACATCATTTTGGAATATTTGTAAGTAAAAAGAAAAAGAAATGTATTCCTTGCCTGTATGATAAGGACATGGCCTTCATCACCAGTGATGATAAAGCTAATGTTCTGGCTGATATTTTTCAACACAAACACCAGCTCACCTCATGCTACTTAGACCCAGAAACAATCAATTTAGTTAACAAATCCTTCGTTGATATAACAAGCAATAGAAATCAGATGGAAGAAGCTGACAAAATAACTGCTATCGAGGTCGCTAGCGTTTTAAAAGCATTAAAAACCAAAATGTCAATAGGGCCTGATGATCTGCCAAACAAATGTCTTAAAAATTTACCTAACATCGGAGTTAATTTTCTAACCTTATTGTTCAATGACTGTCTTGTTGCCAGCTATTTTCCACATCGTTGGAAAGTTGCTAAGGTTGTACCTATTCTGAAACCTATTAAACCCAATGACTCTCCTAGTAACTATAGACCTATTAGCTTGCTATCTTGTTTATCTAAGGTTTTCGAAAAACTCATAAAATTTGCCTTACCTATATATGAACAATATGGATTTAGAGCAGGCTTTAACTGCACTCACCCGCCCATCAAACTTCAAAATCACAATAGCGAAAGTCTAAATAATAAGCATTCGGTTGGAATAATCACACTTGACATTGGGGCAGCATTTGATACTGTATACTCTGTATACTGTAAATTAAAAATCATAGATACATCAATATATCTCTGTAAAACCATAGAAAGTTTTCTCTCTCTCCGACTCTTTTACTTTTAATTGCACTCTATCAATATTTGCTGATGACACAGCAATTTACAGTTCTTAGTCTAAATCGGATTGTTAAATCTTTACAAGACTCCGTAAGTGATCTCAAGACCTATTATCATAAATGAAAAATTTAAGTCAACTCTACAAAGACTAATGCTATTTTCTTCTCAAAAAGAAGAAAACCTTGCCATTTACCTAATAATCCTTTAATAATTAACAATTCTCCTATACAATCGGTTGACAACGTCAGGTATTTAGAACTAAACTTTGACAAAAAATGAACTTTTAACGTCCACATTAAGTTGACCATTAACAAAATAAATAATACAATTTGCCTGCTTTACCCTCTAATAAACAGGGACAACAACAAACTCATTTTGGTTAAAACAATTTTCTTACCTATTATGATGTATGGAAAAACTGCGCTCAAACCCATATTAAGAAACTTCAAAGATGCCGAAATAAATTACTAAAACTTGTTTTAAATCTTTCACTTTTTACGAACACAAAGTTCATCCACTTTTTGGCTGAAGTATGCTCAATAAACGAAAAATTGAACTTAGTTCCTTTAACTTGTTTAACTTTGGGGAATGTTAATTTGACAATTAAAATTCCTTTTTTCACTCTCATCTGATCTAATCAACGATTAGATTCATAAGAGGAATTGTTTTCATTTCTAGCTTTAAAGTAGTTTAGGTATTAAGGTTTGTCTCCCATTTTTCATTATTAATTAATATCAACTGTAAACTGTATATATTAATGATGACTCTAAATTCAATTTCTCATATATATCATAAACTAGCTTCAGAAATAAATAAATAAATAAATAAAATAAATTTTCCATTTCATCGAATTCAATATCATTTTCAAAGATATTTTTTGAAATTTTATAAAATTTGTATTTACTTTGTATTTTCCTTTGCTGCAAAATTTGGGGGTCAATTTTAAGTTGTCACCCGATTAGCTTCAAACTCATCTTTAACATTTTGGAAAATCGTCCCGCATATTCGGAAAGTCAACTATAAAAATTATAATCTTGAAGAAAAGACACAAAAACTAACCTGGCCTGCAATTCGAGCCCGAACAATGTGTATGTATATCTGCTGTGTGTTTATTTGGCTGTGCTTTCGACACTTTACAATTCTCAAAAAGTTCATGCCCCAAACCGTTAGCACTGATTAGATTTTCTCAACGATTGGCATTCATTAGAATTCGTAGCGAGTTCAATCTCCCAACTAGAAAATGAGAGTTGTATGTGCAAAGCTTCATAGTTTTGATGACCAATGTATTTGATAATATACAAAGTCAAATAACCAAATTGGAAGAAAATACCAAACTCTTCATAACACAAGGCAAATCAAGAAAAAGACGTTCACCATTAGACTTCGTGGGGGACAGGAGTGGGCGTAGCTGAAAGTTTTCTTACCGATTTTCAAAGGGGATGGCCAGTAATCTATCATCAAAATTTCTTGTTTGCATGACCGGGATATCAAAATCTCAATTTTTGCTGGAATCTATATACCAAATTTTGTGTCTCTAGCTTTACAATTTTCAGAATCATATACATAATACCGATTTGAGCTTTCAGTTATATCATTTTTTGGCGATTACGCGGGCGGGAGGAGGCGCGGCTGGAAAATGTTTTTCTGTGATGGTTGGGAGCCTTTTCTCTAATATTATTATATATTATATTATAAATATGGTGACTCTAGCTCAAAAACTGTGCGAGATATAGGCATTTCCGTTTTTCTTTTTTTTTATTGGGCGGGGCGCTTGTGGGCATTTTGGTGGGCGTGGCCGGGATGTCATGGTCGCAATTTTTGAGTATAAAAACGTGTTAAGTTTCTTCACCCATTTTAGTGACGTTCCAAAAATAGCTTGGAATCCAGTAGAATCATTAACAATAATCACTCAGAGGAAATCGGTAAATTACAAGATGAAATAAAATATTTGAAAGAACATTATGTTGAATTTAAAGAGCTTGATTTTTATCAGATATCTGGATACGCTTCGTTGGGATTATGTATTATAATTATAGAAGATTGCAAGCCAGAACATTTACCGCCCATTTGCAGAATGGTTAGACATATAAACTAAAATTTAAGATTATTATGTAATGCACATATTGTATTATAAATTGTAAAATAATTTTAAAAGAAAAGAATAAAAGCCGAGATCACTTGGCTGAATGTTCAGGACTGAACGCATTCACAATCGGCAAATCGAATCGCATCTCAAAGCAACCAGAGGTGTATTTTATACCCTAAACCCATTGAAAATGGATAAAAAGGGTATAATGTTTTTGTGCAAATGTATGTAACAGACAGAAGGAAGCATCTCCGACCCCATAAAATATATATATTCTTTATCAGGACAACGAGCTGAGTCGATTTAGCCATGTCCGTCCGTCTGTATGAACGCAGCGATCTCGGAAACAACATAAGCTAGAGATCTAAGATTTTCGACTATAGATTCTGCTAAACCATACGCAGACCAAGTTTATTATTTTTTTTTCGATATCTTGCTCCGCTTCATTAATATCGATAAAAATCGATTTTTAGGCTTGGTTTTCTTAGCATATCTAGGAGACTATAAGAGCTAGCGTCACCAAATTTGATTTAATGTATCCTCGGAAAGTATAAGAAGAACATGAATATTTCGGATTTTGAATATCTGCCCCCATCGCTACCCATATCAAAAAAATTAAAAAAATATCGCAAATCAAATACTACAGACTTGCAATTTGGTTTGTATTTAGATTTGGATGCTCTTATTCTCTTAGTTTAGAAGTTATTCAAGATATCATTTTCCATAGTGGGGCCAAGCGCAGCCAATGTGTAAAGTGCTCAGCCGACTGCTGGCGTTGTGTGTGTGTGTATGTGTGACTTTGTGAATGTGTGTATGAATGCAAAGAGCTTTAAATGTATTTAACGACAGCTCACCGCTGAGGTCAGGGTATCTCTTAGTCGGGCACACCCGACCAGAGCCATCTTGTTTAATATAGGGGGCGCATGGGCGAATGGGCGCAGGTATCCAAAATCCGAAGTATTCGTAATTACGAGAACATATTAAACCAAATTTGATGGATCTAGCTCTTATAGTCTCCGAGATGTGCCAGGAAAGCCAAGTCTAAAAATCTATTTTTATCGATAATAATAAAACGGAGCAAGATATCGACAAAAAAATGATAAACTTATTCTGTGTATGGATTAGGGGAATCTATAGTCGAAAAGTTTGCGTTCTTAACTTTTGTAGCTTTCGAGATCGCGGCGTTCATACAGACGGACGGACAGACAGATGGAAGTGGCTAGATCGACTCGGCTGATCCTGATCAAGAATATATATACTTTGTGGGCTCGGAGATGCTTCCTTCTACCTGTTACATACATTTGCACAAACCCATTATCCAATTTTTATCCATTTTCAATGCGTTCAGGGCGTAAAAAGTAACTGTCAGCGCCAATATTCGTGCAGATACAATTCTGACTCGTTCTGCGACATATGTATATATATATGACAAATATTACAAAGTATTTGGAATTAAACCCCAAATGTGGAAGGAAGATTGGGCACCTACATTTATTTACACTTCATGCCAAGCATATTTGGCAAAAAAAAAAAAAAACAAGGAGTAAGTAGTACATAACATAGTATGAAATCAATCTATCTTAAGAAAATATTAACAGTTTTGTTTATTTTTAGGGACAATTTTAATTTTTCAAGACCAATGGAACCAATATGGGAGAATTATGGTTTCCGAGTATTACTTTTGCACCTTTGAGAAAATTGGTATTTTAAAAAACTTGAAATGTATTTGTGATCCTAACAAAGAAAAATTCTGAGATGTTAGCATAGCGGTTAAGGGAGCGAAATCTTCTGAAAAAAGGGTCAATAGATATTCTTACCGACGCCGACATATGTCCTTCTCTCAATACTACCCTACTACTATAGGGTATGGTATGTGCATTTGCCACGACAATTTCGGACTCTTTTCAGAAATTTGCGCAACGTATGACCCAAAGAATTGGAGAATTGGAGAATTGGACAGCAAGTATAGTCTACAGGCTGTATTACTCTACAATGGAAATTAGAAACCCTCCATCCCCATCGCCCATGCTGTTAATATAAAAGAATCCTATGGAACAATGGCTATATTGTTTGAATGTATCAAGTACAAAGAGCATCAGTGGAAGGTCTGCTGCGATTTTAAAGTTAGAGCCATGTTATCCGAATTGCAAGGTGGTTCCACAAAGTATTGCTGCTTTCTCTGTATCTGGGATAGTCGAGCTCGTCATGAGCATTACACAAGGAAGGATTGGCCACAACGAGAAGCATATACTTTGCGAAATCAAAATGTTCAAAATGCGCCTCTAGTGAACCTGGATGACATACAATTGCCGCCATTGCACATCAACATTGACATCTGATGAAAAAGCAGCCTGCTTTTCCGAGAAAGCACTTTACACTTTTTGGGCAACAACAAAATTGGGGATTGTATTGGAATCGTGAAAAATTGATACAAAACAAGTAAGAATGCTCTAGTCGGGAGCATCCGACTAGGAGATGTAGCCAATTGTCCCTACTATCGGTCCTTAGTGCTGCAATGCCGTGACAGTCCATAAACGGACACGAGCAAGCACAGTCTTCGTGTTCTATTCGCGTTCTATTGATGCGTAGTAAAAAAAAAACAGTGGCGTGCTCTTTGCGTATAAGTGACGACATCTTTCCCCTGCTTCCGACAGTGTGTATGTAAATTTTGTAAATAACAGATACTAGCGAATTGATGACGGCTTGTGACGGAGTAATGTCGTGCTTTTTTCGACGTTCGATACAAAACAAATTTATTGAATACAAAATTTCTAAAGCTATAGACAATATTTCGAAGCATAAACATTATGCTGCATGGTCATGGTCGTCAAGCCGACTCAGCATAATTGTAGGCGATAAAGGAAACACTTCAGACAAATAGAAAAGTATTCAGTTATACCGTTGACCGCTGCAGCGAGGCTGAGAATATCTTGATGTCCGGTGATATCCAACAGGGGTAATGCTGCGATACCTGGGAGCCAGTTCTGGATGTTGTTTCGGTTGATATGTGATAGGATCCAGGATCTCTCGTGTGGATTTCTTTAGCGCATGAGCTTGCCGTTGATAGCTGACAAAAGGTGGTTCTTGAGGCGGTCGTGCCATTGTCCAGCGCATAATTTGGTCTTCACACTCGGCGACGATGTTGTTGTCCATTTGCAATATCTATTTCTCATGAGGGTAGAGTGTGATTTTCCTTCAGATATGCTTAACTTTTGCGAAGGTGATTATAAAAGAAATAATGTTAGACTTTTACGGACGATACGGACATTAGGTCAGCAATGGGAGTATTTGTGGGTTCTTCAAGGCAAACGGATTTTAAGTCTGCGTGATCCAGAATTTTGGGACTAACAACTTTAGCCTTAGTGAGTGGCGAGCATTCAATTTTGCATTTCCATCAACAACATTCTGTTCTTGGCCAAAAGTGATTCATACAAATGACCGGAATCAACTTGTGTATCTTTTGCAGATTTTAAAATTTTATTAAGTTGGTTGATCTGGTCCTGTACACTGTTATTTAAATCTACCTGTATATTGTTGGAATTTATTAATAGTGCTTCAGTGATTCTTATGTCCTCCAAATCCCTGGTGTCAGGGGTACCTACTACCACCTTTAAGACTGACCCTAAGAAGTCTAGACTCCTAGCCATTCTGTGGTGCAAACCCACTGCTCTTTCTTCACATAAAGGCGTGAGCTTGTTTCCGAGCCTGCGGTTGGACTTCACTAATATTTTTTCACCGACTTCAAAGACCTTGCTTTATCGAGAAACTTCTCTAGCTCTATTTTGGATCTCTGTTTGTGACACATTCGGGTGAGAGTAGGCAACATCAACTGGTCTTTTATCGGTACCGAGTGAATTGTTTTGTTGTACTCTACTGTGGCCAACAAAATGATCTCTACTGTGTCGCTTATGCTTTTGTCGATTTTCAAGCATCTAGTGAGTTCTAACAAGGTGCTGTGGAAACGCTCGACTTGTCCGTTGGAAACGCGATGTAAGGGTGGCGCGTTTGAAATGTTGACACCATGATTATTCATCAGTATCGATCTGATTGTCTCGGAGTTTAATGATGGCTCATTATCGCAGTAGATTGTTTAAGCTGCTGGAAAGAAATTCATGAGGGGAACTTTAATGTCCTCAATTGTTCGCGATTGAATCGGCTGAGCTACAGCGAATTTTAATAATTTGTCAATACACGTGAGAAAAAATGTTTTCCCTTGATTGTGAAGGGATCGGCGTTTCACCGATTTCCTGTTTCTTAGGGTGCCTGTCATACTTTGCTTTAGCGCAGGTCTTGCAGTTTTGCACAATTTCGTTGGCCATCCTCGGCCATACTCGGACAACACTTGCTTAACGTTTTCTTGGGCTGCCCTGTGAGCTCTGTTATGCTCGGCCATAAGGATATCCTTCCTTTCGCTATCATTGAATACGTCTGTGACGCGGTTTTTACAGTGCCAGAAGTTTGTGGTTGGGAACCTCCTCTTGCACCTGCACTAGCGTGTGAAGGTCGCAGTGTATGACGTTTACTACGTTCGGGCTAACTAGCCCACACAGATGCTCTAGCAAGTACGTCCTGTCTGTGAAAATCAAGGAGGAAGCAATTGAACGGGTTTTCCGTCGACTCGATGGTGTAGGTCAGGGACGCCTTGCTGTGGGCTGTGGCCACCGTATAAAATGTTCAGCCGTTGTCTGGAGAGTGCATCGGCGACCAGGTCTGTTGTAGCGTCATTTCTAATGACAATGAAATCAAGGAACTCCACGCTCCTCTTAAAGAAACGTGACTTCTCCTGAGAGACCCTCATGTTAGCGTTATAAACGCTGCGCAGTGCCCAGTGGTTGTTTGGAATATGCTGGCAGTCTTTTTAAGGTCAAGGGGAAGCCAATGGAATTCATTTCTTTTGCCTTCTTCGTGAGTGCCTTTTTTATCAACCACCCTAATGGGGTTGTTGTAAGGGGAGACTGAATTCTGGTTTATGCCGACTTTGAGGAGATATCGAATTTCTTGGTTGACGAAACCGGCTACACCCATGGGATATGGGTACAGCTTGGAATAGATAGGCCCCTCATCGGTTGTCCTAATCGTGATTACGACAAACGTATTGAACGGTAAGGCTTCGTGAGGATCTGCAAGTGCCTTCTTTCTGTCCTTGAGCATTTTAACAAATCTATCCCTTATTGAGAGAAGTGCGTCAGCGACATCGGCGTTAGTGAAATTTAAACTGACGCACTTATGGTATAGAACCGGTTCGGTCCCAGTGCTAGACTTGACTTGGCTGGCTGGAGAAAGAGGTAGCTTTTTCCCAACATCGATACATAGTATTTCTTTGAAATGCTAGTTGTTCCATGAAAGGAGTGCTTGGTAAAAGGGGTATCAGCTGGGCGGACTCCTTTTAGCCCATTGTGCGGGCAAATTAATTTTTTGGCCGCACCCGTGTCGAAAGGAAGTTTAATCTGTGTCCCCGCTACTTCTCGCTTGATGAAAGGTAGCAGGGACCTACCCCTAAAAAAGTTACGCCGTCAGAATTTGCGAGGTGCCAGGCTCTCTGCCCTTTTTTCGTTGTTGTAATTGGGTTTTTTGATCGGGTTTCCGAGCTCTTTCTTCAAGGGTTCTAGCGTAGTTTGTAGCGAAGTTGTATCTTTCGTGATTAGCCTCAATTTACTGCGCAAGTGCTAGCGCAGAGGGAAGGTCAGGCGGCTGTGCCGCAAATAGTACGTCCGTGAGACTGTGTTTGAGACCAGAGACAACTTCGCGTGAGGTGTCCCCTCTAAACTTTTCGTACATGTCTTTCGCTAGTGTTGCATCGAATGTCATGTTTACTTTATTTATGAGCAGAGTAAGAGTGCCTAGTTCTTGTTCAATAACATGAATCGGCCTCTTATCACTGTAAGTGAAATCTAAGCGGTTATTGATGGCATCGAAATTGAACAGTCTGCCGAACGAGGCCAACACTGCGTTTGCCGGGCCCCGTATTTTACTTCTAATAATGATCACCGCCTGATAGTTGCGAAAGCTGCCGTTGTATCGTCTAAATATTTTGCTTGCTGTCATCGCAGCTTGTCGCCAAGAAACGTAAATTTCTTGTGCCCCCGTCCGGCAGGCACTTGACCGCATCTAGAGGTTCATCGCAACGAATGTCATCTATGATTTGTATTTGCTCAAATGTTTCTATTGGAGGTACTACAACTGTCATACTGGTTAGTCTTTCGGTTAGCTGAGCTATTTGATGGTTAAAGTAAGGCCTCGTTTCTCTCATTGAACGCCTGTGCCTGCGCTTCTAATGCAGCAGCCACAGCCGATTCAACTGTAGTATCTGAGTAAGAATGTTTTGGGTTAGGGCCTTTATATTCCAGAAATGCTCTATTCATAAGTTATCTTAAAATCAGATCACCGATGTTGGCAAAGTTGTTCCCTCGCTGCAGTCAGAATTGCATTTCGCTGCAGACAGACTTGTATACAGCAAGGGTGTAGTCAACGCTGAATCAGCATTATTGTAGGCGATAACGGAAACACTTCAGACAAAAACAAAAGTATTCGGTTACCGCCGTTGACCGCTGCAGCGAGAGTGCTGATACAATGTATTCGCACATCAGCATTGCGCGTGCGAGTATTATATGCTGCACTTTATATTTTATGGGGTCGGAGATGCTTCCTGCTGTCTGTTACATACATTTACACAAAACCATTATATAATTTTTACCCATTTTCAATGGGTTTAGGGTATAAAAAGAGCTATTAGTAAACATACTTGTAAGCGGGAAAACAGAAAGTGCTATTTCGCAGAAGACACACGTGGAGAAAAACAAGGAAAAGGAAAGATGACGAGAAGCCGAGAAGAAAAAGGGAAACGTGAGTGTCTTTAAGTTCGACCAACTCATAAACAATTAATTAAATTCGGTCGACGACGTGATCAATGAAGAGATATTGAAGAAAGTAAAAAACAAAAAATATTTTAAATTTTTCTTGCAAAGACAAAACAAAAGATTCGGTGTCGAGGGATGTGACCTGTAGTAGATGATTAAAGTTCCAAGTAGCCGTAGAACTTACTCTAACGCTACTCAACGTTTAAAGATTATTGTAATTATTCACTCCTCGTCAAATCTATCTTCCCCATTGAGTCGTGCCTAATATACGTGGGTTATGGTGCACGTATGTGCGTGGATATGCAATAAATCGTAGGTTTGCACCCCACAAACGAACGTGCAGGCGCACAGTAGGCCAAAGTGTGTGGTCTCAAGCCAAGGTAACAGGTAGGCGTGGCAGGCTGGGGATGCCACGTGTTGCCAAATAGACACAGCATGTTCAAACCAACCTCGTTGAATACCCCCTCCTCACCCTCTCAGTGTAATTACAAATATTCATGTAAAACTGAACATGGAGGACTAAGAATTATACCCCAGCCAGAAGCTACTTTACACTGTTTAGAAATTTCAGATCTAAGAAATACTCTTTGTGTTCTTAATTAAGACGAAATCCAAGACAGGAGAAAGGGATGGAATTCAATCAGGTGCAGTTTCAGCAGTAAAAGTTAATGGAGTACAGAACTAAATGCTTTACTGAAGTCGGTGTAAATGACATAAGTTTGTTTTTTGTCAAAAAACCATAATTTACCAGTGAGGTAAATTAACGCAAGTCGGTCGTAGTTGACCGACTTTTTGCAAAACCATGTTGAGCGGCGGATATAAGTGATTTGCAGAGAAGCTGCAAAGTGGAAGTAATTATTTTTTCAAATTATTTAGGTATAGCAGAAAGTTTTGCAATGCCCCTATAGTTTGTTGTATCAGACCTACTACCTTTTTTGTGGAGAGGAATGATAAACGAGTCTTTCTAAAGAGATAGAAAAATAGCAGATTCAAGGGATAGATTAAAAAGCTTTAGCAATCGACGATGAAGGGACACACTCCATTTTGCACGTATTTCCTCTGATGCGGCCCAACGCGAATGCTAGATTTCTAGCGCCAGATAAAACAAGGGAATTTGGAATGGCTCGTTGGCGTCAATATAAATTAAATATTTATTAAAACTCATTTAATCATTATAATTTATTAATCAATTATTTATTAGCTTTTGCTGCTGTTGCAGCAGCGTTAGCATAAGTCCCTTTGCCTTCTCTGTCCGCTTGAACGTCCAGACGTGGTTGTTCTTTTATAGGCTTGAGGAGCTCTAGAGTTGGCGTACGCTGGTGCCTGTGATGGATGTAGGATCTTTGACAAGGAAGGATCGACGTCCATTGGTTCCTGCGACCCGCCACCTTTGTTCCACCTACCGCTCTGCTGTTCAGAATGATTTTGCGGCTTCTGTTGTTAAGGGAAGTGAGGATTTTTGGAGCCGCTGGGTTGCAAACCTCCCTGTTGCTAACTCCTATCTTGCTGACGGCCTTGCGGCCTTGGGGTCATTCTACGTTCCCTATCTTCCTGCCCTTTAGCGAAACTTGCAGCAAAGGCGTACCTTTCATGGTTTGCCTCTACCTCTTATGCTAGAGCGAGGGCCGACGGTAAGTCCTTAGGCTTTGCTGCGAACAGGACATCCGTCAGGCTGCGCTTGAGACCTGAGACAAACACACGCAACGCATCATCTCTAAACTTTGTACAGAGCGCTTGTGCCATGCTTGGCTCATAAGACATGTTGACCTTATTCGTGATGAGAGTAAGCTTTTTCTCCACCTCGTCGTAGTATTGTAAAATTGTTAACGATCCCTGTCTAAGGGTGCTCACTTCTTGTTCTATAACATGAATGCCTCTCTTGTCTCTGTATGTGAAACCGAGACGATTTATTATGGCATCAAAATTCATTACTGTGCCAAACTGACCCAAGACGCCGTCAGCTGCCGCTCTAATCTTGCTCTTAATAATAATAACTGCCTGATAGTTGCGCGAGCTGCCGTCGTATGATGGCTCATTACATTGGGCGTCGTTTCTGATTTCGACCGGCTTGAATGCTTCAACTGGCGGTGTTTCTATTTTGGTGGCAGCTATTCTGCCTGACAACTCTTGTATCTGAGCGTTTATGGATGCCCTCAGCTCTGTATCCCTTTGTTGTAATACTACGCTCTGTGCCTCCACGGCGCTGGCCACTGCGGCCTGCACCACAGCCTTAAGCTGGTCTGGATCCATTACTATTTTTGGCTTGTTGTCCGCGATTTCTCGCGAGAAAGCAGGCTGCGGTTCTGTTTCCCTATCTATAGTAGCGGAGTCGTCTGACTCTGATCCCCGCGCTGAACGGTTCCTGTAACAGCGAGCTACGCCGTCAACAATAATATCAACACAGTTTCAAGGGCAGATCAACCACAGCAAATTGAATAAATACTGGCAACGGAGTGCTTATCGAAAGTTGCTGATGGATGCAGAATAACCTCACTCAAAAGTGAACTGGGAGCACAGTTATGTGTTGCCATTTTTATTTTTGTACTTTAAATTTGTAACGCAGATTAAAAAAAGGTTACGCCAAATGACGGCCCACTTACATTTTAGTTGGTCCTAGAAGGGCTGTATGTGCTACTACTACTGCTGATCCCCCGCTGCAGTCTATGAGTGACAATGTTCATCGATGCCCAAACCCGCTTGCGCGCTAGGTTGGTGACAGGTCGCTGCCCGAAGAGCTCCAGCGACTTCGGTGCAACAAGGGAATTTTTATTGCGCTCGTGTCAATGACCAAAATTAGCGTAGGTCAAGCACAGTTTTAATTTTTATTGCGCTTGTGTCAATGACCAAAATTAGCGTAGGTCAGGCACAGCTTTGTTATTCGCACTGGTGGGTCGATTATTTTATTTTACACTGCACAGCACAGAGTGACTTGCACTGGTAGATTGGTTATTTACACTGAACAACGAAACGTGTTTAAATTATAAAAGGGTTCGAAATACTTTGGGCGCCAATTAAATATTTATTAAAACTCAAGTAGGTTTCATTTATTCATTATAATTTATTAATCAATTATTTATTAGCTTTTGCTTTGTTAGATTAAGAGTGAATACAATGTTGTATTGACGGTGAGGCTTTATTAAAACACTAGGTCGTTCGGGACAGTGAGTGAGTTGAATTACGCGAGAATATATTGGGCCGATGCGCCGCAATCAAAAACCGAAATAAAACTAAGCTAGGGAAAACAAATGAAAGTTACTTAAGCTATTTAATACGATTCATGCACTTTAAAATTCTGATTATACAATAGGTTAGTGAACAGTTTTATTTTTTCTTTTGATTGTTTCTTACCCTAGCCTCGCAACAGTATACATTAAACTGAGACTTACAATTTCATCTATAAGCTAAGCTAGAACTGTAAAAAGATTTTTGGCGAGCGAGGAACAATTATTTGGGATATAAGGACTGAGCGAAAAGCAGAGACTGATTATTCTCTCTGACGTTGCCGTTGTTGCCGTTCTCATTCTCATAATGATTAAAAGACATTTGCTTATTTGTGCACTTGCACGTTTGTCATGATTTCTTACATACGCATTTTATGCCGCTAGATTTCGGTAACACTCTACTCTTTGTATAGACAACTAGGAATGTTGTGAGGCGAAAAAGAAGTTTTTAAAGATTTAATAGAAGAAAGAAGGGAGGTGTGGGTAATGATACGAGCAAAGACAGAATTAGAAGGAATAAGTTCGTAAGGATAAGACATATTAGCAGAGGAGACAGAGGAATAGGTTGATTCAAAGAAATTAGAAAACAGATCAGATGCAACAGAATCATCGCCCGCTTTTTCCATCCCTAACAAAAATGAGGAAGGCAAACATGAAGATTTGCGCTTCGAATTTACAAAACTGTTGAATTACTTAGCGTCATTTTTTTTTTCGCGAGAATCCCGATGCAATGACCAGCATCCCAACTCGCGCCCAACCGACCGAGGGGTACAGTCGTATAACTAGTCGCGAAGTACAAAACGAATACAAACTATCTACAATCTACTTGCTAAACAGCTTAGGAATAAACACTTAATACGAGCAAGGGAAGACTCCGAACTGATCAATCTGTAATGTTTATTAAAATCATCACAAAGGATGCGGAAGGGTTCATGCAGGGCATAGTTAGTTAAGCAATGGTTAAGTTCTAAGGGTTTAAAGTTACGTGTTAGTCTGGTTGGAACCGAGAAATTTAATTGGCTTATCAACTCAGATGCATCAATTACGCCAGTAATTAAACTATAGACAAAGATTACGCCAAGCATAGTTCTCCGATTTGTTAGAGGGGGGAGATTTATCAATAAAAGCCTACTTGGGTATGATGGCAACCGAACATCAGGATCCCAGGATCCCACGAAAGGCAAATAATAAAAATTTCTTTTGTACCGACTCAATTTGGTTCTGAAGTACTGCGTATTGAGGGGATTATACGCATAACCCATACTCGGGAATGGCTCGGACAAGAGATATGAAAAGTGTCTTTGTCGTGTAAGGGACCATCTCTTGATGATTCCAAGAATAGTCATAGCCTTGTTGACTATGGTCGTAACATGAAAAAAAATTTAAGTTTGTGATAAAAAACGACGCCTAGGTCATTAATAACTTTATCAGTATTATTTACCCGTTCAAGCAGTATGCTACCTAGCTTGTACGGAAACATTTGAAGAGAGCTTCGATAGAAAGTCATTACCTTGCACTTAGAGCAAGATTTAATAGGTTATCTTGACACGGCAGATCACGAGGAGCGGACTTCTTACGCCTAGGTAACCCACTCACTAGTTTTAAACCATTGAATTGAGTATCCATGTAAGCTGATCGTTAAGTTTGCGAAAATCAACAATCAGATCTCTTAAGCCCGTCATCGTTTGCCTCATAAAAGCTCGCATTTCACCTTCAACCTCCCTACACGAGTCACAACTATACAATAAGCCATTACGTTGGGCTATAGCACACCCCACTAACCCCGAGTAACCTGAACATTTCGCATGTACAACGTTATTACAAAGCCAACAGGTTATGCTAGATTGTAGCAGTGATCTGCTTTTGGCAAGCTTTTTTAAAACAGATAATTTGGAGACTCATTTTATTCGAAAAATTGACTCGTTTTACCACTGTACCAACGCACGCTAAGAGAAAATTAGATAGTTGGAATAAGTGATTAAGAGTCTGACAGCAGCAGTACAATTGGGCAATTGAGCGCAAGAGAGCAGATTAAAAGATAAACGCTTATGCGGGGGATGACCTAGAGTTATCAGCGATACGGTGATCGTTGACAAAGACAAGATCAAGTGTTCTATTCATTTGATTAGAGATAGAATTGATCTGGAACAACGAGAGGTCAAGCATACCATGTAAAAAGCATTGATGGACTGAAGGCACAAGGTAATTTGAGGATGTGAACTAACCAAGAAATGTTCGGTATATTAAAATCACCCAGCACAACAAATAAGTCATTATCACGCACATGAGAAGAAACGCTGTTATTGCCTGCTATGAGCTATGTGCTATGTGAGGGATATATGAACAAGTGATAAATAAAACACAAGATAGGAGAGCTACTTTTACAGAGACAATTTCTGCATCAGTAGGCGCAGTAAAATGTAAAAATTCCGACTGTAGTGATGTTTTAACTGCGATTAATGCCCCACCAACTCGACGAGTCGGTCTATCCGTAAATTTATTTGAAAACACTTCGCAGTCAGGTATGTTAGATTTTAACCAAGTTTCTGAAAATGCGATAATGTCTGATAAAATGAAAGTGCTAACCATAAAAAGATTTTTAAGTTTAGAAATAAGGCCTCTGACATTCTGGTATGGAATGGAAAAATTATCATGACATGGATTTAGTTTTTTTGATGCTATGCTACTTGATGCTTGCAAGGATACAACTGGGAGAGTGACGGGCGAAGGCTGATTTCTCTTTTCAAAACTCATGAACAGTCATGTGAGGAGGCCAAATGATCACAAATGATTGTGAACGCATCATGAGGGACATTAATTTTGAGAGAAGATATTTCTCGAGGAGTACATTAATTGAATTTACTAATTGTTACACTAGCAGAAGACTTGCTAGCGATATAGGCTGCCGATGACTTACAACTTATGTCCGAGGAAAGCCAGGATGCCAAAACTTGTTTACGAGGCGGAACAATAGTTAAAGTTGGAGCTTGAGGCGTGGAAAGGTATTGCTGTTGAAGCCCAAATTTATAATTGCTAAGCAACTGGATGCCCGTGTCAAAGTCACAAATGGGTAAATAGGGTATAATGGTTTTGTGAAAATGTATGTAACAGGAGGCATCTCCGACCCCATAAAGTACATATATTCTCTATCAGGATCAACAGTCGAGTCGATCTAGACATGTCAGTCTGTCTGTCCGTCCGTCCGTCTGCATGAACGCGTCGATCTCGGAAACTATATGAGCTAGAGACTTTCAAAAAATCGGTTAAGAAACATAGAAGTTATTAACGAAAACGTATGGTAAAATTTGACAAATTTGGCAATCCAATGGGCAGCAAGTTCTGCAATAAGAGCTAGGGATTAAAGTATAGTTTTTTAAGCTCGTATATATCATAGGCAGATTGAGGCTATATAAAATTATCGATAACACGCCGCGCTTTCTAACTATCGATATTCATCGGTTTTTTTGATCCGGTTTTTTGAGCATATCTTAGAAACTATCATCCCTTGCGCCACCCAGTTTAATATGTGCTCGTTAAGGATACGCAGATTACAAATATAATTTTGGACACCTACCCCCATTCGCCCCCCATATCAAAAAACGCAAATCAAGTACTACAGTCTGCGCTTTGGCTTGTACATAGATTTGCATGCTCTTATTAAGCACTAACAATTTCATAACGATCATACTTTTAGTTTAGAAGTTATTCACGAATTTATTTTCCATAGTGGGGGCAAGCGCAGCCGATGTGTAAAAAGCTCAGCTGACTGCATGCGTTTGTGTGTGTGATTGATGGCTCTAGTTCTTATAGTCAAGATTTTTTAAAACAGATAATTTGGTGACTCATTTTATTTGAAAAATTAAACAGTTTTACCACTATACCAACGCACACTAAGAGAAAATGAGACATTTGGAATAATTGCTTAAGAGTCTGACAGCAGCAGTACAGAAAACATCGAGTTCCCTTGGACTGTGCGATACAACACGCTCTTTCTAAACTCATACGAATAAGCCAAATCTTCAGCAACTTCACTAAATTTTAACTTAGTGACCATATCAAGTATATCAGAATGCACTTAAAACTTCTGTTAAATTCACTTTTTTTTCAGAAATTTTACATACGATCGAATTCTTGACAAAAAGTCAACATCCATTTTTGTGCGTGAAGCTTTTAAAGAATTGCAATCAGTATAAACCACAAACTCGCGGTCAAGCAGATAATGGTGAAAATGCTTTATGGATTCAACAACTGCCAAGGTTTCCATTTCATAAGAATGGCACCACTACACGTGTACCAAAGCGCAAGTCTATGATGATTTGCGAATTTTTTTTATTTTTTTTTATATTGGGGGCGAATGGGGGGAGATATCCAAAATCTGATACTATTCATTATCTGCGTTTCCTTTACGAAAACATATTAAACCTAATTTGGGGGCTCTAGCTTTTAAAGTTTCTGAGCTATGCTAAAAAAACCGGGGCAAAAAACCGATAAAAACTGATTATAAGAGAACGGGGCAAATTATCGATAATTTGATCTTGCGTATGGTATATACGAATCTAAAAAGTCCAAGTTCAGCTCACTAGCCCTTGTAGTCTCTAAAATCGACACCTACAGACGGACGGACAGACAGACAGACATGGCTAGATCGACTCGGCTAATGATGCTGATCAACAATATATATACTTTCTGGGGTCGAAGATGACTCGTTCTGCCTGTTACATACATTTGCACAAAACCATTATACCTATTTTCAATGGGTTCAGATGTCATTTGAGTAAAATAAAAACCCACAAAGATAAAGCCAATAAAATTAGAGTTGCGACGGTAAAAATACAGAAAGGATCGATTACAAGCCAAATAAGTGAGCACATTGCAGTCAGGTTTAATAGTCAGGTTTAATAAATATTAATAATAATAATAATATACAAGTATACAAATATACCAAAAAAAAAAGGTTGCCTCTGCGCGATCAGAACTGTCACATAAACAGCGTGTTAAACATTATCGACACCAACCATTTCGTTTTTGACGAAATTCCCGTTCAGTTATCTAATAACCTAACCTATCCAACATAGAATTCCAATTAAAACTGAACGAGTATAACAAAGGTTTGTGGCTTGGGTGACTGTTTCTAACTTCGGCCGCTATAGCGCTAGCGCCAAAAAGTGCACAGACAGACCGCTGCGGTTGGTGCATATAATTAACACCATGTTTGAATAACGCAAGACAAAAACTGACCTATGATAACAGTTCAAATTGTGTTAATGTTAATGACTTGATATATATATGTATATTTATGTGTGTATATTTATACAGTCGAATCCTGATAATTCGAAGTTGTAAGGGAACAGCATTTTTTACGAATAAGAGGGGCTTTCGAATTATCGGGGTTTCGATTAAACGAAGTTAAACAAGTAAGATCTAGTCGGGAGTTCCCTATTATAAGATACCCTGAACCCAGCGGTGAGCTGTTAAATACATTAAAACCTCACTTCTAAACCAAAAGTATGATAGTTATGAAACTTTCAGTGCTTAATGAGAACATCCAAATCTATGTACAAACCGAAGCGCAAGTCTGCAGTATTATACACTTGTACTGCGTATGGATTAGGAGAATCTAAAGCTTTTGTAGTTTCCGAGATCGCTGCGTTCATACAGACGGACAAACGGACATGGCTAAATCGACTCAGTTCGTCGTCCTGATCAAGAATATATATACTTTATGGTGACGGAGATGCTTGCAGTCGCCTTTAATATTTGCAGATAAAATTGAGAATGCCGTAGTTGTGAAATATTTCGCAAAATTTTCACAACATAGGAAACTATATCTTTCAAATGTTGGTAGCAGATGATTTGCGAAAGCT
The DNA here is from genome assembly GCA_035041545.1 of Drosophila colorata. Classification (NCBI taxonomy): domain Eukaryota; kingdom Metazoa; phylum Arthropoda; class Insecta; order Diptera; family Drosophilidae; genus Drosophila; species Drosophila colorata. The sequence continues at coordinate 786,724 of JAWNLD010000680.1, read as the reverse complement.
TTTTGAGAGTGTGCATAACAAATACCAATCTTTCCCCATTTTGTTGCTCCAGAATATTTCAAATCGGCGATGTCCCAGCATTAAGTTGATCTGGGACACATAAGTGTGTTAAGTTCAAAACAATTAATAAAAAATTAAATAAAATAAAAATTTAAATAAACAGAACAAAATCTCCGTTAACACAGCGAGATTTTAACTCGCATCTGATAGCCCGCCAGGCAACACCTCTACCATCGACCCACTGCAGTATTCTAATTGACACTGTCAAAATCTGATCTAAGAAACACACATGAATAAACAATTGCATTAGAATACGAAAAAGGAGCTAACGCCTATGAATGTGCATATACATATGTATGTGTGCACACGCTTTAACGTTAATAACTTCTGTGTTTCTTAACCGATTTTGATGAATTTTATTGCAATAGATTCTCCAATTGCTATTGTATATATAAATATTCGTTTGTGTCTGTAGGTCTTAAAATCTACGAAATAAGCTTAACAAATTAGAGGTTGTTGTAAATCTTTATCGATTTTAGGAAAACAGTGTGGCCTATCGATTACTTGAAATAATTTTGATTTGCGCATGCCATGGATGAATCTATAGACGAAAAGTTGAACTCTTTAGCTTTTATAGTTTCCGAGATCGCTGCGTTCATACAGACGGACGGACGGACGGACAGGCGGACAGACAGACGGACATGGCTTGATCGACTCGACTGTTGATCCTGATCAAGAATATATATACTTAATGGGGTCGTAGATGCTTCCTTCTGACTGTTACATACATTTGCAAACAACCATTATACCCTTTTTACCCATTTTCAACGGGTTTAGGGTATAACAAGTTAGATGGCTCTAGTCGGGTGCCCCCGACCAGGAGATACCCTGAACCCAGCGGCGAGCTGTCGTTACATATATTTAAACCTATTTGCATTCATGCACACATGATCGTTATGAAATTTTCAGTGTTTAAAAAAAGCATCCAAATATATGTACAAACCAAAGCGCAAGTCTGTAGTATTTGATTTGCATTATTTTGATATGGGGGACGAAATTGGGGAGGTATCAAAAATCCGAAATATTCATAATCTGCGTATCCTTTACGAGCACATAAATAACTACATATCTCCGAGATATGCCAAGAAAACCAAGTCTTAAAATCGATTTTTATCGATAATAATGAAACGGAGCAAGATATGGAAAAACAAGTAAGATGGCTCTAGTCGGGAGTGCCCGACTAGGAGATACCCTGAACCCAGCGACGAGCTGTCGTTACATGTAGTAATTAAACCTCTCTGCAATCATACTCTCGACACCACAGCCGCACTTAATAAAATAAAATACTAAAAATAAATAATACAATTTAATGACCGCGCTCGCTTTTAATATTTGCAGGCACATTTTAGTACGCCGTAGTTGTGAAATTTCTCGCGAAATTCCCACAAAATACGAAACTACAAGTATATCTTTCAAATGTTGGTTGTAGTCGAATCCTTTTTGAGAGTGTGCATGCCGAATACTAATTTTTCCCCATTTTGTTGATCCAGAATATATCAAATCGCCGATGTCCCAGCCTTAAGTTACACTTGGACCAATAAGTGTATTTAGTTTAAAAATAAAATTAAATACAAATTTAAGTAAACAGGAAAAAAAACTCCGTTGACCCAAGCCAGATTCGAGCCCGCGTCTGATAGCGCGCCAGGCAACATCTCTACCACCGAACCACAGTTGCATTTCAATTGCCTCTGTCAAAAGCTTGAGAATTCGAAAAATAATGTGCATATACATATCTATGTGTGTGTGCACACGCATGCAGAAAATGAATGCTCTTGGCGCTTGCCACCATGTGGTTTTCCCATATGCAAATACATTTTCTTTAATAACTTCTGTGTTTCCTAACCGATTTGAAATTTGCTTTAATGCATTCTTATTACACTATAACATTTATATAGCAGCCTAAACCAAATTTTGTGGCTCTGGCTCGAATAGTTTCTGTCCGTCCGTCTGTCCGTATGAACGCAATTTTTTTGACGCTATTGAAGCTAGAGACTTGAAATTTTGAATATATACAGCATTAATTTTTATTATTTATTTGTATACTCGTTCACGAAATGAAATTAGTATATTGGGTTTGTGCAATGTCCGTCATGCTGTCCGTCCGTCTGTCCATATGAATGCAATTTTTTCGCCGCTTTTGAAGCAAGAGACTTGAAATTTTAAATATATATTCGTGTATAAAGTGTTAAGGGTTTCGGGTTGCGCCCACGGTGGGCTTGGCAATTCGATTAAATCAACATATCTCCCTCACTTTTTAAGCTAGATGCATACAATAAATACCGATTGCTGATGACCTCCTTTTTTGGCTACGCCCACCACCGCGGCCACAATGGCCAAAACTCGATATGTGCACAACATCAATGAGCCAGTGCCACATTGCAAGCTTTGGTAATTATTATTTGGTTTCATTAGAATAGTGTTGGATAACTGTTCAATTAGTTTGTCACATTAAGTGGTCAGTGATCACTGTTCGGTAGATGTCGTTTAGTTGGCAGACTTTTTCGTATTCTTAGAATTTGTGTATGGCTGCTTGCGATTGTGCACTTGTCATATAACTGGAGTTAGGTTTTGTCACAACTTGTAGTATAAAATGCAGCTAAAATTATTATTTCTAATTAATTATTCTATTATATCTGTAAACACTCCGGGGCAAAGTAATATTACAGATGATTATAGGAATAATATTTAACTATTTTATATATTTTATCAAACAAATGATTATTTAAGAAATTTCAGAAAAAAACTAAATTTTAAGCATTTATATTGAATTTGATCACACCAAAAACAAGTGATCGATGGTGCTCGGGTTCAATTCCCGCTCTTAATGCAAAGGCTTGATTCCTCGAATAATTCAAACTCTTTCCAGTTCATAACAATTTCTTAAAATTATATTCTTTTTGCTTTCTGTTAAAATTGTTCATATAATTATTATTAAATACTTTAACTAGAATTTTGTCACACTTGAGGTTGAATGGTTGGTGGCGTTGGACTCTAACGTTGGGTCTGCGTGTTAATTTTTCCATAATGCTAGGTTAGATGTTTTCGTTGTTATTACACCGAGAACGGCTATTCCGGTGTCTGTTACACCCGACTGCAACTTTCTTACTTGTTTCACTTGCACTTCGGAAATTCAACTCACTTTGACGCATTCACGCGTCTTTTTTCCTCTTTCTTTTATGCTTCTTTACTTGCACAAAAACAACAACATATACATACATAAGAGACGCTCTGCCTCCCTTATGAAGGAGAGCAGATCCCTTGTCGAGGAATTTCTGATCTGTGGTGTAGTAACAAATTCTCTGCATAGATACTTCTTCCTACTCCAAATAATGGCTGGGCAATCACATAAAATGTGCTTTGTTGTCTTGTCATCCTCTCTGCAGAGTCTACACTCTGTGTCAGGGGACAGGCACATTTTGTGGAGGTGATACTTGACTGTGTGGTGTCCTGTGAGATAGGACACCAAGAGCCGTAGGTCCGCCCTTGAAAGATTTTTGGTCTTTCTACCTGTATGTGGGCTGATCAGCTCTTTAGCTTGTCGTAACCCAGGTCTCGTTGACCAGAATATTCCCCTCTCCTTCTTTGTGACCTGGTTTCGATGTGACCTGGTTTCGATGTGAGAGTTTCTGGAGATAATTCCAGCAATCCGCAACCAGTCTTGAGGTAATCCCCCATGAGGAAACAGCTTGAATGGCTGCTTGGCTATCTGAAAAGAAACGTATGTTGGCTCCTCTTATCCACCTTGTCAAGGAAATGTCTGGAGCAGGACTGAATAGCGTGGATCTCAGAGTGAAAAACACTGGGTCAGGTACCCATTGCAATCGAGATTTAATCCTCAGAAAGCTCAATGGAGCTACCTTCTTTATGTGCAAATGCATTGGATTCAGTCCTAAGGCTGTATCCAGTGCTGCAGTAGGACATGTACGCACGAAACCCGTGAGGGATTGGCATACGAGCCGCTAAAGTTTGCTGCATTGTTGTATGGGGATAGCCCACTGGACCTTTGGAACCAAATAATAATTACCTCGTCTAATGAGTCTCTAAATGACCTGTTAAAGAGGCGTCTGACCTGCTTCCTTTGATTTGCCAGGCCTTCGATCCACCAGCGAACCTCACGTTTTGCCTGATGCGGTCTTAGGGCCGCACTAAGCTGGCAGCAAGTCAACAAGTCAACTTTCGAAGCCACTAAGGCTTTGTACAAGTCTCAATTTCTCTTCTTTGGGTTAAAAGAATTGGAAAGGAGTTCCGCTTGGCCTGGGAGATCAAATCTAATGTGCTGGTGATCTGAAAGAGTGGCCTCATCGGTAACCCGCCAATTTTTAATGAAATCGATTGCGTTCATAAAAGTGGGTTTGCACACTCTATTTGATGCATCCAATTGACTACACTAGAGATATTCAATAAGGCACTCACCCCTTTTGTTGACATCACACTACTACCTCAGCTAGTACGATGGGCGTTGGCGTCACAGCCAATAACTAGCTGTTTGTTCGTCCTTCGGCAGAAGTCGACGAGCCGCTGAGCCTCCATCGGCGGTGCGTCGTCGCTGTCGCCAGTGAAATATGCAGACGCTACTACAATTTCCTTCGCTCCTTCTGCCGTAGCCACCTCAATGATTGACGAAACAAGATCCATGGAGATAAAGTTTGTTAGAGGAAAGTCCCTTGCGCTTTTATCCAGAAGGATAGCTGCGCGAGGCGTTCCACCCATCAGTCATATAACAACTTACATGAGCCGCAATTTAATCCTCGGACCTGGCTACCAATCAACCATGGTTCTTGGAGGTAAGCCAGGTAATGTTTTGCTCGGCGAAAATCTTGTACATGGTGGCCGACGCTCCTCTATCGTGGTGCAGGGTCGTCTGAAGCACCTTAATTCTGCTCATTTCTCCTCCACGATGTGTTGGACAAGGCAAACGCTTTTGTCTTGTCGGGAGTCGATCCCACGAATACCCTTCGGTACTTAGAACGCCTTTTACCTCAGTGTACTTTGCGTCTTGCTAGCTGCCAGTCGCTGCTTCAGCTACCCCGGCTTGTTTGCGCTCGAGGTCCGACTGCGGACCACTCCCCTAGCGAAACCACCGCCTCTGCTAGATGAGGCGTCTATGACCTGCCTTGATTGCAAAGCTGCCGCACCGGGAACCATACCACAGGTCGAACCATTAGCAGGCCCAGCAGCCAAGCTAGTGGAGGGACCCGAGCCAGGTTCCGGGTTTGTTGTTGGGGTAGCAGGAGCCAGCACCGCGAATGTTGCTGGACCGGCGCTGCTCTTTTCCTTAAGTGCCGTGTTCTTAAGGATAAATCTGGTCCTGCCACAGTAGTTCCAGACTTTTCCGCCACACTTAATCAGCGATCGCAGCAACACGTCATCCACCATGATGGCTACTTGCAGCATGGCGCTACTAGTGGTCCGCTGCACTACCCTCCATTGGCTGTTACTGAAGTTGTTCTGGGCACCTATGTGCTCCAGAACTATCGCGTTGGGTAGATCCAGGCTGTTTGCGAAGTAACCTCGGATGAGGTGCGCCCGGGGCAACTGGCTTTCCTCCAACAGCTTTGATATGGCTGAAGTTCACCCTCACCCACTCGGCTGCATTGTTGTCGTAGTAGACGAGTATGAGCCAATCCGTTCTCGGAACAACACCCTCGAACTTTGGCTTCACACCTGGCGTGAACATGTCAGGGTGGACGATAGGATCGCCGCTTTTAGCGTTGCCATTTGCTCCGCTGTCAGAGGTGACGATCTAACAGTCGCGATAAAACCGAGCTTGACACCGCTCGACATCCAACTCTACGATGGCGCTATCGACTCGGAATGAGTATATTTCTGTTTCTTTGACAAACCGAGCTCTGGAGACTTTTCGTCTGAGCGACCCCTTTTGACCTTGGCGTCAGCGGGAGCACCTTTGCAGCTTTCAGAGCAGCTGCTCTGGGGAACCCTTTGGCGATAGCTGCCTTGCACAGCTTCTTTTCGCGGTTTGTCATTTTGATTAAGGCGATCTCAGGGTCTAAATGTATACGTGCTACCTGAGTGCCTGCATCCGTCAGACCGGATCTCTGAGATATCTCACTGGATGCGTCGTCGAGATCGGTGAGTGTGACGTCAGAGTCCGATTCAGAGACCAAAGCCTCTATCGGAACCTGTCGGGACAAACTTTTTCTCGACGAGAAAGTGGCACACTCCAACTCTTTATCCAAGGAAGTTAGTGGTCCTTTCGGATCCTACCCTTGGTGACCAACATCACCGCTCGGGAGGGTGGAGGCCGGCAGCCCTACAGCTGAGATGCCAGAAATAGGCTCAACCGTGCCTGGGGCCATGCCTTGGGGCCGCATCAGACTCATTATTTTAATTAATATTTTGGTTCATTTTGAATCCCACGAGTGAATGGGAGGTCGAACAATAAAACTGTAGGGCGACTGGTATCCAGACTCCGCATACTAACGGCCGAGCGCCCCCCCCCCCCTGTTCCACCTTGGATTGGGGTAATTTTCTAAAGAGTTGTCTTCTCTTTGCCCTACTACCACTAGTCAGCACCCTTGGCCATCCCAAGGATCTGCTTCCAGCCGCCCTCACGAGGAGAGTATAGTCGCACTTCTAACACTGTGTGCAGATACGGCGCGATTATTCAAGTAATAATTACACGTTAGTTCCCTTGCAAGCCAGTTAGCTGACGGTTAGCCTCCGTATTTTTTTGGGGTTTTGCATTTACTTTGTTCGGTTTTGTATGACCGGCTAGTTATGTAGATCGATGCGTAGTCAAAAAATATAATGCCTTCCTCTTTACGGTATGTGTCGGTTTCTTTCTCCCGCTTCCGACACTATGCGGACATGTATATGTCATAATTTTACATGTTATTGTTTTTGTGCAAGTAAAGAAGCAGAAAAATAGAGCAAAGAATACGCGTTGCTGCGTCAAAGTAAATTTAATTTCCAAAGTGCAAGTGAATAGCTTTGTGAAGGGAATATCTCAGTCTGAATCAACAATAATAAGTAAAAATAAATAAGAACGTTGCAGTCGGGTGTAACCGACAGCGGAATATGCAACTTAGCATTATGGGTGCACAGAAAAAATAATAAACGAGTATAACAAACAAAAACGGAATTTGCATCCGCGCGGCCCCGAAGCCGGGCCTACCGCACTTCTAGTTAAAGTATTTAATAAGAATTATATGAAAAATTCTAACAGAAAGCAAAAAGAATATAATTTTAAGAAATTATCATGAACTGGAAAAAGTTTGAATTATTAGAAGAATCAAGACCAGCCCTTGCATTAAGAGCGGGAATTGAACCCGAGCACCATCGATCACTTGTTTTTGGTGTGACGAAAGAAAGTCGTTTTTTCTGAAATTTCTTAGGTAATCATTTGTTTGATAAAAAAGAAAATAGTTAAATTATATTTCTATAATCATCTGTAATATTACTTTGTCCCAGAGTGTTTACAGCTATAATAGAATAATTAATTAGAAATAATAATTTTAGCTGCATTTTATACTACAAGTTGTGACAAAACCTAACTCAAGTTATATGACAAGTGCACAATCGCAAACAGTGCAGTGGTACAGTATGAAATGCAGCTAAAATTATTATTTTTCATTATTTGCACTCTCTCACATAAATATACATATATTTAATACTTAAAATAAACTGTTCCATAACAGTTCCATAACAGTACCATAACATAATAAAAAATTATTTTAACATAAATAGTGTTTATCATATGCACCAACCGCAGCGGTTTCTGTATGCACTTTTCGGCGATAGCCACAGACTTCTGTTATCCTCGTTTAGTTTCAATTGGAATTCTATGTTTATTCTTATTGGATAGGTTTAGCTATTAGATAACTGAACGCGCATTTCATCAAAAGCGAAATGGTTGGTGTCGATGATGACTAACACGCTGTTAAGGTGACAGTTGTGATCGCGCAGAGGCAAGCTTTTTTTTTTGGTATTTTATACTTGTATACTATTATTATTATTAATACACACAGTGCTAGGGTACATATCTTAGTTGTTATTACACATTGAACGAGTAATCCGCTGTCGGTTACACCCGACTGCAACGTTCTCACTTGTTTTTGTACGCATCCAGCTTTAAAAGCGAGAGAGATATATTGATTTAATCGAATTGCCATGCCCACCGTGGGCGAAACCCGAAACCCTTAACACTTTATCTGACGAGGGTAAACACGAGTATATATTCAAAATTCTCTCTATTCTCTGTCTCTAGCTTCAATAGCGGCGAACAAAATTGCGTTCATACGGACAGACGGACGGACGGCATGACGGACATTGCACAAACCCAATATTCTAGTTTCACTTCGTGAACGAGTATAACAACCAAAATGAGTAATTTCAAGAAATATTCTAAACATTATAATATATTACATTATGTGTGTACATAATAACAATAATTATTTTTTAAAGAAGATGGAAAAGACATAGGTGTTAATTGTGAATTAATCCATTATGTAGATTATATGTATGTATGAACAAATATTTACAGAAATGCATCAATTTTTATACCCTGAACACATTGAAAATGGGTAATAAGGGTATAATGGTTTTGTGCAAATGTATGTAACAGGCAGAAGGAAGCATCTCCGACCGCACAAAGTATATTCCTGATCAGGACGACGAGCCTAGTCGATTTAGCCATGTCCGCGTGTCCGTCCGTCCGTCTGTATGAACGCAGCGATCTCGGAAACTACAAGAGCTAAAAACCTAAACTAAATGACTATAGATTCTCCTAATCCGCAGTACAAGTTTATCATTTTTTTTCGACATCTAGTTCCGTTTCATTATTATCGATAAAAAGCAATTTTAAGACTTGGTTTTTGGATACCTCTACCCATTCGCCCCCCATATCAAAAAATCACAAATCAAATACTACAAACTTGTTTTGGTTTGTACATAGATTTGAATGCTCTTATTAAGCACATAACGATCATTCCTTTAGTTTAGAAGTTATTCAAAAATTAATTTTTCATAGTGGGGCCAATCGCAGCCGATGTGCAAAATGCGCACCTTGCTGCGTGCGTTTGTGTTTGTGTGCATGTGTGACTTTGTGAATATGTGTATGAATGCAAAGAGCTTTAAATGTATGTAACGACAGCTCGCCGCTGGGTTCAGGGTACTTCATACAACTCTTCAGTATATACCAATCTAACACAATAACAGACCAGCACCCGAGCTCGGTTGTAGTTGGAGGCTATGCCCCCAAATTTTGCATTCCATATCTCCATATTAGCACGCCGACTTGTTGGTAGGCGAGACATTTGTGCCTCAGAAGCAGTATGCTATTTTTATTGAGCAACCAGAAGAATTTTCTTAAATAGGCTTTACAAGCTTCGACCGTCGTGGTTATTTGATCTTTGAATGTTAATCTTTGAGATATTTGACTGTGTAGTCCAAGGGTCTTCCGTTAAGGAACGCGGCCGGAGCAATTTTTTTTTAACGTGTAGTAAACGTTAACGATCTTGCTGGGGTTGCGCTTAATATTGCGGCTATCATTATTTTGAAAGGGTCATATTCAATATCCAGTATTTTAGTTGTGGGGATGTCTGCCAAGAGTAACGCATAGATAATTGGGCCAAGGACACTCCCGTGGGGCGAATGTTGAATATGTGTCAGAAGTGAAATTTCACACTTTGACTGTGAACTTCCGATCCCGCAAGTATGAGGCCAACATGAGGAAAAAAACGTCTGGAAGTGAAGTTTTAAGTTTGGCAAGAAGGTCAGGGTGCCAAACGTGATCGAAGGCCTGCTGCACGTATAGCTAGTCCGCGTTGCAGTACCCGCTAGCATCAAAAGCAGCAAGAATGCTGTTGACTACTCTGTATAGGTGTTCAGTAGTCCCATGACCAGGGTGAAATCCGAACTGGTGGTCTGGGATGAGGAGTGAACCGCCATCCTAGTTGCAAAAAATCTATCCTATCCATACTATGGATGCTGGATCATTGTCTGGCTGGCCTGGCTGGTAATTCATTGCAAGAACTACTGCAAGAACCAATACAGGTGACGCAAGAGAGAATGGATGCTGCGAGCGCATAAAGATTTTTCTGAGATGTCGCTTCAAAACTCAGTGGGATCCGCAACTCGTTTGGGAGAGTACTTTGGATTCTCTGTAGCGTATGGGTGATATAAACTACCTGTTTGCTTCCCCATCAGCTTCAGTCACCTTTTCCATAATCATTTCCAAAGCCATGATTTGCGGAAGGGTATCTCGTGGTGGATGCATCCATGTCAATAACCAGGGGTTTTGCTTTCTAAAAAACCGTTTGAAAACTAATCGCATCATTTTTTCAAACTACTTATTTCACATCCATTAGGTATAATCAGTCTTATCCACATCAAATTAAGAAAGCTCGCTACTTTGCGGCCTTAACACAATCAAACCAGTGTCGTCACCTATTCCTGATGGTATTCCTACCTGTGTGCTCAGGTATTGTGAAAAACACTTTGCAAGGCAATCCTAAACATTTTGAAGTTGTCTGTTGACACCTCATCTTTCCCTGCTATTTGAAAGGAATCGTTTATCATTACTTTTAATAAACAAGTAAGATGTCTCTAGTCGGGTGTGTCCCACTAGGAGATACCCTGAACCCAGCAGCGAACTGTTACATACATTTAATCATCTTCGCATTCATACTCACATTCACAAAGTCACACATACACACACACACACAAACACACGCAGCAAGCTGCGCACTTTACACATCGGCTGCGATTGACCCCACTATGAAAAATTAATTCTTGAATAACTTCTAAACTAAGAGTATGATCGTTATGAAATTTTCATTGCTTAGTAAGAGTATCCATAACCAAAGGCTGTAGTATTTGATTTGCGTTTTTTTGATATGGGGGGCAAATGGAGGGTATCCAAAATGCGAAATATTCATAATCTGCGTATTATTTACGAGAGCATATTAAATCAAAATTGGTGACTTCAGCTCTAATAGTAGTAGTAAACCAGATAAAAAAAACCGATAAATATCGATAATATGAAAACGGGGCGGGTTATCGAAAATTTAAAAAAGCCTTAATCTGCTTATGGTATCACGAACTAAAAAACCAAACTTTAATCCCTAGCTCTTATTGCAGCACTTGCTGTCAATTGCATTGTCAAATTGGTCAAATTTGAAAAGACATTTTCTTTAACAACTTCTTTGTTTCTCATTCAACTTTGATGAATCTTAATGCAATAGATTCTTCTAGTGCTATAGTATATATAAATATTCATTTGCACCAATTTTTGTGTCTTTAGGTCTCATAATCTACGAAATAAGCTTAACAAATTAGAGGGTGTTGTAGATTTTTAGCGATTTTAGGAAATCGGTGTGGATTATGGATCATTTGAAATAAACTTGATCTGCGCGTGCCCTGGACGAGTCTATAACCGAAAAGTCTCTTGAAGTCTCTAGCTCTTATAGCTAGCTCCGAAATTGACGCATTCATACAGACGGATGGACGGACGGACAGACAGACGGACATGGCTAAATCGACTCAGCTCGTCGTGCGGATCAAGAATATATATATACTTTATGGGGTCGGAGATGCCTCCTTCTGCCTGTTACATACATTTGCACAAAACCATTATACATTTTTTACCCATTTTCAATGTGTTCACGGTATAAAAAAGCAACAACAAAAAAACTGTTGTCGAAAATTATAGAGATATTTCCAAATTGTCTGCAATTCCAAAAGCTTTTGAAAGAATTATAACATCTCAACTGCAACATATATGCATCTCTATTATTTGTGAAGCGTAGATCTGTAACCACTCACCTTCTGGACCTCTCTTCTCTAGTAATTGATGGCTTTAAAAACAAAATAACCTTCCTACTTTCACACTCCCGTGTGCTAATGTATTCCGATGACATGAAATGGTGCATTACTAATAAGAATATGGCTTCTAGTGATCTTTTACAAGCCAATCTTGACGCATTTGAGTCCTGTCAAGATAACCTACTAAAATTTAATTATCAGCCACTACGTGCTACACCATGTATGTATGTATGTATATGTATGTATGTATACCAAATTCATCCAGAAAACGTAAAAATGAAGCATACTGAAATGCGTCATCACACCCTTTGATTACACATTCTTTATAACATCACAGAGACAAATCGAATTCACGTATTTGCATCTCCATATGAAATCATCAGCAGGATCTTTGATGATTAGAACTCTTCAGCGTAATTCCTATATTTGTTTTTCAAGAAAGCAAGACGCAGGCCAACACTCTTGGCAACCAATCAAAAACTCAGGACCACATGACTAGAGATCGTATCCTAAGAGATCATGTGGAGTGGTGAATATTTCATATTCAGTTGACTTTCGCCACCGGATACATTGTAGTTATCTCGGGTCGTAACTTGAACACAGCGATATTTCTTGCCAATGTCTATGTAAGGGCAAGAGGAACGTACGAAATCGCCTCAAATTATTAAACAGCATCGGCTGTATGGTCATTAACACTTCATTCAGCGAACATAAAGTACTGGTAACAGCTAAACCATTAAACTTGATCCGAAGTTTGGTGCTCGTGCTTTCTTCCTTCAGCACGCAATGTTGAAGAAGAAAATATTTGCGTAGTCCCAAAACCGGAAGGACAAGAGCTCTAAAGCCCAGCTTCATATTCTCTTTAATAAACGCGCCTTTTAAGGTAAGGATGACGCATCCTCTTCCTCTTAAGCGATATAAATGCATTAAGTGTCTGTTGATAGGATTCCCAATTGATCCACACTTAGGCAGCCGCACAGAGTATTCTCCTGTTGGCAGCCTTTGGAAATTCTTAAAAAAATGCTCCGCACAATTAAGCTCTTGTTTTGTGGCAATTCGGCTATCAGACTCAGATCAGACCACAGATGATACACAATTGACCACAAGAGAGGAGCCGCTTTGACGTGCACCGCCACCTGCTCCTATTCATCCAATACGTGTCTTGCGTTGTAGGAGAGATAATCCCAGTAGCAGCTTGCTTTGTCCGACACACATTAGTTCGTAGAACAGGCCAAATATTTCCAGTACATTGCAATGAGCTGCAATGAGTAAATCAGATTTAGCGGTAGCTACGATTACTGTGAAGACTGCAGAGTAATCCGAAATTTGGGATTGTGAGTTGACGGCAACAGTAAAAGCATCAGTACCGAAAGGAGTATTTGCAAAGCCAGCAACTGCTGCTAAAGATTGACATTTCTTTAACTGGAGCTGCTGAGAGAATCAAGACGTAGTTCAGTGAACCTGTAATCCACCAGGGCCACAGCGATTTTTTTTTTTTTGCGCGAGTCCCTATGCTATGATGCTATGATCCCACATCCCGCCCACCGACCGAGGGGCGCAGTCGTATAATGTACGACACGAGTCGCGAAGTATAAAACGAATACAAACTATCTACAATCTACTTGTTAACTAGCTTAGAAATAAAGACTTAATACGAGGAAGGGAAGACTCCGAATTGAGCACTCTGTAATGTTTATTAAAATCATCACAAAGGCCGTTCAAGCAGTATGCTACCTAGTTTGTACGGAAACATTTGAAGAGAACTTCGATAAAAAATCATTACCTTGCACTTATAGCAAGTAAAATTTAATAGGTTATCTTGACACCAGGACTCAAAGGCGTCTAGATCGGCTTGTGACAGATTACTTGAAGCCATATTCTTATATGTAATGCACAATTTCACATCATCGGCATACTTTAGCACACGGAAGTGTGAAAGTACCGAGGGAAGGTCATTAATGAAGAGAGTAAAGAGAAGCGGACCAAGATGACTACCCTGGGGAACCACAGATGTCACCCTGATACAGTTAGAATATACATTTCTAAAAAGAACCCTTTGGGATATATTTTTCATATAATCTGAAATCCATTTAATAAGATTTACTAGGAAGCCAAGTAGGCATAATTTGTGGAGTAGCAAGGAGTGGTTTACTGAGTCAAAAGCCTTGCTGAAATCAGTATAAATAACATCAGTTTGCATTTTATTTTTGAATCCATCAATTACCAGAGAAGAGAACTCTAGAAGGTTAGTGGTTAGAGATCTACGTTTCATAAACCCATGCTGGGAAGGTGAAATAACAGAGCTGCATAAATGTTGCCGTTGAGATTATATAATTCTCTCAAAATCTTTTGGTATTGCAAACAATTTGGAAATACCTCTATAATTTTCGACAACAGTCTTTTTGTCTTTTTTATGGAGAGGGATTAAATAAGATTCCTTCCAAATAGCAGGAAAAGATGAGGTGTCAACAGACAACTTAAAACGTTTTTGGATGGGCTTGCAAAGTGATTTTGCACAGCACCTGAGCACATAGGCTGAAACCCCATCAGGACCAGGTAACTACACTGGTTTGATTGTGTTAAGGTCGCAAAGTTGCGAACTTTCCGTAATGATAGTACACAAAATGCAGTTTGAGGACTGTACTGATTAGGGTAAGGCTGATTATTCCTAGTGGATGTGGTAAGTAGTTTAAACGAGATTAAACTTAAAGAAGTTAGATCTGGCAACTGCATAACAACATTGCTGGAGGAGTCCAACTCAAAGATCAAATCAAGAGATCTGTCTTTTAAGTTGCGCACTGGATTAACCTGAGCAAGGGACAACTCATATCAGGCCTTACTCAAAGTAAGGCTTACCCATCAACAAAGTTCAAATACACGGCATGCACTCGCAGCACGACCGCAAAGCAATGATAACTAAATAATAATTTAAAAAAATGAATAATTAAAATAAATGATAAAAACGGGTTTTTTCAAAAAACTAAGAAAACACGAAAGCGCTAAAAAAACCTGAATGTTTGCATCGAGATGTGAATCGTTGTTGATATTAAACATAATAGCAGCCTAGGAGCATAACACCGCTGTCGCTGATGGCTGATGCAACAATGTATGTTGTTTGAAACAGGTCTGCAACCAAAAAAACTATCGGTTTGGTTCACGGTTCATACCAATATTCCGCCTTTGAGCTCGGTTCATGAACCTGGTTTTTCACATTCATGAACACAGGTTTTGGTTCTAACATGGGTGTTATTGTACATATTAACAATAATGTCAATTTTTAATAATTTGTATTTAAGAGAACTGATTTATATTTTAATTATAAATGCGCGTCAAAACTCTTTTGCATACTTCTTTTTCTTCAGCACAAAATTCTCAATCGGTGGCGCCAGTGATCTAGCAAATAATACGTAATACGCATAAATGCAAATATAAAAGCAGACAGAAATTCTCAATGTTGCGAAATTGTTATCATGCACATACACATACATGCATATGTATACTTTGTCAATATTTCAATATATTTAATTACACTGGCGACTTTATCCCAAATATATATGTATGTATGAACATATTTATGTATGTATAAGTAAATAAAATAGAAAATTGATAAAAAAAAAGACACAAATCTAAAAAAAAAAAATTAATTTTTAATTTAAAAAAAACAAGTAAGATGGCTCTAGACGGGAGTTCCCGACTATTAGCTACCCTGAACCGAGCGGCCAGCTCTTAAATACATTTAAACCTCTTTCCATTCATACACAAGCAGCAAGCTGCGCACTTTACACATCGGCTGCACTTGGCCCCACTATGGAAAATGAATTCTTCAATTACTTTTAAACTAGGAGTATGATCGTTTTGAAATTTCCAGTGCTTAATAAGAGCATCCAAATCTATGTACAAACAGAAGCGCTTCTGTAGTAGTTCGTCTGTAGTATTTAATTTGCGTTTTTGATATGGGGGGGCAAGGAGGGATCCAGAATCCTTTACGAGCACATATTAAACCAAATTTCTGAGATATGCTAAGAAAACCAAGTCTTAAAATCGAATGGATGAGGAGAATCTATAGTCGTTTAGTTTAGGTTTCTAGCTTTTGTAGTTTCTGAGATCGCTGCGTTCATACAGACGGACAAACTGACAGGGCTAAATCTACTCAGCTCGTCGTGCTGATCAAGAATATATAAATTAATATAATTATGTGTTATATTTTAAATTGATTCATTTATTGATTATGATATAATAAAACACGTCTTCGTTTGAAGCGTGAGTGAGCTCAAAACTCGCTGGACGACTGGTCGCAGCGTAAATCAAATTAGAAAAATATAAAAGTAAAATCATAGTGGCCACAGAAA
The DNA here is from genome assembly GCA_035041545.1 of Drosophila colorata. Lineage (NCBI taxonomy): Eukaryota > Metazoa > Arthropoda > Insecta > Diptera > Drosophilidae > Drosophila > Drosophila colorata. The sequence continues at coordinate 770,531 of JAWNLD010000680.1, read as the reverse complement.
TGCTTAGCTTGCATCTCGTGCATTGCCTGCTATGCAACGACATCCGGCCCAGAGCTGAGTTAGCGTCTGTGCTGGAGTCGAAGACCCGGCCGCAACGTTACGTTAAAGCAACGACATCCGACCCAGAGCTGAGTCAGCATCTGTGTTGGAGTCGGGGACCCGGCCGTACTGTTATGTTAACTACTCCCCCCCAAGTTAAGGCCGCCCTCGGCCGATCCTATTTCAGCGATCACCTCGTTCATTCTCATAGCTGCGATCCTCTTCCTGGTGATTCGCCAGTAGGTAAAACCGATGGAGATAACCATGCCACAGGCCACACTCGAAAGACGCAATATTATAGTTGTGTTGATATTGCCTATATCGTCTCTGACTTTCTGTATTGTCTCCAGGTTACGTTGGTTCAGTCGATGAAGGTAGGGGAGACTAAGAATGTCTTGATGACCCGTGACGTTCAACAAGGGGGAAGCTGCGATGCCTGGGAACCGGTTCGGAACGTTGTTGCGATTGATGTATTTTGTTCCGTTTACCGTGATCCAATTGTTGAACGTGATTAATTGAGTACCACGCACCCAGGTCTCAGCGCCGTTGTCAATGCAGACCAACGCCGCTACGTCGTTGATGATTATGATTCCGTCGTCACCCATGTGACCGCATTCAGATTGCTTGGTTGGAGTAATGAGCTACGCCGCCGGTATGGAGCTCTTTGGCGCAGGAGCGGGCTGTTGATAATTGACAGAATGTTGTTCTCGCGGCGGCTGTGCAATTTTTTAGCGCATAAATTTGGTCTTGGCACTCGGCAACGATGTTGTTATCCATTCGCAGTATGTGACTCTTGTGCGAGACCGGGAAGAGCGTAATTTTCCTACAGGTGTACTAAATTTTTGGAAATGACATTATAAAATAAATAATGTTTGTGGATTGTAGCACTTTTACGGACGCAACGGACATTAGGTCGGCAATGGGGGTATCTGTGGGCTCCTCATGCCAAACGGATTTTAAGTCTGCGTGGTCTAGGATGTTTGGACTAACAATGTTGGCTTTAGCGAGAGTAATTGCGAGCATTATGTTTTGCAATTTCATCAGTAACATTCTGTTCCTGGCCAAAAGGGATTCGTATAAATGGCCATAATCGATTTGCCTATCCTTTGTGACCTTCAAAATTTGGTTTACCGTGTAGGTAAGTTGATTGATCTGATCCTGTACTCTAGTATTTATTTCTACCTGTCTATTGTTTGAATTTTAATGATAAAAAGGAAAACTGGAAAAACTCTACCTCAAGTTGTCCTTGTGGACCACCCTCCCCTTAATGAGAACTGTGGTTCCCATGTCAACTTCCACGGCTCGCTCTTCACACAAAGGTGTTAGTTTGTTTCCAAGCCTGCGATTAGACATGACCAACACCTTTTCCCCAACTCCAAAGACCCTATTCCGTCGAGAGTCATTTTCCCTAGCTCTTAGCGTGTCTTGTGCCTTCTTGACCTTGTTCTGAATTTTTAATTGTGATTCGTCTGGGAGGGAACGGACAACATCGACTGGTCGTTCATCAGTGACAGAGTGGATTGTCTTATTGTATTCCACCGTGGACAACAGAATTATTTCCACGGTATCGCTCATGTTTTTATCGATCTTCAGACATCTGGCGAGTTCTAACAGGGTACTATGAAATCGCTCGACCTGTCCGTTAGAAACGCTATACAGGGGCGGCGCGTTTGCAATGCAATAATTGTTCATCAGCAGTGAGATGATAGTTTGGGAGCTTAAAGTTGGCTTATTGTCGCAATAGATTGTCTTAACCCTCGGGAAGAAATTCATGAGCTGTAACAGCGGCACCTTTAGATCCTCTATTGTCCTAGATGGGATTGGCTGAATTACAGCGAATTTCGAGAACTTATCAATGCAAGTCAGAAAAATGTTTTGTCCGTTGAAAAAATGTCCACATGCAACATTTCCCCTGAACGTGAAGGGATTGGCGTCTCGCCAATTTCCTGTTTTTTGGGGTGTCTATCGTATTTAGCCCTAGCGCAGGTCTTGCAGTTCTGTACAATTTCATTGGCTATCCTTGCCATTTTTGGGAAGTAATACTCTGAGAGGACCTGCTTAACGTTTTCTTGCGCTGCCCTGTGTGCTCTGTTGTGTTCCGTGATGAGAATTTCTCTTCTTTCGCTAACACTAAAAATGTCTACGACCCAATTCCTGCAGTGCCAGAACTTTGTAGTCGGAAATTTCCGAACCAAATCATCCTGCACTAGCGCCAAAGTGTGTAAATCGCAGTGCAGCGCATTTACCACATTAGGCTTGATTACTTCCCATGATTCTTCGAGAAGTGAATCTCTGCAGACGAAACTTACGGAGTGTCGCCTTTTGTTTCCAAACAGGATAAAGCTACGCTTTAGTGGAAAACGTGCCTCTTCAAGAATTATCTGGTTCTGGAAGCAGTTCAAGGGCTTGTCAGTTGATTCAATGGTGTATGTCAAGGAGAGCTTGACATCTTGCTTCTTGCATCTTGCTGGCTCAATGCATTGAGCTGCTGTCTGGACAGAGCATCAGCAACTAGATTTTCTTTTCCTGGTTTGTAGAAAATGTGCGTATTGGACTCCTCAATGCGTGCCTTCCATCGATTGATTTTAGTGTTTGGGTTGGATTCAGATACGGCGAATGCCAGTGGCTGGTGGTCTGTGAATATGTTGATGTCTTTTACACCGTATAAATAATGGCGCAACTTGCCAAGAGCCCAAACGATGGCTAGAAGCTCTCTCTCATTTGTTGCATAGTTAACCTCTGGGCTTCTCAATGTCCTAGAGATCATTGTGATTAAGCGATTTTCCTGTGAAAGTACTGCTCCAATACCGTGTCCTGAAGCGTCAGTCGTTAGATCGAACGGCTTTTTAAAGTCAGGGTATCAGCTTCTGAAAAGCGCTGCGTTGTTGATCAGAAATTTCGACCGGAATTTTCCGTGATCTATGTTTACTGACTGAACCATTTTCCCCCTTTAGGATGTCGGAAATGGGTTTCGCTATCGATGCAAAATCTTTAATGAAGCATCTATAATAGCTAGCATGTCCCAAGAATTATCTGGCTTCGAAAACTGTCTTGTGCTCTGGGAACTCCTGAATGGCCTTAACTTTCTCTGGGTCTGTTGTGGCACCATCACTAGTGACAACAAATCCAAGGAAATTTACACTTTTCTTAAAAAAGCGCGATTTCTCCTCAGATACCCTCATATTTGCCTCCTGCAAGCTTTTTAACACCCAGTCGACATGTCTGACATGGGATTCTTCATCTTTTGAGAAGACGATGACGTCATCGACATAGACATAACATGACTTGCCAATCTGCTCTCGCAGTATGTCATAAATTGTCCTCTGGAAAATGCTAGCGGCGTTTCTCAAGCCGAAAGGAAGCCGACAAAACTCGTACTTCCCTCCATTTACCGAAAAAAAGGTTTTTTCGCGATCACGCTCTGCAAGCGTGATTTGGTGGTAGCCAGACTTAAAATCCAGGGTCGAAAAGTACTTGGCTTTACCTAAATTTCCCAGAAACATAGAGATATTGGGCATGGGGTACCTGTCTGGTATGGTTCTTTCATTGAGTTTCCGAAAATCCATCACGAGGCGCATTTTTCTGTAACCCATTTCATCCGTGCCCTTTTTGTCAACCACCCAAACTGGGTTGTTATAGGGTGAAACGGATTTATGGATTATACCATTTTTTAAGAGATCCTGAATTTCTTTGTTGACAAATTCGGCTGCACCCATAGGATATGGGTATAGCTTAGCATAGATAGGCTGATCATCAACAGTCCTAATTGGGGCCACAACGGAATTGTTATATGGCAGTGCTTCGTTAGCGTCTGCGAAAGCTTTCTTCCTATTCATCAACATTTTCAGGTGCGTCTGCGCAATCTACGTTAGTGAAATTGACATCCACACATTTATGGTTCAAATTGGTTCTGAAGTATTGCCTAACTTGAGTTGGCTGGAGCTTAGGCAAAGCTCTGCTCCGACTTGTGTTAACAGGTCGAGGCCTATAATCCCATCAAAGGTGGAAAGTTCTGAGAGTAGAAAAAAGGTAGCCTTTTTTCCAAACATTGATACATAGCATTTCTCTGAGATTTTGGTCGTGCCATGGATGGAGTGAGTGGTAAACGGATTATCGACTGGGCGGACTCCTTTTAGCCCATGGTGCGGACGAATGTAATTCTTCGCCGCACCTGTGTCGATAAGGAACTTCATCTGGGTCCCCGCTATTTCCCGCCTGATGAAGGGCAGCAGGGACCTACCCCTAAAAAATTGAGAGCGTCAGAATCCCCATCCGAGTCGTCAGCTATTTGTGCCTCAGCACTTCTTGCTGCCGCTGCGTATTCCTCAGACCCACATTCTTGGCTCTGAGTAGTGTGATTTACCCTTTGGCGCGTCTGACCCGTTGTTCGGTCAGAGGTGCTAGTTCTTTTGTAAGCTTGTGGGTTACTTGAGTTAACATTCTTTGGCGCCTGTGATGGCATCAGGACTTTAGACATTGAAGGGTCAACATCCATTGGTTGCTGATCATCGCAGCCGTTACGTTGTCTACCATTACGCTGGTCGGTCTGTTTGGGCTGTTGGGGCTTTTGTTGCCGCGTGTAGTGTGGGCTTTTTGCAAAGCCAGGCTGTGCCTCTGTTGCATCTGAGCCTTTTTGCCGTTGCTGAGCCTGAGGTCTTTGGTCGGGTGTCCGAGCCTTCTCCTCAACACTTTTGGCATAGTCCGCCGCAAAAGTGTATCTTTCGTGATTGGCCTCTATTTCCTGTGCGAGCGCTAACGCTGAAGGAAGATCAGGCGGGTGTGCCGCAAAGAGAACATCGGTGAGACTGCGCCTAAGACCAGAGATGAATACGCGCAAAGCGTCACCCCTAAACTTCTCGCACATACCTCTCGCTAGTTCAGGGTCGTACGTCATATTGACTTTGTTTATGAGCAACGTGAGCTTTTTCTCAACTTCGTCATAATATTGAGGCACGGTAAGTTGCCCTTGCCTGAGAGTGCCCATTTCTTGTTCAATGACATGGAGTGGTCTCTTGTCACTGTAGGTGAAATCTAAACGGTCAATGATGGCATCAAAATTCAAATTTGTTGCAAGCGAAGCCAAAACTGTGTCGGCTGAATCCCTTATCTTGCTTCTGATTATAATGACAGCTTGATAATGGCGACAGCTGCTGTTATACCGCCTAAATATTTTGTATGCTGCCGTTGCCGCTTGTCGCCGTGAAACATAAGCTGCTTGGGACCCTGTAAACTTGGGCAGGCATTTAATCGCATCTAAAGGTTCATCACAACGAATGTCGTCGACGATTTGTATTTCCTCAAAAGTTTTGATTGGGGGTGCTGTGACTTTCATTTCTGCTACCCTTTGTGTCAATTCAGCTATTTGTCTGTTTAGAGCGGCATCCCTTGCATTAAATGCCTGCGCTTGCGTTGCTAGCGCAGCTGCAACCGCTGAGTCGACCAACATTCTAATTTGTTGGGGATCCATGTTTGTCTTGGTTGAGGGAGTCGGTTTTGGCAAACAGTCTTCTAAGTCTCCTATGACTGGTTTTACTCTATCGTCACTATCTGAGCTTTCTGAATCGCAGTCTTTTGAAGTGGAGTCTCTATATTTTAGGAATGCCCTATTCATGAGTTGCTATGATAAGTGACAAAAGTCAACTAGTTACAGAATCAGATCATCAAATAGTAGAGAGAAAATATAAATAATTTTTTTTATAAATTTATTATTTACTGAAACGATGGTCGAAAGCGCCAACCGTTTCTTATATTTCACAGAAACTTGACCGGATTTGCAAAACAAGATGATACACAAAACAGTATAATGTGTTCAAAATATGGAGCTCATTTATTTTTAAATTTTCTTTTTTCCACAAGACATAAAATTTTCGTTGCTGAGCAACCCACTTACATGATCTTAAGGACGGGGTAGTTCTAGCCTTATGTAAGTAAATTCCGCCGGCGATGCCGTTTCCCTCGCTGCAGTCGGTAAAAGAGTTCTCAACGCTGCCCAGATTAGCTTGTTTGCTGTACTGGTGACACTCCGCTGCCCGAAGAGCTCCAGCGGCTTCGGTGTACAAAAGAAATAATTCGTGTGCTTCAACACACACGCACTGACCAAGTTGACGTAGGTCAGCAACCACTGCACTAGGCGTAAAATATGTATAAATTGTGTATAAATTGTTTATTGCCACATGAGACAAAGTTATTTGTTTCAAAAACACAGCACAAATTTGTTTGACTGTGCCTCAACGTTTGATGGGCGACTTTGTTTTGATTTAATTTTTTTTTTTAAACACAAGATCAAATAGATCGTTTTTGCACTTCCGGCTACGCGACTTGGTTACGAGCTCGCGAGTCTGGTTAGGTTGGGCGACAATTAATATGATTATGTGTTATGTTTGAAACTGATTTATTTATTGATTATGATGTAATTAAACACGTCTTCGTTTGAAGCGTGAGTGAGCTCAAAACTCGCTGGACGACTGGTCGCAGCGTAAATCAAATTAGAACTAAAAGCTAAGACATTATTATTCACTTAAAGTTAACAAAAATATAAAAAGTGAAATCATAGCGGCCACAGAAATGCTTAGCTTGCATCTCGTGCATTGCCTGCTATGCAACGACATCCGGCCCAGAGCTGAGTTAGCGTCTGTGCTGGAGTCGAAGACCCGGCCGCAACGTTACGTTAAAGCAACGACATCCGACCCAGAGCTGAGTCAGCATCTGTGTTGGAGTCGGGGACCCGGCCGTACTGTTATGTTAACTTATATACTTTAGGCGGTCGGAGATGCTTCCTTATGCCTGTTACATACATTTGCACAAAACCAATATATAATATATATTATATTTTTGTAAATTTATATTGTATATTTAACCATTTCAATGGATTTATGGTATAATAAGAACCAATTAAGAAAAAAATAGTGGTTTGCTTCACTAATTTTGCAACCGTTCCGGGTGTTGTGATAATTTTAACAAGTATTACAGAGTAAGTTCGCAGCCTTAATTCATGTTTAGACAAAAACAGGAATGCGTATAAGGAACTTCAGGAACCCGAGTATCAATTTTACCGATAAATATCATGTTGGAATGCATGGATGTAAGCTATATTAATATATTTGATTTAACAGGATAAATTTAAATTCATAACAGGTATAATCCGTTGAACGTTCTTTTATTCTCGATTGCAGCTGGATGTAGCCGAAATCACAGTTATCTACCCTGCAGTATCAGGTCGGTGACAGGGATTTCGCCGGCAGAAAATGCTGAGAACCCACCACTCGCCAAATCCTCCAATGTGTTTTACTGGGACGTTTCCCGTTGACATGCCAGAGGACGGTGTCAATTGGCACGACGTTGCATTGCTCGTGTTTCGCTCGGCTATTGGTAAGGCGGTGCACCCCAAAGAGCCGGGCGAGTAATGAACAATTATGACAATGTTGACTTATAAATATTTGCGGTAGAAGAACATAAAATATGAAAGAAATGTCCAAATGTTAAACGCTACACAGCACCACAGTCGAAGGTGCGTAACGAAAAAAAAATTTCAGCTGCCAAAGCATGTACTGGATGTACTGTATAAATCTCGCAAGGTTATGATCTAATAAAATATACAGCATTAAAGTTAGAAATTACTCCGTTTTCTTATATTAACATTTATAAATATTTTGTCTCAACAAATAATAACAGCCTGAGGATTGTGAGGATTGTTTTGTACATGAATAATAAGAATAGCATTGAGAGCTCGAAAAATGCATATGAATGTACTTTTCCACTGTTACAAAACAACGATACTGAACTATTTTGTTTTTGTGAATAAGAGTTGCATTCAAAATATCGATATTACAGTTTATAGTGAATAGGTTTTAGCGGTAAAATTTGCTTGTGGTGAAATATTTAAGAAAATATATTTTTTCAAAAACTTTGAAAATGGATGTCGAGTTGCCGTACATGGTCGAGTATGCAAAAAGTGGTCGAGCCTCTTGTAAAGGATGCAAAACACCAATACCAAAGGATTCTATAAGGCTTGCTGTGATGGTCCAAGTATGTTCGTTCGTATTAACATTTTGAAGCTAATAAAATTAATTCGAAAAAATATACATATCGCTTGTTAAGGACAGTAAATTGATCTACTACAACTCTGCGTCGGCTTTCCCCTAGTTACTCGACTTGCGAGCAGTTGTAGAAATACTTTATCAACCAATTAACATCTCGGTACATGGTGAAATATAAATGACTCGCATGCCGACAGTAGTACTGTGTACATGTACATGAACTTGTATATATGGACATACATTAGGGGTTAAGTGATGGTCGTTTCATATTAGGCTGCATATTTTATAATCCCTTCCAAAAGAAAAAGAGTTTTGGTCTTAAACGACACCCGTCTGTCTAAATGAATGAACCTTTTTTAATCGAGAGCTCACAAGTTTCCTAAAGATATATGATTATTAATAACGCACTCTGATTATTAAATTTAGCCACACATTTCTAGTGTTAAAGCAGGAATAATTAGATAACCTTTTATCTTATTATGAAAAAACATTTTTTACATGTTATAACATTGAAAACTAAAAAAAGGGTTTTTACATGTTCTAACATTGAGATCAAGGAAACTACCTTCATTATGCTGCTGCTGCTGCTACTTAATTAAACATCTACATTCGCTCACAGCTTATTTAACCAGCACCTAACAAAAGCTTTAAGGAGATATAAAAACTAAACTAGAAAATATATTAAAATGATTTAAATGCATGTTTTTAGTCTAATGATTTAACTTATTAAATATGACTGCATTTATTTTTAGAATTTTTTTAAAAATATTTTATAAGAATAAAATCCACAAAAGCAAGCAAAAACATTGTCAGCTTATTTCAACCAGTTAACAATATTAAATTGAAAACTAAGCTTATAGGTTAACAAAAATATTTTAATGTTTAGTGGTGAGGCTTATCCATTGTAGTCACAATAAATTCCAGCGTTCTAACGCCGGCTGACGACATACAGGCCCACACCATAACGCTGCCACCGCCTGGTTTCACTGTTGCCTTACAATTTTTTGTTTGCGGCTCTGTGTTTGGCTTACGCCACGCATATGAAGGTCCATCCTTAAGAAACAACCGTAACATTGCAAAATAACGGATGGTGCTCAGCTGCGAAAAACTGGGTTGAAATAAGCTGAGACATTGTTTTTGGCTGCTTTTTATACTCGTTCACGAAACTAATATATTGGGTTTGTGTAATGTCTGTCATGCTGTCGTCCGTATGAACGCAATTTTTGGAAATTTGGAAGATATACCCGCGTCAGATAAAGTGTTAAGGGTTTCGCGGCGCGCCCACTGGGGACGTGACAAATCGATTAAATCTATATATCTCTCTCACTTCTAAAGCCAGATGCATAAAATGTATACCGAAAGATTGATGATGACCTCCTCTAAAGATCGCATCTAAACTTTAACTACGTCCACTACCACGCTCACAATGTCCAAAACTCGATATGTGCTCAACATCAATGGTGCCAGTGCAACATTGCTGGCGCCATCTATTGCATATTTTCGGTAACTATACCCTGAACCCATTGAAAATGGGTAAAAAGGGTATAATGGTTTTGTGCAAAGAAGGAGGCATCTCCGACCCCATAAAGTATATATATTCTTGATCAGGATCAACAGCCGAGCCGATCAAGCCATGTCCGTCTGTATGAACGCGTCGATCTCGGAAACTATAAAAGCTTGAGATTTCAACTTGTCGTCCATGGCACGCGCAGATCAAGTTTAAAATCGATAAAAACCTACAACAGTCTAAGTTTTTAAGCTTATTTCGTAGATTATGAGACCAGGGGCACAAAATTTGGTTCTATTGCATTAAGATTCATCAAAATCGGTTAAGAAACACAGAAGTTATTAACGAAAACTTGTGGTAAAATTTGACCAATTTGACAATCCAATTGGCAGCAAGTGCTGCAATAAGAGCTAGGGATTAAAGTTTAGTTTTTTAAGTTCGTGTATACGATAGGCAGATTAAGGCTATTTAAAATTATCGTTAACCCGCCCGTTTTCTTATCGATATTTATCGGTTTTTTGAGCATATTTTAGAAACTATAAGAGGCATTTCCACCAAATTTAGTTTGATATGTGCTCGTTAAGGATACGCAGATTACGAATATTTCGAATTTTAGATACTTCCTCCATTCGCCCCCCATATAAAAAAAAAACGCAAATCAAACTTGCGCTTTGGTTTGTACATAGATTTGGATGCTCTTATTAAGCACTAAACATTTCATAACGATCATACACTTAGTTAAGAAATTATTCAAGAATTCATTTTCCATAGTGGGGCCAAGCGCAGCCGATATGTAAAGTGCTCAGCTTGCTGCTGTATGTGTGAGTTTGAGAATGTGTGTATGAATGCAAAGAGCTTTAAATGTATGCAACAGCTCGCCTTTGGGTTCAGGGTATCTCCTAGTCGGGGACACTAAAGCCATCTTGTTTTTAAATTATTTTACCTAAGAATGGCTCAAGATTCGAATATTGATTAATTGAAGATAAGAAAATTTAACGCAATGTATTATCTTACTCACGAGTAAGATAGATGCTGATAATAGTTTTAATAAAAACCTTAAAAAACAGTTACATTACAGTTATGGTTGGTTTTGATCACTTGGATCTGGTCTACTACTAACCAAATAACATATAGACTACTACTAACCATCTATATGTTGATGGGACATCTTACTCACGAGTGTAACCTTGAATCTGCTGATAATAGTTTTAGTAAAAGCCTTTAAAAAACCAGTTACATTACAGTTATGGTTAGTTTTGATCATTTGGCTCAGGTCTAGTACTAACCAAATAACATATCGACTATGACTAACCATCTATATGTTGATGGGATATTTAGAAAAAACAATGTGTCACTTCTGAGCTCTTCAAATTGTGGTGTCACAGTGCACGTGCAAAAGCGGCTAGCAATATATACGACAACTTTTGAAGTTTTGCTGTGATAGCTCATCTGGTAGCTGTAAGTGATTGGAAAAAAAATTTAAATTTTTTGAGCTTAAGGGGTTTGGGCCTTGTCGAGGAATTTTTGATCTGTGCTCGAATAACAAATTCTCAGCATAAATAATTCCTCTTACTCCAAATAATGGCTGGACAATCACATAAAATGTGCTTTGTTGTCTCGTCATCCTCTCTGCAGACCCAACAAAGTGTGACCCGGTTTCGATGTGAGAGTTGCTGAAGACAATTCCAGCAATCCGCAACTAGTCTCCAGATAATCGTCCATGAGGAAAGAGCTTGAATGGCTGCTTGGCTTTCTGAAAAGATATTTATGGTGGCTCCTCTTATCCCTTGTCAAGAACATGTCTGGAGCAGGACTCAATGGCGTGGATCTCAGATTGAAAAACACTGGGCCAGGTACCCATTGCAATCGAGATTTTGGTTTTGGGTCTTGTGATCCCCGCACCAACCCCTTGATTAGTTTTTGATCCGTTTGTGAACCACTACAGGCTCATGCGATCATTACATGGGCTGCCATCATCCCATTCCCTACAGTCTGGAATAAGAGTCCTAAATTTCGCCCCGAAGAAGAGTTCCGTGGACTTAATATTCGTTCTGTCGCAGATCCCTAAGCCAGGATCCCTAGCATGACCTATGTCGACGACATGGCATGAGTACCTTTAGTCAACGTTTTGTCTAAGTGCGAGTTCCAGTTAAGTCTCTTATCCAGATTAACACCGTGATATTTGTTGTACCGTTGCGTGAAGAGAACGATAATCGCCTTCTGTGTGTTGATATTGAGACCCACATCTGTGCACCATCTTAGGGGGGCCGTGTTGAGTGCCGTTTGCATCAATTCGGGGATGGTTAAGCCGAACTTTCCGGAGACTTTTATTGCCAGGCCATCTGCACACCCTATGGTAGCCTAGGATGCCTAGGTCCGATAGTTTCACCAGTAGTTCATCTATCACTAGGGACCAAAGAAGGGGAGACAGGACCCCGCCCTGTGGACACCCTTTCACCTCTCGGATGCGGACAGTGGTGGCGTCCAGTGAAGATCTTATGTCTGTATACATAAGCGCTCTCTATCCAGGTAATAAAGAAGGAGCCAACCCCCCTATATGCTAACGCCCTGGTTATTGACTGATAGCCAGTGAGCACAAAGCAATTTCCTTCACCTCGAATGCCTATTCAATCTTACTGACTATGTGACTGACGTAGAGCGGCCTCTGTCGAATTGTGAATGGTGCAGGGGATTGGTATATTGCAATCTGCACGCAAGTCAAACAGGCGTTCTGCGGTCTTAAGCAAAAATGATATAAGGCAAATTGTTCCTGCCAAAACAGTGACTTTTCCGCCGCACTTAATCAGCGACTGTAACGGAGCGTCATCCACCATGATGGCAAAGTGCAGCATGGCGCCACTCGTGGTCCGCTGCACTACCCTCCATTGGCTGTTGTTGAAGTCGTTCTGGCACTTATGTGCGCCAGAACCGTCTCATTGGGTAGCTCCAGGCTGTTGGCGAAGTAACCTCTGATGAGGTGCGCCCGGAACTGGCTTTCCTTCAACAGCTCAACTTCGAGCGAACTACAGGCCTTGATATGGCTGAATTTCGCCCTCACCCACTCGGCTGCGTTGTTGTCGTAGCAGACGAGCATCGAGCTCGGTAAGTGTGACGTCAGTGTCCGATTCATAGATCAATGCCTCTATCGGACCCTGTCGAGACAAACTTTTTCTCGATGAGAAAGTAGCAGACTCCAACTCTTTATCCAAGGAAGATGGTGGTCTTTCCGGATCCTCCCCTTGGTGACCAACACCACCGCTCGGGAGGGTAGAGGCCGACAGCCCTACAGCTGAGGTGCCAGAAATAGGCTAAACCGTGCAGGTTGAAGGTTGGGTGATGCTATTTGAACCGCATCAGACTCATTATTTTTATACCCTGAACCCATTGAAAATGGGTAAAAAGGGTATAATGGTTTTGTGCAAATGTGTATGATCAGGATCAACAGCCGAGTCGATCTAGCCATGTCCGTCTGTTTGTCCGTTCGTCCGTCCGTCTGTATGAACGTGTCGATCTCGCAAACTATGAGAGCTAGCGACATTTCGGCTATAGACTCATTCATGGCGCGCGCAGTTCAACTTAATTTCAAATAATCGATAACCCACACCGTTTTCCTAAAATCGGTAACAACCTCTAATTTTTTAAGCTTATTTCGTAGATTATGAACCTAGAGACACAAAATTTGGTTCGAATGAATCTTTAAATATACTATAGCACTAGAAGAATCTATTGCAATAAGACTAATCAAAATCAAATAAAAAAAACAGAAGTTATTAAAAAAAACTTGTGGTAAAAGCAAGTGCTGCAATAAAAGCTAGGGATTAAAGTTTAGTTTTATAAGTTCGTATATACCATAGGCAGATTAAGGCTATTTAGTTTTCTTTTTTTGATCCGGTTTTTTTAGCATATCTCAGAAACTATAAGAACTAGAGCTACCAAATTTGGTTTAATATGTGCTCGTTAAGGTTACCCAGATTACAAATCGAATTTTGGAACCTACCCCCATTCGCCCCCCACATCAACAAAAATCAAGTACTACAGACTTACGCTTTGGTTTGTACATAGATTTGGGTGCTCTTATTAAGTTCTAACAATTTCATAACGATCATACTCTTAGTTTAAAAGTTATTGAAGAATTCATTTTCCATAGTGGGGCCAAACGTAGGATGTGTAAAGTGCTCAGCTGGCTGTGTGTGTGAGTGTGACTTTGTGAATGTGTGTATGAATACAAAGAAATTTAAATGTATGTATCGACAGCTCGCCGCTGGGTTCAGGGTGTCTCCTATTCGGGGACACCCGACTAGAGCCATCTTACTTGTTATTAATATTTTGGTTCATTTTGAATCCCACGAGTGAACGGGAAGGGGACTTCGCCCGCGGCATAGCCCGTCTACCACGGGAGGTCGAAAAATAAAACTGGAGGGCGACAGGTATCCGCATACTAAAGGCAGAGCACACCCTCGGTCATTAATCTTTCGGAATATGCTGTTCCACCTTGGATTGGGGTAATTTTCTGAAGAGTTGTCTTCTCTTTGCCCGACTACCATTAGTCAGCACCCTTGACAGAGACATGACCATGCCAAAGATCTGCTTCCAGCCACCCTCACGAGGAGAGTATTGTCGTACTTCTAACAGAGTGTGCAGATACGGCGCGTATTACTCAAGTACTAATTACACGTTAGTCCCCTTACACACCAGTTAGCTGACGACTATCTCGTTCAATAGTTATTAGAAAAAATCTGCTAGTTTGGCGGGAAAACACTTAAATCCGCTCAAATTTACAGTTTCCAAACCGCAGAAGATACATTAACATTCTATAATTTGTTTCAAATGTATTTTTTGGGCGTTTTTTGTTTTTAACTACGCAGGTAAAAAGTTATAGTTGAAAAAATATTTGATAAATATGTAATATGTTGTATGCAATGAGTTTCCGCAACTTTTGGAATAATATCCACATATTGGGGATGATTCGTTTTTGCACGAAATACCTGGTTTAGTGTACATACTCTTAAATTAGACATTCATATTAATGATGTTAATCCGAACTGAACATCGATTTTTTATTTTGGATAAGAAAATTGTGTTGATAATCATCGATGTGCCGATATATCGAAAAAAAAGATTATCGAGTTAAAATTGGAAAAAATTGCTGCTGTTAACATCGATATTTAGATTGTTTTTAAAATCCCTAATTCATACGTTTGCGTTGCTAAAATAACCAGTGCTGCCAGTCAGGTTTTTTATACCCTGAATCCATTAAAAATGGGTAAAAAGGGTATAATGGTTTTGTGCAAATGTATGTAACAGGGAGAAGGAGGCATCTCCGACCCCAAAAGGTATATATGTTATTGATCAGCATCACTAGCCGAGTCGATTAATCCCTATCCGTCTGTATGCCCGTCCGTTTGTCTGTATGAACTCATCGGTTTAAGAGACTACAAGGTCTAGAGTCCTGAACTTGTACTTTTTAGATTCGTATATACCATATGCAGATCAAGTTTATTTCAAATGATCAAAAGTGCGCCGTTATCTTAAAGTCACTGCTTATCGGTTTTTTGACCGGGTTTCTGTGCATATCTCAGCAACAATAAGAGGTAGAGCAATCAAGTTTGGATTAATGTGTTCTCGTAAAAGATACGCAGATTATGCAAATTAGGGATTTTGGATACCTCGCCACATTCGCCCCCCATATTACAAAATATAAAAAAATCGCAAATCAAGTACTACAGGCTTGTGCTTCGCTTTGTACACAGATTTCAATACTCTTTCATAACGATCCTATTCTTAGTTTAGAAGTTATTTAAGAATGAACTTTCCATAATGGGGGCCAAGCGCAGCTGCTGATACGATTGTTTGTTTAACTTTTGTCGGGAACAATATTGATGCTGCTGTAGTTTGGTGGTAGAGGTGTTGCCTGGCGCGCTATCAGACGCGCGCTCAAATCTCGCTTTGTCAACGGAGTTCTTGTACTGTTTATTTAAATTTTTTTTTTTTTTTTTTTTTAATGTCACATTTATCGTACCAAGTGCTACTTAGTGCTGGGACATCGACGATTTGAAATATTCTGGATGAACAAAATGGGGAAAATTTTGTATTGTATATGCACACTCTCAAAAAGCTTTCGCAGATCACTTGAAAGATATAGCTTTCTATATTGTGAAAATTTTCAGAGAAATTTCACAACCATGGCATACTAAAATTTGCTGCAAATTATTAAAGAGAGCGCGCAGCGCGGGCATTAATTTTTATTTTTGTTTTATTTTACTAAGTGCGGCTGTGGTGTCGTGTGTAGAAATGCAGAGGGGTTTAATTAAATGCAGATAACGACAGCTCGTTTGTATTAAGTTTTTGACAATGAGCGAACTAATTAGTTTAAATGAATTGAGCTGTTTCTTTGTGCATAACTGTTCTTACGGATTTCGTCAATTGATTTTGATTCATTTTGAGAAAATTCAAATTAGTCAAAGGAATGGATTTTGATTTAGTCAAACGTCTGTTCTGTTTGAAATTTGCAGCTAACTTTGATTTGAGGATGTGCCGCAAAACGTAAACAAACATTCAAATGGTTTAATTTACTAATCAAATTTAAATTTTATATCAACAATGCCAAAATAAAGTTAACTATTTTATTTGCTGGATATTTTGCAATATTTATTATATATATTAAATCAGCCTCGAGTCTGATTTCATTTGAAAATCTAAGTTCCCAGATAACTTTCTGATAGCGATCTGGCAACTCTGTCGCGTGGTTTGATTTTGATTGGACAGATGATTGTGTATGTTGAAATCAAATAAAATTTTGTATCAAAATCAGTTGACAGAGTTATTAATTTAAACTCCGCAGTTGTTTTTTGCATCCGTGTGCACACAAACATACATATATGCACATTCGTATGCGTGAGCTTTTTTCAAATTCTACTGTGATTCTTTGTGCATGTGTGTATTTTCTTAGCTTAGATTTTGACAGAGACGCTTAAGTTGCTACTGTAGCTCG
Source organism: Drosophila colorata (assembly GCA_035041545.1). NCBI lineage: Eukaryota > Metazoa > Arthropoda > Insecta > Diptera > Drosophilidae > Drosophila > Drosophila colorata. The sequence continues at coordinate 753,958 of JAWNLD010000680.1, read as the reverse complement.
TTAGTAGATGCATGGCGGTCTAGCAGACGCTGGCTTGGATCGTCGCTGTGTTAATGCCGTTTTTTTTTAAGTTTTTTTTTTACTAAAGACAGGTTAAACTCAATTCGGGGCCACCGGCGATTTGGAATACATACTCGGGAGAAACAAATTTTTATAACTACAGCATACTAAAATATGTATGCTAATATAAGAGCGAGCGCGAGCATTAATTTTTGTGTGAGTATATATTACAAATTGGCCGAACTTTTCTAAGTGGTTGTAGTGTTGTAGTGGAAGCAACGGCACACCTTCTATAAGACGTGAGTTCGACTCCAAACCAGTGCAACTTCTTCTAGAAGTATATATTTTGTAAGAGAGAGAACGAAGAGAAACACGCGCGCGCTGAGTAAAGTTAAAGTGTGCTGCTTGCCACTTTCGTTTGTGTGAATGAAGGCAGACGGGCCTAATTACATGTATGTAACGACAGCTCGCCGCTGGCTTTAGGTTGTCTTCAATCGGGCACTCCCGACAAGAACCAGCCGTTCTGGTGGTGTCAATTGACCCTGGGCGCGTGAGAGCGGTAGCCAATTATCTCTACTATCGGTCCATAGTGATGCAGTGCCGTGCCAGTCCTAAAACGGACACGAGCAAGCCCAGCCTTCGTATTTTTTTTGTTTTTGCATTTACTTTGTTCGGTTTGTATGATCGGCTTATTAATCGATGCGTGGTAAAAAAATATATTGCCTTACCCTTTACGCTTCTGTGTCGATCTATTTCCCCCGCTTCCGTCATTGCGCGGACATGTATGTATATGTTGTTTGTTTTTGTGCAAGGAAAGAAGCATAAAACAAAAAGGAGAGAAGACGTGTTGCCGCGTCTCAGTTAGTTGATTTTCTGAAGTACAAGTGAAAAGAAGTGTTAAGGGAACTACTCAGTATAAAACCGATAAACAACAAATATAAGTACAACTAAATAATATAATAATAATCCATTATGTAGATTATATATATGTATGAACAAACATGTACGGATATGTATTCATTTTAATTTGTAATATTTATATATTTATATTACATATATATTTAAACATATTTCTTTTCATGTCTTTTTTTTGGCAGGCAGTACATATTTATGTGGAAATTCACAATATCACAATATTTACTTATAATAAAATTGCAGACTCCCTGTCGAAGTCATATGTATCGAAACTCATAGGAAAATACGATATTAAATAATATAAAATAATAATTAGTTTTTTCATTAGCGGGTATATAGTAAGTAAAACATTTCTTTCAGTACAGTAGCCGGCAATCCCACAGCCAATAAGGTGCGGATGTATATTACCCCGTGCTAATCTTCTATTCCCTTGTGATGTAACGCCGTTCCGATCGGCCACTAGATTTTCCTGGTGATGCAACGTCGTGCCAATTCGGCACTTGCTCGCAATAGCCGAACAAAATATTGGCAAGGGTTTGACGAGGGACCGGTTCGTAGCACCGCCGACCGGAGATTTCTCCAGACACCGTGCTGATACATATACAAAAATGCTTATACATATACAAAAGTGAGTGAGTGTGCGTGTATGCTCGTCTCGAGAACTTTTCTTGAAAATATACTAATGCTTAGGTACCCTCACTAGCAATCAATGATCAAAATTCTAAGAGATCTTGTCGAAGTGGCAAACCCTTTAAATATTTCACATTAGTCCTCATTCGAAAGGGAAGACATGCGTCCGAAAATTGAAAAATCTATATTTGAGTGCATTGCTGCTTGTGCGTACACACATTCATACATACATTTCGTTGCCATAGCAATGCTCGGCTTGCACATGCATACATACAGATGCTCGGGGCTCTACGAGAATTCTAAGCAACACCATGCAGAGTGAGCGAGACTAGATATCAATGCTAAGCAGTGAGACTGCGCACAACCTAGCACTATTTCGCTCAGGAGGTTCTGAACTCAGCTCGCGATTTTAGCGATCTCACTCGCTTTGGTCGTCAAAATTGAGTGAAAGTACTAGGTGGGGTTCCACGAGCACTGAAATTTTTGCAACCACTTTTTGTCGATTTGACGACTCTAAGAATTGTATGATTAGTGGTCACAGTTATTGTTATATGGGATCGACTCTTGATCATGGTAACGGGGTACATTAATAAATATTAAACCCCTAGTGTGGTCCAGGAACTTAAAATATTATGACTGTAGCTTAACATGGATTCTATACACATCGATATTTTGTCGTCACAGTCTCTTAAATCGCGCTCTTTTGATTCAGTTCTTTGCGCGACATTTAAATCGCTCAATCGTGGTTCGAGCGAGATCGCGGCATTTTATGCAACTTGCTCGCTCACACTACAGAGCATTGCCTGGGCTTGCTATCAGTGCACTCTGAGAATGTGTGTACATGTACACGTATAAGTCCCTACCTAAACGCTGGTACTCTTGCAAAAAAAGTTTTTCGGGATAAAAATGCATGCATACTTATTCATATTTGTATATGTAAATGCATTTTTGTGGTTGTGTGCCCATGGTTTTGATGTTTTGTTGGCCGCTTATGCGACATAATACTCGGAAGATCCTGGGCGTATTTTGATTGCTTTGTTGCTTCCCGAATAAAAAATGTTGTGGATAAGATCACTGGGGCGTGGCAAATCGAATAAATCTATATATCTTGGGGTGGGTAAGCCGCGAAAATCCATATCTCCCACAATTCTAGCGCTAGAGTCACCAAATTTAGTAAGCAGTTTTCTGATGACCTCTAAATATAGGGCCGAAAAATTTCGGCTACGCCCACTTCCTCCCCCACAAGTTACAAAAATCTACATTTTTCCAACACAACAATAATAATTAAGACAGTGAACTAATATTGAGCAGTCGGTTCCGCCCGAATGCAACGTTCTTACTTGTTTGTTCTAGATGTGCCATCAATATGTATTTGGTTAGCGATTCTATTTTATGTTCTATATGTTATATACTAGATTATATAAGATTATACGTGTGTATATGAATGTATCAAATATGTACATATCTGCAAACCAAAAATAAATCATGTGTAAAATGATCCCAAATTTAAATTGAGAAGTAAGAAATGTAATTGCTCATTATTTATGCATCAGACATACGTACATATGTGCGTGGAAATTGACATTTCATCCACAAGTAAGATGGCTCTAGTCGAGTGTGCCGACTTTGAGATACCCCGAACTGTCGTTGAATACATATAAACCTCTTTGCATTCATACACACAATCACAAACGCACACGTACACCCACACGCACATACAAACGCACGCAGCAAGCTTCGCACTTTACACATCGGCTGCGCTTGGCCCCACTATGGACAATGAATAACTTGAACAACTTCTTAACTAAGAGTATGATCGTTATGCAATTTTTAGTACTTAATAAGAGCATCCAAATCGATGTACAAACCAAAGCGCAAGTCTGTAGTACTTGATTTCCGTTTTTTTGATATGTCTAAAATCCGAAATATTCATAAACTGCGTATCCTTTACGAGCACATATTAAACTAATTTGGTGACATTCGATCTTATAGTCTCGGTGATATGCCATGAAAACCAAGTCTTAAAATCGATTTTTATGGATAATAATGAAACGGAGTAAGATATCGAAAAAAATGATAAACTTGTTCTGCTTATGGCTTAGGAGAATCTATAGTCTCCCTCTCGCATAAGATTTAATTAAAAACAAATATATTTGAAAAAAAATACATTTAAGTTATAACATTGTCTTAATTTTTTTTTAAGTCTCCCTTTCATGATGGAAAGACGCCAAATTGGTTTCACAAGGACTGTTTTTTTAAGAAACAAAGACCAGCCTCTGTGGGGGATATTAATAACTTCGAAAATTTAAGATTCGCAGATCAAACAGAGCTCTCAAAACTTATTGGTATGTATATTTAATATGATGCGAGTTATATAATTAAATTGCTGTTTTTAGGAACTATAACTGTAGCCGTTGCTGGCAAAACAGGCAAACGTTCGAAGTCCGAACAGGAAGCTCTCAAAGATTTTAGCATCGAATATTCGAAATCAGGACGGGCAACATGTCGTGGCTGCGAACTAAAAATAAACAAAGATGACCTTCGAGTATGTAAAACCGTTTACGATACTGAAGTAGGCATGAAATACGGTGGTCAAAAAGTATGGCATCATTTGGAGTGCTTTGCTAAAATGCGATCGGATGTTGGTTGGTTTGACACTGGTAAAAACCTGCCTGGCTATAAACTCTTGAAAGATGAGGATAAGGAGGAAGTTGTAAAATTTCTTCCGTACGTAAAATTCATTTTATTTGACCTGTTTTTACATACTTTCATTCGCATCATCTTGAATCTAAATAACTTACAACATACTTCATTAGAATTGAAACTAATGTTCAGTATGGCAGCACTAAACAATGTTTAAAAATAAAAAAGCTTGCGATTATCTTTGAAACATAAAAACAAATGGAAATTTCAGTGGTTTTGCACATTAATGGTACTGTCAGCTGTTAAGAACTTTTTTTAAGCATGGTTTTAAGATATAAGCAAATATGTAGGAGATACGTGACGAGATAAAAAATATAATAGCCAGAAAACACAAAATTTTGCAAATGAATTTTAGCTCTTATCAATAGGATTTTAAATAATGTTACTTAATATATATACTCATGGTCAAAATAATAAGAGCACTTCCATAACTTTCCTTCCTCTTTTTATGTTATTTAAATTTTGTTGACAATAGTTATGATAATTATATTTATATATATATATATATAGATATAGACATTTATATATATATATATATAGATATAGACATTTATATATATATATATATATTATACTGGTTTGTAATGTAAAAAGATTATATTGGTTTTGTACAATGTACAATCTACGTCCGTCTGTACGTATAAGCTCAATTTATTTAGCCACGATTGAATCTATAAACTAATTGAATAGTGAAGTGTTAAGATTTTTTAGCTACGTCCATACCAAATTTGCCATGTAGACTTTCAGTCGATATTTTCTAAAATAACAGTTCGAATGTTTTAATCATTAAAATCGTTTTTGAGTTTTTTAGGTTATTACACTGTGAACGAGTATCGCACAGTCAATTACACAATCGCACAGTTCTTACATGATTATTTTTATTGTGTTGACATAGTACAGACAATTAAAAAAAAACTCGCCTATCTTTGCCTGTTTCTTAAACAAAAATATTTCAATTATAACACTCGTGGTACAAATAACTTTAAGTTAAAAAAAATACTGAAAGTTATGTAAAGAAAAGTATGTTTTTTTATTTATTGCAGTGTAGTTAAATCTGAAGATACACCAAACGCTAAGAAACCGAAGCTAGAGCCAAATGTTGATTTCGAGGAAAAGGAAAAGATTAAAAAGTTAAAAAGACAGAATGATATTTTGTTTAAATTCCGTGATAATTTAAAAAGAGAAGTGAAAAAACCAGATATTGACAAGCTTTTGAAATACAACAGACAGGAGCCTATAACTGGTGATTCAGAAAAACTATTAGATCAAGCGGCTGATCTATTGGCATTTGGAGCAATTAAATCGTGTCCAGAATGCAAGAGTACGCAGTTCATTTTTAACAAATCAGGTTACCTTTGTAATGGCAACATATCAGAATGGACCAAATGCACAAAATTATTAACGGATCCCGAGCGCACTTTATGCAAAATTCCAAACGAATTAAAATCTGAGTATCTATTTTTGAGCAACTTCAAAACAAAGCCGGAAACGCGAGTTATTCAGTATGTACCTCCAAGTGCGTTAACAATTGCTAAAGACATTGCTATAAAAAAAAATCCTGAAGAAGTTGATGGGTAAGTAACCAAAGAATTGAATTAATATGCGAAAAATATACTATGATATATACTATTACTTGTTTTACAGATAAATGATAAACAAGTACGACAATAACCATGATTATGACCTTCTTGATAAAATAATATTAAATTAATTTTCTAAGTTAATTGAAATATGCGTTTTTAAAACACAATAACAAATTTTTATTATAGCTTGCATAGCTTATTCGAATTTTTTCACGGAATGTGTAACGTATTGAAGAAAACATCTGCGACTCCATAAAGTACCACATAGTTGATCAGCATCACTAGCCGAGTCGATCTAGCCATGTCCGTCTGTCTGAAAGCGTCGATCTCAGAGACTACTAGAGCTAGAGAACTGAACTTGGACTTTGAAAGTTCGTGTATACCACATGCAGATAAACTTTTTTTTTTTCAAATGATCGATAACTCATTTTGTTTTCTTATCATCAGCGTTTATCGATTTGTTCACACGGTTTTTTGAGCATATCTCAGAAACTATAAGACCTAGAGCTACCTAATTTGTTGTAATATGTTCTCGGATACGCAGATTATGAATATTTCGGATTTTGAATGCCTCGCCCCATTCGCCTTCTATATCGCAAATCAAGTACAGAAAACTTGCGCTTTGGTTTGTATACAGATTTCGATGCTCTTGTTACGTCCTGTAAATTTCATAAATAAAATTCTTAGTTATTTAAGAATAAACTTTCCATAGTGAGGGCCAAGTGAAGCAGCTTGCGCAGCAAGTGGCGTGCGCTTGTGTGTGTGTATGTGTGATTTCTTGTATGTTTGAATAAATACAAAGGGGCTTAAATTAATGTAACGTCAGCTGGGTTCAGGGTATCTCCTAGTCGGGTGCTCCCGACTACTACATTCTTACTTGTTTATACTAGTTCACGAAGTAAAACGAGTCTATTGGATGTGTGCAATGTCCGTCCGTCTGTCTGACGTCTGAACGCAACTTTGTTCGGCGCTATTGAAGCTAGAATATATACTTGCAGTTATCTGCTTTAGACAATGTGTTAGGTGTTATTGTGCCAATGATGATGTCTTATATATGGTAGGCATTGAGTTTCCGCAACTTTTGGTATATGCCACATATTTGGGATAATTCGTTTTTGCAAAGATATTCCTTGTTTAGTGTACATATCCTAAAATTGTAAGTTAGACGTTCAGACGTTTACGTAGGATAAATAACCAGTGCTGCAAGTCAGTTTTTTTGTTTTTGTTTTTTGAGCTGTTTCTTGGTGCATAGCTGTATATACGGACAGTAACAAGTGATTTTGATTCACTTTAAAAAAATTTAAATTAATTGCTGGAATGGATTTTGATTTTGTCAAACATCTATTCTGTTTGAAATTTGGCGCGAACAGCTGACCTTGATTTCAGGTTGTGCCGCAAAACGCAAACAAACATTCCAATGGTTTTTTTTTACTAATAAAAATTTTAATTTTATATATAAAATGTCAAAATAATTTTAAATATTGTCTTTGCTGTATATTTATAACATTTATTATGTATAGTGCTACCAGATAACTGATAGCGGACTGGCCACTCTGCCACTTTGTTTTGTTTTTGTATGGAACAGCTGTTTACCAAAAGATGAAATCAAATGAAAATTTAATCAAAATCAGTTGACGGAATTATAAATTCTTAGTGAAAGATATAGGTTATTGTATTGTATTGAGAATGGCGTCTTCTCAAATAAAATGCTAATCGATATAAAATGTGAATGTCAATAATTTTCTTCATTCTCTGTTACTGGTTCCAAGTTCCATCCTCAAAATATTTGAACGACAGTGTTCGGAGAAATGTATGGAAGAAGCGAATGTCAGGCAGCGATTAGCTATGATTAGGGGTCGGGACCATGTGATCTGGTTTTGTTATTAACCAAGTAATAAGGGATCGACTCTTGATCATGGTAATGGGGTACATTAACAAATATCAGAACTTAAAACTTTTTGACAAAGTAAAACTGTCAAAAGAAATCAAAAAAAAATTCTCTACTAGAGGTAACGATCTAGGGGCGAAAGCACATTCCAGCTCCAAAATTTCCTATATACAATTTTGTGACGAAGGATATTCAATTTATATGATCAATACCAAATTATAAAGAAATAGTAGGGCCTCCAGCTTCTGTGTATCCAAAAATAACTTTTTTCTAAGGGCCGAATGCTCTACTATTTTTAGCTAAAGAATCAACTCTTCGAATATAGAGTCGTCCATGGCACGCTCAGATTAAGTTTATTTCAAATGATCGATAATTTGCCCTGTTTTCTTACCATCATTATTTATCGGATTTTACCCGTTTGTGTGTGTGTAATTTTGTGTATGTATAGTTGCAAAAAAATAATAGCACCACTATGACATTTTTTCTTTTTTGATATTTTCAAAAATTTTTTTTATTTTGCTAGTATTCCCCCTATACGAAAAATGTAATTCTGCGCTTATATTTTTGGATTTTTAAAGGAAAAGGTCGAAAAATGGGCAAACAAAATAAGGGCACCACTTTTACTTTCTTTATAGAAACCGTTTTGATTCGCATAGTTACTTTGACAAAAAGCACTTATTTAAGAGATTTATATGAGATGTATATGCACATTCTTTTTCGAATTCTCAAGCGATTGGTTGTACGTGTGTGTCTAATCTCAGATTTTGACGGAAATAATTGAAACGCAGCTGTCGCTCGGTGGCAGAGATGTTGCCTGGCGCGCTATCAGACGCGGGTTCGAATCTGGCTTGGGTCAACGGCGTTTCCTGTTTATTTAAATTTTTATTTAATTTTATTTTTAAACTACACACACTTATTGGTCCAAGGGTAACTTAATGCTGGGACATCGGCGGTTTCATATATATTCTGTAGCAACAAATTGGGGAACAATTGGTATTTTGCATGCACACTCTCAAAAAGCTTTCGCAGATCAACTGCAACCAGCATTTGAAAGACATACTTGTAGTTTCCTATTTTGAAAATTTTGCGAGAAATTTCAACTACGACATACTAAAATGTGCCTGCAACTATTAAAAGCGAGCGCGAAGCGCGATCAATAATTATTATTATTATATTTTATTATTTATTCTTTTTTATTTTATTTTACTAAGTGCGGCTGTGGAGTCGAAAATATGAATGCAGAGGGGTTTACTTAAATGCATGTAACGACAGCTCACCGCTGGGTTCAGGATACCTCCTAGTCGGCTACTCCCGACTAGAGCCATCTAACTTGTTATCCTTAAAATAAGTAAAATTGCATAACCACTTTTTTTCTTTTATTTCAGTCCCAAAGTAAAACGAGAACGACCACCATTATACAACTTTAAATTCTCTGTTATCGGCTTAAAAGATAGTGAGACTGAAATAAAAAAACGCATTGGAAAATTGGGTGGTAAATACGATACCAAAATAAATGCTGACGTTATTGCCATAATTTCAACAGAAAAAGAGGTTGAGAAATCAAGTTCTCGTATGAAAAAAGCAAAAGATCTTGGTATTCACATTGTACCTATGAAGTATCTTGATTCTGTTGAATCTGATGGCTCTGGCGCACTTAATTTTATAAGTAGTATGACTCTTTGCGACTGGGGAACAGACCCTTCTGGGCGGCTACAACAAGAAGAAACAAAAAGCTCAAAATCTAAAAGTATATACACGAAATCTGTGCCGAAATCTGTAATCCTTAAAGTGAAGAATGGACTTGCTGTTGATCCTGATAGTGGTCTGGAGGACATCGCGCATGTATATGTAAAAGGCGACGATAAATATAACATAGTGCTTGGCTTAACAGACATACAGCGTAACAAAAATTCATATTACAAGTTACAACTTTTGGAGGCCGATAAACGAAATAAGTACGTGTTGACAAATCACATTTCAAAGTTTTATTTAACGGATATATCGTTTTTATATTTTCTTTTACGTTCTACAGATATTGGATTTTTCGCTCTTGGGGTCGTATTGGCACAACTATTGGAAGCTCCAAGGTAGAGGACTTCAAAACAGTAATTGATGCCATTAATTGTTTTCATTATGTTTATGCAGAAAAAACGGGAAATGAGTATAAAAACAGAAATAATTTTGTTAAATTTCCGGGTCGTATGTATCCGATCGATATTCAATATGAAGATGATAATGAATTAATAGACGCCAGCAATAGAAATATAGATTCTAAACTTGAACCTACTGTGCAGAACCTAATAAAGCTTATATTTGATATAGACTCTATGAAGAAAACAATGATGGAATTTCACATAGATATGGAAAAAATGCCCTTAGGAAAACTTAGCTTAAAGCAAATTCAGTCAGCTTATACAGTTGTAAATGAAATTTATGAATTGATTCGGAACGGTGGTACCAATCCTAAATTTATTGATGCCAGTAATCGATTTTACACATTAATTCCCCACAATTTTGGGGTCAACGCGCCACCTTTAATTGAAACAATTCAGCAGGTTGAAAATTTACGGCAAATGTTAGATTCATTGGCGGAGATTGAGGTTGCCTACAATTTAATTAAGAACGAGGATAATTTAGAAAACATGAATCCTTTGGATAAACATTACGAGCAACTAAAAACTCATCTAGAACCGATTGACAAAAACAGTGCTGAATTTTCACTTTTAAACAATTACGTGCAAAATACGCATGCATCTACACATAGTTCATATGAGCTCCAAATTATGGATATTTTTAAGGTATCTCGTCAAGGTGAAGCTCGGCGTTTTAAGCCTTTCAAGAAGCTACATAATCGAAAATTACTGTGGCACGGCTCCCGACTTACTAATTTTGTGGGAATATTGTCTCATGGTTTGAAAATTGCTCCACCTGAAGCGCCACCAACTGGCTATATGTTTGGCAAGGGCATATATTTTGCAGATATGGTGTCCAAATCGGCAAATTATTGTTGTACCAGTCAGCAAAACTCTACAGGATTAATGCTTCTGTCTGAAGTTGCCCTAGGAGACATGATGGAATGTACTGCTGCCAAATATGTAGACAAACTACCAAAAGGGAAACATAGTTGTTTTGGACATGGTCGCACGATGCCAAATCCAAAAGAGTCATATGTACGAGATGATGGCGTTGAAATACCTCTGGGAAAGGCTGTCACTGATGAGAATTTTACATCTTCGTTGTTGTATAATGAGTTTATTGTCTATGACATTGCGCAGGTCAATGTTCAATATTTATTCCGCATGGAATTCAACTATAAATATTAATAAAAATAAAAAAAAAAATTGCCTAATAAAACTAGTAGAAATGTTGTATTCTTAAATATTTTCTTCTATACATTATTATTTTCACACACATAATTTAGTTAGTAAACCTTAATAATTAATTAATTAATGGAGATCGGACGTGATTATTGTGCACACTAATAAAGTCCGCCCCAGGGCACTGCAACCAAATCCCGCCTCTAGTGGCTGAACACATCACAAACGCTGCCTCTGGCAGCCAGATTGCCAAAATAAAATATTATTTTCCAAAAAAAAAACGCGTGCAGTCTGATTGAGGAAGCTCTGTTTTCTTACTTATTGTTTTTTATGCTCGTTCACGAAGTGAAACTAGTATATTGGGTTTGTGCAATGTCCGTCCGTCTGTCCGTATAAACGCAATATTTTTCGCTGCTATAGAAGCTAGAGATACTACCGCGCCCACAATGTCCAAAACTCTATATGTGCACATCAATTAAGCCAGTGCAACATATTAACATATTAATTCTGCGGTAGGCCCGGAATCGAGGCCGCGCGGAGCCAAATTCCTTTTTGGTTTTTTATACTCGTTTTTTTTTTTGTGCACCCATAATGTTAGGGTACATGTCTTCGTTGTTATTGAACGAGAATTCCGCTGTTGGTTACATCCGCAGCGTTCTTACTTGTTTATACCCTGAACCAATAAAAAATAGGTAAAAAGGGTATAATGGTTATAACAGGCAGAAGGAAGCATCTCCGACCCCATAAAGTATATATATTCTTGATCAGGACGACGAGGCTAGTCGATTTAGCCATGCCCGTCTGTTCATCCGTCCATCTGTATGAACGCAGCGATCTCGGAAACTACAAATGCTATAAGCCTAAACTAACCGACTATAGATTCTCCTAATCCATACGCAGTACCAGTTTATATTTTTTTTCGATATCTTGTTCCGTTTCATTATTATCGATAAAAATCGATTTTAGTTTAGAAGTTATTCAAGAATTCCTTTTCCTTAGTGGGGCCAAGCGCAGCCAATGTGCAAAGTGCGCACCTTGTGTGCGTTTGTGTGTTTGTGTATGTGTGACATTGTGAATATGTGTATGAATGCAAAGAGCTTTAAATGTATATAACGACAGCTCGCTGCTGGGTTCAGGATATCTCCTCGACTATAGCTATCTTACGTGTGTTTGTTTGTGTTCCTTGCTGAAAAAAAAAAAACAAACAATGACGACGAACAATCAACATCTATATGGCGAACATCCTGTCTCGCCAATATACATTCCACCGGAATTAACTATCAACTCAACCACGTCTCCTGCTCAAATGGCTATAAATGCCGATTGCTTTGTTGGAGGTAGGACATTGGAAGACTTTAACCGCTACTATAATGGTCTGCTCGCCAGTAGTGCAAACCGCAACGCGGCTGGTACATCTCGGACAGCCGGCGCCGTTAGCAACAGATATGGCCCTCTCGGGCCCCAGATGGACGCCTCTGCCACAGAAGACGATGAGATGGAAACTGTCGATGAGGCGACGTCAGCTCCAGCCCAACAGCCAGCTGCGAAGAAGGCAGCTAAACTCAGGCCCATAACAGTTCCAGGAGTCAGTGATAGCATTGCTATGAAACAGACCCTTGACCAGGCAGTGTGCCCAGACGCCTACGAGTTAAAGATTTCTCCCAGGAACCAAATCGAATTGGCTTTTACATAACACGGCCATGTCGTGGCGAATTTGTACAACCCGGGGATCCGGCTACCCACATGTGATGCCAGTGCTGACCACCAATGACCCGCCAAGTCGTAACTTCTGGTATGTAGACATAAAGCAGGCTCCTAACAACAGGGACGCACTGCGGATCAACAAGGCTGACCGAAAACCAGTCCAAGTCGAGCTCCCGATAAAAAAAAAATTGCGTCTGGCAATGTTTCCGCTGCTATGTATTCGCCCACCCCAAAAACTACTGCCTCAAGCAGCCCAAATGGTGCGGCTAGCCCCACTGGACTAACTCGGAGTAGTGCCTGGAGAAAACGGTGGCTGACCAGCGTTGCTTAAACTGTGAAGGGAACCATGCTGCATCGTATAAAGGGTGTAAAGCCTACCAGCAACGATTGAATGCCAGGCAGCCAGCCATCAATGTTTCCCCTTCCGGTAAGCCACAGCCAACAGCAACCTGCACGGCGCACTAACCAGCAGTTCGTACCTTCCTGAATTGTTCAACATGATGCTGATGCGCTGCGGCCAGGCCGCAAGATTCATCAGCAACATGCACAAGTGCGGCAACCTTCGCGCGCAATTACCAGCCCACCGCTACACAAATGCAGCCCCATCAACCACTGCAAATACCCCAGGGACAAGACGCGTCCCTTGGAAGTCTCCTCCAAGGAGAGCACTAAATGCCGGAGTCGCAACCATTTTGGTCAGCATCAAGGAGCTGAAGGATGCACAAGGTCCTTCGCATTTTGGTGCTTCTAACAACCACAAATAATGGCCAACAAGTTGCGCTTCGGAAATGCTAACGAGTTCAAGCTGCTCAGCCCATGTCCTGGCCACCGGGAGACCCACCCACTTCCAGTAAAACGGGCAAAGTACTCCTTCTTGTATCGACTTTTTTATGTACAAGGGTATCCCCAACGGCGCATTATCGGTTCGTGAAGAGGATGAGCTTTCATCCGACCACCTGCCACTCCTTGCATCGGTCTCTACGTCTGCTCAAAGGACCCAAAAAAGCACAGACTTGTCCCCTTTGGTTCGGATTTTAAACGTTTTAAGGCGGATCTAAATGGCATGATCAACTTAACCACTCAGATCCTAACGATCCTAACCCACACACTCAAGCCAGCACTGAAGGACGGTTTCCTCCATCGTTGAAGGCCTCCTTTCACTGAAAAAGCGACTGAGGAGGAGTACGTCCGTACCCAGGACCCCAGGATCTACCGCCGTAAAGCCATCAGGGTCAAGAAGGAGTTGATTAACATAAAAAGGAAAACCACAGACAACATGCTGGAGGAAGCAACGGCAGACGAGAGCTCCAAGCTTGCGCTCTGGAAACTCACCAGGCAATATAAAAGGCAAGCTGCGCCAAAATCCCCCGTACCCCACCCCACCCCGATGGCACCTGGGCCAGATCACCAAAGGACAGAGCCGAAGCCTTCGCCACCAACTTGGAGGAGCGTTTCAAACTGTTTGAGACCTCATCGCAAGCCATGATGTAGCGAGTCGCACAAATCCTCGAGGCCCCACACTAATTGTCCCTCCCGTGGCACCCATCACTTTCCATGAAGTGAAGCATGAAATTAAGGTGCTTAACAACAATAAAGCCCCCGGAGAAGACTGTTGCGACAATAGCTCAATCAAGCTGCTCCCACACAAGGCGGTGCTATTAATCGTACTCACATACAATGCAGCCCTTCGACTAGGCCACTTTCCAGTGGCCTGGAAGAGGGCTCAGATCATTATGCTGAATAAGTGTGAAAAGCCACCTGACAGGTTGGAGTCCCATCGCCCCATCAGCCTTCTGCCAGCTAAGATCCTAGAAAGGTGTATTCTAAGGAGAATCCTGGAAATATCTTTTATAAAGCAAGCAATCCCGAAGTTCCAGTTTGGATTCAGTCTCAAACATGGAACCCCAGAACAACTCCATCGCGTGGTAGCCTTTATACTGGACGGCTTTCACGGTAAGGAGTATGTAGTGGCCGCATACCTCGATATCCAGCAAGCTTTCGTTCGAGTGTGGACTGCTCTACAAAATCAAAGGCATGCTAAGCCCCCAGCTCTATAGCATCATTGAGAGCTTCCTTTCTGGCTGGAAAATTCAAGTTGTTCAGGATAGCGTAGCTTCCCAAACCAAGTACATCCGAGCGGGCGTTCCTCAAGGCAGCGTTCTGAGTCCGGCGCTATACAGCCTTTATACGCACGACATGCCTACGGCAGACAACATTGCAATTGAGGATTGGCACGACCTGCTCATTGCCACATTTGCGGACGATACGGCAGTCCTCGCCAGGAGCCGATGTAAATACAAGGCAACAGATGTACTGCAAGAATACTTAAGGCGTTTTGAAAACTGGGCCTGCCGGTGGAACACTTCAGTTAACCCGGAAAAGTGCGCCACAGTGACACACACACTGCGCAAGGACTCCTGCTCGGGACTATTTCTCCACGGCGAACTACTGGAGCAGGCGAGCGAGCTCAGGTACCTTGTAGTTACCCTTGACAAATGGCTTACTTTAAAAAAGCACGTCAACGAGGTAACGAAAGGTATAAGAAGCAAGGTCGAACGAAAGAGCTGGCTCTTAAACCCCAGCAACAAACTCCCTCTGCAACAAGGTCCTCACCTACAAGGCTGCGAAAACACACCTGCATAAAATCCGCATCATTCAGGCCAAGCTTTTGTGCAAAATGACAGAGCGCAATGGTACATTCCCACGCGCGACATTGCCAAAGACCTGAACGTTCCAATGGTAGACGACGTTGTTAACGCAGGCATTGGGCAAACTTCGCAACCACCCAGATGTTCTGGAAAGGAACCTGCTAAGGAGGCGAAGAAGGATACGTGTCCCACCCAACAAACTTGATAAATCGTCGATTATAATTCTTACACATAACCCTAACTAATCCTCAATTAAACTAATTGTAAACCCACAATTATCGTTAAGTTTTGAGCTCTCCACTTTGATAAAAGTTGCTAGCGTACAGTAACAGAAAATCAAATAATAAATAAAATACAAATATTAAAAACAAAAAAAAATTATACATTAGAAAGGAACTATGAGGAAATTGGATGCACTTCATATGAATACAAAATATGGACTTGTTAACCCCATTGGCATAAGGCTTATTACATAGGGCGAGTTGCAAGGGCAATTATAGTCGATCTTAAAATGAGATTTCTTCTATAATTTCTTTATAACTCCAAGAAAAAATATATGCGTATATTCTAATAGATGAACTAACGATATATTTAAATTGTATGTACACAAAAAGTTGGCTGTTTATATTTATCAACACAAATAATGAAAAGCAAAAGACGATAGTAGTATATATATTGTAGGTGTAAATTTGTAAAGATTGGAATTTAAAAATTGATTTGTTTTAAGCAAAATTACTATCACTACCACCACAGAAGAATATATCACTTCAATACGAATGTCAATGGTTCTTTCATTTTAAATTTACCATATGTACACCTAGTTCACTTTTTACACGAAGATTTTTTAAAAAGTTAAAACTTTTTTTACTTCACATGAATTGATTCGTTTTAACACGATTTAATATATTCTATTAATTCTTTTTACGATTACTATTTTATGTTCTATGAATTTCTTTTATTCTCACTACTCACAAATTATATTAATCGACTTTTGGCATATTTTCTGTTTGAGTGTTCTTCCCGAATTATACATACATATGGTTATATTAGTTTTCCTTTCTTTATACCCTAAACTGATTAAAATTTGGTAAAAAGAATACAAGGGTTTTGTGCAAATGTATGTAACAGACAAAAGGAGGTATCTCCGACTCGATAAAGAATATCTGTTCTTGGTCAGCAACAGTAGCCGAGTCGATTAGCCATGTCCGCATGTCTGTCTGTCTCTATGAACGCGTCGATCTCAGAGACTATAAGAGAGAGTTTGTTTGGTTTTTATACCCTGAACCCATTAAAAATGGGGAAAAGGGTATTATGGTTTTGTGCAAATGTATGTAACAGGCAGAAGGTGGCATCTCCGACCCCACAAAGTATATGTCGGGTTCACATAAATTTTAATGCTATCCATTATATAAAAATACCTTTATGTCAATTTCATATGAGCTGTGCCAAAAGTAACGAGTTCCGAAGTGCGTGCTGATGCTTCTGTGTCCGGTCTTCGTCTACTCTTCAGTTAGCAATCAACTTTTTAATTGCCCAAAATCAGCACCACACATGTTGCAAGGGCATATTCCCTTCTCTTTTTTTTACACTCTGCAGCTCTAGGGACCACGTTCAGCAGCAGCTCGCTGCATCTCACTCCTTCAAACCTTGCTGAGCGAGTTTATGTATATGCACACGCTTACTCATACAAGTGCAACCATAGAAGACAATAGCGACAAAAGTAATGGCAACGTATCAATGAGACCAAGAAAGACAACGAAAGGA
The DNA here is from genome assembly GCA_035041545.1 of Drosophila colorata. Lineage (NCBI taxonomy): Eukaryota > Metazoa > Arthropoda > Insecta > Diptera > Drosophilidae > Drosophila > Drosophila colorata. The sequence continues at coordinate 736,806 of JAWNLD010000680.1, read as the reverse complement.
ATTTACAAGCAGTGTAGCAATCGCTGCTAATAATTTCATATTGACACGAGACGGCCATCCTGATGTTTACACGTCCTCGTGTAGCATCACAAATATATCACGATAAACACATCTATCTCACAAAGAACAATTCATCTTTATTCTAACATTCTTTGATTAATGTATTCATATTCCGATTTTTCTTATATTATTTGCCAGGATAACAACTCAATTTGTAAAATTATGTCTCACAAAGAGCATTCATTGGCCTTCCAATGTAGTACACTCTGCCATAAAGGCAATACTTTGCGGATTTTTATCGTTCCAACTGAACTCATATTTACAAGGACGGCTTTCACATCGTTTCCTCGAAACGGATAACTCATCGTCTCCCTTAGACGGCTAACACATCGTCCGACCGGACTCATTGGCGGGCATATCTTTTCGATCTCGATGTCTAATTTACTTGGTATACGACCCATTTTTCGCATTTTCCGAATATCTTCATGACAATACTTGTACATTCGCATATTTCTCAATGACTTTAGCATGTATTTGTCTCCATCTAAAGCCTCAACTACTAAAATTTGGCCTTTATATTTTGCATCCAATTTAGTCTGATGGGTCGGTACCCCAAATAAAGAAATGGATGATTTCAAAGCTTTCACACAGCTTTCGGCATCAAACTTTAACGTAAGACTTCGGTAAACAAAGTAAAGGAGTCGACTTGAAAAATAACATATTCTTTAAGGTCGCTTTTACCACTCAATTTACATGTATAGTATGCCAAGGCACACTGACTTTTGGAATGGAATGAAATTCTGCCTGAGCTTTTCCCGAAAAGGACTTGGCCGATTTGCAAGTTATGCAATTCTCAACGAATTTGCGAACCAATTCACTCATTTTATCGAACCAATAATACTGATATACCTTATCAAGCGTTTTCTTCCATCCCAGGTGCATAATTGATTCATGCATTTGATTTATCACAGACCATTTGAATGAACGCGGCACAATTGGCCATTTCATTCAAATTTCCATTCCTTTGGACTTTGCGATACAACACGCCCTTTCTTAACTCATACGAATTAGACAAATCTTCAGCAACTGCATTACAATTTAACTTAGTGACCATATCAACTATATCAGGATGTAGTTGCTGTTTAGCGAGTAGCCAATCACTTGAAATTTCTATAAAATTTACTCGCTTTTCACGAATTTGACATACGGTTGAATCAGGCTGTGAAGGAAGGGGTTTCTTGACAAAAATTCAACATGAGCCATGCACTTTCTTTCTGTATATTGAATATCGAAATTAAAAGATTGCAAATAAGCCCACCAGTGGTGTACTCTAGGGGTCAGATCCATTTTTGTGCGTGAAGCCTTTAGGGAATTGCATTTAGAATAAACAACAAACTCGCGGCCAAGCAGATAATGGCGAAAATGCTTTATGGATTCAACAACTGCCAAGGTCTCCAATTCATAAAAATGATACCTAGACTGAAATATTCCACTACATGACGATTATTATCGATACAGTGTATCCGCAGGAACTCGCATCTGTGTGTAACTCAATCGAGTATTGTGGATCAAAGATCACTAGAACTGGTTCACTTTTGAGGATAGTTATAGTTTTCTTTCGGACTTCTTCCTACTCTGCATTCCAAGTAGAACTGCACTTCTCTGAAGTAGGAAATATAGTGATCGCATTATCTGAGAAAAACGAGGCACAAATTTACAGAAGTATTTGAATTTGGCCTGATTTTATCTCATACGCCAGGTACTGTACAACAGTCTTCAAAAAGCTACATATTTAGCGTTAAAAGAAAACCGCTGGGTTAGCTGTTTAGTACGTCCAACACAATTTTTCATCTTTCAAAACCCAACTGCTTTGTCGGTGAAACCACCATAATGTCATCTATATTAACAATTTCAAATGAGTGGGCAAGATCTCCCAAATCCTTCATAACAGAGCGCTGAAAAACAGATGGCGCGTTTTTAAGGCCAAAGTGCATTGCCAAAAATTCATATTGCCCATCATGCGTTACGAATACAGTGTATTCAACAGAATCTGGATGAATTGGGATTTGGTGGAATCCGCTAGCCATGTCCAGACGAGAAAAATAATACGCCCCACGAAGCCTGGCAATTTGATCATTGATAAGCGGCAACGCGTTCTTGTCTGAAACCGTGTTCGAATTCAATTCTCTATAGTCAATACAGAGACGGTCCGAACCATCTTTCTTTTTGACAAGTAGCATAGGGCTAGCATAAGGAGAGCAACTCGGACGGATAACATTATACCTAATTAATTCACTCAACTTAGCTCGTACGGTGTCTCTCTCATCAGGACTGAGTTTATAAGGCCTATGTCTATGAGTCTAGGGTCAACCAAACGAATTTTCATTTCACCTGTGCTAACTCGTGTACAGGGGATACCTTTAATAAAAGCTGTAGCGTATTCGTCAAGTAATTTAATTAATTTATCTTTGTCATTACCAACTAATTCAGTATCGAGTATCAAGTTGCCTGACTGCTCAGACACAGAACAATTATTAACAGATATAGATTTTAAAATTTCAAACTAATCAGGCGCTAGTGTAAGGGCTTAAGCCCTAATAAGGATTTCACGGCCAATCACAATATCATTTTTCAAATGATCATCTTGCACAACATGTAACATGAAAGTCAAAACAAGTTTGAAAGATCTCACCTCGCTGTTTCATACTCCCTAATAATTTAGCTGCAGTTATGTTACTTGAACATTTGTTAGAAAAATGCCCCGGCTGGCCACACCGAAAACAAGTCACATTCGCCTTTTCACGCTGCGGTTTCGTCTCTATACCTTACTGCATTTTACTTCTGCAGTTCACCATCTTATGTCCTGGTTTTCTACAGAAATGGCACACAAGGGAAGACGGCTGGGTCCGTTTATACTCAGGTCTTGTATTGTCGGCACGGCTATCATTGCGTTTTTAATCGAATGTAAACGCTTTCAATTCCAACCGTAGTTTACACGCCACTGGTCCTCCGATAATGTAGGGGGTGGCACAGATCCCACTTCTGATGTCGGGTTCACATTAATTTCAATGTTATTCATTATTACTCCTTACAAAATAATAATAATCATAATATCCATTATATACAAATAACTGTATGTCAATTTCATATGAGCTGTGTCAAAAGTAACGAGTTCCGAAGTGCGTGCTGATGCTTCTGTGTCCGGTCTTCGTCTACTCTTCTGTTAGCAATCAACTCTTTAATTGGCCAATGTTAGGACCACACATGTTGCAAGGGCATATTCCCTTCTCTTTCACACTCAGCAGCACTAGGGACCACGTTCAACAGCAGCTCGCTGCGTCTCACTCCTTCAAACCTCTCTAAGCGTGTTTATCTATATGTACACGCTTACACATACAAGCGCAACAATAGAAGACAATACCCAGCAGTTCCGGTGGTGTCAATTGACCCTGGGCGAGTGACAGCGGTGACCAATTGTCCCTACTATCGGTCCTTAGTGATGCAATGCCATGCCAGTCCAAAAACCGACATGAGCAAGCACAGCCTTCGTATTTTTTTGTTTTTGCATTTCCTTTGTTCGGTTATTATTAATCTATTCTAAAAAATATATTGCCTTGCTCTTTACGTATATGTGTCGATCTCTTTCCTCTTTTGTTGTTTTTGTGCAAGAAAAGTCGCAGAAAAAAGAGCAAAGAAGACGCGTTGCTGCGTCAAAGTTAGTTGAATTTCCGAAGTGCAAGTGAAAAGATGTGTCAAGGGAACAGCTCAGTATGAAGCCAAATAAACAACAACAATAAGTAAGTACACCAAAAATGAGTAAATACAAGAAATATTCTAAACATTATAATGTAACAAAACAAAAATAAGCATAATAATTATTATTTTTTTAAAGGAGAAGAGGTAAGTGCCAATTGTATGAACATAATAATATTTTTTATTTTTAAAGGCAAAGAGGCGCCAATTGTGAATTTATTCATTATTTAGATTATATTTATGTATGAACAAACATGTAAGAACATGCATTCATTTTAATTTTTATTATTTATGTATTTATATTGCATATATATTTAAACATATTTCTTTTCATGTCTTTTTTTGCAGGCAGTACATATGTTGAAATCCACAATATCATATATAATGTATCGAAACACATAGGAAAATTAAGATAATAAATAGATAATACAAAATAATCACTGGTTTTTTCATTAGCGGACATATAGTATGAATAACATTTTTTCAGTATAGTAGCCGGCATAGCAAGGAAAACCCATGATATTCTCCTATCCCACAGGGTGCACTGCCGTCCCAATCGGCCACTCGTCTGAGCCCTGGTTCACCGGGGGAACGCAATAGGGTGCGGCCGATCGGCTCCTCGCTTAACCCCTTGTGATGCAATAATTTCATATTGACATGACATATATATTATCTTGATTAGGATCAACAGCTCAGTCGATCTTGCCCTGTCTGTCCGTCCGTCTGTATGAACGCTTCCATCAATTTTCTGATATACTGATATATACTCGCTCATGGCACGCGCTGATCAAGTTTGTTTCAAATTATAGATAGTTCTACCGATTTCATAAAATCGATAAAAATCTACAACAACGTTAAAACTTGTAAGCTTTCCTCTTATAGTATGGGAGCTAAGGATATTAAAATTGGTTCAAATGAGTATTTGAATATCACTGCGGACGATAGCCTGCGCTAGGGGCGAAGCACAACGAAGTGTGCAAAAGCGGCTAACAATACGCGAAGAATGGTACCACCTATTCAAATCCGATACCTCGTTCAATAGTCACTAAGAACTACAATTTTTTGTGTTTCCGGAAATGACCTGCTAGTTTCGGTATAATTTTTCGCGTATGATAGTGTTGAGATAGCTTTTTGGAACTTTTGACACCCCCAGTTTCCAAACCACAAAATATACAGGCATGCGCTATATGTTGGGATGTATTTTTAAGATTTTTACTTTACGCAAAAAGCTCCAGCCTCTGTGTATCTAAACATAATTATTTGCGATGTGCCGAATGCCCAACTATTTTTTTTTATATTTTGGAATTGTTCATATATTATATTGAATATCCTTTCGCCCCTAGAATGTTACCTCATGTAATACAGAAGTTATTAACGGAAACGTATGGTATAATTGAAACAAATTTCGCAAGCTAAATATCAGCAAACACAAGCAGTGCATGCGCAAGCAATGGGGCGGTGTGTAACCGCATCCATACATACATACAGTTTGTCAAACAATTGTTTGCAAAATATAAAAACACACATAATTTTAACTTGAATATCATATTTTGTATGAACAAATATACTTTAAATTTTTTTTAAAAAAATATTTATAACATAAGCCTTGTTTATCGCAACGCACAAGTAGTTAGTTAAAATTTAATTGCCAAAAAAATCTATAAAACCTAACATACATTATTTTTGCACTGTCAAGTAATTGTATGCAAAATGCAAATACAACAGGAAATGGATACAAAAAAGGGGTAACGGAACAAAATTTTTGGAAATATGTTATTTGCCTATTGACTTGTGAGTTCTGAAGGCCGATCTACCAAGTTAAGCAGAAAAGATGAGTTAAAAATTCATACAACTGTGAGCAAAAACCCTCAAATCAGCTCCAAACAATTGGATATTAATACCACACAAGACCGTCAGACATATACCAAACAAAATGTCCCTTCCAGAATAATATAATAATAATAATGAAAGCCTAACCTTTTCAAATGTCACATTAAAAAGCCGAGTGCATACAGGATGCGGTTAGCCCAAGTACTGAAGCTTTTCAAAAACTTTTGTGTGAACGCCGCTCCATTGCGGCGGATGTTCGATGTGCGGCCAAGCAGGTAAGACCTGAGCAGTAGATACTGCGCCGATGGAAGAAGGAACTTTAGCTTGAAAAGCAAGCCTTTATGCCAAACGCGATCGAACGGTTGCTGAATATCCAGGAAGACGGCAGAGCTATACTGCTTGTTTTCCAAGGCCTCGAGTACATGCTGTACGACCCGATGCACTTGTTATGGTGTGCCATGGTAATGCCTAAAGCCAAACTGATGATCAAGAATGGCAATCTGGACGCTACTTACTGCCGACATTCTTCCAAGAAATATGTTTTCAAATATTTTGGAGAAAGTCGACAGCAAGCTAATCGGGCGATAAGACGCGACAAGGTTCTCCGGCTTGCCAGGCATTGCTATCATATATATATATAGCGCACGTTCACGGAGTGGTGAACTGGTGGATGCGAACCATGGAGTTGAAGAGCAGACCCAAGAACATTACTCTTTTATCATGGAGGGCCTTTGCAACTCTACCGTCGACGCCATCATAGCCAGTGGCTTTTGGTTGACTTTAGCCTACGAATCTGCAAGCGGACCTCATCACGGGCTATGCGTGTGATCGACGATAAACGATCGAGCTCGGCGTTTAAAAATGCCTCAACATGTCCTGTATCTGGCTTGGAGTTGCGAGCTCAAAAGGTGTAAACCGGTGCTAGAGCTCATCCGCAAATGCCGACGTAAGCTTTGCGTCTGATCGATACCAGGTGCTGTCAGGTCGCATGATAAAAGAACCTCGGGTTGTAAAGTAGGCCAAGGTGGACTGGGAGCTGCACAAGGTTGTTGGCCAAGCATTGAGTATACCGCCGCCACGTTAATATTACGCAGGAACAACTATGCTGAGTCGGCAATATCTGCCGGTGAACTCAGCTCCCTGTTTAAATTCACTAGCTGCTCAAACCTCCGCCGGAACCGGGTGATGTTTGCGTTGCGCGGTAAAAGACGTGTCTTTGTAGCAAACGGATTTGGTGCTTCATTGAAGTCGACGACCAGGGGAATGTGGTCGGAGTTTAATTTGATCCGCTCAGATATACCAAGACACTCTGACCTGATCCCGGCATATACCGCAAAATCAATTGCTGTCGGCGTATGATTGCCGTACTAGTAGTGTGTCGGACTACTCGTAGCAATAACTTTGAAGTTGGAGCTCCTCACGCAATCCGCAATCCCCAGAGATGATGTTGTCCATTCCAGTCTACAGCGACTAGAAACTAGGGACCAAGCTCATCGAAAGGACATTTAAAGTCTTATACTGGCCATACAAAACGCGGAGAACAATAGACAGCCGCCAGGGCTATTTCGCCTTGATCGCTGAAGACTTTTACGGCAACGCACTGCAGCGCCAGTTTATAGTTGTCATCAAATTATGGCTTAGCGTAGATTTTATGATGACAGCTGCTCCGCCTTTCATGCGATCCAAAGGATAATTGCAAGGTGTATGTCGTATACTGGAAGACTATAATAAGACTTGGAGCAGCAGTGCGTCTCACAGAGTAGCATGACGTCCATATTGTGGGCGTGTATAAAAAGCTCTATCTCATTGGCATTGTTATTTAGTCCGTTTGGAAGCTCATTGGTTCTTTTTGCTTCGCTTTTTACGCTGCTGCTGCTGTTGCTGTTCTTGAAGCTGTAGTGGCTGCTGCAGTTGCTGCATTTGAAGTTTTTGCTGCTGTTGTTGTTGCTGCTTATGTTGTGGCTGCAATTATTGCACCTGAGATACGCATGCCGCATCAGCGTTGGATGGATTGCTTATGCACATCTGAGTCGGAGGAATCCGCGTGGTGTGGTCAATTTTCTGGCATCGCTGACATTGTTCCCCAATGTGTTCGACGTGCCGATTTGGGCATTCGATCTTCACTTTTTGCAAAGGGTTTTGATTGAAAAGACCAATTTATTATTTGGCACCGACTCCAGTTTCAGAAATAGCACGTTAAGCTTTTCTTTGGTCGCAAGGCTTACGACATTATGTGCATATCGCGCGGTGTGTCCGAGTGCGGCCAATTCTGTCCGCAGCCAGTCGGTTTTCTGCGTAGATGGATACAGACCCCTGACCACTACACGAGAACCTCTCTAAGTGATCAGTTGATGTGATTGAAAATGTATCTTTTCTGTTGTAAACAGACGTTGTCACTCTATATGCGTCAACTGAATGCGGCAGAACTCGAACTGTGCCGCCGCCACTGCACTTCAGCACAAAACTGTTAGCCGGCGTGACAGTATTAAGAGCATTGGGTAGGCCAACTACATACGTAATGCCCTCTACAATGGGTGGTGGCGGTTTAGGTATTGCAGCAACGGGTATTACAAGGCTTCGATTGGGACTATCTGCTTGTTGTTCATGATACTCATGAATAACAGGCGAAGGAGCCAAGGTGGGTGAAATGGGCCCATTCATACCAGGTGCTGACACGTGGTCAGCTCTAGATTTAACTCCGGCAGAAGTGGATGGACCAAGATCGAAATCTGAATCGTCTTCTGCGTCGGCGCCGCTTTTATGGTGCTTATTTGCAAGGCTTTAGAGATGCATTGGCGCTTAGCTTGCGCTTGTTTTTATTTAATTTTTTGTTGATGATGGCTATTGTGGCTACCGAACGGTCAGAGTGCCGCTCATGCAAGCACAAAAGCAATAACGTTTTTTTGTCACTTCTGTTTTGTATGTGGGGAGACGGAAAAGAAAGGTTGACTAATTTAACATTAGGAGCGGATGTTGTGGGCAAGTGTGTTGAGACTGAAAGTTCATTAGGGTTAATAGACAGCCTAAGATTTTACGCCTTAGAGATTCGTTCAAAAGCTTCATTGCTTTGAACTCATTATCCTAAACGGTGAATCCATCGAACAGTTTTTTAAACGGTCCTAATAGATCTCCAAAAGCCTTTCTTAGTCTGCCTCGTAAATCCCATCATGTCCTTCTCAACATCCCTATTTCAGACCAGATTTGGACTCAATCAGAACGATAATGCGGCCATTTAGGCCAGCATATTTTTCGTGCGACACATTGTCACATAGCCAGTAGCAAACGAAACCCAACCTAACGTTTGCTCGCACCTGGAAATTTTTATTATAGCAGACATACATTATTATTTATTTATTTATTTTTAAAGAAATTTAAAACAAAAAAAAAATTACTGCACAAACAACCTGCAAAACAAAGTATATATAAAACAAGTAAGATGGCTCTAGTCGGGTGTGCCCGACTCGAGAGATACCCTGAACCCAGCGGCGAGCTGTCGTTATATACATTTAAAGCTCTTTGCATTCATACACAAATTCACAAAGTCACAAATACACACACACACAAACGCACGCAGCAAGGTGCACACTTTGCACATTGGCTGCGCTTGGCCCCACTATGAATAACTTCTAAACTAAGAGTATGATCGTTATGAAATTTTCAGTGCTTAATAAGAGCATCCAAATCTATGTACAAACCAAGTTTTTTTGATATGGGGGGCGAATGGGGAGAGGTATCCAAAGTCCGTCCGTTCGTCTGTCCGTCTGTAGCAGCGATCTCGGAAACTACAAAAGCTTAAAGCCTAAACTAAACGACTATAAATTCTCCTAATACATACGCAGTACAAGTTTTTCTTCTTTTTTTTTCGATATTTAGCTCCGTTTCATTATTATCGGTAAAAATCGATGTTTGGACTTGGTTTTTTTTGGAATATCTCGGAGACTATAAAAGCTAGAGCCATTAAATTTGGTTTAATATTTGCTCGTAAGTAATACGCAGATTATGAATATTTCGGATTTTGGAAACCTTCCCCCATTTGCCCACCATATCAAAAAAAAACGCAAATCAAATAATACAGACTTGCGCTTTGGTTTGTACATAGATTTGGATGTTCTCATTAAGCACTAAATTTCATAACGATCATACTCTTAGTTTAGAAGTTATTCAAGAATTAATTTTTCATAGTGGGGCCAAGCGCAGCCGATGTGTAAAGTGCGCACCTTGCTGCGTGCGTTTGTGTGTGTGTGTGTGTATGTGTGACTCTGTGAATGTGTGTATGAATGGAAAGAGCCCAGCAGTTCTGGTGCTGTCAATTGACCCTCGATGCGTGCGAGCGGTGGCCAATTGATATCGGAGGGGAGTGAGGGCAGATATCCAAAATCCGAAATATTCATAATCTGCGAATTACATACGAGTACATATTAAATTTAATGGCTCTAGCTCTTATAGTCTCCGAGATATGACAAGAAAACCAAGTATACAAATCGATTTTGATCGATAATAATGAAACGGAGCAAGATATCGAAAAAAAAGATAAACTTGTACTGCACATGGATTAGGAGAATCTATAGTCATTTTAAACACGTTTTCAACGGGTTCAGGGTATAAACAAGTAAGATGGCTCTAGTCAGGTGTCCCCGACTGGGAGATACCTTGAACCCAGCGGCGAACTGTCGTTACATTCATTCAAAGGTCTTTGCATTCATACACACATTCACAAAGTCACATATACACACACACACAAACGCACGCAGCAAGGTGCGCACTTTGCACATATACTGCTCATATATAGTATATATACTATACGGATAAATAGGCAATTTACAACAATTATTTGGGTTTATATTTGGTCACAGAAAAAGAATCTTTTCGGATGCGCCACGGTTTGGGCCATTAGGGTATACGTATATGCGATCTATATTGCCGAGAATACCACGATATGGGAGGCTGACATCCGGCTTCTATAGCGACAGGGGCCGCAGCAGACTGTTGCGGCGACGGCTTTTGTTGGAACACACTCACTCTTTTTGTCGGTTTGGAAGGACGCCGAGAGATGAAAAGATGGTGGTTCCAATAAAAATAGCTTATAAGGGCAGGCTGTGTGTATATATATGTTCCAAGAAAATATTGGGCCTCAGTTGGGAATAGGGCCTCAAAATTAAATTTTGCGGTGTGGCCACCTTTTGGAAACAAATACTAAATTAAAACACATTCGGACATTTTCACTTGCACACGTACGCCCAACTTCAATATAAATAGCACTCTTTATATGGGGTCTGTGCGCCTGTGCATAACCATTCACCAAGGTCGCGTTTGTAACCGATAAATAAATGGCGCGATAGTCCAATGCAACACCACACGGCAAATTGGAGCTATGGGCCGCCATGAAAGGTTAAAATTGCCGTGCGCATTTGTTGACTCCGTTCGCCTGGTTGCCCATAAAGGAACACCCAACGTAAGCCACACCCATCTGACCTCCTCTCTAAACCCTCAGATCCTTCGCATGGACAACACCCAACGATCTTCCGGCTCCATCTTCCACCTCATAGGCATTGTCTCCGACGGCTCTGACGACCCGATATTTGCGAAACTTCCGGGCGAATTTGGCATTGAAAGCTTTGCTGAAGTCACTCCGTACGAAGTTTCTTGGCCAGGCACCGCGTGAAACTTGCGCGCACGCCTATCGTACTGCTGTCGACTGCGCTCGAATGCTTTGTGCAGGTGCTGTTTCACCTGTTCCTGTACTAGCCGGATTTTATCCTGCACCCCCAAATCTGAGATCGAGTGTTCGCCTAGGGACCGTAAGTTTGTTGCTAGCCCCATTGAGGTACATATGCTGGCCGAAGACTGCAAAAAACGGTGTAACCGCAGTTGCAGAGTGGACGGTGGATCGCTACCTCGATTTCGGGAAATGCATCCCACTCCCGTCTTGCTCCAAATATGAACGGATTGCCGACAAAACTGTGCAATTGACGCGCTCAGCTGCATTGCTCTGAGGAGAATAGATGGCCGTTTTCATGTGAGAGATTCCAAAGGCGTCGATCATATTCTCGAACTTCTTTGACACAAACTGTCAGCCGTTGTGTGAGTGGATCGTCTCAAGGACACCGAATTTGGAAATTCGACTACGTTGTCGGCCGTGGCATTTTTCATGGCCTTCAGAAACGTTAATTTCGAAAAATGATCGAATGCTACGAATATCCAGGCGTGACCCCTCTTCGACCGCGGATATTTTCCCAGAAAATCAATATATATTTTCTGGAAGGGCCGTTCCATCTTCACCTCATGCCCTATTGAAACTTGCATCCGGTGGTTCGGCGCTTTCGTCTCCTTGCATACCTCGCATCAGCCTACATATTCTCGCACATGAATTGCCATGTTAGGCCAGTAGAATTGCCTCCTCAACAAATGGAGCGTTTTTGCCACCTCCATGGTATCTGCCTTCGCGTCTACGTGAGCCTGTTCTATCAGCGTCGAACTTAGCGACTCTGGCACCCACACCTTCCATAGTGTGCCCTCGACTTCCTCCTCCAGCTTTTCGAACGCAGTCCGTTTATACAAAAGTTCATCCTGTACTTGTAAATCTGGTAATCGATCCCGATTCTTGCTCACTCTCGATACTCATCCGACTCAAACGCTACTGTCTGTATCCCCAGCAACTGCTCTAAATCCAGCGACAACTCGGCGACACAGCGTGACACAGTGTCAGCGACAACATTGTTCGCCCCTTTCCTGTGCTCGATCTGTGCAGGCGTAGAGACCACCTAGCTAAGTGACCGTCCAAATCCCGCAATGTCATGAGCCATATTGGCCTTTCGTTGCCCTCGTCATAGATTTGGAACAGTGCCAACCCAAAAAAAAAAAACCTACGCGAGAAGTTAGCGTGAACCAATACAGCAGCGGATGTAAGCGCCTCTTTCAATTCGCGCACACCTTTCGCTGCTTCATGGCTCAAATGGATTTTCCCTCTCGGACTCTCTTTTAGTACCTCCGTAAGTGGTGCTGCTATTTCCGCAAAGTTTCTGATGAACCGGCGGTACCATCCCGCGGTTCCCAGAAAACTGCGCACTTCTTTGACGGATCGAGGTTCCGGGATTCGCCGAGTTGCTGCTACGTGGTCAGGGTCGGTTCGTAAGGTCCCTTCACCTACTATAAATCCGCGATACTTGAGACTCTTAAAGCAGAACTTGGATTTTTTTTAGACCGATCGTCAAGTTCGCTTCCCGCAGACTTTGTGCCACCAGCCTTAAGTATTTTAAGTGCGTCTCAAAGTCCGGAGTGATAATCAAAAGATCATCCAGATAAACGAACACGTTTGACCTGAGCTGCGTGGGGATTACTTTATTCATTAGGCGGCATAGTCCGAAGGGCATTAAGACAAATTTATAGAGCGGGCGCCCTGGCAAAGTAAAGGCCGTGTATGCTTTACTGCCTTCCTCCTCCTCAATCTGCCAGAATGCGAACTTGAGGTCAACGCTGGAAATATAAAAAGTCTGATCGATCCGCGAAAGTATACCCTCGATGCATGGAAGTGGATAGGCGTCTTTGGCGGTAACAGCGTTGTAACAGCGTAACAGGTAACAGCGACTATCCAAGGCCAACATCTTGTCTACCTCGCCCCAGACAACTTCCTGCATCGCCGGAGATAGCGGATAATGGCAGTATTACACCAGTGTCGTCCCTTCGACCAGCTCTATCCTATGCGTTTCCACAGCCGTCTTCCCTTCTCAAACGCCAAAAACTTCTTTTTACTGAGTCCAGCCGACTTTTCTCATCGCTTCCCAGGTCCCAAGCTTCTGCCTCTAATTTCTGATCTTTTTCCTCCACGTAATGCTCTATTTTTGCTTACCTACGTTCGGTTCCACTACGATCGACTCTATACAAGCGTTTGGCTTGTATGACACTACAACGTCAGGGGCTAATCCGAAGACACTCCAGAAATCGATTCCAAGATATGCCTGCTGTTCCAAGTACGGGCAGATGTAGAACGTCATTGTCACCTCCCTGTCCTTATACACAACTTTTGACCGTACTCGGCCTATAATGGATCGATCCTCGCCCGAAGCCGTTCGCACCCTAGACACGTATCGCTCTATCGGTACCCCGATCTCCGCTAAAAACTCGCGAGAGCCACGCCCCAAAAGACTGACTGAGGCCCCGGTGTCCAAGAGTGTGCCACTTTTCTTCTCACCGAGCGTCTTCATCTGAATCGGTCGCGTTCCTTTTTCACTTTGCGAGTGACTAATCGCATTCCGTCAAGCTATCCTATTCCCAGCTAATCTTTATGCCCTTATCCTTTCTTCGTAGGGTACGTGCCTTAAATTTATGTTTTGCATGTTAATTATAATACTGTTTTTGCTTTCGGGCTCATCTTTCACTACTTCGCGGGACCCATTCTGCCGTTTCCCGTGCATTCGGGACATTTCGGTGCGAAAGTATTCGGCTTTCCACTGCGATAGCAAAATATTCCTCGCTGTTCGTTTAGGCAATCCCTCCAATCGTCTCCCTGCTGGCCGCAGTTCCAGCACCCAGGTCTCAGGCTTGCCGATTTATTTCTTATCTCTGCGACCTCCGGTTCGGCACTAGGGTTAATCTTCTATCGAGTTAACATTCGGCTTGCCCTGCCCTGCATATCTCGGATTCGTGCCGTATTTCTCACGGGCACTACGTTGACCCAAACTCGCCTCGATCTCGTTGCATTCTTCCCGCAAGTGATCTACTGAGTCCATAGAATAGATGTAGCGCCATCAAGCCTTTCTTTATCAATTTCATCAGCCTCGACTCGGGGAGGGGAGCTTCTAATCGCGATGCCATTGCCGTCATCGCCTGGATGAAGTAATTAACAGACTCTCCATGGAGTTGTTGTCGTTGCCTTAGCTCCTGCATCCGATCCACGTCGTCCCAGCTACCTCTAAACCTTCCTAACAGAGCCCTACGGAGATCGTCCCAATTAATGACCGGTCGCTGCGTTACAGGTAGCCAATACCACTACTAAGTTAAGCAGAAAAGATGAGTTAAAAATGCATACAACTGTGAGCAAAAACCCTCAAATCAGCTCCAAGCAATTGGATATTAATATCACACAAGACCGTCAGACAAGTGCCAAACAAAATGTCTCTTCCAGAATAATATAATAATAATAATGAAAGCCTAACCTTTTCAAATGTCACATAAAAAAGCGGAGTGCATACAGGATGCGGTTAGCCCAAGTACTGAAGCTATTCAAAAACTTCTGTGTGAACGCCGCTCCATTGCGGCGGATGTTCGATGTGCGGCCAAGCAGGTAAGACCTGAGCAGTAGATACTGCGCCGATGGAAGAAGGAACTTTAGCTTGAAAAGCAAGCCTTTATGCCAAACGCGATCGAACGGTTGCTGAATATCCAGGAAGACGGCAGAGCTATACTGCTTGTTTTCCAAGGCCTCGAGTACATGCTGTACGACCCGATGCACTTGTTCTGGTGTGCCATGGTAATGCCTAAAGCCAAACTGATGATAAAAAATGGCAATCTGGACGCCACTTACTGCCGACATTCTTCCAAGAAATATGTTTTCAAATATTTTAGAGAAAGTCGACAGCAAGCTAATCGGGCGATATGACGCGACAAGGTTCTCCGGCTTGCCAGGCATTGCTATCAAATATATATATATAGCGCACGTTCACGGAGTGGTGAACTGGTGGATGCGAAACATGGAGTTGAAGAGCAGCACCAAGAACATTACTCTTTTATCATGGAGGGCCTTTGCAACTCTGCCGTCGACGCCATCATAGCCAGTGGCTTTTGGTTGACTTTAGCCTACGAATCTGCAAGCGGACCTCATCACGGGCTATGCGTGTGATCGACGATAAACGATCGAGCTCGGCGTTTAAAAATGCCTCAACATGTCCTGTATCTGGCTTGGAGTTGCGAGCTCAAAAGGTGTAAACCGGTGCTAGAGCTCATCCGCAAATGCCGACGTAAGCTTTGCGTCTGATCGACATCAGGTGCTGTCAGGTCGCATGATAAAAGAACCTCGGGTTGTAAAGTAGGCCAAGGTGGACTGGGAGCTGCACAAGGTTGTTGGCCAAGCATTGAGTATACCGCCGCCACGTTAATATTACGCAGGAACAACTATGCTGAGTCGGCAATATCTGCCGGTGAACTCAGCTCCCTGTTTAAATTCACTAGCTGCTCAAACCTCCGCCGGAACCGGGTGATGTTTGCGTTGCGCGGTAAAAGACGTGTCTTTGTAGCAAACGGATTTGGTGCTACATTGAAGTCGACGACCAGGGGAATGTGGTCGGAGTTTAATTTGATCCGCTCAGATATACCAAGACACTCTGACCTGATCCCGGCATATACCGCAAAATCAATTGCTGTCGGCGTATGATTGCCGTACTAGTAGTGTGTCGGACTACTCGTAGCAATAACTTTGAAGTTGGAGCTCCTCACGCAATCCGCAATCCCCAGAGATGATGTTGTCCATTCCAGTCTACAGCGACTAGAAACTAGGGACCAAGCTCATCGAAAGGACATTTAAAGTCTTCTACTGGCCATACAAAACGCGGAGAACAATAGACAGCCGCCAGGGCTATTTCGCCTTGATCGCTGAAGACTTTTACGGCAACACACTGAGCGCAGCGCCAGTTTATAGTTGTCATCAAATTATGGTTTAGCGTAGATTTTATGATGACAGCTGCTCCGCCTTTCATGCGATCCAAAGGATAATTGCAAGGTGTATGTCGTATACTGGAAGACTATAATAAGACTTGGAGCAGCAGTGCGTCTCACAGAGTAGCATGACGTCCATATTGTGGGCGTGTATAAAAAGCTCTATCTCATTGGCATTGTTATTTAGTCCGTTTGGAAGCTCATTGGTTCTTTTTGCTTCGCTTTTTACGCTGCTGCTGCTGTTGCTGTTCTTGAAGCTGTAGTGGCTGCTGCAGTTGCTGCATTTGAAGTTTTTGCTGCTGTTGTTGTTGCTGCTTATGTTGTGGCTGCAATTATTGCACCTGAGATACGCATGCCGCATCAGCGTTGGATGGATTGCTTATGCACATCTGAGTCGGAGGAATCCGCGTGGTGTGGTCAATTTTCTTGCATCGCTGACATTGTTCCCCAATGTGTTCGATGTGCCGATCCGGGCATTCGATCTTCACTTTTTGCAAAGGGTTTTGATTGAAAAGACCAATTTATTATTTGGCACCGACTCCAGTTTCAGAAATAGCACGTTAAGCTTTTCTTTGGTCGCAAGGCTTACGACATTATGTGCATATCGCGCGGTGTGTCCGAGTGGGGCCAATTCTGTCCGCAGCCAGTCGGTTTTCTGCGCAGATGGATACAGACCCCTGACAACTACACGAGAACCTCTCTAAGTGATCAGTTGATATGATTGAAAATGTATTTTTTCTGTTGTAAACAGACGTTGTCACTCTATATGCGTCAACTGAATGCGGCAGAACTCGAACTGTGCCGCCGCCACTGCACTTCAGCACAAAACTGTTAGCCGGCGTGACAGTATTAAGATCATTGGGTAGGCCAACTACATACGTAATGCCCTCTACAATGGGTGGTGGCGGCTTAGGTATTGCAGCAACGGGTATTACAAGGCTTCGATTGGGACTATCTGCTTGTTGTTCATGATACTCATGAATAACAGGCGAAGGAGCCAAGGTGGGTGAAATGGGCCCATTCATACCAGGTGCTGACACGTGGTCAGCTCTAGATTTAACTCCGGCAGAAGTGGATGGACCAAGATCCAAATCTGAATCGTCTTCTGAGTCGGCGCCGCTTTTATGGTGCTTATTTGCAAGGCTTTAGAGATGCATTGGCGCTTAGCTTGCGCTTGTTTTTATTTAATTTTTTGTTGATGATGGCTATTGTGGCTACCGAACGGTCAGAGTGCCGCTCATGCAAGCACAAAAGCAATAACGTTTGACAAACAGTACATGTTGGGGTATTGGGTAGTGATTGAATGCAAGGGGGTTTAACAGTTGCAAACGACAGCTCGCAGCTGGGTTCAGGGTATCTGGTAGTATGGCGTTCCCGACTATATTGCTCTTACTCGTGTAAGATAGTGTATACCATACGCACGGCATAATTTTCTTATTATAGATATTCATCGGTTTTTAGACTATATCTCACAAACTATAAGGGCTAGGGCCACAAAATATGTTAATATGTTCTCGTAAAGCATACGCAGATTAAGATTCCTCTCGCCCCAAATATAAACAAGTTAGAACGTTGTAGTCGGCAATTGCAACTGGTGGAGCAATAGTCTTGGTTGATTGACAATTTGATTCGGTCTGTATATTAGCAGTGGAGTGTTGATCAGTATCAACAGTGCTAGCAATCGCCGAATCAGATCACTCTTCGGGGTCAGAAACAAAACAACATCCATGGGTAAAATGTTGTTTTTGTCACTTCTGTTTTGTATGTGGGGAGACGGAAAAGAAAGGTTGATTAATTTAACATTAGGAGCGGATGTTGTGGGCAAGTGTGTTGAGACTGAAAGTTCATTAGGGCTAAAAGACAGCCTGAGATTGGCCTTTTTACGCCTTGGATATTCGTTCAAAAGCTTCATTGCTTTGAACTCATTATCCAAAACGGTGAATCCATCGAACAGTTTTTTAAACCGTCCTAATAGATCTCCAAAAGCCTTTCTTAGTCTGCCTCGTGAATCCCATCATGTCCTTCTCAACATCCCTACTTCAGACCAGATTTGGACTCAATCAGAACGATAATGCGGCCATTTAGGCCAGCATATATTTCTGCACAAAAAACCTGCAAAACAAAGTATATATAAAACAAGTAAGATGGCTCTAGTCGGGTGTGCCCGACTCGAGAGATACCCTGAACCCAGCAGCGAGCTGTCGTTATATACATTTAAAGCTCTTTGCATTCATACACAAATTCACAAAGTCACAAATACACACACACACAAACGCACGCAGCAAGGTGCACACTTTGCACATTGGCTGCGCTTGGCCCACTATGGTAAATGAATTCTTGAATAACTTCTAAACTAAGAGTATGATCGTTATGAAATTTTCAGTGCTTAATAAGAGCATCCAAATCTATGTACAAACCAAGTTTGTACGCAAGTTTGTAGTATTCGATTTGCGTTTTCTTGATATGGGGGGCGAATGGGGAGAGGTATCCAAAGTCCGTCCGTTCGTCTGTCCGTCTGTAGCAGCGATCTCGGAAACTACAAAAGCTTAAAGCCTAAACTAAACGATTATAAATTCTCCTAATACATACGGAGTACAAGTTTATCTTTTTATTTTCAATATTTAGCTCCGTTTCATTATTATCGGTAATTATTACACTCACTCTGTTTGTCGGTTTGGAAGGACGCCGAGAGATGAAAAGATGGTGGTTCCAATAAAAATAGCTTATAAGGGCAGGCCGTGTATATATATATGTTCCAAGAAAATATTGGACCTCAGTAGAGTTGGGAATAGGGCCTCAAAATTACATTTTGCGGTGTGGCCACCTTTTGGAAACAACTACTAAATTAAAACACATTCGGACATTTTCACTTGCACACGTACGCCCAACTTCAATATAAATAGCACTCTTTATATGGGGTCTGTGCGCCTGTGCATAACCATTCACCAAGGTCGCGTTTGTAACCGATAAATAAATGGCGCGGTAGTCCAATACAACACCACACGGCAAATTGGAGCTATGGGCCGCCATGAAAGGTTAAAATTGCCGTGCGCATTTGTTGACTCCGTTCGCCTGGTTGCCCATAAAGGAACACCCATCGTAAGCCACACCCATCTGACCTCCTCTCTAAACCCTCAGATCCTTCGCATGGACAACACCCAACGATCTTCCGGCTCCATCTTCCACCTCATAGGCATTGTCTCCAACGGCTCTGACGACCCGATATTTGCGAAACTTCCGGGCGAATTTGGCATTGAAAGCTTTGCTGAAGTCACTCCGTACGAAGTTTCGACTGTAGACTTCTTGGCCAGGCACCGCGTGAAACTTGCGCGCACGCTTATCGTACTGCTGTCGACTGCGCTCGAATGCTTTGTGCAGGTGCTGTTTCACCTGTTCCTGTACTAGCCGGATTTTATCCTGCACCCCCAAATCTGAGATCGAGTGTTCGCCTAGGGACCGTAAGTTTGTTGCTAGCCCCATTGAGGTACATATGCTGGCCGAAGACTGCAAAAAACGGTGTAACCGCAGTTGCAGAGTGGACGGCACTGCGGATCGCTACCTCGATTTCGGGAAATGCATCCCACTCCCGTCTTGCTCCAAATATGAACGGATCGCCGACAAAACTGTGCAATTGACGCGCTCAGCTGCATTGCTCTGAGGAGAATAGATGGCCGTTTTCATGTGAGAGATTCCAAAGGCGTCGATCATATTCTCGAACTTCTTTGACACAAACTGTCAGCCGTTGTGTGAGTGGATCGTCTCAAGGACACCGAATTTGGAAATTCGACTACGTTGTCGGCCGTGGCATTTTTCATGGCCTTCAGAAACGTTAATTTCGAAAAATGATCGAATGCTACGAATATCCAGGCGTGACCCCTCTTCGACCGCGGATATTTTCCCAGAAAATCAATATATATTTTCTGGAAGGGCCGTTCCATCTTCACCTCATGCCCTATTGAAACTTGCATCCGGTGGTTCGGCGCTTTCGTCTCCTTGCATACCTCGCATCAGCCTATATATTCTCGCACATGAATTGCCATGTTGGGCCAGTAGAATTGCCTCCTCAACAAATGGAGCGTTTTTGCCACGGCTCCATGGCATCTGCCTTCGCGTCTACGTGAGCCTGTTCTATCAGCGTCGAACTAAGCGACTCTGGCACCCACAGCTTCCATAGTGTACCCTCGACTTCCTCCTCCAGCTTTTCGAACGTAGTCCGTTTATACAAAAGTTCATCCTGTACTTGTAAATCTGGTAATCGATCCCGATTCTTGCTCACTCTCGATACTCATCCGACTCAAACGCTACTGTCTGTATCCCCAGCAACTGCTCTAAATCCAGCGACAACTCGGCGACACAGCGTGACACAGTGTCAGCGACAACATTGTTCGCCCCTTTCCTGTGCTCGATCTGTGCAGGCGTAGAGACCACCTAGCTAAGTGACCGTCCAAATCCCGCAATGTCATGAGCCATTTGAGGCTGGGTTGATCGTGGATTACCGTGAATGGCATCATTTCGATGTGCGGCTTGAACTTTTGGACAGCGAATACCGCGGCAAGACATTCTTTCTCCGTCACCGAGTTATTCGCCTGGTGTTTATCCATCTTGGCGGAGAAGAACGCTATTGGCCTTTCGTTGCCCTCGTCATAGATTTGGAACAGTGCCAACCCAAAAAAAAAAAAAAACCTACGCGAGAAGTCAGCGTGAACCAATACAGCAGCGGATGCAAGCGCCTCTTTCAATTCGCGCACACCTTTCGCTGCTTCATGGCTCAAATGGATTTTCCCTCTCGGACACCCTTTTAGCACCTCCGTAAGTGGTGCTGCAATTTCCGCAAAGTTCCTGATGAACCGGCGGTACCATCCCGCGGTTCCCAGAAAACTGCGCACTTCTTTGACGGATCGAGGTTCCGGGATTCGCCGAGTTGCTGCTACGTGGTCAGGGTCGGTTCGTAAGGTCCCTTCACCTACTATAAATCCGAGATACTTGAGACTCTTAAAGCAGAACTTGGATTTTTTTTAGACCGATCGTCAAGTTCGCTTCCCGCAGACTTTGTGCCACCAGCCTTAAGTATTTTAAGTGCGTCTCAAAGTCCAGAGCGATAATCAAAAGATCATCCAGATAAACGAACACGTTTGACCTGAGCTGCGTGGGGATTACTTTATTCATTAGGCGGCATAGTCCGAAGGGCATCTTGACAAATTTATAGAGCGGGCGCCCTGGCAAAGTAAAGGCCGTGTATACTTTGCTGCCTTCCTCCTCCTCAATCTGCCAGAATGCGAACTTGAGGTCAACTCTGGAAATATAAAAAGTCTGATCGATCCGTGAAAGTATACCCTCGATGCATGGAAGTGGATAGGCGTCTTTGGCGATAACAGCGTTGTAACAGCGTAACAGGTAACAGCGATTATCCAAGGCCAACATCTTGTCTACCTCGCCCCAGACAACTTCCTGCATCGCCGGAGATAGCGGATAATGGCAGTATTACACCAGTGTCGTCCCTTCGACCAGCTTTATCCTATGCGTTTCCACAGCCGTCTTCCCCAGTCCTACCTTCTCAAAGGCCAAAAACTTTTTTTTACTGAGTCCAGCCGACTTTTCTCATCGCTTCCCAGGTCCCAAGCTTCTGCCTCTAATTTCGGATCTTTTTCCTCCACGTAATGCTCTATTTTTGCTTACCTACGTTCGGTTCCACTACGATCGACTCTATAGAAGCGTTTGGCTTGTATGACACTACAACGTCAGGGGCTAATCCGAAGACACTCCAGAAATCGATTCCAAGATATGCCTGCTGTTCCAAGTACGGGCAGATGTAGATCGTCATTGTCTCCTCCCTGTCCTTATACACAACTTTTGACCGTACTCGGCCTATAATGGATCGATCCTCGCCCGAAGCCGTTCGCACCCGTTCGACACGTATCGCTCTATCGGTACCCCTCGCGAGAGCCACGCCCCAAGAGACTGACTGAGGCCCCGGTGTCCAAGAGTCTGCCACTTTTCTTCTCACCGACCGTCTTCATCTGAATCGGTCGCGTTCCTTTTTCACTTTGCGAGTGACTAATCGCATTCCGTCAAGCTGCCGTGCCTCAAAAATCCTATTCCTAGCTAATCTTTATGCCCTTATCCTTTCTTCGTAGGGTACTTGCCTTAAATTTATGTTTTGCATGTTAATTATAATACTGTTTTTGCTTTCGGGCTCATCTTTCACTACTTCGCGGAACCCATTCTGCCGTTTCCCGTGCATTCGGGACATTTCGGTGCGAAAGTATTCGGCTTTCCACTGCGATAGCAAAATATTCCTCGCTGTTCGTTTAGGCAATCCCTCCAATCGTCTCCCTGCTGGCCGCAGTTCCAGCACCCAGGTCTCAGGCTTGCCGATTTATTTCTTATCTCTCCGACCTCCGGTTCGGCACTAGGGTTAATCTTCTATCGAGTTAACATTCGGCTTGCCCTGCCCTGCATATCTCGGATTCGTGCCGTATTTCTCACGGGCACTACGTTGACCCAAACTCGCCTCGATCTCGTTGCATTCTTCCCGCAAGTGATCTACTGAGTCCATAGAATAGATGTAGCGCCATCAAGCCTTTCTTTATCAATTTCATCAGCCTCGACTCGGGGAGGGGAGCTTCTAATCGCGATGCCATTGCCGTCATCGCCTGGATGAAGTAATTAACAGACTCTCCATGGAGTTGTTGTCGTTGCCTTAGCTCCTGCATCCGATCCACGTCGTCCCAGCTACCTCTAAACCTTCCTAACAGAGCCCTACGGAGATCGTCCCAATTAATGACCGGTCGCTGCGTTACAGGTAGCCAATACCACTACTAAGTTAAGCAGAAAAGATGAGTTAAAAATGCATACAACTGTGAGCAAAAACCCTCAAATCAGCTCCAAGCAATTGGATATTAATATCACACAAGACCGTCAGACAAGTGCCAAACAAAATGTCTCTTCCAGAATAATATAATAATAATAATGAAAGCCTAACCTTTTCAAATGTCACATAAAAAAGCGGAGTGCATACAGGATGCGGTTAGCCCAAGTACTGAAGCTATTCAAAAACTTCTGTGTGAACGCCGCTCCATTGCGGCGGATGTTCGATGTGCGGCCAAGCAGGTAAGACCTGAGCAGTAGATACTGCGCCGATGGAAGAAGGAACTTTAGCTTGAAAAGCAAGCCTTTATGCCAAACGCGATCGAACGGTTGCTGAATATCCAGGAAGACGGCAGAGCTATACTGCTTGTTTTCCAAGGCCTCGAGTACATGCTATACGACCCGATGCACTTGTTCTGGTGTGCCATGGTAATGCCTAAAGCCAAACTGATGATCAAGAATGGCAATCTGGACGCCACTTACTGCCGACATTCTTCCAAGAAATATGTTTTCAAATATTTTAGAGAAAGTCGACAGCAAGCTAATCGGGCGATATGACGCGGCAAGGTTCTCCGGCTTGCCAGGCATTGCTATCAAATATATATATATATAGCGCACGTTCACGGAGTGGTGAACTGGTGGATGCGAAACATGGAGTTGAAGAGCAGCACCAAGAACATTACTCTTTTATCATGGAGGGCCTTTGCAACTCTGCCGTCGACGCCATCATAGCCAGTGGCTTTTGGTTGACTTTGGCCTACGAATCTGCAAGCGGACCTCATCACGGGCTATGCGTGTGATCGACGATAAACGATCGAGCTCGGCGTTTAAAAATGCCTCAACATGTCCTGTATCTGGCTTGGAGTTGCGAGCTCAAAAGGTGTAAACCGGTGCTAGAGCTCATCCGCAAATGCCGACGCAAGCTTTGCGTCTGATCGACACCAGGTGCTGTCAGGTCGCATGATAAAAGAACCTCGGGTTGTAAAGGAGGCCAAGGTGGACTGGGAGCTGCACAAGGTTATTGGCCAAGCATTGAGTATACCGCCGCCACGTTAATATTACGCAGGAACAACTATGCTGAGTCGGCAATATCTGCCAATCTCTGACCTGATCCCGGCATATACCGCAAAATCAATTGCTGTCGGCGTATGATTGCCGTACTAGTAGTGTGTCGGACTACTCGTAGCAATAACTTTGAAGTTGGAGCTCCTCACGCAATCCGCAATCCCCAGAGATGATGTTGTCCATTCCAGTCTACAGCGACTAGAAACTAGGGACCAAGCTCATCGAAAGGACATTTAAAGTCTTATACTGGCCATACAAAACGCGGAGAACAATAGACAGCCGCCAGGGCTATTTCGCCTTGATCGCTGAAGACTTTTACGGCAACGCACTGCAGCGCCAGTTTATAGTTGTCATCAAATTATGGTTTAGCGTAGATTTTATGATGACAGCTGCTCCGCCTTTCATGCGATCCAAAGGATAATTGCAAGGTGTATGTCGTATACTGGAAGACTATAATAAGACTTGGAGCAGCAGTGCGTCTCACAGAGTAGCATGACGTCCATATTGTGGGCGTGTATAAAAAGCTCTATCTCATTGGCATTGTTATTTAGTCCGTTTGGAAGCTCATTGGTTCTTTTTGCTTCGCTTTTTACGCTGCTGCTGCTGTTGCTGTTCTTGAAGCTGTAGTGGCTGCTGCAGTTGCTGCATTTGAAGTTTTTGCTGCTGTTGTTGTTGCTGCTTATGTTGTGTCTGCAATTATTGCACCTGAGATACGCATGCCGCATCAGCGTTGGATGGATTGCTTATGCACATCTGAGTCGGAGGAATCCGCGTGGTGTGGTCAATTTTCTGGCATCGCTGACATTGTTCCCCAATGTGTTCGACCGTGCCGATTTGGGCATTCGATCTTCACTTTTTGCAAAGGGTTTTGATTGAAAAGACCAATTTATTATTTGGCACCGACTCCAGTTTCAGAAATAGCACGTTAAGCTTTTCTTTGGTCGCAAGGCTTACGACATTATGTGCATATCGCGCGGTGTGTCCGAGTGCGGCCAATTCTGTCCGCAGCCAGTCGGTTTTCTGCGTAGATGGATACAGACCCCTGACCACTACACGAGAACCTCTCTAAGTGATCAGTTGATGTGATTGAAAATGTATCTTTTCTGTTGTAAACAGACGTTGTCACTCTATATGCGTCAACTGAATGCGGCAGAACTCGAACTGTGCCGCCGCCACTGCACTTCAGCACAAAACTGTTAGCCGGCGTGACAGTATTAAGAGCATTGGGTAGGCCAACTACATACGTAATGCCCTCTACAATGGGTGGTGGCGGTTTAGGTATTGCAGCAACGGGTATTACAAGGCTTCGATTGGGACTATCTGCTTGTTGTTCATGATACTCATGAATAACAGGCGAAGGAGCCAAGGTGGGTGAAATGGGCCCATTCATACCAGGTGCTGACACGTGGTCAGCTCTAGATTTAACTCCGGCAGAAGTGGATGGACCAAGATCCAAATCTGAATCGTCTTCTGCGTCGGCGCCGCTTTTATGGTGCTTATTTGCAAGGCTTTAGAGATGCATTGGCGCTTAGCTTGCGCTTGTTTTTATTTAATTTTTTGTTGATGATGGCTATTGTGGCTACCGAACGGTCAGAGTGCCGCTCATGCAAGCACAAAAGCAATAACGTTTGACAAACAGTACATGTTGGGGTATTGGGTAGTGATTGAATGCAAGGGGGTTTAACAGTTGCAAACGACAGCTCGCAGTTGGGTTCAGGGTATCTGGTAGTATGGCGTTCCCGACTATATTGCTCTTACTCGTGTAAGATAGTGTATACCATACGCACGGCATAATTTTCTTATTATAGATATTCATCGGTTTTTAGACTATATCTCACAAACTATAAGGGCTAGGGCCACAAAATATGTTAATGTGTTCTCGTAAAGCATACGCAGATTAAGATTCCTCTCGCCCCAAATATAAACAAGTTAGAACGTTGTAGTCGGCAATTGCAACTGGTGGAGCAATAGCCTTGGTTGATTGACAATTTGATTCGGTCTGTATATTAGCAGTGGAGTATATTGTATATATGTATGTTGATCAGTATCAACAGTGCCAGCAATCGCCGAATCAGATCACTTTTCGGGGTCAGAAACAAAACAACATCCATGGGTAAAATGTTTTTTTTGTCACTTCTGTTTTGTATGTGGGGAGACGGAAAAGAAAGGTTGATTAATTTAACATTAGGAGCGGATGTTGTGGGCAAGTGTGTTGAGACTGAAAGTTCATTAGGGCTAATAGACAGCCTAAGATTTTACGCCTTGGAGATTCGTTCAAAAGCTTCATTGCTTTGAACTCATTATCCAAAACGGTGAATCCATCGAACAGTTTTTTAAACCATCCTAATAGATCTCCAAAAGCCTTTCTTAGTCTGCCTCGTGAATCCCATCATGTCCTTCTCAACATCCCTACTTCATACCAGATTTGGACTCAATCAGAACGATAATGCGGCCATTTAGGCCAGCATATTTTTCGTGCGACACATTGTCACATAGCCAGTAGCAAACGAAACCCAACCTAACGTTTGCTCGCACCTGGAAATTTTTATTATAGCAGACATACATTATTATTTATTTATTTATTTTTAAAGAAATTTAAAACAAACAAAAAATTACTGCACAAACAACCTGCAAAACAAAGTATATATAAAACAAGTAAGATGGCTCTAGTCGGGTGTGCCCGACTCGAGAGATTCCCTGAACCCAGCGGCGAGCTGTCGTTATATACATTTAAAGCTCTTTGCATTCATACACAAATTCACAAAGTCACAAATACACACACACACAAACGCACGCAGCAAGGTGCACACTTTGCACATTGGCTGCGCTTGGCCCCACTATGAATAACCTTTAAACTAAGAGTATGATCGTTATGAAATTTTCAGTGCTTAATAAGAGCATCCAAATCTATGTACAAACCAAGTTTGTACGCAAGTTTGTAGTATTCGATTTGCGTTTTCTTGATATGGGGGGCGAATGGGGGGAGGTATCCAAAGTCCGTCCGTTCGTCTGTCCGTCTGTAGCAGCGATCTCGGAAACTACAAAAGCTTAAAGCCTAAACTAAACGACTATAAATTCTCCTAATACATACGCAGTACAAGTTTTTCTTCTTTTTTTTTCGATATTTAGCTCCGTTTCATTATTATCGGTAAAAATCGATGTTTGGACTTGGTTTTTTTTGGAATATCTCGGAGACTATAAAAGCTAGAGCCATTAAATTTGGTTTAATATTTGCTCGTAAGTAATACGCAGATTATGAATATTTCGGATTTTGGAAACCTTCCCCCATTTGCCCACCATATCAAAAAAAAACGCAAATCAAATAATACAGACTTGCGCTTTGGTTTGTACATAGATTTGGATGTTCTCATTAAGCACTAAATTTCATAACGATCATACTCTTAGTTTAGAAGTTATTCAAGAATTAATTTTTCATAGTGGGGCCAAGCGCAGCCGATGTGTAAAGTGCGCACCTTGCTGCGTGCGTTTGTGTGTGTGTGTGTGTATGTGTGACTCTGTGAATGTGTGTATGAATGGAAAGAGCCCAGCAGTTCTGGTGCTGTCAATTGACCCTCGATGCGTGCGAGCGGTGGCCAATTGATATCGGAGGGGAGTGAGGGCAGATATCCAAAATCCGAAATATTCATAATCTGCGAATTACATACGAGTACATATTAAATTTAATGGCTCTAGCTCTTATAGTCTCCGAGATATGACAAGAAAACCAAGTATACAAATCGATTTTGATCGATAATAATGAAACGGAGCAAGATATCGAAAAAAAAGATAAACTTGTACTGCACATGGATTAGGAGAATCTATAGTCATTTTAAACACGTTTTCAACGGGTTCAGGGTATAAACAAGTAAGATGGCTCTAGTCAGGTGTCCCCGACTGGGAGATACCTTGAACCCAGCGGCGAACTGTCGTTACATTCATTCAAAGGTCTTTGCATTCATACACACATTCACAAAGTCACATATACACACACACACAAACGCACGCAGCAAGGTGCGCACTTTGCACATATACTGCTCATATATAGTATATATACTATACGGATAAATAGGCAATTTACAACAATTATTTGGGTTTATATTTGGTCACAGAAAAAGAATCTTTTCGGATGCGCCACGGTTTGGGCCATTAGGGTATACGTATATGCGATCTATATTGCCGAGAATACCACGATATGGGAGGCTGACATCCGGCTTCTATAGCGACAGGGGCCGCAGCAGACTGTTGCGGCGACGGCTTTTGTTGGAACACACTCACTCTTTTTGTCGGTTTGGAAGGACGCCGAGAGATGAAAAGATGGTGGTTCCAATAAAAATAGCTTATAAGGGCAGGCTGTGTGTATATATATGTTCCAAGAAAATATTGGGCCTCAGTTGGGAATAGGGCCTCAAAATTAAATTTTGCGGTGTGGCCACCTTTTGGAAACAAATACTAAATTAAAACACATTCGGACATTTTCACTTGCACACGTACGCCCAACTTCAATATAAATAGCACTCTTTATATGGGGTCTGTGCGCCTGTGCATAACCATTCACCAAGGTCGCGTTTGTAACCGATAAATAAATGGCGCGATAGTCCAATGCAACACCACACGGCAAATTGGAGCTATGGGCCGCCATGAAAGGTTAAAATTGCCGTGCGCATTTGTTGACTCCGTTCGCCTGGTTGCCCATAAAGGAACACCCAACGTAAGCCACACCCATCTGACCTCCTCTCTAAACCCTCAGATCCTTCGCATGGACAACACCCAACGATCTTCCGGCTCCATCTTCCACCTCATAGGCATTGTCTCCGACGGCTCTGACGACCCGATATTTGCGAAACTTCCGGGCGAATTTGGCATTGAAAGCTTTGCTGAAGTCACTCCGTACGAAGTTTCTTGGCCAGGCACCGCGTGAAACTTGCGCGCACGCCTATCGTACTGCTGTCGACTGCGCTCGAATGCTTTGTGCAGGTGCTGTTTCACCTGTTCCTGTACTAGCCGGATTTTATCCTGCACCCCCAAATCTGAGATCGAGTGTTCGCCTAGGGACCGTAAGTTTGTTGCTAGCCCCATTGAGGTACATATGCTGGCCGAAGACTGCAAAAAACGGTGTAACCGCAGTTGCAGAGTGGACGGCACTGCGGATCGCTACCTCGATTTCGGGAAATGCATCCCACTCCCGTCTTGCTCCAAATATGAACGGATCGCCGACAAAACTGTGCAATTGACGCGCTCAGCTGCATTGCTCTGAGGAGAATAGATGGCCGTTTTCATGTGAGAGATTCCAAAGGCGTCGATCATATTCTCGAACTTCTTTGACACAAACTGTCAGCCGTTGTGTGAGTGGATCGTCTCAAGGACACCGAATTTGGAAATTCGACTACGTTGTCGGCCGTGGCATTTTTCATGGCCTTCAGAAACGTTAATTTCGAAAAATGATCGAATGCTACGAATATCCAGGCGTGACCCCTCTTCGACCGCGGATATTTTCCCAGAAAATCAATATATATTTTCTGGAAGGGCCGTTCCATCTTCACCTCATGCCCTATTGAAACTTGCATCCGGTGGTTCGGCGCTTTCGTCTCCTTGCATACCTCGCATCAGCCTATATATTCTCGCACATGAATTGCCATGTTGGGCCAGTAGAATTGCCTCCTCAACAAATGGAGCGTTTTTGCCACGGCTCCATGGCATCTGCCTTCGCGTCTACGTGAGCCTGTTCTATCAGCGTCGAACTAAGCGACTCTGGCACCCACAGCTTCCATAGTGTACCCTCGACTTCCTCCTCCAGCTTTTCGAACGTAGTCCGTTTATACAAAACTTCATCCTGTACTTGTAAATCTGGTAATCGATCCCGATTCTTGCTCACTCTCGATACTCATCCGACTCAAACGCTACTGTCTGTATCCCCAGCAACTGCTCTAAATCCTAGACCACCTAGCTAAGTGACCGTCCAAATCCCGCAATGTCATGAGCCATTTGAGGCTGGGTTGATCGTGGATTACCGTGAATGGCATCATTTCGATGTGCGGCTTGAACTTTTGGACAGCTAATACCGCGGCAAGACATTCTTTCACCGTCACCGAGTTATTCGCCTGGTGTTTATCCATCTTGGCGGAGAAGAACGCTATTGGCCTTTCGTTGCCCTCGTCATAGATTTGGAACAGTGCCAACCCAAAAAAAAAAAACCTACGCGAGAAGTTAGCGTGAACCAATACAGCAGCGGATGTAAGCGCCTCTTTCAATTCGCGCACACCTTTCGCTGCTTAATGGCTCAAATGGATTTTCCCTCTCGGACTCTCTTTTAGTACCTCCGTAAGTGGTGCTGCTATTTCCGCAAAGTTTCTGATGAACCGGCGGTACCATCCCGCGGTTCCCAGAAAACTGCGCACTTCTTTGACGGATCGAGGTTCCGGGATTCGCCGAGTTGCTGCTACGCGGTCAGGGTCGGTTCGTAAGGTCCCTTCACCTACTATAAATCCGCGATACTTGAGACTCTTAAAGCAGAATTTGGATTTTTTTTAGACCGATCGTCAAGTTTGCTTCCCGCAGACTTTGTGCCACCAGCCTTAAGTATTTTAAGTGCGTCTCAAAGTCCGGAGTGATAATCAAAAGATCATCCAGATAAACGAACACGTTTGACCTGAGCTGCGTGGGGATTACTTTATTCATTAGGCGGCATAGTCCGAAGGGCATCTTGACAAATTTATAGAGCGGGCGCCCTGGCAAAGTAAAGGCCGTGTATGCTTTGCTGCCTTCGTCCTCCTCAATCTGCCAGAATGCGAACTCGAGGTCAACGCTGGAAATATAAAAAGTCTGATCGATCCGCGAAAGTATACCCTCGATGCATGGAAGTGGATAGGCGTCTTTGGCGGTAACAGCGTTGTAACAGCGTAACAGGTAGCAGCGACTATCCAAGGCCAACATCTTGTCTACCTCGCCTCAGATAACTTCCTGCATCGCCGGAGATAGCGGATAATGGCAGTATTACACCAGTGTCGTCCCTTCGACCAGCTCTATCCTATGCGTTTCCACAGCCGTCTTCCCCAGTCCTACCTTCTCAAACGCCAACAACTTTTTTTACTGAGTCCAGCCGACTTTTCTCATCGCTTCCCAGGTCCCAAGCTTCTGCCTCTAATTTCTGATCTTTTTCCTCCACGTAATGCTCTATTTTTGCTTACCTACGTTCGGTTCCACTACGATCGACTCTATAAAAGCGTTTGGCTTGTATGACACTACAACGTCAGGGGCTTATCCGAAGACACTCCAGAAATCGATTCCAAGATATGCCTGCTGTTCCAAGTACGGGCAGATGTAGAACGTCATTGTCTCCTCCCTGTCCTTATACACAACTTTTGACCGTACTCGGCCTATAATGGATCGATCCTCGCCCGAAGCCGTTCGCACCCTAGACACGTATCGCTCTATCGGTACCCCTCGCGAGAGCCACGCCCCAAGAGACTGACTGAGGCCCCGGTGTCCAAGAGTCTGCCACTTTTCTTCTCACCAAGCGTCTTCATCTGAATCGGTCGCGTTCCTTTTTCACTTTGCGAGTGACTAATCGCATTCCGTCAAGCTGCCGTGCCTCAAAAATCCTATTCCTAGCTAATCTTTATGCCCTTATCCTTTCTTCGTAGGGTACGTGCCTTAAATTTATGTTTTGCATGTTAATTATAATACTGTTTTTGCTTTCGGGCTCATCTTTCACTACTTCGCGGGACCCATTCTGCCGTTTCCCGTGCATTCGGGACATTTCGGTGCGAAAGTATTCGGCTTTCCACTGCGATAGCAAAATATTCCTCGCTGTTCGTTTAGGCAATCCCTCCAATCGTCTCCCTGCTGGCCGCAGTTCCAGCACCCAGGTCTCAGGCTTGCCGATTTCATTTTTATCTCTGCGACCTCCGGTTTGGCACTAGGGTTAATCTTCTATCGAGTTAACATTCGGCTTGCCCTGCCCTACATATCTCGGATTCGTGCCGTATTTCTCATGGGCACTACGTTGACCCAAACTCGCCTCGATCTCGTTGCATAGATCGTATTCTCGTAGAATAGATGTAGCGCCATCAAGCCTTTCTTTATCAATTTCATCAGCCTCGACTCGGGGAGGGGAGCTTCTAATCGCGATGCCATTGCCGTCATCGCCTGGATGAAGTAATTAACAGACTCTCCATGGAGTTGTTGTCGTTGCCTTAGCTCCTGCATTCGATCCACGTCGTCCCAGATACCTCTAAACCTTCCTAACAGAGCCCTACGGAGATCGTCCCAATTAATGACCGGCCACTGCGTTACATGTAGCCAATACCACTCTCTGGCACGCCAGAGCCAGATCCAAGGCGGTCCTGAGAGTGGTCTGGGAGTTGATCGCCTGTGGCCTTCCGTCGCTTGGATCTTCACCGCCAGTTGTCGCCTGCCTAAATTCTTCGGTTCTCCTGTTTTCCCGTAGCCTACTGTCCGGCCCTGGATTACGCCAATACCACCCTTGCCCTCCACTCAGTCCACTCGAGGTATTCGACCTCTCTGGCTTCGGGGATGGCCTGGGAGCTGGTGTGGCGTTAGGGTGTCTTTTCGGCACAGCACCCTGATGCGACGTCCACGATGGCTGACTTGGGCCTACATTCTGCCTGCGCTATGCCAGTTTTCGTCGACTGTCTATAGGTCTCATGGGCCTGGAAAAGAGCGACATTTATGGCTGACGTTAATTCCGAGTCTATACTATACTATACTATAATTAAACACAAGACCAATACCGTAATTCACAAGAAACATGTAAGGGAGAATCACCATCTGCCGGAATCGACTGTCGTTCCAACCTACGGCGTCTACCAATCCGTTCCGATCAAACAAAAAAACATCTTCAGCTGTGCTGACGGTCCCCTGTTAACAGCTCAGCTAGCTGAGTATTCCCAGGGCTGGGTAACCTCAACCGTGCCCCTAGACGGTACAAAATTCCAAAACAATTAGAACTACACAACACTATATACGAACGTACCTACATACACACAAATGATTGGTCGAGTTGGCAGGCCCGGTGTTTTCGGCCACGTATCCGCCCTTCCTGCAACGGCTATTTAAATTTGAACCCCATTGCCCTTTAATTAGAACTAACGGCCGACTTATTTCAGGCCTCGGTGATTCTCCCTCCCTTACGCTTCCTCACACATAATTTTAGTTTCGCTCACAAATAACATTTAATAAATAAACAGTTCTTTTGACTTACGTTAGATGCACAGTTTGGCCGTTAGATGGCAGTACTTAATGTTTGGCGGGCGTTTAAAATTTAAGCGTATAGATTTAAGGATCGAGAAGGGGCGAAATTTTGCCAAATATGAATTGAGAGACAAAATTGATGTATGCCACTGTAAATAGTGCACGGCGCAGATATGCTTTCGCTTAATGTTCCCTCAATCCCTGTCCTACCCTATCGGAGCTAAAAAAAAAAATTTTGAAAAAAGGTGGGGGTCGGTTAATATATGACAGCTACTTCTGCCTCGCACCGGTGGCCGGTAAGCCAATGTAGGCAAATTTAGGAAAATCCGAATGCCGGATTTAACAATGTAAATAATATAAATAATTGAATAAGTAAATTAACAAATAGATCAGTCAGCTGATTTGAGGATTTTTGTTTACAGTTTTATGTATTTTTGACTCATCTCTTTTGCTTAGCTTATGCGTTTTAAGATAATATAGACTGTCCTTAATCTGATGGAAAACAGTTTGGCCAACTATTTGGCAGATTTGCCTTTATAATAGTTGAAATAAACCCAAAGTAACAGATTGTCGTTAACTCGCTTTCCAGGCTTACTTTAAATGGTAGTTTATGCTAACAAAACAGTGCTAAAACGGTAAATCAACTCATAAACTAATAGGTAAATGCTCAGCATAACATATTCCCAAGAATTTAGTTCCGTTAGTCCTTTTGAGTTCACTTTTAATGTTTAGTTTGCATTTTGCAAACAATTACTTGACAGTGCAAAAATAATGTAAGTTTGGTTTTCTTGATTTTTCCAGCTAAAATTAAATTTAAACAATTATTTTTGTGCGTTGTTATAAACAATACTTGTGTTAATAGTATAATAAAAAAAATGTATGAAAAGGATATTTTATCATACAAAGCATGACACTAAAGTTGAATTTATGTGTTTTTTTTTTTTTCATTTTGTAAACAATTGTTTGACAAACTGTACATTAAAATTTTTCAGACAGATGACCTCTACTAAAGATTGCAAATTTGGTAGGCAGTTTTCTGATGATCTCCTCTAAATATCGAGCTGAAAAAATCGGCCAAGCCCACTCCCACCACAACAAATAACATAAATCGATATTTTCCAAAATATCAATAATAATTATTCTGTTATATTACGCACTCACTCTCACCAAACTGCAACGTTCTTACTTGTTTATAATTATAGTTATTTATTTTTCAAAAATAAAAGAAATTTATATTAAATAAATAATACTTATCCAGTTTTGAAACTTAAGACATTAAAAAAATATTATGTATGTTCTTCTTCAAAATCTTGAATGGAGTGCATTATAAACTTATAAGCCTCGTTAATTTGCTTTTCTAGTTTATCTGAAAATTAAATATTGTAATATTAGTGCTCATCATAATTGTGATATATAATTAGTAATACCTTTATCAGTCTCCACGTGCTTGCTGTTTATTCCCTCGTCTTCAACAGCCATACCATCGTTGAACATATTCTTTAGCTTAGGCAAAACCAGAAGCAAACAAATTAAACCGATAAATTTAACAATTTTTTTGAATATTAATAGTTTTAAAACTATTTTTCCAAGTGTAAATAGACTTATTTTAGATTTAAGTTTTGCCAAAAACGAATCGTGTGTATGATATGGTATTGGATGAGATGGTTTGTAAAATACTGGTGGTGGGGAATTATATAATTGAGTTGGTGGTAGACCATATACAGGACCCGGAGCCGACAGAGCTGGTGGAAGATAGCTATTATCTGGTGGCGGGTTATATTGGTATCCTCCTCCATTAGCATCTGATGAAATAAGGATGTAAAAGCTTGACAAATTAGTAAACTATACAATTAGCGGCACTAGATCTTTAAATATTGTTCTGATTGAATACTTAAAATACTTTGTTTATTGTTTATTCCTTAAAAGTCCGTGCCACGTAAGCCCTTGTCTTGAAATCTGAGCAGCTTTGCGAAGATTATGCTTACATAAAAGACCTCTCTGATCTCTGATTATTTCAAAGTTCATCAAACAGAATAAATAATATATATTTCACAAATTTGTTATAGCTTACAGCAACGGTAGAACAATTTTTGAAAAAGTGTGGCTTTTCTTTTTTTTGCTATTATAGACAACTGACGAATGCGTGTTTTACCATGCTCAGTAAATCCACCCAACAGGCGAAAAAATTAGTGAAACTTGATCTTAAATTCAAAGGACTTGGAACGGTTTACGGTTAGAGGAGACTTAGGTGATAGCCACTGTCCATCTCATGTACAAATTCGACCTGTAAAACCGATCATATGTTAAAAAAAAAGTAGAAACATTTCATCAAAAACAACTTTAGCTAATTTTATCATTATTATTATTATAAGTAGTATAGAATATAGTTGTAAATTAGTAAGCCAACTTTTCTCTTCATTGGCTACTAGGCCATCGTCTAAGACAACCACTACATCCACTGGTCTGAAATTCGAATCCGTACCCTCGTTGATAATATTTGTATGTTATATTTAAACAAGGAAACCAATTAAACAAAGTCTTGGAAGTCTTAATAAATGCACAAATTATCTCTCCGTAAGACCAACTAAAAGAATAAAATTTAAGTATTATCTCGAGAGCTTTCGTTTCCGTCGTTATATAACCGCTCTCAGACAATTGTAAGTTCTCTCTAACAATTGTAAGTTCACTTAATTCAGCCACTTTAGATTCACGCACCATTTTCTGTATTATGTATGTTTTGCAAGGCGTTCACATATGTATCCTGTGATAAAGATATTTCCGATGCACAGGCATATACCGCCATGTACCCCAAAAACACAACGACTATTATAGAATTGATTTTCATTTTTTCACTGAGCGCCAACATATGCATGAAACTGTTACCAAAAGTCAAATGAAAGGGGAGTATGCCAACTAGTATGTTTAAAGCCTCGAGTGTAAAAGTTTAGGGTCGGTACTACATATATGTGTACACATAGTGGGATTGGCATGAATAAATAACTATAACCTTTTTTATATTTTTTCTTCATTTTGTATAAATTCATTGCTCGTTTTCGGAGTCACTTGTGTATGCAGAGTAGTGCTGCTTACTTGGAACGTGTTTTTCAGTTTGTTTCGTACGTGCAATAGTCGATTCGAACTGTGTTAGCTTGGTGGCAAGTGAATAAACTTTCACTATCCAATTTAAAGAATTTAAGTTTTCTATAGTCAACAAATTAATTATAATTCAAAAGTGCATACGCAACAAGCAAGAGTGCTCTATTCGAGGGGAGTTGACAGTCAGGTTCCCCGTACTTATATACACACATTAAATAATTATATTTATCTTAACCGAATCAATCAATTATTTAAGTAATATATTATATTTAAATGTGCGCTCTTGGCAAATTAGGTGCATTTTCCCTATTTAATCTACGAGATATGCCTAGAAAACCAGAGGTAGATGTCCATTTTTAATTTGTCAATCATTTTAAGTAAACTTGATCTGCGCGTACCAATATTTCAAATTTGAAGCCTCAGCTTTTATAAGCAACGAAAACCAAGTCATGAAATCGATAATACTGAGACGGAGCAAGATATAAAAAAAACAAATGAGATGGCTCTAGTCGGGAATGCCCGACTAGGAGATACCCTGAACCCAGCGGCGAGCTGTCGTTACATACATTTAATAAAACCCCTCTGCATCCATGCATAATAAAATAAAAAACCAATAAATAAAAATTTAAATAAACAGTACAATAACTCCGTTGACACAGCGGGCAACATCTCTACCACCGAGCTACATCATCACTTTGATTGCCTCTGTCCAAATCTGAGATTAGAAATACACATGTACAATCGCTTGAGAATTCGAAAAAGAGCTCACGCATATGAATGTGCATATAAGTACATATGTATGTATGTATGTGTGCAGACGTTTGTAGAAAACGTGCACTTGGCGCTTGGCACAACGTGGTTTACCAATATACAAATACATTTTTATTAATAACTTCTATGATTCTGAACCGATTTGGATTTATTTTAGTGCATTCTTATTCTACTGTAGTACATTTATATATTGCCCATTGCAGCCTATTAAACCAAATTGGGTGGCTCTAGCTCTTATAGTTTCTGAGATATGCTCAAAAAACCGGGTCAAAAAACCGATAAACACTGATTATAAGAAAACGGGACAAGTTATCGATCATTTGAAATAAACTTGATCTGCGTATGGTAAATGCGAATCTAAAAAGTCCAAGGTCAGCTCTCAAGTCCTTGTAGACTCTGAAATCGACGCGTTCATACAGACGGACGGATATACGGACAGACGGACATGGCTAGATCGACTTGGCTAGTGATGCTGATCAACAATATATATACTTTCTGGGGTCGGAGATGACTTGTTCTGCCTGTTACATACATTTGCACAAAACCTTTATGCCCTTTTTACCCATTTTCAATGGGTTCAGGGTAAATTGAAATAAAAACAAGTGCAAGCTAAGCGCCAATACATTTCCAAAGCCTGCAAATAAGCACCAGAAAAGCGGTATTTTGCAAGCAAAAAGTGAAGATCTAATGGCCAAATCGGCACGTCGATATTCCCCAATGCCAGCGATGCCAGAAAATTGACCACACCACGCGGATTCCTCCGACTCAGATGTGCATAAGCAATCCATCCAACGCTGATGCGGCATGCGTGTCTCAGGCGCAATAATTGAAGCCACTATTTCATCAACATAAGCAGCAACAACTGCAGCAGCAGCAGAATCAGCAGTAACCACTACAGCTTCAAGAACAGCAACATCAGCTTTAAGCACAGGTAGTCCCACAGCAGCAGCAGCAGCGTAAAAAGCGAAGAAAAAAAAGCCAACGAGCTTGCAAACACTGCGAGCAACAGGCACATTAGCCAAAAGCTCATCAGCAACAGCTACGTTCCCAATACCAACATCAGCAACATCAACAGCAGCGTTAACAACAGCAGCAACAACAGCTTTAGCAGCAGCGACAGCAATTTCAGCAAAATAATCGGCTGCATCAGCAGCAGTCACAACAACAATTGTAGCATACGCAGTCACCTCTCCAACAACAATCTTTGGATCAGCAAATCGGTCTGCTGCTCCAGATTAACGCACTCACGGCCAAAATTAACAAGCTCAATGTGTTGCCTAAAAGTCTTCAGCGATCAAGGCGAAATAACCCTGGCGGCTGTCTATTGTTCTCCGCGTTTTGTATGGCCAGTAGAAGACTTTAAATGTCTTTTCGATGAGCTGGGTCCCCTAGTTTCTAGTAGCTGGAGACTGGTGTCGATCAGACGCAAAGCTTGCGTCGGCATTTGCGGATGAGCTCTACGACCGGTTCACACCTTTTGAGTCATTTTTAAAGGCCGAGCTTGATCGTTTATCGTCGATCTCACGCATAGCCCCTGATGAGGTCCGCTTGCAGATTCGTAGGCTAAAGTCAACCAAAAGCCACTGGCTATGATGGCGTCGACGGCAGAGTTGAAAAGACCCTCCATGATAAAAGGGTAATGTTCTTGGTGCTGCTCTTCAACTCCATGGTTCGCATCCAGCACTTCCCCACTTCGTGAACGAGCGCTATATTTGCGATGATAGCAAAGCCTGGCAAGCCGGAGAACCTTGTCGCGTCATATCGCCCGATTAGCTTGCTGTTGACTTTCTCCAAAATATTTGAAAACATATTTCTTGGAAGAATGTCGGCAGTAAGTGGCGTCCAGATTGCCATTCATCAGTTTGGCTATTGGCACACCAGAACAAGTGCATCGGGTCGAACAGCATGTACTCGAGGCCTTGGAAAACAAGCAGTATAGCTCTGCCGTCTTCCTGGATATTCAGCAAGCGTTCGATCGCGTTTGGCATGAAGGCTTGCTTTTCAAGCTAAAATTCCTTCTTCCATCGGCGCAGTATCTACTGCTCAGGTCCTACCTGCTTGGCCGCACATCGAACATCCGCCGCAATGGAGCGGCGTTCACACAGTGTATGCACTCGGCTTTTTAATGTGACATTTGAAAAGGTTGGGCTTTCATTATTATTATTATATTATTCTGGAAGAGACATTTTGTTTGGCACTTGTCTGACGGTCTTGTGTGATATTAATATCCAATTGTTTGGAGCTGATTTCAGGGTTTTTGCTCAAAGTTGTATGCATTTTTAACTCATCTTTTCTGCTTAACTTGGTAGATCGGCCTTCAGAACTCACAAATTAATAGGCAAATAATATATTTCCAAAAACTTAGCTCCGTTACTCCTTTTTCGTATGCTTTTCCTGTTTGCTTTTCCTGTTTGCAAACAATTACTTGACAGTGCAAAAATAGTGTATGTCAGGTTTTATAGATTTTTTTGGCAGTTAAATTTTAACTAACTACTTGTGCGTTGTGATAAACAACGCTTATGTTATTCATTTAATTTAAAAAAAATGTTCAAGTATATTTTTTTTATACAAACTATGACATTAATGTTGAAATTATGTGTGTTTTTTTATTTTGCAAACAATTGTTTGACAAATTGTATGTATGTATGGATGCGGTTACTTTGAAAATGGGTAAAAAGAGTATAATGGTATAATTGTGCTCATGTATGTATGTAACAGAGAGAAGGAAGCATCTCCGACCCTATTAAGTATATATATTCTTCATTAGTGTAACACGTCTTGTGGTTTCGGGGGGGCAACCTCAGCTAGCTCAGTGTTCCCAGGGGTGGATAACCTCAACCCTGCCCCTAGACGGTACAAAATTCCAAAACAACACCACCTTCATAATACTACACATGAACGTACCTACATACACAGAAATGATCGGACGAGTTGGCAGGCCCGGTGTTGTCGGCCACGACGTACCCGCCCTTCCTGCAACGGCTATTTAAATTCAAATGCCATTGCCCTTGAATTGGAACTGACGGCCGACTTATTCCATGACCTCGGTGATTCTCCCTGAACAGGTTGGCCACTAGATGGCTGTGCTTAATGTTTGGCTGGCGTTTATAATTTAAGCGGGTATATTTACAAATCGAACAGGTGCGAAATTTTGCCGAATATAAATTCAGAGAAGGAGTAGATTGATGCCACTGTAAATTGGGCACGGCGCAGATATGCTGTCGCTTAACGTTCCCTCAATCCCTATCCTACCCTTTCTGAGCTCCAATAAAAGTATAAAAGAGGTGGGGGGTCGAACAATAGGAGACAAGTACTTCTGCCTCGCACCGGTGGCTAGAATGTGAGAGATGTATATGTATACGTGCCAATGTAGGCAAATTTGGCAAAATCCGAGTGCCGGATTTAACAATGGAAAAATATGTGAATATGGAATAAATAAATATATAAATAAATACGCGGTAAATAATTAAATAAATAGAACAATAAATTCATAAACAGATAAATAAACAAATAAATAGGACGGTAAAAAAATAATAAATAAATAAATAGATAATTAAATAGGAAACTTTTTTTGATATCTAAGTTGACAGGCGTGCAACAATTACATAGGCTTACAAGCACCGCTCGTTTGGCCCTCTTGGTCGCCGCAAAAAAAAATTTTCTGGACGTGCTACGGTTTGGGCCACTAATATGCTCGCATATGTGATTTACGTAGCCGCGATATGGGCGACTGATCTGGCGCTGCTATGACGACAGGGGCCGCGGCAGATCGTTGCGGTGTCAGTTCTTGTTGGAACAAACTCACTCAGTTTTTTGGACGGACGCAGAGAGATAAGTTGATGGTGGTTCCAATCAATAAGAACAGCAGCGCATGAAGGCAGGCTGTATGTAGGTGTCCTCCACGGCAATATTGGGCCGCAACAGAATGAAAATAAATGGGGCCTCAAAATTAAAACTGCGGCGTGACCTATTGTTGGCCACCTGTTGGAAACAAACACCAATTACAAAGCATTCAGACATTTTTCCTTTTCCACACTTACGCCGAACTTTAATCAAGACAGCACTCTTTATGCGGGGTCTGTGCGCCTGTGCATAAGTCTGAATTCGAAATTATCCTCTTCTGGCCACACTTCGATAATTCCCTTTGTGCCGTCCCGCCAAAAAACGTGTTGTCGCCTCTTTCTTTTAATCTGCCTGTCATCTCCTCGGTAGTCCCCACCGTCTGTCTCTCTGTCACTCTGGTATTCGGCCCTGCCATCTTACGCTATCGTCATGCGATGAACAGGGCTGCTCCCCTCGAAAAATTTCCCCACCAGGTTCGTTTTTGTCACCGATAATTCCATGGCGCGATAGTCAAATGCAACACCACACAGCAAATTGAAGTTATGCGCCGCCATGAACGGTTAAAATTGCCGTGCGCATTTGTTGACTCCGTTCGCCCGGTTGCCCCACCATAACGGAACGCCCAACGTACCCATCTGACCTCCTCTCTACACCCTCAGATCTTTTGCATGGACAACACCCAACGATCTTCCACCTCATAGGCATTGTTTCCGACGGCCCTGACGACCCGACATTTGCGAATCTTCCGGGCGAATTTGGCATTAAAAGCCTTGCTGAAGTCACTCAGAACGAAGTTTCTTGGCCAGGCGTCGCGTGTAACTTGCGCGCACGCTTGTCGTACTGCTGTCGACTGCACTCGAATGCTTTGTGTAGGTGTTGTTTCACCTGTTCCTGCACTAGCCGGATTTTATCCTGCACCCCCAAGTCTGAAATCGAGTGTTCGCCCAGGGAGCGTAACTTCCGTGCTAGTTTGTAGCTAGACCCATTGAGGTACATATGCTGGCCAAAGACTGCAAAAAACGGTGTAACCCCAGTTGCAGAGTGGACAGCATTGCGGATCGGTACATCGATTTCGGGCAGAAATGCATCCCACTCCCGATGGTATTGATCCAGATATGAACGGATCGCCGCCAACACTGTGCGATTGACGGGCTCAGCTGCATTGCTCTGGGGACAATATATGGCTGTTTTCATGTGACAGATTCCAAAAGCGTCGATCATGTTCTCGAACTTCTTTGACACGAACTGTCGGCCGTTGTCTGAGTGGATCGTCTCAGGGACACCGAATTTGAAAAAGATCTCGTGCACCAGAAATTCAACTAAGTTGTTTGCCGTGGCATCTTTCATGGCCTTCAGGGACGTAAATTTCGAAAAATGATCGACGACTATGAATATCTAGGCGTGACTCCTCTTCGACCGCGGATACTTTCCCAGAAAATCAATATATATTTTCTGGAAGGGCCGTTCCGTCTTCACCTCGTGCCCTATCGAAACTTGCATCCGGTGGTTCGGCGCTTTTGTCTCCTTGCATACCTCGCATCTGCCTACGTATTCCCGTACCTGAGCTGCCATGTGGGGCCAGTAGAATTGCCTTCTCAGCAAATGGAGCGTTTTTGCCACGCCTCCATGAGAGGCCTTCGCGACTACATGAGCCTGCTCTATCAGCGTCGAACTTAGCGCCTCTGGCACCCACAGCTTCCACAGTGTGCCCTCGACTTCATCTTCCAGCTTTTCGAGCCCTGTCCGTTTGTACGAAAGTCCCTCCTGCAAATCTGGTAATCGATCCTGATTCTTGCGCACCTCTTCCAAGATCTCTCGATACTCATCCGACTCAAACGCTACTGTCTGTATCCCCAGCAACTGCGTGACAAAGTGTCAGCAACAACATTGTCCGCCCCTTTCCTGTGCTCGATCTGGAAGTCGAAGTGCTGCAGGCGTAGAGATCATCTAGCTAATCGACCGTCCAAATCTCGCAATGACATGAACCATTTGAGGCTGGCGTGATCGGTGATTACCGTGAATGGCATCATTTCGATGTACGGCCTGAACTTTTGGACAGCCAATACCGCGGCAGGACATTCTTTCTCCGTCACCGAGTAATTGACCTGATGTTTATCCACCTTGGTGGAGAAGAACGCTATTAGCCTTTCGTTGCCTTTCGGCATCGATTTGGAACAGTACCGCCCCAAACTCCGAAATGAGATGCATCGCACTGAACATAAAACCTACGCAAGAAGTCAACGTGAACCAATACAGCAGCGGATGTAAGCGCCAACAAATTGCTCGGGTTTCATGTAACTAAAATATTTACTTATCGCGTAGTCGTCACAAATTGTATATTTTATGCACACATGTGTTTTCGGAGCGTTGTGTTGTAGTACATGCAAGGATTCTTATGTTTATATTAAAATCTCTTTAGCTCGCTTGTTAATGACCGGCTGTAAATATTGAGATGCGTGTTCAATCTCGAACACTGTGAAATTCCATCATTGTTTTCTTCATAGAGTCTATATCAAATATACGCTTTATTAGGTTCTGCACAGTAGGATCAAGCTTAGAATCGATATTTCCATTGCTGGCGTCTATTAATTCATTATCATCTTCATATTGAATATTGATGGGATACATACGACCCGGAAATTTAACAAAATTATTTCTGTTTTTATACACATTTTCCGTTTTTTCTGTATACACATTGTGAAAACAATTAATGGCATAAATTACTGTTTTGAAGTCCCCTACCTTGGAGCTTCCAATAGTTGTGCCAATACGACCCCAAGAGCGAAAAATCCAATATCTGTAGAACGTAAAAGAAAATATAAAAACAATATATCCGTTGAATAAAACTTTGAAATGTGATTTGTCAACACGTACTTATTTCGTTTATCGGCCTCCAAAAGTTGTAACTTGTAATATGAATTTTTGTTACGCTGTATGTCTGTTAAGCCAAGCACTATGTTATATTTATCGTCGCCTTTTACATATACATGCGCGATGTCCTCCAGACCACTATCAGGATCAACAGCAAGTCCATTCTTTACATTAAGGATTACCGATTTCGGCACAGATTTCGCGTATACACTTTTAGATTTTGAGATTTTTGTTTCTTCTTGTGGTAGCCACCCTGAAGGGTCTGTTCCCCAGTCGCAAAGATTCATACTTCTTATAAAATTAAGCGCGCCAGAGCCAGATTCAACAGAATCAAGAAACTTCATAGGTACAATGTGAATACCAAGATCTTTTGCTTTTTTCATACGAGAACTTGATTTCTCAACTTCTTTTTCTGTTGAAATTATTGCAATAACGTCAGCATTTATTTTGGTATCGTATTTACCACCCAATTTTCCAATGCATTTTAGTGCAAATGTATGTAACAGGCAGAAGGAAGCATCTCCGACCCCATAGAGTATATATATTCTTCATCAGCACGACAAACAAAGTTGAATTAGCCATGTCCGTCTGTCCGTAAAGGATACGCCGATTATAAGTATTTCGGATTTTGGATACCTCCCCCATTCGCCCCGCCCATATCAAAAAAACAAAAATCAAATACTACAGACTTGTGCTTTAGTTTGTACATAGATTCGGGTGCTATTATTAAACACTTTCATAGCAATCATACTCTTAGTTTAGAAGTTATTCAAGAATTTATTTTCCATTGTGGGGCCAAGCACAGCCGATGTGTGTATGAATGCAAAGAGCTTTAAACGTATGTAACGACAGCTCGCC
The DNA here is from genome assembly GCA_035041545.1 of Drosophila colorata. Classification (NCBI taxonomy): domain Eukaryota; kingdom Metazoa; phylum Arthropoda; class Insecta; order Diptera; family Drosophilidae; genus Drosophila; species Drosophila colorata. The sequence continues at coordinate 691,995 of JAWNLD010000680.1, read as the reverse complement.
GCTGGGTTCAGGGTATCTCCTAGTCGGGGACGCCCGACTAGAGCCATCTTACTTGTTTATTTCTGTCTCACTATCTTTTATACCAATAAAAGAGAATTAAAAGTTGTAGAATTGTGGTCGTTCTCGTTTTACTTTGGGACTGAAATAAAAGAAAAATGTGGTTATGCAATTTTACTCATTTTAAGGATAAAAACCCTTGCTAATGTTATCAAATCAGCCATCTTAGACCCTACAATCTAGGCGTGTTCCTCTGTTCATCCGTTTGTATGATCATATTATATGATCACGTCAATTGCAGAAAGCTTATGATCTTGAGAGACACCCTGAACCCATTGAAAATGGGTAAAAAGAGTATAATGGTATAATTGTGCTCATGTATGTATGTAACAGAGAGAAGGAAGCATCTCCGACCCTATTAAGTATATATATTCTTCATTAGTGTAACACGTCTTGTGGTTTCGGGGGGGCAACCTCAGCTAGCTCAGTGTTCCCAGGGGTGGATAACCTCAACCCTGCCCCTAGACGGTACAAAATTCCAAAACAACACCACCTTCATAATACTACACATGAACGTACCTACATACACACAAATGATCGGACGAGTTGGCAGGCCCGGTGTTGTCGGCCACGACGTACCCGCCCTTCCTGCAACGGCTATTTAAATTCAAATGCCATTGCCCTTGAATTGGAACTGACGGCCGACTTATTCCATGACCTCGGTGATTCTCCCTGAACAGGTTGGCCACTAGATGGCTGTGCTTAATGTTTGGCTGGCGTTTATAATTTAAGCGGATATATTTACAAATCGAACAGGTGCGAAATTTTGCCGAATATAAATTCAGAGAAGGAGTAGATTGATGCCACTGTAAATTGGGCACGGCGCAGATATGCTGTCGCTTAACGTTCCCTCAATCCCTATCCTACCCTTTCTGAGCTCCAATAAAAGTATAAAAGAGGTGGGGGGTCGAACAATAGGAGACAAGTACTTCTGCCTCGCACCGGTGGCCAGAATGTGAGAGATGTATATGTATACGTGCCAATGTAGGCAAATTTGGCAAAATCCGAGTGCCGGATTTAACAATGGAAAAAATATTGAATAAATAAGTAAATAAATAAATATATAAATAAATACGCGGTAAATAATTAAATAAATAGGACAATAAATTCATAAACAGATAAATAATCAAATAAATAGGACGGTAAATTAATAAATAAATAAATAGATAATTAAATAATTTTTTGATATCTAAGTTGATAGGCGTGCAACAATTACATAGGCTTACAAGCACCGCTCGTTTGGCCCTCTTGGTCGCCGCAAAAAAAAATTTTCTGGACGTGCTACGGTTTGGGCCACTAATATGCTCGCATATGTGATTTACGTAGCCGCGATATGGGCGACTGATCTGGCGCTGCTATGACGACAGGGGCCGCGGCAGATCGTTGCGGTGTCAGTTCTTGTTGGAACAAACTCACTCAGTTTTTTGGACGGACGCAGAGAGATAAGTTGATGGTGGTTCCAATCAATAAGAACAGCAGCGCATGAAGGCAGGCTGTATGTAGGTGTCCTCCACGGCAATATTGGGCCGCAACAGAATGAAAATAAATGGGGCCTCAAAATTAAAACTGCGGCGTGACCTATTGTTGGCCACCTGTTGGAAACAAACACCAATTACAAAGCATTCAGACATTTTTCCTTTTCCACACTTACGCCGAACTTTAATCAAGACAGCACTCTTTATGCGGGGTCTGTGCGCCTGTGCATAAGTCTGAATTCGAAATTATCCTCTTCTGGCCACACTTCGATAATTCCCTTTGTGCCGTCCCGCCAAAAAACGTGTTGTCGCCTCTTTCTTTTAATCTGCCTGTCATCTCCTCGGTAGTCCCCACCGTCTGTCTCTCTGGTCACTCTGGTATTCGGCCCTGCCATCTTACGCTATCGTCATGCGATGAACAGGGCTGCTCCCCTCGAAAAATTTCCCCACCAGGTTCGTTTTTGTCACCGATAATTCCATGGCGCGATAGTCAAATGCAACACCACACAGCAAATTGAAGTTATGCGCCGCCATGAACGGTTAAAATTGCCGTGCGCATTTGTTGACTCCGTTCGCCCGGTTGCCCCACCATAACGGAACGCCCAACGTACCCATCTGACCTCCTCTCTACACCCTCAGATCTTTTGCATGGACAACACCCAACGATCTTCCACCTCATAGGCATTGTCTCCGACGGCCCTGACGACCCGACATTTGCGAATCTTCCGGGCGAATTTGGCATTAAAAGCCTTGCTGAAGTCACTCAGTACGAAGTTTCTTGGCCAGGCGTCGCGTGTAACTTGCGCGCACGCTTGTCGTACTGCTGTCGACTGCACTCGAATGCTTTGTGTAGGTGTTGTTTCACCTGTTCCTGCACTAGCCGGATTTTATCCTGCACCCCCAAGTCTGAAATCGAGTGTTCGCCCAGGGAGCGTAACTTCCGTGCTAGTTTGTAGCTAGACCCATTGAGGTACATATGCTGGCCAAAGACTGCAAAAAACGGTGTAACCCCAGTTGCAGAGTGGACAGCATTGCGGATCGGTACATCGATTTCGGGCAGAAATGCATCCCACTCCCGATGGTATTGATCCAGATATGAACGGATCGCCGCCAACACTGTGCGATTGACGGGCTCAGCTGCATTGCTCTGGGGACAATATATGGCTGTTTTCATGTGACAGATTCCAAAAGCGTCGATCATGTTCTCGAACTTCTTTGACACGAACTGTCGGCCGTTGTCTGAGTGGATCGTCTCAGGGACACCGAATTTAAAAAAGATCTCGTGCACCAGAAATTCAACTAAGTTGTCTGCCGTGGCATCTTTAATGGCCGTCAGGAACGTAAATTTCGAAAAATGATCGACGACTATGAATATCCAGGCGTGACCCCTCTTCGACCGCGGATACTTTCCCAGAAAATCAATATATATTTTCTGGAAGGGCCGTTCCGTCTTCACCTCGTGCCCTATCGAAACTTGCATCCGGTGGTTCGGCGCTTTTGTCTCCTTGCATACCTCGCATCTGCCTACGTATTCCCGCACCTGAGCTGCCATGTGGGGCCAGTAGAATTGCCTTCTCAGCAAATGGAGCGTTTTTGCCACGCCTCCATGAAAGGCCTTCGCGTCTACATGAGCCTGCTCTATCAGCGTCCACAGTGTGCCCTCGACTTCATCTTCCAGCTTTTCGAGCCCTGTCCGTTTGTACAAAAGTCCCTCCTGCAAATCTGGTAATCGATCCTGATTCTTGCGCACCTCTTCCAAGATCTCTCGATACTCATCCGACTCAAACGCTACTGTCTGTATCCCCAGCAACTGCTCTAAATCCAACGACACTTCGGCGACACTGCGTGACAAAGTGTCAGCAACAACATTGTCCGCCCCTTTCCTGTGCTCGATCTGGAAGTCGAAGTGCTGAAGGCGTAGAGATCATCTAGCTAATCGACCGTCCAAATCTCGCAATGACATGAACCATTTGAGGCTGGCGTGATCGGTGATTACCGTGAATGGCATCATTTCGATGTACGGCCTGAACTTTTGGACAGCCAATACCGCGGCAGGACATTCTTTCTCCGTCACCGAGTAATTGACCTGGTGTTTATCCACCTTGGTGGAGAAGAACGCTATTGGCCTTTCGTTGCCCTCGGCATCGATTTGGAACAGTACCGCCCCAACTCCGAAATGAGATGCATGGCACTGCACATAAAACCTACGCGAGAAGTCAGCGTGAACCAATACAGCAACGGATGCAAGCGCCTCTTTCAATTCGCGCACACCTTTCGCTGCTTCATGGCTCAAATGGATTTTCCCTCTCGGACACCCTTTTAGCACCTCCGTAAGTGGTGCTGCTATTTCCGCAAAGTTTCTGATGAACCGGCGGTAAAATCCCGCGGTTCCCAGAAAACTGCGCACTTCTTTGACCGATGGAGGTTCTGTGATTCGATGAATTGCTGCTATGCGGTCAGGGTCGGTTCGTAAGGTCCCTTCGGTCCACCAGCCTTAAGTATTTTAAGTGCTTCTCAAAGTCCGGAGCGATAATCAAAAGATCGTCCAGATAAACGAACACGTTTGACCTGAGCTGCGTGGGGATTACCTTGTCCATTAGGCGGCACAGTCGCTGAGCGGCATTACAAAGTCCGAAGGGCATCATGACAAATTGATAGAGTATGCTTTGCTGCCTTCCTCCAACTCAATTTTCCAGAATGCGAATTTGAGGTCAACGCTAGAAATATACAAAGTCTGATCGATCCGCGAAAGTATACCCTCGATGCATGGAAGTGGATGGGCGTCTTTGATGGTAGCAGCGTTGAGCTTGCGCGCATCTAAGCAGAAACGATTTTTGTCTGGCCTTCGCACAATTGTAGTGCAGTTACTCCACGGACTATTACTGACTTCGATGACTCCCAAGGCCAACATCTTGTCTACCTCGCCCCAGACAACTTCCTTCATCGCCGGAGATAGCGGGTAATGGCGGTATTTCACCGGTGTCGCCCCTTCGATCAGCTCTATCCTATGCGTTTCCACAGTCGTCTTCCCCGGTCCTACCTTCTCAAAAGCCAAAAACTTTTCTTTAACTGAGTCCAGCCGACTTTTCTCATCGCTTCCCAGGTCCCAAGCTTCTGCCTCAAATTCCTGATCTTTTTTCTCAATGTAATGATCTATTTCCTTACCTACGTTCGGTTCCACTACGATCGACTCTATAGAAGCGTTTGGCTTGTATGACACTACAACGTCAGGGGCTCATTCGAAGGCACGCCAGAAATCGATTCCAAGATATGCCTGCTGTTCCAAGTACGGGCAGATGTAGAACATCATTGTCTCCTCCCTGTCCTTATACCCAACTTTTGCCCGTACTCGGCCTATAATGGATCGATCCTCGCCCGACGCCGTTCGCACCCTGGACACGTATCGCTCTATCGGTACCCCGATCTCGGCTAAAAACTCGTGAGAGCCACGCCCTAGGAGACTTACTGAGGCCCCTGTGTCCAAGAGTCCAGCAATACGTTCGCCTTCGATGCTGACCTCCGCAAATACTCTCGAATCGAGTTTCTCCACTCTTTTGACAGACTCAACCACTTTTCTTCTCACCGAGCGTCGTTTTGTGAATCGGTCGCGTGCCTTTTCACTTTTCGAGTGATTAATCGCATCCCATCAAGCTGCCGTGCCCTTATTCTTTCTTCGTAGGGTAGGTGCCTTATATTCTTATTTTGCATGCTGATATTAGTATTGTTTTTGCTTCCGGGCTTATCTTCCACTACTTCGCGGGACCCATTCGTGAACGCGCCTCTCCCACTCTGGTCACGCCCACTCTGCCGTTTCCCGCGCACTCTGGACATTTCGGTGCGATGGTGTCCGGCTTTTCACAGCGATAGCAAAATATTCTACGCTGATCGTTGAGGCAATCCCTCCAATCGTGTCCCTGCTGGCCGCAGTTCCAACACCCCGGTCTCAGGCTTGCCGACTTCATTCTAATCTCCTCGATCTGCGGCTCGGCCCTAGGCTCGTCGGCAGGATGATCTTCGAGCGAGCTAACATTCGGCTTGCCCTGCCCCGCATATCTTGGATTCGTGCCGTATGCTGCTCGAGCACTACGCTGACCCAAATGATCTACCGAGTACACGCTACGTCTACTCCATGGAGTAGACGTAGCGCCCTATGGAGTCTCTTAAGCCTTTCTTTATAAGCTTTATCAGAGAGTTGTTGTCGTTGCCTTAGCTCCTGCATTCGATCCACGTCATCCCAGCTACCCCTAAACCTTCCTAATAAAGCCCTACGGAGATCGTCCCAATTCATCACCGGCCGCTGCCTCACATGTAGCCAGTACCACTCTCTGGCCCGCCCAGTTACCAGCACGTGAAAGTTTCTCAGGACCTCGTCCCAAGTGCAGTGGAATTGCCTCTGCAGGTACTCCATTTTGAAGACAAAGTCTTCAACGGATCCTCGGTCGTTCGACCCGTCAAAGGACACTTCCCATTTGTCTACTTTGACCCAAGGCGGACCTGAGGGTGATCTGGGAGTTGGTCGCCTGTGGCTTCCGTCCCTGCGGTCTTCCCCTCCAGTTGTCGCCTGTCTAAACTCTCCGGCTCTCCTATTTTCCCGTAACCTACCGTCCGGACCCGGATTACGCCAATCCCATCCTTGTCCTCCACACAGTCCACTCGAGGTATTCGACCTCTCTGGCTTCGGGGATGGCCTGGGAACTGGTGTGGCGCTAGGGTGTCTTTTCGGGACAGCGCCCTGATGCGCCATGCCTGATGGCTGACTTGGGCCTATATTTTCCCTGACGGTCTCAGAAATAAACTGGTTGTGACTCCCCGGCGGTGGAGTGGGTCTGGCCATATCATTGATGGCCTTCATCATCTCTTGGAATCCCAACCTGATCTCCTCCCTAAATGCCTGCGCTATGCCTGATTCCATGGACTGTCTATAGGTCTCAAGTGCCTGGAAAAGCGCGACATTAATGGCTGACGCTATTTCCGAGTATATAGCGGCTCGCGGTAGTCAATGAGTTGTGGATTCAACTCGCCTGGGGGTGGCGCCGGTGGCCTAGCTGGAGTTATCGCCAATTCCACGCCCCTCGTGGCTGTGACTCCATCCTCTCCCCAAGAGTCTTCTTCCGCAACATTCCCTGATCCTGAGCGCAGTGGATAGGAATGGCTGACTACAGAACCCGTATTCTTTTTTTCAGTCATAATATTATCTATATCTGAACTTGGCTACCAAAAAAAACTATTTTCCTACTTAATCGCGTAATTAAATAACAAATTACTAAACACAATACCAAAACAGTAATTCACAACAATCATACAATGTAAGGGAGAATCACCATCTGCCGGAATCAACCGTCTTTCCAACCTACGTCTTCTACCAATCCGTTCCGATCAAACAAAGAAAACAACAATACATTTAGATGAGACTAACTGATCCGATCGTCAGCTGCGCTGATGGTCCCAGTTAGTTAATTTGTTGCCGTCTCGATACCTATCGGTAGGGTGCTGTGCATGGCTACTTAATAAATGTAACATGGGTCACCGTGTCACAATTGATTACCTCCGTCAACACCCAAATTAGGAGAAACACACGCAATACTTGACAAGAGACAGACTCTTATCCGTGTATGTATCCCTATCCGTACAAGTACTTTTTGTAAGCCGCGGTTTCCCAAGGCCCGAAGAGTAGCCATCTGCTCTGCGAGGCTTCACCGTTTCGGTTCATTTATATATATATATATATATATATATATATATATATATATATTTTTTTTTTTAATACATCACGCGTGACTCGCTGATCACAGAAACCCGTTTCAATGAACACGGCTCCAGTGATCCTGATGTTTTCAAAATATTGGGCGCCATATTTGTAACACGTCTTGTGGTTTCGGGGGGCAACCTCAGCTAGCTCAGTGTTCCCAGCGGTGGATAACCTCAACCCTGCCCCTAGACGGTACAAAATTCCAAAACAACACACACTTCACAATACTACACATGAACGTACCTACATACACACAAATGATCGGACGAGTTGGCAGGCCTGGTGTTGTCGGCCACGACGTACCCGCCCTTCCTGCAACGGCTATTTAAATTCAAATGGCATTGCCCTTGAATTGGAACTGACGGCCGACTTATTCCATGACCTCGGTGATTCTCCCTCCCTCACGCTTACTCACACATCATGTTGGATTCGCTCACAAGTACAATTTAATAAATAAACATTTCTTTTCTTATGCTAGTTGAACAGGTTGGCCACTAGATGGCTGTGCTTAATGTTTGGCTGGCGTTTATAATTTAAGCGTATATATTTACAAATCGAACAGGTACGAAATTTTGCCAAATATAAATTCAGAGAAGGAGTAGATTGATGCCACTGTAAATTGGGCACGGCGCAGACATGCTGTCGCTTAACGTTCCCTCAATCCCTATCCTACCCTTTCTGAGCTCCAATAAAAGTAAAAAAGAGGTGGGGGGTCGATCAATAGAAGACAAGTACTTCTGCCTCGCACCGGTGGCCAGAATGTGAGAGATGTATATGTATACGTGCCAATGTAGGCAAATTTGGCAAAATCCGAGTGCCGGATTTAACAATGGAAAAATATGTGAATATGGAATAAATAAATATATAAATAAATACGCGGTAAATAATTAAATAAATAGAACAATAAATTCATAAACAGATAAATAAACAAATAAATAGGACGGTAAAAAAATAATAAATAAATAAATAGATAATTAAATAGGAAACTTTTTTTGATATCTAAGTTGACAGGCGTGCAACAATTACATAGGCTTACAAGCACCGCTCGTTTGGCCCTCTTGGTCGCCGCAAAAAAAAATTTTCTGGACGTGCTACGGTTTGGGCCACTAATATGCTCGCATATGTGATTTACGTAGCCGCGATATGGGCGACTGATCTGGCGCTGCTATGACGACAGGGGCCGCGGCAGATCGTTGCGGTGTCAGTTCTTGTTGGAACACACTCACTTAGTTTTTTGGACGGACGCAGAGAGATAAGTTGATGGTGGTTCCAATCAATAAGAACAGCAGCGCATAAAGGCAGGCTGTATGTAGGTGTCCTCCAAGGCAATATTGGGCCGCAACAGAATGAAAATAAATGGGGCCTCAAAATTAAAACTGCGGCGTGACCTATTGTTGGCCACCTGTTGGAAACAAACACCAATTACAAAGCATTCAGACATTTTTCCTTTTCCACACTTACGCCGAACTTTAATCAAGACAGCACTCTTTATGCGGGGTCTGTGCGCCTGTGCATAAGTCTGAATTCGAAATTATCCTCTTCTGGCCACACTTCGATAATTCCCTTTGTGCCGTCCCGCCAAAAAACGTGTTGTCGCCTCTTTCTTTTAATCTGCCTGTCATCTCCTCGGTAGTCCCCACCGTCTGTCTCTCTGGTCACTCTGGTATTCGGCCCTGCCATTTTACGCTATCGTCATGCGATGAACAGGGCTGCTCCCCTCGAAAAATTTCCCCACCAGGTTCGCTTTTGTCACCGATAATTCCATGGCGCGATAGTCAAATGCAATATTAGGACAACAAATCGAGTCCATATAGCCATGTTCGTCTGTCTGACTGCAGCGATCCTGGAAACTACAAAAGCTACAGACCAAAACTTTTCGATAAGGTTTTGGTAAAACTTTTAAAAACTGTACATTTTTTATTTTCTTTAAATTAACAATTGAAAAGCAATTTGACCTTAATATTCGAATATATATATATAGCATAGCGACGCTCAACCGATATTCTGTAATCAAAAATATGTACAGTCAATTTTCTTTTAATGTAAATGTTTTTATTGGGTTTTGAAGTAATGCGGTTTTTTCCATACGTTTTTTATGTCGATTTTTTTATTTTTAATATTTTGGTTATACGATTTTTTTGCTACTCTATTTTGTGTGGGATTCCCCTGTTAAATATTTGTATTATATAGAATAAGCAATACAAAAGCGCATCTAATGTATGCTGAAGACTATCATTGAGCTAATGTTTTTGTTGAGTCAGTGTGTCTGGTTAATAAAGAAGATTAATTTTTTCAGTTTAAAAAGGAAAAAAGAAGCAGCAATGAAAAGTTGATATTGACTTTTCTATGAGATTATATGGTCTAATTAACCTATTGAAAATTTTGGAACGTATCCCTAATCCGTATCCGTAATCCAATGTAAGTTATGTCTATTATAAATGCAAAAATTATGGAACACATCCATATTTTTACAATAACGGTAGTGTCCTTTTGTGCGATTGTTTGTGGAAAGTATCTGCCGCATTAAAAGAGAATTGAGTGTACTGTAAGCAAAGTTTTGCGATGATATTTTTAAAATCTGAGAGATTAGTTGGCATTGAAACATACACATATACGAATTTACGGAAAAATAAGAAGTAAGAATGCCCTTGTTGTGAGTGTCCGACTAGGATCCCATCTACGAGCTGTCGTTACATATATTTTAACCCACTTGTATTCTTACATACAACTGGGAAAAAAAAAAAAATAGCACCACCTTCAAAAGTAATGTTTTCTAAGGCGCCCTAACTAAATTTGTAAGTTTAAGAAATTTAGGAATACATTTTTCGAAGTAGAACACTCTAAAAAAAGAAGGAAATAAATTCATAATTTTATTTAACGTTTTCAACCTATTTAGGAAAATGTATGAAAAAACAAATAAATTGGCGAAAAAAAATATCACCACTTTTCAAATATGCACGAAAAATGATAAAAATGAGGAATAAGTAACAGCTTCATTACTTTAAGATATTTGTCTATTACAGCCAAGATTTGTCTATAAATATCATATTTATTTGGGTTACCTTTATTGGCAATAGCGGCTGTGTGTACGTCTTGGCATCGATTTAACCAAGTCATGGCATCGTTTTATAGGACTTTTGCTCCAGGATTACTAAATGGCTTCCCAAAGTGATTTTTTGCTTTTGTTTTATACATGTGGGAACTGTTTTCATTGTGGCAGTTATGTTAAGCTCTTAGATTAGCTCAGTAGCAGCATTGAAAGGATCCTTTTATGTCGCAAGGATCAATCTTTTGACGTAAAGCTAGGTCAGGACTCGTTTTCGTTCAAGTGTTTCAGCTTTTCCTTATAGTTTATGGCGTTTTGTACCATTTTATTTGAAAACACAAACAATCGCCCAACTTTTCTATCGGATTTTTTATCCAATATCAAGACCCATTGTATTGATAATTTTGGATTTTTTTAGACTTGATGATTAAAATAATAAAATCGAACTCAAATCTCTTAAATAAGTGCTTTTTGTCAAAGTAATCAGTAAATCAAAACGGTTTCTATAAAGAAAGTAAAAGCGGTGTCCTTATTTTGTTTGCCCATTTTTCGACCTTTTCCCTTAAAAATCCAAAAATAATGGCGCAAAATTTATTTTTTTCGTATATTGTATTCCCCACGCAAAATAAAAATTTTTTTTGAAAATATCAATGAATTAAAAGTGAATTTTTTTTTTGCAACTATACATACCCAGAATTACACACACACAAACGGGTAAAATCTGATAAATATCGATGGTAAGAAAACGGGGCAGAATATCGATCATTTGAAATAAACTTAATCTGAGCGTGCCATGGACAACACTATATTCGAAAAGTTGAAGTCTTTAGCTAAAAATAGTCGAGCATTCGGCACTTAGCAAAAAGTTATTTATGGGTACACAGAAGCTGGAGACCCTACTATTTTTTTATAATTTAGAATTGATTATATATTTGCCTCTTGTAGAGGTGTTTTTTTTTTTATATTAGAATTTTTTTGGATTACTTTTGACAGTTTTACTTTGTCAAAAGGTGTTCAGTTTTAATATTTATTAATATACACCCCATTACCATAATCAAGAGTCAATCCCATATTACTTCGCTAATAACAAAATCAGATCACATAGTCCCGATCCCTAATCTTAGCTAATCGCTGCCTGACATTCGCTTCTTCCATACAGTTCTCCGAAAACGGTCGTTCAAATATTTTGAGGATGGAACCAGTAACAGAGAATGAAGAAAAGTATTGACATTCACATTTTACATCGATTAGCATTTTATTTGAGAAGACGCCATTCTCAATACAATACAATAACCTATATCTTTCACTAAGAATTTATAATTCCGTCAACTGATTTTGATTAAATTTTCATTTGATTTCATCTTTTGGTAAACAGCTGTTCCATACAAAAACAAAACAAAGTGGCAGAGTGGCCAGTCCGCTATCAGTTATCTGATAGCACTATACATAATAAATGTTATAAATATACAGCAAAGACAATATTTAAAATTATTTTGACATTTTATGTATAAAATTAAAATTTTTATTAGTAAAAAAAAAACCATTGGAATGTTTGTTTGCGTTTTGCGGCACAACCTCAAATCAAGGTCAGCTGTTCGCGCCAAATTTCAAACAGAATAGATGTTTGACAAAATCAAAATCCATTCCAGCAATTAATTTAAATTTTTTTAAAGTGAATCAAAATCACTTGTTACAGTCCGTATATACAGCTATGAACCAAGAAACAGCTCAATTAATTTAAACTAATTACTGCCCGCATTGTCAAAAAACAAAAACAAGAAAACTGACTTGTAGCACTGGTTATTTATCCCACGTAAACGTCTGAACGTCTAACTTAAAATTCTAAACAAGGAATATCTTGCAAAAACGAATTATCCCAAATATGTGGCATATACCAAAAGTTTCGGAAACTCAATGCCTACCACATATTAGACATTCATCAAAATCACAGGCGCCGTTTTCTTTTAAATTATTGCAATTATTTATTTGCAATTTTTTCACCTGTAACTTTTTACCTGTGTACCTAAGAACAAAAACGACAAGGAACGCCTAAAAGCTATTAAAAATACCTTTCAAACAATTTATAAAACATACATGTATCATCCTGTGGGGGTGTCAATTTTAGAGGATTTTAGCTCTTTCCCGCCAAACCCGCGGATTTTTCCAAAAGTCGTACAACAAACGTTTCTTGGTTCATAGTAGGGAACAAGCCCACAAAGTTCCATGAACCCATCTCAACGCTATTATACGCGAAAATTTATACTGAAATTAACATTTTATTTATTTTCTTAATAACTATTGAATTATCAGATTAGAATAAGTGAGATATCAGCGTAATCGAAACAGACGCCTAAACGAATTTATTAAAGCCCCCAACGGCCCCAACAGCTCCAAAAATGTAACTCATGAACCAGATGAGCTATAATATGTGGAGCTCTGGTTTTCTACTAGTTTTCACGCTACCTATCGATCGATATAACTCAATCTGATCGGACTATCGCAAAACTTCAAAAGTTCGTATATATTGCTAGCCGCCTTTGCGCACTACATCGTGCTTCGCCCCTAGCGCAGTTATACTTTATGGGGTTGCAGATGCTACATTTTGCCTATTACATACATTTGCACAAAACCATTATACTCGACTATGGAAAATGTATTGTTAAATAACTTATAAACTAAGAGTATTATCGTTACGAAAAGACTTAACAAGAGCATTCAAATCTATGTACAAATTAAAGTGCAAGTCTGTAGCATTGCGTTTTGAATTGTTGTTGAATTGCGTTTTTTTGATATGTGGGGCGAATATGGGGAGGTTCCCAATATTTATAATCTGCGTATCCGGATACGAATATATATTAAGCCAAAATTGGTGGTTCAAGTTCTTATAGTTTTTGAGATATGCTCAAAAACCCGGGTTAAACATTAACCGACTGTGCAATACTCGTCCCATGTTTTCATTATTATTGTTATATAATTTAATGAGGGCGGAAGTAGGCGTAGCCGAATTTTTCAACTCTATATTTAGAGGAGGTCATGAGAAAACTGCTTAGCATTTTTGGTATAAAGATTTTAAAGATTTACCACGCCCCCAGTGGGCGTATCCAAAAAATTTGTGTGCAATCTTTAGAGGTGGTCATTAGTTCTTTGTCTGGAAAAAAGTATGTCTTTAGCTATAAAACTAAAGGAGAGACATCGATTTTATCAAAATGACGCGCCCCCAGTGGGCGTAGTCGGAAAATATTGTAAAGATCTATAAAGGAAATGATCAGTAATCTAACTTCCAAATTTGGGGACTGTAGCTCTAAAACTGTGAAAGATATAGATTTTTGCGATTTGCGAACGAGAGTGGGCGAGGATGGAATTATTTGTTTACAAATCTTTAAAGGGGTAACCCTACCTTCTAAATTTCGGGAGTCTAGATCGAAAACTGTGGGAGGTATGGGCTTTCGCGATTCGTGGGAGCGTTCTGGTGGGCGTTGCCGGTGTGTCGAGGACTACATTTTTGGGGAGGTCCACAGTAATCTATATACCAAATTCGGTGATCTAGCTTTAAAAATGTGGGAACTATTCATCTTTTACAGATTTGCGATTTGAGGTGTCATGTTAACGAAATGCCAGCCTCCTAATGGGCGTGGCACAAAAATCTTAACCTTTGTCTAAAGCAGATAACTCCAAGTATATATTCTAGCTTCAATAACGCCGAACAAAGTTGCGTTCAAACGTCAGACAGACGGACGAACATTGAAATCTATATACAAACCAAAACGCAAGTTTTTTGTACTTGATTTACGATTTTTCAGGTTTTTTGATATAGGAGGCGAATGGGGCGAGGTATTCAACATCCTAAATATTCATAATCAGCGTATCCTTTACGAGAACATATTAGAACAAATCTTGGTAGCTCTAGGTCTTATAGTTTCTGAGATATGCTCAAAAAATCGTGTCAAAAATTCTGATAATAAGAAAACGAAGCGAGGTTTTGATGATTTGAATTAACTAACTTTCCAATGTCCAATGTCCAAGTTCAGCTCTTTAGCTCTTGTAGTCTCTGAGATCGACGCTTTCAGACAGACGGATATGGCCAGATCGACTCGGCTAGTGATGCTGATCAACTATGTGGTACTTTATGGAGTCGCAGATGTTTTCTTCAATACGTTACACATTCCGTGAAAAAATTAGAATAAGCTATGCAAGGTATAATAAAAATTTGTTATTGTCTTTTAAAAACGCATATTTCAATCAACTTATAAAATTAATTAAATATTTTTTAAATAAGAGGGTCATAATCATGGTCATTGTCATACTTGCTTATCATAGCATATTTTTCGCATATTAATTCGATTTTTTGGTTACTTTCCCATCAACTTCTTCAGGATTTTTTATAGCAATGTCTTCAGCAATGTTAATGCACTTGAAGGTACATACTGTGTTGAGGAACAGTTTTATCCGTATTCGAATTTGAAATCTAACGACTCACTCGATAATAAGTTGATAAGTTGGCAGTTCTTTCAATTCGCTCATTTTATAAATACAAGCGCATCATACTAACACATGTACATCATTTGATACCATTCTAAGCAAAATTGTGAAATTCCCTTTAACAGAAGCGAATCCGCTTAACAGCGCGTCTCGGCACGTATGTTAACTTTAGTTATACTTTACCAAAAGAGTTATTTGAACCTGCCCATGGCAGTCCATTAAATAAATAAACATTCAGGCATGACGAAATATTTAGATAACCGCATCTATTATTCATCATATAAGTTTTGGTCCTTCGAGCCGGATCTGTAGTAAAGTAACGGCAATTTACAACATGGAGCAATGTAAACAACTCATCAAGATCAGGGGCAGATTGAAGGCAGGTCTTACACGATTGCTTCAATTTGCGCAGCAGCCGCCGGCTGTATGTGACATAGATATCATAGAGGCAATGTTATCCAGACTTAAAGACGTTTGGATCGAGTTCGAACGGACTGGAGATATTATGTGCATTTTGGATGAAGTTGAAGGGTATGTTGACCCTGCAGCTGACAATGCAGTTTATGAAGGCAAGTACATGAAAGCCCTAGCGCTTCTTTTTGT
Organism: Drosophila colorata; assembly: GCA_035041545.1. NCBI lineage: Eukaryota > Metazoa > Arthropoda > Insecta > Diptera > Drosophilidae > Drosophila > Drosophila colorata. Next base: position 676,586 of record JAWNLD010000680.1, on the reverse strand, counting down.
ATTGAAGCGGCCAGCGGACCCAACCACCTCAACAACCTTGAAAATTGCGGAAGGATACGCAATTTCGCGTTTGGTACAACAACACCAAGAATTCTTTGAACGTTTTGCTGTCAACACAGAAGGAACAACACAAGCAACAGTAGCAACGCCAGTAAGAGATGCAGATCTGCCAAAATTGCATATAAAACCGTTTGGTGGCGATTATAAGGAATGGCCTGCATTCAAGGAATTGTATAAGAGTACAATTCACAATAAACAACAATTAGGAAATATTCAGAAGTTTCATTATTTAAAATCGTTTCTTACAAATGAAGCAGCCGGCTTAATACCTCATTTGCCGATCACTGAAACAGCCTATGAAAGTGCATGGGCACGCTTAATTGAACGATACAATCGACCACGTCATGTCATCCATTAATTATTGGACGCTTTTGTGGAGTTGCCTACTTCTAATTCTTTTACTAATGTATCAGTCCTTCGCAAGATTACAGATGGAACGAATGAGATCGTTCGAGGATTGAAAGCAATTGGGCAGATGGGACGCGACTGCTGGCTGATTTATTTGCTTGTAGCCAAAATAGATCCAGAGTCACGACGCAAATGGGACACAAGCCGTGCTACCATCTCTCCATCAATTGAAGACTTCTTTCAATTTCTCGACGCACGATGCGAGGAATTTGAGCTGAGCCAACAACAGGCCATGGCTACAGCAATCGACAAAGCAAGGAAGTTGACCCGTATTTTAGTGGCAGCTGAAAGAAATAACTGTCCGAAATGCGGTTCGACTGAACATTTATAATACGGCTGCTCGCAGTTTCTTGACTTATCTGTCGAGCAACGCCATGCCTTTGTCAAAGGTAAATCTCTGTGCTTTTATTGTCTCAAGCCCGGTCACCTGTGAACGAAATGTGAATCAAAGCATGTTTGTAATTCACTCGCTAATTCATTTACAAGTTTCAACGTTGCAGACGAGAGAAAATCAAAACAATCCAAGTGTGGATAGTCAAACGCATCAGATTCTACCCGCAGTCACAAATTGTCAGGTGTCACTATCGCCAGACAAAACAACCTGCTTCGTTGGACGAAAGGCACACTGCCTACAGCATTGGTATATGTACTCAATGCACTAGGAACGTACACAGCTTGTCAAGTGTTATTGGATATGGGATCAGAGGTTTCCTACATATCGGAACGATGCATAAACGCACACTAGGTTTCAGCAAGCTACATCTTAAATCCAGAGTATCACAGCACACACTAAATGTTACTGTACATATTCTAGGCAAAATCACTACAGTATTGTAAAGAGAAAATGTCAACGCATCCACGAATATTTTATCATCCAGTCATCGGCCGCAAGCTTCGCGTGTTCGATGGATCGCATCAAGATCTTAAGGAAAATGCTCTAAACTATGCTCTTTCGAATTCATAAGTTTGTTTTTTCAGCAGATTTAGTCAAAATGTTTCGTCAAATTTGGGTCGCCGAGAATCATTAAAGCTATCAATGGACAATATCAGGGGCAAACTCGGAAGAGGAGCTGCTTCAACTACGAGACGATCTGCTTCAACTAATGTCACACGCCAAAGGAGCTTAGAATATGGGTGTCAAACAGTTCAAGTATTATATAACAAGAGACACAGTCAGAGATCGATGTTTTAAATGATGCACAAAAGACAACAAGCTAAGTTCTTGGAATTCATTGGCAACCGAAGGATGACACACTAGCATACAAGGTCGCGTTGCACACACATGTTGTAGTACCAACCGTAAGGTTCTATCTGACGTATCCCGCATATTTGATCCACTGGGTCTTTTAGCGCCAGTAATTATTCAATTTAAAATGTTGTTCCAAGAACTTTGGCTTTTGGAGTCAACTTGGGATTCTCAACTTCCACCTCATCTGACGGAGAAATGGCAAAGGTACCATAACGACATCATTTCCTTGAAACAAGTATATTTTCCAAGACATATTGGCTATACTACGAGCACCATAGACCTTCAATAAAAGCATATACCGCTGTTATTTACAGCCGAATAGCTCATCCTGACGGAACCATTGACTACTGGCTGCAAAGACCCGCGTTGCTCCACTTAAGCAACAATCCCTTCCTCGCGGCGCGCTGTTATTAAGTAGACTCGCTGCATCCATCAAGAGCGCTCTGCAACACCTGGACACTACAGTCTACGCCTGGTGCGATTCCACAATTGTCTTGGCATGGCTTTCGCACGTTTTATCCAAATTAAAAACATTTGTCGGTAACCGCACTTCCAAAATTCTGAGCACAATTCTGAGAAATTCATGGCATCACGTTGCTTCCAAAGAGGCATGTTGGCGTCAGATTTGCTGAATTTTGGACTCTAGTGGCACGGCCCATCAGCTACATGACAAAAACCTTAACATGGTAAACTTGGGCAATGACAAAATCTCATATTAACTCAGATAGCCGTGTAAAGAAGACTACGCTGGCAGCGTTGACCGAAATCAGCCCTGCAAACTCCACCATGACCGACCTTGTTGAACGTGTTTCATTCTGGGTGAAACGCTGGCAATCTGGCACCGGATCAATATCATTTACATTTGATGAAATTAATGTGGAACGCTCATTATGCCTACGACACGCGCAGGAAGTTTTTGAAAACGATCGCACACGGCTCCTTGGGAAATTCCCACAGGAAGCCAACTCCTAGCTACGCACACTCTCTCCCCTCATAGACGAAGTCAGGTTTCTGCGCTAGTGGACGTCTAAGCAACTCAGAATTACCCTACTATGTCAAGCACCCTATTCTTCTACCAAAGGCGCATCGTATGACAAAACTCATTCTTGAGCATGAATATAGGGCATATCTACATCAAGGCGTTTCGGCTTTGTTCGTGATTGTTTGCCAACGCTATTGGATTTTCGGTACCCGAAAACTTATTTATGCTTGCTTAAGGTTTTTCAGACTGCGGCAGCACACAAACCAGCAACTTATGGCGGACCTACCGGCACTTCGAGTGAGGCAAGACTTTCCTTTCGAAAATACGGGCTGTGACAAAGCCGGTCCTATAACACTCAAGGTCTGAAAAAGCCACAATCCGCGCAACGAAAAGGGCTAAATAAGTCTCTTTATTTGCTTAAGTATTGTTTATATAACTCGCATCATATTAAATATACATACTAATAAGTTTGAAAGCTCTGCTCGATATGCGAATCTTAAATTTTCGAAGTTATTAATATCCCTCATAGAAGTTGATTTTACTAAAAAAAAAAACAGTCCTTGTGAAACCAATTTGGGGGTTTTCCATCATGAAAGGGAGACTTAAAAATAAAATAAGCCAATGTTATAACTTAAATGTATTTTTGCAAATATATTTGTTTTTAATAAAATGTTATGCGAGAGGGGGAACCAGTCGCACATCATTAATAACTTGGGCATATCTTTACTTAGCCTGCCAACTATTTTTATACCCTGAACCCATTGAAAATGTGTAAAAATGGTATAATGGTTTTGGGCAAATGTATGTAACAGGCAGAAGGAAGTATCTCCGAATCTCGATTTAGCCATGTCCGTCTGTCCGTCCGTCTGTATGAATGCAGCGATCTCGGAAACTACAAAATCTAAAGACCTTAACTTTTCGACAATAGATTCACCTAAGCCATACGCAAACCAAGTTTATCATTTTTTTTCGATATCTGACTCCGTTTAATTATTATCAATAGAAATCGGGCTTAAGACTTTGTTTTTTTGGCATATTTCCGAGACTGAAAGATCTAGCGTCACCAAATTAGTTTAATATGTGCTCGTAAACTTTCCCCTATTCGCAACATATCAAAAAATGTAGATCAACTACTACAAAGATACTTCCCCCTATTCGCCCCAAAGTAATAAAAATTTCATAACGATCATACTCTTAGTTTAGAAGCTATTCAAGAATTCACTTTCCATAGTGGGGCCAAGCGCAGCCGATGTGTAAAGTGCGACTTTGTTTAAAATGTTTGTAACGACAGTTCACTTCAATTACATTTCTTACTTCGTAATTTAAAATATTTTGTAATAATTTATAACCCAAATTTTTTATTTAAATTTGGGATCATTTTACACATTATTTATTTTTGGTTTGCAGCTATGTACTTACTTGATACATTCGTATACACACGTATAATCTTATATAATCTATTATATAAGATATAGAACATAAAAAAGAATAAAATAAAATTGGGAGATATGGATTTTCGTGGCTTACGCGCCCCAAGATATATGGATTTATTCGGTTTGCCACGCCCCAGTGAAGGTATCCAAAACATTTTTTATGGAATCTTTAGAGAGGGTTATTAGTAATCTGTCTGAAAAAAATGATGTAGCTAGTTTTAAAACCGAGGGAAATATATAGATTTTATCGATTTGCTACGCCCTCAGTGGGCATAACCAAACAATTTTTGTGCGATCTTGAGAGGAGGATTAGTAATTTGCCTGACAAAATGTATGTCTCTAGCTTTAAAATTTAACACTTTGTCTAAAGCAGATAACTACAAGTATATATACAAAGTTTCAAGTCTCTAGCTTCAATAGCGTAAAACATAAGTAACGTTCATCCGGACAGACAATCGGACGGACAGCATGACGGACATTGCACAAACCCAATACTCTAGTATCAATTTGTGAACGAGTATAAAAAAGTCACTCGCATTTTCTGCGTGGCAGGTCGCACAACGACTTCGGTTTTGCTCGTGTTATCATTTTGCTCACATTCGTCACTTTAGTATGAAAACTTAGGATTTGAAGTACTTATTTTCTTGGTTAGGGTACCTAAGCGTTGGTACGATTGCAAGAAAAGTTGTTCGGAAAGATAAGGCACGATATGATATTTTGTGATTATGTGGCCTTGGTTTGTTGGCTTCCTATTCGATGCAAAAATTCTAGATCTCTCGAGCCGGCAGAATTAATTGCCATTTGACTGCTTACCCTTTATTAGCTACATCTGGTCTAAGTCTACGTCCAGGCGTGCGGCTCGAATTAATTTAAATCTTGCTATTGTATTTGCACAGATGAAAAGGTAATATTGCGTAATTTTGCCAACCACAGGATAACCTAATTCTCATTCAGCAGTCAGAGAGCAACAAAACAATCGAAATACGCCCAAGATCTTCCGAGTATTATATCGCATAAGCGGCCAACAAAACATCAAAACATATATATATACATATACAAATCTGAATAAGTATATATGCATTTTTATCCCGAAAATCATTACAAAAAATACCAAGTCTTCATGCGAAAGTAGCAAAACCTTTACAAATTTCACATACCTGCTCAAGTGACATTATAAAATAACAAATTTTCGGCGCCTTGCTGCTTCTTTTTCAGGACGTGTACATGTACACACATTCTCAGAGTGCACTGATAGCAAGCCCAGGCAATGCTCTGTAGTGTAAGCGAGCAAGTTGCATAAAAAGCCGCGATCTCGCTCGACCCACGATTGAGCGATTTAAATGTCGAGCAAAGAACTGAATCAAAAATTCGCGATTTAAGAGACTGTGTCGACACAATATCGATGTGTATAGAATCCATGTAAAGCTAAAGTTCTAATATTTTAAGTTCTTGGACAACACTAGGGGCTTAATAAGCCCGGAATTTTGCAACTTGATCAAAACATCTTTAAAAACAAAAAAAGTTTTTTTTTCCGATTATTTCAATAGGATTTGAATGATATGGGGGTCCTTTTCAATTTTAATATATATGTGTGATGTTTGCACGAATAATACAGATATCTGCCAAGTTTAATTAAGATAGCTAGCCCAATATAATCGTTTACTATGTTAAGATCGAAATTGTCGCTATTTCCATATCAAACAAAAACACCTCCATCAGAAATAATAATCTAGGGGCGAAAGCACATTCAAGCTTCAAAATGTATGATATACAATTTTGTGACGAAGTATTTTCAATTTAATATATGAACAATACCAAATTGTAAATAAATAGTTGGGCATTCGGCACATCGCTTAAGCTATTTTTAGGTACGCAGAGGCCGGAGGTTTTTGCGTAAAGTTTTGATATTTATTAATGTACCCCATTACCATGATCAAGAATCGATCCCATATAAAAATAACTATGATCACTAATCATACAATTCTTAGAGTCGTCAAATCGGCAAAAAGTGGTTGCGAAAATTTCAGTGCTCGTGCACAAGCAGCAATGCGCTCCAATATAAAACGGTGCTACGAACCGGTCCCTCGTCAAACCAATATTTTGTTCGGCTATTGGTACAGCGATGCACCCTTGGGTATCGAGGGTATCACCAGGGGATAAGCGAGTGGCCGATCGGAACAGCTTTGCAACACTAGGAGATAGAAGCGTAGCATTAGGTAATATACAGCCGCACCTTACTGGGTGTGGGATAACGGTGTCCTTTCCTCTATCCAGCAGGGGTCAGACGAGTGGTCGATTGAGACGGCGGTGCACCACCGGTAGATAGTGGAGGCGACAGTGCTTTCCCCTGCATTGCCGGCTACTGTACTGAAAGAAATTGTTTATTTACTATGTACCCGCTAATGAAAAAAGCAATGATTATTTTATATTATTTATTTTTATCTTATTTTTCCTATGAGTATGGATACATATAACTTCGACAGGGAGTCTGCAATTATATTATAAGTCAATTGCTGATATGAATTTCAACATAAATATGTACTACCTGCAAAAAAAGAAATGAAAAGAGATTTAAATATGTGTGCAATAAATATATAAATATTAACAATTAAGATGGCTCTAGTCGGGTATCCCCGACTAGGAGATATCCTGAACCCAGCAGAGAGCTGTCGTTTAATACATTAAAAGCTCTTTGCACACACATTCATAAAGCACATATACATACACACACAAACGAGCGCATCAAGCTGCGCACTTTACACATCGGCTGCGCTTAGAAAATGAATTCTCGAATAACTTCTAAGCTAAGAGTATGATCGTACAAACCAAAGCCCAAGTCTGTAGTATATGTAGTATTTAGGTTTTTTTGATATGGGGGAGAAATCCCAAACCAAATTTGATGGCTCTTGCTTTTATAGTTTCCGAAATAGGCCAAGAAAACCAAGTCTAAAATCGATTTTAACGATATCGAAAAAAAATGATAAACTTGTACTGCGTATGGATTGGGAGAATCTAAAGTAGAAAAGTTTAGGTCTCTAGCTTTTGTAGTTTCCGAGATCGCTGCGTTCATACAGACGGACAGACGGACGGACGGACAGACGGACATGGCTAAATCGGTCAACTCGTCGTCCTGATCAAGAATATGTTTGTTCATACATATATATAATCTACATAATGGATTAATACAAAATTTGCACTTACCGCTTTACTTTTTCTTTAAAAAAATAATAAATATTATTATGTAAATACATATATTACATTATATTGATAAGAGTATTTGGTTTACGTACTTATTTTTTTTGTACTTACCTATTTTTGTTGTTCTATTTGTTTTGTTTATCGGCATTATTCTTCATTATACTGTGCAGATTCCTTATCACATCCATTCACTTGTACTTCGGAAATTCAACTAACTATGACACGGCAACACGTCTTCTTTCCTCTTTGCTTTATGCTTCTTTCCTTGCACATAAACAAACAACATGTTCATACATGTCCGCGCAATGACGGAAGCGGGGGAAATATATCGACACAGAAGCGTAAAGGGTAAGGCAATATATTTTTTTTACCACGCATCGATCGAATAAGCCGATCATACAAACCGAACAAAGTAAATGCAAAAACAAAACAAAAATACGAAGGCTGTGCTTGCTCGTGTCCGTTTTAGGACTGGCACGGCATTGCATCACTATGGACCGATAGTAGGGATAATTGGGTACCGCTCTCACGCGCCCAGGGTCAATTGACACCACCAGAACGGCTGGGTAATAACAAGTAAGATGGTTCTTGTCGGGAGTGCCCGATTGAAGATAACCTGAAGCCAGCGGCGAACTGTCGTTACATACATTTAATTAGGCCCGTCTGCATTCATTCACACAAACGAAAGTGGCAAGCAGCACACTTTAACTTTACTCAGCGCACGCGTGTTTCTCTTCGTTCTCTCTCTTACAAAATATTTACTTCTAGAAAAAGTTGCACTGGCTCAGAGTCGAACTCACGTCTTAAAGAAGGTGTGCCGTTGCTTCCACTACGACACCACAACCTCTTAGTAAAATTCGGCCGATTTGTAATATATACTCACACAAAAATTAATGCTCGCGCTCGCTTCTAATATTTGCATACATATTTTAGTATGCTGTAGTTATAAAATTTCTCGCAAAATGTTAACAAAATAGGAAAATGTATCTTTCAAATGTTGGTTGCAGTTGATCTGAAAAAGCTTTTTAAAACTGTGCACGCCAAATACCAATTTTTACCCATTTTGTTGCTCCCGAGTATGTATTTCAAATCGTCGGTGTTCTCGCATTGAGCTTAACCTGTGTCTTGAGTAAAAAAAAACATATCAAAAACGCCATTAACACAGCGACGATCCGAGCCCGCGTCTAGTAGACCGCCATGCATCTACTAACGAGCTACAGTAGCAACTTAAGCGTCTCTGTCAAAATCTAAGCTAAGAAAATACACACATGCACAAAGAATCACAGTAGAATTTGAAAAAAGCTCACGCATACGAATGTGCATATATGTATGTTTGTGTGCACACGGATGCAAAAAACAACTGCGGAGTTTAAATTAATAACTCTGTCAACTGATTTTGATACAAAATTTTATTTGATTTCAACATACACAATCATCTGTCCAATCAAAATCAAACCACGCGACAGAGTTGCCAGATCGCTATCAGAAAGTTATCTGGGAACTTAGATTTTCAAATGAAATCAGACTCGAGGCTGATTTAATATATATAATAAATATTGCAAAATATCCAGCAAATAAAATAGTTAACTTTATTTTGGCATTGTTGATATAAAATTTAAATTTGATTAGTAAATTAAACCATTTGAATGTTTGTTTACGTTTTGCGGCACATCCTCAAATCAAAGTTAGCTGCAAATTTCAAACAGAACAGACGTTTGACTAAATCAAAATCCATTCCTTTGACTAATTTGAATTTTCTCAAAATGAATCAAAATCAATTGACGAAATCCGTAAGCGTCTCTGTCAAAATCTAAGCTAAGAAAATGCACACATGCAAAAACAATCGCAGTAGAATTTTAAAAAAGCTCACGCATATGAATGTGCATATGTATGTATGTGTGCACATTATAACTATGTCAACTGATTTTGATTAACATTTTATTTGATTTCAACCTACACAATCATCAGTTCCATACAAAATCAAAACAAAGCGGCAGAGTGGCCAGATTGGTATCAGAAAGTTATCTGGCAACACAGATATTCAAAGTGAAATCAGATCTGTGGCTGATTTAATATACATAATTGTAGAGATCACAATAAATACTTAATTAATAGAATAAGCAACACCGTTGTAAAGCTTATATCTCTATATTCACTTATTTTTCTTTATTAATTTCCCAATGCAACCGACCACACAAGTTCAATCCAAAAAGTGTCTAAGAATCGAAGTTGGTTGTATCGATATCGTTATTCCATTCAATATCGATACAGCCATTAACATTTTTACTTCGATACTTACATCGCTTATAATTATTTATGGTGTTGCTTATTTTATTATTTAAGTATTTATTTCGATTTCTACACTGTAAATAATAATAACCGATGTATGTATCGATACAAAAATGTTAATGGTTGTATTGTGTCTTGAGGTTTCGGTACGGGGAACCTCAGGTAGATCAGTATTCCAGGGGTGGGTAACCTCAACCCTGTCCCTAGACGGTACAAAATCCAAAAACAATTAGACCTACACAACACTACATACGAACGTACTTACATACACACATGGGATCGGAAGAGCTGGCAGGCCCGGTGCTATCGGCCACGATGTACCCGCCCTTCCTGCAACGGGCTATTTAAATTTGAATCCCATTGCCCTTTAATTAGAACTGATAGCCGACTTATTCCATGGTCTCGGTGATTCTCCCTCCCTTACGCTTACTCACATCATTTTTGTTTCGCTCACAAATTGAATTTTAATAAATAAACATTTTGTTGCCTATATTATATCAACAGTTTTGGCCGCTAGTTTAAAATTGCATTGTATTGATTTAGGAATCGAGCAGGAGTGAAATCTTGCCAAATTTGAATTGAGAGAGAAAATTAGGCCACTGTAAATAGGGCACGGCGCAGATATACTGTTGCTTAATGTTTCCTCAATCCCTGTCCTACCCTATCGGAGCTCCAATAAAAGTAAAAAGAGGTGGGGGTCTGTTAATATATTACAGCTATTTCTGCCTCGCACCGATGGCCAAAATTTGATATATATATATAACATATGTAACATACTACTTATAATACTTACTCATAATAGTTGAGATTCATTTTGGTCATCCAACGAATAAGTTCTGTTTGATTTGTTCTCCTTTGAATTTTATGATTAAATAAAATTATATTTTTTTACAATCATAAATGTTCGAAATATAATTGGCGCAGCCGGTAGGATATGTAGATAGATCATATCTTTTCTGTTTAATACATATCCGCAAAGAAAGTTACGTAATGTGTTCGACATACAACAACCATTAAAGGAGGACTTATGTCCCAGGTTGCAACAAACAACAAAAACGAAACGTTAAAACCAAAACATTGAATAAACACCAACCAAAATTGAAGAGAAAAAAAGAAAAATCTCCCATCAACACAAACAACAAAAACAAAGAACCAAAGATGACATAACCAACAGCAGCCATGGAGCTATCAGAGCAACACCTCAACCAAGCCCTGGGCCAAATAAGGCAGGTGCCCGCTTTCGATGGTGCCTCAGAAACACTCAGTTCATTCATCAGAATAATTGATTTCATCATGCAACTATACCCAACCAAAGACATAAGACAACACAACGTTCTATACGTTCTATAGAAATGCAAGTGATAGAAGCAGCCTCAATGGTATCTAAAGATGTGCAGCAAACACCTGGGCCGATCTTAGTTACGCCCTCATCGACGAATACAAGACGCAAACCCCATTTAAAGAACTACTAAGACGATTGTACAACACCAATTTTAACGGAAGCATCCGTAAGTTTGTAGAAGAATTAGAGTATAAGTCTTTTATAATTACAAACAAAGAAATGTTAGAAAATAATCAATATGATATAATTTTGTACACAAACGCAAAGAACAATACCATTAAAGATGTCATAACTAGGAAATTATCAGATAGATTGTTTATGACATTAGCCAGATACGATATTTATACAATCTCAAAATTAAAACAAGTAGCTCAGAGAGAAAGATTATATGAAAATACTACATCTGACAAACCAAGAAACCAAAACAATAATAATGACAACTGTAGGGATGGGAGAAATTATCAACATACATATAACCAAGGTACAAACGTACAAAAAGATTATAATCCAAATTACCATACAAATCATAAGCCAAAAGGTAACGAAGATTATCAACAAACATTTCAAGAATTCCAAAATAATTTTTGGCCACAATTGGCCAATTTAAAATGGGCACATCAGAAAATTTTCGTCTAGCAGCCTCGGACCAAGAGCAAGGTGCAGAAACCCATACATACGAGTAATCATGAACGATTCTCAACTCAAGTGCGTAATAGATACAGGCTCATCAATAAATATATTGAAAAAGAATTTCTTTAATCACCCCTTAAAACAAAATCCTTTGAAAGTCCATACCATAAATGGAGTAGTAGAATTAAATATAGCATTTGCACCCAGTAAACTTTGTCCGACCCGTCAAATATTTTTCATACACAAATTTTCCGATAATTTCGATCGATTAACAGGAAGCGATTTCTTAGAAGCATGCGAAGCAAACTTCAATTACAAAACAGAGACAGTAACGCTAAACGGATTCCCGTTTTTCATGAGATATAACCACGACAACTTTAGAGAAGAAAAAATCAAAATAGAATATCTTGACCCGTCTATAACGTCAGACATGCTTTTAATTTCTCCGTTGCAAACGAATTAAAAGAATCAAATGAATTTAGGTTAGAACACCTCAATGAAGAAGAAAAAGAAAAGTTTCAAAAAGTTTTATTTGAATACCGAAATGTTCAGTATCGGGAAAGTAAAAATTTGATTTTCACCAGTACTATAAAACATGTCATTCAAACTAAACATGAAGATCCTATTTATAAGCGACCTTACAAATATTCTCAATCCTTTGACCAAGAAGTCAATGAACAAATCAATGAAATCTTAAGACAAAGTATTATACGAAAATCCAAATCCCCATATTGCTCACCCATTTGGATTGTCCCAAAGAAAAGTGACGCGTCGGGAAAACAAAAATTTAGATTAGTAATTGAATATCAAAATCTCAACGAAAATACCGTTGACGACAAATAAGCCAATACCCATCATGAATGAAATATTGGATAAGCTAGGCAAAATCCAATATTTCACAACCATCGATTTAGCTAAAGGCTTCCACCAGATCCAAATGGATTCTGGCTCAATGCCAAAGACCGCGTTTTTTCTACTAAACATGGACATTACGAATACACACGTATGTCATTTGGTTTAAAGGATGCACCTGCAACGTGTCAACGTTGTGTGAACAATCTCTTGGAAGATTTAATTTACAAGGATTGTTTGGTCTATCTAGATGATATCATTATTTACTCCACTTCATTGGACGAACATATATCATCATTAAAAAATTTATTCGCAAAACTGCGAGAAGCGAATTTAAAGCTACAGTTAGATAAATGTGAATTTATGAGAAAGAACACAGAATTTCTCGGTCACATCATTACAACTGAAGGTATCAAACCAAACCCTGAGAAAATCAAAGCCATGGTACAGTTTCCAATACCAAAGCCAATGAAAGAAATAAAATCATTTCTTATACTTTGTGGATTTTATAAAAAGTTCATCCTAAACTTCCCAAAAATAGCAAAACCAATGACATTAAAACTAAAAAAAGGAGCAGTGATCAATATCAAAGAAGAATCCTATATTTCAGCTTTTGAATGGTTAAAATTACTAATAACATCAGACCCAATGACACAATTGCCAGCCAATCATGCGAAATGTCGAAAACTTTTGCGACTAAAATGCAAAAATTGGACCAGTTGGAGAATTTGTATGCTTTTCGGAAGCGGATCGCCGAACTGCAGCGGGAGCTATAGAAAATGGATCTCGCTGCAATCCCTACTGAACTAGCGCAAAAATATTGCCTGAGTGTGAAAGATGTTGGTGGTGTATCATGGTCATGTGGATTGATGATTTCGAGGAGGTTATGGAGCTTTACAAAGTGTGTCCAATGAAACACTTTGTTTATGCAAAACGCTCACTAGCCGGATCTGCCCAAATGTACATGCACAATACCGGAATATTAAATTGGATTGATATGAAAGAGGAATTAATATACGCATTTCGGCATAAGGTGACAGCTTAGGATATTAGTAAGCAGCTGGAGGCACGCAAAATCAAGAAAGGCGAAAGTGTTCTGCAGTATTTCGTAGCGATGTGTGTATCGCTATGCGAGCTGAGTTGGCAGTGAGTGACGTCATTCAATTTATTTTCAGTGCCCGCAGCAGAGCGCAGATGGATGCAAATCAGCGCCGCAAGTAGAAAATCTGTCTGGAGAAAAATTGGAGGAGTGTACGACAATTCCCGTAACGCCGTTAATTGATTTACTAGTTTTGCCTGGTGAGATGTAATATTCGTGCCTTTATTGATACTGGTAGTCCAGTAAGCTTTCTTTAGTTCCAAAATCTGTAGTTTTAAGACCATGTTTTGAAAAATATTATGGATAAGGAGGGGATGCTGTTCCCATCCCCATTAAAGGCCAAATTGAAGGCCAAATTAATTTTGTCACGTAGACTAATATAATTCTCTGCGAAAAATGAATATTAAATTAGTTTATCCAAGTAACATTAAAAGCAACAATTATAACACTGAATCTTTGTTCACCAATACTTCTAAAAATAGGTAATTTGTATTTTATTTTATTTATTATAAACAGTCGACAAAGCGAGTGTCAACGAAAATGTTTATGTACATAAAAAAGATATATATATATATATATATATATATATATATATATAAATATATAAATATTAAAAGCTAAAAGCCTAACGAGTTATAAAGATTTCTTATACCATCACCGACACGGTTGGGGGTATTTTATTTGCCAGTTCAGCCAGCTATGCCCCCAATTACAGCTAATTATTGTCAGTGACGTTATTAGAACATATAGCTAAATAGGAAGGCGTTAGTAGTAGAAATATAAATTTAAATGTAAATTTAATTTAAATTACATACAAAATATTCAGGAAAAGTGAAAGAAACAATATTAATAATAATAATAATTAGTCTTTGATAGAAGGAAGAAAGGAAAAAGACAGAGATGAAAAATCACTTTCCTGATAGTGGTATTCCGACAAGCTGTGCCCCTGCTTACAGCTGGGGGTGGTCAGTGATTTCCCTAAGGTATCCTGAAAGCAAAGATTTTATTAGTGGAAGAGAGAGTTCTAAGGAGAATACGTGGTATAGGTCATTATGTTGTAGGCATAATACACGAAAAGAATTGTGCAAAGCTTAGGCTGTCAGGCATGTAGGTAGAAATAAGGGGTAATAAGTTCTAGTAGGTCTAAAGGAAACACAGAAGTTCAAGCGACCTTAAAGAAACGCCTATAATCAACTTATGTAGGAAAACAACGCCAAGGATTGTTCTACGGTTGATTGGAGACGGAAGATTAACGAGTAAAAGTCTGCTGGAGTACGATGGCAGACGAAGATTGGGAGATCAGTTTAAACCACGTAAAGCAAAGAGCAAAAATTGCTTCTGGACGGACTCAATACGATACTGGTGGATTTTATACTTCGGACACCAGATACACGAGCAGTATTTCAGGATTGGGCGGACAAGGGAAATGTAGAGAAGTTTCGTTGTGAAGGGATGAACTTTTCGACCAACGAACCCAAGAACACCTTTAGCCTTGTTTCCAATAGAGGATATGTGAAAATTTAAGTTCAGCTTTGAATCAAAGAGAACTCCAAGGTCTTTTACTGTTAGTGTACGTTGCAATGGAACATTGTCAATTGTATATCTAACTGAATGAGACTTAGAACGACTTAATGTTATAAACATGCACTTTGAACAGTTTAGATGCAACTGATTGGCCGAACACCAAAGTTGCATAGAGTTAAAATCATCCTGTAAACTAGTCTGTTGTTGTCTGACTACCTTGAGGTACACCTGACGAAATATAAATCTGTTTAGAAACTTTAAATCTAAGAGAGACTCTTTGAGTTCTATCCTTTAGATAAGATAAAATCCAAGAAAAAAGAGAGGGAGGGAAACCACTACGGTCGAGCTTTAGCAGTAAAAGTCCATGGTGTACAGAGTCAAATGATTTACTAAAGTCAGTGTAAATGACATCAGTTTGCTTCTTTTGCCAGAAAATCATCATTTACCAGCGAGGTAAATTCAAGCAAGTTGGTCGTAGTTGACCGACTCTTAACCATGCTGAGCAGGGGATAGAAGTGATTTGCAGAGATGCTACAAAGTGGAAGTAATTATTTTTTAAATAATTTAGGTACCACCTACCACCTTTTTTGTGGAGAGGAATGATAAACGATTTTTTCCAAAGAGATGGAAAAACAGCAGTTTCAAGGGATAGATTAAGTTTTAGCAATGGGCAAAGAAGGGAAGCACTATACTCTTTGAGTATGCTACGTATGTTGTCGGGCCCAGAAGAGTAAGAAGTTTTTAAAGATTTAATAGCAGAAAGAAGGGAGGTATGGGTAGTGATATTCATAAAGATAGAATTAGAAGGAACAATGTGGTGAGGATAATACATATTAACAGAGGAGACAGAGGAATTGGTTGACTGAAAGAAGTTAATAAAGAGATCAGAAGCAGTAGAATCATTGCTTGCTTTTTCTATCGCTAGAAAAAATCAGGAAGACAGACATGAAGATTTGCGCTTCGAATGTACAAAACTGTAAAATTGCTTACGGTTTTGATTAAATTGCCTTTTGCAACGGGCAATATAATTTTCATAGCACTGAGAATTATGAATTAAAAAGTTTGACTTGGCTATGGAATACTTCGACAAGTCAGCATTAGAACAAGACTTTTCAAACTTTTTAAAACATTTATATTTAATGTTTTTTAAATTTGGGAGTAAGCCAGGGAGGACAAGATTAAGTGTTCTATTCAATTGGTTAGATATAGAATTGATCTGGAACAAAGAGAAATCAAGCATACCATCTAAAAAATCATGATGGGTTGAGGGCACAAAATAATTTGAGGATGTGAATAATGACCAAGAAGAAGAAGAGAAGGTTTTAAAAGAATATCCCATACCTCAAAACCTTCAGAGTCTGATTTCTCGTCGGATTTTTCTCGTACATTCGCCGTATTGTATTTTCAATTGCTAGTATAGCTAGACCTTTGACAGAATTATTAAAGAATGGTGGTCCTTTTCCTCTTAATAACGAGCAAATAGAGACTTTCAACACTTTAAGGTCAGCATTGGCAAATCCACCGGTATTGGCAATATTCAGCCCCAATAAGGAAACAGATGGAAGTGCACATGGTTTCGACGCCATACTAATGCAACGTCAGGACGACGCGAAGATGCATCCGGTGGCATTATATATATGCAAGAATATTTATTGCAATCTTCACCTATTGTTGGAGTGGTAGGTGTGACAAAGGAAGATATGGGTTTAATATTACAAGCTGAACAGATGAAAGATCCAGATGTAGTGAGAACCCGGGAATTGTTGGAGAATGCTGATGTCCTTGGTTTCGCATTAGTAGACGGTGTTGTCTACAATATAGATGAGAAGGATAACTTGGGATTGTACGCTCCCTCTTGTATAGAAAACCAGTTAATTGGATTAGCACATGGAAAATTGGGACATTTAACGGCGGACAAGTGTGTCAATAATTCAAAAAAGTCATATTGGTTCCCCTCTATGCGGAAAAAGGTAGAGAAATTTATTAGGAATTGCTTGCCGTGTATATTGCACTCGGTCCCAAAGATTATCCACATAGGACGCTGCACAGCATACCTAAACCTTGTGTACCGTTTCATACTCCTTATATTGATCTCCTAGGGCCTTTACCAAGAATAAACTCTAAAAGAAAACACTTGTTAGTGGTAGCGGATGCATTTACAAAATTTGTCAAGCTTTTTCCGGTGAATTATACAAGCACACGCGAGGCTAGAGACGCGTTGACAAAATATTTCGAGTTCTATAGTCGCTCTAAAAGAATAATAATAAACCGTCTTACGTGTATTACCAAGAGGTAACGAGAGTGGTAACGAGAACGAGACATTGAGCATATTAAAGAAGCGACAGGTTCACCAAAGACTAATGGTCAAGTGGAGCGTATAAACCGTGTATTAAACCTCATGCTAGGAGAATTGTCGGAACCGCTACATCAGTCAGATTAGCATAACTTAATGTATAGATTAGAATCTGCAGTGAATAATGCCGGCCCTAGCAATACACAGAAAACACCCCTTTGGAGTTGATCAAGCTCGCTGAGTATTTGGAAACCAAGATCAACGATTTAGAGCAATGAGATTTAAGCTCTATGAGAAAGAAGACAGGTGAAAACATTGTTCAGTTCCAGTTAAGAAATGAGGATAAGTACCTGAAAAAATATAGAGCTCCCTTGAAGTACAGTGTAGGTGATTGTGTTGCAATTCGTATTTTTGGATACAACACTGGGTATCAACAAAAAGTTTGCGCCAAAGTATCGTGACCATATCAGGTTAGTCGTGTGTTTGAAAATGATCGTTACGAAGTGCTGAATATAGATAACTGCCAAATGACTCAATTACCATTCCGTAAGGTCCTAGAGCCTGCGAGGCTTAAGCCTTGGGCAAGTACCGTAAACTTAATATTATAAATCGAGGTCGATTATTATTATTAGGTCAGCCGAATGTAGAGATCGAAATAAATACTTAATTAATAGAATAAGCAACACTGTAAATAATTATAAGCGTTGTATGTATCGTTACACAAATGTTAATGGTTGTATCGGTATTGAATGGAATAACAATATCGATACAACCAACTTCGATTCCTTTTTTACTTTGTGGATATAACGGGCGAGCGTCGGTTGCATTGTGAAATTAATAAAGACAATAAGTGAATATAGAAATATAAACTTTACATAATAAATATTGTAAAATATACAGCAACGTAAATTTTTCACTTTATTTTGACATTTTCCATATAAAATTCAATTTTTATTAGTAAAATAAACCATCGAAATGTTTGTTTACATTTCGCGGCACAACCTCAAATCAAAGTCTGCTGTTCGCGCCAAATTTCAAACAGAATAGATATTTGACGAAATTAAATCTATGCCTGCAACATATTAAACATTTATCGACATCGTAGGCGTCGTTTTCTTTTAAATTATCAAAATGTGCACTTGAAAACTTTTTTTCACCTGTAACTTTTTAACTTCGTAGTTAAAAACAAAAACGTCAAGGTATCTTTTAAACGATGCATAGAACTATATCTTCTATCGAAAATTTGGGGGTGTCAATTTAAGCGGATTTTAGCTCTTTCCGGCCAAACTAGCAGGTTTTTCCAAAAGTCGTAGAACAAAAGTTTCTTTGTTCATGATAGGGAACAAGACTACAAAGTTCCATAAAGCGATCTCAACGCTATCATAAGCGAAAATGTATACCGAAATTAACATCAACTTAATTTTCTTAATAACAATTGAACGAGTTATCAAATTAACAATTTTTAGATGCCTGAACGAATTTCTGAAAATTTTTTCCGAATCGTTTATAGCTCTAAATCTTATGAAGCAGATGACCCATCATATATTGTGATATTTTTTTCTTCTAGTTTAAACAATAACTTTCGATCGGTATATCACTCAATCTGATTGGACTATCGTAGCAAAACTTCAAAAGTTCGTGTATATATTGCTAGCCACTTTTGCACAGTATGCCTCGCATCTACTACCGTCTACCGATAACTGCGGATTTACTTGACAGAGAATGCGAATAAATAAAAATACAAATTTTAGCTGCATTTTATACTGCACCACCACACTACCAGTTGATCAAGTTGTGACAAGACTCAACTCAAGTTACATATATAACAATCAATCAGCAAACAGCCGGATACAGACTCTATAAGCAGTCAAAACCAAACAAAAAGTACAAAAATATGCAATAGATGGCGCCAGCAATCTTGCACTCGCATTTTTGTTGTTGTGCATAAATTGAGTTTTGGACATTTTGGGCGCGGTAGTGGGCGTAGGCAAAAAAACTGCGATCTTTAGAGAAGGGGCAACCTTTTACAACATAATAGCCTATACCACGTATTCTCCGCAGAACTCTCTCTTCCACTAATAAAATCTTTGCTTTCAGGATACCTTAGGGAAATCACTGACCACCCCCAGCTGTAAGCAGGGGCATAGCTTGTCGGAATACCACTATCAGGACAGTGATTTTTCATCTCTTTCTTTTTCCTTTCTTCCTTCTATCAAAGACTAATTATTATTATTATTAATATTGTTTCTTTCACTTTTCCTGAATATTTAGTATGTAATTTAAATGAAATTTACATTTAAATTTATATATCCACTATTAGCTGTATTTCCTATTTAGCTGTAGGTTCTAATAACGTCACTGACAATAATTAGCTGTGATTAGGGACATAGCTGCCCGGACTGGCAAATAAAATACCCCTGTCGGTGATGTTCTCAGAAATCTTTGTAACTCGTTAGGCTTTAAGCTTTTAATATTTACATGTATATATTTATATTTAATGTACCTAAACTTTTTCGTTGACACTCGCTTTGTCGACTGTTTATAATAAATTAAAAAAAAAGGATCATAAGCAATCTGTCGGTATACTTATGCATCTAGCTTTAAAAGTGAGGGAGAATTAATAATCACTATATGTGACGCGGATATACACGAGTATAAATTGCAAATTTCACGTCTCTAGCTTCAATAGCGGCGAAAAAGATTGCGTTGATACGGACAGACGGACGGACAGCATAACGGACATTGCACAAACCAAATATACTAATTTCACTTCGTGAACGATTATAAAAAGAATAAGTAAGATAGCTCTAGTCTGAAGTACCGTCAAGAATATACCCTGAACACAGCGGCGAGCTGTCGTTACATGCATTTAATTAAAATGCCTCTGCATTCATACACACGACACCACAGCCGGCCGCACTTGGTGAAATAAAAAAAAAAACAAGTGAGAACGTTGCAGTCGACAGCGGAGTACTCGTTCACGGTGTAATAAAAACATGTAACCTAGCATTATAGGTGCACAAATAAATAATCAACGAGTATAAAAACAAAAAAGAAATGCCATCGCGCGACCTCGAACCCGGGCCTACCGCACAATCAACACGTAAGACACCAACGCCACCAACAATTTAAACACGTGTGTGACGAAATTCAAGTTAAGGTATTTAATAAGAATTATTCGAAAAATTTTAGCAGAAAGCAAAAAGAATATAATTTTAGGAAATTGTCATTACACACGAGTGTGACGAAGGGTTTAATTATATGTATGTAACGACAGCTCGCCGCTGGGTTCAGGGTATCTCCTAGTCTGGCACTCCCGACTAGAGCCATCTTACTTGTTCTTTAAAAAATAAATATTATTGTTTATTTTTGTTTTGTTACATTATAATGCTTGGAATATTTCTTGTACTTTCTCATTTTGGGTGTACTTATTTATTGTTATTGTTTATTTGGCTTCATACTGAGCTGTTCCTGTCACACATCGTTTCACTTACACTTCGGAAATTCAACTAACTCTGACGCAGCAACGCGTCTTCTTTGCTCTTTTTTTACTGCTTCTTTTCTTACACATAAACACACAACAAACACAATATGTACATATATGTCCGCACACTGTCGGAAGCGGGTTGTAAACATCGACACACATTCTACAGCAGCATTCTAATTCTCCTTGTTAAAATCTGAGATCAGAAAATAGCACACATGCACAAACAATTGCATTAGATTTCTAAAATGAGCTCACGAATGTGAATGTGCATGTATGTATGTGAATTAGTTGATTACCAATTCTATTTATTAAAGTATACTGTTTATAATGTTTACAGTATTAGTGTATTATTATTTAAAGTAAATCCCGCCGAATTTACGCTGCAATCGCCGATCTCACACACGCCTTGACTCTTTTTCTGCTGCCCTCCGACACCCTATTATCTGCTGCTGATTACTATTACCGTTGTTAACATCTTACTCGGCTGATGCTAAACAAACCTGCGCTGCCACCCTTTTTACATTCAGCCATTCTGACAACTCATCGGTCCCCGATGACGGCTCCTCGTTGTCGACTGCATATCTCAATAACTTCATATTGTCACAGCTGGTAGCGGCGTTGATCGTTCCTTCTATATCCGCCGCCTTTCTGACATCGTAGCGCCCATTGCGCTTAACTTTGGTTACCTCGTACGGCTCACTAGCCAGCTTTCTCCCTGCTATGAACTGCATGCGCCGAACTGCAACTAAGTCACCAAGTAGTTGCATTAGTAGTAATTGTGTTTTTTACGCAGGCCGTCTATACCGATTTCTGCTTTAACATCTTCTCGCATTTGCTGCATTTTCTTATCAAAATTGTCTACCATTTCCAACTCGAGTATATCTCTAATACGGTCTTATACTACATTGATCATCTTAACGCCAAACATTAACTCGAACGGTGACATTTTAGTAGATACGTTTATTGTAAAGTTAATAGCTTTCTGTACCAACGCTACAAATTTGGACCACTTCGTAGATTGCTCTGAGGAATGCTTTGTGATACCTGCCAGGACTGACCGACATACCCGCAGTAAATGCCGCTCCACGATCGCTGATTATACCTGCTGGATTGCCAAATAATGCAGCCCAATCAGTTAGATTCTTTATGATTCTTTATTCTTCACAGCTTGTTGTCTTCGTTGGATACAGCCAAACGATTTTTGGAATGCATCTACCATGGCGAAAATGTATCTATACTGCTTTGTTGTAGTATTCATCGACCCGAAATGATCCACGTACAGCGTCTGAAACAGTACGGCCCCTTTTTCGATGCTATACAAATATCCTTCTTTTTTGCCCGTTTTCTTTTTAGGTATGATGTACATGACACAAATGTCAATAGCTTGTTGCGTTTTGCTCTCCAAGTGCGGTATCCAGAAATTCCGCCGTATTGTGTGCATTGTTTTTTGAACAGCAAAGTGCCCAACAAGGTGCGCGTCCATAATCACCTCCTTTCCATGAGCTTTGGAACGACAATTAAATCAATGCCACCCACTGTTTTGAGTAACAGCCCGCCTTTTAGTTTGTAAGCTTCGCATGCACGAGTAGTGAGTATTTCTGATACGGCTTTTATCATTGCATCTGTTTGCTGCGCTTTTTTATACGCACTGAGATCTCTGATGACAACAACATGACCATCTGGGGGTACCGGGTGACACTATCCACGTGTTTAAGACGATCGCCCGCTCGATGCTCCACCTCAAAATCGCAATCCTGCAAGTAAATAACCCTTGGTGCTACTTCCCGTGGTACATCCTTTTTGTTCAGAGTTTTTTTAAATGCAGCGCAATCAGTAACTAGCTTGAACAGCACTCCCAGTACATGATGCCGAAACTTCTTACATGCGAAGAAGACAGCCTTAGCTTCTATTACATAGCTATGTTGACCACATTCTGCTTTCGTTGACTTCTTGCTCCAGTAGAACCCGGGATACAACTGACGCTCATGCCATTGCATCAATGCTGTAGCAAACCCATCTTTTGACGCGTCCGTGTGCGGTTTTTGCGTTTCTATTGTAAATCCTCAATAGGGGCTCTCTGGTTAATTGCGCATTGCTCTCCGTATTTTATTTTAAACGGCGTAAACGGTTTTGCAATTTCCGGTTTAATTTTTCCTTCTTCAATTGTATGTCCAAAAAAATGTATTCTGGTGTGCAGAGCCCAAATTCTGCAGCTATCTCAAAAACTTCCCGCATCTTGGCTAAACATTTCTCTGCTGAATCCGCATGAATGATTATGTCGTCCATATATAGATCTAACACGTCATTAATAAGGTCTCGAAAAACAGGGTTGATATAACGTATAAAAACAGCTGGGGAGTTACTGAACCCAAAAGGTGCTCTATTAAATTCGAACAAGCCTCTCTTAGTTACAAACGCTGCATATTTTTTTCTGTCTTACTCTATTTCGACGTGAAAAAACCCATTCTCCAAGTCTATCAATGTAAAGTACTTTGCACCCTGCAGTTTCTCCAGTATGGTACTGGTACTGGTACTGGAAAACAGTCCTTCAGCACCATTTAGTTCAGCTTACGAAAATCAACGCAAATTCGATTAGCTCCATCCTCCTTCTTAACCACCACAATGCGGCTGGTGAAATTCGACGTCGATGGCCTTATAATTCCCGCATTGAGTGATTCATCAATCTGCTTGCTTACATCCTCTGTCTCGCTCATATCAATACGACTCTGTGTATGGAACAATATTTCTATTTGGCACAATATTGAGCTTGAGCGTTTCCTGCACTACATTCTTGAACTGCGAAGGAATATCACCATCAGTATTTGTCTCAAAAACGTTGTAAATACTTATCTGGTTTGTGCTGAGAGTTTTCTCACCCTGCCGCGGAGAAAACTCAAATCGTGCGTCCGTCAACTGTATGAACTGAATGAACTTGATCACAAAGTCATATCCGATGAACGATGTCACGATGTCACGATGAACTTCTGCTCAACCTGCATGTCGTCGACCAGTACATCTGCTGTATACTGGCCCAAAGGCTGCCCAAAACGCGCAATATTGAAACTCCTTTTTGCAATATGACGTGTTTGATTATGCTAAACACCGACATCTTCAGCAGCGTAACATCAGCTTCTGTGCCCACTAGCCCATCTTCGTTGCACTGGAAACACTTCAGTTCCGCTGTGCAGTTTATACGCATAACATACGCATAGTTGTTCCTTTTGTTGCTGTCCTTCGCGTCGCACCTCTTTTCTCTTTGATTGAAAGCATCTCTTTTTCTGACTTGCTAATAGCTCCGTTTCAATCAGGCTTTCGTACACTGCGTATTTGTTTTTCAACTCCTTATACGACGTACACTGATACAAATTGTACTTCAAATCTGATTAGACTTTCAAGCCACGGACAATGTAACGAATAACTGACTCGGTGTTAATAATTCAGCGCGATGCAACGCGCTTCATTTGCAGCAGTTATTCGTGGAAGCTTTCCTCCTGCCTCTTAGCACGATTAGCCAACTCTTTATGCACCTCTGCACTGAACACATATTCATGTTGAAACTCTTCTTCTAGCAAGCTACGCATTTCGTCATATTCGTGAAAAGCTATTGCATCCAAAAACTGCTTCGCCGTGCGTGTCATTTTCGCACGCGCATGGACGTATTTCTGTTTTTCTTTTAGCCCATAAGCATTGGCATTCATTTCAAAATTAGTGAACCATAGCTCCAATGGAATATTTTCGCCATCAAACTCCGGTATTATCTTCGAGAAATTGTCCACCACCAATTTTGAATTATTCTTGTCAACTTCGTCTGCATGCACTTTGAGTTTTAATAATTGGATATATAATCTGTTGAATAATCTGTATAGTTGTTTTTTTCCTCTACCGGCAGCTGCACTCGCTTTTGTCTTAAACTCAGTGTCTGTTTTGTGGGTTTCGCTCCTATTGTCTGCTTCTTCATTAGATCTCCGTTATTTTGCACGAATTTTGCCTGTGTACTCCAAAACTCGCTAATCCACCGAAATTCCGCTGCTAAAATTCTACTGACGATCTTTTCCGCGATTTTGTCCGCATACCCAAAACTCGCTTACCATTACCGTTGTGATCATCTTACACGGCTGCTGCTAAACTCTCCTTAGCGCTGCCACCCTTTTTACATGTTTGTCTGCATGTGTGCACACGCATGCAGAAAGCGCTTGGTGCTTGCCACCACGTGGTTTGCCAATATGCAAATACATTTTCTTTAGTAACTTCTCTGTTTCTTAACTGATTTTGACGAAATTTTTAATGCATTCTTATTGTACTATAGAACATTTATATATTGACGAGCAGCCTATTAAACCAAATTTGGTGACGCTGACTCTTATAGTTTCTGAGATATGCTCAAGCAGATGCGCTTGGCCCCACTATGAAGATAACTTCTAAACTAAGTATAGGATCGTTATGAAGTTTGGAGGTCTTGATTTGTGAATGGGCGAATGGGAAGCGGTATCCAAAATCCGAAAATTCATAATTTACGTATCCTTTATGAGAACATATTCGTAGCTCTAGCTCTTAAAGTTTTTGAGATATGCTTAAAAAACTGGGTCAAAAACCGATAAACATTGATTATAAGTAAACGGGGCTAGTCACCGGTCATTTGAAATAAACTTGATCTGCGTATGGTATATACGAATCTAAAAAGTCCAAGTTCAGCTCTCTACAGACGGACGGACGGACAGACAGACGGACAGGGCTTAATTGTCTCGATTAGTCGGAGATACCTCCTTCTGCCTGTTACATACATTTGCACAAAACCATTATACCCTTTTTACCCATTTTCAATGGGCTAAGGAAAAAAAACTGACTGGCAACACTGGTTATGCTTCCAACGCAAATGTCTGAATGTCTAATTCAAAATTTTAGGATATGTACTCTAAACAAGGAATATCTTGCAAAAACGAATTATCCCAGATATGTGGCATATACTAAAAGTAGCGGATACTCAATGCCTACAACATATTAAACATTTATCGGCATTGTAGGTGCCATTTTCTTTTAAATTATCGAAATGTTCAATTAAAAACTTTTTATACTCGTTCACGAAGTGAAACTAGTGCATTAGATTTGTGCAATGTCCGTCAAGCTGTCCGTCCGTCTGTACGTCTGTCCGTATAAACGCAATTTTTTTCACCGCTATTGAAGTTAGAGATTTGAAATTTGAATGTATACGCATTTATTCCCGCGTCGGATAAAGTGTTAAGGGTTTCGGGGTGCGCCTTCTGGGGTCTTGGCAATTCGATTAAATCTATATATTTAGATGCAAATATGTATACCGACAGATTGCTGATGACCCCTACTAAAGGTCACATCCAAACTTTTTTGGCTACGCCCACTACCGTACCCACAATGTCTAAAACTCGATATGTGCACAACATCAATGATGCCAGTGCAACATTGCTGGCGCCATCTATTGCATATTTTCCGTAATGTTTTTTGTTTGGTTTTGACTGCTTACAGAGGCTGACTGCTACACTATTTCAAAATCTTAAAATTTGTATGCGGTTGATTGCTGATTGATTTTGAACTTGTCGTACTTGAGTTGAGTTTTATCACAACTTGAGCAAATAGTGTTGCGGTGGTGCAGTATAAAATGCAGCTAAAATTAGTATTTTTAATAATTCACATTCGCTGTCATGTATATTACATATATTAAATACTTAAAGTCATTAACATTAACACAATTTGAACTGTTAACCTATGTCAGTTTTTGTCTAGCATAAAAAAAAAACTAACATAACATAACATAAAAAACATTTAAAAACCGCCGCGATTTGGGTATGCACTTATTGGCGCTAGCGCTATAGCAGCCGAAGTTAGAAACAGTCCCGCATGCAACAGACTTCTGTTATACTCATTCAGTTTCAATTGGAATTCTATGTATATTCTTATTGGATAGGTTAGGTTATTAGGTTATTATTGTGACCGCACAGAGGCAACTTTTTTTTTGGTATTTTATACTTGTATATTACACAAGTGCTAGGGAACATGTTTTAGTTGTTATTACACAGTGAACGAGCCGCTGACGGTTACACCCGACTGCAACGTTCTCACTTGTTTCACCAGTAACTTTTACCTGCGTACTTAAGAACAAAAACGCCAAGGTACGCCTAAAAGCTCTTAAAAATACCTTTGAAACAATTCCTGTATCTTCTATGGTTTGGAAACTGCGGGGGTGTCAATTTTAGCGGAATTTACCATTTTCTCGCCAAACTAGCGGGTTTTTAAAAAAATCGTTGAACAAAAGTTTCTTGATTCATGATAGGGAACAAGCCCAAAAAGTTCCATGAAGCCATCTCAGCGTTATGATACGCGAAACTTGATTCCGAAATTAACATCACTCTTCGGAAACACATAAAAAATGTGTTTTCCTAATAATTATTGAACGAGTTATCGGATATAAATAAGTGAGGTACCATTCGAAGCGTATTGGAAACATGTCTAAACGAATTTCTGAAAGCCCACAACGGCCCCATCAGCTTCAAAAATGTAATCCTTTACAGCTATATATCTCATGAACCAAATTAACTATCACATGTGGTGCTATGTTTTTCTTCTATTTTGCACACTACGTTGTTCTTCGCCCCTAGCGCAGACTACCGTCCGCAGTGATCGACTGTCAATGCCGTTGTCTGAGAATGATCTCTCGCAGGTGTGAAGAACCACAAGGGCTGTCTAAAGTGTTCAGAGTGTGAATGGGCTTGCATGTGCTTTCAACATGAATGTTATTTAGGTAGTATTTATATAGATATGTACGGTATTTCTTTAAGGTATTTCCTATTTGGTCACTCTTGTTAATAGTATACGAAAGTGCCCTGCGATAAATTCCTACTATAATTGTCGATGTTGGTTGATTTAGCTCATGAATAGCAACTTTTGAAAATTTCGTCAGCTGAGTTTGGTAAAATGTATATGGGCGTTTCCACGGTGTCGAACGGGACTGTCGTACACGTTTAAAGTGAACATAAGTTTAATTTGATAGTGTTTTTACTTGTCACCATTTAAATTGATTGTATGTTTGATTTGTAACCTGTAAATTTTAACAAAAGTATAAATATATTTAAAGACAATAAAATATGTAGACTAAAGAACTTAATTTTTTCGTCAAGTAAGGGAGATAAATTGATTTTTATACCCGTTTACAAATTGACAAGGCGTGGTTTATGATTTTCCAATACGTCGTCAATTCGACTCTTAGTACAAAACGACTCAATAACCGGCCCAAATGCACATTTTTAAACTCTTTCACGAAGAGAAAGAATATAATGAGTTGAACGCAACTTTTTTCGGCGCTATTGAAGGTAGAGAAATGCAATTTGTATTATATTCTTGTAGCTATCTATTTCAGACAAAGTGTTAAGATTTTAGTGCCATGCACACTGGGAGGCTAGCAAATCGATAACATGTCGATACACCTCAAAACGATAAAGCTGGTGACCTCCCTCAAAGTCTGCGGTCTTGACATCCTAGCCACGCTCACTAGAACGCCCCCGCCAAAGAAAATTATAAATGCATATATTTCCCACAAGTTTTGAGCTAGTCATCATATATGGAATATATATTACTGGAAAGCTTACCCAAAAATAAAAATTTCCGGCCGAGCCCCCATCTCGCCCGCGTAGTCGCAATTGCTGGTGACCTCCCCCAAAAATTGAGACCTTGCTACACCATCCCCACGAATCGCGAAAGCCTATATCTCCTACAGTGTTAGCGCTAGAATCAGCTAATTCGGAACTTATATGGTTTAATATCGCTCGTAAAGGATACGCAGATTATTTATATTTCGGATTTTGGATGCCTTCCCTTCGTTCGCTGGCCATATCAATAAAATCAAGAACTACAGACTTGCGCTTTGGTTTGTATAAGTTAACATATAGCACTCGCACGTGCAATGCTGATGTACGAATACATTGTATCAGCACTCTCGCTGCAGCGGTCAACGACGGTAACTGAAGTGTTTCCGCTGTCGACTACAATTATGCTGAGTCGGCACCAATAGCCATCATCTTCAACACAGCGTACTTCACGCTTGAGTCAGTGCGTGCGCGCGTTGTGGCTCACATATTATTATTTTGTACACCGAAGCCGCTGGAGCACTTCGGGCAGCGTTGACTGCAGCGGAAGATACAATTCTGGCTGCAGCAAAGTACAGTTCTGACAGCAGCGAGGGATAAAATTCTGTTTGCGGCGAAATACAATACAACGGATAGAAACATAAGATTAGGATAAAATTATGTAAGTGGGTCGCGCAAGCGACGAACCAATTTAAGCGTTGCGTGATTGAGTAAAGCAGTTGTTTTTCATTGTGTTTTTTTTTTTTTTATGTGTGTGTGTTAATTTGTTAACTTATTTTGAGATAACTTATGAATAGAGCATTTCTGGAATATAGAGCCCTAACCCCTAACTTGTGCAGGAAATAAAGGCTAATCACGAATGATACATTTTCGCTACAAACTGCGCCAGAAGCCTTGAAGAAAGAGCTCGGAAACCCAATCAAAAGCCCCAATTTCAACAACGACTAAAGGGCACAGACCCAGTAGAATCGCAGCCTGGCACCGCGAAAAGCCCACATTACACAAAACAACAAAAATTTAAAAAGCAGTCTGCCCAACCTAGTGGCAGACAAGGCAATGTTAGTGACGAACAGCAACCTATGGAGGTTGACCCGTCAATGCCTAAATGCCTGATGCCATCGCAAGCACCTGCATATGTTAACTCTAGTAACTCACAGGCTTACAAAGGATCAAACGCTTCTGATCGTGCAACAGGTCAGAGACGCCAAAGGGTAAACCACTCTACCCAGAGCCAAGAAGGTGGCTCTGAGGAATATTCAACTACGGCAAGGAATGCCGATGCATAGATAGCTGACGATTCAGATGTAGACTCTGACGCCGTCACTTTTTTTGGGGTAGCTCCCTGCTACCCTTCATCAAGCGAGAAGTAGCGGGGACACAGATGAAAATTCATATCGACACAGGTGCGGCCAAAAACTACATTGGACCGCATAATGGGTTAAAAGGAGTCCGCCCATTTCAAAGAAATGCTATGTATCAATGTTTGGGGAAAAAACTACCTTTTTCCTCCTCCCAGATCTCTTAACATTCGATGGGATCATAGGCCTCGACTTGTTAACACAATTCGGAGCACAACTTTGTCTGAATGCCAGCCAACTCAAGTTTGGCACTGAGTCCGAAGCGATTCTATGCCATTAAAGTAAATTTCACTAACGCTGATGTCACTGACGCGCCTCTCTTAATAAGGGATAAATTTGTTAAAATGCTCAAGGGCACGAAGAAGGCATTTGCAAACCCAAACGAAGTCTTACCGTTCAATACGTCTGTAGTGGCCACGATTAGGACAACCGAGGAGGGGCCTAGCTATTCCAAACTGTACCCATATCCCATGGGGGTAGCCGATTTCGTCAACAAAGAAATACGAAATCTCCTTAAAGACGTCAAAATCCAGAGGTCAGTCTCCCCTTACAACATCCCCATTTGGGAGGTTGATAAAAAACGGAACTGACCATATCCAATAATCCAATGATCTTGGGAGTGCGAAGTATTTAACGACACTTGACCTTAAATCTGGTCACCACCAGATCACCCTTGCACAGAGAGATCGTGAGAAAACTTCCTTCTCGGTAAACGGAGGGAAGTATGAATTCCGTCGGCTTCCCTTTGGCGTGAAAAACGCTGCCAACATATTCCAAAGAACCATCGACGACGTCTTTCGAGAGCAGATAGGTAAATCATGCTACGTTTACTTCGACGACGTCATCGTCTTTTCAAAAGGCGAGGAGTCCCATGTCAAGCACGTTGACTGGGTACTGCGCAGCCTTTATAACGCTAACATGAGGGTTTTTAAGGAGAAGTCACGTTTCATCAACAGGAGCTTGTAGCTCCTTGGTTTCGTTGTCACTAGTAAGCGCTACAACAAACCCAAAAACGTTAAAGCCATCCAGGAGTTTCCCGAACCCAAAACCGTATTTGAGGTCAGGTCATTTCTGGGTCGGGCCAGGTACTATAGGTGTTTTGTAAAGGACTTTGCGGCATAGCAAAACCCATTTCTGACATCCTTAAGGGTGAAAATGGCTGCGTTAGCAAGCAGGGCCACGCTTTCCATCGGAAGACGCCATGCTTAGATATCCTAATTACAAGAGGCCGTTCGATCTAACGACCGACGCCTCTGCCTATGGCATCAGGGCAGTCCTTTCCCAAGAGAGTCGTCCAATTACAATGATATCCAGAACCTTGAAGAATAGGGAAATGACGTTTGCAACAAACGAGAGGGAACTTCTAGCCATTGTCTGGGCACTGCGCCATTTCCTATTCGGGGTAAAGGACATTAACATATTCACGGATCACTAGCCCTTGACCTTCGGCGCGGCTGAGTCGAATCCAAACTCCAAAATCAATTTATGAGTCAAACGCGAAAGGAAGGAAATCCTTATCGAGCATAACAGAGCTCACAGGGCGGCCAAAGAGAACGTTAAGCAAGTGTTTTCCGAGTACTATTTCCATGGCTAGGATGCCAACGAAATTGTGCAAAACTGCAAGACCTGCGCTAGGGCGTCGCTTGGTCATCGCTTATGGACTCTAATTTTCTGTTGCCTTCTAAATAACATGACTTTATTGACGGTCTACATGTGTTGTCCCTTGCTCAGGTTAATCCCGTGCGCAAAAGAGACAGATCAAAAGACACATCTCTTGATTTGATCTTTGTGTTGGACTCCTCCAACAATTATTACGGTACCAAAACCTACGGATCGTTCCGGTGTTTTCGTAAGGCTGATTTTGTTAAGCTTAATGATCTTATTCAGCATACCGACTGATCCCAACTGAACAATTGTGCAGATATTGATGTTGCATTAAACCTTTTTACGATACCATGAACTCACATTTTGATGTCTGTGTTTCTCTTGTGTATCCGGCGAGGTCTAATCAGACTCTTTGGTTCTCAAAGGAATTACTCAGATTAAAAAATGTTAAGTCACGATATTATAAAAAATTAAAGAAATCAGGATATCCTGTTGATTTCTCCCATTATGCAGTTGCCAGATCTGACTTCTTTAAGCTTAATCTCGTATGCTACAAAAATTATCTTGGCTTTGTCGGCTTCAGTATTCACAAAATCCACAGCAATTTTTTAGATTTGTTAATTCTAAACAAAAGCTGTCTATTTTGCCTTCCAAAATAACGTTTGAAAACGCGAGTGCAAAGACTGATCATGGCATTGCCGATCTGTTCGCATCATTTTATCAAACTACTTATTCCACATCCTCTAGGAATAATCAGCCGTACCCTAATCAGTACAGCCCTCAAACTGCATTTTGTGCCCTATCATTACGGAAAGTTCGCAACTTTGCGACCTTAACACAATCAAACCAGTGTCTTGACCTGGTCATGATGGTGTTCCAGCCTGTGTGATCAGGTACTGTGCAAAATCACTTTGCAAAAACCCATCCTAAAACTTTTTAAGTTGTCTGTTGACACCTCATCTTTTCCTGCTGTTTGGAAGGAATCTTTTATCATCCCTCTCCATAAAAAAGGCAAAAAGACTGTTGTCGAAAATTATAGAGGTATTTCCAAATTGTCTGCAATACCAAAAGCTTTTGAGAGAATTATAACATCTCAACTGCAACATTTAGGCAGCTCTATTATTTCACCTTCCCAGTATGGGTTTATGAAACGTAGATCTGTAACCACTAACCTTCTAGAATTCTCTTCTCTGGTAATTGATGGCTTCAAAAACAAAATGCAGACTGATGTTATTTATACCGATTTCAGCAAGGCTTTTGACTCAGTAAACCACTCCATGCTACTCCACAAATTATGTAAGTCTTATTAACTGGATTTCAGAGTATCTGAGAAATAGATCACAAAGACTTCTTTTTAGAAATGTATATTCTAACTGTATCAAGGTGACACCTGGGGTTCCCCAGGGTAGTCGTCTTGGTCCGCTTCTTTTTACTCTTTTCATTAATGACCTTCCCTCGGTACTTTCAGACTCCTGTGTGCTAATGTATGCCGATGATGTGAAATTGTGCATTACATATAAGAATATGGCTTCAAGTAATCTTTTACAAGCCGATCTTGACGCCTTTGAGTCCTTGTGTCAAAATAACCTATTAAATCTTGATTACTCTAAGTGCAAGGTTAAGTGCAATGACTTTTTATCGAAGCTCTCCTCAAATGTTTCCGTACAAGCGAGGTAGCATTCTGGTTGAACGGGTATATAATACCGATAAAGTTATTGATGACCTGAGCGTCTTTTTTGATCAGAAACTTAAATTAATCTCATGTTACGACCATAGTCAACAAGGCTATGACTATTCTGGGATTCACCCAGAGATGGTCCAAGGAGTTTGATGACCCTTACACGACAAAGACACTTTTCATATCTCTTGTCCGACCCATTCTCGAGTATGGGGCATGCGTATGGTCCCCACAATACGCAGTACATCAGAACCGAACAAATTTTTATTATTTGCCTTTTGTGGCCTAAATTGGGTTCGTGATGATCGATCACCATCATAGCCACATAGGCTCTTATTGATAAATCTCCCCTCTCTAACCAATCGGAGAACTATTCTTGGCGTAATCTTTGTCCATAATTTGATAAGCTAATTGAATTTTTCGTTTTTAACCAGACTACCACGTAATTTTAAACCCTTTGTACTTAACCATGCTTAACTAACTATGCCCTGCATAAACCCTTCCGCGTCCCATGTGATGATTTTAATAAACATTACAGAGTGCTCAGTTCGGAGTCTTCCCTTTCTCGTATTATGTCTTTACTCCTAAGCTATTATTTACGACTGCGCCCCTCGGTCGGTTGGGCGGGAGGTGGGATGCTGCTCATAGCATCGGGATTCGCACAAAAAAAAAAAAAAAAAAAAAAAAAAAGAATCGCCGATTTCTTCACAATCAGGGATAATGTTGCACATGGACATTTTCTCGACAGACAAAAAATTTTTCCTCACGTGTATTAACAAATTTTCAAAATTCGCTGTAATTCAGCCGATTCCATCACGAAAAATTGAGGACCTAAAAGTTCCCATGTTACAGCTCATGAATTTCTTTCCAACAGCTAAAACAATCTACTGCGATAATGAGACAGCATTAAACTCCCAGACAATCAAATCGATACTGATGAATAATCATGGTGTCAACATTTCAAACGCACCACCCTTACATACCGTTTCCAACGGACAAGTAAAGCGTTTCCATAGCACCTTGTTAGAACTCGCTAGATGCTTAAAAATCGACATAAGCATAAGCGACACAGTAGAGATCATTTTGTTGGCCCAGTAGAGTACAACAAAACAATTTACTGGGTCACCGATAAAAGTCCAGTTGACGTTGCCTACTCTCACGCCCTTATGCGAAGAGAGAGCAGTGGAAGATGACCGGGGGACCACGGTTCTCATTAAAGGGGGGTGGTCCACAAACACAGCGTTAGGTAGAGCTTGTTGGTCGCTGCACTTCACAAACAGT
Source organism: Drosophila colorata (assembly GCA_035041545.1). NCBI lineage: Eukaryota > Metazoa > Arthropoda > Insecta > Diptera > Drosophilidae > Drosophila > Drosophila colorata. The sequence goes on along the minus strand of JAWNLD010000680.1, from coordinate 642,208 downwards.
ATTTTATTTCAATATTTTTGATTAATAAATCTACTGAAGCAAGATTAATAAATTCCAACAATAGAAAGGTAGATATAAATAACAGAGTACAGGACCAGATCAACCAACTCACCTCCACCGTCAATAAAATTTTAAAATCTACAAAAGCTACACAAGTTGATTCCGGCCATTTGCATGAAACACTTTTGGCCAGGAACAGAATGTTATTGATGGAATTGCAAAACATAATGCTCGCCATTACACTCGCTAAGGCTAACGTTGTTAGTCCCAATATTCTGGATCACGCAGACTTAAAATCCGTTTGGCTTGAAGAACCCACAAATACTCCCATTGCCGACCTAATGTCCGTATCGTCCGTAAAAGTCGTACAATCCGCTAACATCATCTATTTTATAAAGTTAAGCATATCTGCAGGAAAATCACACTCTACCCTCATGAGAACCAAATGGACAACAACATCGTCGCCGAGTGTGAAGACCAAATTTATGCGCTGGACAATTGCACGACCGCCTTAAGAACCAGCTTTTGTCAGTAGTTAACGGCAAGCTCATGCGCCAAAGAAATCCACACGGGAGGAGTGGCCCACTGCCACCTGGATCCTAGCACATGGATTGATGATGGAATCATGATCATCAACGACGGATCGGTCTCGGTATGCGTGGATAACGGTACTGAGGTTTGGATGCATGGCACACTGCTAATCGCGTTCAACGAGTGGGCCACGATAAATGGGAAAAATATATATCAACCGCAACAACATGCAGAACCCAGGTATCGCAGCATCCCCCCTGTTGAATATCACCGGACATCAAGATATTCTCAGTCTCCCTTATCTGCATCGGTTAAATGAACATAACTTGGAGACGATTCAAGAGTTCAGGTGGCGAGCTTAGCAGCGTCAACACTACAATCTCGCTACTTATTTTGAGCGCAGCTGGTGGTACCGTCTTTTACATCGGCTACGTCTATTGCCGCATCACCACCACCTCAGCATCGGCCGAGGTCGGCCGTAACTTGAGGGTGGGGTAGTTAACATATAACACTCGCAAGCGCAATGCTGATGTACGAATACATTGTATAAGAACTCTCGCTGCAGCGGTCAATATCGGTAACTGAATACTTTTGTTTTTGTCTGAAGTGTTTCCGTTGTCGCCTACAATGCTGCTGAGTCGGCTTGCCGACCATGACCATGCAGCGTGATATTTATGCTTCAAAATATTGTCTTTAGCTTTAGCTTTATAAATGTTGTATCTAATAAATAAATCAGTTTTGTAGCGAACGTCAAATAAAGCATGACATTACTCCGGCACAAGCCGTCATCAATTCGCTAGTGTCTATTACTTACTTAATTTATATAGATTTGGATGCTCTTATTAAACACTGAAAACTTCATAACGATAATAATCTTAGTTTAGAAGTTATTCAAAAATTCATTTTCAAGCGCAGCCGATTTGTAAATGCGCAGTTTGCTGCGTGCGTTTGTGTGTGTGTGGATGTGTGACTTTGTGAATGTGTATGTGTGAATGCAAAGAGGTTCAAATGTATGTAACGACAGTTGCCGCTGGGTTCAGGATATCTTCATGCCGGGCACACCCGACTTAAGCCATCTTTCTTGTTTTTATTTGTTTTTTCCCACTGTCGTTAACTGGGGGCGAGACAATTTGATAAAATCGATACATCTCCCTCAGTTTTAAACCTAGAAATATCAATTTTTTCAAACAGAATCCTAATAATCTCTAAAGATCGCACAAAAAATGTTTTGAATACGCTCAGTGGGGGTGTGGTAAATCGATAAAAACCTTATATTTTAGGGAAGGTAAGCCTCGCACATCCATATATCTCCCCCAATTTTAAAGCTAGAGTTACCAAATTTGATAGGCAGCTTTCTGGTGATCTGCTCTAAATATCGACCCCACAAATTACAAAAAATCGATTTCTTTCCAAAATAACAGCAACTATTAAGACCGTTTTTGTCTGCTTTAAGATGTAATTATGCGGTGAACGAGTATTGCAGTCGGTTACACCCGAATACAACGTTCTTATTTGTTTTATTACTTTTTTATGATTATTTTGATTAATCTTTAAACGATGATTTCGTTGTCGGCTACATCCGACTGCAACGTTCTTGTTTAATACATGGACATTTTCACAGAAAGATCCACCATGACTTAAAAAATTAAAACTTAATAAAGAGACGTGATTTTCTGATATTAGAAAAATACTAAAATTTTATTAATTTAAAAGATAATTTAACAGTAAATTTGTAATTTTCTCAAGTTCATATTCTTACGTCCCGTTCGTGATCGAATAGTGTGTCAAAATTGTTACGTAAACAGAGTTTTATGCAGAAAATTAAAAAAACAAAAACAAAGAGTGCAATAATCAATAAATTTAAATGTTGATAGAGCTTTGGATACTCTGTATGCAAGTCTAATGAACTTGAACAATATTTGTCCTTAGCAGGGCTGTAGTCCCAAAAAAAAAATGTTAATTCGGTTCACAGTTCGAAGCAATGTTTCCGCTTTGGGTTTGGTTCATGAACCCAGGTTTTGGTTCGCACCTGGGTTCGGCGGCCTTATTATAAATTTTAAAAATAATGTCAAAATTCATTTATATCAATGTTTATTTAAGTAAGGTTGACTAAATCCCCAACTGAACACTCTTCGAGGGTGTCGACCAAGCAACAGGTCTCCAGTTTTCTGCGAACACAGAAAGGACCCGGCTATGCTCGCCCGACAAAACTGTGTTAGCACCTGTGTGTGGTAAAGATGAGTAATCGGATAACATGGTTGGTGCTAGGGCAGTGATGTATAGGGTTACATAACCCCCCTAAGCCAGGGTACAATGCGACCCGTATCCATTGGCTGGTTTGCACTCAGGAGTAACCGACTGTATACGTACGCTGCTTCGTCGATACCTGGCCGCCTTGACACACATGCCACACAGGCCTTACCGTGTCAATGGGGGCTATGACACGGTGGACATTCTTTCCCCCACACTCTGAAAGAGGTGGCTCTGGACGAAGGAGGTAGGCTAACACCGCGCAGGGGCCCCGCCCCTCACTCCAAAGGTGGAGCAGCGCCTAACGAGGCTCGCCCCATAGGCAAGGCTCAACCGGGAATGCAGAGGTATTTGCACCTCATGTGGCAGTCAAGGCTACCACAGTCCGGACGGACGTAGTGTGTGGGAAAACTGTGTCCGACACCACGTAAGCAGCGGGCCAACCGGCACTACCTGCCAGCAGTAAGCCCACTGCACCGTTTCCTCCCATACCCGAACCTGGACAACCTGGCTGACCTGGTGATCCACTCAGGCAAGACCTAAGCGGAGCAGGCAAATGGTATCTCATTTATCTGGGGAGGGACATGCATCCGAAAAAGGCCAGAAGAAGGGCGTTGGAGCACGGGGCTAAAACTGTGTCCTCCGCTGCACCAGACCTCGCCAAACATGAAGTTGAAGACGCTAAAGAAACCAAAAAGTAAGGGTGAAAACCGCACTGCGATAATCGGGCCAGGACCGGCACAAAGCGCCAAAAGTACTCGAGTATCCTATGCCAACGCTACCAAAGCCATCAAGGTACCCATAACGGCAGCGGACTACTCGAAAAGAAAATTGTCTAAAGAGGAGCTCACCGCGACCAAGGGCCATGAAAGCGTGCAGGTAATTGCAGATGTCCTAGAAACCAAACCGACAGCTTGTATCTTGTGGCTCTTTAAATTTCTTAGTAAAGATCTGGTAGCAGTGTTATCACTGCTGACACAGACTCCCGCAAACAGCTGTTGTCGCATCAGCATACTTTCCGTATCCTATGCCAATGCTACCAAAGCCATCAAGGTACCCATCGGCAGCGGACTACTCGAGAAGAAAATTGTCTAAAGAGGAGCTCACCGCGACCAAGGGCCATGAAAGCGTGCAGGTAATTGCAGATGTCCTAGAGACCAAACCGACAGCTTGTATCTTGTGGCTCTTCAAATTTCTTAGTAAAGATCTGGTAGCAGTGTTATCACTGCTGACACAGACTCCCGCAAACAGCTGTTGCCGCATCAGCATACTTTCCGATGAAGCAGCAGCGCCGCCCACCGAAATACAATCTCTGGTGGACAACTGCAACAGCAAGATACTGCCGCTCCTGCTGGGATGCGACCCTAACGCACACAACCCAATTTAGGGCAGCAAAGACGGCAATAGTAGGGGTGAGTACCTGTTTAATTGTATTCTAGAGATAGACATTGCCATCTTTAGACAGAACTCACTTTTATAACTAAAAACAGGACCATAGGATCATACTATTCGACATTAATGAAGGCACAACGTTCCACAAAAGCATCAGGAATCCTAAAAGAGAAGACTGGCAACTTGATCAGTCCACTCTAGGATTAAATCTGAGTAGGCTAGACCAACTGAAAAAAGTAAGATCTGCAGTAGGAGTTGAACATCTAAGGGAAGGTCTCAAGAAGACCATAACAGACGCCTACCATGTATGCTATCAAGAGAGGAATAAACCCTATATAATATAAAGAAAGTAGATAGGCTTAGAGTAGAAGTCAGATGACTGTTTAATGCAGCAAAGGGAAGCAGTATAAAATGGAATCAATACACTGCAAAACTTACAGAGTACAGCAAAGAGATACGCAATAGGAAACGATCCCATTTCTGTAATAACTGTAGTAGACAGGGGCATCTCAGAACTCTGTCTTAAGAAAACAGATGTGTCCGTTACGGAAAGTGAGGTGGAGAAGGTGACACGGCCTGGAAACCAAACTGGAAACCGGCGTCAAGAATTATTTCCGAACACAAAAAAAGGTGGGCAATTTCTCGCCATACAAATCTCCAGGAGTAGATGGCATCCTGCCGATACATCTATATAAGAGCCTAGATTTGTTACATTCATACCTAATTAGAATTGTTAAGGGCAGCATAGCTCTAGGGTACATACCTAAAGAGTGGAGGATAGCTAGGGTTATCTTTATCCCTGAGGTAACCTAACCAAAATCCTTTCGGCTAAAAAGCCTGACCTCCTATCTGCTCAAAACCTTAGAAAAGATAGTGGACAACTACATAAGGCTTATGTACTTATGTACTTATGTACTACTTATGTAACCATCTACTGCATTTTAAACAACACGCATATCGAGCCAGCAGATCAACAGAGACTGGGCTAGTAGAAATCACAATCAATCTCAAAAAATCAGTGGAAGACACAGAAGCTGAGCTTTGTGCCTTCAGGGATATTGAGGGTGCCTTTGATAACACAACGCATAATGTAGTAGTCAGGGCACTCCCAAAAAAGAGTGTCGACCTAGACATGACATGATGGCTGGGACAATTTTTAGAGACCAGGATAGCAGAGGTGACAGCCAAGGCTCTGACTACCAGGGGATGTCCGCAAGGGGGGATACTATCACCCCTACTGTGGAGTCTGGTAGTAGACGAGCTCCTGCATAAACTCACAGGCAATAGCATAGAATGCCAGAGATATGCTGACGACACACCATTGTCTGAAAGGGAAATTTGTGCACACCTTATGTGACAGGATTGCGTTAGGACTGCGCGTAAGTCAAGAGTGGTGCAGGTCTGTCGGACTGAACATAAATTCAGTTAAAACGACAATTTTGGCCTTCACAAATCTGTACAATTTTAACTCACTTTGACCAATTAGAATTGGGAATGTGACAATATCGCTCTCCACGGAAGTCAAGTATCTGGGAGTCATCCTAGATCAAAGACTGAAATGGAAGCCTCACATCGAACAAGTTATCCAAAAGGCCACTCTCGCTCTGATGAGCTGTAGAGCCCTTACTGGTAAAATGTGGGGCTTATCTCCAAAAATTCTAATGTGGATGGTTCAACCCATTGTTAGCTACGGCGCTGCAGTATGGGCGGGTCGCACAGAACTGGAATACATGAGAAAGCAACTGGGTAAGCTCCAGAGGCTTGCGGGTACAAGCAATTCAGGCGCGATGCTCACCCGTCCTTCAACAGCGCTGGACGTTCTACTTGGGATACCGCCCCTAAATATCTACATCAAACAGGTTGCGGAAATATCACATATCACATACACATATCGCAAAAGGGGGTCTACCTAAGACAAACGCCAGCGGACGGGGACTGCTGGCGCAATACCCGCAAGATGAATCAGAGCCCAAATATAGTTTCGACAAGCTTTTCCGAGTAGAGCTTAGCAGCAAGAAAGAGAAACCACACTGTCTACAATCTACCATGTGAAAACACATGCAATAAGGTGGTAAACAGACGGATTGCTCACAGATGATGGTGCAGGAACTGGAGTCTGTGAACCCAGTGTCCGCTTCCATCGCTAGGAAAATTCACTAGCATTTTCCAGGCAGAGATTTACGCCATAGGGAGGTGTGCCTCATTCAACCTTGAAAGAGGGTACACCTATAAAGACATAGCACTTTTCTCGGACAGGCAAGCAGCAATATAAGCGATAACTGCTTATAAGGTGGAATCTGAGCTTGTCTGGCAATGCCCAGGGTCCCTGAACAAGCTAGGCGAGACCAACGGGGTGACCATCTACTGGGCTCCAGGCCAAGCTCGTTCCAGGGAACGAGGTAGCAGATTAAATAGCCATAAAAGGGCGAGCTCCCCCTTATGGACAGAACCTTTTTGTGGGATAGTACCAAGCATATTGGAGCAAAGTATTCGATCAGAGGCACGACGTGATTGCGAAAAATACTGGCAGACATCAGAGGGTGCAAGACAAAGTAAGAAACTGTTGGGCAATTATAACAAGATACGAACCGATGAGTGTCTGAATATGAACAAAAACTCATTTCGCAGGGCTTCAGGCTTTCTGACAGGGCACTGCAGACTATATGTATATAAATTCTGTCTGCTTTTATATTTTCTGTTAGCCTTCTGAGGATTAAACTTACAAATGGGTTGCTAGCAGCAGACATAGGTCATGATAGTCTATTAAAAACTATTTCTGGCTTAGGGATCTGCGACAGAACGGATTTTAAGACCACGGAACTTTTGTTCGGATCGAAATTTAGGATTTATTCCAGACCGTAGGGAATAGGATGATGGAAACCCCGTGTAATTATCGCATGCGCTTGCAGTGGTTCACAGACGGATCTAAAACTAATCAAGGGGTTGGTGGAGAATCACAAGACACAACACCAAAATATCGATTATAATGGGTACCTGGCCCAGTGTTTTTCAATCTGAGATCCACGCCATTGAGTCCTGCTCCAGACAAGGGGATAAAAGAAGTCACCTTTTATATATTTTCAGAGAGCCAAGCAGCCATTCAAGTTCATTCCTCATGGAGGTTCCGCAACCCCCCTTCTTGGATCTGAACCTTTTTGTGGGTTAAGAGGGTCTCTGCCAAAGAGTTGATAGAGGAATGGTCGAATGGTTGGAAAACGAGACCCGGGTTGCGACAATCTAAAGAGCTAGTCAGCCCACATATAGGTAGAAATACCAAAAATCTTTCAAGGATGGAACTACGGCTCTTGGTGTCCTATCTCACGGGACACCACACAGTCAAGTATCACCTCCACAAAATGCCCTATCCCTGGACACAGACTGTAGACTGTGCAGACAGGATGACAAACAACAAAACACATTTTATGTGATTGCCCAGCCATTATTTGGAGTACGAGAGAATTTGTTACTCCAGCACAGATCAGAAATTCCCCGGCAAGAGATCTGCTCTTCTTCATAATGGAAGCAGAGCGAATCTTGTCCCCATAGGGAGCCATATGGCACAAAAGACCGCCCTTCGATCGCTGTGCCTATAAAATCTCTATTGTGAGACTCCCTCACAAATAATATTTGCTGTTTTTATTTTTTTCATGGAATATTTTAATTTTTCGGTATAGTGCATATTTACTTACTTATGCACGTAGCAATACGATATGTATAAAGTAAAAATCTCAGAAAAAAATATATCTCAATTTAAGTACAAATGTATGAACAAAACCATTTTTAAATAAATTACGGGTTCGGGTTCATGTTCGGTTTTCTTTTTTTAAACTGGTTCGGTTCAAAATTTAAAAATAATGGCAGTTCCGGGTTCGGTTCAAACGCAGTTTGCAGCCTTGATCCTTATATGTATGTTAATATAGTGGCACAAAGCGCCAAAAGTACTCGAGTATCCTATGCCAACGCTACCAAAGCCATCAAGGTACCCATAACGGCAGCGGACTACTCGAAAAGAAAATTGTCTAAAGAGGAGCTCACCGCGACCAAGGGCCATGAAAGCGTGCAGGTAATTGCAGATGTCCTAGAAACCAAACCGACAGCTTGTATCTTGTGGCTGTTTAAATTTCTTAGTAAAGATCTGGTAGCAGTGTTATCACTGCTGACACAGACTCCCGCAAACAGCTGTTGTCGCATCAGCATACTTTCCGTATCCTATGCCAATGCTACCAAAGCTATCAAGGTACCCATAACGGCAGCGGACTACTCGAGAAGAAAATTGTCTAAAGAGGAGCTCACCGCGACCAAGGGCCATGAAAGCGTGCAGGTAATTGCAGATGTCCTAGAGACCAAACCGACAGCTTGTATCTTGTGGCTCTTCAAATTTCTTAGTAAAGATCTGGTAGCAGTGTTATCACTGCTGACAAAGACTCCCGCAAACAGCTGTTGCCGCATCAGCATACTTTCCGATGAAGCAGCAGCGCCGCCCACCGAAATACAATCTCTGGTGGACAACTGCAACAGCAAGATACTGCCGCTCCTGCTGGGATGCGACCCTAACGCACACAACCCAATTTAGGGCAGCAAAGACGGCAATAGTAGGGGTGAGAACCTGTTTAATTGTATTCTAGAGATAGACATTGCCATCTTTAGACGGAACTCACTTTTATAACTAAAAACATGACCATAGGATCATACTATTCGACATTAATGAAGGCACAACGTTCCGCAAAAGAATCAGGAATCCTAAAAGAGCAGACTGGCAACTTGATCAGTCCACTCTAGGATTAAATCTGAGTAGGCTAGACCAACTGAAAAAAGTAAGATCTGCAGTAGGAGTTGAACATTTAAGGGAAGGTCTTAACAAGACCATAACAGACGCCTACCATGTATGCTATCAAGAGAGGAATAAACCCTATATAATATAAAGAAAGTAGATAGGCTTAGAGTACAAGTCAGACGACTGTTTAATGCAGCAAAGGGAAGCAGTATAAAATGGGATCAATACACTGCAAAACTAACAGAGTACAGCAAAGAGATACGCAATAGGAAACGATCCCATTTCTGTAATAACTGTAGTAGACAGGGGCATCTCAGAACTCTGTCTTAAGAAAGCAGATGGGTCCTTTACGGAAAGTGAGGTGGAGAAGGTGACACGGCCTGGAAACCAAACTGGAAACCGGCGTCAAGAATTATTTCCGAACACAAAAAAAGGTTGGCAATTTCTCGCCATACAAATCTCCAGGAGTAGATGGCATCCTGCCGATACATCTATATAAGAGCCTAGATTTGTTACATTCAAACCTAATTAGAATTGTTAAGGGCAGCATAGCTCTAGGGTACATACCTAAAGAGTGGAGGATAGCTAGGGTTATCTTTATCCCTGAGGTAACCTAACCAGAATCCTTTCGACTAAAAAGCCTGACCTCCTATCTGCTCAAAACCTTAGAAAAGATAGTGGACAACTACATAAGACTTATGTACTTATGTACTACTTATGTAACCATCTACTGCATTTTAAACAACACGCATATCGAGCCAGCAGATCAACAGAGACTGGGCTAGTAGAAATCACAATCAATCTCAAAAAATCAGTGGAAGACACAGAAGCTGAGCTTTGTGCCTTCAGGGATATTGAGGGTGCCTTTGATAACACAACGCATAATGTAGTAGTCAGGGCACTCCCAAAAAAGAGTGTCGACCTAGACATGACATGATGGCTGGGACAATTTTTAGAGACCAGGATAGCAGAGGTGACAGCCAAGGCTCTCACTACCAGGGGATGTCCGCAAGGGGGGATACTATCACCCCTACTGTGGAGTCTGGTAGTAGACGAGCTCCTGCATAAACTCACAGGCAATAGCATAGAATGCCAGAGATATGCTGACGACACAACCATTGTCTGCAAAGGGAAATTTGTGCACACCTTATGTGACAGGATTGCGTTAGGACTGCGCGTAAGTCAAGAGTGGTGCAGGTCTGTCGGACTGAACATAAATTCAGTTAAAACGACAATTTTGGCCTTCACAAATCTGTACAATTTTAACTCACTTTGACCAATTAGAATTGGGAATGTGACAATATCGCTCTCCACGGAAGTCAAGTATCTGGGAGTCATCCTAGATCAAAGACTGAAATGGAAGCCTCACATCGAACAAGTTATCCAAAAGGCCACTCTCGCTCTGATGAGCTGTAGAGCCCTTACTGGTAAAATGTGGGGCTTATCTCCAAAAATGCTAATGTTAGCTACGGCGCTGCAGTATGGGCGGGTCGCACAGAACTGGAATGCATGAGAAAGCAACTGGGTAAGCTCCAGAGGCTTGCGGGTACAAGCAATTCAGGCGCGATGCTCACCCGTCCTTCAACAGCGCAGAACGTTCTACTTGGGATACCGCCCCTACATATCTACATCAAACAGGTTGCGGAAATATCACATATCAGAGTCGCAAAAGGGGGTCTGCCTAAGACAAACGCCAGCGGACGGGGACTGCTGGCGCAATACCCGCAAGATGAATCAGAGCCCAAATATAGTTTCGACAAGCTTTTTCGAGTAGAGCTTAGCAGCAAGAAAGAGTGAACCACACTGTCTACAATCTACCATGTGAAAACACATGCAATAAGGTGGTAAACAGACGGATTGCTTACAGAGAATGGTGCAGGAACTGGAGTCTGTGAACCCAGTGTCCGCTTCCATCGCTAGGAAAATTCACTAGCATTTTCCAGGCAGAGATTTACGCCATAGGGAGGTGTGCCCCATTCAACCTTGAAAGAGGGTACACCTATAAAGACATAGCACTTTTCTCGGACAGGCATGCAGCAATATAAGCGATAACTGCTTATAAGGTGGAATCTGAGCTTGTCTGGCAATGCCCAGGGTCCCTGAACAAGCTAGGCGAGACCAAGCTCGTTCCAGGGAACGAGGTAGCAGATTAAATAGCCATAAAAGGGGCGAGCTCCCCCTTATGGGGGACAGAACCTTTTTGTGGGATAGTACCAAGCATATTGGAGCAAAGTATTCGATCAGAGGCACGACGTGATTGCGAAAAATACTGGCAGACATCAGAGGGTGCAAGACAAAGTAAGAAACTGTTGGGCAATTATAACAAGATACGAACCGATGAGTGTCTGAATATGAACAAAAACTCATTTCGCAGGGCTTCAGGCTTTCTGACAGGGCACTGCAGACTATATGTATATAAATTCTGTCTGCTTTTATATTTTCTGTTAGCCTTCTGAGGATTAAACTTACAAATGGGTTGCTAGCAGCAGACATAGGTCATGATAGTCTATTAAAAACTATTTCTGGCTTAGGGATCTGCGACAGAACGGATTTTAAGACCACGGAACTTTTGTTCGGATCGAAATTTAGGATTTATTCCAGACCGTAGGGAATAGGATGATGGAAACCCTTGTAATTATCGCATGCGCTTGCAGTGGTTCACAGACGGATCTAAAACTAATCAAGGGGTTGGTGCAGAATCACAGGACACAACACCAAAATCTCGATTATAATGGGTACCTGGCCCAGTGTTTTTCAATCTGAGATCCACGCCATTGAGTCCTGCTCCAGACAAGGGGATAAAAGAAGTCACCTTTTATATATTTTCAGAGAGCCAAGCAGCCATTCAAGTTCATTCCTCATGGAGGTTCCGCAACCCCCCTTCTTGGATCTGAACCTTTTTGTGGGTTAAGAGGGCCTCTGCCAAAGAGTTGATAGAGGAATGGTCGAATGGTTGGAAAACGAGACCCGGGTTGCGACAATCTAAAGAGCTAGTCAGCCCACATATAGGTAGAAATACCAAAAATCTTTCAAGGATGGAACTACGGCTCTTGGTGTCCTATCTCACGGGACACCACACAGTCAAGTATCACCTCCACAAAATGCCCTATCCCTGGACACAGACTGTAGACTGTGCAGACAGGATGACAAACAACAAAACACATTTTATGTGATTGCCCAGCCATTATTTGGAGTACGAGAGAATTTGTTACTCCAGCACAGATCAGAAATTCCCCGACAAGAGATCTGCTCTTCTTCATAATGGAAGCAGAGCGTATCTTGTCCCCATAGGGAGCCATATGGCACAAAAGACCGCCCTTCGATCGCTGTGCCTATAAAATCTCTGTTGTGAGACTCCCTCACAAATAATATTTGCTGTTTTTATTTTTTTCATGGAATATTTTCATTTTTTCGGTGTAGTGCATATTTGCTTACTTATGCACGTAGCAATACGATATGTATAAAGTAAAAATCACAGAAAAAAAATGTATCTTAATTTAAATAAAAATGTATGAACAAAACCATTTTTAAATAAATTACAGGTTCGGGTTCATGTTCGGTTTTCTTTTTTTAAACTGGATCGGTTCAAAATTTAAAAATAATGGAAGTTCCGGGTTTCTTGGTCCTTATATGTATGTTAATATAGTGTATTTCTGTTGTTCTATATGCTCTATCTTTTTTAAATCAGTACGACTTATATTTCTACTCGACAACAACAATAAATAAAATTCCAATCGCTTAACAAAATTTTTAAGATCGAAAATAAAGAACACGCAACGGCATCCAAAAATACATGGTTTGTGTTTTGAGCACTTATGTCTCGACATCTAGACACTAGATGTAAATCCAAAATGTACATCGATTTTTTATATCGGATTAGAAAATTTTGTTGATCATCATCGATGTGCCGATATATCGAAAAAAAAAAGATGATCGAGTTAAAACTGGAAAACAGTGCTGTTCTTAACATCGATGCATCGATTTTTCCATTTTTTAACATCAATTACGTAAAGTTCGCTTTCCATTAGTCAACTTAAGCTTGAAGATTCCAAAATGGACAATATATTTATAAGAATCGATCGAGGTGCATCGAAATATCGTAAAAAAGATTATCGAGTTAAAATTGGAAAATATCGCTGCTGTTAATATCGATATTTCGATCTACTCTACACCCTTGTGCATACAACGGTGCATTTAACGTCCTGCTATAAATATATTACTTTTAAAAGACATCAAATATGAAAATCATAATTTTTGTAAATTTATTTATAGGTTACCATAATAGTTTTATTCCCTGGTTAATATACATATTTATATATTGTAGTTTGTTACATTTCCTACATTTAAATAAATGTAAAAATAAAAGCAAACTTGACCTAACTTCTACATCTTAATCTTTGTTCTTTTTAACATTTCCTTATTGGTTTGTATCCAGTCGAACTGTGTAAAGGAATGAATGACCTTATGATTTCCTCTTCAAAGACATCTTTAAAACAGGACAATAGCAATATTTATAAAGTCAAATCCAAATATAAGGAATGAATATACATACATATGTGGTTGTGGATGCAAATGTGGAATAGTCAAATTTCAAAATTTCTCAAATACTAAAAAATTCGTAATAAGCAAACATACGACAATATCAACATAAACCAGAGATGGGTAATTATTTGCTCAAACGAATCCAAAGTTTTTGGATTTTATGGCCATCAGCATTTTACTACGTAAAATTGATTTGCTGGAATAGAGAGGGATATACAATCGAGATATACAAGTGTTTGCAGTGGGAAGATGAGAGTCATCTGCAGGCCGTATGGTAACAGACGGTAGGGGCTGAAACCCTTCCTCCGAAGCTGGCAAAGCTGGCGACCCGGTCCAAAAATAAACCTGAAATAGACATTCATTTTAAAATAGTTTGTGGGCTTATCTAAATAATACTTACTAAATCCTGGCGTTCTAAAGTATTCATTTTTTCTACAATACTCCAAAACCATCTTTTAAATTTTAGGAGCTTGTCAGGTCCTTCACTTGATTCGTCATTAAACGTTGTATAGGAAATCAGTGTTGAAACATTGATATCACCAACACCATTCAAGAGTAAACGTAAGTCTTCAGCGGTCAAGCTGTTCATGCAATTGTCTGGTAAAACATCAAAAATACCGTCTTTTAAAGCCTGTGGAAATAATATTTGTTGAAAATTTGCCGGCATTATACATTTGTATACCTTACCTCGAGTGCTTTTTCTTGTGATTTAATAAGCCTATATTCAGTATAACGCCTTATATATTCGAAAATGTTACTTGACGTTACTGGTACATCGCGTCCGCCAGGGATCAATTCACGGTTACCACAACCTTCTTCTTTCATCAAATCAATTCTAAAACGGACATACATAAACGTTTGTATATTAACATTGTGGGCAGATGACTTTAAATTTAATACTTACACAAAGCTAAGTTCCATTCGGTTGATGGTTTCTTCGCCATCTTTCGTTTGGGCGTTTTGAATGATTTGTCTAAATGATTCATACAAGGCTGGATCAAAAAATGCAAGGTCATGAAATTTGATTTTTCGTCCAAGCATGTATTTTAATACATGTCTTTGAAGGAACAGGGGCAGCAATTCATTTTGTAATAGACAAAGCCCAATTAATCTGATGAAAAAAAGCATTATGAATCTATTGTGTATTAATTATTTTTCAAAAATGTTCTGGTAGTACCTGCCAATATTTCTAAATGCATTAATACGTTCAAAAGACGCAAGCCCTTGTCGAGGAGTGTAAAAGCCACGTTTACCCGGAGAGTAAAATAACGGCTCATTATCGTCTTCTATCGATTCAATAAGAGCCGTAGATGGCGATTTTTTCTGTTGGCTTTGGACGTTTATTTCAGACTTCTGCTTTAAATTTATTATGTCAACAGCCTCATTAACTTTTTGCCTCAACGTTTCATCTGAGGATAGGACAGATAGAAGTTGAGGAGTGGGTATTTCCAGAAGCATGCCTGTTATCTTTGCCGCGTGCGATGCGTTTATTGAATGGATCTATTAAACATATGCATTTATTATTTTTGTTTTTTATTTATATTTAATAAAATTGAACTAACCTTGGGATAGAGACGCTCTCCAAGCTGTTGTAGGTGAACAGATAAATGGTCATTCGAACTCTCCGTCGCACTTGAATCTATATTAACATTAAATTCAAATACATGTGACTTAACTTATGTATACATTTTTATTTTATTTTTTACCTGCATTGATGGATGGGGTGTATGGTCTAGCATCGGCATTTAATGCTTTACGTTCCCGAGCCGTTCGCCATAATATTTTACTGCCTGTCCCACGCCTCTGCAATGTGGGCGGATCACGACTTGAGCCGGACACGGTTCTGCTGCGTAGTATGCTCGAGAATGGTACTCCGTACTTACTATGCGTACCGCCCACCTGCACAGAATCAAGATTAGGCATCTTCGCACTCGCTAACAACGCTTCGGAAATGGAAGTATAAAAACTGCGTGCCACTCCCGAGCCTTCACCTGGTTCATCTTTAAATGTTACCTTAACTCGGTTGAATGTAATGGGTGGCTGAGCTCGACGATTTTGAGTACCGAACTGAGCATTTAATTCTTTAAATGTTTGGATAATTAAACTTTCTCGGTTCCGCTCAAGTTTACAAAGCACCAAATCACGCTGTTGCCCATTACGAAGTTTTTCCATATGTCGTCTAAAACGCATTTCCTTAACAGGAAATCCTCTCAATTCGGGCAACACAGATCCGTGTTCCATACCAACATCATCCATGAAAACACGTCCGAAAAGATCAAGAGCCAGTTTCCAACGGCTTAACAGAAAGTTCCATGATGGCAACTCTAAAAAGCTGCTTTTGTAGAACAAAGAGCCACGAACTGGAAACGTAATTGCCTGAGATGATACCTTTCCGTGACAATTATCGCATTTACGATGATGTGATGTCTGTGGTGTACTAGATCTTGAGTTTTTGCATTCGGACACGTTACTGTCATCCGATTCTAGTTTTAGAGAAGATGATGCTCCAGCCCGTACAATTACGCTGCGAACTGCTGATACTGATGAGTTCTGTAATAGGGCCGCATCATCTCTGATTCCAATGCGATTTTGGCTTGGTGCGATAATAACTTCTGGCCGGGTCGTTACTAACAAATCCGCCGTGTTACTAGTTCCTGCTGTAACATCAATCATTTGAACATCCTCCGTATTCATATGGCCCTCAACAAATTGATTATCTATTTAAATAAAGAGTCAATTTAAGATAAATGAAATAAATTTAGTTTGTATATTTTATTTCAAAATATTTTATTTTATAGAGAGAGATATAAAAACTGGAAAAAAGTAACTGCAGAATAATGGACCAATAATTTAAATCATCCTCCCTTTACTATATTTACAAGATGTTTATTGCGATCACAGAATTCTATAATTTTCGCCAGCCCAAAGATACAGATTCGTTTCACGCAAACCTCTTTGCGATACATGTTACTAAACTTTGAATTCTTTTCGAACGGATTTAAAAATAGTTCAAGGAAGTTATACAGTAAATGTTTTAGAAGGGACTTACCTTCAACGCCTTTAAGTACTTTTGAATCGTCTAAGCACTGTTTTTTTTTCAATTGAACGTAAATATTTGCATCTGCTGTTTTGTCGTCTTTATATGTTCTTCTTTCTTCTTTCGCTTCAACCGCTTCTACGTTAATTTCCGATTCTGTGTGAGGATGGTTCCCATCAATCTCATTTGCTGGCACATCAATTTTCATAAAATTTGAGAATCCCAACCTTGTAGGAGGTTGGTCAATGGAGCCCTGATGGGTAATATTTCTATTTGCGATGTTGTTTTTTACAGTTGGAACAGCATGCAATGGAAGATTGGCAAAGAGCTCCTGTCGCTTTGAGTTTGGTTGCAAAAGGTGTGGTTTGTCAGCTAGTGGCATAGCCATATCAAGGGGTAGATCAAACCCATCCGGTGCAGAACAACCCAAACTAAGGGTTGAGTCGGATCTAGTGAAGAATGCGTATTTTCGCATGTTTATATTGGAGGACGAACTAGCAGGACACTGTCTATCGGTATTACAATCCTCAATGTTACTTAATTCGTCGTCCGTATCATCGGTTTCGATACAGTTCGATAAGTTGTTAACACGTCCAGAAATAGAATCGTTTTTATCGTAAAAGCTAGTATCGTTACGCATGTAATAAACGAATGCATCAAGAACGTACGAAATATGGCGCAACGCAGTTATATCCAATACCGGCAGTGCATCTCTATGCTCTGATGTGTGAGCGCGCATTAATGAAAGGCAATAAGTAAAGAAATCTCGTCGAGAACTTGACCCTAAGAATAACATAAATTCAATATATTGTTTTTATCACATGTTCAATGCGGAATTACCAATCACATTTACGCCTACAGTTGTAGAAGTGGAAGTTGACGCTTGGCTTGTAGTAGCTTGGGCACTCAGGTTGAGGGGATGCAACGGGTGATTTGGATCTGTGTAGTTTGTCAAATATGCACCGAATTTCAACTGCGCTTCTGTTCCGTCCATTACGGTAAACATCCAGTCCCACGTTGGTTTTAGTCGTTTTTCAACAAAAGCCTTTTATAAAATTATTATTTATAAAATAAAATTTGAAAAACATTAATATAAAAACAAGTAAGATGGCTCTAGTCGGGAGGGCCCAACTAGGAGATACCCTGAATTTTACTTTCAAAAGCTGCGCTTGGCCCCCACTATGGAAAATGCATTCTTGAATAATTTCTAAACTAAGAGTATCATCGTGATGAAATTTTCAGGACTTAACAAGAGATTTCAAAACTATGTTCAATCCGAATTGCAAATCTGTTTTTTTTTTATAGGTTTTTTGTATATATGGGGCGAATGGGAAGAGGAATCCAAATGTTGAAATATTCCTGATCTCCATCCACTTTACGAGAACATAATAAGCTGGTGGCTTTAGCTCTTATAGTTTTTGAGATATCCTAAGAAAACCTAGTCTTCAAATGAATTTTTAACGATAATAAAAATATGTAACAGCCAATTTGTATTGTTGACCAAACCTACTTTATGTAACACATATGGGACCATATGAAAATATGAAAATACTTTAAAAATTGTTCTATGGCAAAACTTTTTTCTTTAATTTTATAAATTTTGTAGTACGTTTTATAATTTTGGATAATTACTCGAGAATGTCACAACCGATTTTTAAAATCTTTAATGCGCTGGATTTGTGATTTGCATTTTACTTTTTTGACAAGTGTATACACTAGTTTATATCCGAAGTTTAAACTGTCCAGCTTCAATAGTGGCGTTAACATTGCGTTCATACGGACGGACATTGCACAAAACCAATATACTCTATTTGAATTTTGTACTTCGAGTATAAAAAACTTTACTTCTGGAAGTCGACACCGCGACCTACCGAACACTCTGAACACTACTGCAGCACCACCAGTTCAATTTTATGTGGCAAAACTTAACTTAAATAATAATACTACATGAATTCTAAATAATCGTAAATAGATGCAAATTTAATTGGGTATGGGGTGGAGACAAAAAAATTTATAAATGTGTATAATCTACAACTTTAAATACTTACTTGAACTGCAACAGCTTCCTCCATGTGTATTTTTAAAGAGGTTTCAATATCATTAGTCATATTGTAAGACATAATAGCTAGGAGTTCAGATATTTGCCGAATCGTTATTCCAAAAGCTCTACCTAAATTGCTTGCGGTAGTTGCCATTGTGTGAGACTCAGCAGACGGCGTATTGACCGCAGTACTGGCTGGCACAGCAGAGCGACGCAATGCCATAGGATCAATGAAAACTAAATTAGAACCAGTTGGCACGCGAACAGACGATCGAGCATTATCGCGGCTTCTAATGGCCCATTGCATTGTTTGTGGAGTGAGATCGTTACGTGAGCTAGGATTAACGTTACGGCGCTCAAGTTGCTGATCGTTAAAACTAAATTCATCTGACTGATCATCCGATTCGCCATCTTCAGAGCCATCTTCCTCTTGAGCAGAGGAATCACCAGACTCGTCTTCCAGAAATAGAACTCCAATGTCTACATAGAGAAAAACATCATTGGTCATTTCTTCGTTGCTTTTTCTTCTGTACATATGTTGGATTGGAATGGATTGGGCCAGAGTCTTAAGAGCTTAAAAACTATGAGTCAAAAATTAAGATTTTGTGTGCAAAAGTTACTAGTGTTCTTTACATACGGACTTCTATATCATAAAGGATAATGTCAATAGTTCAACTAAATAAAGCTCGGTTGCTTTGCGGATAATATCAGATTATATTATTGTGCATTTCTACATGACTGCAAAGATATTTAATACTCATTACTCCAAAAATAAATTTTCTTTTCTTATCTTATCTTATCAAATCAAAATCAATAGAAGCCTTTTTCAATGCATTTTGCAGAAAATTTAGAAAATAAGTTTTCCTAAAGCATTGTTAAGTGGTTACTTACTTCATAGAATAATAACTAGCTTTCAACTGATTACGGTTTCTGCTGTAAATTGATCACCACATATAGTTTTACTCATATAAATTGAAGATGCATAAGATTAAGTATAGCGGTGTCGCCCACTATTATCCTGGCACTGGTTATATGTCATTTGGTCAATAAATATAATATATGTAGGCTAATTAACGCTCTTAATTTGCAAAGTTCAGTTATATTGAAAAACAAAAAAGTTTTTCATACAGATTATTAATTTATCATTGAATTTTCAACCGATTATTCCTGGCAGATATACGATATAAAGGTCCGATGCCGTTTGTAGCAAGTTGGAAATATTAAATACATACATATATACATAAGAGCTATACACACGATAAAAAAGAAGCACACATATCAAATTGGCAAATGGGTTCATACAGATGAATATAGCACAAACCCAATCAACCATGTTACTTAAACAAAGTTAACCTATGGTAATAAAAGAAGCTAAAGATGTTTTTTTTACTTTAAGATTGTTATTGCTTTCAACTAAATACGATGTTTGTCAAGATTAGATTTCTATATTGGACAAAATACAAGCTCATCAAAAAAATAAATTTTTTCTCGGGTGGTATATATCTTGTGATGGATGTTGTATTATGTTATATTCATTTGAATACACTCTCATTACCTTCATACTAATTAAGAATAAAATTAATATTACCTGTTTCCGAACCAACTGTAGCTCCAGTTTGAACGCTTCTTTGTGCATCTTGATTGCTCTGGTTGTCATCCGAATCAGATTCGGTTTCGGCATCATTGAAAGTGAAATCGTTGTCACTTTCATCATCCTGCATTCCTTCTTCATTCCGTTGGTTCTCTATCATATCATCGTCATGGCTACTCAGATTAGATTCTCGATTCGGAATTTCTTCCGATTCTGAAGGATCTCTAAGTGCTAAAATGACATTGTGAGTTAACGTATTTTTTATAAAATATAAAGAGCACTGTTCATATACTCACTGTCCATTGCAACAACATCATAATTTTGTTGAACATTAAAATTAGCATTTTGAACATTGATAGTATCATGCACTACGATCTGTTCCGCAGTTGACTCAACATTGGAAGGTGCGAGTGGCTCAACACTAAACAAGTCATCAGAATTCTATGAAATAAAACAAGTATAATAAACGATTGGTCTACAAGTATACTAATTATAAGTAACTTACATCCAGATTAGATGAAGACATTGTAAACGGAGCGGTGGGTCGTACTACACCGAGCCTTACTGGTGCTATTAGGGCTTCAGAAACCTCACACAATTCCTCAATTGATATTTTGTGCAGCGTCTGAAATACCTTCACACAACTTTGTACGTATTTATTGCATGAGGTGTGACTTTTGCGTTTCTCTGGGTTTGGTTGTTTCTCCAAATTGAAAATTACAAAAACACGAGCAACAGACCGTACGAAACGTCGAGCAACTTCCTCTGCCTCTTTACACCGATCAACAACCACAACATTTTGCAACTCACGCACCAGAGTTAGCAACAGGGTATCTAGATGATCGCTTGTGCATTTTACTATCAAGCTATGTGTAAACTTGTCTAGCAATGTAGAGCCATGCTGGGATTGCATAAAAACGTTAAAACTTTCTGAGTTACTTCCCTCAGTGGCATTTCCGTGTAGATTTAAATTAGAGTCATTTCTCTCTGCGCCGCTCATTATCATTGAACGAACTGCTTGCCAGTCAATCAAAAGACGTTCAAGAGCCTTTCTAGCAAATTTTGGTGGCTCGAGATCGTGGTCTGGCATATCACTGTCGATATCTAGAGAAGAAGACTTTCGATTAGTTATAACCGTATTGCTTCCATTTGCATTACCAGTGTTATTACCCACATTGCGCACTCTTACGTTGAAGCGGTATTGCCTTTGCTCAACTATCTGCCGACCCACAGTCTGTATGAGAAATAGCAAAATAGATTCACCTTTGGAGTTGAATTTTGTTACCAAATCAGTGCAAGAGACAAGTTTGCAGAGCAAGGCAAAACGCTTGGTTAGATTTCCTGCAATTAGTGCTTTACATTTGCATTTCTCCCAGCAATCGCAGTAAGCTGTCGGAGCTGTGCGTTTAAGTTTACAGTCGTGGCCCTTGTGGCAGACTCGAGCGCATTCGGTGCAACAGCATAATGAGCCAGTTAAGCCGCATGTTTTACACTCAAAAATATTTTGGTTTATATGATCTGCACCTGTCCAAGTGAAAGAGCATGTATCGTTATAGCAAATAACATGTAGTGGTGATTGATCAGCTGGAGAACCATTGGGAAATATCATTGCTTCTTTAAGATATGTCTCTTGATCAGCTACACTGAGAATTGTATTCAAAAGTATAATACCCGCTTCGTACGCGCGACTTGAAACAGCTAGCATGAATGCAGTCTGGCCCTGAGCATCCTTGGCGCTTAACATTTGGTAAAGATAAGGGCGCATGGCAACACTGCCACACATATGTTGAAGTATCAGGATGGCGTGTTCACGACGCTGTATTAGGTCGAATGTATAATTTGGAGTTCCCATTTTGCTGTTTGAAACACTAATGTTTTGAGACGATGAAGGCAACATTTTAGAAGCATCATCATCGTTTACATCCGTTACATTTTGAGTTCCAGTTGTGCTAAGATTGCTAGCAGTCCCTGATTCAAGTGACCAGGGTAATGGAATATATGCATGATCGTCGCCTGCACTATTTACCGACTGATTATTATGTTCTGTCTGTTCAGTACTAATAAGTCGATGCATCATGTCACGAAGACTTATTCGATTTTCCCTAGTCAATGATGCAGAAGTTGATGCAGAACTGATTCCACCAGGAACCGTGGCGAAGCTTGGGTTCTCGCTGAAGCTACCCCCATTCCCAGAAAATGCGCTGCCATATGACAAAGCAGGTCCTGTACGTGGCAAAGAAACTCCAGAAGAGCCCGTTTTTTTGTCTGAGCTATTTATGGTTAAATCTGATAACTGTTGTGAGTCCTTGTTAGATGTTGGTGCACACATTATTATGCAGGCATGAAATATGTTTCGGTTACCATCGCAGCGCTCTTCCACAACAGAAGTAGTATCCTTGCGCTCTTCTTTTTCAAGTCGCATCAGAACAGCGATGCAATTCTTAACATCACATCTCAGTATATGTGGCATAAGCTTTTGGGTTTCAAAAAGCAGGGCAGTCATACATACCTTTGACTTAAGATTGATACAAGATGCTGCCGGCGGTAGCGATATTGTGGCCATGGTAATTGATTTAACTGGTGGCAGGTCGAACCACTGAGGATCTTTAATAGAGCCAATACAATCTTTAGCCAGTGGATAAAGTGCTCCATTGCCATCCCTAAGGACAATCGTACTGCTATTTCCGTTGCAATCATTATTGCAAGCCATTGTAATGTTATTAGAAGATGCACCTATAAATGATGCACAGTCTGTGGGAAATTGACAATTTTGTTCTTGCTTGCTGTTGTATAAGTTATACAGGCTATAATGTATTTTACCGAACACTTTTTTAATCACATGAATACCTCGCGTATCTACCGCTATAGTAAGAAGCTGAGCGTTTGCTGGATCGGCACCTATGTTAATTTTCTTAGGTTGTTTTTGAAGCCAATCTGGTCCACGCGACGACACCGCTGTCCGAAAGACTTGGACATCTTCGCGGCGCAATAAACGGCATTGTTGCCAGTCATCATCTTTTCCTTCATCTTTATTACCTGCAGCGGTAACGCCGCCGACGCAACTTACTGGCGGAAACCTGACAGCCACATAGTCTCCATCAACTTTAAGAACTTTTCCGATCGGGCCCAGTTTGTCCTCTACAAAAACTACGTCTTTAAGTTGCCATAGTTCCTCGTCTTTTCTGCCCTCTTGACAACTGTTGCCATCTTCTTTAGTGGTCATTCTTTTAGTGCGCTTGTGAGAAGTAACACTTCCGGTGTCACTGCAAGTACTAGATGCTGGGGAAGGTGGCGGAGGCATGTCGATCCTATCAGTTGATTCTTTACTTGTTGAACAAAGTTGTCCACTTTTATTGGAACTTATCGCTTGTACCGGTGTTGTTTTCGAAATCTCCTTATCTACAATACTGCCATGAGCATTAGAAACAGTTCCCGTAGTCTGGCATTTATCTGCCCCTGATGTTGAACCTATGTTTAGTATTTTCATCCGGCAAACGTCCGCAAAATCCCACACAGAATTCAACAGCTGACCAACTTTAGGCACACCATTGGTACAGGTAAAACCAATTGATCCAGTTTGGTAAATAGGGCATTTCTTCATAACAACTTGTGACCCTACGTTTATATCTGTCACAACCAATTTGAATGGTTTTTTAGTTTTTGTTCGAAATTTATCCCATAAATAACGGCGTTGATCGAATGGAAGAACTCCCCACCAATAAATATTATTATTATCGGTTCTAACAGCTGTGTATAATGAGCAAACATGTATTGTTGAAATGGGGTCTATGTTGAACTCATTGAAAGCTGTAGAGGCATGCTCTAATTTAGCTCCAAGATATCCCAGTTGTTCGTCCATCCAAGTGGCAACTCGATTTGATTCAGTTACTACGGAGCATCTAATAAAATTTGCTGATATAAGCTCAACCTTTTCAGCAATATTTAGTGCTAAGGTCTTTGGGTGATAAACATTGTCCGTCTAAAGCAAAAGTGGTAAATTTAATGTAAAATAAATAAATTTTGCAGAAGTAACATGAAATTGTACCTATATTATAATATTGATATAATCATGGTCCTAGCGAACAACATAATTGAATAATTGCATGTAAACACAATTTATTGTTTGTAAACAAAAAAAAAAAAAAGGGTTGACATTTTTTAACCTAAACTAGGCGTAACAAAGAAATCGTACACGAGTAGTCAAAAAAATAACTTTACGGACAAACGGACAGATAGCAAAACAGAGAAAACATTGTACAAAACAGTCCTATTTTTCACATTGTGTACAGAGTATTAAATACAATTAATAACATAAAACATTGCAGTAACATTAACATTAATTTTAAAGCTAATTGATATTGAAATATCAATTTGTGATACACATAGCTCCATTCGGCTTGTCGCCCTTTATCTATTTTATAAATTTGCACAATTCTAAGGTACGTTCTTTTACCAATTCCAAATAGGTACTATACACTTTATCTTTATAAGGTATAACATATGTTTAATTAAATGTCAATCTTAAACAAAAACCCCTTTATTTCTGTTTCAAAGAAAATCATATACGATTTTACTAAATTAGAGATTATTAAACATGGCCGTAAGTGTACGGAACGCTTTTATATATTTTTTGAAAATAAGGGCAAACTTTACTTACATCTGATTTATACGGCTCCAAGTCTGACCACCGCCATTGGTGTAACTCTCCATTTTCTGCGAGCGCAATAAATTCGGAATACAAAGCTCCTATTGTTTTAAAACGAATTGAAACTTTGTCAGGCCATGGTTGCAGTTCTTCTGATATCCATATCGGCGAAGGCATTGTAGACGGTTCTTTCTTTTTAGAATCTTAAAAGTTGTTTTGTTAATAACGAGTTATATTTAAATTATGTAAGTATTAACCAGCATCTTTATCCCACGTGTAGTCGTCTTTACTAATCCAGCGACGTGGGCCATAACACTGACGATCACGCCACCGACTAAAAGCTTCGCGATCGGCATTAGCAGAAGATATTTGAGCTGAAATACTCGCACTTCCACCTATAACGCCGCTAGAAGATGCCGATGTTCGATTGGACTGGTTACTATCGGCACCACTTGAACTTGCGTTGCTGCGTTCACTACGAATCCGATCAAATAGAAGACTGAGACAAAAAAGTTTTGTAAGCTTTTGTCTCTAATGTAGGCTACCCGACACTATTATTTTCAAAGGCAACAAATAGATTTTTTAATTTGGTAGAACTTACTTTCTAATGCTCGAATAGTTACTAAATATTTCTTCGGAGAAAAGTCCGTCTGATGGATCGATAATGACGCTGCTATTGTCACCCGAAAACCCATTGTCTAATAACGAAATTAGGTCTTCAGGAACATAATTATCCCCTCCCTCTTCTGTATCCTCAGCCTCTTCGTCATCACGAGACAGCAAATTGTTCACAGCTAAATTCACATCGAGATTTGTGCGCTACAATTTAAGCAGTTTTGATTAAGTAATTTACAATATATTTAAGAATTTACTTAGAATATATACCTGAAGCTCTCTAATAATGAGATTCCTACTTTTTCCTTGTAGTACGACCTCTGCTTGAGAGATAAGTTCCTCAGGCACATAGGTGGCTGGCACTGTCACCAGGGGTCGATTAGAGGTACTACCGCCAATTATAACACCTGTACTTCTTGATCCAGAGCCTTGTCCACTTGAACTTGTCCTACCTGTTGCACGAAGAAGTCGCGCTCGAGAGCGAGCCATAGGTCGAGACGACGACGGTGCCTTTGGAGCATTGGTTGCTGCTACTCCACCAGATGGGGCACTTTTAACGAAGCTAAAAGTTAATATCGCAAGTATTCATAAAGTGCTTATAACCATACCACTTATTATCCGATTTAGTCAAATCAAGTTTCTCAGAGTTGATAGAGAAGGCGACCCGAAACGCTTTCCCATCTTCTAGAAGCACTCCAATATGATTAGGTCCAATTACCACTTCCCTTACTGGAATTTTCAATTGCTCGAATATCCTATGAGTACCGGAACCGAAGCGGTTTACTTTATCAGCGACTTCTCGTATTCTAAATTGGAAATTTATAAAAATTTGTTTAACTTTTGCAGAAAAATTATAATGTTCCAGAATTAACATTTACATAAATACTATTTTAGTCATTATCCCAATGTCATATATATATACACCAAAAGAACGTGTTTCTATAATTGTGCCACAACAAAGTATACAAAAACGAACGCGAAACGCGACGTCTACAATGATACCAGTAAAGTATTTCAATTCGCAAGTCCTTGGGTAATACAGAGACTCGGCTTTGTCACAATTTCACTTTCTCTAAAAAATGTATGCGTCCACGTTTAAGTTTTATTTATATTTAACAAATATAACTACGATCTTATACATTTTGTCAGCTAGTTCAAGCCAACTATTGACTTCGTCCTGAATAACAGAAATCTTTCCAGATAGAAATTTAGACTAACTTTCGACATGTTTTGTTAGATTGCCCAGTGGCCTGATTTTAGCTGCGTGTACTCAAACTTAACTATGCATGCTTCGGACAGAAAAATATACCAATATGAGTATGAACACTGAAAGTTCATATTCCGAAATGCTATTTATTCACACACATGTATACAAATGCCCATGTGTGTTAACAAACTATAATGTAATATTATCAAAAAAGACGTTTTGATATATACGCATTTAATTAAAAAATTAATTTCAAACTCCAGAATAATCTTATATATGTAAATATGTATATGTTAGGTATAGACGCACACATATTATAGATATATAATTATATATATATATATATTTGTACATATATATATATGTAATTATATATATATAGTTATATATATATATATATATATATATATATATATATATATATTATAATATATGTATACATACAAATATATAAATATACATATATTTTTCTTTTTTTAATATGTAATATAGAGTTAAATGTACATGTACATGCGTTTAACATGTGCATATGATCAATACGTACAACTGTATGCGGTCGTATTCATATTTGCATATGCATATATTACCTTTCAATAAATTGTTCATCAGTTCCAGGAAGTGGTTGCAACACAAATTGCATAGAAACCATTGTTAATTTCTCTTACAATACGAAATACAATTCTTTCTCAATTTTCATTTCAGCTTAGAAAATGTAACTAAAAATAGGGATGCCACCAAAATTCTAAGATTATCCCAAGGCTCGATTATTACAACATATCGATACATCGTGAAAAGACTTATATGTTAGGAACAAAACTACTAAAAATACCAAACAAATTTAAAGCCGTAAGGAACTACCTTGGAATTGTGGAAAGAATCAGGCCAAAAAACGGCGCTGGCTGATGTTACATCAACTACAATTACCTTTTTTGCAAGTTGACTGAAGTACCAAGAAATTACTAGTTTTTTGGAAGACTTAAATAAATATATAGAGAGCTTTATCTACTTAACAATATTAAATGTTCTTTGAACTATTCTGGAACAAACATACCTTGAACGCAGTTGTTGTTTTAACAGTTTCGGTTTGGTTAGGAATCTGGAATTATATCAGATTGCAAACATGCTGTTGTAATGTGGGTTCACTGTAGTTTGTTTAAAAAAAACCCCGTTGCTGTTACATTGCATTTAGGATTTGATTTAAATAAATCAATGTGGACTAAACCCATAGTTAGAGTAAGGAAACAACTTAAAACTTTAATACAATGTTTTGAGGAATTTGTCACGACAGTACTTGCACATGTCGGCACACTGTAATATTCCAAAACTAGATCATCAACTTTAATGTGGATTTACCTACAAACAATATATACACGCTGCTAAAGATAATGAGTTTTTCTTAACGGCAGCGTTTTCTAATTCTTTTTTGTTATGTATAATGTTTTTTCTATATGTACTGATAATTCAGTGAGGAAATCTTGAAGGAAAGAGGAAATAGAGGCTATTATAAGAACGGTGATAGAGGAAGAGAAATGGGTTTTATTAGTAATGTTTTCAAAAATACTTAAAAATATTGCACTTATATAAATAAGAGGCCGTTACTCAAAAGATACCTAAAGATATACTTAGATCGCATTTAATATTCAGATTTATACTGAATTTAAATTTAAGATATTAAACTTTCCAGAGTTGTGTATTAATTTGATAGCTCTATAAGAATTTCAATATATGTATTGGCAAATATGAATGTAGAACACGAAAGTTTCCTGTAAAATTCAAATATATCGATTTATCTAAGTGTTTCTTACATCTCTATATTTCTCTGCTCTAGCATACCAAAAGATACATAAATTAAGGAAATATCAGATAAAATGGAAATAAAAGGAGGCCCTTTAGATTCGAAGATATTGCTAGTAACAGCTAATGTTGGAAGTTTATTTGAAGATGTACGTACATATAATTTAGTGAATGCATACATATTCGTACTTATTTGTATCATAAAGTACGTATGAATGTACTTATGTGTCTATGTAGTATGTGAACAAGTTTGAATGTATATTATTTCATGAACTCGTCCGCTGCGCAGCCAAAAAGACTCTTTGCAATATGGCTAGAAGAGTTTATTGCGAATATAACGGAAATAAATCCTAAATTTATGGGTTTACATCTACAAGAAGTGGGTGGAAAGACATATGAGAATTCCATGGAT
This sequence comes from Drosophila colorata, assembly GCA_035041545.1. Taxonomy (NCBI): domain Eukaryota; kingdom Metazoa; phylum Arthropoda; class Insecta; order Diptera; family Drosophilidae; genus Drosophila; species Drosophila colorata. The sequence goes on along the minus strand of JAWNLD010000680.1, from coordinate 613,377 downwards.
AACGTAAAAGAATTTATCCAATGTTTGTGCGAGGCAATGGCAAAGACTGAATTTACATACGTCCGAATATATATGGACGAAGATTATAAGTCTGCAGAATATTTTACGGTGAGTAACGTAGCTTTTTTTTTTCTGTGTGGAGTATATAGTTTGTTTGTTGGGTTTCCCAAAGGCACTTGGAAATATTTACTTTGGCCACAAAGATTTATGTACAGTGCGAATTTGGAACTTTCTAACTCACGGCTGGGAGGATAAACTGGACGAAGATAAACACATATTTTCTGGTAATATTGAAGCAGTTCCAACCAAGGAGAAATCAAAGTTTCCGCAGCATTTTTTTCCGGAAGTAAGCTATGTTTATTTATAAATATTATGCGGGTAATACTCGAGTCATAAAATACATACTTTCAAATCAAGTATTTATTTAAACGTTATAGCGGTCTAACTTAAAAATAATACTTAACATTAATCTTTTAGTTTGTCTTTAAATACTTTGACAGGTACATTAACTATGCTTTAGTACATTTTTAATACACATTTAAAATATTAAAATAATACAACACAACTTTTTAAAGTTAAATTTCATATCTTCTTTTGATCCTTGAAAAGTTACAGATACATTTCATCATCATCAAAATGTGCCATATGCTATTGAGAAATCAAATGTAATTAGTTTATGTAGTTAATTTATGCCACGTTTACTTCTCCATATATGCAAATGCAACATAAAATGTTTCAACAAAACCTCGAGGTTGTTTTCAACAAGTAAAATATCTTAATAAACTTGTCAAGCTCGCTAAATATTTGGTGTTTTAATATAAATGTTTTTGCGAACTTGATAGGTTCTTTTTAATAATACTTACTAAAATTGACTCATATTATAAAAAAAATGATTTGAATTCATAAGACTTTTTTTGCGCGAATCCCGATGCTATGAGGAGCATCCCACATCCCGCCCAACCCAACCGATTGGCGCAGTCGTATAACGCACGACACGAGTCGTGAAATACAAAACGATACGAACTATCTAAAATGTACTTGCTAAATAGCTAAGGAGTAAAGACTTAACACGTGGGAGGGAAGACTCCGATCTGATCAGTCTCTAATATTTATAAAAATCATTACAAACAACGCGGAAGGGTACATGCTGGGCATAATTAGTTAGACAATGCTTAAGTAATAAAGGTATCAAATTACGTGTTAGTCTGGTTGGAACCGAGAAATTTAATTGGGATATCAACTCAACTAAGGCCTTTAACGATTTGATAGGCAAACTCAATGGAGGTTATTAGTTTTTTGGCGCTGCAACCGAGGTTTTGTCGCCGAGGGAAAGCGGTGATAACAGAATCTGAGTCCGATTTTTCTTTTTGGATTTGTTCTCTTTTACAATTAAGTGTTCAGGCCAAAACTGTTTACAACCAATGTTGGTAAACAATTCAGAACACTTATTTTAAAGGTTGATATATAGGCAAATTGAATAGGCAAATTTAAACTTCTCCACTGTTATAATTTTGACTTTAATTTTAGCCTGTATATAGGGTTTAACATCATCAGATGAGAAATGAGGGCCAAGTCTTGAAACAAAAATGTGTTTGTTTGGTGGAATACCAACTAGAAGTTTAGGTGCCACATGTTCGACAGTTGGGCAACTATTACAGTCGGTCGACCGGATAATAAATTTAAAATCAATTGGTTGTTGTGTAACAAGGGCGGACGAGTCGGACAAAACTTGTGTTTTGGCTTTCTCCGCTCTTACACATTCAGTAACCAAACTTGTGTTAACATCAGACCTCAAAGCTACAGGGGTAGCAAACGAAATAAGCTGCTAAGGCTGCAGACTCGTATTCGAATGCTCCAAGCTTCCTTGGCAACGGCAAATCACGACGAGAGGACTTCTTGCACCTGGGAGACTCACTTAATAGTTTTAAACCATTGAATTGAGTATCCATAGCTGTGAGCTGTTCGTTAAGTTTGTGAAAACCAACGATCAGACCTTTAAAGCCAGTCCTCGTCTGCCGCATAAAAGCTCGCATCTCACCTAGCCCCCACAAGCCCTAGGTAACCCGCACATTTAGAATGCAAAATTCGAAAATAACACGTCTGTTTACTTTGGGATGTCAAAAACAGTAGAAAGAAAAACCCCAATAAACATTTTTTTTAATCAAAACCTATGTTTAAAAATGTTTTTATTTTTTTAAATGCAAACCCAAACCCATTTCTCCAGTTAGCAAATATAATTAAGAAAATATTTTAATATCCTTACCGTCTTATTTTTGTATTTGTACGCACAATCTGCATGGTGAGTGCTGGTGAATTTTTACGGCTTAATTTGATCACGAACTCCATTTGCGGACAATGTATAGTTTGTATAGGCAATATTAAACTTACACGCTGTTATATATGTGTGCTTTGCCACACAGAAGCAGGAGCCTAAATTTCTTTTTTTGTATTTTATATATATATATATATATTTTTTATTTTTTATTTGTGAATAAATCTAATAAGAATAAACCATTAATTAAACAACTATTGTAAACTTATTTAATAATTGAATAAATTAAAATTCACTTTGTTTCTGGAGAGACCAAAAAGTTAAATTAATGTAAAATCCAAATTCGGCCTTAATGATAATTGGTACCTTCGTTCTATAATTTTTGGATAATATAAAAGGGAGTGGACGTGTTTACGCAATATACCTAAATTGGCTCTAAAACTGAAGTACATACATAGGCTTTCGCCGTTTACTTGCCCCTAAGTGGGCGTGGCTAAAAATGCTCTTCAAATTTAGTGACTAGCTCTAAAGCTGGAAGAGATATGGGTTTTTACGATTTGTGACGCACTAAGAGACAAAGGCAAAAAAAATCCGATTACTAACAATGCACGAGTATATATTTCAAATTTTAAGCCTACATTCAACAACTAACAGCCAAATAGCGAGACGGATATTGCAAAAAACCAATATACTCTATTCACTTTGTGACCGAGTATAACAGGTTAGAATGTTCTAGTCAGAAGCTATCGAGTAAGAGATCCCTGTACCAGCTCCGTGCTAACGTAACATATTTTCTATTGCCATCTTTTAGAAATAAATAATAGAAACCGAATTTTTTTTTTCGAAAAATTACATTGTTATACCCTGAACCCATTAAAAAAGGGTATAATGGTTTTGTGCAAATGTATGTAACATGCAGATGAAGGCATCTCTCCGACCCCATAAAGTATATATATATTCTTGGTCAGGAGCAACAGTCGAGTTGATTTAGCTCTGTGCGTTTGTCAGTCCGTCCGTCTGTATGAACGCGTCGATTTCACAGACTACACGAGCTAGAGAGCTAAAGTTAGACTTCTTAAGTTCGTATGTACCATACGCATATCAAGTTTGTTTCAAATGATCGATAACTTGCTCCGTTAATAAAAGTAGAAAAAACAAAAAATTAAAACAAGTAAGATGGATATAGTCGGGCGTGCCCGATTAGGAGATACCCTGAACCCAGCGGCGAGCTGTTACAAACATTTAAACCTCTTTACATTCATAAACACATTCACAAAGTCACACACACACAAACGCACGCAACAAACTGCGCACTTTACACATCGGCTGCGCTAGGCCCCACTATGGAAAATGAATTCTTGAATAACTTCTAAACTAAGAGTATGATCGTTATGAAGAGCATCCAAATCTATGTACAAACCTAAGCGCAAGTCTGTAGTACTTAAATTTTTTTTATATGGGGGGCGAATGGGGGGAGGTGTCTAAAATCCGAATATATTCATAATCTGCGTATTACTTACGAGCACATAATAAACCAAATTTGATGACTCTAGCTCTTATAGTCTCCGAGATATGCCAAGAAAACCAACCTAAAAATCTATCTTTTTTCGATAATAATGAAACGGAGCAAGATATCAAAACAAAATGATAAACTTGTACTGCGTTCGCTGCATTCATACAGACGCATAGACGGATATGGCTAAATCAACTCAGTTTGTCGCCCTGATTAAGAATATATATACTTTATAGGGTCGTAGATTCTTCTTTCTGCCTGTTACATACATTTGTACAAAACCATAAAACCCTTTTTATCCATTATGATCTTACGATCTAGTTTTAGTTTAGATGTTATTCAAGAATTTAAATTCCGTAGTGGGGCTAAGCGCATTCGATGTGTAAAGTGCGCAGCTTGCTGCAAGCGCTTGTGTGTGTGTTTTGTGTGACTTTGCAAAGAGGTTTAAATGTATGTAACGACAGCTCGCCGCTGGGTTCAGGTATCTCCTTGTCGGGTAGTCCCGACTAGAGCTATATTACTTGTTTTAGTTAAAATTTTATGTAATAACTGTTATTTACGGCCCCTGGTTATATTATTTAATTTTTGTTATAATCTTCCTTCAATGTTTATTGAAATATGTTTCAATAAAAAAACAAATTTAGCTCTAAGTACAATTGCGAAAAAATAATAGCACTACTATGACACTATTTCTTTTTGATTAAAGAATTACTTTACTAATTAAACTACTTACTTTCAAAAATTAATTTGTAATATATTGCTTTGTATTCCCCCTATACTTACATTGAACAAACAAGAGACACAAACATAAGAAGCTCAATTATTTTCTTCAAGGCTTTTAATTTAAATGTTTGTTGTAATATTTTGTTATGCTAACAACTTGAATTGAATCCACCAGTTTGTTTTGATGATGTTAAAAAATAGAAATATCGATGTTAACAGCATCGATTTTTTCCAATTTTAACTCGATTATCCTTTTTATGATATTTCGATGCACTTCGATCGATTCTTATAAATATATTGGCCCTTTTGGAATCTTAAAGCTTAAGCTGAAACCGACTAAAAGAAAGCGAACTTTACGTTTTCGATGTTAAAAAAAATCTAAACATCGATGCATTCATGTTAACAACAGCACTGTTTTCTAATTTTTTTTAGCTCGATAATCTTTTATTTCGATATATCGGAACATCGATGATTATCAAAACGATTTTCTAATTCGATATAAAAAATCGATGTCCATTTCGGATTAACATCACTACTTATTACACTTTTTTTCACATATCCTCCTTATTTTTTTATACCCTGAACCCATTGAAAATGGGTAAAAAGGGTCCTAAACTTTTCGACTATAGATTCTCCCAATCCATAAACAGTGCAAGTGTAAGATAAAAATCAATTTTTGACTTGTTTTTCTTGGCATATCTCGGAGACTATAAGACTATAATACGCAGATTATGAACATATTCGGATTTTGGATACCTCCCCCCATTCGCCCCACATATAAAAAAAATCAAGTACTACAGACTTGCGCTTAGGTTTGTACATAGATTTGGATGCTCTTCATAACGATCATACTCTTATTTTAGAAGTTATTCAAGAATTTATTTTCAATAGTGGTGGGGCCAAGCACAGCCGATGTGTAAAGTTCTCAGTTTGCTGCGTGCGTTTGTGTGAGTGTGTAGGTGTGACTTTTGTGATTGTGTGTATGAATGCAAAGAGGTTTAAATATATGTAACGACAGCTCGCCGCTGGGTTCAGGGTATCTCCTAGTCGGAGGCACCCGACTAGAGCCATCTTACTTATTTTTTTTTTGTGTCGATTTAACAACTCTATGTATTGTATGCTTAGTGATGTTATGCTAAAAAAAAGTTAAGATATGTCCTTAAAAAATAAAATATATCATAATTGGACTTTTATAATTGAAAGCTTAAAGAAGGCAATATTTAAGTATGTATGTATTTTATTTATATAAACTTAAAATTATATGAAAGTTGCTAATGCGTATGTAGATAATTGTATATAAAAATATATTTTATACTTTAACCTAGTGTAAATGGTCTCGAAAGGGGTTTATGCGAACACGATGGGAAATAAATGGCACTGCCATTGATCTAGTCAATATACACCTTTTTCATGATGCATCTAATTTGGCTGCATGTGAAGATTTTCCTTCCGTATACTGCAAAACAAGGAGAAGAGCCCTGATACATACAATTGAAAGGTAAATAATAAAGTGAAACTGACATAACTATGTGGTGTTGTTCAAACCCACACTGCTTCAAATTATTTATTTTTAGGATAATGACAATTTGAGGCTTCGCTGTAACACTAAATACAGAACAGCGTATGCTCTATTTATGTACATACACATACCACACCATAACTAAGAACAATAAACATTTAATAATTTTTTAAGGCAAATGTATTGACCCTTGTTAAAATTGAATATAAAATATGAATCATCACCAAAGAAACAATTTACCTGCTTATATATGCTTCTAAATTATTGGAAAAATATAAGTAACACCAGAATACTTGTATTAATACGGTAATAGGTTTAATGGATTATTAAGATGCATAATAGAATTTTTATACCCCTGCATAGGAGACGTTTTTGACCCTGCAAAGAATATATATTCTCGATCAGTATTAACAGTCGAGTAGATGGAGCCATGCCATGAATAAACATAGATCCGTATTTGTGTTACATGCTGTACATAGGTTAGAATTCTTACTTATCTGTATATTATAGTATATTTTTTGTATATTTTCAAAGATATCAAAATAAAACATGACAATTGCAATTTGTTCCTAACATAGGAGTAAAACATCACCAGCATCAAACTACTATATAATGTAGACTTATAGAACTTAGAAACAGTCGGTCAAAAATCAAGTTTTGGTTTGCAAATACAGGTTACTAAACAATTGTAGTGCTCAGTTTGAGACACTATGTAAAAATTTATACAGACGCGAGCTAAGTCGATTTACCCATGTCCGTCAGTCCGCAGCGATGTCGTAAACTACAAAATCTAGAGAACTACTTCAAACCATACGCAGAAAAAGCTTTTCTTTTTTTTTTCGATATCGTTATCCATTACATTATTATCGATTAAATTCGATTTTAAGACTCGATTTTCTTAGCATACCACTGAGACTATACGAGCTATAGACACCAAATTTAGTTTATTTAGTACTCGCAAAGTAGACGTAGATCAGGATTATTTCGGATCTTGGATACCTCACTCCATTCGCCCCATATATAAAAAAATTAAGTACTACAGACTTGCGTTTTGGTTTATACATAGATTTGAATGCTCTTATTAAGTCCTAAAAATTTCATAACGATCATACTCTTAGTTGTGAAAGTATTCAAGAAATCATTTTCTATAGTAGGGGCCAAGCGCAGCTGCTGAGAGTAAAATGCGCTGCAAGCGGCGTGTGTTTGTGTGTGATTTTATGTATGTGTCTATGAATGCAAAGGTGTTTAAATGTATGTAACGACAGATCGCCGCTGGGTTCAGCGTATCTCCTAGTTCGGCCCTCCCGACTAGAGCCATCTTGCTTTTGTTCGTATTATAGCAGTAAATATATTATTCTCGAATTTGCTGAATTTGGTGAAGATATCTTAAAAAACAGATAATATTAAAACAACTCGGAGATACGCTTTTCCCGACTGTTGCATTCATATATACACAAAATCACTCTGAAAGCTGCACACTATGCTACACTGAGGTGCTTCTTCTTCCCTTAGCCCCCAGTATAGTAAGTTTAAGTTTATTGTCCGAACATACTGAAACTTGCAGGACTTAAAAGCAGCATTGAAATGCATATAAGCATTGAAATGTGATTTTGAATTTTAATTTTAGGGTGGTCTGTTTAAGTAATACAACAATATACGTACCAAACTTATAATCTCCGAGATAAGCTAAAACATACCATTTCTTAAAATATTCAAAGACAAAATTCTTAAATTTGTTTTGCTTATAAGAGAATACATATTCCATGACCGCTGCGTTTATACGGAACAGACAGGCCGACATGGCTAAAACGACTGAGAATATATATTCTCATATATACTTTATGAGCTAATTACATATATTTGCACAAAACCATTATACCCTTGCTTACCATTTTCCATTTTCGTATATAATAATTTTCATCCGGACAACTACAAAATGAAAGGTTTTTTTGATTAGCTAAGTCGATCTTGTAAAGAATATACATATAATTTATAAAGAATATATATTCTATATATATATATATTTTTATAATTTGTTCTGCCCAAGGCGCTAAGAAATAATTATATAGCCGAAAGGAGTTGTTAACATATTTATTAGTATAGATATTTCCTTGCCTGAATTTTGAAAATGACGCTTGAGGTATTTTATAATTGTTATTAATTATTTACAGTCGGTTAATCATAATCATCTATTCAATAATTTGTCGATAAAAAAAATAAATTGTTTTCTAAATAGAGCCGTTAAATTACTACATGCCTTAAATTGACATTTCAATATACTTTATAATATTAATTAAACTTAACGATATTTGACAGTGGTGGTGCGAGCAACGACAAAGTGTAATTAGCGACCAACGGCAAACATAATCATAATTGCTATTTTACCATATATTTGAATTCATATATTATAATATTAAATATTCAGTTTATTATTATATACATTCATTTTATACTAATTAGGTTTCACTTGGATGATAAAAACGGATCCGTCCCTTTTTTTTTATTTGGTGACTTTAATTTTAGATGTGACACTGCTGGCGTTGTGAAAGTAAGTTAATTAAGGTTACATGTTATCATATATACACTTATTAAAAACATAATTTATGGTGGGCTATGTTCTTTTTTTTTTTAGGAATTAACGTGCAATTTAACTGCCCATCGCGTCCAAAGTATTAAAAATGAAAGCACTAAAATTAATTATCGGAACTCGGATGGCAACAATATACTTACTGTAGGCAAAAAAGAATTTAGTCACGCCGATCATCAACTTAAATTTAAAGAATATTGGGTAATTATTTATCATAAATATATATAATCACTAATATTTATTTATTTTATTATCATAGTTAAAAGAGTTTGATAGGGAATTAGAACCACTTACGGACATTTTGAACGAATATCCAATAACTTTTATGCCGTCATATCCCTTTGAAGAAGACCCTGAAATGCCTACCGATTATATGTCAACTAGGTGTCCGGCATGGTGTGATCGTATTTTAATGTCTCCGCAGGTAAAAGGCATAATTGAAACTGATGAATGGAAATATGATATGATCGGAGAAACTGTATGCATGGGCGACCACAAGGTAAATAAAAAATTTTCAATGTTCCTAAGTACAACAATATACATTCTATATATATATATATATATATATATATATATATTGCAATTTCGAATTATATATATGTATATATATATTATATATAAAAGTATTAAAATTATATATATGTATATATATATTATAATATACATATATATAATTCCGAAAATACGAAACTAGTGGGCTTTGGCAAAAAAAAAAGAGTTTATTCGGTTAATAGTAATTGGCCGCCAATGAGAACATTGCTTTGCCGACATTGTGTCAGCCACAATAGACTTTTTGATATTAGGATATTCCGATTGTTTCTGCCGCTTTACCTTACAGCGTGAGGATACTCCCATAATAAGTTCTTTTTATAACCTGAACCCATTGAAAATGGTTAAAAAGGGTATAATGGTTTTGTGCAAATGTATGTAACAGGCAGAAGGGGGCATCTTCGACACCATAAAGTATATATATTCTTGATCAGGTCGACGTACTGAGACAGCCATGCCGGCTGTACGTCCGTCCGTCCATCTGTATGAACGCAGCGATCTCGGAAACAACAAAAGATAGAAACCTAAACTTTTCGACTATAGATTCTCCTAATCCAAACGCAGTACAAGTTTATCAATTTTATACTTGTTCTCGAAGTGAAACTAGTATATTGGGCTTGTGCAATGTCCGTCATGCTATCCTCGTCAGATAAAGTGTTACGGGTTTCGGCGTGCGCCCACTGGGGGCGTGGCAATTCGATTAAATCTATATATCGTTCACTTTTAAAGCAAACTCCAATGATGCTAGTGCAACATTGCTGGCGGCATCTATTGCATATTTTCGGTTAATATTTTTGTTTGGTTTTGATTGCTACAGAGGTTGCACTTGTCGTACATGAACTTGCAGTATAAAATGCAACTAAAATTAGTATTTTTAATTCTTTGCATTCTCTGTCAAGTATATATATACATACACATATAAATATACATATATTTAATACTTAAGGTCATTGATATTAACACAATTTGAACTGTTAACCTACGTCAGTTTTTGTCTAACAAAAAACTAACAGAACATAACATAACATAACATAAACAAGTAAGATGTCTCTAGTCGGGAGTGTCCGACTAGGAGATACTATGAACTCGACTAGGAGATACTCTTAACTCAGCGGCGAGCTGTCGTTACATGCATTTAATTAAACCCCTCTGCAGTCATCCACACGACACCACAGACGCACTTAGTAGAATAATATAAAAATACATAATACAAATTACTGGTCGCGCTTCGCTCTCGCTCGCTTATATTTGCAGGCAAATTTGACTATGCCGCAAAATTTTGGTTGAAGTTGATCTGCGAAAGCTTTTTGAGAGGGTGCATGCCAAATACCAATTTTTTCCTATTTTGTTGCTTCAGAGAATATTTTAATCGTCGATATCCAGCATTAAGTTGCACTTGGACCAGTAAGTAGTGTGTTAAGTTAAAAATAAGCAGTGCGAAGAAAATTTCGTTGACACAAGCGAGATTCAAACTCGCGTTTAATAGTGCGCCAGGCAACACCTCTACCACCGAGCTATAGCAGCATTTTGATTACCCCTCTCAACATCTGAGGTTAGAAACACACATGCACAAACAATCGCTTGAGAATTAGAAAAAGAGCTCACGCATACGAATGTGCATATAAGTACATATGTATGTAAGTGTGTTTGCACATTCATGCAGAAAACGTCTGCGCTTGGCGCTTGCCACCACGTGGTTTGCCAATGTACAAATACATTTTCTTTAATAACTTCTGTGTTTCTTAACCGATGTTGATGAAATTAGTTTTAATGCATTCTTATTGTACAATAGTTCATTTATACAGCAGCTTTAACCAATCATTTGGTGGCTCTGCCTCTTATAGTTTCTGAGATATGCTCAAGCAGCTGCGCTTGGCCCGCACCATGAAAAGTTAATTCTTAAATACTCTTCTAAACTTAGAATGGGATCGTTATGAAATTTCAGGACGTAACAAGAGCATTGAAATCTGTGTACAAACCAAAGCGCAAGTCTGTAGTACGTGATTTGCGGATGTTTTTTTTTCTGATATGGGAGATGAATGGGGGGAAGTATCCAAAATCATTCATAATCTGCGTATCCTTCACGAGAATATATTAAAATAAATTTTTAGCTATAGCTCTTATAGTTTTTGAGATATGCTCGATAAGCCGCATCAAAAAAATCGATAAACACTGATTATAAGAAAACGGGGCAAGTTATCGATCATTTGAAATAAACTTGATCTGCGTATGGTATATACGAACCTAAAGAGTCCAAGTTCAGCTCTCTAGCCCTTATAGTCTATTCATACAGACGGACGGACATGGCTAGATCGACTCGGCTAGTGATGCTGATCAAGAATATATACTTTATGGGGTCGGGGATGCCTCCTTCTGCCTGTTACATACATTTGCACAAAACCAATATACCCTTATACGCGTCGATTTCGGAAACTATAACAGCTAGAGAATAAAAACTCGTCCATGGCACGCGCAGATCAAGTTTATTTCGAATGATCGATAACCTACACCGTTTTCCTAAAATCGATAAAAATCTATCAAAACCCCAAATTTGTAAGCTTATTTCGCGTATTTTTAGAGCTAGATACTCCAGATTTGGTTGACATGAATATTCGAATATGCTATAGCACTAAGGAATTCTGTTGCAAAAATTTTAACAAGATCGGTTTAGAAACACAGAAGGTCTTAATACAATTCAGTACAATTCAAGTACTTTGTGTAACAAGAGATAGCAACTGTGTTCAGGGTATCACCTGGTCGGGCGCTCACGACTAGAGCACTCTTACTTGCTTTTCGATATCTTATTTCGGATTTTGGATACCTCCCCCATTCGCCCCCCATATCAAAAAACGCAAATCGAATTCTCCAGACTTGCACTTTGGTTATAGATTTGGATGCTCTTATTAAGCACTGAAAATTTCATAACGATCAAACTCTTAGTTTATAAGTTATTCAAGATTTCATTTTCCATAGTGGGGCCAAGCGCAGCCGATGTGTAAAGTGCGCAGCTTGCTGCGTACGTTTCTGCTTGTGAATGTGTGTATTAAATGTACAGTTGCGAAAAAAAAAATAGCACCACTATGACACTTTTTCTTATTGATCAAATAAATAACATTTAGTGATGCGATATTTTTAAAAATTGATATTTGGTGTATTGCTTTGTATACCTCCTATACGAAAAAATTAATGCTGCGCTTGTGATGGTTACAAATTTGTATATTTTGGCATTTTTAAGATAAAAGGTCGAAAAATGGGCGACAAAATAATAGCAGCACTTACATTTTCTTAATAGAAACCGTAATGTTTTGCAGAGTTACTTTGACAAAAGGCACTTTTTTAAGAGATTTGACTTTGATTTTATTCTTTCAATCATCAAACCTAAAATAAATCCGGAAAATCGCGGAAAAGTGCGAAATAATAAAAAAATTTATATTGGATAGAAAATCTGATAGAAAAGTTGGGCGATTGGTTGTGTTTTTAAATAAAATGAAACAAAACGCAAAAAATTACAAAGAAAACACTGAAACACGTGAACGAAAACTTACAAATGTAGTTAGGACGCCTTTGAAAACATAACTTCTGAGGGTGGTGCTATTTTTTTTTCGCAGCTGTATGTAACAGCTTACCGCTGGGTTCAGGGTATCTCATAGTCGGGGACACCCGACTAAAGCCATCTTACTTGTTTATACCCTGAACCCATCGAAAATGGGTAATAAGGATATAATGGTTTTGTGCAAATGTATGTTACAGGCAAAAGGAGGCATCTCCGACCCCATAAAGTAAAAATATTCTTGATCAACATCACTAGCCGAGTCAATCTAGTAATATCCGTCCGTCTATATGAAGAGACTATAAGGGCTAGAGAGCTGAACTTTTTAGATTCGTATATACCATACGCAGATCAAGTTTATTTCAAATGATCGATAACTTGCCCCGTTTTCTTATAATCAATGTTTATCGGTTTTTTGACCCGATTTTTTGAGCATATCTCAGAAACTCTAAGAGCGAGAGTCACTATTTATGAATATTTCGGATATTGGATACCTCCCCCATTGGCCTCCCATTTAAAAAAATATTAAAAAAATCCGCAAATCAAGTACTACAGACTTGCGCTTTGGTTTGTACACAGCTCAACGTTCTTGTTTTGAAAATTTCATGACGATCCCATTCTAAGTTTAGAAGTTATTTAAGAATTAACTTTCCAAAGTGGGGGCCAAGCGCAGCTGCTTGAGCATATCTCAGAAACTATAAGAGGCAGAGCCACCAAATGATTGGTTAAAACTGCTATATAAATGAACTATTGTACAATAAGAATGCATTAAAACAAATTTCATCAAAAACGCTTAAGAAACGCAGAAGTTTTTAAAGAAAATGTATTTGTATATTGGCAAACCACGTGGTGGCAAGCGCCAAGCGCAGACGTTTTCTGCATGAGTGGGCACACATACATACATACATACATACATATGTAGATGCGCATTCATATGAGTGAGTTTTTTTTTTCGAATTTTAAAGCGATTCTTTGTGCATGTGTGTTTTTAAGTTTAGATTTTGGTACAGAGGCAATCAAAATGGTTCTGTACCTAGGTGCTGGGGGTGTTGCCTGGCGCACTACCAGACGCGAATTCGAATATCGCTGTGTCAACGGAGATTTCCTACTGTTTATTCTTTTCACTTAACACAATTATTGGTCCAAGTGCAACTTAATGCTGGGACATCGACGATTTGAAATATTCTGGAGCAACAATATGGGGAAAATTTGTTATTTGGCATGCGTGCACACTCTCAAAAAGCTTTCGCAGATCAACTGTAACCAACATTTGAAAGATATAGTTTCCTATTTTGTGAAAATTGTCTGAGAAATTTCACAACTACGGCATTCTAAAATTTGTCTGCAAATATTAAAAGCGAGCAATTATTTTTATTATTTATTTGAATTGTATTTTACGAAGTGCGGCTGCGGTGTCGCGTGTATGAATGCAGAGGGACTTAATTAAATGTATGTAACGACAGCTCGCCGCTGGGTTCAGGGTATCTCGTAGTCGGGCGCTCCCGAATAGAGCCACCTTACTTGTTTTAGAATTGAAGTAAGAGACGGTGCGGTTTCGAATTTTTTCGCCACCTCAATACATTTGCTCCATTGCTAATTACTACAATTAAGTTTTGTTTTTCAGTAATTGATAATGTATGAGTACGTATGTTTTTTATTTTCACGTTACAGCTTGTTGCTTTGAATTAAATACATAAGCAAACTATGGAAAAACAAATTCAGAGAATAGAACAAAAAAGTTCAGCGTGTAAAGCGACATGAAGGCAACACGAAGACGACATGAAGGCAATAAAATTGTCTACAAAATTTATTGAAGTTTTTTCAAGGGACCAGCTGTTTGTTACGAATTATTGAGGTTTTCGATTTAAAGCGGTACGAATTATCGAGACTGTACTTAGAATAACAAACGTGATGCAATAACCAAAACAATTTCGGAAAATTTTAATCGGCACAGAAACTGAATAAATAAATAGTGTAAGTTTTAAATCTCTAGCTTAAATAGCGCCGAAAAAAGTTGCGTTCATCCGGACAGACGGACGGTCAGCATGACGAATCTTGCACGAACCCAATATACTAGTTTCACTTCGAAAACCAGTATAAAAAGTATAAATATGTTATTTGGATTGTGATTAGATTTATCAGGAACTGCAATTATTATTTTTTAATGTAAAAATGTTATGCTGTTTATTTAAAGAAAAAACATTTTTTTTTGGCTTTTTTTCATAAGGTAAAATGCTTTCTAGCAGATTGCTATTAATGGTGCTTGTTAGAGCTCGTCGATTACGATAAGCTGGGGGCTGGAGGCACATATACTTTTACTTTATTCTCATATAGCTCATCTCCATCATCCACTTGAGTTTAGGTTTACGTCTATTATGGATACTAAATGATCTGGTAATATTTTCTTGTTTAAATGTCTTGAAGCAGAAAAGTTGCTCTGACACATACTAATCATTCCTAGTTTGACAAAATGTGTTGTCGTCTTAAAGATGCGACTAAAGCATATGGTAAAGGTAACGGAAGCATATTAAAAACAACAACAGAAACAAATAAACAAACAACAAACAGAAAAGTAGCAACTTTTTAAAAACGAAATCTCTCCAAAAAATAATCTATAAAAAACGCAAAATATAAAATGAAAAAATGTAAACAAAAGAAAAATACAACAAAAAAAGCACGAAAAAAGAACTTGCAAAATGTGTTAAAACAAAATAAAAGCGAAACAAAAAAGTACAAAAAAAAAAGCAAAAGGTTTATATATTTTTACAGAGCTAAATGAGGAAGAAAGAAAGTATTTATATGTATTAAAAAAGCTAATTTAAAAAAAATTGTAAAACAAAACAAACGAAATTGTGCAATGCGATAAGGTTAAGCAGCAACAAGAAGATAAAGATAAGTAAACAAAAAATTGAACAAAGCATTAAGCATTGTCTGAGCGCCTGACCCTAAAACCCTACAACAACAACAACAACAACAGCAACCACAACTACAATTACAATATGAACAACCAAAGCCGCAAAACAAAGATGAAAACAAAAAAAAATAGAGAAATATTTTTTTTTATAAATGGATTTTTTTTAAGCCTTCGAAGGCATTTGGCTCTTATTGCTGAGATGTGGGGTCGCCAGATGAGTCTGCGATCCAAATGTACGCCCAGATAGCAGTGAGAATTGGCGTGCTCAATGGGCATACCGTCAAAGACCAGGCTTGGACAGCTGTTGGGTCGCAACGTAAAGGTTACGCAGGCAGATTTGGCATAGTTTATGGCCACGTTTCAGTCTACAGTCCAAGCTTCAATTATGGTCAGTCAGTTTTGCATGGCGTCAAAAGCAGCCTGAAGCAGCGATGCTAGCACAACTGTATCGTCAGCGTAGGTGGCTAGCAGTAGTCGGGTGGGGTCTTCTGCAGTATTCTGCCATCTTCCTTGAGGGATGTCGGCCGTATATAGCGTACAGAGTCGAGCACACTGCCTTGGGGGACGCCGGCTCTGTTGCTCTTTGTTGAGGAAAGTGCGTCTTTAATTGCTACTCTAAAGTTCTGTCAGGAATGAGTTGATTAAGCTGATGTAAAGAGCTGGTAGCTGAGCTTTCAATTTGTGCTAGACCTTGTCAAAAGCTTGCTTAACTTCCAGAAATACTCCGACACAGTATTCCTTTTGCTCAAATGCTTGTAGAACGTGATGAACGACACGATGAACCTGCCGTGGGATATACGACACCCGAATTGATGATGTGGAATAAGTCGCTTGACTTCATCCAGTTCCATAATCCTGCATAGCAATAGACGCTCAAATATATTCGACAGCGTTGGCCGCAGGCTTCAATAAGCCGACCAATGTCCAATGACCAATGTCGACCAAAGTCATACCGAGACTCCAACTGCGATGGCGGTTATATATGTTATATATGGTGGTTAGTGCCATTGCGCCTTTGTGCGAAAGTTCATACAGACGGACATACAGACAGATGGCTAAATCGACTCAGCTCGTCGTCCTGATCAAGAATATTTATACTTTTTGGGGTTGGAGATGCTTTCTTTTGTCTATTACATAAATTTGCATAAAACCATTACACCCTTTTTACCCATTTTTAATGGGTTCAGGGTATATCAAGTACGATGGCTCAAGTCGGAAGTGCCCGACTAGGAGATACCCTGAACCCAGCGGCGAAATGTCGATATATACATTTATTTAGGCCCCTCTGCATTCATACGCACGCACTTACTAAAATAAAATTAAAATAAATTATACAAATTAAAGCTCGCGTTACGCGCTTGCATTTCATATTTGGAGACATATTTTATTATGCCGTATCTTTCAAATATTGCTTGCAACTAATCTGCGAAAGCTTTTTGAAAGTGCATGCCAAATACTAATTTGACTTATTTTGTTGCTTCAAATTATTTCAAATCGTCGATATCTCAGCATTAAGTTGCACTTGGCCCAATAAGAGTGTTAAGTTTAAAAAATAAAAATTTAAATAAACAGTACAACAACTGCGTTGAACCAGCAAGACTCGAACTCGCGTCTGGCAGCCCGCCAGGAAGCACTTCTACCACCGAGCTACATCAGTATCAAATAGCCTTCGTCAAAAGCTAAGAAAATAGCCCACATGCACAAACAATCACATTAGAATTTAAAAAAGAGCTCACGCATATGAATGTGCATATGAATGTATGCATGCAGAAAACATCTTTGCGTTTGGCGCTTGCCACATCGTGGTTTGCCAATGTACAAATAATTTTTTTTTAATAACTTCTGTGTTTCTTAACCGATTTTGATAAAATTTATTTTAATGCAGTCTTATTGTACTTTAGTAAATTGATCTGTTGATGAGCAGCGTAAGTAGTAAGTATTGTGGCTGTACTTGCAATTACAAATGTTTTTTTTGTTAATGGGGGAAGATGGGGGGAGGCATCCAAAATCCGAAATATTCATAATCTGTGTATCCTTTACGAAAATACATTAAACAAAATTTGGTGGAGCTGGCTCTTATAGTTTCTGAGATATGATTAAAAAAACGGGATAAAAAAAACCGATAAATATCGATAATAAGAAAACGGGGCGGGTTATCGATAATTTAAAACAGCCGTGAGCTGCGTATGGTAACACGAACTTAAACACCCAAACTTTAGTCCCTAGATCTCATTGTAGCACTTGCTACCCATTGGATTGGCAAATTTGTCAAATCTTACCACACGTTTTCTTTAATAACTTCTGTAATTCTTGACAGATTTTGATGAATCTTAATTAATATAGATAAATATTCATTCGAACCAACTGTGTCTCTAAGTCTAATAATCTACGAAATAAGCTTTAAAAATTCGTCGTTGTGGTAGATTTTGATCGATTTTAGGAAAGCGGTGTGGGTTATCGATCATTTGAAATAAACTTGATCTTTACATATTTTCTATAATTTATTCGTTTTCACTTGAAATATAGTTGTACGCCCCTTTTTTCCACGCTTGTTCTGTTTCTCAGGCATTATGCATTCTCGTACTTTTCTCTATTAAGTTTAGTGTACTTCAATGTAAGACTAATTAATTAGTTTTAAATTTTATTATTTAAAAAAAAAAAATAAAACGAGAAAAGCTTACACTAAAAATGTCAAAGAAAATTTGTTGAGAAAAACCAATATTAAACTGTTTTCTTCTTATACCCTGAATGAAAATGAGTATAATGGTTTTGTGCAAATGTGCAGATCAGGAATATAAGATATTATATTTTAGATATTCGAATTTTAAATGCCTAATTAAGAAACATAATTCAAGTACTACAGACTTGCGCTTTGGTTTGTACGTAGATTTAAATAGTCTTCTTAACTGCTGAAAATTTCAAACCGATCATACTCTTAGTTTATAAGTTATTCAAGAAATAATTTTCCATTGTGGGAGCCAAGCTGTGTGTATTGTGTGTGTGTGTGATTTTGTGTATGTATGTAAGAAGGCAAATGTATGTAACGACAGATCGCCGTAGGGTTCAAGGTATCTCCTAGTCGGGCACTCCCGACTAGAGCCATCTTACTTGTTTTCATTTTGGTTGTGCCACTTTTTTACTTTTACAATTTTCTTAATGGAGTAAGTGATTGATTGGTCTGCTTAGTCAAATACGTCTACAAGTACAAATTTTTTCTAACAAGTTAAATCTAAATTTCTCAATACAACACTAAACGTACTACATTATATTATTGCTGTTGATATTTCTAATGTATTTTTTTTCTTTTCTTGTCATGTAGCCTATTTACTTAACTGTTCGTCTAAAGCCAAACAAAGGTACTTATAGATCATGTGATTGCAGCTGTACACACACACGTGCTAAAGGCAACAACAATTTAACATCACCTGCTCAATGCAAGACTTGTCCCTATTCAAACAAAATATATAATCAAATTTTAAAAGAAAGTAAAAGTCTAAGCCAAGACAACAAATCACAAGACTGTTCCTCCGAGTTTTCCGTAGACAATTCAGCAGAGTACGATTTAAAAACAATAGAGACTGCATTTAATCTTGCTGATAACGAAGAAAGACAGAAATCTTCGTCAAACTATCCAAGCATTAGTATAAATATAATTGATTCCGATAACATATATGTTTGCATGTGTACACCGACATCTAACACTGAGCCTTGTGATGTTGAACTTACCACTCAAACTATAAGTGCTATTTGCCCTATGTGTCGTAATATAATGAAAAGGCAGCCTATTCAGCATCATTACAGGCTATTATCAAATAGTGGAGTGCTATCAGATAATATAATAGTTAATCAAATCGATACACAGCACCTTAACACTTGTATTGACAATTCACACATGGAGCCATATACCCCAGAAAGCAATGAGTCTCATTCACCATATCCTGAGGTCAAAAGCACGTCCACAACTACCTCAAGTAATAGTTGTAAAACCGATCTTTGTGTGGATAACACTAATATTGACCATAAAAGCCAAACTGTGAAATGTGAAAAAGATGACCTTTACTCTTTACAATCAGTTCAAGCAATAACAGAGAAACAATTAAGGGCGACTGTTACCCCTGTCCAGTTAAAATCTCGATTAGAAGATCTACAACGTATATCATTGCATACCTCGAATAGGGATAATACTGTTAGAAAGGTTGATGTTAATAATGTTGAAACTATGTGCACCCCAAAATCTTTTTTGAACAGTAGAAAACGCAAATCTAGTATTTTTTCTATGTGCTGTAGTATTCACTAATTTAAGTTGTTTATTCTTTCGTTTGTAAATGAGTATTTGTAAGTTGATTTTGTATTAAATTATTTATAAGCTTAAAAATTGTTTTGTTCAACGTTTATCCTTCTTCACTAATTTGTTACCACAACTATGTTTTACTTATTTGGGTAACATCGCTCCATTCATAAGAGCAGTTATATAAACAATCCTTTTATACAAGTTTCGAATCGTAATCGAAATAAGACTATTTATGTGGCGGCTGGAACTGGTTTGTATTTAAGGCTAACAAATGCAAAAACTATGATTTTAAATCAAACTTTTATGTATTTTTTTTTTTTTACATTCTTTTAGATGTGTGAAAAATTAACAAATTTATAAGCAGCTCAAACTTTCAGTGCCACTAATGCCAAATATAAATTGGGAAGGATAACATAGGGAGACTTAGTCAAACTCGTCATAGTACATTTTTGTTAACAATCCATATTATTTTTTTTGTATTTAAAGAATAAAAACAAAACACGATACGTGTAAAAAAAATTTCTAAAAGATCAATTAAGTAAAATTAAGTGACCATTTTACGTAAATACAGCAATAATTTTTTCCCCCAAATTTACTTCAAATATTAAACTCAAACAAATTAATATATGATACATTAACCCCAAACACATTCAAAACGAAATTTTCAGTTCCTATACCAAATTCCTTTTATCCTGGTCTTAATGTACGAAGACAACTATATCAATAATTATATTATAAAGAGTTCAGGTTTTGTGACTATACTACAAATATATTCCATATCAATCACTTGTCTGCAAGGGTACTTAATCTTCGGCACACCTATTCTGACTTTTTTCTTGTTTCACATACACTTAGGATAAAAAAATAAATGTCATTTGTTCGACGCAGATGAACCGTATAAGGTTAAGAACCAAAAAAGAAATATTTCAAAAAGCCCAAAAAGTTATTTAATTTGGGATAAATAGAAAATGTTTTTAAGCAGCTTTGACTACAGTTAAATTAAAAATTGTTTATAAGCAGCTTTGACTACTGTTAAATTAAAAAAAAATTATTTCTTGGTTTTTCATGAAATGATTAAATATAATGAAATTGTATTTTAGAAAATAGGTGTATATTTAATGTATAGATATTTGTTTATTTTATTATTTATAACCAAATTTGTTAATAAAAAAATTAGTAAATGTTTACTTTTAACTGCATTTATTTTTATTTCTTACGCTTGATACTTACTCATTCGTATTGAGCCAGCAATTTTTTTTCTGTAAAATTTAATTTTTTTATAAGATATAAAGGCTGAAAATTAATTTTATATTGTAGGGTCGATAAGCCAAACATGCTTAGAGAAAACTCGCAATTCATTAAAGTCTTTAATGAATCAAACATTGGTGGCCGATAGCCTCTGGATGGAGCAATCGAATGTGGACGACGCTGGCGTTTCGCCGGGTCCAATTTCCACTTCCCATTATATTGTGGTGAAGTCAATATCTTCAAATATTAATGTGCCTGGTGAAGGCAATTGCATTGGAAAACTAGAAACG
Source organism: Drosophila colorata (assembly GCA_035041545.1). Lineage (NCBI taxonomy): Eukaryota > Metazoa > Arthropoda > Insecta > Diptera > Drosophilidae > Drosophila > Drosophila colorata. The sequence goes on along the minus strand of JAWNLD010000680.1, from coordinate 591,921 downwards.
GATAGAGTGCTGCTAAAAGAGACAACCGTTTAGAGGATCTATTCAAACTGTTACTAATTTGGATAGAATCAAATGGAAAATATATACCACATCCCGAGTATTATACTTATTAATTATCGTTGTAATAATGTTGTGTTAATTAAATAAATATTAAATATCGTAACTTCAAATGTAAGTACACTGGCACCCAAAATGCTTTAAACAGCGTACACTAAATTATTTGATTTATTTCTTGACTTTTAAAGGAATTGAGAAGTTTAGCGATGAAGCTCTGGCTTCTTCAGACATGTTTAGAAGGCCACGCATTTGTATAGAGCTATTCGATGAGTTTTTTTGCCTTAAAGTATCTGCGAAGGTATAGAACTTGCCAAGTCGCCAAGCCAAGCAAACAGCACATACTGAAAATGCTGAAGAATAGAACTCTACTGTTCGTTTTTTCTGCAAAAAATTACAAATAAGTTAATTTTTAAAGAGCTGCAGCATCCAATAATTAGAAGTTCCATTACCATTAGTATCACGCATTTCTTCCTCCCTTTTACGCATTAATGCAAAGTCACGTACAATTGAATCGGAAAGGTCTTCCAAGCGCTTAAGATCAACTTCTAGTGGTTTAAGTTTTGAGGCCTCGCCAATCTAGTTTTTGTATAGGGTAAACGTATTATACACACAAATGTTGCTAAACTAACTTACGCCTTCGTAACTCTTAGTTTCAACTCCTTTCTTAGTTACGAGTGAGACTTCTTGATTAATTCCACGTTGTTCTAATACGAAAATAGTTGGTTTTATCAGCTTGATACTACATGAAAATATTAACTTAAAAATTAACTTACGTGGTGGCACTTTTGAAATGAAGCAAATTTCGTACGCGTCATACACCTCTGACATAAAGCTAAACTTCCCTTTGGTAATGTGTTCTTTCTGAGATAGTATGTGACCCTTCGTGTCGCGAGCCTACAAAAATGCTTTTATATAATTTCCTCTCAAGATGGAATCCGATACTCACAATATAGTCTATAACTTGACCGGGAACATCAGAGACCTCGTATTCGCCCATTACCAATTGATTTGCTTGTATATCTTCCTTGAGACATTTTTGAGTGTTTGGTGTCAAGTGGAACATGACACTATGAATTGGCCAAATATACCCTAATATTGTAAAAATAGTAACAAGTGACTTCAGCATTTTCTCGATTTAATACACAGAAAAAAGCTAATTTGACTATTGCAGCAAAGATGAGTTGGCCAAGGGATGGCTAATTCATCGATATATCAATGTTTTGGCTTTAATTTTTATCGATATTTTTTCAACTACTTATGTATTTTTGGGATTACTTTATGGGGTGTTTAGACCGGGGTCACTATCGCAATATCAGTGGGATTTCGCAATTGGCGCTTTTACCCCGTGGGTTTGTGTGTGTGTCAAGCTGGCCGATAGTCCGCTGTGGCCGCTAATGCGAAAATATTGTCAGGGTTGCATTTAGATCTTAGCTGTTAACATTTAGCAGTTCTAGTATATAGGTATTTTTTTGTGCTTTTTATTTTTTTTTGATATGAGCAACGGATGAGTTTCGTTTGGGCGCGAAATGGACACGTAAAGATCAAAGCGAGTTCTTTGGTCACAAAATTGGAGACACTGGACGTGTAGATGCTGCCAAGTGAGGTAAAAGTGAAGATCGACAGGTTAATTGTGTTATTATTTATAAATAATATTTATAATTTTGCATCTAATATAGTTTATATTTAAATTGCAGATGAAAGCAGTTCGTATGTAGGTGACGACATGGCTGTCGGTCTGCTGTCACCAGACATGGAAGTAAGCTCCTCTCCTTACCGGCTAAACGTAAAACAAAACAGTTACGAAGAGGATCTTATCATATATATGTATATGTGTGCAGCATAGTGAAGCATTCGATCATTCTCATCCATTCGAAAGTTATTTTCTCCCTGACCAAAGCGTTCCTTTAAATATACGTGTTATTATAATTACCTAAGTATGTTATTTTATTTACTCACATATTGCTACACCTCTCTAGCATCAGCCAACAACAACGCAATAAAAGTGTTTGGCATTGCTGTGCTATGATGCAGCTGAGAGATATGCATCATAACAGCAAGTGCCTCGGCATCCTCGATGTCGGACGGCAGAAAGCAGTTCCACATTCTGATCTTTCACTTTAATATTACTCATAAAATCAATTTTTTATACAATTTTAATTTACGCCGACACGCAGCGTTAATAGCGATCAGCCGTTCACTCACTGCAATTGCGGTATCGGCTAGCGTAAACAAATGTAAACAGAGTTTGTTAAGTCTGGTGTAAAATCCCTATAACAGACTCTGTTAAGTCCGGTGTAAAAACCGTATAAGACCGCAGAAAGCACGAGCTAAACTCAGAACCTTTATGTGTAGGCATGCATGTGCACACAAGCCGAGCAATCCCTGCCCTGCAGTTAGGGGTATCGGCACGGTGTCTGGAGAAATTTCCAGTCCGCGGTGCTACGAACCGGTCCCTCGTCAAACCCTTGTCAATGCGTTTTACTGGGACGTTTAAAGTTGGCATGTCAAAGGACGGTGCCAACTGGCACGACGTTGCAACACCGGGGTATAGGAAAGGAGGCAAGTTTTCCTCTTTCTCTATGCCCTTGGCGAGCCCAAAAGAGGCAGAGCACCGTTCGTGTTTCGTTCGGCTATTTGTACGGTGATGTACCCTTGGGTATCGAGGGAGTGACGAATTGGCACTACGTTGCATCACCATGGGCTAGACGAGTGGCCGATCGGAACGGCGTTGCACCTCTAGGGGATAGAAAGTAGCATTTGGTAATATACCACTTGCACCCTATTGCGCTGTCCCTTCGTCTATCCACTAGGGCTCAGACGAGTGGTCGATTGGGGCGGCAGTACACCACCGGTGGATAGGGGAGGCGACAGTGCTTTCCTCTGCGTTGCTGGCTACTGTAATAAAAAAGTTTTACATACCATATGCCCGCTAATGAAAAAACCAATGATTATTTACCATTATTTATTTATTTGTTTATTATCTTAATTTTCCTATGTGTTTTGATACATATGACATCGAAAGGGAGTCAGCAATTATAATATAGGTAAATTGCTGATATTCTGGATTTCAACATATGTATTGCCGGGAACAAAATAAATATAAATGCAATATAAATATTAAAAGTAAAAAATGAGATGGCTCTAGTCGGGAGTGCCCGACTAGATACCCTGAACCCAGCGGCGAGCTGTCGTTACATGTATTTAACTAAACCCCTCTGCATTCATACACACGTCACCATGGCCGCACTTAATAAAATAAAATAAATAAAAATAATAAAAATTAATTTAATATTTGCAGACAAATTTTAGTCGCAAATTTTTCACAAAGTAGGAAACTATATCTTTCAAATGTTGATTGTAGTTGATCTGCGAAATCTTTTTAAGAGTTTGCATGCCAAATACCAAGTTTTCCCCATTTTGTTGCTTCAGAATATTGCAAATCGCCGAGTCCCAGCATGAAGTTGCACTTGGACTAATAAGTGTGTTTAATTATTAAAAATAATATATAATTTCAGCATATTTCAGTACCCTCACCAGCAATCAATGTAGAAAATTCTAAGAGATCTTGCCGATGTGGCAAACCCTTTAAATATTTCACATTGATCCTCATTTAAAAGGGAATGCGGCCGAAAATTGGAAAATTGGAAAATTTGAATTTGTGAGCTTGCTGCTTGTACGTACACTCATGCATACATACATTTCGTTGCCATAGCAATGCTCGGCCTGTGTGCAAATGCTTACATACAGATGCTCGGGGCTCTACGAGATTTCTAAGTTACACCAAGCAGTGTGAGCGAGACATACTCTGTATTGTTTACCAAACTTACTTTTTCTAATACATATGGGTCCACAGCTAAGAAAAAAACCACTTTAAAAATTGTTCTATGGTGGGACTTTTTTTACTACCGGCTCCACAATGTCCAAAACTCTATATATGGACAACATCAATGATGCCAGTGCAACATTGCACGCGCCACCTATCGCATACTTTGGTACTTATTATTTGGTTTCGTAAGAATAGTGTTGCAAACTGTTCAATTTTGCCACATGGGAAATTACGTCACAAGGGAAATTAAGTGGTCACTGATCACTGGTCACTGAGTTGAGTTTTGTCACAGCTAATAATAAAATTAAATTCTTTTCTTTTTTATAAAACAAATGATTATCTGAGAAATTGCAGAAAAAAACAAATTTCTTATCATTTATATTTAATTTCGTCAGACAAAAACAAGTGATCGATGGTGCTCGGGTTCGATTCCCGTTCCTGATGCAAAGGCTAGTCTTGATCCTTCTAATAATTCAACATTTTTCCAGTTCATAACAATTTTTTAAACTTCTATTCTTTTTGCTTTCTGTAAGAATTTTTCGTATAATTCTTATTAAATACTTTAACTTGAATTTCGTAACTCTCGGGATTAAATGTTTGGTGGCGTTGGTGTCTAACGCGGGGTTTACGTGTTAATTGTGCGGTAGGCCCAGGTTCGAGACTCGTTTATTATTATTTTTGTGCACCCATAATGCTATGTTACATGTTTTCGTTGTTATTACACAGTGAACGAGATTTCCGCTGTCGGTTACACCCAATTGCAACGTTCTCACTTGTGAATTAAGAAAATTATGATTTTTTAAGTGGTATCTTTTACGATTTTTTGATATTAAAATTCGGGGAAAAGAAAAAAAAATGGTATATTGTTTCTCATTAATGTATTTACATAGTTGCATTAATTAGGCGTCGTTTAAGCCATAAATTATTGAAATCGAGAAACGGTAATATAACAACCTTTTAAAGCTACCTACGTTTTGGTCGATAAAGATCATATAAATCAGAATCACATAAATATATAAATGAACCATCAATTTAAATATCGTTTATTTAAATTTATTAAAATCGACCAATTTATACATTTTCAGTGCTTTTGACCGAGACCTTTCCCACCAATCTATAAATAAACGGTCATAATACAATCAGAAATATCAATAAATGTTTATTAAAAATACGATTTACTATTTTATTTAAGTTTTAAAATATTGAATAGGTAACAACGTCGGTTTTTTAAAAATAGACAAAAAAGTTTTGAAGCGATCTTTAGAGGAGGTCATTAGCAATCTTTCGATATGGATTTTATGCATCTAGCTTTAAAAGTGAGGGAGATATATCGAATTTATCGACGATTAACACTTTATCTGACGCGGATATACACGAGAATAGAATTACAATTTGAAGTCTCTAATTTCAATAGCGGTGAACAAAATTTAGTTCATACGGACAGGCGGACGGACAGCACAACGGACAATATACACTTGTCACTTCGTGAACGAGAATGGATTATTTCGCATATCGTCATATTACAAGTTCGGTGTGTTCATGTACCCACATAAGTACAAGAGCATAAAATCAATCGATTCGCATTTAAATTGCTTGCGATGCTTATAACAATAAGCTAATATCGATTTGTTAAAATATTTAACAAAATCCTTCGCAATCTGCGTAAAGGGGCGGCAGTAATCGCATGTGCCTACACGCTGCCTGAATTAAAGGTTAATATGCTGCAACTCTTTTCATTGCCTACGTTAAGTACAGAATTTCCGTTGTGCATCTTGGCTGCATTCGACGTTAACTTCGCTATATTCGCTCGCACGTGCAATCTCCACTAATCGTCTCGCTGCTTCCATCGTATTCGTCTCCTTAGAAGTCGCTGCATTCGTCGCATTCATCGCTGCTACTAAAACGGCCAAGTTTCTGCTCGCTGTCGTCGCTTCAGTCACTGCCTTTAGTAGCTTATATCAAATTCGTTCTTTGTTCGCTTGTGTGCGAGCAGCTACATACACATATTTTGTCGTTCTTTGCTGGAGCACATAGAGGTTAGGTCCGGTACCAACCGTTGCGTCCAGAAAAATCCCTGTCTTCGTTTCGATCTCGTTGCACATTTTACGAACATGTCGCGCACATTGGAAGATTACAAACGGCAGCGGGCAAACATTAAAAGGAATATTTCGCGCATTAAAACTTTGGTCAATGGACAAGCTGGAGAGGACTGCAAAAGATTATCGACTGAACTTCAATGCCGTTTAGGCATTTTGGAATCGTATTTTAAGCAATCATTAGCTGTACAATCGGAAATCGAAGCTCTGGATGCTAATGATAATAGGCGTGCAGAATTAGAAGATAGTTATGTGCACAAAAATTAAATAATACAGTCATGGATGCTGCCGCACCACCTGTTTCGTATCATTCTCAGCCATCTCGACTACCTCTCTTGGCTTGGCCCACTTTTGATGGCAATCATTCGGAATACAAAACATTCATTTGCTCCTTTAATCAACTCGTGAACGGAGAGCTGATAACAAACATTGAGAAATTCAACTATTTGTTCAATTGTTTCAAATCTACTGCGCTGGAATGCGTCAAAGAATTTCCAAGGCTTTAGAAAGGTTGAAGTCCTGGTATGACAAGGCAGCTTTGATATTTATCGAAACTATTTCGTCCATTTTCAAGCCGCCTTCAGCAAATCCATCAAACTCCAATTAGTTACGTTCGTTAATTGATAATGTGTGCATTGTTCCGTTCTCTTGCGTCCCTAGGTTATAATGCTGATATATCTAAAGCAATGCTAATTTATATGGTTTTGGAGAAATGCGACCAAGATACCAGGAAGAAATGGAATGCATCTTTGGATTATTCAACAATCCCGTCTTGGGATCAGTGCATGAAAGTACTGGATCATCATTGTCAGTTTCTGCTATTCAGCAAATCAACACTGATCCAGCACCAATCGAAGCAGAATCGCATACATGGCAAGAGACATATTTCATCGTTCGCTCTCAAAAATGCTGCTTGTGTGCTGTGCTCAAACTCAGCGTATGAGCAGATGCACTGCTGGTCCTGCAACGTTTTGATGTCGTAAAACGGCACCGGAAGTGTCTTAATTATCTATATACAGGTCACCAAATGGCTTGTTGCCCTTTAACGAATCGCTGTCGTCATTGTAATAGTTCGCACCCTACGTTGTTACCTAACAACAATGCACATACAACAAGACAACCACAACCAAGTTCATCGCCAGCCACAGAAGCAGTGGCACACACTCATTTGCTAATCGACATTCGAAGTCGTCCTCAAATTATCATAGTATGTTCTCAGGTGAACTTAATCACCGACGTATTCGCTCATAAGCTTCGTCTACAAAAAGAGAGACAATGTGCAAATTTGCAGCATTGGTCATGCTCATATGGACCAACCGCGACGCAAGAGACATGCTATTAGGAACAGAAGCGTTCTTCAATATTCTTGCAGTCGGCCAAATTAAACTTAATTCAACTGGGCCTATGCTGCAGAAAACGCTCTTTGGATGGGTAGTAACTGGCAAGTTATTCGCACATAATATTATCAGTTTATGGAGGACATTGGGACATTTGTCGCTGGTGGTAGAACCAAATCTGTTGGAACCTCACTACTACATACCCCACCATTTTGTCTTAAAGCCCAGCAGTGAATCAACCAAGCTTTGAAGGGTCTTCGACGCTTCGTGTTGTACGTCTAATCAGATCAACTGCTTGTCGGCCCAACTCTTCAAGTTAAATTATACTTGCTACGATTCAGATTACATCGCTATGCCATCTCAGCTGATGTAACAAAAAATGTACAAGGAAGTAAATGTTGAAATAAACGATCGTCAATACCACTACATACTTTTTCGAGCTCTTCCAGATGATCAGCTGCGTACCTATCAGCTCAACACGATCACCTATGGGACATCCTCCGCACCATACTTAGCGATAAGCAGCCTGCACTATTTGGCACATCTACATCAAGGCGAGTATCCAATCACTGCAGTCATTCGTTCGTCGTTCTATGTAGATGACTTGTTGTCTGGAGCCGATGATGTGCAAACTCTTCGCACAATAAAGGATCAGCTCGCAGAAATGTTGCATCGTGGTAATTTCCCGCTATCTAAGTGGCATTCTCATCGTGCCCAATTTGTCGAAAGCTTCGCCAACAAGGATCTCAGTACGATGGCTTAGGCAGCGCACATGGCATCACCTGGAATCAACATTCTGACATGCTACTGTTTGACTTCAAACCAAAACTCGTTTCGTCGACCTTCATCAAGAGGACCTTCTTGGACTGGTGTCACCACTCGTGATCATCGCAAAAATCAGTACGGCTGTTGTATCTACGTGCGTTCGGAAACGGCCTGTAGAAGCGTGTTCGCCTACTAACGATATATTAGATAACCTAGAGGATATAATCGCTGTATTCGCACAATCGCTTACATGTTTCGCTTTAGTCAGATCACACGTCTGAAACTTAAATTTGAATTGGCTCTGTCTCCTGAGGAACCTCGCAATGTATCTTACTGCATAATTTGGAACATCCAGCAATTATCCTTCGCCGATGATTTTCGCCAATTACAAAAATCTCAATCATTAATAAAAAGCCACTTAAAGTCTCTGAGCTCGTTTCTAGATCGCGCCACAGGATATCCACATATCAGCGTGGGCGGAAGGCTGGAAATCACTGACTTCGCAGACTTCGAGAAACATCCACTATTTTTGCCCAGCAAATCGCATTTCGTCTGGTTTTATATGCGCCACCTATATCTTCGTAATTGCCATACTGGCCCCAAAGCTCTAGTCGCACTTATTCGGCTGGAATACCGGATTGTGAACGCTAGGGACTTGACGCGTCGAATCGTGCGCTCCTGCTTGGCGTGCGTACGGTATATAACCAAATTGGAAAACAGCTTATGGGATGACTACTAGCGGAACACCCATTTCAGCGCTGCGGAATAGACTTTTGTGTGCCTATAAAGCATTTTTGGTTGCACTCAAACTAATGGTTACGTGACGAGCGCTGCCAACGGATAGCTATTGTGACAACGGAATTAACTTTGTGGTAGCGGCAAATCATCTCAACGACTTGAAACAATTCTTGTTTGATCGATCCACGCAAGACGCATGATCGACGTAATGTGCAACTGATTTCATTTCAAGCAATCACCCCTAGACATTTTTTGGTCGGAAAATCTCTGCGTGCGCTACACGAACGCATTATATACACGTTTAACTTTAACAATTTGGAGCCGATGGTCTTCGACATCGACATCAATTAACTTCGTGCCGAACATCACTGTTGGGACCATGGTCATCATCCAAGATAGCAACCTTCGACCGCAGTAATGGAAGCTGGGACGTGCCGAATCGCTTGTGCCTGGAATGGATGGTCATGTTCGAGTTGTCCGCACAGCCAATGTCGGCTGCTGTCGACCAGTCAAACTAATTTGAATCTTGCCAATTGTCGACTATGTATTGAAATTCTGCTAATTCTTACTCATTTATGTAAATATGAGAATGTAAACATGTTTATCGTTAGTCATTGAACAAACCAGTTCAAGTTGAAGTTCTTAGAAGGAAAGAGTAAGATGGCTCTAGTCGGGAATGCCCGACTATGATATACCCTGAACCCAGCGGCGAGCTGTTATATACATTTAATTAAACACCTCTGCATTTATATACACAATAGCATAGCAGTAAAATAAAATAAAAATAAATTATAATAAAAAAAATTAATGCTCGCTCACATTTAATATTTGCAGGCAAATTTTAGTATGCTGTAGTTGTAAAAATTTCACGCAAAATTTTCACAAAATATTAAACTATATCTTTCAAATGTTGGTTGCAGTTGATCTGAGAACGCTGCTTGAGAGTGTGCAAGCCAAATACCAAATTTTCCACATTTTGTTGTTCCAGAATATTTCAAATCGCCGATGTTGACACAGCGGGATTCAAACGCGCGTCTGATAGCTTGCCAGGCAACACCTCTACCACCGAGCTACAACAGCATTTTGATTGCCACTGTCAAAATCTGAGATTAGAAAGACATATGCACAAGCAATCACTTCAGAATTCGAAAAGGAGCTGACGCATATGAATGTGTACATACATATGTATGTATGTATGCATATGTACATACGCATGCAGAAAACGTCTGCATATGTGCAAATTAATAAGATTATGTGTTATGTTTGGAACTGATTTATTTATTGATTATGATGTAATTAAACACGTCTTCGTTTGAAGCGTGAGTGAGCTCAAAACTCGCTGGACGACTGGTCGCAGCGTAAATCAAATTATAACTAAAAGCTAAGACATTATTATTCACTTAAAGTTAACAAAAATATAAAAAGTGAAATCATAGCGGCCACAGAAATGCTTACCTTGCATCTCGTGCATTGCCTGCTATGCATCCGGCCCAGAGTTGAGTTAGCGTCTGTGCTGGAGTCAAAGACCCGGCCGCAACGTTACGTTAAAGCAACGACATCCGACCCAGAGCTGAGTCAGCATCTGTGTTGGAGTCGGGGACCCGGCCGTACTGTTATGTTAACTACTCCCCCCTCAAGTTAAGGCCGCCCTCGGCTGTTCCTATTTCAGCGATCACCTCATTCATTCTCCTAGCTGCGATCCTCTTCCTGGTGATTCGCCAATAGGTAAAACCGATGCAGATAACCATGCCGCAGGCCACACCCGAAAGAAGCAATATTATAGTTGTGTTGATATTGCCTATATCGTCTCTGACTTCCTGTATTGTCTCGAGGTTACGTTCGTTCAGTCGATGAAGGTAGGGGAGACTAAGAATGTCTTGATGACCTGTTCAACAGGGGGGAGGCTGCGATGTCTGGGAACTGGTTCGGAACGTTGTTGCTATTGATGTATTTTGTTCCGTTTACTGTGATCCAATTGTTGAACGTGATTAATTGAGTACCACGCACCCAGGTCTCAGCGCCGTTGTCAATGCAGACCAACGCCGCTACGTCGTTGATGATAATGATTCCGTCGTCAACCCAAGTGACCGCATTCAGATTGCTTGGTTGGGTTTCGCAATGAGCCACGCCGCCGGTATGGAGCTCTTTGGCGCACGAGCGGGCTGTTGATAATTGACAGAAGGTTGTTCTCGCTGCAACGATGTTGTTATCCATTCGCAGTATGTGACTCTAGTGCGAGACCGGGAAGAGCGTAATTTTCCTACATGTGTACTTAATTTTTGGAAATGAAATTATAAAATAAATAATGTTTGTGGATTGTAGCACTTTTACGGACGCAACGGACATTAGATCGGCAATGGGGGTATCTGTGGGCTCCTCATGCCAAACGGATTTAACGGGAACATCTCACATAGTTTTGCCGTCTCGTCTACCATGCGCTCATATTCGGATATGTTCGCTGAGTGTCTAACAAATAAAATTCGTCCCACACAAGGACTTGACTATCGACGATTGGAATGTATTTGGCATGCGAGTAGTCGGTAATGCGGGCCGAGGCCGTCGTGAGAAGGAACAGTGTCAGAAGCCCAAACCTGTGAAGTGGAAATTACTCTTTTTTTTCTTTTAACATTGAATGACCCATCACCAAAGCTTATCTAAAATGAGGTGCCAAGTGGCGTAAAATCTTATGTCCTATAAGCTTAACATAAGAGAAAAATGCCTAATGGCGCGATAAGGGAAAACATTTTAATGATAAAAAGGAAAACTGGAAAAACTCTACCTCAAGTTGTCCTTGTGGACCACCCTCCCCTTAATGAGAACAGTGGTTCCCAGGTCGGCTTCCACGGCTCGCTCTTCACACAAAGGTGTGAGTTTGTTTCTGAGCCTGCGATTAGACTTCACCAATACATTTCCCCAACTTCAAAGACCCTATTCTGCCGAGAGTCATTTTCCCTAGCTCTTAGCGTGTCTTGTGCCTTCTTGAGCTTGTTCTGAATTTTCAATTGTGATTCGTCTGGGAGGGAACGGAAAACATCGACTGGTCGTTCATCAGTGACAGAGTGGATTGTCTTATTGTATTCCACCGTGGACAACAAAATTATCTCCACGGTATCGCTCATGTTTTTATCGATCTTCAGACATCTGGCGAGTTCTAACAAGGTACTATGAAATCGCTCGACCTGTCCGTTAGAAAGGCTATGCAGGGGCGGCGCGTTTGCAATGCTGACTCCATAATTGTTCATCAGCAGTGAGATGATAGTTTGGGAGCTTAAAGCTGGCTCATTGTCGCAATAGATTGTCTTAACCCTCGGGAAGAAATTCATGAGCTGTAACAGCGGCACCTTTAGATCCTCTATTGTCCTAGATGGGATTGGCTGAATTACAGCGAATTTCGAGAACTTATCAATGCAAGTCAGAAAAATGTTTTGTCCGTTGAAAAAATGTCCACATGCAACATTTCCCCTGCACGTGAAGGGATTGGCATCTCGCCAATTTCCTGTTTTTTGGGGTGTCTATCGTATTTAGCCCTAGCGCAGGTCTTGCAGTTCTGTACAATTTCATTGGCTATCCTTGTCATTTTTGGGAAGTAATACTCTGAGAGGACCTGCTTAACGTTTTCTTGCGCTGCCCTGTGTGCTCTGTTGTGTTCCGTGATGAGAATTTCTCTTCTTTCGCTAACACTAAAAATGTCTACGACCCGATTCCTGCAGTGCCAGAACTTTGTAGTCGGAAATTTCCGAACCAAATCATCCTGCACTAGCGCCAAAGTGTGTAAATCGCAGTGCAGCGCATTTACCACATTAGGCTTGATTACTTCCCATGATTCTTCGAGAAGTGAATCTCTGCAGACGAAACTTACGGAGTGTCGCCTTTTGTTTCCAAACAGGATGAAGCTACGCTTTAGTGGAAAACGTGCCTCTTCAAGAATTATCTGGTTCTGGAAGCAGTTCAAGGGCTTGTCAGTTGATTCAATGGTGTATGTCGAGGAGAGCTCGCTATGAGCTGTCGCGATGCAGGAACCAGCATCTTGCTGGCTCAATGCATTGAGCTGCTGTCTGGACAGAGCATCAGCAACTAGATTTTCTTTTCCTGGTTTGTAGAAAATGTGCGCATTGGATGCGTGCCTTCCATCGCTTGATTTTAGCGTTTGGGTTGGATTCAGATACGGCGAATGCCAGTGGCTGGTGGTCTGTGAATATGTTGATGTCTTTTACACCGTATAAATAATGGCGCAACTTGCCAAGAGCCCAAACAATGGCTAGAAGCTCTCTCTCATTTGTTGCATAGTTAACCTCTGGGCTTCTCAATGTCCTAGGGCGATTTTCCTGTGAAAGTACTGCTCCAATACCGTGTCCTGAAGCGTCAGTCGTTAGATCGAATGGCTTTTTAAAGTCAGGGTATCGAAGCATGACATCCTCGGATGTCAATATGTTCCGCAGCTTCTGAAAGGCGCTGCGTTGTTGATCAGAAAATTCGACCGGAATTTTTCGTGATCTATGTTTTCTGACTGAACCATTTTCCCCCTTTAGGATGTCGGAAATGAGTTTCGCTATCGATGCAAAATCTTTAATGAAGCATCTATAATAGCTAGCAAGTCCCAAGAATGATCTGACTTCGAAAACTGTCTTGGGCTCTGGGACACTTGTCTTAAAAAAGCGCGATTTCTCCTCAGATACTCTTATATTTGCCTCCTGCAAGCTTTTTAACACCCATCTTATTCATCTTTTGAGAAGACGATGACGTCATCGACATAGACATAACATGACTTGCCGATCTGCTCTCGCAGTATGTCATCAATTGTCCTCTGGAAAATGCTATGCTCTGCGAAAGCTTTCTTCCTATTCATCAACATTTTCAAAAATTTGTCTCGTATCAGGGGAGGTGCGTCTGCGCAATCTACGTTAGTGAAATTGACATCCACACATTTATGGTTCAAATTGGTACTGAAGTATTGCCAAACTTGAGTTGGCTGGAGCTTAGGCAAAGCTCTGCTCCGACTTGTGTTAACAGGTCGAGGCCTATAATCCCATCAAAGGTGGAAAGTTCTGAGAGTAGAAAAAAGGTAGCCTTTTTTCCAAACATTGATACATATAATTTCTCTGAGATTTTGGTCGTGCCATGAATGGAGTGAGTGGTAAACGGATTATCGACTGGGCGGACTCCTTTAAGCCCATGGTGCGGACGAATGTAATTCTTCGCCGCACCTGTGTCAATAAGGAACTTCATCTGGGTCGCCGCTATTTCCCGCCTGATTAAGGGCAGCAGGGACCTACCCCTAAAAAATTGAGAGCGTCAGAATCCCCATCCGAGTCGTCAGCTATTTGTGCCTCAGCACTTCTTGCTGCCGCTGCGTATTCCTCAGACCCACAGAGGTGCTAGTTCTTTTGTAAGCTTGTGGGTTACTTGAGTTGACATACTTTGGCACCTGCGATGGCATCAGGACTTTAGACATTGAAGGGTCAACATTCATTGGTTGCTGATCATCGCAGCCGTTACGTTGTCTACCACTACGCTGGTCGGTCTGTTGGGGTTTTTGTTGCCGCGTGTAGTGTGGGCTTTTTGCAAAGCCAGGTCTTGCCTCTGTTGCATCTGAGCCTTTTTACCATTGCTGAGCCTGAGGTCTTTGGTCGGGTCTCCGAGCCTTCTCCTCAACACTTTTGGCATAGTTCGCCGCAAAAGTGTATCTTTCGTGATTGGCCTCTATTTCCTGTGCGAGTGCTAACGCTGAAGGAAGATCAGGCGGGTGTGCCGCAAAGAGGACATCGGTGAGACTGCACCTAAGACCAGAGATGAATACGCGCAAAGCGTCACCCCTAAACTTCTCGCACATACCTCTCGCTAGTTCTGGGTCGTACGTCATATTGACTTTGTTTATGAGCAAAGTGAGCTTTTTCTCAACTTCGTCATAATATTGAGGCAGGGTAAGTTGCCCTTGCCTGAGAGTGCCCATTTCTTGTTCAATGACATGGAGTGGTCTCTTGTCACTGTAGGTGAAATCTAAACGGTCAATGATGGCATCAAAATTCAATTTTGTTGCAAATGAAGCCAAAACTGTGTCGGCTGAATCCCTTATCTTGCTTCTGATTATAATGACAGCTTGATAATGGCAAGAGCTGCCGTTATACCGCCTAAATATTTTGTATGCTGCCGTTGCCGCTTGTCGCCATTTAACATAAGCTGCTTGGGACCCTGTATACTCGGGCAGGCATTTAATCGCATCTAAAGGTTCATCACAACGAATGTCGTCGACGATTTGTACTTCCTCAAACGTTTTGATTGGGGGTGCTGTGGCTTTCATTTCTGTTACCCTTTGTGTCAATTCAGCTATTTGTCTGTTTAGAGCGGCATCCCTTGCATTAAATGCCTGCGCTTGCGTTGCTAGCGCAGCTGCAACCGCTGAGTCGACCAACATTCTAATTTGTTGGGGATCCATGTTTGTCTTGGTTGAGGGAGTCGGATTTGGCAAACAGTCTTCTAAGTCTCCTATGTCTAGTTTTACTCTATCGTCACTATCTGAGCTTTCTGAATCGCAGTCTTTTGAAGTGGGGTCTCTATATTTTAGGAATGCCCTATTCATGAGTTGCTATGATAAGTGATAAAAGTCAACTAGTTACAGAATCAGATCATCAAATAGTAAAGAGAAAATAAAAATAATTTTTTTATAAATTTATTATTTACTGAAACGATGGTCGAAAGCGCCAAACGTTTCTTATATTTCACAGAAACTTGACCGGATTTACAAAACAAGATAATACACAAAACAGTATAATGTGTTCAAAATATTGAGCTTATTTATTTTTAAATTTTGTTTTTTCCACGAGACTTAAAATTTTCGTTGCTGAGCAACCCACTTACATGATCTTGAGGACAGGGTAGTTCTAGCCTTATGTAAATAAATTCCGCCGGCGATGCTGTTTCCCTCGCTGCAGTCGGTGAAAGAGTTCTCAACGCTGCCCAGATTAGCTTGTTCGCTGTACTGGTGACACTCCGCTGCCCGAAGAGCTCCAGCGGCTTCGGTGTACAAAAGAAATAATTCGTGTGCTTCAACACACACGCACTGACCAAGTTGACGTAGGTCAGCAACCACTGCACTGGGCGTAAATTATGTGTAAATTGTGTTTCGTTCAGCGCAGGTTTTATTGCCACATGAGACAAAGTTTTTTGTTTCAAAAACACAGCACAAATTTGTTTATAGAGTGTGCCTCAACGTTTGATGGGCGACTTTGTTTGTTTTAATTTTTTTTTTTTTTTTTTTTATAACACAAGATCAAATAGATCGTTTTTGCACTTCCGGCTACGCGACTTGGTTACGAGCTCGCGAGTCTGGTTAGGTTGGGCGCCAATTAATAAGATTATGTGTTATGTTTGAAACTGATTTATTTATTGATTATGATGTAATTAAACACGTCTTCGTTTGAAGCGTGAGTGAGCTCAAAACTCGCTGGACGACTGGTCGCAGCGTAAATCAAATTAGAACTAAAAGCTAAGACATTATTATTCACTTAAAGTTAACAAAAATATAAAAAGTGAAATTATAGCGGCCACAGAAATGCTTAGCTTGCATCTCGTGCATTGCCTGCTATGCAACGACATCCGGCCCAGAGCTGAGTTAGCGTCTGTGCTGGAGTCAAAGACCCGGCCGCAACGTTATGTTAAAGCAACGACATCCGACCCAGAGCTGAGTCAGCATCTGTGTTGGAGTCGGGGACCCGGCCGTACTGTTATGTTAACTTGCACATGTGCATACGCATGCAGAAAACATTTGCGCTTGGCGCTTGCCACCACATGGTTTTCCAATATACAAATACAAATATAAAATACATGCAGCCTATTAAACCATTTAAACAAATTTGGTGGCTCTGGCTCTTATAGTTTCTGAGATATGCTCAAGCAGATGCGCTTGGGCCCCCACTATGGAAAGTTAATTCTTAATCAACTTCTAAACTAAGAATGGAATCGTTATGAAATTTTCAGGACGTAACAAGAGCATTGACTCTAGCTCTTATAGTTTCTGCGATATGCTCAAAAAACCGTGTCAAAAAATCGATAAACACCGATTATAAAAAAACGGGGCAAGTTATCGATTATTTAAAATGAACTTGATCTGCGTATGGTACATACGAAGTTTAAATCCCAAACTTTAATCCCTATATCTTGCTCTCAATTGGATTGTCAAATTTGTGAAATTTTACAATTTCTTTAATAACTTCTGCGTTTCTAAACCGATATTGATATATAAATATATATAAATATTTATTCGAACAAAATTATGTGTCTCTAGGTGTCATAATCTACGAAATAAGTTAAAAAAGTTAGACGTTGTTGTAGATTTCGATCGATTTTAGGAAAACGGTGTGGGTTAACGATCATTTGAAATAAACTGGATCAAGAATATATATACTTTATGGGGTCGGAGATGCCTCCTTCTGCCTGTTACATACATTTGCACACCATTATACCCTTTTTACCCATTTTCAATGGGTTCAGAGAATAAAAATGTACGCGCGACTTTCGTCGTCTCCTAAAACATATTGTAATAAAATAGTTCATACACCGCCCAGATCTGAAGACTCATGTTTGCATAAAGCTTTATGCAACAAACATATTCATTAGCTATCAGGAAGCGTAAAGATTTTTATCTGTTCTGAATTTCTCGTGTAATGATACAAGAAAGGTCACCTCAGAAAAAAAACTAAAAAATAGCAAATTTTTAAATTAAAAAAAAAAGTCTCACCATAGAACATTTTGTAAAGTGATTTTTTGTTTCATATGGGGCCCCATATGTGTCAATACAATTTGGCTGTTACCTAGTATAACAATGGCATATATAACCTTAATTAATCTATATGTTGGGGAGTGTATATAACTTTTCACGTTGCGGTACGTAAAGAAATGTTAGGTTGCGTTGTGTACTTTGGCTTTGGCAGCGCATGCAGAAACTGCTCACCAAAAGACAGAACGGTCACAGTGGCGCCTTTTCCCGAAAAGTGTTGCAAAAATCAAAAAACGCATATTGGATTTCTCAGTTTCCCGTGACACATGCATTTCATAGAAAATTTCTCACAGATTTCGAAATTGGTATATTCGCTTGGGCGGTGCAGCTAAATAGTTAAAAATATTTTAAGTTTTGAAAAAACATGCAACTTTTGGTAAAAAAGTTTTTACTTTAATTGCATCCGAACTAGTACGTTGATTGAGTAGTGCATAGTGTCGTTTTATAGTTGTAAAAATTGTCTTCATAATTAAAAAAAAATGTTGGTATGATCAATATGAGACTTCGTTTTTACCTCTATTTGTGAGACTATTTTAAACTTTACGTAAACATATCGTTGAGACTTCCGCCGAGTTTGACTATAGTTTCATTGTAGAAAAGATTCAGTATTCAATTCTGCAAATTGCACATTTTATTAATATATTATTTTTGTATAATTTGGAATTGATCATATATTAAATTTAATATCCTTCATCACAAAATTGTATTTCAGAAACTTTGGTGCTGGAATGTGCTTTCGCACATACCTCTAGCTCGTTACCTCGTGTGGAGGTGTTTTTGTTTGATATCAGACATTTTTATTAGTACATTTTTTAATTGTTTTTTACAGAATATATGTTTGACTAAATCAAAATTCAATTCACCAACTAATTAATATTTTTGTTTTTAAATACAGTTATGCACAAAGAAAAAGCTAAATTCATTTAAACTAAATTTTGCCCGTATTGTCAAAAAACAAATACAAAAAACTGACTAGCAACTCTGGTTATTTTTCCAACGTAAACGTTTGAACGTCTAACCTAAAATTTGAGGATATGTGCACTAAACAAAGAATATCTTACGAAAATGAATTATCCCAGATATGTGGCATATACCAAAGTTGCGGAAACTCAATGCCTAAAACATATTAAACATTTATCAAAATCGTAGGCACCGTTTTCTTTTAAATTATCAAAATGTGCAATTGAAAACTTTTTTACCTGTAACTTTTTATCTGCGTACCTAAGAACAAAAACGCCAAGGTACGCCTAAAATCTATTGAAAATACCTTTCAAACAATATATGGAAAATACATGTAATTTCTATTGTTTGCTGTGGGGGTGTCAATTTCAGCGGATTTTAACGCTTTCCCGTAAAACTAGCGGATTTTTCCAAACGTCCAAAAGTTTTGTGGTTCCATAAAGCTATCCCAGCGCTATCATATTTATACAGATATTAACATTAACTTATCGGAAACACAAAAAAAATGTATTTTCTTAATAACTATTGAACAAGCTATCGGATTTAAATATGTGAGATACTATTCGACGTGTATTAAAAACACCAAATTTTTAGATGCCTGAACGAATTTCTGAAAGCTCCCTATCAGCTCCAAAATTGTAAATATTTTCCGTATCGTTTACAGCTATATATCTCATGAACCAGATGGGCAATCACACTTTGAGCCATGTTTTTCTTCTAGTTTCAACGACACCAACGGTACATCACTTAATCTGATCGGACTATCGTAGTACGTTTACTACTATATAATGCAACCTGCTTTTGCATACTACGTTGTGCTTCGCCCCAGGTGCAGACTACTGTCCGCAGTTATTGCAAAAATGTGAGAGTCGTGGGTTAATTGCAAACAATTCGAGTTTTTAGAAACAAAAGTGATCTGCTGTATGCGACGAAAGCTCTAAGGAAACTGACTTCGATAATAATAAATAAGTGGTTTCAGCCGAGTAGGTCGCAGTTCGTAAAGAGAAGCAATGAGGGGAATGTTAAAAGTTAAAATTTTCATTTTAGCTGTTGCTCCGAACAGACTTCTTGATCGGCTTGAGAGCCCACATGCATCACGCGGGATACGATGCAACTACGGAGCTCCTTAGGGTATGAGTGCCACGCCGAAGTATCGGCTGTATATACGCTGGAATGACTTCGGTAATCTGACGCAGTTTACACAGATCGTGGAGTGCGAAAGCGTGAAGAAACTCGAAGAGGCGCTATGTAGACCGGGATTAGGTAGACTCCGGCGTACCGGTGGCTGGATCGTAGCTGTAGAGGTCAGGGACTACAAATTTTTGTGTTTCAAGTTTCGTGAGCAAGAAGTGTGCGCAAAGATTGACGAAGTACGGCAAAATGTATTTGACTCAGACGCAGAACGGCTGGCGGATGGATCATGGCTGGAAATTGAACAGGAGTTGTAGGTGAAAGTTGGACTGGAAGGGCATGGACTTTCTGTGCTCCATCAGAACGAGGATACAGTGTGGACTCGCGGAATTAAGATTGGCGACAGGAAGGGCTCTGGTTCAGGGTGTCCGAATGCAAAATGCTGTCGAGGAGCTAGCAGCCGATAACCCCCGATTGGAGGTAGGGATGCGTCATTCCGGTAACGGCTACGCATCAGGATGATGTGGCAAAACTGGGCCATAATGGTAGCAAGCGATTGCGCTCCGAGGATGTAAAGGAGGAGGGACGGAGTCTAGCGAATTTAGGTTGGTTGGACAAATCAGTTCCAGGGGCGAACGCGAAGATAGCCATGGCCGAGGAGTTAGCTCAATGGAGGAGGAGTTAGCTCAATTTGACGAGCTCCCAGGGGTGTCCAATATCGCCGAGCACCGGATTATCATGAAGGATGATAAGCCACTGAAACAGTGCTGCTACCCTTAGAACCCGTCGATACAGAGGGTGATCGACGGTCAGGTCGAGGAGCTCATTCAGTCGGTTGCTTTTGAGCTATCCCGCAGCCCGCACAGTGCCCCCACCGTTTTGATGGTAAAGTGCATTCGGTGCAGGATAGGTATCCAGTTCCACGGATATCTACCACCATATTTTGGAGCATTTGCGACACGCTCACTTCATCTTGACATTGGACGTGAAACATATTGGCAGATCTCGATGTCCGAGGATAGCAGATATTACACGGCGTTCACCAGGGCGAGGACTGTTCCAGAGGCGACTGTTGCCATTTGTGCGCTTTCGCCTATTTGATATGATATCATGGACATATCCGCAACGAACGAGCAGCTCATAGTCAATCTGCAGGAGGTGTTCCAACAACTCTAAGCAAAACTTGAAGGTGAGCCGAAAGAAATGTGCGTTCTTCAAGAGGGAGTTGGTGTACCTGGGCCATGTGGTGAGCAACGAGGGGACTTATCCCAAAAAGGTAGCAGCGATCCGAAACAATCTAGAAAGAAGGATTACAGACTTCACGTGACTTTTTAATGATTGAGGTTTTTGCTATTGGCGATTTCATCGACAAACGATAATTGCTGGATGTTCCAAATAATGCAGTAAGATGCATTGCGAAGTTCCTCAGGTGACAGAGCCAATTCGAATTTACGTTTCAGACGTGTGATCCCAAACTCTCATACTCCTCCATAAACTGACAATATTGTGTGCGAATTTACAAACACTTTGCCAGACGACGTTTCAAACTGAGAAATCTACGGCGTGCTATATCGAACGAATGACCGAGTTGGCCGGGATTGCAGAATGAGTTTACATAAGTCGATTTTATGTAGTGTTGCTCGCAAGCACTCTGTTCTGGATTGGATTTGTGTCAAATTCGAAGCACGCCGGAATCTTTGTATCCTGTTATGGCTGAAACTTGCCAGTTACTACCCATCCAAAGAGCGTTTTCTGCAGCATGGGCCCAGTTGAATTAAGTTTTATTTTGCTGACTGCAAGAATATCAAAGAACGCTTCTGTTCGTAATAACATGTCGATGTGTCGCGATTAGTAAAATTTCTCATCTGCCAGAGCCATGTTTGCTGGCGGCTTCCAGGTTGATATGTCGATCTCGATGTCAGGCTGATAAACTATATGCGAAGTGATGTAGAGATCCAACGATAATTCGAATGGTAACAATCTAGATTTTATTGATGCGGTTGTTAGAAAGGTGACTTCCGTATGCGCATGGCGAATGCTGCGAATTTGCACCTTGTGTCTCTCTTTTTGTAGATGAAGCTTCTGAGCGAATATATCAGGGATGAAGTTTACCAGAGAACATGAGTCCAAAAGAGCACGACCAACTCTGTAAGTGCCAATTGCATCCTTGACTAGGACCATAGCAGTTGCTTCGTTAATTTGAGGACGATTGCGAATGTCGATTAGCGAATGAGTGTGGGCCACTGCTTCTGTGGCTGGCAATGAACTTGGGTGTGGTTGTCTTGTTGTATGTGCATTGTTTTTATGTAACAACGTATATGCAAACTATTACAATGATGACAGCGATTTGTTTAATGGGAAAGCTACATATTGACTGATCCTGATTTTAATAAACCAGTCCGGTAAATGGAATTATAGGAGCAGATTTGTACACACACATTCTAAAGAATGGTGTAGTAAAAATCGATGGGTTGCTTGGCCAAAATACTGATTTTGGTTGGATAATATCTAGTTGTACAAAATCCAAAGACAAATTCATCAGACGCAGACCAGACGAAATAAGAAAAATTACAGAGATTGAATGGAATCATGTAAAATGTGAAGGGAATTCAGCAGATATTACTTCTAGGGAATTTGTGCGAGCAAATGAAGAGATTGCGAGATCTGGTGGAAAGATCCTAAATGGTTGGTCGAATCTAAAGAAAATTGGTCCAAAGAAAAAATATATGACGCTAATGTTATAGTAAATACGGTAGTTACAAATACAAAAAATAATATTATACATTCAATATTAGAAAAATATTCTTGTATTAAAAAGCTAGAAAAAGTAATTACCTATATAATAAGATTTATTGAAGTTAAAATTAACAAAAAGTCATACCCGGCTAATGAGCTTAAAAAAGCTAACATTTTAATAATAATACACTTCAATTTAGCACAGAAATAAAATGCTTGGTTATGGAAAAAGAGATTGAAACTAGAAGTAAAATATTGATCCTAAATCCATTTTTAGTTAAAGATTTTGGATATTTGGATTAAGAGACTCTTTAAAGAAATATTTACGAGAGTGTATAACTTGTGCGAGGTACAGGCAAAATACTGCAGAACAAATAATGGGAAATCTCCCAAAGCATAGGGTAACAATGTCATATCAATTCTTAGATACAGGAGTAGATTATGCAGGGCCTTATCACATAAGATGTTCCAAGAATCGTAGACAGAAAACGTATAAAGGATACATAGCAGTATTTGTATGTATGGCTACAAATGCTATACATCTGGAAGTTGTCAGTGACTTAACTTCAGATGCCTTTTTGACTGCGCTTAGAAGATTTTTAGCAAGGAGAAGAAAATGTGCTCATATAAATTCCGACAATGGAACAAACTTTGTGGGTGCCTATAGAAAATTAGATCAGGAATTTTTAAGAGCAATGCACGATATTGTTAAGATTCCCCCAATTTAAAAAAAGAAGAAATTTAATAGCATTTTATTCCCCCGACAGGACCTCACTTCGGAGGTATCTGGGAAACTGGGGTAAAATCAGTAAAATATCATTAAAAAAAAAAATAATTGGAGACAGCAATTTAACATAAGAAGAGATGTCGACAGTTGTATGCCAAATCGAGGCAGTTTTAAACTCAAGACCATTGTATGAGACATGATATAGATGTCAACGAGGTACTGACACCTGGTAGTTTTTTTGTTGGTAGACCAACATTTGGTGCAGTTAAGTCAATAGCTGACGAAAAAGTAGGAAATATTGACAGGATTGAAGCTAATTCAAAAAATGAAGAAAGATTTTTGCCGTAAATGGAAAGATGATTATTTATATACCTTGCAACAGCGAAACAAATGGAAAACGGAAAAGCAAAATATAAAGGAAGGACAGATAGTACTAATAAAAGATCAGATTTGTCACCCAGCTAGCTGGCTTTTGGGGACAATTGAAGAAGTTCACAAAGGTAAAGACAAAAAAGTTAGAGTTGTGAAAACAAAAGTACAAGAAGGGTCGATACAAGGTCAATTACTAAAATATGTTCTTTACCTGGAATTAAAGAGAATGAAAATTCAGAAGTAGCTGAACACAGAGTTAACACTAGGGGAGGATCTCGAATATCAAATCTATGAGTATTGTTAGCTATGTCGATGTTAATGCTATGTTCTCAAATATCCGATGCAGCCTCAATAGCAAAAGAATCAAGAAAATAGATAATGGAAAAATAAACAACAGTACAGCAATTTATTTAGATCCAATAGGAGAAGTAGAGGTTGTAGCTTCTTCTTGGGATCTAATTATATTTGATAACATGGAACCCTATTTTGAGATGCTGAGTAAAGGAAATGAATTAATAATAAAAATGAAAAATGAGAATTAATAATTCAAAATTTTGAAGATCAATGTAATCTAATTGTTGACAACATGCGAAATCAAATAGTAGAATCAGAAGAAAATAACAAACTTTTTATGACATCAGGTAAAGTAAGAAGTAAACGTTCGCCACTAGACTTTATGGGTTCCATATATCATATGGTGTTTGGTATAATGGATGCAGACGATAGAAAAATGACGGAAGAAAACATGAAAAACTTGGTAGAAAATCAGCATAATCTACATAAATTAATTGGAAAACAAACTTCCGTGGTAGATTCTAGAGCAAATATTCTCAAACGAACTACTGATGAAGTAAACTCTAACTTTAATGGTATGAACAAAAGAATTGAGAACATAAAGAAAGTTATTATGTGTACAAAGAGTCAATCAACTTCTTCATGATAACAAAACAACTTAGCTCCTTGCTTGACGAATGCGAAAAAGTTCAATCAGGAATTATAAGCCTGCTAATTGACATTAATCATGGTAGGTTAAACCCAAACATACTAAAGCCATACTAAAGGCTGAAATTTCGAAAATAAAAGAAAGTTTATCAGAAGCATTAGTTTCACCAGGAAAAAGAACATGTAACGAGCTAAAAGAAATTCACACTTTACTAACAGCAAAAGGGATATTCATTAACAATAGACTAATTATAAGCGCTAAAATACCCTTATTTGGCAGGCATCCATCGCAGTTATACAGAGTTATTCCTGTACCAATTGCAATAGAAGATCAACTGATAATGGTGCATCTGAAGTCCGAGTATCTAGTGTACAATTTCGAAATAGATTCATATCACTTAATGGCTGAATCCACGTTAAGCAGATGTCGAAAATGGCAGTCCAACAAACAAATATGCGAAGGTAGTTGGCCTTGGGGTAGTGCCATTGAGTAATAAAATACAGAGCGGAATTTTGGATCTCGAGCTTTTACTCAAAATACTTTCTGTGCGACGATGCGGTTCCAAACACAAAATGGAAACGCAACGCCCAGTTTCTATGCGCGCATATTCTGTTGCTGTGCCTTGCAAAGTCACAAACAGACGTCTTCTTCTTCTTGGATTGGTTTCTACTTGCAGCAGGCCGGCCAAATTTTATAAATTTTCAATTTTAGGCGACCAGCACACCCTTTCCCTGAGTAGGGTATTTTAACTTTTCCTAAGTGCTGCTATTACTGATTCAAAAACTTCTAAATAAAATAATATATCAATGTGAGGGAAAAATGTTAGTTCCTATTTGTTTCATTACAATTGGAACTATTATTTAAAATATGTTTTGTATAAACATTTCATATATTAATTGCATACATAAGGGTAATTATGCCTCGACGCGCCTAAATAATACACACATTGTCGAGCCAATGCAAAAGTATTTGTGTGCTCAGCCCTTTAACATGCATGAAAACCTGAAGGTTGCAACTTCTTTTCAACACGCGACGTCACAACTGAAGTTTCAGTGCTAGTGTGCAATTTTTGCATACCGAAAAGAATCCGATGTGACGTCACGTCGTCGCGCCGAATTAGAGACCATTTGATTTTCTTAACTATGCTACTCAGGCAGGCAAAAGTTCTAGCTTCTGACGCCTCGCCTCGCTTAAGCAACAACAACAGCACTGCGTCGACGAATGAAGACAGACGACGAAAAAGTTTCTGTCTCTTTTCGTCGTGGGCTGGTGGCTATGATCTGCACTCTTCTTTGCTTTTTGCTGAACCCCGCGCCCCGCGAAGATGCCCACGAACGCATCTATGCACGGAAACTTCGATGAAAGCAGAATAGAGGACAATGCAAACTGTTGTTGCTTTCAGAGTTTTGTTGTTGCATCCTATGGTAAATTTGCCTGTGTTTGACTTTGTGTTTGCAGACTAACCGCATCTCATTCTCATAAAGTGTTAACGGTAATAAAAGCTCGGATCCAAAATTCCGCTCCTTATTTTATTACTCAATGGGGTAGTGCAAATGATAATACATGTGAAATCACACCTTTTAAACAAAATAGGCAAACTAATTGTATTTATAAAAGTGTAGGAAATTCAAGAACATACTGGGTCGAATTGGAAGGCAAGAGTAGTTGGATCTTTAAAGTTTCAAGAAAGGCCAAAGTAAGAATTCAGTGCAGTAGCACACAGCAACAGCTGAACGACTTGCATGAACATGGGATACTAACAATTATATGATTGCACTGCAAGGACTGATGACAAATTATTGGTTTCACAAAATCCATTCAGAAAGCAATGTAGCTATTTCCTTGCCATATTTAGGAGACATTAGTGAAATCCCTAAAATTGTTTGGGATCCATTAGTATTTGAAAGAGCACCATATAGAATTGAAAGGGCTTAATTTTCATCATGTATCCGGACACGCTTCTTTAGGAGTAGCTTTATTAATTATGTTAATTTTAATTGTATATGCAATAAGAAAATGTAATGTAAAGAGAAAACTGCAGGCCATAACCTTTGGCGGACCTTTGCATACATAACTAAAATCAAAGAAAATTAAATATTATTAACAGTGAATTGGTGATTGACTAACGCCACATTAATAATAAGTAAGGTTCCTGCTTGGACTACAATGAAACGTATCGCATTCATGCGCCTGCTATTTTGCCGGCCCTTGGCAGAATGTTCAAGATTGAACACGCATCACAATACTTACTGCTGCTCATTAACAAGCGAGCTAAAGAGATTTAAATATAAACATAAGAATCCTTGCATGTACTACAACGCACCAAAAACAATGGGTGCATAAAATATACGCGATAAGAAATATTTTAGGTACATGAAACCCGAACAATTGTTGGCTTGGGTTCCGTTGGTCGCAGGTCAACATAGTAATAAAAAATAGGATACGATTCTCATGTTAGCTATATAAAGATAGGATTTGTAAGGATAAATTCAGTTCACTATTGTAACTCAACAAATGTAGTAGTCTTCATTGAAGATATACACAGCGACTTCTATGAAGACGATTACGATGGAAGCAACGAGACGTTTTACGGAGATTCCACGTGTGGGCGAATATACTGAATGTAACGGCGAAAGCAGCCAAGACGCACAACGAAAGTTCTGTACGTCACGTAGGCACCGAAATGAGCAAAAGAGTTGAAGCACATTAACTGTTACTTCAGGCAGCGTGTAGTCACATGGGCGAATACTGCTGCCCCTTACGAAGGTATCGAAGAAATTTGTTGACTATTATAACAAATCGAGTGTAGCCTAATGTTATACGTATTGCAAGCAATTTGAATTCGCGTAGATTTTTCTTATGCACCTGTTTGTACATGTTTGTTGCATAAAGCTTTTTTTATGCAAACATAAAACTTCAAATCAACTATTTTATTAACAATATGGATTTTTGAGACGACGAAAGTCGCGTGTATTCTTATTATTAAAAAAAAATAACATTTAGTATTGCGATGTTTTCAAAAATTGATATTTTTATATTGCTTTGTATTCTTCCTATACAAAAAAATGTATATATTTTTTATAATTTTTAAGAGAAAAGGTCGAAAAATGGGCGAAAGAAATAATTGCACCACTTACACTTTCCTTATAGAAACCGTTATGGTTAGCAGAGTTACTTCGACAAAAATCACTTTTTTAAGAGATTGAACTTCGATTTTATTACTTCAATCATCAAATCTAAAATAAATCCAAAATTTTCAATGTAATTGGTCTTGGAAAGCACTGCAGTGCGGAGAAGCGTTAAATAATAAAAAAATTGATGTTGGATGGAAAATCTGATAGAACGGTTGGGCGAAATGGTTGTGTTTTCAAAAAAAGTGATACAAAAAGATAAATTATGTAGAAAACGCTGAAACACGGGAGTAAAAACGAACCCTGACCCAGCTTTACGTCAAAAGATTGATCCTCGTGAGCAGAAATGATCCTTTAAAGGCTGCAACTGAGCCAAACTAACTACAGCTCCCACATGTATCACACAACATAATTCAAAAGCCTGCAGCCCAAGAAAGGTCTCCCTTTTAAACGCGAAACATATTGACAAGCAAATACATATTTTTTTGGTGGAAAAGGATCTGGTTCGTACGTTAGGTGTCCTCAAAACCCCAAAAAAAAAAACAAAAATACACTACATAACCATTAAACAAGGAAGGCCAAGCGTAATGGTATGTGCACGTTTTTCTTATTATGGAGTAGGTCCAATACATTGGGTCAAAAATATAATGGAACGACTCGCATGCGTTAATATACAGTGATGCTACCCTATGCAGAATATGAGATGCTGCTATTATCTTAAAACAAGACAATGTCCCCAAGAAAGTCAGGAAGAAAGCAAAGGATTGGTTCGAAACAATTTGGTAAACGTCTCCAGACCTCAATCCCTTCGAAAAGCTGAGGGCTGATATAAAAAGGGTAGTTACTGCTTCAAAATCAACCAGCAATACATCATTTTTAAACGCCATTCAGGAATCCTGGAGCAAAAGTCCAATAAAACGATGCCATAACTTGATTAAATCGATGCTAAGACGTTACCCATCCGTTATTGCCAATTAAGACAACGTAAAAATATATTAAATTTATAGAAAAATCATGGATTTAATAGAAAAATATCTTTAAGTAATGAAGTTGTTACGTATTCCTCATTTTTATCAGTTTTCGTGCACATTTGAAAAGTGGTGCTATTTTTTTTTCGACGATTTTTGTGTTTTTTTTATACATTTCCTTAAATATGTTGAAAACGTAAAATAAAATTATGAATTGTTTTTTATTTTCTTCTTTTTTTAGAGTCTTCTTCTTCAAAAAACGTATTCCTAAGTACCTTAAACTTACAAATGTAGTTAGGACGCCTTTGAAAGCAATACTTCTGAAGATGGTTTTATGCTTTTTTTCGCAGCTGTATGTGTGCACACGAATACAGAAAAAGCCTGCGGTTGGCGCTTGCCATCACGTGGTTTAGGCAACATACAAATACATTTTCTTTAATAACTTCTGTGTTTTTTAACCGATTTGAAATGATGAAATTTGTTTTAATGCTTTCTTGTTGTACCGCAAGTTATATTTAATAACAATTAGCTTCGAATTCAAATATCGGTGCATGCAACCGGGTGCAGATGTACAAGACGCAGAATTGGTCACTTATAACACTGTGACAAAAGAAAGGAATAGATTATTGCATGCTAACGAGGTCGAAAATAATAAAGGGAAGCAGTGCTGTGTTTGTAAGGAGCAGCACAATGTCGAAAAATGTCACCTTTAACCAGCTAGACACCTTTAACCAGCTAGAGTGCAAGGCAAGGTGGAAGGCTGTAAGAACTAATTAACTTTATCTTAACTGTTTAAGGTACGGCCACACCAGTCGGGACTGTAAGATCCGCCATAAATGCGACATGGAGGGCGAGAAACGGATGCATAATCTTTTGCATAAAACGGTGGTAGAACCACCAAACGCAGAAAACTGCGTATTTAATGGAACGATGTATCAGGCAAAGAACTCTAAGGTGCTGTTAAAGGTCTTGCCAGTAAAGGAGCATGCGAACGGAAAAGTTGTCGAATGCCATGCATTTATGGATGTGGACTCAGCTGAAGCATTGGAAATTAAAGGGTCAAGGGACAGAATAACTCTTCAATGGTTTGGGAATAAAAAGGTAACTGAGTCAACACCTGACTCACTGTTGGTATATCAGGCCACAGTAATAATAAGGCATTCAATTTGAATGTTAGGACAACAAAGAACCTGCAGTTTCTGAGACAGACAGTAAATATATCTACTATGAAACTCAATTATCGCTATCTTAGATCCATTTCAGTAGAAGATTATATAGATGCGACAACAGAACTCCTAATCGGACTTGATAAGGTGCACTTATGCTTGCCAAAGATAACGTGATCAATGGGCTTGAATGGTCCAGCAGTAGCGGACACTAGGCTGGGATTGCTCGTCTATGGCAGTTGTGACAACAAAGCTAGAATGAGGGACGTCCCAAATTCCATCGATCAGTTGGTGATTGACTACATCACTAACGCAGAAATGGGCGTGCATGAGGCAAAGAATCATGTCGAAGGAGGCGAAATTATAAGGTCAATACAGATTCTTGAGCAGACTACTACATGTATTGCTGACTGCTATTAAACGGGATTTCTCTGGAAGTACGATGACGTAGCACTCCCGGTCAGCAAGGATGTGACAACAAAGTGATAGCTAGCTCTCAAAAGAAAGTTAAAACGTCAGCCAGAGTACCAGAAGCAGTATAGCTGCATGATGATGGAATATGAGAGAAAGGGTTATATGAGGCAGAGAGAGAGAGAGTGAGACTGGTATTTGCCTCACTTTGACGTGACAAACCCTAACAAGCCTGGAAAGTTACGGGTTGAGTTTGACGCAGTATTAGAAGTGAACGAGACGTCGCTAAACTCTATGCTGATGACTGGACTTGACGAATGCCCATCTCTTGCGCATGTGCTGAGATTCCGGCAAAGGCGCATAGGAGTCTGTGCTGACATTGCAGAGATGTTCCACCAGGTGAAAATAAGACCAGAAGATCGCTGTGCTCAACGCATTCTCTGGAGATCAGATTCCCGTGAAAGTATGGAGACATTTGAAATGCAGGTAATGACGTTTGGTGCGAAGTGTTCCCAACCTTCCGCGCAATACATAAAAACAAGAACGCGTCTGAATAGAATGAAATTTATCCTGAAGCTGTGGATCCCATGTTAAGAAACCATTATGTAGACGATCTGGTACATTGCTGCTCATACGAAGATGATGCTATAAGAATCAAACTAAGAGCAATTCAATGAAGTGATTGCTGAAGGTGACACAGGTGGAGTTTGAGGTCTGGATAGAGACGATACATCTCATTTCTAGAAGGTTTTGGGCATGCAATGGTATTCAAAGAATGATGAGTTTGGATTTCATCTATCATTTTGCAAGATAGATAAGACGTTGTTCTATGGTAACAAGGTGCCAACAAAAACAGAGATATTGCGAGAAGTCATGTCGGTATTTGACACATTTGGCATTGCAGCGGGACACTTATTAATCGGAAAACTACTACTTCAGTCTATTTGGCAGAAGAAAACTGGATGGGATCACCAGTTCAGCTATGAGGATGCTGATACATGGAGATGCTGGCTCCGGTATTTGAACGAAGTTGGCAAAATACGAAATCCTAGATGTTATGGAATTGAATTGGCCTATGCGGCAGTTGGCTATTGGCGAACAAAGACTGGAGGACTTTGGACGACAGCCTTTATTATGGGCAAAGCAAAGTGCGCACCAATTAACCTATTCACAGTACCGAGACTACAAAAGGTCATACTAAAAGGTCATGACTTAAATCCGAAGAGAATCTGCATTGGGTCTGGTTCTAGAACAGTGCTGGCATGTATCAAGTCCGATCATCGACGTTATAAGCCATATGTAGCATATCGAATCAACGAGATACTAGAAGGTTCTGGAGTTGACGACTGGCGTTCGGTAGCAGGAAAGGATAACCCTGCGGATATTGAAACTAAAATCCTAACAAGCCGACCTTCGCTTTGGTTATCAGGCCCACAGCTACTTTTGGACCACGAAGAGTGCTGCCCAATGAATGAGAGCAGTTTTTATACGGATTTGGAATTGCTAAATTTATGTTGTCAAGTACGGAAGATACCGAAAACTTATTTCAAAGGTTTTCCTCATTTAAGAGGTTGATTAGGGTACTGGCATGGGTATGACGATGGCGCGACCGTGGAAAATACATGAAGTTCCTGGAAGTCTCTGAAATTGAACAAGCAGAGGTGGTTTTGTGTAAGGCAGTCTAAAGTATGGAGCATAGCGACGAACAAAGGACACTAGCAAATGGTGAACCAGTCACAGGATCTAGCAGACTGTGGAAATTGTCGCCGATACTGCATAAAAATTGACTTATTCGAATGAACGGTCGTATAGCCAATGCCAGCGCAATAAGTGAAAACACTAGATAGCCGATTATAATGCCACAGAAATCCCATGTGACAACGGAAAGAGAATACAATCGTGGCAGAGATAAGGCGTGAGTATTACATTCCACACTGCCGTGAAGAGGTACGCCGAGCATCACGTGCATTCAAGGCTTGCCAAATAGAATGAGCCCGCCCGTCACCACAATTAATTGGGCAATTACCGGAAGATAGAGTCTCGGCGTATGTGCGACCGTTCACATATGTAGGAATGGACTATATGGGCCCATATTTCATCTTCACATGCCTGACAATACGGGCTCTTCACTTGGAAATCGCCAGAGATTAATCGGCAGACACCTGCATTCGAGTGATAAGAAATTTCATGACACGATGAGGAAGGCCGAAAAGGATACGCTCGGACAATAGCACCAATCTAGCTGGCGTGGAGAAGGAACTTAAAAATGAGCTGCTGTGCATGGATCATGAAAAGGTGGCGGCGGAATTTTCCAAATTTGAAAACGGTAAATAAAATTAATTATAGCGCCTGCTATTTTGCCGGCCCTTGGCAGAATGTTCAAGATTGAACACGCATCTCAATATTTACAGCTGCTCATTAACAAGCGAGCTAAAGAGATTTAAATATAAACATAAGAATCCTTGCATGTACTACAACGCACCAAAAACAATGGGTGCATAAAATATACAATTTATGAACACTAGGCGATAAGAAATATTTTAGGTACATGAAACCCGATCAATTGTTGGCTTGGGTTCCGTTGGTCGCAGGTCAACATAGTAATAAAAAAAAGGATACGATTCTCATGTTAGCTATATAAAGATAGGATTTGTAAGGATAAATTCAGTTCACTATTGTAACTCAACAAATGTAGTAGTCTTCATTGAAGATATACACAGCGACTTCTATGAAGACGATTACGATGGAAGCAACGAGACGTTTTACGGAGATTCCACGTGTGGGCGAATATACTGAATGTAACGGCGAAAGCAGCCAAGACGCACAACGAAAGTTCTGTACGTCACGTAGGCACCGAAATGAGCAAAAGAGTTGAAGCACATTAACGTTTACTTCAGGCAGCGTGTGGGCACATGGGCGAATACTGCTGCCCCTTACGAAGGTATCGAAGAAATTTGTTGACTATTATAACAAATCGAGTGTAGCCTAATGTTATACGTATTGCAAGCAATTTGAATTCGCGTAGATTTTTCTTATGCACCTGTTTGTACATGTTTGTTGCATAAAGCTTTTTTTATGCAAACATAAAACTTCAAATCAACTATTTTATTAACAATATGGATTTTTGAGACGACGAAAGTCGCGTGTATTCTTATTAATCAAAAAAAATAACATTTAGTGTTGCGATGTTTTCAAAAATTGATATTTTTATATTGCTTTGTATTCTTCCTATACAAAAAAATGTATATATTTTTTATAATTTTTAAGAGAAAAGGTCGAAAAATGGGCGAAAGAAATAATTGCACCACTTACACTTTCCTTATAGAAACCGTTATGGTTAGCAGAGTTACTTCGACAAAAATCACTTTTTTAAGAGATTGAACTTCGATTTTATTACTTCAATCATCAAATCTAAAATAAATCCAAAATTTTCAATGTAATTGGTCTTGGAAAGCACTGCAGTGCGGAGAAGCGTTAAATAATAAAAAAATTGATGTTGGATGGAAAATCTGATAGAACGGTTGGGCGAAATGGTTGTGTTTTCAAAAAAAGTGATACAAAAAGATAAATTATGTAGAAAACGCTGAAACACGGGAGTAAAAACGAGCCCTGACCCAGCTTTACGTCAAAAGATTGATCCTCGTGAGCAGAAATGATCCTTTAAAGGTCCCACATGTATCACACAACATAATTCAAAAGCCTGCAGCCCAAGAAAGGTCTCCCTTTTAAACGCGAAACATATTGACAAGCAAATAAATTTTTTTTGGTGGAAAAGGATCTGGTTCGTACGATAGGTGTCCTCAAAACCCCAAAAAAAAAACCAAAATACACTACATAACCATTACCGTAATGGTATGTGCACGTTTTTCTTATTATGGAGTAGGTCCAATACATTGGGTCAAAAATATAATGGAACGACTCGCATGCGTTAATATACAGTGATGCTACCCTATGCAGAATATGAGATGCTGCTATTATGGGTCTTAAAACAAGACAATGTCCCCAAGAAAGTCAGGAAGAAAGCAAAGGAATGGTTCGAAACAATTTGGTTAACGTCTCCAGACTTCAATCCCAATCGAAAAGCTGAGGGCTGATATAAAAAGGGTAGTTACTGCTTCAAAATCAACCAGCAATACATCATTTTTAAACGCCATTCAGGAATCCTGGAGCAAAAGTCCAATAAAACGATGCCATAACTTGATTAAATCGATGCTAAGACGTTACCCATCCGTTATTGCCAATTAAGACAACGTAAAAATATATTAAATTTATAGAAAAATCATGGATTTAATAGAAAAATATCTTTAAGTAATGAAGTTGTTACGTATTCCTCATTTTTATCAGTTTTCGTGCACATTTGAAAAGTGGTGCTATTTTTTTTTCGACGATTTTTGTGTTTTTTTTATACATTTCCTTAAATATGTTGAAAACGTAAAATAAAATTATGAATTGTTTTTTATTTTCTTCTTTTTTTAGAGTCTTCTTCTTCAAAAAACGTATTCCTAAGTACCTTAAACTTACAAATGTAGTTAGGACACCTTTGAAAGCAATACTTCTGAAGATGGTTTTATGCTTTTTTTCGCAGCTGTATGTGTGCACACGAATACAGAAAAAGCCTGCGGTTGGCGCTTGCCATCACGTGGTTTAGGCAACATACAAATACATTTTCTTTAATAACTTCTGTGTTTTTTAACCGATTTGAAATGATGAAATTTGTTTTAATGCTTTCTTGTTGTACCGCAAGTTATATTTAATAACAATTAGCTTCGAATTCAAATATCGATGCATGCAACCGGCTGCAGATGTACAAGACGCAGAATTGGTCACTTATAACACTGTGACAAAAGAAAGAAAAGAAAGGAATAGATTATTGCATGCTAACGAGGTCGAAAATAATAAAGGGAAGCAGTGCTGTGTTTGTAAGGAACAGCACAATGTCGAAAAATGTCACCTTTAACCAGCTAGACACCTTTAACCAGCTAGAGTGCAAGGCAAGGTGGAAGGCTGTAAGAACTAATTAATTTTATCTTAACTGTTTAAGGTACGGCCACACCAGTCGGGACTGTAAGATCCGCCATAAATGCGACATG
Organism: Drosophila colorata; assembly: GCA_035041545.1. Classification (NCBI taxonomy): domain Eukaryota; kingdom Metazoa; phylum Arthropoda; class Insecta; order Diptera; family Drosophilidae; genus Drosophila; species Drosophila colorata. The sequence goes on along the minus strand of JAWNLD010000680.1, from coordinate 556,694 downwards.
GAGGGCGAGAAACGGATGCATAATCTTTTGCATAAAACGGTGGATGGAAAATCTGATAGAACGGTTGGGCGAAATGGTTGTGTTTTCAAAAAAAGTGATACAAAAAGATAAATTATGTAGAAAACGCTGAAACACGTGAGTAAAAACGAGCCCTTACCCAGCTTTACGTCAAAAGATTGATCCTCGTGAGCAGAAATGATCCTTTAAAGGCAGCAACTGAGCCAAACTAACTACAGCTCCCACATGTATCACACAACATAATTCAAAAGCCTGCAGCCCAAGAAAGGTCTCCCTTTTAAACGCGAAACATATTGACAAGCAAATAAATTTTTTTGGTGGAAAAGGATCTGGTTCGTACGTTAGGTGTCCTCAAAACCCCAAAAAAAAAAACCAAAATACACTACATAACCATTACCGTAATGGTATGTGCACGTTTTTCTTATTATGGAGTAGGTCCAATACATTGGGTCAAAAATATAATGGAACGACTCGCATGCGTTTATATACAGTGATGCTACCATATGCATAATATGAGATGCTGCTATTATGGGTCTTAAAACAAGACAATGTCCCCAAGAAAGTCAGGAAGAAAGCAAAGGAATGGTTCGAAACAATTTGGTTAACGTCTCCAGACCTCAATCCCATCGAAAAGCTGAGGGCTGATATAAAAAGGGTAGTTACTGCTTCAAAATCAACCAGCAATACATCATTTTTAAACGCCATTCAGGAATCCCGGAGCAAAAGTCCAATAAAACGATGCCATAACTTGATTAAATCGATGCTAAGACGTTACCCATCCGTTATTGCCAATTAAGACAACGTAAAAATATATTAAATTTATAGAAAAATCATGGATTTAATAGAAAAATATCTTTAAGTAATGAAGTTGTTACGTATTCCTCATTTTTATCAGTTTTCGTGCACATTTGAAAAGTGGTGCTATTTTTTTTTCGACGATTTTTGTGTTTTTTTTATACATTTCCTTAAATACGTTGAAAACGTAAAATAAAATTATGAATTGTTTTTTATTTTCTTCTTTTTTTAGAGTCTTCTTCTTCAAAAAACGTATTCCTAAGTACCTTAAACTTACAAATGTAGTTAGGACGCCTTTGAAAGCAATACTTCTGAAGATGGTTTTATGCTTTTTTTCGCAGCTGTATGTGTGCACACGAATACAGAAAAAGCCTGCGGTTGGCGCTTGCCATCACGTGGTTTAGGCAACATACAAATACATTTTCTTTAATAACTTCTGTGTTTTTTAACCGATTTGAAATGATGAAATTTGTTTTAATGCTTTCTTGTTGTACCGCAAGTTATATTTAATAACAATTAGCTTCGAATTCAAATATCGATGCATGCAACCGGCTGCAGATGTACAAGACGCAGAATTGGTCACTTATAACACTGTGACAAAAGAAAGAAAAGAAAGGAATAGATTATTGCATGCTAACGAGGTCGAAAATAATAAAGGGAAGCAGTGCTGTGTTTGTAAGGAGCAGCACAATGTCGAAAAATGTCACCTTTAACCAGCTAGACACCTTTAACCAGCTAGAGTGCAAGGCAAGGTGGAAGGCTGTAAGAACTAATTAACTTTATCTTAACTGTTTAAGGTACGGCCACACCAGTCGGGACTGTAAGATCCGCCATAAATGCGACATGGAGGGCGAGAAACGGATGCATAATCTTTTGCATAAAACGGTGGTAGAACCATCAAACGCAGAAAACTGCGTATTTAATGGAACGATGTATCAGGCAAAGAACTCTAAGGTGCTGTTAAAGGTCTTGCCAGTAAAGGAGCATGCGAACGGAAAAGTTGTCGAATGCCATGCATTTATGGATGTGGACTCAGCTGAAGCATTGGAAATTAAAGGGTCAAGGGACAAAATAACTCATCAATGGTTTGGGAATAAAAAGGTAACTAAGTCAACACCTGACTCACTGTTGGTATATCAGGCCACAGTAATAATAAGGCTTTCAATTTGAATGTTAGGACAACAAAGAACCTGCAGTTTCTGAGACAGACAGTAAATATATCTACTATGAAACTCAATTATCGCTATCTTAGATCCATTCCAGTAGAAGATTATATAGATGCGACAACAGAACTCCTAATCGGACTTGATAATGTGCACTTATGCTTGCCAAAGATAACGTGATCAATGGGCTTGAATGGTCCAGCAGTAGCGGACACTAGGCTGGGATTGCTCGTCTATGGCAGTTGTGACAACAAAGCTAGAATGAGGGACGTCCCAAATTCCATCGATCAGTTGGTGATTGACTACATCACTAACGCAGAAATGGGCGTGCATGAGGCAAAGAATCATGTCGAAGGAGGCGAAATTATAAGGTCAATACAGATTCTTGAGCAGACTACTACATGTATTGCTGACTGCTATTAAACGGGATTTCTCTGGAAGTACGATGACGTAGCACTCCCGGTCAGCAAGGATGTGACAACAAAGTGATAGCTAGCTCTCAAAAGAAAGTTAAAACGTCAGCCAGAGTACCAGAAGCAGTATAGCTGCATGATGATGGGATATGAGAGAAAGGGTTATATGAGGCAGAGAGAGAGAGAGTGAGACTGGTATTTGCCTCACTTTGACGTGACAAACCCTAACAAGCCTGGAAAGTTACGGGTTGAGTTTGACGCAGTATTAGAAGTGAACGAGACGTCGCTAAACTCTATGCTGATGACTGGACTTGACGAATGCCCATCTCTTGCGCATGTGCTGAGATTCCGGCAAAGGCGCATAGGAGTCTGTGCTGACATTGCAGAGATGTTCCACCAGGTGAAAATAAGACCAGAAGATCGCTGTGCTCAACGCATTCTCTGGAGATCAGATTCCCGTGAAAGTATGGAGACATTTGAAATGCAGGTATTGACGTTTGGTGCGAAGTGTTCCCAACCTTCCGCGCAATACATAAAAACAAGAACGCGTCTGAATAGAATGAAATTTATCCTGAAGCTGTGGATCCCATGTTAAGAAACCATTATGTAGACGATCTGGTACATTGCTGCTCATACGAAGATGATGCTATAAGAATCAAACTAAGAGCAATTCAATGAAGTGATTGCTGAAGGTGACACAGGTGGAGTTTGAGGTCTGGATAGAGACATACATCTCATTTCTAGAAGGTTTTGGGCATGCAATGGTATTCAAAGAATGATGAGTTTGGATTTCATCTATCATTTTGCAAGATAGATAAGACGTTGTTCTATGGTAACAAGGTGCCAACAAAAACAGAGATACTGCGAGAAGTCATGTCGGTATTTGACACATTTGGCATTGCAGCGGGACACTTATTAATCGGAAAACTACTACTTCAGTCTATTTGGCAGAAGAAAACTGGATGGGATCACCAGTTCAGCGATGAGGATGCTGATACATGGAGACGCTGGCTCCGGTATTTGAACGAAGTTGGCAAAATACGAAATCCTAGATGTTATGGAATTTAATTGGCCTATGCGGCAGTTGGCTATTGGCGAACAAAGACTGGAGGACTTTGGACGACAGCCTTTATTATGGGCAAAGCAAAGTGCGCACCAATTAACCGATTCACAGTACCGAGACTACAAAAGCTCATACTAAAAGGTCATGACTAAAATAACAAGCCGACCTTCGCTTTGGTTATCAGGCCCACAGCTACTTTTGGACCACGAAGAGTGCTGCCCAATGAATGAGAGCAGTTTTTATACGGATTTGGAGTTGCTAAATTTATGTTGTCAAGTACGGAAGATACCGAAAACTTATTTCAAAGGTTTTCCTCATTTAAGAGGTTGATTAGGGAACTGGCATGGGTATGACGATGGCGCGACCGTGGAAAATACATGAAGTTCCTGGAAGTCTCTGAAATTGAACAAGCAGAGGTGGTTTTGTGTAAGGCAGTCTAAAGTATGGAGTATAGCGACGAGCAAAGGACACTAGCAAATGGTGAACCAGTCACAGGATCTAGCAGACTGTGGAAATTGTCGCCGATACTGCATAAAAATTCACTTATTCGAATGAACGGTCGTATAGCCAATGCCAGCGCAATAAGTGAAAACACTAGACAGCCGATTATAATGCCACAGAAATCCCATGTCACAAGATTGATCGTGCAACATTACCACACGGAATGAAAACAACGGAAAGAGAATACAATCGTGGCAGAGATAAGGCGTGAGTATTACATTCCACACTGCCGTGAAGAGGTACGCCGAGCATCACGTGCATTCAAGGCTTGCCAAATAGAATGAGCCCGCCCGTCACCACAATTAATTGGGCAATTACCGGAAGATAGAGTCTCGGCGTATGTGCGACCGTTCACATATGTAGGAATGGACTATATGGGCCCATATTTCATCTTCACATGCCTGACAATACGGGCTCTTCACTTGGAAATCGCCAGAGATTAATCGGCAGACACCTGCATTCGAGTGATAAGAAATTTCATGACACGATGAGGAAGGCCGAAAAGGATACGCTCGGACAATAGCACCAATCTAGCTGGCGCGGAGAAGGAACTTAAAAATGAGCTGCTGTGCATGGATCATGAAAAGGTGGCGGCTGAATTTTCCAATGATAAAATTGAATGCCTTTTCAACTGCCCATTAAACCCTCATGCAGGAGGATGTTGGGAGCGACTCGTACGCAGCGTAAAACGTGCCTTTGTTAACAATACAAACAATACAATAATAACAATTAAATATTATTTAATAACAATTAGTTTAGATATCGATAATTTGACTAAAAAATGATTACTTTAAGAAATTTAGGATTTAAGTTATCATGTATCACATTCAAAATGAAAATGAATGGGGCATGCGTATAGCTATACAGTCGAGAGTGAATTGGCAAACGAAGCGAACGTACACATATTAGTTGCAACCATAATGTTAATTCTGTAATTTCCCAGGAAATAAAATATACTTATATTGTAGTACTTCTAAGCTACTGAATTTGGCGTTACTACTTTTATACACTGGAAGAGGTATTAATTTCGTAAAAGGACTCGGCTCAACATTACATTTATATATTGACGAGCAGCCTAGTAGTAAAAATTGTGGCTGAATTACAAATGTTTTTTCTGTTAATGGAGGAAGATGAGGGGAGGCATTCAAAATCCGAAATATTCATAATCTGCGTATCCGTTACGAGAACATATTAAACTTAGCTCTTATAGCTTCTGAGATATGCTCAAAAAAACCGGATCAAAAAAACCGATAAATATCGATAATAACAAAACGGGGCAGGTTATATACGAAGTTAGAAACCCAAACTTTAAACCCTAGATCTTATTGCAGCTCTTGTTGCCCATTGGCTTGTCAAATTTATCAAGTTTTACCCCACGTTTTCTTTAATAACTTCTGTGTTTCTTAACCGATTTTGATGAATCTTAATGCAATAGGTTCTATATAGTTATAAATATCTATGGTAAATATAAATATTCATTCGAACAAAATGTTGTTTCTCTAGGTCTCATAATCTACCAAATAAGCTTAAAAAATTTGAGGTTGTTGTAGATTTTTATTGATTTTAGGAAAACGGTGTGGGTTATCGATCATTTGAGATAAATTTGATCTGCGCGTGCCATGGACGAGTCTATATCTGTAAACTTGAATTCTCTAGCTCTTATAGTTTCCCAGATCGACGCGTTCATACATTCGGACGGACGGACGAACGGACAAACAGACGGACATGGCTAGATCGATTCGGCTGTTGATCCTAATCAGGAATATATATACTTAATGGGGTCGGGAATTCTTCCTTTTGCCTGTTACATACATTTGCACAAAACCATTATACCCTTTTTACCCATATTCAATGGGTTCAGGGTATAATAATTAAGAATGCTCTAGTCGGGAGGGCCCGACTAGGGAATACCCTGAACCCAGGTATATATTAAACGTTGCAAGTAACTTGCAAGGTTAAATTAATATGGTTAAAATATTAAACTATACATATATGTATACTACTATAATAAGCCTTTTTACATACATCTTAAATTTCTTAAAACAAAATTGAAACATACTTATTTAATTTTTTTATGCGCATATATACTATATTCAAATATTTACACTATCCTATACTAACTGAGATTCCACTGTGGTAATTATAAACGGTCTCAAACGTCATGGCGCTAACGGCCTCGCTGGAAATGTTTGAAAACGCCCAATCAATGTGCGAGTCACAAGTGGTAGTCGACGTTTTCAAATCTAACAAGCACCTAAATTCTTTACCTATTAAATTATCATAGACGAACCTATAAAATTAACTTAAGCATAAATTAAAATCTATTAAAATAACACTATTATCATTTAAAAATTAATTTTGCTGAAATAAATCCTCAAATTCTGCTTTAAACATAGCTAATGGATAAGTCGGACTTTTATTAACTACTAAGAAACCTATAGACTTATACAGAAATATGGATATTCAAAAACGACTGATCCTGATATTTTTCTACAGCTTAAACAATGTGAAACATTGTTAACAATATTATTCCTAACGTAAATGATGATACCCCTCTTAGGTCGCACTGCGTTAGGTATTATCTTGCAATATTGACGGGCAACAATAGTAAACCCTGGAATATCGATATTTTCGTTTGCGTATGTTGACGCCTCAACGAAACATAGAACAGACGACTGAAGCATTAGCCTGTTCGATCGAATGTCTTCAATATGACTGTGAATGCATTCAGTATTATGAAAGAACAAATCTAGGCCGGAACTGTTTACTAAGCTATCATAATGTGATCGAAGTAGTTTTTCAGTTCGCAATTTCTCTATCTGATTTTGGACCTTATCATAATTTTTGGGATGTTTAGAAGGAACAAAATCTCCTATAATAAATAATCCCGAAGCAGCTGTTGCTCTACTACAAGCAACGTATATTGCAGCATGCATACGTGGGCAAGTGTGAGCCACCACTTTGCGTAACGTATGGCAAGCGTATGCAGCGTGCTGCAATATACGTTGCTTGTAGTAGAGCAATAACTGCTTCGAGGTTATTTATTATAGGAGATTTTGTGCGATGGTTAGTTGTACCTTCTGCAGGTACAACTGGAAGCTGCCTACGGTCAATGGTAACTTGCTCATTTTTTCGATATTGAAAACTCTTAACTATTTTCTGAATTGGGGTCCATGAAGTTCTGTACGAGGTGTACATTTTGAGGGAGAAAGAACTCCTACACTTTGAAAATTTCATCCATAAAGTATTTGGAGTGCTGGATACATCATTTTGAATTAAAATGCCTGTTGCCCCATTGACTAACCCATCCCCTGTATCTACATTGACCGTAATCATATATTTGGCAGTGGTTTTCAAGAGAAGGGACATACATTTCGGGCGACCTAAAGCTACTAACGGCTTCTAAAATTCTATTCCTATTTGCCGCATTTAAATGTGTAGCTTTTATAATATCATAAGCGGTAGAAATAAATTGTTCAGTCGGAATGGAGTTCAACTTTAGAGTATTAAAGTTGTCAGTTGCCGCATTGGTGCTAAAAAGGTGACTCGCATCATCTGGCACCGCCGATAGCTGACATATGCGGGACCGGACAAGAGTAATGTCATCGGTTGTCATGATGTCATATTATTTAAAGCAGAAGCAAATAATTGGTCGTCCCGTTGTCGTTGATTTTTGTGAGATCAAAATACTTGAAAAGGTCCCACAGAGAAGACGCATAAATGGCACTGTAGGGATCATTACAGTTGGATTCGAAAATCCAACGATCTCCTACTGGTGATAACTGTCGTAGATCTCCGAAAACTATGACTGAAATACCACCGAATGGAGAAGTATTTTTAAAAATTTGTTTAAAACGGGAGTCCGCTGGGATCATACCATATATATTTCATCTATAATAGTAAGCTTAAGGTCAATTAACCTTGAATACAATGTATTGACTAAATAATTACTTAAGGCTAGATAAATTTACTGGTAGAGAAAACATGGAATGCAGTGTTGATCCGCTGAATCCGAAAGCAGCTTTACCTGTTGAGGCACACAGTAGAATTTTAGCGGAACTTGGATCACTTCCTGGCATACTATTGTACATTACGGACAACTATTGAACAATTTGCTAAAATAAGTCGGCTTTTGCCTACACCAGCACCACCTCCAACAAATTCGTAAAATATGGATTTGCTTTTGTCATTGTGCAAAACATGTGTATGTTAATCTTCTACTTTAAATTAAGAGACCTCACAATATCTGTCAATCTTTCAGCTGAAACTATAGCTGGAAGTTTTATTAATCAGACATTACTATCTTCTTAGTCTGCAATATTATCAGTATTATTAATGTTTAAGACATTTATATTAGGATTTATTTCAGGCAATCCTAAGACTCTAAATCTATCATCTACTACCTCTTGATCGTCACTATTTTCGTCTCCTTCTTCCTGAACTGCAATGATTCGCAATTCCTTAGCACAAATTCTACATTCTCGTCCCTCCAAGGGAAATATAACATAACCAGCTCCCTAAAGTAATTCCTCCTATCAGTATTAATATTAAATCTCCTATATCTAATTATATTAGTAAGAATTTTCTTAACGAAGCCACTACCATCGCGAAATGCGTAAGCTAATGATTGAGAAGACCTCGGTGTTTCTATATCATCTGTATCATCAATATATTGCAAAATCGGCAAGGCATAAATTTTCTAAAATATAAATATTGATGTTGAGTCTTCGGGTAAATTTGCAACTGTTGCTTGGATTTAAGTATACTAACCCGCTGCTCACGCAATGAAGTATTTATATATACTTCAGCGTTACTGATTTCGGACAAATGCATACCTAAACAGCAGTAAACGGCTTCCTGGGCAGATATCTCTGTACCCGAAATAAATTTATGCCCTATATGTTGTAACCGGAATACCGAATCTGCAAATTTGTTTACCTCTAACCTCTCGCCTACATGAATGCCCGTGGTTATGTGTTTGATACTCCAATAATGAAGCTACATTTGGGTTACATGTATCAGTTGTGATAAACTCATCAATAAAGGACTTTACTCGAGGAATGCTTGACTCATCAGACAAGTCAAGCTTGGGGGCATCTTTCTGCCAAAACATCCCATGAATATGTGGTGAGCCTCGTTGCTGAAACTGTACTCGCCAATAAATCTTGATGACCCTATGACAACCGAAAACACCGCCTTCCTTTTTCATTAGCTTTAAAAGCTGCTTGAACCGAAAAACAAAATACCTAGCACAAGTTACGGGATCTGCTCTAATGAGACGGGTTTTTTCATTGAAATGCAAAACTGATGCTGCTGCTTCAGAAATATCTAACCTATCAACGATTTTTGTGAGTAAAACTAACAGCTCCGTCCACGTAGTTTCTGCTGCCGAGAAGATTATGAAAAATGTCGGAAGACCGAATTGCGTAATCATGGCCATAACTTTCTTATTTTCTGCTTCCCAGTGAGCAGGAGACGTGCGAATACCTTTCAAAACCCTATAGTCATCATCGTGGCGTAATAAATTGTCTATGTGCTCTTCATTAAGAACGTTAGCCGCAGAAATGCATTGAGTGGCGCTGTGCTTTCGTAAGCAAATGGAAGTATTGTTCCTAATATTAATCATTTCCGACTTTTTATAGTTAAGAAATAATATATCAGTTTTACAACCTCTTCTATCTGCATTTCTAAGATCTGACCTAACAATGGTTGTAAAACTTCCTGAGCATTTTCTTTTAATGCCAGCAAAGATAGTTTGGTGGGCCAGCTACTCTGATTCACAATCTTTGATCACATCCAAAGGACGCTGACCCTCTCCAGGAGCTATAACTATTCTTTGCATGGAAATGTTTTCTATAGGGAATTTTTCCTAATGGTTTCAGCCATGAAATCATGGCTATATTCCATCCTACGCTTGAGATGAATTTGAACTACCTCGGCTTCATTGAACGCCCTTGGAAGGGATGTTACTATATTGGCCACGGGAATTGGTACATTGACCACTGCTTCTTTAATTGCGTTTTGGCGGCCATATCCTAAGGACTTAATAATCATAAACGGAAGGCGTGGGGCTACAAGCCGTTCTCTAAAGGCGTTAAGCCTTTCAAACAATCTGGCAGATCGGGAAAATCTAAACCATTTGTAATGGAAGCCTTTGGTTGTTTTTTCCTAATTTAATGCTGCGGCTGCATGTTTTCAAAAACTGTACCTATTATCAACAGATGGATATGTAGAGGATAGATATAAAATATCTGAACTAACATTAGCATTGCTTTCAATTACATCACGAGAAATTTTGTCCGGTTGATGTGGAAACCACAAGCCTTTAAAATAAATGCAAACCTGATTGGGTCCCTGTTCTATTACTGTTCTATTAAATGCAGCAATTAGCTACTAGTGCTTATAGCTTGAGATCTTCTATCTGGAAAGCTATTCGCACGTTCTTGCCTGTTCCAGATTGCATTTCTCTTATTTTGTGCTATTTTGTATTGCTTCTGTGCTGGATTACTCTCTGCGACAAACTTATATTGGCATCAAAAGCCTCCTGTCGGGCTTGAATTCGAGCACTTCGCCTTGCACTTGTATTTCGTGCCTGCTCAATGATCCTATGAATATGATTGTCTCTAACCTGAGATCGTTGACTCCTATCCCTTGCTCTCTCTAATATTCGTCTTTGTAAGTCTTGTCGACGGCTTGCTCTTCGAACAGTGTCTCGACCTTGTTCTGCTGCCCGATACAATGGATCTTGCATTCGTCGAGCAGCGCGGTCAAGAGTGTTTCGAATCTGTTCGTCTGCCCTATTGTCTTGTCTGCGACTCTTTCGTCGCGAAGTATTTACTATTTGCTTTAGTTGTCTAATTAGAGAATTAGTACGTTGTGTAGCGCGTCGTACAGTATCTCGTCCATGTTCTTCTGCCCTATAAACAGGGTCTTGTCTGCGACTCGTTCGTCGCGAAGTATTTACTATTTGCTTCAGTTGTCTAACTGGAGAATTAGAACGTTGTGTAGCGCGTCGTACAGTATCACGTCCTTGTTCTTCCGCCCCATAAACAGGGTCTTATCTGCGACTCGTTCGTCGCAAAGTATTTACTATTTGCTCTAGTTGTCTAACTGGAGAATTAGTTTGTTGTGCCGCGCGTCGTATGGTATCTCGTCCCTGTTCGTCTGCCCTATAAACTGGGTCTTGTCTGCGACTCGATCGTTGCGAAGTATTTACTATTTGTTCCAGTTATCTAACTGGAGAATTAGTACGTTGTGTAGCGCGTCGTACAGTATCACGTCCTTGTTCTTCTGCCCTGTAAACATTGAGGAATTGTTCTTGTTCAGTACCTCTAAATCTTATATTATTTCGACGAATTTGGTGACGCTGACTATCTCTAATTCTTTCAATTTGGCTTAATTCTGCATTTTCCCTACGCTCTCTTTGAGATACTACGTTGCTTAATCTTTTCTGCTCGACATATTCAGAATTGGACCTATTTGACAGATTCCTAGCTCTTTGTCTTTGACACCTATTTATTGCCGATAATCTCTTAACCCTAGGCATTTTGGTATATATGTACGTATATAATTTCAAATAATTTATATATATTAATATATTTTAAAAAATCTGTATATTTATAAGCAGGCTGCAAAAAATAATAAAATAATATCTAATATATAAAATATCTAATATATCTAATAATAAAATATAATCAATACAAAATTATTTTTTTCAAAATTAATTCGCTTGCACTTAGTTCAGAGCGCAGGCACACACACATACAAGTTTTCTATTTGCCACGAACGGCCGAAATAAACCGCCAAAAATATTGTGTCGATAATTATTTGAAACACGATTTAAAAGCACCAATTAGTTTATTACACTCAAACTGTCACTAATAGATAATTTTAAATTATTTAAAAACCGAAAAACTCGCAAAACAAATGAAAATCGTAATCGAAGTCGACGATACGCAGAAAAGTCGGTAGCCTGTGGGCAATCGCAGGCTACAGACTAAATCGATTGACGCTCGCTCTACGTTTTGTGATCGGAAATGCATTCCTGCCATGAAAAATGCGCTCTCTAAAAGCTCTGTGCCTTTATTGACAGCTCATTTCCCTTAGGCGGACAAGCATTAATAATTTAAGTGAAAGATCCTTGTAACAAAGCATGAACATTTAAATACTTAAAAATTTTTTAGAATATTTTTATTCATTTAGATTATTTCATGTATAGAAAAAGATGGTATTAAGAAAAGAGATCGAAAGGAGATCGAAAAGAGATTTTAAAAACCGATGCTGAAAATTGTTCTCCCTTGCTGACGCACCTATGTTTATTTTAAATATTTTTAAGAACATTATATATATCACATATAAATTATACAGTAATAATCCATTGATTTCATCTAATTGGATAGTTGTATTGTTTTGAAAATAAACGATAGTTCAAAGAAAAAAAATATTTATATAGAATTTATATAAGACATGCACATGAAATACATGTTTGCATGAGATAATAGATGCATTCTATGTGTATATACAACATAAATTCATAAATTCGTCTTAAAGACCGCTTGCTTATATTTCAACAACGACACCACAGCCACTCTTAGAAACCTAACCGAATTTGTAATATGTACTCAAATAAACAAAAATAAACGCTTGAGCTTTGTGCTCGCTTTTAATATTTACATACAAATTTTAATATGCTGTACTTGTGAAATTCTCGCAAACTTTTCACAAAATAGGACACTAATGTTGGATGCAGTTGATCTGCGATAGCTTTTTGAGAGTGTGCATGCCAAATTTAAATTTTTCCCCATTTTGTTGCTCCAGAATATTTCAAATCGCCGATGTCCCAGCATTAAGTTGCACTTGGACTAAGTAGTGTGTTAAGTTTAAACAAAAAATAAAAAATAAAACAAAAACTTAAATAATCAGTACAAAAACTCCATTACCACAGTGAGATTCGAAGCCGCGTCTGGCAGCTCGCCAGGCAAAATCTCTATCACCGAGCTACAGCATCATACAAACAATCGCAATAGAATTCAAAAAAGAGCTCACGCATATGAATGTGCATATACATATGTATGTACCCGCATGCTGAAAACGTCTGCGCTTGGCGCTTGCCACCACTTGGTTTGCCAATACACAAATACATTTTCTTTTATAATTTCTGTCTTTCTTAACCGATTTGCATGTTTTAATGCATTCTTCTTGTAATATAGAACATTTATATAGCAGCTTGAGCCAAATTTGGCTCTGGCTCTTATATTTTCTAAGATTTGCTCAAGCAGCTGCGCTTAGCCCCTAATTTGGGAAAGTAATTCCTAAATAACTTATAGTCTAAGAATAGGGTCGTTATGAAATGTTCAGGACGTAACAAGAGCATTGAAACCTGTGTACAAACCAAACTACAAGTCTGTAGTACTTGATTTGCGATTTAGTTTTTTTTATATGGGGGGCGAATGGGGGAGGGATCCAAAATCCGAAATATACGTAATCTGCGTATTCTTTAAAAGAACATAGCTCTAGCTCTTACAGTTTTTGAGATATGCCCAAAAAACCGGGTCAAAAAACGGATAAACACTGATTATAAGAAAACGGGACAAGTTATCGATCATTTGAAATAAACTTGCTCTGCGTATGGTATATACGAATCTAAAAAGTCTAAGCTCAGCTCTCTAGCCCTTGTAGTCTCTGAAATCGACGCGATCATACAGACAGACAGACGGACAGGGCTTAATCGAGTCGGCTAGTGATACTGATCAAGAATAGGATAAGAATAAGGACATTTATTTTTATACCCTGAACCGATTGAAAATGGGTAAAAAGTGTATAATGGTTTTGTGCAAATGTATGTAACACGCAGAAGGAGGCATCTCCGACCCCATATATATTCTTGATCAGCGTCACTAGCCGAGACGATTAAACCCTGACCGTCTGTCCGTCCGTCCGTCTGTCTATATGAACGCGTAGTTTTTAGAGACTACAAGGGCTAGAGAGCTGATCTTTAACTTTTTAGGGTTGTATATATTATACGCAGATCAGGTTTGTTTTAAATGAGCGATAGCTTACCCCGTTTTCTTCTTAGCGATATTTATCGGTTTTTTCCACGGTTTTTTAAGCAGTCTCTGAAATCGACGCGATCATACAGACGGACAGACGGACAGGGCTTAATCGAGTCGGCTAGTGATACTGATCAAGAATATATATACTTTATGGGTCGGAGATGCTTTCTTCTGTTCTAGGTAAGGACATTTATTTTTATACCCTGAACCCATTGAAAATGGGTAAAAAGAGTATGTGCAAATGTATGTAACACGCAGAAGGAGGCATCTCCGACCCCATATATATTCTTGATCAGCGTCACTAGCCGAGACGATTAAACCCTCACCGTGTGTCCGTCCGTCCGTCTGTCTATATGAACGCGTCGTTTTTAGAGACTACAAGGGCTAGAGAGCTGATCTTTAACTTTTTAGGGTCGTATATATTATACGCAGATCAGGTTTGTTTTCTTCCCCGTTTTCTTCTTATCGGTATTTATCGGGTTTTTCCACGGTTTTTTAAGCATATCTCAAAAACTATAAGAGCTGGAACGAAATTTATTGTAATATACTCTCGTAAGGGATACGCAGATTATGAATATTTCGGATTGTGGATACCTCTACACAGATTTTAATAGTCTTGTTACGACCTGAAAATTTCATAGCGATCCTATTCTTAGTTTAGAAGTTATTTAAGAATTAACTTTCCACAGTGGGGGCCTAGCGCAGCTGCTCATCAATATATAAATGTACTATAGTACAGTATAGAAATTTAATTAAAGAAAATGTATTTGTATATTGCCAAGCCACGTGGTGGCAAGCGCCACGCGCAGACGTTTTCTGCATTCGTGTGCACACATACAGCGGTTGCTTGTGCATTTTTGTTTTTTAACCTCAAATTTGGACAGAGACAATCAAAATTCTGCTGGGTTCGAATCTCGCTGAGTCAACAGCGTTTTTGTACTGTTCATTTAAATTTTTATTTTATTTTTTAAACTTTACTCACGTATGGGTCGAAGTTCAACTTAATGGTGGGACATCGTCGATTTGAAATATTCTGGACAAACAAAATGGGAGAAAATTGGTATTTTGCATGCACACTCTCAAAGCTTTCGCTGATCAATTGCAACTAACATTTGAAAGAAGTAGTTTCCTATTTTGTGAAAATTGTGCGTATAGCATAGAGAAAAAAAGGGCAATTGACCAGGTCACTTTCAAGAGGTTTTCTGCTCTACAATATTATTATTATTTATATTTAAGGGAGTATATTATATATATCTATATACACATGTTATATTTATATATGTATTATTAGGAGCAAATAAGCAATGCATTGTTACTAAATGTTAGATTTCAAGCAAATTCCTCAATTCAATGTGTTCGGTTCAGCAGCAGCTTATCGTCATAAATTCAAATATTTAATTTTTAAAATGCATAAATTTACATAACGAATAATTCTTGTTTGAAGTTGCTTATTATATGGCTATGTAAATTACATATGTACAATTTAAACTCGGATTCGGCAGTGCTCTCTCTCTCTCGCTGTTGTTTGTCGGTCTGCAAGCACTGTTGCAGGCCTGGGTATTGAGCATTGGTAGCAGTAATTAGTCGTCGCTAATCTATTACCGCATACGATTGCATCGATCTCTTTGTTCGTGGGCGAAGCCAAGAATCTGTTCGCAGTCATACCCGGGTTCGTCTTTCACTCCCGCGTTCGTTGATTGCACTTGCGGTTTAAGCTTGTTGAGTTGAGAGCGTAATTTGTGTGTTTGACATAAAATCATGCTCAGTGCCAATGAAAGCGCAGTGCCGGCTGAAAAAAGTGTGCCAGGTGCATTATTTTAAACGTAAAGCCGAAACACACGTTCGCGAAGGCTTAATGCTTCTTTAAATGAAGAAAGGATCAGAGAATTTTGGTCAACTGAGCTTATGGTTCGTTTGGAGTTGCTTGAGCAAACGGAAAAATCGTTTAATCTAGCCCACAATGGCTGGGAAAAACAAGATTATTCTGAGATTGGCAGCCAGTTACGGGATGATTTTGTTCTCGTGCTCACAATGATGTCTCGACTGAGTGTGCAAATTGAAGATCTAAGGTCGCAGATGCCGCCCTCGTCAACTATGTGTAATGATAATAACTTGGAGCAAGCTGTGCAAGTTAGTGCAAATGATCGGCCACATAAACTTCGTGTGCCTAAGCTCAAATTTCCCATATTTTCTGGCGGATACACGGATTACGTCAACTTCTTCTTCATGTTCAGCTCTTCTCTTGTTCTGCTGCCCGATACAATGGATCTTGCATTCGTCGAGCAGCGCGGTCAAGAGTGTTTCGAATCTGTTCGTCTGCCCTATTGTCTTGTCTGCGACTCTTTCGTCGCGAAGTATTTACTAATTGCTTTTGTTGTCTAATTGGAGAATTAGTACGTTGTGTAGCTCGTCGTACAGTATCTCGTCCTTGTTTTTCTGCCCTATAAACAGGGTCTTGTCTGCGACTCGTTCGTCGCGAAGTATTTACTATTTGCTTCAGTTGTCTAACTGGAAAAAATGTACACGCATGCAGAAAACGTCTGCGCTTGGCGCTTGCCACCACGTGGTTTGCCAATATACAAATACATTTTCTTTTATAATTTCTGTCTTTCTTAACCGAGTTGCATGTTTTAATGCATTCTTCTTGTAATATAGAACATTTATATAGCAGCTTGAGCCAAATTTGGCTCTGGCTCTTATATTTTCTAAGATTTGCTCAAGCAGCTGCGCTTAGCCCCTAATTTGGGAAAGTAATTCCTTAATAACTTATAGTCTAAGAATAGGATCGTTATGAAATTTTCAGGACGTAACAAGAGCATTGAAACCTGTGTACAAACCAAACTACAAGTCTGTAGTACTTGATTTGCGATTTAGTTTTTTTGATATGGGGGGCGAATGGGGGAGGGATCCAAAATCCGAAATATACGTAATCTGCGTATTCTTCAAAAGAACAGCCCTTGTAGTCTCTGAAATCGACGCGTTCATACAGACAGACAGACGGACAGGGCTTAATCGAGTCGGCTAGTGATACTGATCAAGAATAGGATAAGAATAAGGACATTTATTTTTATACCCTGAACCGATTGAAAATGGGTAAAAAGAGTATAATGGTTTTGTGCAAAAGTATGTAACACGCAGAAGGAGGCATCTCCGACCCCATATATATTCTTGATCAGCGTCACTAGCCGAGACGATTAAACCCTGACCGTCTGTCCGTCCGTCCATCTGTCTATATGAACGCGTCGTTTTTAGAGACTACAAGGGCTAGAGAGCTGATCTTTAACTTTTTAGGGTTGTATATATTATACGCAGATCAGGTTTGTTTTAAATGAGCGATAGCTTACCCCGTTTTCTTCTTATCGATATTTATCGGTTTTTTCCACGGTTTTTTAAGCAGTCTCTGAAATCGACGCGATCATACAGACGGACAGACGGACAGGGCTTAATCGAGTCGGCTAGTGATACTGATCAAGAATATATATACTTTATGGGGTCGGAGATGCTTCCTTCTGTTCTAGGTAAGGACATTTATTTTTATACCCTGAACCCATTGAAAATGGGTAAAAAGAGTATGTGCAAATGTATGTAACACGCAGAAGGAGGCATCTCCGACCCCATATATATTCTTGATCAGCGTCACTAGCCGAGACGATTAAACCCTGACCGTCTGTCCGTCCGTCCGTCTGTCTATATGAACGCGTCGTTTTTAGAGACTACAAGGGCTAGAGAGCTGATCTTTAACTTTTTAGGGTCGTATATATTATACGCAGATCAGGTTTGTTTTAAATGAGCGATAGCTTACCCCGTTTTCTTCTTATCGATATTTATCGGTTTTTTCCACGGTTTTTTAAGCATATCTCAAAAACTATAAGAGCTGGAACGAAATTTATTGTAATATACTCTCGTAAGGGATACGCAGATTATGAATATTTCGGATTGTGGATACCTCTACACAGATTTTAATAGTCTTGTTACGACCTGAAAATTTCATAGCGATCCTATTCTTAGTTTAGAAGTTATTTAAGAATTAACTTTCCACAGTGGGGGCCTAGCGCAGCTGCTCATCAATATATAAATGTACTATAGTACAGTATAGAAATTTAATTAAAGAAAATGTATTTGTATATTGCCAAGCCACGTGGTGGCAAGCGCCACGCGCAGACGTTTTCTGCATTCGTGTGCACACATACAGCGGTTGCTTGTGCATTTTTGTTTTTTAACCTCAAATTTGGACAGAGACAATCAAAATTCTGCTGGGTTCGAATCTCGCTGAGTCAACAGCGTTTTTGTACTGTTCATTTAAATTTTTATTTTATTTTTTAAACTTTACTCACGTATGGGTCGAAGTTCAACTTAATGGTGGGACATCGTCGATTTGAAATATTCTGGACAAACAAAATGGGAGAAAATTGGTATTTTGCATGCACACTCTCAAAGCTTTCGCTGATCAATTGCAACTAACATTGAAAGAAGTAGTTTCCTATTTTGTGAAAATTGTGCATATAGCATAGAGAAAAAAAGGGCAATTGACCAGGTCACTTTCAGGAGGTTTTCTGCTCTACAATATTATTATTATTTATATTTAAGGGAGTATATTATATATATCTATATACACATGTTATATTTATATGTGTATTATTAGGAGCAAATAAGCAATGCATTGTTACTAAATGTTAGATTTCAAGCAAATTCCTCAATTCAATGTGTTCGGTTCAGCAGCAGCTTATCGTCATAAATTCAAATATTTAATTTCTAAAATGCATAAATTTACATAACGAATAATTCTTGTTTGAAGTTGCTTATTATATGGCTATGTAAATTACATATGTACAATTTAAACTCGGATTCGGCAATGCTCTCTCTCTCTCGCTGTTGTTTGTCGGTCTGCAAGCACTGTTGCAGGCCTGGGTATTGAGCATTGGTAGCAGTAATTAGTCGTCGCTAATCTATTACCGCATACGATTGCATCGATCTCTTTGTTCGTGGGCGAAGCCAAGAATCTGTTCGCAGTCATACCCGGGTTCGTCTTTCACTCCCGCGTTCGTTGATTGCACTTGCGGTTTAAGCTTGTTGAGTTGAGAGCGTAATTTGTGTGTTTGACATAAAATCATGCTCAGTGCCAATGAAAGCGCAGTGCCGGCTGAAAAAAGTGTGCCAGGTGCATTATTTTAAACGTAAAGCCGAAACAATATACACACGTTCGCGAAGGCTTAATGCTTCTTTAAATGAAGAAAGGATCAGAGAATTTTGGTCAACTGAGCTTATGGTTCGTTTGGAGTTGCTTGAGCAAACGGAAAAATCGTTTAATCTAGCCCACAATGGCTGGGAAAAACAAGATTATTCTGAGATTGGCAGCCAGTTACTCGACTGAGTGTGCAAATTGAAGATCTAAGGTCGCAGATGCCGCCCTCGTCAACTATGTGTAATGATAATAACTTGGAGCAAGCTGTGCAAGTTAGTGCAAATGATCGGCCACATAAACTTCGTGTGCCTAAACTCAAATTTTCCATATTTTCTGGCGGATACACGGATTACGTCAACTTCTTCTTCATGTTCAGCTCTTCTCTTGTTCTGCTGCCCGATACAATGGATCTTGCATTCGTCGAGCAGCGCGGTCAAGAGTGTTTCGAATCTGTTCGTCTGCCCTATTGTCTTGTCTGCGACTCTTTCGTCGCGAAGTATTTACTAATTGCTTTTGTTGTCTAATTGGAGAATTAGTACGTTGTGTAGCGCGTCGTACAGTATCACGTCCTTGTTCTTCCGCCCCATAAACAGGGTCTTATCTGCGACTCGTTCGTCGCAAAGTATTTACTATTTGCTTCAGTTGTCTAACTGGAGAATTAGAACGTTGTGTAGCGCGTCGTACAGTATCACGTCCTTGTTCTTCCGCCCCATAAACAGGGTCTTATCTGCGACTCGTTCGTCGCAAAGTATTTACTATTTGCTCTAGTTGTCTAACTGGAGAATTAGTTTGTTGTGCCGCGCGTCGTATGGTATCTCGTCCCTGTTCGTCTGCCCTATAAACTGGGTCTTGTCTGCGACTCGATCGTTGCGAAGTATTTACTATTTGTTCCAGTTATCTAACTGGAGAATTAGTACGTTGTGTAGCGCGTCGTACAGTATCACGTCCTGGTTCTTCTGCCCTGTAAACATTGGGGAATTGTTCTTGTTCAGTACCTCTAAATCTTATATTATTTCGACGAATTTGGTGACGCTGACTATCTCTAATTCTTTCAATTTGGCTTAATTCTGCATTTTCCCTACGCTCTCTTTGAAAAACTACGTTGCTTAATCTTTTCTGCTCGACATATTCAGAATTGGACCTATTTGACAGATTCCTAGCTCTTTGTCTTTGACACCTATTTATTGCCGATAATCTCTTAACCCTAGGCATTTTGGTATATATGTACGTATATAATTTCAAATAATTTATATATATTAATATATTTTAAAAAATCTGTATATTTATAAGCAGGCTGCAAAAAATAATAAAATAATATCTAATATATAAAATATCTAATATATCTAATAATAAAATATAATCAATACAAAATTATTTTTTTCAAAATTAATTCGCTTGCACTTAGTTCAGAGCGCAGGCACACACACATACAAGTTTTCTATTTGCCACGAACGGCCGAAATAAACCGCCAAAAATATTGTGTCGATAATTATTTGAAACACGATTTAAAAGCACCAATTAGTTTATTACACTCAAACTGTCACTAATAGATAATTTTAAATTATTTAAAAACCGAAAAACTCGCAAAACAAATGAAAATCGTAATCGAAGTCGACGATACGCAGAAAAGTCGGTAGCCTGTGGGCAATCGCAGGCTACAGACTAAATCGATTGACGCTCGCTCTACGTTTTGTGATCGGAAATGCATTCCTGCCATGAAAAATGCGCTCTCTAAAAGCTCTGTGCCTTTATTGACAGCTCATTTCCCTTAGGCGGACAAGCATTAATAATTTAAGTGAAAGATCCTTGTAACAAAGCATGAACATTTAAATACTTAAAAATTTTTTACAATATTTTTATTCATTTAGATTATTTCATGTATAGAAAAAGATGGTATTAAGAAAAGAGATCGAAAAGAGATCGAAAAGAGATTTTAAAAACCGATGCTGAAAATTGTTCTCCCTTGCTGACGCACCTATGTTTATTTTAAATATTTTTAAGAACATTATATATATCACATATAAATTATACAGTAATAATCCATTGATTTCATCTAATTGGATAGTTGTATTGTTTTGAAAATAAACGATAGTTCAAAGAAAAAAAATATTTATATAGAATTTATATAAGACATGCACATGAAATACATGTTTGCATGAGATAATAGATGCATTCTATGTGTATATACAACATAAATTCATAAATTCGTCTTAAAGACCGCTTGCTTATATTTCAACAACGACACCACAGCCACTCTTAGAAACCTAACCGAATTTGTAATATGTACTCAAATAAACAAAAATAAACGCTTGAGCTTTGTGCTCGCTTTTAATATTTACATACAAATTTTAATATGCTGTACTTGTGAAATTCTCGCAAACTTTTCACAAAATAGGACACTAATGTTGGATGCAGTTGATCTGCGATAGCTTTTTGAGAGTGTGCATGCCAAATTTAAATTTTTCCCCATTTTGTTGCTCCAGAATATTTCAAATCGCCGATGTCCCAGCATTAAGTTGCACTTGGACTAAGTAGTGTGTTAAGTTTAAACAAAAAATAAAAAATAAAACAAAAACTTAAATAATCAGTACAAAAACTCCATTACCACAGTGAGATTCGAAGCCGCGTCTGGCAGCTCGCCAGGCAAAATCTCTATCACCGAGCTACAGCATCATACAAACAATCGCAATAGAATTCAAAAAAGAGCTCACGCATATGAATGTGCATATACATATGTATGTACCCGCATGCTGAAAACGTCTGCGCTTGGCGCTTGCCACCACTTGGTTTGCCAATACACAAATACATTTTCTTTAATAATTTCTGTCTTTCTTAACCGATTTGCATGTTTTAATGCATTCTTCTTGTAATATAGAACATTTATATAGCAGCTTGAGCCAAATTTGGCTCTGGCTCTTATATTTTCTAAGATTTGCTCAAGCAGCTGCGCTTAGCCCCTAATTTGGGAAAGTAATTCCTTAATAACTTATAGTCTAAGAATAGGATCGTTATGAAATTTTCAGGACGTAACAAGAGCATTGAAACCTGTGTACAAACCAAACTACAAGTCTGTAGTACTTGATTTGCGATTTAGTTTTTTTGATATGGGGGGCGAATGGGGGAGGGATCCAAAATCCGAAATATACGTAATCTGCGTATTCTTCAAAAGAACATAGCTCTAGCTCTTACAGTTTTTGAGATATGCCCAAAAAACCGGGTCAAAAAACGGATAAACACTGATTATAAGAAAACGGGACAAGTTATCGATCATTTGAAATAAACTTGCTCTGCGTATGGTATATACGAATCTAAAAAGTCTAAGCTCAGCTCTCTAGCCCTTGTAGTCTCTGAAATCGACGCGTTCATACAGACAGACAGACGGACAGGGCTTAATCGAGTCGGCTAGTGATACTGATCAAGAATAGGATAAGAATAAGGACATTTATTTTTATACCCTGAACCGATTGGAAATGGGTAAAAAGAGTATAATGGTTTTGTGCAAATGTATGTAACACGCAGAAGGAGGCATCTCCGACCCCATATATATTCTTGATCAGCGTCACTAGCCGAGACGATTAAACCCTGACCGTCTGTCCGTCCGTCCGTCTGTCTATATGAACGCGTCGTTTTTAGAGACTACAGGGTAGGAGCGTCATTTTTATGAACGAGTCTGATCGATGCTTAGACTTCTGCCTTGAGGGGTATAATGTTGAAATGAGTAAAGGTTGATGTGACGCGAAGGAGCATCACCCCCGTGTGTCCGTGTCCGTCGTCTAGAATGAGGTCGGGCCAAGGGCTAGGGTGTTATACGCAGATCAGGTTTGTTTAAATGAGCGATAGCTTACCCCGTTTTCTTCTTATCGATATTTATCGGTTTTTTCCACGGTTTTTTAAGCAGATCTCTGAAACTCTAAGAGCTGGAACGAAATCTATTGTACTAGACGGTCGTAGACGGACAGGCAGCTTATGAATCGAGTTCGGCTTGTGGATACCTCGATCACAGATTTTAATAGTCTTGTTACGACCTGAAAATTTCATAGCGATCCTATTCTTAGTTTAGAAGTTATTTAAGAATTAACTTTCCACAGTGGGGGCCTAGCGCAGCTGCTGATCAATATGGGTAAATGTACTAGAGTACAGTATGGAAATTTAATGTAAAGCAAATGTATTTGTATATTGCCACGCCACGTGGTGGCAAGCGCCACGCGCAGACGTTTTCTGCATTCGTGTGCACCCATACAGCGGTTGCTTGTGCATTTTTGTTTTTTAACCTCAAATTTGGACAGAGACAATCAAAATTCTGCTGGGTTCGAATCTCGCTGAGTCAACAGCGTTTTTGTACTGTTCATTTAAATTTTTCTTTTATTTTTTAAACTTTACTGACGTATGGGTCGAAGTTCAACTTAATGGTGGGACATCGTCGATTTGAAATATTCTGGACAAACAAAATGGGAGAAAATTGGTATTTTGCATGCACACTCTCAAAGCTTTCGCTGATCAATTGCAACTAACATTTGAAAGAAGTAGTTTCCTATTTTGTGAAAATTGTGCATATAGCATAGAGAAAAAAAGGGCAATTGACCAGGTCACTTTCAGGAGGTTTTCTGCTCTACAATATTATTATTATTTATATTTAAGGGAGTATATTATATATATCTATATACACATGTTATATTTATATATGTATTATTAGGAGCAAATAAGCAATGCATTGTTACTAAATGTTAGATTTCAAGCAAATTCCTCAATTCAATGTGTTCGGTTCAGCAGCAGCTTATCGTCATAAATTCAATTATTTAATTTCTAAAATGCATAAATTTTCATAACGAATAATTCTTGTTTGAAGTTGCTTATTATATGGCTATGTAAATTACATATGTAAAATTTAAACTCGGATTCGGCAACTGCTCTCTCTCTCTCGCTGTTGTTTGTCGGTCTGCAAGCACTGTTGCAGGCCTGGGTATTGAGCATTGGTAGCAGTAATTAGTCGTCGCTAATCTATTACCGCATACGATTGCATCGATCTCTTTGTTCGTGGGCGAAGCCAAGAATCTGTTCGCAGTCATACCCGGGTTCGTCTTTCACTCCCGCGTTCTTTGATTGCACATGCGGCTAAAGCTTGTTGAGTTGAGAGCGTAATTTGTGTGTTTGACATAAAATCATGCTCAGTGCCAATGAAAGCGCATTGCCGGCTGAAAAAAGTGTGCCAGGTACATTATTTTAAACGTAAAGCCGAAACAATATACACACGTTCGCGAAGGCTTAATGCTTCTTTAAATGAAGAAAGGATCAGAGAATTTTGGTCAACTGAGCTTATGGTTCGTTTGGAGTTGCTTGAGCAAACGGAAAAATCGTTTAATCTAGCCCACAATGGCTGGGAAAAACAAGATTATTCTGAGATTGGCAGCCAGTTACGGGATGATTTTGTTCTCGTGCTTACAATGATGTCTCGACTGAGTGTGCAAATTGAAGATCTAAGGTCGCAGATGCCGCCCTCGTCAACTATGTGTAATGATAATAACTTGGAGCAAGCTGTGCAAGTTAGTGCAAATGATCGGCCACATAAACTTCGTGTGCCTAAACTCAAATTTCCCATATTTTCTGGCGGATACACGGATTTCGTCAACTTCTTCTTCATGTTCAGCTCTTCTCTTGTTCTGCTGCCCGATACAATGGATCTTGCATTCGTCGAGCAGCGCGGTCAAGAGTGTTTCGAATCTGTTCGTCTGCCCTATTGTCTTGTCTGCGACTCTTTCGTCGCGAAGTATTTACTAATTGCTTTAGTTGTCTAATTGGAGAATTAGAACGTTGTGTAGCGCGTCGTACAGTATCTCGTCCTTGTTTTTCTGCCCTATAAACAGGGTCTTGTCTGCGACTCGTTCGTCGCGAAGTATTTACTATTTGCTTCAGTTGTCTAACTGGAAAAAATGTACACGCATGCAGAAAACGTCTGCGCTTGGCGCTTGCCACCACGTGGTTTGCCAATATACAAATACATTTTCTTTAATAATTTCTGTCTTTCTTAACCGATTTGCATGTTTTAATGCATTCTTCTTGTAATATAGAACATTTATATAGCAGCTTGAGCCAAATTTGGCTCTGGCTCTTATATTTTCTAAGATTTGCTCAAGCAGCTGCGCTTAGCCCCTAATTTGGGAAAGTAATTCCTAAATAACTTATAGTCTAAGAATAGGATCGTTATGAAATTTTCAGGACGTAACAAGAGCATTGAAACCTGTGTACAAACCAAACTACAAGTCTGTAGTACTTGATTTGCGATTTAGTTTTTTTGATATGGGGGGCGAATGGGGGAGGGATCCAAAATCCGAAATATACGTAATCTGCGTATTCTTCAAAAGAACATAGCTCTAGCTCTTACAGTTTTTGAGATATGCCCAAAAAACCGGGTCAAAAAACGGATAAACACTGATTATAAGAAAACGGGACAAGTTATCGATCATTTGAAATAAACTTGCTCTGCGTATGGTATATACGAATCTAAAAAGTCTAAGCTCAGCTCTCTAGCCCTTGTAGTCTCTGAAATCGACGCGTTCATACAGACAGACAGACGGACAGGGCTTAATCGAGTCGGCTAGTGATACTGATCAAGAATAGGATAAGAATAAGGACATTTATTTTTATACCCTGAACCGATTGAAAATGGGTAAAAAGAGTATAATGGTTTTGTGCAAATGTATGTAACACGCAGAAGGAGGCATCTCCGACCCCATATATATTCTTGATCAGCGTCACTAGCCGAAACGATTAAACCCTGACCGTCTGTCCGTCCGTCCGTCTGTCTATATGAACGCGTCGTTTTTAGAGACTACAAGGGCTAGAGAGCTGATCTTTAACTTTTTAGGGTTGTATATATTATACGCAGATCAGGTTTGTTTTAAATGAGCGATAGCTTACCCCGACCTCCCGGTCGGAGATGCTTTCTTCTGTTCTAGGTAAGGACATTTATTTTTATACCCTGAACCCATTGAAAATGGGTAAAAAGAGTATAATGGTTTTGTGCAAATGTATGTAACACGCAGAAGGAGGCATCTCCGACCCCATATATATTCTTGATCAGCGTCACTAGCCGAGACGATTAAACCCTCACCGTGTGTCCGTCCGTCCGTCAGTCTATATGAACGCGTCGTTTTTAGAGACTACAAGGGCTAGAGAGCTGATCTTTAACTTTTTAGGGTCGTATATATTATACGCAGATCAGGTTTGTTTTAAATGAGCGATAGCTTACCCCGTTTTCTTCTTATCGATATTTATCGGGTTTTTCCACGGTTTTTTAAGCATATCTCAAAAACTATAAGAGCTGGAACGAAATTTATTGTAATATACTCTCGTAATGGATACGCAGATTATGAATATTTCGGATTGTGGATACCTCTACACAGATTTTAATAGTCTTGTTACGACCTGAAAATTTCATAGCGATCCTATTCTTAGTTTAGAAGTTATTTAAGAATTAACTTTCCACAGTGGGGGCCTAGCGCAGCTGCTCATCAATATATAAATGTACTATAGTACAGTATAGAAATTTAATTAAAGAAAATGTATTTGTATATTGCCAAGCCACGTGGTGGCAAGCGCCACGCGCAGACGTTTTCTGCATTCGTGTGCACACATACAGCGGTTGCTTGTGCATTTTTGTTTTTTAACCTCAAATTTGGACAGAGACAATCAAAATTCTGCTGGGTTCGAATCTCGCTGAGTCAACAGCGTTTTTGTACTGTTCATTTAAATTTTTATTTTATTTTTTAAACTTTACTCACGTATGGGTCGAAGTTCAACTTAATGGTGGGACATCGTCGAAATATTCTGGACAAACAAAATGGGAGAAAATTGGTATTTTGCATGCACACTCTCAAAGCTTTCGCTGATCAATTGCAACTAACATTTGAAAGAAGTAGTTTCCTATTTTGTGAAAATTGTGCATATAGCATAGAGAAAAAAAGGGCAATTGACCAGGTCACTTTCAGGAGGTTTTCTGCTCTACAATATTATTATTATTTATATTTAAGGGAGTATATTATATATATCTATATACACATGTTATATTTATATATGTATTATTAGGAGCAAATAAGCAATGCATTGTTACTAAATGTTAGATTTCAAGCAAATTCCTCAATTCAATGTGTTCGGTTCAGCAGCAGCTTATCGTCATAAATTCAATTATTTAATTTCTAAAATGCATAAATTTACATAACGAATAATTCTTGTTTGAAGTTGCTTATTATATGGCTATGTAAATTACATATGTACAATTTAAACTCGGATTCGGCAATGCTCTCTCTCTCTCGCTGTTGTTTGTCGGTCTGCAAGCACTGTTGCAGGTCTGGGTATTGAGCATTGGTAGCAGTAATTAGTCGTCGCTAATCTATTACCACATACGATTGCATCGATCTCTTTGTTCGTGGGCGAAGCCAAGAATCTGTTCGCAGTCATACCCGGGTTCGTCTTTCACTCCCGCGTTCGTTGATTGCACTTGCGGCTTAAGCTTGTTGAGTTGAGAGCGTAATTTGTGTGTTTGACATAAAATCATGCTCAGTGCCAATGAAAGCGCAAGAAAACGTCTGCGCTTGGCGCTTGCCACCACGTGGTTTTCCAATATACAAATACATTTTCTTTAATAATTTCTGTCTTTCTTAACCGATTTGCATGTTTTAATGCATTCTTCTTGTAATATAGAACATTTATATAGCAGCTTGAGCCAAATTTGGCTCTGGCTCTTATATTTTCTAAGATTTGCTCAAGCAGCTGCGCTTAGCCCCTAATTTGGGAAAGTAATTCCTTAATAACTTATAGTCTAAGAATAGGATCGTTATGAAATTTTCAGGACGTAACAAGAGCATTGAAACCTGTGTACAAACCAAACTACAAGTCTGTAGTACTTGATTTGCGATTTAGTTTTTTTGATATGGGGGGCGAATGGGGGAGGGATCCAAAATCCGAAATATACGTAATCTGCGTATTCTTCAAAAGAACATAGCTCTAGCTCTTACAGTTTTTGAGATATGCCCAAAAAACCGGGTCAAAAAACGGATAAACACTGATTATAAGAAAACGGGACAAGTTATCGATCATTTGAAATAAACTTGCTCTGCGTATGGTATATACGAATCTAAAAAGTCTAAGCTTAGCTCTCTAGCCCTTGTAGTCTCTGAAATCGACGCGTTCATACAGACAGACAGACGGACAGGGCTTAATCGAGTCGGCTAGTGATACTGATCAAGAATAGGATAAGAATAAGGACATTTATTTTTATACCCTGACCGATTGAAAATGGGTAAAAAGAGTATAATGGTTTTGTGCAAATGTATGTAACACGCAGAAGGAGGCATCTCCGACCCCATATATATTCTTGATCAGCGTCACTAGCCGAGACGATTAAACCCTGACCGTCTGTCCGTCCGTCCGTCTGTCTATATGAACGCGTCGTTTTTAGAGACTACAAGGGCTAGAGAGCTGATCTTTAACTTTTTAGGGTTGTATATATTATACGCAGATCAGGTTTGTTTTAAATGAGCGATAGCTTACCCCGTTTTCTTCTTATCGATATTTATCGGTTTTTTCCACGGTTTTTTAAGCAGTCTCTGAAATCGACGCGATCATACAGACGGACAGACGGACAGGGCTTAATCGAGTCGGCTAGTGATACTGATCAAGAATAGGATAAGAATAAGGACATTTATTTTTATACCCTGAACCGATTGAAAATGGGTAAAAAGAGTATAATGGTTTTGTGCAAATGTATGTAACACGCAGAAGGAGGCATCTCCGACCCCATATATTTTCTTGATCAGCGTCACTAGCCGAGACGATTAAACCCTGACGTATGGGTCGAAGTGCAACTTAATGGTGGGACATCGTCGATTTGAAATATTCTGGACAAACAAAATGGGAGAAAATTGGTATTTTGCATGCACACTCTCAAAGCTTTCGCTGATCAATTGCAACTAACATTTGAAAGAAGTAGTTTCCTATTTTGTGAAAATTGTGCATATAGCATAGAGAAAAAAAGGGCAATTGACCAGGTCACTTTCAGGAGGTTTTCTGCTCTACAATATTATTATTATTTATATTTAAGGGAGTATATTATATATATATATATACACATGTTATATTTATATATGTATTATTAGGAGCAAATAAGCAATGCATTGTTACTAAATGTTAGATTTCAAGCAAATTCCTCAATTCAATGTGTTCGGTTCAGCAGCAGCTTATCGTCATAAATTCAATTATTTAATTTCTAAAATGCATAAATTTTCATAACGAATAATTCTTGTTTGAAGTTGCTTATTATATGGCTATGTAAATTACATATGTAAAATTTAAACTCGGATTCGGAACTGCTCTCTCTCTCTCGCTGTTGTTTGTCGGTCTGCAAGCACTGTTGCAGGCCTGGGTATTGAGCATTGGTAGCAGTAATTAGTCGTCGCTAATCTATTACCGCATACGATTGCATCGATCTCTTTGTTCGTGGGCGAAGCCAAGAATCTGTTCGCAGTCATACCCGGGTTCGTCTTTCACTCCCGCGTTCTTTGATTGCACATGCGGCTAAAGCTTGTTGAGTTGAGAGCGTTATTTGTGTGTTTGACATAAAATCATGCTCAGTGCCAATGAAAGCGCATTGCCGGCTGAAAAAAGTGTGCCAGGTACATTATTTTAAACGTAAAGCCGAAACAATATACACACGTTCGCGAAGGCTTAATGCTTCTTTAAATGAAGAAAGGATCAGAGAATTTTGGTCAACTGAGCTTATGGTTCGTTTGGAGTTGCTTGAGCAAACGGAAAAATCGTTTAATCTAGCCCACAATGGCTGGGAAAAACAAGATTATTCTGAGATTGGCAGCCAGTTACGGGATGATTTTGTTCTCGTGCTTACAATGATGTCTCGACTGAGTGTGCAAATTGAAGATCTAAGGTCGCAGATGCCGCCCTCGTCAACTATGTGTAATGATAATAACTTGGAGCAAGCTGTGCAAGTTAGTGCAAATGATCGGCCACATAAACTTCGTGTGCCTAAACTCAAATTTCCCATATTTTCTGGCGGATACACGGATTTCGTCAACTTCTTCTTCATGTTCAGCTCTTCTCTTGTTCTGCTGCCCGATACAATGGATCTTGCATTCGTCGAGCAGCGCGGTCAAGAGTGTTTCGAATCTGTTCGTCTGCCCTATTGTCTTGTCTGCGACTCTTTCGTCGCGAAGTATTTACTAATTGCTTTAGTTGTCTAATTGGAGAATTAGAACGTTGTGTAGCGCGTCGTACAGTATCTCGTCCTTGTTTTTCTGCCCTATAAACAGGGTCTTGTCTGCGACTCGTTCGTCGCGAAGTATTTACTATTTGCTTCAGTTGTCTAACTGGAAAAAATGTACACGCATGCAGAAAACGTCTGCGCTTGGCGCTTGCCACCACGTGGTTTGCCAATATACAAATACATTTTCTTTAATAATTTCTGTCTTTCTTAACCGATTTGCATGTTTTAATGCATTCTTCTTGTAATATAGAACATTTATATAGCAGCTTGAGCCAAATTTGGCTCTGGCTCTTATATTTTCTAAGATTTGCTCAAGCAGCTGCGCTTAGCCCCTAATTTGGGAAAGTAATTCCTAAATAACTTATAGTCTAAGAATAGGATCGTTATGAAATTTTCAGGACGTAACAAGAGCATTGAAACCTGTGTACAAACCAAACTACAAGTCTGTAGTACTTGATTTGCGATTTAGTTTTTTTGATATGGGGGGCGAATGGGGGAGGGATCCAAAATCCGAAATATACGTAATCTGCGTATTCTTCAAAAGAACATAGCTCTAGCTCTTACAGTTTTTGAGATATGCCCAAAAAACCGGGTCAAAAAACGGATAAGCACTGATTATAAGAAAACGGGACAAGTTATCGATCATTTGAAATAAACTTGCTCTGCGTATGGTATATACGAATCTAAAAAGTCTAAGCTCAGCTCTCTAGCCCTTGTAGTCTCTGAAATCGACGCGTTCATACAGACAGACAGACGGACAGGGCTTAATCGAAACGGCTAGTGATACTGATCGAGAATAGGATAAGAATAAGGACATTTATTTTTATACCCTGAACCGATTGAAAATGGGTAAAAAGAGTATAATGGTTTTGTGCAAATGTATGTAACACGCAGAAGGAGGCATCTCCGACCCCATATATATTCTTGATCAGCGTCACTAGCCGAAACGATTAAACCCTGACCGTCTGTCCGTCCGTCCGTCTGTCTATATGAACGCGTCGTTTTTAGAGACTACAAGGGCTAGAGAGCTGATCTTTAACTTTTTAGGGTCGTATATATTATACGCAGATCAGGTTTGTTTCAAATGAGCGATAGTTTACCCCGTTTTCTTCTTATCGATATTTATCGGTTTTTTCCACGGTTTTTTAAGCATATCTCAAAAACTATAAGAGCTGGAACGAAATTTATTGTAATATACTCTCGTAAGGGATACGCAGATTATGAATATTTCGGATTGTGGATACCTCTACACAGATTTTAATAGTCTTGTTACGACCTGACAATTTCATAGCGATCCTATTCTTAGTTTAGAAGTTATTTAAGAATTAACTTTCCACAGTGGGGGCCTAGCGCAGCTGCTCATCAATATATAAATGTACTATAGTACAGTATAGAAATTTAATTAAAGAAAATGTGTTTGTATATTGCCAAGCCACGTGGAGGCAAGCGCCACGCGCAGACGTTTTCTGCATGCGTGTGCACACATACAGCGGTTGCTTGTGCATTTTTGTTTTTTAACCTCAAATTTGGACAGAGACAATCAAAATTCGGCTGGGTTCGAATCTCGCTGAGTCAACAGCGTTTTTATACTGTTCATTTAAATATTTATTTTATTTTTTAAACTTTACTCACGTATGGGTCGAAGTTCAACTTAATGGTGGGACATCGTCGATTTGAAATATTCTGGACAAACAAAATGGGAGAAAATTGGTATTTGGCATGCACACTCTCAAAGCTTTCGCTGATCAATTGCAACTAACATTTGAAAGAAGTAGTTTCCTATTTTGTGAAAATTGTGCATATAGCATAGAGAAAAAAAGGGCAATTGACCAGGTCACTTTCAGGAGGTTTTCTGCTCTACAATATTATTTTTATTTATATTTAAGGTAGTATATTATATATATCTATATACACATGTTATATTTATATATGTATTATTAGGAGCAAATAAGCAATGCATTGTTACTAAATGTTAGACTTCAAGCGCGGTCAAGAGTGTTTCGAATCTGTTCGTCTGCCCTATTGTCTTGTCTGCGACTCTTTCGTCGCGAAGTATTTACTATTTGCTTTAGTTGTCTAATTAGAGAATTAGTACGTTGTGTAGCGCGTCGTACAGTATCTCGTCCTTGTTCTTCTGCCCTATAAACAGGGTCTTGTCTGCGACTCGTTCGTCGCGAAGTATTTACTATTTGCTTCAGTTGTCTAACTGGAGAATTAGAACGTTGTGTAGCGCGTCGTACAGTATCGCGTCCTTATTCTTCCGCCCCATAAACAGGGTCTTGTCTGCGACTCGTTCGTCGCAAAGTATTTACTATTTGCTCCAGTTGTCTAACTGGAGAATTAGTTTGATGTGCAGCGCGTCGTATTGTATCTCGTCCCTGTTCGTCTGCCCTATAAACTGGGTCTTGTCTGCGACTCGATCGTTGCGAAGTATTTACTATTTGTTCCAGTTGTCTAACTGGAGAGTTAGTACGTTGTGTAGCGCGTCGTACAGTATCACGTCCTTGTTCTTCTGCCCTGTAAACATTGAGGAATTGTTCTTGTTCAGTACCTCTAAATCTTATATTATTTCGACGAATTTGGTGACGCTGAATATCTCTAATTCTTTCAATTTGGCTTAATTCTGCATTTTCCCTACGCTGTCTTTGAGAAACTACGTTGCTTAATCTTTTCTGCTCGACATATTCAGAATTGGACCTATTTGACAGATTCCTAGCTCTTTGTCTTTGACACCTATTTATTGCCGATAATCTCTTAACCCTAGGCATTTTGGTATATATGCACGTATATGTATATGTGCTTATAATTTCAAATAATTTAAACAATATATAAATTTATGTATTTATAATATATTTTAAAAAATCTGTATATTTATAAGCAGGCTGCAAAAAATAATAAAATAATATCTAATATATAAAATATCTAATATATCTAATAATTAAATATAATCAATACAACATTATTTTTTTCAAAATTAATTCGCTTGCACTTAGTTCAGAGCGCAGGCACACACACATGCAAGTTTTCTATTTGCCACGAACGGCCGAAATAAACCGCCAAAAATATTGTGTCGATAATTATTTGAAACACGATTTAAAAGCACCAATTAGTTTATTACACTCAAACTGTCACTAATAGATAATTTTAAATTATTTAAAAACCGAAAAACTCGCAAAACAAATGAAAATCGTAATCGAAGTCGACGATACGCAGAAAAGTCGGTAGCCTGTGGGCAATCGCAGGCTACAGACTAAATCGATTGACGCTCGCTCTACGTTTTGTGATCGGAAATGCATTCCTGCCATGAAAAATGCGCTCTCTAAAAGCTCTGTGCCTTTATTGACAGCTCATTTCCCTTAGGCGGACAAGCATTAATAATTTAAGTGAAAGATCCTTGTAACAAAGCATGAACATTTAAATACTTAAAAATTTTTTAGAATATTTTTATTCATTTAGATTATTTCATGTATAGAAAAAGATGGTATTAAGAAAAGAGATCGAAAGGAGATCGAAAAGAGATTTTAAAAACCGATGCTGAAAATTGTTCTCCCTTGCTGACGCACCTATGTTTATTTTAAATATTTTTAAGAACATTATATATATCACATATAAATTATACAGTAATAATCCATTGATTTCATCTAATTGGATAGTTGTATTGTTTTGAAAATAAACGATAGTTCAAAGAAAAAAAAAATATTTATATAGAATTTATATAAGACATGTACATGAAATACATGTTTGCATGAGATAGTAGATACATTCTATGTGTATATACAACATAAATTCATAAATTCGTCTTAAAGACCGCTTGCTTATATTTCCACAACGACACCACAGCCACTCTTAGAAACCTAACCGAATTTGTAATATGTACTCAAATAAACAAAAATAAATGCTTGAGCTTTGTGCTCGCTTTTAATATTTCCTATTTTTCACAAAATAGGACACTAAGATTGGATGCAGTTGATCTGCGATATCTTTTTGAGAGTGTGCATGCCAAATTTAAATTTTTCCCCATTTTGTTGCTCCAGAATATTTCAAATCGCCGATGTCCCAGCATTAAGTTGCACTTGGACTAAGTAGTGTGTTAAGTTTAAACAATAAATAAAAAATAAAACAAAAACTTAAATAATCAGTACAAAAACTCCATTACCACAGTGAGATTCGAAGCCGCGTCTGGCAGCTCGCCAGGCAAAATCTCTATCACCGAGCTACAGCAGCATACAAACAATCGCAATAGAATTAAAAAAAGAGCTCACGCATATGAATGTGCATATACATATGTATGTATGTATGTACACGCATGCAGAAAACATCTGCGCTTGGCGCTTGCCACCACGTGGTTTGCCAATATACAAATACATTTTCTTTAATAATTTCTGTCTTTCTTAACCGATTTGCATGTTTTAATGCATTCTTCTTGTAATATAGAACATTTATATAGCAGCTTGACCCAAATTTGGTGGCTCTGGCTCTTATATTTTCTGAGATTTGCTCAAGCAGCTGCGCTAAGCCTCTTATTTGGGAAAGTAATTCCTAAATAACTTATAGTCTAAGAATAGGATCGTGAAATTGTCAGGACGTAACAAGAGCATTGAAACCTGTGTACAAACCAAACTACAAGTCTGTAGTACTTGATTTGCGATTTAGTTTTTTCGATATGAGGGGCGAATGGGGGAGGTATCCAAAATACAAAATATACGTAATCTGCGTATTCTTTACAAGAGCATAGATCTAGCTCTTAGAGTTTTTGAGATATGCCCAAAAAACCGGGTCAAAAAACGGATAAACACTGATTATAAGAAAACGGGACAAGTTATCGATTATTTGAAATAAACTTGCTCTGCGTATGGTATATACGAATCTAAAAAGTCTAAGCTCAGCTCTCTAGCCCTTGTAGTCTCTGAAATCGACGCGTTCATACAGACAGACAGACGGACAGGGCTTAATCGAGTCGGCTAGTGATACTGATCAAGAATATATATACTTTATGGGGTCGGAGATGCTTCCTTCTGTTCTAGGTAAGGACATTTATTTTTATACCCTGAACCCATTGAAAATGGGTAAAAAGAGTATGTGCTAATGTATGTAACACGCAGAAGGAGGCATCTCCGACCCCATATATATTCTTGATCAGCGTCACTAGCCGAGACGATTAAACCCTGACCGTCTGTCCGTCCGTCCGTCTGTCTATATGAACGCGTCGTTTTTAGAGACTACAAGGGCTAGAGAGCTGAGCTTAGACTTTTTAGATTCGTATATACCATACGCAGAGCAAGTTTATTTCAAATAATCGATAACTTGTCCCGTTTTCTTATAATCAGTGTTTATCCGTTTTTTGACCCGGTTTTTTGGGCATATCTCAAAAACTATAAGAGCTGGAACGAAATTTATTGTAATATACTCTCGTAAGGGATACGCAGATTATGAATATTTCGGATTGTGGATACCTCTACACAGATTTTAATAGTCTTGTTACGACCTGACAATTTCATAGCGATCCTATTCTTAGTTTAGAAGTTATTTAAGAATTAACTTTCCACAGTGGGGGACTAGCGCAGCTGCTCATCAATATATAAATGTACTATAGTACAGTATAGAAATTTAATTAACGAAAATGTATTTGTATATTGCCAAGCCACGTGGTGGCAAGCGCCACGCGCAGACGTTTTCTGCATGCGTGTGCACACATACAGCGGTTGCTTGTGCATTTTTGTTTTTTAACCTCAAATTTGGACAGAGACAATCAAAATTCGGCTGGGTTCGAATCTCGCTGAGTCAACAGCGTTTTTATACTGTTCATTTAAATATTTATTTTATTTTTTAAACTTTACTCACGTATGGGTCGAAGTTCAACTTAATGGTGGGACATCGTCGATTTGAAATATTCTGGACAAACAAAATGGGAGAAAATTGGTATTTGGCATGCACACTCTCAAAGCTTTCGCTGATCAATTGCAACTAACATTTGAAAGAAGTAGTTACCTATTTTGTGAAAATTGTGCATATAGCATAGAGAAAAAAAGGGCAATTGACCAGGTCACTTTCAGGAGGTTTTCTGCTCTACAATATTATTATTATTTATATTTAAGGGAGTATATTATATATATCTATATACACATGTTATATTTATATATGTATTATTAGGAGCAAATAAGCAATGCATTGTTACTAAATGTTAGATTTCAAGCAAATTCCTCAATTCAATGTGTTCGGTTCAGCAGCAGCTTATCGTCATAAATTCAATTATTTAATTTCTAAAATGCATAAATTTTCATAACGAATAATTCTTGTTTGAAGTTGCTTATTATATGGCTATGTAAATTACATATGTAAAATTTAAACTCGGATTCGGCAATGCTCTCTCTCTCTCGCTGTTGTTTGTCGGTCTGCAAGCACTGTTGCAGGCCTGGGTATTGAGCATTGGTAGCAGTAATTAGTCGTCGCTAATCTATTACCACATACGATTGCATCGATCTCTGTGTTCGTGGGCGAAGCCAAGAATCTGTTCGCAGTCATACCCGGGTACGTCTTTCACTCCCGCGTTCGTTGATTGCACTTGCGGTTTAAGCTTGTTGAGTTGAGAGCGTAATTTGTGTGTTTGACATAAAATCATGCTCAGTGCCAATGAAAGCGCAGTGCCGGCTGAAAAAAGTGTGCCAGGTGCATTATTTTAAACGTAAAGCCGAAACAATATACACACGTTCGCGAAGGCTTAATGCTTCTTTAAATGAAGAAAGGATCAGAGAATTTTGGTCAACTGAGCTTATGGTTCGTTTGGAGTTGCTTGAGCAAACGGAAAAATCATTTAATCTAGCCCACAATGGCTGGGAAAAACAAGATTATTCTGAGATTGGCAGCCAGTTACGGGATGATTTTGTTCTCGTGCTCACAATGATGTCTCGACTGAGTGTGCAAATTGAAGATCTAAGGTCGCAGATGCCGCCCCTCGTCAACTATGTGTTATGATAATAACTTGGAGCAAGCTGTGCAAGTTAGTGCAAATGATCGGCCACATAAACTTCGTGTGCCTAAACGCAAATTTCCCATATTTTCTGGCGGATACACGGATTACGTCAACTTCTTCTCCATGTTCAGCTCGGTCATCGACAAGGATCAAGATTTAAGCAAAATTTAAAAACTGCAGTATCTATGGCTCGGCATTGGATTCGGTTCGATCGTGGGAAATGTTCAGTGCTTAATTAGCGCGTGTAGCTCTGGATGTTTTAGGTAAGCCCTTAATAATAAACGCCTTGTTTTCCAGCCATACATCAAAAAGATTATTGGGCTCAAGAGAGTGGTCTGCTACAAAACTTCGTGAATTCTCGGACAAAGTCAACTGTCATATACGAGCATTGCAGCGCTTCGGAAATTTGAAGCCTGACAGGTCTGAAGAATGACAGGTCTGACAGCACCTCACTCTTCCGCATTTCTAGCATTGCCCTTGAATGAGAAAACTACTGTAGAGACATCGAATTCTTCCGCCTCTCTTGCTGCCCAGTGTCAGCGTCTGATGTTGTGCTCCTGGCTACCGCTATCGGTCTGGTAAAAAATCGGTATGGCTCATTAATTCCATGTAGAACTTTACTGGATTCAGGCAGTCAACTAGCATCTAGTGACGTCTCATTTTGCTCAAATGGTGCAGCTGAAGAAAGCTCGAACTTCAGCTATTGTCTCATTGACTTCCACGACCCAAAATGATTTTCTTGATAATTTATTTGGGTTATCATTGTGTCAAATCAATGGTATCCCAAATTCTCTATATAAAATGCTTGATCTTATTTTTGTTTTGGATCATTCCATATCATGTCCTGAAGATCCTTATCCCCCCACTTTACAGGTGTTGATTGATTTACCCGGGTGCTAAGCACAGGCAGTAAACCCCAAAACGAGCTCGTCAATTTCAGAAAACTTTGCTAAACTAACTCAGCTCTTATCCTAGGCTGACTGGTCTCGGCTTTACATGTGTAGAGACATGGATAGTGCAATCACGATTTTTTATTCCACATTAAATAATTTATTTTATATATGTGTCCCGGCTTGTAATTCACTTAGGTCTAACAAACATATTTGGTTTACACGGGAATTAATAAACTTAAAAAATATAAAGTCAGTCAGTTCAAGAAAATTGGCTCTTTCTTGGATTACTCTCGATATCTGATTGCTCGATCCAATTTCTAACCAATGTTATAAGGATTACCTGAAAAGTTGTAGGTTACAGTTCCAGCGAAATCCAAGGCGGTTTTATAATTTCGTTAATGCGAAACGTAAATCAACAACACTACCATCAACCGTATTTTTCGAAAAGACGAGAGCAGACTCAGATCAGGCCATCGCCGAGCTATTTGCTAAATTTTTTCAAACGACTTACAGTTCTCAAGATTACCAATTGGGTCTGCCTTATTCTTATCATGTAAATGACTCAAATTGCATTTTTGGACCTTTGATCATGAAAAGTTTACTACTAAGTGATTTCCCGCTGTATTTTCAGCGGAACCTGATGGAGTACCAGGCTGAATGCTTGGGTATTGCAAATAACCTAATTCTTTGGATCTCCAATTATTTAATTCTTAGATCTCAAAAAGTTTATTTTAATCTTTGCAAATACTTTCTCCTGCATCATTATATGTTAAAGGAGGACAGCACAACAACAAAGCTTCGCATTGTGTTTGATGGATCGGCTGCAACTTCTTCAGGGTATTCGCCAAATGATATCTCGATGGTGGGCCCAGTAATACAACCAAAATTGATACAAATACTTATTCGATTTCGTACACATCTAGTTGCACTGACAGGAGATATTTATAAAATATATCGCTGCTTTCGAGTCAAGTCTCCTGATAATTACCTAAAATGTAAATGTAGCGAGATGCACCTGACAAAGAGTTACAAGTCTTGGCGTTGGATACTCTAACATATGGCACAAAGGTGCCTCATTTCTGTCTGTTCGCGCAATGCACCAGCTGGCCCTTGATGAAAAAGAATCGCTCCCTATTGGCTCAATTGCCCTGTAAGAGGATAATGCCAAAATACATAAATTTTCTGTAATCTCGTGGCAATTTTAATCTTCGGAAGTGGTGTTGCAGTCATCCAGAAGTACTTATTGGTATATCGGAGGAAGATAAGGAAAAATATTAGAGATTTGATGAAGGTAGCGATATTTTCAAAACTCTTGGTGTCGCTTGGGATCCTGTCTCCGACAAGCTGCTGTTTTCATTGTCGCCCAAAGGAGCCCATTCCAAACCCTGCAGGCGTTCCGTTTTGCTTACAATTGCTCGGTTTTATGATTCACTCGGTCTGCTAGGACCAGTTTTTGCCACGGCTAGAATATTTCTGCAACAGCCTTGCAAGGATAAGCTGACAATGAATGAGAGCTTGTCCTTTGTACAAATCAAGAGTCGCGCCATTAAAAACCCTCTCAGCTCCAAAGCTAGAATTATGTGGAGCAGCGCTGTTGGCAAAACT
The DNA here is from genome assembly GCA_035041545.1 of Drosophila colorata. NCBI lineage: Eukaryota > Metazoa > Arthropoda > Insecta > Diptera > Drosophilidae > Drosophila > Drosophila colorata. Next base: position 516,767 of record JAWNLD010000680.1, on the reverse strand, counting down.
CATTCATGAGATCATGGAAATGGGAATCGTTGGACAATTCTGTTGCTGGTGTGACTCTACTTTGGCTTTGTCCTGAATTTCAACGTGCTCGTAGCTTATCGTATGGCTGCCATACACGAGCTAACTATTGATATGGAGTGGCGTCACGTTCCTACGATGCTGAACCCTGCGGACATACCGTCTAGAGATGCGCTCTCTGAGGTGATGGCTCAATCTGAGCTTTGGTTTCGTGACCTATCGTATCTTACGAGCAATCGCGACGATTGGCCTGCTTGTCTTTCAGGCAAACCCACTCTTGAATTGCGAAAAAACGTATTGCTGGCTAGGTGTCCGAACATCTTGGATACAAATATGCTAGCTCCTTTGCCTCCATACGGCGTACATTTCCATATATATTTAAATTTATAAAGGACACCTCGATATCACAGCTGCAGTTGTGCAACATGGCACTCAACTTCTCCGGCGAGCTGTACAGCTAGCAAACTTATGGGATGATATAAACGAGTTAAAACTGCATGGCGTTGTTAAGAGATCTAGCTCCATCGCTTCTCTGTCACCATTTATAGATGATTTTTGACAAGTTTGCGCTGGTGCATGCATAACTGACTTCCATAAGGTCAACTTACACGCTGGACCGCGTGCGCTGTTGGCTAAGAGTCGGTAACAGAATTGGCCACATGGAGGCCTACAAACTGTTTACAAGGCTGTGAGCCGATTTGTGACATGATTCAGAGCCAATCCGAAATTTTTGGAGCCGATCATGGGAAATCTACCGAAGGAAAGATTGGAAGCTATTAAAGTGTTTGTCGTCCCATGAGTTGATTATTGTGGCCTTTTTTTCTACAATTCGAAAGTTCGTACCAGACCGCCCATAAAGTCGTACATAGGTTTATTCATTTGTTTTACAAGTAAAGCAGTACATTTGGAACTTGGTAAGGATTTGTCCAATGCTTCATTCCTGAAACGGTTTACACCTACTCGTGGACGGCCTAATGCGGCGTTGGCTCAAGCCAATGCCAGTTAAAGACAGTCGTACCCAAATGGATAAGTAACGCTATCAGGAACGCAATCAGGGCACGCATCTAAGGTGCCGACACCAAGCACATTAGATCTCGTGCCCCCAAACAAAATGAGCCACCTCTCTCACATAAGCCTAAGTTTGAGAATTGAGAGATGAAAAATTTCATTTAACGAGAACGGCAGTCAGAGTTCGAGTTAACATAGTTAACATCAGTATCGATGCCCATGAAAGCAAATACAACAAGAATTTCATACCCTCTTAACAGGAAAAGCTCGGTATTTGTACTTATTACATGTGAGGCAATCGAGAGTGGATAGTTGCCCAGTTCTAAGGAGGGCTATGTTCGATAGGTTTCGCGGTCCTTGGCACTAATTGTTTAAACTTGAACAACAGCCGGGAGAAGGCGCCGAAGATTATGTACACACCAGGCGAAAGCTAGGGTCTCGCTTGCAGAAGCCTTTATCAGACAGGCATCTGATAAAAATAATTAAGAAAGGAAAATATAAATTTAATTAGGCCCCTCTGCATTCATACACACGACACAATAATAAAAAAAATTAATGCTCGCGCTATGCGCTCGCTAATATTTGCAGACAAATTTAAATATACCGCAGTTGTGAAATTTCTCAGAAAATTTTCACAAAATAGGAAACTACATCATTCAAATGTTGGCTGCAGCTCATATGCGAAAGCTTTTTGAGAGTGTGTATGCCAAATACCAATATTTCTCCATTTTGTTGTTCCAGAATATTTCAAATCGCCGATATCTCAGCATTAAGTTGCTCTTGGATCAATAATGTGTTAAGTTCAAAAAATAAATAAAAACAAAAATTTAAATAAACAGTACAAAAACTCCGTTGACACAGCGCGACTCGAACTCGCGTCTAATAGCGCGCCAGACAACATCTCTACAACCGGGCTACAGCATCATTTCGACTGCCACACATGCACAAACAATCGCTTGAAAATTCAAAGAGAGCTCACACATACGATTGTGCATATAAGTACATATGTATGTGTGTAAGTTAACAGAAGTTAACGCAAGTTCATTGTAACATGATATTACACCAGCCACAGAAGCTGACATTGCTCTGGGCCGGATGTCTTGCACAACGGCAGCGCACGAGGCGCAAGCTAAGCATTCAAGCGGCCGTTGTGAATCATATTCAATAGCTTAAGTTACTTTCTTTTGTATTCCATAGTTTAGTTTTATTTCGGTTTTTGATTGCGGCGCATCGGCCCAATGTAACTGATGGTTATCTTCAATCACTGGTCCGAGCGACCTAGTGATTAATAAATGATTAATAAATATTTAATTGGCGCCCAACGATTTTCGAACCATTTTATAATTTGGACACTCTGTGCTGTGCAGTGTCAAATAAAATAATCGACCCACCAGTGCGAATATCAAAGCTGTGCCTGACCTACGCTAATTTTGGTCATTGACACAAGTGCAATTAAAATTCCCTTGTTACACTGAAGCCACTGGGACTCTTCGGGCAGCGACTTGTCACCAACCTAGCGCGCAAGCGGGTTTGGGCAGCGAAGAACATTGTCACTCATAGGCGGCAGCGGGAGATCATAGAGAGCATTCGTGACCGCGGCGTGGGAAGCAGCAGCAGTAGTAGTAGCACATAGAGCCCTGCTAGGACCAACTAAAATGTAAGTGGGCCGTCATTTGGCGTAAACTTTTTCAATCCGCGTTAATTTTAAGAATTTTTTAGAAATCTAAAGTAAAAAAATCAAAAAATACATAAAAATAAAAATTGCAACAAATAATTGTGCTCCCAGTTCACTTTTGAGTGACGTTATTCTGCATCCATCAGCAACTTTCGATAAGCATTCGTTGCCAGTATTTATTCAATTTGCTGTGGTTAATCTGCCCTTGAAACTGTGTTGATATTATTGTTGACAGCGTAGCCCATGAACAACGCGTTTCGCTGTTACAGGGACCGTTCAGCGCGGGGATCAGAGTCAGACGACTCCGCTACTATAGGTAGGGAAACAGAACCGCAGCCTGCTCTCTCGCGAGAAATCGCGGACAACAAACGAAAAATAGGAATGGATCCAGACCAGCTTAAGGCTGTGGTGCAGGCCGCAGTGGTCAGCGCCTTGGAGGCACAGAGCGTACATCAACTCTAGCGCTCCTCAAGCCTATAAAAGAATAGCCACGTCTGGACGTTTAAGCGGACATAGAAGGCAAAGGGTCAATCATATAGCTAACGAGCCGGATCAAGACCCAGGGGCTTATGCTAACGCTGCTGCAACAGCGGAACGGCAAGTCGCCGACGACAATGGTAGCGACTATGACTCGGACATGGTCAATTTGTTATGGGAAGCTCCCTGCTGCCCCACATTTATAGAAGAGTAGCAGGGATCCAGATTAGATTCCTTATCGACACGGGCGCTTCCAAAAACTACATTAGACCACATAACAGTCTAAAAGAGTGCTCCCAGTAAATTCTTCTTTCTCCACCCACTCGATTCACGGCACCTCTACGATCACACATAAGTGCCTCGTATCTTTGTTCTTTACATATGTTGATTGCGCCGACGCGCCCGATACAGTAATAGACGCATTTCTTAAGATACTAAAAAGTAGACACAAAGCCTTTGCGGATCGGGAAGAAGCACTTCCCTACAATACGTCAGTGGTGGCCACTATCAGGACCACTGACGAACAACCAGTTTATGTCCGATTGTATCCCTATCCTTTGGGAGCAGCAGAATTTGTTAACAAAGAAATACAAAGCCTTTTAAAAAACGGTATCATAAAAAAATCTGTTTCCCCTCTAACAACCCCATTTGGGTGGTTGACAAAAAGGGCACAGATGAGTTCGGTAACAAGAACATGCGTCTTGTAATGGATTTCCAAAAAATCAATAAGAAAACCATTGAGGACAGATACCCCATGCCTAACATTCCAATGATTCTTGGGAATCTTGGTAAGGCTAAATACTTCTCGACATTGGACCTGAAGTCCGGCTATCACCAGATCACGCTAGCAGAGCGTGACCGTAAGAAAACAGCGTTCGCAGTTAACGGGGGAAAGTACGAATTTGGTCGACTTCCCTTCGGGTTGAAGAATGCAGCCAGCATCTTCCAAAGAACTGTCGACGACATAGTGCGTGAGCAGATTGGCAAATATTGCTATGTCTATGTCGACGATGTCATAGTCTTCTCGAAAGATGAAGACTCCACATGTCAAACATGTGGAGTGGGTCTTAAAGAGCCTGTACGAGGCAAATATGAGAGTCTCCAAGGAGACGTTTTTTTAAGAAAAGCGTAGGTTTTCTTGGTTTTGTGGTAACCAGCAATGGAGCCACAACGGAAAAGGTCAGAGCAATTTAAGAGTTCCCAGAACCAAAGAATGTATTCGAAGTCAGATCATTTCTTGGTCTGGCCAGTTACTATAGGTGTTTCATCAAAGACTTTGCTTCAATAGTTTTCTGACATCCTAAAGGGTGAGAATGGGTCAGTTAGTAAGCATAGATCGCGAAACATCCTGGTAAAATTCTCCGATCTTCAGCGTCAACCTTTTCAAAAGCTGCGCAACATTTTATCCTCAGAAAACGTCATGATCCGATTCCCTGACTATAAGAAGCCGTTTGATCTAACGACAGACGCTTCAGCCTACGGCATAGGGGCAGTGCTTTCCCAGGATGGTCGCCCCATCTCAATGATTTCCAGAACGTTGAGGCCTCCAGAGGTGAACTACGCCATCTACGAGCGGGAACTATTTGCTATAGTTTGGGCCCTTAGCAAGCTACGTCACTACCTATGTGGTGTAAAAGACATAAACATTTTCACGGACCATCAGCCGTTAACTTTTGCCGTTTCGGAGTCAAACCCGAACGCCAAAATTAAAAGATGGAAAGTGGGCATTGAAGAAACTAAATGCCGATTCCTGCGCAGCGAGCTGTCATTGACCCACACAATTGAGTCGACTGAAAAGCCGCTCAATTGTTTCCAAAACCAAATCGTCATTGAAGAGGCACGCGTCGCCGCGAAGCGCAACTTCATTCTTTTCGGAGACAAGAGACGTGATGAAGTGAACTTCACTGATGGCGCAGCCCTTCCTGATGAACTTCGTGACTTAATTAATCCAAAGGCGGTGAATGCCCTTTATTGCGATCTGCACACGCTAGCACAGGTGCAAGATGGCTTAGTTTTGGCACTGAAAAAATCGAGTTGCAGACATTTTCAATGTAGACGAGAGGAGGGAAATTCTCACTGCCGAACAAAATAGAGCGCACAGAGCAGCTCAAGAAAATGTTAAGCAAGTCCTCTCGAAGTACTATTTTCCAAAAATTGCAAAAATAGCTAAAGAAATTGCGGAAAATTTTAGAATACGGCCAAATACGATAGACACCCGAGAAAACATGAGCTAGGGGAGACGCCGATTCCCGAGACTCCTGGGGAGATTCTGCATATTGATATTTTTTCCACAGACAAGTTTTTTTTGACATGTGTTGACAAGTTTTCTAAATTTACAGTCGTACAACCAACTCAGTCGCGCACTATCGAGGACCTGAAAGTCCCGCTGCTGTAGCTCATGAATTTCTTTCCGCGAGCCAAGACAATGTATTGCGACAACGAGCCTTCACTGAATTCACTGTCAATAAAGACCCTGTTGTTAAACAACTACGGAGTCCATATTGCTAATGCACCTTCGCTGCATAACACCTCCAATGGCCAAGTCGAGCGCTTCCATAGCACTTTGGCCGAGCTTGCGTGTTGCCTCAAGCTGAACAGAAACATTAATGACTCAGTCGAAATCATAATCTGGCTACGGTTGAGTATAACAAGACAATACATTCAGTTATCAACAAGAGACCTGTTGATGCCATCCGTGGGCCCGCAGGTGAACCACAGGAGGAAATATCAGCAAAGTTAAAGAGTGCGCAAGACGCGCTCCGAGCCAGGCTGAACACCCAGCGTCAAAATAGGGTTTTTGAAGTAGGAGAGGAAGTCCTAGTAAAGAGAAACCGCAGGCTGGGCAACAAGCTCATGCCCTTGTGTGAAGAACGAGTCGTAGAGGCAGACCTTGGCACGACCGTTCTCATTGGAGGGAGGGTGGTCCATAAGGACAACCTTAAGTAGGGCGAGAGCTAAAATTAAATATTGACCCTACGCAACTTGACATTAGTTTTAAGTTTCAATATTTTGAGCCACTTGGCATTACCTTTAAGATTTTAAGCCGCTTGGCGCTATTATTAGGAGACACATATTAATAGTACAGTCCGTTTTGTCTGTTTTCCGCAGGTCTGGGTTTCTGCTATCTCTCTTTCTCGTGGGTGCTGCGGAGCGAGTGACCGATTACTCACACGCCAAATATATACCCACTGTTGAGGGCGAAGTTCTGGTATGGGAAGAATTCAGCTTCGTCAGGCACACCGCAAACATCTCTGAATATTAGAGAATAGTGAAGGAAACAATGGGGCTGTGTGAAATGTTTCCGCAGTCGCACATGAAGAAGCTTCTAAACGTGGATGCTGGCCATCTGAGTTATATGGTAGAAGCTCTTGGAGTGCACCACAGGGTAGCAAGGAGTTTGGATTTCTTGGGCACAGCCCTCAAAGTAGTTGCAGGAACACCTGATGCTAGCGACTTTGAACAGGTAAAATTCACAGAGTTACAACTGGTGAACTCCAACAACAGGCAGGTAGCTATAAACACGAATGTTCAAGAACAAATCAACCAGCTAACGTCAACCGTCAACACATTATTAGAAGCTGCAAAAAAGGAGCAGATAGATTCCGGGCATTTTTACGAGACGCTCTTAGCTCGGAATAGAATGTTGCTAATGGAAATGCAGAATTTGATGCTCGCGGTGACCCTTGCAAAGATTAATATCATAAGCCCAAATATATTAGATCACGAGTACTCTCTCTTAAAAATTGTACTTCGACGCCGGGAGGAACATTTTGTCAACTATCACCGAATAGCTCTTGTGCCAGAGAGCTTCATGCTGGTGGTTCGGCAAACTGTCAAAAGCAGTCGAGTCATCTGGACCCGATCACATGAGTCGATGACGGAATTCTGATCATCAATGATCGGCCTGCTAAGTTTGCGTTGACAACGGTACTGAAACTTGGGTTCACGGAACAAATCTAATCACGTTCATTAAGTGGGCTCTAATCAACGAGACTAAATATCTGAATCTCAACAGTGTCCAGAGTAAGTTTCCCGGCATTGCGGCATCTCCCCTTCTGAACGTTACCGGCCACCAGGACGTACTGAGTCTCCCTTACCTTCACCGTTTAAATTAACGTAACCTGGAGATCATCAAGGAATTCAAGGATGAAATCGGAAGTGTCAACAACGTTGTAATGGCCTTCTGGTTGGGAGCCATTTGTTGTGCTATAATATGCGTTGGAGTCACCTCTCGTCGATACAAGAAGAATAAGATAACAGCAAAGGAAATTAAGGAGGTGATCGCCGAGATAGGAGCGGCCGAGGGCGGCCTTAATTTAAAAGGGGAGCAGTTCATTTGTATTCCCTAGTTTAGTTTTATTTCGGTTTTTGATTGGTCCGAGCGGCACAAATTGTTTATTTATTTAACGGGTTTACAATAGATTTTAATAGGTAAAATATTGTTCTTCAGTAAACTTTAACTTATACTTATTGCGACTTGCGACAAATCCTTGCAAAACACATCTACTCTCTACAAACTCTTACAGACGACCACTTTAACTAACTTTAGATGTCTCACGATCTCCGCGTATCGATATCTTTTATGGTCAGTGTGACCAACTTGCACCAAGGCTACAATCCTTTCAGCATATTATGCCATTCCCACACTCGGCCGTCCTGAAATTTTATTCGTCGCGAATAAATTCCATTTTTTCATTAACTCGGCTGACGTGGTTGTAACATTATGGCCTTCTTGGTTACCTATTTTAGCTACACTGTAACGTCCATGACTCATTTTATTTGTAATCTTGTATGGACCATAAAACTTTATCATCAATTTTATTCCCGTTCCATACTGGGTCCGTTTAATCGCTACCAAGTCTCCAATATTATATTCATTCTCAACTTTTTTCGTTAAAATTTTTCCTATTTTCCTGCTGAATTATTTGTATATTTTCCTGCGCTTTCTGCCTGATGGCGTGTCGAGTACTATTTAGATCTTCCATATCTATATCGTCTAACAATATCCTCAAATCATCATCTTCTAATGTTAATTCCTGTGAGTATTTGAAATGGCGTAAACTTTGTACTACGCTGTGGCGAGTTATTTATAATTTGCTGTACTCTATCCACATACAAATACCAATTTGATGGTTTACTTTCGCACATTTTTGAAATCATTGGGATGACAATCTTATGTATTCGTTCAACTTGACCATTTCCCCTGGGCATGCTTGTCGTTATGTGAAGTAATTCAATCATTTCACGCTCACAATAATTTTTGAATACGTTAGATGTGAATATTGTACCTCTATCAGTTACCAAACGACTAGGATTTCCAAATGAGCATGCTTGCTTTTCTAACCCGATCACAACTTCCTATGAGCCAGTTGATTTTGTTGAATATAACCAAACAAACTTAGAAAATCCATCTACAACGGCTAAGATGTGGTTATATTTCTTTCTAGTGTCTGTTAGGGGTCCAACATGGTCTATGTGAAATGTGATTGGTGACAATAAGCCTTCCTTTTTCCCACGCTTAGCTTCAAATACTCCACGCAACTATTGACTACCCTTTCCACCTTTGCCTGTGCATATTCACTAAAATAAGTTTTCTCTAACAAATCCCTCGTCTTTTTTGAACCAAAATGTCCCTCACGATGTGCTACAGTGATGATCTCTTCTTGCATGCATTCTGAAATTACTAGCTGCTCTCTAATCGGATCTTTGTATAAAATGTCATTCTTTACGAATAAATCCTCTGTTTTGTGCTTCTCTGAGTCTGTATTTTGAAGAATCTTCAATTAAACATCAAGATAAACGGCTTGGGGCATCCACGTGACTCATTTTGCTGGCAGCCCTATGCTCCACTTGGAAACTGTTCTCTTGCAAGAACATAGCCCATCTCGCTACGCTTGGTGGTACCTCGTCTTTTTCCATTGTCATTACAAAAGCATTGCACATGAACTCGATATTTGCGCCAGGCAACTCGGAGGTGTTCTATGTCAAATACAAGTGCACACGCGACTTTCTCAGCAAGATTGAGGAGCTGCTGACGAGCAGCGGCGAGCAAGCAGTCGCCTCCTATCGCCAGCACAAGCAAACCAAGAGCTTCGAGGCGCGCTGGAATCTGCCCGTCTACTTTCAAATATGTTTTCAGGTGAGCTGGTCCGATTGGAGTTTTAAAATCATATTATCATTGTTTTTCAATTGCAGGAGATTGCGGGGCGCTTTGAGGCGCAACTGGAGCCCTTGCTGAAGGATGAGACGTTAAACACCAATCCGGAGTTGAACGCATACCACTTGGCGCCCTTTAACGCTGCCAAACAGGCTTTAGTACGCTGTTGGGCTGAGGGCATCTATTTGCCCGAGGTCTTTCCCAAATTCTACAAGCTAAACGTGCAAATTGTTCTGCGGCTCTCGCGCTGGATCACAGATGCCATCGGAGCAGCCAAGAGCAGCAGCTTCACTAAAACCTATCTCTCACGATCTTTAAGTGTATGCCTTATAAGAACACGCGCCACTTTCTGACTGCATTTACTATTGCTAAAACCTCGAGCTCGTATGAACTGTATTCCTCTTCGCATGGATTGGTTTTTCTGCTCATAAACTCGACAGGGTGAAACAGTCTATTTTCAGAGTCTTGTTGCATGAGTACTCCCCCAAATCCATGTTTACTGGCATGAACCTCGGAATTTGCGTACGGTTTAAACAAATTTAACACCGGCGCACTTACCAACAGATGCTTCAAATATTGAAAAACTACAATGCCATTTTCGTCCAGTTTAATGATTTTTTTTTCGCCCAGCGTGTTCTTCTTATGAATTAGATCAGTTAAAGGTTTAGCTTCAATCACATAGTCTTTTATGAACCTGCGTAGATAAGAGGTCAAACCTAAAAATCTTTCCAAAGCATTCCTAGTTCCTGAAATGGGAAAATTTACAACGTCACTAATCTTGTCTCGAGTTGGAAATATTGCGTTATTTTCTATCACATAGCCCAAAAACACAATTCTTCTTTGCAAAAACTGTTCTTTTTCCCACACCAAATCTCATTCAGCACTACCAGATTTTCTTTCCTATCTCGTGTTGTCGTCCATTAACACAATTAACTCCTTTAACACCGCACTGATATACCGCCAGAAAGCCGCTGGTGAGTTGAATATACGACATGTGTAAATTCGTATTGGCCATGATGTGTAACGAATGCGGTATATTTCCTCGAGCTTTCTTCATTGAAAAATTGTCTCTCTTTATCTTTTGATTCAGTTGTCTATAGTCGCAACAAAATCTTTGTGATCCATCTTTCTTTGACACGAGTACTACAGAAGAAGCAAATTCCGATGAACTTGGTACTACGATGCCCTCTTCTAACCATTCCTGCACCTGCTTTTCAATAATGCACTTGTTCGCAGACGATGTTCTGCGCGGCTGCTGAAAGATTGGGCTATCGGATGATAGCCCTGTTAGTGGATACTAACAGTATTTCATCTTTATTGGCGATTGTATTATTTTCTTAGGCACATAGCTTTAAACTCATTAAAAAGGATGTTTTCTTGTTCTTTAAATGTTACTCTTTTCACGCAGAATAAAATGTCAATATCTTTAAGCACGTTGTTTCCAATGATATATTTATATTTCTTTTTTAAGCTCTTTAATATTTTTAGCCCGATAGAGACAAGATTTGTTCACCTTACTAGCATATCGCTTAGACGAATGGAGTTTCCGGTGTCAAGTAAGCTGTACAAGTATTCCACGCAAGACTCTTTGTGGGATTTCTGTTTCTTTCTAAACATATTGTGCACATCAGCTGCACACACTTCCTTTCCAAATTCAGCAACTAACCGCCTCTTAAGCAGATTCCATCCCCGTGCACCTGACAAACTTCTCACATAGAGCTTAGCGGCTCCTTCTAGCAGTTTTTTGCTATATACACATTTAAATGTCATCCCACACAAACGCGACATATTCAAACTCTGCAATCCACAGATTAACGTCTAGATGATAGTTTCCTGAAAAAGAAGATACGCTGTTTTGCACATCCCGTAGTGTAAATCTGGAAACTTCTCTTGACCTATTTAGTGGCAATTCATAGACACTTTCTATCTCACTCCTGTTTCCAGCTACTGGATCGATATTTTGATCATTATTTTCATCTTTTTCTACCTCAGCAACCTCAATATTGAAATGTTCCAACAATCTACCCTGCAACACGCTTTTCCTCCCATTTGTATCTAATCCAAATATGCGTAGCTTCTGTCTGAGCTCTATTACTCTGAGTTCTAAAATTGTTCGCACATCCATACTTGACTTAACTTGCAAACATATAAATACCAAACTCAGGCCACGTCGGATGCTCTGAGGTTTCTTTTCAAATCGGGTTTGGCATTCTTCTTGCCAAATCATTCCCTCGCCGTACACCTTCTACGTCACACCACATGCTCAATGTAAACCGCTAATGCAGGTTCAATCAGGCTTTTGCGTGTGCTTGGCTGCTGCAGATCACCTTTTCCGCTTACTCTCAGTTTCTGATGAAATTCGTCGCCGTTACTATCTGCATATATACACACACATACTTCTCCGCTCTGCTGAAATTCGTCGCTCGTATTTCACGCCGATGCGCAATTGTGTTTTAACTATTAGGCCCAGAAAACGTACGGCTGCCCTTGAACATTTTTTACCGTTGAAATTGTCTGGCCACTTCAACTTCTTTATAACATTTAAACAATTATCCTCTAAACTTCTGATAATTGTATCTGCACTTTTTCACAGTTACAACTTGTTAAGCTTATGTATATACATGCGTTAACGTGCACCACTGAAGACAAACAATTTTTTTACCAAATTCTTCCCGGACAAGCGCCCAAAAATTTGTGGGTTTCACAAATTTTTTATTTATTTAACGGGACTACAATAGAATTGAATTGGTAAAATATTGTTCTTCAGTGAACTTTTGCTTATTGCAACTTGCGACAATTCCTTGCAACACCCATCTACTCTCGACAAACTCTTACAGACGACCACTTTAACTAACTTTCGATGATTCACGATCGTCGCGTATCGATATCTTTTATGGTCAGTGTAACCAACTCGCACTAAGGCTACAATCCTTTCAGCATATTATGCCATTCCAACATTTAAAACCAAATTTGGTGATTCTGGCCCTCATAGTTTCTGAGAAATGCTTAAGCAACTCCGCATGGCCCCCACTATGAAAGGTTAATTCTTAAATAATTTCTAGACTAACAATAGGATCGCTCTGAAATTTTCAGGACGTAACAAGAGCAAAAAAAAACATTATAACTATTTTGTTTCCTCTTAGGCATACTTTTCAATTTTCATGACCTATGACAATGGAAACAAGTAAGATGGCTCTCCGACTAGGAGATACCCTGAATCCAGCGACGAACTGTTACATACATTTAAACCTCTTTGCATTCATACACACATTCACAAAGTCACACAAACGCATGCAGCAAGCTGCGCAATTTACACATAGGCTGCGATTGGCCCTACTATGAAAAATGAATTCTTGAATAATTTCCAAACTAAGAGTATGATCGTTATGAAATTTTCAGTGCTTAATATCTAAATCTATGTACAAATTAAAGTGCAAGTCTGTAGCATTTGATTTGCGTTTTTTTGATATTGGGGGGGGGGGGGAGGGCAAATGGGGACAGGTATCCAAAATCTGAAATATTCTTAATCTGCGTAATACTTATGAGCTCATATTCAACCAAATTTAATGGCTCTAGCTCTAATATTCTCCGAGATATGCCAAAAAAAAACCAAGTCTAAAAATTTTACCCATTTTCAATGGATTCAGGTATAAAAATCGAGGCAAACAAGTCACAAAAAAATTATTTCCTGCATTTCCACTTGGACTTTTTCGCACAAGTTAGGTGAGCTCAACGATGAGCACGGAGAACGATTTCACCAAGTATAATCCATGGAGCGACGTTATCAGGGTTTGTGGAATCAGAACATGATGGGCGATTACATGTGGGGTCTGATACGAGAATCTGATTCTAATACCGTAAGCAAAAAAACACGACACTTGAACCATTTTTAAAATACCGACTATGTTACCGAACCAATACTTGAAAACTTAATAACATGTATACTGTAAGAAACAAATAGTCAATCGTATTATTAATAAACAGTTATTGGTACATATTATTTCTGATTGTATTATGACTGTTTACGCATGAACCCATTACATTACATATCGCACCATATTATACCAAGCTGCATGTAGCTGCAGCAATAACTAACCCTTAAAATAGATAACGCACATGTGGTCGCACAAGAGTGTAAGGTGACCTACGCAAAGATATGTCATGTTAATGGTAAGAAAAAGACCCTAAGTAAACAATAGTTTAGTCTTAATTTAGATACTCTGTTAGTATATAAGCCTTAGGATTTGTAAGAATAAATCAGTATTTATTCAGAACTCAACGGAACATAATTGTTCATTTGGTCCTTCGAGCAGTGCCGGGATTACAGCACGCTGAACATTTAGACTTTCGTGCAGTTACAGCACGCCGAAATTTTAAATATTCGAGTTTGCCTTTTACAAAGCACTCGGAAAAGAAAACCTCCCGAATCCATCGATCAAATTCACTCCCATAGAAGACGGCAGTCGAAGTTACGATTCGGCAAAAGACGGGAAGGAACCTGACACGGACGAAATAAAATCGACTCGGCGTGACAAGTTCGTACCAAGAAGCGCTACGAAAAATCATTGCAGAGCAGCCGCAAGCAGGACCGAAAGCCTTGCTCATTAAAGAATATTGGGCAAGGCAATCGGCGGCCAGAGCAGCAGCAGCAGCGCAGAAGGCCGAGGAAGAAAAGCTATGGTTATATTTCTTTCTAGTGTCTGTTAGGGGTCCAACATGGTCTATGTGAAATGTGATTGGTGACAATAAGCCTTCCTTTTTCCCACGCTTAGCTTCAAATACTCCACGCAACTATTGACTACCCTTTCCACCTTTGCCTGTGCATATTCACTAAAATAAGTTTTCTCTAACAAATCCCTCGTCTTTTTTGAACCAAAATGTCCCTCACGATGTGCTACAGTGATGATCTCTTCTTGCATGCATTCTGGAATTACTAGCTGCTCTCTAATCGGATCTTTGTATACAATGTCATTCCTTACGAATAAATCCTCATAGCCCTCGGTGTTTTCCAAAACTTTCTTTACTGCCTTAATCCAAGAATCTCTGTTTTGTGCTTCTCTGAGTCTGTATTTTGAAGAATCTTCAATTAATTTCCTGCTGAATTATTTGTATATTTTCCTGCGCTTTCTGCCGGATGGCGTGTCGAGTACTATTTAGATCTTCCATATCTATATCGTCTAACAATATCCTCAAATCATCATCTTCTAATGTTAACTCCTGTGAGTATTTGAAATGGCGTAAACTTTGTACTACGCTGTGGCGAGTTATTTATAATTTGCTGTACTCTATCCACATACAAATACCAATTTTATGGTTTACTTTCGCACATTTTTGAAATCATTGGGATGACAATCTTATGTATTCGTTCAACTTGACCATTTCCCCTGGGCATGCTTGTCGTTATGTGAAGTAATTCAATCATTTCACGCTCACAATAATTTTTGAATACGTTAGATGTGAATATTGTACCTCTATCAGTTACCAAACGACTAGGATTTCCAAATGAGCATGCTTGCTTTTCAAACCCGATCACAACTTCCTATGAGCCAGTTGATTTTGTTGAATATAACCAAACAAACTTAGAAAATCCATCTACAACGGCTAAGATGTGGTTATATTTCTTTCTAGTGTCTGTTAGGGGTCCAACATGGTCTATGTGAAATGTGATTGGTGACAATAAGCCTTCCTTTTTCCCACGCTTAGCTTCAAATACTCCACGCAACTATTGACTACCCTTTCCACCTTTGCCTGTGCATATTCACTAAAATAAGTTTTCTCTAACAAATCCCTCGTCTTTTTTGAACCAAAATGTCCCTCACGATGTGCTACAGTGATGATCTCTTCTTGCATGCATTCTGGAATTACTAGCTGCTCTCTAATCGGATCTTTGTATACAATGTCATTCCTTACGAATAAATCCTCATAGCCCTCGGTGTTTTCCAAAACTTTCTTTACTGCCTTAATCCAAGAATCTCTGTTTTGTGCTTCTCTGAGTCTGTATTTTGAAGAATCTTCAATTAATTTCCTGCTGAATTATTTGTATATTTTCCTGCGCTTTCTGCCTGATGGCGTGTCGAGTACTATTTAGATCTTCCATATCTATATCGTCTAACAATATCCTCAAATCATCATCTTCTAATGTTAACTCCTGTGAGTATTTGAAATGGCGTAAACTTTGTACTACGCTGTGGCGAGTTATTTATAATTTGCTGTACTCTATCCACATACAAATACCAATTTGATGGTTTACTTTCGCACATTTTTGAAATCATTGGGATGACAATCTTATGTATTCGTTCAACTTGACCATTTCCCCTGGGCATGCTTGTCGTTATGTGAAGTAATTCAATCATTTCACGCTCACAATAATTTTTGAATACGTTAGATGTGAATATTGTACCTCTATCAGTTACCAAACGACTAGGATTTCCAAATGAGCATGCTTGCTTTTCTAACCCGATCACAACTTCCTATGAGCCAGTTGATTTTGTTGAATATAACCAAACAAACTTAGAAAATCCATCTACAACGGCTAAGATGTGGTTATATTTCTTTCTAGTGTCTGTTAGGGGTCCAACATGGTCTATGTGAAATGTGATTGGTGACAATAAGCCTTCCTTTTTCCCACGCTTAGCTTCAAATACTCCACGCAACTATTGACTACCCTTTCCACCTTTGCCTGTGCATATTCACTAAAATAAGTTTTCTCTAACAAATCCCTCGTCTTTTTTGAACCAAAATGTCCCTCACGATGTGCTACAGTGATGATCTCTTCTTGCATGCATTCTGGAATTACTAGCTGCTCTCTAATCGGATCTTTGTATACAATGTCATTCCTTACGAATAAATCCTCATAGCCCTCGGTGTTTTCCAAAACTTTCTTTACTGCCTTAATCCAAGAATCTCTGTTTTGTGCTTCTCTGAGTCTGTATTTTGAAGAATCTTCAATTAATTTCCTGCTGAATTATTTGTATATTTTCCTGCGCTTTCTGCCTGATGGCGTGTCGAGTACTATTTAGATCTTCCATATCTATATCGTCTAACAATATCCTCAAATCATCATCTTCTAATGTTAACTCCTGTGAGTATTTGAAATGGCGTAAACTTTGTACTACGCTGTGGCGAGTTATTTATAATTTGCTGTACTCTATCCACATACAAATACCAATTTGATGGTTTACTTTCGCACATTTTTGAAATCATTGGGATGACAATCTTATGTATTCGTTCAACTTGACCATTTCCCCTGGGCATGCTTGTCGTTATGTGAAGTAATTCAATCATTTCACGCTCACAATAATTTTTGAATACGTTAGATGTGAATATTGTACCTCTATCAGTTACCAAACGACTAGGATTTCCAAATGAGCATGCTTGCTTTTCTAACCCGATCACAACTTCCTATGAGCCAGTTGATTTTGTTGAATATAACCAAACAAACTTAGAAAATCCATCTACAACGGCTAAGATGTGGTTATATTTCTTTCTAGTGTCTGTTAGGGGTCCAACATGGTCTATGTGAAATGTGATTGGTGACAATAAGCCTTCCTTTTTCCCACGCTTAGCTTCAAATACTCCACGCAACTATTGACTACCCTTTCCACCTTTGCCTGTGCATATTCACTAAAATAAGTTTTCTCTAACAAATCCCTCGTCTTTTTTGAACCAAAATGTCCCTCACGATGTGCTACAGTGATGATCTCTTCTTGCATGCATTCTGAAATTACTAGCTGCTCTCTAATCGGATCTTTGTATAAAATGTCATTCTTTACGAATAAATCCTCTGTTTTGTGCTTCTCTGAGTCTGTATTTTGAAGAATCTTCAATTAAACATCAAGATAAACGGCTTGGGGCATCCACGTGTCTCATTTTGCTGGCAGCCCTATGCTCCACTTGGAAACTGTTCTCTTGCAAGAACATAGCCCATCTCGCTACGCTTGGTGGTACCTCGTCTTTTTCCATTGTCATTCCAAAAGCATTGCAGTCTCTCACGATCTTTAAGTGTATGCCTTATAAGAACACGCGCCACTTTCTGACTGCATTTACTATTGCTAAAACCTCGAGCTCGTATGAACTGTATTTCTCTTCGCATGGGTTGGTTTTTCTGCTCATAAACTCGACAGGGTGAAACAGTCTATTTTCAGAGTCTTGTTGCATGAGTACTCCCCCAAATCCATGTTTACTGGCATGAACCTCGGAATTTGCGTACGGTTTAAACAAATTTAACACCGGCGCACTTACCAACAGATGCTTCAAATATTGAAAAACTACAATGCCATTTTCGTCCAGTTTAATGATTTTTTTTTCGCCCAGCGTGTTCTTCTTATGAATTAGATCAGTTAAAGGTTTAGCTTCAATCACATAGTCTTTTATGAACCTGCGTAGATAAGAGGTCAAACCTAAAAATCTTTCCAAAGCAGTCCTAGTTCCTGAAATGGGAAAATTTACAACGTCACTAATCTTGTCTCTAGTTGGAAATATTGCGTTATTTTCTATCACATAGCCCAAAAACACAATTCTTCTTTGCAAAAACTGTTCTTTTTCCCACACCAAATCTCATTCAGCACTACCAGATTTTCTTTCCTATCTCGTGTTGTCGTCCATTAACACAATTAACTCCTTTAACACCGCACTGATATTCCGGCAGAAAGCCGCTGGTGAGTTGAATATACGACATGTGTAAATTCGTATTGGCCATGATGTGTAACGAATGCGGTATATTTCCTCGAGCTTTCTTCATTGAAAAATTGTCTCTCTTTATCTTTTGATTCAGTTGTCTATAGTCGCAACAAAATCTTTGTGATCCATCTTTCTTTGACACGAGTACTACAGAAGAAGCAAATTCCGATGAACTTGGTACTACGATGCTCTCTTCTAACCATTCCTGCACCTGCTTTTCAATAATGCACTTGTTCGCAGACGATGTTCTGCGCGGCTGCTGAAAGATTGGGCTATCGGATGATAGCCCTGTTAGTGGATACTAACAGTATTTCATCTTTATTGGCGATTGTATTATTTTCTTAGGCACATAGCTTTAAACTCATTAAAAATGATGTTTTCTTGTTCTTTAAATGTTACTCTTTTCACGCAGAATAAAATGTCAATATCTTTAAGCACGTTGTTTCCAATGATATATTTATATTTCTTTTTTAAGCTCTTTAATATTTTTAGCCCGATAGAGACAAGATTTGTTCACCTTACTAGCATATCGCTTAGACGAATGGAGTTTCCGGTGTCAAGTAGGCTGTACAAGTATTCCACGCAAGACTCTTTGTGGGATTTCTGTTTCTTCCTAAACATATTGTGCACATCAGCTGCACACACTTCCTCTCCAAATTCAGCAACTAACCGCCTCTTAAGCAGATTCCATCCCCGTGCACCTGACAAACTTCTCACATATAGCTTAGCGGCTCCTTCTAGCAGTTTTTGCTATATACACATTTAAATGTCATCCCACACAAACGCGACATATTCAAACTCTGCAATCCACAGATTAACGTCTAGATGATAGCTTCCTGAAAAAGAAGATACGCTGTTTTGCACATCCCGTAGTGTAAATCTGGAAACTTCTCTTGACCTATTTAGTGGCAATTCATAGACACTTTCTATCTCACTCCTGTTTCCAGCTACTGGATCGATATTTTGATCATTATTTTCATCTTTTTCTACCTCAGCAACCTCAATATTGAAATGTTCCAACAATCTACCCTGCAACACGCTTTTCCTCCCATTTGTATCTAATCCAAATATGCGTAGCTTCTGTCTGAGCTCTATTACTCTGAGTTCTAAAATTGTTCGCACATCCATACTTGACTTAACTTGCAAACATATAAATACCAAACTCTGGCCACGTCGGATGCTCTGAGGTTTCTTTTCAAATCGGGTTTGGCATTCTTCTTGCCAAATCACTCCCTCGCCGTACACCTTCTACGTCACACCACATGCTCAATGTAAACCGTTAATGCAGGTTCAATCAGGCTTTTGCGTGTGCTTGGCTGCTGCAGATCACCTTTTCCGCTTACTCTCAGTTTCTGATGAAATTCGTCGCCGTTACTATCTGCATATATACACACACATACTTCTCCGCTCTGCTGGAATTCGTCGCTCGTATTTCACGCCGATGCGCAATTGTGTTTTAACTATTAGGCCCAGAAAACGTACGGCTGCCCTTGAACATTTTTTACCGTTGAAATTGTCTGGCCACTTCAACTTCTTTATAACATTTAAACAATTATCCTCTAAACTTCTGATAATTGTATCTGCACTTTTTCACAGTTACAACTTGTTAAGCTTATGTATATACATGCGTTAACGTGCACCACTGAAGACAAACAATTTTTTTACCAAATTCTTCCCGGACAAGCGCCCAAAAATTTGTGGGTTTCACAAATTTTTTATTTATTTAACGGGACTACAATAGAATTGAATTGGTAAAATATTGTTCTTCAGTGAACTTTTGCTTATTGCAACTTGCGACAATTCCTTGCAACACCCATCTACTCTCGACAAACTCTTACAGACGACCACTTTAACTAACTTTCGATGATTCACGATCGTCGCGTATCGATATCTTTTATGGTCAGTGTAACCAACTCGCACTAAGGCTACAATCCTTTCAGCATATTATGCCATTCCAACATTTAAAACCAAATTTGGTGATTCTGGCCCTCATAGTTTCTGAGAAATGCTTAAGCAACTCCGCATGGCCCCCACTATGAAAGGTTAATTCTTAAATAATTTCTAGACTAACAATAGGATCGCTCTGAAATTTTCAGGACGTAACAAGAGCAAAAAAAAACATTGTAACTATTTTGTTTCCTCTTAGGCATACTTTTCAATTTTCATGACCTATGACAATGGAAACAAGTAAGATGGCTCTCCGACTAGGAGATACCCTGAATCCAGCGACGAACTGTTACATACATTTAAACCTCTTTGCATTCATACACACATTCACAAAGTCACACAAACGCATGCAGCAAGCTGCGCAATTTACACATAGGCTGCGATTGGCCCTACTATGAAAAATGAATTCTTGAATAATTTCCAAACTAAGAGTATGATCGTTATGAAATTTTCAGTGCTTAATATCTAAATCTATGTACAAATTAAAGCGCAAGTCTGTAGCATTTGATTTGCGTTTTTTTGATATTGGGGGGGGGGGGGAGGGCAAATGGGGACAGGTATCCAAAATCTGAAATATTCTTAATCTGCGTAATACTTATGAGCTCATATTCAACCAAATTTGATGGCTCTAGCTCTAATATTCTCCGAGATATGCCAAAAAAAACCAAGTCTAAAAATCGATTTTTATCGATAATAATAAAACGGAGCAAGATATCGAAAAAAAATTATAAAATACTCCATACTGCGTATGGATTAGGAGAATCTATAGTCGAAAAGTTAAGGTCTCTAGCTATTGTAGTTTCCGAGATCACTGCGTTCGGACAGACGGACGGACGGACGGACGGACATGGCTAAATCGACACCGTCCTGATCGAGAATATATATACATTATGTGGTAGGAGATGTTTCCTTCTGCCTGTTACATATATTTGCACAAAGCCATTATGAATTCTTGAATAACTTTTAAACTAAGAGTATGATCGTTATGAAATCTTCAGTGCTTAATAAGAGCATCCAAATCTATGTGCAACCCAAAGCGCAAGTCTGTAGTATTTGATTGCGTTTTTTCGATATGGGGGACGAATAGGGGCTCTATCTCTTATAGTCCCGAGATATGCCAAGAAAACCAAGTCTCAAAATCGATTTTTATCGATAAGCGGAGCAAGATATAAAAAAAAAAATTAAAAACTTGTACTGTGTATAGTTTAGGAGGACCTAAAGTCGAAAAGTTTAGGTCTCTAGCTTTTGTAGTTTCCGAAATCGCTGCGTTCATACAGACGGACGGACAGATAGACGGACATACGGACATGCCTAAATCGACTCAGCTCGTCGTCCTGATCAAGAATATATATACTTTATGGGGTTGGAGATGCTTCCTTCTGCCTGTTACATACATTTGCACAAAACCATTATACCCTTTTACCCATTTTCAATGGGTTCAGGTATAAAAATCGAGGCAAACAAGTCACAAAAAAATTATTTCCTGCATTTCCACTTGGACTTTTTCGCACAAGTTAGGTGAGCTCAACGATGAGCACGGAGAACGATTTCACCAAGTATAATCCATGGAGCGACGTTATCAGGGTTTGTGGAATCAGAACATGATGGGCGATTACATGTGGGGTCTGATACGAGAATCTGATTCTAATACCGTAAGCAAAAAAACACGACACTTGAACCATTTTTAAAATACCGACTATGTTACCGAACCAATACTTGAAAACTTAATAACATGTATACTGTAAGAAACAAATAGTCAATCGTATTATTAATAAACAGTTATTGGTACATATTATTTCTGATTGTATTATGACTGTTTACGCATGAACCCATTACATTACATATCGCACCATATTATACCAAGCTGCATGTAGCTGCAGCAATAACTAACCCTTAAAATAGATAACGCACATGTGGTCGCACAAGAGTGTAAGGTGACCTACGCAAAGATATGTCATGTTAATGGTAAGAAAAAGACCCTAAGTAAACAATAGTTTAGTCTTAATTTAGATACTCTGTTAGTATATAAGCCTTAGGATTTGTAAGAATAAATCAGTATTTATTCAGAACTCAACGGAACATAATTGTTCATTTGGTCCTTCGAGCAGTGCCGGGATTACAGCACGCTGAACATTTAGACTTTCGTGCAGTTACAGCACGCCGAAATTTTAAATATTCGAGTTTGCCTTTTACAAAGCACTCGGAAAAGAAAACCTCCCGAATCCATCGATCAAATTCACTCCCATAGAAGACGGCAGTCGAAGTTACGATTCGGCAAAAGACGGGAAGGAACCTGACACGGACGAAATAAAATCGACTCGGCGTGACAAGTTCGTACCAAGAAGCGCTACGAAAAATCATTGCAGAGCAGCCGCAAGCAGGACCGAAAGCCTTGCTCATTAAAGAATATTGGGCAAGGCAATCGGCGGCCAGAGCAGCAGCAGCAGCGCAGAAGGCCGAGGAAGAAAAGCTATGGTTATATTTCTTTCTAGTGTCTGTTAGGGGTCCAACATGGTCTATGTGAAATGTGATTGGTGACAATAAGCCTTCCTTTTTCCCACGCTTAGCTTCAAATACTCCACGCAACTATTGACTACCCTTTCCACCTTTGCCTGTGCATATTCACTAAAATAAGTTTTCTCTAACAAATCCCTCGTCTTTTTTGAACCAAAATGTCCCTCACGATGTGCTACAGTGATGATCTCTTCTTGCATGCATTCTGAAATTACTAGCTGCTCTCTAATCGGATCTTTGTATAAAATGTCATTCTTTACGAATAAATCCTCTGTTTTGTGCTTCTCTGAGTCTGTATTTTGAAGAATCTTCAATTAAACATCAAGATAAACGGCTTGGGGCATCCACGTGACTCATTTTGCTGGCAGCCCTATGCTCCACTTGGAAACTGTTCTCTTGCAAGAACATAGCCCATCTCGCTACGCTTGGTGGTACCTCGTCTTTTTCCATTGTCATTACAAAAGCATTGCAGTCTCTCACGATCTTTAAGTGTATGCCTTATAAGAACACGCGCCACTTTCTGACTGCATTTACTATTGCTAAAACCTCGAGCTCGTATGAACTGTATTTCTCTTCGCATGGGTTGGTTTTTCTGCTCATAAACTCGACAGGGTGAAACAGTCTATTTTCAGAGTCTTGTTGCATGAGTACTCCCCCAAATCCATGTTTACTGGCATGAACCTCGGAATTTGCGTACGGTTTAAACAAATTTAACACCGGCGCACTTACCAACAGATGCTTCAAATATTGAAAAACTACAATGCCATTTTCGTCCAGTTTAATGATTTTTTTTTCGCCCAGCGTGTTCTTCTTATGAATTAGATCAGTTAAAGGTTTAGCTTCAATCACATAGTCTTTTATGAACCTGCGTAGATAAGAGGTCAAACCTAAAAATCTTTCCAAAGCATTCCTAGTTCCTGAAATGGGAAAATTTACAACGTCACTAATCTTGTCTCTAGTTGGAAATATTGCGTTATTTTCTATCACATAGCCCAAAAACACAATTCTTCTTTGCAAAAACTGTTCTTTTTCCCACACCAAATCTCATTCAGCACTACCAGATTTTCTTTCCTATCTCGTGTTGTCGTCCATTAACACAATTAACTCCTTTAACACCGCACTGATATACCGGCAGAAAGCCGCTGGTGAGTTGAATATACGACATGTGTAAATTCGTATTGGCCATGATGTGTAACGAATGCGGTATATTTCCTCGAGCTTTCTTCATTGAAAAATTGTCTCTCTTTATCTTTTGATTCAGTTGTCTATAGTCGCAACAAAATCTTTGTGATCCATCTTTCTTTGACACGAGTACTACAGAAGAAGCAAATTCCGATGAACTTGGTACTACGATGCCCTCTTCTAACCATTCCTGCACCTGCTTTTCAATAATGCACTTGTTCGCAGACGATGTTCTGCGCGGCTGCTGAAAGATTGGGCTATCGGATGATAGCCCTGTTAGTGGATACTAACAGTATTTCATCTTTATTGGCGATTGTATTATTTTCTTAGGCACATAGCTCTAAACTCATTAAAAAGGATGTTTTCTTGTTCTTTAAATGTTACTCTTTTCACGCAGAATAAAATGTCAATATCTTTAAGCACGTTGTTTCCAATGATATATTTATATTTCTTTTTTAAGCTCTTTAATATTTTTAGCCCGATAGAGACAAGATTTGTTCACCTTACTAGCATATCGCTTAGACGAATGGAGTTTCCGGTGTCAAGTAAGCTGTACAAGTATTCCACGCAAGACTCTTTGTGGGATTTCTGTTTCTTCCTAAACATATTGTGCACATCAGCTGCACACACTTCCTTTCCAAATTCAGCAACTAACCGCCTCTTAAGCAGATTCCATCCCCGTGCACCTGACAAACTTCTCACATAGAGCTTAGCGGCTCCTTCTAGCAGTTTTTTGCTATATACACATTTAAATGTCATCCCACACAAACGCGACATATTCAAACTCTGCAATCCACAGATTAACGTCTAGATGATAGTTTCCTGAAAAAGAAGATACGCTGTTTTGCACATCCCGTAGTGTAAATCTGGAAACTTCTCTTGACCTATTTAGTGGCAATTCATAGACACTTTCTATCTCACTCCTGTTTCCAGCTACTGGATCGATATTTTGATCATTATTTTCATCTTTTTCTACCTCAGCAACCTCAATATTGAAATGTTCCAACAATCTACCCTGCAACACGCTTTTCCTCCCATTTGTATCTAATCCAAATATGCGTAGCTTCTGTCTGAGCTCTATTACTCTGAGTTCTAAAATTGTTCGCACATCCATACTTGACTTAACTTGCAAACATATAAATACCAAACTCAGGCCACGTCGGATGCTCTGAGGTTTCTTTTCAAATCGGGTTTGGCATTCTTCTTGCCAAATCATTCCCTCGCCGTACACCTTCTACGTCACACCACATGCTCAATGTAAACCGCTAATGCAGGTTCAATCAGGCTTTTGCGTGTGCTTGGCTGCTGCAGATCACCTTTTCCGCTTACTCTCAGTTTCTGATGAAATTCGTCGCCGTTACTATCTGCATATATACACACACATACTTCTCCGCTCTGCTGAAATTCGTCGCTCGTATTTCACGCCGATGCGCAATTGTGTTTTAACTATTAGGCCCAGAAAACGTACGGCTGCCCTTGAACATTTTTTACCGTTGAAATTGTCTGGCCACTTCAACTTCTTTATAACATTTAAACAATTATCCTCTAAACTTCTGATAATTGTATCTGCACTTTTTCACAGTTACAACTTGTTAAGCTTATGTATATACATGCGTTAACGTGCACCACTGAAGACAAACAATTTTTTTACCAAATTCTTCCCGGACAAGCGCCCAAAAATTTGTGGGTTTCACAAATTTTTTATTTATTTAACGGGACTACAATAGAATTGAATTGGTAAAATATTGTTCTTCAGTGAACTTTTGCTTATTGCAACTTGCGACAATTCCTTGCAACACCCATCTACTCTCGACAAACTCTTACAGACGACCACTTTAACTAACTATCGATGATTCACGATCGTCGCGTATCGATATCTTTTATGGTCAGTGTAACCAACTCGCACTAAGGCTACAATCCTTTCAGCATATTATGCCATTCCAACATTTAAAATTAAATTTGGTGATTCTGGCCCTCATAGTTTCTGAGAAATGCTTAAGCAACTCCGCATGGCCCCCACTATGAAAGGTTAATTCTTAAATAATTTCTAGACTAACAATAGGATCGCTCTGAAATTTTCAGGACGTAACAAGAGCAAAAAAAAACATTGTAACTATTTTGTTTCCTCTTAGGCATACTTTTCAATTTTCATGACCTATGACAATGGAAACAAGTAAGATGGCTCTCCGACTAGGAGATACCCTGAATCCAGCGACGAACTGTTACATACATTTAAACCTCTTTGCATTCATACACACATTCACAAAGTCACACAAACGCATGCAGCAAGCTGCGCAATTTACACATAGGCTGCGATTGGCCCTACTATGAAAAATGAATTCTTGAATAATTTCCAAACTAAGAGTATGATCGTTATGAAATTTTCAGTGCTTAATATCTAAATCTATGTACAAATTAAAGCGCAAGTCTGTAGCATTTGATTTGCGTTTTTTTGATATTGGGGGGGGGGAGGGCAAATGGGGACAGGTATCCAAAATCTGAAATATTCTTAATCTGCGTAATACTTATGAGCTCATATTCAACCAAATTTGATGGCTCTAGCTCTAATATTCTCCGAGATATGCCAAAAAAAACCAAGTCTAAAAATCGATTTTAATCGATAATAATAAAACGGAGCAAGATATCGAAAAAAATTATAAAATACTCCATACTGCGTATGGATTAGGAGAATCTATAGTCGAAAAGTTAAGGTCTCTAGCTATTGTAGTTTCCGAGATCACTGCGTTCGGACAGACGGACGGACGGACGGACGGACGGACGGACATGGCTAAATCGACACCGTCCTGATCGAGAATATATATACATTATGTGGTAGGAGATGTTTCCTTCTGCCTGTTACATATATTTGCACAAAGCCATTATGAATTCTTGAATAACTTTTAAACTAAGAGTATGATCGTTATGAAATCTTCAGTGCTTAATAAGAGCATCCAAATCTATGTGCAACCCAAAGCGCAAGTCTGTAGTATTTGATTGGGTTTTTTCGATATGGGGGACGAATAGGGGCTCTATCTCTTATAGTCCCGAGATATGCCAAGAAAACCAAGTCTCAAAATCGATTTTTATCGATAAGCGGAGCAAGATATAAAAAAAAAAATTAAAAACTTGTACTGTGTATAGTTTAGGAGGACCTAAAGTCGAAAAGTTTAGGTCTCTAGCTTTTGTAGTTTCCGAAATCGCTGCGTTCATACAGACGGACGGACAGATAGACGGACATACGGACATGCCTAAATCGACTCAGCTCGTCGTCCTGATCAAGAATATATATACTTTATGGGGTTGGAGATGCTTCCTTCTGCCTGTTACATACATTTGCACAAAACCATTATACCCTTTTTACCCATTTTCAATGGGTTCAGGTATAAAAATCGAGGCAAACAAGTCACAAAAAAATTATTTCCTGCATTTCCACTTGGACTTTTTCGCACAAGTTAGGTGAGCTCAACGATGAGCACGGAGAACGATTTCACCAAGTATAATCCATGGAGCGACGTTATCAGGGTTTGTGGAATCAGAACATGATGGGCGATTACATGTGGGGTCTGATACGAGAATCTGATTCTAATACCGTAAGCAAAAAAACACGACACTTGAACCATTTTTAAAATACCGACTATGTTACCGAACCAATACTTGAAAACTTAATAACATGTATACTGTAAGAAACAAATAGTCAATCGTATTATTAATAAACAGTTATTGGTACATATTATTTCTGATTGTATTATGACTGTTTACGCATGAACCCATTACATTACATATCGCACCATATTATACCAAGCTGCATGTAGCTGCAGCAATAACTAACCCTTAAAATAGATAACGCACATGTGGTCGCACAAGAGTGTAAGGTGACCTACGCAAAGATATGTCATGTTAATGGTAAGAAAAAGACCCTAAGTAAACAATAGTTTAGTCTTAATTTAGATACTCTGTTAGTATATAAGCCTTAGGATTTGTAAGAATAAATCAGTATTTATTCAGAACTCAACGGAACATAATTGTTCATTTGGTCCTTCGAGCAGTGCCGGGATTACAGCACGCTGAACATTTAGACTTTCGTGCAGTTACAGCACGCCGAAATTTTAAATATTCGAGTTTGCCTTTTACAAAGCACTCGGAAAAGAAAACCTCCCGAATCCATCGATCAAATTCACTCCCATAGAAGACGGCAGTCGAAGTTACGATTCGGCAAAAGACGGGAAGGAACCTGACACGGACGAAATAAAATCGACTCGGCATGACAAGTTCGTACCAAGAAGCGCTACAAAAAATCATTGCAGAGCAGCCGCAAGCAGGACCGAAAGCCTTGCTCATTAAAGAATATTGGGCAAGGCAATCGGCGGCCAGAGCAGCAGCAGCAGCGCAGAAGGCCGAGGAAGAAAAGCTATGGTTATATTTCTTTCTAGTGTCTGTTAGGGGTCCAACATGGTCTATGTGAAATGTGATTGGTGACAATAAGCCTTCCTTTTTCCCACGCTTAGCTTCAAATACTCCACGCAACTATTGACTACCCTTTCCACCTTTGCCTGTGCATATTCACTAAAATAAGTTTTCTCTAACAAATCCCTCGTCTTTTTTGAACCAAAATGTCCCTCACGATGTGCTACAGTGATGATCTCTTCTTGCATGCATTCTGGAATTACTAGCTGCTCTCTAATCGGATCTTTGTATACAATGTCATTCCTTACGAATAAATCCTCATAGCCCTCGGTGTTTTCCAAAACTTTCTTTACTGCCTTAATCCAAGAATCTCTGTTTTGTGCTTCTCTGAGCCTGTATTTTGAAGAATCTTCAATTAAACATCAAGATAAACGGCTTGGCTTGCATCCACGTGAGTCATTTTGCTGGCAGCCCTATGCTCCACTTGGAAACTTTTCTCTTGCAAGAACATAGCCCATCTCGCTACTCTTGGTGGTACCTCGTCTTTTTCCATTGTCATTACAAAAGCATTGCAGTCTCTCACGATCTTTAAGTGTATGCCTTATAAGAACACGCGCCACTTTCTGACTGCATTTACTATTGCTAAAACCTCGAGCTCGTATGAACTGTATTTCTCTTCGCATGGATTGGTTTTTCTGCTCATAAACTCGACAGGGTGAAACAGTCTATTTTCAGAGTCTTGTTGCATGAGTACTCCCCCAAATCCATGTTTACTGGCATGAACCTCGGAATTTGCGTACGGTTTAAACAAATTTAACACCGGCGCACTTACCAACAGATGCTTCAAATATTGAAAAACTACAATGCCATTTTCGTCCAGTTTAATGATTTTATTTTCGCCCAGCGTGTTCTCCTTATGAAGTAGATCAGTTAAAGGTTTAGCTTCAATCACATAGTCTTTTATGAACCTGCGTAGATAAGAGGTCAAACCTAAAAATCTTTCCAAAGCATTCCTAGTTCCTGAAATGGGAAAATTTACAACGTCACTAATCTTGTCTCGAGTTGGAAATATTGCGTTATTTTCTATCACATAGCCCAAAAACACAATTCTTCTTTGCAAAAACTGTTCTTTTTCCTACACCAAAAACTCATTCAGCACTACCAGATTTTCTTTCCTATCTCGTGTTGTCGTCCATTAACACAATTAACTCCTTTAACACCGCACTGATATACCGGCAGCCGCTGGTGAGTTGAATATACGACATGTGTAAATTCGTATTGGCCATGATGTGTAACGAATGCGGTATATTTCCTCGAGCTTTCTTCATTGAAAAGTTGTCTCTCTTTATCTTTTGATTCAGTTGTCTATAGTCGCAACAAAATCTTTGTGATCCATCTTTCTTTGACACGAGTACTACAGAAGAAGCAAATTCCGATGAATTTGGTACTACGATGCCCTCTTCTAACCATTCCTGCACCTGCTTTTCAATAATGCACTTGTTCGCAGACGATGTTCTGCGCGGCTGCTAAAAGATTGGGCTATCGGATGATAGCCCTGTTAGTGGATACTAACAGTATTTAATCTTTATTGGCGATTGTATTATTTTCTTAGGCACATAGCTTTAAACTCATTAAAAAGGATGTTTTCTTGTTCTTTAAATGTTACTCTTTTCACGCAGAATAAAATGTCAATATCTTTAAGCACGTTGTTTCCAATGATATATTTATATTTCTTTTTTAAGCTCTTTAATATTTTTAGCCCGATAGAGACAAGATTTGTTCACCTTACTAGCATATCGCTTAGACGAATGGAGTTTCCGGTGTCAAGTAGGCTGTACAAGTATTCCACGCAAGACTCTTTGTGGGATTTCTGTTTCTTCCTAAACATATTGTGCACATCAGCTGCACACACTTCCTTTCCAAATTCAGCAACTAACCGCCTCTTAAGCAGATTCCATCCCCGTGCACCTGACAAACTTCTCACATATAGCTTAGCGGCTCCTTCTAGCAGTTTTTGCTATATACACATTTAAATGTCATCCCACACAAACGCGACATATTCAAACTCTGCAATCCACAGATTAACGTCTAGATGATAGCTTCCTGAAAAAGAAGATACGCTGTTTTGCACATCCCGTAGTGTAAATCTGGAAACTTCTCTTGACCTATTTAGTGGCAATTCATAGACACTTTCTATCTCACTCCTGTTTCCAGCTACTGGATCGATATTTTGATCATTATTTTCATCTTTTTCTACCTCAGCAACCTCAATATTGAAATGTTCCAAGAATCTACCCTGCAACACGCTTTTCCTCCCATTTGTATCTAATCCAAATATGCGTAGCTTCTGTCTGAGCTCTATTACTCTGAGTTCTAAAATTGTTCGCACATCCATACTTGACTTAACTTGCAAACATATAAATACCAAACTCTGGCCACGTCGGATGCTCTGAGGTTTCTTTTCAAATCGGGTTTGGCATTCTTCTTGCCAAATCACTCCCTCGCCGTACACCTTCTAAGTCACACCACATGCTCAATGTAAACCGTTAATGCAGGTTCAATCAGGCTTTTGCGTGTGCTTGGCTGCTGCAGATCACCTTTTCCGCTTACTCTCAGTTTCTGATGAAATTCGTCGCCGTTACTATCTGCATATATACACACACATACTTCTCCGCTCTGCTGAAATTCGTCGCTCGTATTTCACGCCGATGCGCAATTGTGTTTTAACTATTAGGCCCAGAAAACGTACGGCTGCCTTTGAACATTTTTTACCGTTGAAATTGTCTGGCCACTTCAACTTCTTTATAACATTTAAACAATTATCCTCTAAACTTCTGATAATTGTATCTGCACTTTTTCACAGTTACAACTTGTTAAGCTTATGTATATACATGCGTTAACGTGCACCACTGAAGACAAACAATTTTTTTACCAAATTCTTCCCGGACAAGCGCCCAAAAATTTGTGGGTTTCACAAATTTTTTATTTATTTAACGGGACTACAATAGAATTGAATTGGTAAAATATTGTTCTTCAGTGAACTTTTGCTTATTGCAACTTGCGACAATTCCTTGCAACACCCATCTACTCTCGACAAACTCTTACAGACGACCACTTTAACTAACTTTCGATGATTCACGATCGTCGCGTATCGATATCTTTTATGGTCAGTGTAACCAACTCGCACTAAGGCTACAATTCTTTCAGCATATTATGCCATTCCAACATTTTAAACCAAATTTGGTGATTCTGGCCCTCATAGTTTCTGAGAAATGCTTAAGCAACTCCGCATGGCCCCCACTATGAAAGGTTAATTCTTAAATAATTTCTAGACTAACAATAGGATCGCTCTGAAATTTTCAGGACGTAACAAGAGCATTGAAATCTGTGTACAAAGCAAAGCACAAGTCTGTATTACTTGATTTGTTTTCTTGTTTTTTTGATATGGAAGGCGAATAGGGGAAGGTATCCAAATATTCATAATCTGCATATCTTTTACGAGAATATTTTAAAATAAATTTCGTGGGTCCAGCTCTTATAGTTTCTGAGATATGCTTAAAAAACCGATAAATATCGATAGTAAGAATTTAATCGCAATTGCTGGTGACCTCCCCCAAAGATTGAGACCTTGATATCCTGGCTACGCCCACGAGAACGCCTCAGCTACACCGTCCCCATGAATCGCGAAAGTCTATATCTATCACAGTGTTAGCGCTAGAGTCAGTTAATTTGGAACGTAGATGAAGGTTTGGCGTCACTAAATTTGGTTTAATATATGCTCGTAAATACGCAGATTATGAATATTTCGGATTTAGGATACCTCCGCTCATTTAAATGTATGTAGCAGCTCGCCGCTGGGTTCGGGGTATCTCCTAGTCGAGCACACCCAACTATAGTCATCTTATTTGTTTTATATAGTTGGATTAATTAATCGTCGTTTTAGATATTAATCATTGAAATCGGCTGAAAGACGACTGCAAGATAGCCATTTCAGCAAACCCTCCCTAAGTCGCTTTTTCAAATTCACTCATAAAATTCATGGGTTAAGCAGGCCATCTATGTGAGATTGTGCTCGTGCACTCAACGGAATGTTTGAAAATAGTGAAGGTGCTCGTGAACAGATGGCAGTGTTTTTGTCTATCTTTCTTCGACGGGATGCAAGCTTTAGTCAAGCCACACTTTCTCATCTCCTTGTAGCGGATCGGTGATAAGAAAATTAGCCTCTACACGTTAACGTTGTTAACGCCCTCTGCCCAATTTGGAGAATCGGTATAAGCCTGCCAACCCACAACTACCGGCACAGTATAGTTGTGACAATCATCGGAATACAAGCAAACAAAACCATATAAAATGAGTAGCCTTATGAGCCAATATTCGTTCAGATTCAATCCTGACTCGTTCTGCTTCATGTACGGTATCTGCATTGTCAATACGAACTCAAAAATAATCTTAAACGAAAGGTTACAAAGTGTTTATAATAAATTATTTGGAATTGAACCCAAAAGTTGGAAAGCAGATTGGTCACTTACATTTATTTGACTACGTGACAAGCACATTTGGCGCAAAAAAAAAACATTGTAACTATTTTGTTTCCTCTTAGGCATACTTTTCAATTTTCATGACCTATGACAATGGAAACAAGTAAGATGGCTCTCCGACTAGGAGATACCCTGAATCCAGCGACGAACTGTTACATACATTTAAACCTCTTTGCATTCATACACACATTCACAAAGTCACACAAACGCATGCAGCAAGCTGCGCAATTTACACATAGGCTGCGATTGGCCCTACTATGAAAAATGAATTCTTGAATAATTTCCAAACTAAGAGTATGATCGTTATGAAATTTTCAGTGCTTAATATCTAAATCTATGTACAAATTAAAGCGCAAGTCTGTAGTATTTGATTTGCGTTTTTTTGATATTGGGGGGGAGAGGGCAAATGGGGACAGGTATCCAAAATCTGAAATTTTCTTAATCTGCGTAATACTTATGAGCTCATATTCAACCAAATTTGATGGCTCTAGCTCTAATAGTCTCCGAGATATGCCAAAAAAAACCAAGTCTAAAAATCGATTTTTATCGATAATAATAAAACGGAGCAAGATATCGAAAAAATCGTATCGTATGGATTAGGAGAATCTATAGTCGAAAAGTTAAGGTCTCTAGCTATTGTAGTTTCCGAGATCACTGCGTTCGGACAGACGGACGGACGGACGGACGGACGGACGGACATGGCTAAATCGACACCGTCCTGATCGAGAATATATATACATTATGTGGTAGGAGATGTTTCCTTCTGCCTGTTACATATATTTGCACAAAGCCATTATGAATTCTTGAATAACTTTTAAACTAAGAGTATGATCGTTATGAAATCTTCAGTGCTTAATAAGAGCATCCAAATCTATGTGCAACCCAAAGCGCAAGTCTGTAGTATTTGATTGCGTTTTTTCGATATGGGGGACGAATAGGGGCTCTATCTCTTATAGTCCCGAGATATGCCAAGAAAACCAAGTCTCAAAATCGATTTTTATCGATAAGCGGAGCAAGATATAAAAAAAAAAATTAAAAACTTGTACTGTGTATAGTTTAGGAGGACCTAAAGTCGAAAAGTTTAGGTCTCTAGCTTTTGTAGTTTCCGAAATCGCTGCGTTCATACAGACGGACGGACAGATAGACGGACATACGGACATGCCTAAATCGACTCAGCTCGTCGTCCTGATCAAGAATATATATACTTTATGGGGTTGGAGATGCTTCCTTCTGCCTGTTACATACATTTGCACAAAACCATTATACCCTTTTTACCCATTTTCAATGGGTTCAGGTATAAAAATCGAGGCAAACAAGTCACAAAAAAATTATTTCCTGCATTTCCACTTGGACTTTTTCGCACAAGTTAGGTGAGCTCAACGATGAGCACGGAGAACGATTTCACCAAGTATAATCCATGGAGCGACGTTATCAGGGTTTGTGGAATCAGAACATGATGGGCGATTACATGTGGGGTCTGATACGAGAATCTGATTCTAATACCGTAAGCAAAAAAACACGACACTTGAACCATTTTTAAAATACCGACTATGTTACCGAACCAATACTTGAAAACTTAATAACATGTATACTGTAAGAAACAAATAGTCAATCGTATTATTAATAAACAGTTATTGGTACATATTATTTCTGATTGTATTATGACTGTTCACGCATGAACCCATTTCATTACATATCGCACCATATTATACCAAGCTGCATGTAGCTGCAGCAATAACTAACCCTTAAAATAGATAACGCACATGTGGTCGCACAAGAGTGTAAGGTGACCTACGCAAAGATATGTCATGTTAATGGTAAGAAAAAGACCCTAACTAAACAATAGTTTAGTCTAAATTTAGATACTCTGTTAGTATATAAGCCTTAGGATTTGTAAGAATAAATCAGTATTTATTCAGAACTCAACGGAACATAATTGTTCATTTGGTCCTTCGAGCAGTGCCCGGATTACGGCACGCTGAACATTTAGACTTTCGTGCAGTTACAGCACGCCGAAATTTTAAATATTCGAGTTTGCCTTTTACAAAGCACTCGGAAAAGAAAACCTCCCGAATCCATCGATCAAATTCACTCCCATAGAAGACGGCAGTCGAAGTTACGATTCGGCAAAAGACGGGAAGGAACCTGATACGGACGAAATAAAATCGACTCGGCATGACAAGTGCGTACCAAGAAGCGCTACGAAAAATCATTGCAGAGCAGCCGCAAGCAGGACCGAAAGCCTTGCTCATTAAATAATATTGGGCAAGGCAATCGGCGGCCAGAGCAGCAGCAGCAGCGCAGAAGGCCGAGGAAGAAAAGCTAGTGGCAATACTTTATGCCAAGGCCCCAAAAAGACGAGGAGGCCGAAAAACAAAACTGCAGAAGGAGAGACGCTGTAACGAGTAACGAAAGAATTTGATTCATTTGGCCGAAGCTGATGGTCGAACGGGTACGCGAGTGCACTGCGGCCGCATTCTGGTCGGAAAATGGGAGTGGGTTGTAAGTATTACCGCTCTGCTAGGTTGCTTCCTTTTCTTACTGTGAAGTAATTAATAATATCGCGTACATATAGTAAAGAGGGGGACAGCTTTAGCAAAGGGAAGGGAACCACGGCAGGACACTGCAGACGCAAGAGGAAATAAAAACACAGAGAGATAGGTGAGATCCAAATAAGCAGACTACTTTTGTTTGCTTGCACCTAGAGGTACTAACGCCCACCCAACCATGATCCCGCAAGGCCTAACACGAATAAAACTGGATCCCTAAAAGTAGGCCATAGTCTACTGAGCCTTCCTGTTCGAGCGCTGAATGGTTCCAAAAATTTTAACACCCTAGCACATAATTAGCAAAAGAACCATTTTATTAAAAATTAATTCCATTTGAAAATAATCATGTTCAAATTCGGAAAAGATAAACTAACCATTTGAAAATAATTATGTTAAAATTCGGAAAAGATAAACTAACCAACTTGTTTTCAACAACAATGCCAAAATAAACGGGAGAAAGGACGAGCAATATGCGTTGTTAAAGACATAATAGTACTAATTGTATATTTAAATGTAGAGATTATAAATATAAGTAGTTAGTATACATACAATGGATTTATAGGGATGGTTATATGGCAATATAAATAAAGGTATTTTTGTTAAATAAAAAAAAATCTAATATAATGCAATATAATTAATGATCATTTTTGTAATTAAATGGCAGGATGCGAAAATGATATTTCAATGTTTTGTTGAGTAGTGTGGTGCACAAGCAGAAGATAAAAAAGCTGTTGACCAGCCTTGGACCCAACTCAAGGTCACCTTAACACGCTCGCACAAAAAGGAGACGCTTTTTGCACGGCCGCTGACTGCAGCGAAAACAACAAAAAAAAATCAAGCAAACGAACAGATAATAAACGCTTGTAAAAGCTCACTTACAGCATGTTCCCGCGTTGAAAGATCTTTCGCTCCCGGTGTATGTGTGTGTGGGTGTGTTGATTACCTACTGGGCTTAAGAAAATTTATGGAGCTTGAGCTGCGTGGCCAAAGCTCACAGCTATAATTCGTCGTAAGCGAAGTTTTTTATGCACAACGTATGAACAAAAAAAACTTGAAATTTAAATTATTGTTTAAATTGCACCTTTAACCCATTTGGTCTTACAAAATGATTATATGTTGTTTGCTGAGCAGGGTAAACCAATGTATCTCTTCGTATTTGATTTTCTATACCAAACTTGCAAACAACATATTTAACACAGGCCAACAAGGTACAACAATTAAACAATGATATACATAATTGAACACCAAAATCGCTAGAATGAACATACAATAATCAGGCAGAAGGCCAAGAACACCAACAAGAAGAGAAAAAAAAAGATGCTCCGCCTTAGCTACTGCGAGCCAGTGCTATCCAAGAGGTTATGTTCTCTTCCAACACACAACTATTGAAATGCCGGCGAATTTTCCATATCCCGAGTCACGCTTATTGTCGCAAGATAAAAGTTGTCGCGCCGGTTTTAACTGAGGTCGTTTTAATAGACTCGCTTATACCGATTCGCCGCAATAGGCCAAGATTTTATTGGTGTGGCATCGCCTCATACAAAAAAAAACACACTGCACGGAGATCAGCTGGCATTTACTCCCAGACTCAAAAGCTCATGACTGAGCTTTTAGCTTGGTTTTGGCTGCTTATGCCAATTTAAGCGGCTTAATATCTAAGCCTAGGTGCCGAATCAAATTTTAGAATAAAAGAGAGTCGAAACTCTGAATAAGTATAGGTTTAAGGGTGAATTACAATTTAATTAAAAATATTTACCCTGTTTGGAATAGGCACCATACAAATAATTAGGTTTTATTTGTACATTCATACATTTTTTCCCCTTTATTTGAATTGTACACCATTTTTTATCAAATCGACGGAGCTGAAACTGCACAACTAGTCTCCATGAGGAGAAAGGGACCATGAGGAGAAAGACAGACAGGTTAGGTAACAGAGCGAAGAAAAATTGTTTTCCGGAAATTTCTTTTCCTCAGTTTTTTCGGCATTCGCCAAGGGCTGGCCGAGTTTTTGGAAATTCCATTTTGTTTGTGCATTTTTGTATTTTCTTTTTATACACATTCTCACACTGGCCCTTAGATGGCGCCAGCAACTCTTCTAAGCACACAATTAACAATAAAATTTAATAACGAACTACTTAACAATTTCATAGGACAATACCAGGAAAAAAAATTATTATTTTTTTTTTTTTCTTTTGAGAATATGATAAATTCATAACTTTACACAACTAGAAATGAGTAGTAGTATGGCCAGTAATACTCTCGCATCTATCTCTAGTAGTAGAAATAGAAACAACATATTGCCTACTGGCACTGTAGAAAATATTTGCATTTAGGCAAAACGATAAGTGACCACTACAACGAGAGCTGTTGGAACAGGTCAACAGGGATCCACCACCAGCTTGGCACGAGGCCACAAAGTTGTGACTACAAATAGATGCGATCGAGCGTCTAATAAAAAAAAAAATATATAAACAATAAAATGCGAGTGCGCCATTTGGCAAACCCATGCGAAAACGGCGGCAAGATCGCCTTGCAATAACAATTAAAAAAAAAAAAAATAATACTAGTATATCTACTTAAGAGTTTATTTTTTTTTTTAAGTAGAAATTTACAACTAAAAAAAAAAAAATATATATATATATTCCACTGAAAATTTAAAAAAAAAAATTATTTTTTTTACACTCCACTTAAAACATTTAAACAAAAATAAATATTTACAATGTTGTCAGACAAAACAATAGAATTATTAAAGAAGCAGTCACAATTAGTGGAGCGAATAAGACAGAAAAAGGGAGATCAAGGGGGTGATTTAGAAGAAGTGGGAGAACTGCAGAGGCATTTCCAGGCAAATCACTGCGTATTGTGCAAAATTGGAATAGTCGATCATAATTACTTCAATACAAGGCAATACAAAATGATAATGACAGTGATAAAAAAAATTAAAGAAAAAATGTCGAAAGCCTTAGACAGCCAAAGCAGCAAAGTGCCAGACGTGAGGGCAAAACCAATTAGGCAAGAAAGGACAATGCCTAAGAAAGATACAATTGATAGGAGGGAGAAGAGTAGGCAGGCAAGAGATAGGTAGGTAGATGAGTTAAATAAATATCTCAACTAAACTATGGTAGATATTAAAGAAAATAATATAAAAATGTTTGGGTTGAGAAAGAAAAAAATAATATTCCTTTGGTGAGAGCTAGAAAAAGAAATAATGTTTTTCGAAACAAAGTTTGACAGCAATATTGCCTTTAATAGGGAGATTAAAACGCTAGACATGATACAAGAGATATCAGAGCAAATTTAAGACAATGGTCAACCAAAAATTGAGGGTTGCCAAGTTAAAACAGAGGAGCTGCCAATGCTCCCAAAAATGCAGGTCCATCCTTTTATGGGGATTCCAAAGAGTGGAATCATTTTGCCGAAATATTCACTGAATAGGTTTAATCAACAGAGGATTTGAGTCCATCTATTAAATTTAATTATTTAAAAGCAGCATTTAAAGGAGAATCAAGATGCATGGTATCGCATTTTCTAATAGACTCCGCGGAAAATTTCAATGTGACTTGGGAATTATTAACCAAGCGTTATGAAAACAAACGGAAAATGTTTTCCGAACAATTAAATCGGCTTATAGAGTTTCCAGTACTGAACAGTGATTCAGCAAAGCACATTAAAGCATTTATTGATTCAATTAATGAATCAATACATCTAATAAAATTGAAAACGGTCTTATAAGAAGACGTTGATGTAATTTTTGCACACATGGTTATTCGCAAGTTTAATGGAGAAACCTTGCAATCATATGAAAGTCATGTAAAAAGAACTCTATGCTCATTGAAGGACGAGGAGAAAAAACTGAAAGTCAATAAGGACTTTTCGGAAAATTGCTTAGTTTGCAAGGTACCAGGGCATTATGCATTGCAATGCTTTAAATTTAAAGGCATGAGCCCAGTAGAAAGGGCAGAAGCCGCAAGAAAGGCACAATTATGTTCAAAGTGCTTGAAGCATTCGAGTGCCAAGAGGTGCACGAGTGAAGTTTTATGTGCAAAATGCAACAAATCCCACCACACAATGCTTCACTTTGAAAGAAGAGGAAGATTGAAAAGCAAGCGCTATTAGCGACAGCAATTGTCATGATAAAATCAGCCACTGGGGAATACGAAAAATTGCGCATTAATTGATAGTGGGTCGCAAACTATAATCATATCTGAGAATACTAAAATTACCTAAATGGAGGGCGAGTACAAAAATGAGTAGAGTATCCTCAACAGAGTCTAGTTTATCAAAATATAAGGTCAAAGTATGTGTAAAAATTATAGACCCTAAAGAGGAGCCGCTTACAGTAGACGCAATTGTTTTGCCAAAACTGATGAAAGCGCTCCCAATAAAATCAATAAATATTGATAAAAATAAATGGGAAAGCTATATATTAGCTGATCCGCATTTCAACAAACCAGGTCGAGTAGATAGAGTTATCGGAACTGACCTGTACACTCACATTTTAAAGAATAGAGTGGTAAAAATTGTCGGGCTTCTCGTCCAGAGCACAGAATTCGGGTGGATAGTCTCTGGGTACACGAAATCCAAAGGAGAGGAAAAAATAGTCGCGTCGATAAGTGATGTTAAAGATTTGGAGGGATTTTGGGGGATAGAAGAGGAGGATAAAGAAGATGCAGAAACAGAAATCTGCTAGAAAAATTTTATTGAAACAACAAGAAGAGAATCAGATGGAAGTTATACAGTAACCATTCCGTTTAAGGAAGAAAAAGAGTTAGGAGAATCAAGACCACAAGCGATGGCACGGTTTGTAAACTTAGAAAATAAATTTAAAAGAAATACACACCTTAAGGAAAGTTGTTGCAATTTTTAAAAGTACATATGGTCGAGTCCAAAGACGAATTCAAATTTAAGATCAATTGTGAGGGCTTAGAAATCATAAACAAAAGACAAGTATTATCTACGCTTGCAAAGATTTATGATTTCATTTTTTGTTCACGCAAAAATTATGGCTGATAAATAAAGATTGGGATGACAAACTAAGCATGGAAGATGCAAAGGAATGGGAACAGTATAGAAAAAACTTAACATTATTAGAAGAAAAAAGAATCCCAAGATGATTACAGACTAGCATGAAGCTTGAAATACAGCTGCATGGATTCGCGGATGCATCAGAGAAAGCATACGCAGCAGTAGTATATGCAAAAGTAGGTAATTCAATCACGATAATAGCCAGCAAGAGTGACGTAAACCCAAATAAAATAGAAAAACCATACCGAAATTAGAATTATGCGCAGCACATCTGTTAGCAAAATTAATGAAAAGAGTAAATGAGTCAATAACAAAGGCAATACAATTATATGCGTGGAGTGACTCTACAATTACGTTAGCCTGGATAAAAAATATTACAAATAAGAACAAGTTCATAAGAAAAAGAACTGAAGAGATAAAAAAACAAATATTAATTGGGGTCATGTAAAATCAGAAGATAATCCAGCGGATGTGGCCTCAAGAGGAGTTTGTCCAAGTAAATTAAAGAGTGCCAAATTTGGTGGAAAGGGCCCAAAACCTAAAGAAAATTTGTCAAAAGAATATAGAGCCGACGATATGTTAATAATAAATACAATATTATTAAACTTCGGAAATAGCATTATACAATAATTAATTCAAAGCTATTCTTGCCTACAAAAATTATATATTAAGATTTATTGCAATCAAAATTACAAAATAAGTGTTTCCATCAAATTTAACGGTTAAAGAACTCAGAAAAGTAAATATAATATTATTTAAGCAAGAACAAACAAATCAATTTATCTCAGAAATTAAGTGCTTACTTCAGAAAAAGGAAATTGAAACAAAAAGTAAAATATTAGGTTTAAACCCATTTTTAGATCAAAATGGAATATTAAGAGTCGGAGGTAGACTTCTAAATTCAAATGCGGATTTCAAAAAATTTTAGACAAAGGTCACATGGCTTCTCTAATAATAAGAAAAGCACATAGGAAAACGTTACATTGAGGAATTAACCTAATGAGAAATCATATCCAAAGAAAATTCTGGATAGTCGGACTAAGAAACTCCTTAAAAAAATATCTGAAAGAATGTGGTAGATACAGGCAACACACAGTAGAACAAATATTAGGAAATCTCGTTTTCAAATACATGAGTAGACTATGCAGGACCACATAATATCAGATGCTCAAAAACTCGGGGACAGAAAACATATATAGCAGTATTTGTATGTGTGGCCACAAAAGCAATTCACCTAGAAGTAGTTTTCAGCAGCATTAAGAAGATTTGTAGCACGACGTGGAAAATACGCTCACATATACTCCGACAATGGAACTAATTTCGTAGGGGCGTCAAGGAAGCTAGATCAAGATTTCCTAAAGCACTTCGGTGGTATTTGGGAGACCGGAGTCAAGTCAGTGAAATATAACCTATTAAAAATAATAGGCGACAACAATTTAACATACGAAGAAATATCAACATTATTGTGTCAAATTGAAGCAGTATTAAATTCACGACCCTTGTACACATACGGAGAAGACATTGTCGATAACGAAGTGTTGACACCAGGGCATTTTCTAATTGGAAGACCAACCTTAGATAGCATAGAGTCAGAAACACAGAATAGAATAAGCAACTTAGATAGATGGAAACTTATTCAAAGAATGAAGAAAGAGTTTTGGTCAAAATGGAAAGAAGATTTTTCGTATACCCTACAACAAAGAAGTAAGTGGAAAAAAGAGACATGGGATATACAAAAGGGACAAATAGTAATAATGAAAGACGAAAACTGTCATTCAGGAAGATGGCCTTAGGCAAAGTAGAAGAAGCACATAAGGGAAAAGACAATAAAGTCAGGGTAGTAAAGGTAAAATGACAGGATGGATTTTCCTCAAAACCAGTTACCAAAGTGTGCCCGCTTATTGGCATACAGGCACATGACAAAAATGAAAATGAACAGAAAAATAATAAGGATGAAAGGAGAAGCTCTAAGAGACTTACAATCTCAAAATTGGGACTGATGATGATGCTGATACTCATGCTGTTCTGCCAAGTATCAAACACAGCCCCGTTAAGGGAAAAAGAAAGAAAATGGGTAATAGAACAAATGAATAGCTCCTCAGCAATGTATCTAGATCCAATGGGCGAAGTAGAGATAGTGTCATCCTCTTGGGATCTGGTTATATTTTACGACATGAACCCATATTTTGAAATGCTGCATAGAGGAAGCAATCTAGTACAACAAATGAGAGTTGTTTGTGAGAAACTCCATGGATTTGAGGATCAGTGATTTAATACTCAATAGCACACAAAGACACATTGTGGAATTAGAAGAAAATAACGAACTATTTACAATAAAAAAACCAATAAGAGAAAAGCGATCACCATTGAATTTTATGGGTTCTTTATATCAAATTTTGTTTGGACGCCGACGATAGGGAACTAATGGATAATGGAATTGCAGAAAAAACAGACGTCAGTAATCGACTCAACAGCAAAAATAATAATAAAAAAGACTACAGAGGACATAAATAGAAACTTTGAAAAGATGAACCAACGAATAGAGAACATGACCAAACTCCTCAAAGAAAGTTATTATGTTTATAAGGAATCCATTAGCTTCTTCATATTAAATAAACAACTTAGTTCTTTA
This sequence comes from Drosophila colorata, assembly GCA_035041545.1. Lineage (NCBI taxonomy): Eukaryota > Metazoa > Arthropoda > Insecta > Diptera > Drosophilidae > Drosophila > Drosophila colorata. The sequence continues at coordinate 473,962 of JAWNLD010000680.1, read as the reverse complement.
ATTGATGGATGCGACAAAATACAAACAGGAATAATAGGACTATTAATTGACATTAATCATGGGCGACCTAATCCAAACATTTTAAAACCGAGTCAATTGAAGGACGAGGTCTCAAAGATAAAAGATAGCCTATCCGAGAAGTTAGTACTTCCAGGAAATTGAACAAATACAGAAATCAAGGAGATTTACACACACTTAAAGGTAAAGGGAATTTTTATAGAGAATAAACTCATCATAAATGCCAAAATACCATGGTTCAGTAGGCACCCATCCCAGCTATTTAGAAGAACTTACGTAATACTACAGCTAGAATCCACTGTGAAAAAAACACCACCAAAAATAGTGAACTTGCCAGAGCAAGGAATATTATCGATCAGATCTGACTGTACAGCTAGAACGGAAGACAAATTGTTTATTGCTCACCATAAGATGCATTCAGAAAGAAAATAAACCATTATTCCCGCTTACATAGGAGAGGTAAGGGAAATACCCAATATTATGTGGGATCCATTAACAGCAACCAAGATTAGTACTTCTGAGAAATCATGTAAGTTACTAAGTAAGCTCCAAGAATTTAAAGACCACAACGTTGAAATAAACAACTTAAACTTCCATCACGTGTATGGACATGCTTCGTTAATAATTGAATTAATTTTAGTCGTAATTATTATTGTATATCTGATTAGAAAAATATCTACAAAATAACTAAAAAACTGCAGGCCATCACCTTTGTCGGCCCCCCGCAGAATGTTCATGCATGAACACATTACATTACATATCGCACCATATTGTACCAAGCTGCATGTAGCTGCAGCAACAACTAACCCTTAAAATAGATAACGCACATGTGGTCGCTCAAGAGTGTAAGGTGACCTACGCAAAGATATATCATGTTAAGGGTATGAAAAAGACCCTAACTAAACAATAGTTTAATCTAAATTTAGATACTCTGTAAGTATATAAGGCCTAGGGTTTGTAAGAATAAATCAGTATCTATTCAGCATTCAACGGAACATAATTTTTTGTTAGGGGACCAGGTCTCGCTTGGTTAGCAAGGTGGTCTCTGGCAATGTAAGCCTTTTAACATCGAGCACCGCAAAGGGAAGGACAATGTTAGTGCGTACATGCTGTCAGGACCATTGGAGGTGAAGGAGCTCGACTTATTCGATTTCGAGTTCACTGAATTCAAGTCCGAGGAGTACCTGGAGTGGATAAAGCTGATGGAGGACCAAAAGGAGCGATTCACAGATTACTTACTGTTTATGCGCACACTATTTGCTCGGATGTGGAGGAGTTTTTGTGGAAGCTGTGGGTGCCCGAAGCCCTTACGCGTACCTTCGTACAATAGGCACACTAGGGCGAGAAGAGGATGCACGATGGGATAGCGAAGACTTTGGCGAGGGTGAGGCCGGGAAGGCGGTGCAGGTCCGAAAAACACACTTTCGGGGGTGTAAGACCTGAAAGAAAACGAAGCATAGCACTGAAATAAACAGACCTCCAAAGTGAATGCTTACGTATTCATCGTAACACAGGTAACATCAACAGCTGTAGTCCAAACGTTAAGGGAGGAGCTTTTTGGGGTATGCATACCGACAACGGGCGACAGTTCACTTGAATTTCGGGGATTTATGCAGCACTACGGAATGCACCTAAAGACTGGAAACTACGCGACTGGAAACTACGCGCCCGAGGCCAACGCCGTCTTATGCAGTGCAATGCATACAGGAACCGGAGTCTCCCCATACTTCGCTTTGTTTGGACAGCACATGTTCCATTTTCAACGCCTCGAATGCCTTTTCAATTTTACTGGACGGTTCCTTTTTTGGGAATAAAAATCAAATTTACCTCCCTGTAAGATAGCGGAATGTACCCCCAAGTGAAGCTCGCCCTAAGTAGGAGTGGACTAAGTATATCTTCTAGGCAGTATTGCAGCAGGGCCGGGAAAATCTGGTCGCCCCCGGGGCTTTGAAGGGAGCGAATGATTTAATGGCCCACCTGACTTTGTCAGCTTCGAAGATAGCACCCGACAGACTGCAACCACGTCTAGCTGATGGTTCAGTATCCCCATCATTACAGGGATTTTCCGGGCTTATAACAGAACCAGGGAAATACACCTGAAGCAGTAGCTTTAGCGTTTCACGTCGATCCTCAGTGTAAGAACCATCTGTTCTTTTTAGAAGCCCCACACCATTAGATAACCCTCTGGCCAATACCTTTTCTGGAAGTGACTCCACACTGTCGCAGTAGGTGCGCCAGGTATCGCGATTGGCACGTATAATGTTCTTAATATATTCAGCGGCTGGCATCTGTATGTATCCCACGCGTCTCTATTTGACTTGGCGCTGTGGAAGAGCCGTCTGACCTCCTTTCTTTGATTTGCCAAGCCTTCGCTCCATCAGGGAACCTCACGTTTCACCTGATGGGGTCTATCCGCACTATCATGGTAGGAGGTTAAGGTTCTATCTCCCTAGTTGAGTAAAGCTGGCAGAAAGTTGGTAAATTTCGACGCCACTAAGGCTTTGTACAGGTCCCAATTAGTTTTCTTTGGTTTAAAAGAATTGGAAAGGAGTTCCGCTTGTCCTGGGATCTGAAAGAGTGCCCTAATCGTAACCCCCAAATTAATGATGAAATCGGACAAAGAACTGCTAACCAGAGTGAGGTCTAGCAACTCTTCCCTGATTGCGTTTATAAAAGTGGGCCTGCACCCTCTATTTGATACATCTAATGGCCAATGACTAGCTGATCCTTCGGCATAAGTCGCTCTGCCGTAGCCACCTGAATGGTTGACGAAACTAGGTCTCTAGAGATAAAGTTTGTTAGAGGGAAGTGCCAAAGTCAACATAAATACTAAGATGAGTAACGCTGAACAACGAAAAACTACAAGGCGGCTTGATTTTTTTGAGAACCAAAACGAAATCGGTACCCTTACGCTCTCACAACAAGAAGAGCGTAAAATGTTTAGCATAGACCGCGCTCGGTTCGGCAAATGCGTTGCTGGCTTTGGCTGGCGGGAAAATAGTTTTGTTAGATTTCTTTCGAGGACCCCGAAATTCCCCAATTTATATGTACGTATTGCGTAGACGTATTGCGGGTAACATCCTAATCACTTAAATGGATTGCAATATTCAAAAATAAATATTTAATTATTACAATTGTTTTAGCAGATGCAGATTTTCTACCAACCCAACTTTATTAAGAAATATATGTTAATTTATATGTGGGATAAATAGCGGACGGCGAAAGAAAACTAACAAAATTCGGCAGCCAAAGTCAAAGCTGTGCATAATAACACATACATACATATTGTGGTGTTCTTATGCATGTATAATTCACACACAAGGACGTAGCCAGTGTCTTGGCTAAGAGGGACAATATGAAAGGTAAACAAATTTTTTTATTGTGCTTATGTACATAAATTTAAGTGATATATGAATACAAAAAAAAGTATATTTTTATAATAAAAGTCTGGGTTCTATGGAGGCCGTTCCCCTGCCTTACTGAGGCTATGCCTATGTTCATACATACAAAGCTCGCTCGCCATTCTCTGCGACGAGCGATTCTATCTAGCATGCACCGGTAACGACCAGCTTTGCTGAAGCTTTGCATCCAGGCGACTGATTTCGTTGCTCGTGTCAGCAGCAGAGCGCAACGGTATTTGATCGTTTTGGAGAGCGAAAAGCCACTCGGCTCCCGTAGCTTTTGAAGAGCGAAAAGATACTTGAAAAGCCATAATAGAAATTTCGACTTGCATTCAAATGTATGTGCGTTACTCATCTTAGTATTTATATTGTCTTTGGAAGTGCCTTACGCTTTTATTCAAAAGGAGAGCTGCGCGAGACGCTCCACTAAATCGGTCATATAACAACTTACATAAGCCGCAACTTAATCCTCGGACCTGGCCACCAATCAACCATGGTTCTGAAAGGAGAGCCAGGTTAATGGTTTGCTTGGCGAAAATCCTGCACATGGTGGTCGACAGGTTTGCCTGAAGCCTTAATTGTGCTCATTTCAACCGCTTTTGCCTTGTCGGGAGTCGTTTCCACGAACACCCTTTGGTAACTTGGACGCCTTGTACCACATTGTATCACCTTGCGCCTTGCTACCTCACAGTCGCTGCTGCTGCGACCTCAATTTGCTTGTGCTCGAGGTCCGGACGCGGAACGTTTCCCTACGACCTGCCTCGATTCCGGAGCTGCCGCACCAGGAACTTGACTACAGGTCGAACCGTTAGCAGACCCAGCAGCTAAGCCAGTGGAGACACCCGAGGATCCGGGTTTGTGGCAGCCTCAGCCGGCACCGCAATTGTTGCTGGACCGTCCCTCGTAGATGGACCGACGCTGCTCTCTTCCTTAAATGCCGCGTTCTTAAGGATTTATGCCGCACTTTATCAGTGACTGCAGCGACGCGACATCCACCATGATGGCTAGGTGCAGCATGACGTTACTGGTGGTCCGGCTCACTACCCTCCATTGGCTGGAGCTGAAGTCGTTCTGGGCACCTATGTGCGACAGAACCTTCTCGTCGAGCAGTTCCAGGCTGTTGGCGAAGAAACCTGGCTTTCCTTGTTGTTATCGTAACAGACGAGCATGAGCCATTCAGCTCTCAGAACAACATCTCCAACTTTGGCTTCACACCTGGGAGGGTAAAGACCTATAGCTGCAGTGCCAGAGATAGGTTGGCGGTGCATGTTGAAGCCTGTGGTGATGCTATTTAAGCCGCATCAAACTCGTTGTTTATTTTATTGTCCTGGTTCAATAATAAATAGTTGTTTTTAGTTTTAGTACAATGTCGTAAGCCATATCAATTTACACGGCTATAAAATTTTACGGCATTTTTGCATTTATATCGAAAAATAATTGTGTAATTTTTTTTTTGTTGATTGAAACAAACATGATCTAGGGCTGGTGCCGATTTGAATTTTTGGGAGTTGGGTGGACCTCATATGGCCAACTTAAGCTGGGGAGGGCATCGTCGAGGTAACCAATAACAGATGTTTGCCTAAAGATAAAGTTACGCGCGCAAGTCCATTTTTAGTGGATTTAGGGTATAAAAAGGGCTATAAACGAAATTGAATCTGTATGAAAATGGATTGCTCGTAATCCAGACCATGAAGATTACGAAATAATAACAAATAATATAAACAATCGAAAAAAAATAGTAGCAAACAAATTGTAAAACAATGAAAATTTCAGACAACTTTCAAAATATTCTTGCCACACAAATGAAATGTAAAATAGATTTGATTAAAGAAGATTTAGGTAGTAAAATCTTTCCATATGTGTGTCGAAAGTCACGGTACAAGTAGAAACTAAATAAAGAACGTTGCAGTCGGGTGCAACTGACTGCGCAATACTCGTTCACTGTATTATAACAGCTTTGAACAGACGAAAAAGGGCTTTATTATGACATGCCCTCTGTGGGGGTATACTAAAAATTGTATGCGATCTTTAGAGGAGGTCATCAGTCATCTGCCTCAAATATATGTATATAGCTTTAAAATTGAGAGAGATCAATCGCAGCCAGAAAATCTTAACGCTTTATCTGACGAGGGTATAGTCAGCGTACTTATATATTTTTAATAAAGAACATTCGTAAAACTACATTCAAACGGAGCTGACGCTCTTGTGTTTACAGTATACACGAGTATATATACCGAGTTTGAAGTCTCTAGCTGCAAAAGCGACGAAAGAATTGCGTTTATACGGACAGACAGACGTACATTGCATAAGTTTAATATAAAGTATATTATATACATATATACTTTGTGAACGAATATAATTATAATTATACTATTACGACAATCCAATCAATAGATACGGGCATTATTCTACTTAGCGATTTTAATGGCAATATTTTCATCGATAATGAATCAAAATTAATTAAAGGATCATTTGTAATTAAGTTTAATAACTGTGTGTTCTGGTAGGCAACTTAAAAACGAAAACAGTTACACATTTAGGAGTAACATGCGGATACCTATTAGTCTTCCTTATCTATATAATCAAGCCCAAGTTGTGTAGACAAATTACTATAATTGAAAAAGCAGACAACCCCATAAACGTCGAACAGCGCACAGCGAAGGTTGACAAAACTTTAACTCCCCCGGAAGACATGAACAACATGAAAGTATTATAGATATGCGTGACTTTTAACAAGTCTGCGGGAAAGTTCGAGATCACGGAGGGAGGAGTTTACCTTTATGCAATTAGTATGGCAACTCTTTATAAGTTAGTCACAGAGCAGAATAGACTCGTAAGTTGCACAAAGCATCCCAAGGGATGGTGAAAATCAATCAAAAACAAGTAACAGTGGTAGTAGGGAGTGCCTGATTAAAGGTGACACTGTGCCCACATCCATCTATACACACGTAGACTAACAGTAACCTAGCAGTTCTGGTGGTGTCAATTCACCGATTAAGAGCAACGCGGTGCCAGTCCAAAAACCGACACGATCAACACAGCCTTCGTATTTTTTTGTTTTTGCAATTGCTTTGCTCGGTTTGTATGATCGGCAAGTTTTATTGATGCGTAGTACAAAAAATATAGTGCCTTGCTCGTACGCATATGAAAAGACGACGCGTTGTTAGTTGAATTTCCGAAGTGCAAGTGAAAAGATGTGTTAAGGGAACTGCTCAGTATAATGCCGAATAAACAAAAAAAATAAGTAAGTACACCTAAAATTCGTAAGTACAACAAATAGTTTTAACAATATAATGTAATATATGTATGTTCATAATAATTATTATTTTTTTTAAAGAAAAAGGAAAAGCGGTATCTATTATGTAGATTATATGTATGTATAAACAAAAATGTATTCATTTTAATTTTTTTTATTTATGTATTTATATTGCATATATATTTAAACATATTTCTTTTCATGTGTTTTTTTTTTTTCTATGTTGAAATCCACAATATCAGCAATTAGCTTATAATATAATTGCAGACTCCCTTTCGATGTCATTTGTTTGTAAACATATAGGAAAATTAAGATAATAAAAAAATAATAATATTAAATAATCATTGGTTTTTTATAAGCGGGCATATAGTAGGTAAAACATTTTTTTTCAGTACAGTAGCCGGCTATGCCGGAGAAAGCACTGTCACCACCCCTATCCACCGGTGGTGCACCGCCGTCCCAATCGACCACTCGCGTAACCCCCAATGGATAGAGAAAGGAATAGCGCTGTCCCGGGAACGCAATGGGGTGCGTATGGAATATTACCCCATGCTACCTTTCTATCCGTCGGGAGAGCACCGCCGTCCCGATCGACCACTCGTCTGGCCCCTGGTGGGACAGCGCATTCCCTTTCTCTACCTACCGGGGGAACGCTATAGGGTGTATATTACCCCATGCTACTCTTCTATCCCCTAGAGGTGCAACGCCGTTCCGATCGTCCACTCGCCTAACCCCTGGTGATGCAACGTCATGCCAATTCGCCAATCGTTCGATACCCAAGGGTGCATCGCAGTACCAATAGCCGAACGAAACACGATAGAGAGAAAGAGGCAGACTTGCCTCCTTTCCTATACCCCGGTTTTGCAACGTCGTGCCAATGGACAGCGTCCTATGACATGCCAACGTTAAACGTCCCAGTAAAACGCATTGGCAAGGGTTTGACGAGGGACCGGTTCTTAGCACCGTGGACCGGAGACACCGTGCTGATACCCTGAACTGTAGGGTTAAAAACACGTACACACACACACAGACACAAACGCCGAACGCGAAGAGCTATGCATTAAAATTAGGAGACCTTTTACAGACACTGACTTAATAGATATCCTACTTAGCTCGCAAAACAACTGGGTCGCAATAGCCCACATGGCTGCAGAAGTCACAAAATCCTTGCGTCGCGCTGAAAGACCGCGCAATTCGAATTCCAACTCTAGATGACACTCTAGAAGAGGCTTTCAAGCTCGTGAAGTAATGCTTAGCGGTAGTATGGGTCGATTTAGTGGGTGAATGTCCCACACTTCAGATTTCAAAGCTTTCCCCTATAAAAAAAAAAAAAAAAAAAAAAAAAACATACCGGCACAAAAACTCATGCTGAAAGCTGCTAAGCAGCAGTACTTCTTCTTCTTCATTCAGCCCCACACTATGGGAAGTGCAAACTGAATAGCTTCGGAGTATATTGTCCGATCTATATGAAGCTTTCAGAGTATAAATATGGCATCCAATTTATTGGCTTTACTTATATTTTTCCATTTGGAGGAACTAGGAAAAAGTGAAATATGTTTAATAAACTTGCGTACCAAATTTGGTAACACTAGCTCCTACATTGTTTAGGATATGCTCAATAATCCGGGTAGTAACCGATATTTATCGATTTAAGGTTCAAGGAACGTTGACTCAAATGAACTTGAACTTCGTATGGTACACAAATTAAAGAAGACCGATTTGTAATTATAATTATTACGGATTTATTTTTGTTTGCAGCTCTTTTGAACTGTTTGAGAATAAATTAAAAACTAAACTTAATGTAACTTAAATGAATGCGCGAAGCTGCCGCTGCAGGCAGGCAAACCGGCAGAATGCTGAGTTGGCGTCTCTTGCGAGCGATCAGACCGCTTGGGCGTGCGAGCGTCAAATTTCGTCTGCAACTTTGTTGCAACGGCCCAATTGCGTTATCAGCTCTTTTTTGTCTCGCGCGTGTTGACTCCTCCCTGGGTAGATTGAAACCAGTCCTCGGGTTTCTCTTTGGTTGGTTTGCACCGGTATAGTTCCAGACGCCTACGAGGAGGAGGGAGAAGAGCGATGAGGGACAAGGAGCAGCCAAGTGATCTTGATGATATTTCTGATCTAAGATCCCCGATATGACGGAGGTTCTTCAGGCTTAGATCGTGAAGGAATGGAAGGGGTGATGTTAACCACGGCCGACGTGGACACGGCAGGTTTCTTCCTTAGGATGCCCCGGTGATTCACATACCGGGTGCCGTTCAAGGAGAAGTGTTCGTCGACTATATGACTGTTCCCAGTGCTGTCCACCACATTAACTATTGCGCTGTTGATAATTAAGATGCCCTCGTCGATTGTTGTTATGTTCTCTATGTGGCGCATTGTACGACGGTTTCTGATACCAGTTGTTGGGCACACGATGCCTTCGGTAATCTTTTGCAGAAAGTGCACAGCGAAGGTCTTTGTTCCACAATCGACCACCATATTACCTTCTTCTAAATCTAATATTATATTATTATGCTGAACGGGAAAAATATCAATTTTCTTACAGGTTAATTTGGGCTTAGGGTATTTTATCAAGAAATATAATAATTCGGAATTTTGAAAAGCTTTGATATTGGATACTTCTAAAAGGTCTGTTATACTAATATTTGTGAGCTACTCATTTAACAATTCGTTAAATTAATTTTAGCAAGGGTTACGGAAAGAATTAAGTCTTCAAGATTTGTGATTATCATTCTGTTTTTCGCCAAGATTGTTGCATAAAAATGCTCAACTTCCGCATCTGGTTTTAAAATTGCATTAAGTGCCTTTGAAACTTTGTTAGGTCTTATTATATATTATATATTAACTGACCATGTTTGAACTTTATCTGCTCCCAGTCATCAAAATCTGGGGTTCCTGCAATGATGGGCACTGGGCACAGGGCACTGCCTATCATATTAATACTACGTGCATGCCTATGATGTCGCTTCGGTCAAGGTCATAGTTGTCATTGTTAGAGTTAGAAAATATCCTATCCTGAAATAAAGATAAAATGTATTAATTAAAAAATACTAAAAAAAAAAAAGGTTTTTTTTTAACGTTTGGATAAAATTAACTTAAGGTAAAAAGTTTACTTAAGGTTGTCCTTATGGACCACCCTCCCTTTTATAAGAACCGTCGTACCCAGGTGCGCCTCCACTGTCGCTTCAGTGAATAAGGGCGACGGTTTATTACCCAGTCTCTTATTGGATTTTACCCATACCTTCTCATCAGCTTTATATGTTTTTTGGACCCTGTTCTTATTTTGTTGTTCTAGCGATTTTTCCTGTGTTGATGTGATTGTTTCTTTTATCTGCACTGCAACATTTATAGGGATAGCGTGAATAATTTCCATTGGTTTTTTATTTGTAACCGAATAAATCGACCTATTGTATTTTATTGTTGCAAGAAGGGTATTGTCGACAGTATCTTCGACGTGGTTTCCATTTTTCAAAGTTGTTTGACAACATTGATCTAATGGTCTCTGAGTTTATCCGGCATATGATGGTATCGGAGTCTTCCCAAACTCTTGCCTGATCGGGTGCCGATTATGTTTGCTCATAGCGCACACTCGGCAGTTTGCGACTATTTCTGTTGTTAAACGGCCAATTTTCGGAAAAAATAGTCTCTAAGTATTTGTTGGGCACTTTCATGTGCCGCGCGAAGAGCGCGAATATGCTCAGCTATAGCAATTTCTCTCTGTTCTGTTGTGTCTGGGATGTCTATTATAAAACTTTTTGAATGTCGGAACGTTGTCGAGGGAAATTCTTCGACCAGTCTATGTTGAATAAAGGCCAAAATGGGAAGCTCGCAATATATTGCGTTAGTTACCTCAGCGTTTACGACTTCTTGCAGAGTTTTCATCAATGTGCTCCGATCGAAAACTGTATGACATGTCGGGTTTTTGTCTTGAACAAGATATAAGTCCTGTGCTGTTGGATAGGGCTTTCCTCCGGCATGATCTGGTTTCGGAAGCAGTTGACTGGCTTGTCCGACGTCTCAATTGTGTAAGTTAGAGATTAGTGGGTTGTAGCTGCATCAGATTCTGCCAAATCCTCCAAAGCATTTATATTTTGTCGAGAGAGGGCGTCTGACACAAAGTTTTCTTTGTCTGGTTTATAAATTATGCTTGCGTTATGCTCATCAATAAAAGCTTTCCAGCCTTTTATCTTAGCGTTCGGATTTTTATCCGATACGGCAAATGTTAACGGCTGGTGGTCTATATAGATGTTCAGATTTTTAACTCCATAAAGGTAATTTCTGGGATTTTTCAATGCCCACACAATGGCCAAAAGTTTTCGCTCATTTGTTGTGAAGTTAATCGCAGTGTGCGCGAGATCATTGTTATAGGGCGATCGCCCTGGGGCAGCACAGCTCCGAGCCCTTAACTTAACGCGTCTGTCGTTAGGTCAAATGGCTTTTTGAAATCGGGATTTGATAACATCACATCATCGGAGGCTAGCAACTCTTTTAGCCTGTTAAAACCGGTCCGGGGTTAATTCGAGTTTTACTTTTCTCGAGTGGTTGGCGCTTATTTTTCCATTTTCGCCTTTCAAAATCTCTGTGTGGGGTCTTGCGATGCTGGCGAATCGAGCCATAAAGCATCTGTAATAACTTGCTAACTCTAGAAATGATCTAAGGCCAAACAATGTTTTTGGTGGTTGGAAATCCTTTACGGCCTGAATTTTGTCGGCCAATTGGCGGATTCCGCCTCTGCATACGGTAAATCCCAAATATTCCTTTTGACTTTTCTTAGGAAACCCTTCAAGACACACTCAATGTGCTTGATGTGGTCTACCATATTTGGGGTGAAAATTTGGTCCCTGAGGACGTCATCTATTGCCCTCTGGAAAATGCTAGGGGCGTTTCTTAACCCAAATGGAAGCCTGCAAAATTCATACTTCCCATTGTTTACAAAGAATGCGGTCATTTCCGCCAATTCTATTTGGTGAAAGCCCGATTTGAGATCCAGTGTTGTGAAATACTGGGCCTCACCCATATTTGACAATATGGTCGGAATTGTTGGGATAGGGTATTTATCGTCGGTTGTCTTTTGATTTAACTTTCGAAAATCAATTACCAGACGCTTCTTTTTGTGGCCTGACTCGTCGACACCCTTTTTTATCGACGACCCATATTGGGTTGTTATAGGGTGACCTTGAGGGTCTAATTATGCCATTCGCCAGTAGTTGCTTAACTTCTGCGTTGACAAATTCAGACACGCCCATTGGGTATGGGTATAACTTAGAATATACCGGTTCGCCGTCCATTCGGATTGTGGCGATAGTGTCATATTTTATAATGTTGTTAGTCAAATCTATTTGAGCGTTAATCTGTTTTAACAGATCAAGGCAAATTATGCCATCAAAATCTTTTAATGATTCTAGCTTGAAAAAATATGATTTTACACTGAGGACGTCAATAAGAGATTTCTACTCAATTGTTGTATGCCCGTGGATTGATTTGACTTGGAATGGGCTATTGACTGGCTTCCAATACGCCAGCTCGGGAAGGGATTTTATATCATTTTGAAATGCTTCTGTATCTACCAGGAGTCTGATTGTTCGCCCTGCAACCGTGTGTCTTATAAACGGGAACAGGGAGCTTCCGTTAAAAAATTACAGCTTTCCGCTCCTGACAGGTCATCTTCGACTGCCTCTGCTTCGTGCTGCGAGTGCGACTCACCTCTAAACCTCTTCTTGGGGCAAATGGTTAAGGTTTTGTTGGGTCTTCATAGACTGGTCCCCATAGTTTTGGTTGCCACTGTAGCCCTGTGTGGGCTGCCTAAAGCGTGAGGAAGTGTCCACTTCCATTGGTTCGGGGCCACGCCCTTGTGGCTTTTGGGACTGAAAGCGCTGTTTTGAACTGCTTGCTTTCTGCTGACCTTGATTATTGTCTTTCTGACCCTTCAGGAAATGGGGGCTCTTTTTCTGAGAGTTACCCTCATTCTCTTGGTGACCGTTTTTTCGCCAGTTTTGGCTCTTTTGGCCACTAGACTTTTGAGGTTTTTCTTCAAGGTGATTCGCAAAGTTGGCTGCAAAGATGCCTCTTTCGTTGCTTGACTCAGCTTCTTGGGCTAGGGCCAAAGCATTTGGGAGGTCTTGGGGTTGTGCTGGGCCCATCTCAATGACTTTCTAAATCCCAAGACAAAAGTATGGAAAGCATCAATCCTGAATTTTTCGTTTAGGACAGCCGCTGCGGCGGGGTCATGTGTCATTAAGGTCTTGTTCGTCAGTAATGTACGTTTTTTCTCGACTTCGTCGTAGTATTTTAACAATGCAAACGTGAAATCCAATCTGGCAATGGCCGCCTTAAAGTTCAACACTGTATTAAATGAAACAAGCACTGTATCCGCCGAACCCCTTACTTTATTGAGGATTATGTCCACGGCCTGATAGTGTCTCGAGCTGCCATCATATGGCTCAAACACTTGGTAGGCGGCGCAGGCGGCCTGTCTCCATGAGACATAGTTTTCCTGTTTTCCGCCAAACTCTGGAATAGACTTTATGATATCTAAGGGTTCGTCGCATTTGATCCCTGGCACTATTTTTATTTCTTGGTAAACTTCTAATTGCGGGGTTGCTCCCTTAAGTTTGTTAAATTGCTCTGTTTATCTATCTATCTTTTATTCAAACCTTTGCGCTTGTTGTTCAAGGGCTAGTCGCATTTGCGCTTCTAGCTGTGCTACCTGTTCACTGGTCATTTTGTTTACTGATCTGTATTCTAAATAGGAATGAATAAGCTCGTCTTCGCTGCTATCGCATGACCTTCGTACGCTACGCATTCGCTTAGACTGTGAAATCGAAATCACTTTGAAGCAAAAATATTGTTGCTTTTTTATAGCAAAATTCGATATTTACTTAGGAAGCCTAGCGATGAAGCAAACTGCTTTAATTGCAAGTAAAAAAAATAAGAATTTATTTTGTTTCAATTTTATTTTTTCTATATTATCTTTTGATATGCTAATCTTAAGACAGCTTTGTAATTTTTTTTTAAATCCTATTTTTTTCTGTTTTAGCTTTGAATTGTGAAAGAAAAGTGACCACCTCACTTACCTTTTTGCTTAAAGTAGCTGAGCCCTCAAAATCTGGTAGCCGATGCAGTTGCGCAGCAGTTTTGTTTTGATGTTGATTAACTCGCTCAGCTATGGCTGGGGTTTTTATTTTTTTATTGGTGTGTCTTCTTTGCTAATGATTTTTATCACTATTTTGATGAATTAAACTCGCGGCAAAATACGTTTCGCGATGTTCTTTGCTTTGGGAAAGTTATAAAGAACAACTTTCGGTGTGGGCTAATTTATTTAATGCGTTGGGCGCCAATTAAACAAGACCGATTTGTAACTATAATTATTACGGATTAATTTTTGTTTGCAGCTTGTTTGAACTGTTTGAGAATAAATTAAAAGCTAAACTTAATGTAACTTAAATGAATGCGCGAAGCTGCCGCTGCAGGCAGGCAAACCGGCAGAATGCTGAGTTGGCGTCTCTTGCGAGCGATCAGACCGCTTGGGCGTGCGAGCGTCAAATTTCGTCTGCAACTTTGTTGCAACGGCCCAATTGCGTTATCAGCTCTTTTTTGTCTCGCGCGTGTTGACTCCTCCCTGGGTAGATTAAAACCAGTCCTCGGGTTTCTCTTTGGTTGGTTTGCACCGGTATAGTTCCAGACGCCTACGAGGAGGAGGAGAAGAGCGATGAGGACAAGGCAGCCAAGTGATCTTGATGATATTTCTGATCTAAGATCCCCGATATGACGGAGGTTCTTCAGGCTTAGATCGTGAAGGAATGGAAGGGGTGATGTTAACCACGGCCGACGTGGACACGGCAGGTTTCTTCATTAGGATGCCCGGTGATTCACATACCGGGTGCCGTTCAAGGAGAAGTGTTCGTCGTAAGTAGCCAGGAAGGTACTTACGACTATATGACTGTTCCCAGTGCTGTCCACCAAATTAACTATTGTGCTGTTGATAATTATGACGCCCTCGTCGATTGTTGTTATGTTCTCTATGTGGCGCATTGTACGACGGTTCCTGATACCAGTTGTTGGGCACACGATGCCTTCGGTAATCTTTTGCAGAAAGTGCACAGCGAAGGTCTTTGTTCCACAATCGACCACCATATACCTTCTTTTAAATCTAATATTATATTATTATGCTGAACGGGAAAGATATCAATTTTCTTACAGGTTAATTCTTATTTTATCAAGAAATATAATAATTCGGAATTTTGAAAAGCTTTGATATTGGATACTTCTAAAAGGTCTGTTATACTAATATTTGTGAGCTACTCATTTAACAATTCGTTAAATTAATTTTAGCAAGGGTTACGGAAAGAATTAAGTCTTCAAGATTTGTGATTATCATTCTGTTTTTCGCCAAGATTGTTGCATAAAAATGCTCAACTTCCGCATCTGGTTTTAAAATTGCATTAAGTGCCTTTGAAACTTTGTTAGGTCTTATTATATATTATATATTAACTGACCATGTTTGAACTTTATCTGCTCCGAGTCATCAAAATCAGGGGTTCCTGCAATGATGGGCACTGGGCACAGGGCACTGCCTATCATATTTATACTACGTGCATGCCTATGATGTCGCTTCGGTCAAGGTCATAGTTGTCATTGTTAGAGTTAGAAAATATCCTATCCTGAAATAAAGATAAAATGTATTAATTAAAAAATACTAAAAAAAAAAAAGGTTTTTTTTTAACGTTTGGATAAAATTAACTTAAGGTAAAAAGTTTACTTAAGGTTGTCCTTATGGACCACCCTCCCTTTTATAAGAACCGTCGTACCCAGGTGCGCCTCCACTGTCGCTTCAGTGAATAAGGGCGACGGTTTATTACCCAGTCTCTTATTGGATTTTACCCATACCTTCTCATCAGCTTTATATGTTTTTTGGACCCTGTTCTTATTTTGTTGTTCTAGCGATTTTTCCTGTGTTGATGTGATTGTTTCTTTTATCTGCACTGCAACATTTATAGGGATAGCGTGAATAATTTCCATTGGTTTTTTATTTGTAACCGAATAAATCGACCTATTGTATTTTATTGTTGCAAGAAGGGTATTGTCGACAGTATCTTCGACGTGGTTTCCATTTTTCAAAGTTGTTTGACAACATTGATCTAATGGTCTCTGAGTTTATCCGGCATATGATGGTATCGGAGTCTTCCCAAACTCTTGCCTGATCGGGTGCCGATTATGTTTGCTCATAGCGCACACTCGGCAGTTTGCGACTATTTCTGTTGTTAAACGGCCAATTTTCGGAAAAAATAGTCTCTAAGTATTTGTTGGGCACTTTCATGTGCCGCGCGAAGAGCGCGAATATGCTCAGCTATAGCAATTTCTCTCTGTTCTGTTGTGTCTGGGATGTCTATTATAAAACTTTTTGAATGTCGGAACGTTGTCGAGGGAAATTCTTCGACCAGTCTATGTTGAATAAAGGCCAAAATGGGAAGCTCGCAATATATTGCGTTAGTTACCTCAGCGTTTACGACTTCTTGCAGAGTTTTCATCAATGTGCTCCGATCGAAAACTGTATGACATGTCGGGTTTTTGTCTTGAACAAGATATAAGTCCTGTGCTGTTGGATAGGGCTTTCCTCCGGCATGATCTGGTTTCGGAAGCAGTTGACTGGCTTGTCCGACGTCTCAATTGTGTAAGTTAGAGATTAGTGGGTTGTAGCTGCATCAGATTCTGCCAAATCCTCCAAAGCATTTATATTTTGTCGAGAGAGGGCGTCTGACACACAAGGTTTTCTTTGTCTGGTTTATAAATTATGCTTGCGTTATGCTCATCAATAAAAGCTTTCCAGCCTTTTATCTTAGCGTTCGGATTTTTATCCGATACGGCAAATGTTAACGGCTGGTGGTCTATATAGATGTTCAGATTTTTAACTCCATAAAGGTAATTTCTGGGATTTTTCAATGCCCACACAATGGCCAAAAGTTCTCGCTCATTTGTGGTGAAGTTAATCGCAGTGTGCGAGATCATTGTTATAGGGCGACCGCCCTGGGGCAGCACAGCTCCGAGCCCTTAACCTGACGCGTCTGTCGTTAGGTCAAATGGCTTTTTGAAATCGGGATTTGATAACATCACATCATCGGAGGCTAGCAACTCTTTTAGCCTGTTAAAACCGGTCCGGGGTTAATTCGAGTTTTACTTTTCTCGAGTGGTTGGCGCTTATTTTTCCATTTTCGCCTTTCAAAATCTCTGTGTGGGGTCTTGCGATGCTGGCGAATCGAGCCATAAAGCATCTGTAATAACTTGCTAACTCTAGAAATGATCTAAGGCCAAACAATGTTTTTGGTGGTTGAAAATCCTTTACGGCCTGAATTTTGTCGGCCAATTGGCGGATTCCGCCTCTGCATACGGTAAATCCCAAATATTCCTTTTGACTTTTCTTGGGAAACCCTTATGCCTGAGTCCCTAAGGTTTTTCAAGACACACTCAGTGTGCTTGATGTGGTCTACCATATTTGGGGAGAAAATTTGGTCCCTGAGGACGTCATCTATTGCCCTCTGGAAAATGCTAGGGGCGTTTCTTAACCCAAATGAAAACCTGCAAAATTCATACTTCCCATTGTTTACAGAGAATGCGGTCTTTTCCGCCTACTCTATTTGATTAAAGCCCGATTTGAAATCCAGTGTTGTGAAATACTGGGCCTCACCCATATTTGACAATATGGTCGGAACTGTTGGGATAGGGTATTTATCGTCGGTTGTCTTCTGATTTAACTTTCGAAAATCAATTACCAGACGCTTCTTCTTGTGGCCTGACTCGTCGACACCCTTTTTTATCGACGACCCATATTGGGTTGTTATAGGGTGACCTTGAGGGTCTAATTATGCCATTCGCCAGTAGTTGCTTAACTTCTGCGTTGACAAATTCAGACACGCCCATTGGGTATGGGTATAACTTAGAATATACCGGTTCGCCGACCATTCGGATTGTGGCGATAGTGTCATATTTTATAATGTTGTTAGTCAAATCTATTTGAGCGTTAATCTGTTTTAACAGATCAAGGCAAATTATGCCATCAAAATCTTTTAATGATTCTAGCATGAAAAAATATGATTTTACACTGAGGACGTCAATAAGAGATTTCTACTCAATTGTTGTATGCCCGTGGATTGATTTGACTTGGAATGGGCTATTGACTGGCTTCCAATACGCCAGCTCGGGAAGGGATTTTATATCATTTTGAAATGCTTCTGTATCTACCAGGAGTCTGATTGTTCGCCCTGCAACCGTGTGTCTTATAAACGGGAACAGGGAGCTTCCGTTAAAAAATTACAGCTTTCCGCTCCTGACAGGTCATCTTCGACTGCCTCTGCTTCGTGCTGCGAGTGCGACTCACCTCTAAACCTCTTCTTGGGGCAAATGGTTAAGGTTTTGTTGGGTCTTCATAGACTGGTCCCCATAGTTTTGGTTGCCACTGTAGCCCTGTGTGGGCTGCCTAAAGCGTGAGGAAGTGTCCACTTCCATTGGTTCGGGGCCACGCCCTTGTGGCTTTTGGGACTGAAAGCGCTGTTTTGAACTGCTTGCTTTCTGCTGACCTTGATTATTGTCTTTCTGACCCTTCAGGAAATGGGGGCTCTTTTTCTGAGAGTTACCCTCATTCTCTTGGTGACCGTTTTTTCGCCAGTTTTGGCTCTTTTGGCCACTAGACTTTTGAGGTTTTTCTTCAAGGTGATTCGCAAAGTTGGCTGCAAAGATGCCTCTTTCGTTGCTTGACTCAGCTTCTTGGGCTAGGGCCAAAGCATTTGGGAGGTCTTGGGGTTGTGCTGGGCCCATCTCAATGACTTTCTAAATCCCAAGACAAAAGTATGGAAAGCATCAATCCTGAATTTTTCGTTTAGGACAGCCGCTGCGGCGGGGTCATGTGTCTTGTTCGTCAGTAATGTACGTTTTATCTCGACTTCGTCGTAGTATTTTAACAATGCAAACGTGAAATCCAATCTGGCAATGGCCGCCTTAAAGTTCAACACTGTATTAAATGAAACAAGCACTGTATCCGCCGAACCCCTTACTTTATTGAGGATTATGTCCACGGCCTGATAGTGTCTCGAGCTGCCATCATATGGCTCAAACACTTGGTAGGCGGCGCAGGCGGCCTGTCTCCATGAGACATAGTTTTCCTGTTTTCCGCCAAACTCTGGAATAGACTTTATGATATCTAAGGGTTCGTCGCATTTGATCCCTGGCACTATTTTTATTTCTTGGTAAACTTCTAATTGCGGGGTTGCTCCCTTAAGTTTGTTAAATTGCTCTGTTTATCTATCTATCTTTTATTCAAACCTTTGCGCTTGTTGTTCAAGGGCTAGTCGCATTTGCGCTTCTAGCTGTGCTACCTGTTCACTGGTCATTTTGTTTACTGATCTGTATTCTAAATAGGAATGAATAAGCTCGTCTTCGCTGCTATCGCATGACCTTCGTATGCTACGCATTCGCTTAGACTGTGAAATCGAAATCACTTTGAAGCAAAAATATTGTTGCTTTTTTATAGCAAAATTCGATATTTACTTAGGAAGCCTAGCGATGAAGCAAACTGCTTTAATTGCAAGTAAAAAAAATAAGAATTTATTTTGTTTCAATTTTATTTTTTCTATATTATCTTTTGATATGCTAATCTTAAGACAGCTTTGTAATTTTTTTTTTAAATCCTATTTTTTTCTTTTTTTGCTTTGAATTGTGAAAGAAAAGTGACCACCTCACTAATTTTTTGTTTAAAGTAGCTGGGCCCTCAAAATCTGGTAGCCGATGCAGTTGCGCAGCAGTTTTGTTTTGATGTTGATTAACTCGCTCAGCTATTGCTGGGGTTTTTATTTTTTTATTGGTGTTTGTCTTCTTTGCTAATGATTTTTATCACTATTTTGAAGAATTAAACTCGCGGCAAAATACGTTTCGCGATGTTCTTTGCTTTGGGAAAGTTATTAAGAACAACTTTCGGTGTGGGCTAATTTATTTAATGCGTTGGGCGCCAATTAAACAAGACCGATTTGTAATTATAATTATTACGGATTAATTTTTGTTTGCAGCTTGTTTGAACTGTTTGAGAATAAATTAAAAGCTAAACTTAATGTAACTTAAATGAATGCGCGAAGCTGCCGCTGCAGGCAGGCAAACCGGCAGAATGCTGAGTTGGCGTCTCTTGCGAGCGATCAGACCGCTTGGGCGTGCGAGCGTCAAATTTCATCTGCAACTTTGTTGCAACGGCCCAATTGCGTTATCAGCTCTTTTTTGTCTCGCTCGTGTTGACTCCTCCCTGGGTAGATTAAAACCAGTCCTCGGGTTTCTCTTTGGTTGGTTTGCGCCGGTATAGTTCCAGACGCCTACAAGGAGGAGGAGAAGAGCGATGAGGACAAGGCAGCCAAGTGATTTTGATGATATTTCTGATCTAAGATCCCCGATATGACGAAGGTTCTTCAGGCTTAGATCGTGAAGGGATGGAAGGGGTGATGTTAACCACGGCCGACGTGGACACGGCAGGTTTCTTCATTAGGATGCCCCGGTGATTCACATACCGGGTGCCGTTCAAGGAGAAGTGTTCGTCGTAAGTAGCCAGGAAGGTACTTACGACTATATGACTGTTCCCAGTACTGTCCACCACAGTAACTATTGCGCTGTTGATAATTAAGATGCCCTCGTCGATTGTTGTTATGTTCTCTATGTGGCTCATTGTACGACGGTTCCTGATACCAGTTGTTGGGCACACGATGCCTTCGGTAATCTTTTGCAGAAAGTGCACAGCGAAGGTCTTTGTTCCACAATCGACTACCATATTACCTTCTTCTAAATCTAATATTATATTATTATGCTGAACGGGAAAAATATCAATTTTCTTACAGGTTAATTTGGACTTAGGGTATTTTATCAAGAAATATAATAGTTCGGAATTTTGAAAAGCTTTGATATTGGATACTTCTCAAAGGTCTGTTATACTAATATTTGTGAGTTACTCATTTAACAATTCGTTTATGTCAATGCTGTCCAGGATAAGAGGGCTGATTAAATTAATTTTAGCAAGGGTTACGGAAAGAATTAAGTCTTCAAGATTTGTGATTATCATTCTGTTTTTCGCCAAGATTGTTGCATAAAAATGCTCAACTTCCGCATCTGGTTTTAAAATTGCATTAAGTGCCTTTGAAACTTTGTTAGGTCTTATTATATATTATATATTAACTGACCATGTTTGAACTTTATCTGCTCCGAGTCATCAAAATCAGGGGTTCCTGCAATGATGGGCACTGGGCACAGGGCACTGCCTATCATATTTATACTACGTGCATGCCTATGATGTCGCTTCGGTCAAGGTCATAGTTGTCATTGTTAGAGTTAGAAAATATCCTATCCTAAAATAAAGATAAAATGTAATGATTAAAAAAAACTCAAAAAAAAATATTTTTTTTCAACTTTTTGTTAAAATTTACTTAAGGTAAAAAGTTTACTTAAGGTTGTCCTTATGAACCACCCTCCCTTTTATAAGAACCGTCGTACCCAGGTGCGCCTCCACTGTCGCTTCAGTGAATAAGGGCGAAAGTTTATTACCCAGTCTCTTATTGGATTTTACCCATACCTTCTCATCCGCTTTATATGTTTTTTGGACCCTGTTCTTATTTTGTTGTGCTAGCGATTATTCCAGTGTTGATGTGATTGTTTATTTTATCTGCACTGCAGCATCTATAGGGATAGCGTGAATAATTTCCATTGGTTTTTTATTTGTAACCGAATAAATCGACCTATTGTATTTTATTGTTGCAAGAAGGGTATTGTCGACAGTATCTTCGACGTGGTTTCCATTTTTCAAAGTTGTTTGACAACATTGATCTAATGGTCTCTGAGTTTAAGGACATTGTCACAGTAAATCGTTTTTGTTTTAGGGAAGAAGTTTAACAGTTGTAAAAGTGGAGCCTTTATATCGACGATTGCACGTGAACGAATAGGCTGAACAACTGCAAATTAAGAAAATTTGTAACATTTCTTCGGCATATGATGGTATCGGAGTCTTCCCTATCTCTTGTCTGATCGGGTGCCGATTATGTTTGCTCATAGCGCACACTCAGTTTGCGACTATTTCTGTTGTTAAACGGCCAATTTTCGGAAAAAATGGTCTCTAAGTATTTGTTGGGCACTTTCTTGTGCCGCGCGAAGAGCGCGATTATGCTCAGCTATAGCAATTTCTCTCTGTTGTGTTGTATCTGGGATGTCTATTATAAAACTTTTTGAATGTCGGAACGTTATCGAGGGAAATTCTTCGACCAGTCTATGTTGAATAAAGGCCAAAATGGGAAGCTCGCAATATATTGCGTTAGTTACCTCGGCGTTTACGACTTCTTGCAGAGTTTTCATCAATGTGCTCCGATCGAAAACTGTATGACATGTCGGGTTTTTGTCTTGAACAAGATATAAGTCCTGTGCTGTTGGATAGGGCTTTCCTCCGGCATGATCTGGTTTCGGAAGCAGTTGACTGGCTTGTCCGACGTCTCAATTGTGTAAGTTAAAGATTAGTGGATTGTAGCTGCATCAGATTCTGCCAAATCCTCCAAAGCATTTATATTTTGTCGAGAGAGGGCGTCACCCACAAGGTTTTCTCTGTCTGGTTTATAAATTATGCTTGCGTTATGTTCATCAATAAAAGCTTTCCAGCCTTTTATCTTAGCGTTCGGATTTTTATCCGATACGGCAAATGTTAACGGCTGGTGGTCTATATAGATGTTCAGATTTTTAACTCCATAAAGGTAATTTCTGGGACTTTTCAATGCCCACACAATGGCCAAAAGTTCTCGCTCATTTGTGGTGAAGTTAATCGCAGTGTGCGAGATCATTGTTATAGGGCGACCGCCCTGGGGCAGCACAGCTCCGAGCCCTTAACCTGACGCGTCTGTCGTTAGGTCAAATGGCTTTTTGAAATCGGGATTTGATAACATCACATCATCGGAGGCTAGCAACTCTTTTAGCCTGTTAAAACCGGTCCGGGGTTAATTCGAGTTTTACTTTTCTCGAGTGGTTGGCGCTTATTTTTCCATTTTCGCCTTTCAAAATCTCTGTGTGGGGTCTTGCGATGCTGGCGAATCGAGCCATAAAGCATCTGTAATAACTTGCTAACTCTAGAAATGATCTAAGGCCAAACAATGTTTTTGGTGGTTGGAAATCCTTTACGGCCTGAATTTTGTCGGCCAATTGGCGGATTCCGCCTCTGCATACGGTAAATCCCAAATATTCCTTTTGACTTTTCTTGGGAAACCCTTATGCCTGAGTCCCTAAGGTTTTTCAAGACACACTCAGTGTGCTTGATGTGGTCTACCATATTTGGGGAGAAAATTTGGTCCCTGAGGACGTCATCTATTGCCCTCTGGAAAATGCTAGGGGCGTTTCTTAACCCAAATGAAAACCTGCAAAATTCATACTTCCCATTGTTTACAGAGAATGCGGTCTTTTCCGCCTACTCTATTTGATTAAAGCCCGATTTGAAATCCAGTGTTGTGAAATACTGGGCCTCACCCATATTTGACAATATGGTCGGAACTGTTGGGATAGGGTATTTATCGTCGGTTGTCTTCTGATTTAACTTTCGAAAATCATTTACCAGACGCTTCTTCTTGTGGCCTGACTCGTCGACACCCTTTTTTATCGACGACCCATATTGGGTTGTTATAGGGTGACCTTGAGGGTCTAATTATGCCATTCGCCAGTAGTTGCTTAACTTCTGCGTTGACAAATTCAGACACGCCCATTGGGTATGGGTATAACTTAGAATATACCGGTTCGCCGTCCATTCGGATTGTGGCGATAGTGTCATATTTTATAATGTTGTTAGTCAAATCTATTTGAGCGTTAATCTGTTTTAACAGATCAAGGCAAATTATGCCATCAAAATCTTTTAATGATTCTAGCATGAAAAAATATGATTTTACACTGAGGACGTCAATAAGAGATTTCTACTCAATTGTTGTATGCCCGTGGATTGATTTGACTTGGAATGGGCTATTGACTGGCTTCCAATACGCCAGCTCGGGAAGGGATTTTATATCATTTTGAAATGCTTCTGTATCTACCAGGAGTCTGATTGTTCGCCCTGCAACCGTGTGTCTTATAAACGGGAACAGGGAGCTTCCGTTAAAAAATTACAGCTTTCCGCTCCTGACAGGTCATCTTCGACTGCCTCTGCTTCGTGCTGTGAGTGCGACTCACCTCTAAACCTCTTCTTGGGGCAAATGGTTAAGGTTTTGTTGGGTCTTCATAGACTGGTCCCCATAGTTTTGGTTGCCACTGTAGCCCTGTGTGGGCTGCCTAAAGCGTGAGGAAGTGTCCACTTCCATTGGTTCGGGGCCACGCCCTTGTGGCTTTTGGGACTGAAAGCGCTGTTTTGAACTGCTTGCTTTCTGCTGACCTTGATTATTGTCTTTCTGACCCTTCAGGAAATGGGGGCTCTTTTTCTGAGAGTTACCCTCATACTCTTGGTGACCGTTTTTTCGCCAGTTTTGGCTCTTTTGGCCACTAGACTTTTGAGGTTTTTCTTCAAGGTGATTCGCAAAGTTGGCTGCAAAGATGCCTCTTTCGTTGCTTGACTCAGCTTCTTGGGCTAGGGCCAAAGCATTTGGGAGGTCTTGGGGTTGTGATGGGCCCATCTCAATGACTTTCTAAATCCCAAGACAAAAGTATGGAAAGCATCAATCCTGAATTTTTCGTTTAGGACAGCCGCTGCGGCGGGGTCATGTGTCATTAAGGTCTTGTTCGTCAGTAATGTACGTTTTTTCTCGACTTCGTCGTAGTATTTTAACAATGCAAACGTGAAATCCAATCTGGCAATGGCCGCCTTAAAGTTCAACACTGTATTAAATGAAACAAGCACTGTATCCGCCGAACCCCTTACTTTATTGAGGATTATGTCCACGGCCTGATAGTGTCTCGAGCTGCCATCATATGGCTCAAACACTTGGTAGGCGGCGCAGGCGGCCTGTCTCCATGAGACATAGTTTTCCTGTTTTCCGCCAAACTCTGGAATAGACTTTATGATATCTAAGGGTTCGTCGCATTTGATCCCTGGCACTATTTTTATTTCTTGGTAAACTTCTAATTGCGGGGTTGCTCCCTTAAGTTTGTTAAATTGCTCTGTTTATCTATCTATCTTTTATTCAAACCTTTGCGCTTGTTGTTCAAGGGCTAGTCGCATTTGCGCTTCTAGCTGTGCTACCTGTTCACTGGTCATTTTGTTTACTGATCTGTATTCTAAATAGGAATGAATAAGCTCGTCTTCGCTGCTATCGCATGACCTTCGTACGCTACGCATTCGCTTAGACTGTGAAATCGAAATCACTTTGAAGCAAAAATATTGTTGCTTTTTTATAGCAAAATTCGATATTTACTTAGGAAGCCTAGCGATGAAGCAAACTGCTTTAATTGCAAGTAAAAAAAATAAGAATTTATTTTGTTTCAATTTTATTTTTTCTATATTATCTTTTGATATGCTAATCTTAAGACAGCTTTGTAATTTTTTTTTTAAATCCTATTTTTTTCTTTTTTTGCTTTGAATTGTGAAAGAAAAGTGACCACCTCACTAATTTTTTGTTTAAAGTAGCTGGGCCCTCAAAATCTGGTAGCCGATGCAGTTGCGCAGCAGTTTTGTTTTGATGTTGATTAACTCGCTCAGCTATTGCTGGGGTTTTTATTTTTTTATTGGTGTTTGTCTTCTTTGCTAATGATTTTTATCACTATTTTGAAGAATTAAACTCGCGGCACGTTTCGCGATGTTCTTTGCTTTGGGAAAGTTATTAAGAACAACTTTCGGTGTGGGCTAATTTATTTAATGCGTTGGGCGCCAATTAAACAAGACCGATTTGTAATTATAATTATTACGGATTAATTTTTGTTTGCAGCTTGTTTGAACTGTTTGAGAATAAATTAAAAGCTAAACTTAATGTAACTTAAATGAATGCGCGAAGCTGCCGCTGCAGGCAGGCAAACCGGCAGAATGCTGAGTTGGCGTCTCTTGCGAGCGATCAGACCGCTTGGGCGTGCGAGCGTCAAATTTCATCTGCAACTTTGTTGCAACGGCCCAATTGCGTTATCAGCTCTTTTTTGTCTCGCTCGTGTTGACTCCTCCCTGGGTAGATTAAAACCAGTCCTCGGGTTTCTCTTTGGTTGGTTTGCGCCGGTATAGTTCCAGACGCCTACAAGGAGGAGGAGAAGAGCGATGAGGACAAGGCAGCCAAGTGATTTTGATGATATTTCTGATCTAAGATCCCCGATATGACGAAGGTTCTTCAGGCTTAGATCGTGAAGGGATGGAAGGGGTGATGTTAACCACGTCCGACGTGGACACGGCAGGTTTCTTCATTAGGATGCCCCGGTGATTCACATACCGGGTGCCGTTCAAGGAGAAGTGTTCGTCGTAAGTAGCCAGGAAGGTACTTACGACTATATGACTGTTCCCAGTACTGTCCACCACAGTAACTATTGCGCTGTTGATAATTAAGATGCCCTCGTCGATTGTTGTTATGTTCTCTATGTGGCTCATTGTACGACGGTTCCTGATACCAGTTGTTGGGCACACGATGCCTTCGGTAATCTTTTGCAGAAAGTGCACAGCGAAGGTCTTTGTTCCACAATCGACTACCATATTACCTTCTTCTAAATCTAATATTATATTATTATGCTGAACGGGAAAAATATCAATTTTCTTACAGGTTAATTTGGACTTAGGGTATTTTATCAAGAAATATAATAGTTCGGAATTTTGAAAAGCTTTGATATTGGATACTTCTAAAAGGTCTGTTATACTAATATTTGTGAGTTACTCATTTAACAATTCGTTTATGTCAATGCTGTCCAGGATAAGAGGGCTGATTAAATTAATTTTAGCAAGGGTTACGGAAAGAATTAAGTCTTCAAGATTTGTGATTATCATTCTGTTTTTCGCCAAGATTGTTGCATAAAAATGCTCAACTTCCGCATCTGGTTCTAAAATTGCATTAAGCGCCTTTGAAACTTTGTTAGGTCTTATTATATATTATATATTAACTGACCATGTTTGAACTTTATCTGCTCGCAGTCATCAAAATCTGGGGTTCCTGCAATGATGGGCACTGGGCACAGGGCACTGCCTATCATATTTATACTACGTGCATGCCTATGATGTCGCTTCGGTCAAGGTCATAGTTGTCATTGTTAGAGTTAGAAAATATCCTATCCTAAAATAAAGATAAAATGTAATGACTAAAAAAAACTAAAAAAAAAAATTTTTTTTTTAAAGTTTGGATAAAATTTACTTAAGGTAAAAAGTTTACTTAAGGTTGTCCTTATGGACCACCCTCCCTTTTATAAGAACCGTCGTACCCAGGTGCGCCTCCACTGTCGCTTCAGTGAATAAGGGCGAAAGTTTATTACCCAGTCTCTTATTGGATTTTACCCATACCTTCTCATCCGCTTTATATGTTTTTTGGACCCTGTTCTTATTTTGTTGTTCTAGCGATTTTTCCTGTGTTGATGTGATTGTTTCTTTTATCTGCACTGCAACATCTATAGGGATAGCGTGAATAATTTCCATGGGTTTTTTATTTGTAACCGAATAAATCGACCTATTGTATTTTATTGTTGCAAGAAGGGTATTGTCGACAGTATCTTCGACGTGGTTTCCATTTTTCAAAGTTGTTTGACAACATTGATCTAATGGTCTCTGAGTTTAAGGACATTGTCACAGTAAACCGTTTTTGTTTTAGGGAAGAAGTTTAACAGTTGTAAAAGTGGAGCCTTTATATCGACGATTGCACGTGAACGAATAGGCTGAACAACTGCAAATTAAGAAAATTTGTCGATGCAAGTTTAAAAGTATTTCCTATCTGTGGAGTAAACGTCCACATGTAACATTTCTCCGGCATATGATGGTATCGGAGTCTTCCCTATCTCTTGTCTGATCGGGTGCCGATTATGTTTGCTCATAGCGCACACTCAGCAGAGTGCGACTATTTCTGTTGTTAAACGGCCAATTTTCGGAATAAATAGTCTCTAAGTATTTGTTGGGCATTTTCTTGTGCCACGCGAAGAGCGCGATAATGCTCAGCTATAGCAATTTCTCTCTGTTCTGTTGTGTCTGGGATGTCTAATATAAAACTTTTTGAATGTCGGAACGTTGTCGAGGGAAATTCTTCGACCAGTCTATGTTGAATAAAGGCCAAAATGGGAAGCTCGCAATATATATTACCTCGGCGTTAACGACTTCTTGCAGAGTTTTCATCAGTGTGCTCCGATCGAAAACTGTATGACATGTCGGGTTTTTGTCTTGAACAAGATATAAGTCCTGTGCTGTTGGATAGGGCTTTCCTCCGGCATGATCTGGTTTCGGAAGCAGTTGACTGGCTTGTCCGACGTCTCAATTGTGTAAGTTAGAGATTAGTGGATTGTAGCTGCATCAGATTCTACCAAATCCTCCAAAGCATTTATATTTTGTCGAGAGAGGGCGTCTGCCACAAGGTTTTCTCTGTCTGGTTTATAAATTATGCTTGCGTTATGCTCATGGGATTTTTCAATGCCCACACAATGGGCAAAAGTTCTCTCTCATTTGTGGTGAAGTTAATCGCAGTGTGCGCGAGATCATTGTTATAGGGTGTCTGTCGTTAGGTCAAATGGCTTTTTGAAATCGGGATTTGATAACATCACATCATCGGAGGTTAGCAACTCTTTCAGCCTGTTAAAACCGGTCCGGGGTTAATTCGAGTTTTACTTTTCTCGAGTGGTTGGCGCTTATTTTTCCATTTTCGCCTTTCAAAATCTCTGTGTGGGGTCCATCGAGCCATCGAGCCATAGAGCATCTCTAATAACTTGCTAACTCTAGAAATGATCTAAGGCCAAACAATGTTTTTGGTGGTTGGAAATTCTTTACGGCCTGAATTTTGCCCGCCGATTGGCGGATTCCGCCTCTGCATACGGTAAATCCCAAATATTCCTTTTGACTTTTCTTGGGAAACTCTTATGCCGGAGTCCCTAAGGCTTTTCAAGACACACTCAATGTGCTTGATGTGATCTACCATATTTGGGGAGAAAATTTGGTCCCTGAGGACGTCATCTATTGCCCTCTGGAAAATGCTAGGGGCGTTTCTTAACCCAAATGGAAGCCTGCAAAATTCATACTTCCCATTGTTTACAGAGAATGCGGTCTTTTCCGCCAACTCTATTTGGTGAAAGCCCGATTTGAGATCCAGTGTTGTGAAATACTGGGCCTCACCCATATTTGACAATATGGTCGGAATTGTTGGGATAGGGTATTTATCGTCGGTTGTCTTCTGATTTAACTTTCGAAAATCAATTACCAGACGCTTCTTCTTGTGGCCTGACTCGTCGACACCCTTTTTTATCGACGACCCATATAAGGTTGTTATAGGGTGACCTTGAGGGTCTAATTATGCCATTCGCCAGTAGTTGCTTAACTTCTGCGTTGACAAATTCAGACACGCCCATTGGGTATGGGTATAACTTAGAATATACCGGTTCGCCGTCCATTCGGATTGTGGCGATAGTGTTTATGTTGTAGGGCAGGGACTCGTTAGCCATTCGGTCAATCATTTGATTGAAAGTGATTCTGACCGCGGCGGGAACATCCGCGTCACTAATTTGGAAATAGTTCACTTGTTTGCATGTTGTAACAACTTTTTCAACTTTTTCTGTCCCCCGGCCATATTTTATAATGTTGTTAGTCAAATCTATTTGAGCGTTAATCTGTTTTAACAGATCAAGGCCAATTATGCCATCAAAATCTTTTAATGATTCTAGCATGAAAAAATATGATTTTACACTGAGGACGTCAATAAGAGATTTCTGTTCAATTGTTGTATGCCCGTGGATTGATTTGACTTGGAATGGGCTATTGATTGGCTTCCAATGCGCCAGCTCGGGAAGGGATTTTATATCATTTTGAAATGCTTCTGTATCTACCAGGAGTCTGATTGTTCGCCCTGCAACTGTGTATCTTATAAACGGGAACAGGGAGCTTCCGTTAAAAAAATACAGCTTTCCGCTCCTGACAGGTCATCTTCGACTGCCTCTGCTTCGTGCTGTGAGTGCGACTCACCTCTAAACCTCTTCTTGGGGCAAATAGTTAAGGTTTTGTTGGGTCTTCATAGACTGGTCCCCATAGTTTTGGTTGCCACTGTAGCCCTGTGTGGGCTGCCTAAAGCGTGAGGAAGTTTCCACTTCCATTGGTTCGGGGCCACGCCCTTGTGGCTTTTGGGACTGAAAGAGCTGTTTTGAACTGCTTGCTTTCTGCTGACCTTGATTATTGTCTTTCTGACCCTTCAGGAAATGGGGGCTCTTTTTCTGAGAGTTACCCTCATTCTCTTGGTGACCGTTTTTTCGCCAGTTTTGGCTCTTTTGGCCACTAGACTTTTGAGGTTTTTCTTCAAGGTGATTCGCAAAGTTGGCTGCAAAGATGCCTCTTTCGTTGCTTGACTCAGCTTCTTGGGCTAGGGCCAAAGCATTTGGGAGGTCTTGGGGTTGTGCTGGGCCCATCTCAATGACTTTCTAAATCCCAAGACAAAAGTATGGAAAGCATCATTCCTGAATTTTTCGTTTAGGACAGCCGCTGCGGCGGGGTCATGTGTCATTAAGGTCTTGTTCGTCAGTAATGTACGTTTTTTCTCGACTTCGTCGTAGTATTTTAACAATGCAAACGTGAAATCCAATCTGGTAATGGTCGCCTTAAAGTTCAACACTGTATTAAATGAAACAAGCACTGTATCCGCCGAACCCCTTACTTTATTGAGGATTATGTCCACGGCCTGATAGTGTCTCGAGCTGCCATCATATGGCTCAAACACTTGGTAGGCGGCGCAGGCGGCCTGTCTCCATGAAACATAGTTTTCCTGTTTTCCGTCAAACTCTGGAATAGACTTTATGATATCTAAGGGTTCATCGCATTTGATCCCTGGCACTATTTTTATTTCTTGGTAAACTTCCAATTGCGGGGTTGCTCCCTTAAGTTTGTTAAATTGCTCTGTGATACTGGCTATCTTTTATTCAAACCTTTGCGCTTGTTGTTCAAGGGCTAGTCGCATTTGCGCTTCTAGCTGTGCTACCTGTTCACTGGTCATTTTGTTTACTGATCTGTATTCTAAATAGGAATGAATAAGCTCGTCTTCGCTGCTATCGCATGACCTTCGTACGCTACGCATTCGCTTAGACTGTGAAATCGAAATCACTTTGAAGCAAAAATATTGTTGCTTTTTTATAGCAAAATTCGATATTTACTTAGGAAGCCTAGCGATGAAGCAAACTGCTTTAATTGCAAGTAAAAAAAATAAGAATTTATTTTGTTTCAATTTTATTTTTTCTATATTATCTTTTGATATGCTAATCTTAAGACAGCTTTGTAATTTTTTTTTTAAATCCTATTTTTTTCTTTTTTTGCTTTGAATTGTGAAAGAAAAGTGACCACCTCACTTACTTTATTGTTTACAGTAGCTGGGCCCTCAAAATCTGGTAGCCGATGCAGTTGCGCAGCAGTTTTGTTTTGATGTTGATTAACTCGCTCAGCTATTGCTGGGGTTTTTATTTTTTTATTGGTGTTTGTCTTCTTTGCTAATGATTTTTATCACTATTTTGATGAATTAAACTCGCGGCAAAATACGTTTCGCGATGTTCTTTGCTTTGGGAAAGTTATAAAGAACAACTTTCGGTGTGGGCTAATTTATTTAATGTGTTGGGCGCCAATTAAACAAGACCGATTTGTAATTATAATTATTACGGATTAATTTTTGTTTGCAGCTTGTTTGAACTGTTTGAGAATAAATTAAAAGCTAAACTTAATGTAACTTAAATGAATGCGCGAAGCTGCCGCTGCAGGCAGGCAACCCGGCAGAATGCTGAGTTGGCGTCTCTTGCGAGCGATCAGACCGCTTGGGCGTGCGAGCGTCAAATTTCGTCTGCAACTTTGTTGCAACGGCCCAATTGCGTTATCAGCTCTTTTTTGTTTCGCGCGTGTTGACTCCTCCCTGGGTAGATTAAAACCAGTCCTCGGGTTTCTCTTTGGTTGGTTTGCACCGGTATAGTTCCAGACGCCTACGAGGAGGAGGAGAAGAGCGATGAGGACAAGGCAGCCAAGTGATCTTGATGATATTTCTGATCTAAGATCCCCGATATGACGGAGATTCTTCAGGCTTAGATCGTGAAGGAATGGAAGGGGTGATGTTAACCACGGCCGACGTGGACACGGCAGGTTTCTTCATTAGGATGCCCGGTGATTCACATACCGGATGCCGTTCAAGGAGAAGTGTTCGTCGTAAGTAGCCAGGAAGGTACTTGCAACTATATGACTGTTCCCAGTGCTGTCCACCACATTAACTATTGCGCTGTTGATAATTATGATGCCCTCGTCGATTGTTGTTATGTTCTCTATGTGGCGCATTGTACGACGGTTCTTGATACCAGTTGTTGGGCACACGATGCCTTCAGTAATCTTCCCCACAATCGACCACCATATTACCTTCTTCTAAATCTAATATTATATTATTATGCTGAACGGGAATAATATCAATTTTCTTACATTCTTAATTTGGGCTTAGGGTATTTTATCAAGAAATATAATAATTCGGAATTTTGAAAAGCTTTGATATTGGATACTTCTAAAAGGTCTGTTATACTAATATTTGTGAGCTACTCATTTAACAATTCGTTTATGTCAATGCTGTCCAGGATAAGAGGGCTGATTAAATTAATTTTAGCAAGGCTTACGGAAAGAATTAAGTCTTTAAGATATGTGATTATCATTCTGTTTTTCGCCAAGATTGTTGCATAAAAATGCTCAACTTCCGCATCTGATTTTAAATTACATTAAGTGCCTTTGAAACTTTGTTAAGTCTTATTATATATTATATATTAACTGACCATGTTTGAACTTTATCTGCTCCCAGTCATCAAAATCTTGGGTTCCTGCAATGATGGGCACTGGGCACAGGGCACTGCCTATCATATTTATACTACGTGCATGCCTATGATGTCGCTTCGGTCAAGGTCATAGTTGTCATTGTTAGAGTTAGAAAATATCCTATCCTAAAATAAAGATAAAATGTAATGACTAAAAGAAAACTCAAAAAAAAAATTTAACGTTTGGATAAAATTTACTTAAGGTAAAATGTTTACTTAAGGTTGTCCTTATGGACCACCCTCCCTTTTATAAGAACCGTCGTACCCAGGTGCGCCTCCACTGTCGCTTCAGTGAATAAGGGCGAAAGTTTATTACCCAGTCTCTTATTGGATTTTACCCATACCTTCTCATCCGCTTTATATGTTTTTTGGACCCTGTTCTTATTTTGTTGTTCTAGCGATTTTTCCTGTGTTGATGTGATTGTTTCTTTTATCTGCACTGCAACATCTATAGGGATAGCGTGAATAATTTCCATGGATTTTTTATTTGTAACCGAATAAATCGACCTATTGTATTTTATTGTTGCAAGAAGGGTATTGTCGACAGTATCTTCGACGTGGTTTCCATTTTTCAAAGTTGTTTGACAACATTGATCTAATGGTCTCTGAGTTTAAGGACATTGTCACAGTAAACCGTTTTTGTTTTAGGGAAGAAGTTTAACAGTTGTAAAAGTGGAGCCTTTATATCGACGATTGCACGTGAACGAATAGGCTGAACAACTGCAAATTAAGAAAATTTGTCGATGCAAGTTTAAAAGTATTTCCTATCTGTGGAGTAAACGTCCACATGTAACATTTCTCCGGCATATGATGGTATCGGAGTCTTCCCTATCTCTTGTCTGATCGGGTGCCGATTATGTTTGCTCATAGCGCACACTCAGCAGAGTGCGACTATTTCTGTTGTTAAACGGCCAATTTTCGGAATAAATAGTCTCTAAGTATTTGTTGGGCATTTTCTTGTGCCACGCGAAGAGCGCGATAATGCTCAGCTATAGCAATTTCTCTCTGTTCTGTTGTGTCTGGGATGTCTAATATAAAACTTTTTGAATGTCGGAACGTTGTCGAGGGAAATTCTTCGACCAGTCTATGTTGAATAAAGGCCAAAATGGGAAGCTCGCAATATATATTACCTCGGCGTTAACGACTTCTTGCAGAGTTTTCATCAGTGTGCTCCGATCGAAAACTGTATGACATGTCGGGTTTTTGTCTTGAACAAGATATAAGTCCTGTGCTGTTGGATAGGGCTTTCCTCCGGCATGATCTGGTTTCGGAAGCAGTTGACTGGCTTGTCCGACGTCTCAATTGTGTAAGTTAGAGATTAGTGGATTGTAACTGCATCAGATTCTGCCAAATCCTCCAAAGCATTTATATTTTGTCGAGAGAGGGCGTCTGCCACAAGGTTTTCTCTGTCTGGTTTATAAATTATGCTTGCGTTATGCTCATGGGATTTTTCAATGCCCACACAATGGGCAAAAGTTCTCGCTCATTTGTGGTGAAGTTAATCGCAGTGTGCGCGAGATCATTGTTATAGGGTGTCTGTCGTTAGGTCAAATGGCTTTTTGAAATCGGGATTTGATAACATCACATCATCGGAGGTTAGCAACTCTTTCAGCCTGTTAAAACCGGTCCGGGGTTAATTCGAGTTTTACTTTTCTCGAGTGGTTGGCGCTTATTTTTCCATTTTCGCCTTTCAAAATCTCTGTGTGGGGTCCATCGAGCCATCGAGCCATAGAGCATCTCTAATAACTTGCTAACTCTAGAAATGATCTAAGGCCAAACAATGTTTTTGGTGGTTGGAAATTCTTTACGGCCTGAATTTTGCCCGCCGATTGGCGGATTCCGCCTCTGCATACGGTAAATCCCAAATATTCCTTTTGACTTTTCTTGGGAAACTCTTATGCCGGAGTCCCTGAGGCTTTTCAAGACACACTCAATGTGCTTGATGTGATCTACCATATTTGGGGAGAAAATTTGGTCCCTGAGGACGTCATCTATTGCCCTCTGGAAAATGCTAGGGGCGTTTCTTAACCCAAATGGAAGCCTGCAAAATTCATACTTCCCATTGTTTACAGAGAATGCGGTCTTTTCCGCCAACTCTATTTGGTGAAAGCCCGATTTGAGATCCAGTGTTGTGAAATACTGGGCCTCACCCATATTTGACAATATGGTCGGAATTGTTGGGATAGGGTATTTATCGTCGGTTGTCTTCTGATTTAACTTTCGAAAATCAATTACCAGACGCTTCTTCTTGTGGCCTGACTCGTCGACACCCTTTTTTATCGACGACCCATATAAGGTTGTTATAGGGTGACCTTGAGGGTCTAATTATGCCATTCGCCAGTAGTTGCTTAACTTCTGCGTTGACAAATTCAGACACGCCCATTGGGTATGGGTATAACTTAGAATATACCGGTTCGCCGTCCATTCGGATTGTGGCGATAGTGTTTATGTTGTAGGGCAGGGACTCGTTAGCCATTCGGTCAATCATTTGATTGAAAGTGATTCTGACCGCGGCGGGAACATCCGCGTCACTAATTTGGAAATAGTTCACTTGTTTGCATGTTGTAACAACTTTTTCAACTTTTTCTGTCCCCCGGCCATATTTTATAATGTTGTTAGTCAAATCTATTTGAGCGTTAATCTGTTTTAACAGATCAAGGCCAATTATGCCATCAAAATCTTTTAATGATTCTAGCATGAAAAAATATGATTTTACACTGAGGACGTTAATAAGAGATTTCTGTTCAATTGTTGTATGCCCGTGGATTGATTTGACTTGGAATGGGCTATTGATTGGCTTCCAATGCGCCAGCTCGGGAAGGGATTTTATATCATTTTGAAATACTTCTGTATCTACCAGGAGTCTGATTGTTCGCCCTGCAACTGTGTATCTTATAAACGGGAACAGGGAGCTTCCGTTAAAAAAATACAGCTTTCCGCTCCTGACAGGTCATCTTCGACTGCCTCTGCTTCGTGCTGTGAGTGCGACTCACCTCTAAACCTCTTCTTGGGGCAAATGGTTAAGGTTTTGTTGGGTCTTCATAGACTGGTCCCCATAGTTTTGGTTGCCACTGTAGCCCTGTGTGGGCTGCCTAAAGCGTGAGGAAGTTTCCACTTCCATTGGTTCGGGGCCACGCCCTTGTGGCTTTTGGGACTGAAAGCGCTGTTTTGAACTGCTTGCTTTCTGCTGACCTTGATTATTGTCTTTCTGACCCTTCAGGAAATGGGGGCTCTTTTTCTGAGAGTTACCCTCATTCTCTTGGTGACCGTTTTTTCGCCAGTTTTGGCTCTTTTGGCCACTAGACTTTTGAGGTTTTTCTTCAAGGTGATTCGCAAAGTTGGCTGCAAAGATGCCTCTTTCGTTGCTTGACTCAGCTTCTTGGGCTAGGGCCAAAGCATTTGGGAGGTCTTGGGGTTGTGCTGGGCCCATCTCAATGACTTTCTAAATCCCAAGACAAAAGTATGGAAAGCATCATTCCTGAATTTTTCGTTTAGGACAGCCGCTGCGGCGGGGTCATGTGTCATTAAGGTCTTGTTCGTCAGTAATGTACGTTTTTTCTCGACTTCGTCGTAGTATTTTAACAATGCAAACGTGAAATCCAATCTGGTAATGGTCGCCTTAAAGTTCAACACTGTATTAAATGAAACAAGCACTGTATCCGCCGAACCCCTCACTTTATTGAGGATTATGTCCACGGCCTGATAGTGTCTCGAGCTGCCATCATATGGCTCAAACACTTGGTAGGCGGCGCAGGCGGCCTGTCTCCATGAAACATAGTTTTCCTGTTTTCCGTCAAACTCTGGAATAGACTTTATGTTATCTAAGGGTTCGTCACATTTGATCCCTGGCACTATTTTTATTTCTTGGTAAACTTCTAATTGCGGGGTTGCTCCTTTAAGTTTGTTAAATTGCTCTGTGATACTGGCTATCTTTTATTGAAACCTTTGCGCTTGTTGTTCAAGGGCTAGTCGCATTTGCGCTTCTAGCTGTGCTACCTGTTCACTGGTCATTTTGTTTACTGATCTGTATTCTAAATAGGAATGAATAAGCTCGTCTTCGCTGCTATCGCATGACCTTCGTACGCTACGCATTCGCTTAGACTGTGAAATCGAAATCACTTTGAAGCAAAAATATTGTTGCTTTTTTATAGCAAAATTCGATATTTACTTAGAAAGCCTAGCGATGAAGCAAACTGCTTTAATTGCAAGTAAAAAAAATAAGAATTTATTTTGTTTCAATTTTATTTTTTCTATAATATCTTTTGATATGCTAATCTTAAGACAGCTTTGTAATTTTTTTTTAAATCCTATTTTTTTCTTTTTTTGCTTTGAATTGTGAAAGAAAAGTGACCACCTCACTTACTTTATTGTTTACAGTAGCTGGGCCCTTAAAATCTGGTAGCCGATGCAGTTGCGCAGCAGTTTTGTTTTGATGTTGATTAACTCGCTCAGCTATTGCTGGGGTTTTTATTTTTTTATTGGTGTTTGTCTTCTTTGCTAATGATTTTTATCACTATTTTGATGAATTAAACTCGCGGCAAAATACGTTTCGCGATGTTCTTTGCTTTGGGAAAGTTATAAGGAACAACTTTCGGTGTGGGCTAATTTATTTAATGTGTTGGGCGCCAATTAAACAAGACCGATTTGTAATTATAATTATTACGGATTAATTTTTGTTTGCAGCTTGTTTGAACTGTTTGAGAATAAATTAAAAGCTAAACTTAATGTAACTTAAATGAATGCGCGAAGCTGCCGCTGCAGGCAGGCAAACCGGCAGAATGCTGAGTTGGCGTCTCTTGCGAGCGATCAGACCGCTTGGGCGTGCGAGCGTCAAATTTCGTCTGCAACTTTGTTGCAACGGCCCAATTGCGTTATCAGCTCTTTTTTGTTTCGCGCGTGTTGACTCCTCCCTGGGTAGATTAAAACCAGTCCTCGGGTTTCTCTTTAGTTGGTTTGCACCGGTATAGTTCCAGACGCCTACGAGGAGGAGGAGAATAGCGATGAGGACAAGGCAGCCAAGTGATCTTGATGATATTTCTGATCTAAGATCCCCGATATGACGGAGATTCTTCAGGCTTAGATCGTGAAGGAATGGAAGGGGTGATGTTAACCACGGCCGACGTGGACACGGCAGGTTTCTTCATTAGGATGCCCGGTGATTCACATACCGGATGCCGTTCAAGGAGAAGTGTTCGTCGTAAGTAGCCAGGAAGGTACTTGCAACTATATGACTGTTCCCAGTGCTGTCCACCACATTAACTATTGCGCTGTTGATAATTATGATGCCCTCGTCGATTGTTGTTATGTTCTCTATGTGGCGCATTGTACGACGGTTCTTGATACCAGTTGTTGGGCACACGATGCCTTCGGTAATCTTCCCCACAATCGACCACCATATTACCTTCTTCTAAATCTAATATTATATTATTATGCTGAACGGGAATAATATCAATTTTCTTACATTCTTAATTTGGGCTTAGGGTATTTTATCAAGAAATATAATAATTCGGAATTTTGAAAAGCTTTGATATTGGATACTTCTAAAAGGTCTGTTATACTAATATTTGTGAGCTACTCATTTAACAATTCGTTTATGTCAATGCTGTCCAGGATAAGAGGGCTGATTAAATTAATTTTAGCAAGGCTTACGGAAAGAATTAAGTCTTTAAGATATGTGATTATCATTCTGTTTTTCGCCAAGATTGTTGCATAAAAATGCTCAACTTCCGCATCTGATTTTAAAATTACATTAAATGCCTTTGAAACTTTGTTAGGTCTTATTATATATTATATAT
This sequence comes from Drosophila colorata, assembly GCA_035041545.1. Taxonomy (NCBI): domain Eukaryota; kingdom Metazoa; phylum Arthropoda; class Insecta; order Diptera; family Drosophilidae; genus Drosophila; species Drosophila colorata. The sequence goes on along the minus strand of JAWNLD010000680.1, from coordinate 435,563 downwards.
TAACTGACCATGTTTGAACTTTATCTGCTCCCAGTCATCAAAATTTGGGGTTCCTGCAATGATGGGCACTGGGCACAGGGCACTGCCTATCATATTTATACTACGTGCATGCCTATGATGTCGCTTCGGTCAATGTCATAGTTGTCATTGTTAGAGTTACAAAATATCCTATCCTAAAATAATAATAAAATGTATTGATTAAAAAAAACACAAAAAAAAAATTTTTTTTTTAACGTTTGGATAAAATTTACTTAGGTAAAGGTACTTAAGGTTGTCCTTATGGACCACCCTCCCTTTTTAAGAACCGTCGTACCAAGGTCCGCCTCCACTGTCGCTTCAGTGAATAAGGGCGAAAGTTTATTACCCAGTCTCTTATTGGATTTCACCCATACCTTCTCATCCGCTTTATATGTTTTTTGGACCCTGTTCTTATATTGTTGTTCTAGCGATTTTTTCTGTGTTGATGTGATTGTTGCTTTTATCTGAACTGTAACATCTATATGGATAGCGTGAATAATTTCCATTGGTTTTTTATTTGTAACCGAATAAATCGACCTATTGTATTTTATTGTTGCAAGAAGGGTATTGTCGACAGTATCTTCGACGTGGTTTCCATTTTTCAAAGTTGTTTGACAACATTGATCTAATGGTCTCTGAGTTTAAGGACATTGTCACAGTAAATCGTTTTTGTTTTAGGGAAGAAGTTTAACAGTTGTAAAAGTGGAGCCTTTATATCGACGATTGCACGTGAACGAATAGGCTGAACAACTGCAAATTAAGAAAATTTGTCGATGCAAGTTTAAAATTAAAATTTCCTATCTGTGGAGTAAACGTCCACATGTAACATTTCTCCGGCATATGATGGTATCGGAGTCTTCCCTATCTCTTATCTGATCGGGTGCCGATTATGTTTGCTCATAGCGCACACTCAGCAGTTTGCGACTATTTCTGTTGTTAAACGGCTAATTTTCGGAAAAAATAGTCTCTAAGTATTTGTTGGGCACTTTCTTGTGCCACGCGAAGAGCGCGATTATGCTCAGCTATAGCAATTTCTCTCTGTTCTGTTGTGTCTGGGATGTCTTTTATAAAACTTTTTGAATGTCGGAACGCTGTCGAGGGAAATTCTTCGACCAGTCTAGATTGAATAAAGGCCAAAATGGAAAGCTCGCAATATATTGCGTTAGTTACCTCGGCGTTTACGACTTCTTGCAGAGTTTTCATCAGTGTGCTCCGATCGAAAACTGTATGACATGTCGGGTTTTTGTCTTGAACAAGATATAAGTCCTGTGCTGTTGGATAGGGCTTTCCTCCGGCATGATCTGGTTTCGGAAGCAGTTGACTGGCTTGTCCGACGTCTCAATTGTGTAAGTTAGAGATTAGTGGATTGTAGCTGCATCAGATTCTGTTAAATCCTCCAAAGCATTTATATTTTGTCGAGAGAGGGCGTCTGCCACAAGGTTTTCTTTGTCTGGTTTATAAATTATGCTTGCGTTATGCTCATCAATAAAAGCTTTCCAGCCTTTTATCTTAGCGTTCGGATTTTTATCCGATACGGCAAATGTTAACGGCTGGTGGTCTATATAGATGTTCAGATTTTTAACTGCATAAAGGTAATTTCTGGGATTTTTCAATGCCCACACAATGAGCAAAAGTTTTCGCTCATTTGTTGTGAAGTTAATCGCAGTGTGCGCGAGATCATTGTTATAGGGCGACCGCCCTGGGGCAGCACAGCTCCGAGCCCTTAACCTGACGCGTCTGTCGTTAGGTCAAATGGCTTTTTGAAATTGGGATTTTATAACATCACATCATCGGAGGCTAGCAACTCTTTTAGCCTGTTAAAACCGGTCCGGGGTTAATTCGAGTTTTACTTTTCTCGATTGGTAGGCGCTTATTTTTCCATTTTCGTCTTTCAAAATCTCCGTGTGGGGTCTTGCGATGGTGGCGAATCGAGCCATAAACTTGCTAACTCTAGAAATTATCTAAGGCCAAACAATGTTTTTGGTGGTTGGAAATCCTTTACGGCCTGAATTTTGTCGGCCGATTGGCGGATTCCGTCTCTGCATACGGTAAATCCCAAATATTCCTTTTGACTTTTCTTGGGAAACCCTTATGCCTGAGTCCCTAAGGCTTTTCAAGACACACTCAATGTGCTTGATGTGGTCTACCATATTTGGGGAGAAAATTTGGTCCCTGAGGACGTCATCTATTGCCCTCTGGAAAATGCTAGGGGCGTTTCTTAACCCAAATGGAAGCCTGCAAAATTCATACTTCCCATTGTTTACAGAGAATGCGGTCTTTACCGCCAACTCTATTTGGTGAAAGCCCGATTTGAGATCCATTGTTGTGAAATACTGGGCCTCACCCATATTTGACAATATGGTCGGAATTGTTGGGATAGGGTATTTATCGTCGGTTGTCTTCTGATTTAACTTTCGAAAATCAATTACCAGACGCTTCTTCTTGTGGCCTGACTCGTCGACACCCTTTTTTATCGTAGTTGCTTAACTTCTGCGTTGACAAATTCAGACACGCCCATTGGGTATGGGTATAACTTAGAATATACCGGTTCGCCGTCCATTCGGATTGTGGCGATAGTATTTATGTTGTAGGGCAGGGACTCGTTAGCCATTCGGTCAATCATTTGATTGAAAGTGATTCTGACCGCGGCGGGAACATCCGCGTCACTAATTTGGAAATGGTTCACTTGTTGCATGTTGTAACAACTTTTTCAACTTTTTCTGTCCCACGGTCATATTTTATAATGTTGTTAGTCAAATATATTTGAACGTTAATCTGTTTTAACAGATCAAGGCCAATTATGCCATCGAAATCTTTTAATGATTCTAGCATGAAAAAATATGATTTTACACTGAGGACGTCAATAAGACATTTCTGCTCAATTGTTGTTTACCCGTGGATTGATTTGACTTGGAATGGGCTATTGACTGGCTTCCAATGCGCCAGCTCGGGAAGGGATTTTATATCATTTTGAAATGCTTCTGTATCTACCGCCCTGCAACCGTGTGTCTTATAAACGGGAACAGGGAGCTTCCGTTAAAAAATTACAGCTTTCCGCTCCTGACAGGTCATCTTCGACTGCCTCTGCTTCGTGCTGTGAGTGCGACTCACCTCTAAACCTCTTCTTGGGGCAAATGGTTAAGGTTTTGTTGGGTCTTCATAGACTGGTCCCCATAGTTTTGGTTGCCACTGTAGCCCTGTGTGGGCTGCCTAAAGCGTGAGGAAGTTTCCACTTCCATTGGTTCGGGGCCACGCCCTTGTGGCTTTTGGGACTGAAAGCGCTGTTTTGAACTGCTTGCTTTCTGCTGACCTTGATTATTGTCTTTCTGACCCTTCAGGAAATGGGGGCTCTTTTTCTGAGAGTTACCCTCATTCTCTTGGTGACCGTTTTTTCGCCAGTTTTGGCTCTTTTGGCCACTAGACTTTTGAGGTTTTTCTTCAAGGTGATTCGCAAAGTTGGCTGCAAAGATGCCTCTTTCGTTGCTTGACTCAGCTTCTTGGGCTAGGGCCAAAGCATTTGGGAGGTCTTGGGGTTGTGCTGGGCCCATCTCAATGACTTTCTAAATCCCAAGACAAAAGTATGGAAAGCATCATTCCTGAATTTTTCGTTTAGGACAGCCGCTGCGGCGGGGTCATGTGTCATTAAGGTCTTGTTCGTCAGTAATGTACGTTTTTTCTCGACTTCGTCGTAGTATTTTAACAATGCAAACGTGAAATCCAATCTGGAAATGGTCGCCTTAAAGTTCAACACTGTATTAAATGAAACAAGCACTGTATCCGCCGAACCCCTCACTTTATTGAGGATTATGTCCACGGCCTGATAGTGTTTCGAGCTGCCATCATATGGCTCAAACACTTGGTAGGCGGCGCAGGCGGCCTGTCTCCATGAGACATAGTTTTCCTGTTTTCCGTTAAACTCTGGAATAGACTTTATGTTATCTAAGGGTTCGTCACATTTGATCCCTGGCACTATTTTTATTTCTTGGTAAACTTCTAATTGCGGGGTTGCTCCTTTAAGTTTGTTAAATTGCTCTGTGATACTGGCTATCTTTTATTGAAACCTTTGCGCTTGTTGTTCAAGGGCTAGTCGCATTTGTGCTTCTAGCTGTGCTACCTGTTCACTGGTCATTTTGTTTACTGATCTGTATTCTAAATAGGAATAAATAAGCTCGTCTTCGCTGCTATCGCATTCGCTTAGAATGTGAAATCGAACTCACTTTGAAGCAAAAATATTTTTGCTTTTTTATAGCAAAATTCGATATTTACTTAGGAAGCCTAGCGATGAAGCAAACTGCTTTAATTGCAAGGAAAAAAAATAAGAATTTATTTTGTTTTGTTTTGTTTTTATAGCAAAATTCGATATTTACTTAGGAAGCCTAGCGATGAAGCAAGCTGCTTTAATTGCAAGGAAAAAAAATAAGAATTTATTTTGTTTCAATTTTATTTTTTCTATATTATCTTTTGATATGCTAATCTTAAGACAGCTTTGTAATTTTTTTTTTAAATCCTATTTTTTTCTTTTTTTGCTTTGAATTGTGAAAGAAAAGTGACCACTTCACTTACTTTTTTGTTTAAAGTAGCTGGGCCCTCAAAATCTGGTAGCCGATGCAGTTGCGCAGCAGTTTTGTTTTGATGTTGATTAACTCGCTCAGCTATTGCTGGGGTTTTTATTTTTTTATTGTTGTTTGTCTTCTTTGCTAATGATTTTTATCACTATTTTGATGAATTAAACTCGCGGCAAAATACGTTTCGCGATGTTCTTTGCTTTGGGAAAGTTATTAAGAACAACTTTCGGTGTGGGCTAATTTATTTAATGCGTTGGGCGCCAATTAAACAAGACCGATTTGTAATTATAATTATTACGGATTAATTTTTGTTTGCAGCTTGTTTGAACTGTTTGAGAATAAATTAAAAGCTAAACTTAATGTAACTTAAATGAATGCGCGAAGCTGCCGCTGCAGGCAGGCAAACCGGCAGAATGCTGAGTTGGCGTCTCTTGCGAGCGATCAGACCGCTTGGGTGTGCGAGCGTCAAATTTCATCTGCAACTTTGTTGCAACGGCCCAATTGCGTTATCAGCTCTTTTTTGTCTCGCGCGTGTTGACTCCTCCCTGGGTAGATTAAAACCAGTCCTCGGGTTTCTCTTTGGTTGGTTTGCGCCGGTATAGTTCCAGACGCCTACGAGGAGGAGGAGAAGAGCGATGAGGACAAGGCAGCCAAGTGATCTTGATGATATTTCTGATCTAAGATCCCCGATATGACGGAGGTTCTTGAGGCTTAGATCGTGAAGGAATGGAAGGGGTGATGTTAGGATGCCCCGGTGATTCACATACCGGGTGCCGTTCAAGGAGAAGTGTTCGTCGTAAGTAGCCAGGAAGGTACTTGCAACTATATGACTGTTCCCAGTGCTGTCCACCACATTAACTATTGCGCTGGTGATAATTATGACGCCCTCGTCGATTGTTGTTATGTTCTCTATGTGGCGCATTGTGCGACGGTTCTTGATACCAGTTGTTGGGCACACGATGCCTTCGCTAATCTTTTGCAGAAAGTGCACAGCGAAGGTCTTTGTTCCACAATCGACCACCATATTACCTTCTTCTAAATCTAATATTTTATTATTATGCTGAACGGGAAAAATATCAATTTTCTTACATTCTTAATTTGGGATTAGGGTATTTTATCAAGAAATATAATAATTCGGAATTTTAAACAGCTTTGATATTGGATACTTCTAAAAGGTCTGTTATACTAATATTTGTGAGCTACTCATTTAACAATTCGTTTATGTCAATGCTGTCCAGGATAAGAGTGCTGATTAAATTAATTTTAGCAAGGCTTACGGAAAGAATTAAGTCTTCAAGATTTGTGATTATCATTCTGTTTTTCGCCAAGATAAAAAAGATAAACGTTTGGATAAAATTAACTTAAGGTAAAAAGTTTACTTAAGGTTGTCCTTATGGACCACCCTCCCTTTTTAAGAACCGTCGTACCAAGGTCCGCCTCCACTGTCGCTTCAGTGAATAAGGGCGAAAGTTTATTACCCAGTCTCTTATTGGATTTTACCCATACCTTCTCATCCGCCTTATATGTTTTTTGGACCCTGTTCTTATTTTGTTGTTCTAGCGATTTTTCCTGTGTTGATGTGATTGTTTCTTTTATCTGCACTGCAACATCTATAGGGATAGCGTGAATAATTTCCATTGGTTTTTTATTTGTAACCGAATAAATCGACCTATTGTATTTTATTGTTGCAAGAAGGGTATTGTCGACAGTATCTTCGACGTGGTTTCCATTTTTCGAAGTTGTTTGACAACATTGATCTAATGGTCTCTGAGTTTGAGGACATTGTCACAGTAAATCGTTTTTGTTTTAGGGAAGAAGTTTAACAGTTGTAAAAGTGGAGCCTTTATATCGACGATTGCACGTGAACGAATAGGCTGAACAACTGCAAATTAAGAAAATTTGTCGATGCAAGTTTAAAAGTATTTCCTATCTGTGGAGTAAACGTCCACATGTAACATTTCTCCGGCATATGATGGTATCGGAGTCTTCCCTATCTCTTGTCTGATCGGGTGCCGATTATGTTTGCTCATAGCGCACACTCAGCAGTTTGCGACTATTTCTGTTGTTAAACGGCCAATTTTCGGAAAAAATAGTCTCTAAGTATTTGTTGGGCACTTTCTTGTGCCACGCGAAGAGCGCGATTATGCTCAGCTATAGCAATTTCTCTCTGTTCTGTTGTGTCTGGGATGTCTATTATAAAACTTTTTGAATGTCGGAACGTTGTCGAGGGAAATTCTTCGACCAGTCTATGTTGAATAAAGGCCAAAATGGGAAGCTCGCAATATATTGCGTTAGTTACCTCGGCGTTTACGACTTCTTGCAGAGTGTGCTCCGATCGAAAACTGTATGACATGTCGGGTTTTTGTCTTGAACAAGATATAAGTCCTGTGCTGTTGGATAGGGCTTTCCTCCGGCATGATCTGGTTTCGGAAGCAGTTGACTAGCTTGTCCGACGTCTCAATTGTGTAAGTTAGAGATTAGTGGATTGTAGCTGCATCAGATTCTGCCAAATCCTCCAAAGCATTTATATATTGTCGAGAGAGGGCGTCTGCCACAAAGTTTTCTTTGTCTGGTTTATAAATTATGCTTGCGTTATGCTCATCAATAAAAGCTTTCCAGCCTTTTATCTTAGCGTTCGGATTTTTATCCGATACGGCAAATGTTAACGGCTGGTGGTCTATATAGATGTTCAGATTTTTAACTGCATAAAGGTAATTTCTGGGATTTTTCAATGCCCACACAATGGCCAAAAGTTTTCGCTCATTTGTTGTGAAGTTAATCGCAGTGTGCGCGAGATCATTGTTATAGGGCGACAGCCCTGGGGCAGCACAGCTCCGAGCCCTTAACCTGACGCGTCTGTCGTTAGGTCAAACGGCTTTTTGAAATCGGGATTTGATAACATCACATCATCGGAGGCTAGCAACTCTTTTAGCCTGTTAAAACCGGTCTGGGGTAAGTTCGAGTTTTACTTTTCTCGAGTGGTTGGCGCTTATTTTTCCATTTTCGCCTTTCAAAATCTCCGTGTGGGGTCTTGCGATGCTGGCGAATCGAGCCATAAAGCATCTGTAATAACTTGCTAACTCTAGAAATGATCTAAGGCCAAACAATGTTTTTGGTGGTTGGAAATCCTTTACGGCCTGAATTTTGTCGGCCAATTGGCGGATTCCGCCTCTGCATACGGTAAATCCCAAATATTCCTTTTGACTTTTCTTGGGAAACCCTTATGCCTGAGTCCCTAAGGCTTTTCAAGACACACTCAATGTGCTTGATGTGGTCTACCATATTTGGGGTGAAAATTTGGTCCCTGAGGACGTCATCTATTGCCCTCTGGAAAATGCTAGGGGCGTTTCTTAACCCGAATAGAAGCCTGCAAAATTCATACTTCCCATTGTTTACAAAGAATGCGGTCATTTCCGCCAATTCTATTTGGTGAAAGTCCGATTTGAGATCCAGTGTTGTGAAATACTGGGCCTCACCCATATTTGACAATATGGTCGGAATTGTTGGGATAGGGTATTTATCGTCGGTTGTCTTCTGATTTAACTTTCGAAAATCAATTATCAGACGCTTCTTCTTGTGGCCTGACTCGTCGACACCCTTTTTTATCGACGACCCATATTGGGTTGCTATAGGGTGACCTTGAGGGTCTAATTATGCCATTCGCCAGTAGTTGCTTAACTTCTGCGTTGACAAATTCAGACACGCCCATTGGGTATGGGTATAACTTAGAATATACCGGTTCGCCGTCCATTCGGATTGTGGCGATAGTGTTTATGTTGTAGGGCAGGGACTCGTTAGCCATTCGGTCAATCATTTGATTGAAAGTGATTCTGACCGCGGCGGAAACATCCGCGTCACTAATTTGGAAATGGTTCACTTGTTGCATGTTGTAACAACTTTTTCAACTTTTTCTGTCCCCCAGTCATATTTTATAATGTTGTTAGTCAAATATATTTGAACGTTAATCTGTTTTAACAGATCAAGGCCAATTATACCATCGAAATCTTTTAATGATTCTAGCATGAAAAAATATGATTTTACACTGAGGACGTCAATAAGACATTTCTGCTTAATTGTTGTTTACCCGTGGATTGACTTGACTTGGAATGGGCTATTGACTGGCTTCCAATGCGCCAGCTCGGGAAGGGATTTTATATCATTTTGAAATGCTTCTGTATCTACCAGGAGTCTGATTGTTCGCCCTGCAACCGTGTGTCTTATAAACGGGAACAGGGAGCTTCCGTTAAAAAAATACAGCTTTCCGCTCCTGACAGGTCATCTTCGACTGCCTCTGCTTCGTGCTGTGAGTGCGACTCACCTCTAAACCTCTTCTTGGGGCAAATGGTTAAGGTTTTGTTGGGTCTTCATAGACTGGTCCCCATAGTTTTGGTTGCCGTTGTAGCCCTGTGTGGGCTGCCTAAAGCGTGAGGAAGTGTCCACTTCCATTGGTTCGGGGCCACGCCCTTGTGGCTTTTGGGACTGAAAGCGCTGTTTTGAACTGCTTGCTTTCTGCTGACCTTGATTATTGTCTTTCTGACCCTTCAGGAAATGGGGGTTCTTTTTCTGAGAGTTACCCTCATTCTCTTGGTGACCGTTTTTTCGCCAGTTTTGGCTCTTTTGGCCACTAGACTTTTGAGGTTTTTCTTCAAGGTGATTCGCAAAGTTGGCTGCAAATATGCCTCTTTTGTTGCTTGACTCAGCTTCTTGGGCTAGGGCCAAAGCATTTGGGAGGTCTTGGGGTTGTGCTGGGCCCATCTCAATGACTTTCTAAATCCCAAGACAAAAGTATGGAAAGCATCATTCCTGAATTTTTCGTTTAGGACAGCCGCTGCGGCGGGGTCATGTGTCATTAAGGTCTTGTTCGTCAGTAATGTACGTTTTTTCTCGACTTCGTCGTAGTATTTTAACAATGCAAACGTAAAATCCAATCTGGTAATGGTCGCCTTAAAGTTCAACAGTGTATTAAATGAAACAAGCACTGTATCCGCCGAACCCCTCACTTTATTGAGGATTATGTCCACGGCCTGATAGTGTCTCGAGCTGCCATCATATGGCTCAAACACTTGGTAGGCGGCGCAGGCGGCCTGTCTCCATGAAACATAGTTTTCCTGTTTTCCGTCAAACTCTGGAATAGACTTTATGATATCTAAGGGTTCATCGCATTTGATCCCTGGCACTATTTTTATTTCTTGGTAAACTTCTAATTGCGGGGTTGCTCCCTTAAGTTTGTTAAATTGCTCTGTGATACTGGCTATCTTTTATTCAAACCTTTGCGCTTGTTGTTCAAGGGCTAGTCGCATTTGCGCTTCTAGCTGTGCTACCTGTTCACTGGTGTTTTTGTTTACTGATCTGTATTCTAAATAGGAATGAATAAGCTCGTCTTCGCTGCTATCGCATGACCTTCGTACGCTACGCATTCGCTTAGACTGTGAAATCGAAATCACTTTGAAGCAAAAATATTGTTGCTTTTTTATAGCAAAATTCGATATTTACTTAGGAAGCCTAGCGATGAAGCAAACTGCTTTAATTGCAAGTAAAAAAAATAAGAATTTATTTTGTTTCAATTTTATTTTTTCTATATTATCTTTTGATATGCTAATCTTAAGACAGCTTTGTAATTTTTTTTTTAAATCCTATTTTTTTCTTTTTTTGCTTTGAATTGTGAAAGAAAAGTGACCACCTCACTTACTTTATTGTTTACAGTAGCTGGGCCCTCAAAATCTGGTAGCCGATGCAGTTGCGCAGCAGTTTTGTTTTGATGTTGATTAACTCGCTCAGCTATTGCTGGGGTTTTTATTTTTTTATTGGTGTTTGTCTTCTTTGCTAATGATTTTTATCACTATTTTGATGAATTAAACTCGCGGCAAAATACGTTTCGCGATGTTCTTTGCTTTGGGAAAGTTATAAAGAACAACTTTCGGTGTGGGCTAATTTATTTAATGTGTTGGGCGCCAATTAAACAAGACCGATTTGTAATTATAATTATTACGGATTAATTTTTGTTTGCAGCTTGTTTGAACTGTTTGAGAATAAATTAAAAGCTAAACTTAATGTAACTTAAATGAATGCGCGAAGCTGCCGCTGCAGGCAGGCAAACCGGCAGAATGCTGAGTTGGCGTCTCTTGCGAGCGATCAGACCGCTTGGGCGTGCGAGCGTCAAATTTCGTCTGCAACTTTGTTGCAACGGCCCAATTGCGTTATCAGCTCTTTTTTGTTTCGCGCGTGTTGACTCCTCCCTGGGTAGATTAAAACCAGTCCTCGGGTTTCTCTTTGGTTGGTTTGCACCGGTATAGTTCCAGACGCCTACGAGGAGGAGGAGAAGAGCGATGAGGACAAGGCAGCCAAGTGATCTTGATGATATTTCTGATCTAAGATCCCCGATATGACGGAGATTCTTCAGGCTTAGATCGTGAAGGAATGGAAGGGGTGATGTTAACCACGGCCGACGTGGACACGGCAGGTTTCTTCATTAGGATGCCCCGGTGATTCACATACCGGGTGCCGTTCAAGGAGAAGTGTTCGTCGTAAGTAGCCAGGAAGGTACTTGCAACTATATGACTGTTCCCAGTGCTGTCCACCACATTAACTATTGTGCTGTTGATAATTAAGATGCCCTCGTCGATTGTTGTTATGTTCTCTATGTGGCGCATTGTACGACGGTTCCTGATACCAGTTGTTGGGCACACGATGCCTTCGGTAATCTTTTGCAGAAAGTGCACAGCGAAGGTCTTTGTTCCACAATCGACCACCATATACCTTCTTCTAAATCTAATATTATATTATTATGCTGAACGGGAAAAATATCAATTTTCTTACAGGTTAATTTGGACTTAGGGTATTTTATCAAGAAATATAATAATTCGGAATTTTGAAAAGCTTTGATATTGGATACTTCTAAAAGGTCTGTTATACTAATATTTGTGAGCTACTCATTTAACAATTCGTTTATGTCAATGCTGTCCATGATAAGAGGGCTGATTAAATTAATTTTAGCAAGGGTTACGGAAAGAATTAAGTCTTCAAGATTTGTGATTATCATTCTGTTTTTCGCCAAGATTGTTGCACAAAAATGCTCAACTTCCGCATCTGGTTTTAAAATTGCATTAAGTGCCTTTGAAACTTTGTTAGGTCTTATTATATATTATATATTAACTGACCATGTTTGAACTTTATCTGCTCCCAGTCTTCAAAATCTGGGGTTCCTGCAATGATGGGCACTGGGCACAGGGCACTGCCTATCATATTTATACTACGTGCATGCCTATGATGTCGCTTCGGTCAATGTCATAGTTGTCATTGTTAGAGTTAGAAAATATCCTATCCTAAAATAAAGATAAAATGTATTGATTAAAAAAAAATATTTTCTTTAACGTTTGGATAAAATTTACTTAAGGTAAAAAGTTTACTTAAGGTTGTCCTTATGGACCACCCTCCCTTTTATAAGAACCGTCGTACCCAGGTGCGCCTCCACTGTCGCTTCAGTGAATAAGGGCGAAAGTTTATTACCCAGTCTCTTATTGGATTTTACCCATACCTTCTCATCCGCCTTATATGTTTTTTGGACCCTGTTCTTATTTTGTTGTTCTAGCGATTTTTCCTGTGTTGATGTGATTGTTTCTTTTATCTGCACTGCAACATCTATAGGGATAGCGTGAATAATTTCCATTGGTTTTTTATTTGTAACCGAATAAATCGACCTATTGTATTTTATTGTTGCAAGAAGGGTATTGTCGACAGTATCTTCGACGTGGTTTCCATTTTTCGAAGTTGTTTGACAACATTGATCTAATGGTCTCTGAGTTTGAGGACATTGTCACAGTAAATCGTTTTTGTTTTAGGGAAGAAGTTTAACAGTTGTAAAAGTGGAGCCTTTATATCGACGATTGCACGTGAACGAATAGGCTGAACAACTGCAAATTAAGAAAATTTGTCGATGCAAGTTTAAAAGTATTTCCTATCTGTGGAGTAAACGTCCACATGTAACATTTCTCCGGCATATGATGGTATCGGAGTCTTCCCTATCTCTTGTCTGATCGGGTGCCGATTATGTTTGCTCATAGCGCACACTCAGCAGCTTGCGACTATTTCTGTTGTTAAACGGCCAATTTTCGGAAAAAATAGTCTCTAAGTATTTGTTGGGCACTTTCTTGTGCCACGCGAAGAGCGCGTATGCTCAGCTATAGCAATTTCTCTCTGTTCTGTTGTGTCTGGGATGTCTATTATAAAACTTTTTGAATGTTGGAACGTCGTCGAGGGAAATCCTTCGGCCAGTCTATGTTGAATAAAGGCCAAAATGGGAAGCTCGCAATATATTGCGTTAGTTACCTCGGCGTTTACGACTTCTTGCAGAGTTTTCATCAATGTGCTCCGATCGAAAATTGTATGACATGTCGGGTTTTTGTCTTGAACAAGATATAAGTCCTGTGCTGTTGGATAGGGCTTTCCTCCGGCATGATCTGGTTTCGGAAGCAGTTGACTGGCTTGTCCGACGTCTCAATTGTGTAAGTTAGAGATTAGTGGATTGTAGCTGCATCAGATTCTGCCAAATCCTCCAAAGCATTTATATTTTGTCGAGAGAGGGCGTCTGCCACAAGGTTTTCTTTGTCTGGTTTATAAAGTATGCTTGCGTTATGCTCATCAATAAAAGCTTTCCAGCCTTTTATCTTAGCGTTCGGATTTTTATCCGATACGGCAAATGTTAACGGCTGGTGGTCTATATAGATGTTCAGATTTGTAACTGCATAAAGGTAATTTCTGGGATTTTTTAATGCCCACACAATGAGCAAAAGTTCTCGCTCATTTGTGGTGAAGTGCGCGAGATCATTGTTATAGGGCGTCTGTCGTTAGGTCAAATGGCTTTTTGAAATCGGGATTTGATAACATCACATCATCGGAGGTTAGCAACTCTTTCAGCCTGTTAATACCGGTCCGGGGCTAATTCGAGTTTTACTTTTCTCGAGTGGTTGGCGCTTATTTTTCCATTTTCGCCCCTTTCAAAATCTCCGTGTGGGGTCTTGCGATGCTGGCGAATCGAGCCATAAAGCATCTGTAATAACTTGCTAACTCTAGAAATGATCTAAGGCCAAACAATGTTTTTGGTGGTTGGAAATCCTTTACGGCCTGAATTTTGTCGGCCGATTGGCGGATTCCTCCTCTGCATACGGTAAATCCCAAATATTCCTTTTGACTTTTCTTGGGAAACCCTTATGCCTGAGTCCCTAAGGCTTTTCAAGACACACTCAATGTGCTTGATGTGGTCTACCATATTTGGGGAGAAAATTTGGTCCCTGAGGACGTCGTCATCTATTGCCCTCTGGAAAATGCTAGGGGCGTTTCTTAACCCAAATGGAAGCCTGCAAAATGCATACTTCCCATTGTTTACAGAGAATGCGGTCTTTTCCGCCAACTCTATTTGGTGAAAGCCCGATTTGAGATCCAGTGTTGTGAAATACTGGGCCTCACCCATATTTGACAATATGGTCGAAATTGTTGGGATAGGGTATTTATCGTCGGTTGTCTTCAGATTTAACTTTCGAAAATCAATTACCAGACGCTTCTTCTTGTGGCCTGACTCGTCGACACCCTTTTTTATCGACGACCCATATTGGGTTGTTATAGGCTGACCTTGAGGGTTTAATTATGCCATTCGTCAGTAGTTGCTTAACTTCTGGGTTGACAAACTCAGACACGTCCATTGGGTATGGGTATAACTTAGAATATACCGGTTCGCCGTCCATTCGGATTGTGGCGATAGTGTTTATGCTGTAGGGCAGGGACTCGTTAGCCATTCGGTCAATCATTCATTTGATTGAAAGTGATTCTGACCGCGGCGGGAACATCCGCGTTACTAATTTGGAAATGGTTCACTTGTTTGCATGTTGTAACAACTTTTTCAACTTTTTCTGTCCCACGGTCATATTTTATAATGTTGTTAGTCAAATATATTTGAGCGTTAATCTGTTTTAACGAGATCAAGGCCAATTATGCCATCGAAATCTTTTAATGATTCTAGCATGAAAAAATATGGTTTTACACTGAGGACGTCAATAAGAGATTTCTGCTCAATTGTTGTATGCCCGTGGATTGATTTGACTTGGAATGGGCTATTGGCTGGCTTCCAATGCGCCAGCTCGCGGAAGGAATTTTATATCATTTTGAAATGCTTCTGTATCTACCAGGATTCTGATTGTTCGCCCTGCAACCGTGTGTCTTATAAACGGGAACAGGGAGCTTCCGTTAAAAAATTACAGCTTTCCGCTCCTGACACGTCATCTTCGACTACCTCTGCTTCGTGCTGTGAGTGCGACTGCGACTCACCTCTAAACCTCTTCTTGGGGCAAATGGTTAAGGTTTTGTTGGGTCTTCATAGACTGGTCCCCATAGTTTTGGTTGCCACTGTAGCCCTGTGTGGGCTGCCTAAAGCGTGAGGAAGTGTCCACTTCCATTGTTTCGGGGCCACGCCCTTGTGGCTTTTGGGACTGAAAGCGCTGTTTTGAACTGCTTGCTTTCTGCTGACCTTGATTATTGTCTTTCTGACCCTTCAGGAAATGGGGGTTAGTTTTCTGAGAGTTACCCTCATTCTCTTGGTGACCGTTTTTTCGCCAGTTTTGGCTCTTTTGGCCACTAGACTTTTGAGGTTTTTCTTCAAGGTGATTCGCAAAGTTGGCTGCAAAGATGCCTCTTTCGTTGCTTGAATCAGCTTCTTGGGCTAGGGCCAAAGCATTTGGGAGGTCTTGGGGCTGTGCTGGGCCCATCTCAATGACTTTCTAAATCCCAAGGCAACCGTATGGAAAGCATCGTTCCTGAATTTTTCGTTTAGGACAGCCGCTGCGGCGGGGTCATGTGTCATTAAGGTCTTGTTCGTCAGTAATGTACGTTTTTTCTCGACTTCGTCGTAGTATTTTAACAATGCAAACGTGAAATCCAATCTGGCAATGGTCGCCTTAAAGTTCAACACTGTATTAAATGAAACAAGCACTGTATCCGCCGAACCCCTTACTTTATTGAGGATTATGTCCACGGCCTGATAGTGTCTCGAGCTGCCATCATATGGCTCAAACACTTGGTAGGCGGCGCAGGCGGCCTGTCTCCATGAGACATAGTTTTCCTGTTTTCCGTCAAACTCTGGAATAGATTTTATGATATCTAAGGGTTCGTCGCATTTGATCCCTGGCACTATTTTTATTTCTTGGTAAACTTCTAATTGCGGGGTTGCTCCCTTAAGTTTGTTAAATTGCTCTGTGATACTGGCTATCTTTTATTCAAACCTTTGCGCTTGTTGTTCAAGGGCTAGTCGCATTTGCGCTTCTTGCTGTGCTACCTGTTCACTGGTCATTTTGTTACTGATCTGTATTCTAAATAGGAATGAATAAGCTCGTCTTCGCTGCTATCGCATGACCTTCGTACGCTACGCATTCGCTTAGACTGTGAAATCGAAATCACTTTGAAGCAAAAATATTGTTGCTTTTTTATAGCAAAATTCGATATTTACTTAGGAAGCCTAGCGATGAAGCAAACTGCTTTAATTGCAAGTAAAAAAAATAAGAATTTATTTTGTTTCAATTTTATTTGTTCTATATTATCTTTTGATATGCTAATCTTAAGACAGCTTTGTAATTTTTTTTTTAAATCCTATTTTTTTCTTTTTTTGCTTTGAATTGTGAAAGAAAAGTGACCACCTCACTTAGTTTTTTGTTTAAAGTAGCTGGGCCCTCAAAATCTGGTAGCCGATGCAGTTGCGCAGCAGTTTTGTTTTGATGTTGATTAACTCGCTCACCTATGGCTGGGTTTTCTATTTTTTTATTGGTGTTCTTCTTTGCTAATGATTTTTATCACTATTTTGATGAATTAAACTCGCGGCAAAATACGTTTCGCGATGTTCTTTGCTTTGGGAAAGTTATTAAGAACAACTTTCGGTGTGGGCTAATTTATTTAATGCGTTAGGCGCCAATTAAACAAGACCGATTTGTAATTATAATTATTACGGATTAATTTTTGTTTGCAGCTTGTTTGAACTGTTTGAGAATAAATTAAAAGCTAAACTTAATGTAACTTAAATGAATGCGCGAAGCTGCCGCTGCAGGCAGGCAAACCGGCAGAATGCTGAGTTGGCGTCTCTGGCGAGCGATCAGACCGCTTGGGCGTGCGAGCGTCAAATTTCGTCTGCAACTTTGTTGCAACGGCCCAATTGCGTTATCAGCTCTTTTTTGTCTCGCGCGTGTTGACTCCTCCCTGGGTAGATTAAAACCAGTCCTCGGGTTTCTCTTTGGTTGGTTTGCGCTGGTATAGTTCGAGACGCCTACGAGGAGGAGGAGAAGAGCGATGAGGACAAGGCAGCCAAGTGATCCCGATATGACGGAGGTTCTTCAGGCTTAGATCGTGAAGGAATGGAAGGGGTGATGTTAACCACGGCCGACGTGGACACGGCAGGTTTCTTCATTAGGATGCCCCGGTGATTCACATACCGGGTGCCGTTCAAGGAGAAGTGTTCGTCGTAAGTAGCCAGGAAGGTACTTGCAACTACATGACTGTTCCCAGTGCTGTCCACCACATTAACTATTGTGCTGTTGATAATTAAGATGCCCTCGTCGATTGTTGTTATGTTCTCTATGTGGCGCATTGTACGCATTACAGGTTAATTTGGGCTTAGGGTATTGTATCAAAAAATATAATAATTCGGAATTTTGAAAAGCTTTGATATTGGATACTTCTAAAAGGTCTGTTATACTAATATTTGTGAGCTACTCATTTAACAATTCGTTTATATCAATGCTGTCCAGGATAAGAGGGCTGGTTAAATTAATTTTAGCAAGGGTTACGGAAAGAATTAAGTCTTCAAGATTTGTGATTATCATTCTGTTTTTCGCCAAGATTGTTGCATAAAAATGGTCAACTTCCGCATCTGGTTTTAAAATTGCATTAAGTGCCTTTGAAACTTTGTTAGGTCTTATTATTTATTATATATTAACTGACCATGTTTGAACTTTATCTGCTCCCAGTCATCAAAATCTGGGGTTCCTGCAATGATGGGCACTGGGCACAGGGCACTGCCTATCATATTTATACCACGTGCATGCCTATGATGTCGCTTCGGTCAAGATCATTGTCATTGTTAGAGTTAGAAAATATCCTATCCTAAAATAAAGATAAAATGTATTGATTAAAAAAAACTCAAAAGAAAAATAATGTTTTTTCAACGTTTGGATAAAATTTACCTAAGGTAAAAAGTTTACTTAAGGTTGTCCTTATGGACCACCCTCCCTTTTATAAGAACCGTCGTACCCAGGTCCGCCTCCACTGTCGCTTCAGTGAATAAGGGCGAAAGTTTATTACCCAGTCTCTTATTGGATTTTACCCATACCTTCTCATCCGCTTTATATGTTTTTTGGACCCTGTTCTTATTTTGTTGTTCTAGCGATTTTTCCTGTGTTGTGATTGTTTCTTTTATCTGCACTGCAACATCTATAGGGATAGCGTGAATAATTTCCATTGGTTTCTTATTTGTAACCGAATAAATCGACCTATTGTATTTTATTGTTGCAAGAAGGGTATTGTCGACAGTATCTTCGACGTGGTTTCCATTTTTCAAAGTTGTTTGACAACATTGATCTAATGGTCTCTAAGTTTAAGGACATTGTCACAGTAAATCGTTTTTGTTTTAGAGAAGAAGTTTAACAGTTGTAAAAGTGGAGCCTTTATATCGACGATTGCACGTGAACGAATAGGCTGAACAACTGCAAATTAAGAAAATTTGTCGATGCAAGTTTAAAAGTATTTCCTATCTGTGGAGTAAACGTCCACATGTAACATTTCTCCGGCATATGATGGTATCGGAGTCTTCCCTATCTCTTGTCTGATCGGGTGCCGATTATGTTTGCTCATAGCGCACACTCAGCAGTTTGCGACTATATCTGTTGTTAAACGGCCAATTTTCGGAAAAAATAGTCTCTAAGTATTTGTTGGGCACTTTCTTGTGCCACGCGAAGAGCGCGATTATGCTCAGCTATAGCAATTTCTCTCTGTTCTGTTGTGTCTGGGATGTCTATTATACAACTTTTTGAATGTCGGAACGTTGTCGAGGGAAATCCTTCGACCAGTCTATGTTGAATAAAGGCCAATATGGGAAGCTCGCAATATATTGCGTTAGTTACCTCGGCATTTACGACTTCTTGCAGAGTTCTCATAAGTGTGCTCCGATCGAAAACTGTATGACATGTCGGGTTTTTGTCTTGAACAATATATAAGTCCAGTGCTGTTGGATAGGGCTTTCCTCCGGCATGATCAGGTTTCGGAAGCAGTTGACTGGCTTGTCCGACGTCTCAATTGTGTAAGTTAGAGATTAGTGGATTGTAGCTGCATCAGATGCTGCCAAATCCTCCAAAGCATTTGTATTTTGTCGAGAGCCAAAAGTTCTCGCTCATTTGTGGTGAAGTTAATCGCAGTGTGCGCGAGATCATTGTTATAGGGCGACCGCCCTGGGGCAGCACAGCTCCGAGCCCTTAACCTGACGCGTCTGTCGTTAGGTCAAATGGCTTTTTGAAATCGGGATTTGATAACATCACATCTTCGGAGGCTAGCAACTCTTTTAGCCTGTTAAAACCGGTCCGGGGCTAATTCGAGTTTTACTTTTCTCGAGTGGTTGGCGCTTATTTTTCTATTTTCGCCTTTCAAAATCTCCGTGTGGGGTCTTGCGATGCTGGCGAATCGGGCCATAAAGCATCTGTAATAACTTGCTAACTCTAGAAATGATCTAAGGCCAAACAATGTTTTTGGTGGTTGGAAATCCTTTACGGCCTGAATTTTGTCGGCCGATTGGCGGATTCCGTCTCTGCATACGGTAAATCCCAAGTATTCCTTTTGACTTTTTTTGGGAAACTCTTATGCCTGAGTCCCTAAGGCTTTTCAAGACACACTCAATGTGCTTGATGTGGTCTACCATATTTAAGGAGAAAATTTGGTCCCTGAGGACGTCATCTATTGCCCTCTGGAAAATGCTAGGGGCGTTTCTTAACCCAAATGGAAGCCTGCAAAATTCATACTTCCCATTGTTTACAGAGAATGCGGTCTTTTCCGCCAACTCTATTTGGTGAAAGCCCGATTTGAGATCCAGTGTTGTGAAATACTGGGCCTCACCCATATTTGACAATATGGTCGAAATTGTTGGGATAGGGTATTTATCGTCGGTTGTCTTCAGATTTAACTTTCGAAAATCAATTACCAGACGCTTCTTCTTGTGGCCTGACTCGTCGACACCCTTTTTTATCGACGACCCATATTGGGTTGTTATAGGCTGACCTTGAGGGTTTAATTATGCCATTCGTCAGTAGTTGCTTAACTTCTGGGTTGACAAACTCAGACACGTCCATTGGGTATGGGTATAACTTAGAATATACCGGTTCGCCGTCCATTCGGATTGTGGCGATAGTGTTTATGCTGTAGGGCAGGGACTCGTTAGCCATTCGGTCAATCATTTGATTGAAAGTGATTCTGACCGCGGCGGGAACATCCGCGTTACTAATTTGGAAATGGTTCACTTGTTTGCATGTTGTAACAACTTTTTCAACTTTTTCTGTCCCACGGTCATATTTTATAATGTTGTTAGTCAAATATATTTGAGCGTTAATCTGTTTTAACAGATCAAGGCCAATTATGCCATCGAAATCTTTTAATGATTCTAGCATGAAAAAATATGGTTTTACACTGAGGACGTCAATAAGAGATTTCTGCTCAATTGTTGTATGCCCGTGGATTGATTTGACTTGGAATGGGCTATTGGCTGGCTTCCAATGCGCCAGCTCGCGGAAGGAATTTTATATCATTTTGAAATGCTTCTGTATCTACCAGGATTCTGATTGTTCGCCCTGCAACCGTGTGTCTTATAAACGGGAACAGGGAGCTTCCGTTAAAAAATTACAGCTTTCCGCTCCTGACACGTCATCTTCGACTACCTCTGCTTCGTGCTGTGAGTGCGACTCACCTCTAAACCTCTTCTTGGGGCAAATGGTTAAGGTTTTGTTGGGTCTTCATAGACTGGTCCCCATAGTTTTGGTTGCCACTGTAGCCCTGTGTGGGCTGCCTAAAGCGTGAGGAAGTGTCCACTTCCATTGTTTCGGGGCCACGCCCTTGTGGCTTTTGGGACTGAAAGCGCTGTTTTGAACTGCTTGCTTTCTGCTGACCTTGATTATTGTCTTTCTGACCCTTCAGGAAATGGGGGTTATTTTTCTGAGAGTTACCCTCATTCTCTTGGTGACCGTTTTTTCGCCAGTTTTGGCTCTTTTGGCCACTAGACTTTTGAGATTTTTCTTCAAGGTGATTCGCAAAGTTGGCTGCAAAGATGCCTCTTTCGTTGCTTGAATCAGCTTCTTGGGCTAGGGCCAAAGCATTTGGGAGGTCTTGGGGTTGTGCTGGGTCCATCTCAAGGACTTTCTAAATCCCAAGACAAAAGTATGGAAAGCATCATTCCTGAATTTTTCGTTTAGGACAGCCGCTGCGGCGGTGTCATGTGTCATTAAGGTCTTGTTCGTCAGTAATGTACGTTTTTTCTCGACTTCGTCGTAGTGTTTTAACAATGCAAACGTGAAATCCAGTCTGGCAATGGTCGCCTTAAAGTTCAACACTGTATTAAATGAAACAAGCACTGTATCCGCCGAACCCCTTACTTTATTGAGGATTATGTCCACGGCCTGATAGTGTCTCGAGCTGCCATCATATGGCTCAAACACTTGGTAGGCGGCGCAGGCGGCCTGTCTCCATGAGACATAGTTTTCCTGTTTTCCGTCAAACTCTGGAATAGATTTTATGATATCTAAGGGTTCGTCGCATTTGATCCCTGGCACTATTTTTATTTCTTGGTAAACTTCTAATTGCGGGGTTGCTCCCTTAAGTTTGTTAAATTGCTCTGTGATACTGGCTATCTTTTATTCAAACCTTTGCGCTTGTTGTTCAAGGGCTAGTCGCATTTGCGCTTCTAGCTGTGCTACCTGTTCACTGGTCATTTTGTTTACTGATCTGTATTCTCAATAGGATGAATAAGCTCGACTTCGCTGCTATCGCATGACCTTCGTACGCTCCGCATTCCCTTAGACTGTGAAATCGAAATCACTTTGAAGCAAAAATATTGTTGCTTTTTTATAGCAAAATTCGATATTTACTTAGGAAGCCTAGCGATGAACAAACTGCTTTAATTGCAAGTAAAAAAATAAGTATTTATTTTGTTTCAATTTTATTTTTTCTATATTATCTTTTGATATGCTAATCTTAAGACAGCTTTGTAATTTTTTTTTAAATCCTATTTTTTTCTTTTTTTGCTTTGAATTGTGAAAGAAAAGTGACCACCTCACTTACTTTATTGTTTACAGTAGCTGGGCCCTCAAAATCTGGTAGCCGATGCAGTTGCGCAGCAGTTTTGTTTTGATGTTGATTAACTCGCTCAGCTATTGCTGGGGTTTTTATTTTTTTATTGGTGTTTGTCTTCTTTGCTAATGATTTTTATCACTATTTTGAAGAATTAAACTCGCGGCAAAATACGTTTCGCGATGTTCTTTGCTTTGGGAAAGTTATTAAGAACAACTTTCGGTGTGGGCTAATTTATTTAATGCGTTGGGCGCCAATTAAACAGGATTGATTTGTAATTATAATTATTACGGATTAATTTTTGTTTGCAGCTTGTTTGAACTGTTTGATAATAAATTAAAAGCTAAACTTAAAGTAACTTAAATGAATGCGCAAAGCCGCCGCTGTAGGCAGGCAAGCCGGCGGAATGCTGAGTCGGCGACTCTTGCGAGCGATCAGACCGCTTGGGCGTGCGAGCGTCAAATTTCGTCTGCAACTTTGTTGCAACGGCATCCGGCCCAATTGCGTGATCAGCTCTTTACTTACTTTAGTTTACTTACGCGCTCTCGCGCGTGTTAACTTACATAAATGGGCCAAAATCCACTTGTGAGATTGGGGACTGGGTTATCCATATTATATACACCCATCGTTTCTTCAAGATCCACAAAAAACCTCCTTTATAACATGTGCTTATATTCGAAGGGGAAGACGAGAGCCGACACATTCGCTGTGATTGTGCGTCTATCGCTTGAGATAGGAAAGGGATATAATTAACAGGTTAGGCAAATCACTATAAGGGATTATAACATAAAAAACCTCGTGGGTTCTTTAAGTTTAAGTTTTTTTCATTTGGTAAGATATTTAAAAAAAAAGTGATATACTCATTGTCACTGCTAATTGCCCTCGATTACCGCACTCATGGTACTTATTTTTGCAATTATTTCCTTTCAAAAGTGACGAAGAAACATAATATTAAATTATGAAAATTTTGTATTCTGAAAGTTTCATTAATGGATATGCGGTTTGGAAAATCATAAGATGTCCGCTATATCTTAAGTTAACTGTGTTTTCACACAAAAACTAAATTTCGACTAAATTTTTAAGATATAGTACATACATACCACATAGTTATCCGGAACCAAATACGATCAAAAGACAGCTAGGTAATTGTTTCCAATAAATATTCCGATAAAAAATTAACAAATTTAACAAATCAAATTGTTTATTTTTGTTTTCAGTAAGAATTTTATAAATTTACATGTTCAGCAGCTAAAAATTGATTTAATATTAGTAATTTATTCTATCATGCCCTGCGAGGCAAGCAAATTCACGCTGTCGTTATTGGCGCTTCTCGCATATCATAACATAACTCAAACTTGTTATCTTTTAATTATATAGCGCTTCTCGCATTAAGCTCATTGTTGTCTTCTTATGCCGCTCATTTATTCTCTTGCACTTTATGCTAAGCAGCTGGCGCATCAATGCTAACGTCGCTGCAAACTTATAATCAGTTAATACTTTCGCTATACCGCTCCGCATTTTGATCGCTAGTCGTTCGCATACATTTATTGGCATGTTCGCTACAATAACTGCACCATTAAATTAGTGTCATAAATTGAAACTAACTCTCGTTTTATTGAATTTTTAACATACAAAATACATCTCGCTTTAAGTGCTAACAAAAAAGCTTGTTACATACATATACATTAGAGATCTGCATGGCTTAATTGACAACTTAAGTCCAATAGAATGAATTCGAATTGAATTGAATTGAGTGCGTGCGAGTCACATAATGAAACGACTTCATATCAATATGAGTGTGTTTAGTTTGACAAATTTCGGCATCCTGTTCGATGAGTTTAAATGATATAGTGTGTAAAACGAAATGAAAAATTTGACAGAGCCAAAGGCATTTGAATTCCTTGAATTGTTGTTTCTCAACTTTTTCTATTACAGTCTTCTGTAGATGAGTTGTCTAAGTGCTCAGGCATTTAGGCACCTGAACATCAAGGATCCGAGGGAAGTATCCAGAATCGAAATATTCTTGATCTGTGTATGGTATTCACGAACGCGTTTATACGGAAAGACGGACTTGGCTAAATCAACTCAGCAAGTCGTCCTGATACAGAATAACTTTAAGCAGAAGATGCCTTCTACTGCCCGTTACATACTTTTTCATAAAACCATTCTACCCTTTTTATTTCAATTTGTTCAGGGTATACAAATGTAGGCTTTCGAATGAATTCGAAAACAATCCCTCATTCTCACTCATGCTATTCAAGCCCTTTGTGGAAATGTTGTGCTACCGAGCCTTATATCAGCGCAAACATTCACTTGAACTTTTTCGGTGCAGCATACTATATCACTCAATTCATTTTGAGCATTGTTAATTCGAAATTAATTTTTTTGATATTCATGCAGACTTCAAATATATGTACATACATACACTAAAAGTTCATTGAACTTGAACTAAGTCAGGCAGCGCATCTCTGATATGGTCGGCATTTAATTGGCGTATCGATATGTCGATAAATATTGCTTGGATGCAATTGTTAGTAATGCTTAGAATAATAATTTTAATTCTGCTACTTGATTTTAATTGCTTATAGTTCATAAAACTGTCACATCTGTCTATATATATATATATTTAGGTTGCTGTCATATTTGCATAAAACATGACAACCCTTACGCAACATTTCAACGGCGCTGTAAAAACTAAGGGCCTCTGACGCGTCTATACTACACCAATGTGTGTTCTTGTTTGTGTGCGTGTATATGTGTGTGTGTGATTTACATGTACATGTGTAAATGAGTGTAGTTCTATATGTCGAAAATACATACTATAAATTATTAAAGCGTTTTTAACTGCAAATTTTACCTCCGTTGTGTTTATTTATTATTTTTTTGGTGAGGTATATGCCAATTTTTAGCAACAGTTTTAATACAAATTAATTATATTTGCAGCTAACAAAGAAAGCTGAATTTGGCAGCAAATGTCAGGCGTGGATCAGGTAATGGCATTTTGTATATATGTATACATACCTACATTTATGTATATGTATGCGTACACAAATATATCTTCACTGAAATTTTTAAGGCTCAAAGAAAATTTGTTAAAGTTGTATACAAACAAACATATAGTTAGAAATATCCATATACATTTATATTTATAAATTTAATGGAAATCTCGTTGCTACCCACATAAAAATAATAAATGTCTTTTTCTTTCAGAAAATATCCGGAACTGCAGGTACATTGTATAATAATTTCGGCGTTTCTCAAAATTATCCTGTATGTAAATATACAATCCCACACATCCACACACATATGCACATACATATTGCATTTCCTTAACATTACATAGAAATAACATATGTAAGTGCTAATGTATATTTCTATATTATTGCTATGTACACTTAATATTACCTACATTTTGTCAGAGATTTTTCTTGGTAACATTTAATCAATATATATATATATTCTTATAGTCTCAATATATATATATATTCTTCATATATATATACATATTGTTTATTTAACGGTAAAACAATAACTTTATTAGCTAAATCTGTTGAGGAGCGCAATATACCATGGAGCCAACAAGTCGATGAGGCCTCCTACGAAAACCTATCTTCTCCAGCCAACGATGATTGCTCTGGTAGTTAAACTTAAATACATTTAAAACATGCCCTACTATACATTTGCTATATTCCAAATATAACAGGTATTCAAAGCTCCATGCAATTTCAATTTCCACCTTTTAATGCAAAAGAGGATAATAGTTTACAATTAAGTAACGTGGGCAAAGGACGTAAAACATCTCACAACAATGGTAAGTGTTGGCAAATTTTATAGGTAACTAAATAAATTCATTTTTACCTACAATCAAATGCATTATAATCTACCATAAAATATAAATTTGCATATGGTATACACGATATAAAAAGCTCTAGCTCTTATAGTCTCTGAGATCACCGGATTCATATAGATAGAAAGGCTATTGATGCTGACCAAGATCATAGATACTTTATGGGGTCCAAGACACCTTCCGTTTGTTACGTATATTTGCATACAATCATACTTTTCTTTACGCCTTCTTCATGGATACAGGTCATAATAAATAAATGATGTCAAAACAAATAAGATGGCTCTAGTCGGGAGTGCCCGACTAGGAGATACCCTGAACACAGCGGCGAGCTGTCTTTACATACATTTAATTAAACACCTCTGAATTCATACACATATACACAAATAAATTCTCGCGCTTCGTGCTCGGTTTTAATATTTGCATTCAAATTTTAGTATGCTTTAGTTGTAACATGTAACATGCAACATTTTCTCAAAATGGGAAACTATATCTTTAAAATTTTTTTAAATTTTATTATTAATGGATGTAAATTTACTAACGGCAGTACATTCAAGTGGCCCAAAGATAACCAGCAAGGGCTTATTAACGCGCGGACTCAGACAAAATGCCACCCACCTTCCGCCCAACCGACAAAGTGCGCCGCATAACGTAGTTGGAACATAAGATTCGAAATAGGTTATGGTTAGGATAGTTACTATTACAGGTTTGAAGAGAAAGCGGAAAAGTTTCTAGTAATTCTGCTCGGAACTAATCTGGATGATCAATTCGAAAGAATTATTTTGTCCATTAATTAATTTGTGTAAGAAGATTACACCAAACATGGTTCTACAATCAGAAAGAGAAGGAAGAATTATTAGTTAAAGTCTACCAAGATAAAAAGGCATGCGAGAATTAGGATTCCAGGTTTAGCCCCGCAGGACAAAGACCAGAAATTGTTTCAATTCAATTCTATCCTGATGAACCTTGTATTGGGGACACCAAATACAAGATATATACTCAAGAATTGGACGGACAAGTGAAGTATATATAGTTTTAGTAACGTAGGAATCGTCAAATTCTTTCGACCAGCGGCTAATGAAACCCAGGACGCCAAATGCTCCATTAGTAGCTGAAGAAATATGCTTGTCAAACTTAAGCTTCGGATCTAAAATGATACCCAAATCATCAATCGATTCAATACGATCAAGTTGATTACTATTAATAAAATAATTATTCAAGAAGGGCGTTCGCCTATACATTATTTTACATTTACTGCAATTAAGATTTAATAAATTTACTTGACACCCGGTTTGAAAACTGTCAAGATCAAATTGCAAATTTTGACCAGATAGAAAATTAGAAGACGTCAGGCAAAGTTTTACGTCATCGGCATACATACATACAGACATACAGCACCCGAGAGTGATTTATTACAGAAGGAAGGTCATTTATGAACAATGTGAATAACAACGGACCAAGGTGACTTCCTTGTGGTACTCCGGAAGTGACATTAACAGGCTTAGAGACAAAGCCTTTAAAATAAACTTTTTGACTTCTAAGATTAAATAATTGGAGATCCAAAAAATTAGGTTATTTTGAAACCCGAAAAGATGAAGCTTATGCAGTAAAATCAATCAATTTCTCGAAAATCTTAGGAATAGCAGACAACTTAGAAATACCTCTATAGTTCTGAACATTGAAATATAGGCTTCATGACCTTTAGATCACTTAGTAGTGAACTTTCCGTGATCAAAGGTCCAAAAATGCAATTTGGGTCACTTACGTGATAAGGATAATGCAGACCCAATTGATAATCTTGAGGACTGTAAGTCGTTTGAAAAAATTGAGCAAATAGATCGGCGATGGCCTGATCTGAGTTTGCTGTCGTTTTTTCGAAAAGTACGGTTGATGGTAGTTTTGATGATTTACATTAACGAAATTATAAAACCGCCTTGGATCACGGAATTATTTTGAAGAAGGAGGAATATACGAACAAGTAATGAAAATGCAAACACCATGAGTGCACAATTTGACAGCAAAAATTCTATATCTATACTAAAGTCTGTTATTACAACCTCCGAAGAAAAATCAACGTCAACTGCAATAAGCACACCACCACGACGAGGATGCGATCTTTTCTATAAATACAGAATTTGTTATATAAAATTTCAGAATTTAGGATTGTCCGGCCTAACAATGTTTCAGAGAAGGCGATGACATGAAAAGGAAAAGATAGACTATTAAGGTATAGATTACTAAGTTTACTACAAAAAACCACTTACATTCTGATAGCTAAGTGAGAGGGAGATCCGCCAGAATTCTTTACAATAAATACTGCTGAAATGTTCGGCCGAAACACTTGTTTTAAAAGATGAAATTTCCCGAGTATATGCAAATATGAATTTTTTCACCGTAAGATTGGCTTGAGATTTGGCCAGAATAAAGGCCTTGACATCATCAGATGTAGTAGCAGGAGCAAGCCTGGAAACAAATATTTGTTTTTTTGGTGGGACACCTACAAGGGTCATATGAGGACCACGACAGTAGCTTGACCATTTGATTCGGTCGGTATATTAGCACTGGAGTGTTGATCAATATCAATAGTGCTAGCAATCGCCGAATCAGATCACTTTTCGGGGTCAGAAGGAAGCGGATGTTGTGGGCAAGTGTGTTGGGACAGAAAGTTCATTATGGCCAATAGACAGCCTAAGATTGGCCTTTTTACGCCATGGAGATTCGTTCAAAAGCTTCATTGCTTTGAACTCATCTAAAACGGAAAATCCATCATTTTTAAACCGTCCGAATAGATCTCCAAAGTCTTCTTGGTCTGCCTCATGAATCCCATCATGTCCCTTTCAACATCCCTACAGGATTCACAAGTCCACTTCAGACCAGATTTAGACTCAATCAGGTCGATAATGCCGCCATTTAAGTCAGCACATTTTTCGTGCGACACATTGTCACACAGCCAGCAGCACACGAAACCCATCTTAACGTTTGCTCGCACCTGGCAATTTTTACTATAGCAGATATAGATAATTATTATTTATTTATTATTGTTTATAGTTAAGGGATAAATGCAAGAAATTTAAGCAAACAAAAACAAACACTGCACAAACAAACTGCAAAACAAAGGTTTAAAAACCAAGATAGCCACACAGTGGATAAAATAATTTAAGCCGCTGATTTGTACTTACAACAATAAAGTTAGACAGATATAAACAGCGCGGGCGCGACGACCGAAACAAGCACAACGGAATCAAAACAAGAGCAAAAACCAAAAACAAAAAATACCACGACCAACATCAACAACAACATTATGAGTTTGAGCTCGGGAGAGAGATAAGTATTAGTAGTGTTGAGAGCGCGAGTAGAGAACAGAAAATATGACGAGAGCGAAAATGGAAAAACAAAATAGGCAGGCAACAATGCAATTGCACAGGTCAACCAATATGTATGCGCTGCAGATTGTTGTTGTATTTAAACTCTTTTTAAATAATGCGTTTAAAGTAAAGTCCAACTGTGTGTTTTACACACCCGATGAATCACAACACTAAATATGGCAAAAAATGAACAGGTTAATCTTTGTTTAAAACAATGAAAAGTTAATTATTTCGATGCGCAAGAAAAAAACACGTCCGTTACGATATGCATCGCCGATGTCCCAGCTTTGAGTTGAACTTTAACCAATAAGTGTGTTAAGTTTTAAAAAGAAAAAAACGAAAATAAACAGCACGACACCCCCGTTGTCACCGAGACGATCCGAACCCGCGTCTGGTAGCCCGCAAGCCATCACCTCTACCACCGAGCTACAGCATCAACTTAACCGCATGCACACTCATGCAGAAATCGTCTGTGCTTTGCTCTTGCCTCCACGCGGTTTGGCAATATACAAATACATTTTCTTTTATTACCGATTTTGATGAAATTTGTTTTAATGCATTCTCATTGTACTGCAGTACATTTTTATATTGACGAGCAGACTAAGTAGTAAGAATGGTGGCTGTACTTGCAATTACAAATGTTCTTTTATGTTAATGGGGAAAGATGGGGAGAGGTATCCAAAATCCGAAATATTCATGATCTGTGTATCCTTTACGAGAACACATTAAACCAAATTTGGTGGCGCTGGCTCCTATAGTTTCTGAGATATGCTCAAAAATTCGGGTCAAAGAACCGATAAATGTCGATTATAAGAAAACGGGGTGGGTTATTGATGATCGCAATTTAAAATAGCCTTGATCTGCGTATGATATACGCGAACTTTATAACCCAAACTTTAATCCCTAGATCTTATTGCAGCACTTGTCGCCAATTTGATTTTCAAATTTGTCCACACATTTTCTTTAATAAATTCTGGGTTTCTTAACGGATTTAGAAGAGTCTTAATGCAATAGATTCTTCAAGTGCTATAGTATATATAAATATTCATTCGAACAAAATGTTGTGTCTCCAGGTCTCATAATCTACGAAATAAGCTTAAAAAATGAGAAGTTTTAGATTTTTATCGATTTTAGGAAAACAGTGTGGGGTATCCATCATTTGAAATAAACTTGATCTGCGCGTGCCGTGGACGAGTCTATAGCCGACGAGATCGACGCGTTCATACATACGGACGGACAGACAGGCGGTCATGGCTTGATCACTTCGGCTGCTTATCCTGATTAAGAATATATATACTTTATGAGGTCGGAGATGCTTCCTGCTGCCTGTTACATACATTTGCACAAAACCATTATACCATTTTTACCCATTTTCAATGGGGTCAGGGTATAAAAACTATCAAAGTATTAACATATATAACAAATAGGGGTCAAAGATTATATTAAGTCAAAGAATTTATTATATAAGATATTTTA
Organism: Drosophila colorata; assembly: GCA_035041545.1. Lineage (NCBI taxonomy): Eukaryota > Metazoa > Arthropoda > Insecta > Diptera > Drosophilidae > Drosophila > Drosophila colorata. The sequence goes on along the minus strand of JAWNLD010000680.1, from coordinate 404,943 downwards.
CATTATATATAAGTGACAACTATATAGGTAATACGTTAAATAAGGAACATTTCACAATACCCCAAGCTTACAAACTACGCTTTTTATTCTTTATATTTAAAATTCAAAATATTTACTGATGAAATTACCTGTTGGTTTTAACCCAGTTATCTAACATTTTTAAATTCATAAACCGAACCAGTTTCCCATTAATTCGGCCGAACCTAAGTTCGAGTCGAACCATAACCCGAAAATGGTAATCCTAAAATATTATTTTGCTTGACCTCAGAGGATGCATGAATGAGAATGAATAACAAAAGGAGAAATTAATATATTTTCTTATAAATAATAAATATATTGTCTTTTTAAATTTAAAATAATGTTACGAACCTATGTTCGAACCAAAACCTGGGTTCATTGATGTGGTAAACTAGGTATACGATGATTGTTAGATTATTATCATAATTTATTGAACTGTAAAAAATATACAAAACCATTTTACCCTTTTTACCCATTTTCAATGGGTTGTACAAATTAAAGTAGAAGATAACAAGGTAAAGAAATTCGGAAAGTTACATTATTAAACGTTTATATTTTTCAAATTAGCAAAATTGTCATTATTTGTTTCGTTCTATTCGTTGCGGTTCGAAAAATTACTGCACACCAAAATCTGCAATGAATACTTATATAAGGATATATTTTCAAATATTTTTAGTAAAATTTACCTTAGATTTTAATATGTCCTCTGTCCAGTCTTCCTTTGAAATAGTTTTTATAGCATTAATTATAACTTTTTGAACTTTTTCAACCTGTTTTTTGAATGTATATATTATTTCATGAGTAGTTGCTATTGGCTGGCTTGTGCACCAACACTCTTTATTTGTTACAAAACTTAAAGATGCGTATAGAATACCGGCTTCCTTAGCTAATACTGCTTCAGGACAAAGTGTCATGCTTAGGAGATCAGCTCCCCAGTTTCGGTACAGGTTGTTTTCTGCAACAGTAGAATATCGTGGTCCTTCTAGTGTGATTACAGTTCCTTTAGAGTGTATGGGAAGGTGGAGCTCATTGGCTGCTTTCAAGAGGTGAAAACGTGTACGTTCGCAAAATGCTGGGTACATGGGAAGATGGCATACTCCAAATGGGCTACCCACAGCTCCGTCATAAAATGTTTGAGCACGTCGTGTTGTGTTGTCAATTATATCATGTGGGACAACCAAATCCCCTGGATGAATATTTTCACGAAGAGAACTGACGGTGTGCGTAACTAATATATGTGTGCATCCTAACTTACGCAACGCCCAAATGTTAGCTCTATAATTAATATTCGAAGGCATTATATCATGAAGCCGTCCATTTCGCGACAGAAGAGCACAGTTGACATCTTCAATATATCCTTCAATAATAATATCTGAAGGCTTTCCAAATGGTGTGCATACAGCACATTCCTTTCTATTCCTTAATATAATGGGTGTATCAAGGCCAGATTCTCCAATAATCCCAATTTTAATTTCTTCGCTTTCATTAATCTTTTGCTCCATAGTATTGCGCTAATTTTGGGGTTTGCCGAATATGAAATTTATTTTTATTAGTGATGTATTAACAAATCATTTAATTTCATCATTTTACTTTTTGGCGAAATGCATTTGACTTCCAACACACAGCTGCCTGAATCGAAATTAATTTGTAGCTACCTTTTTTTTATAAAACTAATTGCCTGACTGACTAGTTGGTCACCAACGTAAATATATATTTTACGTTCCTTTATGTTCAGAATGTAAATTTTGTCTCGCCCAATTTGAATGAAAAGAAAGAGTGCTCTTGTCGAGAGTACTAGACTAGGAGATACCCTGAAACCAGCTGCGAGCTATCGTGACATACATTTCAACCTCCTTACTAAATCCTCCACCAAATCACATATTAGCGCCTGGCTTATTCCCCACTATGGAAAATTCATTCTAAGTTTATTGTCCGATCTCTATACAATTTTCAGGACTTTAGAAGAGCAACCAAACCATGTAAAATCTAAAATATCAAAAGTTTCTTGTAGTTTCCGAGATCTTTGGGTTCATACGGATGGACAAACAAACAATGGAATCAGATAGCCGTCCTGAATAATATGCATACTATATATACATATTACATACATAAATATGTACATATATATGCATATTATATACTTTATGGGGATAGAGATGCTTCCTTCTGCCTCTTATACACATTTGCACAAAACCATTATATTGCATTTATATCCATTTTCAATGGGTTTAGGGTATACAAATTAACAAGGATATAAATTTATATTTTGTGCACTTCTATTCTATTTTAACCGCAAATGTTTGCAAATGGAATTAATTTCAGCTGGTTTCGAGCCGTTGTTGTTAGCCCAAAGCTTCGGCCTCTTGACCGCGCGTTGTAAAGTTCACTTTACAAAAATACAAGTAAGATGGGTCTAGTCGGGTGTCCCCGACTAGTAGATACCCTGAACCCAGCGGCGAGATGTCGTTACATACATTTAAAGCTCTTTGCACACACATTCACAAAGACACACATGCGTTTTTTTTTATATGGGGGGCGAATGGGGGTAGGTATCCAAAATTCTAAATATTTGTAATCTGCGTATTCTTAACGAGCACATATTACCAAATTTTTTGTTTCTAGCTCTTATAGTTTCTGAGATATGCTCAAAAAACTGGATACAAATAGCCGATAAATATCAATAATAGGAAAGGGGGAGGGTTATCGGTAATTTTAAATAGCCTTAATCTGCCTATGGTATACATGAACTTATAAAATTAAACTTTAATCCCTAGCTCTTATATCAGCACTTGCTGCCAATTGGATTGTGAAATTGGTCAAATTTTACCCCACGTTTTCTTTAATAACTTCTCTTTTTAATCGATTTTGATGAATATTAATGCAATAGATTCTTCTAGTGCTATAGTATATATAAATATTTATTCGAACCAAATTTTGTGTTTCCAGGTCTCATAATTTTCGAAATAAGCTTAAAACATTAGAGGTTGTTGTAGATTTTTATCGATTTTAGGAAAACGGTGTGCATGTTACATACATTTGCACAAAACCATTATACCCTTTTTACCCATTTTCAATGGGTTCAGGGTATAAAAATATTGGTTTCTTAACTAAATTTTAGAATTTACGAACAATAATGTTTAATTTTATCAACAAATCAAATTTACACTTATATCATTATAAGTTAGTTTATTATCTTACACACAAACAAAAGCTAAATAACAAACCTACCCAATAGTATTAAGAAATAATCTCATAAAATGAACTATATATACTATTAAAAAGCAAGTATGATGGCTCTAGTCGGGTGTCTCCGACTAGGAGATACCCTGAACCTAGCGGCGAGCTGTTACAGACATTTAAACCTCTTTGCATTCGTACACACATTAATAAAGTCACACATTCACTTGCTGAAGCTCTGCATATTGCATCGCCGTTGAACATTTATTTTTGCACCTCTTCCTGTTCTCCCGAGGCATTATTTTATTTGTCGATTCACCAATAAATGCACAAGTCACACTCAAATGTGACTATGGAACTAGCTATATTTCCGAGAAGTGCTGACCATTTTCTCATATTTGCAGTCTTTGCTACGGTGAGACCCATTTTGGGGCCCTAAAACACACCATTGCCACAAAATGTTCAAAAAATAGTTCTCTACAGTTTCGGCAGCCCTCATCCATTGTAATGCCCAGTTTCTTGGAGTGAAACGCTGCCCAGTCAGAACTCCTACCATTAGTCTGCAGTCTCGTCTTGATAACTGCAGTAGGAGTTTTTGATCCCGTGTTTTGCACATGATTTTGGAGATTTTGCAGCTAGTTGTGTTATTCCTCTTTGTTGCTAAAGCTACTGCTGCCACCCAGGCCCACCCAGGTCATCTATTGCTTCCCTGCTTGCCGGGATATTTTTAGAGGAGATAGCAGATGCATGCATGGATTTTATTGCTGCTTGACTATCCGCGAAAATGTTGATCCTTTTATGTCTGCGGTGTAGCGCTTGGGTTACTTCTGCCGCCTTCCTTATCGCGATTACTTCCGCCTGGAATATGCTGCAGTGATCGGGCAGTTTGTACGGCAGCCTGATTTCTGTATTTGTACAGCACACTGCTGCTCCGACTCCCGAATTAATTTTTAGCCGTCCGTAAATATATGCACTGCCTGTTGGTCCAGAGAACACCAGTCGTCTGGTCCCATTGGCGCTGTTATACCTTTGTAGTTCTTTGAAATAGTTTCCCTACCAACCGAGCTGTGTCTGTGTCATGATTCCACTTGCGCAGAGACGCAGAGCTGTCTTCTAGTGCCTTAATTGAAGTGGATCTCAACGCCCCCGTAATGCAGACGAGTGCCTGCCGTTGGGTCTTTGCCATCAGCTTAAGGTATGTGGTTTTCTCTATGGTTTGCCAAGCGACTGTAGCCTTCTTCACCTTTTTAAATTGGGTTTACTTGTCAGTTTGTTGTCCAGAACCATTCCGTTATATTTATATTTTTCTTTTGTGTTAGCGGTACACCGTTCACCCCTGGCGGGTCCCACCGCGTTGATGCTAAATGCAACTGCTGCGTCCCATTTCAGTACCTCTTTCAGCATGTAGTCTATGATTGGATAAGAGTCGATGGACATTTTTCACGACTTTCCATAACAGTGGTGACAGTATTTCGCCTTGCCGCGAGCCTCTGTGTACTGTTATGGTAGTGGTTCCCCACTCCGCAATGATTCTACTGCAGCTTAACAGAATGTGTATCCACAGGTCTATTGCTGAGTGGGATGCTATAGCTCTTACACTCCCATGGTGTATTCTTGCTGGTGGAGTACTTTCTCAATGGTTGCTACTAGGGAATGTAGCGCTGTCTCCACTGATTTTCCTTTTCTGTATTGGTGTTGATTTGGCTCCATGATTAAGTACGCGTTTTCCTGTATCTGAAACTCTTAAGACTTTCTCCTAGTGTTTTCCTCAGAAAAGAGGTGAGGCTTTTCGGTCTATAGTTTTTCGGAAGAACACTACTCGTGCAGTCCTCCAGGCTACAGGCGCGTAACCAGGCCTCAGACATGCTTCAAACAGTGGTTGTAGCCATGGGATGATCCTATTTTTGGTCCTCTGTAGCATGGCTGAGAATATTCCGTCCAATCCAGGGGACTTGTAGCTCGCGAACGAGTCAATAGCCCACTGGATTCTCAAAGTGCTGATTATTTCTGTGGGCATCGCAGAATTTGTTAATGTGCGGAATGTTTCTGGTTCAGTGACTTCTGTGCAGCCGGGGAAGTGCGTGTCCACCAATGCGCATATCGCTTCTCTGCTGCTTTCCGTCCAGAATTTCTCCCAGTTGGTTTTCCGGGTATTTCTAAATATAGTTAGGGGAGAAGTATAATCGAATTTTACATTGAATTGGATGTACTTGTGATATGAGGAGGGTCCCTCAAAAATCCTCCATTCCGCCACTTGTGTGCTCATCTGATAAAGTTGATCCCTCGAAGGTAGGCTGGTCACCAACATTTGCTATATTTAAACCCTGAACTCATTGAAGATGGGTAATAAGGGTATAATGGTTTTGTGCAAATGTATGTAACAGGCGGAGGAGGCATCTACGACCCCATAAAGTATATATATTCTTGATCAGCATCACTAGACTGGATTAAGCCCTGTCCGTCTGTATGAACGCGTCGATTTCAGAGACTACAAGGGCTAGAGAGCTGAACTTGGACTTTTTAGATTCGTATATACCATACCCAGATCAAGTTTGTTTCAAATGATCGATAACTTGTCTCGATTTCTTATAATCTGTGCTTATCGGTTTTTTGAGCTTATCTCATAAACTATAAGAGATAGAGCCACCAAATTTGGTTTAATAAGCTGCAAGAGGCAATACTACAGTACAATAAGAATGCATTAAAACAAATTTCATTTAAATCGGTTCAGAAACACAGATGTTATTGACGAAAATGTATATTGCCAAACCACGCGGTGGCAAGCGCTAAGCGCAGACGTTTTCTGCATGCTTGTGTACATACATACATATGTACTGATATGCACATTCATATGAGTGAGCTCTTTTTCGAATTCTCAAGCGATTGTTTGTGCATGTGTGTTTCTAAGCCCATATTTTAACATTGGCAATAAAAGTACTGCTGTAGCTCGGTGGTAGAGGTTTTGTCTTTTCACTTAACACACTTATTGGTTCAAGTGCAACTTAATGCTGGGACATCGAAATATTCTGATGCAGCACAATGGGGGAAAAATTGATATTTGGCATGCACACTTTCAAAAAGCTTTCGCAGATCAACTGCAACCAACATTTAAAAGATATAGTTCCCTATTTTTCGCAAAAATTTCACAACTAAGACATACTAAAATTTGCCTGCAAATATTAAAAGCAAGCGCGCAGCGTAATTACCATTATTATTAGTTCACATTAGCTTTATATATCAATTCATGAAATATAAAAAAAAACAAAAATAAGTCAGACAGTTTCAAAAAACTGTCGATGATATCATTTTTGGTAATTTGAACTAAATTGACTATCCTTTTTTATTAATGACTTTTAAAATACGTCCTGGCATAGACTTTGCTAGGGTTTGGAGCATGGAATGGTCCAATTTAGCCCATTCCTGAATTATCGCTTCCTTCAGATCTTTCAGATTGCTGATTACTATTTCCCGTTCGCATAAACCCTTTGAGATAGAGGTTCTCAATAGGGTTCAGGTCCGGACTGCGTGCCGGCCACTTTAAAACGGGTATACTACTCGCAGTGAAAAAAGATTACGTGCGCCTTGCTGTATGAATGGGAGCGTTATCCTGCTGAAATATCCATAATTCCCCATAATGCTGTTCGCCAAAGGGGATCAAAACGGACTCCAAGAGCTCCACATAATATTCAGCATTCATACGATGGGTTACAAAACAAATTGAAGACTTTCCATTATAACCGGATGAAGCCCATATCATTAGAAGTTTCTTGCCATATGAATTTTCGTGGGGCATCGCAAATCGCGATAATAATAACGACAGCCGTCGGTGCCATCCTAATTACATTTTTTTCATCGCTTAAAATTACTTGCCACTCTTGGTTCCAATATTTGTACTACGCTGCAAACTGCAGTCTAGCTGCCTTGTGTCTTGGAAGAAGCTCCGGTTTAAGAAGATTTTTTTCGTACGAAATGTTTTTGGATGCTCTAAGGATTTGTTGCACACGACTAGTGGATACGGGAAGAGTCAAATTTCCCTAATTTGCGATGCACTAATGTTCTCGTTGACCGCCAGGAATTTAATTCTTCTTATGTCGCGAGAGTCTATCAATGGCAGGCGTCCAGATAGCTGCTTTTACCCGTGGCTTTGTGGGTTTTTTAGAAATTTTTCTATGGTGGTTTTGTTTCTAGACACATTTGCTGCTATATTACGTATAGACATGCCCATTTCGCGGAGTCCCACTATTTTTCCACGCTTTTCGTCACTTAAATGGGCCTGATTTGACATTTCTTAAGGGTTAAATAGATTAAAAACTACAACAACCAATAACTTTAATGAAAACTTACTGCTTTTGTTGCTCTTATTAAGTAAACAATTAAGTTTAATTAAAAAATTGCATTTGAATGTGCTCACTCAAACACAAAACAAAAGAAACTAATCAGTCTGACTTACCTATTTCGCTCTAAGAATTCTTTTCTTCTGGCAATAGACGACAAATAACGGGATATTTTGACGGTTATTTTTCTAAATTCGTTTTGAGTCGCAAAAACACTAATCCAACGAAATACAATGATAAGGGGGAATACTATAACTGCATGATACAGAAGAAAAAAAACAAAAAAGTATTTGTCTGATTTACTTATTTCGCGCACCTTATGTCGTTGGTGTCCGGACTGACAATATGACTGCCTCTTCAGATTTGTCTGTTCGACAAGTCTCCTAAGTTCGACGGAGGGTTCTTCTCTGTCGTGTCATTCTTGTTACTCTCTAACACCACGATCGTGAGCTGTAATTAGGCATTAAATAAGCATAGATGCCTTTCCTCACAAGGATAGCTGTCCTAGTCCCACTTACTGTCAGTATGTGAAACACGTTGTAATTAGGTGGCTTTAGTCCGAAGATATTGTTGCCCGTTGCCAACATCGCCACATCGACGGGCTAGAAGGAGCTTCGTCGACGGTAGCTTGCTTTTATTCGAGTTCAGCTGTAGGATCTTCAGCTGCATGGCTGACTGATTCCTCCAGATGGCTCGACCACTAGCGTCGTGTCGCCTCTTTCTCGTCAATGTCCAGGCCGCGGGCTTCCTATATCATGGCCTTCAGGACAATGGATTGCTCTACCTCATCGACCCTGAACATATTGACGTTGTTCTAGGTGTGAAGCATTTTGAGGCCCAGGTAAACGCAGCTCAGTATCTTAACGCTTTTAAGCCAACCTGCACCATCAAACGTGACACCCACCACGCTCTGCATTTGGCGTCTCCATCCGCTTGATCATGACCTTAAGCAGCTTTTCCTCCACTGCCTTCCACCGTTCAACGGACATTTTGCCGTTCGGGTCGCCCCTGTCAATGTTTGTCACAGTCCGAATCTGTTTTGACTACGGCACTGCCTCGCCACAGCTTTGCACCAGTGTTTTTTTATACCTTGAACCCATTGAAATGGGTTAATAGCCACCAAATTTGGTTTGATATATTCTTGTAAATGATATTTTGGATTTTGGATACCTCCCCCCATTCGCCCCCTTTAAGCAAAAAAAAAAATCGCAAATCAAGTACTAAAGGCTTGCACTTTGCGTTGTAAACAGATTTCAGTGCTATTGTTACGTCCTGAAAATAACGATCCTATTCTTAGTTTAGAAGTTATTTAAGAATTAACTTTCCATAGCGCAGCTGCTTGAGCATATCTCAGAAACAATAAGAGCCAGAGCCCCCAAATTTAGTTTAATATGTTCTCGTAAAGGATACGCAGATTATGAATATTTCGAATTTTGTATACCTCCCCCATCTCCCCCCATTAACAGAAAAAATATTGTAATTGCAATTCTTCTTCTTAAAGAAACACAGAAGTTATTAAAGAAAGTTTATTTGTATATTGGTTAAACCATGTGCATGCGTATATGTATATGCACATTTATATGCGTGAGCTATTTTTCGAATTCTAAAGCGATTGTTTGTGCATGTGTGTTTCTAAGCTCAGATTTTGACAGAGCCAATGAAAGTGCTGTTGTAGCTCGGTGGAAGAGGTGTTGCTTGGCGCGCTTACAGACGCAAGTTCGAATATCGATGTGTCAACGGAGTTTTCTGTTTATTTTTTTTTTTATCTCCTAATCGGGCACTCCCGACTAGAGCCATCGTTCTTGTTATACTCGTTATACTCATGAAGTGAAATTAGTATATTGGGTTTGCGCAATGTCCGTCCGTATAAACGCAATTTTTTTCGTCGCAATTGAATCTAGAGTCTTGAAATGTACTGTCGTGTAACCCGCGGCAGAAACAGTGTTAAGGGCATCCCACTGCGCCCACTGGGAGCGTGACAATTCGATTAAATCTATCACTCACTTTTGAAGCTAGATGCATAAAATGTATACCGACAGATTGCTGATGACCTCCTCTAAAGATCGCAACCTTTTGGCTACGCCCACTACCGCGACCACAATGTCCAAATCTCGAAATGTGCACCACATCAATGATACCATGATGCAATATTGCTGGCGATATCTATTGCATATTATCGGTAATACATTTTTGTTTGGTTTTGACTGCTTACAGAGGCTGACTGCTATACTATTTCGAATTCTTAAAATTTGTGTGCGGCTGATTGCTGATTGATTTTGCAATCGTCGTATATGTAACTTGAGTTGAGTTTTGTCACAACTTAATCAACTAGCAGCGTGGTGGTGCAGTATAAAATGCAGCTAAAATTATTATTTTTAATTATTCGCATACACACATAAATATACATATATATAATACTCAAAATTGTTAACATTAACACAATTTGAACTGTTATCCTAGGTCAGTTTTTGTCTTGCTTTTATTCTAATGATTAACACTATAATCATATGCACCAAACGCAGCTGGTCTCTGTGTACACTTTTCAGCGCTAGCACTATTGCGGCCGAAGTTAGAATAGTCACCAAGCCACAAACCTTTGGTATAGTTCAGTTTCAATTGGAATTCTATGCTTACTATTATTGGATAGGTTAGGTTATTTAATAACTGAACGTGCATTTCGTCAAAAACGAAATGGTTGGTGTCGATGACACGCTGTTTAAGTGACAAATGTGTCCGCGCAGGGGCAAAATATTTTTTTTTTGGTATTTTATACTTGTATATTACACAAGTGCTAGGGTACATGTTTCAGTAGTTATTACACAGTGAACGAGTAATCCGCTGTCGGTAACACCCGATTGCAACGTTCTCACTTGTTTTGTTTTCTATTTGTGGCAGTAACTTTGCAACTACCATGGTCTGCTCCAACCATGGTAGAGGTGCGACCGCTGGCGACGCGCAGAAAGGATTGCTTCTCCCCGTGACCGCCAGTGGTAGCAGTCACGCTTTCCACCGACGTTTGGGCTGTCATCCCAGCCCCGGTTGACTTCATCTGTTCGCGTTTTTTACCTGCCGCTAGGCCCCTCGAACAATTGCTCCGGTCGCAGTACCTCTGACTTGCCGAAGCTGTCGGAGAATACTGTACCTTTGCCTTAGCTGGACACTGCGCCACCTGGGTTGTAGACGTGCAAATAACTCTAGGTATTACCCGTTTATTCCGAGGTAAGTGCAGAGCGTGGAGGGTACAGTTCGAGGGATTTCGCCAGCCAAAAATCTAAAGAGTATATAAGAGATTTTATTTCGTTAATATTAGGGACTTTGATATGTTTCGTGGTTTCGTGCCTTAAAGTTCGGCATAAGCCCGGCCTGGCCCGAAATTATTTTTTTAGACACTAGCTCGACAATTTTGCATATAGGCTCATTGGCCACGAAGCCAGGCACGACCACTGCTCACCTCTAGTGTGAACACAATTCGATAGCAAAGTCTGCTGATGGTATTACAAAATTGTGATTTCTCAAATTGAAACAAGTAAGATGGTCGGGAGTGCCCGACTAGGAGATACCCTGAACCCAGCGGCGAGCTGTCGTTACATGCATTTAATTAAACTCTGCATTCATACACACCACACCACACCCGCACTTAGTAAAATAAAATTCAAATAAATAATAAATTTAATGATCGCGCTCGCTTTTAATATTTGCAGACAAATTTTAGTATGCAAACTCTGTTGCATCTTCATATGTACGTCTCTATGTATGTATGTATGTATGCACACCCATGCAGAAAATGTCTTCTCTTGGGGCTTGCCACCACGTGGTTTTCCCATATGCAAATACATGGGAATGGGGCCAGGTGTCTAAAATCCGAAATATGCATAATCTGCGTATTCTTTACGAGAACATATCAAAACAATTTGGTGACTCTAGCTCTTAGAGTTTCTGAGATATGCTCGATAAACCGTATCAAAAAAAAAAAAATGCATTTTCAAAGGGATCTGGCTATAAAAACATACGAATAAGTTCCAGAGCCCGTAGACAAGGCTAAGATTTACCACCGTACTGATCGATTTTATTTAATTAATAAATTAGTTTGAACAATTCTTTTTACTTTACAGATACAAGAAAAAAATATGGAAATACTGGTTCTTACAACAATTCAAAGCGTGACGATAACCAGTTAAATGCCTGGAATTCAAGACGGCTTCTTTCGGAAACTTCTACGCCCTCTGTTCGGGTATGTTAAGTTATAAAAGCTGACCCAATTGTTTTGAATTGAAGCATCTCCGACCCCATAAAGTGTATACATTCTTGATCAGGACGACGAGCTGAGTCGATTTGGTCATATCCGTCTATCCGTATGTATGAACGCAGTGATCTCGAAAACTACAAAAGCTAGAGAGCTAAACTTGTTGACTATAGATTCTACTAAACCATACGCAGAACAAGTTTATCATTTTTTTTCGATATCTTTTGCTCCGTTTCATTATTATTGATAAAAATAAATTTTAAGACTTGGTTTTCTTAGCATATCTCAGAGACTAAGAGGTAGAGCCATCAAATTTAATTTGTTATGTTCTCGTGAAGTAGACGCAGATGGATTACATTATCAACTATTAATATTTCCAAATATTGATGTGACTTAAATATAACCTGAACTTCCACTTAATGTAAATAACATTTAATTACGAGATAGTGAAATAACATTAAAAGAAAAATAAACTGTAATTTCACTAATTTGGACGACCTCATATGGTCCCCAAAGATCTGGCCAACGGTGTGCGTGATTATGAAGTGTCTCATTGTAATGAAAGTATATTTACTCTATAACCGTCGGCATGCAAAGCTTGCGCCTGATTTCTTACTTACTATGGTGCAGTTGTGCTCCAGAATGGGAGACAAGTCCAGGTCGACGTAATAATAATCGAGTACAACGCTGCCATATATGTTTACTTTGGCACCGTAACAAATGTCTTATTGTTAAGATTGTTCTAATAATTGAAAAAATTAATTTTTTCAATTATTTTATGTTTTAAGGTTGTTCTTAAAATTGTCAGCGATAGGGGTCAGTAAAGGTAGAGCCACTTATCACTTATCACACCCTGTTTTATTATTCTTAAAAAGGGTCCATCTCTCTGCATTACGGCTTTGTTCCGAATTCCCAAAATTGCTTAAAACGCGGTATTATAACACATTGGAATGCCATATTCAAGTCCGGAAAATAAGGGTCGGTCAAAAATTACGGAAGCCATACAGGTATAAATTGTTCATAGTCGGGCACTCTCGAATAGATCAAGCATTTCATTTGAGAAGACGCCATTCTCAATTACAGATTGATATGGTAAGGCGCGTGCTTTAACATGTATTTTACACAATTTGTACTAAGAATTTATAATACATAATTCCGTCAACTGATTTTGATTAAATTGATTATTGATTTCCAATTTTGGTAAACATAGGACAAATCCGTAAATACAGTTATGCACAAAAAAACAGCTGAATTCATTTAAAATAATTATTGCCCGCATTGTCAAATAACAAATACAAAAAATAAATGGACTGGCCACACTGGATATTTTCTCCAATGCGAATTTCTGAACGTATAATTTAAGATTTTAGGATATATACACTAAACAAGGAATATCTTGAAAAAACGAATTATCCCAGATATGTAGCATATACCAAAAGTTGCCGAAACTCAATGCCTACAATGCCACATATTAAACACTTATCAAGTCCGTAAGCGCTGTTTTCCTTTAAATTATAAAAATGTGCAATTGAAAACTTTTTTCACCTGTAACTTTTTACCTGCGTACTTAAAAGCAAAAACGTCAAGGTACGCATAAAAGATCTTAAAAATACATTTCAAAAATATATATAACATACCTGTATCTTCTCTGGTTTGCAAACTGTAGAGTGGCAATTTAGCGGATTTTAGCGTTTTCCCGCTAAACTATCGGGTTTTTCTAAAAATCGTAAAAAAAAAAAGTTTCTAGGTTCATCAGGGAACAAGCTCACAAAATTCCATAAAGCCATCTCTATAAGCGAAAACTTATACCGAAATTAACATCAACTTTGCGGAAACACACAAAAAATTTATTTTCCTAATAACTATTGAACGAGTTATCGGATTTGAATAAGTGAAGTACCATCCGAATTTCTGAAAGCGCCAAACGGCCTCATCAGCTCCAAAAATGTAAATTTTTTCCGAATCGCTTACAGAAAAACAGATGAGCTATCACATGTTGTTCTATGATTTACTTCTAGTTTAAACGATACCTTTCGATCGGTATATCACTCGATATGATCGGACCATCGTAGCTAAACTTTGAAAGCTCGCGTATACATTGCTAGTCGCTTTTGCACACTACGTTGTGCTTCGTCCCCAGACTACCGCGGAAGTGATTAAATTTTCTTTTATAACAATCTTACTAATTTAATTTTGAAATAATTATTAGACATTTACAAGTATTCAATTTCAACAAAATAATAATAATAATATCTTATGCTATAGATTAATCAAACCGACAATGGGCAGTCATCGAAATTGGACAATCGCACATGCAAATCTGTGGATGAAATTAAAATACACGCAGTAAGTCTTGCGCCAAAAAAGACAACATGGGCATCAATCGCTTCGCAGCCAGCAAAACTAACTTCGAAAGTAAGTTCCTAACTTATTGCTTTAAAAGTAAACATAAATCCCATGCTCTTTTTTCACATACAGACAACATACACTGCTTCGAGCCATAAGAAAAAAGGTCCCGGCATGCCACCACCTCCAATGGTACCAGGAAAACATAACTTAGATGTACATGTATGGGACTTGCCAAACAGTAATGCGCCAGTACCATCCCCGCCTTTACCAATTGATTTGTCTTGTTCGGAATATAATTTTTCTGTAACAACTAGCGAAGAAGCATCCCCAGGTACACGATCTGAAAAAGATGAATGCCACAGGCTGGCCAGTAATAGTAATTTTGGCAACGCTAAATATTCTCCGAATGGTCAACATCAAAAAAGTTGGATTGCACAGCAGCCAGCTCATCACCAAGAACCACGACAAGCTGGTGGAACTTCTGTCCCAACCATCCGGCGAAGTACCCATACCAGCACACAAAATCGATTTAACGATCGTAAAGTAAATTTTTCTCGCAACGACTTTGAGAAAAACTTTAAGTATGAATGCCGTGATGAAAATAATCCACGTGTTGCACAAAGTGCGTCTATAACTGAAGAAGTGACTGCTGACCCGCAAATATTATTGGACGAACTAAAAGACAAGAATAATTATAACCCTACAGAAATTGATTTAGATAAAGCAACTACCGCACGGTAATAACCAAGTCTACAACTTTTTAAAGTAAACAAAATTAATTTATTTTTAACTTCTTGTTTTTGTTTTATATAGATTTTTTGTCATAAAATCGTACTCTGAAGATGACATTCATCGCAGTATAAAATATGAAATCTGGTGCTCGACTGACCACGGCAATAAGCGCTTGGATGACGCTTTTAAGGAACGGCACAAAGAGGGCGGTAATATTTTGCTTTTCTTTTCGGTTAATAGCTCTGGCCACTTTTGTGGCATGGCACAAATGATGACTTCGGTGGATTATAACTCCACATCCAGCGTCTGGTCTCAAGACAAGTGGAAAGGGAAGTTCAAAGTTAAATGGATCTATGTGAAAGACGTGCCTAATGGAAAGCTCCGACACATTCGGCTTGAAAACAATGACAATAAATCAGTGACACATTCAAGAGATACACAGGAGATTCCAAACTCAAAAGGCATAGAAGTGTTACAGATACTACACTCCTATAGGCACTCAACATCCATTTTTGACGATTTTTCCCATTACGAAAAGAAACAAGAAGAGGAAGTTTCGTCAAAGCGACCAACGATTCATATAGCAGATGCCATTAGCCAAACTCAAGTACCAATCAACAGACATTATGTCCGTGAAAACGACGATAGAGAACGAGATGTGCGAGACAGTCGTAGCATAACCGTCAATATGACTCAAAAGAATTTCTTTAGCGGTGGAAATAATTTTCGTGATCGAAATTCAGTCCATAAGAGTGGCGCCGGATCCGGAAACTATCATAGCAGCTATAGCGACTATCGACGAAGCTTCGATTGTCAGCGAACACCAAGTGCGGACTTTGTATCAAAGGAAAGAGATAATGTTCAAAGTGATAGAGAGAATCATTTTGGAACACGCCATGGGTCTAACAGTAGAAGAGACGAACATCCACACATCCATTCAACTAAGACAAGGTTAAATAAGCGGGACTTCAATACAGAGCAAATAAAAAGCGACGTGCGATTTCGAACTGAAATGGCAACATCAAGGGATTTACCAAAAGTATGCATTAACCCTTTATACGTAAATATATATATATATATATACATACCTGTTGACAACTAACTAGAAACAAACGTAGTGGTTGTGTTATTCTTAATATTATTGTAGCTCGCTATGTGTACCAATAATTTATACATCAAAAAAATTAGGAAAAAACAGGCTTTAAAAAAATTTAGGCAACTATAGTAAATTTTGTAAGCCGTGTTCTGTTCCCACATCCAATTTGAAATATAAAACTAAAAATAGTCAAAAAACAAATTACAATTTTGACAAATAGTCAAGAAATATTTGCTCGATGCGTCAATATTTGGTCATATTCCTTGACAAACGGAAGTCAATTGTCCCGTTTTAAAAGAAATTTAAACGGCGTTGGAAACATCGTTGATTTGCTCCGAAATGTCATGTTGTGATGATTTAAGCAGAAAATGTTTCACGCAATAACATACCCCACAGAAAGGTCTGAACAGATGGATTAACAAAGTTCTTGATTATAGAAAAATAATTTAAGATGAAATATTTAAGACCTAAAAGTTTTCAAATGTAGCCTATGTTTTGGTGCACATATCAAACAAGATGTTAAAAATTAGGAGTTACAACAATTAAATTTGTTTCTAATTAGTTGCCAAAAGCTGTAAATAATAATATGTTAACCCATTTTGCGTTGCAGACCAATGAAAATGATAGAATGCGAAACAATGACTATTAGTGACTGAGCTGCGGAACACATTAACAATGACGTCTAACTAGACGTCATATAGAATCCTCATGCCTGCGTGCACCTAAGATTCGCTGATTTCACGTTTAAGATTTTTAAAAAAATTGTGTGTACAAGCAGTAAATCAGAAATATAAAATTAAGCTGAAAATAAAGCCAACAACCGGTAATTAGGTTTAACTACAGTAATATGATACAATTTTTATGTAATTTATTATATTTATATAAATCGATTGACGCTTTCATTGAACGGTTCATTCATATTTTATTGAATCGATTTGTACACAATTTAAAGTCAAGGGTTTACTTGATTCATTCCTTGTAGCTGCACTGCTAATATTTATAAAACGTATTTTCATCTATATAATGTGTAAACTGAGTATGTGAAATAATTAAAGTTACAATTTTCATTATACCCATTGTTGCCTCAATCTCAACAGCACTGATATCAATTAATATATTAAAATGTACAAGAAAAACTTTAATATTCTGATAATAAAATATTTCATAGCGAATTTTAGAATTAAGAAATTTGTGGATGAATAAGGCCATGACTATGTTTGGTTCATCAAAAGATGGTCTAATGCGATTGATGATCGTTACACGACGTACACACACTTAATATACTCTTCACATCAATTTATAATAACATCGGCATCGGCATGCCACTTGAATTTCGTGAATTCAAAGGGACCCTGGTGTTTGCCATCATTTTCAAGTTAACTCTTATTGATAAATCTCCTAACAAATCGTAGAACTAATCTTTATATAGACAATTACATTTTTCTGATATGACACTTATACTTAACTAAATCTCTCTACCACTTAAGCGTTGGTCAATTATGTTTATTCTGCATGAACACTTCCGAATCCTCGGGAATGATTTAAATATGTATTACAAGGAAATCAATTTGGATTCATCTCTTCCGCGCTTTAAGTGTTCTAAGCAAGTTAACACGTTGATAGTCCTGTTAAAGGGAAATTGTAGTTGTGCAAAGCAAGGCATCTGCGACCCCATAAAGTATATATACTTGGATACTGCTTTGGAATTATTTTAGGTTTAACTACTAATAATTGTGAGTTTTGTGAGCCGGCAAAGAAAATCGGTGCAATGTGGTAAAGAAAATTCTTAAAATATAATTTTTTTTAAATTTTGTCAGTAGTCTTAATTTTAATAAAAATCCTATATTCTTGGAACTAAATTGTTATAAATTTGTAAGTCGCACTTACAGACTGCACTATTGTAAAAACGCTAACATGTTAGTTCGGAGTTCGGTACAGAACATTTGGTTGCACGCTCTACTTGCGCACAATTCCCTTTTAATCCAGATCTTAAAAAATATGTAAGAATCTCCAAAAAGTTTGCACTTTCAAAAGATTTTGAATATTCATATGTAAAACACTACATTTTCCGACTGGAAGATATTTTCTGAAATCGGTCAGTTACATATTGATAAATTATTGTGTAAAGCTAAACATAGGCATTAACGTTAATCGGATAACGCTTTAACTTTTTCTGTACAACATTTACATCTCCCTTCTTAGTAAGTAATTACTCAGTTATTTTCTAAAAAAAAACATTAGGTGTCCACCGCTCGCAGTTGCGGCTGTGCGTTGATCTCCAATCGGTTTGTATAGCAGGGTAGAGGGTTCACCAGTTATTATTGGAACTGTAAAATGTTTATGTACGTGTGTATGTACATTTGTGTAATGCTTAAAAAAACTGAGAGAAGCGCCTAGGCGACGAAGATTTCTCATCAGTTCGTTTTGAGCTGTCTCGGCGCTTTGAGTTGCTCGCTAGTTGTTTTTCGTAATCTTGTTTGCAGTCAAATTAAAAATGGATGAGGAGCAAATGTGGAAAGGGTTTTTTAACAAATTGCAAGAAATTAAAATGAACCCTCCCACAGAGCACGAACACCAGTAAGTACCAAAGTGCATTTGTATCTTAATTTATATTTATTGTACATTTATGTGTACTTGCATGAATCATAGTAGTTCATTTACTTTTAAATATTTTATATATATACATACGTATATTCACATGCCTTATATAATACATATACATCTACGTATATATTGCATACATGTATGTACAAATGAGTTAAGATTTATCTAAAAAAATAGACAAATGCCAACCGATGACACATCCATGCATACACACGTATAATATATGTATGTGTGTGTGCATGCAGACCCGGTTTTATTCTAAGTATTAGTGAATAACCAGACCCAACTCATAAAACGTCATAGCTACAATCAAGTCACATTGTTGCGTTTAAATAGACCAAAATAAGAATGTGTGAGTCGTTTCTGTTAACTTTTTCCGTATTTGCAAAGAAATCGGAGCGCTCACCCTGAAAATATGTATATCGATGTCAATCTTTTAAATTATTTTGTTTATATCAATTATTCAATTTTGCATAAAGTTTGTCACACAACTGTTTGCAAAATGAAAAACACTCATAATTTCATCGTTAATGTCATATTTTGTATGAAAAAATATACTTTTCATAACTTTTTTTTTAAATTATATTATTAACACAAGAATTGTTTATAACAACGCACAAAATAACTGCGTAAAAAATCAAGAAAACCAAACTAACATTATTTTTGCACTGTCAAGTAATTGTTTGCAATATGCAAACACAACCTCAAAAGGGAACGCAATGCAAACACAACATCAAAAGGGAACGCGAAAGGAGTAACCGAACTAAATTCTTGGAAATATGTTATGCTGAGCATTTGCCTATTGATTTATGAGTTGATACGAGTCGATATTTACCGTTTTAGCACTGTTTTGTTAGCATAAACTACCATTTAAAGTACGCCTGGAAAGCGAGTCAACGACAATCTAAATAATTGGGTGCATAATAAAGGCAGGAAAGCAATTTTTAACAAGACTGACAATCCGTACAATGTACAAAAAATAAAGGCATTTACGCGACACTCAGCTCCGAAACTTACATCCGAAGTTCAAAGAAAGCATGCAGTATAGCGTAGAAACTATCCGGTGGGTACTACGCGAACATGATTCTAATGCCCGAGTAGCTCATAAAAACTATTCATCAGTTTAAAGAACAGGCTTTGTAGACTCAATTTCGCAAAGTAACTAGTTTTAAAGGCCCTAGAGTATTGGAACTCAGTAATATTCGTATATGAGTCCATATTTAACAATTTTGGATCTCATGGCATGTCCTACGCCTGGCAGAAACCGTATACTAAAGTCACAAAAGGAAGCTTGAAGGCATCCGAAAATTATTGTGTGGGCAGCGTCATGGTTTGGGCCCTCATGTCGGCTGGTACGGGAATGTTAGTATTATTGAGAGTGCAAAGAGGACAAAGACAGCTATCGTCAGATATTCAAAAATTTGCTGGAAAGTACCGATAATCTGATTTTATCAGGAGACCGACGCCAAACACAAAGCGTGAATAGTTCAGACCTGGTTGATTTATAACTGCCCCCACTTTATGACTTCCAGCCCAGAGATTGAAAATTTATGGGTGATATTGGACAATAACATTCGGAAACACAAAATTTCCAATAAAAACGACCTTAAAAAGGCGTTGATCTTTGAACCTGAACCTGACCTGAACTGAATTTTTAAGGTATTCAGTAACTATTCGTTGATAATAAATGAAGTTCTCTATTAAAATATATGTCTAACATTTTCGAATTGTACCAAAATTTTTCATTCAATTCATAATAGTTTCGTTGTTATAGGCCGCAGTGCATAAAATGTGAGCCACTGTACATATATACATACATACATGTTTACATTTTGCTGCTATTTTGCGACGTTATTGTGATCATATTGATCTAATAGATTATTTCTATATACCTTAACTAACTTATTACAAAATTCAGGAAACACATTTTTAGCGACATTAGTGTGATCATATATTGATCTAATACATTATAGTTAATTAAATATATATGTACCTTAAGTAAATATTAAAAAATTCAGGGAACACATTTTTGAAAATAAAGTTAATTTAATTTTAAAAATAAAAAAGCCATTTTTCCAGTGAATTATTTCTTAATCGATTTATTTTTCTGATTCTGTAAATATGGCATGTACTGTCGAAAACATATGTATTTTACGATCTTCCGTTAGTTCACATATGTGCATTGATAACGTGGGGTTGCATGTTGACTGAAGGCTTGGGCGAGTTTATATTCATTGACGTCATAATGATTTTTATTTTTTCGATATTTTAAAAGAAAATGTCAAAAAGACTGTCGAAGCTAAGAGGGTTTTTACACCGGACTTAACAGTGTCTGTTAAAGTCGCAACTGAAAAACTTGTTTATACCAGCCAATACCGCAATTGCAGTCAGTGTACAGCTGATCGCTATTAAGGCTGCGTGTCTGCGTAAAATAAAATTGTATATAAAATTCAATTTGAATTTGAGTAATATTAAAGTGAAATATCAAATCGTGGACCTGCTTTCTGACGTCCGACATCGAGGATGACGAGGTACTTGCTATTATAGTGCATCTCTCTCAGCTGCATTTTGGCACAGCAATTCCAAACACTTTTATAGCCTTGTTGTTGGGTGATGCTGGTAGAGAGGTGTAGCAATATGTAAGTAAATAAGTAATATAATAACAGTGTTATGATAGTATTAAAATTATGGGCCCAGGACGTAGCCTGATAGGATTGTAAAGTTTATAACGCGGATTTTCCAGAGTTACCAAATAGACAAGCTGGACGAGATCAACTATGGTTCTTGGAGCATCCAGATGCGAAGTGTCGGGGAATTTACTGGTGTCAAATGTCGGTGTTAACCGGAACGAGTTGGATCGTAAGGCATTGGCAACGATCACGCTGAGTGTAAAGACATCACAGTTGATATACATCAAGAATTGCATAAAGTCGCATGCGGCATGGATTCAATTGCGCTAAGACCATCGGCAAAGCGGACCAGTGCGTAAAATCTCGCTATTTAAAAAGTTGCTCAATTCACGCATGGCGGAAGAGCAGAGTATGGCTAGTCATCTGAACACATTTCGCGAATTGGGGACCAGTTTGCCGGAGTTGGAATAAAAATATTTGACGAGCTCAAGGTCATTTTTTTGCTTTCCAGTCTTTCAGACGTTTATGAGAATTTCGTTGTCGCCATTGTTGCCAACTTTCGAAATTCTAAGCATAAAGCTGAAAGAAGAAGGCGAGAAGAAAGAAAATGCAGGTTTTTTCAGTTAAGCAACGGCAAAATAACAGTGCAAAGGCACACAAAGAAGAAGCTGAAAAATGTTGTATGCTATAAGTGCGGCGAAGAAGGGCACATTAGGGCGAATTGTCGCAGTCAAATTTCTAAGCATGACGAATTTAAGAAAGGCGCAGTGAAGAGCGTGCAGCGAAATTGCAGTTTACTGAATTCGTTGGAAGCAAGCAGTTTTAAGCGGTCAAGCTGGTGCTTGGACAGCGGGGCAAGCAATAAGCAAATGTTTTCAAAGTTTGAGCCACATAATGAAATGATCGGGCTGGCGGATTCCGGCTTCTTGCAAGCGGAAGGCAAAGGCGAAGTTAAGCTAAAAACGGATTTGTGTACGCTGGTACTTAGCGATGTGCTATATGTTCCAAAGTTGACAGGCAATTTTATGTCTGTGAGTCAAGCGGTAGCAAACAATATTGTCGTACATTTTGGGCCAAAAATTGCAAAAGTTGTGCAAAGTGGCGAATGTATACTCGAGGTCAAGCGAGTCGGCAGTTTGCATACGTTTAAGGTAGAAATAACAGATGTTATGCTGCTGTTAAAGGGCATACCGGCATCTAAATTACGCAAGCTTACAGGATATGGCAAACAAAGGATTGGTGCGTGGAATGGAAACAAATGGAGATGTTACAGAAGGTATCATGTAAGACGTGCATGGTAAGCAAGGTTCACGTGCAGCCATTCCCAAGTTTATCAGAGAGCCGAGCGAATGAACTTCTGGAATTAGTTTACAGTGATGTATGCGGACCTTTCAAAACAAAGCCGCTTAGTGGCGCCAGATATTTTTTGACATTTATTGATGACAAATCAAGGCGGATTTTTGTGTACTTCCTGAAAGTTCGTGGAATTAAAAAATCTGGTTGACCTCCAAACAGGAAAATGGATTAAAAGTATTCGCAGTGACAACGGGCGCGAATATGTAAATAAAATATTCAACGGTTTTTTTTAAATTAATGGAATCGCACGGCAGTTGACCGTGGCGTACAGTCTGCAACAAAATGGTGTTGTGGAACGTGCTAATCGTACAATAGTGGAGATGGTTCGATGTTTGTTGGCGCAGTCAGGATTATGCCAGTCTCTGTGGGCAGAGGCAGTATACAACCGTGCAGCAATGAAGGCGCTGATCAATATGACCCCAATGGAATCGTGGACCGGTAAGAAACCATCGATAAGCCATTTAAAAGTTTTTGGTTCTGTTGCAGTGGCACTGGACAAGGGTCATCGTAAGGGCAAGTTCCAACCCAAGGGTAATGAATACCGAATGGTTGGGACCTCAATACAGGCTAAAGGTTACGGGCTCTACGATGAAGAAACCAGGACGGCTGTCGATCGTCGAGATGTTCTCTTTAATGAGCTTCGCTGCTTGGAGCAGGCAAGCGGTGATGCAGTAATATTTGATATGTCAGGTGAAGGGCATCAAGCTAAAAATGTTAGCGACGAAGAGACTGATGATGACGTGGACCCCAGCGATGACGACACCACTTCTCAGTCGGATGTTACTAGTAAAGGTAGTGTAGATGAATTTTGCAAGTGTAGAAGAGGTTGAAAGGCGTGAGGAGGAGCAAACCACACGTATAAGACCTGGTAGACCGAAACTGCTAAGGACGGAAGCAGTACAACGGACTCAACGCAATGGTCACGAGCGACGTGCCCATTCCAACATCCTTTGAGGAGGCGATGCGTGGTTCGCATTGCTTCACATTGGCGCGAAGCAATGCAAAAGGAGTACGAGGCTTTGATTACGAATCAAACCTGACAGTTGGCAGATTTGCCAAAAGATCAACGCTCAATTGGCTGCAAGTGGGTATACAGCTTGAAGCGAGATGTAAACGGCCAAATACAGCGCTTTAAGGCACGATTGATGGCAAAAGGATGTTCGCAGCGGCATAGCGTTAGCTACAGAGAAAGAGTTTGCTATTTATCTTGGCACTGGCGGCACAATTGAAGTTGTACCTACATCAAATGCATGTTTGTACTGCGTAGCTCAACAGTGATCTACACTACAAAAAGTGTGGAAAGCCTTTCGAGGGCGTAGCAATTAGCCAAGAACCCAATACATCATGCTAGAACTAAGCATATTGATATAAGATATTATTTTGTACGACAAGTTGTCAATCAGGGCCAAATTGCTTTTAAGTATGTTTTTACAAATAGTATGATAGCTGACGTGCTAACTAAGAATTTGTCAAAAGGAAAACTTAATGAATTTATGAACATGTTAAATTTGAATTAATTTTTATAAACATGTTTGCATTGAGGAAGGGTATTAAAATGTTATTTAACATGCAATGCATACATGTATTTAGACATATATATAAATTCATTCTCTGCATGTATGCTGTAGAACAAACACTGTTAACTAACAGTGTTATGTCAATCGTGAATAAACTTTCATTGCGTACAGATCGTGTTTTTTTCGCTTATTAAAATCCAGGCTCTCCCTGACGCAGGGAACTCGCTCCAACAGTTATATTAAATGTAAAATTATAAATATTATTTATTATTTATAAATAATAAAACAACTAACCTGTCGATCTTCACTTTTACCTCACTTGGCTGCATCTCCACGCCCAGTCTCGCCAATCTGGCGGCCGAAACCATCGCTTTGATCTTTGCGTGTCCAATTCGAGTTCAATCAAAACTCATGAGTTTCAAACCAATAAAAAGCACAAAAAATAGCTATATACTAGAAATGCTAAATGTTACCAGCTAAAATCGAAATGCAACCCTGCCAATATTTCCGCAGCAGCGGCCACAGCGAACTATCGGCCCGCTAGACACACACACAAACCCGTGTATTTCTTACGGGGCAAAAGCAGAAATTGTGAAATCCCACTGCAGTTGCGGTAGTGACCCCGGTCTAAACACCCTTTAAGACTTTAGAGCAGCTTCACTTGTCAGCACAACGACCACATGTGGATTTCTTTGTGGCTTGCCACCATACCAGGACGCCGAGTAGGATCGGTCGCACAAATGAAATGTATATCTAATGAATCAGTCGTGGTGAGAGGCCCCATGTACTGCTCACCATCTTTTGCGATGCATAGTAGGCGACTGTAGCCTTCATCACCCTTTAAAATTGTGTTTCCTTGTCAGTTTGCTGTCCAGAACCACTCCGTCATATATCTTTTTTTTTTTGGTGTTAGCGGTACACTGTTCTTCTTTGGCGGGACCCACCGCGGTTGGTGAAGAGAATGAAGTCCGTCTTGTCCGCGTTAATACCAAGTGCGGATTCTGCGGTCCATTTTAGTATCTCTTTCAGCGTGTAGTCTATGATTGAGATAAGAGTCGATGAACATTTTCCCGTGATAATTATGATTTTGTCCTCCGCAAAGGCAATTATCTTTGGGGCTGTCCTTCATAATTTCTTCAATAATCCGTCCACGACTATGTTCCATAACAGTGGAGACAGTATTTCGCCTTGCCGCGTGCCTGTGTGCTGTTATGGTAGTGGTTCCCCACTCCGCACTGATTCTACTGCAGCTCAACAGATTGTGTATCCACAGGTCTATTGCAGAGTGGTAACTTGTAGCTCGTAGACTTTGCATTACTGCTTCCTTCGACCACGATACTGCTTTTCTTCTAAGAAGCCTTGTATTGAGCCTACGCTTTCATGAACTCTTTCGTCCGCTTGGACCCAGACTTACTAGAGGTTCTGGCATCATCCTGGACGGAAGATAGCAGAAGATGTGCATCGGCCTCCGTGGAGATGTTTCCGCCGAGCGAGTCACAGTTCGAGTCTGTTTCGACTACGGTACTGCCTCGTCACAGCTTGGCATAATTTTTTGTTGTTTTTTTGGCAGAAGCTTTGCAACTACCATGGCCTGCTCCAACCATGGTAGAGGTGTGACCGCTGGCTAAACGCAGAGAGGATTACTCTTCCCCCTACCAGTCGGTGGTAGCAGTCACGATTTCACCGGCGTTTGAGCTGACATCCCAGCCCCAGTTTGCTCCTTTTTCCCAACCATTTTTGTTTTTATATCGTGGAATCGACCCCTAGTCCCTCGAACAATGGCTCCGCTTGCAGTACCTCTGCCTTGCCGAAGCTGTCGGAGAATACTGTACATTTGCCTTCGCTAAACACTGCTACCATGGGTTGTGGATGTGCAAGTAACACAGGTATTACCAGTAATAAAATGTAATTTGAATTATTTAAATGATAAGGATAAGGCTGACACAATTGATAATCTTGATAACTTAGTCGTTTGAAAATATTTAGCAAATAGATGCAAATGAGTCAGCTGTCATTTTTTCGAAAAATACGGTTGATGGTAGTGCTGATGATTTACGTTTCGCATTAACGAAATTATAAAACCGCTTCGGATCCCGCTGGAACTGTAACCTACAACTTTTCAGGTAATCCTTATAACATTGGTTATTTAGGACAGAGAAATAGAATCGAGCAATCAGATATCGAGAGTAATCCAAGAAAGAGCCAGTTTTTGTAACTTCTCATACATCCTTGATTTTCTATTATTTAAGTTTATTAATTCTTGTGTAAACCAGGTTTGTAAGACCTAAGTGAGTTACAAACCGGGACACATATATCAAATCAAATTATTTAAAGTGAAATAAAAAATCGTGATTGCACTATCCAAGTCCCTACACATGTAAAGCCGAGCACAGTCAGTCAGGAATAAGAGCTGAGTTAGTTTAGCAAAGTCGGCTTTTCGAAATTGACGAGCTCACTCTGGAGGTTTACTGCCTGTGCTTAGCAGCCAGGCAGGTAAATCAATCAACACCTCTAAAGTGCGGTGATAATGATCTTCTAGACATGATATGGGCTCAGTACGGGAAACAGATAAGAAAGATTGATCCAAAACAAAAATAAGATCAAGCATGTAGAGATTTTGGGATACCATTAATTTGACACAACGCCATCCCAAATAATTCGTCAAGAAAATCATTTTAGGTCGTGAAAGTCAACACACTTGAGCCAGGACTACAAAACCAAGTAGTTCCGGCAATCACTGCGAAAGGTAGTCTTCGCTACGGGCGAAGAACAACGTAGTGTTTGAAGAAAAACATAGCAGACCATGTGATAGCTTATCTGAGATATAAAGCTGTAAACGATTCGGACAAAACTTACATATTTGGAGCTGATGGTAACACGATAGTAGGCCAGCATATTTTTCTTGCGACACAATATCGCATAGCCAGCAGCAAACGAAACTTATCTTAATGTTTGATCGCATCTGCCAATTTTGATACCTTGAACCCATTGAAAATGGGTAAAAAGGGTATAATGGTTTTGTGCAAATGTATGTAACAGACGGAAGGAAACATCTCCGACCCCATAAAGGGGACGACGAGGTAAGCCGATATAGCCATGTCCGTTTGGCATATCTCGGAGTCAATAAGAGCTTTTTATTTAAAAATAAAATCTTATCAATATTAGAGCTTAATGGCTAGTTCTTCTATCATTTAATGTGTTCCCCGAGTATTGTGCGTGCTAGAGCTTGCAATAATTTAAAATTATTAGCTTTTTTCTAATACTATAGCACGCACTCACAAGGCATAGGAGTTGCTAAATATGCGTCTATTTCAATGTCTATTGAGGATTTTTCAATTTTTTTGAATATTTTGACTCCAAAAATTGAGAAAATGTGTTTTCTGCACATTTAGGGGAGGGATAATATTACGTAAAACTATTGCGATTCTCCCACCTCAGCTTCCATTGTCCTTACTTCTTTAAATGGCAGGTTTAAAAAAAGGTCCACAAAATGTGCTGTAGAGCGGTAAAACTTTTTTTTTCCAAAGTTTTTAATTTTAACTCCTTTATAACATTACTGTCCAAAAAGTCCGTCATACAAATTTGTTTTAGTTTTTCGGATAATAGGCTAAATATTTGCATGGTGGGCTCTTTATCAGAGTTAATTGTTAGGAGCACATTTTAAATAGTTCTACAAATTTTATTAATTTGCCTATTAATGCAAAGACCAAATCTGTAATGCGATGCAATTCATTTCTTTCCAATAACTCGTCTTGTACATTGGAAATGCTTTCAAGCATTATGAAAGTTGATTTCCATCCCGTCATTACATGTTGCTTTATGGTTTTGGATTACTTATTGTTATGCTGACTCTGCTTAAAGTATTGTACAAGTTTCTTAGATGAGTCTATGAGATTTTTAACTTGAAATACTGGATTTTTATCTAAGACATCATCCATAATTAGGCTTAGATTATGGCAAGCACAAAAAATACGCTTTAGTTGAGCAAATGCGGAAACAACATTTGCACCATTGTCGGTTACGAAAACTGAGCTTTGAATTTCGTCTTGTACTTCAAATTCAAGAAGAATATTTTTTATATTATTCAAAAAATGTTCTCCTGTTTTTTTGTCATCCGTGAATTGCCGAATTCCAAGCAGTGCTAACTTTAAGCGAATGTCTTTATTGCTGTATTGGGCAGTTAGCGATATGAAACTGCGTTGGGTATGGTCGTCGCTTCATAAATCAGTCGTAAATGCGATGTGTTTGTCTGCCACATCCGCTTTTACTGCTGACATTAATTTGTTATACTCCACCGTCATAACATTTGATGTCAACGATTTCCTGGAGACAACTATATCTTCAAATTTGTGGTAAACATAATTTGCTCCGATTTTTAAAAGCTGTGTGGCATAATAGCGAAATCATAAAGCTATAAATACAAATATTCAGATTCGCGGAACTCACCTTCAGTTATTCTAAGTGGATGCAAATCTTTTGCCACTAGCGCTAGCTGTTTTTGCGCGAGATTTTCTACATTCTTTGGCAAAGGTTTTTGTGAGTACTGTTCTAGTTTTGTTTGTTTACTGCAAATAGGAACTGCAATTAAAACCTTATGGCGGGTTAATGTGCCATTCCCATTTTTGGGTGTATATGCAAATACATGTTGGCAATGAATGCAACAAACAAAATCAACTTTTTAGTTGTTGTACTCAGTAATTTGGAATATCGTTCACACCTCACTTTTAGCTTTGTCATTGTTCAATAATTTTGCATATTCGTCTTTGCGTTTTATAGCTTCTTCAATCATAATTTTGGAAACTTCCTTGCTGAAGCTTTTCTGAAACACTTTTATTTTTGGTCTCAATGTACAGTGTTACCGAGTTTAAGTAGGAAAAAATAAGAATTTTGCATATTAAAATACAAATATTGGGAACGTTATATGCAACATCCAAAGGGCTATACGAAACGGTAACATTGGATCGTTTGATGCTCTATTTCGATCATATTAGGGACTCTGGAATGTTTCGTGCCTTTGTGCCTGAAAGTTAGGCACGAGATCGGCCCGGCCCGAAATGAGATTTTCAGTTCCGAACAAAAAATTTTCGATAAGGCCCATGGGCCACGAAGCCCGGCACGGCCCGTGCCCACCTCTAGTAGGGACATCGACGATTTGAAACATTCTGAAGCAACAAAATGGGTGAAAATTGGTATTTGGTATGTACACTTTCAAAAAGCTTTCGCAGATCAACTGCAACCTACATTTGAAAGATAGAGTTTGCTATTTTGTGCAAATTTTGCGGGAAATTTCACAACCACGGCATTTTAAAATTAGCCTGCAAATATAAAAAGAGAGCGCAAAGCACGATCATTAATTATATTTTTATTTTTATTTTATTTTACTAAGTGCGGCTATGCTGTCGTGTGTGTGAATGCAGAGGGACCTAATTAAATGCATGTAACGACAGCTCGCCATTACGTTCAGGGTATCTCCTAGTCAGGTACTCCCGAATACAGCCATCTTACTTGTTTTTTGTTTGTTTTTTGTTAAGGGATAGAAAACAATCAACTTAAAATAAAAACAACAAAATCACTGCACAAAGTGAAACAAAGTACTAAAAAAAGATTGGCACACTAGGGTTAAAATAATTTGAGACGCTGATTTGTACTTACAACATTAACGTTAAACAGATATAAACGGAGAATCAAAACAAGAGCAAAGACAAATACCCGCGACCAACACTAACAACAATATTAGAGAGAGAAATATTAGTAGCGTTGAGAGCGCGAATAGAAAACAGAAATATGACAAGAACAAAAATGCAAAAACCAAATATATGTAGGTTGGCATGAATGCATTTGCACAAGTCAACCAATATGCTTGCGGTGCAGTTTGTTGTTGTATTTAAACTTAATTTGTGTGTTTTACACACCTGTTGTATCACAAAGTCACAATACTAATTGTGGTTAAAAATTAAAAGGTTAAATTTTGATTAAAATTATGAAAAGTTAATTATTTCGAGGTGCAAGAGAAAAACACGGCGGTTATGTCGGTAGAAAATCTGTATTTGCTAAAATTATTGTAATATTTAAATATTTATTTTTAAATATTAAATTTCGTTTAATTAATCATGGTTTTACCTATAATATCTCGGTAAAAAAATCATATGTATGTAAATATAAATTAGAGAATTTCGTGATCGGCGCGAGAAATTTAACAAAATTTGTTTTTCATCAGCCAAAGCCAGCAACGCATTTTTCGAGCCAAGCGCACTCTATGTTTAGCATTTACGCTCTTCTAGTTGTGAGAGCGCAAGGATACCGATTTCGTTTTAGTTCTCAATTTTGCGAAAAGCAAGCTGGCTTGTACCATATCGTTGTTCGGCGTTACTCATCTTAGTATTTATATTGCCTTTGATTCATGGTATACCCTAGTCGGGCCTTCCCGACTACAGATTTCTTACTTGTTTTTATCTACATATGTAAAACTACCATCTTAGAAGAATAGATAAGGATTCCTTAGACTTTTGACATGAAAAATCTCATGAATTCAATGCCACTTTCTTGACAGTGTCAACAATTTATTTATTTTTAATCTTTATTGTTAAAAATGTTAAAATCAAATGAATCTTGTCAACTTTTTGTATACTACTTTAGAGTATTTTAAACTATCAAAATAAAATATAAACAAGAACGATGGCTCTAGTCGGGTGTGCCCGACTAGGAGATACCCTGAACCCAAGCGGCGAGCTGTTAGATACATTTAAACCTCTTTGCATTAATACACACATTCACAAAGTCACACACACACAAACGCACGCAGCAAGCTACGCAATTTACACATCGGCTGCGCTTGGCCCCACTATGGAATATGAATTCTTCAATAACTTATAAAGTAAGAGTATGATCGTTATGAAATTTCCAGTGCAGCTATGAGAAAACCAATGCGCAAGTCTGTAGTATTTGAGATGCGTTTTTTTTTTATGGTAGGCGAATAGGGGGAGGTATCCAAAATTCAAAATATTCATAATCTGCACAATCATAATAGATAGTCGAAAAGTTTAGGTCTCTTGTAGTTTCCGAGATCGCTGCGTTAATACAGACGGACGGACAGACGGACATTTCTAAATTAACTCAGCTCGTCGTCCTGATCAAGAATATATATGCATTATGGCGTCGGAGATGATTGCACAAAACCATTATACCCTTTTTATCCATTTTCAATGGGTTCAGGGTATAAACAAAAATATAAAAAATTTCAGAACTTTTTATTTTTGGCAATAGACGTTGAAAATTGTGAATTTTCCCATTGTTGAAACACTTTCTTGACATTATTCTTGAATTCTTGGCATAAACCATAGAAGTTAGGAAGCTGGAATTTGTACAGTAGTTTCGTCTTAGTACGAAAATGAGTACTAGGACGGGATATTAGAAAATTTGGACCCCACTGCCGGAAAATGATGAAAGCTCGTTGTGTGCGACTTTTTTGTTTTTCATCCGATCAGATTGAAACTCAGTTTCAAAGATCTATGCATATGAAAATTCAACAATAACTGCATACCGATTTTTTGGACAATGTATCACCCTGTGAGGAAAATTAGTGGTCAAGGTTGTATGGGTGAAAGCTTTATTTTCGTGCGATTAGCTTCAAACTCATTTTCAACCCTTTACATAACAAAATGATGTTTAAATTTCTTTAAATACACTTGCAATGTCGGAAAATTGCTGAAAAATTATTGCAAAACAACTTTCTTGTTTTCCGTTCGATCGGCTCCACCCCATTGCTCGGAAATAGGCGGTCAATTATAAAAATTTCTTCAGTAGTAGGGAACTGTATGTTCTGTGACAGGAAGTTGCTGTCAATTTAATTACGTGATGTGAATAATTAATGATTTATGACCCTACGTGACCCTAATTAATATGCAGGCACCTGACCCTTTTTGAAGGAGGGGTGTGAGGGGACCGATCGTTAATATGCAGGTACGTGATCCTTTTTTAGGGAGGGACAAGTGAGGGAACCAATCGTCATGGGCCTTTGTGACCTTTTGAGGAGGGGGGAGCTGAGGAAAGTGGCCGTTACATTTTAGTAACTGTCCCTTTTCTGAAGTAGCGTGGGTGCCCGATCATTAAAATTCAGATTTTAAGTGGGATGGGTTATGAGATCACGTGCGCACAAGTGCACGCATCGACTTGTTCATCTACTTTTTCGGGGGTGGGAAAAGGGACTGATCATTAAAAACTGGTTTAATAAGAGGCCGCTCATTAAAATTCAGATTTTAATTGGGAGAGGGTTATGAGATCACGTGCGCACAAGTGCACGCATCGACTTGTTTGTTTACTTTTTCAGGGGTGGGTTGAGATCTCGATCAGGCACGTGCGCATTTAATTTGCTCTCCCTTTTCTGAAGAGTGTGAACAGACCGTTTTTCTACACGGCGAAGGAACACAAGTGCGGCGCACACTTGTAAACAGGTTTTGTTAGAGAAAAAGGTTCGATCATAAATTTCACGCCTATAGACACCTACTGACAAGGGTAAACAGCTCTATTCTGGTTGCGTGTGCCAAGGGTAAAGGACTTCTGTAATTGTTTTCTCCTAATTATTCTAGTTTTATGACTTGTGGTTTACGTGTCAATTTTTAGTATCAGACTCATCGAATGCCCCAGATTTCACTGATTTTTAGGATATCTTCTTTCATCTTCACATTATTTTGATTGTTTTATGACTTTGGGCGTGACAAGTTTCTTCAAAAAGTCTACACGCTTGTATTGTAGATGCACCGGATCATACCCTATGTCCTCTTAAACCTGTTTGTCCCTATCTCTAATATTTATCAATTGAATGAAGTAATAGAAAAATCAGTCCCTGAGCTATAAAGGCTCCTTTCCTTCATTGAACCCGCATCAGTAGTTCCTGAACTATCGTCTATCTAAAACCTCAAATCGTCAAACTTAAAAAAAATCGTTTTGTTTAAAAATGGCTTTCAACAAGTGCAACAACAACAGCAACTCCAACGCTGACTGCGACCAAACGTTCAATTATATTAGTTATAATAAGAACGTGTGTCGCAACAGCATCCCGAATTACTTCGATAATGTTGTGTTTAGAAGCAATAACATCGCCAACGGACCCATCACCACCCCCAACGGACCCATTGCCACCCCCAACGGACCCATCGCCACCACCAACGGACCTGCTGCCACCTCCAACGGACCATTCGCCACCACCAACGGTCCCATCGCCACCGCCAACGGATCTGTCACCACCCACACCAGAGGAGATAAGCCGGTGATAATTTCAAATGTTCTCCTCAGGGGGCCTACCGCCAACGCTAGCGGCCCTTTCGCCACCCCCCACGGATCTGTCACCACCCACACCAGAGGAGATAAGCCGGTGATAATCTCGAACGTTCTCCTCAGGGGGCCTACCACAAACCATAGCGGACCTATCGCCACCCCCAAAGGACCCATCGCCACCTACAACTACAACAACTATAACGGCAACATCAACTCCAACACTTTCAACGCCCACTTCGACTACGCCACCGGATCTACAATCGCCAATCCCACCTTCAACGCCCACTTCGACTACGCCACCGGATCTAACGCCTTCAACCCCAGCTTCACCACCCACTCCAACTACTCCACTGGATCTAGCATCGGCAACCCAATTTCAACCACCAGCTACAATAAAACTGCTATGCCAACACCCAAGCATGCTATTTATTGTTCTGCGTGTGATGTGTACATGCTACAAGCGAAATGGAGCACGCACTTCAGGTCAAATGCTCACAAGATCCGTGTTTTCACACCAGTGAATGAGCAGGTAAAGCTGATCGCAAGCGGTTTCAAGAACCGCATATGCACATATTCTTTCGAGAACAGAAAGGATGGACTTCTTCTGCCGGAAGAATTTATGTGCGATGCATCAGCGGCTCTACTCCCTCTCCTCAAAAATATTTTACATATGCATACTTCTGTGAAGGCTAATTTCGAGCTCTTCGCAGAGTATGTAAAATATGTTGATGAGGAGGTGATAAGATCTGTGAAGTCGCATCAAACAGAACTGGGTGTTGTAACGCAGTCAACCAGCCTTGAGGATGCATTCATAGATCACTCTGCGAGTACAAAGGCGAAAATGGATGAATTCCAGGAGAAGGATAGTGGCTGGAGCCTGGCAAAAATTCTTCGCATGGAGCTTAATGTGAATAAATATACTCCATTAAAAGTATCGAGTTGGATCGCTTTACCAAAAGCGCTTAAGGCGAAAAAAGCGTTGGTAAACGTGCAAAATTCCGATGAGTTTTGCTTCAAGTGGGCGTTAATTTCCGCTTTTAAAACACCGCAAGGCAATGCGAATAGAAGCAGCAGCTATACCATTGACGATATTAACGCCACCGTCATCCAATTAAGCGAGCATTTAACGCTTAATTTTGAAAACATGGAGTTTCCTCTCCCTTTGAAACAACTCAAAGTGTTTGAAGAGCAAAACCCGACCATAAGCGTAAATGTTTTCGGATTCGACGAGGAGATTGGAGCAGTTATTGGGCCGTTATATTTAACGAAGGAGGAGAAACAATCCCACGTGAGCCTAATGCTGTTGGAGATGGAAGGTCGGGCCCATTTTGTATGGATAAGTAATTTATTAAGGTATGTAGTCAAATATAAATAAACATATGC
This sequence comes from Drosophila colorata, assembly GCA_035041545.1. NCBI lineage: Eukaryota > Metazoa > Arthropoda > Insecta > Diptera > Drosophilidae > Drosophila > Drosophila colorata. The sequence goes on along the minus strand of JAWNLD010000680.1, from coordinate 370,231 downwards.
ATATATTTAGAAAAAAATACTTATGAAATACGTTGATTTATATTTTCAGACTTGTACGCACACAATTAACAAGCCACACAGAAGAGCTCCTGTTCTGTGGCACGTGCCTAAACTATTCCCACAGCATAAAACTACACGAGGAGCATAAACAGCAGTGTGGAAAGATGGTATCGACCTTGCCAACGGCGGAAAAGGCAAGTCTATGCAGATTTCGAGTGCATGTTAAAGCCCTTAAACTGTAGAGTTAGTAAGAATGTAGTGGCAACACATGAACATGTTCCCATTGCATTCTCGTATTTCATCAAATGCGCCTTTAATTCCAATTTAGACCTATTTGTTATGGAGACAGGTGAAAATGCAGGTGAAAATTTCGTTAAATCTCTAATAAAAGATGTGACCGAAATTTACACCTCATACCTGAGTACAGTTAGACCCATAACAATGAGTTCTGAAGAGGAAAATGGTTTTAGAATGGCTTTTAACTGCCATATTTGTAAAAAGGCGTTAGGAGCTGATCGCGTTAGAGATCATTGCCATTTAACTGGTAAATTTAGAGGCGCAGCGCATAATGCCTGCAACATTAATTTCTAAATTGCACCTTTTGTCCCTGTATTTTTCCATAACTTATCTAAGTATGATTCACATTTATTCGTTAGAAAATTAAACAAAGTCGATGGTGAAATCAAGGTGCTGCCACTGAATAAGGAATTGTACATATCCCTTTCTAAATATACACACATTGCCTCCCACGATAAAAATCTTGAAATTAGATTTCTCGATACATATCGTTTCATGGCAACAAGTTTAGATGCGCTAAGCGCAAACTTAAGTGTTGAAAGGTTTGAAAGTGTCAGACGTTTCTTCCCACTTGATGACCAATTCAACCTGGTTCATAGAAAGGGGGTGTTCCCATACGAATATTTAGACTCAGAGAGTCGTTTATGTGAGAGCTCTCTACCTTCGAGAGGAAATTTCTTTAATAGCCTCACAAACTCCGAATGTACAGAAGAAGATTATGCACATACTCAACATGTCTGGACAGTTTTTGGTTGTCAAACCTTAAAAGATTACATGGAATTGTATCTTAAAACTGATGTGCTTTTGTTAGCAGACATTTTCCAAAATTTCAGAGAAATTTTTCAGAAAATTTACTCTCTTGATCCGGCTCATTATTATACAACTCCTGGTCTGTCTTGGGATGCTATGCTCAAGACAACAGAAATTGAGCTGGAGCTGCTAACTGACATTGATATGTATAGATTTATTCAGAGCGGTATTCGTGGTGGGCTAGTACAGTGCTGTAAAAGGTACTCAAAAGCCAATCATAAATATCTCTATGAATACGATGCCAGCAAACCGTCTGAATACTTAATGTATTTAGATGCAAACAATCTATACGGTTGGGCCATGTCGCAATGTCTCCCTTCTACAGGTTTTCAGTGGTTGACCGAAGATGAAATTTCATCATTAGATGTAATAAATATTGGAGAAACCTCAGAATATGGTTATATTCTTGAGGTTGATTTAATGTATCCATCAAATCTACACGATTTACATAATGATCTTCCGTTTTGTCCGCTTAACCAAAGGGCCACACCGGCAGCAAAAGTCAACAAAGTAATTGCTGACCTGAGGTCCAAAGTAAAATACCCCATACACTACAGAAATTTGCAGCAGTGCTTGATAAACGAACTAGAGCTGACAAAGATTTATCGTGTGTTAAGATTCAAACAGTCGTCTTGGCTGAAAAAATACATTGATCTTAACACACATCATAGAACAATGGCACAGAACAATTTCGAGAAAGATTTCTTCAAGCTATTGAACAATGCCGTTTATGGGAAAACGATGGAAAACGTTGAAAAACGGAAAAATGTCAAGCTAGTCACGTCTTGGGAAACAGTGAGCTGCAATCGGTTGGGAGCACGAGCGCTGATTGCAAAGGCTAGTTTTCATAGCTCTGCACAATTTGCTGAAGTCATGTATGCCATACAAATGAAGCGACTTCATAATACTTATGATAAGCCGATGTATTTAGGGTTCACAGTCTTAGAATTATCAAAGTGGAAAATGTATGATTTCCACTATGATTACATGAAGCCCAAATTCCAAGAGGCAGTCGAATTAAATTATATGGATACAGACTCATTTATTTATTCCATTCAAACAAATGATTTCTTTGCGGATATAAGCAAAGATGTGGAGATGAAGTTTGATACTTCGAAATAGCCCGAAGATTTAGCGGTTAAATACGGGATAAAAAGGTGCAATAAAAAGGTGTTAGGAATGATGAAAGACGAAAACTGCGGCAAAAGTATGGTCGAGTTTGTAGGTTTAAGGGCAAAGATGTACAGCTTATCGCTTGAAGGCGGAGGGTGCATAAAAAAATCTAAAGGAGTCAAAAAATCTGCGTTAGATAAATTAAATTTAAATAGTTATAAGGAATGTTTATTTGAAAATAAGAAATTATGTGATAGTATGCTAATGTTTAGAACTAAGTTCCATAATTTATATACGCATAGAGTTAAGAAAACCACTTTAAGTGGATTAGATGATAAGAGAAAAATAAGAGAAGATGGCATCCAAACATATGCTTGGGTCATTATAGAATAAGTTCATAAGCTAATTGTGATTTGTAGATATATAAGAAAAAAAAAATAATATATATATATATAAATAATTAAACATGAATAAATAAATACGCATTTTATGAATTTCATTTGAATGTCTTTTATTGAAAATTAATTGGTATAATATTGCTGTTTGTGTATGTGTGTGTGTGTGTGCGTTTGAGTGTAATAGTTTCAGGGGTTCGTCGTTGATGATCTGTCGCCATTTAGAGCACCTCGTTCTTGTGTATCCAAGAGTTGTGTTCATTAGGGAGCCCCAGCCATTTAACAAAAACTCGATCGTTTTTTCGTTTTATTATCTTTTCAACTAGATAAGTATTTGGATAACGTGTTTTCCTTAGCTCTTCTTTATAGAAACCCCACTGAAGGGGTGCACCCTGATAGTCTTCTAATATGTATGTAGCTGGGTTTGTCATTTGTATTCGTTTTATTTTAAAAATTTCCGTTGTCCAGTTGGGAGTATATCCCTTTTCAAATGTATGTTTATGCTTGCTTATACGCACATAGTCACCCATATGAAATTTTGCCCCGTGAAAAATTTTAATATGTTTGTAAACAGTGTTTAACAGATTATCTTCATTTAATGAGGTCACTTTTATCGGTTCCATTTTAATAGTTCTATGATGTTTTCGATTATACTCATCAATCAAATTATTATACATTTCAATCCATTGATATGTTCCTTTGATCATCATTTCCTTGAGGGTTCTATTAAAACGTTCAACAATAGACGCTTTTAACCCACTATATGTCGAATAGTGGTTGATGTTATTTTTTTCACATAATGTTTTGAAAGTAGTATTAAAGAACTCTTTCCCATCGTCGGTTTGTAAATTCTTAGGAATTCGTCCAAATTTAAAAATACTTGATAAAGCGCTAGTAACGTCTTTAGCTGATTTAGATTTCAATGCAACTCCCCATGCATATTTAGAGAATGTGTCGATAACCGTCAATATAAATTTATAGCCTTTATTCGATGACGAGTACTTTCTCATTTCTACCAAATCTGCTTGTCAAAGATCGTCGATTCCTTTTATAACAACACGTCGACGCCTAAAGTTTTTACGGGCTGGTGCATGTAATTCATTAATTAAATCTCTTTTAGTCATGTTTTCCCATTGATTTATTTTTTCCATCTATATATTTTCTGTTCTTAATGTCAACTTCACTTGGTGCGTATGTTAATAATGAGACTTTCAATATTGATTTTTTTTTATATATTTATTTTTTACGTTTTTTTCATTTTAGATGTTTATAAGCGTGTGCAAGCCTTGTGTCGCTTCGTTGATTCTCGATTGTAGAAAATTTGTGTTAACCGTGTCTTTTTCGTCCATTGCGTTGCTGATGTTGTTAATTCGCCTGTTTTCTGCATCAACATATTGCTTATTATCAATATGCAAGTCCAACAACTGGAGATCATATTTCCTGTTGTGTCACTCATTAGAGAAGTGACCGAACTTGTCGACGACCATTAAGTCTTTACCTTATACCTCACAAGTGCATGCATTATTTATAGTTCTCCCCTAAACTGTGTGTTGTTTAAAATATGTAAATATATGGGTTTTTAATGTCTCCATTGCAGATAGCATCTTTCGATTTTCAGTGCTAATTAGACGACGTAATGTTTCAATTTCTATGTTTACGTATTCTTTAAGTCATTTATCTGTGTTTTGAATTTCACTTTTATTCTCAGCTTTTATATTCTGGAAACTAGATGCTATCTCGCCTATCAGTTTCTCGTTCGATGTAATTTGCTCCATTAAGAGTTTATCTTTCTTTCTCATCGTTTGCTTTATTTTACGTTCCATAAATATTTTTGTGCATACATCATTGTCTTCTAGGGGTTCACCTACATTTTTAAGTCTTTTGTTTGAAAAAATAATATTACTTTCATTATCTATCAATATGCCAGGAATAGATTTCTTCATAGTATAATTTTGGTTTGTAATGTTGCTGGAGGAAAAATGTCCGAACTTGTCAAGCGACATTTTGATATTGTTGCTAAAATCATTGAACGTAACATTTTTATTTAAAAAATTATTTTTGCTTCTCGCAGCTCTTCAATTATGGAAACTATTTCATTGTTATGATTACTATGACCAGCTGATTGTGATGCAACTAGAAGTCTCAGTCTATTAACGATCTCATTCGGATCATCCCAGTATACATAATTTGGTTTACTTGTATTAAGTGTCATTAGACCGCCCCCTTCATGAATAGATTTTGTACGGCGGTTAGGTGTAGACATCGCACTAGGCGCGTTCATTGATGGAAACAGTTTTTTTATGATTGTGAGATATTTTTTAGAGCGATTACCCTTAAGAGCATCATTATGTAAGTGATTTCTTCTATGAGCATTGGTTTTTATTAAAATTTTCTGATATGATTCCAAATCCATTTCGTCATAGCCTTGGGGGTTTTTACGGTAGATTAAAGAATATAATCCCGGTGTTAGTTTCCACTTTTCACCGGTTTCTAATATTAGTTCATTATCATCTACAATTATTTTAGTTGCTCCCAATTTCATTTCTCCGCTTTTCTTGTAGGGGCCAAAGGCTTTATCAAGCTCGCCCTTTCGCTCTAGCTCACTCAGATTTAAATTATAACTCACATTGCTTGTTACAGTATGCTGATTATGACTTTCATTAGTTGACACAAAAGGTTGAGAATAGAATTGATCTTCTGTGATTTCCTCATCATATGTATCATGAGATACATTACTATAGTTTTGATCTACTTTAATTTCTTGTTTTGTATTATCTTCATTTTCTTCTTTCTTCGTCTTTAAAGGCTGATTGGGTAGTATATTTCCAGTGATGAGTTTTTTTAAAGGTTGCGTAATTGGTTTAAATGTCTCTTCTAATTGATATTCATTTTCTTCTCTCACTAATTTTATGCTTTGAAATTTTCGTTTTAATGCGTTTCTTGTCTTTGTTAATTTATTATTATTTTTGTTTATTGTTGTTTATTGTTGTTTATTTGCTGTTTATTTGTTGTTTATTTGCTGTTTATTTGTTGTTTATTGTTGTTTATTGTTGTTTATTTGTTGTTTATTTGTTGTTTATTGTTGTTTATTTGTTGTTTATTTGTTGTTTATTGTGGTTTATTTGTTGTTTATTGTTGTTTATTTGTTGTTTATTTGTTGTTTATTTGTTGTTTATTTGTTGTTTATTTGTTGTTTATTTGTTGTTTATTTGTTGTTTATTGTTGTTTATTTGTTGTTTATTTGTTGTTTAATGTTGTTTATTTGTTGTTTATTGTTGTTTATTGTTGTTTATTTGTTGTTTATTTGTTGTTTATTGTTGTTTTTTGATGTTTTTTGTTGTTTATTGTTGTTTATTTGTTGTTTATTGTTGTTTATTTGCTGTTTATTTGTTGTTTATTTGTTGTTTATTGTTGTTTTTTGTTGTTTATTTATTGTTTATTGCTGTTTATCAAGCTGTTGTTCATCTCAGACTGATTAAATATAAAAGATATTAAAAGTTATATAGTCCCATGCATTAAAAAATACAAAAATACTAGTTGAATTTTAATTTTTATAAATCTTTATTAAATATTCTTTGATTCAATAGTAGAAACCTTAAACACAAGTGTCCACAGTTAAAAGTATCGAACCGTTGTTCTCGTTTATAATTGTATTTAATTTTATCTCCTAAATATTTGATTAGCTCTAAAGGTGGTGGTAAATACCCGAAGCTATCAAAATATCGACCTTCCTTCTCTGTTTTATAAAAAGCTACCCAATGTGTCCCACCTCCTGTCGAAGAGTCTAAATTAATGATGCCACACTCCCTTTTACGAACACGTTTTGGAAGTGAGTCTCTCATAAATACACCTCTGAAATTAGGAATATGCTTGCGTGCAAAGTTCATAATATCAATGTTTGAAAGTGGTTTATTGGGTAGCTGCGCTAGAAGTTTTTTTGAAGAGTTGATATACCGTATCCCTTTTGGTATGGCTTGAGATACAGACCATTGCCTAAAGCAATTGCTTCTATTTTTTTATTATGTCGCTTATTCTCCTCTAGCTGTTTTCTGGCGGTATTAGCACTGTTAATAGTTTTAACAATAGCTGAACCACCGGACGCAAGCCCTCCTAAGTCACCGATTGCTGTTAAAATCGGTACAAGCGGCAAGAACCCGCCCACTTTAGGCACACTTATTATTCTCGGGATTATTACATCTTTTTTCTTATCTCTAATTGAGTTGTCTATGACTTTCTTAGCTATTTGGATTGCCGACTGAATATCATAAGGTTTCTTCTTTTTTAACATATTTGAAGCCACTCTAACTACATGCATAAATTTTTTCTTTTTTTACATGGTTTTGGCTTTTTTTTCCTCTGTTTCAGTCCCATGCCCAATTTTTTCTTTTTTTCATATTGCGTTGGTTTCTTTTTCCTTTGATTGAGGCCCATGCCAAATTTTTTCTTTGCTTTCATTGCGTTAGTTACGAGATATGCTGCGGCTTTTTCTCCAAAACTGCTGTCAGACGCTTTAACTCGCTCCCACGCTCTTTCCGCTAGAACCAGATCGGCTATATGACGTTTCCTTAATTCTTTGTGGTTTAAGTATGCTATATCATGCTCTCTGCAGGCGGCGTCTAATGGATTTATTCCCTTATCGCCGCGCTCCAAACGTGACTGGAGTTTTGTTCCTGGGCCACAAAACTGATAGCCTGGCAAGTGTAATTCTACTGGCAGTGAGTTTATTATTTTATTAATGATACCTCCTCCGTGGTAGACGTTAATTTTATTACTAAATGGTTTATAAAAGTGCATTACCATTTTATTATCTCATTATTCATCAAAGAGCTGTTAATGAGTGACGTGCTTATGAAAAAACCTTAACTAATATGCGTTTAATAAAGCAAAAAACGAACATTGAAGTGAGAAATTCCGATTTAAAAAATAATGAAAATCAAACGATCAGGCACAGTAGCCTTTTACCCAGTTCAATTAGAGCCCTAATTGTTGGACCTTCTATCTGTGGGAAAACAAATGTAATTTGTTTGATCGAGAGTCCCAATGGACTAAAATTTGAAAATATTTATTTGTATTCAAAGTCGTTATTTCAACCTAAATACGAATATTTAAAAAAACTTGTAGGCCCGATCAAAGGTATGGGCCATTTTACATATTCTGAAAATGAAAGTGTAATAGCACCAGACAAGGCCAAAAAGAACTCGATAATGATATTTGATGATGTAGCGTGTGAAAAACAAAATAATATTCGTGCGTACTTTTGCATGGGGCGACATAGCAACATCGATGCGTTTTATTTATGTCAAACATACACACGTATTCCGAAACATCTTGTGCGTGATAATGCAAACCTAATTCTAATGTTTAAACAAGATGCCCTAAATATGAAGCACGTCTATCAGGATCATGTAGGCGTTGATATGAATTTCGATTGTTTTAAGGAAATTTGTCAATTATGTTGGAAAGAAAGATATGGCTTTCTATTAATTTGTAAAGATGATCCCATAGATAACGGACGGTATAGACGAGGATTTGCAGACTTCATTCGAATTTGAAATATAACCGACAAGAACGTTCATTGAAACTTCACTTACACGCAACTTGTCAAAATGTCAACAACACTTACGTAAACAGGATACAGTTCAACTTTATCGGCAAACTACTTTCCGCCTATTATACTACATACGGATTATGAATGTGCTCTTATCGATTTTCACATTTTTTCACATGTATAACTCGATTACAAATGTGGATCATGATAATAATTTATTCCATATTGGAGAACATGTATTCGAGGTTCCCGTGGGATCCTACGAGCTAAATGACATAAGTAATGTTATATTAGAGAAAATGAAGGAAGTAGAACCCAACAAAATAAATCATCCACTTATCGAGAGCAACAACAACACACTTCAGGTCATGATTTCAACTAAGGAACATCCCATATATTTTGACAGAGAGCGTACTATTGGCAAATTATTTGGATTTTGTAAAAGGGAGCTAAAATCAAATACCGTATATACCTCAGATCACCTGTCGATATATTGAAAGTGAATACAATTCGCTTGGAGTGTAATATTGTAAGCGGATCATATGTGAACGAAGAATCCAGTCATGCGTTGCATGAATTTACTCTCAACGTACCACCAGGCTATAAAATGAGCGAGAAACCTATCAACCTGATTTATTTGCCAGTGAACACGAGAGAGATTCAGTCATTAATTTTACGGATTGTTGATCAAGACGGAAATTTAGTTAATTTACGTGAAGAGAGCGTTACAGTTCGCTTACATTTAAGACCACGACAATGATTATTTACAATAAATATGTGTGTAATAACCCCACCTCAAACATTCCGAGTTCTAACACAGAGGAAACAAGATCAGTAAGGAGAACTCTTACACCTGCAAACAGATTATTTTTAAAGTCTTTGGGTCTTACAATTAGAACGCAATGAGCGATATCTTGAATGTTCGAGAGAAGCCCTATTCCGCCGAGAGCATAATAAAAAAAGAATATCATAGTTACTCACCCTACCTTCAATCATTTAAGACTAATGATGAAGTTCGAATTACAATCCAAAATCAGGATCTTTATGTATTACCGAGCGAGAGTTTTATTAATATTGAGGGCTCGATTTGTTTGGCTGACAACACACCTACTAACGCTGGTAAATTAAAAAACAATTGTATGGGTTATTTGTTTGATGAAATTCGATATGAATTGAATGGCATTGAAATCGATCGCACACGATTTGTTGGTACAACGACCACCTTAAAAAACTACATTTCAATCAACAAGAGCGAGAGTCACATGCTTAGTAACTCTGGATGGTTTAATGGATCTGATAAACAGCTAGCAAACGGTGGATATTTTAATTTCTCCGTTCCTCTTAAATTCTTACTTGGATTTGGAGAAGACTATAATAAAGTCTTGTTAAATTATAAACATGAGCTTATACTACTCATGACTAAAAGCATGGAAGATGTATTTTATTCGAAAATTGGAGATGTTGAATTTAAACTGAATATTTGCAATATAACATGGAAAATACCACATGTAGCACTTAGCGATGAAAAGAAATTGGCAATGTTCAGTTTGACTAAAAACGGTGGTTCGTTACCAATAGCATTTCGTAGCTGGGACTGCTATCTTAATCCCGCACTAGCGGAGGGCTCCCATCATATATGGAATGTTAAGCTTGCAGCCAACAGGGAGCGCCCCCGTTTTGCGATAATAGCATTTACACTAAATGGAGCACTAATTCAAAATCACTTGAGAGACATAAAAGTGTACTTGAATTCTAAAACGTATCCATATGATGACATGAATGTTAATTTTGGACGAGAACGTTTCGCTAGCCTCTACGACATGTATGCAAATTTCCAACAAAGCTATTATATGAGTCTCGACCGCTGCTTTCACCTAGCGAGTTTAAGGAAAAGGCGCCGATTATTGTTATTGATCTTTCGCATCAGAATGAGGCTGTTAAAACGGGACCAATTGATGTGAGAGTTTCTATCGAACTGGAGAATGCAAGTTCTAGGAACACAAAAGTATATTGTTTGCTTATGCATGATCGATTAGTTGAATATTCTCCGTTGACTGGATTAGTTCAGAGCATCGTCTAGTATAAGCATCAAAAACAAACTTCTAAAAATGGATCTGGAGCGAGTTGCTATTGATGTTCAAGGATTTTATGCATCATTTGAATGCACCATATTATACCTATTATAGTTATTAAGAAAATAAATAAATAAATAAAAACAGCTCTATTAAAAATATATAAAATTTATGCATTTTTATTTTTCATAAATTTCGAAATTTGAACATTCCCTAATTACAAAAAGTTTGAATAAATTATTAAGTGCGCATTGGTTTGAAGATTTTTTATGTATTCTGCAATTTGTGAAACAGTTTGGGAAGTGTATTAAACTTTCTTCAAGCTCCAAATCAATTATGTTTGAAGATAAATATTTCATTAAAAATTGTTTCTTAGCATCGCCCCTTACAATGATTGAGGCGAAACTGTTTAATGGCGTTAATATATCCTCCAGCTCTAAATATGAAATATCTCCATCCGACCAATCCAAACCATCTACATATTCTTGGGCTATTAAATTAGTCTTTTGATTTACTTCATCCAGCTCCTTTATATTGTAGGGTGGTTTGAAGTGAAAGAAATTTGGAATAACCGAACCACCCTGCATGAATGCTAGTTCCTTAACGAAAACCTGATTATCGTTTCCAAATACATATTGGAAATCAACCAAAACGCAAGAGTTTCTATCTACCTTCAACATCTTGCCTCAACTTTATGTAACATACTGAAAAGATTTAATGAGAGTCGGTGCCTTAAAAGGTGCGCGTACGTTAATTTAGAGTTAGTTTGATTCAGATGTCAACTAACATGACCACGCAACAGTTAAAAAAAGCGAGAAAGTGTAGGAAGCCTCAAGATCATGAATTAATTTTTCGGATTTGAATATTATGTAGATCTTAAGCTAAAAGTAAAGTGTGGATTTTCAACTACAAGAGCATTTACACCCATGATCTGGATGCATTAACATAAACGAAATTTCATTGGTCTAGAAAAGGAGGAGTGGATTCGATTGTTAACGCACAAGGAATATATCCAGTTAAGGCTTGAACAGTTTGAGTTCTTAATGCCTGATACAATAGTTGATCACCCCCTACTTGATACAGTAAAGTGTCATTTTAGGCATAGAAAACCGGAAAATCAATGTATTTTAGTATTAAATCAATATGGTAATAAAATTGAGTTTGATGGCGAATCCTGGCGATCGTTTATACGATTGGGTATATTTGTTACATCTTTCTTATGTTGGAAAACATTATTGAAAAATCAAATTACAAGTATATATTATAACGATATTATTCCCAAATGTGTAATGACTTAAAAAAATGATATACGGTTCACCGATTTAAATGTAACTTATAGAAATGACGAAGAAATAGATTTAACTCGATTATGCTTTGAAATTTCTAAAAAGATGGGACGAGAAATAGAAAGAGATGCAAACAATTATAGAGAAATATTTTTAAAAAAAGAGTCAGCTGTATAAGTAGGCTCCCAGTACCAAGGCTGCATTCAGTTCTAATTTTGTCTTGAAGAAGTACAGTACAGAAATGGGATTAATTTCAAAATTTGGCTACACCTCAATTGTAAAGAAAATTGATGATTTTTTAGGAGGAATACCGAGAATATTTCACCAAATACGAAAAATCTCACATTAAAACAACGTAATACGGAGAACATTTAACAATATGCCCCTGGTCCTCAGATCAGACAATAACTGGATGTGACACCTGCGCCTGTCACTTTTATATTATACGAATACAAAAACTAGAACGCCTTATATCACAGTACACTAAATTAAGTAATAGAATGATACATAAAACTTTTTAATCCTAAGCTAGAAAAAATAATTTAAATAAATTGTAGTATAAACAAACCAATACATAAATTGACAAAAAATCTGTAAAATGAAAACATGTCTTTCTTTTATCCCATACATTAGAATTTACGATCGAACCTTTTTCTCTAACAAAACCTGCTTACAAGTGTGCGCCGCACTTGTGTTCCTTCGCCGTGTAGAAAAACGGTCTGTTCACACTCTTCAGAAAAGGGAGAGCAAATTAAATGCGCACGTGCCTGATCGAGCTCTCAACCCACCCCTGAAAAAGTAAACAAACAAGTCGATGCGTGCACTTGTGCGCACGTGATCTCATAACCCTCTCCCAATTAAAATCTGAATTTTAATGAGCGGCCTCTTATTAAACCAGTTTTTAATGATCGGTCCCTTTTCCCACCCCCGAAAAAGTAGATGAACAAGTCGATGCGTGCACTTGTGCGCACGTGATCTCATAACCCATCCCACTTAAAATCTGAATTTTAATGATCGGGCACCAACGCTACTTCAGAAAAGGGACAGTTACAAAAGGTAACGATCGGTCCCCTCACACCCCTCCTTCAAAAAGGGTCAGGTGCCTGCATATTAATTAGGGTCACGTAGGGTCATTAATCATTAATTTTCACATCACGTAATTAAATTGACAGCAACTTCCTGTCACAGAACTACTACTACTACTTTCTTCCTATTAGAGCCAAACTCATTTTCAAAGGTTCACGAAAGAAAATATTAACAACATCATTTTAAACCTCGGAAAGTCAACTATAAAAATTATAATATTAAAGAGAAGGCACAAACACTACATCCATACACTAGCCTGGCCTTTGATTCGAAATCGTATTTTGACTTTGATTAGAATTCTCACCGAGTTCACGCTTCGAACGGTTGGCAAAGTGTCTGTGAAGACAAAGTTGAAATCAAAGTCTGCTGATAGTAGAAAAAGTTCTTATTTCACAAATTCCAACTGTTGGAGCGAGTTCCCTGCGTCATGGAGAGCCTGGATTTAATAAGCGAAAGAAACACGATCTGTGCGCAATGAAAGTTTATTCACGATTGACATAACACTGTTAGTTAACAGTGTTTGTTCTACAGCATACATGCAGAGAATGAATTTATATATATGTCTAAATACATGTATGCATTGCATGTTAAATAACATTTTAATACCCTTCCTCAATGCAAACATGTTTATAAAAATGTATTCAAATTTAACATGTTCATAAATTCATTAAGTTTTCCTTTTGACAAATTCTTAGTTAGCACGTCAGCTATCATACTATTTGTAAAAACATACTTAAAAGCAATTTGGCCCTGATTGACAACTTGTCGTACAAAATAATATCTTATATCAATATGCTTAGTTTTAGCATGATGTACTGGCTTCTTAGCTAATTGCTGCGTACAATTGTCTCCATACAACACCGTAGGCGTAATCTCAGTACCGCAGCCAACTTCGACAATTAGCCTGCGCATCACGATAGCCTCCTTGCATGCCGCAGACATAGCCATATACTCAGCCTCCGTGCTGCTGAGTGCCACGCTGCGCTGTTTCTCCGATTTCCAGGATATCGGCCCGCCAGCAAGAAATAATACATAGCCAGTATATGATTTTCGGTCAAACTGGTCACCAGCCCAGTCAGCATCAACAAAACCCTCGAAAGGCTTTCCACACTTTTTGTAGTGTATCTTAATCTCCGCTGTAGACGCTAAATAACGCAGGATGTGCTTCACACAATTTTGCAAACGAGTGCAAAATATCTGGTCGTGTGGTTAAAGCCAACCACATTAGCTGTCCCACTTGTGCTTGGTACGATGTTACATCTGCCTTCTAGCAATGGCTGCCGTTGCAAGCCACTTGGTATCCAGCATCCAAAGGCGTAGCTGCTGGTCTACAGTTTTCCATGCCGTGCTTACGCGGTCTCGCCAACTTCTCCGTCGCGTTGAATCTCCATGCCAAGAAACAGTTCCAGTGGCCCTGTGTCAACGCATTAAAATGACTTTGAAATATCAGTTTTAATGCAGACCATGTCTGATTTTGATTGGCATGCTATAAGGAGATCATTAACGTAAACAAGAATTAATGCAAGATTATCTCCCTCTCGCCTATTAAGGTATGGCTCATTGTCGCATGCGACAAAGCCAATCTTACGCAACACGCTGTCAAGTTTGGAGTTCCACTCTCTTCCAGATTGTTTCAATCAATATATCTCCTTCTTCGGCAACAAAACTTTATCCGATGAACTGCCATCTGCATATCCCTGCGGCAACTTTATGTAAACAGTATCCGCCAGATCACTGTTGAGCTACGCAGTACAAACATGCATTTGATGTAGGTACAACTTCAATTGTGCCGCCAGTGCCAAGATAAATAGCAAACTCTCTCTCTGTAGCTAACGCTATACCGCTGCGAACATCCTTTTGCCACCAATCGTGCCTTAAAGCGCTGTATTTGGCCGTTTACATCTCGCTTCAAGCTGTATACCCACTTGCAGCCAATTCAGCGTTGATCTTTTGGCAAATCTGCCAACTGTCAGGTTTGATTCGTAATCAAAGCCTCGTACTCCTTTTGCATTGCTTCGCGCTAATGTGAACCAATGCGAACCACGCATCGCCTCCTCAAAGGATGTTGGAATGGGCACGTCGCTCGTGACCATTGCGTTGAGTCCGTTGTACTGCTTCCTTGGGCGACCAGGTCTGCCCGTCCTTAGCAGTTTCGGTCTACCAGGTCTTATACGTGTGGTTTGCTCCTCCTCACGCCTTTCAACCTCTTCTACACTTGCAAAATTCATCTACACTACCTTTACTAGTAACATCCGACTGAGAAGTGGTGTCGTCATCGCTGGGGTCCACGTCATCATCAGTCTCTTCGTCGCTAACATTTTTAGCTTGATGCCCTTCACTTGACATATCAAATATTACTGCATCACCGCTTGCCTGCTCCAAGCAGCGAAGCTCATTAAAGAGAACATCTCGACGATCGACAGCCGTCCTGGTTTCTTCATCGTAGAGCCCGTAACCTTTAGCCTGTATTGAGGTCCCAACCATTCGGTATTCATTACCCTTGGGTTGGAACTTGCCCTTACGATGACCCTTGTCCAGTGCCACTGCAACAGAACCAAAAACTTTTAAATGGCTTATCGATGGTTTCTTACCGGTCCACGATTCCATTGGGGTCATATTGATCAGCGCCTTCATTGCTGCACGGTTGTATACTGCCTCTGCCCACAGAGACTGGTATAATCCTGACTGCGCCAACAAACATCGAGCCATCTCCACTATTGTACGATTAGCACGTTCCACAACACCATTTTGTTGCAGACTGTACGCCACGGTCAACTGCCGTGCGATTCCATTAATTTAAAAAAAACCGTTGAATATTTTATTTACATATTCGCGCCCGTTGTCACTGCGAATACTTTTAATCCATTTTCCTGTTTGGAGGTCAACCAGATTTTTGAATTCCACGAACTTTCAGGAAGTACACAAAAATCTGCCTTGATTTGTCATCAATAAATGTCAAAAAATATCTGGCGCCACCAAGCGGCTTTGTTTTGAAAGGGCCGCATACATCACTGTAAACTAATTCCAGAAGTTCATTCGCTCGGCTCTCTGATAAACTTGGGAATGGCTGCACGTGAACTTTGCTTACCATGCACGTCTTACATGATACCTTCTATAACATCTCCATTTGTTTCCATTCCACGCACCAATCCTTTGTTTGCCATTTCCTGTAAGCTTGCGTAATTTAGATGCCCGTATGCCTTTTAACAGCAGCATAACATCTGTTATTTCTACCTTAAACGTATACAAACAGCTTGAGCTCGAGTATACATTCGCCACTTTGCACAACTGTTGCAATTTTTGGCCCAAAATGTACGACAATATTGTTTGCTATCGCTTGGCTCACAGACATAAAATTGCGTGTCAACTTTGGAACATATAGCACATTGCTAAGTACCAGCGTACACAAATCCGTTTTTAGCTTAACTTCGCCTTTGCCTTCCGCTTGCAAGAAGCCGGAATCCGCCAGCCCGATCATTTCATTATGTGGCTCAAACTTTGAAAACATTTGCTTATTGCAACACAGATTGCCCCTTGTTGCCCCGCTGTTCAAGCACCAGATTGATCGCTTAAAACTGCTTGCTTCCAACGCATTCAGTAAATTGCAATTTCGCTGCACGCTCTTCACTGCGCCTTTCTTAAATTCGTCATGCTTAGAAATTTGACTGCGACAATTCGCCCTAATGTGCCCTTCTTCGCCGCACTTATAGCAGACAACGTTTGTCAGCTTCTTCTTTGTGTGCCTTCGCACTGTTATTTTGCCGTTGCTTAACTGCAAAAACCTGCGCTGTGTTGCTGTGCTTTTCGGCATTTTCTTTCTTCTCGCCTTCTTCTTTCAGCTTTATGCTTAACATTTCGAACGTTGGCAAAGTGTCGCGAGTCTCAATGGCGACAACGAAATTCTCATAAACGTCTGAAAGACTGGAAAGCAAAATAATGACCTTGAGCTCGTCAAATATTTCTATTCCAACTCCGGTTAACTGGTCCACAATTTCGCTAAATGTGTTCAGATGACTAGCCATACTCTGCTCTTCCGCCATGCGTGAATTGAGCAACTTTTTAAATAGCGAGATTTTACGCACTGGTCCGCTTTGCCGATGGACTTCGCGCAATTGAATCCATGCCGCATGCGACTTTGTGCAATTCTTGATGTATATCAACTGTGATGTCTTTACACTCAGCGTGATCGTTGCCAATGCCTTACGATCCAACGCGATCCAGTTAACACCTTCTCCGACATTTGACACATTTAAATTCCCCGACGCAATTTCCTATAGATCCGTATGTTCCAATACGCTCCGCATCTGGATGCTCCAAGAAACATAGTTCTTTTCGTTCAGCTTGTCTATTTGGTACAAAGCACTTACTATTACTGCGACGCAATTTACATATTTGCCAGTCTGAACCTTTCCGAGTTCGTAACTCCGGAAAATCCGCGTTATAAACTTTACAGTCCTACCAGGCTACGTCCTGGGCCCATAACCTATTGGAGCGAGTTCCCTGCGTCAGGGAGAGCCTGGATTTAATTAGCGAAAGAAACACGATCTGTACGCAACGAAAGTTTATTCACGATTGACATAACACTGTTAGTTAACAGTGTTTGTTCTACAGCATACATGCAGAGAATGAATTTATATATATGTCTAAATACATGTATGCATTGCATGTTAAATAACATTTTAATACCAACAACTAAAATTGTTGTAGTCGGGCGTAACCGACGACGCAATACTTGTACACGGTCTTAATTATTATTATTTTGAAAAAATATAGATTTTTTTATGTATGGGGGCGGTTTAGGGGAGGTCATTAGAAAACTACTTACCAAATTTGGTGACTCTAGTTCTTAAATTGAGGGAGATGTAGCTTTCGCGGCTTACCCGACCTATGATAAAAGGACTTTGTCGATTTACCACGTCCCCAGTGGGCGTATGCAAAACATTTTTGTCCGATATTTAGAAAAGGTTATAAGTAATCTGTTTGAAAAGAATGATGTGCCTATCTGTAAAATTAAGGGAGATGTATCGATTTTATCGATATGCCACGCCCGCAGTGGGGGTGGTCACCAGTATATATTCCAAGCCTCTATCTTCAACAGCGCCGAAAAAAGTTGCGTTCATCCGGACAGACGGACGGACACCACGACGGACATTGCACAAACCCAATATACTAGTTTCATTTCGTGAACGAGTGTAAAAATCTAGTGGACTGCTGTAGCACCCACCACAAGAACAGGCGTAGCACCGAACTCCTAGAAATACTAGTTTTTAATATTTACGTATTTGTATTGTATTTATATTT
Organism: Drosophila colorata; assembly: GCA_035041545.1. NCBI lineage: Eukaryota > Metazoa > Arthropoda > Insecta > Diptera > Drosophilidae > Drosophila > Drosophila colorata. The sequence goes on along the minus strand of JAWNLD010000680.1, from coordinate 352,323 downwards.
CAACATATGTATGTCTGTTTATGTCTCTTTATTGTAGTCAGTACATAATAATGTGCTACATATGTTAGAATCCACAAGAAAATTAATATAAATTTGTTTTAAATAAATAAATAAATAAATAATATTAATTAGTGGGATTATAGGTAACACATTTATTTCAGTACAGTAGCATTCGGCACATAGAAAAAAATTATTTTTGGGTACGCAGAAGATGGAGCTTTTTGCAAAAACTGCCGATGGCCCATTTTTAAATTTGGAAGTTTTGAATTGAATATTCTTCGTCACAAAATTTGATATCAGAATTTTGGGGCTGGAATATGTTTTCGCCCCTAGATTGTTACCTCTTGTAGAGCTGTTTTTGTTTGATAACAGAAAATTGTTGGAGTACTTTTGACAGTTTTACCTTGTCAAAAGGTGTTTAGTTTTGATATTTATTAATATACCCGATTACCATGATCAAGAGTCGATCCCATATCACTTGGCACCAGAGCACATAGTTCTGACCCCTAATCTTAGCTGACCGCCGCCATCCGCTTCTTGCATATGTTTCAACGAAAACTATTTTGAGGGTGCAACTTGAAACAAGTATAAGAGATGAAGAGAAGAGAACGTGAATGCCGAACATTTTATATCGATAAGCATTTTATTTGAGCAAACGCCATTCTCAATTACAGATTGATATGGTAAAGCGCGTGCTATAACATGTATTTTTCACAATTTTTAACTATGTAGTAATAGGGTTATTAAGCAGGTGTAATATACGTTATTTAGTAGTATATATTATATAGTTGTATTTAACATAAATGATTTTATGTAACACTGATGTCGATGACTTATTGATATTCAGCTATTAACATAAGAATGGAAAGAAAGAATAAGAATAAAGTTCATCGTTGGTAAGCTGGTCCATAACTAAGAATTTATAATTCCGACAATTGATTTTGATTTAGTTTTCATTTGTTTGCTGTTCTATTCAAAATCTAAACAAAGCGGCAGAGTAGCCAGTCCACTATCAGAAAGTTACCTGGGAACACAGATATTAAAATTGAAATCAGATCGGTGGCTGATTTAATGTATATATAATAAATATTATAAAATATTATTATTATTATTATTAATAGAGTATAGTGCACTGCGACCTTCTGGGTCTATTGGGTTTATCTCTAATAAATTATAACTCCTTATCCAGTCCTTACTCTTCCAAAATGCAATGACTTTTCCTGGCTTAAGAGCTGAATTTCTCTGGAGCTAAGAGTATAGTCCCCTAGCTAAGACAGTCTTGACCTGGATGCTGGACAGTCCTCTAGGTTGTGCTCCGATGTTTCGTCATCCTTAAACCCAGTCTGCAAGTACCATCCTCCACAATCTTTAGCTTGTGTATGTGCTTGCGTAGCCAACAGTGTCCTGTCAGTAAGCTTGTGATAATGCGAGGTGAGTTTTTGCTCATATTCACTCAACGGTGCGGATTTTGTAATAACTGCCTAACAATTTCTTACTTTGTCTTGCACCCTCTGACGCATGCCAGTAAGTTTCGCAATCACGCATTACCTCTGATCGAATATTTTGCTTCAATATGCTATTTGTTCTGGCCACCATACGGGGCCCTTTCCCCCTTTCTGGCTAGTTCATCTGCTACCTCATTCCTTGGAATCCCAGCGTGGCTTGGAACCCAGTAGGCGGTCACCCTGTTGGTCTTTGGATATTGTTGGTCATTCCTAGACAAGCTCAGATATCACTTTCTAAACAGTCAAAGCTTTTATTGCTGCTGTCCGAGAAAATTGCTATGACTTTATGAGTGTACACTCTTTCAAGGTTGAATGAGGCACACCTTTCTATGGCGTGTATTTCTGCTTGGAAAATGCTTGTGAATTTCCCTAGTGATTCGTGGTAGCGGACTCTGGGTGCACAGACGCCAGCTCCTGCACCATCCGCTATGAGCGATTCATCTGTATACTACCTTATTGCATGTGTTTTCACATGGTAGGTTGTGTGTCAAAGGCACCCTCAATATCCATAAAGGCATGGAGGGCGACTTTGGCTTCCACTGATTTTTTGAAAGTGCTTTTTATTTGCACATGTGAAAATGAGTTTGGAGTAGAAGTGCTACCTTCTCCTCTTCATTTTCCGTAAAGGACCCATCCGTTTACTTCAGACAGAGTTCTGAGATGCCTCTGTCTAGAAATAGCTTTCAAAATTCTAGTTGCAGGTGGTGCCTGCTCTATGTTCCTACAGTTATTACGGAAATGGGATCATTTGCTATTTTGTATCTCTTTGTTGTACTCTGTAAGTTTTGCGGTGTATTGATTCCATTTTTCACTGCTTCTCTTTGCTGCATTAAACAGTCGTCTGACTTCTGCTCTAAGTCTATCTAGTTTCTTACTCCCATCTCCCTCTCTTGACAACATGCGTGGTAGGCGTATGTTATAATCTCGTTAAGTCTTTCCGTTAGAAGTTCAACTCCTACGGCTGATCTTACTTTCTTCCGTTCATCTCTGACTCAGATTCAATCCTGGAGTTGACTGATAGAGTTGCCAGTCTGTTCTTTTAGGGTTCCTGATTTTCTTACCGAACGTTGTGCCTTCCTTAATGTCGAATAGTATAATGCTATGGTCGGACATTGAAGGTTCAGAAGAGACCCTCTAGTTTTGTACCATTCTGGAGAATCTCTTATTGCCGAAGGTTATGTCTAGTACTTCGGCCCTGTTCTTAGTTATAAAAGTAGGTTCTGATCCCAGGTTAAAGATGGTATGGTCTATCTCTAGATAGAGATCTTTCCTCTGATGGTCCATGGCTCTTGGATGAGAACCAGCCCTAGGCTTAGCCTAGTAACCAACCTGCCGATGACAGCCGAAGCTGCCCTCGCGTGGTACAGGTTGATTTGTGCCACGCTGGTGGCACATCTTAAATTTCCGGCTCACCCTCCGAGAGTGTCCTATCTGCGTCTAACACTTCGTTGGTGAGCATCTGCTCTTCGTCCAGCTTTTCGTCGCCAGCGCGCTCGCCGTCCCTGTACACTCTCAGAGCGTCGAGGTCCAGGCCACCTCCGACTGCATGATCGCCAGAGCCTCAGCTTCCGTTTCGGCGATCACATCCCGAGCCGGGCAGCTGCTGCTGGCTAGGTTGGTGTTGCTCCCAACCTTGCCTGGGGTCTCTATCTCTTTTTAGTCACCTTCTGTCTTCCTTTTGTGCAGTCGGCATGCGAGCTGCCTGAAACGGTCGCTAACTGGCATATCGTCTGCTTGGAGGAGATTTAGAGTTGGCTGCACAATTCCAAGGGTTACGAGTTTGTCTCCCTTCGTCTTGCTGCACCTCATCACCGTCCACGTCTTTGGAAGCAGATATCTGTTTTGATCTTTCAGGAGACCCAGAGAGCTCGCTTGCTCTTCATCAACTGTGCTTGGTAGGCTCACGGTGACCGGGATCTGGTCGCAAACTTTAAGCACTTCATCCTTAATGGAATATCTTGCAAAAACGAATTATCCCCCAATGCCTACAACATGTTAAAAGCTCTTAAAAATACCTTTCAAAAAATATATAGAATATACCTGTATCTTCAATGGAATTGGAAACTGTGGAGGATTTAGGATTTAGCGGATTTCAGCGTTTTCCCGCCAAACTATCGGATTTTTCCATAAATCGTAAAACAAAAGTTTCTAGGTTCATGATAGGGAACAAGCCCACAAAGTTCCATAAAGCCACCTCAACGCTATCATACGCGAAAATTTATACCGAAATTAATATCAACTTTTCTTAAACCCAAACAAAATTTATTTCCTAAAAATTATTGAACGAGTTATCGGATTTGAATAAGTGAATAAGTTAAATTATTAGATTCCTGAACGAATTTCTAAAAGCCCCCAACGGCCCCATCCGCTCCAAAAATGTAAATTTTCTCCGAATCGTTTACAGCAATATATGTCTCATGAACCACGTATGCTATCACATGTTGTGTTATGTTAATACTTGTTCACAAAGTGAAACTAGTATATTGGGTTTGTGCAATGCCCGTCATGCTGTCCGTCTGTCCGTATGAATGAAATTTTTTCGCCGCTATTGAAAAGAGACTTGAAATTTGGAATATATTCTTGTGTATACCCGCGTCAGAGAAAATGTTAAGGGTTTCGAGGTGTGCCCACTGGGCAATTCGATTAAATTTTTATATCTCGCTCACTTTTAAGGCAAGATGCACAAAATGTATACCGACATATTGCTGATGACCTCCTCTAAAAATCACACCCAAACCTTTTGGCTACGCCCATTACCGCGCCCACAATGTCCCAAACTCAATATGTTCACAACATCAATGATGCCAATGCAACATTGCAGGCGCCACCTATCGCATACTTTGGTACTTTATAAGAATAATGTTGGAAACTGCTCAATTTTGCCACATGGGAAATTAAGATCACTGGTCGGTAGATGATTTTTTGAATTTGTGTCTGTTTGCTTGAATTGAGTTTTGTCACAACTAATAATAAAATTTAACTTTATTCTTTTTTATCAAACTTAAGATTACCTAAGAAATTAAGGAAAAAAACTAATTTCTCAGCATTTATATTGAATTTTGTCACACCAAAAGCAAGTGATCGTTGGTGCTCGGGTTCGATTCCCGTTCCTGATGCTAAGGCTGGTCTTTATTCTTCTAATAAATCAACATTTTTCTAGTCCATAACAATTTCTTAAAATTCTATTCTTTTTGCATTCTGTTAGAATTTTTCGTATAATTCTTATTAAATACTTAAACTTAAAACTTAAATTTCGTCACACTCGAGGTTAAATGGTTGGTGGCGTTGGTGTCTAACGAGGGGCTTACGTGTTAATTGTGCGGTAGGCCCGGGTTCGAGACCGTGCGGAGGCAAATGTTTATTTTGTTTTTTATACTCGTTTTTTTTTTTTTTTGTGCACCCATAATACTATGCTACTTGTTTTCGTTGTTATTACACCTTGAACGAATATTACGCTGTCGGTTAAACCCAACGTTCTCACTTGTTTTACTTTAAAATTCAGGGAAAAGTCGAAAAAAATTTTTATTTTGTTACTCATCCATGCAGAAATGGTCATAGAACAATCAGAAATGATATATAACAATAAATGTTTATTGAAAATATTATTGACCATTTGTTTCTTAAGGTATTACAAGGTTTTCAAGTATTGGTTCGGTAGAGTCGGTATTTATAAAGACCAAAAGTTTGTTTCATCTATTGTCAAAATAAAGAAAAGTTCCTCATATCCCAGTAGCTTACGAATTTGTGGATCATTGAAAACGCATCCCTTAATTTTTTCCAATGAATTAAGTGGCAAAACAATTTTCAGATACTATAGTGCTTCACATTCAGTATCTAATTCATTCACGATTTACATCTCGAAGCAAACAGAAGTATTTTTTTGAGCGCTTTCGATTTTCTTTAATTTTTCTGGAACAACCGGTGCGTTTTTATACCCTGAACCCATTGAAAATGGGTAAAAAGGGTATAAAGTTTTGTGCAAATGTATGTAACAGGCAGAAGGAAGCATCTCCGACACCATAAAGTATATATATTCTTGATCATGACGACGAGCTGAGTCGATTTAGCCATGCCCGTCTGTCCGTCCGTCCGTCTGTCCATCCCTCTGTATGAACGCAGCGATCTCGGAAATTACAAAAGCTAGAGACCTAAACTTTTTGACTATAGATTCTCCTAATCCATACGCAGTACAAGTTTATCAAAATTTTTCGATATCGATAAAAATAGATTTTTAGACTTGGTTTTATTGGCATATCCCGGAGACTATAAGATCTAGATGCGCTCGTAAATATTACGCAGATTATGAATATTTCGGATTTTGGATACCTGCCCAGAATCGCTCTCATATCAAAAAAACGTAAACAAATTCTACAGACTTGCGCTTGGGTTTGTACATAGATTTGGATGTTCTCATTACGCACTGATAATTTCATAACGACCATACTCTTAGTTATGAAGTTATTCAAGAAATCATTTTTAATAGTGGGGCCAAGCGCAGCTGATGTGTAAAGTGCGCAGCTTGCTGCGTGCGTTTGTGTGTGTTTGTTTGTGTGACTTTGTGAATGTGTGTATGAATGCAAAGAGATTTAAATGTACGACATCTCGCCGCTGGGTTCAGGGTATCTCCTAGTCGGACACACCCGATTAGAGCCATCTTATTTGTTTTCTCTTAGAGTTCGTTGGTACAGTGGTAAAAACTGGTAATTTGTTCAAATCAAATGAGTCACCAAATTGTCTGTTTTAAAAAAGCTTGCTAAAAGCAGATGACTCCTACACAAACTAGCATACATTAGCATTGTACATGCAAAATGTGCAATTTACTCAGGCTAATGAGTGATGGTATAGCCCAACGTAATGGCTGATTGTGGTGTAGTTGTGTTCGTATAGCGAGGTTAAATGTGAAATGCGGGCTTTTATGAGGCGAACGAGGACGGCCTTTAGAGGTCTGATCGTTGGTTTTCGCAAAATTAACGATCAGCTCACAGCCAATTCAATGGTTTAAAACTATTGAGTAAGTCTCCAAGGCGTAAGATAAAATGTTCATATTTTTTGGTTACGCTTGGGGGCGTCGCATTTCGACTTACTATATATATATCCTTCACTTTTAAATAGATAGATACATATAAATTTTGAAAACAGATAACTGCTAAATAAAATCTGTATATCTACTCCAGTTTTGAAGCTAGATACACAACATTTTACAAACAGTTTACTGATGACCTCCTCGTGATCTGTCGTTGCCAAGCTCTTTCCGAATACGAGTCTGCAGTCTACTACTCCGATGATCCAGAAGATTATTTCGATTGCTACCCCTGTAGCTTCGAGATCTAATGTTGAACAACATCGGTTACCGAATGTGCAAGAACTGAGAAAACCAAATCAGACGTTTTGTCCGATTCGTCCGCCCTCGTTAACCAACAACCAACAAAAAATGTATCATCCGGTCCACCGGCTTTAATAGTTGCCTCTGAGGAGAGTTACCCAACTGTCGCACATGTGGCGCTTAAACTTCTAGTTGGTGTTCCACCAAAGAAACACATTTTTGTTTCTAAGGTTGCTTCACAATTCTCATCTGATGATGTTAAAGCCTATACACAGGCAAAAATACCAGCCAAAAGTATAACAGTTCAAAAATAAAAATTTGTGTGATTCAGCCTGAATTGTTTACCAACATTTGTTGTAAACAGTTTTCGCCTGAACAATTAATTGTAAAAGAGTTCAAAGCCAAAAAAAAATCTGACTCCGATTTTGTTACTACCACCTTCCATCGGCGCTACAACCTCGGTTACAGCGTCAAAAAACTAAAAACCTCCATCGAGTTTGCCTATCAAAACATTAGAGGTTTTAATTCTAAACTCACTAATCTCTAAGTGATAGCGTTTCTTTTGATTTTAATATAATTGCTTTTACCGAGACGTGTTTAAAACCGGATATTCACCTTTTCTTCCTACTCTGGATCTGGTCATTTATATACCTGTTCCCGTGCCTATTGCGGTATCAAAACCTGCGGATCGCACTCGTTTTTCGTAAGGCTGATTTTGTGAAGCTTAATAATTTTATTCAGCATACCGACTGGTCCCAAATGTACAATTGTGCAGATACTGATGATGCCATTAAGCTTTTGTATGACACCCTGAACTCGCATTTTGATGTCTGCGTTCCTTTTGTGTATCCGGCGAGGTCTAATTAGCCTCTATGGTTCTCAATAGAATTACTCAGATTAAAAAATGTTAATTCGAGATATTATAAAAAGTTTAAGAAATCGGGAAATCCTGGGGATATCTCCTGTTATGCGGTTGCCAGATCTGACTTCTTTAAGCTTAATCTCGTATACTACAAAAATTATCTTCGCCGTTTTCGGCTTCAGTTTTCACAAAATCCACAGCAATTTATTAGATTTGTTAATTCTAAACGAAAGTTGTCTATTTTGCCTTCCAAAATAACGTTTCAAAACGCGATTGCGAACACTGATCACGGCATCGCCGATCTGTTCGTATCATTTTTTCAAACTACTTATTCTACATCCACTAGGAATAATCAGCCTTATCCATATCACACCCCATTATCCAAATCGTCAAACTTCATTTTGTGTCCTATTATTCCGGAAAGTTCGCCACTTTGCCACCTTAACACAATCAAAAAAGTGTCTTCACCTGGTTTTGATGGTGTTCCTGTCTGTGTACTCAGGTACTGTGCAAAACCACTTTGCAAGCATGTCCTTAAACTTTTTAAGTTGTCTGTCGACACCTCATGTTTCCTTTTTAAAAGGAAGGAAAAGGAAAGGATGACAAAAATATCATTCCTCTTCATAAAAAAGGCAAAAAGACTGTTGTCAAATATTATAGAGGTATCTCCAAATTGTCTGGAATTCCTTTTGTCCCTTTTATTAATTAATAATAATATGGTTTTGAACAGAGTATATTGATATGCGGTAACTTTCAACAACATTCAACTGGATCGCTTGATGACTTGACGACTTCCCCGGTGCGTCTTATGCCTTCGACTGCCGAAACTCAACTTCCCTGATGCATCTCGCACTCTCTCCTAGCCACAAATCAGTACAAGCTCAGCTCACTTAGACCAATCAGAATTGGGGATGTGACAATACCACTATCCAAGGAAGTCAAGTATCTGAGAGTCATCCTAGATAAAAGACTGAAATGGAAGTCTCACACCGAACAAGTTATCAAAAAGGCCACTCTCGCTCTGATGAGCTGTAGAGTCCTCTCTCGTAAAATGTGGGGCTTATCTCCAATAATTTTAATGTGGATATATGTAGCAATGGTTTGGCCCACTGTTAGCTACGGCGTTGCTGAATGGGCGGATCGCACAGAGCTGGAATGCATGAGGAAGCTGCTGGGTAAGCTCCAGAGATTTGCGTGTACATGCATTTCAGGCGCGATGCGCACCTGTCCGTCACCTGGACGTTCTACTTGGGCTACCGCCTCTAAAAGGCGGTCTATCTGACCAAAATCTCACTTCGCATTATCACTGCAGGCTACGCAAATACCTACCCAAGCTAAGGATTGTGGAGGTCGGCACTTGTAGACTGTATCTGGAGGGTGACGAAACACCGGAACATATCCTAGGGGACTGTCCAGCAATATTGTGACTTTTAGCACAAGAGAAATTAGATCTCCTAAGATAGGGAAAAGTTATTGCATGTTTGCAAGAGTTAGGACTGGATAAGGTTATAATTCACTAGTGAGAGGCACAATAGACCCAGGAGGTCGCAGTGCACCAGACTCTGTCAATAATAATAATCTTAAATGACGCCTAATCAATGCAACTATGTAAATAAACGGGTGAGAACCAAAATACATTTTTTTTGTACTTTTCCTTGAATTTTAAAGCACAAAATTATTAAGGAGTGCCGCACAAAAAAATTATCATTTTCTTAATTCAAAAATATATAGTTACAAAAATAATGATTTAAATTCCAAAGACTGTTTGACTGATTTATAGATACATTCATTAGCTTTCAGAAAGCGTAAAGATTTAATCGGTGTGTGACATTCTCGAGTAATGATCAAAAATATAGGGTCAATAAATACCAAATTTTAAAAATTAAAAAAAAAACTCTCCGTACAAAAATTTTTAAAGTAGTTTTTCGTCTTATGGGGTTCCCTATGTGTCAGAAAAAGTAGGTTTGGTAAATAACATAAATTGACTGTTACCTAGTGTAATTGAATTAATATTTTCCTTAAATTTCAATAAATAACAATCTATACTCGTTTAGTTTAGGTTTCTAGCTTTTGTAGTTTCTGCTGCGTTCATACAGACGGACAGATGGACAGACGGACGGACAGACAGACGGACATGGCTAAATCGACTCAGATCGTCGTCCTGCTCAAGAATATATATACTTTATGGGGTCGGAGATGCGTCCTTATGCCTGTTTCATACATTTGCACAAAACCATTATACCTTTTTTACCCATTTTCAATGCGTTCAGGGTATAAAAACAAAGGACTACTTCATATTGTTATATAATGAATGAACATGATGGGTTTGATGATAAGGTATTACACACAATAATTTCTATCTAAAAATAATATTTAAGGCATATACAAATTTGAAATTAATATAGTTTAGATAAAATATATTTGGAATACAATTTTTTTAATTTATTTAAATTTTTGTAATTTTTTTTATCACTCATGAAATAGTTCATACGACAAAACCCTCAAGTCCGTCATTCGTGAAATTTTTATACTCGTTCAGGAAGTAAAACTAGTATATTGGGTTTGTGCAACTGTTTGTCTTTTGTCTATTCACTATTATACTATTATTGCTAGAGACTTGAAATATACATAAACATGAATATATACTCGTGTATACTCCCGTGAGATAAAGTGTTAAGATCTTTCGGCTACTTGCACTTGGGGCGTAGCAATTCTATTAACTAATATATCTCAGTTAATGTCGCCACCTAGCGGCTTAATTTACTGCAGAAACAGCCACCATAGCACAAACATTCGTAGGTTTTAATTAGAATTTTCAATTGTGACCGCGCAGAGGAAAACTTTTTTTATACCCTGAACCCATTGAAAATAGGTAAAAGGGTATAATGGTTTTGTGAAAATATATGTAACAGGCAGAAGGAAGCATTTCCGACCCCATAAAATATATACATATTCTTGATCAGAATCAAGAGTCGAGTCGATTAAGCCATGTACTTCTGTCTGTCCGTCTATCCGCCCATCCGTCCGTCTGTATGAACGCGTCGATTTCAGAGACTACAAGGGCTACAGAGCTGAACTTGGACTTTTTAGATTTGTATGTATCATACGTATATACCATAAAATAAAATTTTTTTTATTTTGCAAAGCAGACGCAGATTATAAATATTATTCGGATTTTGGATACCTCCCCCCATTCGCCGTCCATATAAAAACTTCCATGAAAACAAGTAAGATGGCTCTAGTCGGGAGTGCCCGACTTGGAGATACCCTGAACACAGCGGCGAGCTGTCGTTATTTGCATTTAATCAAACCGCTCTGCATTCATACACACGACACCACAGCCACAATACAAATTAATGATAACGCTGATTCTCGCAAAATTTCACAAAATAGGAAACTATATCTTTCAAATGTTAGTTGCAGTTGCTCTGCGAAAGACTTTTGAGTGTGTGCATGCCAAATATTAATTTTTCACCATTTAAATGCTTCAGAATCGTCGATGTCCCAGCATTAAGTTGTACTTGGACCAATAAGTGTGTTAGTGAAAAACAAAAAAAAAAAAAAATTAGGAAAAAATCAAGTCTCCGGTGACACAGCGAGATTCGAACTCCGGTTCGATTCATCCGGTCCACCGGCTTTAATAGTTGCCTCTGAGGAGAGTTACCCAACTGTCGCACATGTGGCGCTTAAACTTCTAGTTGGTGTTCCACCAAAGAAACACATTTTTGTTTCTAAGGTTGCTTCACAATTCTCATCTGATGATGTTAAAGCCTATACACAGGCAAAAATACCAGCCAAAAGTATAACAGTTCAAAAATAAAAATTTGTGTGATTCAGCCTGAATTGTTTACCAACATTTGTTGTAAACAGTTTTCGCCTGAACAATTAATTGTAAAAGAGTTCAAAGCCAAAAAAAAATCTGACTCCGATTTTGTTACTACCACCTTCCATCGGCGCTACAACCTCGGTTACAGCGTCAAAAAACTAAAAACCTCCATCGAGTTTGCCTATCAAAACATTAGAGGTTTTAATTCTAAACTCACTAATCTCTAAGTGATAGCGTTTCTTTTGATTTTAATATAATTGCTTTTACCGAGACGTGTTTAAAACCGGATATTCACCTTTTCTTCCTACTCTGGATCTGGTCATTTATATACCTGTTCCCGTGCCTATTGCGGTATCAAAACCTGCGGATCGCACCCGTTTTTCGTAAGGCTGATTTTGTGAAGCTTAATAATTTTATTCAGCATACCGACTGGTCCCAAATGTACAATTGTGCAGATACTGATGATGCCATTAAGCTTTTGTATGACACCCTGAACTCGCATTTTGATGTCTGCGTTCCTTTTGTGTATCCGGCGAGGTCTAATTAGCCTCTATGGTTCTCAATAGAATAACTCAGATTAAAAAATGTTAATTCGAGATATTATAAAAAGTTTAAGAAATCGGGAAATCCTGGGGATATCTCCTGTTATGCGGTTGCCAGATCTGACTTCTTTAAGCTTAATCTCGTATACTACAAAAATTATCTTCGCCGTTTTCGGCTTCAGTTTTCACAAAATCCACAGCAATTTATTAGATTTGTTAATTCTAAACGAAAGTTGTCTATTTTGCCTTCCAAAATAACGTTTCAAAACGCGATTGCGAACACTGATCACGGCATCGCCGATCTGTTCGTATCATTTTTTCAAACTACTTATTCTACATCCACTAGGAATAATCAGCCTTATCCATATCACACCCCATTATCCAAATCGTCAAACTTCATTTTGTGTCCTATTATTCCGGAAAGTTCGCCACTTTGCCACCTTAACACAATCAAAAAAGTGTCTTCACCTGGTTTTGATGGTGTTCCTGTCTGTGTACTCAGGTACTGTGCAAAACCACTTTGCAAGCATGTCCTTAAACTTTTTAAGTTGTCTGTCGACACCTCATGTTTCCTTTTTAAAAGGAAGGAAAAGGAAAGGATGACAAAAATATCATTCCTCTTCATAAAAAAGGCAAAAAGACTGTTGTCAAATATTATAGAGGTATCTCCAAATTGTCTGGAATTCCTTTTGTCCCTTTTATTAATTAATAATAATATGGTTTTGAACAGAGTATATTGATATGCGGTAACTTTCAACAACATTCAACTGGATCGCTTGATGACTTGACGACTTCCCCGGTGCGTCTTATGCCTTCGACTGCCGAAACTCAACTTCCCTGATGCATCTCGCACTCTCTCCTAGCCACAAATCAGTACAAGCTCAGCTCACTTAGACCAATCAGAATTGGGGATGTGACAATACCACTATCCAAGGAAGTCAAGTATCTGAGAGTCATCCTAGATAAAAGACTGAAATGGAAGTCTCACACCGAACAAGTTATCAAAAAGGCCACTCTCGCTCTGATGAGCTGTAGAGTCCTCTCTCGTAAAATGTGGGGCTTATCTCCAATAATTTTAATGTGGATATATGTAGCAATGGTTTGGCCCACTGTTAGCTACGGCGTTGCTGAATGGGCGGATCGCACAGAGCTGGAATGCATGAGGAAGCTGCTGGGTAAGCTCCAGAGATTTGCGTGTACATGCATTTCAGGCGCGATGCGCACCTGTCCGTCACCTGGACGTTCTACTTGGGCTACCGCCTCTAAAAGGGGGTCTATCTGACCAAAATCTCACTTCGCATTATCACTGCAGGCTACGCAAATACCTACCCAAGCTAAGGATTGTGGAGGTCGGCACTTGTAGACTGTATCTGGAGGGTGACGAAACACCGGAACATATCCTAGGGGACTGTCCAGCAATATTGTGACTTTTAGCACAAGAGAAATTAGATCTCCTAAGATAGGGAAAAGTTATTGCATGTTTGCAAGAGTTAGGACTGGATAAGGTTATAATTCACTAGTGAGAGGCACAATAGACCCAGGAGGTCGCAGTGCACCAGACTCTGTCAATAATAATAATCTTAAATGACGCCTAATCAATGCAACTATGTAAATAAACGGGTGAGAACCAAAATACATTTTTTTTGTAGTTTTCCTTGAATTTTAAAGCACAAAATTATTAAGGAGTGCCGCACAAAAAAATTATAAAATTATAAAAAAATTATTAAAATACCAAATTTTAAAAATTAAAAAAAAAACTCTCCGTACAAAAATTTTTAAAGTAGTTTTTCGTCTTATGGGGTTCCCTATGTGTCAGAAAAAGTAGGTTTGGTAAATAACATAAATTGACTGTTACCTAGTGTAATTGAATTAATATTTCCTTTAAATTTCAATAAATAACAATCTATACAAATTTGAAATTAATATAGTTTAGATAAAATATATTTGGAATACAATTTTTTTAATTTATTTAAATTTTTGTAATTTTTTTTATCACTCATGAAATAGTTCATACGACAAAACCCTCAAGTCCGTCATTCGTGAAATTTTTATACTCGTTCAGGAAGTAAAACTAGTATATTGGGTTTGTGCAACTGTTTGTCTTTTGTCTATTCACTATTATACTATTATTGCTAGAGACTTGAAATATACATAAACATGAATATATACTCGTGTATACTCCCGTGAGATAAAGTGTTAAGATCTTTCGGCTACTTGCACTTGGGGCGTAGCAATTCTATTAACTAATATATCTCAGTTAATGTCGCCACCTAGCGGCTTAATTTACTGCAGAAACAGCCACCATAGCACAAACATTCGTAGGTTTTAATTAGAATTTTCAATTGTGACCGCGCAGAGGAAAACTTTTTTTATACCCTGAACCCATTGAAAATAGGTAAAAGGGTATAATGGTTTTGTGAAAATATATGTAACAGGCAGAAGGAAGCATTTCCGACCCCATAAAATATATACATATTCTTGATCAGAATCAAGAGTCGAGTCGATTAAGCCATGTACTTCTGTCTGTCCGTCTATCCGCCCATCCGTCCGTCTGTATGAACGCGTCGATTTCAGAGACTACAAGGGCTACAGAGCTGAACTTGGACTTTTTAGATTTGTATGTATCATACGTATATACCATAAAATAAAATTTTTTTTATTTTGCAAAGCAGACGCAGATTATAAATATTATTCGGATTTTGGATACCTCCCCCCATTCGCCGTCCATATAAAAACTTCCATGAAAACAAGTAAGATGGCTCTAGTCGGGAGTGCCCGACTTGGAGATACCCTGAACACAGCGGCGAGCTGTCGTTATTTGCATTTAATCAAACCGCTCTGCATTCATACACACGACACCACAGCCACAATACAAATTAATGATAACGCTGATTCTCGCAAAATTTCACAAAATAGGAAACTATATCTTTCAAATGTTAGTTGCAGTTGCTCTGCGAAAGACTTTTGAGTGTGTGCATGCCAAATATTAATTTTTCACCATTTAAATGCTTCAGAATCGTCGATGTCCCAGCATTAAGTTGTACTTGGACCAATAAGTGTGTTAGTGAAAAACAAAAAAAAAAAAAATTAGGAAAAAATCAAGTCTCCGGTGACACAGCGAGATTCGAACTCGCGTCTGATAGCGCGCCAGGCAACACCTCCACCAGCGAGCTACAGCAGTTTTTTGATTGCCTCTGTCAAAATCTGAGCTTAGAAACACATATGCACAAGCAATCGCTTTGGAATTCGTATGCACACGCATGCAGAAAACGTCTGCGCTTATCGCTTGCCACCACGTGGTTTGCCAATATACAAATACATTTTCTTTAATAACTTCTGTATTTCTTAACTGATTTTGTTGAAATTTGTTTAAATGCATTCTTATTGTACTATAGTACATTTATATTTTGCCTATTGCAGCTTATTAAGTTAAATTTGGTGGCTCTGGCTCTTATAGTTTCTGAGATATGCTCATGCAGCTGCGCCTGGCCCCCACTATGGAAAGTTAATTCTTAAATAACTGCGGAACTTAGAATATGATCGTTATGAAATTTTCATTACGTAATAAGAGCGTTGAAATCTGTGTATAAACCAAAGCGCTAGTCTGTAGTACGTTGAAATACATACTCTGAAGCAAAAAGATGGGAAAAATTTGGTATTTGGCATTCACAATCTCAAAAGCTTTCGCAGATCAACTGCAACCCAGGTTTAAAAGATAAAGTTTCCTATTTTCTGAAAATTTTTCGATAAATTTTATAACTACGGCACACTAAAATGTAAATGCAAAAATTAAAAGCGAGCGCGAGCAATTCTTTTTATGTTAGTATATGTTACAAATTTGCCGAATTTTGCAGAGTGCGGCTGTGGTGTCGTAGTGAGAATAACGGCACATATTCTTTAAGACGTGAGTTCGAATCCGACCCAGTTCCACTTTTCCTAGATGTGGATATTTAGTTAGAGAGAGAACGAAGAGAGACACGCGCACGCTGAGTAAACTGCGCTGCTTGCCACGTGCGTTTGTGTGTGTGAATGCAGAGTGGTTTAATTAAATGAATTATGTAACGAGAGTTCGCCGCTGGGTTCAGAGTATCTCCTAGGCGGGACTCCCGACTAGATAAATATTTCTTGTTTTCATAAGAACAATCGGTTAAAAATTTACTTTTTGTAGAAAAACATTTAATTTTTCAAAGATCCTTATCAAACTTGAATAGTGGGATCTTCAGATTTCTGCTAAAATGTGGTTAAAATGTAGATATATAGATTAGAAATATGTATAGCGCACAGTTCTTTTATTTCTGCAAGGGTATTTAATCTTTTGGATTCTAAAAAACTTCTTTGTTTTTTTTTTATATGTACATCCATATATATGTAGGTGCATGAGGTTTTTAACGCAATAATACATATGTATGTATGTATACAATAGAGTATTTTGTATTGATACGAAGTTGTTACTGTTGGGGGTTGCAACCACACGGAGTCGGAGTTGAGCTTGTATATGTTAATTATGTAAATGCATACACCCACATGCATTTGTATGGTTTGTAGGTATGTCTTCAAATTCATGAACCATGAAGTCAGTAATATGTATGTAAATACTGTGGCAGTAAATAAAATGTAAGCGTCCGAAGCTCTTACTATTCAAACAGTTGTAACACAAATTTTGTGAAAGCGGCTGGTCAAATTTTTTCATAGTCTTCTGTCTTTTCAATTGCTGTTGTTTGATTGTGAAAAATCGATTGATATTATAATTCACAATGGAAGTATTTTTTATACATTTTTAAAACAGTGCTATTTAAAAAAAATGAAGTTCCGCGACCGAATAAAAAATATTAGACAACAGTGTGCTCTGTCCATAGTAATATGTAGAGGAAATGGGTAATATACTTAAGGAACAAAAGCAATAATTGAATTGAAAATATAATTGAATTGAAAATTTAAGTGCTCCTTGAGAACAAAAAAAAAAAAGTGTGACATGTTTACAATAATATGTGGAATAAATAGTCAATAAACTTAAATTGCATTTTAGTTTATGTGTAAATATTTAATTGCATATATGTACGTACACATGTATGTATGCGACTCAATACAATGAAAACAAGTGAGAACGTTGCAGTCGGGTGTAACCGACAGCGGATTACTCGTTCACAGTGTAAAAACAACTAAAACATGTACCCTAGCACTATGTGTATTAATAATAATAATAGTATACAAGTATAAAATACCAAAAAAAAGGTTTGTCTCTGCGCAATCGCAACTGTCACCTTAACAGCGTGTTAGTAATCATCGACAGCAACCAACCGCTTTTGGCGAAATGCACGTTCGGTTATCTAATAACCTAGCCTACAATAAGACATAAACATACAATTCCAATTGAAACTGAACGAGTATAACAGAAGTCTGTGGCTAGCGCCGAAAAGTGCATACAGAAACCACTGCGGTGGTGCATATGATAAACACTACTTATGTTAAACTTGTTTTTTATGTTTTGGTACTGTTATGGAACTGTGCCTATTTCAATTTATGTTAAGTATTAAATATATGTATATTTATGTGTGTATGTATACATATATTTGACAGATAATGCAAATAATTAAAAATAATAATTTTAGCTGCATTTTATACTGCACTACTAGTTGATCACAAAATCAATCAGTAATCAACCGCATGGCAATTATAACAATTTGAAATAGTGTAGCAGTCAGCCTCTGTAAGCAGTCAGCCTCGGTAAGCAGTCAGCCTTTGTAAGCAGTGACAACCAAACAAAAATAATGACCGAAAACATGCAATAGATGGCGTTAGCAATGTTGCACTGGTATCATTAGTGTTGTGCACATATCGAGTTTTGGACGTTGTGGGTGCGGTAGTGGGCGTAGCTAAAAAAGTTTGGATGCGATCTTTAGAGGAGGTCATCAGCAATCTGTCGGTATACATTTTATGCATCTAGCTTTAAGGGAGATATATAGATTTATTCGAATTGCCACGCCCCCAGTGGGCGCATTCCGAAACCCGTAACACTTGATCAGACGAGGGTATATACGAGTATATATCCAACATTTCAAGTCTCTAGCTTCAATAGCGGCGAAAAAAATTGCGTTCATACGGAAAGACGGATACTAGTTTCACTTCGTGAACGAGTATAAAAATACGATTTTAAGTCCAAGTATGAGCGGAATAAAATTCATGTTGGTTTTCGACCGTTGATGTTGTGAAAATAAACGAGGAAGAACAGTTGTCTGCTAGGTACCATAGATTTAATACCTTTGCATATAAATAGAAGATGTGCGCTATAAATCAATAGTTAACTTTAATTTTTTGCCGATTGTTCCTATGGAGTGATATATTATATATTAGAAGTTCGGTGTTATTATATATAGAAGTTCGGTGTTTTGCTCATATGTTAGGATCATAGGGGTGCTTACAATTCACAAGCTTGCATAAAATATATTTAAAAAAAAAAATGTTTTTCAAACAAAAACACATTTTTCAACCGGTTGCTCCTATGGGAGATACATGCTATAGTTGACCGATGTTGATAAGCTTTTCCATATATGTTAAGAGCAAAATGACTCACTCAATGGCAAATTTTAGTCAGAAAAGTTTTCAATACAACTAATTTTTTAACCGTATGTATGTTTTTTTTGAAGCTACATGCCTTAGTGGTCCGATGTTATCAAGATTTCGCTGACAAGTTTGAACAAAATGGTAATGGAAATTTTAATATTTTGCATCTAAGATCTGTTTTCGAACAAATGTAAAAAAAATTAGTTCCATTCCAATGTTAAAAATGTTGTACTCAAAAGTGTTCAACTAACGGAAAATTAGTGATAACCATTTGACCATATTATTTTTTTATTATATACATGTGGCCCTAGCGATGCAAACGATTCTGAGACGACGTTTATTATTATGACAAGAGTTTATTTATTATATTAAGGATGTCTGATTTTACAATGCTTATATTAATGTGTGTGTGTATTGAATAACTTTAATGAATCTTTCGTGCTATTTAAGTAGATGCATGTGTATCTCACGAGATTCCGGCACTGACTGTGTCTGATCTCACCACTCTCTCCTTTGATCAAACGCTCGCTGGTTTTCTAATTGCAATTATTTGATATTGTTTCTTGCCTCCTTACGCAATTCCTCTCGTTCAGTGTCCAGCTCATCAATCATAGCCTGCTGTGCCAACTCTTTTAAATCTATCTGTTCTAAATAGCACATATTAACACCTGTCAAGATCTTGAACGTCGCAATTTTTGTACTCGGCTCGATATTATTTATCATTTGCTGCACTTTACCTAAATGCCTTTACCAACATCCTGGGCTTTCTATGCTTAATTTAGACAACATTGGTATAACGATCTTGTGCATGCGTTCAACTTGTCCGTTTCCACGCGGTACACCTGTGGTTATCATAAAATGCTGAATTTTTTCTTTGTCACAATAGTCTTTGAACGCATTTACTGTAAAAGCTGCACCTCTATCCGTCACAATTCTGCACGGGTTACCAAAATTTATGGCTTGCCTTTCTAAGCAACCTATTACCTCATCAACACCTGTACTACGGGTGGGCTAAAGCCATGCGTTCTTCGAAATTGCGTTAACAATCACCAATATGTGGTTATATCGTTTCTTGGTAATCTCCAATGGTCCTACGTGGTCAATGTGGAATGTAACTAACGGCTTATCCCCTTTATCTATCGGCGATAAATATCCTTCATGCTTGCCAGCCTTTGCGTTTACCAAGATACACTCTACACAAAATTTCCACTACTCGAGCAACTTTCCCCTTCAGCTTTGGTATGAAGTACGATTTCTCGACCAGATCCTGTGTTTTCTTTGCTGCGAAATGTCCCTGCCTGTGCGCAATCTGAATTATTTCATTTCTCCATTTGAGACGCACGACTATTAGTTCTTGATTTGAGTCCTTGCATAAAATCTGATTCGCAATATAAAAGTCTTCATACCCTTGGTTCCCAACAAATCTTCTAACTACTTTTGTCCAAATCGTCTGCCATTTGTGCTTCTTTAAATTTGTGCATCACACTTTCTGTCACTACAAAACAAGCAACACGGTTCAATGCATCCACATGTCTCATTTTTATTCCTGACCGATGTTCTATTTCATATTCAAAATCTTGTAAGTACATTGGCCATCTGGCTACTCGTAACGGCACCTCTTTTTTTTATGGCGAACGGATTACAATCTGTGATGATTTTGAGCTTCGTTCCGAGGACATATACTCGCCATTTGGTCAAGGCTCCTATTACAGCCAGCACTTCAAGTTCATACGAGTGATATTTTGCCTCACACGGCTCACGGCTTACGGCTCATATACATGACTGGGTGTAAAAAACTGTCTCCTAAATCTCTCTGTAACAGTACCGCTCCGAAACTAAACTTAGAAGCGTCTTTATGTATCTCCGTTGCCAATTTCGGGTAATACAACTTCAAAACTGGCTTACTAGTCAACGCTGCCTTTCGCTGTTCGAATGCGATTTGCTGCAACTCTTTAAGCTCGAACTTTCAATCTTTCCGCAGCATGTCCGATAATGGTTTAGCAATCACCGCGTATCCATCTATAAACTTTCTGAAGTACGAAGTCTATCCCAGAAAACGTTGAATAGCTTTTCTATCACGGGGTATTGGAAAATTTGCTACAGCCTGCATTTTCTCCTTACTATGTCGAATCGTACCCTTCTCGACAATGTACCCTCAAAAAAAAACCTTGCTCTGCAAAACCTGGCATTTGGTCCAATTTATTCGTAAACCATTTTTAGCCGCAACCTCAAGCACTCTTTTCACCTTTTCTATGCCTTCTTCGATGTCAATACTGGGAATAATAATATCATCCATGTAAGCCACTGAATCACAATTTGTAATAAATTCGCGCATGACGACCATTATGAATCGGCTAAAAACTGCGGGTGAGTTTGATATCCCAAATTGTACAAAAAAAATTCGTACTGCCCCTTCGGCGTAACGATTGATGTATATTTCTGCGACTGTGGCTCGACCGGTACATGAAAATAACTGTTTGTCAAATCAAGCGTTGTGAAAATCATTGTACCCTTTAGTTTCTCTATCACACTGTCCATCTGCACCATTGGAAAATTGTCGCGTACTATTTTCTTGTTTAATATCCGATATTCACAACAAAGTCGTTTTTTTCCGCTTTTCTTAGCTACTAGCACAATAGGGGAAGCATACTCTGACACACTTGGCTTAATGATCTCTTTCATGTCGATATTTTTCAGAATTATTCTACCCAAGATCGCTTCAAACGCCATGTCTACATCTGCTATGATATGAAACTCGACATTCATCTCAATGCCATCGATGTTCACAGGGATTATTAAACTACCAAATGTTACTATCTGGCTCACGCCAATGTCTGTCAAACATTTTACCTGGCCTGTCAATCTGCTGTCACCTAACTTAAGGAAACAATTTCTGCGCATCAAGCAAAGATCTGATCCTGTATCCACAAGACCTTTAAAACTAACCTTTGAGTTCAGGACCATTTTTAATTCCAGTTCGGGCGAAGTAAACATGCTTGCTGGCTTTGTTACTACTCCATCCTGCACAAGATTGGTTGACTTCTCTTGCTTCGCTGGTACTTCGACTCTACACTGGGCTGCTCTATGTCCTGGTTGATTACATCTAAAACACTTGAAATCACCTTTTAGTGCAATTATTTTGTAAATGTGACTAATCTCCACACTTATAACATTTCCTAACTGCGACTGTCGGCCTTTCCGTTTCATTGTGAACTTTGACATCTTGTGAGCCATATTTGCTTAACGGCTTCAATGGACCTCGCATCTTTTGGTATACCTCAATCTGGATCTTCAATTGTCTCATGGTCCTGACTTGATACAATATGGCTTTATTAACTCTAGAATCAGGAACTCCGTTAACAAAGTATTCTATCAAACTCTCGTCTTCCAAATCAACGGGCTTTGCTATCTCCATTAAAACATATAGGTATTCGTTTAATTTTTCATTCTTCTTCTGCCCTTTGCTAAGTCTACGGTGAATTTCAACGTAAGTCACTCTGACACTAAATTCGTCTATTAATGCAAATTCTAACGTACTCCAATCGCAAATATTACGCAGGCTGCGTATAAACAACTTTAAACAAATAACTGAGTCTGGTTCCACTCTACCGTAAGCGCACACTCTTCTAGTTCTTCTATCCACTGATTAATGTCTTCTACGTCCTTTAATGTGAATCATGTCCTCGCTACCGGTAAAGCTTATGTGTGTCGAGTCTGACCTAATCCAGTTATACTTTTTTCTCTGTCTGCTATGCTAGTATGCTGCTCTACATTTTCTGCTACTGATGTAAATAACACTTCGTCATCACCAACCATCGTCATCCAACCCATAATTTTAATTATACCCACAAGTCACAGCTGCTTGCCTCTATTTGTCTGCACACGCATGTCCTCTACTTTGCTTCTTTTCTTGCTACACGCCTTTGGCATTGATCAGCTCACCACAGCAACAACACACCAGCCTCTGCTTGTGTTCTCTGTGTAGTATCCCAAGCGTCGCGTCGTGCAACTCTCATTAGCGCTGTATATTTCTCTTCTGTATCTCCCGCTTCACTGCCTCCGCTGCTTCTTGTTGCTTTGTTGCTTTTCGTTGTCTTGTCGCTTGAAATGAATTTCACAACTTCTGGAAATTTTGTTCCATAGCATATAGCCTTCTCTGTCGCACTCCAGTGACTTCCACCAGTTTTTAAGTCTTCCACTGCAACTGTGCTATTTTACAACGATTTCTGTTCACTACAGCATAACCTAAACTTTAACACATCACACAATATTGGTATATAGTTTATATAAAAATGGTCACAATCCTGGACGAGCCCCCAAAATGTGGCGATTCTGAGACGACATTTATTATTATGACAAGAGTTTTTTTTTTATTATATTAAGGATGTTTGATTTTACAATGTTTAAATTAATGTGTGTGTGTATTTAATAACTTTAATGAGTCTTTCGTGATTTTTGAATAGATGTGTGTGTATCTCACGAGATTCCGGCACTGAATGATCCGTCTGATCTCACCACTCTCTTGCTCTTTTCCGATTCCTACATACATATTTGTATGAACGTGTGCTCAAATGTTACAGCTATATTTTTATATGTCGGCGTGAACGGAAATAATATTATTAACATTCTTTAAATACCTGAGAGAGCCATAGGTTATGACGTCACAATATCATAATTTTGTGTGCGCATTGCGCGTTTGTATGAAATTAACGACAACTTCGCTGTTAAGTAGTATAACAACTAAAACAAACATGCTGTATTAATGAAACTTGGCATAGATCCTTATTATATATCATAAAGCTCCCATAGGAATACTCGAATAAAAACTCAACTTCTTTGTTTCCAAAAGATGTTTTGTTCTTTGCGCAACCTTAAGATCTCTCAACCGTGTCGTTTATTGTCTTTGTTTTCCCAGAACCAAACTTGACAATTGCGAGCTCTATTATCGACTTGACTTGCAAGCAAAATCTTATTTACATCGAACTCTGTAGCACAATAATTTCTTATATGAAAAACTTTGCAGTTAATAAATGATCTACTACTAGCTTTACACCACTCCTAGAATATTAGCAAAATGTTATCAACATTGGACTGTTATATCCTCTAAGAGGAACATTCGGTCAAAAATATATTTTTTTTTGCAAAACAAACTTAAATTTAGCAAGCAGGCTTAAATGCACACATAATTTGGTGTGCTTTAAAATAGCTTTTTACACCCTGAACCCAGTGAAAATGGATGTTATAAAAGTATGTTACAGGCAAAAAGAAGCATCTCCGACCCCAAAAAGTTTAGTGTGGCCTAAATATGTAAGGACAAAGAAGTAGACAAGCCGCTGCGTAAAGTGCACTGCTGGCTTGTTTATAGAAAGAAGGATATTTAGCTCTGAACTGTGTAAAGGGTATCTCCTAGCCAGGCGCTCCCGATTAGTGCATTCTTACTTTGTATACCCTGAACCCATTGAAAATGGGTAAAAAGGGTATAATGGTTTTGTGCAAATGTATGTTAACAGACAGAAGGAGGCATCTCTGACCCCATAAAGCATATATATTCTTGATCAGCATCACTAGCCGAGTCGATCTAGCCATGCCCGTTTGTATGAACGCGTCGATCTCGGAGACTATAAGAGCTAGAAACACCAAATTCGGTTTAATATGTGCTCGTTAAGAAGACGCAGATAACATATATATAAAATATTGAATTTCGCCCCCACATAAAATAAAAAAATCAAATCAAGTACTACAGACCTGCGCTTTAGTTTGTACATAGATTTGGATGCTCTTATTAAGCACTAACAATTTCATAGCAATCATACTCTGAGTTAAGAAGTTATTGAAAACTTCATTTTCCATAGTGGGGCCAAGCGTAGTTGATGTGTAAACTGCGCAGCTTGCTGCGTGCGTTTGTGTGTGTGTGTGTGTATGTGTGACTTTGTGAATGTGTGTATGTATACAAAGAGGGTATCTCCTAGTTGGGGACATCCGACTACAGCCATCTTACTTGATTTTAATGTAATTGTTCAGCTGTCTTGTTTATTGCAGATGAAGGAGAATGATTGGAACCCATTAATACATTTTAATGTATTCTTTGTAGTTATCTTAGCATAAATAATTGAATTCTTGTTCACATTTATAGTAATGCAGAAAAATTTCCATTTATATACTTTAAAATTCAGAATACCTTTGAATTGTTTTTTCAACGATATACAATATGCTCAAAGCTAAATTCTGATTTGCCTGACATTGGAAAAAGAATCTGCCAAAACATCTGTTTATAATGACGGCAGGTAAGAATGGCGTGTAAAAAAATACTGAAAAAAAATTTAAGGTTCTCAACCCTGCATCCATTTCGACAATGCTAAAAATCTTTTCGATTAAAAGACATATTCAGTGAATGGGCCACTTGCTTTTGAATTTCACCGCAATTAAACTGTTTGAACGCAACGAGAAGCTCATGGTTTATAAAAACAGAGTTTGTAAAAACCAGTATTGCAGCGACATGAATGAAATAGGAATTCCCACTTTTCTTAATTCTTAGGCTTCATCTACCCTAGCCATTTTAAATAATTTTACATTCACCATGGTGTATATGTGCTTAATAAGAAACTATTTGGTTTTCTGCAGGCTTCAAGATGCTGACGATGGTTTTTTTGAAAAGTTCGGATGTCTTTTGAGACAGAAATCTCAATTGGATGAAGGTGTTTTTAAGACTTCCCTGGCTCCATTTCATGAAGGGGAAGACGATGTTATTGCAAAGGTTGCAGACGGATCTTGCACAGATAGTGGAGTGGACACAAAAAGTGATGACAATGAATGTGCTGAATCTTTTACAGTGGGAAGCATCGAAAACTTACTATCCGTTGATACCGTAAAAGAAATGAGATTTGATACAGCAAGTTGCATTAATGTAAGTATAGTGGCATTTTTAGATTCTTAAGGACTAAGTATTAAATATTTAATTTTTTTCGTGCTGAAAA
This sequence comes from Drosophila colorata, assembly GCA_035041545.1. Lineage (NCBI taxonomy): Eukaryota > Metazoa > Arthropoda > Insecta > Diptera > Drosophilidae > Drosophila > Drosophila colorata. Next base: position 326,730 of record JAWNLD010000680.1, on the reverse strand, counting down.
ATCAAATTATGTTCGTCTTTATAAACGCGTTGTTGTCTGAGACTATAAGAGCTATACTTCAAATTTGAAGCATAAGTTCCTGTGTACCATTTTCAGACTAAGTTTATTTCAAATTATCGCTAACTTGTTGTGTGCTCTTGATATCGTTAAATATCGGTATTTCACTCCTGGTTTTTAACAACATCTCAGATACCATAAGAGCAAGAGGCTAAAGTCGGTATGTAGGTCTCCTATAGTTTAAAATCGAGAATATTTTAGTTTTTGGACAGCTGTTCCACACAAAATTTAAAAAAAAAACAAGTAAAATGGCTCTAGTCGGGTGTGCCCGACTAGGAGATCCCTGAACCCAGTGGCGAGCTGTTACAGACATTTAAACCTCTTTCCATTCATACACACATACACAAAGGCACACACCACATACACAAACACATACAGCAAGCTGCGCACTTTACACATCGGCTGCGCTTGGCCCCACTATGGAAAATGAATTCTTGAATAACTTCTAAACTAAGAGTATGATCGATTTGAAATTTTCAGTGCTTAATGAGAACATCCAAATCTATGTACAAAGCGCAAGTCTATAGTATTTGATTTGCGTTTTTTTGATATTGGGAGCGAAAGGGGGGAGGTATCTAAATATCTATCTAATGTTCATAACCTGCGTATTACTTACGAGCGCATATTATACCAAATTTAATGACTCTAGCTCTAATAGTCTTTAAATCGATTTTTATCGATAATAATGAAACGGAACAAGATATCGATAAAAATGATAAATTTGTACTGCTTATGGACTAGGAGAATCTATAGTTGAAAAATTTAGGTCTCTAGCTTTTGTAGTTTCCGAGATCACTGCGTTCATAAAGACGGACGGGCGGACGGACGGACTTGGCTAAATTTACACAAAAATTAAATTTACCCTTTTTACTCATTTTCAATGGGCTCAGGGTATAAAAATTGTAGTGGTTAGTTAAAAATCAATCAATAATTTAGTGCATTTCAATAGAAACTAATCCTAAGTTACATTCTAAATACTCCAATATACTTAAGTTTTAATTCATCTGATAACTTATACCTAAACTTAACTAATATGAACTAACATTCCGGCCACGTTGAAGTACTCCTACCCGGACTTCAAGCAATTGGCGATTTGGCCAGTTTATGGATTGGCCGCCTACACACCCCCAAGGCCGTTTTCACGTCGGCCAGCGTTGTTCGACTGTCCTGTCCAGGTGTGACTCCGACGATTCTGCCTTATGTTCAGCGCTGTGGTGCTGTGTTGTCCTCGAGGATGACGAGCGATCCGGCCTCCACGTTGGGCTGCTCTGCTCTCTACTTGCCGCGAGGTTTAAGGCTGTGGATGAAGTCCTTGGACCACGCTCGCCAGAAGCGCTGTCTGAGCATGGACAGCAGCTGCCACCTGCGAGAGAACGAGGGTTCTCTGTCGGGCTTGTCCGGCTCTGCCCTTGCGGCAGCGAACGAAGCGGCTGACCGATAAGCAGGTGGCCTGGAGTCAGTGCCTCTCCATCATTCCGATCTCCGGTCAGCGGGGTGAAACGCCGAGAGTTGAGTATTGCCTCCACGTCGGCCAGGTGGCCTCTGACCTCGCTTTCGACCAGGGACGCGCGTCCGATTTGTCGCAGCGGGCGGTGCTTGGCTGACTTGACGGCTGCCTTCCAGAGCCCCCTAAAAATGAAGACTGGTCTGCTGCTGGCTGAATGCTCTCCGCAGCTCCTTCAGCAGATTGCTGGTCATGACGAAATATTTCGCGTTGTCCGAATAGATTCGGAGAGGAACGCCACGTCTTTTTACAGCTTTTTACAGTTAAAAGAAGACAATTAGTTGATAAGTCCGCAACTAGTTCTAAATGAACAGCCTTTGAAGCAAAACATACAAATACTACACGATGTTAAAGAGAAAGTCAGAGTTGTTACCAGACAACATTGTGCTGATTTCTTATATTCACTATTTTTTAATTCTGGTGGTAGCGTAAAGTGTGGATTCTGAAGCCAATTTGCCTCTTTTTCAAGGATGATGTTGGATCATAATTGGGCTAACAAGTATGCCGCACAAAGTTCGAGACTGGGAATAGACTTAGTCTTAAGTGGCGCAACCTTGTCCTTGGCGGTCAGCAGTCTACAAGTTATTTTGTCACTGCAGTTAGCTCTAATATATAGGCAACAGCCATATGCTGCACTGGATGCGTCGGCGAATCCATGCACTTGAATGCTTGTGTTAAAGCTAGCATGAGCGTACCGTGGGATTGAAATAATATCGAGATCGAGAAGATCCGCCTTGAAACTCTCCCACCTGCTATGCATTTCTATGGGCATTGTTTCATCCCATGTTAACTGCATGCGTTACAGCTCGTGCAGTAGAATTTTGGCCTTTATGCTAATAGGGCCCAACAAGCCAAGTGGGTCAACCATGCGTGCAGCGACTGATAGCATATTACGCTTAGTCGAGCTTAGCTCGGTGAAACTTTTGTCCAAATACCGAAATGTATTTAACTTTGGCGTCCACCTCAGACCCAGCGTTTTCGTGGAGTCGGTATCATTGAAACTGAAAAGTTTATCGTTCTCACCTTCTTTCATCAAGTTGGGATGGTTTGAAAACCATTTTGCCATTTCGGACACTTGACTACATATGGTCTTCAAAGTGTCAATATCATCGGCTCCAGTAAGCATATCATCGACATAGAAGTAATTACAAATGACTTCGCAAGTTTTCGTAAACAGTTTTTGTAAACATCGGATGGCTAGAAATGGAGCGGACGTATTGCCATATGTTACCGTGTTCAAACGAAAAATGCGAAGCTCATTCGATGGGCTTTCACGCCACGTAATGAGCTGAAAGCGTCGATAATTTTCAGATTTGCTTACTTGCCGATACATCTTTTAAATATCTGCCATGCATATCGGTTCAGATGAAACCGAAGCAGAGTTAAAATTAGCTGCCTCTGAGATGGTCATTGGGTGATTGTGCCGTTGTCGTGTTACAAGACGCGTCAAACACTACTCGTAGTTTGGTGGAGCTACTATCAGGTCTCAGGACGCACTGATGTGGTGTGAAATAAAGTGGTCCTGGTGGAACTTTCGTGCCAAAGTCTGACAAGTGGCCGAGGTCTATGTACTCCTTCATGAACTTAATGTACATTTCACGGAGTTCCAAATTTTTAGATACTCTCCGTTCCAAGGCTGTTTTAAACGAACAACCCAGGACCTGCGGATCCGTCTTGAAGGGCAAATTGACCTCAAATTGCCCTGATGGCAAATTGAGAACACTATTTTTGAAGCTTTGCTCGCATGCTAGTTGCTCTGATGAGTACTTTGCGTCAAAGCTGGCTTTCCCGACAGATGTAACTTTCAAGCACTTTTTACTTTTGGAAAGTCTCAATGCTTGAGCAAGCTGCTCTGTCATGAAGTTGACTTGGGAGCCAGCATCTAAAAGAGCTCTAGCAAGGTGAGGGTGACCGAACCTGTCACGGATTTTGACAACAGCTGTCGCAAGAATAACTTGGTCAGTTTCACTCGCAACATGGTTTACAGAGCGGGATATGCTGAAGCCTATGGCGATGCAGAAGATTGCCCTACGCCTGAATCAGGAGTTGCGTACTTATGATGGAGGGTATTATGAGCTCGAGAACAGACTCTATACTTCGACGCGGTATAATTTGACACTCTTGGCCCTGGCTGTAAGCAATTTATGACTTCGCAAAGTTGAACCTATCTGAAAAATACTTTGCAGCAAATCCTTGGCAATTTGCAATACTATGATTTGCGCTACAATATTGACATTTAGGGTCGCTACTCTACTCTCCATTAGTACATGCGAATGTGGACTTACTATTTTTAGTGGGCTTTAATTCTGACCTTTGCTTTATCCTAGATTTCGGAATTTCGTCAGCAGATAGATGCTGATAACGCATATTCAATGCTAAGATACAATCAGACGATTGGGGCAGCGAGTTGTGGTCGAGTTGCTCTTCATATTTTGATTTAGTGGGAAGATCGACTTTTGACATGACACTGTGGATGAGTACAGCATTCGCATAGTCTTATTCAGTACCTATATACATTAGCGACTCGTGAATAGCGGAAACTGAGTCGATAATTTATCTCGGGCCGAGTGCCGAAGGTTTGCTCAATGGCGCAATATCAAACAACTGTGCTAAAGTGCCAATGAAAATAAGATACTTGTTGTCATACACGCGTTTTAGACTGGCTATGGCTTTTGGATAGTTTGCATCTGAGACCTGGAACGCTTTAATAGTTCCTCATCTGACAAACATGAAATGAGATGGTTGAATATGGTTCTTTTACGATCTATGTCACATCCTACCTTTTCTAGCTGAGCAAACAATCGTGTTAATTGTTCACTATAACAATCATCCACTTCGATGACAGTATCGTTTTAATAAATTTTCTCGTTTTTGTTTGCCATTTTCAAATCGGCGCTTTTTGTATAAACGAATATGTAGGTATGCATATAGAAGTGTGTGAGTCACACAGAATTTGGTAAGCGAGTATCTAAGAGCACCTCAATAACTGTTCGCTAAAGAAATGAAACAATTAAGAGCGTGCGTGCAAGCAAACAAAGGGGATAATAAACGCTGCTTAACTTGTAAACGGCCGCCAACAAAGAATAACCGAAATAATTCAGCGACGGAAAATGTATGTTTGTACGTAAATAGAAACGATTATAATAGAACCGGCGCTAACGAAACGCAGCGAAAACGACTAATGCAAATCCAGAAGAGCGAATATCAGACAGTTATTTCTGTATGTATGTTGATTGCGCGCGCTTGATTAAAGCGACGGCACACGACAAAGAAACGGGAATGGAATTGCGAAAGAGATTAACGTACTTATGTATGTATGTTATGTATGTTTGTATATAGGATTTGGGAGCACTTTAAAATAAAAAAAAGGGCAAGAAGGACTCGAACGATATATGTATATTTGTTAATAAACCAAAGGTAAATTTTATTTATTTGTTCTTGCTCTAATATATTTTGCTTTTGCTAGTTCACTTTTAAAACTCATCAGTGCCGAAACGCAATGTTTAATTAACTTGCAAGTGTCACAGTTGACTTTCACTCATATGCATGTATGTATGTATTTATATATGCATATAGTATGTTATATTACAAGGTGTACACTCGTAGGGCACTGTTACCTGGTAATCGGAGGATTCGTCAATGGTTTCTTTCCTAGACATTGATCCAGGGACAGACGAACAAGCGGCATCAAATCCAGACAAATCGATAACTCCAGCGGTTGCCAAACCAGTGGCACCAATGGTAACGTCGGCAGCGACAATTAAAGCTTTTACCGATTAGCCAGCAACAAATCCGCACTGATAAGGTGGCAATAATACCGTACCGATTCGCAACAACTATTATTACAACAGTCAACACAATATTAAACTCTCTATTAATTTAAACCAACGTTTAGTTTATAACCAATAAAATAATAATAATTCGTTGAGTGATATTTCATAAAACGATCAAATACACACTGTGTTTTAAAGTGTTGTGTTTTTCTTATTTACATTCGCCGAATAATAGAGAATTTTATAACAATTAATCATTTATAATTTGGGTATAAACACTATATAGTTGTAAGCCAATACTGCGGGTGTATTACGTTTTTTTTGGTTCAGCAGCCGACCGATGTATCAACTAATAAACAAGCAGATTTGATCTTTAATAAAATAAATGTATTTGTGGAATCTTTGCGCACGTACAACTGACATCCTGTTGTGTAATTTAATGTGTTATTTTCGATCACTTATATTTTATTTTGAAGAGGTAATTTAATCTTTGGGGTTTAGAATTCAATCCCTTTTGGAAAATTGGAGCGACAGCTGCAGTGCTGACAGTGGGGTCCTTAAGGGCGTATGCAAATATTGAATCTGAACAGACAATATATGCAGAAGTGAATAAGAAAAAATAATATAATAATGTTTGGAGGTTAAACCCCATCCATTTAAATACAGTGATGGAAAAAATAATAGAAACGCCATGCGCTAATTTTCTGCATTAAACCAACTGGAAACAGTTCGTTGATAACATTACTTTATTTTAGTAATGCATTTTTCGTCAAAAATATGAGCTGTGTATGCCCATTTGTCAAGAGACCACGATTTTGGTTTAGAACAAAAAATAAAAACGCACCTCAATTTTGCCATTATATTGTGTTTATAAACGATATTAATTAAGGTACTATGTTGATGTTTAAAAATAATAAAACTGTAAAATGGCAATTCCTGCGAAGTTTCGCTTTTTGTGTTGTTTTTAAAATAAGAATAGGTCATGGGTGCAAATGCGCGCTTGTCGATTGAAAAATCATAAGAAAAGCTAAATTAAAGCAAATTAAAGAAAATAAATATTTTTAGGAATGTATTTTAAGCCGAGTTATAAAGCCTTTAAAAAGTTTGAAAAGATTATCCGATGGTCAAGATAATCTTTGAAATGAATTTAAAACAATAATCACTAATGGTAAAATTCGGAATTATATTTGAAGGCACATTCTACAAAGAAGGTACCATTCCTTAACAAAAAGAACATCAAAAACCAAATCAATTTCTAGAAAACATATTTAATGCTGAGGAATTGGAAAAACGTGTTGTAGTCAGACAAAACAAATGTGTTTTTGCTTGAATCTAGTTAAAATGACAAGTAAGACGCCCCAAAAGTACTGCACACGATCCAAAACACACAATATAAATTATTGAGTATAGTGGTAGCAACATACTGGCATGGTTATGTTTTCCCACTTCGGGTATTGGTCTAATATGTATATGTACTCAATAACATAATGCTGAAATAAAAAAGATTGAAAAGATAAAAAAAATTCTGCGCACGCCACTGCATTGATACATACAAACACACTCTGCAAGGTAAGCACTTTAGCGTTTGGATTCTTCTTTCCTCATACCCCACAGTAGAAAATTCATTCTTGAATAACTTTTAAGATTATTATCCGATTCTTTCGAAATTTTCAGGACTTTAACTTACCAACAAAATGTATATAAATTAATATATATATATATTTTTTAAATTTTGCGGTGAATGGAGATGTATTAAAAAAGTCAAATATTTAAGATGTTCAAAATTGTAGATGTAGCTCCTAAAGTATCGGAGATATCCTAAAAAAAAATCCTTTCGTACAATAAATATTTAGCTGTATTAAACAAATGGAGCGAAATATCATAAATTCGCTCTACGGTGGTATATAGAGATCTAATTTTTCAACCTCTAGCTTTTAAAGCATCTTGTCGTAAAACAGATATTTAACTATATTAAGCAAATGGGTCGAATTATCGAAAATATCAGAAATTCGCTCTGCGTATGTGTGATCGAACAAACGGACAGATAAAATGACAAAAACGATAGACTTCGTGATGAAGAATTTATATGCTTTTTATGGAATTGGAAATGCCTCCTTCCTTTGTGTTTCGAATACGCATCGAATGGTACCTCACTTATTCAAATACGACAACTCGTTCAGTAGTTATTAAGAAAATACATTTTTTGTGTATTTCCAAAAAGTTGATGATAATTTCGGTTTAAACGTACGATAGCGTTGATATGGCTCTATGGAACTTTGTGGGCTTTTTCCCTGTCATGAACCAAGAAACTTTTGCTCTACGACTTTTGAAAAAACCTGCTAGTTTGGCGGGAAAACCCTAAAATCCGCTAAAATTGACACCCCACAGTTTCCAAACCATAGAATTTACAGGTATATTCTATATATTTTTTGAAAGGTATTTTTAAGAGCTTTTAATATGTTGTAGGCATTGGGGGATAATTAGTTTTTTGCAAGATATTCCTTGTTTAGTGTACATATCCTACAATCTTAAATTAGATATTTAAACGTTTGCCTTGAAAAAGTAACCAGTAACTGACTGGCAAAGTCAGTTTTTTTTTGTTTTTGTTTTTTGACAATGCGGGCAATAAACTATTTAAATGAATTGAGCTGTTTATTTGTGCATAACTGTACGGATTGCGTCAACTGATTTGGATTCACTTAAAAAAAAATTGAGATCAGTTGACGGAACGGATTTTGTTTTTGTCAAACATCTTTTCTGTTTGAAATTTGGCGCGAACAGCTGACTTTGATTTGAGGTTGTGCCGCAAAAGCGTAAACAAACATTCCAATGGTTTATTTTAGTAAAACAAATTTTAATTTTATTTGAAAAATGTCAAAATAAAGTAAACATTTTTCTTTGCTGTATATTTTATAATATTTATTATATATCTCAAATCAGCTTCGGATCTGATTTCACTTTGAGTGGCCACTCTGCCGCTTTGTCTTGATATTGTATGAAACAGCTGATGGTATGTGTTACCAAAAGTTTAAATCAAATAAAAAATTTAATCCAAATCGGTTGTCAGAATTCTAAATTACAAATTCCTAGTGAAAATTTGTGAAAAATACATGTTATAGCACTCGCCTAACCATATCAATCTTTAATTGAGAATGACATCTTCTCAAATAAAATGCTGATCGATATAAAATGTGAATGTCGACATTTTTCTTCATTTTCTTATACTTGTTCCAAGTTCCATCTTCAAAATATTTGTACGATAGTTTTCGGAGAAATGCATGGAAGAAGCTGGGACTATATGTTCTGGTTTTTTATTAGCCAAGTAACATGGGATGACTCTTGATCATGGTAATGGGGTATATTAGTAAATATCAAAACTAAATACCTTTTGAAAAAAGTAAAATTTTCAAAAGTAATCCAGGGCGAAAGCACATTTCAGCCCCAAAGTTTGTGATATAATATTTTGTGACGAACGATATTCTATTAAATATATGACCAATTCCAAATTAGTATAGCTATTTCAAGAACCTCCCGGTTCTATCATCAGCAGACTTTGCTATCGACCTTTGGTTTGCGTACGCCTTGCCACTCTTTCGAAGTTTGAACTTGTTGCGAATTACAAGTCCAAAAACACGAAAAAACAGCAAAAAAGTGCGCAGATCAAAAATCGCTCCTTTTGTGTACTTTATACTCTGTTTTGACATAGAAAAAGGGCTTCGCCCTTTCCCCTAACAGCCGCCAATATGGGTTTTTTGTTCTGTTTTTTGTTAAAACCTTAGTTTTTGTTGACAACAGTAAATGGCGTGCCATCCATTTTTATTTAATGCAAGTGGATTTTTTGAATGCGCTCTATGTCTCCCATAGTGTCAGAACTAACCCAATATGCCCTTTTCATTTCGTGAACGAGAATAATGAGGAGGGATATAAGTAGATTTGCGCTTCGAGTTGACAAACTTGTAAAACTATTTAGGGTTCTGAGCTAATTGCCTTTTTTTCTACGTGCCAGATAATTCTCGTAGCACTGAGAATTAAGATAAAAAGTTTTACATAGCTAAGAAGTATTTAAACAAGTCAACACTCAATAAGAAACTAAAGAAACTTTATTAATGCAGATTAGATTTTGCATGTAAACTGCAGTATTATAAGAACGTGGAATATGTGTATACATGATATATGTACATAAATAGAGCAAAATGGGATATTTACTTTTACAAACACAATTTCAGCATCTGAAGGCGCAGTAAAATAAAAAAAGGTCCGACTGGACTGTGGAGCGTGTATCCAGCTACCTCGGCGAGTCGGTCGATTGTGTCTATAAACCGTAAGATTATTTGAAAACTTGCCAATCAGATATGGTAGAATTTAATCAAGTTTCTAAAATAGCGATGATGTCAGAAATGAAGAAAGATTTGCCCATAAAAATATTTTTGAGCTTCAATGTAATGTCTCTGACATTCTCATATTGAATGAAAAAATGGTCGGACGATACATTTGGTTTGTTTGTTTTGTTTTGTTGCAATGCTACCGGTTGTTTGCAAATAGGAAACTGGCTGAATTCGGTTTTTATGCTTAAGCTCATGATCGATCGTGAGGTGGCCTAAATAAAGAATCACAAATGATTTGAAACGAATCATGAGAACATTAACTTTAATAGGTGATATTTCTCAAAAAATTCAGAAATTGAATTACGTTTTTGTTACGCTAGCAGAATATTTGCCCGCAGTGTAAGCTACCAATGATTCACAATGATGTCAGATAAAAGCCTAGACACATGGGCTTGTTTACGGGGCGCAACAACAGTTAAAGAAGGAGATGGTGGGGTAGAAAGATCAGCATGATTGTTGCTTGAAATCTGGGCTAGATTGCACGAGAGTCTTATCCCAGCGAACACGAACTACACTTGTTGATCGGCGCCGTTTTAACAACTGAGTCTATCCAAAGCTATAGGGAAACCAAGGCGGTTACACAATTGGACAATCACCGGGAGAAGACGATACCCATTACATTGGGGATGCATAAATGATTTTAGGCGTATCCAAAACTGTCAAAGATGGTTGGACAGTTTAGAGGGCAAGGAGGGGGGAACACTCAAAATTGAGAAAATCATATCATAATATTATATATTAAATGAAATGATATATAATATTATATTAAATATTTATTAAATGAAAATGCATTGCCTGTAAGCTTAGAGTGGCTAACATTGTGTTATATGGTTGTGGCCTTACCAAGTCAGTGTACAATTAATTGGCTAAGACTATTCAATGTTTGGGGCGTCACCATACCGTTTTCCATGGAAGTCATGTATCTGGGAGTCATCGTAGATCAAATACTGGTATAGAACGAAGACACTTAATAAGCTGTCAAAAAAGCAGCTCTCGCTCTAATGAACTGTAGACTTTTCTGGTATAGAGAGATCTCAGCTTGAGAGTGATTGACTTACTATACTTGTGCTCCCAAACAATTATTTATCTCTGAGTCAATTAAGTGCCTTTTATTTTGCATTTTATAATATACTGTTGTCCGTAAGCTTGTGTATAATCTCGTCCACTGCCAGAATCTTTAGAAGTCTGTCGTGTTGCTAATTGTCACTTTCGCTATTATAGTATTTGGTAGTTTCCCCTAACCACTTTGTCAGACACGATTCGATACTGCTACCCCATTATTCGCTGTATTATCAAGGACAGCCTCCGAATCCATGAAAGTGCAGGCAACTACTTCCTTGGCTTTCACCGATTTTTAAGGATGCTTGTGATTTCTAATAACGAAGACTTTGTCGATCTGCCTGCTCAAAACGCGTGTTGCTTACCATGGAGTGATTGAGTTTTATATGATTGTCTACTAGCTTACCCATTGAGGGATAAAATAAAAAAAAAGAAAATAAATTTATATATATATATGTTTATATGTTTTATTGAATTATTTTATATATTAATTAATTTAACTAGGGTATTTATGGCTCGACGCGCCAAAACAATACACACATTGTCGAGCCAACGCAAAGGTATGTGTGTGCGCATCCCGTTAACATGTATTAACATCTGAAGGTTGCAATTTCTTTTCAACACTCGATGTCACAACTGAAGTTTCTGTGCGAGTGTGTAATTTTTGCGTGCCAATTACGGACAGTATTATTATTTTTTAATTTGATATATATTGATATATGATATGACAGACGACGAAAAAGTTTCCGTCTCTTTTCGTCGTGGGCTGCCGCCTCTGATCTCAAGTTACTGCACTCTTCTTTGGATTTTTCTTCGTTGCTATGCCCTGCGCTCCTCTCCTTTGAGTTTCCTTACCTGCTAGAATAAATCCAGTCGAAATTACTGTTGTTGCTCCTAACCCTGCTCCATCCGAAGTTGCCGACAGCCTTGACTCTGCATGGAAACCTCGATCAAAGCAAAAGAAAGAACAAAATCTATGCGAACTGTTGTTGTTTTTCAGAGTATTGTTGTTGTATCTCATGGTAAATTTGCCTGTGTTTGAATTTGTGTTTGCACTCCAACCTTAGCTCCTTTTCGCGAAGCAAAAGCTGTAATAAAAGCTCTTATACTCATTACTCAATTTAGCATGCTCAAGGCTTTGAGTAGGAAAGAAGTCAGGCTCATTGACAAAAATTATTTACGATAGGGTTCCTTTTCCCTACCTTAACTATAAAGATTACTGTGGCTATTCTCCACGCTGTGGGTAAGTACCCTAGAGCTGCGCTGCCTCTTAAGATTCTAATTAGGTATTGCAGATACGGTTCCACTCCCTTTTATTGGGAGAACGCCATCTACTCTTGGAGAGTTTTTCTCTGTTTTATACCCTGAACCCATTGAAAATTGGGAAAAAGGGTATAATGGGAAATGGGTATAATATATAAAGTATATATATTTATGATCACGATCAAGTTTATTTCTGATAATCGATAACCCACATCGGTTTGCTGATCTACAAGAAACTGAAATTGTTTAAGCTCATTACGTAGATTATGAAAGATAGAGGCACCAAATTTGGTTGACATAATTTTAATATAATATAGCACTTAAAGAATCTATTGCAAACGGTTTCATCAAGATCAGTTGAGAAATACTGAAGTTATAAAAGAAAACGTCTGGTAAAATTTGACAAATTTAACAAGCCAATAGACACAAGCGCTGAAATGAGAGCTATAGAGATGAATTTAAATTTTTTAATCCGTGTATACCATAAGCAGATTGAGTTTATTTCAAATTGTCGATAACCTTCATCTTTTTCCAATTGTCGATATCAGTTTTTTAACCCGTTTTTTTGTTTAGCATATCTCAGAAACTATAACAGCTGGAGCTATCAAATTGTACAGCATGTTCTCGTAAAGCTTAATCAGGAATATTTCATATTTTGACGTCCCCCCATTCGTCCCAAATTAAAAAAAAACAAGTAAGATGGCTCTAGTCGTGTGCTTCGACTAGGATATACCCTGAACCCACCGGCGAGCTGTCGTTACATACATTTAAACCCCCTTGCATTCCGAAATAAATACACAAAATCACAAATTCACACAAACGCATGCCGCAAACGTTACGCAAGCTGCGCTTGGCCCCCACTATGGAAACTATATACTTCTATAACTTCAAAGCTAAAAGTATGGTCATTATGAAATTTCCAGGACTTAAGAGCAATACGGACTCAATACGATCCTGGTGAATTTTGTACTGCGGACACCAGATACACGAGCAGTATTCCAGGATTGGGCGGACAAGTGAAATGTAGAGAAGTTTTGTCGTGAAGGGATCGTTGAACTCCTTTGACCAACGTTTAATAAACCCAAGAACACCTTTAGCCTCGTTTATAATAGTGGATATGTGAAAATTTAAGGTCAACTTTGAATCAAAGAGAACTCCAAGATATCTTACCTTAGAATATGTTCCAATGAAAAATTGTCAATTGTATATCTAACTGAATGTGACTTAGAACGACTAAAAGTCATAAAATGCACCTTGAACAATTTATGTGCAACTGATTGACCGAATACCAAAGTTATATATAGTTCGAATCATCCTGTAAACTAGTGTGTTGTAAGAAATCGGCGTACGAGTAAATAAGTCTGCATACATAAGTATGCGAGCATGTGATATTAAAGAGGGGGAGGTCATTTATGAAAAGAGTAAATAGTAAAGGTCCAAGATGACTACCTTGAGGTACACCTGACAAAACATAAATCTGTTTACAAATTTTAGATCTAAGACAGACTCTTTGAGGTCTAACCTTTAAATAAGATAAAATCCAAGACAGAAGAGAGGGAGGGAAACCAATACCAATACGAGTTTTAGCAGTAAAAGTTCATGGTGTACAGAGTCAAATGCTTTACTAAAGTCGGTGTGAGTGGCATCAGTTTTGCTTTTTTGCAGGAAAATCATAATTTACCAGCGAGCTAAATTCAAACAAGTTGGTCGTAGTTGACTGGCTCTTAATAAAACCATGCTGAGCAGGGGATATATGTAATTTGCAGAGATCCTGCAAAATAGAACTCATTATTTTTTCAAATAATTTAGGTATAGCAGGTAGTTTTGAAATGCCCCTGTAGTTTGTTATATCAGATCTACCACCATTTTTGTGGAGAGGAATGATAAACGATTCTTTCCAAAGAGATGAAAAAAGCAGATTCAAGGGATAGATTAAAAAGCTTTAGCAATGAAGCAATACACTCTTTGAGTAGGTAACTAGGAATGTTTTCGGGCCCAGAAGAGTAAGAAGTCTTTAAAGATTTAAATGCACAAAGATGGGAGATGTGGGTAATGATAGGCATATTATAGGCAGAATTATCTGAAGAAGGTGGAATATACGAACAAGTAATGAAAATGCAAACACCATGAATGCAAAATTTGACAGCAAAAAATTCTATATCTATACTAAAGTCTGTTATTACTACCTTCGAAGATATGTCAGCGGCGACTGAAATAAGCACACCACCATCACCACGACGAGGAGTGCAATCTTATCTATAAAAAGAGAACTTGTTAGATAAAATTTCAGCAGTTAGGATTGTCAGGCCTTAGCCATGTTTCACAAAAGGCAATCACATGAAAAGCAAAATATAGACTATTAAGGTATAGATTACTAAGTTTACTACAAAGACCTCCTGCATTCTGATAGCTAAGTGAGAGGGAGAATGTTAGTTTTTGTGCTATCAGAGACCACAATAGGTTGATTTAAACCAGCACCAGTAGGGGGAAGCGAAATCGGAGGCCAATTTTTCTTTTTTGCAGTGTATTCTTTTTTAATTATGTGATCCGGCCTTTATTCTTTACAACAAATACTGCTAAAATGTTTGGCCGAAACACTTATTTTATAGGACGAAATTTCCCGAGTATACGCAAATTTTAATTTTTCCACCATAAGATTGGCTTGAGATTTGGCCAGAATAAAGGCCTTGACATCATCAGATATAGTAGCAGGGGCAAGCCTAGAAACAAAGATTTGTTTTTTTTTTTTGGAGAAACCCATTTAAGGGTCATATTAGGAACCACGGCAGTAGCTACTGGTGGACCTATAGCCTTTTATGTATATTAGCACTGGAGCGTTGATCAGTATCAACAGTGCTAGCAATCGCCGAATCAGTAGAAAGATTGATTAATTCAACTTTAGGAGCCAATGTTGTGGGCAAGTGTGTTGGGACAGAAAGTTCATTAGGGCCAATAGACAGCCTTTGCTTGGCCCTTGGAGATTCGTTCAAAAGCTTCATTGCTTTGAACTCATTATCCAAAACGGAGAATCCATCAAACAATTTTTTAAACCGTCCGAATAGATCTCCAAAGCCTTTCTTAGTCTGCCTCATGAATCCCATGATGTTCCTTTTACTATCCCTACCGTCACGATTAAATTTAATTTCATCGGACACTACAAAGAAGTTTACAGAAAAATTTTGATTATCTACTCTAAGGTCGTCATTAAATGAACCAAGAGGATTTACTTTATTAGGATTACCAAATCCGACAAGAAAAATGTTAACGTTAAACATTTAACGGCTTCAATGTGGATTATTCAATTTTGCGTGTGAGCTTTTACTCATTATGTTGTATTTGCTAGCAGTGTCAATCAAAGCTATGTATTTTTGTATTCCTAATGATTACTTCTTAACTCATGGACATATGCTCAGCTGCTATCTAGTGCGTGTTACTTGCTTTTGAATTACAA
Organism: Drosophila colorata; assembly: GCA_035041545.1. Taxonomy (NCBI): domain Eukaryota; kingdom Metazoa; phylum Arthropoda; class Insecta; order Diptera; family Drosophilidae; genus Drosophila; species Drosophila colorata. Next base: position 311,238 of record JAWNLD010000680.1, on the reverse strand, counting down.
TTAAGTTTTTTCTTTAAACAATCGTTTGCTACGTGTCCCTAATCAGTGCAGGTAAAACACTTTTTCCACTACTTCTGTTGTCACACTTTTCTAATGTATGCCCTTTGGCACCGCAATTGTAACATATAACATCATTGATCTCTTTGTGTACTACATATTCTCTTTTGTTCAAACCACTTTTAAATTTTCCATCATTATTTTTCACATTTTCAAAATTTTCACGCAGTTTCTCATAGCATTTTAAATTACCCTGAACCTATTGAAAATGGTTAAAACGTATCTAACAGGGAGAAGGAGACATCTCCGACCCCTTAAAGTATATATATTCTTGATCCGCGTCACTAGCCGAGTCGATTAGGGCCTGTCCGTCTGTCTGTCCGTCTGTCTTTATGAACGCGTTGATTTCAGAGACAACAAGGGCTAGAGAGCTGAACTTGCACTTTTTAGATTCGTACATACCCTAAGCCGTTTTCATAATTAGAGTTTATCGGTGATTTGACCGGTTTTTCGGACATATCTCAGAAACTTTAAGAGCTAAAGCCACCAAATTTGGTTTAATACATTCTCGTAAAAGTTACGCAGATTATGATTATTTCGGATTTTTGATGCCTCCCCCCATTCGCCCCATGTAAAAAAAGACTTATGCTTTGGTTTGTACACAGATTTCAATGCTCTTGTTACGTCGTGAAAGTTTTATAGCGGTCCTATTCTTAGTTTAGAAGTTATTTAAAAATTAACTTTCCATAGTGGAAGACTGCTAAATTAATATAGTACAATAAGAATGCATTAACACAAATTTTATCCAAATCGGTTAAGAATCACAGAAGTTATTAAAGAAAATGTATTTGTACATTTGCAAACCACGTGGTGGCAAGCGCATGCATACATACATAAGTATGTGCACATTCATATACGTGAGCTCTTTTTCCAATTCTAATGCAATTGTTTGTGCATGTGTGCTATCTTCTTAGCTCAGATTTTTACAGAGACAATTAAAATGTTGCTGTAGCTCGTTGTTAGAGATGTTGCCTGGCGGTCTATCAGACGCGAGTTCGAATCCAAAAAAGTTAGAAAAACGGAGTTTACACAAATATTGGTCCAAGTGCTGGGACATAAATTTGAAGTATTCTGGAGCAACAAAATGGGGAAAAATTGGTATTTTGCATGCACACTTTCAAAAGGCTTTCGCAGACTGCAACTGCAACCAACATTTGAAAGATATAGTTTCCTATTTTGTGAAAATTTTGCGAGAAATTTCAAAACTACGACATACTAAAATATGTCTGCAATTATTAAAAGCGAGCGCGCAGAGCGCTTATTATTTTATTATTTATTTTTATTTTATTTTACTAAGTACGGCTGTGGTTGATGTAACGACAGCCCGCCGCTGGGTTTAGGGTATCTCCTAGTCGGGCACTACCGACTAGAGCCATCTTACTTGTTTAAGTTTATTAATGCTCGCGTAAACCACATAGGTTTGTTAGACCTAAGTGGATTACAAACCGGAACACATTTATCAAATAGTTTATTTAAAGTGGAATAAAAGATCGTGATTGCACTATCCATGGCTCTAAGCAAGTAAAGCCGATGCCAGTCACTCTAGGATAAAAGCTGAGTAAGTTTAGCAACACCTCTAAAGTTGGGTGATGAGGATCTTCTGGACATGATATGGGCTCAGTACGGGAATCAGATAAGAGTGATCCATAACAAAATCAAGCTCAAGCATTTAATGTAGAGAATTTGGAATACCATTATTTTGACACAATGACTTTCCAAATAAATCGTCAAGAAAATCATTTTGGGAAGTCGACACACTAGATTCGTGAAGAAAGCGGTTCGGAGATGGCTTCTTGACATTAAGTATAGTATATAAATTGAGCGCCACTAGCCGAGTCGATTAAGCCCAGTCCGTCTGTCTGTCCGTCCGTATGTTCGTCTGTCTGTATGAACGCGTTGATCTCAGCCACTACAAGAGCTAGAGAGCTGAACTTGGACTTTCGTGATACCATAGGCTGATTACGTTTATTTTAAATTATCGATAGCTTGCTCCGTTTTCCTATAATCAGTGTTTATCGGTTTTTTCAACCGCCATTTGCCCCCCATATCAAAAAAACGTACAAAATCGCAAATCAAGTACTACAGACTTGTGCTTTGATTCGTACACAGATTTTAATGCTCTTGTTACATCCTAAACATTTTATAACGATCCTGTTCTTAATTTAGATGATATTTAGGAATTAACTTTCCTAATTGGGGGCCAAGCGCAGCTCCTTGAGCATATCTTAGAAACTATAAGAGCTAGAGCCACAAAATCTGTTTTAATACGCTCCCGTAAAGGATACGCAGGCTATTTTCGGATTTTGGACAAACTTGGTGACGCTAACTCTTATAGTCTCTAGCCAGGTGTGCCCGGTAAGGGGTACCCGGAGCCCAGCGACAATCTGCCTTGTAGTTCGCGGTATCAGTTCGGTGACAGGGATTTTGCCGGCAAAAAAATAAGAACCCATCACTCATCAAACCATTGCCAAAAAGTTTTACTGGGACGCTTCCCGTTGACATGTCATGGGACGGTGTCAATTGGCACGATTTTGCCAGGGAATAGAAAAGGAATCAGCTCTGGCTCTGTAATGAGAGCGGAAAATATAAAGTAGATAGATCGTCGATGTTTCGCTCGACTATTGGTACGGCGGTGAACCATAAAGAATCAGGCGAGTGGTGGATTGGAACGGCATTCCATACCCAGGGGTCAGACGATTATCAATCGGTACGGCGCTGCACCATACCGTTTTCGCAACGCTTTGGGGAAGCGGGCAATATATTTTTTTTACTGAAACAGGCCGATCATATAAACCGATCAAAGTAAATTCAAAAACACAAAAATACGAAGGCTGTTCTTGCTCGTATCCGTTTTTAGATTGGCACGGTGTTGCATCACTAAGGTCCGATAGTAGAGGCGAATAGCCACCGCTCTCACGTGCCGAAGTTCAATTGACACCACCAGAACTGCTGGGTCTCGTTACACACACACAAACACATGTCGCTTGCATTTTACTCTCAGCCGCTGCTCTTGGTCCCCACTATGGAAAATGTATTCTGGAACACCATCTAAACAAAGAGTACGATCGTTATGAAACTTTCAGGACCTAATAAAAGCATTTCAATCTATCTATAAACCTAAGCGCAAGTCTGTAGTACTTGATTTACGTTTTTTGATATGGGGGCGAATGGGGGAAGACATCCAAAATGCGCATCGTTTACGAGCACACATTAAACCAAATTTGGTGGCTCTAGACTATAAGAGACTATAGAGTCTCCGAGATATGCTAAAAATAACAAAGTCTTAAAATCGATTTTTATTGATAATAATGAAACGGAACAAGATGTCGAAATGAAATATAAACTTATTCTGCGTACGGTTTAACAGAATCTATAGTTTAGATCTCTAGCTGTTGTAGTTTCTGAGATCGCTGCGTTCATACAGACGGACGGACAGACAGACAGACATGGCTATCATTTCAACTCCTAATCCTGATAAAGAATCTATATAATTTATGGGGTCGGAGATTCTTTCTTCTGTCTGTTACATACATTTGCACAAAACTTTTATACCCTTTATACCCATTTTCAATGGATTCAGGGTATAAAAAAAAGGGCACACCACTAGCAGAACGGAAACAAATCAAGAGCAAAATAAAAAATAAAAATAAAAACATACGGCGACCAACACCAAACAACAATATTAGTTTGAGCGAGATATTAGTTAGAGAGAGATATTAGTAGATATATAACGAGAGCAAAAATGCAAAAACAAAATATAGTCAGGCAAAAATGCAATTGCACAAGTCAACTAACATGTATCTGGGAGTCATCGTAGATCAAATACTGGTATAGAACGAAGACACTTAATAAGCTGTCAAAAAAGCAGCTCTCGCTCTAATGAACTGTAGACTTTTCTGGTATAGAGAGATCTCAGCTTGAGAGTGATTGACTTACTATACTTGTGCTCCCAAACAATTATTTATCTCTGAGTCAATTAAGTGCCTTTTATTTTGCATTTTATAATATACTGTTGTCCGTAAGCTTGTGTATAATCTCGTCCACTGCCAGAATCTTTAGAAGTCTGTCGTGTTGCTAATTGTCACTTTCGCTATTATAGTATTTGGTAGTTTCCCCTAACCACTTTGTCAGACACGATTCGATACTGCTACCCCATTATTCGCTGTATTATCAAGGACAGCCTCCGAATCCATGAAAGTGCAGGCAACTACTTCCTTGGCTTTCACCGATTTTTAAGGATGCTTGTGATTTCTAATAACGAAGACTTTGTCGATCTGCCTGCTCAAAACGCGTGTTGCTTACCATGGAGTGATTGAGTTTTATATGATTGTCTACTAGCTTACCCATTGAGGGATAAAATAAAAAAAAAGAAAATAAATTTATATATATATATGTTTATATGTTTTATTGAATTATTTTATATATTAATTAATTTAACTAGGGTATTTATGGCTCGACGCGCCAAAACAATACACACATTGTCGAGCCAACGCAAAGGTATGTGTGTGCGCATCCCGTTAACATGTATTAACATCTGAAGGTTGCAATTTCTTTTCAACACTCGATGTCACAACTGAAGTTTCTGTGCGAGTGTGTAATTTTTGCGTGCCAATTACGGACAGTATTATTATTTTTTAATTTGATATATATTGATATATGATATGACAGACGACGAAAAAGTTTCCGTCTCTTTTCGTCGTGGGCTGCCGCCTCTGATCTCAAGTTACTGCACTCTTCTTTGGATTTTTCTTCGTTGCTATGCCCTGCGCTCCTCTCCTTTGAGTTTCCTTACCTGCTAGAATAAATCCAGTCGAAATTACTGTTGTTGCTCCTAACCCTGCTCCATCCGAAGTTGCCGACAGCCTTGACTCTGCATGGAAACCTCGATCAAAGCAAAAGAAAGAACAAAATCTATGCGAACTGTTGTTGTTTTTCAGAGTATTGTTGTTGTATCTCATGGTAAATTTGCCTGTGTTTGAATTTGTGTTTGCACTCCAACCTTAGCTCCTTTTCGCGAAGCAAAAGCTGTAATAAAAGCTCTTATACTCATTACTCAATTTAGCATGCTCAAGGCTTTGAGTAGGAAAGAAGTCAGGCTCATTGACAAAAATTATTTACGATAGGGTTCCTTTTCCCTACCTTAACTATAAAGATTACTGTGGCTATTCTCCACGCTGTGGGTAAGTACCCTAGAGCTGCGCTGCCTCTTAAGATTCTAATTAGGTATTGCAGATACGGTTCCACTCCCTTTTATTGGGAGAACGCCATCTACTCTTGGAGAGTTTTTCTCTGTTTTATACCCTGAACCCATTGAAAATTGGGAAAAAGGGTATAATGGGAAATGGGTATAATATATAAAGTATATATATTTATGATCACGATCAAGTTTATTTCTGATAATCGATAACCCACATCGGTTTGCTGATCTACAAGAAACTGAAATTGTTTAAGCTCATTACGTAGATTATGAAAGATAGAGGCACCAAATTTGGTTGACATAATTTTAATATAATATAGCACTTAAAGAATCTATTGCAAACGGTTTCATCAAGATCAGTTGAGAAATACTGAAGTTATAAAAGAAAACGTCTGGTAAAATTTGACAAATTTAACAAGCCAATAGACACAAGCGCTGAAATGAGAGCTATAGAGATGAATTTAAATTTTTTAATCCGTGTATACCATACGCAGATTGAGTTTATTTCAAATTGTCGATAACCTTCATCTTTTTCCAATTGTCGATATCAGTTTTTTAACCCGTTTTTTTGTTTAGCATATCTCAGAAACTATAACAGCTGGAGCTATCAAATTGTACAGCATGTTCTCGTAAAGCTTAATCAGGAATATTTCATATTTTGACGTCCCCCCATTCGTCCCAAATTAAAAAAAAACAAGTAAGATGGCTCTAGTCGTGTGCTTCGACTAGGATATACCCTGAACCCACCGGCGAGCTGTCGTTACATACATTTAAACCCCCTTGCATTCCGAAATAAATACACAAAATCACAAATTCACACAAACGCATGCCGCAAACGTTACGCAAGCTGCGCTTGGCCCCCACTATGGAAACTATATACTTCTATAACTTCAAAGCTAAAAGTATGGTCATTATGAAATTTCCAGGACTTAAGAGCAATACGGACTCAATACGATCCTGGTGAATTTTGTACTGCGGACACCAGATACACGAGCAGTATTCCAGGATTGGGCGGACAAGTGAAATGTAGAGAAGTTTTGTCGTGAAGGGATCGTTGAACTCCTTTGACCAACGTTTAATAAACCCAAGAACACCTTTAGCCTCGTTTATAATAGTGGATATGTGAAAATTTAAGGTCAACTTTGAATCAAAGAGAACTCCAAGATATCTTACCTTAGAATATGTTCCAATGAAAAATTGTCAATTGTATATCTAACTGAATGTGACTTAGAACGACTAAAAGTCATAAAATGCACCTTGAACAATTTATGTGCAACTGATTGACCGAATACCAAAGTTATATATAGTTCGAATCATCCTGTAAACTAGTGTGTTGTAAGAAATCGGCGTACGAGTAAATAAGTCTGCATACATAAATATGCGAGCATGTGATATTAAAGAGGGGGAGGTCATTTATGAAAAGAGTAAATAGTAAAGGTCCAAGATGACTACCTTGAGGTACACCTGACAAAACATAAATCTGTTTACAAATTTTAGATCTAAGAGAGACTCTTTGAGGTCTAACCTTTAAATAAGATAAAATCCAAGACAGAAGAGAGGGAGGGAAACCAATACCAATACGAGTTTTAGCAGTAAAAGTTCATGGTGTACAGAGTCAAATGCTTTACTAAAGTCGGTGTGAGTGGCATCAGTTTTGCTTTTTTGCAGGAAAATCATAATTTACCAGCGAGCTAAATTCAAACAAGTTGGTCGTAGTTGACTGGCTCTTAATAAAACCATGCTGAGCAGGGGATATATGTAATTTGCAGAGATCCTGCAAAATAGAACTAATTATTTTTTCAAATAATTTAGGTATAGCAGGTAGTTTTGAAATGCCCCTGTAGTTTGTTATATCAGATCTACCACCATTTTTGTGGAGAGGAATGATAAACGATTCTTTCCAAAGAGATGAAAAAAACAGATTCAAGGGATAGATTAAAAAGCTTTAGCAATGAAGCAATACACTCTTTGAGTAGGTAACTAGGAATGTTTTCGGGCCCAGAAGAGTAAGAAGTCTTTAAAGATTTAATAGCACAAAGATGGGAGATGTGGGTAATGATAGGCATATTATAGGCAGAATTATCTGAAGAAGGTGGAATATACGAACAAGTAATGAAAATGCAAACACCATGAATGCAAAATTTGACAGCAAAAAATTCTATATCTATACTAAAGTCTGTTATTACTACCTTCGAAGATATGTCAGCGGCGACTGAAATAAGCACACCACCATCACCACGACGAGGAGTGCAATCTTATCTATAAAAAGAGAACTTGTTAGATAAAATTTCAGCAGTTAGGATTGTCAGGCCTTAGCCATGTTTCACAAAAGGCAATCACATGAAAAGCAAAATATAGACTATTAAGGTATAGATTACTAAGTTTACTACAAAGACCTCCTGCATTCTGATAGCTAAGTGAGAGGGAGAATGTTAGTTTTTGTGCTATCAGAGACCACAATAGGTTGATTTAAACCAGCACCAGTAGGGGGAAGCGAAATCGGAGGCCAATTTTTCTTTTTTGCAGTGTATTCTTTTTTAATTATGTGATCCGGCCTTTATTCTTTACAACAAATACTGCTAAAATGTTTGGCCGAAACACTTATTTTATAGGACGAAATTTCCCGAGTATACGCAAATTTTAATTTTTCCACAATAAGATTGGCTTGAGATTTGGCCAGAATAAAGGCCTTGACATCATCAGATATAGTAGCAGGGGCAAGCCTAGAAACAAAGATTTGTTTTTTTTTTTTGGAGAAACCCATACAAGGGTCATATTAGGAACCACGGCAGTAGCTACTGGTGGACCTATAGCCTTTTATGTATATTAGCACTGGAGCGTTGATCAGTATCAACAGTGCTAGCAATCGCCGAATCAGTAGAAAGATTGATTAATTCAACTTTAGGAGCCAATGTTGTGGGCAAGTGTGTTGGGACAGAAAGTTCATTAGGGCCAATAGACAGCCTTTGCTTGGCCCTTGGAGATTCGTTCAAAAGCTTCATTGCTTTGAACTCATTATCCAAAACGGAGAATCCATCAAACAATTTTTTAAACCGTCCGAATAGATCTCCAAAGCCTTTCTTAGTCTGCCTCATGAATCCCATGATGTTCCTTTTACTATCCCTACCGTCACGATTAAATTTAATTTCATCGGACACTACAAAGAAGTTTACAGAAAAATTTTGATTATCTACTCTAAGGTCGTCATTAAATGAACCAAGAGGATTTACTTTATTAGGATTACCAAATCCGACAAGAAAAATGTTAACGTTAAACATTTAACGGCTTCAATGTGGATTATTCAATTTTGCGTGTGAGCTTTTACTCATTATGTTGTATTTGCTAGCAGTGTCAATCAAAGCTATGTATTTTTGTATTCCTAATGATTACTTCTTAACTCATGGACATATGCTCAGCTGCTATCTAGTGCGTGTTACTTGCTTTTGAATTACAATTAAGTTTTTTCTTTAAACAATCGTTTGCTACGTGTCCCTAATCAGTGCAGGTAAAACACTTTTTCCACTACTTCTGTTGTCACACTTTTCTAATGTATGCCCTTTGGCACCGCAATTGTAACATATAACATCATTGATCTCTTTGTGTACTACATATTCTCTTTTGTTCAAACCACTTTTAAATTTTCCATCATTATTTTTCACATTTTCAAAATTTTCACGCAGTTTCTCATAGCATTTTAAATTACCCTGAACCTATTGAAAATGGTTAAAACGTATCTAACAGGGAGAAGGAGACATCTCCGACCCCTTAAAGTATATATATTCTTGATCCGCGTCACTAGCCGAGTCGATTAGGGCCTGTCCGTCTGTCTGTCCGTCTGTCTTTATGAACGCGTTGATTTCAGAGACAACAAGGGCTAGAGAGCTGAACTTGCACTTTTTAGATTCGTACATACCCTAAGCCGTTTTCATAATTAGAGTTTATCGGTGATTTGACCGGTTTTTCGGACATATCTCAGAAACTTTAAGAGCTAAAGCCACCAAATTTGGTTTAATACATTCTCGTAAAGGTTACGCAGATTATGATTATTTCGGATTTTTGATGCCTCCCCCCATTCGCCCCATGTAAAAAAAGACTTATGCTTTGGTTTGTACACAGATTTCAATGCTCTTGTTACGTCGTGAAAGTTTTATAGCGGTCCTATTCTTAGTTTAGAAGTTATTTAAAAATTAACTTTCCATAGTGGAAGACTGCTAAATTAATATAGTACAATAAGAATGCATTAACACAAATTTTATCCAAATCGGTTAAGAATCACAGAAGTTATTAAAGAAAATGTATTTGTACATTTGCAAACCACGTGGTGGCAAGCGCATGCATACATACATAAGTATGTGCACATTCATATACGTGAGCTCTTTTTCCAATTCTAATGCAATTGTTTGTGCATGTGTGCTATCTTCTTAGCTCAGATTTTTACAGAGACAATTAAAATGTTGCTGTAGCTCGTTGTTAGAGATGTTGCCTGGCGGTCTATCAGACGCGAGTTCGAATCCAAAAAAGTTAGAAAAACGGAGTTTACACAAATATTGGTCCAAGTGCTGGGACATAAATTTGAAGTATTCTGGAGCAACAAAATGGGGAAAAATTGGTATTTTGCATGCACACTTTCAAAAGGCTTTCGCAGACTGCAACTGCAACCAACATTTGAAAGATATAGTTTCCTATTTTGTGAAAATTTTGCGAGAAATTTCAAAACTACGACATACTAAAATATGTCTGCAATTATTAAAAGCGAGCGCGCAGAGCGCTTATTATTTTATTATTTATTTTTATTTTATTTTACTAAGTACGGCTGTGGTTGATGTAACGACAGCCCGCCGCTGGGTTTAGGGTATCTCCTAGTCGGGCACTACCGACTAGAGCCATCTTACTTGTTTAAGTTTATTAATGCTCGCGTAAACCACATAGGTTTGTTAGACTTAAGTGGATTACAAACCGGAACACATTTATCAAATAGTTTATTTAAAGTGGAATAAAAGATCGTGATTGCACTATCCATGTCTCTAAGCAAGTAAAGCCGATGCCAGTCAGTCTAGGATAAAAGCTGAGTAAGTTTAGCAACACCTCTAAAGTTGGGTGATGAGGATCTTCTGGACATGATATGGGTTCAGTACGGGAATCAGATAAGAGTGATCCATAACAAAATCAAGCTCAAGCATTTAATGTAGAGAATTTGGAATACCATTATTTTGACACAATGACTTTCCAAATAAATCGTCAAGAAAATCATTTTGGGAAGTCAACACACTAGATTCGTGAAGAAAGCGGTTCGGAGATGGCTTCTTGACATTAAGTATAGTATATATATTGAGCGCCACTAGCCGAGTCGATTAAGCCCAGTCCGTCTGTCTGTCCGTCCGTATGTTCGTCTGTCTGTATGAACGCGTTGATCTCAGCCACTACAAGAGCTAGAGAGCTGAACTTGGACTTTCGTGATACCATAGGCTGATTACGTTTATTTTAAATTATCGATAGCTTGCTCCGTTTTCCTATAATCAGTGTTTATCGGTTTTTTCAACCGCCATTTGCCCCCCATATCAAAAAAACGTACAAAATCGCAAATCAAGTACTACAGACTTGTGCTTTGATTCGTACACAGATTTTAATGCTCTTGTTACATCCTAAACATTTTATAACGATCCTGTTCTTAATTTAGATGATATTTAGGAATTAACTTTCCTAATTGGGGGCCAAGCGCAGCTCCTTGAGCATATCTTAGAAACTATAAGAGCTAGAGCCACAAAATCTGTTTTAATACGCTCCCGTAAAGGATACGCAGGCTATTTTCGGATTTTGGACAAACTTGGTGACGCTAACTCTTATAGTCTCTAGCCAGGTGTGCCCGGTAAGGGGTACCCGGAGCCCAGCGACAATCTGCCTTGTAGTTCGCGGTATCAGTTCGGTGACAGGGATTTTGCCGGCAAAAAAATAAGAACCCATCACTCATCAAACCATTGCCAAAAAGTTTTACTGGGACGCTTCCCGTTGACATGTCATGGGACGGTGTCAATTGGCACGATTTTGCCAGGGAATAGAAAAGGAATCAGCTCTGGCTCTGTAATGAGAGCGGAAAACATAAAGTAGATAGATCGTCGATGTTTCGCTCGACTATTGGTACGGCGGTGAACCATAAAGAGTCAGGCGAGTGGTGGATTGGAACGGCATTCCATACCCAGGGGTCAGGCGATTATCAATCGGTACGGCGCTGCACCATACCGTTTTCGCAACGCTTTGGGGAAGCGGGCAATATATTTTTTTTACTGAAACAGGCCGATCATATAAACCGATCAAAGTAAATTCAAAAACACAAAAATACGAAGGCTGTTCTTGCTCGTATCCGTTTTTAGATTGGCACGGTGTTGCATCACTAAGGTCCGATAGTAGAGGCGAATAGCCACCGCTCTCACGTGCCGAAGTTCAATTGACACCACCAGAACTGCTGGGTCTCGTTACACACACACAAACACATGTCGCTTGCATTTTACTCTCAGCCGCTGCTCTTGGTCCCCACTATGGAAAATGTATTCTGGAATAACATCTAAACAAAGAGTACGATCGTTATGAAACTTTCAGGACCTAATAAAAGCATTTCAATCTATCTATAAACCTAAGCGCAAGTCTGTAGTACTTGATTTACGTTTTTTGATATGGGGGCGAATGGGGGAAGACATCCAAAATGCGCATCGTTTACGAGCACACATTAAACCAAATTTGGTGGCTCTAGACTATAAGAGACTATAGAGTCTCCGAGATATGCTAAAAATAACAAAGTCTTAAAATCGATTTTTATCGATAATAATGAAACGGAACAAGATGTCGAAATGAAATATAAACTTATTCTGCGTACGGTTTAACAGAATCTATAGTTTAGATCTCTAGCTGTTGTAGTTTCTGAGATCGCTGCGTTCATACAGACGGACGGACAGACAGACAGACATGGCTATCATTTCAACTCCTAATCCTGATAAAGGATCTATAAATAATGATAAAGAATTTATGGGGTCGGAGATTCTTTCTTCTGTCTGTTACATACATTTGCACAAAACTTTTATACCTTTTATACCCATTTTCAATGGATTCAGGGTATAAAAAAAAGGGCACACCACTAGCAGAACGGAAACAAATCAAGAGCAAAATAAAAAATAAAAATAAAAACATACGGCGACCAACACCAAACAACAATATTAGTTTGAGCGAGATATTAGTTAGAGAGAGATATTAGTAGATATATAACGAGAGCAAAAATGCAAAAACAAAATATAGTCAGGCAAAAATGCAATTGCACAAGTCAACTAATATGCATACGATGCAGTTTGTTGTCGTATTTAAACTCAATTTTAAATACTGCCAATTAAAGTCCAACTGTGTGTTTTACACACGAAATGTATCACACAGTCACAACACTAATTATGTCCGAAAATTAAATCGGTTAAAATTTGTTTAAAATTATTAGCGAATGTGATGCTTCGAGACGAGCACGGATAATATGCTGCAAAACAGCTCGTGCTGTATGATACTACTAGCATTGCTGGTCTACAAATTGCTGACGCGAATAAGATTTGCGACCTTACAATATTGGCGATCAGATATCTTCTGCATCGGCAGCTTTGGTACAAGCCAGGAGTGTTTTATAGATAAGCCTGTGCTTGATTCTAACTCCCAAATAGCGGACTGCTGACTTGGACTGCATTTGGTGCCGTATATCGTATATATACCTTTATCGATCGAGGCAGATTCCATCTATTTACGACTGCTGAAATTAACCGCATCGGTGTTGTGAGCCGCCAGTGTTAACGAGCTCTCTCTCTCATCCATCGGGTTATTTATTTTGTTTTGGTGGCGTACTCTTCTGCCTTGCTAAGCTCCTTCGCAACTGTTACCGCAGCAATGTTATCCGGAAATCCGACGATGGAGGACTTCTCTGGTGCAGCAATAAGTCGTACATGACATTCTATAACTTTAGGCTCAGCTTTTAGCGTTGTGATACGCCTCCGATAATATTGTAAGCAGTCCTTCTCGCCAGGCTGTCATTAAGCAGGGTAGCTGCGGACTGATATGTTTAGGTATTCAGATATCTCGAGCCGATGCAGTGTCCTAAAAATGCAGGCTCGGCTTAGTGAGTTGAACGTATTCCTTTTTCCTTTGTTACAGAAATCGTCGGCGGTGCCGCATGTGACTGTATCCACAACGAGCTGCATACCATCGATGGTGCTCCGTTGCTTACGGAAGCCAAACTGACGGTCGGATAGACTGCTACGCTCATCCAGATTCTCCTCGAGTCTATCGCAGAGGTTACTCTCGTAAAGGAGGTACATAAGAACCTCTACACCAACATAGGTTAATTTAGCTTTTATAATATACAATATCTGTTAAACTGAACAGGCTGTTGATGCTGACTACGAAAATACCTATATATGAATTCAGAAAGAGGAATCTCCGACCCCTTAATTATAATATTCCTGATCAGAATCAACAACCGAGTCGATGTTGCCATTCCCGTCTATCCGTCCGTTCGTCCGTCTGTATGAACGCTTCGATCTCGGAAACCATAAAAGACTTAAACTTATCGAATATAGACTCGTCCATGGCACGCGCAGATCAATTTTATTTCAAATGATTAATGATTTCCTAAAATCGATAAAAATATACAACAACTTCAAATTTTTTTTAGCGCTAGAGACATTTAATTTTGTTGACATGAATATTTTAAAATAATATAGCACTCAGAGAATCTATTGCAAAAAATTGCATCACGATTGGTGGAGAAAAACAGAAGGTATAACAGGAAATGTGCGGTAAAATTTGACAAATTTGGCAAACCAATTGACAGCAAGAGCAGCAATAAGAGCTAGAGAGTTGAAGTTTGGTTTTTTAAGGTCGTGTTTACCATACGCAGATTGAGTTTATTTCAAATTATCAATAACCCACCCGGGTTATTCATTTTTCATATTTATCGGGTCTTTTGACTCGGCTGTTTTAGCTTATCTCAGAAACTATGAAAGCTAGAGCCACCAAATTTCGTTTATTATGGCCCCGTAAAGCATACGCAGATCAAGAATATTTTGATTTTTTGTTTAAATAAAAGCAATGCAAATACAACAACCTTGTGCTTTGGAACACTTTTTTCAAGTTTTAGTTCCCAAAGTGGGGAACAAGGCCTTTGAGTAACGTGAGCCAAATGCGTTTGAGTGTGCATGTGTATTTGTGATTTTGTGTATGTATGTAGGTTAAAATTTATGTAACGACAGCTCGCAGCTGTGTTCAGGGTATCTCCTACTCAGGCGCTCCCGACTAGGACACTCTTACTTGTTTATATATAGCGAGTAAATACAAATCTTTTTTTTTTGTCTTATTGTTAGATAAACTGAAATACCGAACTATAAACAAACAAACTCATTTCCAAAGAAACACTTAAATTAGCTACACAATTATTTGCTTTCGTAGCTACTTATCTACATGGTATGTTTGTGTGTACACATATTCTGTCCGTACACAAAAAGCATTTATTCATTCACTTCTTATGCATAGCTTTTCCCACATTCTTTCGAATATACGTTTTTCACTATCACTGAGCTTTTTTTTTAGTTCCAAAAATAAAATATTTGCTCAAAGCACTACTATTTTATGCTTTTCTCTTTATTTTGTGAGATACTGAGAAAACAATATCGAAATTTAATTCTGCTCATACACGCCCAAAACAGATCACGGTCAACGTGATTATTTGCCACATTTTTAGTTTTCGGCATTGACACTGTGAAGAGACTTTAATTTACATATTCTTGCTACTTCAGAAACTTTAATGTGCACATTTTTCTGTATATGTGTAATAAAGGAATTTGTACAATGACCAAAAATATATATAGAAAAATAATCATAGATCGGTGAATGTGAACTTCACATATTTTACCAGACAAAGTGCAAAATGTCATAATATTTATCAAATAGAGTTGGAAAATTTGTGTTTTTAAAATGAGTTATTTGTCCTTGCCTCGCGTTTTGTCTAATATAAGTCCTCGAAATTCGGCAGGAAAAAATTCAAATTTTTTAAGTTTAAATCGTACTGCTGGTCATGAGACAGGGCAGGTGAGGAAAGTATGTTCCACGCTGTCATTATATGAAACGGCAGAGCAACGTAAACGAATTCTGAATAGAAATGGAAGCATATCCAACCAGCATTTTCGTGGCGTTCACAAGCATTTATTAGAATCTCACGCCAAGGCAGTTTGCCATTCAATGACAGTAAGTATATTTTAATATATATTTTATAATTGAACAAGTAAGAATGGTAAAACCGACTGCGGAATACTCGTTCACAATGTAATAACAAATAAATCAAGTAGGAAATATTCTATACCCTCTCATTCAATACACGTTAAAAATTCACAAACATAAAGGGGGCAATGTGCACAATAAAACAAAATACAAAAGTAACCATAACTAAAAACATTAGAAACGAGTAAAATGGCTTTAGTCGGGTGTGTCCGATTGGGAGATACCCTGAACCCAGCAGCAAGCTGCGCACTTTACACATCGGCTGCGCTTGGCCCCACTATGGAAAATAAATTCTTGAAACTAAGAGTATGAGCGTTATTAAATTTTCAGTGCTTAATAAGAGCATCGAAATCTATGTACAAACCAAAGCGCCAGTAGTATTGGCGATTTTTTGATATGGTGGCGATTGGGGGAGGTAACCAAAATGCGATATGCCAAGAAAACCAAGTTTAAAAATCTATTTTTATCGATAATAATGAAACGGAGCAAGATATCGAAACAAATTATAAACTTGTACTGCGTATGGAGTAGCAGAATCTATAGCCGAAAGAATCTATAGGTCTCTAGCTTTTGTAGTTTCCGAGATCGCCGCGTTCATACAGACGGACGGACAGACAGATGAACATGGCTAATTCGACTCAATTCGTCGTGCTAATCACGAATATATATAATTTATGGAGTCGCTTCCTTCTGCTTCCTTCTGTCTGTTACATACATTTGCACAAAACCATTATACCCTTTTTACCCAGTTTCAATGGGTTCAGGGTATAAAAACAGAAGGAAATCTCCGTTGTCACAGCGCGATTCGAACTCGCTTCTGATAGCGCGCCAGGCAACACCTCTACCATCGAGCTACAGCAGCATTCTAATTGGCACTGTCAAAATCTGATCTAAGAAACACACATACACAAACAATCGCATTATAATTCGAAAAAGAACTCACGCATAAGAATGTGCATATACATATGTACATATGGATGTATGTATTGTACGTATGTACGTATGCAGAAAACGTCTGCGCTTGGAGCTTGCCAGCAAGTGGCTTGTACAAACACATTTTCTTTAATAACTTCTGTGTTTCTTAACCGATTTTGGTGAAATTTTTTGTAATGCTTTCTTGTACTATAGTACATTTAAATCTTAATGAGCAGCCTAAGTAGTAAGAATTGTGGCTGTACTTGCAATTACAAATGTTTTTTCTGGTAATGGGGAAAGATGGGGGAGGTATCCAAAATCCGAAATATTCATAATCTGCGTATCCTTTACGAGAATACATTAATCCAAATTTGGTGTCTGCAGATATAGTATCTGAGATATGATAAAAATAACGGATAAAAAAACCGATAAATATCGATAATAAGAAAACGGGACGTGTTATCGATTATTTAAAATAGCCTTGATCTGCGTATGGTATACACGAACTTAAAAACACAAACTTTAATCCCTAGATCTTATTGCAGCACATTGTATTGTCAAATTTGTAAAATTTTACCACACGTTTTCTTTAAGAACTTCTGTGATTCTGAACTGATTTTGATTAATCTTAATGCAATAGATTACTTAAGTGCTATAGTATACATAAATATTCATTCGAAGAATATTGTGTGTCTCTACGTCTCATAATCTACAAAATAAGCTAAAAAATCCGAGGTTGTTGTAGATTTTTATCGATTTTATGGATTCGAACATAAAAATAAATATGTTTAAATATAAATATAAAATGAATACATAAGTATTAAAAGTTAAAATTAATGCATTTCCGTTAATATTTGTTCATACATACATATAATCTAAATAATAAATAAATAAATTCATAACTGGCATTTACCTCTTTTCCTTAAAAAATAATAATTATTATTATGTACTTACAAATGGCACTTACTTCTTTTCCTTCTTCTTTAAAAAATAAGAATTATTATTATGTTTATTTTTGTTTTGTTACATTATAATGTTTAAAATATTACTCATTTTGGGTGTACTTACTTATAGTTGTTGTTTATTTGGCTTCATACTGAGCTGTTTCCTCCACACATCTTTTCACTTGCACTTCGGAAATTCAACTAACTTTGAAGCAGCAACGCGTCGTCATTGCTCTTTTTTTCTGCTTCCTTTCTTGCACAAAAACAACACCATGTACATACATGTCCGCACACTGTCGGAAGCGAGGGAAAAATATCGACACATATGCGTAAAGTGCAAGGCAATATATATTTTTTTTACTACGCGGCGATAGAATAAGCCGATCATACAAACCGAACAAAGTAAATGGACTGGCATGGCGTTGCATCATTAAGGACCGATAATAGGGACAATTGGCCACCGCTCTCACGCACCGAGGGTCAATTGACACCACCAGAAGTGCTGGGTTATTTAATAACTTCTTTGTTTCCTAACCGATCTTGATGAAACTTTTTGCAATAAATTTTTAAGTGCTAAATTCTCTATGTCTCTAGCTCCTATAGTCGCTGAAATTGATGCGTTCATACATATACAAATGCTTGTAATTTTGGGAAAATATCAAATTTTTGCCTCGATCTTTAGAGGACGTCATCCGTATGTGGTGCCTCTGGTTATAAATCTGTGAATAATTTACAGTAAACAAAACCATTATTTATGTACCCTTAACCTTCATGTTTAATGCATATAAACAACTTTTGTATAATGAAAATTTAGTATTCTTAAAACATATTTTTAAAACAAAATCATCTAAATTCATGTTATTATTAGGTAAAAACTTTGAACAAGTTAAAAAGCCACTTGTTTTTTTTTTTTTGTTCATTCAACTGTAACCGGCATTTTTTTTATACCCTGAACCCATTGAAAATGGGTAAAAAGGGTCGATCTAGCCATGCCCGTCTCTCTGTCTGTCTGTCTGTCTGTCTGTCTGTCCGTCCGTCCGTCTGTATGAACGCGTCGATCTCGGAAACTATAAGAGCTAGAGACTTTTCGGCTATAGACTCGTCCATGGCACGCGCAGATCAAGTTTATTTCAAATGATCGATAATCCACACCGTTTTCCTAAAATCGATAAAAATCTACAACAACCTCTAATTTTTTAAGCTTATTTCTTAGATTAAGAGACCTAGAGACACAAAATTTGGTTCGAATGAATATTTATATATACTGTAGCACTAGAATCTATTGCATTAAGATTCATCAAAATCTGTGAAGAAACACAGAATTAATTAAAGAAAATGTGTGGTAAAATTTGAAAAATTTTAAAAACAAATTGGCGGCAAGTGCTGCAATAAGATCTAGGGATTAAAGTTTGGGTTATAAAGTTCGTGTATACCATACGCAGATTAAGGCTATTTTAAATAATCGATAACACGTCCCGTTTTCTTATTATTGATATTTATCGGTTTTTTTGATTCGGTTTTTAAGCATATCTCAGAAACTATAAGAGCTAGAGCCACCAAATTTGGTTTAATATGGGCTCGTTAAGGATACGCAGATTGCAAATATTTCGGATTTTGGATACCTACCCCATTCGCCCCCTTATCAAAAAAACGAAAATCAAATACTACAGACTTGCGCTTTGTACATAGATTTGGATGCTCTTATTAGGCACTAAAAATTTCATTACTGTCATACTCTTAGTTTAGTAGTTATTCAAGAATTCATTTTCCATAATGGGACCAAGCGCAGTCGAATGGAAAGTGCTCAGTTTGCTGCATGCGTTTGTGTGTGTGTGTATGTGTGACTTTGTAAATGTGTGTATGAATGCAAAGAGCTTTAAATGTATATAACGACAGTTCGCCGCTGGGTTCAGGGTATCTCCTAGTCGGGGACACCCGAATAGAGCCATCTTACTTGTTTTTGATTTGAGACTGAGAGAAGTGTGCAGCTTACAAAATGTGTTTTTGTGTGTGTATGTTTCTGTTTATGTAAGTGAGCTAAAAATAACTTGGTGGTTACAGGGTATCTCCTACTTGGGAACTTCCGACTACAACACTCTCCCTTGTTTATTGTCAGCTGAGCTTTAATGTTCATATCTTTACTATTATAGACCCATAGATTCATTCAACGTTGGCCGAATGAGTTCAATGTTTTCTTCCCTGCTTTTGTACACAGTACATAATTGAGTAGTTTTTTATACTCGTTCACGAAGTGAAACTAGTATTGGGTTTGTGCAATGTCCGTCATGCTGTCCGCCCGTCTGTCCGGATGAACCCAACTTTTTTCGGTGCTATTGAAGCTAGCGACTTGGAGCTTGAAATATATACTTGCAGTTATGTTGTTTTAAAGCCGACAGACTCGAATTAGTCTCTGCTTACGACCGAATATTGTGTATTTTAAGTTTATTATAGGCAGGTGGACCCGAATTGGTACGTGCCGGTATATACGAAAATAAGCGAAATGCCCTGTAGTAAGCACTGATACTCAGCTCACTACAGGCTTCAGGGCATAAAAAAGAGTAGAACGTCGCGGATCCCCACCACCATGAGACCATTTGGCAAAAGGTTATTAAAAATGATATCGTGGAGAGCAGACGGCAATACTTTTTGGTGCTGTGTGACTCAGCTATCTGTGTTTTTATACCCTGAACCCATTGAAAATGGCTAAAAAGGGTATCATTGTTTTGTGCAAATGTATGTAACAAGCAGAAGAAGGCATCTCCGACCCCATATATATATTCTTGATTAGCATCACTAGCCGAGTCGTTCTAGCCATGTCCGTCTGTCTGTCTGTCTGTCCGTCCGTCTGTATGAACGCGTCGATTTCAGAGACCACAAGGGCTAGAGAGCTGAACTTTTCTTATAATCAGTGTTTATCGGTTTTTTACGCGGTTTTTGGATACCCCCTATTTTTTCTTGACATCAGGTTTGAAACTGTCAAGATCGGATCGCAACCTTTGACCAGATAGAAAATTAGAAGAAGTCAGGCAAAGTTTTACGTCATCGGCATACATCAACACCCGAGAGTGACTTAACACAGTCCCTTCTGTGATAATGGTCATTTATGAACAATGTGAATAACAACGGATCAAGGTAGCTCCGCAAGTGACATTAACGGGCTTAGAGACAAAGCCTTTAAAATAAACTTTTTGAGTTGTAAGAGATAAATAATTTGAGATCCAAAGATTTAAGTTATTTGGAAATCCCAAAAGATGGAGTTTATGCAGTAAAAGCGAATAATTCACGGAGTCAAAATTCTTACTGAAGTCAGTGTAAATAACATATGTTTGCATTTTATTTTGAAATCCTTTGATAACAAAAAACGTGAATTCCAATAAGTTAGTGGATCTAGTAGTAGCTAGTAGATCTATATTTCAAAACATATGCTGGCTGGGTTAAATGATAGATCTACAAAGATGTTGCAGTTGAGAAATTATAAATTTCTCAAAAATCGAATGAATAGCAGACAACAAAGAATTACCTCTATAGTTCTAAACATTTGACTTGTTTCCTTTTTTAAGGAGAGGAATAATAAATGATTCTTTCCAAATGTTAGGAAAAGAACAGGACTCCGCGGACATTTTAAATAATTTATACAGAGGCTTCACGAGACCTTCAGCGCAGTACCTAAGCACACTGACTGGTACTCCATTAGGTCTCCGTGAAAATACGGTCTTGATGTGCCCTAGATCACTTAGTAGTGAACTTTCCGTGATCATAGGTCCAAAAATGCATTTTGAGTCATTTACGTGATAAGCGTAAGGACTGTAAGTCGTTTGAAAAAATTTAGCAAATATATCGGTGATGGCCTGATCTGAGTCAGCTGTCGTTTATTCGAAAAATATGGCTGATGGTAGTGTTGATGATCTACGTTTCGCATTAACGAAATTATAAAACCGCCTAGGATCTCGCTGGAGCTGTAACCTCCAACTTTTCAGGTAATCCTTATAACATTGGTTATTTAGGACAAAAAAATTGGATCGAGCAATTAAATATTGAGAGTAATCCAGGAAAGAGCCAGTTTCCTTGAGCTTCTTGTACATCCTTGACTTTATATTTTTAAGTTCATTAATTCTCGTGTAAACCACATAGGTTTGTTAGACGTAAGTGAATTAAAAACCGGGACACATATATCAAATAAATTATTTAAAGTGGAATAAAATATCGTGATTACACTATCCACGTCTCTACACAAGTAAAGTCGAGACAAGTCAGTTTGGGATAAGAGCTGAGTTAGTTTAGCAAAGAGACAATCTGCGCATCAGTAGGCGCATTTAAATGAAAAATTTCCGACTGGACTACAGTTTTAATTGCAAATAATGCCCAACTACGTCGACAAATCGGTCTATCCTGTCTATAAACCGTAAAATTATTTGAGAACACTTCGCAGTCAGATTTGTTAGAATTTAACCACGTTTCTGAAAACCCTATAAGGTCAGATAGAATGTAGGTGCTAACCATGGTTTTTATTTCAGCTTGATGCTTACCAGGAGAAAACTTTTTAAACTCATAAACAATCATGTGAGGTGACCAACATTTTGGATCACAAATGATTTTATTTTTAAAAGCAAAAATATTTCTCGAGGAGTGGAGAAATTTAATTTTCTAATTGTTACTCTAGCAGAAGATTTGCTAGCGATATTGATTCACAAGTTGTGTCCAAGAAAAGCCTGGACACAAAAACTTGTTTACGAGGCGGATCAACAGTTAAATACGGAGCATGATTACTGTTTGAAGCCTGGGATATATTGCGCGAGGTTCTCTGCGACCAGGAACTTGTAGGCTTGTTGATAAAAGCCAGCTTAACAATTGGTTCAATGGGCAGCTCTTTAGCATTGGGGATACGTCTAAGTGTTGGAGAGTATTCAAAACTGTCGAACGTGGTTGGACAGATTTAGGGGGCAACGGAGAGGGAACACTTAAATTGAGATTCTAACCGGTGATTAGAAGGAGATTCAAATTTATAATTGCTAAGCACCTGGATTCTGGAGTCAAAGCCAATCGATAGCTGCTTTCTGCCACCTTTCAGTTTTAAGAATTGATTTCTCACAGAATTATACATTCTGAAGAAATCAATTTGAATTAACTATAGCGGATATTTTATCGCCATCACGCTCAATGAGACCTGCATATTTCCTCACATAATCAGCAATTAACAAATTGTAGTGGTGCAGAATTATCAAACTGTGCAAGTTTTGTTGCAGCACGACAGATATATTTATATACGGCATCGTTGTATTTGAATGTTTTCCAACAAAAAAGTTGTTTTCCATTTCCTCCATTTGGACGTCGATTTTACGAAAATTCCGCAGTTGTGCTCACTTTGACTCAAAAGGAAAATTCATTAAAAATTTTAGCTACCTAACCCTTACCGAATTCTTGAATAACGTTTAAACTAATGTATTACTTGCATTGCGTTTTTTGTTATTTCGGGCGAATGGGGAGAAATATTTTTTTTATAGCGGGAATCCTGATGCTATTAACAGAATCCCACCTCCAGTCGTAAAACGTACCAAACGAGTCGCAAAATACAAAAAACGATATATCTACTCCGAAATATTCTTAATCTGCGTATCCTTTACGAGAACACAATAAACCCAATTTGGTTGCTCTAGCTCTTGTAGATTTTGAGATAAGCTCACCAGGTCAAAAAACCGATAAATATTAATAATAAGAAAACTTGATCTGCGTATGGTATACACGCACTTCAAATTAAATATGTTCTTATATTAAAATTATTAAAATCATTTTAAATCTAATTGACAGATTGAAGACTTGTACGAAGAGGTTCTGTTTGAAATTTACAACAACATTGGTTGTGAGATTAAGAATATTTGTACAGATGGTCTAGTTGACTTTGCTCAAGAAGTATTTAAAATACCGAACTCAATTCATTTGGAAATTTTTGAAACTGCCAAGATGAAAGCACCACCAAATCTAAGATTAAATGTTGAAATCATAAAAGCAGAAAATTTGCTATCAAAGGATTCAAATGGATTATCTGACCCCTTTGTAACATTGTACTTGGAATCAAATAACTCGCACCGTTATAATTCATCCGTTAAAACGTCTACGTTGAATCCCATTTGGGAGGAGCATTTTTCATTGTAAGTTTTTCTTAACAATATTTAAAATTGGTTTTTAATTTAATGTACGATTAAGTTAGGTCACTAACCAAATAACATATAGATGCGACATCTAGACACTCTGTGACACTCATTTTTGTGCGAGCAACCACAGCAACTTCGGCTTAGCTCGGGTCCACATTTCGCTCTCAATATCAGAGAGCCAGACGAGTGGCGTTTGCTTTGTGAGGATCGAGCGAGATAGCGGATTTGTGTGCAACTTACTCCCTCACACGACAGTAAGAGCATTGCCAGGGGTTGCGCTCAGTGTTCTCAGAGAATGTATGTATGTGTAAACATGTGTAAGTCTTAAAGCAGAATCAGCAGTGCGCCGAAAATTAATATTTTTCAATTTTGTCATTGCTTGTCTTCGCTTTCGCTTGAGCAGTTATGTGAAATTTGTTAAGGGTTTGCCACTGTGGCATACAGACCTGGGTGCGCTTCCACGAAAAGTTTCTTGGGATAAAAATGCACGCCACATTTTTTCATATGTGTACTTGTATATGCATTTTTGTGCTTGTGTGTTCAAGCTTTCTTGGGTGCAGCCTGACGGGTGCCTCTACTCGATGCAAAAATCTGGGTTTTAATTTTAAGGATTTTCAGCTTTACACATATGAATAAGTGCATTCTAGACGCTAAAAATTTTTTAGATACGCTCACTGGGTGCGTGCGCATAATATCATATCCGGTAGGTTTGCTGGTGTTATTCTGAGTACAGAAAATTCATAATCAAGAAGCTTGTTTCCAATTAGTTGTCCACAGCTGTTGCTGACGATCAAGAGTATATATACTTTTTAACGTCAGAGATGTCTCCCTCTGCCGCTTAGATTTATTGTACCCTTTTACTCAATATCGATCACTATTTTCGTAACTTTAAAAATGTACAAGTTTTTAAGAGTTAGGAAACAGTTAGTTAGTCAATAAGTAAAAAATAATGAAGTCAACAATCCAAACAAATGATTTGAAGTTTTAAAAATATATATTGATTAATAAGATTTGTTCGGTGAAAGAATCTAACCTTAGGACTCATATTTGGAAACACATGGTTGATGGTTGATCTATTATCAACATTTAAAATGTAAACCATTGTTCTATGATGTTATTTTATTACTACTTATTACTAAGATATCTCCAAATTATTTAGACACTCATTTTTGTATTAACTTTTAATGTATTAACTTTTTTCCTAACATTTTTCTAGACCCATTACTGAAGGGCCTCGCGAGGAAGTTTTGATTATTGAAGTTTGGTAAGTTTAATAATAGTCTTTGGGTGTTAATTTTTTATGGCGTTTTATTTGACTATCTCTTAAACTTAAATTCTTAATCTAGTACGTAAACTCACATCTAATCGATGAGTAGGATCTGGGGCCTGGTATATGTGGTATATGGTATATGTATATGGTATATGCCGTGGTATACATGTGATAGTTGTAAGTATCTTTAATAGTGTGCAGGATGATCCATATTGCTGCCGCATGCGTTGCACCAAAAGAATTTTTAGTGTGAAGAAATAGATTCTGCGAAACGCACAGCAAAATGCATACAGAAAAATTAAAAAAGCAAGATTGTGGTCGCCTGTGTGCCGCCATTGAAACAGTTGTGATCGTTGCGTGTATATTGCAGCTCTCGTTGCTTGTGTAGCTTCGTTAGTCTCGTTGCTTGTGTAGCTAAAACGGAACTTTTGCTTGTGTAGCAAAAAGTGCGCAAATTTTTGACAGTTTCCAAAACAGAAAAGTTGTGAAATTCGGTATACATACATGAAATAAAAATGAGTGTTACAAGCATACGTGTGGAGCCTTTGGGCAAAGACAATTTTGACACATGGAAAATACATATGCAAGCATTGTTAATAAAATCTGCTTCGTGGAAATACGTAAACGGAAATTATGTAAAGACAGAACAAAACGCTGCACAGTGGGACGATGAAGACGCGAAGGCAATGTCAACATCGGATTTAAAGCAAATTAAAAATTGTGTAACCTCAAACGAAGTGTGGACAAAATTGCATGGCATTTATCAGTCCATGGGTACAGCTCGTAAAGCAACACTATTAAAGTCGTTAATTCTACTAAAAATGGATCACGGAGGCGATATGAGAAACCACGTCGATACTTTTTTTGACTTAGTGGACAACATAAACGAGGTAGAACTAGTGAATATTAATGAATATTAATATGGCGATATTGCTGCTATATAGCATTCCAGAAGAATATGAGCAATTCAGAATCGCAATTGAAACTCAGAATAATTTGATTTCCCCGGAAGAACTTAAAATAAAGTTGCTTAACGAATATGAGGGGCGAAATAGAAATATAGATAAATCGTTGCCTGGTGCATTGCTGGCACACAAGAAGGGTAAAAATAATATGCCAAAAGAATGGCATAAGAAAACAAATGCGAAAATAAAGTACAAGTGTTACAATTGTGGAAAATTATGACACAAAGCAGCAGAATGTAGATTAAAGAACAAAAATGGAAATAGAGAAAATAATAAGTCAAACGAAAGCATGTACGCAGAAATAGCGTAGTCTACTTGCAACACCTTCAAAGGATGGTGTCTAGACTCTGGAGCGACATCTCACATGTGCTCACGGAAAGGGAGGTTTGACGAGCTGATTGCAGCAAAGTGTCCAGAGCTGAAGTTAGCAAACAATGCGTCTACGGAAATAAACGGGCATGGCTTAGTGCCATTTAAACCAAGAAAAGAGTATTCAGTTAATCTAACAAACACATTGTACGTACCAGATTTGAGAGAAAACTTGCTGACAGTTTCAAAGATATGTGACCATGGTTTCAACATATTGTTTAAAAGAAGTGGTGCTGAAATCATAAGGGAATCAAACGGAAAGATAGTTTTCACTGCTCGTCGCAAGCAAGACTTGTATTATGTAGAAGAAATAGGCGAATGCAGTCAGATAATTGCTAGCAAGCAAAATGGCATTAAGGAATGGCATGAACGTTTAGGGCATCTAAATGAAAAGGATTTTAAAGAAGTCATCAAAAGGGTAGAATCCAACGATTAGGCACAGTTTCCATTAAGGAAAATCTACCAATCTGCGAAGTATGCATCAAGGGGAAGCAATCTCAAAAGCCTTTCCCCATATGCAGTCAGAAGTCAAAAGAAACACTGGAGCTTGTCCACAGCGATGTCTGTGGCCCAATGCGCATAACCAGTCACGGAGGCAGCCGGTACTTTTTGACCTTCATAGATGACCATACGAAATAGTGTGAGCTTTACACTATAAAAAGCAAATCTGAAGTCTTTCTGAAGTTCGTAGAGTTTAAGAGCTACGTTGAGCGCAAGACTGGGCAAAAACTAAAGACACTCCGATCAGACAATGGCACCGAATATACAAACAACAAGTTCAAAAGTTATCTGGTGACAGCTGGAATCAAACTCGAATATTCGGTAGAATACACTCCACAGCAAAACGGATCTGCCGAGCGCAAAAACCGAACTCTTGTGGATATGGCACGCTGTTTGATAATTCAAGCAGGATTACCGCCGAGCTATTGGGCTGAAGCAGTAAACACGGCAAACTATATACGTAACAGATGTCCATCTAGAAGCCTGTGTGGCGAAACACCATTTATGTTATGGAACAGACGCGTTCCAATTGTCAAGCACACACGCACATTCGGGCAAATTGTGTATTCGCTCGAAAAACGCCCAAATAGTAAGTTCAGCCCAAAAACAAGACGATGCATATTTATAGGATACTGCAATGACGCCAAAGCATATAGACTATATGATCCTGATGCCCGAACCGTAATTAAAAGCCGCGACGTTGTCTTCACCAATCTATTTGGAAAGGAGTGCAGATTTGAAGAGTTTGCTGAAACATAAGAAGTCATCGATGCAGAGTACACGACCATGGATCAAGAAGAAGATCACTCGGATTCAACCGAAGAGGAAGCAAGCGAGCAAGTTCCCATAAGGCGTGGCCTGGGAAGACCTCGAAAGTTGAAAACAGGTAAACCTGGTCGACCGAAACTAATGTACAACCAAGTATTTCCAGCACAAGCCGAAGCACACAGTCCGGAGACCGATCCTGAAACTGAATTTTATGAGGCCACATCACTAATAAACAGCACCAACGATATTACTGCAACTATGGCGCTGAAGGGTCCGAATGCTACCGAATCGAAAAGGGCAATGTTAAATGAGTACAAAGCATTGCAAATGAATAATACCTGGGAAAGAGTAACGCGTCAGGAGAAGCAAAAGGTAATTGAGACCAAATAGGTTCTGCGGACCAAGTATAAACAAGGCGGAGAAGTGGATTACCACAAAGCACGACTCGTGGCAAAAGGATTCACACAACACGAGGGAATTGACTACAATGAAACGTTCTCTCCGGTGGCTCGAATCGGATCGATACGAGCCCTAATTGCAATTGCTGTCGAATTTGGCTTGGACGTATATCAGTTCGATTTCAACAGCGCGTATTTAAATGGAGATATCGATGAAGACATATACATTAGCGTTCCTGCAGAATTCAACGAGATATTCACAGGCAAAGAAATACAAATGTACGGCCAAGGAAAAGTTTGCAAATTAAGAAAGGCTTTATACGGATTAAAGCAGAGTGGGCGTCAGTGGTACAAGAAACTAGACAACAAGCTAAAGGAAATGGATCTGAAACCTCTTTGTGCTGATCCATGCGTCTATTTGAAAAGAAAAGGACGCAATATTATCATTGTGTCACTGTATGTAGATGATTTGATTGTTGCAACTAACGATATCCAAATGCTAAAAGACCTTAAATCTGTGCTGATGAGCAATTTTGAAATGAAAGATTTAGGAAAATTGTCATACTGTCTGGGAATCGAATTTCGGCAACATAAGGAGAAAAACGCATTTGAAATGAGCCAGCCATGGTACATTGGGGACATTCTGAAATGGTTCAACATGGAGGATTGCAAGTCAGCAAGCACGCCTATTGCCACAAGCAAGAAACTATTAGTCAACATGTGTCCCAAATCTGAAGTTGAAAAAGAAGAAGTCTCTAAAATTCCGTATCAAAGTTTGGTTGGTGCTCTGATGTGGTTAGCAGTTTCAACGCGTCCCGACATAGCACATGCTGTAAGTGTACTTAGTCAATACAACACAAACTATGGCAAACAACACAGGATTGCAGCCATACGAGTACTACGGTACTTAAAGGGTACTCAAAAGTATGGCTTGGTATATCAACGAAGTGGGAAAGATCTAGTCGGCTATGCCGATGCTGACTGGGCCGCTAATACTGATGATCGAAGATCTTTTACAGGTTTCGCATTTCCCTTTTGACCTTGGCGTCAGCAGGGGGCACCTTTACAGCTTTTAGAGCAGCTAAGGAGCCTTTTGGCGATAGCTGCATTTTCGCGGTTTGTCGTTTTGATAAAGGCGATCTCAGGGTCTAAATGTAGACGTGCTACATGAGTGCCTGCATCCGTCAGACCGGATCTCTGAGAGATCTCGCTGGATGCGTCGTCGAGATAGGTGAGTGTGACGTCAGAGTCCGATTCAAAGACCAAAGCCTCTATCGGACTCTGCCGGGACAAATTTTTTCTCGACGAGAAAGTGGCACACTCCAACTCTTTATCCAAAGAAGTTGGTGGTCTTTCCGGATCCTCCCCTTGGTGACCAACATCACCGCATACTAACGGCCGAGAACCCCCTCGGTTATGAATCCTTCGGCATATGCTGTTCCACCTTGGATTGGGGTAATTTTCTGTAGAGTTGTCTTCTCTTTGCCCGACTACCATTAGTCAGCATCCTTGGCAGAGACATGACCACACCAAGGACCTGCTTCCAGCCGCCCTCACGAGGAGAGTATAGTCGCACTTCTAACAGAGCAGATACGGCACGTATTATTCAAGTAATAATTACACGTTAGTCCCCTTGCACACCAGTTATTTTTTCATATCGTGAGCTGCTGTCAGTCAATGACCAGTCAATGGTTCTACCAATTGTCTACAGTCCCGAGTGTATTTTTGCTCTCGCGTTTTGTACATAATTTTGGAGATTGTCCAGCTAGTTGTGTTTTTCCACTTTGTATTAGCTTCCGCTCAGGCGGTTTTTTTTTTTTTATATCGCGGTATAGCGATATATACTTATGGTCTGAGAAGGAAGGTCTCTCAAGAACCCTTCATTCTCCGACTTGTAAAGTGGTTCCTGCTGCGAGTATTAAATCTAGAATGTTTGATGAAGTTGGTCCCACAAAAGTAGGCTCTTCACCAACATTTGTTATTTTTAAGCTAGATTTTTTTATGAAAGTTAGATATAACTCACCTCTTCCTGCCTGGACTACCCCACACTGCGTGGTGTGCATCGGCATCCGTTCCGACAATCAGGGACTGGCTCTTCAGATTAGTCTCTTCGACCAGTCTCTTGAGTTCATCGGAGGTGCTTTTCTGCCGAGTGCCATGTAGCAGGATGCAATGAGCGTGGGCTCGTCGTGGTTGCCTTCTAGCGCCACGATCGTGCGATCATCTGAGCTGTAATTAAACAATAAATAAGTATAGATGCCTTTCCTCACAAGGTTGGGTGTCCCAGTCCTACTTACTGTCATAATGTGGAACACATTGTACTTCGTAAACTTTGGTCTGGAGTCCTTGTTGCCTGCTGCCAACCAAGTTTTCTGAGCTAAAGCTACATCGAAGGGCCCCTGCTCCAGGGCTAGAAGGAGCTCCGCTAACGTTAGCTTGGTTTTATGCCAGTTTAACTGGAGGACCTTCAGATGCATGGGTGATTGCATTCTCCAGCCCCGATAGCTCAACCACCAGCGCAGTGTCTCCATTCTTTTCCTTCTCATTTTGATCTGCTCCATTTTATACCTTCTTGATTTTCAAAACGTGGCTTGCTTCTACCATGCCCTGCAGGCCAAGGTCTCGCTTCACTTCACCGGCCCTAAGCGTGTTCTTGTTTTTATCTGTCGGGTGGCACTTTTCGAATCTCGAGTATAGCAGCTCCTCTGTAATTTTTCTGATTTGAAGGATCATGCGCTGTCCCTTGCAGTTGGAAATTACTTGCCAGTCAGCGGTAGGCGCATTTGGATTTTGCCACCTGAAAAGACGCACTTTCTCCTTCCGTATGGACGGAATCAATGATCTGTTCACTACCTCCAACTTGGCACTCTCCCATTGGGCGACCATGGCAGCAGGTGTCTTCATGACCCACTTCAGGGTGAGGTCATCCTGACAGCTTAATATTTTGATGCCATTGAGCCATCCTGCACCATCGAATTTGGTGGGTGCGGCGTCTTGCGAACATAGCTTAAAAAAAAGTTTCAGCGCCACTGCCTTTCACTGTTCCAGCGACAGTGTGCCGTTTGGGTCACTTTTGTTAAGGAGCGCCACGATTATGTGTCGTTTGGCCACGTTACTGACTGACTTTCGGCCGAGCTTTATCGTCTGGCGAGGCCGCTTGCTATTGAGCGCTGGCGTTGAGCGGCCAGTTGCACCTCGCTCTTATTGTGGTATTGGCTATACCTAGGCTGCATAGCAGCTTTCGTCTCAAAATATTGTCGACCCTTCTTGATATTTTCGTCAGCCCACATCAGCTTGCTCCTCTGCTCGTAGGTAAGGTCGGCGCTGCTGTTGAGATGAGCCTGATCTTCCAGTGACACTGGGTATTATCCGTTCGCGTCTGAGGTGTACATTTTTTACCCTGAACCTATTGAAAATCGGTAAAGGATATAATGGTAATGTGCAAATGTATGTAACAGGCAGAAGGAAGCATCTCCGACCTCATAAAGTATACATATTCTTGATCAGGACAACGAGCTGAGTCGATTTAGCAATATCCGTCTGTCCGTCTGTATGCACGCAGCGATCTCGGAAACTACAAAAGCTAGAAACCTACATTTTTCGACTTTAGATTCTTCTAATCCATGCGAAATACAAGTTTATGATTTTTTTTTCGATATCTTGCTCCGTTTCATTACGTTTCAACGTAATAATAGTTTTATTCAAAAGTTTATACTTTAAATTTAAAGAGTTGACAACTATTAATTTATTATTTTTCTTAATCATAGCTGAACATAGAAACAGTTCAGCGAGCACACATAACTTCTTTCCTCAGCATTTGAGTTTCCACTACTTCGACGTCGCCACTGATTTCAAAGACTCTATAATTAATCGATGAAGGTGGCAACTTCATGCATTAATCAATAAATACTTAAATATTACACTTATGGTATTTTCAAATTCCTACAATCGGCCATCCTACAGCCTCATTCATCCCGAATGATGGACACCATTTCTTCAAATATTCAGCAACAGTACTTGTGTTAGGATGTCCCTCATCGTCTCCAACCTTTTCTACTAAATACCTGCCATGGCGCAATTTTCGAATAATTCTGTATGTACCTAAATATTTCTTCTTCACTTTTAGTCCAGACCCAAATTGAGTACGTTTTATAGCTACCAGCTCATTGAGCTCATATTAGGTTTCGGGTTTTCTATTCTTGTTATACGATTTTATATTTTCCTCTTGAATCTTTTTAGAATCATTTAGCAACTCTTCCTCTCACATATCTTTGAGCTTCTTATCGTATTCGGTTTTAATTTCCAAGCCAGTAAGTAAATGTTGAGGAGTTAATCTACCGCTACCAAGCTTTGGGATCTTCGGTACACAGCTGCGTCAACAATATTATGACTTTCTCATTACCGCGCGGAACTTCTGCGGGTATTAACAAATGTTGAATGTTTCTTGACTCACAATATTCCTTAAATACATTTGAAGTGGATGCCGTTCCTCGATTTGTGACTATGCATGTGGGATTTCCAAACAACTCTGACTGTCTATGCAAAAGTTCGACAACCTCATCCTACCCGGTGCTTTTGGTGGGATACAACCATACAAACTTGGAAAAAGCGTCTACGACAACTAATGATTATACCGTTTCTTAGTTAGTTCCATGGGCCCAAAATGATCAATATGAAAAGTTGTTAACGGTCTGTCTCCTTTGCTTATAGCTCTCAAGAAGCCTTCCTTTTTCCCTATATTTGCTTCGCTCACTTTACATTCTAGGCAAGATTTTACAACTATATTATCCTTTCCAGTCAGACCTGGTATAAGTACTCCTTCTCTATTAAATCGATTGTCTTCTTGGCCCCGAAATGTCCTTGACGATGGCAATCGTGATAATCTCTCTCTCCATATTGGATGATATAACAATAAGTTCCTTGACGGGATCTTTGTGTAGCACACAGTACTGTAGATTGTAGTCATCGTAAGTTCCTTGCTCTAGCGCTTTGATGGTCGCATTTATCCACTCTGGGCTTGCCTAATTTTATTCTTTAAACTATCCTACATTAGTAGACTTTGTACTCTGTTCAAGGCATCGAAATGCCTCATTTTGGTTCCTGAACGATGCTCTATTTTGTACTCAGAATCTTGCAGGAATATTGCCCAGCGTGATACTCTCAATGGTACGTCTCTTTTCTGCATGGTCAGGGCGAATGCGTTACAATCTGTTGCAATCCTGATTTTCATGCTCAGTAAATATACTCTCCATTTCTTCAATGCCTGAATTATAGCTAGAACTTCTAATTGGTACGATATATACTTCTCTTCTGTCGCTGTCGTCTTACGACTCATGTATTCGACCGAATGGAAACTTTGATCATCAGTGTCCTTTTGTAAAAGAATAGCCCAGTATCTATTCATGCTAGAATCGCACTGGACTTTGGTTGTTCCTTTTGGGTCAAACAATCATAACACTGGTGTGCTAGAGAGGTATGCCTTTAGTTGATAAAACGCTGTTAGCTTCTCTGTACCGATTTTGAACAAAACGCTACGCTTCATCATGTTGGTTAATGGTCTAGCAACCATATTAAATTCTCGAACGAATCTTCGGAAATATGGAGTAGGGCCCATATTTCCAATCGTGGGATTGGAAAATCTTCCACTGCTCTTGTTTTCTCTCTCGATATTTGAATTGTAGAATTTTCAATAATATATCCCAAGAACATGACTGTACGCCTCAAGAACTGACACTTTTCGCATTTAATTTTCGGACTTGACGTTCGGCTAATCGTAAATATCTTCTAAGCTTCTCTTGGAACTCAGGCTCATTGGCAGCTGGTATAATAAGATCGTCCATAAAGAGAATCAATGTTCCGTCATTTATCAGAGGGCTCAGAAACGCAGAAATCTGTCTCATGAATACCGCAGGAGAGTTAGTGATACATAGTGGACATGGAAAAACCCATTACATAAATTCAAAGTTGTAAACACTTTGTACTTTTGAAGAAACTTCATCGACTATTGCTGTGGGGAAGTTATCACGTATAATCTTTTGATTCAGCTGCTTGTAATCACAACACAGTCTCTTCTTGCCGTCTTTCTTTTCAACCAAGAGAACAGGGGAGGCATATTCGGAAACACTGTATCGAATCATTTAGCCAGTCCTCAATTTTTTCTTTCACTATCTCTTGGTCACAGTTTAATAGACGCCTTAACCTCTGATAAACAGGTATTTCGCCTTGGAGTATAATTTTCATTCCTTTGCTTGACTATCCTCGCATAGCGTCGACGTCAACATTTGAGGGAATGGTTTCCTGTAACTCTAGAATTGGAGTGTTTCTTACTATGGAAATTGGGTCTCGAGTACAGCTTTGATGAGCTAAAACTCCTTGACTACCATTTTCTTTTCCAACTGATTCGCCTCTTTTATGAAAAACTGCCCCGTTGCTGCTGATGGTCATATTTACAAAATTTAATACATCGTTGCCAATAATGCTATTACAAAGAATATCACTATCCTGAACTACGTGAAAGCATAACTCAATTTTACTGCCATCTAACTCTGTAGCGATCTTAAAGGATCCAAGTGTGGAAATCGTCTTGTTTCCTATGCCTACCAACTCATTAATTTCTGTAATTGTGCTTGCTGTAATTGTACTGGATAAAGCTCTTTATATGCGCTCTCGATAATAATGCAGAGGTCACTACTAGAGTCGTCTAATGCAGTAATTGATTTCTTACCAATGAGAACATCCTTCAATATTCTATCCGAAATTCTTTGCGTCAGTTGCTGTGCTTGCACGTTTTCTTTCTTCTGATTTTGTTTTTTATTGCACTGATTAGCTTTCAGTCCTAACTGATTGCATTTAAAACACTTATGTTCTTTCTCACTGCTGTTTATGGCTATATGGTTTTTACTTCCACATTTATAACAGCGAATATCATCTTTCTCTGTTTTTAGTGAACCTCTCTCAAACGTCTTTCTTTGTTTGGACTCTAGATTGACTGATATTTTATCATAAATATTCTACGAAACTCTCGTCGTCCAAACCAACTTTCTTTTATGTTCTTCATATAATATAAATATTCAACTAAAGATTCATCTGCCTTCTTCTTCCTATTCTCTAGTTGCTTATGCACTTGTTTGGCTGTTAACTTAATAGTAAACTCTTCGGATAATACCGTTTTTAGCGTACCCCAATTATTAAGCCCACTTAGACTATTTGCGAAAATTTTGCAATTGCCGCTAATAGATAAACTTTTGCAACTCATTCCACTGTACTGTTATTGCTGTATTGAAATCTGTGAGCCACTCATTCACATCTCTCTGGCCACTGCCATCATTGACGTTGATTAAGAACACTCTCACGTAAGGAACGTAATAATAATTTTATTTAATAGTTTATACTTTATATTTAAAGAGTTGACAATTATTCACACACAACTTCTTTCCTCAGCAGTTGAGTTTCCACTACTTCAACGTTGCCACATATTTCGAAGATGCAGCCACCTTCTGCTTTAATCGATAAATACTTAAATATTTCACTTATGGTATTATCAAATTCCTACATGTGTGTACTCAATTCTCTTTTATGCGGTAGATACGTTCCAAAACAACCGCTTAAAAAGACACTACTTATATGGTAAAATAAGTATGTGTTTTATAATTTTCAAAAAGCGCATAAGCCTTGGTGCCGGTTTTTCTCTTATTAAAAAAAGTTTTTTATTTTAAAACTGAAAAAAATAATCTTAATCAACCAAACACAACGAAATTATAAGAGCAAATACAAATTTGTTCTTACAAAAATATTGAGCATACCTAAGTTGCGTTTTTGTATTGCTTATTCTGTATATAACAAATATTAAACAAAAAAGATGGCTCTAGTCGGGAGTACCCTGAACGCAGCGGCGAGCTGTCGTTACATACATTTCGTTAAACCCTTCTGCATTCATACACACATGTACGAAATCACACACACACACACACACAAACGCACATGGCAAACATCGCGCTTTTCCTGAGCGCGCGCATGTCGCTCTTCGTTCTCTTGCGCTTCGCACTCGCTTTTAATATTTGCATATAAATTTTAGTATGCCGTAGTTGTGAAATTTCTTGCAAAATTTTCACAAAATAGGAAACTACAAGCATATCTTTCAAATGTTGGTTGCAGTTTATCTGCAAAATCTTTTTAAAAGTGTGCATGCCAAATATCATTTTTTTTTGTTGCTCCAAAATATTTTAAATAGTTCATGTCCCAGCATTAAGTTGCACTTGGACCAATAGGTTTGTTAAGTAAAAAGAAAAAATAAACATTAGGAACAAATCTAATCTTGACACAACGCGATTCGAACTCGCGTCTGATAACGCGCCAGGCAACACCTCTACCACCGAGCTACACCAGAATTTTGTTTGCATCTCTTAAAATCTGAGCTTAGAAACACACATGCACAAACAATCGCATTAGAATTCGAAAAAGATCTCACACATATGAATGTGCATATACATATGTATGTATGGATATGCTTGGCGCCAATATACAAATACAATTTCTTTAATAACTTCTGTGTTTCTTAACCGATTTGGATGACATTTGTTTTAATGCATTCTTATTGTACAAAAGTACATTTATATTGCAGCCTATTAAATAAAATTTGGTGGCTCTGGCTCTTTTAGCTTCTGAGATATGCTCAATCAGCTGCGCTTGGCCCCCAATTTGGAAAGTTAATTCCTAAATAACTTCTAAACTTAGAATAGCATCGTTATGAAATTTCAATGATGCAATAAGAGCATTTGTGTACAAACTAAAGCGCAAGTCTGTAGTACTCGATTTGCCGCTTTTTTTTAATATTTTTTTGATATGGGGGGAGGTATCCAAAATCCGAATATTCATAACCTGCCCATCGGCAGGGAACAAATTTGGTGGCTCTAGCTCCTATAGTTTATGAGATATGCTTAAAACCGGTTAAAAAAAACTGATAACTGATCACTGATTATAAAAAAACGTGGCAAGGTATCGATCATTTGAAATAAACTTGATCTGCGTATGGTATATACGAATATAAAAAGTCCAAGTTCAGCTCTCTAGCCCTTGTAGTCTCTAAAATCGACGCGTTAATACAGACAGACGGGCAGACGGACGTGATGCTGATCAAGAATATATATACTTCATGGGGTCGAAGATGTTTCGTTCTGCCTGTCATACACATTTGCACAAAACCCTTAGACCCTATTTACCCATAATAATAAGTATAAAAAGTTTCGAGGTGGGAAAGGATTTTTACACTTCGAGGACGAGGATACAATCTGCACTTTGGGTTTCTATTGGATCCCTGTGGAGGATACATATCCATTCCATATAAATTTTGTGATTCCAGTAGACTCACATATGCAGCAATCGATTCTTTCAACAATACCAAGGTTATTTGATCCCAGGGGATCGCTGAGTCAGATTGTTATAACAGCAAAAATTTTGATGCAGCTTTTATGGAAGTAGAAGATTGGCTGAGATGACTTAGTGCCTGCAAATGCCAGCAACACTGAACTGCTGCTATCAAAGTGTAGGGTAGCACCTGCCAAGCCACAATTAACCATACCCAGAGCTCAATTGTTTGCTGCGCTTGAAGCTGAAAAATGTTCCGTTTTTTAAAACAGAATTTGCGAATTAATGTACACCTATATAATGCAATAATTTGGTCGGATTCTATGGTAACCACCTCCAGTTCGCGTGTGGCTCTCAAGACCTTTCGTATCCGTTGGAGTTGATTACGCTGGGCCCATGCATTTTTAAAAGCTTTTATATGTTTGGTGACCAAAGACATACATTTACAGCCTGTTGGAGATTTAACATCAGAAGCTTTTTTAGTAGCTTTACATCGATTTATAGGCAGACGTGGTCTATGTTCATGTTATAGTGATTATGGCACAAATTTTGTTGGAGCCAATATAAAACTACAAGGTGATAATTTGGCATACTATTCTTATATTTCCATGTCGATTGTACCAAGCTTGGTAAATAAGGAAATCATAGCATTTCCAGCAGCTAATAGTCAGCTTCATCAGCTCCACATTTTTACGGAATATGGGAAGCGGGAGTGAAATCGATGAATTATCAGCTCAAAATAACTATTGGCGACCGAGAATTAACTTTTGAGGAAATTGCAACAGTTTTGGCACAAATTAACTCTTGCTTTAATTGAAGGCCTCTATGTCTTTTATCAAATGTTCCTGAGGGTATTGTAGTATTGACACCTAGTCATTTTCTAACTGGAGGCACACTCTTGTCTCTTGCCTCGTTTTCCATACCAGAAGTAGCTTAATTAAGTTTAGTGAAACGGTAGAAAAATTGTGAATGTGGATTTGTGAATATTTGACAGGACAGCAGGGAAGATCAAAATGGTTACAGATAAAACAAAATATGGATGTTGGATGCACAGTGTTGAACGATTTCCTTCTAATCGATGGCCTTTGCCACGAATCATACATACGCATGCGGGAGCAGATGGCTTAGTTAGAGTTGTTACTCTAAAAACACGTGGAGCTGTTGTCAAGCGGCCAGTTAAAAAGCTGTGACCATTGCCCATACGAGAAAATTGGCTTGATAGTGACACCGAGCCTTTACGAAAATGTTCAGTTGCAGTCTTCCATTTTTATTTCTAGTTAAGGTACCAAGCTTATGACGCCGATGCTGAGAGCTGGTGAACGAAGGTTTGATGATGGTATCATCAAAAGGGGGGCGAATGTTTGGGCTACAGTTGTAACTTTAAGAGCGAGTGTGGTGAAATCTAAGAGCGCATGTAAATGAGCGAATACAGATAAAAACGCAGATGCGCTTATATCAGTCGCTATTAGCGCGCGAGCTTTAGGCCCAGTTAGTTTTGGGTATCTTTATTTGATTATAATTCTAATTCCTTATGCTTTGAAATTTGCAACAGGGGGAGTTGCTAAATGATATGAAGTCTGTAAATGTCAGTACAAATGATCGCACGCACGTTCTGTACAGTTTGAATTGCATAACTGTAATTTATGGCAGTTTAATAAAATTGAAGTTTTGCTAAATGAACAATATCGCGAATAAGTTGAAATGAGCGACTGAGCTTACGTTTCTATTTCCATACAACAATCGTTGAAACCCTCAAAGCCGCCTCGGTTGGTAACTGCACCGCAGGCCGCATTACCTCAAACAAAGTGTTTAACGTTTTTAGATTCCCTTTTGCTACAATTTTGTGAACCGGTAAAAGCCCATCATCCTATATTAATTAAGGCCCACAATTTTTTTTTTTTAGGGATTTTGATGCTGCGGAAACTGTCAAAGACAAGGTTAATAAAATTTCCGATGTCAAAGGCGTAAGAGGACTTAGCAAGCTTATGAAAGAAATTGTCGTTACTGCTTCTTCAGGAAAACATGATAACGAATTAATTGGCCGCGCAATAATTTCACTTAAGGTATAGTATATTAAATGTTATATGAAATAATCATTTTGTCTTTTTTCAATTGAACCACGATTACTTAGCGGTTGGTGCGCGGATGGTGTCCAAAAACTAAAATATTCCTGATACATGTACATTAAATAACTTGAACTTGAACTTACACACCGAATTTACATTTGAATTTGTCTCTAGGTTTTAAAGTTTCTAAGGTATGCTCAGAAAACGGGTAAAAACGCCATATTTATCAATTCGTTTAAAACTGGGGGGCTATGTTTTCATTTTATTAATTTGTTTTTTTGCGCGAATTATGATTCTAAGAGCAGCATCCCACATTTCGCCCAACCATAACGTCGCATAACGTACAAGTACAAAAATTATACAAACTAGACTATCACGTACTTAAAAGTTTAGGAGAGAAGATTTAATACAAGAGAGGGATGAACCTGAATAGACCACTCTTTAATGCTTATTCAATTCATCATAAAGGACGAGGAAGAGTACATACAGGGCAAAATTAGTTGACCACCGCTTAAGTAATAGAGGTTTTTAATAACGTGTTAGTCTGGTTAGAACCGAAAAATGTAATTAGCTTATCAACCCAGGGGATTCGATTTCGCCGGTAATTAATTTATGAACAAAGATTACATAAAGCATTGATCTTCGAACCAATCATAGTCTTTGCCTTATTAACATGAGTGTTGAGTTTAAGTTTATGATCAGAAATGACACTTAAATCATCAATTACATTAGCGGTACAACTTGTAAGCCTCCTAGCTTGTAAAAAAAAAACATTTCAGCAGAGCTTCAATAAAAAGTCATTATCTTGCATTTAGAACAATTTACATTTTGACGGTAATTTTGACATCAGGATGGCGCCGAGTTCAGTTGTAAGCCATAATCTTTTATGAAAGAAATCGCTGCATACAATCGGTATACTTTAGTTTGCGACAGTTCGGTTTTGGTTATGTTTCTCAGATAGGAAAAAGTAGGAATAATTTTAAAATCGGTTTAGATAACTTCAGTATGAATTCTATTCTTTAATCTTTCAATTACCAGAGAAATTTGTTGGTTACACATCTACGCTTCATACACACATGCTGGGAAAGTGAAATAATAGAACTCCATAAATGTTATATTAGTTGGGATGTTATAGCTTTTGAAATAGCAGTTAATAAGAAAATACATCTGGTTCTCTTTTTTTACACAGGCAAAAGAAAGCATCTTCGATCCCATTAAGTATATATATTTTTGATCATCAGCTGAGTCGATTTGGCCATGTCCATCTGTACATTCGTCCGTCGATCCGTCTGAATGAACAATGCAATCTCGGAAACTATAAAAGCTAGAGACCTAAAAATTTCTACTAAACGCAGAGGAAGTATATCATTTTAATATCGATAAAAATCGATCGTGAAGACTTGGGTTTCTTAGCATATATCGAAGACTATAAGATATAAAGCCACCAAATTTAGTTTATTATGATCTCGCAGATCAGACGCAGATCAGTTATACGTCTGATTTTGGATAACACCCCCCCCCCCTCTCCCCCTCTACCCAAATATATTAAAAGGTACTTTCACCAGCAATCAGTGTATAAAATTCTAAGAGGTCCTACCGATGTGGCAAACCCTTTAATGGGAGAAGGTATAAAAATATTGTAAAATTAATATTAAACCTCTACTTTTTTCTATTCCCTGTATTTATTTAATGTGGGTAATACATGCCTTATTTTTAATTTTGAAGTCATTATTATAATATCTCAATACATTTTAAAAGTCTATTCCAGTTTCTGGACTGACAGTTTGGTATAACCTGGAAAAAGGAAGTAAAACAAAAAGTCGTGGCTCTGTCTTAGTAAACATTACTCTTAGTGCCGAAAAAAATAAAAATGTGGCAAGTCAGGAACATAAACACCTTTTAAAATTGTTACTCATGCATGAGTTGGATACATCTCAAGTAACTAACTTTTGGTGGAGCGGCAAATTTAGCTCGATGGCAGAAGCTATTAGAACGCAGCATGCCGTTCAAAGTGGACTCTCTTCCTTTGACTGTGCGCTAAGTCAATGGCATGCATTCAGTACCGTTCATGAGACCCACAAGCTTAATTTTGCACTATTCAATTCTATACTCGACATTTTGGTTCCAGTAATTAACTGTTTACAAAACGATTCTGAAGATGTAAAATCATTTTGGGAGGGTGCAAAACGGTTGCTGCCATCTTGTTTTATAATACTAAGAAAGCTACGATCTAAAAATGTTAGTGATAATAAAATACTTAAAGCACTCAATGAAGTATTGGATATTCTATCGAAACTGAGAGCTTTGGAGGTGCCACCCACAATTGAAATATTTCCTGAAACAGTCTATGGATGGATAGAAAATAGGGACTCTCACCAGTCATACAATATCGATACCGTTATCGTGGATGCTATAAATAGTGGAGCAAAAGAATGGATGGAACATATTATAGAAGGCAGCAAACAAACAAAAAACAATGAGACCGATGAAGATAAATTACAAAATGTTATACAAATTATTCAAATGATTCGCTCAGATCTACAACGTGCGATGGAATATTTTGATAAAATGTTCTACCAGTAAGTATTCCATTACAAATTTATTAATATTTATTATACACGTTCACGAAGTGAGAAGAGTATATTGGGTTTATCCAATGTCCGTCTTGCTCTTCGTTCGGCCGATTGTCC
Organism: Drosophila colorata; assembly: GCA_035041545.1. Taxonomy (NCBI): domain Eukaryota; kingdom Metazoa; phylum Arthropoda; class Insecta; order Diptera; family Drosophilidae; genus Drosophila; species Drosophila colorata. Next base: position 269,293 of record JAWNLD010000680.1, on the reverse strand, counting down.
TTACGTTCGTACGAACGCAATTTCTTCCACGCTATTGTTGTCTCTTCAACGTTTTTAAGTTTCTTATTCTGAACGCAAGCATTGCTTCTGTTCTTATGTTAAAAAAAAAAAACAAAAAACGATTTAAGTTAGATACTTTATATTTAGAATATGTACTCGTACATACCCGCGTCAGATAAAGTCCCCTGGGGACTTCGGCATCCATTTTTTGGATACGTCTCAAGCCGAAAAATTTTAGCCACACCCAATCCCGCCCCAAAAAACAAACAAAAAGAAATATTTTTTCAAATAACAATAATAATGAAGACCGATTTCTACTGTTTTAACAGCAACTTCAACGTTTCTACTTGTTAATCATAAATTTATAGGTATTATGCTTATCAAATTTAATGGGAGAAGGTATAAAAATATTGTAAAATTAATATTAAACATATACTTTTTTCTATTCCCTGTATTCATTTAATGTGGGTAATACATGCCTTATTTTTAATTTTGAAGTCATTATTATAATATCTTAATAGATTTTAAAAGTCTATTCCAGTTTCTAGACTGAAAGTTTGGTATAACCTGGAAAAAGGTAGTGGACGTCCGACTCGATTTAACACAAAAATAAAATGAATCTAGAAATCAAATCAAGATTGCAAATTAATTTAATTAATTCGAATTTCTAATTAGAAACAAGTAAAAACTGCTCTAGTCAGGATGTTCCGACTAGGAGGTACCCAGAACCCAGCCCACGAGCAGCCGTTACATACATTCAATGGCTATAAAAAAAACAAACTTAAAACTAAGTCCCTATATCGATATATATCTACGTTAATAAGACAAATATAACAGCGCAGCTCGATAGACCATATGCTTAAGATATACTTAAGTAGTTGCTTCGCAGAGCAACACAACATAATTGTATGTTCGTGTTATGGTTTGAGCGAGCAATTGGAAATATTATTCCACCTGTTTGGGCTGCGTACTCTGAAAAGGCCAAAATTATCAAAAATCGATTTAGAGACGCGATACAGCCGGATGGCTTAACAAAACTCTTTGCTTTTAGCGATATTAATATAAGTGTGCTCTCTGGACGAGGTGTAATAACAGGCGTGTATCATGTTCAAGCATTGGTTATCCAGGATGTCTGACTCTATGTATAAGTTTAGAAACATATCCGAAAAGAGATGATCAAGAGGGACGCTTTTCCTTAATTCGTGCTCTGGTTTCCTTGGCAAACCAGAAGTCGGCAAGTCCGATTTGTTTTCACAAAGAAACTTTGGGCGATTAAACCAGAGTGGCAAGCAATGTAGTTCATTTGGTGTGGATCCTCTGATACTCTTCAGAGGATTGAAAAAAGTGTGAATGTGGCGCCATTCCATGCCTTGAGTTAATTCTTGAACAGCGGAAACTTGATTAGCCGCAATACATTACAAATACATTAAGTTTCGATGGTTTGGTCTGTATCCACGAATCTGAACAGTAATACAATTTTCCACTAAAGAGGTTGAGCCTGGGTACTTCATTCATGAGATGAGCTAACAGAACAAAACAGATGAGTCACAGAGTTCCAGCTTTGGCACTGTAATTATTTTCAACGGAGCTAACCGCGACTTGGAGCATAACAGCCGACCAATAGACAGATGCCGTCGAGAAATTACATAATATATAATATATAAATATTTAAGCTAGCGACGCAGAAACCATGCACTTCTAGGTCTGCGGAAGGTATGAAGGTATGACGAGGGATTTTAAAAAACTTCACCTTAAAACTGCAACAGAGATCATGCCAAACCGATGCTAATGATGATGGCTGCAATTGGAAACATTACTCCACCTGTTTGGGTTGACAACCCAATATTAAAAACTAATATGATTAATTAAAGAAAATGAGTGAATATCTGAGCAATGGCTGGAATATTAAAAATATTACGCAAACATAAGAATAACCGATCGGAATTGATCATATGAATTTATTATAGAATTCGAGTGGACAGGAATGTTGCGAATACTTCAGTATGCTGTATATATATACATATACATATATATTCATATATATACATATACATATATATTCATATATATACATACATATATATACATATACAGAGAATATCCACTTTGTAATTGTTTTGTTTTCCGGTTGGGCAGAGGAGCAGTTTGCTTCCATGTCTGGTGACAGCAGATCGTCAGCCACGTCGTCATCCACATACGACCTGCATCCGTCTGCAATTTAAATATAAGTTATATTAAATTATAAATATTATTTATTATTTATAAATTTAAAAAAAAAAACTATCCTGTCGATCGTCACTTTAACCTCACTGGGCAGCACCTCCACGCCCAGTGTCTCCAATCTAGTGGTCATCTCTTGATGGACATGCGTGTTTTTAGGCGACCTGCCAAAATTCTTTCCCACACATCCAGAAACGCCCGTTCCATGGGGGATGTATCCAAAATATTCATAATCTGCATATCCTTAACGAAAACATATTAAGCCAAATTTGGTGAATCGATTTCCAAATTTCCAAATTTTTTCAAAAAAAAAAAATATTAATTAAGACCGTGATGAAGTATTGCGTGGTCGGTTACGCCCGAATGCAACATTCTTACTTGTTTGAGTATATCTTAGAAACTAAACAAGTAAGATGGTTCTAGTCGGGTGTGCCCAGCTAGGAGATTCCCTGAACCCAGCGGCGAGCTGCCGTTACATATATTTAAACCTCTTTAAATGCTAAAAATTAGTTATTTGGGTCGGGCAATGCCAAAAATACTGATAATTATAACTAATTAATAATTATTAATACATTTTGATATTTATCTTTCAGCAAAATTCAGATTAACTATTCCACTACACTATTTCTGTTCTATGATTCAAAACTCATGGAGATATCTAAAACGAGTGTAAAAGAAGTGTGTTCCAACATCAAAATGCTAGATGTTCCCGATGATCAGTTCGAATATTTGCCAAACATTAATAGTGTTAATATGGGAACAACATTATTTGAAGTTTATTTGGTTCTTAAACGATACAATACTCTAGGTAAAAAATTCAAAAATCCACTTGTTACCGTTTTTAAATAATTTTCAATTTAATTTTATAGGGCAATCACTCTGTCCCAACTGTAAATTGGAGATGACCGATTTTTATCAATGGTTTGAAAGGGGTGTAACACATTGGCTCGATATTTCAATAATAAAAGCTCTCAATCGCATTCAGAAAGCTATTGACTTAGACCAACTTCAGGCGGTTGATGAAACTGTTAAATATAGTTCATCTGCAGTAGATACTTTAGCCATTTTTTATCAGATTAAAATATTTTGGCAACAATTGGACTGGCCAGAAATAGAAGGATCGTATACATTTGTAGCAAAAATCGTTAATGTAAGAAATTTACGAATTAATTAATGCAAAATATTTCACTATTTCTTGAAATACCGTTGCTTAACAGGATATATGCCGATGCTGCGTTTTCTATGCACAGCGTATGTCACGACGAGTGGAAATCATAACCAAGATAGGAGATAATGGAGAAATGTTCAGTAAGTAAAAAAATCAAGGAATTTAAATATATGTTGACGCTTTTTCTCAGTTTTATCGGAAGAATGGTGTTTGGCTATTAATAACATGGACTACATCCGTCAGAGTTTACCATCATTTATAAAGGTATGATAAATTATGATAATATACGAGGAAGAAATGGAGAGAGAGAAAAAAAATCAAAGAGTAACATGCGATAATCTTCAAAGAAAATTTTTTTATTTATTCAATACATTTTAAAACAAGTATAATGGCTCTAGTCGGGTGTCCCCGACTAGGAGATACCCTGAACCCAGCAGCGAGCTGTCGTTATATACATTTAAAGCTCTTTGCATTCATACACACATTCACAAAGTCACACATACTCACACACACACAAACGCACGCAGCAAGCTGCGCATTTTACACATTGGTTGCGCTTGCCCCCACTATGGAAAATGCATTCTTGAATAACTTCTAAACTAAGAGTATGATCGTTATGAAGTTTTTATTGCTTAAAAAAAATCTATGTACAAACCAAAGCGCAAGTCTGTAGTATTTGATTTGAGTTTTCTTGATATGGGGAGCGAATGGGGGAGGTATCCAAAATATATATATATATTATGCAAATGTATGTAAAAGGTAAAAGGTTTCATTAATATCGATATAAATCTATTTTAAGACTTGGTGTTCTTAGCATATCTCGGAGAATATAAAAACATGAGCCACCAAATTTAGTTCATTCATTCATCTCGTAAGGCAAACGCAGATTAGGAATTTCGAATTTGGGATACCCCACTCCCCCCAAATATCAAAAATATGCAATTTAAGTACTGCATTCGTGCGCTTTGTATATTGGCTAAACCACGTGGTGGCAAGCGCCACGCGTTAGCGTTTTCTTAATGCGTGTGCACACATACATACATATATACACATTCATATGAGTAAGTTCTTTTTTAAATTATAATGTGATGCACAAACAATGTGTGATATTTTCTGAGCTCCGATTTTGATTTTGCTGTAGCTCGGTGGCAGATGCGATGACTGGCGGGCTGCCAGACGGGGGTTCGAATCGTCGCTGTGTCAACGGGGTTTTCGTGCTGTTTAGCTTTTTTTTATACTTAACACTTAACCTAACTTATAGGTCCAAGTTCAACTCAATACTGGGACACCGGCGATTTGAAATACAGTAACAAAATGGGGAAAAATTTTGTATTTGGCATGCACACTCTCAAAAAGCTTTCACAGATCAACTGCAACCAACATTTGAAAGATATAGTTTCCTATTTGGTGAAAATGTTGAGAACAATTTCACAACTACGGCATACTTAAATTTGTATTCAAATATTAAAAGCGAGCGCGAAGCATGATCTTTTATTTTTATGTGAGTATATATTAGCGGCACACATTCTTTAAGACGTGAGTTTCACTCCGAGGCTGAGCAAATTTTTCTAGAAGCGGATATTTTGTAAGAGAGAGAACAAAGAGCGACACGCGCGCTGAGTAAGGTGCGCAATGATTGCCACATGCGCTTGTGTACATGTCTGTATGAATTTAGAGGGAGTTAACTAAGTGTATGTAACGACAGCTGGCCGCTGGGTTCAGGGTATCTTCTAGTCGGGCATTCCCGACTGGAGCGCCCCTACTTGTTTGAATGTGTCTTGGTTGAGAGTGGAATTGGCAAAGATTGTTTTTTCTAATATATTTTGATTCTTTTATTAGGAGCTGGGAACTGATGATGTTATACGTCGTTTAGGAGAGTACAGAACGAATCTAGAGGCTGAACGGTGCGCTAACACTATAAAGGCTGTTATTGATAATGCCCTTGATACACAACGAAATCAAATTGTCGAATTAATAGAAAATGTCTCCCGAAAAATGTCTCCACCGATTCGAAGATTTTTAACTGAAGGAGCAGAAGTACTCCATAAAGACTCAAATTCGATGGAAAGGCTGATGATGTACTTAGAAAGGTCACTAACGACTCTTTATGACACTCTTAATGAAGTAAACTTCGGCAGAATATTGGACGGCATTTGGGGTGAATTGTCAATAATAATTTATGACCTAATTCAGTCTAATCTCGATGTGAGTATGCGTTAATACCGGCTAAAACCCTTTATTATATACATTATATTTTCAGAAACGCCGTCCGCCAGCATTCTTTCAAAACTTAAGGGAAACTCTCCGGACTATGATATCTTGCTTTAAGATTGGTAATGCTATAACATCTGATGTTAAGATTTTAACGGAGATTGAAAACTTGCTCGACCTTCATGCCCTTGAAACTGCTGATCTTATCCATCAATATTACCTTGACCAATTAAAATATCAAAATGAACAAACAACATCACATTTCGGACAACTTACAATAAGCGCACAATTTACAGATTCTGGATTAATAGTGAGTATACCCATCTAGCAAACAATATAAGTAGACCGCGCCATTTGTGATTTTTGTGATATCGATAAATATTGATTGAAGGAAATCGTTTTTTAGCCTATCTCGCAGATTTTCAGAGCTAGAGCTATCTTTTTGGATACTTCATCCCACTCGCCCTAAATGGGAAAACGGCATATTAAAATATCATTGTATCTCATAGTCAGTTTTGAATTTTACAGCTTTGACGATTTTATCTTTGTATGATGTATGGTATCACATTGAAAGTAGCACTAAAAAATATATATATTTTTTTTTAATTTCAGTTAAAAATATTAAATGCGTGTAATTTAGTTTCTATGGATAAAAATGGGTCATGTGATTCATTTGTAAAAGTCTACATGATGCCTACTGGTCGGTTTAATGGATTTACACCTGTAAAAACTGCAGTTCACAATAAAAATTGTTTTCCACTTTATGACGAAAAATTTTGCATGTAAGTTAATTTGTCTATGAAACATTTAAAAGATATTAATCGTATATTTTAGTAATTTGAGTACGGAGCAACGCCAGATGGAAAATAGCCTGATTTTATTTAGTGTTAAGGATAAGGATTTATTTGGAATGACAAGTAAATATATAGCCGAATGTTATATAACGTTTGCAGATCTCACAGTATCTGAAGGCGAGCAAATTCGAATGAATTTATGTAGACCGGACTATACAGGTGAAAAATTAAACATAAATAAGTATGTAATGTTACTTACAATTTTGTTTACAGATTCCGTTGCATTACGAGCCCTGGAGCATAGACAAGGCGATAAACAAGCAAAGGACTTCCTTAAAAAGTTAAGGAATAAATCAAATTCTTAATTCTTGATGCCTTCGGATGTCTAGTCAAAGACTTTATTTTTCCAAATACTATTATGGTATTATTTATACATTTTGGCATAATTGATTATAAACTCAACATCAACTAGACATACGCATTTAAAAAAACAACCGTGTACAAATTAAAAAAAAAAAAATATGAACAATAAGTGCTCAGCCCTACAGATCCAGAGCACAACAATGTGGCTGCGCGCTTTACGTATTATTGCGAATCGAAAATAATTTTTTTCTCTCCCTAAGTGTCAAGTGTGCGTGTGCACACATAGCTGAAAGCTAAGATGTTTTTATTAGACGTAACGCGCCTTAGTTAATTGCTCAATTTTTACAAGCTGTGCACAACTGTTATTTATAAAAACCAATTGCTTTTTATACTCTTTCATGCCGCCGCCGCATAACGTGCGGTGACGAGAATCGCCAACAATTAGAAAGACAACATAACAATAGAGTTTTAAGAGTAGGTATAGAAGTAGCATTATTTATTGTATGGAAAAGATTATTATAGTTGGAACATAAGATCCGAAATGGGTTATGGTTAGCATAGTTACTATTACAGGTTTGATGAGAAAGTTGTGAAGTCAAAGATCAGAAATTGTTTTTGTATGGATTCAATTCTATCCTGATGCACATTGTATTGTAATGTATTGTAACACCATATACAAGATCCATACTCAAGAATTGGACGGACAAGTTAAGTATATAGAGTTCTTTCGACCAGCGCCTAATGAAACCCAGGACACAAAAGGCTTGATTAGCAGTACAAGAAATATGCTTGTCAAACTTAAGCTTGGGATCTAAAGTGATACCTAAATCATCAACCGAATCAATACGATCAAGTTGCTTACTATTAATAAAATAATTATTCAAGAAGGGCGTGCGCCTATAAAAACACATTAATTTACACTTACTGCAATTAAGATTTGATAAATTTACTTGACACCAGGTTTGAAAACAGTCAAGATCGGATTGCAACCTTTGACCAGATAGAAAATTAGTAGACCTCAGGAAATCATACATCAGGCATACATCAGCACCCGAGAGTGACTTATTACAGAGGGGAGGTCAGTTATGAAGAATGTGAATAACAACGGACCAAGGTGACTTTCTTGTGGTACTCCGGAAGTGACATTAACAGGCTTAGAGACAAAGCCTTTAAAATAAACTTTTTGAGTTGTAAGAGATAAATAATTGCAGATCCAAAGAATTAAGTTACTGGAAATCCCAAAAGATGAAATTTATCCAGTAAAAACGAATGATTCACTGAGTCAAAAGTCTTACTGAAGTCAGTGTAAATACTATCTGTTTGTATTTTATTTTGAAATCCCTTGATAACAAAATTCGTGAATTCCAATAGGTTAGTGGTAGTAGATCTAAATTTCACAAACCCATGCAGACAGGGTGAAATTATAGATCTACAAAGATGTTGCAGTAGAGAAGTTATCAATTTCTCAAAAATCTTAGGAATAGCAGACAACTTAGAAATACCTCTATAGTTCTGAACATTGGACTTGTTTCCTCTTTTAAGGAGAGGAATAATAAATGATTCTTTCCAAATGTTACAACGGCTTCATTACACTTGCAGTGCAATTGCATTACGAGCCCTGGAGCATAGACAAGGCGATAAACAAGCAAAGGACTTCCTTAAAAAGTTAAGGAATAAATCAAATTCTTAATTCTTGATGCCTTCGGATGTCTAGTCAAAGACTTAATTTTTCCAAATACTATTATGGTATTATTTATACATTTTGGCATAATTAATTATAAACTCAACATCAACTAGACATACGCATTTAAAAAAACAACCGTGTACAAATTAAAAAAAAAAAAATATGAACAATAAGTGCTCAGCCCTACAGATCCAGAGCACAACAATGTGGCTGCGCGCTTTACGTATTATTGCGAATCGAAAATAATTTTTTCTCTCTCTAAGTGTCAAGTGTGCGTGTGCACACATAGCTGAAAGCTAAGATGTTTTTATTAGACGTAACGCGCCTTAGTTAATTGCTTAATTTTTACAAGCTGTGCACAACTGTTATTTATAAAAACCAATTGCTTTTTATACTCTTTCATGCCGCCGCCGCATAACGTGCGGTGACGAGAATCGCCAACAATTAGAAAGACAACATAACAATAGAGTTTTAAGAGTAGGTATAGAAGTAGCATTATTTATTGTATGGAAAAGATTATTATAGTTGGAACATAAGATCCGAAATGGGCTATGGTTAGCATAGTTACTATTACAGGTTTGATGAGAATGCTGTGAAGTCAAAGATCAGAAATTGTTTTTGTATGGATTCAATTCTATCCTGATGCACATTGTATTGTAATGTATTGTAACACCATATACAAGATCCATACTCAAGAATTGGACGGACAAGTTAAGTATATAGAGTTCTTTCGACCAGCGTCTAATGAAACCCAGGACACAAAAGGCTTGATTAGCAGTACAAGAAATATGCTTGTCAAACTTAAGCTTGGGCATCTAAAGTGATACCTAAATCATCAACCGAATCAATACGATCAAGTTGCTTACTATTAATAAAATAATTATTCAAGAAGGGCGTGCGCCTATAAAAACACATTAATTTACACTTACTGCAATTAAGATTTAATAAATTTACTTGACACCAGGTTTGAAAACAGTCAAGATCGGATTGCAACCTTTGACCAGATAGAAAATTAGTAGACCTCAGGAAATCATACATCAGGCATACATCAGCACCCGAGAGTGACTTATTACAGAGGGGAGGTCAGTTATGAAGAATGTGAATAACAACGGACCAAGGTGACTTCCTTGTGGTACTCCGGAAGTGACATTAACAGGCTTAGAGACAAAGCCTTTAAAATAAACTTTTTGAGTTGTAAGAGATAAATAATTGCAGATCCAAAGAATTAGGTTACTGGAAATCCCAAAAGATGAAATTTATCCAGTAAAAACGAATGATTCACTGAGTCAAAAGTCTTACTGAAGTCAGTGTAAATACTATCTGTTTGTATTTTATTTTGAAATCCCTTGATAACAAAATTCGTGAATTCCAATAGGTTAGTGGTAGTAGATCTAAATTTCACAAACCCATGCAGACAGGGTGAAATTATAGATCTACAAAGATGTTGCAGTAGAGAAGTTATCAATTTCTCAAAAATCTTAGGAATAGCAGACAACTTAGAAATACCTCTATAGTTCTGAACATTGGACTTGTTTCCTCTTTTAAGGAGAGGAATAATAAATGATTCTTTCCAAATGTTACAACGGCTTCATCACACTTGCAGCGCAATACCTAAACACACAGCCTGGTACTCCATTAGGTCCCGGTGAAAATACGGTCTTGGTGAGCCCTAGATCACTTAGTAGTGAACTTTCCGTGATCATAGGTCCAAAAATTCAATTTGAGTCATTTACGTGATAAGGGTAAAAACCGTAAGTCGTTTGAAAAAATGTAGCAAATAGATGGCATGATCTGAGTCAGCTGTCGTTTATTTCCGGTTTCCTTGAACTTCTTTTACATCCTTGACTTATATTTTAATTTCATTAATTCTCGTGTAAACCACATAGGTTTGTTAGACCTAAGTGAATTACAAACCGGGACACATATATCAAATAATTTATTTAAAGTGTAATATAAAATCGTGATTGCACTATCCATGTCCCTACACATGTTAAGCCGAGACCAGTCAGTCTGGGATAAGAGCTGAGTTAGTTTAGCAAAGTCGGTTTTCCGAAATTGACGAGCTCGCTCTGGAGGTTTACTGCTTGTGCGTAGTACCCGGGAAGGTAAATCAAACAACACCTCTTAAGTGGAGTGATAAGGATCCACAGGACATGAGATGGGTTTAATACGGGAAACAGATAAGAAAGAGTGATTCAAAACAAAAATAAGATCAAGCACTTTATGTAGAGAATTTGGGATACCATTGATTTGTCACAATGACAACCCAAATAAATCGAACTTGTTAGATACAATTTCAGAATTTAGGACGTGAGGCTCTAACCATATTTCAGAGAAGGCAATGACATAAAAAAGAAAAGATAGACTCTTAAGGTACTAATTACTAAGTTTACTACAAAGACCTCTTACATTCTGGTAGACAAGTGAGAGGAAGGATATTATTTTTTTGTGCTATCAGAGAAATAAAAAAAAAATTTGTTTTGTGCAACATCCGACTTGCTGAATCTTGCCATTGAATCTATTCCTTAAACTTCCGATATTCCGATTCTCTATACCCGTCAGGGATATTTTTTTTTTTTTGGACATTGTGAAATTGTATATAACAGTTTTAAACCTAGTTGCCGAATATGGCAGACAGACTACTGATGACCTCCTCAAAAATTTTGCCAATGCCTAGCTTTAAGCCCTTATATTATTATTATTTGTGAGGGAGTCTCTCAACAGAGATTTTAGACGCACCGAAGCGCGGTCTTTTGTGCCATGGGGCTCCCAATGGGGACAAGAGATCCTCTAACCATTTCCTTGTCGAGGAATTTCTTATCTGCGCTGGAGTAACAAATTCTCTGCATACTCCAAATAATGGCTGGGCAATCACATAAAATGTGCTTTGTTGTCTCGTCATCCTCTCTGCAGAGCCTACACTCTGTGTCAGGGGACAGGCGCATTTTGTGGAGGGGAAACTTGACTGTGTGGTGTCCCGTGAGATAGGACACCAAGAGCCGTAGTTTCGCCCTAGAAAGATATTTGGTCTTTCTACCTATATGTGGGCTGACCAGCTCTGTTGCTTGTCGCAACCCAGGTCTCGTTGACCAGTAGATTCCCCTCTCCTTCTTTGACAATTTCTCCACCAACTCTTTGGGAGCGGCCTAGCTTAAACCAGGTCCATGAAGTGGGGTTGCGGAACTGTTCTAGCTAGACCGTCCGGCAACTTCGTTGCCGTAAATTCCGGAATGCCTAGGGACCCAACAAAGTGTGGCCTGGTTTCTATGTGAGAGTTGCTGGAGACTAATCCAGCAATTCGCAACAAGTCTCGTGGTAATCCTCCATGAGGAAAGACCTTGAATGGCTGCTTGGTTATCTGAAAAGATACTTATGGTGGCTCCTCTTATTCCCTTGTCAAGGATATGTCTGGAGCAGGACTCAATGGCGTGGATCTCAGATTGTAAAACACTGGGACAGGTACCCATTGCAATCGAGATTTTGGTGTTGGGTCCTGTGATCCCCGCACCAACCCCTTGATTAGTTTTTGATCCGTCTGTGAACCACTGCAAGCTCATGCGATCATTGCAAGTGTTGCCATCATCCCATTCCCCATATGTGCAACATCTTAGGACTGTGTTGACTGCCGTTTGCATCGGTGATGGTTTAGCCCAACTTTCTGGTGACTTTTATTGCCAGGTCTTTTGCATACCATATAGTATCGATGCGTAGCTCCAATAGTTTGACCGCTTGGAAGCGGACAGTGGTGGCGTCGAGTGAAGATCCTATGTCTGGGTACATATTGACTGATAGCCAGTGTTGTCGAAGGCCCCATCGACGTCTAGGAATGAGCAAAACGCAATTTCCTTCGCTTCGAATCCCTTTTCAATCCTAATGACTATCTGATGTAGAGCGACCACTGTCGATCTGCCTTTGATGTAGGCGAATTGTGTATGGTGCAGGGGATTGGTATCTTGCAATATGCACCAGATATGCAAGTTCAACGACAGGACGATTCCCTTGCTTGTCGATAACAACTACATTTACCTTCTTCCAAGATAATGGAATTTAGCCCCAAGTAAAGCTCTCCAAAGTTGGTCAAAAAGTGGACTAAGTATATCTTCTAGTCTGCGTTGCAGCTAAGCAGGGAACATCTGGTCGCCTCCGGGGCTTTGAAGGGATCGAACGATTTAATGGCCCTCCTCACCTGTCAGCGTCAAAGATAATACTCGACAGACTGGCCATGTCGTGCTTTAGTATCCCCATCATTACAGGGAATTTCCGGGTTTATAACAGAACCAAGGAAATGCAGGTTCTATTAGGAACCCCACGCCATTATATACCTTTTGCAATCTAGGTGCTTCTAGAAGTGACTTTACACTTTCACAGTAGAAGCGCCAGCTATCGCGTTTGGCGTTTGGCGCGATTAATGTTCTTATTATACTCAGTGAACGCGTATCTGTGTCCCACGAGTCTCTATTTGACATGGCCCTGTTGAAGAGCCGTCTGACCTTCTTCCTTTGATTGCCATGACTTCGTTCCACCAGGGAACTTCACGTTTTGCTTGATGGGATCTTTGGCCGCACAATCAGGGTAGGAGGTCAAAGACACATATTGAAGTTGTCTTCACGCTAATTCTATCTCTCTCGTAGAGTTGAAGTAGGTGGGAAGTTTGTCAACTTTCGAAGCCACTAAGGCTTTTTATAGCACCCAATTTGTTTTCTTTGGGTAAAAAGAATTGGACAGGAGATCCACTTGGCTTGGCAGATCAAATCTGATGTGCTGGTGATCTGAAAGAGTAGCCTTATCGTGAAAGTGAGGTCTAGTACCTCTTCCCAGATTGCGTTCATAAAAGTGGGCTTGCATCCTGTTGGGGTAAAATGCCCCTTTAAACACCAATCAAACTTGAGTGCAACTCGCTGTGCTCAACTTTTACTTTGCTTCGTTATTCAGCACATTATCTTTCGTAATCGCCTTTGTTCAGCGTAATTGGCACTTAAGAATAAAGGAACCAAAATAACATGAGTTTGGAAGGTCTATTCGTCGCAATATTAGCCGCATTCGTAGCGCTGTTGATTCAAAGCAAATAAGAGAAAAGGCGGCGCCATCGCCAGCTGAGTTGAACTGCCGTCTGGGAATCTTGGAAGCCTACTTTAAGCAAATAATGTCGGTACAAAATGACATCGAGAAAGAGTGTCCAGCAGACACAGGTCGCGCAGACCTTGAAGAGTTATACATAGGCATCAAGGTTTGTATAAAGGATCAACTCAGCGATGAGCTGCAAGACTCAATCTTTGCTGCACCATCAATATCAACCTTTTCACAGTCGGTAAAATTGCCCAGAATCACGCTACCGATATTTGATGGTAATTACGCAGGTTATAAAAACTTCATTACGTTGTTTAACCAGCTGATTGATTAACAAAATTGTCTATAAAATATCGAAAAGTTTAATCAGCTGATCAGTTGCTTAAAAGGGCCAGCTCTAGGAACTGTAAAGGCATTTCAAGTGTCGCCGGAAAATTATCATAAGGCTCTTGTGCGTTTGAATCAGCGGTACGACAACCCAACATTGGTGTTCTTGGACAATATCTCGTCTCTGTTTAAATTGTCAAAAATCACAAACTCAAGCAGTCAACAACTTCGCAGTGTGATTGATTGTGATTCCCTGAAATCGTAAGGGAGTGAAGCTCAAATCGCACAGGCCATGTTGATGTTTATAGTCATGGAAAAGGTGGATCTGAAAACTGAGCGCAAATGGAGCGAGTTATTGTACTTTTCTACATTGCCAACGTGGGATCAGCTAAATGTACAGTTAGTAGAAAAACACTGTCAATATCTGGAATCGTTTGGTGAGGCCGTGGCTATTGAAAATCTCACAGTAACTGGCGGCAAGCCACGCAGCCAGGCCACACCTCGAAAAGGTCTATCATTTAACTGTACAACTCAATCATGTACTTTTTGTTCCAGCTCAGAGCATCGTGCCACGCGCTGCTACCAGTTTAGAGAAATGTCTTTCATACAGCGCTATGAAGCAGCAAAACGCCTTGCACTCTGCCTCAATTGTCTTGGCAAAGGTCATCATGCAGCTAAATGCCCATCCACTCAAAGATGTCGATCTTATTCTCGCCTTCATCATTCACTGTTGCATCGAGAGACTGCCGAGCGTAAGCCATCCCCTGCATTGCCAACGCTTTCTTCTTCGCACATTACAACAGCCCCCAGTGTTGTCGTCACACACACGCACAACATCGGGTCTTTAGACCAAGTCATCTTGGCCACATCCATCGTCTATGTGACAGATGTGTCTGGAAACTATAGGATTGGTCGCGCATTGTTAGATTCTTGCTCACAAGTGAATTTCATCTCAGAACAATTCGCTTAATCAATGCACTTGCCGAAAGTCAAACGCCACATGAGAATATGCAGCATTGGTGAATCATATACACACATTAAATTTGGTACCTCTGCAACTATTAAATCACTTCTGGACAACTTTAAGATGCCTCTCGATTTTTGCGTAACCTCGCACATCGCATACCAGCCGGATGCCGACATTGATATCTCGTAGTGGAACTTGCCTAACAACACATCGCTGGCAGATGAGCAATATAACAAAACACGCCGATTGATCTTCTCATTGGTACTGAAATCTTTTTTGAAATTCTTGCAGTAGGACAGATTAAGTTGGGCCTTTGCGTGCCCACACTACTTGGATGGATTGTGTCTGGATGTTATGAAGGCTACAAAGATCAGGAACACAATTACTCGCTTTCGTTGGAGGAGTCCATTAACGGAAACCTTAAAAGACTTTGGCGTATCGAGGATGTGCACAAGTCAACTGATTAGCTTACTCCTGAGCAGCGTCAGTGCCAGCAAATATTCGCTCAAGCCGTAAAGCAACAAGCAGATGGTAGAATCGTTGTGCGGCTACCATTTAAGGATGATCCAAGCTACCTAGGTTTCTCGTACGAGTCGGCTAAGCAGAGATTTGAATCGCTGGAGCGCCGATTGAATCGCAACTCTGAATTAAAGGCAGCCTACGTATAGTTTCTGAGCGAATACGAACGTCTAAAGTACATGAGCCTCGTAGATCTTGAGGTAGTCGAACAAGAGAAACGCAAATCAGCATTCAAGACTATAGCCAATGGCAATCATTTGCTCGACATACTTCGAAACATAAGTTCTCATCGCCGTTGTTGACTGATAGTTTCATGGATGTTCCACTTTAGCTGCTCTACACGAAACTTGACGAAGTTAAATGCACCAACGCTGACACCTCAAGCAGCGTGCATTTCATTGCATCATTTGGAATCTCCAGCAACGGCACTTTGCCGACGAAATTTACTCATTACACAAGAACAAGCAAATACCAAGTCACCTCAAATTTCTAAATCCATTCTTGCAGCTTACCGATGGATACATGTTGCTGAAGGTTGGTGGCCGTCTGGAGTTGTCGAGTGTTCCAGAGGCACAGGAGCATCCAATATTACTCCCCAGTAAAGATGACTTCATTCGGCACTACGTGCAGTTTCTACACCGCCATCACTACCACGCCGGCGCAAAGGCACTTGTTGCATTGCTGCGTCTGCAATTTTGGATCGTTAACGCTCGAGACTTGGCTCGCAACGTTGTAAGAGGATGCGTGCATTGCGTACGCTACAAGCCAAGGTTGCAACAGCAAATAATGGCAGCACTACCAGTGGAGCGGCTAACCACCTCGAGACCGTTTGCGCACTGCGGGGTGGACTTCTGTTGACCGGTCAATGTATACCTTCGCATCCATGACAAGGGCCCTTGTAAGAGTTACATTGCCATTTTCGTATGCTTTGCCACAAAGACAGTTCATATCGAAGTTATTCGAATTGTCAACAGATGCCTTTTTGGCTGCCCTACTGCACATGATCGCGCGTCGTGGCTTACCTGTCGATATATTTTGCGATAACGCAACTAATTTTACTGGAGTGAGCAACCAATTGAATGTACTTCACGACTTTTTCTTCCAGCAAGAAAATCAACGTTCTATTGTTAGTTTCTGCGCTAACAAATTTGTAAATTTTCGTTTCATCCTCCCCAGGGCACCACATTTTGGAGGCCTATGGCAGGCGGCCGTCAAGAGGGCCAAAGGTCTCATGACTCGCAGTTTAATGAACGCCCGCCTGACGTTCGAAGAACTTGTCACCGTCACAGTGGAAGTGGAGGCCATCTTAAACTCACGCCCCCTGACACCACTTTCGTCTGACTCAAGCGACCTGGTCACTTCCTCACCGGGGACTTACTACGAGCCTTGCCTGAACTCTCTGTCGAAGACTTGGTTCTGATATACGAGGACAATGTGCCTTCGCAAAGGTTGATATTGGGACGCGTGACGGCTACGGTTTCCCCCAAGGGAGTCATTCGTCGACCGATTCACAAGCTTGCCCTGCTGCCAGTCTCTTGAACGGCTTGCGTCTTTCAATGGGTCGGGATGTTGGGGCAAAATAGCCCTTTATTAATTTAAGTTTTTTGAAATGTAATACTCTACTTATTTGGGTCCACTCTAATGTTCACATTGCTATTACGGTAGTTCATTGTGCTTTATACCTACATGAAATTGGGCAAGCTGCGCTTGAACTTCACTTAGTAAGTCAGTACACTAAAAAACATGGAAATAAACGGTTGCACTACGACGTCCTGAAGTTAATATACGGCTCGTGGTTTCGATGAATATCACCCCCCAACCCCCTATTTCTCATGCTGGACAGGAAAACGCTCTTGACTCTACACATCCTCTATTTGATACATCTAATTGACTACGCAAAAGATATTCAAGAAGTCACTGAACCCAATTGTTGAAATCGTCAACATTGGCAACTCAATCCTCGGACCTGGCCACCAATCAACTATGGTTCTTGGAGTAGAGCCAGGTTGATGTGTTGTTCAGCGAAAATTCTGCACATGGTGGCCGACGCTCCTCTAGCGTGATGCAGGTTCGCCTGAAGCACCTTAATTGTGCTTATTTCTCCTTCGCAAGTTAACAGTCGCTGCTGCTGCGGCCCCGGTTTGCTCGAGGTGCGGCCGCGGACCGCTCCCCTAGCGAGACCAGCGTCTCTGCTAGTTGAAGCGACCACGACCTGCCTCGATTGCGAAGCTGCACAGGTCAATCCATAGGCTAGGCACTTATGTGCGCCAGAACCGTCTCGTTGGGCAGCTCCAGGCTATTGGCGAAGTAACTTCGGATGAGGTGTACCCGGGGGAATTGGCTCTTCTCCAGCAGCTCAACTTCGATCGAACTACTGACCTTGATATGACTGAAGTTCGCTCTCACCCACTCGTCTGCGTTGTTGTCGGAATAACGTCATGGTGTTTTTTTTTTTCGGATTGACTCCTTCTAACTTTGTTGTCAACGGGGCGCACCTTTGCAGCTTACAGAGCAGCTGCTCTTGGGAGCCCTTTGGCGATAGGTGCCTTGAACAGCTTCTTTTTACGGCTTGTCATTTTAATTAAGGCGATCTCATACCCGTCAAACCGGATCACTGAGAGTTCTCACTGGATGCTTCGTCGAAATCGGAGAGTGTGACGTCTGTGTACGATCGGATATTGCCGAAACAATTCGATTCTCGACGAGAAAGTGGCACACACCAACTCATTATCCAATGAAGTTGGTGTTCTTTCCGGATTTTTCCCTTGGTGACCAACATCACCGCTTGGGTGGGTGGAGACCGGTAGCCCTATAGCTGCTGTGTGAGAGATTGGCTTAACATTCAGGTTAAGGCTTGGGTTGATGCTCTTTGAGCTACATCAGACTCTTTATTTATTTCATTATTTTTGTTTATTTTGAATCATACGAGTGATCTGGAAAGGGAGTTCGCCCGCGGCATAGCCCGTCTATCGCGGGAGTTCAAATATAAAACTGGAGGGCGATATGTATCCAGAGTCCGCTTACTTACACTCGATCACCCCATCGGTCAAGAATCTTTCGGCATATGCTATTCCACCATGGATTGGGGTAATTTTCCAGTGGGTGTGACAGAGATATCAAGGTCTTAATATTTGGGAAAGCTCACCATCAGTCCACATACAAAAATTTGGGGACTCTAGCTTTAAAATTGTGAGAATTTTTCACCTTTTATTGATTTGGCGATTTTAGTGTATTGACATGTTATTGATTAACCAACCTCCCATTGGGTGTGGCACAAAAATCTTAACACTTTATTTGACGTGAGTGTGCACAAGTATCTATGCCAAGTTTCAAGTTTCTAGCTTCATTAGCGGCGAAAAAAGACTCGTCCATGGCACATGCAGATCAAGTTTACTTGAAAATATCGATAACACATTGAGTTGTCCTAAAATTGATAAAAATTAGTGATATTTATCAGAAATTTAATATTGATTTTAATACTCTGAACCCATTGAAAATGGTAAGTGTATAATGGTTTTTTGCAAATGCGCTCGCTGCTGGGTTCAGGGTATCTCATAGTTGGGGACATCCGACTAGAGCCAACTTACTTGTTTATATCGGATTTGAAAATCGTTTCTATAATCATTGCTGCGTCGATATATCGAAAAACGAAGATTATCGTTAAAAGTGCTCACGGAAATCGCATGTTTGACTAACAGGAAGGTTCATAATTTTGAATATTATATATATATTTATGTGTGTATGTATAAGTATTTTTGCGGTTATATATGGGCGTGTGCTAAAAAATTAGTTTTTTTCTGAAATTTAGTAGGAAGTCCTTTGTTTGGTAAAAGAAAAAAGTTGAAATTTATTCCTTAAGGCTATCATATTACTTTGTCCAAGCATGTTTACATGCATTTGCTACTGCACCACCACATTACCAGTTGATCAAGTTGTGACAAAACTCAACTCAAGTTATATGACAACTGCACAATGGCAAACAGGCGCATACAAATTTTAAGAATACGAAAAAGTTTAGCGAGTCAGTGCCATCTACCAACCATATGTCACCGATTACTTAATTTCCCATGTGACTTAATTTCGCATGTGACAAAATTTTACAATTATTCAACAAAATTCTAATGAAAAAAAAAAAACAAGAAATAAAAAGGAGCAAAGTATGCAATAGGTGGCGCCTGCAATGTTGCTCTGGTATCATTAAAGTTGTGCACATACATTTGGGACATTGTGGGCGCGGTAGTGGGCGTAGTCAACAAAAATTTTTAGAGGAGGTTATCTGCAATCTGTCGGTATACATTTTATGCATCTAGCATTAAAAGTGAGGGAAATATATTTAAAATTTCAAGTCACTAGCTTCAATAGTGGCCAAACCCAATATACTCTCTAGATCTCATTTCAGCGCTTGTCAAATTTTGCCACACGTTTTATTTATTCACTTCTGTGTTTCTTAACCAATCTTGATTAAACTTTCTGCAGTTTTACGAAGTGAAACTAGTATATTGGGTTTGTGCAATATGAACGCAACTTTTTTGGCGCGGTTGTAGCTAGAGACTTGAAACCTTGGATATATACTTGTAGCTATCTGCTTGAGACAAAGTGTAAAGATTTTTGTGTTAAGCCCACAAGAAGACGGGCAAATAGATAACATGTCGATACAGATCAAATCGAAAATCGATAAAATTTTGGTATGTTGATTCGTGGTGACATCCCTCAAAAAATGTAGACCTTTATATTCAGGCAACGCCCACTAGAACGAGCCCCAACGAACCACGAAATTTCGTCTATGCCCACTTCTTCCCTCACTAATTACAAAAATCTAATTTTTCAAAAAAAAAAAAACAATAATATTTTAGACAGTGAACGAGTATTGCGCAGTCGGTTACACCCGACTGCCACGTTCTTGATATATTATAGATTTTCAAGATTTTCACATACAAAATGTTGTTAAATCTAGGTGATAACTTATAGGTCAGACTATCCACCCTATAAGTGCTTAACACTGAGTTGACAAATATGGCAACCTGGTTTAGTTTTCAGTGTTGCCCACTCGCTCAAGCTCTGCATGTGACAACGAAGTAAAACTTTTGTTTTGGCACCTCTTTCAATTCTTCCTAGACATTATTTTATTTGCTCGATTCACTAAAATATGCACAATTCATACTCAAATATCAAACAGCTTTTTTGAACGGACCGGCAACATTTTCTACTCAAATTGACAGCTTTTGCAAGAGGCATTTAGAGGCCCCGAGATGTCACATTGTCACAAATTTTAAAAGTTAAGTTATGTTATGTTAAAATCAAGATGTGGGCACGAAAATAGATAAAGGCTGATTTTAGTATAAAGTGTACTATCAAATAAAAACACCTCCACACGAGGTAACAATCTAGGGGAGAAAGCACATTCCAGCCCCAAAATTTCTGATATAAAATTTGTGACGAAGGATATTCAATTTAATACATGATCAATTCCAAATCATAAAGAAAAATTGGAATGTGGAATGTGCTTTCGCTAGATTGTTACTCGTGTAGGGGTTTTTTTTTATATCAGAAATTTTTTAGAATACTTTTGACAGTTTTACTTTGTCAAAAGGTATTTAGTTTTGATATTTATTAATACACTCCATTACTATGATCAAGAGTCGATCCCATAATACTTGGCTTATAAAAAATTAGAGCACATAGTTCCGACCCCTAATCTTAGCTGAACACCGCCTTACATCCGCTTGTTTCATGCATTTCTCCGAAAACTGTCGTTAAAATATTTTGAGGATGGATCTTCGAAAAAGTATAAGGGAATGAAAAAAAGTATCGACATTCACATATTATTTAGGAAGCCGCTATTTTCAATTACATTGCCGCGGGACGAGTTAAGAATCGAATAGTAACGTAGTTATAGTATTTATCGATAGTTAAAAGAGCATTGGAATATGTATTTAGTAATGAATTTTCACACCGTGCTGGTCACACTTTTATGTATAAGAGCGCTCGTATTGGAATTTGAGTGTCTTGTCGCGAGCACGTGGAATGGGAGGAAGTCACTGCGGTATGAATCAAGTTATATTCTTAAGACTGTACTAAGTTGTATTTTGTACAGAAATAAATCTTCCATCGTTATCAACCTTGAGTATTCTGAGCAACTTCCCTTCCGTAGACGACAGGAATTTTTCCTTTATTCGCAGACCACATGTACAGCGTCTCGATCTTTCGCCGTTATGCAGAGGATCGCCACCTTGGAGAAAGAACTACAGCGTGCAACGGGGAATCAAGTGCATGCAAGCACCGCAAGTGATCCCGTTGGACCTATCAATGTTGGAGTGAGTAGTCCAAGCACTACGCTGCCGCCATCTTTGAGTGAAAGTGTCCCGTTGCCTATGAGTGCAAATCAATCGCCGCAAAGTACTGCAATTGGGACGCCAGCATTGAGTGGAAATGTACCGTTGCCTTTGAGTGAAAAATTTCCGCTACAAACCAATGGAATTGTGTCGACATGTTTGAGTGGAATTCTGCCGTCTCAAATCAACGGAATTATGACGCCATCTTTGAGTGGAAATTTGCCGCCATTTTTGTGCACGCCGTCTATGCATGGAATATCGCCGCCAGCATCAAATTGTTATGTGACCACAAGCCACGCAAAGCCATACTGCGCGGGGCAAACAGCAGTTGGATGTGCGTCATCGCACTTGAGCCCAAGGGAGGCCATGGTCCAGCGCCATCAACTGTACCCTGCGGGACTATGACGCCGACGATGAGAGAATAACCTGCGATTGCTGAAGGCATTGAAGGATACAGCACGCGACACTGTGAAGTCTCTGCTTATCCACCAAGCAACGTGAACGCCGTAATGGAGCAGCTTCGCTTCAGGTATGGTCGACCGGAACATCTCATACGAAGCCTGCTTCCAAGCGTACGTGAGGTGCAACAGATACAGGAACACCACTTGACGAAGATCATACCGTTCTCCACACGCGTGAGCAATCTTGCAGCCTATCTACAGTCAATCCCTAATTGAGGAACTGGTCACCAAATTCCCAACAGGCATAAGATTGGAATGGGCCAGGATCGCAGCGGAACCAGCAAGGAATTTGAGTTGTGTCGACCCAAGAAGAATGCGTCTATTGTTTCGCATATTACCTGAAACATTGTTCGGAGCAGGACATACGCGACAGGACACGAACGCACTCTTCGATGAAGGCTCGTCCGTATCCATGATTGATAATAAACTAAACCTGAAGGGTAAGCGACGACAACTAAATATCAACTGGTTTGGTGGAAAATCGGCCAGAGCAAGCACCTCTGCGGTAAACCTGCAAATTTGTGGAACAGGAAAATGCCAACGTTACGATTAGAGGAATGTGAATTCAGTTCAAAACTTGAGTCTGCCGATGCAGAGCTTGCATCGAGGTGATGTTCTTATTGGACTGGACCATGCGCCCCTAGGATTGCCAATGTAAACCAGACTGTTTGCTGAGCAAGGAACATATGCAGCTGCAATTAAACTTGGATGGGTAGTTTTTGGTCCCTCTAGTAGTTATGCAATAATGTCACCACAGATGTCATGTCATCTAGCAGTATCGCAGGAGGATGCTGTAGAGAAGATGATAAGCGACTACTTCGAGATCAAGAATTTTGGAGTGATGCCTGCGCCGCCGGTAGCAAATTATTGTGATGACGTTCGGCGCAGAATATCAACACACGGATCCACGTGCGGTTTAAGCAATTACTGAGTACCATTATATTATGTGCACAGCTTCATGACGGAAGCGGAAGCAGTAGCCGTATCAACACGGGTGAGAGAAATACGCTGGGTTCGCCTTGTGCCAATTTGCTTCCAGCTCACCATCCGTGATCGACGGCTTGGGCCCTTATGTGGCAGCTACGGGTGTCGAATGGCGTGATGCTGAGGAAAAGATACTAGCAATGTACTGGCAGACAGCCACGGATAACTTCAAATTCAATGTGAAGTTTCACGAAGTCCCGAGCAATGTGCTGAATGGCAAACGAATCCCCACCAGCAGGGAGTTCCTGAGCCTGATCATGCCTACATTTGATCCTTTGGGATTTTTATCCAGTTATATGATTACCACCAAATTGCTGCTGGGAGAGATTTGGCGACGAGAAATTAAGTGGTATGAACCACTACCGGATGGAATCAGCCGCGCCTTTGGTTGATAACTACTGTGAAGCAGGAACACAGTATCGCTATCAGCGATATCGTGCTCTGGACAGATTCGAAGACAGTGCTGTACTGGATAAGCAGTACGCACCGCCAATACAAGCAATTTGTCGGCAATCGAGTGGCTGAGATTCTGGAGTCTACGGATATTGCACAGTGGCGATGGGTACCAACCGCCAAGAACGCAGCAGATGACGCAACACGGCCACAATCTAAGGTGGATTTCGTCTAAGGGACCCGATGGCTAAACGTGCCACGTTTTTGCGAGAGCCAGCCAACCGTTGGCTGCAGCCAGCGGCACAACACGATACCTTCGTTGACGAAGAAGAGATACCGAGTGAGTTTGCGCTGGTCGCTGCAAACAACTTTTGTCTTTCATTTCAGAGATTCTTGAGCTACAACCGATTGTTGAGAACCACTGCCTGGGTACAGAGATTCCTACGAAGCTGCTGTGGACAGTGGGAGCAGCTCGAATGTTACGGCCTCACCGTTGCTGAATGTGAGGATGCGGAGTACTTGTTGATACGATGGTCGCAATGTGAGGCATTCCCGGACGAAATGCGGGCCGCGTATAACAAGAAGACAGTCGCTGGGCGAAGCGACATACGAGGATTGGCGCCCTATCTGGATGAATATGGAATCTTGCGAGCTTATGGCCATATAGCGCAAGACGTGCGGTCATACTATCGCACCGGCATCCATTATCCGAGCTAGTGGTGCACCATTACCATGTGAAGATGAAGCATCAAAATCTGGATACAAATTTAAACGATATTCGAACCAAATTCTGCGTGACGAATCTGTGACGGCTTCTGCAGAAGATAGTTTACGCATGTGCCACATGCAAGTTACAACGGGCGCAGCCAGCGCAGCCTATGATGGGTCCATTGTCTGAGGACCGCTAAGATGCCAATGGAATGCCATTTTAATATACTGGACTGGCAATTCATTTGGAGTTGGCGCACGACTTATCGACCGACTCGTGCATAATTGCTATGAGAAATTTTCTATGTCGACGCGGGCCAGTAGTTAGACTGCGCAACGACAATGGAAATAACTTCATTGCAACCGACCAATAGGCCAAAAGCTTAACTGATGTTTTCGAGCCAGAGAAGGTTTAGGATGAGCTATCGATCAAAGGGATCGAATGGCTCTTCAACTGCCTAGCGAATCCGTCCGAAGGCGGATTATGGAAGAGAGAATGGTGCAGTGCGTCAAGCGAGTTCTGCGATACACACTAAAATTGATGGCGCCAAAGGAGAATGTATTGCAGAGTTTCCTGATAGAAGCAGAGAATGTTATGAATTCTCGTCCACTTACACATTTGCCGGTTGCAGTGGACCAGGAAGCTCCTCTGACGCCGAACGACTTTCTGAAAGGAGCAGCAAACTTGCCGGATATGCCCGAGAGATGCGCTACGAGGAAGCAGTGGCGTATAGCGCGCCTGATGAGAGATAGATTCTGGAAGAGATGGGTACAAAAGTATCTGCCTACGCTTGTGCGCCGCGAGAAATGGTGCCGGAGCACTAAGTCGAGGCTCGTCGCAGATGTGGTGTTCAAATGCGACCCAGCTATGCCACGCAGGGAGTGGCGAAAGGGCATCGTGGAAGAAGTCTACGCTGGAGCCGATGGAGTACCCCGACGTGCTAGTGTGCGCGTTACTGATCACGACCGTGACCGAGTGATAATGCGTCCCGTCTCCAAATTGACTATTTTGGATGTGAGAGCAGCAGCTGCTTCACGGGGGAGGGGATGTCGCGAGACGAATTAAGAATCGAATAGTAACGTAGTTATTTTACGGATTTTAGCGTTTTCTCGCCAAACTAAAGTGTTTTTCCAAATAGTATTTATCGATAGTTAAGCATTGGAATATGTATTTGGTATTCAATTTCCACACCGTGCTGGTCACACTTTTATGTACGGTATGAATTAAGTTATATTCTTAAAACTGTGTTAAGTTGTATTTTCTACAGAATAAAATCTTCCATCGTTATCAACCTTGAGTATTCTGAGCAACTTCCCTTCCGTAAACGACATACTTATGATATTGTAAGGCGTGTCCTAAAACATGTATTTTTCACTAAGAATTTATAATTCCGTCAACTGATTTTGATTACATTTTTATTTGATTTCATCTTTTGGTAAGCATACACAATCAGCTGTTCCATACAAAACCATTGCAATGTTTGTTTACATTTTGCGGCACAACCACCACATTTCAAAAAGAATAGATGTTTGACGAAATCAAAATCCATTCCGTCAACTGATCTCAATTGTCTTAAAGGGAATCAAAATCAGTTGACGCAATCCGTAAATTCTGTTATGCACAAAGAAACATCTCAATTCATTTAAACTTATTATTGCCCGCATTGTCAAAAAACAAATACAAAATAATTAAGATGGCGCTTGTCGGGTGTACCCGACTAGGAGATACTCTGAACCCAGCGGCGAGCTGTCGCTACATACATTTAAAGCTCTTTGCATTTATACACACATTTACAAAGTCACACATACACACACTCAAAAAAGAACGCAGCAAACTGCGCACTTTCCGCATCGGCAGCGCTTGGCCCAACTATGGAAAATCAATTCTTGAATAACTTCTAAACTAAGAGTATGAGCCTTATGACATTTTAATGAGAGCATCCAAATCTATGTACAAGCCAAAGCGCAAGTCTGTAGTACCGGATTAAAGAAACCGATAAATATCGATAGTAAGAAAACGGGGCGGGTTATCGATCATTTTAAATGGCCTTAATCTGCCTATGGTATTATGTAATAGATTCTTCTAGTGCTATAGTATAAATAAATATTCATTCGAACCAAATTTTGTGTCTCTTGGTTTCATAATCTACGAAATAAGCTTAAAAAGTTAGGGGTTGTTGTAGATTTTTATCGATTTTAGGAAAACGGTGTGGGTTATCGATCATTGAAATAAATGTGATCTGCGCGAGCCGAAAAGTTGAAGTCTTTATCTCTTACAGTTTCCAAGATCGAAGCGTTCATACAGACGGACAGACAGACGGACATGGTTAGATCGACTCGGCTAGTGATGCTGATCAAGAATATATGTACTTTATGGGGTCGGAGATGCCTCCTTCTGTCTGTTACTTACATTTGCAAAAAACCATTATACCCTTTTTACCCATTTTCAATGGGTTCAACAAAAACTGACTGCCAACTCTGATTATTTTTCCAACGTGGACGTGTGAATGTCTAATTTAAAATTTTAGGATAAGTACACTACACTACACTAAACAAGAAATATCGTGTAAAAACGAATTATCCCATATATGTGGCAAATACCAAAAGCTGCGGAAACTCAATGCCTACAACATATTAAACATTTATCAAAATCGTATGCGCCATTTTCTTTTAAATGATCAAAATGTGCATTTGAAAACTTATTCCACCTGTAATTTTTTACCTGTGTTTGGAAGCTGTGGGCGTAAGGTTGAGCGGATTTTAGCGTTTTCTCGCCAAACTAGAGGGGTTTTTCCAAAAGTCGTATAGCAAAAGTTTCTTGGTTCATGATAGGGAACAAGCCCACAAATAGAGTGCCATACAGCCATCACAGCGCTATCATACGCGAAAATGTACACCGAAATGAACATAAACTTTTCGGAAACACACAAAACCATATTTTTCTTAATAACTATTGAACGAGTTATCGGATAATAATTAGTAAGGTACCATTCGACGCGTGTTTGAAATGAAAGTTTTTAGATGTCTGAATGAATTCCTGAAAGTTCCCTTCAGCTTAAAAAATTTACGTTTTTCTGAATCGTTTACATATATTATATATATTTCATAAACCAGATGAGTTATCACATGTTGTGCTATGTTTTCTTCTAGTTTAAGCGATACCTTTCGATCGGTATATAACTCGATCTGATCGGACTATGGTAGCAAAACTTCAAAAGTTCGCGTATATATTGCTAGCCGCTCTTGCACACTACGTTGTGCTTCGCCCCTAGCGCAGACCACCGTCCGCAGTGATTACTACTGTCGACTTTGTGGGCAAGATGTGAAAACGAGCCTAAGGATAAAATATTAAAACTAAATAAACTAAACTATCGACAATCGTTCATGTTGTACTGTTCAAGGAATTCCCTGATTTACATTTTACACACGCTTGCTGATTGAAATTGCTCCAGTACTGCTTTCACGTTTTACTTCAATATCTAAAGAACATTGCCTAGGGCCAATGCCAACCACGTCAAACTCTACTGCGATCTTTTACATTTTACACATGCTTGCTGATTGAAATTGCTCCAGTACTGCTTTCACGTTTTACCTCAATATCTAAAGAACATTGCCTAGGGCCAATGCCAACCACGTCAAACTCTACTGCGATCTTTGGCTTGATATCATGTATATCATTCGGGTCCTCGCACTCCAAAACAGGGTCATCTACGTAAACAGCTCGTAGACACATATTGTCACCTGACTTGCAAAATAGGCAGGGTTCATTGACAGTCGACACAAAACCAATGCGCCGTAACGTTTCATCCAACATAGTTTTCCAAGTTTTTTCCGATTGTTTTAGCCCATATATGCTTTTGTATAACCTTAAAATATGATTTGGATGAACATTCCTGACGAAGCCTTCCGGTTGCCCCATAAAGACCTCATCTTCAACATGCAAGATGAGGTACGCAGCGACAACATCCATTTGATGTAGGTGGAAACTAGGTTGAACTGCGAGTGCAATTATCAACTTGATAGTTGCATGCCGAACAAACGGTGCGAATGTCTCCTTGTAGTCGATTCCATAACTTTGACTGTATCCTTTCACCACCAACCGTGACCTATGCCTGTTCACGCTTCCCTCCGGATTTGACTTGACAGCGTAAATCCATCTGCACCCAATCGAAAGAATATCGTTGTTAGATCTAAAACATCTAGCTCGTCTGGTTAATTTTCCGAATCTGGTGTCTGTTTCTTATCTGGCTCGTGTTCATCTTCCTGGTTTTGTTCAACCTCAAATGAAGTGTGCGAAGATGATTAATACTCCGGATGTCTGTTTCTTGTAGTTTTATTATAAGTCTTCGCTTGCGTTCGTTCTTCGTGCAGTGCTTGTAACAGATTGCCTACTTCTTCTTATGCTAATGCTTAACATAAATCTCTAATGCTTAACAATATATCCGCTGATAGAGTGACCGCATATTTTAAAGGCTATGCATACAAGCTTATAAGCTTGTGACGCAACTATCCTGCTACAACTCTGCCATCCTATCAGTCGTATCCCCTGATCACGCTATTTTGTAATTAGCTCCAATGATTTACAATAATTCTCTTATATCTGCCTCCCTTATGATGGAGAGCCGATGCCTTGTCGAGGAATTTCTGATCTGTGCTGGAGTAACAAATTCTCTGCATAGGTACTTCCTCCTACTCCAAATAATGGCTGGGCAATCACATAAAATGTGCTTTGTTGTCTCGTCATCCTCTCTGCGGAGTCTACACTCTGAGTCAGGGGATAGGCGCATTTTGTAGGGGTGATACTTGACTGTGTGGTGTCCAGTGAGATAGGACACCAAGGGCCGTAGTTCCGCCCTTGAACGATTTTTGGTCTTTCTACTTGTACGTGGGCTGACCAGCTCTTTAGCTTGTAGTAACCCAGGTCTCGCTGACCAGTAGATTCCCCTGTCCTTCTTTGACCATTCCTCCATCAATTCTTTGGCAGAGGCCCAGCTTAACAAAAGTGTTGAGGTCCTAGAAGAGGGGTTGCGGAACCAGCTCTAGCTGGCCCACAGCAGCTTCGTTGCCGGGAATTCCGGAATGCCCCGGGACCCAACAAAGTGTGACCCGGTGATGTGAGAGATGCTGGAGACCATTCCAGCAATCCGCAGCCAGTCTCGAAGTAATCCTCCTTGAGGAAAGAGCTTGAATGGCGGCTTGGCTATCTGAAAAGATACTTATGGTGGCTCCTCTTATACCCTTGTCAAGGATATGTCTGGGGCAGGACTTAATGGCGTGGATCACAGATTGAAAAACACTGGGCCAGGTACCCATTGCTAAGTGCGAGTTCCAGTTAAGTCTCTTATCCAGATTAACACCGAGATATTTTATCTCACTGGAGAGCTCGACGGGTGTCCCACCGATGTAGAGCTGACCGACATCGATGTTGTACCGTTTCGGGAAGGGAACGATTATCGACTTCTGTGGGATTGATATTGAGACACACATCTGTGCACCATCTTAGGAGCGTGTTGAGTGCCGTTTGCATCAATTCGGTGATGGTTAGGGCGAACTTTCCGGAGACTATTATTGCCAGGTCATCTGCATACCCTATGGTATCGTTGCCTAGCTCCGATAGTTTCACCAGGGAAGGGGAGACAAAACCCTGCCCTGTGGACACCCTTTGACCGCTCGGATGCGGACAGTGGTGGCGTCCAGTGAAGATCTAATGTCTCTTTGCATAAGCATTCTCTCTATCCAGGTAATAGAGAATGATTAAACCCCCCTAGATGCTAACGCCCTGGTTATTGACTGATAGCCAGTGTTGTCGAAGGCCCCATCGACGTCTAGGAATGAGCACAAAGCAATTTCCCTCGCCTCGAATGCCTTTTCAATCTTACTGATAGAGCGACCTCTGTCGATCTGCCTTTGATGTAGGCGAATTGTGTATGGTGCAGGGGATTGGTATATTGCAATCTGCACTTGATATGCAAGTCCAACAGGCGTTCTGCGGTCTTAAGCAGAAAGGATATAAGGCCAATTGGTCTATACGACTTAGGTTGATCCAAGGGACGGTTCCCTTGCTTGGGAATAAAAACCACATTTACCTCCCTCCAAAATAGCGGAATGTACACCCAAGTGAAGCTCGCCCTAAGTAGACCAATTAGTGGACTAAGTATATCATCTAGGCTGTGTTGCAGCAGGGCCGGGAAAATCTGGTCGACCCCCGCGGCATTGAAGGGAGCGAATGATTTAATGGCGCACCTGACCTTGTCAGTGTCGAAGATAACACCCGACATACTGTAACCACGTCTAGCTGGTGGTTCAGTATCCCCATCATTACAGGGATTTTTCGGGATTATAACAGAACCAGGGAAATGCACCTGAAGCAGTAGCTCTAGTGTTTCCCCGTCGATCCTGTGTGTAAGAACTATCTGTTCTTTTTATGAGCACCACACCATTACGCTCCTTCTGGAAGTGACTCCACTTCTCCTCCTTTCGCAGTAGGTGCGCCAGATATCGCGTTTGGCGCGTCTAATGATCTTATTCTTCTCAGTGAGCGCGTATCTGTATGTGTCCCATGAGTCTCTATTTGACTTGGCCCTGTTAAAGAGCCGTCTGACCTCCTTCCTTTGATTTGCGAGGCCTTCTCTCCATCAGGGAACCTCACATTTCGCCTGATGGGGTCTTAGGGCCGCACTATCATGGTAGGAGGTTAAAAGCGCATCTTGAAGTTGTCTTGACACCAATCCTATCTCCCCCGTGGAGTTAAAGCTGGCAGCAAGTTGATCAACTTTTGAGGGCACTAAGGCTTTAAAGAAGTCCCAATTTGTTTTCGTTGGGTTAAAAGAATTGGAAAGAATTTCTGGTGATCTGAAAGAGTGGACTCATCGTTAATTTTTAATGAAATCGGACAAAGAACTGCTAACCAGAGTGAAGTTTAGGACCTCTTCCCAGATCGCGTTTATAAAAGTGGGTTTGCATCCTGTATTTGATACATCTAATTGACTACACAAAAGATATTCAAGAAGGCACTCACCCCTTTTGTTGACGTCACTACTACCCCAGATAGTGTGATGGGCGTTGGCGTAACAGCCAATGACTAGCTGTTTGTTCGTCCTTCGGCAGAAGTCGATGGGCCGCTGCACCTCCGTCGGTGGTGCGACGTCGGTGTCGCCAGGGAAATATGCAGACGCCACTACAATTTCCTTCGCTCCTTCTGCCGTAGCCACCTCAATGGTTGACGAAACTAGGTCCGTGGAGATAAAGTTTGTTAGAGGAAAGTGCCTTACGTTTTATCCAGAAGGATAGCTGCGCTACACTACCTAGACAACTAGGAATGTTGTAGGGGCCAGAAGAGTAAGAAGTTTTTAAAAATTAATAGCAGAAAGAAGGGAGGTACGTGGGAGAAGGGAGGTGATGATAGGCATAAAGATAGACTTAGAAGGAACAATGTGGTAAGGACAAGACAAATTAACAGAAGAGACAGAGGAATAGGTTGGCTGAAAAAAGTTCGCAGAGAGATGAGATGCAACAAAATCATTGCTTGCTTTTTCTATCCCTAGAAAAAATGAGGAAGGCAAACATGAAGATTTGCGCTTCGAATTTACAAAACTGTAAAATTGCTTAGGGTCCTGATTAAATTGCCTTTTGCAACGAGCAATAAAATTTTCATAGCACTGAGAATTATGAATAAACAAGCTTGTCTTGTCTATGGAATACTTCGACAAGTCAGAAATTGAACCAGACTTTTTAAACTATTTAAAACATTTAGATTTAATGTTTTTTAAGTTGGATAGTCTGGAAGTAAACCAGGGTGGTTTTGCCAAATCAAGGCGAGGGATGCAATTAGGAATGCAGACATCAAGAAGTGAGTTTAGAATTTTATATAAGATCTTAGTAGCATTATCTATATCAACCGCGTCATAAAGAATGGACCAGTCAGTTGCATAGATAAGTTTATTAAGCATGGCAAAGTTCCCTTTGCGAATGCAACGGCGGAGCTAATGAGGCATTGTCGAAAATAAATTTCGAGTTTTGTAAACGAACAGTGTCACCTCAAGAGTAGGATGATAAGTAACCTCAGGGACCGAAAGAGCGGATGACCTAGTGACCTCAAGTGTTCTATTCAATTGATTAGAGATTGATCTGCTACAACGAGAGATCAAGCATACCATCTAAAAGTCATGATGTGCTGAAGCCACAAGATAGTTTGAAGATGAGAATAATGACCAAGAAATGTATGGTATATTAAAATCACCCAACACAACAAATAAGATTTATCGCGAACATGAGAAGATACGTCGTTAATACATGCCAAATGCTGCATATAAACCTCCATATTAGAAGAAGGAGAGATATCTGAGCAAGTGATAAATAAAGCACAAGATGGGAGGGTTACTTTTACAGATACAATCTCTGCATCAGTAGGCAAAGTAAAATATAAAAGTTACGACTGGAGTGAGGTTTTAACTGCAATTAATACCCCACCACCTCGACGAGTCGGTCTATCCTGTTTATAAACTCTAAAGTTATTTGAAAACACTTCGCAGTCAGATATGGTAGAGTTTAACCAAGTTTCTGAAAAAGCGATAATATATATTTTTTATGGGGTTGGAGATGCTTCCTTCTCCCTGTTACATACATTTGCACAAAATCATTATTCCCTTTTTACCCATTTTTAATGGGTTCAGGGTATAAACATAGCTATACAAATTGATGTTAACGGAATAATTGCCTGAAAATTTATTCGGTCTATTTTGCCGGATACTCTGCAAACTGTATCAACAATTTCTGCAGCCTAAATAATGACCGTAATCACATGAAAAGTTTATATAAATCAGATTTATTAAAAATATCGCGGTTAGTCGCGGTTCTTAGTCGCAGGAGACCCAAATTCTAAAAACAGAGCTTGGAACTCTGAGAGAGATAATTGCTGGGGTAATATACTTAACGAAATCTCAACAATAGAAACTGTTAGCATATTATTTCCTAAGGACCCATATATATTCCTGCTAATTACAAAACCAAGCCGTCCACGCTCGATATTATCCTAATTAGCGATCCTGAGCTAATTAGTGGGGTTTCGGTCAATAAGGAATTTCAAACAAATTCTACACAATACGAAGAATCTCCCTCATTTCTCTAAGCGACAATTTGAATAAGTTCATGAATATGGTAACTAGTGCAATTAATAGATCTGTCCCCCAAAAACGCATTCGTAAAGAGAAAGTTGAAATTCCTAACTACATCAAAGATCTTTTGAAATTTAGTAACACAATACAAAGGCAATGGATAAGGACAAGGCTTCCATTATACCTAGCCTAGTTAAATCATATAAACTCAAAATTAAGATTTTTTAACAACAGGACATGCCCTTCATCAACTGTGATGATAAAGCTAATTTTCCGGGCGATTTTTTTCAACGCAAACACCAGCTTACCTCATCCTATTTAGACCCAGAAACAATTAATTTAGTTACCAATTCCTTCCTTGATGTAACATGCAATAGAAACCAGGAAGAATGTGATAAAATCACTGCTATCGAGGTCTAAAAGCATTAAAAACCAAAAAGTCCAAAGGGCCTCATGGTATGCAAACATCTGCCTTAAAAATTTACCTAACAGCGGAGATAGTTTTTTAACCTTACTGTTCAATGCCTGTCTTGTTGACAGCTATTTTCCACATAGTTGGAAAGTTGCTAAGGTTGTACCTATTCTGAAACCTGGTAAACCCACTGACTCTCGTGGTAGCTATAGACCTATTAGCTTGCTATCTTGTTTATCTAAGGTTTTTGAAAAACTCATAAAATTTCGCCTTACACCTAGAGCAACTTAACGTTTTACCTGCTGAGCAATATGGATTTAGAGCAGGCGTTAACTGCACTCATCAAACTTCAAAACCACGTTAGCGAAATTGTAAATAATATGCATTCAGTTCATTTAGTTCATAAATAAAAAATCATAGATACACCAATATATAACTGTAAAATCATAGAAAAATTTCTCTCTCTCCGACTCTCTCCTCAGTATGGAAAAACTGCGCTCAAACCCATATTAAGAAACTCCAAATATATCAAAGTAAATTACTAAAGCTTGTTTTAAATCTGCCATTTTATAACAACACAAAATTCTGTTGCATTTGACTATCGCGCCATGGAATTATCGGTGACAAAAGTGACCCTGGTGGGGAAATTTTTCGAGGGGAGCAGCCCTGTTCATCGCATGACGATAGCGTAAGATGACAGGGCCGAATACCAGAGTGACCAGAGGGACAGACAGAGGAGATGACCAGCAGATTAAAAGAAATAGGCGACAACACGTTTTTTTGGCGGGACGGCACCAAGACAATTTTCGAAGTGTGGCCAGAAGAGGTTAATGCCTCGAATGCAGACTTATGCACAGGCGCGCAGACCCCGCATAAAGAGCGCTGTCTTGATTAATGTTCGGCGTAAATGTGGAAAAAGAAAAATGTCTGAATGCTTTATAATTGGTGTTTGTTTCCAACAGGTGGCCAACAACAGGTCACGCCGCAGTTATAATTTTGAGGCCCCATTTATTTTCAGTCTGTTGCGACCCAATATTGCCTTGGAGGACACCTACATATAGCCTGCCTTCATGCGCTGCTGTTCTTATTGGTTGGAACCGCCATCATCTTATCTCTCTGCGTCCGTCCACAAAACTGAGTGAGTGTGTTCCAACTAGAGCCGACACCGCAACGATCTGCCGCGGCTCCTGTCGTCATAGCAGCCGCAGATCAGTCGCCCATATCGCGGCTACGTAAATCACATATGCGAGCATATTAGTGACCCAAACTGTAGCACGTCAATAAAATCTTTTTTTGCGGCGACCAAGAGGGCCAAACCAGCGGCGCTTGTAAGCCCATGTAATTGTTGCACGCCTGTCAACTTAGATGTAAAAAAATTGCCTAGTTAATTATCTATTTATTTATTTATTAATTTACCGTCCTATTTATTTAATTATTTATATGTTTATGAATTTATTGTCCTATTTATTTAATTATTTACCGCGTATTTATTTATATATTTATGAGTTTATTTATTAACTTATTTATTTCATAATTTTTCCATTGTTTTTCCATTCCCAATCCGGCACTCGGATTTTGCCAAATTTGCCCACATTGGCACATATACCTATACATATCTCACATTCTGGCCACCGGTGCGAGGCAGAAGTACTTGTCTTCTATTGATCGACCCCACCTCTTTTTACTTTTATTGGAGCTCCGATAGGGTAGGATAGGGATTGAGGGAACGTTAAGCGACAGCATATCTGCGCCGTGCCCAATTTACAGTGGCATCAATCTACTCCTTCTCTGAATTTATATTTGGCAGGATTTTGCACCTGTTCGATTTGTAAATATACACGTTTAAATTATAAAGGCCAACCAAACATTAAGCATAGCCATCTGGTGGCCAACCTGTTCAACTAGCATAAATAAATAAATAAAGAAAATAAATTATTTATTAAATTGTATTTGTGAGCGAATCCAACATGATGTGTGAGTAAGCGTGAGTGGGGGGAGAATCACCGAGGCCATGGAATAAGTCGGCCGTCAGTTCCAATTTGAGGGCAATGGCATTCGAATTTAAATAGCTGTTGCAGGAAGGGCGGGTACGTCGTGGCCGAGAACACCGGGCCTGCCAACACGTCCGATCATTTGTGTGTATGTAGGTACGTTCATGTGTAGTATTGTGAAGGTTGTGTTGTTTTGGAATTTTGTACCGTCTAGGGGCAGGGTTGAGGTTACCCACCCCTGGGAACACTGAGCTAGCTGAGGTTGCCTCCCCGAAACCACAAGACGTGTTACAAATATGGCGCCCAAAGTTTTGAAAACATCAGGATCACTGAAGCCGTGTTCGTTGAAACGGGTTTCTGTGATCAGCGAGTCACGCGTGATGTATTAAAAAAAAATATATATATATATAAATGAACCGAAACGGTGAAGCCTCGCAGAGCAGATGGCTACTCTTCGGGCCATGGGAAACCGCGGCTTACAAAAAGTACTTGCTTTATTTGTAATTACGCGGTGGAGGATGACCTTGGGAGTCCCCTGAAACGTTTTTTTTTGTTGTTTTTTTTTGCGATTCATGTTTTTTGTCATAGGCCTCAGGTGACTTGTCTAGTGGATATGGCACAAGACAATTGCACCGAGGATATGCTTGTATCGCGTCTAGATTGTCGATATGCCAGTACGTCACTCACGCTTTTGGAAGGCAGTGTAGTTTGCTACTGGGCACGATAGTGGAAGCGACAACCTTGACCACGATAAAACTCGGATCCGGATAGGGATACATACACGGATAAGAGTCTGTTTCTTGTCAAGTATTGCGTGTGTTTCTCCTAATATGGGTGTCGACGGAGGAAATCAATTGTGATAGGGTGACCCATGGTACATTTATTAAGTATCCATGCGCAGCACCCTACCGATAGATATCGAGACGGCAAACAAATTAGGTACGAAACGTACAAATTGGAGAAATGCTAAATGTAATGGTGATTCTCCCTTACATTGTATGATTGTTGTGAATTACTGTTTTGGTATTGTGTTTAGTTATTTGTTATTTATTTCAATTATAGATATTATTATGACTGAAAGAGAGAACACGGGTTCTGTAGCCAGCCATTCCTATCCGCTGCGCTCAGGAACAGGGAATGTTGCGCAAGAAGACTCTTGGGGAGAGGATGGAGTCACAGCCACGAGGGGCGTGGGATTGGCGAGGACTTCAGCTAGGCTACCGGCGTCACCCCCAGGCGAGTTGAACTCAACTCATTGACTATCATTAGCCGCCAGAAGATCGAAATGTTCCAGAAGAGCCGCGAGCCGCTATAGACTCGGAAATAGCGACAGCCACTGGAGTACCTGCAGAGGCAATTCCAATGTCCTTGGGACGAGGTCCTGAGAAACTTTCACGTGCTGGTAACTGGGCGGGCCAGAGAGTGGTACTGGCTACATGTGAGGCACCGGCCGGTGATAAATTGGGACGATCTCCTTAGGGCTTTATTAGGAAGGTTTAGGGGTAGCTGGGATGACGTGGATCGGATGCAGGAGCTAAGGCAACGACAACAACTCCCTGCAGAGTCTGTGACTTCATCCAGGCGATGACGGCAATGGCATCACGATTAGAAGCTCCACACCCCGAGTCGAGGCTGAGAAAGCTTATAAAGAAAGGTTTAAGAGACTCCATAGGGCGCTACGTCTACTCCATTTGAGGGAAGAGTGCAATGAGATCGAGGCAAGTTTGGGTCAGCGTAGTGCTCGTGCAGCATACGGCACCAATCCAAGATATGCGGGGAAGGGCAAGCCGAATGTTAGCTCGCTCGAAGATCATCCTGCCGACGAGCCTAGGGCTGAGCCGCAGATCGAGGAGATTAAAATGAATTCGGCAAGTCTGAGACCGGGGTGTTGGAACTGCGGCCAACAGGGACACGATTGGAGTGATTGCCTAAACGATCAGCGTAGAATATTTTACTATCGCTGTGGAAAGCCGGACACTTTCGCACCAGAGTGCGCGGGAAACGGCAGAGTGGGCATGACCAGAGTGGGAGAGGCGCGTTCACGAATGAGTCCCGCGAAGTAGTGGAAGATAAGCCCGGGAGCAAAAACAATACTAACATCAGCATGCAAAATAAGGATATAAGGCACCTACCCTACGAAGAAAGGATAAAGGCGCATAGGTTAGCTAGAAATAAGAATTTTGAGGCACGGCAGCTTGACGGGATGCGATTAGTCTCTCGAAAAGTGAAAAAGGCACGCGACCGATTCACAAAACGACGCTCGGTGAGAAGAAAAGTGGTTGAGTCTGTCAAAAGAGGGGAGAAACTCGATTCGAGAGTATTTGCGGAGGTCAGCATCGAAGGCGAAGGTATTGCTGGACTCTTGGACACAGGGGCCTCAGTAAGTCTCCTAGGGCGTGGCTCTCGCGAGTTTTTAGCCGAGATCGGGGTACCGATAGAGCGATACGTGTCCAGGGTGTGAACGGCGTCGAGCGAGGATCGATCCATTATAGGCCGAGTACGGGCAAAAGTTGGGTATAAGGACAGGGAGGAGACAATGACGTTCTACATCTACCCGTACTTGGAACAGCGGGCATATCTTGGAATCGATTTCTGGCGTGCCTTCGAATTAACCCCTGACGTTGTAGGGTCAAGCCGAACGCTTCCATAGAGTCCATCGCAGTGGAACCGAACATAGTTGAGGAAATAGAGCATTACATTGAGGAAAAAGATCAGGAATTTGAGGCAGAAGCTTGGGACCTGGAAAGCGATGAGAAAAGTCGGCTGGACTCAGTTAAAGAAGAGTTTTTGGCTTTTGAGAAGGTAGGACTGGGGAAGACGACAGTGGAAACGCATAGGATAGAGCTGATCGAAGGGATGACACCGGTAAAAGACCGCCATTACCCGCTATCTCCGGCGATGCAGGAAGTTGTCTGGGGCGAGGTAGATAAGATGTTGGCCTTGGGAGTCAGTAATAGTCCGTGGAGTAACCGCACTACAATTGTGCGAAGGCCGGATAAAAATCGTTTCTGCTTATATGCGCGCAAGCTCAACGTTGCTACCGTCAAAGACGCCTATCCACTTCCATGCATCGAGGGTATACTTTCGCGGATCGATCAGACTTTTTATATTTCTAGCGTTGACCTCAAGTTCGCATTCTGGCAAATTGAGTTGGAGGAAGGCAGCAAAGCAAACACGGCCTTTACAGTGCCAGGGCGCCCGCTCTATCAATTTGTCATGATGCCCTTCGGACTTTGTAATGCCGCTCAGCGACTAGGCCGCCTAATGGACAAGGTAAT
Source organism: Drosophila colorata (assembly GCA_035041545.1). NCBI lineage: Eukaryota > Metazoa > Arthropoda > Insecta > Diptera > Drosophilidae > Drosophila > Drosophila colorata. The sequence continues at coordinate 230,301 of JAWNLD010000680.1, read as the reverse complement.
CCCCACGCAGCTCAGGTCAAACGTGTTCGTTTATCTGGACGATCTTTTGATTATCGCTCCGGACTTTGAGACGCACTTAAAATACTTAAGGCTGGTGGCACAAAGTCTGCGGGAGGCGAACTTGACGATCGGGCTGAAAAAATCCAAGTTCTGCTTTAAGAGTCTCAAGTATCTCGGATTTATAGAAGGCGAAGGGACCTTACGGACCGACCCTGACCACGTAGCAGCAATTCGGCGAATCCCGGAACCTCGATCCGTCAAAGAAGTGCGCAGTTTTCTGGGAACCGCGGGATGGTATCGCCGGTTCATCAGAAACTTTGCAGAAATAGCAGCACCACTTACGGAGGTACTGAAAAGGAGTCCGAGAGGGAAATTCCATCTGAGTCCTGAAGCAGCGAAAGCCGTGCGTGAATTAAAAGGGGCGCTTACATCCGCTCCTGTATTGGTTCACGCTGACTTCTCACGTAGGTTTTATGTGCAGTGTAATGCATCTCATTTCGGAGTTGGGGCGGTACTGTTCCAAATCGATGCCGAGGGCAACGAAAGACCAATAGCGTTCTTCTCCGCCAAGATGGATAAACATCAGGTCAATTACTCGGTGACGGAGAAAGAATGTCTTGCCGCGGTATTGGCTGTCCAAAAGTTCAGGCCGTACATCGAAATAATGCCATTCACGGAAATCACCGATCACACCAGCCTCAAATGGCTCATATCATTGCGAGATTTGGACGGTCGATTAGCTAGATGGTCTCTACGCCTGCAGCACTTCGACTTCCAGATCGAGCACAGGAAAGGGGCGGACAATGTTGTCACGCAGTGTCGCCGAAGTGTCGCTGGATTTAGAGCAGTTGCTGGGGATACAGACAGTAGCGTTTGAGTCGGATGAGTATCGAGAGATCTTGGAAGAGGTGCGCAAGAATCAGGATCGATTACCAGATTTGCAGATACAAGAGGGACTTTTGTACAAACGGACGGGGTTTGAAAAGCTGGAAGATTAAGTCGAGGGCACACTGGAAGCTGTGGGTGCCAGAGGCGCTAGGTTCGACGCTGATAGAGCCGGCTCATGTAGACGCGAAGGCATCTCATGGAGGCGTGGCGAAAACGCTCCATTTGCTGAGAAGGCAATTCTACTGGCCCCACATGGCAGCTCAAGTGCGAGAATACGTAGGCAGATGCGAGGTATGCAAGGAGACGAAAGCGCCGAACCATCGGATGCAAGTTTCGATAGGGCACGAGGTGAAGACGGAACGGCCCTTCCAGAAAATATATATTGATTATCTGGGAAAGTATCCGCGTTCGAAGAGGGGTCACGCCTGGATATTCGTAGTCGTCGATAACTTTTCGAAATTTACGTTCCTGAAGGCCATGAAAGATGCCACGGCAGACAACGTAGTTGAATTCCTGGTGCAAGAGATTTTTTTTAAATTCGGTGTCCCTGAGACGATTTACTCAGACAACGGCCGACAGTTCGTGTCAAAGAAGTTCGAGAACATGATCGACGCTTTTGGAATCGGTCACTTGAAAACAGCCATCTATTCTCCCCAGAGCAATGCAGCTGAGCGCGTTAATCGCACAGTGTTGGCGGCGATCCGTTCATATCTGGATCAAGATCATCAGGAGTGGGATGCATTTCTGCCCGAAATCGAGGTAGCGATCCGCAATGCTGTCCAATCTGCAACTGGGGTTACACCGTTTTTTGCAGTCTTTGGCCAGCATATGTACCTCAATGGGGCTAGCTACAAATTAGCACGGAAGTTACGGTCCCTGGGCGAACACTCGATCTCAGACTTGGGGGTGCAGGATAAAATCCGGCTAGTGCAGGAACAGGTGAAACAACACCTACACAAAGCGTTCGAGCGCAGTCGACAGCAGTACGACAAACGTGCGCGCAAGTTTCACGCGACGCCAGGCCAAGAAGTGTACAGGCGAAAATTCGTACTGAGTGACTTCAGCAAGGCTTTTAATGCCAAATTCGTCAGGAAATTTCGCAAGTGTCGGGTCGTCAGGGCCGTCGGAAACAATGCCTATGAGGCGGAAGATGGAGCCGGAAGATCGTTGGGTGTTGTCCATGCAAAAGATCTGAGGGTGTAGAGAGGAGGTCAGATGGGTGTGGCCTACGTTGGGCGTTCCGTTATGATGGGGCAACCGGGCGAACAGATTCAACAAATGTGCACGGCAATTTTAACCGTTCGTGGCGGCGCATAACTCCAATTTGCCGTGTGGTGTTGCATTTGACTATCGCGCCATGGAATTATCGTTGACAAAAGCGACCCTGGTGGGGAAATTTTTCCAGGGGAGCAGCCCTGTTCATCGCATGACGATAGCGTAAGATGACAGGGCCGAATACCAGAGTGACCAGAGAGACAGACGGTGGGGACTGCCGAGGAGATGACCAGCAGATTAAAAGAAATAGGCGACAACACGTTTTTTTGGCGGGACGGCACCAAGGGAATTTTCGAAGTGTGCCCAGAAGAGGCTACTTTCGAATGCAGACTTATGCACAGGCGCACAACAGGTGGCCAACAAAAGGTCACGCCGCAGTTATAATTTTGAGGCCCCATTTATTTTCATTCTGTTGCGGCCCAATATTGCCTTGGAGGACTCCTACATACAGCCTGCCTTCATGCGCTGCTGCCGCAACGATCTGTCGCGGCTCCTGTCGTTATAGCAGCCGCAGATCAGTCGCCCATATCGCGGCTACGTAAATCACATATGCGAGCATATTAGTGGCCCAAACTGTAGCACGTCAATAAAATCTTTTTTTGCGGCGACCAAGAGGGCCAAACGAGCGGCGCTTGTAAGCCCATGTAATTGTTGCACGCCTGTCAACTTAGATGTAAAAAAATTGCCTAGTTAATTATCTATTTATTTATTTATTAATTTACCGTCCTATTTATTTGATTATTTATCTGTTTATGTTTATTTATTAACTTATTTATTCCATAATTTTTCCATTGTTAAATCCGGCACTCGGATTTTGCCAAATTTGCCCACATTGGCACATATACCTATACATATCTCACATTCTGGCCACCGGTGCGAGGCAGAAGTACTTGTCTTCTATTGATCGACCCCACCTCTTTTTACTTTTATTGGAGCTCCGATAGGGTAGGGATTGAGGGAACATTAAGCGACAGCATATCTGCGCCGTGCCCAATTTACAGTGGCATCAATCTACTCCTTCTCTGAATTTATATTTGGCAGAATTTTGCACCTGTTCGATTTGTAAATATACACGTTTAAATTATAAACGCCAACGCCAAAGCACAGCCATCTAGTGGCCAACCTGTTCAATTAGCATAAGAAAAGAAATGTTTATTTATTAAATTGTATTTGTGAGCGAATCCAACATGATGTGTGAGTAAGCGTGAGGGGGGGAGAATCACCGAGGCCATGGAATAAGTCGGCCGTCAGTTCCAATTTAAGGGCAATGGCATTCGAATTTAAATAGCCGTTGCAGGAAGGGCGGGTACGTCGTGGCCGAGAACACCGGGCCTGCCAACTCGTCCGATCATTTGTGTGTATGTAGGTACGTTCATGTGTAGTATTGTGAAGGTTGTGTTGTTTTGGAATTTGGTACCGTCTAGGGTTGAGGTTACCTACCCCTGGGAACACTGAGCTAGCTGAGGTTGCCCCCCCGAAACCACAAGACGTGTTACAATTCATCCACTTTTTGGCTGGAGAATGCACAATAAACGAAAAATTAAACTTAGTTCCATTAGGGTCGCAAATGCGTGTTTCACCACTCCAAAGATCAACAAATTGAGCTCGACTCAATCTGTTGAGCTATGGGGAATGTTAATTTGACAATTAAAACCCCTATTTTCACTCTCCTCCGATTAGATTCATAAGAGGAATTGTTTTCATTTCTAGTTTTTAAGTAGTTTAGGTATTAAGGTTTGTCTCCCATTTTTCCTTATTATTTAATATCAATTGTAAAATGTATATATTAATTAAAACACTAAATTCAACTTCACAGATGACAAGCCACGTACAACTCTGTAAATAGACATCATAAACTAGCTTAAGAAAATTTTTATAATAAGAGAATAAGAAATAAATAAATAAATCAAAACAAGTAAGATGGCTCTAGTCAGGAGTGCCCGAACCTTGAACCCTGAACCCAGCGGCGAGCTGTCGTTACATGCATTTAATTAAACCCCACTGCATTCATACTATAGACACCACAGCCGCACTTAGTAAAATAAAATTTAAAAAATAAATAATAAAAATTAATGGTCGCGCTTCGCGCTCGCTTTAAATATTTGCAGGCACATTTTAATATGCCGTAATTTCTCGCAAAATTTTCACAAATTAGGAAACTACAAGTACATCTTTCAAATGTTGGTTGCAGTTGATCTGCGAAAGCTTTTTGAGAGTGTGCATTGCACATACCAATTTTCCCCCATTTCCCCCAGACACATACCTACAACCAATCGATTGAGAATTCGAAAAAGAATGTGATGTACATAATATGTATGTATGGGTGCACACGCATACAGAAAACGTCTGCGCTTGGCGCATGCCACCACGTGATTTGCCAAAATACAACTACATTTTCCTTAACTGCTTCTGCGTTTATTTTAATGCATTTTTATTGTACTACAGTACAATTTGGAAAGTAAATTCCTAAATATCATCTGAACTAAGAACAGGATCGTTATGAAATGTTTAGGATGTAACAAGAGCATTAAAATCTGTGTACAAATCAAAGCACAAGTCTGTAGTAGTTGATTTGCGATTTTGTAAGTTTTTTTTGATATGGGGGGCGAATGGCGGTTCAAAAAACCGATAAACATTGATTATAGGAAAACGGGGCAAGTTATCGATTTTTTTAAAAAAACTCTATTTGCGTATGTTATATACAAATCTAAAAAGATCAAGTTCAGCTCTCTAGCCCTTGTAGTCTCTGAAATCGACGCGTTCATACAGGCAGCCGGACAGACTGACAGACAGACGGACACGGCTTAATCGGCTCGGTATATACGAAGCTACATGTACAAGTTCAACGCTCTTGCCCTTGTAGTCTCTGAAATCGACGCGTTCATAAAGACAGACGGACATGGCTGGTGACGCTGACCAAGAATATATATACTTTATGGGGTCGGAGATGCCTCCTTCAGCCTGTTACATACATTTGCACAAAACCATTATACCTTTTTTTTTACCCATTTTCAATGGGTTCAGGGTATAACAAGTAATAGTGTGTAAGTATCCAACAAAAACACTTCTACACGAGGTAACAATCTAGGGGCCAAAGCACAATTCAGACCCAAAATGTCTGATATAAAATTTGGTGACAAAGGATATTTAATTTAACATACGATCAATTCCAAATCATAAACAAATGATTGGGCATTCGGCTCATCGCAAAATGTAGCTTTTTGCGTTGAGTGCAGAAGGCCCCACTGTTTTTAATAATTTAGAATTTATCATATATTAAATTAAATTAAATTACAGATTGATATGGTATGCGCGTGCTATAACATGTATTTTTCATTAAGAATTTATAATTTTTAATTCCGTCTACTGATTTAGATACAAATTTATTTTTGATTTGATCTTTTGGTAAACATACACAATCAGCTGTTCCATAAAAAATCAAAACACAGCGACAGAGTGGCCAGTCCGCTATCAGAATGTTATGAAATCAGATCCAAGGCTGATTTAATATACTTTAATAAATATTGTAAAACATACAGCACAGAAAGTTTTTGTTTTGACATTTTTCATATACAATTAATATTTATATTACAAAAATAAAGCATTGGAATGTTTGTTTACATTGTGCGGCGCAACCTTAAATCAAAGTCAGGTGTTCGCGCCAAATTTCAAACAGAATGGATGCTTGATTAAATCAAAATCCATTCCATTCCATCAACTAACTTACATTTTAAAAAAAAGTGAATAAAAAGTGAATCAGTTGACGCAATCAGTAAATACAGTATTGCACAAAGAAACAGCTCAATTTATTTAAACTAATTATTGCCCGCATTGTCAAGAAACAAATACAAAAACGTAAGATGGCTCTAGTCGGGTGTTCCCGACTAGGAGATACCCTGAACCCAGCTGCAAGCTGTCGTTACATAAATGTAAATCTCTTTGCATTTATACACATGTCACACATACACACACACATACACACAAACACACGCAGCAAGCTGGTACCTTACACATCGGCTGCGCTGAGCCCCACTAAGGAAAATGGATTCTTGAATAACTTATAAACTAAGGTATGATCGTTAAGAAATTTTAATAACAGCATCGAAATCTATGTACAAATCAAAGCGCAAGTCTGTAGTCCATGATTTGGGTTTTTTTTTTTGGTACGGGGGGCGAATGGGGGAAGGTATCCAAAATTGAAAGTATCTGTTATCTGCGTATTCTTAAACCAAAATTGGTGTTTCTAGCTCTTATAATTTTTGAGATATGCTCAAAAAAGCGGATTAAAGAAATCGACAAATATCGATAGGAAGAAAACGGGGCGGGTTATCGATAATTTTAAATAGCCTTAATTTGCATATGGTATACACGAACTTATCAAACTAAACTTTAATCCCTAGTTCTTATTGCAGCACTTGCTCACTTGCTGCCAATTGGATTGTCAAATCCTTTAACTTTATTCTTTAATAACTTCTGTGATTCTTAACCGAATAAAATTAAATTTAATATCCTTCATCCCAAACATTGATATAACAAATTTTGGGTCTCGAATGGGTTTTCACCTCTAGATTATTACCTCGTGTGGAGGTGTTTTTTATTTTTTTTTATTTTAATATAAACACAGCGACTACACCACTACAATTGAAAAGATAAATTTTTTTTATATTTGGCATGCATGGGTCTGACTAGTTGATACCCTGAACCCAGCAACGATCTGTCGTTACATATATTTAAACACCTTTACAAACATACACAAAATCTCACATACACACACAAGCACACACGCTAAGCAGCTGCGCTTGGCCCCTATTACTATTTAAAATTAATTCTTGAACAGCTGCTAAGCTAAGAGTCTTATCGCTATGAAACGTTCTTGACTTAGTACGTACAGGACAAATATAGACAGACAAGACAGCATTTCGCTAGTTTTTCTTCGTAAACGAGTATAAAACAAGTAAGATGGCTCCAGTCGGCTCCAGTGATGCTCATCAATAATATATATACTTAATGGGATCGGAGATGCTTACTTCTGCCTGTTACATACATTTGCAAAAAACCATTATACCCATTATACCCATTTTCAATGGGTTCAGGGTATAAAAATCATCTCTGAATAATACGGTAAATTGGTGGTTTACTCGAGAGCATATAGCTTCGAAAAAAGAGTGTGACTGTGCTGTGATTTCCGATGAAAATAAGTTCAATCTAGAATGGCCGGACTATAATTATATATATATATAATTACTATAATTACTATTTTCAGTAGTTCATGGCTCAGGGGTATCTCCTTCTCCAGGAGCTCCCGACTAGAGCACTTTTACTTGTTTTTTTTTACCCTGATTCCATTAAAAATGGGTAAAATGGGTATCATGAACTGAACTTTTCGACTATAGATTTTGCTACACCATACGCAGTAAAAGTTTCTCATTTTTTTTCATATCTGTCTCCGTTACATTATTATCGATAAAAGACTTGGTTTTCTTAGCATATTTCAGAAACTACAAGGGATAGCGCAACCAAATTTAGTTTATTATGTTCTGTGTAATAGATGCAGAATAGGAATATTTCGGATACCTCCCATATATAACAAGTAAGACGGCTCTAGTCGGGTGTGCCCGACTAGGAGATACCCCGAACCCAGGGGCGAGCTGTTACACACATTTAAACCTCTTTGCATTCATACACACATTCACAAAGTCACACACAAACGCACGCAGCAAGCTGCGCACAAGGATTTCTTGAATCACTTCTAAAATTAAAGAATGATCGTTTATTTTTAGTGCTTAATAAGAGCATCCAAATATATGAACAAACCCAACCGCAAGTCTGTAGTATTTGATTTGAGTTTTTTATATGGGGGCATATGAGCACATATTAAACGGCGACTCTAGCTCTAATAGTCTCCGAGATATGGCAGAAAATCAAAGTATACAAATCGATTATATCGATAATAATGAAACGGAGCGAGATATCGACAAAAAAAATTATAAGCTTTGTGAAGGTGCGAATAATTATTGCAGTACGTGTGGTTTAAAAGGTCTGCACAATTTTAGGGACGTGCCTGTAAAGCTTTTATCGAAGCTGAGCGAGTGGGTAGTTACTGCAGTTGCGCAGCTGATGTATATTAATAGAGCTTTTTCTCTGTCAAATGCTTGCTTTTTCTAGCCTAGTTAGACTTCCGCTTTGCGCATGCGTTCCACTCACTAGTAAGCTCTGCTGAAAGCCGCCAGTGTGCTGCTCTGATTAGGTAATTATAAGTGAAATTACGTGGGGAGAAAAGAATATTTATGTTTTCCCTTTATTAGCATCCGTTCTCGTAATTGATTTTCGCTGGTTTGGATCGACTTCTTTTGTCCTCTACGAACAATATTCGTTTCGTTGGACGAAGTCAAAATTTTGGATTCCACATAACCAAGGTTGTGAGCGGAAACCATCCATTGGGATAACGACGACCCCCGGTTAAACTCCGCAACTGCGAGCGCCTGCACCACACCGGTGGCCGCGCATTTCGCGGGTACCTTAGACGTGTGCGCCACAAGCTCTACGCAGGTGCAGAACCGCGCCCATGCCGTAACATTGCGCAAACGCCCATGCCGTACAACACACACGCCCATGCCGTAGTACCACCCACACGCTGCACTGCCAAATGTCCATGGAGCACAACACCGGACTTCGCCTGATCAAGTTCGATAGGACAGGTGACGAGCTGACAACAAGTGTTGGAATACAGCGCCAATACCAACCGATATAACTTCGGCCATAGCTACGCTTCACCTGCAGCTATTGCTTCATCCTGCTAAAACAAACTGATTTTGCACTCAAGAGCATAAACAAGTTACACTCTTGCTAGTGAGCTTAAGACTTTTCTCTTTCTTTTTACATTTTCTTTTTCAATTTGAGTATGTACACATGTATATATATATTTGGTAAATTCAACTCTTAAATTAACTTTGTATTACATATAAGTAATGAATAACATGAATACATTGGATTTCAATTGAAGAATATACGCTAATAAGAATGGAATAAATTATCTTTTGTAAGGGCACCTTAAGTTAGTAGCACCGCGGACACGCATAGGGTAGGAGCATGCACTTGATTTGTTCCTACAGGTAGGATGGGTAAAGACGGAGAACAGCGCCATCTCAGTTCTCCAATCGCGTAAGATATAGAGTATATATTGTGGTCCGTTAAAGTTCGTTTGGTTTGTCTGTCCGATCACTTTTTTTTTCCTTTTCCTGTCATCGATTTTATTATCGTAACGCATTTGTCAAGGCGGCACACAAGACCCACGCCACTTTCCCTGCGCACTGCCGACCCACTAGTAGGGTGTGCTTGCTGAGACATCGCTTCGTGTGTTCGTTACAACTTGTATTGCGTATGGATTAGGAGAATCTATAGTCGAAAAGTTTAGGTCTCTAGCTTTTGTAGTTTGCGAGATCGCTGCGTTCATACAGACGGACAGACGGACGGACGGACAGACGAACAGACATACATGGCTAAATCGACTCAGCTCGTCGTCCTGATCAAGAATACATATACTTTATGGGGTCGGAGATGCTTAATTCTGTGTGGTTCAAACCATTATACCCTTTTTACCCATTTTCAATGGGTACCCTGGTCCCAGCGGCGAGCTGTCGTTACATGCATTTAAATAAATCTCTCTGCATTCATACACACCATAGACACCATAGCCGCACTTAGTAAAATAAAATAAAAACAAATAATAATAATAAAAATTAATGATAGCGCTGCGCGCTCGCTTTTAATATTTACAGACAAATTTTAGTATGCCGTAGTTGTGAAAATTGTAAGCAAAATTTCCAGAAAATAGGAAACTATATCTTTCAATTATTGCCTCTGTCAAAATCTAAGGTTAGAAACAGACATCCACAAACAATCGCTTTACAATGCGAAAAAGAGCTCATGCATATGAATGTGCATATACTTATGCATATAAGTATGTATGTATGTACATATACATACAGTATGTATTTATGTGTGCACACGCATGCAGAAAACGTCTGCGCTTGGCGCTTGCCAGCACGTTTAGCTAATATAAAAATACATTTTCTTCAAAAACTTTTGTGTTTCTTAACCGATTTGCATAATATTTGTTTAAATGCATTCTTATACTATAGTACATTTATATGTTGATGAGCAGCCTAAATAGTGAGTAGTCAAAACACCTGAAATTACAAATGTTATTTCTGTTAATGGGGGAAGATGGGGGAGGTTTCCAAAATCCGAAATATTCATAATCTGCGTATTCTGTAAAACATAGTAAACCAAATTTGATGGGTCTAGCTCTAATAGTTTCTGAGATATGCTCAGAAAACCGGATCAAAAAAACCGATAAATATCGATAATATCGATAATTTTAAATAGCTTTAATCTGCGTATGGTATACACAAACTTAAAAAACCAAACTTTAATCCCTAGCTCTTACTGCAGCATTTGCTGTCAATTGGATTGCCAAATTTTACCACACGTTTTCTTTAATACATTCTGTGTTTCTTAACCGATTTTGAATTTTAATGCAATAGATTTTTCAAGTGCTATAGCATAAATAAATATTCATTCGAACCAAATCTCAAAATCTATAAAATAAGCTTAAACAATTGCAGGTTGTTGTACATTTGTATCGATTTAATGAAAACTGTGTGGGTTATCGATCATTAGAACTAAACTTGATCTGTGCGTGCCATGGACGAGTCTCTAGCCGAAAAGTTGAAGTCTCTAGCTCTTATAGTTTCCGAGATCGACGAGTTCTTACAGACGGACTGACAGACAGACGAACATGGTTAGATTGACTCGGCTGTTGAACCTGATCAAGAATATATATACTTTATGGGGTCGGTGATGCCTCCTTCTGCCTGTTACATACATTTGCACATAACCATTATACCCTTTTTACCCACTTTGCCTGCCTGTTACATACATTTGCACAAAACCATTATACCCTTTTTACCCATTTTCAATGGCTTCGGGGTATAAAAAACAAAACTTATGGTGCGTACACTGTGCAATATCTGCGGATATAAGAAACAAAATCAGAGAATAAAAAAAAAATGTTGCCTCCACGCCTTGAACATGGGCCCACAATTAAAACGTAAACCGCGCGTCAGACATCAGCGCCACCAGCCAATTAGTTTTGAGTGGGACGAAATTCAAGTTAAGGTATCTAAGAAGAATTATACGCAAAGTTCTAACAAAAAACACAAAAAGATTTTCAGGAAATTCTTGGGAACTGGAAAAATTTTGAGATTTAAAATATGGTAATGAGACTCCCCCAGCTAAGGCGCGTAGGTTACGCCGTCTATTTGCACGCCTCGCGCCATGCGGTTGTTCGTTTTCGCTTCGTTATACATCGCTACTCGGTGGGTTTTTATTAGTGCTCGCCGTTTTTAGCTAAAAACTATCTTGTCGAGATATAACTGGCGGCATGGTGACACTGCCACCCCCCAACAGCGTCTGCCCAGCGCAGGGCTGAATATGCATCGCGCCAAGGCCGAGGCCGAGTTGCCAGCGGCAACAGAGCGCCACAGAGAACGCACAGTTGCATCTCGACGGTGTCCAGTGCGGTCAACAGCACCACGGTCACCTCGAAACGCATCAGCACAAGCAGACAGACAGGGCTACCACGAACACCATCTGCACGATGGTGTCACCAAGAACAACTACTCAGTTTCGGCTTCGGCTTCGGCTTCGTCCATGCCACGCACAATATCACAGCCGCCAGCAACGCTAAGTTGTTGCTTGCTTCGGAGTATAAGTTCAATTAACAGACAAAATGCTCGGTGTTTGACGGCCTTATGCCGTGCATTTGCGCTTCCCAAGGAAGCTGGATCACTACGCACTTCTAGTCGGCCGGCCTAAGACATCGATGGGCCAGTTAGGGGGCGGTGTACACTTGGCACGCCGCGCCCTTATGGAAAGCGGCTAGAATTATCAGCTGCTTTGCTTTGTGGGTGTCGGTCATCTGGATATCCTTGCAGGCTGTGCTTGCGCTGGCCTATATACAAAGGTGCGCTTCCAATGGCATACGTTTTGCGAGTGCGTTGGTAACCTTAAACTGATCATGCATGGCTATACGGAGACGAGCAACAGTGGAAAGTAAATCTTGCCCTTTTGGCGCAATCCTCTCTATTTTGGGCTGCTGGCGGCGGGCCTAATTTGTCTCTGGATAGTGGTCATGTCACCCAAAATCGCAGAATACTACGTTGCACTCTGTTCGTTTATGCCTGACTGGACTGTGTCTGCTCTGTGCCGTGACTGGCTGGGAGGTGCGCAACTTCTTCCCCGAGCTGTGGACCTTCGACAGCGTTCTGCTGGGCGAGATCAAGATCTAGTTAAATGCCCTCGTTCTGCTGCGTCATCTGATACATTCTCTCATCTAGCTGGCTGATGGCTGATGCCCCGCTGGCTCAAATATGTCATTTGCCTGATCGCCATCGTGGTTGCGGTCATGTCCTTCTCAGCGCCCAAGTTCCTGATTGCCCCTGTCCTCGACTCGTGAATTGTGATTACGTGGATTTATGGAGCCAAGAATATCTACACGGATTCTCAATTGGACGGCCAATTTTCCATAGCTGGATGTGGCTGTGGTGCAGCTGTCCGCCTATACTGACTGGCATACTGGTTTGGTGGTCCGCGGACGATGATCCGTTTGATCTGCTGGCGGGCTTCTTGTAACATTGGGCGCCAATACTGTTCGCCCTGCGGTTATCTTGATTATTGGCTGCGAGCAGATCTTCCGCCAAGCAGAATACAATTTCTTTGGCATGATTTGCGAAGCCTCCAAGCCGGCCAAAGAATGGGGACCGACTGATCCGCTGGCCGCCACTCCTGGAAGCAACAGCGCTCCGTCGGCCAGGACACCGGACGTCGTGAATTCACCTTGCGCCGCCGTGGCACCCGAGATTACACGCACTCCATCAAGAAAGGCCAGTACTTGAGTGGTTAAGAGTTTGGTGGTCCCAATGGCCATGTGATGCATCCGCAGCAGACAAACTGAAAGTCCTCGACGCCGAGCAACAGTTCGCCCAACTACAGCCGCTCCATGTTTGGCGACTCGGCCATCGAGGAGGACATCAGCATTTGTAAATTTCCGGGAACCATGAATCATTACGTGAAATTCCAAGCCGGTGACGGCAAGCCACTGCGCTAGCCATAAGCCTAGACCGGCGACCGTGGAGAAGCATCGCGAGGTCGTGTACATCAATCAGCTCTCGGACGGCGGAATCATGAATCATTACGTGAAATTCCAAGCCAGCGACGGCAAGCCACTGCGCTAGCCATAAGCCTAGACCGGCGACCGTGGAGAAACAGCGCGAGGTCGTGTTCATCAATCAGCTCTCGCACGGCGGCAGCCATGCCACGCACTTTGAGATCTTGCCCTCCAATGAGTCCATGCGCCCAATGCTGCATACGCCCAATGCGCACATCAAGCGCTCGGCCAGATCCGTGGTTAATGTGGACACGCACAAACTTCCTCCGCCGACGTCCTCAGCGGCCGGCGATCACATCTGTTAAGGCAAGTTCAAGATTAATCCCGAGGATAACTCGAAGCTGGATGCTGTTAGCTGTGAACTGTGGCCAGGCCTCAGCGGGAACGAAGCATTCAAATAGACATGTTGCATCCAGAGTAAATTTAAAATTAAATCAGTTATCTAATAACCAAACCTATCCAACAAGAATAAACATAGAATTCCAATTGAAACTGGTTGGTGCATATGATAAACACTACCTATGTTAATATAATTTTTTATGTTCTGTTATGTGGGATAACAGTGCAATTTGTGTTAATGTTAATGATTTTGAGTATTAAATATATATATATTTACGTGTGCATGTATATATATACTTGGCAGAGAATGCGAATAATTAAAAAAAAAATTATTTTAGCTACATTTTATACTACACTACTGCACCAAGTTACATGTAGGACAAGTGCAAAATAAATCAGCAATCAACCGCATGCAAATTCTGTAAGCAGTGACAACCAAACAAAAATAATTACCAAAAATATGCAATAGATGGCGCTAGCAATGTTGCACTGGCATCATTGATGTTATGCACATATCGAGTCTTGGACATTGTGGGCGCGGTAGTGGGCGTAGCTAAAAAAGGTTGGATGCTATCTTTAGAAGAGGTCATCAGCAACCTGTCATTGTGAATTTTATGCATCTAGCTTCAAAAGTGAGGGAGATATATCGATTTATCAAATTGCTACGCCCCCAGTAGGCGCATCCCGAAAACCGTAATGCTTTATATGACGAGGGTATACACGAGTAAATATCCAAAATTTTAAGTCTCTAGTATACAATATACTAGTTTCACTTCGTGTCCGAGTAAAAAAATATAAATATATATCCATTTATTTAAACCCCTCTGCATTCATACACAAGATTCCATAGCCGCACTTAGTAAAATAAACTAAATATAAATAATACAAATTAATGATCGCGCTTACTCTTAATATTTGCAGACAAATTTTAGTATGCCGTAGTTGTGAAATTTCTCGCAAAATTTTCACAACATTTTCACAAAATAGGAAACTATATCTTTCAAATGTTGGTTGCAGTTGATCTGAGAAAGCTTTTTGAGAGTGTGTATGCCAAATACCAATTTTTTCCAATTTTGTTGCTTCAGAAATTTTCAAATCGTCGATATCCCAGCATTAAGTTGCACTTGAACCAATAAGTGTGTTAAGTGAAAAAAGAAAACAGTAGAAAATCTCTATTGACACAGCGAGATTCGAACTCGATTCGAAAAAGAGGTCACGCATATGAATGTGCATACACATATGTATTATTATTGGACGTAGATGTGCTAACGGTAGTACATTCAAGTGGCCCAACGATACCAATGCGCGGACCCGCCCAACCGACCAAAAATCGCGAACAATTAGAAAGATTACAAAAAAATTAGAGTTTTTAGACTAGGTATGGAAGTAGCATTACTTATTATATGGAAAATATTATTATAGTTGGAACATAAGATCCGAAATGAGTTATGGTTAGCTTAGTTACTATTCCAGGTTTGAAGAGAAAGCGGTAAAAACTTTCTAGTAATTCTGCTCAATTCGGAAGAATCAATTTGCCCTTTAATTAATTTGTGTAAGATGATTACACAAAGCATGGTTTTACGATCAGAAAGAGAAGGAAGTTTTATTAGTAAAAGTCTACCAAGATAAGAAGGCATGCGAGAATTAGGATTCCAGTTATAACCCCGGTGGGCACAGACCAGAAATTGTTTTTGTACGGATTCGATTCAATCCTGATGAATCTTGTATTGGGGACACCAAATACAAGATCATACTCAAGAATTGGACGGACAAGTGAAGTATATAGAGTTTTAGTAATGTAGGGATCGTCAAATTCTTTCGACCAGCGTTTTCTGAAACCCAGGACACCAAGGGCTCGATTAGCAGCAGAAGAAATATGCTTGTCAAACTTAAGCTTGGGATCTAAAATTATATCCAAATCATCAACCGATTCCAGTTGCTTACTATTAATAAAATAATTGTTCAAGAAGGGCGTTCGCCTATAAAAAGACATTAATTTATATTTACTGCAATTAAGATTTAATAAATTAACTTGACACCAGGTTTGAAAACTGTCAAGATCATATTCCAATCTTTGACCAGATAGAAAATTAGAACACGCCAGGCAAAGTTTAACATCATCGGCATATACCAGCACCCGAGATTGATTTATGAACAATGTGAATAACAACGGACCAAGGTGATTTCCTTGTGGTGCTCCGGAAGTGACATTAACCAGCTTAGAGACAAGCCTTTAAAATAAACTTTTTGAAATCTAATTGGAGATCCAAAGAATTAAGTTATTTGGAAATCCCAAAAGATGAAGTTTATGCAGTAAAAGCGAATGATTTACGGAGTCAAAAGCCTTACTGAAGTCAGTGTAAATACTAATCTCAAAAATCTTAGGAATAGCAGACAACTTAGAAATACCTCTATAGTTCTGAACATTGGACCTGTTGCCTTTTTTAAGGAGAGGAATAATAAATAATTCTTCTAAATGTTAGGAAAAGAACATAACTCCACGGACAGTTTAAATAATTTATAAAACGGCTTCACTAGACCTTCAGCGCAATTCCTAAGCACACAGCCTGGTAGTCCATCAGGTCTCGGTAAAAATACAGTCTTCATGACCCTTAGATCACTTAGTAGTAAACTTTCCGTGATCAAAGGTCCAAAAATGCAATTTGAGTCATTTACGTGATAAGGATAAGGCAGACCCAATTGATAATATATATCAGCTATGGCTTGATCTGAGTCTGCTGTCGATTTTTCGAAAAATACGGTGGATGATTTCCGTTTCGCATTAACGAAATCATAAAATTGCCTTGGATCCCGCTGGAACTGTAATCTACAACTTTTAAGGTAAATCTTATAACATTGGTTATTTAGGACAGAGAAATTGGATCGGGTAATCAGATATCGAGAGTAATCCAAGAAAGAGCCAGTTTTCTTGAATATACATCTATACATCCTAGACTTTATATTCCTTAAGTTTATTAACGGGACACATATATCAAATAAATTATTTAAAGAGAAATAAAATATCGTGATTACACTATCCAGTTTAGCAAAGTCGGTTTTCCGAAATTGACGAGCTCGCTCTGGAGGTTTACTGCCTGTGCGTAGCAACCGGGCAGATAAATTAATCAACACATCTAAAGTGGGATGATAAGGATCTTCAAGACATGATATGGGCTCAGTACGGGAAACAGATATGAAGGAATGATCGAAAACAAAAAAAATCAAGCATTTTATGTAGAGAATTTGGGATACCATTGATTTGACACAATGTCATCCCAAATAAATTGTCAAGAAAATCATTTTGGGTCGTGGAGTCGGGACTAGAAATCCAACTAGTTCCGGCAATATTGAAATCACCCAGAACTACAAGAAAATCACGATAGGAAAACATAGAGGGGACAGAATGTATAGCAGAGAAATGCAAAGAATAGACAGGATTATCTGAAGAAGGTGGAATATACAAACAAGTAATGAAAATGCAAACACCATGAGTGCACAATTTGACAGCAACAAATTCTATGGCTATATTAAAGTCTGTTATTACAACCTCCGAAGAAAAATCAATGTCAACTGCAATAAGCACACC
The DNA here is from genome assembly GCA_035041545.1 of Drosophila colorata. NCBI lineage: Eukaryota > Metazoa > Arthropoda > Insecta > Diptera > Drosophilidae > Drosophila > Drosophila colorata. The sequence goes on along the minus strand of JAWNLD010000680.1, from coordinate 212,983 downwards.
ACCACCACGACGAGGAGGTCGACGCTCATCCAGAGAAGTGACCCAAGCGGGAAAATATCTATTGAACAGTGGAAGGCAGTGGAGAAGAAGCTACTGCAAGCTATGTTGAAGCGAATGGACACGCAAGATGCCGCACTCACTACATTCGATGGTGCAGGTTGGCTTAACAGCGCAAAGAATTTGAGCTGTCGCAATGTCCTCACCCTGAAGAGGGTCATGGAGACGGTGGCGGTCATGGTCACCACATGGGAGAGTGCAAAGCTGGATGTAGTGGACAGAACAATGATTCCGTTTGACCAAAGGCGAAAGTTCTCTTTCGCGCCAAGCTGAGGACTACAATGTTAATACGCGCAAGGTCGGTGAGATTGAGTAAGACCTTGGTCTGAAGGTAGCCTACGTTCTAGATATTGATGAGTGAGAGGCGACGAACGAGAATGGTGACACTACGCTGGTGGTCGAGTTATGCTGGAGGAATCAAGTTGCCATGCAGCTGAAGAAAGCATCTATGCTTATATATATGCATATATGCTTAATGCCTAATTATAGCTCAGATGACCTCTTGATCATGGCTGTAGAGGGCAACAAGGATGAGCCCACGCTCATTGCATCCTGCTACATAGCGCAGAAACAGAGCAGCACCCCCCGACGAACTAATGAGACTTGTCGAAGAGGCAGCCCCTTATTGTCGGATCGAATGTGTGGGGCAGTCCGGACATCAATGACAGAGGTGAGCCATTGCTAACTTTCAAACTACAATCTTTCTTAAAATTAGCTAATGTTGATGATCGACTTCATCAAATATTTTACACTTAACACTATCAGCAGAAATACGGACGGAATATTCCAAGCCATGCTATAGAGGACCAAAAATAGAATCATTCCGTGACATTATTATGCAGGTTATATGGTATAGACTCTTGGTTATGGTGGGATATATTAATAAATATCAAAACTTTCTTAAAGGAAAACTGTCAAAAGTAAATTGAAATCCAAAAAATTTCGGATATCAAACAAAAACACATTTAAAGCCCCAAAAATTTGTATATACAATTTTGTGACTTACGGTATTCAATTTAATATGTGAACAATTCCAAATTATAAAAAAAGAGTTGGGCGTTCGGTACTTTAAGCAAAAAGCTCCAGCTTCTGTGTACCTTAAAATAATTTCTTGCGATGTGCCAAGCGCCCAACTATTTATACCCTGAACCTATTGAAAATGGGTAAAAACGGTATAATGCTTTTGTGCAAATGTATGTAATAGACAGAAGGAGGCATCTCCGACCCCATAAAGTATATATATTCTTGATCAGCATCACTAGCCGAGTCGATCTAGCTATGTCCGTCTGTCCGTTCATCCGTCTGTATGAACGCGTCGATCTCGGAAACTATAAGAGCTAGAGACTTCAACTTTTCGGCTATAGACTCGTCCATGGCATGCGCAGATCAAGTTTATTTCAAATGATCGATAACCCACACCGTTTTCCGAACGTTTTCAGAATCTACAACAACCTCAAATTTTTTAAGCTTATTTCATAGATTATGAGACCTAGAAACACAAATTTGGTTCGAATGAATATTAATATATACCATAGCACTAGAAGAATCTATTGCATTAATATTCATCAAAATCGGTTAAGAATCACAGAAGTTATTAAAGAAAACGTGTGGTAAAATTTGATCAATTTGACAATCCAATTGGCAGCAAGTGCTGCAATAAGAGCTAGGGATTAAAGTTTAGTTTTATAAGTTCGTGTATTCCATAGGCAGATTTAGACTATTTAGACAATAGCCCGCCCCGTTTTATTACTATCAATATTTATCGGTTTCTTTAATCCGCTTATTGAGCATATCTCAAAAACTATAAGATCTAGAAACACAAATAACAGATATTTGGATACCTATCCACATTCGCCGCCCATATCAAAAAAACGCAAATCAAGTACTACAGACTTGCGCTTTGGTTTGTACATAGATTTGGATGCTCTTATTAAAATTTTATAAAGATCATACTCTTAGTTTTGAAGTTATTCAAGAATTAATTTTCCATAGTGGGGCCAAGCGCAGCCGAAGTGTAAAGTGCGCAGCTTGCTGCGTGCACTCCTATTTGTTAAATTTGTTAAATTTTACACAGTTTACACACCAATCTGTGAACATACGACTCTACCCCATACTAAACATTTTACAAAGTTATGAAACTGAACAAATAATATTAAGGCAAAGTCTTCAAACTTCCCTCGCTTAAATGTATTTTGAAATCTTGCCCCTTTTAAAAAATTTAACGACTATAAAAAGACATGCAGACCATGAGCTTCAAATAGTTGATTTCCAGCTTTGTTTCATTACGAGCAATAGGTTGGATATTCACCGCGTTAGCAATTTTGTATTGCAGGCGTATTTTATTGGAAGTTCATTAAAAAAAGTTATTTATTAACCTGGTTCTTAAGCTTCTTTAGTTGGCTTATCAGTAATAGCTAATATGGTAAGTTAATCGACACGAATTCTTCGAGCTTAAAATTTTAACATATTTATAAATAAAATATATTATATTTATATATATATAAACCCAATAGTATATATATAAATAGTAGTATATAAATAGTATAGTTTGCCATCATGTCTCGTCGTGCACGGTTGGGTGTTGCAATTTCTGATATTTGTGACAAATTGAACAGGACGAAAAAGATAAAAATAGGAAGTGCCGGAGCGGAAGTGGACGAACCCAACGCAGTTTTGTTACTATTCTTTTTGAAGAAATTGTATGCGAATGCCAAAGGAAGATTTTAATATCGTTTTGAAAATACTGACACCGTATATACAAAAGCAATACACGGTTATGCAAAAATCAATTTCTGGCAAAATATTTCTCGATATTGTTTAACTGCTCTTTGTATTAGCTGCGTAGGCCTTGCCACTTCACAATGAGATAATTGGTAATTATTTCGTTCTTGACATCATTTTCCAACAAGTTTTTCCAAGCGGAGTCCCGTTTGATTTTTTCTTTTCAATCGGTCACCGTTGCATCCCATAAGACATACTACCATTTCACAGCCTGAATCAATTGTTGCAATTCCGTCCAAGCAACTTTGACCCTCCGTTATTTCTTAATTAAAATGCACTTTGACCAAATTGAATAATGACATATGATTTAAAGAGTTGCCGACCCTGAGTATACGACATTCAATGCCTCGATTGTCGATAAAGGTTAAATAACATATGGCAAACATAAAAAAATATGTGAAATATTTTTCATTTTATCATTCATATGGCACCTTTAATGCCACAGATGAAAATAATATTACATTTCGTGCGAGCGCGTCACTCACACGATTGCCTCATGGCTGCCATATGAATGTTGTGCCATTTAAAAAAATGAGGCACACGATATGGTAACAAAAAACTGCCATATCAGTAGCAAATTTCTCTCTTAGTTAAAAAAAAATAATTAAAATCCCTCAAATTGTTAATCATTCATAATATCAAGATGTTTTTATAACATTACTACATTGATCAGAAAAAAATTAAAATAAAACAATTAACATCGCAATAATTGTTCACTTTGTAATAAAAACTAAAACATTTACCTAGGTGACTAGGTACTACTGTATATACATATCTACATACATACATGCACACATGTATGCACACACTTACATATTTATAGTTACATTACATGGTCTACTGAACTCCAGCTTGTGTTATACATATTCATATATATATATATATATGTATATGTATATGGATATATATTTATACATTTATATATATATATATATATATATATATATATATATATATATGATCATATGTATTAACTCCAGCTTGCGTTATACAAATACATATATATATATATATATATATATATATATATATATATATATATATATATATATATATATATATATATATATATATATATATATATATATATGTATATGTATGATCATACATATGTATGTATGTATTGTACATTCACATAATTTTAACAATTGCTGTTTCTAATTTTCTTTTGATTCAGAGGGAATGCATTTCAGTTCATATAGGACAGGCTGGCGTACAAATTGGTAATGCTTGCTGGGAATTGTACTGCCTAGAACATGGAATTCAACCTGATGGGCAAATGCCTTCTGATAAAACAATTGGTGGCGGGGACGACTCTTTTAGTACCTTCTTTAGTGAAACCAGTGCCGGGAAGCATGTGCCACGTGCCGTTTTTGTTGACTTGGAACCGACAGTTGTTGATGAGGTGCGAAGCGGAACCTATCGACAGCTGTTCCATCCCGAACAGTTGATTACTGGTAAGGAAGATGCTGCCAACAACTATGCTCGAGGACACTACACAATAGGCAAGGAAATAGTGGATATAGTACTAGATCGTATCCGCAAACTCGCTGATCAATGCACGGGTCTTCAGGGATTTTTAGTATTTCATTCATTTGGCGGAGGTACTGGATCTGGTTTTACCTCGTTGCTTATGGAGCGTCTATCAGTTGATTACGGAAAGAAATCAAAGCTTGAGTTTTCAATTTATCCAGCTCCGCAAGTACGTAACATTAACTAGAGGTATACATTCATATTAGGTTCGCTTTCTCAATGATTGGACTGAATTGCTTCAATGTAAAGAAGACTACGAAATCGAACTTAATCATTACATTTTCAAAAATATTTAAATATTCCTATTTTTAAAGGTTTCAACTGCTGTTGTCGAGCCATACAATTCAATATTGACAACCCATACTACCCTGGAACACTCTGACTGTGCATTTATGGTCGACAATGAGGCCATATATGATATTTGTCGTCGGAATTTAGACATTGAACGCCCCACCTACATGAACCTAAATCGTTTAATTGGTCAAATAGTTTCCTCAATAACAGCATCGTTGCGCTTCGACGGAGCGCTTAATGTCGATTTAACTGAGTTTCAAACCAATTTGGTTCCCTACCCACGCATTCATTTTCCTCTGGCCACATATGCTCCAGTAATATCCGTTGAAAAAGCTTATCATGAACAATTAACTGTTGCCGAAATAACAAATGCATGCTTTGAACCTGCAAACCAGATGGTCAAATGTGATCCACGGCACGGAAAATATATGGCGTGCTGTATGCTCTACCGCGGTGATGTAGTACCTAAAGATGTAAATGCTGCGATAGCTACAATCAAAACAAAGCGCTCTATTCAATTCGTTGACTGGTGCCCTACTGGTTTTAAGGTTGGTATTAATTACCAACCACCCACTGTAGTACCAGGAGGCGATTTGGCCAAAGTTCAACGTGCGGTATGCATGTTATCTAACACTACGGCTATTGCTGAAGCCTGGGCTCGTTTGGATCATAAATTTGATTTAATGTATGCCAAGCGTGCTTTTGTACACTGGTATGTCGGAGAAGGTATGGAAGAAGGCGAATTCTCTGAAGCCCGAGAGGATTTAGCCGCTCTTGAGAAGGATTATGAAGAGGTGGGAATAGATTCAACTGCCGATGTTGAAGAAGTTGATGAGTACTAATGACAATTGTTACACACGAGCCGAATTACCAACATTAAAAAGAAAAGGAATGGAAAATTTTACAACACACTTTTCCATTTATACCTTTTTTGTTTATTTTACCTTTCACTAAAAAATGTTCACAAATAAAATACACACATAAATTAAAAAAAAACCGAATTTTTGCCACAGAAATGGCAGTTTCATGTTGCACTACAAAAATATACCACACGTAAACACAAATAAAGCAAAAATCGATTTGGCAGGCTGTGGCAAACGGCTTACCACATAAAAATGTGGTAAACAATGACACATAATGTGGCAGCTGACTCACACGATGTGACAGTTTGTGAAATTTAAATATTGTGCAACATAGGATAATGTAATTTCATTTTTCATTTGCGTACGTCAGTAGATAGACAGACGTAGTGAACCGTATTTACAAAAACAAGACATGGTTATGCGAAAATCAAATTCAGGCCAAATATTTCCAGCTCACTAGATAATTGTCATCGGTACCATCTCCCTTTTCCTTGGTTGCGTAGGCCTTGCCACTTCATATTGATATAATTGGAAGTTATTTCGTGCTTGAAATCATTTTCCAACATTTTTTCCAAGCGGAATCCCGTTTGATTTTATTCTTATATTCGGCAAGCGTTGCATCCTACAAGGCCGGCTCCGATTTCGCAGCCTCAATCAATTGTTGTAATTTCACGCAACCTTGACTTTACGGGGATTTGCCATTATTTTTATATTTGCATCCGTCATTTCTTAATTAAAATTCACTTCGACCAAATGAACCAATTGAATAATGACATATGATTTACAGAGTTACCGACCCAGAGTATACTATATTGAACTCCGATTGTCGATTAAGGTTAAATAACATATGGCAAAAATAAAAAAATATGTGAAATATTTTTACATATGTATTCATGTGGCACCTTTAATGCCACAGACGAAAATAATATTAGATATCGTGTGAGCGCGTCACTCACACGATTGCCACATGGCTGCCATATAAATGTTGTGCCATTTAAAAAATGTGGCAAACATGCATGTGGCAGAGTGCCACATGGGACTCACACGAAATGGCATCGTGTCAGTCCGCCTTTATACTCAATTGTTTAATTTTTAAACGTGACTTTCATAAATACTTCCATACTGACGCTGTATTAACAAATTTAAGGTACATATATGTAAGATGATAACATATATACGGCAGCCTACGCTTGGCATGGGACCAATCCCAGGAGAGCCCCTATCGGTGGCAATCCCGACAAGCAGTGACAGGGAGCGTCGCAAAAGGGAGCCTAAAAAAGAATAGTCGCGGAATATTCATTGAAATTCATAATAATTTGTATCTGTTTAAATTGTATTTGATTTCTGGAATATAATAATAAACTTACATTTGTGGGCTCAGCCAATCCGGAGTAAGCGAGTTTGTAAATTTTACAGTTGGGACTCGTCCAGTTCGATATACGCGAGTTTATTAAAACAATTGATAATTGATAAAAAGTTGTTTGTGCAGAAAGGGCTATTTGGTGGTATTTTGAACAGTCGTAAAGTTGTTTAAGGTGAAAAACAGACGAAATACTAAAATTAGCCACAAAAGCACAGAAAAGTAGAAAAAATCAAATCAAGGTCATACGTTGTAAAATTCATGCAAGCTGGTGTACAGAAGAAATTGTAAAGTCGCCTGTCCGTCGCCGTAAAGGTTGTTAGAAGAAGAGGGAGAAGAATTGTGTGTATGACAGGCGCGAGTTGTGCATTGCTGCCGTTCTTGTTGATATTGACGAACAAAGAGAATTTTGTAATTTTAAGCAGTGAGAGAGTGCCAGTGGCTTAAAATTGACTATAAATGAACTTTCAGTGAGGGCAGAATGTATGATAAAAAATATTTTTATACCCTGCATATAATGGTTTTGTGCAAATGTATATACCAGGCAGAACGATGCATCTCCGACACCATAAATTATATATATTCATGATCAGGAGATGACACACACCGTAATCCTAAAATCGATATAAATCTACAATAACCCTAAATTTGTTAAAATTATTTAATAGATTATGAAACATATAGACAACAAATTTGGTTCGAATGAGTATTTATATATACTATAGCACTTGAAGAATCTATTGCATTATGATTCATCAAACTCGGTTAAGAAATACGAAAGTTATTAAGGAAAAGGTGTGGTAAAATTTGAGAATAGAGCTAGGGTTTAAAGTTTCGTTTTTTAAGTTCGTGTATAGCATAGGCAGATCAATGTTATTAAATTATCGATAACCCGCCCCGTTTTCTTATTATCGATATTTATCGGATTTTGGATACCTTCCCCCATTTTCCCTTCTTAGTAAAAAAACATTTGTAATTGCATTTTCAGCCACAATTCTTACGACATAGGATGCTCGTTAATATATATATGTATTTTAGTCCAATAATAATGCATCACAAGAAATTTCATCAAAATCGGTTAGGAAACACAGAAGTTATTAAAGAAAATGTATTTGTATATTGTGCACATACATACATACATATGTATGTATGTATATAAACATTCATATGCGTGAGCTCTTTTTCGAATTCTAATGCGATTGTTTGTGCATGTGTGATATATTCTTACCTCAGATTTTGACAGAGACAAATAAAATGCTACTGTAGCTCTATGGTAGAGAAGTTGCCAGGCGGGCTTATCAGACGCAGACGCAGTTCGAATCTCGCTGTGTCAACTGGAGTTTTCATGCTGTTTATTTATCGTTAATGGCTTACAATTAATAAACGTATTTAAATTCGCTACGCAGTGATGCACGACGTATGAAGAGCTCAAAGAGGAGTTTGAGATTTACGAACTAGTTCATGAGTATAAGAAAAAGAGTAGTGACCAAAAGTACGGTGATAAGAATACCGTGGTAGCTGCAAGTAAATAATCAGGAATTGAAATAAAGAATGAATATTGTTTCGCTTGTGCTCTGTTGACAGTAATGCCGACACAAAATGTTTCCGTTGTAACGAAAATGGACACTATCGCGTAATTGTACAAAGAGTTATAATAAGGTGAATGTAATTGTTGATCGTGCCATCGTGGTGGCTGACGCGTCGCTGCAGTCGCTGATTAAGTGCGGCGGAAAAGTCTGCTACTGCTTTGGCAGGAAAACGGCAGAGCCGGTCCATCTACGAGGGATGTTTCGGCAACAGTCGCGGTGCTGGCTGCTGCTGCCCCAACAATAGAGGGTAATCTAATGGTGTGCGGCTCCTGAAAAGAACAGATGGTTTCTACACCCAGGATCGACGTGAAACGCCAGAGCTACTGCTTCAGGTTTCCTGGCTCTGTTATAAGCCCGAAACATCCTTATAATGGTGGGGATACAGAACCACCAGCTAGACGTGGTTACAGTCAGTCGGGCGTTATCGTCGACACTGACAAGGTCAAGTGGGCCATTAAATCATTCACTGCCTTCAAAGCCCTAGGGGGGACGACCAGATTTTCCCGGTCTTGCTGCAACACAGCCTAGAAGATATACTTAGTCCACTTATTGGCCTGCTTAGGACGAGCTTCACTTGGGGGTATATTCCGCTATCAGTCAATAACCTTCTCTATTACTTGGATAGAGAGAATGCTTTCGCACAGAGACATTGGATCTTCACTGGACGCCACTACTTCTTAGTAAAAAAAACATTTGTAATTGCATTTTCAGCCACAATTCTTACGACTTACGATGCTCGTTAATATATAAATGTATTTGAGTCCAATAAGAATGCATTACAAGAAATTTCATCCAAATCGGTTAGGAAACACAGAAGTTATTAAAGAAAATGTATTTGTATATTGTGCACATACATACATACATACATGAACATTCATATGCGTGAGCTCTTTTTCGAATTCTAATGCGATCCGCATCCTAGCGGTCAAATGGAGTCCACAAGGCGGGGTCCTGTCTTCCCTTTTTTGGTCCCTAGTGATGGATGAACTACTGGTGAAACTATCGGAGCTAGGCATCGATACCATAGGGTATGCAGATGACCTGGCAATAATAGTCCCCGGAAAGTTCGGCTTAACCATCACCGAATTGATGCAAACGGCACGTAACACGGCTCGAAGATGGTGCACAGATGTGTGCCTCAGTATCAACCCACAGATGGCGGTTATGGTTCCCTTAATGAAACAACATCAATGTCGGACAGCTCTACATCGGTTGGACACCCATCGAGCTCTTCAATGAGGTCAGATATCTGGCTGTAAGTCTCGATAAGAAACTTAACTGGAACTCGCTCTTAGACAAAATTTTGACCAAAGGTACTCATGCTATGTGGGCATGTCGTCGGGTCTGCGGTGAAACGTGGGGTTTAGACTCCAAAGCCATCAGATGACTGCACAGTACGATGGTTATGCCAGTTGTCACGTGCGCTGGCCAAAGGTCTAGTAGGCCACTGCCATCCAAAAATGTAGCAGTCTTCAGCGGCTCTTATGCCTATCCCTCACATGTGCACTGGAGACAGTCCTCGGACTGAATCCACAGCATTTGCACATAGAAAAGGTAGCTTCTTTGAGCATTCTGAGGATTAAGCTCACAAATGGGGTGCTAGCAGCAGAAATAGGTCATGCTAGTCTAGTAAAAACTATTGCAGGCTTAGGGATCTGCGACAGAACGGATTTTGAGATTACGGAACTTTTTTTCGGGGCGAAATATAGGACTCTAATTCCAGACCGTAGGGAATGGGATGATGGCAACCATTGTAATGATCGCTTGAGCCTGTAGTGGTTCATAGACGGATCAAAAACTAACCAAGGGGTTGCTGCCGGTATCACAGGACCCAAAGTCAAAATCTCGATTGCAATGCGTACCTGGCCCAGTGTTTTTCAATCTGAGACCCACGCCTTTTAGTCGTGCTCCAGACATACCCTTGTCAAGGGGATAAAAGGAGCCAACTCAAATATCTTTTCAGATAGCCAAGCAGCCATTCAAGCTCTTCCCTCAAGGATGATTACCTCGAGGCTGGTTGCGGATTGTTGGAATTTTCTCTAGCAACACTCACATAGAAACCGGGTCACACTTTGTTGGGTCCCAGGGCATTCCGGAATTTCCGGTAAGTTGCCGTCGGGCTAGCTAGGGCTGGCTCCGCAACCCCTCTTTTTGGACCTGAACCCTTTTGTGGGTTCTCTATCTGCCAAAGAGTTGATAGAGAAATCTGGTGGTCAACGAGACCTGGGTTACGACAAGCTAAAGAGCTGATCAGCCGACATATACGTAGAAAGACCAAAAGTCTTTCTAGGGCGAAACTACGGCTCTTGGCGTGCTATCTCAAGGGACACCACACATTCAAGTATCACCTCCACCAAATGCGCCTATCGCCTGACACAGAGTGTAGACTCTGTAGAAAGGATGACGAGACACAAAGCACATTTTATGTGATTGCCCAGCCATTATTTGGAGTAGGGCAGGTATCTATGCAGAGAATTTGTTTCTCCAGCACAGATGAGAAATTCCTCGACAAGGGATCTGCTCTGCTTCATAAGGAAGGCAGAGCGTCTCTTGTCCCCATAGGGAGCCCCATGACACAAAAAATCGCCCTTCGGTCGCTGTGCCACTAAAATCTCTGTTGTAAGACTCCCTCACAAATAATATTTATAAAAATTGCTGATCGCGGTTTGAGCAATACGAGCACAGGTAGAAGGTGATAAACTGCATACCGAGCATACATTTTTGATTGTGCCAAATTGTTGCAAAAGTTGGAATGCTGCGCGCTGTTGGAGCATGATTTTATCAGGCAGTTCAAATTATACGTCGATGTCAATAGGATTGTGTTTCAAAGCCTTGAATCCGACCAGAAGCCTGCAAATGAATATCCTCTGAACGTATCATCTGTATTTGAATATTCATACCGAACATACATTTTTGATTGTGCCAAATTGTTGCAAAAGTTGGAATGCTTCGCGCTGTTGGAGCATGATTTTATCAGGCAGTTCAAATTATACGTCGATGTCAATAGGATTGTGTTTCAAAGCCTTGAATCCGACCAGAAGCCTGCAAATGAATATCCTCTGAACGTATCATCTGTATTTGAAGATTCAGACGACATTGCAGTTTCGTCTCAATATCGTGAAAAGGTTAAGCAGTTGATCGTCAGCAGCTTTCACTCGCCAGAAACATGTATATAATACACAATCCAACTAAGTAATATTCAGGACGGAGTTATTAAGTCATTTCGCCAGTCGACTATCAATTTGAAAAGCTAAAGCAGTAAGAATGGAAAAAGGTATTGAACGCAAATCTGCTTCACACGGAGCAAGCCGAGTTATTGTGCTCGAGAAAAAGGATCAAACGCTAAGTGTGTGCATCGATTACCATAAGTTGTATAGCATGGTATTAAAGGATCAATTCCCTGTGCCGCTAATTAAAGATGTGCTGGAAAAATTCCAGTCTGCCAAGTTTTTTTCGATAATGGACATGGAAAATAGATTTTTCCAACTGACGGTTGAGGAGTGTAGCCGAGCATTCACATCATTTGTCACACAGGACTCTTTGAGTTCAATAAATCGCCATTTGGTTATCGAAACTAGCCAGCAACCTTTATGCGATTTGTAAGCCATGTTTTTCACAAACTGATAAACGAAGGCGCAATGCAACTTTATATGGATGACGTCATTTATGCCGCATCAACCGATGAATGTCTGCTTAAGACGGAAAGAGTACTGAAGACCGCAGCTATGTACAACTTAAAAATAAAGTGGAATAAATGTAGGTTTTTACAGCAGCTTATAAATTTCCTGGGTGTCACTGTTGAAAATGGGAACATTTTGGCCGGGAATAGAGAAGATAACATCTGTTAGCCGCTTTTCTACTCCTTAAAACATGAAAGGTGACCAGTCGATCCGAGGTCTTAAAGGATTTTTTAGAAAGTCCAGAAATAGCCCGATCGCTTACGCATCTTCTAAAACCAAAGGTGTGGAGTTCAAAATTGGCCCTGCAGAGTACGAAGGTGGTTCTGCATATATACGCTCAGGAAGCACTGCATCCGACGCTTCCAAAGAAGGGTTTGGAGCAGTGATGTTGCAGAGGTTCGATGGAAGACTCTGCGCCTTTTATTTTTGCAGCAAGAAAGCGTCGCAATAAGATTCAAAAACCGGCAGTTACCTTCTAGAAATTAAAGCTAACTCTAAAGAAGTTCGGTAACTAAATACTGGGAATTCGATTTAATTTAATTACGGATTGTGCATCCTTTAAGCAGTCATCAAGCAAAAAAGATATTCCAAGAGATGTTCAGCAGTGTGTGCTGTACATACCAAGTATATGGGGTGAAGATAAAACACGTCGATCATCAAAGTCGTTACCCACAAGATGTTCTAATGATCTCAACGGAGATAGCTCCGTTCGATTTAGGAAGGCGCAGCAAGATGATGAGCATATAAAAGCAGTAGCCTAGATACTTTAAAATGGTCCATACGGGAAAAACGAATTGCAGGAAACGAAGTGTTGGTTGTTCCAAAGCAAATGGAGCGGGAAGTGATCAGCAGCGCTCATGAAGTTGACCATTTTGCCGTTCACAAGTTTCACATCAAAGATATTCGCAGAGTTTGTTAATTCCAACCATGGTCGACAACTGGAGTGGCTAGAGGGCAGATCGAGAGGGTTATTCCCTATTCCCTTAATAATCTTCGCCATAAAACGGACAAAATTCGTGACAAGACGTAAGACTGGCAAGCATATTTTGGGTCCTTATAAAAAAATAAAAGTAAAACGCAACGACCGCTACGAAGTGGAAAAGGCGGCATCAAACGTCAAAGGGCTAATGATCACGGCAACAAACTGGGAAGTATATCTCAGAGAACGAAGAGCAGTTATCATCCGAGACGGATGAGGATGATCAGGAGGGCCGAGTGTAAGATGACAACAAACATATGATATGGCAGCCTAGGCAACGCCAGGAGGGCCGCTATCGATGGGGCAAGGGCAACAAGCAGAGACACAGTCGAAGAGAGAGCGTCACAGAAAGGAGGTCGAAAAAGAACAGTCGTGGAATAATCGTTGAATTTCATATTAATTTGTAAACTCCCTCTTGAATATAATAACAAACACAATCGTATTAATAATCTTACATATATTCATTTTATTAAATCGATATGCTCTTATTTATGGATAAAAAATTGTTTAGCCATGTTTCAATAACCGGTAAATTCTCTTTACTCCACAATGCTTCTTCTTTTATGTTGCGGAGAGACTTTTCAATTATGTGTTGTGCGCTCCCAAATTCTCCAGCATTATTTTCGTAAAGCTGCTGGACCATATCATAGCCTTTTTGGGTTAAAAAAAAACCGGTGGCGCAACCAATCAAATGATCCCATAAATTGGTGTTATTCTTTAATCTGTAAATATAAAATATAAATATAAAATTATATAAAACAGTTAAATACATTCTTAAAAATTGAAAATTCATAATCTGTGTAAAGCATGGAAAAATGTGAGCATGTAATAGGTTTAATTTCGTAGTACATATATTTAATTATTTATGTTCTTGAATTATATTATTATTGAATTATATTCACAGTCATACAATTACTGAAACGGAAGCAAAAACATTATGTTGAACGGCCTACTGAGCAAGCCAAATTTTTGTTTTTGCGCAGTTTTTTAAAAATAAGTGTCCACAATTCCACACATTTATTTCGTTCAAATTTGTATTAAAAGCATAGTAAGCTTAGAGTTTATTAAACAGTGTGGTGACCGCCAGTTTTCTAATGCAACTCACCAACTGCTCACGATATCGATAAAAATATATCTTATATCTTCTTCTATCGATTAATTATTGATATGTAACAGAAAATGTTAAAGTAAGGTGACAACTGATCGTGGGTTCAGAGCCACGGAGCTCCAACGCACTTCAGTTCTGTCAGTTAAATTTCAAATTTAAATTGATATATAGCTCAAGTCGCAACAATAAAAAAAAAACAAGTAAGATGGCTCTAGTCGGGTGTGCCACTAGGAGATACCCTGAACCCAGCGGCGAGCTGTTATATACATTTAAGGCTCTCTGGATTCATACACACATTCACAAAGTCACAGCTACACACACAAACGCACGCAGCAAGCTGCGCACCTTACACATCGGCTGCGCTTGGCCCCACAATGGAAAATTAATTCTTAACTATCTTCCAAACTAAGAGTATGATCGCTATGAAACTTTCCGTGCTTAATAAGAGCATATAAATATACATACAAATCAAAGTGCAAGTCTGTATATTTGATTTGCTTTTTTTGATAGGAAGGGCGAATGAGCATATAACTAAATTTGAGGGCTCTAGCTTGTATAGTCCCCGAGATATGCCAAGAAAACCAAGTATTAAAACCAAAAATATAAGAATTTTATCGATAATAATGAAACGGAGAAAGATATCGAAAAAAAAATGATAAACTTGTTCTGCGTATGGATTAGGGGAATCTATAGTCGTTAAGTTTAGGTTTCTAGCTTTTGTAGTTTCCGAGATCGCTGCGTTCATACAGACGGTCAGATGGACGGACGGACAGACGGACAGGGCTAAATCGACTCAGCTTGTCGTGCTGATCAAGAATATATATACTTTATGGGGTCGGAGATGCTTCCTTCCGTTACATACATTTGCACAAAACCATTATACCCATTTTACCCGATTTCAATGGGTTCAGGGAATAAAAAAATTCAAATGATGATGTACAAATATGATTAACAGGCAAAATAATGTGTCTCCGACCCATTTAATATATATATTCTTATCACTGCGGGCGGTAGTCTGCAAAAAGGGCTACCAACATATACGCGAACTTTTGAGGTTTTGCTACGATTGTCCGATACGATCGAGTGATATACCGATCAAAAGGTATCGTTAAAACTAAAAACATAGCTCGTAGCTGTAAACGGTTCGGAAAAAATTTACCATAATTTATTTTAATTTAATTGGATTACTTGTTCAGTTGTTATTAAGAAAATAAATTTTTTGTACGTTTCCGAAAAGTTAATGTTAATTTCGGTATAAATTTCGCGATAGCATTGAGGTGCTTTTATGAACCAATAAACTTTTGTTCTACGACTTTTGGAAAACCCTGCTAAATTGGCTAGAAAGCGCTAAAAAAACCTAAAATTGACCCATACAGTTTTCAATCCATAGGAGGTACAGGTATGTTCTATATATTGTTTGAATGGTTCAATAGATTATAAGCGTTAGTTGGTGTTTTTCTTCATAGGCACGCAGGTAAGAAATTACAAGTGAAAAAAATATTAACAATTGCAATTTGGAACTTTTTAAACAAAAAACGTTTAAAAAGTTTTTTTTGCATACATATGTTTTGTGACAATTTGATTTAGTCAAACTTCTATTCTGTTTGAAATATGGCGAGAACAGCTATCTTTGATTTAAGGTTGTGCCGCAAAACGTAAGTAAACATTCCATTGGTTTATTTTACTAAAAAAATTTTAATTTTATATAAAAAATTTCAAAATAAAGTTAATAATGTTCTTTGCTTTATATATTATAAATTTTATTATGTATAGTGGTTCCTAGTTAACTGATAGCGGACTGGCCAGTCTGCCGCTTTGTTTTGATAATGTACGCAACAGCTGATTGTGTGTGTTTACCAAAAGTTGAAATCAAATAAAAAATTTAATCAAAATCGGTTGTCGGAATTGAAAATTATAAATTCTTAGTGAAAAATACATGTTATAGTACGCGCCTTACCATATCAATCTTTAATGAAGAATGGCATCTGCTCAAATAAAATGTGTATATCGATCTTTTCTTCATTTTCTTATACTTGTTACAAGTTCGTTCCTCAAAATATTTGAAAGATAGTTTTCATACATATATTAAATTCAATATCCATCGTCACAAAATTGTATATCAGAAATGGCTGGAATTTGCATTCGCCCCTAGATTGTTACCTCGCGTAAAGGTGTTTTTGATTGATATTTTTCATCAGCATCAATGGCGAGGAAGATATAGTTATCTCCATATGTCTGTCTAAATTAACACGTTGATTTTAGAGAGTATAAGAGCTGAAAACTTGTTTTTGGAATATAACCTCCGGTATACAAAACGCAGATATCAATAATCTTTCCAGCTTTCCTGAAATTAATGGTTCTTTCACAAATGGATCTCATTTTTGCCTTAGAATTTCATAAAAAACGAACAATAAAATGAAGTAATTCAGGTTTGGATATTCCATCTATTTATATATTATATATCTTATATAAAGGGGGACACCCCTTATTATTGCGAATGGTAATGAATGCATAACCCAAACCATAAGAGTTCGAAAGCTACAATAATCATTAGTTTCGTCTTCCCGATTCGATTCCCAAGCCAAAAAAATTAAGAAAACGCTGTGTGGTAACTTTTGTGTTATTCAATTGATTAAGTTCCAACTCATTTTGAAAGATGTGAAAATTTAACAATGATACACTTTTTTTTTTGTTTGCAAAATGAGTTTTTAAAGTAACATTGTCTTTTACGATTAAATAACTTTCAAAGCATCACATAACATAACAATAAAATTGTTTTCCATTCGATTGGATTTAAAATTATTTTTAAATTCTTTACGGAAATTCCATTAAAGCGATATTCACTTTTGTTTTGAAAAATCAGCAGAAATTTTAAGAGTTCTCTAGTCGGGATCACTCGACTAGGAGATACCCTGAAATCAGCTGTGAACTTTTGTTTCATACACTTAACCCCCTTTGCATTGATACACACATACACAAAATCAAGCATACACACACACACAAAGGCACGCGGCAAGCAGCGGACTTTACTCAGCAGCTGCGCTTGGCCCTACTATGGAAAATGCATATAATCTGGGTATCCTTTACGAGCACATATTAAACCAAATTCGGGAGAAATTGTGAAGGATAACTGAGAGGCGAGTACACACAGTATCATCAATTACATATAGATCAGTATTGCAGGATATAAAGCAGTCCTTAGAGACGTTTGACAACTAACCATTCAGAGGCAACTAAAAACGGATGATGGAAGATGGACGGAAAGCAGCAGGGAAGCGATATGCGCCCTTGTAGACACGAACTTCCCTGGCTGCACAGAAGTCACTGAGCCAGACACATTCCGCACATTAACGAACTCTGTGATACCCGCAGATATAATCAGTACTAAGAAAATCCAGTATAAAGCAGGCAAGTGCAGTCACGTGCAGCTGAAAGACTATAGACTGCTAGGCCTCACCACTTTTCTACTGAAAACAATACAGAAACTCTTAGAGCTCCATATAAAGGAAAGTGCGTATCAAACTATGAAGCTTAATCAACAAGCATATATAAAATGGAAATCAGTGGAGATAGCGCTACATCTCCTGGTAGCAACCATTGAGAAAGCACCACCCCACCAAAAATATGCATTGGGAGTATTTCTGGACATCTCTGGCGCATTGAACAATGGGTCGACCGAAGGAGTAATGCGAAGCCTAAATCCCACGAATCCCACTCGGCAATAGACCTGTGGATACACAATCTGTTGATCTGAAGAAGAGTTAGTGCTGAGTGGGGAGCCACTACCATAAAAAGGGCAGCACACAGAGGCACGCCGCACGGCGGAGTACTGACTTTCTATTATGGAATCTAGTGGTAGAGGGACTATTGAAGGAATCACGAAGAAAAGCCTCTAATATAACTGAATATACTGACAACATAAGAATAATTATCACGGAAATATGTCCATCGACTCTTAGCCCAATCATGGACTACACGTTGAAAGAGATACTAAGATGGGCCACACGAGCCGAACTTAATAGCAATGCGGACAAGACGGACCTCATTTTCTTCACCAATAGATACATGGTACCGTCGTGGAACCCGCCAAAGATGAACAGCTCACAACAAAGAAAACCATAAAATATCTCGAACTTTTTCTGGATAGCAAACTGACATCGAAACCCAATGTAGAAGAAAGCGTGAAGAAGGATACAGTCCCGCACTATGCTTCGCAAAAGATGCTGATTAGTATATGGGGCTTCTAACCACGACTGATGCATTGGATATACATCTCATTAGTACGGCCTCTTTGGCTTCTGTTGTACGTTGAAAGCTTCGAAATCGAGACATGCATCATCAGTCCAATTTTGTCGTGCACTCATGTTTCAATATACAATATACAAAGGAATCTTTGGATCAGATTAAAACAACGGTGTCTGATATTAACAAAGAAATTATTGAAATCAAGGAATTTAAAATTGAAGTTACAGAAGGAAAAGTAATAAGTCTTAGCTACAATACAACAAAAGGACTTCGACCGTTTGGACAGTTCTATTGAAGACGAACATAATTTTGAGTATCGAATTTCTCCACTGCATGTGAGAATAAGTTGTTTGGAATTCATTTTAAAGCTGGTATATACACTTCTGCCTAATGGGGAGCAATTTGATGAGATCATAAAGGATAAGGACAAAGCTGGAATTCGGGAAAAATTATCCGAGATGCATTTTACAATCCAAAGTACGGTTATGGAAACTGCAATTAAAACACAGATTGCACATTTTTTGAACAGTTTAAAGGTTAAGATTCCATGATATTCAGGCCTGTTTTAAAATCTTGCCGACATAGTTGACTGTAGTTATAGTACACTTTACACTAAAATCAGCCTTTAACTATTGTATGAAGATGTCAAGCTTTTTTAACACCTTTTGTTTTATAAAAATGTACATTTATTTTTCCTTAATTTAAGTTTAGTTTTTAGTTACAAAGTTGCGAGAGGCTGTGGGCTAATTGCAAACAAGAATTTCTATTGGAAACGATAGCGCTCTGCTGTATGCGACGAAAGCGAAACTGACTTAGGCGGTAATAAGTGCAATAGCAAGCAATCAGAGAGACAAAATTGAGTGGATTTTCGGCCACGTAGGGCGCGAAGCATAGCGATAAGCAATTGAGTGCATTATTTACGGTTAGTTGTTATGCTGCCGCGCACGGCAGAACTATGCTAATTATCTGTTTCAGCTGCTGCTGCGAACATCCTCCCCCCTGTTGAAGGGCTACGATCTTCAACAGAGTCATCCACTGGAAGGACACACAATTTGGTAACTGCACGACGAACGATTCCACTTGGTGTCCGAAGTACAGCAACTCGTATCACACCATCGGATCCCGTCACAGTTTCTGCCACTCGTGCGAGAGGCCACTTCAGAGGCGGAAGATTTTCGTCCTTGATGCAAACGACGTCATTGACTCGAATGGAGGGTTGTGGAGAGCGCCATTTAGAACGCTTTTGCAAAAGAGTCAAGTACTCCTCGCTCCAACGCTTCCAAAACAGCTGCTGCACGTAGGTGACGCGTTGCCAGCTATCGAGCCGATTGTAGTTGAGTGGCATGACGTTTGGCTCGGGAAGCGCTGTGAGAGGACCGCCAGCTAGAAAATGTCCTGGGGTCAAAACGTCAAGATCCGCTGGGTTTTCTGAAAGAGATACAAGCGGACGAGAGTTGATTATTGCCTGGATTTGGCATACCAATGTGCGAAGCTCGTCGAAGTCGAGAAGGGACGCGCCAATCGAGCGGTAGAGATGATGCTTGGCCATTTTTACTGCAGCTTCCCATAAGCCTCCAAAGTGTGGTGAACGGGGAGGTATGAAGCGCCAGTCGAACCCACTGTTGAGACAATATGCGCGTACTTCTTGGTGGTGACTTTCGCTGCTGCATAGGCGACGCAGATCTTCCAACTCATTTTTAGCACCGACGAAATTAGTTGCATTGTCAGACCAGATGCATCTTGGTGCACCACGGGTGGCGATAAATCGCTTGAGGGCGCTAAGAAACGTGGCTGTTGACAAATCTCGTACAAGCTCCAACCAAACTGCCTTGGTTGCGAAGCATATGAAGACACTGATGTAGCATTTTTGAGGAGGTCTACTGCGGACATCAGATTTGTAGTAGAATGGCCCGCAATAGTCAACGCCTGTGACAGTAAATGGCCTGCAGTCCCGAATGCGATCCTTGGGCAAGTCTGCCATGATGTGCTGCATAAGGCGAGGTCTGGCTCTGCAACAAATTATGCACCTTCTAAGCGCTCGCGCGACTGTCTTCATGCCGCCTACTGGCCAGAACTGCAACCGAATCGATGCCAACAACGATTGTGGACCAGCATGGTGATGTTTGCGATGTAACTGCGTGATGATGGCGAACGTTAGCGGGAGAATTATTGGATGCCGAGCTTCAAAACCGAGCGATGAATTTTTAAGGCGGCCACCAACACGAATCAGCCCAAATTCATCCAAGAATGGCGCCAGCGATATGATGCTGCTTGACAATGGCACGGTCCTTTTATTTTGTAGAGCCTGGTAATCCGACGAGAGATGAATTCTTTGAACAACACGAAGCAACAAATGCGTTCCGAGGCGAATATTATCAGCTGTGAGCCCAACTGAGTGTCCGTCAGTGCTGCGATCGATGAACTTGTGTACATATCCAAATATGCGCTGCATCATCCCAAAAGAGTTGATGTATTTGAATGACAATGTCATGTCTTCACAATTGGCTGAAGTTAACATGACTCTATGTCGAATTTCCGGCAGCTCGACCTTGGGCAAATACTGCTGTGGCCAATTGCTTTTGGACTCTTGCAAGAACGACGGACCATTCATCCACAGACTGGAGTTGATAAGTTCCCGCGGAACGGCTCCTTCGACAGTATATCAGCTGGATTCATATCCGTTGGACGTGGCGCATTCCATTCCCTCCGTAAGCTGTTGTATGGCACAAACTCTAATCTAGAGACAAATACATTAAATTTTGAAGATTCTTCATGTAGCCATGAAAGCACAACAGAAGAATCGGACCAGCAGAAAAATTGACAGTCAAAAAGCTTCATTTTGACGATTTCGCTCACTAATTGTGCAAGTAAAGATGCTGCACAAAGCTCCAGCTTGGGCACGGTGAGAGTTTTGAGCGGGGCTACACGCGCCTTTGAACAAAGTAGCTTAGTTTGGACGATATTATTCTTGCAAGCACGAACATAAATGCATGCTCCATATGCTTCAAGGCTGGCGTCACAAAATGCGTGAATCTGGATCAGAGCATCTGGGTGGAGCACGTAGCGCGGAAATGTTGCGTGGCGGGCATCGGAAAAACCATTGCAAAGCGCCGTCCAGGCAGAGCGCATCGATTGTGGTAAGCTCTCATCCCACTCTCAACTTGTCCCTCCACATGCGCTGCAACAGAATTTTGCCAAACCGAAGCTTCGTGTGATTGCTGGTACCAAGTAGGATGCAAGCCGAATAGCGTTCATCGCGACGTGGCTCCCAGACAAGCCCAAGCGCCTTTGTAACATCGCTCATCGGCATGCGTCTCTTTCAGTCTCAGGAATGTCAATAAGAACTTCCGGATTGCTAGAGCACCACTTTCTTAAACGAAAGTTGCCCTTAGCAAGCAAGTTTGTAGTTGCTGCATGAATCACGAACTTCATCCACTGAACTTCCGCCAGATATCATGTCATCTACGTAATCCCTTAAGATGGTCTGAGAGCCTAAGGGTACGATGAAGATTCGTCAGTAGCGAGCTGCTGCTCTTGCAGCGCTGCTGGCTTAGTGCCGAATGTTACCGTATCCAGTTGGTAGATTTGCAAAGTGTCTGTGGAGAGTCACGCCATAATATGCACTGGAGCATATTATCTGGAGCAGTGACCCTTACGAGCGATACATTTTGCAAATGTCACCAGTGAGAGCAATTGGAAAGGTACGAAAACGTATAAGCGTGTTGAGATAGTTTCGCCTGAATTGTCGGACCTGACATAAGGATATTATTCAGCGAAAGTCCAGAAGTCTGCTGCAGAGCCGTCGAATACAACTCTCAGCTTAGTTGTAGTGCTATCATCCAAACAATGAGCAAGAAATATTGACACTTGTGTGCATTTGCGACGGAAACAGGTGTCATATGGCCCAGGTGAAGGTATTCTCTGATGAAGGCAGAATATTGTTGCTTGACGACCATCACGAAGCGGCAGCTGGAGAGTCATTCGAGCGCAATTGAGCGCAGACAGGAGATCACCGGTGCAACCATTGCGTTTGACGAATGGCGCAATTCGAGATGCTGCTACTTGTTTCAATGGCTGATACACGATTACTGAATGCAGCGAGAGTTGGTGCTTCGATTGGCAACGTGCGCCAATGCTCCAGGATGTAAAATCCACGCAGTCTGAGGCCCATTGTTCTCAGGCAAGTGTTATGGCATAATGCGAGCCGTTTTTGCCTGCTTTGTATGACGAGCAATTGGGGACACGAATTGAAACGATGGACAGCTGTAGCATGTAGTGGTCTACTCCAATCAGCAAACGAACAGCAGCGAATGGCCGAGGATGCTTGAGGCGACAAATGATCGGTTTGACAGTTGACTCAGCGGTTTAGATCGACTTGCGAAGTCTGCCATCTCAATGCGCGCATACGGCAGTGCTTCTCGATTTTCGCAGCTGCAGTTGACTGCGATCGCTTGTTGTGACGAAATGCATGGACAGCCTGTATCCCAGCGACGGCAGCTCGTGATAGGCAATTCTCCTACCAGCTATGGCTAGTGTTGCCTTAACACAGCATCAGGAGCGGACGGGACTTGAGAGCAAGAAACAATCAGACAATTTACTATGCCGAATCGATTGCCACTGTTGCAATCTGCACGCAGCGAGTGTGGTACATCTTGTCCAGTCGGCAGCTCGCGTTTAGCAATGCCGTATCCGATGACCCAGCCCTTTAGCAAGCCCCAGCAGATGCTCTGATGTGTGCCTGTAGAAATGGAAACACGCTTGGATCTATCACAATCAGAATTTCTTGACGAATATCTAAGCTATTGCATCACGTTGCTGTGAGTTATTTCCATGTGCGCGAATCGCTGTCCAGCGGCGCTGCCGACTGAAGACAGGAGCATAGGTGCTGTCAGACTTCTCTAGTAGGACTTAGTACCTAAAGCTATCGGCAATTTCGCGAAGTTGCCAGGATGCAAGCGCGTGTGGGTAACTTCCGTCAGCTCGCGTAGCTGCCTACCGAGTAGAAGTTGGCCCAACTCCGTGTAGACGCCACTTGAATTTAAGGCAATTCTAATTGCGGCAGAAGCGAACGATTTGCCATAAGATACACTTGCTGCGAGTCGTTCGTGCCCACTCTAAATGTAGAGCAATGGTCAGGTGCTCTACGCTTGCCAAGCTCGCGCTGAAGTGTGGTCCGCAAACGCAGCAACGAATCCTCAAACCTTACAGGCAACTCTCCAGAAATACTCTCGAAGCAAATTTCCTCCAAACTAGGTGTACGACGTTGAAATTGGATTTAAGCTCGTCCGCTAAGTCCATATATCCCTTTATTTCGTATTCGTCCATACTTCTAAGCCGCCCAACATCAATGTCCACGCACAATTTGTCCAGCCTGCTGAAAATTGCACTCGCCTTACGACGCAAAAAAACAGCTTTGTCGATTTGTCCGCTGCCACCAGCAGAGACTGTACTGCCATCAGTCTGCAGAGTTGTAGTTGCAGCACCTTCTTCAGCCATTTTATATTTTGTTGTTGTTTTATTTTAAAGTCACTTGCACTAGCACAACGATATGCACCGAGAGGTTATGTTCACTGCCGAGTGAATGTACTTATTGCAGGCTAAAGCGTTGTACTTCTTGGCTCGAACGATATTGCCAAAAAAACTACACTTGGCCTTGCACAAATTTAATATTGCCCTGGCAATACAGGCTATTAAATAAACAGTATTCGCAGAATCCAATTGACCGAACGAATAGTTTTAATAGGCACTGTACGCAGGTGATTGGCGCAAAAGGGAACATAAGCATAGAAAAGTTCGTTGCCTTTCTTTCCAGACGATTGTATGTATGTGGGCGTATTGCTTTCGTTTTTAATGCAAACAACGTCATTGACTCGAATGGAGGGTTTTGGAGCGCGCCATTTAGAACGCTTTTGCAAAAGCGTCAAGTACTCCTCGCTACAACGCTTCCAAAACAGCTGCTGCACGTAGGTGACGCGTTGCCAGCTATCGAGCCGATTGTAGTTGAGTGGCATGACGTTTGGCTCGGGAAGCGCTGTGAGCGGACCGCCAGCTAGAAAATGTCCTGGGGTCAAAACGTCAAGATCCGCTGGGTGTTCTGAAAGAGATACAAGCGGACGAGAGTTGATTATTGCCTGGATTTGGCTTACCAATGTGCAAAGCTCGTCGAAGTCGAGAAGGGACGCGCCAATCGAGCGGTAGAGATGATGCTTGGCCATTTTTACTGCAGCTTCCCATAAGCCTCCAAAGTGTGGTGAACGGGGAGGTATGAAGCGCCAGTCGAACCCACTGTTGAGACAATATGCGCGTACTTCTTGGTGGTGACTTTCGCGCCATACGACGAGACTTCCAACTCTTTTGCACCGACGAAATTAGTTGCATTGTCAGACAAGATGCATCTTGGTGCACCACGGGTGGCGATAAATCGCTTGAGGGCGCTAAGAAATGTGGCTGTTGACAAATCTCGTACAAGCTCCAACCAAACTGCCTTGGTTGCGAAGCATATGAAGACACTGATGTAGCATTTTTGAGGAGGTTTACTGCGGACATCAGATTTGTAGTAGAATGGCCCGCAATAGTCAACGCCTGTGACAGTAAATGGCTTGCAGTCCCGAATGCGATCCTTGGGCAAGTCTGCCATGATGTGCTGCATAAGGCGAGGTCTGGCTCTGCTACAAATTATGCACCTTCTAAGCGCTCGCGCGACTGTCTTCATGCCGCCTACTGGCCAGAACTGCAACCGAATCGATAGCCAACTACGATTGTGGACCAGCATGGTGATGTTTGCGAGTGTACATCTGCGTGGTGATGGCGAACGTTAGCGAGTGATTCTTGGGCAAAATTCTTGGATGCCGAGCTTCAAAACCGCGCGATGAATGTTTAAGGCGGCCACCAACACGAATCAGCCCAAATTCATCCAATGATGGCGCCAGCGATATGATGCTGCTTGACAATGGCACGGTCCTTTTATTTTGTAGAGCCTGGTTATCCGACGAGAGATGAATTCTTTGAACAACACGAAGCAACAAATGCGTTCCGGGGCGAATATTATCAGCTGTGAGCCCAACTGAATGTCCGTCAGTGCTGCGATCGATGAACTTGTGTACATATCCATTAAATATGCGCTGCATCATCCCAAAAGAGTTGATGTATTTGAATGACAATGTCATGTCTTCACAATTGGCTGAAGTTAACATGACTCTATGTCGAATTTCCGGCAGCTCGACCTTGGGCAAATACTGCTGCTGGCTAATTGCTTTTGGACTCTCGCAAGAACGACGTTGACGCATTTGCATCGACAGACTGGCAGTTGATAAGTTCTCGCGGAACGGCTCGCTTCGACAGTATATCAGCTGGACTCATATCCGTTCAGACGTAGTGCCATTCCAGGCCGCTCCGTAAGCCGTTGTATGGCACAATACTGCTAGTAGCGACCAATACATGACATTTTGAAGATTCTTCATGTAGCCATGAACGCACAACGGACGATTCGGACCAGCAGAAAACTGGACAGTCGATAAGCTTCCTTTCGACGGATTTCGGCTCACTACTTGTGCAAGAAACGATGCTGCACAGAGCTCCAGCTTGGGCTCGGTGAGAGCTGTGAGCGGGGCTACACGCGCCTATTAGCGAACACTGTAGCATTACGTTTGGACGATTCTTCATTTAGCCTTGTAAGCACGAACAGAGGAATCGGATTCTCCAGCATGCTTCAAGGCTAGCAGTCACAAAATGCGTCATTCTGACGATTTCAGCGCATCTGGGTGGAGCCACGTAAAGCTGCGGCACAATGCTGCAGCTGGCGGGCATCGGTGAGAGCTTTGCAAAGCGGGGCTCCATGCGCCGTGTGCATCGATTGTGGTAAGCCCTAGTCCGGACGCCATACTTATTCCCTGCACATGCGCTGCAACAGAATTTTAGCTTTGGTCACAGTATGGCCCGATCAAGACGCGTGGCGTCACAACAATGCGTGTAATGGTGGCCAAATCAGAACGCTTCGTGTGCGTGCTGAGTACCAAGTAGGCGTGCAAGCCTGAATAGTAGTTCAGCGTGGCGGGCCTTGGAAAGCCCAAGCGCCTTTGCAACAGCACTGCCGTCCAGTTGCATTGAAGCATGCATCTGTTTCAGTCTCAGGTAATGCTCATCAAGAACTCCCGGACTTGCTAGAGCACCACTTGTCCCTAACCGACAGTTGCGCTTAGCACCAGCAAGTTTGTAGCTTGCTGCATGATATCACGAAGTTCGGCCACTGAACTTCCACCAGATCTCAGTGGCATCTACGTAACAATCCGTGCAGATGGTCTAAGAGCCTAAGGGGTACCGATCGCAGACTCCTCAGTGGCGAGCTGCTGCATTGCGCGTATGGCCAGAAACGTGTCTGTGGGAGTGTCACGCCATGAATATGCACTGGAGCATATCATCTGCGAGCAGTGACGCGTACGCAGCGAGACATTTTGCAAATGTCACCAGTGAGCGCACTGGGTAACGTACGAAAACGTATCCAGCGTGTTGAATAGTTTCGCCTGACTCTGTCTGTCCTAGTCATCAGGAATGTCATTGAGACACTTCCAGGAGTCGTTGCTGCAGAGCCGTCGAATACCACTATGGCCCAGGCGCAGGTATGCCCTGATGCAAGGCAGAGTATTGTTGCTTGCTGACCAGGATCTGCGCGACAGCTTCGATTCCAACTTTTCGAAGCGCCGTTTAGCCTGCCAGATATCAGGTCATCTACGCAAAAGAGTCCCTTAACGCCGCTGGCTTGATGGGCAACCGTATGCTGAACCGTCTCCGGAGTTGGCAGATCGTATGCACATGTGTACTGAAGTGCGTTGAGAGTCGACGTTCCATCCTCGGTTGACTTCGTAATTGTGCTCATACTACATGCTCCATTTCCCAAAAGCGGCGCAAATTCGTCCAGCCGAGCGCTGGGTTTGACGCTGTCCGAAGCCCGTTGACTTGCAACAAAGGAAGATAGTTTGGGTGTCTGATGCCCACCACCAGATAATATCCACGCTGAGTTTTCTGCAGTAATGGTAATCCCGGTGCAAGCTGAATCTGGCCAATGCAGAGCAACTCGAAAAAGAGGCCTGCTCCTATGAGCAGATCAATCCGATGAGGCACGTTGAACGAAGGATCGGCTAGTTGAATGTTCGAAGGAACATTCCAATCAGCAGTATTTACTGAACAGCCAGGCAGTTTATCCGTAATTGTCTGCGCAATGACTGCAGTGATACTCGCTGCAAAATATGAAGTCCGCGATTTTAAGTGGATTTCAGCAGAATAGCCATCCATTGCAAAGTTGGCATCTCCAATGCCCGAGACGGCAGTTAGAGATTTGGTTTTTCGAAGCTGGAGTTGATTGGCGAATCTCGTAGTGACGAAATGCAATTGCGACCCTGAATCTAAAAGCGCACGGCACGACATGAGCATGCCGGCACGATTCCGTACAAGGACAATGGCAGTGGCCAAAAACACAGCATCAGAAGCGGACTGGGAGCTTGAGGCGAGAGGCAAGACAGGAGACCATGCAACCATAGCGTTTGACGATGGCGAATTCGATGATGTTGCTACTGTTTCGATGGCTGATACACGATTATAATGCAGCAGAGTGTGGTGCTTCGATTGGCAAGTTCGGCAAGCTCCAGATTTACAATCCCGCATCTGATGACCCTTTGTAAGGCAATTTAGGCATAGGGCGACCCTTTGCTTCTTTATGACGAGCATTTGGGAAAAGATTTGTAAACGATGGGCAGTTATAGATAGAGTGGTCTATTCCCTCACAAAGAACACAGCGAATGGCCGAGGTGCTTGAGCCGACAAATGATCGTTTGACATTACTCACGGTTCTAATCGACTTGCCAATCTGACCATCTTGCGCGCATACGGCATGCTCCACATTTTCCATCGTTCTGCATCGCTTGTTTAGAAATGTGGACAGCTTATCCCACGACGGCAGCTCGTTGATAGGCGGATTCTCTTCCCACTTGGCTTATGTTGCCTTATCAAACTTCGGGATCAGGACTTGGACCAATAAACAATCAGCAATTTCTTGCGAAGTTGCCAGTGATTGTAATGCACGCAGGTGTGAGGTAATCCTGTCCGTCAGCTCACGTAGCTTGCCTACCGCTGAATCAGCCCTTTCAAGCCCCAGCATATCTCTGATGTGTGCCTGTAAAATAAAACGCTTATTATTAAATCGATTTTTGAGAATATCTAACGCTATTTCATAGTTGTGGGCACTGCCACTAAGACAGGAGCGTAGGTGCTGTAACTTCTCAATAGAAGTAAGTTCGATTTCATTGCCAATAACCGTGGTAAACATCGAGTAGAAGTTGGCCCACTCCGTGTAGACGCCACTGAATTTAGGCAATTCTAATTGCGGCAGACGCGAACGATTTGCCATAAGATACACTTGCTGCGAGTCGTTCGTGCCCACTCTAAATGTAGAGCAATGGTCAGGTGCTCTACGCTTGCCAAGCTCGCGCTGAAGTGTGGTCCTCAAACCTTACAGGCAACTCTCCAGAAATACTCTCGAAGCAAATTTCCTCCAAACTAGAGTGTACGACGTTGAAATTGGATTTAAGCTCGTCCGCTAAATTCATATATCCCTTTATTTCGTATTCGTCCATACTTCTTAGCCGCGCAACATCAATGTCCACGCAAAATTTGTCCAGCCTGCTGAAAATTGCAGTCGCCTTAAGACTCAAAAAAACAGCTTTGTCGATTTGTCCGCTGCCACCAGCAGAGACTGTACTGCCATCAGTCTGCGGAGTTGTAGTTGCAGCACCTTCTTCAGCCATTTTATATTTTGTTTTTGTTTTATTTTAAAGTCACTTGCACTAGCACAACGATATGCACAGAGAGGTTATGTCCACTGCCGAGCGAATGTACTTATTGCAGGCTAAAGCATTGTACTTCTTGGCTCGAACGATATTGCCAAAAGAAACTACGCTTGCCCTTGCACAAGTTTAATATTGCCCTGGCAATACAGGCTATTAAATAAACAGTATTCGCAGAATCCAATTGACCGAACGAATAGTTTTAATGGGCACTGTACGCAGGTGATCGGCCAAAAGGGAACAAAGCATAGAAAAAGGTCGTTCCCTTTTTTTCCGAGACGATTGTATGTATGTGGGCGTATTGGCGCGCGCGCTTTTGCTTTCGTTGCTAGCGACGACCAAAACGGAATTGCAATTAAAAATTGTCAAAATTTAATTGCCGACGAACTTGCAAATTAAGCTCACAGCCAAAAGTGGAAGAAAAAAAGAATCACGTCGGGGTCACCAATGTATGAAGATGTCAAGCTTTTTTAACACGATTTGTTTTATAAAAATGTACATTTATTTTTCGTTAATTTAAGTTTAGTTTTTAGTTAAAAAGTTGCGAGAGGCTGTGGGCTAATTGCAAACAAGAAATTCTATTGGAAACGATAGCGCTCTGCAGTATGCGACGAAAGCGAAACTGACTTAGGCGGTAATAAGTGAAAAAGCAAGAAATCAGAGAGACAAAATTGCGCAAATTAAGCATCAATAGCGATAAGCAATTGAGTGCATTATTTACGGTTAGTTGTTATGCTGCCGCGCACGGCAGAACTATGCTAATTATCTGTTTCAGCTGTTGCTGCAAACAATTGTCCTACATCTTGATTTTAACATAACATAACATTTAAAATTATATCACAGTGAGGCTTCTCGGGGTCCCTACATGGGTCAATCTCTAAAAGGATGCCAATTTGAGTAGAAACTGTTGCCGTTCCGTTCACAAAAGTTGCTTGACATTTGAGCTTGAATTTTTTATTTTTTTTTGTGGATCGAGCAAATAAAAAATTGTTGCGAAAGATTTGGAAGAGGTGCACAGCAAAAGTTCAACTACGTCGTCATACCAGGTTGCCATATTTATCAGCTCAGTGTTTAGCACTTATAGGGTGGATAATCAGCGCTATAATTTATCACCTGGATTTAACTAAATTTTTTATGTGAAAATCAAATGTTTCTTATCGGCAAATTTATCCACCCTGTAAGGTTGTCGGCAAGATGTGAAAACGGGCCTAAATGTTTTGAATTACAAGGAAATAATAAATGGTCCTAAGTTCAATTCTAACAGTGTGCAAATACGGCGCGTATTATTCAAGTAATAATTACACGTTAGTTCCCTAGCACACCAGTTAGCTGACGGCCTGCAAAATCATAACTTCTGAACCAAATAAGTTATTTTCAAAATTTTAACGCCATTCTTTAGAGAATTCAGGGTTTAGACGAGTATAGGGTATTTGACATCTGATCAGTAGGTGCTTGTCAGTGAGTCGTCAAAGTAGAAGTTTCTTTTCATACAATAAAAATGCTTAGTTTTACAAATATGTTACATTTAAAGGCATTTATTAATGTTTTTTACATATTTTTTATACCGATATATAAACATATATACATAATTATATGTATCATCGCGACTCATAGATCGCCACCTCTGACAGCGGAGCAAATGGCAACGCTAAAGGCGGCGATCCTATCGTCCACCCTGACGTGTGTGACGCCAGGTGTGAAGCCAGTGATCGAGGGTGTTGTTCCGAGAACGGATTGCGTCATGCTCGTCTGCTACGACAATAACGAAGCCGAGTGGGTGAGGCCGAACTTCAGCCATATCAAGGCCTGCAGTTCGCTCGAACTTGAGCTATTGGAGGAAAGCAACTTCCCCCGGGCGCACCTCATCCGGTGTCACTTCACCAACAGCCTGGAGCTACCCAACGAGAGCAGCCATGCTGTACTTAACTATCATGGTGGATGACGCGTCGCTGCAGTCGCTGATTAAATGCGGCGGAAAAGTCTGATACTGTTTTGGCAGGACATCCTTATCCTTACGAACACTGCACTTAAAGAACAGCGATGGTACCTCTAAGAGGGACGCGAAAACAACAATCGCGGTGCCGGCTGCTGCTGCCCCAACAACAAACCCGGAACCTGGCTCGGGTCCCTTCACTAGCTTGGCTGCTGCCCCTGCTAATGACCAGGGACCAGGGATCGACTCCCGTTGCGGCAGCTTCGCAACCAAGGCAGATCGTGGTCGCCTCTTCTTGCAGAGGCGTTCGTCTCGCTAGGAAAGCGGTCCGCGGCCGGACCTCGGGCGCAAGCAAACCGAGGCCGCAACAGCAGCGACTGGCAGCTATCATGGAGGAAAGCACATTGAGGAGCAAAACGTCCAAGCTACCGAAGGCTGTTCGTGGGAACGACTGCCGACAAGGCAAAATCAGTTACCTTGTCCAACACTCCGCGAAGCACAATAAAGGCGAAACTGCACCACGCTAGAGGAGCGTCGGCCATCATGTGCAGGATTTTCGCCGAGTAAAACATCAACCTGGCTCTCCTCCAAAAACCATGGTTGATTGGTGGCCAGGTCCCAGGATTATGTTGCGGCTCATGTAAGTTGTTATATGACAGATTGGGTGGAGTGCCTCGCGCAGCTATCCTTCTGGATAAAAGCGTAAGGCACTTTCTCTAACAAGCTTTATCTCCAGTTACCTAGTTTCGTCAACCATTGAGGTGGCTACGGCAGAAGGAGCGAAGGAAATTGTAGTGGCATCTGCATATTTCCTTGGCGACACCGACGACGCACCGCCGACGGAGGCTCAGCAGCCTCCTTCTGCCGAAGGACGAACAAACAGCTAGTTATTGACCGTGCCGCAAACGCCCATCACACTATCTGGGGTGGTAGAGAAGTCAACAAAAGCGGTGAGTGCCTGCTTGAATATCTTTTGTGTAGTCAATTAGATGTGTCAAGTACACACCCACTTTTATAAATGCAAACAAGTAAGAGGTACTAGACCTCACTCTGGTTAGCTGTTCTTAATCAGTTTTCATTAAAAATTGGCGGGTTACCGATGAGGCCACTATTTCAGATCACCAGCACATTAGATTTGATCTCCTAGGCCAAGCGGAACTCCTTTCCAATTCTTCTAACCCAAAGAAAACAAATTGAGACCTGTACAAAGCCTTAGTTGCTTCGAAAGTTGACCATCTTCCTGTCAGCTTTAACTCCACGAGGGATGCAGAATTGGCGTCAAGACAACTTCAAGATGTGCTTTTAACTTAAATGATAGTGCGACCCTAAGACCCCATCAGGCGAAACGTGAGGTTTCCTGATAGAGCGAAGGCTTGGCAAATCAAAGGAAGGTCAGAAGGGTCTTCAACAGGGCCAAGTCAACATACTGCGAAAGTGTGGAGTCACTTCCAGAAGCAGTGAAATTACAAAAGGTATTGGCCAAAAGGGTCATCCAATGGTGTGGGGTCCCTGAAAAGAACAGATAGTTCATACACAAGAGTGACGGGCAACGCTAGAGCTACTGCTTTAGGTGAATTTCCCTGCTTCTGTTATAAACCCGGAAAATTCTTGCAATGATGGGGATACTGAACCACCATGAGACGAGGTTACAGTCTGTCGGGTGTTAACTTCGACGCTGACAAGTTCAGGTGGCTATTACATCATTCGCTCCCTTCAAAGCCCCGGGGGCGACCAGATATTCCGGCACTGATGCAAACCAGCCTAGAAGATATACTTAGTCCAACTACTACTACTTAGGGCGAGTTTCACTTGGGGGTACATTCCGCTATCTTGGAGTGAGGTAAATGTGGTTTTTATTCCCAAGCAAGGGAACCGTCGGTTGGATCAACCTAAGTCGTATAGAACAATTAGCCTTACATCTATTCTGCTTAAGACCGCAGAACGCCTGTTGGACTTGAATATTCGGTGCAGATTGCAAGATACAAATCCCCTGCACCATGCACAATTCGCCTACATCAAAGGCAGATAGAAAGAGGTCGCTCTACATCATATAGTCAGTAATATAGAAAAGGCAGTCACGGCAAGGGAAATTGCTTTGTGCTCCGTCCTAAACATCGAAGAATCCTTCGACAATACTGGCTATCTGTCAATAACCATGGCGTTTGCATCTAGGGGGTTGACTCCTTCTCTAGTACCTGTATAGAGAGATTACTTATGCACAGAAACATTAGATTTTCACTGGACACCACTGGTGAAATTATGCAGGTATGCAGATGACCTGGCAGTAATGGTCTCGGAGAGTTAGGCTTAACCATCACCGAATTGATGCAAACGGCACTCAATACGGTCCTAAGATGGTGCACAGATGTGGGTCTCAATATCAACCCACAGAAGGCGATTATCGTTCCCTTCACGAAACGGTACAACATCGATGTCGGACAGCTCTACATCGGTGGGACACCCGTCGAGCTCTCCAGTGCGGTCTAATATCTCGGTGTAAATCTGAATAAAACTCGCACTTAGGTAAAACGTTGACCAAAGTTACTCATCAAACCTCATCACCTCACATTTGATGTGATTGCCCAGCCAGTAGGAGGAGTAGGACAAGTATCTATGCAGAGAATTTGTTACTGTAGCACAGATCAGAAATTCCTCGACACGGGATCTGCTTTGCTTCATAAGGGAGGCAGAGCGTCTCTTGTCCCCATATGTAGCCCCATGGCACAAAAGACCGCCCGTCGGTCGTTGTGCCACTAAAATCTCTGTTGTGAGACTCCCTTAATGAAAAAAAAAATTTTTTTATGTGTTTCCTAAAAGTTGTTGTTCATTTCGATATAAGTTTTCGCGTATGATAGCGTTGAGATGGCTTTATAGAACTTCTAAAACTAAACTCCTCTAAAATGTACACCCCCACAGTTTTCAAACCATTGAAGATACAGGTATGTTCTATATACTGCTTGAAAGGTTGAAATGTTGGAGTATGTCACTTTCTCGTCGAGAAAGACTTTGTCCCGGCAGGATTCGATAGAGCCATTGGTCTCTGAATTGGACTCTGACTTCACACTCACCGATCTCGACGAAGCACCTAGTGAGATCTCTGAGATCCGGTCTGACGGATGCAGGCACTCAGGTAGCTCGTCTATACTTAGACCCAAAGATCAACTTCATTAAGATGACAAACCGCGAAAAGGAGCTGTTCAACGCAGATATCACCAAAGGGTCCCCAGAGCAGCTGCTCTGAAAGCTCCAAAGATGCGCCCGCTGACGCTAAGGTTAAAAGCTATCAATTAGCTATCTTGGTGGATGACGCGTCGCTGCAATCGCTGATTAAGTGTGGCGGAGAAGTCTGATACTGTTTTGGCAGGACCAGACTTATCCAAAAGAACACGCCACATAAAGAGCAGCGCCGGTCCCTCTACGAGGGATGCTCCAGTCGCGGTGCCGGCTGCTGCTGCCCCAACAACAAACCCGGAACCTGGCTCGGGTCCCTCCACTAGCTTGGCTGCTGCCCCTGCTAATGACCAGGGACCAGGGATCGACTCCCGTTGCGGCAGCTTCGCAATCAAGGCAGGTCGTGGTCGCCTCATTTAGCAGAGGCGCTCGTTTCGCTTGGGGAGCGGTCCGCGGCTGGACCTCGCAGCAGTAGCGACTGGCAGCTAGCAAGGCGCAAAGTACAATGAGGTACAAAGCGTCAAAGTTACCGAAGGGAGTTCGTAAGAACGACTCCCGACAAGGCAAAAGCGGTGGCCTTGTCCACCACACCACGAAGGAGAAATAAGCTCAATTAAGGTGCTTCGGGCGAACATGCACCACGCTAGAGGAGCGTCGGCCATCATGTGCAGGATTTTCGCCGAGTAAAACATCAACCTGGCTCTTCTCCAAGAACCATGGTTGATTGGTGGTCAGGTCCGAGGATTAAGTTGCGGCTCATGTAAGTTGTTATATGACAGATTGGGTGGAGCGCCTCGCGCAGCTATCCTTCTGGATAAAAGCGTAAGGCACTTTTCTCTAACAAGCTTTATCTCCAGTTACCTAGTTTCGTCAACCATTGAGGAGGCTACGGCAGAAGGAGCGAAGGAAATTTTAGTGGCGTCTGAATATTTCCCTGGCGGCACCGACGACGCACCGCTGATGGAGGTTCAGCGGCTTGTCGACTTCTGCCGGAGGACGAACAAACAGCTAATCATTGGGTTACTTTACCTCACTCTGGTTAGCAGTTCTTCGTCCGATTTCATTAAAAGTTGGAGGTTTACCGATGAGGCCACTATTTCAGATCACGAGCACATCAGATTTGATATCTCCGGCCAAGCGGCAATCCTTTCCAATTCTTCTAACCCAAAGAAAACAAATTGAGACCTGTACAAAGCCTTAGTTGCTTCGAAAGTTAACCATCTTCCTGTCAGCTTTAACTCCACGAGGGAGATAGAACCATGATTGTGCGACCCTAAGATACCATCAGGTGAAACATTGGGTTCCCTGGTGGAACGAAGGCCTGGCAAATCAAAGGAAAGATGTTAGTCGGCTCTTCAACAGGCCAAAGGCAAACAGTCGTGGGACACATACATATGCGCGCTCACTGATTATAATAAGAACATAAGACGCGCCAAACGCGCACCTGGCGCACCTACTGCGAAAATGTGCAGAAGCAGCGAGATTGCAAAAGGTATTGGCCAGAGGGTCATCTAATGGTGTGGGGCTCCTAAAAAAAACAGATGGTTCCTACACACAGGATCGACGGGAAATCCTAGACCTAATACTTCTGTGACCAGATTATCCCGGTATTGCTGCAACACAGCCTAGAAGAAGATCTTCTTAGTCCACTAATTGGCCTACTTAGGGCGAGCTTCACTTGAAGGTACAATCCGCTATGTTGGCGAGAGGTAAATTTGGTTTTTATTTCCAAGCCAGGGAGCCGTCCCTTGAATCAAGCTAAGTCGTATAGGCAAATGAGCCATACATCCTTCGTGCTTAGGACAATAGAACGTCAGTTAGACTTGCATATTCAGTGCAGATTGCAAGATACAAATCCCCTGCACCATACACAATTCGCCTACATCAAAGGCAGATTGACAGAGGTCGCTCTACATCATATAGTCAGTAAGATTGAAAAGGCATTCAAAGCGAAGAAAATTGCCTTGTGCTCCTTCGTAGACGCCGAGGTGCGTTCGAAAACACTGGCTGTCAGTCAATAACCAGTAGTTTAGCATATAGTGGGGTTGACTCCTTCTCCACTACTTGGATACAGAGAATGCTTAGGCATAGCAACGTTAGATCTTCACTGGATGACACCAGAGGCCGCATCCGAGCGGTCAACTGGTGTCCTCAGGGCGGGGTCCTGTCCCCCTTCTTTGGTCCCTTGACATACAAAATAATAATAAACGAGTATAAAAAATTAAAAAGAATCTGCCTCCGCCCGGTCTCGAACCCGGGCCTACCGCACAATCAACACGTAATCCCCGTGGTACACACCAACGCCACCAACTATTTAACCTCGAATGTGATGAAATTCAGGTTAAATTATTTAAAAAGAATTATACGAAAAATTCGAACAGAAAGCAAAAAGAATAGAATTTTAAGAATTTTTATGAACACGAAAAATTATAAATTATTAGAGGACTCAAGACCAGCCTTTGGATCAGGAGCGGAAATCAAACCCGACCACCATAGTTTTTTTTCTGAAATTTGTTAGGTAATAATTTGTTTGATAAAAGAAAAGATTATTATTACTTTAGTATTACTTTGTCCAAGAGTGTTTACAGATATAAAAGAATAATTAATCAAAAATAATAATTTTAGCTGCATTTTATACTGCATCACCACACTACCAGTTGGTCAAGTTGTGACAAAACTCAACTCAAGTTATATGACAAGAGCACAATCGTAAGCAGCCACTCACAATTTCTAAGAATACGAAAAAGTCTGGCAACTAAGCGCTGTCTACCAAATAGTGGTCACTGACCATTTAATTTGCCATGTGGCTTAATTTCCCATGTGACAAAAATGAACAGTTATCCAACACTATTCTAATGAAACCAAATAATAAAAACAAAGTGTGCAATACTCGTTCATGACGTGAGATTAGTATATTGGGTATGGGCAATGTCCATCCATCTGTCCGTGCTTAGACCGAAGGCAAAAGGGTCTCGACTCGAGGAGGTGAGCACAAAAGACCGCCCTTCGGTCGCTGTGCCACTAAAATCTCAGTTGTGAGACTCCCTTAATGAAAAAAAAATTATTTTATGTGTTTCCGAAAAGTTGTTGTTCATTTTGATATAAGTTTTCGCGTATGATAGCGTTGAGATGGCTTTATAGAACTTCTAAAACTAAAATCCTCTAAAATGTACACCCCCACAGTTTTCAAACCATTGAAGATACAGGTATGTTCTGTATACTGCTTGAAAGGTTGAAATGTTGGAGTATGCCACTTTCTCGTCGAGAAAGACTTTGTCCCGGCAGGATTCGATAGAGCCATTGGTCTCTGAATTGGACTCTGACTTCACACTCACCGATCTCGACGAAGCACCTAGTGAGATCTCTGAGATCCGGTCTGACGGATGCAGGCACTCAGGTAGCACGTCTATACTTAGACCCAAAGATCAACTTCATTAAGATGACAAACCGCGAAAAGGAGCTGTTCAACGCAGATATCACCAAAGGGTCCCCAGAGCAGCTGCTCTGAAAGCTCCAAAGATGCGCCCGCTGACGCTAAGGTCAAAAGCTATCAATTAGCTATCTTGGTGGATGACGCGTCGCTGCAATCGCTGATTAAGTGTGGCGGAGAAGTCTGATACTGTTTTGGCAGGACCAGACTTATCCAAAAGAACACGCCACATAAAGAGCAGCGCCGGTCCCTCTACGAGGGATGCTCCAGTCGCGGTGCCGGCTGCTGCTGCCCCAACAACAAACCCGGAACCTGGCTCGGGTCCCTCCACTAGCTTGGCCGCTGCCCCTGCTAATGACCAGGGACCAGGGATCGACTCCCGTTGCGGCAGCTTCGCAATCAAGGCAGGTCGTGGTCACTTCATTTAGCAGAGGCGCTCGTTTCGCTTGGGGAGCGGTCCGCGGCTGGACCTCGCAGTCCAGCAGCAGTAGCGACTGGCAGCTAGCAAGGCGCAAAGTACAATGAGGTCCAAAGCGTCAAAGTTACCGAAGGGAGTTCGTGGGAACGACTCCCGACAAGGCAAAAGCGGTGGAGCGCTGATGGAGGTTCAGCGGCTTGTCGACTTCTGCCGGAGGACGAACAAACAGCTAATCATTGGGGTACTTTACCTCACTCTGGTTAGCAGTTCTTCGTCCGATTTCATTAAAAGTTGGAGGTTTACCGATGAGGCCACTATTTCAGATCACGAGCACATCAGATTTGATATCTCCGGCCAAGCGGAAATCCTTTCCAATTCTTCTAACCCAAAGAAAACAAATTGAGACCTGTGCAAAGCCTTAGTTGCTTCGAAAGTTGACCATCTTCCTGTCAGCTTTAACTCCACGAGGGAGATAGAACCATGATTGTGCGACCCTAAGATACCATCAGGTGAAACATTGGGTTCCCTGGTGGAACAAAGGCCTGGCAAATCAAAGGAATGATGTTAGTCGGCTCTTCAACAGGCCAAAGGCAAACAGTCGTGGGACACATACATACATTATAATAAGAACCTAAGACGCGCCAAACGCGCACCTGGCGCACCTACTGCGAAAATGTGCAGAAGCAGCGAGATTGCAAAAGGTATTGGCCGGAGGGTCATCTAATGGTGTGGGGCTCCTAAAAAAAACAGATGGTTCCTACACACAGGATCGACGGGAAATCCTAGACCTAATACTTCTGCGACCAGATTATCCCGGTATTGCTGCAACACAGCCTAGAAGAAGATCTTCTTAGTCCACTAATTGGCCTACTTAGGGCGAGCTTCACTTGAAGGTACAATCCGCTATGTTGGCGGAGGGTAAATTTGGTTTTTATTTCCAAGCCAGGGAGCCGTCCCTTGAATCAAGCTTATTCGTATAGGCAAATGAGCCATACATCCTTCGTGCTTAGGACCACAGAACGTCAGTTAGACTTGCATATTCAGTGCAGATTGCAAGATACAAATCCCCTGCACCATACACAATTCGCCTACATCAAAGGCAGATTGACAGAGGTCGCTCTACATCATATAGTCAGTAAGATTGAAAAAGCATTCAAAGCGAAGAAAATTGCCTTGTGCTCCTTCGTAGACGCCGAGGTGCGTTCGAAAACACTGGCTGTCAGTCAATAACCAGTAGTTTAGCATATAGTGGGGTTGACTCGTTCTCCATTACTTGGATACAGAGAATGCTTAGGCACAGCAACGTTAGATCTTCACTGGACGACACCAGAGGCCGCATCCGAGCGGTCAACTGGTGTCCTCAGGGCGGGGTCCTGTCCCCCTTCTTTGGTCCCTTGACATACAAAATAATAATAAACGAGTATAAAAAATTAAAAAGAATCTGCCTCCGCCCGGTCTCGAACCCGGGCCTACCGCACAATTAACACGTAATCCCCGTGGTACACACCAACGCCACCAACTATTTAACCTCGAGTGTGACGAAATTCAGGTTAAATTATTTAAAAAGAATTATACGAAAAATTCAAACAGAAAGCAAAAAGAATAGAATTTTAAGAATTTTTATGAACACGAAAAATTTTAAATTATTAGAGGACTCAAGACCAGCCTTTGGATCAGGAGCGGAAATCAAACCCGACCACCATAGTTTTTTTTCTGAAATTTGTTAGGTAATAATTTGTTTGATAAAAGAAAAGATTATTATTACTTGAGTATTACTTTGTCCAAGAGTGTTTACAAATATAAAAGAATAATTAATCAAAAATAATAATTTTAGCTGCATTTTATACTGCATCACCACACTACCAGTTGGTCAAGTTGTGACAAAGCTCAACTCAAGTTATATGACAAGAGCACAATCGTAAGCAGCCGCTCACAATTTCTAAGAATATGAAAAAGTCTGGCAACTAAGCGCTGTCTACCAAATAGTGGTCACTGACCATTTAATTTGCCATGTGGCTTAATTTCCCATGTGACAAATTGAACAGTTATCCAACACTATTCTAATGAAACCAAATAATAAAAACAAAGTGTGCAATACTCGTTCATGACGTGAGATTAGTATATTGGGTATGGGCAATGTCCATCCATCTGTCCGTGCTTAGACCGAAGGCAAAAGGGTCTCGGCTCGAGGAGGCGAGAGAAACGGGGAAGCCGAGGTCGGTGAAGCAGGGCGGTATCTCGAGGAGACCCGAGTTATAGGGGAGTGAAAGAAAGAGCATGCTGAAAGTGGTTTCCCGATCGAATGCCCCAGGAGGATTAACCACAACATAGTGCGTCTGAGCCATGCGCGTTTCATATCGAAGCTGGATTTAAAACACGGCTTTTGGCAAATCCAGATGGCCGGGGACAACAGGGCTTGAGCCGCTTTCACCGTGCCTGATCGCGGGTTGTATCAGTATTCATGCCATTCGGGTTACACTCGGCGAGTGTCGCGAGGCCCAGAGCTAGAGCTATACGCTTTCGCCTGTTTGGATAACATAATTATCATTGGTGAAAAGAAAGAGCAGCATGTAGAAAAACTTTAGGATGTTTTCCACAGACTCCGGGCTGCGAATCTGAAGTAAATAGAAACAAATGTTCGTTTTTTAAGAAACAATTAGTCTACTTTGGGCATGTCGTGAGCGGGGATGGCATACGGACAGACAAAGACTCGCAAAGGTGAAGGCAATACGGCAATTGAGGGCACCGACGAATTGCAAGGAAATGTGTTAGTACCTCGGAATGGCTGCCTAGTACCGACGCTTCGTCCCCAATTTTGCCATGCTTGTGGCAATTAACTGTATGGATTAAGGAGCAATGGGAGGCATTTGAACGTCTCAAGGAAAGTTTGACAACAGCAACGGTCTGACATCAGCGAAAAGTTTCAGACAGACGCCAGTGACCATGGTCTCGGTGCGATTCTGATACAAACGATCAAGGGGGAAGCAAGCGTTATAGCATGGGAACAGGAAGCTTCTGAAAGCCGAAGACGGCAACAGAAAAGGAGTGCCTCGCCATAGTCTCGTATATTAGGAACCTGCGGTGTTATCTGGAGGGGTAGAGTTTTGACGTGATTACGGATCACATGGCATTGAAGTGGCTGAACTCCATAGAGAGCCCCTCGGGCAGGATGGCTCGTTGGGCATTTGAGTTGCAGCAATACCAGTTCGGCGTGCAATGCCGCCGAAGTAAGCTAAATGTGGTAGCAGACGCACTTTCGAGACAACCGGCGGAAGCGGGTCACACAGCGGTGGAAGACGATTTCGCGACGGAGAATGGACAACTCTTCCGGCATTTGCGTCACAGGGCAGACGACGAGAATTATATCTCTTGGAAACTCTGTGGGGGGACCCCACATCGGAGCAGAGCTCGACATAAGTGTCACAACAGGCCCACTTCCACCACCAAAGGCTGAGGAAGATTGACACAACGGTGTTATTGGCCAGGTATGTTCCGCGATGCAGTTTAGCACGTGAGATGCTGCTCGGTTCGCTGGAAAATCAGAGGACAGCAGGCGAAGCCACCCTGAAAAATGTTGGCAACGCAATTGGCTTAGCCCTTTTCTGTACTGTGCGCTGACTTCGTAGGTGTGTTGCCCGTTCGATGCCTGGCAACATGATGCTACTAGTCGTCCGCGATGCGTTCAGCGAATGGGTGGAACTGGTCCCCTTACGACGAGCGACAACGGAATATTTGCAAAAGGCGTTCAGAGATGGATACTGTGCCGTTTCGGAGTCCCTCGGAAGCTGGTTTGTGACTACGGGGTAGAGTTCACGAGTCGGATTTAAGTCGTTCTTGAAAACGTAAGGAGACTCAATACACGGCTCCGTAATGCCCGCAGGGAAATCAAACCGAAAGACCGAATCGGAATAGCGCAATTTATCGAGTGCCATCAGAGCTCGTGGGATGAGCCCGAGATATCGCTGACGGTCCATTCTAGAATAGCAGACTTTACTGGATTCTCACCGGCGTTTCTGAATTGGGTAAGGGAACCCCGTCTCCCAGCCACATTCTATGACGAGCTCATACCCGGTTCAGCGGGCATACACCAGGGACCACAGGAGAAAGCTACCCGATACAAGGAGGTTTTCGATATAGTGAGGAACAATCTGGAGCGTGCCTCTAAAGATCAGAGGAGGTAATATAACCTCCAGCGAAAATCGTTGCGGCCGCCACTTAACTCGTTGGTGCTCCTACGACGACAGAACCTGCCTCCCCCACATGGATATGGATACGCCGCCCTGATCAGGGTGAAGACCACGACGATCGTGGTGGAATCGCCCGGAGCTCGCCCCATTGGCCGACCCCGGAGGAGATACCGTCGTCTACCAAAAATGAAATGCGCGTATTATTATTGTTAATTAGTCGTTAGCCGTCAACGCACATTATTTGAATTACTAAGTATTCGATTAGTCAGCTGTTAGGCATTCAGCACGAAATGGTTGCCGGCCTAAGAGGAGTTTAAAAAAAAACCTTGAATTGGGCGGACAAAGAATTTTAAAGTGAACAGACGTTCAAGCGGAAAGAAGTTATCAGTGCGCGGGGAGTTAAAAGGGAAAAGGAAAAAAGAACGTCAAGCGAAGGAAGGAGAAGAGAGGCGAAGCGAAGACAATTAGGAAAAATAACCGTAAGTTGAAAAAAAGTTTAAAATAACGTGAGTGCGTTTTTAAGTTTGTCTAAATCGACAATTACTAATTAGCATTGGTCAGCCCCGATTCCAGGATTAATAAAGAAAATTAAAGAGAACAAAAACAAAAGAGATTTTATACCCTGAACCAATTGAAAATGGTTAAAAAAGGGTATAATGGTTTTGTGCAAATATATGTAACAGTCAGAAGGAAGCATTTTGAATATTTCGGATTTTGGATACCTCCCCCCATTCGTCCACCATATCAAGAAAACGCAAATCAAATACTACAGACTTGCGCTGTGGTCTGTACATAAAATATAATTTTATTTAATCATAAACTCACTGGAGAAAAAGTCAAGCCGAACTTATTCGTTGGATGACCAAAATGAAACTCATCTATTGGTAGACTGTTGACGAAGAGGAAACCTTTTACTGCGTTGTTTGCATTTTAGGGTTCTCACGACTTAGGGTCTTGTGAGACCGTATTGGTTTAATCTGCGTCAGCAGTTTTTTTGGTGTTGGTGAGAATAACAACTGTGGCGTTTTTATCGCAAGAGGATGTTTATAATATCTAACTCGGGAGACGTGCCCAGATTGTTATTGTCACCATGGTTTATAAAAAAAATTTTTAACAATTGATCTTATGAGTAAACATGTGTAGGTATGTGGGTGTACATATGTTACTACTCCATCCATTAGAATGTAGCCTGTCCTCAGGCGTCCATTTTTGGACAAAGTGTTGGGTTTTCTGTGTTTACAATTTTTTCGTCTGGTGTATTGCTTAACTCTATTATTTGGTTTGATTCTTTTGGTTTTGTGTATCTTATACTTATTTTCTTAGGAATATTTTTAAATTTATAAATGAAATATATCATTAGTACAATGATTATAGATTCCAAGTGATAATTATATTTGGTTCAATGAAAATGTTTTCAAAGTTTTTATGGGTCTTAGTATATCTACTATCTAAGGTACAATTTTATATATTGGGGTTTTTATGATTTCGCGTGAGATATGAGAAATGATCAGTATTTCATTGGTATTGGTTTGTAACCAAGTTCTAGTTTTAATGTTTAGTATTTTTTCTGAGTTTATGTATGACAGTGTGTCGTGCTTTAACAATTTTGGATTAAAAATTCCTAATCTAGTAAGCTGCATTCCAGGTTCAATGTCTTCAACATATTCTGTGAACTGTTGGATGTTAAAAATGATAAGGAACAATTTTTCTTCTCCTTCATCAATTTGGCTTAAACTGTTTATAGCCTCGATTCCTTTCTTAATGGCTTATATTACTAGATTAAGTTCATTAACTTGTATACTATTTTCGGCTATGTTAGTAATTTTGATTTCTAATTCTTCCTGTCTTGTTGGTTTAGGATTCCAAATAAATATTTGTAGGCCGTTCCAACGAAATTTAACATTCCTCTTTTGCTTCCTTTGGCAATTTTAATGCCGTTCATTTCTCAACTTAATTTTTCTATTAAATATTGAATTTGAGGTAAAGTCTCAAATTCTTTGGCTTGTTTTAACAGATTTTTAAAGGTTAATTCTGTGTTGGTTGACGGGTAAATCTAAATCTTAAATAGCTTTTATTGGGTTGATTTCTAAACTTTGACTTTGTGCATAATGTATATAGTATATTAAAATTATCAAAAAATGTTTCGACAGGTTAAGATGGGTTTTCGTTCGGTGGGTAACTGGAATTATTGTATTTATTTATATAAATTTTCTTTTTCTTTTTGAATTTCGTATGCTAAGATTGTGTTCTGTTTCTGTTTTGGCGATGTTGCAAATTTCGCAATCATTGACAATGTTTTGAAGTAACTTTTGATTATCAGGATTGTAAAATTT
This sequence comes from Drosophila colorata, assembly GCA_035041545.1. Taxonomy (NCBI): domain Eukaryota; kingdom Metazoa; phylum Arthropoda; class Insecta; order Diptera; family Drosophilidae; genus Drosophila; species Drosophila colorata. The sequence goes on along the minus strand of JAWNLD010000680.1, from coordinate 168,187 downwards.
TTCTTTGAAAATTAACGTGAGCTTTTCTATTCGTGGATGTAATAATTCCCTGTGAGTTTTTATAACAATTTCTTTGAATTCTGCATATGTTTTGATGTCTTCTAATTTCTTGCTAGTTTTCATGACTTTGGTTAAATTATTTGGACTGATTATTTCAAAATAAGCATTCCGAAAAATTAGGAAGTCTTCCTCATTTGGGAAGTAAATTACACTTTTCTTTGTGCATAAATATTCTTTAATTAATTCTTTAGCGTATGTAGCGTAAGAAAAATCGGCCTCCGATTTCACTTTCCTCTACTGGTTTTAGTTTAAATCAACCTATTGTGGTGTCTGATAGCACAAAAAACTAACATTCTCCCTCTCACTTGGTTATCAGAATGAGAAGAGGTCTTTGTAGTAAACTTAGCTATCTATACCTTAATAGTCTATCTTTTCCTTTTCATGTCATCGCCTTCTCTGAAACATGGTTAACGCCTGACATCCTAAATTTTGAAATTTAATCTAACAAATTCTCTATTTATAGAAAAGATCGACCTCCTCGTCGTGGTGGTGGTGTGCTTATTGCAGTTGACGTTGATTTTTCTTCGGAGGTTGTAATAACAGACTTTAATATAGCCATAGAATTTGTTGCTGTCAAATTGTGCACTCATGGTGTTTGCATTTTCATTACTTGTTTGTATATTCCACCTTCTTCAGATAATTCTGTCTATTCTTTGCATTTCTCTGCTTTACATTCTGTCTCCTCTAAGATTTCCGATTGTGATTTTCTTGTTTTTCTGGGTGATTTCAATATTGGGTGATTTTAATATTAACTAGTTGGATTTCTAGTCCCGACCCTAGTGTGTTGACTTTCACGACCTAAAATGATTTTTTTGACGAATTTTTTGTGATGTCATTGTGTCAAATCAATGGTATCTTAAATTTTCTACGTAAAATGCTTGATCTTATTTTGTTTTGGATCATTCCTTTTTATCTGTTTCCCATACTAAGCCCATATCATGTCCTGAAGATCCTTATCACCTCACTTTAGATGAGTTGATTAATTTACCTGCCCGGGTGCTACGCACAGGCAGTAAACCTCCAGAGCGAGCTCGTCAATTTCGGAAAACCAACTTTGCTAAAATAACTCAGCTCTTATCCCAGACTGACTGGTCTCGGCTTTACATGTGACGATTTTTTATTCCACATTAAATAATTTATTTGATATATGTGTCCCGGCTGGTAATTCACTTAGGTCTAACAAACCTATGTGGTTTACACGGGAATTAATAAACTTAAAAAATGTAAAGTCAAGGATATATAGTAAGTTCAAGAAAACTGGCTCTTTCTTGGCTTACTCTCGATATCTCATTGCTCGATCCAAATTCTCTGTCTTACGTAACCAGTGTTATAAGGATTACCTGAAAAGTTGTAGGTTACAGTTCCAGCGGGATCCAAGGCGGTTTTACAATTTCGTTAATACGAAACGTAAATCATCAACACTACCATTAACCATATTTTTCGAAAAAACGATAGCAGACTCAGATCAGGCCATCGCCGATCTATTTCAAACGACTTACAGTTCTCAAGATTACCAATTGGGTCTGCATTATCCTTATCACGTAAAAATAAAATATTTCAAAATAAAATGCAAACAGATGTTATTTGCACTGACTTCAGTAAGGCTTTTGACTCCGTTAATCCTAATTCTCGCATGCCTTCTATTGGTAGACTTTTACTAATAAATCTTCTTCTCTTTCTGATCGTAGAACTATGCTTGGTGTAATCTTCTTACACAAATTAATTAACGGGCAAATTGATTCTTCCGAATTGATTAGCCAGATTAGTTTTGCAGTTCCGAGCAGACTTACTAGAAACTTTTTACCGCTTTCTCTTCAACCCTGTAATAGTAACTATGCTAACTAAAGCCCATTTCCGATCTTATGTTCCCACTATAATAATCTTTTCCATATAATAAGTAATGCTACTTCCATACCTAGTTTAACAACTCTAGTGTTATGTCATCTTTCTAATTGTTCGTGATTGGGCCACTTTAATGTACTGCCGTTAGTACATCTAAGTCGAATATTAATAATTAGTCATTTCTTTGTACTTAATTTTTGTTTTTGTTTTATGAAAATAGTTTATTAATTGGACGTCGTTTGAGTCGCTTTTTATAAACTCTATTTGCTTGTTGTAATAATTGACTGGTCTCTCTGTTATGGAAATATGACTATGGCTATCTTCTTGGCCACTATGTATTGTTGCTAAGGTTGGTATTGAAACTACACTTTCTGAAATTTCACCCAGAAGGTTTTCTTCGATTTTTACTCTTGAAAGAGCATCGGCTACGTGATTTGCTTTTCCTGGTAGATATTTAATTGTGTAATAAAACTCATTTAATTTGATTCTCCATCTCTGCAATTACATATTTGGTTCTCTTATATTATTAAGCCATACTAATGGTCTATGGTCACTTAAGATTTCGAATTTTCTTCCGAAAAGATATGATCTGAAATATTTAGTTGCCCATACTATTGCTAATAATTCTTTCTCTATGGCTGAATGATTGATTTCATGTTCATTAAGCGTTCTGCTCGCATAACAAATGGGGTTATGATCCTGTGAGAGGACAGCTCCTATAGCTATGTTATTCGCATCTGTGGTTAGTGAAAACGGTTTGTGGAAGTTGAGGTTATTAGCAATTTTAACCTTTGAAAAGCTGAAATATAGGATTCTTCTTTGATATTGATTACTGCTCTTTTTTTAGTTTTAATGTCATTGGTTTTGCTATTTTTGGGAAGTTTGGAATGAAGAAATGATTTTATTTCTTTCATTGTCTTTGGTATTGGAAACTGTACCATGGCTTTGATTTTCTCAGGGTTTGGATTAATACCTTCAGTTGTAATGATGTGACCGAGAAATTCTGTGTTCTTTCTCATAAACTCACATTTATCTAAATGTAGCTTTAAAATCGTTTCTCGCAGTTTGGCGAATAAATTTTTTAATGATGATACATGTTTGTTCAACGAAGTGGAGTAAAAAATGATATCATCTAGATAGACCAAACAATCCTTGTAAATAAAATCTTCCAAGAGATTGTTCATACAACGTTGAAACGTTGCAGGTGCATTCTTTAAACCAAATGGTTTAATACCAAACCAAATACGTGTGTATTCGTAATATCCATGTTTAGTGGAAAACGCAGTCTTTGGTATTGAGCCAGAATCCATTTGGATCTGGTGGAAGCCTTTAGCTAAATCGATGGTTGTGAAATATTGGATTTTGCCTAGCTTATCCAATATTTCATCCATGATGGGTATTGGGTATTTGTCGTCAACGGTAATTTCGTTGAGATTTCGATAGTCAATTAATAATCGAAAATCCAAATGGGTGAGCAATATGGGGATTTGGATTTTCGTATAATACCTTGTCTTAAAATTTCATTGATTTGTTCATTGGCTTCTTGGTCAAAGGATTGAGGATATTTGTAAGGTCGCTTATAAATAGGATCTTCCTGGTTAGTTTGAATGACATGTTTTATAGAACTGGTGAAAGGCAAATTTTCACTTTCCCGATACTGAACATCTCGGTATTCAAATAAAACTTTTTTCAACTTTTCTTTTTCTTCTTCATTGAGGTGTTCTAACCTAAATTCATTTGATTCTTTTAATTCCTTTGCAATGGAGAAATTAAAATTAAAAAAAAAATAAAAATTAAAATTACAGGCGGGTCAAGACATTCTATTTAGATTTTTTGTTCTCTAAAGTCATCGTGGTTATATTACATTAAAAACGGGAATCCGATTAGAGTTACTGTCTCTGTTTTGTAATCGATGTTTGCTTCGCATGCTTCTAAGAAATCTCTTCCTATTAATACATCGTAATTATCGGAAAATTAGTGTATGAAGAATGTTTGACGTGTCGCACAAAGTTTACTGGGTTCAAATGATATACTTTCTTTTAATTCTACTACTCCATTTATGGTATGGACTTTCAAAGAATTTTGCTTTAACGGTTAAAGAAATTCTTTTTCATTATATTTATTGATGGGCCTGTATCTATTACGCACTTGAGTTGAGAATCGTTCAATATTACTCGTATGTATGGGTTTCTGAACCTTGCTCTTGGTCCGAAGCTTCCAATAGAACATTTTCTGATGTGTCCATTTTAAATTGGCCACTTGTGCTTTCGCGTTGTCTTTTAACTGGTTGGTTTGGTGCGTTGGAAGAATGTGGTTGTTGTTGGGAATTCATTGGGTTTTGCATTCTACCTTGACTTAAATTCTTTTGGAATTCATGAAATGTTTGTTAATAATTTTCGTTACATTGGGGCTTATGATTTGTATGGTAATTTGGACTATAACCTTTTTGTATGTTTGTACCTTGGTTATAGGTATGTTGATAATTTCTGTTATCCCTACGGTTGTCATTATTATTTGAATTGTTTGTATTGTCTTGGTTTCTTGGTTTGTCAGATGTAGTATTTTCATATAATCTTTATCTCTGAGCTACTTGTTTTAATTTTGAGATTGTAGAAATGTCGTATCTGGCTAATGTCATAAACAATCTATCTGGTAACTTTCTAGTTATGACATCTGTAATTGTATTATTCATTGCGTTTGTGTACAAAATAATATCATGTTGATTATTTTCTAACATTAATTTGTTTGTAATTAGGAAAGACCTATATTCTAATTCTCTTGCAAACTTGCGGAAACTTCCGTTAAAATTGGTGTTGTACAATCGTCTTAGTAGTTCTTCAAATGGAGTTTGCGTCTTGTAGTCGTCGATGAGGGCGTATCTAAGATCGGCCCAGGTATTTGCTGCACATCTTTGGGATAACATTGAGGTTGCTCCTATCACTTGCATTTCTATAGCTTCGTATAGAACGCTGTGTTGTCTTACGTCTTTGGTTGGGTACAGTTGCATGATAAAATCAATTCTTCTGATGAATGAGCTGATTGTTACTCTGATAGGTGAGGTGTTGCTCTGATAGCTCCAAGGCTGTTGGTGATATCATCTTTGGTTCTTTGTTTTGATGTATGTGTCGATTGGAGATTTTTTTAATCTTCAATTTTGGTTGGTGTTTATTCAGGATTTGGGTTTTAACGTTTTCGTTTTTGTTGTTTGAGGTTTTAAATTTTTACACAATAATGATTTTGTTTTAATGTTTGTTGTAACCTGGGACATAAGTCGTCCTTTAATGGATGTTGAAGTTAAAGTGTCGTTGTATATCGAGCACTTTACGTAACTTCTTTCGCGGATATGTATTAAACAGAAAAGATATAATCTATTTAAAAATCCTACCGGCTGCGCCAATTATATTTCAAACTTTTATGATTTAAAAAAAATATAATTTTATTTAATCATACACTCACTGGAGAACAAGTCAAGCCGAACTTATTCGTGGGATGACCAAAATGAAACTCAAATATTGGTAGACTGTTGACGAAGAGGAAACCTTTTACTGCGTTGTTTGCATTTGAGGGTTCTCACGACTTAGGGTCTTGTGAGACAGTATTGGTTTAATCTGCGTCTACAGTTTTTTTGGTGCTGGTGAGAATAATAACTGTGGCGTTTTTATCGCAAGAGGATGTTTATAATATCTAACTCGGGAGACGTGCCCAGATTGTTATTGTCACCATGGTTTATAAAAAATTTTGTTTACAATTGATCTTATGAGTAAACATGTGTAGGTATGTGGGTGTACATATGTTACTATATGTATGTATTATTAGAGCAAACTAAGCAATATATAGAGCATATTAGATTTTGAACAAATTTGACAATTACCTGATTGAGCTGGAATTTAAAATGCGAACCTAAATGCTCGTAAATGGAGAAGAGAGGAGCATGGCTATCGTTACGATAGGTGCCGCTTAAACTCTAGTGTCATAGGGTGTAGCTAAAAAAAATGTTTAGCAATTCAGTGTTGCATTTGACTATCGCGCCATTTATTTATCGGCTACCAACGCGACCCTGGTGGAGACATATATCGAGCGTGAGTTGACAGGGCCAAATTCAGAGTGACCAGAGAGACAGCAGGTGGGGCTGCCGAGGAGATGACAGGCAAAAAAAAAAGAAAGAGGCGAAAACTTTTTTTTTTGGCGGGACTGCGAAGAAGAGAAATGGTGAAGTGTGGCCATAAAAGAAAAATTGGAATCTATGGCTATGCGCAGTTATATTTATATTGAAGTTCGGCGTAAGTGTGCAAGGGAAAATGTCTGAATATTTTATAATTTAGTGTTTGTTTCGAACAGTGTTGGGCTGGTCACGCCGCAAATTTAATTTTGGAGGCCCTATTGTCTACTCTACTGAGGCCCAAAATTTTGGAAACGTGCATCTACATACCTCTACACACAGTCTGCATTTCATTACACATTTACATTATGTTAATTGGAACCAACTTCATCTCATCTCTCTGCGTCTTACCAAACCGACAAACTGAGTGAGTTTGTTCTAGTAAAAGCCGACGGCGCAACAGTCTGCCGTGGTCCCTGTCGCTATAGAAGCCGAATGTCAGCCGCCCAAATCGCATTTTTCTCGGCTATTTATATATATATGTATATATATATATACGTATACGCTAGTGGCGTAAACAGTGGCACATCCGAAAGGATTATTTTTCTGCGACCAATTGGGCCGAACGAGCAGCGCTTATAAGCCCAAATAATTGTTGCATGTTTGTCAATTTAGATATTAAGAAAATTGCCTATTTATCTGTCTATTTATTTATTAGCTTATCCTCCTATTTATTTAATTACTTATTGCATATTTATGTAGGTTTTGCAGCTCTGGCATAGTTAGTCGATGGCAAGTTAGTCGATGTTTAAATATCGATAGGAGTGTAAGAGTTCGATAGAAATAGAGTAGAGTAAGAATTCAACTTGAAGAGAAAAGACGTACGTGCGAATGTTGCAAGCGTAGAAATAAAACGCAGTAGTAGAACTTATTCTAAGAAATCAAAACATTAAATAAACGTTGTGTAATCATTAATGTGAAGAACACTGTTAATTGTTTGCTGCTTCGGAGGAGAATTCTTACAAACTAGGGAGCTCATCAAAGATCCCCTACAATTTTGGGGGCTCGTCCGGGATGAACCGCAAGTAAATGTAAAAAGTGCCAATCTACCACTAAGTAATTGTGCAAAAAAGCAATCACATTGCAAAACTGAAGATGCAGAAGAACCTTTGATTGCCAAAGCCACTAAGTTTTGCGCAGCATTGTGAAATTAAGATCAGACGACGCAAGCATGCGGCGTTTTCGGCTCAGAAATACGACGCAATAAGGAAGCGAACGAAGCAATTCGGTTCCGTTGGAATTGGAAACCGAAAAGAAGCAAGCGTTGCGACGAGACAAAAAGTAACCAAACGACGAGAAGTATACGCTACGAACACAGAGGCAAGTAGTGTGGCTTCAAAGAAGCAGACAACGACGAGAAAGAAGCAGCAAACGTTGCGACGAGGCGACAAAGCTACAAAACGACGAGAACACGACGAGGCAAGTAGTGTGGCTACAAAGAAGCAGCAATTGTTGGGACGAGACAACAACAACAAAAGACGATTTCGCACAGCCACATGCGGCTTGAAGACTTTGCGAGCGACGAGATTTAAAGAAGAGCAACAACAGAGGCGACATCCAGACGTACAGCTGTACTTGTTGTGTGCATTGGCAAATGCGAAATATCACCGTTCCACTTATGCGCGTGTATTGGCTCAAGTATTACATTGTTTGAACAGTAAACAAATTTTTTTGTCGACTGCTAAATTAATTTTAGTCAGTATCAATTTAAATCGTTTTAAGCAATGCTAGTAGATTAAAATGCAACTCGCCGAAATATTAAGCCTTACAGTAGCTGAGCTTAAAGAGAAATTGAAACAATTAGGTTTACCACATTCAGGTGCTAAGGCAGTTTTACAGCAAACGCTTACTTCACATTTTTATCAAGATGTTTTACAGCAAACGCTTACTTCACATTTTTATCAAGACAATAACGAAGGGTCTATATACGATGAATCGGCGGATATTGTAGAAGAATTAATAGACAACGAATCGACAGAAAATTTTGAAGCTGAACAACCGGAAAATTCCGGAAATATGACGTTCACATTAAGAGACATAGAAGATTCCCTTTCAGCATTTACTGGCAATGGTGCTCCCGATATTGATGAATGGCTGCGAGACTTCGAGCTTAACGCTATAACAGTGCAGTGGAACGACATTGATAAAAGGACATTGATAAAAGGAGCAGCACAGCTATTTTTGAGTAGTCAAACGGGCATAAACGATTGGGATATCCTAAAGAACGCACTAAAAAGTGAATTTAGTGAAAATTTAACGGCAAAACAAGTGAATAAGCTTCTAGAAAATAGAAAGACAAACAATAAGGAGACCTTAACTGAATACTACTATAGTATGATTACTCTAGCAAGTCAAGGTCAGTTGGATGAGGAAAGCATAATAGAGTATATTATTGAGGGCATCCCAGATTCTAAACAAAACAAAAGCTGTCTGTACCATTAAATGCGGTGGCAGTAACCACATTGCGAAAGATTGCAAAGAGACTGGTATCAAATGTTTTAATTGTAATCAGATAGGCCATAAAGCAAACGAATGCAAGACAAAAGATAAACGAAAGGATTTGGAAAAAGAAACATCGAACATGCAGCAACTTTCTCAGACTCTCTTTAATCGAGCTTTTAGGAAAATTGAAATTGGTAATCAGCATATAATATGTTTGATTCTGGCAGTGACATTAGTACCGTCAGTGAAAAAGTTTACAAGCAGATTTACCTTGTCCTTATTAATAATTAATAAACTTAAAATATATAAAGTCAAGGATGTATAGTAAGTTCAAGAAAACTGGCTCTTTCTTGTCTTACTCTTGATATCTGATTGCTTGATCCAATTTCTCTGTATTAAATAACCAATGTTATAAGGATTACCTGAAAAGTTGTAGGTTACAGTTCCAGCGGGATCCAATGCGGTTTTACAATTTCGTTAATACGAAAAGTAAATCATCAACACTACCATTAACCGTATTTTTCGAAAAAACGATAGCAGACTCAGATCAGGCCATCGCCGATCTATTTCAAACGACTTACAGTTCTCAAGATTACCAATTGGGTCTGCATTATCCTTATCACGTAAATAACTCAAATTGGACCTTTGATCACGGAAAGTTCACTACGAAGTGATCTAAGGGTCGGGAAGCCTGTATTTTCACCGGAACCTGATGGAGTACCAGGCTGTGTGCTTATGTATTGCGCTGGAGGTCTAATGAATCCGTTGTACAAATTGTTTAAACTGTTATTTTCCTAACATTTGGAAAGAATCATTTAATTTTCCTCTCCTTAAAAAAGGAAACAAGTCCAATGCTCAGAACTATAGAGGTATTTCTAAGTTGTCTGCTATTCCTAAGATTTTTAAGAAATTGATTACTTTTCAACTGCAACATCTTTGTAGATCTATAATTTCACCCTGCCAGCATGGGTTTGTGAAATCAAGATCTACTACCACTAACCTATTGGAATTCACTTCTTTTGTAATCAAGGGTTTTCAAAATAAAATGCAAACAGATGTTATTTGCACTGACTTCAGTAAGGCTTTTGACTCCGTTAATTATTCGCTTTTATGGCATAAACTTCATATTTTGGGATTTCCAAATAAGCTTATTGTTTGGATCTCCAATTATTTAACTCTTAGAACTCAAAAACTTTATTTTAAATGCTTTATCTCTAAGCCTGTTAATGTCACTTCCGGAGTACCACAGGGAAGTCACCTTGGTCCGTTGTTATTCACATTGTTCATTAATGACCTCCCCTCTGTGATAAGTCACTCTCGGGTGCTGATGTATGTATTTCTGATCTTTGCCCTCCGGGGATATCACTGGAATCCTAATTCTCGCATGCCTTCTATTGGTAGACTTTTACTAATAAATCTTCTTCTCTTTCTGATCGTAGAACCATGCTTGGTGTAATCTTCTTACACAAATTAATTAACGGGCAAATTGATTCTTCCGAATTGATTAGCCAGATTAGTTTTGCAGTTCCGAGCAGACTTACTAGAAACTTTTTACCGCTTTCTCTTCAACCCTGTAATAGTAACTATGCTAACCAAAGCCCATTTCCGATCTTATGTTCCCACTATAATAATCTTTTCCATATAATAAGTAATGCTACTTCCATACCTAGTTTAACAACTCTAGTGTTATGTCATCTTTCTAATTGTTCGTGATTGGGCCACTTTAATGTACTGCCGTTAGTACATCTAAGTCGAATATTAATAATTAGTCATTTCTTTGTACTTAATTTTTGTTTTTGTTTTATGAAAATAGTTTATTAATTGGACGTCGTTTGAGTCGCTTTTTATAAACTCTATTTGCTTGTTGTAATAATTGACTGGTCTCTCTGTTATGGAAATATGACTATGGCTATCTTCTTGGCCACTATGTATTGTTGCTAAGGTTGGTATTGAAACTACACTTTCTGAAATTTCACCCAGAAGGTTTTCTTCGATTTTTACTCTTGAAAGAGCATCGGCTACGTGATTTTCTTTTCCTGGTAGATATTTAATTGTGTAATCAAACTCATTTAATTTGATTCTCCATCTCTGCAATTACATATTTGGTTCTTTTATATTATTATGCCATACTAATGGTCTATGGTCACTTAAGATTTCGAATTTTCTTCCGAAAAGATAGGATTTTGCCTAGCTTATCCAATATTTCATCCATGATGGGTATTGGGTATTTGTCGTCAACGGTAATTTCGTTGAGATTTCGATAGTCAATTATATAATCGAAAATCCAAATGGGTGAGCAATATGGGGATTTGGATTTTCGTATAATACCTTGTCTTAACATTTCATTGATTTGTTCATTGGCTTCTTGGTCAAAGGATTGAGGATATTTGTAAGGTCGCTTATAAATAGGATCTTCCTAGTTAGTTTGAATGACATGTTTTATAGAACTGGTGAAAGTCAAATTTTCAGTTTCCCGATACTGAACATCTCGGTATTCAAATAAAACTTTTTTCAACTTTTCTTTTTCTTCTTCATTGAGGTGTTCTAACCTAAATTCATTTGATTCTTTTAATTCCTTTGCAATGGAGAAATTAAAATTAAAAAAAAAATAAAAATTAAAATTACAGGCGGGTCAAGACATTCTATTTAGATTTTTTGTTCTCTAAAGTCATCGTGGTTATATTACATTAAAAACGGGAATCCGATTAGAGTTACTGTCTCTGTTTTGTAATCGATGTTTGCTTCGCATGCTTCTAAGAAATCTCTTCCTATTAATACATCGTAATTATCGGAAAATTAGTGTATGAAGAATGTTTGACGTGTCGCACAAAGTTTACTGGGTTCAAATGATATACTTTCTTTTAATTCTACTACTCCATTTATGGTATGGACTTTCAAAGAATTTTGCTTTAACGGTTAAAGAAATTCTTTTTCATTATATTTATTGATGGGCCTGTATCTATTACGCACTTGAGTTGAGAATCGTTCAATATTACTCGTATGTATGGGTTTCTGAACCTTGCTCTTGGTCCGAAGCTTCCAATAGAACATTTTCTGATGTGTCCATTTTAAATTGGCCACTTGTGCTTTCGCGTTGTCTTTTAACTGGTTGGTTTGGTGCGTTGGAAGAATGTGGTTGTTGTTGGGAATTCATTGGGTTTTGCATTCTCCGATCCCATAATGTATATATATTCTTGATCAGGACGACGAGCCCAGTCGATTTAGAAACTACAAAAGCTAGAAACCTAAACTGAACAATTATAGATTCTCCTAATCCATACGCAGTACAAGTTTATAATTTTTGTTCGATATCTTGCTCCGTTTCATTATTATCGATAAAAATCGATTTTAAGACTTGGTTTTTTTTGGCATATCTCGGAGACTATAAGAGCTAGAGCCATCAAACGCAGATTATGAATATTTCGGATTTTGGATACCTCCCCTCATTCGCTCCCCATATCTAAAGAACGCAAATCAAATACTAAAGACTTGCGCTTTAGTTTGTATAAGATTAGGATGTTCTTATTAAACACTGAAAGTTTCATAGCCATCAAACTCTTAGTTTAAAAGTTATTCAAAATTTCATTTTCCATAGTGGGGCCAAGCGCAGCAAATATGCAAAGCGCTCAGTTTGCTGTATGCGTTTGTGTGAGTGTGTAGGTGTGACTTTGTGAATGTGTTATGTATGCAAAGAGCTTTAAATGTATATAACGACAGCTCACCGGGTTCACAGCTTCCATACATCTTTATGGAACTTTCTTTTAAATAATTTTAGAGATGAAGCTTGAAATAAGCACTCGAGAATGAAGAAAAGTATAAATATTTAGATTTTGTATCGATGAGCATTTTGTTTGAGGAGGGGGAGTATAGATTCATATGGCGCATGCTAACTGTTGTATTTGTCACAGGTATTCACTTAGAATTAATAACGAATTTCGCCAATTATTTTGCTTTAATTTTATTTAATTTCAAATTTTGGTGAACATATACAATCAAAACAAAGAGGTAAAGTGGCTGCTATCAGATGTTAGGCGAAATCAAAATCCATACCGTCAACTAATTTGAATTTTCTGAAAGTAAATCAAAATGAGTTGACGCAATCCCTAAATTCAATTATGTACAAAGAAACAGATACATACAAGTAAGGGTGCTCTAGTTGGGACGGCCCGACTGGGGGACACCCTGAACCCAGCGATGATCTGTCGTTACAAAGATTAAAAACACACACACATACATAAAATCACACATACATACTCACACACACTTTAGAAGGTGAAGGTGCAAAATGTTCACGCTATGCGCAGAAACATATGGCTTACGACCATATGATCGCCAGCTGCAAATAGTGTGGAAGAACGAAGAAATGCCCTAGTCGTCGAAGTACCAAACCTAAATCAATGAACATACTCCCATGCTGATGCATTGTAAAACGGAGCCCAAACCATGCACCACGCAGTCACCTCCAAGGGCCAACGGATACATAAGGTCACGGAACCGGTGGCGTACCCAAAAAACGGGGCACTGGTGGCCGAGTTGCAGCGGCAAAACTTCCAGCGGTAAAAAAAAGGGCAGGGAAACTTGTAGTCACCGCGGGACGCCCAAGAAGAACTCTTGGACACTGGACTCCAACGAATCCATTGAAACCCCAGCCCAGTAAGGTCTCAATTACGGTATACTGGGAGCCCATTTACGATTATGAAGATTACAGGCTGCAGCACCTGAGTAGGCAGAGTGACATCGTGCCGAAATGGCTGCTGGGCTAATGCTGCACCTGCCTCCTCTTCACCAGCATCGGCACCACCGGCGATCGTAAATTACATTTTCGTCTATAATGCAATAGCAGACGAAACGGACACGCCAAAAAGTGGAAGAAGTGCCGGAAGTCCTGAAAGCACTCCCAGGCAAACTCCTTCTAAGCGAGCAAGGAGTAGCAAGGATACCTGCAAGGATACCCGCTGGCCCAAATGACAGAGATACAAATATACAAATACAAATACACCACCGTAAAAGACGCTGCATCCAGCCCAATAGCTCTGGAGATCCCAAAGAATTGGGCCGAAAAAAATTCAAAAAAGAAGCCAAACAAGCACAGCAAGGCAACAGAACCAGCGACACCCAGCAATCGCTCACCAGGCGGAAATGGACAGACGCAGATCGATCCGCAACTCGCCGGCAAGGAAAAATGGCAAAAGGTGAGGTCACGCCCTCGGACCCCGCCTGCCAGAGGCAATAGACCAGATGCTCTGCTAGTAAAATGTGCTGAAAGTATTAAAAGCCACAGGGAAAGTGCCACAGGTATACGGCGCACAGCAGCTGGTGAACTTTTACTTCGGATGGGAAAACCAGGCGACGAGGCCACCGCAAAGCTTCTAAAAGCGGTCCAGGACAAGGTAGATAAAATTGCAGAAGTCACAATAATTTCCAACAAAGTCCTCATCAAAGTCAGAGATATCCCGGAATGGTGCACCAACGGTGAATGCAATATTCACAAAAATTGATTGCGATATTCCTGCAGCAGCCACGCCCAAGCCCAATGAACTGGCAGACACACTGCTATTTGCCGAGAAGATCCGCATAGGCTGGGCCATATGCCGTATCCGGCAAAAAATAGAACCAAGGCGGTGCTTCACGTGCCTAGTTTTCGGGCACATAGCTTCCAGGTGCAGAAGTAGAAGTAGGGCAGCACACAGCAAAAGTGTGCAAGGAGAAGCCCGATCTGCACATGATCTGCTCACCCAGACGGTACGAGAGTTAGGAGTCGACGTGGCAATCCTCAGCGAGCCCTACCGCGCGATGACCGACGCAGTCTGGGCCCAAAATCAAAACTGGGGGCGCAGCCATCTGGACCTGCGGCAACACACCCCACGTCCTGACCGACAAAAAGACAGGATTAACTGGAGCAATGCTCGGTGGAATATACTGGTACAGTACGCGACCCCTAGCCTCCTACTGGACGAATTCGCAAGGATCAATTATGATATTGCAGCTGTTGCAAGCGCACGCTTCCCTGTCGTCATGACAGGTGATTTCACCTGGACAGAGGAATGGGGAAGCAACAGGATGAACGCACGAGGCAACATACTCCTGGACTCCTTCGCAGCTATCAATCTCGTTCTGCTCAACAAGGGGAGAGCTCCACCTTTTTCTAAGGCAGAACACGAGTCAGTGAACGACTTGACCTTTCCCAGACCTCAAATCGCTAGGTGCACAAGTTGGGAAGTCTCAAACCTGTACATCCACAGTGACTATCAAGCCATAATCGGGCACATCGGAGGACACCCAAACAGGCCATATCGCAATCTGCGCCACTCAACCTGGTTTCCTGCGACACTAGACGAAGATTCCCTGATCTGCACGTTCAACATCTCAATGGCGGGCGGAAACGCAGTGTAACGCACAAACTGCCTAACACGAGCAATGACAAGAGCCTGTGACGCGTCCATGGCTAGGAAGAAGAAGGGCACGGGTAGTCATATACCGGTTCACTGGTGGAACCTGGAGATCGAGGATGCCCGCAGAGATTGCCGCGCAGCAATATGCCGGCATCACCGCTCCGAGTTCTTCCCAAGCCCGGGAAGGACCCCGCAGCATATAGGCCACTATGCATGCTAGACGTCACTGGCAAACTATTCGAGCGAATACTAGACACTCGTCAAGGACTCTCAAACCACTAGTTCGGCTTAAGAAAAAAAAGAAGCACTGTGGACGCTATAAGTCAAGCCGTGACCATTGCACGCGCCGCTATAGAGGACACCAGATGGCGTGGTGGATCCAAGAAATACTGCCTAGTAACAACACTAGACGTACAGAAAACATTCAATTCTGCCATCTGGCCAAAGATCCTCCAGGCGCTTTCTATAATAGGGATCTCAGAGTACCTTATTAATCTGGTGGCCTGCTGCTATAAGGATAGGGTACTACTATACGACAGCAGAAAAGTAATCACTGGAGTAGTTCCACAAGGCTCCGTAATAGGACCAATGCTGTGGATCGTGATGTACGACGGTGTGCTCCCATTAAATATACCACCCGGCAGCAGCATTATAGGTTTTTCTGACGACATCGCCATCCTAACAGTGGCAAAGGAAAAACACCTGGCGGAGCAAAACACAAAACACAGCAGTAAGCCATGTGATCCGCTGGCTAGCGCAGAATGGACTTAGCCTGGCAGCGCACAAAACCGAGTCAGAATGGCAGGCGAGATGAAGTACTACCCCCAACGTCAGCTGGACGAAGCGCTTAGTCACGGACATACGACAGTGGGTAAGTAGGAAGGAGCGTCAAACCGACTTCTACTTAACACAGCTACTGACGGGACATGGATGCTTTAAATCATACTTACATAGGTTTAAACACGAGACGGATCCGTTTTGCACACACTGTGTTCGAAGCATTGAAGACGCAGAACACGTATTTTTTGGTCTGCTTTAGATTTTCTGCCGAACGGGAAGAGCTATGCATCTAAATTGGGAGACGTTTTACAGTCACTGACTTAATCTATATCCAACTTAGCTCGCAAAACACCTGGGTCGCAATAGCCCATATGGCTGCAGAAGTCACAAAATCCTTGCGTCGCGCTGAAAGACAGCGCAATAGGAATTCAAGCTCTACAAGAGGCTTTCATACCATCTCCCCCTCGTGAGATAAGACTTGGCGGTGTTTCCGCGAGAGGGAAACGGAGATTAGCGGTGGTTTTAGTAAGTGAATTCCACAGTTCGGCTTGCAATGCTTTCCCCTAGACAAAAAAATTAAATTAAATAAAAATAACACACTTTACACAGCAGTTGCGTTTGGCCCTCACTATGGAAAATGAATTCTTGAATAACTTATAAACTAAGAGTATTATTACATACTTTTACAAAAAAACGTTATACCCTTTTTACCCATTTTCAATGGATTCTGGGTATAATGGTGGCATGGATTATTTTTGCAACACAAACGTAGGAAGGACTAACAAAAGGTATATACACTAAACAAGGAATATCTTTGGAAAAATTAATTATCCCAGATATTTGGCATATACATTAAACATTTATCAAAATCGTTGGAGCCGTTTTCTTCTAAATTAGCAAAATGTGCAATTGAAAACTTTGTTCACATGTAATTTTTTTCCTGCGTACTTAGACCAAAATGGCCAAGGTACGCATAAAAGCTCCCAAACAATATATAGAACATACCTGTATCTTCTGTAGTTTGGAAACTGTGGGGTGTCCGCTTAAGCGGTGTTTGTGAGGTACTATTCGACGCGTATTTAAAACACACATTTGTATATGCCTGAACAAATTTCTAGAAGCGCTAAAAGGACCCATCAGCTCAGAAATTTGTTTAATTTTTTCCGAACATCTTACGGTTACATATCTCATATCTACATATCTGATTAACCTGATGAGCACCACATGATGGTGCTTGTGAGGTACTATTCGACGCGTATTCAAAACACATATTTATATATGTCTGAACAAATTTCTGGAAGCGCTAAACGGCCCTATTTTTTTTTTTTAAATTTTCCGAAAATCTTACGGCTATATATCTTATATATCTTATTAACCAGATAAGCTAGTATATTTCTCTTCTAGCTTTAGCGATAACATTGTATGTGTTTACGTGGCAGCTATCGCTGATGTCTCAGCTGCTACTTCTGTGGGGCAGAGTAACATTAGACTCCATATGATAAAGGCCATAAGGAACCGAAATACGGGGAAAGCGGAAAAGGCACTTAACCTATCATATACAATCTTAATACCGTCCATTCCGAACAATTTTTCTTGCAAGCGCACCAACGCTTAGCTACCCTCACTAACAATCATTACCAACAAGTAAGATGGCTCTTGTTGGGGGTGCCCGACTAGGAGATACCCTGAACCCAGCGGTAAGCTGTCGTTAGAAAGATTCATACACACATACAGCTAAACACATCTACACAAACATTCGATTCTCTCTTCGTTCTCTGTCCACTTCTAGAAAAAGTTGCACTGGCTTGGAGTCGAACTCACATCTTAAAGAATGTGTGCCGTTGATTCCACTACGACACTTCAGACGCACTTAATAAAATTCGGTCAATTTGTAATATATACTGAAAAAAAAAATGTTTGCGCTTCGCGCTCGCTTTTAGTATTTGCATAAAAAATAGTATTTTAGTTGTAGTTGTGATATTTCTCGCAAAATATTTTAACTCCTATATGACCTATAGGACCTATATGTGTGTTAAGTTAAACAATTCAGATGGCTCTAGTCGGGTGTGGCCACCTAGGAGATTCCCTGAACCCAGCGGCGAGCTGTTCCATACATTTAAACCTATTTGCATTCATACACACCTTCACAAAGTCGCACACACACACATTATAGCAGCCAGAGCTATGCAAGGATCGAGATGGAAGAATGGCACAAGAAAGTACTGCCTTATAGTAACACTGGATGTTAAAAATGCGTTCAACTTAGCCAGATGGGACAAAATACTCGACGCGTCCCAGATTATCTCTAGGAGACTATACGCAGCTATTTTAGAGGAAGACTGCTACGATACGTCACCACGGATGGCCCCTGTACACACCTCGTCACCGAAGGCTTCTCCCAAGGCTCAGTTCTAGGACCGCACCTCTGGAATATGATGTAAGATGGCATTCTGCGGCTTGAACTGCCGTCTACCACGAATATCATTGGTTTTGCAAAGAGCTGAAAGAGACTGAAGAATCCAGCAACCGCAGCACTGAAAAGGTACACCAATGGCTGGCATCAGCTGGGCTCGAGCTGCATCGCAAAAGATAAAGGCCGTCTTAGTCACTAACCGGAAAAAGGTGGAAACAGCGCGCATAAGATTCGGCAGCGCTACAATCCAATCAAAAAGGGCGCTCAAATATCTGGGTGTCATGATAGATACAAGGCTATCGTTCCGCGAACATCTGGTGCACAAAAAAACAGTAGAGTCATGCAGAGCTCTGTCCAGAATTATGCTGAGCACACGTGGTCCAATGCAACAACGACGTCCCCCCTTCATGAGCGTAAACAGAGCGTTCATTATGTATGCGTCTCCAATGGCTGTTCCTAGCTATAGCAGCGGTATCAACGCAATCTACCGCCTAAGTGCGCTACGGGTCAGCTGGGTCTTCCAAACAGTATCCGAGAAGCAGCACTGGTCATCGCGGGTAAACGAACTAATCGCAGAAGCAGTCGCTATTTCCAGAGTCACAAACGAAAGCCGCACGGAGACATCTACAAGACGGAATACAAGCGCAGGGACACAGAGCATAGAGCGATGGCAACTGGGACTGCTCGACAAAAGTACGCTGGACGCATGTGCTCATCCCCAACCTGGCAATATGGCTTACCCGAAGACATGTCGAGTTTAACCTCCAGTAACTCAGCTCCTTTCCGGACACGGGTTCTTTGGGAGCTACATTAAGCGGTTCGACCACGCCGACAGAGATGAATGCCCCTGGTGTGGATGCGGCTCGATCGAAGATGCTCACCACATCATCTTCATCTGCGAACGCTTCAAGCATAACAGAGACATTCTGGATTAAATTATGGGTGGACCGAAGTTAGTGACAAACCTAGTGGGCAAAATGTTAGAAACTGCCGACAAATGGGATGCTTTCAGTGCCTTTGCAGCGACGACCATGGCTGAACTGCGGAGACTTGAAAGGCAAAGACGGTCGCAGTAACAACGTATGTATGAACACGTCGATCTCGGAAACTATAAAGGCTAAAGACTTTAACTTCGGCTATAGACTCGTCCATGGCACGCGCAGATCAAGTTTATTTCAGATGATCGATATCCCACACCGTTTTTCCAAATTCGATAAAAATCGACAATAACCTCTAATTTGTTAAGCTTATTTCGTAGATTATCAGACCTAGAGACACCAAATTTTGGTAGAGTGAATATTTATATATACTATAGCACTTGAAGAATCTATTGCATTAAGATTAATCAAAATCGGTTAAGAAACGCAGAAGGTTTTAAAGAAAACGTATGGTAAAATTTGACAAATTTGACAATCCAGATCCAATCCAATCCAAGATCTAGGGATTAAAGTTTTGGTTTTTAAGTTCGTGTTTACGATACGCAGATCAAGGCTATTTTAAATTTCTTATTATCGATATTTATCGGTTTTTATACCCTGCACCCATTGAAAATGGGTAAAAAGGGTATAATGGTTTTTTGCAAATGTATGTAACAGGCAGAAGCAGGCATCTCCGACCCCATAAAGTATATATATTCTTGATCAGCATCACTGTTTTATATTCGTTCACGAAGTAAAACTAGTGAAATGTCTGTCTTGCTCTCCGTCCATATGTCAGTCTGGCTATCGGTCCGTTTGAAGCTATAGACCTAAGACTTGGAAAATAAATCGTGTATACCCGAGTCAGATAAAGTGCAGCGTGCAGAAGTCTTTGAGTGCAACCGGCGCTAGCGCTATTGCGGCCGAATTCAGAAACAGCCATCCTAGCCACTCCTCTTCATTGGCTTGAACGTTACGTTATTAGATAACTTAATGTGAAATTCACAAAAACGAAATTACTGGTATCGATGAAATCGGCTGTATGATATATGGCCATTTACTTTTTTTTTTTTTAAATGTTGAATCTATTCAGTTGCGCAGGAGTGTACATAAAAACAATTGAATAATTGCGCGCGCATTCTCTTCCCGAGAACTTTTTCTTGCAGGCGCATCCGATTTTAGGTACCAACAATTATTACAAAAATCCAACAAAAAATGTAAAAATATAAATTTTGGGTGCATTTCGTCGCTCTATGTTTTGTGTGAGGGTTGTTAACATTATATCTTGTGAAGTATATTATATTTGCTTAGGTATTCGAAAATGATTTTTAATTTTATATTTGTTGGGTTTGTAATAAGTGATATAGGGGTTGTATTCTGAGATTGTGAGCAAAATGAGGACCCGGAAAAAATTTACGTTTTTGAAGCTGATGGGGCCGCGGCGGCTCTCAGAAATTCGTCATCTACAAATTTGTGTTTTGAATACGCGTCGAATGGTATCTCACTTATTCAAATCCGATAACTCGTTCAATTGTTTTAAGACAATACATTTTTTGTTTGTTTCCGAAAAGTTAATGTTAATTTCGGTATAAATTTTCGCGTATGATAGCGTTGAGATGGCTTTATGGAACTTTGTGGACTTGTGTCCTATCATGAACCAAGAAACTTTTGTTCTACGACTTTTGGAAAAACCCGCTAAAACTGACACGCCCACAGTTTCCAAATCAAAGAAGATACATGAATGTTCTATATATTGTTTGGTATTTTAAATAGTTTTTAGGCGTACCTTGGCCTTCTTGTTCGCAGGTACGCAGGTAAAAAGTTTCAGTTGAAAAAAGTTTTCAATTGCACATTTTGATAGTTAAAAAGTAAGATGGCTCTAGTCAGGAGTGCCCGACTAGGAGATACCCTGAACCCAGCGGCAAGCTGGCGCACTTAGTAAAAAAAAAAAATAAAAAAAAAATTATAAAAATTAATGCTCGCGCTTCGGACTCGCTTTTAATATTTGAAGTCACATTTTAGTATGCCGTAGTTGTGAAATTTCTCGCAAAATTTTCACAGAATAGGAAACTATATCTTGCAAATGTTGGTTGCATGCCAAATACAAATGTTTCCCCATTTTGTTGCTCCAGAATATTTCAAATCACCGATGTTCCAGCATTAAGTTGCACTTGGAACAATAAGTGCGTTAAGTTTAAAAATAAATAAACATGCGATTTTGATGAAATTTGTTTGAAAATTTGTTTAAATGCATTCTTTTTTTGCTATAGTACATTTATTTATTGCATATTGCAGCCTATTAAACCAAATTTGATGGCTCTGGCTCTTATAGTTTCTGAGATATGCCCATATGCTATGAAAATAGGTAATAAGGGTATAATGGTTTTGTGCAAATGTTTGTAACAGGCTGAAGGAGGCATCTCCGACCCCATAAAGTATATATATTCTTGATCAGTATCACTAGCCTAGTCGATTAAGCCCTGTCCGTCCGTCTGTATAAACGCGTTGGTTTAAAAAACTATTAGGGCTAGAGAGCTGAGCTTGGACTTTTAAGATTCGTATATACCGTACGCAGATCAAGTTTATTTCAAATGATCGATAGCTTGCCCCATTTTCTTAAAATCAGTGTTTATCGATTTTATTACATTATTACCCTATTAACAAAAAAAAAAAAATTTCTAATTGCAAGTACAGCCACAATTCTTACGATTTAGGATGCTCGTCAATATGTAAATGTACTGTAGTTCAATAAGAATGCATTAAAACAAATTTCACTAATATCGGTTAAGAAACACAAAAATTATTAAGGAAAATGTTCCTGTATATTGGCAAACCACGTGCTGGCAAGCGCCAAGTGTAGACGTTTTTTGCATGCGTGTGCACACATACATACATACATATTTGCAACGTTTCTTATCCGAATTCTGAATTGATTGTTGCAATTGTGCTTGTGTGTTTCTAAGCTTAGATAGACCAAAGGCAATCAAAATGCTGCTGTAGCTCGGTGGTAGAGGTGTTGCCAGGCGAGCTATCAGACGCGCGTTCAAATCTCGCTGTGTCAACGGATTTTTTGTACTGTTTGTTTTAATTTTTATTTTATTTTTTATTTATTTTATTAATTTAACACACTTATTGGTCCAGGTGCAACCTAATGCTGGAACATCGGCGATTTGATATATTCTGGAGCAACAAAATGGGGAAAAATTGGTATTTGGCATGCAGATCAACTGCTGAATTGTTTCCTATTCTGTGAAAATTTTGCGAGAAATTTCACAACTACGGCATATTTAAATATGTCTGGAAATATAAAAAGCGAGCATTAATTTTTGTTATTTATTTTTGATTATATTTAACTAGTTGCGGCTGTGGAGTGGGAATGCAGGGGGGTTTAAATAAATGTATATAATGGTTTAGGTTATCTCCTAGTCGGGCACTCCCGACTAGAGCCACCTTACTTGTTTTATTTACATTTTGGTAAGCATAATATATTTATATGCATTAAATAATGAATTAAGTATTATTAATGAATTAATAGTTTAATGGGACAGTATTAAATATATAAAAGCTTTGAATTATTGGTCTGAATAAATTATTAGGCAGCATTTAAATAATGAAACATGGACAGCATACAAACGAGAACTTGTGACAAACACTTAACTATTTTTAATAGTTTTATATTTTATGTATATACATGGACTTACTTTTGTCGTATCATCGTCCAGTTTTCAGATAAAAATTTAAATAGTGTGTTATAACCACTCGAACTCCCGGTAAGTGAGGAAAATATTAAGAATTGATCATTTTCGGTGAAATTAGAGCTTTCTTCTATAATGGATAATTCTAACAGTTGGTTAATCTTCTCCGGTTGTGTTGGACAACCAGCTAGTGTCTTTAGTAAATACGTTCTTTCACTCTGTTTTCGAGTTTTAGGAAACTGCATCACGCGTTCTAATCCAAACTGCCACTCCTCACTAGTACCCCATTTAAAGACAGAACACATATAATGATTTGGTTGCCTATAATATAAATTGTGTAATTGTGATGAATAAACTAAAAAAATAACATACTGACGGATTTTCGAAGTTTGGGTTGGCTGTGTCCTGCCAGATGTTGTATGCATTTTTGGCATCTTTAATGCATGGACGATAACCTGCCCGGCACAAAAATCTCTTAGTCAATGAGCGTAAATCTGTTTTCCAGCTGTCTTCGGATTCAATTTCAGCACCCAATTCTTCATATAAAGGCGTTAGCAATATTAAGACGTATTCCTGAAATCGGAAAATGTTGTAGTCAATTAATTAATAATTATTTAATACGTTATTATTTACCTCAAATTTCTTATGAACCTCTGGCATATCGATATGGCGACCAATTTGATCAATGAATGTGAAGACTGGATTCCACACAATATGATTGCGCTCGAATTTCATAAATAACGTCATGTTGAATGCAGTAGCAAAACTTAAGTCACCAGCGTAGGCGAGATTCCAAGCATCATGTAACAGCTTAGCCCTAAGAGTATTGAAAAAGAAAGTAAACAATCAAGAAATAAGTATATGAGCTAAATCAGGAAGTAATCTTTGCACCAGATAAAACTATGTCGCAAGTACAAACATGTACACTATTCTATTATTTTCTCTTTTTATGCGATAGAAATTGATTGGATATGTTATTTTAATCAACTAAACACTTGTCTTTATACAACGAAAACATTAGCTTCAATGATAATTTATTATTACAAAGTATTGAGCATACCTAAGTAGCGCTTTTGTATTGCTTATTCTGTATAGAGCAAATATTTAAAAAGAAAAATGAAAATTAATTCTTAAATAAATTAAATAACTAACGAATAGGGGGAGGCATCCAAAATCCGAAATATTCCTGATCTGCGTCTAGTCGAAAAGTTTAGGTCTCTAGCTCTTGTAGTAGGACGGACAGACGGACATGGGTAGACTCAGCTCGTCGTCCTGATCAAGAATATATATTCTTTATGGCAAGCGGCGCGCTGTCAGAACATACATTTAATTAAACCGCTCTGCATTCGTACACACGACACCACAGTTGCACTTTGTAAAAAAAAATACAAATAAATAATAAAAACAAATGGCTCTAATAATTGATCGCGCTACGCGCTCGCTTTTAATATTTGCATGCAAAGTTTAGTATGCCGAAGTTGTGAAATTTCTCGCAAAATAGGAATCTATATCTTTCAAAAGTTGGGTGCAATTGATCTGCGAAAGCTTTTTGAGAGTGTGCATGCCAAATACCAATTTTTCCCCATTTTGTTGCTCAAGAATATTTCAAATCGCCGATGTCCCAGCTTTATGTTGTACTAAGTGGCAATATGTGCGTTAAATTTAAAAAAAAATAAATAAATAAATAAAAATAAAATTTTTATTGAAATAAACAGTAAAAAAAATGCCTTTGACCTAACCGAGGCTCGAACCTGTGTCTGACAGCGCACCAGACAACATCTCTACCACCGAACAACAGTTGCATCTCAATTTCTCAGATTTGGACAGGGGCATATTTTTTTTTTTTAATGGGTTCAGGGTAGTGATGTTAATCCGAAATGAAAATCGATTTTTTATATCGGATCAGAAGATCGTGTTGATAATATATAAAAAGATAAAAAAAGATTATCGAGTTAAAATTGGAAAACAGTGTTGTTGTTAACATCGATGCATCGATGTTTCGATTTTTTTAAACATCAATAACGTAAAGTTCGCTTTATTTTAGTATATTTCAGCTTAAGCTTAAAGCTTCCAAAAGGGCCAATATATTTAGAAGAATCGATCTAGGTGTATCGAAATATCGTAGTGTAAAGTTTATAGTTCTATATTCACTTCTTTTTCTTTATTAATTTCGCAATGCAACCGACGCGTTATGCTGCTGATGCGTTGTTATTCCATTCAATATCGATACAACTATTAACATTTTATATCGATACATACATTGCTTATGGGACACTAAGAAATGGTAATTGAGTCATTTGGCAGTTATCTATGCCCACGATAACTTTTGTTGATACCTGGTGTATCCATGTTACGAATTTCAACATAATCACCTACACTATACTTCAAGGGAGCTCTATGGTTATTACTATGCTGTTGACTGCGTTTATTTCCACGCTGTTGTCAACGGCTATTTCTATGATGTTCTCTACGGGTATCACTATGGTTTCTGTGGCTACTGTGGTACAATGATTGCATTTCAGTTGCATACGTTTTCGACATTTCGCAAGATTGGCGGGCAGTTTAGATTTTTCTGCCATTTTGTTTTTCCCCGGAATTTCGTCAGAGACCGGCGCCACAATGTCGGCGTCGCTTTTTCCACAACTTTGTAAAAAAGCACTAAGTTCAGATTTTGTTTTTTTTTTCGATATCTACAGTAAAAAAGATTATCGAGTTAAAATTGGAAATAATCGCTGCTGTTAACATCGATACATTGATATTTAGATTTTTTTAACATCACTAGTTAAGGGTATAAAAATATTGACAAATTTAAGGTCACAGCTTCTTTTATGCAGGTAGCTGTGATTTTTAAAACTTAGCTTTTTATGTTAGTATTAATACTTTTAATATTGTGTATAATTGTCTACAACTGATTTAAGGTGATTCTGCATCGATGCCAATAGCTTTCGAGTTACATCTGGTGTAATATTCCGCCATTCAGTGATCAACGTCTTTTTGAAGTTGTCTTTATTCGAAATATTGGTTTTTCGAATGTCCAATATCAACCATAATTTTTCAATCACATTAAGTTTGTCCATTGTGAACTCAATAAAAGTTTACCTTAAAGTACCAGCAGACGAAATGCACACCCTAACCATGACGCTGCCAACGGCATTCTTTTCTGTTGCTTTCAAGTTTTCTTTTTTGAGTTCAGTATTAAGTTTCGACTACACGTAGGACATGCCATGACATCCGAAATTGTTAAATTAACACTATATACGAATATTATTGAGTTTCAATACTCTAGGGCCCTTGAAATGTGCTCCCGTACAAATTTGTTTTGGGAGTGACCGTTTTTAAAGTGGTTTATAAATATTTCTCGTTGCTCAATTGTTGTTTCAGGACACATTTTAAATGTATATCCGACTGGACAGTCCAATTAGGGAAATCACATTAAAAGGCATTTAAAAAGAATTACAGTCATGTAACGCAACATTGGAGAACCGCTACACACAGAAGTGCCTGCTTAAAATAAGATGTGAGCAAAAATTTTGATGCGCAATTAGTTCTGCGCATTGGACTTGTGTCAAGCTATAAAACCACATTTAAATGTCAGTATTCTACCTATTAGTTTTAAAGATAGAAAGTGTTGAAGGAAAAAGTTTGCACTGCATAAAATAAGCTGTGAGCCCCTATAAGTAGTATATTTAAGTATGTGTATACCATACTCAGATCAAGTTAATTTAAAATGATCGATAACCCACCAAGTTTTCTTGGTATTGATACTAATTGGTTTTTAACCCGATTTTTTAAGAATGTTTGGTTAAATATATTCTCTTAAAGCATACGCATCAAAAATATTTCAGACGATTCCCTCCACTCGCCTAAAATATCATAAGCACGCAATTTAAATACTACAGACTTGCGCAAAGATTTGAATCTCTTGTTGTACATAGATTTGAATATCTTGTTAAGTCCTTAAGTTATCACTTAGACCAATCAGAGTTGGGCATGTGACAATACCGCTCACCACGAAACTAAACTATCAGGGAGTTATCCTAGATCAAAGATTGAAATGGAAGCCGCAAATTGAACAGGCTATTAAAACGGCCACTCCCGCTCTGATGAGCTGTAGAGCTGTAGTATCGGGCTTATTACCAAAAATTTTAATGTCGACGTATGTAGCAATGTATGTTACGACAACTCGCAACTGGGATCAGGGTATCTCTAGTCGAGTGCTCCCGACTAGAACACTCTTGTTTAAACTGGGTAGAGCTAGCGATCAGCGATGCGTGGATATGCGTCCGAACTTTTGTTTGCAAACATTAAAAAAATTAACCGACTGCGCAATACCATTCCACCGCATAAAAACAGCTTAAAACAGCCGAAAGCGTTCTTAATTATAATTGTTATTTTGGAAAAATGACTTTTGTAATTTGTGTAATTTTTTATCCCATCTTTGAAGGAGATTATCAGTAATCTGTCTGAAAACATTTATGTATCTAGCATTAAAACTGAGGAAGATATACGGATTTTATTGAAATGCCAGAAAAATTTTTTTTAACAATCTAAAACTCTAAAAATGTGGGACAATAGGCTTTCGCAATATGTTGATGCGGGGCGGCTGGGGCGTTTTAGTGGGAATAGCCGAGATATCAAGAATTTAATCTTTGGAATAGGTCACAAGCAATCTGCATACCAAATTTGGTGACTCTAGTCTTAAAATTGTGGGATTTTGCGATTACGGATCGGTAGTGGGCGTTACCGAATATTTTTATACCCTGAACCCATTGAAAATGGGCAAAAAAGGGTATAATGGTTTTGTGCAAATGTATGTAACAGGCAGAAGGAGGCACCTCCGACCCCATAAAGTCTATACATTCCTGATCAGGATCAACAGCCGAGTCAATTAAGCCCTGTCCGTCTGTCTGTCCGTCCGTCCGTCGCGTCGATTGCAGAGACTACAAGGGCTAGAGAGCTGACCTTGGACTTTTTAAAAGCGCTGCTGCTGGAGCATATCTCAGAAACTATAAGAGCCAGAGCCACCAAATTTGTTATATCTGTTATATAAATGTATACAATAAGAATGCATTTAAACAAGTTTCATCCAAATCGATAAAGAAACACAGAAGTTACTAAAGAAAATGTATTGTACATTGGCAAACCACGTGGTGGCAAGCGGCAAACGCAGACGTTTTCTGCATACGTATGCACTCATACATACATATATATATATATATATATATATATATATATATATTCGAATTCTCAAGCGACTTGTTGTACATATGTGTTTCTAATCTCAGATTTGGACAGAGGCAATTGAGATGCAACTGTAGTTCGGTGGTAGACATGTTGTCTGGCGCGCTGTCTCAGACGGGTTCGAGACTCGGTTACATCAAAGGAATTTTTTTACTGTTTATTTAAATTAAAATTTTATTTTATTTTTTAAATTGAACGCACTTATTTGTCCAAGTGCAACTTAATGCTGGGACATCGGCGATTTGAAATATTCTTGAGCAACAAAATGGGGAAAAATTGGTATTTTGCATGCACACTCTCAAAAAGCTTTCACAAATCAATTGCACCCAACATTTGAAAGATATAGTTTCCTATTTTGCGAAAATTTTGCAAGAAATTTCACAACTTCGGCATACTAAACGCGATCATTTATTTTGTTATTTACTTTTACTTTATTTTTCTAAGTGCGGCTGTGGTGTCGTGTGTATGCAGAGGGGTTTAATTAAATGCAAGTAACCGACAGCTCGCCGCAAGGTTCAGGGTATCTCCTAGCCGGGCACTCCTGACTAGAGCCATCTTACTTGTTTCTTTGATGTTTGGGAAAGTTGTCCAGTAATATATATTATAAAAATTGTGACTCTAGCTTAAATGCTGTGAAAGATTAATGCATTTCCGCTTTTTTGGGCTAGGACGTTCTAAAGGAAGTGACTCTGGCTTTAAAATTGTGGGAAATATTTACCTTTTATCGATTTGCGATTTGTATCGACGTGGCGTGGCACAAAAATTTTAGCACTTTGTCTTAAGCAAATAACTACAAGTATATTATTCAAGTTTCAAGTCTCTAGCTGCAATAGCCCCGAAAAATGTTGCGAAAACAACGGATTCGATTCATTGGTTTCGGTACCGCAATACGCACAGAAGTTGGTAAATCAAGGGGGAGTTGAATTCGTATGTGAAGATCGAGTTTTTGCCCTGTTTTTGGCCCTAAACTCATCTTTTACAACTGCATAAAACAAACTATTTTTGACTTAAATACATAAGAAATACATCAAAAATTTATGGTACATAACACAAAATATTAACATAGCCCTGTAATGTCAAAATTACAGCTATTAAACACAGGTAATCTCCAGTGACGCATCTAAATTGCATTGTGTGAATTTTTGTTGATTGAAATGCAACAGGCATACAATTTTTTTATTTAAAAGATTATGTAAAAAAGTTGTGATGAATTCTAATCTTTGTGGTTTATACTTTGTGTATATATAACAGTTTTCCAGAAATTCATCGTTTTCTCTTAATAAATCAATAGTTTAAACTGGTCCTTCGTAACATAAAGTTTGAAATGAAACTTTATCTTTGGAAAGTCATACGAAAAAATGGCTGCAGTTGACAGCTCAATGATACTATCCACTTTATAGAGAAATCAATCCTGAAGACAAGGACCATCATCTTATCATCATGAATTTGAAATTTAATCTATGAATTCGAAAGTTTTTTGAGATGTGTCGCTAAATAACATGAAAAAACAATGAAAACTTATGTATTTTATTGGTTAAATAAGTGTATAAAGCGAATCAAATTCAAATATCCAGTCACATACATATAAATATAATAACACATGCATTAATATGCGCGCCTTCCGCAGCGAGAGCGCTGCTGCATACAAATGAAAACTACTTCCTGAATAACTTTTGTGTTTTTCATCTGATCTTTATGAAATTTACTAGATGTCTGGCAAAGATCGAGTATGTAGCTGTTGATTTGTGGTTTTAGTCATCGCTTTTATATTAAAAAATGGACTGAATTTAGCAGTTTTCCAAAAATTTTCTTGAACAATTTCAGGAACATAAACTTATCGACTAGATCCTAGTTATTAATAAAAGTCCGAAAAATAGTTTAAATTCCCCATTTATTTAAACCCCTTCTGCATTCATACACACGACTCCACAGCGGCACTTAGTAAAATATAATAAAAAATAAATAACAAAAATTAATGCTCGAACTTCACGCTCGCTTTTAATATTTGCCGAAAAATTTGAGTATGCCGTAATTGTGAAATTTTCGCAAAATAGGAAACCATATCTTTTAAGTGTTGATTGCAGTTGATCTGCAACAGCTTTTTGAGAGTGTGCATGCCAAATATAAATTTTTTGCTTCAGAACATTTCAATCGTCGATGTCCAGCATTAAGTTGCACTTGGACCAGTAAGTAGTGTGTTTAGTTAAAACAAAATAAAATAAACAGTACGAAGAAAACTCCGTTGACTCAGCGAGATTCGAACTTGCTTCTGATAGCGCGCCAGGTAACACCTCTACCACCGAGCTACTGCAACATTCTAATTGTCTCCGCCAAAAACTGACGTTAGAAATACACATGCACAAACAATCGCTTTAGAATTCGAAAAAGAGCTCACGCATAAAGATGTGCATATACTAGTACATATGTATGTATGTTTGTGTGCACACGCATGCAGAAAATGTCTGCGTTTGGCGCTTGCCACAACTTGGTTTAGCCAATATACAAATACATTTTCTTTGATAACTTCTGTGTTTCTTAACCGATTTTGATTAAATTTGTTTTAATGCATTCTTATTGTATATTTATTTTTGCATTATTTTTTGTTGACGAGCAGCCTAAGTAGTAACAAATAGGGCTGTACTTGCAATTACAAATGTTTTTCTATTAATGAGTGAAGATGGGGGAAGGTATCCAAAATCCGAAATATTCATAATCTGCGAATCCTTTACGAGAGCACATTTAACCAAACTTGGCTTTGAGGGTGACGAAACACCGGAATACATTCTACAGGACATTTCGGTCGAGACTGTCTCAGCTGGCGGACTACTCTCTTAGCACAAGAGAAATTACAGCTCCTAAATCATTTTCGGAAGCGTTAGGATTGAATAAGGTGCTATAAATTATTAGAGAGAGGCACATTAAACCCAGGACGTCGCAGTGCAGTAAGCTCTATTAATAATAATAATAATAATGAGCGCAAGGGGGTTGAAATGTATGTTACGACAACTCACAGCTGGGTTCTGGGTTCAGTCGAGTGATCCCGACTAGAACACTCTTATTTGTTTAAGCTGAGTGGAGCCAGCGATCAGCGATGCGTGGATATGCGTCCGCACTTTTGTTTGCAAACATTAAACAAAATTAACCGACTGCGCAATACCATTCCACCGCATAAAAACAGCTTAAAACAGCCGAAAGCGTTCTTAATTATAATTGTTATTTTGGAAAAATGACTTTTGTAATTTGTGTAATTTGTTGTCCCATCTTTGAAGGAGATTATCAGTAATCTGTCTGAAAAGATTTATGTATCTAGCATTAAAACTGAGGAAGATTGACCGACTTTATTGGCATGGCCGGAAAATTTTTTTTTAACGATCATTAAATGGGGAAACCAAAAAAACTACGTTTCAAATTTAGTGACTGCAGCCCAAGCACTCTGGGACATAAAGATTTTCGTGACTTGAGGGAATGGGCATGGCCATGGCTGGACATTTTTTTTACCGATCTTAAAAGGAAGTGACTAGCTCTAAAACTGCGGGACAGTAGGCTTTTGCGATATGTTGATGCGGGGTGGCTGGGGCTTTCTAGTGGGAATAGCCGGGATATCAAGGATTCAATCTTTGAAATAGGTCACAAGCAATCTGCATACGTGACTCTAGTCTTAAAATTGTGGGAAGTATACACGTATTATCGATTTGATTTTTCAGGTAATTCGATTACGGATCGGAAGGGGCGTTACCGAACATTTTTTTTATGTTTGGGACAGCTTTCCAGTAATATATATTGTAAATATGGTGACTCTAGCTCAAATGCAGTGAAAGATGAAGGCATTTCCATTATGGGAGAGAGCGTTCTAATGGGCGTTGCTGCCATATCAAGATCCTAATCCTTGAGGGAGGTCAACAGCAATCTACATAACAAGTTTTGTGGGGCCTTTCATCCGGACTGACAAACAATCGGACAGACGGACGGAAACGAAACCAACGGATTCGATACATTGGTTTCGGTACCGCAATACGCACAGAAGTTGGTAAATCAATGACCAATGATTTATGAGTAACCAACTGGATTAACCTGCGTAAGGGATAACTCATGTAGGCCATCAATAAAATTTTTTGGCCTACACTCCTCTTTTACATTTGCATCAAACAAACTATTTTTGACTTAAATACATAAGAAATACATCAAACTTTTATGGTACATAACATAAATCTTAACATAGCCCTGAATTGTCAAAATTACAGCTATTAAACACAGGTAATCTGCAGAGACGCATCTAAATAGCATTGTGTGAATTTTTGTTGATTGAAATGCAGCAGGCATACATTTTTTAATTAAAAGATTTTGTAAAAAAGTTGTGATGAATTCTAATCTTTGTGGTTTATACTTTGTGTATATATAACACTTTTACAGAAATTCATCGTTTTCTCTTAATAAATCAATAGTTTAAACTGGTCCCTCGTAACATAAAGTTTGAAATTAATTTTGTCTTTGGAAAGTCCTACGTAAAAATGGCTGCATTTGACAGCTCAATGATACTATCCACTTTATAGAGAAATCAATTCTGAAGACAAGGACGATGATAAGATTATCATCATGAATTCGAAATTTAATCTATGAATTCGAAAGTTTTTTGAGGTGTGTCGCCAAATAACAGGAAGAAACAATGAAAACTTATGTATTTTATTGGTTAAATAAGTGTATAAAGCGAATCAAATTCAAATATCCAGTCATATACATAAAAATATAATAACACATGCATTAATATGCGCGCCTACCGCATCGAGAGCGCTGCTGCATACAACTGAAAACTATTTCCTGAATAACTATATTAATAATGGGCTGAATTTAGCGGTGCCACACCCATTTTCCAAAACATTTTCTTAAACAATTTCAGGAACTACTCGACTAGACCATAGTTATTAAAAAAAAAGTTAAGAAGAAAACTAAAATTCCACATAGTGCGGCGGGAAGACTTTTTTTAACGAAAACAAGTAAGATGGCTCTGTCGGGAGTGCCCGACTAGGAGATATCCTAAACCCAGCGGCGAGCTGATACATACATTTATAGATCTTTGCATTCATACACACATTCACAAAGTCTCACATACACACACACACACAAACAAAAACACGCTGCAAGCTGAGCATTTTACACAACCGGCTGCGCTTAGCCCCACTATGGAAATCGAATTCTTGAATAACTTCTAAACTAAGAGTATGATGAGTATTAATAAGAGAATCAAAATCTATGTACAAACCAAAGCAAAAGTCTATAGTACTTGTTATTTTTTATTTTTTTGTTGTATGGGGCGAATGGGGCAGGTATCCAAAAGCCGAAAGATTCATATGCTGCGTATCCTTTACAAGCACATATCAAACTAAATTTGATTACGCTAGCTCTTATAGTCTCCGAGATATGACAAGAAAACCAAGTCTGCAAAACCAATTTATACCTATAATAATGAAACGGAGCAAGATATCGACAAAAAATTATAAACTTGTTCTGCGTATGGCTTGGGAGAATCTATAGTCAAAAAGTTTAGGTCTCTAGCTTTTGTAGTTTCCGAGATCGCTGAGTTCATACACCCGGACGGACGGACATACGGACATAGGTAAATAGACGAGAGGGTGACCTCAATTGATAAAGTACATATCCACCATTATGAGAGACTCAATCGAATCAATAATAAGTATATTTGGAAGAATTTGAGGAATTGGAGATATCTGGTTTAAGCACCGTCTCGATAAAAGTAATTATATTAAAATTGTAAAGATTTTAAAGGACAATAGGACCTCTATCTTTTTGATTATAATCAGTTTTTTGCCGCTACCAATGAGGTTGCGGTGTCGACGAAAGAGATTTTTCATTTTGACTTTTTACGCTTTTACCTTTAAGTATTCCGGCCAGAATTTTTTACAACAAATGTTGGTAAGTAATTCAACTAAAGCACTTATTTTAAATGATCATATATCTCTTGAACAGGCAATTTTTAATTTTTCCAGCATTATATTTATATTAAAATTTAGCTCGACTATACGCTTTTACTTCATCAAATGAGAAGGAAGACTAGACATTCAACAAACCTACACGAGTCGCAACTATGTGTAAAGCAAGCGCTAACTGTAAACGGCTTGCGAGAACAATAAAATAACACTTTGAATACTAACAACAAATACTTTTACTCAACAGCTTTATTATTTCTTTGAATATTGCATCTTTTGATTTAAGTTCAACTCAAAAAATTCATTGATTGAACTGATATCAATAGGACATAGACAAAATAGATAAATAACTCTCAAGCGCTCAAACAACCATTACACACAGCTATAGCAACGGCGGCCTGCAACCGAACGAGAAGCAAGATGCTCAGAGATAACGCACTCAAAATACAACAAAAGCAATAATACGAGTGTTGTTAATTCGTTAGTTCCAAAGATATCATCCTGTTGAAATCATGAGAGGAAAGAATTCGGTATAATCTGCTGTGTAACCAGTGCTGCTGGTAGGTACTAATTTCGCTAGACTTTCACTAATGAGCTAATGCGTTTCTTATAAGCCGTACTAGAGAGATATTAAGTGAAAGCAAAAAGTTTTTCCATAACAAATATTAATATCTGGTGATATGTAGTACATTGGGAACATGATTTCTCTGCTCACCTCGTATACGCTGGAACAACGGATCGACCAATCTCAGTTTGCAAAAAACTTGACAGCATTTTCCAATTTCCTTCATCGTAATTTACGGGATACGGGCCTATTTCTTCGTGATTGATAATAATGAATTTATTATTATTTGGCATATTATTAATAATTATTTTCTGAGTCTTGTGCATCCACACAAAGGGACTGTAATTTGAAAAATTAAGTGCATCTTGACGGTTAAGGATTATAGGAATCCACCATATCATTTTGTCCTGCTCTGGTACATCATGAGGTCTTTCTCTAAGATACACTTTTTGGTGTATTGTCGCAGTATTTTTTATATAATCCCTGCGGACAGTAATCATTGGTAGGCGATGATTCTCAAGCCATGTACCAACAATATCGGCTACTCTGTATTGGCTATTAAGAGTTCCATCCTTTATAGCCTGAGAGGTTAAAGCATCCCAAAGATCATCTCCAACAAATGTTTTGTACTGATAATCTGTAATAAATTTTTTTAACCCCTTTTGAAACGAGTTTTTCCCCAATGTAAAGTTAAGCATGCGTATAACTAGCTCTGTTTTGTAAGAAATTGTCTCTTGTTTCATTGCAGTGATACGTGAATGGGGGTATCTTTTACTGAATTCATAGTATATTGAATAAAGGGTAGTCATTGGATATTTGCCGTTGAATTCCAGTCCTCCATCTACCTGTATATATTATATATTTTATTTGTTTAAACATATATATATTTATATATGAGTTGACTTACGTGTATAACGATTTCTGATGCTAAGAAACTTGCCAGTGCTTTATTAAGATGAGCATCAATCCACCACTCAGGAGTCACCCACGAACCAATCCATTGGTATATAAATTCTTGCGCTATGCCATAATAACGTTTTTGCATAAAATCGCTTTCTCTTTGAAAATAATGTCATTAAAATATATTTTTGGTTTATTGATTAAATGTGATTGATGGTATGATCTTACTTGAACAGCAACAAACCCCAATTATCTGCTGGGCGCACTATTGGTAGTTCTGGAATGACAACCACATCAATTTTAGAAAGAGGAACAGATATCCCAAAATATTCTTGAATAGCTTTATGAATTCGAATAAGTCTTTCATAAGGTTCCTAAAATAAAAGCAAAATAATTATATAATACTCGTTCAAGAAGTGAAAAGAGTTCAATGTCCGTCAATGCTTTTCGTCCGTCTGTCCGTATAAGCTAAATTTTTTCGCAGTTATTGAAGCTTAATATTCGGAATATATATTCATGTATACCCGCGTCAGGGGGCTGGGGGTGTGCCCACTGAGTGCGTCGCAATTCGATTAAATCAATTTATCTCCCTCACTTTTAAAGCTAGATGCTAGCTAGATGTATACAGACAGTTTGCTGGTAACCTCCTCTAAAGATCGCACCAAAACTTTTTTGGCAACGCCAACTTCCGCGCCCAAAATGTCCAAAACTCTATATGTGCACAACATCAATGATGCCAGTGGAACATTGCTAGCGTTATCTATTGCATACATTGGTAATATGGTACTTTGTTGCATGGGAAATTAAGTCACATGGGAAATTAAGTGGTGAGTGATCTCTGACTTGTAGGACTTTTTCGAATTCTCAGATTTTTTATGAGGCTGTTTGCGATTGTGCACTTGTCATCTAACTTGAGTTGAGTTTTGTCACAACTTGATCAACTAGTAGTGTGGTGGTACAGTATAAAATGCAGCTAAAATTATTATTATACCGTGATCCCATTGAAAATGGGTAAAAGGGCGATAATGGTTTTGTGCAAATGTATGTAACATACAGAAGGAAGCAAAGTATATATATTCCTGATTAGGACGACGAGCTGAGTCGATCTAGCCATGTCCTTCACTCCGTCCGTCCGTCCGTCCGTCTGTATGAACGCAGCGATCTCAGAATGTACAAAAGCTATATGCCTATATATATTATCGATAAAAATCATTTTGAGACCTGGTTTTCTTGGCATATCTATAGACTATAGACTATAAGAGCTAGCGTCACCAAATTTGGTTTAATATGTAAAGGATACGCAGAACATGAATATTTCGAATTTTCGATACCTGCCCCCATTCGCCCCCCATATACAATAATATAAAAATAACAAGTACTACAGACTTGCGCTTTGGTTTGTACATAGATTACGATGCTCTTATTAAACACTGAACGATCATACTCTTAGTTTAGAAGTTATTCAAGAATTCGATTTCCATAGTGGGGCTAAGCGCAGCCGATGTGTAAAATACACAGCTTGCTGTGTGTTTTTGTTTGTGTGTGTGTGTGTGTGTATGTGTGACTTTGTGAATGCAGAGGTTTAAATGTATGTAACAGCTCGCCGATGTATTTAGGGTATCTCATAGTCAGGCCCACCCGACTAGAGCCATCTTTCTTGCTATCCCCTGAACCCATTGAAAATGGGTAAAAGGGGTATAATGGTTTTGTGCAAATGTATGTAAGGCAGAAGTAAGCATCCCATAAAGTATTTATATTCTTGATCGGGACGACAAGCTGAGTCGATTTCGCCATGCCCGTCTGTCCGTCCGTCCGTCCGTCCGTCTTTCAATTTGTATGAACGCAGCGATCTCCGAGGCATCTCCGACCCCATAAAGTATATATATTCTTGATCCGTATGTCGTCTGATCGTCTGTCCGTCCGTCCGTACGTCTGTATTAACGCGTCAATCTCGGAAACTATAGGAGATAGAGACTTAAACTTTTCGGATATAGACTCGTCCATGGCAGATCAGATAGGATCGACAAAAATATGCAACAACCTCAAATTTTTAAGCTTATTTCGTACATGAGACCTAGAGACACAAAATTTTTTTCGAATGAATATTTTTGTATTTATGTATACCACGTGCTGGCGAGCTCCAAGCACGTTCGTTTTCTGCATGCGTGTGCACACATACATACATATGTACATTCGTATATGCACATTTATATGCGTGAGCTCTTTTTCGAATTCTAATGCGATTGTTTGTGCATGTGTGTTTCGTACATCCGATTTTGACAGTGACAATTAGATTTCTGGTGTAGCTCGATGGTAGAGGCGTTGCCTGGCGCGCTATCAGAAGCGAGCTCGAATCTCGCTGTGTCAACGGAGATTTCCTACTGTTTTTTAATACCCTAAGTCCATTGAAAATGGGTAAAAAGGGTATAATGGGTTTGTGCAAATGGATGTAACAGACAGAAGGAAACATCTCCGACCTCATAAAGTATATATATTCTTGATCAGCACGACGAACTGAGAATTAACCGTGTCCGGCTGTCCCCCCGTCCGTCCGTCTGTATGAACGTAGCGATCTCGAAAACTACAAAAGATAGAGACCTAAACTTAACGACTATAGATTCTCCTAATCCATACCCAGTACAAGTTTATAATTTTTTCGATACCGGGCTCCGTTTTATTATTATCGATAAAAATCGATTTTTAGACTTGGTTTTCTTGATATATCGGATTTTGGATAACTCCCCAAATTCGCCCCGCATATCAAAAAAACGCAAATACTACAGACTTGCGCTTTGGTTTGTACATAGATTTCGGTGCTCTTAGTAAGCACTGAAAATTTAATAACGCTCATACTCTTAGCTTAGAAGTTATGCAAGAATTCATTTTCCATAGTGGGGCCAACAACATGCTGCGAACTTTACACAATGACTGCGTGTAAAGTTCGCAGCATGTTGTGTGCGTTAGTGTGTGTGTGTATGTGTGACTTTGAGAATGTGTGTATGAATACAAAGATCTTTATATGTATGAAAGGACAGCTCGCCGCTGGGTTCAGGGTATCTCCTAGTCGGGGGCACCTGACTAGAGCCATCTTACTTGTTTTTATTAGGTTTTAGTGAGTGTTAGAGTACATATGTTTGTTATTAATACACTGAGAACGAGTAATCCGCTGTCGGTTAGACCCGACTGCAACGTTCTCACTTTTTTTTTGTTAGTGACGTCGAGAATGCTTGACTATGATATACCAAGGCATTTGTCATTATCTATATATATCAAAGAGTTTGTCCGACTGACTAATTGGTAATTAGAAGCATCGGTGACCTAAATGTGGTGTGAAACGGTAGTCAAAGTTTGTATGAAAACCTTTAAGTACAACATTGCCATAAAATGTACTTTGACAATGTCATGTTATGAGACTACGAGGCCTATGAGTTTGAGCGTCGTCGTCAGTTCGTCGTAGCAAAAGATCAAAAGATTCAAATCCTGCTGAAATTAATTGAATTTTGTACCTGTTACCATTGAAAAAAAAAATGATATAAAGGTTTTGTGCAAATGTATGTAACAATAAGAGGGTGTCATCTACGACCCCATAGGGTATATATATTCTTGGTCAGGCACAATAGTGGAGTCGCTCTAGCTATATCCGTCTGTCTGTCCGTCCGTCCGAACGAAAGCATCGATCTCGGAGACTACGAGAGTGTAAACTTTTTTTTTTTTTCTATTATTATATTATATTATTATTATTAATCATACTATCGATAACTCGCCCCGTTTTCTTATTGTCAGCATTTATTTGTTTTTTTTTTTACCAGATTTTTCGAGCATATATCAGAAGCCACCAAATTTGGTTTAATATGTTATAGTAAAGGAAACGCAGATTATGAATATTAACATATTAAAACGCAATTTAAGTACTACAGACTTGCACTTTGCTTTGTACATAGATTCTAATGCTCTACTTTAGTCTTGAAAATTTCATAACGATCATACTCTTAGTTTAGAAGTTATTAAAAGAATAATTTATCTCAAATTTACTGGTAATAGTTAGGGCCAAGTGCAGCTGCTGAGAGTAAAATGTGCACATGTGTGTGTGATTTTGTGTATGTACCCTGCAGTTCGGGGTTTTAGCACGGTGTCAGGAGAAATCTCCGGTCCCTTGCCTTGGCGAGCACAAAAGACGCAGAGCGCCGATCGTGTTTCGTTCGGCATTGATACGGCGATGCACCCAAGGGTATGGAGCGAGTTGTGAATTGGCATGACGTTGCATCACCAGGGGTCAGGCGAGTGGCCGATTGGATAGGCGTTGCACTACTAGGGGATAGAAGAGTAGCATGAAGCGCTGTCCCGATCTTAGGCGAGTGGTCGATTGGGATAGCAGTGCACCACCGGTGGCTCAGAGATATTGTACTAATGAAATAAATGATTTAACATCCAATGTTTGAGTCAGAAATATTTATTCTGTGTTGTCTGAGACTTATATCAAAACTAAAGTCCGTACACAAAAATATCTTTGATTAAAGCTGAATCATGGAAATACAATGTAATAGCCGGCGAATTGACTCAACATAAATTTTCCACTTGCGACATAGCTAAGTGCCATGTTAACATTGCTTATCAGCACAGTTAGGGTACTGAACTGCAGTAATAGCTGTGTCAAATTTTATATCAGAAATATTGGAGCTGGAATGTGCTTTCGCCCGTAGATCGTTACCTCGTGTCAAGGTGTTTTTGTTTTTGTTTGTGCAACATTTCGCCAGTGTACAAAGGAATTGGTGTTATCCGAAGTTCTGAGTTTTTGGGATGTCAGTCGTAATTTGTTGACTGTGTTGAAAACTAGCCAGAGTTGATAAATCGCAATCTATTGCATTTACAAATTCTGGGTTTATAACCTCTTTCAGCGTCTCGAACACCGTGTTTTCGTCGGTGAAACTGATAAATGGCGAGTCTTGCTGCCGAAAAGTATGAGGTTTCGTTTTAAAGTGTAGCGTGTCTCTTCTAAGATTATTTGATTCCTAAAGCAATTTAGAGGCTTATCCGTAGTTTCGAACGCATAGGTCTGTGACGTTTAGCTGTGGATGATTGCAGTATCCGACTGGGGCTCATTTTGCAGTGCATTTATTTGTTGCCGTGATAGAGCATCTGCTACGAAACTTTCTTTTCCTGGCTTGTAGAACATTTTTGCGTCGTTTTCGTCTATGTATGCTTTTCATCTCTTAATTTTAGCGTTTGTATTGCGGTCCGAAACTGCAGAAGTGAGGTTGGTGGTTAGTGAAAATCTTTATTTCTTTTGTACCACATAAGAAGTTCTGTAGCTTACCCTGGACCCCACCAATTCATTTGTGGCATAATTTAGCTCGCATTGTGTTAACGTTCGGGAAATCATGGCTATTGGTTGGCCTCCTTGGAATATGACGGCTACAATGACATTTGCGGATGCATCGGTGGTTAAATCAAAAGGCTGTTTGAAATCTGGGTACATGAGGATGACATCTTCCGTTCGAATGCATCACGTTGTGTTTCATTAATCTCAACTGCAACCTTTCTGGACCTGTGCTTGCTGACTGATCCGTTTTCGCCTTCCAATATGTATTTTAATGGTGTTACTGTGAATGCAAAATCTTTAACAAACCTCTTGTAATAAATGGCTGTGCCAAGGAATGATCTAAGACTGTACAAGTTTTTTGGCTCTGTTTATTCTTGTATGGCTCTACCTTATTCGGTGTCAGATTTTGCCCCGTCCAAGGTAACTATTAATCTTAAGTACTCAACACTTTGTTGGAAAAACTTGTTTTTTTCTTGTGAGACTCTTTACAAAATGCTACCCGCATTTTATAAGCCGAAGGGTAAGCGACAGAATTTATATTTTCCGCCGTTTACTGAAAATGTTTTTTTTCGGGGCCTTCCTCCGCTCATTCACTCATTCAGTTTCCTAAAGTCTATTACAAACCTTTTATTTTTATTGCCATTGACGTCGATCCCTATTTTGTCGACAACTCATGTTGGGCACGGGGACCTTGATGGCCTGATTATATTATCTTTTAATAATTGTTAAATAATTGCCCCCGCAGTCTCCTATGTACTCCGTTTTGAGGATAGATTTGGCAAACGATCAAAACAAAACAAGTAAAATGGATCTAGTTGGGAGTGCCCGACTAGGAGATACCATGAACCAAGCGGCGAGCTGTCGTTACATGCATTTAATTAAGCCCCTCGGCATTCATACACACGACACCACAGCCACACTTAGTAAAATAAAAAAAAAAATAAAAAATACAAATTAATGCTCGCGTTTCGAGCTCGCTTTTTTTGCAGGCAGAGTTTAGTATTCTTAAGTTGTGAAATTTCTTGCAAAATTTTCACAAAACAGGAAACTATATCTTTCAAATGTTGGTTGCAGTTAATCTGCGAAAGCTTTTTGAGAGTGTGCATGCCAAATACCAATTTTTTCCCATTTTGTTGCTCCAGAATATTTCAATTCGCCGATGTCCCAGCATTAAATTGCAATTGGACCAATAAGTGTGTTAAGTTTAAAAATAAAATAAAATATAAATTTAAAAAAACAGTAAACAAAACTCAGTTGACCCAAGCCAGATTCGAACCCGCGTTTGATAACGCGCCAGGCAACATCTCTACCACCGAGCTACAGTTGCATTCAAATTGCCTTTGTCAAAATCAGAGATTAGACACATACCTACAACCAATCGCTTAAGAATTCGAGAAAAAATGTGCATATACTTATGTATGTATGCATGGGTGCACACGCATGCAGAAAACGTCTGCGCTTGGCGCTTGCCACCACGTGGTTTGCTAATGTACAACCACATTTTCTTTAATCACTTACCAAATTTGGTGGCCTTGGCTCTTATAGTTTCTGAGATATGCTCAATCAGTTGCGCCTGGCCCCCAATTGGGAAGGTTAATTCTTAAATAACTTGTAGATTAAGAATAGGATCGTTATGAAAATTTCAGGACGTAACAAGAGCATTTATATCTGTGTACAAAATAAAGCACAAGTCTGTAGTACATGATTTTTTTTTTTTCTTTTTTTGATATGGAGGCCGAATGGGGTGTATCCAAAATCCGAAATATAATTTTCAGATATGCTCAAAAAACCAGGTAAAATAACCGAAAAACACTGATTATAAGAAAACGGGACAAGTTATCGAACATTTGAAATAAACTTGATCTGCGTATGGTATATTCGAATCAAAAAAGTCCAAGCTCAGCTCTCTAGCCCTTGTAGTCTCTGAAATCGACGCGTTCAGACAGACAGACGGACGGACCGACAGACGGACAGGGCTAATCGGCTAGTGATGCTGATCAAGAATATATTTACTTTATGGGGTCGGAGATGCCTCTTTCTGCCTGTTACATACATTTGCACAAAACATTTATACCCTTTTTCCCCATTTTCAATGGGTGTAGGGAAAAAAAAAGGACAATAACGGTTTGTATGCGAACCAATGGTAAATTTGCGTTTGCAGACCATCCTTAAGTAGCGAAGATGAAGCAAATAACGGTAATAAAAGCTCGTAATCAAACCCGCCTCTTATACGTATTACTCAATGGCGTTTTCTAGATAAATTTTAACGGTAGTTAATTTGCAATTATCGATGAAAGTAATCTGTTATTTTTAAAAAGTTTGCAATATTTGTGTAGACATAACAGCTAACCGAACCCATTTCCCATGATTGAGGCATCTGCGACACAAACGTGGTAATATGTACATATCTTGAAACGTCTTAATTGACGGCTTAAAAATGCAGTTTCTCCTGGAGAAGTGTTGTTTTTGCTATTTTTAAGTAATTTAGTTTGAAGTTTTAAATAAAGGCTAAATATATATATATTTTTTCTACTCGAAGTGAAACTAGTATATTGGGTTTGTGCAATGTTCGACCTGCTGTCCGCCCGTCTGTCTGGATGAACGCTATATTTTTCGGCGTTATTGATTCCACAGACTTGAAACTTTGGATATATATTTGTAGTTATCTGCTTCAGACAGTGTTAAGTTTTTTGTGCCACACCCACTAGGAGGTTGTCAAACCGATAACATAGTCGAAACACCTCAAATCGAAAATCGATAAAAGGTGAATATTTCACAATTTTTAAGATAGAGGCATCAAATTTGGTATGCAGATTGCTGGTGACCTTCCCCAAAATGCGACCTTCACATCTTGGCCACGCCCACTAAATCGCTTCCCGCGCCTTCGCCGGAAATGCCTATATCTACCACAGTTTTTGAACTAGAGTAACCATATGTAAGACAGACAGACAGACAGACGGACACGGCTAAATCGAGTCAGCTCGTCGTCCTGATCAAGAATATATATACTTCATGGGGTCAGAGATGCTTCCTTCTGCCCGTTACATACATTTGCACAAAACCATTATACCCTTTTTACCCATTTTCAGGGTATAACAAGTAAGATGGCTCTAGTCGGGTGTGCACGACTAGGAAATACCCTGAACCCAGCGGCGAGCTGTTACATACATTTAAATCTCTTTGCATTCATACACACATTCAC
The DNA here is from genome assembly GCA_035041545.1 of Drosophila colorata. NCBI lineage: Eukaryota > Metazoa > Arthropoda > Insecta > Diptera > Drosophilidae > Drosophila > Drosophila colorata. The sequence goes on along the minus strand of JAWNLD010000680.1, from coordinate 124,317 downwards.
AAAGTCACACATACATACACACACAAACGCAGGCAGCAAGGTGCGTACATTACACATTGGCTGCGTTTTGCCCCCCTATGGAAACTGAATTATTGAATAACTTCTAAACTAAGAGTATGATCGTTATGATTAATAAAATAATAAAAGCATCCAAATCTATGTACAAACCAAAGCGCAAGTCTGAGGTATTTGATTTGCGTTTTCTTGATATGGTTCTAGCTCTTATATTCTCTGAGATAAAATAATTCGAATTAATGGAGCTTTTGCATTTCAGTTTATTTACAAAAGTTAACGGTTGTTACGCTTGAATTGAAATGAAAATAAAATACGTATTAACGAGGGACCAAATTGTATGGAAATCTTACAAATTAACGAAGTTTTTTCAAGGGACCTGCAACTTGTTACGATTTATTAAGGCTTTCGATTTATCTGATGTCGGATGTAATCGCTTGCGCAATACTCGTTCACCGTATAATAACAGTTTAAAACAGACGAAAAGGGTTTTAATTATTATTGTTATTTTGGAAAACAAGGCGATTTATGAAATTTGTGGGGGCGTAGGTAGGCGTGGTCGAAATTTATCGGTTCATCCGATTTGGTGACTAACTCTAAAATTGTGTGATATATTAATTGTTCTGGTTTAACCTCCCCAAGATTTATAGATTTGATAAAAAAATATTTTTGAGCGATCTTTAGAGGAGGTCTAAAAGAATGTATCCAACTGTTAGGTATAAGATTACTTGTCTGCACAGGTATTTGAAAATGTATTGTAAAATAGGAATACGTGACAAACGATGTGAACACGACGAACTTATTATTAAGGGTAAAGCTTATTGGGGCTGACTTTCTAACACATGTTATTATGTACGATTAATCGATAAAATTTAAGGTGCATACTTTAACACTTCTTTTTAATTTAAATTGTATCTTATCTGCAGCATTTTCGTTAGTAGGTACATAATTAATTGAAATTACATTTGCTGCATCAACTTCTCTGATAAAGCGACATATTCATTTGCGGCAGACTCATACTTCGTAGGGGGTAGGGATCGACAACACGACAGCGCCCCCTGACGCCAGACGGACGACGGACACGGCGCAAAGCTGTGTTTCTTGACCACCACATAGGTGATCTCCATCTTCTTCTCCTGCACCTTCTTGTAGAGCTTCTTAAGCTAATGGCCTTCTCCTGTAACGTCTCTAAAAATTGGGCCAAAATATTTTGGCCACGCCCACACCTCCCCACAAATTAAAAAGATTGGTATTTTCCAAAATAACAATAATAATTAAGACTGTCTTCTGTCCGAAGTTGCATGTATCTAACTAAACTAAGGGAGATATACCGATCAAATCGGTTTGCCATTTTTGTGATCTATAGAGAAGGCTATCCGTAATCTGTATGAAATTATAAATATAGCTTTTAATCTGAGGAGGGTAAACATATTTCATCGAATTGCCACGACCTCAGTGGCAGAAGCCAAAAAAATAACTTAACACTTTGTCTGACGCTTGTATAAGTTAACATAACAGTACGGCGTACGGTCCCCGACTCCAACACAGATGCTGACTCAGCTCTGGGTCGGATGTCGTTGCTTTAACGTAACGTTGCGGCCGGGTCTTTGACTCCAGCACAGACGCTAACTCAGCTCTGGGCCGGATGTCGTTGCATAGCAGGCAATGCACGAGATGCAAGCTAAGCATTTCTGTGGCCGCTATGATTTCACTTTTTATATTTTTGTTAACTTTAAGTGAATAATAATGTCTTAGCTTTTAGTTCTAATTTGATTTACGCTGCGACCAGTCGTCCAGCGAGTTTTGAGCTCACTCACGCTTCAAACGAAGACGTGTTTAATTACATCATAATCAATAAATAAATCAGTTTCAAACATAACACATAATCTTATTAATTGGCGCCCAACCTAACCAGACTCGCGAGCTCGTAACCAAGTCGCGTAGCCGGAAGTGCAAAAACGATCTATTTGATCTTGTGTTTAAAAAAAAAAAAAAAAAAAAATAAAACGAACAAACGAACGCCTATCAAACGTTGAGGCACACTCTATAAACAAATTTGTGCTGTGTTTTTGGCAATAAAACCTGCGCTGAATGAAACACAATTTACACATAATTTACGCCCAGTGCAGTGGTTGCTGATCTACGTCAACTTGGTCAGTGCGTGTGTGTTGAAGCACACGAATTATTTCTTTTGTACACCGAAGCCGCTGGAGCTCTTCGGGCAGCGGAGTGTCACCAGTACAGCGAACAAGCTAATCTGGGCAGCGTTGAGAACTCTTTTACCGACTGCAGCGAGGGAAACAGCATCGCCGGCGGAATTTATTTACATAAGGCTAGAACTACCCCGTCCTCAAGATCATGTAAGTGGGTTGCTCAGCAACGAAAATTTTAAGTCTCGTGGAAAAAACAAAATTTAAAAATAAATAAGCTCAATATTTTGAACACATTATACTGTTTTGTGTATCATCTTGTCATCATGTTTTGCAAATCCGGTCAAGTTTCTGTGAAATATAAGAAACGTTTGGCGCTTTCGACCATCGTTTCAGTAAATAATAAATTTATAAAAAAATTATTTTTATTTTCTCTTTACTATTTGATGATCTGATTCTGTAACTAGTTGACTTTTGTCACTTATCATAGCAACTCACGAATAGGGCATTCCTAAAATATAGAGACCCCACTTCAAAAGACTGCGATTCAGAAAGCTCAGATAGTGACGATAGAGTAAAACTAGACATAGGAGACTTAGAAGACTGTTTGCCAAATCCGACTCCCTCAACCAAGACAAACATGGATCCCCAACAAATTCGAATGTTGGTCGACTCAGCGGTTGCAGCTGCGCTAGCAACGCAAGCGCAGGCATTTAATGCAAGGGATGCCGCTCTAAACAGACAAATAGCTGAATTGACACAAAGGGTAACAGAAATGAAAGTCACAGCACCCCCAATCAAAACGTTTGAGGAAATACAAATCGTCGACGACATTCGTTGTGATGAACCTTTAGATGCGATTAAATGCCTGCCCGAGTTTACAGGGTCCCAAGCAGCTTATGTTTCATGGCGACAAGCGGCAACGGCAGCATACAAAATATTTAGGCGGTATAACGGCAGCTCTCGCCATTATCAAGCTGTCATTATAATCAGAAGCAAGATAAGGGATTCAGCCGACACAGTTTTGGCTTCGTTTGCAACAAAATTGAATTTTGATGCCATCATCGACCGTTTAGATTTCACCTACAGTGACAAGAGACCACTCCATGTCATTGAACAAGAAATGGGCACTCTCAGGCAAGGGCAACTTACCCTGCTTCAATATTATGACGAAGTTGAGAAAAAGCTCACTTTGCTCATAAACAAAGTCAATATGACGTACGACCCAGAACTAGCGAGAGGTATGTGCGAGAAGTTTAGGGGTGACGCTTTGTGCGTATTCATCTCTGGTCTTAGGCGCAGTCTCACCGATGTCCTCTTTGCGGCACACCCGCCTGATCTTCCTTCAGCGTTAGCGCTCGCACAGGAAATAGAGGCCAATCACGAAAGATACACTTTTGCGGCGAACTATGCCAAAAGTGTTGAGGAGAAGGCTCGGAGACCCGACCAAAGACCTCAGGGTCAGCAACGGCAAAAAGGCTCAGATGCAACAGAGGCACAGCCTGGCTTTGCAAAAAGCCCACACTACACGCGGCAACAAAAACCCCAACAGCCCAAACAGACCGTTCAGCGTAGTGGTAGACAACGTTACGGCTGCGATGATCAGCAACCAATGGATGTTGACCCTTCAATGTCTAAAGTCCTGATGCCATCGCAGGCGCCAAAGGATGTCAACTCAAGTAACCCACAAGCTTACAAAGAACTAGAACCTCTGACCGAACAACGGGTCAGAGGCGCCAAAGGGTAAATCACACTACTCAGAGCCAAGAATGTGGGTCTGAGGAATACGCAGCGGCAGCAGAAGTGCTGAGGCACAAATAGCTGACGACTCGGATGGGGATTCTGACGCTCTCAATTTTTTAGGGGTAGGTCCCTGCTGCCCTTCATCAGGCGGGAAATAGCGGGGACCCGGATGAAGTTCCGAAGAATTACATTCGTCCGCACCATGGGCTAAAAGAGTCCGCCCAGTCGATAATCCGTTTACCACTCACTCCATCCATGGCACGACCAAAATCTCAGGTGAAAATGTTGATGAATAGGAAGAAAGCTCGCAGACGCTAACGAAGCACTGCCATATAACACTTCCGTTGTGGCCACAATTAGGACTGTTGATGATCAACCTATCTATGCTAAGCTATACCCATATTCTATGGGTGCAGCCGAATTTGTCAACAAAGAAATTCAGGATCTCTTAAAAAATGGTATAATCCAGAAATCCGTTTCACCCTATAACAACCCAATTTGGGTGGTTGACAAAAAGGGCACGGATGAAATGGGTAACCGAAAAATGCGCCTCGTGATGGATTTTCGGAAACTCAATGAAAGAACCATACCAGACAGGTACCCCATGCCCAATATCTCTATGATTCTGGGAAATTTAGGTAAAGCCAAGTACTTTTCGACCCTGGATCTTAAGTCTGACTACCACCAAATCACGCTTGCAGAGCGTGATCGCGAAAAAACCTCCTTTTCGGTAAATGGAGGGAAGTACGAGTTTTGTCGGCTTCCTTTCGGCTTGAGAAACGCCGCTAGCATTTTCCAGAGGACAATTGATGACATACTGTGAGAGCAGATCGGCAAGTCATGTTATGTCTATGTCGATGACGTCATCGTCTTCTCAAAAGTTGAAGAATACCATGTCAGACATGTCGACTGGGTGTGAAAAAGCTTGCAGGAGGCAAATATGAGGGTATCTGAGGAGAAATCGCGCTTTTTTAAGAAAAATGTAAGTTTCCTTGGATTTGTTGTCACTAGTGATGGTGCCACAACAGACCCAGAGAAAGTTAAGGCCATTCAGGAGTTCCCAGAGCCCAAGACAGTTTTCGAAGTCAGATCATTCTTGGGACTTGCTAGCTATTATAGATGCTTCATTAAAGATTTTGCATCGATAGCGAAGCCCATTTTCGACATCCTAAAGGGGGAAAATGGTTCAGTCAGTAAACATAGATCACGAAAAATTCCGGTCGAATTTTCTGATCAACAACGCAGCGCTTTTCAGAAGCTGCGGAACATATTGGCATCCGAGGATGTCATGCTTCGATACCCTCACTTTAAAAAGCCGTTCGATCTAACGACTGACGCTTCAGGACACGGTATTGGAGCAGTACTTTCACAGGAAAATCGCCCAATCACAATGATCTCTAGGACATTGAGAAGCCCAGAGGTTAAATATGCAACGAATGAGAGAGAGCTTCTAGCCATCGTTTGGGCTCTTAGCAAGTTGCGCTATTATTTATACGGCGTAAAACACATCAACATATTCACAGACCACCAGCCACTGGCATTCGCCGTATCTGAATCCAACCCAACTGAATCCAATCAAGCAATGGAAGGCACGCATTGAGGAGTCCAATGCGCACATTTTCTACAAACCAGGAAAAGAAAATCTAGTTGCTGATGCTCTGTCCAGACAGCAGCTCAATGCATTGCGCCAGCAAGATGCTGGTTCCTGCATCGCGACAGCTCATAGCGAGCTCTCCTTGACATACACCATTGAATCAACTGGCAAGCCCTTGAACTGCTTCCAGAACCAGATAATTCTGGAAGAGGCACGTTTTCCACTAAAGCGTAGCTTCATCCTGTTTGGAAACAAAAGGCGACACTCCCTAAGTTTCGTCTGCAGAGATTCACTTCTCGAAGAATTATGAGAAGTAATCAAGCCTAATGTGGTAAATGCGCTGCACTGCGATTTACACACTTTGGCACTAGTGCAGGATGATTTGGTTCGGAAATTTCCGACTACAAAGTTCTGGCACTGCAGGAATCGGGTCGTAGACATTTTTAGTGTTAGCGAAAGAAGAGAAATTCTCATCACGGAACACAACAGAGCACACAGGGCAGCGCAAGAAAACGTTAAACAGGTCCTCTCAGAGTATTACTTCCCAAAAATGACAAAGTTAGCCAATGAAATTGTACAGAACTGCAAGACCTGCGCTAGGGCTAAATACGATAGACACCCCATAAAACAGGAAATTGGCGAGACGCTAATCCCTTCGCGTGCAGGGGAAATGTTGCATGTGGACATTTTTTCCACGGACAACAAATTTTTCCTGACTTGCATTGATAAGTTCTCGAAATTCGCTGTAGTTCAGCCAATCCCATCTAGGACAATAGAGGATCTGAAGGTGCCGCTGTTACAGCTCATGAATTTCTTCCCGAGGGTTGAGACAATCTATTGCGACAATGAGCCAGCTTTAAGCTCCCAAACTATCATCTCACTGCTGATGAACAATTATGGAGTCAGCATTGCAAACGCGCCGCCCCTGCATAGCCTTTCTAACGGACAGGTCGAGCGATTTCATGGTACCTTGTTAGAACTCGCCAGATGTCTGAAGATCGATAAAAACATGAGCGATACCGTGGAGATAATTTTGTTGTCCACGGTGGAATACAATAAGACAATCCACTCTGTCACTGATGAACGACCAGTCGATGTTGTCCGTTCCCTCCCAGACGAATCACAATTGAAAATTCAGAACAAGCTCAAGAAGGCACAAGACACGCTAAGAGCTAGGGAAAATGACTCTCGACAGAATAGGGTCTTTGAAGTTGGGGAAAAGGTGTTGGTGAAGTCTAATCGCAGGCTCGGAAACAAACTCACACCTTTGTGTGAAGAGCGAGCCGTGGAAGCTGACCTGGGAACCACAGTTCTCATTAAGGGGAGGGTGGTCCACAAGGACAACTTGAGGTAGAGTTTTTCCAGTTTTCCTTTATATCATTAAAATTTTTTCCCTTATCGCGCCATTAGGCATTTTTCTCTTATGTTAAGCTAATAGGATATAAGATTTTACGCCACTTGTCACCTCATTTTAGATAAGTTTTGGTGATGGGTCGTTCAATGTTAAAAGAAAAAAGAAAAAAAAAAGAGTAATTTCCACTTCACAGGTTTGGGCTTCTGACACTGTTCCTTCTCCCGACGGCCTCGGCCCGCATTACCGACTACTCGCAGGCCAAATACATTCCAATCGTCGATGGTCAAGTCCTTGTGTGGGACGAATTTTCTTTTGTTAGACACTCAGCGAACATATCCGAATATGAGCGCATGGTAGACGAGACGGCAAAACTATGTGAGATGTTCCCGCAATCGCATATGAGGAAGCTTTTGAGTGTGGATGCAGAGCATCTCAGGGATATGCTGGAAGCCCTAAGCACACACCACAGAATCTCTAGGAGTCTGGATTTTCTGGGTTCAGTCTTAAAAGTGGAGCAGGCGACTTAGAAAAAATAAAAATTAATGAAGCTCAGTTAATAAATTCAAACAATAGACAGGTAGAAATAAACACTAGAGTACAGGATCAGATCAATCAACTTACCTACACGGTAAACCAAATTTTGAAGGTCACCAAGGATAGGCAAATCGATTCTGGCCATTTATACGAAACACTTTTGGCCGGGAACAGAATGTTACTGATGGAATTGCAAAACATAATGCTCGCAATTACTTTCGCTAAAGCCAACATTGTTAGTCCAAACATCCTAGACCACGCAGACTTAAAATCCGTTTGGCATGAGGAGCCTACAGATACCCCCATTGCCGACCTAATGTCCGTTGCGTCCGTAAAAGTGCTACAATCCACAAATATTATTTATTTTATAATTTCATTTCCAAAAATTAAGTACACCTGTAGGAAAATTACGCTCTTCCCGGTCTCGCACAAGAGTCACATACTGCGAATGGATAACAACATCGTTGCCGAGTGCCAAGATCAAATTTATGCGCTAAAAAATTGCACAGCCGCAGCGAGAACAACCTTCTGTCAATTATCAACAGCCCGCTCGTGCGCCAAAGAGCTCCATACCGGCGGCGTGGCTCATTGCGAAACCCAACCAAGCAATCTGAATGCGGTCACATGGGTTGACGACGGAATCATTATCATCAACGACGTAGCGGCGTTGGTCTGCATTAACAACGGCGCTGAGACCTGGGTGCGTGGTACTCAATTAATCACGTTTAACAATTGGATCACGGTAAACGGAACAAAATACATCAATCGCAACAACGTTCCGAACCGGTTCCCAGACATCGCAGCTTCCCCCCTGTTGAACGTCACGGGTCATCAAGACATTCTTAGTCTCCCCTACCTTCATCGACTGAACGAACGTAACCTGGAGACAATACAGGAAGTCAGAGACGATATAGGCAATATCAACACAACTAAAATATTGTTTCTTTCGGGTGTGGCCTGCGGCATGGTTATCTGCATCGGTTTTACCTATTGGCGAATCGCCAGGAAGAGGATCGCAGCTAGGAGAATGAACGAGGTGATCGCTGAAATAGGATCGGCCGAGGGCGGCCTTAAGTTGAGGGGGGAGTAGTTAACATAACAGTACGGCGTACGGTCCCCGACTCCAACACAGATGCTGACTCAGCTCTGGGTCGGATGTCGTTGCTTTAACGTAACGTTGCGGCCGGGTCTTTGACTCCAGCACAGACGCTAACTCAGCTCTGGACCGGATGTCGTTGCATAGCAGGCAATGCACGAGATGCAAGCTAAGCATTTCTGTGGCCGCTGTGATTTCACTTTTTATATTTTTGTTAACTTTAAGTAAATAATAATGTCTTAGCTTTTAGTTCTAATTTGATTTCCGCTGCGATTAGTCGTCCAGCGAGTTTTGAGCTCACTCACGCTTCAAACGAAGACGTGTTTAATTATATCATAATCAATAAATAAATCAGTTTCAAACATAACACATAATCTTATTAATTTATATACGCTGATATATTTTAAATTTCAAGTCTATTTCCAATAGCGTCGGTTCATACCTGTTCCGTTCAGCAGCAGCAAATTCGTCATAATTCCAATTATTTAATGATTATTTAATTATTTATTATTTATTATTTAAGATACATACATAAATTAACGTAACAAATTATTCTTGCTTGAAGTTGCTTATTATATAGCTATGTAAATAACAGTGTAAACTCGGCTTCGGCAACGCTCTCTCTATCGCTGTTGTTTGTCGGCCTGCAAGCACTGTTTGCAGGCTTGGATATTAAGCTAGCCGTCGGTCGTAGTTAGTCGTCGCTAATCTATTAACGCATACGATCTCTTGTTTGTGGGCGAAGCCAAGAATTTGTTCGAAGCCACAGCCATATATGCATACGAGTGCTTAATTTCTAAAATAAACATTTGTAACGTTGTTGCTAAAATCTAACTTTGCGTTTTGTTTGCGCAGGGCTTAGATATTGAACATATTACAGCTGCTAAAAAAGCTTAGGAGCTCAATTGAAAATGGGTGAAAAGGGTATAATGGTTTTGTGCAAACGTATGTAAAAGGCAGAAGGAGGCATCTCCGACTCCATAATGTATATATATTCTTGATCAGCGCCACTAGCCGAGTCGATTAAGCAATGTCCGTCTCTGAGAACATTCGTCTGTCTGTATGAACGTGTCGATTTCAGAGACTACAAAAGCTATAGAGCCGAGCTTTAACTTTTTAAGTTGGTGTATACCATACGCAGATCAAGTTTATTTGAAATGATCGATAACGTTCCCCGTTTTCTTATAATCAGTGTTAATCAGTTTTTGAAGCGATTTTGTAGGCCCCATTTAAAAATAAAATCGCAATTCAAGACTTGCGCATCGGTTTCAATGCTCTTGTTACGTCCTGAACATTTCAAGAATTATCTTTCCATTGTTGTGGCCAAGCGTAGCTGTTTGCGTAGAAACCGGCGTGCTCTTGTGTGTATGTGTGCTTTATTGTATGTACGAACGCAAGCCGGATTAAATATATATGAGTGGGTGAGGTATCCAAAATCCGAAATCCTACGCCTACTGCGCCTTCTTTTCGAGATCGTAATAAACTAAATTTGGTGGCTCTAGCTTTAATTGTCTCCGAGATATGCCATTGAGTAATAAAATACAGAGCGGAATTTTGGATCTCGAGCTTTTACTCAAAATACTTTCTGATCGACGATGCGGTTTCAAACACCTAATAGAAACGCAACGCCCAGTTGTCTATGCGCGCATATTCAAACATACGTCTTCTTCTTCTTGGCTTGATTTCTACTTGCAGCAGGCCGGCCAAATATAATATAATATAATATAATTATAATTTTTCAATTTTAGGCGACCAGCACACCCTTCCCTGAGAAGGGTAAACTTTTCCTAAGTGCTGCTAGTACTGATTCAAAAACTTTTAAATAATATTATATTATTATATATATATTATTTAAAATATGTTTTGAATAAACATTTCCATATATTAATTGCATAAATAAGGGTATTTATGCCTTTACGCGCCTAAATAATACACACATTGTCGAGCCAATGCATAAGTATTTGTGTGCTTAACATGCATGAAAACCTGAAGGTTGCAACTTCTTTTCAACACGCGACGTCACAGCTGAAGTTACAGTGCGAGTGTGCAAATTTTGCATACCGAAAAGAAGCCGATGTGACGTCACGTCGTCGCGCCGAATTAGGGACCATTTGATTTTCTTTACTATGCTACTCAGGCAGGCAAAAGTTCTAGCGTCTGACGCCTTGCCTCGCTTAAGCAACAACAACAGCACTGCGTCGACGAATGAAGACAGACGACGAAAAAGTTTGTGTCTCTTTTCGTCGTGGGCTGGTGCCTATGATCTGCACTCTTCTTTGCTTTTTTCTTCGTTGCTGAACCCCGCGCCCCGCGAAGATGCCCACGAACGCATCTACGTACGGAAACCTCGATGAAAACAGAATAGAGGACAATGCGAACTGTTGTTGCTTCCAGTGTTTTGTTGTTACATCCTATGGTAAATTTGCCTGTGTTTGACGTTGCGTTTGCAGACTAACCGCATCTCATGCTCATAAAGTGTTAACGGTAAAAAAAGCTCGGATCCAAAATTCCGCTCTTTATTTTATTACTCAATGGAGATATGCTAAGAAAACGAAGTCTAACAAGTAAGAACATTGCAATCGAGTGTAACCGACAGCGGAATACTCGTTCACGGTGTAATAACAACGAAGACATGTAACCTAGCATTATGGGTGCACAAAATAAAATAATAAACGAGTATAAAAAACAAAAAAGGAATTTGCCTCCGTGCAGCCTCGAACCCGGGCCTACCGCACAATTCACACGCAGACACCGCGTTAGACACCAACGCCACCAACCATTCAACCGCAAGTGAAATTCAATTTAAAGTATTTAATATGAATTATATGAATATTTTAACAGAAAGCAAAAGGAATATAATTTTAAGAAATTATTATGAACTGGAAAAAGTTTGAATTATTCGAAGAATAAATACCAACATTTGCATCAAGAGCAGGAATTGAACCCGAGCACAATCGATCACTTGTTTTTGGTGTGACAAAATTCAATATAAATGCTAAGAAACTAGTTTTTTCTTAGATTTCTTAGGTAATCATTTGTTTGATAAAAAAGAAAATAGTTAAATTTTATTCCTATAATCATGTCATATTACTTTGTCTACAGATATAATAGAATAATTAATTAGAAATAATAATATTAGCTACATTTTATACTAAAAATTGTGACAAAACTTAACTCAAGTTATATGACAAGTGCACAATCACAAACAGCCGCACAAATTCTACGAATGCGAAAAAGTCTGGCAACTAACGCCATCTACCGACCAGTGATCACTGACCGTTTGATGTGACAAACTAATTGAACAGTTATCCAACACTATTCGAATGTAACCAAATAATAAGTACCAAAAAGTATGCAATAGATGGCGCTTGATATTTTGTACTGGCTTAATTGATGTTGTGCACATATCGAGTTTTGTACATTGCGGGCGCGGTAGTGGGCGTAGCCCAATCTTTAGAGGAGGTCATCGGCAATCTGTATTTACTTTTACATCTAGCATTAAAAGTGAGTGAGATATATTGATTTAATTGAACTGCCACGACCACCATGGGCGCAGCCCGATACTCTTAACACTCTATCTGACGAGGGTATATACGAATATATATATTTAAAATATCAAGTCTCTAGCTTCAAAAGTGGCGAAAAAAATTGCGTTCATACGGACAGACGAACGGAAAGCATGACGGACATTGCACAAACCCAATACACAAGTTTCACTTCGTGAACTAGTATAAAAATCTATTTTTTATCGATAATAATGAAACAGAAATAGATATCGAAAAAGAATGATAAATTTTGTCTGCGTATAGCTTAGGAGAATCTATAGTCTAAAAGTTTATGTATCCAGCTTTTGTAGTTTTTGAGTCTGTGTTCATACAGACGGCTAGACGGAAATGGCTTAATCGTATCAGCTCGTCGTCCTGATCAAGAATACGTATATATACTAACTGGCAAATTAAATAACTTGTACTAGATGATCTCAATCATTTTATATAACTTTATTGCCATCTCTTGTGAATACAAAATTAACGCAGAATTATTCAAAGTTTTGTAAACGTTCATTACGTACATGGGAAACAATTTCTGATACTAAATGTCATCAACTGTGCACGAAGTATTGGTACACGTTATTAAAGCTCTAAGAGTGCAGAACAAGTTAAATACAAAGGATAAAAGATCGCATGCCAGAAAACTAAGCCGATTGGATTGAATAATTTCTTACCTTTAATTGATTTGTTCGATCTTCAAAACCCCATACATCAATTTTAGGTTCAGTCCACGAAGTTATATTCCTTGATGTTTTAAAATCATTTTTCAATTTCAAAAGGTTTGATGTCACAAAGCCAAAGGTAAATGAAGACATAGGTGGGGTTTTTTCAAAATAGTCTATTACGTGGTCTTTGAGAGTCGAGCTGCAATGTAAAATATGTCATTAGTACATGTGTCAATTTCAAGGAAAATAAGAGCTAAAAACTTAATGTAGATTTTAAAGAAAACAAGAAATAACGTTTGGGTATAACCGACAGCGCAATACTCGCCCATAGTGTGATAACAACTAAAACTATTTGTGTGTACACCTCAAATAAATAATAATAACAATTAAGGACGTTGCGGTTGGGCGTAACCGACTGCCCAATACTCGTTCCCGGTCTTAATTATTATTGTTATAGGAGAAAAATATAGATTTTTAGAGAAGCTCATCAGAAAACTGCTTACCAAGTTTGGTGACTCTACCTCTAAAATTGAGAAAGACATGAATTTTCGCGGCTTACCCGTCCCAAGATATAAAGATGATAAATTTGACCATCAGAAAACTGATTACTAAGTTTGGTGAATCTATCTCTAAAACTGTGAGAGATATGAACTTTCGCTCCAAGTGGGCGAAACAAAAAAATTTTGCTCCGGTCTTTAGAAAAGGTCATTAGTAATCTGCCTGAAAAAAATGAATGTCTCACGCCAGTGGGCGTGATCGGAAATTTGTTTAGGGTACTTTAGGGGGTGGCCAGTAATCTACCTCCAGCTCTAAAGCTGCGGAAGATATAAATTATCGCGGGGGCGGGAGTAAGCGTGGCTGGAAGACTTTTACCGATCTTGAAAGGGGTTGACCAGTAATCTACCATCCGATTTTGGTGACTCTAGCTCTAAAACTGTGGAAGATATAGGCTTTTGGGATTCGTGGGGGCGGGGTGGCTGTGGGGCGTTCTAGTCGGCCTGGCCAATATGTCAAGCATTTTTCGGGGGAGGTCACCAGCAATCTACATACCAAATTTGTTGACTCTTGCATTAAAATTGTGGGAAATATTCACCTTTTATCGATTTGCGATTTGAGGTGTTTCGACATGTTATCGATTTCCCTGCCAGCGTGGCACAAAAATCTTAACACTTTGTCGCCGAAAAAAGTTGCGTTGCGACGGACAGCATGACGTACATTGCAAAAACCCAATATACTAATTTCACTTCGTAAACTAAATAAGAAGAAAGATTGCTCTAGTCATGAGTGCCCGCTTAGGAGATACCCTCAACCCAGCTGCGAGCTGTCGTATGTAAACATCTAACACAGCTAAAGTAGCTCTAGCTTGCAGTGTTCTTCACATAGTACATATAGGTAGTGGCCAGATTCGATGTTAGGACCCCGACAGGATCGCACGTTAAGTATGTTAGATGCATGTCTTCCATCGATCACAACACGATCGAACTGTTTCGGAGTCAGTCGATCGGGAGACAAGCAGGATGCGTTATGAATGTTTAGATGACGAAATCCCGTATTACGAACCACCATATTGTGCGCTGCAGCAAAGCCAATTAATCTGAGAACAATGCTCTAAGTGGATCCCTTCCTGCCCAACCTTGGCATTAAAATCTGCAAATCTACGGCAACGGATGTAGTCTCGTCGAGCTTTGCATAAAAAGCATCCTTAGTAGCATCGTCTTTTTCTTCAGTTGGAGCGTGCTCGCAAATCAGGCTGATGTTGAAGAATTTGGCAGAAATTCGGATCGCTGCAATTTTCTCGTATTATGGCGACGCCAAAATTTGGCAGCTACAACGAATACACAGCCAAACTCAATGAAATCTATAATCTATAGTTGTTCTATTTAAAATCAAAATAAAGCCGCAAAGTATGGGAAGACATATATTCAAAATTAAATCAGATCCGAGGCTGATGAAATATATAATAATAAATATTGCAAAATATCCAGCAATGAAACTTTTAACTTTATTTTGTTTACCATTTGTTTACGTTTTGCGCCACAGCCTCAAAGTAAGCTGTTTGCACCAAATTTCAAACAGAACTAATTCGAATTTTTTTAAAGTGAATCAAAATTAGTTGACACAATCAGTTATGCACAAAGAAATAACTCAAGTCAACTAACGAAATTATTGCCCGCATTGTCAAAAAACAAACACAAAAAAAAAAAAACTGACTGGCTGCACTATGAAGGCCTAATGTAAGAGTATGTATACTAAACAAGGAATATATTGCAAAAACGAATTATCCCGCATATGAGGCATGTACCAAAATCGTTGAAACTGTTTTTTATACCCTGAACCCATTGAAAATGGGTAAAAGGGTATAATGGTTTTGTGTAAATGTATATAACAGGCAGAAGGAAGCATCTCCGACCCCGTAACGTATATATATTCTTGATCAGGACGACGAGCTGGGTCGATTTAGCCATATCTGTCCATCCGTCCGTCCGTCTGTATGAACGCAGCGATCTCGGAAACTACAAAAGCTTGAAACCTAAACTAAACGACTAAAGATTCTCCTAATCCACACACAGTACAAGTTTATCAGTTTTTTTCGATATCTTGTTCCGTTTCATTATTATTGATAAAAATCGATTTTAAGACTTGGTTTTCTTGGCATATCTCGGAGACTATTATAGCTAGAGCCATTAAATTTAGTTATTTGTGTGCTCGTAAGTGATCGGATTTTGGATACCTCTCCCCAATCTAGTACAGATATTTGGTTGGTTTTTACATAAATTTGGATGCTCTTGTTAAGCACTGCAAATTTCATAACGATCATACTCTTAGTTTAGAAGTTATTGAAGAATTCATTTTCCATAGGGGGGTCAAGCGCAGCCAATGTGTAAAGTGCGCAGCTTGCTGCGTGCGTTTGTGTGTGTGTGTGTGTGTGTGTGTGTGTGTGTGTATGTGTGACTTTGTGAATGTTTGTATGAATGGAAAGAGGTTTAAATGTATGTAACGACTGCTCGCCGCTGGGTTCAGCGTATCTCCTAGTCGGGGGCACCCGACTAGAGCCATCTTACTTGTTATATTATCAAAATGTGCAGTGGTCTATAAGCAGTAATTGTTCGTAGTGAACGGAAGTATTTCGTACACAGATCCAAAATATAGCATAGTTTATTTTAGTGATCAAATATTAGCGAAAGGACAATGTAAACTACCAACAAAACTGTTTTATATCTAAAACAAGTGCATAATTAATATGAATATAATAAGTGCCACGAATTAACCGCGCAAAATGAGCAACGCTCAATTGAAAGAGCGTAGAAGTTCTATAGATCAAAGAAACGGGTTTTAGTTGTACTTTTCAATCTGTGAAAATGAAATGGAAAAAACACCAATGCAGAGCAATTCAGCTCTCGTGACTACAGATATCCAGGGAGCCCGATCTTCCTCTCCCACTCTGCCCACTGCAACTCCCATGTCAAGGAACACGCAGTGTAGGTCTTCAGATACGATAACTGCAATAGATTCAACAAGAACAATGACCTTCTTAACCACTACAATCGCAGCAACAGCAACAAGTGCAACAGTCTTCGTCACCAACAACGCAGTAACGACAGCGTTCTCAACTTATGCAGCGCAAGTGCAAAATACAATAATAACGTCAATTGCAAGCTCCAGTATCAATATCGGTAATAACAGCAATATGCAAACGAAACTATCAAAACAAAAACGAAAAGCGGGCCAGGCTGTCCAGGCCGGCATGGATCGCCACTTCAAAATCATGCGCAACCTAAGCTCACAAAACACAAATACTGGTAATAAATCAAAAATTAACCGTGGCACTGACGGTACCGAAATAATTAAGGAACCCAACTCTAATAGATATGTCCTTTTGGCGGATGTTGAAACTGACCATCCCAGCGACTTAAAGGAAGGGGTACCGAAAAAAGTTAAGTCACCACTTACATATATTCGCGAGCAAAGCTAAAGTGCATTAGTAAACAAATTAGTTGCACTAATTGGAGATAAAACATTACATTAGGTGCAAAGGACTACCAGAAGTATTAAAGGGAATAGAACCAACAGTAACACCCTCCGAAATCACTACGACTCTTAAAGAAAAACTTCCATGCAATATCTTAAGCAGAAACAAGGAGCCGCAACAACTCTTCAAAGTTGAGCTTGAACCAGAGGGAAAATCTTTAAGGAAAAACACCACACCGCATAAGCGTAAAAATCCAGTACACTGCACTAATTGCCAAGAATACAGTCACACCAAAGCGTACTCCACTCTGGAGTCTGTCTGTGTTGTTGGTCGAAAAACAAGCAAGATAGATCGGTGAAAAAGTGCAGCAACTGTGGCGAAAAACACACTGCGAACAGACTCTTTCTACTATGCCATCTTTAGTTCCCAAAAACACTATTCCTGGGGTCTCCTTCGCAAGCGCTTTAAGATCAGAAATAAAAGCTTCCGTTTCTAAAGAAAGAATCTCATAGCCCGCGCGGGCGGAGCAAACAGAGCCAAATATACGCCAGCACAAGCAGCAACATTCAATTCGTATTGAAACAATGATGCTTTCGCTTTATGAATGCAAGAACTCATGAGAAACCGAAATATGCTGATACAGTTGCTTGTATTAAAATCCACCTAATGGCTTCACTTCGGATATATGTTTGGAAAGCAAATGGCGTTGAACGGCACAAACTAAAAGTTACACAGTTCTTAAACGACAAAAAATGTAATGTTGCTTTCCGAGACGCACATTAAAATAAAATATAATGTCAAATACCTGCGTATGTGTTTTAGGCTACCATCCAGGCATCAAAGCTCATGTTGGCACTTGATGTACAGGTACGAAAGAACTACTTGCAGTCTACTTCCATAAATTTACAATCCAGAACCGGTATAGTTACTCTAGCTCCAATCTAATGCCCAACTCGCTTTTCGATCTCTAAGGCTGAATTTAGGAAGTCTTCAACTCGCCATGTGAGCGATTTATCGCATCTGGTGAATTAGATACTAAACACACGTATTGGGGATCTTATAAAGCCAAAGGGAAAGCAGCTGTTAAACGCGCTTCCAAGCCACGCAACCAGTTTGGCTATGTGCATCCGGGTAGGCCCACATATTGGCCGGCAGATCATGGAAAACTCGCAGACTGATATTGTAGTCACTAAACAGATTCTGCGAAGCATGGTAACCCCTGAGTCACTGCCAGACTTATCATAACATTACTAGCCAGTCCTACTTAATCTCCTGCATCACCCGCACATAGTCGAGAGACTATAAAGGATCACAAATATCAGAACAAACTGGATGAAGAAAAAGCAAGTAAGAACTTTGAAGTGGGGCAAAGCCGACTGCGCAATACGCGCTTACGGTCTTATTTATAATTTTGTTTTATAAAAACGTCGATGTTTTGTAATTTGTGGGGGCAGAAGTGAGTGTAGCTGAAATTTTCAAATCTTTGTTTAGAGGAGGTCATCAAAAAATTACCAAATTTGGTGACTCAAGATCTAAAATTGTGGGAGATATGGATTTTCGCGGTTTACTTGTGCCAAAATATTGGGATTTGATCGATTTCCCACGCCTCCAATGGGCGTATCCCCAACATTTTTTGTGTGATCTTTAAAAAAGAAGGTTACTAGTAACCTGTCTGAAATGTATGTTTCTAGCTATAAAATTGAAGGAGATACAAGGATTATATCGAAATGTCACGCGCCCAGGAGGGACGGAAATTTTGTTTACCAATCTTTAAAGGTGACCAGTAATATTCTTCCAAGTTTGGGGAGTCTAGCTCTTAAACTGTGGGAGATATAGGCTTATATAGGGTGGCTGGGGTACCAAATTTGGTGAAAAATTAGGGTACTATTCACCTTTTATTGATTTGCGATTTGAGGTGTATCGAAATGTTATCGAAATGCCAGTCTCCTAGTGGGCGTGTCTCAAAGATTTTCTGAAGCAGATAGCTACAAGAATATATTCCAAGTTTCAAGTCTCTAGTCTCGGACAGATGGATTGCATTGCACAAGCGCAATATACTAGTTTCGTATAAAAATATGTATGTTCTCACATTGAGCGAACTTTGACATTGAACGACTGCTGAGGGCGATATCGACAGCTCGTCAGATTCGGTTACTTCTGTACTAGTTCCAGCCACAAAGGTCTCAACACGGCAAGAGACATACATATGTCATATCGAACCACATTAGAACAAACCGAGAAATCGAAGAGTACAAAAGTACAAAGTACAGTCTGAAAAATGCTACATACATACCAATACATTGAGAAACTATCTCCCACCAGCAAAAAGTGTCGATTGTGGAGACCCCATCGACATCGAAGTGTTCCAACCGAAACTGTCATGCCACTACGGAGTCCGACTGGCAGCAGCGACGAAGGAAGAGCAAGAGCGATTGCTGCACATCTAGAAAATGTGTTCCAGCCAAACCCCGCCACCAATTCATTTATGCTCCCATCTTCATCACGTGATTACTTAGTTTAGCCATTATAGCCCATCGAATTCCGGTCGAGCGAAATGACCAATGTCATCGTAGAGCAACTTAAGCGCGGAAAATTACCTGGTTTTGATTTAATAACTGTGAAAATTATCATCGAACTGCCAAGGTGTGCGGTTATGTATCGCAAAACTTGGATACTTCCCTAAAAATTGGAAGAATTCAATCATAGTGATAATTCCTAAGCCAGGAAAAGATAAATGCGCACTGCATTCGAACAACGGGAACACTGCACGGCAATATTTAACGACGTCCCACAAGCAGTCTGGCTAGACGGGCTTATATACAAAATAACAAAGCTTCTACTTCAATATATGCACAAACTGCTAGAGTCGTACCTCTACAAAAGAGTATTTGCAGTGAGATGTAACTCAAGCATCTAACTGGATCACATAATCGAAGCTGGAATACTTCAAGGCAGCGTTCTCGGTCCAATCCTCCACGTTCTGTACAAGGCGGACATCCCTAAAGATTACCATCTCTACTTTTGCTGACAATACTGCATTTCTTAGTCGCGCCAGACGCCCAACAATGGCAAACTTCCAATTAACCCACCACCTATTAGTTGCTGAGAAATGAACAAAAATGCATGCAAGTTACGTTTACTCTAAACAAACTAAACTGCCCTCCTTTGGTACAGAACAATGCACGCAGCCTGCAAGCCGATGAAGTAATGTACCTGAGTGTCCAGATAGACACCGGCTTACTTGGCGCAAGCACAAAGAAGTCAAAAAGACGCATCTGAAAATAAAGTTAAGCAGTCCACTGGATAATAAACTCTCGTTCTTCCCTTAGCCTATAAATATTACAAAGTCCACATGTATAACTCCGTGCTGAAACCTATCTGGACTTTTAGCTCCGAGTTATGGGGCAACGCAAGCAGCAAAATATTGATATTATTTAGAGAGAAGTCTAAGATCCTGAGAACCATCACTGGGGCACTGTGGTACCTCAAGAACGAAAACATTCACTGAGAGCTGCACATCAAAATCGTAAAAGAAGAGATATCAGAACAAAAAGCGAAACATCAAGCAAAAGTCGCCTCACATCCAAATCTTCTCGCAAGATCTCTAATTCGAGTTTGCAGCCACAGTCGACTGCAGCGTAACGACCAGTCAACCCAGCGACAGTTTTTCTCTTTAACGGCCGTTTAACGTAAAGACAGTTTATTAATCCCTGCGGACGGTAGTCTACGCTAGGGCCGTCGAATGATACTTCACCTATTCAAACAATATTCAAAGAAAATAAATTTTTGTATGTTTCCGCAAAGTTGTGAATTTCGGTATAAATGTTCGCGTATGATAGTGTTGAGATGGGTTTATGGAACTTGGGTTCCATGGTAGGGAACCTACCATGACCCAAAAAACTTTTGTTCTACGACTTTTGGAAAAACCCGCTAGTTTGGCGGGAAGCCACTGAAATCCTCTAAAATAGACACACCCCTAGCCATAGAAGATACATGTATGTTCTATACATTGTTTGAAAGATATTTTTAATAGCTTTTAGGCGTACCTTGTTCTTAGGTACGCAGGTAAAAAGTTACAGGCGGAATTATTTTTAAATTTTGATAATTTAAAAGAAAACGGCGGCTATGATTTTGATAATTGTTTAATATGTTGTAGGCAACTTTTAGTATTTCCCACATATCTGGGAGATATTCCTTGTTTAGTGTACATATCCTAAAATATTAAATTTGACACTCATACCACGCTTTGGAAAAATAACCGTTGTTGCCAGTCAGTCTTTTGTATTTGTTTTTTAACAATGCGGGCAATAATTATTTTAAATGAATTGAGCTGTTTCTTTGTACTTATGCAAAAATTTCGGATTGGCTCAACTGAATTTTATTTACTTTACAAAAATTTGAGATCACTTGACGGAATGGATTTTGATTTGGTCAAACTTCTATTTTGTTTGAAATTTGGTGCGAAGAGCTTTGCAATTGTGAAAAATTCACGTTATATCACGCGCCTTACCATATTAATCTCTAATTGAGAATGGCGTCTTCTCAAATAAAATGCTTATCGATATAAAATGTGAATGTCGATGCTTCTTTTCATTCCCTTATACTTCCAACCTTAAAATATTTGAACGATACTTTTCGGTATGGTTTTTATACCCTGAACCCATTGAAAATGGGTAAAAATGGTATAATGGCAAACCTTTTTTTTTATTTTTCAGTTGTATATTTATAATTATTATTAATATACAAGTACTAGGGTACATGTTTTAGTTGTTATTATACAGTGAACAAGTAATCCGCTGTCGGTACTACCCAACTGCAAAGTTCTGACTTGTTTTATAATTTGAAATTGATCATCTATTAAAAAAAATATCCTTCGTCACAAAATTTTATATCAGAGATTTTGGGGCTGCAATGTGCTTTCATTCCTAGATGGTTACCTCGTGTAGAGGTGTTTTTGTTTGACATCAGAAATTCTTTAGAATAATTTTGACAGTTTTACTTTGTCAAAAGGTGTTTAGTTTTCATATATGTATATATATATACCCCATTACCATGATCAAGATTCGATCCCATATTACTTGGCTAATAAAATACCAGAGCAGTTAGTCCCGACCCCTAAACTTAGCTCAACGCCGCCACACAAAACAAAAAAGATGGCTCTAGTCGGGTGTCCCCGACCAGGGGACACACTGAACCCAGCGGCGAACTGTCGTTATATACATTTAAAGCCATTTGCATTCGTACACACATTAATAAAGTCACACATCGGATTTTGGATACCTCTCCCCAATCTAGTACAGATATTTGGTTGGTTTTTACATAAATTTGGATGCTCTTGTTAAGCACTGGAAAATTTCATAACGATCATAGTCTTAGTTTAGAAGTTTTTCAAGAACTCATTTTCCATAGTGGGGCCAAGCTCAGCCGAAGTGTAAAGTGCGCAGCTTGCTGCGTGCTTTTGTGTGTGTGTAGCTGTGACTTTGTGAATGTGTGTATGAACGCAAAGAGGTTTAAATGTATGTGACAGCTCACTGCTGGGTTCAGGGTATCTCCCAGTCGGGCACACCCGACTAGAGTCATCTTACTTGTTTTTTTTTTGTTCGCTCAAAATTGAATTTTAAAAAATAAACATTTTGGCCTTACTTTAATAATGTGGGCCACTAGATGACGGTACTTAATGATTGACGGGCATTTAAAATTTAAATGTAATAAATTAGGGATCGAGCCGGAACGAAATCTTGCCAAATATGAATAATTAATAATAGAAAGAATAAATTCCACTCATTTTTTGGCACGGCGCAGATATACCGTATCGCCCCTTAAGGTTCCCTCAATCCCTGTCCTATCGGCGCTTCAATAAAAGTAAAAAGAGGTGGGGGTTTGTTAATGGGTGACAGCGATTTCTGCCTAGCCCTGGTGGCCGGGATTTATATATATGCCGATACTCGGCATAATTGAGTAATTAATTATTAAAGTGAATAAATAGGTAATATATAAATTAATAAATAGGGGAATAAACCATGGAAACCCTAACATTTACTTACCAACTAAAACCTGGACTCGTACGGCCCAATTGGTCGCAGACTTTTCGGGCCTCTATTGGAACACACTCACTCTGTTTGTTAGTTTTGTGACGAGTTAGTTTTGTGTTCCAGTTTCAAATGATGGATGAGAGCCGGTTAAATGAGATGTAGGCTGTATGCTACAGATTCATGTAAACGCACCTTGCCGGTGCTAGCAAACGCATGTCTATGTTGCCCCTATGCATAACAAAAATTTAAAATTTGCACTTATGGCCACACTCGACTACATCCTTCATTTGCCTTTCCGCCATGAAAACATGTTGGTGCCTGTTTCGTTTATTTCAATATTATCTCCTTAGCAGTGCCCACCTTTTGTCACTTTGGTCACCCTGAAATTAGCCGTATCAACTCATGCCAATTGTTTGGTGGATAAAGCTTTTTTTATGCAAACATGAGTATTCAAATCTGAGCGATATATAAACTATTTTATTAACAATGTGTTTGAAGAGACGACGAAAGTCGCGCGTAAATTTTTTCTTCTATGAAGTCGAACTCGAACTGGCTTTACATTCTCGTATTTACATAAAGAATTATCAGAGTTTCGGTACATAATCGACAATTGGAGATGGACCACTCGAACATGACTATCCTTTACAGGCACAAGCGATTCGACACGTCCCAGCTTCCATTGCTGCGGTGGAAGGTTGCTTTCTTGGATGATGACTATGGTACCAACATTGATGAAGTCCGATGAGCAACGGTGCCAAAATTGTTGTTTGGTAGCGGTTATGACGTCAAACCGTCAAATTGTTGAAGTTGAAGCTGAGAATAGCTTCGATTTCTGCTGTGATGGTGTAGAGCTCCTCAAAGGTCAGTCGCTTATTCGATAAAGTCTTGTACAGCAGCCCCTTTGCGCTCTTGTCTGCTGCTTCCCAGCGTCCGCCAAACTGGGGTGTCCTGGGAGGAATAAAATGAAGGGAAATGGTTCGATCAAACAAGAATTGTTTCAAGTCGTTGAAGTAATTTGCCACTCTCACGAAGTTATGTCCGTTGTCACAATAGATATCCGTTGGGAGCGCTCGTCGCACAACCATTCGTTTGAGTGCAGCCAGAAAAGCTTGTGTGGACAATTGGGAGAACACCTCGAGATGTACCGCTTTGGATACGAAACAAATGTAAACGGTCTTTGCCGCAGCGCTGAATTGGGTGTAACGGTCGAATGCATGGAGCTGGTAGTGATCGAAGATGTAGGTGGCACACATAAAGCCAGACAAAATGCGATTTATTGCGCAACAATAGTTGATGTTTCTCGAAGCCTGCGTAGTCAGAATTTTCCAACCAGCCGCCCATTCTGATAAGTGGATATCCTGCGGCGCGATCTAGCAATGGGTTTAGAGACTAAGTGGTTAAATCATCGGCAAAGGATATTTGCTGGATGTTCCAAATTATGCAGTCACGCAATGCATTTGCGAAGTTTCGCAGGTGACAGAGCCAGTTCGAATTTACGTTTCAGACGTGTTATCTGACTGAAGCGAAACATTTAAGCGATTGGGCGAATACAGCGATTATATGAGCTGATGTCCTCCAGTTTATCTAATGTATGGTTAGGAGACATCGTGGCGACGAATATATTTTTGCGTTGTTCAGCGTTGATTACTTGCATATCAAGGGTGACCTTGCTCTTTGAGGCAGGCAAGAGTTCACGATGTTGGGTTAGAAAAGTAGGTCCTGAAAACCATATCGATGATGGCAGTGGGCACGAATTTCCATTCCCCGGTCGAAGTGCTATTCTGAATCTCAGAGATTCGATTTACCACAAATGCTGTCAATGTAACTGAGTGTTGTTTTAGCCAATGTAAAAAAAGTTGTGAATCCGTCCAGAAATATGCAGCATATGGTTTGTCAGCGAATATCCCTTTAATTTTGTTGTATACTTGTGCCAACAAATGTGCCCCACATAATTCCAGCTTTGGAAGCGATTTATTTTTCACTGGAGCCACCCTGGACTTGGCTGTGAGTAGGCAAACAACAACGCTTCCGCAGACCGTTTCCGAACGCACGTAGATACAATAGCCGTGCGCCCGAATCGTATCCGTGCAATTGAAGAAATATTGAGTTTAACTGGATGCAGTAACGAGGTACAGCTAGAGATAAAATGGTTTGAAATGATTTCCTGCAACTTTTCCAGGACAGTTCAAGGTATTGTGGAACAGATTCATCCCATGTAAGCCCTGAGAGCCAGAGCTCTTGTAAGATGATCTTTACGATGATCAGGAGTGGTGACACCAGTCCAAGAGGATCGAACAAAACTGATGCGAAAGACAGAATTGTCCTCTTGGTGATGGTCGACGAAACAAGTTTTAGTTTGAAGTCAAACAGTAGCATTTCAGAATGTTGATTCCAGCTGACGCCAAGTGCGCTGGATAAGCCATCGACACTGCCATTTGATAAACTGGGCATGATTGGAATGCCACTTGGATAGCGGAAAATGACCACGATGCGAAATGTCTGTGACCTGATCCTTGATTGTGCAAAGAGTTTGCCTATCATCGGATCCAGACAACAGTTCATCTACATAGAACGACGAACGGATGACTGCAGCACGGATTGCATACTCGGCTTGATGTAGATCTGCCAAATAATGCATGCTGCGTATCGCTAAGTATGATGCGGAGGCAGTCCCATAGGTGAATGTGTTGAGCTGATAGGTACGCTGCTAATCATGTGGAAGAGCTCGCCAAAGTATGTACTGTATGTATGTTCAACATTTGCTTGCACATTTTTGTTACATCAGCTGTGGTGGCATTGCGATGTAATCTGAAACGTAGCAATAGCAAGTATAATTCACCTTGACATTGAGAATACGAAGCGTCAAAGACCTCTCGAGCTTTGTTGATTTACTGCTGGGCTTTAAGTCACAATGGTGGGGTAGGTAGTAGTGAGGTTCCGACAGATTTGGTTCTGCCACCAGCGACATATGTCTCAAAAACTCCTACTCCTTCATAAGTCTACAATAATGTGTGCGAATTTCTGAACAGACGACGTTCAAAGCTGAGAAATCTACGGCGTGCTATATCGAACGAATGATCGAGTTGGCTGGGATTGTCCTTAAACGGCAGTTTGACAACAATGCGTAGTGTTCCTCTAAAGCACTATGTTCTGGATTCAGCTGGCTATTTGGAGTTTCGGTTGTTTCAATTTCGCATAAACGATTGGGATGGTCATCGGTTGGATTTGTGTCAAGTTTGAAGCACGCGGCAAGCTTTGTATCCTGTTCTGGCTGAAATTTGACAGTTGCTACCCATCAATGAGTGTTTTCTTCAGCAGGGGTTGAGTTAAGTTTTATTTGGCCGACTGCAAGAATATCGAAGAACGTTTCTGTTCCTAGTAGCATGTCGATGTGTCGCGATTGCTAGAATTTCTCATCTGCCAATCTTTGCTGGCGGCTTCAAGTTGAAATGCCGATTTCGATGTCTGGCTGATAAGCTATATGATGCAGAGTTCCAACGATAAAACCAATGATGACAATCTAAATTTTATTGATGCGGTTGTTAGAGAGGTGACGTTCATAGCATGACCAATGCTGCGAATTTGCAATTGTGTCTCTCTGTTTGTAGACAAAACTTCCGAATACGTCGGTAATGAAGTTCACCTAAGAACATGAGTCCAAAAGAGCACGACCTAGTCTGTAAATGCCAGTTGCTTCCTTGACTAAGACCATAGCAGTTGCAAAGATAAATTGAGGACGATTGCGAATGTCGATTAGCGAATGTGTGTGTGCCACCGCTTCTGAGGCGATGAATTGGTTGTGGTTGTCATGTTGTATGTGCGTTGTTGCCATGTAAACACGTATGGTGCGAACTATTACAATGACGAGTGCGATTTGATGAATGGCAACTAGTAATTTAATGACCTCTATATAGACCTCTATATTAGAACACAGCCGGTGCTGTTTTACGACATCAAAACGTTGCAGAGCCTGCAGTGCCTTAAATTGATCGCACGACATCAGCTTATGCGGTGAGTTTGAGCACAGCACACAAACAGCATTGGTGAGAGCGAACGATGAAATATGTCCCTTGCCATGAATGCGATTTTGCTTCGATTGGATCGGGGTCAGTGTTGATCTATTGAATATCAGAAACTGACAATGATGCTCCAGTACTTTAATGCACTGAGCTCAAGACGGGATTGTTGAATAATCCAAAGATGCGTTTCATTTGTTTTTGGTCTCTTGGTCGCATTTCTCCAAAACTACATAAATTAGCATTGCTTGGGATATATCAGCATTAGAACCTAGGGACGAAAGAGAACTGAATAATGCAGTCGCATTATCGATTAACGAATGTAAATAATTGACGTTTGAACTTTATATTTATGTACTTAAAATAGCGTATATATATATATATATATATTGGGATTATATATATTGAATTATACATGTCTATGTAAATTTGTTGAATGTTTTTGCCGTTGATCGCTGTTTATGTTCGAGTCAGCTGTTTAGAGAAGTGAAGATTTGTGTAGTTTTGTGTGGTTGTTCGTGACGGCGGGTATGGGTAGACCCACCGCTATACGAAAGTACTGACTAGCCGGCACTGCCCCCTTCAGACAAACCGACACGCCCAAATGAAAATGTGACATGGTGTCGTCTACCGCAACATAAGAGCAATTCTTCTAAAAATCAAATAAAAACACGCGAAAACGAAGTCTCGCAACTAGTGGTCTTCCTTTTGGATCACGCTGAATCCGCGACTTGTAAGGAGCCAAGACTCACTTTAATCGTGCGGGCTAAGTGTGATCCGGAAGGCATTCCAACGTTTGTGATGTGTCAATGAAGGGACAGAGTAGGTCTGGGAGGCTACTGCGTCTTTATTATGGAATGTAAATATTGCTCCCAGAAAGTTTTTTTTGCCTAATTATCAAGAAGCTTTCATGTCACTAAAGGTGTCAGTGTGTCGACGCCGCTTATTGGTAGCAGGCGATTCGCCACTATGCACATTGCCTGGTGGACAAAGGTGATCTGAACGAGACTGTGATAATATTGTGATATAGGATAGGTTAGATTGTAGTTTTCTGTTGTGGGCAATAGCATAATGTAATTGCTAAATTTACTTGTGTTGTTTGTGTTCAAGCACATAATCGTCCGATTTCTGAATTCGGGCGATCATCAAGTCCGTCAAGCGTCACGAGTGTCCCATAGGAATATTATTGTCACTACGTTGCATTCGAATGGAGGATACGGGGATAGACCACCCGATTTTAAGAAAACGGCACTGATTAATAATAAATCTCGACTATCGGCCATCCTCCACCAGGACGACCTGAATAGTCGACAATCAAGCTCAAGTTTATTATTGGAATTAGAACAGAGAACAGAGAACAGTGAGACGAGGTTCTGTCTCCTCCTTAATTTAAATGAATTGTTGTTGAATATATTTATTGAATTATTGTTGAAATGAAACTTTTGTTTTTTCGGTTTTGCGGATATCGTTGATTTTGAGTTTATTTGTTTTTTGTTGATTTAAGGTATTATATATATTAGGGATTTAATTGAATTTCAATGGCGACAAGAGGAGGTGCAGGTGATCATGGTCACCAAACACGTTCTCGCGGGCTTCCCAAGAACGATAGCTTGTGGAGTGAGAACGATGATGCAGCCAGGTGCCACAGCCACACCCGTTTGTCAATCTCGGTCTCCCTCACACCCCAGTACGAACTAGGGATAAAGGACAACAAGCTTTTTAGCAGCTACCGCCGACATTAGGTTCGAAGGAAAAGTCGGCAGTGAATGCGGCGTTGTCCCAAGCTCATGCTACTTATAGGCAGTCCTTATCCGATGGGATAAGTGCCGACATAAGGGACGAGATCAGGGCTGGTATGCAGAGCATGATGTAGCTGCTGAACGAGGTACTTTGGCCTGTAGTCACAACGAGGACACAAGAAGCCGAAGTAGGGGAAAATCTGCCGATAAGATCAAGCGGAGTTCCACCCAAGGTGCCGACACCAAACACCTACGATAATCCTATATGCAGTAGAGTCTTAGTGCCATACCCCAGCGCAATGTGCATAGAGCGATGTTTGAAGGGCCACCTCTCCCTACTAAGCCCATACGTCGGAGCAAGGAGGATCGAGTCGGCAGTCCCGATATAGAAGACCAACAGTCCATTCGGAATTAGCGAAACCCTTTTTCGCGTCCAAAACATGGGAAAATTGTAGAGGCTTGGAAGAAGAATCGCCGGACCACCGCTACGCCAATCTCGACCATGGCGCAACTCAGTCTGTGAAGGTTGACAGATGGGGAGTGTCGGTCGAGGGTAACAGCAGTCAAAGCTCGTTCGAAGAGGTTGTTTTCCTCATAGAGTTCCTCCAACATCAATACCGATGCCCATGAAGCGAAATACTGCAAGGCTTTCACACCCTCTTATCAGACAAGACTAGGGATTAGTATTGGCTGCATGTGAGACTAGCGACAGTTGATAGTTGACCAATTTTAGGGAGGGCAATGCTCGACCGGATGGCCGGATGCACAAGGTGTTACAATATGTATACTGTATATATATATATATATGTGATGGATATATATACCGTCCCTCGAGCGGCGACATTCTGTTTTTTTTTTTCGCAGACGTCGCCTGGTCAAGAAGCAAGCCGTGGTAGCAGTCAGAGCATGCGAAAAACTTGACTCACGTGTGTTTGCCGAAATATTAGTAGGGGATTGTCACGTAAAAGGCCTCTTGGTTACGGGAGTGATTGTTAGCCTCCTAAGAGGCTAACAGGGAAGTCGGGAATTGCTCGAAGAATTGGGAGTCAAGATGCAGCCATACGTATTTTATTTTTATTTATTTACTATAAACAGTCGATAAAGCGAGTGTCATCGAAAATATTTAGATACATATAATATAAATATATACATGTAAATACTAAAAGCTAAAAGCCTAACGAGTTACACAGATTTCTGATAACATCACCGACATGGTGGGGGTATTTTATTTGCTAGTCCGGCCAGCTATGCCCCTAATCACAGCTAATTATTGTCAGTGACGTTATTAGAACCTACCGCTAAATGGGAAGGTGTTAGTAGTGGAAATATAAATTTAAATGTAAATTTTATTTAAATTACATACAAAAAATAAGGAAAAGTGAAAGAGAATATTATTAATAATAATAATTAGTCTTTGATAGAAAGAAGAAAGGAAAGAGACAGAGATGGAAAATCTCTGACACGATGGGGGTATTTTTTAGCCCGTCCGGCAAGCTATGCCCTTCTCTCAGCTGAGGGTGGTCAGTGATTTCCCTAAGGTATCCTGAAAGCAAAGATTTTATTAGTGCAATAGAGACTTCTGAGGAGAACACGTGGCATAAGCTATTGCAGGCATAATACATGAAAAGAATTGTGCAAAGCATAGTCTGTCGTGTATGAAGGTCGAAATAAGGGGTAATAGTTTCTAGTAGGTCTAAAGGGAACAGAGAAGTTCAAGCGACCTAAAAGAAACGAGGAATCAATGTCGCCTATAATCAACTTATGTAGGAAAACAACGCCAAGGATTGTTCTACGGTTGAGACGGAAGATTAAGGAGTAAAAGTCTACTGTAGTATGATGGCAGACGAAGATTGGGGTATCAGTTTAAACCACGTAAAGCAAAGAGCAAAAATTGCTTCTGGACGGACTCAATACGATCCTGGTGGATTTTATACTGCGGACACCAGATACACGAGCAGTATTCCAGGATTGGGCGGACAAGGGAAATGTAGAAGTTTCGTTGTGAAAGGATCGTTGAACTCCTTCGACCAACGTTTAATAAACCCAAGAACACCTTTAGCCTCGTTCACAATAGAGGATATGCGAAAATTGAAGTTCAGCTTTGAATCAAAGATAACTCTAAGGTCTTTTACTGTTAGTATACGTTGCAATGGAACCTTTTTTAATCGCATTTCTAACTAAATGTGACTTAGAACGACTAAAAGTCAACCACATGCACTTTGAACAGTTTAGATGCAACTGATTGGCCGAACACCAAAGTTGCATTGAGTTCAAATCATCCTGTATACTAGTGGGTTGTAGGAAATCGGCGTACGAGTAAATAAGTTTCACATCATCTGCATACATAAGTATGCGAGCATGTGATATTATAGAGGGGAGGTCATGTATGAAAAGAGTAAATAGAAGAGGTCCAAGATTACTACCTTGAGGTACACCTCACGTAACATAAATCTGTTAAGAAATTTTAGATCTAAAAGAGACTCGTTCTACCCTTTAGATAAGATGAAATCCAAGACAGAAGAGAGGGAGGGAAACCAATACAGTTAAGTTTTAGCAGTAAAAGTTCGTGGTGTATATAGTCAAATGGTTTACTGAAGACACCGACTTCAATTTGCTTTTTTGCCAGAAAATCATAATTTACCAGCGAGGTAAATTCAAGTAAGTTGGTCGTTGTTAACCGGCTCTTAATATTTGCAGAGATGCTGCAAAATGGAAGTAGCAGATATCAGTAGCAGTAGTAGCAGATATTTTTGCAATGCCCCAATAGCTTGTTATATCAGACCTACCCCCTTTTTTGTGGAGAGGAATGATAAACGATTCTTTTCAAATAGATGGAAAAACAGCAGATTCAAGGGATAGATTAAAAAGCTTTAGCAATGGTCGAAGAAGGGAAGCACTACACTCTTTGAGTAGACAACTAGGTATGTTGTCGGGCCCAGAAGAGTAAGAAGTTTTTAAAGATTTAATAGCAGAAAGAAGGAAAGAAGGTATGGATAGTCCGAGCCGCTAGCGGAGATGATCGATCCATTATCGACCGGGTCGATCTCCCAATCACGCAAACTAAGAACATTACCTTCTTCATTTGCCCATACCTGGAACAGAGAGCCTATTTTGGCATTGACTTCTGGCGAGCGTTTAATACAGCCTCAGACCTTGAAGGTCCCGAGAATCTTCTCTTACCTGGAAAGCCGGAGCTACCCGGAGCTGCTGGCCGTGTCAATGACACATTATAGGGACGAGGACGAAGAGATAGAACCGAACTATTCCTGTGATTCGGGGGAGTTGACTAGGTTGGAAAGCGTCGCGTTAGAGGTGGTAAAGGGAGAGTTTCTGTCTTTCGAAAAGAGTGGGTTAGGAACGACCGACAGAGAAAGGCATACCATCGACTTGGTCGAAGAAGCCCAACCGTTCAAAGACCGACCCTACCCGCTATCGTCAGCTGTGCTGAATGTAGTCGACGCCGAAGTGGATAAGATGTTGAGTTTGGGAGTAATAGGGGAAAATAATTGTCCGTAGAGTAACCACACCACCGTGGTGCGAAGGCCGGGCCAAAACCGATTCTGTGTTGATGCTCGCATACTCAATAATTTGACAGTGAAAGACGACTATCCATTGCCCGGTATAGAAGGCATCCTGTACAGAATCGATCAGACACACTACATCTCTAGCGTAGACTTGAATTTCGCTTATTGGCAAGTCGAGCTGGATCTTCGTGTACCTGGATAACCTGTTAGTTGCTCCCGATTTCAAAACCCACTTATAATATTTGAGACGAGTAGTCCAGTGATTAATGGAAGCAAATCTTTGCATCGAGGCATTGAATTACCTCGGATTTATTATAGGTGGCGGCATGCAACGCATGGACGCGGACAGACTCATAGCCATAAAGCGAATCCCCGTTCCTCGTTCACGTAAGGAAGTCCGCTCTTTTTTAGGTACAGCAGGCTGGTACAGGCGCTTTATGCGAAAAGGTCAAAAAGAATAGCGGCAAGTTTATGATGAGTGATGAAGCTATCCAAGCAGTCGATAGGGTGAAGGCCGCGCTGACCACGGCACCGGTGCGCATACAAGCCGATTTATACAAGCATTTTTTCGTACAGTGTGATGCGTCCCAGTTTGGTGTTGGAGTGTAGTTGCAAAAGGATGCCGAGCAACAAGAAAGACATATAGTCTTATAGTCATATAGAACAAACTTCAACGGAATTATTCCGTCACTGAGAAGGAGTGCTTAGCAGCTCTCCTGGCGATCCAGAAATACCGAAAATATGTGGAGGGTTGGAGGAGACTTACTTTTCAAGCGCATTGGATTCCTTCGCTTAGAAGACGAAATTCAGGGCATGGCTTGGAAATTGTGGGTACCCAACTCTTTGACAGCCTGGCTGATAGAGAAGGCTCATGTGGATGAGACGGGCATGGGCTGGTCATGGTGTTGTCGATAAGATATTGGAGACCTTGTGCTGTGCCGTGCAAGGAGAGCAAGGCGCCGAACTTCCGTATGCAGGCGGGCCTGGGAAAATAGGTGGTGACCGAACGACTCTTCCAAAAGCTTTATATCGACTTTTTGGTCAACGAGGTATTTTATAAGTTTGGAGTACCAGAAATTATCCAATCTGATAACGGACGTCAATTCGTATACAACACCTTTCAGAGCATGACTGAAGCCTTCGGAGTCTCACATATGCGCCCTGCAGTTTACGCGCCACAGAGCAATGCAGCAGAGCGAGTCAATCGCACCGTGTTGTCCACAATCAGGTCGTATCTGGAGCAACATCCGGATATAGAGGTGTCTATACGTAATGCAGTACAGCTTTCGGCCATAACATGTCCTCAACGGTGCGAATTACAAACTGGCTCGTAAGCTTGCGTGATCATGAGACTTCTCATTTGCACGCCGCAAATAAGAACCGCCATCTTTCGAAAGCGAGTTCAAAGCCATTTGCGCACTGCGGAAATTCCTGGGTGTTTACTACGTCAAGGACATAAAGGAGTAGGGCAAAGTCATGGTGTGCCTCACGTTGGGTCGCTTCCAGAAACATCGAAGGAACAGGCCGGCAAGAGTGGACGCACACCAAGTATAGGGAGCCAGGAAGAAATCCGTTTTGCTCCCTCCGAATCCGTTGTTAGTTTCACCGCACGTGGAATCCTTGGGTGATGCTGCATTGGGATTTCCGCCTATCGATAGTGGAGTCGACATGGCTGGGCTGTTTTAACGGAGAGCGTATATATATATATATATATGTACTTTAAATAGCATCATATATATGTTTGTATACATTTTATTTAAATTTGTTCAAATTTATATTTAAATTTTGTCACGAAGTGACAATGTCCAACCCCTACAGCCCCCTGCCGAAAAAATTTAATTTTGTTTGATAATGTGTTTTGTTTTTACAGATATTCTAGCATCTAGCTATATTGTACCCCCTTCTATACGAACAATCGGTCAAAAATTAAGTTTTAGTGTGCAAACACAAATAACTAAGTGTATATATGTATATATATATATATATATATATATATATATTTATTGTTTGAATTGGGACCGTGAATTAATAACACTAGGTAAAAGCCAGTCTTGAATTGCTGATGTAATAATTGTAAAAAGGGTATAATGGTTTTACGCAAATGTATGTAACAGGTATAAGGAAGCATCTCTGACCCCATAAAGTGTATATATTCTTGATCAGGACGACGAGCTAAGCCGATTAAGACATGTCCGTCCGTCTGTCCGCCTGTATGAACGCAGCGATATTGGAAACTCCAAACGCTAGAGACCTAAACCATTCGACTATTGATTCTCATAAATCATTCGGAGAACAAGTTTGCGATATCTTGCTCCGTATCATTATTATCGATCAAATTCGATTCATTATTTATTATGTTCTCGTCAAGTAGACGCAGATCATGAATACTTCGGATTTTTGATACTTCCCCCATTCGCCCCATATAAAAAAAAAAAACAAGTACGAACGTTAGAGTCGGGTGTAACCGACAGCGGAATACTCGTTCACGGTGTAGTAATAACGAAAGTATGTATCCTAGCATTATGGGTGCACAAAAAAATAATACAAAAATAATCCGGGCCTACCGCACAATTAACACGCAGACCTCGCGTTATACACCAACGAAATTCAATTTAAAGTATTTAATAAGAATTATTGGAAAAATTCTAACAGAAAGCAAAAAGAATATAATGTTAAGAAATTGTTATGAACTGGAAAAAGTTTGAATTATTAGAAGAATCAAGACCAGCCTTTTCATCAAGAGCGGGAATTGAACCCGAGCACTATCGATCAGTTGTTTTTGGTGTGACGAAATTCAATATAAATGCTAAGAATCTAGTCTTTTTCTGAAGTTTCTTAGGTAATCGTTTGTTTGATAAAAAAGAAAATAGTTCAATTTTATTCCTATAATCATCTGTCATATTACTTTGTCCAAGAGTGTTTACAGATATAATAAAATAATTAATTAGAAATAATAATTTTAGCTGAATCTTATATTACAAGTTGTGACAAAACTCAACACACGACAATCGCAAATTCTAAGAATACGAAAAAGTTTGGCAACTAAACGTAATCTACCGACCAGTGATCAGTGACCACTTAATGTGACAAACTAATTGAACAGTTATCCAACACAATTGTAATGAACACAATAAACAATTATTGCCAAAGTATGCAATAGATGTCGCTAGCAATGTTGCACTGGCATGATTGATGTTATGAACATATCGAGTTTTGGACATCGTGGGCGCGGGCGTAGTCAAAGTGCGTAGTCAAGTGAATGTGATCTTTAAAGGAAGTCATCAGCAATCTGTCGGTATTTATTTTATGCATCTAGCATTAAAAGTGAGGGAGATATATTGATTTAATCGAATTGCCACGCCCACCGTGGGCGCAACCCGAAACCCATAACAGTTTATCTGACGAGGGTATACACGAGAATATATTAAAAATTTCAAGTCTCAAGCTTCAAAATCGGCGAAAAAAATTGCGTTCATACGGACGGACGAACGAAGGAACGGACGGACGAACAGCATGACGGACGTTGCACAAACCCAATATACTAGTTTCACTTCGTGAACTAGTATAAAAACGCAATTCGAGTACTACAAACCTGAGCATTGACTTGTATGTAGATTTGAATGCTCTGTTAAGTCCTGAAAATTATATAACAATTATACTCTTAGTTTAAAAGTAATTAATTTTCCATAGTGTGGGCCAAGCGCAACTGCTGAGTAAAATGCGCAGCAAGCGACGTGTGTGTGTGATATCTTAAACGACGCACTCCTAATGAAACTACATATGTAAATACACAGGTTTTAAAGTCAACAAAATCGTATAGAATATATATTCTATATTATATATACTTGATCAGCATCAGTAGCCGAGTCGATCTAGCCATGTCCGTCTGTCTATCCGTCTGTCCGTCCGTCCGTCTGTCAATCTCAAAAACTATAAAAGCTAGAGCCACCATTTGGTTAAGGCTGCTATAAATATGTATACTATATGTACTATAGGACAATAAGAATTCATTAAAACAAATTTCATCAAAATCGGTAAAGAAACACAGAAGTTAAAAAAGAAAATGTATTTGTACATTGGCGAACCACGTGGTGGCAACCGCCAAGCGGAGACGTGTTCAGCAGGCCTGTACACACATACAGAAAGACATATGTACTTATACGATAATTTATATGCATGAGCTCTTTTTCGAATTCTCAAGAAATTGTTTTTGCATGTGTGTTTCTAACCTCAGATGTTGACAGGGATAATGAAAATGCTGATTTAGTTCGGTGATAGAGATGTTGCTTCGCACACTATCAGACGGGAGTTCGAATCTCGCTTGTGTCAACGGAGTTTTCTTCGCACTGTTTATTTTTTTAAACTTAACACACTACTTACTGTTCCAAGTGCAACTTAATGCTGGATATCGACGATTGAAATATTCTGAAGCAACAAAATGGGAAATAATTGGTATTTGGCATGCACACTCTCAAAAAGCTTTCGCAAATCAACTTCAACCAACATTTAAGAGATATAGTTTCCTATTTTGTGAAAATTTTGCGAAAAATTTCACAACTACGGCATACTCAAATTTGTCTGCAAATATTAAAAGCGAGCGCGAAGCTCGAGCATTAATTTTTGTTATTAATTTTTATATTATTGTACGGCTATGGTGTCCTGTGTATGAATGCAGAGGGGTTTAATTAAATGCTTGTAACGACAGCTAACCGCTGTATTCAGGGTATCTTATAGTCGGGCACTCCAGACTAGAGCCATCTTACTTGTTATCAAAAGATTTTGACCAAAAAAGTAGGATGTTGCATTGGCATTCCCGCCTATCGATAGTAGCAGTCAAAAAGGTCAGCTGGGCTGTTTTAACAGAGAGCAAACCGGGGAACAATGCAGTGAGCAAACCGGGGAAAGAGTGAAGTGAGCGAACCGGGTAAGGAGCGGAGAGAGCGGTATGTGCTGGTGTATGTGTAATGCGCTTAGATCTACACGCACACAGAGAAAATAATGACATCTGTTTTTTTTTGTGATGCAAATGGGCATTGGCGCAGCTGGAAGTTGCTGGGGCTTAGCAACTAGGTCGAAATTTCGGAAGCGTGACTCGGCGTATGTACGCGTAGGCAAAATGTGCGTCTAAAGGCTTGTCAATAAGGGAGAGGAGAAATTTCTTGCCGTTCAGATAAATGCCGTCGGTAGTCTAAAGTTTGAGGTTGCTGTTATTTAAATTAAATTATGCACTAGCACCACAGGTTGGGCGGGATCGCTAGGCCAACAACAACAATGCATTATATGTGTGAATTAAATTTGTTGGATATTTTTGCCGCTGGTCATTGTTTATGTTTGAATCAGCTGTTTAGAGATGTGCAGATTTGTGTAGTTTTGTGTGATTGTTCGTGACGGCGGCCATGGGCCGATCCACCCCAAAAAGAGTACGGGCTGGCCGGCACTGCCCCATTGAGACAAACAGACAAGTAACAACGTTCACCCCTAGAAAAGACCTAAAAAAAATTCAAGATTTAAAAAAAAAAAATTTTAATTGGTTTTTCTCCTCTGGGGAGATATGTTTAATTTAATTTAAATTTAATAATTTAATTTTTTTTACCTAGTGTAATGCAGTTTTATTTTATCCTCACTTTTTTTGGTACTAAATGGCGGTAGTACAACCATATTTGATTTTTTTTTTTTCTGTGGGAATGATGCTTCATGGGGATCAATTTGCCATTTTTGGTATTGGCGCTATAAAACGGGCTATTACGACCCGGCAGACAAGGAACGTCAAGGTCAGTCCATATTCGTGGTTAGTTATGAACTCAAACGTAATGAACCAGTTACTGGACAGCTCTACAAACAACAATTACTCGTCTACGGTGTAATAACAACGAAAACATGTAATATAATATTAAAAACAAGAATAAAAAACTGGGACTTTCGCAGCTAAAGCGCGATAAAGTAGACAATTGAATAATTAATTAAAAATAATAGTTTAGCTGCATTCTGCACCATAACACTACCGGCTGACAAAACACAAATCAAGTTATATGACAAGTGCACAATCCGCAAACAGCTGCATACAAATTCTAAGAATATGAAAAAGTCTGGCAAGCCAGCACCTGCCAGGTGACTGGTAGCTACCTGCCAGTGACCATTTAATTTCCCTTGTGACTTAATTTCCGATGTGACAAAATTGAACAGTTGTTCAAGACTATTCTAATAAAACCAAATAATAGCACAACAATGTGCAATAGATATCGCCTACAATGTTGCAATAGCATCATAGATGTTGTGCACATATCGAGTTTTAGACACTTCAAATCTTTAGACAAGATCATCAGCAATCTGTCGTTATACAATAATGAAACTAGCTTTGAAAGTGAGGGAGATAAATAGAGTTAATAGAATTGCCATGCCACCAGTGGGCGCACCCCCAAACCCTTAACATTTTATCTGACGCGGTACACAGGAAAAATCTTAGCTTTAATAGCGGCGAAAAAAATTGCGTTCATTGTAGAGGTGCCCTATTCTGTCGTTAAAAATAAATCGTAAATCAATTCTTGGAGAGCTTATGGCCTGCCTGAGCTGTGCATTGGAGGATGTAAATGGTCCGGCGCCAATAAAGCGCATAGTCCGGTGATCGTAGCATTCTGCCTTGTGAGGCGGCAAGTTGGGCGCAGTTTCACGGCCAATTGGCCAACAACAATAACCACGGGCAGAGCGTCTAGCAATTGCCCAACAACAATTTTGAGTGCCCAGAAACAGCAACAACAATTTTGAGTGCCCAGCAAGAGCAACAACAATTTAGCGAGTCTGGCAACAACAACCACAATTTTAAAGTATAGCGACAAAGCATACCTTAGCAAGCAGTGTACCATGCACAACCATGTTGTGGCATATAACCTTTTTTTTGTAAATCTTTTCTAAGTACGGCATAGCCGCCTAAAAAGAAATAAGCCCAAAACAATAATCCGAGTGTACTACACGCACATGCATATTAGTGCGTTTTATTGCACAAATTATTTAAATTAATTTAGTGAGTCTGCGTTTGTATGCACGTATAGGCTTACATTTATATACCCATATACGTGCATATCTACCTGAGGCCGTTATTATAATTGATTTGTATTTTTGATATTTGTTTTGATCATTCTATTCGTAGACAGTTAAGCACTTATTCCTTTTATTTGCCTTCTGCATATAAGTGAATTTAAAATTGAAATGCGCATGCCATATATTAGGCATGAAGAATAAAATATTTTTGTGACCACACTGAATTTTAAGGTCAAGATGAATATTAATTAAATAAAGTATGGGCTCCTGAAATAGTGATTTGCGTTATAGTATGGGTGAAGGCATTAACATTTGCTGCCTTTACATGGTTGGGTGGGTAGTAGAAGAAGAACATCGTCAGCTGGAGAGCTACTCCATATTATTTCATATTCCAAAGCTCGTGTTTGAATCTTGCTGGCCTATTTAGGTTGAGTTTTCCTAATTTTCCTCTCCTGTAACTCTGTCTACTCCTCTTTTATTTTTGTAACAAAGCAGCTCACTAGGGTGCAAATAAACCACCCCATTTTCCCTGAGCTAGTCGACCTGTGTAGGCAGAGTAGGCTCCCAGCGACGCTGTGCGTATTTCTACTCACTATTTCGAATTCTTAGAATTTGTATGCAGTTGATTGCTGATTGATTTTGTACTTGTCGTACATGTAACTTGAGTTGAGTTTCGTTAAAACTTGATCAACTAGT
This sequence comes from Drosophila colorata, assembly GCA_035041545.1. Classification (NCBI taxonomy): domain Eukaryota; kingdom Metazoa; phylum Arthropoda; class Insecta; order Diptera; family Drosophilidae; genus Drosophila; species Drosophila colorata. The sequence goes on along the minus strand of JAWNLD010000680.1, from coordinate 84,609 downwards.
AGTGCGGTAGTGCAGTATAAAATGCAGCTAAAATTTGTATTTTTAATTATTCGCATTCGCTGTCAAGTATACTTAAAGTCATTAACATTAACACAATTTGAACTGTTAACCTATGTCAGTTTTTTCCTAACTAAAACTAACATAACATAACATAAACAAGTAAGATGGCTCTAGTCGGGAGTTCACGACTAGGAGATACCCTGAACCCAGCGGCGAGCTGTTACATACATTTAAAGCTCTCTGGATTCATAAACACATTCACAAAGTCAGAGCTACACATACAAACGCACGCAACAAGCTGCGCACTTTACACATTGTCTGTCCGTCCATCCGCCCGTCTGTATGAACGCGTCAATCTCGGAAGCTATAAGAGCTAGAGATTTCAACTTTTCGGCTTTAGACTCGTCCATGGCACGCGCAGATCAAGATCAAATGATCGATAACCCACACCGTTTTGCTAAAATCAATAAAAATGTACAACAACCTCTAATTTTGTAAGCTTATTAGATTATAAAACCTGGAGACACAACATTTGGTTCGATGGAGCATTTATATATACTATAGCACTTGAAGAATCTATTGCATTAAGATTCATCAAAATCGGTTAAGAAACACAGAAGTTGTTAAAGAAAACGTTTGGCAAAATTTGACAATCCAATTGGCAGTAAGTGTTGCAATAAGAGCTAGCGATTAAAGTTTGGTTTTATGAAAACCATACGCAGATAAGGGCTATTAAAAATTTCGATATCCCGCCCCGTTTTCTTATTATCGATATCTATCGGTTTTTTTGATCCGGTTTTTTGAGCATATCTCAGAAACTATAAGAGCTAGAGCCAAATTTGATTTAATATGTTCTCGTAAAAGATACGCAGATTATAAATATTTCGGATTTTAGATACCTCCCCCATCTTTCCCCATTAACAGAAAAAACATTTGTAATTGCAAGTATAGCCACAATTCTTACTGTTTAGGCTGCTCGTCAACATATAAATGTTCTAAAGTACAATAAGAATGCATTAAAATAAATTTCATCAAAATCGGTTAAGAAACACAGACGTTATTAAAGAAAATGTATTTGTATATTGGCAAACCACTTGGTGGCATGGCGTTTTCTGCATGCGTGTGCACACATACAAATGTACATATATACATATTCAGATGCGTGAGCTTAATGCTGGACATCGATAATTGAAATATTCCGAAGCAACAAAATGGGAAAAATTGGTATTTGGCAGGCACACTCTTAAAAAGCTTTCGCAGATCAACTGCAACCAACATTTGAAAGATGTAGTTTTCTATTTTGTGAACATTTTGCAAGAAATTTCACAACGTCGGTATACTAATATTTGCCTGCAAATATTAATATCGCGCGCAGCGCGAGCTTTAATTTATATTATTTTAATTTATTTTTATTTTATTTTACTAAGTGCGGTTGTGGTGTCGTGTGTATGAATGGGGTTTAATTATGGTTTTTTATGAAATGCATGTAACTGCTTTTTTGACTATTAAATCGAGCAACGTTCCGGAATAAAAATGAAACATGTCGATGCCTTGAGTAGAGTCCATTTTCTGTTGCTGCAGGATTCCCTAAGACATCGAATAATAGCAGTAATTTTTAGAGTGTTATAATCGAGTACGTTCGACGATTATTATCTAAAGTATGACATTTTGCACATGGATAGAAAGCGATATATTAACTACAGCTTACCGCCATGAACATTTTGGTGTCAAGAAGACTATCGACTTAGTACAGCGCGAATATTTTATTCCAGAGTTAGCAGGAAAAGTTGATAGAATCGTCATATCTTATATAGAGTGTATTGTGAGCGACGCTATTTATGGCAAGAATGCAATCGACAAGTCTGATGAGCCTCTGCAAACCAATCATATTGATCACAATGGACCAGTGGAGATGACCAAGAAAAATTATAATCACGTGCTTTATCCAACAAAGAGTACAGGCGCAGATGTGGTGGTTGACAGGTTGCAGAAACAGTCTGAAGTGTTTGGTAATCCAATACATGTGATCACAAACAGAGGTACTGCACTCACAGCTAATGTGTAAGGAGCACAGTATACAACATTTACTAATAGCGACTGGCGTGTAACGACACCTCACCGCTGGGTTCAGGATATCTCCTAGTCGGGCACTCCCGACTAGAGCCATCTAACTTGTTTTTATTTCATTTTACTAAGTGCGGTAGTGGTTTCGTGTGTAATAAATCAGGGGGTTTAGTTAAATGCATGTAACGACAGCTCGCCGCTGGGTTCAGGCCATCTCGTAATCGGGCACTCCCGACTAGAGCCACCTTACTTGTTTGGATTACTTTTGACAGTTTTATTTTGTCAAAGATGTTTAGTTTTGATATTTATAAATATACCCGTATTACCATGATCAAGAGTCCATCCCATATTACTTGGCTAATAAAAAACCAGAGCACATATATCCGGCCCCCAATCTTAGCTGAACGCCGCCTGATATCCGCTTCCTCCATACATTTTTCCGAAATCTGTCGTTCAAATATTTTGACGATGGAACTTTGAACCAGTATTAGAAAATGAAGAAATGTATCGACATTCACATTTTGTATCGATGAGCATTTGAGAAAATGCCCTTCTCGTTTATAGATTGTTATGGTACGGCGAGTGCTATAACATGTATTTTTCACAATTTTTGACTAAGAATTTATAGTTTATAATTCCGTTAACTGATTTTGATTACGATTTTATTTGATTTTAACTTTTAGTAAACATACACAATCAGCTGTTCCATACAAAATCAAAACAAAGCGGCAGAGTGGCCAGTCCACTATTAGAAAGTTATCTGGGAACATAGATATTCACAGTGAAATCAGATCCGATGCTGATTAATTATATATATATATATATATATATATATATATATATATATATATATATATATATATATATATATATAAACCAGCCCTATCGATATATTCTAAGTAATCAACCTATTAAATAAACGTTGTGTAATTATTAATCTATCAAATGAAGAACGGTGTTAATTTTTAAATGCTTCAAGGTGGATTCTTACAATCTTGGGTACTCGTACGGGGTGAACCGCAAGTGAATGTAAAAAGTGCTAATCTACCATTACATAATTGTTCAAAAAAAGCAATCACTTTGCAAAACTGAAGATGCAGAAAAACTTTTGATTGCCAAAACCACAATGTTTTGCGCAGCATTGTGAAATTAAGACGCATGAACGACTGGCGCCGATCAGACGACGCATGCATACGGCGTTTTCGGCTCAGAAATACGACGCAATAAGGAAGCGAACGAAGCAATTCGGTTCCGTTGGAATTGGAAACCGAAAAGAAGCAAGTTTTGCGACGAGACACAAGAAATAAAACAACGAGAAGTATATGCCACTAGCACAGAGGCAAGTAGTGTGGCTTCAAAGAAACAGACAACAACGAAAAAGTAGCAGCAAACATTGCGATGAGGCGACAAAGCTACAAAACGACGAGAACACGACGAGGCAAGTAGTGTGGTTACAAAGAAGCATCAATCTTTGTGACGAGACAACAACAACAAAGAACGATTTCGGACGGCCACATGCGGCTTGAAAACTTTGCGAGCGACAATATTGAAAAAGGAGTGACAACAGAGTCGACATCCAGACGTACAGCTGTACTTGTATATGTATTGGCAAAGGCGAAATATCACCGTTCCTATTATGAGTGCGTATTGGCACAAGTATTACGTTGTTTGAACACTAAAACATTTTTTTACGACTGATGAAACATAAACAATTTTTATGCTAATGTAATTTTAATCAGTATCAATTTAAATCGTTTTAAGAAATGTTAGTAAATTAAAATTAAACTCACCGAAATATTAAGCCGTATAGTAGTTGAGCTTAAAGAGAAATTGAAACCTAATTGTTTCGTTACCACATTCAGGTGCTAAGGCAATTGATCAGCAAAAGCTTACTTCACATTTTGATCAAGACAATAACGAAGAGTCTATATACGAAGAATCGGAAGATATTGTAGAAGAATTAATAGACAACGAATCGACACAAAATTTTGAAGCTGAACAAACTAAAATTTCTGCAAATATGACGTTCACATTAAGAGACATAGAAGATTCGCTTTTGGCAATAACTGGCAATGGTGCTCCCGATATTGATGAGTGGCTGCGAGACTTCACGTCACTTTAACTCTATAACAATGCAGTGGAACAATGTACACTCACCGATCTCGATGACGCATCTAGTGAAATCTCTCAGATGGGGTGGGTGAGGGTGTACTTCAGCCATATCAAGGCCTGCAGTTCGCTCAAAGTTAAACTGGAGGAATGCCAGTTCCCCCGGGGCAGACCTCATCCGAAGTTACTTCCCAAACAGCCTGAAGATACCCAACGAGATGGTTCTGGCGCACATAAGAGCCCAGAACGACTTCAGCACCAGCCAATGGAGGGTAGTGCAGCGGACCACGAGTGGCGCCATGCTGCACTGCAGTCGCTGATTAATTGCGGCGGAAAAGTCTGGTACTGTTTTGGCAGGACCAGATATATTCTTAAGAACACTGCACTTCAGGAAAAGATCACCGACGGTCCCTCTACGAGAGACGCTCTAGCAACAGCCGCAGTGCCGGCTGCTGGCTCGGGTCCCTCCACTAGCTTGGCTGCTGCCCCTGCTAATGACCAGGGACCAGGGATCGACTCCCGTTGCGGCAGCTTCGCAACCAAGGCAGATCGTGGTCGCCTCTTCTAGCAGAGGCGCTCGTCTCGCTAGGAAAGCGGTCCGCGGCTGGACCTCGAGCGCAAGCAAATCGGGTCCGAAGCAGCAGCGACTGGCAGCTAGCAAGGCGCAAAGTAAAATGAGGTACAAAGCGTCCAAGCTAACAAAGGGTGTTCGTGTGAACGAATCCCGACAAGGCAAAAACGGTTGCCTTGTCCAACAATCAGCGAAGGAGAAATGAGCACAATCAAGATGCTTCAGGCGAACCTGCTTCACGCTAGAGGAGCGTCGGCCACCATGTGTAGGATTTTCGCCGAGCAAAACATCAACCTGGCTTTCCTCCAAGAACCATGGTTGATTGGTGGCCAAGTCCGAGGATTAAATTACGGCTCATGTAAGTTGTTATATGACCGATTGGGTCGAGCACGTCGCGCAGCTATCCTTCTGGATAAAAGCGTAAGCCACTTCTCTCTAACAAACTTCATCTCCACGGACCTAGTTTCGTCAACCATTGAGGTAGATACGGCAGAAGGAGCGGAAGATATTGTAGTGGCGTCTGAATATTTCCCTGGCGACACCGACGACGCACCGCCGATGGAGTTTCAGCGGCTCGTCGACTTCTGCCGAAGGACGAACAAACAGCTAGTCATTGGCAACTTCAACGAGAGAGAAAACAAAATGGGACCTGTATCAAGCCTTAGCGGTTTCGAAAGTTAATCAAATTCCCGGCAACATTAAATCCAAGAGAGAGATAGAAGTTAAGTCAAAACAACTTCAATATGTGCTTTTAACATCCTACCATATTAATGTGGCCCTAAGACCCCATCAGGCAAAACGTGATGTTCCCTGGTGGAGCGAAGGCCTGGCAAATCGAAGGAAGGAGGTCAGACCGCTCTTTATCAGGGCAAAGTAAAATAGAGACTCATGGGAAACATACAGATGCGCGCTCACTGAGTATAATAAGAACATGAGACGCGACAAACGCAATACCTGGCGCACCTACTGCGAAACTGTGGAGTCACTTCCAGAAGCAGAGAGATTGCAAAAGATATTGGCCAGAAGGGTCATCTACTGATGTGGGGTTCCTAAAAACAACAGATGGTTCTTACACACAGGATCGACGCGAAACGCTAGAGCTACTGCTTCAGGTGCATTTCCCTGGTTCTGTTATAAACCCATAAAATCACTGTAATGACGGGGATACTGAACCACCAGCTAGACGGAGTAACAGTCTGTCGGGTGATATCTTCGACCCTGACAAGGTCAGGTGGGGCATTAAATCATTCGCTTTCTTCAAAGCCCCGGAGGCGACCAGATTTTCCCGGCCCTGCTGGTCCACTAATTTTCCTACTTAGGGTGAGCTTCACTTGAGGGTACATTCTGCTATCTTGGAGCAGAATGTGGTTTTTATTCCCAAGCAAGGGAACCGTCCGTTGGATCAACCTAAGTCGTATAGAACAATTAGCCCTACATCTTTTCTGCTTAAGACCGCAGAACGCCTGTTGGACTTGCATATCCGGTGCAGATTGCAAGATACAAATCCCCTGCACCATACACAATTCGCCTATATCAAAGGCAGATAGAATGAGGTCGCTCTACATCAGATAGTCGGTAATATTGAAAAGGCATTCGCGGCTAGGGAAATTGCTTTGTGCTCCTTCCTAAACTTTGAAGAGGCCTTCGACAAAACTAGCTATCAGTCAATAACCAGGGCGTTAGCTTCTAGGGGGGCTGACTCCTTCTCTATTACCTGGATAGAGAGTATGCCTATGCACAGAGACAGTAGATCTACACTAGACGCCACCACTGTCCGCATCCGAGCGGTCAAAGGGTGTCCACAGGGCGGGGTTCTGTCTCCCCTTCTTTGGTCCCTAGTGATAGATGAACTACTGGTGAAACTATCGGAGCTAGGCATCGATACCATAAGGGAGGCTCTCCTTCATAAGGGAGGCAGAGCGTCTCTTGTCCCCATAGGGAGCCCCTTGGCACAAAAGACCGCAAGTTGTTCGCTGTGCCACTAAAATCTCTGTTGTGAGACTCCCTTACAAATATTGGAATAGGAGGCAAGAAAATCTACATGATGGGTTCGTTTAGTGTTGGTACTAAGTAAGACGACGTTCCACTGGAAATGTGTTTCTATGTCGTGCGCTATTAGGTTACCCTTTATTGAGGTGTGATCGCATGTGACGCGCTTGATCTTGTCAGTGCAACCATAGGTGCAAAAGGTGTATTTTTCAGTCCAGTCAATAAAGAGACTGTTAATTTTTAATTTATTTTTTTAAAATATTTTTAAATAATTAAAAAAGGTAGTCACGAGCTAGAGTGCACTCATCATAGTGTACCGCAAATGTCCAGTTCTGTGGGTTCACGTAAAGCTATCGCTGACTTAGCAACTCATTTGCATCACCTAGTATCGGCAAACATAATCGAAGAGTTTTCATCAAAAGTAAATTTGTTTCACATGAACAATAACATAAAGTCAGTAGTGGCAAAAATGATAAAAAGTTATAAGCCGTTAAAACCACAAATCAGCCCAGTTCAAATGAAGATCTTATTGTAGGACGAAGTGCCAATTCATCAAAGACCCAGATGCTTGGTCATAGTGTTACCGAATACGCTTCATTTGTTGTGCTAGTCTCGAAGAAGGATGGTAGTAGGAGACTTTGCTGTGACTACAGAAAGCTCAACGAGTAGATAATTCGTAACAATTTTCCAATGGCTCTAATCGACGACGTTTTACACAAGCTGCAGATTTGACAAATTCTTTCACGTCCCTGTACATGAGGCTTCTCGTAAATATACCTAGTTTATGACAAAGAGTGGTCAAAATGAATTCTGTTTCGAACCATTCGGGATATCTAACTTCCCTGCAGTGTTTATGAGGTACCTATTTGCAGATTTGAGACCATTGATAGATGACGGTACTTTAATTCTGTATATGGACGACATCATTATTCCGTCAAAGGATGAGCAAGAAGGTCTTGAAAAATTACGAAAGGTGTTGTGTCTTGCAAAAATTTCAGGTTTGCGAATTAAATGGGGAAAATATCAGGAAAGTTAATTTTCTGGGGTACATAATTGAGAATGCGACAGTAAGGCCATCTAAAGAGAATACTTCGGCAGTTAATAATTCCCCAGTTCCACGAGATAAGAAACAATTTCAGTGCAATGTGCGCATAACTTCCTATTATCGTAGATTTGCTAAAGACTTCGCTACCGTTTTAATGAAGAACAAGTAAGATGCCTCTAGTCGGGTGTGCCCAACTAGGTGTTACCCTGAACCCAGTAGCGAGCTGTGACATACATTTAAACCTCTTTGCATTCATATACACATTCACAAAGTCACACACACACACACCCATGGCCCAATATGATCAATGTGATAGGTTTGCAGAGGCTCATCAGACGTGTCGATTGCATTTAAATATCCATACTTAGCGTCGCTCACAATACACTCTATACAAGATTTGACGATTCTATCAACTTTTCCTGCTAACTCTGACATAAAATATTCGCGTTGTACTAAGTCGATAGTCTTCTTGACACCAAAACGTCCTTGGCGGTGAGCTGTGGATATTATTTCGCTTTCAATCTTAGAAGGTATTACAATCAATTCTCTAACCGGATCCTTGAGCAAAATGTCATACTTTAGATAATAATCGTCGTACGTACTCGATTCTAACACTTTAAAAATTACTGCTATCCATTCATCTTGACGCTGAGCCTGCATTATTCGATGTCTTAGGAAATCCTGCAACAACAGAAAATAGACTCTACTCAAGGCATCACCAAGTTTTATTTTTATTCCGAAACGATGCTCGATTTCATAGTCAAAACCTTGCAAAAATAAAGCCCAGCGTGACACTTTAACAGGGACATATTCTTTCTTCATTTTCAATTTGAATGCGTTACAGTCAGATATTATCTTTATCTTTTTGCCAAGCAAATAAACTCTCCACTTCTTTAGAGCCTGTCCTATAGCGAGTACTTCTAACTCGTATGAAGGATACTTTTCTTCTGCTGGCGTTGTCTTGCGACTCATATACTCTACAGGGTGGAAACACTGATCTTCTGAGTCTCTCTATAAGAGGATAGCTCCGTATCCATACATACTCGCATTGCCATGAACCTCCATAGAGGCTTTCTGATTAAATAACCTCAACACCGGTGAACAAGATAAATATACTTTCAACTGATTGAATGCTACCAATTCATTCATTAATTTTAAAAGACACATTTTCTACCGTTACCGACTGCCGAAGTCTTTTCTTTAGATAGCCTTATTGTCGCATTCTCAATTATGTACCCCAGAAAATTAACTTTCCGCTGTAACACCTGACATTTTCCCCATTTTATTCGCTAACCTGAAGTTTCTGCAAGACACAACACCTTTCGTAATTTCTCAAGACCTTCTTGCTCATCCTTTGACGGAATAATGATGTCATCCATATACAGAATTAAAGTACCGTCATCTATCAATGGTCTCAAAACTGCAAATAGGTACCTTATAAACACCGAAGGGGAGTTAGATATCCCGAATGGTACGAAACAGAATTCATATTGGCCACTCTGTGTCACAAACGAGGTATATTTACGAGAAGCCTCATGTACAGGGACGTGAAAAACCCATTTGACAAATCTAAAGTTGTGAAAAGCTTTGTGTAGTAACAGCAAAGTCTCTTACTACCATCCTTCTTCGAGACTAGCACAACAGGTGAATCGTATTCGGAAACACTATGGCGAATTATTCCCTCCTTTAACCAATCCCTGATCTGCTTATCGACTATATCATTGTCAGTGTATGGTAAGCGTCTGGGTCTTTGATGAATTGGCACTTCATCCGACAATAAGATCTTCGTTTGAACTGGGCTGATTTGTGGTTTTAACGGCTTATAACTTTTTATCATTTTTGCCACTACTGACTTCAAGTTATTGTTCATGTGAAACAAATTTACTTCTGATGAAAAATTCACGATTTACTAGAAATGACTACGAAAATTCTGGATATAAGTTCGGATCTCGGGTTCAACCCCACTAAAAAACTAAAATCTTCAATATCTTAGATCAAGATATCAAAATTTTAGATCAACATATTAAAATCTTAGATCAAGATAACAAAATCTCAAATCAACATGTTTAGCTTTAAGCGTAGAGTACATATACACATATACACATAAATATATGTACATATACACATACATATATGTACATATACACATACTCATACGAAAATATTCTTCAAAGGGTACGCACATATATTACATTTACATACATAAATGCATACGTGAGTCGAAAGCTGCCGATCATTTGTGAGTAAGTTTGTCTGTGCAAATCCGTTAGCTGCAAGCATTTGCAGAGACACACACTCACACATTTTTGTGCATGCAATATAAAGCATGAAAAATTCGTATTTTCGGTTGAGCCTGGCGCCAGCATCAGTAAATCAAGAAGAGGGAAACAGACAGAAGGATGACCGTTATTTATGTCTTCTTCATGATCTGTTCCACGAAACGTTAAATTTCAACACATCGTTGAAGGAAATTCGTTCATTCGCAGTTTAGAATTGATCAAGCCGCTAAAGTGTCGTACAAAATCTTGCAATATTTGGAAAATTTTTTTTAAATTTTTTTATTAATATTTACAAAACATTAACATTTTAGATTAAAATTGATTTTGAACTTATGTATCCATCGAAGGAACACATGCTTTATTCCAAATGGGAGGAACTCAAATTCAGAATAATAAAGCATTATTATAGAGCTACTGCTTCAGGTGCATTTCCCTGGTTCTGTAATAAATCTGGCAAATCACTGTAATGACGGGGATACTGAACCACCAGCTAGACGGAGTAACAGTCTGTCGGGTGATATCTTCGACCCTGACAAGGTCAGGTGGGGCATTAAATCATTCGCTTTCTTCAAAGCCCCGGAGGCGACCAGATTTTCCCGGCCCTGCTGGTCCACTAATTTTCCTACTTAGGGTGAGCTTCACTTGAGGGTACATTCTGCTATCTTGGAGCAGAATGTGGTTTTTATTCCCAAGCAAGGGAACCGTCCGTTGGATCAACCTAAGTCGTATAGAACAATTAGCCCTACATCTTTTCTGCTTAAGACCGCAGAACGCCTGTTGGACTTGCATATCCGGTGCAGATTGCAAGATACAAATCCCCTGCACCATACACAATTCGCCTATATCAAAGGCAGATAGAATGAGGTCGCTCTACATCAGATAGTCGGTAATATTGAAAAGGCATTCGCGGCTAGGGAAATTGCTTTGTGCTCCTTCCTAAACTTTGAAGAGGCCTTCGACAAAACTAGCTATCAGTCAATAACCAGGGCGTTAGCTTCTAGGGGGGCTGACTCCTTCTCTATTACCTGGATAGAGAGTATGCCTATGCACAGAGACAGTAGATCTACACTAGACGCCACCACTGTCCGCATCCGAGCGGTCAAAGGGTGTCCACAGGGCGGGGTTCTGTCTCCCCTTCTTTGGTCCCTAGTGATAGATGAACTATTGGTGAAACTATCGGAGCTAGGCATCGATACCATAAGGGAGGCTCTCCTTCATAAGGGAGGCAGAGCATCTCTTGTCCCCATAGGGAGCCCCTTGGCACAAAAGACCGCAAGTTGTTCTCTGTGCCACTAAAATCTCTGTTGTGAGACTCCCTTACAAATATTGGAATAGGAGGCAAGAAAATCTACATGTTGGGTTCGTTTAATGTTGCTACTAAGTTAGACGACGTTCCACTGGAAATGTGTTTCTATGTCGTGCGCTATTAGGTTACCCTTTATTGAGGTGTGATCGCATGTGACGCGCTTGATCTTGTCAGTGCAACCATAGGTGCAAAAGGTGTATTTTTTAGACCAGTCAACAAAGAGACTGTTAATTATTAATTTATTTTTTTTAATATTTTTAAATAATTAAAAAAGGTAGTCACGAGCTAGAGTGCACTCATCATAGTGTACCGCAAATGTCCAGTTCTGTGGGTTCACGTAAAGTTATCGCTGACTTAGCAACTCATTTGCATCACCTAGTATCGGCAAACATAATCGAAGAGTTTTCATCAAAAGTAAATTTGTTTCACATGAACAATAACATGAAGTCAGTAGTGGCAAAAATGATAAAAAGTTATAAGCCGTTAAAACCACAAATCAGCCCAGTTCAAATGAAGATCTTATTGTAGGACGAAGTGCCAATTCATCAAAGACCCAGATGCTTACCATACACTGACACTGATATAGTCGATAAGCAGATCAGGGATTGGTTAAAGGTCATTGGTCATAGTGTTTCCGAATACGCTTCACTTGTTGTGCTAGTCTCGAAGAAGAATGGTAGTAGGAGACTTTGCTGTGACTACAGAAAGCTCAACGAGTAGATAATTCGTAACAATTTTCCAATGGCTCTAATCGACGACGTTTTACACAAGCTGCAGATTTGACAAATGGGTTTTTTCACGTCCCTGTACATGAGGCTTCTCGTAAATATACCTAGTTTATGACAAAGAGTGGTCAATATGAATTCTGTTTCGAACCATTCGGAATATCTAACTCCCCTGCAGTGTTTATGAGGTACCTATTTGCAGATTTGAGTCCATTGATAGATGACGGTACTTTAATTCTGTATATGGACGACATCATTATTCCGTCAAAGGATGAGCAAGAAGGTCTTGAAAAATTACGAAAGGTGTTGTGTCTTGCAAAAATATCAGGTTTGCGAATTAAATGGGGAAAATATCAGGTGTTACAGCGGAAAGTTAATTTTCTGGGGTACATAATTGAGAATGCGACAGTAAGGCCATCTAAAAAGAATACGTCGGCAGTTAATAATTCCCCTGCAGCTAATAATTTCTGCAGTTTGTGTAAGACGTCGTCGATTAGAGCCATTGGAAATTGTCACGAATTATCTTCTCGTTAAGCTTTCTGTAGTCACAGCAAAGTCTCTTACTACCATCCTTCTTCGAGACTAGCACAACAGGTGAAGCGTATTCGGATACACTATGGCGAATTATTCCCTCTTTTAACCAATCCCTGATCTGCTTATCGATGGTCTTTGATGAATTGGCACTTCGTTCTACAATAAGATCTTCATTTGAACTGGGCTGATTTGTGGTTTTAACGGCTTATAACTTTTTATCATTTTTGCCACTACTGACTTCAAGTTATTGTTCATGTGAAACAAATTTACTTCTGATGAAAAATTCACGATTTACTAGAAATGACTACGAAAATTCTGGATATAAGTTCGGATCTCGGGTTCAACCCCACTAAAAAACTAAAATCTTAAATCAAGATTTTCAATATCTTAGATCAAGATATTAACATCTTAGATCAAAATATTTAAATCTTATATCAAGATATCAAAATCTTAGATCAACATATTAAAATCTTAGATCAAGATAACAAAATATCAAATCAACATGATTAGCTTTAAGCGTTGAGTCCATATATGTATATACATATACACATATATATATGAACATATACACATACATATATGTACATATACACATACTCATACGAAAATATTCTTCAAAGGGTACGCACATTTATTACATTTACATACATAAATGCATACGTGAGTCGAAAGCTGCCGATCATTTGTGAGTAAGTGTGTCTGTGCAAATCCGTTAGCTGCTAGCATTTGCAGAGACACACACTCACACATTTTTGTGCATACAATATAAAGCATGAAAAATTCGTATTTTCGGTTGAGCCTGGCGCCAGCATCGGTAAATCTCCGTCGCAGTGCCAGAGTCTATCAAAAATGCCAAGAAGAGGGAAACAGACAGAAGGATGACCGTTATTTGTGTCTTCTTCATGATCTGTTCCACGAAACGTTAAATTTCAACACATCGTTGAAGGAAATTCGTTCATTCGCAGTTTAGAATTGATCAAGCCGCTAAAGTGTCGTACAAAATCTTGCAATATTTGGAAAATTTTTTTTTAATTTTTTTTTATTAATATTTACAAAACATTAATATTTTAGATTAAAATTGATTTTGAACTTATGTATCCATCGAAGGAACACATGCTTTATTCCAAATGGGAGGAATTCAAATTCAGAATAATAAAGCATTATTATAGAGCTACTGCTTCAGGTGCATTTCCCTGGTTCTGTAATAAATCCGGCAAATCACTGTAATGACGGGGATACTGAACCACCAGCTAGACGGAGTAACAGTCTGTCGGGTGATATCTTCGACCCTGACAAGGTCAGGTGGGGCATTAAATCATTCGCTTTCTTCAAAGCCCCGGAGGCGACCAGATTTTCCCGGCCCTGCTGGTCCACTAATTTTCCTACTTAGGGTGAGCTTCACTTGAGGGTACATTCTGCTATCTTGGAGCAGAATGTGGTTTTTATTCCCAAGCAAGGGAACCGTCCGTTGGATCAACCTAAGTCGTATAGAACAATTAGCCTTACATCTTTTCTGCTTAAGACCGCAGAACGCCTGTTGGACTTGCATATCCGGTGCAGATTGCAAGATACAAATCCCCTGCACCACACATAATTCGCCTATATCAAAGGCAGATGGAAAGTGGTCGCTCTACATCAGATAGTCAGTAATATTGAAAAGGCATTCGCGGCTAAGGAAATTGCGTTGTGCTCCTTCCTAAACTTTGAAGAGGCCTTCGACAACACTAGCTATCAGTCAATAACCAGGGCGTAAGCATCTAGGGGGACTGACTCCTTCTCTATTACCTGGATAGAGAGAATGCCTATGCACAGAGACAGTAGATCTACACTAGACGCCACCACTGTCCGCATCCGAGCGGTCAAAGGGTGTCCACAGGGCGGGGTTCTGTCTCCCCTTCTTTGGTCCCTAGTGATAGATGAACTATTGGTGAAACTATCGGAGCTAGGCATCGATACTATAAGGGAGGCTCTCCTTCATAAGGGAGGCAGAGCGTCTCTTGTCCCCATAGGGAGCCCCTTGGCACAAAAGACCGCAAGTGGTTCGCTGTGCCACTAAAATCTCTGTTGTGAGACTCCCTTACAAATATTGGAATAGTAGGCAAGAAAATCTACATGTTGGGTTCGTTTAGTGTTGCTACTAAGTTAGACGATTTCCACTGGAAATGTGTTTCTATGTCGTGCGTTATTAGGTTACCCTTTATTGAGGTGTGATCGCATGTGACGCGCTTGATCTTGTCAGTGCAACCATAGGTGCAAAAGGTGTATTTTTCAGTCCAGTCAATAAAGAGACTGTTAATTTTTAATTTATTTTTTTTAAATATTTTTAAATAATTAAAAAAGGTAGTCACGAGCTAGAGTGCACTCATCATAGTGTACCGCAAATGTCCAGTTCAGTGGGTTCACGTAAAGTTATCGCTGACTTAGCAACTCATTTGCATCACCTAATATCGGCAAACATAATCGAAGAGTTTTCATCAAAAGTAAATTTGTTTCACATGAACAATTACATGAAGTCAGTAGTGGCAAAAATGATAAAAAGTTATAAGCCGTTAAAACCACAAATCAGCCCAGTTCAAATGAAGATCTTATTGTAGGACGAAGTGCCAATTCATCAAAGACCCAGATGCTTGGTCATAGTGTTTCCGAATACGCTTCACTTGTTGTGCTAGTCTCGAAGAAGGATGGTAGTAGGAGACTTTGCTGTGACTACAGAAAGGTCAACGAGTAGATAATTCGTAACAATTTTCCAATGGCTCTAATCGACGACGTTTTACACAAGCTGCAGATTTGACAAATGGGTTTTTTCACGTCCCTGTACATAAGGCTTCTCGTAAATATACCTAGTTTATGACAAAGAGTGGTCAATATGAATTCTGTTTCGAACCATTCGGGATATCTAACTCCCTGCAGTGCTTATGAGGTACCTATTTGCAGATTTGAGTCCATTGATAGATGACGGTACTTTAATTTATAACTTATGTACTTTAATAATAAAGGATGAGCAAGAAGGTCTTGAAAAATTACGAAAGGTGTTGTGTCTTGCAAAAATATCAGGTTTGCGAATTAAATGGGGAAAATATCAGGTGTTACAGCGGAAAGTTAATTTTCTGGGGTACATAATTGAGAATGCGACAGTAAGGCCATCTAAAAAGAATACGTCGGCAGTTAATAATTCCCCTGCAGCTAATAATTTCTGCAGTTTGTGTAAGACGTCGTCGATTAGAGCCATTGGAAATTGTCACGAATTATCTTCTCGTTAAGCTTTCTGCACCATACATAATTCGCCTTTATCAAAGGCAGATGGAAAGAGGTCGCTCTACATCAGATAGTCAGTAATATTGAAAAGGCATTCGCGGCTAAGGAAATTGCGTTGTGCTCCTTCCTAAACTTTGAAGAGGCCTTCGACAACACTAGCTATCAGTCAATAACCAGGGCGTAAGCATCTAGGGGGGCTGACTCCTTCTCTATTACCTGGATAGAGAGAATGCCTATGCACAGAGACAGTAGATCTACACTAGACGCCACCACTGTCCGCATCCGAGCGGTCAAAGGGTGTCCACAGGGCGGGGTTCTGTCTCCCCTGCTTTGGTCCCTAGTGATAGATGAACTACTGGTGAAACTATCGGAGCTAGGCATCGATACCATAAGGGAGGCTCTCCTTCATAAGGGAGGCAGAGCGTCTCTTGTCCCCATAGGGAGCCCCTTGGCACAAAAGACCACAAGTGGTTCGCTGTGCCACTAAAATCTCTGTTGTGAGACTCCCTTACAAATATTGGAATAGGAGGCAAGAAAATCTACATGATGGGTTCGTTTAGTGTTGGTACTAAGTTAGACGACGTTCCACTGGAAATGTGTTTCTATGTCGTGCGCTATTAGGTTACCCTTTATTGAGGTGTGATCGCATGTGACGCGCTTGATCTTGTCAGTGCAACCATAGGTGCAAAAGGTGTATTTTTCAGTCCAGTCAATAAAGAGACTGTTAATTTTTAATTTATTTTTTTTAAATATTTTTAAATAATTAAAAAAGGTAGTCACGAGCTAGAGTGCACTCATCATAGTGTACCGCAAATGTCCAGTTCAGTGGGTTCACGTAAAGCTATCGCTGACTTAGCAACTCATTTGCATCACCTAATATCGGCAAACATAATCGAAGAGTTTTCATCAAAAGTAAATTTGTTTCACATGAACAATTACATGAAGTCAGTAGTGGCAAAAATGATAAAAAGTTATAAGCCGTTAAAACCACAAATCAGCCCAGTTCAAATGAAGATCTTATTGTAGGACGAAGTGCCAATTCATCAAAGACCCGGATGCTTGGTCATAGTGTTTCCGAATACGCTTCATTTGTTGTGCTAGTCTCGAAGAAGGATGGTAGTAGGAGACTTTGCTGTGACTACAGAAAGCTCAACGAGTAGATAATTCGTAACAATTTTCCAATGGCTCTAATCGACGACGTTTTACACAAGCTGCAGATTTGACAAATGGGTTCTTTCACGTCCCTGTACATGAGGCTTCTCGTAAATATACCTAGTTTATGACAAAGAGTGGTCAAAATGAATTCTGTTTCGAACCATTCGGGATATCTAACTTCCCTGCAGTGTTTATGAGGTACCTATTTGCAGATTTGAGTCCATTGATATATGACGGTACTTTAATTCTGTATATGGACGACATCATTATTCCGTCAAAGGATGAGCAAGAAGGTCTTGAAAAATTACGAAAGGTGTTGTGTCTTGCAAAAATTTCAGGTTTGCGAATTAAATGGGGAAAATATCAGGTGTTACTGCGGAAAGTTAATTTTCTGGGGTACATAATTGAGAATGCGACTGTAAGGCCATCTAAAGAGAATACTTCGGCAGTTAATAATTACCCTGTTCCACGAGATAAGAAACAATTTCAGTGCTATGTGCGCATAACTTCCTATTATCGTAGATTTGTTAAAGACTTCGCTACCATTGCAAGACCGCTGACAAATTTAATGAAGAATAAGTAAGATGCCTCTAGTCGGGTGTGCCCAACTAGGTGTTACCCTGAACCCAGTAGCGAGCTGTGACATACATTTAAACCTCTTTGCATTCATACACACATTCACAAAGTCACACACACACACCCATGGCCCAATATGATCAATGTGATAGGCTTGCAGAGGCTCATCAGACTTGTCGATTGCATTTAAATATCCTGCTTTCTTGCCATACTTAGCGTCGCTCACAATACACTCTATACCAACTCTGACATAAAATATTCGCGTTGTACTAAGTCGATAGTCTTCTTGACACCAAAACATCCTTGGCGGTGAGCTGTGGATATTATTTCGTTTTCAATCTTAGAAGGTATTACAATCAATTCTCTAACCGGATCCTTGAGCAAAATGTCATACTTTAGATAATAATCGTCGTACGTACTCGATTCTAACACTTTAAAAATTACTGCTATCCATTCATCTTGACGCTGAGCCTACATTATTCGATGTCTTAGGAAATCCTGCAACAACAGAAAATAGACTCTACTCAAGGCATCACCATGTTTTATTTATATTCCGAAACGATGCTCGATTTCATAGTCAAAATCTTGCAAAAATAAAGCCCAGCGTGACACTTTAACAGGGACATATTCTTTCTTCATGTTCAATTTGAATGCGTTACAGTCAGATATTATCTTTATCTTTTTGCCAAGCAAATAAACTCTCCACTTCTTTAGAGCCTGTACTATAGCGAGTACTTCTAACTCGTATGAAGGATACTTTTCTTCTGCTGGCGTTGTCTTGCGACTCATATACTCTACATGGTGGAAACACTGATCTTCTGAGTCTTGCTATAAGAGGATAGCTCCGTATCCATACATACTCGCATTGCCATGAACCTCCGTAGAGGCTTTCTGATTAAACAACCTCAACACCGGTGAACAAGATAAATAGACTTTCAACTGATTGAATGCTACCAATTCATTCATTAATTTTAAAAGACACATTTTCTTCATCAAATTTGTCAGCGGTCTAGCAAGGGTAGCGAAATCTTTAACAAATCTACGAAAATATCTTTCTTACCTCGTGGAACTGGGAAGTTATCGACTGCCGAAGTCTTTTCTTTAGATGGCCTTATTGTCACATTCTCAATTATGTACCCCAGAAAATTAACTTTCCGCTGTAACACCTGACATTTTCCCCATTTTATTCGCTAACCTGAAGTTTCTGCAAGACACAAAACCTTTCGTAATTTCTCAAGACCTTCTTGCTCATCCTTTGACGGAATAATGATGTCATCCATATACAGAATTAAAGTACCGTCATCTATCAATGGTCTCAAATCTGCAAATAGGTACCTCATAAACACTGCAGGGGAGTTAGATATCCCGAATGGTACGAAACAGAATTCATATTGGCCTCTGTGTGTCACAAACGAGGTATATTTACGAGAAGTCTCATGTACAGGGACGTGAAAAACCCATTTGACAAATCTAAAGTTGTGAAAACCTGCCCTTTCTACAGTTTGTGTAAAACGTCGTCGATTAGAGCCATTGGAAAATTGTCATGAATTATCTTCTCGTTAAGCTTTCTGTAGTCACAGCAAAATCTCTTACTTCCATTCTTCTTCGAGACTAGCACAACAGGTGAATCGTATTCGGAAACACTAAGGCGAATTATTCCCTCCTTTAACCAATCCCTGATCTGTTTATCGACTATATCATTGTCAGTGTATGGTAAGTGAAGAGTCAGGAGCGTTTTCCTGTCCAGCATGAGAAATAGGGGGTTGGGGGGTGATATTCTTCGAAACCACGAGCCGTAGATTAACTTCAGCACGTCGTTGGTGCAACCGTTTATTTCGATGTCTTCTAATGTACTTACTTAATAAGTAAAGTTCAAGCGCAGCTTGCCCAATTTCATGTAGGTGTAAAGCATAACAAACTACCGTAATAGCAATGTGAACATTAGAGTGGACCCAAATAAGTAGAGTATTACATTTCAATAAGCTTAAATTAATAATTAAAATTGCCCCAACATCCCGGTCCCATTGAAAGACGCAAGCCTTTCAAGAGACTGGCAGAAGGGCAAGATTGTGAATCGGTCGACGAATGACTCCCTTGGGGGTCCGAATATCTACTACTCGAATTCGCTGATCTTGTCCAGAAACCGTAGCCGTCACGCGTCCCATTATCCACCTTTGCGAAGGCACATTGCCCTCGTGTATCAGAACCAAGACTCCGACAGAGACACTGGCCCTGTGCTTGGTCCACTTGGCGCGTGTCTGCAGCTCGTTAACGTAGTCAGATAGCCAGCGTCGCCAAAAGTATTGCTTGATGCCACTAACCATGCGCCAGCGATCCAAGTGACTTAGTTGGTCATCATTAATAGTGTGTTCCGGCAAGGCTCGTAGTGAGTCACCGGTGAGGAAGTGACCTGGCGTAAGCGCACCCAGGTCGCTTGGGTCAGACGAAAGGGGTGTCAGGGCGCGTGAGTTTAAGATGGCCTCCATCTCCACTGTGACGGTGACAAGTTCTTCGAACGTCAGGCGGGCGTTCATTAAACTGCGAGTCATGAGACCTTTGGCGCTCTTGACGGCCGCCTCCCATAGGCCTCCAAAATGTGGTGCCCCGGGGGGGATGAAACGAAAATTTACAAATTCGTTAGCGCGGAAACTAACAATAGAACGTTGATTTTCTTGCTGGAAGAAAAAGTCGCGAAGTTCATTCAATTGGTTGCTCGCTCCAGTAAAATTAGTTGCGTTATCGCAAAATATATCGATAGGTAAGCCACGACGCGCGATCATGCGCCGTAGGGCAGCCAAAAAGGCATCTGTTGATAAGTCGGACACCACTTCGATATGAACTGCCTTTGTGGCAAAGCATACGAAAATGGCAGTGTAGCTCTTACAGGGGCCCTTGCCACGGATGCGAAGGTATACATTGACCGGTCCAGTAACGAGTGCCTTTGCGCCGGCGTGGTAGTGATGGGAGTGCAAAAACTGCACGTAGTGCCGAATGAAGTCATCTTTACTGGGGAGTAACATTGGATGCTTCTGTGCCTCTGGAACACTCGACAGCTCCAGACGGCCACCAACTTTCAGCAACATGTATCCATCGGTAAGATGCAAGAATGGATTTAGAAATTTGAGGTGACTTGATATTTGCTTGTTCTTGTGTAATGCGTGAATATCGTCGGCAAAGTGATGTTGCTGGAGATTCCAAATGATGCAATGAAATGCACGCTGCAGCTCTTGAGGAGTCGGCGTTGGTGTATTTAACTTCGTCAAGCTTCGTGTAGAGCAGCTAAAGCGGAACATCCATGCAACTATCAGTAAACAACGGCGATGAGAACTTATGTTTCGAAGTATGTCGAGCAAATAATTGCCATTGGCTATAGTCTTGAATGCTGATTTGCGTTTCTCTTGTTCTACTACCTCAAGATCAGGCTTAGTTCGTGTATCCTTTGGCCAAGCGCTGGTACCTTGTGTCAAATACGCCGGCCCCAAAAACCAGATCGAATTCTCCAATTCCAAAGGTGTGCATCCCCTGGATACCAGATCGGCAGGATTGCAGTGTGTTGGAACGTGTCTCCAGTGACAGTCCGCTGTATATTCTTGGATGTCCGAAACACGGTTTCCAACAAACGTCGATAGGGTAGCTGAATGTTGCTGTATCCAATGCAGAACTATCTGCGAGTCGCTCCAAAGATACGTTGTGTGCCTTATTGTAAAAATGTCTTTAATTTTGACGTAGAGTTGTGCCAGAAGGTGCGCGGAAGCTAATTCCAATTTTGGTAGTGACAGTTTCCGTGTTGGTGCCACTCTAGATTTAGATGTGATTAGCCGTGCTCTGACCTTTCCGTCCACAGTTATCGTACGCGCGTAAATGCAGCAGCCATATGCACGAATGGAAGCGTCGCAGAATCCATGTAGCTGTAACTCCAGAGTTTTCGGCTGCATACAGAACCGAGGTATAGCCAAAGACTCCAACGATTGAAGTGAAGCAGAGAATGCCTTCCAGGCTTGGCATAGTGCTTGTGGGACTGTCTCGTCCCATTATAATTTGAGTAACCATAGTTCCTGTAGTATAATCTTGGCCGTAATGATGACAGGCGTTATCAGTCCTAATGGGTCAAAGAGGAATGATGCCAGTGATAGGATTGTTTGCTTGGTGACGACATTAAATAAACGTTTAGGCCGAAATGCAATAAGCAAAACATCTCGCCGTTGGTCCCAAGTCAATCCTAAAGCGCTAGTAACCGAGATCTCATCCAAATTTAGATTCTTAATGGTGCTGTCATCAAAAACTCCGGTGGTTTGAGTGCCATTTTGCCAGCTCAAACTTGCCCTTGCCAAGAATTTCGATGATTTCTGACTTGAGCTGTCATAGACCTTCTGTTGTGTCATGTCCACACAGGAGGTCATCCACGTAAAATGATGATTTTATAGCTTTTGTCCAAGTCCTTCTTTATGCGCATGTAGATCGGCTAGGTACGTCATGCTTCGTATTGCGAGATATGGTGCCGTTGCCGTTCCGTAAGTAACTGTGTTGAGCTCATATGTGCGAAGTTTTTCATCTGGTGAAGTTCTCCAAATTATATATTGAAATTTACGATCACGTTGGTCTATCAGTACTTGCCTGAACATTTTAACGACATCTGCTGTGATTGCATACCTGTATGTCCGAAAGCGCAGTAGAAGTATGTACAAATCTGGCTGAATGGTTGGTCCTGCCATTAACAAATCATTAAGCGATCTTTGCGATGATGTCTGGCTCGATGCGTCAAAAACTACCCTTAACTTGGTCGATGTGCTATTTAGTTTAAAGACGCAATGATGAGATATATAATTGTGTGGCTCATCAATCCTTGGTGCATCTACGAGGCTCATGTGCTTTAGGCGTTCGTATTCGGTCAGAAAGTGCACGTAGGCTGCCTTTAATTCAGAGTTGCGATTCAATCGGCGCTCAAGCGCTTCAAATCTCTGCTTAGCCGACTCGTACGAGGAACCTAGGTAGCTTGGATCATCCTTAAATGGTAACCACACAACGATTCTACCATCTGCTTGTTGCTTAACGGTTTGAGCGAATATTTGCTCGCACTGACGCTGCTCAGGAGTGAGCTTATCAGTTGACTTGCACATCCTCGTTACGCCAAAGTCTTTCAAGGTTTCCGTTAATGGACTCCTCTAACGAAAGCGAGTAATTGTGTACCTGACCTTTGTAGCCTTCATAACGTCCAGACACAATCCATCCGAGTAGAGTTTTCTGGAGTGTGGGCAGGCAGGGCCCAACTTGATCTGTCCTACTGCAAGAATTTCAAAAAAGATTTCTTTACCAATGAGAAGATCAATACGGCGTGTTTTGTTAAATTGCTCATCTGCCAGCGGTGTGTTGTTAGGCAAGTTCCACGACGAGATATCAATGTCGGAATCCGGCTGGTATGCGATGTGCGAGGTTACGCAAAAATCGAGAGGCATCTCGAAGGTGTCCAGACGTGATTTAATAGTTGCAGAGGTACCAAACTTAATGTGTGTATGTGATTCGCCAATGCTGCATATTCTCATGTGGCGTTTGACCGTGGGCAAGCGCAGCGATTGAGCGAATTGTTCTGAGATGAAATTCACTTGTGAGCAAGAATCTAACAAGGCGCGACCTCACACCTCTCACATACACGATGGCTGTGGCCAAGATGACTTGGTCTGAAGACCCGTTGTTGTGCGTGTGTGTGACGGCAACACTGGGGGCTGTCGTAATATGCGAAGAAGAAAGCGTTGGCAATGCAGGCGATGGCTTACGCTCGGCAGTCTCTCGATGCAACAGTGAATGATGAAGGCGAGAGCAGGATCGACATCTTTGAGTGGATGGGCATTTAGCTGCATGATGACCTTTGCCAAGACAATTGAGGCAGAGTGCAAGGCGTTTTGCTGTCTGTCATAGCGCTGTATGACAGACATTTCTCTGAACTGGTTGCAGCGCGTGGCACGATGAGCTGGAACAAAAAGTACATGATTGAGTTGTACAGTTAAATGATAGACCTTGTCGAGGTGTGGCCTGGCTGCGTGGCTTGCCGCCAGTTACTGTGCGACTTTCAATAGATACGGCCTCACCAAACGATTCCAGATATTGACAGTGTTTTTCTACTAGCTGTACGCACCGATCCCACGTTGGCAATATAGAAAAGCAATGACTAGTTCCATTTGCGCTTAGTTTCCAGATCCACCTTTTCCATGACTATAAATATCAACATGGCCTTTGCGATTTGAGCTTCACTCCCTAACGATTTCAGGGAATTGTAAACAGCCGTAGAGTTGTCAATCAGACTGCGAAGTTGTTGACTGCTTGAGTTTGTGATGTTTGGCAATTTAAACAGAGACGAGATATTGTCCAAGAACACCAATGTTGGGTTGTCGTACCGCTGATTCAAACGCACAAGAGCCTTATGATAATTTTCCGGCGTCACTTGAAATGCTTTCACAGTTTCCAGAGCTGGTCCTTTCAAGCAGCTGATCAGCTGATTAAACTTTTCGATATTTGATAGGCAATTTTGTTGATCAATCAGCTGGTTAAACAACGTAATGAAGTTTTTATAACCTGCGTAATTACCATCAAATGTCGGTAGCGTGATTCTGGGCAATTTTACCGACGGTGAAAAGGTTGATATTGATGGTGCAGCAAAGGTTGAGTCTTGAAGCTCATCGCTGAGTTGCTCCTTTATACAAACCTTGATGCCTATGTATAACTCTTCAAGGTCGGCGAGACCTGTGTCTGTTGGATACTCTTTCTCGATGTCATTTTGTACCGACATTATTTCCTTAAAGTAGGCTTCCAAAATTCCCAAACGGCAGTTCAACTCAGCTGGCGATGGCGCTGCCTTTTCTTCTCTTTGCTTTGGATCAACAGCGCTACGAATGCGGCTAATATTGCGACGAATATTAGTGCGTTGTAGTCTTAGACCTTCCAAACTCATGTTATTTTGGTTCCTTTATCAAATAATTTAGCCAGAAAATTCAAATTTTGTTAATTTCTTAAGTTCCAATTACGCTGAACAAAAGCGAGTACGCAAGATAATGTGCTGAATAACGAAGCAAAGTAAAAGTTGAGCACAGCGAGTTGCACCCAAGTTTGAGTGGCAAATTGAGTGACAATCGGGCAATGTGTATGTGTGCGTATTATCGGCTGTTCTTGCACGTGTTCTTTACACGTCGAGATTGACAAAGCGAAAACTGCTGAAACGATGATGACTGTACGATGTTACAGATCGGTGATGCGATGGCAAGGGGTCGCCGGGCGAAAGGTGATTAAATATACGGTGTCTCGGTGATGCGACGATGGCAAGGCAAGGCTAATGTAGGGCACAGTTAGCGCGTTGTATGCCGGTTGAGTTACGAAACCAATGATCCAAATGAGACACTAGAACCAGGTTGCACGATTATTGAATATCACTGTCCCACGTTTGGGCGCCAAAATGTAGAGTCAGGAGCGTTTTCCTGTCCAGCATGAGAAATAGGGGGTTGGGGGGTGATATTCTTCGAAACCACGAGCCGTAGATTAACTTCAGCACGTCGTAGGTGCAACCGTTTATTTCGATGTCTTCTAATGTACTTAATAAGTAAAATTCAAGCGCAGCTTGCCCAATTTCATGTAGGTGTAAAGCATAACAAACTACCGTAATAGCAATGTGAACATTAGAGTGGACCCAAATAAGTAGAGTATTACATTTCAATAAGCTTAAATTAATAAAGGGGCATTTTGCCCCAACAGTAAGCGTCTGGGTCTTTGATGAATTGGCACTTCATCCGACAGTAAGATCTTCATTGGAACTGGGCTGATTTGTGGTTTTAACGGCTTATAACTTTTTATCATTTTTGCCACTACTGACTTCAAGTTATTGTTCTTGTAAAACAAATTTACTTCCGATGAAAAATTCACGATTTACTAGAAATGACTACGAAAATTGTGGATATAAGTTCGGATCTCTGGTTCAACCCCACTAAAAAACTAAAATCTTAAATCAAGATTTTTAATATCTTAGATCAAGATATTAACAAAAATTCACGATTTACTAGAAATGACTACGAAAATTGTGGATATAAGTTCGGATCTCTGGTTCAACCCCACTAAAAAACTAAAATCTTAAATCAAGATTTTTAATATCTTAGATCAAGATATTAACATCTTAGATCAAAAAATTAAAATCTTAGATCAAGATATCAAAATCTTAGATCAACATATCAAAATCTTAGATCAAGATATCAAAATCTCAAATCAACATGTTTAGCTTTAAGCGTTGCGTCCATATACATATACACATATATATATGTACATATACACATACATATATGTACATATACACATACTCATACGAAAATATTCTTCAAAGGGTACGCACATATATTACATTTACATACATAAATGCATACGTGAGTCGAAAACTGCCGATCATTTGTGAGTAAGTGTGTCTGTGCAAATCCGTTAGCTGCTAGCATTTGCAGAGACACACACTCACACATTTTTGTGCATGCAATATAAAGCATGAAAATTTCGTATTTTCGGTTGAGCCTGGCGCCAGCATCGGTAAATCTCCGTCGCAGTGCCAAGAAGAGGAAAACAGAGAGAAGAATGACCGTTATTTGTGTCTTCTTCATGATCTGTTCCACGAAACGTTAAATTTCAACACATCGTTGAAGGAAATTCGTTCATTCGCAGTTTAGAATTGATCAAGCCGCTAAAGTGTCGTACAAAATATTGCAATATTTGGAAAATTGTTTTTGAATTTTTTTTATTTATATTTACAAAACATTTATATTTTAGATTAATATTGATTTTGAACTTATGTATCCATCGAAGGAACACATGCTTTATTCCAAATGGGAGGAATTCAAATTCAGAATAATAAAGCATTATGAAAACACGCTCACGAATGACTATTGCAATCAGCTTTAAATGAAAGCAAATTCGTCGACAAAAAATGGAAAAATTATCCTTTGACTAATTTACTATTAACGCTAATTTATTCTAGATTCGCAAGATTATTTAGTAGTTATTCTTCTAAACGCTGTTCTGCCAACAACTGGAAGCTTTAAAGACGACTGTGGAAAAAAAATACAAGAGAGTTACAATGACGGATATCCAAGAATGAATCGCTGTACACATTTTTAATATCAACGACTACCAAAAAAAAATCGATTTAGTCATAAATAATTTTTACTTAGCTGGAATGACTGTCCAGCCTTTTGTAATTGTAGATGGAATTTCAGAATCTGACTTACGATGCTTCTATATATATCTTGATGGTAATTTACTAAAATTTAATTTCTTTATTGAAAGAATCGAAATTTGTTTTAAAATTTTTCAAGTGTTGCTCTTAACTATCCTGAAGCTTACCAACAACCTTGGCTGCTGATACACATATATTTTTTTTTAAATTAATGCTCATTTTGATACAAAGTCATTGAAGTTAACATTACTTTTGCAGTTTTTACATAGCTAAAATCCAATTTTTAGAATTTTTAAGTCTTTGATTGCACTTGTATCCCTTTAATAATACCACACCATATGTTTGAATTAAGTACATTTAATTGTTTATCATATTCAAAAAATAACTAAAAAAAAATTTGATGTACAATAAAAAAACGAAATTAGTGGGTCTGGAATAATTTATATATGTTATATACAAATTTTTTTCAGGAAATGGGGTACTTGAATTAAGAATCGAAATACTTTTTCTAAGTATAATTTATACTTACATTTTAAGTATACAAGCACCAGTCGTTTTACTTGTCTTAAGAACATTTTGTTACATTTTAAGCACGTAATGACATAAATATAGTAAAAGAAAACTTGGAACAAGATTAAAAAGTACTTATTTAAAATATCAAACTTAATTCAAGTTTATATTTTACTTAAATCCAGAACAAAAATCTAATATTAAGTACATTTTGAGCTCACTTTTTAAATTTGAAAATACTGAAATACTTAAATTGTCGAACTTAAGAAATCGTACTTGATATAAGTTCGAGCTTCTTTTTCTTCTAGTTTAAACAATATCGGACTATCGTACCAAAACTTGAAAAATTCTCGTTTATATTGCTAACCGCTTTTGCACACTACGTTGTGCTTCGCCCCTAGCGCAGACTACCGTCCGCAGTGATATATATTTGTATTTGAAATATAAGATCGTGAAATAAGACAAAAAATGTTATTTATCATTTCAAATTTCATATAACTGGTTTAATACTTGTTCACGAAGTGAAAATCTTGATGTTCGTCCGTCTGTGCGTATGAAGCTGAAATTTTGAATATATGCTCGTGTATACTCGCGGTATACACTAGAGGCGTGCCAAATCGATAAAAAAAATATATATATTTACCTCAATTTTTAAGCTAGATACATAAAATGTATATTGACAGCTTACTGATTACCTCCTCCAAAAATCACAATTGATTGGCTACACCCACTGCCGCCTCCATAATACACCAAATTCGATTTTTTCACTGCACCAAATCTCCAAGCAACC
This sequence comes from Drosophila colorata, assembly GCA_035041545.1. Taxonomy (NCBI): domain Eukaryota; kingdom Metazoa; phylum Arthropoda; class Insecta; order Diptera; family Drosophilidae; genus Drosophila; species Drosophila colorata. The sequence continues at coordinate 56,508 of JAWNLD010000680.1, read as the reverse complement.
ATGTGCCCTTTTTTTAAAATCTATTTTGTTTTTGTTTTTGGCATAAAGGAAGTAAAAGCTTGCACCGGCGGTATCGGTCTAAATATAAATTATAATTTTCATTACTAGAATTTGTTTACAATTTTTGGCAGTTGCCTTAAATTTTTAATAATTAAACGGTTGGTGGTGCAGACAACTAGCACGATGTTTTGTTTTTGCAGTATGTCCTGTGTTGGAGTCCCGGGTTCAAATCTCGTTCGGTCGCAGACGTGATGCATTATAATTTTAATTTTTCTGTTTCTTAACGATTGCGTATAATTCTTGTTACATAACTTAGGTTGAATTTCGTCGAGTAAGAATTTTAATTTTTCTGTTTCTTAACCATTGCGTTTAATTCTTGTTACATATCTGAATTTCGTCGTATCAAAAAATGGTCGGTGACGGTACTGTCTTGATTTTTCTAATAATTCTATACTTTTTCAGTTCCCAACAATTTTAATTAATAATTATCTTAAATAATAAGGTTTTAGATAACTAAACTGGAATTTAGTCAGTGAAGGCAGTGGAGAAGAAGCTGCTGGATGTTCAAGCAGGTGGACGTGCGATGACCATGCAGCTGAAGATCCTCCAGGGGAACTTGCATAAAATCAAGCTAGCGTTGACGGAGCTCCTTCTAGCCCTGTATCAAGGACCCGCCGATGTGGCTCTAGTTCAGGAATCTTGGTTGGCAGCGGGCAACAAGGTCTCCGGACTAAAGTCGCCCAATTACGACGTGTTTCACATGATGATAGTAAGTAGGACTAGGACAGCCCTCCTTGTGAGGAAGGGCATCCATGCTTATTTAACGTCTAATTACAACTCAGTTGACCTCACGATCACAACCGTGTGCAACAAGGACGAGCCTACGCTCATTGCATCATGATACATGGCGCACGAAAGAGAAGCACCCCTAATGAACTGAAGAGACTTGTCGAAGATACAAACCTGAAGAGGCAATCATTTATTGTCGGAACGGATGCCAATGCAAACCATACAGTGTGGGGCAGTCCGGACATACGCGACAGAGGTGAGTCACTGCTAACCTATATAGTACAGTCTAGCTTAAGAATAGCAAATGTTGGTGAAGAACCTAACTTCGTGGGACCAACATCAGTAAATATTGTATATTTAACAATCTCAGCAGGAATAACTGCAAAAGTGGCGGAATGGAGTGTTCTTAGAGACCCACCTTCTCAGATCACTAATACATCGAATTTAATGTAAAATTTGATTACACTCCTCCCCAAATTATATTCAGAAATCCCCGGAACACAAGCTGGGAGAAATTGTGCTGAATAACTGATAGGAGAGTACACACAGGACCATCAATAACATCAAGGGTGGATATAGAGCAGTCCTTAGAGAAGCTCGTTCGACACCTAACCTATGCATATCACGCATTATGCAGGCCTTCAAGAAGGAGGACCAGGCCGCCCTGGTGGACTCCAGAGCCCAAAAAAATAACAAAGGAAGGATGTACAAGAAATCTCGTCAAACAAGCGGACGAAAAGAAGAAGAAAGAAAAACGGAATAAATATAGAGCCTTCTGCTCCTGCATAGAGAAAGTCACAAAAACCTCAAGACTCCGGAAGCTGCTCTCGAGTCAACAAAAGACGAATGATGGAAGATGGACGGATAGCAGCAGGGAAGCGATTTTCCTTGTGGAACAGCACTTCCCTGGCTGCACAGAAGTCACCAGACACATTAAAATATAATCAGCAAATAAAATCAGTACTAAGAAAATCCAGTATAAAGCAGGCAAATGCAGTCGCGTGCATCACTGGAAGAAGTGACCAGACACACTTCAAATGCCCTATTGGCATTTGCCAAGAGCTTACGAATAATACAGCAACAAAAAAATCAGCTTGGGCCCATGTGAAACCGCCACGTCGGTTAACCGGCTCAATCTAACCTTACCTAACCTAATGGTTGCACAGTGTTGTATTTTTTGCGAAAACTGAACTGTTAGTTAGGGAGTGTGTTTATTTTTAATAATAATGCCCTGAACCCATTGAAAATGGGTAAAAAGGGTATAATGGTTTTGTTAAAATGTATTTAACAAACAGAAGGAAGCATCTCCGACCCCATAAAGGATATATATTCTTGATCAGGACGACGAGCTAAGTCGATTTAGCCATGTCAGTCTGTCTGTCCGTCCGTCAAAATTTTCTTCGAATGAATATGAATGTATGAACTATTTGAAGAATCTATTGCATTAAGATTAATCAAAATCAGTTAAGAAACACAGAAGTTATTAAAGAAAGCGTGTTGTAAAATTTTACAAACCAATTGGCAGCAAGTGCTGCAATAAGATCTTGGTTTGGGATTTTAAAATCGTGTATACCTTACGCAGATCAAGGCAATTTTAAATTATCGATAACCCACCTCGGTTTCTTACTATCTATATTTTTCGGTTTTTTTATTCCCGGTTTTTCGAGCATATCTCAGAAACTATATTAGCTACAGCCACCAAATTTGGTTCAATAAGGATTCGAGGATTATGATTAATTCGGATTTTGGATACCTTCCCCTATCTTCCCCCATTAACAGAAAAAACATTTCTAATTGCAAGTACAGCCACAATTTTAACTACTTAGGCTGCTCGTGAATATATAAATGTACTATCGTACAATGAGAATGAATTAAAATAAATTTCATCAAAATCGGTTAAGAAACACAGAAGTTATTAAAGAAAATGTATTTGTATATTGGCTAAACCACGTGTTGGCAAGCGCCAAGCGCAGACATTTTCTGTTTATTTATGCACACATACATACATATATGCACATTTATATGAGTGAGCTCTTTTTCGAATTCCAAAGCGATTGTTTGTGCATGTGTGTTTATAAGCTCAGATTTTGACGGAGACAATTAGGTGTTGCCTTGCTATCAGAAGAGAGTTCGAATCACGCTGTTTCAACGAAGTTTTCTACGCACAGTTTATTTTTTTAACACACTACTTACTGGCACAAGTCCAATCAATCGACGATTAAAATATTATGAAGCAACAAAATGGGAAAAAATTAGTAGTTGGCGAAGCTTTCGGAGATCAACTGCAACCAACATTTGAAAGATACAGTTTCCAATCTTGTGAACATTTTGCGAGAAATTTCACAACTACGGCATACTCAAATTTGTCTGCAAATATTAAAAGCGAACGCGAAGCGCGTGCATTAATTTTTGTTATTTATTTCTATTATATTTTACTAAGTGCGGCTGTGGAATCGTATGTATGAATGCATAGTGGCTTATATAAATGTATATAACGACAGCTCACCGCTCAGTTCAGGGTATCTCCTAGTCGGGCACTCCCGACTAGAGCTATCTTACTTGCTTTTCCAATATTTTACTGACAAAGGATACAAGGCTTATTGGCCTATGAAGAGGGCCAGATTATTAAAGCTTTTTAATTTGGATCACTTTAAAAAATTTCCAAACTTATTATAAGTAACAAGTATTTATAATTACATCGTTATTTTCGGATTCCATGAAGTGGAATCATTTTAAGGCATATATTATCAATTCTATCTAAGCCGTGTGCTTTTTCTCGCTTCATAGCCGAAACCGTGTTGGAATTGATAAGAAAATAATTTTGTGGTCTTACGTGGGTGAATGAATGTAATATCGCCTATGCCTTCCTCAATGGCAAGCTCACTTGGCTTGCTTAAGCTGCAGTGACTTTCTAGAGATGTTTATGCAGGGATTTCGACCTTCTGCTCGTTTGTGGTGAGCTAAACCGATACCCCAGTTAGGGTTAGAATACTATACGTTTTTTTTTACAGGGCAAGACAGTATAATGGTTTTGTGTAAAAATATGTAACGCGTATATCTCGGAAACTTTTAAAACTAGAATATATAGTCAAAATTGGTTAAGAAACACAGTTATTAAAGAAAACGTGTGGCAAAATTTGACAAAATTGATGCGCTAATTGGCATCAATCACTGAATAAGAGCTAGATAGTTGAAGTTTGCATTTTGAAGTTCTTGTATACCATACACAGATTAAGTTTATTTCGAAATATCGATAATTCGTTCCGTTTTCTTATAATCAATATTTCAAGATAATGATTTTTGTGAATAAAGTAATAATTGGTTGAGCCTCTCAATAAAAACTAAGCTTTTCTATTCAATCTTATCTTTGACCGATTTTTTTTTTTTTTGCGAGCATTATAATTAAACAAACATGTATGACAATGCAAATTATTTATTCTCTATAGGGTTGGTAAAAAAAACAAATCTGCTCATTTTTAGATCAGCATCAATGTCAGTTTGTTCGCTTGTCTTTCTATCTACTATGTTACAAATGCGTCAATCGCAATAATCCTAACGCTAAGTTCCTTTATTGTATGAAGGTGCTTGTATACCATACGCGGAAGAAGTTAAGCAATATTCGATAATGTCCTCTTTCTGTGAAAATCCATAACTATCGATATGCAACCTCTGCGTTTAACCATAACGTGGAGATTTGAAAAGCTAGAACTACATGTTTGGTATGGTAGGTCTCGTTTATATTATTTCACATACACTCAGCAAAAAAAATTACTTACATCTACTGATACTACTTACTGTTCATAAGATCGAACGAGTGGTGTATTAAATATAGTAACTAAGTGCCTTGGTCTTGTAATAGAGACCGTAAATGGAACCTATTTGTAAATAAAATTAGTTTTAATATGTTGAAAATTAAAATATATAGAAGTGAATAGGTAGCTTACTTTAATTCCCGGTTCATCAAAGCATGGAAACAACCGACGAGCATTATTAGGCCTCAAATAGGTGGCAAAATATGTGAAATTTGAATAGGATCCTCTAAATAGTCCTTCTGCACTTTCCCAAATACTTCCTTCAAACGGAATATCTAAGACACATTCAGTTCCTTGCTTAATTGTTTCCTTTAGGTATACAACATAAATTGTTTTCTTGGGAAATCGACTACCACGAAGCACTGTAATGTTCTCAGATGTCTCTAAATCACTAACAAACAAAATAATTGACCGAAATATATAAGTAGAAAAAGTATAAAGAGTTGTAAAAGGATTTGCTAATTAGATTACCTGTTATTCTTATTACGCTTGCGTAGAACAATTTGTCTGTCATTTATATTCAAATCAAAGTGAGCGTGAAGCGAAATTTTTTTCGAATCAGCTTTCCAAGTTAAATTTATTTGTATATGCCCAGTAAATGTACTTTCTTCGTAGTTTGGTTCCAGATGAATTTCATAACTTTGTGGAATGACATCTTTTGGTAATCGATCATCTGTCATCAGTGCATAGGATGCTGAGGTATCTATGCTGCGCTTTACAGCTACCTAGAAACACACACGTGTTTATGAGTTAGCACTTCAATAATAACAGTGAATCTTTCCTCCCTTGTTTTAACAAGGGACACAAACTTGATCCGTGTATGTATATGAGAACTTAAATACGAAATTTGATGTAATTATATTATCTCTGAATGGAATTGATACTCATATCTGGGTGCTTCGGATGCTAAAGGAGTTTGGGAGGACATATGTATTTTGTCGTTTTACAAGAGTAAGTATAATAATGTCAGATAGTATGAAGTCAGACAGATATACATAGATAGAAGTGGTAAAATTTAACTGATCCCAAGGTTTATAAAGTCTCCAATAGTTTCCAAAATAGCGTCTGTGTTAATTGTACGATCGTATAAGCAAGCCACCAAAATATTTTTCAAATAAATTTTTTTGACGGTCTACATGAGTTGTTCCTTTTACAGGTTGCGCAACTCAAAGATATAGTGCTTAGTACTCGGAATCATTGATTTACCAACGCCTATGCCTATCTCAATAAGAAATCCAATGGAATGCGTTGCTTTTGTAAGATTAATTTTAATATTTTAATTTTCACTGATCACAACAAACCTTCAAATCAGTCTTATGCACACCAGTTACAGTCGTCAAGCTGCGGTTTATCACCACTGTAAGTTTGGTACTTCGCGACCTTAACAGAATCAACACCGGTGTATTCACCAGCTTCTGCCTGTTTACTTGGCTACCATGCAAAAGCACTTTGCAACGTTTGTATAGTACAACTTTTTATGTTGTCTCTCGACACTTCATTTTTATCTGGAAGGGATCGTTTATCATTCCTCTCCATAAATTTAATGTAGAAACAATGTTGTCACAATTATAGAGGTGTTTCTAAATGTATTCCTAAAGCTTTTGAGAAAATTATTACATAGTGTCGTACTTTATACGACTGCACCCTTAAATAAAAAACAGCATTCTATCGACTTTAATTCTAGCAGTTTTGTTTTAATTTTATTTTATGGACCTAAACATTAATTAAAAAAGGTTATTATTCCTACAATGGATGAAAACATACACATCAAATTAGTTGTCTGAGTTTGTTTTAATCCAGATTAGAAAGTTGAAATAGAAATATATTTATTTACCGATTTCGGGGATCGGAGATCTTATTGCTCTACAGTTAGTGAGATGGACGCGTTCGTACAGAAATACTTACGGATATTAGATCTGATGCAATACATAAAAAACTTATTAATTTGAAGTATTCACGGTGGTTTCTAACTTGTCAGCCTTGCTAACACTTGTCCCAAAATACAACAACAACACAAAATACTATAAAAATTACTTCAGCACACTAGAAGACTTACAAGAAATCTTACACATAAACCTTATTAAAGGAAATTTACACAAAGCAATAAGCAAGGCTAGAAGTACCTACCGTAAATATTCAACATTTTTGATATTGCTCAATTAAAATCCTTTCATTATATTTATTACTTACGTGACTTGTAAGATGACAGGATAACTTGAGAAGCAATAACATCACACTGAATCTTTGCAACTTAAAGATGGCCATTATACTTGAAAAAAATTGAAAAAGAGTTATCATATCTGATATATACAATTTGGCACTTATTGCCATTATTCTATTGACCACATATTTTGAAAGAATTTTCTCACGCCCACAAATTTTAAATACAACACAATTTAGAGAGCTTGATATCGCAACGAAGCTTCAACAAGTAGAAAGGCGCTAGTCGGGAGTGCCCGACTAGGAGATACCCTAAACCAGCGGCGATACATACATTCATTTAATTAAACCCCTCTGCATTCATACTTATTTCACTTAGTGAAATAAAATACAAATAAATAATAAAAATTATTGCTCGCTAATATTTGCAGACAAATTCAAGAATGCCGTATTTGTGAAATTTCTCGCAAAATTTTCACAAAACTGAATCATTCAAATGTTGGTTGCAGTTGATCTGCGAAAACTTTTTGACAGTGTGCATACCAAATACAAAATTTGCCCCATTTTGTTGCCCCAGAATATTTCAAATCGCCGGTATCCCAGCATTAAGTTACACTTGACCTATAAGTGTGTTAAGTTCAAAAAAAAAAAATTATATAAAAATAAAATAAAATAAAATTTCAAATAAACAATACATAAACTCCGTAGACACAGCGAGACTCGAACTCGCGTCTGACAGCGAGCCAGGCAACATCTCTACCACCGAGCTACAGCAGCATTTTGATTGGTTAGAAACACCCATGCACAAACAACCGCTTGAGAATTCGAAAAAGAGCTCACGCATATGAATGTGCATATACTAGTACATTTGTCTGTATGTATGTGTGTACAGGCATGCAGAGAACGTCGGCACTTGGCGCTTGCCACTACGTGGTTTGCCAATACACAAATACATTTTCTTCAATAACTTCTGTATTTCTTAACCGATTTTGATGAAATTTGTTTTAATGCATTCTTATTGTTCTGTAGTATTAGTAGTTTATATATTGTCTATTGCAGCCTATTAAACCAAATTTGTGGCTCTGGGTTTTACAGATTCTAAGATACGCTTATGCAGCTGCACTTGGCGCCCACTATGGAAAGTTAATTCTTAAATAACTTCTAAACTAAGCATAGGATCGTTATGAAATTTTCAGGACGTAACAAGAGCGTGTAAATCTATGTACAATCCAAAGATTTTTTGAGTTTTTCGATATGGTGGGGCGAATGGGGGGAGTTATCCAAAATCCGAAATATTCATAATCTGCGAATCGTTCACGGGAATATATTAAAAGTTCGTATAGTTTCTGAGATATGCTCAAAAAACTGGATCAAAAAACCGATTAACTCTGATTATAAGCAAACGGGGCAAGTTATCGATCATTTCATCATCATAATCATAATCATGATCTGCGTATGGTATATACCAATCTAAAAATCTATACGAATCTAAAAAGTCCAAGTTGAGCTCTCTAGCCCTTGTAGTCTCTGAAATCGACTCGTTCATACAGACGGACGGACAGACAGACGGACAGCGCTTAATCGACTCAGCTAGTGATGCTGATCAAGAATATATATATATACTTCATGTGGTCGGAGATGCCTCTTTCTGCCTTTTACATACATTTCCATAAAACCATTATACCCTTATTAGGTTATTATTATTATTTATTTATTATTTTGCAAAGATACTAACGCTTAGGTGCCCTCACCGGCAACCAATGATGAAAATTCTAAGAGATCTTGCCGATGTGGCGAGCCCTTTAAATAATTCACATTAGTCCTCATTCATTCATTCAAGGGAAGACATCCAGCCGAAAATTGAAAAATTTAAATTCGAGCGCATTTCTGTTTGTGGGTACACCCATTCATACATACATTTCATTGCCATAGCAATGCTCGGCTTGTGTGCACAACCACACATACAGATGCTTGGGATTATACGAGATTTCTAAGCAGCACCATGCAGAATGAGCACTATACTCTCCGGGTTCTACTAGATCTCATTGCTAAGCAGTGAGTGTGCACAGCAAAGCCGTTTTTGGCTCATGGGGCTCTGAGTTTAGCTCGCGCTTTCAGCGATCTCACTCTCTTAGCAATGAGATCTAGTAGAACCCGGAGAGTATAGTGCTCATTCTGCATGGTGTTGCTTAGAATCTTGTTGCTTGATCCACGAGCACAGAAATTTTTGCAAACCACTTTTTTGTCGATTTTATGCTTAGTGGTATAAGTCAGCTTTACTTTCAAAATATGAAAATTATTGGACAAAATTGCGAGAGTCCCTCAGTCGCGAGCCGGCAGAATTATTTGGCGTGGCTTTTGATTCTTTATTACCTACGCCAGATCCTCACAAAGCAAACGACACGCTTACTCTCTTGCTCTTTGAAATTGTGAGCGAAATGAGGACCTAAACAAAGCCGAAGTTGCTGTGGGACCTCTTGCACAGAAAATGAGTGTCACACATTTTTGTTCTAAATGTTCCATCTATATGTTATTTGGTTAGTACCTGAACCCAAGGGCGAGCTGTCGTTACCCAGCAGTTCTGGTGGTGTCAATTGACAATCGGCGCGTGAGAGCGTAGGCCGATCCTAGGCAGACCCTACTATCGGTCTGTAGTGATGCACTTTGTTCGGCTTTTATGATCAGCTTATTCTTTCGATTCGTGATAAAAAAAAAACATATTGACTTGCACTTTACGTATATGCACCATGCACCGCCGTCCCAATCGGCCATTCGCCAGACCCCTGGGGATGCAACGCCGTGCCAATTCACCACTCACCCGATTCTTTAGGGTACCTTATAGGTATACCTTATATTCCTGGCGAGCATAACATTTGACATGACATGTCAACGGGAAACGTCCCAGTAAAACCTTTTGGCACGGGTTTGACGAGTAGTTCCATGCGCAAATCAAGTATATTTCAAACGATCGATAACTTTCCCAGTGTTCTTATAATCCGTGCTTATCGGTTTTTTAAGCATATCTCAGAAACTTTAAAAGCTAGAGCCACCAACTTTGGTTTAATGTGTTCTCGTAAAGGATAAGCAGATTATGTACATTTCGGATTTCGGATTTCGGATACCTCATCCACCCTTCCCCCTATTAACAGACAAAAATTTTTAATTGCATTTACAGCCACAATTCTTACGACTTAGGATACTCATCAATATATACAAATACTGTAGTTCAATAAGTATGCATTAAAACAAACTTCATCAAAATCTGTTAAGAAACACAGAAGTTATTAGTTATTAGTTTTTGTATATTGGCAAGCCACGTGGTATCAAGCGCCAAGAGCGGGCATTTTCTGCATGCGTTTGCACACATACATACATATGTATGTATATGAACATTCATATGCGTGAAAGGTATAATGGTTTTGTGCAAATGTATGTAACAGTCAGAAGGAAGCATCTCCGACCCCATAAAGTATATATTTTCTTGATCAGGACGACGAGCTGAGTCGATTTAGCCATCTCCGTCTGTCTGTATGTCCGTCCGTCCGTCTGTCCGTGTGTATGAACGCAGCGATCGCAGAAACTACAAAAGCTAGAAACCTCAACTAAATAGCTATGGATTCTCCTAATCCATACGCAGTACAAGTTTGTAATTTTTTTTTCGATATCTTGTGCCGTTTCATTATTATCGATAAAAATCGATTTTATGACTTGGATTTCTGGGCACAAGGGATTTTGGATATATAGTCTTTATGGGGTCGGAAATGCTTCCTTCCGTTGGTTACATATATTTGCACAAAACCATTATACCCTTTTTACCCATTTTCAATGGGTTCAGAGTATCAAAACAGTAGGAAATCTCCGTTGGCACAGCGAGATTCGAACTCGCTTCTGATAGCGCGCCAGGCAACGCCTCTACCATCGAGCTACACCAGCATTCTAATTGTCACTGTCAAAATCGGATCTACGAAACACACATGCACAAGCAATCGCATTCGATTTAGAAAAAGAGCTCACGCATATGAATGTGCATATACATATGTACATATGTATGTATGTGTGCACACGCATGCAGAAAACATCGGCGCTTGGAGCTTGCCAGCACGTGGTTTGCCAATGTACAAACATTTTCTTTAATAACTTCTGTGTTTCTTAACCGATTTTGGTGAAATAAAAAGTTAGAACTGTGGCGGTACTTGTAATTACAAATGTTTTTTCTGTTAATGGGGGAAGATGGGGGAGGTATCCAAAATCCGAAATATTTATAATCTGCGTATCTTTTACGAGAACACATTCAACAAAATTTGGTGCGTTCAATTTAAAAAATAAAATACAATTTTCATTTAAATAAACAGTACAAAAAATTACTTTGACAAAATTAATTAAGTAATTAAAGAAAATGTATTGTATATTGGCAAACCACGTGGTGGCGACAAGCGCAGACATTTTCTGCATGCGTGTGCACTCATATATAAGATGTATTAAAACAAATTGTATCCAAATCGGGTAAGAAACACAGAAGTTATTAAAGAAAAATACAGTAGCATTTTGATTGGTTAGAAACACCCATGCACAAACAATCGCTTGAGAATTCGAAAAAGAGCTCACGCATATGAATGTGCATATACTAGTACATTTGTCTGTATGTATGTGTGTACAGGCATGCAGAGAACGTCGGCACTTGGCGCTTGCCACTACGTGGTTTGCCAATACACAAATACATTTTCTTCAATAACTTCTGTATTTCTTAACCGATTTTGATGAAATTTGTTTTAATGCATTCTTATTGTTCTGTAGTATTAGTAGTTTATATATTGTCTATTGCAGCCTATTAAACCAAATTTGTGGCTCTGGGTTTTACAGATTCTAAGATACGCTTATGCAGCTGCACTTGGCGCCCATTATGGAAAGTTAATTCTTAAATAACTTCTAAACTAAGCATAGGATCGTTATGAAATTTTCAGGACGTAACAAGAGCGTGTAAATCTATGTACAATCCAAAGATTTTTTGAGTTTTTCGATATGGTGGGGCGAATGGGGGGAGTTATCCAAAATCCGAAATATTCATAATCTGCGAATCGTTCACGGGAATATATTAAAAGCTCGTATAGTTTCTGAGATATGCTCAAAAAACTGGATCAAAAAACCGATTAACTCTGATTATAAGCAAACGGGGCAAGTTATCGATCATTTCATCATCATAATCATAATCTTGATCTGCGTATGGTATATACGAATCTAAAAAGTCCAAGTTGAGCTCTCTAGCCCTTGTAGTCTCTGAAATCGACTCGTTCATACAGACGGACGGACAGACAGACGGACAGCGCTTAATCGACTCAGCTAGTGATGCTGATCAAGAATATATATATACTTCATGTGGTCGGAGATGCCTCTTTCTGCCTTTTACATACATTTCCATAAAGCCATTATACCCTTATTAGGTTATTATTATTATTTATTTATTATTTTGCAAAGATACTAACGCTTAGGTGCCCTTACCGGCAACCAATGATGAAAATTCTAAGAGATCTTGCCGATGTGGCGAGCCCTTTAAATAATTCACATTAGTCCTCATTCATTCATTCAACGGAAGACATCCAGCCGAAAATTGTGGGTACACCCATTCATACATACATTTCATTGCCATAGCAATGCTCGGCTTGTGTGCACAACACACATACAGATGCTTGGGATTATACGAGAATTCTAAGCAGCACCATGCAGAATGAGCACTATACTCTCCGGGTTCTACTAGATCTCATTGCTAAGCAGTGAGTGTGCACAGCAAAGCCGTTTTTGGCTCATGGGGCTCTGAGTTTAGCTCGCGCTTTCAGCGATCTCACTCTCTTAGCAATGAGATCTAGTAGAACCCGGAGAGTATAGTGCTCATTCTGCATGGTGTTGCTTAGAATCTTGTTGCTTGATCCACGAGCACAGAAATTTTTGCAAACCACTTTTTTGTCGATTTTATGCTTAGTGGTATAAGTCAGCTTTACTTTCAAAATATGAAAATTATTGGACAAAATTGCGAGTCCCTCAGTCGCGAGCCGGCAGAATTATTTGGCGTGGCTTTTGATTCTTTATTACCTACGCCAGATCCTCAAACGACACGCTTACTCTCTTGCTTTTTGAAATTGTGACCGAAATGAGGACCTAAACAAAGCCGAAGTTGCTGTGGGACCTCTTGCACAGAAAATGAGTGTCACACATTTTTGTTCTAAATGTTCCATCTATATGTTATTTGGTTAGTACCTGAACCCAAGGGCGAGCTGTCGTTACCCAGCAGTTCTGGTGATGTCAATTGACCATCGGCGCGTGAGAGCGTAGGCCGATCCTAGGCAGACCCTACTATCGGTCTGTAGTGATGCACTTTGTTCGGCTTTTATGATCAGCTTATTCTATCGATTCGTGATAAAAAAAAAACATATTGCCTTGCACTTTACGTATATGCACCGTGCACCGCCGTCCCAATCGGCCATTCGCCTGACCCCTGGGGATGCAACGCCGTGCCAATTCACCACTCACCCGATTCTTTAGGGTACCAATAACCGAGCGAAATCCGATCGACGCTCTATCTACCTTATATTCCTGGCGAGCATAACATTTGACATGACATGTGAACGGGAAACGTCCCAGTAAAACCTTTTGGCACGGGTTTGACGAGTAGTTCCATGCGCAAATCAAGTATATTTCAAACGATCGATAACTTTCCCAGTGTTCTTATAATCCGTGCTTATCGGTTTTTTAAGCATATCTCAGAAACTTTAAAAGCTAGAGCCACCAACTTTGGTTTAATGTGTTCTCGTAAAGGATAAGCAGATTATGTACATTTCGGATTTCGGATTTCGGATACCTCATCCACCCGTCCCCCTATTAACAGACAAAAATGTTTAATTGCATTTACAGCCACAATTCTTACGACTTAGGATACTCATCAATATATACAAATACTGTAGTTCAATAAGAATGCATTAAAACAAACTTCATCAAAATCTGTTAAGAAACACAGAAGTTATTAAAGAAAGTGTTTTTGTATATTGGCAAGCCACGTGGTATCAAGCGCCAAGCGCGGGCATTTTCTGCATGCGTTTGCACACATACATACATATGTATGTATATGAACATTCATTTGCGTGAAAGGTATAATGGTTTTGTGCAAATGTATGTAACAGTCAGAAGGAAGCATCTCCGACCCCATAAAGTATATATTTTCTTGATCAGGACGACGAGCTGAGTCGATTTAGCCATCTCCGTCTGTCTGTATGTCCGTCCGTCCGTCTGTCCGTGTGTATGAACGCAGCGATCGCGGAAACTACAAAAGCTAGAAACCTCAACTAAATAGCTATGGATTCTCCTAATCCATACGCAGTACAAGTTTGTAATTTTCTTTTCGATATCTTGCTCCGTTTCATTATTATCGATAAAAATCGATTTTAAGACTTGGTTTTCTAGGCACAAGGGATTTTGGATATATAGACTTTATGGGGTCGGAAATGCTTCCTTCCGTCGGTTACATATATTTGCACAAAACCATTATACCCTTTTTACCCATTTTCAATGGGTTCAGAGTATCAAAACAGTAGGAAATCTCCGTTGGCACAGCGAGATTCGAACTCGCTTCTGATAGCGCGCCAGGCAACGCATCTACCATCGAGCTACACCAGCATTCTAATTGTCACTGTCAAAATCGGATCTACGAAACACACATGAACAAACAATCGCATTCGATTTCGAAAAAGAGCTCACGCATATGAATGTGCATATACATATGTACATATGTATGTATGTGTGCACACGCATGCAGAAAACATCGGCGCTTGGAGCTTGCCAGCACGTGGTTTGCCAATGTACAAACATTTTCTTTAATAACTTCTGTGTTTCTTAACCGATTTTGGTAAAATAAAAAGTTAGAATTGTGGCGGTACTTGCAATTACAAATGTTTTTTCTGTTAATGGGGGAAGATGGGGGCTCGTGAATATGAATGCAGAGGGGCTTACCAAATCCATGTAACGACAGCTCGCCGCTGGGTTCAGAGTATCTCATAGTCGGGCACTGCCGACTAGAGCCATCTTACATGTTATGTTTGGCATTTGTGTACTTGTGAGTGCATAACGCGATAGGTCGGAGCAGGGTACAGGGTATTTCGTATTCGGACAGTCCCGACTAGATAATTCTTACTTGTTTACTGTGTGCGTCAGACTGAGACTAGTTTTTACTATCCATATCAATTTGTATTTTTTTAATGTCATTCATTTAAGCAGATAATATATACCCATTTAATCATTTTCTAAGAAAAGGGTATTATACATACATTTGAAAACAAAGATAAAGAAATATGACTAAATTGAGATAAACAATGAAAAGATAACTCGGACTGCCCTATTGTTTTTAAATTTGAAAGATAAGACCTCAGTATTGTGCGCATCCTCTTGGCTCTTAAAATGGCCAAAAGAGCCATATTACTTCTTGTTATGTGGTTACATTTTTATTTCATTCTAACCAAAAAGGTCAGAAATTTTCTATTATATTTACAGTAAAGTAAAGTATTAATTTCATCATGTATAGGTCGAAAAATGTGATGACGATATAACTGAAGCAACTGATGGAACAGCATACTGGAAATTCCGCGGCACTCGTTACACAACTTCTGAAGACACTCTCTGCTGGAAAGATAATTGGGAACTTTTTTTGCGCGAATGCAATACAACTACTGGCCTGTGGCAACCAGAACATGTTATATGCAAAACGGAAAAAAAAACTAATAAGTATTGTCCGGAGAACTTAGTGGAAATTTATAGTGGAAAAGGTGATCCGCTGTGTCTTAAAATTTCTACAAAACCACAGAAGTATGACGATAACTTTTGCCATGGTTCAAATATAATTATACCAATAGATTTTCAAAAGCTTAAAACTTCAAATTTTTCACAGTTCCTGTATGAACAAAACATTTTGGAATATTGGTTACCAATACAACGCGAAAATAGTTATACGCCATACAAAATAAGATTACCAGGTGAGCAGTGGGGCCAGGTAGTCGACAATAATATAAAAATATCAGATTTAAGATCTAACAAAAAATGCATGTCTGCTCGATACTCTCATCAAAACAATAATGAAACAACACAGAACACTGAATTTGTCCTAAAAGTAACTGATTGTAAAGACTTATTGCACTCAATTTGTGTGTTTCAAGGTAATCTTATAGCCACCTCAGGGTGCCCCAAAGGCCTTGGTGCGTTTAGCTATCGTCCACATGAATGCTATGGTGTAAACTGGGAAAAAACACTGTCGGAAGATCAAAAAGAGGTACGCGTTAAGGAATATTTTCGAAAACGCAATGCTTTAAGAGTGGTGCTTACACAATTTCTACCCAAGATAAACAAAACGAAATTCTTTCAAATTGACAATTTTATTGATAGATTTGGCGACGAGTATGTTATTTTAATGAACAGGAATGAAATAGTGCAAGTTGTTAGTGTTGAAAATAATAATAAGTTTCCGATCTTATACAAACAAACTATCAATAATCAACTAAACACGGTTCAACTAATACTGAAACTTGACGTTGCATTGCAAGAATTGATTTTGATTGTTTACAATGGCGAGTATCTGTGGCGTCTCAATAAAAACGACAATGCTGTTCAATGCTTTACAAATGCGGACTATGACCTTCAACGAATCACTAAAATTGAACTTATTTGGGAAAACAAAAATAGAGCCAAGTCAATTTTTAAGCTTAAGTTAGTTGGAGACGGCCCGGGCGAATATTGGTGTGAAGGTCATACTGTATTCGACTTTCATCTTGTGACCACCCATCGCATAGTGGCAACAAAACAAAAACGGGGCCATTCTTTTGCTGTAAGGATAAATCTTACTTGCGTAATTTTAGATAGATATGGGTACACAAACATGTGTAAAAATATATGTAAAAACACAAAAAAAATCTCTAGAAACGTCCTAGAAGTGTTACGAGAAATAAGCAGAGAGGTTTCTCCAGATCTTCTACTACATAGCTCGCGAATTATGAGTATTGAAGATATTGCGACTGAAAATTTCGATTGTTGGATTCATTTGACTGCTTCCCTTAGGAATTCTGCAGTGGACAATAGTGAGGAGAAAAGTAACGAAGAAGATAACAGCTTAGAAAGTGACAATCATATTAGACATGACACGTCAGTACGCATGCAAGTTTGGACTATGTTAAAAGAGTTAATTTCAATTTACAGCTCTAATAGCTCAAAGATAATACGCAGCTCAGAATATTGTTTTCCAAATACATTTCGTTTGGATGACGACAAAATATATCAGTGGAAGCAGGCAGCAATAGGACAGGTGAGCACATTATCAAGATTATGTCTTCAAAATAATGGAATGCCATATACACGGCATTGCTATGGCAACTTTTTACATGGCGCTTATTGGGAATCATTGAAGGAAAACACCATATGTCAAATTAAAGAAAATATGAAAGTAACAAAAACTCTTTATAGCTTAGAAAACTCAAACTTGCTTAAAGCTTCACCAGAAAGCGTAGTAAAAGAAGTTAAAAATATTTTGCAAAAATATTCAAAAAACCTTATACCTGTGGATATACATATTGCTGCTAACATTTTGCAGGCTTCTGTAAAAAATTTGGATCAATATGTCTTAAGTTTGCCCAAAAATATAATAGTTGCGGAGAATAGTCGAGTTGACTTTTTATTTAAAGAAACTATCCGGGATCTTATCTTTATTTACAATTATTTAATTGATGTAAATGAAATTACCATAAAGATGACAGCTGAATTAAACTCAACTAACAAACTACTAGAAGCATTTGAAAACGCAATGAATACTTTATCATCGCAGACAATTTTCAATGAGAATAACTTAAACCAAGCCGTTGGGAACTCTAATGAATTTGAGCCGAATACCGATTTTGAAGTGATGGATTATGAGGATATTGGAGTATCTGTAAAAATATCACACAATCTACTATATTTTATTATTAACCCGTCGAAAGCCAATATTTCTGGAATTGCATTGTTTAAAAATGATAACGCTACAGAACTACCTTATCTATTAAAAGGTGCTTTTCGAAATGAGCACTACCGATTTTTGCAGTCCACTCATGAAATTGAGGACTTAATTTATGAGCCTAACTTGCAATTTGGCACATATGTACCAGAAAAGCTCCTCGAACAGTTAGACAGGACCTCAAATATCCATAATGTTACTGAAAAAAAAAACACAATTGTGCTTATAAAAGTATACTCGAATGACAAACTTTTTCAACCACAAGCCCATCATACCCCACAAACCGCTTTAGGTCGTGTTGTTTCAATATCCTTACCTGGTCATAATACGCATTTACCTGAAGATTTACCAATGGTTTTTCGAATATGGCAAAATGGTTCAATAAACCACAAAAAAACTACAGATATGTGTAGCTATTGGAATTTTGAGAACTGGGCGTCTGATGGTATACAGGTCTCTAGTCTCTCAGAATTTAACAATGATATTGTGTTATGTCAAGTTAGCCATCTAACACCATTTGCTTACCTAGTGGGCTTTAATTTTACGGTAGAAGAAGAAATTGAGGTCCATATTCGGCAAATTCACGATCAGGCTCTTGATATTATAACGATAACTGGGTGTTCATTATCACTTCTCGGAATATCAGGCATATTTATAACTGCAGCGATATTTAATTCTTGGCGCCAAAAACCATCTTCTAAGGTACTACTACAACTTTCAGCTGCAATAGCTTTGCAAATGATAATTCTTTGCTTTGTCAATACAGAGGAATACTCACTACATTTAATTATAAATAAGATTGTACCTAGTTGCGTCGCTATTGGCGCATTCCTCCACTATTCTGTGTTAGTGCAGTTCTTCTGGATGATGATAATTGCATACTTGCAATTCAAGAGATATGTTCAAGTATTTGGTGGAACTCGACCGAACAGATTTTTTATGAAATCAACGGCTTTCTGTTGGGGTGTCCCTATTATACCTGTTGTGCTTGTAATTGTGCTAGATCATGATTCATTTAGTAAAGGGCCCATTTGCTATCCCTCTGGATACGCGCTTTTTTTCGGCATTATAATGCCCATATTTATTATTGTATTGGCAAATTTTATTATCTTTTGCCTTATATTATATAATATATTAGTCAGGTCCAGCATACCAATAAGGCACACTGATAAACCTGTTTTAATATCTCAGATACGGTTATCAGTACTGTTATTTTTTCTATTGGGGTTTACATGGTGCTTCGGTTTTTTATCAACAATAAAGTCTGGTATTATCTTTTCATACCTATTCTGTCTCACAGCAACGTTGCAAGGGCTCATTATCTTTATATATTTTATAATCTTAGATCCTGTGACGCGACGTATGTGGGGAAATTTTTTTTGCAAATTTTGTTCTAATGAAAATAGTTTTCTTCAAAATACAGGTATTGCTAAAGACACAACGCAAACATATTAATTCATGTCCTTTTTTTATTTGAAATTGATTAATTTGTTGAAAAATTTAGTATTATGCCAACAATATTACTAGTTTGTATAATATAAGAATTTGTATTAAAAAATGTTTGCGAAAAATATATTATAATTGAATTTTTTGAATGACAAGAAAGTATTAGTGCGGACAGCATTACGCGCCAGTGGCGAAGCACACCGAAGTGTACAAAAGCGGCTAACAATATATAAGCAAATTTCGAAGTTTTAAGTTATATACCGATAGAAGCAAAACATACCACAACATGTAATAGCTCATCTTGTTCATGAGATATATAGCCGCAATTGATTCGGAAAAAAATTAAATTTTTGAAGCTTTCAGGAATTTATTCAGACATGCGTTTCGAATACGAGTCGAATGGCACCCCACTCATTCAAAACCGATGGCTCGTTCCATAGATATTAAGAAATTCAAATGTTACCGTAAATTTAATGCTAACGTAAATTGAATGCTCATATTTACTTTTTGTGCCAATTTGTATCCCTGAACCCATTGAAAATGGGTAAAAAGGGAATAATGGTTTTGTGCAAATGTATGTAACAGGCAGAAGGAAGCATCTCCGACTCCATAAAGTATACATTCTTGATCAGGATCAACAGCCGAGTCGATCTAGCCATGTCCGTCTGTCTGTCCGTCTGTCTGTCCGTCTGTCTGACCGTCTGTCCGTCCGTCCGTCTGTATGAACGTGTCTATCTCGGAAACTATAAGAACAAGAGGCTTTTTGGCTATAGACTCGTCCATGGCACGCGCCGATCAAGTAATTTTCAAACGATCGATATCCCACACCGTTTTTCTAAAATCGATAAAAAATGTACAACAACATCTGATCTTTTGAGCTTATTTCGCAGATTATGAGACCTAGAGACACCAAATTTAGTTCGAATGAATATTTGTGTATACTATAGCACTCGAACAATCTATTGCATTAAGATTTATCAAAATCGGTTAAGAAACAGAGGCTATTTAAGAAAACGTGTGGTAAAATTTGACAATCCAATGGGCCGCAAGTGCTGCACTCTAAAGTTAAAGTTAAAGTTTGGTTTTTTAAGTTCGTGTGTACTAAACTCAGATCAAGTTTATTTCAAATTATCGATAACTCGCCCGGTTTTTTTAATTTCGATACATATCGTTTTTTTTGGTCCGGTTTTTTGAGAATATCTTAGAAACTATAAGAGCCAGCGCCACCAATTTTGTTTTGTTGTGTTCTCGTAAAGGATACACAGATTATGAATATTTCGGATTTTGGATACTTATCCCATTAACAGAAACAACATTTGTAATTGCAAGTACAGCCACAATTCTTACTACTTCGGCTGCTTGTCAAATAAATGTACTATAGTACAATAAGAATGCATTAAAACCAATTTTATTAAAATCGGTTAAGCAACACAGAAGTTATTAAAGAAAATCTATCCATGTCCATGTGGTGGCAAGCGCCAAGCGCAGACGTTTTCTGCATGTGCCAGTTCGACCCTCGCTTGTGTCAACGTAGTTTCTTTCTTACTGTTTATTAATTTTTTTAAACTTGACACACTTACTGGTCCAAGTGCAACTTAATGTTGGACACTGGCGATTGAAGTATTCTGGAGCAACGAAATGGGGAAAAATTGGTATTAGGCATGCACACTCTTAAAAAGCTTTCGCTGATCAAGAATGCAACCAAGAATCGTAAGATATAGTTTCCTATTCTGTGAAAATTTTGCGAGAAATTTCACAACTACGGCATATTTAAATTTGTCTGTAAATATTAGCAGAGGGGTTGATTAAATGTATGTAACGACAGCTCGCCGCTACGTTTAGGGTATCTCCTAGTCGGGCACTCCCGACTAGAGCCATCTTACTTGTTTTCTGTGGTAAAAACTGGTAATTTGTTCAAATAAAATGAGTCACCAAATTATCTGTTTTAAAAAAGCTTGCCAAAAGCAGATCACTACTACACTATCTAGCATACCCTGTTGGCTTTGTGATAACGTTGTACATGTGAAATGTACTCGAGGCTAGAGGGGGATGCTATAGCCCAACGTAAATGCCGTTGCCAAGCTCTCTTCAGCCTCCGAATATGCGTCTGCAGCCTACTACTTCGGTGGCACAGCAGCTTATTTCGTTTGCTACCTCTGTAGTTTCGAGATCTGATGTTGACACAAGTTCGGTTACCGAATGTATAAGATCGGAGAAAGCCAAATCAGACATTTTGTCCGACTCGTCCGCCCTCGTTACCCAACAACCAACAGAAAATTTATCATCCGGTCCGCCAACTGTAATAGTTGCCTCTGAGGATAGTTGCCCAACTGTCGCTCTCATTTCTCATCGGATGATGTTAAGGCCTATATACCAACCCAAAAGTATAACAGTAGAAAAGTTTAGATTTGCATATTCAAGGGATACATTTTGTATTTATATCACTTGTTCTTACATTCCTCCGCTGTCCCATATGTCTATTTATTTACATCACCTTTCCGCCATCCAATTAAACTCTTCCCTACTATCTGACCTTTTGGTTGTTCTTGGCGATTTTAATCTTCCTGATGTGGCTTGGTCGTCTCTTATGGATTCAAATTATCTGTTGCCTGCTAAGTCACATGACTTTATTGATTGTCTACATGAGTTGTCCCTTGTTCAGGTTAATTCAGTGAGCAACTCAAAAGACAGATGTCTTGATTTGATCTTTGTGTTGGACTCCTCGAGCAATGTTGTCCGCAGGATTAACCCTCTTTTAAGACGTGAGGACCTTTTTCATCATACTCTGGATCTGGTCATTGATATACCTGCTCCCGTGCCTATTAGGGTACCAAAACCTGCGGATCGTATTCGTTACTTTCGTATGGCTGATTTTGTTAAGCTTAATGATCTTATTCAGCATACCGACTTGTCCCAACTGTACAATTGTGCAGATATTGATGTTGCCATTAATCTGTTTTATGATACTATTACTCAGATTAAAAAATATTAAGTCACGGATTTATAAAAAAATTTAAAAAATATGGAAGATATAGATTTGACTTTTTTAAGCTTAATATCGTATGCTACAAAAATTCTCTTCGCCGTTGTCGGCTTCAGTTTTCAGAAAATCCACACCAATTTTTATAATCGTTCACGAAGTGAAACTAGTATATTGGGTTTTTGCAATGTCCGTCTGTCCGTATGAACGCAATTTTTTTCGCCGCTATTGAAGCTAGAGACTTGAAATTTAAAATATATACTCGTGTGTACCCTCGTCAGATAAAATGTTAAGGGTTTCGGGTTGCGCCCACGGTGGGCGTGGCAATTCGATTAAATCAATATATGTCCCTCACATTTAAAGCTAGTTGCATAAAATAAATACTGACAGATCGCATCCAAACTTTTTTGGCTACTCCCACTACCGCGCCCACAATGTCCAAAACTCGATATGAGCACAACATCAATGATGCCAGTCCAACATATCAAGCGCCATTTATTGCATACTTTTTAGTACCTATTATTTGGTTTCATTAGAATAGTGTTGGATAACTAATTAGTTTGTCACATGGGAATTACAGTGGTCAGGGACCACTACCGACGGCGCTCAGATGCTAGACTTTTTCGTATTCTTAGATTTATTACTTTTAAATTATTATATTGAATTTCGTCACACCAAAAACAAGTGATTGATGGTGCTCGGGTTCAATTCCCGCTCTTGATGCAAAGGTTGGTCTTTATTCTTCTAATAAAAATTATATTCTTTTTGCTTTCTGTTAAAGTTTTCATATAATTCTTATTAAATACTTTAACTTGAATTTCGACACACTTGAGTTTTGAATGGTTAGTGGCGTTGGTGTCTAACGCAGGGTCTGCGTGTTAATTGTGCGATACGCCCGGGTTCGAGGCCGCGCGGAGGCAAATTCCTTTTATGTTTTTTATACTCGTTTATTATTTTTTTTGTGTACCCATATTGCTAGGTTACATGTTTTCGTTGTTATTACACCGTGAACGAGTATTCCGCTGTCGGTTACACCCGACTGCAACGTTCCTACTTAATTAGTTTTATTAATTCTAAACGAAAGCTGTATATTTTGCCTTCCAAAATAACGTTTGCACACTCGAGTGCAAACACAGATAAGGGCATCGCCGATCTTTCGCATCATTTTTTCAAACTACTTGTTCCACATCGACTAGGAATAATCAGCTTTTTCCACAACAGTTATAGTCCTCAAACTACATTTTGTGTCCCATCATTACGGAAACCTCGCTACTTTGCGAACTTAATACAATCAAAACAGTGTCTTCACCTGGTCCTGATGGTGTTCCAGCCTGTGTGCTCAGATACTGTGCAAAAACATTTTGCAATCCTTTCCTAAAACTTTTTAAGTTGTATGTTGGCACCTCATCTTTCTCTGCTATTTGGGAGGAATCTTTCGTTATTCCTCTTCATAAGAAAGGCAAAAAGACGAAAATTATAGAGGTATCTCCAAATTGTCTGCAATTCCAAAAGCTTTTGAGAGAATTATAACATCTCAACTGCAACATTTATGCACCTTCCCAGCATGGGTTTATGAAAGGTCTGTAACCACTAACCTTCTAGAGTTCTCTTCTCTGGTAATTGAAAAAACAAAATGCAGACTCTTGTTATATATACTGATTTCAGCAAGGCTTTTGACTCAGTAAACAACTCCTTGCTATACCACAAATTATACCTACTCGGCTTCCCAGTAAATCTTCTTAACTCGATTTCAGAGTATCAGAGAAATAGATCCCGAAGGGTTGTGCATAACATATAAGAATATGGCTTCGAGTACTCTCTTACAAGCCGATCTTGACGCCTTTGAGTCTTGGTTTCAAGATAACCTATTAAATCTTAATTGCTCCAAGTGCCGGGTTATGACTTTATCGAAACTCTCCTCAATTGTTTTTGTACAAGCTAGGTAGCATACTGCTTGAACTGGTAAATAATACTGATAAAGTTATTAATGACCTAGGCGTTGCTTTTAATCACAAATTTAGCTTGGTCCCCACAATACGCAGTACATTTTGTATTTTGTATTTTGTATTCGTTTTGTACTTCGCGACTCCTGTCGTACGGTATATGACTGCGCCCCTCGGTCAATTGGGCGGGAGGTGGGATGCAGCTCATAGCGTCGGAATTCGCGCAAAAAAAAAAATTTAAAAAAAAACTGAGACTTAAAATCAATTTTTATCGATAATAATGAAACGGAGCAAGATATCGAAAACAATGATAAACTTGTACTGCGTATGGCTTCGGAGAATCTATGACGAAAAGTTTAAGTTTGTAGTCTCCAAGATCGCTGCGTTCATACAGACGGACGGGCAGACGGACGGACTTGGCTAAATCAACTCAGCTCGTCGTCCTGATCAATTAGTGACTTTGTGAATGTGTATATGAATGCAAAAAGATTTAAATGTATGTAACAGCTCACCCCTGGGTTCAGGGTATCTCCTAGTCAGGCACACCCGACTAGAGCCAGCTTCCTTGCTTTTTAGTATAAGTGAATAAGCTGTTCCATTGGGCATAACTGTATTAAGGGATTGCGTTAACTGATATTGATTAACTTCAAGGCCCGTTTTCACATCTTGCGGACAAAATTACAGGGTAGATAAACTTGCCGATAAGAGTAATTTGATTTTCACATCATAAATTTAGTTAAATCCATAGGATAACTTATAGGGCAGATCATCTACCCTATAAGTGCTTGACATCGAGTTGACAAATATGGCAACGTGGTTCAGTTCTCAGTGTTCCCCACTCGCTCAAACTCTCCATATCGCAACGCCATTGAACTTTTGTGTTTGCACCTCTTTCTATTCGCCCGAGACATTATTTTATTTGCTAAATTTACCAAAAACTAAGATGTGGGAGCGAAAAAAGTTAAATGCTGATTTTATTGTAAAGTGTACTATAGCTACAGTAGACTTTATCGGCAAGTTTTTAGTGGGCCATTATCTTTAATTGATGATATTTTTGAGAATTGTCAGAACTCAACTGTTAAACCCCATATTTTGCGCATATTAAAAGTCCTAATACGATTGTATAATTTAATTTAAATATTTGAATTTAACAACTGTTATGAATTTGAAATTTGTGCACATGAAGAGTGACATCCTATATAATCAATAATTTATAAGCTACTATTGTAAACGCTAATCGATAGAAAGAACGATCGTTTCTGCCATTCTTGTGTTGTTCAAAATAACGACTTCGTAGCTTGGAAAAGATGTATACAGAATCTCTAAGCGAAAACAACCGACTTCAATCCGCATTGAACCTTTGTGCTAGCCAAGCACAGCCATCAAATGAAGAAGCAGTTAACCAAACTAGTAGTAGTACTAGTAAGTTAATGCCAATCTCTAATATATACACTTTCCCCAAATGCACTTGAGAAGTAAGACAATTTTCCGACTGGCTTCAGGATGTTGCCAGCTGCGTTACAAGGGCTCTGAGAAATATATTGACAATGCCGCCTTCAGATAACACACAGGATTAACGAAAATCAACAAAAATTTACATTTACCATGCATGAAAATCAGGATACTTCACGTTCATGCATGCTCCGTAAAAAGGATCACAGGCTGTATCAGTGCGATGTCTTCCGCAACAAAACTGTATCGGAAAGATAGAACATCATAATGAAAAAATGATGTATACTTTAGCTGCCTAAGTCATGAACACTCAGTAAAAAATTGCTCTAAACATTGAGAATATAAAATAAACTCATGCCAAAAGTTACGCAACCGTTTAAATCAACAAGTAAAGTGTCTCAACAGATAAATTTGGAAATTAGAGCCACATTTGCCGAAAATACGGATCACTGTATGGAAAATGTAAAAACAATTAACAAATTACTGCTGCCAAGTCAAAGTCTAAGCTTACCTAAATTTTGTAAGCATTTTCCACACCTCAATAATCTGACAATCGAAAATGATACCAACACCATTCCACATGCCAATTTAATAAAGCCAATTGAAATTCGTAACTTAAACGACAACTTTTCAGTACACAAAAGCAAATTAGATGGGATTCTATTTGGATCAAACGAACGTAAACTAAACGAAAATGTATGTCATGTTGAACAGGGAAAGAATCAAACAGATGAAATTCAGGATGTAGTAAACGAGTTTTTCAATATTGACAATTTAAGAAGCTAGCTCTATCCGACATACATAAGAAAGCAGAAACTATTTTGAAAGAGACAAAAACAAAGTTAGACAATTTGTTTAGACTGACTGACTGACTGACTTTTATGGAAACAAGAAAACATCGAAATGGCAGATAATTAGAGTACACCCCTGAGACTTCTAGAAATGATGGAAACCAAAAATAAATTGTTGAAATGCATAGCAAAGGGTTATGCAAGGAAACTGTTTGAAGAAGGTGAAAAAATTGGAAAAAGAACTTGGTATTTACCAAATTTCGCCGTCTATAACATTACCAAAAATAAAATGCGGTTAGTGTTTCACGCAGCAGCACTAACGGAAGAGACGTCGCTGAACTTAAGCTTAACTATCAATATTGTTTAAATTCCGCTAAACCAAAATAGGAATTTGTGCCGATATTAAGGAAATGTTTCATCGCGTTGCTAATCGTAAAGAGGATCAGGACTCGATAAGATTTCCTTGGAGGGACTGCGATAGGTCCACAACACCAGACGTATATGTAATGAGTGTCATGATTTTTGAATCAACTAGTTCGCCGTGCTTAAATATAAACGCTGGAGCCTACGAAGATAAGAGCCCGCGTCGATGACTAAGGTGACAGTTTTAACAGCATTGACTTAGCGCACTCAGTTATTAAATCTTTCGTCGAAAAAACGTATGAAAGACGACTTTGAACTACATGTCTTTGTATCAAATTCAGCAGAACTTTCAAAAAACTAAATAGGCCAATGATGGAATCGGATATACCAACCAAGTTCAGTCAATCGGAGTTGAACACAGAGAAAATTTTAGGTCTACATTGGGATCAGTGCTTGGATTTATTCTGTTTTATTCTGAAATTTAAAGGAGTGCTGAAAATATCCGCCGAAGCAAAAGCGCCTCCAATTAAAAGACAAGTTTTGTCGATTATGAAGTCTATATTTAATCCTTTCGGAATCATAGCTTATTTCGTTAAATATGCAAAATTGTTAAAACAAGAGCTATGGAGATCAAAAACAAGTTGAAATTATTCCGGAACACCTTCATAAAATTTGGTATGATTGGTATGACAAAATTGACGAAATTGAAAACGTGACCATTCTCAAACGCTATCATATGCAATTTCTCAACCCTGAGCTTAATGTACAGTTGCATACCAATTATTTTTGTCATTAGAAAAGACTGTTCCAATGGCACGCCGACGTATTGGGAGGTCGCCTTAAAAACGCTATAATAAGTAATCAACCCAAACAAAACGTATTTATGGTCTGATTCAAAAACTGTCATAAATTGGATTCAATCCGATAGCAATCGCTATGAGCAATATGTTGCTCATCGGATAGCCGAGATCGTTGATTACTTAGACTCTTCACAATGGATGGGTTCCTGGAGCGCAAAATCCTGGCGACGTCTCAACACAAAAACAGAAAAGTGGACAGAACGACCCTCGTTTATGCATATGGAATGTCAAGATTGGCATAGGCCACAGGAGAATAGTCTCCTTGGGTTATAAGAGAGCATAAAAAAAGTAATGACCAAGGCCAGAAATGTATATACGCAATGATGGAAGACACCACTCTCGACTTGTTGAAGAAATATACCAGTTATCAAAAAGTTCTGAAAGTTGTTTATTGAGTTCGTCGAGCTATTAAGTTGTTCAAGACAAAGACTAATATAGTGAACAAATTATCCCAGCCAATGACGGCCGAGGAAATCAAGAGCTCCGAAATATTGTTATGTCGGTTAGTTCAGCGAACATTTTTTTGCCTTGAAATTAAGCAACTGGAAAATGGCCAGCCTATTTTGACTTCCAGCACAATATCAAGTCTTACGCCTGAAAACATTAACAATATTCTCATATTTGTATGTCGGGACGCATTGACAACGCCAACTACGTGGGCCCTATGCAAAAGAGGCCAATAATATTACCAAAAGAACAAAAATTGTCATTGCTGATCGCAAAGTATTAGTGCAAAAAACATAACATAGGCTTCGTGACTTGCAATTAAAGACAAAAGTTTTGGAGAACGTCTGAATTACTTCAGTGAAAAACAAGTAAGATGGCTCTAATGTGCCCGACCTAGAGTGCCCGACTAGGAAATATCTTGAACACAGCGGCGAGCCTTCGTTATTTAATTTAGGCCTCTCTGCATTCATACACATGACTCCACAGCCGCACTTAGCAAAATAAAATAAAAATAAATAATACCGTAGTTGTGAAATTTTTCACAAAATTTTTACTAAATAGGAAACTATATTTTTTAAATGTTGGTTGCAGTTGATCTGCGAAAGCTTTTTGAAAGTGCGCATGCTAAATACCAATTTTTCCCATTTTGTTGCTTCAGAATATTTCAATCGTCGATGTCCAGCATTAAGCTCACGCAAATGAATGTGCATATATGTATACATATGTATGTGTGCGCACGCATGCAGAAAACGCCTTGCCACTAAGTGGTTTCGCCAATATACAAATACATTTTCTTTAATAACTTCTGTGTTTCTTAACCGATTTTGATGAAATTTGTTTTAATGAATTCTTATTGTACTATAGTACCTTTATATGTTGACGAGCAGCCTAAATAGAAAGAATTGTGGCTGTACTTGCAATTACAATTTTCTGTTAATGGGGGAAGATGGGGGGAGGTATCCGAAATATTCATAATCTGTGTATCCTTAACGAGAACACATTGAACATAATTTGGTGGTAAAAGAAGGGGGCGGATTATCGATAATTTAAAATAGCCTTCATCTGCGTATGGTATACACGAAATTAAAAACCAAAAAACCAGAACACCTGGAAATCTAGATGCTGGCGGTGCTTTGGAGCGCATGGTGCGCAGTGTAAAAGGAGTGTTGGCATTAACACTGAAAGAAACAGTACCACAGGTTGAGACGCTGCAAGGTTTGTTAAAGGAAGCAGAAAACTTAATAAATATTCAACCCTTAACTCATGTTCCAATTGATCATTCTGATGCTGGACCATTAACTTCAAGCACTTTCTACGAAAACAATGTCATATAAGACAACAACTGATGCAAACGTTTTGGAAAAGATGGATTCTGGAATATCTACCGAGCTTGACGAGCCGAACGAGCAAACAGCAACAGGAATACTCAGAAGACCAGCTTCTAAGTTAGCAGTCCTAGGCGCATATGGTGAATCTTAGACTCTATCTTGATTCACGGATATCGGAATGTTATGATTTAAGGCAACAAATACATTTGAATTTATTTTATGAATTTGAAATTTGCGCACATGAAGAGTTTCATCCTATGTGTAATTAATAATTTATAAGCTACCATTGTAATCGCCAATCGATAGAAAGAACGATTGTTTTTTTCCATTCTTGTTTTGAGTGTTAAAACGAATGGTTCGTAGACCTTAGAGCTTAACATTTTGTATATGTATATTAAGACACGTGTTTGCAGATAATAAAACTTCTTTGTCTTCTTCATCAACTTATCAAATAGTAGTAGTTAAGCATCGTCGTCATTGTCACGATTGTTTTATTATGTCGGATTCACACGCAAAGAAGCAGAATCCGAATTAATTCTTTACAATTTTGCATTTACATTCGTTTGATTTGGTGCTAAAAAAAAAAACATAAATAAACGCAAAACAAAAATGTAGTTCCGGCCCCGGAACCAAGTTTCGAAAATCGCCACTTAGTGACCGTCCCTAACTTGACGCACATGACACAACTCAATTCTCTTATGCTTGTTACAAGTTTCATCCTAAAAATATTTGAACGACAGTTCGAAGCGGTCGCTGTTTTGCACGTACACTCGTTCTCTTTATGCGGTAAATACGTTCCATAGAAAACCGCATTAAAAAAATTTCATAAAAAAGACACTACATATATGGTAAAAATAGGGATGTGTTCCATAATTTTCAAAAAGCGCATAAAACCAAAAAATCTCATAGAAAAGTCAATATCAATTTTTCGTTGCTGCATCTTTTTTTCATCGTAAGAAATTTGCTTGTTTTTTTTTATACCCTGAACCCATTGAAAATGGGTAAAAGGGGTATAATGGTTTTGTGCAAATGAATGTAACAGCCAGAAGGAAGCATCTCCGACCCCATAAGGTGCATATATTCTTGATCAGGACGACGAGCCGAGTCGATTTAGCCATGTCCGTCTGTCTGTCCGTCAATCCGTCCGCCCGTCTGTATGAACGCAGCGATCTCGGAAAATACAAAAGCTAGAAACCTAAAATAAACGACTTTAGATTCTCCTAATCCATATGCAGTATAATTTCTTGCTCCAGTTTTATATTATCGATAAAAATCGATTTTAAGACTTGGTTTTCTTGGCATATCTCGGAGACTATAAGAGCTAGAACCATTAAATTAACTTTAATATGTGCTCGTAAAGAATACGCAAATTATGAATATTTCGGATTTTTGATACCTCCCCATATCAAAAAAACGCAAATCTAATAATACAGACTTGCGCTTTGGTAGATTTGGATGATCTTATTAAGCACTACAAATTTAAAAAAAAAATGTCTTAGTTTAGATGTTATTCAAGATGTCATTTTCCATAGTGGAGCCAAGCGCAGCCGATATGCAAAGTGCGCACCTTGCTGCGTGCGATGTGTGTGTGTGTATGTGTGACTTTGTGAATGTGTGTATGAATACAAAGAGCTTTATATGTATGTAACGATAGCTCGC
This sequence comes from Drosophila colorata, assembly GCA_035041545.1. NCBI lineage: Eukaryota > Metazoa > Arthropoda > Insecta > Diptera > Drosophilidae > Drosophila > Drosophila colorata. The sequence goes on along the minus strand of JAWNLD010000680.1, from coordinate 25,464 downwards.
CGCTGGGTTCAGGGTATCTTCTAGTCGGGGGCACCCGATTAGAGCCATCTTACTTGTTTTTATATATTTTTATTTTATTTTACTAAGTGCGGCTGTGGTGTGTATGAATGCAGGATGTTTACTTAAATGCATGTAACAACAGCTCGACGATGGGTTCAGGGTATCTCCTAGTCGGGCACTCCCGACTAAAGCCATCTTACTTGGTTTTTGTGCACTGCTAAAATCTAGGTCTGTTAACCTGTTATTTACTTTGAAGCGAAGACCTAAAACAGTTTAAAACTGACAGTGTTATTAAAACTGAAATCACAAGAAAACGGTCTTAATTATCATAATAAAAACATATACCCTGGCATTATATGTACTCATAAAAAAAAAACAGAAACAAGTAAGAATGTTTAGGCTTCGGCAAACACTCACTGCGTGCAGTCATAAAGTCTCGGATAACTATTTCTTATCTCGTTAATATCTCTCAGCGCGCCTTGACTCTCTCATAAAAAGATAATTTTATGCAAAGACAAACTATTAAAATTAAACGCCGCAATGTGACATTTGGTGCTACTCCGGTATCTACCGATAACACGATGTCCCGTTCAAAGAAAACACCAGCTTCTGACAAAATTTATCGTAGTCAATTTACAAATTACTTCCGTCCACTACAAAATGTAGATGACTGCAAAGACATTGAAGATGACGATAGCGTATCCCACCAATATTTGTTCTTAAACAAACCACTAAATTTATTCACGATGCACTTGCTGTCATCAAAATTTCGGATTATCTCATTAAAACAATCGCAATGGGAAGTAAAATGTTTATAAAAACCATCGAAAACGTTCACTGATACCGGTTGCCCCTGCCGCCTCTCCTATCAGACATTACTACAAAAACGTTCGTCACATCATTATCGCAAAACTAACGGTGATTCTTCCAGGCAGTCTTCTCGCTGGACAGCCAACAACAATAATCACAGCTCTTATCTACGCCATCATCAAAATAACCACTCTCTTCTTGATACACTTCACTCTTCTCGCAACCCAGGCATGGCTGCACATTTAAGCTACAGAGACGATCTCGGCTCGCACACCTCGCAGCAATCATAACCTCAAGATGCTCAAGTTTTCGTCACTATGGACGAAATCAACGCTCTTACGACTGAGTTACTCAATAACCTAAAGGGCTGTGAGAGCGAGAAATTTGGCGTAATTACTCAACTTGCTATTAAGTATGTCTGCTCCAACAAAAAACTCCTTAGACTTACTTAATATCTAGGCATGGAATGCCCGTGCCATTAAAAATAAATGTGTACAATTAATCAATTTCTTAAATCACAATCATATTCACATCTGCCGAATTAATGAAACCTGGCTTACTGAGAATGATCGTTTTAAAATCCCAAATTATAATCTCTATAGGCGCGATCGCGGAGGTGGCGGAGTGGCAATTGCCGTGCGAAAAGAATTAGTCCATATTTGTTTGTATACAAATTGATTTTTATTATTATTATTATTAAACTACAAGTATAACTTTCAAATGTTGGTTGCAGTTGATTTTTCCCCATTTTGTTGCTCCAGAATATTTATATTTGCAGATGTCCCAGCATTAAGCTACACTTGGACCAATAAGTGTGTTAAGTTTAAAAATAAAATACAATAAAAATTTAAATAAAAAGTAAAAAAAACTCCGTTGCCCCAAGCAAGATTTGAACCCGAGTCTGACAGCGAGCCAGACAACATCTCTACCACCGAGCCACAGTTGCATTTTAATTGTCTTTGTCAAAATCTGAGATTGGACACACATGTACAAACAATCGCATGAGAATTCGAAAAGGAAGGTGCATATATGTATACACGCATGCAGAAAATGTGTGCGCTTGGTGCTTGCCACCAAGTGGTTTGCCAATATACAAAAACATTTTCCTTAACAACTTTTGTGTTTCTTACCGATTTGGATGAAATTTATTTTAATGCATTCGTATTGTACTATAGAACATTTATATAGCAGCCTGAACCAAATTTGGTGGCTCCGGCTCTTATAGTTTCTGAGATATGCTCAAGCAGCTACGCTTGGCCCCGACTATGAAGAGTTAATTGTTGAATAACTTCTAAACTAAGAATAGGATCGTTATAAAATTTTTGGGTCGTAACAAGAGCATTGAAATCTATGTACGAACCAAAGCACAGTCTGTAGTACTTGATTTGCGGCTTATGGTTTTTTTGATAGAGGGGGCGAATTGGGGGAGGTATCCAAAATCCGATATATTCATAATCGTATCGTTCACGGGAACATATTAATATTTGGTGGCTCTAGCTCTTACAGTTTTTGAGATATGCTCAAGCAGCTACGCTTGGCCCCGACTATGAAGAGTTAATTGTTGAATAACTTCTAAACTAAGAATAGGATCGTTATAAAATTTTTGGGTCATAACAAGAGCATTGAAATCTATGTACAAACCAAAGCACAGTCTGTAGTACTTAATTTGCGGCTTATGGTTTTTTTGATATAGGGGGTGAAGTGGGGAGGTATCCAAAATCCGATATATTCATAATCGTATCGTTCACGGGAACATATTAATATTTGGTGGCTCTAGCTCTTACAGTTTTTGAGATATGCTCAAAAAATCGAAAAACTGAAGAATAAACAGTGATTATAAGAAAACGGGGCAAGTTATCGATCATTTGACATAAACTGCGTATAGTATATACGAATCTAAAAAGTCTAAGTTCAGCTCTCTAGCTCTTGTAGTCTCTGAAATCGACGCGTTCATACAGACGGACGGACAGAAGGACGGACAGACAGACGGACAAGGCGTAATCGACTAGGATAGTGATGCTGAAAAAGAATATATATACTTTATGGGGTCGGAGATGCCTCCTTGTTACATACATTTGCACAAAACCATTATACCCTTATTGCCCATTTTCAATGGGTTCGATGAAAATTTATTCATTTAATTTGGCCGCTTACTCTGTAAACTGTATCAACAATTGCTGCAGCTTAAATAAAGACCGTAATTACATGAACAGTTTGTATAAATCATATATAAATCAGATAACTTCTTAGTCGCAGGAGACCTAAATTCTAAAAACAGAGCTTGGAACTGTGAGAGAGCTAATTGCTGGTGTAATATACCTAACGAAATCTCAACAATAGAAACTGTTAGCATATTATTTCCTAAGGAGCCCACATATATTCCTGCTAATTACACAACCAAGCCGTACACGCTCGATATTATCCTAATTAGCGATCCTGACCTAATTAGTGGGGTTTCTGTCAAAAGTGAGCTATCATCTGATCACCTAACTGCTTTTTTAAATATATCATCGACCGTCAAAATAACGAATAAAACATACCCAGACTTTGCTAGAATAAATTGGAATCTTTCCAAAAACCTTATTAATGAGGAATTTCAAACAAATTCTACACAACATGGTTTCATTTCTCTCAATAAGCGACAATTTGAATATATTCATGAATGTGGTAACTAGAGCAATTAACAGATCTGTCCCCCAAAAACGCATTCGTAAAGAGAAAGTTGAAATTCCTAACTACATCAAAGATCTTTTGAAATTTAGGAACACAATACAAAGGCAATGGATAAGGACAAGGCTTCCATTGTACCTAGCCTAGTTAAATCATATAAACTCAAAATTAAGATTCGAAGTACTTAAGTTTAACAATGATATTTGGAATAAATAACTACAATCTCTTCGTAGTCACACTACATCATTTTGGAATAATTGTAAGGCGTTCAAAAAGAAAAAGCAATTTATTCCTTGCCTGTATGATAAGGATATGGCCTTTATCAGCTGTGATGATAAAGCAAATTTTCCCGGCGATTTTTTTCAACGCAAACACCAACTTACCTCATCCTATTCAGACCCAGAAACAATTAATTTAGTTACCAATTCCTTCCTTGATGTAACATGCAATAGAAACCAGATGAAAGAATGTGAATAATTCTCTGCTATCGAGGTCTAAAAGTATTAAAAACCAAAAAGTCCAAAGCGCCTAATGATCTGCCAAACATATTTCTTAAAAATTTACCTAACAGCGGAGCAAACTTTCTAACCTTACTGTTCAATGACTGTCTTGTTGCCAGCTATTTTTCACATAGTTTGAAAGTTGCTACGGTTGTACCTATTCTGAAACCTGGTAAACCCCCTGACTCTCCTGGTAGCTATATACGTATTAGCTGCTATCTTGTTTTTCTAAGATTTTTGAAAAACTCATAAAATTTCGCCTTACCTTACACCTAGGCAACATAATATCTTACCGTATGAACAATATGGATTTAGAGCAGGCTTTAACTGTACTCATCAAACTTCAAAATCACGTTACCGAAAGTCTAAATAATAATCATTCAGTTGGAATGGTCACACTTGACATTGAGGCAGCATTTGATACTGTATGGCACGAAGGGCTAGTTCATAAATATAAAATCATAGAAACACCAAAATATTGCTATAAAATCATAAACATTTTTCTCTCTCTCCAACTCTTTTATGTCGAACTAAGTGGTATTCAGTCCACTAAAGTTCATATTTGTGCTGGTGTCCCCCAAGGCTCAGTGCTGGGCCTAATTGTTCACAATGTATATACCCACGACATTCCTGAACAAGCAGATTGCACTCTATCAATATTTGCTGATGAGACAGCAAGAAAACCATGCCATTTACCTAAAAATCCTTTAATAATTAACAATTCTCCTATACAATGGGTTGACAACGTCAGGTATTTAGGACTAAACTTCGACAAAAAATTAACTTTTAACCTCCACATTAAGTGCCCTATTATACGAACACAAAATTCATCCACTTTCTGGCTGTGTATGCCCAATAAACGAAAAATTTAACTTAGTTCCTTTATGGTCGCAAATGCGTGTTTCACCACTCCAAAGATCAACAAATTGAGTTCGACTCAACTTGTTGAATTTTGGGGAATGTTAATTTGACAATTAAAATTCCTTTTGTTCACTTTCCTCCGATCTAATCAACGATTAGATTCATAAGAACAATTGTTTTTCATCTTTAGTTTTTAAGTAGTTTATTTATTAAGGTTTGACTCCCATTTTTCCTTATTAATAAATATCAATTGTAAAATGTATAAATTAATTAAAACAGTAAGTTCAACTTCACACATGAAAAGCTTACGCACAACACTATAAATATACATCATAAACTAGCTAAAGAAAATTTGTATATTAAGGGAATAAGCAAACGAGTTGCAGGATCAGTTCATTGATGTTCTCTTGCTCTTGTTCTGATCCAAATAAATCTCCTGCTACGACAAATGCTGCACAGCATCAATAAAATCCGTAGCAATCAAATTCATACAACCAGGAACGTAGCTGGTGGTTTAGTGTTCATCTGATGTGCCTCATAGGCACGAAATGCCGGAACAAGTTCAAAAGCGTGTCAAGTATGCGTGGATTACCGTCGTGTTCCAAAGGTGGGGACAAAGACGGAAGATCTCGTCAGAAAAACATTACAAATGATGAAATAGCTGAGCCATTAGCCATTTCGACCGGGGCAGCCATGTATGGGTGCAGGCTGGTCGGACTCGTGAAGGGGATGGATAGTTTGCGAGAAGACTAGCTGTTTTCCACCACGGCATCCGAATCAAACTGAGCATTAGTTGGCTGACCTATAATTTGGAATATGAATGCATACATATATAACATAAACAAACACCATTCATACCTTTTGTGCATATATTGCGTGTTCGCAGCAGCAGCTAATTAGCAGATAATTAGCATAATTCTGCCCTGTGCGGCAGCATCACATCTAACCGTAAACAATGCACTCAATTGTTTATCTTTATGCTTCGCCCTACGCGGCCGAAAACCACTCAATTTGGTTCTCTGATTGCTTGCCATTGCACTTATTACCGTCTAAGTCAGTTTCGTTGTCGCTTTGGTCGCATACAGCAGTAAAGTAAAATAACAAAAACAATACACCTATGTACATACAATCATCTCGAAAGAAAGTAAAACGACCTTTTCTATGCTTGTGTTCCCTTTTGTGCCGATCACCTGCGTCAGTGCCTATTAAAACTATTCGCTCGGTCACATGGATTTCTGCGTATACTCTATATTTAATAGCCTGTATTGCCAGGGCAATATTAAACTTATGCAAGGGCAAGCGTATTTTTGGTAATATCGCTTCGGCCAAGTACAACGCTTTAGCCTGCATTAAATAAATTCGCTCGGTAGTGACATAACCTCTCGGTGCATTTCGCTGTGCTAGTGCAAGTGACTTTAAAATAAAATAAAAAAAATAAAATGTATGAAGAAGGTGCTGCAAATACAACTCCGCAACTGATGCCAGTACATTCTCTGCTGGTGGCAGCGTGCAAATCGACAAAGCTGCGTTTTTGCGTCTTAAGGCGACGGCAATTTTTAGCAGGCTAGAAAAATTGTGCGTGGACATTGATGTTGGGCGGATAAGAAGAATGGACTAATATGAAATAAAGGGATATCTGGATTTAGCGGACGAGCTTAAATCAAATTTTAAACGTCGTACACACTAATTTGGAGGAAATTTGCTTCGAGAGTATTTCTGGAGAGTTGCCTCTAAGGTTTGAGGATTCGTTGCTGCGAAGCTTGGCAGCGCGAAGCTTATACATTTCTGAATAAGCGATGCAGAACGATGGAAAATGTGGAGCATGCCACATGCGCGAAAACTGGTCAGATTGGCAAGTCGATTAGAACCGTGAGTAATGTCAAACGATCAACTGTCGGCTCAAGCACCTCGGCCATTCGCTGTGTTCTTTGTGAGGGAATAGACCACTCTATCTATAACTGCCCTTCGTTTACAAATCTTTTCCCAAATGCTCGTCATAAAGAAGCAAAGGGTCGCCCTATGCCTAAATTGCCTTACAAAGGGTCATCAGATGCGGGATTGTAAATCTAGAGCTTTCCGCAATTGCCAATCGAAGCACGCTGTTGCATTAAAATCGTTTACCAACCGTTGAAACCGGAGCAGCATCATCGAATTCGCTATCGTCAAACGATAGTTGTCTCCTGTTTTGCATCTTGCCGTAAGCTCCTAGTCTGCTTCTGATGATGTGCTTTTGGACATTGCTATTGTCATTGTACGGAATCGTGCCGGCACGCTCATGCTGTGCCGTGCGTTTTCAGACTCAGGGTCGCAATTGCAATTCATGACTACTTGATTCGCTTATCGCTATTCGATATTCGCTATTCGCTTTGGAGATAGACATTGGAAATGCCAACTTCGCAACGGACGGCTATTCTGCTGAAATTCGCTTAAAATCGCGGACTTCAGATTTTTTCGGATTGATATGCTCATAGGAGCAGGCCTCTTTTTCGCGTTGCTCTGCATTGGCCAGATTCAGCTTGCACCGAGCTTACCATTACTGCAGAAAACTCAGCTTAGATATTATCTGGTGTTGGGCATCAGACACCCAATCTTTCTTCCTTTGTTGCAAGTCAACGGACTTCGGAAAGCGTCAAACCCAGCGGTCGGCTGGTGCGCCGCTTTTGGGAAATTGAGCATGTGTTTGAGCCAATTTCGAAGTCAACCAAGGAGGAGCTCGATTGTGAAGCGCACTTCAGGAAAAATGTTACACTCTTTAGATGACTTCTTTCTGCAGGCTAAACGTCGCTTCGAAAGCTTGGAATAAAAGCTTTTGCGCAGTCCTGCTCTCAAGAAACAATATTCTGCCTTCATCAGAGAATATCTTGACCTGGGCCATATGGCAACTGTTTCCATCGCAAATGTACACAAGTGCCAATATTTCTTGCCGCATCATTGTGTCATGAAGGATGATAGCACTACTAAGCTGAGAGTTGTATTCGACGGCTCTGCAGCAACAACTTCTGGACTTTCGTTGAATAATATCCTTACGCTTTCGCACCTTTCCCATTGCTGTCACTGGTGACATTTGTAAATTGTATCGCTGCGTACGGGTCACTGCTCCAGATAATATGCTCTGTATCAGAGAATCTGAATCTGTATAGATTCACGCATTTTGAGACGCCAGCCTTGAAGCATATGGAGCATGCACTTATGTTCGAAACTACTTTGTTCGAAGGCGCGTTTAGCCCGGCTCAAGACTCTCACCGTGCCTAAGCTGGAGCTCTGTGCAGCGTCTTTAGTTGCCCAATAAGTAAGCCAAATCGTCAAAATGAAGACAATTTTGTAAATTTGTTTGCTGATCAGATTCTTTTGTTGTGCTTTCATGGCTACATGAAGAATCTTCAAAATAGAGCTTGTGCCATACAACAGCTTACGGATAGAATAGAATGGCGCTACAAAATAAAAATGGCGTGCCATTGTCAAGCAGCATCATATCGCTAGCGCGGTTCTTGGATGAATTAGGTCTGATTCGTGTTGGTGGCCGCCTTAAAAATAAATTGCTTGGTTTTAAAGCTCGGCATCCAATAATTTTGGCCAAGAATCACCCGCTAACGTTGGCCATCATCACGCAATTGCATCGTAAACATCACTATGGTGGTCCACAGTCGTTGATGGCATCGCGTGAGCGCTTAGAAAGTGCATCATTTGCTGCAGAGCTCGACCTCGCCTTATGCAGCATATCATGGCAGATTTGCCCACTGTCACAGGCGTTGACTATTGCGGGCCATTCTGCTATAAGTCTGATGTCCGCAGTAGACCTCCTCAAAAATGCTACATCAGTGTCTTCATATGCTTCGCAACCAAGACAGTTTGGTTGGAGCTCGTAAGAGACTTGTCAACCGCTACGTTTCTTAGCGCCCTCAAGGGAACTATCGCCACTCGTGGTGTACCAAGCTGTATTTGGTCTGACAATGCAACTAATTTCATCGGTGCTAAAAATGATTTGGAAGACCTGCTTGCATTCCTTCCAGTGAATGATTCTGTTGAAGATCGTATCCCTTCAACAGGGGGGAGGATGTTCGCAGCAGCAGCTGAAACAGATAATTAGCATAATTCTGCCCTGTGCGGCAGCATCACATCTAACCGTAAACAATGCACTCAATTGTTTATCTTTATGCTTCGCCCTACGCGGCCGAAAACCACTCAATTTGTCTCTCTGATTGCTTGCCATTGCACTTTTTACCGTCTAAGTCAGTTTCGTTGTCACTTTGGTCGAATACAGCAGAGCGCTGATCTTTGATTTTTGTTTGCAATTAGCCCACAGCCTAACTTGAAATTTGATTTAATGCATTCTTATTGAACTATAGCACATTTATAAAGCAGCCTCAACCAAAGTTGGTACAGCTGCGCTTGGCACCCAATTTGGAAAGTGGATTCCTAAGTAACTTCTAAACTAAGAATAGGATCGTTATGAAATTTTCAGGACGTAACAAGAGCATCGAAATCTTTGTACAAACCAAAGCACAAATCTGTAGTATTGATTTGGTTTTGTTGGTTTTTTTTTATATAGGGGCCTAATAGGGGGAGGTATCCAAAATCCGAAATATTCATAATTGCGTATCCTTTCCGAGCACATATTAAACCTAATTTGATGGCTCTAGCTCGTAAAGTTTCGTAGTTATAATAAAAAAAACCGGGTCAACAAAACCGATAAACACTAATTATAAGAAAACAGGAGAAGTTGTCGATCATTAAAAATAAACTTGATCTGCGTATGGTATATACGAATCTAAAAAATCCAAGCTCAGCTCTCTAGTCCTTGAATTCTCTGAAATCGACGCGTTCGCCGTACAGGGCTTAATCGTCTCGGCTAGCGCTGCTGATCAAGAATATATGTTCTTTATGGGGTGATGCCTTATAGTTTCGTAGTTATAATCAAAAAACCGGGACAAAAAACCGATAAGCACTGATTATAAGAAAACGGGACAAGATATCGATCATTTTAAATCAACTTGATCTGCGTATGGTATATACATATCTAAAATGTTCAAGTTCTGCTCTCTAGCCCATGTAGTCTCCGAAATCGATCAGACAGGCGGACAGACGGACAGGGCTTAATCGACTCGGCTAGTGATGCTGATCAAGAATATATATACTTTATGGGTCCTCCTTCTGTCTGTTACATACATTTGCACAAAACCATTATACCCTTATTACCCATTTTCAATGGGTTCAGTAAGATGGTTCTAGTTGGGAGTGCCCGATAAGGAGATAGCCTGAACCCAGCACACTTGGTAGCTTATGCCTTAGCATGGTACTAGCTGTGTCGTAAGAGCAACGTTATGGCTTATGCTTAGTCGACTCTCCGCTTATATTTGTAGCTTTAGCTTTAGCTTGCCCATAACTTGGAATTCAGTTTTTTATTTACTCCAAAAAGACAGCCATAAATATATTGCTCCAGCATTGGCCGATAAACATTGCATTATTATTTAATGTCACTGAGCCACAAGGCCAGTGATTAAAAGTTTAATACCTTCCCAGCCTAATCTTCACAAGGAAGATCAACTAGTACGAGGTAACGTACCCTACTAACACCGAGGGATCTGCGTACTGCATGACAGCATCACAGGACCACAGATAATCTTAATTGGGGGATCTATGTCTCACATTAATTGGCGCCTAACAACTTTCGAAACCACACCCACACATAGGCTATTACAGTACATAACGCCCCGAAATAAACATGTAAGTTCACTAAAGTGTCTTCAAGTCAAAGGAAAACTCTCAATTTTCAAAAGTATTAAAGATCCAAATGTGATTGTGAGTTTCTTTAAAAAAAAAAAAACCATTCGCATATTTAAAAAAAAAAATACGTGAAATTTTCACACCTTTTTTTTACCGACTGTGAATAATCGGCGCATGGTAATAAAATATTACATGCGACGTGTCAAGTAATGTTATTTGACAAAATCTAATGAGCTGGTCAAGCGCGTATAGGAACGTAAGAAGAAAGTACGACAGTGTAGACTTAGAACTTGGAAATAAAAAAGTGCAAAAACAAACAAAAGCAGACATGGACCCGAAGCAAGTAAAGGCCTTAATTGCAAAGGCTGTCAGCCAAGTACTGGCCCAGCAAGAGGCAAGGTTCCAATCACAGCTAAATGAAGTGAGACAACAAATCAATACTCTGCGTATAGAGACTCCGTAGGTTAAGACTTACCAAGGAATCTCTGTAGGCCCAGACATTAGGTGCAAATTCCATTGGACATAATTAAATCAGTCCCTGAATTCACCGGCAGTTCAGATGAATATTTGTCGTGGAGGCACTCGGCCACTGATGCATACGAACTATTCAAACTGTTTAATGGCAGCAGCACACACTATCAAGCTGTGACCATAATTCGAAATAAAATCAGAGTGGCAGCAAGAACACTGCTGGTATTACATAATACAGTACTTAACTTCGACGCCATCATAGCTAGGATGCACTGTACTTACACGGACAAGTCATCTCTACGACAAGGGCTGCAAATGGTTAGGCAAGGCGATTCAAGCCTCATGCAGTACTACGATGAGGTCGAACGGAAGTTCACTCTCGAAACTAACAAAATTGTTATGACCCATGAACCTGAACCTGCTCAACAAAGAGGTAAGGTCTGACGCATTACATGTATTCATTTCAGGACTTAAAAGGTCTCTGGCCAGGAAAGCGGAGGCGAGTATGAGCATATCATGTTTTCGGCTTCATACGCCAAAGTCGTAGAAGAGCTACCCCAGGCAACCGAAAACAACAAGAATCGCTCATACACCAGACAGGGTAACAATAATAAGGAAGAGCGGGGTTTTTTCAAAAAATTTCAAAATAGCAATACCAATAAAGAGCAAGGTAATAGGGAACATACCGATCCATCCCCAGAGCCCATGGAAGTAGATTCTGCATCTAAATTTAGGCAGCGCACTAATTTCGGGAAACACGCAAGCCCCAAAGAGACCAAACACGTCCGATAGAGTAACAAGCGTAAGTCGCCAGCGGGCTAACTATGTTGTCCAGAGTGACTCCGGCGACCAAGTGAAAAACTATGAGGACGAGGTGTGATATATACTGTATGCGACATTGAATCAGTGAATTTTTTAGGGAGAGCTCCCGGCTACCGTGCATCACACGACAGCTGGCTGGGAGAAGATTGAAAATCTTAATAGATACCGGGGCCGGAAAAAATTATATAAAGCCCGTAAAGGAGCTAAGAAATGTAATTCCGGTCGATAACACATTCTCTGTCAACTCCATACGTAGCTCCAGCAAAATCCAAAGTAAATATTTAATGAAAATTTTTAATCAAGTTTCCCCATTTTTTTGTTAGACACACGTGGTCCATTTGATGCCATCAAATCGTACCTTGAATTACCAGAATATATCGGAACCGTACCAATATCACGACTGTGTTAATGTCAATTTCACTAACGTGAATGATATTGTAGTGCCTGTTTCGGTTAAAAAGCAGTTCAAATGTATGAAAGTATCAAGAAGAATAATGCATTTTTGAAGTCTAACGAGACGCTAATCATGTCCGGCACGTCGATACGGTACTAATGTGCTTATGCGATGCTAACATACGAGTATCACAAGAAAAGACGAAGTTCTTTAACGAGAGCGTCGAATACTTAGGCTTCATAGTAACCAGGGGCGAGTCGAAGACTGACACCGAAAAAGTTAGATCAATTCAAGAATACGTCGAACCGAAAAATCTGTTCAGTCTCAGATCATTCCTCGGACTGGCCGGACTATTGTTGCAACGACCATTAACAAACATACTTAAAGGCGAAAACGGCACTGTCAGCAAACACATGTCCAGAAAGGTTGAGGTTGAGCTTAGTGAGGCTCAACGCAATGCTCTTGAGCGTCTGCGAAACATTTTTGCACCAGAAGATGTTATCCTCATGTATCCAGATTTTAAGCTACCTTTCGACCTAACCTCCGATGCTTCTGCGAACGTTATCGGAGCCGTTTTATCTCACAGAGGCAGACCGATCACCATGATATCCTGGACTTTACAGCAAAGTGAATCACACTATGCAACGAATGAGAGGGAATTGTTAGCCATTGTATTTGCTCTCGGTAAGCTACAGAACTACTTGTGTGGGACAAAAGAAATTAACATTTTTACTGACCATCAACTTCATACATTCGCAGTCTCGGACATAAACACAAACGCAAAGATCAAAAGGTGGAACCCTTCATTGACGAACACTTTTGCATTGTGTTCTATAAGCCAGGAAAAGAAAATTTTGTAGCGGATGCCCTTTCCAGGCAAAATATAAATGCCTGCCAAGACGAGCCTCAGTCAGACACTGCAAATGTCCACAGCCAAATCTCACTCACCTACACTGTCGAGGCGACTGAGAAACCTTTAAACTGCTTTAGGAATCAGGTAGTCCTAGAAGAAACAAGTTTCCCACTAAAGCGAAATATTATACTTAGAAGTAGAAATAATCAATGTCGAGTACATAAGCTATTAAGATAAGAACTTTCACACCCACCTTTTTCTTCTTACTGGCTCGTGCGTTCAATATTCTATATACCAGCGATAGTGCATGCTCGGATTAGCGATTATTCACATTCTAGCTAATTACCCGTAATACACGGAAATGTGTTGGTATGGGAACAACGGGATTATATGACACACTCAAGTAATTTGTCTGACTTTACAAGGATCGCGGATGAGACAGAATAGTTGTTCGAATTAGATCCCCAATCGCATATGCGAAAACATAGAGCATATAAGGAGTCTTTTGTCAGTAGTAAAAGTGTACCATAGAATGGCAAAGAGCTTAGACTTTTTAGGCACAGCACGTAAAGTAGTAGCAGGCACACCTGATGCCTCGGACTATGAAAAAGTCAGAATGTCCGACTCTAAACTCATTGTGCCAAACAATAAAAAGAAAAATAAATTCAGAAACACATAAGCAAACAAAACAGCTTATTGATACCGTGAATACGATAATCAAAGAAAAAAAGGGTGGATTAGTTAACTCCCCGCATTTAAACAAAGCATTATTAGCACTAAATAGAATGATAATAATAGAGATTCAAAACTTGACGCTCACAATGACACAATCTAATATAATAAATCCAACTGTTTTTGATCACAATGATTTGAAGGCTATTTTGGTTTGATGGCTCTAGTCGGGTGTGCCCGACTAGATGAGTCCTGTTGAAGAATATATATACTTTATGGGGTCGGAGGTGCTTCCTTCTGCCTGTCACATACATTTGCAAAAAACCATAATACACTGTTTACCCAATTTAAATAGGTTCAGGGTAGAAAATCATCTAAGTACGAATGCTACAGTCGAGAGGTCTCGACTAGGAGATACCCTGAACCCTGAACGAATATAAAAGAATTGCAAATATAAAACACATTAAAACAAGTAGGGTTGCTCTAGCCGAGTATGCCCGAATAGGAGATTGGACGTAGATATACTAACGGCAGTACATTCAAGTAACCCAACGATACCAAGCATGGGCTTGTTAACGCGCGGACCCAGGTAAAATAACACCCACCTCCGGCCCAAAGCCGAGGGGCGGGCCGCGTAATGTACGGTGACGAGAATCGCGCACAATTAGAAAGATGGCAGCAATAGAGTTTTTATACTAGGTATAGAGCTAGCATTACTTATAATGTGGAAATGTTATTATAATTAGAGCATAAGTTCCGAAATTGGATCGTAAAGATACTACTACAGGTTTGAAGAGAAAGCCGTAAAAAAAATTCGTATTTATTCTGCTCGGAACTGCAAAACTAATCTGGCTGATCAATTCGAAAGAATCCATTTGCGCATTAATTAATTTGTGTAAGAAGACTACACCAGAGCATGATTCTACGATCAGAAAGAGAGGGAAGATTTATTAGTAAAAGTCTATCAAGATAAGAAGGCATGCGTCTATTACGATTCCACTTATAACCCCTGAAGGGCAAAAAGCAGAATGTTTTTGTACGGATTTAATTCTAACCTAATGAAAATTGTATTGGGGACACCATATACAAGATCCATACTCAATAATTGGACGTGCAAGTAAAGTATATAGAGTTTTAGTAACGTAGAATCGTTAAATTCATTCGATCAGCTTAATTAAACCCAAAACACCAAAGGCACGAGAGCAGCAGAAGAAATATGCTTGTCAAACGTAAGCTTGGGATATAAAATGATACCCCAACCAATCGATTCAAGTGGCTTACTATTAATAAAGTAAGTATTCAGGAAGGGTGTTCGCCTATAAAAACACTTTAAATTACACTTGCTGCAATTAAGATTAAATCAATTTAATTTTGACACTATGCTTAAAAGCTGTCAAAATCGGATTGCTAACAGGTTTAGAGACGAAGCCTTTAAAATACACTTTTTGAGTTATAAGAGTTAAATAATTGAAGATCAAAAGAATTATGTTATTTGGAAATCCCAAAAGATGAAGCTTATGTAGTAAAAACGAATGATTAACTGAGTCGCCTTACTGAAATCAGTGCAAATAACATCTGTTGGCATTTTATTTTGAAATCCCTTGAAAAAAAAAAGACGCGAATTCCAATAGGTTAGTGGTAGTAGAGCTAAATTTCACAAACCTATGCTGGCAGGGTGAAATTATACATCCACAAAGATTTTGCAGTTGAGAAGTTATCAATTTCTCAAAAATCTTTAGAATAGCAGACAACTTAGAAATACCTCTAAAGTCCTGAACATTGGACTTTGTTTTTTTTTTTTTTAGTTTCAAGGAGA
The DNA here is from genome assembly GCA_035041545.1 of Drosophila colorata. Lineage (NCBI taxonomy): Eukaryota > Metazoa > Arthropoda > Insecta > Diptera > Drosophilidae > Drosophila > Drosophila colorata. The sequence goes on along the minus strand of JAWNLD010000680.1, from coordinate 9,871 downwards.
GGAATAATAAATGAATCTTTCCAAATGTTAGGACAAGAACATAACTCCACGGACAGTATAAATAAGTTATACAAAGGTTTCATGTGAGCAAAGGTCCAAAAATTCTGTTTGAGGCGCTTTCATGATAATCTTGAGAACTATAAGTCGTTTGAAAAAAATTTGCAAAGAGTTCGGCGATAGCCTGATGTGATCAGCTGTCTTTTTTTTTTGAAAAATGCGGTTGATGGTAGTGTTGATGATATTCGTTTCGCATTAACGAAATTATAAAACAGCTAAGTATCCCGCTGGAACTGTACAACTTTTCAAGTAATGCTTATAACATTGGTTATTTAGGACAGAGAAATTGAATCGAGCAATCACATATCGAGTGTAATCCAAGAAAGAGCCAGTTTCCTTGAACTTCCTATACATCCTTGACTTTCTATTTTTTAAGTTTATTAATTTCTTATTAAACCTCATTAGTTTGATATACCTAAGTTAATAACAATTACATATATCAAATAAATTATTTAAAGTGGAATAAAATATCGTGATTGCACTATCCATTTCCCTACACATGAAAAGCCGAGACCAGTCAGTCTGGGTTAAGAGCTGAGTTAGTTTAGTAAAGTCAGTTTTCCAAAATTGACGAGCTCGCTCGCACATCAAGACCTGATGTGATCCAAAACAAAAATAAGATCAAGCATTTTAAGTAGATAATTTAAGATACCATTGATTTGACACAATGACATCCCAAATAAATTGTCAATAATATCATTTTGGGTCGTGGAAGTCAACACACTAGGGTCGGGGCTAGAAATCCAACTAGTTCCGGCAATATTGAAATCACCAAGAACAACAAGAAAGTCACGATCGGAAAGCATAGAGGAGACAGAATATATAGCAGTGAAATGCAAAGAAAGACCGAATTATCTGAAGGTGGTGGAATCTAAGAACACGTAAATAAAGCAAACACCGAATATTCAATTTGACAGTCTGTTATTACTACCTCCGAAGATAAATCAGCAACAGCAATTAGCACACCGCAACCACGACGAGAAGTGCGACATTTTCTTTAAATAGAGCACTTGTTAAATAAAATTTCAGAATTTAGTATGTCATGCCTTAACCATGTTTCAGAGAAGGCAATGACATGAAAAGAAAACGATAGATGACTATTAAGGTATAGATAACTAAGTTTACTACAATACCTTGAACCCTACCGCGAGCTGTCGTTACATACATTTAAACCCCTTTACACACGCGCGGAAAACAGCTCACTTTACTCAGCAGCTGCGCTTGGTCCCCACTATGAAAAATGAAGTCTTGAATAACTTCTAAACTAAGAGTACGATCTTTATGAAATTTTCAGGACTAACAAGAGCAGTGTGCAAACTAAAGCGCAAGTTTGTTGTACTTGATTTGCGTTTTTTTTATATGCGGGGTGAATGAGGAGGACTCCAAAGTCCGAAATATTAATAATCAGCGTATCATTTTCGAGAACATATAAAAAATATTCAGTTACAAACACACACACTGCGCACTGTACTCTTATACAAACTCTTGAATAACTTCTAAACTAAAAGACTGATGGTTTTGGAATTTTATGGTCTTAAAAATAGTAATCAAATCTTTGTACAAACCGAAGCGCAAGACTGCAATATGTAGTACTTTAATTGCGATTTTTTCATATTTTGTGGTATCAAAAAACCGAAATGTTAATGATCTGCGTATGCTTTATAAGAACATATAAAATTTGATGGCTCTAGCTCTAATAGTTGCGGTTATATGTTATTATCCCGACAAGAGCGCTGTTGTTGTTTTTTTTTTTTTTAATATTTAAGAGTTTCTGGAATTTTTTCGAAAATTGTATCAATAAAGTTGCATTTTATAGTTGTACTCGTATTTTAAATCTTTTAATGCAGAATTTGTTAAACTTTGAATTAAATTGAAGGTCTGATTTTATATTATGAATACCTCTCTTTTGCTTTATCGCAACGGACGAATATACCGACACATGTGAGAGAAAAACTTAAACTGAACGGCTCGTTGATAATCAGTTATATTTGTGTCTTAATACGTTGGCATATTTCTATTATATCATATTATTAGCATAATCAATTTATTCACCCACATGCCTTATACTTTGCCACAATAGACCAATTTAAATCTCATAAAAGATGTCAATTGGATTCAATTATTTCGAGCTCTAGATAAAATGATTTTAAACTGTAGACAATAGTTTGCGTTCCTACATGATTTTTCGCTAAACTTGAAAACTAAAACTAAATTAAGAGCTGTTGAAGCTCGCATTTTATTATTATTATTATTATTATTATTATTATTATTATTATTATTATTATTATTATTATTATTATTATTATTAATATTATTATTATTATATAAGTTAATAAGACAGTGTCTTTTTGTCGAATTACTGAGTAGCCACCAACGCACAATCTAAGCAATAACGGCTGGGAAGCTTGAACTTATTAAAAATGTACCTTTTAGAATGTACTTCGTCTCCAAATAAGGGTTGAAAAGTTAAGAAATAAAAGCGAGAGTAACAAATTTAAGGAATTCGATTTACTAGTTATGCTGGATTATTAAGTTTTTTACACCGATTAACAGAGTCTGTTAAAGTTGCAACTGAAAAAGTTGTTTACACTGATCACTATTAACGATGCGTATCTGCATAAATTAAAATTGTATACAAAATTCAAATTATGAGTAATATTAAAGTGAAAGATCAAATCGTGGACCTGCTTTCTGCCGTCCGACATCGAGGATGACGAGGCACTTGCTGTTATGATGCATCTCTCTCAGGTGCAGCCTGGCACAGCAATGTCACACACTTTTATAGCGTCGCTGTTGGCTGATGCTGTTGAGATGAGTAGTAAGATGTGAGCAAATAAACCGACATACTTAGGTAATCATAATAAAATGTGTATTGAAAGGAACGCTTTGGTCAGGGAGAAAATAACTTTCGAATGGACGGGAATGCTTCAGTATGCTGTAAATATACATATATATACATATACAAGAGGAGATCCGCTTTGTAACTGTTTTGTTTTCCGTTTAGTCGGTTGGGCAGAGGAGGAGCTTACTTCCATGTCTGGTGACAGCAGATCGTTAGCCATGTCGTCATCCACATACGAACTGTATCCGCCTGCAATTTAAATATAAGTTATATTAAATCCAAAATTATAAATATTTATGGCAGCACCTCCATGCCCAGTGTCTCCAATCTGGTGGCCGAAGCCATCGCTTCGATCTTTGCTTGTCCATTTCGCGCCAAACAACACAAACCTGTGTATTTCTTGTGGTGCAAAAACGGCAATTGCGAAATCCCACTGCAGTTGCGGTAGTGATCCCGGTCTAAACACGCTATATGGCAATTACTTATTTCTATAAACTAATCATAAAGTTAAAATTAAATGATAAGATTTTAATTTATATTTATTTACATTTAGATTGTTGTATTTACCCATTATTTGTTAATCTTAATTTATTTAAATAACGTCATACAACTTGGAATTTATTAAGCATTTTATAATTTTACATATGTTTTCTTCAGTAGGGTTGGCAAGTTTATTTAACGGATTATCTTGATTGAAAAATTATTTTCTGATGTTTTTAAAGGAGGAGTAGGATTCTAGTATATGTTTTATATTAACTGTTCAATTATTTTGGCATAGTGAGCATGTGGTGGGTATATTGTTCATTAAATAGGATCCAAATATTTGTTATACCCCGAACACATTGAAAATGGTTAAAAAGGTTATAATGATTTTGTGCAAATGTATGTAACAGGCAGAAGGAGGCATCTCCGACGCCATAAAGTATATATATTCTTGATCAGGACGACGAGCTGGGTCGATTTAGTCATGTCCGTCTGCCGTCCGTTCCTCTGTCCGTCTGTTCGTCAGTATTAACGCAGCAATCTCGGAAGCTACAAAAGCTAGAGACCTAAACTTTTCGATTATAGAGCCTCCTAGTCTATACGCAGTTCAAGTTTATCATTTTTTTCGATATCTTGCTCCGTTTCATTATTATCGATAAGAATCGATTTTAGACTTGGTTTTCTTGGCAAATCTCGGTGACTATAACAGGTAAAGCCATCAAATTTGGATGCTTTAATTAAGCACTGAAAATTTCATAACGATCAGATTCTTAGTTTAGAAGTTATTCAAGAATTCAAGGCCAAGCGCAGCCGATGTGTAAAGTGCGCAGCTTGCTGCGTTCGATTGTGTGTGTATGTGTGTGTGTGTGTGACTTTGTGAATGTGTGAATGAATGCAAAGAGGTTTAAATGCATGTAACAGCTCGCTGCTGAGATCAGGGTATCTCCTAATTGGGCACTCCCGACTAGTGCCATCTTACTTGTTTTTTATTAACTTATTGTTTGTTTATTATTATTATTCTCTAGATGCTCATTCATTCTAGTTATTAAAATTTCGTGATCAATATGGCCCGGCAAGCCGGCCAACCATTTCCAGGCTGTTCCCAACGCGATTATTACTCTTGCCATTCTTTGGGAGGGTTTGAGTCTTCGTAGATAATTTTTCAATTATTCAATCTTGTATTCTAGCAATGGGAAAAGCTGGTGCGAGGTGTTTATTGTGTGCAAGCTATCCTCTAGTGTCCCGAAAACTTTTTCATATTCGTCAATATCGAATACATGAATAATTTTGAAAGTGCCGTTTTGCACTACTGCAGAACCCATTTTTATTGGAATGAGTTGTGAATGTGAATAATCTAAAATTGTTGCCAACCCGAAGGATGTTGTTATTTTTGTGGACTTTTCTACCGGTTTTTGTCTTAATATTAGTGTTCCCATTTTTTGCTACTATCTCTATTCTGTACTTAGAAGTGAGTTATGAACCTAATCTTTGGTCTATTTGTACGTACACAGTATTCCCGACGTTATAATTCTTTGATTGCTTCTTCTTTGTGTTGTGGTAAGTATGATCTTTTTCTTGGTTTGTAAAATTTTTCTTTCTCATTTTTTGCCTGTCTAATTGTAGTTGTTGGGGGTCTCTTCTATTTTGGTTACCAAAAAAAATATCTATTGGTTTCACTTTCACAGTAGAATGAACTGATTGATTATATAACTGTACTGCCTTGGAAATTATTTCTTCAAAGCTAGTAATGCCCTTGTCTTTTTTTATACATCTCATAATTTCGGTTATTCTTGAATGACATCAACCTGTCCGTTGCTAGTAGATATATGTGGGGGAGTCGTGTAGACTGTTGTCTTTAGCTGATTTTGCAGCAAAAATTTGATGGATGACGCGCGCAAAGCCTTTTCGTTACGCATGACGACTAATTTCGGCATACCTAAAGCTATCATGATTTCATGCAATGGGTTTTCTAGGTCTTCAGCAGCCTTTGATTTAAGTATTTTAATTTGGGCTTATTTTGAAAAATTTGTCCATGGCAGTAGTGCTAAGTTCTTTTGTATTATAAACAGATCAATATGGATAATCTGTCCAGGGTAGGAGGCGATTGGTGTTGCTTGCATTTTTCCCCTTGTTGATTGTCTATCGTATTTAGTTTCTTTGCATGTTTCACATGCTTTCGCAAAGGCTTCTATTTTCTTTTTCATACTTAGGAAAAAAAAACTGTTTAAGATATTTCTTGTTTTCTATCGGGTTCGTATGAGCTTTGGAGTGTTCGTTCGCTAGGATATTGTTGTGTTTGTTTTCGTCTTTGACGTCTACTACTTGTTTCTGAATATATCTGACTTAATAAGAACTGAAATGTAGGGGTAATGTGTTTTGTATTTTACCCATTATCCCTTCCGCGGTAAACCGACTGTTCACAATTTTTGGATCAAGTCTTTTCTTTAAGATTTCTATTAGATATTTTTCTGATTAACTGCTTTTTTATACCCTGAACGCATTGAAAATGAATAAAAAGGGTATAATGGTTTTGTGCAAATGTATGTAACAGACAGAAAGATCAGGATGACGAGCTTAGTCGACTTAGGCATGTACGCCTGTCCGTCCGTCTGTATGAACTTTTTGACTATAGAGTCTCCTAATCCATACGCAATTCAAGTTTATCGATATCTTGTTGTGTTTCATTATTATCGATAAAAATCGATTTTAGAATAGCTAGGCAATCACATAAAATGTGCTTTGTTGTTTCGTTGTCCTCTCTGCAGAATCTAAACTCTGTGTCAGGGGCTACGCGCATTTTGTGGAGGTGAAACTTGACTGTCCCGTGAGATAGGACACCAAGAGCCGTAGTTCCACCCTTGAAAGATTTTTGGTCTTTCTACCTGTATGTTCTAGCTTGTCGTAACCCAGGTCTCGTTGACCAGTAGATTCCCCTCTCCTTCTTTGGCCATTCCTCTATCAACTCTTTGGCAGAGGCCCAGCTCAAGGATTCAGGTCCAAGAAGTGGGGTTGCGGAACCTGCCCTAGCTAGCCCGCCCGCAACTTCGTTGCCGGAAATTCCGGAATGCCCAGGGATCCAAAAAAGTGTGACCCGCTTTCGATGTGAGAGGTGCTGGAGACAATTCCAGTAATCCGCAACCAGTCTCGATGTAATCCTGCATAAGGAAAGAGCTTGAATGGCTGCTTGGATATCTGAAAACCCAGATCTGTGCACCATCTTAGGGCCGTGTTGAGTGCCGTAGTTTATCTATCACAATGAAAGGAAACAGGTCCCAGCCCTGTGGACACCCTTTGACTGCTCGGATGCTGACTGGACGCCACAGTGAAGATCCAATGTCTCTGTGCACTAGCATTCTCTCTACCCAGGTAATAGAGGAATCAACACCACTAGATGCTAACTCTGGTTATTGGTTATTGACTGATAGCCACTGTTGTCGAAGGCTCCTTCGACGTGCAGGAAGGAGCACAAAGCAATTTCCTTCGCCTCGAATGCCTTTTCAATCTTACTGACTATTTGATGTAGAGCGACCTCTATCGATCTGCCTTTGATGTAGGTTAGTTGGGTATGGTGCAGGGGATTGGTATCTTGCAATCTGCACCGGATATGCAAGTCCAACAGGCGTTCTGCGGTCTAAAGCAGAAAGGATACGACTAAGGTTGACCCAAAGGACGATTCCCTTGCTTGTGAATAAAAACCACATTTACCTACCTCCAAGATAGCGGAATGTACCCCCAGGTGAAGTTCGCCCTAAGTAGACCAATAAGTAGACTATGTATACCTTCTAGGCTGGCTTTGAAGAGGAATTGGAAAGAATTTATGGTGATCTGAAAGAGTGGCCTCATCGTCAATTTTTAATGAAATCGGACAAAGAACTGCTAACCAGAGTGAAGTTTAGTACCTCTTCCCGGATCGCGTTTATAAAAGTGGGTTTGCATCCTGTATTTGATACATCTAATTGACTACACAAAAGGTATTCAAGAAGGCACTCACCCCTTTTGTTGACGTCACTACTACCCCAGATAGTCTGATGGGCGTTGGCGTTGTGATGCCAATGACTAGCTGTTTGTTCGTCCTTCGGCAGAAGTCGATGGGCCGCTGCGGAATGATGGACAAGGCAACCGCTTTTGCCACTCGTGGTCCGCTGCACTACCCTCCATTGGCTGGTGCTGAAGTCGTTCTGGACACCTATGTGCTCCAGAACTGTTTCGTTGGGTAGCTATAGGCTGTTGGTGAAGTAAGCTCGGATGAGGTGCACCCGGGGGAACTGGCTTTCCTCCAACAGCTCAATTTCGAGCGAACTGCAGGCCTTGATATGGCTGAAGTTCGCCCTCACCCACTCGGCTGCGTTGTTGAGCATGAGCCAATCCGTTCTAGGGACAACACCCTCGAACTTTGGCTTCACAACTGGCGTCACACACGGCAGGGTGGACGATAAGATCGCCGCCTTTAGCGTTGCCATTTGCTCCGCTGTTAGAGGTGACTATCTAACACTCGCGATAAAACCGAGCTTGACACCGCTCGCCATCCGACTGTACGATGGCACTGTCGACTCTGAATGACTATTTTTCGGTGGAGGGCGACTGGTATCCAGAATCCGCATACTAACGACCAAGCAGGCCCTCGGTCATGAACCCTTCGGCATATGCTGTTCCACCTTGGATTGGGGTAATTTTCTGAAAAAGTGGTGTGCAAGGGGACTAGCGTGTAATTGTTACTTGAATAATACGCACCATATCTGCACACACTGTTAGAAATGCGACTATACTCTCCTCGTGAGAGCGGCTGGAAACAGTTCCTTGGCATGGTTATATCTCTGCCATGGATGCTGACTAATGGTAGTCGGGCAAAGAGAAGATAACTCTTCAGAAAATTACCCCAATCCAAGGTGGAACAGCATATGCCGAGGGATTCAAGACCGAGGGGGTGCTCGGCCGTTAGTATGCGGACTCTGGATACCTGTCGCCCTCCAGTTTTATATTTAAACCTCACGCGGTAGACTGGCTATGCCGCGGGCGATATCCCCTTCCCGTTCACTCGTAGGATTCAAAATGAACCAAATTTACCAAAAACAGTGAGTCTGATGCGGCTCAAATAACATCACCCCAGGCTTCAACCTGCACGGTTGAGCCTACTTCTGGCACCGGAGCTGTAGCGCTGCCGGCCTCCACCCTCCCAAGCGGTGATGTTGGTCATCGGAATTGTTGGTCATCATGATGTTGGGATCCGGAAAGGCCACCAACTTCCTTGTATAACGAGTTGGCGTTTTCTCGTCGAGAAAGAGTTTGTACTGGCAGGGTCACATAGAGGCATTGGTCTTAGAATCGGACTCTGACGTCACACTCACCGATCTCAACGACGCATCCAGCGAGATCTCTCAGAGATCCGGTCTGTCGGATGCAGGCACTTAGCTAGCACGTCTACATTTAGACCCTGAGCTCGCCTTTATCAAAATGACAAACCGCGAAAAGAAGCTGTTCAAGGCAGCTATCGCCAAAGGGCTCCGCAGAGGTGCCCCTGCTGACGCCAAGGTAAAAAGGGGTCGCTCACACTTAAAGTCTCCGGAGCTAGGTTTGTCAAAGAAACCAAAAAATACTCATTCAGTATTGACAGCGCCATCGTACGTCGGATGGCGAGCGGTGTCAAGATCGGTTTTATCGCGACTGTTAGATCGTCACCTCTGACAGCAGAGCAAATGGCAACGGTAAAGGCGGAAATCTTATCGTCCACCCTGCCGTGTGTGACGCCAGGTGTGAAGCCAAAGTTCGAGAGTGTTGTCCCGAGAACGGAGTAGCTCATGCTCGTCTGCTACGACAACAACGCAGCCGAGTGGGTGAGGGCGAACTTCAGCCATATCAAGGCCTGTAGTTCGCTCGAAATTGAGCTGTTGGAGGAAAGCCAGTTCCCCCGGGTGCACCTCATCCGAGCTTACTTCGCCAACAGCCTGGAGCTACCCAACGAAACAGTTCTGGAGCACATAGGTGTCCAGAACGACTTCAGCACCAGCCAATGGAGGGTAGTGCAGCGGACCACGAGTGGCAAAAGCGGTTGCCTTGTCCATCATTCCGCGAAGGAGGAATGAGCACAATCAAAGTGCTTCAGGCGAACCTGCACCACGTTAGAGGAGCGTTGGCCACCTTGTGCAGGACTTTCGCCGAGGAAAACATCAACCTGGCTCTCCTCCAAGTTAAGTTGCGGCTCATATAAGTTGTTATATATCCTACGGCAGAAGGAGCGAAGGAAATTGTAGTGGAGTCTGCATATTTCCCTGGCGACACCGACGAAGCACCGCCGATGGAGGTTCAGCGGCTCTTCGACTTCTGCCGAAGGACGAACAAACAGCTAGTCATTGGCTGTGACGCCAACGCCCATCACACTATCTGGGGTAGTAGTGACGTCAACAAAAGGGGTGACTGCCTTCTTGAATACCTTTTGTGCAGTCAATTAGATGTATCAAATAGAGTGATGCAAACCTACTTTTATAAACGCGA